>JBAJHW010000004.1:134128920-140011420 GCA_037013535.1 Intellagama lesueurii
GGGCGTGTCGCGCTTGCAGAGGGGTGTGTCGCGCTTGCAGAGGGGCGTGTCGCGCTTGCGGAGGGGAGTGTCATGCTCGCGTGTATGCACATGAGCGCGACACGCCCCTCCGCAAGCGTGACACGCCCACCGTGTGGGCGGGCAGAGATCCGTCTCCACGGCCCAGTTCCAGGAAGCCCACAGACCGGCACCGGGCCATGGAGCGGGGGTTGAGGGCCCCTGCTCTAGGGTATCTATTGCTTGGAAAATATGGATGATCATCAAGTGCTGTGATGAAACCTCTGCTTCTTGGGACAAGGGCTTATACATCTTGTACTGATGCAGAAATGTATGGAGAAGGGAAACTTTGACTTCACATTTCAGATCCTGGATTTTGAAGATTCAGAGGATGGAGGTCTTTCCTCTTTATTCTCATCTGCATTAGGAACCTTGCTTTATTTGCTGAAGTATGGTACTAAATAAACTTGAGCTTTGATGCTGCTCTTGTTTTTTAATCTGGATACTGCCAGTGTTTCAAACAATTTTGTAAGGTATGCCCATATACTTTGAAGATACCTTACAAAATTGTATGCTCATTCCCTGAAGACACATGGCAAAATGTCCCTCTTTTTAGAGGACTGTAATTCCACTATTTTCTCTAAAGCAAACCTAGTTTTTATTATTGTATTTCATATAGTCTGTGAACTTTAGTTGACCTGCAGTTCTTCCCTGCCCACTAAGCTACAATGTATCTGTTTCTATAGCTCTTCCTGGAAAAGCCTGTCCCACCCATCCTCAGTGTTATAAGAAATTGCTTTTTCTGCCATTTAAAAGGCCTTTTTTGAGGACCAATATTTCAGCCCCTAGAGCCGGATTTTTTTTCCAAATAAAGAAGGATTGGACCAACCATTCTCTTTCAAGACAAGCAAGATTGGTCTTTTCAATTTATTTCAGCTATTTTAATACTGAGGTAGTTTAGGGTCACCTATTTCTGAAAAGGAGTATAAAACAGTTTTACATTTAAAATATCCTAAGTTGAAAACCCTTTGGCCAAACATTCCTGAATTTGATGCATGGTGAGAGAAGGCTACCTGCTACAACTACACCAAATTCAATTCAATCTGATCTGAATCCCAGTTTAAAAGTTATAATTTTTTTTTATTGTCCCCATATTTAGAATTGCCTAGTAGAATTTTGATTTGCTCTGCTGCACAAGATCATTGCCTGTAGCCTTGTTATCCTTACCATTATAGAAGACTGCTGGAAGCCAGTGATAGCTGGGAAGGTCAAATGTTCAAAAGGAACCCTGCATTCTATAGTGATTTAAGAAAGAATAACATGGTAAGGAGCTAGTCCACATTGTTTTAATTATCTTATTTTGAGGAGAGTTGAGCAAGACATTTCTGCAATTGCAGCCTAAACCAAAAGTGGGATTCAATGCATATTTTTCAGGAGAGGTGTCCTTCTTTTGATTTAAAAACAATCTAAAGGCTTTTCAAAGAAGTCAAAGTAGTTTTAATAAGATTATTTATCAGATGAATTAGGGGTTGCATATCTGCAGTAAATGTGAAAGGAGTACTTGCCATTCTTCATTTTTCCCTGTTTGGTGTTTCTTTGTGAATGGCAGTGATCCTGTAGACCATCTTGACTGCTGCCCTTGGTGTCGTCAACATTCAGGCTGCCTTTTGCTAAGTAAAGTTTGGCATCTTTTTTCCTACTGGCAACACAGCTATCATTCCTCATCCTCATCCGTTTTGGCTGTCTTGATATGACATTTGGACAAGAAATTTTTTAAGCCTTACAATAATCCTCATCTCCAGCCAATATCAAGACAAATGAGCTCCTCTCCCTGCTCCAGGATATCCATAATTTGTGCAAAATGCCCTCAGAATACTTTCTCTTTGAGAAGTAAAGGACACATACAGAGATATATGCACAGATATACACAGTGTAAGCACAGAAAGACCGGGCAATGGTTATGAAAAATGCCACCAACCAATATAGTGCTTTAAGTTCTTATATAACATGGTGTTCATTCTAATTTGCAGGACATTGCACAATTTGCAAATAAGGCAATTTTGCATTAAAAAGTGGCAGATATTTAGAAAGAAACACCCTTTGCATTTATTTTTATGACAATAATGTATTCATTACCCAAGGAAAAGAAGCCCCAAGAAATTCTTCACCATCCTTGCCAACAAGGAGAACAATGTTGTTATTATTCCTCCTCTTTACCTATACAAGGATGAGACAAGTGAGGATCTATATCCCTAATGAATAGTTCCTATTTGTCTCACTGAATTTTCTGGCTCTCTTTCTTTAGAAACACACTAACAGTACAGGTCTAGTCAAAAGTGAGTCACACTAACTTCAGCGGAGTTTATTTCCAGATAAGTGGGAAAGGACTAAGTTTCTCCCAACCTCCATGTGGTTCATTAGTTTATTGGATTTTTAACAATAACTCTTGGAGAGTTCTAATCAGTCAACTGAGTGTGAATATATGCATGCAGGAGGGTTTTTAGAAGACAATATACTGATGAAAACAATCCAAGTTCAAACAGATGGGCATATTTCATCTTAAACTTAGATAATCATCCTTTTCATTCCCCTTCAGGATTTTTTCACAAAAAGGAAAGGAAGGGTGCCCAAATAATGTTTTTCATTACTCATTTGTGTCACACATCATGCCAGGAAATGTGCAAACATTTAACTGTACCCCTTCATGTCTTCCAAAAGCTGTGGTTAAGGGAAAATAAAGTGTTTACTACTCCAAAAATACCAGTGATATCTGCAACAAAAAATAGTATATCCTCACCCTCTATTAAGACCACTTTTGTTATTTCAGCTAGCCAGTCTCATTCTTTTTAAGTTAATATAAATTGAAACTATTTATTCATCAAAATTATTTCTAAACCACAATAATAAAAGCAAAACAAAGACACTCTATACAACAAGGTATCCAGAAGTCAATAATGCAGGTACTTAAGAGTATATTGTCATTTTTGTTATGTGCTGTCAATTTGATATCAATGTACAGTGACCCTCACAGAGTTTTCAAGGTGTATGAGATGCTGAAGGAGTAGTTTACCATTGTCATTTCCTAAAGAGTTTCCCATATTATTTATTAAAATCATTTATACAAATGTGAGAGTTAAGCAGGCGAAAACAATATTCTGAACAGAGTATCCTTTCCCTCCAACACTCACACTCACCTTTTTATGGTGCCTGGAGGCCACTGAGTATCCTCAATGCTAATTACACCGTATATCCTCCCTTCTTGGGCTTGATTAAAAAAAGGTTTTGTACTTTTATACATCTTGGGGTCCACTCAACTATACTGTTTCTAAGAGTCAAACTTTAGCACATTTAAAAAGAGGTGCTCTTTCAGGTGCTGAAAAATGTCTGTCATGGCAGGCATTTTTCTCCATGTATGTATTTTGGTTTTATTTGTTTGTTTTTATTAACATAAGAGATGAAAGCAGGTTAATCACAGGGAATACATATTCGCCTTCTAATTTGTCCCTCAGTGGTCCCTCCCTCCCATTCTGCTGGCACACAACCAACCGAGCTTGCTATTAGGAGTAATGATAACTCGAAGGTCATATGACAGTATGTGTTGCATGGAAAGTATTGCTGGGGGACAAGGATTTAAAATCCAGAAAATAGGATGAGAAATAGACAAGTGCTCAATTTCTTTCTCCCCATAATATCAAGCAAGCAAAAGTAATATTTGACATGACATTGGTGTACTGAAATTGTCGACACTTGCATTTTCAGTCACCGTCTACCGTTTACAGCAGTGGGACAACTTTTCATGCAAACTGTGATGTCGTGTCAAGTATTTTATTTTTATTAGGCATAACCAATTATGAGAAGGAAATGCTTTCAAAATCTGCTTATTTAAAAATCATTCACACATCGCTCATAACATCTGATCCCAATACAAGATTTTTTAAAAAATCAAATACAACACAATAAAATAGCTGGAAACCTGGAAACTACTTAAATGTTATTCACTTGCTGAAAGGTTTAGGAGCCAAGAATGTTGACAGCTAGCTGATGCTTTCACTGACAGAAGGAAAGAAAATGAGATTTCAAAACTCAGTGTAAAACTTTGGTGTTACTTTTATTATGCAAGTGTAGAAAATTATTCCAATGTAGCTGTGCTAGCATAGACAACTACTGGGACTGATAAAGACAGCCTCTTTACAAAATAAGTGCTGCAGACATTTAATGGCAATCAATGGATAAAATAGTAATAATGGGGGGGGGAGGAGGAGATTTATTTGAGTTGGACATTTAAGTGAATATTATATAATCTACCCTTTCAGTTTTCCACACACTTCATAGAAATATGTATATTATAACATCAAAATGCATCAAAAATTATCAGGAGTATTATTCACTTCTTGAGAGGAGAAAGAAAGTGTGCAGAAGAATTTTTTTTTACTGCGCCATATTGTTAGCAGAAGCAACAACAGTACCATGCTCTAATGCAGTGTTCCCCAACCTTTTTTGTAGTGCGGACCAGCGGAGCCTCTGAAGGAGGTGGGGCGGCCCCTCGCGCTTGCGCTCTCCGACGCATGCGCGAAGCGGTGGGGGAGCGTGTGCGCCTAAGGCACGAGCGTGTTCCCCCACCACTTTGCGCATGCGCAGGAGCGCCTGCCCACACGTGCACCCACCCCACCCCTGCGTGCGTGTGCATGCTTGAAGAGGTAAGGGAGTGTGTGCCAGCAGCAGAGGCAGCCTGGGAGTCTGAGCATGGCCGGGGGCTCCCTCTGGCCGCTTGCCTCCCGACGGGCTCCAACGAGGCTGGGGGCGGGGCTCCTCGCCGCCCTCCGTGGGAAATTCAAATGCAGCCGCTGGTTCCGGAGCTGGAGGCACCAGCAGCGGCATCGGCCTGCTGAGGGCAGCGAGGAGCGCCGACCCCGGCCTTGTTGGAGCCCGCCGGGAGGCGAGCAGTCGGAGCACCCGGCCATGCTCTTGCCTCCCGGCTCTTGACTACCCCCCCCCCCGCCGCCACCCGCCGCCGCCGGGAGGCCAGCAGCCGGAGCACCCGGCCATGCTCTGCCTCCCGGCTCTTGGCTACCCCCCCGCCGCCACCGCCTCCGCCGGGAGGCCAGCAGCCGGAGCACCCGGCCATGCTCTGCCTCCCGGCTCTTGGCTACCCCCCCCCCGCCGCCGCCGCCGCCGGGAGGCCAGCAGCCGGAGCACCCGACCATGCTCTGCCTCCTGGCTCTTGGCTACCCCCCCCCCCGCTGGCGGGAGGTCTGTCTTCGCGGCCTGGTCGGGGTCAAGCCACGGACCGGCAATGGGCCGCGGACCGGGGGTTGATGACCTCTGCTCTAATGGATACATGCTAATGGAAATCACACAGTGCTTAAATATTGGAAGAACTCAAGTGTTCAACAATGTATGCTATCTTCCTACTGTACTCAGTTCCACAAGTCTGAGGTCTCAACTGCAAGGGGCTGAAGGTCATAAACCATAATACTCAAGGACGCTGAACATGGAACTCCTGGCTGAACATGCTCTGGTATGCTAGAAATGCTCGGAATGTGTGCCCTTCTATAAACAGAACTCTGAATGCATTGGGCCACTGTGTGGACTCAGAGCCCCACAACACATATTCATACACTGGCTGATATCTCAGCCAATTACTGCACTTCTTCAGGTGGAGAGATAATTGTGAAAGAGTGCAGTACTGGTGGATGAGAATGTTTGATCTGTCTCTGGAAGGTAGCCTGAGCACATATTTCCACCCTTCCAACTGGATCCATGACTTCCCTTGGAGGTGTTCTACATGTGTTGTGCCTGCACAATGTCAGTGAATCTAAAATAATAAAAAAAGAAAGAAAGGGAAAAAAGAGGAGAAGATTTGGGAGAAAGCAGGTGGGTGCGAGCACTTGGGTCCACTGTGCCATTTGGAGCAAGGCTGAGGGTGGAGGGGTTGATGCTTCTTTCTACAATAGGCTGGTTCAAAAGACATTCCTAATTCTTGCTTGGCCCTGTCTACAGGAAACCACAAGTGCCTCTTTGTGCAACATCACAAGGATCATGTCCCAACCTTTCATGCCGACCCTGAAATTTCAAGGAATCAGTACTAGTGACCTGGCAGTCTTATACTTGTGATTGTCTGGACTGATCTGGATTTATTTATTACTGTGTCACAGTTGAAATCTCTTGCTCACATTCTAAAATAAAAAGTTAAAGTTAAAGTTAGTAATGTCGCATGTTTCAGTAAGTCTGTATGTCCCCCTGAAATGTTTCATCATATGCTATAAGAACAATGCAGGTAAGATCATAGAACACATGTGGGAAATGTGCTCTTTTTGCCTATGAGAGAACAGAGCTGTGATATGTCTGTTGTTTAAGGTGTGTCATGGATAATAGAAATAGAAATTAGTTACAGGTATTCATGTTTTGCTAACATGCGCTAGATTATGGAGAAAGCCACAGAGTTCCAGAAAAACATCTACTTCTGCTTCATTGACTACGCAAAAGCCTTTGACTGTGTGGACCACAGCAAACTATGGCAAGTTCTTAAAGAAATGGGAGTGCCTGACCACCTTATCTACCTCCTGAGAAATCTATATGTGGGACAGGAAGCAACAGTTAGAACTGGATATGGAACAACTGATTGGTTCAAAATTGGGAAAGGAGTACGACAAGGCTGTTTACTGTCTCACTGCTTATTTAACTTATATGCAGAATACATCATGCGAAAGGCAGGACTGGATGAATCCCAAACAGGAATTAAGATTGCTGGAAGAAATATCAACAACCTCAGATATGCAGATGATACCACTCTGATGGCAGAAAGTGAGGAGGAATTAAGGAACCTCTTAATGAGGGTGAAAGAGGAGAGCGCCAAAAATGGTCTGAAGCTCAACATCAAAAAAACTAAGATCATGGCCACTGGTCCCATCACCTCCTGGCAAATAGAAGGGGAAGATATGGAGGCAGTGACAGATTTTACTTTCTTGGGCTCCATGATCACTGCAGATGGTGACAGCAGCCATGAAATTAAGACGCCTGCTTCTTGGAAGGAAAGAGACGAGAAACCTAGGCAGCATCTTAAAAACCAGAGACATCACCTTGCCGACAAAGGTCCACATAGTCAAAGCTATGGTTTTTCCAGTAGCGATGTATGGAAGTGAGAGCTGGACCATAAAGAAGGCTGACCGCCGAAGAATTGATGCTTTTGAATTGTGGTGCTGGAGGAGACTCTTGAGAGTCCCCTGGACTGCAAAGAGAACAAACCTATCCATTTTGAAGGAAATCAACCCTGAGTGCTCACTGGAAGGACAGATCCTGAAGCTGAGGCTCCAATACTTTGGCCATCTCATGAGAAGAGAAGACTCCCTGGAAAAGACCCTGATGTTGGGAAAGTGTGAAGGCAAGAGGAGAAGGGGACGACAGAGGACGAGATGATTGGACAGTGTCATCGAAGCTAGCAACATGAATTTGACCAAACTCCGGGAGGCAATGGAAGACAGGAGGGCCTGGCGTGCTCTGGTCCATGGGGTCATGAAGAGTCGGACACGACTTAACGACTAAACAACAACAAAATTCATGTTTTGACTGGTACAACATGCAGGAAAAAATAAAAACTTCCTCTGCCTTTTTGAACATATGCATTAGATCCTAAGGCTGCAGTTCTGTTTACAATTAATTTGTAATTATCCCACTGAATTCAGTGGAACACTAGTAGGTAGATGACTACATGTGCCACTGAAAATAATGGAATGCGGCATAGCCATGATCAACAAATCCAATGGATTTCAGTGGATTATATTTGCAACTAAAATAGTGGCAATTTATTGAAATCAAGCAAACAGATAGGCAGGCAGACAAACAAGCAAACAATGTGCAGATTGTATGCACAAAATCGCCATAATTATCAAATGAAATTTGCCAGGATTAATCCAATTAGGAGGGACCCATAAATTTTGCAGATTTCATTTGCTATTACTGCCAATATGGATTCTAGTTCAGTAATTCAGAAAGAAGATTAACTAGCACAACAGGGACAGACTCAGTTGTTATCCGTGAAATGAAGGCATTTCTGTGGTCTTTCTAGAACTGACCCTCCTTTTGTGGACATTTTGCTCTCTTCTACAACTGCACTATGCATACATATTATTAGACTGCTGCTTGCAGGAACTAAACATTCCTAGTTGTAAAGTCCTTGGTATAACCCTTTCCTATATTTTTGAGGAAGAGGAGGGAAACTTTATCACTTACTGATTCAGTATGAAAAGCCTAGTGGAGGTTAGTTCATGAAGTGGGTGAGGAGCTAACAGAGTTATCAAGGCCAGTCTTGCTCCTTGGCTGTCTGGAGCTTGTGCATAGCTCCAATTGTTAAGTATAATGTAGGCATTGCCTTTAGTAAGAAGGTGATGCCTTCCCATCCCAGTACTAGCAACTAGAGAGAAAGTTCTGTTAGCGCTTGATTGGGAGGTCCATGGAAACACATGTCCAGAGAGCTGATGACAGCACAACTTGGTAAAGGCATCTTCCTTTGTCTACTTAGCAATGCTGTTGACGCTGTTCAAAGTCCGCAGGGCTGCTGCTGATACAGACATGGTCCAAAAAATGTGCTGAAAACACAGGCATTTCTTTGATACACTCCTCCTATATCCTTCCAAAAAGTACTGTGATTGGAAGAGATTTTAAAAAGAAAAATAAAAGGAGTCCTGGTAAAGTTATATTTAGGATTAGCTGTCAGTCACTAAATTATCCCCCCCCCTTCTCCTTTTTGTGTCTGTTCTCTGGTGTTTCCTTAATTTGGGAAGCTTGGAGGAAGATGTTTCAGTTCTTAGAAACACACTGGCTGAAATCTTGTTGTTTAGCGTTTTAAGTCACACTGGAGTAGGCCCACTGAATCAGTGGGGACTTGGTGAGTCAATTCCTCCATACGTTCCATTGATTCAAACGGTCCAACACTAATTGTGGCATACTTTAGCATAGTAATTTGCAACTAGAGTAGGCCCATATCAATTGATGGATTTTCTGGGGGAGCTGACTCACCAAACCTCCACTGATTCAATGGGTCTAACTCTAGTGCAAATGATTACACCAAATTACTTCCAGCCATTGTGTTTCTGCTTTTGTTCGAATTGTTCCTGGGATTTTTGTTGTTGTTGTTTAGTCATTAAGTCATGTCCGACTCTTCATGACCCCATGGACCAGAGCACGCCGGGCCCTCCTGTCTTCCACTGCCTCCCGGAGTTTGGTCAAATTCATGTTGCTAGCTTTGATGACACTGTCCAACCATCTCGTCCTCTGTCGTCCCCTTCTCCTCTTGCCTTCACACTTTCCCAACATCAGGGTCTTTTCCAGGGAGTCTTCTCTTCTCATGAGATGGCCAAAGTATTGGAGCCTCAACTTCAGGATCTGTCCTTCCAGTGAGCACTCAGAGTTGATTTCCTTCAGAATGGATAGGTTTGTTCTCCTTGCAGTCCAGGGGACTCTCAAGAGTCTCCTCCAGCACCACAATTCAAAAGCATCAATTCTTCGGCGGTTAGCCTTCAGGAGTCAAATTCTGAAGGAGTTTGGGTTGTATTGGATGAGAGCAGTTTCATTTTACACAAAGTCTGAATTTCTATGGAGTGGCCTGAATGGGTTCTTAAAATCATATTCATGAGGAGTGAATGCACACCTCTTTTTGTGACTTGTGATAGCTAGTTTGTTTCTAGTTTGATTTAAGCATCTTAAACTATGCAGATTTAATCTTCTGCTATACGCTTTTAACAACAAGCTTGTGACCATTATCTTAACTGCTACTGTCCAGTATGGTCCATGAAAATACTTTGTTCTATTGAGTCAGTTAGCAAAGACAGAATTAACATAGATGTGGAACATCAAACCATACCATCTATACACCTTTAGGTATATCTATATCTATGTAGAAGGTAGATACATAACATTCTTAAAATGTTTCAAATTATGAAATTGTCTACCAGTTGCTTTCCTTCTTCCATTGCCTCTGATCTTACAGGGCCTGACAAATGCATCTAGTTTTTAGTTTAATTAGAAGTATGACCTCAAAGATCATCCTCATTCTCACATTTTATTATTCAACAAGAGAACTCCTTTTGATTTTGAAAGAACATCCACAATGGAACTGACCTTCACCTTATCTTTCATTCTTTCATCTTATCAACACTCATTTTGGTTGGAATTGGCTTTCTGATGTGCACCTGCTCTGTGAGATAGATGGCTTTGATTTACAATGGGGGTCACCCCTTTGCATTTAAACCTGTAAATCCACATTTAACTCCCACATGCAACAATGTAATGAAACAGATCAAAAAGTTATTGTGCTGTTTGATTCAAAGTATTGAACATTGAAGTGTCTTTTCCTTTGTTCATTCCTGAGGCAACCTGTATTTTGCACTGTGTGTGTGCTTTATGAATAGAGGAAAGCAAATGTTTTATTGTGACTGTAACTAGTTTACATTCTTGTGTACAGTGGCAGTGAATGGGGCACAGTTGCAAGTCAAACACTATGTCATGGTTCAACGGTCCAAAAATGCTGCTTTCACATGGACACAACCAAGGAAGGGTACAAAGACAGTCACCCTATTTCAGACCCCATGCAATTCTTCACTAGCAACATCTATGTCCGTGACTAATTCACTCACTGTATCTACCAAGTGACTATCATTATATAGTATATAAAAAGAGACCTCCTTTACACCAGATGCAGGTTGGCCATGGGTATCACACTGAAAAAAACATGCTCTCATCTTCAACTCCTGGGTCTTTAACAGGCTTATCTTATCTATGGATGAAAAGGGATAAGTACTGTATCTTAAGAGTAGTGTGGGAACAGCTTGATTGTCTTGCTGCTCTTATGTCCTAAACCCATATTTTGTGGGAAACTGTGGAAAAAATGATTTAGTATGGTTTTGAAATAGCTCTTGTTCAGCGAGGAAAAATTACTATGGGAAGCATCAGCAACACACATTTGCTTTGGTCCATAGAACAGGTTTATATCTGCTTCTGTTATTATTAATAATAATCATGTGCCATCAAGTCAGTTCTGACTCATAACAATCCTTTTCAGGGGCTGCAAAGCAGAGAATATTTAGTAGTTGTTTACTATTCCCTTCTTCTGGGGTCATCCTGGGATTGCACAACTTGCCCAAGGCTGCATAGACTGGCTCTACTTGCAAGAAGCACAGTGGAGAATTGAACTCCCAACCTCTAGCTCTGCAGCCAGATACCTAAACTGCTATCCAGCCAGCTCTGCTATTGTTACCATCTCTCTTTTTTGTGCAGTACACGTACAAACATACATACTTCTCTCTGTGTGTGTTTCAAAGCATAGGCACACACTTTTGTGATCAAATATAGACAGCCTATTGTGTTCACCAATTGGTTGACATCCTGTTGCATATGTTGTGCTGCACAAGGTTGTTGATGTCATCAGCTATGACGATTTTTTAGGGAAACAAAAAAAAAATCATATCTTCCTATAAAGGTTTTAAGGCTCATGTGGAAGCCCTTTCATCATGGGGAAGTTGTTGGGGGCTTTGGGCCTGGTGACCAGTCTTTAATCTCCAAAAATGCTACCACCTGTAAAATCAATGCAGTGGCAGCAATTTTTTGGAAATCATCCCATGGCTTCCAACAGCTTCTCCATAACCAAGAGAATTCCATTGGAGCCTCAGGATGTTTGGGGAGGAGGGTATTTATTATTATTATTATTATTATTATTATTATTATTATTATTATTATTATTATTATTATTATTATTATTATTATTATTATTATTATTATTATTATTATTATTATAATAATAATAATAATAATAATAATAATAATAATAATAATAATAATAATAATAATAATAATAATAATAATAATAATATATTTGATTTTATACACTGCCCATCTGGCAGCCAGGGCCACTCTGGGCGGTTACTCTGGATACTCAACAATTTTTATTTCCAAAAAAAATGTTGTGGCTGACATCATCAGCTGCATGCAGTATAGCTGCACAAACAGGGTATAATAATAATCTTAGAACTACAAAACTGGAAGGGACCCTATGGATCATCAAGGCCAGCCCCTGTCAAGGAGAATTCAACTCCCAACATCTGGCTTTGCAGTCAGATGCCTAAACCACTGAGCTATCTGCAGTTCTTATCATCCACTGTTTGACTTGCTGGCATGTATAATGCAAGTTGTGATACCAGTCTGCTTCCAACTTTGAAGAGCCTCCTAGGACCACTGTTAAAATATTATTCCTGCCTTTACCACCTATTTATTCAGAAATTATTTGATTAAAATGGGACTTAAATCAAGGTTGCATGTACACTCATCACTTTGTCAGCAAACTTTCAGAGGAAGATCACACAGTGGAAACAAGTCAACTGATCACACCTCTTTTTTTGCTCCCTCTAGAGATGAGCATGAATCATTTGTTATCCCTAAAGCCTGGGCTCAATTTGCAAGTGTCTCCTCTAGCACAGAGCCTGTTCATTTGAAAAGAGTTTCTTTTACACAGTGCCAAACTCAGTGCTCCTAGAAACTGAAGTACTGGAACCTTCTGAAAGCAACATGGCTTGTCTACGAACTTTGTTTAACAAACATTACCCTTTTTTATTCACTTGTTTTGAATTTTATTCACTTGTTTTGAATTATTGACAAATTTGTAATTGTGTGCCAAGATGGTTTCATTTTGCAAACGTCCCAAGGAAAATACCATTTGCTCCAGTATTTTATTGTAATGTTTGTATTGTCTCTTTTTAAAATAAATTTTGTTTGCTTTTATTTTATTCATCCACAAATTGCACTACTTAGACTTGGCACCAATTGATGTCTTTCATTGCCGTCTATTTGAACTGCATACCAATTAGGCTTATGCAGATGCTTTCCAACGATACTGCACTGAATTCAGCAATGCACCAAACCTATCCTGTAAACCAAAAACATCCTGTCAGACTAGAACTATTAAGTACGTGGAATGCTTTGAGCTACAAAGGAAAAGCACGGGGGTGTCGTAGACTTAGTGCTACATAGAGATGCACAGATCTAGTTGGGAGTGCATTTTATTAGCTTAGATTGGCTTGCCAGTTGTGACCTTTCCTAAACAGGAATGGCCCAAGCTAGAGCAATATATCCATTAGTCATATTAGAATCAAACAAATGTAATGTGCTCTATGTGGGATGGCCCTTGAAAAGCATCCAGAAACTGCAGCTGGCTTGAAACTGTGTTTCTTTACATTTTGGACAGTAGTAACTCACAGCACTTTCCATTGCATCTCAAATACTAAGAAAACCATACAACAATAAATCATACAAAGCAAAGCATAGCATGGGATCAAATGATATGAAAAAAGGGATTAAAATAACACATAAACCCCATTTCATTCTAAATGGTTAAAATTGCCACACAGGAAGGAAGCTTGCTAGTGCTATCTCCCAACATTATTGTCCTCACATTAAAAGCAATGTTTTGAAGATGAGAACTTCCAGTACACATGGAAGCTCTCTGGATCATCAGAAAGCCAGAAAAATCAGGATTCATGACTGCATGGGGATGCCTCGAGCATGGAGGACACTGTCCTCTTCAGAAGATCACTCCTTCTGCATATAAAGTGGCAATGAATGTGAGGAGGCTAGTGCACTTCTCTGACATGCTAATCATAACTATTGTTGTTAATTAACAGGGCTATGAATGGACCATAAAGAAGGCTGACCGCCGAAGAATTGATGCTTTTGAATTGTGGTGCTGGAGGAGACTCTTGAGAGTCCCCTGGACTGCAAGGAGAACAAACCTATCCATTTTGAAATAAATCAACCCTGAGTGCTCACTGGAAGGACAGATCCTGAAGCTGAGGCTCCAATACTTTGGCCATCTCATGAGAAGAGAAGACTCCCTGGAAAAGACCCTGATGTTGGGAAAGTGTGAAGGCAAGAGGAGAAGGGGACGACAGAGGATGAGATGGTTGGACAGTGTCACTGAAGCTACCAACACGAATTTGACCAAACTCCGGGAGGCAGTGGAAGACAGGAGGGCCTGGCGTGCTCTGGTCCATGGGGTCATGAAGAGTCGGACACGACTTAACGACTAAACAACAACAACAATGAATGTTTACAATTTAAATGACTTGAAAGATTAAAAGATATAGCAAGCAGACACACACACAAAAATCAAGTTTCAGTGCATCTACTGAGCCTCCTAAAGAAAGCATTCCAATGTCTGGGTGCCACAATACTAAATGCCTTATTATGAGCTACTACCTGCATTCATGTGCAAATGACACCTTACAGATTGTATTATGTGCCAGCAAAGACACTTAGAAGACAATTTTACCAAATGTTTCCAAGGAAAGGAATAATTCTCCATAAGTTTCTTAAAAGTAGAGACACACCATGTAGCAGTGATGGTAGCACAGTGTTGTTCTGTGTCCCCCTGAGTATGTCTTGTTTTTGGCACTGCCACTACTAGTAGCCTCAAAGAAAAATATACTGGCAGCTGGCACTAATGATGGTAACTCTTCTTTGAGGGAAGGGAAAATATCAGCTGCCTCTTTCTTTCTTTCTTTCTTTCTTTCTTTCTTTCTTTCTTTCTTTCTTTCTTTCTTTCTTTCTCTCTCTCTCTCTCTTGTCTTCTGAAGTTCTCTCTCTCTGCCTTTGTCACATTAAAATCAAATGTGTTTGTTTTCCATGTGTATGAAAGAAATTTAGCAAAGTCCTGAACACTGTCCAGTCAATAGTTTATTGCACCTAATTCCAAAGAAAAACAATTTAGGGCTCAGGGGGCACCAGTATATTACTTCCAACAACAGTGACTAGGCAATGAAATGTTTTAAAATCAGTAAAAAGGAAAGGAATATGTGAACCCAGTCAGTTATACCACCCTTATGGGCTAGTCCCTCCTCTTCCTGAGACCCTGGGTCACACCATTAACCCTGGCCTGTAGAGGCTAAAATCAATTCTGTGATTCCTCCCTGCCCCACTCACCAAAGACTCTGTGTGCGCATATAATATGTCACAGAATTTGCCATCTCTTGACATGTATGAAAGTTTTCTCCAACCTTTCTCCAATATAAAATGAAGATAATTCATTCATGAACAAAGAAGAGAAGGAGATTAATGTCCTCAGATTTTGAGAACCTTTGTTTGTTTGTTTTTGACTTGGCCCACCCCTAGCCTGGACATTGTTTTCCTTAATCCACAATGCTCATATTTTTAATTTTTAAAAAAGGCAGATCAATTTTGTACAAGATTCCATGAAATAGACCTCTATTTCTAGGGGACTATGAAAAAAAGAAAATCAATGTTTCTGAGAAAACTGCCTTCTGGGAAATTTTGTCTCAACAATACTTATACTTTTTAGTATCTTCCTCAGCATTTCCCAACTGGAAAGGTCATTGTAAATACATTTTCTCTACTCTATAGGAGATGCTTATAATAGGGCTCCTTCGCTTTAAGTCTTTTAGGAGGTATGAGGGTTGTATCTAACTCCAAGAAAAAGTGAAGCTAGGGCTGTTTTCCCATGAAAATGTCTTTAATTTCTGATTAATTATCAGAGCCCTTTACAATTTGTTTTAACAGTCTTTTTGACTGTACCATGATTTTGCCAGGTGGCCGAGGGTACTGCAGTTGTTTTCTTCTATAACAGATCTGCTCATCACTCTGGCTTCCTTTTTTAAAAAAAATCTGAAAAAGCACAGTGGGAGGATTTATCCCATGGCATCTCTCCATGGACCTTTACTGAAGTGCAGAAAGACATTTCCACACCTACTCAGCCATCTCTTAAATATAAAATTCACAGCAGAATCCTGAATCTACCCATGGAAATTTCTAGAATTCTCCCAAACTTCTCCTTCTTTGATTTTTCTAAAAAGAAACTTCTTTTCCATGAATTTGAGTGAGAATAGTTGAAATTCTTAGCCAGTAGGGAAAATATGTGGCCATGTGTACAGTAAGATAAAAATGTTAGAAGGAATGTGTTCATTAGGAAAAGTGTGTACTAGGATGCATACAAATTTCCATGTAAGAAGTGAGGGGGGATGAGAGACTTGTAAATCAACAAGTCTTAAAATGAATGGGACAGGAATACTAGGAAGACTCTCAGAATTCTAAGAAAATGACGCTGAAAGATGTCCACATTCCTAGAGAGGATTTAATGCAATACAACTCAAAACACTCCATTTGAGACTAGGCTTAAGTGGTGAGCTGTAACCCCAGGGAGTCTGTTAGTTATTAATTCACTGGGTGACTTTAAGGAAGCCACCATTATCTCCACTTCACACCCCACATGTAATGACCAAAACTAACAGTATGGCGCTAACATTAACAATTACATGCCATCAATTCAGTTCTGACTTACAGTGGCCCTTTCCAGGGTTTTATAGGACTTCACAGCTTGCGGAAGGCTACAGCAGCTTTCTCTTCTCCTGGAAGGCACAGCAGGGGATGATACTCCTGACCCTTGTCTCCACAGCAAGATAGTTATGCAGCCAGCTACTTTGACATTAACTGAGGTTATGTTAACCGGAGGTTATGTTTTAAAAAACAAAAACAAAAAACAAAACCCCAAACAAACGGCAGCACAACATACTGTACCACTTATGATTATTTTTTCTACCTCAATTTGAATGGCAGTTCCTTGTGCCTCCTGTGTGCTTGCCAGTAGCTTTTTGTTTGCAGCCCATAAACCCCTCCCCAATACCTTCCTTTCAATAAATGGCAGCTACCTAGCATAGACAGATAAAGCATGCTATTATTAAAGCTCCATAGAATTGACAAACTTAAGCCTTTGCCATTCTTGACTTACTATACTATTGTATTTTTAAACAGATTAAAACTCCTTTCTGTCAATATGCATTCATAAGATGAGCATGATAGAAAAGACCCAAATGCTTTTGCAAATTTATTTTCTTCTTAGAGAAATATTTGCAGTTCTTTTCAAAAGGAATTAGGTAGGCCAACCTTAGCTACGTGAGAGCCAGAAATTACATGGAATGCTTTCAGCAAACGTCTTTTCTTTCTTTCTTTTTCTCCTTTATGATGTAGACATTACTTTACTCAGCACTCCAATCATTCAATACATGACCTTAATGAACCTACAATTTAACAAAATTATCTTCCTTGGAAAATGGCAGGAGTAACTTAACAGCCACCTTTGTGTGACCATGCCAGTGACCTTCGTTTCCGGGTCTGTTAAGCCAGGCTGCCTTACCTACTACCTTAGCATGAGCTGTGTCATTTGTGAGGCACGCAAAGCAGCCTAAAGTAGAGATGGGAGTAGTCATATTCGTATACGAATACCCCCACACAGCTGGACGTAATGAGGGTCCGGCCCCTGGGGCCAGACCGTCCACTCACGCATCCACTGCCACCGCCAGCTCCACTCTCCCTTCCAATCGCTCCGGAGCTAGCGGTCGACTATCCACTCCTGGCAGAAGGAGGGAAGAAGAGTCTCCCTGCCAGGCTGACGAGTGGATAGCTGACCGCGAGCTCCGGAGCAATTGGAAGGGAGAGCGGAGCCAGCAAATACCCCCATCTCTAGTCTGAAGTGAGGCTGAGGCACTCCCTCCCCTCTCCTCCCCATCTTTTGCTGTAATTTCTCATCAGTGTATTGCCTTTTGACTTCTTTATCTCTGAATTCTTAGCTATTCTTCCCCTCTCACATTTCTTCTGTTTAAGTTCTCCTTGCTATTCTAATACGTCTCTCCTAGCCTTCTTTTCTAGTCCTCTATCCATATGTTGTGCTATGTTTTCAACACAGAACTCTTCCTCAGGAAGATCAGTGCAGCTCAGTCAATTGTAGACTTTCTGTATACATCACAGTAGTTAAGACAATCACTGCTTAGCATCTGGCCACAACCACTACAGCAATATATTAGGGTGCATCAATATATGAGAACTTAGAAGGGAAGGGATATGTTGAACAGAACCATGAAGGGAATTTAGTAGTCAAAAACCATCCTGTGCATATGACTCTTACAATAACAAAAACAGTGCATACAGACGAGATTTCACTGTGTTTATGCCTCCCTCCCATTAAAACTCAATATGGGATTTAAGCTTGTGTGATCATTGTCAGATATAAAATTGCATTTGATTGCAAATCTTCCTCCAGATCCGACAACCCACAAATGTTACTTTGGCTTTATACATTGTAAAATGGAAATGAAAAGCAAGAAGATTGAATGAATATAAATTGTGTGATGCTTGGCGGCTATAAAGACTGCAAAACTTTCCAGTCAATTCAAGATGATTTCCCCCCCTTCAATAGAGACTGATTTTCAAAGTACAAAGTGACCATATAAATTCTGTATATGACACGAAGACAAAAGAAGTTTGTTCATATGGAACAAAAATGCATGCGTTTGCATACAATTAATTCCAAGCTACTCACACTGGCAAAAATTCTATGCTATTGAAGAAAAGTAATTTAATGCAGAAGTTTAGTGAAAAAAGAAAATAGATAGATAGATAGATAGATAGAACACTACTGGTTGTTGTTGTTAGGTGCCTCCAGAGTTACCACCGACTTATGGTGACCATATGAATGATCAATCTACAAAATGTCCTGTCTTCAACAGCCCTGCTCAGCTCTTAAAAAATAGAGATGGGCACAAATGGAAAAAAATGGCAATTTGTTGCAATTTGTAATTCATCAAGGTCGACGAACCATGAATAACAAATTTATTATTTTTTCCCAATGAATCATTGAATCAATCTGTCTTGACTTTAAAAGCCTATAACACAGCCCCCAGGCACCTAGAGACACCAAAATTGCAGAAAAGCTTTTCCTGACTCTCCTTTACAAGCCCTGCAAGTTTGGTGAAGTTTGGATTTCTGACATTTCACACAAAAACGGCCTCCCAGGAAAGTTCCTCCCAGGCACCTAAAGACACCAAAATCGCAGAGAAGTGTTGTGAAGTGCTGTAATTTTCCCCAAACTAGCTGCTAAAGGGCACTTCACTGAGGGGACCCATTTTGGGGGTGTATAAATTGGACATCCAAAACCCAATATTCACCAAACTTGAAGGGATTATAGAGGAAAGTGAGGAGAAGGTTCTCTGTGATTTTGGTGTCTCTTAGGTGCCTGGGAGGCCATTTTGTAACCCAACAAATTGCTAAATTGAAAATCACTAAACATTCATCAATTTGTATTTGTTGGGGCATCACTTCTGACCAATACGAAGTGAAAAACTAGCAATGAATTTTGCAATTCATTTTTAAATTTATGACCATCTCTACTTACAAATTCAAGCCTGTGACTTCCTTTAGGGAGTCAATCCATCTTGCATTTGGTCTTCCTCTTTTTCTGATGCCTTCCATCTTTTCAAGCATATTGTGTTTTCCAGAAAATCCTGTGTTCTCATGATGTGCCCAAAGGAGGACAGCCTCATTTTCAACATTTTTACCTCCAGAGATAGTTCAGACTTTATGGCAGTCCAGAAGCTCTCCTTCAGCATCATATTTGATATGAATCATTTCCCTTCCTGGCAGCTTTCTTTACTGTCCAGCTTTCACATCTATACATGGTGATCTAAGAGTGTGGATGGTCTTGGTTTCCAGTGACACGTCCTTACACTTGTTTATCTTTTCTAATGCCTTATTTGCTGACCTTCCAAATCTCATTCTTCTTTTTATTTCTTGGCTGCAGTCTCCATTTGGATTGATGATTGCAGCAAGGCATACAAAATCTTTTGCTATTTCAATTTCTTAATTGTCAACATCAAAGTTACATTGTTCTTCGGTAGTCTTCTTAATGTTCAACTGCAGTCCTGTTTTGGCACTTTCTTCTTTCAGTTTCACTAAAAGTCATTCCAAGGGATGCTGCTTTCTGCCACTAAGATGGTGATATCTGCATATCTGCATTCCTTTCTGCCAGTAAGATGGTATCATCTCCATATCTGATGTTTCTTCCACCAATGTTCACTTCTTCATCTGAATACAGTCCCTTTCTTAATGTGGTGAAGGGGTTTGAGTGTGTCAAGAAAGCTGAGAGCAATGCTGTCAGGAGGCTAGACTCCATTACAAGCCTGGACTCCTAACGGAGTCACCCAAGATGGAATGGTCACAGCTGAGACACCAAACTAAGATATATCCACCCTTTTCAAGGTAACAACCACATCAACCATAACAGCAGAAGAGAATGGATAGTTCCATTGGTGATGGGGGTGGCAGCTATTGTGCAGCAGTGGTGGCTGAAGGTGACATTTGTAGAGGAGGCAACAGTGAAGACACTCAACCTAACTTTTGTTAATAATGCACAGAAGGTGGAGATAATAAACCACTACTGAAATTTCCTTACCAAGAAAACTCTTTTATGAGCACTACCAAATACCAGCTCTATATTCCAAATTCAACATATATAGATGCTGGGGTTCAAAAACTGATTGGGAGATACTCTCAGATATAGCACAGATGGCACAAGTAAGGGTTACTGAATTCCGTGGAATTACTCATTATTTATTTATTATTTATTTATTTATTATACTTATATCCCACCCATCTAGTCATAGACTACTCTGGGCGGCTTACAAAAAGTGGAATAAAACAATTTAAAATGTAACAACAATATACATTAGGTTATTTGCATGAATGTATCTTTATAGTGAAGGGCTTGTCAATTGTGAGCTAATAGAACATTAATTTGATATTAATTTAATAGAATATTGAATGTACGAAAATAGAGTAGCACAGGTAATCTCACAAAAAGCCTAGGTGAGGAAAAAGATTGCAAGTATATTGCATTCCCATTTAAAGGAGATGCTTATGCTTAATATATTTCTAATTTTAATACATTTCATGTGTACTTGAATTAAGACACTGCAATGTGAAATCAAAATAACACTGGACAATTTGGGTTAATGTTTTGAGATGCCAGAGGAATAAGCTCATTTTGTATTTGAATGCAAATTTACCTTACTGTGCTCTTAAGGCAATACACACACCAAAACTTGCTATTTTTCAGAATTAACAGTCTGAATTTTACAGTGGAGTTTTCTGGTTAAAAATACATATAGAGATATGCATTGTGGAGAAGCGTCCATGCAGAATTCAGTATATTAGTAGAAATAATGCTTAAAGTAGTTTGTATTAGGAAAACGACTAGCCAAAAAAAAAAAAAATCTGAATTGGGCAAAATTATATGCACAAAGGCATATATGTGTACCTGAATTTCTATATAACCTTTACCATTTACAAAGCTCAAGATGCACATTTGTGATGATATTCTCTTGTCAGGATAAAACAAACTTAATCTGCATATCACTGCATTTGGAGAAATGTGACAACTCAAGAGTAATTGTGTTTCAGTTTGTGCATTGGTTGTGGAACCTCGCATTTGTTCTGTCTATCTTTAAATGAGAAAGGAATGTGTTTCTTTTCTCTGCCTGCCAGTGTTGCACAAATCATCAGTTTCAGTTTCTCATTTTTCCTGATAAACTGAGTAAGACTCCAATCCTACACACACCTATCTCAAAACAAACCCACTGATCACACTGGGAGTTACGTCAAACAATCATTAATAGGATTGTACTGTTAGTGGTTTATAGTCGCTTATTCTGCTTTCTCTATCTGTGTTTTCCTGCCAGGTTATCCTCAAACTACTTTTCTTCTGTTCCTGAAAGAAGCTGATAAGCTGGCTTCTTTACTGCCCACTTACTTGCTTAGTGTGGTCAATATGACCTTTTGAATCTGATAGTTCCTAAGTAAAACAACTTTGTTTACTTTTGTTTTTTTAACAGAACACGGTCTCTAGCCTATGTCATTCCCCTCACCGTTCTCCATTCTGTCCATATACGTCTCCTATTCTGTTCTTGTCAACTAAGGCCTACATCATTGCAAAAATGGTCAGTCTTACCAACAGACTGCAGAGCACAAAATCCCTTTACAAATACAGTATTTAAGATGTATTTCCCTTAGAAATTTAAAGTAGTTTTGAGTATGTTCACTCTTCATGGTCCCAAAATAAAGCATCTGGGAATTCTAGTTCCTAAGTAACAAGTGACCTCACATAAATAATTCTTCCTTCTATTACAAAAATAAACTTCCCATTTTCTTGAGAAATTCAAACCAGTATTGTCCGGCTCAGCCTAGATGTCTTTTGGCACATTTAAGTTAGGAGCACATCTGCACAGAGTACATATTTATAATTGTGCATGTTTGCAACTAGAGATGGGCATGAACTGCATTTTGACGGTTCGGCACAGTTTGGCTGTTCAGCTACACAGCTGTTCCATGGGTGCACCAGCTTCCCTTGCCCTGCTTCCTCCAGTAGGCGCTCCTCAGAGGCAACAGAGCGGCTTCCCATCTTTGCCTCCTCCAGTGGGCGCCCACTCAGAGGCAGTGCCCAGAAGAATCAGGGCTGGGAAGCCACTGGCTCTGAGTGAGTGCCTGTGGGAGGAAGCACGCCAAGGAAGCCGGGGCATCTATGGAACAGCTGTGCAGCTGAACCACCAAACAGAAGTTTGCATCCATCTCTACTTGCAATACATCCAAATGTCACACAATGCATTCTAAAAGGAAACTTTTCTAGCCCTGATTATATTTGATTTTACAACATAAGAGTATATCTTTCTTGCACGGCAATTGTGAGGACTTCAGTCACCTTCTGTCTGATTTCTTTGTGACTGTTATATGCGTATAAGCAAGTTAGCTTAGCTGTGTGGTGAAATGAACAGGTTGCTTGACAGGGGAAAGCTGGGTGAGTGGCAGTTATGACAGGACAGCTGCGGGGGGGGGGGGATAAGAATATGTCTCCATATTCTGTTTTGCAGAATGTTTTGAGAACTGTTTTGCACTAGGGATGGGTTTCCCACCCTACAGGTCTGTAAGCCTCCATTATATCTGGAGGTGTGATTACAAGCCCTTGATGTCATTTGATTCAAGACTAAAGTGCTTTACTCCTTCAGACCTTTTCCTATGTTGAAAAGATGGAGGAAGAGTGAAAGTGATCCCACCTGGGGCTTCTAGGATCCTGCTAGCCCCCAAAGAGGACACACTGGGCTCCTGGAAGTGCTAACTGGCAGTGGGAAACAGAATACCTGATCAGTGTCTGGAGACAGTGTGATTGTGTTATTTGGCCATGAAGGGTAGGGTTAAGGGATGGGAAGAGGGACTGGCCCCTCTATGTGACAGATACGAGACTTCCAAGGAAGAGGTTTCCTCTCCTGGGGAGTTAAGTCTTCCACAGTATCTCAAAAATCTTAGGTAAGAAAGAAGGGAAAGACTTATTTCTGAAACAGTAGGTGTCCCTGTCAATTAAAGCAGACACAGATCATGTCATATATATATATATATTGGTAAGACTTAAAAACATGGGATCTACACCAGAGGTGCAGGTGTGGTTGTGCTTCAGGTGGACTCAAGACAAGGGTTTCTCACAGTAACTCACAACATCAAGACACTTGCAATGCAAAAATTGCTCTCAGATGCCTTTCAGAGGATTATCTTTGTAATTCTAGAGAATGGGAAGGTAGCAGTGAAGCATAGGTATCCCCAAGAGGATCTGATTCGCTGTTTAAGAAAAGAGGAACTCGTGAGTCTTGTCCAGGTGACTGATCTGTTTCTCTCAGACCAAATCCCAATAGAAGAGTGGGAAATTTTGCTGGGGCTAACTACACTGACAATGCTCCAGAATTGGGACAGTCAGACTGGTTTTATTTTCCATTGGCTACACGATGTACGAGTCACTGCTAATCAGCCTGGGTCCCCTTCCCCCATCTATACTATTCTCCTCTGCCTCTGGAGCTTCTACATTTTTTGAAATCAAATGCATTTGCACCAGTTCAGATGGTGCAATTGCTTGAGCTGATGTAGCTTCATGGTTGAATGAGTGACCAAAGCTGGCTCTCTCAGCTTCCTAATTCAAGGTGGAGAGGAAGCAAAGGGGCACTTCCCCTCAACCAAGGACCCCTTGTCTCCAAACCTTTTATTGTTTTTTTAAAGACTTTGTGTCAGTGCTGGTGAAGTTTTTGGGGGAGGTGTTAATTTATCAGAATATACTTTTTTTCAAATAAATGTATTACTTTTTTAAAAAGTAAATCATTGAAAGGCAACAGCCTGGCAGTTTTTCTCCTGTGGCTGGTTGTCCTTTTCATGACATTTGCATATTCAGTTTTGCAGTAAGTGTATGACTGCTCACTCGAAGGAAAGTGTGCAGGAACTGTGCCCAACATGTTCTGTTATGGCTAATCTGGATAGGATTAGGTTCATAATGACTTGGAGGGGGAACGAGAAGTCGACAAGGTAAGCATAGCATATTTCCAGATTCTCATAAAACCTATATGATTTATCCCAGGCATTTCACACATTCTCTGATTTGTAGTAGAAGAAAAAATGTTCTTGATTTGAATTTATAGGCATCGTAAGATAGCAATCTGTTCCTGTAGTGAATCACTGTTGGTGTAGTGAATCATATTTTGCTTTGGCATCATTTCAGTGAATATTCTATTTACTGTGACTTCCCTCAGCTTCTTCAATGGATGCTGGGTGGAATCCGAATGACAGCATAGTTGTTTAAAAAAAGGGAGAACAGTCTAGGTTGTTGGCAGCTACTACTGTCTGCTATATTAATACATATGTCTATATTCTTGGAAAATGACCAACCAAATCTGGGAAATCTGCACTACTGATAATTTAGGGAAAATGTATAAGCAGTGATTTATGGCCCCTCTATCAATGAGTAAAACCCATTTGGAAGGGAGAATGTCACTTCATCATAATGAATTTTTAAAGTTACCCTTCATAACTTAATAGATATCACTATCCTTCTTTTGGGGATACAGTGCAATTAAATAAATCCATCTGGAATGTTTTACACCCTGAAATTATAGTAAGGACATCTTGGATGTATCTAACCTTGTTCACAAATGGACTCTCGCACAGTTTGGACCCAAGTCCAAAATTCTGATGACCCAATCTAGGAAGATAATAAAGCAAGCTAGATGCTGAGGTGAAGCACAAAAAATATCATACAATCAATTTATTAAATTCTGATCAAATTTTGGATCGGTACGAAATGTGGTTTGAAAAGTAAATGAGTCAGTTAATGTCTCCACATCTTTTGTTATGTGTGTTTACTTACTGAATTTGTTTTGCACTTAAGATAAATTAAGTATACTTTTCTGGTCATATGAATTTTGAGAAAGTGAAGATGTAACAGCCAGGGATTTAAACCTCTGTCAGTCTCATTTCTGTTCTTTTTCTCTTAATCTCTGCTGCATGTGGTCAGTAAAATATACTTTGAATTCATCTGTTTTATAAGTGGAGCAAACCTCATAGTATTTGATCATGTAGTTGCAGCCTTACATATTTTGCTCTGTTGTCTGTGCATCATTAAAAATGGGCATTTAATTTTTTTTTAGCCAATTACATATTATAATATGCACATTCTTTTATGCACACCCCATAAACTGCACAAATGTACACAATGTCAAGAAAGAGTATGTTTCTTCTCGTACTAAGTCCCGAGGGGTGGAGGGGAGGGATACTCTCATTGGGACAGTGTGATCCATTGAAGCCCTTTCCATCCCAAGTGCTGGCAGAAGGACAGGTTGTGGAAGTGAACCAGGTCAAATGGGCCTTGATTATCAAGAGGCATGGAAACTTCATCTTGAATTAAGCTTCATCAATCTGAAACCAATTCCCATCCTAGGGATGGATTCAGATAGTGCTCAATTCTTCCTGCCCTGTTTAGATTTAGGATTTACCAGCAGATCCATATTGAATTCGTATTTCTTTTTGAATTCTAATTGCTTTATGTTATTAAAGCAACCTTGATTGCATTAATCTGGAACTGGATCACACCCTTCATTGTTCATTTGTAAACCTTTATATTTATGATAATAATATTAGAACTGCAGATCTGGAAGCGATCCTATGGATCATCGAGTCAAGCCCCTGTCAAGGAGGCACAGTTGGGAATCAAACTCCCAACCTCTGTCTCCTGAGTCAAATGCTTAATCCACTGAGTTATCCTGAGCATGTGCTTGCAATTACCAAACATTTTGGTTTTATGGGGAAAATTAATGCAGTCCAGATGACTTAACAGGAAAGTTATCAGGACATGGGGCTATGAGTTTTTTGGGGAACTGAAATAGACAACTATGTATCTGGAGGATCCAAGGTTAAAAAGATGGTAAACTAAACGAAAGAAAATAAAAAACAAAACCAATAGATCCCAAGGTCCCAGAAAATCTGTGAATAAAACTAAGCCACACTTTTAAAATGTCCATGTCATCTTGGTTTTCTAAAGCACACCTTTTGTTGTTGATGACTTGTGTTTTCTTTAATTCAGTACTATGTACTCCCTAAGTCTAAAATGATAATTTAATTGCTTTTTTAAAAAACAGAACTGGGTAACCAAAATTAGCTACCTTTTGGACCATTATATTATTGCTGATAATATATTTTACAATCAGACTTAATTTCCTTCAGGATATCCCATATTAATGAGCACTTTGGATATATTAAATCATTGCATGGACATATTATAACTGCAATGTTAACAAGTAAGTCCCACTGAGTTTAAGTGAGACATTCTGCCAGGCAAGCATACATAAGAATGCAACCTTATATTCTGGTTTTCCTCCAAAGTGTTTAGGAGAGCCTTCCAGATTGCAGTGTCTTATTCTGACCTTTTTTCCCCATCCCCACCTACTTCATTTCAGCTGTAGAAAAGTGTTACATTTTCAGGCTATTTTCTCATCAAGATGATAATAATATCATTATATTATGGATCACACCATCTCCGAGTATGATGTGAAAGGACTACCAAGGGAAAGTTAACAATGTGTTCATCTGACACAGATTTGCTAACAGCATAAATGTAGAAAGAACAACACACCTGTAAGACAGCTATTTTGAGCAATTAGTAATCTAACTAACAGTTGCAAAGTTACTTTTTAGAGATAATGAATGAAACCTAAATTACTTCTCTGTAATGACCGACATCTATTAACTTTCCTGTAATGAGTAATACAACAGATGTCTTTTACAAAGCAATGTTCCCAGTTCTGATCTAAACTAAGGAGGCACACTCTGCAAGAGCAATGATCATATAATTTGGTGAATTGCAAGTAATGGAATATCTGTAAGTCACCACCTGAATAGATCCATTTGAATCAATGGAATTTTGTTTTGTTTTATTTTATTTTATACAGCCCCATTAGCACAAAAGCACTATTCTGGGTGGTTTGCAACAACCTAAAACCTATATGAACATACAAATGAACAGTAAAATTAAAACACAAACGGCAAATACCGTGTTTCCCCGAAAATAAGACAGGGTCTTATATTAATTTTTGCTCCAAGAAATGCATTAGGGCTTATTTTCAGGGGATGTTCTATTTTACAGTCATGTCATCTTCTTTTGGTTGCTGCACAATGCTGCACAACGGTGGAGAGTGGGGTTTAACTTAACTGGGGCTTATTTTTTGGGTAGGGCTTATATTAGGAGCATCCTGAAAAATCATACTAGGGCTTATTTTCAGGTTAGGTCTTATTTTCAGGGAAAAAGGGTAGAATTAAACCAAATGGCACCAAAAACAAAATTTGCCAATAATAACAGGACAGAAGGCAGACATTCACCCAGGTTTGGTGTGAAAGAACTCCCTGAAAAGTAGTGTTTTCAGTTGCCTCCTGAATGAAAGCACGGAGGGACCCTGGCACAGCTCCTCTGGGAGCTGATTCCATAACATTGGTGCCACCGCAAAGAAGGCCCTGCCTCTTGTGAATGACTTTTGGGCTTTTCTTGGGGTGACTACACGGAGTAGCATATGGGGGGGGGGTATACTCACCAAATTCCCACTGGCTACTCTAGTGCAGGCTTACTCTAGTGCGACTAGAATGAACATGCCAAGGAACAGGATTCCAACCAATATGTATGAAAGAGTAGAACTATATGTCATGCTACCCAGGGACGTGGTGGCACTGCGGGTTAAACCGCAGAAGCCTCTGTGCTGCAAAGTCGGAAGACCAGAAGTCGTAAGATCGAATCCACGCGACGGAGTGAGCTCCTGTTGCTTGTCCCAGCTCCTGCCAACCTAGCAGTTTGAAAGCATGCAAGTGCAAGTAGATAAATAGGTACCACCACTGTGGGAAGATAACAGTGTTCCGTGTCTAGTCGCGCTGGCCACGTGAACACGGAAACTGTCTATGGACAAACGCTGGCTCTATGGCTTGGAAACGGGGATGAGCACCACCCCCTAGAGTCGGACATGACTGGACAATTGTCAAGGGGAACCTTTACCTTTACCCTTTCATGGATGCAACTGAAAATGGTATTCTTCTCATCTTACTTATGAATATATTTGAGTTAAACCTCACCCTCTCACAGGACCCAAGGGCTCTTTAGTTCCATTGAATACCTCTCCTCCATGTAATAATGTATTGGATTGTGGCTTACATCTGTTTGTTATGCTCACCACAGCTAGTGTGTTACTAACTACCAGCAAGCTGCTGGAATTCCTACCAGCTCTGAAGCTGGAAGGGTTGGGCAGGAATGATCCAAGCAGTTGCATAGGGTCTTTCATCTTTTCTTCAGCTCCAAACTTTGGGGGGGGGGGAGCTAGCAATTGTTAGGCATATGCATAGTGAGAGCAAAGAGCAATGACAATGCAGGGAAGCTGCCCCCTCCCCACTGCAGACCTTTTCTGCTGTGGCTTGTGAAAAGCAGCCAGGGAGAGGTGCTCCCTATCCCTTTTGAAAGACCAGGTAGAGGGAAGAGAAAAGGCTGTGCTTTCTAAACATGTGTGGTTCACTTTTCAATAGCAGAGTCCTGTGTCCTTATCTCAAATAGTTTTTCTGTCGAGAAAAGGAAGCAGAGTGCCTGTAGGCAGCACAATCCAATGGGGTGGTGCTGCTGCTGTCAATTTTTAGCTTGTCCAGGGAAGTCAGTGCAAACCTGTAGACCCCTGCTTGGACTACTGATGCATGTAGTAACATTGTCTTGTTCTGATTTTTCTCACTTCACACCACTATCTAGCAGGAACATAGCCATGGCCAGAAGAACGCAGCTGCTGAGGTAGGGATAGGCAACTTGTGTCACATGCCCTCAGGACAAAGGAATAATACGAGACCATACTGCCACCACCATCCATGTCAGTTATCTTCCAGTGTCACAAGAGTATTCTTGGTCAGTTATGCGTAAATATTTAAGATATTCCAAAATAATCATGTCCATTCTTTGTGATTCTGCAGTAGGTGCCATCACTGACGTTGCCGATGGCTCTGCCCACCCCCACCCCTTTCTATCATTTCCACAAGCTATCCACAAGACTCATTTGGGAATTACTGTACTCTGTTGGTTGCATTTTTTATTTGTTTCTTACCTTTGCCTCGGCAAGCTGATCAGTGGCTGTTTATGGCACCTCTTACTAAGGCTAAAGAGCTTATGAACAATTTTCTGCGCCTTAAGGAACAGTTGTTTCATGCTGGTTTCCAGTTGCTCATAGCGATGCTGAAAATTTGAATCCATTGTCCACAAGTGCATTATGGCAGATGTGTTGAGGAAATAGTTCATGGGCAGCCTTTTCATAAAGAACTTGAATTCATCTGCAAAATGGCAAAATTCAACACTCTTTTAAGTTATGCTTCCGTGATCTCTTGTGCAGCAAAACAACATTTAGCTCCAGTTTATGCCCATTTTTATCACTTTAATTTGTCACCATAATGGATGGCAGTACATGTATTGGCAAATGGAATACTGCTAATTTTGTACGTGGTATAAATATTAATGTGACATGAACTTTTGAGAGGTACACAGCCCTGATTTTCATTGCTGCTTGTTTGATAAATTGGATGTTGCCTTACTCCAAGGACCTGCCAAACTTATTTTTAATTAAATCTGTGATTCTACGTGCAAGTACGAAAGAACTATGCTCAATCAAATCAAGGGACTTTCTTTGGAGTAAGCATTCCCAGGGTTGTTTACTCACATTCCCAAAATTACTCCAGCATCAAAATGATGCATTTCAGTGACCAAGAGTGTGGCCTGGGGTCAGGGAAGCCACACACAACTTAGAACTGGCCACACATCTATCACTATCTGACCTATTGCTATTTTTAATGTATTGTATGGGGAAGTTTGTTTTATTTTAGAATTGCTAAGCTCTGTGAGAGTTTAATCTGATTTATTCAGCTTTTAAAATAAATAAAACAGATTTAGTTGGAAGTCTCACTGATTTCAATGGGCTTACTCTGAGGTTGACTACAGTTCGAATGAATACCGTAATGCTGACTTACTTTAAAGATTTTGGAGGGGCTTTGTGCAAGGTGCCCTCATCAGGCATCCCTTGTTGAGAGCAGCACTCTCCCTGGTCCTCACTACTGTTGCCACCACCCATGTAATTGCCTCTCCTGAACCCAACCTGCATCATCCCGAGAAGGAACAGGACAAGTCATGTGGAAATATTCTCTTCACACCTCTCCCTGCTTGCTCATGGAGAAGGCACTGTGACAACAGCAAGGGGTACAGAAGCAGTACCAGGGGCCCCAAAGGTCAGCAATTGACCTCTCGTCCGAACATAAGCCTCAAGTGATGTTTGCTTCTGCTTCCTACCCCACTCCACTGCAAGGTCCCAATAATGGGATATGTATGTGAAATGCATGGTCTAATTGCACATGCTAGATAAATATTACGTGCATCTTTATTTCACTCCTCTATAAATTATCTTACCACAGCAATACAGTTGGGCATCCCTCCTGAAATCTTTTATGTTTTCACAATTCTTTCATTGGCATTTAAAAAGAAAAACATTTTCACTATGTGCTCAACCCCCGCACCACCAGATTTATGGAAATTCTGGTTGACAGGCATACGGTGTGGAGCATAATACAGAACTCATTCACAAGGACAAGCCTTGCCACATAACTTTAATCAACGAGAGACTCAAGATTTGGTCTCATAAAGGTGTTGCCTGCTCTTGCATTTATGTGACATTTTCTTCAGCACTGAAAAGTATTGATATTTAGCCTCACCATCTGCCATTCTCCACATGACTTCACCAAGCAAAGTCATCAGATTATTGATACAACATCACATCATGCTTTTCCACAATGATAATATTTTCATGTAAATTTTTAGCACCATCATTGTAAGAAAATGTGTGGTTTCCCACCCCCCTAAACAGGAAGAGAAATATGTTTCAAACTTTAGGCCCCTTAATGTGACCTCCGTGGTTGAAATAAAGGCTGAAATCATGTTGTGCAGTTACTAAAAGTTGATAAGTTTTCAAAGCAAATTTAATTTAAGAAATCTCTGTAGGCATTATCTGTTGTGCAGTAAGCTGCATAGCTTGGTGTGCAAGAGATGCCTATGCAGATTTCTTAACTTAAAGTAATTTCCTTCCAAAAGTCACACATTTTGTTTAACTGCACACCAGTATTTCAGCCAATGTGTTAATTAAGTCTACAAATGTCAGGCAACTGAAGAGACCCATGATACTAGCTGACTGATCACTTTCTTGCCTCCTAGCTTTTATAGCTCCAGAGAAGACAACATCAAAAGGGAGAACTTTTCAGCATGGTTCAATCCATATTGATCGCCTGAAGAAACTTTGCCATGCCCTACCAAGACATGTGCTGGGAGTACAGGGATGGCTCTATCATTAGAAAGAGTGAGGCTACTTCATCAGATGATACATGCAAGGGGCAGCAATGTGAAGCCCCTGGCTGATCCTCACATACTCTCCAGCTTTTTCTTCCCTTGGAGAGCTGAGTGGGGTATCCTAAACCCCCAGATTAGCCTGCTGCTTCAAATGTGGTGAAAAATGTCACTTCATCACCAGCTCTTAAGGAAGATCCAACTGCCAATTCATATGCACAATATACACAATTCTGTACATAGACATTGGTGGGAGACTATCTTGTCCTTTACCTCAAGCAGCAAAATGTCTTGGGACAGCCCTATGGGAGTGCTTCAGCAGACAATTTGTATGTTAATGAAGCTGTATTAGTTTCTAAAAGCATCAAACTAAATCCTTCCCCCCCCCTCTGTTTACTGAACAGAACACTTGTATAGTAAACATTAGAAACCTGAAGTTAACTCAGTAGACTGCATAGCAGTCAAAGCTGTTAACCCTGATGTCAGTGTATGGGTTCTAGTCTGAGCTTTAAGGGCAGCTTTTGAAATAATTTATCCAAAAGAGATAAGATATATTTCCAATCATTTAATTAGACCAAAACCTGTGCCTAGACTATGTCAGCCTCAACAACTTGCCATATTTGATTTTGCATGGGATAAGGACCTGTGGGACAGTGGTAAATTTCAAAATGCAGGCATTCTTCATGACAGCTGTGTCCTTCACCCACCAGAAAGAATCTGAAAAAAGACAGCTGTGCTAACCCATATCAACAAACCAGTTCTATCAGTATTCATCTCTACCAGGAGCAGGCCTTTCAGACAAATAATGGGTTTAATGGCCCTTTCAGGATCAAAACAGTCCCTAATATTTTAGTTTAGCTCATAACCATATACCATTGTTCAGAAAAGTCATTCTTGCCTTAGCTACTGTGAGGATATTGGGTCAGAAGTACTTGGCAGGTGATGTCATTGCCCCTCATTATTTATCAAAAAGACACTCTGACCTTGTGATCTCTCACTTCCCATTGATGAGGAAAGGTGTAACAGATTAGAGCCTGGACTCTGGTCTGTAGTCATGAGAGTTTACTAACAGTGTTCTCTTTCAGATAAACACCACAGCCTCAGGATTCTTCCACATCCAGACTTAGCTTAGATGGTTGGAGCACCTGATTGTGGAACCAGGGCCTAGAAACTGAGATCCACACGGTAACTCCCCAAAGAAGGACCAGCTGAGATCACCTGCAGCAGATGTGGCTTATATGGTTGAGAGTCCTGCCACTGTGTGGTCTTGGGCAACCAGTACAGTCCCAGAGCATCACCAGAAGGAAGAACCGGCAAATCACCTCTGAGCATTTTATCCCTAGAAAACCCTGCCATACATCAGAACTGACTTGACAGCACACTGTTATTAATTATCGGTAACTATTTGCTCAGTGACAACACACACTGTACAAATGTGCTGTGCTGTTTAAAAGTGATTAGGAAGGGTTCCATTATATTCACTTACAGTATAAAATGGAAGGGGTGGGGGCTATCGCCAAGAGAAAGCTTGTTAACTCTTAAAGAAATCATGTCTCATATTCATTTCTGATGAATACCACATTGTATCCAAAGTAATGAGAGATAAGGCTACCATGAAGTCACACTGCTTTGCAAAAAATCTGAGAGAAAGGAAAAAGAGAGGGGCTAGAAGTTACATTTGTCTCATATCTTAAACTGACACATTTCATGAGGTGTGAAACTGCAACATGAGCCCTTACTGTTCAAGGATTATTACATTTTTTTTGTATTCTAATCAGCAAAATGCACAGGCATTCTTGGAATATGATTAAGGGCCTAGGCAAGAATCTGGGCAGAAGACGGTGTTAACTATTCCAACAACTAACTTTCAGTTAGAATGGGCAAAGGGAAGTTTCATAGAGTAGAATTTCAAAGGCTCTGTCTCTGAAGTGACAGTTTCAAAGGAAAGTGGAAGCACTCACTGAACGCTCTCAACTTTCTTTACTCGTATCAGAGCATTGCACAATTTAAAATTATGGACATATATGAAATATAGATAAAGTTCAAACAAATTTAAATGTTGAAATGGCTGGACTATTTTTGACTAGAAGCAGGCTACTTTAATAGCATTATCTCAGACATTTACTAGATCTTCTTTAGTATACATAGTGGGGCATGAATTGCATGCACATAAATGCTACATTGATTGAATTTCTCCATATTCACAGAAAATTTGTCCTGTATTCAAGCAGCCCCATTTTGCTTGATTATTCTTTGATCTTCCTACTTCACTTTGAAGTCTATTAAATGACTTGCAGATAGTCCAGCCAGAATCTTGTCCTGGTGGGAGACACTCTTCAGCATCCATCTATTTGACAAGGTGTGTTGTTTTTGAACTCCATAGTTTTAGCTTAGACTTTTCTGGTTTAATATTTAGAGCCTGAGATGTGTGCAGAAAATGTTTCCTTGATTTTAACCACTGTCTAGAAGGCTGGTATACATGAAGTGGATGGGTTTGGTGATGTATTATTGTATTTCATTCATTATTTCCTAGCACATTTTAACATACTTCCAGAAGGGCAATGCCAGCCAAATAATAGAGATTTTCAGTGAGGGTAGGTTTCTGGGAGCTAGTAATAATCCTGCATGATTCAATAACAGCTATATCCATTTGTTTGGCATGTGCTAATTTATGCCATACAGCATTAGCACATTCTGCTGTGAAGTAGCAAATGGACAAAGCTGGTTTTCTCATTGTTTGTCAGTGTGAACCCCAATCTGACCCAGCCAATTTCCTAAGTATGTTATTTCTGGCAGCAACTTTCTGTTTGATGTTTAGACAATTCTTTTTTTGGGGGGTAGGTCAGGATTTGATCCAGAGTGACATTCAAATACTTTGGAATACAGCTATGTTCCAAAATCTTGCCTTCCCAGCTAACTTGGAGCTTCCTCTCTTCTTTTCTGTTTAAGTGGACAAAGACCTATATTTTTCAAGGGTTTGGTTTCAGCTGGTTGTTTTTATAATATAAAGAAAGATCTTCTATGGAATTTGATGGACTCAAAGGTTCCCCCTGGACTGTCAAGGCAAGATCATCAGCATAAATGAAAATCCTGGAGTATGTGAAATTCAGTTGATCATTTGTGTAAATGTCAAAAAGTTATTGTACAAGGACACTACCCTATGGGAGGCAATTCCTTTGATTTTTCCAGTGACTGTGCCTCCCTTGAAATTCAACAAAGAACCTTTGCTTTTGAAGTAGAACAGTGACAATTTCTGTTAGTCCATGATCTTTAGTAAGGATCTTTAGTAATATCTCAACTAACTGACCTTCTTTTGAATAGACCATAGTTTTCTATATTCTGATGAAAATGGAAATTGCGACTTAGCAATTTGAGAAAGGAGACTTAAATTTCTTCCCTTCATGCACAAATAAATGGAAAGCCCACAACAATGTGGTCTAATCAAATCATGATTTGTTGCTAGTCCCAAGTTTGCTCATTGTCCCTGTTTGTTTTATATTTCCTTTATCAACTGTGTGTCCCTAAGCATGTCCAGAAATCTCTATGGTTACACCACTAGGCCAGCAGAAGAAATGGGGCCATGTGGGTTAAATGAGAGGAGAAAGAGCAGATAATGTACTCCAGGAAAAGCTATAGGCAAGAGAGAGGTACATACTCAAGAAGTATGGATAGTGTCTGGCTGCGGAGCCAGAGGTTGGGAGTTTGATTCTCCGCTGTGCCTCCTTGACAGGGGCTGGACTGGACTCATAGAGTTCCTTCCAGCTCTGCAGTTCTAAGGTTGCTATTAATTTTATTCAAAAATACCAGACACAGTCAATCAAATTATAAAAAAACTTGACTGGTATTATATAATGGATATAAGTTTTAACCGAAAACCCAAGTGTCAATATTGGCGCAGTGTGTATTCTGCTGCTGTTGCTTCGTAGTAGTAGTAGTAGCAGCAGCAGCAGCAACAACAACAATGCCTTTTATAAATATAAGGAGCAAGCAGTTAGAAATTGACTTGATGTTTCCACAGTGGAAAATTAGGTTGATACTAAGTGGAAAAACAGCAGTAGTGGCACTAGCCATAATGCAGCAGTCATTGAAGCCTTTATCATTAGCCCACTTTGCCTCAGTCAATTTGAGAGAAGACAGGGAGGTCTGCAGAATCTGATCTGGACCAGGTCCTATCCAGAATGTGGATTAATTTCTTAACACCTACAAGATGTCAGATTGGCAGGTAGGAGAGAAACCTTCAGGAACTGATGTCAGTTAGATCTTATCCAGACTTTGAATTTCTTGATATTCACCAAAGGTATTAGGATTTTTATTCTGCATTATTTACAGTGTAAAGGAAGGGACTGCTCATCATTACAGTCAGCCAGAAAATAGTAATATTTGATTATCACTTCTACTAGTGAAGAAAAAGTGGTTGTTCCTGCATTTAAAAATGGATGGTAAATATAACTTTGTGTAAAACATACATTGCATTACCCTTGTCAAAATCAGCTTTTTAAAGTGTATTTCTAGGTGGCAACTCAAATGCCCTTGTCTGACACTTTTGACAACATACAAAACACTCCAGTGACATTTTTTGCCTTATTATTATAGCCAAAGGATGCTTGCCCAAAACTATTTTTGAATAACTGACAAATAAACACTGACAGAAAATAAAGTGCAAAAGGGGGGCGGGCAGGGTGGACTATTCCATTATAAATTTAATTTTATTTCTATGCTGCCAGTCAAAAAACCATACATTGCCCTGTACACTAAGGATTAAAAATCCTATATAAATGAAGTCTATAACAAAATGTTGTTGTACATTTTCTCCTACTAATAATATTGCTCCCAATCCTATTTAGGGTACAAGTCATCCAGCCATGCTCTGCATCACAATATTCCAATCTTGTTTCCCACTGTTGTTTTTCAACAGAAATTCAACATTTTGCATCTGTGATCACTCAGTTTTGGAAAAGATTTCCTCTCTCCCTTTTTATTTGGCTTCTGCAAACCTTCAAGTCCCCTCAAGTATGAAGATCCCTTCCTCTTGTTTCTCAGTGGCCTCATTTGAGCTTCCATGTCTGTTAGCACTCATTACTTGAGTTTGTACTATGCAGATAACATATTCTGGGTGCAGGACTGAGGTAAATGGCTTGTTAAATGTGCACAAGGAGAATTAAAACAAAGTTCCCAGATGAAATACAAATGATGGCAGGAATGAATTTCATTGAATTCATCTGCCTGTGGGCTTCATGTGAAAAATAGTGGAAAGGATGAAAGAGAGTAAGAAGGTGAGGGTCAAAGGGGGTTTAGAAAGGCTCTTGTTCCTGTTTCTCTTGTTTTGTTTTCTGCTACCCAATTTGTTTTGCAGAATTTTTAAAAAAGTTAGAAATAAAAGGACTTTGAAAGCTTTTGATGTCTCAAGAGATGATTTGAATGATGTGTCCCTATTTACTGAGCCTGAACATGCTTAGGGCCTGTCCAGACTGGTATACAGATCAGTATTTGGATTGCGGTTGGTACTGTTTGGTTTGATCCAATTTATAATGTCCACATGTTTCTACTTAGATCAAACCATCCTGCCTCTTTAAGAGCTATCCCACTCCTTTCTGGCACAGTGCTAGGGATTCTATTTTTTTTTTTTAATGTTGGGTATGATTCAGTGGACTTCCGTTTATCCAGTTGTGTAGCCTATGTGGATGGTTAGTTCATACCCAAATAGAGCTGTGGCCAGCAGTATTCAAGTTGACAACCCTGTGACATAACTGGCATGTTGTGGCATTAAAAGGAAGGACAGAGAAACCCCCTCCTTCATTTTCATCTTCTTTGTTTTAATATCTCCCTAACTGACACAGCAGAATTCTAATAGTATGCTATGTTGATACATTGCTATTTCAATATGCCATTTACTTTATTTAACGATAACAAAAGAAAACTCATTGTGGCCTGCTGAATGATGGTCATAAGAAGAGACAGGGAGGAAGGCTAATCAACTCCATGAGCTCTGCCCCCAAAAGGAAGCACAGACCCATTTGATGAGAAAGGTGGGGAAAACTGGGGATTTACCTGCTTTCTGTCTCCCCAACCTTCACCTGAATGTTTTCCCCACACACCACTGCTATCTTCAGCTGCTGCTGCTTCCTCATGCATGTGTAAACTGGGGAAATTTACTCATAAGGAAACCAGGTAAACCTTGCTTGCAATTCAAAGACCTGTGTGGACCCTTCTTACAGGAGAATAAACATCCCAGTGAATGAAAGATCGCTCAAGTGAGAGATAAAATATATTGCACTGAAGATAAGAAGCTTTTAAGCATGAACCAGTCTGCTCCTAATTCCCCTGTCTGGACAGGCAGTCAGTTAGCACAACTGAGTTTTTGCTGCGCCTCATACTCCAGGCAACTTGGGCTTTCTATCCTGAAAGAAAATCAGAATATGATCCATGGGGAAATAGATTACATTTTGGACTGTTTGTAGACTGGTCTGGTGCAATCTATGTCCCCGTGATCTCACAGCACATGGGGAATTGCACTCCAGTCCAATCTGACCCATGCCCAAGCTGGAACCTTTTTGGTAGTAGGGCTATGAGCTGGAGCAATTACCCAGCAGATAGAAAACTCAGGTCACTTTAAGAGAGCTCAGTCCCTGCAAAGTGACCCTTTCTGAGGTGATTGGATCCACACATTTCCCACTGTCTGATTGCACCCTCCAAGTAGCATCAGAACCAATATCTTGCCCTCTTTTCATTTATGCCTTTCCACTGTCAGCCCTTTGTTCCTGAAAGCTGAACCCCCAAAGAAAGAATTGAATAACACTCTTGTAAAAAGGAGCATTTGTACATCTCTGAAGACTCACTGCAAAAACTAATACATTTCACTTCGAATATCCGCATGTTTGCAAGGCTAATGGGATGTTTTGGAGAAATGAAGTGCATGCAAAGCAATGTGCATCTTTTATAAGGTGACTGCTAAAATCTGCACAATTGAAAAAAAATACATATGGATACACTTCAGACAATGGAGGAGATGCATACATTAGAGAAAATGAGCAAATAAATGTAAGTCCAGGTTAGAGGCATAGGCAGGTTACATTAAATCATGTGTGTTCTCTACACCAAGATCCAACAAAGTTATTTGTCGATTCGTGGGGGGGTTATTTTTTAAAAAAAACACCCCGCCGCCTCCCTTCCTATTACAAAAAAACCCTCCAAAAAACACCATTCTACCGGCCGCAGATCAGCTGATCGGCGGCTGATAGGCAGCCACCCCCCCCAAGCCACCCAACCCCACAGTCTACCCCACCCCCTTCCTTTCCCTACCTTAGCCCTCCCCCACCGACACCCCCTTCCTATTAACCCCCCCAAAAAATCCCACAATTCTGCCTACTGGCTGCTGATCAGCTGATTGGCGGCAGATAGGCATCCGCCACCCCCACAGCCACCCAACCCCACAGCCTACCTCACCACCCCCTTCCTCTTCCTACCTTTTTACATGCTTTGGCTGGGAGGCCAGAAGGAGACCTCGGCAGCAGCCATTAAGGTAAGGGTGTCGGTGGGGATGGGGTGGGGGCTAAGGTAGGGAGAGGAAGGGGGTGGTGGGGTAGGCTGTGGGGTTGGGTGGCTATGGGGTGTGTGTGGCTGCCTATCTGCCGCCGATCAACTGATTGGCGGCTGGTAGGCAGAATGGTGTTTTTCTTTTTTCTTTTAATAGAAAGGGGTGTCGGTGGGGGTGGGGGAGGGCTAAGGTAGGGAAAGGAAGGGGGTGGGGTAGGCTGTGGGGTTGGGTGGCTGTGGGTGTGTGTGGCTGCCTATCTGCCGCTGATCACCTGATCAGCAGCCGGTAGGCAGAATGGTGGTTTTTTTTTGGGGGGGGGGGGTTGTAATACGAAGTACGAATAAAAATGGGTAAATATTTATCCCTTCATATTCGTGGGGGTCTCTGGAACCCACGAATATGAAGGGACAACTATTTAACGAATCAGCTATTTTCGTCGAAAAAGCCTATCCGTTTTTATATTCGTCCCTATCTCTAGTCATGGTAGATGATCTTAAATTGAAATTCTATGTCGGTTGGTGGACTGGAATAGGAGTTGAAAGAATAATTGATCATTCTTTGTTGCTGTTGATTTTGGCTGACTTGACGTGATAAGTTTTTGTAAAGCCCTACAAGATACAGTGGTGCCTCGCAAGACGAATGCCTCGCAAGACAAAAAACTCACAAGACGAAAGGGTCTTGAGAGATTTTTGGTGCCTCGCAAGACGGGCCGTTTTGCGATATTTTTCGTCTTGCGAGGCGCATTTCCCATAGGAATACATTGAAATTTAATTAATGCGTTCCTATGGGGGAAAAAAAAGTCAGAAACCCCCAAAAAAGTCAGCAAAAAGTCACTTACCAGGTAGAGTAGACTGAGTCCAGCTCCTCACAGTGCGTTTGTAGCCCCAGAACAGCCGGAAAAAGAGTGCCAAACAGCAGAGATTCAGCAACCAGCAGGGAGCCGGCAGCCATTTTGTCTCCGCTCCTGGCCCCCTCTCCCCGCCTCTCAGCTGATCAGCGCTGGGTCTGAGAGGCTTTTTCCCTGCTAGGCAAGCCTCAGGAAGCCTGTTAGACCCAGCGCCGATCAGCTGAGAGGCGGGGGTAGCTGATCCGCGCTGGGTCTAACAGGCTTCCTGAGGCTTGCCTAGCAGGGAAAAAGCCTCTCAGACCCAGCGCCGATCAGCTGAGAGGCGGGGGAGAGGGGGGCCAGGAGCAGAGATGACCACAAAATGGCTGCCGGCTCCCTGCTGGTTGCTGAATCTCCGCTGTTTGGCACTCTTTTTCCGGCTGTTCTGGGGCTACAAACGCACTGTGAGGAGCTGGACTCAGTCTACTCTACCTGGTAAGTGACTTTTTGGTGACTTTTTTTTGGTTTCTGACTTTTTTTTTCCCCATAGGAAAGCATTAATTAAATTTCAATGCATTCCTATGGGAAAACGTGCTTCGCAAGACGAAATTTTCGCTAGACGGCATTAACCGTGGAACGGATTAATTTCGTCTTGCGAGGCACCACTGTACTTCACTTGCAGTTGAGAGTAAGAGTCCTTGCCCACACTTCAGGTCTCGTAATTTTATTAACATGTCTGTACTACCCATTTCCTTCGAGAAACAAAGCACACATACATAAACACAAAGCCCAAGTGTAACCTTTGTGGACTCTTTGATTCAGACCAATGGGAAATTATAAGACAGGGCTGTGATTCAAGATTTCAGTTGAGAAAGCAGTGGTAGGGGACCTGGAGACATTAGGAGCTGCTATTCCCCTGGAGGATGACAATGGTTTAGGTAGTAGGTTTTTAATATTTGTGCATGAGGGGTAGTGGAAGGGTAAATCCATGTAGTGATACCATGTATTTGTGTGGATCTCCTACCTTGGACAATAAAGATATCTGGGACCAATTTTGTTTTCAAGACATTTACAAACCTCACTTTTCCTACAACCAACTCTTGCTTTGGCACTGTATTGGTGAGTGGACCTTAGGAATCAACAACTTGTAGCATTCAGTTGCGTTGACGTTCTATTACTGTTGACATTTTTGTAAACTTCACTGTATTTGCAATACCCATTTTAAAAAGATAGTCCCATGGAACCCAGAGAGTGGTACACAAGCACAGAAGGAATGGTTCATCATTAGAATAGTTCTAACCAACTTATCTAATGCTTCCCATTTTTATATAAAGCAGAAGAGTGAAGCCTTATTCACGTGTTCTTCGGGCTCTTTACTCCCTCTCCTTTTGTTCCTGAGCAGTTCACAATGTTATGGGGAAAATAACTAGGCCCTTTAGGGTTGAAATAGAAAAAAATTCTGTGCTAAATACTATTCTCACCAATGTGACAAGTCTACCAAGAACACCAAGAAATTCCTTGCCATTCTCATACATTAGGAGAGAATAGTGTTACAATTCCATGCAAGGATGAGATAAGCAAGAATTTACATCCCCAGTCTGGGGTTGAAAGCCTTGTGGCTGTTCCAATCCTGCATGTGAGGAAATGAAGAGAATCAACTTTATTGTGTATCTGTCACAATATATCCAAAGGAGTGGAGGTACAAAGACTATTGCTAGTCAGTTTCAACAAATGAAGCTGTACAATGAATGTCTCTTGTGATCTCTAATAATTTTTAAAAGGAAAATACCAGCATCATCTTATTTTTAAGCACTTGTACTACAGTCAACCCTTGACTTACGAACGGCCCTAGTTGCGAACTTTTTGATTTACGAACCGCTCTGATAGAAAAATATAGCCTCGACTTGCGAACTTTACTTCGAGTTATGAACCGAAAAAAAACCCTAAGTCATCTTAGGTTAAAAGGAAAAAAAAAATCTGCCCCTAGTGGTAGGAACAGATTAACCGGCTTTGCATTAGTTCCTATGGGAACTAATGGTTCGACTTACAAACCGCCCCTCGACCTAAGAACAAAAAACAGCCAGAACGGATTAATTGGTTTTCAATGCATTCCTATGGGAAATGCTTATTCGACTTACGAACTTTTCGACTTAAGAACGTCCTTCCGGAACGGATTAAGTTCGTAAATCGAGGGTTGACTGTATAGATTACAAAAATCTCTACTACAAGTGCTTAAAAATCTCTATCTTCACAGAAATGTGCATATGCATTTGGTGGGTACACAGTAAAGGACCTTCTCTGTTGCTGGTCTCAGACTTTGGAACTTCCTCCCACAGGAGGCCAGGCAGTCCCCATCTTTGCTGTCCTTCTACAAAAATGAAGAGACCTTTCTCTTCAGGAAAGTCTGTGTGATAGATCAGTTATATTTGGATAATACTTCTGCAATAATAGTTAATGATGGAATAACAGAACATATATCTTTAGGTCGAGGTACAAGACAAGGTTGCCCCCTTCCTCCAGTTTTATTCAGTTTGGTTATTGAAATGTTAGTGAATGCAATTAGGAATGATAATTTAATTAAAGGTGTAAGTAGGAATAATAAAATAAAGATTAATCTATTTGCAGATGATTCATTATTAACAATTAGTAACCCCTTAGAGAGTATGGATAGAATTAAAAAACATTTAGAAAAAATTGGGAAATAACTGGATTACAAATAAATTGGCAAAAATCGGAAATGATGTTGTTTAATCGTAATAAATTAGAACAGGAATTGTTGGTAAATATGATTTTAAGATATGCAATTCAATTAAATATTTGGGTATATATATTTTAAAGGATATCCAGAAAATAAAAGAACATAACTATAATAAATTAAAAAGGGATATTACAAATAAGTTACAACAATATTCTAATTTGAAACTTTCTTGGTTTGGAAGGATTGCCTTGATGAAAATTTTACCAAAGATTAATTTTTTATTTATGATGTTACTGATACAATTATCAGAAGATGATTTTAAATTCTGGCAAGGATTAATAGATATTGTAATGAAGGTAAAAAAGCTAGAATAAATAAAAAGTATTGGTACAAGATGCAAAAAAAAAAGGAGGCATAGGGTTAAAGGTAAAGGTAAAGGTTCCCCTTGACAATTTGTCCAGTTGTGTCCGACACTAGGGGGCGGTGCTCATCTCCGTTTCCAACCCATAGAGCTAGCGTTTGTCCAAAGACAATCTTCCGTGGTCACGTGGCCAGCGCGACTAGACACGGAACGCCGTTACCTTCCCACCATGGTGGTACCTATTTATCTACTCGCATTTTTGCATTTTGCATGCTTTCGAACCGCTAGGTTGGCAGGAGCTGGGACAAGTGACGGGGGCTCACTCCGTCTCGTGGATTCGATCTTACGACTGCAGGTCTTCTGACCTTGCAGCACAGAGGCTTCTGCAGTTTAACCCGCAGTGCCACCACGTCCCAAGTCAGGCATAGGGTTACCCAATGTTAAAAATTATTATATGGCCAATCAATTAAGGTTTATTGGGGAAATCATATATAATCCAGAAAGGTTAATTTGGTGGGAAATGGAATCATTAGAGTTAGAAGATAATATTGAAAAATATTTATTTGAGACTGTTAAAAAACCCAAATTAAGTAAGATTAACAACCCCTATTTAAAGACTATGCTAAATGTATGGTATAAATATAAAAAAAGTCTATGCCCCCCCAATTCACCATTAAAAGTTAGCAACTGAAATAGAAACTTTTCCTGCTAATCTGAAAGCTCTTGAAAAATTATTTAGGGTGAAGCGGGTGAGTAGATTAAAAGACTGGATGGAAAAAATGAGATCGAAGAAACAAATGAAACAAATTCTTCAAAGTAAGGATTTAACTTGGTTAAACTATGAACAATTAGAGAAATGGACTAAACAATGGATAAAGAATAATAATAAATGTAGAGAATATACGAAATATGAACAATTCCTTTTAACCAATGAAGATATACAAAAGGATGATTCAGTGAAAGGTGTAGTAAGTAAAAAATATCAAATAATTTTGGAGTTAGAGGAAGATGAGACTGAGGGTGAAGGATTGAAACAAGTATGGGTGCAAGACTTTAAAAAAGAAATAAAACAAGAAGATTGGGAAATGATATGGAAAATGAGGATTTTACGATGTATGTCAGTGAGAATAAAAGAAACTTTCTATAAAATAGTTTTAAGATGGTATTTAACACCAGTTAAATTGAGTAAAGTAAATACTAAATACTCAAATGTTTGTTGGAAATGTGGTAATGAAATTGGTACATATTTTCATTTGTGGTGGGAGTGTGAAAGGGTACAAAAATTTTGGAAACTATTTACTAAGGAATTAAGAGATTTTTTGATAGAGATATAGAGTTGAATCCAGAAATGGCCTTGTTATCAATATTTGATACTGAAGATTATGATGTTACAACTAGAGAATTTCTTACTAATTTATTGTTTGCTGCGAAATTAATTATAGCTAGGAATTGGAAATCTAAACATGAATTTGAACTGGAAGAATGGTACAATGAAGTTTGGAATCTTGCTGTAAATGACAAATTGACTTGTATTCTAAAAGTTAAGAAAGGGGAGATAAAAAAAAGACATTTTTAATGGGGTAGATTTATTGAATTTGTGTTAATAAGAGGAAAAGGTAAAGTCCCAACACAAGGATCAATGCAATTCTAGAAAGGAGGACAATGAGAAGAAGAGTTCTCCAGAAGGTCCCGATGGGGGTGGGGAGCACAATTATTATAGTTGGTACTTTGTATCTTGTATTAGTTAAAAATATTTTTAAAAAAAATTTAAAAGGATAGTCTGTGTGGCCTTGGACAAGCTGCAGAGTCCCAGGGCACCCCCTAGAAGAAGGGAATTGTAAACCACTTCTGTGTATTCTCTACATAGAACACCCTGAAAAAGAGGTTGCCATAAGTAAGAATTGATTTGACAGCAGATGATTATTACTAATTTGGAATAAATTCAGTGGGGAAAGAATTGTGGGATGACAAATTGATCTATGGGTTGGAATGCAATTGGTACTATATATAATAATAAATTCATTGCAATCTTAGGTCATTGCAGGCTCATGTTTCAATTGTTATGCTCAGTGCAACATAAAGATCTCTCTCTCTCTCTCTCTCTCACTTTCTCTTCCTTACTAGTATATCCTCACTTTGAATGATACAGAAAGTGGCTGAAATCCCGTTGCCATAGGTTATAGTGGGTAAGGCTGATGATGGCTGCAGCAGCAGCAAAAATTTCTGATCTCCCCTCTGAAGGTCCTGAGACTCCTGTAGAATCCCTTCTGCCCTGGGGAACAAAGGGGATGTCTTTAATTTCCATAAAGTGCTGAAATGACTTTACCAGCAGTGGAGATTTTCTGAAATTAAAGAGTCTCCACTATTCTGTGGACCCCAATGACTTTTCTATGATATAAGGGATTCTAAAGGATCATTTCTTTGTGGGGCAGGGGAGAACGTTTATTTCTGAAAAACCAGAAATAATTTGATTTTGTCATCAGTCTTATACAGGATAAGGTATACTGCTGAATTTCATTCAGTATGTCTAAAATACTTGAAGAGAGCACTGTTACAAAATTACTGTAATGGAAAGCAAATCCATAGTGAAGGACTCACCCTGTCAGGTCCTAAAATAAACAAATAAAATAAACTATTAAAGTTATCATTATTCATATGTTTATTCTACTTTTCTCTCTCCTAATGTGTCACTCAAGGTGATGCGCAAGATTTAATACATTTTTAAAAGGGAAAAGAAATCACTAATAAATACAAATATGAAGGTGGGGGCAAAACAATGTGCACCAAAAACAGCAAACAATGCAAATCAAGGAATAATAGGAAAGAAGGAAATTAAAAATTAAAATTCTGAAGCACAAGTTCATTATATATAGCCAATCCCTGTGGATGATTACTCACTGAAGCCCCACTGAATTTGATGGGACTTGCTCCAGTGCTAGACCTCTCAGCAGCTTTCGATATTATCGACCACAGTATCCTCCTGACCTGTCTCTCTGGAATAGGACTTGGGGGCACTGTTTTACAGTAGCTCCAGTCCTCCCTGGAGGAGAGAACTCAAAAGATGGTGCTGGGGGACTCCTATTCAAAACCCTGGCCGTTGACCTGTAGAGTCTCTCAGGATTCTGTTTTGTCTCCTATGTTATTTAATATCTACATGAAACCACTGAGAGAGATTATTCAGATTGTTGGGGTTCAGTGTCACCAGTATGCGGTTGACACCCAACTCTACCTCTCTTTGCCACCTAAATCTGAGGAAGCTACTTTGGCTCTAGATCAGTGTTTGGTATCAGTAATAGACTGGATGAGGGTGAATAAATTGAAACTTAATCCAGACAAGACAGAGGTGCTCCTGGTCAATTGAAAGGTAGATCAAGGAATAGGGATACAGCCAGAACCGGATGGGATTACACTCCCATGGAAAAAACAGGTGAGCAGCTTGGGGGGGTGCTCCTGGATTTATCCCTGAATCTGGATGCCCAGGTCTTGGTGGTGGCCAGGAGTGCATGTGCAGAATTAAAACTAGTGTGCCAGCTACATCTGTTTCTTGAGAGATCTGATCTGACCACTGTGATACACACCCTAGTTACTTCCTGGCTGGATTACTGTAACATGTTCTATGTGGGGCTGCCAATGGAAAGTGTCAGGAAATTCCAGAGGGTCCAAAATGCAGCAGCCAGATTGCTGACTGGGGCTGGTAAAGGGATTACATAACTGTGCCTGTTACAGCAGCTCCACTGGCTACCAATCAGTTACCAGGCACAATTTAAAGTACTGGTTTTAACCTATAAAGCCCTAAATGGCTTGGGTCCAAGCTATCTCAAAGACCATATCTCCCATTATGAGCTGGCTCGGGTGTTAAGATCACTAGGAGATGATCTTTCACAGGTGCATCTGATAGGGACACAAGAGAGAGCCTACTCTGTTGCTGCTCCCAGACTTTGGAACTACTTGCCACTGGAGGCCAGACTGGCCCCATCTTTGCTATCCTTCTGCAAGCAGGCAAAGGCATTTCTCTTCAGGCAAGCCCCCCCTCAGTAACCAGCTACCTGTGTGTGGTTTTTAGATATATTGTTATGCATTACTGCTTTGACTAGATTTTTAGTAATACTTGCGTTTTCCATTTTTGTATTTTCCATTTCTCAGAGTGACTTTTTTGTATACTTATTTATCTTTGCCTTGATATTGCCTGTTAATAATGTAAGATGCCTCCACATTCATTGTTCGTAGTTTTAAATACTGTCTTTTAATGATGTTAACCACCATTATATGCTCATTGTTTTCAACTTTCAACTTTAAATATTGCTTTTTTTTGTTGTAAGCTGCCTTGGGTCCTTTTCAAGGAGAAAGGCTTGATAAAAAGAAAGAAAGAAAGAAAGAAAGAAAGAAAGAAAGAAAGAAAGAAAGAAAGAAAGAAAGACTACCATTAAACTCATAATAAAGGAAAAAAATGGAAACATGTCTTGAAAACACTGACTCTGAATCTCCTATAGCTTTGGAATGCATAGTTAAATTCTTACCCTTCTAATACAGGAATGGTCTATAAAAGCCAGTTAAGTAGAAAGCTCTGTGGAGCACAAGATAAGAGAGAAACTTGAGGTATTAGCATCTACTTAGTATCAGAAAGTCTTTCTTCTTGAAAGGGATTATGTAACTTGGTACGTCTTCCACCCTCTTACTGCACAAGTAGTCCACCAAGACAAATGCAACCCACCAGCCATGGTGACCTATCTGGATCTTCATACATCTGCTTTGGCACCTGCCCTGGACTGAAAAAGCAAGGGAATTGTCAGCTATCTGGAAGGACACATACTTGATTGGTAGACTCTATTTTGGCTTATGTATTATAAGTTTTCTAGGTCTGCTGTTCTCTGATAAAAAACAGATGTTCACTTCTCCCTTTTCATAACAGTGTGTTTAATTATGACCAGGGCCACTGCACTAAGCAGCAGCAGTAATGCAAGTCAAATAGCAGTAGAAATCACAAAACACAAAGCTGGTGAAACTTTATCTCCAGTAGAAGCAGGTTTTCCTAATAATCCCAGACTATTGGTGTTCAATCAAAGTCTGCCTTAATATTTTTCATTGGCACAAAGATATAAGAACAATTATAACTTTAAGAATTTCAGAATCACAATTTCTATGAGTAAGGGGAGATAACACTGTGAAATGGCCACATAACTTACCGTATTTTTCTGTGTATAAAATGACACTTTTCCCTAAAATAATTAGAGGAAAAATTGAGAGTTGTTTTATACACAGAAGGCAGCAGCAGGAGGCGGAGACGGAGGCAAAGAAGCAGCCGCGCTCGGCCGCCTCTCGCGGCTGCAAGCAAGAGGCGAATCCGGCTGCTTCTTTGCCTCTGTCTCCGCCTCCTGCTGCTGCTGCCTCCACCACTTGTTGAGGGCTCAGTGATCATGCAGCCCTTTGACCGCTGCTTTTCCCTTCCTTTTGCTAAGCCCCGTGACTTAGCAAAAGGAAGGGAAAAGCAGCGGTCAAATTTTCTAATATGAGGTTAGAAAAGGGGGGGGGTCGTCTTATACATTGGGTCGTCTTATAAATGGAAAAATGTGGTATTTCTACATTCCAATGCACTTTAGTTGCACATTACGTATTATATAATCCATCTAAAGACTCAGAAACTTTCCCTGAAATGTATATATTTTTTAGAAAATGGGCTTATTCCGTCATTAAAAATGCAGTGAAACTGAACTTTACACTTTTTCATAAATGGTTTAACGCTTTACCCTTAACACCTTAGTATATGTGGAGGTTTGTGTGCAGGAAGCAAAGATATAGAGATGGTCCTGGATTTCATAGGAACAAGAATTGCATTTATCTCAAGTGCCCTAAATCCAATATAACACACCTTGAGGGTCATTTCTCCTATAGTTTCTCAGGCCCTTAAAGCTGAGCAACTTCAGAGGGGCTGCCATGGGGAGGTATGCAAAGGAGAGGGATCACCTCTCCATCTTGGCCTCCAGCAATTTTTCCACGAATGCAATAATCATGTCGGTCTGGGGATGGGACAACCGGTCATTTTCACTTTCTCCCACATGTGCATCAAGTCCCCCCCCCCCCTAACTATGTGATTTCCAAACTGGAGTAAATTCTTTAGAAATTAACTGAACAGAAGATTTCACTTTTCTGTCCTGGACAAATGAAGTTCCCTGCATGTAATGAACCATGTTGTACCTGCTTGGTGTAACTATGTTACACCAAGAAAAAAAATGAGATTCTTAACTAAGCTTTCATTGAAATCCTGACTCTTAAGATTTAAGCACTGAAAGCCTTTGGCTAAGATGAATAAACCGACAGACAGACAGACATCTGTCAAGTTCTTTCCACCCTGAATATGAAGAAATTTGTAAGTTTTAGAAAAAAAAATTATTAAAAAAAGAGAAAAAAGCTCAAATGAATTTGAGATTGATCCTGCTTTTATTCTGTATCTAATGAGCATATCATATGTCATCATCATCATCATCATCATCATCTTAGAACTGCAGAGCTGGAAGGCATCCTATGAATCATCAAGTCCAGCCACTATCAGGGACGCACAGTAGGAAATCGAACTCCTAACCACACCTAAACCACCGAGCTATCCAACATAACACTGCTTCCACAGAGAGGTGTGCAAGCACTATGACTTAGGGTCTGCAAACCCTGTGCAATCTGACTTGTATCCAAATATTTCCTGGATAGATTGAGACTGATCCACCCTGAACAGGTTTGGAGGGGGCTTCAACCAACTTGTTCTCCAACTTGTTCAGGTATTTATATATATATGTTTGTGCTTCTGGCGGGGGGCAGGGGAGGCTGTGAATTGGGAGAACAAAGGGCTATGATTTGGGATGGGGGTAATATACAGTGGCATCATTTTTGAGAATGTGGTGGACTTTCAGTGTTTAGGCAAAGTTCCATCCTCTCTTCCTTCCTTTCTCTCCCACCCCTGCCAAGGAGCCATGCCCTTTAATTCTTGCCGAACATTCTCCCTTACATGAATCTTCCCTGAATAAGCCAGCAGCATGAATTAAAAAAAAAGAGAGAGAGAGAGTCAAAATCAACAGTGAGGAGGAGTAACATAGTCTTCACCATTGCTGTAGCTATCTATGAAAAGAATGGAAGAAAATTCCAGAATATGGCTAGTTGAGCAAGTGATATAGCTCTCTCCTTTTGTCCTGCCTGGATGCGAAAGGGCTGTAAAATGGATAGGAGTGTACAGAGAGTCTCGTAAGTTCCGTCCAAGCCCTTCTCAGGGACTCAGCATCTGGCATTTGAAACACAAGTGAGGCATCAGCTGCTTCCTTCTTTTTCCACAGCAAATGCTATCAAAGCATTTGTATGTGTCCCAATTTCCAAATTTCAGCATCTATAACTCCCAAACACTGGATTAAATTTAAGTGATTTGTAGGGGTCTACAAGCTAGCGCAACAACAACTTGTGTTTCTTGAACCACCCTCTAGCTGATCAAGAAATTCATAAATATGCCAGCTTTGCCTTATTTAGACACTTTTCTCCAAAGCCGGTGCACATCCCTAATCGGAACTAACTTCATCACGCCTTTCTCTTTCTCACAGAAGTCAATACCTATTTTGAGCACATTTTCAACATGCACAGATTTTTCTAATAGATGCATTTTAATATTTCCCACCTTGAACTAATGCATGATTGTACGTATTTTCCAAAGGCAGGTTTTTAGTTATGCATATTTTTAAAATACATGCAAGATTTTATGCACCCTTCTCCCCCTTCAGAAAACTCATCAGAAACTCAAAGATTGAAAGATTCCTCAGGGGAGAGAAACTGTTTTGCAGTGCCGAAATGCAGAACATTGGCATTTCCATGTGAAAATATTGATCATGCTTTTTCTCCTATTCCTACTTGAAACCCTGCTTTAGGATCATACTGGATCTTAAAGAGACTGCATATCCCCTCCAATTACAGTAGGACTGCGATATCTGCAGGGGATCAGTTCCAAGCCCCTGCCATCTATTCTGAAAAGTATGGCTATAGAAATGTTATATATAGCAGAGGTCCCCAACCCCCGGTCCGCGGCCCAGTGCTGGTCCGTGGCCTGAGAGTGGAGACAGACCTTCCCCCCGCACACACTCCCCCCCGCACAGCCCCTTTGCGCATGCGCCCGAGCGCCCGAGCACCCGCACGTGTCATGCTGCCGTTTGCACATGTGCACGAGCACGCACACGCCTGCACGAGCACTGTGCTGCCATTTGCACATGCGCATGAGCACATGCACGAGCACCCTCCCGCTCCTTCGTGCATGCGCATGCACACGAGCGCGCCCATATGTGTGTGAGACAGTGCTCCTTCACGCATGAGCACGAGCGTGAGGGCGTGCCCCACCTTCTCCAGCCGGTCCGTGGGGTTAAAAAGGTTGGGGACCCCTGATATATAGCATAGTCTCTGGATTCCTCTAGTGGACAATCCTGGTAGTACATATTTTTGGGAAACATATTTCTGGGGGTTTTGTTTAATATTTTCAGGCAGTGGATAAGTGAAACTGTGGGTACTGATCCTGCAGATTTATCATCTCATAATTTGATTTCCTCCATGATGCATTCTTCCACCATCAGATTTGGATATTAAGTCCATGCATATTCTTCAATGAACAATTCTAAGGGCTCAGTCACATTGCTGGTTTACATCAATGTTTTCCGCAATGTTTTAAAAGTCACACGGCCCTTGTTTTGTTGTGCACCTTCAGCTTGCAAACTAAAACCTCTGGAACTTTTTGTGTTGACTGTAGGAGGTGAAGGGGCAGTTGTGGAAGTGCACGAGGAGGTTGGTTGGAGAAAGAGAAACAGAAAGGGCATATGGGGAGGGAGGGAGGAGGGAAGGCAGCCCTGGCTGGCCTTGAGAATGTGGTAAGTTAAGTGGGGCAGAGAGGAGGTGCAGGGCAAGACAGGTGGCACCTCCTTGAAATGACAGGCTGACAGAGTGGGGACACCCTTCCAGGAGACCACCAGCAGGATGGGGACACTGGTGTCACAGTGGTGCCAGGGAAGGAGGGACACTTGAAAGAGGGGGCAAAAAGATGAAAAGAACAGGAAGGAATGGAATTGGTTCCACATTAAGGGCATCAAGAAAGAATAAATTTTATTGAGAGAGACAGCAAAGAGGTGGGCTTCGGATTGCAGTTGGAAATATTATTTAAAAATTTATTTTTAATTGGAAATTAGTACTGTATCATTTAAATAATGGGCTGCCTTGCATGTTTTCTTTGTTGTGCCTGCCCATTCCTCAGGCTTCCATATACTTGTTGCTCTGCCTCCCATTTTCAATAGAGAAATTACATCAAAAGATAGTATTTACTCCAAAAAAAAATTGCATGACATGACAAACAAATGTGTTTTCTTATTTGGGGACCACCTCTGCCAAATATGCAATAAACATATCATCTAGTTTGACACCTTAGACTGAAGGGGAGCTAGCCTTTTCAAAGAGCATGCTGCATTAATTCTGTAAACCTTTTAAAAAAACCCTTAAAAAAACTTACATAGCCATCATGGTAGATCAAGATTGGATCAATGGTGTGTGAGGAGGGGGAATATAATTCTCCACCCTATGGCTAAAGAGAAGGGCTTGGCCTTCCTCATTCACAATCTCTTTTGACACAGAGGCAATGCATGGATCCGCGCTCTCACATATATCCCAATACTTTTGTGTCAGTGCTGTAACATATGTTCAACTATTTTTAAATTCCTTATTGGGACAGCTAATGATAAAGAGAGAGATGTAACAGAATTGAATATCTTTGTTAATTTTTTTTAAAATAAAGGGGCATACCAGATTGTATTCCCTATAAGAGCAAAAGTTTGTTACGAGCATTGTAAGAAGTTATATACTGTGCAATATATGGTGGCCTCCATGAGCGCCAGCTTTTTCATCTTCCCACTTTATTACAGTGTCATCAAAATAGCTCTGCATATCTTAGCACATTACAACTTGTGTGACTTTTCATAAGTGGATTTGCCAGGTGCTGTGCTAGCAGGTGTCCCTTAATGCTTTTAGAGCTGAAAATAAGGTGATGAGATTACAAATCATGGGCTGGGCTTGCATTTTGTTCTATGACAGGAGAAATTTAAATATTGGCTCTATGAAGAAATTACGTAGGCTCCACCTGTTCCTTTCAGTAAAACAGAGACACCTCCATGGGTGGGATAGTAGTGGAGCCATCACCACAACAATGACAACTTGGTAGATTTGTGGATTTTTCTCCTCTTATTTATTAAATTTCTTGTCAACCACATGGGCAAGTTAATTACTGGGAGGCAAATTAACATCCCTTTAAGATACTAGAGGAAACAATAATTATATTATGAATTCACCGGAGGTTATTTATTTGTTTATGTGTTTGTTTTTGCTTCAGACTATTTCTCCCTAGCTCCAGGGGCAAATGGAGTGAACTGTATTGATTAACGTCTCTCATTTCAGTGATTAAAAAGTACTTTGAGTTGCCAGTGAATCTTCTCTGGGCTTTTTCACAAGGAGCCTTTCAATTAAGACTGGTAGTGATGCCCGCTTTGCATACGAATGAGGTGCCACTCCTGATTTAGTCACTGGCCCTGTTCTACTTGGAGCAGTCACAAAACGTACTGAGCAATTGCAAACATCACTGAACAACCAAGACAGCTGTCTCTCCCTCTAAGGGAAGAAAACTATATTGAGTTTTCCCTTATTTTCATTTGCATCATTTATATATAAATACCTGTACAACACAATATGATGTTGTTGTCTGTGTGCATTATGTGCCATTAAGCTGCTTCTGACTTATGGTGAACCTATCAATTAATAACTATTAAAATATCCCATCTTTAGAAGCCCAAATGAGACCTTGCAGACTAAGTGCTGTTGTTTCCTTTCTTGAGTCAATTCATTCCATTATAGGCCTTCCTCCTTTTCCACCACCTTCCACTTTTCCTAACATCTTAGTCTTTGCATATTTTCTCACTTACCAATAGTAAGAAAAGAAGCTGGGCAGATTTAAAAACAGTCAGACTGATGCTGATAACAGACATAGTCTTTCTTCATACATTGTATACATTAGAAGATACCTCCAACCTTATCTGTGTGTAGAGTGATTTTGTTACCTCAGTGACTGAATTAAAAAACACAAAACTGAAGCCCTGAAAGATTGAAGCCTTAATGTAATTTATCTCTGCCCCCCCCCCAACCATGCACCAACAGTAACCTGAATTCTCTCAGCGCTGGTTCCAGTGTATGGTTGACAGTGCAATTCAACCGAACAGAGGGACATAGCAGTAGCCTTGGGGAAACCCAAAGAAGAACAAGCATTGGGTGGGGGGGACCTCAAGAGGATCCAGTGACAACTGAGTCAACTGACAGCCCAAACTGTACATGACCAGTGGTCACAGAATGTTGACTCCCTTCTGAAGAGACACAGAAATTGAGACAACAGGGAATAAAATGCATATCCAACATTCCTAAAGGAGGACAGGGAGCTAGCCAGTCAGCCATAATATGAACACTCTGTTCTTGCCCCCACATCAATAATGTATCTTATATTCATGTGTTTTAATTGATTGAACAGAGGCAAATACACAATTTAAATCAGTAAAGTGAATAAAACTTCCCCTATCTTACTAGATACCTTTCACCACATCACCAACATACGTAATTCTAAACAACATGTAACAGGAAGCACGTCCCATTCAACTCAGTGCAACATTATCTCTGAATTAAAAAGCTAAGGCTCGTGCTAAAACTCCTGTAGGGCTTCTGAAAGATATTTTGTCGGCATGCAAGACAAACAAGGAAGGTGTTTGTTTTAGTTTCAGTTGGCAGACCATTAGCCATCATGGGTAGGGAAAACAGGCTTCTGTTACAGAGACCATGAAGAATCAAGCAGCAGCACTGGTGGAAGTGAATACCTCTGGTGGAAGTTTGGCTCCCTCATCAATTGATTCAAGCAAGGCCTCACTTTCAGCTGCCTGAAGCAATTTCCCACCCTCTGTGCACTCATCCCCACTTTTCAGTTTCTCGTGCTTAGGACCCAAAGATGTTACTAGAAGAAGTAGAGAGGAAACATGAGTAGCAGAATGACCTCTCAAAGCTTTCATTTCCCCAGTGAGAAGAGACTGGGACTAATGACTCATAGCATGTGTGGCAGAACAATCAAATTTTTGGAAGAATGGTGGGGTATAGAGATGGTCACGAGCCACTGGTCTGGTGCTTTGTTGTGGTTCATTTCCCAGCTGAACAGCTGATCTGCAGTTTGGCGCTTTCCCCCACCAGTGGGCGTCCACTCAACATCAGCACCCCACCCCACCTCCTCCAGGCGCTTGCCACTAAGTGAGCACTCACTGGTAGGGATGGGGCACCGAACCACAGATCAGCTGTCTTTGTGCCACTCTCTAGGTATTCTTATTTCCCATAATGAAGCACACTCATGTCTTTGTTTGTTTCAAAACACTCTGCTTGAATGAGCTGGAATTTTTAGCATGTATACATTAGTGAAACAGCAACGTCTATGATGGCTTGGGCATGTTGTGAGAATGGCTGACGGTCAGATTCCAAAAGATCTCCTATATGGAGAATTAGTGCAGGGAAAGCACCCCAGAGGGAGACCACAGCTGCGATACAAGGATATCTGCAAGCGGGACCTGAAGGCCTTAGGAATGGACCTCAACAGATGGGAAACCTTGACATCTGAGTGTTCAGCCTGGAGGCAGGTGGTGCAGCGTGGTCTCTCCCAATTTGAAGAGACACTTGTTCAGTAGGCCGAGGCAAAGAGGCAGTCTCGAAACCAGCAAAATCAGGGAGCTGGACAGGGGACAGATTGTATTTGTCTTCAGTGTGGAAGGGATTGTCACTCTCGAATTGGTCTTCTCAGCCACACTAGACGCTGTTCCAAGACCTCTATTCAGAGCACGTTACCATAGTCTCTCGAGACTGAAGGATGCCTACTACTCTGTGCCTGGAGAGAAACTCTTCTTGAAGCAGTTTCCACAGGAAGAAGCCTCTTAAAAGGTATGTTGATTGTGTGAAGAAAGTTTAGTGTTAACTTGGCACGGTACCTGAGGAGCCAGCATACCAGCTCTAAAAATAACCAAATATAATAAAATAAAAATGTCAACCAAAACAGTCATTTCCAAGGAAGGGAAATTTTACAGAGGTCAGGATCTAGTACAGCTCTTTTTGGGAAAAGTAGAGCAAAATTGTCATTCGTCCTGAATGGTGTTGTGTTTTTTTTTTTTAAGAAAGGATAATTTCTTCTATGCCTTTGAATTGTTTTCTGTTATATTTGAATTTATGGTGCCATCTACTCTTTCTTCATATATGACGTATGTCAATAAGAAAAAATAAATCTCCTGCAAGTTGAAAAAGTAATGACTTCCAGCAAAGAGATATGCCAGCCAGAAATATATTGTTGCTGTTGGGTGCTCCATTAGATTCTCTTGCACTCTTCTTTGGTTAAAGGACCAGTCTCAGAGCCCTGTTCTGAAATGAGTAACTAGAAATATCATTCTCTTCCACTGAGCAGTAGGAAGGTTTTAATGAAAAAAAAATTAATAATGCCCAAACGGGCCATGAAATGGTAGAGGGATGCAAGATGTCTTCTACTTCTAAATCCTTTGATATAATATTCAGTCAATGGCTGTAGCAAATTGTCTTTCCTAGTAGAACTTCCTTGTGAATTTTCTTTATTGCTTTAAATCCCATCAGCTTAGTCAAGCGGTTTTCAGCAAGAGAGTGTTAATAATTCAATCTCTGTGAAGAAGTGAGGAAGGGGGAAAAAAACAGAGAATGCAACTGGAACAAAAAAGGTAAGGCTACAGAAATACCTTAGCTGGACATGTTGATACAGATTCACAACATAAAATAGGGAACTAAGTGGATTTAAACCAGCGTTAGGATGTTTGGTGTTCAGTTGCAGTTGGACTTCCTATTGTCTGAATGAAACTGATGATGGCCCATCACTGACAGCAAAATGTACCAGCAACTTGGAGGTAATTCATGTATAAAGCCAATTTCAGTTCAAAAGATACATTTTAATGACAGTTAGGACAGCAAAGTTCCATCTGAAAAGAAATGTCTCCAACATCGTGCAGCCCGTGGGGCTTAGGAAGTGGGTAATGCAGCCATGAAAGGATTGCAGGATCAAAGGGCTGCGATCGTGCAGCCCTTTCATCGCTGCTTTACTTTGGGTAAAGCAGCCATGAAAGGGCTGCAGGATCAAAGGGCTGCGACCCTGCAGCGCTTTGATCCCTTTCCTTACTTCCATGTATAAGATGACCCTCAATTTTTACTCTAACTATTTTAGGAAAAAGTATTGTCTTATACACGGAAAAATACGGTAAATGAAGAATGCTTGGCTTTGCAGTGGTGCAAAGGGCTCAAAGGGCTGTAGGATCAAAGGGCTGTGATCCTGCAGCCATTTAATCGCTGCTTTCCCCCTCCACTTCCGCAGCCCTTTGATCCTGCTTTCACGGGGCTTAGGAAGTGGAGGGGGAAAGCAGCAATCAATTTTTCTTATTTGGGGTTGGAAAAGTGGGGGTCGTCTTATACATTGGGTCATCTCATACACGGAAAATGTGGTATATGGTGTATTCTGTTGGTACAAATGGGAACAGCTGGAGCATTCTTAAAGGGACAGAAGCAGAAATGTTTTCTAAAGGGAGAAGCAGGTTTGCTAGCAGATCCTTCTTCTCCCTCTCCCTCACCTCACCACAGCAGCAGGAGTGAGTGGCCAGTGTGAGGGCAGGGCAAGCAGGGGCAAGACAAAACCTCAAATGGAATTATTCTAAAAGCCAGTGTAACCTTCTCAACTGAGATACAACACAACTTAAAAATGGATTAAAAGTTTTCCCAGGAGGATGCAGATACAGGCCCAAATACCATGTGACTACCACGTGATTTCTAAATGATTTCCAAATGTAAATGCAGACAAGCCCTGTAACACTCTTGCCATTCTTTTAGTCTGAAATAAGAGCTTGCTGATGACCTTTGTTCAAATACATAGCATTTTCTAGCATCACAAAAGCTCAATTACCCTGGATCCGGAACATCTGCAACTGTTCAAAGGATAATCAATAATCATGTGCCATCAAGTCAATTCTGTCAAATGATTGTTGTTGTTGTTTAGTCGTTAAGTCGTGTCCGACTCTTTGTGACCCCATGGACCAGAGCACGCCAGGCCCTCCTGTCTTCCACTGCCTCCCGGAGTTTGGACAAATTCATGTTGGTAGCTTTGGTGACACTGTCCAACCATCTCGTCCTCTGTCGTCCCCTTCTCCTCTTGCCTTCACACTTTCCCAACATCAGGGTCTTTTCCAGGGAGTCTTCTCTTCTCATGAGATGGCCAAAGTATTGAAGCCTCAGCTTCAGGATCTGTCCTTCCAGTGAGCACTCAGGGTTGATTTCCTTCAGAATGGATATGTTTGATCTCCTTGCAGTCCAGGGGACTCTCAAGAGTCTCCTCCAGCACCACAATTCAAAAGCATCAATTCTTCGGCGGTCAGCCTTCTTTATGGTCCAGCTCTCACTTCCATACAACACTACTGGAAAAAACCATAGCTCTGTCAAAGGATACGTTTGTACAAATGTTTTAAGTGGCCACAACTCTGTTCTAGTGTATATAGTAAGGTTTGATGCCCTTCTCAGTTGCCAGCAGATTTGGACAAGAATAAAGAGAATTATGTAATAAAATGTTGTAGTGTAGAGTTATCCTTGCTCAGGATTCTAGTCACTTAATTCAATCCCCCCATTTCCTACTTTTCCTTCCCTTCATAATAGTCAGTGCAGATGCATTCCATATGCAGTGACATATTCAGGCCTCGTTATGGATGTCCACAAAGCAGGAGGCAGTACAGGACCTGTGTTCTAGAATCTTACATTTATTTATTCTTTAATGTACACGGACATACACATTGGCTGAAACTCAGTAGTCAGTCACAATCAGAGTAGGTCTACTGAATCAGTTGCAATTCCTCCATAAATACTACTGATTCATTGGGTCTACTCTAGCTGCAACTTACTGTTGAATATGCACTATGCATACAAATTATGCTAACATACCACTATGCAGCTTTGTCCTCCACTCTTGGAAAAAAATGTGGCCACACTTAGTTTTCCTTGATCTAGTTCATGAGGAAGTCATCCTGATGACTTTTTCTAAATTTTTTCATACTTCTGCAAATCTGATGTTTCATCCAAATATGCTGATATTTCTACCTTGGTAGTACTCAGAGAACTGAGAGCCCCATTCATATTACAGTAGTACCTCAGTTTACAAAATTAATCCGTCATCCGAGTCGTTACGTAATGCAGAAATTACGTAAATCGTGTCAAGGATAATTTCCACACTGAGGCAGAACAAGGCCTATAATAATCAGCAGCCATATTTGACAGGTGTGCAAAATGCTGAATCATGTAGAATGTGTATTAAATGAAGTAGTGTCTGGGGTGATGCAATGTCCTTACTGATTGGCTATATGTAAATGTGCCACTGTATAACTGTGTGGACATGTGGAGAAGATGTAGGATCTCTTCTGATGAATGTCATGCTGTCATGCTGCTGGTTTGTACTGCTAAAACTTCTGTATATATTGTAAATATACTTGGTGTTGGAAGAAGCTGTCTTTGTCTGTGTGATTCAACTGGATTGCCTGGACTGGGACAAAACTCTGCTAATTTACACCAACAAATCAGAACACGGATTGCCGTAGCAACAGGGGCGGCACTAAAAACCTCCAGGCAAGATGCGTCCTTTTTGTACAACGAAACCCCCTCCATAAAAAAAAAGTAAACTGAGGCATTATTTCTTACGGATTTCGGTTTGTAAACCGAAAATTACGTAAACTGAGGACTACGTAAACCGAGGTACGCCTGTATAAGTTATTTGGACATACCATTAACATATTAGGGCATATCTAGACATCTAAATATATTTGGGATTCCCAGTGTGGTGTATTGGATAACGTGACTGACTAGGACTCTAGAGAATAGGGTTCGAATCCCCACTTGGTCATGGAAACTCACTGGGGGAGTAGAACTGGCAAAACCACTCCTCAAATAAGTCACTTACACTGAAAGCCCTATTAGGATCACTATAAGTTGATTTTGATTTGGTTGCCTAGAACACACAAACAAATAAATTTAGTATACTGGAAAATGCAGTTTTCCAACTAATATTTGGATGAATCAGCTATCTCCTCTTTTAAACAAAACCCATTGCTGTTGCTCTGAACATTTTTCCTTCCTTTATAGAAAGGAAAATGTTAATTCTTCCTTGCGATGTTAATCAAGCACTGAAGTTGAGGGTGAACAGCATCAGTATGGATTTTTTTTAATCCATCAGCTGTTAATTCTGCAAAGAAAGCAACTAAAATCTAAAGGCTACAAGATACAGCTGTATGAAAAAGATAACGATAAGAAGCCAGCAGATGAATCTGAGCAAACAGTCTAAAAGAGTTCCAATTTCAGTCCAGTGAGGTGGAAACAGAATACTTTACATTTTTAGAAGAAATGGGAAAGGCAAGGATTCAATTATGTTGGATAATGTGCTCCTCAGTGTAAATAGGAGAAAGAAGGTCAGACAGCTTTTGTAATTTGTTTCAGATGGGAATGCCAATTTCTTCTTGCTCTGCACATGTATGTATCAAGGGCAGAAGAGAGATATAAATGTTTGTACACACACAAATACACACACACACACGTGCCTCTATAGATTTTTTTTCTCTCCTCATCGTGTGTTGAATGCATCAAAATTATATCCCAGTTGTAGCAACTATTAAAGCAGGGGTGGTTAACCTGTGATTATCTGTAATCTCAAAAACACCTGAAGGCTGTCAGCTCAGACCTATGGAAACAGCCATTTGTTCCATCCCTATCAGAGAAGGAAGGAAGGAACTTGTTGCAAAGTTTTCAATTTTGGTAAAATTCCTCTAGCTGTGCAGGAAATCGCCAAGCAGTATAGCTTCAAGTTCCTCAGAGTAGACCACTGTTTTTTTCCCCTCATCAACTGGCACTTATAGCCTCAATAACTCACACTGAGGCATTAGTGGTAGAAAGAAAAGGCTCATTATTTGCAATAGAACAGATAACAGCAAACTAACAAAATATGCCTACTTTTCAGCAACAGGCCTCAAAATACTGCTGACTGCTTCTAACATACTGAAGAGAGGGTGAAAGGCTCTTAGCAGAGAGGTGGGACTCTCTTTGAATTCAGAGGCAGAGAAGGAATGATTGGTTACTGCTGGATAGGTTAACAGTCCCTCTAGCCTGGAAAGGTCCCTCCCAGCCAAATCTGCAAAAGGCAGTGTTTGAGGCTGCAAAAACTCCAACACTGCTCACATTGGATTAGTTATACTACAGTGATCCCCAAACTTTTCTGAACTGCGGACCGGTTGGGGGGGGTCTGTGTGCAGGTGGGTGGGGCACCCATGTGCGCATGAGAGTGGGCGGGGCACCCCACGCACATGCGCAGCTGTGAGGGTGTGCGCGCAGGTGGGTGGGGTGTGCACACGAGTGGGCGGGGGCACCAATGTGCGCATGTGTGGGGGCATGGGTTTGTGGGAGTGGGCGGGGGCCCCTTGCGCACATGCACGGGTGGGCAGGGCACCCATACATGTGGGGGGCGTGTGTGCATGTGTGTGTGGCGTATGTGCGGGGGGTAGGAGATCTGTCTCCACGACCTGGTCCTGCCAAGGCCACGGCCTGGTAGCAGGCTATGGACTGGGGGTTGGGGACCCCGGTATTACTACTCCTGCTTCCAGACAGAACTATACCTGCACTCCAGCAGTTCAGGAGCATGTGTATGGGTCAGGGATTGTGGCCCAACAGTTTTCATAGGGATGCATTGTTGGTGGAAATGTGTGCATCATCTGGGGGCTATTGCGTGCGGTTGTGCAAAACACAGCCATAGCACAAACATTCCTTGCATAGAGCTCTCTCTCTCTCTCTCTCTCTCTCCCTCCCTCCCTCTCTCCCTCTCATCCAAACAGTATACACAAACAGAAGTAAATAGGACACCTGAGGTCTTCTGGTTCCAGCTCGAAGAACGAACAGCGTTTGTGCCAATCTCCATTCCCTTTTTAATCTTTTAAACAGGACACCTACATTTAAGCTAAATGTTACCCCATGTGCAGACCATTCCATTACATTTGGAGAAGTCTTTTTTTTTCCTGGACTGCAACCCTCGGATTTCCCTCACCAGCATGGCCATGTTGGCTGAAGGAATGTTGGCAGTACAAAAAAATAATTTTCCAAGCTCTACAATTATTCACACACAAACTCAATACAAAGACATAATTTCACTTTCTGGCTGTCCTTTAGTTCCTCTCCTATAAGCTTTGCTGCCGCCTATGGGAAGATTTTCTTTCTGCATCAAAACAATACAGTGTCTCATGCATTGTAAGAAATTAATAGGGGACTTCTGGCAGATGATGGCAAAAGAAAAACAAAAGAAAACATACGATAGTTCAACTCCTTCCCTCATGTCCAAACAAGCAAAGCAAAATGGCACAAATCAGGGTGGATTTGATTTAAATCAAATTGATTCAAATAATGATTTAAAGAATGATTTAAAGTTTTGAAAAATGGCTTTTTTGACAATTTAAAAAATATAATTTAAAAAATGTAAATTGTGATTTAAATCGTGATTTAAATCAATTTGATTCTTAAAAATCATTGAGGTTTTTTTTTTACATACCCTGGCAGAAATAGTAGACAGAGAACACTCCTACTCCTTTTTGCTCTGTGAAACACTCTTAGTGCTTTCTTCTTGTTTTAGTGAAATAAAGAAGTAAATGTAAAAACCCACAGCTGCCCAGGATAAGGTGGGTATAATATACATGCATTCAGGTAGGTAGCCATTCTTATTTTTCTTTACTGAGTACTTTATAGAGCAAAAGGTCTTTTTTCAGCCTCTTCTTTATGTATCCTCAGTAAGAGCTTGAAAACAGGCCTGGGAAGTGAGAACATGACACGTTCCCTTAGAGGTATATCACACAGCCGTAAAGGTCATAATAGCCTAGTGCAGTTAAACGAAGTTGGTATTTAAAGGTTGCTCCCCTCATGATGTGAGCCTGGAAAGGGCAAGATGGAAATGGCAGATGGAGAAGACAGTTGTTCGGCAAGGGGATTGGTGTGGGCTAACAACTATGACTTATGGCAGCCAAATCCTTTTCATGTCTGGACCTCTCATTTTATAGGACCACCTTGTAGTAACTTTACATCCCTTGCTACCACCTTATTAAAGGACACTGATCTCAAGGTAGTGTAGCCACACCAGTCATGGAGGTGGAAAGAAGGTAATTGAGAAATCAGGGAGACTTAGCACAGAGTATGGGAAAATGGAATGACGAATGACCATGGAGAGGGGGAAGCACTGAAGGCAAGGGTGAGATGTGAATTCATGCCCAGGATATTCTGAGCATTTCTGAAAATGGCATGGGAGTCTACTGTCACATTTTAGAGACCATGATGTTTTTTAAAATAAAGATGGGAAAAGTGGAATACACTATCAATAGGTTCAGCATTTTTGACAGCTCCTTCAAATTTCACACTAAACCTCAGAGTGGATTCACCACGTCCATGAAATTAAAGACACCACCTCCACTGGGCAGAAGGTAATTCTCTGGCTGATTTGCAGTATATTAACAAAAGGGGTTGATACTGCAAAATACATCTGATTTCTGGAGAAGATTGATTGGGAAAATCAGGAGTGGATTTTTGTGTGAAATGACATGAAGCTTGGTGTTGGTACTGATAATTAAATTCCTGCTCAGAGGTACCATGTTCCTTTATTTTGTGTATAGGATGGTCTGAATGAGTCAAATTTTGCAGCTGCCTTTGCTTCATGGATCTCAGAGTCCTAGTTAAACCAAAGCAAACCACAAAGAAGGTCCCAAAGGTCTAAATTCTTTCCATCATGCCATGGAGACCAGGGGCCTCTAGGATAAGATCTCACTTTGCTCCTAGAGGTACCATTGCCATTCAGGTGTGCATCTCTCTCTCTCTCTCTCTTACAAGTAATAACACAAGTTCCCAGGAATTAATGCATGGTTATTCCATAGTATCTCTGGGCCTGGTGGTGATGGGCATTCCTTCCCTCCTCAGACACTGCTGTCTCCTCCTCTACCCTTCATGGGTACTTGAAAAAAAAAAATCTCAAAATATTCCTTCCTTCCTTTTATAACATCCATATAGATATTGCCCCCATCTCCCATTGCTCAGTGTCAACCTTTGCTTGCCATGTCTGTATCTCTATCCATTTTTATATTAGTTTATGGACCACCACTTTCTCCCCATCTCCCCTTCCTTTTTTTTTTTTAAAGTATCTGGTTCCTACAACTTGTTCCCATCCCAAGGATTCTGACTCCATGCTATAGCAAAGAGTAGCCCAAGACATTTTTCTTCTTGAGGTATAGCAGTAAATGGTGTCTCCATCCAAATCAAAATATATGTTAGTATTCAAGCCTGGTCAAGTTGTTTGGCAGCTGTGGTAAAGTCCCACCAGGAGACCTTGAAGTAAAATACTTAATAGCTAATTCCATTAATAACAATTTGATGACACTGAACTCTGTTGCCTCCTCACTCTCCCCAATGACAGGGCCAGTCCTGTTAACATTCCATGGTAGGTACTATCTTTACAGGACACACTCAGAATTTTTATGAGTGTTATGTAAACTGTACTTGCTGAAGAGGCTTGTGAGGTTGAAGCTCCTTTTGCTCTGTCATCAAATGGACAGCCTCCTGTTTTATATTCAGAATATACAAACCTTAAAGACAGGAGTTTCCCTGCACATGCCAGAGGTAGTTAACAATATGCAAAATGTTGTACTATTGTTTCCCATCACTTCATTTGTATTTGCTTCTCTAGACTTTCTGCCAACCCTACCTTCAGGTATTGCATTTCCTACCAAATATTTCCCCTTATTGTTTTCTCACAGCTTCTGTATAAATATGTCTTTCCCTATTTGTGTTTTTCTTTTTTCCATATGTCTGCTCCCTTGTTCATTTTTCTTCCCCTTGCCACTTGGACAGGCTTCAGATGAGAATAAGAATAATAAACAGAAGAATTGTGTTAAGAGTTCTTGAGATGTCAATTCACAGTTCTTAGGATTCACAGGCTGAGACCCAGTTCCTTGACACAGCAAGTTGCAACTAGAATAGGCCATTGAATCAGTTGAGATTTGGTGAATCAACTTCTCCATATATTCCATTGGTTCAATGGGCCTACTTTAATTTTGACTTTCTATGCTAAGCAACAGGATTTCAGGCATAGTCAAAGAAATCCTTCAATTCCTAACCTCATGTGGCATCACAGAAGACAAGCACTTCTCTTTTCAGGAGCTCAGGCCAGGCTGGAGAAAGTTTCAGCAATTAAGATCAGATTCTGAATACTATGAGCACCAAACAATATGGATCCATCAAGATAACATGTCTAACACAAAAATGCATGAGCAGTTTTTGCTGCATCACTATTATACCCATGAGTATAAACCATTGATTGTACTGATCCCATGAAAACTTTCTTGGCACAAATGAGAGTTTCTAGAGATACACTATTGTGCCATTCTGACAAACAGAAATGCCATTATAAAATGACAGAATATTTGTTAATATAATTAAATATGTTCAAATATCGCACCTGAGTCTTCGAACTCGCTATTGTAAGCATTCCACGTCTCGCTTATGCGAAGTAGACTCTCTTCCATAGCTTGAATATCCATATATGGGCAGTTGCATTCTGGGAATTTGGGGCCACACTGACACCAGCAGTCGTTGCCCTTGCAGATAAACTCCCCTTCCGAATTGCAAGCGATGTAGCTCAGCGCAGCCTGCACAAACCGCTCTTGCAAATATTCCGGCAGGATAAGCTGAAGACCTTGACGGAGGTAAAAGGAAGGGTTGGGGTGGAGGAGGAAAGAACCTATTTTACTAAGTGTGATGGTTTCCTCAAAACAATTATTGCAGTTCTATCAATAATCAATCTGTATAGAAAACGTGTGGGGTTTTTTTTTCCAAACATGCTCACAGACATTATCAGTCCACATCTTTTTCATACCTCAACTGCCTACCCATGCCAGTTGTACTTATTTGTGGCAAACTGATCTCCTGACAGGGTAAAAGAAGAACTAGCTGTTTTCCAGTTGGTTGTATGTCAAACAAGGGTTTTGCAATCTTGATTTATTTTTCTTTTTAAAACAGTTCTATTAATAAGCTAGCAAGATAGGGGTGTTTGGGACCTTTTCATTGTTATTCATATATCTATGAATAACAATGAAAATGTCATAAACACTCCTAACATTGAGTATCAGTTTATTCTCTTCTATGAATATGTGGTTTTCTTTTTTTTACTATAATTTGTTTTAGAAACCTTACCTATCAACATAGGGAATCATGAGATGCCCTAAACTTTCATTTTGCTGAACAAAAACGACTGGGAGTCATAATCAATAACTTTAAAGCTTGAACCCTACCCATTTTTGTATTATTGAAAGAGAAATTTGACTTTAGATTAAAGCAAGCTATGCAAAGGGCTTTTCATTATCCTGGTGCCCAGCATCTCCCTGATCCCAATAAACTTTCTTCTGCTTCGGATTAACCCCTTGAGTGCTTCCCTCCCAACTTCACTTGTTCAGGACAATCTTACAATATTGAGGGGTATGTGGGAAAGCAAAACAACAGTAACAGTGACAGCAAAACACCAACAGCACTATCAAAACTATAAGGAGGTGGCATCTTGCTTCCCAGTGGAATGGTGATACTGTATAAAATATCCACATGATTGGTTGCCAACTACACATTTTTTAAAAAATTATTACACAGACATCTGAGTGGACTGGATCCATTACCTTGCCCCTGGTTGCCTATGTGAATGGAGAGGGACAGAGTCAGAGATGAAACTGAGCAAAGGAATTATTTGTCAACCTCATGTGAGGTATTTGCTTATCTACATATTTCCCATAAAGTAATCCAAGTAACTGGTGTTTATCCAACACAGCGGGGTTGGGAAACATGTGGCCCTCCAGGGTTGGGGAACATCTAGACTTCTTAATCCTGTTGGACTGCATCTCCCACTAGTCCTCACTGGTATGGCCGATGCTGAGAGATGATGGGAGCTGTAGTTTAACAATGTCTAGAAGTTCTCCTATACCTCGAACCTGAGGCAGAAGAACTGTTAGAGTACTTTCCTGTTGTTGAATTTGTCAACATAGGAATCAAAGTTGGTTTTGGCTTTGTGCTGTCTAGAACAGTTGATTTTGGGCTTCTGGGCTTTGCTGTGTGGAGGTTTACATCAAAACCTCTGTCTTGATCACAGCAGTCAATAAATTTTGGAAGCAGAAAGGCAGGGAAATCCACTGTGTGGAGATGGCAAACAAAACAGGCAAACAGGAGGGAAATCAATTCAATCAAGTACACAGTCTCCAGTAGCAGGTGCCATCTTGCCAGCTCATCACATCAAGACCTTTTTAATATATTGCAGATGTCTCAAATGAATGACAGCCAAATTTTTAAGGCAGTTACAGCCAAGTACCTGACACTTTACTTCTATTTAGTTATGTCAGTCACCTCTCTTCTCACCAAGATTCTAGAGTATTTAGAAATACACCCTATTTTACTGTTATCTTTTACAATAATCTCACAATGGGTGGAAGAGGGTACTTGATTCTGTCACCCTATCTTTTTTTTTCATCTGAAGAGGGTGAGTTCTGCTATCCATGGGTGGTCTCAACATGTGAAGAACCAGGAAAATCAGAATCCTGAGTCACACAGACAGTTTGCAGAAATAGCAAAGGCTATGTCTCTTCAGAATTTGTATACCCTTACAAGGGTGACATAAATGACAGAGGGAGGCAGTGCTATCTCCTCTAACTGTGTTACATTTACCCTAATAGATAATATCTAGCTGGCTGGATAGCTCAGTGAATTAGGTATCTGGCTGTAGAGCCTGAGGTTGGGAATTCAATTCCCCACTGTGCATCCCAAGAGAAAAGCCATTTTGTGTAGACTTGGGCAAGCTGCATAGTCACAGAGTGTCCCCAGGGGAAAGAATGGTAAACCACTTCTGAGTAGTCTCTACCTATTAATCCTGGAAATAGTCACCATAAGTCAGAATGAACTTCACAACATATAATTTTCTATTACTATGTAGGGTGAAAGTCATAAAAGGGAAGAGAGAGGTAAATTTGACTCCTTATGATTCCCCTATTGTAGTCACTTTCCTTAGAGACCTAAAAGTGACTTCTCAGGTATTATTTAGACACATGGCAAAATCCTGCTTGGGATGACATGCTTTCAAAATTATAGGTGAGCAATTGTGTATTGGAATGCTCTGTCTCACTTATTCAATCATGCAATCGGATGGCTGCAGTTGAAAGGATAAGATAAAGTCCCAGGAATATCTGATACTTCTGAACTTGTGAATTGGCCACTGGGTAGATTTGATCTGAATGGATGGCGAAGCCAAATGTATGGAGGTTTGGGAGGTAGTGGTGGGGATGCAATATCCAGATGTGAGAACATATAACTTACAAAATTACAAAATGGTCTGAGCTATGAAAGGCAGCTGCCACTACACCTTTTAAAAATGGGATCAGAATATCCCTGGAAATAATGCTATGTGTCAAGTCTTTCCAGGGGCACTGAATAAGGAAGGAAAGGTCTCTCCCAATCCAATTCCAAAGAAATCTCCAATCCCCTGTCCCCAATTGTTGAAAAGGATGGTATGACAATTTTTGGTATTCTTAAGTGGGTCTTTCAAGTAAAAGTTGCCAACTGAATACAGAGATCCTGCATGCATATTTCCCAAGGTGTCATGATATAAGTAACTTATGGAGATCAGGCAAGGAAACGATCTGCTGACAGTGGCAGTATATGGAATCACAGTGTTGTCTGCAAGTGTTTGGACCGTATATTGTATTTTCTCTCAGCCAACAAGTCAAGGCCAGCCCAATCCAATGAGGCAATACCTATGGGTGATTAAGACAGTGAAATGCCAAGGATGCCCTACTTGTTTGTAAAACAGTGTCGACAGAAAAAAAAGAATAAAGAGAAACCTCACAAGATGTGAAAGAAAATGGCAGGGTTTATATGGAAAATCACTCACATTGTTCAGCAACTCCTCATCACTAAAACAAAAATACTATGCCTTTTTTGAATTTTCTGAAACTGTTTTTACCTGATAGCTTTAATATATAAAAGGTTCATTTCCCTCAAAATACTGTATTTTTTGTTGTTGTATTTTAACTGTCTTAACTAGAGATGGGGACAAATCAAAAAAATGGTGATCCGTTTTGATTCATGATCCGTCAAGGTTAACAGATCAACGGATACGAATATATGAATATTCTTTGACGAATCGATCCATCGATCTATCTTTGCTTTAAATGGCTATAAAACTGGACCCCAAACACCTAGATACACCAGATTTGCAGGGAAGCTTCCTCAGACGCGTTTCTACAACTCCTGAAAGTGTGGTGAACATTGGGTCACGGACCCCTGAGTTATATAGTCACAAATAGGACAGCCCCAGGAAAGCTCCCCCCAGGTACTTAGAATCTGGAATCACAACGGAGCTTCCTATGTCTTTCCCCAACATGCCTGCCAAAGTTGGTGAAGATTGGATATCAGACATTCGAGTTATTCACCCACAAATTGGGTCCCCCCAGGAGAGTTTACCACTCGGCACAGAAGCCCATTCTGCCTACCGGCTGCCAATCAGCTGATCGGAGGCCAATAGGCAGGCCCCCCCACAGCCAGCCACCCCCACAGCCTACCCACCCACCCCCTTCCTTTCCCTACATTAGCCCCCACCCCACTCCCACTGAAACCCCCTTACCTTAATAGCTGCTGCCGAGGTCTCCATCAGGCCTCCGCAGCCACGGAGTGTAAAAAGGGAAACTGGCTGCCCTTTGCAAAGATGGTGGCTGCGGCTTCATTTAGGGTAGGGAAGCTGCAGCTGCCATCTTTGCAAAGGGCAGTTTGGATTCCCTTAAGGCAGGCTAAGGGAATCCAGGCTGCCCTTTGTAAAGATGGCAGCTGCAGCTTCCCTACCCTAAATGAAGCTGCAGCCGCCATCTTCACAAAGGGCAGCCAGTCTCCCTTTATATGTGCCGTGGCTCAGACTAGGCCAAGAGACCTCGGCAGCTTCGATTAAGGTAAGGGGCTGTTGGTGGGGGTGGGTGTGGGGGTGGGGGTGGGGGAGGGCTAAGGTAGGGAAAGGAAGGGGTGGGGTAGGCTGTGGTATTGGGTGGCTGTGTGGGGTGGTGACTGCCTTTCTGCCGCCGATCAGCTGATCGGTGACCGGTAGGCAGAATGGTTTTTTTTTAAATACGAAGTATGAATAAAAATGGGTAAATATTCATCCCTTCATATTCGTGGGGGTCTCCGGAACCAACAAATATGGATAGACGGATATTTAACGAATCGGCTATATTCGTCAGAAAAACCGATCCGTTTTTATATCCGTCCCCATCTCTAGTCTTAACATTTGTGTTTTAGATATTTTGTAAGCCACTTTGGAACCCTTTACAGGGAGACAGATGAGATATAACTTAAAAAGTTAAGAAAAATGACCTAATGTGTAATAATACTGATTTCTTTAAGATTGTTTGTGAATGGTGTGAGGACAGCCTCTTGGAATGTTATTAAACTGGATGAAACTCACTAAATCAATAGGCATTGGGCCCTGAAAAGCAGCCCTACTCAATGTTGTGTCATCACACAATTCCACCTTCACAGGCGTCTCTGCATACAGAATTGATATCTGTAACAGGGAGGCATTTCATAGCATCTTGTTGTGTGAACCTGTACCTGTGGAGGATTCCATGAAGTTCCTAAACCTGCACAATCAACACTCTGAATCTCATAAAAGGTTTCAGAAGTACAGCAATCCATGCAAAGGCCTCTTTGCTGCAGACATTAAGTCTATACATGTGGATTACTGTGAGGGTGGAGTTATGCAGTGGCAGCATGTCAGGGATGGAGCTATTAGAAAACATGAGCAGTTTCATCAATGTTTATGCACTGATTTTATCAAGTTTTAGCAATACCTATATAAGGCTTTATACATAATGTTCACTTATGACCTTAAAGACACCAAGTAGTTAGTTGTTGAACACCGTTCAATTCTTAGAATGCTTTAGGTACAAGCAGCTTTTGTAAATATATTATTTCCTTTAGTACCTTGCAAATTTCTGCCAGTGTCTTGTAGGTTGACCTGGTTCTCTAACGTGTTTGCCCCCATTTCCTCTTGCACCACAGAGATAACAGTCTATATCAGTGGTTCCCAACCTTGAGTCCCCAGATGTTCTTGGACTACAACTTCCAGAATCATTCACTGCTAGCTGTGCTGGCCAGGATTTCTGGGAGTTGTAGTCCAATAACATCTGGGGTTGGGAACCACTGACCTAGAGCAAGGGTGAGCAGTGGGTGATATCTCACTACCCCAAACAAAGCATGATGAGAGATAATGTGAGCTGCAGGTCAACCACCTCTGGAACTCCATGCTTCTCATCCTGTTGTCTAATTTTTTCCCCACTGAAGTCTCTTTGCTTTGATCCATACAAAACAATGAATAGTGGCAGCCGTTTTCTTTCTTCTTCTTCTTTTTTAAAGGGTGAAGAAAGAAGCCCCTGGACATAAAACATGGTGAATGGAGGACTAAAATATAGTCATAGAAATATGCTACGTGCATAGATGAAAATCACTACCTCATCAAAGGGTAGTGATTTTTATAGCAGGGGGTTGTATTTGTGGACATTGGGGTCCTTTCCAGCTTCACATTTCTATTATAATACGAGTATGTTTTGTCACCCGTGGGGAAATGAATTCCACTACTATTAACTGCTTCTAAATGACTCTTATTTCCTGATCAAAGGAATCCAATTTAGACTGATAAAATATTATTTTTATATAATTTTATCAATCGATAGAGGGGTGGTATAAAACAAAAGGAAATGGCCCTGTATAATCTCTATTGATTCCAAAATGTTATGCACAAGAGAGGTTTTCTGCATGTAGCTCCCAGAAAATATTATCTGTCCATGGCAGTTTATAGTCCAAGCACAGGACCACTAATGGGATGATCTGGTTTTTCTTAGGTTGGAGGAAGGCAATCTTTCTCCTCCTCCTCCTCTTCCTCCTGTCTCCATCTCCTTCTTCTTGTTCCTCTTCTCCTTCCCACCCCAACAGGAATCCCTGCTCATGTCTGTACACTCACCCCACTACTGTTGCTGTTGGCAAACCTGCTTGATCAAAAGCAGCAGAAATGAGTGCACAGATTATGGGGAAAAATAACAACTCACATAGTTGTAATGAAAAGACTGGATGCTGTTGGAAGGCTTATGAAAAACAAGCACTGATCAAAACAATTCCCTTTGTGCTTCTATTTTTTCATATCAAAATATGTAAACTTTATTGTCACAGTGCACATACATGTAAAGGAAATCTGGGGTGGGGTGGATGAAAATAAAGCTTTGGGCTAGGTGGAGTCCTTTATTCATTAAAGGGACATTGAGTATAAAATTATTTTCAAAAGGCAGCTCTGTGCACTATGATTTTAGGAATCCAACAGCATGTATCAAAACAGGTCTATGATTGATGTAACAACCAATTTCCAAAGCATTTTACTGACAAATATTATGTCAAGCATGGGGAGAGCAGCTTCTGAACTGAAAATAATTTCCATAAACACAGTGGAGACAGGAGCCCCAATGTAAATGACAGGATCATCTATCAAGTTGTTATATGCCCAAAAATACCAGGCGTACAATTCCAGATAGGCTGTCCTATTATGTGAGAAGTGAAGGAAGAATGTTGAGTTTATCCATCAATTTAGTGGGAAGATAATTCTCACCACCTGTCCTGAGAGCCAGGGAGGGGAAAATATTGTTATTTTCAGGCAGTCATATTCTAAACCCACAACAACTGAAACACCTGCAGTATCTCCATTGGGAGGCATGCTGCTGCATTCAAGAAGTGTCACACTATCAAATGTTTTATAGAAAGAGGCCAAGCAGACTTGAAGATGGCCAAAATTGCCTGAAAATGCACTGCCTTTACATCAGCCTTAGACGCGTTTTGTATTATGTTCTGCAGTCATCTAAATTGCTTCAAAAATGGAAGATTAATACAGAATAGCCTGCCTGTGAGCTACTGATGCATGAGAACCTTCCCTGGGCATTTTTTTCCAGGCTTATATTGCCAAATTTTGTAGCATCCTAGAAATTCATCACTTCTTTCCTGAAGAATTGAATTTTCGTTTTAGCTACCTGGGACCATTCTTCAGTTGGAATCCACTGGCCATTTGTGGAATAATTTGGTCAGTATAACTGACAGCCTTTAACTTTATCATTTACTTACTGAAAAAAAAACACAAGTGCAAGAGTAGGTGATATCTTTATAGACCACTTTAAAAAAAAAACATATGCGAGCTTTCGTGGATTAAGTCCATGTCATCAGGCTTGTATCAGTGTGAAGAATTTAAAGTTCAAAAGTTGTTGGCAAGATGGATTTTATTTTGTATTGACCACACAGCTCCCTTTTATTTCAATGGGGAGGGGAATGATGCACCTGACCTCCAAATATGATTTGAATTTGGAGCAACCTGACTGCAAATCATCTCTAAATACTCTGGAGGAAGCTAAAGCCTGTCAGTTAGATCAACACAATTTTTCGTGGTTGTAAACATCATCACTAAAATTCCAAGCAGCAGGAAAAAATGCTAAAACAAAAGGCAAGGCAGGGAATAACAATCAATGTTTCATTGTCCAACTGCAATTTTAATTGGTATGTATTTTTTCTCTCTTGGTGATTATGAAGGTATTTTAGCCCTATAATTCACTAACAGAAGGACAAGCAGAACATGGAGTTACAGTATATTATAAGGAACAAGGTTTCATTGAACAGGTTATTTCAGAGCTTATAAGACATAACAACATTCATATTTCTATATTTTAACATTAATGCTAACACATTAGCTATGATGTTTGTTATTTTGATTCAACACTCTGAAGCAATCTGGGGGCTGTTGTTATATTTTAATGTGTTTTCATTTTTAAAAATCATCTTAAATGTACCATTAATTTTCTGGGCAAGGTGTTGGAACGTGTGGTGGCTGAGCAGCTCCAGGCTCTCCTGGATGAAACGGATTATCTAGATCCGTTTCAATTGGGTTTCAGGCCGGGTTATGGGATGGAGACTGCCTTGGTCGCCCTGTTTGACAACCTTTGCCGGGAGAGAGACAGGGGGAATGTGTCCCTGTTGATTCTCCTGGACATCTCAGCGGCTTTCGACACCATCGACCATGGAGTCCTTCTGGACAGATTGGCTGGGATGGGAATGAGAGGCACCGTTTTACGGTGGTTCCGCTCCTACCTGGCTGATCGAGTCCAGAAGGTGGTACTGGGGGACAGTAGTTCTGATCCATGGCGGTTGCATCATGGGGTTCCTCAGGGCTCTATACTCTCCCCCATGCTATTCGACATCTACATGAAACTGCTGGGGGAGGTCATTAGAAGGTTTGGGCTGAGGAGTCAGCAATGTGCTGATGACACCCAGCTCTACCTCTCATTCTCTACCAATCCAGGTGTGGCAGTCGCCATTCTGAACTCGTGCCTGGACTCGATAATGGACTGGATGAGGGTCAATAAACTGAGGCTCAATCCAGACAAGTCGGAAGTGCTGCTGGTAGGTGCTCCGCCAGATAGGTTAAAGGGCCATTTCCATGCCCTAGACGGGGTTACACTCCCCCTAAAGGACAGGGTCTGCAGCTTGGGGGTTCTCCTTGACCCGGGTCTGATCTTGGAAGCCCAGGTGGACTCAGTGTTCAGGGCTGCCCTCTTACATCTGTGGAGAATATATCAACTTCGCCCTTACCTGGATGAGTGGAGCCTGGCAACAGTCACACATGCATTGGTAACAACCAGACAGGACTATTGCAATGCGCTATACATGGGACAGCCTTTGAAGACGGTCTGGCGACGGCAATTGGCACAGAACCGGGCTGCGCGGCTGGTAAGTGGTGCCACCGTGTGGACTCATATCACGTCGATTCTGAAAAATTTACACTGGCTGCCAGTTGCTGCTCGGGCCCAGTTCAAAGTGTTTACTTTGACATATAAAGCCCTAAACAGCTTAGGACCTGGTTACCTAAAGGACCACCTTCTTCCATACGAGCCTGCCCGTACTCTAAGATCAGGCCAGGAGGCCCTTCTGAAGGTGCCATCCCTGAAAGAGGTGAGGGAGATGGCATGTCGAAATAGGGCCTTCTCGGCTGTTGCCCCCCAACTTTGGAACACCCTCCCTATAGAGATCCGTCTGGCTCCAACACTTTTGGCTTTTCGGCGCCAGGCAAAGACCTTTCTGTTTGGCCAGCATTTTAATTAAATAGTATCCTTTAGCTGGCCATATGAGCAGCAGGATTTATTAATGATAAATTGACTGTTTTAATATAGGATATTATTATAATATTGCCTATTTTTAATGATTTTAATGTTTTCTAAAGTTTTAATATTGTTGTACGCCACTCAGAGACCATTGGTAATGGCGCGGCTAAAAAAATCTTGTAAATAAATAAATAAATTGTAATATATCATATGGCATTTTGTCCAGCATATAACAAGTAATGAGAATTGCCTTTTTAATCTTATTACAAAGAATGGGGTACAAAAGGTTTAATAAATACACTGTTCAACAAAATATATTCTTTGTATTGGTAAAGTGTATTGACACTTCTTTCCCCATGAGAAATTACCATAGGAAACACATATTGCTTAAAACGAATCAACCAACCAATCTCCGTCATTTTCTTTCAGTCACTTTTTGGGTTATGCTTCTACAGTTCTTGTAAGACAAGGTGGCCACTGCCATGATGAAAGACTACTTGGGCATTAATGTAACATAATAGGTAGAGTAGTATAATAGGCAGTGGGAAGCCAGGGATTCACATTTTTAGCCATAATGTTTGCTGGGATGATCAGAAATTCATCTCTCTTTTTCTCTCTCATATTCAATATCTTTCTATCTGTCTGTATAAATCTAACCAACCTTACAGACTTTTTGAGATGATAAAATGAGTTGTGGAGGCATTGTAGACAGCTCTGAGCTTCTTGGAGGAAAGATGAAATATAATTTTAGTAAATAAAAATAAAATTTGATCTATAATGGAGTATGTTGTGAAGGAGTAAGAGCAACTCTAATCAATCAAATAAAAATAAGTATATGTATCTTAGGCTGCAACAGTGTATATACTGACTTCAATTTCACATCACAGTAAGGAATATATGCTAAGGTGACAGGGCTTGATTCCCCATATTCTCCCCCTGCAGTCCTTTGCACAGTCTAAAAAAACCTGCTAAGCAGGGCTTCCCAGGCTTCTCATCAGGTTCTGAGACCTCACGGGGAAGGCAGAGGGAAGGGGAAATTGCTCTCCTCCTGGCTCAAATGGTCCTGGTATGAGAAAATGTGCATGAGGCTCTGTTCAGTTTGCTACCAATATTGCTCCACTAGAAGCAGTGTGTCTAAGATGCTGAGAATGCCATATGAACGTTGTTGGGGAGGCAGATCAAAGGATGCACCAAACAGTAAAAGCTTGAAGTCCTAATTGTGAAGATTGATGAGGACCCAAGATCGTTTTGCTTTGTTTTCTGAGTGATTAGTAGACACAACAAGAAAACAAGTCATTTAATTTTACTGGGGAGGAAGTAAAGGAAAATTTTTGATTCCGTGAGGGGGTACCTCTTCCTAGGCTAAGATCACAAAGCTAGGAGCTGCACATCATGTGAAAAAACCCCTGTATTTCCTCTAAGGGCTCTGATCAAGAAAGATGCTTTTCTACACCTCATGTAAACATTCTCACTCAGAAAGTAAGTTCCAGTGAGTTCAGTGGGATGGATGTCTTGTTATGTATGCTTATAACTGCATCCTTTATGGTGCAAATAAAGATATGGATAAATTTGGTGGAAGTACTGGCAAATTGCAGAGGCAGTGTGCACAACAGTGATAACTGAGTCTGGCATTTCTACTGTGAAATGTGAATCCTTATTATTCAAATTAACTCACTACCCTGTTTCCCCTAAAATAAGACCTAACCTGAAAATAAGCCCTAGTATGATTTTTCAGGATGCTCGTAATATAAGTCCTACTCCAAAAATAAGCCCCAGTTAAGTGAAACCCTGCCCTCCACCATTGTGCAGCAACCAGAAGATGACATGACTGCATTTGAATAAATGTAGATGGTTGTACATGACAAAAATAAAACATCCCCTGAAAATAAGCCCTAATGCGTTTTTTGGAGCAAAAAATAATATCAAATCCTGTCTTATTTTCGGGGAAACAAGGTATATGAGTTTGATCCATCATGTAGTGGGCTCAACTTGCATGATGCGTTGTTTTAAATCAAGGGTGGGCAAAGGGTGGCCTTCCTGAAATTTCTGGACTGCAACTCCCAGAAACCCTGGCCATCAAGGTCAATGAGGAAGAATGCGGGAGTTGCAGTCCAACCACAGCTGAAGGCTGTATTTTGCCAACCCTGGCTTGAAATGTAGAGGTGGGCAAAGGGGGTACAAGTGGTAGCATATAAGATCACAAGGATGCTAAACCAAGGTGGCACCTATAATATCTAGACTGGCTCTTAGCCATGGAATATTTGGAGGAATTCAAAGGTTTCATCTTGCCTCTGGTATTTCAAACATGACAAATTGAACCATAAGCTCTACCTCCTTGTTTAAGGTTAAGGAAATACAACATTTGAACTGATCTTCAACATGTACTGTTTAGGCAGAAGTTTAAAGAATCTGACTAGTAACCTTATAAATGTCTTCCCATTAAAAAATTGGAAAAAAAAAAAGTCCACCCACGTACCTTGCAATTGAATCTTATTTTCCGGACTCTGTACCAGAACAGAACTGACAGAATCTAAGTTGTCATAGTTACTGCAGCCAAGAGGACCAGTCCGGGTTTCTGTTACCTAGTGAGTAAGGGAATGGAAAACCATTTGCTGTATTATACAGAACAGAATAAGTTACCTTCACAAAACAGCAGGAAAATGCAGCAGCAGAGTTCATGTGCACAGATACAAGTGGTATAGCACTTTCAGTCCTGCTTGTCAGACTATTGTGGATAATTCTGAAATGCAAAAATCTTTTTACAAGGTCGAGCAAATCCTACACCACATGTTTCACTTTCAATGACTCCCCTCCACCATTTTTCACTCTGTCTGCAGGATGCAAAATTAGGATGGGGTTATGTTTTGCCAAACAGTGGTGGGTGAGGGAAGCTGAAATTCTCCAAATGTGTGGATGGGAACCAAAAATTCTCATAAAATGCCATCATAAAATTTTCCTCCGAGAAATCTCAGCTCAGCTAATGCTGCATGAACTTATAGTTATTTCCTTCTTGTGGATGAAGGATGCAATGAACTAAAAAAGGAGGAGTGGAAGGAATAAGGTCCAAACCCATTGCTTCCTTCAGTAACATTAAAATAATATTTAACAATATTAAAACAGTAACCCCAGTTGCAACTTAGAGGCTGACTACATGGGCATTTAACCCACTGTTTGGTGGACCAAACAGGGACGGGCTGGTTTGTTCCTAAAGACAGTGATCAGACAACGCCTTTGCTCAAGGAAACCATCCCCCAGAGTAGTCCTACTTGCACCTTTCTGGCCCCTGTCAGGGGCTTCTACTTTTTCGGTGAGGGTAGGATTGTTCTGTTTTGGTCCGTTTCCAGCATGGTGTGATTGATGGAAATGAATTAAAGCAAGCCTTCCTCTTTTAAGTTACCAGTATTGTGACATGGCTTAAGAAGGGAGACACTTCACAATACTGGCAAATTAAACATTTCCTTGGCTCCGTGGAGGAGAAAAGAAAAGGAATTTTTAAAAAATATGTAACAGAATATGCACTACATCACTTAAAAAACCCACATTAAATAAGTATATTAAAGGTAAGGTATGTGTATTAGGTATGTATATACCAAGGGCGGCTCACCAACAAGGTTAAAAAATAGGGGGAAAGTAACATAAAAAGATATACTATTAAAATACATTTGAATTATAACTGTAAAGCACAATTGAAAATCAGTTACTAAATACAAAAACAACAACACAACAACTGCTCACTCCAGTTAAAAACCCTTCCATAACAAGCAGCTACCACAGGCCTGTCTGAATGAAAATGTCTTCACCTCTTGGTAGAGGATGTCATTGCAATATAATTTTTTTTTAAATCACCAGAATCCACCAAATCATATATACATGTGGGAAGCAGTTTAGGACACACATTTTGTTAATGTTTACTTCTGGTTTCAGCTCTACAGCTGGATTGATTGCTATGCCCATGGATCACTCAACATTCAGAAGGCTTCTCCCCCCACCCTCTCCCCACACACAACAGGGTACAAAGAATTGCAGGGATGGAAAGTATACACATGAAAAAACAGTCCCTTTGAAGCTAAACCTACTTTGCTAAACCTTAAGGATAGAAAAAAACACCTTCATTTGCACCAATCAAGAAACCTCAAAATATACATTAATGCACAGCACAAATCTCAATTATTGACAACAATATGAATCTCTGTTAAGCCCAGAGCAAGCTATTATGTGCTTTCCAGATGTTTGATGCTATAGGTCCCACCAGTCCTATGCAATGTGGCCAATAGTCAGACACTATTGGAATTGTACCTTGATATATCTGGAAGGCCCTGGGTTGCCTACTGCTGGTGTAAGCTGTAGTGACCTTGGTGTAAGCTGCAGAGTTTCTGGAGTTGAGAAGCAGATTAGTAACTGTGGCGTTTACCCTGTGGCCCCTGCTTGTTTCACCAAACACAGAGCTCACACGAGTATCCCAACACACCCTTTAACACACTGCCACCAGTTGATCTCTTAATTAATCTTAATTAATACAGGTCACTCTCTGACTAATCACTCCTTAAACACTCTCTCTGCCTCAAACCCCCAAAACTCTTTCTTTTTTCTCTGTCTCTGACTCACCCCTCCCTCCTGGTTTCTCCGGCTCCGCATCCCAACAGCTCCCATTGGTGCAGGCCAATACCATTATATATATAGGAAGACAGGGTATTCGCTACATACCTTCCCCCTTAATAAGTTTGTTCTATGAGGGGAAATGAGCTTTGATTCTGTTTTCAACCTTCATTTTCTGCTATTGCCAGAAAATGCTTGTTCTAGATGCTTCTATGTTGCCACACTCTGTAGCATGGGACATCATGCAATTTCATTTTACATGAGTGAAACTTCTGATGATTGAGATGGGTAACAATCCTGCAAAACCTGGAAACTGGGGGGAATTATGCCCTCTTTTCAGTATTGTGTTTCTTCTAGGGGTTAGCCTGTGTGTAAATCCCCAGTATTGACTCAAGTAATACAGGATTATTTTCACAACATTAAGGTTTAAAGTGGGAAATTCAGATGTTGGGTGAAAAAAGTTAAAATAAATAAAAATAAAATAAAATAAATGTTTTTGAGTTTGATCATCCTGTCAAAAAAATAATTTTTAAAAATTGAAAATTTAAATTCTAAAGATTTTTAAAGCACTTTAGGCAGTGGAGTCTTCCACAAAATTCTTGTTGCTGCTACTGTTGTTGTTGGGTATTTAATTCACATATCTGTTTTGGAAAACCTTCATGTTCTGAAATGTTTTCTTTTTACAAAGAAGCTGAATTTATCTTTCAAACATTCATTTCCAATCTGACTTGAAGCTACAGTAATATATGCAAGGAACTTGGGATTGGTTTTTTTGTGTGGCTAGGATGAAAAATCTCTTCAACAAACCAAGCAATTTCATTCTACACATATGACACATATGAAATCAAATACAGCAAAGGAAACTGATGTCTGTTCTCTCTCTCCACTCTTACCTTGTATGTTTTAACTTTGCCTGTACTAGAAATACAAATGGTATAACTACTCTGAAGGATCGATCACAAAATTTACACTACAAGCAAATCATTTTCAAATGTTTTACCTTACAGCAAATATAAACTTGCAAGATCATTTTTAATGGTTTAAATGATTTTAATCATGCAATGTATTTTAATCAGTTTTATAGTTTAATTTTTTTAAATGTATAACTTACTGTGTTTTAAATTTTATTCTTTTTAATACTGTGAGCCGCCTTGAGTCCCCTTATTGGGAAAAAGGTGGCCTATAGATAAGACAAAATAAAATTAATTAAATGTTGAAGAAAACCAAAAGATTAGCTATGGAATCCCTGCATGCTGCAGAGAATTTTTGGAGTCCTTCAAATGGGGGAACAGTAGGTCTGCATGATCTCATTGCTCCACCTTAAATGACAGTGTGTGCTCATATCACACCCCACCCTTCTCCTACAGCTGAGCATGTCCTGGAAAGATACGGTATCGTGGGAAATATGTTTTTCATGTAAGCTTTTTGTTATTCTAATTTCCTTGTTATTTGTCACTGAAGAATGCTCTGTATACTTCTGAGGAACTACACGCTTACCTGGACACAGTTAGAAAAACACTTCACTAGATAAATCAGCACTGTGTCCTTAGACAATACTTACTGTAGAATCACTTGAGCAGAAGATGTTTGCTTCTACAAAAATGAGAAAAGCATTAGTGGCTTGATTTGGATGTAATACTAAGCATTATGTACAGAAGCCTGCTCACCACTTCTGTCTCCTCCTCAGACATGGCTGTAAGAGCAGCTATCTCAAATAAGGATGCAAAAATCTCTCTGTCTTGTAGCTTGTTGTGTTTACCTGAATCCCACCTGTATTATCTTCCTGTCAAGGGTGGCTTGTGCACTGACTAGGGGGGGTCACTCACCCCAAAATTTCAAGGGGAGAAACCCCCCTGCCCTAGTCATGAGCTACTTCCTGTGAAGAGATAGATCATTGGAGTAACTCAATAAAACTAATTGTAACTTGTTACTTTTTTAAACAAGTACCAATGTCATTACATTGTTAACATTGCTTGAGGGAGTGAGTTTTTTTTCTATTTTTTTTTACATTATATTTTCTAATCATTTATTTATTTAAATATTACGAGTAGCATAAATAAACTAGTGAGTGCCATGACATGCTGTTCTTGTCAAAGAAAATAAAGACAACAATAATGGATTACCTTTTCTTGACCTATCACTAATGTCTCAATTTTAAAAGCGGTGTTTCCAACCTCTGCAAGGAGACTGTATGCCTCTCACCTGTTCTAAAAACAACTGAAAATCAGACATGACAATGAAATTTAATAGAAAAACTGAAGCGTCATTGAATTTTACCTATAATTCTCTGTTTTGATGGCATTCCTATTGACAGCTAACTCTCACAGCAAAAACGTACAAACAGCTTGTACAATCAAGCCACAGACCTAACTCAACAGTTTCCAATAAAAAGTGGATAGGGGGATACCTCTTGGAAGCAAAGTGGCCATGATTTCTTCTCTGTAATCTGTGTTTCTCAAATTCACAGAAGCAATTCTCTGGCCACTACTGGAAACAGAATGTGGACTATCTGAAACTTCTGTCTGGGGCACTTCTTAAATCCCTTTCCCTCTTTTTTTTTTTTCCTCATTTGCCTTTAATACCCTATGAATACATAATGTTGTTTTATAATGAGGATTTATGTGATCATATTTATACTTCTCATTCGTTCTCATTATAGTGTATAACTTCAGTGGTAACCCAATAAGTGAAGGAGAGTCATTAGCATAATCATTACCTGGTCTGCTTTTGCATATTCATTTTCATCTTTCATTTAGATAGGCCATTCAAGACAATTGAATATAAGTGTTGATTGCCATTGACTTATTAGGTTCCATATTGGGAGGAAGATGCTGCCTTCAAAGTACTGAGTGGTTTGTAAGAGCATTGGGGTGGGAGGACAAAGGCTCTCACTTACCAATTTTTTAGTGCAACCCACCAGCAAGTTATCCTCAGTGGAAGGCTCAGTGAAACACAAGAACAGGTCTGTACTCATAACGCTAAACCTCATCTTATCTTGTTACTTCAAGATAGGTATGTAACAAGAGTGAAAGGGAATATGTGTACACAGGGTAAGTCTAGGAATGTAAATCCTCAGTTCTTGTCCTTGCTTCTAAGGACAAGGGATTTCAACATTCTTCTCCACGGTAGTAAGGATGGCAAGAAATTTCCTGACACTTGGAAGTATTCCTGTATTGGTGACAATGAAATTTTGCACTTTAAAAAAAATTGCATAAAAATGCCCATTTACTGGACAAAACTGTGCAAAGCTCACAACTGTATGGAGTGCTCAGAATTAGGACACCTGCTTCTTTATATAAGAAACTGAAGCAGTACATGGTTTGTTTGAATCTTTCTTAACAAGCAGCTATTTCTGCTGTGCTTCCTCTGTGTATGTATGCTTTGCTTCTCAAAAGGAAAAGACACTAAAGACATTTTATGGTATTGCAGAGGTCTAGAGGGATTTTTTAAGAAGAGGATCCCTTCCAATGATGACTGAATACATGGGCAAGGAGCATGTGGGGAAGTGACACAGTGGTACAGCTTTGCCTGTCAGCAGGAAATAAGGTGTATCTGAACTCCAATGTACTCAAATCTCTGGTTTAAAAAACTCCCACTGATTTCAATGGGGCTTGTGCAGGAAAACCTTCTGATCCATTATGCCTTTAGGGTTTAGATACAGTAAAATGAAAAGGTAACATCAAAAGAAGCTATGCATGGCAAGAAATATGGGTTTGTCTAAGATGGAATTAACCATGAGTATGACCAAATGAGGAAGAAGTGTACTACCACACTTCTGTTTATTCACCTCCTCCATTTCTTATTGTTTTATTTCTCATTTTTTGTCTCTGTAAGAATTATTATACATTGTACACTTTACAGCTGGCAACGAAATGTGCAGTCTGAACCAACATTATCTGAAGTGATGCGGTGTTACTTAGGGCAATGCTAATATGGGCATGAAAGCTGCCAGCCATCATAGGTGTTGGGTGGCCCAGCTCAACCAGAGGGACCCCATATTGATACAATACAGGCCCTCCCTTCATGAAGACCTCTTTTGTCATAAGGATGGGCATTCCACAAGGGGAAAGAAACACTGTTTCCCCCTATGACTTTCTGTCAGCCTTCCTGGGAGTAAACTCCACTGAATGCAGGCAATATGCATAAAGCTCAAGTTGTAAATATCTAAGCAGAGTTTTCATTCTGGAAATGAAGCTACCATTTAATTTTCAAAGCTATGTCAAAAGAAATATTTTTACATCCATCCCTTACTATATTTGCACTCATTTCTCAGTATTCCTTCCATTTTATCTCTGCATTGGACCATAGTGCTTTTCCAGCAGTACCATTTCACACTCTCCTACCCATATTGTCAGAGCTGCAGTTCTTTGTACACCATCTCATTAACTCATCTGAAAGTGAACTCACTTTTAGATTGCTACATCACCGCTGAGTCATAATTCAATAACTTATTATTTTGCTTCTTCTCAGCTGTTCAGCCAAGAGAGACCTGTCTGACTGCTTTCATTTTAGAAACCACTCAACCTTTACCCTTAAATTTGTCCTTCTGTCTGTGACCTTTCATCATGTATCAATTTCTCTTGAGATCTCTCCTGTACTGAAAATGACAGAATTCTCCAAGATAGTTGAGGGATCCATTCCTCGTGCAGCATTTCCTATGCTAAAGATTGTATATTAAAATGTTCTCATTATTTTCTAATTGCTCCTTTTTACTAGGGGATGGGAATACCTGCTGTTAAATATCCTTCAATAAATGTGATATAAGTTGTATGGTAACAGCTGCATTTGAGGCATTCAAGGGGGCTTTAGACACAAGAAAGGGAAGAGTGGTAGTTACAAAGAGGAGAGCTTCCTCTAGGTGGGGAGGGTCTCCGTGTGAACCAGAACTTGGGTTTTCTAGGGTTTCTCACATGGAAACCCACCATGAGTAGGAGACACTCTTCAGAACCATTTGTTTTCATGTGAACAAAGCCATGCTAGTGGGTAGAATTCATGCTTCTTCTCATATTGATCCCTCCTCTCCCAGATCTCTGTCTTCATATGGTCAATCCTGCCAGTATACAATCCTTGCTTGTATACAAAGTGATTGTTGTACTGCCGTTCCTTCTGCTCTTACCCAGACTATTTGCCCAAAACTGTGTTTCTGCTCGAAATACTGGATGCATAACTGAAGGCAGAGTATTTGTCATGGTTTTTATTTTTTATTTTGAACCATACTTCATACAAGGGCAAATACTCCAAGAACCAAGATGCAATTCTTCCATCTTTTCTGCAGTGATAACTAACCATAACCTAAAATAGGTATGTTTTCATGGTGACACTTACAGTGCTCTCCTAGATGTGTTTACACAGAAGTAGGCCTAAACAAGGCCAAACAGACATGTTCCAAAGACTGCATTGAAATGGTTGCAACACCTTGCAGTTTCATTGTCCCTCTGCTCAGAAGAAAACAACCAGATGCAGGTATTGGATGAACTAACAGCCACTTTATTTATTTAAGCCTCAGATCTGTAGCAAAAGGAGCTTGCAGCATGTGCAAGCACACAGAGGTAGGCATCTCCCCAAGCCTCTTCTTCAACCTCCCTATGGATGAGCCATCCAGGCCCCTGTTCCTACCCAACCCCAAAGCATGAGCAGAAGCCGACCGTGACCAGCCAGAAATGGGCATTGAGCCCTGTAGGTAAGACCAGAGAGGTTTTGCTGGAGGCAGAGTAGCTGAAACAGCCTCTGGCCCCATCATCATGCCCACAACACCCTTTTGCCCTTATATCCCTGCTGACATCTCATTTTCAGGTTAGGCTAATGAGGAACAAACTACCAAAAAAAAAAAAAGTGCTTTGTGGTAAATGATCCAACTTTTTTTTTAATTGAACCATGATCCAGTTCATTGAAAAATAATTGTGCCTGGGGAGAGGAGAAATTAAATCCTCCACCCCTCAGACTGCCCCCCATCCCCATTGCCTCCCTTCCTGTTCCTGCCGCCTCCTCTTTCATCACTGCAAATGGGCGACCCAGTGCCACATGACCCTGATCTGACTCAGCATGGTGCTAGATCACCCATGTGCAGTTGCTGCCCTACAGCCTGCCCCTGCTCCTTTCCCTCTGCCCCTGTTGCCTCCCTACCTGGTCCTGCCACCACCACCTCCTCCTCCATCACTGCAAGTGGATGACCCAGTGCTGCGTGGCCCTGATCTGGCTCTGCATGGTGATAGATCACCCGTTTGCAGCCCCACAGCCTGCTGGCTATCCCCATCACCTCCTTACCTGGTTCTGTCACCTCCTCCTCCTCCCCAGTTGCCATCTTGATAGACAGGCTGAGCTTCCCTTCCAGAAGCCAGGTCTGTAGCCTTTGCACATGCCCCACCTATCAGCAAACAGGTGGTGGCTTGCACAGAGGTTGAAGACCCAGCTTGTGGAAGGGAAGCCAGGCCTGCTGTGTTTCTAGATGGCGGAGGAGGACAAAGAGCAGGAGGCAACAGGACCAGGTAAGGAGGTGATGGGGCAAGTGGGAAGGGGGTGAGGGGCAGGCTGTGGGGGTGGGGGGTAACAAACCAGGAAGTTTGTTAAATCATAAAAAGAGTTTGTGGTTCGAGTCAGTTCATGTTCATCGATTCTGACAACGCAACCCAATCTGAACCAACAAATCAGCAATTTTTAACTAACTTCCTAGTTTTTTTTTTTTAGTTCATGCCCATCTCTATGGCTGATAAGATACCATATCAGGAAACCTAGTGCATTGGCAGAATTTGCTAAGGATGGATAAATCTGTTTTGTTTCTACAGTTTTCAAACATTTTGAAGGACAAATTTCTTCTGTCCTGGGTCTGTGTCACTTTGTGGATTTTAAGGTAAAACTTCAATGTAATAATTAATATGTAAGTCTGTAGAAAGGTCTTCCAGTGGTCACTTAAAATACCTGTTTGCATACAACAGGATAAATTCACATAAAAATACATATAAAACGTACACATTAGGTGAAACATACACAAATGAACACATTACAAAATGCATAGTATGTTCTCCTATGTATGCGTTTCTGTATTGGATATAATACTGTACTCTGCATTATACGGAAGAACTGCATCACAAAATTGGGAAAAGTGTGAAACCCAGAGGGAAGTTGTATGCTAGGTCATGTGCCACAGAGATGGCTAATCTTAACTGAGGGCCACCCCATTAAAAAAAACACACAAAAAACTGGAAAAAAAGAGGCCACAAAAACAAAAAAACCTGGCAACCCCACCACCACCAAATGCCTAAACCATTGAACTACCACAAAGTGCCAACCAGCTAAATTTCTCCCTTGACCTTTTTATGAGAATGGATCATTTCCACAAAGAAACAGCTGATACCAGTACCAGTTCCCACACAGTTTATTTCTGCCTTCCCAAGAATATCTAGTAAGAACAGGTGATGATGCTCTCGTGTTTTGAATTTCTTTGCTTCTGCAAGCTGTACCAGCTAAACAAAGAGCTGACTGAGAAGCTCAAAGCATGATGGATATTTTCAACAACTAGACGTGTGTTGCAAATACATTTGTTTTGAATCACAGGCCCAAAAGAAAACTTAGTTCAAAGTCTGTAATTTCAGCCAAACATGAGTTATTCATCAGATAATGTGATTCAAATCAAATTGTACACTGGATAAATAGCACAATTTTTGGTGCTGAAACCCTCTGAAACCCTAGAAACTCCAAAGTATTACCAGGAAGGATACAGGTGTAATCATGGAGGACAGCACAGTGAGAAAGAACTGGAGGAACACAATTCTTACCTCAAGGGTATATAGAGAGACGAAGAATTCAGAAAAAATTGGTATCTTTGATGGGTAGAATGAATTACAATTAGGACAAACAGCACAATCTGTGCATAAAACTATGCTGATTAAATAAGTGTGTGGCTAAAGAACCCAGGCAAGCAGGGAATTTTCTGTCAGACATATCTGCCAGGATCTCCCATCTAGCAATACAATATGTAGCGACATTATGCATGCATGAATAGTATGCTTTTCCAGGGCTAGTTCTCATTTCAGGAAGGGAACAGCAAAGTTCAGCAGACCAAGATTAAATGTTCCATAATTTGAGTGTGTGCCTTAGAACCTATGGCAAAATTCTTCATAGTGTGCACAGATTCAGCAAAGGGTGGGCATGGGTCTCTCATCTGCTAAGTCAGTGGGGAAAGTGTTCTCTGAAGGGAAGAGGTTTGTAAATCAATTCAACTAACAGACTGTTTATAGTTCAGTGAGGCACATAGCACCCAGTGTGGATGGTTAGACTTATGGATACATTTATGTGATTTATAGCCCATTTGCTGCAAAAAAACTTTCTAGGCTCGATGAAAAAAAAGACCTTCCTTCTATCACAGTAATTGGAGTTTAGCATCAGGGGCACAGGGTGGAATGCCATTGATGCTCATTTAAGGTTTGCATAACTTGTAGCAGCTACTCACAACTTATTGACAAGGTGTTAGGACACATCTTAACAGCATAGTTGATCGTGTGGTTAGGCACTGGTAGTGTAATTGCAAATTGAAACATGCAGGGTCTCTCCATTAGACTTACACCATACCCTCTGTAGTCATGCCCCTTCACAGACACATGCCCTTGTAAGATTTAAAACCTTCTAAGATAGATAAAAATGAGTAATAAATCTAAGTCAATATTTTTTAAAGTTAAATACATAGTAATAAATAAATAATAAAAATTAATCAGTGATAAATAAAAACAATAAAAATACAACACACACACACACGTTCTTTCCATGTGTGTGGCTTCCTTCTTTCCTGGGTGTGCATGCACACACATTCATATGCTCAAAATTATGACTTAGCTATTATGACTTAACTATGGGGTGGGGCAGGGTGGGAGGAATCCATGGGGAAGGAAGGGAGAAGCTGCCAATCAGAGACCAGACCTCTACCTTCTTCTTGCAGAGCTTGTGAAATGTGGAGGCAAGCAGCTGCCTCAGATTTCCTACTATGCCCACCATGATTCTACCCTACATCCTCGTCCTTTCCTCAGGCTCCACAATAAGATACTGCCACACACACACACACACACACACACCCCGAGTTGGTTTGGGAGATAAGAGAAGCAAACACCCCAGTGAGTTACAGGATAGCTTCTTTTCTGAGTTTTAACTGACACCTTGTGTGGCATACAGACAAAGATTGGGGCACAGGAAGGTAAGCAGCAACCAAGCCATTCTAATCATGCTAAGAGGCAGGCAGGTAAATGAGAGGACAAGCTGGCTCTATCTGCCTTGAATGGCGCACGAGTTGGAACAAGATTCTTCCCCTTGCCCAAAATGTCTGATGTAGGGGGAAAATTATATCCCCATGAGAAATGAAGAGAGGGCAGTTTTGAAGGAGGGGGCAGTCTGAAGAGATGGAAGTTGGTTACTACCTGAGGGGAGGGGATAGAGGGAAAGATCTGACAGAGCCAAGAGGGAGGAACTCACCAGGTCCCTTGCTGCAGAAGTAATTCTGGTGTTTTGCCATGGCATGGTAATACTTCACCACTGCTATGTACATAACCAAGGTATGCCCCAGAACCTCATCAATTAACTACCACTGCAAGTTGCACAAATCTTAATGAAACATGAACAGGATTTTGGCTACAGACTCATATGAAATGATCTTGGTCAAGACACAATCCCCCAATCTAAAAGGCTGTCTATATTGCCATATTGATCGATATATGGATCACTGTTGGTATGGTTTGGTTCAAACCACATGTGTTTCCACTTAGGTTGATCCATCCTGCCCCTTAAGAGCTGCCATGCACCTTTCTGGCATAGTGGTAGGAATGTACTCTTTTTTTTAAAATGACTCAGTGTGATTCTAATCAGCTTGTTGTGTAGCCTGTGCAGATGGTTAGCCCATATCCAAATGGAACTCTGGGTAGCATTAACTGAGGAGACAAGCCTATGATGTATTAAGTAGGCTATGACATTAAAAGAGAGGGTGGAAAAAGTCCCTCCTCTATTTTCATCTTTATTTTTAATATTTTCCTCACCAACACTATGGAATTCCAATAGCATGGTAGGCTGATGCTTTGCCATTTCAATATGACACTTACTTTACTTAACAACAAGAAAAGGAAAGTCATCCCAGCTCCCTGAATGATGGTCGTGAGAAAAGGCAGGGAAGGGGGCTATGTTGACTCTATGGGCTGCACCCTCACAAGGCGGCACAGCTCCAGCAGAGCCCCAGCTGAGGAGAAAGGCAGAAAAAAGGGAGCATAACTACCTTTTGTCTCCCCAACCGTCACACCAACATTTTCTCCTCACACTAGAGCTGTCCTTGGCTGCTGTTGGTGCTCCTTACTTGTGAGTAAACTGGGTAAACATAATCTCAAATAAACCAAGTACACTTACTCATGAGCATATCAGGTAAACCTTGCGCTGTATGGACCAATAGCATGGGAGAAAAAGGAATGGACTACCAGTGGCATTCATTTAAAATAGTTCATAGATGCTGATATGTATGTCTCTGTGTTTGTGTGTCTATGTGTGTGTGCAACCTAGTCCATCATCCTGCTCACACAACAGCCAACCAGTTACTTATAGGAGGCCTGCAAGCAGAAAAGGAGTGTCATGACACCGCCTCCCCAGACAACAATCACTGATCCAATTATGAACAGACATACACAAAAGCACACTTCCAATGTATATCCTTAAGCTGGATGAGGAATCACAAAGTAAGTGTGTGTGTGTATGTGTGTGTGTGCGTGCATGAGAAAGAGAGAGAGAGAGAGAGATTGAGAGAGAGAGAGAGAGAGATTCAAGGCCCATCAAATCAAACAATTATCATGATCAATACCAATGGGGGTGTTAAGTCGTGGACTAGATCTGTCTCTCTCTTTCCCCGCCTCCCTTACACCCACAGCATATAATCATTATAACAAATTTTGGTGCACATATGGATGATCAGATGGGGGACCAAGGAGATGTTTTACCCTTAAACAATTCTAGTTGTTTAAGGGAGAGGAAAGAAAAAAAAACATATAGAACAAAAGCTATTCTTCAGCATCAGTACCCCAGGGGGAAAAAAACGTTTTAGAAAATAGTTTGAGTTTTTAAATATTCAGGCTGCTGGAGTTCTTCAGCTCAGAGCACAAAGGTTACCGAGTAGATCAATGGCAATTGAATCACATTCACAGTTCAGTTGACTTTGCCCACAGAAACGATGACTTACGGCACAAGCATTTTTAAGGATGATCTAGCAAGAAAATATTTTTTATTATTATGGAATTAATTGAAATGTCTCATGTCTCATGAACGATTTTGTGAAATCTTGTCTCCCACACTGTTATTATTTCAGTTGATGGCTAAGGAATAATATGTGTAGTGAAATCCATAATCAAGTAGCATCATTTATAAGGAATAGCAGGAACAACAGGCAGTTTTCATCCTCTGTAGAGATAAGCAAGAAATAAAACAAAAAGCAAAAACACCCATGAATTGGGTTGTTTTGTACTTCATTTCAGGGTGCTTTGGGGAAATGCACCTGCCCAGAATTTAATGAAACACCGAAATATTATCGGTGTTGGTGATTCATATGCTTCATGGTTTGTATGATTTGGGTTTTCTACAAATGGTAGATCGGCCACCATGTGAGTTAGAGATGCCAAACCTATAGTGATTCTTCAACTGACTCTCTTCCTGCCCCTTTCCATGTTTGACAAATATTGTATCTGGGACATCCAAGTTATAGCCCCCACAAAGCAGGTCCCCTCAGAAAGTGCTTTTTCCTGCGAAGAGCTGCTTTGTGGGGCTATAATTTGGACATACCAAATGCAATCTTCACCAAACTTGGAGAGAGTTGGGAGGAGAGTCAGCTGAAGACTGACTACAGGTTTGGCATCTCTAACATGCATCCAACCACTCCTACAAGTCCCAAATTATACAAACCACAAGACAGTTCATTTCATAGAAAAGTTTGTGAAAGTTCGTGGTTCGTGAATAGCAATGAACCACGAACCATCAAGAACCAGCATTTTCCCAATTTGTGCCCATCTCTAATCCTCTTTCATTCATTAAATGTATATTTCTCTTTGGAAAATAACATCTGATCTCTCTTCGCCATCAACCAATTGGCAGAACATTCCACATTATGAGAAGTAGTCTTTTTCCATTGGGAGAGCAACACATCTGAGGTGGAGAAACTCTTGCTGTATGTCAGAATTACACATAAGCAAGAACCCAAGTTTCTAAGGTTCTTAGGTTCTTGTTTGTATGAAGAGCCCATATGTGAAGAAAGGTTTATCCTTTCAGGACATGTTGCTCACCATATGGATAAAATGACGATGGAGAGAGGAGAGCCCAGTTGCTCTCTCTAAACATGCTGAGGTCAACTGTGTAGGTGATGGTTGATCAGGCCTACTGCAAAGGACAAATGTGATTGTTCATGTGCTACACTGAGATCATTTCTGTGGGAGATTTTTTAAATCATCATTATCAGCAGCAGCAGCAGCAGCAGCAGCATAGAACTGCAGAGCTGGAAGGGACCCTATGGATCATCAATTCCAGCACCTGTCAAGGAGGCATAGTGGGAAATCAAATTCCCAACTTCTGGCTCCATAGCCAGATACCTAAGCCAGTGAACTAACAACCACAGTCCCTTTGATACATTGATAAATCTCTCTCTCTCTCTCTCTCTCTCCCCCCCCACACACACACTTATATGTACAACTGTATCAAGTTTTTCCCCCCGTGTGTTTTACCAATGTACAGGACTATGGGCTTGCATCAGTAAAATACCACACAAAGAAGAACCCCAATGCATTTATATTTTATTAATGTAAATGATAATTATGCACATGTAAATGAGCACATACTAGTGGCAGAAAGTAAGAAAAGGTGCAGATGAATGGAAGGAACAGAAAGCTAGGCAAACAATGTACTCTGTACTTCCAGAATTAAATTTAAAAATTATTCTAGTTAAACCAGAATATAAAAGGAGCAGAACATGTAGGAACATGAACCAGAGGGAATAGTAAAAGAAAGGAACAATGTAAGTCCTTTCATCTCTGCTATTGACCCAGTAAGTTGCTTTAGTGAAGTCATTATCCTTCATCCTCTTTTGTCCCCAATCAGCAGCACAGGCATAATAAGGCTTACCTTCCTGACAGGGCTGCTACGAAAGATTTCTGAGATATGCAAAATGTCTGAATGCTGGCTAGATTCATGTGGAAACATTTTCCCAGACCAGTAAAACAACCACAGGTTCTATTGAAGGTTTCCATTTTCAAACTAGAGATGCAACAAATATGTGTGATTTATCTGTAATGGCAAGTGATCACACATTTGCCAGTACAGAGAAGTATAGCAGAAGTTTTCAAATCTTATTGTGGCTTCTCTGGGGGGGAAACAGTGACTTGAAAGAGATTTGATGCAATTAGCATGCTATCATAGTTAAGCTGGCAGGCCCAAGCTTCAGAAAATGCTGTTCCTGTGACAACTGTACATTTATTCCTATAGACAAAAGTCCCAGGCATACTGTGTATTGGAAATTGTTCCAGAACGATCCTTGTTTCCAAACCATTATTTCCCCTTACTTGAAAAGTTTTACATTCCATTAATAGAAATATATTTTATCATGTGCAGATGTGGGGAAGGATAAAAGAGAGGCTACTTCTGAAAAGGCTGAGCGCTGAGTCGGAGAATAATGTACCAGTTTGTGGAAGCTATAAAAACATGGACAGTTAATAATTTGTTTCGAAAATGGCAGTTTAGTCCCTTCTCAATAATCCCAAAGCAGGCTCCCCAATCCTTTCTTTGGCTAGTACTCTGCTAGGGTGGGAGAGAGAATAAAAAATCTCTAGCTGCAAAATCTAGGATTAATTTGAACCAGTCTATCAATATGGGATTTGGAATTCTTTAAAAGCTGCAAAGCCTCCAAATTATTAGAAGGGCATTTAGTTTCCTTTGCAGATTCATAGGGCTTACAATTACACGGTGACTGAGGATGTAAATTATGATGTTTGAATTAATGTGCTTTATTTATTTCTTACCCCAAGCACGCAGAGATCAATATAGCTTCAAATGTCATATTTCAGCAGGAGAATTTTACCCTGAATAAATTCCTCATAAATAGACCCACTTATGAAAACTAGAAAAGGGAGGAGAGAATGAAATGCTTAGTTCTTTTCTCTGTGATCACCAATCTCTGAGTCACTGCTCATTGTTACAAATTAAGAGCAACACTGAAAATTTGGGTTAGGAAAATGAGTGACGTTCCTTGCAGTTTCCTGAAAGCATCTGCAGTGTGTGTGGGGGGGGGAGCAATTATGCTTCCTCACAAATCTGCATACGAAGTAGGAAGTTGTGCAACCACATACTACACACTCAGTATTCTTGAGGGAAATGCTGAGGATTCCCTGATCTATGGGCTCCCACATACAAATGAAGGATCTGTTAGCGCTTCCCTCAGCTCTCTTTTGTCTCATTCCCATGCATGACAGCCAGAAACATTTATGTATTTATTCATTTTTTTCTCACTGCCTGCAAGGGGGTGAGGCATTTTTAGATACTCACAATAAGAGTCTGTGCCTCTGCAATAATGACTTTGTGCAAATTACATAAACAGTGCAAACTGTGGAAGCTGCACAAAGCAAATAAAACTATGATAGCCTTGGTGTGTAGACACTTACAAATCTAAGCATCAGATGGGACATCTGCATGTTTTTGATCAATCAGCCAGTCTTTCTGTGCTTGTTCTGTATGTGTACATGCACATTTTGCTTCATAAGTGAAAAAGGCAATAGCTTTATACAGATATTTTGTGGAAATGATGAAACTCCTGCCCCTATTCAGTCATTAGTGAACTGAGAACATTTAGCTCCGGCTGCCCTCTGTTTCCGGTATTACAACTCTCCTACATGTGGAAAATTACAAGTCTTATGAAGAGAGACTTTACTCTTTGTGGGGACTCTTCCCATGAGTCACAACCCTGGAAAATTGAGTGTCTTGACTCATGTGGAGAGCCCCCAAGGTAGTAGAGGGTCCTTTGTCCAGATGTGTAAAAGAACGATGGAACTCGAAATAGATGGGAAGGGTTGTTTATCCATAGTAATTGCACTCTATTTAGCAACAAATGAGGTCTTGATAGGGAAGAAAAACCCTGTTTCTTGCCTTGTTCTCACACTGGAAGAGGTTCTCATAGAAGCTAGTGATTTTCTGACAGTCTGTCTCGATGTGCTGAGACAGTCTTTCTCACGGAGAATGAATAATTTTGACAGTATTTTTCACATCCTTGTTACCAGCCTATTTGTAACATGCTCCTTGTGTTTTAGGTGATGTAGGGACAGCTGGTGGATCAAAAATGGGAGGGAAAGAAGCAAAGAAAAAGGTGTACATTATTAATAATAATGCAGAGTATTGCTTGTACCGATGTCTCCAATTTACAACCTCACTATCCATGGGCTGAAATCCTGTCACATAATTTATGCCTATGAAAGTGTGATGACCTTGGGGCTGTTTTCAGGAATTAAAAGCTTCCTCCTTCTGTTCTTGAGCTTTTCCAACTCACATATAGTCTATTTCACTGCATGGAAACTTTGAGCTGCAGGACTAGAGGAGGAAGTCTCCAATTTCCTAAACTCTCCCCCTGCTGTAATAGTGGTGATGTTTAATAATTGAAGACTTCTTCCTTCCATCCTTCCTGCAGTTCCCATGGCTTCCATGTGATGAAAAGGATCACACAGGAGTTGGAAAAAACTACAAGAAAGAAGTAGGAAATCATTAATAACCAAAAATCTCACCCACTAGTAACATCATCACCCTTTCCACAGGCATAAATTATGAAGTGGGACTTCAGCCATTAGAATGTGACTGCTAAATGATTTCTGTGTGCTGGTGGCTATGATTATACCTGTTTTAATACAGATGTAAGGCTAGGAATTACATACAAGAAGTATAAGCAGTCCCTTAGTGTCTTATTTAGTTATGTATATGTATTCATTTATTTCACTGGAAAGTAGCTGTGCAAAGTCTCTCAGTCTGGGTGGAGGGGCACCTTAATGAATCTATTAATCTGTTTAAAATCACTTTTCCTAAACTGCTATTCTTCCCAAAGCAGATGAAATGCTGGAAGACTGCATCTAATTGTCCATGAGTGTGAAAATAGTTGGAAGTATTTTTTGGAAGTAAACATCTGGAACTCTCAGTTACCTATCAAAGGTCTTCTGTCTTCCTATATCAGTTTCCAGCCAATATAAAAAAGAATGGTATATGAGTTGCTACACAACTGCATAAAACTGAGAATGTGCACCAAGGTGGATGAGTGCATTCAAAGCCAGGAGAAGGACGTGGGTGGGAAGCCATGTTGAGATGAGAGTTGCATGTCTCAACAGAGCCATTTGCAGGCCAGATAACACCAAGGGATACAAGTGTGCCCTGTGATGTCATTGGCTCTGCAGCCAAAGTGCTGGGCAGAGATTTTTACCTGGTGGATCAGCTACAAAGCAGACTTTGCTTTGCCCTTCCCTCCTCATTTGGGAGAAAGAGGGGAAGTAACCAAAAGCACTAACAGCCAGTCATGGCAGACCCCACTGAGAGCCGAAATGTCACCCCTGCTGTCTCTAATTAGTAATTGGAGATAGCAGGTTCTCTTTGCTTTGTCTACATAGTTGGAAAGGATGTGGCTTCAGGAGGAGGCAGGTCTTTAGAAGGGGGAGGGAGCAGCCAGACCATCTTTTCCCTCCAGTTTCGTCAAAAAGCTATGGGGAGTCACTCTAAGCAAGCAGAACCCCTTATTTAAAATTCAGCTGTGTGTGTGTGTGTGTGTGTGTGTGTGTGTGTATTTAACAATCCATTCCACACTCTCGGCTGCTTGTTTTTTTTTATTTCAGAAGCTATTTAAAAAAAAAACCTTTCCAAACTATTATGGCCTTTCACATGTCTAAAGGATTAAGGGATTGGGGAAAATGCACTGTATTTATTTAAGCACTTTGGAATTGGCTAGATTCTCAGTTATCTTATTTTTGAACCCACTTTGCCTGAGGGTTCAAAGTGAGCTGCTGGAGTTATGAAGTATTAGAAGTGAAATGTTTGTGATGCTCAAATTGCAGTGTGGCATCACAATATGTAATTTTTCATAGGTGTCATTTTTCTCCTGAAATGTAATGGTGTAAGCACAAAACACCATTCGCTCAATAACTTGTGATGGCTTTCTTGTCAACTGAGTTGATAACCATGCTTTCTCAGGGCAAGCCAGTTTTTTTTTTTCAGACAGTCCATGGTTGGGATGCAACTTGGAGTCCAGATTCTAGATATCGACCAGCAGCTGTGGAAACATTAGAAAATGCACACAATTGTGCATGGGAAAATGCATGCTCAACCAAGGTGCAAAACACAGTGCAATCTGTAAGGTGTACAATTAGAAACAACACACACTTCGGAAAGAATGAAGGTGGGGGGGAAGAATCAGGTTCTACCACATGAAGGAAAAAAAATATTGCTGACAAAATAGGCATGGCTTTGACAGGAAGGTGGAAAAGGGAGGAAGTCCACAGGTATCTCTGTCCAATATCAGAATTCTGCTTTTGATACACATAACATTCAAAACACACACAACATTCTGTCCTTTGGTACTCATAAGGTCAAATTAGGGATAGAAATCTTATTTGTCACATGCAAAACTATTCTTGAGTTGTAATCGGGCAAGATATTTTGTTGCACTTGTGACAAAAGAAGAGGGAGAAAATTGGAATGAGACTTTTAAGTTTGTGTGAATGGAAGAAACACAAAATATATTATTTACATTCTTTTTCCAGCTTTTTCATTAATTACCTATAGATGGCCTCTTCAGTCCAAATGCTTCATTTAACAAAAGAGAGAGAGATGAAACTTTTGGATTATTTCGAGTTTTAATAAGAAAGAAAGAAAGAAAGAAAGAAAGAAAGAAAGAAAGAAAGAAAGAAAGAAAGAAAGAAAGAAAGAAAGAAAGATCAATAGTTAGATGGGCAGGAGAGCTCATGCCACCCTTTTCCTGCCCATCTAGGTCAAGGATGGAGAGGCAGAGCAAGATGTTGGACAGAGCACAGCTGCCCTTGGCTATGGTGATTTTGGGTGGCCACCCAGGTGAGATCCACTCCTCTGTGTTGCCTGGACATGACTCTCATCCTGCCTTCCCACCTTTCATTTTTAGCCGGGAATGCAGAAGCCATGGACCAGCCTCCCTTTCCTTCCTGCTGCCCTCGTTGGGCTCCTTCCTTTATGATGTCTATCCTTGTTTCCTGTGCCACCTTGCTCTGCCTCTCCATCCTTGAGCTGGATGGGCAGGAGAGGGGCGGCATGAGCTGCACACATTCTACAGGAGAGTGAGGGAGCTGGGAGGGGTAGGGGAAGTATAACTGGAGTTGGGTGGAGCCGTAGTGGGCGAACTGATTCAACCCTTGGAGTAAATAATTATGCAGGTGTTTCCTCTGCTGGCCCTGCATCCTCCTCAAGTGTCCAGACCCGGCGGTGGCAGGGTGTTGAAATTTTGTGCCCCTAAGAATTTTTGACCCAGGGCAACTGCCCCTGTGCCCATGCTACGCCACTGCGAGGAACACACAAAATAAGCAACCAATGGCATGGAGCCTCTTGGACACCAGCATAGTGCAAAATCTCCTTACACATTAATACAGGATCTTACTTGTGCAAGCACTGCTGGTATACAAGCTAAAATCCCTGTTGCAAACAAATGACATATGGTTGAACAAAGAGGTTGTAGTCAGATCACCAGTACTATGCCCATTGCGCAAGCTGTTTCACAGGATTCTCTCTAAGGAACTTGCTGGTTAACTCGATAGTGGCATAAACTTTCAGTATCACCCTCCTACTGCAGTATCAAGGTCTGCTAGACAGCTAACTTTCCATTCTGACATAGAAACTGGGCTGCAAGCAAATTATTTCCTCATAAAACTGCTCCTTTCATATCCTGCCTCCAGAAAAATGTTTTCAGATATATTTATATATTTATTTTAAAAGATTTATATTCTGCTCTAACTTATTACAAAATAATTTTACAAATAACTTAGCAGCATAGCCTGAAGAAGGAAGGAAGGAAGGAAGGAAGGAAGGAAAAGAAAGAAAGAAAGAAAGATTGATTTTCAATATTTAGGATCTAGAAGTCACATGTATTATCCTAAACATAATGTTACACAGGAAAATACAGCTCAGAATACATGAAACTCCCCAAAGTAATTTTGCCATAAAATTTCGTTACCATGGAAACAGCCTACAGGTTTTTACAAAATAGAAATGTACCAAGTCAGATTCCGCCATTTCTCCATGTGTTTCTGGTCAGCTCTGTACATTGACATGCTTCCCTTTTTGTAATGTTTTGGGATTCTCACACCTGTGACTCTAGCCAGGTTCAGATATTCACAGAAAAATGCTTAGTGAAGGCTGCTCCTGGGAAGCCATAACACATTGGTATTATGTGTGGTTACCAGGACATTACATTGAAAAGCATGGCATAGACATCTGTTTCAGTATTATGCTGTGGTAAGCATTCAGTGTCATCATATTATGTGCGTTTGCCATTCTGTTTCCATACCAGGTAAGAGTTGTTTTGCTGGGCTTTAACCAAGGTGCAGCAGCATTTTTAAACATTTTATTCTTGTTCTTTCTTTCTTTCTTTCTTTCTTTCTTTCTTTCTTTCTTTCTTTCTTTCTTTCTTTCTTTGCAATGAATTTGTCAAGACATCCCCACCGTCCAAGCTTAATCATGTGATCAGCTCTTCTATGTTGCTGCTTCTGGTGCATCTGGATGGATGTGTCAATGACTAGAATCTGTCTGGATATTTATGTGCATTAGGAATCACAGAATTTGCGATGACTAATTGACAAGGTGCCGGTTTCATCTTGGTTGCAAGCCACATCACATGCCTGATCACCTACGGTACCTCACGTGCCCAACATCTTGTCAATTAGCCACAGTTAGTTCTGGAGAATTCCACAATTCCTCTTGCATGCATGTAAGTATCTAACAATGTTTCAGCCGATATATCTTTTCTGCCTATTCCCAGAGCTAAGGGGGTGGCTATTAGCCAAATGGTTTTGACTATTTTGAACACAACTTGATGATTACTACAGCCATGTAGCAATATAAATACAATACTCTGATGTATGCTACAAGGCACCAGTGGTACCTCTACCTATCTCTCATTCCCAGCTGGCTTGAGAGGGAGAAAGGGAGAAGCATTTGGGACATATCAACCTCATGACCAACAAATGGTAGATAACAACATAGCATCTGAGAGTCCCATGATCTGCTTTCATGTTTGGTAGACAATGAAAGGGATCGGTCAATAATTGACTGATCCTATTCTTTGAGCCACAGTAGGATTTCCCAAACTGAAAACAGGAGTCATACAAGAAATGAAAAAGCCAGAGGACATACCAGAAATTAAGGCATATCCATACATACCTCTAGATTGTATTCTCATTGCAATCATAGTTCTTTATTAATAATATCACAACCTTTAGGCCCAAAGATTTGCCTAATGTCTCCATTCAGTTCAACTGTACTACTGTTTGAACTGTTAGTAGGCTGAACCCAAACTAAATCAGTTCCAGTTAGCTTCCACTGGAATCGTCATGAAAATCTAGCTGTGATGGCCAGAATCTAGTGGCAATTTCTGTGCAACTGGACACATGCCCAGGAATGTCACCAACATGCTATTAACAAGCAGCAACTTGCCATCACAGCTTACAGAATTCTGCTTACACACGTCATACAATATGACTTAATATCAGTCCCATTGATACAAACTGGGAACTAGGGATATCAATCCTCCCTTACCTCATCTTCGCATCCAACTATTAGGAATGTCAGGATTGTTGTCTTTGCACCATAAGAGAACAAGTTATTTTGGTATGCTTTACAAGAGCAGAGAACAGGAGTGAACATTTTATTTTGTGCAAACAAATGAAAATTGCACCAAGAGTAAAAATAATGCACATAGCACTATAATGTAAATTGTATAAATTGTGACTTTTAAGGATTAGGAGGGGTTTGTCTGCATCTTTTTAAACAATTGGCCAGTAGTTCTGTTCTTGCTGTGTGCACACTTTGCTTCTCAATGGAAGAAGACATAAGTTTTCTAAAAAGACAGTTCACTCAAATTTTGGAGTTCTTGACAAGAAAAAAAAAACATGTTTCTTGTCCCATTCTCATTTGGAGGCAGGGGGATTTGTGTGCTTGAAAATTAGGTCTTTCCGTGTTTTCTATCTAGCATGTTTCCATTTATGTAAATGTAAGTGCAAACTGAATATTGCCCCCAGGCTTCTGGGAAGATGCCAGTGTGGCTACTGAGGCAAAACAAAACTAACCAAATGAACAAAGATTAATTTATAAAACAAACATAACCAACATGCAAGTAATTTCAATGCATGCATTAAAAATCTCCTGAACTACCATTTGTATTTGTGTTTTAAATTAAAGATTTTCTAGGAAGTAGTAATTTCTGTCAAGCAATAACTACTATATAATTCCTGTTATATACGTATATTTAGTGACCAAAATCTGCCCCATTTAAGATGAAACTTGAATTAGGTGATGGTGCCTATAAAAAAAGAATTCAAATAAAATAAAAATCCAGTTATTTCATATGTTTTTCTAGAAGCACCAGTATGGTGGAATCAAGCTTCTCTGGATCAGAACAGCTTTTATTCCCCTCAGGCTTCCCTGGTTCTTCTAAGCTTAGCTGCAGTCCTTAAAGCAGTTGAGGAGTCAATGGGATGAATTTTGCAGCGACAGCATAGTGTTGTGAGCTATCACCATTATCATGCAAAATATTTTGAATTAATGGGCAGTTCAGACCCATTAGCTTTCCAAAAGACTTGTGCCCAGCAGAGATGATAACTGGGACTAATGATATGGATTGACACCTATGCCTATTTTTTTTCTTTCTTGACAGCATGGCTAACAAGACTGCTGTGATGAACTCCCTGCACTTCAGCATTTACTGAAGACACTGAGGATGCTAAAAAATGTTGCCTCCTGGAAAACTGGAAGTGAGTGGGAACAATGCTTTTAAGCATCAGTGGGTTGCTAAATGGTGTATTTTTCTAACAGACAGATGTAAAATCTCATTTGTATGGTTCTTGTCAGTGACGACAACCAGACTGCTGTATTCTTCTCCTCACCAATGATAATTCCTTTCCTGACCAGTGAGGAATTTGCACATATTCTGTGTGTTCTTGCAGTAGGGGGAACACCTTCTTGTGCAAATGTCCCAGATTTTGTGGGAAATTGTGTAGTCCGTTTGAACTGAACACATCAAATAAAATCAGGTTGATTGTTCCGTTGATGTTTACTAATTTGAAGCATCATATGGGTTGTTTGTATCTTTCTTTAAAAACCAGTCCTTCTGTGCTTACTGTATAGGTGTGTACTTTACTCCTAATGGGGTCAAGGACCTTGTTTTGGGCAGATATATTTTGCACAAATGACACAAGAGTAGGACATTGAGGAAAAATGTTCCTTGTTTTATACCCAGCTGGAAATGAGGAATCTTGCAGGACTTTCACATTCCTTGCTGAGGCATCCTTTTCAGTGAAACAGTCTACATCAACAAGAGTGAGGATTTTAATTATCTGTAGGTTTAATACCCCTAGTCTTACAACATACTTGCTAGTAGAAATTTCAACATGATAGTGAACTAATTTCTTTTCTTGTGGTTTATCTTTATGCAGCTCCAAATGTAGAATAGGAAGTGTGAGTTCAATGTCATACAGCTTTACAACAGTGAAACACAAAAATCTATTAATGCAAAAGTCTAGAATCTATTCCACATTTTGATCATTGCTTCCCATTTCACTTTAATGGCTGAGAATCATTTGAAAATACCTATCCGAAGCTCAAAGAGGACATATAGTACAGATTGGTTTTTGCCTTGCATATCAATTGATCATTATACATCAGCAGATTTAATTTACCACCAGGCACTTGTGAGCTCTGGCAATATTACTGCTTAACAGTTCAATCCTGGAATGGTTCCCAGGATCACAGCAATGAAGAGATTTCCAATAGGTCATCTGTGTAACTTGCCCCCAGGCTGAGCCTGTAAACTCTACCTGCAATCTGGATGCATATGTAAAACACCAACCATATTTAGCCAAACATACATTGATATGCAGGTCATCTCAGGAAGCTCTTCATGGCTACATCATGTTGTGCTAACAATGTTTCAATGCTGTTATCCTGTCAATGGTCACTGCCCGCCCACCCCAGAAATAACACAGGTGATGGGCTTAACAAGGGCCACACTTTTCAAACTCATTAACCTTTATCTTCCCCAATTCCTGCAGAGGGTCCTACTGTACTGCAGATCCCTGAGGCAAGCACCAGGGGTACCTGTTTACCCTGACCCCCTCTGGCAAGTTCAAAGACCCAGGTTCATGCCGTCATGTCATCAGCCAGTTCCTGGACAATGGAACCTCAGGATCCATGAGATGGTGGTTGCAATACATGGAACCTTTGGAACTCACCGCTACTCTGTTCCCCATCCGCACTACCCACTAGTGTGACCTATTTAACTTCAACAGCAACCCTGATCATCCCATCCTTGCCCCACAGGGCCCTCAGTACAGGATAGGTGAAAATTAGCCAAACACCTTTGTTCAATACGCCAATCAGGTGATACTGGTCTAACACTCCTATATGGCCCCGAAGCGACCAGTTTAGTTTCAACGGAGGCCTGATAAAGGGTGGAGTGGCCTTATATAGTCCCATTTCCCACCCTGCTCAGGTGAGTCCGGGAAGCCAACAGGTGCCCCAGGCTGCTTGTCTCCCCCTCTGGGGAAAGGCAGGCAAATCTGCTAAGCCATTAGACACGTGCCTGGAGCGAGGCATTCTGAACATCTCACACGTTTCCTGTCCAACAGCTATGTATAAATCTGTGCCTACATCTGAAAGCCTGACATAAATATAGTTTTGGGGCAGGTTCCTTGTATGTTTCTTTATTACATGACTAGAAAAGAGGAAAAATACATGTTTCAAAACAGCAGATGAACCAATACAGGAAGAATTTCTCCATCACTTTGTGTTACCTTCAGCACAACACTTTTCAACAAGGATGGTTCATATATTTAGCTGTCAGACGTCAGCAATGCACAGACAGCCAATGCAAATCTGTTGACAGAATAAAGCTATCCCTGCATGACATGCTTTTGGTAGCTCAGTTTATCAGATGACTTGTAAAGAAACTGAGAAACTGGGGAATATGGGAGATAGGATCTATCTTAGGATCAGGCCTCTGTGTGTATGGGGAAATTGTTTATAGCTGTAATGGTCAAGATTTTGCCCAGCAACAAGCATGAGAGCACCTGCCCCTTATCTCATGAGAAGAGTCTCCTAGGTCTCCATTTCCAAGCTGGGCTGGTATAGCTCTCATGAAAAGAAGTGATCTCAGCTATGTAAGGTGTGCGCGGGGGGGGGGGGGGACTGATTGGTTGTGAGCAAGGAATAATCTTCAATTGGGGCTTTAAGATATGTAACAGGGTGTGGAGATTACTTTAGTTGGCTTAGTTCTTAAGAAAACACTATGCTTAATTGCTATCCTGCCATGCTGTTCTAGTACAGTTGCACTCTGTGTATGCTATGAAACTATGCTGACCTCTATTGTGATAGTATTAGATAGAGAAGCTACATTATTATTTTCATGTGTCCTCTCCTGATTTTTTTTCCAGACTTGTCTTACTTTGGATTTTGCAATTTTAGTCACCTATTTTTGAACTGTTTTCTGTTTTGTCTTTTGGCTTTTCTTTAACAAAAATAATATTTTCTCCACATAAGAAAACAGCAATTGAATTGGCAATTTGTGGTACTAAATTCTGACTTTATCCTTTGACAACTTAATGGGATTGTTGGTGGCTGTGTGTGCAGAAACAGAAACTGCAAGGCTGTTGTGTAGGTTAAAGTGCACAGCCTTGTTGATTTTGGTTCCTAAAAGGCACAGATAAGCCAGTATGGATTGTTGTGCTAGGAACAGAGGTTCCTGAAGGGGGTTTGTAGTTAACACACACTTGGGAAAGTAAAAGATAGTATGGCACAATGGCTGGGTCATAATCCTTGGGTTCCATCACATCTATGATAATAGAAATTGGACCCTAGCATTAAAAAGGAAAAAAAAAAGCAAAATTTTAAGATATTAAATCGGCAACTATAAGAAAAAACAAACAAACAAGGCTGTGCCTTTCAAAGCAACTTCTTCTATTTCACTTGAGCAGCTCATACCAGCTGTTACCTATAAATAAATTTTCCATTTTGCAAATCATTGTTTTAGCCCTCAAGGTTGTTAGGTTTAAATATACAGCAGGATATATAACAAAAAATTACCTGTCAACTACAGAATCCAGATTTTTTTTTTGTCCTACATATAGCTGAAGAAAAATTAGTTTGGGAAAAAGTGACAAAAGAGTTTCTGGAGCAAGGGCTACCACTGAAGGCTTGCAATTTCACTTATCTGCTGCCTGAAAGTATTACTGGTAAATAACGCCTCCCCCCCAAGAAATACACATTTTCAAGTTGTATTACCAGAACTGGCCAATAGAGGGAATCAGGGACTATGTTATATATAGTGTTTCTATACCCATGCTTTTCGGTATCTACGGGGGGGGGGGAGGACCGATTCCCCACAGAGACCATGGTCTTACTGTAATCCTATAAATGAAATGGTGTACTCATTAGCCATTAATGGTTATGGTTGCCTTAGTGCAACTTCACTTAATAGGAGACCTGGGTTTTCGTCTGTGTGATATGACATTTCACAGGCATGGATGATTAATTGCATAATTCTTCTCCTTGCTGGTCAGGATGGCAAGGAATTTCTTAGTGCACTCAACAGAGTTTTCTGTTGAAAGAGAGGAGGTGATGAGTCTCACAGGGGGCTTAAATTTGGGGGGGGGGTCTGTTGAGTCAACTCCCCTCATTCTATGAGAATGAGGAATTTAGCAAGTATTCTTTTCATTATTCATTGGCAAACTTGTTTCATATAATATTTTATATCAAGCCTAAGACTTAATCCCAAAATCTTAGCTCAGCATCCTATTTGATGTAACAATCAATTTGCTAACCCATGTTTTAATGTTGAAAGAATGTCAAGATGGCTTCTCTGCCCATTATATAGCAAAGAAAGAGCAAAAGAAAACACCCTTATTGTCATGGATTAGAGATACAAAATACTGTCAACATTTATGTAACACATAGGAGACACTGAGGCCCATGGCTCAATGATTAAACTACAGTACTGCAGTCAAGCCTCTCCTCACAACCATAGTTCGATCCCAATGGGTTCAAGGTTGACTCAGCCTTCCATTCTTCTGAGGCTGAGTACCCAGCTCACTGGGGGGCATGTTTTTGTTTGCATATGTTGTAAACTGTCCAGAGAGTGCTCTAAGCACAATGGAGCAATATATAAATTAAAACAACAGCAACAACATCATTTGGTGACTGTGTTCTTAACCTTGGTTTATCTCAGCCTTAACCCACACTGAAAGTAAAGTTTTCAGTCACCAGTGACAATGGAGATTCTGTATATGAATGTTTAGATCCTGTTTTTCTCTTTATGAAGAAAGAGCTAGACAATAAGTTGTACAAAACGCCATAATTTTCTCCAGCTAACTTACTAGAGCTTTAGCTCAAATCCAGTCTCAGGTGTAGTGCTCACTGAAGTATGAAAAATTATTCCCACTGAAATGGGACACATATGTCTGGATTGTACTACTTCAGACTGCATGCTGTGTTGACACGACTAAATATTTCTCCATACAAATAAGTAAAACAACAAATCTGCCCACACTGAAAACCAAACAAGGGGAGAAGGGTTGTAGCTCAACCTTCTTCCTGGTGTGCTTTTTTTGGTATGCAAGCAATATTGTGTATACAGTAGAGGAGCATGCAGTCTTGTGAACACTCGCCCGTATTCTATTGCTAGTCCTGAATAAGAGTGGACCCATTGAATCAACTGCTGAATGGTAACATTTCTGTAAATCCCACTGAGTCAATGTGTCAATCATTGCTAGGTGGGACTAGCAATTGGACATTAGCTTTCATGTTAGAAGGATACATAAAGGATTAGAACACCACTTTCATAGCCTGTTTCAACAGAACTTTCTCATACCTTTATGGCAGTGGAGGCAATCTGAATATGATGAAGTCTTCTCAGAGTACTGTCCCTGTCAATAAAGTAAGAGGCTGCCAGTTGGTGTAGAGTTTCCAGAGTCACTGTGGTACTGTTAATGCTGGGATCACTCGTTTCTGATCTCTTACTCAGCTTCCGCTTGTCCACAAAAATTGTGAGAGACTCCTCTCCTGTGCAAGAAAGACAGCAAATAATTAGTGGAAAAATGTCCCACAATTCCTTTCATTTTCCATGACCAAAATGCATCCAGTTCTCTTGCAAGGAAGAGAACTAGAGTGCAAGAGTATGCACAAGGTCCCAGCTACAGTCCATGGCACCTCAATCTGAAATAAAGTATGTAATCAAAAGGGATGAGAAAGAAATCCCATTCCAGACCGATGAAAGCTGCAGCTAGTGACTACATAAAAGAGACACGTTTCCATGAATCTCCAGCCATATTCTCCATGAGGAAAAATCAGGCACCATGCATGCAGAATATAAAACGATATCAAGTTAAGTGTTTCTCAGTCGTCTGTACTGTATGCCCTGCCAATCCTTCTACCCGCCCCCCAATTTGTGTACTCCATGACATTAACAAAAATGCCAAGGTCAATAAAGGGCACATATACTTACGGACATTGTTATTTTATTCATTATGTATACATGATACTTTTTAAAGACACAAATTTCAATGACATTGTTGGGAAGAAACACAAACAAACAATTCTTGGTGATTGTTATGAAATCCCTGTGTCTCACCTAGACTACGTCCCTATCCTACCAGTCGTACCCATATGAGAACTATTGATCTGGAGTTTATATGGGAGAAAACGGGAGCCAGGGTGTGATTCTTGCAAATGAAGTTTTCAGTTTCAATTCCACGTAGCTGCTTCTGCCACACTTGACCCATCTGGCTGTTGCTTTCTCTCAAGCTGTAGTGCAAGGAACATGAAACTGGCTTAGAAGAGAATATAAACATTAAGTAGCAAATGGACTTGATTTGGACAACTATTCAAGGTTGTGCCCCTTAAGAAGTAAAATGGATTAATCATAATGTGTAGCCAAAGGGAAAGGCAGGGAGATTACTCAGTACTGTAACTACACAATTGTGAGTCCTACACGGTGTAAGAAACAGCATTTGCAAAAATTCTAGAGAAGTTTTGTTTCACTTGTCTGAAGCAAAAGAAAAGTATAAAAGTACATTTTTGTTTCGTACTCACAGAAAAAAGAATCCCCATATAATCCAAAAATTGGTTCAAGGGATTAGCAGGCTTTTTAGCTATATATTGTTTTTTAATTCCAGGAATGTCATTGTCTCAGACAGATCAGTAGACAGAGACTGACATTTATTCATAGAGAATGACCTTTGTGCGGTATTTTCTGGTATCCTGGCTAGCCTTGAAATGTGCAATCTATACCTTAGTTTGGATTTAATCCTTCACAGGTATACATAAACATACAGTATATCTCTATGTTGCTATTGAATATGAAATATTCCCTGGGTGACATAATAGCAACTTGATTGAAAAAAAAATGAGAAATGTATCCTATTTCATGTTTCATGACAATATTTATGGTCACCAACAACAGACTCATGTTTATTTCCACATATCTTTGTATCATGTGCTGGTAATGAGATCTGTGCTATGATGCCATCTTGTTGTTTGTCACTCTGCTTCACGTCACCAGCTGCTTTGTGAAATGGAGATAGGAGATGCATGGAAATGCCTCAGTATCAGTCTAGTCCTAATTAGCCAAGGTGGCCAAAAACCAGCTGAGCTGATACTATGCTAATTAATATGCTGAATCCAAACTGACACCACCCTAGGAGTGACCAGCAGCAGGACAAAAATCACCTTCATCTTGGCCTATCTTTATGCTGGCTCTCTGCCTGTCTCTTAGGCTGGAGAAGGTATAGACATGACATAATTTGGCTTATCCCTCGCTTCCTCCCCTATCTCCTGATCTTCTTGGCTTTCAATGTATGATCTTAGCTACTGCATTGGTTCTGCTGTCCTGGATCTGTAAGTGTATCTAAGAGATCAGCTGGCACCAGCAGATTCGGCCAACAGGATGACATTTTGCCCAGCAGAAGAAGAATTCTGTCTGCCAAGGACACACTCCTGACTCTAACCCTCTAGAGACAAGGCATCCTTCAGTTAGTACTATGACAAAATGACACTCTATTACATCACACAATTCATTGCTGCATGTTGAATTAGAAGAGAATAACACAAGGGAAAAGAATTTGGAACCAGAAAAGCACTTAGTATTTTTAGCAACAGCTTTATATTTTGATAGTGTCTAATCTTTCCCATTACACAATAAGGTTTACTGGAAAAAAAATCAATGAAATAATTAGTGACCACAGACGAAAAATAAATGGCAGGAAAATCCAAATTCATGGAAATCAGTAAAAAGCAAGCAGCCCAAGAAATGTGCTTGAAGATCTAAAATGAGAGTTTGAGTTTGTTGAAAAATATAAGTACCTTGGAATTTTCTTGAAAAAGCTTAGAAATGACTGGAATAGCTTCCTTAAGAGGATAAATATAGTATATAATAACAAAAAGTGGCTTTAAGAACATGCACTATATTGTGCTGTGTTCTACTGCATGGTATGGAATCATGGGCTTATACACTGCTATTAAAAGATAGAAGCATTTTAGATTTGGCTTTATTTTTGGACCTTAAGCACTTCTTGAATTAGGAATTATTGATAAAAGAAAAATAGGGGGAAAAAAGGGGGGGAAGACAAAAGCACGGTGGCACCTTAAAAACTGACTTTTTAAATATATATTTTTTTAATGTGGGGCTTCCATGGACAAGTCGACTTCATCAGACATCAGACATGTCTGCTGAAGTGGACTTGTCCACAATAGCTGACATTAAAAAAAAATATAAAAGTTAGTCTTTAAGGAGCCACCATGTTTTTGTCTTTTTTAACTTTTTATTTCTATTTTGCTTTTATCTATAATGCTTGTACAGAATAACATGGCCTCCCTTCTACAACTACTACTTGAATTAAGACATTGACCGATAAAGAAGTACCAAGATTAATAAATAAAGATCAAGAAATAATACAAATCATAAAACGTAGAGGGCTAGACTATTTTGGTCACATAATGGGAAACAAAAAGTACAGATTGCTATAGCTGATCACTCACAGTAGAATAATTAGAAAAAGAAATGCAGAAGGAAAAATACTATAATAGCTGAAGAACACTGAAAAAAAGTTGGGACGCAGTGCATCATTTTTCAGAGCTGTTGCATCCAAAATCAATATAGTGATGTTTGATCTCCAGTAGAAGAGGGATGTATAGAAGAAATATTTCTATGTAGCCTGACCCTATGCATTTTTATTCAGACGTAAGTTGTATTCTGAGTTTAACAGGGCTTAGTACCAAGTAAGTGTACCCAAGATTGCAACCTTGGTTGTTTCAACAACCCTTTTTGCAGGTATATGCTTTTATTTTCTATGAAATTTCCACTTTGAGCTCCTCTTTGGGTATCTCACAAAGGCACTTGCAAACACAGAGGCTTGCTATATTGTGGTGTTGATGATGGTGAGAAACATGGATTTGGAACCCCAGTGTGGCTACTTCAGCAAAGAGGACACCACAAAATTGTTAGGAAATGGCAGGCTGCAATAATGAATTAACTCCACATAGGTCTTAGGAGCAACTTCAGGAATTTTTTTAATAGAAATGCAAATAACAAGATCCTGTACAAGAAGAATTAGAATAATACTGTTAACAGCTTTAGCTAATTAGACATAAATATAACTTGGGAACATTTTTTTATAATGTGTAATAATAGATGCTCCTACGATTAAAACACTTGAATCTGTTTTGTGCCTCAAGACATTTTCCTCCTGTAGACATATTTTAACAGTCTGGCTTCCAATTTTCTCTTCCTATTAGTCATGAAAAGAACATAATTTTCAATCTTTAAACCAAGAAGTATTATAGCATGGAGGACGATGGTTTATTTGGAGCAAGCAGTAAGGCAAAATAGTTTGGCCACAATGAGTGTACAACATAAGAGCATTCCCCCCCACACACACACACACACAGGATGTGTGATCCAATCTCATTTCACCACAATGTGTGGTTGTCATGCAAATATCAGACCAATTTGTCAACATGGCAAATGTGCCCTACCCTAAACTTTGCAAGGACTCATCATTTAGTTCAGGGTAAAAGGTAGATTTAGGAGTCTATGCAGAGATTCCCTGTTACTGATTGAACAGGGGAGGTTCTCACACCTGTGGAATGATCCATAGCTCGGTAATTGCACACAGCCTCTGCACTAAGAAAGTCCCAGACTCAGCTCCCAGCATTTTCTGCTGAAGGATTACAAAAGATTTATTTGAGGGAGCTGCTTTAAGTCATCATAAATGGTACTGGGCTTGGTAGAGTAATGGCCTGATTCAATGCAAATACAGCTTCTTGTGGTTTTTATGTAGGCAAAGCTGGCCTAAGACATATAGCTGCCTGAGGTGAAAGGCAACATGGTGCCTCCTCCCATTACATGTACAGATGCTGGCTAGACTTGAAGCTAGGCCATGACTTAGTTTAAGGTTTTAATCCATATTTGTCAGGAATTATTCAGGAAGCCAAAAGATGATATAAAGCAGAAAATATTTTTACCCCACCTTTCTCCTTGAAAAGAACCCAACATTGAAAGGAAATATTTTAAACTGAAAATGATGGCTATACAACAGTGGTTTACATAATTAAAAGACAACATTAAAGCTAAGAACAATACGTATAAAAATATATTTTTAAAAATGCCACTCTGAGAAGTGGAAAACACAAGCAGAACTAAAAACCCAGTCAAAGCAGTAATGCACAACAACCCATCTAAAAATTATACACAAGCAGCTTGTTACTGAGGGAGGGCTTGCCTCAAGAGAAAGGTCTATCTGCTTGCGGAAGCATAGCAAAGATGGAGCCAGTCTGGCCTCCCAGAGTCTGGAGCAGCAACAAAGAATGCTCTCTCTTGTGTCCCATCAGGCGCACCTGTGAAGGTGGTGGAACTGAGAGAAAGGCCTCGTTTGATGACCTTAACACTCAAGCAGGCTCATAATCAGAGATACAGTCTTTGAGATATTTTTCCATGTATAAGATGCCCCATGTATAAGACGCCCCCCACTTTTCTAACCCAAAATTTATTTCTTTGCAAGAAAGTGGAGGGGGAAGGCAGGGATCAAAGTGCTTTGATTCCTCCTTTCCCCCTCCACTTTCTTGGGAAGAAAGTGCTTTTCCCCTCCACTTTCTTTGCCAAAAGCTGCGTTCCGTCTCCACTTTTTGCAAATAAAGTGGAGGGGGAAAGCAATTTCCTCACAAGAAAGTGGAGGGGGAAAGCTTTCGTGTGAGGAAAGTGGAGGGGGAAAGCACTTTCCTCGCAAGAAAGTGGAGGGGGAAAGCAGGAGTCGCTTTCCACAAGCAGACAAAGCCCTTTCTCTTCTCTTATATATATATAAAACAGTCGCTAGACCAATTAAACAAAAACAATTACAGTTTCAACCTTTGCAGCACAAAAACATAACAAAATTACCACTTAGTTTAAAATCCATTTAAAATCTTACAATTTAAATCCATTTAAAGTCAACAATTTGAAGCCATTTAAAATCTACACATCTAACATTTATCTACACTTTGATTTCTGGAATCTAAGTATCACCACGCAGAAACTTGCAATGTGATAGGTAATCTTAGGGTCTTTATCTGAGAGAAGAAACTGGAGTCTACTTTCTTCTGTACGACCTGGGATTTTTTTAATCAGTGGAAAAATAATCTGGTTATGTGCAATCTCATAGTGGGGACAGGTAAAAAACATGTGTTGCATACTTTCTACCACCCCTAGCGACCAGGAGCAAAGCCTTTTTGCATAAGGCACGTTCCTATATTTCCCTTCGAGGATGGCAGACGGAAGGGCAAAGCATCTTGCTAGAGTAAAGGCTCTTCTAAATCCTCTCACTTCTAAGAGTGATAGATAGTCTGCCGGTTCCATGGGGTTCTTAATGTAGGCCCTTAACAGCAGATTATGTACACTAGCAAAATCAGCTTGGTGTTCTATATCCTCAATTCTTTGTTTGACTAATTTCCTTGCCTCATTTATTTGGTACAACAGCAGCACTTGTGGAGACAGACCGATTTTCATCAAGTGGCTCTGGACAGCCTTTACCCAGTTGGATTGAAAATTATAGAAAATCAGGGGCAGAAGGCCTTGGGAGTTGTTATGTCCCTTTAGCCATGTATATATAGACAGGATACAAACCCAGACCTTGACTCTTAGGAGACCTGTCTCCAATTGTATCCTTACATTTGAGACACATCTGGGAACCTGAAGGATGGTTCTTAAAAATTTAGATTGTACCCTTTTTTGGGGTGCAAAATGTGAACTAGGTGGCCCCAAAAATGAACCATATAGCAGTTGTGCAACTGTCTTAGCCTTATAGAGTTTAAAAGCTGTAGGAATAAAGAATCCGCCCTGAGAGCGGTGAAACTTTGCTATACTAATTGCGGTCCTTTCTCCTTGATCAGCCGCATACTTGCTATGTTGAACCCTTGAGCTTGTGGCTTGTAGAATTACCCCAAAGTATTTGAAGTTATTTACTTGCTCAAAACCGTGACCTTTAATTGACCAAACCCTTGTCTTTGCTTTGCGCCCAAAGGCAGCTATCTTGGTTTTCTGATAGTTTATTGTTAGAAACTCAGTTTCACAGTATAAGGAGAGTTTCTGCAAAGCCCTCCTTAGACCGACAGGAGTTCTAGAGAGGATCACTGTATCATTGGAGTACAATAGTGTTGATATCGGCCTCTCCGTGAGGCGCGCAGCTGCCAAGATGGGGCTGCTTTGCCCACCCGGCTGGGGGAAGACGAGGCATCACGAGGCTTAGGGCAAGCAGGCAAGAACAGAAGCCTTTAAAAGGCTGCCCAGCCCTGCATCACCCTCTTTGTCGGTGGCAAGTTGTAAAGGAAGGGAAACAGCACGGCTTGGACCATGGTGGATTCGTTTTTGACCGCGTGGTTGCGCGGCACCGAATGAAGAGGATCTGACAGCTGGGCATCGGCTCAGCCCTGCGGTTTGGCTTTATCGTCCGGGTGCAGGCTTCACCCACCCAGCTTGTTTTTTTTAAAAAAAAATCTAAGCGTAGTGGGGACCAGAATAGTGAACTGCTGGGTTTTTTTCATTAATAAAATACAAGGGCATTGCTGGAAAGAGGGGGAGAAGGAGGTGTTAAGAGTTACAAGAGGACGCTCCTAGGTGTCAGCAGTGCGTAGGTCCTGGAGGGAGTCTAAATCACAAAAAATTGCTGAGCTAAAGAGAACAGGTAATCTCATGCTCTCACGTATTGCTGTTTTGGAAGGAGAGCGATCTAGCCCATTGGGTGCCTCCTCTGCGGTAGGTACTCCAGTGATGCAGCGGAGAGAGGCAAGGGTTGCCAACCGGCATTGCAGCAGGCCACACATGGCATCATCAAGTACCCAGACGATGGTGACTGATGGAGAGGTGCCGAGGGGTTCATCTGCTGAAACCATGATGGTCCAACATGGCATGAGTGAGGACACCAGATCTTGTGCAGTGGTGCATGAGGAACCAGCTTCTACCAGTGTACTCTCGATGTTACCGGGAGCGTCACAGCCAGGTGAGGGTACCGTTACACTGGGCATCACACAGGCTGCAACTGTTTGGCCGTGGAGTACTGGGAGTTGGGAGGAAAGCGATGACAAACCTAGACAGCATCTTAAAAAGCAGAGACATCTGACAAAGGTCCGCATAGTCAAAGCTATGGTTTTTCCAGTAGTGATGTATGGAAGTGAGAGCTGGACCATAAAGAAGGCTGACCACCAAAGAATTGATGCTTTTGAATTGTGGCGCTGGAGGAGACTCTTGAGAGTCCCCTGGACTGCAAGGAGAACAAACCTATCCATTCTGAAGGAAATCAACCCTGAGTGCTCACTGGAAGGACAGATCCTGAAGCTGAGGCTCCAATACTTTGGCCATCTCATGAGAAGAGAAATCTCCCTGGAAAAGACCTTGATGTTGGGAAAGAGTGAAGGCAAGAGAAGGGGACGACAGAGGACGAGATGGTTGGATAGTGTCATCGAAGCTACCAACATGAATCTGACCAAACTCCGGGAGGCAGTGGAAGACAGGAGGGCCTGGTGTGCTCTGGCCCATGGGGTCACGAAGAGTCGGACATGACTTAACGACTAAACAACAACACTGGGATCCTTCCGGTTAGCAGTACTTTCGGCTTTGCCTCAGCAGACAACGGTGGTGGGAACTCGCACACACACAGGAGTTAGTATGGGCTTGGATTGGTTTCTGGTCAGCAACCCAGTAGGTCCCTGGGAATAAGGCAAGTTTCAAATCCAACTGTAGCAGATACAGGGTATAACTCAGTGGCGCGGTGTGCCCTCCCTGAAGGTGACCAGTCTTTACCATTGGGAGATCATCTCCTACTGGCCACGGTCGAAAAGATTTGAAAGGGCGAATACGTAGACGTGTTCAAATTGTTGAATAGAAAAATTGAAGAAAAGAAGGACAAGGAGGAAGAAAGGGAGAGGGAGCAACTGCGGAGACGTAAGCCGGATTGTTGTTGGGAAAATTGATTGCCAGAGTTTTTCATTTATGCAGAAACAGTAGTTTGCATTTATCCAGAAAGGGCCTTGGTGTTGATTCAGTATATGGACCTGATCTACAGGGCCTATGTGGATTTCCCGGGGCATGTGTGTCTTCTTTATGATGAGGGGTTCTGTATGCATGCAGCGTTGCGCCCTAGCATACGCTGGGACATCCCACATGATGCTCTGTGGCTCAGGTTGATGACCCCATCCCATCCCATGTTGGGCAACAGATTTGATAGTGGCCATTTGGTACAGAGGGCACAAACCAACAATTCCCACATGGTGGCGGGCCAGGTGGTTGAACCCCACGTTTTTTGCTGGGAATTCAACGCTCGAGGATCATGCAATAGGAGACCCTGCAGGTTTCGGCACCAATGCTCTATCTGCAATGGCCCACATGCGTCAGCAGCATGCCCCAAGGGTGGGCCGGGAGGGAACGCAGGTAGGGACTCCGGGGGTGGTTGTAAGCCGCCTGCCGCCCCATCTAATATGCAAAAAGGGACCCAGTCCAATTAAGGTTCATGTTTTGGAGCAGTGGATTAGAATCTACCCTAACAAGGTTGCAAGTAAGTTTTTGTTAGATGGGTTTAGCTTTGGTTTCCGTATACCAGTCACCGGGGAACGAATAGCCACATGGTTGGACAAATCGGTCAAGGGACAAGAGGACATAGTGAGGAAGAAAAGGAGGTCAAAGTAGGATGGGTGTTGGGTCCCTTCCTGTTTCCTCCCTTGGAGCATCTAAGGGTGTCGCCACTGGGGGTTGTTCCTAAAAAGATGCCTGGCGAATTTAGGTTGATTCATCATCTATCTTTTCCCAAAGGTGATTCAGTTAATGATAGAATCCCACAGCAGCTGTGCAGTGTTCGCTACACGTCCTTTGACGAGGCGGTGCACATGGTGCGGAGTTGTGGGATTGGGGCGGAGTTAGAGAAATGTGATATTAAATTGGCCTTTAGACTCCTCCCAGTTCACCTTGAAGATTTTGATCTTCTGGGATTTTCGAGGGCAGCTATTATATGGATAGAGCATTACCTATGGGATGTTCAATATCCTGTTCAGTTTTTGAGCAATTCAGCTCATTTTTGGAATGGGCGCTTAGGTGTAAGGTGAAGGGCGCCCGAGTCATCCATTATTGGGATGATTTTTTTATTTTGTGGAAGTTGGGGTACCTCACAATGTCAGGGGCTCATGGATGCATTTCAGGAGCTAGCCAAGGAGTTGGGGGTACCTCTGGCAGAAGAAAAAACAAAGGGACCCAGCCAATTGATATTTTGGGGGATTGAACTGGATATTGTTCAGCAGTCCAGTCGTTTGCTGGAGACAAAGTTGGCAGACCTGCAGACACGGTTGCAAGAAATGATCGAGCGACACAAAGTCACCTTAAGGGAACTGCAGGAAATTGTAATTTGCTTGCAAAGTGGTCGCCCCCGTGTACAGCATTCCTCAGACATTTGTGTGAGGCAATGAGAGGCCTTAAGAAACCACATCACAAGAGAAGGCTGACTCAGAGTATGAAGGAAGATTTGAAAGTGTGGCTACAATTCCTCCAAGGCTTTAACGGAGTTTCCTTTTGGAGGGATGAAGTAAGGCTAGGAACAGATTTTCAGGTGCAGACCGATGCAGCGGGATCTCTAGGCTATGGTATCTTTTTCAAGGGTCAATGGTATGCAGGGGCATGGCCATCGGAGTGGCACACATTAGGTATCACCAGAGACCTAACTTTCCTTGAACTCTTTCCGATAATCAGGGCATTATGATTATGGGGTGACCAGTGGCCTAACTCAGTGGTTACCTTCTGGTGTGACAACCAGGCAGTGTTGGCACATAGTTAATTCACTGACATCCAGGTCCCAGAGGGTAATGACACTTGTTAGGGCCATGGTATTGCACTGCCTGCGACTTAACATAGTTTTTTAGGCCCGTCATGTTCCGGGAATTCACAATGCCATAGCTGATGCCCTGTCCCGTCAACAGATGGATCAGTTCAGGGCATTGGCACCAGGGGCACAGGCTCAACCGGATGTGTTACTGATCGTGGTATGGAATCTTGGCATGCTGAAGCCAACAGAGCCATAAGTTTAGCAGTGGCTCCTAGCACTCACCGTAGTTACGCAGCAGCTTGCACTGAATTTTTCACCTTTAGGGAGAGGGAAGGTTTTAAGCAGGATTGGCCACCTCTGGACGACCATATGATGCACTTTGCGGTGCACCTGGACCGAAAGGGCTTAGCACCCCGGTCAATTCAAGGGCGAATGTCTGCCCTGGCATTTTACGCCAAGGTGCGGAGGTGTAGGGGCTATTCCGTAGATTTCCACATACGGAAAATGATTGAGGGCTGGGGTTGTGAGCGAGGTAATGTTAAGGATTCTCATTCACCATTTCCCCCAGATATTTTGGTAAAATTGGCAAACACATGGCAGCTAGTGTGTAAGGATCACTTTGAGGCTTGCCTTTTCAAAACGGCAACGCTGATAGCGTTCTTTGGGGGCCCTTCGCATAAGCGAATTGGTAGCATCTGCAAAAAATGACACGTTGCTATCCTCTCTGCAGAGGAAGGACATGTTTGTATCAGAGGGTCAGGTGATTATTCATTTGCGTAGGTCAAAAACTGACCAACAGGGAAAGGGAAAGTTTATCTTACTGGGGCAACGTTCCCTAGTCAAAATTTGCCTTTGGAAAGCCACACAGGAATATTTGCAGCTTAGAGGGGATGACGATGGTGGTTTTCTTCGGCATGAGGATACGTTGCTTCTGACATGGTATCAATTTTGGAAAGTCACTTTCCAGACCTTATGCAAGGCTGGGATACAAGGGTGGCATTTTTGAACTAATTCCTTTAGAAATTGGTGCCGCATCCACAGTGGCAGCCCTTGGGTATGGAAAGGAGGACATTAAGAAGGTGGGTAGATGGGCTTCACATAAATACCGTGATTATGTGTGCTCTCTGCCACAGTTTTAGGTGCTGCTGTTGTTCGGGTTTTTTCTCATTGCAGGTTCAAAAAGACTGTTGCCCCGGGTTCGTGTTCTGTTGGTTGGGCACAGTTATATGTTTTGGGCAGCAAAGTATGCCAGTCGGACCAGTTGGGGTTGAAATTTGGGATTTGGCACTTTGGCTGCATTGGAATGGAGGGGACGGAGAGGCCTGCTATGGGACAGGTTCCTCAATCTGGCGTCCCCGGATACTCCGCATGTGATCCCAGACATTTTGGTGATTCACCTGGGAGGCAACGACTTGGCTTGGAAGTTGGGCAAGTCTTTAATACTTCAGATAATAGCAGACCTGGAGGTGTTTGCAGCTCATTGTCCTTCAACACACATTATATGGTCAGCTATTATTCCAATGTTACTATGGAAGGTTAGTTGTGACCCTAGGTATATAGACAGGACAAGGAAAGGAGTTAACCGGGAAGTTGGCAGAGCCATTAGGCAGGGCTTAGGGTCAGTCATACCACATCTGAATATTAGAGTCTCTAGGCCAGAGTTATATAGGCCAGATGGAGTTCACTTGTCTGACACGGGGTTAGACATTTTCTTGAGTGATTTGCAAGGGGGGCTTAGGGCAGAAATATTTGGCTTGGTGGGGTGCATGGGGCATACATTGTAGCCCCTTTGCCGTGGCGGGTAGTGCAAAAGGAATAGGTTCAAGTGAGTTCAAAAGGGGGCAATCAGGGGGTGCCAAGCACCCCTCCTCTCAGGTTGGAATTAGCAGAAGTTAGCTGAGGGGAGGGGAAGCAGGGTATTCTGGTTATATTATGCCCGGGGGCATGCTGTATGGTAGGACAGCACGCTTGCAGAACAGGAATTCACTAAAGCAAGGTCTGGACCAGAACATCAAAATAGACTCCGGGCACAGACCAGTATTGCACTACGGTAGGCCCCCTTGTGAAAGGGGAATTAAAGTTAATAAAAGTTAATAAAATTGTGGCCCAGTTGCCCCATGTCATGTGTCTCGTCTCTTTATTCCGGGCTGGGCAGGCAAAGGTCTATTAGCAAGTCTGGGAGGGTGGAGGATGGGGTTATTGAACCAGCTAGGTAAGTTATTTATATATAAAAAAATAAAGCTGGGGCTAGTAGACAGCCTTGCCTGACTCCTCTATAGGTTTGGATGGGTTCTGTAAGATGTCCTTGTCTACTGCATCTAACTCTTAAGTATGTTTCTTCGTATAAGGCCCTTATAAGATACAGAAGTCTTCTATCTATAGAGGACTTTGTCAGTTTATCCCAGAGTCGCATTCTAGATATGGAGTCAAATGCTGATTTAAAATCAATGAATGCTGCATAAAGGGAGGTTGTACCCTTAGAGGAATATTTCTCTATAAGATGTTGAATAACTAGGCATTGATTTATTGTAGATCTCCCTGGCCTAAAACCTGCTTGTTCTGCCACTATGATGTTCTATTGCTCAAGCCAAACCAAAAATTTATCCAGAAGGTGCCTTGCTTAGAGTTTGCTTATTGTAATGATATTAAGAAATGCTGGGACTTGTAGTCACATAAAGAAGATAGAGTCTGTTAAGTTCTGTATGAGATGATGTTAAAAGCAATGGAATGTGTGAGACTATTTTTGCAGAGTTGCCTGGTACGAAGAAGCTTGTTACAGAAGATAAGAAGGCAAGGCCAAGAGAGATTCAAAGAAGACCAAACATGCATACCTCTTAATTGCACGCGAGATAAGCCACCTGTGGATCTGTGTGAATTATGGGTGGAGAGTTGTGTTAAGCTTTCTTGTGATTAATTGGTTAGCAGCTAAGAAGCGTCAGGGAGAAGGAGGGCCAAGACATGTAGAAAAATGATTGTTTTGCATATGTGAAAAGTTCTCTTTGTTCTTGGTTGGTGTATGTCAAAGAATGCTTTGCAGGATGTAGCAAGGAAAAACAGTTTGTCTTTTTGAAACCAGAAGGAGGGGGAGAGAATAGCTGAACTTAGAAGCAAGATGATTACCTAGAGATTTTAGAGGTTATTATTTTATCTAGAAATAGCAGCTTTATTTAACCATTGAAATGGATGGATATGCAATGCTAAATGCTTTTGCACAACAACTGTATATTAATGAAACTATATTATTTTCTTAATAAAAACAAATACTTCTTAAGAGAATACTTGTCTTTGATACAGCAGGGCTCACATCTAAATCCAGTGGTGATTTGATAACAGGTCCTACCTTGCTGGTCTGTTGTGCTGTCTAAGGAAGCACAAAGTCAATGCTTAATTACTTGCAAAGGTTTTCTTTTAAGGTCAGGCTTGTCCATGGGGCTTATACTACACACTTCTGAGGCCTAGAGGACCAATCTCAGAGATAAAGGTGGTAGTTTTGTGCCCACAGTGACTCCCTGTCCAAACATCATACTCTCTTTAGGGAGAGGTGAGTGTTACACTTATGATGTTTAGCAAACTAATCAGCCTGTAGTTGGACGGGTCCTCCCTGTTGCCCTTCTTATAAAATGGGACTAGAATGGCTGTTTTCTATGATTTGGGTATATAGCCTGTAGTATCAATGTGCGTAAAAAGTGGGGCCAGAAGAATGGCCCATCACTCCTTATTTTCTTTTAAGAATTCTGGTGGAATGCCATCTAGCCCAGGGGCTTTGGCATTTTTTAGTGCTGGTCTATACGTGATCGAATCTCTCCTGGGGTTACAGCAGGCCATTTAGAGGTGCTTTCTAGAATTGTTGGGGAGGAAGGTTGAATAGCATCATACAGTTTTGCAAAAAAGGAGACCCATTTATCTGCTGGTATACATGAGGATGTAGGGGATTTTTGACCAAAGGATCTACTTTTTAAAAACCGTTTTTAAAAAACCTACCTTGGGAAGATGCATTCAGGGGCAAAGTCAGAGGCCACATCATCCTGTTCTCTCTAAGGCATCCTTAATTTTGTACCTGTGCCCTCCCCCTCACACACAGCACTTCTCCCTTTAGAAGAAAAGTTCCTGGGCTCCATAACTTTCCCTTACCTGGAATGAAAAGCAGCTTAGAATAGTTTTAAAGAAGGAAACCGGCCAACAGATAAAGGGTGCATTTCTGCCATCCCCTAAGCACTCATGGTTTCAGGCCCCTGTGGTTGCTTTTCATTTAAAAAAAAAAAGTGTTATGGAATCCCAGCCTAACCCATAGTTTTGTCCTAACACTGTTTTTGTACTGTTCTAAATATCAGTAGACTAATAGAATTCTTATCCTTGGGTTCCACCTCCAATAAACTGAAGGTGCTCTGTAAATATTGAATTTTCCTTTCAAAATTGGTGTGACCACTTGACCTTCTGAAAACTTCCTCGGATTATAAATGGTTACACATCTTTAGGTGGGATACTTTAACACCAGTGGGTTTTTTTGGGGGGGCGGGGGCATGGCAATTTGCAGTATTGGCGCAAGAGGATACTTTCCTGGAGGTTTGGACTCATTGCCAGCACACAAAAGGTGTGGAGGCCTGAGTACTCCCCTCCCCACGCCCCCTGAGGACATATCCCTACCTTGGCCCTCATTTAAAAATTGCCGTTAAGCCTTTTGTTTGCCCTGCTGCTCTGGCTCTGCAGGATTGTGTTTCTATGTAAACAGCAAGTGAAAAGACTGCCTGAAGGTGATTCCTGAACTGTGTTGCAGAGCTGTGAATATTTAGGAACAGAATACAATTTTGTTGGACTCAAGCTAATGAGAAAAGGCACATTGTGAGGCAAAGTGTGTCTTAGAGATCTGCAATTGTAGAAGGCACAATTTCAAAGAAAACACACATACAGAAAACCATACATGCCATTTTCGAAGTGTCAACAGCTAGAAAATCATACACTAATTTTGAAAGCATGTATATACATGCTTTAGTTAAAGGGAAAACTTATACAAATATGGGAGACTAAAGGGTGCTTTAGGTGAAAATAGGAGCAAAAATACGCACATTAGGAAGAATACATATAGAAAATATATACAAATTCCCATGTCGGAGAAAAAGCAGGTAAGATCTGGATGAAATGTAATAAAATCAAAGCTGAGTTTTCACATTTTTACATATAGTCCCATTAAAATACCTGTTTTTTATACAGACATTCTCCCAGCACAGCATGGCCAAGAGATATACATGAACTTCTGGATAGCTCAGTGGTCTAGGGAATTGGCTGCAGAGCCGTAGGTTGGGAGTTTGATTCCCCACAATACTGCTTCCTTAACAGGGGCTGGACTCAATAGTCCATAGGGTCCCTTCCAGTTCTGCAGCTCTAAGATGATGATAATGATTAAAACCCTGGAGAGTCATGAATGATCTTCCCACCATTTCAGGTGGTATAGATAGGAGCTAGTTACACACCAACTCAAAACGGACAGCCCCTGACACAACTTATTCTTGTGCTCTATAGCTGACAACTGAACAGTTATACAGTGCGTGCGTGCGAGCGTGTGCACACGTGCACACACACGCACACACACAAACTGTATATATACAGCATTTTACAGCAATCTTGCAAGTTTTATACAATTGAACTGTCAGTCACAGCACACTGGGAACATATATGATGTGCTTTCACTTCCGTGCAATTTTGATCTATTCACTGCTTTCCTTCACAAAAAAGAAGCCGCTATGATGGAGCTTAACATATTGTTATCTTAAAACAACAAAAGGAAGCTATATCCAGAAAGGACCTTTACAAACTGATGCTGTAGTGAGATGCTATGGAATTCATGCACCTGCCAAAGGAGAAACGAGTGACTGTCATTTTCTTAATATACAGTTGAGGCTTCACATGCAGAAAAATGAATTAAAGGAAGTCATTATTTACATGCATGAAAGGCATTTGACAAGATTGTCCAGCAGGAAGATGACACAATCATGGGAATTATCTTTAATATAATCATCCACCAAAGGATAAAATAGATTTGCTCAATTGTCACTTTTTGGAGGCTGCCTAGGTGGGCAATTCCAAGCACTAATTATCTTTCCTGCTGCATTATTCGTACTTCTTCTTCACTAGATCTCTCTGCTGGATTGTTTCCTCTGCCCACCTAGCCTATTATCAAAGAGATGGTATATTCAGCCACCCCCACCCCAGCTCATTTCTAAATGTTACACACAAAGGCTTCACTTTTCAAAACAGCATGTTAAGAGTTTAGGTATGCCATTTCCATTAAGGCTAATGGGAGCCATGTAGCGAGAGCCATATCTGCACTCGCTTGTATATTTTTATCTCCCTGCGGCCTCACTCCCAGGAGAAAATGTGTGTTTCTCAGTAGCCTGAAAGGCGTGCTAGTTGGACACACTCTCAAAATCACTGGCTGCTGTTTGTCGAAACCGGACAGCTTCCACTATAATATGATCCACACAAGTATAGCAAGTAGTGCAAATCTATGTTGCTAGAACCCTGAGATGCACCCATCAGAACATGAAACAAAACTCATTCCTGGAATTTTTAAAAAAGTAATAAGCCTTGCAATTTGCTTAGACTGGAGATCATAGTTCTTCTATGAGCCTCGTGGTACAGTGGTTAAACTCCACTATTGCAGTCAAGACTCTGCTCATAACCTGAGTTCAATCCCAGTAGAGTCAGCTAAACGGTTTGAGGTCAACTTAACCTTCCATTCCTTTGAGGTCAGTAAATGGAATAACCAGCTCACCGGGTGGGGGGGGATGCATAGTCTGCATAATTAAATTGTAAACTGCCCAGAGAGTGTGTTAAGCGCTATGGGGCAGTATATAAACAGCACACTTTACTTTCTATATTAAAATCCACTTGGATAGAAATCTCCAGTCCAGAAACCCAGTTAATGAAACAAACAAAATAAATAAATAAACAAAATGGGGCCTAACCAGAGAGAAGGAAAATTAGCAGAAAAGACATCAAAGTTAGCAAAATTTAGGTCTCACATTGGACAGTATTACACAGCAGGACACCACAGCTAAAAAGCCCTTCTCTTATGTCATCACCCATCCCATTTACAAAGGCTAGGAGTCTTGGAGTAGCATCTCTAAACAAATCATCTTAAAAATCTACATAGATTCTTGTGGGAGAAGACAGTCCTTGAATTACTTTAAACCTTTAAATATGAAAAAACAGCATTTTGAATGTCACAGAAAATGAAGAGAAGTCAGAGACAATAATTTGAGACTGCTAGTAGTTGTTATAATTAAGTTGCATTTCATAGGACCTCTCCAATGCAGCAGCCCAACTGTTTTTATATTAAAATGATAGTACTTAATTAATAGACTACAAATAATACAACACATCACATTGTAATATTGCATTACATTGTAATAATCCAACCAGTTTTATGAAAATATGGATAGCAATGCCCAAACCATCTCTATCCAAGAGGTCTAATGTACCAGTCACAGCTGACAAATATTGGCATGGGCCATATGTTTCACTTGGGCCTCCAAAGTGAAGACCAGCTTTGATATATCTCTATGCTGTGAACACGATCTTTCCAAAGGAGCAAAATTCTATCCAGACTCTTTTGGAAAATACCTACCAAATAACATGAATCACCAAAATCCGAATAGTTACGCCTACACTCAGAGGGCAATAGCAAATGCCTGTGTTAACTTATTAATTGGTGGCACCCCACAGCTGATATTTACACCAATGTGTCACACTGCTGTGAAAATGAAATAGGATTTTGGCCAGTGCCTTTATCCTGCCTGCAGTGAGCTTCAGTTTACTGGCCTTCATCCAATCTATATCTGATTTCAAATATTAGGTCAGATGTCCACACCAGCTCCATCTGAATTTGACAAATAAATAATAGTAATGCTGAGTAGGAGGAGTGTGAATACCATCTGCTTCTGTTCATTCTAAGTACTTTGGCTTACAGATTATAATTTATTTGCTTTGAGCTGATTTGTAGCCCATCTGATTTGATTTGGATCCAAATATTTAAAAGAATTTGTATATATTTTGATTTTTTTCAATAGTGAAGAAACACGAACATGGGAAAAATAAAAGACTGTGGAGGATGGTGCCATGTACAACTCAGTGCCATCAGTTACTGCTTGACCTCAAATGTGCAGGCAAGCCCCCACCAGTTTCATTCCTTTCTTCCCTCCTTACTTGCTCACTGTGCAATTTAGGTAGCTTTCATTGTCTTCCTAATGCTGCTGTGACCCAGACCACTTAAATAATGCACAACAGCATACATTTCACACAAACATAATATCAGTCAATTGGACTGAGAGGACATGCAGCTGCTTACAAGAAAACAAAACAAAACAAAAATTATTCAATGCACCTGCAATCTACTTCCTGAAAATTCAAGTAATGTTATCTCTTTAAATGGTCACCAATCAAGTAGAGGAATTCCTCCCCAAAGCTCTGTTGCTGGGGTTGCCAGGAGAGCTTAGGTTTTTCATTGGTGCTTGAAATATCAACCTTCTTCTACTTTGGGCTCTCTGGTTGCCAGGCATTTCATGATTCAGGTTTCCAGGACAGCTTGGGCTCTTCATTGTTGCTTCAGTTGTCAATGTATTTCTGCTTTCGATTTCCTGGTTCTGTTCCAATATTACTTTTGTTTTCTCAGTGAGTGGTGTGTGGTTTTTTTTTTTGTTTCTTTGGTTTTTTTTTGTCTTCAAAGTACCAAAACACTATTTGGTGCTTTTGAAAGCCCAAATGCAATCTGAGCACTCCTTTGGGCTTCCCCATTTTATTTTGGATTAGTTCAGAAACTGATAAATACTCGCACTTCAATTTAGATTCCAAATAATTTCCAAATCCAAAGACCATCCCTTGGGCTGAGTATCATAAACATGCTGACATCACTTCACCTCAAACAGTGTATGATTTCAGAGCAATTTCATGTAGATGAGGCAACAATAGACTTTCCAGCACAGTACAGCATACTCCACATGTAGTACAGAAGTAATCCCCCAGCACATTCCCATCCAAATGGGAATGAAACCAGTGAGACACAGTGCTTTCAATTCCTACCTTGGGCAACTAACAAGCCACATGCCTGTCTGTTAGTTGGAGTTCTTAAGGATGAGAAGATGCTTTCTTTAGGGAAGTCTCCGTAACTTCTTCCATCAAAGCAGTTGCAACCACTTTGTCTTTCAGAGAGTTATTGTTATTTTCCAGTTGTAGCCAGCCAACCCACCCTGCTTGGCATTATCAGTTAAGAAGGGCAAAGACTGAGCAAGCAGAATGTTGGCTATATTCCTCTAAATCAGTGGGTTCCAACCTTGGCTCCCCAGATGTTCTTGGGCTACAACTCCCAAAAATCCTGGCCAGCAGAGCTAGTGAAGGCTTCTGGGAGTTTTACTCCAAGAAAACATGGGGACCCAAGGTTCAGAACCTTTGCTCTTAATACTTTGCCTATAGAGGCTGTCTGTCACATGTCTGCCTGTCACACCTGCATTTCCACTGGTTGCACAACCAGGCATACAATTGGTAGTCTGAGAAAAGGCAAAAACAATTGTGTGATTGCCCTTACAGATGTTGTTTATCACAATAGGATTTTGCTCTAAGTCTTTAACAAATAAGCCACTATCCTTTGGTAGATCTGTCTTCCATAAATGTATCTAATCGCCTTTAAAACATCTAAGTCAGTGGTCATAACCATAACTGGGGGCAACAAATTTAATATTTATTATGTAAATAAAAAGACATCTGCCTTCAGCGTAACGTCATTCAATTTCCTTTGTGAATTCTATATATAAGACAGGCAAAAAGAAAAACTCTTCTGAATAATCCTCACAATCAGTAAAGAAGCAACTAGAATATCCTTTGGGCTATTAGAATGAATCAGATATAACAAACAGTGGTTCCTAGATGAAATGTAAAACCCCATATTTGTCAAAAGATGCATCCAGCTAATTTAATGGCTGAGATAACTATCACAACATAGACCCAGTTGTGTGGTGGTTCTTTATAGTACATATATCTGCATATATGTATCTATGGGCATGTATGATGAGTGACAACACTTTGACTGGCACTGGAAGGATGAAATATATGTAGATAAAGCCGTATTCTGATTGTCTGTTATGCTGCCTGGCTGTAGAGATGCTATTGTATATATAAAGATTTATCTCACACAGTGTGTGTGTGTGTGTGTGTGTGTGTAGTTTAGTTAAGCTTTAGTTTGAGATTGAGACAGAAAGAGCTAAGATGAGAGTTTTGAAGCTGTTACAGTGAAGTTGGAGTCTGAGAGAGAAACTGGAGGTGGTGTAGGAAAAGAGTGAGAGCACTTAATTAATCTTGACATGATGGGTATCTTTTACTTTATTTCTCTCTTTCTTTAAAGCTCAGGCACATTTAATTATATATGTCTGTATAGATGCTTGGTTTTACACAAGTTCCAATGAAAAAGCACACCATACTTCCAGAGCTTCTCCTCAAAAAACAGACATACCTCAACAAATGTTAGGTGACACATTATTGCTATGGATGTTTGTGTGTCAGACATTTATGTATTGATATATATCTGTCTTCTGGGATTTTTCAGATAGACTGACCAAAGGACCAGTTGACATATAATGTGTGTGTGTGGGGGGGGGGGTGTTGGTCATTTGATAAACACTGGCTGTTAGTTTATATATGCAAATCACTGTGATCAAGTGCCATCAATTGAACAGCCATATCTAGGAAGAATCTCCTAGTTTCTGATTTTCTTAACCTCAAGTTTTTCATATTGTGTTTGTGAACAAGCCCACAAATTTTCTAAGGTTCATGCAAAAAAGAAGGAAAGAAATAGAATGCAACAAAATTCTCAAATCTGCACTGGACAAATTTCACTGATAAAAATATCCTCAGCAAGGAGAACTGTCTGCCATATAGCTGTTGAAAATGAGGAGCCTCTCAAGGTTTTTATCATTTATTTTGTTTCAACTTTCTAAATCATTCTAACAGATTGTGAAAGCAAGAAGAAAAAAACAAAAGAATTTGACTTGAAAAATTCTTAAGATCACTTTGAGCAAGCCTTTTTCTCAAAGAGATAATAACCTTACTTTTACTCATTCACAGACCTGATACAGAACAGCAACAAGGATCTGACCCACAATCTATGCATCTCTTTCTTTTTTTCTCATTTTGGAAGGATTCGTTTCCTACCTTCTAAATTAATGATGACAATGATCCAGGAGAACAGAGAACTCTGGTAAGCGTGTAAAATAAAGAAACATACAGCCCAGCACAACACATTTTCTAAATTTGACTAATCCCCAAGCATGAGTATAGGAATGCCAACCTTCTTAATAAATTTTGTCCTCTGTTAGATTTCTTTCTGAACTGAGCACTTTGAAAATGTCAGCATTGACAACCTCCCCCAAAATTAGAAACTTGTTTTTACTGAAGACAAAAAATGAAGATTTCACAAAAGGAACACGAAGGGTGTGCTGCTCTTCCCTGTCATGGACATATTCTTTTTCTTTTTTAAACCAGGGATGGGCATCAATTTTTGGAGGCTCTCAAACAAATTGTTATTTGGCTCTCCGTTCAGCCAAGTTTGCCCTCTTCATGTTACATAATTGATTTATTCCTCTTGTCAAGTTTCCATAGTGTCATGGTCACATTATCTGAAAAATAATTGTCATGAGGAGAAATAAGTACATAAGCTGTTCACAGATACCACACTGTATATGATCATGTGAAAAGGTTATATACTTGTTCTTAGCATAGGTTTATGAATAGTCATCAAAGCACAGCTGTAAACAGGCATTAGGCCAGCAAAGAACTTTTCACCCTGCTGACTTGTCACATTCCAGTTATGAGGTACTTCATAATCATTTTTAGCTGGTAAACTAATTCCCCTTCTCCAGCTGTGGGGGAAGCAGGCAGTGAAGCTTCTGCCTGCTTTGCATTTGTTTATCTGCCCTGCTGCCTTCAAGAAGGGATAAAGAGAAGAAAATACACAATCCACAGCTCCACTTTCAGTTTTTGCTTCCAGTCTGGGACTGCACAAGAACCTGTGGATATGGCCTCAGGGCCATCTTTGTCATAGCTTTGGGAATTCCTATAACAGATAAGAAAGTTTTGCTAAGCTTTTCTTTAGCTTATCTTATAGATCCACTAACCATCACAGTATTTTGCAAAAGCTATACAAATATTTTGATTTTTCTTGAATACCCTCAAATCTGATTGATGAAGCTCTTAGTAGATCAGCCCTCCAGTTAAGACACATATCCTTTCTTAAATGCTTATTAAGCTGCTTCATAAGAGTAATCTTACCTCCCAGAGTAGCTGATAGTAGGAAATGTGTCCCATATTTCTTGATAAGGTTTTCTGTGATTTGCTGAAGAGTTGGCCTACGTCCTAGTAGTCTTATGTTTCGGAAAAACTCAGGGGCGAGAGGCAGTGGAGAGCCGAGGAAATTCTTTCTCTCAACAGCTAAGTTGTTTACTTTCCAACGGCCAAATTCCCTGGAAGACAAATAAAATAAATAAAATAAAATCTTCATGCAGTAATGAGTAATTCAAACCACTGTATTCCTTTGCAAATTACACCATCGTGTTGTTGAGGTGATAGTGGCTGCTGGTGTTCTTGTGTGGGTTAGGCAAAATATTACAACTAGGCATATCTTTTGCAAGGTTTTCCTATCTGATTGCCAATAAATTTACACAGGGTACTTCTGCTGTGCACTGTATGCATAAAACAATCAAGAAGGAGAAAAATGAGAGATTAGTCCATAACAAAATCTTTGCATGAAAAAGAGGTGGTGGTAATGCCATTGGTTCGTTCCCTCTGTAGTGTAACATGTTGCTGTCATCTACACAGGTTGATTTTGGTTTAGAGAGGATGACTACGAAGAAGATTCAACAATGGACAGGAATGTTTTCAAATTCTGTTACGTTATATCAGAAAATGAAAGCTTTTGCTCCCAAAATATTATCTCAGGAAAAACTTCATCTTGGGCAACAAGCACCCATTTTATTAGAAGAGAACCAAGCCAAAATCCTGTGTCTGATTAATGCCTTCCAATTTTCAGAATGATTTATTTACCCACAGAACCCACCCCCCTGCTACCGTCCTCACAAACATAAAACACTCATGTCTGATTGGTGATGCAGCACTGTGACATCATTTCAAGTCACAACATGCTTCCTGGCAGAAAACATTTGTATGACTAGATGGGGATATGACCAATATGAGAACAGAGAATGGACCAAAACTGTGAAAGGACCAAAATTCCGAAGAAGCCAGTCAGAATCAAAGAAGGATTACCATCTCATATAATGAACTCCGGTTTACAAAAGTGCATGCCTTCATATGTGTGCTAAATCTGACTTTTTGTTGTTTTTACTACCACAGACCCTCAATGATATTCTAATTCAAAGATGTGACAGCTGTAAAGATTTAGGTCAAAGCCTCTCATGCCATCAGAAATACCCTTCTAACCATGTCCTTCTGCCAGTAGAACCCTTTTCTGTTTGCTGATTTTAGAGGCTCACTGAAAACCCATCTACCAGCAGAACCACTCTTCTGGCTAACATCTGCTAGATGAAGAGCAGCAGCAGCAATAACAAAGATGGGAAAGGGGCAGAGCAAGCAAAGAGCCAAATTACACCAGATCCAAACCAACTCAAGGACAGAATAATTACATCAGAATAAATGTATGACAGAGTGAAGGTAATTCTAAGTAATCTGGATGTTATGGTCAACTCAAAACGATGCTAAAGAAACTTGAAAATGAGGAATAAAAATGGAAACTAATTTGCCTGGGAAATAAAACTTTGGAAAATGAAAGGCAAATCACAGCAAGTACTGACTTCAAGGAATGCAAGATCTTGTTTGTTTTGTCCTTACAGGAAAGGATGCAGAATTGCAATATTATTCACCTCACCAGCAAAGGTGTTGAGGAATTTTGCTGGGCTTTTGATGGAGCTCTCGCATTGGAAGAAAGTTTTTTTTAATAAATAATGCCAATTTGGGGGCAAAATTCTGTCATTCAAAAATGGCACAAATTGTGCAAATTGCCCCAAATTAGAGATTTGGACTGCAAGGAGAACAAACCTATCAATTCTAAAGGAAATCAACCCTGAGTGCTCACTGGAAGGACAGATCCTGAAGCTGAGGCTCCAATACTTTGGCCATCTCATGAGAAGAGAAGACTCCCTGGAAAAGACCCTGATGTTGGGAAAGTGTGAAGGCAAGAGGAGAAGGGGACGACAGAGGACGAGATGGTTGGACAGTGTCATCGAAGCTACCAACATGACTTTGACCAAACTCCAGGAGGCAGTGGAGGACAGGGGGGCCTGGCGTGCTCTGGTCCATGGGGTCACGAAGAGTCGGACATGACTTAATGACTAAACAACAACAAAGAGAGAATATTCAGGAAGCATAAAGAACTCTTGTGTCATTACCAGGTTATTTAACAACATAGCAATGTATGTTGGATTTCCTTATAATCAGCAACCATCTGCCACAATATCTGAAATTCAAATTTCAGAACACTTTCCAAATACCGCCCCACATAGACTGCATGACAGTAAACCAAGTGTATATAACTAAGGCTTGTGCCCAGATCACACATTTCCAGGAATGGGTACACCTGATACAATAGTTATAATTGTGCAAACACACTCCTGGTCATTGCCAAGGAGATGAATCCAGGAGCATACCCAAACTACAATCTTGATATTTTATGTTGAGTGTAAGGCCATCAAGCAAAGGTTGAATCTCTGTTCCCTGATATGTCTTTTCACTGACCAAGAACAGCTCTGGATTAAGATTTAATTTGTTCAGACTCATTCAAGTAACTATTGACAACAGATACTAATAGATTTTGAATTTTGATGGAAAGGATAAATAGATTTGGGTGTTATCCATATTCTGGTGGGACCAACACCCCCCCCCCCCCACACACACACACACACTGGAAGGATGGGAACCACTTAAGACAATGCCTCCAAGATCCATCCTGGAGAGGTGGCCCATAAGAATTCAATGGTCAACAGCATCAAAAGTTATCATGAGCTCCAACAGAACGTACAGAGCACCAACTCCCTGTTCAGTTCCCAACACAGGTAATCCAAAGCTGTCCCTGTCCCATTATCTGAACTAGATCAACTGGATCTATGTAAGCCATTTTGTACAGGAATATTTTAAGCTGATAGGCTATCACATGCTCCAATATTGTCCAAGAATGGAATATTGGAGGCTGGCTGGTAGTTACCCAATGCAGCAAAATTCCAGGAAGCTTTTTTGTTTTTTTAGAAGCAGTCTAACAAGTGCCTCCTTTATGCAGGACAGAACCTTGCTTTGCTTTAAGATGCATTCATCACTCCCTTTAGTTACTGAATAAGTGGATAAATTTATAAGCCAGGAAAAGTAAGGGTTGAACACATTTCTCCGAAGATCCAGTTCACATCCTTAGGCTGCAGAAACTAGAACCCATCCATTATCAACAGACAAACAAGGGCCAAAGTTTCATTAGCAGGACCTGTGTCAATTACACCATACAAATATGAGCAGTCTCCGGCAATTTTGTCTGCAGCATCTTCCCTGCCATCACCACAGTGATCTAGAATTACACTAGTAGACAGCACTGAAGAGGAAGTATAATGGGCCTTAGAGATCATACCCAGTATTACAGGTCATACCAGCTCAGTGAGTGAGATATCTGATTTTGGAACTAGAGGTTAGGAGTCCAGTTCCCCACTGTGCATCCTAGAAAAGCCAAACAGTATGGTACACAGTCCCAGGATACCCCCAGGAGAAAAGAATGGTAAGCTACTTCTGAGTAGTCTCTACCAAGAAAATTGTGAAAAGGGTCACCATAAGTCAAAATGGTACAATTATTATTAATAAGCCTATTCTATAATCACTGCTAATGTTGAGCCCCACTTCTGTGAATTAGTTGGAGAATTTATTCTTACCATGTGGACATTCATTGAAATGGTGCCACCAATTTCTATGTCCACAAGTAGGCTGGGTAGTTTGAAACAGCAATTTGTACACAGCTGTTGTTTTTACCAAAAGAAAGCAGCAGCAGCAATTCTGAAGAGTGTTTTCATACATGGCACATCTCTCTTTCCCTCCTTTCTGCCTGATGTCTTAAACTGGAATCATAACAAGCATTTCAATGAGTATCAAAGTTATCAGGAATCATTTGACCATTCACATCTTATTGATAAATCTGAACTGGTACAATCTGGCCAATGTTCCACCTTTGGGGACTTCTGAACAGAAACTTAATGTAATAAAACAAAATCCTGAATAAGTGGGATATATATGCAAGTTTGTAGATCTTGTAACAGTTGCCCTCACACGCAACTTAGGCATTGTGTACAGACCCCTTCCCAAAGTTTTGCAGTAAGCAACACATCTCAAAATCCCTTAGTCCTTTTCTACAATCTCCTCAAAAATTCCCCAACAATCCTCCAAATAGAACTTCCCTCCAAAATTAGTCGTACTACATAGAATGGTAAAGAATATTTTATCCTCCTAGTTTTACCAGTCTTTGATTATGTTGTTGTTGTTGTTGTTAAGAAGAAGAATATAAACCGAACAAGCAAACAATAAAGTTGCCCAGCTTTATAGGAGTTGTTCTCTCTACAGCCTGTAACAGGCAATGGGAAAATAAACCCTCTAAGCAGGTGTGTGAAAACACCATTTTGCTTTCCTCACTTCCCAGGATAAGGTTAGCAAAGCAGATTCTTAAATGGAGTCAGGTTTTGATTACTGCTGCAGATAAATTATTCCAGAGGCTGTATTAAACTGAAAGAATGGCAGCTTCTATTTGCTACTCCAAAATTTATCAAGGGTTGCAATGAAAGCAAACAAATCAATTAAGTAGTAATAAGCACATCTTTTATTCATTTACTTACCAATTAAGATGCAGCTAAGAGTTAAGAAAAGGACACATTGTCCTCAAAATCTAATGAAAGGAGTATTCTTGTAGGAAAGCATCTGTGGAATCCTCACTTTGATGAAGCATGCCAAATGTTAGACCATTTGTTTTGGAAGAAATTGAGAGTCTAGCTTGTGCTTTCTATACTGGGATAACATAAGGGCTACTGTCTATTTTCTGCCTCTCAGAAGACAAAGGATTTACCACAGAATCAAACTAGCCCATTTTTCTTTAGAGATATACAAAGGGATGTTTCATATACAACTCAAAAGAAGAAACGGTAAACCCATAAGTTTGCTTGCTGCATTATACAATTTTAGTGAGTTTTTCAGACCTCCAGTCTTAAACAAAATACTTTATGCATTTGCCTTCTCATATGTTCACTTCTTATATGGGCCAATGATACCAACGTGAGCACTGTTCTGACAGCCTTTAGAGGTAAGATATGTGGTAAATAAGACTTGTTCAGTGATAACACCTGCTCTGTGGAATTTGTACAGCTAGGCAATCTTTCATGTCCTTGGTATTTACTAAAATGGTGAAAGTGTAGTGAACAGAGTTGCCACACTTCAGGACACTGGCTGAAATTTCAGAGAATGGCAGTGTTTCTCCAGGTCTCCAAATGGGGAGTCAGGTTTGAGGCTGAGCAGCACCGGAGAAAGCAAAAAAGTGATTTTGTTTGTTTGTTTGTTTATTAAACTTATATTCCACCCTATTAGTACCATGCACTATTCTGGGCAGTTAACAGAAGTTAAAAACACATAATGAGAGAATATTAAATAAACAGTTTAAAAATCACAAAACTTAAAGAGACATATATTGTAAGAATAAAACGTGGAATGCAAGGCATATAAACAAACTATCAAACAGGAGAAACAGAAAAAGAAAGAAAAAAGTGTCAGGCAGGGTTGCCAAAAAAGGATTCTCTGTAGAGCAGTACCTTTGAAAGTGCCTTTTGAATGTGGGGAGGAAGGGAGCCAGGCACAGCTCTACAGGAAGTTGGTTCCAAAGTATTGGAGCCACAGCAAAGAAGGCCCTACTTCTGGTGGATGATTTCCTGGCCTTCTTTGGAGTGGTTACCCAGAGATGCATGGCCTGAGAGGACCTCATGAAGTGGGCAGATGACCTTGGGGAATGAAGTTCTGACAGGTAACATGGTGCCAAACTGTGAAGGGCTTTATAGGTGAGCATGAGAACCTTGAATCTGATCCGAGATGCAATAGGCAACCAGTGCAGATGAGCCAATACTGGGGAGATGTGGTCAAACATGCTCACACCAGCCACCGGTCTAGCTGCCGCATTCTAGATCTGCTGCAATCTCTGGATCAGCCTCAAGGGGAGCTCCATGTAGAGAGCAATGCAATAGTTGATCCAGGAGGTGACCAATACATGCACCAAGGTCCTGAGGGAATTCTCATCTAGGAAAGGGTGGAGTTGGGTGATGTGTTTCAGCTGGATAAAGGTGGCTCTGGACACAGCTGCAATCTGAGAATCCCAGGACAGAGCTGGGTCCAGAAGCATGCCCAAATTACAAACTTGCTCCCTCACTAGAAGGACAACACCATCCATTGTAGGGGGTAATCCCCCCAATCTATCTGTGGACACACACACCCAGAAACAAAATCTCCATCTTGTCCAGGTTCAGTTTGAGCCTGCTCATCCAGGTCCATTCCAAGACTGATTCCAGGCAGAACTCAACCACCTAGGCAGCATCCGTTGCAGAGGTGTTGAAGGAGATATAAAGTTGTGTATCATCAGTATATTGATAATATCTTACTATGAATCTCCTGATGGCCTCTCCCAGCAGTTTATCATGGCTGTTAAACAGCATTGGGGACATTGGGGATCTCTGGGGGACCCCACAGTTGAGGGTCCAGGGAGCTGACAGCTCATCCTCAAGTTGAACTCTCTGAATACAGCCCTCTAGGAAGGATCAGAGCCAGCTAAGTGCTAGTCCCCCAATCCAGAAGGATACCGTGGTCAACGGTATCAAAAACAACGGTGAGATCGAGGAGCACCAATAGAGAAGATCCTCTCCAATCAGCCTCCCTTAAAAGGTCATTGTGCAGCACAACCAGTGCCACCTCAGTGCCCCACTGCAGCCTGAAATGTGAGTTGAATGGATCAACACAACCTCCTCTTCCAGATACATCTGGAGCTGCCCCACCACCACTTGCTCGTTCACCTTGTCCAGAAAAAGAATATTGGCAATGGGTCTGTAGTTGTTAAGATTATCCATTGCCAGGTGAGGTTGTTTAACAATGGGCCGAATGTTGGTTTCCTTCACCTGAGAGAGGAGAAGTCCCTCTCTCAAAAAGGCGTTTACAGTGCCTATGACTCAATCAAGCAAAACCCCATTGGCAGCTTTTATTATCCATGAAGGACAAGGGTCAAGCAAAGAGGAGGTAGGTCTGCAGCTGGCCAGTGCCCTGGATACCTCCTCCAAAGTTACATGGTCAAACTGAACCAGTTAGACAGAGGGAGAGGGCACAGCAACAGCCACCGGCTGATCAACCAAATTGCTAGTGGAGTCAAGATTAGCCTGAATTTTAGCCTATTTGTGATTTTAGCCTTTTATTTATTTATTTATTTTTGGTGAGTTTGAGCTAGCTTTAAAGCCTGAACAACCATATTTACCCATTCCAAGGTGGCACCATGCCTCACTGGCTCAGCACAAAAGTGTTCCTATGCATGTTATGCTTGAGTAGTGTTGGCACATTAAAGAGAGTAAGGAGAGGAGACTCAGGCAATTGCTAGTGGATGAATGCACTTGTGCTCACTGTGCCTTTCACCACAAGGAAGAGGTTGGAGCAGCGACATTACAACCTGCAAGATTTCTTGTTTCACAAGGCCAGCCAGCAGTAGTATGGGTCCTTGGAAAAACAAAACAAAACACGTTGGCTAGTTGTGAGATTTTCAATAGCAACATAGGGCCTGGAAAAACCATGTGTCATGTATGTTGAAACATGTACACGTGAGCCCTAACAGGTGTTGTGGCAAACATCCTAACCAAAATTGAATCCCCCCCCCCCCCCCGGTATCTGAACTAACTGGATTATGGACCCATTTACCCACGATCTTTTCATACCCAGTTCTATCATTGGTTCACCAAACCACAGTTCCAGCCTCTCTCTCAACTCTTGTGTAACCCACTGGAGGACCACAAGGTCCGAAGCTGAGCTATCACAAGGACTGGCCCTTGCCACATTACAAGGACTCATCTTTCATCTCAGACATGGTTCTGTAGTGACAGAATGCGATGCCACTCACCTAGCAACCCCTCTGATGAAAGTCTAATCTAATATAAAATTCTAAGTGTAGATAGAAAATTTACAGCTGGTCACTTTATTAATTTGTTTATATGTTTATAATATTTGCTTACCAATTGACAGCATGAGATGTCCAAGTGGTTCAGATTAAAACAGGATATAAGAATAGTACAAGGACCATTATTTCAGGTGATAAAATACATTACAATCAACTAGAGTAAAATGAGCATGTAAACAGTGGTAATACTGGAAGGTATTTAGGACATTTAGTAAAATAGTACAAGGCCAGATGTATTTATCTGAAACATTTATATGCTACCTTTGATCAATTACTTTGGATGACATATTTGTTGAGCTGAGAGGACCTAACACTGGAAGGAACCCTTCAAGAATATAATACAGACCAAAGACTGCAGTAAAGTATGAATGGAGAAATATTCCAACTTTCAGTGAAGAAAGAAATTGTTCTTTCTTTGCCATTCTTTTCTTTCCACAGAACATTACAAAATATGCACTTCAATTATATAGAACTTGAAGGTGTCACAGAGATGAAACTGTTTTGACAGTGAGATAACAGCGCAAGTGTGTCATTAAAATACCCCTAGATAGTATATTTTTAAGCCTTTCAGAAATCTTTTCCCTCGAGCCTCCTGTTTTTGCTCAGGGCCAATTTTTACACAATCCTTGTTCTGATGAAAATCATGCATGCAGGGGAAGGAGAAGGAGGGCATGACAGTCTCTACCAGCCTATCTTTAAAAATGATTGGAGGGGGCAGAACATTCCTTGGTCAGAGTGGATCACTTGGATCTTGGTCTATTTGTTTCTTTGTTTATATGCCACTGGCACCCCTAATAGTTTGTGCTTACATTACACATAAACAGTCAGCGGTGAGCAGGAACTGCCGGTTTGGCAATTCGTGCCAGTTTGTTTAGCAGCCAAACACGTATTCTGTGCCCCAAAGTCCCACCTCCTCTAATGGGCACCCACTCAGAGGCAGCAGCCTGGCTTCTCTGCCCTACCTCCCCTGTGTGACTTTGAAGTGTCAAGCACCTGTTTGGCTGCTAAATGAAGCAGCATGAACCACCAAACCAGCAGTTCATGCCCACTTCTACACTATAGCTGCCGTTTTGGTCGATGATATATCATAGACATGATCCATAACTAATCTTCTACAAGGCACAAAGTAATTTTCTTCTATGAGAGAAATAGCATAGATGTCACCTTCAAAACCAATGCATAGTACCTGAAGGCTGCACCTGAAAAGAGAATGGCTGGTTCTTGATAAAGAGTGAAATCCTGAGCTTCTTTCAATAAGAGACCTACCTGTTCAACAAATAGGGCACAGAATTATATTGGGCATAAGGTAACTGAAGCTTTGAACTACGAGTGCCTTGCACTGAGTGCTGACAAAATTGGGCAACTATATGGGATAATATTATATGCTTTCTATCCTGCACTGCCATTTCTGGAAGGTACAAGCACAGTGTCTGGATATGACCTTGATGAAAGTTACTCTTTTATACAGGAACTTAACCATTCCATGAAATGTTAACCCTATTGAAGAGGCAAAGAGATGGAAGATATGATAGCTCAAGGGGATTTCAAACTGGTCAAAGCACCTCATTACAGCACATATTAGGAAAAAGGGTACAAGCCATAATCATAGTAGCATTTGCTTTCCACACCTGAGAGTTACTCTCATGTATTCACATGTTTTCAGGCTCCTGAGTTTCCCTGCAAAACGTGGTTCATGCAAAGAAATTAATACAGGGCCAAGTTCTCTTACAATTGTATTTGAAATCTATTTTTCATCTGACAGCTCCATTATCACTTTTTTGGATTTAGACTTTGGACATCAATTTCAGAAAGAGCTGTCCAAAAATCTTTTTTTTAAAAAAAAGTTTGTAAGGGTCTGTGGATTGCTTAATTTAGGCCACAAGACATAACTGAGGGATACCTCTGAGCACGGAGAAGAAAGAGAAGGAACTATGCAGCCCCTGAGCTAGTCCCCAGACATCAAGCACAAGGAAGCTCTTTGAAGCAGCTCAACAAAATCTCACACAGAGTCCCTTCACGTAGTGTGTTTGTCTCATTATTCTGCACTGCTACAGCAAGAAATGGAAATAACATGCCAGTGCCAGTTGTCCTCATGGTGCCGTGGTGACAACCAATGTTAGACCTTCCAGTTTGAAAATCATTTCACTTTTCAATGCCAGCTTAGTTGTATGGAAAACAACAGTCATCCACAACTAAATTCTTGATAAAGGTGTTGATCTGGCTAGTATTGCAGATACTTGGTTGAAAGAAGAGCTAATCCAGCACCGTCCACCAGATTATTCCCATGGTACAAGTAGGATGAGGCAACAGAGTGGCTGTCATGGATAGAATCTCAGACCTACTAACCAAGTCCTCCATCCAGCAGTTTACACATTTAAGCATACATACACTAAACACACATTCGAACAGAAACTTCCCTCGTACAATTTCTCAGTGCTAGGGGATCCCAACAGATGAGCACATGATAGTTACTGGTAGGGGACAGAAGCAAGAACAGCTGGGATGTGGCTGTAGTCCCTCTATGCCAAAATACTTTGAAGGGATTTTTTTGGACATGAAATGGTGAAGCAAAGGTGTGAATAAGTGCAACATGTACGATGAAGAAACATACACACCCTTTAACATCTTGGGTAAATTAATGTCATGCCCACTCTGCAGAATGAAGACTAGAAAGTTATGTTCCAATTTCCAAACCTTTTCCTTGGGGTAGGCAACCTGAGAAATAAAAGCTATATCAGACCAAAAACACTACAAACATGTTGTGTGCACGTTTTCCAAAAGATGTTCCCTCAGTTTTTTGGGGGGGAAAGGAGAGGGCTCACAGTTAGCAAAAACTGTCATTGGAAACCAAGGTCAAAATCATCCATACAATGTGAAAGAAAGACAGTGAAGAAAAACAGGGACAAAAATCAACTCATCTGCAATGTGGCATTGGGGAAGAGACTTACAGATACTGTAGGTCCAAAAAGAGAGACAAGTGGGTGCTGAATCAAATCAAGCCTGAACTCTCACTGGAGCAAAAAATGAGTCAACTGACACTGTCCTACCATGAACATATGACTTTTCTAAGAAATCCTCTTATTTGAATATTTCTCTGACCTTTAATTATTCTACAGATAACTCCTTTCCCGGCCCATGAAGCTGCAACAATGTACCTACTTCAGAATGTTCTTAGTAGTAAGAACATTTGTGCATGATCACGTCTTATGACCAAGTGGATTTTTTTTTCTTTTTTAAAAGGTCTTTTTTGAAGATTTATATTCCAGACCCTGCAGCCTGGATTCTTTCCAAATTAAAAAAAAGTGGGTCGGACCAACCATTCTTTTTCAAAATAAGCAAGATTCCTCTTTTCAATTTGAATGAGCTATTTTAAATCTGGGGACATTTAGAGTCACTTGTTACTAAATGGGGAGGCAGTTTTACTTTTTTTAAAAAATTATACTTTGACAACCCTTTGCCCAACCCCCCCCCAAATTTGTCACAGAGCAAGAACAGAATGCCTGATACATTTATGCAAATTTGGTGCTGATCTGAACCCCCATTTCAAAGTTATAATTTTTTATTTGCTCCCATTTTTACAATTCTCTTGTAGAATGTTGATTTGTTCTGCTGCAGAATAACAAAGTTGCGCTACTGTGCAGCTGTAATTTCTCTCAGTTGTTTACATTTTCCTTCAATGATAAAGAACTGAATTTTGCTGGTGAAGTAAATTACAGTTCTCTATAAATGGTTAGAAAAATGTAAATGGGAATCTCTGTTGCTTTTGCTAAGGTAGCAAACTTGTAAGGAACCAAATCTTTTGTTTATATTTTGACTTGGTCCTTTGCACCTGCTGTAATAGTAGATTGACTCCATTGTATTTTACTTGGTGAGCAAAATGTCAAGAGCATATAATGCTGATGAATAAATTTGGTCAGGTACTAATTTGCTTCATCCTCATTTTCGTGCTTCAGGTGTTTCATGGTCTAGGAGGGTTTATTCCTCAATGTTATGGTTTTCCCCATGTCATGTTTTTATTTTCCTTATCAGTTGCTTACACGTTTAACTGTCAGCTAGCTAGGAAAGAAATACTTTTGTGGGACAATGTTATTTTACATTGTCCTTGTTTTCCCTGTAATGCTTTGGATGGAGAATTTAGTGATTGTTTTAGAACAACTTTTTACACATAGGTGGTCAAACCTCATTTTTGTAAACAAAATGTACATTTTCAGAGTTACTTTTTTATACCCCCTTTAGTTATTTTAACTCTTAGGGCACACAAATGCTCAAACTTTGTCAGTTGTATCTGCTGTATTTATTCTGTCTTATATTGCATATAAGCCATCTGTAAAGGAAAGATGGCAAAGAACTGATAATATTAATACAATTACCATCATCATCACCACCACCACCACTACCATCTGGTATTTTTGAACTAATATAGTATCTGATTGAACTGGCACACTGGGGAAAAGAACTCAAAGCAAAGTAAAAACTGCAGGAAAATATTTGCAGTATGGACTAACCCTGTTTAGAATTCAAGTCGTTCTGTTAAATGTTCATGCACTACCCTTTTTTCCACATTTTCACCCAAATGTCAGCACTGCACACTCAATAAATTGTTTGAAGTCTCTTCACTCTTAAGCTCACTCCTCCCATCTACTTTTGTCTTTGTGCAAATCTTGGCTACTGTCAATATATAAATTCAATATAAGATGTGTAAATCACCAGCATGAGACCATGAGCTGAGGCATGCTTTTTATCTAGCCCCAGGTGACAAATCATAGACCCAGCCTAAAGTATACAGCATATGGACAATACAATATAAAAATATCAATAAATTTCCATGATGCCATTGTTCCTGTAGATTCTATGTAAAGCAAAATAAGCAAACTATATATTGTTAGTGGGGACTATATGGGCTGCATTATATATATTGTTGAAAAGACTTAGATACAGTTACGCAATTAGCAGTGCTAAGCCTCATTAGCAATAGCCTCATTATGTCTGCAGAATGATAATCATGCTGAAAAATATCAATATTAATCAAAAGCAATGCTGAGTGATTTTGGAACATGGTTTGAGAAATTTGCTTGCTAGAAGCATCTGAAAAACCAGGAGATTCTAACTAGAGACACTAGCAAATGTTTCCATGGATAAATGGCCCTTTACTAGAAGAAAAACAGGCACTGTTGGGCTGATCTATCCACTAGCAGACATTAACTGCTGGTGGAATATATATCTTTCCCCCAAAGCCTCCCCATCTGCCCCAGAGGATTAAGAGACTCTTCTAAAGGAGACCAGAGGAAGTCCTCTTGCTTAAGTCAGTTCATGCACTACCCTTGTGTAACACTGCATGTATCATCACCCTTAAAGCCGCTGCTTTTCTGATGTCATCAGTTCCTCCCTTTATACCTCATCTGGACAGTCAAAGTTACACACTGCTTGTCATCCTTACTGGGGAAGAGTGTGGTGGGCAAAGGAACTCAGATTGTACCTGAAAGAGCTGCTCCACCAAAGTACTGGCTGGTTGGAATTACTCTCAAGCCACCTTTTCTCCTCCTGCATTTTCATTCATGAGGGAAGGTGAGGGAGAAGGGAAGCAGAACCAGCTGCAGTCTTATGGAGTGCTCTTCTTCTCTGGAAAAGCCATGCTCTGATGGCTCTAATCACTTGCTCTCGACACTCTCTTTTCTGAGTGGTTGGGGTTTCAAGGAGGGGAAAGTACATACCTACAGTCCCACAGGCCAGAAAGTTCATTTCCCTACCCTGCAAGTTTAGCTTTGGGTTATATGAACCTTGTTTTCAATTTAATCCATGATCTGACAAATGATTAATGAGCTAAACACTTTTTAATCTGATGAATTAAAGCCTTGATCAAATCAAGTTGTACATGTTTACATGAATACTAGGAATATAGAATATTCTTAAGACAAATACTAGATCAAATAAAGCCTCAGAAGTTTCATTTTCCTATATCCAAGAAATCTTCCTATCATTGGATTCTTTATTACAACAAAGACCCATATGTTCAAAGAGATATAAGCTACAGTCCCAAGTAGCTATTGGTTAATTTAATTACAGTGCCATGAAGTTTGCTATTGATTGGAGAAAGTGGGGGACTTCAAGAAAATTAATTGTACTTGATAATGGTTTCAGAATAAAATGAGTTTTGGAGGCAATCAACAACCATAATGTAGAGCAATATACAGTTCATGACAAGTATTTTGTATGGTGGAAGACACTCTGGATAAAGAAGGAAAAAATAATGATCCTTATTAAGTGAAGCGGAGCATTATAATAATGGTTCCTATTAAATGAAGGTGGCCATTATAATTCTTGAAAACATGTCAATGCTATGAACATATGTTTCAACACTGAGCAATTTCTAACTTGTGCAATAACCTATACAGCAGGATTGAGTATCACCAACTTACTGCACTCATTTGATGTGGGAAAAGGACACTAGAGAGCTCCCTTGTCTCATTCATTTCCACTAGAGGCTCTACATGTTAGTAGGTGACCTTTCTTTGAAAGGACTTCATGTGTCAAAGCACAAATAATGCTTTGTAATGGCTGCTGGAGTCCACTGAGATTTGTAGGGAAACAGTGGCCAAATGAAGAAACTCAAAGTCTGCCATCACCAGAGCAACTTCCTCCTTTCAAGCAATGATCATCATCATCATCATCATCATCTTAGAACAACAGAGCTGGAAGGGTACATAAACATCTTAAATATCTGGAGGGTTGAACTTTGCCCACTCTGACCTAATTTGAGAACGATCATTAGAAGGGGACATTCCAGCTTATAGCTATGGGCACAGGGCACAATGAAATGAAAGGGTGTGAGCCTAGTTGTCATTTTTTTCCCCTTACTAATGTGGACATTTTCCAACAATTGCACACAACACAGCTCTTTTCTATGCATGTCTGCTCAGGAGATTGCCTCAGTGCAAGAGTTTTTGGGAAAGACATATCACATGACTTGTGTATAAGCCAGAAAACAGAGATGGAGACTGAGGGATGGAGAAACAGGCTTCAAATGATTTACCCATATGAAGGGCAAATTCAGATGAAATATTTCACACTCAGCCCTGTTTACAGGAGCTGACAAGAAGCCAATGAGCAGATAAATGATGTAAACATTATAATTATCCTCATTAGTTAGGGATGAAACATGAACTGCTGGATAGCTCAGTGGTTTAAGTATCTGACTGCCAAGCCAGAGGTCAGGAGTTCAATTCCCCACTGTACCTCCTTGAGAGGAGCTGGACTCAGTAATCCATAGGGTTCCTTCCAGCTCTGCAGTTCTAAGATTATGATTAGAGATGGGGGTATTCGTATTCGTATCCAAATACAAATACCCCTGCACAGGTGGACATAACGAGGGTTCAGACCCCTGGGGCCAGACCGTCCACTCACTTTCGACTGTTGCTGCGGGCTCCACGCTCCCTTCCTATTGCTCCGGAGCTCACAGTCTGCAAGCCACTCCTGGCAGGAGGCGGGAGGACGAGCCTCACTGCCAGGTCAAAGAGTGGCTCACAAACCGCGAGCTCTGGAGCAATAGGAAGGGAGCACGGAGCCCATAGCAACAGAGGAAGGTGAGTGGACGGTCCGGCCCTAGGGGGCTGGACCCTCATTATGTCCACCTGTGCGGGGGTATTCATATTTGTATACTAATACCCCCATCTCTAATTGTGATGATTAGTAGAAGGTTTGTCTATTATGGCAAAGGCTGCCTCCCTGTGGTCTGGTAAGGGTGGTGATGCCACACCTCCTCTTCCAGCAAAGAGTGAAGTGTGAGAGGATTGGTTTTCCCCACATTGTTTTTCTTTTTAAAAAAATCCTTACACACACACCCCACTGAGATTAAGAAATCTTTGAATTTATTTATTTAGTTAGTTAGTTAGTTAGTTAGTTAGTTAGTTATGTCAAGGCTACTCTGGGCAGTTAACAACATTAAACAAATATAACATAGTGAAGAATCAATTTAAAACAGTGAATAAACTAATTATAAAAATCAAAATTAAACACATATACACCAACAAAATTAACTAAAATCAAAATAATATGAAGGCAAGGCGGCAGAACAGATAATATAAATGTTAAAACAGCCACTGTGTTAAGATGTTATAAGGTCTGGAAAGGCCTGTCTGGGAAAAAAAATGTTTTAATGATCATTTAAAAATTCCCAGTGAAGGGGCCAGGCAAATTTCAAGTGGGAGATTATTTGAAAGATGGGGAGCAACCGCTGAGAAGGCCCAGGTTTTGTTTTTCTTGTTCCGGACCTCTCTTGGGGTCAATATTCTCAACTGCCCAACCTGGGAAGATCGTGTAGGATGGGCAGATCTTGTTGGGAGGAGGTGTTCTGTTAGGTATTGAGGTCCCAAACCATTTGTATGCCAGCATTATCACCTTGAAGCTGGGATGGAAAAGAACAGGTAACCAGTGCAGGGTGGCCACAGCAGGGGAGATATGACGGTATTTCTTCACACCACTCAATAGTCTGACCACCATATTCTGGACCTGCTGAAGTTTCCATAGCAGCTTCATAGGCAGCTCCATGTAGAGAGCATTACAGTAGTCTAATTTGAGAATACCAATGCATGAACCAGCGTGGTGAAGGACCTGGTGTCATGGCAGCTGGTCATTCCATCTCAAATGGAAATAGGTAGAGCAGACCACAGACACCATCTGGGACTCCACTGATAGTGCTGGGTCCAAGCTGCAAACCTCATCCTTAGCAAAGAGAGTAACTCCCCAAAGGAGAGGGAGGCCCCCAATCTGCAGACACTAGGGGCACCCACCCTCAAGAATCTTGTCCAGATTCAGCCTTGGTCTATTATCCCTCATACACCCTAGCACAGCATCCAGGCAGCGCTCAAGGGACAGAACGGCATCCTCTGAAGAGGGATGGAAAGAGAGATAGAGCTGGGTGTCATCCACATATTGGTGACACAAAGCTCCAAAACTCCTGACGACCTCCCCCCATGAGCTCATATAGATATTAAACAGCACTGGGGAGATGATCGATCCCTGTGGGACTCCGCAATTGAGCGTCTCTAAGGATTGTCCTCTAGGAAGGATCAGAGCCAGGACAAAACCAGACCACCAAATCCCCAACCCAGAGAGCCTCTCTAGAAGGATACTGTGGTCAATGGCATCAAGGCCACTGAGAGATCAAGGAGGACCAACAGGGGCATTTTGCCCCATCAGTCTCCATCAAAAGGTAATCTTGCAGGGTGACTAATGCTGTCTCCATGCGGTGGCATGGCCTGAACTCAGACTGGAACGGATCAAGGGCATTGTGGTAAATTCTTATAAAAAACAAATGGCTCATGGATCGTGGTTAATTCTTATGAAAAACAAAATGACATTCACAGTAACATTCATGCAGACTGAAATCATTCCTAGAATCCTATTGGTACCAATGTAAGGCTTCCATAACTTGTTGTGACCAACATGTGCCCAATTGTGCAACTGAGACACACCCCAGCACCTCATCAATTAGTTGTGGCAAGTTACATAAACGCCAGTAGGATTCTAGTCAACAGGCACCTGCCTTACTGATGTTTCCCAAGCAATAGGGTTCAGCACCACCTTCCAGATTAATAGGAACACTTGAAGTTTGAGATCTTTATTGTGCTTCAAGACTACTTGAAACCTGTACTACTTTTGTTTCTTAGGGAAGAAAAGAGGGGGGAACCACCTGCTGTTGCAAATAGCAGAAGTGATCCCCCTCCCTGCTGTGTAGCTGTCGTTTTGTAAGACATCCCTGATTCAGTCGCCACTGGTTTCAGCCTCAGCTGTAATTTAAATGTTCCTTGTAATTCAAGGATGATGTGCAATTCTGACAGCAGCAGAACAGTGACAAATACTTCTCATGCGCAAGACACTGACATAAATGATACATGCAGGCAGAAGGGAATAGGAGAAGGTGCATGAATATCTTGCTACATAGAACAAATGTGCCAGTATTCCTGCTGTCACTCCGCTTATGCTAACCCGCCACTGCTCAACTGTCTTAGCATGGCTATAACAACAGCGTTCTCAGAGGTAATTGCCAGGAAAACTGCTGGAGAATGTAGCTGGAAAACTAGCTGAAAGGGCAAAAATTAAAGAAGCTAGTATATTGCATTCTACTTCATTTAATTTTGATTTTATTTTTCTAAATATGTTCATTTAAATATTTCTTTCCCACCAAATATCAGAAGATGTCAGAACAGAGTGCAGTTATAAAACAATCCAAGCTATTTCAAATAGGGCTGTGCAAGGGATTTAGACATATCCCTACTTCCAAATCAAATCAGCCTAATTTGGCCTGATTTCTGCGAGGTCTGGATTGAAGGGAATGGCCAGGTTCAGCTCCATATATAAATATAAACAAGATCCTAAGTCCATAGTACACAAATCCCTCATGCTAGCTGTCTGAAATTTGGCAGCTTTGTTACTACCTTTGGGGTCTAGCATCTTTCCAGATTTCATTTGCCTTAACTGAAAAACAAGAAAGCTACAGCTGCTCTGGCCAAAATAAGGAGATCCACTCATTACCATGCCATTAAAGATAACAACAGACAGAAATAACAGGTGTGGAGAGTTGATAATAACAGAAGTGGACGGTCAGTAAATATGTTACAAGTTACCTTTTCAACCATATATGCATGCTCAAAATCAGTCAACAAAGGGTTGTTGCATCTTCACTGAGTAAAGACTTCTGCTTTGTAAATTTAAAACACGCCCATGGACAACAAGGTTGTTGTTTTTTAAAAGCACAGACACCATTCAAAAAAGACTGGTAGAGCTCAGTGGCTTGGTGAGCCTGTCTGCAGAGCTGGGGGCCAGGAGTCTGAATCCCCCCTGTGCCTCCTGGGGAAGAGACCAGCTGAAAACCCCCAGAGCATGTGCGGCTAACAGGGTTACATGTCTTGACACTTGTGCAGCCTTGGGCCAACTGCATGGTCCCAAAGCATCTCTAGAAGGAAGAACTTGATGGCACATAATTATTAAAAGGCCATGCAAGATTGGAGTCTCCCTCATCCAGCTATTTACTCCACACTCAGCTAAATAAATGCACAATATATGTTCAGTGGAATAGGAATTTGGAGGCTTGGTTTGTCTTTCAAGTATTGATATCAAAACATGGGGGGGAGTGTTGATTTGGGACATTACAAAGTACTAGTGTCCAGATGGTAGCCTCTTAAAATTAACTATATGGTTTTTTTTGGCTTGGTCCGATGTATCACTCTTCAGTGATTCAGATGATTCTTTGTAGGTTTCTGGAATGATTCTTTGTTGGTTTCTGGAACATGGGAAAATTGCCAGACTCAACCCCTTTGCAAGGAACATGACCTAATTTGCCTAATTAAGAGACATTACAGTAGCTGTTCATACCTAATCCATACCAGTTGCAATATTGATTTTGCATCTGTACACAGGTCTATTCCAGAGAGGAGATCACAGCTGTAGTTCTTTCCCTATCCCTCTCTCACATACACATACACACATTGTTGGGGTTTTTTTTTTTTTACATATACCAGAGCCATTCAAGCTTCTGAGCCTCACAAATCCTATTCCCATGGTCTGCCAAAGAACCCCTGTATGTATGCCACAGAGAAGGATGGATGAACCTGTTTCATATTCTGTAATGGCCACAAGGACATGTCATTTCAGTCCTATTTGGCATCCGCTTGGGTATTTTTAAAATCTGCACAAATAGGGACATGCATTTCTAGATGCAGTTTCCCCAAAGATAATTCTTCTAAACTCTTTTACCTAACTCACAGTGGGGTAGATATAAAGACGAGAGATCCACCGGCTAGAGTCTGCTGCAGAAGGCACACACTTATGAAAGAATGTGAGTCCGGTCCCCTCTTTTTCAAAATATAATAAAATAAAATAAATCCAAGGATCAGAACTTCCAGACAACAAGGCACTCATGGGCAGTAGAATTTGGGGAGTGGACAGGCATTTTGTTTCTCCTTTTATTGCACAATTAGGAGTTAATAATCCTTGTTGCTTTACTTCAACTTCACCAGCTCAGTAGATCCATACCAAGAGATGGGGAAAGGTTTTTATATTATTACATTAAAAATGTAATTATTTCAATTATACTAATGCCTGCTCCTACCCTAATCCATGCTTTTTGTGCATCTCAACAGGGATATATTTGTAGGCATTTTTTGACTGGCAAAGGGCATCACACAAATTCTCCTATCAGGCAGGGCTTCTGGTTGTGTCCAGGCGCAACCCAATCTCTAGTGTACAGGCAGCAATTTTACAGAGCACACACAATTGCTTCCACTATCACAAGGAGTCAATAGAAACTTCCTTCTGCAAGCACTGGGAATGTCATTCTCCTTGTGCAAAAGACCTAACACACAAACAGGATTTTGTCCTAGGGAAATGTGAATGAGTGAGAGGGGTTCCCACGGAAATGCAAAACACACTAATGGTGCCCTCCTCATTAGTTAAAGATCACTTGCCTAACAGGGAGAATTCAAGAATCTACTGTAAGTCCACCCCAGCCTTTTGTAGGAATTGCACAAGCACCCAGAATATGGCCAGCATCTGCAGTGATACACTGAAGATGAATGAGCATCTACAGTTCCAGAGGAATTAGATTGAGATGCACAACAAACACTAAATATACATCGACACTGACAGTGACCTGGGGTAGCACGACCCGTGCTCATCCATTTGTAGCAGAAACATATTTGTTTGGCTCAACGTGAGTGATTATTTGCATAGGTTTATACTCCCCCTTTGGGTTAGCCTTTCAAGCTACACTCAATGAACTTGTATTGCAAACGATTCCGCCTTAGGTCAGCATTTTAAATTAAGCTTTCCATCTTCATGGATTTACCTGGCTGAATGATTTTAAATAAACACAGTATTTCAAACCTTTTTTTTGTTGGGGGGCGGCAGTGGGAGGGAGAGAGCACTATACAATCTTTTTTTAAAAAAATTCTCTAAAATGAGCGTGGGTTGATAGTGAATTGAATAGGAGATTTTGTTCTGTTCTGTTTTTCTTCATTTTCCATTCATCGTTCGGCCCTCCAGATGTTCTGGTCTACAAAACAACTCCCACCAGGATGGTAAAAAATTGTGATTTGTGACAATCACAATTTTTTGTGTGATCGTCACAAAAAAAAAATTTTGTGACTAATTTTTTAGTCACAAAAAATTGTGACTAAATTGTGATTTAGTCATTTAGTCGTGTCCGACTCTTCGTGACCCTATGGACCAGAGCACGCCAGGCCCTCCTGTCTTCCACTGCCTCCCGGAGTTGGGTCAAAAGCATCTGGAGAGCCAAAGCCCCCCCCCCATCCTAGAGAGGAGATAGTGCATAAGGACTCCATCTGAATCATGCCATTGGGTGCTCTTACCTAACCTGGATCCCTTCAGATATTTTGGACTACACTTCTCATCAGTGCCAGCTAGCTTGCCAATAGTCAGAGGATGGTGAGAGTTTCAGGACAAAACATATGGAGGGATCTAGGTAGGAAATGTTTGCCTTCAGGTGACTTCGTTCCACACCATATCTCCAACAGCAGTGAAACAGACATTTAATGCAGCGGTCTCCAACCTTTTTTGGTCCACGGACCAGCTGGGGAAGGCGGGGCACCCCCTGCACTCGTGCGCATGCGTGAACAAGCGCTCTCTCGCATGAGCGCGCACGCACCATGCGCATGCGCAAATGGAGGTGTGGCGCTTGTCTGGGCGCACTTGCGCTTGTGTGCATGCGCAAACGGTGGTGCGGTGCTCGCACGGGCGTGCTGGAGCACACGTGCAGGCGCAAACAGGCTGTGCGGGGGTGAGTGCGTGCAGGGGGTGGGGTGGGAGGTCTGTCTCGGCGGCCCGGTCTGGCTCAGGCCACGGACCGGCACTGGGCCGCAGACCAGGGGTTGGGGACCTCTGATTTAATGGATGACCAGAAGCAGAGGATGGAGGCAACAGTGTTAAACAGATGATGCATGGGTTTATCAGTGACTTTTATCTATGATAGCTAAGCTGAAGGGGAGCATCATATTCAGTGCCAGGTAATCTCTATTTATCAAATACTGGGGAGCAAATTTCTTCATACCCTTTTTGGGATCTTCCTGGAGACATTCTCCTCTCCACCACCCTCCACACTGGAAGAAGAATAGGAAGAGAAAAAGGAGGGGAATGAAGCATTGGATTGGTCTTGGAGAAGACATGTAGATATTTACTCCTCCTCCAGTGGCAGAGCAGGATGGGCAGCACTCCCATTGTGAAGCTGGAAAGCATGTCTTCTGCAGCAACTAACACTAATCTTTGTAAAAATAAGCTATCTTCTTTTAGTTCCTTCCCCATCTTTGTACTGCCCTCCCTGTCATCTTACTTTTATCCCTCTTCACAACGTCCAGAGGCCAGAAAAAGCCCACAAATCACCACTGCTTCCCCGGCCTCTTACTTGCCCCTTCTGGTTGCTGGGTTATATCCCTGCTTCCATGCTCTAGCCACAGTCTGTAAAGAATCCTCCTGTATATTGGAGCAATCATGTTTACCAACATATAAACATTACGGATGTGCACTGTTATTGGAGAAATGTGTAAAAATAGACTAAATCAGGACTATTTGCCTATTTTTAGGGTGATCACAGGACACAGCAAATTGCTGAGAGGCAGAGTAGGACTTCCCTCGAATATATCATGATGGCATTCATGAAGTTAAAAATGTTAATTAAAACACACACACACATATAATGGGACTATAGGCAAGGAAGAGAAAGAGAAGGTTTAAAAAGAATCTGAGTTTGCAACAATGGAAAAGGAAAGTATGCTTTTTACCTTAGAACTGAACCTGCTTTGACTTTCTTGCTGCAAAGCCATCGATTGAATCATCCAAGACTGTTTAGACTGCTTTTTCCTTCAGTCCTCCAATGTCTTGTTTACACCCTCATGGCTATAGCTGTAGTATGAGGAAGCCAAAGGACCACTAACTTCAGACCCAGCAAAAAGGATGAAGGGGCAAGTAGGGGACAGAAAAAGAACAAAAGGTCTGCAGATATTGTAGGAGCTTACCTTTTCAACCTAATTTTGTTTTCTTGAACAAGCCCATTTACTGTTCTATTGGATGCCCACCTGTGCAGACTGCTGCTGCCCTGGCCTGCCTGCAGCTGACGTCTCCACAAAACTCTGGGGTCCAAAGCAGCTGCACCATTTGCTATGACCTGACCTCCTGATCTGTGTTTCCCTATTTGCAGGAATGTTTTTCTCCCTTCCAGAGATCCAGAAATAGACAAATACGAACAAAGACGTGAATAAGGATTGCATTGGGATATCTTTAAAACAGGCACAGGGTGTGGCGGGCAACAATCTATGTGACCATATTTGGGCCTGGACCAGATTAGAGACTCAGTGAAAATCTCTAATAAATGTGAAACAAACTTTGTTTTCACATGTGCTTTTGACTCTGTGGAAAAAGAAACTCAGCAAGAAAATAAATCCGAAACAAAATTATTCTTCCCCAAGGAACAAGGAAAGGTGATAGGGTGGAGTGTGACCTACTTTTCTGATAAATTGAATTGTCTGCATGCTGGTAAAGATGACACTCCAATTTTCCTTTGAAATAAAACACATACATCTTAATTTTCTTTCCAAGACAGAAAGATTCAAGAGCAGGGAGGAATTTTCTTCCCATTATAGCCCACCTTTTGGGGGGGGGGAGTGGGAGGGAGAGAGCGCCATACAATTTTGTACTTTAACAGAATGACTTTTGTATCCAACACTTTTGACAATCAGTTGCCTTGATGACCCAGCCCTTGTTACAAATCACAGGAAAGCTATTTATCAGTGACACTCTGAGAGAAAGATTGTGCAAGATCTATCACCAAGGCATTTGTTCCTGTTCTTCAGTAACTACAGTCTTGTACATGATGGCTTCCATGGAAACCATAACTCTCTTTCTAAGAGATCTGACACATATGTGGCCTCACCCGTTCTGCAGGATGTACTCTGGGCCTCATTTTCTGTGTTAGATATGATTGTGATGATCTGGGTATGATACCACTTTCTGTAATTATGTTGCAATGTGGACAGACAGATAGTTCCCGGTGAAATTTATGTCTTACTGGGATTCATGAACTATAGAATGGTAGGATGCTAAGGTGATCCAAGCTAGAAGGAGGATGGATCTAAATGGATTTCTGGTTTCTTGGAGATTTTTCTGTCACTTTTAGAGGTGATTCTGTCAAAGTCCCAATGAACCTCTGGAATGGGCAAATGGACTTTTGTGATAAATTTATTATCTATGATTAGTCATGCAAACTTTTGCTTATTTTGTTCTTGCATGTAAGAATGAAAAAGAGAGAAACTGTTCTTTTCTACAATTTTCATATTTCAGGACCTTTGTTGCAAAAAAGAAAATCACAAACGTGTTTGGGTGCAAAAATGTTATATTTTGCACGTATAATGTAATTTGTACTATAATATTGTATTTTGTTCTTAATATAAGATTTTGTTTGTTTGCTAATACTTCTGATGATGAAAGAAAACACTGATCTTTCCTCTCTTGTGCATGAGTGAAAAATCTCATAGTGGTTGACAATTTTTGACAAGGTGTCTTAATGTCTTGAGACACCCTTTTCTATCAAGACTGTTCTTTATTGCTTCATCTATGACTTCCAAATAAGCAGAGAAATTTGAACAGGAAGAAAAAGAAAGCATGGATTATTCTCTCATTATTCCCTGTTATGATTTGGTACATGCCAATATTCTGCTTAGAGTACATTTTGTAGAGATGAGCTATATTCCCATTAAAAGGTGGTTCACAGTGAAAATGCTGACATACGGTAGCCATAAAACCAGTGGCAAATTATGTGAGACTTAATAAGAACCAGAGGGAAGCATGAAATGGAACTTCAGATAATCAGGTGGGATATATTCTCTCAGGAAAATTATGTTTGTCTTGCTGTGACTCTCATCTTATGCAGCAAAGGGCTGATAGATTCTGCATCTCTTTGATCAAAACTATTAGATGGTGTACCTATGGGAACATTTGCAGCCAAGGATACTGTCTTTGCATACCATTACACATTTTTAAGAAGCTGCTCACAGCATCTGCAGAAAGAAAGGCCCGTCAGCTCTGTGATAGTTGGCCAGTGCCAGCATAGATTCTCAGTACATATAGAAAATTTGGGGCAGAGCTTAGGGACTTTAATGTATTGTGTCATTTCCATGCTCCCTTTCCTTCAGAGTTTTGCTCTCTCTCCTCCATTTTATACTTACAATAATGTGTACCATGCTAGGTTGAGTGGTAGAGACTGGTGTAAATAAGCTCAGTGGCTGACTGGGGATTTGGACCTGTCTCCTTGGTCCTAATACAATACTGTAGCCACAACATCACACAGTTCTCTATACTACAGAAAGTAAGAAGCACCTCTCTATCTTCACTCTGTAATGAAACTTCTAATTATAATACATGTGTGAAGTCGATTCTGGCTTACAGCTAAGACTGGACTAACATTTAGCTATCAAAAAGCGTCTGAGACAAGAACACTGAGACAAGAACTCTATGCTGATATTTATGACATATCCCCACTTCTCTGGAAGTCATGGATATGAAGACTGTATCATTTGTAGACCAACTTTCTCCTACTGAAGGAGCCAAGGAGGTGCACACCATTAAGACAGGTAAAACTGAAAACACAATAAATTGGTGGTTAAAAAACAATTAAAGCATGCTACTAATTAAAAATCCATTAAACAATTTTAAAACATTTCAGACTATAAAATCAAACTTTAAAAAGCAATAAATGATCATCTAGGACTCAGATTATAGTTAATGAAAGTTATTAAAAGTTATTAAAAGACTGCCTGAAGAGGTGAGTCTTCAACTGTTGGTGGAAGGAAAAAAGGGAGGGGACTAATCCAACAATTCTTGCAATGGAGAGCATTCCATGAATTGGGAGCAGCCACAGACAAGGACCTTTCGTCTTCCCATCAAATATACATGAAATGGCAATGGAATCAAGAGAAGGGCACCATCTGCAGACCTTAAGATACTGGGAGACTCATCTAAGGAGATACAGTCCTTCAGATAGCCTGGACCCAAACGGGAGCTTTATAGGTGATAACCAACAATTTGAATTGGGCCTGGAAATGGACTGATGGTCAATGCAGTTGTTCTAGCAAGGGCATTATATGGTCCCTATAATTGGCCCCAGTCAGCAGTTGGGCAGTTTCATTTTGGACTGGCTGAACTTTCCAAACCATCTTCAAAGCAGTCCCATATACATAGAGCATCCAAGTGGGATGTAACTAAGACAGGTGCCACTGTAGCCAAATCAGACATCTCAAGGAACAGGCGCAGCTGGAGCACCAGTTCTGACTGTGCAAATGCACTCCTGGCCACAGCCAAAACCTAGGCATCCATGTTCAGGGATGAATCCAGGAGTAAACGCAATTTCAGGGGCAGTGTAACTCCATCCAGTACGGGATGTAACCCTATTCCCTCATCTGCCTTTCAACTGACCAGGAGCACCTTTGTCTTGTCTAGATTAAATTTTAATTTGTTTGCTGTCATCCAGCCTATTACTGACATAGGCACCAGTTTAGAACTGAAACAGCTTCCTTGAAGTTAAATGGAATGAAGAGACAGAGTTGGGTGTTATCAGCATATTCACAACACGGACTCTCAAAAATCCAGATGACATCTCCCAGTTGTTAAAGAGCATGGAGGACATTATTTCTGTCATGGTGAGGGCCAGATTATGTCTGTTTGTCATACAAAGCTCTGGCAAACCTAATTTAGTAACAAACGTGGCTGAATATACCATAATTCAAATACATACTTAGTTACCCCTGAACCTGGATGGATGACTCTATTAATTTTGCTTTCTCCCACGTTCACATTTAGAGTTCTTTCCATCCCAAATATCAAACATTTGCAAATGCTGGAAAATTCCTGTTTAGAAGGCAAGCTGAAATGAAATTATAATCCATGCCTATTTATTATATTTAATTTTTTTGAAAGTTTTCCTCTTTCAATAAATAAATAAATAAAGGGGATGCATTTAATCATTATCCAGACAGACAGGTAATATAATTCACACAGAAATAGACAAATATTTGAATTTTTATTGTTTTCAGAAAATATAAGACCCACTAGTTATAGCCCTATCCCTAATCCTACCTTTGACCCCTCTGCTAGCCATCAGAACATTGAAATTTCAAGGGGGTTGGAAAATATCTCAGAACTAACTCAACAAATGAAATCCTGTTGTGCAGTTAGATGAACAACAGAACTTTTGGAAGAAATTTGGCATTATCTTGAGCAAGTTGGCATTCAGCAGCTACGGTCTACAGAAATTTCTCAATTTATGGCAATTTGCTCCTAAAAGTTACAGTTTGCATAGTTGGGCAACAGGATTTAAGCAATTTAAAGAAAATGCATGGCTGAAAAGTCAGGTCAGTCTGGACGCAAGGTCTCTATAAAATAACTTTGCTTTGCCAAAGAATCTCTTTCATGGCTGACATTTGAGCATCAGAGTCCTGAAGAGCGGATAGAGTAAATTGATTTGCATTATATAAAACGTTGTAATGGCCAACAGGTAGCATTTGCTGATCAAATAAGATCTATCCCTATTTTATTCCTTCAGTAATTTAGTTCCAGGGCAACTGACTCTTCTAGCAAGTGTGAACCCCTGTTAGTCTAAATTATGACATCACCATGATGGCAGCTTACCAGATTCTGATTTACACGAGTTATATTTTGCCATTATATTTTTTTCTACTGTGTATGAAGCCCCTGTAACTTCCTGTACCAGCAAAAGTCAGTTGTTTACAGTTGAAGGGAAATGCAGTCACCTAAGATAAATATAAATATAGGGAGGCAAGAGACAGAGATACATGCAACTTCACACACGCCATGCCACACATATCGGATACCAACAACATGGATACCAGGGAGTGTCAGGCATCATGTAGCAGCAGCAAATGGATTTTCCTCCATAGAGGAAACATGGATTTTCCTCCATAGACTCAAATTGGCTTACTGGGTGACCACTGAGAATATTTTTCATGTATATTCAGCAATATGCTTAAAACCTAAAGATTACTTAGTTTGTGTATTTGCCTGAAACGTAAGTTTAGTTTTCACACATTTTTCAAGTACATGTGCCTACAGTTTTTCAATAACTGTAAGACTTCTGGATGATCTCAACATCTCTCAAGTATTTTTCTGCATAGGAAACACAGAATTAACAGATAAATAAGGCTTGTAGAATTAGACAAGTTGATGTTGCCTGGAATCATTGGAACAATGGAAGGACATATACCTTGATACCCAGATTGATTTTGATATGATGGTTCTTTGATTGTATTCTGGAATTACCCCTAATTGGGATAAATGCCAGCTGTGATGAGCATAGGCTTCTGATTTTTCCCTGAAGTTCTATAGGACTCTTAGGGAGATGTTCAAGTGTCAGATTCTCTAACCTGGCATAGGGTTAAAAGCAAATCCAAATTATGATCTGCAGCCATGGCAGTCTGAGAGATTAAAGAGGAGAAAATATAGATCAGTGTTTTGTTGGGGTTTTGTTTGTTTGTTTGTTTGTTTTTCTTCTTGCTACTGCTCCTTTCCACTTCACTTTGCTTTTTATCAAACCGACCTTCACAAAAACATACTAGAAAACAAAATTGAAATGCCCATAACTGACAATTCAAAGTTCTAACAGTTACTGGGAAATTTTAATGAGTCAAAAAGAAGATGGCTCTGTTTGGTAGGAGTATAAATATTCATAAATGAAAATTCAGGAAGTTGTTTCTTCATTAACATAATGAAATGTCAGTTATCTCAAATCTTGTAGAACTCATTGACTAAATTTAGATATTAACTGTAAAGATGCCATGGTTATACTCAGACTTGGAATAATACTCAGATATTTATTCAGGTTGTACTATTCATAGTAGTCTATAACCATCATCATCATCTTAGAACTCCGGAGCTGGAAGGGACCCTATGGATCATTGAGTCCAGCCCATCAAAGGAGGACAGTGAGGGATCAGACTCCCAATCTTTGGCTCCACAGCCAGAGATCTAAAACACTGAGCTCTCTAACAGCAGTATACTTACTTTTAAAATATTTATTTTAACTAAATAAAATAAACAAAATAGTCTTAATAGTGTGAGCCAGATATAAGAAATCTGGGAGTGTTAAAACACTCTTGTACAAGCAAGCATGAGATCTGACCATACACAGACTCAAGAGAGAGAACAAGCACTGTTTATTTCGAGTGGCCACTCGGGTCCCCCAGACATGAGGGACGTTGACCCAAAAGTGCCAAGAGCTTTTATGCCTTCTAACCACAAGGAAATAAAGGTACAGAAAAATCCTCATTGGCTGACAAGTAGGTCAAGAGGGTTATTCAGTATACATTCTATAGGGTAGAACAGCAAAGGGGCATATGTTTTCTAAGTATGCAGGCAGTTCCCCCCTTCCCTTTGGGTACTCTAACTTGTCTGCAAGCTGTTCTACAGTTACATTTCAGTAGGAAATTAGGTAGACAGGATATTCGTGGTCGGCCAATATACCACAGCCTAGCTTCAAAGTGGAGCAAGCAGGTACTTTCCTAGCACCAAGCTCAGAGAGACAGAGAAAAGCAAACTATTTCTTATACTTTAGCACAGGCACTCATTTTAGAAGAATACTGGTCTGGGGTCTCGTGGAAGCGTCCTTCAGCATCTTGCACTTTCATGCTCACAATAGAAAGATGGCACTTATACTTTTAACAAATCAGAATAAACTGGTTTAAACTAAATAGTATTTAGTGTATTTTTAAATGAGTTTTTAAAAGCCACATTGTTTACAATGCTAGAACATTCAGAAGAATAAAATCTGCCTTTGAAAACTTACATCTTGAACAGTACTTTAAATATTGTCCCTCAAATGGCATTTAAAAAAAACTTCTCAAAATGTTCTTTATCGGGAATAAGCATGTAGGGTTTCAAAACCTCATTGTTATCACATCAGCTAGAAGAAATGAAATGAACGCAGTGTGGAAAAGTGAGGGAGGTTTAAGCATCTAATAACATAAAATGAAATGGATATAGTGGAGCAGAAAGTACACTCAGTGCTTTTAAGAACATTTTTTGTTGTTGTTCTACTCTTTAAAAAAGGGGTGAATGGCAGTTGTAATGCTTCTGACAGCATCCAAAATTCCTAGCTCTGGGGACTGCCTGCTTTATGTAAAACAAATGAGAGAGGACTTAAACAGTATTCACATGTCAAGGGAATCCTGCTGGTTGCTTAAAATAAATGCTCTCTTAAAAACAAAACAAAACACTTGCCAAGAACCATAGTAAATAAACCAGTACCCTGTCTACCAAGGGTAGGCAATACCTTTATTAGACCACTGAAACCTCTCTAACAGGAAGGCTTTTGACTTCAGGCATCTTCATCTGGCTCGACATTGTGAGGCTGGGAGGCAGGTGTGTTGCAGAATAAACAGGAAAACCCTCTGAAAATCATCACGGCCAAATGTAGAAGCGAGGCTTTCTTGATCAAAGCAATTCCAAAATGAAGTCTACAGCCTTGTTGGCAAGTTTCACCTTCACATTTCATTGCCCAGTCCTCTGAAAGTAACTGGGCAAACTACAAGCAGACCTGTGTGCCACATTGGCTTAAGCACTGGTTTTGATGAGAGACCTGGGTTTGCATTCCTTCTCAGTCACAACTACCTTGAAGCAACTATTCTCATTGTGCCTGCCTCAGTGAAAATAAACTGAGAGAATGCCTACGTAAGGATAAACCTTATGTTGAAAAAGGAGCTAGTTCTGAAATCACTGGAGAGCAGTGGTTCTCAACCTTAGGTAACCCAGGTGTTCAAATCTGAGAAACCCCAGCTAGTGCAGCTGGTGGTGAAGGATTCTGGGAGTTGCAGTCCCAGAATACCTGGGTTATCCAAGGTTGGGAACTACTGCTGTAGAGGGTGGCAAACAAATGTGACAAATAAACATCTTACTCCATGCTGCCTAAAACAGTATCTGTTTTGTTGGTACATGTTATAATCAGAGCTTTTTGGACTACAGTTCCAAGAATCTCCCAGTGAAAATAGTTGGTAGAAGACTACATGGACAAAACATTACACTAATTTAGGATTTTTCACAGTGCCACCTGCCCATCAGTTAAATGGTTCAGCAGAACCAAACCGCACATTACAGTTAACCCCTCTCTATGTGGTGACTACTGATGCCTAAAGAGACCTCTTAATGTCACACCATCTTATTTTGCTTTACAAAATGTTAGTAAGAAGGAAAATGAGAAGGAGGAGATGTGAACTGACAACTAAAGAGAACTAAAATAAATAAAGGACTGAAATAGTCAGGGATACTTGCAGAATTTGACCATGTGAATTCTGATACAAACTGATCTCTCAGATTAATGTGCTAGTACTAACTAGAGTGGACTCATTAGCTAAAATTTTGTTGCACTAGAGTAGGCCCATGATTCAATTCAGCTTTAGTGAGTGAGTCACTTTGTAAGTTCCATCAGTCCAAATGTAATTGCCACTTACTACGCTAATCTTGAATCAAATGAGTTAATTTAACTATTAACTTCCCTTTTGATTCAGTGGATCTACTCTAGCTGGGGCTTGCAATTTTGGCAACAAGTTTGAAAATAATACATAAAGTAATTTTTAAAGGCAAATCTACAGTATGTGTAGGTTTTTTTAAATGTGGATTAGAACAGAAAATAGAATGGAACAGACAGAAATGAAAATGCACATAAGCAGCATAGACCAAAGACAGACAGATTTTCCTGTTCATAAAAGAAAGTTACTTTGAGAATCTGGGAATCTGAGGGTTAATGCAGGTGGCCATTGATCATCAACTAACTTACTACAAGCAATTTGTATGTCAAATCGGCCAATGTTATATTGAAATGTGAGAACAATTTATCTCCCCTTCATTTCCATAGATTTTTTGATACTGTGTGTTAATGTAATCATATTTTCTTTACCAAATCTCAAAGCGATGCAGCATGCCAGATGGCAACTTGACTTGCTACAAGCACACAGTGATAAAATTAATGCCTACTAAATTGTTGTTTTCCTTCAGCCACTTGTTTGGTTAACAACCCTTGATAACATGCTTACTTATCAGTTAGTTGGGGCATTAGAAATATACCCTGGGGAATTTGACTCTTTTAAAAAAACACATTTTGATATCTGGATCAGAAAGTCCAAGTCCTCATCTCAAATTCGGACACCCACGTGTGTGTGTGAGTTAATTTTGCTAGAACTCCCTTTGCTTCCTTTTAGAATTTGGCCAGCAAGGAACATCCAAATTCATATAATAATTCTTCAGGTTAATGCTGGTGACAACTATAGTGATTATATATCCACTGAGATGGCTACTACTTGGTGAATGGCTAAGCAAAGTGATAACAAGGTAGAGGGAGGTAGATGAACATTCTTTACACTTCACAAAGCTAAAAAACCATGAAGTGTTCATAATAGAGGCTGGTGGTTCCAAACTGGATAGAGATTTTGCTGGGTTTGCATCAGGCCCACTGATTTCACAGGCAATGTTTCTCTGTATCAAAATTCCTCTTGCTGAGATTACTCTCAAAAGGAGAATGAACGTGACAAGCTAGACAGTGGCTGGAAGCAGCTGCATAATTACACGCTGATGAAGCAGCCCCTAGCTACAGTTGCGATTCCTGTCTCCCAAGGAAACAGAGGAGGGAGCATCTTATAACTGGTTTGTGTAGAATGAATAAATAAAATTTCAAGAAAAAATATCTGCCCTCTAATCATGACTTAAGAAAGAAAGAAAATAACACGTAACCCAGTTGCACATTGTGTACGTTTCGCACAACCAAATGACTACTCAGGCCACAGAGAAGTGTTTTCTACAATGTACTTTTAACAGACCAGTCAGATTTTCTGACCAGCTGCAAGTTCCTAGACTAGAAACTTATTAATAACCAGTGGTGAAGTTGTTACTACAGGGAAAACTGTGGTGCATCTGCCCTAAGAGCTGGCTGGCTCAGAGGGGGATAGTTTATAGTGACGGCTCCAGTCATGAGCCCCTTCCTTGACAATTGACTGAATGAAGGCCAAGTAGTTTAGCTCAGAAAAGTTACTTTTTTGGAATGCAACTCCTAAAAAACTCCTCCAGAAAGCCATATGTATGAGCATATACTTTTAATGTGTTATTATAGTATAAACAAAGAATCTAGACTAGTCAGTTCTCTTTTTTACTTGCTGGTTTTAAGCCATAGCCTTGCTAACTACGGTGAGTCACCACCTCTTTTCTCAGCTGGGTTATTTGGCAGTCCTCAAACCAAAGCATATTATGAAATGACTCACAGCACCTTTAAAAGAGAGAGCAAAAAATGCTGATACCTTTCATAATTGCATGCATGCGAAGCAGCCCCACTTGAATGTGCCATTTCAAAATTACTATCCTCTCCCCTGTCTGAACACTTTGTGGAATTTACCCATTATTATTGAAATCTAGGAGCAACTGGACCCAATTAGGATGTGGATAATGCATTATTAATTCACACATTGCATTATGACTAACATTACCATGTGTACTGGGGATATGCAAGATGCTTCCTTAGTGTCCCCAGTCAGTAGCCTGGCCTGCCCAAGAATTTCTGAGCCAATTGAAGTGCTGCACATTTGGCACACACCCTCCCCAACTCTGGAATGTACACAAGCTCCACAGCAAGAAAACAACATGATTTTTGAAAATAAAAGCCAGCAGCAAGCATTGGAAAGAAAGAAAGAAAGAAAGAAAGAAAGAAAGAAAGAAAGAAAGAAAGAAAGAAAGAAAGAAAGAAAGAAAGAAAGAAAGAAAGAAAGAGTAGAAAATGATAGTGTGGGGAAGGAGATATTGCCAAATGCCCCACTGACCTAGCCAATCAAAGCCCACAAAAGAGGGTTAATCATCCATCCATCTCACATGTACACACATACTCAGTCTTAAGTGTAATGAAAGTTCAGTGTAGCTACCTAAAACAAAAAGCAAGAAAATAATATTATGTTAGTTCTGACCAACAGAGCAAATATTTGGATACAAACCAGATGCTATGGCATTGGCATACTGCTGTTTCTAACGCCAGCATCTCCACTTGTAGAATTAGTTGCCCATTTAATTAGACCAAGCCACCTGAAAAATACATTGCATAACAAGAGGAATCGTTGGTGGGAAAAATGATTCCTCACAAAAAGTGTACTGTTACTGTGAAAATTCATTTCCACCCCTAGTTACTGTGAGGAACAGCTAAGCTTAAAGGGAACAGGAAGTCGGGGGAGGGGAGAAAAGCTTGTTATTGTCCTTGCTAATTAAAAAGTCTGCTCCAATCCAGTGAGTTCTGCCTTCACAATACTACTGGTTTTTTGACTTCTGCAATGCAGCTTTTCTGTCAGTCATATGGCTAAAAGCCAAGGCAAACTGCTCTGCTAAAGGAGTCCTGTGTGCCACAGAAACGATTATCACTTGTCTGACCATTCTCTGGAAAAATTGTGTGTCATCTGCGCGCAGCCAGTATTCCTGTCTTTTGTGCAAATTGGCTCTTCAAGCCTCTTCATACTGTCTTTCCCTTTTTCTAACTGCAACTCAGTCATCAATCTTTGTTTTTAGAAGTCATTTGATGTATTTCTGCATCAAATGCCAAGCAAAGAGGCACAGCACACTGACAAAGCAGGTTTACATGCAACAGGGGTAGTTAACACTTCACTAAATATATTCCGACTGTGTCTTGAATTCAGTATTATTTCTACCAAAGCAAACTCTTCATAGTTCACACGGGTCATTGATGGCTCTCCCTGCAATTTTTCCCCTCTGCTTAAACTGCCAATCCAGCACTGAACATTTTTACAGCTTTCTTTAAATAAATGAATAAACCTTTATATGCTTTTCTATGCCTAACTTTCTAAGCAATTGTGTAATTGGTGGAAACATTCTTACAGTTGTTTGAAAGTCTCTTAGTCTCATTCTAGACAAATTTCTCCATTTCTCTCTGGCACTCTTTTTCCATCCCATGTTATGAGAGTCTTTTCCCCTTGCACAGAAACATCTCCTTATTTTTATGTGTACTTTTTCAGAATGTACACATTTCTATTGTGCACATCTTTGTATGCTTTTTTCTTCAAAGTATGCTTGTCAATAAGCATACACATTTTCCGCTTTCTTTAGGAAGCCTTACATTTTTTAAAAATGTAATAATAGTAAATACAGAAATGAACTTATTTGCATAGAAACTGTAGGCAAAGGATGATTTGAACAACAAACCAATTGAGGCATGACACAAATTTCTTTTTTAAAAAGCATGCCTATTTTAAGACTGACTTGCATAAATCATGGAGATCTTCTCTTGAGTAAAAGAACCTAAACATTTCTGCCTATATAGAATCAGTCCCTTTCATCTATTTTCAGTTGTACTTGAGTAGACACCCCTGGGAAGTCCACATGGAAGACAAGAGCAGTTATCCCGATTATTTTATCATCTTTCAAGTGTGCCAGGCTAGCTGGTGGATTCTGGGAGCTGCATTTCAATTAATAACTTTTCTAAACTCTGATTCAGGGCATATCATCCCTGAAGGTGCCATCAGCTCCACTGATGACTGTTAAACTCTACTGAAATGAGTTAAGAAATGGAAGCAGGCGTTCCCTCTCCCCTTACTAGGTAAAATATAGATATATTGTGGGGGAGGGGGACTGCATGTACATATTTAAGAAAAAAAGATAAGAAAATATGGTTGAAGCATTTAAAGAGATGTCAGGTTTTAGAGAGTAAATCATCAGAGCTCTGAAAGAGGCAATAAACTTCACTGCACAAATAAACTCTGAATATAATCTGCAGCCAACTGCTGCTGTTTATTTTGATGCTGAAATTGTAAGTGCATTGATCTGAGCATCTTGAAATATTATCTCACTGTGTACACTGAAGGTCCATTAACTTGGAATCCACACAGATCTTTTCCATATATGCTTAAACATGGATAAAGCCTTCCCATTGCCATCTGAGGGAGGCCAGGATGAGTTGAAGATGCAGGGAGTTTTTGTTCATACCAGAGGCTTGTGAGAAGCTCTGTGAGCGTCAATCTGCCGTTCACAATGCTTTCACCAGAGTTAGAAGCCAAAAAACTAAGTGAGGTGGCATGAAGTTCTCAGGACAATGGTTACCAGGAACCACCGAAGTCAGGGATACTTGCAAAATTACTTGTCTCCTGTAAGTTTGTCCAGAAGTCATTGCTTCCTGTGATATTTCTTTCATCCAGCATGAGGAGAGAAGACGACTTTCTTGAGTTGCCCATAATTTGTGTGAAATGTTTCTGCCAAACCTAGTTTCCTTTCCCTCTGTGAAATTAAGCATCCACACATAGCAAGCCCAGAAGAGCTGCTGAAATTGCAAACAAACCCTCTGAGGCTTCTATCTATGCCGCAAGGCACCAGCTATGGTGATTTTGTGCATTTGCACCTGCTGCACACAAGCGGCTCTTGCAAATGCAATAATTCTCACCTATCATGGGCAGAAGTACCTTACCATCTCAGAGGCAAGGAGAACATTTTCACAATTTCTTGTTCTTACGGACAAGAACAAGACAACTGAGGACTGAGATCCCAAATGGAATCAAGGATGGGAAAAAAAGTTCCATATGAGAGGAGACATCAGTTTCTCTTCCAATCCCTTGTCCTCAGCGGCACAAGCTGTCAGAGTGCTAGAAGTAGTTATTGATCCATCAATTATTTGATATACAACCTACTTATATGAGTGCTGCAAATACCAATTATTGTGATTTATGTCTTAATAAATGCACATTTTTGCTGAATGCACATCTTTATCAGTTTCATGGAACACAATTGGAGGGATACTCTAGAAACCACATCTTAACTTAAGATAAAATATTGCAAACTGTGAAATGCATAAAGAAACCAGGCTTTTGTCCAGCTGCAGAGGCAAACTGGACAATAGGTTCAGACATCAATATTTCCGGAGCATCTCTTCAGATATTCTTGATGGTGCACAGAGTTTGCCCATTCCTTCGCGAAAAACTTTTGCAAGTATCCTCTGCATTTGGGGGGACTGACAAAATGTTTTTTTGTTCTACTCTGTTCAGATTGTTGTAAAAAAGAATAGCCATTCTTATTTCAAAGGGTGTCAACAAAGGAAATAAAAACAGTATTCATGTCATTTGTTGACATTGGTTCTGGTTATGTTATTCTTCCTATCTATTGAATACAAGGTATGGGGCAGGACTTATTTTTTTTAATTAAGTTTAAAAATTTATTTTTGAAACTTGGTTTCTTTATTCATTTCACAGCTTGCAATATTTTATCTTTTTTAAAAAAGGCAGAATGGGAAGGGAGAATAGGCCCATAATCCTCCTTACTATGAGATAGTGAGAATTATTTCAACATCTTCCTTGCATAAACTCTTGAGTTGTTTTTACACATTTAGTAAAATGAGCAGTACTGAAAAATGGAATAGCAGGTCCTTGTCAGAAGTGTGATTCTCACATTTTTAGGCTGCAACAAATTACACATTACTGCAGATGGTGGTTTTGTTTGCTCACTGTTTGTTTTGCATTTTCTTCTTGGCCACCCCACTTCGCCCATTATGTTGATACTAGATTATTTCACTCAGAGTTGTGGGATCTGGTGATAATTAACCATGAAGGCCTTCCCTGGCACCTGAAGAGAGTGAGAGACAGGGTAGGAAAAATGTTTCCACTAGCCCATGTCAGAAGCACACTTGCCCAGAGTGCAAGCATTTGTGATTAAAAAAAATTCAAATGTGTCCTCAGTATAGCTAAATGTAGTCCCTATATGCATTGTATGGGTTGGGTTCAAATTGTCCATACCTTGAATGGAAAGATTGCTTCCATTCACAGAAGGCAACATAGTCCCACAGAGGCACTCCTCTGCAGGAAATGATGTTGGCCAATTGTCTTCTCTTCCATGACCTCGTGTGCTACCCCCATGCTGCTTTAGAACAGCCATTGTCAACGGGAGCCCTGGCACATTTGAAGGGGATCACAGGCTGGAAACAATTCTTCACACACCACCTTATAAAGTTAGTTATGCGATTTATACAGTACTGATTTGGCCTATATTTCATATTGTATTTATGGCCGTGGCCAAAAAAAGATGGATAATGGCTGCTTTGGAGGACCCACCAACACATTCCACAGAAGTGTTTCAAGAGTTGCAGGGGTTACAAAAAAAAAGGAGGAATTGCAAGGATTGCTTGTTCCATACCTTCTTCTCATGCAACTGAAACATCAGTACTCTGACTCCAGCCTGCTGACTACTGTTTTACCTTTTTGACTCCAGGATTGAACACACAACAAATATTGCCCTTAAACTGATTATACATAGCACTACACATCCCACAAGACAAGTAGGCTAAAAACCTACTGACACTCAAGAATAAACCTTTGCTTGATTCCCAATAAATAGGGATAAACGCACCAGATGTTCAGAGGAAATCATGAGGTTTGTCGATGCGATTGAAGATAATTACGATGGTGATGCAGATCATCAAAGTAATGATGATGACATACTGCAACTACATCAGCCATCCCAGTGTTGCTCACATAATTTCTACATCTCTCATGGGGACTGAGTTATCATAATATATCAGCTGTGCTCCACATCTGCCTGTCGAAAATAGGAACAAAACCAAAATTCCTTACGCGACAGTTTTACCAAGTCAGACATTTTACATATTTCAGCACTGTGGTGCCTGTCACACATGAACTCCCTTCACTGAAAAAAATCCTTGGAACATATGTGTATAAATATCATATCACAGAGATGAAGCTAATTGTGTGGGTCTTTTTCATCCACTCCCTACCTCTGCAGGTAGCAGCTGGTTGAAAGGGAAAAAAATCATTCTGTTTCTGATTCATGGCACTGTCATGTCTGGATGCCCAAAGAGTCTATTCTTTTCCCCCACCCTTAATTTCTTTTTTCACCTGTACTATTTTTAAAAATAAAAATGTTATTTTAAACACAAATAATGACATTCATTTTGAAAATTAGTTATTTCTGTAGATTTCTAAAAATTTCTAAAAAAATGACTGATTTTTCATTCTAAAAACATTTTTCTCCCAAAATACACTCATGCAAGCTTATTTTGATATATCTTCTAAGCTAAAAACTGTGACAGAAGCTGAGTTTGGACATAATACATTATGAGCAATGTGTGTCTTTTAAATTAATTCCTGCCCCCAATAATGGATACATAACTTTGTTACATTGTGGTTACAATATAAGGCTCAACAATAACTTTACTCATTTTGCAGCTTAACTTCTGCAGTCTCTTGATAATTGCCTTGTCGAAGTATAAAATAAGAGTAACAGCTGACGGGAAGAGTGACGGGTTTTCAAATAAAGTCAGAAGGATGAAGTCTCCCAGCAGGGAGGTGCCATCATTGCATGAAGAAAGGAAAGGAAAGGAAAAAAATAGGCCTGCTTTCAAGCACTCCATGTGTTCAGGGTAGGTGGCAATGTCACGACTATGCAAAGACATCTATTGTGCTCTTGGAAAAAGCATAGCATTGAAAAATTCCTTCATTGGAATACAGCTTGTACAATCCCAACTTGCAGTCCTTCCAAAGTAACTTCTCCAAGCTCTGTGAGCAACTTCTTTTTTCAGAGGCACATCAAATCTTTATGTTAAATAGCATGCATTTTCTAAAAGTTTCAGCAATCAACTTCAAATCAAAATTTAAAATATTTTTGTTAGTTGTTTGTGGGTGTCATTGTTGGCGTGAGTCTGGATAGGCTCTTGTGCCATTCTCTTCTTAAAGGTATGGATTTTTTAAAACTTTATTTTGTTTATATGTGTTTATATTTTAACGTTGCTTTAGGCTGTTTAACTGTGTTTTATACCACAGGTCAATGCCTTCACTGTCATCCAAGGAATCTGTCATCCATTATCCATAGGTGAATATACAAAGATATATAAAGATTCAAAATCAGGCACTCAGATTTGCCTTAATGGTCATAATTTCTTATATCCCATTCTTGATTCTTTTTTTAAAAAAATCTCAAGCATTTATTTGCTATTTTTATGAAGAAATCTATGATTTTTTTGAAAATTCTTATAAAGATATGATCTAGTCAAATTCTCATTCATCTCTAGTTAAGAACATGTGTGTATCAAAGATCACAATGGGAGCAAGGTAAGAGGAGATCATGACAGCAAAATCAGACTCCCATCAATATATTTTCCATAATATGGTTCTGATCTCTGTATTCATTTCGTATCATTAATCTCCTTTGCTAGCTGATGTATATCAAGCCTCCAGGACCTGATTTACATAGCGACTTCCAAACAAGGGATGATTCTTTTAGAGTTTCAGTTCTATTGCCATTTCTTATATCTATTCAGACTGCTACCCTTCCTAATGATTGTCCTATTCTCAGAATATTAATCACAAAATAAGGTGAAAAAAAGCATTTTGCTACTGGCTTTGAAGCATACTTTCAGATTTAATCTGGGAATCAAACGAACACTACCAATTTTCCCCATCAGACTGTTAATTGTTTTTAAATGTGCCTGTAATCAATAAAATAGACCCAAAGGCCTAAAGAGCAGCCAGTATTTATAAACAACTAAGTCAGAAAATCTTGATGGTGACAATAAGGAGGGCAAGGAAATTAGAGAATCAGCTGAAATACCCTAATTACTTTACAAAACACTGTTTTCTGATATTACACTGATTCTCAGGTTGCATCCTTCACCCCTGGAGTAGGAAAAGCAAAAGGTGCAAGTTCCTATCGTTTCTCATTTAGAGGGAAACAACATCCTGACAGCCATTTCCTTCACAATTTTTTGCTTCCCTAACAATTTCTAGAATCAAAAAGAGCATAAGAATGAACACCCAGAGTTGCCTCATATTGTTTCTTTAGGCAAAATCTGGTGTCAACCAAGAGTAGCATACATCTTATGCCATGACCAGCCAAGAAATTACACTAACCAGCATAGAAAACCTGTTTAATTTATCTCAGAATCCGTCAGAGATTTTGCTAAATCAGGAAAATTCAAATTGCCCTAAAGTGGTGGCAAATCTATACTAGACTCTTCTTTATAGCAACAAAGAACTTTATAAGCCTGGGCCCCATCCTGACTCACCAGTAGCCTGTTTGAAGTCCTACAACAAGAGGGTGTAGTTGTTTGAACAACCATTTTCTTTCCATTATTATTATTATTATTATTATTATTATTATTATTATTATTATTATTATTATTATTATTATTATTATTATTATTATTAGTAGTAGTAGTAGTAGTAGTAGTAGTAGTAGTAGTAGTAGTAGTAGTAGTAGTATGCTGCATTTCTCCCAACAAAGAGAGGCTGTGGCAAGCTGGCTCCCAACATCCACCGCAGCAATGACAGCACTGGCTGGGCCATTGCTCTGACCAGATAATCAATGGCTGGCGTGTTCAGCAAAAGGGCAGGGCTCCTCTAAGATGGACTTGTAGAGGAGAAGTTTCCAGTCAGGTGTACTGGATGGTATTTATTTCCTTCCCCAGCTCTTTCTGGCTTCATTGTTCAGTCTTCACAGTTCAGGCTCTTCACGCTTTACTCTTCAGGCCTGATGAGGTCCATCTTTCAGATTTGGAAAAGGAACAATGGTTGAAAGGAATTTTAAAAATGGACACCAGTCTTGGATGGAGCTGCAGTAGCTTTGTGGGTGTCAGGTGGTGTAAGTGACTCAGTGGCAGTTGTATGAGTAGGACAAGATCCAGCCTTGGGGATAGGGTCAGGCAGGTTCCTGTCTCAGTCATGGATCCCTAAGGGAATTGTGGGAGCTTGAAGCCAGCAGGAGTGCCCCCAGCTTGGCCGATGATCTGGGGTTTACCAACATATAGCAGTAGGTCTTCAGTGCTATTCTATGGGGTATTCAACAGAAGCCCCCCTCCAAAAAAATTGAGTAACTGATAAGATTAAATCAGGGTTCCTACTACTTAGCAGTACCCTGTGTGGTGCAGTGAATAGAGTGAGAGACTAGGATGCAGGAGACTTGAGTTCAAATCCTACTTGACCATAGAAACTCATTGCTAAAGCCAGTGCTGTCAAGACAGAACTTGACAACTTATAACACACACACTGCTTAACACTCTGAAATCCAACATTATCCTGTTCAGTTCCAACCTATGTCAAAGTTTTGCTATTATTTTGCTGTACAAACCCTGTATTTTGAAATGCACCTCCAATAGAGAAACTGGAATACCCAGTGTGAGTGCCTGTTGAGCACCAGAAAATGAACACTGCCCATTTCACTCCCAAACTATGTCAAAGTGTTGCAATCATTTTGGAGTGCAAATCCCACTTTTCCACAGGCAAATTTCACAGTTTTAACAATGTACTATGTGCAGAAGTACCTGCTTTCATCTCACCTGGATCTCCTACCATTCAATTTCAGTGCATGATTGCAGGGTTCTAGTATTACCAGAGACATAGAAAAGCTTCTCATTATGTCTCTTCTCCACATCATGCATAATTTTATACACTTTGAACATATCTTCTCTCTTCTCTCTTTTTTTTCTAAGCTAAACAGCCTCAGATACTAATCTTAAGGGATGGAGACTTGAGTTGGCAGACTCCCTGTCAAGTCAGACTTAAGTCGCACCAGCAACTTGACTCAGACTCAATTCATGATGGTGGTGGTGGTGGTTTTTCAGTGATTCAATCTTGACTTGTGACTCAGAACTCACCCACCCCTCCCTTTTTTCTGGGGAAAAAAGTTTGTTTTTAATAGGGACTTGGACTTGGGGCTTGGAACTCAGGACTTGGTACCAAAGACTTGGACTTGGACTTGGGACTTAAACTCAAAGACTTGCCAACATACCTGCTAATCTTTCCTCAAAAGTGAGTTGCTCCAACCCTGTACTCACTTGGGCTGCCCTAATCTGCCCCTTTTCTAGATCTGGAATATCCTTCTTCAGTTGCTCTTTTTTGTGATTCCCCAACTTGTTCTTACCTATGGTTCTCTCCTGCCTACTACCTCTTGATCAAATAGTTCATGCAGATCTTCCTAATGTGCTGCACAGTCTCAAATGAGGTGATCAACCAAGGAGGGTCCAAGGACCAGTTTTCCATCCCTGAACCTACCAGGGCTAGAACTTTGACACTAAGAACAAAAAACAAATGAAATGTGGTTGGAAGTTCCTTTCAGTTTCATTTTTGTATTGTTGTTTTAGTGGGATGGGGGATGTACTTCATTTTATTGCAAAACCACAACTCATCAAGGCTTCCAGAAATAGGAAAGGGTCTCTCCTTGTTTTTCAATGGGAGGACATCCAGGAACCACATAAATGATCTTGGAGGTTGCCCATCCTTGCTTTAACAGGAAAAGATTGGCTTTCTACATATCTGTGAATATGCATACTGTACATCCTTGGGTGCCCCTGTAACTCGCTTCCCTCTCTTACCTTCTCACTACCTGAAGTTGTGACCTAATTAATGTGGCTTCCTACCTTTATGCCCTTCCGGTGTCCCCAGAGAGTAAGAATGGGATGGGCAAAAACACACCTGCTCCCTAGAACAGCCAATCGTGGGAGCAGGTCAAATATTCACATCCGGACGCTTAGCGACCAGCTATTCTCATTCTTAATTCTCCAGGGCAGGCAGGTGGGCTGTGTGATTGAGGCAGAAGAGAGGCTGAGGCAGGGAGGCTCAGCCTTCTGAAGGCTAGCTTGATTGCCCCCTCCCTCGGCGCTGACATCATCAGCCTGCACTCACCATTTCTGAGTGGGCAGGCAAAGAGTCTCTGCTTCAGGAACTCCATACTTTGCGGAGCAGCTGTGTCTTAGCTCTTTGGCTAAGTTGTATCCTAAGCCATGCGGACAATAAGAGGCCAAGGAATCATAATCATATTTGTGATTCAGAAGGCTTGGGTTCAAATCCCCATGCAGCCATGGAAGCTCACTGGGGTTATGATACTGGTAAAACCACTCTTTAAATTTCTTACTAAGCTGGCTGGATAGCTCATTGGGATAGACATCTGGCTGCAGAGCCAAAGGTTGGGAGTTTGGTTCCCCACTGTGCCTCCAGGGAGAAGAGCCAGCCTGTATGGCCTTGGGCAAGATGCATTGTCCCAGGATGCCCCCAGAAGAAGGAAATAGCAAACCAGTTCTAAATATTCTGTACCTGGAAAACCCTGGAAAGGGTTACTTGAATGCATGCACACAAACACAAATGTATCACTTATCTTAAAAGCCCTATTAAGGTTGCTATAAGTTGGTTCTGACTTGACAGCACATAACAACAAACTGCAATATCAAGCTGACTCACATGCTACACAACTTGTAGTCTTCCCATAATTTATGCTTCTGGATCCCAGTATTTTGCAGAGTTGTTTGTTTTAATTTATTTTTGTCTGTGCTAGTTATTTCTGTGTCATCAAGGACTGCATTACTAGCACTGGCATTGGTGGGAGTAGCTTCGGCTTGCAGAAACTTTTTGGCGATTTGTCTTCTTCACCTACACCTTTCACCTCTACTGGTTCTGTGGCCAGGAATTATTGGCCAGTCATTCATTTGCCAACAGACTCTGTTTGGACGAGGACAAACTAATAATATTAATAACTATGTGCTGTCAAGTCAGTTCTGACTTATGGCAACCCTTTTCAAGGTTTACCAAGTAGAGAGTACTCAGAATTGGTTTCTGTTTCTGGAGGCACCCTGGGACTGTGCAGCTTGCCCAAGGCCACACAGGTTGGTTTTACTCACAGGAGGCAAGGGGGGAATCGAACTCCCAAACTCTGGCTCTGCAGCCAGATACCCAAACCACTGCTTTTAACACCTTTTTTGGAAGTGGTGCTTCCCCAAATGATGAAGGGCAGCTGTTTGTCATAGCATGTGATTCTTCTCATATGCACAACCTTCATTTTATGCCTAGGTATTGGAAGGTAAAATGGGATTAATTCACAAATTAGTATGCCAAGGCATTTATCTCTGAGATAATCCCACAATGGGACTCAGGGAACAAGGACTCCCATTAATGCCCTCTGTTGGCTCTAGTTTGCTACTTTTAAATACACATGACTATGAATAATACCAGCAACAACTCATTTCTTCATGGAGCCTCTGTGATTTGATTTAGAGGTTGATGGCAGATTTACCCACCAGCTACTCTGCCTCTCTTTAAAAAGCTTTATCTTCTCTTCCTCGCTTTTTACTCTCCACCAGAGAGTGAGAGCAATGTTTTTTTTCATCCATCCATACCATTTGAAGGAAATAAGGTTTGGAAGGTCTTTTTCAAGCCTTTCCAACTGCACCCTTGTTTCATTTATTCTCCTGCTTGAAAAAAGTACTCACAGGTTGACAATGCAACACGTACCTGTCTGCTCAAATGTGAATCAAACTTATTTCCTTCTAGCTGGAGGAGGAAACATGTGCTTGGGATATGATGGATGCACTGCATGGGCATTACCACGCATGCTCACTTGGAGGTAGGACTGGCGGGGGGGGGGGGAGAGAAATGAAATGAACTGGGGAGAATAAAAGGTTTCCGAAGGAAAGGGCAAGAGGAGAGACTTCTGGACACCCTGTTGCTCTCAAGATGCCTGCAAGGTGCCTACAGAGGCATCATAGCTAGAGACGAAAGACAGAAGCTGCAAAGAAGCACAACTGGGGTATAACAAGAACAGTTGCCATGGGACAACTACAAAAAAGACAAACCATTCTTTCATTAACAGCCCATAGCATAGGGAGATGCAGTGGGCTGCTGAACAATGTTCCCCACGGTACATAGTATATTTGGGAATGTAGGCAATGTCATTGCTAGAATAAAGCAGTCCAGTTAAATTCAAGAGGCACCTACACAGACACAGAGAGACCAGACTTTGCACTTTGGTGCTAATTTTTGTCAAGGGAGAAGAAGAGATGGAGAAGACCAGGAGATGGGAGTTGGGTGAGGTGCGGGCAGCCCATGCCTGTCTTTTCCTCCCCTGAATCATAAAGATAGCAACAGTGTGATGGTGGAACTCCATCCCAAGAGTAGTCAGGCTGTTTCCATCTGTTTTGAGCTCATACTCCAAAATTAAACTGACGATTCCATAAGGCCTTTGGTATAAAGAAAACGCTTCAATGTATCTTACTGTACACCATTTTGCAGGCCCTGGTGGGCAGAAAAGCAATAAGCACATACTTTTAATAAATGTTTTTAATAATGAAATAATATGACACAGCACAGAAGCTGCAGCTGCACTAAGTCCACAAAGGGCAATGCCTTGGAAACTGAAAAGGAGTTTGTCTAATAATTAATGGAACACAATACATGGACTGACATGAGGAAAATATGAAAAATTGATTGCTGAAATGAAGATGACCAGAGTGAATTTCTATGAGGTAATAACTACAACATGAAGTTAAATTATTAGTAGCATTTAAGGATAGAAAGGAAGGGGAAGAAAGGCAGGAATAAAGAGTCTAAAGGCTGAGTCAGCCACTGTGGTATTTAATTAGTGTTCTGGCCTTCTTGACAGCAAAGAGGGTCAGGATGAAGCATCTTTATCAAGAGTCCATGAAAACCATTAAAAGGGATGTAAAGGGATAATTTACTATTTCTCTGTCAGAACGCATGAAGGTCTACTTGTTGAACATGGCCTAATGAAATGTTGCTATTTATCCATTCTTTCTTTCCTTCCCTCTCCTGAAAATAATTTTAATTTTATTAGTTCCAGAGTGTCAGCAAAAAAAAAGTTTAGTTCTTCACTCTATAATTTCATCTCAACAGAACATTCTTCTGTATTCCTATTCATTTACTGTATTTCAGCATTCACACTCTCCAGATTTGTATCCCACTCCAGATACTGAAATTAGAAAATTCACTTAGCAGCACATGCTGCATGCTTGCAAGATACTGTCATAACAGAACATATGGTGTGCGTTGTCATTAATTCTTTAACTAACAAAGCTTAGCAAACAACTCCACCATGTCAGCTTTGGGCTGTTACTTGCTTTTGTAGTTCTCCATTTTTAGTACAGTTTCTTAAAAACAAAATAAGAAATCTGTACTTTTTTTCTTCTCAACACCAACAGGATGTTATTGTTCTTGCTTGGCCTACATTAACTTGCAAGGCACCTGGACTATTATTTTTAGATTGGTCTTAAATCCCTATAGGCGGGTGTGGACATTGCTTTGCTTTGCTTTGACACCATAGCTTAGTCCCCTTAGAGTTGCAAAATGACATCATTGGACCATAACAATTTATCATTCTGAGGACAATTTAACAGCCTAAAGTGCTTGCATTACAATGCCAAGATGATAGAATGAGATAAAAAGTTACTCCTATAAAAGCTGCAAAATGAATGTTCTATGTCCCATTTTTGTTCTCCTTCTGTAAAAAAAAAAAGGGGGGGGGTTTGCAAACCATAGACAGAGAGTGTATATTGTTTTTTAGAATCACAGCTTGAAAATAACCCACAGTGCTTTTCTATAGTCAGGGAGGATGTTGAGGCCAGACAGAAAGATGTTCAAGCTTTGAAATAGCAATAAAAATGTGGCTGCTCTGAGATTTAAAGCCAACTTGAAGGGTCTTGCTCAGGTAAGACAGTTGTGGACATTTTGAGGATGATTAAAACAGTTCAACAAGTTTAGCACAATCTCTCACACACACATTTCTGGGCACACACCCCAATCTCTGTTGTGACCATACACCAGATGAACATAAAACTGAAAGTGAACTGCCGAAGTGAAACATTTCCACTCCCCCCACAACAACAACAGCAGCAACAACAACAAGTAAAGTAGTATTTCAGGACTAGTGACATTTCATAAGCTGATTTAATATAGTTCAAATATTCCCCCTGTTTCATCATTTGCCGTTAATTGTGCCTGAAGGATTAAGGATCAATAGCTTCTTAATCCCTTCAAATTTGATAGCACCCTTTAATTTTCCCAATGTTAGCTTCTGTTCTTTCAGACGGGGACAACTTTAATTACTTGGTTTTTCACATTCCTTTCTTTATATTTTTCAATGTAAAACTGTGCTATTTCACAATCTGAACATGAAAAAAAAAGAGAGAGAGAGAATAATCAGTAATATGGAACTTTCTCCCCATTTGGAAAAGAAACTGGCAAAAAGGGTATTAAGAAAATGTATTGAAAAGGAAGTTAAGTGATTACTAAACAATAACCATCCAGGTCATATCTATACATGCACACACAGAGAGACATACAAACACAAACATACCATAGGTACCAATAAAGTTGGGGAGGGAACACAAGACAGAGAAAAATACCTGAATTGTGACAGAACATCCATGGGAGAGATACAGAGAAGCTAGTGTCATCTGAACTCTTCATGAAAAATGAGTGAACAAAGGGTAGAAATTCCAGACACAGCCTTTTTCAGCCTTTACCCCTATTAAAGAGTAGTGGTTCATTTTAGAGTACTGCTGGTCTAATTTCAGCCCTCCAGGACAAAGACCCATACTCACAAACATCCAGAACAAATGTTCGTCTTAGGATCAGATTCCTATACCACTGAGGAATGGCTCTCTCTGATCCAACAAAAAAGGAGGTCCATGGCTATGCCCCTTGATTCTGTTCTAATGCTTGGACAGCAACAGGCCTGTAGAACACTCACCTTTACAATACTGAGAAACAAACATTGTTCTCCTTAGTGAACAGGACCTGTTCCCCTTTGGCAAGTGGAGCCCTTCCATCATATGGGACTCTCACACACACAGAGTCATGCAAGTGCATCCTACCAGGAATTGAAAGGCAAAAGTAAATTGGGGGCAGGCAAATACAAGTTAGACTGATGTTCAGCCTCTCAAATCCACTGCTGTCACATAACCTCCAGCTATTCAACATTAAATAGGAAAGATAACATAAACAGTAAAAGCAATTGATTCACCTCTGGCCACTTTTTGAACATTCATTTGTTACTCCAACCTTACAGATAAAGTGGTGGCCAATTACATTCTTCAGACACCGAGATACTCAGGCTGTGTGCCTGGGAGTGTGTGCCAATACACATGCACACATGTCTGTGTGCTTAATTCGGAAGTCTGTGTTACATGATCCTACACATAGAGATTAGAACTGGCAAGGTGAGGCTACTGAGAAAACTTACCACAGTTATTGCTATACAGAGACATCTGCTCTCAGCTAGGCAGAACAGTATTGTTATAGTGTCCCTTAGGTTGCACAGTATCAACCAGCAATGGCACACTATAGAATGTGAAACAGTTCCAACTTACATTCCACTGAATCAGACAGTCCAAGAGAAATAAATGGAAGAACACTAAAAAAGTCAAGGCATATCTACTCCAGTATTTGGTTCCCACTAGCAGTGCATGTTTGAAACAGAACCCCCTCTCTCTTATCCAACCAGTATTCTGAGGCACATTGTGTCTCACACTGGAAAAAATATAGGCACCATAACTATACAAGGTTACACAAATAACCTTATCCTTCATAACATTTTTCATTTCAGGGGGGGATAGGTTCCTCCTTTAATCAAAAGTTTCCAAAGCTTTCAGAATTTACCTTTAATAACACCTCTGTTGTTGTCTCCTAGATAGGAACTAGTAGATGAATCTCAAATCCTAAACTGAAGTGGTAGGAAGAAGAACAGTTTCGTGGCTGGAAAAATATTGTAAGACAGTTCCAGAGTCCAGTACTTTTTGCTAATTCTGTCTCTCAAGAGCAGGAATGTTAAAACTGTTAGACAGTCTGCAGGACCTGGAAGAATGTAGAAATGAGTATTTGCTTGGAGGGTGCTCAAGTCTTTCTGGTGCGGTGTGCTCCACATCATAATGTGCCCCTCCTTGCACTTTAGACTTTGGTGAGAACTGAGCAGAAAACACCAATAAATGCCTTCAATTGTTTTTCATTCATCATAAATCCTTATGTTCCTACAGATATCTTTATATTTTTCCACATAGTTCTTGCCTACTGACACCTTTATGACATATGTCATTTCAAATATTAATGCATCAAAGGAGGTAAAGGGGAACAAATAAATCTCTGCCCCAGAATGCCCCTCTTTTACTCCCAAGCTGTTCACCTGTCCTTTTGAAATGCTGCAGGTTTCTTCAGTAAGGCCATTCTTTTAAGTCACTGCCATCCAAATTCCCCATAAAACAAAACCTTTGCTGGTAGGCAGATCCATTTTTGGGAATGCCCATACTGTAGAGATTGTTCTTGCGCAAAATTACCTGCACATTTTCTTCTGACACTTGTCAGGTTTGTTCCCCTCAGGGAAGGAAACTATCTCTGCAATTTTCAACCACTTCAGCCAAGAGAAAAAGTTCTTGGCAGTTCCCTTTAAAGGAAAATGCAAACATTTAAAAGTACATTTCAAACAAAAAACCTCTGAAATGTGGGAAGCATAATCCCCTGATAAGGAGGCAGATCTGTTTGTAAATTGTGCCTTGTTCTGACAAATGGGGGAAAATGTTTTAGCTATTTTTAAATTTCCAATTATAGTCCAAGGGACAAATGAAGACAAGGAATTTTGAAATGAGATTTGGATTCAGGCCCAAGTTGAATTAGACCCAAGTTGAGTCGGTTGAATCAAAGCTGTACTGCTGCCAACTTTTCCGCTACTGCCTGCCCATGTGAGTGTTGCCACATGGTTTTATATTCTTGCCTCAGGTGCAAAATTAGCTAGTTACAGCCTTGAAAAAAAAACTGCAGCTTGCAATGCACTGTGTCAGTTTTCATTATGTGTGGCAGCTTCCTGCAAGGACTAGTTCAAAATAAATACATCAGTATAGAGGAGGAGGTGATGCCCAGTGTGGTTTAGTGGATAGAGTGATGGATCTCTGCTCAGCCATGGAAACCCACTGTGAGCTTCAAACTGGTAAAGACATTCCTTAAATATCTCACTTACCTTGAAAGCCATATTAGGGTCATTACAAATTGGTTCTGATGTGACGGCACAGAACAGCCACATAAATAGAAGGGGAAGAGGCTGGCATAAATTCTCCTGCTGCCCAGTACAGAAAGAAAAGTGAAGTCCACCCACTGTATGAGTGACTGGCTACATGGCTGGCTACATGAGCGACTTTTAGATGGATTGTTATGTATTACTGCTCTGAATGGGTTTTTAGTACTCCTTGTGTTTACCGTCTCTCAGAGTGGTATTTGTTTGTTTCTTTTTAGTACTTGCACACTTAATTGTTTTAGCTTTAATATTGTCTTTTAATGATGTAATCCACAGTTGTATACTCATTGTTTTCAGCTTTAAATATTTTTTCTTTCAATGATGTAAGCTGCCTTGGGTCCTTTTTAAGGAGAAAGGTGGGGTAAATATATTTTAGATAAATAAATATATGGGAATCCCTTCTCTGCTCCCCACGTGTCAACATGTGAAATGGGGGCCAGCACTTTTTTTTTCTCATCTTGGGCCGCAGGAATACCTCCTGCCTTTCCCCATATTGATTTATATTTTCTGAAATACTTCTTGCAGGAGGTGCGAGTCATTAAGAAGACAGATGTAGCATGTTGCAAGTTGCAGTTCATTTCAAGATTGTGACTACACCAGAGGAAAGAACCATAAAATCAGAGCCCCTGATCTCCATGCCCCCCTTCTAGAGAATGAGTGGGGAAGCAAACAATGTGGAGGCAGGGACATACATGGTACCATATGAAGTTTTAAATTCACAAAGCTTGGTTCATTTCAGTTTGATAAGTCCTATTCAGCCATTGTTCAGCTATGGTTTTTCATTCAGCTATGGTTTTTCCAGTAGCGATGTATGGAAGTGAGAGCTGGACCATAAAGAAGGCTGACCGCCGAAGAATTGATGCTTTTGAATTGTGGTGCTGGAGGAGACTCTTGAGAGTCCCCTGGACTGCAAAGAGATCAAACCTATCCGTTCTGAAGGAAATCAACCCTGAGTGCTCACTGGAAGGACAGATCCTGAAGCTGAGACTCCAATACTTTGGCCATCTCATGAGAAGAGAAGACTCCCTGGAAAAGTCCCTGATGTTGGGAGAATGTGAAGGCAAGAGGAGAAGGGGACAACAGTGGATGAGATGGTTGGACAGTGTCACCGAAGTTACCAACATGAATTTGACCCAACTCCGGGAGGCAGTGGAAGACAGGAGGGCCTGGCGTGCTCTGGTCCATGGGGTCACGAAGAGTCGGACACGACTTAAAGACTAAACAACAACAACAACAATTCAGTCATTCCCCAACCCAGATGTGCTTGTCACACTTGTAAAGGAGAGTGACTGCCCCCTCCCTCTTTGGTGCCACTTCCTACACATGGGGAATGAAAAATCTACAGGGGAGACGTCCCTGGTGACATAGAGGCATGACACACAAACAAGAGCTTAGGGTCAAGCAAGAATGCCTCATCTGTGATCTTGTCAATTTCTACATATAGGAAGTGAGGACTGAGGGGAGAAAGGCCAGCCAGTCTTCTTTAGGTGTGGTGAGCTTTTCTGGGACGGGAAAGACAGAATGGGGCTTCTGAAAAATACACCCTTTTCCTAATCACATGGTGCTCTTGAGATGGTAGATGCAACTTTTGCAGGATTTTTCTGTGCCTCTCAGCTTTGGGCATCCAAGGAAAGCATTTTACTTTGTTCATCTTTGCTACAGCTTTAGTTCCTTTTCTTCAGAAAAAGAGCTGCAGTCTTGGATCCATTGGAAAACCAGCAGGCAAGCAAACTCACCCTGGAATCAATAAAAGAAGGGACCAAGGCTGTTAGAAACTGCTATGAGAAGTTCTCAGTATGTTTTGAGTTGGTAGATTTGCTTCCTTTTTCCTACTTGCTTCATTTGGCTATAAGGGAAGATTTGGGGGACTGTTATTTCCTCATGCAGAACTTTTTCTTTTTTTTGGCAGCTCATTTCAAGTTCTAAACAACACCCTTAATTGTCTTTTCTTTAAAGTCATTTTCTCTGCTTTTACAACAAAGCCAAATGTTGGAAAGAAGATTATTTCAGACAGAGCTTTCTTCAGACAACTACAAAAATAATCTTGCTAATGGAACTGTAAGAGTATCTGACTGATGTATGCACAAGGCTTTGAAATCTGGGGCAGCGGGGCTGGGAAGTAACTTGCCCGTACCACATCAAAGCTTTGCTACAGGAAAAAAAAACAAAAAAAAACAAAACAGTTTCTTGCTAAGTTTTAGAACTGGTACAAAACTGAAAAGGTTGCTTCAAGATAGTACAGTATCAGCTCTCTGCCAGAAAGGAATGCGTAGTTTTAAAAAATAGTATAAAAGTTTCCTTTTAAGTTTCCAAAACCACCAAATTATGGGATGTTGAGGTTTTTATCTGTGTCATAAGCAGAAGTTGCAGAAGAGGCATTTCAGATAAATTATTGTCTCTAAATATGAAGCTCTGAACCAGGGAGAAAATGAGTGCCTTCTTTCAAAGCTCCCATTTGTTTCATGCAGAAGTATTTAGCAGTTGGTTGTGTCCCCTTGTCCGTGCTTTTGGAACTTGGAAAGAAAAATCCCAGTGGATTATTTTCCAGTCTATCCTTCAGAACACTCACAAACGTGGCAACAAGGTATGTACTGCTCTCAGACCTGTTTTCACAGCTTAAGGATCTCATGTGTGGCCGTGAGCTTTAATAGAAATGTTTAAAACTGCATAGAGGAAGACTCTCTCTCTCTCTCTCTCTCTCTCTCTTCACACACACACACACACACACACACACACACACACACACACACACACACACAAACACACACACACACACACAGACCAACATGAATCATGATCCTTTTCCACGACAGGGGAGGAAAAAGCTATTATGATCCAAATTAAAAGACTAAACGCCTAGAAATTAAAAATACTTCACATACTATTTCTCAGCATTGGAGGGACTCCAGCATCAGGTGATGTTTTGAAAGTGGGAACCAGCCATCAAAGATGGGAGATCACATGTGAAGTTTCATCATCTTCAATCAGTTCAGACAGAATGTTGTTCAATGAAGTCAGCTCATTCATTCTGCCACCATCCATCAGTTGAATAAAGAAACCAAATTACAGAATACAGGTGTGAACTCAGCCATTAAGCCATATTATCCAAAATATTCTGCAGATTGGATCCCATAGGCAACCAGACTGGCAGAAGGCAATGTCTTTCAACCTTTTTCACACTTTGAAAATGCTACACAGAAGGCCAAGGGACTGTGATAAATAAGGTGAGCTGTAGTATTGAGGATGGGAGAGGAAGATCACCAAAAATTGCTGGAAAGGGACTTCCATTAGCAGAACCCTTTTAGTGGAGATGGCAGGTCTTAGATTCAATATCATGACAAAATAACTTAATTATGCCCAATAAATGTGTCCAAAAATGTTCCAAAATCTGTATTTGCTGATTTTTTTGAGATGCTAAATATCATTCATTTATACAGGCTGACTTTTTGTCTTTCAGTGAAGTTTCCTCCCATTTTTGTTTTTGAAGCTTTTAAAGTTTTTCTGAAGCTTTTGGTGATGTGTTGCTAGTAGAAATGTTTCTGATTTATGTGCATCTGATAATACAGATGGATGCATTACTCATTATATTTTCTTTTTATAAAAGCCACTGCTTGTTGATTGTGGTCATGCATCAGTTATCTTAAGCATTTCAAACCACATTGAGCCTGCGAGAAGAGATGGTAGAGGAAAACTGTTCTTTTATGACATACAGGTTTTACATCTCCATAAATACCTTGAGGTGGGTAAGAAAATGAATTGCTACATCAGAGGAGATTCATTTCATCTGAAAGGGTGTTCAGGTACACACCTACAGATGTTTAACACCTGGAGGAAAAATACTACTGGTTCCACCTACCCCACTGCTAAAGATGTGCAAAAACATTATAGATTCCATAAATATATAGCAAGAGCATTTCCTTCCTTCCTTCCTTCCTTCCTTCTTTCCTTCTTCATATCAGAGCTGTACCCATGGTGGGGCATAAATCACATGCACATAAATGCTGCATTGATTGAATTTCTCCAAATTCACAGAAGGTTTGTCCTGTAGTTAAATCTCTCCTGTAGCCCCATTTTACTTGATTATTCTTTGGTCTTCCTACACAGCTTCAAAGTTTATTAGGTGACTTCCAGATAGTCCAACCAGAAACTTGTCCTGATGAGAGACACTCTTTGGCATTCTTCCATTTGGCATGGTCTATTGTTTATGTTCTCCATAGCTTTAGCCTAGTTTCTTCTGGTTTAATATTTAGAGCTTGAGATGTGTGCAGAAAACTTCCACAATTTTAGCCATCTCCTAGGGGGTTGGTGTCCATGAAACGGACGAGTTTGGTGTTGTATTACCTTATTTCATTTGTTACTGCTAGCACTTCTCAACATACTTCTGGAGGGGCAATGCCAGCCAGATAATAAACTTTTTTGGTGAAGATAAGTTTCAGGCAACCAGTAACAGACTCATTAAGGGCTACATACACTTGTTTGGCATGTGCTGATTTACCACATATGGTGCTAGCATATTCTGCTGTAGAACAGCACAAAACTGCTGCTCTTAGTTGTTTGTGGGTATGCACCCCAGTCTGTCCCAGTCCATTTCCTAAGTAAAAAGCATTCTGCATCCTCCTCATCAGGACTACAATCCAGATTCCATAATAGAGGGCTGGAAGTCAAACTGGATCTCTAAGAAGATTTACCGATATTGCACCTAGCTCAAAGGCCTTAATTATAAAGGCCTTCCTCCTGCAGGGAGGAAGGAGGCATCTGTGTGCTCTGGGGAGATGGAGTGGAGGGCATATAGATCATGTTTCTCAAGTACTTTCCCAGTTCCATTTCTGATATTATATGTTTTCAACTAGATGCTAAATTTCTGAAGTCCTGCTACCCATGGTCTCAGTCCAGGAAAAAAAGAACCAGCTAGAACCACATCTTATTGGCAACTTTAATTAGCACAGTATGCAGATTTGCACAAATCGTATATCAATTTTAAAGAATTTAGGGTTTTTGGAGGAGGCAACTAATGCTTTATTTGTTTGTTTCAAACTTACTCAGAAGACTTTCTAATTCCCTTTTTTTACCAGTTCTTCCGTGGCCTCCCACAGTCTTGCTTTGAATTAAATCTATCTGATAAATCTTCATGACTCATTTACCGCTGGCTTCTCCCTCCCCCATCTCTGATCTATTATCGAGATCTATAAGGAGAGCCCATCCATACCTCATTATCTTTGGGAAATTGGTCCAGCTGACAAACCAGAAGCAACATCAGGTATAGCAGGTTCTTTCTTTCTTTTTCTTTTTCTTTTTTAATGACTTTAATCAGTGGCTCTGAAAAGCTCCAGTGTAGCTTATTGCATTTATGAACTTAGAAAACAGATTTTCTTTTTGACTTCCAGAACTACGATCATATCCTGATGACAAATTATTTTCTTTAGTCGTTCCCCCCCCCCCCCATAGTCAATGGTGTATTAATGTTCAACTTTTTTCTCTCTCTCCACAGAGCTCCCGCTCCACACTTGGCACTCCATTGTACTCATCCTTAGTCAGCGTTCCTGCATATGGCAATTTACAAGTATTTGCTGTCATCTCTTCTTCCAAATTACCAATTTTTCTTTTTGCAAGTATCTAACTGTCAAAACACACAAATGACCAACTATTTATACAAGAAATCTTCCTAGCAAATAATGATGCAACGATGGTTTTCAAATAAGGATCCTTCTGTCATTTGCAGAAGGGTTGATAATTTCATAAATATACATAGGCTCCTTGTGCACAGCTCTTCAAATGAGCAGTCTTGAGAGAGATTATCTCAGAGCCAAACAAATGGACCTAATTAGTTGTTCTGTTTATTAATCCAACACAGAGAACTACTTCTCACTCTTTCCTCCCTTCACTTTCCTGGATGCATGTTGTGATTAACTTTCCTCTGTTTCATACTAGTACTGATCTGAGATAATTAAGACTTGGGATGTGTCGGGCAGAAACTTTAGGTTCACTGCAGTTTGTTTTCTTGTGGGAGAGCAGCCTCTTTCATTTTCTGATCTTCTGTGCACCACTCGTTTCATTTGCTACTAAAGAGGGTGCCTCTTTCGGGTCCTTTCAGTTCCATAATTCATCCCCATTTCAAGTGGAAATGGCAGCACTGGCTGAGTAAGAAGACACATGCAGCAGCAGTGGGAAGGAGAAGAAAGAGCAGAGGGCTGGCTGGGAAGAGGATGGACATGATGGTGGAAGTTGGGAGGAAGGAAGGGAATGGCTTGGCTGACTGGGGAAGAGGACTGTGAGGGGGATACTTTGGGTGTCCCTGGCAGGCTGTCTACCTCAGACCCGTACTCCCTAGTGGACCTCTGGGAGCCCTGGAAGCAGGGTGCCCCAAGGGGAGGCTGAACGGCTGCACCTGAAGGATGGGCCAGAGATAAGGATGGGTTGGAGGGATCCAGATTTGAAGGAAGGGGAGGAGGAAGAATGGGAGGACTCATCACCCTCTATAGTTTTGGAAGGAGGGGTTGAGCAAAAGTCATCTTCCATGCCCTTGGTGAGGATTGGCCACTGCTGCTGCAGGACCTCTGGACAGATGAGTGGGTATGCTTTTTGGAGAACAAAGCACCTGGGGTAAGAGCACTGGTCACAAACCATGATGCACCATGATGAGCACCTGAAACAGGTGCTCCAGAGGTGGGACAGAATGCTGGGATTCAGGAACATTGGCCTGGCACTAGAGCTCCCACTAAAGGGCTTTAGCTGTGGTCAGTGGAGTAAATTAGATCCCAGCCCCAGACTGGAGATGCTGGAGACCCAAAGAATGGCACTTGGGCCTGGCATCAGACTGGCTCTTCAGCATCATCTGCTCTCCAGACCAGAAGCATTATGGACTGCTATGATAAATTTCCAGATGGAAGAGCCCACACTGAAGAGCCAAGGGGATAAAGACAATTTCTGAGCCATGAACTGTTAGACAGTTATTTGAGCTTTGGGGAGAAAACTCCCTTAAAAACGAAAGATATGAGAAACAGAACTACAGAGTGTTTGACAACAGAATTTAATCCATGGTGATAAAGAGTTAATTGGACTACTGAAGTCTAGATATTGCAGTATAATAATTACTTAAGTATTATTAGTTATTTTCTGCTCTTCTCTTGCAGATATTGACTTAATGACTCTGTAGTGTTTGTGGAAGCATTACGGCCCCTTGAATAGTCATCGGCCACTATTAAAGGAATGGGAGATTGGCCTACAAAAAAGTGTCCTTCTACCTTACAAGACCTTTTTAACTGCAGGTGCCATCTCTTCTCTCTCTCTCTCTCTCTCTCTCTCTCTCTCTCTCTCTCAATCTCTCTCTCTCTTTTTTTTTTTTACAATTGTAGGTACCCCCCTGGGTTTTTCTTAATAGAAAGCTAAACCCTTAAGCAACCTCAGGAACAGTACTTGTTAGAGACCATTGTGACTTTTTATTGTATATATTAGCAGATTGAAAGTAAGGTAATTGCCCATTATGTCTTTTTGAAAACCTCACCAAAATCTAAAATATAGTCATTGCTAGGAACAAGACAGCTTACTTGAGTTTTCTGTAAAAATCATAGGAATTACGGGAAAGACTGGAATCAATACAACTACATAAAATGTCCAATAAACTAAACCCATTATAGGCAATAGATCCTGTTTCTAATTTTTGGCAAGTCTCATGATGGTGGTTTTGCAAAATTTATTGCCTCTATATTTATCAGTATTCTTCTTCATTTCCATTTGCTTGTCAAGGCATAAATTGTCTTTCAGCTGCTGGTGGAAACCCTATGGAATTTTGAAAAGAAGGAATTGAAGTCAGATCTCAAGGACCGAAGGCATGACTAACTTTTAGTACCCAGATATTTGTATTTTCCCCCAAAGCCATCACTGTTTTTTTTCATCACAAAACTAACAAAACAAGTATTTCCAAATGTTCTCTTGACTGTTACACTGAATATATCACTTCATGTATCTGGAATAATTCATAGACATCTGTAGAGCCCTGTTCAGAATTCATATGGCTTTCTGCACATAGAAAAGTTTTCACCACTATGGCAAGCCATTCCACCGTTCATACACATTTGCTTTTCAAGCTCCACATTATGAGAATAAAACAATGAAATTAGGCCTATACCTCTGCCTGATAGGAAATAAAACATTTCAAATCTATTGAGTACTGCATGGATGTGGCTCCTTCCCCTTCTGTTTTGGTTGTGAGTTAAGGCTGCTGAGATATAGAGAAAATATGATGACATTGACAACTCCCCCAAAAAACCACAATTGAAAATAAATAAATAAATGCAGTCTTACAGTCTTGCTCTTTCGCTGTAATTACTTGTCATAGCTTTATTCCCTGACAGTTTGCTTTTGGTGATCAACAGTTCTAAAAATACATGTTCCCAATACAGTTGAAGGATGTACACCTTTTCCCCCAGTATCTAGCTTGATGTTGAATCTCCCCAATCGAGGGGATTCTGAGGATTTTGATACAGGAGTGTATTGTAGCAAACTTATAGAAAAAGATGTAGAACCACACATATAAATTAGTGCTGAGACGGGGGGAGGGGGGCGTTTGGCTCAGTCTAACTTGTGAGATTGCCCAGTGCCTATGTTTAACCCTGGCCAAATATTTGCACTCATCAGTTGCTACAGGAAGAAATATCACAGTTGCCAAGATTTTAGTTGAGTCTGGCTATCTCAGCACAATGAAACACTATCAGAAGCATTCTTCATACCCCAGAAGAGATCTTGAATCTTCTATGAGACCAAGATGTGAAATATTTCATTGTCCTCATCATCATTTCACAATTTGTAAAAAATATAATCTTGTGAAACTCAAATTTCTGCACAAAATAATCACCATTTCCCTTTGTGAAGATAAGCGCATGCACAAACAACAAGTACTACAAGAGATAATAATTAATCCCAAAGACACAAAGCATCTGTCAACAAAGGAAACAGGTGATTTTTTCCCCAGTACAGCAGATTTTACAGAAATGTGGAAAAACTACTCATGAAGACACAGAAATTTTCCTTAAGACCAACCACCTACAAAAAGCATGGCTTCGCGTTTCCTTTTTTTCTTTGAGAAACACTGAAAGTTTTCCATCTACCATTTAACTCCAGATTCATATCCCTGACAATCAGTTGTTGAAGAAAGGAGAGAACAGGGATGTGGAATTCATTATGCCACTTTTTTTCATTCTACAATACCTAATTATCAGGAAAAGAGCCAATCTAAATAGGGCTACATTTGCCACTATGCAGATAGGCCTTTTTGTTAAATCCTGAGATGAGCTATACTATATTAAAAGAGAAAAAACAACAAGCAATTCTAAATTTTTAATATGGTACAAGAAGATGTTGTGAATAAAGAAGTGCCAGTTTTTTTAATATAAATAATCACAAAACTACTTTTATTTCCCCTGCTTGCTTCAATGCTGCAGTCAGTGGTAGGAGCATCTGTTATAGCAGCTTAAAAGAGATTAAGAAGCCAAGCTCAGCTAAAGAATGCAAGCCAAGTTTTCTCATGGTTGCTGTTTCAGCATTCACAGGTTAAAAACATCAGCTGTCTTTGGCACCTTTTTTTTTTTACACAGAAACTTAGTCAGCTTTACTACCAACTGAACAATTCACACATTTTTTTCCCTGTTACCTTTCCTGGATGGGATTATTATTGCATTAGTGTTTAAACAGATCAGTATACAAACCTATTGTAGTAGCAGGATGGAAGCCTTTTGTCATGGTAAGAAAATGTAATGGTATGTGTCAATATTCCTCAGTACCTAAACCACCTTTTGGACCAGCTTTACTCCTGTGATTGATTTTTCAAGATATGTTGTTGTATAGGGTGATAGAATTTAAGAATATATTGGCTGCTAAATGTCATTGGCAAAGGATCAAAGTCAACCATCCAGTGGAAGAAATATTTAGGATGGCCAGTTTATTTACCACCTCAGCCTAATAAAAACATGTGAACACTGGACAACTTACCACAGTTGTGATTAATACTTTCTAGTATTTAAGTCATCAGAAATCCCTCATTCAGGGAGAGTCAATCTAGATCTTGGGTAGCTCCTATATATTTGCATGTTGCAAGGGTCCTTCACTGGCATTTCCAAGGGACTCCCGACAAGCAGAAGAGATGGATTATTTCACTCTATATAGTTATCTTCTAATTTGCTGTTTCTTCAATACAGTCTTGGCTAGACATGTATACAATATAGAAGGCCAATTTGCTCAGTAGGATAGGGGAAGGGAGATGTAAGATATATCTAACCTGGGGCTATGCTACTTCAAAATTCAGATACAAGTCTTGAAAGTCTTACACTATACACACACACATACACATAAATATACATATACTAGAGCTATGTGCTGGATTTGGACAAATCCCGAATTTGAAACTGAGTTGACCTCATGTGGACTGATTTGTATGAAGTCCAGATTAGGTTAAACTTGATTCCTGGGTGAAGCAAAATGAGTTCACAAATTGATCTGTGTCTGGAATACAAATCAAATTATATGGGGCATAAATCACTTCTGCCTTTTTGTTTTGTTTTGTTTTTCTTTTCCTTTCCAATAAAAACAAACTTTAAAGCTGCTTCATGCAAACACTTGAAGCTAGCTGTCTCAAATTTGACAGGTTTACTTTTCTCTTTAGTCTATCATGTCTATGTCAGGGGGAAAAAGCAAAAAAGTTATAGCTGTTTCATTTTACCAATACCAGCCAATAAGAGATTTATAAATAGACTTGTATGTGGGGCATGAATGGAATTGGATGGGGCACAAATCACTCTGGGCTGTATTGGAATACATTCCAAAGCTCCAAATTGGGCTCCAAGTTAGATCAGGATCCATGCACTGTCTTATCATTAGACACAGAGGTACGTGGGTGTCTCTGTGTGAGTGTCTATGTATGTTTTTCGTTCTCTCTGTGTGTTTTAAACTAAACTCAATACACAAAACTTAATCTGAAAACAGCTTCTGTTTAAGTATATGACCTCTTCCTGAGTCTCTTAATGGCATTTAAGCCCTCTTCACACAACTGACAAAGAGACAGGTGAAAGCAGGAGAATAGGGGATTTATTATCAAGGGGTACATGCCAACTGGTGATCAAGGGAGAGGAGACAAAAATGAACTCAAAGGGCCCAATGTACTGTACAATATTGCAATGATGGAAGCTTCCTCCTGATGCACCAGCAATTCCACGTTGGAAACAAGACTGCCAAATGGGTATCCCAAGAATTGGGGGGGGGGGGGTTTCTAAGTGGAGAAAGACATTCTAGAAACACCCATAGGACCTTTTATTAGAGCAGACAGTGACAGACCATTATTTGTTTTGATAGTCTCTATCTCCAGCATCAGTTGGTCAAAGATACTTCTTTTATTTAGTTAGATTGTATATAGAGCTGTGGAAAAAATCACTGAGTTATCACTGTCCTTCAAAAGACTGGCAATTGGAAAAATGCATCTAGCTTTAGAAATTTGTACATTTATGAAGTTTTCATTTAGGGCTGTGCATGGGTCCCCCAATTTAGTTTAGAGGCCACTTTGTTCCTTACAAAAGTTCCCAATTCCACCCAGGGTGATTTATGCCCTGTGTAGACCTCAGGCAGTCTGGATTCCAGATCCAGATTGATTTGTAAGATCAGATCAGCATTAACTTTCCATGGTAAACCAAAATGGCTAGGATTTTGTTTGTTTGTTTCCACTAATGCTTGTGAAATTTTGAGATGTGATAGATTCTAAAGAGGGGAGTAAACCTGCCAGATATGGACAGCTAGCATCAGGTGTTTACATATGAGGCATCTTTAGAGTTTGCTCTTTTTCAGAACCAAAATACAATTCTTAAGCAATATTTGAGCACTTCATCTTGGCTGTTCCCAGCTGTAGCCCCTATACCTGCATAGCCTAGCCACTTCTCAAAGGAAGGATGAAGATATGGAGGAAGGTGATGGCATTGTTCCTCATGCTATGGAGAGGTGCCTGGCAGCAGTGAGGAGAAAGGGAGTGCCATCATAGGAAAGCTTCCATCAATGCTGGGCAAGAATCACCAGTCAATGCTGTGACTGGTGATTCTTGCCTCAGATTGAATGATGCAGGTGTCAATCAACAACACCTGGATTCCCTCCTTTCCCTCCCAGTCACAGCACCATCTCTCTTTCACATAATCCCTTCCCACAATCTAGTCTTCTCCTGCTTGCTGTAGATCTCAGGTTCATCAAATAAGGTTGCAACTACATGGTCAAATATTGCAAGATTTGGTTTGGGTGTAGAATGGATTATTATTATTATTTTACTAATTGCATGATACAAAAGGCAAATTCAAAGCAGTTCAGCCTTTTTTGCTTCCAACTCGGATATTTTTTCTCTGCCACTGGGGGCTTTTACTTTTTCCAAGCCAAAACAATTCAGATTTTTCTCTGTGTGATCAATTGTTTTGATCTCCGAAATGATGGGGGGGGGGGGATGACTGTGGGTGTACATGACTACCAGTGGGTGTATTTGAAAAACGGACAGAAACACCCTTAAGTCAATGGGGGAAATCTATACAACTGGGCAATGCATACAAAATACATATTTGGAGGAAAAGGTGCTCAAAGATAGGCATGGATTTCTATGAAAGAAAGAGTGGGGGGAGGCTTGGCTGTGAAACCAGAGGTTGAGAGTTCAATCCCCTATTGTGCCTTCCTGACAGGGGCTGGACTCGATGATCCATAGGGTCCCTTCCAGCTCTGCAGTTCTAAGATGATGATGATGATTACCCTGTATGAACTAGGAGATGCCGAGAATGTCAGTGGGATTGTGAGGAACACCAGAAAGAAAGCTAAGTGATATTTCTTCTTGATTGCTTTGCTTTTGTGTTTCCTTCTCATTTCTCTCTCTAGTTCTCTCTTACACACACACCTTGTAGACTTTAATTTTGGTAGAAGTTTGTTTTCCTCATGTTCAGTTTCAAATAAGGGCAACTTCTTTCTCTATTTTCTTTATCATCTGCTTTCCTGTAAATGGTTGGATATCTCCCTTACCTCTGATTTGCACTGAGGTCTTAGCCTTCTTCTCTTCTTCAATTAGGAACTGTTGAATTAATATAGAGTTAATCTTTGTGTGTCCTTAAGTATTTTATGTTATCCTGGCTCCAGTTGTCTATCTCTCATTTATACTTTGAATGCTGCTGCCTTGAGTTCTCCTTTGAGTGCTTTTACTCACTTCCATTTATGTTGCCAATAAATTAATCCCAGTAATTTTAGCTTTATTAATAATAGCAAAGAGGGATGTCCATATATTACATCTCACTTTTCAATCTAATTATCCTTGAGGTAACTTACAATAGATTGTGGTAAAACTCTGGTGTGAGTTTCCATGGATTGCAAACTCACAGTGTTATCCACTCCTGGTATGTACAGTAGGCTATATACTAAGTGTATTAAGCTGCAGCAGGCTCTTGACCAGACCTTTAAGCGAAGTGTATTACTTGAGGTCTGTAAGCCACTTGAATGTGAAGATCACTCCAAACACCATAGCAGCACTCCTAGCAACCCTATTAAGTCCATTCCAGCTCGCTCTGAACCAGCCATGTAAACAAGCACTCAATATGCAGCCAATGGTGTCTATGAAGTTTTCCTAACTTACGGCACTTCACTTCATTGGATTTCAGCCAATGTATATGGTTCCCACACGATGTATGTCATTAAGAAGCCACATATACCTCATGGACCATGCTGTGCCAAAACTCTTACAACCCATCAGCTCATTAGTCCTTTGTTAATGAATAGAGCCAGCCCAATATATTCACTTTAACAGATGGCTAAAGTGGTGGAACAAGCTCCTTGTATCTGATATTTCTCTGGCCAATGGATGGGTCAGCTTGTTTTTCCCCTTGCCATGACCTTCCTTGACAAAGAGCACAATCTCTCACTGATCCTTGGTGCACTGGCTGATAGCAGGGGCCAGAGTATGTTTCCTTTCAGCTCAGCAGTGCTCAGGCATCAGTTAAGGTAGCAGTTCAGATTACAATGATATAACTTCTGTTGGGATTTCCTTTATTATTAGTATTCTCTCTGTGTGTGTGTCTGTTTTCTTTATTGTGTTCGCAGTGAAGATAAGGTGATACTTCTTGTTTTATTTTGAATTGCTTATGCAACAGTAGGCAATGCACATCTTTTTCTGTAAGGTTTGCGTTTGATTCACCTTTCCTTCTAATATTTATCTTCCATATTTATTCTTATGGCTTTTTGCCACAGTGCCACTAAGGAAAATAGTGTTCAAAACACATTGGATTTCTCATGCATGACAAGACTGACATTTAGCTTCTTTTGTTTTCTTCTGGCATGTGTCAATGCTATATGGCCCAAATCCATAATAGGGTGAGGTATACATTATAATTCTGCCTTCCTTCTTCACCCTTGCCACTATCCTTGTACCACTTTCTGGAACAAGGAAACAAATGCAAAACTAAACTCTATCCCAGCTGTACTTTCCCTCAACTGCCTTCAGTTCTAACTGAGCACATAATGGGAGGACGAGTGGTCATGTGCAATATGGTGGAAATGGCATTTCTCTTCTCTATTGTGCAAAGTTGTTTGCTTTTCCTACTCTCCTAGCTTTTTGCCAGACTTGCCCAGGAGGACAGCAAGCTATCAGAAATACCAAATCACCCACATTCTAGGCCAAATTCTTCAGGTGACAGCAGCAGCTCCAGTGGATGCCTCCCTTTTACAGCATCTTCTGATGCAGTATCTTCTGATGGGGAGTTCTGTAACCCAGAGGCAGGGAATTTGTGAACTCAGACCTTGTTGAACTGCAAACCTCACCATCAGTCACCATTGGCCATGTTAGCATAGGCTTATGGGGGTCAGAGTCCCATGATATATGGATAGCCAACATGTCTCCTACCACTGAGATAACCCCAATCAACTATATAGGACAATGCAGTCACTGCTCCATTTCTTAGTCATGAAGGAAGTTTCATGCCTCTGTTGAATTGCTGGATAGCTCAGTGGTTTAGGTATCTGGCTGTGGAACCAGAGGTTGGGAGTTCAATTCCCCACTATGCCTCCTTGAAAGGGGTGGACTTGATTATTGCTGGGATCCCTTCCAACTCTGCAGTTCTAAGATCATGATGATGATTGATGGGTCTCTCTCTTAAATTATACCACAAATTATGTAGTCATGTTTCCTGGATTTGGGGAAATCACAGTGGTTAGCACACTGAGAGTGCAATGGATGAGTCTCTAGCTGAAAAAGAAAACAACTCCCCCTCAGTCATGGCATCTCCCTTCCAGGGGAGGAGAAAGAGAGAGGGAGAGGTAAACTTTTGTTTTAAATATTCCACTGTGTGCTTCCTGTCACAAGGCATTTGGTAGAAAATTCTTAGCAGAAAAATATATATACAATTTGGTATCATATTTAATTGGGGAATAGTTGTGGAACATTTGCCATTCAAAAAGCACATCAATAATATTCAGGAGGTTTTAAATCAGAATATAGGAAATGTTCTACTTTTTAAATGGTATCTCCCATACTGAGAATTTTCACCACAGGACTGTGAACCATTAGGTTAGTAGAGAGATGTTAACCCTCCATACTTGGCTCATCAGCTAGCTATTATTTTAGCATAACTTTATTTGCATGGGTGATACAAGTTGGTAGACACCATCCTGGTTGGATGAAAATGCTGGACAGTATAAAATATTTTGATTTTATGGTATCATGGTGCCGGTGCTTTTCAACCCATTTGATAAACTGCTGTAATAAAAGATGAACTGTGAAACCATTATGATGACATAAAATCACAAGAGAATAGAGTACTTTATGGAAGTTTATGGTGCATTAAAATCTGGCACACAGCAGAGACATAAAATCCAGGTGTTAACTAAAACATTTGGGGCTGTTCTCCACCAGTGGTATATTGCTTTGAAACTAGCTATCAAGAGTAGAATTCATTTTAAAGCCTACACATGCTTTGGAATGTAGCTACAAGGCCATGTTTTCCCTGATGAAGATGAAAGAAACAGAAGCTTTAACTTGACTAGAAACAGAACGATCAAACAACCACAGGAATGGAAAGTAAAACATCCTACCCACGCCTACTGTTATATCCTTGAAGTTCAGCAGCAGTCAGCACATAAACGCATGGGATAAAGATACAGAGCTGGAGACTGAGGAGCAACAAGCCACACTACTGAGTCAGATATAGCTAAGCCCAAATAACCTGGTTGTCAGCCTCCAGAGACTGAAGATATGGAGCCTGCTTATCCAGAAGGGCCTAAGGGGCTTGCACCTCAGGAGCCAGTACTCTAGTGCAGGCAGAATATTCAGCATGAGCTCATGGAGAGAAGATGGACTGTTAGGCTCCAGGCAAAAATGGGTAGTGTCCTCAAGATCTAACACATGGATCATAAGATACCATCTTTACAGCCCTTCAGCAAGCAGGCGAAGACCTTCCTCTTTAGGCAAGCTTTCCCCAAGTGAATGGCTGCCAAGTGGGCTTTTTAAAATGGATTGTTGTACCTTACTGCTTTGAATGTGCTTCAGTGTTGCTGATGGTTTTTGGTCTTGTATTCATTGATCCTTTTAGTATTGTACGCTCATTGTTATTAACGTTAATACTGTTTTTTAATTGTTGTAAGCCACCTTGCATCCTTTTTAAGGAGAAAGGTGGGTTAAAATATGATAGATAGATAGATAGATAGATAGATAGATAGATAGATAGATAGATAGATAGATAGATAGATGGATGGATGGATGGATGGATGGATGGATGGATGGATGGATGGATAGATAGATAGATAGATAGATAGATAGATAGATAGATAGATAGATAGATAATGACTCTTTTGACTGACACGTAACTGGAGTGAGTAATCTATACTCTGGGCTCTGTCCAAGGTCCTGAAAATCTCACCACTAAAAAGGTATCATCATCTTGCGAGAACTCTGCTTGTGCATTTCTTGCCTGTCCTCTACTGCCATCTAAACAGCTTGTTTGACACCCACCAGACTGATTCACCTGTTCCTTCAATCCCATAATAGAAGAGGGAGCAGTGCTGCACTGAACCATCTTCTCCCTGAGATTCCTACATCCAGATCAACTGATCTACATTTTTCATTGTTCTAATCACATGTTATTGACAATTTATGGCTGTATTACTTTTCATTGTCTTCATTATGGGTGCATAAGTTATATATTTCCCTATTTTATTACACATGCTTTCTTCTGTTAAGTCCCTTTGAATCTCTTTTTCAGCACTGGGAAGGGAGTCATACATATAATGATTCAATTAAACCTTTGTAAGAACAATGGCTAGAATCCTATGGTTTCTTTGCACATGCAACAAATAATTGACAAAGTGCCAGTTTCATGTTTGCTCTGTGCCAAGTTGTGCACCTGACATGTGTATAGCACATGGCTGGCACTTTGTCAATTAGCTACAATTAGCAGTGGCAATTTTCACAAATCCTTTTGCATGCATGTAAATATCAAATAAGGTATTGGCCCATCTCTGTGTGTATTTTTGAAAACATACATACAAACACTAGAATCCATATGTACAAGTGAAAGTACATTAGAGACAATTGGCACTATATGATTAGTATGGATGCTTATATGGAACTATTGCATTGTTTGGCTGCAAAGGAATGAAACTGTTTGGCTATAAAATGATGAGTTCTATTTAGACCTTGGATGACTTAAGAATTAGAGGCTGTTCTTGTCAGCAGTTTAAATGGTAATAGATAGTACAGTTGGTCAGCCCACAGAACTGAAGCCAGGAAGAGGGGAAGAATTATAGTTGCTAGGGGAAGAGAACAACTCAGCAAAAATCTGCTTCCTCTCTGGTTGACTAAAAGGGTGGGAAGGGAAGCTGGAACAGTGTATGTCCGTCAAGCTGGCAAGCAGCTAGTCCAGGGAGTTTGAGGGCTGGAAAGGAAACAAAACCAGCACAGTGAGTCATGTAGAAGACCCAGGGTCCAGGGACAAGTGAATCAGAGCAGAAAACAAGAAGCCTGGAAGCTGTCTTGCCAAAGGATGAGAGAGTGTTGCGAGTAATCGCTTCATTGCTACACTTTCACTTAAGTAGGGAAACAGTTCAGTCACGGTGCAGAGGGAGTGTGTTTTTCCATATTATCTCCATGGCCTAATTGCTCTTATAGTTATTTTTTTCTACTTATTTTATTTAAAATATTTTTATGCCACCTTTCTCCTCAGAAAGGACCTAAGACGGCCTACATCATTAAAAGACAATATTTAAAGCTAAAAATAGTAAGTATACAAATGCTAAAAAAGGATCAGACAAATACCACACTGAAAAAAAAAACAATAAACAAAAGGAACACCAAAAACTCATTCAAAGCAGTAAGGTATAACAAACCATGTAAAAACCCCACTCAGGCAACCAGTCACTGAGTGAAAGCTTGCCTGAAGAGAAAGGTCTTCAACTGCTTGCAGAAGGACAGTAAAGATGGGGTCAGCCTGGCCTCCTGTGGGAGGGAGTTCCAAAGTCTGGGAGTAGCAACAAGGAGCCTCGATTTCACTCCAGTCTCTGCTGTGGTATCTGTCAAAATTCCTGGGCAGTATACAGCTAACAGGCCCCTTCTGATGTTCCCCTTTGGTGTGCTCACCTGGCATGCATTATCAGAGTTCCTTTCTCCTACTGTGGCTGCACATGTCCCCACAAACCTTTGCAATGTGAAAGCCAGGCTCCTCTGGCTAGCAAAACATGATTCTCAGTGCTGCTTTTCTATCCTTTGCAGAATGATTGGGTGGGATCAATAGCTGAGAAGCTCCAACAATTAGATTATGAAGTGACAGAGATACAGCATGAATTTTCTGACATTTTCACTTGTTGATATTCCCAGGGGACCAGAAATGTATTCCTGTATGGAAGCCAGAAGATTCCAAAGGCTAAATGTAGCCCCTCTGTCTGACTATGAGTGCAGTTACACATGGGGGGGGGAAATGGTATTTGAATCAAGTTTAGTAAATTTGAAGAAATTTTTTAAAAAGCTGACTACATGATGCACATGGAAGTGCAGATTGTTTTGCCTGGGAAACATGTTTTTTTGGTTGGAAAGTAAATGTTCCATTTGGTTGCGAGAGGGTCATGTATTTTAAATCACTTGTAAAATTTACTTATTTTCAATAATTCTGGTATATGTGAATGTGTCTCTGTCAGTGTAAATTGTGACTGTGGGGTTTGCCACTCAGTGGTGTGCCTTCCATGCTCCCTCTCCTTCTCCACCCTCTGTGCGTACCTGTGTGCCTCCCCCCTTTGCAACCAATCTACTCAAAATGTGTGTGTGTGTGTATGTGGGGGTGTGGGTCCCTGTGTTTCCTTCACAAGCCTAGTCAATGTTTCTAGTCAGTTTCAGCCCCAACTCAGAGTACTAGCACTATGCCAGATTGCAAGAAAGCAGTGGCTAGTGGCTGTGAGAGGCAGCCAGTGTGAGGGCATGTGGGCACAGGGCTAAGCCTCAAATGCAATTATTCTAAAAGCCAAGTCGCCCCCTCAACCAATATACAATACAGTTTAAAAACAAGTTAAACGTTTTCATGAGAGGATTGAAGAAAAAAAATGTTTTGAATTGAGATTTCTACCCTTAGAAATGCAATCCTAGTGATTATTTCACTGCTGGATAAAAAAAGAAGAAGTAAAAACAAAGAGCTAAATGCAATGCCAGCCCCAGTGAGAGAAGACTGCCACCTTCACAGGTGTGTCTGATGGGAACACAGGAGAGCCTTCTCTGTTGCCGCTCCCAGACTTTGGAACTCCCTCCCACAGGAAGACAGATTGGCCCCATCTTTGCAATATTTCCACAAGCAGGCAAAGACCTTTCTCTTCAGGCAAGTCCTCCCTCAGTAACCAGCCACAAACCCTGTTTGTGATTTTTACATAAATTGTTATGCATGACTGCTTTGACTGGATTTTTAGTACTATTTATATTTTCCATATTTGTGTTTTCCATTTCTCAGAGTGACATTTTTTTAATTTTTGTATACTTATTGATATTTGCCTTAATATTGCCTGTTAATGATGTAAGATGCCTCCTTATTCATTGTTCAGAATTTTAAAACATTTTATTAGTTTTTCAATCTATCTACATTCAATTTGTGCTTGTTAAACATCGTGTTACATGGGTTGCTTATAATTATTTGTTTTTTGTGTCTTGGTGTCTTCTTAGTTGTCCCTTCAAAATCTATACATTTTTTAAACATTTAAACCATTCATGTGTGTATTTTAGTATACAATATTGGCTACTATCATAATATTGCTCTCATAGTATACAATGTTCTTAAAGTCCTCTAATAACATACCTAATAAAAGTAATTCCGGTTCCAAATTTATATAATTTTGAGGTGATTTAACCGACGAACTTTGTATTTTATATCAGTAATAACTGAATAGGTTCCTAACACATAAGAGATGTTATCTAAAGCATTTTATACAGATTTTCTTTATATAATTGTTTAGCCATTTCGATCTCCATATTTTCTATCATGTCTATATCAATATCATATCCAATGTATGTTCATTAATTACTATTTGTTTTACCTCATCCTTATATCTAGCTTCAATTTACCTTAAGAACCACCGTGTTATGCCTTTACCCTGATTAGTGATCCCTTATTTCAATTTAATTCCTTTTTCTAATGTATAGGATATGCCCCCTTACAATTCCAGAAGTTAGGTATATATATGCTTTCCACGTTGAAGGCCACCTTAATATTTTTTTTCCTTTTTCATCTTTCTAAGTAACTCCTTCTCTTATTTGTCTTTTCCCAATTCTTGTTTCTATCTCTAAAAATTCTGCCGTGCCTTGTGCCACCTGAGAACATTTTATACATTTGATCTATATCCAATAGATCATCCAGGCTCTTTTTAATTAGATCTGCTGATTCTCTCCCCTTATCTTCCCTTAGCACACCTAAAATTCTCCTCAGCTCCAGGGTTAGAGGTAAAATATTGACTTTTAATGATGTTAACCACCATTGTATACCCATTGTTTTCAACTTTAAATATTGTCTTTCATTGTTGTAAGCCGCCTTGGGTCCTTTTCAAGGAGAAAGGCGATGTAAAAATATTTTAAATAAATAAAATGAAATAAGACACGTTAAAATCAAGGAAGCTTTGTGACTGACATGTCACATTTGTTTTAATGGGTGTACCTGGGTTTGGACTAATGTTGAGTTTATTCCTGTTCTTGTTTGTGATTCAGCTATGGCCTGATGCCTTGAATTTCTCCCCACATTTAACTGCCTTCCCACCCTACCCAATATAGTGAGTTGTGTTAGTAAGGGCATGCACAGGAGTTACTAGCATTACAAAAGATAAAGCTACTAGCATTTCCAGAGCTATAAAGGATAAAGGGCTGTTTAGTGAAAGGAGCCATGACAAAGAAAGATGTTCATTTGGTGGCAGTAGAAGTCATGAAGATCAGCAGGAAGAAAAGGGTAAATAGGAGACTATATTACAAGGTCTGCTCCCCTACCTCTCTTCTCAAAATACAGGCTACAGGAGGTGTCACATACCTGACACATACCTGAGCACATGAGACTGTAGAGCTTTTAATGCAGAATGGGATTGGTATTCTTTTCTAGATCAATAACTTTAAGGACCCAGTGTTTCTCACTTAAACAAGTATGTTTTTTAAGTCCTCCTACACCTCAGTAAACACAAGGCAATGATCAGGAAACTAATTTCAGATCCTGGGAGCTATTGTGGTAAAAGCTCTTTCAGAGTTATTGAAATCAAAGGGATCTGGCCTGCAAATAAACATGTAGAATCAAGAAACTGCTTTTTCCCCCACCCTTCTTTCCTTTCTTATTTACTTGTCAGGATTTTTGCGTGGGAAAAATACATTCTTGCTGAAGAGCAAGAAAAATGCTTCAAATATGGGATAAACCATCTGCCTAGCTATTATAGATATAAAAATGAAAAACATCATGTCTGCCATAAAATGGGGCCTGTAGTGTAGAGCTGTAAATGTAAAAACAAAAGCTTATGAGGGGCTCCGCGTATTGAAAAGGAGTTGAAGATTTCCATCTCCGCAAAGCATGACAGTTTAAAAGTATTTATGGGGCTTGCTGCCAAAGAACAAGAGCAAAATGGAGCCCTTAAAAACATATTTAATGGCACACCTGTGTCAGCAGCATCCACTTTGCTAAAAACAATGAGAATGTTTCCTATTTACCACTTGGCAATTGCTGATGCAAACAACACAGAGGAAAACAAAGGCACTTCAAATGATGTGGAGCCACTTTCCATGATTCTCTCTAAGGAAGCAACGTTAACTGGTACCTCTCAGGTTGCAGGCTTGCTGCTTGCTCAGAGAACAAAACTAAAGATGAGGACCTACATGATATTGCCACCAAAACAGGCACTCCGGGATCGTGGTTAGGCAGGACTCATGTGCACATGCTATTCAGTAGAATCAGCACCTCCAGAGGTGGGTTATGTACAAAGCTACTGAGAAACCATACCCACATTCCCCCAAATAGTGAATAATGTTGAATTTAGTGTATATGCAGGAGGGAGGCCACCTGTTCTCATGAAAAGTGTTTCTTGTTGAGATATTTCTACTATATCATCACAGTTTCTTCCTTTGTGCATTTTTTTCATGCTAAGTACCAGTGCCTTGATGTATATGCCAAAGTAGGGGTAGCATTTTGGTGCCTTCCAGATATGTTGAAGTTCCGGCCATCATGGTCAATTACCAGGAGCTATGGTAGTTCTGAGGTCTAGTGTGGTGTGATGGATAAAGCTTCAGACTAGGACTCAGGAGACCTGGGGTCACATCCCTACTCAATAATAGAGATACAAAATGTCTGGAAGTGTTCCCAGTTTCCTTTAATGGAAAAATGCACATTAGCTGACAAACCATGGGATCTGAAAGCCTCGCAATTTCATTCTATTTACTGATTCCCCCTTTCATATTGTTCTTATCCATATTGTATATCCAGTTACAAGACAATTTTCTTGCCACACTGAAATCCATCTGTATTTTTATGCATTTTTATGATTTGAGCAGCAATATTGGCAGACATTTGTTAGCATACACCATGTCCTCAACTGGTAAAAGTGTGTTTGTATATGCTTATACAATTTTACACATTTCTACCCATTCACATTTATAATGTGTAGTCTTTATTTTTCCAAAACATCCCATAGGTAAAGGTAAAGGTTCCCCTTGACATTTAGTCCAGTCGTGTCTGACTCTAGGGCGCGGTGCTCATCCCCGTTTCCAAGCCATAGAGCCATCTTTTTGTCCGAAGACAGTTTCTGTGGTCATGTGGCCAGCGCGACTAGACACGGAACACCGTTACCTTCCCACTGAGGTGGTACCTATTTATCTACTTACATTTCCATGCTTTCGAACTGCTAGGTTGGCAGGAGCTGGGACAAGCGACGGGGGCTCACTCCGTCGCGTGGATTTGATCTTACGACTGCTGGTCTTCTGACCCTGCAGCACAGAGGCTTCTGTGGTTTAACCCACAGCACCACCACATCCCTAAAAAACATCCCATAGGCCTCCTAAATATGTGGATTCAAAAGGGACATTCTCCACTGTGCCTCCTTGACAAGGGCTGGACTCAATGATTCATAGGGTCCCTTCCAACTCTGCAGTTCTAAGATGATGATGTTGATGCAAAAATAGCATAATTTTTATTTGAGAGAGAGTGGGGAAGCACATCTTTTTAAAAGTTGTAAAGATCCAATAAGATATGTTCCATTTCAAAAAAGTTCATGAAATCAACCACCAGCTATCAGAAGGAATTTTTTGCAGTTTACTCAGGTTGTGCAATCTGTGTATGTTACTCCAAGGGACCACAACCCCCGGTCTGCGGCCCGGTGCCGGTCCATGGCAATGGCAGGACCGGGCTGCGGAGACAGATCTCCCACCCCTCTGCACGCACTCCCCCACACACCCCACCCACATGGCCCACCCCCCGCATGAATGGGTGCCCCTCCCCTCCGTGAGCATACATGTGAGTATACCCCGCCTCTCTGTGAATGCACCCCGCCCCTCCGCGCATGTGCGTGAGTGTGCCCCAACCATCAGTAAGTGCAGCCCCCCCACCCGCACACAGACCCCACCCCCCCAACGGGTCCGTGATTCAGAAAAGGTTGGGAGACACTGTGTTACTCAATAAAGCCACTGAGCTGATGACATCAGAAAAGAACCATCTAAAGGGTGGTGTAGATCATCACTTAGTTGTCCAGCACCTTTTGCACTGATATCCAATGCATTCTGATTCACTCTTTGGCACAAAATAGGTATAGAAAAGTGCAACTTGAATGCAAAAAAATGGGTAAAAAGAAATTAATCTTTTGACAGAAAAACATGTTTAAACATGTTGCTGTAGAAATTTATGCATTTAAGCAGGTTTATTATAATCAACAACTAATAGGAAAACAAAATAGAGCAGGCTTATTGATGAATGCATGAAAGGGTGACATCAACCAGAAAAAGACTATTTTGTATGTTCCTCTCTAGTGTGGGAAAAATGCATCTTGACCTGAAAGCAAGTGCTGTTGCACTATATAAGAATGTGAATGAATATTCCTAACTCACTCGTTTCTGGTGGGGCATGCAAACATGTTGAGATGTTTATGGACCTTGACAACTTTTCTTGCCTTCACCACAAGAATGAGATAATAAGCACTTTTTTTGCCAGTAAGGTTTCCTCAATGTGCATGAAATACAGAGGGAGCAGGGAGAGGAAGACTGGTGGATTGATGAAAAAGACAGGAGCAAACCATCCAATGCTTCTAATTTAAAAATATCCATTCAACAAGACAGCAGCTACTATAGTGTACCTATGCAAGATGCAGAATATGCACAGTATCTTGGAAATGAAAAAAACTCTAATTGAAACCAACAAGCCAAACCTCTGTGTCTTTTGGCATATATGTCTGTAGTGCTCTTTCCCACTTTTTAAAAAAGGCTCAAGTCTTTTCCATCACATTTGCAAAGAAATGCGTGAATTTTGAAAGTTTTTCTCAGATGTTGATCCTAATAAAATTCTCACCAATCCTTGCTCAAAAGATGTGTATACATATTTCAAACACAGTAAAAGCAACTGAATTTGGGGGAATATGTATTTGTTGCTTGGGGGAAAAAAGGACAAACTGTATAATATGGTTTATATTCTTTGTAGGCAAATACCTTAAAACAGGAAAGAGCATACAAAATTTGGAAGGGTTTTCAACTGCAGAATGGGTCTTGCATGACCAGTTAACATCCCCTCCAACACAAGGCCTTAAAGACAAGAAAGCATTAGGCTGGCCCATTACTGAGGATCCTACATAGCAACCCACAACAGAGTTGACTGGCGGGATAGCAGACAACATTATGCCTCAAGCAGAGAAGTGGTATAGAATTTCTTTCCTTTTGCAGCTGAGAAAATCTTGTACTGAGTTACAAGAGCCAGTAATGGGTGTGATGCCATAGAAAGACACTCAATGCAGTAATCTATAATGCATTACAGAGGTTAAAAATGGCAGCTTCTATTGTCCAGAAGGAATATATTATATTTGACAGCCCATTAAAAAACTGCTAGACTCCATTTGCTTTTAGATGAGAGACATTCTAGTCATTTCCACGTGTTTATGGAGCTGAATCCTACAGAGAATAAGGCTTAACTAGTGCCTCAAAGCAGTGTTAATAAAATATTGTTTTTACTTAGCATGCTTCATTGATGGGAATGTGTGATCTTTAAAGAGATTCAATTCTTCAAATAACCTCTGGTTTATGAATGTGGGATGTTGTGCTTCTGTATCCATGATTCAAAATGCCAGGAAAGGGGCCAATATTGCTGCACAATATCGTGCCCGTGTTGCCAGCAGGAAAAAGGATGCCAGAAGACAGCCTGAATGTTGACAACACCAATGGCAGCAGTCAAGATATTCTATACAATACCCTCTTGTGCTCACTACCATGCACAAAGTAAAACAAAGCAAGCAAAAATCCCAGAAGCTGACTCCTTTTTTATCAGTTAACCACTCCTCTCCCAAATACATAGCAATTGTCAGGGCTGTTTTTTGACAAGTGTGAATGGTAGTGAGCACAAGAAGCAGGTGTGACCAACCATAAGAAGAAACTGTCTCCTATATCTGTGCCAAATTTAGTGCTAATCTGATGCCCAGTTTCAAAGCTATACTTTTTTTATTTGTACTACTCCCATTTTTAGAATTGCCTTATAGAATGTTGATTTGCTGTACTAGTGCAAGGTTAAAATAAGAGCATGCTCAGGTGCTCTTTATATTTCTCCTCAGTGGGGATCAACAAGAAGGAAGCATTCTCACCCATGTTTCTTACACCATTCAAAGTTTTCAATGCCCCTTGCTTATCCTAGGAAGCATGGTTTTCCTTTCTTGATTTAGAACAGGAATGGTGACTCTCCAGATGCTGCTGGACTCCAATTCCTATTGAGAACTAGTGAGGTATAGTGGATAGGCTTTTAGATTAGATCTCAGGAGACCTGGATTAAATCCCCACTTATCCATGGAAACCTATCTATGGTGAATGACGCAAGGGTAAATCCCTTCCTCAAAATCCCCCATACTCAAATACACTATTTCTATTGCCATAAGCTGGAACTGACTTGATGGCACATAATAACATTGATTCTTGTAACTCCCAGTTTACTCAGTGGAGAGGGATGATGGGAATAGCAATTCCACAACACCTTATGGGCACCAATTCACCCAGACCTTGTTTACCAGAAAAATATGTAACATTGTAAAAATCAAGGTGTATCATTATGGGAATCAAGGCAGATTGTTAGCCTTCTCAGAAGTCAGTTACTGCTTTGAATGGCTCCTCCAAAAATAGACACACATCTTGTCATTATTCTGCCACAGATAATGGAGAACATACCACTAGATATGGATTTGCCTGGCATATTATTTACATTATTGTATCAATTTCTGAAAGTCAGTGGAGTAAAGATACCAATGTATTGATCATGTGGGAAAAAGAGAAGACTTCTGTCTCAGTGGAAAGTCAACAGAGACCATCTCACCTAATGGATCAGCCTTTCTAACCTAGTGCAATCCACATTTCAGATGACAGATCCCACAAGATGCAGACAGCACGGACAATGAGTAAGGAAGTTGGGATTTTTGATCCAAAACATTACACTGTGACATGGGAAGGAGAGTGCTATGCAGTAGGGGTTTCACAGAGGTTAAGGAAGTCAGCAGAAACACATGACTTCCACGTTTAGAGAGTCTGTAACAGATATTGAGCACCTAATGTTAAGGACAAACTATATGGAATTGTTCCCCACTTTTATAATCTTCCATAGTTGCCTAACTCTGGACTACTAAGAGAAAAAAAAACTGTAGGACTACATGGATTTTCATCTGATCCACCAAAACAATTATTTTAATGAATGGTATCACAGGAAACATACACATTTTTTTTACATAGAACTGGAATCCTGTGGCCTAAGAGAACGGCATGGTTTCACCATGCAGATACTGTACTAGGGGATTTTTTGGTAGTTGCTGGTAAATGTCTACTTTGTACTTTGTGCTCTGGAGCTAACTTACATGAAATCATTTCAGCATTATTCCCTTAGCCAAGAGCAGAGATAAGAAAATATTTTCGCGTACAAGTGCCTTGATCTTGTCATTGTAACAGTGTCTTGATCAGTTATTACAAAATGGTGCTGTCCTTGTTGCTGCTGTCCCTGTGGTTTCCAGCTATGTAGCCTCTTCACACAGAATATAATATGACCCTGCACTGAAAAGATAAAAGAAGTGGAAAGATAATCCTTCTGATTTCTAATTGTTTCAGCTTTCAGATCGGATCTTTGTTTTAAACTAACATGGGGGCAATCAGCTAAGGGAAATTAATGCAAGCGAGACTCCATTGTCTCATGTGCTGATTTTGGCTTTCTATTTGCCTGGGGTGAGGAGACAGAGGACAGGAGGTGAAAGGAAAACATATTGCTATTAGATCTAGGAACTTGAAAAATATTAACTTCTCAGGAATTCTGATTTGCTGGTTTTTCCAAATCATGGGGAACCCCCACCCACCCACATACAGATTAAAAAAAAGATCTTTCATTCAGAAGATTGGTGTCCATGTGTATAGGGTGACAGAAATGGCAATGCTACAGCTCACACTTAATCCTCTCTCCCCATCCTTGTGGGTTGTGCTTACTCACTGTGATAACACCTTGAATTGATACTATGTACTAACTTATTTTGGCCCGGTGAAATAATGTCCCTTCAAGATGGGACAGAGACCAAAATCCTCAATTCATAATTTTTACTCTAAAAAACATGTTGAGATATAGCTAAGTTCCATCTCTAAAGCTTTTACTTGGCCCTGTATTGGCAGTGGGAAAACTGTGGCCCACAGATGCTTTAAGACTTCTGCTCCCATGATACCACCCCACTGATTGGGCTTACTAGAGGTGGGGGGACCAGCTAGAGGTTATATGTCCTTCCTTCCTTCCTTCCTTCCTTCCTTCCTTCCTTCCTTCCTTCCTTCCTTCCTTCCTTCCTTCCTTCCTTCATTTCAATTTGTATACTGCCCCATAATAAACACACACACTGGGTGGCTTGTAACACATTAAAAACACATATAAATACAACAAATACTATTCTTATCTCTCTGTTTTTGTATTTTATAAATATATAAAATAGATAAAACCCTGTCCGTAGCTAAAACCTAACTTCCAATAACATTAATTTATTGAAAACAAATTTGAACATCTCAGGCAATTAATAAAAGGCAGCTTTGAATAATACAGTTCCTACTAATTTCTTGAAAACAGAGAGAGAAGGCATCTGACGAGCCTCTGTTGGATGTTTATTCCAAAGGGCACCAAAAAGGCACAGTTCCTTGTGTTGGCTCTTTTGACCTCCTTCGGTGTCACCTTTTAAAACATGTGAGCAGTGGGTGAGATGGACAGCTGTTTTGTGGAACAGATGTTCCGACACATATCAAGACTCTAAACCAGTAAGAGCTTTATAGGTCACAAAGCGTACCTTGAATTGGGCACAGAAACTAACAGGGAGTCAATGGAGGCATTCAAGAGAAACTTAGACAACCACCTGGCAGATATCCTTTGATTTGTATTCCTGCATTGAGCAGGAGGTTGGACTTGATGGCCCCTTCCAACTTCATGATTCTATGATTCTATGATAATGAAGCTGGGAATATGTGTCCAGATCTTCTGGTTCCTGTTATAATCTATCCTACATGGTAGTTCTCTCTTGTTTCATAATCCTACAGCATGACTGTACTCATTACTGTATTCAAGAACTCTTTTAGATAAAGCTGTTATCAAATAGAAACTGAAATGGTGTACTGGTGGGTATCACGTCACAGTGCAAGCGGAAGATTGCTTTTGAAAAACTGCCTGCATGTTGAGAGGGGGGGAAAATCTAATTGCATGTAAAAAAAATAAACTTTATGGGGAAGGTTTAGTACAGTTGACTATGTGTGTGCGTGTGTGTCCATAAAACATGCAGAGTACTCAAAAAATGACACACATATAACAGCGTTATGGAGCCTGAGGAAGTATCATTTTGTATCTTGTATAAATTAGCTGCTCAGTTTCGGACCTTGACCTGGTAATCTCATTTTGTGCCTTTCCAAAACCTTGGTTGGTCCCGCAGCCCACAAGACAATTCATGGCAGCACAATTTTCTCTAAAAAACAGTAGTAATTTAATGCCACCACTGTTGAGTCCTTAATGAGCCCTCTTCACATAGAATATAATTTCTTTTGTTACAGCAAAAATGGGCTGATGAAGCAGAGTACAATTAAAACACCATTAATTTCAATAACCTTCTTTTCAGCTGGTAATGGGCCCCTTAGACAGTTTTTCAAACTGCTAATTCTCCTTCACATTGAGAATGTGCACGCATATGCCAAAATGTAAAAAAAAAAAATCCCTTTCTATTCATACTCTCACAAAATAAGTGAGTTTCTCACATGAGAAGGTCTTCAAGGACAACTCGAAAAGCCATTCTGTGTTTCTAATGTTCGATTATATCTTTCAGGCAGTACAAAAGCATGAGTCATCCATCTAGGAGATAGCAATGGCTGGTGCTTCTTCCAGCTCCATAGTTCTTCACTGTGTCTCTCTATGATTCTCTGACCTATGTACATGTAGGAGAATATATGCAGCAATCTTCTCACACAGAGCTGCATCTGTAGTAGCTCAGGAGAAAGGTTCTGCTGAGCATCCATATATTAAAAGAGTCTGCTTTTTTAGACTGATATGTAAATTAGAGCGCTATTATCCTTTGGATGATTGGATTCTTCCAATTTTGTGATTCATTTTTCAGCTCTAAACAAAAAAGATGCAGAGTAGGAAAAGTGTGTATAAAATGTATAAAAATGCAGGGAAAACTGCATGCAAAAAGCATATATTTTGAAAACACAGGTAAGAAAATACGGTTGTTCATTTTTTAAAGCAAACCAATGTGGAAATTCAATGGAACGGGCTAATTAAGAACATCTGCTGTTAACAAAATGGATGTAGATTGATTTATCCATCCTTCAGCTTGGGTGAGGAGTCACCAACTGTATCACACAACAGTCGTTTTGGGCTCCCTCTTCTGCAAATACTATTCTTGCGCCATGCCCTGTTGCAAATCAACTTACTTCTTTGTAAGTTGGTAATCCAAGACTATTTCATAGCACACTGGACACCTGCATTGAGAAAATGGGATCAAGATAGAGGAATTGTCCAGCAATTGGAACCTGTGTGAGATTTTTGTTGTTATGGTGTCAAGAGTTCCACAGCAGCCTACTAGTTTCCATGTGCCAGATAAATAGGGTAGAACAACACATATATGCACACACTGAGATATCTCCTGGAAGAAAAGCTGGGGTAACCAGACGTTGCAATGGGGGGGGGGGGGGAGAGGCAGGGAAGGAATTCCATGTCCATGGAAATGCTAGTTGGGGGATTCTGGGACTTGTAGTTCCCCAAAAGTAACTTACCCAAGCTCTGAGAATAACAGTGGTTTCAAGCTAAGCAAAATTTGATTACAGATTAAATTCACACTTGTAATTAAGCAGATTTGAGCCTACAGGTTCTTGAGGCAGGAAGTGTGGGAGAACAGAGTTATGTGCACTGCACTGCTTACTTAAGTTTCTAAGTAGCCTCATTCTCTCATGTATTGTGGTGACTGCTGTCCTGTTGTTAAAAGAAGGTTCACCGCTCACTCAGGTCAGCTGAGGTCCATGCAATGGAGTTGAGAGTGCCACATTGTCCATGTCAGGCAGGGAAATCTTTTTGGCCCGCCCTTAGGTCTCAAATGCTTATTTAAGCATGCTGTATGACTTTCCTGACAGACAAGCCTAGAAACATCTGGCTTTAAAAGTCAGATTCAGGTCACCAAAGATAAGACAGATGTCCACATAAATCTGTGGCCAAGAGATACAAATCCAGACCAATGATACTATACAAAGTTACATTGGAACTCAGAAACATAATGTTGTGTCCCCTGTAACCAAGCCAACAAATGAGCTGAAAATCAAACCTCTTGCTCAAGCTACCAAGAAACGTCCCAACAATTTGCATTGGCTGAAGATTTGCTCCAATCCACATATTCTTCTCTCATAAAAATGACTGTTTCAGCACAAATCTATCACCTTGCAGATCCATCTGTGTCGTAAAATGATACACTTTTGTCACAGTTATAACTCCTCAGACAACAGATATCATGTCCTATAATACACACTGTGATTTTATTGCTCTTGTAAAGAGGAAGATGATGTGCTTTCCACTTATTTTAATGCCTTCATCTAAATCAAAGCCAGGAGTTAAAAAAAAAAAAAAGATGGGGGGGAGGAGAGAAATCTGCCATTCCGTACAATTCAGCTTTAGCATTTTCAGCTGCAGTGATTTCCATCTTTCCCCCTCCAGCTGGGCAAACAGAATTAAAATAAAACCATGAGAGTTCAGTTCCCTCACAGACTTGAAAACTGTTGCTTGCTTGCCTGCAGGTCAAACTACACATTTTGTTAAATGTGGATCTGCATGTTGAAAAGAAGCTTAATAGCATAGGGTAGTGATGGAGAGTTGATTTTCACTGGGACGGCAGCTAAAAGGAACCTGTGAATGCTGCTTTGCCATTGCCAGGGTTCCAACCTAGATCAGCATCCCCTTTTAAAAAAAAGATAGAAATTTAAAGCCATGTCAATCTGATATTTTGGCCTCAGAACAAGCAAGGATCACTTTTAGGCAACCAGATAGAAAACCCTTAATGTATTATAACAAAGGAGTTTCTTTTCTCTTTCAGCTGCCAGTACATCTCACGTTATGATCATAAATATTTAAGGATCTAGAACTGAAGGCAGATGCTTTCATGTAAGGCTGAAATATCATATGCATTGTATTGACAGAGGATTTTATTCTTCCAGATTTAGTCAAGTTTGAATGTTAAAAGGCAAACATTTCCTTTCTTTCGGCAAGAAATACATCCCATTAATACCTTTAACATGTGTAGAATAGAAAAGTTTCATCTACAGAGACCAACAATTCCACTGCTTCAAACAAATAGAACCTTTTTTTCTAGATAATTAAGGAGGGAAAGCTTGATCAGTGCACTCTTCGAATACCAATTTGCTGGAGAAAATACTACTTGCGGTGAGCTTGAATTAAATATCCTTGAGGGGACATTTTGTAAAAATAGGCTAGTTTCATTATTATGTCCACCAAGGTGATCTATGAGGAGGATGAAAAATCTCTTGGTACATGAGCGGATGTTTTAGCTCAACAAAGCCTTTGTTTAATAGACTCAGGCGCTTGACTTTGCATGAATAAAGCATCCATGCTGACTAAGTAAACAGCTTAGCTTTGATTAATAATAAGTAATACTGCACGTTTATACAGCTTTCTGCCCCCTTTTATTTTACAGGCTCACAAAGCTATTTTATAAAGTTAAATTTATGTACAAGCCACCAAGATGAATCACTTCACCCTCCACTGAAGTGGAACTACCTCTCAGGTGAAATATGGCCACTACCAATGGCTGGGAACCAACACTTTAGAAGAGCAGGAAGTCATGGGGGTGGGGGTGGGAGGGAAATGCATTATCCTCTGAACAAAGTTTTCTAGCTGCCGTGGAGTTTAGGTTCTAATGCTTAGGAAAGTTTGCACTAAAAACAAATCCTTCATTATTCCCCACAACCTCTAGGTTGTATACATCTGACATAGAGACTGAGCTAGCTAACAGTCTGATTTCAAAGGGCAGAACTGGTACTCAAGAGGTAGATTTGAACATAATTCTTTTTAAATAAATTTTTAAAAATTGAAGACACAGATGACCTTTAGGGTTACCAGGTCTGAGGACACCTGTTTAGAAGAAGAGATGGAGTGGAGCACCAGCCTCATGACTTGTGAGTTTTCTTCTTGCAAAGACTCTGGCAGTATCAGCAACCACACTTCTCCTCATGGGCTGGCAGTTAAACTTTCACAAGTTCCAGGAACAACACAGGGCCCAGAAAACCTTGCTGTGTGTCACCATGAAGGCCATATGGGATGCAGATACTAATAGGATGGCAGCCATTTTACCAGGCTCCTTGAATGTTTCTATCCTTGCTATTCTCAACTGTAGCTCGAAGCACTGGTGCCTGCAGTGTTATTTTCCTTCCTCCTTCCTCATCTTCTCTTCCTTGCATTTTATATCTTTTAGACTGTAAGACTTAACATAGGAAATGTGTTACTTCCCCCTTTCATAAGTTAGCTCAGTGATTTAGGTAGTTGGCTGTGGAGCAGAAGCTGGGAGTTCAGTTTCCTACTTTGCCTCCATGACAGGGGCTGGACTTGATGATCCATAGGGTCGATTCCAGCTCTGCAGTTCTATGATGATTGTATCCTAGGACTTCATTGCCTGAAGAACAGGGCAAATGGTATTTAAATATGGGTTCCTCATCCCACAGTGGCAGATTAAGCATCTCCCCATATGAATCATGGGCCACAGTGTTTCCAGGTCCGCAGCATCTAATCCCCTGAACTTTCAAGGCAAAAACCTGAATCCAGGAGGTGGGTCCTCCTTGTGACACTATAGAAGCAGCCATAGTAATTTGAAACCTGATGACATGTGGGACTACAATTCCTTCTGGGTCAGTTACCTGTGGAAACCCTGCTAGCATCCTAATAGACAACCTGGACCAGGAGAGGAACATTATTTAGAGTCTGGGCAAGTTGCTAATGGTGCTCAGGATCTACAGCAGTTGCTGCCGTTTCTGCTAGAGTTCTCATATCATACAGCCTTAAAACCAGCAAATAGGACCTACAGGGAATTTCTCCAGGCCCTATGCCACTGCTAAGATTTATGAAAGGCTCACAGCCAGCCCACAAGCTGTCCCTTCACAGGTGGCATCATTTCTGTCAGATCTCGTGCAGCTAAAATTAGTGTGTTGCAGTGCTGGTATTTGACTCCCCTTCTTGCTTTACTTGGCACGGTAAGTCCAAGTGCATGTACCACCATCCTAGTCCTCTCCCTTTTGCATGTGGCTCCTTGGTACAAAAACATTGTGGAGATACAACATACACTCTCACACTATATCAGCCAGTCCAGGTACCAGCCAGGAATGAACAGAGATGGGGATTAAGAATACCAAGTCTTCAGCTGCTACTTGAAGTCTGCCCATCCTGTAACATTACAAGTAGACAAGGGGACGAACTTAAAAAGAAATTGGGATATTCAATGAATATCCCTGATTTGTCAGATATTTGTTGCTTTGTATTCTTGGGGTCCAGAGACCCCGATGAATACGGAGCAACAAATATAACTCTTTTATATTTGTCCCTTTGTTCCCTATCTGCTTATGCCCCCATGGATCAGCTGTTCTTCGGGGGCATAAGCAGAGAGGGATTTTCCCTTCGGGCAGCTTGCTAAAGCCTGCCCGGAGAGAATCCCATCCCTGGGGCTGTGGGACGGCTTGGGTCTCACTTTCCCTCCTCTTCCTATGCCTGTGAAGGACTAAAAAATTTTTATATAAGAAGAAGACCCGGCAAACTGACAAATTGATTTGTGGTTCGTTGGGCCACTGGGGGGGGGCAATTCATCTCATGAACCAAGATGAAGCACAATTTTGGCACTTCGTCCCCATCTCTGGTTACAAGGTCTTTCCTCTGTGACATCACAGAAGACCACCTCCTGGTCTTAGGTTTTGATTTTGAAATCTCAAGACAATCCTGCTGACCTGGCAACCCTAATCAATACTCAGGCTCTAAGGTCATCTCACACCCTGCATTCAAATTTCCTTTTTCTCTTCCACTGGTTGTCTGGAGAACCAGTGAAGTACAGGAATTCCCTAAGACTCTAAGCCAGCCTTCTGAGATTTGGCAACCTAACAGGCTGCTAGCACTTAGATAAATAAACCATGTATGCATATATTCCCCACTTTCCCTTATTTTACATCCTGCATTTCACTCTTTTGCTTCTTCACTCTAGAACTCAGTTTATTTGTTGATTTTATTAACTGTGTTTTATTAGGTGTGGGTATCCAGGGGTTGGGGTACTGGGAGGGTAGAATGCCAGGTAAGGAAGGCCACAATTTTATAAGGAGGAATAGAAGTTATCCTGCCATATAGACACATTTTCTTTTCTTAAAAAATGAAAAACAAGCAACAATTAATCAACATGAAATCAGCTTCCTTATATTTAGGCCATCCTGTGAGCATGCAAACATATCCGCACGGTTAAACAACTCTGTCTTAGAAATATTGACCACAATTTCCTTACTGAAAGAGAGAAGACCATTGATGACTCTCTTGGGAGAGAATAAAATAACTCTCCTTCACATTCCGGTAAATCGTTTCAAATGTTGCACAAATGTATCCAATAGTGTTCCCTCAGGTGATGAATTAGGAAGCGGAATCATTTTGTGGGGACATTCCTTAAGGAAGACAGGTCTCAAACAGTGAAGGGCTTTACAGAACGTCTTCAACAGGCTTTTACAGTTTTACTTGTACTAATTCATCGGGACTGTCAATTCGCACTTGGGACCTCTGATCAATACCGTATTTTTCCGTGTATAAGACAACACTTTTATCTAAAATATTTAGATTAAAAATTGAGGGTTGTCTTATACACGGAAGTAAGGAGGGGGAGGGACCAAAGTGCTTTGATCCCTGCTTTCCCCCTCCACTTTCTTCGCAAAAAGTGGAGGGGGGAAAGCAGGAATCAAAGTGCTTTGATCCCTGCCTTTGCAAGAAAGTGGAGGGGTCAAAGCACTTTCCTTGCAAAAAAGTGCAAGAAAGTGGAGGGGGAAAGAAAGTGGAGGGGGAAAGCACTTTCCTTGCAAGAAAGTGGAGGTGAAAAGCAGGAATCAAAGCGCTTTGATTCCTGCCTTCCCCCTCCACTTTCAAGGAATTTTGGGTTAGAAAAGTGGGGATCATATACATGAGGGCGTCTTATACACGGAAAAATATGGTACTTACCCGAGTGTCAAATATATAGGTATAGCCAAGCACTGAATTTACGAGGCCCAGGCCATTTCACATTGTGAGGCCCCCTCATTGTTTGGGAAGGGGGGGATATTTTAATGTAAATAGCATTTTTTTTTTTTTAAAAAAAAAAACTTATTTGAAGAATTCATGACATGATCATTTTATTTTGCTTTGTCCTTCAGCTTCAAACAGAGGTGAGAGCCTTCTGTGACATGAGGCCTGGGGCAAATGGCCCTCCTGCCCCCCCCACTTCATAGGGCCTGATTAACAGATCTTTCCCACATAGGAGAGGGTGCAACTGCCATATCAAAGGTAACTAAAAGAAGGAACTTCAGGTTTTGTTGAAATCTGTGAATCAGTCACAAGCAATTGATTCTGGACCACACCCAGATAGTGTAATCTTAGGCAGCCAGAATGAGAGATGAAGTCCATTGATTTTAATGAGTGCCTATATCAGTGTTGAAATCCTGTTCTTATCAGCCATAGCCAGGCTGGCTAATGGTAAAGTATGTTAGGAGTAGTAATTGGTCAGAATCTAGGGGCCCAGTCATTCCCCACTCCTGATCTACAAGATTGCAGCTTTCTCTAATTCATTTACATTCCATTTCAATGGACTAAAGAGACATTAAGATCACAGTATGTGGTAGTTGTTGATATTAGCACAAGGGATTGTTAACAGATCTGTTGCAGCAACAACAACAATTTTAGATTTGAAACAAATAGTTGCCAAAGCCCTAAATTCACAAAAATTAGATCATCCACATTTTTAATGCAAAATCTTGAATTTATTTTTTTACATCAAAAGTGTTCTTTCACATTTTGAATGTTTTCTCCTGACTAGTTTGATTTCAGCAGATACCAAATTGATACTTTGTGAGAAGTCAGCAACCAAAAGGGGTCCCATTCAGTCAGATAAATCGCAGCTATTAAGTCCAGTCATATTTAAGGAATTAAATATTGAATAATGTAATCCAAGTATAATGCATGCCAGGTGTTGAAATTTAGTCAGATAGAATTCAACAAATGTTGGAACATTCTGAGATTAAAAGGTTCAGAAGGAAATTTGGGGGAGCAAACATTAAGCTCTATTTATATCAGTGCAAAGAAGATTCCCAGTGTGATGTAGTGAATAGAGTGATGGGCTAGGACTCTGGAAAACAGGGTTTGAATCTCCACTTCACCACAGAAATTCACTGGGGAAGTAGAACTGGTAAACCACCCCTTAAATATCTCACTTACCTTGAAAGTCCTGTTAGGATTGCTATAAGTTGGTTCTGACTTGATGGCAAAGAACACACACAAAGAAATAAGCTTGATTCTTTTGTGCATTTTAGACATCCTGGCAAAAGTTAACAACAACTGGGATTACTAAAGCAACTAAAGATCCCATCTAGCAGGGGGGCTATGGGTAGCTCATGGATCCAGCAATTGGCAGAGAGACTTTTCAAGCTGAGCAGTCTTCCTGTTCATGGTAAATTGTGAGCGGGGTCTCTTTGACTTGAACCTCAATAGAACTCTCATGTTGCTTCTGCCAACCCAACATATTCTCTGAGACCCAGAAACATACCAGGAGTCGAAGGGAAGGAAGGCTGATACAATAGGATCCCTGTGGGAATTCAGTGGAAATAATATGATAATTTTACCAGGGACACTGGGACTTATAGTCCCTGTCTCTAAACAAGAGGAAATGGATACTCTGCCAGAGAGCTGGGGCATCCACCAATGCTTCCATTGTCTTCTCCACAGCTAAATAATTGAACCCATATATGTGTTACACTTGGGGGAGGTAGGAGAAGCAAGTGCTCCATAATCATCTTCATGCCTTGTGTGGATGCTCAAACTGGGAGCTTGAAAAAATGTTGAGCTTTAGGAAGTGCACAGCTGGGTTGTCTTGTGTTGGCTTTTACAAAATTGCAATGTTTATGGTGGAATTTTAGAATGTTTATATATCCCTCATAATAATCAAGATCTGTCCATTAGTGTGCACTTTTTTGAAAAAAGAAATGATGATTATATCTGCATCACTTAATCCCTGGAAGCACATGGAGAAGAACATTCTAACTTGGAAGTAAGAGCAGCTGAACAGCCTCAGGTCCCAAGGATTAGAACCTACGTCATATGTCCTGAGTTTTCATTGTAAATGCTCAGTCTACCTTGAAAGACACAGACCAGCTGGGAACGCTAAGGACCCACACGATTCCACTGTGCTGTTACTAGCACTAATTGCAAGACATGAGCCTGAGATCTTGTGTATGTTTCCCCTTTCAAGCTGAGTAGTTAATTTGTTTTTCAAGCTAACTATTTTCAAAAGATAGGACATAATAGCACCAACTCTAAGGAGGTGTTCAAGCATTTCTTGTCTCATCCAATAATGTCCTGAGAATGAACAGTAACAAAAACAAGGGCAATATTTAGGGTGGGAAGGCACCTTAAATACCTTCTTCACATGCTAATGATACATTCTTAAGAAAAGATCTGTGGAAATCCCACCAAAAAGACCTTAAGAAAAGACCGGTAGAGATCCCATTAAGGGGCCATAGAGATATTTAGCTCTCCACACCAATCTTCATCAGTTGGAGAGACTGCTTCCCTAAACAAGTGGCACCCTAAGATTATCTTCTACCATCTTACCAAGCCATCAGGCTGCAAGAAGCACCACAGTCCAGTCAGTATGAACTTATCTAATACAACACAACCCCTTAAATGTCCAAACAGAGTTCTTCCACAGAGAGAGCCCTGCCATACTTCTATCTGCAGAAGTGTGTAAACCAGGATGGGGAACCATTGGTGCTGAAGGTGTTGTTCATCACATCTGGAGGACCAAAGTTTCTTTATCCCCAATATGAACTACCCCAGTTTTGGAGCAATGTTTCCAGTTCCCTGTCACTTGGTAGTTCAGACTTAATCCTGAAATTTGCTCAACCAGAAGTTCTTTGTAGGACTAATCCTACACTTCCTGACCTACACCTGGCAATATTCCCATGTACCCCTCTCTATCTGAGGAACCATTTGCGGAAATTTAAACACATGCATTCAGTTGTGCATTCCATTCTGCCCCAACTATGGGAACATATTTTTTAAAATATTGGACTTAATTTGGATTGAATTGTCTCTCAAGACAAAGGCTAGTGGGATATGTTCCTAGAAAACAGATTTTGGATGAGCACTGATGGGAACGTTTCAATAGTAAGACAAATAACAGTTCCATAATCAAACTGATGACCTAGCAGGATGGTAGGGTCTCCCTTGCTACAGATCTTCAAAATGGGGATATAAATTTTTGCTTAAATTCCAAAAGATTCCCCCCTGCTAGATGGGATTGTAAGTGTTTTTGTGCATTTTTCACATTTTAGGACTTTAAAAACCCATAAGTGTATTTTGTCTAAAATGTTTGTTATTTTCATAAAAGCCTTGGCCAGAATCCTGTTGAGGAAATGCTGTATGGAAAGCATTTTTCCTTCCTCTTGCTTTCTCTTCTCATGCATGCTCTCACACTGGTTGTGGGAAAGGTTTCAATGAGGTGTTGGGGAGAGAGAGAAAATGAAGAGTGAATGTGGAGAGGGGAAAGGGAATGTGGAATGAAGTGTCTATAATCGGGCATCAGAGTAGATCCAGAAAGTTTGTATTTACTGGGTCAGGTCAAACAGAGGTGTTATAATTGATAAATATTTCCTGATTACATAGTCTAAACAGACTAACAGAGAAAGCTGTCTTTGTTCTGGTTACTTTTCAGTAGATGTTTTATTTATGCATTCCTGCACATTCTTTGTTGTTACTTTGGAACTTTCCACTTGGAGCTATCAAAGAGTAATGTTTTATTATTCAGCAAGATTCACTCACTAGATACATACTGTGTGTGTGTCAGTGCTTCTCCTCCTTTTGAAAGCAATAAAGTTTATATTACTAAGATTCACTCTGTTCTATGTTTTGTGACTCCAAGCTAGCAAAACTGGATGGCCTTCTCCAACAACACAAGGGCTTAGTAACAGGAGAAAAAAAACTGTGCAGTTGACCTTGCATAAACATTTTTTTCCTTAACAGGATTCTAGCATTTGTGAGTTGCACAAAATACAGCAAAAATACAGCCCTCCATATTTTTTGTTAATGATGATGATGTCCAAAAAATTAATAATAACACTGATCTTTTTCTCTTCCATAGGAACAGAGATATCTAAGAGCAGTTGACCTTTGCTTTGACTTTTGTTTCCTTTCAGGATGTGTCAATGGCCCCTGTACTCTTACTTACTCATGCTATTGTCGTTAAGTCGTGTCCGACTCTTCGTGACCCCATGGACCAGAGCACACCAGGCCCTCCTGTCTTCCACTGCCTCCCGGAGTTGGGTCAAATTCATGTTGCTAGCTTCGATGACACTGTTCAACCATCTTGTCCTCTGTTGTCCCCTTCTCCTCTTGCCCTCACACTTTCCCAACATCAGGGTCTTTTCCAGGGAGTCTTCTCTTCTCATGAGATGGCCAAAGTATTGGAGCCTCAGCTTCAGTACCTGTCCTTCCAGTGAGCACTCCGGGTTGATTTCCTTCAAAATGGATAGGTTTGTTCTCTTTGCAGTCCAGGGGACTCTCAAGAGTCTCCTCCAGCACCACAATTCCAAAGCATCAATTCTTCGGCGGTCAGCCTTCTTTATGGTCCAGCTCTCACTTCCATACATCGCTACTGTAAAAACCATAGCTTTGACTATGCGGACCTTTGTCGGCAAGGTGATGTCTCTGCTTTTTAAGATGCTGTCTAGGTTTCTCATCGCTTTCCTCCCAAGAAGCAGGTGTCTTTTAATTTCGTGGCTGCTGTCACCATCTGCAGTGATCATGGAGCCCAAGAAAGTAAAATCTGTCACTGCCTCCATATCTTCCCCTTCTATTTGCCAGGAGGTGATGGGACCAGTGGCCATGATCTTCGTTTTTTTGATGTTGAGCTTCAGACCATTTTTGGTGCTCTCCTCTTTCACCCTCATTAAGAGGTTCTTTAATTCCTCCTCACTTTCTGCCATCAGAGTGGTATCATCTTCATATCTGAGCTTGTTGATATTTCTTCTGGCAATCTTAATTCCAGCTTGGGATTCATCCAGTCCTGCCTTTCGCATGATGAATTCTGCATATAAGTTAAATAAGCAGGGAGACAATATGCAGCCTTGTTGTACTCCTTTCCGAATTTTGAACCAATCAGTTGTTCCATATTTCTCAGGAGATAGATAAGGTGGTCAGGCACTCCCATTTCTTTAAGAACTTGCCATAGTTTGCTGTGGTCCACACAGTCAAAGGCTTTTGCGTAGTCAATGAAGCAGAAGTAGATGTTTTTCTGGAACTCTCTGGCTTTCTCCATAATCCAGCACATGTTAGCAATTTGGTCTCTAGTTCCTCTGCCCCTTCAAAATCCAGCTTGTACATCTGGGAGTTCTCGGTCCACATACTGCTGAAGCCTACCTTGTAGGATTTTGAGCAGAACCTTGCTAGCGTGGGAAATGAGTGCAATTGTATGGTATTTGGAGCATTCTTTGGCACTGCCCTTCTTTGGGATTGGGATGTAGACTGATCTTTTCCAATCCTCTGGCCACTGCTGAGTTTTCCAAACTTGCTGGCATATTGAGTGTAGCACCTTAACAGCCTCATCTTTTAAGATTTTAAATAGTTCAACTGGAATGCCATCACCTCCACTGGCCTTGTTGTTAGCCATGCTTTCTAAGGCCCACTTGACTTCACTCTCCAGGATGTCTGGCTCAAGGTCAGCAACCACACTATCTGGGTTGTCCGGGACATCCAGATCTTTCTGGTATAGTTCCTCTGTGTATTCTTGCCACCTCTTCTTGATGTCTTCTGCTTCTGTGAGGTCCCTACCATTTTTGTCCTTTATCATGTCCATCTTTGCACAAAATGTTCTTTAACATCTCCAATTTTCTTGAACAGATCTCTGGTTTTTCCCTTTCTATTATTTTCCTCTATTTCTTTGCACTGTTCATTTAAGAAGGCCCTCTTGTCTCTCCTTGCTCTTCTTTGGAAGTCTGCATTCAATTTTCTGTAACTTTCCCTATCTCCCTTGCATTTTGTTTCCCTTCTCTTCTCTGCTATTTGTAAGGCCTCGTTGGACAGCCACTTTGCTTTCTTGCATTTCCTTTTCTTTGGGATGGTTTTTGTTGCTGCCTCCTGTACAATGTTACGAGCCACCATCCATATTTCTTCAGGCACTCTGTCCACCAAATCTAGTTCCTTAAATCTGTTCTTCACTTCCACTGTGTATTCATAAGGAATTTGGTTTAGATTATACCTGAGTGTATAGAGCTTCTCCATCTTTGGCTGCAGAGAACATAATCAATCTGATTTCGGTATTGCCCATCTGGTGATGTCCATGTGTAGAGTCGCCTCTTGTGTTGTTGGAAAATAGTGTTTGTGATGACCAGCTTGTTCTCTTGACAAAACTCTATTAGCCTTTGCCCTGCTTCATTTTGAACTCCAAGGCCAAACTTACCTGTTGTTCCTTTTATCTCTTGACTCCCTACTTTAGCATTCCAGTCCCCTATAATGAGAAGAACATCTTTCTTTGGTGTCAGTTGTAAGTCTTCATAGAATTGATCAATTTCAGCCTCTTCAGCATTGGTGGTTGGTGCATAAACTTGGATTACTGTGATGTTGAAAGGTCTGCCTTGGATTCGTATTGAAATCATTCTATCATTTTTGAGATTGTATCCCAGTACAGCTTTTCCCACTCTTTTGTTGACTATGAGGGCTACTCCATTTCTTCTATGGGATTCTTGCCCACAATAGTAGATATGATAATCGTCTGAATTGAATTCGCCCATTCCCATCCATTTTAGTTCACTGACGCCCAGGATGTCAATGTTTATTCTTGCCATCTCCTGTTTGACCACATCCAGCTTACCAAGGTTCATAGATCTTACATTCCAGGTTCCTATGCAGTATTTTTCTTTGCAGCATCAGACTTTCCTTTCACTTCCAAGCGCGTCCTCAGCTGAGCGTCCTTTCGGCTTTGGCCCAACCACTTCATTAGCTCTGGAGCTACTTGTACTTGTCCTCTGCTCTTCCTCAGTAGCATGTTGGGCGCCTTCTGACCTGAGGGGCTCATCTTCCAGCGTCATATCTTTTAGCCTTTTGTTTCTGTTCATGGAGTTTTCTTGGCAAAGATACTGGAGTGGCTTGCCAGTTCCTGCTCCAGGTGGATCGTGTTTAATCAGAACTCTCCACTATGACCCGTCCGTCTTGGGTGTCCCTGCACGGCATAGCCCATAGCTTCTCTGAATTACTCAAGCCCCTTCGCCACGACAAGGCAGCAATCCGTGAAGGGGCAGCAATCCGTGAAGGGAAACACATGCTAGTATAACACAAATGGCCTAACATTTGGAGGTGAATAGCCCTAAATTAAGAAATCACAATAAATATTATCACTTGCATACTGTATGCCGTTTGAAAGTATTTGGAAAATTTGTAAGTATTTGTGACATCCTTACTTCAAGTAGAGACTAGGCAAGCATCTGTTGAGCATGTTCCAGCTCTGGAGTTCCTGCGTCAAGCAGTAAGTTGGACTACGAGGCCTCCAACTCAATGATTCTATTATTAATAAGATGTACTGTAATGAGAGCTTGAAATAAAGGCTATCATTTACTCACTATTACTCAGATCCCAAACAAATTACTTGGCAATCCAATTGATTTCAGTAAAACCCATTTCCTAGCAAATGCATTTATGATTCGGCTGCTGTTTTAGCCTTTTCTTTTCTCTTTTAATTAGCAGTTTTCCATTTATCAGGGATTTAATAAAAAAGAAATGGAAGGAGCAAGACTGCAAGGATAAATAATTATATACTGATATCTGGAGAATCAATGTTGACTGAAAGCAGTGTGTGTTTGCTGTTGTGCAGGAACAGGGGAGGGGGGAAATGAAAGAAAACTCAGGCTGCTGCCTTAACTACAAATGTCCCTGTTGATCAGTGTATTTATTTCCACTCATGTGGTAGAATGAGACCAATTACCCCACTACTTCTTTTTGTTTCCTTAACAACAAAAGCTGCTTTGCGCACACAGGAAATGAGTGGGCAGAAAGGACAAAGAAGAGTGAGAAATTTTTAAAAACCAAAATTAACAGCACTCATTTCTACTGACAATTGTTAGTCATTGTGTGCTTGGAGGTTGATGGCCATCCTGACCTTAGCAAGATAACCAAAGTCCAAATTGAAATTTAACAGTGTGGCATAATTTTATTGACTCGAGTCAGATGATGATTTGCGGGTGCAGGGAGAGGGGGATTCAATTTGCATACCTATTAGCTGGTGGAGGGAAGCCAGCAGATTTGAGAAGAAAGTCCTCTTAACAGAGTTTTGTTCTTCATCTTCTAGGGCTTCCATACTATTGCGGTTCCTTCTATGGAGTCCATGAATTGCTGGCCACCATTCAAGAGTCCCTGAATCAGGCTATTCAAACAGAACAGTGATGGTGGCATGATTTCCTGCCATCCCTTAAACATTCAAGCGAATCCTCCAAGGGAATTATTCATGGCGCTTCATCCGCAGAATGTAAAACAACCTCCGCTGTAGAGGAGAGGTATCTCTGCCATTTGAATTTTTAGTGCTGCTGAGCTTGAGCAACTTTGTACTACTATACACTGCTGTACCATCTTAGGCATAAATATTATACTAGTAATAAAATGAAGCAGGGAGACTCTATGACTGGTAACAAGAAATCCAGGGACAATGGAGATCTCCCAAAAGGCATAAGCAGCAGTGCCCTGTGCCATCCAAAGGAAGAGGCAGAAGAAGAAAAAATAAGCAGGGTGCAAATGAACGAAAGCAGGTCATTGGCCCATGCCCACAGTGAGGGTGCAGTCCCCTCCCAAGGTATTGCCTACTCTTCTTTCCATTTCCTTCCTTTCCTCATGATCTGTTCTGCGGTTTTAGCAAGGGTGGATGAGAATTTTAACTCTATTTTTTAAAAGATCTCAATATCCACACCCACACGTTTCTTGATGGATAAAACTGGGGATTTTTTACATTATTTTTAATGTGGAGGGAAAAGGAAGAAAATGTCAGATTTACCCATGCAAGCACACAGCCTTGAGTATCTGTGCCTGAAAAGTCTGGGACTGAAGTAACATGTTTGCACTGCTGAATTAGGTTTGCCATCTTTCCTCCCAAAACTCCTCATTTTTAATAGCTAAATGGTTGACAGCTACAGCATGGCCTTCTCTGTGCTGGGAACAGATCTGCCTACTGAATTCAGCTGATCCAGATGGCTGAGGATTTTCCTCAGTGTTTTTCAGTTTGTTTCATTTGGTTTGGTTTGTCATAAATGAAATGGGGGAAATGAAAGGGTTTTTTTTTATTACATGTAAGAGAGAATGAAACTGAAAGATTAATCCAAGCTCGTATCTCTATCTTGTTAGTAGTCAACAGCAGTGACCTAGTAGTCATTTTCTTACATGATGGCAAGTCACTTCTGACTTATGGGAATCCGAGCAGGCTTTTCAAGGTATGTGAGTAGAGATGGCACGAACTGGAAAAACACTGAATCAGGGTGGTTCGTAGTTCATGGTTCATAGCTACCCACGAAACATCCACAACCCCCCCCCCCCAAAAATGAACCAGTTTGCAGTTTGTTTTTCCATTTCATACCTGGGGGAGGGGAACCTAATGTCCCTGCCCCATTCCCGCTGTCCCCACGGCCTCCCTACATGGTCCTGCCTCCTCCTCTTTCTCCATCACCATCGTCTTTCTTTCTGTAAAAAAACATTGCCCCTGCCAATCTGAAAACTCAGTAGAAAGCCCCAGGAAATTCTTTGTTATCTTCACCCAGAATGCTGCAATTCCTCACCCTTGACTGTGATGATGATGCATGCAAATATACTATTTGTAACTTCAGAGACATCTTCAGCTGTCAAATAGGTGTGAACGCATCATTTTGCAACACCCTTTCCTTTTCACAGTACTCCGCCTCTCCACCATATCCTCTCTACTCACCCCCAAATGTTCCTGGCAATTTGGTTCAGAAACATTTAAACTAGCAATAATGCAGATAATTGCACAGGAGGTGCATAATGTATCTTGGGATGTGTGCCTTATGGAATCAGTAGCAAGCAGCAACCTTAAAACTTATGCATTATAAATGCATGGGCTGCAGCTGTAGTAGACACACTGCTGGGACAGGCATGAACTGTTCGACTGAAATAGGCTATTTAGTTTGTATTGCTGTTTCTGATCCATTTTGGAACTTTAATTTCTAGCCCCACACACACACACCTCAAAATATTATCTGTTTTCCACCCAAGTCCTGGACATTAATTACATCTATGACAAAACGACATAAAAGCCATGACAAAGAATGGTTTTAAGACTCCAGAGAGTAGAACTGTCTTTAACCTATGTCTTAAAAGGCACAAATCAGGGAAGCTCAGGAAAAGAACGAAACACTCCCTGAAGCAAGACGGAGCTAAAATTTATGCATCATCTCTATATCTTCTCTTGAAGGCTGCATATTAGCTCAGTCCGAGCACCACCACCAAACTGTGTTCAGAGCAGGGATGAATGATCTAAAGAGTCCTTTGCCCATTGTTGTAGTGAAGTTGAGGCTCAAAAGGTCAAAGCTCTGGGGCTTTTTGAATAACAGAGATGACAACATCTTCTAACATGCCCCTCCAACCTCTCTGTCCCTTTGCTGCAATCTTGGGAGTAGCTGAAGAGCAATGGATTTTCTCAGCAACAATATCTTGTTATGAGCAATCTAAAGCAAAGGAATATCATTCAATCATAAAACATATCCCTTTGCAAATTCATTTGTGATTGGGGCTGCTGCATTTTTAACACCCCTACCATGCCCCTAAATTTTTGGTCAGTCATATTTAACAAACAAACAAAATGCATAAGTCTTGAACTGTTTTTCCAAGGAGGAAATTCCAAGACTGCTTTCCTGGAAGGAAATCCCACTTAATTCAGTTAAGGCTTACTTCGGAGTAGATATGGCAGAATTACCATTTGTCCAAAATTCAACTCAAATTTCAGGGGCATGTGTTTGTTTTCCTGGTTCATCAACAGTTCATTGCAAGTGCAAGCTGGCCTCTGGCCACATGGTTTATCTCTAAGGTAGCCTCCATAGGCACAACCCTGTATTTAGTTACCATATGTATGAATGCAGAGAAGAATGTGGGTGGCCTATGGACCAGAGATAAAGCTATCTAAATAAGGGCCTACATCTTTCAATCTAGCACTATCAGGACTCCCAAATAATATTTACTAATAAACTCTGGAAATGGCTATATCCATTGAAAACACCCAAGTTGCCTAAACCTTTGTATGACCTTAAGAATTTGTGCTAGTCAAGAATTATCTCTTAATCAATAATCTCTAGACACAAACAGTGTTGATTTGTGACTTTATCTGAGGTAAATGGCCAAAATCGAAATGGTGGCTATAAAACTTCTCTCTCAAACAGTGTCCATTCTCACAGAGAGCCCATAAATCTTGCTTTCTGGGCAAAGAAAGAATGAATAAATTAAACATGCCACATGTTTTGTTTGTAGGCTGCCAAGATTTCATTTCTACTTGAGGGGAGTGGACATATTGTCCCTGCTCTCTGCCCTGTCAAAAGCAGGGCACCATCTGAAGATTACTGCTTCAGCATTACTTTCTGATAAGAAAACATACATTGCAGAAAGTTACAAAAACCAAATGTATTGACACATAAACATTTTGGCTGATCAATTATTCATCTGCCTTTATGATGGCCATCCTGGGTCATATTCAGTGCTGTGTAAGCAGAGAGATACTTATAGGGAGGGAGCAAACCTCCCTTCAAAGCCACTTCAGTCCCTTGTGCTCTCTCAAAAGCTTTTCTGAAAGGCAGACCTATCATTATTTATTTATTTATTTATTTATTAGACTTCTACCCCGCCCATCTAGACCAAAGGTCTACTCTATCACATACTACCACCTTCCATCCGAGCACCTGCAACACTTGCTTGTATATCTGGATACATGAGGGTCAACTTCAGGAATTTTCTCCTTTGAGCAATATATCTAGCAATGCACAGAGGGTGGGAGGGGAGGGAATGAGAGACAGAATGAGATGGAGCTTTCTCATGGCCCATGGCTACAAATTTCCCTCCCAACGGAACTTACTCATGTCTAATCCATGCAGCTCTCCAAACACACCTTTAAAATGTTTCTGTTCCAGGCTCCCCTTTCCCAACAGTGTCCAGGTGCTGCTGATTTGTGAGATTCAGGCCCACTTTTAACAGACCTTATGGAATTTGTTGTGGTATGGTTTAAGTCTTGAGATGCCCAGAATCCTGTTCACTCACTCAGCTCATGAATGGCCCATTGCACAAATTGTGTGACTTTCTTCAGGAGGTATACACCACAACCTTGCATAAGTGGGGACCTCCTACTCTCTAATGGGTGAACACTTCTTATGGAATGGCAAGTTGCGAGATCTCATTTTAAAAACGCCAGAGGAGCTGTCCACTCCCTTGGTGCTGATCCCAGCTTTTCTATTCTAACCTGTTTTCTTACACTAGTTTTAAAGCTGTCATAGTGTTGTTTTTATTCTTGCTCTGTATATTGCCTTATACAGACTATACCCTATAATATGGCTATAAATACTTTCAATAAATAAAGTATTTATGTATATGGCAATAATCCTATCATCCAGCCTTCCTTTAAGTACCACAGCCACCAAGTTCAGACATCAAATGTTCTGCTGTTTTCTCTTTCTGTATACGCTGACCAACTGCGGTGGCAGTTTCATCGACCATCACATTTTCAACTAGGTAGGCAGGGGCCAAGTATTGTGCTGTATTTAAAATTCAAGGAGAAGATAGGGAGGAGAATCTAATGGCTTTGCTGGAAGGTAGCCAGGGTGAAGGGGACGGCTAGCTCCTCAAGTCTCACAAACAATATCAGAGGATCTCTAATGGACCAGTGTGGTCAAGACCTCAATTTCAAAGCTCATGCAAATGAACTTCTCCCCTTGGCAACCAACTGCTCCAAACCAGAGTGTGGGGCCATTATTTCCATACTAACAACTATGCTCTACATCACATTATAAAGACAGAGATGTTAGGTAAACATTACTCCTCGCTCTGTTCTTTTCTGTTCTGTACTTAGCAGCGTTTATGGCAATATAGATTTACATCTTGAAGGGACAAACAGATGCAAAGATTTGGGCATCTACTGTACAGATGAATGGTATTAAAGTAGAAGAACATATACAAGAAACAAAATTGAATTGTTAAACTCTGAATGATAAGCATTCTTCCTGTGAGGTGCCTTTGAGAGTTTTACAGGGAAAGAGAAGTTAATTCCTGTGTTTCCGGACCAAACAGCCCGGAAAAACCACAACAACCATAATTCCTGTGTGTTCTATATATAGGGACAGATTCCCCCCCCCCCCTTTTTGGAGTCTTTGTTGTTTAAAGCAAGACATTCATTGGATCCAAATGAAACATTTTATTTCATCCCCTGGGGAGAGCAGGCAATCCATATTTTTATATGGGAGAACTTAGGGCTCAAGCATGGTAGGTGGGTGAAGGTAAGGGAAATGCATTTTACTCAAGTCTAGAGATGTGACAGGTTAAACCTGTGTTGAGATTCAACAAAAAGGTAGAAATCTGTCAACACATTTTGCTGGATTCCTCTTTATACTTTTTCAACCCAAAAACAGTCTTAACAGCCTTCATGATTAAATGGAGGAACACCTGAGGCAGAGAGGAGAAGCAGAGAAGATGCGAGGGGTTGTTTAACAGTCTCTGCTGTACATGCTTTTGCACACAAAATTATCTCCACCTCTCTTCACATACACCAGTGTTTTCCAAACTTTTTCGAGCTGCAACCCCCTTTTATAATAGCCAAATAACCTGTGAACCCCACCCCACCCCGGTCTTCTCATGGGTTAAGTTCTATTGAACTCAGTAGGACTGACTTCTGAGTAAACATTCACAGGATTGGGCTACTAATCAGCAAGGCTATGAGGCCATGCTCGCTTGGGTGCCACTAATCCCCTTCTGGCTCCTGTGGAAATTGTTTCCAAGGAAATGAGTTGGAACAGAGCTTGTGATTCTGCCATACAGTGGAAAGAGAGGAGGTGTGTGTGTGTGTGTGTGGGGGGGGTCTTTATGCCAGCTTTGACTACACATTGTTGCACCATTCAAGAGTCACAGTTTTCCCTCCTCCTTTGCTAGCAAGGAGAAAAAGACACACCGGTTATTACACACACATCTCTTTGCACTCCAGATTTTAAACAATCCTGGGCTGAAGTGGATGTTAGAAAACTAGAAGCAAACAGGATCAGGGGTTGCGGGGGTGGGGGAGCAGCTTGCTCCAAAGGCAGCAACTGGACAGGATCAAAACAATATTCCCCTGGTGGATGCTAGCAGTAGTGCTTCCCCCATCCATTTTTAATTATGGCCCATTGAGTTGAATGCTGTTTATTCCCAGCCAAGGGATGAAGGCTTGAATGCCAATGCATTGAACTCCATGAGATATAATTCTAAGTGGGCACATATGGGAATTAGTTTAAAATAATTGCAACTTAAAATAACCCTGGCAACCCCCTCCCCAGAAAATACTTTGTGATCCCCTTGGGGATTGTGAACCTCAGGTTGGGAACCCATGACATACACAAAGGGGTGGAAAGCTGGAGAGAGTTTATGGGCAGGGAGAAACAAGGTGAAGTGTTGTATAGTCCTTCTTCAAGCAGTCTGTATGTTTACAGTCCATTAAAGCACCTTGTTGTTTTGTTTTTCATTTGTGAAAATGCAGAGGGAAATTACATGGAAGTGGATGCAACGTCTACTTTGGCCTCAGAAGAAACACCATCACAAAATAGTACCCCTTCACCAGGATGGCAAAGGTTTCCCACTGCCTGAGGCAGCATGAGATGCGCTTCCCCCTGGTGGTAACTCTTGTACCCATCATGTACAGCAAGACTCATAAAAATAAGGAAATTAAGACAGGCAGTCACAGTTGAATATAGCAACAATGAAGACAACATGCCCCCTACATGCTGGTGAAGCATAAAGTTGTGGCACAATAAATATTGTTGGTCATCCTCCCACAGTGGTATGTGCCCAAGGACATCATTGGGGCTGGACATTATTTAAACCATGAGCCAAGAATACAGATGTGGTAGGGAGCAGCACAGCCCCTCTAACTCTGACACACACACACACAACCAGTGCTCTGCCACCTGAGGTGACCATCTTATGGGGGCTAATACCAGGAGGGCCCTTGAAATATCACTTCTAATGCATCTTTATCAGAGTAAAAGTATTGGGGGCTAAAGTGGAAAGTAATTGTTCAAATGTGTTTTAGCTGTGGGCTCTCTTGATGGCCATAGGAAAATTATTCTGTGTCAGGGATTTGTAATCACTAGATCCTACCTGCCCACTTTACAAGGCTGTTTCAAAGATTACTAAATGCCATCATCTGCCTTTCTCTCACCAGTAATACACTGTGACTTATGTGAAATTGTCACGTCTAAATGTGTGAGCACCTGATGTTTGCAAGCAGTGCTCTGTGGCCAGATAAACTGCCTTTGATAGATCTAGGTGTGAAAGACACTTTGAAGCAGTAAAGAAAGACACCGTATAGCTTACACTGCAGATATGCTAAGCAGTTCTACAAGAACTCATCTTGAGATTTTGTTGTCTTTTTCTGCCAAATCGGCAGTCCTGCTCATTCGCAGCAAATCAAAGCTTCGTATTTAGATTATTTTCAGCTAGCAGAATTGCATTCATCTTGCCAGTTCTATTTTTTTTTTCATCTTTTTTTGCTGGTTACACTCTATTTCAACCATACTAGCAGTAAACACCAACCTTTTCCAAAGTCACTAATGTACTTCAGCATTTTGTTTGCACAAGCATCATGCAACAACATGACATGCTTGTCTTGATTCCCCATCTAATACCTAACAGCGGGATTGCCACAGAGGTTAATTTAAAAGGAAGTTTCAAGGAGGAAGATGGAGGTGGAATTTTGTTTGAATTATTTGAAGATGGTGATGATGATGATGATAATGATGAAATTGGAATCTGCATGTTTCTTCATATTTCTTACGTGGATTTTAGAAACAGCTTTAATTGGGAACCAAAACTGGCAGATTCATGCAAGCCCAATGCAATGAGTGCTTAATTCTTGAAAAACTAGATTTGAATACTTGCATATTCAACTATGTTATTGCTAAATTAAGGCTGCCACCTCTTTGCACACACACATCACACATACAGAGAGAGAGAGAGCAATGGTTCTCATCTTCAGCATTTGTATAGCAGGCAGGTACATTATGTTGGGAAAGTGTGAAGGCAAGAGGAGAAGGGGATGACAGAGGATGAGATGGTTGGACAGTGTCATCGAAGCTACGAACATGAATCTGACCCAACTCCGGGAGGCAGTGGAAGACAGGAGGGCCTGGCGTGCTCTGGTCCATGGGGTTACGAAGAGTCGGACATGACTGAACGACTAAACAACAACATCATGGTTCTCTCCCTCATGGGAATAGCTGCACGTAATGAATTTGGCTAGTGAAGATGAGGAGAATTTTATTTCAATTCAGTCTGAAGATTTACAAAAAGTATTATATTCATGGGAGAAAAAAACCTTGAGACTTAAAAAACCAGCAGATTTGTTTTTCTAGCTGTAGTTCAAGGAGGCTATTTAGGATAAACATACAGGGAATTTCAAAGGAGGCCAAAACTGGTTCAGTTTGAGAAGTTACATTTGTGAGAAAGTAAATCTAGAAGTGAATTGTAACAGAGACTCATCTTCAAGTGGAACATTTTAGGGCTGGTGCTCCACACCTGTGATGGAATTAGAGTGGAAACAAGGTAAAAGGGTAGCTTGTGCCACTTCATGGTAAGGATACGAAGAATTCTTTTAAAATTATTGGTTCACAATAAGGGCCTGTTCCCGCTGCTAGAATAAATTGGCTGAAGGATCATAATTTTTGGATTCGGCCTAAAGCCATGTGTACTTTAACCCAAGTCCAAAACTTTTCTGGGTGTGTGCACATCATCACCCTGCCACTGCCAATGTTACCAGTGCCACTGCCTCCACCACCTATCAGGTGGGTCTGATGGGGGGTGGGAGAGAATGGAAACTTAGGGGGAAGGGGATGAGAGGGAAAGAGGTAATGTTTTTCCCCCAGAAACTCCAGTATGTATGCACACACACAAATGCACACACACACTTGTGCACACACAGAGAGGAGGAGAGATAGATTTAGAGTTATGGTGATGGAGGCATGAGGGTAGTTTCTCCCCCCTGGGTGCAGGTAACCCAAACCTTCCACCTAGAGAGTGAGCCAGTGGAGGAGGAGAAGGAAACATCCTTCCCTTTGGACTCCAATTCCTGGAGTCCAACTCCAATTCTCCCCATGGATCCCCATGATTTTTATATGCAGGATCTCCCCTAACCACAAAAACGTATGCCCCAGGCATGCCTTGGATTGGTAGTCTGTGGGTACAGATGGGATCTATGATTTGGCAGTGGTTTGGTGAGGATTCCATATAAAAATCATATGAAATCACCTCTTCCTTCTTGTCCTCCCCTCTCCCCTTCTCCTCCTCCTCCTCCTCCTCCTCCTCTCCCTCCATCCTTCCCTTCCAAAATTTCAAACCAATAAATCTCCCTCTACCAAGCTGAAGCCTCACTTGCAGCTGCTGGCAGACAAATGATCTTCCTCCTACCCACCTCTCCTCCCTCCTCAGTGGAGGAGAGACCCAGCACACACAGAGAGAGAACTAGCACAGAGACATAGAAATGGGGAGCAATTTTTCCCAGTGGGGCAGGACACATTGGGCAGGTTGATTCATAACACATCCACCTCAAAATAAACAGATCTCTGGCAGAGGAGCAGAAAAACTTAATCCCCTGTCACATTCCTCCGCAGATGCACATACCTTTTGTAAACACCCAAATTTAAGTCAATATAAAACATGCTAATCTCTTTTTAAATGGAGGGGTATTTTTTAATAATGGGATCAGGTTCTGAGACAGTCTGTTATCAATAAACCAAGGGAATCTGCTGAGAAATCACAACCCCCCCCCCGTAAACAAATCTCACCACCTAGACAAGAAGACAAGAAGACGTCCTTCTTTATCAATGTTTCTGCAATTTGAGCAAAATGACTCTGTGCAAAACGAATGCCTTTTCCATTCATGAAACAAAGCAGGAGCACACACATAGACATGCTCCTGCATATAGAAGCACAAGTAGGCTGGTTTATAGCTTTGAAAAGTACAATCCATCCCAGGCTACTAATTTTGAGAAACTCATGCAGCAAAGCAACAATTGTTTCAGTTTTGTGTTAGCTACACCATTTTGCATTTTCTGTGAAAATCATACTTCCAAATGCAAAATCTCTGCTTGACACCAGAACAAAATATTTTTCCCATTATGAAGACAAGAGAAAAATCTTTAAGATTTTTTGTTCTAGATCATAAGAATGAGACAAATGCTACACCAACTTTATCTTGAACATGTAGATCACAGTTTTAGCAGCTATTGCTAAGCTAAAAATAAGCTGTCTCCCTAGAAGTAGATACTGTATAAACATTGCACACACGAAAGATTGTCTTTTCTCTGTCCTGCTACTTTTCAGTATAATCTGAAGCAACACAAACTACAGTGATGCAGTCTCTTCTACCTCAAAATGGAATGGCAATTTTTAAAGGGTGAGAAAACCTTGAAAGACCCAACTCATCCTCTCCCCAAATCTCTGTACATCTTCAGGCAATCTGTTTTAGGTTAGCCTTGAACAAAAGAGTTGTAAAACTAGGAAAACTTTTCAGGATGCTTCTGCACATCTCAAAGAGGCCTCACCTATAGTTTAAATAAAATGGTTGGAGACATAGCTTGGGTATTAAGAAGGATCTCAGTTGAGGAAGTGGATGTCTCCTCTTTGGATCACCTGTACCTTTGTATCTCTTAGACAATCTCTTGTTTCTTAGCCTCAATAACTCCACTAGCAATATGGGAATAATACTGAATGTCCTACAGTCTGCTTTAAGACTAGGCAGTTAGAATAGTTAGTGTATCAAGATAAACTGTTTTATACAGGACTAGGGATGTGAAGAAATCTTGCTACATTTCTCTTTCACAATCAGACGAGCTATCTCACCTTGCTGAGATAACCTCTCAAAATTCACTGGCCTCATGAAATTTCTTCTTTCTAGCACAAGAATGGGACAACTGGCCACTCCTTGTTTTGTCAAGGTTTCTGCCATTTCCAGAAAATGTCTTTGAACAAATCTAATATCTTTTGCTTTTGTACCTCAGTCCAACCAACAAGACAGTAGCTACTGTATTTTAGATATGTGGCACATGTAATTTGTGCATTTGGCATCAATTGCACAAAAAGCATTCTATCAAATGCAAAAATTCTCATGGAGGCCAACAGAAAGTATCTCACCATCTCACAGGAATCAGAAAAATTATAATGCTTCTCAGAGAGAAAATAAAACTTACATCCTTATACAGAACAAACTATCTTGACCCTCTGACATAGCTTCTTGGATCACATCTTGCACAATCTTCTTCTAAACCAGATGAGAAATTACATATGTTTCAATATTCATTGATTATATTTATATCCTTTCTACACTTAAAGCAGTGCACATGATTCTCCCTATTTTCATTTCATAGTTATAACAAACCTGTTAGAGTGAATAAGCTGAGAAGCAGTTAAAGTCTGAAGGGTATGTGTTGCGGGATGTCCTAGGATGCACCGGGTCATCTGGGTACTACAGGTACCAAAGATTTGCTCCTTGGATTTGCTCCCTGGTGTCTCATTCCCAATGGAGATTATTCTCTCCTTTGTCTAGTTCCTTCATCCTCTCCTGATTATTTCACTATTCCCCCTCTTCCTTCCTTATTTTACCCATCAATGGAATATGGTGCGGAAGAGACTAACCAGCAGAAAAATGCCCAAAAGAAAAATCATCAAAGGTCACACACCCACAAAACACACAGGTTGGCATAATGTAATATTAGCACCCAGACAAGCAGGTCCTGCATTGGAGCTCATTAGAGCAATATGGAACAAAAATAAATCACCACCTGATGATGTTAGTATGGAGAGATATATACACTATATAACAATATCATCGGGGCAAGAAAAGCTGAACAAATTCTCCCAGCACTCAGCAAGTAAACGTCATGGCTCAAGTAGACTTTTAATCTGTTTTGTCCTACTTCTAGTGCAAGACTCATATCTCAGAGGAAGTCAAAGATGCTTCCTCTCCTCTTCACTCTTCTCAAGGATTTTGGAGAATTTATTTATTTATTTATTTATTCATTCATTCATTCATTCATTCATTTTTACCCCACATTTCTCCTTAAATAGGACTCAAGATGGCTTAGATCATTAAAGGATAAAAACAGTAAGTATACAAACATTAAAAAAAGAATCAAACAAACGCCACACTAAAAAGGGTAAACAAAATCAACACCAAAAACACATTCAAAGCAACAAGGCACAACACTGCATTTAAAACCCCTTCCCAGGCAGGCAGTCAATAAGAGAAAGCTTGTCTGCAACAGCCAGCAGGGATCAGCGCCTGGCCAGGGGGCTCTAGGGGTAAAGAGTGGTCCCCCTGCTAGACTCTGAGCCACAACAGGTGCCGGCAACATCATCTCTGACTTCCCCTATTTGCTTCTTGCTGTCACTTGAACCTAATCATCTGATACCCTCAATAAAGCACTCATGATCTGCATAGCCACAGTTGTTTGTCATGTTGTGTGCTTCTCAAACTAAAATTGGATTTCCTTATTTTAAAAAAGATAAAGCCTTTGGGGTGGTAGTTAAGATCTTGCTCTGCAGGCTATTCTATGAATCTTCTAATCCTTCTGGGAAAGAAGCTATTAAGCTATTAAAGTTCACATCCGTACTTTAACCAATGTTATAAATACACCCACATCATAAGCACACCTACATGATACAACAAAGAGTCCAGCATGGAAAATAGATAACAACATTATATCATTAAGGAGCCTTTCATTCTTCTAACATATGGAGAAAGGCAACAAGTACAACCCCAGGAGATGAGGAATCTGGGAAATTTTGCAATTTTATTTCCACAAATATACTTGCCTTCCTATGTGCCAGCATCTCAGAGGGCATCCATGAAAGCAGATGTTTGGTTTTGTCATGCAAATCCAAATCCCTGTGTGCATACAATTAAAGTTCAGATGAATGGCCTTGAGTACGACTGCTACATTCAATCGGCGTGTTTGATGGAGGAGAACCTTTTGCTTGAGCAGCTCAGTGGACTAGCTTGTCTCTCTGTCTGCCTGCCTGCCTGCCTGTCTGTCTGTCTGTCTGTCTGTCTGTTTGTTTGTTTGTTTGTTTGTGTGTCTCATCAAGGGATGTATGCAACTCAAAGCTCTGGCAAAATCCAGAAGGAATGAGAATGCAGGTCCTCCACCCCCATTTTCTGGGGAGGCTCCTGGAGCTATGCAATCCCTGGCCTAGCCCACAATGCTCAGCTCAAGGAGGCTCCCAAGCCTGGCAACTCTCCAGAAAGACTGAGGTGAAGCTTTGGCAATACTCCCTCAACTTCCTCACACAATGCTATCCTTTAGCCTGTAAGATTTGGAGCTTAGAAATATAGAGTTGCGTGTAACAGTGAGTGACAGCAGCAGGTGAAGCACCTATTCTCCCCCCCCCCATTCCATTCCCCAGAGTGCATTGAGGGACTTACTTCTCCTTACTAGCCCCTCATTGCTTGCTGACTATCCTTGGGGTTCAGTTACACATAGTACCCTTTTGTTGTCCACAGTCCAAACCTGGAGTCAAATTCGTAGCACTGATTGTAAACATATGACACCCCGCTGGTAGTATCAGGCCAATGAGGGCCACCTTGTCCCAGTGACCTGTCCCACTCCCAGATCAACTGGAGTAGGCAGTGGTGTGGCCATTTCTACATTCAGCACCCCTTTTGTTTTGGCATGGGCCTCCCAAGTCATGGCTTGGAAGGGCAGCTGGTTTGCAATTGCGAGGTCCCCATTGAGAAGAAGATGAATGCTCCTTCTCCCTATCCTCTATCTGGGACAAAGCTGATCCATTTCCCAGTCCATGGAGGAGCAGTGGATGATCTTCTCCCAGAACAAAGAAGATGGGAAGAGGGTTCCTCCCAAGCCTTGGACTAGCTCTCTGACTATATAGCTAATGAAATCAACTAGCTCCTCTCTTCCTTCTCTCCCTCCTTCTTCAAGCCCAGTTTCCACCATCCTGCACCAGCTGTGCCCTCACCCTCCAGGTGTGACTCATCTTCCTCTTGGATCCCACTCCTGATGTTTGCATCCTCGGGGCACCCTACTTCCGGGATCTCTGAGTATCTATAGGGGCACGGAGATGAGGCAAATGGCCCATCGGGGATGACCAGGGTATCCCTTGTACGTGGGGGGGGGGGGAGACATTAAGTGTGGTGGAAATTCCTGAGCTCACAAAGCGATGGCAACATTAGCATATCCAGGATGGAGTGAGTGCCACAGAAGCAGAAGGGGGAAAACACACAGGAACAAATGAAACAGTTCTGTTTAAACAAAACTGTAAGGTTAAGTGGTGCATATATTAGGGATATGACAATCTCATTATTATTTATTTAAAATATTTCTATCCCATCTTTCTCCTTAAAAAGTACCCAATCTCTTCATCCCAAATTCACTGCCTTTCACCCAAATCCTACCTGCATTATCTTTGTATCCCTATTTCACACCAGTTCACATAGAGAATGCTAAGAACTTTTACTACTGTGTATGTTAATTTATGCATTTTACTTGTACATTTTCTCACTGAACTCTGTGTGTGTGTGTGTGTGTGTGTGTGTGTGTTTCAATTATGTGGATTTTCATAGAATCATAGAATCACAGAAAAGTGAAGTTGGAAGGGGCCTACAAGGCCATCAAGTCCAACCCCCTGCTCAATGCAGGAATATTCATTTTAGTCATTCTCATTTTAAAATGTGTGTATGCCATTGCAAATAAGTTCTGCAAACATGCAGACTCTTGAGGTGGGGTGGATTTACTCTTGCAGAAAGTCTCAAGAGGTGCAAAAAGACAACTTTTTAATGCTGGGGATCAGAGACCCTACCTAAAATTTGAATGGTGGGCGTTGACAAGATAGATTCAGCTCACACTTGCTTCCTAGCTCAGGGACTGCATCGTTCAGTAGAGACTGAAAAGTCAACCCTTAGTGGTTCGTGAAAAGCTACTGCTAGTATCAAAAATAGAAAATAGCTGAAATGTTCAACAGCCAGAAACCACACTTCAAAATAGAAGCCCTTTTCAATGGTAGTGTAAGGGAAATAGATAAAATAGATGGTGTTTGCTACCTACAGCTGATTTAAATGCAGAATCATCTTTGCTGTTCAGAAGCACAAAAATCTCTACACTATATAAAGTAAGGTTGTTGCAAAACTGCTCTCCTCATTTTTACTGGCTATAAATGAGTCAGTAAAAATGAAGGCATATTATGTGTGTGTGTGTCTCTCTCTCTCTCACACACACACACACACACACACACACACACAGAATATATATGTATATATTTCCAAGGAAGCAATGGATGTTTTTAAAGGGCTCCTCAGGCTAGGGCTTATCACTGATGATAGCATTTGTTTGACTGTTTGCTTACTTGCTTGGCTGCGGTAACCAAGTACGGCACTGACAATAAGGTATGTGTCCATGGTAGCCACCATGTCACCTGCCAGTACAATGCTATGTTATGATGTAACATGATACCAGTCATTATGGGAGTGTTAAATGTGGCTCATGGCCACTGCATGGATCTACACTGTTGTCCCACAGGTGGTGAGGAAAGTAAAGTGTAACCCCAGCAATGCTAATGGAAAGCCCCTTGTGAACCCTTAAGAAATATCTTCTCCCAGTTTTAGTGACTCTCTTTTCACCACACCCTTGAATTCCAAGTTGAAGATTCCCACAGAGAATGTCAACTCAGCCTTTGATAATAATGCCAGTAGGAATAATTGTTGGTCATTGCTCGTATAATTGGGTTAATTGCACTTAATCACAATGAGCTTAGTGACTCACATCCAATCATCACATGCCACTTATGCTAATATTCAAAGCTGTTCAAAAGACGTATCTACAACCAGTAGCAGAAAAATCTCTCTCTCTCTCTCTCTCTCTCTCTCTCACACACACACACACACACACACACACACACACACACACACACACACACACAACACACACACACACACACAACCGCTATCAGATCCTTTAAAAATGTCAAATGGTTAGTGGGCACAAAGCACCCCATGAAAATGGAACTCCGGAAAGCTTTTACCAAATTGCATTTTGAACAAATGAAATGAATGATGGAATCAAGGAGATTCCATGGTATACCAATACAAGACAGTGTGTCTGTGGGACATTAACATTAGAGAATGTTATCTAGATCCCTTGCTGAACAAAAGAAAACTCAGGACTTCCAGAAAATTGGACTTCCTTCCAGAAAAACTGAACCTTCCTACTGGACAAACCGATATGTGACCCAAAATGTTGCTTTATTTCTCGGCAGTGGCTCCTCGTCTTTTGGAACAGCCTCCCTCCTGAGATTCGCATGGCCCCGTCGCTGGGCATCTTTAAATGCCAACTGAAAACCTGGCTGTTTAAGCAAGCCTTCCCTCCACCTACCGTCTGAATTTTTGTTATTTTGTGTTTTCTCCCATCTTGGATCATTGTTTATTTAGTAATATATTGTTATGATTTTAAATTGTTAAATTGTTACATCATATGTTGTTACCCGCCCAGAGTAGTCTATATGACTAGATGGGCGGGCTATAAATGTAATAAATAAATAAATAAATAAATAAATAAATAAATAAATAAATAAAGGTGGCTAGATGCAGAGAAATTTAAGGACTCTGAACCAAATCCAGTATTGAGCCCCAAAAATATAACAGCAGGAATGTAATCTGATAAATTTAGTAATCACAGTTAAATACCACCTGTAAATGATCAATCTATCTCACTTTTAAACTACTTATTTAAAAGTATCTAATATGCATGTATACTTATTTTGTCTCTTGTCCTAATTTTAACTGTTTTACTGTTATTTTATTTCAGTTTGAGTGACTGTAACTGTTTTATCTTGCCATGGTCTATGACCGTACACACACAAACATTATAATTAAGGTTTTTAGGATTTTATTTGGGAACAAAATAATGAAAGCAATCTTAAGAAATCTTAGGCTTTGCCCAATAATATTACATCTTTTCATGATGAAAACCCATAGCTGAGTCTGAAAAAATGTTCTTTTTCCTATAACTGGCTTTAAGGAATGTAACTTATTAATAATAAACATGTGCCATCAAGTCAATTATGACTTATGGTGACTTATTGTGACCCCTTTCAGAGTTTTCTAAGGTAGACAGTACTCAGAAATGGTTTACCATTCCCTTCTTCTGGGGCCCTGGGACCGTGCAACTTGCCCAAGGCCACACAAGTTGGCCCTGCTCCCGGGAGAGACAGTGGAGAATTTAACTCTCAACCTCTGGCTCCACAGCCAGAGGCCTAACTCACTGAGCTACCCAGCCATAAACAGACATCTTTCTCCCAGTTTTAAGTTATTGTCTCCCACATCAGCATCCCAAAGGGGGGAAAACACAGATTTGACGCAAGCTACAAGCTACATTTTGGAATCCTAAATTGTTAATGTCAAGGACATCATCTGTGTTTATAATCTGAGTGTCAAAAGACCCCATTCTGTAAATGGAATCTCTTACATCAAAACATTTTCTTCATTGTACACCATTGTATATTGCTTTTTGTCATGGTAAAGAGCAAAAATACTCTTTCACCACTTTTATTTCTGCAAAACTGACAAAGCTCTGAGAAAATAAGCTCAATTCTGTTCCCATATGCTAGCAAAAAATGTTCATAATCAAACAAATAATCTGCAAGCAGACCTGCTGCTTGTTCATTGTGTGGCCCCACTTCTGCCTGTAACAGCTACTCATACTTGATTTACTAGACATTAGCAGGTGATCATGTCAAGCTCCATGTTAGGATAACCTGCTGATGCATGTGAGTCAACAATGTGCTATAGGTACTAGAGGAAACCAGCTCAGTTTTTCATCTCCACAGGAAATCTCCCCCCCCCCATGAAGTTTCAGACCTTTTGAAGCTTGAGGTAGCATTGCAAATAAAATATCCAACTAGGAATTTGACACAGTGTTGCAGTACAGAGTGTGCCTATTCAATGTGCCAGCCAGCCAGCCAGCCACATACTCGTTCAGAATACTCCATACCGTCCAACCTCCTGTGGTTACTAAGCCTGCTTTCTCTCACGGAGCTGTTTTGGGGTGAAGAGGGAAGAAGAGGGAAATCACCTTTGCTAAGTAAATCCCAAGCATGGCAGACACTTGTTGTTGTTTCTCACTTGCCCTTTTTTTTGGCTACAATCCTGTGGTACTCATTGGCTGAATTCTTAATCAAAGAAAGTGATCTGAATCATGGGAACAAGCAAGCCAAGAAAAAAGCATCTAACTATCCATCTAGCTTCTTAAGTCTCCAACCCACAAAGGCCAGTATCTTGTATTATGCAACTTCATAAATACGATAATGTAAGCATTCTTGCCCCTTCAGAGGAGGCTCCCCTTTTCATTCTGCCTGCAAAATTGGTCGCTGAGCTGATGGTGTGTTTTTTCACCTGACAGGAGGCTTCTTGGAGTGGGCACATGCTTACATGATTGTCCTTACCCTTTGAATAGGATGCTGATTATAGAATTTAGAAGTACCTAAGGTATCAGAGTAATGTAATTCTCATGTACAAAGCAAAAGTGAACGGGAGAATATTGTATAGGTTTCTTGGTACCACCAGCACAATACTGAATGTAAGGTCCTCCTCCAGCAGCATACTGATGGCCTCTAGCTAGATTGATTGCCTCCATTCTGCCACCAAGCAGCTGATGGGAACAGAAGAACTTTTTCTGTCCTCATGGAGAACGTGGGACTTGACATGACATGGTGACGCTGCATGAATTGTCATGTGATCTGACACCGAAGACAGGGATTGGTGACCCACCTTCAGCATATTAAAATATTGTATTTCCACACTGATTTTCAAAAGGAGCACCTAGATCTACTTTTGCGAAAACAATATTTTTTTAAAAAAAGTCCTTTTAAAATCTAGATCTGCTTCCTACTTTCTTTTCAAACCACTCAATTCCCATAACTTGCCATCTAGTTTTCTATGTCTCCCCTTTACCAGTGTAGTATATCTGCTAGGGACTGCCTCTACTGACTTGAGTTGGGGGTGGCAGCTTAGGGTTCCCTCCTTTAGAGACTGCTGTAAACTTTGTGGTTTCCCCATATCTGTTGATACTTCCTTCTTTTTTGTATGTCTGCTGCTGTTTTAGCTAAATAACGGCAGGCACTCTCAATTAAAGACTGGAAATGTGATATCAGATTATGATGTTACAGAGAGAGGAGTTAAAAAAAGATATTTCTAGACACACACCCACCCCTTGTGAATTCATGTCAAAGTTGAGTGCCCTGTCCATTCTGTCATCTCTATGCTAGGTCCACAAAGGATTTATGCTAAATAAATAAGGACTGGTGGTGAAAAACTCCATGCAATAAGAGGCAAAAAGAGCTTCTGCATCTCTGCTGAGGTTTTCAGAGTACTATTGCTGTTGGGAACAAGCGTACTGGAAATTTGAGGACCTAGGAATTAGTGAGAGGCTTTGTTGTTGTTGTTCTATTTTGTTTTACTTTGCAAGAGCCTTCTCTGGAAGGGACTTGGCTTGTCTGTTAATAGTGTTACTAATGCATTAGAAGCTAGGCAGTAACCATTCGTGACCAGCATACAATATCAGGATCTCTGGAACAAAAATCAATCAAAGCCAAGGAAGACAACAAAGATCTGGATTTCGGAAGCATTGAGCATTGCCTTAAAGCCAATTATACCAGATGGAAATAGAAAAAGAAAAAAAGGAAAAAAAAGGAGGTGAGGAGAAGGAAAAAGAGAAATGTGTTTAAATGTCTGCACTTTTGCACACATAGGCAAGTTGCTGACATCGGTCTACTATACAAGAGGAAAGGATGTCATACAATCCGTTACTCCCTGAGCCACCAAGAGCCCATTGGAAAGCAGTTTTATCGACACCATATTTTCTTCCAGAGAAAAGGCTCAGACAAATGGGTAAGATGAGCACCCATGCCTGAAGATATTATGGCAAAACCCCATGGCCTCATCTCCGTTGAAATAATTCCAGCAGAAGAAAATCCTTAGAGAGAAGAGAAGTCTATGGCACTCTTTTTAATTTTCTTTGAAATACCACTCTGTCAGCATATATATAGCTTCACTAGAGCCTTTCCCTTGACTCTTTTCCAGCCCCCCTCTACAAGCCCTTCTATTTATGCCTTCCTTCAGCCTTAGCCCAGAGAAAACACTTGCTTCTATCCCCATCCTATCTGCTCTTGCTGTGGTATCAATATTTCCCTCTGTCCGTCAATCTCTCATTTGTCCTCAGAGCCATTTTATTTCCTTTCTCTGTTATTTAGGGCTGTTATTGCTCTGGTACCCAAATTTCTCTTTGACCATTCCTTGACCCAACCACAGATATAAAAATAAGAAGCCCTCATGAAACATATGTTGTTCTGCTTTTTGTATTAGCAGCAAAGAGTTCATTTAAATGGCAGCAGAGATTTCCTTGTTCTCGTCTGGTACAAGGTTGGACCAGATACGTCTAGCATCTGTGTGGCCAGGACAGGAGTTGAATAATGGCATTAGTAGCAGAAAGAAAGAAAAGAGCTTTCTGTGGGTTCTGGAAAAGAACTTTTTATGGGTGACTGTAGTAGATGTCAGAACTGATACACTCACCCAGAGGCTTCTGGTAATAGGAAGGCTTACGGTGCCTGTGTCAGCTGTGGTAACATGTATTAGAAATACCAAAATAAGCAGTTCTGTATTTGAAATTTAAACCCTAAAATTATAAATATATTTTTTGCTGCTAGCTGGTAAGAAGCAACCATGAGGAAATAGAAAGATGTGTTGTAAAGGTAAATTTTAAGGTTATTTTTCCCTTTGGCAAGTTCCAACCAAGTATCTGGGGGAAAAAAAAGAGAAAATCGGAGAGAACAAACTTGCCCATAAGGTAAATTTGCAAATATGAAAGAGAGGTTTATTTAATGAAGAGAAACAGAAGAGTCTTGCAAGACAGAGAGCCTGGAGTCTGACGACCCGAATACAAGCATCTCAAAGGATACCAGAATGCATACATACTTTACAGGATTCCTTCCATAACAAGGCTGGACATAGTGCCGGTGACAGCAGAACAGTGAGTTCTAATTTTCCCTGAGCCTAGAGTTACATATATGTTCAAATTTTATTACATCAAGGAGCTGAAGATATAGCCTTGATACTTTTTAACCCTACTCTGGACAATGGTGACTTTTGACAAGTACAAAGGTATATTGTGTAAACATGATCGCTCATCTTTCACATGTGACATTTGATGGTATGCTGACATAGCTGTTATCTGGGATAGAGTGTTACCTCACTGTTACTTCCCTTTGCCAGTCTTCAGCCTCCGATTCTAGGCTAGACCTTTCCCATGTCCTTACAAGGTTGTTCCTGCTGTAAACTTAGTGTCCTCATCTACTTGCATAGGCGAAAGAAACTTTTTCCAAAGCAACTGATTAAGCCGCTGCTGAGCCTAGGCTTCGGCAGCGTGGCTTACCTTTGCCGCCTTCCCTGGAGGACATGAGATTTTTTTGTCAAAGTGTCACACGAGCAGCTGTAGAAGAGGGGGGAACACTAGGTTATTTAAGGACTGTTCCTCCCTCTCCCCTTCCTCTTTCTTGCTGGCATCAGTAAAGGAAAGAGTGTGGCTGCTGGTTTCTCTCCCTGCCTGTCGATTGGTCGAGGACTGCACAGCCACTTGTTTTGGATAGGGAGGGCAGCATCGGCTCCCTCCCCCCGGTTTGATCATTTTGAACTTGTTCCCTTTTTTTCCATTGGTGTTCTTTGAATTGCGACAGTGCAGACCATGCGATCCGCGCGGCTGTGCGGCGGCTCCAGGGGCCTACCACGGCTTCAAGGGACTTTATTTATTTTTTAAAAAAGGAACAACAGAATAAAACAGGGGGGAAAGGAAACCAAAATAAACTAATAATTCTGATAAGAAGAATACTGCCCACTTAGGTAGCATCGGGGAGGGACGTAAGGCTTTTAGTCCCTGTTCTCCCTTGAGTTCGTCCGCTCGGCCAATGGAGGAGCAGTCTACCTTAGAAGGCCAGCGGACGAGCGGGCTACCTTAGAAGGCCAGTGGAGGAGCAGTCTACCTTAGAAGGCCAGTGGAGGAGCAGTCTACCTTAGAAGGCCAGTGGAGGAGCGGTTTACCTTAGAAGGCATGGAGCCATTTACCCACCCCGTCGCCCTCCCCCCCCACCCTAAAACCTTCACAATAATGGCTTGGGGTTAACGAATTAATTGTGGGATCCCAGGATTATTACCCCCTTTTAAGAAGGCTTGAATCTTAATTGCAGTGGTAATAATCACAATAACAAGAATAATAACAAGAATAATAACAAGAATAACAACAACAATGCCTTTGTCAGATGAGTCCTCGATTGCACATGACACTTCACCGCAGTTCCCTGCATGGCCCGGGCCGAGTACGGGACACGCACCTACAACCGACACGTCCATATCATTCCCGGCTTGGCCTTGGCCAGGCAGCATCTTAGCCAATACACATAGTTCGTCAGCAACAATGCCGGCGTGGCCTTGGCCCAGTAGTGGCCAATTTACTCCACAGCCCTACCCAACATACAATATGCAGACTATAGGGGCTGCTAATACTTCCTGGTGTGGGTGTTTGGCCGTACCCTTCAGTTCCGGACACGGGATATAATACCGTGCCCTTGCAAGCTTTACCATTTGGAGATTGGGCGATGCCGCTGGGTGACCATTTGACACCAGCGACAAAAGAAAAGATCTGAGAGGAAAATATGTGGATCTGTTCGAGTTATTGAATAGAGATGTAGAAAAGAAGGAGCTGGATAAGGAATATGAAAGGGTCAAGGAGAGACGCAGGCGTAAAAGGCCTGATAAGACTTGGTCCAATTGGCTGCCGGGCTTCTTAATTTACGCTGGGGTGGTTGTACGAGCCCAGCCATGGCAGGCATTGTCCCTATTTCAATATTTAGACCTTATTTATAGGGCATGTGTGGATTTTGCAGGGCAGGCATGGCTTTCTTATGACGAGGCATTCCGTATGAGAAGTGCCATTCACCCCAATTTACGTTGGGACGAGCCACTGGCTGGTCTTTGGTTGCAGTCAATGACCCCCGGCCAGGCCCAATTTGGGCAACAGGACGGACAGTGGGCATTTGATTAGAAAGGCAGCTGTGAATGTGATTCCCCGTGTAGGTGCAGGGCAGGTGGTTCAACCCCGCCTGCTCTGCTGGGAGTACAACTCAAGGGGTGTGTGCTCAAAGAAACCGTGTAGGTTTCGGCACGAATGCACGGTGTGTGGGGGACAACACCCTAGCACCACATGTTTCGGAGCCGGTGCTACGAGGCAGGCAAGAGGCCCCAGAGGTGGAAAGAAACCCAATAGTGGAGGGGGTAACCCTGGTAAAGGGGCCCAGTCCAATTAAAATTTTAGTCTTAGAAACATGGCTACGCAACTATCCCAGGCGGGATGACACCAGTTATTTACTATTGGGTATGGAAGGTGTAGTTCAGGAAAAAATAGATAAGGAGGTACGTGAGGGGTGAGTGTTGGGACCATTTACAACACCTCTTTTGGAGATATTGTGGGTCTCACCTGTAGGAATTATACCAAAGAAAGCACCTGGCGAGTTTAGACTTATCATCTGTCCTATCCTGAGGGGAGCTCAGTTAACGATGCCATCCCTCAGGAACTCTGCACCGTCTGCTATACCTCCTTTGACAAGGCGGTTGGCATGGTTCGTAGGTGCGGTGTGGGGGCTGAACTGGCTAAATGTGACATAAAATCTCCATTTCGGATTTTGCCAGTTCACCCTCAGGATTTTGACCTTTTAGGTTTCTATTTTCAGGGTTTTTTCTATATAGACAGAGCACTGCCTATGGGCTGCTCTGTTTCCTGTGCAGCTTTTGAGCATTTTAGCTCTTTTCTTGAATGGAAGTTTAGGATTAAGGTGGGATGTAAGAATACGGCCCATTATCTTGATGATTACCTTTTCTGTGGTGAAAGGAACACAGGGAGGTGTAAATTTATGCTAGATACTTTCCGAGCAATGGCGGAAGAACTAGGTTTGCCTCTAGCCAAGGAAAAAATGGAAGGGCCATCTTCAACCCTGATGTTCTTAGGTATCGAATTGGACATGGTTCAACAATCTTCCAGGTTGCCACAAGAAAAATTAGCTGACCTTAAGGTTATGGTAGCCTCAATGCCACAAAGGAAAAAAGTTACCCTGCAAGAATTACAGGAGATGGCTGGACATCTAAATTTTGCCTGCAGAGTGGTGAGGCTGGGTCACGCCTTCCTGCGTCGGCTATGCAATGCAATGCGGGGGCTGCATCGTCCATTCCATAGGACTAGGATTACGTTTGGCATAAGGGAGGAATTAGAAGTTTGGAGGCAGTTTTTAGAGAAATTCAATGGCGTTTCCTTTTGGAGAGGCCAGAGAATGCTTAAGGCTGAGTTTCAGGTCCAGTCGGACGCTACAGGCTCCTCAGGTTTCGGTATTTATTTTAGAGGACAGTGGTGCGCCGGCAGGTGGCTGGAGAAATGGCACCAAGCTGGCATCACCAGAGATCTGACATTTTTAGAGTTTTTTCCCATAGTCGGTGCTTTATGGCTTTGGGCAGGCGAATGGGCTAACTCAGTGGTACGCTTCTGGTGTGATAACCAGGCAGTGGTCCATATTGTTAACAACCTCAGGTCCCAGTCAGAGAGGGTCATGGCCTTGGTTAGGGCATTCACATTACGTGCCCTGAAATTTAATGTTTTGGTACAGGCCAGACATGTACCTGGTGTTGACAATAGCTTAGCTGATGCATTATCACGCCAACAGATTGAGCGGTTCAGGGAGTTAGATCCAGGAGCAAACGAGTTCCCAGAGACTCTTCCCCCAGAGGTCTGGCAAATTGGTGTGAGGATGCAGAAAGGGCAATAGGTCTGGCCCTGGCACTGAGGACGAGAAAGGGGCATTATGCAGTGAGTATGGAGTTCCAGAAATTTAGAGAATTCGTGGGCCTGGATCCTCTGTGACCAGTCCCAGTTGACCATCTTCAGCAATTTATAGTGTATTTAAATAGGCAGGGATTGGCACCAGGAACCATACAGGGCAAGTTTTTTATGCACTGGTCTTTTATACAAAGATTAATGGTCACCGAGACTATTCATCGGATTACCATATTAGAAAAATGGTTGAAGGTTGGGCTAAGGAAAGAGGTAGGGTTAAAGACTCAAGAGCTCCCATATCACCTGAGCTGTTGGAAGGTATTTGTAGGCAATGGGAGGTTCTTTGCAGGGATGAGTTAGAAGTTGCTTTATTCAGGGCAGCGTCCTTGTTAACATTTTTTGGCGCCCTCAGGATTAGCAAAGTAGTTGCCTCAGGAAAGGGGGACAAAACTAAGGTTGCGCTACAATTGCAAGATGTTAAGGTAATGGACGGGATGGTGCAGCTCCACATACGCCGATCCAAAGTCGATCAGTGGGGGAAAGGATCGGGTATTACTATGGCACGTTGTCACATCATGACAATCTGCCCTGTCCAGGCTATGGAAACATATCTAAAAATTAGGGGACTGAACCCAGGATACCTTTTTATACATAGGGATGGTTCCCCTTTGATGAAGTACCAATTCTGGAAGTTAACAGATTTGGCCCTTCAAAAGGAAGGAGTTCAAAGTCTTAGATTTGGTATGCATTCCTTCAGAATTGGTGTGGCATCCACGGCAGCAGCCCTCGGTTACTGCCCAGAGGATATCAAACAGTTAGGACGATGGGCGTCATCCTCTTATCGTAGGTACGTTAGGGCACTTCCTAACGTCTAGGCAGGGGCCTATTTCGTTTGTGTCTTGCAGGTATCACGGTGGTGGCCAGGAGAAGACACATTGTGATTGTGGGCCACAGCTATGTTTTTTGGGCAGCACGGTACGCTGCCGCATCCCCATGGAGGAGCAACCTTGGCCTTGATGCGCGGGCCCATATTGAATGGAGAGGGCGCTGTGGAATGCTGTGGGGCCAGCTTTGTCAGGCGGCCGCTTTTGGGCACCACCCACCAGAGGTGTTGGTGATACACCTGGGTGGTAATGATTTGGCACGGCATTGTGGAAAGGCCCTGATCATCGATGTGATTCGTGACCTCACTTGGTTGAGGGTCACATATCCTGCCATGCGCATTGTTTGGTCGACAATCATCCCTCGGCTGTTATGGAGGGATGCAAGAAATTTTTTACCCGTAAACACTGCCTGACAGAGTGTTAGAATTGGTGATTGGTCACCAGAGGATCCACTTGGATAGGCCAGAATTTTTCCGGTCAGATGGTGTACATCTTTCCGAACGAGGTTTGGATGTCTTCCTTGAAGACATCAAGGGGGGCCTGCTTTTGGAGCTGGATCAGCTGGATGGTGGGCATGGGACTTAGCATGGCTAGTCCCTATGCAGTGGCGGTTAGTGCAGAATAAACAGGTATTTTGGTGAGTCCCATAGCAATAGCAGGTAATTATAGCTCATCTGAACCCCCAGCATTGCGGATCGTGCGATTACAGTGCTTGGGGGGGAAAGATGCGCTGGGGACACACCCGGACCAACAGTCAACAAGGAGAGAGTGGCTCGAGGTCTGGGGTGGTCAAATTTGGGACGGCAGAGTTTCTCAATGTCTTAATGGCTGGGAGAACTTTGGCCAGGGACTCGCATATTTGTTGGTTAGAAGGGTCCGTTTAGACCTACGTTTTGAAACCTGAATCCGCACTATGGCAGGATCCCCCTTTGCCAAAGGATTGGCAACAATGATTATATTCAATAAAGAGTGGCCCATGTTTAATCCATATTTTCTGGTCTCGTGTCTTTATTCCGGGGTAAGGGGGCAATGTGTTTTGTGTCTTGGGAGTCAGCTTTCTAAAGTGTTGACTCTAGGTTTTTATGTTCTGAAGCTAATAAGACTTAATAAAAAAGAATACATTATTGAAAAGAAAAGGGAGTCAATGTATTTTCTGATTTTCTTAACAGATGTGCTGTAGTTCTACAGATTTCTACTGCCAATCTGGGTGTCTATCTCTATCTCCCTGGCTCAAACTCGATTTGAAAATAAACTGCCGATCTTATGAACCCACACACCTCCAGAAGCTTTCCTTTCAAGACAACTAATACTCCAGTTTTGCCTTACTCAGCAGTAAGTCCAAATGACTTCAATAGGACTTAGGGTTTTTTTGACATTTGTGATACAATTTCAGTCAAACTCTGCAAAGAGTGTGTGAATTACAGCCTTCAAGAAAAAAGCTGCCCCGAAATTTTCTGTGTGGAGTAAGGAGAAACATGAAACAAAGCTGCTCTGTAGCACCATTATTTGTAAAGTGACAGCTGACATTACTGCAGGAAAGAGAGCTAACAGCACCCATTAAGATTAATCCAAAAATGAGGCTCCTCTACTCCATGAAATAAGAAAAATCCATTGCAGAAACAAAAGATAAAAGCTCCAAATCATTGTTTCCTATGCAGAAAATGCCTACCCTTATTAACTCTTCTTGAATCTTAAATAACAGAACAGACAGGACATTGAAAAGCAAATGAAAGGGAACAGCAAATAAGAGAGCAAAGTTGCACGTCTAAAATACTCAATGAAGCTGCAGTAACGGCCTCATTTCACATCTTACATCTTTTCAATCCTGCCTGTTAAGAGTGTACAAAAATCTATAACAGTTTTAAAATAAGCATTCTGATTGCATCTAATGATAGCCCTTTATATATTCTATTAACAGTCAGCATTCTTTTCTCTTTAAAAAAAAATAAGCTTGAGAATTATCTTTGCCACAATCTTTTTTGACAACTTTTTTAAAAAATTGGGAAAAAACACACCACCTCTTCCCCTCCGCCCCATACTGACAGAGGTTAAAATAATTTAAGCGGAATGATTGTTATAGCATCCAAAACAATAAAGAAAGCATGTCAGAATAGTTTCATGATTTGAATTCCCTTATTTAATTCATCAGAAAAATTGCCTTAAGCATGCTTGAGTCCACTGAAATCAGTGGGTTAATCAAATGTAAGCTGTATTTATTTGTTACTAAATCAAGAATCCTCCCACCCCACCGCTATATTTTCAGTTTGGTTGCTCTCTCACACATGACAAGTGATGAGTCTGAGGAGAGCCTCGGCTGGTAATGGGGATTCTGCCCATGTGTGTCAGCACCTTTGAAAGTCAGTGTCTTCTTGTGGAGAGCTCCCATGAATAACGGAGGCTCTCCAGACATCACTCTCCACATGTCAGAGAGTCTCAAAACTGGAAGCAAAAGAGGCACAAGACAGAATCCACACTTGTGTTGAAGTCCAGCTTCTGCTGGTAGCTGTTGAACGAGCAGTAGCAGTAAATATCTTTATCTATGCAAATACTTTTCAGAGCACAATCAATACATCTGTGATTATCAGATGTTGGGGACAAACAACAAGGGATGTCTGTCACCTGTGATTTTCCAGGGATAATTGTTTGGCTGTATTTCAAAACAATATGCTGAAGTAGATATGCCTTTGCCCTGATCCACTGCCAAGGTTATTTCTTACATTCGAACAAGTGCTCCATTAGAAGCAGCAGGAAGTGAGCAGGAAAACAGAACAAGCTTTCTTGTCATTAAAAAAAGTCCATGTGTGGGATAATCTATGGAATCAATGTCTCATCTTTGTTTTCTATGCTAATGCACTCATCAAGACTCTTAGATTCATTCAAAAGCTGAAGTCCTGTGCTTAGCACAATAAGTCACACTAGAAGAGGTCCATTGGATCAGTGAGAGTTTGGTGAGATGGGTCTACTCTAGTTGTGACTTATTTTAACATAGTGTCTTGAAACTAGAGTCAGCTCATTTGAATCATGGAACTTATGGATGAGTTGACTCCCCAAATTTGAATTGATTCAATGGGCCTACTCTAATGCAACTTACTATGCTAAGAAAACAGATTTCAACCAACTATGGTAAAAGTTGGTAGTACCAGTATCATAAATAATGTCCATTTGATATCTGCAGGAGAAGCACAGCATTTTGAGATGATCTTAGGGTTAAGTTTGAACACTATGGACTCACTGGTGATGCTATTTTCATAATGCGGAGCAAATGCAGTAGAGATCATTCACAGACTGCTAGTTAAAACATCAAACAGAAGGGGCAACAATGGCATGGGAATGAGCAGCAATGTGGACTCCTCCATTATGAATCAGGGATTTTAACATGATCTTTTCAGATCAGAAAGGAGACACTTTAGTCATACCCATATCATGCAAGCCATGTCAGAAATTTTCTCAGACCTGGCTGAAGACTTTGTCACACTTGGAACAGATTTACTGGAATCAACAGGCCTTAAGTAAACAATGAGAAAATTAAATACCAGTGATTTCAATGGCTCTTGAATACAGCCAAGTCTGGGTCCAACCTTTGGTCTTCAGCATTCACTATAAGATTTCTGGTGAACAAATTCCCATGCATTTTTGATGTGTGACAGAATCAATACGAAATGAGGGTACTCTGTATTCAGCAGGATCTTCCTTTCAGGAGTGATGATGGTCTCTGACAATATTACCTTTCGCCTACGGAAACAAATCTCTATAGGAAAGCAGCCCATTTTGATGCTCGCCAAAAGCAATTTATAGATTGCTGAAAAATTGGTGGAAAAAGCAGACGGGACTGTTTCTGCTATTTATTCCCTAAGTGAAGAAGAACTGGTGAAAGCTAAACAAGTTTCCCTTCAAGCACATTTATAATCTCCATTCTCACATTGGCCACATAAATAGAATGCAATGTGCCATCAGCCACAGGAGAAGTTAGCGGTTTCCCTGAGCAGCCTGAAGTACATTAACAGTGCTCTTTACAATGCATGGATCTGAGCAGAGTTGGCTTTCCCTGTAAGCCTGTAGCAGTGATTTTATTCCTTCTCTCCTCAATTACATTTGTTGAGTTCCCATTACCGACCACTGTGCCTTCCCAAACCCTGTTATTCACTGTTATCTGTCCTTCTCAGCATCATGCCTATCCTATTTTACAGCCATTCTCATTTTAGTCTCTTAAATTCAAATAAAAGGGAAAGAGTAAAATATTCCTTTATAGAAAACCAAAACCAAAAACAGCCACAACTGGTCTTCTTCATCTTGGAGAGGCAGTGTAGTGTAGCAGATAGAGTCACAGAATAAAACTCTTGAGTTCAAATCTCCACTCAGCAATGCAAAGTCACTTGGAATGGCACTGGTAAAACCAGTCTTTAAATATATAATTTGCCTTGAAAACCCTCTTAGGGCCACTGCAAATCAGATGTGACCTGATGGTACATAACAAGCAAAATACTATAGTAAGCTCATGGGTCTTGGAGAACTTTCACATTTCTAATTATGACCAAGGAAACCACAATTACTTTGGCAATGTTTCAGCCTTGATTTACATACTCATTAGGGGAGATCCTTCAATTCATTTGCAGGCCCCTCCCTTCCTGTAACCACATAATAGGGTGAGAGTGCGACTTTAGCTGCCTAAGACAAAGAAAAAGCTGATGCTTCTTTCAATTACATGTCTAGAAGCTCAGGGCCCTGGCAGTTGAACCTACATGCTCCCACATTCATGAGACCACTAAGACAATTTAAGAGGTGCAAGACAGGCTGTGTGGTGCACAAGGGTCTCTTACCCAAGGAAGAGGAAAAGCCCAGAAGTCTCAAGAAGAATGGCTGGGTGGCTGCTACTAACCTGCAGAGTTTTTTCTCATTCTTCCCAAAGACAAAGCCAGTCCTAAAGCTCAACTAAGACTGTGCTTTTAGTGCTCCATGCAGACTGACTGCTTCCTATAAACTGGTAAATATGTAAGAAAGAATGGGGCACACACAGCTCCCCTACCATGAAAGATGGAGCCTAAAATATGCCATGGCTGAACATTAAGAAAAATAGGCAGAAGGGAAAACAATAAACAAATTGATTTCTTAACTTAGTAACATGTTTCACATACATTCAGAAATATGGGAGTCAGACACATTTGTGTACGTGTGCATGTGTGGCCTATTTACCAATTACCAATTTACTTTTAACCAGAAAAAGAAATACCAGTTATGAGATTGCTTTGTGCTCCTGAAACAGCCATCTTCTTAACAGTCACTATCCCTATAGGCTGAACAGGTATCAGAAGAGACAGAAGGTGTTCAAATAAATAAATAAATTCAACAGCTTCCAGAAAAAGCTGTGTATTACTGAACTATTACCATTGCTGTCATAGTTTGTACTTAGCTCTTTGTTAAGGACTGTTTATTACTGAATTTTGTAGCATCATATTGGAACTGGATCTAAGGTTGTGGTTACAAGTAGAAAAACATAGATTTGCATTGGGTTTATCATGCTTGTATAGTGACCCATAGCACTTAAAGGACTCTCTGGGCAGTTTACAATGTAATTATGCATTGCCCCCCACCCCCCAGCAAGCTGGATACTCAATTTACTGACCTCAGAAAGATGGAAGGCTGAATGAACCTTGAACCAGCCTCCTGAGATTGAACCCGGGTTGTGAGAAGAGTTTTGGCTGAAGTACTACAGTTCAACCACTGCACTACAAGGCTCCTAAAAATATCAGTTTACATGACATATAGCTCAGCACACAATTTTTTTTACCAGAAGAATATATTTTGTTTCGAACAGCCTCCAGGGGGCTGTTCAATTGTGGACACAATTTATTTTGAATCATTTTGTCAGCAGCAGTGGTGAGTGGCTGTGAGAGGCAGCCACTATGAGGGTGGGCAGGCACCACAAACTCATTGCATTTGAGGCTTTGTCCTGCACCCACCCGTCCTCACGCTGGCTTCCTCTCAGAACCACTCATTGCTACTTCTGCCAGTTGTTTTAATTATTTCTTTCAAACTGGGATAGTGCTATTTCAGTATTACAGACAGAAAAAAAAATTGAACAGATCAGGCTGCAAGGCTTCCCTGCAGCCTGGAACCCATGATCCTGGCATCCATTACTTGACAAACTCTAGACAGTCAAGCACATATGTCAGCATGAGGGTGGGTGGGCACAGGACAAAACCTCAAATGCAACAGTTTAAAAAGCCATGTAGCCCCCCCCCCCCCGGCTAATATATAACACAGCTCAAAAATGGATTAAAAATTGTCCCAAGAGGACACACACAACAACCCCAAAACTACATGACTACCACATGACTTTAAACCGACTTTAAAAACTCCAATCTACTATCCAATTTATTTCATTAGTGTAACCATGCCCTAACATGAATTATTTTCATGTGAACTGATGGTCTGTTTTCAGGTGCTCATGTACATAGGATGTTTATGCTCTGTATGTTGAAATCTGTATGAAACAGTGTCATTCATTACTTTTTACACAGCAGTCTGGTTTGGGTAATATTAATTAAGCACTATGGCTGAATTAGTTCCTAGATTTCATGGAACACTTTTCAAAGTTACCAGGTGTGCAAGGGCAAATTAGGATGAAGGGAAGGACTGCTAAAATTGTCACAGACAGTTGTGGTTTTTTAAAAAATCATCATTGTAATAGTGTGGCAGGTAACAGTGAAGGTACACCATATGAGAAAATGTTAATCTGCTAACGTATTACAACTCATGCTGGCTCCATCCTTCTGTGAAAGGTGGAAGAGTTTCTTAGTATACAGTGGCCTATAGCCCTCTGGAATATCCTGACATGAGAGCAAATGCAGTGGGGTAAGTCCACATTTAACACCCAGTGCAGAAACACACCCTGCTTTGCTTTCAAAGTAGACTGATGTTTCACAAAGGCTCTCACTATTTGTGTCTACATTTTGTACTGAGCACTGTGCATTCCTTGTTTGCTGTAGCGCTCACTTTATCCAACTCATTTGTTGTTGTTTTTTCCTTGTCCCCTATATTATCAATGTATGTGTGTACACTGAAAAACTGTGCTACCCCCAAAGTAGTCTTCATGAGATATCTATGGGGATATTAAAATTTGTGTGTGTATGTGTTTACCAATGTGTGAAAACATGTGTCTGCTAACTCACAAACCCATGCTACATTCCGGCACTCCACAGGCAGCCTTCCTGGCTGAAACACTTCCTGAAATGATTACAGAAAGACAATATGATGCAACTTCCTCCCTTGGGCATTCTAGGAAGAGTGCCAACTCATAAAGTATATAGAGCACCAGAGATTGTTTGTTTTTAATCTTGGCCAGTTTATAGCATAAATGATTTATCAGAGACTCATGGAATCATAGAACTATAGAGCTGGAAGGGATCCCAAGGATCATTTGGTCCATCTCCTGCCCAAACAGGAAACCCACAGCTTTAGTTATTCATAGATTATTGAATGAGTGAGGTGGGAATTATCCTTCTTTAACTCTCAAAAGTGTTCCCTTTCTCCCCTATTTCTTTTGGGAGGGTAGTACTTCTTTTCATCCCTCAGTCCCACAGGCATGAATGATGAGAGGAAATATATATTTTAAGCATATAAGTAGGATATGTTTCATGACCTGTACCTAGTTGCAGTATTAACCACCACCACACATGACCATGATACATCTCTTCAGATGTAGGCATCTTCCAACCAGACCCACACCCAAGCGCTTATAGCTAAAATTCAATAATAGCTAAGGTTCATCTACACTACTCATTTTGGAGCAGGCTGGTGCAGACTAAATAGGGTTGCTTGGGATTGAGTAGAGGTGCAACATACCATTTGTTGTGATCTTCACTTCTAAATGGCACATTGGTGCTCACTCTGTCTCTTCCATCTTGAACTTCCAATATGCCACTTCAGGATATTGGCAAACTGAGCACTTCCTCTGGTCCTTGGCAGAGGGGCAGGGGAAGTGATATTTTTTTTCCAGACTCTGATATACCATCTCTGATGCACTGCATCACTTATAAAGATTTTTTTAAAAAATTAAGGACTGGTTGAGAAATAGGAAGTGTTCAATTTGCTGAAATCCTGAAGTGAGTCACTTATTAAGCCACCTCACAATATCAGAAATTCGAAACGGAAGGAGCCTTGACAGCCAAAAGGCTCACTTGTTGCATTCCCAGTGATCACACATGATGGAAACTGATCAAACCAGAGCAATACTTCTTGCACCAAAAAAGCAGAAGCCCCTGACAGGATCTAACAAAGGTGCAGGAAGGGACACTCTGGAGATGGCTTAGTTCACTCTGGCAATTACATTGTGAGATCACAGGGGGGGAAAAGAGTGAACCAACCCATCCCAGCAGCGGACTGAACAACAGAACAAATGCCTGTCTGATTGCCCTCTTAAAAAGAAGTTATCATGCCTGCATATTACAACCTGGAAATATACCTCAGGCATATTCTAAAATATAATAAAGACAATGGGAAATGATTTCTCTATAATTCATCCCTGACTGAATTTTAATTTCTTTTTGACGACTAACACTGGAAAACTTGAGAGTCGTAAACTTCAGCAGTGAAAGAAGAGGTAAGAAGGAAGATAACAAGTATGTCTGTCATATCGGGGTTTAGGGGGCTTATTTTTCAGAAAGCCAAGAGCCCGAGTACTGTTCCATCTCTTCAAATTAAATACAGCTTTGCTGAAAGTATGCTATTTATTATTATTATTATAATACACTGCAGTTAAATTGAGTTCTTCGTTTCCCCAGTTTGCCTGTGGCATCTCTGATGTGGCTGTTTTTTGTTTTACTTAATCAGAATACTTTTGACATTTGATGTTTATACAAAGTTCCATTATTCACATAATCTCATTTCAGTCTTCTTCTTCTCTGAAACCTGACACCTCATAGACACATATTGAAGGACATGAAGCAAGTATAGAAATGATAGTAGTTTTAAAATAAGCCTTTGGATCCCAAGTCCTAACTTTGAGTGCTGACACATGTGGTCCTGGAAGAATACATGATTATGCTATGTGATGTTCTTACTAGTGTAATAGTTAAAAAACCCAGAACTTACCAGTAGGGCATATTAACCTGCCCAGAAAAGACATGCTGCCTGAACACTCCTGCTGTAAGTGGGAACATCAAAACACAACACAGATCTTCCATCCCTGTTTTATTTATTGTGATGCCAAAACCCAGCTTCTCTATTTTCTCAAAAGCAAAAGATACAAATCTCCAACAGCCTATAGATTATTTATCTGGCTTGTTGGGGGAGAGGTTTTCAGATGTCACACAGAACAAATCATGGACAGGAGGTCCTCCGTTTGTTTAGCAGCTCCCTCTAGCAATGGAAGCCACCAAGCAGTCACCAGCATGCTGCCTCCTTCCCAGTCTGGAAAGTTCCTTAGGGCCAAAACAAACAACAGAAGCTGATATCTCTTGAGAGGTTAAATGTATTTATTTATTCTAATGCAATGTTTCTCCCCTGTGAGAACAGCATCTTGGCTGACTGAGCACTGATTTTGTTTTGAAGTGAGATTGTTCAAGATCCTATCTCTGGAGAAGAAATGCATCACATTCTAATTACTGTAGGTAGTGTCTTGTAGGTAGTGTTCCCTCCCCGCTTAGTTTATTTCTGTCAAAGATTTCTGACAAAATTATCAAGAAGTTTCAGAAAATTCTTGTGCACCTGGGGAAGCTCACTGCAAGCCTTTCCTTGATCGATGGGTTCACATCATAAGAATAAGGGTCAAACTAGATATTAAAAGCGATGCATATTCTTTACTTTTAACCTCCTCCTTTCTCACCAGAAAATATTCTCCTCAAAGATACATATTTCAGCAGTCAGTGTTGTGTATTAAGCTTGTGTTTATTCTTCCAATGAACAGTCTCAAAGAAAGCATAGTCTGTGCAAGACAGGCAAGTGACCAAAAGAAAAAGAAGAAGTGTGCTATGACAAGTGCCTCTCATCAGTTGAATAGGAGCACCTATTCTAAAAATGTGCTAAAGGATTCTTCCAGTTTGATCCTTTGATCCATAAGGCCTTTGCCATCTCTAGGCAGCTCTTACTATTGCTAGTCTTCTTCCACCTTGGCACACATGCACATACAGTTATTTTTTAATTGTAATTTTGGTACTACTGAAGCCAGGAAGGCGGGCTGAGGAGGGGTTCTAACATCAGGAGTGCTGTGGACTCATCTAGACTAAAGTTACCATTAAGGCCTTCCTCTCTTTCCAGACCTTTAGATGCATTACTTATTTTGACGCAAGTACAGCCTTTTAACCTGGATTTGTCCAAACAGAGACCATGATTAAAAAATGTACAAAAATGAACATACCAGAAACAATACATACAAAATTGCATATTTGGAGAAATGCGTACAAAAAACCTTTGTTTAATGAAAACTCTTTTGCAAAAATCTGAAAAAAGTAAGTGGCATGTGAATTCTGTTTAGTTTTTAAAAAATATGTATGTATACCTTTTTGTGCAGTTATCATCCAATACGAAACTGGGACAAAACAAACATAACAGTGGGACAGTGAGAAAAGGGGTGAGACTGAGTTTGACAGATTCATCCAGACAGTATGTGTGCATAGGTGCATGTGTTCACATATGTAAATAGACAGAGAAGCTATCCTGCATACAGACAGACACATGCTAATTTCACTTCCTTTTGCATCTTTAAGTGTCACTCTGGAGGGATCTACAATATCGAGTGACAGCTTTTCACAGACATATGAAATGGCATTTAGAAAAGGCGCAATGTACACACACAAAAACCTTTTAGTTGTGAATATTGGTGTTAATATGGTCGTAATGCTGTAAATAGTGCTGAAACCTTGGAAATCAATATTAATACATTGCCTTTTGCTATGGAGCCAAAATCTGGTTTGTTGAACAGTATAAAAACAAAAGGGGAATAAAACTGTAGACTCAGATGGTAATAAATAAATGTAAGAATAAGGAAAATTTCCCTTATAATTGGCATTGACAGATTGCAGTCAAAGTACAATCACCTGATGATCTGTTGAGCCCACTATCACCTCCAATGTGTATTTCCGAAGCACACTTAACACGGAACAGACGTATTAGTGCCTCAGTCTACGGCAGGAAAGTCTAATGCAAAATTGACCTGCCACACAGTGCCCTCTGGTGCACAGGAAAAAAAGCAAAGGAAAATACATCTTTATGACACAAAAACACATTTCAGACTTTCTTCCAAATATGTGTTTTAAGAAGTAATAATGGTTGTGTATGTACTCATAGGGAGGAGGAAAATACTGGGTTTATCCTCAGTTGCTTCAGAGCTGGTAGCTCAGAAAACTGGAAACTGTGGCAAAACAGACAGAAATAAATGGCCACCTGTTCAAATGATTTGACAGGCTTAAAATTGGCCAAGTGACAGAAACTGCAAATCTGTGTCTTTTGCACTGTAGAGTTGTAACTCCTTTGTTTGGGCTTGAGAAAGAGTCTGCCAGAATCAATACTCAAAATACTGAGACCAGCATTAACATATTCTTTTTCCTACTCCTGGGATATTTTTCTCACTTAGAAAGAAGAGGTCACACAGTAACTCTTCCTTTAAAGACCTTCAGAGACAGTCTGAAGTTTTTGGAGCAACTGTTACTTCTACGTACATATACGTATAGTATGCAGACGTGCCGTTCTTTTTCTTGTATAATTCTCATCACCAGAGATGGTATCACTCACATTCTCATTTTCTTAGAGGTACACAGAAATGAAGCCAAACCATTGCTCAGGGTCCCTTATTTCATTATTCTAGCACTTCTGTGCCTTTAAGAGGTGGCCTGCAAGAGGCAGGTGAGGTTTCCCTCATCATTTTCATCTCTATCACAGAACCACCACCATCCACAACCCCCCTTTCATTTTGCCTTATTTCTACCTGACTTTCACCAACCTGATTGTGCATAAATGTACAGTTCTTAGATTCTTGGTAAGTTATTTGTTTATTTGAATGGGCACCCTACCACTATTATATAATACCATGTAAATTTAGGCTGAAATCCTTATACTAGTTAGCCCAGTCTAACACATTCTGCCTAGCAACAACTCTTCTAGAAAGTTCCTTTCCAGAAGAGCTATAGGAACATTAAATTTGACAGGATGGTAACTGCATGAATTTGATTAACACATGCCTGTTTTGTTATAAGAAGAGCAGTCATAAGAGTGAAAGGGAGATACTTGAAATATTTTCTCTCCCTACCACACAATTCTAACAAAAATCACTTTGCTAAAGCTGCTATTTGCATTTCAAGAGAAGCTTCCATTGGTACCCGGAGGGGGAGAGGGGGACTTGGGCTATGCCAAATATGTCAAATGTTGGGGGATATTCTGTATGCAAAGCATGTGATCTGTTTTAGAACTATGGGTCTTGGCTGACAAACTTGATCTCCTGAAATTTGGGAAGAAATGCGAGCAGGAAATAAGCTAGGAGTTAAAATTAGCTTTTCAACAATGCTGAAATATTTGGTTAGCCTTCAGCCTTCTCTTTAACCAATCAATCACCATCACTTCCAACAGGCAGCCATAGTATTCTCAAGAGCACACAACTCTGAAAGAGACCTTCAGACGTGTGGTGCCTGCATATATATATATGAAGAATATATATATGAAGAATATGTAAGAAGAAAGTCGATCTGCACATTGGCTTCCACACTTCTGCCCCCACTTTCCCTGAAAGAGGGATTATTTATATACAGCTCACACAAAGAATTTATTCACAGTCATCTTGGTTTATGCTTCATACCTGTAAATCTTGTATCTTGTGCTAAATCCCTGTCGGCTTCTGTCCACGAAATCTGTGTATTCCGGGGAGCGATGGAAGGGTCCCTTATCAGAGAGGAGCCAGTCGAAGGGGCTTGTGGCATGCTGATCAGAAACAGCAGCAACCGCTAAAACCCAGCAATGAAGACTCAGGGCTATCCACTCCCATAGAGCCATCAGAGAGAACAATTCAGCACCAGTACTGCATCGCCATATCATGCTTCCGCTGGGGACTTAGAGTCTTCATTCTCTTAGCTGTCCCTTAACTCCTAGACAAAAGAAAAACACAGGGAATTTTGCACCTTCTAGAAGCCAATACAAGAATCTCACTCTCTCCTGCAAAAAGAGAGACAGCAAAGGGTCAGATGGGTGCTGGAGAGCAGTAGAAAGAGAGAGGGCAACGGTGTTTCATTTCTCTTCTTGCCTTCTGTCCCCACAAACGTTCAGGAGGGTATGTGTGCTTGTGGCTGTATGGGTGAATGACAACATCTCTACATGCATTATAAGAGAGAGTATTTGTGTCACAACATGAATAAGCATGCACTCATAGATGTCTTTGTGGGCCACACAACATATTATAGATGACTCATCATTAGAAAAGAAAATTCCATAGGTATTAAAAGGCCTTCTCTGTGGCAGCTCCCAGATTATGGAATGCTCTCTCTCAGGAGACCAGGCTGGCCTCCTCCCTTTTGTCTTTCCAGCGACAGCTGAAGACCCATCTTTTCACACAGGTTTTTAACAATCGTGATTGAGTCCCTGAATGCCATGTTGAAGTTAAGATAATTTTTCATGTTTACCTGCTTTTAATTATTCAAATGTATTTAACTGGTGTATAGTTTAATTATTTTTTTAATGTTTAACTTATTATGTTTTAATTCTATTCTTTTAATATTTTGAGCCACTTTGGGTTCCCTTATTGAGAGAAAGATAGCTTAGAAAGAAAGAAAGAAAGAAAGAAAGAAAAAGAAAGAAAGAAAGAAAGAAAGAAAGAAAGAAAGAAAGAAAGAAAGAAAGAAAGAAAGAAAGGCATGTGATTGGCAGAGCAGGCAATGTTCACAGTTTCTGCCTTTATTTTGATTGGTCTTCTGAACCACTGCCTAGGCATAGTTTTTAAAATATGACTACTCAGTCACAATAGGCTGCCAGAAATACATCTCAAAAAAACTCACGTTGTTTCAGTTTTTAGTAACATATTTGTAATACATAGTTTGGTCTTGGCATGTGAGAAAGGCCTTTGACACACCCAATACCCAAAGACTGGGTATACAGATTGAAGTCAACCTCCCCTCTTCCCTTCAAAAGACATCCTGACCCACTTTATCAGTAACATTACCCGTCCAATACACTCTGGTTTTTTTTTAAAAAAAAAGCAACGCCATGAATGAGGGAGAAATGCAAATAGCTATGACCTCCTGGGTGCATGTAGCATGACCCATTGTGGGGCAATTGAATTGAATCATGCCAGTTTGTATTTGTATCACTGTAGCCAAAAGTGGAGGGGAAAAAGAGAGAGAGTGAGAGAAGAAAAACTGGTGATGGACAGAGGAAAGATTTATCTTAATACCCAAGTTATGTAACCTATCTATTCAAAGCCCATACAACAACTGTTCTTCCACAATCACTCACACACTCAATCCTAATGGTGTCATAATATGTCAACAAAGTTGAGCAAAGTAAGCTGAGGAGCAGAAGGGAGAAAAAGAAGACAGCTCCAGAATGTAGAAAGGCTCTCTAAACAGCAACACAAGTCTTTTGTTTTGTCCTACAGCTCCATAAAATGGGTGACATAGCAGCTGTGAAGGATTACATAGTGCGGGTGGTCACATCTGAGCTATCCAAACACCTCTGTAATTGGACCACCTAGGGCAACTCTTGGGCTTCAGTGGAAGAGGGCTCAGCTTTCAGTGGTCTTTTCCTTTTATGTCAAGACCTCAGTGTTCCACTACTGATTTCCTTTCTCCTCAATTCAAATTGTGGGCTGTCTTTTTAACTTTATGAATGCCAAATTGAATAAGAAGAATCTATTGGAGTGTTGCTCTACTTCAGGAGAGAGCACTTGCCTAGTTTGGCCTTGAAGGAATTTGTATGCAAGCAAAAAGACCTGGAGAAGTGGAGAACTAACTGGAAAGCAGAATTTCTTTGTTTCTTCTGTCCTATACACTCAATACCCATGTATTCCAACCTCCTCCTTATTTATAAAATCTGCAATGCATAAGGTATCCTTAGAAGTCATTCTACAATGGAAAGTTTGCAGCTCCCAGCATTCTGGGTAAGATTATTATTTGGTTTATAGCATACATTTTAAAGAGACAACAATACATTTATTGTCCTGGGAGAAACCCCACTGTGTTTATCCACCAGTGGAACAGAATCTGTCAGCAAGATGGATATCCCTCAACTCTCCATGCCAACCAAACTCTGCTGTTGAGGGCTGAGGGTAGAGTTTGGAGTGTATTTCTTGTTAAAGAAACACAAACAAATACATTATAATCAATGTTACTTTTTAAGAAGTGATGTGTTGATTTATTCCTCAGGACTTTAATAGAAACAAGCTAGCAGTGAACCAGCATATTTAAGTTATTTTTAATTTGGCTTAAATAATACAAAATGGCTCCTAATTTATCCCCAAATTATCCACTGATTAAGTTATAAATAATAGTGCAAGCACTGCAGTTCACTGATTTGAAAATGATTTAAAATGTATCAAAGTATGGAACATCAACAATAAAGATAGAATGACTTTTCAAAAGATACATTAAAAACAAAAATAAAACAACAACAACAACCAAACCGCTTAAAAAGCAATTGCAGAAAATATTGTTCCATATAGCAATAGGAATATAATTCAAAATGGATGGATTCATTTTTTCAAGTTATCAGTGGACAACCCATCATGAAGCTAACAGTAGTGTATTAGCAGAGGCCCTAGACTATTACTAAGGTGTGGTCCGCTGAGTGAAGATTCATTACGTTGTCACTGAGAGACAGTCAATATGTGGTATAAGTATGTAAATTACAAAAGTGATGGGTTATGGGTAGGGTTGGCTGAAGCCTCAAGCACTGCTGTGCTTCTCTGGGTCTGGAGGTGGAGGCACCTCTCTGTCGTATATATTGGCATGTGTGTTGCACACACACATACAAATATAGAGATAATGTACCAAATCCAGATTGTCCGTCTCTCTCAAGCAATGTACTACTTTGTGATTGTTACACAAGCATCCCTTCCTCTGAGGCCACAAGGGACAGCCCCTGATCTCAGATTTCCCCCCTGAAATATCAGGAAACAAAAAGCCACTGGCCTGGTGGCCCTAGGCTTGGGAGTTCATCTGGGGGTTATGCATACTTATATTCAATTTTTTTAAAAAAAGAACTATGCATTTAACTGCTTGCATAAATTGGTCCTACTCACGAGATCCATCCATTTGATTGTTGTTAATGACAAGCCTGTTTTATTGTTAGTTTTACTTTACGGAGGGAATGTTGATGTCTTGGAGAAAAAGCCACTTCACACATTATGGACTTAGATGTAAAGTTAAAACCATTTAAATGTTAAATGCAGCATATGAATATGACTCGACACAAGACTGTACTTTATCTGTACTATATAATTACACTAACAAGGAAGCCAGGGTCAGATGTGGCTTCTTGTTGAAAACTGGCTAGGTAGACTGGACAAGGCAATTTTTGTGAAATGTTGATTTTTAGTAGGTAAATTATGTGTTAATGACTTTTGACTTTGTTACTGGAGAATAACATTGTCCAAAAGCTGCAGTTCATGTGTGTATGTACACTTGTGTGCGTATTTCAATTTTAAATGAAGAAAATCAAAGAACATCAGTTTGAAATTTTAGACTTCACTAAGAGTCCTATCACTACCATCATTTCAAAATGGTACTCCTGATACCCTTGATACTTTTTATATAAGATGAGCAGTAACCAGACGTTATGATATTAAACTCAGATATGGGTTAAACAGTGCACTGCTATACCTCAGCAGTGAGAGACACAGACGTTCCATGGTGTATTATTCAAACAATGCAGTTGCAATCTTAACTCAAAATTGGACAGCGTGGCATTTACTTAATGAAGTCTTGCAGGGTGATACTCTTTTCTCTGGTGAATCTATTTATGAAGAAAAACTTCCTTCTAATTCATACTTAAATAGGACACAACCAATTATATTCATTTCTTCCAAGCTCTGACAAGCCCCCACTGTGAACTTCAGATTGATGGTGAATGTCACTGTTGACATCACCACTCTTATCTTCATGCATTTTTCTAAATAAAATTATTTTAAAAAAGAGGTAGTGATGACATAGCCCTCTTTATGTTTCCTTATTTTTATATCATTACCAACACATGCACACACACACACACAACCCTATGTTGAATAAGTAGGATTGCAATTTCTCTAGGACAGGATATTAATGGGTTTTTTTAAAAATCCCTGGCACAAAATATAAGTGGATTGTCTGCAGGAAACTGATTGACCCCAGTAGGGATCCACAACATGTATAACCAAGGCTCATCATAGAATCTGAATACATTTGCGTTGTTCCAGAAATACCACAAGAGGTATATTTAACCTTTTTTGTTTCCTAATGAGCACAGAGTAAAGTGGTTTGCATTTAGCTGTAGTCATCAGGGGTCCAGTGGTTTTCAGAGTTCATTTCTTCAGGGCAACCTTTCAACACGAACAACAGCCTCAACATTGCACAAATACAAACTGAATCAGGGCTATTTGTGTGCTCTCAGGGGCAACCATGGGGTAGAGTAAGTATCCCCTGGCTGCCCAGGACAGAGCAACACCCTGCATGAAAAAAGGAAAAGGACTTGATGTTCAAGAAAAGGGAAATCAGAACTAACACACGGTAGGAGAGAGACTGTCCTTGCACCAAAGAGGATGAAAGAGACAGCTGAACACCCACAAAATAAACTCTAGACATCTAATTCATACTTCAAGTGCTGAGGTACTAGCTATGCTCTCTGAGTGAGGCTACCGAGCTGTACTAGCTCCTTTCTGTTTCTTTGGTTAGATGCCCAAAATGTGCTTGGCTGGTTGTGTGTGTGTTTTGCTTGCTTGCTTTCTTTTTAATATTATAATGATTAACACCCTATTTTCTATGAACATATCCTATTTGTTAAGCAGGGTATTACCGTACTGCACAGAAATAATAGTAAACTATTGCTGAATATTTCTTATCTTGAAAATTCTATGATGAGACAATCCAAAATGAATCAAGAGATAGTGCTGGACAATGAAACTCCCAGATCAGAAGGCACTCAATCAGCTATTGGTGAATATCAACTAACAAATATGAATAGCACTGTTGCTAATGCCACAACTGAATTAAAGCCAAAAGAACACCTAGTGGTCAATATTCACAGAAGTGAAAGGAATCTGATGCTGCTTGCCACATACAGTCGGAACGTAGAAGGTGTGAATGAAGGTATGAATGAAGGCAAACTAGAAACCACAAAGGAAAAAAATTGAAGATTTAAACATTGCAAGGCTTGATGTGAGAGAAAACTAACGTGGACAGGAATATGACATTTTTAGTCGGAAAATTACAAATTACAAAGAAGAAAGAAAGTGGCTCTAATACTGAAGCAGTATGCAGCATAGGCAGTTAGGAGCGATAAAGCAAAGTGTGACCAAATAATATCAATCAGACTTCTTGGAAAACCTATCAACATAACCATCAATCAAGTGTATGCTCTAGCTACAGATGCTGAAGAAGAAAAAATTGAAGGTATCAAGGAAGAAATTGATTATACTCCAAAGCAGTATATGCTAGTCATCATAAGTGAGTAGAAAAAGGGGGGAAATCTAGAAAACAAAGCAGAATCAAACACTGCTGGAGAAGACGTTTCTGGCCTAGTCGTCAGAAACAAAGCAGGAGAATGACTCAAACAATTCTCTAAATCCAACAACCTGTCTATTGGAAATACAGCACAATGACATTTCCAATTACTATGTACAGATGCAAAAACTAGACAATATATAAATCCAACAGAAAAAAAGTTGATTCATTTGAAATATGCTAGAGGAAAACTTTGTGATACCCTAGACCTCCTGAACTCTCTCTAGAGGCAAAAATGGTGAAACTTGGGTTGTTGTGCATTAGGCACATCATGACAAGACAACACTTGCTGGAAAGGGCAATAATGTTAGGAAAAGCTGAAGGCAGCAGGGAAGGAGGAAGACCAAATACAAGGTGGATTGACTAAACAAAAAAACAAACACAGGCTTGAGTTAATAAAATAAAATAAAATAAAAAGTGTCTTGGGAAAGAGAGGCTTTGCTGAGAGAGAGCACACTAGTGCTGCTTGTGTGTAGGTGTGTGCGTGTGCATCCTTGATTCCTCCTCCCTTGTGAGGCAAAAGGTGAGGGGGAAGCACCTCTTTATGTGTATGTGTGCATGCATTCTGCTCATATTTCCTTTCTGCATCTGTTCAAGCCATCACATACCTGAAAGGACCTGAAAGGATTTGAATTTTTAAAAAAATGGATGGCTGTCTGGTGGGAAGGAAAAACTATGGATTGGGTTGGCAGGGGACTCCAGACTGATTCACATTTCCTGTAGCATCATGTGATCAATGGAAAAAATGTGAATCAGCCCACCCCAAACCTGTAGTATTTCCTTCATTTCTCCTGTTTAGTCAGGCTCTAAATCACATTTTAGACGTTAAGAGTCCCCACCCCTCTGGTTTCTTTTGTTGATGCAGGGATGTCACTGTCAAAAGTCATCAGAGCAGTCTTGTTGTTGTTGTTGTTGTTGTATTCTCTGGGGTGAAAGTGGACAAATCATTCTGCCAGAAATAATTCTACAATCCCACCCATCCAATCATAGCCACTTGAGTTTTCTCATTTGCAGTAATGGAGCTCTTCACAGAGATCCAGGAACACACAAACACTGGCATAGACACAGACAAGGACTGGGTCAGAGTATCTCCAAATGGACACAGGGTAGAGAGGATGCTGTTCTGTGTACTCTTACACAACCACAAACCAAGTCAGGGGGCCCATTCTCATGCCTAATCTGAAGCATAATTTGCCCACACGCAAGAACTCTTTTGCTGTTGATGCTAAGGAAGGCAATAAGTATTACTAAATCTACAAGCTTCCATTATTACGAAGTGCTGGCTGATGTCTAGCCTTCTAAACCCATTTCTGGAAATCACAGATTTTGGAAGCTGGCTCCTTCCAGGCCATAAACAAGGAGTTGAAAGGCTTCAATACACATTCTTCTTTGTTATGAGTTTGCCTTCAACATGTGGCAGGAAAATTCTCCATTTTCATGGAGCTAGTTATTTATCTGTCCTCATTTATAAAGAAATCTAAAGCCTATCATTGTTCGTATGCATCACATGTTAGCAGAGTATTGTAACCTGTGGTTTTATGGTTGCTTTCACCAGGAAATGTGTACGGATCTCAGGCATGAAACAGAATTTTTAAAATTAACTTTTCCAGAAAGTTCATGTCACTTTCTAAATTACATGAGTATAATAATAGTCAGAGTTTACTCTTCTATGTGCTTATTGACTCAAAATGTTCCAGGCCATTAAACTATAATGATGACTAATGGGTCTCCCTTATTTCAGTTCAACTCCACAGAGTTAACACTAGAAAATTGATTACTGTGAGTATGCAGAACTTTTTCGTGTACCTTGAAATGAGTTCTACAAAATAATGCAATTTCACACTGTATCCTAATAGCACCATATAGCAATAATTAGATGTTTTACAAAGAAGTAAGTATGACTGGTAGAGAAAATAAACCATAAATTAAAAATAGAAGTGCATGTTCTTCACCTTAGAAATGAACATCCTTTGCTTTTTCTGCTATAAAGTCATTAATTAAATCATCAAAGACTTGTGACCCCAGCACCACAAAATCCAGATCCGGCGAACAGGGAGGATGGAGACAGAGAGAGTGGATTGAAACAATGTAGAGAAGACAGGCTTCTTGCATTGCCTGTTTAAGAAAGGATCAAAGTGGGGCATACCCTTTTAAATTTTAAAGTACCTCACTCTTCCTGGATAGTGTCATAGGAGGCTCAAAAAAAAATAAAAATAAAAAATATTTTAAAAAAGGTAGGAAAAACAAAATATTCTATCCAACTCTGCAACCATACTGCCCTCATCAGAAGCTGTCCTGTTCTGCTTATACCAGTCAATCTATTACCTGGCCTTTCCTTTTGCATTTCCCCACTCTCAGGAATAGGATTTTTACAGAGAACCAGTTCAGAAATACTATTGTGAACCCAGGCAAAGGATTATGGGCTGGGAGGGGGGCGGTCACGAACAGAATGCAGAGTAGGTTGGCCCCAATCTTTGTGTCCTTTATTCAGATACAGATCAGGTTTTTGGGTTTCTGCACATCTTTACTTTAAATCTGTGTCACCTGAATCTGAAATAATCCCCCTGACCAAGATTCGGTAAAAGATTCCCTCAATAGAGACTGGAGGGGAGAACAACCTGTGGCTGGAAGGCAACTCACAAAATGCCCATGCCACCCAATCTCAGCCTTTCTCAATCTCTTTCTCACTCTCACTGTCTCACATAGATACTAAAAATTACGTCCATTTAACCAGTATTTATTTACCTGGGCATTAATCCCAATGGAATTTCCAAGTGGAAATTGCACCTGAGCTGATAGATATCAGATGGTAATACTGGGTTGCAGTTTTAGGCACAGTCACTAGACAGTGGTTCCAACTACCTACAGGAGGACTGGCGCTGAATAAACATTCACAGCTGTACAAAACATGCAACTTCCACATTAATCTACATAAGAAACTGGCATTCAAAAGGTACACAAGAACATTCCATCTGTGCCCATTAGAGAAGTGAAAAATGCTTTGCCACACTAGCTTGGGACCTCAGTACATAGCAGAACGCCTCCCTCTAAAAATAACTGCCCATCCAACCTGTGCATCTCAGGCTGGGCGGCTGAGAAGGCTTATCTGCAGGGGGATGTGGAAGGAGAAAACAAGGAACTGGGGCTTCTTGGTGGTCGCTTCTCCACTGTGGAATGAACTGCTTCCCAAGATTCACCTGCCCCCCCTCCCTGAAGACCTTTAAAAAATATTTTAAAACTTTCTTGTTTAGGCAGGCTTTTAAAATTATCCCATCCCTAAATGCTCCACTTTATGTCCATGTTAACACCTGCAGCTGACTATTTTTAGCTTCAGTATTTTTTATGCTTTTTTAAAAATTGCTTCTTTTATTAATGTACATCATCCAGAGTGATCTTTGGTCAGATGGGTGGTCTAGAGCAGTGCTCCCCATCCTTTTCTGAACTGTGGACCGTTTGGGGTGGGTGGGTGGTGCTCGCGGATGGGCGGGGTGCACTTGTGCACATGCGTGGAGGGGAGGGGCACACTCAGAGGGGATGGGCATGCTCACGCACATGCGCAGAGGCAGGGGCATGCTCGCAGGTGGGCAGGGCACCCGTGCGTGTGGGTGGCGGGCCGTGCATGCGGGTGGGGTGCGTGAGGGGAGTGGGTGTTGGGGGTGGGAGATCTGTCTCCACGACCCGGTCCTGCCATGGCCATGGACCGGCACCGGGCTGCAGACCGGGGGTTGGGGACCCCTGTTCTGGAGGTCAAATAAATAAATAAATTTGTTGTGCTTTTCTGAATCCCTTCAACACTCTTATCCCATCCTTCATTGATATCAGTTTGAGAGGCTTTGCTTTTTTTTTTATGAATGGAATTGTGTGCACACTTTCCACGTACTTTCTTCTGAAATGTACACATTTATTTGCACACATCCTAATATATGCATTTCATACATATTTTGTCCCTTGACTGAAAGGTACAAGTGTGGATTTTCCATTGTGTGCATGCTGAGCCCTTTTGTATTTTGAAAATACAGACCCTCCCCCCCAAAAAAGTGAAAGCGTTTTGCTTATATACCGCCGCAAAGTGCTTAAAGCACTCTTTGGGTAGTTTATAGTTTAATTATATAGGCTACATATTGCATGGTTCTGTGTTTCCTCCCTCCCTCCCCCCAAAAAAATACTTTAAGCATTTTGAATGTATGGCTTTCTGGAGCGAGTTTTGTCTTAGGACACACAAAATGGACTATTCTGGCAAAAATCTTGAGAGTACAAAATATATTTTTCATCTCTATTACCCACAAATTTCCACAAATTGAGAGAACACTGTCCTCTCAATTTCTTTTAGTTTTGAGAGGAGTTTAAGGAAATGATACAACACAATTATTTGGAAAACGTCCTGTAAGGGCTGACTATGACTATGAAGAGAAGACTTCCTGATAAAGCTCTTGTTTTTAAGATTATGCAAACAAACACAAAACATTCTTGCTAAGGTGTTTTCTCTGTAATGTCCCTTTCAGGCAAGTTGCAGTCAAGTGATCAACATAAACGGGAGAAATAAACCATATTCCAGTTCTCTGTTTCCAGAGGCGAATGTTTGGCAAAACGATGCTACGGGAATATAGGTTCTTGCTTATGCTCTTATACTATACTATGACCTAAATATATAATTCCATGTGAGTGACAGATACTACAATTGCTCTCCTATACGTTCATTCGCAGCTTAAGACTTTCTGAAAAGTATCCGGCTGACCCCTTGGATTGTGAGACTGGCTAGCCATGTTGTAACCTAGAAAGGAAATGCTTTGATATTCTTTATATTTTCCCTAAAACGAAAGCAAGCTAATTGTTCTTCTTGCCCAACATAAGGTAGTTGCTTTTCTTGATGATTACTTTTATTAATGACAGCAAATGCCTTCTACTTCAGGGTTTAGTGATGCTTGGGAAATGTTGCCCTCCTATCATGTTCACAAGAGAGGATGAGCTTCCTTTTTTCAGCATTCTCTGCCACTGGAGACTGAGAGACAAATCCAAGGGGAGAAATCATCACAGCTTTAGATAAAAGAGAGGCTTGCGAAAGTGTGAGCAAGTAATGAACAGTGAAAATAATGGCATCACAGGCCTTCTCTTGGTTTAGGAAGAAAGCCAAGTCAGCCAGGCACTCTTATCAACTATAATAAGATTAGTTTTTGCATGACCACTGTTGAAATTCCTGGAAGGCCATACTGACATCCTTCTGCAAGATCATTGCCTCCCATTTCTTCTCATCTACAAGCTTGGGGGAAAAAATACTTCCTGCAGTGGTGAAACATGTGTCTCACCACTTGCATATGCACCATCATCTAATTATTTTTGGAGGGATGATAGTTTTTCTTGGCTCCTTAAAAATTCCTCCAGTAGTTCACCATTTTGCTTAGAAACTGTTTTTGTGCAAAATCTGGGGTAGGGGCAAAAGATCTCTTCATTCCATCTCCTTTTGCCCCGTCCTACTGGAGTCTTCTCCCTCTTGTAGTTGTTTTGCATCAGATGGGTGAGAAGAGGAAGGAGAATGAAAATGTATGTGCATTACGTGTCCTAATGTATACATGTTTTATCCCTCCCACAAAGTATGCATTTTTGCATGCAGTGTGCATCTTCCCATTGACTAAAACATGTGTGCCTTTTTGAAACATACACATCTGGGGGACTTGTGCATTGAATTAGAGTAAGTAGGACCTCTGTATCCATGGAGCTGGTATCCATGGTTTCAGTTGTCCATGGTCATTGCATACTGCACTGCATGCACACACTTACCTGCTCTTCTCGCCCTTCCCCACCCACAGATAGTAGCAAATGAATCTGCTACTACCCATGGTTTCAGGCATCTGTGGGGCAGGCTGGCTTCCCAGGGGCAGTTATATAAATCTAACTCCACCATTATTTTGATGTCTCAAGGCTTGCAGTATTAGGGATCCTGCCAGGCTGCCTCCTGGATCAGGGTATAGAGAGAAACTGCCCTAGCTTGATGCTGGAGGACAAGGCTTTCTATGTTCAAGGGTGCCATGAAAAAGCGGGGGGGGGGGGGCATACACAATAAGAATTTGAAGAAAGCTGTGGAAAGTTTTGTTCTTGTTTTGAACTGTCACTCCTTTCTGTGGCCATACTAGTTGGGGATTTTAGGGAAGTAACTTGCCCAAGTTTTGGGTTTGGAAGATAAAAAGAAGTGACTACAGAAGGCATAGAATCTAGGGTGGCTGGCTTGTGTATCAGCAACAGAGAGGCATACAGATGACTCTGACTGTTTAATGAAGCAAAACATGAGTTACCTTTCAGGAACAAAGGCAGATGGAGGACTGTGCACACAGCTTTCAAAAAAATAAAAGACACACTTTGGTAAATTAGTCCCATGACAAGGAGCACAGGAATGAACGCACTCCTCTCTGATACCATCTGCATTGTCTTCTATGATTCTACTGCAAAGTGTGGTCTAATATTTGCACACCTACCCGTGACTCATTTAGTCTATAGTCTCCATCTTGGTACAGAGTTTAGCTGCTCAACTCATAACTGCAGCATCTGGTCAAATTCAGGGACTTTTCTACTTCTCCTCTGTCCCTCCTCCACAGCAGACAATGCTCAGAGACAGAGCCTTTTCAGCAGCTTCACCAATACTGTGAAGCTTGTATTGATGAATACACTTCTTGACGAGGTGTTGGTGGTCCCCTCTACAGATGTCTTTTGCTGATTGATGGAGATATGTCTATTTCAACAAGGTTTTTGCCTTGTAAGTATTTCTTTTATTTATGGTTTCTCCTTGTATTTTTATTGCATCCATACTACAGTTGTACCCATATTTATCAATATATATTTCTTGCTGTACATATATTGAACATAGGATTTCCTTCTGGGTTGTGATTTTGAGTTGTTGCCAGATATTTAGTTTGGTACACTGGTATTTTATATAAATTAAACAAATATGTTCAGTTTCTCTCTAAGTCTTTTGAATGTGTAAGAATTAAGTCCAAATGAGAGATGGGCACAAACTACTGATTCTGTGGTTCACGCTGGCCTGTTTATTGCCAGGACAGGTGCTCGGTGCTTCAAAGCCCCTCCTGCTCTGTCAGGCACCCATTCAGAGGCAGTAGCCTGGCTTCCCTGTCCCACCTCCCCCAGGTGCTGCCTCTGAGTAGGTAACCTCTGGAAGAGGTGGGGTTTTGAAGCACCGAACACCTGTTTGGCCATTAAATGAACTGGCAAAAACCACTGAACCAGCAGTTCATGCACATCTCTAGTCTAAACCTAAAAATTCAAGATTAGGCCAGTTTACCCAAGATCTTCCAGTGTCTCAAAGGAAACATACTCACTTGACTTCATAACTAAAATCACTGTACTTGGGCAAATCTATTCAAACCACACAATAATTTTATTTGCAAGCTAATGCCAAGAGTTCATGAAATGAGAAATCCAGAGCTATACTATCAGTAAGCCAAACTGAAAATATTCTATCTCTTTCCCTCTCGGGATAGCTATGGAACCAACCATTTGCCGTCAGTAGCTGGGACCAACCATTTACCATCCATATTGTGGTCTTCTATTAAAACAATTATGTAAGAGAAAGGAAGTTGAATTTCAGTAATCACTTATAAACAAAAGTGAGATTCATAATACTACTATGCTTTGTACAGTAATTCAGACCAACCAAAGAGTCTATAGTAGGAAGACAGAATCTGCAATTATTCCAGTATTGCGAGACTGTGACCTACACTAGCCCTACCAGCATAGCCAGTGACGAAGGATTATGTGTGTCTATTCTCCATTCTTGCTCGACAGGTGGAATCAGAGTATCTGAGAATGTATGTTATTCTATAGAGAGGTTGAGATCAGGATCCAAAAGAGGCCCATGCACATGAAGGGCAGAACTGTACAGGAGACAGTGCTTCACTTCCTGTTCTTGCCACCATAACAATATTGAACTTTGCACTCATAAAGATTTGGGTTTTTTGTATTTTCTTCTCTTATGGTTTATTTGCCTCCTTTGTAACATCAAAAGGACCCATGGCATGTCATTTTAATGATATGCCTCCACTTTCAGACTTTGGCCCTAGAAATTCAAAGAATTGGGATGTTACTGATCTCAAAATCCTAACCCAGCTGAGCTCTTATCCATAATTCCAATGTTCAAAAAACCTACCCTGTTTCCCCAAAAATAAGACCTAACCTGAAAATAAGCCCTAGTACGATTTTTCAGGATGCTCATAATATAAGCCCTACCTCAAAAATAAGCCCTAGTTAAGTGAAACCTCGCCCTCCACCATTGTGCAGCATTATGCAGCAACCAGAAGATGACATGACTATAAAATAAAACATCCCCTGAAAATAAGCCCCAATGCGTTTTTTGGAGCAAAAATTAATATAAGACCCTGTCTTATTTTCGGGGAAACACAGTAATAGTTTATGAATGTGGGACATTGTGGGATGTTCTATATCCACAATTCAAAATGCCAGGAAATGACTCAACATTGCTACACAATATTATGCTCACATTGCCGGCAGGAAAAAGGATGTCAACCACAGCAAAAGGCAGCCTGAATGTTGATGATACAGATGCCAGTAGTCAAGATGATCTATAGAAGGAGTCCACATCCCCCGGTCCTCAGCACGGTGCCGGTCTGTGGCCTTGGCAGGACCGGGCCATGGAGACAGATCTCCTGCCCCCCCCCCCCGCATGCACTCCCCCCGCACGTCCAACCTGCATGCTCGGCCCACCCACCCACCCACCTGCACGCATGGGTGCCCTGCCCACCCATGCGTATGCTCAAGTGCACCCTGCCCATCTGCGAGCACACCCCGCCCACCCGCAAACGCACCCCACCCATCCACGAGCACGGGGGTGCCCCCACCCTCCGCGCATGGACCCCCACCTCCCCAACCAGTCCGCGGTTCAGAAAAGGTTGGGGACCACCGGTCTATAGGATACCTTCCTGTGCTCACTACCATTCACAAAAAGAAACTGAGCAGGGGAAAATCCCAGAACCTGACTCTTTTTATCATTAGTTAACCACTTCTTACCCAAACACAAAGCTATTGTCAGGGCTGTTTTTTAAAAAGTTTTCTAGGAATCTCCTACAGCAATAATGTGTCTCTTCACCTGCATTGTCTCAGTTTCTTCCCCTGTTCCCTCTTCAATAGTATGTGTTCTCTTTTACAAGCTATTCTTTTCCAACTGTTCACTAGCCACCTTTTCCTCTCAGTGTTGCTTCCACCACATCATTCTGTTTGCAGATCAATGCATTAAGGGGCTGACACTCCACACAAATGTCTTCATCCTGTGGATTTTTCCCTTGCCTGTAGCAAAACACATGTGTTCTCTGGAAAATGCAACAATGTTGGAATGCAATATGAGGGCATAATTAACCCAGCTACTGATCCAGTTTTACAAGAATGTTAACATTATTGAACAAGAAGGCACTGGTTTCAACAAAGAAAAAATCTATTGAGTGATGAACAGATTGTGTCTAGAAAAATCTTTTATAATTCACATTATAATCATGAATTTTTATGGGCTTCAGAGTAGGGACTTTCAAACTGACTGAGCAAACATCCATTTCTCTGTGAGTCAGTCTGAAAATAATTTATCTCAAGAAGTCGGTAGACACAACTTGATGCAGCTGAGATAACTGTGTCATAGAAGATCAGCCTGCTTCCGGACCATGCTATTCACATGCCTCAATGCTTTGATTTTTAAATATGGCTGCATATTTTTTTCAATTATGTCAAATTTAGAGATAATTCTCTTTCTTTTCAGAAGTAAGTGGTTGAAATGTTCTCAGCTTGCATCCAAGACCAACCAGCTTCATTCTAGACCACAAATCCTTTTGTTTATAGTGAAATGTGGGTTTATCAATCAAGAAATGGCAGATAACCCAGGCAGCTCAGGCAGCCATTGTGGTGCAGTGAACAGAGTGTCAGGGCAGAAGATCTGGGTTCAAATCCCTGCTCTGTCATGGAAATTCACTGCAGAGTAGAAGTGGTAAACTATTCCATGATGATCTCACATACCTCAAAAGTCCAATTAGGGTCACCATAAGCCTAAGTGATTTGATAGCACACAACATAAAGACATCACCTCAAGCCCATACAATTTGGAACTCACCAAATCAAACACAGCCCATCAGCCATGGCTTGTCCTTGATTGAGCCTTCACAATCCCCTAGAGTTTGTAAAACCAGATATGCACCAGAACATCATAGCTTTGTTGCCATGCTGGTGCTACCAACAGAAGAGTAAAGAGATAGACTCCGGCAGCAAATGTCAGGGAACAGCAGTGGAAGCCTCCTGGCTGTCCCTCCCACCCCCTGATCCTTCCTTGGCTGGGAGACAGAGTTGTGTATGCCATGCCTATTCTGGACTTCCTAAAGTAGCCTACCACACCAGACAGGTGGAGGAGGACACTACTGTGTCAGCAGTATGGGACTAAGAGTCAGCCAGTCCAGGCAGCTCTTATGTACCAGCTAGGGAAGGGGTGTCCATCTCCTTGTGTGCCTCCTGCAGCAAAATGTTGGGGGCTAGCCCTAGAGGGCATTCCACTTGACGAGTTACTAATTGTGAGGACCTGAACTAGAAATGCACTCGACATATTTGAACAGCATGACTTTTTTTTTTCTTTGAACATTTCCTGAAGCCTTGTGCATTGTGGCACTGCTAACAACACTCAGTTTTAATTTCAAAAGAGAAAAGCAAATGGTTTTGTCAGCTAAAGTCTGAATGCTCTTATCATGGCAATCTAAATATAAAGAGTGATAAGTACTGATTGTCAAACAGTATCTTAGAACACAAGACAGTGGCTGAAACATTTAATTATAGATGTGCCTCCCTTTTCTATTTATTGTAGGACTGCAGGGTTTTGGTGCTTTTTTTAATGAGTTGGGGGACTTTTTGACTCAACTCCTGGTCTAGTTAAACAATCCATTAAAACAACCCATGAAGGTCAAGCATAAAGTTAAATCAGTAAACTACATTCCCCATCCCTTAGACAGAGATCGAAAAAAAAACTTTTTGATCTTAATTTTGTTGTACATTTCTATATCCTATCAGCATTTCTGCCAAACCCTTTGTTCTTATCAAATTGTAAGACTTGTTTTTCTTGCTGCATTGAAATGTATCTGCAGTCACCTTCTAAATGTTATGGGACAGTAACTTGCATGATCTTCTACCAATTCTTAGCTGTGCTGGCTACAATGATGGGAGTTGTAGTCTGACAGCATTTGTAGGACAACAAATTGCCCATCCCGAGTCAAAGGATAGGATAATATTCAATAAAATCTCTCATATTAAAGCAAACTCCTACTGCCGTTTCTCAAATGCACTTTGAACATCTGAAAATCGGACCTGTTTTTTAGTAACTTCATTCTAAATTCCAATCAATATATTGTCTGGATCATACCCACAAACATTGTGTTATATGAAAGGCATCATGGCTACCCTTCGACAAGCAGGCAAAGACCTGTCTGTTCAGGCAGGCTTTCCCTTAATAACTAGTGGTCTGAGAGGGGTTTTTAAATAAATGCTTGTGCTCTGTTGTTTTAAATGTGTTTAAATATTGGTTTTATTACTGTTTTAATTTAATACTTGTTTAATTCTTTTTTAAATATTTGTATACCTACTGTTTTTAGCTTCTACACATTGTCTTTTTAATTATGTAAGCTGCCTTGAGTTCTTTTTTAAGGAGAAAGGCAGAAATAAAAATATTTTAAATACATAAATAAATAAATCTGAACCTGAAATTTCCTTTTAAGTTAGATTTACATCATTAGCTCATGAGGAGAGCAAAGGATTCCTCCAATCTGAAATGTCTGGGTTAGCTTTGTTCTGCATGGACCATGAGTTGCCACTGATTTGCAATTGTATATCCATTCTTACAGTTCAAGAAGGACATTAATAAACTATAACATGTCCAAAAAGAAAATGACCCAGATAATAAAGGGTCTGGAAACTATGACTTTTAAAGAGGACAGTTGAAGGAGTAGGGTATGTTTAGCTTGGAGAAGATGTAATGGAAATATTTTATGGTAGCCTTTTTCAAATATTTAAAGGGCCATCATAAGGAAAAACTTCCTGACAGACCTGTTTGGCAATTATATGAACTACCTAAGAAGATGGTGACCGTCCTTCATAGGATGATTTTTAAACAGAAGTTGGATACCTGTGTGGCAGATGGGATGATTCAGTTGTGGATGTCCTGCATTGAAAAGTCGTTGTACCCCATTATCCTTAGAGTTTCTCCCAGTTCTACAATTCTGTCTTCCCACAACATTGCAGCAAACATGCCTTCATAACCCATGCAATATCATGACACATGCTAAGCTGGTGCACTGGTAGCCTATCTTAAGTATTCATTGGACAGCTTGCCATGAGGCTATAAAATCTCTATTTGAATGGACTAGGCTGTGAAATGCATTACAATGAAAATTTGGGGCATCATTCTTCTAAACTAGTGGTTCCCAAACTTGGGTCTCAGATGTTCTTGCTCTACAACTCCCAGAAATCCTGGCCAACACAATTAGTGGTGAAGGCTTCTGGAAGTACTAGTCAAAGAACATCTGGGAAACAACTGTTCTAAACTATTAGCATGAGTAGAATTGATAAGAAGCCTCCTATGATTTTCCTAGAGATGTATATAATTTGTGACATTTATATCCTCTTTCCTTCCAATGAGTTCAGGATAGTATGCATCACTCTCCTTTTCCCCACTATATCTTCACAAGTAAATCAAGCTAAGAGAGAGTGCCAAGTCAAGGTCTCGTGACCTTCATGACTAAATGAGGTCTTCTAAGTCCTAGTCCCAATACCACAACATCACAATGACATCCACCTAAGAAAGTTTGCTAAATGTTTTTCATATTCCTTGATACTCCTTGGATTAATTGAGATGCCAGGCACTTACATCTCTGAGGGGTTCAGGGGGAAAGGGTGTAGGAGTAGTCATCCAGTTGCTCCACCTAAAAATATTCTCCACCCTTGGTCTAGGAATTAATTAAAACTCTTTATCTGGGATTCACAGATGAGGGTATCTGCGCCTATCACATAACTATGGACTAGAGATAGGGACAACTCACCATTTTGGTGAGTCATCCTGCTTCATGAGTCGTTAAAAGTTGACGACTCACGAAGCATGAAGTTGCCCCCATGAAGTGATGAATAAAAATTTATTCATTGATTCGTGGGGGGTTACTAAAAACACACACACACACACACACACACTGCCACCCACCACCACCACGCCACCACAGCTGCAGCTTCCCTACCCTAAATGAAGCAGCAGCAGCCATCTTTAGGGCAGCCAGTTTCCCTTTCTACAGGCCGTGGCTGTAGAGGCCTGATGGAGACCTCAGCAGCAGCGGCGGCGATTGCAGTAAGGGGGTGTCAGCGGGGGTGAGGGTGGGGGGCTAAGGTAGGGAGAGGAAGGGGGTTGGGGGTAGGCTGTGGGGTGGGTGGCTGTGGGGGTGGTTGGCTGCATTGGCAGGCCGGTAGGCAGAATGGAAAAGCCATAGGATGAGTTTCTTTCTTTCTTTCTTCGTATGGGGGACAAATAAAAATGGGGAAATATTCATCCCTTTGTATTCGTGGGGGTCTCTGGAACCCACGAATATGAAGGGATGAATATTTAACGAATCAGTGATTTTAGACGAATATCGTGTTCCATTTTTTTATTCGTCCCCATGTCTACTATGGACCATTGCTTCTCTAAACCAGAGACTGCCTCTGCAAATATTGCTTAAGAGAAGAGAAGGTCCTTCTAATTTAAACAAAGTTCTTATTTTAAGGCCAGCCAATGGCTATGCTGGCTGGGGGATGTTTCAGCTGTAGTTGAAAAGGGGGGCTCTATATCCATAAGTACATGAGATTATTATGCTTGTGTAAAATACTTCAGCCCTAACAAGATATTGTTACTAAGAAATGTGGGCTGAGAAAACCATCAGCACATCATACATACATACATACATACATACATACATACATACATACATACATACATACATACATACATACATACATACATACATACATACATACAGTATTTTAGAAGAGAGAGAAAATCTCAAATAAGAGAGAGAAGAATTCTAAATTCACTGTCCTGGAACTTTGTTGTGCCAGCTGTGGATTTGTAGAAAGTTATTAGGCAGAGTCACTTGTTGATACAAAATACAATGGGAAACATCTCTCAAAATGAGTGAAGTCTGACACCATTGTCCTACCCACAGGAAAATATTCCTTTTTCCAAATAAGCTAATTTAAGGCAGAAATTTTCCTTTGGGCTTAATGTTATGTGCAGATTTGGAACCAGCCATTGGGGAAACTGGCTGTGAAGCCTGTCTTTGTTTATCATAAAATGAATAAATGCAAACTGACAAATGTGTAAATACAAATGGAATCAGGGGCATCTATAAACTTCCAGGGTGACCACGGTGTGAAGCAAAATGTTCAGAAGCATTAACAGGGTAGAGTGACACGTCACAGATCCCTTATGTTAAATCTGGTATTTACATGTCATGATTAAGTGGAGAAGGGGAAAGAAAAACAAAGGAAGATACTCTGTTAGCCACGTTGGAGAAGGAGAGTAAGCTTTTACGTTAAAAATGAAACTCCCTTGCCGTTTCTGCTGCAAAATCATTGAAATCATCACTGAGGGAAGAAGAATGTCAGGGGAAGAGAGAAAGGTTGGAAAGTGTAGAAAAAGAAAAGGATTGAACGTCTCTAGAAAGGTACAGATCAATTTAGGCAACAATCTGAGTTCCTTTAATCAGGCACAGACTGGGTCAGGGGACCAAAACATATCCCTATTATTTACATGAGACAAAATTAGACAACCCCCCCCAAAAAAAGTAATTATCCACCAATTCCTTAACAATTATTAAGAAATGGGTCATTTATCATTCTTTAACCTTCATTTGGAATAGGACACATACTACAGAAGACCACAGATGTACCAACACTGTCATGGGGCACTGTTGTTTTTTCCTGGAAGGTAACTAATACTTATACTCTTCTGACAGGTTTCTAATAGCACAGTAGCTTATAATTTATAAATGGTGTATTGAAATATATCCAACCACAAATGTCTTCACCACATAAGGAGCATCCTATTCACTGAAATGTCTGCTTTAGATTAAATCAGTGAACAATCTAGGGATGAGCAGAATAACCTCTGTCCACACACATACACGTATATACACTATAGGAGTACAGGTAGTTCAGTGGTATGATGCATGTTATTCTTTTGAAAGTTTGCAGGCTTATTCGGTAGCATTTCCAGACAAGCTTGGGAAAGATCCCTATATGAAGCCATAGGGAGCAGGTGCGAACTACGGACATTGCTCATCAACGTAGAACACATTCTGTGTTCATTTATTTTTCTTTGTTACATTTATCCTCTCCTTTACACTAAGGAAATGAAGGCACTGTATATGGCTATCCTGCTCTTTACTCTATCCTTACAGCCACTTTCAGGAGGAGAGTAGTTGGTCCAAAGACACTCATGCACAGACATGGAATAAAGGGGGGGGGGGGGGGGAGTCTAAAACCAGATCTCCTGAATCCCAGCCCAAAACTGTACTGTTATACTGCACTGACTGTTATCCTTGTTATACTGCACCGACTTTCTCTCTACCATTCTCCTTCGTACTTTGAAAGAACTGTTGTTTCTTCAACATTCTTTTGACTCCCTTTAGTATCCATCAGATATTTAACTTAAGAAGGAACTCCAAAAGAGGCTTTGAGTTTCACCTTAGTTTCACCTGAAGATCTTCCTTCCACCATGTTTTTAATGTCTTGTTTGATATCTCATATATCTCTTGTCTTCTTTTAAAAGTCCTGTTTGGTATCTCATACGTGTGTACCATATTCTCCTCCCAACTCTCATTTAGGAATTTACATCATAAAACCCCTGATGCAGTTATGTCCAAGAAGGCCACCCTCTGAATTTCAGAGCTAAGGCAATGCAAGACAATACAGAAGATGATGGTTGCTGAAGAAAACAATACTTTGTGTCTCCTTCTCCTTTCTTTCTAGTAACATCAAGCAAAGCTAGATGTGTGACACAAAATCTTTGCATCCAGAGTTTCCTTGGTTCTGATCCATGTCCTTGAAAACACAGACATTAGTAGATAGACATAGTGCTGCCTGTGTATCCAGGGGAAAAAGCCAGCCTGTGTGGCCTTGGGCAAGCTGCCCAGTCCCATGATGCCTCCAGAAGAATGGAATGATAAACCACTTCTGAGTACTCTCTACCTAGAAAACCCCAAAAAAGGAGTCACCATAAGTCAGATTTGACTTGATGGCACATGGATATGATATTATTTTATATATATATATATTTATTTTTTAAGCTAGTGATAGGATAAGGAGTACAGAAGGTAAGGGGAATGTGGGGGGAAAGGGGGGGAGAAGAAGAACATAAAATATACTGTCATCAAATCCTGTTGTTCGTGTTACAATATCAAGTCCACTTTTCGCCTTTCTACAGTTTGATTGCCCTTCCAGATTTCTACTTCCAGTTACTTCTTAGTTTAATTCTATATTAATCAAAATCTATCTACTGACTCAGGCCATTTATATAATAAATCCCATCATTCAGTTGCCTTTTGTATTGGACAGTCTTTTAACACTTCCGATAGTATATCCATTTCTGCTGCATCCCAAATCTTCTCCAGGAGCTCCTCTTGCTTCGGTATCTCCAATTTCTTCCAATTCTTAGCATAAAGAATTCTGGCTGCAGTGACTATATATATATAACTAGATAAATCTTTGTCTTATCTATATTATTTGGTATAATATTCAGTAAAAACAATTCTGAGGTTAGTGGAACATTGCAGAGCAATATTTTTTGTAACAAAGTATGTACTGCTATCCAGTACAGTTTCGCTTCTCTACAAGTCCACCACATATGATAAAAGCTTCCCTCTTGTGCTTTACACTTCCAACACACATTTGACACCTCTGTATAAATCTTTGACAGTTTTTTCGGAGTCATATACCACCTATAAAACATCTTACATAAGTTCTCCTTAAAATGTACTGATTTTGTGAGCTTTATATTATTTTTCCATATTTGCATGTGACGATCGCCCACGTCACTCATGCCATTCATATTCATGAGCTGATTTGCATGAACCTATGAGAGGACTGGAGAGGCAGAGTCAGCCACTACATGAGGCTTGGCGGGAGAAGGAGGAGTCAGATAGGGCTGGTTAGTCAGAGAGAGAGGGAACAGATACTGAGAGAGATAGAGCTGGTTAGGAAAATAGGTAGAGAAGGTGGTAATGATATAGCAAGAGAAAAGAAGTATGTACTGAGAGAACTGTTGACGAATTGCTTATGTATAATGTGTATCTGAAGAACTTCTGTTATTATTCAATCTGCTTCACTCCAATAAATAAGTTCTGTTTCTGTTCACAAGACAAGTGTTCTGACAAACGTCATTTATATTGTGGATTGAGGTAATCCACTGGTGGCAGCGAGAAGAAAACGTGACGTGAGCCTTTGTGAGGGAAAGACAAGCAGGGGCCTCAAGGGTAAATGCCACAATTGGTGTCCAGCAGCAGGATACGAAACAATCCAGTAAAGCCAAAGTTTAAAACTGAATTTTCTGGAGTCGTGGGTACCTTTTAGTCAGAGGTCTGTGGTGAAGAAGTGGGTGACCTGCTAGAGCTTTTGTGGAAAAGCTTAGTGGCGGGGCTTCTGAATGCAGATCTGGGGGAACTAAAGATAGGGAACCGACTCTAAAGGAAACATTCTTTTTTGTTACCTCAGGATTTGAAAGACCCAGTGGGCTAGCTTGAAAGCCAAGGCTCTGAGAGATAAGGGAGCACTGGTGGATAAAAAGTGGAAGCCAGGGTCAGAGTGGATCTGAGGTGATAAGAAAATAAAAAGTAGAGGCTTGAAAATAGAATTTGTTTTGTGTCTGGAGGCAAGAAGGTTGTCTCAGACCAAGAAACATTGTGGCTTGTGTGATGCCAGAGAAAGTGTAGCCATCTTTAGCTGCCGAATGAGAGCTACATAGTACCCCAGAAAAATACTGGGAAAAGAAAACAGCAGTAAAAGTGTTTTAAAAAGAGGCCTGACTAACTCAGCAATAGAAATCAGTTCCTTTTATTAAGAAAGTACATACTTATGCCACCCAAAAGAACTAAAAAGCCAGTAATGGAGGAAATTGATCCTCAAGAGGTTGAGGGGAATGGGAATGGAAATGGAGACCCTCAAATACCTGAGGAACCTGAGGAACCCTCAAGGGAAATTATTCAAAGCTCCCTAGATCTGGAGAAATGGAAACTAGAAAAGGAGTATAGACTCAGAGAAAAAGCCATGGAATTAGAAATTAGAGAAAAAGCCAGAGCTGAAGAGAAATCTAAGGAGCTAGAGCTCAAGGAAATGGAGATCAGAGAGAAAGCTCAGGAACTACAGCTCAAAGCTGAGCAAGAGGCCAGACAAATGGAATTAAGACAAAGAGAATTGGCATTTGAGGAAGAAAAAAGACAAATGGAATTTCAAATAGAGATGAAAAGACTGGAAATTGCTGCTCAAAACAACAACAACAACAACAACAACTCCTCTGGTGAGGGAAATCTCTCAAAAATCGATCTAAAGAAATTTCCCCAATATAGGAAAGGAGATTGCCCTGAATCTTTCCTGATTTCATTTGAGCGAGTGTGCTGGGACTTTGAAATTAAGGATGATGAAAGGATGATAGTTTTGAGATCACAAATAAATGGAGATTTAGCTGAGCTTTATTCTCAGATGCCTCTGGAGCAAGCTAGAGATTTTGAGGCATATAGAAAGATGGTATATTCTAGATTTGGCATAAATGCAGAACACCTTCGAAGAAAATGTCGTTCCCTTACCAAAAAGCCTGAAGAATTTTATGCCCAAGTGGGGGCTAAATTGATTCAATGTTTGGACAAATGGATGGAACGTGAGAAAGTCACTTCTCTAGACCAAATGAAAAATGTAATTGGTTTAGAACAATTTTATTCAGTGTTGCCAGGGGAATTGCGTTATTTAGTCAAGGACAAAAATCCTAAAAATGTATTACAGGCATCTGAATACGCTGATTCCATCAGTGAGATTAGAGATCCTCGATTTTCTGAGGTAAAAATTGGTAGAAAAGTGTGGGACAACAGGAGGAGAGGGGCCCCACCCAGTAGAGATTACCTCAGAAGTACCCAAGCTACTGGAAGCCATTTTGGAGACAGCCCTCATCTCCAGAGCACAGTCATCTGAAACATAATAGTCCTGAGGGAAAAGTTAATAAGGCCCTTTGTTTTGAACCCAAGGCCAGTAAACGGTGTTATATGTGTGGGGAGAAAGGTCATTTTTGGGCTTAGTGTGAGACTCAAAAGACTAGGGATTGTAATCAGCAAAAAGGTGGTGATTCTGGTCCCCCTAGGAAGGTGTTTTGTGTACAACATGGTAAAACAACTAATGCAGCAGTTGAAGCTAGCTGTGGAGCTGTTGCCATAGCAACACAAGTAACAGAAGGGTCAGAGAGCCAAGATCCCCCTGTGACCAGGGTTGTTCAGTGCTTTCTGATAGAATGTAATCAGAATCTTCTACATAGCTCAGGAGATCTTATCTATGTTAATAATGATAAGTATCTAGCGCTCAAAGATTCTTGTTCACAAGTTACAGTATGTCACCCTGATCTAGTCCCTAAGGAAAATATGTTAGACCATGAAAATATTTCTATTAAAGTGATTGGTTCTGAAATAGTGGTGCTGCCCATGGCAAAAATACCAATGAGATATAAGGGATGGTCAGGAATTTGGAAGGTGGCCATATCCGATCAAATTCCTGCCCCATGTTTAATAGGTCTGGATTTAGCTGAGCATGTGCAGAGTGTTTTTGTGACAACTCGCTCTCAGGGAAGGCAAATTGAGGCCACTGAGGGAAATGATGGAAATCTTCCTGAAATAAGAGAAGTGAGAGGGACAGCTGATCTGGTTATTCTGAGAAACCCTAAGAATCTATCTTTCATCAAAGAACAAAAGGAAGACCCTACCTTAAATGAATGCTTTGCACAAGTTAAGGAAATTCCACTGACCCCTGAAAATCCTGAACGATACCCCAGTTTAGAGGAAAACCCTGAGATAGTAGAAATGGCTGAGGTGGTCATATCGAAAAATTCTTATAATACTTCCTTTATTTTAGAACCGAAGGAAGATACCACCCTGATTCCGTGTTTAGAGAAAGCCAAAGAATCTCCCTTCCCGTTATCTCCTGAACACCCAGAGAGGTTCATAGTTGATAAACACCTGTTATATAGGGAAGTTTTATTAACACCTCATAGGAGTGCAGATGGACATCTCAAACAGCTAATTGTCCCTGTAAAATATAGGGAGAAGTCCTTAGAAGTAACAGAGCCAAGCTTGTGGGGTACTCATGGAAAGGAGAAAGGCTTGTATGAGGCCCAGGAAAGAGCATTCTGTCGTGAGGACAAAGTGGTGAGGCTGAGACCCATAGAGGGGAGTGAATTGCTGTTGGCATGGTCAGAACCTGTGGAGTTGCTGCAGCAGGACTGGAGGGCTGAGGAGTCTAGTCGCTCTGCAGCTGCAGAAACACTTAAAACCTTGCAATGCAAACCCCTACCTAAGAAACCAAATATTAAAGATATAGAACCAGATGATGAAAATCTCAATGCATCTGAAATAAACCAAGTGTTTGAGATTACACTTAAAAGAAACATGCCTGTGAATTTGGAGGTGACCCATGTTAGTGGTCCCCCACATATGGAGAACTTCGCAACAAATGTACCTGTGGGTGAATTTGTTGGTGAGGAGGAAGGCATAAGCAATAGGATCTCAAGGAAGAATGCAGTCATAGCTGTGCTGGAGAAGTGGAAGAAACCGCCTAACCTTCCCACAGCTGAGAAAATTAAGCCACTATTCAGTAAGAAAACAGGCTTAACCCAGAAGAGGCGAGCCGAGGACATCCAGTGGACTTCAGAATGCCTGATGTCTGCCAGTCGACAGAAGAGAGCACGGACTTCAAGATCTGGCGTTGTTGCACCGGACTTAGACCAGGAGTTCATCGTGTACACCAATCTGTCAAGCGTGGGTCTGGGAGCCGTGCTGTGCCAAGTGGATGACAGCGGGAATCTACACCAAGTGACTCTGATCAGCAGGAGATTCCGACCTGGTGAGAGACATTTGTCTGCCATCGAGAGGGTGTGCCTATTGATTGTTTGGACGCTGCAAAGACTGAAGCCCTACATTTGGGGAAGGAAATTCGTCCTTTGCATCAACCATTTCCCTTTGTTGTGGCTACAGACTATGAATTCCAATGACAATAAGCTTGCAAGATGGACGCTAAACCTACAGGACTTTGACTTTGAGATCCGCAGCATAAGAAGGACTCAGAATATGGCTGCTGACGCCTGGTCTCGAAGGCCAAATGACTAATGGGTGGAGAAAAAGAGTGTAATGTTGTATTAAATGTTCTGTTTGTGCACTAGTTATGAAATGCAATTAAAATGCAATGTCTCGTTGAATGCTGATGAACTAAGAGGTGTATAGAAATGGGAAATAATAATGGTGAGTAGCGTTATTAATGTAAAGGTAACGTAATTTTATTAATGTGAGTAGTGCAAATGTTTATAAGTGCATTGATTGTTTTAAATGTTTAAAGTAATAAGTTTGGTCTAGTAAACACAGTAAGAGAGAGGAAACTAGTATAAGGTATGTATAAGTATATGGTAAATATTTATTTATTTATTTATTTATTTATTTAACTTATATGCCGCCCACACTACCCAAAGGTCTCTGGGCGGCTAAATCATATACCATATTTCAACATATAACACATTAAATATAATGTGTTATATGTTGAAATATGGTATATGATTTAGGACATAATTGGTAAGCATATTATTATGATGGTGTTTTGTATATAATGTTCCCTGTATGTTCTGTTGTTCATAAGGGTAAACTGTAAGGTTTTCCCTCATGAAAAAAACTTTTTCTTAGGGGGGAGGAATGTGACGATCGCCCACGTCACTCATGCCATTCATATTCATGAGCTGATTTGCATGAACCTATGAGAGGACTGGAGAGGCGGAGTCAGCAGCTACATGAGGCTTGGTGGGAGAAGGAGGAGTCAGATAGGGCTGGTTAGTCAGAGAGAGGGGGAACAGATACTGAGAGAGATAGAGCTGATTAGGAAAATAGGTAGAAAAGGTGGTAATGATATAGCAAGAGAAAAGAAGTATGTACTGAGAGAACTGTTGACGAATTGCTTATGTATAATGTGTATCTGAAGAACTTCTGTTATTATTCAATCTGCTTCACTCCAATAAACAAGTTCTGTTTCTGTTCACAAGACAAGTGTTCTGACAAACGTCATTTATATTGTGGATTGAGGTAATCCACTGGTGGCAGTGAGAAGAAAACGTGACGTGAGCCTTTGTGAGGGAAAGACAAGCAGGGACCACAAGGGCAAACGCCACAGCAACCATTGATCAATATCAATAGTATGTCCTGTATTTTGCGCCCACCTAATCATACATTCTTTTACAATCTCATTTTGCATTTTAGTTTCGAGCAGATAGTCATACATTTTCTTAATTGCTTTCTCATTTGAACCCAACAAAAGTTTTCAAATGCCATTTGTTCTATGTAGAAGCCCTCTATTATGTCTTTTGCGCACCTAGATTCCATTTGTACTCTAGAGTCTAGATATATGTTTTGTACTTCTAACTCTTCTTTGGACCTTAAATCACATTCCTTTTTAAATAAATCTTTATATCTCCGGAATCCCAAAAAGCTATCCACAGATCAAATCAGATGTATTCATAATTAGAGATGGGATATTCATATACGAATACTCCCGCACAGGTGGATATAATGAGGGTCCAGCCCCCTGGGGCTGGACCATCCACTCACCTTCCGCTGTTGCTGCGAGCTCCACACTCCCTTCCTATCACTCCAGAGCTCGCGATCTGCGAGCCACTCTTTGACCTTGCACCAAGGCTTGTCCGCCCGCCTCCTGCCAGGAGTGGCTTGCAGACCACGAGCGATAGGAAGGGAGCACGGAGCTCGCAGCAACAGTGGAGGGTGAGTGGACGGTCTGGACCCAGGGGGCTACACCCTTGTTATGTCCACCTGTGCGGGGGTATTCGTATATGAATATGAATGTGAATACCCCCATCTCTATTTATAGTCCAACCTGCTCCTTAGCCAGATTTAAGAAATGTGTCATGGCTGTCATTCAGCTTTTCCTCCAGTAAGTGTTCTTATAATCCACAAAATGTTCCTTCCACGAATCCGTAAATCCAGTCAACAACTCCAGTCCTGGTTTTTCCTTTTCCACAATCCACCCTCAACGACAATGTCTCTCTCCCCTTGAAATGAGTTAGCTTCTCCCTTTACAGCTGTAGCCTCTGAGGGGGATCTCCTAGAGCTCCCCCCCCAGAGATATTATACAGTTCCAAAGTTTAGATGGAGCTCTGTCTATACTGTTAAGAAATCTGGTAGTGCGATGTTATGTTTTCCTTCAGTCTGTTTTTCTTTACTGATAATAGCTTTAAGTCCGTCCGTGATTTATATTATGTCACCCTGGGAATATTTCCAAGATCAGCTTTTTCTCTCAGTTACTCAGACATTCGGCCTTGGCTGGCCTGCAAGCTAGAAGTTAGTTTTGCTTTCTGAGGCAGCAGGATCAGTAAGCAAACTAGCCGACTCTTCCCTTCTTTCGGCCAAATATTCTACTCGTTCCTTACAATAGTTTCTCTTTCCACTTTATGGGGCTGTTCATAAATCAAAGGCTTTGACTTACTTTATTGTCATCAGTTTTCAACACGGTATCTGTTTGTTCTCCTCTCCTCCATGGTTTTTTTTTTACTCACAGCTTGGTGCCAAGATGGCGACTGCACGGTCTGTGCTTGAGCTGATTTCTTCAGAGGGGAGAAATACCAGGTTGCTGCCCGGCTTCCTTCCCCTCTGTTGCTCATCAACTGCTTCAGGGGTCTTCTTCTAGTCTCCCCTTTGGCCCTTCATCTTCTGAAGGACCCCCAGACCGGGTGGTTCCAGCTTTCCCCGGGAGCTTCTTCGGGAGCTGCTGGCAGCACTGCAACAAGCCTCTCCCTGATTGGATATGATTATTATTTAAGGCAGAAAAAAAAGGATTGAGCCTCCTCTTCATTCTATGTACAGAAACTGGGTGGATCATTGACTGAAATACACCTCAACACTAGAAATCGGTAATGTCCCCTGACTGAGGCTGAGATCTGTAGATTTACTTAGCAAGTATATGACATGCTATGCTACACACAGCTCAACCGTCAAAAGGGAACAAAGAGTTCAGGTGTAGCATCTGTGAGGCTGCCATTTAAGGGTGGAAAATAATGTTGTCGGATTTGATGGTATCAATGAAAACAGCATTTGCACACTTCCTGAGACTCAATGCTGGAAGAAATCTACCTCGATTCACTTCATTTGTGAAGTTTAGAAGGCATTTCAAGTAAATAGAGCCTGCACAAAAAATTCATTTTTAAAATGCAAACTTAAAATGCATAAACTATATTAAATTTATTTATTTTATTTGTCTTGTTTATAGGATGACTTTCTCCTGATAAGGAGACTCAGATTTGCATAAACTCTAGGCAATTTTTTTTTAAAAAATGGGTACATCAGGTGAGTACCCAGATTTGCATACACTCTAGACAAAAAGCATAAAAAATGATTATATTACCTAAGTAAATGTGTACGTTAAGAAAAAAATGTGCCCAAAATATGTACAGATGTTAACAGAGGGATAAAGGATCAAAGCCTCACAACCTGATATGAAACACCAACAGGAGGAAAATGCAAGAAGATTGAAAGAAACACAGCAAGGTTGAAGTGGGAAGATTTCCCCATTCCTTTGCCATCCTTACCACCAGCATCTGTTGCCTACGGTGACTGTGAATCTTTAGCATTATTAGGCCTGAGGGAGGCAAGAGGACATGCCAGGGATGCTATTTTTAGCACTTCCTTCATAACATTTTCTACCCACAGCATGGATTTGAACCCAAGTATCTTCAGTCAGAGCCTCTGCCCTTTATTTTATATTGTTCCTCAGATGTTCTTCAGACAAAAACCAATAACAGTCTGGAATGGAAAGCTTGTCAGGCACTAATGATGGACTAAGTTGTCTAACATCCTTTTGTTTGATTTCTGAGATGCTTGTAATGTATGCAGTGAGCAAACGCTTCCATCTCTGTTGTATTTCTAATGAAAGAACCATTAATTGACCTTGGATGATTACACTATGAAATAGATTGATTTAGTGATCATAAAACAAAAGTTTAAGTGCTAAACTGGCTGGGACTGCATACTTTGGAGAAAGGTAGATTAGTCAATCCTGAGTTGAAGGTGGGGGTGTCTCTCAAGAAATGAGACGCTCAGCAGTTTGCTAGTAAGGTGTTCTTGTAGAAGTGCAAAGACTTGTAATTACTAGAAAGTCAATGCCTGTATCAACGGTGCCTGATCCAAATATTACAGCCTTTCACAATGATTCGAGACAAATTATTGTAGCTAATGAATCTTAGGTTAACTAACAGACTAAGCATCTTGTGTTTCTTTGTTTTCCTTTTTAAAAATGAACGTAATGACTTTCCCAATGGGGTTCATTGTAATTCTTTTAAAAAAAAGATTGCATCCTCGATTGTGTAGAAATTGCTTGTGCATTTTCTTTCTGGTGGGATAGTGAAACTGAACAAAAACGAATGTGGGGAACAAGATACATTGTATTCCAGTTGTGTGTGAGTTTTCTCCTCAATGATTAAAAGTCATGGTAGGCTACCAATTCCTTGCATGTTGAAATGTTTTCCTTCTTAAAAAACAACAACAACAACAATCACAAACCATTACAAACATCTTCCTGGAAATAACATTTTGATCACGGATGTAAAATTTCAAGGCATGGTTACCTGTGCATCCCCACCTCCCCAGCACACATATGCTCACACACTTGACATATGCCCTTGGCAAATGTCCTAGTTATTGTCCTAAATCCTGAAGATTAAAACACGGATGCATTTGTATATGACAGCATTTCCAAAACCTGATCTCTGAGGCATGTAAGTTTTGAACTGAAACCAAGACACCCTTACTCTTGCAAATGCAAATTGTTAGTTTTGAATTCCAGGTAAGAGATATATTAAGTGTGACCCCTTTCACATGGTTAATAATGGTGACACTGGGTATTTTAAAGCAAATCACAGGATCCAGATCCAATCCTGCAGTGAAGGTTTGGGGGATTTAATTCCCCCCCCCCTACAGTCCTTATCCAGATAGTATTTGCAAGGCGGCGGGGCAGGGGGGGGAAGCTCTCATTGAAATGAAAGAGCGCTTTTATTTCAGTGCATTCACAGGTGTAGGAAACTTGATCTGGATTAGGACCACAGCAGTGGACAAAAAGTCAAAACCCTCTACATTCCTACTATGGTCTCAATCTGGTTGGGGGCCCAAACATTGTATTTATCTTTAAAAGGTGATTGGTGCCATTCATCTCAACCAAAATGGTCCTAAGAGAAAGGATTATTCATTGCCAGAAATGCTTTCTCCCTGTGTTTTGTTTTGTTTTGTTTTGCTTTGCAGAAGTCTTTGATCTTGGCTTGACTGAAAAAGGGGATGCAGAGAGTACTGATGCAGGCAGAACAGAAAGATTGAAAGCCCAGCCTTAGAGCACATGCTTCATATGAGTAAATTCTGAAGTTCAACTCTTGTCATCTCCAGGTAGGACTGAAAATGAAGCACGGTGCTGAAAATGTCCAGCACATTTTTTTTTCAAATTTAATACTCTTTTAAGAAAAGAAAATCATTCCAAAAAGATATTTGAAGAATAATACAATTTCTCACTGGTAGGGAGTGGACTTATTTTGCTTATTTTTCTCATCAAGTAACCGAGGCTGTATCTGCCTGCCCAATCATCACTCCAGCATGCTACATCCTTGCTGACTTCCTGCATTTTCCCTGAAGCCCCAAAGAAGATGGTATGAGTAACTCCTTCTTCCAGAATGTTTTCAGAAGTATGGGCTGCCAATCTGGTTACAGAGTCACCCGTAACAGAAAGAAGGAAAAACACAGCAGCATCAGCCAACTTACAATGATGAGTTCAACAACGAGACACCACTGGAAAAGAACCTACATTCTAAAGCAGCCTGAGAAGAAAACACCCAGAAGAGAGCCTGATAAAATGTGACAGAATGTTAAAACAAGGCCTAGCAGATGAAGGATATTTAGTTCAGTGAAATGTGCTATTCTCATGCAATCCATAATGGGCTGCTCTTCTTTGTTATGGTGTTTGCACTGCACCTCTCCTCTGATGGTGTACAAGCCTTTGTTCCTTCCCATTTTATCCTTTGGACAACCCTGTGAGGTGGCCCAGACTTAAAAGAATGCAATTGACTGAAGGTTATCCAGTGAGTTTCCTGGCTGAATGGGGATTTGAAGACAAGTTTCCTGGGCTCTAGTCTAGTATGCGAATCATCATACCCTACTGGTGGTTGCAAATATATTGGCCATTACACATTGCAGAAAGTCTACCAATATTTCCAGAAATCAGTGTCTGAATTTTATATCCTGGTTCTTTAAAGACAAAAACAAAGACAATAGATATAGATATAGATATGTATAGATATAGGTATATATATATTGGAGATGCAGGTAAAAATACACATACCAGAAATAAATACAAAGGTATTTGTGATATTCTTCCAATTTTTCATTAAATCTTAAAATTGTAATAAAAATAGGTAAAGGTAAAGGTTCCCCTTGACATTTAGTCCAGTCGTGTCCGACTCTAGGGCGCGGTGCTCATCCCCATTTCCAAGCCATAGAGCCAGCATTTGTCCGAAGACAGTTTCCGTGGTCACGTGGCCAGCACGACTAGACACGGAACGCCGTTACCTTCCCACCGAGGTGGTACCTATTTATCTACTCACATTTTTACATGCTTTCAAACTGCTAGGTTGGCAGGAGCTGGGACAAGCGACGGGAGCTCACTCCGTCGTGTGGATTCGATCTTACGACTGCTGGTCTTTGACCTTGCAGCACAGAGGCTTCTGCGGTTTAACCCGCGGCGCCACCACGTCCCTCTGTAATAAAAATACCTTTCTTCAAATGTGGATAACTGGATACTTTCTACCCTGATCAGCTCAGACACTGCAATCTGATTAGAGGCTGACCAAATAGAATCAGTTGCAATAGCTTCACAAATCATGTTGCCTGTCTTGGATTTGGTTGTGAGGGACATCAGTGTAATGAAAATGAACTTGATGGGGTGATTGCTCTGATCAGGACTTGAAGAAAACAGAGAGAAGAAATTGAGGAGATTCACACATTGGTAGGACTGACTTTTCGTTCTACCATTTTTGTTCTCTGCAAAGAGAGAGATGCAGTGTTCATCATCTTGTTTGTGTGTCTCCTAGTTTAAATTTCTTTTTCTTGAAGTGCTGGCATTTCATCAGTGAGCACTCGAAGCATGAAACGCTGTTTCACTAAGCAGATGCAAAAGTGGTAATAAAAGGCTACAGGAAATCAGAATTTCCTTTCCCAAGCTAAAATAAGATTCTTAGAGAAAATGTTCCAGGTTTCCTACTCAGTCTGTGGAAATATAATAGCTATGAAACTCAGCTAGCTTAGCAACTGAGCGTAATGGGACTGTTTCTCGCACTAGATGTATATCGATGCAATTTACACATCTTGGCAAGGCATCTTCCTGGCATATTATACCCCAGAGACCATTTTTCTCCCCTTAAATATTAGGAGCAGGCTGCACATAGAGCTTCTGGTACCCTTCCTGAACTCAAACTATTCTCTGAATATGATATGATAAACACGTTCGGTCTGCCAGCTTCCAATTTCAGTTGCATTGTTCAGTTCATTGCGGCTTATTTCAAAGGAATGTCTGTTTGTCCTGCAGTGAAGAATGGGTTCAAGGGATTCTCCTAAATCACAGGAGAATTTTCCAAAGAATCTACCAGGACATCTTTTCTCAAAACTTGTGAACTGTGCTTTTCTTTCTGGAGGTTCAAATGGTCTATTTTTGCAGATGAATTACAAATGCATGCCTTCTGGAGAATACTGGAAGGTCATCATGTACAATCTATATCAGGACTCACATTTTATATGAACAACACACACAGGTGTGCATGCACACATATGCACAAATACCCACTCATACCCATATCAGTACACCCCAGCGAATCATTGCAAATGATGTTCACATAGCAGATATGTTGTGCAGCCTGATCCCATTCAAGGCTACTCAGAAGTAAATTCCACCAAGCTTGGAGAGCTTGTTCGGGATATGTAGGTATAGGGGGGAAATTGTTAAACACTGGCACTTGCCTCAAAAAGAACAACCTAGATTGCGAGCAGATTTAAGCAGGATTTAAGATCCTTCCAAAATAATGACCACACAGTTAAAGAGTAATCTACCACTGGTACATAGAATAAAATTCATCCTTTGCAATTGACCAGTAGAAGTTGACCTGTAGAAGTTGCCAGGGCTCAAGAAACTGGTAGAACATGACAGAGAAGACCATGAGGTCTCAACTGAGAAGACTTCAGTTATACAGCTAGTCCAAGGTATTTTGCAACCTGAGGCAAAAGTGCCCTCCAATATGGTGCCTCCTTCCACCTACGTGCATAAACTGAATCACCTAAAAGTTTAAGCATACTTTAAGAGTGCCAGTAGAATAGTAGACTTTATGGGACTTCAGGCAGGCTATGTCCACCTGCAGTTCCATCCTTCAAGAGGAGAGCATGGCTAGGGGCATAGGAGGAACAGCTGGGGGGCTACCCCAGCTGTCCTCAGAGATCTACCACATGAGGTAGTTCCCCCAGGCTGCCTAATGGTAGACTCAATCCTGTTCAGTTCAAATTTAATCCTGAGCAAATCTCCTGATCTCTGTTTTCTCCCCTACCCTTTTCAAATTGTATCATGAAGATATTGGTAAAAGCAGTCTGCCCCACCTGACAACTCACTGTAACAATCCCCCTACAGATCTTGAAGAAAAAATGTTTGGTAATAAGAAAGCCTTTCTTGACCCCAAAGGATGGTTTGAATTTGAGGTGAACCAAAGTATCCTGTAAGGTGCTGCATAGCTGGGGACCCTTCTTTATTCAGCACACATACAGGGAGAAGATCTCTCACACAAGGGGGAGAGTTAGGAAACAGAAGAAGGGGTACCAAGGAAAGTGGTCAGGAAATATTGTGATCTCCACACTATTCCTCTTGGAGAAAAGATCTGTCTGGGTTCACTCACAGTCCTGAAAAAGTCAGTTGCATCAGGAATCGAGGACAATTGCAAGTATTGAAATAAGGTTCAGCTGACATTCTAGCCAGGTGCTGTACAAGAAATAGGAAGGGGGCATCACACCTTGTTCTCTGACTCAGGCAGCAAAATATCTAGGGACAGCTGACATCATAGTTCTATTTGCATCCTGTAAACGAAGGAGGGCTGTTTCACATGGAGAATGCGGCAATAGTTATTATGATCATATTTTTTTTAAAAGCAATAAATGATCTTGAAGTAAATGCATTGCTTTTTTAAAAAGTGTGAACAAAGCAATATTGACCTTAAGTATAACAAAAGTCAGACCCTCCAGACCCCTTTTTCCTATTTAAACCACTACTGAAATCTGAAATGATGTAACCCATATTCTACCCCTTCTGAACTATGTACTCTACAAATATTATAGACCAAAAATTCTGAAGATTCCCAACTTTTTCTCCTCTTTCTCCAAAACTGAACCAAGGAGCTTTGCTTCCACATCTTTAGGGTTGTGATTTCATGCACAGTTACAGGGGAGTAAGCCTCACTGACCTCAGTGGAGTTTATTCTGGGATAAACCTACTCAGACTTGAGTTACAGGACATTTTATGTGAATTCAAGAAGCTCATTTTCTCCTTTCGCCTGGTGCAATTCACAAATCAATCATCTGCATACTTCTCCCACAATAAGTCTTGCTAGGTTCACTTAATTGACACTCTGTGTTCAAGGTACCACTATCTTAATTGACTTGCCTGGGTCATTAGCTATTTTTTGCCTGGATCATTAGCTATTTTTTTGCATGCACAACAATTGCTTGAGGCTCCATTCCTGTCCTTTGAATGTAGGGAATGGAAAGAAAGAAAGAAAGAAAGAAAGAAAGAAAGAAAGAAAGAGAGAGAGAGAGAGAGAGAGAGAGAGAGAGAGAGAGAGAGAGAGAGAGAGAGAGAGAGAGAGAGAGAGAGAGAGAGAGAGAGAGAGAAAGAAAGAAAGAAAGAAAGAAAGAAAGAAAGAAAGAAAGAAAGAAAGAATCATGCCTAAACCTCATAATCTCAACAGCCCTTCCCCACACTCCATTTGACAAAGGGAGTTTCATTTTGTGGTGCAGTCAACTGAAGAAAAGAAATGGTTTGAAATAGTTGTGCAATGGAGTCATTCACCAAAGGATGCAGTTTAATACTTAATAATATTTGTACTTGAAAACCAGAGGAAAAGCAGCAAGAAGACTCAGTATATGCCCTTACCTGCTGAAATGCCCATCATTCAGCTCCTGGGTGCAAAGTGGGGGGGGGGGAAATTTTAGACTTCCTCATTCTGGTCTACCCTAGTTATTTCTGCTTGCTTTTTCCGTTTACTCCATATAATCCCCATCCCTCTTGCTTGAAGTTCTAAGAACGATGAGAAGTTACATATACATTGTCTGCCGAAACACCTTTAATGAAAGCTTGGTGTAACTAATTTGGGTAAATTAGTACCATGCCAGGAAAAGTACTTTGGCAAGCAAATTTACACAGAGAAACAAGTCCTCAATAACTTCTTTGTGTAGACCAATGGACAGCCAACTCATCAGTGGACAAGGGGAAGTCAAACTGGCCCAAGAAAAGCACCATCCTCTGCATCCTTCTGGTGGAAGGAAAAATGAGCACCATTCCCTCTTCTAAGGCTCCATGATGGAACCAGAAGCAGACACAAATCAGCTGAGATTTCTGGAGTCTGCTACCATCTGGCTGCAAAACTCAGACACTCCTCAGCGAGAAGTCCCTAATGCACATGAGGGTGGAAAGAAAAGGCAATGTGCTAGTTTCTCTCCCTCTCCAGAATGAGAGACATGCAACACCTGAGCAAACAGTGTTCGTGTAGCAGCTTTGCTTCCCAACTCTTGTTATCTTTGCAAGGTGAAGGCACTGCAAGTTCAGTTGGATTTGACCTCACATGAGTCCCGTCAAGGACAATGGCTGTTTTCCTCATCTTACCAATCGCCAAATGTATGGGACTAATCCAGGGCCACACAATGAAGTTGCACTAGAGAGCATTTCCCCAGATATGAGAACTGCTTCACGGCATTTTATGCCTTTCTGGCCACCACAACCATGTCACCAGTAGTACTTGCATAGTGTTTCTCATCAGTTCAGATGCACTGCTTACGATGGATCAGTTCAGGCATTCAGTTGCCCAAAATACTCCAGGTGCATGTGTGAATCAAGCTTAAGTGTACAGCAGCTGAAAACAGAAAAGATCAGGGTGGTGCCCATGTATGTGCAAACCAGCCCTAATGACGTAACACTAATAGACTGAAAGGTAGCACTAAATATCAGTTTTCTTGCCCTCCATAGCTCTTCCCTGTATGGCTGGTTTTTCCCTATAATGCCATTATAGTGACAGAAGACTCTTCATTAAGCAGTAACCAAGCAAGCCAATTAAGGAACTACTGGTAGTTACTACTTATATCGAGTCAGACAATGTTTGACTGTTTCAGTACTGCCGTCTTAGTGGCAACAACTGCTTGAGGTATTAGACCAGATTTTTTTTTCCTGGCAGCCCTACCCAGTCTAGGAGATGTCAGGGAGAGGATTTAGGGTGTTCTTTTCCCAAGCATAGCATATGCTCTTCCATAGGGCCATGATTTTTGCCCATATGTTCTTCCACTGAGCTCTGGGTCCTTCTGTGTGCCCAAGTGCTTGTCACCACTTGGTACATTGGCTGGCCTGTCCTGCCAAGGTGGACTTAAATATCTGACCAAGCAGAGATGGCTACTTTTAAAATGATAATAAAATAATCCTGCTGCTTGACAGAACATCATAGTGCAATCAGCAGACAGCCAGTTGGGTGTCAGGGTTTACCTCTGCACAGGTGGGCATGGAAGAGAAATATACACAAGTATTTGTTGTTGTTTAGTCGTTAAGTCATGTCCGACTCTTCGTGACCCCATGGACCAGAGCACGCCAGGCCCTCCTGTCTTCCACTGCCTCCCGGAGTTGGGTCAAATTCATGCTGGTAGCTTCAGTGACACTCTTCGATGACAGTGGCATGCACAAGTATAGACACACTCAATCTCAGCTCTCTTGCCATCTCTACTCATCCTGCCTTTCCAGGCCACTCTTTTTAGGAGGCTACCAATGCTTTGTATGTCCCTTCAGCTAGAAAGCAAGAGAACCGCCACTGCCATGACTTGTGATGGAAGGGCAGGGGGGGGAAGGCACCATGTTCTTAGTTGTACTTCAATGGAGCTTCACCCAGGGCAGGAAACAGGAGCCCCACAACCATTTGAAAGGGACACTGCACAGTGTTTTGCTCAGCATACTGATTAAAGCAGCCTTGCCAACCTGCTACACCTCTCCTGGAAACTTGTGACACCATCAGACAAAAGAAACTAGGGGTGCGGTGAAGGTAATCCTGATCATGTTGAATGATTAAAGAACAAGGAAAGGGGAGCCAGTACATGGGCCTTGGGGATTAAGACAAGTCATTTTAATTAAAGGAGGATCCCTCCACCTACCCCCCTCTCCTTTTCTTATTCCTCTGCTGTATCAGCCATTTCAAATCAAGTCCCCTAAGGCAAAGATCCCACAAGCTGCTGGGCGATCCTTCTCTTCCACTCCCATCCCTTTCCTGCCTGGTGTGGCATCCTGGGTGTCTCACCCACCCCCAACCCCCGCAAGTAGTATTGACTTAGAAATGAAACATTAACGCTGATGGGGATTTTCGCTCGTGAAGCATGTCTCTTGCTTGCTGCCTGCGAATGCCCATTAAGGCACCATTAATTGCATTGATTTATTTGCAGCGGATGGGCAGAAGAATGTTTGCTCTGCTCTCCTCCACCCGGCAAGGCAAGGCAGCTGCTTCCCTCCCCCTCCCCGTCCCTTTTCCCACCCAAATCTCCATCCCTCCTTGCTATCTCTCACCGATTCCCCCCCCCCCCATCATGTTCTTCCCTTTAAGGCTGGGATCCCGAGGGCACCCACCTTCTCCCACCCACCCCAAAGTCCGCATTCGATTAAACTCCCCTCCCCCGATCGATTCCCCCCCCCCTCTCTCTCTCTCTCTCTCTCTCTCTCTCTCTCTCACACACACACACACACACACACACACACACACACCAGGACTGTGACCGAACGTTCGGGCCGCTGTTCCCAGACGATCGGAATTAGGAGAGCCAGCCCTTCTTACCTGGCTGGGCTCGCCCGCGTCTGGCGTCCTCGGGAGCGAATCTGGATTCAAAGTTTCTCTCTGTCTGCCTGCTCCCCAGGAGTCGCGGGAGGCGGGCTGCCTGCTGCGATCGCCGGGGCCGCCTGCTCGGCAGTGTAATTAACTAGCCCCCCCCCCCCCGATCGGGATCTAGTTAATTACACAAGTTCGGTCCAAGAGGAGGGAGTTGGCGGGAGGGGGCGAGAGAGGAGAGAACTAAAGCGAACAGTGGTGACCAGGAACCGGGCAGACAGACAGACGGACGGACAGACAGAGAGGCTCCTCTCCTCCTGCTCCTCCTCCTCCTGCTGCTGCTGCTCCTGGGGAGGCTGCTGCAAAACCAGCCACGCAACGCCCGCCTGGGCAAGGTGACTCGTCTTCCCCCGACTCGCGGCTGGTGGCAGAAGAGCTGAGAAGGACGCGAGCAAGTCTGGGGTGGGGGGGCAGGGGCGGAGGGAGTCGAGATGGTGCCTTCACTCCAGTTTAATTACTCCGGAGCAGCTCCTCCCCACGGGATAGGAAAGCACCGGGGCAGGTCGGGCGGGGTTTTCAGTGGGAGATGCCCCGTTGGGTCCAGATTGAATGAACCGGGGTAGGTACGCCGGAGAGCTGCCGGGCGCCAGATTCCGCGTGGGGCTTACTTCGAACTCAGCGCTGATATGCGGAAGTTGCGGGCAACAAGAGGGATTTTGCTGGGTCAGAGCAAAAGTCCGCCTGATCCTTCTGATCCGGTATTCTGTCTTCAACAGAGGTCAGGCCGGTGCCTCTGGAAACGGGCCCCAAGGGCGGAAGGTAGAGGAGGCCTCCCTTCGTCTCCTTTAGGGCAAGGATTTGGGGATCGGATATCAGAGCTGATGAGATCTTTAATTCTCAGCACCGCCATTCGGGGGGGGGGGGGAACACAACCTCCCAGGCCAAGTACTGTCAAGCCTTAGGGACTCGGAGGGCAAGGTGCATCTCGGCTGTACTGCGAGGTGCTGAGAACAGGGCGAGGGACCTGCTTTGTGTGGCTCTCGCTCTCCGGAAGGGAAGCGCCGAGTGGCTTGAAGGAAACCGACAGGCTTCGCCACTCTACACGAAAACCTCCCCGTTCGTCCCCACTGGATCTCACACACAAGGATGGAGAGGAGCAATTTATTTGGATGAAGGCTGCCGCTGTAGCTCTTTCCTCTGCCAATCAGCCCTTCTCTCTGGCTGCACTTTATAGCAAATCCAATGCCAACTTTAAATACATACATACATACATACATGGGAGGGGGAGTGAAGAACCATGTCTCTCCTTTGAGTCCACCCAGCTTGTCAGTGACAGATGGGAAAGGAACTTCTCGTTCTTCTGAGTCGTTCCTAACTCAAGAACTAGTTGTCAGCAAGACTAAGCACTTAGAGAAGGCTTTCAAAGATGTTCCAGATGCTTGGCATATATGAAACTTTTTAACAACCACGACAACCCCGCAAGGTAGGTCAGTGTGACGGAGGCAGCCATCCCAAAGGCTCTTTGAGAGGTGAGGTTGCGCTCAAGGGCGCTCCCAATGTAACAGAGTTCACCAAAAAGGCAAAGGGTGACCGCCACAGACACGTGTCTGGAAACAAATGTCTGGCAAAAAAAGGCTCACCGCGGAGTAAGGCTGGGCTGCTGTAGTTCCCTGCGGGGTGGGGGTGGGGGGGCGTCCCCCCAAACTGGCAAAACCCAGGGTGGTTTCCTTAGCTTATTGTCTTAGCTCGGAAGCTGTACACAGGCTACCGAAATACAGTGTATCCTGACGAAGGATGCCTTCAGGTGCCTCTCCTGTCTCTGCTGTTCTTCTGCCCTTAAAAACAATGTGGATAAAGGGCTCCGCAAGGTAAATAAAGCGGAAGGGGGGAGAGGGCGAGAGAGAGAGAGACGATGCGAGCTCCGGAAGATCGCTCCCGCCGGTGACACCAGACAATGAGGCTCCCTGGGCACAATGCGGCGAAGCCAAGAGCGGCACCGCGCAACCCAACCGCGCCTGGTTTCAGTCACACACACACACCCTTCCAGCCCTCGGGAACGCCTGGGACACTTTCGCCTGAGATGGGCTTGTGGAAGAAAACGGCTCTTGGTTTCCTTCCTTGGACAACTGTAGAAAACCCTGCTTTGGACTGACTGTGGTTGCCGCTCTCCCCAGCCGCGATTTCCCAATCTTTCTCTCCCCCCACCCCTTCCCTTCAAAGACTAGGATCGCGGAAGAGTCTACCAGGGTGGGTGTCTTCCTAAAGAGCTGAGCCTCGAGGATCGGAGACACCCCCACCCCCGCCAGTCTCTCATCATAGGTCTCAAAGAGGTGAACTTTTCTTTCACACAATGGGGCTACTTTAGAAGATGAGCCCCACAATGGTCCTCAGAACCAACCCTCTCTTGAACTCTTCCCCCCCCCCCCCCCGCTTCACGCCCTTTCACAAGACGAGCCATAGAGAAAGAAATCCAATACGGTCCTCGACGCCAGCCTTCTCCTCAATCTCCCATCACCTCTGGCAGGACAGCCCATAGAAAGAAGAGCACCTCCAGATTGGGGCTGCCCCCATTGTCAGAGCCAACGCGAGGCGTCAAACCAAACCCAAGGGTGACGCCGGAGAGCGCCGGAGGTCTCAAGCGAGCGAGCCAAGCCGTGAACTTACAAACCACAGAGTGTGCGGCTCCGTGTGTCTGTATGAGTCTGTGCGCCGACGCCAGTCAGAGGCAGCACCAGAGGAGAGGGAGGCGAACCTTCCCAACACAACTGCGATTTTTCCTTCAAAGATCACACGCACACCCGAAATTCACTTCGCTCTTTCTGAGCCCTTCTCCCAAGAGAACCCCCTCCTCCAAAATTTCTGACGTGTTGGGTCTTAAGTGGGGGGGGGGGGGAGGGTTAAGGAAGGAACGAAAATCTACGAGCCAACTGGAGGTCAATCGATAACTGATAAATAAATACAGGCTTTTAAGAAGAAATCTTTAAAACAACGCGAAAGATGTTAAGCAGCCCAGCGCTCGATTTGTCCCACCACCCCCGCCTCAGTAATAAACTCCAAGTCAATTGCCAATTGCTGATCCTTTGGCAGGTTTCCTGGGGCGGCTCACCCCGATATTTCGTGGGGGCGCTCCCCCTACCACGGTCGCAAGCCGTCGAAGGGTTGGTTACCCGGTCGAGACTTACCGGGTCGAATTTCAAGAAGCGAGATGCCTGGGAAGCAAAGGGTTCCAGGAAGCGAGCGGACATCCCATGATAGTTCCCCAGGTTTGGCGGCGCTTCTTCCGAAGGGCGAGGACGGCGGTGGCGGTAGCGCCGCTGCTGGCGCGGCAGGTCGTGTTCGCGGCGGGGACGGCGGGAGGAATGCGCGCAACCCTCGGCCGTGCCTTCCAGGCAGGCAGCCTTCCGGGAATCACAAGCCACCCCCGGGGGGGAAGCCGCGTGGAGGCGGCAGTGCCTAGGAGACAGCGACAGCCCTGCAAACGCAGAAGCCCCCGGCAAGCCGGGGAAAAGGGGATTTGGGGCGGCGGGAAGCGGGGGGGAGTCCGATTACTACTAAGAATAATGCGAATAACGCGGATCAAAGAAAAGAGCCCCAGCAGATGGCAGGAAGAGGGAAGGAAGGCAATAGATCACGGCGGTTCGAGGCGGGTCCCTTCAGACGAAGCAGGTGGACGAGGTTCGAGTCAGCCAGAGAGAAGACTCTGTTGCAAAAGCCCCAAGCACCACCAACCGAGAGCCGGCGAAGCAGGTTTCACGCTGGAGGAGAGGAGGAGGCGAGCATCCACCGAGAGGACTAGGGAAGGAGGCTGGACTCATCCTGATAGATATAGCGGCGGGTCTGATTTAGGGAGCTGGGAGGGGGGGGGGAGGATCCAATATGAGGAGGAGGGGGGAGGAGGGGGGTGGGCAGAAAGTCACCCCCCACCTCTGGCGGTGGCTGGGTTGTGTACACCCTCCCCCGCCACCGTCTTGCCGGCTTGCTCAGAAACGACGACAACAAGAAAGATGTGCCTAACGAGAGGCGATGGGCCAGAGTTGGAGACCAGTAACTCTCTACGAGAGCAGCAACTGTCTCCCTGCTTTTACCTTGGCCATCGCGACGAGGGCTTTGCATCAGCTGGGAGGGACTGGGGGAACTCGCCCCCACCGCCTGCCCGATCCTTCTTCCTTGTGTGTGTGTGTGTGTGTGTGTGTAAATAATTCGATCGTTTTATCTTTTTGCGGGGGAATGATCAGCGCATCCCGAGAAGGACAGAGAGCTAAGGTGCGGGTTTGTTATTATTATTTTTTTCGGGAAGAGGGTGTGCAGAGGAGAGAGAGGGGTTGAGAGAGAGCGAACCAAGGGCAACAGTGGCGGGCTGCGATGCTGGAGGGGAGAGTCCCCTTGGACGGGCTGGTGGCCAGGATGACACCGCCTTGAGCCCGGGAGAGAGGCTCAGGTGCCCCCTGGCGTGGCCCTGGGGAGCCTGGGGAAAGGGCGGTGTGAAGCGTTCCGAGCTCACGGGATCGGGCAGGCCGCCTGCTCTCCCGCCCGCCACGGATCGCGCGTGGAGCCGCTCGGTGTGTGTCTTTATATGCGCGATGCTGCCGCTCCGGAGACGGACCAGCCCGCCGCGTGCGTTCTCCTGCCTCTGGCCGGGCGATCTCTCGCTCTTTAGCTATGGGGAGAGCTCACGCCTGCTTTCTGGCCGGGATTCGAGACCGCCGTCCTCAGCTCCCAGGTCTGGTGCTCTCGGTTCCATGGCTATGGAGGGGGGCGCCCTTCCTGCCCTTCCCGATCCTCCCTGTCACAGATGCCGCCCACCCCCCCCCCCGCCTGGCTGGGCGGTCTGATGTCAAGGCAGGAAGGGGGGGGGGGGCGGCCGGACCCTGTTTAGGTTTCTGCGCGCATCCCCATTGACTCGGAAGTGAAAGCCCCGCGGATTTCAAGGAGAACAACCCCGGCGGGGTGTAGATTCGGAAGCACGTGAAGAGGAGTAGCGGGGACTCGCTCTCTCTGTGTGTGTGTGTGTGTGTGTCTGTGCGCGCGCGCGCACTGTCTCCAACCGTGGAGTTGGGGAGGCAATAAGAATAGATGCCATAATCGTGATAAGTGATTTGATTCTTAAATACAGAGCGGGTGTGTGTGTGTGTGTGGCTCCTGGTCAGTCGCCCTTAAGAAGCAATGAAATTCCTTCCTTCCTTCCTCCCGTCCCTCCCGTCCCCGATTCCTTCTTTTTCTGCTTCTTAGCAAAACCAAATGAAACATCATTCTTTCTTACCCTTCTTTAATAACGGGAATGGGGGAGGGGGTAGAGTCGATCTCGCTTCTCTTGCCATGTGTTTTTTTTTTCCCCACCGCCCTGCTTCCTTTTTTTCTCCAGCGAGCTCTGAGAAGCATGGAAGCGCCTGGCTGAGGGAGGCAGCGGGGTGGGTGGGATTCCCTGAGCAGACACTTCGCAAGCCTTGGGCTTCCCGCACCGTTTTCCAGAGGCGACGGGTCTGTGCACATCGCCCGCCTGAGGAGCCTTTTGGGTTTCACGCCCTCTGAAGTCTCCTGCCTGCTCTAAATGCACTCCTTCTCTTCCGCCCCTCTTGCCTTGCCTTGTGCCTGCTGCAGTTCCAGAATACGTAATTTTCAGCAAAGGAGAAAACATGACTCTGCAGATTTCCACTCTTTTCATCCAAGTCTGCCTTTTAAAAACCCTGCAGGGAAAGGTAAACACACAGAGACACACACAGAGACACACAAACACAAGGGAGCAGGGACCTGCAATTCATAATCCTGGACATTGTTTGAACCCTCCCAGGCTATATAGGTATCATGTGTCATCATGTCACCTCTGACTTATGGCAACTCTAGTATGGTTTTCAAGAGATGTGAAATGTTCAAAGCAGAGGGTACCATTGAATGTCCATGGCCAAGCAGGGAACTGAACCCAGGTTTCTGGGGTCACATGATTCTCAATACACTGCACCACACTGGCTTATTTTCCAACTCCTGTATAACTGAATGAAAATTGGTGGAAGAAATATCAGTGATCAAGGATATGCAGATGACTCCATATTATTGTCAGGAAGCAGCAATGTCTTGAAATGACTTCTGATGAAAGTGGAAGAAGAAAGTGCAAAAGCAGGACTGCAGCTGAATATTAAGAAGACCAAACAACAACAACAACAATAACCATGTCTGCCTAAGAATTACAGAACTTTAATGATGACAGAGAGATACTGAAACTGGGAAAGATTTCCTGCATCTTGGTTCAGACATCAGTTCTTGCAGCCAGGAAATCAGACAAGTTAGACTTGGAAGGACAGCTGTGAAAGAACTAGAAAGGTCTTCAAATGCAAGGAAATCAATATGACGACCATCCATACTATGCTATTCCTGATTGCTATGCACAAATTGGAATGCTGGACAGTGAAGAAAACCCAAAGGGAAAAAAATAGTGATTTGTTTGAAATGTGGTGTTAGACGAGAGCATTGTGGGTACCCTGGACTTTGAGAAAGCCAAGTAAGTGGGTTTTAGATCAAATAGGCCAGAACTCTCTTGGGAAGCAAAAATAACACAGCTATCGTACTTGGAGTACATCATGAGAGGACAAGACTCACTGGAAAAAAATAATAGTGTTATGCAAAGTTGAAGGCAAAGGGAAAAAAGGAGGACCAAACAAGAGATGAATTGGTTCAACAAGGGAAATCACAGCCAAGAACTGAGTAACACTGTGAATGATGCAACTTTTTGGAGTTGCATTGTCATTCATTTGCGGGTTCACCGTTGAGTCAGACAAAACTTTACGGCACAAACTGTTGAATGAACATAATTCACAGTGAAGTCTTGTACAGTTCTGCTCCGAACAACCACACTTCTCAGGTACATATCTGTAGGACTGAATCCTAAAATGAAAGGATAAAGGAATCAAAACAAGGGATGGGGGGGGAAATCCAATGAAAAAATTAGAGGAGCAAGTTATAAAAAACATAAACATAAAATTAGTCGACATCAGTAACTACAGTATCTCTACCATGGGGAGAACCATGTTGTACCTGCTTGCCATGTCTTACAGATGAGGACCCTGAGGGTGGGGGGAAGTGGAATCCCTAATTCAACCTAAAATGATGGAATACACTGGGATTAAATCCAGACTTTTAAGAATAGAGCATTCAGAGCTCTGGGCCCAAACAGACAAATCTGTAATGTTATTTTTTTTTAAAATAAATTATTTTTACCTTGAAAATGAGAAATATTTCAGATGAAAAAATAAATGACTATTCTTACCCTTCCTTAATAAAATAAATTTGCCATTAAATAATGAATGCCTTTTTTTGTCCATAGAATTGTTTCTTGTTGTTCTGACATAATTATGTTCAACTGAACACAATTCCAGTTTTTGTATTTTGATCTGAATTGTAAAATCTCAAATTATATGTTTGGAATCTCATTCTGAATGTAAAAACTCATCAGCATTTGAGAGAGTCAGACTCTCAGCAGGCATTGGACTTAAATTTCATGTAATGTTGACTGTATGATAGTAATGCTATTGCATGTAACTTGACAAGTACTATCAGATACAAACATCATTTCATATCAACTGCCAACTGCTATAAAATGATACATTCTGCTGCATGTCAATCACTGATAACAATGAAGTATGGAACACAATTGTGTATCAGCTACCAAATATTAACTAGTTTAAATTTGTGCTTTGACAGCAGAGGTGAAAAATGCATGGATAAGTATCTCTTGGCATTTCATAGTGATTGTAAAGAAGGATACATCTCTTCCTATTTTTGTGTATTTTATGCATTTCACATGCACATGGAATGCTTCTATATTTATTTTTGTGTCTTTCTTTATCTTGTTTCCATGCCTACTTATGGGGGAGCACACTTCTGTCTTTGGATATAGCAACAAATACAGTGCCGTTGCAACTGATGTGAAATATAGATATACGTACCAATTAATAAATGTGGTCAAATGTTGGACACCACACTAAAAATATCCTAGGAAACCACTTACAGATGTCAAATATTGTTTACACAGAAAAGAATTGTGAGGAGATTTTTTTCAAACTTCATTATAGCATTATTAGAGAGGAAAGGAACTCATTATGTATTTTTAGAATTTCTAGCTCCAAAGTAGAATCGAGTGTATGATTATGTTTATAACTTCTTGGTATGTACAAATATTAACAAGCACAAGGTACGTGACCAATCACATACATGTATGTAATATATGTATGTCTGAATGAGTGAGACATACTAGTTATGGGAAGATCGGTCAGTTTCCCTTTCACAGAGAGTTCTTTGTGTTTTCTTTTGTTTTTAAACCTCATGTTTGTCCATCTAGAATGTGAAGTGATTTGTGAATTTTTGGCAAATTCTTCAGAAATGAAACAAAATTAAATTCTCACCCATTTATACTGCACACACAAAGACTGGATGGAATCATGCCATGCAGTGAAGCCACTGTGATGATAGGCACAGAAGTGGCATATTTTATGTGCTATGGCTAATGATTACGGTCAAGAGAGGGGAAGGGCATGATTATTAGTGCAAAACAAGCCAAAATAAATAAATAAATAAATGATGGAAACACTGAGATTAAACCCAGACTTTTAAGGGTTAAGCATTAAAAACTCTGGGCTTGGATGCACAAATCATCTAAACAGCTAAACAAAATTTTTCCAAGTAACTTAAAATTTGGCATATTTTTGTAATTTGATCTGACCTTTTTTAAAAAATCAAGTATTCTGTAATGTTGCCAGTGAACATGGCAGCTGGAAGAACTAGGAAGTTACTAGTAACTTTGTCAGACTTTGCATAAATGGTCACAACTTTTATTGCACACTGCTCAGAGAGATTGAGTGGCATTGTGTAGGACATGGATTCAGTTCCTGCCAGTTGATTTGATAGTACCACATCTTGGGGAACTGGAGGCAACTTAGGCTGTCCACAGCAAGGACCCATAATGTTGGAACCTAGTCAGAACTGAGTGTGTCGCAGGCATGTCAACTTCCAAACAGGCCAGGAACATTGAAGATCTCTAACCGAGATCCCCTATATTATGGGGATCTGATTTTTTTAGGGAGTAGGGTGCCCCCACCTTCTGCTTACCTTTGAAATAGATCCAGCTCAATGCCTCCTGTGCCAAAGGGTACAAAGTGAGAAAGGTATAACAAAAGCAAGAGGCTTAACAGTATAACCATGATCTATAGCAATGGCTCCCAACCTTGGGTCCCCAGATGTTATTGGACCAAAATTCCCAGAAGCCTTCACTACTAGCTGTGTTGGCCAGGATTTCTTGGAGTTGTAGTGCAAGAATATCTGGAGACCCGAGGTTGGGAATCACTGGTCTATAGTAATGGAACATGGAAGATTGGAAATGCATGGTCAAGCCAACAAAGGCGGAATCCACCTGGGGGCCTCTTATTTATAGCCCAGAGATGGAACAAAGAGGAAATATTCTCTCTTAGCCCACCTCCCCCAGGATTCATGCTTACAACTAAGTTCTTCCAGGGCTTTTCTCATCCTGAAATCTGGTCATACACAACTCCTTGGACCAGGAATCTTTTAAACGAGGAGAACTCTGGTGCCCCTGCTCTTCCTTTACCTGGCATGACAGCACAAATCTTCCTCTGCAAGCAGGGATCTGGGAAGAAGGGATTCAAAGGCCAAGGAGGCCAGCTTCATGTTGTGTCAAATCTATGTGTCCATAACTTGAACTTCATACATTGACAGTCCAAAGACAGCCTCCATTTGAAAACTCCATATGTTTTGCAAAGTTGCTTAAAGAGCAGGTTGAAATAGAGAGGTGACCAAATGTGTTTTTCCCCCTGTACCTCCCATAAGTCCCTGCCAGCTGCTTCAACAATCACATCCAGTCTATGATGTCTGAAACATCTGGATGTTCCAGTGACATAATAGCCATGTCTCCAAATAATACCTCAAAACAAGCATTTTGGGCCAGTGTGATGTAGTGATCCATGTGATGGCTTGGGACTTGGGGGATGCTGCTTCTAGGTCTAACTGAGCCATGAAACTCACTCAGTGCCCTTGGGCCAGTTGTGCTCAGTCAGGTGTGCTGATCTATTTTGCACAGCTCTTGTGAGGATATAGTGGGAAGGAAGAGAGTGATGTGTGCCACCTGGAGTTTATTGGAGGGAAGACATGATATAAACTATAAATAATAAATGATACAATTGTTTTTCAGCAGAGCCCAATGGCTCTTAATTCATTTCTGAGTAATTAGAAAATAGTAAAATGGGAGAATATTCAACTGGAACAGATGTAGAGAAGACACATGTCTCAGGATAATGGGGAATGATGTTTATTGGTTAAAGACAATAAACATCATCAGCATCTTGAGACCAATTTCTTCGGTACAAGCATAATCAGAATGCAAGAAATCAAATTGCACACATTCAGGTGTGAATGAATTTCCTGACCTTACTCTCACTCTCATTCCAAGAGGAAATTTACCTGGATGTATTTCTGAGGTACCTAAGATCTTAGCTGTGGTTGTTCTCTGTGCCCCAGAGGAAGCAGGAAACTGTTATTGTGAAACAAGACACCCTAGTGATTTCAGTGGATCATTGAAGCATTGTTGGAGAATATCAGAAGAGGTCTTTCCAATATATACAGTATAAAATACCATTTCCCCCCCCCCCCACCAAAAATAAATAAATTGTAAAGCTACAGAAGATAAGATACAGCCTGATATTGGCTTCAGCTGTGCACGGTATCCAGGCCAGCCTTCAGTGTTCTGCAAGAAGTCGTTAAAGCCTGTCAGAATAGACTTTGGGAATCTTTAGGTATAGGTATCGAAGGAAATTACACAACTGATGTCTTTAAAAAGAAAAGAAAAGAAAAGCACCCTAGAGACGCCAGAGAAGTGAGACTCAAAGGTTGGGCTAAAATCCATACTGCCAGTCTCAGTCTGTAACCCTGCCTATCTATCCATCAACATATTCTGAAAGAACTAAGAATCTTCACAAATATTCAGAGGAGTGTTGTTGTTGTTTTTTTAAAAAGGGGGGGGCTGATGAGATCAAGCTTCTCTCTCTCTCTCTCTCTTTGTGTCTATTTGTTGTTGTTGTTGTTGTTCATAGGTTTTATGCCAGCTCTAATGAGGCAATGTTCTTTGCCATAATGTCTCTGATAAAAGCCGCAGTGTTTTTTCAATATATGGACATGACTTGCAAATTTGTGCTGGTTCATTTTTTTGTCTGAACTGGTGTTTGGTGCTTCCCAGCTCTGCCTCCTCCAGCAGGTGCCCACTCAGAGGCAGCACCTGGAGGAGGCAGGATAGGGAAGCTGGGGCACTGCCTCTGAGTGGATGTCTGCCAGAGGAGGCAGGGTTGGGAAGCGCCAAACGCCTATTCAGACATAAAATGAACCAGCACAAACTGCTGAACCAGTGGTTCATGCCCATCTCTACATACCACTGTTGTTTGTAATGGAATTAAAATTGTCCAAAGAGCTTCTTTGAAGAGTTTATTGAAAACATATCCAATCAATGCAAAGGCTCAGCTGTTTCTCATGCAATCAGAACTAGAGATGGGCATGAATTAAAAAAATGAATCACCAAATTCATTCAAAAATTGCTAATTCATCAATTTGTATTCATACAAATCAATGCCCCCGACAAATCACGAATCAATGATTTTTTTAATGATTTTTGATTTGTCCATTTGTTTGGCTATAAAACAGCCCCCAGGGTACTTAGAGACACCAAAATTGCAGGAAAGTGTCCACCACCTTTTCACTACAATCCCTCCACGTTTGGTGAAGATTGGGTTTCAGATGTCCAAGTTATACACCCACAAAGAAGACCCCCAGGAAAGTTCCCCCCCAGGAACCTAGAGACACCAAAATCAAAGAGAAGCTTCACAGGACTCCCCTCTACAATCCTTCCAATTTTGGTAATGAGTGGGTTTCCACAAGCCGGCTCCTAAAAGGCACTTTCCTTGGGGGGGGGATCCAACTTGTGGGTGTATAACTTGGATGTCTGAAACCCAATCTTCAGCAAACATGGAGAAACTAGAGGAGAGGCATGGGAAGCTTCTCTTTGATTTGGGTATCTCTAGGTGCTTGTAGGGGGCTTTCCTTGGGGGGGCCTTCCTTGTGGGTTTATAACACAGACGTCCAAAACCCAAACTTCACCAAACTTGCAGGGCTTGTAGAGGAGAGTCAGACAAGGTTTCTCTGAGCATTTGGTGTCTCTAGGTGCTTGGAGGAGATTTTACAGGATTTTAAATTAAAAAACAAATTGACAAATCAATTCATCCATTCATCCGAAATTTTTTTTGGTAAATTTGTAATTCATGATTTGTCGACCTTGATGAATCACAAATCAAAATGAATCACAACTTTTCTGATTCATGCCTATCTCTAATTCTGTTTTTACATTTATCACCACTTCTCTCAGAAAAGAAGGCATATTAATCTGCTACACAAAACCTAAGCAAAATACTGATACTTTGCCTCTGAGACTTAGTGAGAAATAATAGCTGAGAGACTTGAGTGCAAACCAAGAAATCCCCATTTAAAATCTCTGCTCTCAGACCGTGATAAAGGCCAGACTAATTATTGTGATTGGATTCTTCTGAAATTGGTGACGGTTCCTTCATTTTGGTGGGAATGAGAGACGGAGGCGATTTGAACTGTTCAACAAATTTAACTTTATTCTCATCAGCTTCTTGATTAACAATACCAAACGGGTCAAAACTACTTAACTCCAGAATCAGTCCATAACTCAATATCTTTGGTTCCAACGTAAACACTCCTCTCCTCACATCGGGGCTGGACCAAAGCGTTCGCGATCGGTCATCTGTCATTGGGGTACTCCTCACCGCACACACCGTTCCACAGCACGGATGCCTCGCCCAATCCCCCTCCAAGGGTGGGGTGTTGCATGTGAGATCGGGACGGATTACCTTCCTCCCTCCACTTTGGTTGTGGGGGTAAACCACCACTGTCCATTCTAGTGGCTTCACAACCCTCCCTTCACCCCTAGGGGAAGAGGGGTCTGGAAGTCATCCACCTCCCGTCTTGAGGTTTGGAAACTCCCTTAGCAGGTCACCAACCTTGTTAACTGGCTCGACCACACTGTCTGTTTGTACCGCTTGATCTCTCCTGCTCCCTTCTTTCTTGCCTACTTCGATTCTAAATTCCCGTACTTCTCCTTCCCCCTTTATAACCTCCTACCATAATATCAGATCTTGCTCCTCCCCTTTGTCTCCCTCCTTATCTTCCACCAAGCATATCTCTATCACCTTCTTTCCCCTAGATTCCTCTTCCTCTATTTTTATGAGTTCTCCCTCTACACATCCGGATGTCTCCTCCTGTCTATCGACCGCTGAGGACGGCACACTATCCCTTTGTCCTTCACAATTATTAGAAGAGAAAGAAATGCTTTCAAAGGAATGTTCCATATAGAGAGGAATACAGAACCATGAAATGCATGTTCAGGGGAAAATAATCGGACAGAAAGCTGCTGCTTCCTCATTTGCCCTTTGTAATGTCACTATATAGTTAAATCTGATTGGCTGTATAGCATTATGATGTCATCTCATTCCCTGTGTGCTCCCTGACTGGACAGACAATCAACCCAGGAAGAAGAATGAGGCAGCAGCTACAGAAAGCCATGATGAAGAGGATGAATTCAAAGTGAGCTTTCACACAAAGTTTATGCTTTGTGGGAATGGGTGATTTCTATTACCAATGGTATGTTTTTAGTTTCCTTAGGTACAGAAACTAGGATGTATTTGGTGCAGCTCTCTTTTCATTTGCCTCCTTCCACACTTAGCTATGCTGCTAGCATTTTGTGTGAGCAAATACTGCCACCTTTTCAAACTGACTGACTGCACACCAGCTTTAATGACTTCTCCCTCGCCATGCAACTGTACTGTAATTCTTCATTTAAAAATCCTATCCACTACATGTTTAGTCAGCATAAATTTACTCTGCTTTTGGAGACACTTGGGAAGAATAGGGAGAAGGTTAACAGGGGAAAGTGTTGCCCTTAAAACTGAAATTATGACATAGTCATTAAAAAAAAAAGGAATAAAATGACTTCAACTTTGCATCTGTTATGGTATCAGTACCTTTTAAAAAAAAGAATGTGTGTTTTACTTTTGCATTTCCAGAGTCTGTGTCCTAAAATGTAAAATAAAGACCATGTTAATTAAACTCTGCCTCCCACCTTCTGCTCATGATTTTAATAGTATGAGCAATGACAGGCAAACAACAACCTGCTCCATACTTAGGTGGCTCAAAAGAAATCTCTGTACTTTTTAGGATTTATTGCTCACATTTGTTAAACTGGCATATGCAGCTGAACAGAGCATTTTCATAGTAGGAGGTAAAATGCTCTCTAACATTGGCATTTTACTTCGTAACCGCCTTTTGACCTCAATAAAGATGACATTCATTCATCAGATTCCAGGAGTTCTGTGAAAATACCCAGGTGTGAATTTCTACCACTGAGAAATCGGGCAAAGGTTTTGTTGTCTTGCATTCCAACTGAACTTTCCATTTCAGATATTTCTACACTAAAAATGAGCCTGGTTGTTCCCACTGCTTTAGTTAAATCCGTGGTTTTCTGCAGTTGTACTTGCAGAGTCAGGAAGCAGTTGCCAATTGCTTTGCTCGCCATCAAACTCCATTATACTCAACCTCCACTTCTTCACTGGTTTGCCAGTTTCTGTTTGCCACCTTGTGACTGAAGCCCCCAAAGTCATTTCTTCATGTAGATGATGACATCTGGATCCACACTGTTGCCACCCAAGACAAAGAAGAACATGGTGTCTCCTTCCTAATCCGTGCACAAATGCTGACTAGATTCACAGTCCTATCTTTGTTCAGCATGAGCAATAAGTGTCACAAAAAAGGTGACTACTAGATCTTTTGTATCCTAAGAAGAACAATACTATATATAAACAGCAAAGGACCTCACAAGACATATTAATAAATGCAAAATGAATACACTTTATTACCTATTGATTACAGTTCTAATAAAAGGGGTTTCATGCATTCAACACATTTACACCACATACATACTCACCAAAGAGAGAAGAATTCTTGATTTGCATCATCCAATTTCCAAAGAAAGTAGTTGGTTCCGAAAACCTTTGGTCTCAGCAGACAAAATCTACCTGCCTGGACCCCTCCTTTTATATTCTTTTTGGGCAGGTTGCTAGCTGAGCATGAGCATTAGATGCTTCTTTGTTTTTCCCTAGATAAATGGTCCTTATCACCTATTGGTAAGTATGGAATGCTCTCAGTTACACTTAGTGGGTCTTCCATCACTAGTGGACAGGCATGGAATCTTGTTGCTCAGGAGGATACCTGTACCAGGGTCTTCTTAATCCCTGAGTTTGCTCTACACACTCAATTAGCAGCAGATGGTTTTTGTCAACTTACTGAAAACATAGTTCAAAAGGTTCACAGTTCAAGAGTTGAATTTCTCACAATGAGGGCTTATAGCCAGAAATGTAAAGTCCCATAGTTCCTCTGGTCTTGTTGGTCTCCATCTTTGTGTTCTTGCTCTCTCTCTGGTTCTTCACCTTGTTCCAGGCCAAACATGCACACACCTGACATAAGTGGCATCCACTAGACCTGAAGCCACGTGTAAATTGTGTGCTATCAGGACAAATTTCTCCTTTATCCTTTTAAGGTTGATGCACACCACAGAAAATGAATGTGTGTGTCAGTAGACAGTCTAGTGAAGTTAATGTGTCTAGAAACTCTCATTTAAAAAATGAGATGAGGGACTCCTTAGGCAGCACAAATACACAGAAAAGAATCAACTGTGGTCATTTTGAAATGCACACTGTCTATTTTCAATCCATTTAGGTTTTGCCTTATCCCCAGGGTATTATATGGCTGATGATAGTATTTTTCTGTATTCTTTTTGAGGACTTATGGCCATGTATTCTTGAAGACTTTCATGGCCGGGATCCGATGGTTGTTGTGGGTTTTCTGGGTTGTTTGGCCGTGTTCTTAAGGTTTTTCTTCTTCCTTACGTTTCGCCAGTCTCTGTGGCCGGCATCTTCAGAGGACAGGAGTCAGAACTCCAGAGTACAGACAGAGTTCTGACTCCTGTCCTCCGAAGATGCCGGCCACAAAGACTGGCGAAACGTTAGGAAGAAGAAAAACCTTAAGAACACGGCCAAACAACCCGGAAAACCCACAACAACTTATGGCCATGATTTAAAAAAAAAAAAGAGAGAGAGAGAGAGAGAGAGAGAGAGAGAGAGAGAGAGAGAGAGAGAGAGAGAGAGAGAGAGAGAGAGAGAGAGAGAGAGAGAGAGAGAGATGCCTTCTTTGTTCAGTTTCCTGTTATTAGACTTTTGAAGGAGAGAGCTTTGGCCTGATTTTTAAACCGTTTGTTGCCCTTTCCTTTCTTCATCTATTAAAAGTTTATTGTCCTTATTTCTAGTGCTTCTGAAGCAGAAAGGTATATCAAAAGACATGGGGAAAAAATACAATTATTTTGTTTGCACATGCCTGAGCATAAGCTCAGTGTGACCATAATGAGGGGAAACCCCAAACTGGAGAGTGGGATGCTACCACCATCCCACTCAAAGCACGAAGTACCTTTGCCCTTGACATTTTATCCTTTCTCTGCCAATTTATTTGTATTTTCCACTTTTATTTCTCTAGAAACTCTGAAGGCATTGTTTGTAAGGCAGCTACAAAATAATTTTTGTTTGTTAATGGTTGACTGACTTGAGGGTGCATCTAGCCTAGTAGTTCCTAATCAAACCAAATTGTTGTTCTCTGACTGTTAGCTACATGTGACTTTCCATATTTCAGAGGTTAGTCATGTCTATATATTCTTTATATCTCTATATTCAAGCTGCACTATTTTGCCTGGCGTAGCTATGAAGACAGGGCAAACACAACTCAGAAGAATATGTCATATTTCAAAAGAATACCTAATATTTTTGGTCTTCTTTAAAAAAAATCTTCATTTGCACTAAAGCCTATTCATAAGCCAAACACTATTTAGTGATAGTCTCATGAGCTGGTATAGCTCAGTGGGTTAGAGTGCCTGGCTTCAGAGTCAGGGGCCTGCAGTTCATCCTCACAGTGTCTCTCAGGAGAGCATATGGTTGAGATCAGTCAGAGCATATGTCCGCCTGATGGAATAATGTGTCCTGGCACCTGTGTGGTCTTGGACAGGCTGCATATTCCCAGAGAATGCCAGGAGAAAATGTGGGGAACCCCTTCAGAGTACTTGTAAAGAGAAAAATCCTACAAGGATTGTTATCAGTACAAATCAACTGGATGGCACATACTTATTGATGAAAAGCAACTGTCTCTCCTACTAGTTTAAAGGAAGGAAGGAAGGAAGGAAGGACTTAAATAAGTAATATGAACATATGACTATTAAAATGCAATATTTTGTAAAAGACCAAAAAGCCAGTAGGTAACATCACATAGTATTCCTTAGCATAGTAAATTGCACTAGAGTTAGGTCCATTGAGTCAGTGGGGATTTAGTAAGTCAACTCCTCCATATGTTCTGTTGATTCAAATGGGCCTACTCTAGTTGTGACTTACTGTACATAGTGACGTGCATCTAGAGTAAGCCCATTTGAATCAATGGCACTTATTGAGGAGTTGAGTTGCCAGATCCTCACTGATTCAATGGGCCTTTACTGGTGCAACTTACTATGCTAATCAACAGGATTTCAGTCTATATATAGTTTGTTTCATCTTTTTCAAAAACTATACACTAAAATGTTGCCTTCACTTATATTATAATAATAAAAAAATACTGTGGGTACAATCGTATTCATTCCTACCATTGATGCAACAACCCATTGTGTGAACAACAGAACAATTGCCAAGCTTCAACTCTGTCCAGTGATATGTCCTTGTGCAAGTTCTGCAACTGTCTAATTAGTCAAACAATGGATCATGTCACAAGTGATGGGTCACATTACATTGTACAGGATTTTACCCTGCAACTGAAGAATGGTACTAAGTTGCACACCTGTGGCAATTATTATGCTCTTCCCGTTTCACCTGGACCAGGCAAATATGACTCCTTTTTAAAAATAAAAATCACAAATAATACACAGAAACATGACCCACCTCCATGATGATGTCATGAATATTTCCTAAGAAAAATGAGTGAAGAAAGCACTCCTCTCACATAGGTTGGGATAGAGGAGAAATTTGTGTGATCCACATTTTGATACAAACTGATCTAATTCACTATAACCAAACATATACATGATCCAGAACATAATTATTCTCGCATATTTGCATTTCTTTGAATGTTGTCATACAGCTTTCAAATTGGAAAATATGTACTAAAAAGGATACATTAGAGAAAATGGCATACAAAAAGGCATCTATTAAATAAACATTGCTTGCAAAAATGCATATGTTAAAAGAACTGAATATGGAAATGCATACAAATTTTATGCAGACTTTGTACTTCCAACCCCAAACCCCCAAAACTGATAGAGAAACATGACACAATGAACTTCTGCTTCAAAAAACCGTCAAAGTGGTACACAGAAAGACAGATGGATTCAACCATCATTATATCTTGTTTGGAAGCACCCCAACCTTTTCATGTTTGTGGCAGGAAAGTTGTTGTTTCTCTGACATTCGGTTTTTTGTCCTTATGGCAGTGAGGCAACAGAGGCAGAAGATTTGAGATGGCGTCTTTAAGACAATATGTGTTACTAGATGTCATTGAAACAGTGTAATAAACACAGAGACAGACATACTACTAATGGCATTCCACTAATACAGTACAATCCCTTGAACAAGTTGTTTGACATATACCATTGTCAAGTGCACAATTACTGTAAGTTGTTATTCAAGTATTCATCATTTGTCAGGTCCATTGAGGACAATGACACACGAAAACAAGAGTTGTGAACGTGAACTAATATATGAAGCTTAATGGCCCCCTAATTAGGCAGCTAATGTGAGTGGCTTAGAGCGTATATCTCAAAATAATTTGAACTGTTGATGTTAACTGCAATACTTATGCCTCATGAAATCCTGCCAGTACCAGGGCTACAGAAAATCATCGATAAGCTAGCATTTCCCAGATTTGGATGGATTGTTACTTATTAACAAGATCCCTAATTACAGCTAGAGCAGCTAGAGAAGATACAGATTATAGACTCCTAGCCTAAATGGCATACAAGGTAGCACCCCTGGCTGCTGCCTTGGGACAGTGCTGAAATAATTTTTTGGAACCAAAACTAACCACTTACACATAGGGTGATCAAAATCTGCTCTAATCCAAGGACCAGAGATTTTAGAGGGGAGGCTGACAACCTCTCAGTCGCTCATTTCACAATCTCTGATCTCTGCCACAGGAGGGTCCTGTACCATTGTAGTAGAGGAAGCTCCATTCTGGCCAATGCAGCTTCCTGGTCTATCTCAGTGCTCTGTGGGGTCAAATAAGGACTTCATGGAACCACTGACAGAAACATATCCATTTCCTTGAAGGTATTCACAAGGCTCTTAGACCTTGGTTTAGTGGTAGCAGGCAGAGTGGAGACCCATGTAGCAACAGGAGTCTGTACACTCATGGAACTCCTTTTTGCTTCAGCTTCTGTCCTTTCAGAGGAGAGAGAGGCTTACTTGGTGATCTTGGAGATGCTGTGGCCCTTCCGTCATAGCCAAGGATGGCATCTGGCAGTTAAGGTAGGCACAAGTCTAGGGGTAAAAGAACCAAGGTGATGGCAATAGAGGCAAAGCCAAAGGGTGACTTGATTGGTAAAGTAAAGATGGAGGGGCAGTGACCCTTTAGTCAGCCAGCCCTTCCAGAAGAGCAAGAGCCAGCTGTCTTAGAGAGTATTGTCTTTGACTAGACTATGAGTAAGGTAAAACAAGCACAGTGGGAGACAGAAAACCATGGCCTGCTTGATAACGTCCCAGAGGTGGTGGAACTTCACTTGTATCCACCCAAGGTACGAAAAGCAGGAGGGAACTGAAGCAGAATATGAATTTTTAGTCTATGGGTAAGGCAAAGCAAGGAGGATGTGAAATGCCAGCTTTCCAAAATGTGAGAGACACATGCAGGAGAGTTTGATGTGTCCAGTGAAGGAAGAAAGGCACCCAAGCCTTACACAGCTGATAACTGGGGAAGCCCCCTCCCCCCCCTTCCCAGCCAAAAGCCCAGTAGTTGAAGGAGGTTTGTAGGGAGATGAAAGCTATTTTCCTCATCTCTCTGTTACACCAAAACCAGCAGCAAGTGATAGTTATTTGTGTCACTACACCAACAACTAAAAAAGGATAATAATAATAATAATAATAATAATAATAATAATAATAATAATAATAATAATAATAATAATAATAATAATAATAATAATAATAATAATAATAATAATAAAAAGGTGGTGTGGGGGGAAAAGCTGCCTCCTTCTTGACAGGAGATTCCTAATAACACTGGTTCATGTGTTGATAATCTCAATTGACTATTGCACTGTTCTCTATGTGGGGCTGCCCTTGAAAGTGGTTCGGAAGCTGCAGCAAGTGCAATATGCAGTGGCCAGGTTGGTCACTGATAAATCTAAATTTTACCATATTTTACCCATCCTGCCCCACTTGCACTGGCTGTCAGTATGTTTCTGGGCCAAATTCAAGGCAACATAATGTTAACTTATAAAGCCCTTTACAGTTTAGGACCTCACTACGTGTCAAAGCACCTCTCCCTCAGGTCCTCCTCCCGAGCCACCCATACCTCCCAGTCTTTGATGTTGTGGGTGGCCACTCCAAAGAGGCCCGGAAGTTGTCAACAAGAAACTGGTCCTTCTCAGCAGTGGCCACCCCACTCTGGAACTCTCTTCCTGTGGCGATGCGACTAGCCGCCAATCTCCTGAGCTTTCAAAAGCAATTTAAAACCAGGCTTTTTACCCAGGCTTTTATAAGCCTCACCCCTTTGCAAAATTATTTTGTACTAAGTTTATGCCAGCCCATGGTTCACCATTCTGAGTCTGGGAGTCATCCTGAACTGCAGTTTTATAAGGGTTTATGTTTTTATATGTTCATTTTAAAAACTCTGTACATTTTTGTTATTATTATTTTTGGAAGCCTTCCAGAGTAGTGGCTTGTCCACTAAATGAGTGGGGCATAAGTTTTAACAACTAAAATAAAATAAAATCCTGATGGTGATCTATCCACTTAAATCCCATGAAAGAACACAGACATCCATCCACAGTCACAGGCATTTAATCCTAATACTGTAAATGAGTGAAGTTTAGCAAAAGCTGAGAAAATGGGGGTGGGGAGGGGAAAGAATATTGTAAAACCCAAAGGCTGATCTAAACAGCAATTCAGCTCCTATACTTTTTCTTGCAGCACCTGAAAATGGCTGGTCACTTACAAGGGAATACATAGCAGTTGGTGAGCTCTCCTTAGTCCCAACATGAATGGCATGTCTGGGAGAGATACTGGGCTTTAATAAGAAGTTTAGCTGTCACCTGTCTTCTCCTTTGACAGCAGCATCTCAGTTTTGTGATACCATGTAATCCTTTTGATTTCATCCTTCCCTCATTTCAAAGCACTGAGCATCTCTGGTGAAGAACTCTTTAATCCTGTATATGCCAGATAGAACACAAAGGGCATGTGGTGTGTTGTTGCACCCCAAGGGTGACCAGAGGCTCTTTGCTCCACTCCATGATCACCACAAAATTGCATAAATACCCCTAATCTGGACTTTTTGGCCACTTCTGCCCAAACAGAATACAAAATATCCATATGGGATCAATATATATGTTACCGGCATAGTTGCACATTTGTATGAAAGATCACATGCCTCATGGATCTATGCTATCTGCAATGCTGAGGTTTATTTAATGAATTCAGTCAGATACAGAGCAGACATGCCAGCACACAGCAAAGACAAATTTTAGCCGTGAAATTTTCCAGTGGCTCTGCTCTTTGGAGTGAATGCTTTCCCTCCCCAAGCTTGTCATTTGAAGAATGACGACATTCTGAATTATGCTATTTTATCTCGTTGGTTTTTCAGTCTTCCCAATCTAGGCTTAAATTTCCCTTTGATTTCTTGGATCTTCTGGAAGAGATCTCTTGTTTTCCCCTTTGGATGTTTAATATGGTTGCTGGGGAAGGACACAACCAAGAATAGCTGAGATGTGGCTGCAATCCCTCTTTGCCAAAATATTTACAAGAGCTGTTTTATAGTTAACAAATTTGTTGACGAAAAGCCCTGACAATTGCTTTGTGTTTGGGTGAGAAGTGGTTAACTGATGAAAAAAGGAGCCAGGTTGTGGGATTTTCTCCTTCTTGATATCTCTTTGTGAATGGTAGAGGGTATCTTGTAGAACATCTTGACTGCTGACATTGGCATCATCAACATTCAGGCTGCCATTTGCTATGTACAGTTTGACATCCTTTTTCCCCGCTGGCAACACTGGCTCAATATTGTGCAGAAATATCGGGTAATTTCTTGGCATTTTGAATGATGGATAGAGAAGCACAGTATATCACATTCATAAGCCTGAGGTTTCTTGAAGAACTGGATTTATCTTTTAAGTGCAACAGTACTAGACTTCTCTGAAATCAATTTACCACTAAGGTATCTTGCAACAGAATGAAGGTTTGAAATTGCACATAGCCTGTGTGGATCTCAGTGGTGCTGAGTCTTAGCTCGTAGTCTTAGTGGCTAAACACATTATTTTAAAGACCTGGAAGTCCCCATGTAAATCACAAGTTCACAATGAATTGAAGATCTCATGCATCTGGCCATGAAAGAGAAAACAGCATGAAGCTGGAGGGAGGTGCTAAGAAATATCAGAATATGTGAACCAAACACCCAGAACTGTTCATTATTGTCCTATGTCTGGGTGAGCAAATTCCAGAGATCCGCACACATCCACCTCCAGAACTTTGGGTCTCTAGTCAAAACCTTAACTAATGAGGTCTCGTGTATTAATACGTCAATGTGTGATTACAATGATGCATGCTTTTGCCATGAAAAAGTGGCATCCGAGGGATTAATAATGCTGATGGCAGCCCATAGAGTGATGGCAGACCTCTCAACATTAAAGTCTTGGTATTCAGAACTCTGGGAAATTGCCATGACAGAAAAACTGAAATATCAACTTAGATAAAGCCAAAATACCAGATTTCAATGAAATGTGGCATGATTATATTTTATATATAAATAAAAAAGAAACTCAACATCTATTTAAGCCCTTCCTCAGATTACAGAAACACAGTTAAATGCAAGCTGTAATATAGTTAATATTAAGAAAATCTCCAAGCCATTACATTTGAAATATTCCTGTTATATTTGTAATCTATACTTCATATACTTCCATAGTTTTAAATTGTGCAATGCTCTAATATGAATAAAGAAAAGATATTTGTAATTGCAAGGCAAATTGAAAAATGTGCTAAATATTGAAACCCTCTATCAATAACTAGAATTCAACTTTATGTATTTGCTTGTTTTGTCTGTTTTTTGCTTTTTTTAAAACAGGTTTCCCCCCGTCATTTCTGTTTCTTTTCTATTATAGTTCTATGTTTGAAATATTTAATAAAATGATTAAAAAATTAAAAGATAAGATTATGTGGTCAAAATGCATTACAATAAATGAATGTATAAGTAGAACTAGATAGGAGACAACCTGTCAGTTTTACTCATGCAAATCTTTTTCCTGCAATTTAGGTTTTGGGAAACTCACATTCATCCTCACCTCAAATTTGAAAGTGTTAATTATTCAGTGGGATAACTCCATAAAGGAAGCCACAGGCTTGAGTTTGCAAGCTGAGCAGGGCTGTTGAGGACAGGACATTTTGGAGATTGCTCATTTATAGGGTTGCCATAAGATAGTTGATGCCACGCTAGGAAGAGTCGGGGACAAAACAATATAAATTTAGAAGGGATGCTTCAGCACCACAAAGACTATAGAAACCTCTGTTTTAGACAGCTATTAATCATTACTTTTTGAAACAATAAATAAGGAGACTGTTCCTCCCTATGCTGAAGATTTGCTGGCTGTACTCTGACCCTCGAATCTGACCCTGCTCTGCTCATCTCATTTGGCATCTTTGAAACTGGCTTATAAAATGCCATTACTACGTGAACACTGATAACTGTGTCTCCATCACACTGCAGCTTCTGACTGTACTACTATGTTATTCTGGCCTATTATACTGGAGCATACTTTTTTCATGAACCTGATGGAGAGATTATGTGTTAAATTTAATAAACCCTTGGTCTCCTTTTCTTTCCCTATTGTGCTCTGCTTCAGGTCTCATCTGATTCAAAAGCAGAATATACTTTTTCCCTCTTCATTTACTAGTGGGCAGCCTTCCAGATATATAAATGGCCCCTCCTATATCATTTGATGTAATTTGCACTGATTGACAGGTTTAGGGCTAAACTGCTTTAATGAATTTCTCCTTTTATAATATAAGTGGCTGAGGCAGACAAGAAGATCTAGTTAGGAAAACATGAGGCAATGATATCTGAAGGAACAGAAGAATTTACTTAACCATTGGCAAGACCTTATAAATTACGTCATCAACAACTAAGGAAAAATAAGTCATTTTAAAATGCATCTTTTGCATCTTTTATATATATCAGGAACAGAATAAATACCAAACATAAAGTGAGCACGCACACACACACACATATATATGCATATATATGTGTGTGTGTGTGCTCACTTTATGTTTGGTATTTATTCTGTTCCTGAGATTTCAAATTTGGTAGACGTTATTCTATAAGCAATTTATTTATTACCCTAGCTGAAAATGCAGCACAGTGGAAAGCAATTTCAAGGTACATAGACACCCCAAGTACTCTGAGCACCTGCATGCCCTCACTGCCAAATTTTTCGTGTTGCTATGGTATTGGGAAGGATATACTTGGTTTAAAACAAGGTGCTTAGGGAGTGCATACCTTGTTTTTGTAAGCCCAACTGAGGTTCTGGGAGAGTTTCAGTCCTGCTTTCTAGTAACCTGCATGCTTCCCCTTGTATTAAAACAAAAGCAGTGTTGTTTTCTTTCTTTCTTTCTTTCTTTCTTTCTTTCTTTCTTTCTTTCTTTCTTTCTTTCTTTCTTTCTTTTTTACCATGCTACCAAACTTTGGGCACCATAAGAGCCAATTGGAAGTAGCTATGGTAAGAGGCACCACAAAAAAATTGGCAGGGAAGTCACAACTGATATAACAGCTTTGGGATCAAAATCCATCTGTGGAGGTGATTCTAATCAGGAAAATTGTGTCCTTTCTTCTATGTCATTCTTCTGGTCTGAATTGTGTGTACCTGTGACTCTGTTACTTTTTTTTTCTGGAAAAGGAAGAATCTACTCACAGTCACAGACCACCAAAATGTGGCTAACGTTATTTCTTGACTGATCTGGTCTCTCTATCATTCTCTCTTTCTCTCTTTCTCTCTCTCTCTCTCTCTCTCTCTCTCTCTCTCTGTTTCTGAAAATATGAGAGATAATGTATCTTTCTGTTGGAAGAATTAGAGGCACAATGTTCTGTTTCTGATCTTTGCCATTTCTAACATATAATTCTAAGATACTTTGTAGAGTTGTTGTGTGGCTGTCATGGATTTGTATCTGTTCAAAGTGGCCTTGTGCAGCCCCTGTACCTCTGGAAGTTGTACCCACTCCCCACTCTAGGAGATAGACAGGATAAGCACACAAGGACAGATTCTTCCTCTTTATGTTATTGCCACTTGATAGCTCAATAGGCAGAGTATAACAGCAATTATCCATATGCACACTCCTCTCAAATGCCTTATTGCGAAGAGGTCAGAATCCTGTTGATGATTTATGCATATATAAGTTAAATAAAGTAATTCACCACAGTGAATTTCCACCAGCTAATGAAACTCGTCACATTGTGAGGCATGCAACCAATTACATAATCTAGCAATCGAATGGGGTGCCTTTTTAGACAGGATTATGCTGTTTGCCTTACACACATGTAATCATCAGTGAGATTCTGGCCATGGTTTATCATTGACTTTTACAATTTATACCCTGCCATTTCATGGCAGAGGCCAAGCTCTGGGCATCATCAGCATCAGATCAACATGAATGAACAGCAAGAACAGCTCAGTGGCCTCATTCCCATCTTTTCGCCTTTGTGTCATGTAATTCTGATAACTGCCAACAATGGTAAAATACTGGCCTGGTGTCAATCCTAAAGATAGGGTAGAGGTTACCCTGTTAATTAGAGTATGCACTAGAAAATATAGTAGTAGAGCAGCATGACTGTATTTTGAGATAAAATATTGGGCATTTAGATAGCCCTCAGAAGGAAATGATTGGTCATGTATTTCTAAGAGCAGAGAAAAAATATCAGTCAGAGCTAAGTTGCCACCATGTAAAACTCTCCCAAAGACTCAATTTGTGGCTCCATGAAATTATGACCCATTTCAATCCCTCAAGAGGATACTCATAAAAGATCACAGAGGTTGTAGCTGAGGTCAATCAAAACAACTGAAGCTTCAGATGAAATGAATTATGAACAGAGAGAGAGAGAAGGGGCTTATTCTCTAAACCTGGTCAGCATTTCCAGAGCTGAAAGGAAAAGGCAAAAATCGTTTTAGTTCCATTGCAGTGGCATCATATTTGCATAAGGGCTGGAATAAGGGTGATTGGCACTGAAATAAATCTGAAGTATACAGAATGTAATGGATAGCTTCCTATGTAGAAAAACTGGTTGATTTTAGTTCAGAAAGAAGCTTCTGGTTCCCAGAATCTTCCTATCCTCCACATATATGTCCCTGACAACATACTTAGACACTGTGTGGCAGTTGCCAAAAGTAGCGACACCACGTCTCTCACCCATAACATTTAATAAATAATTTGTAGGACATTATGTCACCCTACTTTGAGTTCTACCACCCTTGATCCACTTCTTTGACAGCTTTCTGCTTTGAAAACTCATAACATGGTGTCCTGTTACGCATTTTCCCTCTCTCAGAGCCCATCGTGATATGAAATCAGGTTTATCAAAAAAGTTGGTGGGGAGTTTCATTGGGTCACCAGCATATAGGGAGTTTAAATGTATTTTTCCCTTCCCATGTTCCAAATGATGTTCCCCCTTAAAACTGCTGGTAGCCCTGGGACAGAAGCACCTATTGGTGCCAATGGACATTCCCTTCTAGGGCTAAGAAAGCAGCATAAAAGTAACAAACTAAAGTACCTGCAATTCATCTCATTTGGAGTAATGAGCATGTAACACGTTAGATATCAAATTAACATAAAAAGTAAGAGAGAGCACTGGTGTAAATGGTAATTTTTTAAAAAATGCTTAATTAAAAAGAGTTGTGTGCTGTCAAGTTGATTCTGACTTATGGTGATTCTTTCCAGAGTTTCCTAGGTAGAAAAATGGTTTGCCATTCCCTTTTTCTGGGAGTGCTCTGGGACTGTGCAGCTTGCCCATGACTACATAGGCTGGCTTTTCTTCCTGGAGGCACAGTGGGGAAATGAACTCCCAAACTCTGGCTCTATAGCTAGATACCTAAACCATTGAGCTATACTCGTATTCACTTTCTGAGGGTATTTGTAAGCATTTAAGAGGCATTTTGAACAGCTTCTTTCATATTTTGTGTCACTGTCCCATCAATTCTAAAGTTTCTGCCACCCCATAATAAACAGTATTATTAATAAATATTGCAGCAAACAAAGTCCTAAACAACTTAATATATTACTAATTTCTGTAACACCAATGGTAACAACAACTCTATTTTTCTTGGGCTTTGTGATGGGTTACATGATGAATCATTAAAAAAAAAAACCTTTCCAAACTCTGGCTAATATTAGGTGTTCCCTAGGGGTAATTTTTGACAGAGGTGTTATGAAAGAGGAAAGAGTGGGTGGTAGAAATTTTATAGATAATCCAGAATGAGTGATAGAAATCATCAAAGAATGCAACTTCCTCTCATGAAATTAACCCCTCTTGCTTTAAATATTTAATGTTACATCAATTACATTTTTTCTTACAGTGACCCTAATAGGGCTTTTAGTGTTACATATACTTTATATCCCATTTAGGTGTTCAGAATGTAGTTGCAGTTAACAAATGTGAAGTATAACATCCTCACCCTGTCATCCCTCTTCAATTTTGGTGGAATATCATCAGCTCCTGATTTGGGAATGGCTTCTGTTCTTATTAGTGACAGATCTTTATTACAACCAACAGATCAGATAATGTTCTTATCAGTTTGTCATCCCTAATGTTGAGGATAAATTGATCACATCTAATAGTCTATTAGACTAAATTAGTTCTATGTTTGATATCTTCATGCAGTCACACACACACGCACGCACACACACACACATATGTACAACACACATACAACACGTAGAATCATAGAATAGTGAAGTTGGAAGGGGCCTATAAGTCCATCAAGCCCAACCCCCTGCTCAATGCAGGAATAGGAACCAAAGGATATCTGTCAGGTGGTCTAATAATAATAACAATAATAAACATGTCTAATAAGCTCTTTCTTTTTTTCATTCGAATGTATTGGTAGAAACTGAAAGGAAAATTTGGGACCCAAGACATCGCCAAATATTGCTTCAAAAATTCTTTTCACTTCTTTGAAATTACTTCTGATGGAGTGCCCCACGTATTATTATATAATATTATTACTGATACTGTTTTAGCATTATTTTTATTTTTATTTGCATTGAGAAATAGATTCATGGAAAACGGTGAATTGTGAATAGCTTCATCTCATCTTTTAGACTCAAGTGATCATCCCCCTATCTAGAATGAATTTAAATGGATGCCCTAGAAACCCCAAATGCAGCTGGTGTTTCAGCACCAAGTAAGCTATGGCATTTCAGTCCAATATGAAATGGCAAAAAGGAGTTTTGTTTTCTGAAGCATATCATATATTCTTTAGACCTTGTAGGTCTTAGCAATTGACATAAAAATTTACACATTTCAATTCGTGAGTAGATAAATCTTATCTGAACTGCTTCTTTAAGCTTTTTGTGTGACCTTGTCATTTGCATGCCAACTGTGCTGCATGCAAATGATATTTGTTCTAATTATTAATGCCTATCACACCTATTTTTCCATCACCAACGTGAACAATCAATAACCATGCAACATCTAGGTATAATACTTGAGAGTGGAAAGTATTCCTGCATCATGTCTAAAGGTGCCATTGAAATGTCAAATGCAACTCCCAGCCTCTGCCTCATTAAATACATGGATTCATATATTATATTCCACAGATGTTGGAATCATATGGCACCACTTCAATATATCTTCTTTTTTTAAAAAAAAACCTTCCTAATTTACTGTGAAGGCAGTTAAGGACATGGTAACCAGAAACAACTGATTCAGGAGGGCAAAGAAGCTCATCCCTCTGTTTTTGCATTTTCATAGTGCAATAATGTGCACATACGTACAGAGCAATCAATCATATGAATATGCTGTGTGCCAGCTTCTCTAATTGATAGCTTTGAGGCTCCTATATAATCCACTAGAATTACAGAGAAGTACCATTGTGGTGTAGTGATCAGAGTCTTTAGTTCTGACAGGGAGGTCCATTTTGAAATCCTCAGGCAGCTATAAAGCTGATTGGGTGATCTTGGGGTTCTTCAATGTTGGGAGAACTTACTTCAGCCCAAGGACCACTTTTAATTTGAGATAAGCTTGGTGTGGTGGTGGGGGGGGCAGTCATGTGCTAGTTGTTGGCAAGACCAAAGGTGAAAGTGGGAGCCTAGAAATAGTAGCATGTTTTAGTTTAAGGCTTGTACTGCTGAAGCCCTAGCTTTAGGAGAGGCTTATCAACCTTTTACAAATGTAAGGAAGCTGGGAAATCACCCATGATGGGGAAAGGGGAGTATGACTACCCAGGGAATCCCAGACTGGGATCCCAGCAGGCCCAAATTCAACCACAGGACCTGAGGTTCCTCACAACCCTAGTCACTATTTGCCTTATCTACCTCATAGGGTTGTCCTAAGGCTAAAATAATGGTGGAAATAGTATGTACCCAGCTTTAAGAGCCTTGGAGGAAAGGCAGAATATGAATTTGGTATGTTAATAAGTAATAAGCCAAAAAAAGAAAAAAAAGAAAAAAAGAAAGTAGGTAAGTAAGTAAAAGCATCATTTCCCATAATTCCATAATTTAACAGTAGTGGTTGGAACGAGAGAGAGAGAGAGAGAGAGAGAGAGAGAGAGAGAGAGGGAGAGAGAGTCTGTCATTATGATGTGCATCATGTCACAGCCTGCCCTAGCTATGAAAGGGTTATATCTTTGTGCATAGCACAGGCTTATTGCATACTGAACTTTCTTCCTGCTTGGCACATTCCAGAGATAAGGCACTTCACAAATTCTAGCTGGGAACATAATTGACCCCCATAACCCTTTTTGCTGTGGTATCTTTTGCCTGTCTTGTTTATCTGTTTTGGCTACCTCTAGCAGTGCTGGGAAAACACACAACATCTAGAACTCCACAGCTGTGTAGTTCTGCTGTGGCCTTCACTTCTGAGTGAGGAGCACACAAATATCTTCAGACCTTCTTGTCTCATTAGAACACATTGGTTGCCAACTCAGATGCTCCTGGTGACTGAAGGGATGTGTGAGCTTTCCTATGGCTTGAAGTCATTCTTCTGAATACATGATCCATCACTGTATTCAATAATGTTTTAATTGTTTTTTTCCAGAAGTCAGAACATTGCTTTAAAAAAAGAGAACCTATTGAATTACTGATTACTTTGGTCCCACTATTACTGTTAGTGTGATCATAACCTGGGCAAGTACTTTATTCTATTGCCCTGCTCATTATGAACATGTTACCATTAATGTTACCATTGCCCCACTGCAACATTCAAGGGCTCTCCAGTTCTGCCATGAAAATTCTTTAACACCTCTAGCAGGAACATCTACAAATACCATGTTAATGATATTAATAACTTCTGAAGGCATTTGTGTCCTCCTGATTAGGGACTCAAGAGGATGTGGTAAGGCCACAAGGCCTGAGGTTTTGCCCCTGTCCTAATTATTAATGACACATGGGCTACCACAGACTGAAATGTCTGAAATTCATCAATGGCTCATATTCTTAAATAATTATCCAAGCACATAAGATAAATGCCAAGATGTTAGGGCAAAGCCTGGGCACTGAAAAAGGTGTTCCACAGAATTAGTTTTGATTATTTTGGCAGCTAAAACTAGACTATTGAGATTTGAATGCCCCAAAGCAGAACCTAGAAATCCAAATGCAAAATTAAATAGCATTCTAGTATTTTACATAGACTGAGATGCTGTTTTATTGTTCTGTGGAACAATGTACAAGAGATCTTTTGTTTTAATTGAGAAGACTGAATGGGGGTAAGAATGAGAGAGAGAATCACACACTTGTCTAAATTAGACTTGAACCTAAGTAAGAGAAGAACTGGAGCTCTGTGCTGAGAATTTTTTACAGGATATGTACATCTTCAGCTTCACATTCTGCTGTTTTGTATTTTGCCTTCTATTCCAGAGCCTTAACTTTTAACACTGTTTTACTGTACAACTTCTGCTTCTTAATTAAACTATACAGAATTTTCTATTTTCCCCATGAAAACAGAAACCATACTGTCTATTTGTGGCATCCTTTATTACTTTCCTTCTGCCGTTCCGCTTCTCTCATTTATTTCATGTCCCCAGTGACCTATTTGCGCCTCCATTTTATGGGTGTTTCATGCCTCAAATTTCCTTTCTATCGCTATTCTCGATTTGTTTTTAATTCTCCATCTTCTAGTTTGCTGACATTATATTTCCGAATGCTCAATTCCTTGGTTTTTATGTGACAAATTTAGCTTGACTTGTATGTCAGCTATAACTTCATAACATTCACTACCATAGTGAGCCCCACATTTATTTCTCGCATCCTAAGTATGATTCTGAAGTCAACTTCCGACAATTAAACAGTCAACTTGATTGATTCTTTTCCTCAACACTTGATTTCCATGCTTCTTTTATGAATTTCTTTATGCAGCAACTTGAAAATCTTTATTACCAGTTGATGAGTTCTTGCAAAGACTATGAGTCTGTCTAGTTCATCATTATATACATGGTTGTTTTGTATTGTTCTTTTTGGTCTGTGGAATGGGATTTTTCAGGAGACACAGTGTTGCTAGTGCTACCTCCTTCCCTGTAATAGGTAGCAATAGTTACACTGTTAATGAGCCAGATCAGCTGGCAGCAGTCAGGAACACAGGATGGGAAAACCTACAACTTAAAAAAACTAAGGATTCCTGAGATATGTCTCTAGCTGTGTCACAAAATTATTGTAGGTTACTAGAATATGCCCCATGAAGGAGAGTCTTCAAATTTACTTTGTACTTAGCTTTCAGTGATATGCAGCAACACATGAAGGATGTCTGGAAGCAACCTTAGAAATTTAACTCTTCATACTGAACCTGTTCTAGTTTTCTTTACAATTATGCAAAGTTCCACAGAGCTGAAAAATCTCCTTTTAGCTTGAATTTAATGACAATTGCATTTTCTTTGTATTGTTCATTAAACAAAGATCTCAGGCAACATTCCCTCAGTTGTCTGATTAGTAGGCACATTTGGTTACATAACTTTGGTAGGACAAAGTTGTAAGGTGGCTTGGATAAATGTCTTTCAGCACAATCATATTTATAGGAGCTGTTGAAAAGGACCTATCAAAGTTATGTTTTGCTTATTGCTCTATAAAGCTGGGGTGTACACTGAACCATCCTCTCTGTTAATATTTTGCATGTGCATATGAGTTTTTTGTGTGTGACTTTGTAATGACCTGGATTGAGTGATAATTCTAGCAATGGTATATTGTTACAAATTATATTTCAATGTCTGTTATAGGTAAGAGCAGGAGAACTGGGCATTGGACCTTCATTTTTAGCAGCCATGTTGTGTATGCAATATTGTCCACTTTTGCCCAAAGGATATATGAAATTGGAGATGAACAAAATATCCTGAAGAAATTTCAGTAAACTTCTAGAAATAAATGGGATTGTAACAAAATACTGCAGTGAAGAGTATTCCTGTTCATGCTTCCAGCTGGCAATGGCTTACTCCAGGAGATGTCAATTTTCTCTCTTCACACCACTTCCCCATTTTCCCTTTTCATACATCACACTGCATCCTGTAATCACCACGAACATTGACCTTGATTTGTCTGGGTTTGGAGGAGGGGCTCCCTCCATTTAGGTGTTTCCTCTCCCAATAATTATTTTACATTTTTGCATGTTTTAGAGTTTCTCAAGCCTGTTGTAAACGGTGGTCACCACTTGGTTATATAAGAACCATGAATTGGCCATTAACTGTAAGATTTTCACTTCTTGTGAAATTCAGCTAGAGTTTTGGATTGAATAGTACTTTTTAAATTTATTCATTCATCCCTGCCTCTTTTATTTTACTTTTTATGATTTTACTATTAATAAACCTGATAGAAACTATGAGATGGATGAGTATTGTTTTCTCTTGCTTATTTCACTAAGCACTACATTTCCTTCAAATTCCTAGATGGCTTGCTTAGCCTTCCAATTTAGCAGAAATTCAGTGGCACTTCTGTCAGCAGGTTCACTTCACATATGGGAGAAAGTTCCCACTTCCATTACAGGATAAGTCTACTAGGATTTAATGAAGTCCAGAGATTTCCATAATTCCCCTAATTTCTAACATAGGAGAGATGTGTACAGAGAAAATTTGAGCAAATCGTACAATTCCTATTCATTTATTGTGTGCTGTCAAGTCGATTCTGACTTTAGGTGACCTTTCCAGGCTTTTCTAGGCAGAGAATACACAGGCGTTGTTTACTATTTCCTTCTTCAGGGGGTGCCCTAGGACTGTGCAGATCGCCCATGACTACACAGGCTGGCTCTTCACCCAGGAGGTACAGTGGGTAATCGAACTCCCAAGATACCTCAACCACTGAACTATCAAGCCAGCATATCATTTCCATATCTTGAAAAGTTAGCTTTTAAGAGCAACAGTTACAATGACTTGCTGAAGGTATCTATAACTAAACAATAACAAGATGGGGCCCTAGGACTCCTGCAAGCTTGGGGGGAAGCTGCAAGAAAATAAACCTGCTTGGAGGATAATATTCAGTACCTTGGGGTAGTCTCTGCAATGTTCAGAATAAAACCCGGAATGCATGACTCCTCCCCAATGAAAACAGGATTATCAGCCTTCACTGATTCCAGTTAATATTCCAAAACACCTTCAACCATCTTCTTTTTGACATCCAATGAGTTTTCAAATTGTATGTCCTTGGATTTTTTTTCTCCCTCAGCACAAGGCTCCCTACTGAAAGCACAGTTACCAGACTTTTCTCTCAAGCAGAGTCTTTATCACTTGTATTTTGTTTAGTTCTGTAAACCACCTTGTATATTGATAGCAGTGTATAAATACGTGGCTTACATTCTAATAGACAAGGCCCGTGAAAGTAAAAAAAAAAATTTCTTCAATAGAAAGAAAATATTACTGTCATTTTTAATAACACAATATATTGTTAATACATGAGGGAAACAAATTGACTGGTGCTAGATCAGAGTTAAGTGGGTATTCTCCTGTCAAAGAAAAAAATGGTAATTCTTGATATATATGGAGACTTACAGTATCTCTGTAGATAGATCTTATCAAGGATTGAAGAGTTATTATACATTATTACATTGGATGCAACATTCAACTTGATCTGAGTTGGAGCAGCTTTTTGATAGTGGTTCTGTATGCTCATTGAAAACTACTGTTTAAGAGCATATATTAAAATGCTTAATAATGTTACATTGTACAGGGAGGAAGAAAAGGAGAAATACATTTTCAAGGCAGTGTGTACATATAACTAATACATTTAAGTTACAGGGTTGAACTGAATCAAATATGTATGTTTTGCTTTAAATAGTGGAAATTCATGTCACAATATTTTAAGTCTTTATCAAGACAAGCGGCATCAGAGTAAAAATTATCTACTTTTGCAAAATAAAAAGGTTCACCTTTCTTTTAATATTTTTCATAAACCACAAGGACTAAAAACTTGAAACAGAGAGAGAGAAAGGGGGGTGGTAGGTCTCAAATGAAGAGGTTGGTTGAATTCCACATTCGGTATATACTGCCTTTCTTATCTTTATATGGAACTGCTGTGAGTCTACTGCCCTAAAAGCAGCTATGTGTCTAATAAATCACCTACAAAATCCTTCATATATTAGAATATGTATAATGTGCAATAATGAAGGATTTGGCTGATGATTTATTAGAGACATAGCTGCTATTAGGGCAGAAGAATCAAAGCAATTTCATGCAAGGACAAGATAACAGCAGGATATACTGGATGCAGAATTCATCCAACATCTTCATATATAGATTCATACATAAAACATGTATAATGTGCAATCCCCTTGTTGGATGCATATCTTAACATGGTGAAGCAGTTTGAGTGTGTCAGTGAAGCTAAGAGCAATGCCATCGGATTCCATTATGAGCCTAGACTTCTAGAAGGGTCAGCTAAGGTGCAATGGTCACAACTGAGATGCCAGAATAGATGCACCCACCCAGTTCAAGGCAGCTACTGGGCAGCTGCAGTACCTGAAGGTGACACTGGTGGAGGAGGAAATGGCAGTGACAGTCAAGCTAATTTTTGTTAGTATTGCAAAGAAGGTGGCGGAGATGAACCAGTGCTGAACTTTCCTTACCATGAAAACCCTATGAGGAGATAGTCCAAAATGAAACAAGAGATAGCTCTGGATTGTGAGATTCCCAGGTAGGAAAGCACTCAATAAGCTATTGGGGAAGAGCAAAGGAGAAGTATGAATCGTTCTGTTGCTAATAGCACAACTAGGTTAAAGCCAAAAGGACATCTAGTGGCTGATGTGCACAGAAGTTAAAGGAAAGTCTAATACTGCACAATACATACAATTGGAACACAGGACATGAGAAGTATTAATCAAGGCAAACTGGGAACTGTAAAGCAAGAATTGGAACATATAAACATTGAAGTGCTGGGAATCATTGAACCAAAGTGGACAGAATATTTTCAATCAGACAAGTACAAAGTGTTCTACTCTAGAAGTGACAAAACCAGAAGAAATGGAGTGGCTCTAATATTGAGGCAAGATGTAGCACTGTGAAAACTGGACAGTAAAGAAAGCTGACAGGGAAAAAAATAAATTCCTTTGAAATACAGTACTAGAGGACAGCTTTGTGGATACTCTGGACCACCAGAAAGACTAACAAGTGGGTCCTTGAGCAAATAAAGCCTGGAGGCAAAAATGTTGAAACGAAGTCTGTCCTACTTTGAGCCCCTCACAAGAAGGCAAGATTCACTAAAAAGAACAATAATGCCTGGAAAAGTTGAAAGCAGCAGGAAATAGGAAGACTAAGTACAAGATGGACTGACTCTGTATGGGAAGCCTTGGGTTTGAATTTATAAGAGCTGAACAGGGTTACTGAGGACAGGACTCACTTGGATGAAACAAATGCCCTGGATCCATTCCAGTCGGGTTTCAGGCCACGCCATGGTACAGAAACGGCATTGGTCGCCCTGTTAGATGACCTATTGAGGGAGGCCGACAGGGGAAAAACGTCCCTGTTGGTCCTCCTCGATATCTCAGCCGCCTTTGATACCGTCGACCATGGTATCCTCCTGAGGAGGCTCTCCGAGTTGGGAATTGGCCTGGCGTTTGCTTGGCTCCAATCCTTCTTGGAGGACCGTCCTCAGAGAGTACAGCTTGGGGAGAGGGTTTCGGCCCCGTGGAGCCTCAATTGTGGGGTCCCGCAGGGCTTGATCATCTCCCCAATGCTGTTTAATATCTATATGAGGCCGCTGGGAGGGGTCATCAGGGGATGTGGGGCATCGTGCCATCAGTATGCTGATGACACACAGCTCTACATCTCCTTCTCTCCAACTACAGTGGATGCTGTTCTGTCCCTTCAGCGCTGCTTGGAGGCTGTTCTGCAATGGATGCAGGAAAATGGGTTGAGGCTGAACCCGGACAAGACGGAGGTACTGAGGGTGGGTGGCCCCACCATCAGCGGTTTGGGAAACTCCCTCTCATTTGGGGGGGTGACTCTCACCCCGAACAGTGAGGTCCGTAGCTTGGGGATACATCTGGACCTGGCGCTCACCATGGAAACCCAGGTGGCGTCAGTGGTCCGCTCCGCCTATTTCCACCTTTGGTGGATTGCCCAGCTGCATCCCTATCTTGATGCTGGGGCGCTCACCACTTTAGTGCATGCGCTTGTAATCTCGAGATTAGACCACTGTAATGCGCTCTACATGGGGCTACCTTTGAGATTGATGCGGAAGCTTCAAATGGTGCAGAATGCGGTGGCCAGGCTTCTTAGTGGGGTGAGAAAACACCATCATATCTCTCCCACTCTGGCCGCATTGCACTGGCTGCCCGTGCGCTTCCGCGTCAATTTCAAAGTTTTAATGATTACATACAAAGCCCTAAACGGTTTAGGACCTCGCTATCTGACGGAACGCCTTCTCCCACCAAAATCTACCCGTATCACTCGATCTAGTCAGGAGGTGCGATTGAGGAGCCTAACGCCGAGAGAGGCCCGGAAGGAAAAAACAAGAAACCGGGCCTTCTCGGCAGTGGCTCCTCGGTTATGGAATAACCTACCTTCAGAGATCCGTATGGCCCCTTCGCTGGGTATTTTTAAAAGCCAGTTAAAAACCTGGCTATTCAGGCAGGCCTTCCCTCCGGGCACTATTTGATCTAACTTCTTTGTCTTTTTCCATCTTGAATCATTATTTATTCTTGGATACTGATGTTATTTTAATTGTTTTATTTTGTCTGATGTACGCCGCCCAGAGTAGTCGAATGACTAGATGGGCGGGATATAAATATAACAAATAAATAAATAAATAAAGACATTTTTGCGATCTTTCATTCAGAGGTGACTTGGCAGCATGTAACAGCAACAACAAAAAGTCCAATGCCATTAAAATTTTATATAATAACAATTTGGTAATGGTAAAGCAATGAATTCTACTACTGCTTAATCGATATCCTGCCTTTCTAACGGCAAGGTGGGGATTGTTATGATTGTTATTTTCAGTATATAACCATGGCTTATGTTAAGTATTTACAAAGGACTTCTGTGCGAGTATTTTACTGAGAAATGATCAATTCAGTTTATTCTCAAAGGGTACCTTAACATTTTATCATGTCAACCCAAAATATATCAGAAAAGGGTAGATTTTGGGGTAATTTTAAAATGAAAATAACAGAATTTTCATAAGCAGCTGCCCAGTAACCATGTTTTTCTCCTCTACAGGTGGCTGAATTAGTTCTGGTTCTGAAATATTCATCTGTTTCTGATTATTCAATTGTCCTCAACGGATTGAAAGACTCCTGCCTTCATTTGTCATCGTTCACAGAACTGAAAGAACATTTGACAGTTTTTGTAGGTCATCCATAATTTTCAGTTTAGCAAAGGTAATCCCTGACAGAAGGGATTCTCTGAAATTAATTTATTGATCTGTGAATTGTATTCCCCTAGAAACAACTAGATAATCAGTATATTAAAAAAATACACATCAATGATGGGGTTTGCACATCTGAATATTCCAAGAAAAATGTAAAGAGTCTCTGTCTCATAGTCACAAAGAAGTAGAAGAATCATCATCACCAACTGTTTAAGAATAATTTTGATTCTGCAGCCACTTAATGTTTGTGGGTGCTTCTGTACCCACAATTCAAAAAAATTTGTGTCACTCAGGTTTACATCCAAGCTTGGAAGTATTATGTTAAAAATAATGATGTTACATTAGTTTTGGAAGTAACGAGTAGGTAATGATGATCTTTTTCAAAGTAGTGCAACAAATGGTGATGTTGTTGCTTTCTTTATGCATAGAATAATCTTTAAGTGTTCTTCAGATTTTAAATGTTGTTTTTTAAAGGAACTAAAAGGTAATAAGAAATATGCACAGTAAAATTTCTAAAAATATGATGACTAATGGCAATGCAGCAAGTAATAATGACCGATTCCTTTACAAAGTCACTTCAGAGACTCTCATTTCAGTAATAAGTAGAACCAAATAGAAAAAGTGGTGCAAAATACACAAAATAGAATGGTGAAAACTGTTTTTGGATTCTACTACATCAGACTGCTGGCAGTAGGGAGCTGCATGTTCCACCATGCAGGGAAGAAAAAAACCTCAGTGCAAGTAGGAAAAGAAATGATGTCAAGAAAAAGGTAACTATTCTCTTTGAAATATTAGTATTCTTTTTTTCCTTCCCCAAAAGCATCATTTGTTAACTTTAAAGATGAACTAAAGCATTTTGAAAAAATTCTGCAGATGGTATTATTCAGTTCTTCAAAAAACCTCTGTTTTATGGATGTGTGATATTGTGCTTCTGTACCCACAATTCAAAAATCCAGGAAACGGTCTGATCGTGCTGCACAATATTGTACCCACATTGCCAAGCTTTACATAGCAAAGGGCAGACTGAATGTTGACAACACCAATGGCAGCAGTCAAAATGGTCTACGGCAGTCATTCTCAATGGGGGACATATGTCCTCCTGGGGAACCCTGGCACATTGAAAGGGGGGCACAGATTTGAAGCAATTCTTCACACACCACCTTCTGAGTTTTGTCATATGACTTATACAATCCTGATTTGGCCTATATTTCTTTCATATTGTGTTTTTGGCCATGGCCCAAAAAAGGTTGAGAATGGCTGCTGTAGACCATCTTGACTGCTGCCACTGCTGTTCTCAACCTTCATGGGAGTGTCACAGTATTTGAAATGGGAACAAATTGAATTGATACAAACCAAGAAGGGACCCACAGTATGGTGTACAGAGTGGACGGAAGGATTGCACTGAAGATAAGGACCTTTTGAGCATGAGCTGGATTGCACCAAATTTCACAGTGTGGACAGTGCAAGTCTTGCTTTTCTGAAGGAAAACCTACTTCAAATATCAAACATAATCACATTGAAGTCAAAGATGTTCAGAACGTTGATGTGAGATTGTGAGGGAGGGACCCTAGACCCAAGGAAGTGTTTTGCTGAAGTCTATGCTTTTGAAGTAGACTTAATGTCAGCTTGTACTTGGGCTGAATGAGGGCAAGAGAACTAGACTGTATGACACATTTTTAAAACCTCATGATATGCTGTTATGTGCTGTCAGGTAGATTTCCAACGAATGGGAATTGTATGAATTGAATGAAACTAAAGGCAGAGGCTTTTTTATTAAGTCAGACTATTTCATATTAGGTCTTCCTTTTTCCCAACTGCATTCAGCCTTTCCTAGAATTAGTGTCTTTCCCAGCAAGTCTCATCTTCTCATGATTTTCCAAAGTATGATGTCCTCACTTTAGTCTGGTCTAGAACCTACTTACTTGTCTTTCTAGCTTTCCATAAACTGTCCTCCAATACCACATTTTGAATGAATCATTTTTTTCCCCACTCAGCTTTTTAAATTGTCCATTTTCCATATTTTATTGTAATTAGGAATGCCACAGTATGAAAGATCTTGGGGTTGTTTTCAGTGGCACATCTTTACATTGGAGAGTTTTTCCTAGTAGTTTTATAGCCTCCCTTTCAAGTCTCAACCTTTTTCTGATTTCTTGGTTGCAGGTCTCTACTTTGATTGATGACTGAACCCAAGTATAGAAAATTTTTAATGATTTCGATTTCTTCATTGTCAACATTAAAATCATGAATTCTTCTGTAGTCATTATTTTTGTCTTTGCTTTGGGTGACACCGTTCTAAACAATGGTGTCATGTTGCAGTCAAACCAGTTTCCCAGGTTCTTCAGCCAACAAGGTCTTCTCCTTCCTGCACTTCTTTAACTGTTCATTTTACCTTGATTTATCAGCTGGCAATCAGTTTTGCCAGTTATTTTGCTACCTATAGGACCTCATTGAAGGGTATCTCCCCTTCTATGCTTTCCTTTTCTGAAGCTTTTGCATCCATTCACTTGGATAATACAACAATATGCACCTAATACCTGATCTTTGAATATGAAGGTGAGAACATATGAACGGAACCCAGGGAACAACAAACAGAATGGATCTTGGGCGGAGCTACACAATGCTTAACTCTGCCATGCCCTACTACTTTGGGAAATAAGTTATATAAAAGAAGCAAGACCTATGCCACTTCTATTTATACCGTGATGCCATCTCCATCATGACATTCCTTATGAGCTGGGGGGCAGGGGTCGAGAAGACCAATGTACCCTCTCTACAATTTTCTATGTTTGTTTTCCCAATTAACTTAGCATTCTGTAGATGCCAAATGGAAGTTTTTTGTGTTTTTATAAACATATTCTGTCCTCATTGGACTGTTTCAGGTGAAAGTGGGAAGCAGGAATGACATTTTCAGAATTTTTGACTGAAAATTCCATAATTTTCCATGTTGGGAGCTTTGCCTGACAGACAGACACTTTACAGTTAGCTAGGCTCCATCCAAGCTTCTTCCTGCCTTTATGCTAGCTGGGAGCTTTCTTTCTGAACAGAAAACTAGCCAGAGCTAAGCCTAGCTCAGCTTCAAAGCCTTTCAATTGAGGTCTTTCTCCTGGGCGAGCCACATTTAGGTGTCTGTGGAGTAGAACTCCCAGAACATGAATTATGGGATTTGTAGTCTTAATAATAATAATAATAATAATAATAATAATAATAATAATAATAATAATAATAATGATGATGATGATGATGATGATGATGATGATGATGATAATAATAATACAAGCATCCATAGTGAGAAGTTCCCCCTTTGAGGGTTGTTTCAGATTATTTTGTTCCTCTGCACACCTTCAAGCTCATCCAAGCATATTGATTCCAATCTGTTTTACCTCAGTCGCCCCACTTTGGCTTCAGTCCTGTTAGCATTCAACAATGTGAATTCTCTGTCAATAGAGAATAATGTGTCAGTCTAACAAATGTGAAGAAATTTTGCCACTACTTGCCAAGAATTTGCAATCCTTACAAGAGATCTTGTTTCCCTCAAGAGAGTGAGAAATCAAGCCCTTTTTTATCTGCCTTGTAAAATTTGGGCAAAATGTCTCTAGTGTCACACACACAGCAGCAAGCACAAAGTAACAGGCTGATTAATGTCAATGAGGCAAAATGAACAACAACAACAACAAACACAGCTAATACTTCTACATTTTAATAATTCATGCAACAAGACAGTAGTTACCATAGTTTTAAATTTTGTCCTTGCAGAAATGAGCAAAAATCAGTCCCTCAGTTTTCTCCAAGAGAAAGGAAGGAAGGAACATTTTTCATCTTTCTTGTTTAGAGCAAACCAGGTCACAATTTATATTAGAATTTTAAATCCTTGATTGCTTCATCCTTGCATGTAAGGATGAGCAACCACAACATTATGAGGACAATACAGTACGTCTTGGTGCTATTGAGGAAAGCAAGAATGTTTTGCTTGTGCAACTGGCATGAAACTGTAATTGTGCAACCACTCACAAAGGCTGCTGCTTTGCTTCAGAGGCTTTTAAGAGTTAAAAGCAAGCATTGATTATCTCCATCTTTTTAAGGTATCATCCATCCCTTCTGTGCTTGCTGCACACGTGCCCTTTGCTTTCCAAAGAGAAAAGGAACCTAATATTGTGCAGAGGCATTTGTGTAAATTGTGAAGACTTTGAGAGACAAAAAGAGTCTTTTCTCATGTCAGAGGTAAAGAAACTTGCAGGGCTTCAAAATTCCTCACCAAGGTGTCTCACTGAATGAAAACAATGAAAATTGAAGAAAACAAGGAATTTAGCTAGTGTTCCTCAAATCCTAAATTTGCATCCGAAGTCAAACTAGAAAACACATTTGTATAGATGGTGCTTCCTGGTGAAAGACCTCTATTTATCATAGCATATGATTACTCCATATCCTACATTTAGCATGCTTTGTTTTCTTATTGGTCAATGAATGACCTTTCAGGTCTTTTTGCTGGAATATATATTACTAGCAAAATCTTCATGGGGAGATTATCATAGGAAATACACATTCCCCTTAATGTGTATTTGATGCTCACATTGCCTGGAACAGAAGGCATAAGCACAGTTGATCAGAAGATACTAGTCACTTGGCATTTGTTGCCTCTACTAAGTCAGTTTCTTAAGCTTTTAGGCTTGTAAAGATTCTAGTCTTTCGCATGTGAGTTGCATTGGGTTGGAAAGTACTTGTTCATTCTCTGGTTCCAAGTTTTTTTTTTATTTAAAAAAAATTGGTGTGAGTGAGAATCAACAAATAATTTTCTTAGTCTGGCACACTAACCTAGCCAAAAAACATCCCCCCCCCCTTCGGATTTTATATATACATATACATATAAATACATACATTCATATATATATATATATATATATATATTCCACATCAACACTTACTGGGGCTGATCCTTTGTTGAGCACCAGCAACACAACAGAATCAAGCCACACCAACTGAAACTCTTTCTCAAACTTGTGTTCATCCACACTGACTTACATTCCTGCTCATTGTAGCTGAAATCCATAGGTTCCAGTTGATTTCATCCTCCAACATTTCATTCAAAATGACCTTGAGCAGGATGAGGTCATTCTACAGAGCAAGTATCTATCATGAAAAAGAGAGGCAGAAGATTATGTTTTCTCCCTCTCTCTGATGGCTTTGCAAGGCTTGTGGTAAGCTGCTATCTTGAATCTGTAACATCTTCACTTTGCATTGGTGTGATAACTGCTCTGTATGTTTCTGTTACAGAAAATAAATCGTAAGCCTGAGTTGATAGGGAAACCCATCCACGAGCATGGCTGTTAATGAAATGCTGGCTGAATTAATCTTTTGGTGAGCAAGTGACAATCTCGAAGAGCAAATAAGGTGTCAAGTACATCGCATCAAATTTCATCTCCATCAGACACTGGTTTTGTTTTATTCATGTTAATTCCTTTGCTATCTAACATTTCATCCCTGACCTCTAGGAAGACACTGCTGCTAATGCATCCACAGAATTTTTCACCAGTAGGAGACAATGTCCTTCTGTCTTATTCTAAAGCAATGAGGGGCACCTTTTGCTTTCCACTGCCTTCATACTCTTTGTACTCCATTGCCCTCCACCATCTTTCACCCATGCCCTCTACACTGTATTATATTTTTTAGAATCTTGTCTAAATAGGCGGGAAAGCCAAAACTTATGCAAGGAGAAGAGAGTAATAAGTTGCAGAAGGCATAGACAGGGTGTGTGGAAACTGCACCCCCGAGGCTTATTTGAGCCCCCAGGTTGTGAAAGCTCCAACTCAGCCCAAACAAACTCACAAAGCAAAAATAATAATTAAAAAAGTGATGCCCATTCACTTCCTCATTTAATATTTTCCCTCCTTTTTAAAAATATTTTTTAAATCAATTTCTAAGATTGGTGCCATCTGTGGGTAGTTTTGGGGTGATGATTTGGTCCCAAACCCCACCAGGATTTCTTGATTTTGGTTTAATAGAAACAGAGGAGATCCAGTAGTCCTGTTTTGCTTCAGGGAAATGACTATGTATGTGTGTGTATTTGTGTGTTTGGTTTTTTACTCCTGGCAATCATAGGGTTGATCCCTACGTCCCATGATCATAACCAATGAAAGACCCTAGATGCCCCATGGCAAATCATCCTTTGGCACACAATTTTTTCAGTAGTGTGGGTGATCACGGAACAAAGGAAGACTAATTGCCTTAGAGAAAGAACAAAGGAGTCGACAACGGATGTCGGAGCCAGCAGAGCCTACAGGCAATGCCCTGAGAGCTCTTTTATTTACTTAGCATGATTACATAGTATGTTGTTAGAATTTGGATAGGATACTAGTTACCTAATCGTAACCAGGATTGGCTGAAATAACCCTTTGATCTTATGCTCTATCTCTAAGCGAAAGGGCAGAATAAGGGGTTACCCCACCTGCTGGCAGCTGCCGCTTCCTGCCAGGAGTGTATGCATGTCACTGGAACAGAACGCAGCTACAACCTTTAAGCAGAAGTTTCCCACAAGTAGAAAAAGGTTATAAATATCTTACCAAGGTTGTCACAGATATGTCAGATTTGGAATGCCTTAATCTAATCAATTCACAATTCTTTACATTTATAAACATCAGTCAGATTATGTTCTAATATTAGAACATAGAGTATGTTCTAATATGGGCATCTCTGGAGGGTTTGACAGTTTCCTCACTTCAGTTTCCATTCCTTGTACCTCTGAAGGCTTTACCCACCTCTTTTCAGAGGGCTGGACTTTCTTAAAAGAAAGGCAATTTTCTGTGTGGGGGAGGAGATTGGATAAATGCCCACTGTGGGACTTTCTTTTGATATCAGAAAATCTGGGGGAGGCCCAGAAGCCCAAACTGGGGGGTCTTGGCAAGGCTGTACATGGCCCATAGGCCACACACTGTTCCCACCCCTGTCCTGAGATAAAGTGTGAGGTAGACACATGCATAATGTTCTGTTTCCTGGCTTAAATAATTTAGCATTTGGCTAATAAATGTTATGACTTCTCTGACTAAACCTCCTCCTTCTCCTCCTTCTTTTCCTCTCATATTGATACCATCATAGCTTTATTGACTTTGGATGGTATTCTCTAAATGGTATTCTCTCAGTTTCTTGTTGTCTCTCAGTTTCTTTAGCCATTACATTATCCTCCTTCCTGACCTTCTTTTCCTGTGTATTTATTTTCCAGGCTACATAACAGTCTGCAAACATTTATGGAGGCAGAAATTACTGCCTTTTATTTGAGGGTAGCAGCCTTACTGTGCAGTCTTATGCATGTCTACTCAGAAATAAGCTTCATTGAGTTCAATGAGACCGAGACCCAAACAAATGTATATAAGGTTGCTACCAAGCCTCAGCATGCCTCTTTGCAGGTGTGAAGTACACTAAGACAATATGCTACAAAAAATAAGATAAGAGCCACTGAAATTTCAGAACTCGAGAGCCTTTGGTTTACGTATTGATTTTGTAAATTTGGATTTCTGTCTTTCTCTTTCCTTGGGGGTATAACAGCATGCATACAAAGCCATACCACAAACCAGAGAGACTCAGTCAGCTAACGTATTGGGTAGCAGAACAATAACACTGTATACCTTTAATTTCAAATGCCCTCTTTCTCTGTCAGTAAAACTATTTGTTTGTGTGCCTCCAGTACCCCAGGTTCCATGCCACCACCAGTGGAAACTTGAGATAGTAAGAAACAACTAGCATTTAATTAAGTATGCAATGGGATTCAATATAGACAATTCAAACAGACTTGGTGAATTCACAATATTTTGCCACCTGAAGTAAAGCAGGAAATTCACCTCTCCCCAGGGCAGGGTGCATATTATAGGGCTGCCACATCCCAGAGCACTGACTGAAGTATCTTAGAATCATTGTTTCTTTCCAGGTTTCCAGGTAGAGAGAGAAAGCTCCAGATGAGCAGTATCAGAAGAGGAGAAAGTCTGATTTTTGTTTGTGAAGTAACTTTAGAGCCTGGACAACAACCTACACCCATTTTCAGCTGGTGCCAGGGCTCACTGTTTCAACTCAATGGTGTTTGTATAAGTCTACTCCTTGTGCAATACTGGCACACCAAAAACAAAACAACAACCGAGGAGTAAGGGCAAAGGATTTGGAAAAGATTTAGTGGGTCCACAGGCAACTCAGGGCACAGATTAGAGCGTCATGTGCCCACTTAGAGTTGGCTGTCACAGAAGTAGTTCTGGTCTCGTCTCCCAACTCTTCCCTGCCCTGGTGTTTTCACAAGGATCCACTTCTGTGACATTAGAAGGTCATGTCTCCTGGGCAGGTAAGGCAACATAGCAAGTCATATGGTACTTAAACCTAGCCATGATGTTTTGGCACAATAAATAGAACATTTCAAAAGGAACTCTCCCTTTCTGGAAGTAGCTAACAATGCAACTACCAGCAGACTATGGTTCAAGTCGTCTCTGTGTGTCACTTCACATCTCTGTAGGGTGTTCCTTCTGTTAAGCCCAGAGGCATCCCTGAGCACAAGAATAAAAAGTTACATAATTAATGCCAATTAAAGTCAACTGCCCCAGAATTAGCTTTTTAGCTCACTCCTTCCTAGGGTATCCGAAGGGCCCACCACTGTGGTGTCACAGATATCACTTCTATGAGACTGCAAGAATCCACTGTTTCAGCTTCCAAAAATCTCATGGAATGAGATGTTGTTGACCTGGCAATTGTAGTGGCTTGCCTCACTCCATCTAAAGGTTCTGCTTGTTCTGCTACCACTTGGTCAACTTCAGAATGGTTAGCAGCAAAAAACAGGCAACACATGCACAAGAAAAAGCCTAGATGTTTGTGATGACCACAAGTCCCACAAGCACTTCAGAAACACCACAAGCCACAGTAGGCCACCACTGGCCACATATTTATTTATTATTTATTTAAAATATTTTATCCCACCTTTCTCCTCGAAAGGGCATACATTTCCTTATGCTTGCAGATCCTCTGGGTTTAGAGCCCCATGTTTCTTGTTTTGACAAGAGTTCATCGCATGAGCTGGCTGTCTCTTGGCCCACAGTAAATAACAGCACAATTTTTAACAACACGGAAGACATTCAACACTTGCCTGCCAAAGCTGGATGACTTTCTTTATAAGTCATGCTGCATTAAATGTGGGCTTCCAGCTTGTGGGTTCCAATATGTGCTTTTGTTGAGATGATGATGTCCTCGGCACTGGGTGAGAGCTGCCCCTTTGTAAATGCTGGCAGAGTCAGCATTTGAGTCTTTGCATCTTGAACAGCTTGAAAGGAGCCTGCAGCTGGCTGTGATAAACCTGACCTCTGCCTCGGCGCTTAATGCAAGACACTCAGCCTCTGGGCACAACCTGTCTCAATGGGTAGCTGAAGCTTTCATTCTTGGGCTCTTTCAATGTGAGTGAAAATGCCTGGCAGAATGTCTGGTTTCTGCTTTTCATCAAGGATACTGGCTTGAAGGAAATCTGGCATCGAGAACGAGTGATGTTTACGAGTAAACACAATTTACAGTTATAACCTTCACCACCAAATTGTGGGTTACATGTTAATCTCTGTTTTCAAGCACCACTACGAACACAGGCATGGTGGTGACACACCTCAGGGTCCTTTTCACATTAGATGTTAATGACATTCATATACATTAATAGCATGTTTTCTGAGTGCCATTGGTTATGCAGCCAAAACTGTACAACCACAGAGAGAGGTATGAGAAATCCTAATCCACTAGATCAACTTCAGATGGGTGAATAAGAGTGAAGATCAGCTGCACAATGTTCACATGTTCATAGTTCTATCTGACCCAGTTTTTGTCTCTATCTGCATTAAACACATCCACACAAACATAGAACCTGCAAGCATTTTTGTACTTGACTTTTCTCAATATATATATTTTTCTGTATGCTATTTTCTGTCAGAGAATTACTTTGCATTTTTTTTTTAAAAAAAGTATGCAGTCTGTGTCAGACTAATCCTCATTTAGGACTGAGTGCAAATTAGAACAATTTGCATACAACCATAGACCAGACAAATGGAGCCCACCTTTATCCCCCTGTTATTGTCAAGGAAATACTAGTTTTATCCATGTAATTTTTGGACCTGGTTAAAACTGTTATTCAAGATGGATGCCCATAATCTTCTTTGACTTGATTGTCCCATTTGGTAAAAAATGGACAATCAAAAAGCTGAAGCAATAAGTAAAGATGAAACATTGCTAAAGTTTAATGGGTAAGGGAAAAATATTTCATAGAGCTGCACACAACCTTATCTCAAGCCATTTTATTCTAGGAAAGTTTCTGCTCTCTCTCTTTTTTTCTCCTTCCCAATATAAAGAAGACCATTATGAAGCCTCTCCCCCAGATATTCTCCCCTATTTCCTTATGCCTCCTCACAGTGCACTGAGATACTGCTGGCCCAAGGCTCTATGTAGAAAGCAAGCAGTGGCTGCTTTTGAGATAGTGGCAGTACACCTCCCCAATCATTAATATATATATATATAAATGATTGGGGTGGTGTACTGCCACTATCTCAAAAGCAGCCACTGCTTGCTTTCTACATACATTAATATATATTAATGATATGGGGGGGGGGAAATTAAGAGAAAACAAGGAAGCTATGTTACAGCCACTGCTGTTACAGAACCCTGCTCCTGACTTTTTTGTCAGTGGAGTCTCATTGCCCTGGAGAAATATGGAGAAACTGGCCTCTCCAACCTCTCTGCCCACACATTGGGTGGAAAATTCTAGAAGCTGCTCAGTGCAGCTCTCTCTAAGGGGTGTAATGATAGGGTTGTTTCTGAGGTAGTATTAAAAATGAAACAGCAATAAATATGACAGGAAGAGGAGTAAAATTGGAGTCAGATTTCTGGGGCCCAGACAGCCATAATTATTTTAAGGTTAGAGTTCAAATGTAAGACATAAATTCAGCCTTTTGTTTCTAGTCCCGTCTTTTTCTTATTTTAAAAAAGTTGTGGTCAGCTAGGAATGTTACTAAATGGGACAGAACTTGCTGGGCCTCCTTTCTTGTTGTTTGTCCAAAGTAGAGAGATATACAACTGCACAGTCATTTCTAATTTGTTTTTGTGAGAAATGGATGAAAACATAAAAAATGAACAGAGGAGACAAATGAAAATCCTAATGTTTTATTTCCCCCATTTCTTCCTCATGTGATGGATTTTTGAAGGGAATGAGACATGTTGCATTGCAGTGTTTGCCAACTGGATGCAAACTGGAACAGCCAATAAGAAGAAATCTTGGAGGGTTTTGAAAAGGAGATAGCTGCCCAAGAAGTCCAAAGCATTTGGGAAGCATGGAAGATCCACCCCCCCCCCCCCAGTGTAATTGCTTGCAAAAAGGGAAAACTTTGTTCAATCTGTCTGGAACTTGGCAGCTCCAGTGCCTTGGAGGTGTACTACAAAGTCAAAGCCTTCCATCCCTTCAGATACAAACATCGGCCTTTAAAGATATCAGAAGACATGTTTGGTCTCTGATATAATCAGAGTAGAGGCAACATGAAAAAGGAACCATTTGTCTTCCAGAACAAATGGGAAACAAAACAAATGGGGATGACAAAATAAAATGAAAAATGAATTTTCTTAAATTCAAGAATGTGTCCCTAATCCTCAGTATCTGGTACTTGAAGACTGCTTTTCAACATGGATGTTCCATTGAATAAACTATTTGGGGTTAATACACACGGACAGCCCTACTTTCTATAACCTTTCTAAAGTTTTAGAAGACCCATCTGACATGACTTCTCTCCACCATGGTCTAAAATACCAGAGGGTGAAAAAAAATATCAATTCCACATAATGAAAAGAAGAGAATGTGAGAATGAAGACATCAGTGCTCTGTGTTTCTCTCTCTCTCTCTCTCGTGGTCTCCTCTCTTTGTTACATTTCCTTGGACCCACTAGAGTCCTAATGGTATGAGCTGACTCTTACAGTTAGGACTTGCAAAACAGCCACCATTATGATCATCAGTGTATGGATATTTGGAGAGATTGTAAATTGCCAAGGCCACAAGAGTGTAGGGTGTCCTTCATATCATATGTTAATTTTATGCAATCCCAAGAGCATTTCCATCTCACTTGGCTGTACTGCTTTATATGTTACCTTTTCAGTTTTGAATGATTGTTGTTGCTGTGTCAGAATCAGAGGAAAGGTACCTGTGTTGTGCATTAGATGCATGCTGAAATCAGGGTCATAAAATGGCTACTGAGAATGAGAGCTGAGCTGCCTTGGCTTGTCACATATTTGTTGTTGTTGTTTAGTCGTTAAGTCGTCTCCGACTCTTCGTGACTCCATGGACCAGAGCACGCCAGGCCCTCCTGTCTTCCACTGCCTCCCGGAGTTGGGTCAAATTCATGTTGGTAGCTTCGATGACACTGTCCAACCATCTCATCCTCTGTCGTCCCCTTCTCCTCTTGCCCTCACACTTTCCCAACATCAGGGTCTTTTCCAGGGAGTCTTCTCTTCTCATGAGATAGCCAAAGTACTGGAGCCTCAGCTTCAGGATCCGTCCTTCCAGTGAGCACTCAGGGTTGATTTCCTTCAGAATGGATAGGTTTGTTCTCCTTGCAGTCCAGGGGACTCTCAAGAGTCTCCTCCAGCACCACAATTCAAAAGCATCAATTCTTCGGCGGTCAGCCTTCTTTATGGTCACATATTTAGTCCATGCTATTTCATGCATGGATAGATCAGTTAAGTCTTCCCTTCAGATTCTTCAGCTAGCACTGCAATTTGCTATGTCTCTGCTCAGAATTAAGCTCCATTGAATTCATTGAGGTTCTTCCAGATAAATCCCTTATCTTGCTCCATAAGCCAGTTCTCATGCTGTTTCTTCTAGGATAATTGCAAGAGCAGACAATATATCTCTTATCTCAGAGTTATTTCTATCATGTGCTGTTAAATCCTGTAACTTTTTACCCTGAGAAGTGATTTTTTTAAAAACCCATTCTGTTTTGGCACAACTATTTCCATACGTATCCATGTATCAAGATGAATTGTTTCTGTGTGTTACGGTGGGTGGGTGATTTTCCCGTGAGTATTGCCATCTTGCCCATATATACGTCTTATGGAATGGCAGTCCATGAAACACAGCATATGATGGTACCACCACAAAATGAAGCCATGACTTATTGGAATGTTTTGTGGTGTTCTGCTGCACTTTAAAGATCATTTTTACAGAAAAATGCTATACCTTGGTGTTGTTGTGGTTTTTTTAACAAAAAACAAAAACAAACCACAAACTATTCAAATGTGTCAGAACAAAAATTCTGGTTGGTTTCATGTGCAATATGACAACAGTTAGGCATCCTTCAGTCTCGAGAGACTATGGTAACGTGCTCTGTATGGAGGACCTGGAACAGCGTCTAGTGTGGCTGAGAAGGCCAATTCGAGAGTGACAATCCCTTCCACACTGAAGACAAATACAATCTGTTCCCTGTCCAGCTCCCTGATTTTGTTGCTTCCGGGACTGCCTCTTTGCCTCGGCCTGCTGGACAAGGGTCTCTTCAAATTGGGAGAGGCCATGATGCACTGCCTGCCTCCAGGCTGAACGCTCAGATGTCAGGGTTTCCCATCTGTTGAGGTCCATTCCTAAGGCCTTCAGATCCCGCTTGCAGATATCCTTGTATCGCAGCTGTGGTCTCCCTCTGGGGCCATTTCCCTCCACTAATTCTCCATACAGGAGATCTTTTGGAATCTGACCATCAGCCATTCTCACAACATGCCCAAGCCAACGTAGACGTCGCTGTTTCAGTAATGTATACATGCTAAAAATTCCAGCTCGTTCTAGGACTACTCTATTTGGAACTTTGTCCTGCCAGGTGATACCAAAAATGCGTCGGAGACAACGCATATGGAACGTGTTCAGCTTCCTCTCCTGCCATGCACAAAGGGTCCAGGACTCACTGCAGTACAGGAGTGTGCTCAGGACACAGGCTCTATAGACCTGGATCTTGGTATATGCTGTCAGCTTCTTATTAAGCCATACTCTCTTTGTGAGTCTAGAAAACATGGTAGCTGCTTTGCCAATGCGTTTATCCAGCTCGACATCTAGGGAGAGAGTGTCAGAGATCGTTGAGCCAAGGTACACAAAGTCATGAACAACCTCCAATTCTTGCGTGATGGTAATAGAGGGAGGTGAGTCCACACCCTGGCCCATGACTTGTGTTTTCTTCAGGCTGATTGTTAGTCCAAAGTCTTGGCAGGCCTTGCTAAAACGATTCATGAGTTGTTGGAGGTTTTCAGCAGAGTGGGCAACAACAGCTGCATCATCGGTGAAGAGGAAATCCCGCATGCATTTCAGTTGGACTTTGGTCTTTGCTCTCAATCTAGAGAGATTAAAGAGCTTTCCATCTGATCTAGTCCGGAGATAGACACCTTCTGTTGCAGTTCCAAAGGCATGCTTCAGCATGACAGCAAAAAAGATCCCAAACAGGGTTGGCACGAGGACACAGCCCTGTTTCACTCCGCTTCGGATGTCAAAGGGATCTGATGTTGAGCCATCAAAAACTACGGTGCCCTTCATTCCCTCATGAAAGGACCTGATGATGTTAAGGAGTCGAGGTGGGCATCCAATCTTGGGAAGTATTTTAAAAAGGCCATCCCTGCTAACCAAATCAAAGGCCTTTGTGAGATCTATGAAGGCCACAAAGAGTGGCTGTTGTTGTTCCCTACATTTCTCCTGCAACTGTCTGAGGGAGAATACCATGTCAGTGGTGGATCTATTAGCTCGGAATCCACACTGTGATTCTGGATAGACTCTGTCTGCAAGCACCTGGAGTCTCTTCAGTACAACACAGGCAAGCAGCTTCCTTACAACGCTGAGAAGAGAGATGCCACGGTAGTTATTGCAGTCGCCCCTGTCTCCTTTGTTCTTGTACAATGTGACGATGTTTGCGTCCTTCATGTCCTGTGGTACTCCACCTTCCCTCCAGCAAAGACGAAAGACTTCATACAGTTCGGTGATGATGATCTCTTTACAGCACTTCAGCACTTCAACAGGGATGTTATCCTTTCCAGGTGCCTTGCTGGAGGCGAGGGAATCCAAGGCCGCTTTTATTTCCTGCTAAAGTTGGTTCGCTGTCCAACTCTTTCAAGACAGGGACGCACTCAATGTTATTTAATGCTTCTTCGGTTACTACATTCTCTCTGGAATATAGCTCAGAGTAGTGCTGTACCCAGCGGTCCATCTGCTGTGCTCGGTCCTGGATGATCACGCCTGTAGCAGACTTCAAGGGAGCAGATTTCTTCTGTATTGGACCTAAAGCCTGCTTGATACCGTCATACATTTCTTTGATGTTACCTGATATAATCACATAAATATGACATATATATGTGATTATATGGCTGGTACGATGTCCAACCCTAGCAAAAGTCCAGGTGGTGGTTGTCATCATGGTGGCATTTGTACACTTCCTTATAAAGACAATGTATTGTATGCTGGACTGTCATAAAACTGTGGGCATAATAAAACTGAAATCATAGAATGAGGCGCAGCAGGTGCAGAGCAAAAGAGGGTCAGAAATGAAAGCAGGAAATAGGTGGATTCCACCAAAGACATTAAGAGTGGGCAAGGAAGAAGAGAGAACAAGATGATGCAAGCATAGAAAATGCAAGGTGGGTTGAGCAATTGATGGTGTAATTATGATCATTCCTTGTGATTTGTTGCTACTAAAGTAGATAGATGATAGTAGGGAGAAAAGCATCTAGACAGACAGGCATGTTGGGTGCAGAAGTGGTATGAGGTGACAAAAGGCCACATTAAGAAGCATGAGGTGACTTGCAGCTCTTTAAAAAAGGCTGTGTCCATAAGATTCCTCAGAGTAGCTTTTGAATTTGGTTTCCAGCTCTCTGCATAGCAGCAATAGATGGAAATGAATTGGGATCCAACTGTGCATCAATAATCTTCGGCTGTTTGACATATTTCTTTTTCTATGGTATCCCTTGCTGAATGCCAGCATGGTCATCTAGCATCATTAATGCCTGCAGAAACCTTACACAAATGTATAGGAAATGACGCATATTTTTTGAACATTAAATTTACCTCGCTTTTGCATTTATAGCTCCTCAAATAAACAAACAGCAGCTCCAATTAAATGCTTCAATTGTTTTATTGAAAATGCACTGCTATACAAATGAACTGCTTTGGTGAAGCATTAAGTACCCTTTCAAATTCTAGTGGAAAAGGTTCTTTGAGGTTTATTTCTAATTATAGTGATTGGAATTAAAATTTTGTGTACTACTCTGCTTTGTGTGTTGGGGGGAGGGGAGTATTTAACCATAGGTGACCTTGCTGATGACTCAGTAAGCAAAATAGTTTGAAAGTATTAATATTATTATTGTTTTTCCCCATCAGGAGTCTGTGGTATGTGATGTATGCAGTTGTTTTCAAAATCTCTTGGTTGTTGCACAGTTGATTTGGCAGCATTGTTAAAAATAAAATTAAGTAAAATAAATGCACATAAACTTTAACTATTACAGATAACATAGACCATTTAGATTTTCCCAGCAAAATCACATAGCTATACATCTGTTGCCTTTTCCGGGCACGTTTACAAGATATACTTAAATCAGCTTTAAGTCTGTATTTTATTCTAAACAATCCTTAGAATTGTTGATACAGTGTGAAGAGCACCAGTCTCTGGCGAAGCTCTCTATGCCATATTGTCTGATTGCATTTCTACTAGTGATGGAAACAGCAGAGATATGGTGCAAATCAATTACAAGGATGAGGGGAGCCCACACTGTACCTTTCACATATCCAATCTTCAAACATGCATGGGGGAGAAGAGTGTTATGTGAACTTCCCTTGTTTGTCCCTGGGAAAAGCAATCTAATAAGTTTGGCCTAATTTAATTTTGCTTTGGGGGATTTGACTTAATCAGACTGAGGGTACTTGGACTAGACTCATTAGATAGAAAAAAATGATTAGGGGGCATACAATTTGAGGATGGGATGTTTGCAATTCTCATTCACTTGCTCTCACTGGTTCTCTGGTGGACCGATGCCTCCTTATTTTTCCTTCTTTCCTGTTTGTTTTCTTTCTTTCACAATCTTATTTTTTCTTTTTGTCCTACCAAAATTATTTTAAAATGCAGTGAGGGAACAGGAATAAAGTGAAGATGATGAAGAAGAAAAGCCAGGAAAAGCCCACTTGTGCAGTGGAATTTTAAGCCTTCTTCCTTGAAACTACTTTGGGAGTCATGTGGGAGATCAAGTTAGAAACTGAACTGACATTCTTTATGCTAGTTATCCACCTACAAATGAGATATAAGGGAGCATTTCAGTTCACTCCAGTTACAGTAGGGCTGCCAAATCATCAGCATCTTCCCCCACACCTCCTGAAATTTCAGGACCGGTACTGGAGACCAGGTAGGCAGGTCCTTGTGATGTCAAAGAGTGAGTCCCTGTGATATCACAGAGGTGGAACAGCAAAGGTTGAGAGAAAGGTAAGAAATGCTTCAATTGGTTGTGGAAATAGGCCCGAGGAGAATTTAGGTAAACGGCCCAGAATCCAAGAAAAAACTGACTAACTAAGCAACACTGCAACCTGGAGCCAGATGAGAAACAACAATATCCAAACACTTTTTTCTGGTTGGCAGGCCAACAGCCAAATACTCCAACAGTTACAGTAGTTGTTACTATTACCACTAAGAATGGCATCCCACATAGTCTACCTATAGCACAGACGGCACATAGCATATTTTTCCACATCCTATGCAGCTTCTGGGGTTAGTGGAAAGCTGATTACCAGCTTCCACATAATTTCTTTTTTTCCAAGTTCTTGCACTGCTGTTATCAATGTGCACTCAATGCAATGTGATTATATACCACACCACAGTGCTTAAAACTCTCTCTCGATGGTTTACAATTTAATTATGCAGACTACACATTGCCCACCCCCAATGAGCTGAGTGCTCAAACGTATTGACCTTGGAAGGATGGAAGGTTGAATCAACCTCAAGCTAGCTATCTGAGTCCAGGATCGAACTTAGGTTGTGAGCAGAGTCTTCTTCACTGCAGTGCTGCAGTTCATCCATTGTGCCACAAGGCTCCTATCAGGGCTTGTGAAACAAAAAGGCTCATGAATACTAGTGCTTGATTCCTTGCCTTGCTCAAAACAACACTATGGGCGGAAGTTGAGGCACCTATCCATTCTCCTCCCCTTAGACCTGGCTTTTGGGGGGTATCAGCATTGGGTAGGCAAAACACACATACAGACACTTTCATGAGAAATGTGTGAGCCCTGGCACCAGCTGGGAATGGGCAGAGAGTGATTTCCACCTCATATGCAAAAGTTTATATATATATAAATAATATATAAAATAATATATATATTTGTTCTCCAACACTGCTCACCCTGAGTTTCTTCTCACTACCTAGAAACACAAAGAAGCAAAATAATTCCCTGAGATTTCACCCATTTCCTTGATACCTGGCAACTCCAATCTACCTTCTGTAGAGAAACGTGAGGGATCTTGGGATGCTGAAAAGGCTACATATCTATAGGTGACAAGAGAGAAAATCATGAAATGTAAGGACCGTGTACTTCTTAGTGGGGTACTTTGTGGTATCAACCACTTTTCTTTCCCCTCCTCCCCTCATCATCACCATTATTACTGCTGTGGGGGTGACAATTCTCTAAAAAGCCCAGGGGCTTTGCTTTCTGTTCAATAGGATCCCTAAATAATGCTTATATGGGAGTGCCACTGTTGTGGCAGAAACTTTAAAAAGGCTTAAAATAGCAAGGAAACTCCTCTGTTTCCATTGATGTTCTTTCACTAAGCCTTATACACCCCTCTACCATGAAAATGCTGTTAAGAAGGGCTCTAGGTCATGTCTTTCCAACTACATCCTGTTTCTCCAATGGGTGTTGGGTTTATGGAACCAGGCTTTCAGATGGAAACATTCCAATCTGATGGGCAGTCATGCTACTAATAAAAATAGCCAGTCAGCTCAGGTGGCAGATCCTCATCTGCAGGGAGCAGTGGCAAAATCTAGAACAAAGCTATGCGCAACATGCAACTTTTACTGTACCCTTCAGTGGACTTGGTTCCCTCTGGTATGGTAGAGGATACTGTTCTGTCTTTTATTTCAATATACAATCCAAGTGTCAGTCCAATACGTTTCTGTTGAGGTAATAGGGAGAGACAGCAGCTTGTTTTTTTGCCTCAGGCAGCAGAATGTCTTAGACTAACCTTGCCTTTCAAGGCATCACCCAACGAAGTCTCTGTGGTCCTTCTCACATTTCTCTGCATGGTTCCTAACAGACACGTTCTAGTGTTGAGTGTTAATTATTCAGTTGCTTTCTATTTTCTATATTCTCTCAGATTAAAACAAGTCTCTGCAGAGAAGCTTTTGTTTTAAAAGGGATGTCCACATACAGCCCACATCCTCCCTACTACTCAACTTGGGATGTGTTCTCAGAGCTTCCCATCCCCATTTATATTACAAATGATTAGCTATTCTCTTTCTGGAGCTTGGCAGGGCAGCTGACTTTGATCTTCACTGCCTCCTGGCTAAGCCTCAGGACTCCATGGCTTAAATAGATCCAAACTTGTGATCCTGGGACAAAGAAAAGTTCTGTGCTCTGTGAAGATTCTTATCTTCCACCGCCCATTCCATGGAAGGGAAGAAAGTAGGGCTTGTGAAGTCTTGGTGTTTTTCAAATCACAGTCAAGTACATTTGAGTCCTCCTGTCTTAGCACCTTGGTTTGAATGCACATCTCAATTTAGATGAGGTTGCAGATAAAGGCATTTATTGTATAGAGGAGTGAAACTGTTTGTTGACTTATCCAGTTGCTTTTCTGTTCAAATGGTTCAGCATTTTGAGCTTCATGCAGTAATCTGTGGTATTGTGGGAAGGAAGACACTGCCTTTGAGGGTATGGATGGTGAAAATCTATTTGGAAAGGGGAGTCCTCAGAGTTAACAAAAAATAGAAGGTAAGAGGAAGTGGAAGCCCTTTGGGAAGTCAATGAGTGTAGGTGCAAATTCACACTGAACCAAATCTGCAAGGCAGGCATTACACAATATTGTCATTTGATGATGTTTAAATAATGGCTAGAATCCTGTTAGTTATGTCCACAAGCATAATTCCATTGACATAAATCTCAGCTACAAATTGCTAAAAGTTAAGAGGTTGGTGTAGGCATTTCCTATCAAACACCAGTTGTTTGATTTGGCACTTGACAGCAAATGCATATGCTGACTTTTAATTTGCAGCCATTCACAACCAAAATTTATCTCAATGGCATTCCACTGGCACAAACTTTTCAGTTGGATTCTGGCCAGTACTTTCCGGTTGTGACCATTTACACTGTATAGTTTAAACACACACACAGAGAGAGAGAGAGATCCAGTTTGGACAAGAATTTTCCCAGAAAATTATTATGTTTTGTCTTTTTTTTTCTTAGCCAATATAAGGTACAGGATAAAAAAAAGCCACATGTGTAAAGATAACACACCGAGTATAAATGACAATCTGAAAAGCCCATAAGACAACATTATGGCTGCAAATGACAATCTGATAAGTGCACAAGGTAATGCTATCTGGCAATTATAACTTCTGTTGATCTTGGTCTTGGATTTACTCTTTGGCATTTTTACATATGTGGTTTGAAAAGAATTTTGTCCAAAGGATTACATGCAAATAGAATTTCACTGAAGTCTAAAACAAGCATGAATTGAACCCCTTAGATTAGAATATTGACTTTGGAGTCTGTCAAAGGACCAATCTCAAGGCCCTGCCAGAGTCAGAATCAGTCCAAAATAAAAAACAACAACAACCAAGGATTGGATTTACATTGGGAAGCCTGAGACAAAGGCAGGTTAGTGCCCAAAGGCTGCTTGGGGTCATGAGCCAAGAGAGCAGCTGTGTACAGCAGATGCCAAGGAATTGAGGTAGAGTTTTGTTCAGCAAGCTACAATGAACTGGAGATAAGTTAGAGGCATAAAGCATGAAACACATAAAACAATATGCATATTGGAGACCTGCTACTTTGCGTGGAAGCTTCCAAGATCCTGGATTTACTATATTTGTAAAACAAAACCTGGGGAATAAACTGCTATTTTATGTAGCTGTTGAACAGGTTTCTTGATACAGACATTGAAATAAAGTACCTGGAACAGTATTTACTCACACTCAAAACATCTGTCTACAGTCAAAACCAAACTGAATCCAAATTGTGTAAATATGTGAGTAAAGTTTAGGTAACTAAGCTGAGACAAAGTGTAGGGTTTGTTCCAAATAGAACTGCAAGACTTTGGATGTGACCACCCTGCAATTTGATTCATAGCCTGTATTATGGCTGAATTTGCAGTCAGTGATCACACAGGGACTACAAATTGATTCAGGAGTTCTGTGTTCACACTCAATGCAATGTGATTAGCATTTCAGCCCACAGCCTCCCTTCTTTGCTTGCTTGCTTCCTCTGGTCCCGCTTCTGCCAGTCTCTTTATGGTTCACTGTCAAGCTGCTTGATTATGAAACAGTTGTACAGTGTTTAGAAATTGTGGCAGTATTCCAAAATTGTTCTTAACGTGTACAGAAAATCAGTTCTTCAAAAAATCTCCAGCATATGAATATGGGACATTTTGTTTCTCTATCAACAATTCAAAACACTAGGAAATGCCCTGATATTGCTGTATAATATTGGGCCAGTAGTGCCGGCAGGAAAAAGGATGCCAAACTTTATAAAGCAAAGGGCAGCCAGAATGGTGATGACATCAAGGGCAGCAGTTGAAGCCTTGTTTGCTTTCTGGAATGTTTGCTTTCTGGAATGTTCTCCTCCCTCCTTTGTTCTCATTTTAGTTTTGTAAACTTTACTGGCTTGTTTCCAGGTTTGGATTCACTGTGTGTTTGAATGTGGAGAAATCCTTTCAAACATGACCTTTGAGTGGATAGGTCACAATTAGAGTGCTTGAGTCTGTCTTACCTTCACCCTGTCTTTCTTTCTTTCTTTCTTTCTTTCTTTCTTTCTTTCTTTCTTTCTTTCTTTCTTTCTTTCTTTCTTTCTTTCTTTCTTTCTTTCTTTCTTTCCATTCCATCTTTCTTTAACCTGTTGCTGCAATTATACTCTGATTCTATGAAATAAAACCCTCTGCCTGCTGACCTTTGTGTCACAAGGTGCTGGTTGAAGTCCCCTTCAGGGAATGGTTGGGGACCCATGATGGGGTTGGGGACAGTAACTAGCAGTACATTCCATGCTGGGGATAGGAGTTAGCATAAAAGAAACAGCTCATTCTTTCTTTCCTGGTTCAACATTCCTTTGGAGGTGACTGACCACAAATCTGAGAAGATAGATACAAAGTATAGCACAATAAACCTAATATTCAAGTAAGGTCTACCACATGCCTGAAAATGATGGCACTGCTTAAAACCAACCCCCACCCCCCTGATTTGAGGTCATAACTTTCTGCATTTTCCCCTTCACAGAAATAAGTCATTCCAGAGACATCCAGAAATGCACAAATAAGGTCACTGATCTGGTCACAGATTGATTTGGTGTGTGAACAAAAGGGTGCAAGGCAGGTTGGCCCCAAATTGTGTCCTTTCTGTTTGGGAATAGACTAGGTGTGTGCGTGCTCCTCATGTGTATACTGTATATGAAAGTATATTTTATTTCTCTACGTTAGTTTTGAAAACATACATGGGAGATGAGAGCGAGAAGATTGCTCTGAAGATGCATATATCACATACTGGCAAAAGGCCAAATCAGATGATATACGCTGTGGCTTGTAAAATCATTCCAGCAGTCCTTTAAAAAAAAAGAAGAAAAGCTGCTGCTACGTGAGCTATTTGAATAAAACGATGCCAATAGGTAGGTGTGCATGCCTAAATTGATATTTTTCTCCTTCCAATGTTGTAAGATACCTACAGCAATATCTCACTTGTCTCTTAAATATGAGACCTTTGATCCAGCAAATCCTCACTTCAAATCTCACTACTGACATAAACTGATATATTCCAACCTGAATTGTGCTATATTATAAAAATACCACTTGACTATTTCATAGGTATGAATCTCTACCTCCTTCTTCCCAAATAAATTATGCTACCATTACAAAAATGCTTAAAGATCTCCTTGTTTGGTACTAGGATTAAAGAGAGCAAACAAGGCTATCCATTAACTTATGGGTTGTACCCCTTGAAATTTGTTTTCCGAACCCTATGGGACATGAGCTGGCTTACTTTCAAAGGAGGCCAGAGATGGAATTTTAGGATTTCATGAAGGACCTGCCATGTATTCTCTCATAATCAAAGCACAGAGTTGTTTTGTTTGAGGAAACCCCAGATATACCCTTTTTTCTAATGTTTAAAAGACATTGAAGTAATTCAGTCAAAGGTTCAAACTCAGGGTGAAGCTCAGGGAAGCCTTAGCAACAATCTTGGTTCCCAATTAACTGGGATCATGTGTGTGGTTCTCTCATTTATTGTAAATCGATTTGGTCCAACAGGTGACCTTTGTGGTTGAGAATCAAAAGTGTCATTGTAGGTTCTTCAAGTTTATATCCTTTGCACTTAATTACTTGAGGCACAAGGATAAATTCTGACAGGTTTCAACCAGTCAGTACTATCTATGGTGGCTTCTACTGCCAGTTTCTCCAGAGCTCATAACTGGAGGGAGAAAGATGCATTAAATGATGTGGAAACACTTTTCAACTGGCCTCAGTATACTATTAATGTTAATTGGTTGTATTTTCATCCTTTGCTGGTACTACTAATACCTTTCCATATCTGTGGTTAAATTATGGAGAGGAAAGATAGTAAAATATTTCACAAAATCCACAGTCACTACTCCATGACCCTCTTAAGAATAATTCTTTATCAAAATAAAATAAAATAAAAATGATATGCTTCTTCTGTAATTCAAGTACACGCTTCTCTTGACATTTCTCAAAGGGTTGTTTGAGAAGTAAACCCCAAACGTGTTTTAATGCAGACATTCTGAATCCAATTTATAGGTGCAAATTTCTAAATGACTAGAATTGCTATGATAGCTCACTGGGGGTGTGGAACTGTTGCAACCACTCCTTAAATACCTCACTTACCTTGAAAAACATATTAGGGTTGCTATACATCTGTTCTTCTGACTTGATAGCACATAACAGATAACAGAATTGATGTATCAGAAATTTTAATCCCTATTCCACTTTAAATAAAATACAGTGATAGATTAGCAATGTGTGCAAGGCCCTGAAGAAATTACCTTTCTCCTTAAAAAAATGTATGTCAGAAGTGTCTGATGGAAGTATAAGACTTTGTGAAGTTCACATAGACTGGGACAAAATTTCTCAGAAATTAATATTCTCATAAGTTTTCAGAAAATGTTCATTTTCTGAGTCCTCCCTGTGGTGTTTGAGAATTTAGTCCCTCCAGAATATCTGGCAAAATGGACTTCCCAATATCACTACTACAGTGGATAATTTGAAGGGTGACCAACTATATACATCCAGTTGTATTCATGTTTTATTATGCATTATTACTGTTAATGTTATTGCTTCAGTATTAGTGTAAGAATGTCTTGGGGTACATCTGATTGTCTAGAAGTTGTTGAACTATAACCTCTCACCACTTATGGTGGCATCTGGGGCTAATGGGTGCAGAAGAGCAACAATATCTGGAGGGCTACATGGTCCTTAGTCTGATTAACAGAAAGGTGAGATGTGAATTTGACAAATAAAGAAATAATACTATAAAATCAAGCAACTGACTTAGCTCGTGTTCTTTCAGGTCATCCTCTCTTAGCCAATTACTTTCTTCACTATGAACAAATAACAGAGTTTGATTGAGCATAAACTGAGCCAATGTATCTCAGTAGATTACTTTCTGAGAAACTGTATTTATTCCCTGATTTTTGCTTTCAAATTTGCACATTTCCAGCTACATTGTGGGTCCTTTGCTATACCTGCTGTCATGATCATGAATATGTGGTTCAAAGTGTGTAGTTTGAATGGTTTATGTAGTCATGAGAAAATGTAATATGGATTCAAAATGGTTCTGTGTAAAACTGATTTTGAATGCTGGGAATGTTTTCTGAAGAGACGGTGAGAAGATTTCTTCTGACCGACATGGCAAGGACAAGATAAGGAGTGAAGTCATAACATTCCATCTTAATTGGGACCAAGATTAAAGAAAGAAAACAACACCTGTATTCTCATGGGAACGAAAGGCGGGCAGAGACACGATGACCCTAAATCATGATTGGTCAACACCTCGAAGGATGAAGAAGAAGGGTGTGACTTAGTTAGTAGAAAAATGGAGATTTTGCCATGTGGAATGTTCCTTAGTCCTTAGAGAGGTTTTGGATCCTTTTCTGCCTTTTTCCTTATTTTGGAATAAGGGATTGAGTATGTAGGGAACGAGAGAAAGAAAGAGGGGGGGCTTCATGCCTTTGCCTACCCTGAAGAAAGCTTTTTTAGAAGTTTAGTTGTTTTTTTACTTAGCTAGAACTTGTTGTTCATTTAATTGCAATATTCTTTGGAAATGTAATCTATGCTTTGCTTATGCATCAAACTGAATATCTATAAAGACTTTATTTTTCAATAAAATATTATTCTTAAAAATCCTTAAGAATGGTCTTTTGAACAGCAAGTCTGCTGAGCCTGCTTCCAAGAGGGTAGCAAGGCCACGATTTTGCTAGTACCAGAGTCCTATCTTTCTGAGCTTTAGTGAGTCTTCAGAGACTACAAAGCCCAGGTGCCTGTACTTGTTCGGTCTAATTAAGTGCAGGAGTGAATCTTTTAGGCTAGACTTGCTGGAAAGGGTCTGTGATATGCCCTAGCTGGTGTTACCAGGACTCAGCCCAGCTGAAAAGGGGTACCCAGACACCTGGACGCTCTCTGGCCAACGAACAGCACTCTCTAGAGGGAGGCTGGTTCGCGACACCTGCCATACAGTAGTATAACGTCCCAAGTTATTCCTTCATCAATCCCACCAGATGTATCTGATACTAGCACCAGTTTCTTGCTGGTCATCCTGACTCCTTTTTGTCCATTAAGGTGACATTGCAGCAAATGACGCCTTAGGGTGCCATTAACTGCTTTTGTGGGGAATGTAGTTTTTGAATGGGTACCTGTGTTAGTCTGTGCAAGCATATTGAACAAGAAAGAAAAGAAAACAAAAATAAAGAAGACAAAAACATTGTGGCACCTTAAAAACTAACTGCTATATTTTAATGAGCTTATGTCTGAAGAAGTGGACTTACTCCACAATGGTAAAGGTAAAGGTTCCCCTTGACAATTTGTCCAGTCGTGTTCAACTCTAGGGGGCGGTGCTCATCCCCGTTTCCAAGCCATAGAGCCAGCGTTTGTCCGAAGACAATCTTCCGTGGTCACATGGCCAGTGCGACTTAGACACGGAACGCTGTTACCTTCCCACCGAGGTGGTCCCTATTTATCTACTCGCATTTGCATGCTTTCAAACTGCTAGGTTGGCAGGAGCTGGGACAAGCGACGGGTGCTCACTCCGTCACGTGGATTCGATCTTGCAGCTGCAGATCTATAGACCTTACAGCACAGAGGCTTCTGCGGTTTAACCTGCAGCGCCACCACGTCCCTTGCCACCACTCCACAAAAGCTCACATTAAAATATAAAAATTAGTCTTTAAGGTGCCACAAAATTGTTGCCTTCTTTATTTTTTTTCCTTATTGTTTTGTTTCTTGTTTGTTATATTTAGTGAGGATGATTTCGGGTAGGAAAACAGTATGGAGGGAAGAGTCAGATCTCCCTCTTTATCTGATTTACCCTTTCCCATATGTGTGTGTGTGTGTGTGTGTGTGTGTGTGTGTGTGTGTGTGTTTGTAGAGAGAGAGAGAGAGCATTGGGGAGGGGAGAATAGAAAATCTAATCCTGGACTGATTCACACTTTCTCCTGCACTTGTAGCCCATGCTTCAGCTTTGTGGACTCTAGGGAAATTGTTTCCCTGTAGTTTTTCCTCTTTGATTTACCAGATGCATTTAATGTAGAAACATTTTCCCATCTTCTAAAAAACCTCCAGTTCTCATAGGCTTTTGATACTAATGGTATCACCTCCAACTACTAAGATTCCTGTGAAGCTGTATTTTTATTCTCATCACAAAATTTCATTTTGAAAAGAAAAAGAAAAACTATCAACACATGAGATAGCTTTCTGTACAGATCAATCTTTACTTATTATTATAGTCCCAAGGCTATTGTGACATTATTTAATGTTTATAGTAAAATAATATGAAAACTGTTGCTTGGATCTACAGAAAATATGCTCTTTACTGTTCAAAAAAATAGGTTGAAATAAGTCATGAAGACAAACATTTCAAAGCTAAAACACAGTGGTCCAAATCCTCTTACCTAGTTAGGTTGCCACAGCACAAATTGCATAACTTTGGAAGCAAATTGCCCGAAGTTTGCCCCAAGTTGTACGACTCTGCATGCAACTGACAAATAATAATTTCTTGAGTTGGGGCAATTTGCCTCCAAAACTACATAGCTACACAAGAGGATTTCGACCAGTGAACTAGGAATAATTTATTAGTCAGAGAGTGACTACGTGGTCAAATGCCTCAGGATTTGCTCCACTTATAAAACATTGGTCCTTCCTCTCACCACTCTCCACACTGTGCAGCTGCTCCTATCCTTGGTTTTAGATGTGACCAATTAGAATGGCTGACAGGGCGAGAGCATTTTTCTTGGTGGACAGAACATCTTGGCATGTCACATCCAGCCAATGTAGGAAATTTAGAAACCATTGCTGATCACACAGAATTATTGTCAGTGATGCTGGTCAAAGAGAAAGATGCCTTCATGATTACATTCTTTGGAGCATTCAGGATCAGTGAGGTGGTAGTTGGATCAGCACATGACAAATCTGGATGTGTCCTTGATGTGAGGGATGCCACTGTGAAAGAGAACAAAGTTCAATTTGCAAGTAGGAGATCATAACCAGAGGAAAACAGGTCACCCTATATGTTTCAGGTAAACAGGGTCTGTGCCCAGTCAGAATTCTAAAAGAATATCTAGAGATTTATCCATTATAGCCTGGCCCCTTATTTATGCACTCTAAGATGCAGGCACTCACTAAATTCCCATTTTGGGGGGTCATACGGGCACTCTTGCAGCTTGCAAGCTGCATCCATGTGAGTTTAGAGCATATTCTTTCAGGATCTGGGCAGTGACTGAGGCTGCTCAGTGTGAGTTCCCATCTGATTGCATAATGGTGATAGGGCAGTGGAGATGGTTAAGATGGGGGAAGTTAAGATGGGGGAAGCAGCTCATGTAGTCTCAGTTTCTTCAGTTTCAGTTCAAGGACTATTGGTGAGGATCTGCGGACACAGTATTGTGTAGTGGGCCGGACTGTACGCTAAGTTCACTGGATGGGGATAACACCTGTGACTGGAAGGCAGACTATGAGTGCATTGGTTTGATTGGAGAAGAATTAGCATGCCCTTATACCTATGCTGAGGAAAAAATTAAGCAGTGCCAGCAACCGAACTTGAGAATCACGCAACTATGTGAAAATGACTTGGCAGAAAGCAAGGGCTATGAGCTGCTGTGTGCTGCTAAGCATGATTTAATTGAGCTTCAAACCCTGTTTCCTGAAACTGTTGTTGTGTGGTCAGACTAGCTTGAGAGGAGGCAGTGGCTGCCAATCCCGCAAGACTGGACATGGCTAGAAGGAAAATGACAAACAAGATGGGACAGTTTGTGCATGAGTTGGGTGGCCAGGTGATTGCACACTCAGAAGTGTCATTTCGAGTACCTGAGTATTTTCATTTGGATGGTGTGCACCTATCAGAGGGATGGATGTGTGGTTACATGCTATATGAAGTGAACTTTATGATTAGTTGCAGCTGTACTAGCTCTGGTGGGAGATGAGGGGGTCATATCCTCTCTCACCTCTGTGGTGTTCTGGAAATATGGGAACGGAGCCAGGTGGTGATGGTAGGGCACTGGAGGCCTGAGATGCTCTCCATGGTCAATCCCCTTTATGGGGTGGGAGCAGGGAGGTCATGTGCACAGCCAGCTTGGGGGCTGTTGCACACATCCCACTCTCTGAAGGACAGGCAGGACTATGCAATGGCCTATGCCCATGTGTTTAACCCTATGTTTATCTCCCTGGTTTGCATCAGAAACCAGGCGGGATGGCTGATGAGGATTCATCCCCTATGCTAGCACCAGGGGCTATTGGCAGCTCTAACCAATAAAGTGGTAACCAAAAGTTTCACCAAAGCAGACTGTGTGTGTTTGGTTATTTGAGCTCCAGTCCTGGGGCCACCATCAGGGTTGCTGACAGGTTGCACTCACATAGTGGGAGTAGAACTAAAATAAAACTCTGGAGGGCTACATACATTTGGACAGCAATATAATCATTTGCATTCTGTGCAATAAGAAAACATATATAACTTGGCTATTGAAAAAATATATTGAAAATATAGCATATTTTCCAGTTTCCTTAAAATAAAATAAATTAAAACATCATTCTTTTTAATGACAAAGGAATTATTACATATCCAGATACCTCCGATAACAATTCCTGCATCTGATGAAGGAGGCTAAATTTCTCAGACCAGAATGCTGTTGGGAATAGCTTAACATGCAACAGTAACTGTGGAAATGACTTCTCTTCAGCAGACTGTTCTTCATGTGTTTGGTTGTACAAGTAATCCTGCAACCAGTGTGTGTTTAGTCATGCAACAGACAGCACACTAAAATGGAAGGAGAGGGGATCTTTGCACAATTACTCTTTCATGGTTGTTATTGCACTCCTGCCACAGGAGTTTTCTTGTTTTTATTCTGTATTTTATTTTATTATGTTTTCAATTGGCAACTAATTCTCTTAATAAAACCTTGACTCAGAGTAAGGTCCACTGCTAGACTTCCATTGGCGGGACACATCCTTGTTCGCCAATGGAAAGGATGTCTGAAAAGCCATACAATAGGGTGCTATTCTGTGCCCTCCATATTGGAAAATCTGTTTTGAGCAGATGCTGGGAAATCCTTTGGAGAATTGCTAACCCTTTCAGTTAGCTCAGAGGACTTCAGGCCTAAAGGGAGTGCCAGCACAAATTTGGATTACTAGAGGAGTAAATCCTCACTTGCCATTCCATATCAGGATAGGGAGCTACAAAACTACTCTCTTTCTTGTGAGAAAGTAACGTATTGGTGTAGCTCTCGGAAAGAGAAGATAAGAACTATTTTTGTGCAAATTAAGCAGAATTCATGCAAGAATTATTTTAATACACATGACTCTTTGCAAATTACACAAAATGACATTGGCTGTGGCTTTTTTTGCATAGACTTTAGAGGAAACAATGTTCGAGCCGCTGCTGAGCCACACTTCGGCAGCATGGCTCGCCTTTGCCTCCCTCCCCGGATCGCGCAAGACTTTCAGTCTCACGAGAATGGCTTGGGAGGAGAGGGGGGAACGTCAGGATATTTAAGGGACTCTCCCCTCCCTCTTCCTTTGCTGGCATCGTTGAAGGACAGAACTCTGCTGCTCGAAGTCGTTGCGAGCTGCGTCACTGTCTGGGAGGCTGTCAAGAATCAACGCTATGGAGTCTGGGGGGGAGGAGCATCGGTTCCCTCCCGTGGTTTGACTGTTTCATTTTGATTAATTTGGTTTTATTTTAAGATTATTTGATTTATTGTGTGATTAAGTTGATTTAACTTTAATATTATTTGCTTACTTTACTTTTAAAATATTTGATTGTTGTTCAGGCTGCAGCAGTAAAGGAGGGGGTGTCGCGGCTGTGTGGGTTGCGCGGGTCGCACTTCCATGCAACCGGAGCACGAGGAGTTCAGCCAGTCTAAACGTTAGGCAAACGAAAGCAGGCTATTGCAGAGGGGTCGGAAAAGGGACTGCAGCCTTTGAGTTACAGCCCAACACCTTACCTTTGGGCGGTGCGGCCGCTTTGGTGAGGGCCAGGTAGGCAGGAGGTGGCTGCAGAGTGGGCGGTGCAGCCGCTTGGCTTTTCGTCTGTTTGGGAGCTCCGATCTCTCCTCCCCATCCTCCCTCCTTCGGAGAGTAGGTGTTTAAGGTGTCTGGGTGTGCGTCTCTGAGGAGCGCCACGTGCTTAACGGTTGGGAGAAGAACGTCAGGTCGTGAGGCACCAAATTTTAAATTAACCTTGTCATTCTTTGTAGCCTATTCAAATCAGTGGGTCATATTTTTAAAATAAAATTAATTTATATAATCAATAATAAATAAATAATAAACAAACAAGCTACAGGAAAAAATCTCTGCTTTGGAAGCCAAAAGGCAGGTGAGACAGGCCCCACAGGCTAGCGAGGCACAGCCACGCCGATCGGCTAGGGATGCCAAGAGTCATCGTAGGGCCAAGCTCAGGGCTATAGCAGATGATCAAATATCCAGATTTGCTATCCTTGAAGCAGAGCAGCAGACAGAGGGGACATCCAGGCATGAGGCAGATGGGGCAGCTGCAACACCAAGCTGACGGTGTATGGAGAAGGGTAGAGTGACTCCTACCCCGGCAGCATCCAGTACGGCAGCAGTGGTTTCTCGACATGCAGGAAGTGGTGGAGGAGGCCATCCCAGAATACCTGTATGGAGGGGAGGAGCAGAGTATGGCGCCGCCTTTGTCAGGTGAGTCAGCCGTTGCACCGGGCACTCCTACACCAATCCCTGCTTGACCTTGGGAAGGCAGCGAACAATTTAATTCCCCCTTTTATTCAGCTTGTGACAGCCAGAATGTCAGGGCCCCAAGTACCCCATGGCCTGGTACAAGCGCGCAGTTTAGCAGATGGGCTGCGCCATATCCTCAAGTTTCATTTCCAGCCCCGGTAAACAGCTCCTATGGCTGGTGTAGGGGTTTGGCCATACCCATCTGTTCCAGACATGGGTTACAATACCATGGCTTTATGAGCATTGCCATTCGGCGACTACGCAATACCCCTAGGTGACCACCTCGCCCTGGCGACTCGGAAAAATATGAAAGGGCGAATATGTAGACCTACTTAAGTTGCTAAATAGAGATGTGGAGAAAAAGGATTTAGACAAGGAGGATGAGAAAGACAAAGAGAGACGCAGGACAAAGAAGCCAGACAGGACATGGTCTAATTGGCTACCCGGGTTTTTAATGTATGCCGGGGTAGTTGTAAAAGCCCAACTGTGGCAGGCTCAATCTCTTTTTCAATACTTAGATTTGATCTACAGGGTTTATGTAGATTTCGCGGGACAAGCATGGCTTAATTATGATGAATCGTTCCATATGTGAAGTGCGATTCACCCAAATCTCCACTGGGATGAGCCCCAGCCGGGCCTTTAGCTGCAGTCTATGACGCCAGCCAGGCCCAATTTAGGTGACAGATTTGATAGTGGACATCTTAACAGAAAGACGGCCCTGAATCAGAATCCCCGTGTAGGAGTGGGGCAGGTGGTTCAACCCTGCCTGCTCTGCTGGGATTACAACGAGGGTGCTAGCGCCAGGAAACCATGCCGCTTCAGGCATGAGAGCTCGGTGTGTGTGGGGGGCAACACCCCAGTACCTCATGTCTCAGGGTTGGGTCTCAACGACAGAATAAAGGCTCAGAGCGGGGTAAAAAACCCAGTAGCAGAGGAAGTAACCCTGGAAAAGGGCCCCAGCCCAATTAGAGTTCTGGTTTTGGAAGCGTGGCAGCTTGATTATCCCTGTAGAGAGGATACCAGTTACTTATTGGAGGGTTTTAGGTATGGCTTTAGAATACCGGTGGTTGGTGAGCATAAAGCGTTTTTTGCTCAAAACCTGAAATCCGTTTGTGGAATGGAGAATGTTGTTCAGGAAAAGATTGCTAAGGAGGTAAAGGAAGGGAGAGTGCTGGGACCATTTGCAGTGGCTCCTTTGGAGAACTTAAGGGTCTCTCCTTTGGGAATAGTTCCAAAAAAGGCCCAAGGTGAGTTTAGATTAATACACCACTTGTCCTACCCAGAGGGGACTTCGATTAACGATGCCATCCCTCAGGAGCTTTGTACCATGCGCTACACCTCCTTTGATGAGGCGGTGCGCATGGTAAGAAAGTGTGGTGTAGGGGCGGAGTTGGCGAAATGTGACATAAAATCAGCTTTCCGGATTTTGCCAGTTCATCCGCAGGATTTTGATCTGTTAGGTTTTCACTCTAAAGGATCTTTTTACATAGATAGAGCCTTGCCTATGGGCTGCTCTGTCTCATGCGCAGCATTTGAGCATTTCAGCTCATTTCTTGAGTGGAAGCTCAGGCGCATGGTGGGCTGTAAGTACACGGCCCATTATTTAGATGATTATCTTTTCTGTGGTGAAAGGAACACAGGGAGGTGTAGATTTATTCTAAACACTTTTCAATCAATGGCGGAGGAGCTTGGTCTGCCCCTGGCTGAGGAGAAAATGGAGGGACCAGCTACGTCCCTGACATTTCTAGGTATTGAACTAGACACAGTTCAGCAGACTTCTAGGCTGCCTGAGAGCAAATTAGCTGACCTTAAGATGCAGATAGCCTTACTGTTGCAAAGGAAGAAAGTGTCGCTGCGAGAGCTTCAGGAGATTGTGGGCCATTTAAACTTTGCTTGCAGAGTTGTAGCGCCTGGGCGCTCCTTTTTGTGTCGGCTTTGTGAAGCTATGAAAGGCCTGCATCGCCCCTTGCATAGGACCAGAGTTACGCGTGGCATGAGAGAAGACTTGCACGTTTGGAATCAGTTTTTAGCTGAGTTTCATGTAATTTCTTTTTGGAGAGGGGAAATGGGGCTCAAGGCGGACTTTCAGGTCCAATCGGACGCTGCAGGTTCATTAGGGTTCGGAATTTATTTCAGAGGCAGATGATGCGCAGGCAGGTGGCCGGATGAATGGCATCAGGCTGGTATTACCAGGGATCTAACATTCCTGGAATTCTTCCCAATAGTTGGTGCATTGTGGCTATGGGCAGAGGAGTGGGGACATTCTGTTGTGAGGTTTTGGTGCGACAATCAGGCGGTGGTTTATATCATAAACAACCTTACGTCACATTCAGAATGGGTTATGGCATTAGTTAGGGCATTCACATTGCGGTCTTTACAATTTAATATTTTAGTGCAGGTCCAACATGTCCCAGATAGACAATAGTTTAGCTGATGCATTGTCGCGCCAACAGATCGAGCGGTTCAGGGAGCTAGATCCAGGAGCCAATGAGTTCCCAGAGATTCTGCCCCCAGAGGTCTGGCAAATTGGCTTGAGGATGCGGAAAGAGCAATAGGCTTGGCCCTGTCACCGAGGACATGAAAAGGGTACTTGGCTGTGAGTATAGAGTTCCAAGAGTTTAGGAGACTAGTTGATTTGGAGCCAGTCTGGCCTGCCCCAGTGGAGCACCTTCAGCAATTTATCATGTTTTTAAATAGGAAGGGGCTGGCGCCGGGATCTATACAAGGTAGGTTATCGGCGCTCACCTTCTACGCCAGGATACATGGCTTTCAGGATTATTCATCAGACTGTTGCATTAAGAAGATGATTGAAGGGTGGTCTAAAGAAAGGGGCAGAGTCAGAGATACCAGGGCTCCCATATCGCCTGCGTTGTTAGAACGCATTTGTAACCAGTGGGGGCTTCTGTGTAGAGACGAGTATGAAGAGGTTTTATTCAGAGCAGCGTCCTTGTTAACATTTTTTGGTGCCCTTAGGATTAGTGAGGTAGTTGCTGCTGGAAAGGGAGACAAAACAGGGGTAGCTCTGCAATGGCAGGATGTTAAGGTAGCAGACGGTAAGGTTCAGATACACATTCGCCGATCCAAGGCCAATCAGCGAGGTAAGGGAGTGCACCTTACATTAGCGTGCTGTCATATAGATAGCATTTGCCCAGTGAAAGCCACAACTGCATACCTAAAGATTAGGAGACAGGAACAAGGATATTTCTTTGTACATAGGGATAGCTTACCATTAACAAAGTACCAGTTTTGGAAGCTGACCGACTTAGCGCTGAATAAGGTAGGAGTACAGGGAGTGAAATTTGGCACACATTCTTTTAGAAATGGTGTGGCATCCACTGCAGCTGCTCTAGGATACAACACAGGTGAAATTAAATGGTTGGGTCGATGGTCTTCATCTGCCTATCGCAGATATATCAGAACATTACCTAATGTCTAGGCAGAGGCCTGGTTTTGTTTTGTCTTTGCAGGTCCCGTGGCGACGGCAAGGCGAAGGCACATTCTGATCATAGGCCACAGTTATGTTTTTTGGGCAGCACGCTATGCGGCTGCATCTCCATGGGGGAGCAGTCTAGGACTTGGAGCCAGAGCCCATATTGAATGGAGAGGGCTGCATGGAATGCTGTGGTGCCAGCTATGCAGAGCGGTTGCCTTCGGCCAGTGTCCACCAGATGTGTTGGTGATACATCTGGGCGGTAATGATCTGGCCAGGTATCATGGAAAGGCCTTGATCCTGGACGTGCTACGTGATCTAACATGGCTGAAGGCCGCGTACCCGACCATGAATATCGTGTGGTCAACGATCATCCCTCGGTTGGTATGGAGAGATGCCATGAATTTTTTACCCGTTAACACTGCACGCAGGAATGTTAATAGGGAAGTCTGCAGAGCAGTCTGCAGTGGCTTTGGATCGGTGATTGGTCACCAGAGGATCCGCATGGATAGGCCTGGGTTTTTTTGGCCCGATGGTGTACATCTGTCCGATGCTGGTTTGGATGTCCTCCTGGAAGACATCAAGGGGGGCCTGCTTGCTGAGCTTGAGAGGCTCGATGGCGGGCATGGGACTTAGCATGGCTAGTCCCTATGCTGTGGCGGGTAGTGCAGATATAACAGGTTTTTTGGTGTGTCCCATTGCAATCTCAGGTATGTTATAGACCATTTGACCTCCCAGCACTGCAGATCGTGCAATTACAGTGCTTGGGGGGAAAGATGCGCTGGGGCCACATCCAGACCAACAGTCAACAAGGAGAAGGTGGCTTGAGGTCCGGCAGTGGTCAAATTGGGGCCGGCCGGGTTCTCGCTGTCTTTAAGACTGCGGAAACTTGGGGCCAGGGACTCGCCCAATTGTTGCTTAAGGGGTCCTTTGAGACCTCTGTGCTTAAACCTGATTCCGCACTATGGCAGGACCCCCCCTTTGCCAAAGGATGGCAACAGTGATTATGTTTAATAAAGTGTGGCCCGTGTTTAATCCATAATTCTGGTCTCATGTCTTTATTCCGGGGTGGGGTGGGCAAAGCATTAGGTGGTGACACGTGTGTGCGTGTTTCTTTTTTAACAGTCAGGTAGCTGTTCTGTGCTCATTGTTTATGCATGCTTTGCTTCCCTCAGAGAAAGGGCACCACTTTTGCAGAGACTGCTTGCACAAATTAGATGAGTAGAATGCATTACCCCTTGTCTTGTTTTGGTTTGGAGACAAGGAATCTTAAAAGTTGCTTCTTGGGGTATATTGTCATGTTGAGACTACTTAAATAGATGAAAGTGACATCCAGTGTTTTCTTGGTATTTGGCACATGAAGGACATCACAGAAGTGACCGTGCGCTGAGGTGGCATGCCCGGTTATTCAACGGACACTTTGACAAATAGCTGCTTCTGAGATTGTAGCTCAACATGTGGTAAAAACCAAGAGGACTGTGACTGAAAAATTTGATAAGTATTCCTCAGCCAAAATCATATTACTTAGCATGATAAATTGCACTAGAAGAGGCCCATTGAATCAATGAGGATATAATGAATCAGCTCTCTATAAATTCCATTGATTTGCAGTTAAAGCTGGAGTAGGCCCATTTGAATCAATAGACTTTACAGAGCAGTTGATTCACTAAACCTCTGTTGATTCAGTGAGCTTACTCTATAGTGATTTATTACATTAAGTAATAGGATTTTGGTCTCATGTCTCTAGGATTTTAGTCCAGATTTCTGAAGAATAGCTTTGTTATCCTGATATCAAAATTGCTGCACTTATAATACATCTCTGAGAATCATAACTGAGGAAAAATGGAATCAAGCCGCTATGTTTCCTAACAGAGGATTTAACATCTATCTTCATCTCAGAGTCTCTGGTTCCATAAAAGCTGTGTTCTATGTGGACCCTTTTGTCCTGCCAGAAGAGCATTGTACAATTACAGCCAAGCTGTACAATGAAGATCCAGTGTAGCCTGGGATTTGCTAGTTAATTATGTATCATTGTGAAGCAAATTCATTCATTTCCTTTTAACTGCAAGCATGTGAACATGTGTCGCTCGTCCATAAACTTCATTAGTTTTCATTATACAGTGGTCTGATAAAATCTGGATGGCCATTCTTACCTCAGTATTGATTAGTAATGCTACATCATTTTTGAAATACTGACCATTAAGCCTTTTGCAACAAGAGCTTGTGAGCATGTTGAGAGAGAAAGTTTTCCATCCAGTTTGGTTTTGCTAATAAACCTGGCCCATTGGAGGCATTGCTTAACAATCCATAACTTCTACATTAGCAAAGAGAAAAAATAAATAAATGGATTTCTGCAAATATACAGACACCCGCAAGCTATAGATTTATTATTATTATTTTAAATTAATGTTTCAACTTAGGGCATGCCTTCCTGTATTAGGGACAAATGAGAATTTCACTTCAATTTATTTTGATAATAATGTAATAAAATTCACAGATTTCCTCATACTGGAGATGCAAAGAACATGGAAAAAAACATGTAAATGTGGGGAAAACCAAAGCTGACCATTCCCAGAGATTTGACCATTTGTCTATTAAAAGTCCAAAACTGCATCCCTGTGCTGTCAACCATAGTAATGTTGAATTAAATTGATCCAGGGGTGGTGCATCAGCTTCAGCTGAATCCCAATTGCAATTGGCCAATTCAGGCTGATTTGTGTGAGTCCAGATCAAAGCAGCATGGTCAGATTTGCTTCCAATGTGAAGCAAAACAGTTTGAAGCATTATGCCAATTCAGATATGTTAAATGAGTGGGGAAAAGCCAGACACTAGAGAGAATGAGAGATGGTGGTGTGATTGGGAGGAGAAAGAGGGGAACTGAGTTTTGCACATTGGCAGCTCTAACATGCATCCTGAGGCAAGAATTTCCCACCACTGTACAGTTCCAGTGCTTGCAGGCTGAGCTGATGCAAGAGTTTCTGCTGCTTGAGGCAGAGAGAGGGAAGTGCTGTCAACAGTATCACATGCCATGCGCTGCCCCCTGCATCCCTCGAGGAGGAGAGGGGCAGAAGGACCTCCTTTCTCCCCACTGCTTCCATCTACCTGCCTAGCTCAGCCATTCCTCAGCTGGCTATGTAAATAAAGCTTTGGCTCTGAGGGGCAATGGAGTCAAGGCCTTATGGGGATGGACACAGAATCACCAGTACACAGACAATTATTTTGGCTACTATGCCCCATAACATCTTGCTCAATGATGATGGCCAAGTGTGCAACCACATAAGGTGGTTGCTCAGCCCGGGTGAGAGGCCTTGCCTGGCAAGTTTCATGAAGGTTACAGTGGCCCTAATAAAACCCATCATATGTGTCCTTTTTCTATATTAGTTCCTCCATCTGCAACACAGTCAGTTGCAAATCCATGTAAAATTACTATTGAACTGAGAGAGAAAAATTGCATATGGTACCATAGTTAAGACTCTTGATATCAAATAGCACATCTTGTTATTGACTCCTTCAAAATGCTCTGCTGGCAGTATACATTGCCTTCTCCAGCCTGACACAGTTTGGATGCATACAAATCTTACAGTCCAATTGCCAGCTGGAGATGGTAGGATTTGTAGTCCAACATATCTGGAAAGTGTCAACTTTGGGATGTGCATTCTAACAACCTATGTAATTAGCTTTGCCACTGCTAGTTCTCTTCTTGATAGTCCCACATGACAACACGTGTCCTGTTGACTCTTCAAACATCTGGATCATTTAAGAGAGATTGCCATAATACCTATAAAAAGTATCTAAAATTGTCTAAAAAGACCTATGAAAAATAACAAGCTACCTAATGTCATTACCACTTGGTGAGTTTACTGTTAAAATGTACCTCTGTTCTGCATTCTTTTCCAAATAAATTTAACTCTCTATAGGTAACTGTGGTACTTTAATTTGTTACAACTCACCTCTGCATCCTCCGTGTCGGTAGTTACAGAAACTGATCAATCCTAGTCATGCAGACTTAAAAGCACAACTTCTCTCTTGAGGCTTATTATCTCCTTGGCCACCACTGCAGACTTTTCATACGCAGTGCCAGACTTCATGCATCACACACCAGGAGGATACACAGTGGGTCAGATGCCCCAAGATTCCATCTGTAACTTTTGTTCTAGTTTCAGGAAGATTTGATATAACAGAATAACACAAAAAGGTCTATGATGGATCACATTTGTCCAGTCCAGCATTTTGTTCCCACCATGGCTAAGTAGCTGCCTATAGGAAGCCCACAAGCAGCATATGAGTGCAGTAGCATCTTGCCACTCATGCTTCCCAGCAACTGGCAGACAGCCACACAAACAGTGAGTTCTTTACCAGATATAACATATAATCATCTTCACTAGTAACCACTGCTAGCCTCATCTTCTATATCTTTATCTAACAACCTTATAAAGCCATCCAGACCAGCTGCCATCATGGAGTCTTGTGGTAGTGAATTCTATATATTTTTAGTTCTGTGCTGTTATTGGGCTGGCAGAACAAATCAACATTCTACAAGGCAATTCTAAAAATGGGGGCAGCTCAAACAAAAAAATATAACTTTGAAATTGGACTTTGGTTCAGCACCAAATTTGGTACAGATATAACAGACATTCTGCTCTTGCTCTGTGGCAAATTTGGGGGAAGTTGGGCAAAAGGGTTTCAAGCTATGATTTTCCAAAAGTAAAACTGTTTTACCACCCCATGCAGAAACAAGTGACCTTAAACTTCCTCAGTTTTAAAACAGACCAAAAAATTGAAAAGACCAATCTTGCTTATCCTGAAAAAGAATGATTGGCCCCACCCACTTTTTTAAATTTGGAAGAAATCTAGGCTGCAAGGGCTGAAATACTGATCCTCCAAAAAGGCCTTTCAAAAGGGAAAAACAACCACTTTGATATAAACTGAGCATTCATAGATGAGGCTTACCAGCAAGAGCATTGCAAAGTAGATACACTGTTGCAGCTTTCACAGCTCCTGACACCAATCTTCAAAGGAGAAACCAGCTCCAGGTCTGGGATAGTTTGTATTTTTGACCCTGTCAGTCAGGACCCAATAGCTGACTCGGATAACTTTTTAACTCCTTCCTACCCAACCAGGCATTGCTGCTGGGTTTGTGAGTGGTTGTAAAATATTTTAAAATATATTTTAAAAAGAAGAGAGAACAAATATTCAGAAGCTCATCTATTTGAACTGTGAAATTACTATTTGTTGCTTTGTGGTTGGGGATGGTCTTACTCAATGTTACCAGAGCTTTTGTGTATATATCCTATCATGTTCAATTGTTCCATCCATTTTGTCACTATACAATTGTCTGATAATTAAGAAAGCCTCTGCAAAGATGTTATGTGTCATCAATTCACTTCTGATGTGTGGTGACTATATGACCTCCAAAAATGTCCTATTATTAACAGCTCTATTCAGAGCATGCAAGCCAAACTACCATTCACAATTGTTGAAACCCAGCCCTGACAATTGCTTTCTGTTTGAGTGAGAAGTGGTTAACTGATGAAAAAAGGAGTCAGCTTCTAAGATTTTCCTTTTCTTTGTATCATTTTGGATTTGGTAGTGAGCAGAAGAGGGTATCCTGTAGATCATCTTGACTGCTGCCATTGGTGTTGCCAACATTCAGGCTGCTCTTTGCTATGGAAAGCTTGACATCCTTTTTCCTGCTGGCAAGATGGGTAAAATATTGTGCAACAATATCAGGCCATTTCCTGGTGTTTGAATCATGAATATAGAAGCACCCTAAATTCATAAAACAGAAGTTTTTGTAGAATTGAATAGAGCACTTGCTTTTACCTATCCTGCATTTTCCACCATTCAGCTTCACTACATTACCCCAGGTTCTAGCATTGTGAGTGGAGAAAGACTTCCCCATCTCCTTTCTCAATGACATGCATAAATTTATATATCCCTGTTATGCTTCTCTAAGCTGAAAAGACCCAGATTTTCCAGCTTCTCCATACAATAGTTGTTCTACCTTTTGATAATTTTGGTTGCCATTTGGGTAGCCATGTGGAACAAAAGGTTATTTTAAAAAGAATACCTTATGGATGATCTCACTTTATGGAAAGCTTCTGTTCTCTCTCACCAAGTAATTACTTATAGGCATATTTTAATTAGATTCAATCACTGGTAGAAAAGCTGCAGGTACTTTGCTGACACTGCTATTCCTCAAAGCCTTATTGGTGTTTATTTTATTAAAATGTAGTGTTCAGGAGAGAGAGCTGTGTTACTATAACAGCATTAGAGTTGGCTTGATTTCATTTCATTCAAAATAAGTGGAATCAAGATCGGCACCTGTTTACTGTTTAACTCCCCAAATGATATTTCAAAATTCAAAGGAATGGTATATGTGTGAAGCTTCAAGACAGTAAGAACGTCTGTATATTGTATGAACAACAACAACATGTTACTTGCAAAAGAAGAACTTGTGTTCATACATGACAGAGGGCCTCACTGATTTTCTCTGATTTCCATGGATCTCAGTTTCACACCTCCATTTTGCAATGTATTTCCCCCCCTAGATTGTTTCCTGATTCTGAGACGTGCTCTGGCCAGGGGTGGGGTGGGTTCAAGAGGTTGCAACAAGAAGTGAGTGTGCAGGAAAAACAAGTTGTATACAGAGGACATTGCATGCTGTGTCCTCTCCCTTCATTGGCTCATGGCCCATTCACCATTTCTAATTCGATAAACAGGGATCGGGTTATTATGAATAAGTCTGATGTGAGGAAGAAAGGCAGCTTTCTGGACAGACCATTTCACAGAATTGCTTGCTTCTGTCAGTCTGATTGTGAGATGAGTAGGTTTTTTGGGGGAAAGAGAGGGCTTTTCCTCAAAATCCCTTTCTGTGATGAGTGGTAGATAGACCATAAGTGACTGGGGAAGGCTATTTGGGGCAATATTTTTGTTTCTTTGTTTGTTTTATTTTAAGAAGAAGACAAATGAATGTAATAACATGCCGAAACCATCCCTAATAAACAATTGTAGGATGATATTCTAGAATCCATGACATCATGGTACTACTGTTCAGTTACAGATGGCTTCAGCATGTCAGTATATTCATTTTTGTTTACAAATAGCTTTCCAAATTCTGTTTTTTTTTTATTTGCTTTGTTTTGAGGGGGAAGGATAATTCTCTGCCAGCATTGAAGACTTTCCCTTTATATTTATTCAAACACCAGTTAGAAAAGCATTGCTCTGAAAGAACATGATACAGCAACCTTCCAGAAGCTAAGCAGGACTGAATCTACCTAGTGCCTGGAGGAGAAATCTGAAGGAAATGATTTGTACATACCACTTTGATTTCCAGTGAAGAAAGGTGAGATACAAAGATCATTAATTTATTTTCTGAGGTCGTTTACATTCTTGAGACTGCCAAGATTATTCATCTTGGTCCTAGTTGGCTATGCTGCTATAAGGGAGTTGGCAGGCAGACGGGAATGTGATTTCATGGTCTAGAATGCAACATTTACACTGTTGTATCTGAAAAATGAATATGTGCTAGAGAAGAAAAAGGCATGGCTTCACTCATGCTAGAATCTTTAAACCAGGGGTGGGGAAATGATGGCCTTCAGATACTGTTGGACTCCTTCCCCCTATCATCACCAGTCATTCTGACCAATGATCATGTCTGGTGTTGCCAGGTCAACATCATTCCACTCCTTGAGATTTCAGAGCGAAACCCTGAGACAGGGAGATATGCCCTTGTGAGTCTCCTTGTTAGGAGCAAGGCTGCCTACAAATGATACTAAATAAATGAACAACTAACTAACTTAGGTTGTGGTCACATCAGGAAAATGTTTCCGAGTTACTCCTCATGAATTTAGACCTCTTTTTTTGGTTCAGACAACACAAGGCCATTATCGATTCTTTTGTGCCCCCCCCCCCCCCCGCTATATCCACATCAAATCCTACCTGCTGGGAGGCTTCTACTTTTTTTGTCACAGGATTCATCCCACAACAATCTCAGTGGTGTCCTGTGTGCATGGCTGTATCGATACTGTTTCTGGCAAGCCACCTTGTGTTGCTTCCACCAGTGATGTTATTTGCCTTCATGTCTCTTCAATATTTTTTTTTAGCAGGTGGAGTATCCGTTCATAGGAAAACTTATGTCATCAGCCTCTGCACTTCACTTATTTGCAGCTCCTTCCACCAGGTGGTGCTCTTTCCCCTGAGCCCTTACTTTTTTTTTCCTCTTGAGGAACCTTGTAGTAGAGCTGCAATAAAAACAAAACCCAACTACGAGCTTCTCTGCTGCAAGAGGCACAAACGCAGCAGAGAAACTTGTACCCATCAAGGGAATGTTGTTGAAACATTGATGTAATGAAATTAATTTAAAAAAAAAAAATAGGAAAAAGGGGGGCTGCAAAGACATAAACAACCTAGACAGAAATATTCCAGTACCAAAGTGTAGCCAGTCATATCACATCAGATTTAGGAAAATGTGGTAATTCAAAAACATGTCAGAACAACGCACCTTGGGATATATGTCACATGGCCGCAATGTGCAAACCGCTCAGGGAGTAAAAACCATGAGAAAAAAGGAAGACATTTTTCTGGTGTGACCACAGCCTAACTGACTAACTCACTAACTAACTGACTAAATAAATGTTGCAGGAGTACTGTATGTAAGGGTTGGAAGGAGATCTAGTACATCTTTTGAGCCAGCTGACTATAGACATGGGCATGAAGATATTAGTGCCCAGAATCACGGTTAACCCCAGGTAACCAGATAATATTACAGTCTTGAACAGAGGTTCCAGGTTAGCACCTTCCTTGAGATTTCAAGGTCAAAAACTGAGACCATGGAGAGGTGAACCTTTGTGATGTTATATGTAACAGCTGCAAAACTGTGGTGTGTGAGAGTGCATGAGAGGATGAGACAGAGAATTTGAATTTCCTGCTTGACTTCCAAAAAAATACCTTAGGAACACAACAAAAATACAGGACACACACACACTCTCTCTCTCTCTCTCCAGCTTTCTAGTAGTAATAGTTATTTCTCCCCCCAAAAAAGACAACAACCAAAACCCAACTTTCCCACTCATACACTATGTAAAATATATTTAAGAATACATAAAGCAATGCAGATATAATTTGATTCTGAAAAATATATATAATTATATGAAGAAAGAAAAATTGAGCACAAACCTGCAATCTTGGGGGGGGGGGGGGAGGGGGAGGAAAAAAAAAAAAAAGCCAAATAAGAATAGGAAGAAACTTTCCACAGAAGAAGAAAATTGATTTGGAGATAAAATCCCTAACTGGAAAGTAGCAAGAAAACAGACATCAAAAAACAAAGATATTTCAGTGAAATTACTAGTGGCCCTCCAGATATTGGACTGCATCTCTCATCAGTCATCGCCATAGGATATGCTGGCTAGGATTTCTGGGCACGCAGTTCAGTAACATCTGGAGAGTCACAGGTCACTTATCACTGAGGAAAAAAGGGGGAGACAAGGGTCGAAAGATGAGCAATTAACTAGGCTTTTTTTAGAAGAAGAAAGAAATGTATCCTACAGATGGCAACACATGAGAAGAATTATTGCAGGATTCCTTAAGTCTAATGGGAACTGGGAACAAAAATGATGGAGAAGAACATTTCTGCAAATAGTGTTGAATGACACCAATATGGAAATGGAAACCAGTATAAATAGAAGAATACACATTTCTGCAAATAGTGCTGAATGCCTCTGGTATGGAACTTGAATCCAGTAATTTTTTAAAAATGAGACAGATGATTAATTTTTCTAGTAAAGACCATAGGGCAGGTGACACAACTAGGACTGTAGTTCTAATGCTTCACCTTTTAAATAATTTAATTCATGTGCAAAGGGACTAGGGCGGGGCGTGACGATCTGAGGACTTCAAAGACTCCCCCTCATTCCAAGGCTGCCTTGAGCCTGAGTGGGGGAATAGGAAACTTTTAATTCAAGTCCACTCCAGCTTTGCATGCACGGAGCTACGCCAGTGAGAATCTGGCTAGTGAAATCTCCATGGATTTCCAGGTGGTTCCCCCCCCCCCATTCCATTCACAACTGGCTTTTAAAATTTTGCACATTGTAGAATTGTCCCCTGTCATGAAAGGGTTGGGGTGGGCAATGGGAAGCATTCAGTGCTTTGAAAGAAAGACATGTATCGAAAAGTACTGCATCAGTTTCTTCCAAAACTTATCACTGAAGTGACCTTGGAGATGATTTTTCTGATACAAATACTGCACAATTGGCGCCTTATCTAAAAATTGCTCAGTTGAATACTGGATAATTGTGGAAATAAATAGCTAAAGCTTCAAGCAGCTGTGGCTTATTTCAAGAATCCCCAGCCCTTTTTTCCCCTAACTTTTGAAATGCAGCAAAGGAAACAATATATGCTGTTATCAGAACAAAAGAACCCACACACTCCAAAGATACCCTATTTTCTTCAGTAATACAAGGGTTAATATTTGGTAAGAAAAAATTACCTCTGCAATGTGTGGAGAAATGAAATTATCCTGAAAACATAATAGCATTTTGTTTTGTTTTTTTGGCCAGTATCATGTCGCCTAGTTCCATCTATGCAATGCGAGTCACATCACCAGGTTGCTGCTAGCTAGTGAAAGAGTTCCTTTTTAAAAATTTGGGAGTGTGTATGACTTGCATGCAAGTAATGTACACCCCTAAAATGAAAAGAACTCTTTAATTAGCTACTGATACTGGGGATGTCACTCCTGCTTCGCAGATAGAACTATACAAGAGGGTGCTGGCCATTTTATTTTATTATTTTATTTTCTATGATGCCTTTGCCACAAGACTAGGTGCAAAATGAGACAGAATATAGTGAAAAAGTAAGACTAAAGCAAAAGTGTTATATTGTATGCTATTAGTTTTCAAACGCAGCTAAAATTAGAACACATTCAAATGTCTCAGGCTGCAATCAGATGGAGAAATAGCTTGCGTTTTGGACTGCGTCTGGCACAGTCTGGAGTGAGCTGTTTCCTGATGATCAGACAACATACAGGGAAATCACGAATCAGCCCAAGTCTGCTCTGTGTTCAGTCGAGACCTTTTTTGGTACAGCAGCATGGCTACTCTTTTTGGGAGCTAGGCTGGAGCAATTCCAGTATGCATAGAAGGGTCACTTTAAGGGATATTGCTCCCAGCAAACCAACCTTTTCCAACACAACCAGACAGGATCCTTTATCCTCATCCAATCCCACCCTCATTTAAAATACTAATGATAATTTACATGAAAAAATGAAATAAAACCAGCATATCTCACTAAAACGGCTCTCCTTAGCAGGCCGCCAATTGCTAAAGCACTTCTGAATAAAAATGTCTTTGCCTGCCACTGAAAATAGAATGGGATGGTGGATCCTTCTAGGCATTGAAACTTCCTGGCCATGCTAACGTCTCTGGCCAGGAAGTTCCAATGCCTGGAAGGAGCCATTATAAAGGCCCTTTCTTGCACCACCACCAGATGTGCTTCTAAAAGTGGTGGGACTCTGGCAAGTCTTGACAGAATGTGAAATTTGGATAAAAAACCTCTAGCTATGGAGCAGAAGTGCAGGGACCTACAGAGCAGAATTAGCTTCAAGTCTCACCAGAGTAGACTACCCTTTAGTGCTTGTCTTATCAACTGTCACTTACAGTCTCAACAACTCATCCTGAGACATTGGTAAGAGAAAGAATAAAAGGTTCCACTTATTCAAAGGTCTTAACAGATCAAAAACTGCACATTTTAAAAAATTGACTGGTTACAGGAACATATCTTAACTGGCTACATGACTGCATACTAACTGTAGACTAACTGACAGCAGACTACCACAAACCTAACTAACTAAAATGGGATGGAAAAATACTCTTAAGTAGAGAGGTGTGGCTCTCCTCAAAATCAGAGGCAGAGATGGTTACTGCTGGATTGACTGACAGTTATTCCAGCCCTTAAAGGCAACATATGAGGTTGAAAAATAATTCCAACAATAAGGGCCTCTCAAGCAGGCTTGTACGGGGAGAATATAGTCTTTTAGATAGCTTGGACTCGAGTCATGTGAGACTTGTAAAGTGACAACCAGCACTTTCAGCTGTTTCTGGAAATAGACCATTCACCAGTGAAGCTGTTGTTGGCAGGGAGTTATCTGTTCCCTTCCACTGCCCCAGTCAGCAGTCTGACTGCATTGTTTTGCAGTAGCTGAAATTCCCAAACAAGTTTCAAAAGACAACTCTATGTGGAATGTGTAACTATATTGGCTTGTCTACATGTCTTGGCCGGAGCAAGCAGGATCAGGAGAAATAGAGTCAGTAGGAGGTTGAGTATGCCATTTGGTGAGGTCCTCCTCAAACAGTTGCCAAATACAGGTATTTGAGTTCTATGTGCCAATATCATGACGTGGTTTAATAAGACAGCCACTTCAATCCAGCTGTGGGCAGGCTCTCCACTAGACCTTGAAAAGTCAAGTGGACAAAAGCTTCCAGGAGGAAGCATTCAATTTAAAGTCATTCAGCAAATATTCACTGTCAAATACACACTTAATCCCCCCCCCCCCAATTCCTCAGCCCCTTCATGGAGCCAAAGAAGTAATTAATTTGCTAATATCCTGAAGTAGCTGGTGAAAGGCTTGCTTTTGGTCCATTCCCACCTATCACATGCACTGGAAATGGACTGATCCAGAATGATCCTACTCATGCGAAAGAAGTAGAAGCCCCTGATAGGCGCCAGAAAGGTGTGGTAAGTATACTCTGGAGACAATTTGGTTCACTCCAATGCTGATGTTGTGTGATCACTGTCAAAAAAAGCAAACCAAGCCATCCCCTCAGTGGTCCAAGCAATGGGCTAAATGACTGTCTGATTGTACCCTACAATTTTAAAATTATAATAATGTGTTTTTTTTAATTTCTACATCCTGCAACTTTGGTCTCCCCTTCATAATTGGATGTCTCCAGTTCCTGTTGTTTTTTGTAACGGTAAGACAGAATGTGACAAAGGCATGTGTCACTATAGTCAAGTCAAACATCTCCAGGAACTAGGGCAGCTGGTCCATTCGCTGTAACTGTGCAAATGCACTCCTGGCTACTGGTTATATTTGCTGTCCAAGTTCATAGCGTAATTCAACCATACATCCAAGCTGTGAGCCAGAGTGTAACCCCATGAGGACAGGTTGACGCTTAGTCCCTGATCTGCCTTTTGACTGACTGGGAGCACATCTGTCTTGCCAAACGATGGCACATTGACTGGATAAATGTTTCAGTTCCTCTCACTTCCAATGTTATAAAACCTCAACTTTTTTTCTCTTCCAAATATTTTTTAAGAGCCATAATGGAGCTCTCCCTCAATCTCAGTAGCAAAATTCAGTAGGTAGAGCTATTCTCATCATGGATATGAGGGTGCTACACCTGCCTATCTAATAATTCATAACACTTAAAGATGATGAATGTGTCTAGGAAAAAAAGAGGTAGTAATCCTAATTCAGAAATACTATAGTTAATTGTGTAAGGATTCAAACCTAGCCTTTTAAGATTTAAGCACTCAATGTGCTAGATAAACAAATTTGTCAGTTACTGTTGTTTCTTCCCCTCCTTCCCTCCCTCTTTCTCTTGAGCCAGAATGGGTTGTCAAACAAGACTTTCAATGGAAAGGATAGGGTTTCTATGCCTTGCACTGGTTTAGCACCCAATGACTAGGAAAATCAGATAAATCTGGATAATTTATGCAAAAGTATGCAAATACATCTTTATTCGGTTTGCACAATGTATGCAGGTAGTAGGATCTTGCTTTTCTTGGTGTGTGGTGATCACTGAACAAAGGAAAGGCTAATTGCCTTGGAGAGAGAGAACAAAGGAGTTGACAACAGTTGTCCGAACCAGCGGAGCCTCCCGGCAACGCCCTGAGGGCTCTTTTTATTGACTTAGCCTGATTACACAGTATGTTATGAGAGAAACAGATAGGATAGTGATTACCTAATCATTAATTAGGATTGGCTAAAATAACTCTTTGATCTTATGCTCTACCTCTAAGCGGAAGGGCAGAAGAGGGGGCTACCCCGCCTCCCAGCCGCTGCCGCATCCTGCCAGGAGTGTATGCACTTCACTGAAACAGAATCACAGCTACAACCTTTAGGCAGGAGTTTCCCACATTGGTGCAAAATTGGGATTTTTAAAATGCATTTTATCTATCTATCTATCATCTATCTATCTATCTATCTATCTATCTATCTATCTATCTATCTATCTATCTATCTATCTATCTATCTATCTATCTATCTATCTATAAGACCGAGAATACTGTCTGTTTTCATCTTTGTTTTTTTAAAAATATTTAATTTATATTTCAGCCTTATATTTAAGCTTTATCCTGGTAGCTCTGGGTAATAAGGAACTGCATGCAGATGAATGGACAAATGCAAAGAGGAGAGAGCATGCCATCTCTCCTTTGAGCCCAACACATAAATCAAGCCACACCCAACAGAGAAATGCCCTGGGCTGTCTGAGAAAGATACAGCTCCTTGTTTCTCTTTTGACAGTTTTCAGTTGGCTGCCCCTTTTCTGGTCCTATTCGCAAGACTGATCTACTTTATTCAGTATGTATGTTCTGAAGTCATTAAGCTCTCACGTCTATGGTTGACTTAAGGCAACTTGCTGCCTGAGGCAAATAACAAAGTGGTGTACCTCCCCAGCCCATGTACAGAAGTGGACTGGAGTTTCAAATGAATATTACTTCAACACTGTCACTGTCGTGTTGTCCTCCACCACATCTGGCACAGCACCCTAATATAAGCAAACTGGGATAGATTGTATGCCATAGCTGGAAAGTTCATGAGGAATGGTTGGGAGGCTGCCATTGATGCTCCCACCCAACACTTGCCAGCTAAGGTGGTTGCCCCACTTTGCCTAATCCTTGGGCCAACTCTGCTCACCATGTCCTCAGTATGAAAAAATGTTAACAAAACCGCTTCCAATACATGGCAGCACGCTTTATTCTCTCCTGGAGTAAGCAGATTTACTACCTGAGCGATGTACAACATGTTATAGCTGTAAATAATCTCTAGTCTTTGGAAACAGGGAATAGCTTTGCTGGAAGCTGTCCATGTTTTGATTTGGTCTCTTGTTAGAGCTCACATTAATTCTTAAAGTACAGAGATTGATTGCAGATTTGTCAGAAGTGATGTACTGAAGGAAGGAGAGCTTGACAGGGCTGTGCTATCGGTGTCTTTGTCACTGATATGCCTGAAATATAAGAAAAGGTAATTGGAGAAGCATTATGGGTAGAAATGAAATGGGACTCAACGAACAGCTGATCCATTCCTGCTATCTCTTTGGCATTCATCAGTTTAATATGAGAAATATAGTTAAATCTCTTTCGGGTTTCTAGTTTGCATGGTAATTTTGTGTTCAGAGAAGGGAAGTAAATAACCTGTTTAACTAAAATATCCATGCAAAAGTCTGTCAATGTTTATTTTTATTAATGCATTTGAGTTTCTACTCACTGCCTTCGATAGGCTGAGATCACTAATCAGAAATCTATTTATCTACATAAGACATCAAAGGGAATCTTATTAAAAGTAAATCAGATAAATAAGGATGTGAAAATCTGTCCGTTTCATTTTTGTTGTGTATCTTAGAATTGAATCAGCATTCCTGTCCTGCCCAAGTTTCATATTAAGTTGGGAGATTTCTTTCTTGCACAGATGTTCCTAATATTTCCACAAAGTACTCCCTTTTCTGCATTTTTCTCCCTTAACAATCACCTATTGGTGTTCATTTTCAAGCAAAGACAGTCCAAAGCAGCCAATATGTGCAATGAACATGTGATCACAAGATATTGGAATTTAGATTAATGGAATGAATTGCAACAAAGATGTTAATCTTGTTTCAACAACAAACAGCGTAATGAAGCTCCCCTCCCCCTAGCCAACACATAAATATGAATCCAGAGGGGAAATCAACCCTTTAATGTGATTAAACAGAAGGGACTGTTGGATTGCAAAACAAATCAAATTAGGGTGTGTTTTCCCCCTAGGCTGATCATTGTGTCTCCTAATTATGAAATCAGTGTCACTGACTATTTTGTTTGCATTTATATTAACAAATTGCAGTTTTGAACCTGATGCCAGTGTCAAAAACTTTGCCCATTAAAAATATGGAATATTCATTTACATTCTGCCCTTGAAACAAATCTTGTTGTGAATCCAATCCTGACTCTGAATCCAAATACTGCAATATCACTGGTGACAATGGTGATTGCTCTTCCTCACCTCACCAAAAAGCATGAGCTGACATATTTACTCTGCCATTGACAAGGACTGACTCTCATTTTTGTCTTTTTGTTTTCTTCACAGTGGTCTCAGGATTCTAAAACAGGAGGGCCCTTTTACTCCATCATTAGAAACAGGTCCCTAAACTATTTAGTGCATCAAGCCATGTATTTCAAGCAACTTTTTCTTTCATTATAGCAACTTGCACCTGAAAACATTTGCCCTGTCCTTGCCAAATACTGTATTGAAATGGCTCTTTTAAAGGTCACATTTCATCCAAGTGCCACACTGAAGAACAGTAGCCAGGAATTTGGCATACAGCGTATCTCCAATTCCCGTACACATCTTTTTGTTCAGTTACATAATGTGGCTGGCATCGCCCATGCTGAAACAGAAAAGGGAAAGAAAGTAGGCCAAATGGTAAAAGGAAGAACAACTTACAACCCTCTCCCCCACTCCTAATAGCAAGGTTAATCAAAATGAAGCTGGATAACAAAATGAAGCTATTACTCATCTGCTGTGACTACATTCTGGAATTAAATAAAGATCAGTGACTGTGGATGGGGGAAAAGAAGCAGTCTAGAGTTTAACATTTGGCCTGGTAACAATAGGTAACTAGGAACATCTTACAGAAGAACTGTAGGGCATTCCATGCGGGCAATTGAGCGGGATCTTCCCATCCCTTTGCAAATGGTTCCTTGTTTGTTTGTTTTTCCCTAACCCACAAAGGAAGGGAAGCTAACTTTTCAGGTCTGTCCTTCCTCCAGATAGTGATCGGCAAGGATTTCGTTTTAGCGTCTTTTACATTAGAGATGATTCTGTAAGCTAACTATCTTTATAGGAGTCCCCTATTACACATCTTTTGAGTATTGTTATTAGTGCTGCACTGACAATTTATCCCGTAAGAACATCAACCATTCTTATGTAATCTGGTAGATGAGACATTTCTTTAGAAAATAATTTCTAAGCAGGGAATATTTTGGAGAATTCTCCATGGATAAGGTTTAAGATTCTTGTATCTATGTTACCTATGAGATGGCAGAGAACTGCATGTGCATGGCTTGTCCTACATTGAACAATAATCTCTATGGCAGCCAATATCCCCATCGACTACATTTCAATGAAATCCCAGAGGAAGGTGTCATAAAGTAACTCCTTGCAAGGCAGCTGAGAGTGCTGCTTTTCTTCCTCTTTCTGTTACACATTTTCATGCATATGCTGTTTCTCTGGCAGCCCACACGTGGTGGTGACCTGGACAATTAGTGCCCTTGGCTTTCCTCCAATGTTATGATAAGCTCTGAAATATAACCACAAGAAATTATAAAGGCTCCTGATAATAAGGTAGAAAATTTTCAACCTCTGGAGACTGAAAGTGGTGTGCTTCCTGAGGACCCTGAGGCTCTGGGCAGGGGGACAGGAAGGGCTACGGTTATAGATGTGAGGCAAGACACCCAAATGTACACATGTATATGCATGCAGGCCTAAGCTGGAAGGTTGTCCAGAACTACAGACTTCATAAGTTAGCTCTACTATTCCTTGGCTGCTTGAATCAGTATCAGGGTGCCTAAAGGGACCAGAAAGACATGTTGCTCTTTGGCCTAGTAGGACGTCTTCTTCTTCTTTTGCCTAGAAACCTACTCCTGGAAGCCTTGGTCAACAGGGTGGCTTTTTTCTCCCTCCCCCCTCCATCTACCTCAGGGTGAGTTTTATATTGCTTGGGGTGGAGTAAGTGGAATAGGTTGGTCATCTCAGCAGGGCAAGACAAGGAAGAAGAGGTGGAAGAGAATCAGTGGTTAGTACCTGAGGCAGTTGAGGGAGTTTCTTCGACTTCCCTCACAGGGGGATTTACGGGAGAGGAAGGGGCCCTCCTCAGATCCAACACATTTTAGAAATAGATGCATGCATTTACTTTTTCCTTCCCTGTGTATTTGCTTTAAGATACTCCAGGATCTGAGAAGGAACAGGTAAGGATAACATAAGAACTTGAGATTGCCTCCATTAGCCTATCTATATTCTACCCAAACTTTCATTTTATTTTTTCACAAACTTCTTATTCCCTGATCAGATGGATTTTCCTTCCCTTTGTTTTTGAGCAAAGCCATAAATAGCTCTGTGTTAAACTCAGCATTGCATTGCACTATTTTCCTAATTGAAAAACTGCATTTCAGCTCTTTTGCCTGCTACTACTGTTATAATAAATTATACATACCTTGAAAACATCCTCTTAAATGCAAAAACTAAAAATAAAAAGTGCTTAATTTTAAAGGCTCACTGTTGCAGACAGTCCATCTTCCTTACCAATTTTACATTATTTTCTGCCATCCAACTTAGAAACAAAACAAAACAAAACAAAAACCCTTCCCTCTGTTTAAGATATGAAAATCAGGGACCACTAGATAGGAGTCTACTATGAGATGTGATCCCACACCTGAGCAGCTGGAAGGGACAACAAGACCCTTATTCCAGTTTAAATCCAGGCTCCAAAAACAAATGTATATATACATATACATCATGGAGCACAGAACAGCTTCAAGAAGGGCTTTTTAAAAAAGAAGCCACTTCCTTCAGCACTACAAGTGTATCTCTGTGTGTGCGTGAGTGAGTGAGAGAGAGAGAGTGTGCGTGTGCGTGCGCGCACGCACTCATCAGATCAAGTGGAGGATTTCCTCCCACTTTGTTTAGGTTGGCATTGTCAGAGAGTTCTTATAAAATACATTTGTTAAATGGATGACATGTCAAGAAACTCTCTTATTTGCACTTTGCCCTGACATATGCATCTCACAGGTGGTACAAGGTGGCCATTGTGGTTCATATCCACACTCCGCCACATGTCGTACATTTGGAATAAATGAAAGCCTACGTACATTGGTATAGTTGGAAAGCCTGCATTTGCAATCTATCTGCCACAAGTGGGGTCAGTGGGAAATGATGTGGTTTGGACCTTCTTGTGTATGAGAGAATACATCTCCTTACACACTCAACATTCTAGACACAGTAGGGTGGTACATAAGCTGTAGGCCCCCCCCTCCTGCTCTCACAGAAAAGAAAAGCCAGAGTATCTACTGGTTATTTCTGGCTTTACAAATTTCAGCTGCAATTAGTTATTTAAAAATGAACAGATTTCCAATCTATTTTTTAGTTCATGGCAATTAATAATACATTTATTACAAATTAGAAAAAAAAACATACGTAAATAATGTCCCCAAATTGACTAACAGCACAAGAAATTTATTTCTACTTTACCTTTCTTCCACTATTGGGGGCAAGTTACTCACAACTTGATAAATAATAGAGCCAACTCCTCCATAGGTTCCCTTGATTCAAATCACCCTACTCTAATTGCAACAGACTATGCTAAAGTAAGTTGTGGTGACAGTAGGCCTATTTCAATCAGTGGAACTTATAGAGGAGTTGACTCTCCAAATCCCCATTGAATGAATGAGCCTTGACTGGTGCAATATACTATACTAAGCAACAGGATCCTGCTAATAAATGAAAATTAAAACACAATTAAACATTTTATCATATTAAATAAACAATTTAAAAGCACATCAGAGGGAAAACAAAATATTCAAAGCACTCCCTTCCCCCATTTAAGGTATTTTCCTCATTAACAAGACCATTTATTTATTTATTTATTTAAAATATTTGTACCCTGTTTTTTTCCCTTAAAAAGCACCCAGGGTGGCTTACATTATTTAAAAAGTCAATGCTGAATGCTAAAAAAATGTTATTCAATATTTTAAAAGAATTAAATAAACATTATATTAAAAATATTAAATAAAAGCATTACTAAAACAGATTTTAAAAGCAACAAAAATGCAAACGTACAAAAAGGCAAACCATCCTGTTTTAAATATCCTTCTTAACCAAGTCACTATGGAAAAGTCTGCACGAAGAGAAGGTAAAAGGTAAAGGTTCCCCTTGACAATTTGTCCAGTCGTGTTCGACTCTAGGCGGCAGTGCTCATCTCCGTTTCCAACCCATAGAGCTAGCGTTTGTCTGCAGACAATCCTCCGTGGTCACGTGGCCAGCGTGACTAGACACGGAATGCTGTTTACCTTCCCACCGAGGTGGTACCTATTTATCTACTTGCATTTGCATGCTTTCGAACCGCTAGGTTGGCGGGAGCTGGGACGGGGGCTCACTCCGTCGTGTGGATTTGATCTTACGACTGCAGGTCTTCTGACCTTGCAGCACAGAGGCTTCAGCGGTTTAACCCGCAGCGCCACCACGAAGAGAAAGCCTTTGCCAAATGTCTGCCTGAAAACAAAGCTCTTTCTCAGCATCCTGAGGAAGCAGACAGGAACAGTAACCAGGGAATAGCTTCTGTGTGTACCATCTATTTGCCTGCTGTTTCCTGCTCTCACATGGATAGTTTCTGGATTTGGCCACTTTGCTGTGAGGCAGCAATTTCACCAGCTATCAACTTTCCTCCCCTAATTGTGTCAGCTTCTTGGGGATGGGGTCACACTGCTCATGACGTCACTCCTTTTGGAAAGCTGTTTTGGGAGCCATGAGGATGGGGGAAATATCGGGAATATTTTTAATGCAGATAGCAAATGAATTCAGCTCTTTTCCATCTTATAAGATTGTGCACTAAGGTGGAAATGGCTGAAGAGTTGGGGCGGTGTTTTTTATACAGTTAGGCAATTTTGTATTTTCTTATGTTGGGCAACAGCAGGAGATTGGAATTCCTTTTTATTCCAAAGTAGACTGGAAGCATGTATTACAGAGCCATGACAGCGCATTTGATGGGTCTCTTAGAATCCCACATATGATAACCAGATCTGAGATTCTTGAGTAAGGTTTTAGGTTAGAAGACATTGTCTCCAGGCAGCTTGAACCCTAGATTCTCTCATGTTAGAACATTTGGGCTGTAGCTGTTCCATCTCTTTTCCTTACCCCGCAACCCAATCATAAATCGTTTCACATCTTCCTATGAAACTGTACCTGCTGTTCATATTCAGCACATGAATATTCTGTTCAACCTTTTCACCCCTTCAAAGGTCTGTTCAACCTTTTCACCCCTTCTGAGAAGTGTTGATCTGTGTGATTCTTCTCTGAACATATTGCAGTAAATACACAATAAATTTGATGTCTCATTACCATCAAGATTCAGGGGCTGAAGGAAAACAACCAAGAAGTGGGGATACAAAAAGCAGGGAAGCAAAATCTACTGAGAAACTTAAATGCATACACATGCTAACAGTTTTTGTTCTCAGGACTTTACAGCAACTATCCCACAAACTTTAATCTCCTTAGGGACAAAAACAAAACACAGGCATTTTGGCTTTTAAATGTCGGAAATTAACAACATATTTGGGTTGTTTGGCTCGTCTCCTGTGTTTACCGCATAGTCTAAGCTATTGTGCTGTGTGATTAATGATTTACTGAAATATAATCTCCTAGGATTACCTCGCCTTGTCAATACACCAACAAACATGACCATTCCTTCTTTGGGAGCTATGAAGGGAGTTAGCTGCATTTTAAATGGAATTAAATTCATCACTTCCTGCAAAGAAAAAAAGGAGTCATTGTGTTAGGTTCATTGCTGTTGTTTTGCTTGCTTTCCTTCATATTTCTGCACTTTTCATTAAATACAGAGTGGGGGGCAAAATAACATTATCCATCTCTGTGAGGAAACATATTTCTAGAGGTATAATCATACCATCAATGTTGTTGGGATTAAATATTCTCTCAGTATCCCTCTTTTATTCCAATAGAACCCATTATCTGTTTGTTCTAAGTAAAAAAACTATTGGGAAACAGGGGAAGCTTCACACAACATGCCATTTGGTTTAAATAGACTCTTGTCTCTCCTTTTCAGATTTTTCTTCTGTGAATTAGGTGAGCAGAACATTTATAGTAAATACATTTGTCTGAGATTAACAGTTCATGTAGGTTGCCCAAAACAGGAGATGGAACTCTTCATTAATAATGTGCATGGCAATGCAGAACTGGAATGGCATGCAATTTTTTTTCCTGTTTCACTATTGATGTAGACTCCTCTTTTCCTCCAAGAACATTTTTTTGTAGCAAGTGTGCCATAATAGCCTCAAGAAGATAGATGGACAAAAATGCTAGTATTTTACATCTTGTATGATACTGTCTGAAATCTTGTTTACACAACTATACTCATGGAAGGCCTATGACATTATAAGCAGGCCATGTTTTTCAGAAATTAAACACTGTGAAGGTTCGTATTTTGCTTTAGCCTCATTACCAAATAAACCAGGAGTCATTTTTATCTCAAAATCCAAACTTGGGTTTATTGTATTTTTAACTGGAAATTGTTAATCAAAGGTTCAGTTCTTAACTTCTCCTGCGACATCAACGGACGCCGCAAGGGCAACCAATGTTCTTGCTCAAATGGGTTTGACGACTTGGTTTCCCACGGCCCAGGTAGAAAAAGATCAGGAGTCAGTGTTTCCTGTTCTTCATCTTGATCCCCTAACAACGGTAGGGTCTCCTCCCCTCCATCTCCGATCCAAATCGGTTCCTTCTCCCATCCCAGGGAACCCCACGGTCCTGGTGGCACAACATCCTCCTCGCTTCCTCCGCTCGCCATAGCCATCGCTCCTCCGCCTCTCTGGCCACCTGCTCCTTCTCTTCCTTTAGCCTCTTTCTCCTCTCTGGAGCCTCGGACTCGCCCCAATAAGAGGGTCTTTGAGGTAACCCCCTCCTTCGTCTATAATCAGCCTCCTCTCACGGCACCTTTACTTTCTCCCATTGTCCCGTCCACGGATCCTCTGCCCAGATCAGTTCCCAGCCGCCTGGTATGTTGTCCTTCTCCCTTTTTATATCTCCCATTCCTGCCTCAATCACGGACCTCCCTCTTTCTTCCCTTCCCGCCAATTCCCCTTCCATCTGAGTGGCTACAGTCAAACCCCATAGGTTTTCTTCCAGTTCCTGGGTATCTATTCCCTGGTGTACCCTTTCTCGCGGAGTCAGCGGCGGAGTGGTCTGTACCTCTCTGGATACCTTAGAGATGGACGGCACTCCGATGAGAGCCTCTATGCTCTCATCACGCCTCTCACATACCCCCCCATCCAAGAGGGCCGTCCTCTCTTCCTCGCTTCTGGCCCACGGTCCCTGCCGAGAAAAATAATCGACATTAGCATGCTCGGTTCCCTTTCTATACTGGACCGTGAAAGCAAAAGGTTGTAATGCCAAATACCACCGGGTGAGTCGACGGTTAGTTTCCTTCATTCTGCACAGCCACTGTAAGGGGGCGTGATCCGTTATTAAAGTGAACGGGGCACCTTGGAGATAATATCTCAGGGCATGAGTAGCCCATTTGATTGCCAGGGCTTCCTTTTCAATTACCGCATATTTTTGTTCCCTTGGCATGAGTTTTCAACTTAGATATAGTACTGGATACTCCACCCCCTCCCTTACCTGTGACAATACTGCCCCTAGTCCCTTTTCTGAAGCATCTGTAAACAAAGAGAAGGGGTAGTCGAAATCTGGGGCGAACCGAATGGGCAACTCACATATAATAGCTTTTAAGGTCTCAAAAGCTTCTTCTTGCCTTTTCCCCCATGTCACCCATCTGCTAGCCCGTTTACGGGTTAGATCTGTTAATGGGGCTGCAATACTTGAAAACTGCGGTATGAACTGTCTATAGTAGCCTACCAATCCTAAGAACTGTTGGACTTCCTTCTTTGTTTTTGGGCAATACCATTGTGATATTTTTGTCACCTTTTCTTGTTGGGGTTGTATTTCTCCTTGCCCCACCTTAAAACTAGGTATTCTACTTTAGGGAGAGCAATTTTGCACTTTTTGGGATTTACGGTCAACCCAGCTCTCCTCAACTCGGTCAGTACACGCCGCAGATGGCTTAGATGTTGTTCCCAAGTACAGCTGTACACTGTTATATCATCAATGTAGGCGGCCCGCACAGTCTTGAACTGGCACTAATACCTTGTCCATCAGGCGTTGGAAGGTTGCCGCCGCCCCGTGTAACCCGAAAGGCATTTTTACAAATTGATACAGGCCCTTTGGGGTACAGAAGGCGGTTTTCTCTTTATCTTGGGGTCTTACCGGGATCTGCCAGTAACCCTTAGTCAGGTCGATGGAACTAAGGTAAGTAGCGCCCCCTAAGTGGTCTAACAAATCTCCCACTTTAGGTATGGGGTACGCATCGAATTTGGACACTGCATTGACTTTTCTAAAATCTATACAAAAGCGTAGGGACCCGTCTGGCTTGGGCACCATCACTGGGAAGCTTCGCCAGGGTCCCTTGGCGGGTTCAATTACTCCCAGTCGCAGCATCTCTTCCACTTCATCTTCAATGACCCCCGTTAATTGTCTAGGCCAGGTCCTCCCTGATGAGCATACTATCACTCCCGGTTGGGTGTCAATAGCATGTTCTATTAAATGAGTGCACCCTGGAATTTTAGAGAATACTTCTGGGAACTCCTTTTCTATCTGTAGGATCTGTTCCCTTTGATTTTGGTCTACCTGCTCATCTATCACTAACGTACTATCCCTTGTTATTTCGGCACTCTCTGGTCCTAACTCTTCCTCTACCTCTGATCCATATAGACATTCTCTGTCTATCCACCTTTTCAATAAGTTCACATGCAACACTTGGTTTTTCCTTTTCCTATCGGGGGTCTCTATTTCATAGTCTACTTCACTGACCTTTCTTATTACCCTATAGGGTCCGTGCCACTTGGCAAAGAGTTTGGATGATGCTGTAGGTAACAACACTAACACCCTTTGATCTGGCTCAAATTCTCTGGGTTTTACCCTTTTATCATATCCCGCCTTTTGCCTAGTTTGTGCATGACCCAGGTTGTCTTTAGCCAACTCCCAGGCCACCTGTAAGCTGTTTCTCATATCTACTATTTGTTGTAGCGCATTCTGGGAGTGGTCTTCCCCTTCTTCCCACTTCTCCCTTAACAAGTCCAGTACCCCCCTTGGGTGTCTCCCATATAGTAATTCAAAGGGTGAAAAACCCGTGGATGACTGCGGGGCTTCTCTCACGGCAAACATTAGGGGTGCCAAAAAGGTGTTGCACAGTTTGGGATTTTCTAGCACAAATTTCCTAAGCATTCCCTTTAGCGTTCGGTTGAACCGTTCTACAAGACCATTGGCTTGAGGGTGATAAATAAAGGTCTTCATGGGTTTTACCCCCAACAATTCCCACATTTGTTTGAATGTCAAGCTCGTAAAATTAGAGCCCTGATCCATCAGGACCTCTCGGGGAAATCCTACCCGTGAAAAAACCACTAACAGCTCCCTAGCCAACACTTTGGCAAATGTGGTCCTTAGGGGAATGGCTTCTGGGTACCGGGTGGCATAGTCAATGATCACCGCAAGGGCAACCAATGTTCTTGCTCAAATGGGTTTGACGACTTGGTTTCCCACGGCCCAGGTAGAAAAGGATCAGGAGTCAGTGTTTCCTGTTCTTCATCTTGATCCCCTAACAACGGTAGGGTCTCCTCCCCTCCATCTCCGATCCAAATCGGTTCCTTCTCCCATCCCAGGGAACCCCACGGTCCTGGTGGCACAACATCCTCCTCGCTTCCTCCGCTCGCCATAGCCATCGCTCCTCCGCCTCTCTGGCCACCTGCTCCTTCTCTTCCTTTAGCCTCTTTCTCCTCTCTGGAGCCTCGGACTCGCCCCAATAAGAGGGTCTTTGAGGTAACCCCCTCCTTCGTCTATAATCAGCCTCCTCTCACGGCACCTTTACTTTCTCCCATTGTCCTGTCCACGGGTCCTCTGCCCAGATCAGTTCCCAGCCGCCTGGTATGTTGTCCTTCTCCCTTTTTATATCTCCCATTCCTGCCTCAATCATGGACCTCCCTCTTTCTTCCCTTCCCGCCAATTCCCCTTCCGTCTGAGTGGCTACAGTCAAACCCCGTAGGTTTTCTTCCAGTTCCCAGGTATCTATTCCCTGGTGTACCCTTTCTCGTGGAGTCGGCGGCGGAGTGGTCTGTACCTCTCTGGATACCTTAGAGATGGACGGCACTCCGATGAGAGCCTCTATGCTCTCATCACGCCTCTCACAAACACTTCCTACTTTTGACTCACAGGTCCTATGGCTCCTAGGTAATCCCCCTCATCATATGGAAGATGTGGGATGAGAGGAGGAAGTCTCGAATAGAAGAGGTGGGATGGGGATTCTTCCCACACAGCTGATGAGTGGTTGGCTGTCTGAGGAGGCAGGGACGGGCAGCCTGAGCTCCTTCCTGGATGGGCACTCTGCCAGAGCAGAAGGACCCTGGTGATGCACAATGACAGGTGAATGGCCCAGATGGCCCAGGAGGTGGGGAGAAGGTCTGTGCGACAGCTGTGGTGCCACACTAACTCGTACGAGAAGGTACACAAAGCATACTTCTCTAGTCTCTATTTACCAAAAATGACTGCCACTGGAAATGTCAGCTATTCAATTTCTGATAATCACCTGTGTTAATGATGTCATCAGTCTGCTCAAGGTATAGCTGTGCAAACAGGATTTCAGCTAATGTCTGAAATGCTAGGACATTCTGAATGTCAGAATACCAACTGACTGGGAACATCACCATATTTGCTTCTCTGATTTTAACAGCAGTTTATCCCACAGAACAGGGGTAAAATATTTCTGGTGAATTCAGTATTTCCTCAGAATGAAAGAGCTATTTTGCTGTACAAAATAGGAGTTGGAAAGGAATAGCTCATCTTATTCTCAATCTATCTGAATCAAACAGCATCAGCAGTAGAGATACTATAGGGCCTGATTCCTTCTCCAACCCTATTAGGCCTTCAAGCAATGGTAATCTGAATTTTCCCGCCACCTGAGGCATTGTTGTCCTCAGTCTTGTTTCATCTCTACCTTCATGATCTCCTTTGTCCCCATCTCTGCATCTCTCACCCACCTGCCCTCTTTTGTTGTTATCTCCTTGCCATTACTGACACCACTGTTCACCCTCCATTTCAGTCTGAGAGCAGTGTTCCATGGAGGACAGTGCTGATGGAACAAAAATGATCACAGGTGTCTGCCACACAGCCAGCCAAGCCATATGTACCAAAATGATAGTGCTGGCAGTAAGGTAATCTCCAAGGTTACCCTGGCCCCAGTGTCTGGCTCCAAGGACCCCTCAGAGCTCAGCATTTTGAGCCCAACTCCAGAGAGAGTTCCTCTGCAGAACAGTGGTCATGCAGATCCCTTAAGCGAGAGTATTGAAGTGTGCTAACTGCTAAGGTAGCTTTATCAGGATGCCAAGTGGGCAGAGTGGCCCTGTCACCTGTAAAACATTCTCTGGCCTCCATATTCTGATGATGGTTGCAGTGGGAGGTTATTCTCTCAGCACCTGTTACATTGCATTGCCACAAGCAGACAGGTAAGCTTAGCTTTGCTACAAGATGGTTTGAGAAGTTTGAGAACTTCTCTGAGAGTTATGATGGATGAGTATTGGCAGTCAATGCACAAACAGAAGTGGCATTGTGAGGAGGGATACAATTGCAATGGAACTGAAAACTGTGACAAACTGCACATGTTCTTATTTTGTAATGAAGAATAGAATTATTCCTTATTACAGTACAGTTTATTTGTGTATCTTGTGATGTATTTCCCATTCTTACTGGCAGTAGATGTCTAGGATTTGAAACAAAAGTTTCTCATCACTTTAAAACAACCACAATAACAACTAAGGCTAGTATCCTGTTGGAAAGCTCCATGAGCACAATTAATGTTGATCAAGTAGTTGTACTGTTTGACATGGTGTCTGTTGTGTGACCTATGTGGAACCAGAAATCCTCAAGAAGCCTAAATATTTAAATAATATTTAAATGTGTGTGTTTGTGTGTTCTGTGTTGTCAAGTTGGATGCAACTTATAGCAACCCTACTAGGGCTTTCAAAGTAAGTGAGATATTTAAGGAGCGTTTTTACCAGTTCCACACTACCAGTGAGTTTCCATGGCCAAGTGGGAATTTGAACCCTGTTTCACCAGAATCCTAGTCCATCATTCTATCCACTACACCACACTGGGAATCACACTGGGGGTATAAACAAAATGGCAAAGTATCATGGCATCTCCCAGTTAATTAGTTTCAGAGCTTCTTCTAAGTTAGATAAGAATTCAAGGTGAATGAAGCATAAGGCAGAACAAACGCAGTGAACATTAGCCTACTTTTTGACAATCTTGTACTTCATTGTTCAGCGAGCACCACACTGACTCACCATGCGTGAGTGGGATATCTACTTCTACTGTGGTAGAAAAAGTGAACATTCTACTATCTGGCTCGGTCAAAACACAGCTGAACATCAGCTTAGGTGCTACAACAATGAGGCCATACCTTCTATAAGTGCAGATCACACCCACTTGTAAGAAGTCCTGAGTAATATGCTAAACCATCCACGTCCATCTCACATGGACCTCTAGATTGCTTCAGAGGATTTGTGGGGAAGTTCTCGGGGAACACAGTCAGTGCGCAGAATGCTATGGGTCACGGGTGCCACCATTTTCTTATGTCACCTGAGGGTACCGGAGAAATATTGATGTTCCATATCAGGCAGAAAGAGATGAAAAATTAAAAAATGAACAAAAATATTGTGGCACCTGCTATATTTTAATGTAAGCTTTTGTGGACAAGTCCACTTCCTCAGACATCTACTGCCAAGGATGGAGAATTGATGTTCTAGAATTTTGGACAACAACTGTCATATTTACTCTTGTCATTGGCCATAATGATTGAAATCCAAACATGTGGAGGGCCAAATGTTCCTTTCTCTTGCTTAGAATATGCCAAACAATCCCCTGAAGCTGCAGACTGCAAAGAAAGATTGTGTATTTCAAGAAAATTTGTATCCTATTTATTAATAGGATACAAAGCCTGATAAACTTTTGAAGGTCTCAGGGTTTCCTCAAACAGAGTTTGAAAACTTACTTTTCTAGTTAATCTCTGATTACTTTGGAAATGGTTAACAAAACAGTACAGAATCAATCATGTAATTTTAATCTCTAGACTTAATAGTGTTGTGCCGGCATACTTTACATGGTAATATATGCATGTTTTTTTATAGAGAAGAAAATGTATTTTTCAGTTTTGTTTCATTTAAAGCACTTTGCTAAGGCATTTCTCCTATATCTTAACCTAGGAAGGCATATAATCCTCATTTGAACATTAAATGGCATATATCACTCACTGATTCCTGAAGAGAAGGATATTAGTGAACTCACTATTAAAATTCTGCTACCAGACCAAAGAGATGGTTGAAGGAAGTTCATCCTTTCTGCAGAGGATAGCACTAAATAATATTTGAAAGAAGGAGTGCATTTACTGCTGATACACATGAATTTTCTTCTTAAAGCATAGACTTTGTCATAGGAGGGAACCATGTATTAAATGATAAATCCATGAGGCCAACTCTTTTTAGCCTTTCTCATATCCTTCTGACTTTTCTCAGTTTCAAACTGTCTGCTACAGATGCCTCAGGGTTGGGGTGTGTGTGATATGACAACTGGTATCAAAAACATTTTCCTGTTCTAACATATATAAGACAGGTAGGAAAATAAATATACATGGAACAATAATCCACATATTTTGTATGCAAGAATTTTCCAGCATTGGGCTGGCATTTGTAGTTGGCACATTCCTCAAATTTGTACAATTGGTTCCTTTTGATGAAGCTTCTATTTCATCTCACTAACATGCATCAGCTCACACCTTCAAGGTTCTCAAGCAGGCCAGGAAAACATGTGTCCTTCCAAGTCAAATGTAGTCCATTAGTCCTGGAAAAGGGTTTGCCCCTTGCTTCACAACTCCCCCTGTTTTTACAAGCCTTGGCAAGCTGCAATTCTAGGTGGTTTATTGAACACCTGAAGGACAGCCATACTTTTCTGGTAGGAAGGGAGGACAGGAAGACATCTGTTGTAAGCGGATATCTATCTTTCTCATATCCAGCTGATTAGGAGACAAATTGTGATGTCAGCTTATGGTGCCAATCCACAACATGAGGGAACAGCTTGTGCTAGCTCTTCATCTAGTTATCTGGGCAATATATCTGGGCCATTTTGGGGTTAAAATCTGGACCCCCAGGGTTAGTCTTTAAATGGCTGCAGTCTTTCCTCCTCTGATACCATGGTTTCCTCATGTCCCATTTTCTTTCTTTTTATTTATTTTATTCTAAAAACCACTTGAAACTTCTCTGAAATTGAATTCAGCTCTCAGGCTAAAAGGGGTTCACTGCCCTTCATATAAAGAGATCATTACACAATCCAAATTACAGCTCTCTTAGCTCAACATATTTGTTCATTCAACTTTTTGCAATTTAGTATCATGAAATTGCAATTTAAATGTATGGGAATGTTTTTGCATCAAAAACTGAAGGTCAGCATTATTTGCAAGAGAATACAGAGATGAGAGAGGTGATACTGTCTCCAGGTTCCAATGCTGCTCCACCAGTCTACAAAGGATGAGTAGGTACACTCATTACTTGACCTGACTATAATAGTGAAATATTAGAGTTAAAGAGTATCTTCTAGGGCAGTGGTTCCCAACCTTGGTTCCCCAGATGTTCTTGGACTAATACTCCAAGAAGCCTTCACCACTAGCAGTGCTGGCCAGGATTTCTGGGAGTTGGCAGCAGTGGGAGACCCTCACCTCCCCACTTGACTTGAACCACAGGCAAAGTAAATGGCATTATAGCTATTTTGTGCTGTGTTTCACTTCATTTCTAGAGCCATATTGTTTCTTCTGCTGTTTTCAGAATAAAATGCTTGGTAGATATTTTCCAGAAAATGTGCTATTCTATCAGCAACTAGACATCATTCTGGCTTTATTCTAGTCGCTTTATTAGTGACAGTGCTATTTACATTTATAATAATAATTGTTAGCAGTTTAAAATCATAGCAGATGATTTTCTCCTTACGAAGGTTTGGACCAGAGGCTCCAGCGTAGTAAGGCACACAGGAAGACACCAGGAATAAGTGCAGAGAATATTTACTTGCTGTACATATTTACATAGTGCTCACAGGAACATAAACATAGGCATTCAGCAGTCAAACGGACAGAACGTAAGCATGACAGTCAAAATAGAACTGTGAAGTGCACACTAACCAGCCTCTTAATTTATACTACCTCCAACTAATCAAATTAGTGATTCACCTCATGGTAGTTAATTCCACACGGCTGTGTCCTTCTTGTCACGTAGGCAGTGACTAAATAACTCCACCTGCACTAACCAATTGTTAATTACATTTCTTTCTTCTTTTTTGTTGAAGCTTGGGACCACAAAAAGCAGCATCCACACCAGAATCAAAGAACATGAAAGACACTGCAGACTAAAACAACCGGAAAAATCAGCAGTAGCTGAACATGCCCTGAAACAATCTGGACATGAAATCCTATTTCAAAATACAGAAGTACTAGACAACACCAGCAATCATTATGATAGACTATACAGGGAAGCCATTGAAATCCACAAACATTAGCAAAGCGTCAACAAAAAAGAAGAAAGTCTAAAACTCAACAAAGCCTGGCTCCCAGCACTGAAAAATACAGCCTGCAAAAAGGTCAACAAACTCTACCCAGCCACAAGGACTGGTGATCACTGCACACAATAGACTAGCTAACAACACCCATCAATCACAGTGACAGATCATCTCCCCCTTATCACAACTATACACCCATAACAAAAAAACACCCTGATCACCATAATCACCCAATCTCCTGAAAAGGACAAAAAGCTGACCCCACAGCTACAAATACTCAACTATCCCACACACTACACCAGAACACAGACAGAGTTCTAACTCCTGTCCTCTGAAGATGCCGGCCACAGAGACTGGCGAAACGTTAGGAAGAAAAACCTCCAGAACACGGCCAAAGAGCCCAAAAAACCTACAATAGCCAAATGGATAAATCTTAATCTAGTGGCTCATCTTTGACAATTCCATCTTGAGTGCCCTTGCTAAGAGTCTTGCCTGCTGCTGATATTGCTCTCAGCTATCTTGACACACTCAAATACTCATTACTGTACATATAGCATATGTCACTATTTCTCTGAATTTATATTGACTTTTTTAGAAGTAGGATTGCAGTGGAATAGCTTAACATTTGGACTTTTGTTGAGCGTATAATAATGAAAAAAAAATACATGGGTTAGGGGTGTGCAAATACTGTCCAATCTAAAGTGTACCCAACTACTTGCATAAAAGTTGGGACCAATTCAACTTGAGCTGATTTGGAACTAGACTTAACCAATTTGTTCTCTGTTTTTTCAGATATTTGTAGTTGTATGTTTTGAGATCAGTAGAAAAAACACCTAGAACATGTGGAAAATAAAGGGCTATGACACAGAATAGAGGGTGCTACACAGCACCATCAACTTCTGGAATGTGGTAGACCTTCAGTTTGTATGTAAATAAAATTTATCAATCCTTAAGATGCCACAAAACTATTGTGCTTGTTGTATCAGAATAACACACCTATCTTTCCTCAAGATGCTTCTAATGCAATCATGAATTCAGATAAAACCAGATCTGTTTGTAGGGCTAAAGAATATTTCTTTGCTTTAAGAAGTAACATTAAATCATATGTTGAGTGCTATGTTAATAAACCTCGGCAAGCCCTTTCCTTTCTGTGCTGTGTCTGTGAGAAGGAGATTGGAACTCCCTACTTTCTGGTTTCAGCTCAGCAAAATTCACTGTAGAGTAAAGCTATGGATTAAATTACAACATTGTAATAGCAGATGTTCTCAGTGTGAGAGGAATTTCTTCCTCTCCCTTCCCCTCTGCAGCCACTTGCCCTACCTGTAAAATCTACCCCAGAAAATTTTCCAGCCCTCCAGACCAAGTTTTGGGGGCACATGGGGACTGCAACGGAGAAAGGAATTATCTCCTATGAATTCTCTCACATATGCAGTTTCATCAGTAGAGTGACCTCATTGGATCCTGCTCATTGTTTATTGGAGGAAAAAAGCCAGGATTAGACATGGAGACAAATAAAAAAAATGAATTGCAATATTCATCAGAAACTGTTGATTTGTCAAATATTTGTCCCTTTAAATTTGTCAATTCCAGGGACCCCGATGAATACAAAGGGATAAATATTTACTCATTTTTTATCCCATAGGCAAAGAAGGAAGACTAGGTTGTCAGGTAGCTTAGCCTTCCCTCTCTGCCTAGCGGCCCGCTGAACAGCTGATTGGTTGGCTCATATGCAGAGAGTAAAGGGCTAGAGTATAGGTAGACAGGAGAGGCTCCACTGCCCTAAGGGAAGCCGCTATTGCCATCTTTGCAAAGGGCAGCCTGGTTTCCCTTAGATCCAGCTCCTCTGTCCCACAGGAAGCCACCACCTCTATCTTTGCAAAGATGGTGGTGGTGGTGGTGGTGGCGGCGGCAGAGGCCACAGCAGCATGGATGGTGGCAGTATGGGTGGCAGCAGTGGTGGCAGCAGTCGAAGTAAGGAGGTGAAAGGGCAGTGGGTAGGGGCAGGGGGCTCAGCTTTTTTTGTTTGTTTGTTTTAGACAGCCACAGGATGTCTAAACTCCCCCCCCCCCCGATGAACTGATTCGTGGTTTGTCAGTCAATTATGTGGATGTGGTTTGTGATTCATCAGCCTTGACAAATCATGAACCAAGATGAACCGCCACTTGCCCCATCTCTAGCCAGGATCGTAAAGCAAGACTTATATGTATTGACTTCAATAAACTGCAGTTCAGGTGTAGGCTTACTGGTATCCTCCAGATGTTTTGCACTAAAGTTTGCACTAAACAGCCAGCATAGCCAATGGTCAGGAATTGTTTGAGTTGTACTTCAAAAATCTTTCAGGATCACTAGTTTACTCCATCATAGTTTAAAACAGCTATAGTTCGGCTCAGTTCTGAAGTTACAATAAGCTGTGTTTAACTTAAACCAAAAGTGGATACATCCAATTTATCCCACTGAGCCATAGCAAGGGAAGATAAGGGATAAGGACATATATGTACCTTAAGCTTGCCCAGGCCTGGTACATTGATTTATAACCACACCTGTCTCTTGCTCTTCTATAAATGGAACCACCTACTGTCTGTGTAACAAAGGAAGCCACTGCCTTGAGTCTGCAAGGCTATTTATGACAGAATCTTTTGGCAGTTCCTATTACACAGGAGCAGAAAAAAGTCAGAAGCAAACTGATGGCACATAACAACAAATTATTACTGAATCCTTCTGTTTTGCTTTGCAAATAATGAGCACAGTTCATCTTAGCAACAGCAAAGTTATCCACATGTGGAGGTATCCCCATATGACAGAAAAAAAATCCATGTAGTTCTCCTAATGCAGTCCAATGGTCCATTAAGAGGATTGGGATCTTGCGTCCTCTTACTAGTTGTAGTCTGGTACAACTTCCTCAAGGATGAGCAATTTGCCCCTGGATAAGAATGAGAACTCAACTGTTTTGTGGGAGATCTCCACAGGACTCTAACTCCCCCACATGACTTGGCAACAATATGCAGTGAATGAAAAAGAAGAGAAAACAGGAACATGTTGAGCTCCATGACAATCTTTTCACATGTAACTGCTGTGCTTGTAACAGAATGGATTCTGCTCTATGTTCGCTTTCTGTAATGAAAAAGCATGTGCTGTTACTGAATGTTACAGAATGTTACAGAATGATACATTCTGGCCCAAGCTTTTAAGCCAAATATTCATATTAATAAGCAATGAGCCAAAATACTGGGCTCATTGAGTTTCTCTCTTTTAATCTCCTTCCTTTTTTAAAACAAAAATTTGAACTATACAAACAGACACACAAACACAGAGGCAGCTGAAAACATAAGCATAATGCTTAGAATCCACAACAGCAGATACTTTTCTGTTTCAGTATTCACCTATGACTGCCTTCCTTACTCACCTTGTCTTGATCTTAATCAATATTGGATAAGGGCATATTTGGGTTTATGAATAAAAAACACTGGGCCCCAGGGAGACATGAAACCACTATAAATGAAGGAGTGCCCTTCTATGATGTTTTGTTTTAGGTTGTGGAAATAACATCAGCTGAATAAAACAGTGTGAGAGTGAGGAGAGTTTCCCATTATTGTTCACCAGGGAAAACTGGCAAGTATCCAACAAGAATAAGTCTGAGACCTTGTTCTGTAAACTATTACTTCTTTTCTGTTCTATGAGTAGACATGGGGGAGAAAAGTATTTGGTTCACAAGTTGATGTTATTGGACCTAACGTGCACTTGCCTGACATAAACTAATTTATAACTGTATGTCACCAGAGATCAGTAATTCCTGCATGTGTTATTTGAAAGTAAGGGAAAGAAGTAACAGATGAGTGGGTGGGAAGTGGTGATCCCAAATGGAATCATTCCAAGTTGTGAATCATGATGTAATTTGCAAAATTACTGTTCAGACTTTTGATATTCTGTATTCTGAGACTGTGAAGTACCTTTCCACATTATTTTTCTATACAAAAGATTTTCAGGAATGTAGTAACCTATGTTGGCTTTTGGTTATAAAAAATAATATATAACCTCTAACTTTGCAGAGTCTGCACACAGCAGCTTGAAACATATAGATCAATTTGTATACAGTATATTTGTTGTTCTCCCTAATGTATGTTTTGTGCCAGCAATTGATATTAAAATAATCAGTTGTGCTTATGGTTAAAACATGAAATAACTTTTACTATTTATAAATGTATGTAAAATATAACTCATGCTGCTTAGACATTTGGTATTTGTCATGCATGTTTTGGACTTATTGACACATTTTCTCTAGTAAATAACTTTCATCATTATACTATTACATTTGTAAGTCCTGTCTGGTCCTATCAAATCCTGCCAGTTACATCTTTATTCCTGTCACTAAGGCCTATCAGTCTCTGTCTTTGTCTGACTTATTACATCTTTGTACATGTACAACTTAGTCTAACACGTGGTTGTGTCTATGACATGGTTGTCCCTATCTGTTACATGTTTAGCCCTGTCTGAGTTACATATTGTGTGAGACTCTGACAGACTTCTAACTGACACCTGCCTTATATAACAGCATGGCTGACTCCAAACACATTCTGATTCGTCAGAATCCAATGTTATGCAAATACAAAATTCTGGTCTTCCACAGCAAACACAGATACATACTTAGTTGCATAATTATATATATATATGTGGTTTTTTTTAAAAAAAGAAGTGGCTTGTGGGAAGAGAGGCTTAGTGGAAAGAAGTGACTGCTGGCACTGCTTGTGTGTGTGCGTGCGTGTGTGTGTGCGTGCGTGCGCGCACACACATGCACCCTCAATCTCATCCTCCCTCAAGAGGCCATGTCCCAGTCTTTATAAGACTGTTTGCAGGGGAAAATGTCCAGTAGAATCCGTCCAGCTTGAAAAGTAGAAGCTTAGAGGAAAAAAGCCCTTTGGTAGCAAAAAGAGCTGGGAAGAATCGAATCAGCCTTTGTGTTACAGAGACATTAAAACATAGTTCAGATTCAGCCGTTTTATAAGCGGAGCAAATTCTGCTCTATTTGGTCATCTAATTGCCCTCTTAGTGTCAATAGAAGTACTGTTTTTTAGTCTAGCCTTATTTATAGAAAAGGAACAATCAGACAGATTTCTCAATACAGCAAGATACAAAGTTTTGTGGATTTTTCACTTCAGTCTACACAACGGAATAATAGTGTGGAGTTCTATGAATTACTAAAATATTATATTCAAAGCCCTTATTTGCAATTATATATGCACCAACCTTATTGCTACCACTGAAATACACCTGATGTTTCTCCCGAATGCTATATTTGAATCAGCTTTTTGCTTTAGTAAAAATTCTGTGTCAGCACCAGATGGAAATGTAAGGAATGTTTACCATAGGGGTGTTTTGCATTTGTGTGAGAGAGCATCCTTCAACCTAAAACAGTGGAAAAAATGTTATTATTTTAAAACCTATATAACAGACCTTTTATTACTTTCATATAGTGTTGTTATAAAGATTCCATCCCCCAAATGCCTGATCTTAGCTTATTATTTTCCTATTTCATTTGCTGTGTAGAAAAAAGAAAGTTCTAATTAAACAGGAAGCTTGGTAGGGATGCACATGGTAATTAATCTGGTTGGGTGCTTTTCTGCTATTTCTGTAAAAGTGGTTTTTTTAAAAAAAGAAATGAAATGCATTCTTAATAAATGACCACTAATTATGAAAGTTTAATAGACCTTGGTTCTGTAGTTTCAAATATATTACACATTCCTTTGATTATCTGTGTGTATGTTTTCTCCACAGAGTTATAATAAGCTGTGCTTTGGTGAACACAGAATATCTTAATAGACTAGCACTGTGTAGATGTTTGATCAGGGTGAGAAATAGATATGGTAAGGAATGCATAAGATGAAGATAAAGACCCCACTCTCTTTTGCACCCAGCCTTCATATATTTTCACTGACACCTGTGTAGAGAATGCATGAATGCCCTGGCTGTCACAGCAGCCATTTGTTAGGAACCATGAAACTTCACTGATGGGCTTCCTGAAGTAATTAAGTCCTGAACACAGGGGACAGTAATTATAGATGTCATCCACTAGCACAAATTTAATTAGTGCAAGTGTTCTAGGGATAGTACAAGCTTTGTTCTAGACCAACTTTGGGTCCCCATATGTTCTTCGACTAAAACTCCCAGAAGCCTTCACCCCTAGCTGTGTTGGCCAGGATTTCTGGGAGCTGTAGCCCAAGAACCTCTGGGGACCCAAGGTTGGGAATCACCGTTCTAGACTATCCACAGTGGTGGAATCCAAAACAGTTTGTGTTTGTTTAAATTTAAACAACCCCCCTCCACCGATTCCATGCTAACAAATATATTATTCAATTGTTCAAACAACAACAACTCTGGTTTATGAATGTGGGATATTGTGCTTCTGTACCCATGATTTAAAAAGCCAGAAAATGGGTCAATATTGCTGCAAAATATCATGCCTGCATTGCCAACAGGAAAAAGGATGCAAAGCTTTACGTAGCAAAGGGCAACCTGAATGTTGACAACACCAATGGCAGCAGTCAAGATGGTCTACAGAAGTGGTTCACAAACTGGTGTCCCCAGATGTTCTTGGACTGCAACTCCCAGAAATCCTGGCCAGCACAGCAAGTGGTGAAGGTTTCTGGGAACTGCAGTCCAAGAACTTCTGGCACCCCCAGTTTGAGAATCACTGATCTACAGGATACCCTCTTCTGCTCACTACCATTTATCCTTGTTGAAAAACAGCCCTGACAATTTCTTTGTGTTTGGATGAGAAGTGGTGAACTGATGAAAAGAGGAGTCTTCTTCTGGAATTTTCCCTTGCATGGTGCCATTTTATGAATGAAAGTGGTGCGGGGGACTCTTGTTCAACACCTTGACCATTAGCCTGTGGGATGTCTCAGGATTCCATGATTCCTCATACCATTTTACATATACATGAAAACCCTGAAAGAGGCTGTCTGGTCTGGTACCACCAGTGTGCTGATGAAACCCAAATCCATCTGCTTTTAAAGATCTTCCAGGAGGCCTTTATCTCAGTCTCTCAAGCCCCAGTGTGTGATCATCCAGTCCCCCCTCCCCCATTTCAATTTTGCACCTCTGCAAAGCCATACACTGGGGCACCCATGATTTATGTGTTGTAATCTATGGGCACAAAGGGGGCCTATGACTGGACAGTGGTTTAGGGATGATCCTGCACAAAAATCATGTGGATCCATGAGGATCTGTACTTTGGATTGGTGTTTTTGCACCACTGCAAAGCCATGTCCTTGGGGACCCATGATTTCTGTGTTTCAGTGTGTGGGCAGAGATGGGGCCTATGATTACACAATGGTTTTGGGATGATCCTGCAGAAAAATCATGTGGCTAGCCAGATTTAGGCTAAATATCAGGAAAAACATCTTAGCTGTTAGAGCAGTACAACAATGAAATCAATTATCTTGGGAGTTGGTGAGCACTCCAACACAAGAGAAAATTGACAACCATCTATCAGATCTACTTAATATGGATTCCTGCAATGAGCAGGGAGTCAGACTCAAGGGCCTTATAGGCCCCTTCCAACTCAATTATTATATGATTCTATGAATTTCCAACCTCCGCTCAGGAAAAAGAGGGTGGAGGAACTGCCCACACTGAGCTCTCACTATCAAATATCAAAATACCTGTGGAGAAAGATTTTAAAGTGACCCTGTGTGCTTCTATAAGCAAATGTTAACCCAGCAAATAGTCCTGGGAACTCAGACACCTAGTCACAAAATTGGGATGGCACATGTGTGCCTAACATTAGTCATCAGAAATTGTGAAACTCCTTGAATGCATTTACGTACATACCCATGTTTTTTAAAAAACACACACATACACATGTATAAAAGCTTTTGGTTAAACCAGGTTCTAAACAAATAACACTAATGATCTCATAAAAGCCAAAAGCTGTGACAGTTAAACAAACAAAAAAACAGACAATTAACAATGTAACTTAAAGACATGGCTTAATTTCAGCAATTTAAGTTGTTTGATTTAAACAACCAGGATTCTGTGTTGCATTATCTCTTTTTGCCTTCAGTTTTTCCTTTTCCAATTTTAGGTTATGTCAAAATCGAAGGATGTTTCAGGGCCTTTGTATTCAGTCATTTTATGAAATTTCATGAAATTTGAGGTTTTATTTCAAACTTAAAGCAACTTTACTGCAATTTCTACAATGTATGCCATGAATTGTACGGGTGAAAAGAAGAGATGGAACTGAAAGTAATTCAGAAGTAGTCTGAATAGCAGAAGAGAATACACACTCATTGGGAAAAGGATAAGCTGTTGGTTTTGTCTGAAGAAACAGAACAGTAATAAAGTAAAGGTCAGAGTTTACTGACCATGAGAAAATAAAGAGAAGATGGAAGCAGTATACTGAAGATCTATACAGAAGAGATAACAAGATAACTCCTTTGAAGAGTGATCCTATGATAAAGAACCTGCAGTTTTGGAAGTGAAAGCTGCTCTGAAAGCAATGGGAAGAAATAAATCACCAGGGGTAGATGGGACACCGGCAGAATTATTTCAAGCCACAGAGACTGAACCTGTCAAGCTAGAGTCTAGCAGCTGGATTCTGCAACCTGTCCTGCATGGTGTCCTCTTGGGTAGGGTTATCTGATAAAACTGCTCCAGCATCCTTTGATTGTGGGCTTCATCTGGTCCCTTGTTCCAGAGAGACCACAAGCAGGAGGCAATCTGTACTTTGGAGATGGGATGTTGATGTATGGCTGTAGATACATCTGAAAAGGACTGCACATTTGCAAAATGCTCACATACGAAAATCATGTGCAGTGCTGTTGAAACAAACTATGCTCTGTAGCAAGAATGCATTCAGTCAGCACATCTGATTGAAAAAAAATGAGCAAAAGGGTATACATTTGAAAAAGGCATAAACAAAAAGGGACCATTTCACCAATTAAAAATGACAGTCCCGACAGAAATAGGCATGAACTGTGGGGGAGGTGAGAAAGGGAAAAAAGTATCATAGATACATTTCTATATGTGCTCTCTTGAGGAGCTTGCTGGAATGATGCTGATAAACTCCTGTCTGGTACAAGCTGGAGGGAGCATTTAAATGTGTAAATATGAAAATACTGCTGAACCATTTTGATAGAGGAATACGATCCCCTATTTATTTCTCTCCCTTCAACGTACAGCTTGCACCGTCTCCAAACAAATCACTTTCTTTAGGACACACTGTTTTGGGGACATGAAGTAATGCAGATAGGCTCAAAGATACCTGAGAGAGCTTCAATTTAGTCAGTAAGATGGTGTGTGGCTTACCCGAGGTAGCTAAAGCTGAACCTCAAAAACTCTCAAATGTTTAAAATCTCTTCCTCCCCCCCTTTTTTTGTCTGTTCTTTGTTTTTTTTTTCTCTTCCAGCTGTTCTTGCTATTTCTCCTTTGTTAACCACAGTTGGTATTTCCAATAATTATGTACGGGTGTGAAAGCTGGACAGTAAAGAAAGCTGACAGGAAAAAAATCAATCATTTGAAATATGGTGCTGGAGAAATGTTTCACAGATACCTTGGACTGCCAAGAAAGACAAACAAGTGGGTCGCAGAACCAATCCAGCCTAGACTATCTCTGGATGATGAAACAGAGGCTGTCCTACTTTGGGCACATCATGAGAAGGCAATATTCTCAGGAAAAGACAAAAGAGCTGGGAAAGGTTGAAGGCAGCAGGAAAAGAGGAAGACCCAGTATGAGATGGATTGACTCCCTAAAGGAAGTCACAGACTTGAGTTTACAAGACCTGAGTCAAGCTGTTGAGGACAAGGCATTTTGAAGATTACACATTTATAGGGTTGCCATAATTCAGAGGTGGCTTGATGGTATGTAACAACAGCAGCAACCACAGTCTGATTAAGGCTTAAAAGGAAATGTATGACAAAGGGAATGAACACTTTCCTCAAAAGGCTCCCCTGTGCATGGAGGCTCTTCACAAGATAGCAAATTCTGGAAACTCAGAAGGGAGGCTTGCTACTTCAGACAGCCAGTCTACTTACAAAGAGAGTAGAGACACAGGAGGCAGGGCAATGGCATTCCCTCCCATCTGTTTCTTTTTACCGAAACACCTGAAAAGGAGTATGTCTTACCTGATTAGGGAATCCTGGAGCTGGGATACTGGGAGGGTAGAAGGAAACCTAAGTGGGATGTGTATGTGAACATGAGGTTAGTTAGATGGGACACTGAAGGCAGGGGAAAGAAAAAAAATTATTGTAGCCATGATATTTTGGAGTCCAAACCTTTTTGAAAATAAATTATGAATGAAAGGGGGAGAAAGTGAAGGAGAAGCCCTTGCAATTACCAACAGTGACAAACTTGGTGATAATTTAGTACCTCAGACGAAACTGTCGCTTATCTTCTCACCTTGAGTCCGCATTTCTTTCAGATCACCACTAGTAGCAAGCTGTTTTTATACCTCCCCTCTCATGTGTCCATTCTTTGAGTGGAGAAGGGTTCCAGATCATGCTGCTTGCCTGCCTCAGGGCTGCTCCAGTTTGGTGGCCCTTTTTCTGACCTTAGTGCACTGAGGTGAACATCTGAAATGGAGCACTTGCAGCAGCGCACATGTTAGTGCCCTTTTTCACACCTTTAATTCTAGAAGGTGGTGTGAGGAGGGCATGGCAATGTCGAAGGCATAATCCCACCCCACGTGTTTGCTCTGTATTTGAAACTGCATATCTGAATGACCCCCCTTCCCTAAACTCCAATATGGCGTAATTTGAGGGACTTGTGAGGTAAAGAGGGAGAGCTCAGTTCAAATAACACATTTGATCCCAATTTCAGATGTGATGTGTCTGGTCAGAGAATGCAAGACAGTAGCTCCAGCCCATTTTCCTGAACAGACAAGAACAGGCACAGCAGCAATACCGGTTCAAATGAGCCTTTGTTTTTACATAGAAAAGCATGGGAGAGGGGAAAAATGCAAGCGTTTTGTCCAACTTATAGTTTTCCATGTGGAATATCTCCTCCCCCACTCCCATAAAGGAGTATTCAGTATTCTGAGCTTCCTACTATATTCTTCTGTTGCATGCTGTCTTTAGTAGGTTTGGCTGGGAGGGGCCTTTCTGGGCTGGGGAGACTGTCAATCTATCCAGCAGTAACCATTTGTTCCCTCCTGCCTCTGAATACAAGGAGAGCCCCACCTCTCTGCTCAGCTCTTTTCCCCTTTCTTCAATCTGTTAGAAACAGTGAGTCTGTTGAGGCTTGTTGCCAGACGTCAGTCAGTCATATTTGTCAGTTTGCTGTTTGATCTGTTCAATTGTAACAAAACCTTTTATTCTTTCTCCTACTGTCTCAGAGTGAGTTTTTGAAACTGTAAATGCCAGGTGATGAGAAAAAAGGGGTGAACTAATCTGGGGAACTTGAAGCTATTCTGCTCTGTGAATCCCCGTACTTCTGTGGAACAGCTAGAGGAAATTAACTGAAATTCAACAACCTCTGCAACATCTGATGTGGTACAGTCCTAACACCGATTTACCCACTTGCTGAAAGCTCGAGGGACTGTGTGTCTGTACAAGCATATTTTTCACCTGTCTCTGTGCGTGGTGACTGAGTGCATTTTGTGTCTTGTTAAAGCCTGCAGCCTTGCACGCACTGAAATTAAGGCACCACTGTGTGCAGTGTCTGTTGTTGAGACTCATTTTGAACTGTGGATAACAGCAGGGCACTTGCCTTTCTGTAACATATCTTTAACCTCAAGAGTGGATATCATATTAGCTTTTTAAAAGGCACACCTTTGGCAGTTTGAGAGGGAAAGAACGGAGCAGAGAATAAATCAACCAGTGCCTTCTGCAGCTTGTTACAGGAGGCAGTCATCCCAGTATGCAATTAAGGCTACCCCAATTGTCAGCTAAGATGTGCTAGAGAATATTTAAAAGTTCTGCTGGCATTTACATGAAACCACAGTCTCTTTCCAGTCTTGTCTTTATTCTGAATGAAGAATTTCAGGACAGAGTTGCTCTAAACTCAGGACAGAGAATCTAGGGGGCTTAAAGCAAAGAGATGTATATAAAGATAAATAATATCTGCTATTCTCTAAGTTAATAAAATCACTGTCTTGTTTAATAATATATATTGTTTTCACTGTAAACAGCATCACATGCGGGATTTAATAAGACCAAATTAGTCTGGAACAATTTTATACACTGTCCATTTAAGTCAGCCTTTCCTTTGGAGCTCCGTCTTGCAACCATTGCTGCTTCTCTCTCCCCACCCCCACGCCACTTTTTTTATGAAGACAGGTTGGATCTTTGTTTCCTCCACTGCTTCTCCAGAAAAGCCCTCTGAGGAAAAGAGCCGCCAGTCATTTTTGCACTTCAAGCCATGCTCCTGGGGATTAAGGCCTTAATAGAAAGGCGCTAAACCAGCTGGATGCTGTCTTTGAACCACCAGCTCTTGGTTGCACTCTTCTGCCCTTTTTACACTTCTCACTCCTTATCCATGGTGGTGAGCAGGGCTGCCAGGTTGTTCAGGACCAAAACCTGAGAGCAACGGATGGGTCCTTGCGATGTCACAAAAGACAGTCTCTTGTGTATCAATTGCAAAATTGTGTGTGTGTGTGTGTGTGTGACTATGTGTGTATGTCAGTGAGAATATAGATTTACTGCACGACCATCTAAAACAGTATTATATGTGCCTCATACACATAAGCATCTTCACAAGGAATCAGTACACCTTACACAGGTAAGAGTGGGGAGGAGATGAGGGGCCAGGCATTAAAGCCACTGCAAACAGTAAAATCAGCCCTCCTCCCCCTCCCTCACCTCGCTGCTTGAGATTCTTCTCCCTGCCTAGGGTCTGTGGGAAATGTACTAATTCACTCAGACCTTGGCTGGCACCCCGAGGCATGCAAGCCTCATACTACAATTCTTTACATCTCATCTGGAGGAATTTTCTCAGCTCCAATAGGTTTCAAGGACTATACACATATGGGATTGTTATATGTTAGTTCACCTGGATGCACACCAGTTCAAGTTTCAATGGCAAAGAAAAGCCACCACTTGGTCATGGCACATCTTAGTTGGTATTTTAAACACACAGGGAGAGAGCCTGATGTTTGAGGTGGAGAAGTCAAGGGATGTGACAGCCATTCCAGAAATGATGTCACAACGCATGAGTCAGTCATGGGAGATACAGACAGAGATTGTGAGAGTCGAGCAAAATGAGTGATAGATAGCCATATCTGCCTCTACGAATGAAGACAGAAATTGGCAATAAAAGATTGGTCTGGATCATCTGTTTGGCTAAACCATTCTATTTTAATGTGTTTTATTATCAATGTCAAGATACTTAGAATGTCATTGGAATCTCTATATACATGTTAAGTGCACTAGACAAAGCTCTGTAAAAGCATTATAAAAGCATCCATGCTCTGGAGACAAAACCTCATTTGCAGGCTATAGTAATTTGGTGTTATTATGACTCTGTCAGGGCTCAGTGCAGCCTCCTCAGTAACTGTAACAGGAGTTGAAACAGCCCGTCAATTAAATATTTCCAGACAGAATAACCCAACATCCATTTTCTGATGGTTGCTGGCACCAGCTGCGGCAGAGTCACATGTAGTGTAGCATCATATATAAAATAAACAGCGATCTCATCCAGGAACATCTTTTTTGCTCTATCCCTTGGCATTGCCTCTAGAGACCTGGGTTCAAATTCTGCTTGATCATGGAAGCTCACAGAGTGAGGAGGAGATAAAACCACTACGTAAATATTTCACTTACCTTGGAAACACTATTGGAGTCACTATAAGGTAGTTCCAACTTGACAATGCACACTCGGGTATCTGTGCAGAACTTTGAATGTTGGTGGAAACAAATTAAAACAGCTTTCCAGTTTTCTTAGTTACAACAGAGACCACTTGAATGAGCGCAAATTTATGCATATGCTTTCTTGTCTTTAAAACTTGGCGGCTTGCAAACTATTATCATGCAAATGAACAGGACTGCTTTGCAGAAGTATAAGCAAAAGCAGCACAGAAAGACAACTAAACAATCTAGAAGTGATTATTTCCCTGTATGGAGATATCCCGAACAAAAGACATCTGCTGCACCATTACAAAGATGACTGGATTGATGGGTGTCAAGGTCTTCCTCTGAGAAAATGTACATTTTTGCCTTTTACACTAATCGCCAATCAGGATGCAAAACCCCCCACTTAATTAGGCGACTAGGTTGGGTGATTAAAGTACTACTGTGGGTTATGGATGTTCCGTGTATGAATTATTTCTTCCTTTGCTTATTGCCTTGCGCCCATATGCTATTAGTGTTCGTTCGGCTTCTAGTAATTGAACACTACAGCCAGATGCCTATGCTTTGAGGAAGTTGTACTGTAATTATCTTCATCGACTTTCCAGTTTGCACTGTACTGGGGCTCAGGAATCTCCGAAGGCTCACATAACTTGCAGAGGAGGGAGGGAGGGCACGCCTCCTGTTCTGTGTAACAACTTGCCTCTTGTAACATTCACGTACCTGTGTGCCAAAAGCCCACTGGAGTGGACAGGAAAAGGATTTCACTAAGACTTATACCATTGCCTCCTTATGAGTGTGAGTACTTTGCAGTTCTCACAAAATGTTAGCTCTCCTTTCCTCATTAACTCAGCATGATAGCTAATCTCCACATTTGGCTATGCCTATTTAAAGTACAATATTGGTTTCTCCACCTAGCTCTGCATGCCATTTGCATGAGGAAATCAGGTGTGTTTCTCAAAAGGTAAGAAACCAGATGTTTGTGAAATCACCTTGCTGATTGTAGAATGAGGTATTTAGGAGATAATTCCTCCTGGAGACAAGAGATTTAATAGCATTTTTTCCTCATTACTTCGCACTGTACTTGCTTAAATTGATTCTGAGTTCTCATTATTCCCCATCACATTTACCTCTATTTTCCTCCCCCTCCCCCACCTTAAAAAGATCTCGATTTGCTGTTGGAAGCCCCTTGTTCACTGTAAGAGTGCTCCCTCTCCAGCCCATTTCTCTCTGGGGTAGTCACTCTGCACCAGGACTTTGCTTCTTCAGACGAAAGAATTATTCCCCAGGAGAGGAAATGGATACCAGAGAGAAAAGCTTGAACACATGGGCTGTAATCCTGTGTACATTTTCCTGGGAGTAAGGCAGCTTGAAGTTAGTGCTATGTAGTGTTGAGTAAACAGATGCATGAAATAAATGGAGGGAGGGCAAAGACAGCAAAAAGTCTTGTGGACCCTTAAAGAGTACCAAGATTTGCTTAACAAATACTTTCATGGATTGCCACAGGCTCCTTCCTGGATCCTCAGGACCCTCAGGATTATGGAACCCAGTTTCTTTCGACTTGACCTTGCAGCCTTTGAGGACAGCAATGTAATTAGCCACTTAACTAATGAACATACTAGATAAATCCTTGTACTTGCCTGCAAGAGTAGCCCAGGCCTTCAATCTCTTCACACTGTCTTGATGAGAAGGCAGGATCACTTAATGCATTTCTAATGCTACTCTCTTTTTTGTTTTCCATTAATACGTTAGCTGTCTGACCCATTCCGTTTTTGCTTCCTCAGATCTAATGAGGAAGGACCATCCTAAAATCCTGTAGTAATGAAATATGTATTGCCATCAGTCTGGCATTAAAAAAAAAAGAGTAATTATTCTTAAACTTCAGGTTGTTGGAAATACCTGTTAAAAGCTGGGTACAGGATGTTGGTGATTCACGGATAATGGTAAAAAAAGGATAGCCTGTGAAGATCTTTATTATTTTTACAGAACCAATGGCTGCCCTCCAGGCTCTAGCATGCCTGTAATGACATGCATTGCCTTTCCAATCTTCATCTGCCTTGAGCTGGAACTAGACCTCAGCTGCTGCCTGTGTCAAAGCTCTGCAAACACCAGACAGGCAGTCCTTAGCAAGCAGAAATAGTCAGAAGAACACACCGAAAGGAGAAGAAAAGTCAGGTGAAAATGCCCAAGAGAAGGAGCAACACAGAGTGGAATGGTCTGAAAGAACCCACATTAGTCATAGCCAGGAGGGACGGCTGAGAGGCCTAACGCCGAGAGAGGCCCGGAAAGAAAGAACAAGAGGCCGGGCCTTCTCGGCAGTGGCCCCTCGGCTTTGGAATAACCTTCCATCAGAGATCCGCCTGGCTCCCTCGCTGGGTGTTTTTAAGAGCCAATTGAAAACTTGGCTCTTCAGGCAGGCCTTCCCTTCTGTCAATATTTAATTTTATTTTATTATAATTTTTTTCCCATCTTGAGTATTACAGTGGTGCCTCGCAAGACAATGTTAATCCGTTCCAGACAAATCGCTGTCATGCGAAAACATTGTCTTGCGAAACCAAATTTCCCATAGGAATGCATTGGAATTTAATTAATGCGTTCTGATGGGAAAGAAAAGCACAGAAACTTAAAAAAAAATTAAAAGAAAGTCACTTACCAGGTACTGTAGACTGAGCCCGGCTTCTCATAGTGCCTGGTAGCAGCGAAACATCCAGAAAAGAGCACCAAACAGCTAAAAGCCGGCAGGCAGCCGGCAGCCATTTTGTGCTCTTCTCCGCTCCTTCCCCCTCCCCTCTCCCAACCAACAGCTGATAGGAGGCTTCTGAGGCTTCTGCGGGCTTTCCCAGAAGGGAAACAGGCAGTGGAAAAGCACCCCAGAGGCTTCTGGAAGCGGGGCTTTGCCAAGGGGTGAGTGGGTGGGGGTGGGGTGGGGAGGCCTGCCACCCCCCCCCACACCACCCCCACTGCAAAGCGCTGCTTTCAGAGGCTTGCCGGGTGCATTTCCACTGCATGTTTACCTGCTGAAGAAGCCCCGGCAGCCATTTTGTCCTCTTCTCTGCTCCTTCCCCCTCCCCTCTCCTGACGAACAGCTGATGGGCGGGCTAAAAAGAGGCTTTCTCTGCCCTGAAAATTCAGGGGGAAAAGCTGGAAATAAAAAAATTCCGCTTTTCCCCTGCGCCCCGGGAGGCTTCTGAAAGGGGTGGGGGGGTCACGGGAGAGGCCCCCAAACATCGTCCAGCGAAAAGCGCCCATAGGAAATCATTTTGCGAAGCGCAACAGCGATCGCAAAACCTCATCGTCTAGCGGATTCGTCATTTAACGAGGCAATCGTCTAGCGAGGCACCACTGTATTAATATTAATATTATTGTTTTGAACTGTTTTATTTTTATTTTTATTGTTCTAATGTTTTTATATTTAATGTTTATGGAACCCGCCCTGAGTAGACTTTGTCTAAAAGGGCGGGATAAAAATCAAATAAATAAATAAATAAATAAATAAATAAATAAATAAATAAATAAATAAATAAATAAATAATGCTTAAAGTCTGTCGGCAACACGTACTGAAATCTCCAAAGTTGGTGGGCTGGTTTGCATTTAATATTCTCCATAACTTTTTTATCCTCTCCATCCACAATCAGCAAAATCAGAAGATATTGTACAAAGAGAAAATGCACACTTTTGCTAAGTTGATAGCAGACCAGAACTTTCCTTTGTGCAGGATGTTCATGTTTGTGTGCACCAAAACTAGAACACCCTACCATTAGCCCGACTGAGGCAGTCGCCTTAGGGAATGGTACAATGGGGGAGGCGTCCCGAGAGGGGCCTGTGCTGCTCTGGAGAGGAGTTGTTGTTCTGCACAGCTCTCCATAGCCCTGCTACCAACAAGTCCTGAAGAAGAATTAAGCAGCCCGAGTGGTACTGGTGGGAAGAAGAGGAGGCTGCTCCCCTGCCATTTCTGGATCCTGATTCTGATTCTTTCTACACTGAATTTAATGCCAATACAGTACCAGGAATTTTCTAGGCCACCCCTCCCACAGTGTCTGGCTCAAGCACTCCTTGTAGCCTAGCATTTAACTGAATGTACAAAGAGATAGCTATATGCAATAGAGCCAGCCACTGCTGATGGTAGGGTGCAGCCTCTGCAGTACTCTCCTCCTCCTCCTCCTCCATCACCATCATTGTCATCATCATCATTTTTGTCTTCAGTTTCTGGGGACAATAGCACTTCACTCAACTACTAGGATATCCTCATCCACCTTCTTGTTCTCCATGTCGTTCTTCCTTTATGGTGAAGGGAAGTACTGCCAATAACTTCCTCCTTCATTTTGACCACTGGCAAAGCCATTTCCTCCTCTTCCATGTCTAGCGTGCGGGGGGGGGATTGCTGCTCTTAAGGTACTTGTCAGAGATGGCAGTTTGCTTCCCGCTTGAGACAGTGGGAGAGCTTGGGCTGCCCCAACCACCACTGAATTCATGCAGCCCTGGCCACAGCTTTTTCATTCCACCACAACTTCTAGAGTCCTTGAGATACTGAGTGTGGAATTCTCCATACTGTGGCAATTGCTTTGACTGGTAGGCTCCCGAGTTATCAGAGAAGGAGCACATGCTGTTGTTCAAGTAGCATGTAAAAAGCATACCTCCTTGTTCCTTGTTTTTGGTTTTGTTTACAGATCCAGGCTAAGTTAATTTATCTTCTTTCTACCAAAAATGGAACTCAAGCCCTGGCTAACTTGTTCCATTAACTTTAATACAATTTATATTCAGATAATTTCTTATGCAATCCTTTGAGTTCAGTAAGACTTACCCTAGAGTTGCAGACTTAAACCTCATTCTGGCATTTGCACAAACAAGTGAACACGGCAGTCATTATGGTAGGGATGTCAGGATGCAGATAAGCCCTGTCCCGATGCCCTCTCCCTCTCCCCCAGGAAGTCACTCAGATCTTCACATGAAGATCATGAAGATCTGAAGAGGCACTTGTAAGCATGTTCTGTTGAATGTGCTTACAGAATGACCCCATAATCAGAAGTCCTAATAAAGCAATCTCTTCTTCAGACCTTAATGTTCACCATATACTCACAGACTGACTTCCAGGTGGGAGGGATATCGAAGAGGGGCTTAGATGCACACCACCTCCTCACCATGATTGTAGCCCTATATATCTGCTTTGTATCCAACCCATTCTAGTGACAGTAGGAACACAGCATCCAGCAGGATCCAAACTGACTTAATCACAGACAATATGGCAGTGGGATAGAATCATTTGTTCCTTAAAGAATTGCCCATGCCATGAGGGATCACAAAAGTTCAGTTTATTGGCTTAACTGAGCTGCCTTGACACCAGGGAATTTAGTCTGTGAAAGTTACCTTTTCACAGGTACAGGGTTCTCAGTCTTATTTGACTACTAACAGATAGCTTATTTTCTGTGGTGACAAAGGACTATAAGTCATGGTGTAGAGTCTGTTGACTACAAAGCAAGAATAAGATTGTGAACACAAATGTACCCTTGGAATGCATCTGAATGGGACAATTAATACGATATTTTGACTACAACATTTTAGGCAGAAGGAGCCTCCTGAACGAATGCGAGGACTGTCAATACATTTGGCCATCCTCTGGGCAAGGACAGTGCTCTGTCAAGCTGATGGATCCTTCCATTCCAGAAGTACCATTAGATTGCTTCTGACATGAACAGAGAAGAACATTTTAAGGTTTTGAATACGCCATTTTATATGCCATGTTATTGGTGATCTAAATCCAATTGCTTTTTCCAGCTAAAGTAGACTTACTGAAACAATTGGTAGATGATGAGTTAACATTCAACAATTATGTACATTTGACTGATCTAACTAGGGTAGGTTGTTAAATATAGATATGTAATAAATGTGTACATGAACACGCGCAAAGAATTAAGCAGGCAAGTGGGTGTAACAATCAAATTCTGTGAATAATCCAAGTATGGTCTCATAATTTTTGATTTCTTAATTACCAGTTAATTATTTAGTCAGTATACATCTATGACTTGGTAATAGCCTCTGCACCAAGAAATGATTTTGATTAAATGGGTTACAGTTGGCATTGTTCCAGTATAATTCTCTCCTCTATTTTATTTCATTTGCCAATAATGTGGAAAGAAAATAGAGACCTGGAAGGGATCCAACCACTGGTATACTCTAATGAATTATAGAAGGGAAATAATTACAGAGTCTTCTAAGAAAATGTTAAAGACAGAGGAGTTTGATAGTGCTAGCAACAGCTTGGAGAGGAAACTTAACTGGCTGTAACAGTGATTTTTGAGGAAGCAAAACTCTTTTAATGATCATAGAATGTGTTCTTTGCTGTTTTCCAGAGACTTTAACTTTGCTTCTAAAGTGATGTGATTGGAACATTTCTGGTAGCATTGTTCATTAGTCAGATAACTAACTCTCTTTCTCTCTCTCTCTTTCTCTCTCTCTCTTTCTCTGTCTCTCTCTCTCTCTCTCAGCATAGTCTTTGAGAATCTATTATTCTGATCTAATTTGTTTCCTGATTATTTTTAATTTTCATACAAACACTTTTTCGCAGAAAAAAATGCAGATTGTTTTGTTTTCATCTGGTTTTGGTATTGCTTTTTGAGGGTTTTTTTGGTTTTGTTTTGTGCTTATGAAAGTCAAAAGTATAGTCATTTGATACTGCAGAGTCCTGGTCTGTAACACAGTTAGGGTTAAAAAGAATACACACCTTAAAGACAGATAATTTGTCACAATGGACTTTTTTCAGGGGGTGGGCGGGCTCCAGTACCCTTCACCAAATGATGGCAACATTACACTCATTTGGCATGTATATATGCACATGGTTGCAGAAGGATAGGGAATCAGTAAACACTGCACTGAGATGTTAAGAAATGCAAATGTGCATTGCCCGCTCAACCAGGAATAAAGAGACGAGACACGTAACATGGGGTAACTGGGCCACAATTTTATTAACTTTTTAAAACTTGAATTCCCCTTTCACAAGGGGGCCTACTGTAGTGCAAATACTGGTCTGTGAACGTAGTCAAAATTGACTTTCCGTTCCCGACCTCTCTTTCGTGAATTCCTAATCCGCAAGTGTGCTGTTCTACTATACAGCATGCCCCCGGGCATAAAGTAGCCGGAGTACCCTGCTTCCCCTCCCCTCAGCTAACTTCTGCTAATTCCAACCTGAGAGGAGGGGTGCTCGGCACCCCCTAAATGCCCCTTTTAAAACTCACTTGACCCTATTTCCTTTGCACTACCTGCCATGGCAATCGGTTACAACGTATGCCTCTTGCCCCCCCCCCAGCCGAAGATCTCGGCCCTAAGGCCCCCTTGTAGGTCCTCCAAGAAAACTTCTAACCCCATGTCAGACAAATGAACACCATCAGGCCAATAAAGCTCGGGCCTAGATACTCTAATGTTCAAATGCGATATGACTGAACCCAAACCTTGCCTAACAGCTCTACCAACCTCCCTGTTAACTCCCTTCCTTGCCTTATCTATAAGCCTAGGGTCACAGCTAGCCCTCCATAATAATCTAGGGACAATGGCTGACCACACAACTCGTGTCGCCAGACAGCGTTCCGTAAAGACATTCAGGTCCGCAAGTATCTGAAGAATCAAAGACTTGCCTGACTTCTGAGCCAAGTCATTGCCCCCCAGGTGAACCACCAAAATGTCTGGGGCCACCTGCGGGGGATCCAGGGGCACCAATTCGAGGAACTTGTCCCACAGCAGGCCTCTCCGTCCCCTCCACTCCAATGTAGCGAAGGCACCCAGTCCAAGGTTTTGACCCCAACTGGTCCGACTGGCGTGCTTCGCCACCCAGAACAGGTAACTGTGCCCGACCAACAGAACACGGACCCGGGCCAACTGTCTCTGTAGACCTGAAAGAAGAAACAAACAAACAATAGCAGCACATAGAACTGTGGTAAGGGGCGCACATAATCGTGAAAGCGCCTGGACGCCCATCTCCCTACTTTCTTGATATCCTTTCCATAACCCAGGGCCACCGCCATAGATGCTGCTCCAATTCGAAAGGAATGGGTACCAAAGTGCCAGCTCTGTATCCTGGCCTGAGAAGTTATTTTCCAAAATTGATACTTTGTCAGGGTGACTTATCCTGATGCCGCAAAAATCCTCCATCATCGTCTCCCCTGAGCTGTAAATAATCCTTTGTAGCAGTAAATGGGCAAATCACACTTATGGAACACCCCCCCCCCCCCCCGCGAACGATCAGCTTTCCCTTGCCACTTTGGTCCATCTTTGACTTGCGTAAATGTATAACTAACTGATTCTCTCCTACTATTACGTCTGCCCTCTGTAAGGAGGACAGGGACTGGTCGGTTTTTGTTAATGCCACCAGTTCACTCACCCTGAAGGCGCCAAAAAATGCTATAAGCGTTGCTGCTTTAAAAAGGCAGGCCTTCAAGTGGTCCCTGCAGACCGTATGCCATGTGTTAACTAACCTTATCAATATCGCTGGCGAAAAGGGGGAACGAGAATCCTTCGCACTACCTCTCTCCTTACTCCAATCTCAATCATTTTCTTTATCCTGAAGTCTATAACATAGCCTTTACACCCCTGTACCTTATCATAAAAAGCTAGTGCAGCCATTCTCCCTTGGATAGACCGGGGTGCTAATCCTTTGCGGTGAAGATGCACTGCAAACTGCATCATGTGATCATCCAACGGAGGCCATCATTGTCCTAAACCCTCTACCTCTCTAAAATTGAAAAATTCAGCACAGGCTGCTGTGTAACTACACCTAGTGCTAGGGGCTACCACTAAACTCATGGCTCTGTTCTCCTGAGCCTGCCAAGATTCCATACCTCGGTCAGCAACGCGTCGGGTTGAACCTGTGCCCCTGGTGCCAACGCCCTGAACCAATCCATCTGTTGACGGGACAGGGCATCAGCAATGGCATTATCAATCCCTGGGACATGCCGGGCTTGAAAGACTATATTAAATTGTAAACAATGAAGCACCATCACTCTAACTAGTGCCATAACTCTCTGGGACCTGGATGTCAGTGAGTTAACTATGTGCACCACTGCCTGGTTATCGCACCAGAAGGTGACCACCGAGTTAGCCCACTGCTCTCCCCACAACCACAAAGCCCCAACTATCGGAAATAACCAAAGAAACGTAAGATCCCTCATAGTACCTAACTTGTGCCATTCCTCTGGCCACGTACCTGCACACCATTGACCTCTAAAAAAGATACTGTAACCTAGGGATCCCGCTGTGTCCGTCTGTACTTGAAAATCTGTCCCTAGCCGCAGGTGGTCCCTCCAAAAGGAAGTACTGTTGAAACCCTGGAGAAAATGCAGCCACACCTTCAAATCCTCCCTCATGCCTCGAGTTAGCCGTCTCTTTTGATGCGGCTTTTTAAGCCCCTTCATCGCCTCACATAACCTCCTGAGGAAAGCTCTCCCTGGTGCCACCACCTTGCAAGCAAAGTTTAGGTGTCCTACTACTTGTTGTAGCTCTCTCAGGGTAACCTTTCGGCGCGCTAGCATTCCCCGTAAATGTGCCTGCAGATCTGCTAACTTTTCCTCCGGTAAATGGCTATCCAACTCAATGCCCAAAAATACCAGTCTCTGGCTAGGACCTTCCATTTTTTCCTCCACTAAGGGGACACCTAGATCCCTGGTAAGCTCCTGAAATGCTCCCATCAACTCCTGACATTGGGGGGTCCCTTGGATACCACAAAATAAAAAATCATCAAGGTAATGAACCACTCTGGCTCCCCTAACTTTACGCCTAAGTGCCCATTCCAAAAATGTGCTAAATTGCTCAGAGACCAAGCAGGATATGGATCAGCCCATTGGGAGCGCCCTATCTATATAATAACTTCCTTCAAAAGCAAACCCAAGAAAGTTAAAATCCTCCGGGTGGATGGGCAAAAGTCTAAATGCTGATTTGATGTCACATTTCCCTAGCAGAGCGCCACTCGCACAACTCAGCACCATGCGTACCGCCTCATCAAATGATGTATAGCGGACGCTACAAAGCTCTTGTGGAATTTTGTCATTAACTGAATCCTCCTCTGGGAAGGACAGGTGATGAATCAACCTAAACTCCCCAGGCGTCTTCTTAAGGACTACTCCCAGGGGCAACACTCTCAAATGTTCAACTGGCGGTGCAGGGAAAGAGCCCCAAACTCGTCCCTCCTTAAATTCTTTACCAATTTTTTGTTGTACAATATCCTCCTGTCCCTTGACTGATTTCAAGTTGTCAGCCCAGGTGGCTGTTCTATCACCCTGGACAGGAATATGAAAGCCAAACTTGAAACCTTCCAACAAAAACTTACCTGCGACTTTGTCCGGATAACAATTGAGCCACTGTTCCAAAATCGTGACCCTAATTGGATTAGGGCCCCTTTGGAACAGAGGGTGAGGCTGGGGGTGGCTTGCGCCCCCCCTCCAGCATCCTTTCCCACATTGCCATCTGGTCGCCCTTTTGGGTATGCAGATGACACGTGTGGGCCGCTACATATGGAACATAGGTGCTTAAGTCTGTACGGCTTCCTATTACATGAACCTCAAGCGTTGAATTCCCAGCAAAACATGCGGGGTTGAACCACCTGACCCGCTGTCATGTGGGAATTGCCGGTTTGTGCCCTTTGCACCAAATGTCCGCTATCAAACCTATCACCCAATACTGGGTGAGATGGCGTCATGAGCCAAAGCTCGGGTGCAGCGCCGCCCGCATATGGAACCCTTCATCATAAAGGAGCCACACATGCCCAGGGAAGTCCACTTACGCCCTGTAGATCAGGTCCATGTACTGGATTAACGCCAATGCTCTCTGTGGGTAAGCACGAACCACAGTTCCTGCATAAATGAAAAAGCCCGGAAGCCAGTTAGCCCAGCACCTATCTGGCTTACACCTGCATAGTTTCTCATGTTCCCTTTCTCCTTCCTTGTCCTTCTTTTCCTCAATTTCTCTATTCAATAATTCAAAAACATCCACATATTTTCCCGTCCAATTTTTTTCTACCGTGGCCGGTAATAGATGATCTCCTAGAGGTAAGGACTGATCCCCTTCAGGGAGGGCAAACCTTGCCACAGAATTGTAACCCGTGTCTACAACAGCCGGCACCACTGACCCTCTTGTTCCTGCTGCTACACTTGCCTGCTGTGCCGAAGGCTGGTTTGGACCAATCCCTAAATTGGAACCTGTGTGCGTACAGTGTCCACACCCTGCCGCCTGCGGAAGTAAGGCCGGGGGAACCGGCACTGCCTGGCTCCCAGTAACCCATGGCCAAACACTCGCAGACTGTGTAATGCCCGGTGCAACTGTACCCCCACCTGATGATGTCACTCCTGGCACCACGGCAAGGCCACTCGTGGACGCAGGTGCCTCCAGCACAGCCATGGGTGCTCCACCATTTCCGCTCAACTCCTAGGGAACCGTCCCAACTGCAGGTGCTTCTGCCTGCTCTTCCTCTTCCGCCCTCCGATTCTGGGTGCTGGTTGACGCCATACGTGATCTGATACGCCGCTGTTCGTTGACCCGCATCACTCCTTGCTGCGTCACAGGGGTACCTTCTACTGAAGATGTACCTGATGGGCTGGAACACTCTCCTGCTAGAATAGTGATGCGTGAAAGCATGAGATCACCCATCCTCTTAAGCTCCGCCATTTTCTGTGATTTAGACTCCCTTCTGTACCTTCGCACTGCTGTCCCACTATCAGCAGCACCCTTCTGCACTCGCTCCCTCTCTGACACACTAAGCTTCTCCCAGATAGTTCTATAATCTGGCCAATCATCTTTGTCAGATGAGGAAATGACTGGAGGTGAATGTGGGGGGGGGGAGCTCTGCGCTTAGCAGGCTGTTTTCCCTTTTTCCCACTTCTATCACCCTTAGGACCCATATTACTACCTAAACCAGAAAAAAACCCTTCTCTCCAGTGAACAATCTTAACCCACTATCAATAGCACTAACAACTAATCCAAGCCAATACCTAAAACCAAATAATCCTATATGAACACCTACAATAAACAGTGCCTAAGTCTAACTAAGCTAAATATTAATCTATAATTTACCACCACTAAACAACCCAACATTAGCCCCCCCTGTCTTTTTTTAAAAAATAAACACCCCTCCAAAAAGCCCTATGAAAAATGGCAGGGTTGGGGTGGGTGGGGGGTGGGAGTGGGTAGCCCAGACAATAAGGTGAAGGGGAAAGGGGGGTTTCCAAAGCCCACCACCCCACTTAGAATCCTTCCCCCTGATGCCTAAAAGCCACTTAATATTCTTATAAGTAATTAATTAAAAACATATAATATAAATATAAATGCAAACAGAGGGGAGTCTGCGAAGGCTCTCCCTCAAGAAGTAATTCTAAATTCCAACCACAGCGGGCTGAGCCGATGCCCAGCCCGCAGACAGGTCCTCTTTGGCTCCAGCGGCCGCGTGGCCAAAACCGAAACTGCTGTGGCCCGCTGCACAGCCCTCCGTCCTCCTCAACTTCTCCGCGATGAAGAGAGCGAAGCCGAGCTGAGCAGTCCCTTTTCAAGGCTCCTGCTCTCATCCTCGGCAGCCCTCGCGATGCCTCGCCTCTTCCCTGCCGAGCGGGCAAAACCTTATGTTAGAAGCTGGGGCCTCATCAAAAGAAAATATTGCCTATTTATATTTTTGGTTTATATCCCCCAACAAGTAATTTCCGAAACACCGCTAACACATAATGTACATTCTGGAAGAGGAGGGAACACTCTATAGTTCAGTGGAGTCCTGTCCTTCCCTCCTTTCCCAGCCATGCTTGGAAGACATGCCATTTGCTCAGGTAGGAAACCAAGTAGGCATTTCTTTTCTTTATGCTGATCCAGCCAATGGCCGTCTTGCTGGAATTCTACTGCACAGTTAGCTTGTGACAGTTGGATGATGGTAGGAATGTGTATGTGGACATCCCCTGGCAGCATGATGAAGTCTGGTATGTGTGAGTGCTGAAATCTGGGCAACATGGGAAGAGAAGGCTCAGTTCAACCCATGCAGATTCCTCTCTGTATGTCTGGCTATAGGGATAGATCAAGCCTGCAGTATAAAAACTGTAAGAACACATAGAACTAAAATGCAGTGATTATGATGACAACAGCGACAATGCTATCGAAGTTATCACTTTATTGATTTTGGTAACACTGCTGCAATCATTGTATCTGAATTGCTTGTTCATATGAGTTGCCAGCTTTTATTCTCAATATGTTTAGAATCTCACCTGAATGAAAATATAAGACAAAAGTTCCTACTCACATTCCTGTGGGCACCACACTAATTCTGTGCTGGTGGTGGATATCCAGAGAGTCCAGAGTGGGGTCCAACAAAGCCTTAACTAGAGACACATAGACTCTTGGCAGAGCATGAACATGATTGACTTAAAATTCTCTAAATCTACAGTAAAAATAAAATAAAATTCAGAGACCTGTGGAGCAGAATTAACTTCAAGTGTTCCCTCAGTAGATCACTCCTTATTGGTTAGTTCTCCTCAACTGCTACTTACTGTCTAAATAGCTCACTCAGAGACACTCGATAAGAGAAAGAATAAAAAAAGTTTCCATTGACTCACAATTCTGGATAGATCAAAAACAGCATGTTGTAGAAAAATAATGACTGGTTATATGGACAGAGCTTATCTGATTCATAACTATGTAAGTGACTTTTATATACTTACAGAACACTGGCTCTAACTGTCCACTGACTTAAAAAAAGAGTCGGAAAAGAACTCTTGAGTAGAGAGGTGTGACTTTGTCCAAAATCTGAGGTTAGAGAGAATAGTTGGTTGCTCTTGGATTGATTGACAGTTATCCCAGTCCAGAAAGGTCTCTCCCAGCTGAAACTTCTTGAAGGCAGCATATGAAGGTTGCTAAACTCCAGCATTGACTGTCCTATAACAGATGGATGTTGAGCTCTTAAGAATAGTACCTGGTATATTTCATTCTCTAAGGAAAGGGATGAAGATAAAACCAAGGTGTTCTGTCTGATCACTGCAAGAGTGCCACATGATTAATATGAATTGGTAACACACAGAGAGATAGACACACACAGAGAGGGGAAGGAATATTTTTATACTGAACATTTCAAAATATTTTTATACTGAATATTTTCTAAATGTTCACTGCTTGTGCAGATGTCTGTCAGATAATTGCCAAATGGACATAATCAGGCCAAAATTAAGCACTGTAGAGTCTCATTGATTCCAAAGCGGAAATTAGGTGAGGGCTGAACCCTTTTCTGCCAGAATCAATGGGACGAGAGCACTGAGGTTTTGCCTAATAACATCCTTGGTATTCAGCAGAAGCATTTTCCATTCAAAGATTTTGCAGCCATCCAGCCATTTTACAGTATTTGACATTTGGCGTGGAGTAGCAATCAATATATGACAGTATCTGATAGATGACTAGCAACAAAATTTAGTAAATGTTGTATTAAGTTCATTCATTCCATTAAACATTCAAAACAGAGGAAGAATGAGTGTAGTATTGCAGCAGAGAGTGAGTGATGAATCAGAAAGTCCCTACTTTTAATCCTGCCTCTGTCTTCATCCCACTAGGAATTGTTTGGCAAGCAATTCTTTACCATTCCCAGCCTGCAATAATGCTAATCTGCTTTTACAGGGATGTTGTAAAGGCTACACAGTGATGCATGAGAATGAAATGATACCTAAATACTAAATATGTTAATTCTTTTATTATTTATGAATCACGATGTCAAATGTTCAGTTCCAGAATTCCTATGGTGAATTTTGTTAAAGCACCACTGTACCTGAAAAGCCTGTAGTAATTATGTGCTGCTAAGTCAATTCCAATGAATGTGTGACTCTTGAATGGTTTTCTAGATGTAAAGGATTCTGAAATCGTTTACCAGTCCATCATTCTGGTGGCACTCTGAGACCATCCAGCTTCGGACTGTGCAGCCACACAAGTGCTGAGTGATCTTGGATGGGTCTTCTCCTGGGGGGCACAGTGGAGATTTAAAATCCCGACCCTGGCTTCAGAACCAGGCACTCCAATCCACTCAGCTATATTAGCACCTTAAAAAGACCTTCAAGATGCAAAAATTCCTTACTTCTACTATCTGTTAATCAATATGCTTAAATGGCATTACAGTATCCCACCACATATTTTTCCTAGCAAAGAAACATGTAATGCACTGTTATTCAGAACTATAATAATTGTGTGCCATCAATTCAGTTCTGACACTCTACCCAGGATCTTCTGGGTACAGTATAGAGAGTACTCAGAAGTGGTTTACCAAACCATTCTTCTTGGGGTGGTCTGAGACTGTACAGCTAACTCTTGTACAAAGGTAGTAAAGGCCATCTTCAGTTTCCATGTGGAAGAAAGACAGGTAGATATCTATATCAGTATCCTATTTGAAATTTCCACAAAATGACAGTGTCACACAAGTTGTTCTGCATTTGTGCCTCTGTTGTGTGATTTGCTGCATGACTGGTTGTGAAACTGGTTGTGAAATCATAATCAATCATTCAGGAAACACCTCACCAAATAGTACAACCTCTTGCACTTTAGGTACATGTGAGAAAATCTCCAACAAGATTTAGAAGAAACAAGTTATTTCTTTTTTTAAATGAACCAAATTATTTGGCCAGGGAAGACAGATTATCATCTCTCTTCCCTGGCCAAATTCAGTCGCTCAAAGTATGGAATCTGAAGACAAAGACGGTTGATACTTTCATTAGACCATTCAAATCTCTCACACAGCAGCTTTCGACTCCACACAAATCTTCATCAGGCTGGGTATTACAGAGCTGGTGGATGCTGCAGAAAAGACACAGAAGTTCCAAAATCCATGGCCTGATGTGCAGGCCAGGTTCCTTGTATAAAGGAAGTTCCAAATGGGGACTGTGGAATCCACACAGAGATGGTGAGTTTCCGATTTCATCTCTGAGTGGGCTGGACTGCCCCAAACAGCTTAGACAAAAAGTAGTCAATCACTAAGTACCTCATCCTGCCCCCTCCATACCTTATATTGAAACACGTTTCCTTTTGGCTGAGGGACAGAGGCACACAGAAACTTGACAAACTCCATATCAGAGAATTTGAAATAAAAATGACACACTAACGGCACACTAATTTGGCCAACTGCAGCCAAATTAAAAGTATCACCAAGTGGTTGGAGGAAGATGTTCTTTTTGGTAGCAGTTGTGCTTGGCTCTGGTTGGCGATCCAAGGAAACTTCTCGTAGTCGGGGAAAAAACAAATAAACAAAATCTGTGTGCTCCTTATACACAATCTGAAGACAACCTCACATGGAGTCAAAACCCAACCTAATACCCTGTTCTTGAATTGCATACAAGGACCACTTGGCTTTCTCACTCCCCTGTCCCTCAGTATGGATAATTTCTCATCATATCTGTCTACTTTGTAAATATGAAAGGTGGGAAAGTTCTGAGGAAATGCTTTTATCCAGCAGCACAAACATGGCTGAATCTGTGGGATTCAAACATAGACTAGTAGGAGTTAAGCACTCATAATCTTTTGTCTGAATGTGTGTACCTGTCAGTTTCATAGTCTGTCACATTAAGATGTTTTAAACTTGACATTCCTCCTGCCAAATTTATAAAGAAATGTGTGTATGTTGAAGATTCTTTTCGAACTATCAACCAAGTCAATTTTTTACTGATCCCTAATGGTGGTGGGCAGCCAGCTGGATAACTCAGTAAGTTAGGCATCTGGCTGCAGAGTCAGAGGTTAAGAGTTCAGTTCCCCATCGTGCATCCCAGAAGAGTCATCCTGTGTGGCTTTGGGCAAGCTGCACAGTCCAAGGGTGCCCCAAGAAGAAGGGAATGATAAACAATTTAAGTGCATTCCCCACCTAGAAAACCCTGGGAAGGGTTGCCATAAGTCAGAATTGACTTAATGGCACCCAGTTATTATTGTTATTATTAGTGGTGGTAGTGGGCAGTGAAAGCAGTAAAAAGCAAAGGGCAAAGGGCAGAGTCTTGTGGAGCACCTGCAGCAGTGTATTAGCCCAGATGTTCCAACCATAAGTGCAACAGAAGGCATTTGGGATGAAGGGTGAGAGCAAAGGACCCAATCTGCCACATTTTGCAATGCAAAGGGAAGTACAGTGGACCCTCGACTTACGGAATTAATCCGTATTGGAACAGTGGCCGCAGGTCGAAAAGTCTGTAGGTCGAGGGTCCATTTCCCATAGGAATGCATTGAAAACCTATTAATCCGTTCCGGCAGAAGGAAAAAATACCCCCCTCCAAAAAAATTAAAATAACAGCAACAGTGGAGCAAGTCCCACGCTGGGACTGCAAAAAAAAAAATCACCAAAAAACAAAACAACACAGAAACATACCCCCCAGCCCAAATCTACCCTCCAAAACCCACCCAGAACAACTTTTTGAAAAGAAAAAACAGCAGCACCTTACCAGTCTGAAGCCTCCCGGGGTTCTGCAGAGGCTTCCTGTGTTTGCAAAGCTGTGCTTACTCGCGAGTAGACCCACGCCTTTGGTGGCGCTTACTCACGAGTAGACCCACACCTTTGGCGGCGCTTACTCGCGAGTAGACCCGCACCTTCGGGTTCAAAGGTTCTCATCTGTCCTTTACAATTTTAAGTGCACTTGGAAAGCAGGAGCTCTCTCAACTGTGACACACCCTATATACAGTAATGGCTGACAGACCTACAGCACAAAGAAGCAGCCTCAGCGCCACCTATAGTTAGAAAGTTGAATTGCCCGCCTTTTTCCCCTGCCTATTTCTGTTCTTATGTGGATTCTCCGGCCGGAAGTCGAAGTGAAATTTTCCGGCTGGAGAAGTCCGTAACTCGAAAAGTCCGTAAGTGGAGCCGTGCGTAAGTCGAGGGTCCACTGTATTCCCTTTACTTCACAGGAGGTCCAACTTCACTTCAATGCAAAGCTGGGGCAGTTGCACCAATAGAATTAAATGGAGTGAAGCATACAACCCAATAGCCACTTTCCTGGAAGTAAGCCCCACTACAGTATACAGAACTTCCTTCTGAAGAAACATACAGTGGTGCCTCGCTAGACGATGTTAATCCGTTCCGCGGAAATCACTGTCTTGCGAAAACATCGTCTAGCGAAGCACGTTTCCCCATTGGAATGCATTGAAATCTCTTCAATGCGTTCCAAGGGAAAAGTTGTCATCTTGCAAAGATCGTCCATAGGGAAACCTCGTCTAGCGAGCGCGGGTCCCTGTTGGAATGCACTGACAGCTATTGACCGCTAGTCAATGCATTCCAATGGGGAAACCTTGTCGTCTAGCGAAAATCGCCCATAGGAGACCATCGTTTTGCGATCGCATTAGTGATCGCAAAAAGCCATTGTCTAGCGATTTCCTCATCCTGCGAGGCAATCGTCTAGCGAGGCACCACTGTATATAGGACTGCACTGTAAATGTACTGAATTGTGACCAAGATGCAAACAAGTTTTTTAAAAATGATTCTTCTTAACTCCCAACAGCTATTACCATTTTCAGGTGAATAAAAGTGCAAAAGCAGAGTGATTAGATAGAAGGCAAGGGGGGGGGGGAAACCCTCCATGATATGAGACTGGAACCTTCCATCATAACAAAGAGGAAAAACGAGACATGAGACAATTGAGTGAAACTACTGAACAGTTTGTATAGGATAAAATGTAAAGAACTGTCAACAAGATCAATGGAATTCTACAGGGAACAAAATAAAAGGGGAGAAAAAAAACCTATTCAAGGATAACAAAGTGATTGGATCAGATAAAACAGTAAAATGAAAATCTAACCAGATTTATGCAGGTCAAACCTAAAAAGAGAGAAAAGAAGCAGATCTGAAAAGCTACGCTAAACTTTTATTCCTCATCTGACAGTAGGGATGTCAGTAGGGATAATGAAGACAGGGACATTTCTTGCTGTGCTGATAGGAAAAAAAACCCCAAAGCCCAGTGGAATAAAAGAAGACACTGGGGATGATTATCCAAAGCATTTATACTAAGGAAAACAATTTAATAAAAATGATATTCTGAGTGTTGATATAGCTTACGCACAATAAAGTGCACTGTTTCAGTCTCAGATCTCCTTGATGTTGAGTGCAGTACAGAAGGGGTAAAACAATCTTCTGATAGCAATGGAAATCCTATCATATATTTCTATTGCAGTGAAGATTATGCACGAGTGATGTTAAAATCCTACTGAGTTTTTACTCCAGAGTAAGTGAGCTCATAAGTCATGGCAGAAAATTCTATCTCATTAGCAAGGTGCTGGTTGCGTGTCTGGCTGCATCATACCAGCAAATAACCAAGCATACACATGGCATTTTTTCACGTGCAGTTTACCATTGCTGCTTACAATAGTTCACATACTCCAAAATAAAAGCCTCATAGGACTCCCACTGTTGCATAGTTTCCATTCACATTTCATTCAGTGTTAGCAAATCACAATTGCATTAGGCCATTGTAAATGTATTTTATTTTATCCCCAAGTGTGATTTTTTTTTCACCAAAAGCAGCACTCTGTTCTGTATTTTTAGAAGATAATCAGGATTCAGATAATGATGCTTGATGGTCAAGATTCATTTACCTTATGCTTGATGTTGGGATCTCATGTACACATATCTTGTTTACATCAGCTCCTACCTACTAGAGGCAAGACTAGTTCAAGCCAGGAGTAGTTCAAGTATTAATTTCCTTGTTCCCAGTACAGAATCTGACTAGAATGGCAGCTGAGCCTGCCTTAATAAACAGCAACAAAACCTCGTTCTCCATGTCACCTCAAGAAGCAGGCTACTTTAGGCATCCCAGAACAGGCTGTGTGGCAGACACAATTCTGTCCTCCAACAGAGGATGATAGCCAGAGAATTCAGGAAGGAATAACTGAAAGGCCACTACTACCAGCGCCTGTCCTGTAATGCCCTCTTCCAGCACAGCTACATGAGATGCTTGCTTCCTTCTCCCTGATGATAGAGTGGACCCTGACAGTAGGATAGTTGTCCACTGGGTCAGGTAAACCCATATATTCAAGTCATTGCAGAATAGAAGCCAGTGTAGCAGTGGCAATGGGGGAGAGACCTCTTCTCATTCAGACTCAAAGTATTTTGTATGAGATGAAGAAGCTACAGATGTGGCAAGATATCAAGCAGGGAGCTCCTTTAAAGACTGGGAGGGCCCAGCACATTGTTCCACCTTGTCAACCATAGTAAAAGCAAAGCAAAGTATGCTGCTTATATACTGCCCCATAGTGCTAAAGCATTCTCTGGGCAATTTACAATTTAATCATGCAAGCTATACATTACCTGTGTAGTACGTCTTACGCTCTCCCTGGTGGGATAAAAATATTGCTGAGAGATGCCACATCCTCAGAGGTAGGAGGGTATCCAGTAATCCTGGCCCACCTCTGCTATCTACTAATCTTTTCTCACCTTCAATAGAAGCTGATTTTACATTTGGAGACCAAAGGCAAGCAGGAAGCAAACTGTTTCAGATGTTTTAATTATTTTTAAATACCTAATGCTTGTCCCTTGTATGATTTTAATAGTTGACTGAGACACAGAAATGCAGACTGTGGGTGCGATCAGATGGGCACGTAGTCTGCTCTTTGGATTGCTCTGGAGACAGGTTGGGTCTGCCTTATGAAAGCTTCTGGTTACAGGAGGCCCATCACCATGCTCAGATGAACTTGGTTACAGTTTCTTCTGCAGACTTTTGTTTCAAATACATAAGAGTTCTTGATGAGGTGGGGATGTCCCTACTACCCATTTGGCCTTTAACAGTGTCATGTTGCGTAATACCTCAACAGAGCTAGTATGACAATTTAATTTTTTTCCTCCTCTTTCTGTATTATTGGCAGCTGTTGGTAGTGGTGGGAGGGAAGCTCATGTTATAATGATATCAGCACCTGCAGGAAAGTGAACAACATTCTAGAGAGGATCAGAAATAGAACTGCCACTGGACGATGGCTTCCTTCCTCCATTTTGGCCACAGTCATGTACTCCTTGTTGTAACATGTAATGCCATCTTCAGAAAATGGAATTCTAGCATCAGCAAACCCAGGTAACTTTATAGGGGATTTGGGGTAGTGGGAAAGTAAGTTTAAGAAAAACCCATCTAACAGAGTTAGAAGCATTCTAGAGTTACAGATAACATTCCCACATCATTGTAAACCTACCACCCCATTTACAACAGTTCACAGAGGCATCCTGAGCCCTTTAAGGATATTTAAAAGGCAAGGCTTTCATGCAGTCTGGCTGGATATGTGTGTGAGAAAGAGGCATCAACCTGTAATTGTGGTAGCTTGATTTATCCATCTAGTGCCCCAATACCCTAACTGCTCATAACAAATGGGAATCCCTAAGCCAGCAATGGCCTAAAGTGCTAGTGAGCACATAATCCTTGGAAATAAAAGTTCCAGGACATATAAAAATCCAAACTCTTTTCTGCTATTTTACTTCAAGGAGAAATGTCATAACCCTCCTTGGCTGATCCAGTTAAGGAATAGGGAGAAGGTAATAACAAAAGGGCCTCTCTGAAGGAAAGAGAACATTGTGTTCTGTTTTATTTATAGTGTTCTTTATTTTAAAAAGCTCTGGGTCAATGCTTTGTGCTATCGCTAGGGTGAGTCAAAATAAACCTAAGGACTTGATTCTGCAGAAAGGCTATTGAGAACAATGTTATAGGCTCTGCAGTGCACTGCAGGGAGAAATCCTAGCTGAACAAATGGAGAGGAAACAACCCTGTTTTTTCTTCTCATGCCAGTAATTATATTGGCTTCAGATCATTTCTAGTCCAGCTGGAGCCTTTTTGCCATGATTTCTTTAATTTATTATTTAATTTGTTTATTAATGCATTTTTTCATGGGACTCAAATGCTGATGTCAACCCTGAAGGGCATGCTTTGCAACAACATAAACACTCCATATTGTCACTGAAATTCAGAGCATAGTTTGAGCATGGATTTTAAAAGCATAAGCATTCCTAAAAGCTATTGTCTCCCAAACCGGGAAGGGCAGGCTCAGGCTCTCAAGCCTAGTCTGGTTGGTGGAGGTTCCCCATCTTCTCTGTGGAGGCTTCTGGAAGAGTCCACCCTGTTCTTCAAAGTCCCTCCCTTTACCAGCTAAGTGAATTTTTACTTTTGCCAGTCACTGACTAGAGACAGCATGGACACACTTCTATATTTCAGCTAAAATTTGCAAGTGCTGGATGAGTCCCGGTGTCAGGACTTAGTGGGCCTCTGCAAGTGCTGGCTCACAGTGCTTCATTCTTTCTTTCCCTCCCCTCAAGAGGAAATAGGAGGAGGAATGCCACTAGCTGCTGACATTTGCAGATGTTGGCTGAACCTTGACCTTTGGACTCTCAGCTAGGTTCTGTCAGACTAGCTAAAGGTTTTTCCCTCCTCCCCCCATTTCTCTCACTTACAGAAGGGGTGGGAGGATGAAATCTGAGTCTGTCATGGAAGTGTAAGAGAGTAAACTCCACCCAGTGTTTCCACAAGGAACTTAATGAACAACAGCCAATATGGTTCCCCACTCTTGATTTGCATGAACAGGCATCTTGTCTAGTAGATGTGATTCATTTCATTGACTTCATTCAATGACTGACACTTCAAAACTGTTGGCAACATTTTTGCACGACTTCATATCCCCTCAAATGTGAGAACTCAATGTAACATGTTTATGCTTGTGCTTCTACTATGGTAGCACATTAAAATGTCAAGAGTGGGAAGACAGTCCTGGTAAGAGCTGATGGGGTCATCCACTTGGGTCCATCTACTCATGAGACTTCTTGTAGCAAAGGACCTGGAGGCAATAGCACAGGAATGGAGGGGTGGATCCCACAGGCTGGCAGTAAACCAGTGGCAACTTCCAGCAGCAGCATTTGGTTGGATAAGGTAGGTAAGCCTGTGCAAGATGCAAACCCTAACAGGAATTGCAACAATTTCTACAGTTGCTACATGCATTGGGTCACCAATCTGGCCATGAAATATTATTATTCCTTGAGTTCTGGATTGTTGTATTACCTGGCCTGCCAGGTTTTACTCACATTATCCCATTTCCCCGCATTTCCATTGCACTTGTTGCTAACCATCCACTGTCACAAATGATGTTCTGCCCCCTTTCCAACATTTGTTTGCCCCCCCCCATGGTGACATGAGAAGGGCCTACCCTCTTGTTTCTGGTTTTCCCCTGAAATCTCAGGTAATGAGGTGCTGCTGATGTGGCTACCTAACACTGAGTTAGGGTTCTGTTGAGGCCATTGTGTTTGCTGGATGGCTTGGTTTTAACTGACCCAGTTTTGTCTTTGGAATTAGATCACCATTCTAATAATTATTTTCTGCCACATTGGGAAGGTTTACCCTAAATGATGATGAATAAATCTTCTAAACAAACATATGGCCTGTTTACGTAGGTAAATTCTCATTCTCTTCCTTCTGTCAGGGATAAGCTTCAAATTAATGCCAATAAAAGTCTGAATTTATTAGCTAGAGGAAAAAAGAATAAGGAATACAGCATTAAGGGTGGCACAAAATCTTCTGTCACCTGACATGGACAGTGAAGCCTCATCTCAAATTGCACAAGGTCCACTTTCCCATTCTCCCCCCCCCCCCCCCATGCACAGAACTGCCAATGGTGGTGATCCCCTTGGACTACCAAGAGGAGTGCTAACCTTATTCCCCATTCTATGCCACTCCATGTTGACATTTTTGAAAGTGTATACAAAGCAGATTAAGCATGAGTATATTATTAAAAACACTGATTATGAATAATATTCTTCCTTGGTATATTTATGTGTGTGCGCCAGCAAATAAAAGAATAATCATTAAGTCATCATAGACTTTAAGAACGTTTACTGAAAAATATGCTGAAGAATAAACTAAGAGTAATTGAACATTTGACTTGGTATAGATTTGATCTGAGCTTAACAAACTTCTTATAACAGTTTCATAACAGACACTTATTGGACAGCACCTAGCAGCAAATAGTCCTAACTGAACATATCAACCGACAATCCTGTCACTTTTCCTTATAACTGACAGTCAACTCTCTAAGCACCTCTTGGCTGACACTAGACACAATCTGATCTGTTACACATGTTCTTATGCAAATAATACAGTTCACTCTTTCTTATATAGTATACACGTATACATGCTTGACTGCAATATATTTACATATTCTAACAGTCCAGTGATGCTGGGATTAAAAAACAGAAAGAAACAAAACCTCTTCATCTGAAACATAGCAGAAGAGACTGCTAAATTTCTTCTTGGGGAAAAAAAAGATGCAATGGTTGTTTTATTTAGACACATAAACAGCAACAAGTAAGGCCAGTAACGCATATCCAGTGCCCATTTGTCTGCAGCTTGGCTGCCTTAAGTAGTTCTTAGCAGCTACGAAGCAGGCACATCCCTTGCAGTTCTGTCAAAGAGAATGTTATAGCCACTTTTGCATTCAATGGGAGGCATGAACCTTTGAACTTCTGAATCTCCACCTGCATTCAGGATATGAGGTGGATCAGATGGTCTTTGAGTAGACACAAACCAAACTGGGTTCTTTTCTGAAGGCTGGTGGCTGGTGCACCCCTCTGATTTACAATGATAGAAAACATCATAGATCTCTTGGGAAAATGATAATAAGATGGTTGCTGTTGTATTGGGGCTGCAGTAGACATAGATTAATAATGGATTAAAGATTTTCTGGTAGACTTGGTTACTGTTCAGTCCCTTTATCGGGAGGCTTGTGTACTTTCATGCTTTTGGTAACCTTGGAGTAAATTTGGCCAGTTTTGACTATTTTATTCAGATCATATGCACTTTAGTTTCTGCGGAGACACCCTGGTGCTCTACCATGTGCAGAGATATTGCTCAGACAGAAGCAAGGCAATGCCCTTGGCTAAAGGGTCACATCTAGAGCCTGGAAAGCTTTACTCCACTAAAGTATATGGACAGCAGACATTGAACCCCTCCCTGCTACCATCATAATGAAAACTCAACACAAAGCTTGGCTTCCTCCATGGGACCTTTCTCCCTACTATTCATTCATTCTTTCATCAATTCTTTCATTCATTCTTTCTTAGGTTTTACCCCACCCTTCTTCTTAAAAGGTCCGAAGGCAGCTTATATCATTAAAAGATAATATCAAAGCTAACAATCACTAAAAAGGATCAAACAAATACCATACAAAAACATAAGCAACACGAAAACACATTCAAAGCAGTTAGATAGAACAGTCCATTAAAAAAAAAAACTTACTCAGGCAGCCAGTCACTAAGGTAAGGCTTGTCTGAAGGCACAGCTGATTAGTTTTAATTGTGCAAAGGCACTCCTGGCCACTGCCAAAGCCTGGGCATCCAAGCTCAGAGATGAATCCAGGAGCACTCCCAAGCTGTGCATCTGTTTTCAGGGGGAATGTAACCCCATTCAGGACAGAGTGCATCCCTATTCCCTGATCTGCCTTTTGCTTGACCAGGAACACGTCTAGCAGCTGTGCATGCAGGGGAAAGATAGGTGAATGTTGTCATGAATGCAGCTGTTACAAATGCAACTTGTCCTACATGTATATAAAGGCCCTGATGAAGATTGGGAGGAGGCACATCTAGCATTGATTTAAATAAAACAAAATGGAAATGGGTACTGCAGACTCCATTAAAGTCATGCTTGATTTGGTCTCCAGAGCAATATGTGTGGATCTGGCAAAAATTCCCAATAATATCTCAGGGTAGACACTGTCCCTGAGGGAGCTTATAAACTGATATGGGACTGACTATAAATGAACACAGTAATAAAGGGTTTGTTTTCTCCCAGTATGTCAAATAAAGTGAATTGTTATAATTGCAGAAGGGCTTCTTTTTTTACATAAATTTGTTAAATTACTAATAAACAGTAAGACAGCTTTTAAAGTAAAACATGAAATTTAAATCAGATTTTCTTAAAACCAACATTCTTCTTGAAATGAGAGAAATAGTTTGTCAAAAGATAGCCAGTGGCATGTGTTGGTATATTACAGGCATTATAATAAAAGCAGGAGCAGTAAGATAATTAAATGCAAGGATGTTATTTCATTACAATTTCTTTCTGATGGAGGCTTACACAGCTTCCAAAGTTCTAATTAGAGACTCACATATGAGATTATCAGCTTGTGTGATTCGAACTAGAGAGATTTCTAAGACACACTTATTTCCTGATTTAAAATTGGAAGCATGCTTGCTTCCCATACCCAAAAATATTTCATTACAAAATGTGGAAAAGAATCACTTCTCAGAGAAGCACTCTGTCCATGGATGTTAGGATAATTACCTCTCACATATCTGGGGAAGGGGATGCAGATTTGACAATGGACAAATGGATATTCCCAAGCCCTGGTCCATTGCCCCCTTACCCCGAAATAATGACGCAAGACAAGTATTATGGGATAAACATGGGCCACACTTTATTAAATAATCATTCTTGCCCTCTGTAAAAGGGGGGTCCTGCCGTAGTGCAGAATTCAGGTTTAAGCACAGAGGTCTCAACGGACCCGTTAACAAACAAATGGGGAGTCCCTGGCCCCAAGTTCTCATGGTCGTGAAGACAGCGAGAACCCGGCCGGCCCAAATTTGACCACCCCTGGACCTCAAGCCACCTTCTGCTTGTTGACTGTTGGTCCGGGTGTGGCCCCAGCACATCTTTCCCCCCAAGCACTGTAATCACACGATCCACAGCGCTGGGAGGTCAGATGAGCTATACATTACCTGTGATTGTGATGGGACTCACTGAAACCTGTTCTATCCGCACTACCCACCTGTGTGACCAAATATTTCCACCTCTCAAATTGCCATCGCACCTGCTCCAGTGTGGGATAGGCAAAAAAGCCCCACATCCAAAAGCCAATCAGGATACGGGTCAAAAATTCCTATCTGGCCCCTGAAGGCGACCAGATAAGCTCACACTAGAAAATAGGGCGGGTGGGTGGGTTGCCAGCAAGGAAGAGGATGGATGGAGGGAGGAACACCAATTAAGTAGCTCACTCGTTCCCCCCTCCCCTCCAGGGAGGCTCTTGCGAGACTCCAAGTGTCTCGCATTATTCTGGGAAGGAGGCAAAGGGGACCCGCGCTGCTGAAGGTAAGCTCAACAGCGGATCCAACATATGAACTTCACAGAGAAGTTATCCAGGATGTGGGCTAAGATGCTGCCCTCATTGGAAGGTGAACTACACTCACCTTGCTCTTAAATCCACCATTGTCACTAAAGACGCAAGGACTCCAGTAGCTCAGAGTACCTTTTATTGGACCCACCTTCATCTACTTTACTAATTACAATGCTACCTGGACATGCTGGTTGAGGGATTCTGGGACATATAGTCCAAAAATGCAGCTTTTCCAAGTGATTGGGTAATTGTAGTGTGTTACATGGTCATCTATACAATGGACTGACATCAGAAAGTCAATTGCAAACTGGGTAGGTGGCCTCTCTGTTCTCTGTCTTCCCACTCTCAGCACATATTCATTCATTCTGCCCAACTAGTGCAGAGCCAATACTCTGGGCAGCAAATAAATCACAATAACAAATATCTTATAAAGAATTATAACTATAAAATTGTTATAAATATTGAAAACAATAACATTAGGGGGCAAAAACAGGGCAAGCACATATGCACACACACACACACACACAAGCCAAATCATTCAGCAAGATTAAGGCCATAAAAGGCTTGTGAAAAGAGCCAGGTTTTAAGGTGTTTCATAAAACGAAGGAGGCTTTATTTATTGTCACCTTTGCTCATTCACCTTCGCACAGCTGCCTGAAGGCCTTCTCCTTCTCTGAGATCACTCCATTCTCATTTGCTTGCTTCTGGAACTGTTTCCTAGGATGCCTCCATAAAATACATCTTTTAGGAAAGAATGGGAAGGAGTAGAACCTTCTCTCCTCTGGTAGCCAGGCAGGCCTCCCTTGGCAGGACATGACATAGGATGGGCACAGCAATTGTACAGGCTCTGCTCCTTATGTTATCTAGCTTAATATAAGGTTGAGAAGCTCAGTGGTTCCTGGTCCCATTGATAGCCAGGAAATGTTCTTTCTTTTTACTTCCCAGCCCCACAGTTTTCTAGTGCTCAAGATTTCTCCTTTTTTTTTTTTTTGCAGATGCCCTGTCAATTCACTGCACACAGCAATGCACAGTCTCAAGTTTTACTTCCTACTGGCAGGGTTAAGGCAACTCTGGGCTTGAGCTCTTCCCGAGGAGTCCAAACTTCAAACAAAAACAAACCTGGGAAAGAGAAAGGAAAGAGAAGAAGGAAGGAGGAGGAGGAAGCAAGGAAAGAGGCTAGGAGCATCACACCATCCAGTAATTCTCCCCACAATCTCCTGGAGCTGCAACCACATGGCCTCCACCATCTTTGGCCATGCTAGAGCTCAGCTTTGTGTTCCCAGTTTGGCTACAGTCAGTTTGGCTATAGGTTACTCCACACAGGAGCAGTGCAGAGAGAATAAGGAAGTTAGATATCTGTGAAGATTCTCAGTCATCCAGGTGTGGTTATCTGGAAATTGAGTCATGGCAACCGGACCTCTTTCTTGTTATGTTGAAACATTTTGCTACTCATCCAAGTAGCTTCTTCAGTCTGAGGAGAGTTGGTAGCTGATATATCCTCCACATTGGCTTCACTTCCCCTTGGTCTGAATAGGCTTGTTAGAAGGACAAAGAACTGAGAGTGAGGGATAATCCCACTTCTGCAGTCCTTCTGGGGAAAAATTCTGTTCCCCCAGATTCTAAGAAAGGCTGTTTTCAAACTGCTAAATCATAGGTCCTGTTGCTTTGGTGGACACACTATTCCCTTGCAATGTGAAACATGAATTTGGATATAAAATTCAGGGAAAATGAAAACTTTATGCAGTCTCGTATTTAATTTAGATTTTAGCCAGCATTTTCAATATTTATTATTTTTGATTGAGTTGCCCTCTGGCTCTGTAGAACTGTTTTTCATTTAAAAGGAACTAGTATAGGGGATCTGATTTGGTGATGGGAGACATTAAAAAAATCAGGTTCATTAATATAATTATGAAAATGTAGTTCATAGCTTTAGGGTATGTCATTTCCCCTTTCATTTTTAAACTGAATGGTGATGGTTTAAGAACAGCAGGAAATATAATTTAAATATTATTTATACCACCATTGTGTAGTTGCTTAGTATTATATGCACCGCTGTCCTGCTGGGATTTTTCTTAAAACAGAATAAGAGATCTCCACATTTATTCTTTCTTTTCTTTTCTCTCTCTCTCTCCCCCCCCCCCTCTATTATTCAAGTCTGGATTCTGAATCAAAGAGGAGGGAAACTACTGTAAAGGATTTTTCATTACATTATTGTGATCTCAGAACTGCAAAGCTAGAAGGGACCCTATGGATCATCCAGTCCAGCCCATTTCAAGGAGCCACAGTGGGGAATCAAACTCCTAGTCTCTGGCTCTTCAGCCAGATAGCCAAACTATCCAGCAGTTCATTCTAGCCAAATATTATGATTTTTGAATAGAAACTTCTGGAACACTACCTAACTGAGATTTAAAAGAGAGATAAGGAAATTTTGACCCTCCAAATGCTTTAGACTTCATCACCCATCAGCCCCTATCAATAGCAATGGATTGGGGGAGTTAAAGTCCAGAACATCTGGCGAACCCAAAGTTCCCCATCATGTTTTAGAGCGCACGGTTCTATTAAGACTGTAGAAATGTGGCCATCAAAAGAAACACTGTCATCTTTTAGAAATGCATAGATTCTAGTGAAAACATTTCAGTGGATCCATTTCTACTCAGACATAAGCCACTAGGACCCTGCAAGCTCTATAAATTCCTTTTCATATGGCCACAAATTACCAGAGAGGGGAAAAAAAATGCTGAGGGTGGGGGAAATAAATTGCCAGATACATTCTGCCCATCCCTGGCAAAAGAAATCCCATGCAAAATAATGTTGTTGCTTTGTGCTGTCAGGTTGGAGCTGACTTATAACAACCCTAATAAAGCTTTCAAGATGACGTGAGATATTTAAGGAGTGGCTTTAGCAGTTCTATCCCCTAGTGCGTTTCCATGGCTGAGTGTGGATTTGAGCCCAGACCTCCTGGGTCCTAGAACGTCTCTCCATCTACTACACCACAATGGCTATCAATGGAAAACGGTAGTTCAAATTATATATTTCCTATGTTATGGAAGGCTGTTCGCAATTCAGTAAATAAGTTTCTGATTTAGTTAGTTAGAAAATTATTTGTTTGTTGATTACATGACTGTTCTTTTTCTGCTCTCTGAACTGAATCCTTGAATATGAATGGGCGGGGGAATAAGAAGCCTGATGAAACATTCTGTCTCAATTCTTTCACTGAACTCTCACTCACCTGCCTTAGCCCTTTGTCAATATTATAAGCTTTTACAAAGACCAGGGGAAGCCTGCCAAAACAGCTGTCTTTCTCCCTGAGTAAATATTGCAGATTTGGATTCCACTGTATAAAAATTCAATTCTTCAAAAAAAACAACCCTCTGGTTTGTGACTGTGGGATGTTGTATTTCTCTATCCATGATTTAATAAACCAGGAAATAACCCGACATTGCTGCACAATATTGCATGCCTGCATTGCTAGCAGGAAAAAGGGTGTCAAACTTTACATAGCAAGGGGCAGCCTGAATGTTGATGACACTCATAACAGCAGTCAAGATGGTCTGCAGGATACCCTCTTGTATTCACCACCATCCACAAAGAGACACCAAGCAGCGAAAAATTTCAGAAATTACTCCCTTTTTCATCACTTAACCTCTTCTCACCCAAGGGGGGGGGGGTGCACAAAGGTTACTTGGCTGTTATAGACAACTTGAAAAAACTGGAGAACCACTGCTGTAGGTTATGACTGGAACTTCATACTTCCATCACCCCTCCCAAAACAGTTAGAAGCAGAAGATGCTGCCAGCCTTGTTCTAGTCCTTCTTGCAAGGCCTCGCCTGTCTTTCCTTTGAGGGACTGGTGTTCTCTGGCTTTAGTGATAACAGAGACAATGGGGGAGGCAGCCTAGATACTGGGTAATAGCTAACCAGGCTGCATCCTTCATGCTTTACTCTACACGATCGCCCACCTTTGTGTTAAAGCACCCAAAATCTATGCATGATGCCAACCTGTGCACTTGCAAGTGCCCCATCTGCCTTGTTTCCAATCCCATCAGCATTTATACCCCACAAATCAGGTGTTTTTGTGAATTGTCAGGAGCAGGTGGAAGGAGTATCTACAAAGATGGCTCTCCTCAAATATGGTTTTGCAGAATCACACTTCTGCCAGCTCATTCTCAGTAGCACAGTTTTAACTGCTGAGATGATGCCTAAGGGATGAGTCTCCATGCAGCCTGCATTCCTTAGTACAACTGCCTTTCCACTGCTCAATGCACCTGCTTGGGGCCAGTCAGACAAATGCGAAGTTGAAAGGTGAAGAAGGTGCACTAGGAACCTCATTCTCACACAGACTCTTGCTCATTTAAATTGCCCAGACTTCGTGTTTTATTGTTACATATTAGCATGGGCTCTCCTCTGGATCTGGGTATTTTGGTGGATGGGGAGAAAGTACATACCTTTTCTGTAGTTCTCTGTAACAGAAGCACTGGGGAAATAATTAGCTAGTGTTGTACATGAGTGGAGGATGTAATAAAGTCAGCTGAATATATTTTCTAACTCCTTTAGTCTTCATCAGCTTGAAGCTATTGGAGTTCTGGTCTGAAAAGAGAAATAACAGGAAATTTAAAAATTAAACTGTATGAAGTCCGCTGCTGGAAATGATCACTTGCAAACACACTCAGGGTGTCCAGTTGAAGTAATCTGCCTCCTGGACAATAGTTCTCATTGAACCTTTGCTCAGTATGCTCTGGATTATAGCAAAGAAAAAAAAGCTTTAATTAATTACAGAGCATATTTAACTATTGAACTGATGCACTGATTTTAGTGCTGTCATGTTTTTATAATACTTGTGCTGCTTTTCTTTCTCTTTTTAAAGTATGTTGTTTGTTTGCAAGCTTTGAGATGGAAGAGCACAAAATAAACAGTTTACCAAAAAAATAACTATATTAAAACAAACACACATTACACATGAAGGGCTTGCTTCCATGGTATCTCAGTATATGGTGGAGCTTGTGAATTCACAGAGCATTAGGGATTGGAAGTTTTACCCATGGCACATGATATGACTAAGCACCTATCAATACAGCCAATGAGCTGTTCTAAACCTGATAGAATCAATGTGTTTTGTTTCTAATCCTATTAGCATTTCTGACTTATCAAATAGGTGTTTTGTGAACCATCTGGAGCATGACTTCAGTGGGAAAGAGAACATATGTGGATTGCTCTCTTCAAATATAATCTCCCTCTGCATCTCTGACCACTGGCCATGTAGGCTGAGGTTGATGGGAACTGGAGTTAAACAACACATGGAAGTTCAAAGATTCAATGTCTTTGCTCTGTACTTTAGCAGGAATTTCCTATTACACTAAAGCATGGGTTGCCAAATACACTTGTATAGCTTTTGTGCTGTTTCTCAGGAAGTAAGAATCAATACTAGCAATGGGCAAATCAACTATGCCATGATTTCTTGTTTGCACAAAAAATTATCAATCCAACATTCCAAGGTGAGCTGAGAGTTATTTTCTCTTGTGAGTTTTTGAGTTATCTTCTAATTGACTATATGCCGTATGTAATATATTCTTTTCTACACTATGTAATATGATGTATTCTATCTCAACAGAATCTTGTTTGATTGGCTGTCATCACGTGTGCTTTGTTTACAGTAGTCAGCAACTGAGCACATGCAATTGCTTAGTTGCTTTGTTATGCAACATGTGTGTGGATAGAAAATAAACTTACAGTCAAATTTGGTTTGAACTACAAACAATATTGACATTTCTTTTTTTTTTTAGGAGAAAGCTAGGACTCATTATGAATTTGTGAATTAGAAAGCCACTAGATTTCATTTAAGAGTTTACTAGTTTCAATTAATGGTAGGAAAAGTGGAAGGCAGTAGGAGATGGTGATCTAACTTGAGATGGATTGGCTCAGTAAAGGAAGACATTGAAAGAACTAAGCAGGGCTGTTAATGATAAGAGCTTCCAGGAGTCGTTAACTCACGGAATCCCCATAACCTGGAAGTGTCTTGATGGCACATAACAACAACCCAGTTCCAAATCTGGGAAAACAGAAAGGGTCTACCTTGAGGAAAAACACTGGTGTGATGAAACAACTCTGTAATCACCGTACAGCATCTATGGCCAGAAACAGAACTGAAAGCCAGGCTGGGAATCATGGCAGTAAAATTGCCATGTAAAACTGCTGAATAGCAGCCTTCTACTTTATTCCTAGACATTATTTTGAATCCCAGCTTGCATGCTGTTTATCGGTGAGGGAAACCCAAATATTTCTGTTTCAATTTCAGCTGATATGGAATGAAACAGAATCAATGACATCAAAGCTGCTGTCATCACATTGCATTTCTCAAGGGTGTGCATTCCAATCTGCATACTCATCAAAAAGAGGCAGATGCTCAACTTTGATCTACAAATAGTCAAAGCTCTGTTAGTTTAAATTTAGTTTAATATTTCACAACTTTATCCCTTACTTTAAAAAAAAAATCTCTCTCGTTTATGTAGGGCAGAGTTGGCAATTGCAGTGGGTTGGGAAGCCACGTTGAGGGCTCCAGCCTCCGCTATGGGCCATACCGAGCTCAAAAATGGTCATTTTCAGCCATTAAAAAAAAAATTGTAAGCAGGATTTACCCTAGTGTCCAGGCGGTAGATATAAAAAGAGACACTTCTTCAGTTAACCATGTTTCAAGCCATCTAGGGTTTAAATGTTAAAATTGAATTGGAATGGAAATGGAAAGGTAATAGCACCATTTCAGTCTATGGCAATCAACAGTACCTCTGTTTTGACCTCTGCAGCTGAAGAGGTTGTTGCCTTTGATTCTTCTGTAGGCTTCATTTGAGAATGATGGTACTTGTATCTGTGTTCAAAATTTGGGTTCTTCAGTCTAGTACGTTTAAAAAAAAATGATTTGCCATAGGCCAGTTTAGACATTTAGTAGGAAAGCAGTTTAAAGAGGAGCTTTTTTAAATGGATGATCATATGAACAATGGTCCACATCTCTCTTTTAGGAGGCTTTATTTAAATTATATTTATTTATGTCACACTTCCCTGTTTCAGGGGAAAAAAGAAAAAAAGAAGAAACAAATATGCATAACAAAAAGCAACCTCAGCACCATGCACAGTTAATTAAAACAGGAAACAGTTCATGTGAAAAGCAAAAAAAAATCTCATAAAAGCAGCTGAGCCACAGACCACCCATTAAAAAACTTGGAAAATAAAAAGGCATACCCAGTGTGGTGTAGTGGATGGAGTGATGGACAAGGACTCCAAAGAACAGGGTTTGAATCCCTGCTCAACCATGGAAACTCACTGTCAATACTTGATTTTATTTTTATTATAATTTTTGGTTTTTCCATCTTGAGCATTACTAACATGATTGTTTTGTACTGTTTTAACTGTTTTAGTTTTATAATGTTTAATGGAACCCGCCCTGAGTAGACTTTGTCTAAAAGGGCGGGATAGAAATCGAATAAATAAATAAATAAAAATAAACTGATAGAACCACTCCTTCAAAAATTCGAAAGCCCTGTTAGGGCTGCTATAAGCATATTTATACACTGCAGTCTTGTTTAGTGTAGAAAGTCACACTACATTATGTTATGTTGTGGGTCCAGACACAACAACTGCTTCTACATACGGTTCTTTATTCCAAAGATGACATGACGTACACAAGACACACATTCAATAAATACCTTTAACTCCACCCCCCAATCAAATCCTCTAGGCATCACCACATTACAAGGTCCACCTGTCTCCTACAGCTGTCAGAAACCTCCTTTAAAGTGCCCGATACACTACGTATCTGTGGGGATTTAGCGAGCCAACTTTTTCATAAGATCTATGGATCTAAGGATTCAAATGAAACCTGCTCTTGTTGCAATTTATTCAGCTGAAGTAAGTCACAACTAGAGCCCATTGGAACTTAAGAAGAAGTTGACTTATCAAATCCCTACTGATTCCATGGACCTTCCCCACGGCACCTTACTATACTAAGAAAAAGGATTGCAGCCTTAGATAGATACAGAATACTTGTTTAACACAAGTATTAACAAGACCATACTATTATTCACAGCCTTTTCACAAACAGACCACACTCGTTCTCTCTTCCAAACTCTTAACTCACATTTTTAACTGACAATGCTAACAAACACCACTAACTGACTCATCCTACATACCCCATTATATATAAAATAGAACCTCTCCAGCCAGGTACCACTGAGAGCAATCAGGTCACGGTTCCTTCAGTTAATGTTTTCCCACATTTCTCAATTGTCCTATCAACTCTAGGTGCACATTTGTCTTGCCAAGGGCAAGAAGTTCATTTTGGATTAGGGAGACAATGAGGATACCAATGAAAGAAGGTTACAGCACTTTATTGCAAGAAAAAAAGAATAAGGAATAAATAGATGAGTGCACATTAGTAACAGAAGGGAAACAAATAAACTTAATACAAGCAAGGATAGAACAATGGAAAAAAACATCCTGAAGACCCTTTCTGCCAGTAGGAGCTCCCTGTGCAGTGGAAGGTCAGTTCCGTTTGCTGACATCTCTACATCACTTAGTGGTCCACAGTCATATGGACTGCACATCATCAGCTAGCTATGGCCTACACCAAAGATCAGCTATGCCCCCAAATCCTGGCCCTTTTATACCTTTTAGGCAGCTAGTGCTTGCCACCTTGGCTAGAATCACAACACATTCCTTCTTAATTGGCAAAATGTTAGATGAATAACTCTCTAACTGGTTAATTGATAAGGGAATTCCTCAATAGTTGGCAAATTGATAACACTTGTGTCTTCAAATAACTTAGTTAATGAGCAATTTGATAACATATTTAGTTCCAAGCACAGGTGTCTAGAATTATTTAGCTGACCAGAACAGCTGTACAAATTCCTTTCCAGGTGATAACCACATACCTTCATGATAAGCACTAGAGATGGGGACTACTCACCATTTTGGTGAGTCGTCCCGCTTCGTGAGTCATCAAAAGTTGACGACTCAGAAAGCACGAAGTTGCACCCATGAAGCGACGAATAACGAAGTTATTTGTCAATTGGGGGGGGGGGGTGTTATTAAAAATGTTTCTAAACATTACTTAGCAAACTAACTTTTTCTTTCTTTCTTTTTCTTTCTTTCTTTCTTTCTTTCTTTCTTTCTTCATAATGGATTTTGCACACATTGCTTGTCTTTGATTGTGTTGATGGATTCCATTTGGCTGCAACTTTTTCCATCATACAAAGTTGGCCAAGGTCAAGAAGCTTCCTCTTATTTTGTTAACATCCCTAAAGACATCTATCTGCTTTTCTCTTATCTTAGAAATCACTAGGGATTTGAAATAAGTAATTCCTAGTCAAGTATTATCCATTAAATTGATTACAGTCTCTCCATCCAGAGACAGATGATGCTCCATTTAACAACACTAATATAATACAGAGTATACTTTAATGGACTTACTGTGCTTGTGAAAATAACTGAGCTACAGAGCTACTCTTCAGATAGAAGACAAAATCTGGACATGTACAAAAACGAGTGACTTCATTCTCAGTGGATTCTTATAACCTACTTGTATGAAAAAGGTCATACTACACAGGGTAATCTGTTGACTGTCTCAATAAATTTGTCACATTCCATCTGAGAAATTAGAGGGAGCATTGGTAAAATTTTGAAGCCAGATCATGGAAGAGATGTGCATGTATTACAGTTTTGTGAATGGCTAAATTCCCCTTAACAGCTAAAAAATCCAGTAAGTGGTTTTTTTAAAGATCATTTAACCTTCCCCAATAATGATGGTCCAAAGTTAGATAGTTTTAATTTGCCCTTCTGTCTATGCAATTTTAGTTTCATTATCTTTAAAAGACACCTTGAGTTGTATGCATTCTAATGTGTTTGAAAATGAATTTGATTAGCTTAAAATCAGTTTTCCAAAAAATTATTTCATCAAGGGTCAAGAACCAAAGTTTAGAAGAATTCTCAAAAGGCTTGAGGGAGGCTAATTCTAGTGGATTTGTAGGTTACTAAATCTTTGGAAGAGAGATGAAGAACGTTGAAGGATCCCCTCTGATTTCCCATAAAGATAGATTCTAATTTTAGTGTCTTAATAAAGCTCCCAGATTCTGTATATGTTAACTGGAAAGTCATGGGTGAACCACTTAGTCTGATTATTCTGTTATGATGCATAAATGTTTCTAATAATATTTAAAAATGCTTTTCAAATTTAAAAAAAAAACACAAGAGCAGAGCAAAGTCTAAAAACTCGGGTCTTTCTCATAGCTATAAAATAATGCATGTAGAGTGCAATTTGTAGCACAAGAAGTGCCAGACTGATACATATTTATTCCACTTGGTACTCCTTTTCCCCTGCAGGCCACTGCCCCCTGTCATTTTTCAAAGCAGGTATATGGAATCCTGGTAACAGAAGAAAAACAATGATAGCACCCTCAGCCATTCTCAACCTTTTTTTTTTTTTTTGGCCACAGCCATAAACACAATATAAAAGAAATATAGGCCAAATCAGGATTGCATAAGTCACATAATGAACCGCATAAGGCGGTGCATGAAGAACTGCTTCCAGTCTGCAGCCCCCTTAAAATGTGCCAGCCTCCTCCAAGGGGCCATATGGCCCCCATTGAGAATGGTTGGAACATCTATAATCTTTTAATCCCAGGCCAATTCTTAACTTGATATGGGAGTGATCCACAATGAAATACCATTTCAAGTAAACCAATCCAAGGTAAGATTGTGAGGAAAGCATGTGAAAGAAAAAAGAAATAGTGACAGGCATTGTTTGTGTCGCACTGTCAGCAGCCAATTAGCAGACAAACTAGCATGTGTACACAGTCTACAAGCATGGTCACCTCTCTGGCTACAGGTTGAAATCTGAATTACTCTTCAAGCCTTCAGGCTGGGAGACATGTCTCACCAGGGCAAGTGTCACTGGCAAACAGTACTGGGGGAGTTAAATATTTTATCTGTGTGTGCATGTGTGAGATAGCATGAACACGTTGGCACTACCTCTACCCTTTCCCAGTTGGCCCCAGGACACACTGGCTTAGCACAAAGGTGCTTCTGTGTATGCTTCACTTTTGCAAAATTGACATCCCATGATGCCAGGAGTGAGAGGGAGATGACTGGGAAGAGATTGCTGCATGCATGCACATGGGCCCAGCACAGGAGTGAAGCCCTAGTACTGTGACTCATGAATCTTCTTGTAGTTCAAACCCTGACAGCTGCAGCACAGACCATGGGGATAACAACTATGTATAGGCTGTTGGAGAGCCTTCCATAAGACCCAACAAGAAAAAAATCCATATAAAAGCCATTTGGAGTTCAAGCAGTATCGGGAATGGCAGCAGGTCCTACAAAGTGCATTTGCCATCTGCCTGTCCAATGGATAGGTTTTCTAGGTTGCCATATTACCTGGTTATGCAGGTTTCACATGATTCTGAGCCCATTTACTTCGATCCCTTATTTGCCCAATTCTATATTCTAAATTTCCACTCCCCACACCACATTATCTGTCCCATCTCTGTGATATCACAAATGCCTCTTCCTCGTCTGATTTGGGACCAGAATTTTCAGGAAATTGACCTGGCAATACTACATTCAACAGAAGTCTAGGTGGTTGAATATTAGAAAAACGAACATAACAGTGGAGGAGTGGACTTGGATTACACTGACACATCCGTACACTTAATGATCTTTTCTAATTCCTTCATTACTGCCCTCCTTGGACTCAGTTTTCTTCTTATTACTTGGCTTCAGTCTCCATTTGGATTGATGATTGAACCAAAGTACACAAAATCTTTCCCTATTTCAGTTTCTTCATTGTCAATATTAGAGTAGTGTAGTTCTTCTCTAGTTGTGTTTTATGTCTTCTTAATGCTTAACTGCTGTCCTGCTTTGGGCACTTTCTTCTTTCACTTTCACTGAAAGTCATTTCAAGTCACTGTGGCTTTCTGCCAGTAAAATAATCTCATCTGCATATCTTAAATTATTGGAATTTATTCCACCAATTTTCACTCATATTTCATCTGAATTTAGTTTGCCTTTCCATGTGATATGTTGTGTGTACATATGGAAGAGATAAGGGGATAAAATGCACACCTAACATCTTTGCCTATGGTCCACTCTTCTGCTTGCAATTTAATATAGTTTTCCAGGCCCATCATATGCTGGGTGTGAACAATGCTTTGGCTGATGCCCTGTCCATCAACAGATCAATTCATTCAGGGTGTTGGCACCAGGGGCACAGGTTCAGCCAGATATCCTGCCAGATGAGGTATGGAATCTTGTAGGGCTGAGGCCAATAGGGCCATCAGTTTGGCAGTGGCTCCCAGCATTTTGTGAAGTTATACTGCGGCATGCGCCAAATGTTTCTCTTTCTGTAAGAAAGAAGGCTTGGGACATGCATGGCCTGTCTTGCTAGAACATCTGATGGAATTCAGGGTATACCTCCATCGGAGGGTCTTAGTGTCCAGGTTGATACAGGTCAGGATGTCTGCCTTGGCGTTCTACACCAAAGCACGTATAGAGAATGTGCAGAGATTCCACAGTCAACTTTCTCATTGGGGCATTCTGAGTAAGTGAATTGATGGCAGCATCAAAAGGGGATACATCCTTATCCTCTTTTCAGAGAAAGGATGTGATGGTCTCTGAAGACCAAGTTGTCATTCATTTACACAGATCAAAAACTGACCAGATAGGAAGGGGACAGGTCATTATGATTAGTAGGCTTTTGCTGAGATCTGCCGTGTAAGGGCAATGGAGAAGTATGTATACCTTAGGGGAGATGAGGACAGGGGGCTCTTGCAGCACAGGGATATGTCACCACTCACAAAGTACCAATTCCGGAAATTTACTTCCCAAGCTTTATGAAAAGCTGTATTCAGGGGTGGCGATTTGAAACACATTCTTTTCACATTGGTGCTGCATCCATGGCGGCTGCTCTTGATTACGGAGTGGAAGGAATCAAGAAGGTGGGGTGGTGGGCATCCCACGGGTATCGCTCTTACATGTGTCCTTGCAGTGTTTGTGGTGTTGTTCTTATCACTGCAGGTCCAGGGATACCATTGTCCCAGTTTCGTGTTCTGTTGTGTGGCCACAGCTATGTGTTTTGGGCAGCCAAGCATGCCGGTCAGACCAGTTGGGGCTGGAACTTGAGTCTGGGCCATGTTTGAATGGAGGGGACAGAGAGGTACGCTCTGTGACAGGTTCCTCAAACTGGTGTCTCAGGGTACTCTGGATGTGCCCCCTTGACATTGTGGTGGTTCACCTGGTTGGCAATGACTTTGCTCGAAGAAATGACAAGTCCCTGATCTTGCAGGTCATCAATGACTTGTGAGCCTTTGTGGCATATTTTCCCAGAACGCACATAGTGTGGACATCTATGATCCCACTCTTGGTGTGGACCCCTTGCTGGGGTCACATTTGAGAGCCAAATGTGACCCCAGATCTATTGATTAGGCATGGAAGGGAGTGAACCAAGAGGTTGGCAGGGCCATGCGGTCCAGCCTGGGGTCTGTGGTAGCACATTCCAACATCAGGGTCACTTGTCCTGACTTGTACAGGGAAGATGGTGTGCATTTGTCTGATAAGAGGTTGGATATTTTTCTGCAGGATTTACAAGGGGACCTTAAGGCTGAAATTTTCAGCCAGGTGGGGGGCATGGGGCATACCTTGTAACCCCTATGCCATGGCAGGTAGTGCAAAATGGAAGAGATTCAGGTGAGTTCCAAGGGGTGAAAGCATTCCTGCTCTCTGAAGTGCACAAACAGAGGTTTAGAGGAGGGGAGGCAAGGGGATCCCAAGGGACACTGGGAACTTAGGGTCATGAGGTTCAGGTGGAGGGTGCTCCGGCATTTGGCTGGCCAAAAGCATGCTGGACAGCAGGACAGCACGTTTTCAGAGCAGAATCTCACCCGGCAGCCTGGATTCCCTTAGCCTGCCTGGATTCCCTCAGCTGATCGGCGGGCCGGTAGGCAGAATGGAAAAGTCATAGGATGGCTTCCCCCCCCCCCTTCGTATGGGGGATGAATAAAAATGGGGAAATATTTATCCCTTCGTATTCATGGGGGTCTCTGGAACCCACGAATATGAAGGGATGAATATTTAATGAATCAGCAATTTTAGACGAATATTGCGATCCGTTTTTTATTCGTCCCCATGTCTAGTGCACACCAATAGCCAGCAGATATTTCCAACTTGATATTGAATGCCTCTTCCTTTTCAGAATTCAGCTTGAACATTAGGCATTTCTTGTTCCACATAAAGTCTTTGTTGCAACCCTTTGAGCATCATTCTGCTCAAATGGGAAATTAGACTTATGGTATTATATTTACTGCACTCCTTGGCATCTTCTTTCATATGGGATTGGAATGTATATTGAACATTGCCAGTCTGTCAGCCTTTATTTTCTGTATTTGCTACCATATTCTTGTTAGGATTTTGACAGATTCTGTCTCTCTGGCTTGAAATAGGTCTATTGGTATTCCATCTACCCCTGGTGATTTTATTTCTTCCCAGTGTTTTCAGAGAAGTTTTCACTTCATTTTCTAGAGCTGCAGGTTCTTCATCATAGGATTCCTCTTCAGAGGAAACTGTCAAGGTTTTATCTATTCATATAAGTCTTCAGTATACTGTTTCTACCATTTCTTTATTTGATCTTGGACAGATATTGAGCATCCACTGTTAGTCATTTGAGGCTTAAATTTCCCTTTGCTTTCTTGGATCTTCTGGAAGAGATCTGTTTTTCCCCTTTTGTTGTTTTCTATTTCGTTTCACTGTTTATTGTAATAACATCACAGTATACTTTACAAATCCACATTCAAAGGACACAGATGTTTATTAAAATTTTACAATAGGTTGATCAGCCCTTATTTTACAGAGTATCATCAACAAACAATCCTGCATTAACTCTCTGTGCCTTTCTTAAATCTCTCTCTCAGTGTTTAAAACTCTGAATGATTTCCAAACCTTCAGAATTTCTTGTATTTACCAGTTTCTTACCCATGAAGAATTAATTATATTGGGTACTTCCTATCGTTTTTTGTTCAGTTGGATAGACTGTGCTCTGCCATTCATTGCAATGACATGCTAGTTATTAAAACTGAAGCCTAACTCTGCCAACAAATGGAGATCTCTGTTAAATCTGACCCCAATACCATTTCATGGTTTGATGACATTTCACAGATTACGCCCATTTTAGTTTTTCAATAAGATGCTTACTAAATGGACCATTTAAAAATCGGCTGTATTTAAACAGCCCCTCCTATTAGTTTAATGCATCTTTTTTTCTGAAAACAATATTTCTCTCTGAGATTATATATTACTAATTACTTGACCTGAGACTGCCAAGAACATTATTATATACCGAAAGCATTTGGCCTCACTAAATTTGTTTCCAGTTTTTATAATACAGGCTTTCAGAAGAAAAGGACTAAAAAACCAAATTGAAAATGCCAACGGAAACTAATGCATGGTTATAACAGAGAGAGAGATGGAATCCTGCCCAAAATGTATCTGCTGTCACTTTCTGGAGCCAGCTCTTGTTCACAGTTTGTTCCCAAGGGCTTTGAATAGGACGAGGGTTCAGCTTCCCATGGTTTTTTTTAGGACAATTCAATAATCCTCATTCATGATGAATGCTACAACATTTCCAGCACAGCCGTTTTCAGTACTTTGAGGGAATACATTTTCCCATTTTTATGCTTCCTTGAGCCCATTACTGTCTCAGTTCACTAACTGAAGAACACCAATAAAGCATAAAAAAGGTGTGGATACACGCCACAGATTTCCCACTTTGGTCTCATGTAAAAGATACAATATATATACATATATATACATACATACATATATATACATATATATATACATATACATACATGCATATATATATACTTTTTGCCAATATATGCAATTTTCCAAGCATATTTTTCTAAATATAATGAATTTTCACAATTTTTTCTCCAATGTAAATATTTTGTATGTCTGTTTCCCTAATGTACACAGTTTGGTAGACTTTTTAAAATAATAGAATATTGTAAATTCCAGAGAAGTGTGATACTTGAAGGATAATTGGTTTGCATTGGGTTCCACACATATGAATTAGATTTCCATTATTAACATATTTCTCCATCATTCTTTCCTAGGGCTTTTCCTGTATCTATGGCTACAAATATCTGCTGTACTTTTATTTACCACATGTAAACATGAAATATTGGGAAGCACAAGTCTGCCTAGGCTCTTTCTACAGTAGTTAAATATAGAAGTATTTAAAATTGTTACATAATATGATCTCATATTGCAGACCATCCCCTACCATAATAATTGCATGTCATCAAGTCATTTCTGACTAATGTTGGCCCTTTTCAGGGTTTTCTAGGTAAAGGGTAATCAGAAGTGGTTTAGTGTTCCTTCCCAAAATAACCTAAATATGATGAAATAAGCTGGTTACAAGTGCATGGCCACTGATTCCTGATGGACAATGCTTGCCAGCCTGTAACATTTTCAAGCACTCAATCAGAGACTTTCTGTGACCGGGGGGTGCGTGGGTGGGTCCTGTCTCTCCTTCTGCCTTCTCAGTGGCCACATAAAACCTTTAATACTCAAAAATACTACTCTACATTTGGGTCAATAAGGAGAGTCAATAGGAAGGGCAATCAATGTTACAGGGCTCATTAAGTGAGAGATTGGATAAAGAGATGCATTTATTTTAAGTAATATGATATTGATGGTGTTGTGTTTGATTTAATCCTATAAAGCACAGGTGAACAAAGTGTGGCCTGCAGGCCATACGTCACTCCCTAGAGCCCAAATGAACCCCACATCCCTGTGCTTCAGTCCTCTCCATTTACACACACATGCAAACACACACATGCAAACATAACACATATACTGAATTTATTTATATATTTATTTTCATTTGTATGCTGCTTTCTCCCAATTAAGGAAGTCAGTGCAGCTCACATGTTATTAAAAGTGGACTAAAATCACAATAAATTATAGCATAAAAATCAATGAAACGTGTAACAGTACTAAACAGTTTGTTAAAACTGTTAAAAACCTCTTAAAACACATCAGAAACTTATAAAATAAGCACAGTGACCAGCACACAAGATCAAAAACTGTCCAATTAGTTAAAAGCCTTTCTAAACGAGATTGTCTTCACCTGGCAGCAGAAGAACAAGAGGAAGAGGGTCAATCTAGCCTCCTGAGGAAGAGTTTTCCACAACCACCCACTCCACTGCCACTGCCCATGCCACTGCTGCCACCCGTGCCACCTCCACCACTGCTGCCTCTGCTGCTGCCTCCGCCCCCTCCACAAACAGCAGCCAGCTTCCCTTTCGGCAGCCTAACCTGCCCTGTCTGTCTATGGCCTGCCAATCAGCTGATTGGCAGTGACTGGCGGGCCATAGGCAGATAGGGCAGGTTAAGCAGCAAATGGAAGCTGGCCACTGTTTGCAGAGGTGGAGGCAGTGGAGGAGGTGGTGGTGGAGTGGGAAGTGGAGGCAGTGGCTCATGCAGTGGCGGCAGTGTGAGTGGCAGTGGCATGGGCAGCAACAGCAAACGAGGACAAGGTAGGGAGGCGATGGAGCAGTGGAAAAGGGGCAGGGATGTAGGAAGGGGCGGGTTGGGGGAGGCTGTGAGGGGCAACGAACCAGGGATTTGTTACTTTGTTGCCCCAAAATTTGTTACTTCGGAAAATTTTGGGTTCTCCGGTTTGGAAGAATCTGAACTGATTTGAAGCAATGAAGTGGTGATTTTTGATGAATTTCCTGATTCGTTTTGGGCTCCCTGCCCATCTCTAGTTACAAGCATAATGTAGCACAGATAATTCTCTCATCAGTGATTCTAGCCTTATTGGAGAGAATTCAAGTAAATGTAAGAAAAGTCCTCTTGAATTAGAGCAAATATGGGCTGTATCCACAATCCTATTCCTGGCAGTGGCCGAACAGTTACTTTTTGGGGAGCACTGCAAGAAATTAGGGTTATTGTCCTTCACTACAGTTTTCCCCTCACAATTGGGTTCAGCAGCACTCTGTCTCTGCTCCTTAAGGAGCCATTTGACCAGCCTGACATGTAACCACTCAGTCCTATTATTTCCTGTTTTGCTGAATAACCACTGCTCTTTTGTTCCACATGTGTCTTCTCTAAGCTACCTAAGAAATCTGAAGACCTCTCACAAGGCAACTGATGGATCTTCAGGCATTCTACTTAGACCTTTTGTATGCAAAGAGAGCAGAGACTGGGAAGTGAAGTTGACGCCTTTGTTTCATGCTGAATCAGCAAACTCCATTTGATCTTGCTAGACTGTTATGAGAACAATGGGCATCATCTCTAGTCAACTTTTTTCAAATAATGTTTGCTTTTTCTCCCATCTCCAAATTTGATACTACATTTGCCTGAGGAAGTGTTCTGAGTGTGTTATGTGTTGTCAAGTCACATCCAATTTATACCAACCGTAACAGGGTCTTCAAGGTACACAAGACACTTAAGGAGCAGTTCTACCAATGTCAACCCCTACATTGTGTTCTCATGGCTGAATGAGGATACAAGCACAGGTCTCCTGGGACCTCATCCATCACCCGATCCTCTGCACCATACTGAGGAATGAATTCCAGAAAACTTGAAATCTTACCAGGTCTGTAAAGTTTTAGCAATACAATAATAATATCAATCCTTCCTTTCTGTAGTGGTTCTCGTACCTGTTTCTTGTGTATTTCCCTACATGTTTCTATTCCATCTTCACAACTGATGATGAATGTCAATGCATGTAGAAGTAAATTTCAACTAAGCACTAATTTCCTTTTGTCTTTCAGATTGTCCTGCAAACCAGCTTAATGGAATGGCCCCAGCATTGTGAGAGAAGGAGAAGAACTTCTTCCTTTTCACTGACTCTGAACCATGCATAATTTTATGAAGTAGACAGATACACATGCTCAGATGAATCAGAAATTTTATTAATTTTTCATGCACTTTTATGTTGTTCTTCAGACTGGCTCACTGTAGATCAGTGAAAAACAAGACAGCTTTATAATTTAAAGAATTTGACAGAGAGAGAGAGAGAGAAGGAATAAGCAAATAAATCCAGACACCAATTCTTAAAGTAATAGAGTAACCATAATAAAACCAACTGGGCTGCGAACATTTCAAAGGAGAGGAGGGGTCAGACGAAGGTGGAGCAGGTGGAGCTGTCCTACTTGGGTCCAGGCTATTTGAAGGACTGTTTCATCCCATATGAGGCCACGGTCACACTAGAGAAATTCCCCCATTTTCTCACATCTTCTGCTTTCTGTAGAGTTGTGCATTGCGGTCACGTGACATATATCCCGTGATAGTGGTTCATATGTTTTTTAACCGTTCCACATTTTTTATTTAATTGTTTTTAATATACATTCTATGGTATTTTGAAACTGTTAATCATTGTATAGTTTTAATTGTTGTCAGCCACCTTGAGTCCCCTGGGAGAGAAAGTCAGCATATAAATAATTTAAATCCATCCATCCGCCCATCCACCCATCCATCAAATCTCTCATGGATCCAGCGGTCTGTGGGAATAGCTTCTGAGCAGTGCAGAAGCCAGATGAAGCTGGTCTCTCAGTTGAGGCAGAGTGGCTCCCCTTCTGTTTCTGTTTGATAGAGTGGCATGAATGGATAATAACCTTTTCATCTTGTACAAACTTATGTAATGAGAGATACCTACATTTCTCAAATGTCTCACCACATGTGGAGAATTTCTTGCTCATTGAGTGTACAAAGTATCCATGAGTGTATCTGGATTTTTCTGAAAATGCTAGATGTTGGAGTTCTATTTGCAACCTCACATACTGTCTTGCAGTTTGAGTGACTGGTAGGGACTTTTCTGGGCTGGGGTGATTGTCTACCTATCCAGCACTAACCATTTGTTCCTTTTAGCCTCTGAATTCAAAGAGCTCTGCCTCTCTGCTAACTGTTCTATCCCTCTCTTTCATCTGTTGGTGACAGATGTTTGTTGGTGTTGATCTATTTGGTTGGTTGCTAGTATATGTGCAGTAAAAAAAACAGTATACACAAGTCTGTAATTTCAAGCAACTGCAAATAAAGAAAAAAAATTAATTCTTTTTTTTCTACAAATATCTCAGAATGAGTTGTTGAGACTTTAAGAGGAGGACGCTGGGGAACTTTTAGCTATTCTCCTCTGTGGATCCCTAAACTTCTAATGTGTAGCAAAAAGAGAACTTTACCAGAAATTCAAAACTCTGCAACACTAGATTCCCATCATCCAGGTCATGTATGATTTCAACAAGGTAGACACCACATGTTTCTGAAAATAGACAACATAATGGTTCTAATCAGCCTGGAAGAGAATGATATGAATGCAAATTGCAGTGTATTTTGGAAATTAATGGGTTCCACTAAGTGAGTTTATGTCGGCACAGGCATACAATTCTATTAAGATATAATAATGATAGTACTTAGTACTTACATACCTCTTTACAGTTTCAAAACATTTTACAAGCATTAACTAATTAGTTTTTATAACAACCTTGTGATGAGGTGGGAAAGCATTATCCTTCTTTTATAGTTATATAAATTGACAGGCAAAGATGTTAATTGCCTTGCCTAGGGCTACTGCTGGGCAAATAATGAAGAGAGCCCAAACAACCACTGCTAATACATTGTTTCTTTCACTGTGATGTGTTCATCTCTGGATAATGGTCACTTCCTATTTTCTTTGCAACCACACACAGGCTAAGTCATGTCTCTTCAAATCCCCCTGATAGCAGTGGGCTGGAAGGATTTTATTCTTTTGCTTGGTTTATTTCTTTCTCTCTTTTCTTTTGAAGAACCGAAACTGAGTCTACCAGGTAACTGTACTGCATTTACAAAACCTGTTTTAACATGGGTAAGAAAAAGATAACAAATGTAAGAACAAAAGTATTCTAGCACCTTATAGGTTAAGAGAACCATTTTGGTGTGTTTCCATCGATTACAACCTGCTTCCTCAGAAGCAGGGAATTGGATATACAGCTACAGGTTTAGGTACATGGTACATACAATGGTGAAGTTGGGAACCAGGAGAAGAGGGAAATAGGTACAGATAACAAGCATTCAAAGTGACACTAGCATTGTTGACATACACAAAGAGCTTCCAAAGTGTAGATTGCATACACATCTTGCCCATAAGTTAGAGTGATTAACTATCTGCCAGGAACACCACTGCCACTGAAGTGGAAACAGTTTTATTCCAGGAAGTTGTATGTGTCATGTGCCATCAAGTTGCTCTGACCTACAACAGCCCTAATAGGGTTTTCAAGGTAATGTGATATTTAAAGAATGGTTGTACCAGGACCACCCCTCCCTGCAGTGACATTCCATGGATGGGGATATGTCTTAGTGCATCACTGTATCCCATTATATCACACTGGCATTCAGTTATTTATTCCTTTTTTCATGAATCAACCTCTGATTCTGAGGCAAGAGTTCTGCAAAAGGAAATAACTTTTGTGTGAGGCTTATCTGGATAGGACCTTATCTGAAAAAGATCCCCCTTCTTTCAAAATCCTTCTAACCAATTGGGATTGAGAGCCTCGCAGTGCTTTTCAGTAAGAAAAATTAAAACAATTCTGTATTTAAAGACAATGACAAATGTCACACGTAGTTTTGTTCTTAGCCCCTACCTTCAAGAATTCCTCTGTGCATAATCTGTTAACAACATACAATGAGAACAAAACAAACTCTTTGGCTTCAAATTATTGAATCTTGAACATAATATAGTCATAGTAAATTCTGAATCCACTTGAGAATGATTTTCAGTTTCCAGCAAATAAGTCACCTATTATTTTCTGTAATTTGAGAAAATGTCCTTGAGAAAACAATATTTCCTTCACGATTAATGTTTTAAAGATGGAAGCAAATCATTTTAAGAATACTAGGCTTAATTTAATAATACTTGATCAAGGGAGATGTTTATTAATCTAACTGAATGGCCAGAATCCTTTTGCCAGTTTATGCTTGCGGGAGGGAAACTGTGTAAATCTTGGTGGCAAATTGCTGCTCTTTAATGAGAGCACACCCAGAAATGCAACCAGCACCTTCTTAATATTGTAAGTGCCAAACTGTCATCAAAACCTAGTTTCCCTTACACAACTGTACATTTCAAATTGTGGCTAATGTGCTTTATTTCACTTCATTTTTGTTGTTGTTGTTCATTGGGGGCAGAGAGCTAGAATGGCTTATACTGAACTAAGGAGCTGAAGAAATAAGGGTGATCATAGGGGAGACAGAGTAGACTGTGGGTGCATAAATTATATGCATCTTGAGTTTCTAAGTTGTTTTACAATTTTAAATTAGTTGCCTGATTTTTGCCCTAAAAGGGGTCATACTTCTCTCTTTGGGTGCCTGTCTGCTTACTTATCAGCCTGTCAACCTTCCAAATAATAAAATGGCATTAGATATCTAGGGCTCATTATTCCAGATTTTCCACTATAGTTGCTATAGGCTGGCCTGTAAGTCGTAGATAATTTTGGGCTAGACATTTTCTGAGGAACAGGGTGAAAGGAGATACTGAAATTCAGGCAATTGTAGGGAGATTACAGGGTGTGTTTGTTCCTCTGGCAGATGAAGAATTTACAGTGTCAGGCATTTTTTAAACTGGATCAAAGTTGCCATCTCAGAATGGGGACAAGGCAGTTCTGATGCCATATTACAATGAGTCTCTTCCACTTTCATAGTGATTTCTACTGTCAGTATAATTTGCCATGTGGGAAAATAGATTTCCTGATGTTCCTGTGTTCTTTCTACAATGCTGTTTATTTGAACTCATAAATACTGATCAATTGAATCAGTCTTTGCTGTATCAAATATATGAAGCAACTAAGAATAAAATGAGATGAATTTATTCATAAACACTTCTAAAAATCTAATATTTCACATCTCAATCTTTTATTTCCATGGCATTTGCATTAATATTAATAGAAAGGAACAACAAATATAAGACAGGTATTAAATCCTCCATAAACCCAAGAACATTCTTCTCTTCTTCCAGTTCTGCAGTTCCAAAATGATGATGATAAATGCCAATTGCATTCCAGACATCTTATATATGTGGAATGGGTGAGATCCCCCACAGCTTGTCCTTCGCCTCATATCTTGTGATAGCCCTGTAGTAATCAAACCTTTGCAACTAGATACCAAAACATGATGTGCCCCAATGTTATCTTTGTGGTAGTACAGATGCTTTTAAAGCAATGACTAGGAATAATTAAGAAGAGGATGAATGAGTGGACCACTTGTCTGTTAGCACAGTATCATGACACAAGGAAATTGCACTTAGCAAATGCTATAACATTGAAAATGTGCACATTTGTAACATTGAGTCAAAATGCAGTTTTAATGTATCAATATATATATACATATCTATAATATATCAATATACCTATCAGCCCAGTCATTATTACCCTTCCTCTACATCAAGAGCTTTAAATTATTAAAGATGTTCATTCGGGACCAATCCCCAGATTGCATTGATCAAAACTCATTTAAGTATTTCCTCCTAGGTATTTTCCGAAAAGAAAGGTCCTATCAATCCTGTTTAACTTCCTAATTTTTTTTATACTAACAACATCCATTGAGCTGGCTATATTAAAATAAAATTATAGAAGTATAAAAAAACAGAAAAGAAGGTACTCAGATGCGTAATTTCCAAGGAGGCAAAAAATGAAAATGAAAAAATGAAAAGATGTCACATCCATGGAACTGGAATGGACAGAGAATGTCAATAGGATTCTGAAAAATGGAGTAAGAGTGAGACAAAGACCTTGTTCAGTCTCATACCTGCTCATGTGTAGAGCTCAGTCATGATGAGGGACATGGGTGTACCTGTAAGCCCTGGCCCCAAATATCTGTATGCACTGGGTAATTTTTTGGACCTTCTGGTATTGGTCATGAAAGCCTGAAGAAATCCTGTAATGCAAATAAAAAAGTCAGCACTTTTTCCCCCCCCAGTGGTAGGACATTCGTAAGAAACACACTCTTTATGCAAAAATTATGTACTTTGGGCAACATTATGTTCAAAATACATTTTCTGTGCAAAAACAAAAACAGCATCACTTTTGCATTAAAGAATAAATGGAAAACCAAAACAGAAGATGTTGCAGTGTGCAATCTAAGAATACATACTTGATTTGTCAAGGAGACTGTTCTGATTTGTTCATGAGTATAAGAAGGTTGGACCAGTCTTGTCCATAGAAGAAGAAAAAATCTGCAGCTGTGCCAGTCTGTAGCCTGGCTACTGTATTCTGGATCAGAAGTGATGGTTTTTGACCACCTCAAAGGCAGCTTCAGGTAGAACACATTGTACTAATGCAGCCTACAATTAATATACTAAATGTTGTTGGACTGTAAATCCCACAGTTCCTCACAACTGATGAGGCTAACCAGGGCTGATGGCAGTTGCAGCCCAGGAACATTGAAAAAGCCACATGTTCTCCACTCAATTCTGGTATTTACTTCATCAGGGTGGACACAGTTCATCCCACATGCCACATGCAACACCCTGAGGCAATTAAAAACTCTCTAGTGTCCCTAAGGGCTGCCTGTGGCGAAACGCCAGCAGGTGACGTCATTCCTGCCTGTCCATCACAGAAGCTCGAAAGGGAGGAGCCAAGGATAGGGCAGGAGGGGCGGAGTCAGGGAGACAGTGGGAAATGTGGAATGGCAGTTAGGGTTTAGGAGAGAGAAGAAGAGGGTTAAGGAATTGAGCTGAGAGAGTTAGGAGATTGAATTGAGAAGGTTAATATATATTGAACAAGCAGGAATGAAATTATAAGTACTATAAGATAGATATTGATTAAAAGTATATAGTAGTTCGGAACAAAAGTACTTGCAACCCAATACATAATCAGATCCTTGTTAATACCTGATACAGTTCATACGTGATTTACCTTTGTGATTTACTTGACAATAAAAGAATATTTGTTAATTAAACCTCTGATTCCTAAGTTCAATAACCCTTAGCGTTGGCAGCACACATGTATAACACACATAATCGGTATTAGGAGGATAATACCTGGTGGCAGCTAAAAGAGAAAAGGGCGTGAGCCTTGGTGAGGGCCAAATAAACAGGGGCAACAAGGTCGAACGCCACACTGCCACATTTATAATTTTTAAAATTCTGAAACAAAACCAGGTATTCTTCTTGACACTTCATGTTTACTTTTTTTAAATGCCGGACAACATACTTGTTTTCCTCATAGAGCTGGGATGGGGGCGCTGGGGACACACATGTGTCCCATAAGCATCAAACTTGCTGATCTCTGCCATAGAGGTTACTTTATCAAATATCAGCATGGAATGCATGCAGCATTCTAGTTCCATCATCCTTCTCCTTATGTCTGGAGAAGAGAGTCTCAGGTACAGATGGAAGGCATCTGTGTGATCCAAAACTTGGGTTCTTAAATGTGTGGCAGGTCTTCGCACAGAAAGCAGCCTCTCCTCTCCTCAACTGGTGCTCTCCACATGGGGCAATTGAGGACAGAATCCTCACAAGTTTATTGTAGCTCTCCATCGTGATGCCTGGATAAGATGTGTGCACCCCTCCTTTTATTTTGTAATGCCACATATTTCTAGTGTGATTGTTCATGGGGAGTTGAGTTCACTGTTGTGTGAAATTCCTTTTAGCTTTCCAACAGCATGACACTGCATTTATTTCATGGAACCACTCAAAATCAAGGCAGTTTCTCTGGTAGCCACGGTTACTCATTATAATCATAACCTTGCTGGACAGAGATAAGGGGGAAGCATTTTAAATACCTGCTTCCAGAGAGAAAAGAATCGTGACATACCCCTATAGCGATTGTTTGCCGTGAATCTGTATTTCTTTTATTTGATTTGGTGGTTTTGATGTTTTGTATTTTCTGATGAAAATAGCAAATATTTGATGAGTATGAAATGCTGGCATATGCTTGAAGTTGTCAGTTGCTGTTCTGAACTTCACCACATGTGTATGAAGCTAAATAAGCGGCAGTAAGTGTTGAAGGTGGGTTTGACACCTATTTCCACATATCAGACATATACAAAAAAATATTTTATTTTCCTTTCCAATTTGTTTCTGACATTGAAGATAAATGATCCACCAGAGGGCATCATGTTTCAAAATCAGTCCCATTATTTTAACTCAGTGAGAGAAGAAAACTATAATTTGACAAGACCAGAGCATTATCCCTTGTTAAAATACTCCTCTCTCTCTCTCTCATACACCAGCACATGTGTATTTAATGGGAAGCACCAACATCCTACAGCAGAGGAAACATATTCCACAAAGACATCTTTCTCAAAATTATCAGCATTAAGCAGTGAAACAGTATTCAGAGGAAGAAGATGCTGGTGGATGATACAGGAAGAGCTGTGGTAAGGCTGAGGAGGACAGAGTTATGTATTCCAGGCAGCCTGCCCTTTGCCCTAAAAGCTCCTCTGCTGTCCTCAAGTACCCTGAAGAATGGACATGAAATAAATTCCAGGTGAAGTAAAAACCTCCATATTTGGTATGAGGTCCAATCTTGTCCTTTGCTCCAGATAGCAGTGCCTTTGGGTCAACCTGGCCCCCTCTAGATTTTCTTGACAAATTTTGATGGTGACTGTTCTTGGAATGTGCCCTGGGCAATTTGTAGTGTTCTCCATTTATAACTGTCACCTGAAAAGTTCAGATTTAATTGTTTGTTGTAGCTGGCATGACAGCAGCTGACCATCACCAGGCAGACATCAAACAGTTTAAAGGATCAGCAGGCTGAGCTGTGGGAACAGAAACAACAGCTGCAACAGGAGTCATTTTTTGACAGGAGATGACATCTTATGGCAAATTTTTGAAACGTGACAGCCACTAGTAACCAGCAGTTGACAATATCTGATGGATGGCATGTCATGGTATTTACTAAATGTTAGATCAATTTTATCCATCTATTTATCTAACTCATGAGGGCAATGAGCCACTTTCTGAGTACAACAGCTGAATGCCACTTTAGGGATGTTCTGGGGTATGGACTATTTGCTAATGGTGACCAGAGTCTATGGCAATCATTTGGGTCCAAAAACATGAGCACATTTTACCTTAAAGCTGTTATTGTCAATAAGGCTGATTTATTGGCAGTGGTTTCAACCTTTTAGAATGGGACCCACTTCCACAAAAGCTAGGAAACCACCATTGGTGCCATAAAGAAGGGGGAGTGGCTTTCTGGGGAACCCTGGTGGGTTCATTTAGGAACTCAGAAGGATCTGGCCCAACCCTAAAGTTCTTCAGGAGGAGAATATTGATATCAAAATTTAATTCAGAATAGAGATGAGGATATTCATATTTGTAAATGAATATGAATATCCCTCCCAGATGCACCTAATGTGGGTCTGCCCCCACAGGATTGGCCTGTCCACTCATACATCCCGGTGCCACAAAGGTCTCACTCTTCCTGCCAAAAGCAGTGGTAGCTCCGCCATCTCCTTGCTTGGCTGGCCACTCCAGGCAGGGGGTGGGAAGACAAGTCTCCCTGCATGGCTGCTGAGTGACCAGCTAAGCAGGGAGATGGCAGAGCTACTTCCGTGATTGGCAGGAAGAGTGGGACCTTTACGGCATTGGGACACATGAGTGGGTGGGCTAGTCCAGGGGGCCAGACCCTCATCAGGTGCACCTGGGATGGGGATATTCATATTCGTTTACAAATATGAATATCCCCATCTCTAATTCAGAAATTCAAATGAAGAAATACTCAAGCAAATAATGCCCAATATCCAATTGCATACCTCTGCCAATGCAACAAGATTGCTGTTGTTGGTGAGTTCCTGCTTTGAAGCTCCTTTTCATACTGAGTGGAAGTAACAAGTGGGGTACCCCAGGGCTCAGTCCTGGGCTCTGGGCTCTTCAACATTTTTATTAATGACCTGGATCAGGGAGTGCAGGGAATGCTAATCAAATTTGCAGATGACACAAAATTGGGTGGAACAGCTAATACACTGGAAGACAGAAACAAAATTCAAAATGATCTGGATAGGCTTGAGCACTGGTCTGAAGACAACAGAATGAAACTAAACAGGGATAAATGCAAAGTATTGCACCTTGGAAAAAGAAATCAAACACATAGTTAAAAGATGGGAGATACCTGGCTCAGCAATACTACAAGCGAGAAGGATCTTGGAATCATCACAGAACCCAAGTTCAAAATGAGCCAACAGTGTGATGTGGCTAAAACAAAGGCAAATGCTATTTTAGGCTGTATTAACAGAAGTATAGTCTCCAAATCCTGTGAGGTACTAGTTCCCCTCTATTCGGCACTGTTTAGGCCTAATCTTGAGTACTGTGTCCAGTTCTGGACACTGCAGTTCTAGAAGGATGCTGACAAACTGGAACAAGTTCATAGCAGGGCAGCAAGGATGATCAGAGGGCTGAAAACCAAGCCCTAGGAGGAAAGACTGAAAGAGCTGGGCATGCTTAGCCTTGAAAATGAACCTAGCAGATATCCTTTGAAATGTATTCCTGCATTGAGTAGGGTATTGGACTCAATAGCCTTATAGGCCCCTTCCAACTTCATGATTCTGTGGTTTTGGGTTGTGTAAGACTTTGTCTCACAAGTCACGTGCAACTCAAAACTGAAGCAGAAGCTCATTAATTAATAGCAGTCTGCCACTGCTGATGTCATAATTCCCATTGTATCAGCAGAGCTGTGGAACAGAATATTGGCCTGAGATCAAAATTCAAACATGAATTCAATCCTACCATATCTGTTCCAAGCCCTATCCCCATGGATACATGGAAGTATAGATATAGAAACCCTCTCTATATATCATAGTCTCTGGCTCCCTCTAGTGGCTAGCTCTGGTAATATACCTTAGAAATGCATATTTCTAACGGTTTTTTATTTAATATTTTTAGGCAGTGAATAAGTGAAACCACGGCTACTGATCAGGCAAATATGGCAGTCCTACTATATTACTGTATGCTACTACATTGCATTGTATTGTGTTGTGTTGTAGAATGCTATTGTATTATTGCATCTTTTATCAATAAAAATATTGTGCCAATGTTCATTTTTCAGATAGTGCTTACTACTACAATGTTGCATACTTTGGCTGAAATCCAGTAGTAGGTCACAACTAAAGTAGGCCTACTTAATCAATGGAACTTATATAAAAGACCCACTGATTTAATGGGCCTTCTCTACTTGAGACGATTACCATATCTACTACAGACGATTACCATATCTACTATTGTGGGCAAGAATCCCGTAGAAGAAATGGAGTAGCCCTCATAGTCAACAAAAGAGTGGGAAAAGCTGTACTGGGATACAATCTCAAAAATGATAGAATGATTTCAATACGAATCCAAGGCAGACCTTTCAACATCACAGTCATCCAAGTTTATGCACCAACCACCAATGCTGAAGAGGCTGAAATTGACCAATTCTATGAAGACTTACAACACCTTCTAGAACTGACACCAAAGAAAGATGTTCTTCTCATTATAGGGGATTGGAATGCTAAAGTAGGGAGTCAAGAGATAAAAGGAACAACAGGTAAGTTTGGCATTGGAGTTCAAAATGAAGCAGGGCAAAGGCTAATAGAGTTTTGTCAAGAGAACAAGCTGGTCATCACAAACACTCTTTTCCAACAACACAAGAGGCAACTCTACACATGGACATCACCAGATGGGCAATACCAAAATCAGATTGATTATATTCTCTGCAGCCAAAGATGGAGAAGCTCTATACAGTCAGCAAAAAGAAGACTTGGAGTTGATTGTGGCTCTGATATCAGCTTCTTATAGCAAAATTCAAGCTTAAACTGAAGAAAGTAGGAAAAACCACTGGGCCAGTCAGGTATAATCTAAACCAAATCCCTTATGAATACACAGTGGAAGTGAAGAACAGATTTAAGGAACTAGATTTGGTGGACAGAGTGCCTGAAGAACTATGGATGGAGGCTCGTAACATTGTACAGGAGGCAGCAACAAAAACCGACAACTTAATGACTAAACAACAACTCTACTTGAGATGTACTGCTGAATTTCAACTACTATTTAACATGTTATAGTCTAGGCCAGTGATGGTGAACCTATGGCACGGGTGCCACAGCTGGCATGCAGAGCCCTCTCTGCGGGCATGCGAGCCATAAGTCGACAGATCGCTACTCCCCCTGTGCAGCCAAACCTCAGGAGGTGGCTGCAGCCATGGTGCTGGTGCCCCAACAGGCGGCAGGCCAGGATCCGGAGCAGCTGGCACTGGCGGCAGATCCGGAGTGGGGTCTCGAGGCACCTCCATGCCCGGGATCCCCCCTTCCACCACCACTTCTGCTTCTGCCACTTCCACCGCCGCTGCCGCCGCCACCCACCGCCTGCTGTTTCCCCCCCCCCCCCAGTTTGGGCACTTGGGCTCAAAAAGGTTTGCCGTCACTGGTCTAGGCCAACGTAAACAAGGTTTCTGTGTATAGCCAACCTCTAATGCTCTCTGTCTCAAACTCATATTGATGCTTCATGTTAATGGCTCCCAGTCTAGATTCTCCAGATATTGTTAGACTTTTAGTCCTGTAAACCACAGCCAGTAAGGCCAATTGTGAGGAATTTTGGAAGATGTGTGATTGTGGTAATACAAACTAGCGCCTGTGTAGATCTGATGATGATTTTTCTTTCTCATGCGATGCTGCATGCTTTTGGAGTAGATAAATTCTCTGCTGCCTTGCCTCTCTGCTTTACAGAGGACTGTCCTTTATTTGAAGGACAGTCTAAATGCAGTCCTTTGAAAGCAACTTCTGTTTGAAGATCTGTCCAATCCAAATCCTAGTCCTGGTTAAACATAATGAACTATAAGAAGGCAGAAGAGGAATCTTGACATTTCCCATCAACAGCTGGGTAAAACAGTGTAGGTGCACAGGTTATACTCTGGTTATACTGTTCTCCAAAAGCAAAAGCAAAGCGTGCTGCTTATATACCACCCCATAGCACTTAAATCACTCTCTGGGTGGTTTACAAGTTAATTATGCAGGCTACATATTGTCCCCCAGCGAGCTGGGTACTCATTTTATCGACTTCAGAAGGATACAAAGCTGAGTCAACCTTGAGCTGGCTACTTGGTATTGAACCCCGGGTCATGAGCACAGTTTTGGCTGCAGTACAGCCATTTAAGCACTGCACCATGAGGGTCCAGATGTTGAGATGCATCACATTGAAATCATAGCAATTATTACACATGCATCTATAAATATAAAGAATCAAACAAATACCACAAAAATGGTAAATAAAATAAACACCAAAAACACTTTCAAAAGCAACAAGGCACAACAATACATTTTTAAACCCCTCCCAAATAGCCAATCACTCAGGGGGAGCCTGCCTGAAGAGAAAGGTCCATGCCTGCTTGTGGAAGGACAACAAAGATGGGACCAGCCTGGCCTCTTGTGGAATGGAGTTCCAGAGTCTGGGAGCAGCAACAGAGAAGGCCCTCTCCTGTGCCTCCACCAAACACACCTGTGAAGGTGGTGGGACCAAGCATACCAATTTCTTCCTCTCAAGGTAGTGCCAAAACCCAGCTGATGATCCAGCTTTTTCAGAAAAGTATCAAATGAATGCTTTGTGCACTAAACCCATAGGGGTGATTTTCAGATGCCAAGAAGTTTGGAATCGCATTCAGATTGCTGTATGTGTGTTCTAACACAACCAACTAGTTGTGCAGATGTCCATGTGGTAATTGTTCAGTTCTAAGCAACGGGATTGCATATATCTATTTTAATTAATGCCAGCTCCGCTGCCGAGCGCGCTTTGATAGCGCAGAGCTCCATTGCTCTCCTTCCGGGATATCACAAGACTTGGGTAGTCTCACAAATGCAACCTGGGAGGGGAGGGGGAAGGAACGTTCTATTTAAGGAGCAATCCCCCCTCCCATCGGCCTCTTTCCTGGTTTGCACCAAGAGAGAGAGGACGGAGCTCGCATTGGCTGCTGCTCACCTGTGACGCAGTTCCAATCCAGTGGCAACGCACCTTGTATTTGGAGTTTGGGGGTTGCATCGGCAACCCCCACTGGGTTTGAACGTAGTGGGGAGTGCTTAGGCGTGCTCCCCATAGCACCGGGACTTGGTTTTAATTTTCTTTTTTTAAAAACAAACAAATAAAAACAGAGAAGGAAAAGGACGTTAGCAAGGGGGGTTTAAGGAAAAGGTATTTGAAGGGTTACTGGCCTTCGGAGGCCGGGCCCCTTGAGGTTGGGGGGAATTCCCTCCCCCTCTCCCCCCTTTTTTCCTTCTTTAAATAAAAAAAATATTGTTTCATTAGTAGTTAATTACGTAATTAATTCATTTTATAATGGTAGAAATTCATAAATTATTTAGTTATATTGTGCTAGAGGGGTAGGGAGTTTACCCCCAAATCCATATAGGGAGCTTCGGCGTTCCGACGTCCTAAGGTTCTGGCTAACAATACATTTGGATCCCCACTTCCAGATTTCAGGGGGCGGCCCAAATATACGCTAGGAAGACTGCACCGGGTCGCAAGTTTGAGTCCTGCTCACAGCTGTGCATTCACTATCTGCCACAGTAGGCAGGCAATAAACAAGGGGAATAAATGAATGAATGAATAAATTTGTTGTTTGTTGTTTAGTCGTTAAGTCGTGTCCAACTCTTCGTGACCCCATGGACCAGAGCACGCCAGGCTCTCCTGTCTTTCACTGCCTCCCGGAGTTGGGTCAAATTCATGTTGGTAGCTTCGATGACACTGTCCAACCATCTCGTCCTCTGTCATCCCCTTCTCCTCTTGCCCTCACACTTTCCCAACATCAGGGTCTTTTCCAGGGAGTCTTCTCTTCTCATGAGATGGCCAAAGTATTGGAACCTCAGGTTCAGGATCTGTCCTTCCAGTGAGCACTCACGGTTGATTTCCTTCAGAATGGATAGGTTTGTTCTCCTTGCAGTCCAGGGGACTCTCAAGAGTCTCCTCCAGCACCACAATTCAAAAGCATCAATTCTTCGGCGGTCAGCCCTCTTTATGGTCCAGCTCTCACTTCCATACATCGCTACTGGAAAAACCATAGCTTTGACTATGCGGACCTTTGTCGGCAAGGTGGTGTCTCTGCTTTTTAAGATGCTGTCTAGGTTTGTCATCACTTTCCTCCCAAGAAGCAGGAATCTTTTAGTTTCGTGGCTGCTGTCACCATCTGCAGTGATCATGGAGCCCAAGAAAGTAAAATCTGTCACTGCCTCCATATCTTCCCCTTCTATTTGCCAGGAGCTGATGGGGCCAGTGGCCATGATCTTAGTTTTTTTGATGTTGAGCTTCAGACCATTTTTGACGCTCTCCTCTTTCACCCTCATTAAGAGGTTCTTTAATTCCTCCTCACTTTATGCCATCAGAGTGGTATCATCTGCATATCTGAGGTTGTTGATATTTCTTCTGGCAATCTTAATTCTGGTTTGGGATTCATCCAGTCCAGCCTTTTGCATGATGTATTCTGCGTATAAGTTAAATAAGCAGGGAGACAATATACAGCCTTGTCGTACTCCTTTCCCATTTTTGAACCAATCAGTTGTTCCATAGCCAGTTCTAACTGTTGCTTCCTGTCCCACATATAGATTTCTCAGGAGGTAGATAAGGTGGTCAGGCACTCCCATTTCTTTAAGAACTTGCCATAGTTTGCTGTGGTTCACACAGTCAAAGGCTTTTGCATAGTCAATGAAGCAGAAGTAGATGTTTTTCTCGAAATCTGGCTTTCTCCATAACCCAGCGCATGTTAGCAATTTGGTCTCTAGTTCCTCTGCCCCTTCGAAATCCAGCTTGTACTTCTGGGAGTTCTCGGTCCACATACTGCTAAAGCCTGCCTTGTAGGATTTTGAACATAACCTTGCTAGCGTGTGAAATGAGTGCAATTGTACGGTAGTTGGAGCATTCTTTGGCACTGCCCTTCTTTGGGATTGGGATGTAGACTGATCTTTTCCAATCCTCTCGCCACTGCTGAGTTTTCCAAACTTGCTGGCATATTGAGTGTAGCACCTTAACAGCATCATCTTTTAAGATTTTAAATAGTTCCACTGGAATGCCATCACCTCCACTCGCCTTGCTGTTAGCCATGCTTTCTAAGGCCCACTTGACTTCACTCTCCAGGATGTCTGGCTCAAGGTCAGCAACCACACTATCTGGGTTGTCCGGGACATCCAAATCTTTCTGGTATAATTCCTCTGTGTATTCTTGCCACCTCTTCTTGATGTCTTCTGTTTCTGTTAGGTCCCTACCATTTTTGTCCTTTATCATGTCCATCTTTGCACAAAAGGTTCCTTTAATATCTCCAATTTTCTTGAACAGATCTCTGGTTTTTCCCTTTCTATTCTTTTCCTCTATATCTTTGCACTGTTCATTTAAGAAGGCCCTCTTGTCTCTCCTTGCTATTCTTTGGAAGTCTGCATTCAATTTTCTGTAACTTTCCCTATCTCCCTTGCATTTTGTTTCCCTTCTCTTCTCTGCTATTTGTAAGGCCTCGTTGGACAGTCACTTTGCTTTCTTGCATTTCCTTTTCTTTGGGATGGTTTTTGTTGCTGCCTCCTGTACAATGTTATGAGCCTCCATCCATAGTTCTTCAGGTACTCTGTCCACCAAATCTAGTTCCTTAAATCTGTTCTTCACTTCCACTGTGTATTCATAAGGGATTTGGTTTAGATTATACCTGACTAGCCCAGTGGTTTTTCATACTTTCTTCAGTTTAAGCTTGAATTTTGCTATAAGAAGCTGATGATCAGAGCCACAATCAGATCCAGGTCTTGTTTTTGCTGACTGTATAGAGCTTCTCCATCTTTGGCTGCAGAGAACATAAGCAATCTGATTTTGGTATTGCCCATCTGGTGATGTCCATGTGTAGAGTTGCCTCTTGTGTTGTTGGAAAAGAGTGTTTGTGATGACCAGCTTGTTCACTTGACAATAAATAAATTTATTTATTTATAATCAATCAATAAAGAAATAAAGAAATAAATCAATAAAGAAATAAATAGTTACAATGTGTATATAGATAGATAGATAGATAGATAGATAGATAGATAGATAGATAGATAGATAGATAGATAGATAGATAGATAGATAGATAGATATAGATATTTAAAAAAATTAATAGTAATAATTTTTTAAAAAATTACGAGGTAGGGGGGTCAACAAATACCACTGTAACAGGAGGATTGTTTTATAGATAGATGATAGATAGATAGATAAATAGATAGATAGATAGATAGATAGATAGATAGATAGATAGATAGATAGATAGATAGATAGATAGATAGATAGATAGATAGATAGATAGATAGATAGATAGATAGATAGATAGATAGATAGATAGATAGGAGAGACAAGGGTGGGGCACAATTCACCATTCGGGGGTGGGTAAGTAATTGAACCGGCTGGTTGGTTAAGTGGTTTAGGTCTCTGGTTGCAGAGCCAGATGCTGAAAGTCTGATTCTTCACTGTGTATCCTCGACCAGACCAGGACTCAGTGCTGTAGGGCCCTTTACAGTTTTACATTCTACATGTGTTGGGTTCTGCATAGCTGTCTAGAGGCATGGCCCCCAAAAAGGGACAAGGAAAGAGCAAGGGCAAGCAGCCTATTAAAAAGTGCCCTGCTACCCAGCCATCGCCACCCCACTCCTCTTCTGACAAGGAAGGCTGGACAATTTGGCAGGAGCTTAGAGCTAAGATCAGTGCGATGGAGGCAGAGTGGGCCTTACAAGCTCGGCCAGCCGAGAAGGCACAACAACCACAATGCTCTGCCATGGAGTCGAAGAGTCACAAACGGGCAAAACTAAGGAGATTAGCTGATGGTCTCATGTCTCATTTCGCTGCACTGGAGGCAGGTCAGTCGGCAGCTCAAGGGTCTTCATGAGATGAGGTTGAACTGACGATGCAGGATGCTCCACACCAGGCTCTGGAGGAGTTGAGTGACCTTTCGGTGGCAGGGACAGCTAGTCCACCTAGGCACAAGCATGGGATGTGTCAGAAGTCAACAGTGGATGTGGGAGTCACAAAGGAAGCCAGCAGTCCAGCCCAGGGATCGGAGCAGGTGGGGATATTGGGTGAGTTAGCAGTCACACCTGACACATTCCAGCCCATGGTAGCATGGCCATAGGATGGGATGGGGCAAACACAGCCGCTGCTCGGAATTACATTCACAGGTGCACATGGGAGTGGGTTGCACACTAACCAGTAGGCAATCCCGGGAACATCAGCAGGGAGTTGGAATGCACCTTACCCATAAGTATCATTCCCAACCCCAATGGGCTTAACAAGAGGAGTGGGAGTTTGGCCCTAGCCATCTGTTCCTGATACTGGCTATAACTCTGTGCCGTTGAATGAATTGCCCTTTGGCAATTATGCTATGCCTTTGAGCAACCATCTGAGTCCCGCTACTAAAGAAAAGATTTAGAAGGGCGATTATGTTGACGTTTTCAAATTTTTGAATAGAGAAGTAGAAAAGAAGGACTTGGAGAAGGAAGATGACTGGGACAAGGAAAGACGTAAAAGATGAAAGCTGGAGAGAACTTGAGGAAACTGGCTCTCAGGCGTTATGATTTATATGGGGGTTGTAGTGAAAGCTCAACCATGGAGGGCCCTGTCCTTGATTCAATAATTGGACATGATCTACAGGGCATATGTAGACTTCCCAGGGCATGCGTGGCTTTTATACAAAGAATCATTTTGTATGAGAGCGGCAATTCACCCAAATATATGTTGGGATGAGCCACAGCCTGGCCTCTGGCTTCAATACATGACCCCGGCCAGGCCTAATGTAAGGGAAAGATTCGACAGTGGGCACCTCATCAGGAAGGCTGCATAAAATTTCTCTCCCCGTAGTAATATGGGGCAATTGGTTCAACCTCGCCTACTCTGTTGGGATTTCAATTCAAGAGGTGCACGTTCACGCAAAGCCTTAAATAGAGGCATGAGTGTACAGTGTGTGGGGGCCAGCACCCTAGCACAATGTGCTTCAGAGCATGAACACAAAGGCCAGGAAGTAAAGAGATCAACGGTAGCAAGAAGTCAAGTGGAGGGGTGGCCCCCCTGCAAAAGGGACCCAGCCCAATTAAGGTTGAAGTGCCAGAGTTCTGGTTGCAGGAGTACCCTAGAAAGGCAGATATGGAATACCTGCTAAGAGGTTTTAAGGACGGTTTCCAGTTCCCAGCAGTGGGAAAACGTAAAGGTTTCTTTGCCTGGAACCTAAAGTTGGTAATAGGGATGGAAAGCATAGTCAAGGAGAAAATTGATAAGGAAGTTAGGGAAGGAAGGGTGCTGGGTCCTTTCACTCATCCCCCAATGGATAATCTGTGGGTTTCCCCACTTGGGGTGGTACCCAAGAAGAATCAAGGGGAGTTTAGGCTTATACACCATTTGTCCTATCCGGAAGAGGATTCAGTAAATGATGCCATCCCCGTGGAACTGTGTACAGTAAGGTACACTTCCTTTGATTCGGCAGTGCACATGGTGCGTACGTGTGGCATCGGGGCGGAGCTTGCGAAATATGACATTAAATCGGCTTTTCACATCCTCCTGAATTGTTGGGCTTTCATTTCCAAGGTTTTTACTACATGGATAGAGCTCTGTCCATGGGTTGTTCCATCTCCTGCGCCGCATTTGAGCATTGCAGTTCATTCTTGGAGTGGAAGCTCAGATGTAGGGTAGGACTTAAGAGCACAGCCCATTATTTGGATGATTATCTTTTTTGTGTAGAAAGCAACTCTGGGCAATGCAAATTCATATTAGAATCATTTCAAGAGATGGCAGACAAGCTGGGATTACCGCTAGTGGAGGAAAAAACAGAAGGTCCACTCCACTTCATTGACGTTTTTTGGCATAGAACTAGATACATGGATGCAAGCTTGCCAGCTACCAGACAAGAAAATGAGTGAGCTGAAAGTTTGGCTCAGTTGTCTCTTAGGTAAAAGAAAGTTTCACTTAAGGAGTTGCAAGAAATAGTAGGACATCTGAATTTTGCATGTAGGGTAGTGGCGCCTGGATGCGTGTTGTTGAGAAGATTATGTGATGCCATGTGGGGGCTACATCACCCATTCCATAGGATGCCAGTGACAGCTGGCATGAAATAGGATTTGCAGGTGTGGACCCAGTTTTTAGAAGGGTTTAACTGAGTCTCCTTTTGGAGATCCAAGTTGAACCTCAGGGCTGATTTCCAGGTCCAGACTGACGCAGCTGGCTCTTTGGCTTTTGGAATTTATTTTATGGGTAGGTGGTGTGCAGAAGTATGGCCAGAAGAATGGCACAAGGAAGGGATTACCCGGGATCTAACTTTCCTGGATTTTTTTCCTATAGTAGGTGCATTGTGGTTGTGGGCGCACGAGTGTGCCAACTTAGTTGTGCACTTTTGGTGTGACAACTTGGCAGTAGTTTACATCACAAACAACCTCACTTCGGATTCTGAATGTGTGATGACCCTAGTATGCGCATTCACATTGCGCACTTTAAGATTCAACGTTCTAGTTCAAGCGAAGCATAACCCTGGCCTTGACAACAGCTTAGCAGATGCACTATCCTGCCAATAGATCTGTCGGTTTAGGGAATTAGATCCAGGAGCCAATGAATATCCAGCGACACCCCCCCCCAAGGTATAGCAAATTAGCAGGATAACACAGAAAGAGCGATAGGTTTGGCATTGGCCCCGAGGATGCAGAAGGGATATGCGGCAGTGAGTACAGAATTTCAGGAGTTTAGAAATTTAATAGGTTTGGAGCTCATATGGCCCGCTCCATTTGAGCACCTGCAGCAGTTCATAATTTATCTGCACAGGAAAGGGCTGGCACCTGGTTCTATCCAGGGTAGGATGTTCACGTTAGCTTTTCACGCCAAAGTTTAGGGATATCAGGACCACACTTCTGACTTCCATATCCAGAAGATGATTGAGGGATGGAATAAAGAAAGTGGCCGTGTTCAAGATACAAGGGCACCCATTTCCCCAGCATTGTTGGAAAAAAATTGCCAACAATGGCAGTTTATTTGTAAGGACGTGTTTGAGGCAACATTATTTAGGACGGCGTCATTGCTGACATTTTTTGGGGCCCTGAAAGTGAGCAAAGTAGTGGCAACAGGAAATGGTGACGTGTCTAGAGTTGTGTTACAAAGACATGATGTCAGGTTAGACGATAATAACATTAGTATTCACATCCGTAGATCCAAGGCTGAGCAGTGTGGCAAGGGAACTCACATTACACTAGCTCCATGCACATTAAAGAATTTATGCCCAGTAAAAGCAGTTGAAAGATATTTGGGCATTAGGGAAGAGGAGCAAGGCTATTTTTTTGTTCAGAAAGATGGCTCCCCCTTAACGAAATACCAGTTCTGGAAACTGACAGACCTGGCCTTGCAAAAGGTGGGAATACAAGATTTAACGTTTGGCACACATTCCTTTAGGATTGGTGCGGCTTCAACTGCAGCCACCCTAGGCTATGACCCCAAGGACATTAAGAGGTTGAGATGGTGGGCTTCAAACAGTTAACCGTAGATATGTACGAAGCCTTCGTCACATCTAGGCAGGTGCCTGGTTCTTTTCTGTCATTACAGGTATGACAGGGGCGACGAGGCGGTTGCATGTCCTGATAATCGGCCATAGTTATATATTTTGGGCAGCACGCTACACTGCAAACTCAGCTTGGGGAAGCAATCTGGGCCTTGGAGCCAGAGCCCAGATTGAATGGAAAGGGCATAGAGGAATGCTATGGGGCCAATTTTGCAGGGCAGCTGCATTTGGCTAGCAGCCTCCAGATGTTTTGCTAATACATCATGGAGGGAATGATTTGGCCAAGTATAGTGGTAAGGCCTTGATATCACATGTGACCTCAGATGGCTGAGGGCGGCATATCCGGCGATGCAGATCATGTGGTCCACGATCATCCCTCGGCTTGAGTGGAGAGCGGCCTGCCAGGCGTAGCGTGTTAACACAGCAAGGAGGAGTGCTAACAGAGAAGTGTGTCGGTCAGTATGTGATGGCCTGGGATCAGTGATTGATCACTGGGAGATCTGTATTGATAGGCCTGAGCTCTTTAGGAGCAATGGAGTGCACCTTTTGGATAGGGGCCTGGAGATATTTCTTAAGGACATCCAAGGGAGCCTGCTTTTGGAGTTGGGTAGGATGGATGGTGGGCATGGGGCTTAGCATAGCTAGTCCCTATGCTATGGTGGGTAGTGCGGATGGAACAGGTTTTGGTGAGTCCCCTTGCAATCACAGGTAACGTATAGCTCATCTAACCTCCCAGTGCTGTGGATCGTGAAATTACAGTGCGTGGGGGAGAAGATGCTCTGGGGCCACACCCGGACCGATGGTCACCAAGGGGAAAGTGGCTCAAGGTCCGGGGGTGGCCAACTTTGGGCCGGCCGGGATCTCACTGTCTTCCAGACCACGAGACCTTGGGGCTAGGGAGTCGCCCATTTGTTTGGTAAGGGGTTCGGTGAGACCCCTATGCAAAACCTGATTCCGCACTACTGCAGGACCCCCCTGTTATGGTTGACTATAATGGCTATTCAATAAAGTGTGGCCCATTTTATCCCATAATACTTGTCTTGTGTCATTATTCCAAGGTAGGGGGAGCAATGACATATAGCAATGACAATTTTATGCAAGCCAGTGTCCTCTTATGTATTACTTTTGTGGATTAATTTCTTCCTTTCAGGCACTACCTAAGAGGTCATCCCCAAAGAAGAAGCAGAAAAATCATGTGTAATAACATTTTGTACCACTAGATTAATTGTCAGTCATACTATTAGAGTGTCGCATTGTTCTGAATTTAACCACTGGAGGAAGTGTGGATGGAAGAATTATGTTTCATTCCATTGCTGAAGTACAGTTCACTTCCATCAGACTGGGAAGATCTGTGGTGGTCTGAATGACCCTTGCTTTGTAGTAAGAAATAGAACATCCTCCCAGCCATCTTGTATAATTATGACAAGTGGCAACAAATAAAAGCAGTGAGTAAACGTCACTCTTTGTCAAAAAGAAGGGGAAAAAACAACTTTGATAGTTTTAACATTCTTTCAGAAAAGCAGTGTTGTTGTGGTCTCATAACCTCTTCATGGTGACATATCAAAATGGGTGAAGCACCATCTCCACAGTCCATGGCACATCTTCCCATGGTATTGGTGCTTTCTTTAAAGGGATCACTACATTGGCAATCAATGCAAGAAATGCTCCAGAATGGCCACATTCACATTTATTTATTTATTTATTTATTGGATTTTTACCCTGCCCCCCCTAGACAAAGTCTACTCGGGGCGGCTTACAAATATTATAAAAAACATCATTGAATAGTAAATATCTTAAAAATCATTAAAACATCATAATTTTGAACAATTAAATTAAATCGATACCAAGATGGGAATAATTGAAAAGACAAAAATAGAAATCAGTTATTGACTGAAGGGAAGGCCTGCCTAAAGAGCCAGGTTTTTAAATGGCTTTTAAAAGCCATTATTTTCTGTTCGTTACATGATGTATAAGGCAATGTGAGTCAGTCTTCCTTCCTCATCCACAGCTTTTTCTTCCATCACTGGGGCTTCTACTTTTCGACAGTGAATGCTTTTGCATTGGTGCTGGCAATGTAATTGATTGTGTTGCTGTAGAAAGCATCGGACTTAACCAAATATTGAACAGGGAGCTATTCTCAAATTAATAGAGAGCAGCGTTGCTCTTCTTGTTTTTTAAATAAGAGTTTAGCTCCTTTTATTATAAAATCTCATTTTCCTTCAACTTGCATTTTTATCCTCTTCCCTCCCTTTTCTGTTTTGACTTCCTTTTCTTTTCTTTTTTCTCTTCTTTGTTAAAAAAACCTTTCTAATTAGCATTTCTTTGCAGATTGTTAAAGAATCTCTACTGTATTTGTGCCTCTTGCAAATCCTGCAAGCAAGGCTGATAGCTAATTTCCTCCTCTCTTCTCTGCCGATTCCTGTGTACTCAGCTAAAGTGAACTCACCAGAGGAAACCCAGCTTCCCAAGTGTGAATTCACAGTAGATCCACGTGGATTTTTTTATGCTATGTTGTTGCACCCAAAGTCTATTCAAATCATCTGAAGAGGGGATGCTCACTTGTCATCTGCAAGGGCTCTGGGGAATTCACCAGGCAGATGGGAAATACACAAATACTTTTGCAGCCAAAAACCAGACAGGGGGCACTTCTCAGCTTGCTTTATCATATATGAGATTTGCATAGCAGATCTGACCACATTAAAAATGATGTCACTGAAAGTCTCTTCAGGGTCATATGAGGTATTACATTCACCAAGGTTGCTGTTGATCTAGGTTTCTTGTGGGTGTTTTTGGATTTGAACATTTTGCTCCAATGAGCATATGGAGAGTGACCATTAAGCCAGAACCACACTGAAAAGAAAACCAATACAAAATTAATTGAAATAATAGCCACGATAGTGAAAATTCATAAATGACTGTAAAAAGTAAAAAATTATATACAGAGCATTGAAAACAATAGGAATTATGTTTAAAGGGTGAATTAGGTACGATTTCTAGGAAAGCAAAAAATATTAGCAAATATTACCACTTAGGAACACTAAAAAAAGCCAATATGAAACCATATAAGAAAGGAAAGGATTTAAAATTGATCACAGCATAAAATTGATATATACTGTATGAAGCAAAGAAAAATCCTAAATACTAAAACTGAAAAAATGAAAATCCTGACATTTCCCAGCCCTACTTTTAAAAGAAAAATTGTAAATATGGGACACTGAAGATATTGAAAGAAATGTGCAAACATATATTTTGCTTAGATATTGAAAGAAATGTGCAAACATATATTTTGCAGCAGCTTGCTGCTATAAATCAGAGATACAGGAATAAAAATACTTATTACTGTAGGGGAAAACATTTACCAAGGAACCACCATAGAAACTGTGCAGACACTTTTTACGTCTGATATTTAATTATCTTTACATTAATTCTATGTTGCCTTACCCTGAAGGAAGCATGCCTAAAATTACAAATACTAAATTTTCTAGAGAAAGTACAAAAATACATGTTTACCCAACTTGAGGTGTAGACATTATTGGTCCATTTAAGCATTCAGGATTCCAAAACATTCTCTTTTTTTTAAGGTTCAAAAAGAATTCTGCAAGCAATAGGTTAAAGATATTCCAAACACAATTCCAGAAGTTGAGAAAAAATCAGGAAAACTAAATAACAAAATGACATCCAGCAGCAATATTAAATCTGAAAGAAAAACAACTTGCTTTTTAAGAAGACAGGCATGGTCAAAGCTTCTAGAAATGAGGTTTCTTTTGAAACATGAAAATATAACTGGAAATTCAGAGATAAATATATCTCTCTCCTCATAACGAAACCAGGCTGCAGGCCAAAACCCTCACAATGGAATAAAAATAGAAAACTAACTCTCAACCACCATAATCAAGGTGTACCCAGAGGAAAGGACGGCTCGTTCTCTGAGTTCTTTCCCAACGTTTATATTATCTATAGAATTCAATAGAATTCAGTAGAATTTTCCACTTTCCCCCACACACTCATTCATCCATCCTTACTGGGATGGTTAGAAATATAGTCTAATTAAAAACTCATTCTGTATCCATTAATTGTTCGGTTGATTAAAGGTATCACCTCTTCCCACATTTGTATTGTTTCTACGACCATGCAGCCTTTTCCTAATTTTTTCTGAACTGTAAGATACCATAGAATGGCCTATCAGGGCAACGTGAGTTTTCAAACATCATGGACTATGGACATCAGTACTGCATACTACAGAAAGCAACCACCAGAAAAAACCATTTATTTGGTTTAAATTGATGGTTTAACTCAATTCCTAATCCTGTCAGAGGCAGGCCATACTCCTGGGCATCCTTTCCTCCCTAGCCAAAAAGAAATTCCTTCAGTTTCAGAAAGGCAGAAAAAAAGGAGGGAGTGGGGGCGGGCGGGGAAGATTGCCTGACTGTCCTTTAAGAAATGAGCCATAAATTCCAAACTGCTGGCTGAGGAGGAGCTTGAACCCAGCTTGCATACTGCAGCGATCTCCATCTAAGAAGTGAACCTGGACTCAACATAATCAGCCATGTGAATTTGGGACATTAATAACACCTGTAAATTTGGAACTACCCACAAGAACTTGATGCACAGCCTTGAAGAAGATGATTTATCATCGAAAGCTCGCTGTTTGTTTTTTGTTTTATATTCTTAATGATTGATTAAAGGCATCACCTACTCCTGCATTTGTATTGTTTCCATGACCATGTGGCCTTTTCCTGATCTTTCTTGGGTCAAGTGCGTAATTATTCTCTTTCTTCTCAGCCTTCTAACTAGGAGCCATCTCTCTCCCCCCCCCCCCCCCCCCGTTGTATCTTGATGTTCATCCTTAGTATCAGGCAGAGTAAAAACAAACACATTTGTCACTTCACCTTTTCACTGACACCAGATGTCATTCTTTGAACCAACATAGCAAAGCTGAGAGGACCTCAGAACACCTAACCACCCCCTTTTTTTGGCATAGATTAAAAAATAAAATAGAAGAAAATAAAAAGCAAAGAAAATCTATGGTCAACATCTAGGATTACAGAATCCTATTGAGACACTGTGACATTTTAACATTATGGGAGTACATTAAACAAAACATTTGCCAGAATCCTATTGTGATTTGATGTTGTTACGCGTCATCAAGTTGCCTTCAACTTATGGTGACCCTGCGATTGAGTGATCTCCAAAATGTCCTGTCCTCGACAGCCTTGCTCAGCTCTTGCAAACTCAAGCCTGTGACTCGATTTGATGCTAGTGCAATGCAAATGGTAAAATGTTTAGAGGCAAATTGCTTCAAGTTAAAAACTCAGCATTGATATTATCTGCTGTGTGCTGCTGAGTCATGCAACTCAGTGCACAACAGATAATGTTGCCAGTGTTTTTTTAGCCTGAGGCAATTTGCTTCCAGATGTTATTCTGTTTGTATTGTACTTGCAAGCGTAACTAATAGAACTTTGGCTGTTAAAATATCGAGTAAAATGTCTATTGGTGTATATATTAAACACATGCCCTGGTCACACAAGGGTAATGTTCTCCAGTTTTTCCAATAGTTCTGATACCTCTGTTGTACTGAGTCACAGTCACATGGTATATATACTCGGGTAAACATCCCAAGAACTTTTAGCAGTAACGATTTATTTCCTCCTATTTGAATCATTATGGCCGACTACATCATGGTACTGGTTGATTTTAGATAGATAGATAGATAGATAGATAGATAGATAGATAGATAGATAGATAGATAGATAGATAGATAGATAGATAGATAGATAGATAGATAGATAGATAGATAGATAGATAGATAGATAGATAGATAGATAGGAAAGGGGTTTCTGTTTAAGAATATGTCCTCTGTTGCACTGACTGCTCCTGAAGAATCACATTGGTCCATCTACTTCCCCGACCATCTCCTCTGCCTTTCAGTTTAATCTGTCATTTCCTTTTCCCCTCTGCACCTCCACATGACTGTCTCCTCACAATGACTGGCAAAAAGTGGTGTGTCGAAATGCCAGTACAGCAGCAATGGCTCAAATTCCTCTTGTGACATACTTTTACCAACATATCGATGAACTGGCCACAAAAACAAAACAAAACAAAAATGACTGCAATAATGGCGGCCACCTTGCTGGCTTTGATTCTGAAAAGAAGTAGGGCAGGTCATGCATACAAGCATTTCTGGTAAGGAATGCACCAATACAACAGAGGTACAAAATAACACAACCCTCCCAGGGAGTGGAAAATAAACCACAGTTACATCCCTGGGCAGGAAAATGTTTTGATCATGACTGTGCATTGTGTGACCAGCAAAAAAAAAACCACAAACAAAAACAACAACAACAACAATGCTTTAACTGAGGGATAACTGGAGAACATTTCCCTTGTGTGACCAGGGCCACAGCTGAAAAAAGTGCATGGACATCCTTTAGTCAGTGGGTGCATACGACCAAAAATGCAAACAACTGAAAAAAAGAATAACACTTTTATTAGAAATATATTCCAAAAATACCTATAAATAAACATTATCCACACAAACAAAACTGGACTGGAGGAAGTTTTGTTGTAGAAAAAGAAGTTCCACGAGATATCTATGTTTTAGAAAATAAACCAGGAGAGGAAAAGAAAAAAATAAATAGAGTACAGGTTCAAATTCTTCTTTAAATGTAGACCAGTATTTTACACATACACACACATTTCAGAGATCCACATTTAAACTGGACTGGCAATTAGGAATTTACATTAAATTTTCTGTAACACCACATGTGTGCATATCCAGCAAAACAAATATGGCTAGGAATTGTGGTCTACCAAGTGGTTGACATTTCTTGGTTTTGCAGTCTCAAGTAGGCAGCAAAACAAGGTTTATAAAGCCCTCCTGGTGGACCAGTTTAAATGAATGCAGTTTGCACCTGACTTCATGAGTAACAAGAAGAGCAAGTCTACAGTACATTCCTCCTTCTCACCTCTTCTTTTTTGTACTTCTCTCTCTCTCTCTCTCTCTCTCCCTCCCTCCCTCCCTCTCTCGCTCTCTGTTTTTCTTGGGGGGGCGGTCTCCCATTTTAGGGATCACCCTGTTTTGGCTCATGTATGAGGTTATTTGACCAGATAGGCGGGGTATAAATGAAATTAATAATAATAATAATAATAATAATAATAATAATAATAATAATAATAATAATAATAATAATAATAATAATAATAATAATAATAATAATACACCAATGAGAGCTGTTGGGAGGCGGAGCCAGAGAAACTAGAAGGGAGGGGTGAGACAGAGAAGAGGAGTTTTGTGAGTGAATGAGTTAGTGAGTTTCAGTCAGAGATGAGAGTCCAAAGTGGGAAGTTAGTTTGTGGGAGTTAGAGAGAGTGGTAGAGTTAGGAGTTAAGGGAGGCAGTTGAGAGTGTGGAACTTATAGAGAGTTAAGTGGGAAACAAGTTATTACAAAACTACTGAATACTTTAAAGTCTTTGAAGAACCTGTGAACTGTAACCAATAAATCTGTTTGGTTCAACTTTACACTCAGCATGGACCTCAATCTTTCTAATTAAACATTGTTGATGGAGATCAACTGGTGGCAGCGTAAAAGGAGAACGTGTTGTGGGCCTCAGGCTAGTGAAATAATTTAGGGACATGCTGGGGCACGTCACACCCATCTTCTTACATATTCTTTTATTTTAAAAATCTGAGTGAAGGTGGGGAGGAAATATAGTTATCATATCTCAGATATAGCCTGCTTGAGTTGAGAACCAGATACAATAATCTGAGGCTCCTGTTCCATCTCCTTAAGCCCAGTGGTCTAGAGATAGTGAAATGCTGATCCCAAACCTAACAAAGAATTACAAAAACACAATTGAAACAGAAATCTCAGGAAAGCTTCAAGTGTCTACATTTTAAACGGTTTCAATGCCAGTATGTTAAGAAAGAATAACAGCAGGGAAAGAAAAGAATTGATATGAATGGTAATACTATTGGGCTATTAAAATTAATGGGGACTTACTTGGGAAAAAATATTTAATTTTCTCCCTAGCTATAAATTGTTGCAAACTCTCCTGGTGAGATACTCTTAGTAAATTATTTGTAAAGAATAGCTTTAATTAATTCTTATTACATCCCTGTAGGCACAGGTTTTACTGAGTTATTAGAAAAACTGTTAAAGTTTACATTCATGTAGATTTATGTGCCCTTGAACATCCTTAATTAAGTTTGAAGAATGACAGATTTTTCAATTCCTCATGGATATATTGAGACAGAAAGAGGATATTCAACAGTGATGCTTTAAAAAAAAGTTTAACTTTAATAAAGAATTACTCTGATGGAATATGCCACCCCCTTTACTCTACATAAAACTCTGATTCCAGTACTGTCAATATTTTCTCCCACATTTGCATTTTGAAATACCACTGGCTCCAAAAGCTTAGAGACATACAGATCTCAGAATGGCAGATTGGTCTGGTGTGAAGAGGAAGCTACCCATTCCCCTCACTCATTAGTTTTAATTATTATCCTTTCTTCTGCCTTCCCAGGAAGGACCTCCTAACTCGTAAACAAACAGAATTATCTCTTCTTTCTGTGTAAGAAGTTAGATATTATGACTAGACTGCTATCTCCACTCTCAAAAGGAATCTGGGAACAAAATATCAAGGCCTTGTTTTCTCAAATATGTTGAAGGAAAGAAGACACAGTCTTTATGATGGCGTCTTGGTTCCTCGTGAAGTGATTGTGAATCATATTAAATGAAACTGATAAGTGATATAGTTGTATTGTTATCCTTGGAATTATAGCTAACTACAATTTCATATTATTTTTTGGCTTGAGGAAGAGAGAAATGTTCCAGCTCCATTTCAGGGGTGATCTCACCACCAGCAGCACAGAGTTTCATTCTTTCCTCTTAAAGTCTTCTATGCCTGGACATGTATATTGTCTGCTGGTGCAAGTGGAACTTAACTCTGAGGTTTCTAGAGGTACCTGGTGTGGAAGAGAAAATCCTGGACAAGAGGAGACCTTTGACGTGATACATCGAGGCAGTTCTGACCATCCGAATGACCACAGCCAGACTCTGAGGCTAACCACATTTTACAATAGAGACTACAGACTGTTGCTTTATTTGAAAGTTCAAATATTTCTGTGGATTGTTCCTTGCAGCTGGGAAGGCTTTTTCTACAGGCTTCCCTCATTTGTAAGCTTGTTGTTGAGTAGGTAATACTTTAAAGCTATAACTGGCAATGTGTTCCACTCATTAGCTCTCTGTCAAATATTGGCTGCATGAGATTTAGCTTCTTTAAATCCCTGAAGCCTTAAATAAAAAGATATACATAGCACATGGAGGCAGCATTTAAAGGACTGACTGAGGGGAAGGTATCTTTTCATTAGTTCTTCTAAAATATGGTATATAGCACAGGCTGCAAGAGCCTCTGCTGCTTAGAACTAGGCCTCCCAGAACAGAAAAGAAGGAACAAACTGGAAGAGAATCAGAAAACCTTGAAGAGAAAAGAATGTAATCTTTTAAAAAGTTCTTTTCCCCAGCATTAACCAGAGGGAAAGTGAGAAAAAAGTTTCTCAAACAAAAGCAGGCAGGTTGGCAACTATTTCTATAACCAACCACTATTCTTCCTAGTAGCAAATAAGAGATATATAGGGAAGTAGTTATAACAGTTATGAGGTATGATTTTTTTTAAAAAAATCTTTCATTTATATAGATACTTTGCAGAATTTGTGTGTGTGGGAGAAATCCAGACTTTCACTCTGAATAGGTGGATTTCCGTGTCTTGAAGCTGACAGACCTTGCAGAAGCCAGTGCATGTTGGTGGGTCTAAGCTATGGGAATTTTCTTGCGGAAGCTGACAGGTGCCACAAGATGGAACCTGGCAGATGTTTGAGAATATAAGCCATTGGGAATTTATTTTTGGAATCCATCTTTTCATTCTTAATAGTATTTATACAAAACAAGAATGAGTTTTGGGCTTAATTTTGCTTCAAATAATTCTACATTATTTTGTGCTGAAATGTAAAAGCAATGGCTTTATTATTAATATGGAAGAATTGCAGACAATGAATTGGGGGAGATATAATCTCACTTTGAACAATATGAACAATTATGAAACAAAGAATCCCCTGCCTCAAAATGTTTAAAACAATTGTGATGGGGTCACTGCTAGCACCTCTGGTGGATTGTCGGCTCCCACCCCAGATACTCAGGTGAGACCCTCAGAACCAGTGGTGCTGGTTCTGAGATGGGTGAGGGACAGGAGCATTGGTCCCAGGAGAGAGAGGAGACCACCTATGAGGAGGATCACTGGTGGAGGGACAAGGAGGGAGAAGCCTCCTTGCAGCTGGGGGCTGTAAAGAAGACATTTGAGAAGGCAAAAGGTGGCTGGACAAAAGGAGAGCAAGGGAAGCATGCTAGAGACCTGAAGCAATATGGAAGAAGACATAACCTTGGGTGACCTGGGGTGATGTAAGACTATAGAGGGGAAAATGTCTCATACCCAGAGGCAGACTGAGACTATATATACCACAAGGATCCCTGGACAGGGGTCCCAGTCACCAAAGGGCAAAGCTGTGCATCAGAGGTACACTGCTGGAGTGGGCACCATGAGCTGTGACACTCAGACCACCACTGAGCTGAAGTGACACTGGAGAAGAAAGTAAAAGGCTCTCCAGTTATCAGCAGCTGCCTCTCCTATCTCTGCTGAATCCTGCACCTTGCCCTTATTGTGGGTTTTCAAACCATCCCTTCTCCAGGTGCCCACCATTGATACCTAGCCTAGGCTGCCACTGAAGCAGACCAGAGACTCACAGGCCCCAGTGAAGTCCGCTTGGGGCTTGGAACGGGTCAGGGGCAAGTGACAACAACTTCATCCCTGGAACACTTTGCAGGGATAAAGCTAACCCCCGTAGGTCTGGTGGTTTCCCGCCCCCTGTAACAATAAACCCTCTTGAAGCACAGCCAGACTGTGTGGAGTTAATGGATATGGGCAGGGAGGAAGGTTTGCCTTCCAACTCTCCCAGGGGCAAAGGTGACAGGGCTCACAACAATGTATAATGGTATAATATGTCTATAGAAATCCTATTTTGGGGTGGATTTTTTTGTTTTGTTTTGTTTTTTAGCAACATGTCTACTTATTTCATCCAATTATGCAGGGAATAAAAACAACAATATATAGGCAGCCCCTTCTTTTTAAAAAAGAAAGCTACTTCCACAGAAGCTGTTTATATCTAGCTGTCTTATATTTGGCAGCCTTCATTCACTTAGAAGAATCTACTTAGTTCATGAAATCATCAAGTTCATTCCACAAACACACACACAATAAAATAAAATATAAATCATATTTTTGTTGATCTCTTCGTCATTTGGGAGACATGCAAAGATTTGAACATTTGAGCATGGATCGGAGGTGCAGCAGATGTCATCCAAACTAAGTCAAGCTGAAATGGGGCTCTTTCTAAAGCAAAGTCAAAAGTCAGTCTTGTCTTCTATGTCCAATGTAATTATTTTGTTTTATTAAGCCAGTGTAGTGTTGTGGTTAGAACAATGGTTCCCAACCTTGAGCCCTTAAATGTTCTCAGACTAAAATTCCCAAAAAGCCTTCACCACTAGCTGTGCTGGACTGGATTTCTGGGAATTGTAGTCCAAGAACATCTGGGGACCCAAGGTTGGGAACCACTGGAAGTGTTGGACTCAGATGACCTCCATTTGAAATCCCACTCAGCCATGAAACTCACTAGGTGACCTTGGGCTGTCACATTTGCACAGCCGGACCCACTTCATACAGTAGTTGTGAGAATAAAGCTGGGAAGGAGGAGCAATAGGTACACCGCCTTGAGCTCATTGCAGGAAAGGTGGGATCGAAATGTAACTAGTGAATGTAACTAGTAAATAAATAAATAAATTTTCATTTACAAATTAGAGACTTAGAACCCTTCCATATAGTGTGGCAGGTGATATGGGGAGTAGCGTAACACTTAATTAAGTTCTATGGAGCTATTTGCAAGAGCAGCTCCAGCCTCTTTTTATCTCTCCTGCTCTTTTTGATTTGAATTTCTTACTCACTGTCCTGCTCTGTCTTAGTCTCACCCCTTCAGGCTGAACCAAGGTGCTAATTATATCCATGGAGATAATGTACATCATTAGAGCAGAATTATGGCTGGTACAGAGTTTGAAATGATTACTTTTTAGGCTACATTTCCTGGAAACCTCCTCAGCAAGGTGACAGAAGCAAGAGAGATCACTTGGGGGCAAGCAATGAGGAGAAAGTTGCACAAAAAGTCTGTGGACGAAGAAGAAGTGAAGGTTTTTCTTCATCCTCCTCTTCCTTGAAGGTCCTCACAACACTTGCCACACTGTATAGAAGGGTTCTAAGTCTCCAGGGCAAATATTGAGGTAATTCTACCTGAGGGAGTTTTTAAAAAACAACATTGTTGGAGAAGAATATTTTTATTTGTCTGCTAGAAATACTTATTCTTATTATCTGGTGTCTCAAGACCTGCTGTACTGAAGTAGGCAAGCCTAGACATACTTAGTTGGAAAGTCCCTTTATGAAAAACCCCTATTTATATCTGCCTTGCAGCAGCAGAGATATATAAAGTTCAAAGGTAACTGTCTTTCTGCTTATGCAACCAAAATAGGTCAAGGCATAAGTAGGTCACATATAAGTTCTTATCCTAATAAGGTCATGATCTGTATACTGCTTGCTACGTGGTACATGTAAGCCATATGTTTTCCTTTTGTACAGAGAAAGTACAAAAGCTTTATACCTGTGCCACAAGGTGCACTTCCTGGGTACAGCCTTGAGTCTTTCATGGTCTCTGTACTGTGGTTGCACCTGTTTTTACCAGTAAAAATAAACTTTCTTTGTTAAAGCCTCACTTGGCTTCTTTGCTGATGCCCCCTCCATTCATTGGAGAAATGGACCCCTAGTGTCCGCTGTTCCCAGAACAAACTTAATGGGATGTTTTAAAAAGCAATACACCTCCTGTATTGTGCCGTAGTAGAGAGTCTGACACCTGATTCAGTCTTGCATAACCACATCATGACTCTGAACTAAAATGGAAGAATCTGATTTTTTTTTCATGTCTCATTCTGTTACACTAGGAAGCCAAGAACTAACCATAACCAGGAAGTGCACAAATTTTCAAGATGCAGTAGACTCTTCAAAAGAGAGGAAACCTGCCAAAGAGAGCTCCAGGGTTGGGTTTCTTTTTTCCTTGTTGGTTGCTTTTAAACTTTGCTTCTATCTAATGAGGAAATGTAACTTTTAAATAGCTTGTGAAGTCAGTTGAGCACTCTGTCCTGTTAGTTCACACTTTTCTTGTCCTGATACAGTTGCCTTAGTAGTGGGGACACTCTGCTATAGCCCACAAGAAGGTCTGCTAAGTTCAAACTTAAGCTATTGTACTGAAAATGAAGGAAAAATAAAATATGGTAATGGTCGGAGTTAAAGTACTGCACTGAAGAGCAGAAACTTACAAGTGTGTGTGTGTGTGGGGGGGGGACTGCTTTTGAAATATGTGGTGTTTCTCTGCACCTATATTATACTTTTTCCCTCTGTGTACTTTTTGTATATGTTAAAATTTATGTAGCTGCTGTTGGCACTGACAGTAGACAGGCACAATGGAAAAATGACAAATCAAAAAGACAGAGCATACTAAAAACAACACAATTATTGTGTGAAGACCCAAACTGTTTTCAACACAGATTGAAACCAAATTCAAAATCCAACTTAAGTTAGGGTCTGAGTGGGAATGAAACAGGGGATAAGGGAAGTGATTTTGTGTTAAAAAAATATAACAACAACAACAAAAACCCAGAGTTCTTTGTAAAGAACTCACCGAAACAAACACAGTGTTATCCAAAGAAGGATAAGAAACAATGGGAAAGAGGACTGGAAAAGAAGAGTTGAAAGCTAGTTACAGACAGGATGAAAGAAAGAGAAGATGAGCAACAGAAAGAGTAATGAAACTTTTCAAGATATCCTGCCTCAGACAGATCAAACAGAAGAGGAGAAAGGGAGACAGAGATAATGAATAATTTACCCTCCTTCCTTTCAAGAAATATGATTGGCAGAGCCATAACGTAGGGTGAAGTGACAGGGACTTTGACCCACTAAAATTCAGAGGACAGGAAAAAAACAGCTACTGGGAAGATGTGATTGTATTGGTGTGAAGGAGCTGTAGAGAAAAAGGAGAAAACTCAGAGTGAGCCGTCCCCTCAACTAAAGACGCCCGAGCGAGACAGAGTTGTAAGAGCGAGAGAGATATTAGAAAACGAGGAGTTAAATGTACTGGAAGAGACAAGGAAGGAATCAAAGGAAAAAGAGGAAAAGATTGAGATGTGTTTGGTGGAAGAGGGAGAGAGAGAAGGAGGGGAGGAGTTAATTTTACCCATGTGGGAAGAGGAGAGAGGAGAACAAAGTGGGAGGAGACAATTGAGAGTACCGGAGTTAATAGAAAGGAAGGAGGAGGAAAAGGAGCAAGGGAAGAAGAAAAAATCAGAATATAATAGAATGAGAGGATTGCTAGAGGATTTTCCTAATCTGAAGATAGGAGGATTATTGCCTAATCCGAACACATCCAAAAAAAGAGAGACACCAGTAGATTCCTTAGAATGGACAGTAGTAGTATATCCGCGAGGACAAGGTCGCTCGAAGAAGGTGATCCGACCAGACACTTCTTTCAACAATCCACCACTGGAGGGAGATTGGGCCAGACACCCCTGTTGTGGGACAATTTGCGCAGTTCGGAATACTCCAATGAGGAAACCCACCGATCGCGAACGTTTTGGGCCAGCCCCTCAATGAATCCTGTTAGTTCGAAGACAGAGCTGTTGTCCCCTCAGTATGGACAGTTACTTGATATTAGTTTGTTTGAACCAGCAGAAGTGATTGTTGATTCACCTAATGTTAAAACCAATAAACCTGTTAATGTTCAAAAAGAGACTCCGTTGTCATTTCCCACCAAAAAGGAGGAACTGCATCAGATCTTTGATGAACCCGATCACAATTGGTATTTTCTGGTATTTACTGCTGAAAGGATGTGAACCTGCCCAACCTGAAATCATACACCACCTCCAGCCAATACTCCTTAGGCAGAAGGACACAAAAAACAGGCAAGCTCAACACGGAATGAATATGGCTGCTGCATATTAAGAACATGTCATCTCTCCCTATTCCTCCATTCTCTCCCTATCTGTGCCAGCGCCACTGGACCTAAACATAACCAGCAAAGCCCCAAGTGGAAAAATTCTAGTTTTGACTTTCATGATTGGAGACAACTGATAAGAATCTTTCCCTAGATTAGAACCTACATCTGTCAATGAAAAATATACAGTTCTCCTCTCTCCCCATCCTTAACCATATTCCCACCTTTAATGTTGCTTCCAGAGACACTAATCTAATCCATTTTGGATCCAGTCCAAATCAGATAGAATACTTCCAGTTTGTTTCAGGATTCAGTTGAAATAGTTGGACAGGACTGTATTCCATCACTCCACAATGGGGGGCGGGGAGAGTACCACAATGCATTTGCACAACATTCTGCAACAAGACTCCTGCAATTGAAAATTGTCTGCAAGTGAGGTGTATATATTTAGAAACAAGGAGGAATAGAAACTCATGGAGATCACTGAAGCTATACTTCTTGAAGATTAAATGTCTCAGAGTACTGGGATAATAATTTTGTTATTTTGTAAAATTAAAAAGCTAGAAAGAAAGAAAGAAAGAAAGAAAGAAAGAAAGAAAGAAAGAAAGAAAGAAAGAAAGAAAGAAAGAAAGAAAGAAAGAAAGAAAGAAAGAAAGAAAGAAAGGGAGGGAGGGAGGGAGGGATCCATTACATGCTATTTCCCTTCATTTTATTTTATTTTTTTTAGAAATAAGATAAAATTCTTCAAAAGGTTAGGAATGGAAGTCACCTCAGTAAGTATCTCTGCCACTTTGTAAGACAAGGAGCCACATTTTTCACTAGTTTCTCTCAACTCCCTAGAACTTCTGTTGGGAATTACTGATAACATTTCTAGGAATTTGGTTGTTCCTTTAGTTAGCAGAGTATACATTGGTGCCTCGACTTCCGACCGTCCCTACTTATGACCATTTTGAGTTACGACCAGCTCCGGCCGCAAAAATTTGCTTTGACTTGTGGCCGGAGCTTCCAGTTATGAACACAAAAAGGAGGGGGAAAAGGCAGGAAATTCAAATTGCTAACCGTTGGCGGCGAAGAGGCTGCTTCTTTGTAGCTCTTTCGCCCCAACGGTTAGAGTGAGTGAGATCGGAGGAGGCTTCGGGCTGCCTGGTAAGGTAAGGTGCTGCTTTCTGCTTTTTAAAAACTGTTCTGGGTGGGTTTTGCAGCATGGTTTTGGGCTGGGGGGGGGGTATGTTTCTGTGCTGTGTTGTTTTGTTTTTTGGTGATTTTTTTTTTTTTGCAGCCCCAGCGCCTTTGGGGCTTGCTTTGCTGTTTATCTTTCATTTTTTGTTTTTTTAAAGCCCCAACGACGGAGCTTGCTTTGCTGTTTATTTTTGGTTTTATTTTGTTTTTTAAAGCGCCAGCGACGGAGCTTGCTTTGCTGTTTATTTTTGGTTTTTGGTTTTTTTTAAAGCCCCAGCAACGGAGCTTGCTTTGCTGTTTATTTTTGGTTTGTTTTTGTTTGTTTTTTTTAAAGCCCCAGTGACGGAACTTGCTTTGCTGTTTATTTTTGGTTTTGTTGCTGTTGTTGTTTTTTAAGCCCCAGCGCCTTCCGACAGGGCTTGCTGTGTGCTTTATTTTATTTTAATTTTTGGTAATTTCTTTTTTTGCTGGAACGGATTAATCGCGTTCCAATGCATTTCAATGGGAAATGGTGCTTCGACTTACGACCATTTTGAGTTACGTCCACCTTCTGGAACGGATTATGGTAGTAAGTCGAGGCACCACTGTACTGCAGGAAAAACAACAAGAGAAATATGATGACAGAAAGCAGTCTCACCAAATCCCCCATAGTTGCACACAAAACTAGCACTAGTTTTTTTTTTTTAAAAAAATCACTCTGGAGGTATTTAAAATAGAAAAAAGTATGTTTGCTTACAGTTACCATCTGTAGTTACAGTAAGAATTCTAAAAAGGGGAGGGGGATGGAATTTCCAGCATGCTTGCTGTTTGGAGGATGATGAGAGGAAACACACAATGGAAACAAACCAACAGGAAGGGAGGTAGCTTGCCTCAAATGTCAAAGGCTGGAAAAACTGTAGTTTTCAAACTACAGCTCGGGTAGCTGTTGATTGGATATCACTCTCCAGCTCCTAAGAACCTTCTTAGGTTATAAAAACCCCTTCCACTGATATCCAGTGTTTGTGCATGCAAGACTGCTATTATCCCACTAATTTAATCAAAAACTCTGCCTTAATTTTGTGACCCGAGAAAACCCATGAAATTAATGCAGCATTTTAAGTATGTCTGTCTTCAAATGTTATCTTGGGGAAAGACAGAAACATCCTCTTTTTTTAATTGAGATTTTTCAAGATTGCAGATCCTATGCCAGATACCAAACGGTGTGCTCACTGAAATGCGGAATGTAAAGAACCAAAGGTAGCTGGAAAGTTTTTCAGCCTTCAAGCAGGGACAGCTAATGATACGGCTGATGCTTCCTCACTGAATTATGAGCACTGAATGCTGAGAAGTGGACAGGTTGAGGTCTGGGATAATGAATTTTAATAAGACTGATATGCACAGCAGCTTGTCTTTGTTCCGACTAGGTAATATCACATCTCATGTAGAGGAACATCAGGATATTGAGGCAGCTCTGATTCTCTAAAGGACAATATTAAAAAGAAATTTAAGCAATGCATAGATCTTGCAGAGTGGCAAATTCTTCCTAGTCTAGGAATGTTTAAAAAGCAGCATGTAATAAGGTTAACTGCATCCACTTTACCTTTATTCAAAGGCAACACCTTTAATCTTAATATTCCCAATTGAAAGAAAGAGGAGACTTCCTATTTTTCTTCATGAGGTTCTAAGGGGAAATGATTGCTTGCATAAGAATGGACAGGAAGAGATGACACAGGCCTTCAGATCAGATTGGTTCATTTTGGCATTCAAATGCCTTGATCATTTATAGTCAAGAATTAAACAGAAGGAAAGACGGAAATCTCAAGATTTTGAAATTAATTTTTAAAATGACCAGAGTACGAAGTGATAAAACCATTTTTTAAAAAGAGCCTGAGACTGTCTCTTTGATTGCATCCCAGTTCCTTCTGGTTGTTGGTTAAGAAGTGAACACAGTTCGGGACCCATTGTCCATCCTGCACCTTTTGCACCTTCCTTACATTTTTCATGACAAACATTCCAGTTCTGACTACACTTATCAATGTCCATTTGTTGTTCCAGACATCATCTGAGTTTCAACCCTATTTGGGAAACCCAGGTGTGAAGTTCAAAGAAGATTTCAAAGAATCAAAAGATCTGTTCTTCTTACTGTTTCAGTGTATTATAAGCAAACGATGGGGGATGGTTGTATCTATCTGACCTTTCCAAAGTAAGACACAGCTGGCAATAAATGTTCTTTTCCATTTGAATTCTTACATGTTATTCAAGAATGATGACATTTTCTGTTGCTGCACTTCATGCCCATCCAGCAAGTAGCTTCCACCTCCTATCTCAATAGACTATAGTGCCCTCCTAGAGTACGTAACATTTCAGTAACCTGGCCACGTTTCATTTCAGATTTCCTGTCTCTTTCTGTTTATAGCCTTTACAATAAACTTTGCCGTTGTAAGTAGGGGAAATATTGCATTACATGGTTCACTGAGTGCACCGTTACCCAGGGTCAGGTTTGCTCATAAATAATATCCAATGCTTCGCAGTCATTTTACTGGGTTTGCCAAATAACATCAGCATTCCACTTATTTTAAAAATAAGACTGTTATGCCTGGATAATTTCTTTAGGAATGGAGAAATCCCTAGCTATATCATTAATTGAATATAGGTGTTCTAATCTAAAACCAAATTAATTAAATCAGTGCTTGCTTCCCAAGCTTTTCCAAAGGATTACCTACAGGGCCTCTTTACATTAGTTACCTCAGTTTTTATCTCTGTAAGTTCTATCCTTCCTGCTCAACTTCTTTCATTCTTTCCTCATCATACTTTATTCTGGGCTCAGTTCAGGTCTCCCTCCCCCCCCCTTTTTTTTAAAAAAGGCTACATTTCTAAAGTTATTTTTAAAAGTTCGCATAAAAATGCCCACAATTCTTTGTCAGAATGTTTCATTAAGGAGACAGAACCTGCAATGATGAGAAAAAGGAATTTGTTGAATATTCTTTGTATCTTGAATCTAGCAAACCCAAACATATAATAACAATTAATTAAACAATAAAATTAAATTAAACAATTAAACAAACAATTAATTCTGCCCCTAATGATGGCATTTAGAATAGTCAGCATCAGCATAACCAACATGGCATCCAGTGTTCAACACATGAAGTGAATCACTAAGTGATTCACAAGACAATTGCAGCAGGGACTCAACAATGTTCAGACCATGGAATCTTAAACAAACAAACAAACAAACAAAAACCTAAACAAAACAAAAAACACACCAAAGAACTGGGATTGAGTGTTGGTTTAAGACAGGATAGGCTATGTTAGTTGGGCCAAGGGCCAAATTCCATTTTGGCCAGCAGCTCAAGAGCCAAACATATACCACAAATAATGGGGAAAGAGAAAAGCCCTCAGAAGAAAGGCTAAGGCCAATCCATTGCCGCTCCCCCCCAAAAATAGCATGGTTCCCAGCTCATCCACAGCTATTTGAAAATTAATCCCACTTTATTTAAGCTTATTCAGCAGTTAAATATTGTTTCAGTGTTTATTTTTATGCAAAACTGGGTCAAGGAAATACGTTTGTTAGTGTAATTGATTCAAGAAGTCTTCATTTGGACCAAGTACTTCCAGCCTTCCCTTTGCATTAATTGGTGAAACTAGGAAGTACTTAGTCCAAGTGAAGACTTGCTTAATCAATCAATTTTCAGGTATACAGAGCCTTTTGATTTCCATGGAATATTTGAAACTTGATTCCCACATACATTGGATTATTTGGGAGTCACTGTTTTCTGGCCACTGACTAGAGAGCTCAGAAAGTTAGATACTTGGCTGAGGAACTAAAATTTGGGAGTTCAGTTCCACAGTATGCTTCCTGGCAGAAGAGCCAGCCTGTGTAGCACTGAATAAGCTTTGTACACACATATTGTTTGCAGAAGAAGGTAATGGTAACCCACTTCTGAATACTGTAGAAAGCCCTGGAAAAGGTCACCATGAGTCAGAATCACCTCAACAGCATTTTGCTGTAGTTTTTGTGCCAAACTGAGATCCCTTATCTTCTTGGAGAGAAGCTATTCCCCCTTTATCTCCAGGCAATATGTTTGTAGTATACTTCTGTATATGTGAAAACAAAGGCATTTGTAAATTTTGGTAAATTCCTCAAAAATACAGTAATCTGAAATGAATTTCTTCTCCTTCTGCAAAATTCTGTAAGCAGAGGTATTCCCAGCATGAAGAGCACCATGTTGTTTTTGCCTACTATATAGATGTCTCAAGGTCAAATATATGACACTAGAATCAAGACCTCAGAGCACAGTAAACACTCCCTAGTTTGAATCTGTGGGGGTCTGTCACAGCTGACATTTTCCTTTATGAGGTTAATTTCAGTGTGAGTTCAAATAACCATAGCCATCATATTAAAGTTCATCTGAGTACCAAGATATAAGTGGTTTAAATGTTCCATCTCTCTTCACAGAAGGAGAATAAACCATTGTTTCATTTATGGTGAACTTCTTTTCTAGACATCCAGATCTTATTCATTCTGCTTTTTCCAAGTGGAGAAAAATGATTCCAGGCAACATCAGTTTGCCTAATTTACAAACTTTATTTATCTAATTGCTTCTATGCATAAATATTAAAAAAAATTCAAACATTATTGAAAACATATAACTTTTATTCCAGGCATGTTACTTCAGTTATACAGAAATCAGTCTTATATCTGTGAAAAAAAAGCTGTAGGTGCAAATGCTTAAAACATGAAAAGTCACCCCAAAAGTTGCAAACAAGAAATACTCCAAGGTATATATAAGCAAAACTTAAATCATGTTATAATCATGTTTCAAAATTGCAGGAGCATACATTAAAAAAAAAAAGCAGGAGATTATAGCCTTAGAAAGGTACAATAAAAAAGGAGAGAGCTTATTTCTTAAAATATTCAATTTCTCCAAAATGAAAATTCATGGAGATAATATATTGCTTAGCCTTTTAGCATAGTTTGCCATGAAAAACAGTAAATAGTAATTGCTCACACAGCCATCTGCCAGTTTGAATCTATGGAGGGAAATTCATGATCTCTTTGTTTGTGTATATTGCTTCTCTGTTGCTGTCTTGCTTCTTAGCTTCCTCTTGCTCAGCACTATGTTGCACTCTGTATATTTACAGTATCTGAATATTTTCAACAATTAAGGTGAACAAGTAGATATCCACATACTCAGCTGGCAGCCACAATCATGGATAAAATGGAAGTTCCAATTGAGCTGTCCTGTACTGCAAAAAAACAAAACAAAACAAAAAACAAAAAAAACCTGATAAGGTTGTTTTGAAAACAAGAAGACTAGTTTTGCCATTGTAATGGAGATACAGTGTTCTTCTATGGGCCTAATTCTAATGGAGAAACAGATTTATTCTCTATGGGTTGTATTATGGTTACAAATCCTATTACATTACAATGTGGTCTTGTGGGGGCAATACCTTTTTACATGTATTTTGCCACCCTGGTGAAACTAGCTATTTCCCCTGAAGTAACCTCTAACAGGGATTCAGCTCATCACTGTTCAAACCCCCATTTTATGATTACATCTCAAATTTGCATGGTTACATTTCTTATACATGCCCGCCCCCACCAAGTCATTTGATCACTTGATTCGTACAAAATTTCAAACTTTGACAGGTGTTAAAGAAGGGAAGTTTCTCAGGTAAAAAAAAAAGTCAACTATAATGAAGCACTACAGTGGCTAAATAAATGGGAATTTTAATCCAGATTTGTAAGAGTTAACCACTCAAAACTTTAGGCTGAGTGTGTCTACTTCTCACATTTAGTCTTTGATTACCTCAAGCTTGTTTTTGTTTTTGTTTTTGTCCTGAATATGAAGAAACACGTGAATTAAATTTCCTCATCCAAAGCAGAAACAAAAACTGGTGGATCAACTGACAAAACCGAAGGAATAGTACTGGCTTGTAATGCTGTGCTGGCAGAGCCAATTTTGCATCCTGTTCTAACTTACTAGACAGCACAATGGTTTGTGAGACCAGGCTGTAAAGGGATAAAGTGATAAACATGCTATTAAAGCACAAAAGAGAAATGGTACGGAGAGAGTTGGAGACAGCCATTACCACAAACATGCAGATGTTTTTTGTTTATATTATAGTGTGAGCTGCCATCAGACATTCCTAATTATAGCTTGTACACTGACGTTGCTGCAATGCTAGCCATTAACCTTCAACTGAATCACCAGCTTTAACATAAGGTGCATTGTCATTGAAGAACACTCTCCCCCCCCCTCATCCACTCGCTGTTTAAAATAGTATCAACGCATCCAGCTTGAAATGCCATCTGAACAGGTCTTAGAGCAAACCGTCCATAAAAAGAGCAAATAATTAAGAGAGAGAAGAACAGAATATAAGTGCTTTACCCACCTCCAAGAAATGGAGGGGGGATTTTTTAAAAACTGTGGCATTGGTAATAATGAGTTTTTGAAGAATGCTTTTGCTTAGAAAGAAAGAGGGAAATACAAAGAGAATTACAAGAATAATTTAGCAATTTCAAATGGAAGGATATGCAATAATAATATGCAATTAAAATCAAGTCTGTGCTTGACAAAAGGGGGAAAAAAAGGAAAAGACAATATGATGTATTCTGAAGGTACAACAGTTAATAAGTTCATTATTTGGAGTTAGCTTATCTTTATTTCTGCAAAGCTGTTCTCTTTTTCTTAATACTAATATGGCCTCAAGTAATGGAAATGTTACTTGGGCCTATTCACGAGTGATGCAAAAAAATGTCTTTGTAGCCAGTGTGCTTTTGTGAATATTGTTGATGTGGGACTTGGCTTGATGCTTCTAAACCTCCTATACCATGGGAAGAATGGGATGATTTCTATGTGGCCACCATTGCATAGAAAATGTAGTATGAAGAGGAAACCCACAGCACCACAAAAACCTAGGGACAGAATGAAAACTGCAAGGTGGAGAATCAGGTGAGAGTAAAGCCTCAGACACACACACCCTGAAAATCCCCTATAACAGCAAAATAATAATAATAATAATAATAATAATAATAATAATAATAATAATAATAATAATAATAATAATAATAATAATAATAATAATAATAATAATAAATGCAAGGTCCGGATACTGCAGAGGGGGATAGCACTGACTGCTGAGGAGCAGAAATCCATACATTGCTATGGGATTGGGAGGCAAAATTAAGAATGTATCAATATGTTGAGATTCGAAATTCAAAGCTCATGAACTTCCTAGGAAGAACATGAATGTTTTTTTGGGGAAAACATAGATGTAGAAGAAAGCCAAACTGACAGTGCTGGCCACAAAGCAGGGGCCCCTGAGGGCTCTTAAACTCTGAGTTGTTAATCCCTGTGTATTAATTTACCCGTGTTTGTGGTGCTTGCCATCTCATTCTTCTGGAAGGAACTTAATCATCTATAGCACTGGTTCCCAACCTCAAGTAACCCAGGTGTTCTCAGACTGCAACTCCCAGAAAACCTGGCCAGCACAGGTAGCAAAGTTTCTTGGGAGTAGCAGTCTAAGAACAGCTGGGTTACTAGAGGCTGGGAATCACTGATCTATAGCTTTATGAAAAGCAAGTGTTACATGGTCCCCTCTGTGTTGGAAGAAGATATAGTTAGAGATGTAATGGCTACTTGATAAATTATTCATTCTCATTAATTTTGGCTATCTCAAGTAGACACCTCAATGAAAATTTTTCAGGGGTCATCAGATTATCTCCAAGTAACGGCAAGAGAAATCTCTTTTTTTTCTCAGCAAGATCTCTATATTTTCTGGAAACTATGGAAACTGCCTCTTGTCTTAAAAAGAAAACAACAGCATCAACAACCATGTGGTCCTTGTGTAAAATCCAAGAACACACATATGGGGTCAAAAGCAAGTTTAATGGTTTAATAAAGGTATTCCCCAACCTTGTAGTCAGAGTGTATAAAACTTGTGCCTTCTCCATTCAAGAAGCAAAACACACATCCCTGGAAAGCACAAAGCATTGGACCAGTAATTTAAAACTATTCAAACATCTCTCCGATGTTTCTAATCCTTAAAAGTCAATACAAAAAAGTAGCAACCATCGTCACTTTGTACAAGCGGTATTATTTGTGTAAAAGCACTGTTTGCATTAATGTGATTTTGTGCAATTTGATGGATTTTGCACCTACAAAACATCTAATTCTCTTCTCATTTTGAGAATCCAACAGAGTGCTTTACTCTGTCATGGGTTGTGGAGAATAAATATTTAATTTCCTGTCCTCTCATGAAATTATGAGAGAAATGAGGATTTGCATCTTCAGTCATACACATTGAATTTAATCAGTGGACATTGACTTGCAGTTCATTTGGTTTGTTTTGATAAACAAAAATCCACACCTCTTTCCCCCCAAAATGCTGGGAAGAATTTTAAAAAAACTTGAATATGAGAGAAAACAAAATATAAATTCCTCCATTTGCAGCAGGGAAAAGGCTTAGAGGGAGCAAGAGGCTCCGGAGTTTTGTTTCCTGTGGTCATTGTTGTATGCAAACAGTTTCTGTGAGGACACTACAGCTGAAATCCTGCTTGTAAAACCATCAGCAAGGGACATTTTTAAAATTAAACAATGCCTTTCTGCCCTGTGGCTGCCATAACTCCCCTATAATATCTTCTGTTGTTTGGAAACCATGGAGGACACCAGACTGGCAGAAGAAGTATTTTATTACTGAATAATAATGTTGGTGGTAATTTTGCCTATTAAAGACTTCCTCCTCTCATCCCATGGTCCCTACATGCAGGAGCATGCAACAGCAAAAGAAAGTGGAAGAGAGAGATCACAAATAGATTCCTAGATCTGAAACTTGGCCAACTACAACAACTCCCAGGATGCTTCACTGGCCCAGCCTTGCTTTGGTAAATTTGGGGGAAGGAGTGGACACAGGCTCCAGTGGAACTTCTAGGCCAAATAGATTACATCCCCAATAGCTTCATCCAGACAGTAGCAAAGCCTAGAAGTCTAATTTATTCAAACAAGTCTGATTTTAAATGGGTGGCATTATGAAATCCAGCAGATATTCTTCCATGTTAATTTGTTTCAGTTGGACCTATTCTGGAAATAACCACCTTCTCATGATTTTGTATAGTTGGGAAACAGGACAAGAAAAAGCAAATCTGATCCAGTTGAATTCTTTTTTTTTCCTGTTCTTTTTGCTCAGCATCCAGTTGTGAGTCTGTATTATTTGCATTTTGGAGGTGTCTCGACCTGTTGTAGAAACCTTTGGTAAAATTTGTGTGGTTTGGTAGCATAAGGTAGGCTTGATAGGATACAGTTTGACTTACAGGAACTCAAAAATACCCCCGCATGGCAAAAGGCTCCTCAAGTAAGAAAAGGGCCCATACTGTTTAAGAGGTGGATCTCATTCCTACCACTCCACTCTATTCTCCCTCTATTCTATCCCCACAATTTCCTTCCTGTCTTGAAAAATTAAGTGGGGGTTCAGCCCAGGGGTGTCTATAGGGGTGAAGGGCTCACTTGATTTTCTGACACCTTAAATTTACTTATTTATTTATGCTCATGGGCATCCAATTGCTCAGCAAGAAGTTTAGATTGATCATTGAGACAAGTTATATTATAACTCCAGCTTAGACTCTGTACAATGTTTTCAAGCAGAACTATAAGGCAGATCTGGTGAATGCTGTTACTTCTAATTATGCTACCTCTGCAAATTTATAAACTAAATTTATTGTACAAATTTATAAATTCTAATGGAATTTGCATAAATGTCCCCATAAGGTTGCATACATATTTTTATAGTAATATAGTACTATTTACTATCTAGTACTATGGTACTATAGTAAATATATTAACTGAAATCCTATTAGTTACACCAGTTGAACTAATTCTAGCAGCACAGCTTTCAGAAGCAAATTGCTGTAAGTTAATAAGTCAGCATAGGCTTCTCCTATTGCATACCAATCTTGTGACTCAATGGGTATTGGGAAATGCCGACATACACTTCTCACCTTACTGCAACTTGCTGCTGAAATTTACACTGCTGGCATAGTGCCAACAGAAATATACAATAGGATTCCAGCCATTATCTAATATATTTAGTAATATAAATATTTAGTGACAATTTATATTTAGTTTTGTGGTGGTTTTCATAGCAATATGCTTGCTTGCAATAGCGAGCAGGTTTTTTCTTCTTTTTTCACAGAAACCAAACTATGAGGCAAAATACAGAGACCCTATTCTGCCCATTTCCTTTGTTAGTAACTATCCTGTTCCCACAGAATTTCAGTGTTTTTAGCAACATAGCAAATGAAAACATTTTAAAGTTACTCTTTCTCTGGAGAAGGAATTTCCATGTTCTTCATAGTGGCCTCTGTGAATGCACACAAATGGGTTTCTTCTGCACCTGCGCAGGACGTTTTGGAAGTTTCTAGAGCTTAGAAAAAACTAACAATTAGGATACCCCCCCTAGGGAGCAAGCTCCACCTCCTCAACCTTTCCCTCAGTTCCTTTTTTTCCACCGTTTGGTCAGGACCTAGGAACAGTAGAGCTCCGTTGAGGAAAGTAAAAGATAGCCTTTTTTTCTCTATCTGATTAGTTATTTCCCTTAATAATCATCTCATTTAAATCGTTATTGGTTCTTTCCCCTAGTGATTAGAGTTTTTTCCTTTCTATACGACATTTTTTCACTTTCCTGCCTTCCCCCCCACCCTAGGATCCTTTTCCTATTGCTCTTCCCTGTTTTATGGCCCCTTGGGGATTCAAGAGGTGCTCCGTTTGCCTCCGTAAGATCCCCTTGACCGACGGACACGACAAATGTTTATTTTGCTTGGGAGAATCCCATCAAACTCAGTCGTGTACCGTGTGCAAAAGCCTCTCCAAACCAGCCATTAAACTGAGGCTTCAGCGTCTGAGATCGTATTTATATGAAAAGACACTAAATCCAGCCATGGAAGTGGGGACCCCTCCTTCGTCGAACCCACCATGAGAGGAGGCTAAAGTTACACCTAGTCCAACCACTCAATCTATGACAAGCACAACATCGATACCTACTGTGGTGGAATGCCATCACATTACGTCACTCCTGTCCATCATGTGGAGCTCAAGTTCAGGAGCCTATGATAGGACAGGAGGGGCGGAACCAAAAGAACAGTTGGGATCGGTTAGAGACAGTTAGAGAGAGAGAGGCAGGGGAGAGATAGGGAATTGAGAAGGTTAATAGATAGATTGAACAGTTGGAGTGATAGAGAGAATAGGAGGGGAAGAGTTATAAGAAATAGAGAATAGTATATTGTTGTTGTGAATAAAAAATACGTTTAAACCTATGCATAACCAAATCCTATTTAATGAGTGATCCTGAACATCTGTGATTTTCCATTTGTGATTTACATAACAATAAAAGAACATCTATAATTTACTCCTGTGATTCTCAAGTTTAATAAACCTGTTATAGTTGGCAGCACACGTGTCTGAAATACATATTTGGTATTGTGGGAATAATACTTGGTGGCAGCGTGCAAAGAGGAAACGCATCCAGGGGGTGAACCTATGTAGAAAGAGATAATAAACAAGGGACACTGGGTGGACGCGACAAAGTGGTGATCAGCAGCGGGATGCGATTAATAGTCCAGTAAGCCAAAGCCAAAGTGAATTTTGGAGCTTAAGAGACCTGTTAGTCAGAGACGGTTGTGAAGGAGTGGGAAACCCTCTGTTTTAGTGAATAGCTTAGGGACTCCAGATCACAGACCATGAAAAAGACTAAAATAGGAAAAGGCTCTGAGGAAAATTCAATAGTTTAAGGTTACCTCACGCTTTAAGTGGAAAAGACCAGTAGGCTAGCTTGAGATCCCAAGCTCTAAGAAGGGAGCATTGAAAGGGACAAGTGGAGGCCAGGGTCATAAACAAAGCTGGGGTGATTGAAAACAATAAAGGCTGTGACTATTTCAAGTAAATATTTCTGAACCCTTTCGGTGTCTGGAGGCAGATAGAAACATTGTCTCAGAACAAGGGACTGGCTGGGTGCCAGAAGAAGAAATATAGTAGCAAATCCGTGGCTGCCAGCGGAGAAGCTACCAAGTATCTCTCTCTAACACAGAAAAGGAAAAAAGCGCTTTAAATTGAGGCTTGACTATTTATAGCAGTAGAATACACCAACTAATCCAAAGAAAATACAAATAAACATGCCTTCTAAAAGGGGGAAGAAGGTAGCAATGGGGGTATCAGATCCTCAAGTTTTACCTCATGAAAAGGAAGGAAATCTGGAAATATCTGACCAGGTGGATGATGCCTCAGGGAGAGAAAGCTCCCTAGAGTTTCAAAAATGGAAATTAGAGAAAGAATTCCAGTTAAAACAGTTAGAAATAAAAACTAGGGCTGAGGCTGAGGCCATGAGAGAAAGGGCTGAACAGAAAAGAGACAACTGGAAATGAGAGAAAAAGAAATGGCCATGGAACAAAGACAGAGGGAATTTCAACTAGAAATGAGACGAATGGAATTATCAGCCCAAAACAATAATAATAATAATAATAATAATAATAATAATAATAATAATAATAATAATAATAATAATAATAATAATAATAATAATAATAATAATAATAATAATGAGTCAAATCCTGAGGGGGGAAATTTATCAAAAGCAGACCTTAAGAAATTCCCTATATTTAGAAAGGGTGATAGCCCTGAATCATTTATTATTTTGTTTGAACGCGCCTGCTGGGACTTTGATGTGAGAGGGTCAGAGCGCATGATTGTGCTGAAGTCTCAAATAAGTGGGGAGTTAGCAGAAATTTATTCCCAAATGCCATTAGCCCAAGCCAGAGACTACGAGGCATACAGAAAATTGGTTTTCTCGAGGTTTGGAATCAATGATGAACATCTAAGATGGAAATTTAGGGCATTGACTAAAAAGCCTGAGGAATCCTATTCTCAATTGGGGGCAAATATGGTGAGATACTGGGAGAAATGGCTCAAACAGTCAGAGGTCGAGACATTAGAAGATATGAAAAATATTATAGGCCTTGAACAATTTTATTCAGTTCTTCCTGGGGAATTAAGGTATTTAGTAAGAGATAAAAAGCCTAAAAATATTCTGGAGGCAAGCGAAAAAGCTGATTATATTACAGAAATAAAACATCCAAATTTCTCAGAGATAAAAATTGGAGGGAAAGCTTGGGACGACAGAAGGAAAGAAACCAGAGAGTATCTCAAGAATCAACAGGCAGTTGGGAGCCATTTTAGAGGCAAACCCTCAGAGCAGAGCCAGCAGAGATATAAGAACTGGGAAGTGAAGGGAGACAAGTCCCCAGTTTTTGAACAGAAAGTCTCTAAATCCTGTTTTGGCTGTGGAGAAAAAGGACATTTCATATCACAATGTTCAAAGAATATTGATTTTGGTCAGCTAAAAGGAAATATGCCCAAGAAAGTATACTGTATACAGCAGAATAAAGCAACCACAGAGGTAGTTGAAACGGGCACCATAGCAACCCCAGTTACTGCGAGAGCAGAAAGCCAAGAACAACAACAACAACTTCCAATAGCAAAAGTTCTCCATTGTTATTTGGTTGAAAGTAACCAGGAGCTTATTAGGTGTTCTGGGGATAATATTTATATAAATGAGACTAAATATCTAGCTCTAAAAGACTCATGCTCTCAGGTGACATTATGCCATCCAGAAATAATCTCTCAAGAAAATATATTAAGAAATGAAAGCCTCACTGTTAAAGGGATTGGATCAAAGCTAATTACTTTACCGGTGGCTAGAATACCATTAAAATATCAAGGGTGGAATGGGATGTGGAAAATGGGAATTACAGATCAACTTCCTGCTCCATGCTTGATAGGGATAGATCTCTCTGAGCATGTTAAGAGTGTTTTGGTGAATACTCGCTCCCAGAAAGAAAAAAAGGAAGCATCTGAGGAAAAACATGAACTCCCTAATGAAATAATAAGAGGGAATGAAGCTGATGAGACAGCTGATTTAGTAGCTATAAAGAATCCACATGAGAATACTTTTAAAAAGGAACAAAAAGCAGATTCTACCTTAGAACAATGCTTTAAGATGGTTAGAGAAGGACCAATAACCCCTGAGAACCCCGAAAGGTACTTTGTGGAAAAAGACCTATTATATAGGGGGGTCTTAATAAATCCTAAGAGGGGAGGGGAGAGCCTTCAAAAACAACTGATAATCCCTTTTAAATACAGAGAGAAAATAATGGAAAAGGGACACACAGACACCTTTTCTGCTCATTTGGGGATTACACGCACTAAGCAGAGAATATCGCAGAATTTTTACTGGCCGGAAATGGGAAAGCAGATAAAAGCATTTTGTCAAAGCTGTGACAGATGCCAAAGACAGGAAGATACAGGGTTAAAAAGGAGACCTGAAGTAGTAGGAGTAGCTAAGGAAGGCTTAAGGAAAAACTATAGTGAAAATTTCAATAGTGAAGAAAAGAAGAAAAATGATATTATCAATGATTATATTGAAAAATCTAATAAGAGTTTCGATCTACTGACCCATGTACACTTAGAGAATTCTGTAGTTGATAGAGAGGGTTGGAATTGGATAAAACAAGTTAAAGACAGTTTCATATATACACGCTCACAAGAAAGTCAGGAAGTACCCACTAAAACAACAAAAGAAAGTTGGGGAAGAAAAAGTTTCCTGGAAAGTCAACTTAATAACTGGTCTGAAGAGGGTATGATTTGTATGATTAAAAGAAAACTCAATGAAAGTAGTTTTGGCCAGAAGCAAAAGTTAGACAACACTAAAAATGCTAGTGAAATCTCGTTCTATCTTAGAGAGGAAGTCTTGATGCTAAGAAAAATGAAAGGGAATAAGATAAAATTAAATTGGGCAAGTCAATTTAGAAAGATAGCCAAAATGAAAGAAGTAAATTACAAGATTCAGAAAGATAGAGGGGAAAGTAGAAAAATGGTCCATGTTTATCTGAACGAACTTTGGTGCAAGAAAGAAAATATAGTCCTGTATGAAAAAAGAGAAAAGCCCAAAAGAAAATATGAATGGCCAGACTGGGAAGGCAGAGGTGTACCCTATCAAAATCAAAATAGAATAGAAATTAGCCTTACTCTAATAGTAGTGCAAACTGAAGAAAAAGCAAGAGTTTGGCTAGAAGTAGTTGGATATTACCAACAGGTTTTATCCAGTAACATCGAGATAGCTGCTCCAGTAATTCAACACTGTAGAGCAGTTAAAACAATAAAGTTGAGAAATAGATGGAAAATGGCGTTGGTGACCAGTCGTGTCCGGAGAGATCCAGAGTTCCAGAAGGACGTCACCATCATCGCAGAGGTGTCCAGAGAACCGGGAGCCGTGCTGAGCCAATCAGAGAACAGCGGGACCCTTCATCAGATGACATCCCTGAAAGAGAAGCTGAAGACTGGTGAGAGACTCCATTTCATGGTGAAGCGTGAGTATCGTGAAAGTGGGTGGACTTCACAGAAACTCAAGCCGTGCAGGTGGGAAGGACATGTTATTATCTGCAATAACCCTTCGCCATGGCTGAGGTTGTGGACTATCGGAGAGAGCCAAGAGGGGTTGATGAGAGGCTTAGCGTTGGCCCCAAGTCTACAAGACTTTGACTGTAAGAGTAAGAATGTTAAAGAGACTCAAAACGTGATGCCTGACACCTTATTGAAAAGATCAGAAGACTGAAGAAGAAGAAAAAGGACTATATTAAAATGAAACTGTAATGGTATGAAAATTGTTCAAATTAAATGTTATAAAACTGTATTGTAACTTATAATGTAATAAACTGTTCCAGTTGGGTATAAATAAGATGAGTAATTACAAATGTAACTTTTAGATGTATTAAGGGTAAGCAATGATAAAAGTATTGTAGTAAAGAAATTGAAAGTATTGCAAATGTTGATTGATGGATTTTAAAGGTGATGAGTAAGTATAAATGTGATTTAAAATGTGTAACGGAGTAATGTAAAGAAAAAAAATTTGTTTGGAAGATTGCTAAGCAGTTCCTACATTGTTCATGGAGTAAACTACTGTAAGTTTTACCCCATGAAACAAACTTTCAAACTTTTCTTTCTTAATAGATGTATTAAGGGTAAGCAATGATAAAAGTATTGTAGTAAAGAAATTGAAAGTATTGCAAATGTTGATTGATGGAGTTTAAAGGTGATGAGTAAGTATAAATGTGATTTAAAATGTGTAACGGAGTAATGTAAAGAAAAAAAATTTGTTTGGAAGATTGCTAAGCAGTTCCTACGTTGTTCATGGAGTAAACTACTGTAAGTTTTACCCCATGAAACAAACTTTCTAAGGGGGGAGGTATGTGGCGGAATGCCATCACATTACGTCACTCCTGTCCATCATGTGGAGCTCAAGTTCAGGAGCCTATGATAGGACAGGAGGGGCGGAACCAAAAGAACAGTTGGGATCGGTTAGAGACAGTTAGAGAGAGAGAAGCAGGGGAGAGATAGGGAATTGAGAAGGTTAATAGATAGATTGAACAGTTGGAGTGATAGAGAGAATAGGAGGGGAAGAGTTATAAGAAATAGAGAATAGTATATTGTTGTTGTGAATAAAAAATACGTTTAAACCTATGCATAACCAAATCCTATTTAATGAGTGATCCTGAACATCTGTGATTTTCCATTTGTGATTTACATAACAATAAAAGAACATCTATAATTTACTCCTGTGATTCTCAAGTTTAATAAACCTGTTATAGTTGGCAGCACACGTGTCTGAAATACGTATTTGGTATTGTGGGAATAATACTTGGTGGCAGCGTGCAAAGAGGAAACACATCCAGGGGGTGAACCTATGTAGAAAGAGATAATAAACAAGGGACACTGGGTGGACGCGACACCTACCAAATCCAAAGACTCGCAAAAATCTTCTAAATCAACCTCTGTCTCCTCTAAGACTCAGTTAAAGTTGGATGACCCTACAAGAAAGAAGGAGAAGGATAAGAATAAGAAACAAAAGAAAACTGCTAAATTGACTACCGCAGCCGCTCCGTCGGCTCCAATACCTCCACTTATTATAGAAGAATCATCGAGAGAAGCACCTACGCTCTCGGATAGAGAGGAACATGCTATCTCTTCGGCACAGGCATCTCATGTTATCCTTAGCCTGTCTCCGAGCTCAGGCCAATCTGAGGCTGATGCACCCTCCAGCCCGGCCATGGCCCCTTATAGTCCTCGAACATCGGGGCGGGCAAATGTCGATGCGGAGTCTGAATCTGAGTCTCCTGTACACTCTCCGAGAAAGAGAATGGAGAAGGGTCGACATACCTCTCCATACCAACCTCATCGACATGGAGAATGCTGCTGCCATACCGAACGTTATCCGTACTACGGACATCATTACTCGGAACCGTACCACCCATATCAGTACCATGAGTATGGATACCATGATGACTATAGAGGACCCAGATATCCTCCTCCAACATGGTACTCCCCAATGAGATCACCATCCCCAAACCACCCTAGACTTCGAGATGATTTTCTACCATACCAAGAAAGACCATCACGAAAAAGACCGGCACCACTGGAAACTGGTGCCCCAGCGAAACGGTCCAAACCGGCTAAGAGACAATCCACCGTAGCTACGACGACTGTATACTCTGGACCCCACAGACACGACACCGAGCCACTCTCGATGCCTACTCAGTCAGACGACGGCTTCATACCGAGGGCCCGCATAGAAGGACCACACCATTCCCCCTCGATGTCTTCCACCTCTTCCCAAGATGGAGGCTCATCTTCATTGGATGTCTCCACGATACAACATCCTGCTCCTCATTCGGACACGCTTGACAACCATCCCCCGTCACCTTTGGAGGATTACACGTCGTATGCTCAGTTTATCCTGAGAATGGCCAAGACCTTACAGCTGGACACTCAGTTACCCTCTCAGCAAGAGAAGGACCTCATTTTCTATGATCTAGAACAAGATAAGACTCCTCCGCCTAGCTTGAGCCTCATACTGGCATTACTCCAGCTTGTCAAAGAATCCTGGGACAAGCCACCCTCAACCTTACAGACTCCATGCCGAGTCGAACACCACTACAAGACACATGGCCCAGACACCACTTTTCTGCTCAAACATCCCACTCCTAACAGAATAGTCATTGAGTCAACCCAATATAAATCACGCAACAGGTCATCAACGACCCCGATAAACAGAGAGGGTCGCAAAATGGATTCCCTGGGGAGAAAACTTTATTCCCTTGCATTGCTAATGATTAGAATCTCCAACTACCAGGCAGCCATGGGCGCCTATCAAAGACACCTATGGGACAAAATACTCCCAACACTGCAAGCAGCAACCGAAGTGATGAGACCAGATTTGCTGAATACATATACAGAGGCTACTACCCTAGCCAAACAACAGAGGGTAGCCACGAGGCACACTGCGGACACCGCATCCAAGACCATGGCTACCTCAATAGCCATCAGGAGGCACGCCTGGCTTAGATCATCTAACACCATCGATGACACCAAGGCCAGGATAGAGGACCTCCCATTCGATGCCACGGGTCTGTTCAACGCTAAGACAGACGACATGATGGAAAACATCCATAAACTGAGAAAAACAGCAAAATCTTACGTGCCACAGCAACCCTATCAATATCAGAAATCTTCATACAGGAGGCCATATTATCAACAGCAGCAGTACCAATATCAATCTTTTCGCCCTTAGAAGCAGCAACATCAAGAAAGACCCTACCAGCTCACGTCTACCACTGCTCCACAATTCAGACAACAGCAACCCCAGAACGTCAGGCAGCCCTTTCGTAAGCAGCAACGAAAGGGTAAGCAGTACTCTTAATCACTACCATCCTACTGGTACCACGAGGCTATATGCATTCTTACCAGAATGGCAAGAAATAACATCCGACAGATGGGTCTTGTCAATTACAGTGGTGCCTCGACTTACAAAATTAATCCGTATTGGAACGGTGGCCGTAACTCGAAGTTTTCGTAAGTCGAAGCAAAATTTCCCATAGGAATGCATTGAAAACTGATTAATCCGTTCTGGCTGTTTTTGGTTCTTATGTAGAGGCGCCGTTCCTACGTCGAAGCATTCATTCCCATAGGAACTAATGCAAAGCTGGTGAATCCGTACTCTACCACTAGGGGGAGAATTTTTCTTCTTTTAACCTAAGATGACTTAGGTTTAAAAAAGGGCAGGAAAGGAGGGAGGGAACACCTTTTAAACAGAACACCTTTAAAACCAAGCACCTTTTAAACCAAGCCAAGCACCTTTTAGGTTAAAAAAAGGGCAGGAAAGGAGGGAGGGAGGAAACACCTTTTAAACAGAACACCTTTAAAACCAAGCACCTTTTAAACTAAACCAAGCACCTTTTAGGTTAAAAAAAGGGCAGGAAAGGAGGGAGGGAGGGAGGGAGGGAAGGAACAATGGGGGAAAGAGGAAAGAAAGAAAGAAGGTCATCACTGGGGCACACAGACCCCTCAGACAAAGGTTTGTGCTGTTAAGCACAAAAAGAGAGGAGAGAGAGAGAGAGAGAGAAGACAATGGGGAAGGGGAGAGAGTTTGGAGTCTAAAACACATGCTAAACCAACACATTTTACAACAACACATTTTAAACCAAGCAACTTTTAAACAAAACACATTTTAAAACGAACCAAGCAACTTTTAAACCCACCCACCAACACCTTTTAAAACAAAAGAGAGGTCACTTAGCTTTCAGTGTCTTCTGGAGGACATCATGTTGACTTCTGGTTGGAGGATGGTGAGATGGTCATCACTGTGAGGTAGAGGTCCCCTCCTCTGGGTCATCTTCTGGAGGGGTTCCCTGTCGCTGTCTCTTGGCTGCAGGCTGCATCCTGGTGAAAAATCTGTCCAATTTTGTCTGTTTCATCCTGTGCTGCAGAATCTTTCTGAAATAGCTGATCACGTTGTCATTCATCATGTCCAAAACTCTGCCTGTCACAGTCCTGTTTGGGTGGTGCCTCTCAAAGAAGTCCTGGCACTCGGTCCATTTCTTGCAGATGGATTTTATCTCCTCGTTGCTAACCTGCGCTGCCTCTTCCTCTTCCTCAGTGGAAAGCTCCTCCACAAAAGCCTTCTGCTGCTCGGTTTGCAGTTCTGCAAGTTCTTCTGTCGTCAAGTCCTCTTCGTGGTCTTCAACCAGCTCCTCTACATCCTCCTCGTCGACATCCAGACCCATGTCTTCACCCATGGAGACGATGTCCCTCACCACCTGTTCATCAGTCACCTCAGTGCCACTGTCTATGGCACATTCTGGCCACAGTTTCTTCCAGGCTGAGTTCAAGGTCCTAGTTGTGACATCTTGCCAGGCCTGGTCAATGAGTCTGACACTGTGGAGGACATTGAAATGTGTCTTCCAGAACTCTTTCAGGGTCAAGGACGTCTCCTCGGTGATATTGAAGCACCTGGTGAAGAGTGCCTTTGTGTACAGCTTCTTGAAGTTGCTGATCACTTGCTGGTCCATGGGCTGCAGAAGAGGTGTTGTGTTGGGGGGGAGGAACTTGACCCTGATGAAATCCTTGTCGATATCATCCACCAAGGATGGGGTGTGTGCTGGGGCGTTGTCCATCAGAAGAAGGCACCTCTCAGGAAGCTGGTTGTCCGAAAGATATTTCTTCACAGTGGGTGCAAACACTTCATAGAGCCATTCCATAAACAGCTGCCTTGTCATCCAAGCTCTTGAGTTGGCCCTCCACATGACAGGCAGTGTGGCCTTGTTAACTTTCTCTCACTGGAATGGGCGAGGAGTCTGGGAGTGGTACACCAGCAGAGGCTTGATCTGCTTCCGATCACCAGTGGCGTTGGCACAGAACAAAAGGGTCAATCTGTCCTTCATGGGTTTGTGGCCCGGCATTTTCTCTTCCTCCTGAGTGATGTAGGTTCTCCTGGGCATCTTCTTCCAGAACAGCCCTGTCTCATCGCAGTTGAAGACTTGCTGGGGGAGGTAGTCTTCTTCCTTGATGAATTTGGCAAAGTCCAACTTGAAGGCTTCTGCAGCATCATGGTCAGAACTTGCAGCCTCCCCATGTCTTGTAACGCAGTGGATGCCACTTCTCTTTTGGAACTTTTGAAACCACCCCCTGCTGGCTTTGAATTATTCTTGTGCTGCACTTCTGGAGGGGTTTCTTTCCATTAAATCACTGTGCAGCTTCTTCGCTTTTTCACAAATGATGGCTTCACTGATGCTTTCCCCTTTCAGCTGTTTCTCATTCATCCACACCAGTAAAAGACCCCCTCACCAACCTATATGAGTGAGTCCCATGCCCCATTGTCGTGCTGTCCCTAAGACAGCATGACTCTGGCCGGCAAAATATCAAGCCCCCCAGGGCATGCAAACCCCTCAGCCCGGGGAGGGCCCCAGCAGGTCTTTCCTCCTGGCACTGTAACCTCACGATCCACAGTGCCAAAAGTTCAGACCCACTATGCACTACTTGAACTCCATGGGCACTCACCGATTCAGTTTCCTTCCACACTACCTGCCATGGAATGGGCAAGCTTGCTATGCTACATTCTCCCCATCCAGCCAAAAATTTCGGCATGCAGGCCCCTACAAAGATCCCTCAAGAAAATCTCTAAACCAGCCTCAGATAAATGAACACCATCACCTCTATAAAGCTCCGGTTGGTCCAATCGGATATCTGGGTGTCCTATTACTGATCCTAAGCCATTAACCATTGCTCTGCAAACTTCCTTATTAACTTTCCTACGTGCTCTATTTATGCAACTAGCATTGCAGTCGGCTCTCCAACTATGCCGAAGAATAATCGTGGACCAAACTATTCTTGAAAATGGGAATTTTGCCTTCCAGCTCCTCAAATCAGCCAGAATGCCCAGCACAAGGGACTTGCCACTTCTCCTGGCCAAGTCATTACCCCCCCCCCCAGATGAACCAACAACACATCTGGGGTTACATCTGCCATGTGGGAAAATTTGGCCCAAAGCATGCCCTTCCGGCCAAGCCATTTCAAGCTCGCTGCTGGTTGCAGTCCCAAATCTCGGCCTTGAACAGACTTCAAATTTTTGATAAACATTGCCTTGCACCTCCCCAAAACTAGGATAAAAAAACCTAACTAAAACCCACCAAGTAAATATGCTGCCAGTTCCTTTAAAGGGTAGTTAGCCAACAAAACAGTAAGCACCTCCCTTTTAATAGGGCTGGGCCCCTTTTGTTGCACCAGCTGCCCCATCAGGCTTCTTGTTGCTGCCTTGTTCCTCTTACTAAATAATCTACCCACTAGCCAGGCAGCCAACCCTTACTAATGTGCTCCAATTGTAAAAAACACACCCTACATTGTACCCTTATTGTTTGCCTATTTATTTAGCTATTAATTTATAATAATAATTATTTTTTTTTAAAAAAATACAAGCCCTCAGGACTAGCTAGGACTAGCTAACCAACAACTGGTAGTTGCTCCAATGCAACTATTCCTGTTGTTATTATAATCTTTTGTTGTTGTTTAGTCGTTAAGTCATGTCTGACTCTTCGTGACCCCATGGACCAGAGCACGCCAGGCCCTCCTGTCTTCCACTGCCTCTCGGAGTTTGGTCAAAGTCATGTTGCTAGCTTCAGTGACACTGTCCAACCATCTTGTCCTCTGTCATCCCCTTCTCCTCTTGCCTTCACATTTTCCCAACATCAGGGTCTTTTCCAGGGAGTCTTCTCTTCTCATGATATGGCCAAAGTATTGGAGTCTCAGCTTCAGGATCTGTCCTTCTAGTAATCTTATTTAATTTTAATTTGAACTTTTATGATGATGATGATGATGATGATGATGATGATGATGATGATGAATATGCGTGTGCGCGTGTCTGTAAGCGCGACGCTTCCAATTAAATTTAAAGAAACCCCAACAAACACACAACCACGTAATTAACCGTGTGTATGGGGGGCATAACTCTGTCCCCCAACTGCCTTTAGTGTGTGTTTATGGGGGGGGGGTGTTTGCCCTGTCCCCAACTGCCTCAACCCAAGGGCCGAGCCCAATGGGGGGGGTTACCACGCCCTTAGTCCTGAAGCTTATGGAACCCTTTTCCCACTTGCTCCTTTTTAAAAAAAACACCAAAATGGCTGTAAGCAGGCTCCGCCAGAGATCAAGGCTGATCCCCGGCACTGCACTCCAACCTTGGGGAGTGTCGATGCACCCCCCCCCACAGCTCCCTCAACGCTGTTGGCTGCTACGCAGCAAAAAATCCCTGCAGTGCTGAACACAGCCGCTGCCAGGGAATGCAAGCCTCGAAAGAGGCCAAGCATGTGGGCAGCGTCCTTTTAAGGATGCTCCCCCCTCTCCTGGGTAACTACGATAATAGCGTGTCTTGCGCAATCCCGAGGGGAGGGCAAAGAAGAATAACAAGGAAAGGGGCACATAGGAAATCAAAATTCAGGATAAGTGGAGGAATTGATTAGAATTTGACAGGAGTGAGCTGCCATTCACCACACTGAATCCCAGCTGGGGGGTAACATAGAAGCTACCAAACACTGGGTAAAATCCTGTTGTTTAACTTCACACTGGCTTTACCCAGCTTGGGAATGGGAAACATTTAATTTAATTCCATTTTAACTAATAGAAAGTATCCTGTCCCCTCTTTCAAGTTCCAAAGCTTCCTAGGGCTCCCTTTTGCCTCAGAGGAGCCCTTGGCAGCCTTAAGATGAGGAAGGGGGGAAAAGCCTTTACTAGCAAAAAAATTGCTATTGGATCACTGCTGCAGGATCAGGACAGCTAGTGGTAATCCAACAGGGCTCCTTCCGCTGCCGCGGCTGTGGGGGTGGGAGCTCTTTGCCAGCTGCCCAGCTGAGGTGAGTGCAGGAGGCCGTGGTGGCTGAGGAGGGAGGGCAAGAGTGAGCCTTTATTAAGGCTGCTCACCCGACGCACTGCCTCTTGCCGGCGAGATTGTTCAGGAGCGAGCAGCAGGCATGCGGCAGGCTGAGCGAGGTGCTTTCATTTTTGCCCTCGGGCCTCATGCGCACCTGTGAAGCAGAGGGTTGTGCAGCTACACAACCATGGGTTTGGAGGGGGGTGGGGAAAAGGTAGTCTCCAGTCCCCATAGTGGTTGGGAAGGAGCAGGCACGCGGTGGGCTAGGCAAGGCATCTTTCATTGAGCCAGGGCCTTGCGTGCGTGCCTGTTGGCACAGGAGGGCTGTGCAGGGGCACAGTCAGCGGCTCTGCTGCTTAGGGGTTGGGGGAGAAAGCAGTTCCTTGTCCTCACGGAGGTGGGGCCTGGGCCAAATTTGGGGCTTGTAAGCCCTCCCTCCCTTTAAACCAACCAACCAACCAACCCCATAATAATATATAGATAATTAAATTTTAAAAAGGGGGGAAAGAAGGGAGTAAGGGAGAGCTTGGGGGGACAGGCACATAGCCTGGATGCCTTGCACTGTGAGTAGGGTTCTTTGTGGGTGGTTACTTGGTGGTGTGGTGAGTGTCTATATATTTTTTTTTTTAAAAGAGAGAGAGAGAGAGATCCAAAGAGGGTTTTAATTTTGAAATACTAGGACTGGGCGAGGTGCTTTGCAAGGAACAGTAAGGGGCCCCAGAAAAGGCCAAGGAAATAAAAAAGGAAAAAAAAGCTAAGCGCAAGGTGTGCCCCCCTCACAAGCAGCTACCCCCTCCCTCAGATGAAGAAGCTTTGCCAGACTATCGGGCTATATTGGAAAAGCTGAGCAGGTTGGAAAAGGAGAGAGCACTAGCCAGGGAAGTGGCAGGTGCGGGTGCAGCACGGAGGTCTAGTAGGGACTTGAAGGCCTGCAAGTTGGAAGACCTCAAGCAGTTGAGTAATATTATGTTGTCTCATATCGCTGTCTTAGAGAGCGAGTGTGCCAGCGTTTCCAACAGCTGTGGGGCTATGATGGAGACTGGCTCACAGCATCAGGAGGCAGCAGTTGAAGAGATTCATCAGGCAAAGATTGGTACCCATACAATGATGGTGGAAGAGGAGATGCAAAGAGAGGTGATGTGTGTGCAGCAGGCAACTGGACAGACTGAGGGCAATGACCAGGCAGCAAGGGTCAGAGCATCGGACCACCCGGGACACAGAAGCTAAGTAATCACAGCTTCTGGTTTAGCTGTTCCAGGTGAGTCTGCACTCATACAAGACACATCAGTGGGACCAGGCTTATGGCCATGGGGCCAAGTTACCCCACCTGGCGGGACACCAGCTGTTAGACAGACTTACTACACCCTTGTGGGGGTAAGCACTCCATGTAGTGGGAACAGAGTTCAGGGGGAAAAAACTTGGAATGCCCCAGATCCGCAATGGCCATTACCTGGTCAGACACCTGGAGTTCCTCAGCTCCCAGGATCCGGGACACCCCCTCTCATTCCTAATACGGGATATAATTCTGTGGCGTGGGATGCTCTCCCAAGCGGTGACCAATTACTACCATTGGGGAACCATCTGTTGCCGGGAACAGTAGAAAAGATCTGAAGGGGTGAGTTTGTAGATGTCTTCGAGCTCCTGAATAGGCAAGTGGAGAAGAAAGGTTCCGGAAAAAAGGAGGAAAGGGAGCAGGAAGGCAGCGTAAGCCAGATAGGTGCTGCGCCAATTGGCTGCCAGGATACATTATTTACAGTAGTCAGGGCTCACCCGGACCGAGCGTTTTCCCTATTTCAGTACCTAGATTTGATATACAGGGCCTACACAGATTTCCTTGGTCACTCATGGCTGATCTATGATCAGGGGTTCCGTATGCGCACAGCCATCCATAGGGACATGCGCTGGAATGTGCATCATAATGCACTTTGGTTGCGCACCATGACACCTGCTTGGCTGGTTCTGGGTGAGTCCTTTGATAGTGGCCATTTGGTACAGAGAGCTGCTTATGGATCGTCTCCTGGCGCATTAGCGGGCCAGGTGGTTCAACCCCGCCTGGTTTGCTGGGAGTTTAATTCCTGAGGGTCCTGTAACTGTAGGCCATGTAGGTTCAAGCATCAATGCACTACCTGTGGAAGTCCCCATGCATCAGTGTATTGTTCCCGGGGTAAATCAGCAGCAAGTGGTAGAGAAGTCGGAAGTGGGGAAAAGCCCCCTGCTGGACCCGCAAATAATCCAAAAGAGTCCCAGTCCAGTTAAGTTGTCAGTTTTAGAGGAATGGTTGAGGGCATATCCAGATAGGGCTGCAGCTAGTTATTTGTTGGATGGTTTCAGGTTTGGTTTCCACATACCAGTGGTAGGTGATAGAGTGGCCATGTTATCAAAAAATCTGAAATCAGTTCAAAGTTTTGAGGATATTGTGAAAGCAAAAATATCGAAGGAAGTTGCAGAAGGATGGGTTCTGGACCTGTTCATGGAACCGCCGGTTCCGGATTTGCGGGTTTCCCCATTGGGTATAGTACCAAAGAAGGCTGTGGGTGAATATCTCTTGATTCATCATTTGTCCTACCTGGAGGGCAACTCGGTGAATGATGTGATCCCACAGGATCTCTGTAGTGTGCGCTATACATCGTTTGATATGGCAGTGTGCATGGTGCGCAACTATGGGGTGGGGGTGGAGTTAACAAAATCCAACATTAAATCAGCATTCTCCCTTCTCCCTGTACATCATGCAGACTTTAGCTTGCTAGGCTTCGCTTTCGAGGGTCCATTTTATGTGGATAGAGCATTGCCAGTGGGATGCTCGATTTCCTGTGCTGCATTTGAGCGATTGAGCTCCTTCATAGAGTGGGCGCTTAGGTGCCAATTGGGCTTGCAGCATGTTGTGCATTATTTAGATGATTTTTTGTTCTGTGGAAAGAGGGGAACAGGGCACTGTAAGAAGCTCATGGAGGATTTTAAGGTGATGGCAATGGAGCTAGGTGTTCCATTAGCTGAGGAAAAGACGGAGGGGCCCTCTAGTGTGCTGACCTACTTAGGTATTGAGTTTGACACTTTGCAGCAGTCCAGCAGATTGCCAGAGGATAAACTGGAGGAGCTCAAGCATAGGTTAAGGGAGCTATTGCCCAAGAAAAAGGTTTCGTTAAAGGAGTTACAAGAGGTCGTGGGTCACCTTAACTTTGCGTGCAAGGTGGTTGCACCTGGCCATGCATTCCTCCATAGGTTGTGCGATGCTATGAAAGGCCTTTCCAGACTGCACCATCGGAGATGCCTTTCTGTGGGAATGAGGGAGGATTTGAGTCTATAGTTGGGTTTTTTGGACAGTTTTAATGGAATATCATTTTGGAGGGCCGATGTATGCCTGAGAGCAGACTTCCAGGTCCAAACAGATGTGGCAGGATCCCTGGGTTATGGTATATACTTTCAGGGTAGATGGTGTGCAGGGGCCTGGCCGGGGGATTGGACCCAGCTAGGAATTACTAGGGATATGACATTTTTGGAATTTTTTTCAATAGTAGGGGCATTGTGGTCATGGGATGAGCTTTGGTCGAATTCTACAGTCACGTTCTGATGTGATAACCAGGCAGTGGTATATGTAGTCAATTCACTTACCTCAAGGTCTCAGAGGGTCATGTTTTTAGTAAGGACCTTTACATTGCATTGCTTGCAATATAATATTGTTTTTAAGGCTCGTCACGTTCCGGGTGTTGACAATGTCTTAGCTGATGCCCTGTCCCATCAACAGATCGAATGGTTCAGGGCGTTGGCCCCATGGGCACAGGTGTACCTGGATGTGTTACCAGCGGAGGTCTGGAGCCTTGGAGGGTGGAAGTCAACTGGGCCATAGCCCTGGCTGTGGCCCCCAGTATGAGGTTCAGTTATGCAACAGCATGTGAGGAATTATTTTCATTCCGAAATAGGGAAGGCTTAGGCCAAAACTGGCCTGCACTGTTGATGATTTTTTACAATTTGGAGTTTATTTGCATAAAAAATGGCTGGCGCCTGCATCCATTAAGAATAAGATATCAGCTCTGGCATTTTACGACAAAGCTCAGGGCTATCCTGATACTTCCGTATCCAGAAAATGATGGAAGGGTGGTCTAAAGAGTGGGGTGCAGTAGCAGACCAGTGAAGCCCAATTTCTCCAGCTATGCTGCAGAGGTTGGTGACCTGTTGGCCCATGGTTTGCAAGAATGCATATGAGGCTAGCCTTTTTAAGGCAGCTACACTTGTGGCATTTTTTTTGGAGCATTCAGAATTAGTGAACTAGTGGCTGCTTCAAGGGAGGATGCTTTGAGGTCTGCTTTATAGCTGTCTGATGCCACGGTCTTTGAAGATTGGGTAGTCCTACATTTGCGGAAGTCTAAGACAGATCAACGAGGTAAGGGGCAAGTGGTTTCTCTAGGGAAGTGTGGACCAGTAGAGTTATGCCCAGTGGGCACAATGAAGGAATATATCTCATTGCGAGGAGAGAGCCAAGGGGAGTTGTTCAGGCACAAGGATGGGTCACCTTTAATAACATTTCAGTTTTGGAAGGTGATGGCTGGGGCCCTACAAAAGGCTGGATTACAGGGGTGGAAGTTTGGAACACATTCGTTCCGCATAGGTGCTGCCTCTACAGCAGCAGTTTTGAGATATGAAGTTGAAGGCATTAAGAGGATTGGCAGATGGTCGTCTCATTGACATCGATCTTATGTACGCCCTTTGCCACAGTCCTAGGTTGCTGGCATTTGCCTTTTTCTTCTTTTTCAGGTCTGGCACCCCTGTTAACCTGGATGAGGGTCCTGTTGGTTGGCCTCAGTTTCATGTTTTGGGCCGCTAAGTTTGCCTCAAGTTCCAGTTGGGGGAGGAACGTGGGCCTGGGCGCTTGGGCCATGTTGGAGTGGAGGGGAAGACCCGGTTTGCTATGGGATGGGTTTATGCGATTGGTTACCCCTGGTGGGGTGGAGTTACCTTTTGATATACTACTGGTTCACCTGGGCAGAAATGACTTAGCTCGTAAGACAGGCAAGCTCCTTATATTACAGGTGATAGTGGATCTGTGGTCCTTGGTGGCTAATTTTCCTAGTTTGCGAGTGGTTTGGTCAGCAATGCTGCCACGGCAAGTTTGGAGGGCTGATTGTGACCCCAGGCATATTGATAAAGCCCGAAGGGGGGTGAACCATGAAGTTAGCAGGGTGGTATTGGCAGGCCTGGGGTCTGTAGTGACGTACCCAGATATCAGGGTGGAGCACACAGAGTTGTATAAGAGTGATGGAGTGCACTTATCAGATGCTGGTTTGCATATCTTTTTAAGAGGGGGGGCCTGAAGACTGAAATTTTCAGTCTGTTGGGGGGCATGGGGCATACGGATTAACCCCTATGCCATGGCGGGTAGTGCGGAAGGCATGAGTTTTTAGGTGAGTTACAAGGGGCACCCGAGAGGGGTGTAACCCGGTCCACCTCCCAGCTTTGAATATAAGGAGGTTTTGGGCTGGGAGAGGGGGAAACAAAGGGATCCACGGGAGGAGCCTCCGATGGCCTGGGCTCTGGGGATACCCTGACATTATGGGAACTCACCATCAGGAGATCTGGGTCTGGGGTAAGGCTGGCCCCAGATTTAGATCATGATTCCGCAGTACCATAGGCTAGGGGATGTTGGTTTCCAGTTAATTAAAGTGTGGCCCAGTTTTCAACCCACCACCTGTGTCTTGCCTCGTTATTCCGGGCTGCCTGGGCAATGATTTTTAACTATTCAAACCTCCCCTCTTCATTCTCCCAAAAGCTTCCACAGGGCAAAAGGGAACCCTGGGAAGCCCTCGGACATGAAAGGGGGGGAGACAGGAAATTTTCCATGTGTTTAAATTAAATGTTTCGGGTGTCCAGTCTGGGTTATGTCAGCACAAAGTTACACAACAGGATTTTGCCCACTGCCTGTTATTTCAGCTTTTTCTTCCAAGATGAATTGCCTGCTTGGAGTAAAGGAGTGGTATAGCCAGAGGGCTAATTGAATATTCCTCTGGAATTCTTAAATGCTTATTTAGCCGTTTCTCATTTTTCAGTAGGTAGGTGTCACATTCTCAGGGGATTCAGCAGGCGAAAGTCCGATAAGCCAGTCCAAGGGCAGAAGTCCGGGAGATCAAAACAGATGCTGAATCATCAAAACCAAAACACAAACCGTAGTCTGAAGTCAGGAGAGCAAGGTTCAGGTAGTTCAGAATAAACAAGAGCATGGACGCAAGCCAGGGAATTGACTTGTTGCTTCCACAAGTTCCCAAACCTCTGCATACAAGTTATATAGGAGCAACAATCATCTAGTTCCTGGAAAACTCCATCCTGCTAAAACTCTGGACTGCTTGATCTGATGTTTCTATGAGAAGCATGCATGTGAGCTTCAGATCTCTGTATTGTAAGTTTCTGCCGGAGCCTATCTCGAACTCTGGCCAGCGGGGGAGGCGAATCTGGCAGTGCTTAATCAATAATTGCATCTGTCTGTGATAACAGAGGGGCCTCTGGTTCCACTAATTGCCCTACACTTCCCTCGGCTGCAATTAACTCCTCCGATTCCAGGTCTTCTTCAGCTGAACTCATGACAGTAGGTACCCTCAAACATATAGCCACAGGGCTAATTCTTTTGGAAATGAGCACAAGACTGGTCATATGCCCCTAGCCCACACATAGGGTTAATAGTTAGGAAAAATATATTCTTCCTAATAAACTAAAATGCTGTCTACCACATGTGTTGAATGTTCTCCTTCCAAACAAACACAGTAGGTTTATATGCAGTACCAGTGGGGTCATAAACTCTTGTAAATGGGATTGAAAATATTTCCTATTTAATATCTGAACAGCTCAGTCATTTATTGAGGATCATTTACTGAGGCCGAGGCAACATAAAAAGGGGATTTAATTGTCTGACCTAAACACTGCTTGTGAAATCCTCAGTTAAAAAAAAAAAGTTAAAAATACTTAAACCAATTGAAATAAGTAGTCTTAAGCTCACTTAGTTTTATGTTGGATTGTAGCCCTAAAATTTACCTGCTACATATATATTCTACAATTTCTTTCACTGGTCAGTGGAAGAATAATTTTCTGTACCAGAGATAAGTGTTTTTAATGCTAATAACCATGAGTTATTACCAAAATTCTCTGCACAGCAGGTGTTGATGGCAATCTTTTTCTATAGCCATTTTAAATTATAGATGGCAAACTGAAGGAATGTAATATAAATCTTTTTAATCATTCATCAGGAAGCAGCACAAACCTCCTGTTGCAAGAAAAAAACCCAGGTGAAATGAGAATAAGCTAAAAGGATTCACAGTTTCAATTTCTTTGTAATTAATAATGGCAATTGTTTGAAATCTGGAAAATGATTTCATCTTTACAAATGAGCCCTGTCCTCTCTTCAGTTTCTTTTGGAGATATTGGATAATATGGAAATAATAAAGTCATCGTTATTACTGATGCTATTGCAGATGAAAGAGCACTGGAGAAAAAAAAGTATAAAAATTTATCAAAGCAAGATGTAGCTAACTGGGAAATGTCTTCAAAGCTAGAATTCTCATTAGATGGCCTGCCAATAATGCCAAAGTAGAGATGAAAAAAATCTGTGAGTTTCATTTTCTCCCATGTTTTTTTTTTAAATCAAATTATTTTCATTGACTGTATTAAGAAATTAGTGATTTTTTGACAAAAATGAACCAACAAAATTCTAAATCATCTGCACAGGCTGAATTCAACAGGTACATCTATTCTCTGGGTGAATTGCACAGTCATCTCTCCTCGCTCTTGTAAGAATCCTGAAGGAGGGGTTAACAAGTGGGGTGGTCATTAGAGAAAGGGGTTTTTGCTTTTGAGGGTTGGGAGAACAGAGACAGAAGTAGAGGAAAAGAAGGGGTGTTGTAAAAATGAAGGGAGCAATTGAGAGAGTTCAGACAAAGGACAGATGAGTGAAAATTGAAGCAGTGTATGTTTCCGGATCAGCATTGCTTATGTTCTGTTCAAGCTTTGAAAATAAAATTTGACTCTTCTACATTTTAATCACTACCTGAGTCTGTTTGGTTAAGGAAGCTATCACATTTCGTTCACATACTGATAATGCATAGAAAAAAGAAAACCTGATTCCTACTGAATACACAGGGATTCAGAAATCACACTTTTTGAAAAGAAGTTAGGCACACAAGGCCCTGCGTATGTGTGCGCGCAATCTTCCAGTTTCACCTTTTTTGGACGTGTGGGTAGGGTGGGAATTAAAAACACATTCTTCCTACTAAAATTATGAAGATAGGTGGAAATTTTGTTTAAAGAGGCTTATCAAAATGGAATCAAGGAAAAGTCTCAGTTATTCTTACTCAAAATTAAAAAAAAACAAAAGGTGGCAGATTTCAGTAGCAACAAAGACTCCATGAAATCTACTGTTTCCCACCAACATGTATGCCTTTACTAAAGAAAGAAGCCATTTGTTTGATATTTATTCTGTAGGTACTTCCCTTGAATCCTTCAAGAACTTGAAGGAATCAGCAATACCACTCAAGTTTGTAATTCTCTGGTGGCACACTTTTTTTTTACTGTTTACTTATCTGTCATATTGTTTGCTGTCCAGTATTGAGAAAACCTCATACTCAAAACACACTACTACATAAATACAAACAAAAATTCTTTAATTTTAAATTTTTATTCTCACTGGAACTTATGCTGATTACTGTGAAATAGTGTTAACTACAATGTCTAGTACTTTAAGTACAAAGTTTTTCAGTGTTTATTCCTTACTCTCAATAAAGTTCTGGTTGATTGCTCAAAAAAAAAAAAGAAAAAAAAAAAGCTGCCTGACTCAGCAGCCATTAATAAGTATATTCTGTATTTGAGACAGTATTGATTTCACAATCTCTCACTACCATGAGTGCTTGTTTGTGCAAGTACATAGGTTGAATTCTGAGTGTCTCTGCTGAGAAATTACAATTCCAGGGCTTGGGATGCCTCACAAGTAAAGTGCCTCACTAGTGTGTAAATTACAACAGAGTGATAGCACCCAGAATATAATCATTTTTTAAATCTCTGGATGCCCACAGAGAGGGATAATAATTATCAACCTGTTTTCAAATCAGTTGTCGACCCGGTTCTGTAAATACCGTCCACTTCAATTCAGTCTGAAATGTTTGTCTTAAAAATCGCCATCTAATTCTATTTGTATCCAAATATTTTAAAGTATTTGGACATACTAGTATTTTGCTGTACTTATTTGTATTTCAGTAGTAAAACAAAAATGAAATAAATACACACGATAATGGAGAAAATAAAGAGCTCTGAGGTAGAGGTGTTGAAAAATCAATACCATCAACTACTGCTGATCACAGGAATGTGGGGATTCCCTCCCAGGGGTCCATGATGGGGTTTCTAGGAGAGAATGGGCTTTTCATTGGTGCTTGAGCTCTTGGTCTCCTTGTGTTTTTTGGTTCTTCTGTTACAGTGTTTGTTTTCACAATGATTTTTTAAAAAACATTTCCAGCTTTTTTAAAATCCCCAACATGCTGAAGCAATATTTGGTGCAAGTGCCACTTCAGGCTTCCTCCGTTCATTTTGAATTGGTTCAGTAAGTAACAAATACACTTCGTTTCTGAATCATTTTTGGATCTGCAACAGATATGCCTACTGGATATCAACAGTAGCAGTGAAAAATAAATAGAATTAGCATATTGACTTATGTTTGGTGTTTGTTTTGTAATAGGAGTGTAACTCAGTTTAAATTATATTTAAATTTGAACTATGCACTAGTTGTTGAGGAATAAATTGAAACATAAACTGGTGCCCCATTTCTGTTATCACTGAAAAAAGATCTGAGAAGTAGCATTGATAGCAGCAATTGTTTCCTTGAAGCCTCGACTTACGAACGCCCCTACCTATGAACATTTCGACTTCCGAACAGCTCCGCTCGCAAAATTTTGCTTCGACTTGCGAGCGGAGCTTCCACTTACGAACAAAAAAGGCAGGGGAAAAAGGCGGGAAATTCAAACCGTTGGTGGTGAAGAGGCTGCTTCCTTGTAGCTCTTTCACCCAAACGGTTAGGAAAAGGGAGGCTCAGCCTCCTGGGCTTCCACCGCGAGCCACTGGACCATCCCGGCCATGCTCAGCTTCCTGGGCTTCCACTGCCGCCGCTGTGAGGCCTCCCGGGCTCCGCCGCCGCCGCTGAGAGGCCTCCCGGGCTCCGCCGCCGCCACTGGGATGCCTCCTGGGCTCCACTGCTGCCGCTGGGAGGCCTCCCGGGCTCCGCCGCCGCCGCCGTGAGGCCTCCCTGGCTCCGCTGCCGCCGCTGGGAGGCCTCCCAGGCTCGGGATGGTTTGGCGGCTCGCCTCCCGGCAGCGGTGGTGGAGGAAGCCCGGGAGGCTTCGGAGGCTTCAGACCGGTAAGGTGCTGCTTTTTGCTTTTTAAAAAAGTTTTGGGTGGCTTTTGTTTTGGTGGTGGTGGTGGGGATTGAGGATCGGTGTTGTTTTGTTTTTTGGTGATTTTTTTTTTTTTTGCAGTCCCAGTGTGGGACTTGCTCTGTTTATTTTTATTTTTATTTTGGTATTTTTTTGAAATGCTGGAACGGATTAATCCCGTTCCCATGCATTTCAATGGGAAATGGTGCTTCGACTTACGAGCATTTCGACCTATGAATATTTTCTGGGACGGATTAAGTTCGTAAGTCGAGGCACCACTGTATCTCTGCATTTCTAAGAGCCTCTTCATCTTTGACAGCCATATGGTGGGCAGGTATAACATGGTCGTATCTATGATGGAAACAGCTGCAGCTATGGAATTTACCGATGAGAAAACAATTGTCTTTCAGTTCCTTTTTGAATAATTTACCAACATTCACAGATTTCCCTATGTCCATAATAGAAACAATATGACACTGATTGTTTTTGGTTTCAGGTGAAAGCAAAACTGACAGCTTTTTCCTGCTCTAGCTTAGATCTGTTTGTACAAAAGAAGCAGCAGCAGTAAATGCCATTTCTTAATTCTCTGTTTCATCGTGAGTTGCATAGGGACGGTTGACTTCAACTGGTCGAGAACACTGGGTTCAGCCTTATATTCTAGAAGGGAAGGGGGTTGAGAAGAATGTGGGAGAAAGCAACTCAAGCACAATTTTTACTTATATTGGTAAAATAATCAGCTAGAATGGATGCATTTCATGGAGAGAAGGAGCCAAATACAGCTGGTCTTTGGGAGTGTTGAAGAAGCCAGTGTGGTCCCCTTTTTTTCCTTGACACAACCTAGTGGAGTGAGTGGCTCTTTTCAAGTGACAGTTGATGGAATAAGGAACCCCATTCTGGCACTGCCACTAGGCACACTGAGAGAACTGCCTGAAGGGCATATATTGGGACTGTAGCAGAGTATTCCTGGCCATGTTTCACCATCCTTCTGGTCATCCCTGTCTGTTGGAGGACAGAGTTATGTTGGCCAAAGCCTGTCCTGCATCTCCTAAATTGATCTAGAAACCTTACCCTCTGGTGCAGTGCAGTATATTATTCCTTTACTAATGCTGAGGTAAAATTCATCCAGTCTAATTTGCTTCCACACATGTAATTTGCAGGGCATCTTGCCTTTGCCTCAGGCAGCAAAATGTCAGGCAGAATGTCTTTCTTAGCAACCCCGAGGGGTGCCTAATATCTTTTTCTCCCATTCTATTTTTACCTGGATAGCTTTTGCTGTTAGTGCTTAATGTCCCTATTAGTTAAATTTCTCACTCTCGTTCCTTTCTGCTTTTATCTTCTGCTGTGCTGTTTCTTATTTCATATGAGATATCTGCTGAGACATTGTTTACCAGTGAGCTATCTGAATGCAACAATTATGGAATTCTTTGCTTGGCTTTTGTCTGCCGTGGCATTCAAAGCATTAGAGAAATTTTCAATGAATAAAATAGATTAAATGGAAGAAGGGTGAAGAGAGACAACAAAGGAAGGGGGTGAACTGTAATGAGAGAAAAATATGAATAAACTCCCTGCTGTGAGTCCTAACTAATGTCTCTATATCTTTCTGAGCAGCTTTGCACAAAACAGCTCCAGAAAAGGAAGGGGAGCTAAGAGGAGTTTTTTCACTCCACACTTCAGGGAGAAAGATGTAAACAGGGTGTGTCAGGGTTGATTTACCTATCAGAGAAAAAAAAAGGGAATGCTTCTCCTGGATCTTTGGGTTTGCAGAGAGACATTGCATCTGAAAACAGCAAAGGTGTTTGGCCATACTGGCTGGGATATGCTGGGAGCTGTAGTCCCAAAGAGTATTTTTTCCTGTATTTGGGAAATATGTATGCCAGATAAGAGATTTCAATGTTTTTACATGTATGACCACCCCAAAATCTAAGTCCATAAGCTACTGTTGCATTTAGCATGCAAATATAGGATAAAACAATGGTGGAGTTCAACAATATCCAGAGACCTCCTGAGACTGGTTGTCAATTATGCTTATGGCAATTGTGGTTTCACACCAATGCTGCTTCAGTTAGTTATGATGTCTACACACATGTGCACAAACACACACAGAACCATACATATAAACACACACACATAAGGGCAGAGAGAAAGTGGGAGGGGCAGAAAGTGAGAGGTATACGATCAGGTAGACATCTAGGGCATCCTCAGGGAAATGGAAAATATACCAGTCAAATGGAGGAACATCAGTGAAAGACACCCTTAAAAATCATTGAGCTATACCCTCCCACCTTCATGACCTACAAACAGGGCTGCAAGTTTGGAGAGCCATTTCACCTTAGAACTAAAGCTCTATTCAGTTGTTCAACTCAACTGTGTGGCCTGCATATGAGGAGGGGAAAACACTAGGCACACCCCCTCCATTGTTGCTCTGATCATGGAAGCAGAAGAGTCCAAATAAGTGGATGCTGTCATGGCTGGATAGCCTTGCCAGGAGAGCCAGAAGCCCAGTCATGATGGAACAATGCTCCCCTCTATAGACTATATTGTTTCCATGCTCAAAGCAAGAATTGAAGAAGGTAGGGCTAGTTCATACATGTTCACCATGTAAACTCCATATACTATATGGACCACTAAATAGGACTTATGTAGAAGGACTGTGTCAGAGTTTTTGCAACCTAAAAGTGATTGTGCACTCAGTCATCTGTTTCTGCTTATGCTATATATTTGGCCACTCATATTATCTGAACATATACATGCCCATTAGTCTTTTGAGTAAATATTGTGTAACCCCACAGAACAATAATCTTCATGATAGATGTGTAGGACAGACCACTATCATTTACATGAGACAGTGAATAAGTTAAAGACTGAGATGAAATGAGGCAGCAACTTTGTGTCTCCCATTCTGATCCACTGCAATGCATCACTTTCTGACAATAGCTGTGACTACATGGTCGAATATGGTGGGATTTGCTCCACCTATAAAGTGGGTGAATTCAATTTTTAAAAATTATCTGCATGACATTAGAGGCAGATTCAATTCCTTCCAATCTATTTCCTATAAAACTGGCTTTATTTTCTCTGCTGTTTATCCAGTACCCTTCTTGCAAAGCCCCATGCCTGTCCCACCTGCGAGGGATCCTTGATCTGGTAGAAGAGGTAGGGCTCTCCTCATCCCAGAAATGACTATCCAAGGACACTGCCCCAAAGCCTGAGGGAAGAAAATCAACTCCCTGGTGCCCTGAGTTACTGGTTTTTTATATGAATGGCCCTCTTGGCCCTTTAAAAGTTCTGCAGCTCAATAAAGGAGTCTGTTTTAGCAAACACTTTCGGTGTCATCATAGAAGGGGGTGTGGGGGCTGCTTACCATTTCATTTAGTATTTTATATTTTTCCACATTATTAATATACTGTAGGGCTCCTAAACTTTCAAAAGGTGCTAACATTGAGCTTTGTTTGTGTTTGTTCTGTGCTGTCAAGCCATAAACAATGTATAGTGACCCTAATATGGTTTTCAAGGTAAGTGAGATTTAAGGAGTGATTTTACCAGTTCCATGCCCCCAATGGCCAAGTGTGGATTTGAACCCTGTTCTCCAGGGTCCTAGTCCATCACTTTATCCACTATACCACACTGGGCATCCAGTTGAGCATTATGTTCGCTCCACCAGGCGCAGAGCTGTCATGGTGGGGATGCTTTGCCCACCTGCCCAGAGATCGGCATCACAGAGTGATGACGCTGCTCTCAGGGAGGGGAGGAGGGACAGAGCCTCGGCCTCTTCGATCGGCCGAGCAAGAGGGAAGCCGCACGGCTCCATCGGAGCAGTTTCTATTTCCCTGCACGCGGCTTGCATAGGGAGACTGCGTTTTTGAGTTGCATAATGATGTGGCCAATGGTTTGGAGCTTTTCAGGGTTACTGGTGGGAAGGAGAAGGTTAAGGGGACCCTTCCCCAGCATGGACAAATTAAAGAAAAAGTGAAGAGATAAATAAAATAAAATAAAGTATAATCAGAAAGGAATTAGATAGGGTGTGGGGAAGTAGCAAAAGGGCATAATATAGGCAGTTGCCATTGGGGGGATGAGTTAAAGGTTGGAAGGACAAGGTGAGGTGAGAGAGAGGGATAGAAAAAAAGGGGGAGAGATTGTCAAAGAGGGAGTTGGAAACAAACAAATAAACAAACAAACAAATCAATCAATCAATCAATCAATCAATAAAAATACAAATTAACATATATTGTTAAGATAAAAAGAAAAGAAAATTGAGGTTAGAGTGAATTAAAAAAACCTCTCTGTTTGGGGCACACTGCCCCCTGTTGGGCTCAGCTTATTGCTGCCACCCAGCATATATTTTTTAAAAAACAAACAAACAACAATTGGATAGGAGGATAGATCAAATTGGGGACGATACCAACAGTACTTATATTGGTAATTGGTAATTAAATAATTGAATAATTTTTTAAAAAAAGAATAAAAAATAAAAAAGAATAAAAAATTAAAATTAAAATTAAATAAAATAAAAAGACAGGTAACATGGGGTCAAAAAAGGCCAAGGATCCGGTAAAGGCAAGCAGCCTGTGAAACATAAAGACCCTGCAAAACCACCCCTAGTAATCTCTTCACCTGAGGATGAGGAGTGGCCAGATTATAGTGCCATACTGAAAAAGTTGAGCAAATTGGAAAGAAAAAGGGCAATGGCTCGGATTGCGGCTAGTACCACTACACTGAGAAGGTTACTGTCACGATTGCACGTGGCCCCTGATTGTTTCAACAAACTAAGAGCTCACGCTATGTGCCCCTTCAGCTGCCACCAGTTGATTACATCAACATTACCTATTATTAATAATTGAGGTGCAGGCCATATGTCATTTTAAAAGAACCAAATAGAAATTGTTTATTGTTACAGATGTTGATAGAATAAGCGATGTTGTTAACTCTTTAACAAACATTCTCCTTTATCCCTCTCAACCACCACTCTCCCGCCCAAACTCCCAAAACTCTTCAACTCTGTCTCCCAATCTCAAAACTCCCTATCTCTCTATCTGAAAACTCCCCCTCCTCCTGCTGAGTCTCTTATATCTTGTTACTCCACCCCTCCAGCACTCCCATTGGTCTATGCAGATGACCTGGGTGGACGCCACAGTCACATAGGGAATCCAAGGCGCGCAGGATAGCAGAATTGCAACAGTTGGGTGACGTAATATTGTTGCATATTGCTTTTTAGAGAAAGAAATTACTGGTTCTGCAGGACCATCTTCAGTGGAAGAAGCGAGTGGCAGCCATCAGACCACCTGTCCTGATACGGAAGTGGATATGAGGTTTGAGCCCCAGGCCATTGAGAGCACTCAGATGGGGGAGCTGGTTGAAGAAGAGCAGACCCGTCAAGGTGCAGGGGTGCCGGCAGGCAGGCAGACTGAAGTTGACTGTGCCCCAGCAGGACCTAGCCAACAGGTGTCAGAGGTGCCCTCCATCAATGCTGCAGTGCCGCACTGCACATACATCTTGTCATTTAGAAAATATAGGAGTCAAACGAAGCTTGTTTTACATAGAGAGATTTTCATGAACTCTGGTTACACATGTCTATTGGAGTATTCTGTAGCCATTGCTCAAACATCTTTACAGTACATTAGAAAAATAATGAGTCCCACTGAGGGGTAGGAACATTACTTCTGGGTAAAGGGTAGAAGGAAGGAAGGAAGGAAGGAAGGAAGGAAGGAAGGAAGGAAGGAAGGAAGGAAGGAAGGAAGGAAGGAAGGAAGGAAGGAAGGAAGGAAGGAAGGAAGGAAGGAAGGAAGGAAGGAAGGAAGGAAGGAAGGAAGGAAGGAAGGAAGAAAAAAACACAGAGATTGAGAGAGATATCGAGTTCTAGGATCTAGTGGGAGGAATCATGAGAGAGAGAGAAAGGTAGAGAGGAGGAAGAGACAGAAAAGAGACAGAGAGGTGACAAAGAGAGAGAAGGAGCCTCATGGAAGGGGGGGGAAGAGGCAACAGAGTCAGAAAGTCGGCTCTGCCAGGCGTAGAGCTGCTGCGGCAGGGACGCTTTGCCCTCCCACCCAGAGATCAGCATCACAGCGTGATGACGCCACTCTCGGAGAGGGGGGATGGACAGAGCCTTCAAGAGGCGGCGTCCCTCTTGCCTGGCCTCTTCTTTGATCGGCTGAGCAAGAGGGAAGCCATGCGGCTCTGTAGAAGCGGTTTTGCTTTCCCCGCACACGGCTGGCCTTGGGAACCCACTTTTCGGGTTGCGCAACAGCGCGGCCTGCGGTTTGAATTCTGGGGACTTAGGGGGGAAGAGTGAAGAAGTGGAAAGCCCTTACAAGACAAAAGAAATTAATTGGATTAATTTTTTAAAAAGACAATTAATTAATAATACAATTGATAGGGTGAAGGAAGGAGCAAAGTTCAGATAAGTTAGTCAGTGGATGTAGGGATTGAGTTAAACGTTGGTGAGTGACGTGAGGGGAGAGAGAGATAGAGAGAAGACAGGAGGGAGAGTGTGCTAAAGAGGGAATTAGGAATAATAAAATTAATATATAAAAAAAGAAAATTAGAATATATATGTATAAATAATTAAGCTAATAAATAAGTGACATAGAGACAATAGTAGGATAACTGAAATTTAAATACAACAAACACAAGCCTCTGTGAGGGGTGTACTACCCCTCCTTTTGGGCTTAGCCTATTGGCTGCCACCCAGCACAAAAAAAGAGAGACCTGATCAAATAAGAGGATTTGCCATACTCTAATATTCTTATTGACAACCGGCAAATAAATAAATAAATAAATAAATAAATAAATAAATAAGAGAGAGGCAGCATGGGTCCAAAAAAGGGACAAGGTTCTGGTAAGGGCAAGCAGCCTGCAAAACGTAAAGCCCCTGCCAAACCACCTCCAGTAATTTCTTCATCTGAAGATGAGGAGTGGCCAGAATACAGTGCCATACTGGCAAAGTTGAATGAATTGGAAAGAAAAAGGGCAATGGCTAGGAATGTGGCTAGTACCACTACACTGAGAAGGTCGTGTAGGGAATCCAAGGCTCGCAGGATGGCAAAATTGCGACAGTTGGGTGACGTAATGTTGTTGTGTATTACTCTTTTAGAGAAGGAGAGTACTGGTTCTGCAAGAGCATCTTTGGCGGATGGAGCGAGTGGCAGCCAGCAGACCAGCCATCCTGACATGGAAGGGGACATGAGGTTTGAGCTCGAGGCCATTGAGAGCACTCAGATGGTGGAGACAGTTGAAGAAGAGCAGACCCATAGAGGTACAGGAGTGCTGGCAGGCAGACAGACTGCTGTTGACTGCGCCTCAGCAGGACCTAGCCAACAGGTGTCAGAGGTGCCCTCCATCAATGCTGCAGTGCCGCACTGCCAGTAGCAGGTGAGTTAGCAACCACATCACACACGACACACATAGAAGGGATGTGGTCTTGGGGGAAAGTTAGCCTGCCACCATTGTCTCAGATGATGGCTGATTTAATGCCGGGCAGCATTGGGAGGGGTTCACCCACATTGGGAGTGCCTGTACTGGCTTTGAAGCCTTGGACAGACAGCACCTTATCCACAGTGGTCCTTCCCTAGTGAACGCCAGAGTTTGTTGAAGGATTACAATGATTCAGTCACCCCACAATACCAGAAACTGGATATAAACCAGTGCCTAGGAGTGCCCTTCCATATGGGGATCAATCCCTGCCATTGAGCAACCACCTTCTCCCAGCTAAAATAGAGAAGATATGGAGAGGCGAATATGTGGATGTATTCGAACTCGAACAGAGAAATGGAAGAAAAGAAAGGGGCCAAAGAAAAGGATAGGGAGAAAGAGAGATTTAGGAAGAAAAAGCCAGAGAGATGCTACGTGAACTGGCTCCCAGGCTTTTTGATATACACAGGGACAATAGTCAAGGCATACCCCTCAAAAGCTTTTGCCTTGATACAATACATAGACCTAATATATAGGGCCTATGTAGATTTCCCAGGCCATGTGTGGTTGCTCTATGATGAGGGGTTCCATATGAGAGTGGCAATACACTCCAAGATGCACTGGGATGTGCATCACCACGGCTTGTGGTTGCAGTTAATGACCCCTTCTTGCCCCAACCTGGGCGACCGTTTTGACAGCAGACATTTGATTCTTTTTTAATTATTATTATAACTATAACATAAACATAAACATAAAATACACAAACCAAAATACAATTTAACTGTGTTCCCCACCACCATAGGCGGGACCTCTTGCAATAATCTTCTTCTTCCTCCATCTATATTATTCTTCTCCTTTTATTGTCCTCTTCTCCAGAACTGCGTTGATTCTTTTGCAGAATCTAAACCTAATCTAAATCTGCGTTACAGGGGACCTCAGCAGGGGATCTATTTTGCCATAGAGACAACTCACCCCTCACAAGATACCAATTTTGGACACTTACCTCCTGGGGGCTTCTGGAAGCAGGAATAGTGGGGTGGAAATTTGGCACCCACTCTTTTCACGTAGGAGCAGCATCCACAGCAGCAGCTTTAGGATATGGGGAGGAGCAGATAAAAAAGATGGGAAGGTGGTCTTCACACAGGTTCAAGACCTACGTAAGTTCTCTCCCACAATAGATGCTGGTATTTGTTTTTCTTTTTCAGGCCTCAAGTTGGTTACAGCCCAGTTGAGAGTTGTTTTGTGTGGTCACAGTTACGTCCATTGGGCCGTGAAGTATGCTTTGTGGACCAGTTGGGGCCGTAATTTAGGCCTTGGTGCACAGGCCACATTGGAATGGAGGGGACAGAGAGGTATGCTCTGGGGCGGGTTCTTGGAACTGGTGTCCCAGGGTAGTCTGGATGTACTCTCTGATGTACTGGTTGTTCACCTGGGAGGAAATGACTTGGCTCAAAGGATGGGCAAGTCACTTATACTACAGGTGATCAATGATTTGCAAGCCATTAAGGCCAAGTTTCCTGTGACAAAGTTAATTTGGTCAAACATTATACCAAAGATGGTATGGCGGGTCGATTGTGACTCAAGGTGTATTGACTGTGCATGCCACAGTGTTAACCGGGAAGTATGCAGAGTCATGCGAGCTGGACTGGGGTCAGTGATAAGGCACCCTGACATAAGAGTTTGTCAACCAGAATCATACAGGAGTGACGAAATTCACTTGTCCGATGCAGGACTAGACCTTTTTCTGAGCGATCTACAAGGGGGCCTTTGGACCGAAATTTTCAGCTGTGATGGCGGGCTTGGGGCATATAAGTAGCCCCATGCTGTGGCAGGTAGTGCAAGGGGAAGAGTTTTGGTGAGTTCCTGGAGGACACATGGTACAAAAAACATCCTATCTCCCTGTTTGGTGGAGCCAGCAGGGCTCAGAGGGGAGGTGGCTTTTAATTAAGGGGACCTCCCAGGCAGCAGTTCACCTAGGGTCATGAGGCTCGGTGGGCTGAGGCAGTGGGGGGTACCCTCATCATGGGGCACCTGAACACGTTCTGGATGGAAGACAGCACAATTCAGAAATAGGAACTCACCCTGCTTTAGAATCCGGAGGTAAAGACTACACTGGATTTGGACAAATATTGCACTACGTTAGGCCCCCTTGTAGATGGGGGATTTAGTTTAAATAGTTAATAAAGTTGTGGCCCAAGTTTTAACCCAACAACCTGTGTCATCTCTTTATTTCCGAACTGGGTGGGCAACTGTGTATGTATTGCATAAGTGATTGCCATAAAGTGTCAAAGGGTCATGGAGAAACACGGATTAAATTAAATTGAAATTATATTCTGTTGCTCTCTGCTGTATCAGTGAGAAGGCATTGCATTAATATAATGCTTAAATTTTGCATGCAGAAACACACACACACACACGTGGGGCAAAATGAACATTGTTTGGAATACTTCTGTAACCAAGGAACTTCACAGCTAACCATGAAAGGAAAGGAGAGGTGGGGTGAGGAAGGAAGTAAATAAGGGATATGCATGACTGGGATTTTGGTTCACATCACAAACAATATGAACAAGGAACTCACAAATCTATCCACAGCTCTTGTGTGTCCACTGTTTGTGATTTGAAATGTAATGCAGGCTGCAAATCAAATAGCAGCAAAGCTGAATCCTTCCAATTCAGCTCTCCAATGTAGTCATGGTCATTATATCAGTACTTCAGCCAGTGCTATGGGTACATGGGATATGCTTGACTTTTGGGTTTCTTTCTTCTGTTTCCTTGGTTGAAAATTTCTTCACAATAAAGTTAACTTTTATTAAGTATCCTTGCCTTCTATCAGTACGATACAGTATTTCTGACAAGTATAAATAGATATCACATTGAGATATTACTATCTGTTCCAAAAGTTGCATTCATTTCACATGCTTTTGTCAAGTGATTTCATCTTTGTGCCACCAGACAGCCCTCTGAGAAGTGCTAGCAAGTTATTTTGTGAGTGACATCGCTCACATCCACTCTGGTGCCATTGTGAATAACACTTCAGCTCTTGAAGCCTCTAAAATCTGTATTAACATGAATTTTAGTTGAAGATGTAAGCAGGGTGCTTGGGGAAAAAAATGATACTCTTTGCTGTTCATAGCTTCCAATAAGTTGCTAAAGAAGTGTATGGAGCCCAGGGGTGTGGGAAACTCCTGCCTAAAGGTTGTAGCTGCGATTCTGTTTCAGTGATGTGCATACACTCCTGGCAGGATACGGCAGTGGCCAGCAGGCAGGGTAGCCCCTTCTTCTGCCCTTTCGCTTAGAGGTAGAGCATAAGATCAAAGGGTTATTTTAGCCAATCCTAGTTACGATTAGGTAACTAGTATCCTATCTGTTTCTCTCATAACATACTGTGTAATCATGCTAAGTCAATAAAAAGAGCCCTCAGGGCATTGCCAGTAGGCTCCGCTGGCTTGGACAACTGCTGTTGACTCCTTTGTTCTCTCTCTCCAAGGCAATTAGCCTTTCCTTTGTTCCGTGATCACCACACAGGGGTATTGAGGGGAAGGTGCTAATCCTGCGCCCTCTATCATCACCTTGAACACAGAAATGCTACTGTCTAAAGAGAGGGGAAGCCCACTGCATCCTCCAACAGAACTGGAGTTCTGGTTCATGTGGAAATACTAATTGATTAGAGTAGGCTCCCCTCTTCATACTGTTGTGTTTCCATGTCCAATGCGATGCTGGAGGCTGCAGATCTACCACACCTCCCTCAATGTATGTGAGCTTTACACACTTCCTTAATGACACCATAGAGCTATAGATAGCCCCATTTTGCCCTGACAAAGTAGCTCATTGCTTAAAACATATTTGTGGAGGTTTGGCTATCATCTGCCTTGAAGAGGACAGAACAATCTGGGGAATTCCTAACCTTCCAGCTGTTACTGAATTCCCTCATCCCACACCATTGGCTATGCTGACTAGGCTTGATGAATACTGCATCTGGAAGGCCAACTCTCCTTTTCCCATCCTGACATGGATATGAACATGTTCTTCCAGAAGTTGAGTTAACATCTGGGCACTTATGATAGATACACTACCCAAGTTCCCTTTTTGACAAAAAGTTTTAGCAGGCAAATCTAGGTCCAGATAATGAAGCAAACTATCTAGAACTATTTCAGAGTGCAAATATATGGCCACATTATTGCTGGCTGGATCAGACTAGGTCATACCAAACAGGGTCACTGTTAGATTCGGTATGTCATTTGGGGTGATCCTTCCATCATTTTGGAGCTCCTCAAGCAACCCTATTTGGCCTTCCTCCATTTAAAGGGAAAGAAAACAGAAAAGAAAGAAAGATAACAAAGAAGATACTCATCCTTGTCTCCTCCTCCATGGACGAGCAGGAGGAATTCAATTTTTATTTTTGATATATCTTTTTTCTGAAAGGCATAACGGGCTTAAAAAAACTGCCTTTACTTCCACTCTCTCCCCTCCATGGGAGAGCAAGAGAAAGCTTATGCAATAATGGCAGCTTAACTCATCTGCTTTAATTCAGTCATGGTGATCACACATGCTAGAACAATCCTACACACACGAAGAAACAGTAGCCGCAATAGGGATCTAAAAAGGTGCAGGTAGGAATAGATCAGGAATGGGGTAGTTCGTGATGGCCCATATGCCATGTGGTCACCAGAAAAAAGAATGAACCAGCTCTTCCCCAGAGTGGACCAAACAGTGGGACAAATCCTCATTTGATTTCATTCTCAGTGTGCATTTTTTAAAATCTGTTTGTTTGTTTTTACACATTTTCTCCCAGGAGTCCAAGATTTAGATTAGAAATACACAAAGTGTAGTGTACAGGCTGCATCCATACTCCACGGCTGTTCTTGTGGGCCCTGAGCTCTTCCTGCACCACATCCTTGATGCACACCTGCTGATTTCTTCTTCTTCTGACATCTGGCCATTTTACACTGAAATATGTGGCTGTCTGTGCTCAGATCCCCTCAAAATGAACCCAGAAATAGACTTCAGACCACTTCTAGTTGTAATGCAGTTTGATTGCTACCAAAAGGTGTTGAAAACCCTCTCATAAAAGCTTTTGCTTCCTTACAGGAAAATGTAATTGAAAAAGTTTTTCTGTTTCAGCTCCAATCCTGCCACTGGTTTCTGTGTCATGTGTGTCCATATTTGCTTCCTCCTCCCATTTTAGTTGATTTTCTTTTTTCCTTTGGATTATTTTCATTGCTTCCTTGTTGTTTCCTTTATTATTAATAAATTGAATGAAAGATAACAATAACTGTGTACAGGGGTGTTTTTGGGGGTGTGGATGATTTTTAATAGTCTAACTCCAGAGTTCAGAATTATTTTCATACTGAAGAGTTTTCTCTTAAGGTTAGTGTCAAAATAATGACTGAAACATAACTCAGGCCTTCGTCTGTTTTATCCATCTGGAAATTAAATTAATATTGTCCCATAAGGATGGCAAATGAATAGGTCTGTGTCAGCCAGATCCAGTGTCAAAAGGTTTTGACTGGGGTAAAAATCAAGTCAATGATATGCAGTTCCTGGAATGCTCTTTGAAATATTTGATTTTTTTCTAGGGCATGGATTTTGTACCAGTCATAGCATGATGGTCGTTTCTTTTTAGCTCCAATCACTCTTTGCCTTGAACTCATTAATGCCAAACAGCCTCTCACATAAGGCCACTTATACTTTCCCCTACACAAGAGTTCATCCTTCTGGGATGACAAATGCATATTAACAAGAACTGTGGGAATGAGACAAATGTAATGAATGCTTCCTGTAGAACGGATAAAGAATCCAGATGTTTTGGCCTACAACTCCCACCAGTCCCCCTCCCACATGGCCAGTGTTAAGGGATCATGGGAGTTTTAGTCTGCATCTGGGGTCTTCACTCCTATCTTGTACCATTCCTGTCCCCACCCAAAGGATTGGCTCCACTAATCATGTGGCAGCTAATGATTATACACTGCCACCTTATTATTTTACACCACAGAAAGAAGTAGCATAAAACCAAATTGGGATCTTAGCATTTGTTTGCACACCTCTCATGAAATGCAGGCACCAGTGTGGTGCAGAGGATAGAGTGATGGACTAGGACTCATGAGACCTAGGGTTGGTCCCTGCTTAGCGACGACAGCTGACTGAGGTTGGCACTGGTAGAACTATTCTTTAAACAACTCACTTGCCTTGAAAACCCTACTTGGGTTGCTATAAGTCAGATGCAATTTGATGACATAAGACATGAGAGAGGTCCTTTCAGATGCTGTCCATCAGGTTGTGGAATGCATTGACTGGCCTCATAGGAATCATTGTTTCAGTTGTGCTATTTTGTTCAGTGGCTAGAGAGCCTTGTTTATCGAGTGTCTGATGTATGCAATACGTAGCAAGAAATACAATGGGGATGCAGCTTCTATATTGCAGAGCCAATGTTTGGATCGGATAAAACTTTTTTTAAAATGATGTTTACAGACAGTATGTGTTTGGAATGCTGTGAAACAAGTTTTTCTGGGTAGAGCATGCAATGAATCCCATTATGCTTTAGGAAAGAACAGGTCTCCAAATACCTGAAACTGCATTTCTAGTACTAGTGGGATTTTGTTATATGTTGGCCTTGCTCATACAATGTACTTCAGTTGGCTTCCCACAATTTAGTATTTTAAACAAACAAACAAACAAACAAAAAAGCTATAATAATTGTTTTTCAGGTGCACTTCTCATTTATAATAGACTTCTTCAAAATGAGATAACATGATGAAAACAAGCAATGTTTCAACATATTATTTTTTGCATAATTTACTCTGATCATGGAATTTAAGTTGTGTTTGTTTGTTTGTTTAAAATGCAGAAAACTCAGTTTTCAGATTATTTAAGAATGGCATTGATGATGTAAATCCCAGAACACCAGAAAATATAATGCATTTTTTTTCTGTGATAAATTGTTATTTTTTCATGAAACACATGTTTGAGACAGCAAGCTGATGGAGTGAAAGTGATAGTATTACACAGCTATAGTTGATGCTTTAAGCTCACTGCTAGGAGTTGTAATAGCTCTGTTGGTCCATATCACTACATCTCCCACTAGAATTGTCATCTGCAGCTCCAGCCACATATTAACGAGGACATCAAATAGAATGGGAGACACCATTTATGGCTCAGTCCTATAAAGGATGGCAGATCTAAAGCTTTATGGGCTTAAATAGAAGGAGGTTAAGACCTTTATATTGATTGCATGCAGGAAATTGCATTTGTTAGATAGCTGTTTATAGTGGATGTTGTTAGGCCACATAGCTTAAATTCCATTAAAACTATGCTACAAACCAACCAAATCAGAACATTTCTAAATTAAGGCTGCCACTCTATCCTTAACTCTAGTTAACTCATAAAAGATACAAAGGAAGTTGCAGCTGCATCATGACCTTAGCAGAGCACCATTTAACTTAAGTGCTTTGGGAAAGCAGGTACAGTTCAACATAATTTGTGTGATCATGTGGATAGCCACAGTACTTTTAAGGATAGTATTTAGAGATGGGCACAAATCACCAGATTAGTGGTTCGTGCACGTTCATTTGTCACCGGAACAGATAGTTGGCGCTTCTCAGTTCTGCCTATTCCGGCAGGCACCCATTCAAAGGCATCGCCTGGGGTAGTCAGGGTAGGGAAGCTGGACCTCTACCTCTGAGTAGGCACCTGCCTGATGAGGCAGGGCTGGGAAGTGCTGTACACCTGTTTCGCCAATAAACAAACTGGCATGAACCACCAAATTGGCTTAGTGCCCATCTCTAATAGTATTTATTCTTAAAAATGTCTAGGCAACCAGATGAAAATTTTCATGCTAGAATGATGTACCACATACTTACGATATTCTCATCTTTGCTGGGGGTGGGGGGGAATAACAGAATGAGACACCACACCGGGGGAAAAAAATCAGCTCCAGAAATATTTTTGTCCCTGAACAAGAACAAAAATACCAGCACCATTTCCATCTGCAGAATCATTGGCAAAAAGGTCTGGGGGGAAGGAGCACAAAACTTATATTTTGTACAAAAAGCACTTAAGCTATTCCCCCCAAAAAAAGTCCCAAAATGAAGAAAATTGCAAAATGTTCTTGAAATATGGTCTAACAGGGAGAACATTTTTTGAAATTTTGTGTTCTCCCGCGAGAAAACAAAATGACCAAGATTTGCATTTCTGCTATCCACACTCATTATGAAACAATGCAATACACTGTTTAAAGTGTCAACTAAGAAGGAATATAGTATTCCTCATTTCTGCTTATGCTCCAACATGTAGCTCTTCATTTTAATGTAAGGCAGAACTGAAACTATTTGTAAGTTTCTGGAAACATTTCACAGAATTTCCAAATATCTCCTTCTGATGATTCTTCAGAATTCCATGGGGCAGGTTTGCCCATTAATTTACATAATTTCCTTGTTTTCACTTTTAATTGGACCCACTTAATTAATTTGTTTGTTTAATTTTTATCCCATTTTTATCCCCTAAATAAAAACATACCTATTAAAATCTGAAATTATAATACACAAATATATTAAAACATAATTTAAAAACTATAAATCAGACTTTAAAAGACCTTCCCATCTCAACTGCCTCCTGGATCCCCAAAAGCCTCTGTAGAGAGGTAGTTTTTCAGTTGCCAGCAGAAGGGAAGGAAGGAAGGGGCCAGCCACACTTCCCAAGGAAGGGAGTTTCATAATCTGGAAGCAGTCGTAAAATATTCCTCATTAAACATACCTGAGAAATGATGGGAACAAGAGAAAGCACTCTTCTGCTGATCTTAATGGTTGTGGGGGCTCGTAGAAGGTGATACGGGCTTTAAGATAGCCTAGACCTGAGCCATGCTGTGACTGATATTGATAACATTATATAAAGACATGTGCTTGTCTTCTTAGCATTGTGACTTCACACTGTTCAGTTCACTACATTATCTTGGATTGGCTGATCTGTGATAATTTAGTCTATGTGACTAATCCAGTAGGGAAAAGAAACTGCAACCAGTGATGGAGGAATAAAACTGAAACATCAGCAGCACCGGAAAACAATGATACCGAAAGAGAAATATTTGAGGAGATTATTTCTAACCCTTAAAACATTGACCAGGATCCCCTTGGTGATTTACACATTCAAAGGTTAAGTTGTTTAACAGTACTCGGTATGCCCTATTGAGTGCATGTTTTACAATGTGACCAGCATTCTTTTACTCAATAATAGATGCTCACCACCACATTATAGTAGTTGGATTCCACTTAAACAGCTGTCAATGTGAGGTCCACTGGGATTTGTAGGCAAGGAGAAGGAGTTGGAATTATCTTCCAGTGTGCAATCAAATGCATTCCCAAGCAGAACAGTGAAGAATTCAAAGTCCCTCTCCAAACTCCACAATTCAGGATTCATTGGATGGAGCCACAACAGCTGAAGGGGTATCAAACTGCTATAAGTGTAGATGCACTCAAAGTCCCTGTGGTCCATGGAGAATGGATCCAATAAGATAGGAGGGAAGAAGGAGCAAAATTCACAGACAAACAACTCCATACTGTTCAGTAGTGAAATGGAGTAGCATGTGGCCATTCTGTAATAAAAGCTGGCCCGAGGGCAAGCAGATGGCTTTCCTAGTTTGAAAACCCAGTGGACCAAAGAGAGAGCAAGTTGCTCCAAGACTTTCCATGTATGTTTTCCTTGCAGATTGCTGGTCCTGACATAGCTGTTCCTAGTAAACCCATATATAAAAGTTCATTTTTCCTTCTGCTTTCAGCAGGTTTTCTGACTGTTGCTGTTGGCAGCACAGCTTAGCCCAGATAAAGAGGGGGGAATAACATCTTTTGCTAGAAGGCATGTTGAACTTTATGGCAAATTGTCAGCTACAAAACTCCTTGAAGTCATGCAATGGTGCTACTGAAATGGAATGAGACATCAACAAGAGAGTCACGCCTGGAGCCATAAAAGTGAGCTGCCATCTTTCGTTAAAGTCATGCCAAGTGGAATGTTGTCTTCATGGGAAGCATAGGTGCATGCTAGGAGATGCATGGAAGGGTTTTACAAAGCCCAAGGATGGGAAGCAAATATAATGTAAGTAATTTCAAAGCAGAAATACTGTAGCTTTTAAGATTGGAATATAAGGTCAGATAAGCCACTAAGGCTAATATAGTTCCATTATCATGGACAGACTATTATCTGGTGCAATTTGGACTCACTTGAACTCACAGCCTTTGCAGGGGTAGAGGTCAGACTAAGGCAATCTGCTGCAGAAGACTGATGGATCTGGATGGTTTTGTGGCTGTTCTTGGGGAGTTTCCTGTCACCTTAACAGGTGATTCTGTTGAATCCCTGGTTGATCTCTGGAATGCAGAAATGGCAAAAGTCATCATCATGATTGCTTCTAAATGTCTCCTCCCTCAAAGTAGAGCCAAACTGGCCACTTGGTTTACCAGGGAGCTGGTGGAGATGAAATGAGTGGGCCGTAGATTTGAGCAACATTGGTGGAAAACTGTGTCCCTGTTGGTTTTTGTGGAACCTCTCAGTGATGTTTGATACTATCAACCACAGTATTTTCCTCACCCATCTCTCTGGAATTGGACTTGGGGGCAATGTTTTATGGTGGCTCCAGTTCCTCCTGGAGGAGAGAACTCGAAAGGTGGTGCTGGTTGATTCATGTTCAACATCCTCCGGGTTCTGTTTTGTCTTCTGTGCTATTTAACATCTACATGAAACCACTAGGAGAGATTATCCAGAGTTTTGGGCTTTGGTATCACCAGTATGCAGATGACACCCAACTCTACCTCTCCTTGCCACCTAAATCTGAGGAACCTGCTTCAGCTCTAGATCAGTGTTGAACTGTATCAGTAATGAACTGGATGAGGGTGAATATATTGAAACTTAATCCAGACAAGACAGAGGTGCTTCAAAGGCAGATCAAGGAATAGGGATAGATACAGCCAGTACTGGATGGGATTACACTCCCATTGAAAAAACAGGTGCACAGCTTGGGGGTGTTCCTAGATTCATCTCTGAGCCTGGATGCCCAAGTCTACTGGTGGCCAGGAGTGCATTTGCACAATTAAAACTGGTGTGCCAGCTATATCAGTTTCTTAAGAGATCTGATCTGGCCACTGTGACACACACCCCAGTTACTTCCCAACTGGATTACTGTAACATGTTCTATGTGGGGCTGCCAATGGAAAGTGTCAGGAAACTTCAGCAGGTCCACAGTGCAGCAGCCAGATTGTTAAAGGGATCACATAACCCCCTTGTTACAGTAGCTCCACTTGACTGCCAATCAGTTACTGGGCACAATTTAAAGTGCTGGTTTTAACCTGTAACATCCTAAATGGCCTGGGTGCAAGCTATCTCAAAGACTGTGTCTCCCATTATGAGCTAGCTTGAATGTTAAGATCATCAGGAGATGCCTTTCTCTCAGTCTCACCACCTTCACAGGTGCATCTGATGGGGACACAGGAGAAGGCGTTCTCTGTTGCTGCACCCAGACTTTGGAACTCCCTCCCATAGGAAGCCAAACTGGCCCCATCTTTGCTGTCCTTCCACAAGCGGGCAAAGACCTTTCTCTTCAGGCAAGCCTTCCCTCATTAACTAGCTACCTGTGTGTGATTTTCAGATGGATTGTTATGCATTACTGCTTTGACTGGATTTTCAGTACTGCTTCTATTTTCCATTTTTGTGATTTCCATTTCTCAGATTAGCATTTAAAAAAAAAATTGTATACTTATTGTTCTTAGCTTTAATATTGCCTTTTAACCATATAAGTGCCTCTTTATTCTCATTGTTCTTAGCTTTAAATATTGTATTTTAATGATGTTAACCAGTATTGTATACTCATTGTTTTCAATTTTAAATATTGTCTTTCATTCTTGTAAGCTGCCTTGGGTCCTTTTCAAGGAGAAAGGTGGGGTAAATAATGTTTTAAATAAATAAATAATATGTATTTCTTCTTTTTACAACTTTATGCCTCCAGGTTATCTTTCAGTGTTACGAATCAGACTGTCATTTGCTCTTAAAAGTGCACTACTTCTAAATACAGAATCAGTGTCATATCTAGCGAGGCTCATCCTGATGTACTGAGTTCAGTTAAACCGAGCATCAAGAGCAGAATATATATTTTTTAAAAGATGGGGATAGAAAAAAGGAAAACTGCAGCTGAAGCAGAAACTGTATGCACAGTGAGTGACATATGCCTGGAAGGCACAAATTACAAGGAAAGTGAAGTGTTTTGTTTTTCCACATTATGTCAAGAATGTATTTGCTGATAATTCTGTAGAGGCTGTGTTGAGTACCTTAGTGCGAAATGAAATGTACATTGTGGAAAATAAGGGGAGTTGTGTGAATGCATGTTTAATGCTTTCTGACTGGAAGACTGTTTGGTGCCTCCATGTGTAAAAGAGCCCTCAGAGAACCAACCTGTGTGGTAGAATGTTCATAATCAACACCAGAAGTTTAACACACAATTGTGCTTTGTTATTTGCATTTCTTAGAGTTTTACAATCCATATTTCCAGATAAATGATGTACACGTAGGGGCAAATCAACATGACAATGTATATATTCTCCTTCCACAGGAAAATGCAGGAATAAAAATGAAAGAAAATCAAGTCAATAAATTTTGTGGAGAGAAACATGCGAACTGCCATTGCATTAAAGAAAACGGCTTTCAAAAACCCATAAGGCAAATTACCTCAAATTATGTGTATATTAGAAGAATGTGCACTTTTGTTGTCTCTTATTTTATTTTGAAGAAAAAAAAAAAGAAACAAGCTGATGAGGAAATGAGGCAGAAGAAAATTCAGATTAGAAAAAAATGGAAACAGGGAAGCCTACTTAACCACTCCTCTTCTGTAATTCAGTTGTGGTAGTGAAAAAAAGGCTCTAAATCACTTATGGAAATGTACATTTAAACTGATAATTTTAAATTTGTGCACTGTGTGTGTAAAAAGAACTCTTACCAAGGTGCTTTAATATATATACTTTGCTTGGTAGCGAAGTGAGTTAGTTAGGAAATATTTACAGAACTTGCCAGTTTCCCAGTCTCAGATATATGTCTATAATGGCAAAGGGATAGAATCCGTGGTTTTTAAGATGCGCTTCTGAGGCAGATGGGTGATATGCCTGTGCTTACTCTTTGTGTTCCTTGTGTTCTTGTACAAATCACTTCCTTGGCAACAACATGAATCACAGTTGCTTCTCAGTTACACATCCCTTTAAACTGGTTAAAAGCTTTGCCTTTTATATGGATACCATTAAATTAATGTTTGGGGCAAGGAGGATCTCGGAGATTTTGGTGTTTTTTTCCCCCCTTTATAGGTCTCACTTCTGAACAGGTTTTGTGTGTGATAGTGATGAGGGAGAGCCAAAAGGCAGAGTAGATTGATTTTTGCTACTGAATTTTTGATTTTTCTATTTAGAAAAAGAAAAAAAAGACACTGCAGGTAAAATTAGGCTTTATTCACGGTAAAAAAAGGAGGGGTGGGGTTAAAGTGAAAGCATAAGCAGGGAGCATGTTCTAGCCCCAACCTCCTGCCTCTTGCTGTCAATTGTGCCAGACCTAATGTATGAAGAGGGAATAGAAAAACTGATGGAAAGTATTGGGGGAGGAGTCACAAATGAACATTTTGTCCTGGGCCTGTCAATATCCTGCTTTGGGATTTACATTTCCGTATGGAACTACCTATTTGGCACTCCCAGAATCTGCCAATAGAGAGGAATGCATCTTACCTTAAAAATCCATACATTTTTTTTCTGGTTTGTAATATATTTAGTGTGGGGGGTGGTAACATGCATAAATGCATGTATACTTTTGGAAAATGTGCATGACTTTCAAAATGCATATATTTGACAAATCTACGAGTAGTCACAGTCCACTGATTGTTATACTGCATTTTTTACAATGCGCTGTTCCCAGCGTGGTTCACTAAAACATGTGTTAATTTCATGTCCCACCACCAAAACTACTTTTTAAAAAAGAGGAGCACAGAAATGGAAATGGATGTTGCTGTCTAGAAAAGGGTGTCTCCCACCCAGAGACTAGAAGCAGAATTCTGGTAGGAAAATAAGAAACACAAGGAAAACATATTGGGCGAAAACAAAAGAAAATGAATAATAATAATAATAAACAAAAGTGTTATGTCACCTTAAAGACTAGCTATTATATTTTTATGTAAGCTTTTGCGGACCTTCTTAGCTCACTTCTTTTTGCCTGATATACTTGCACAGACTAACATGGTTGGCTAACTCCCCTAAAACAAGGAAAACAGCATTTTCTCATTCCTACCCTGGTATTCTCAGTTCAAGTCTATCCAGATGGCCACTATAGCACACTAGCTGCTAGCTTGTAGTTGTGTACATGTTTTGTCTCCAAGTTTGCATCCTTAGATCAGCTACATTTTGGCTGACCCGTTGGCCTATCTACTTCTGTGGAAGGTTGATAACATGATTAGCAGGTGTGATTTTTTTGGAAATTAAAAACTTCTTACTTCTCTTCCACGGCTCCCACAGCTCCTGTGCAATCCCTTTTATCATTCGGAAACTGTGGCTGCTGCAGTACAGGAGAAGGAAGTCTTTCCTGAAAATCTCAACTACTGGGATGACATTGTGATGAAAGAGAACCATGGGAGCCACGGAAATTGTTTAATTTCCAAAAAGTTAGCTCCTGCCTTCCATATGCCAGCAGGATTTCAGTCTTGATGTTCCTCAGTAATGCCATGACTGTTTGCATTCTGTTCTTGCTTCTTGTTCTTGCTTTTATATATAGAAACAAGGCCATATCTCGCTTCTTTTGATCACAATGTTATTTTGCATTCCAGCTCTTGTCTCAGTCTCTTTCTCTCTCCCTCTCTCCAGGCCAGTATCCTATTGCTGGTCCAAAATAGTGTAGACCCATTGAATCAACTGAAATGAAAAGTAAACTCTTATGTAAATCCCATTGACTCAATGAGTTTACTCTAGTTGGGACTAGCAATAGGTGTATTTGCCTCTATGTCTTGTTTTAAGATCCTTCTCTGCCTTATAGACAATCTCATTTGCTTTCTCAGACACATATCTCTAAAGGAAAAAAAACATTTTTTCTTTTTTTTTCTACAATATCTTTACAAGACTCAAAATATTATCTTTGCTGGCAGGAAAAATACACTTTGTTTTCCAATGTTACCTTTGTTCTGCTGAAGCTTACACATGAATGCTTTCAATAAAGCCTTAAAAAAAGAAGAGGCAGGTTTTGCTTTTCTGTGGATATCTAACAAACGAGGCTAAAAGGAAATTGTCAACATTTTAAAAGCAGAATTAAATTCCATTTTTGTTTGTTTGTTAGTGTCAAACATCTCATCTGAGTGCTACTTGCTGAATTAATCCTTCAAGAATACAAAAGAAGTTTATCTTTCATGCCCTGTAATTTCTTTTGCTCTCCTCATGCTAAGCAGTCTTTAATGTTACTGTAGCTGCCTTCACAATGAACATCAGAAAGCAGTATGGACTTTTTCATCTATTCTTTTCCCAACTGAACCACAGAAACTGAGCTGATTTATGTATATTGTCTACAGCCTGACTGGATGACTAATCTTCAGTCGTATATTTTAAAAGGGATGGCATTGCCATGTAGTAAGGCTGCAAGTTGGAAAAGTATTCTTAAAATTAGGACAAAAATATGTAAATAAGTGTATTAAATGCATCTTTCTTCTCAAATCCACACAGCTGTCCTAAGGAGCTAATTGGTGTTGCAAGTGGTTATGTAAGAAAAACTAGAGGATTAAACCTAGCCCTTGCCATCACCCCCACACCAGGGTTCACTTTCCTGAGAAAATTAGCAGTCCACAGCAGCCATTTTGGATGTTGAAACTAGAGGGAACAGTTGGTTTCCCTCAAATTCTCCTCTCTGTTCCTCGTTCCTGCCTGCCATGTGTTTGTCTTGTCTGTTTCTACAGAATTGCAAGCCTGAATGACCAGTATAGTAGAGAAGCAGTTGTAGGTATAGGTATAGTTGTCAGGCTATAAAGTAGAGTGGGGGAAGGAAAATGCTGGGGAGGAGTGTGTGAGTTGAGATATGAGACAGATACCATATTTTTCCGTGTATAAGATGCCACCATGTATAAGACACCTCCCACTTTTCTTACCCAAAATTAAGAAATCTAAGCGGGGTTTAGCAAGTGGAAGGGGAAAGGGATCAAAGCACTGCAGGATTGCTTTGATCCCTGCTTTTTCCCTTCATGCTAAGCCCCGTGGGGCTTAGCAAAAGGAGGGAGAAAGGGATCAAAGTAATCCCATGGCTGCACAATCGCTTTGATCCCTTTCCCCCTCATGCATGGGGCTTAGCAAGTGGAGGGGGAAAGGGATCAAAGTGCCACAGGATCACTTTGATCTCTTTCCCCCTCCACTTGTTTTTGTTCCCTCCCCAGCTTACTTCCGTGTATAAGATGACCCTCAATTTTTAGTCTAAAGATTTTAGACAAAAGTATTGTCTTATACATGGAAAAATATGGTATATTTATCGGAAAGTATTTTTATATTTAAAAAAAAAGATGAAAACTTCTGACATGTTTCTCTATGGTATGGAAGAGGAATAGGGTATAGCAGGCTAATAAGGCTGAAATAAAGCCAGGAAAATGCAAGATGCTGAGAGAACTAGCACACTTTTGTAGCCCATCACTCTGGAACTTAAGGGATCACTGCTTTCTAGATACAGGATTAATATAAGGCCTGTGTTCAGGCCTTAGTTTGGATCCACCCCAGTGGTTATTTGTAGTTATTTTTTATGAACAATTAAGTGAAGCTGTTAACAAGACATCCATGCCACAGGAATGAACACCTGCTCTGAGAAAATCTACATACTAAAAACTAGCTTTTTCACCTGTGCTGATATCAGTTCTATAGTTATTACTATAAAGGCAGCTTGCTCAGTTTAATCCTCTTAAAACCCATCCCAGGTTTCTAGCTATAGATTTCTCCCTGGAAATACAGTGACAATTTGAACAGTCCCTGTGCTCCAACCCACTGAACCATTTCAAACCCTTTCAAAATTGACCTTTCAAGACTGAGATGTTTGGAAGATGCTACTCCATGGTAACTGGCCAAATGAGCAGTATTGAAACCCACCCGCCCCTTCCAATGGGGGGGGGGGGATAAAGAACAGCATAGAGAAAGCCATCAAAAGGGAGATGGCACTTAAATTCCTGACTATAGCCAGACGTTTAGAATGCCAAAGCTCATTCTGTAGGGGGTCATCAAGGATCCACTAGTTACCATTATCAGTGGCACTAACAGTGAGGGTGTGCTGAAAGAGTGCATTTTTCACTTCATACTCCGCATGGGGGGATGCACTGTAATGAATTAGAGATGGGCATGAACCACTGAACCAGTGGTTCATGCCTATCTCTGTAGTGAATCAATGATAGGCAGCTGAAAAATGAAACAAACAAATACATGACAAAATGTATGATTCCCCCCTCCCCGATATTTCTGTCCATCAATATCTGAGGCAGCTTTTCAGCACTTTTGTAGATGCTGAACTACTTCTTCCTGCTTTTTTTGGAGGTGAGACAGCATCATGGCTATTCAGATCTCAGATGCAGAAAGTCTAAACAATGGTGTCCTGAACCCCAACAAATCATGATGGCTTTGCCAAAGAACTCTTCTTTTTCTATTTCCATTTCTCTTGGATGATCAGCTGTAACAATCTGAGAGGCTAAAATATTCTAGTGTTCTGCATTTTTTGCATAGTATTATTTCTGGGTTTTCATTCACTTACTTTAGTACTCCTGATTGTTCACCCCAAAGTTCTTAACATCCTGCAGTAAATGCACATTTTGATTTTTAATCTAAACACACATTTCAAACATGTTTGAAACTTTAAATTCAAATTTATGAATATAATTTAATATAATTTAATTATATTAATATAATATAATTTAACATATAATTTAATATAATTTAATTATATAATTTAATTTAAATATAATTTAAATTTACGAATATGAAAGTATGCCAGTGCTCCTCACAAGCTTTCCTTCTTTGTGCTCACTGTCTTTACACAGAACTCAGACAAATTTTCAGAACTACATCTCCCAGAAGCTGTCAGCCATGATGGAGAATGGCCATGCTGACTAATGGATTCTGGATTGTGCAGTAGCACAAAATAGGTCTTCCAAACTCTGCAGCTGCATTTGTTCATGCTATTTTTCAAAAATAAATAAATAAATAAAAATCTGATGCCTGGTGGCAACCACCATCAATGGCCATATGAATCAATGAGACAATGAAAGCAATGAGGAAAGAACAGAAGCCATACTGCATAGGCTGAGAAAATTCCACAAATGTGACATTTTCCATAACACCAGAATTAAGGAATAGTTGATTCAGCCCTATATAATAACTGGTCCATTTCATAGCTGTTGATCTTTAGTATAGTTTTATGTAACAAAATATAATTTTCTTTGGAGTCACTGCCAGTTGGATTCCTTACCAACTGACACACATAATTCTGCTTTGAATTCTTTGGGACTGCCTTTTTTTTAAGTCATAAGTTTTATGTCTCTGCAGCACTTTAAATTTCTTTTTATTTTGACAGCTGCACCACACTGTCAGGCTGTTTGCAGCTTGGAAGCAACTGCAAGTAGGAACAGGCAGTGTTTAAACCTCAGAGAGAACTCAAATATATGGCTTAGTGATGTTTCAAAAATATGTGTGAGTTTGGCATTTCAAAGAGAAAACAATAAAATAGTATTGCAGATGCTGATCACCTCAGAATCATTGCTTTCAGATTCTTGCAATGCTTCTTTAAAATGCACACTTTACTGTAGTTCATACTCTCTACAATGTCAACCAGCAATAGTATCTACTCAATTTCTGTAGAAAAGGAATAGAGTGCTAGATTATGGACAGAGCTAATTCTTGCAATATCTTGAGATGTGCAATCTCTTGTGATGAAATTAAGCTTTGGTTTTCATTTTCAATTTGCACTGTATTAATCTTGGTTTGACATCATGCACATCCTGGGACTTCTCTATCATGTCCCCCAGCTCGTTCTCCCAAAACCCCAACATAGCATCCCATCTGAACAAGTTAATTCAAAATATGTTTGATTTTTTAAAGAAAACAGTGTCTTTTTCATTCTTTTATTTCCTTTTTTTTAACATCCTTTTGTTTCTAGCTATATGGTTTTCATTTACTGCCAAACATGGCAGTTTGACTGAAAGAAAGAAAGAAAGAAAGAAAGAAAGAAAGAAAGAAAGAAAGAAAGAAAGAAAGAAAGAAAGAAAGAAAGAAAGAAAGACACCAGACATTTATCCTATAGAACAAAAGGGTCCCAAAGTCCCTCGCAAGTGCCATACGGCTGCCTGGGGCAGCACCAAACCAGCCAGGAGTAACGTGGAAGCTTCTCTTTATTTTTTTGCTGAGTCAGTGGTGCTGCTGCTGCTCTTCTGGCTCCAGCTCCTTCACATGCCTTCACCTCCACGACTGCTCAGCACCCCTCGCTGCTCCTCCTGCTCCACCTCTGCTGCCACCACTCAGAGGAGCCATGAGTCCTAAAAGTTTGGGAACCACTGCTATAGAAGGCAAGGGTGAAGAATTCATAGCAGAGAAATGTCTTAGGCCTTGCTGATTTTATTTCCCCTCTGTTATACTTGGGTTTCTGTTAACTTCTGGAAGACCCTCAAAGGAACCATGGGATTTAACTCTAACCACATGTATTTCAGGCCTTGGATTATTATAATTAAATTCTTCAAAAGCCTCCGGTTTATGAATGTGGGGTATTGTACTTCTGTATTAACAATTCAAAACACCAGGAAATGGCCCAATATTGCTGCACTATATTGTGCCCATATTGCTAGCAGGAAAAAGGATGTCAAGCATAAAATAGCAAAGAGCAGCCTGAATGATGACAAAACCAAGGGCAGCACAGGATGGTCTATGGATACCCTCTTGTGCTCACTACCATTCATAAAATGACACCTAGCAAAAATCCCAGAAGCTAACTCTTTTTTTTTCTTCAGTTAATTATTTCTTACCCAAACAGGCTGTTGTTTTTTTTTTTTGACAAGTGTGAGTGGCAGTGAAATGTGATGTTGAAGGAGAATCTTACACATACCACAAACATCCAGAAAGGCAAAAAAGGGGGTTCTCAATCAAGTCAAGTCTGAACTCTTAATAGAGCAAAAGTGAATGAACCGCGGCTGTCCTGCCATGCACATATAATGAAAATACAGAACTAACCAGAAAAGTCAATATTGCTGGGAAAAGGCGGTAAGGCATGTAGGAATAGAGGAAAACCTAACATGAGACAGATTGTCTTAATAAAGGAAGCCACCACTGATGGTTTTCAAGACCTGAGCAGAACTTACTGGGAAAGACAATATTGTTGGGGGGTTGGAGGAGTAGGAAGAGAAAAGAACCTAATATGAGATATTATTGGTCTGAAATATCTGAGCAGATACACCATTTGGGAAGTCATTAAGTCATATAGTCAGAAGTGACTTGATGGCACATAACGTGTTTGGAGTTCTTTCTTGATTACCAGAGTTGTAAAGTGACAAAACAGGTAGAATGGTTGAAAGCATGACAGGATATAGGCACCAAAGCTCTGCTAACATCAAGTAAGACCATCCCCAGCCACCAGGCAAAAAAAAAGGAGTGGAAGGCGAAAAAAAGAGTAATTTCACAGTTTAAATGTGTGAGCTTCTGTATTCTATATTCTTTTAAAATATTTTTACAATACATAATTCCTTTTCCAGCACCAATGCCTGTCTGGCCAAGAAAAAGTTAAAAAGTTCTCCTGCTAAGAGTCAGCTAACTGGGTCCTGATGGACAGGATCAAAAATTTAGATTGCCACAGACCAGGAACTGATTCCCCCTTCGAAAACCTGTGTCAAAGGCCTTGTCTTAGAAATCCTGAGAGCATGTTTAGTGAAATCACTCAGGGCTGGGACACACAACTGTCCAATTTTGATTTTGTAATGCAGAAATACTTTGAATATGCCTGACAAAATTATATATTAATTTCCTGGAGATGCATGGTAAAATTTGCCTTTCTGGAGGACTGCTATTCCATTACTTTCTTTAAAGTCAGCCTTTTTTTTTTACTCTTTAAAGAAAATGTGTCTTTGGTATAATCAGGATAAAGCCACATGGTCATGGAAACAATACAAACGCAGGAGTAGGTGATACCTTTAATCGATCATTAAGTATATAAAACAAAAAACAAATAGAAAGCTTTCAATGATAAATCATCTTCTTCAAAGCTGTGCATCAAGTTCTTGTGGACAGTTCCAAACTTACGTGCTGTTTTTAATGTCCCAAATTCACATAGCTGATGGTGTAGAAGAAGGCCAGGCAAAGTTCTTAGATGGAAACAGGTGTAGCATGTTGGTTTCAAGCTCTTCTTCAGCTAGCAGTTTGGAATTTATGGCCCAGCTCTTAAAACAGAGGACAGTCACAGGCAATCTGGGGGCCTCCTCCTCCTCCCTTTCTGCCTTTTTGAAACTTGGAGAGTTTCTCTTTAGCTGGGGGAGGGAAGGCTGCCCAGTTAACATGGCTTGCCCCTAACAGAGATAGGATTAGGAATTTAGTGAAACCAGTCAATTTAAGTGAAATTAAAGCCAAATAAATATTTTTCCTTGGTGGATGCTCTCTTTAGCACGCAGTACTGCTTGTTTGATGTCAAGAGTCTATGATGTCCAAGAACTCGCACTGGTCTTCTGTTGATGCCCTGAATGGCCATTCTATGGTATCTTACAGTTTGGGAAAAATCAGGATAAGGCTGCATGGTCATGGAAACAATACAAATGCAGGAGTAGGTGATACCTTTAATCGACCATTAAGAATATAATGTCTTTGGCATTCTTCTGTAACTTTTTATTCTTTCAAAATAGAAATAAGCAGTTTGGGACCAAATACTTTCTTTCAAAATAAGAAAAAATGTCAATTTATCTGAGATATTTTAATTCTGGGAATGTTTAGGATCACTTGTTATTAACTGGTGTAGCGTTCTCCTTTAAATGTGGTCATGGCTCAGGTTTAGTTAGAGTGAGTCATGCATATTTATGTTGCTGAGAGGCGGAGCCAAGAGGCAGAGTATAAGAGGCAGAGCCTGAGGGGGAGAAGGGAGATCAGAGTTTTGGAAGGAGTTTGATTAGAGAGTTCAGAGATTTATGTGATTGTGATTAGACTGATGAAAATATAGTAGGAGATCTGAGAAGTGATTGACCAGTGACTGGAAGGGAGACGGAATAGAACTGAATATTAAAATACTGAAACAAATAAGCAAATAAACTAAAGATCTTTCTATTTCATTAAAGAGTGGACCTGATTCTTTCTAAAGGAGTTATGGGGATCTAGGGATCTCCTGGTGGCAGCAGTGGAAGGAAGGAAAGAGTTTGGTTTTGCCCTGGTGTGCTCTGAGGTCTGAGTCTAGGTGGACAGACCAAGGCACAAGTGGGTCCCACGCCACATAGGTTCCAGAGGTGCGGGATCCAAAAAGGGTCAAAACGCGACATTGGTGTCCAGCGGCGGGATACGAAGTAATCCAGTGAAGCCTATTGAAATAATCCAGTGAAACCTATTGAAGTAATCCAGTGAAGCCTTTATAAAAGAGTTTATTGAGTCAAGGGTACCTTTTAGACAGGATCTGTGGCAATGAGGTTTGGTTCCTGCTAGAGCTTTTGGGAAAAGCTTAGTAGCGGGGCCTCAGAACCCAGATCAGGGGGGTCTAAGATAGGGAACGACTGTGAGGAAATTTCTGAGTTTTACCTCAGGATCTGAGGATCAGAGGGCTTGCTGTGAAATCCCAGGCTGAGATAGGAGAGCGCTGTGGATAAGGCAGAAGCCAGGTCATAGCAGATCTGAGGGAAAGTACTAAAAGAAAAGGCTTGAAATAAATTTATATCAGTAACTGGAAGTAAGATAAGAAAAAAAACAGGTCCTTTTAAAAAAATTTGTGAACGCTGCTCTAATCACCTCAGAGAAAGAAAAAACAAAAAGGAAAAGATGCCTCCCAAACACGCCACAAGGGGGAGTCCTGAGTCTGAAGAGTTACCTCAGGAATTGGAGGGAAATAAGGAATTAAGCCCTCAAGAATTTGAGAAATGGAAACTGGAAAGGGAATTTAAATTTAAGGAACTACAGCTCAGAGCTGAGCAGGAGGCCAGACAATTTGAGCAGGAGGAGAGAAAGAGGGAACAGGAAAGCAAAGAAAGAGCTGAGCAGGAGGCCAGACAATTTGAGCAGGAGGAGAGAAGGAGGGAACAGGAAAGCAAAGAAAGAGCTGAGCAGGAGGCCAGACAATTTGAGCAGGAGGAGAGAAGGAGGGAACAAGAAAGCAAAGAAAGAGCTGAGCAGGAGGCCAGACAATTTGAGCAGGAGGAGAGAAGGAGGGAACAGGAAAGCAAAGAAAGAGCTGAGCAGGAGGCCAGACAATTTGAGCAGGAAGAGAGAAAAAGGGAAATGGATTTTCAACTACAGATGAGACAGCTAGAGATTTCTGCTCTAAACAATAATCTTAATAATAACAACAGTGGGGGAGGTGGAATCCTGTCAAAGATAGACTTGAAGAAGTTTCCCCAGTACAAAAGAGGGGACTGTCCTGAATCCTTCCTCATTGCTTTTGAACGCACCTGCAATGACTTTGAAATCAGAAATGAGGATAGAATGATGGTTTTAAGAGCGCAGGTTAGCGGAGATCTGGCAGAAATATATGCCCAGATGAATCCCGAGAAGGCAAGAGATTTTGAGGCATATAAAAAGATGGTTTATTCAAGATTTTGTCTGAACTCTGAACACCTGAGGCGGAAATTTCGCTCTCTCTCTAAAAAGCAGGATGAATCGTACTCTCAGTTGGGAGCTAGATTGGCGCAGACTCTGGATAAGTGGATTGAAAGAGAGGAGATCACTTCTTTAGAACAGTTGAAGGATTTAATTGGGCTAGAACAGTTTTACTCCCTATTACCTGGAGAACTACGGTATTTAGTAAGGGACAAGAATCCTAAAAATTTATGGGAAGCGGGAGAACAAACTGATTTGATTAATGCTTACAGGAACCCTAGATTTTCAGAGCTGAGAGTAAATAAACCAAACTGGGACAATAACTATAAAAAGCCTTTTAATAAAAATTACCTCAGCAGGAATCCTGAGAGAGAAGGTCAGGGCGGGACTTCCCCAAAGTTGCCAAGGGCTAGCCCGCCAAAAACATCAAACCCTGAGGCACGGTTCGCCAAAGTACCTCAGAATGACAAAAGGAATTTTAAATGTTTTAACTGTGGGCAACCAGGCCACTTACAATTCCAGTGTAGGCAACCATACCCCAACTTGCAGAGAAATGATTCTCTAACCAAAAAGGTGTATTGTGTCAAGCAAGTGGAATCAGGGGAGGAAAATAGTAGACAGAGACCTGATCCCATAACCACCACCACTTCTACTGACCATGAGGAGGAAGATATTCCTATAGCCCAAGTAGTCCATTGTTTCTATATCAGCAATGACCAGACCCTTCTCAGAAACGCAGGTGAAGAGATAGTTGTGAAAGGAAAGAAGTACATTGCAATAAGAGATACAGGATCCCAAATCTCCATTGTCCATTCCGATTTAGTAGCCCAGGATGACATTATTCCTGGCAAAGAAATGTCTTTAAAGGGAATTGGGAAGGAAACCGTGGTTTTAAAAGTGGCTGAGATACCAGTAGAATACCAGAATTGGTCTGGAAAGTGGCAAGTAGCTGTGTCAGATGAAATACCAGCAGCTTTTCTCCTTGGTTGGGATTTAATAGAGCATGTCAAGAGTGCGTTAGTGCTTACCCGCTCAAAGGGGGGTCAAAACTCACCCTCTGCAGCTCAAACCGATATTGTAGCAGAGAGAGGCCTAGGAGCGGTTACCGTGGCAACCCAGCTTGATAGGGCTGAGGCAGAACTCATGCTACTACAGAATCCCAAAACAAATAACAATTTTGCCCAGGAGCAGAAGGAGGACATTAGCTTGGGAGTTTGCTTTGAAGCTGCCAGGACTCCCACTGTACTGTCTCCTGAGTGCCCTGAGAGCTTTAGCTTAACCAAAGACCTTCTGTACAGGGAAACGTTAGCTACTCCATACCGAGGAAAAGGGGAACCCCGAAAGCAATTAGTGGTCCCTAGTAAATACAGGGAGAAAATCATTAATCACGCTCACAGCAGTTTATTTGGAGCTCACATGGGGATCACCAGAACCAAAAGACGGGTTGGCCAGAACTTCTTTTGGCCAGGTATGGGCAAACAGATTACTAGTTTCTGTAAAACGTGTGATGTCTGTCAGAGACGAGGGACTGGGCAGGACAGGACCAAAGCCAAATTATGTCCTCTGCCAGTCATCTCTACACTGTTCCAAAGGCTGGGAATCGATCTAGTGGGTCCCTTACCTAATGCCACCCGTAGGGGAAATAAATACATCTTGACCATAATGGATTTTGCCACTAGATATCCCGAGGCAATTCCTTTGCGCAACATGGAAACTGACACCATGGCAGATGCCCTAATCAATTACATGAGCCGATTGGGATTTGCCAGCGAGATAGTCAGCGATTTGGGAATGAGTTTCACATCCAAACTGATCAAAAGGTTATGGAAGGCTTGTGGAATTACCCAAATCAACTTGACTCCATATCATCCAGAGACCAATGGGCTAGTTGAGAAATTCAATGGCACTTTAGTGCGCATGATTAAGGCGTATGTAGCAGAGAACCCAAATGATTGGGACTGCAAAATACAACCCTTACTATATGCTTATAGGAGCATCCCTCAAGAGAGCACAGGATTTAGTCCTTTTGAGTTACTGCTAGGACGAGAGGCGCGCGGACCTTTAGATTTGCTCCGCATGAACTGGGAAGACCATAGAGAAAGTGACTCAGAGTCAGTGGTAGAATATATGCACAGGTTGCAAAACACCCTGCAAAGGTCTCTAGAGATAGCCGGAAAGAACTTAAGGGCTGCCCAGACTAAGCAGAAGACCTGGTATGACAAGAAAGCCTGTGAAAGAACTTTTGGGCCTGAAGATGAAGTTCTCTTGCTTAGGCCAATCAGAGGACACAAGCTACAATTAGCTTGGGAGGATCCCTATAAAGTAGTGACAAAATTGAACAATGTCAATTATGTGATACAGAAGGAGGAAGGCCCTGATGCTTTAAAGAGCGATGCATCTAAAGATGTTCGGGAGGAGAAGAGGGAACTGCCTACCCTTTCCCTAGCTGAGCAAGTGAAGCCCCGAGCCAGACTTAAAGATGACATCACTATAAAACGACCAGCAGATGACATCCTGTGGACAACCGAGTGGCCGATGACCGCCAGTCGACGGAAAAGGGTGCGGAGAAAGGAGCCAGTGGTCAACAGAGGGACTCCTGAGTACCAGCAGAGGTGTGTCCAGCTGAAGGAGATGACCACAACCGGACCAGTCCATGGTGCGCCAGACTACGACGGGAAAGTGAGAGACTTGGACTTTGCAAATTTTGCCTTTGAAACAGAGACTCAGTTCTTGCCTCGAAAGCCCACAACGTCGCAGATGTGCTTTCCAGGAGGCTAGATGAATGATACCAGGACTTTTATTATAAACTGAAATGGACTATAATTCACAGTTAATTATTTATGTAAAAAAAAGTCGTGATCGTGATTTCTGTATGGTTGTAAATTCTGTAAAATGATAAGGTAAGGTATATTATTGATTAGTAGATGATAAGGTAAAGTATTGTATTGATTATTAAATGATAAGGTAATGTATATTATTGATTAGTAGATGAAAAGGTAAAGTATGGTATTGATTATTAAATGATAAGGTAAGGTATTTGGTTGATATTTAGTAAAAATGTGAAAGGTAAATTGTTATGAGAAAAAAAAAAGTTTAAGCAATTGCACCTGTTTGTTCAGGAGGAAAAATGTGTTTTCCCTCCCAAACAAACCTAAGTAAGGGGGGAGGTCTGTAGCGTTCTCCTTTAAATGTGGTCATGGCTCAGGTTTAGTTAGAGTGAGTCATGCATATTTATGTTGCTGAGAGGCGGAGCCAAGAGGCAGAGTATAAGAGGCAGAGCCTGAGGGGGAGAAGGGAGATCAGAGTTTTGGAAGGAGTTTGATTAGAGAGTTCAGAGATTTATGTGATTGTGATTAGACTGATGAAAATATAGTAGGAGATCTGAGAAGTGATTGACCAGTGACTGGAAGGGAGACGGAATAGAACTGAATATTAAAATACTGAAACAAATAAGCAAATAAACTAAAGATCTTTCTATTTCATTAAAGAGTGGACCTGATTCTTTCTAAAGGAGTTATGGGGATCTAGGGATCTCCTGGTGGCAGCAGTGGAAGGAAGGAAAGAGTTTGGTTTTGCCCTGGTGTGCTCTGAGGTCTGAGTCTAGGTGGACAGACCAAGGCACGAGTGGGTCCCACGCCACATAGGTTCCAGAGGTGCGGGATCCAAAAAGGGTCAAAACGCGACAAATGGTTTTTACATGTTTTTTTTTTAATGCCCAAACTTCCCGTTTGGCATAGAGGAAGCACTGCCTATCTGCTACATCTGTGCCCAATTTGGTGCTGATCCAAAGTCTCATTTCAGAGTTATACGAGTAATTTTTTTGTTTTGGCTGCCCTCATTTTAAAAATTGCCTTGTAGAATATTTATTTGTCCTGCTGCACAATAACTCAAGTGTACTACTGTACAACTATAATAATTTGCTTCTCCAACTAGCTATCTCACCCTCTATCCTATGTACAAGGGATCCTATGCTGAGTTTCACTGCTGCAACAAAGTTGCTGGCATAGCAGTTATATAGTCAGTTTAGCCTAATCCTCCAGAATGCCCTGGACCCAACATCGTTGTGGTAATTGTAGGGAGTAGAAGATGCCAACTACCCATCCTCATAACCCATGAAAAAAGGTGGATAATTGAGAAAATTCAGCAAAGAGTTTTGTTTTTTTAAGAGAACAAGAAGTGAGGTGCATGTCAAAAAGTGTTTTCTGAGCCATTTGAGCCCAGCTCACTTTTACCATTATATGTACCATTTCACTTTTATCTATATGTGGGACAGGAAGCAATAGTTAGAACTGGATATGGAACAACTGATTGGTTCAAAATTGGGAAAGGAGTACGACAAGGCTGTATATTGTCTCCCTGCTTATTTAACTTATATGCAGAATACATCATGCGAAAGGCTGGACTGGATGAATCCCAAGCCAGAATTAAGATTGCCGGAAGAAATATCAACAACCTCAGATATGCAGACGATACCACTCTGATGTCAGAAAGTGAGGAGGAATTAAAGAACCTCTTAATGAGGGTGAAAGAGGAGAGCACCAAAAATGGTCTGAAGCTCAACATCAAAAAAACTAAGATCATGGACACTGGTCCCATCACCTCCTGGCAAATAGAAGGGGAAGATAAGGAGGCAGTGACAGATTTTACCTTCTTGGGCTCCATGATCACTGCAGATGGTGACAGCAGCCACGAAATTAAAAGACGCCTGATTCTTGGGAGGAAAGCCATGACAAACCTAGACAGCATCTTAAAAAGCAGAGACATCACCTTGCCGACAAAGGTCCACATAGTCAAGCTATGGTTTTTCCCGTAGCAATGTATGGAAGTGAGAGCTGGACCATAAAGAAGGCTGACCGCCAAAGAATTGATGCTTTTGAACTGTGGTGCTGGAGGAGACTCTTGAGAGTCCCCTGGACTGCAAGGAGATCAAACCTATCTGTTCTGAAGGAAATCAACCCTCACTGGAAGGACAGATCCTGAAGCTGAGGCTCCAATACTTTGGCCATCGCACGAGAAGAGAAGACTCCCTGGAAAAGACCCTGATGTTGGGAAAGTGTGAAGGCAAGAGGAGAAGGGGACGACTGAGGATGAGATGGTTGGACAATGTCATCGAAGCTACCAACATGAATTTGACCCAACTCCGGGGGGCAGTGGAAGACAGGAGGGCCTGGCGTGCTGTGGTCCATGGGGTCACGAAGAGTTGGACACGACTTAATGACTAAACAACAACAACACTTTTACCAACCCATTTGACTGAAAGAAGGTGGGCATATTTATAGATTTAAAGATTACCCTGAGGGCATTTGCCAGTAACATGGCATATGAATATCTCAAATTGATTTATAATTGGGTACGTATAAGGCAGATGCTTATCTCCAAATGGGAGAGGAGATCAGTATTTTATGACTAAATGTGATGGGCGATGGACATAAAATATTCTTAGAGAAATATAAAGAATTCACCCCATGAAATTTGTTTTTGTCTAGTAAATGTCTATTTAAAGCATACTTCTAAAAATGGTATTTGTAGCACCATGGAGAAGAATGCTGCCTCACTACTTTAATTACGGCTATGCTAAATGTATCTAATTTGCCAATGGACCCACTTTTTTGGGGGGGAGGGGAACTGGCATTTTGTGAAAATCACCATGAACAGCAGACCATTCTCAAAAGGTGTGGATGAAGTGGAAGCAGAACTCTGATGCAGAGAGGTTTTTCATATGGCCAGATCCATAATTCTTTTTCCGTAGCAACGACTCGAGCGATTTGTTTTGCGTATTTCACAGACTCTCACAGGCACTTTGTGTTGCTACATCCAGTCCTTTCAGCCTGTTTCTTCACTGTGTCCTTTTCACAGCATACTCAGTCCCGTTCCTCATTAGTTTTAGGGCCTGTTTGCACTGCCAGAATAAACCAGCAGAGCGATCTTTTTTAAAAAACAAAATTTGTGCTTAAGTCATGTGGACTTGAGGCTGAATGCAAAACTTTTGTGGCATCCTCACCCTGCTGCCACCAATGCTGCTGCTGCTGCAGACTTCATCTCCTGTCAGGTGGGTCTGACAGGGAGGAGAATGGAAAGTGACGGGGAGGAGGAGGATTGGGAAAGGGGCCATTTTTTTCTTCTGGCAAACCTGGCACATACACACACACACAAATGCACTCACACACATGCACACACAGAGAGGCGAGAGAGAGATTTAGGGTGACTGCAAGGAAGGTGTAAGGGTGCTTTCCTCCCCTGGAAGCAGGAAACCCAAACCTTCCACCTACAGAGCGAACCAGTGGAGGAGAAGGTGGTGGTGGTGGAGGAACCTTTGCACTCTAATTCCTAAATAAACTCTCCCCATCAATCCCCATGATTTTTGTATGTAGAATCACCCCAAATCACAGAGACATGGGTCCCAGGCATACCAGGATTGGTAGTCTGTGGGCACAGACGGGATGTATGATTTGATGGTAGTTTGGTGAGGATCCCATATAAAAATCATATGAAATCATGACAGCTGAGAGGTGGGGAAAGGTGCAGATGGCCCCCACCTGGCTGACAGGCTGGATAATTTATTGAAAAATGAACAAAAAATGTATTTTTTGTTTTCTTTACCAGCCTATAAGCCAGCCGGGAGCCATCTGCACATGCCCCGCCTCTCAGCTGGGAGGCAGGCACATGCACAGATGGCCCCCATCCAGCTGACAGACCAGCTAACTAAATGTGTGTGTGTGTGTGTGTGTGTGTGTGTGTGTGTGTGTGTGTGTGTGTGTGTGTGTGTGTGTGTGTGTGCTTATTTCTTGTTTAGTGGCCTGTCAGCCAGGTGGGGGCCATCTGTGTATGTCCCTGCTTAACAGTTGAGAGGCGGGGACATGCATGGATGGCCCCAGCCTGCGGTGGGGCTCTTGAGATTGCTGGAGCAGCTGAGGAATAGGAGGCAGTGGCACAAAAGGGTAGGGAGAAAACAGGGGGCAGTGGGAAAGGGGAGGCTGTGAGGGGGCAATGAACCAGGAGGTTGGTAAATCACCCCAAAATTCATTGGTTCAGGGAAGTTTGGGTTCTCCAGTTTGGACTGGTCCAAACCAACAAATTAGTGATTTTGGATGAATCTCCTGGTTCGTTTTTGGCTTCGTCCCCATATCTAGTAAAAATGATAAAATAGTGGAGAAAATAAAATGGACAAATTCATTCATTCAGGCCTAAACCTCTGACTGCTTCCAGGTCTGGGTTAGATTCTCTATATCATGTAAGTGCTGGATTAGAGTTGCCACCTCAGGTTTCATTTTCTTTTTTCCTTTTCCCCCTTCCTGACAAGTGCCTCACTTTTAACACGTATGCAACAGGTAGGCATAACACAGTTCTCTTCTCACAAGGAATCACTGTACCTATTGAGTTTCTCCAGTAAGGATGGTTGAGCTTTTTGTTTTGTTTCTTTTTAATATAAACTTATCACTCCTCACATTATTATTATTATTAGTAGTAGTAGTAGTATTAGTATTAGTATTAGTATTAGTATTAGTATTTTAAAAAGAGAGAGAAAATAGGTTTGTTTGTTCATTTTTATCCTAAGGGCTGATGAACTAATGAACAAAATATTAGAAAGTGATTCCCCTTCCAAGATTACAGACTGTATGTTTCCTATACCTATGGGCTAAATTCAATTACTAATCCCAAGTAAAATACATTCAGTATAAAATGTTAGGGCCTTTCTTGGCCAACAGTCCTTACCAGACTAGAAATTTAAATGCAAGAGGGGGAGAGAAAAAAATCGTCACACTTTAAAGACTGATGGACCCGCCTTATTAGGAGAAAAGCAGCCTATAAATCAAACAAAGAAATGAAGAAATAAAATATTTCCATGTGAGTGTTCATGGCCCAAATCCCAAGTGTATTTTAATCCACGAAAGCTCACAATGATATAAAACTATTAGTCTTTAAAGTACTACACTATTTTTCCTTTCCTCACCTTTTCCTCCTTTACGTTTGTCAACATGCTGAGAGAGAACAACATGGTTACTTCTTTGGAAAGCTGTTGCTTTCCAGCCTTTCGCTTGAAGATCTAACTTGCTTTGAATTTTTCAAGTAGCCAGATTTGTTCTTTCCCAGAAGAATATGTGGTTCAATCTACAATTTTCCTCTGCTTTTTGCACTTTTAAAAAGAATTTAGAAGTGTACACAAATTATAATCATTTTCACATATTTTCTAATAGAATGGGCACATTGTAGAAGAGGTTCATGTGTTTCCTTTTTAAAAAAATGCAAATTAAATACACCAAATGCAGTGCACTAGCCTTCAGAAGAGTCTTACATTTCCAGGATTTGATGCCTGCCTTCATCAGCAAATTCAAGAAGGCTATTCATCACCTGCCAAGCTGGTATATAAGGTTAGTGGATTGTCTTCAGCTTGGTTGCTTACAAGTTGTATAAGCCTTATTCAAACTAGTATGAAGCATGTCCTCTAAGAAGGTGCCTAAGAGGACTCATTGCTTCTTTTTATTTTAACGGCCTCAACTTTCAAAGGATGGTTGAAAACCTAAATTTGAAAGATTGTATGCAAGGTTGCAGGGAGTGTGCGCTCATGTCAACCCTGGAGTGTTGGAACTGTTCTCCCCTCTCCTCAAGGCATCTGGAAAGGCTACGAGGATGACAGCTGTGATAAACGCCTACGGAAATATGAGACATATCAAAGAAAGACAGGGGCTGCAAATGAAGTTGGAAGGGTCACAAGTCCATCTCTGCCTCTAGGAGTCCTGAAACGTGGAGTCCAGAGCACAGATGTGGCAAGAGCTCTCCTGCAGTAGGATCAGGAAGACAAAAGAGCTGTCAGAAGGATGGAAAGACAGTGAATGTACAAAAGTTACAAATCCAAAATGCTTTAAAAAGATCTGAGGAATTAAATATATTGTTCATCATAAGTTCAGATTTAATATTTTAGCATTAATTTGTTTGGATTTCCACTCGCACTACTGATCTTGTACAAGTGTCTCCCCTACTTGTCTGGATGTCTATTACATGACTGGTTGCACTGCAGTTGCACCACATGACCTTACAATATAGTGCAACCATATGTGCAATATTACTTGTGTAATAGACAGACCAACTGTGTTTGAACCAGTTCACACGCTACCCAAATTCACTTTGATCTGAAACCAAATTTCAGTCTGGAAACCCAGAGGTTTATTCCTATAACTGGAAACCAACAAAAATCTATTACTCTCCCCCCTACCCCTTGTTTTCAAGTGTGGATGAAATTTGCTGTCATAGTAGCACCTTAATGGTGGGTTAAACTTGCCAGGTTTTATACCCTGTTTACCTGAAAATAAGACCTAACCTGAAAATAAGCCCTAGCATGATTTTTCAGGATGCTTGTAATATAAGCCATACTCCCAAAAGAAGCCCCAGTTAAGTGAAACCCCTCTCTCCACCATTTTGCAGCAACAAGAAGAAGATGACATGACTATGTTTGAATAAATGTAGATTGTTGTACATGAAAAAATAAAACATCCCCTGAAAATAAGCCCTAATGTGTTTTTTGGAGCAAAAATTAATATAAGACCCTGTCTTATTTTGGGGGAAACACGGTATACGTAGGTGTATCAATTGTTTCTAATTTTTTGAAAAATATTCATGTGTTTTGTGTGTGTGTGTGTCTGTGTGCCATAATTTTTTTTTTTTTTTTTGAAGGTTTGGAGGTCATGGCCACTGATTCTGTCCTGACTTCCACCCATGCATGGTACTGTTTGCACAGAAAGTCAAAACATGAGCATGAAGTGGTCAGGGTGAAATTGGTGGGTATACTCTCACTGTATTATATGCCTTTGGGTCATGGCCTAAGAATTCAATTTTTATTTGTTTCAGTTGCATGTTATTGTGTGCACACAATACTCAAGCTGGGCAAATGAAAGGATATACTCTTTTTTTAGTAGATATACCAACTGTAATCCCAGTGTTTGTTGTGTGGATACTATGCATTGGTCTTCTCTCTGTTACAAGGCTTTGCAAAAGATGTGCCACAGGTTGTACAGATATGTTGTGTGAATGCATTTTAAAATGGCAACAGACTAGAATTAGGGTTTCCACATTCCAGTCTACCAAATCTGGGCCACACTGTTTGCATATTATTAAAAAAAATTTTTTAGATTAGATTAGGCATCCTTCAGTCTCGAGAGACTATGGTATCGTGCTCTGTATGGAGGACTTGGAACAGCATCTAGTGTGGCTGAGAAGGCCAATTCGAGAGTGACAATCCCTTCCACACTGAAGACAAATACAATCTGTACCCCGTCTAGCTCCCTGATTTTGCTGCTTTCGTGACTGCCTCTTTGCCTTGGCCTGCTGGACAAGGGTCTCTTCAAATTGGGAGAGGCCGTGATGCACTGCCTGCCTCCAGGCTGAACGCTCAGATATCAGGGTTTCCCATCTGTTGAGGTCCATTTCCAAGGCCTTCAGATCCCACTTGCAGATATCCTTGTATTGCAGCTGTGCTCTCCCTCTGGGGCGATTTCCCTGCACTAATTCTCCATACAGGAGATCTTTTGGAATCCGGCCATCAGTCATTCTCACAACATGCCCAAGCCAACGTAGACGTCGCTGTTTCAGTAATGTATACATGCTAAAAATTCCAGCTCGATCTAGGACTACTCTATTTGGAACTTTGTCCTGCCAGGTGATACCAAAAATCCGTCGGAGACAACGCATATGGAATGTGTTCAGCTTCCTCTCCTGCCGTGCACAAAGGGTCCAGGACTCACTGCAGTATAGGAGTGTGCTCAGGACACAGGCTCTATATACCTGGATCTTGGTGTATGCCGTCAGCTTCTTATTGAGCCATACTCTCTTTGTGAGTCTTGAGAACATGGTAGCTGCTTTGCCAATGCGTTTATCCAGCTCGACATCTAGGGAGAGAGTGTCAGAGGTCATTGAGCCAAGGTACACAAATTCATGAACAACCTCCAATTCTTGCGTGGAGATGGTAATATTGCTCTCAATCTAGAGAGATTAAAGAGCTTTCCATCTGATCTAGTCCGGAGATAGACACCTTCTGTTGCAGTTCCAAAGGCATGCTTCAGCATGACAGCAAAAAAGATCCTGAACAGGGTCAGTGTGAGGACACACCCTGTTTCACTCCGCTTCGGATGTCAAAGGGATCTGATGTTGAGCCATCAAAAACTACAGTGCCCTTCACTCCCTCATGAAAGGACCTGATGATGTTAAGGAGCTGAGGTGGACATCCAATCTTGGGAAGTATTTTAAAAAGGCCATCCCTGCTAACCAAGTCAAAGGCCTTTGTGAGATCTATGAAGGCCACAAAGAGTGGCTGTCGTTGTTCCCTGCATTTCTCCTGCAACTGTCTGAGAGAGAATACCATGTACAGCAGTTACTGACTGGACCCATATCAAGTACACAGAGGGAGCTGGCTCGGTCTCCCTCTGTTTTTGCAGGACTGGGCCCTGCTGCTCCTGGCTGCCTCACCCCCTCTCAACATCAGCCACCTGGCTCAGGGGGAGAGAGGGCTTTTAAGCCGGAGCTGCTCTTGGGACCCTACTGGACCAGCGTTCCTGCACTCAGGAGGAACCGAAGACTATCTGCCGGCCACAGCTCACTGTGTGAGAGACAGGGGGACTGTGGTTGGGCTCCTGCCGGCTGCCAACTCTTTTCTGGGGGAGCTGGCTCGGTCTCCCTCTGTTTTTGCAGCACTGGGCCCTGCTGCTCCTGGCTGCCTCACCCCCTCTCAACATCAGCCACCTGGCTCAGGGGGAGAGAGGGCTTTTAAGCTGGAGCTGCTCTTGGGACCCTACTGGACCAGCGTTCCTGCACTCAGGAGGAACCGAAGACTATCTGCCAGCCACAGCTCACTGTGTGGGAGACAGGGGGACTGTGGTTGGGCTCCTGCCAGCTGCCAACTCCTTTCCAAGGGAGCTGGCTCAGTGTCCCTCTGTTTTTGCAGGACTGGGCCCTGCTGCTCCTGGCTGCCTCACCCCCTCCTCAACATCAGCCACATGGCTGGGGGGGGAGAGAGAAGGGGCTTTAGAAGGGTTATATATTTTTTTTAATTGTGATTAATTGCCATCAATTAAGAGAGACCCAAGGGACGTGGTGGCACTGCGGGTTAAACCGCAGAAGCCTCTGTGCTGTAAGATCTATAGATCTGCAGCTATAAGATCGAATCCACGCGATGGAGTGAGCACCCGTCGCTTGTCCCAGCTCCCGCCAACCTAGCGGTTCGAAAGCATGCAAATGCAAGTAGATAAATAGTGACCACCTCGGTGGGAAGGTAACAGCGTTCCGTGTCTAAGTCGCACTGGCCATGTGACCACGGAAGATTGTCTTCAGACAAACGCTGGCTCTATGGCTTGGAAACGGGGATGAGCACCGCCCCCTAGAGTCAAACACGACTGGACAAATTGTCAAGGGGAACCTTTACCTTTACCTTTAAGAGAGACCCACAGTGGATTTGAGGGAACAGGAAGGGGGGAGGGCGTTGGAGGGGGCACCCATTGAGGTGGTGCTGGGTAGGGGAAGGAATGGCGGTGGGGGTAGAACATGCCCACGTAGGAGAAGAGAGGTTAGATATCTTACATCTATCCCCTCTTCTCATCCTACCCCCAACCAGGTGGTATCAGGTGACCATAACAGCAAACCCTCAAGCCACACGGTGCTGTTGATGAATGCCAGGTCAGTACAAAATAAGACTGCCCTCATCCATGATGTAATTCTGGATGAGGGTGCTGACCTGGCATGCATTACTGAGACCTGGGTGGGAGAGGAGGGTGGTGTTCCCCTCTCCCAGCTGTGTCCACCTGGGTACTCGGTCCAGCACCAATGTCGCTCGGAGGGTCGGGGAGGGGGAGTTGCTATAGTCTATAGGAGTTCTATCTCCTTGACCAGGCTTCCTATCCCTTTGAGAGGAGGTCTTGAGGGCCTGTATTGTGTGTTGGGCTTACGAGACAGATTGGGGATTCTGTTGGTGTACCGCCCACCCTGCTGCGTACCAACAGTCTCCCTGCCTGAGTTGACGGAGGTAGTCTCGGACCTGGTGTTGAGGACTCCCAGGCTGTTGGTGCTGGGGGACCTCAACATCCATGCCGAGGCTGCCTTGACTGGGGCGGCTCAGGACATCATGGCCGCCATGACAACCATGGGGCTGTCTCAATGTGTCATCGGCCCGACACATGAGAAGGGCCATACCTTGGACCTGGTTTTCTCAACGGGACTGGAAGATGGTGGTTTGGATATGGAGGGACTGGTTGTGACCCCATTGTCATGGTCAGACCACTTCCTGGTCAAGTTTAGTCTATTAGCTTCTTCTCCCCTCTGCAAGGGTGGGGGATCTATTAAGATGATCCGCCCTTGGAGACTAATGGATCCAGGTGGTTTCCTGAATGCTCTGGGGGATTATTCATCTGATATGGTCGGCGCTCCTGTCAAAGCTCAGGTCACCCTATGGAATAGGGAGATGACCCGGGCGGTTGACATGATTGCGCCTAAGCGCCCTCTCCCTGCACGCAGAGCCCAGACAGCTCCTTGGTATACTTCTGAACTGCGGGCGATGAAGCGAGAGGGGAGACGGCTGGAGCGCAGGTGGAGGAAATCCCGCTGGGAGTCCGATTGAACACGACTTAGAGCCCATTATCGGGCCTATTTCGTGGCAATACGGATGGCGAAACGGCAATATTTCTCCAGCCATATTGCTTCCTCAGAATGTCGTCCAGCAGAGCTGTTTCGGGTGGTCTGGGATCTTCTTCAACTGGGAAATCCGGTGGAGGTCCCGGACTGCTCATCAGCTCGCTGTAATGAGTTTGCCATTCCTTTTGACGGAAAAATCGCACAGATTCGCAGTGGGTTGGACTCCACCATTACTGCAGAATCAGAGGATGTGTCCAGTGTGCCGTGCTCAGGTCAAATATTAATGGATGAGTTTCAATTGTTGAGACCTGAGGATGTGGACAGGGTGCTTGAATCTGTCCATTCTACCACCACTCCGCTCGACCCTTGCCCATCTTGGCTAATTGGAAGATCTGCCAGAGGGGTTCGCACCTGGGTCCTGGAGGCCGTGAACGCCTCTTTGAGAGAGGGAGTGGTCCCTACCACCTTGAAAGAGGCGGTAATTCAGCCACTCCTTAAAAAGCCTAACCTGGACCCAAGGCTGGTGGGTAACTACCGACCAGTGGTGAACCTCCCTTATTTGGGCAAAGTGTTGGAGCGGGTTGTGGCTGGGCAACTCCAGGCGCTGCTGGATGAAATGGATTTTCTGGATCCATTTCAATCAGGTTTCAGGCCAGGTTTTGGTATGGAGACTGCCTTGGTCGCCCTGTATGATGACCTTTGCCGGGAGAGAGACAGGGGGAGTGTGACCCTGTTGATACTCCTGGACCTCTCAGCGGCTTTCGACACCATCGACCATGGTGTCCTTCTGGATAGGCTGGCTGGGTGGGGAGTTGGGGGCACCGCTTTACGGTGGTTCTGCTCTTTCCTGGCTGACCGTGTCCAGAGGGTGGTGCTGGGGGACAGTTGCTCTGTCCCATGGCGTTTATGTAATGGAGTTCCTCAGGGCTCGATACTGTCCCCCATGCTGTTTAACATCTACATGAAACCGCTGGGAGAGGTCATCAGGAGGTTTGGGCTGAGGAGTCAGCAATATGCTGACGATACTCAGCTCTACCTCTCGTTTTCCACCAATCCAGGTGAGGCGGTTTCTGTGCTGAACTCGTGTCTGGACCTGATAATGGACTGGATGAGGGTTAATAAATTGGAACTCAATCCAGACAATACGGAAGTGCTGTTAGTGTGTGCTTCGCCGGACAGGCTGGAGGGCCATTTCCCTGCCCTGAATGGGGTTACACTAAGGGACAGGGTCCGCAGCTTGGGGGTGCTCCTGGACCCCAGTCTAACACTGGAAGCCCAGGTGGACTCGGTGTCCAGGGGCGCCTTCCTTCAGCTGCGGAAATTACACCAGCTACGGCCCTACCTGGACGAGCGGAGTCTCATGACAGTGACACATGCACTGGTAACATCTCGCATAGATTACTGCAATGCGCTCTACGTGGGGCTGCCTTTGAAGATGGTCCGGTGACTGCAACTGGTCCAGAATCAAGCTGCGCGGCTGGTGAGTGGTGGGGCCGCTAGGGAACACATCAAGCCGATTCTGTTTAAATTACATTGGCTACCAGTTGCTGCCCGGGCCCAATTCAAAGTGCTTGTTTTGACATATAAAGCCCTAAACGGCTTCGGCCCAGGCTACCTGAAGGACCGCCTCCTTCCATATGAACCTACCCGGCAGTTAAGATCTATCCAGGGGGCCCTTTTGAAAGAGCCATCCCTCAAGGAGGTAAGAGGGATGGCTTGTAGACAAAGGGCCTTTTCGGCAGCTGCCCCCAGACTATGGAATGCCCTCCCAATTGAGATTCGTCTGGCGCCGACGCTGATGACATTTTGGCGCCAGGTCAAAACCTTCCTGTTCCAGAAGGCTTTTAATTGAAAAAATATCAACTGTGGGTCCTGATGGCAATTTTTAGAGTATATATTTTAATTGCATTTTAATTGTTTTATCTTTCTTTGTATTTTAACTGTTGTAAGCTGCCCAGAGACCTTTGGGTAGTGTGGGCGGCATATAAGTTAAATAAATAAATAATAAATAAATAAATAATAAAATAAATAAATAAGTAATGGCTAGAGTCCTGGCCTGCACATGGGAACTAAGTTCAAATCCTTCCATAGTCATTAGTACCTCTCAGTGAAAAATATCCTACAGGTTTGCTTTTGGGACAAAAGGGTGTTTGTGTGTGTGGGGGGGGACATATGAAGAAGCCATCTATATCCATTATGCATATAAATAAATACATGTACATAAATAAATAGCAGTCAGAATATCTCTTAGTTATGGCTGCTGACTTAACGCTCAATGAGCATAAATCTCAGTGGCAAATTGTTGCAAATTAATGAGACAGCATAGAGACCGAGGCCCAGTAGCACCACCACTATCACCCTGAACTCAAGTGGTTGTGCAGGCTCCCATAGTATAACAAAAAAGTTGTTCCAGGAGTAAAGACGTTTGACACACTTCTCCAAGAATAAAGTCAAAGGCAAAACGAACTAGCAAGAAAGTATATAGGTCTGTGTTTCTAAGAAAGATTGCCAGCAAAGAAGAAATCTCATCTAGGAAATATACTACCCTTCACCTAACATGGAAAGCAAGCTCAGTTCACTGGGACCTCACATAAATGTTCTTATGGCAGGGATGAGGTAATCAGGAGAAATGAAGCTGAGAGGGAAAGGTCACAGTAGCTGTTACTGTTTATATTATAAATGAAGCAAGGGTGCTTTTTTCGTATTTTTATGTATTTATTTATATTACTTATATTTTCTTCTCCACATGAAGATGCATTTTTAATATGGCGACAGTATGGACACTGTGAACATTGTGCCGCCAGTCCTCTAGTATTGATCCCAATACACGTCCATGGGGAACAACAGAATAATAGAATAAATAGGCTTTAGATGCTGTATTTGTGATGGTAGAAACTTGATGTCCAGTAGGTGCAAGAGAAGGCAATGGCTGGTTATAAGATTCTGTGAAGTGACTGGAGGAGAAAGTGGGACAAGCAAACATAAGCGACAGGAGTTCTGAAGAGCTTGGCTTTACTTCTGATATATTAAGGAGGATAATATTGTGAACACTAGATCAGTTCTCTTTTTGAGGATGTAAAGCTGGTCAGAATACAGGCATCCAGACATCTCTCCTATGCGATTTTATGTCACCAGTCTGGGGGTATCTTATAATTTGATGCAATATTCTAGTTTTCCCTGGAACATTGCTCTGAATTCCATAATGTATAAATAAACTACAAAGATACAATTCCACTACAGGGGCAAAAATACCCTGTGATCTTTTTACTCTCCCTGCAACAACAGGAAACCAGCTGTGACACTGGTGCTGATGTTGTGGAGATATAAAGTAGTGATCTTTTTACAGGACACAGTGGGATATCTTTGTTCCTAGGACTGATTACTGAAAGTAAAGGGGAAGCAACTCGGTTTTACCCACTGTTCCTTTTTTATTTATCAGTGTGTGCACCTTTTCTTTCCTTGTGTGATCTCCTTGTTTGATCACTTCAGTTTCCAACAAGCCACTGCTATAGAATGCCTAAGCTATCATAATACCAGTTTCACACACTGCCAGACCTTGTTTGGGGGTGTGGGGAAGTAGAGAGATTACAATTGCAATGTCTCGAATTACTTCCACAATATTGTACCTTTTGTTTCTTTTAAAAAAACTAATGGACTAGTGAAAGAGAAAACTCATTTGCTGTCTTTGTGCTAGTAGCCACACACGTCATGATTGTCTGAGAGCTCTTAAAGCATAATCACTTGTATCATTCTACATATTTACCACACATGTGCAGGGGGGCTGGGACTGCACCCACTGGCACTCCTTCTGTGGCTCTACTACTAATGACTATGTTTTCTGAATATCATTTAGAAGAAGCATCTATGAAACTACAGTAGTGCATATGTAGACTGTCAGTGCAATCAGAAACTCTGTTCTGGGTTCCCAATCAAGTAGAAAACCTATTGATATCAGGAACGCTTATCTTGTAATTGCTCACAAGCTAAGTAATAAATTGGAAATATATAGCTCCTCACTGTGAGACAGTGATAAATACTTTTTTTCTTTCTAAGAAAGAATCTGTACATTTGCATGCTCAATTTTTCACATTTATGTAACCATGAAAACAAATATGAAACTCGTATAACTGTTCTTTTTTACACTGACTGTTAAAGAGCAGAAGCATTGGATGGGTTGTTTGTTTATGTCTTTGTGAGCAATCAACTTACCTTTTGAGGTTCCTCTGTATGTGGGTTTAGCTTCACAAATGGAGGGAATGTGAAAGATAGTTTGTGTGCATCTTGTGCAAAGTTTAACAGGAAAAGAAAGTTTGGTGTCTCAGATTCACTCTAGATTTCGTATTTCTTGTGAGTGGTTGAAATTCCTTGCCAGGCTATCTCACTGCCTCAACCATAACCCAGATTTGGGCAAAAGTTCTTCACATCCCTGATTCATGTACAAATGCAGTATCCTTCACAAACATTAGCCAATATGAAACTCTGTTGTGAAACTCTGTAGCTTGCTGCTAATTAAGGAGTCCCTATTTCAGTTTTAGGTTGTACACAACTCATGCTCAATAAGATCAGCTGTGCACAACCCAAAATTAAAGCAGATGCTCCTTAATTATCAGCAATTGGCCACTGCTAGTGATGTCATTCCAGTGCACCAGCAGAGCTTTGCAACAGGATTTCAGCCATTGATAGTGAGACTGATGCCCATGGCCTAGGGTAAAAGTAGGTGCAGTAAAAGTGCACATGGGAGAAAAAAGGAGAAAGGAGAAGAATCTATACCAGTGGTTAGCAATCTGTTTTGCTTGTCTTATGTATTTATGTATGAGGCTGTGCCCGTCTATTGTCCCACCCTGTGTAGTACACACAGGATGTACAGATAAAGGAGTATTTAATTCCCTGTGATTTCAGAGCCAAAACCTGAAATCATGGGGTTGGTACTTGTGACATCATAGGCATGGTCCTTGTCACGTTCACCCCGTGCCCCTGCTTGTTTTTCTCAACTAAAGGGCTCACGCTGGTGACGTTCTCTCTTTCCTTCGCTGCCACCAGTGGATTTCTTTATCCACACTGTAAAAGACTTTAGTCTGACACTGGCTGCCAACAACAGAACGTGTTTATTAAAGGGTATTAGGGTAATTCAGGATCACAGATGTTCTTTATTCATTTCATAGAATCAAAATCATTGAGATATCATATATTCTGACACACATTTAATCACCTCCTGTTTTATATATTCACTTTAACCAGCTTATCTTTATTAGTTTCAGTTCTCACTCTTTCTCTGACTATCTCTCTCTCTCTGCAAACTTCTCTCCTCCTCTCTTCACTCACTCTCTCTCTAACTTACTGCCTTAACTGACTCTCCAACTCCGCCTCTCCAGTCCTCTCATAGGCTCATGCAAATAATCTCCAGCTATGAGTGACAGGTGTGACGTGGGGCATCTGTCACAGTCCTTATTCCAGGAGGATCCATGGAATCGCCAGGTATGCTGTCTCCCTGGAGGAGGGATAAGGCCCTTTCCTCTCTGCCCTCACTTTCTAACTCCTGTCCTCTAAAGATGCTGGCCACAGAGACTGGCGAAACATTAGGAAGAAAAACCTCCAGAACATGGCCAAACAGCCCGAAATACCTACAACAACCATCATATTTCCTCAACTTTATTATACTGTAAATGTGAAGTAAATAAATAATACATCGTGTTTAATTAGTCACGTGCAGTATGTATTCTTTTGCAGACATTCTCTCCTGCCTCAAGATTCATCCAAACACTTAATCCAGCCTTTCCAAAAGTAGAATCTTCTCAGTATGCTTGGGTTGCAAATCCCATCTTTCCTGGCCATTTAGGCTGAAAATGTGGGGCTCTAAGACATCTAGAGAAGGCTAAGTCAGAGAAGGCGGGGCTACCTTGGTTGGCTGCAGCTCTCCAGGGTTCTAGATTTTATCTTCCGTCTTCCTCTCCATGGGAAAGGATAACAAGGACATGTTTAAATTATGTGGTGTATCCAAGGCTTGCTATGGATTTGGCAAGCTATGAGAATGGCATTGGTGGCTTGTTCCCCTTTGGAGTCAGCCATTACAACAAGACCTTGCAGTAGATTCCAATGAGGTTCACAGGCATTACTCTGAATTCCCAGGGGTGGGATATAACTGACAAGTCTAGGAAGTATTGTTCTCAGGACAGGAACTGAGCAATGTCCTTTATCCTAGCTGCTCTTTTCTCATCTTAATTGCAGTATGTTTTCTCTCAGATACACACATCGATAATCCAGTTAGCTGGATTTTACTCAAATTTTAAGCATGTGCTCATCAGTGCTTGCTTAGCCCATCAGCTAGTCTGTATTCCAATCTTTGAATTGAAAACAACATCTTTGCCCCTTTTAAAATTGGACAGTGTTGGTTGTAAACTGTCCAGAGTAACTCTCGGCCAGATGGAGGTTGTATAAAAATGAGAGAGAGAGAGAGAGAGAGAGAGAGAGAGAGAGAGAGAGAGAGAACACCCTGTGTGTATGTGGAAATGGACCTTAATCCCCTAAAATATACAGTGAAATATACAGTTAATCTTTAAACTGCCACTATGCATTGCTTTGTTATTTGGATTGCGTTTGTTATGTATATTTGATCTATTTCCCATCAAAAAAGGCTCCTGTAGTATTACACCTGATAGAAGCAATTTTGAGTTCCCCAGGGAGGTTTGTGATTATCCCAGACTGAAGATGGATGCCCAAACCTTCCAGGTCTGAGAAATCTGTGGGTGAAGCCTGATAACACTACACCATTTAAATGACCCCAGTGTGATTATCTAACATAAACTTCCTCCCATAATATATGGTACAGTTTATTGTTACGGTCCTTAGACCAATCACACAGGGAAAAAACATAGACATTTACAGTTTCCAAAATTCCAAATATCTTATAAAAACATTTGACATTAAAAGACCATTTAAAATCTAGTATCTAGCTACCATAACAGTTCAAAATTTCAGGTACTTCATAAAAAAAAGCATTTAAAACACAATTTAAAATCTAGTATCTAGTTACTATGGAATTTCTGAGGCCTGAAATATCACCATACAAAATCTGATAAGTAATCTTGGCGTCTGTATGAAGAAACTCAAGTCTATTTGTTCTTTGATCAGCGGGGTGATGGTCTCCTTACAAGTCACCTCATAATCAAACAATTCTTTGCCTACAGTCCTCAGACCCATCATACAGAGAAGTGGACATCCCAGATCCACACAATCTCTGGAATACATAAAAACATCAAACTTAGACATAAAACAAACAAACAAGTATACAGTGGACCCTCGACTTACGGAATTAATCCGTATTGGAACGGTGGCCGCAGGTCGAAAAGTCTGTAGGTCGAGGGTCCATTTCCCATAGGAATGCATTGAAAACCCATTAATCCGTAACCGGCCGAAGAAAAAAATACCCCCCCCCAAAAGAAAATACAGTCACTTACCAGGTACAGTAGACCCAGCCCCGCTCCTCAGAGTGCCTTGGTAGCCCCAAAACAGCCGGACTCTGTGTGAGCAGAGCGCCAAACAGCTGAGATTCGGCAACCAGCAGAGAGGCGGCAGCCATTTTGGAGAGGCAGCAGCCATTTTGAGAGGTGACCACATGGCTGCTGCCTCTCAAAATGGCTGCCACCTCTCCAAAATGGCTGCCGCCTCTCTGCTGGTTGCCGAATCTCAGCTGTTCAGCGCTCTGCTCACACAGAGTCCGGCTGTTCCAGGGCTACCAGGGGACTGTGAGGAGCGGGGCTGGGTCTACTGTACCTGGTAAGTGACTGTATTTTCTTTTTTTGGTGGGGTATTTTTTCTTCGGCCAGTTCCCCGCCTCCCCTTTCCGGTCTGTAGGTCGATTCTCCAGCCGCAAGTCGAAGTAAAATTTTGCAGCCGGAGAAGTCCGTAACTTGAAAAGTACGCAAGTGGAGCCATCTGTAAGTTGAGGGTCCACTGTACAAGTATAAAACAAATAAATATACAAGCGATTCAAAACCCTCCATACCAATACCAGAGTCAAGTATGGGGAAATTTCTGAAACTTGAGAATCGCCAGACAGAACCCAGCTACCTTGTATGATATCTTACTATCCCTGTCCAAGAGGAGATACTCAAGTCTAGTTTTCTCTGATCGGCAAGGGATGTTTTCATTCAATGGGGTAATAATCTGATTTCGTGCTACTGCATAATGTGGGCAGCGGAAAAACATGTGCTCCATGGACTTGACCTCGCCAAGGGGGCAGGAACACAGCCTCTCAGCAAGTGGGACATTCTTGTACTTCCCTTCAAGCACAGCAGAGGGGAGGCAGCACACCTTAGCAGGGTAAAAGCTCTCCTAAACCCTTTTACTTCCAGCAATCTTAGATAATTAGCTGGTTCTGTAACATTTTTAATATAGGCCCTTGCCATAGTGTTTTGAAGACTCGAAAGATCTGATTGGTGCTCAATATCCTCAAATCTCTGTTTAACAGGTTTTTTTGCCTGGTCTAATCCATATAATCCATATAATCTCTGGTCCATGGGGTCACAAAGAGTCGGACACGACTTAACGACTAAACAACAAAAATCCATATAGTAAAAGGGCATGGGGATTGACACCAATTTTCATCATATAGCTCTGAACAGATATGTCCTAGTTAGATTGAAGGTTACTCCTATAATATATCTGAAGACACCATGAGACTTGCAAGTCAGTATTTATTTATTTATTTATTTATTTATTTATTTATTTATTTATTTATTTATTTATTTATTTATTTATTTATTTAATGCATCTACTGCCCAGTTAGTGAACACACACTACTCGGAGCAGTTTAGAGAGTAAAATAGAAACCACACACATTCCAATATGTCCAAAGCTAATATCTGGAGATCTTTCAGGACTGGTTTTACCCATGTCCCATCCCCCAGCTACTGAGATCCCATGGTCAAGCCGTGATTTGAACTAGGTCTCCACAGTTAGAACATAAGAAGAGCCCTGCTGGATCAAGCCAAGGGCCCATCTAGTCCGGCTTCCTGTATCTCACAGTGGCCCCACCAGATGCCTCTGGGAGCACATGGGACAACTAGATCCCTAACTCCTGATACCCCTCCCCTGCATCTGGCATTTTGAAGTACCTTCCTTTTAATCCTGGAGATTATACATCCCCATCATGGCTTCTAACCTACACTGGCCTTTTCCTCCAGGAATCTGTCCAATCCCCTTTTAAAGGCATCTAGGCCAGATGTCATCACCACATCCTGTGGCAAGGAGTTCCACAGACTAACAACATGCTGGGTCAAGAAATATTTTCTTTTGTCTGTTCTCACTCTCCCATCACTCAATTTGAGTGGATGTCCCCTGGTTCTAGTATTGTGTGAGAGGGAAAAAAGCTTCCCTCCATTCACTTTATCCATCCCTTGCATAATTTTGTATGTCTCAATCATATCCCCCCTCAGATGCCTTTTCTCTAGACTAAAGAGCCCCAAACGCTGTAGCCTTTCCTCATAAGATGCCCTAGCCCAGTCATCATTTTAGTCACTCTCTTCTGCACCTTTTCTAGTTCCACTATGTATTTTTTGAGGTGCGGCAACCAGAACTGTTTGCAATACTACGGGTGCGGCCTTACCATCGTTGTACAATTGCATTATAATGTTGGCTGTTTTATTTTAAATCCCCTTTTCAATGATACCTAACATGGAATTGGCCTTTCACTGCCGCCGCACACGGGGTTGACACTTTCATCAAGCACATCAAGATCTCTTTCCGGATCCATCACGGACAGCTCAAAACCCATTAGCTGATAACTAAAATTTTGATTTTTTTGCCCCAATGTGCATTACTTTACATTTACTTATATTGAAACAGATGTGATCGGATGGATGCAAAGGCACTTGCCTGATCACCCCGGAAAAGGTAGCTGTAATGGGAGTGATCTCCCCTAAAATGACTTTTTGGTCTGCTGGGGAATACTCCGAGCCTGGCCCCTGAAAGGAAAAGCCTAAAACAGTCCAACATGACGATGAATCATATCTTTACGATCCAAAGCTACAATCTGAAGTGAGATGAAGTAGGTTTATCATTGAAACAGTGCCCACAAAGATAATAAAAATTTTGCAATGCTGTTTGTTCTAAAGGGGAACAATTCATTGTTTTAGCTTTCAAATAATGTTTTTTTTAATAATCTAAACTACCTTGGGTCCTTATCTTGGACGGACAAACAAACAAACAAACAGAGCTCGTGAACAGGTGAGCAAACAGAGAGTTTGCCACGGGAGAAATAGGAAGGAGACCAAGGTGACAAAGACAGAGAAGTAAGTGGATTTTTCTCTAGAGTAACACCAAGAAAGGACCTGAAGTAACCCTTAGGAATTGCCCAGACAGAAGCACCACATACTCTACCTAAAGAGCCATGTGCTCAGTAGAACAGGAAGGGGTGTGTCCTTAACAAGAAGAGCTGTGTGATTGGCCTAACAGAAAGGAGAGTGTCCTGATTACTGCTAAAGGCTATAAGTAGCAGCTGTGAGTTCTGGGAGGGCCTTTTGATTCCTGACTCTGGGCAGAGCACAGCTGACAAATAAAGCTAAAGGCAGACCCAGGGAGCTCGTGACCAGAGCTCGTGAACAGGAGAGCAAACAGGGAGTTTGCTACAGGAGTTCACTGGGGGAGGCCAAGGGGGAGACCCCTAACAAATGTTTTGGTTCCTTGGGTATATGTACAACTACATTTAAATTAACAAAACAAGAGGGTCAGGTATCCTAAACAAACATTTGAAAGTAAAAAAGCTAGAAGGGATTATGGAGTGTGGAAACAACTCAGTTGTGGTTACCTGCAAAGTTTGTGCTATGTTTGTCTTTCTTCCTGAGTGCAAAATGCTATATACATGTAACAAGTGTAAACTGGTGGCACTGTTAGAAGAGAAAGTCAGAGACCTAGAGCAGTGAGTAGCCACACTCAAGGGTGTAAAAGAAGATGAAGCCTACATTGATAGAACTCTTGAGCAGCAGCAGCTGTCAGAGGGGGCATTGCTGTTGGAAGAAAACCAAAACATTGCAGTGGATGAAAATGCTGTAGAGGCTACAAACATAGTGGAGGAACCACCATGGAAAAGAATCACAGTTAGGAGCAAAAGAAGGAGAAGACACTCTTTCCCGGTGGAACTACAAAACCACTTTCAGTTACTTGAAGAAGTGTCTGTCAGATCGGATGCAGAGTAGACCCCACAGGAGGACATGAGTAGGGCTGAAGTGCAGCAGAATACAGTTGCTGAACCCACACCCTACAAAAAGAAGAAGAGGAGAGTAGTTGTAGTAGAGGACTCCCTACTACATGGAATTGAGACCAAAATTTGTTGGGAGGATCCATGGACTCACCAGGTATGCAGTCTCCCTGGAGGATGGATAAGGGATGTGATGGAAAGATTGCCATCACTCATAAAACCTACAGATACATATCCCTTTCTTCTTGTCCAAGTGGGAACAAACAACACAGCCAAGAGGAGCTACCAAGAAATCGCGTCTGACTATGAAGCTCTGGGAAGGAAACTCAAGGACTTTTGGGGCCCAGATAGTTTTTTCATCCATCCTACTCGGAAGAGGAACTGAAGAGGAACTGAAAGAGAAAGGAAGATCCTCTGGGTGAATTACTAGCTATGAAGGTGGTGTCGACGAGAGAGATATGGTTTTTGGGACCATGGGCTAAGCTTCCTGGAAGAAGGACTGCTAGCAAGAGACAGCTTGCATCTAACAAGGACTGGGAAGAATGTGTTTGCCCACAGCATGAAGAACTTCATCAGGAGGGCTTTATTGGAAGGGGGAGGGAGACACAAGCACAGAGTTAAGGGTAGATGAAGCCTTACACACAATAAGAGGAATGGACCAAACTGATCAAAAGGGAAACAATAGCAACAGTAACAATAATAATCATAATAATAATCATAATAATATTCATAAAAATGTACAAAGACAAACAGGCCACAAATCACACACCCTCCAGTGTCTGTATATGAATGCCAGGAGTATGGGAAACAAACAAGAAGAACTGGAAATTTTAATTCAGAAGGGTAACTATGACTTGATAGGAATAACTGAAACTTGGTGGGATGACTCCTATGACTGGAATACAGCAATTGAGGGATATAAACTGATCAAAAAGAACATAGAGAATAAAAAGGGAGGTGGAGTGGCAGTATATGTCAAAAATATGCATTCCTGCATAGAAATACAGGAGGAGGAGATTGGCTGTCCCATTGAGAGTATCTGGATCAATCTAGTTGGGGCAAAAAACAAAAGGAACTTGGTAGTTGGAGTCTACTACCGACCACTCAATCAAAGAAAGGAAACAGACAAAACTTTTGAAAAACAAACTGCATGGTTTTCAAAGAGATACGACGTAGTAGTGATGGGAGATTTTAATTATCCACATATATGTTAGGAGGCAAATTCTGCCAAGTATGGCCCTTCCAAGAAATTCCTGGCTTGTGTGGCTTATAATTTTCTCCTACAAAAAGTGGAGAAAGAAACTAGAGGATTTGCTATCCTTGACTTGATTCTGACCAACAGAGATGACTTGGTGGGGGAAGTGGCAGTAAGGGGAACTCTAGGCGAGAGTGACCATGTCCTTCTAGAATTCTTGATTTCAAAGGAAACAAAAGCAGAGTGTAGCCACACACTTGTGCTGGATTTTAAAAAAGCCAATTTTAATAATCTCAGAACAAGGATAAGTAAGGTCCCATGGCAGGATATCCTGACAAGAAAAGGAGTCCAAGAAGGGTGGGAGCTTCTAAAAAAAGAAATTCTAAAGGCACAACTACAAACAATTCCAACAAGAAAAAAAGGGAGGAGGTGGCAAAAAAGGATAGTGTGGCTTCACAGAAAGCTCAGGGAGGACCTAAAAACAAAAAAAGACATGTACAGGAAGTGGAAAGAAGGCCAGGCCACCAAGGATGAGTACAGACAAGTAGCAAGGAAATGCAGGGATGGCATTAAGAGGGCAAAAGCTGAGAAAGAGCTGAGGTTAGCTAGAGACACTAAAAGCAATAAAAAAGCATTATTCAGGTATGTGAGTAGCAAAAGAGAAACAAAAGACATAGTGGCACAGCTCCACAATGGAGATGGAAAAATGATAACAGGACGAAGAAAAGGCAGAGGTGTTCAATTCCTATTTTAGTTCAGTCTTTTCCCATAAGACAGACTATGAACTTTGAAACAAATTGGAAGTGCAAGTGGGGGGGAGGGACAGGATTGCAGCTGGAGATTGATAAACAGTCAAGGAATACCTTACCACCTTGAACGAGTTCAAATCCCCAGGGCCGGATGAACTGCATCTGAGAGTACTGAAGGAACTGGCTGAAGAACTCTCAGAACCGCTATCCATTATTTTCTTGAAATCATGGGAAATGGGGGAGGTGCCAGAGGATTGGAGGAGGGCCAATGTTGTTCCTATCTTCAAAAAGGGCAAAAAAGAGAAACCTGGGAACTACAGGCCAGTCATCCGGACATCACTCCCAGGCAAAATTCTGGCACAGATCATAAAGTGGTCATTGTGTAAGCACCTAGAAAACAATGTAGTTATAACTAGAAGCCAGCATGGATTTGTCAAGAACAAATCCTGCCAGACTAATGTGATCTCGTTTTTTGATTGTGTAACCTCCCTGATAGACAGGGAATGCTGCAGACATAGTATACCTTGACTTCAGCAAAGCTTTTGACGAAGTGCCCCATGAGATCCTGCAAGCTAACTATGTGCGGGCTGGATAGATCAAGTGTCAGGTAGATACCCAATTGGCTACAGAATCGTACTCAGAGGGTGATGATTAATGGGTCCTTCTCTAACTGGGAGGAGGTAACAAGTGGAGTACCCCAAGGCTCAGTCCTGGGCCTGGTGCTCTTCAATATTTTTATTAATGACTTGGATGAGGGAGTCCAGGGAATGCTTGTCAAGTTTGCCGATTATACCAAATTGGGCGGAATAGCTAATACCCTAGAAGACAGAAACAAAATTCAAAATGACCTTGATAGGATGGAGCACTCAGCCAAGAGCAACAGAATGAAATTCAACAGGGATAAGTGCAAAGTACTGCACCTCGGAAAAAGAAACCAATTGCACAGTTACAAGATGGGGGATACCTGGCTCAGCAAAACTATGAGTGAGAAGGATCTTGGAATTGTCATAGATCACAAGCTAAATATGAGCCCAGTGTGATGTGGCTACGAAAACGGCAAAGGCTATTTTAGGCTGCATGAATAGAAGTATAGTTTCCAAATCCCACGAGGTGCTAATCCCCCTCTATTCAGCACTGATTAGACCTCACCTTGAGTATTGTGTCCAGTTCTGGACACCACACTTCAAGAAGGATGCTAACAAATTGGAACAAATTCAGAGGAGGGCGACAAGGATGATCAAGGGGCTGGAAACCAAGCCTTATGAGGATGATTGAGCCGCTGCTGAGCCAATGCTTCAGCAGCGCGGCTCACCTTTGCCTCCCTCCCTGGATGACGTGGGACTCTTAGTCTCTCAAGAACGGCCGGGGCGAGAGAGGGGAGCATCAGGTTATTTAAGGGACGTTCCCCCCTCTCCCCACCCTCTTCCTTTTCTGGCACCAGTGAAGGAGAGAGCTCCGCTATGCTGTGCTGTTGCAAACTGTGTCATTGTTTGGAGGCCTGTGAGGACATCGCTCGGGAGTCTACGGGGGTGGCATCGGCTACCCCCTGTGGTCTGATTAATAATTTTATTTGATTTACTCGGCTAATTTTTTACATTTTCCCATAACCTCTGTGTGAATTTAATTTATATTAATTGATTTCTTTAAGTTTAAATAAATTTCATATTGCGGGGGGGAGGTAGTGCGGTGAATGGGGGGAACGCAACCGCGCAGCTTGAGCGAGTCACGCTTCAGAGCGATCAAGGCTGGGCTAGTTGCTGGGTAGCTTTAAGGGGATAATATATAGGAGACTTACTTCGGCCGAAGGGCCGGTGTTGAGAACGCCTCACTTGCTCGGCGGCCCATTAATTCGGAGCTTGCGAGGGTCGGGTAGGCAGGAGGTGGTTGAAGTGCGTCGTGGCCTATCGGGTCCGAAGAAGTTTGGAGAATCCACAGCAGCTTGGGTTGCATGCAGCACGGCTGTTGGGCCCAATGGCTTCGATCTCCTTTCCCCCCCACACCATCCTACCTCCTCCAGGGGTTGGAGTTTATAGCATCTGGGTGGCGCTTTGTGGGAATAGTGCCACCGATTTGGTGGCTTGGTGACGTAGCTAGGGCCGCGAGGCACCAAATTTGAATTGTTTTACGTTCATTACCCTGTCTAGATCAGGGATAAATACGATAAGTAATAAATAAATAATAAAATAAAAAATAAAATAAATAAATAAATAAATAAATAATAAAAATAAATAAATAAATAAATAAATAGATAAATAGATAATAATAATAGAATAATTTAAAATTTATATATAAATAATTAATTCTATTAGGGATGGATAGCTTGGTAGGCTCATTTAATTAATTTGAGTCTGGCAATTAATTCTTAGGGGCTTCTGGAGTAGCATTAAATTAATTATATTTTCATAAATTAGAAAGCAGCCAGCAGCTGTTTCACTAAAATTAATTGGACATATTGGCTTCATCAATTCCAATCTGAATAAATAATTTTGATTACAGGTTATCACTCAGGGAAGCATAGTTCATTGTATTTATTGCATAGTTAACTAAAGTGATTAATAGTGGTTTTGGGAATTTGTAAAGTGCTTCATTGTGCAAAGGTTGGGTTGCAGTGGTGTAGTGGTTACAGCTGAGAATTGCCAGCTAGTTTTTCCCACTTTTGCAGTGGTCTAAGCAACGTGGGGTTAACAATAGAGCTTAACACCTAAACTGGTGAGACTCGTGGTGCCTTTTGAAAGTTTTGAGTGCTAAGTTCAGAATGGCCATGTGTAAGGGCCAGGGCAACAAGAAAGGGAAACAACCGGCCAGGAAACGGCCTGTTCCACAAGTGTCTCTGCCTCAATCTTCATCAGATGAGGAATCGTGGCCTGTATGGCAGCAGCTGCAAGAGAAAATATCCGCTCTGGAGGCAGCAAGTTTGGAGTGACAGGCACTTCAGTTCGGCAAGGCTCAGCCATGCCGCTCAGCTAGGGAGGCCAAGAGCCATCGTAGGGCAAAACTTAAAGCTATAGCTGATGACCTGATGTCTAGATTTGCTGTTCTTGAAGCAGAGCAGCAGTCAGCAGGGACATCCAGAGGTGATGCAGACGGGGCAACAGCGACACCACGGTCACGGTATATGGACAAAGGGCGAAAGGCATCAACCACAGCGATGTCTGGTTCTGCAGCTGTGGTTCCCGACAGGCAGGAAGTGGTGGACATGCAAGATCTGGATCAGCTATAGGGCAGGGAGGACCCCAGCCTGGAGACGCCTTCAACAGGTGAGTCAGTCATTGCACTGGGCACTCTGTCACCGATCCCTGCCTGGCCTTGGGCTGGCAGTGGACAATTTAATTCTCCCTTTTATACGCCTTATGACACACAGGGTTTCAGGGCCTCGAACGCTTCGTGGCCCTGTTCTAGCGCGCAATTTGGCAGATGGGGTGCACCGCATCCCCAGGTTGTGTTTCCAGCACCGTTCAACACTACAGCGGGCATAGGGGTCTGGCCGTACCCATCTGTTCCAGACACGGGTTACAATACCATGCCTCTGAGAGCATTGCCACTCGGCAATTACTCCATGCCCTTAGGTGACCATCTCACGCCAGCGACTCAGAAAAAATTGTCGATATATTCGAGTTGTTAAACAGAAATGTGGAAAAAAAGGATTTAGACAAGGAGGATGAGAAAGACAAGGAGAGATGTAGGAAGAAGCCAGATAGGACATGGTCCAACTGGCTACCAGGATTCTTAATCTACACCGGGGTTGTCGTAAAGGCCCAACCATGGCGGGCGCAATCCCTCTTTCAATATTTGGATTTACTATATAGAGTGTATGTAGATTTCACTGGGCAGGCCTGGCTTAACTATGATGAATCGTTTCATATGCGCAGAGCGATTCATCCGAATCTCAGATGGGACGAATCCCTACCGGGTCTTTGGCTGCAGTCCATGACACCAGCCAGAACTAATCTGGGGGATAGGTTTGATAGCGGACATCTGAAGAGAAAGGCTGCCCAAACTCAAAATCCCCGCATGGGAGCGGGGCAAGTGGTTCAACCCCGCCTGCTCTGTTGGGATTACAATAGAGGCACTTGCACCAGGAATTACTAGAGGCACTTGCACCAGGAAGCCATGCCATTTCAGGCATGAGTGTTCGGCATGCAGGGGTCAGCACCCCAAAATGTCGTGTGTTAGAGCAGGGGCTCAGTGTCAGAATAGGGGTGCAGGAGGAGGTAAACAACCCAGCAGCAGTGGGGGTAACTCTGGAAAAGGGCCCCAGTCCAATTAGGGTTGCAGTTTTGGAAGCCTGGCTACATGATTACCCCTGCAAGGCGGATGCTATTTACTTATTAGACAGTTTTAAGTACAGTTTTAGGATCCCGGCTGTTGGTGAGCGCAAAGCATTTTTCACGCAGAACCTGAAATCCGTGTGTGGAATGGAAAATGTGGTTCAGGAAAAAATCAATAAGGAAGTAAAGGAAGGTAGAGTACTGGGGCCTTTCGAGACGCCCCCCCTTAGAGACCTTAAGGGTCTTGCACTTTGGAATAGTCCCCAAAAAGGTACAGGGAGAGTTTAGATCAGTGGTCGGGGAACAGGGGTAATTACCCCAAATGGGATAAAAGTGAAAATCCTGGGGGTAATGAGCAGAGCGCTATCCCCCATCCCCCACCCCACCCCCAACCCCTGCAGCCAAACCTCAAATTGTAAGCCACCTCTCCCTGTTACTTCCTTGGTTGCGGCAGGGCACTTGTAAATCCGTTCTTTCGGAGATCGGAGATAAGCCTGCTTGATTGGTTACAGCTGTAGAATAGCCCCGGCAGTCAATCTGGGGTTTGTGAATGACTGCTTCCGCCAGAGATGACTGCAAGCAAGCAGGAGGAGGGAAAAGCTCCAGTTAACAAGGGAAGGAAGGTGCGAGAGACCGACGGCTTCATCAAGCTTGTTTAAATGTGTGTAGAAAATGGAGGGAGGGAGGGAGGGAGGGTGGGTGGATGTGTGTGTGTATGAGAGAGAGAGAGAGACTGACTCAAAACTATGAAAAAAGGAACAGGCAAGCAAAACAGAAGGCTTGAATTAAGGCGGGGGGGGAAAGGGTGGCTTTTTAAGATGCTGTCTAGGTTTGTCATCGCTTTCCTCCCAAGAAGCAGGCATCTTTGAATTTCGTGGCTGGTGTCCCCATCTGCAGTGATCATGGAGCCCAAGAAAGTAAAATCTGTCACTGCCTCCATATCTTCCCCTTCCATTTGCCAGGAGGTGATGGGGCCAGTGGCCATGATCTTAGTTTTTTTTGATGTTGAGCTTCAGACCATTTTTTGCGCTCTTCTCTTTCACCCTCATTAAGAGGTTCTTTAATTTCTCCTCACTTTCTGCCATGCTTTTGCGTAGTCAATGAAGCAGAAGTAGATGTTTTTCTGGAACTCTCTGGCTTTCTCCATAATCCAGCGCATGTTAGCAATTTGGTCTCTAGTTCCTCTGCCCCTTCGAAATCCAGCTTGTACTTCTGGGAGTTCTCGGTCCACATACTGCTGAAGCCTGCTTTGGAGGCTTTTGAGCATAACCTTGCTAGCGTGTGAAATGAGTGCAATTGTACAGTAGTTGGAGCATTCTTTTGCACTTCCCTTCTTTGGGATTGGGATGCAGACTGATCTTTTCCAATCCTCTGGCCACTGCTGAGTTTTCCATTGATGATGATAAAAAAATAGCACACTGGTCCTTTGATATTGGGCTGTGGCACCAGGGTGGGTGACATGACCTCTAGCCTGGTTTGTTCCTTTTTGCACACCACACACAGAATGATTAAAGTGGTAGGAAAAGCCCCCCCCCCCAACTCTGCGTTGGCTGTCTCTAGCAAGCATGTCATTGCTAGCACCACTCTGGCAGCCATTGATGATGATTAAATCCTCTGCGAGTTAGCAAAAATTTAATGCAACTTGCTAGGCATGTTGGACACCTTACTACTTCCTATACCACCCCATGGCTGGAGTGCAATGTGTTCCAGCAAAAATAGTGCACATCTTTATTAAATTTGGTGCATCCTGCTAGTTTGGTACATAGCCTGGCAGCCATTGATACTGATGATATATCCTGCTAGTTCGGTACACAGCCTGTGTAGATTCAATAATATTTTGAATTCAAATAATGTATGATTTCTTTCCTTTCAAATCAAGGGGGTAATGTTGGCGTATATAAATTTTTTGGGGGGTAAAAGGTAAAAAAGTTCCCTGACCCCTGGTTTAGATTAATACATCATTTGTCCTACCCAGAGGGAGAGTCGGTCAATGATGCCATCCCTCAGGAACTTTGTACAGTGCGCTACACCTCTTACGATGAGGCAGTTCACATAATATGGAAGTGTGGTGTAGGGGCAGAGATGGCAAAATGTGATATTAAATCAGCTTTCCGGATTTTGTCAGTTCATCCGCAGGATTTTGATCTGTTAGGCTTTCAATTTCAGGGATCCTTTTACATCGACAGAGCCTTGCCCATGGGCTGTTCTGTTTCATGTGCGGCATTTGAGCGATTCAGCTCATTTATTGAATGGAAACTTAGGAGTTGGGTGGGCTGTAAGTCTATGGCCCATTATCTTGATGATATTCTTTTTTGTGGTGAAAGGAACACAGGAAGGTGTGCATTTATCCTGAACACTTTTCAAGCAATGGCTGAGGAGATAGGTTTACCATTGGCGGAGGAAAAAACAGAGGGACCGGCTATATCCCTCACTTTCCTTGGCATTGAGCTAGATACCGTACAATAGATGTTGAAGCTGCCAGACAACAAATTAGCTGACCTTAGGATAGCATACCTATTACAGAGGAGAAAGGTGTATTTGCGAGAGCTTCAGAAGATTGTAGGCCATTTAAATTTTGCTTGCAGAGTCGTGGCGCCGGGACGCACTTTTTGCATCAGCTTTGTGACGCACTGAAGGGCCTGCATCACCCCTTGCATAGGACTAGGGTTACGCGTGGTATGAGGGCGGACCTACAAGTCTGGAGGCAGTTTTTAGCAGAATTTAATGGAATATCTTTCTGGAGAAGTGAGATAGGGCTTAAGGCGGACTTTCAGGTCCATTCGGATGCTGTGAGCTCTTTAGGGTTCAGAATTTATTTCAGGGGAAGATGGTGTACCGGCACATGGCCTGAAGATTGGCATCAGTCCGGTATTACCAGGGATTTAACGTGCCCGGAATGCTTCCCAATAGTGGGCGCACTGTGGCTACGGGCAGAATAGTGGTCAAACTCTGTCGTGAATTTTTGGTGCGACAACCAGGTGGTTGTTTACATTGTAAACAACCTTACGTCTCATTCAGAGAGGGTCATGACATTAGTTAGGGCATTCACTCTGCGGGCCTTGAAATTCAACATTTTGGTTCAGGCATGACATATTCCAGGGATAGACAATAGTTTAGCTGATGCATTATCGTGTCAACAGATCGAGCGGTTCAGGGAGCTAGATCCGGGAGCCAACGAGTTCCCAGAGATTCTGCCCCCAGAGGTTTGGCAGATTGGCGCGAAGACGCAGAAAGGGCAATAGGCTTGGCCCTGGCACCAAGGACACGGAAAGGGTACTCGGCTGTGAGTATAGAGTTTCAGGAATTTAGAAAGCTGGTTAACTTGGAGCCTGTCTGGCCTGCGCCAGTGGATCACCTTCAACAATTCATTGTGTATTTGAATAGAAGGGGATTGGCACCTGGAACTATTCAGGGTAGGTTGTCCACGCTCGCCTTCTACACTAGGATTAATGGGTATCAGGATTATTCCTCAGATTACCGCATTAAGAAAATGATTGAAGGGTGGTCTAAGGAAAGGGGTAGAGTTCAGGATACCAGGGTCCCCATATCACCTGCATTGTTAGAATGAATCTGTAAGCAGTGGGAGCTTTTGTGTAGGGACGAATATGAAATAGTTTTATTTAGAGCAGCATCCTTGTTGACATTTTTCGGGGCCCTTAGGATTAGTAAAGTAGTTTCTGCTGGTAAGAATGATGAGACTAAGGTAGCTTTGCAATAGCAGGATGTTAGGGTTGTGGACAATACAGTTCTAATTTACATTTGACGATCCAAGGCTGATCAACTAGGTATTGGTGCTCAACTTACGCTAACGCGTTGCCATATAGAGGATATCTGCCCTGTGAAGGCCACCATTGCATACTTGGAAGTTAGGGGACAGGACAAGGGCTATTTCTTTAAGCATAGAGATAGTTCGCCAGTAACAAAGTACCAGTTCTGGAAGTTGACAGACGTAGCGTTGGACAGAGTTGGCGTGCAGGGATCACGTTTTGGCACGCATTCCTTTAGAATTGGTGCAGCATCCACAGCTGCGGCCTTGGGATACAATACAGACAAAATTAAGCGTTTGGGTCGGTGGTATTCATCCAATTATCGTAGGTATATTAGAACACTTCCTAACGTCTAGGCAGGGGCCTGGTTTGGTTATGTCTCCACAGGTTCCATGGTGACGGTGAGACGACGACACATTGTGATTTTGGGCCACAGCTACGTTTACTGGGCAGCGTGATATGCAGCTGCATCCCCATGGGGGAACAACCTGGGCCTTGGAGCCAGAGCCCACATCGTATGGAAAGGGCTGCGTGGAATGCTGTGGAGCTAGTTATGCAGGGCTGTGGCCTTTGGCCAATTTCCACCAGATCTATTGGTAATACATCTGGGTGGCAATGATTTGGCCAGGTTTCGTGGAAAGGCTTTAATTTTGGAAATTTACGCAACCTGAGATGGTTGAAGGCCACGTATCCAGCCATGTGTATAGTATGGTCGACGATCGTCCCTCGGTTGGCATGGAGAGATGCCAGGAATTTTTTCCCCCGTTAACACAGCATGCAGGAGTGTTAACCGGGAGGTTTGCAGAGCGGTCTGTGCCAGCCTTGGATCGGTGATTGGTCACCAGAGGATACGCTTGGATAGGCCTGAGTTTTTTCAGAACGATGGTGTACATCTGTCCGATTTGGGTTTGGATGTCTTCCTTGAAGACATCAAGGGGGGCCTGCTTGCTGAGCTTGATCGGCTCGATGGCGGGCATGGGACTTAGCATGGCTAGTCCCTATGCTGTGGTGGGTAGTGCAGATATAACAGGTTTTCTGGTGAGTCCCATTGCAAACTCAGGTATGGTATAGACCATCTGACCTCCCAGCACTGCGGATCATGCAATTACAGTGCTTGGGGGGAAAGATGCGCTGGGGCCACAACCGGACCAACAGTCAACAAGGAGAAGCTGGCTTGAGGTCCGCAGGTGGTCAAATTGGGGCCGGCCCGGTTCTCGCTATCTTTTAAGACCGCGAGAACTTGGGGCCAGGGACTCACCCATTTGTTGCTTAAGGGGTCCTTTGAGACCTCTGTGCTTAAACCTGATTCAGCACTATGGCAAGCCCCCCTTTGCCAAAGGATGGCAACATTGATTATGATTAATAACGTGTGGGCCGTGTTTTAATCCATAATTCTTGTATAGCGTCTTTATTCCGGGGTTGGGTGGGCAAAAGGCTGAAAGAAGTGGGCATGTTTAGCCTTGAGAAAAGAAGGCTGAGGGGTGATATGATAGCACTTTTCAAATATTTGAAAGGCTGTCATACAGAGGAGGGACAAGATCTGGTCTTGGTCATCCCAGAGTGCAGGACACACAACAATGGGCTCAAGTTAAAGGAAGCCAGATTTCGATTGAATATCAGGAAAAACTTCCTAACTGTTAGAGCAGAACGACAGTGGAACCAGTTACCTCGGGAGTCGGTGAGTGCTCCAACACTGGAGGCATTCAAGAAAAACTTGGATAGTCACTTGGCAGATATGCTTTGATTGTATTCCTGCGTTGAGCATGGGGTTGGACTTGATGGCCTTGTAGGCCCCTCTCAACTTCACTTTTCTATGATTCTATGATGCCACAGAACCAAGGAAGACACAATTTACAACAGAGGTGAAGCTGCTTCTGGTCCAACAGATTGTGGAAAGGAGCATAAGGCTCCTTTTGCAGCTGCTTTTGCAGCTGCGGGAACTTTTTGCCCACCTGCTCAGGCATGCAGGAGGGCACACAAAGTGGTTCGATGGGGCGGGGGCTAAGGTGAGCCTTTAAAAAGCTGCTGCCCCTGCCATTTTACCTCCTTTCTTGAAGCCATCAGCCCACCCAGTCACCCTTGTTAAGAGCAAGCTTTGCTGGTCACTTCGGGGCTGGATGGGAATTTTTGGTGTGCCCCCTGGGATTGACAATTATGGGCAGGTGTGTTTTCGCCCATCCCGTTCTTAAACTTACATTAATTGTTAAGGGTGAGGTGAGGATTATGTTTATTGGTCACACTGGCAGGTAGTGGCAGAAGTCATGAGTCGTAAGGTGAGTTCAAGCGGGCAGCCAATAGAGGTGTGAGCCATCCCACCTCACAGCGTTGAATGCCCACTGGTTTTGGTGCTGGGACAGTGAGGAGGTGGGGGTTCCCTGGGATGTGAATCATCTTGAGTCCTGAGTCTTATTCGGACTGCATCCAGATTTTACTGGAACTCAGCCAGTTAACGCCTGTGTCTGGGGCAAGGCCAGCCCAAGGCACACAGCATGACTCTGTTAACTCATGAACCAGCTCCCCATCTGTGGAGCATGTTCCTCATTTGTTGCCTCTTCATCTCACATAGAATGCTTGGGATATCTTGAAAGGAAGAGTGTGAAAAGTGTGTGTCTACCACAATTTCATTAGCTTTTCTGTGGTGTACGTTTGTGTGTGTTTATGGTGCTTGCATGCTAGGCATGCTTCTTAACAAATTCAGGATATGACCGTTAATGAGGTATACAGTATACTTTATAGTTGAGGTGACATATTGTGTTCTGTAACAGTAAAATAATGAAGTCATTAAACATTTGTTGCCTGTCAGTTAGTAGAGAACAAGCTGGCTAGAGACTCAGTTTTACCATAATGTAATATATTGAATGCATGAGTTTACAGTCCATATGAGGAAATGAAAGTCTGTAAGCTCATAAGGAAGATTTACGGACATGTGGGGAGGAAAAAAAATAACATAAGTGGAAAATAATATAGGACCAACAGTTGTGACATGCGGTGTGTTGTGTTTTTTAAAGGTTCCTACTGTGACTGAAAAAGGTTTGTGAGAGGATGTGTTGACACTTCTTACCAAAGTTTTTTTAAATGAGTACCTCTTTGGATTACCACAGGATTTGGGGGGAAATGTGAACATTTCTAATTAAGTATACTATGGTACAGAAATGTTGAGAGAAAGTAAAATAACTTTACATTCCTAACAGATGAGAGTGCTGTAATATAAAATGAAGTACCAATGTTCCAATATTTTTCTTCTTTCAAGGCACAGTTGGCAAAAGTGCAGCCCATGGACCACCTGTTGCACCTAGGGACCGAGAGGTGGCACATCCAGAAAAATAAAGCTTTTATGTTCACCCCATCCAGGAAGAAAGCTCTGAGATACAGGTTTGGAATAAACTAAGGACCAAATCTTTATTTCACCATTTCAGGCAAGATCTGCAGTGAGGTCAGCCAATTATTTGAAGATGAAATGAGGCAGAGGTAGCACAAACACTTCTTTGTTATTGTTCTCCCATAGGTGACCTCCCTGCCCCATCCTGGCCATAAGTGATAAGTCTTCTGCTTGGCTCTGGCCAGTCAACTTTAATGTGAGGGGGGCTATCCTTCCAAATCTCATGATTGATTATGTGTTTCAGGCTTCAGAGTGGTTCCTCAGCATTGCATCCATTAAGTAAAAGTGTAAGAAATCCCCTTGTACCATAAAGGTGTCTCACGGCACATGGCAGTGCATGACCAGCTGATTTCTACCTCATGCTAGCCGCCCAGAGTAGACTTCGGTCTAGATGGGTGGGGTATAAATTTAATAAATAAATAAAATAAATAAATAAATAAATAAATGCTACCCTGCCTTTTTAACCAGCCTATTTATTCTCTCATTCCCATTTCCCATTATTCTCTGAGCCAGTAGACAGATAGACAGACAGACAGATGGAGTAGGTTTCATTCTTTCATACTTTTGTTTGCATCCATGGCCAATGGATGCAAACAAAAAACCTACTCCGTCCCAAAGTAACTAGTAATGTATACTCTGTTCTGTGGAGGGTGTTCAACAGCAAGGAGGAGCAAGTATAGATAAAATGATTCTTTCTAACTGTTGCTCTTCATCACTTTCATCAAGTGTGGTGTCCCTCTCTGTCCAATATGTTCCTGTCTTGTGTCCCATTCATCCTGAATATGCTTGGGATGGAGAGGTCTCCATTCTGCGGCATGTTGTATCTACAAGAAATGCCTTGTTAAGATTCTTAGCCACAAAAACAGATAGACTGTTTTTGCAAGGGTGGTATTCTTCAAATTGTATCACAAATTAACTAGGTCCTGTACCTGCTGTATGGGAAAAGGATGTGCAGCATTAGGTTGCATTCTATAATCACTCCCTAAGAGGGGAGATCTGCTGGGATCCAGCCTGCTTGCAATTGTTTCAAAACTGTGGAAGGTGGAAGTGTCATCAGAAAGAATGAAACCTAAAACATGCAGAATATGTTTCCCTACTATGCTGCATAGGGGACAAGGTTTGGGGCTGGCAGCCAGCCTCAGAAACAAATATTTTTGATACATAACAGTATTGGAAATGCTAATACTGGAGAATAGAAAAAGAAAACCATGTGCCTTTTCCTGCCTTTTTTCTTGAAACTTTTTTTCACACTCTTAGTTATCCATCTCATCATCCTTCTGCTCCCACTCCATGAATTACATTATATCATTTTTTATAATTAAGTGTGCATGAATAACAAACAATCTAATCTGTATCACAATAACTGAGGTAAGAAATAGAACTGTACTGCCCTGGGCTGATTTGGAGGTAGCCGGGATCAAATTGTTCTCTGGTTTCTGTATATATTTTGTGCAGATTTGCCTATTTCCTAATTGGGAGGGGGAAAAGCTGAAAATGTGGAAAATAAACAGCTATGTCCTGGGATGGAGGGGTTGCTCTACAGTGCTACACAGTGCCATCAATTGTGCAAGTGTGGTGGATCTTTAGCTTCTAGGCAAAGCTCCTACCAGCCAGCTTCCTTCCGTCTGCCCCACCCCCAGGAGCTCTGTTCAGGGAAAACATGTGTTGGGTGTGTGCAATATGTCCCCTTAGTATTCCCAGTCAGTAAATAGTCTGGCTTTTCTAAGTGTGGCCACTTACTCTCTAGCCCAAATCTGGCACCTGCAGCAAGGAAAAAAAATGTTGGTGCAAATAAAGACAAGCAAGAAGAATTTTTTTTTTAAAAAAAGGAAACAGAAGACAGTGGCTAGGAGGACAAAAATAACCCCTCATGCTACTTTGACCTCTCCAATCAAAACCAATGCAAGACAGTCAGTCACCCATCACTCATTCACACACACACACATTCAATTCTAATTGTATTACAGACGTTATAGATCCTGGTGAAATTGATCTGAGCCTTCCACAGGACTCAGTAACTGGAATCTCTAGGAAATAGTGTGGCTTTCATTGGGGATTCAGTTATTGATCTCCTTCTGCTTGGAACGTCCTTCTTTTGCTACAGCAACTGAAAAAAAAAGTATTTTTGTTCAGATCTCACCATTTTAATGCAAAAAAAAAAAAAAAAAGCCAAAGAAATCTTCCATGATATGCAGGGGTACCCTAAACAACACAAGCATGTGAGGGGCTTCTTCAACCACTTTGTATCTGCTCCAATAACACACAAATGTTGATGCTTTGCCCCATTCAGACACTTTCCCCCCTAAGCCAGTGCACACACCTACTTAGGACACAGGTAGGTTGTGTCACCTTTGTATTTTTTTTCTCTGTAGGCATTAACATTATCATTCCATGAGTCCTGGAAACTCATCCATCCCTCTCAGACTGTTTTCACTCCTTTTTCTTTCATGTTCTTTTTCTTTTACAAATTTACATTCTTCTGTGTCCCTCAGTATGTATTAATCACTGCTTCACTACTACTTAATATTTGTCTAGACCCATTCTGTTTCCAAATGGCTAGGCACTCAGTTACCAGAACCCATTATTAGAATAAAGGGCTGTTCAACATTGAAAGCAATTATTGGCAGCTATCCGATCTAATTGGTGGTGCTTCTTAGCTCTGCACAATTTAATAAGCAGCACACTGCACTTTCTTCAGAGAGCAACAATAACTGTTTGAGGACCTGATTCTGGAGTTACAAATGATTTTTTTTCTTTTAAAAATAAAAATAGCAGATATTCTATTTAGACTTAGGCGAAAAGCAGCACTATGAAATTGTGCTTGGTAAGCAGTCTTAAGTGCAACATAAAATATCTTCATATCCTAGTATGTCTGCAGACCATCCATCTTTTTGCTCTATCAGCTGATATGACACATCTCCCTTAATTTAATCTGTACAGTTTTACACATATTTCAAAAAGCCAGTCTCTTGCAAGTTTGAGTGCCTCGTCATTTATGCAAGCTAAATAGAAGTGATGTCTGCCATCAGTGAGACTTGTGATGTCTTCATCATTTTCAGCAAATTAGTCATAATGCCTGCCTTTACTATAGTAAGAGTATCAAATGCAAACATATGTACTATTCATACTATTTATTTAAAGCACCCTGAAATGGTTTGTGCACTCTCAAAACTTTCACTGTCTTATTTCTCAGTGTGACGATTCTAATCGATTTATGCTCAGCCATTAATTTTCATAATCAACTGGTTCATCAGTAAATTAATCAACAAAGCTTTAGTTGACTGAGGTTGGTCCTGTAAGTTAAAAGCACACTTGTTTACTTTTTCCCATGTAAGTCATTGTGGTATTTGCAAGTTTGTGTCTTGTTTCTTCAATTGTGAGTTGTCACATCTTCTTCAACATTTTAAAGCCACACCTGTTATTGAACTAACCAAAAGACTCAACAGCTCTAAGTAATTTTTGCGCTTGAGGCTTCTGTGGTGAGCTATTATGAACATTAATTTTAGATGGATATAATGGTCCCTAGAGGCTGCTGTTTTATTCATAGTCAGCCATTATAATCATTATTTCTGTTAGATGTTTAAAAAAAATTCTGAGATTCAATGCAGATCAAAGTTACTACCTAATCACTTCCCAGAGATGCTATGATGTGCATTTGAAGTGACCAGCATACAAGCTCAGCAAAGGCCTCTTACCTCTGTTGATCTTCCTGCTAGTACTGTGCAGCTTCAACACAGAGCATTGCCTCTTACATTGGGGCCCTATGCATCAGAAAAGGAGGTGGCGGGCAGGAAGAGGAGTCCATTGTATCCAGGTTATTCCACTCTGGTACCTGCACGTGTATCCTGCAGAAGATGATTGAATTCTTATAGGGGGTTTTTTCCCCACACACAAAGCAGAAAAAAATATGGGTCGTTATAATCATAATCACGGGTGGTGTTATCCTTGAGGGGGGGAAAGTGGAAGTCCACAACTGTGCGATACCTTTTTTTTTTAGGTAAGATCAACCAAAATGCCACTAAGGTGTATAAAGTCAAAACAGGAATCAGGGATGAATTAGAAAAAGCCAAAACAATCAAACAAAAATCCCCAAACAAAACCCAGGCCATGTGTTGTGGTCATGGTGTCTGCATTTCAGACTCCATCTCAAAATGGAGATATGTAGACCACATAGATTAGGGCTGGGAGGTGGTGCGGGGCTGAGTCTACACCCAGCAGTGCAGTCTGAGACAGAAAAGCAAAGACTGAGGAACATTTTTGAAAACATATTGATTGCAACTCATATCTGGCTCCTGAGTGGACTGAACTGGCACAAAAACAGAAATAAAGATTATAGGGATTGTTGGTCTCTAGGCCGAAAAACTAAAACATGTTTTTAGGTGGTGTACTAAGTTTAAAAAAAAAAAAAAGCTGAAGCTGCCCCATGTGCAATAAGAAAGACTTCATTGGCAGTAGCAGATTGTCACTGATTAACGGCTTCTTTTTGTGATTTTGGGATACATAAAAATTGTGCGCAGGGCAACAAAATTTGTGTGCACCCCAAAATTGCAAAAGGAGGCCTTTAATTAGTGACAATCTGCCAGTGCTGATGACATCATTCTCATCGCACTGGTGAAATTCTACACACACACACACACACATACACACACACCAGGATTTGGACTCTTTTATTGCCTCTGTCATTCAAAAATGGCACAAATTGTGCAAATTGCCCCAAATTAGAGATTTGGACTGCAAGGAGAACAAACCTATCAATTCTAAAGGAAATCAACCCTGAGTGCTCACTGGAAGGACAGATCCTGAAGCTGAGGCTCCAATACTTTGGCCATCTCATGAGAAGAGAAGACTCCCTGGAAAAGACCCTGATGTTGGGAAAGTGTGAAGGCAAGAGGAGAAGGGGACGACAGAGGATGAGATGGTTGGACAGTGTCATCGAAGCAACCAACATGAATTTGACCCAACTTCGGGAGGCAGTGGAAGACAGGGGGGCCTGGCGTGCTCTGGTCCATGGGGTCACGAAGAGTCGGACACGACTAAACGACTAAACAACAACAATTGCCTAGTAACTGAAGTGAGTGGAACTGTCAGTGCAAAAATCTGAAACAGTGTAAAACAGTCATGAGAAAGTCTAATGAAAGGCTAGTAGGCTGAAATAAAGCACACTTGTCATATGTGGAGACCAATACAATATTTCCTTTCAAAGAAATTTCCTTACTGCTGCCTCTGACTGCTTCTTCATCAAGGCAGGGTGAATGAAATGTGGTATGTGGAGGCCATCTGGAAACTGCAGCTAAAACAAAAGATGTCATCTTATGGCTGTAATTATTAAATGGTGCAGCAAAATGCACATAATCCATGGTCCATGAATTTAGAATTGACTGCCTTCTAGCTTCTAATTAGAGAACAGTTTGGGCTTTAATATTCAAAATCTGAAAGTTGTTGAAACCTGGTTGTCTGTGAAACTATGAAGCTTTTGCTCTGGGAAACAGAATATTTTATGGGAAACTGTCACAACTTTTTGTTTTTATAGGAGAACAATTATTCACAAATTGAAGAGGGATAAAGCCAGTTGTCAAGTGGGTTCAAGCTTGTCCTGGGTCTTTGCTGCCTTGTGACTTGGTTAATGTACCCTTCAATGTTATAGCAGCAGCAGCAAAATGGAAGTATGTGTTCTGGTGTTTGTTTTTCCCCCTCTGTGAGCTCCATCAACCCTTCCCAGGTCAGCAGATGGCACTTCCACCATTCCCAGATCCTTGGAGTCTACACCAGCTTGTTCAAAAACAACTTGGTTTGTTGAACCTTGAGAAGGTATCTTTGACAACAGTCCACCTCCAGAGCTAGTTGACTCCACTGGCCTTGACACAATCTGGTTAACAGTCTGTCTCAGTGGTGGGCACCACTGGCCTCTGAGGCTTGAAGAAGCAAGGGCTTGTATGCCTGTAATGATGGATATGTGGCATATCAGAGGCTCAGCACCCTGGCATGTCACACTCCCCTGCTATAGCTACTCCTCCTCCTGTTGATGAAGCAGGCAAGCCTTCAGGTACTATCACCTACAGTGCTGCAGCTGAGCCCAGGAGGACTCTCTTCCTGAGGTCCCTCCAGGGGTTTGAAGCATCAGTGATTCATGCCTTTCACCCCAGCAGTGAGGGCATGGTGGGGGCAAGGGTACTGGTGCTTTGCCCCCCTTGCCTTTCAGAGCCCTCAGCTCTAATAATTCCCCAATAATTCTGAGGATATTACTTTATGAACTCCTACTCCTGGGGAGGGGGTAAAAACATGGGTTGTGAGGTTCCTTCTTCCACCTACTCTACCTGGTAGCTTCCTGAGCTCCTTTTTGGCTCCCCACCCCCATGTCCCCTCTTCTTCCTCCTTCACCCTCACATCTGCTCAATCTTTGGCAGCTCCCTCTAGCTCAGTCTCATCCTCTATTTCTCCTAGTGTCACCTTTATAGTCCATAGCACTCAGCTCCTTCTTGTTGATAGCTTCTCCTCCAGAGGGCACACTGTTTCTAGACAGCACAGTGTGATTCCCGGGTTCTCCCCCACTGCTTTTGCAGGAACAGCCTCTGTCTGTGTAGCACAATTTAGGAGCCCCAGAGAAATTGCAGGGAACTCCTCAGTTACTGGTGACAACATGGTCTTCATAGTGCAGTTCTTAGTGCCTGGTCTGGTGAGTACCACCTCCCCAGTAAAGTAAGCACATTGTTCTCCTGGGGCCCTGGGTTCGGGTTAGACAGCCTGCTGGAGGCATCTCCGCCAACCTTTCCCTCACATCATCCCACAACATTGTTGTGACATTTAAGTACCAGCATCATATGCCCACAGAACTGTCATCTCAGATGGATGGAAAATAATGACTAGTGGGAAGGGAAGGACTTTCCCAGCTGGATCTACCATCATGATGCACAGCACTGGAGCATTATAATAGCACATGGTGGAATCTGATGGCTCTAGGATGGAATGTTGCAGCAGTATCAGATGACACAACTAGAGGTAGTCAAAAACTGCCAAAATGGCATCCACAAACCACAAATTTAGGAATTATTCCTGAACAAACCACGAATCAAGTTGCTTATTCATTCAGGGATTTTTTTTTAGACAGCCCAGTGCCTGTCTTTAAAAAAAGAAAAATCCCGGCTACCTCCCTGCCCCCACAGCCTGACTCCCATCCCCATCCCACTGCTCTGTTGCCTCCCTACCTTTTCCTCCTTCTGCCACCGCTGGCTGACAGGCTGGACTAATAATATATATTTTTGTTAGTGGGCTTGTCAGCCCACCAGGGGGCCTCTGCACAGCTTCCTACCTCTCAGCTGAGAGGTGGGGACCTGTGCAGTGCCCCCTGGTGGTTGGGCTGTTGCTGGCTGCCAGCTTTTCCCAAGGGAGCCTGGCTCAGTCTCCCTCTGCTTTGCAGGACTGGGCCCTGCTACTCCTGGCAGCCTCACCCCCTCCCAACATCAGCCACCTGGCTCAGGGGGAGAGAAGGCTTTTAAGCCGGAGCTGCTCTTAGGGCCCTACCAGACCAGCATTCCTGTGCTCAGGGGAGCCGAATACCATCTGCCTTCTACAGGTCATTGTGTGAGAGACAATGGGACTGTGGTTGGGCTGTTGCCGGCTGCCAGCTTTTCCCAAGGGAGCCTGGCTCAGTCTCCCTCTGCTTTGCAGGACTGGGCCCTGCTACTCCTGGCTGCCCCACCCCCTCCTCAACATCAGCCACCTGGCTGGGGGGGAGAAGGGGCTCCAGAAAGGTTTTTTTTAAAAATTGTGATTATTAATTGCCATCAATTAAGAGAGATCCACAGTGGATTTGAGGGAACAGGAAGGGGGAGGGCGTTGGAGGGGGCAGCCATTGAGGTGGTGCTGAGTAGGGGAAGGAATGGCGGTGGGGGTAGAACATGCCCACGTAGGAGAAGAGAGGTTAGATACCTTACATCTATCCCCTCTTCTAGTCCTACCCCCAACCAGATGGTATCAGGTGACCATATCAGCAAACCCTTGAGCCACACGGTGCTGTTGATGAACGCCAGGTCAGTACAAAATAAGACTGCCCTCATCCATGATGTAATTCTGGATGAGGGTGCTGACCTGGCATGCATTACTGAGACCTGGGTGGGAGAGGAGGGTGGTGTTCCCCTCTCCCAGCTGTGTCCGCCTGGGTACTCGGTCCAGCACCAATGTCGCTCGGAGGGTCGGGGAGGGGGAGTTGCTATGGTCTATAGGAGTTCTATCTCCTTGACCAGGCTTCCTATCCCTTTGAGAGGAGGTCTTGAGGGCCTGTATTGTGTGTTGGGCTTACGAGACAGATTGGGGATTCTGTTGGTGTACCGCCCACCCTGCTGCGTACCAACAGTCTCCCTGCCTGAGCTGAAGGAGGTAGTCTCGGACCTGGTGTTGAGGACTCCCAGGCTGTTGGTGCTGGGGGACCTCAACATCCATGCCGAGGCTGCCTTGACTGGGGCGGCTCAGGACTTCATGGCCGCCATGACAACCATGGGGCTGTCTCAATGTGTCATCGGCCCAACACATGAGAAGGGCCATACCTTGGACCTGGTTTTCTCAACAGGACTGGAAGATGGTGGTTTGGATGTGGAGGGGCTGGTTGTGACCCCATTGTCATGGTCAGACCACTTCCTGGTCAAGTTTAGTCTATTAGCTTCTTTTCCCCTCTGCAAGGGTGGGGGATCTATTAAGATGATCCGCCCTCGGAGACTAATGGATCCAGATGGTTTCCTGAATGCTCTGGGGGATTATCCGTCTGATATGGTCGCCGCTCCTGTCGAAGCTCAGGTCACCCTATGGAATAGGGAGATGACCTGGGCGGTTGACACGATTGCACCTAAGCGCCCTCTCCCTGCACGCAGAGCCCAGACAGCTCCTTGCAATACTTCTGGATCCATTTCAATCGGGTTTCAGGCCAGGTTTTGGTACGGAGACTGCCTTGGTTGCCCTGTACGATGACCTTTGCTGGGAGAGAGACAGGGGGAGTGTGACCCTGTTGATACTCCTGGACCTCTCAGCGGCTTTCAACACCATCGACCATGGTGTCCTTTTGGATAGGCTGGCTGGGTTGGGAGTTGGGGGCACCGCTTTATGGTGGTTCCGCTCCTTCCTGGCTGACCGTGTCCAGAGGGTGGTGCTGGGGGACAGTTGCTCTGTCCCATGGTGTTTATGTCATAGAGTTCCTCAGGGCTCGATACTGTCCCCCATGCTGTTTAACATCTACATGAAACCGCTGGGAGAGGTCATCAGGAGGTTTGGGCGGAGGAGTCAGCAATATGTTGACGATACTCAGCTCTACCTCTCGTTTTCCACCAATCCAGGTGAGGCGGTTTCTGTGCTGAACTCGTGTCTGGACCTGATAATGGACTGAATGAGGGTTAATAAATTGAAACTCAATCCAGACAAGATGGAAGTGCTGTTAGTGGGTGCTTCGCCGGACAGGCTGGAGGGCCATTTCCCTGCCCTGAATGGGGTTACACTTCTCCTAAGGGACAGGGTCCGCAGCCTGGGGGTGCTCCTGGACCCCAGTCTAACTCTGGAAGCCCAGGTGGACTTGATGGCCAGGGGCGCCTTCCTTCAGCTGTGGAATTTATACCAGCTACGGCCCTACCTGGACGAGCAGAGTCTCATGACAGTTACACACACACTGGTAACATCTCACATAGATTACTGCAATGCACTCTACATGGCACTGCCTTTGAAGACGGTCCGGCGACTGCAACTGGTCCAGAATTGAGCTGCGCGGCTGGTGAGTGGTGGGGCTGCTAGGGAACACATCAAGCTGATTCTGTTTAAATTACATTGGCTACCAGTTGCTGCCCGGGCCCAATTCAAAGTGCTTGTTTTGACATATAAGGCCCTAAACGGCTTGGCCCTGGATACCTGAAGGATCGCCTCCTTCCATATGAACCTACCCGGCAGTTAAGATCCAGTCAGGGGGCCCTTTTGAAAGAGCCATCCCTCAAGGAGGTAAGAGGGATGGCTTGTAGACAAAGGGCCTTTTCAGCAGCTGCCCCCAGACTATGGAACGCCCTCCCGAGGGAGATTCATCTGGCGCCGACGCTGATGACATTTTGGCGCCAGGTCGAAACCTTCCTGTTCCAGAAAGCTTTTAATTGAAATAATATCAACTGTGGGTCCTGATGGCAATTTTTAGAGTATATATTTTAATTGTATTTTAATTGTTTTATCTTTTTTATTGTATTTTAATTGTTGTAAGCCGCCCAGAGACCTTTGGGTAGTGTGGGCGGCATATAAGTTAAATAAAATAAAATAAAATAAAATAAATAAATAAATAAATAAATAAATGTGGTTAGCCTGGGAGGTTGCAGAATGATGGAGATATATGGATAACAGAAAGACTAAAAAACGGTGTAGCATCCTTAGCCACTTTGCAACCATAAGGCCAGCTCAATGCTACAAGTGGAAGAACTTCAAAAGCATTGTGAGTACAAGGTAGAAAAACAGAAACCCTTTTCAAAAAGGAAAGAAATTTGGTGGACACACTCTAACAAAGCACTAAAACAACGTCTTGTTCCTAGGGCTGAATGAATGCAAGATTCCTTTCTCCTTTCAGGAATGACCTTCAGGCTCCTTGAAGGCATATTGGCATACATAGTAAGGGGGGCATGTGAGATAAAAGTGGCCCTTCAGACATTGGCTGGAATCCTCTTCATCTTCATTTAATATAAAGATATGCTGTCATAAATGACAGGCATTAAACCCAATGAGAATTATGCAATTCAATTGCTCGATCAGATATGCAGATCTTGTTGCCACTGACTGCATGATATGCCCACGGAAGTGCATTGTGAATAGTACTTCCACCTTGGCACAGTTAAAGTTACTTCTTGCATAGCATCAAGTTATGCCAACATAACTACTCAACAGGATTTCAGCTATTCTTGAACTGCAGTGTGCATGATTGGCTATGCTAGCTAGGGCTGGGGAATGTAAGGATTTCTCACCAGCATCTCATTTCTTTGCTAAGAAAGACAGTGTAGATACAGTGAGAGAGCCTGTCAAGAATTTCTCAGCCTCCCCAACAGTCCTGATTTCCATAATGGGAAAAATATTTTTTTTAATGGTACTTCCAGCTTTCTGTTGATCCTTTTCCTAAAGTGTTCACATAGAACAAGCATAGAAGGACACACTGGCTCAAATCCTGTTTCTGCCACTATGCCCCATAAAGTTGATGATGTCATCAGCCACAGTGATTTTTCAGAAGCAAAACATTTCTGATTCCCCTCCAAAGACCCTAGGTCTCCTTCCCATTTATTGTGGGGAAGCCCCTGAGGGACACAGGTTGGACAGAAGACTTTCATTTCCAAAAATTGCCCCTGCTGGTAAATTCAATTAGGTGGCAGTGAGTTTTGGAAATTAAAGATTCCCACCTCCTGTCTCATGTCCCCCAATGGCTTCCCCAAGATGAAAGAGATCCCATGGGAGTCTCAAGACCTTCAGGAAGAAAATGTTTTATTTTTGAAAAATCACCATGGCTGATTAGCCCTATGCAGAGTAACATATGGCAACATGATTTCAGTCATCATTTGCTGACAAGCATGCAGTATCTGATTCAATATTTTTATATTTTAAATGATACCAGGCCTGATTATAAGCTTCAAGATTCAGCTTGCACCCCGCACCCACCTTTTGCAGTGGTTCAGACAGTCACTTTCTTAATTTAATGGAGTTCATAAGGGCTAAGTTTACAAACACCGGAATAGGAAATGTCCATATGGAAGATTAAAAAATATCCACAGTTTTCACTTGGCAGAACTTTGGTACGATGAAATAATTAGTAGTACTTTAAATATAATTAAGTAAAAATAGAATTCAGATTGCATATGCATTCAACAGAAAGGTGTCAGCCACCTTTGTGAATAATTAACTATTTTATAGTAGTTTTCTTTCTATAAATATATTGTGACTTATCTACTCAGGCATGAAATGTGCAACCATGTACATCAAAAGCCTTTTAGCATTTACAGCACAGTTCATTAAATTGAAATAAATTAGACTTTTAAAATATGTTTGGTTATTTGTTTTTAAAAATACTTTATCATGTCAAAAATAATGCAAACTCTTTTCCCCCCTCCACTCTCCCCCTCACATTATATTTAGTTGAAAATTACAAAATGATGAGTGGTAAGGTAGGCTGGGCATTAATTTGAAGCTCATAACTGAAGTATATGAAGAGTTTTGTACACCCTAAGCAAAGGAAGGCAACCTGATGCCCTCTACATGTTTTGGATGGCAACTGTCATATCTTTAATCATTGGGCCATGCTTGGTAGGTGTGATGGAAAATGTCAAGGCATTTGGTGGTCACTGACTTACCCACCTCTGATCTAATGTAATTTTTAAGAACTCTGTAGTGTTGAAGCAGTCTTCGGGGCTTCAGAGACCCCAATCAGATTGTTTGGGACCAGAGGAAAGCAGACTTCAGGTGACTTTGGAAATGGACAAATATCCCTGATTCACTTCAGAATCTGAATCCCAAACTAGAATCTGTTGTAGTTTTTAAGTATTCTTTTAAAGGCAGTTCTCAGACTGTCTTGGAACAGCTTGAGTATTAAATGAGTTTTGAAAAGAAAAGAAATCACACACTCATGCACATTAAAACAGAAATGGGCAGAACAGCTTCAGCAATAGAAAACGTATTTGCATAGTGGCATGGAAAATTGTCACAAAAAAGATTTAGGTAAATCTGCCTATCCCTAGCATTGTGCTTCCAAGTAGCTACAGATGGATGAAGGAAAGGGGACATTTCTGAGAAGGACAGTCATCTAGCAATATTCTGACAAGCAAGGCCATATAGCAATAGTATTCAAGATGAGGTCTAACCTGTGCTGAATAGAGGGGGATTAGTACTTCACCAGATTTGGATACTATACTTTTGTTAATGCATCCTAAAATTCTAGTAATTCTGGTTTTACTCCCGAGGACATATTGGATTATTAGTAGTCCAGATCTCATCATTTGCATAGCTTCTGGTGGGATATTACTATTCCCTACAGACACAATAACATTGATTTTCTTTTGTTTTTTAATAAGCAGATTTGAGTATGAGGAAACACTTTGCCTTTTTTTTTAACCTCTAGGTAATGGGCTTGCAGCCCAGCTTACCCCTTCTGGAAAATAGACTCCTCCTATGTAAACATCTTAAGTACCACTCTTCCCAATGAAGACTGAATGTTTAAAACATCAGAAGCTCATGTCTGAATGAGAAAGAAAGCATTAAATCCAACACTGTACTAACACAGATATATCCATTTTCTTTCCTATCTCCTGTAGCTCTCCACATTGCCCAAGTATCTGCTCTAGAGCATTTCCCCAGAGATGATTTTGAAGGCTAAAAGAAGGCTAAAAGAAAACACTTCACCCAGTTCAATTTATATATCTCCTCCTGTTGCTGGTGGGACCATGGAAAGGAAGGAAAGAAGGAAGAAAGAATGGTTTATACATAAACTGTGGCACAATGCTCTTTCAAGAGGCTGAATCAAATACAGATAATGTAAAACACAGACACACTGCTTTAGCCCATCCAGTTTATGTTCTGTTTTCTTTAGCAAGCAAAATCAGTTGTGGAGCATCCCGAAATCACATAACAATTGAGCTCAATTCCTATATCCTTGAGCAATATATCACAGCCAGTGTAACCACAGCTAGTAAAGAGGCTTGGACTTTCCTGTTCTCTCTTTTTCCTCCCCTTTCTCCACTTTTTCTGTATATACTCTACATTAATGCTATTTTATTGCAGTCAGCTGTTGTTGTTTTTTTGTTAAATGCCTGCTTTAAAATGGTGATCTGAGCTTTATTGGGCACTGCAACACTCTCTTAGTGTTGAGTTGCCGCATTGTGAAAGTCACAGTGTGTTGATTTTTCTCCTAAGTGACATTGCTGAAGCATGGCATGTATTTAGTAACCAGCCTGACAAGTTGTCTCTTTAACAGAGGGGTTAAACAAAAATATGATCTGACCATGATTGATGGCAGAACTGCCCCTTCCCGGTGATGAGGAAAATAAGCTGAGTCAAAATAGATCCAGCTGCATTACAGCATTTCTCTCTTTACTGCTTTTTCCTCATTTCTCTTCATTTAGATAAGAGAGTTTTGCTTTGAACACTCTTATTCCAACAGTCTCCAATATACCAACCACTGTGCTTATTACTTTCTTCTTTTCACTTTGAAATTACTTCAGAGACATTGTTTCATTAAAGTGAAGACTTTCAAACTATGCTTCCCAGTATGGGTAGACTAGGTCAAGGACAACCGTGTTGAGAATTAGAGATCCAGACAGGGTGACCATGCTGTGTTGTTTATGTTTTTGGTCTTTATCATTGTAAGCAGCATAGCATAGTGGCTATGCTTGGTTTACAAGGTACAGTGTACATAAAACAGCTCATTCATGGCGTGTTCCATGAAGATGGTGCTGCATTTCAATGTGGCGACTAGAACCTATAAGCCCAGAGAGAAACTGGAAAAGGAAATTGTTGTCTGAAAGCCTGCTATATTTGCATCTTAATGCTGCAACTCAGAAACACCTATCTCTTCATAAAATATTGTGATTGCATTTCAAAGCTCTGTTAGATAGGTAGGGCAGAACTGAACTTGGGAATGTGAAACTGCACATTACCATCTACAACAGTGGTTCCCAACCTTGGGTCCCCAGGTGACCTTGGACCAGAAATCCTGGCCAGCTCAGCTAATGGAGAAGGCTTGTGGGGGATTTGAGTCCAAGAACATCTGGAGACCCACAGTTGGAAACCACTGATCTACAACAATAACCAGTGCTCAGCTGAAAGTTCTTGGAAGGGAATTTTCACCAGGAATGTAGGGAGCAGGGCAGCAAAACAGAAGCAAATCCTTAGCACAAGATTGGGTTCAGGTGCAAATTTGCCACTTCAGAAAATGAGCAATTGGCTTGAGGTTTCAGTGCATGCATATTGTACAAGTAGAAACATCCCTTAGAAAATTGGGCGGGGGAGGGCAGCGGTTCCATAAAACATTAAATATAAAACACATATATCACTTCGAAAAGAATTAATATTGTATGAAAGATGAAATTCGACTTGATCTATCACTTCTTATGTTAAACTATAACTATATAGATCGGCCTCTTCGCGAGGCACGCAGCTGCCAAAGCGGGGCTGTTTTGCCCGCTTGGCAGGGAAGAGAAAGAGGCAATGCGAGAGCCGGGAGAGGGCGAGAGCAGAAGCCTTTAAAGGGGCTGCTCACCGAAGTGTTGCCCTCTTCGCCCGGGAGAAGTTGGCCCACCCACCCGCCTGATTGGTAAGGATGAGACTAGCTGGTCGCTTCGGGGGGCCGGATGGGAATTTTTGACTTGTACCTGAATTGGCACTTGGTACAGGTGGTTTTTCGCCCATCCCATTCTTACTCGTGATGGCAGTAGTGGTAGTAAATAAGAAACGGTTTTAAATAGGTCACAATGGCAGGTAGTGCAAAGGGAATAGGTTTAAGTGAGTTCAAAATGGGCATCTAGGGGGTGCCGAGCACCCCTCCTCTCAAGTTGGAATTAGCAGAAGTTAGCTGAGGGGAGGGGAAGCAGGGTACTCCAGTTAATTCATGCCCAGGGGCATGCTGTATAGTAGAACAGCACGCTTGCGGATTAGGAATTCACGGAATAGAGGTCTGGAACCAAAAGTCAATTTAGACTACGGGCACAGACCAGTATTGCACTACGGTAGGCCCCCTTGTGAAAGGAGAATTAAAGTTTAAAAGTTAATAAAATTGTGGCCCAGTTCCCCCGTGTTATGTGTCTCGTCTCTTTGCTGAGCGGGCAAAGTTGTTTCTATCAGAAACATAGTAATCAATGGGTCATATGGTACTAGCAGCAAGAATTTCGTATGTCAAATATTGGAGATCACCAGTTATACAAATGAGCAGATGGGGAGGATGGGAATTTGCTCTTATGGACTAATTAACACATTATATGAGAACAAATGGTGGAAAATTAGATGGCAGAACAATTCTGTAATAAGCTGGATCCTGTATATTAAATATTATCAAAATTCCCTTCTTCCCAAAACACAGTAAATGTTTTCTGTGTTCTGATTGCAATGATTTGTGCTCACTTCCATTTTTCCTGCCTTTTAGATTTCTACTCTGTATACAGGTTTAGCAGCAACATTTAAATGTAGTAGCAACCTAATAGAACCCTACATGAACCAGAATAATAGAACTGGACTCCCAGTGTAATCTACCTTAGCTTGTGTGAGTATTTAGTTTTGTATTTTATTCCCTGTTTCAATTATTAGTAGAATGTGTTTGCTTTGCATTCTGACTTGCACAGGAAATGGAAGACGTGTTCTCCATCTTGGGTTACATGGTTCCTGTGGGTGATGGTAGAGAAGTTTGCCCTTTTTAACTTAATAATCAAGAAACAGTGCAGAGCTAGCTCTGTTTTAAAAGTGAAGAGAAGAATGGAACAGTGGTGTGTTGGCATCTTGCCTGATTTGTAAAGTTCAAAGTACATAGAAAAAACATTCAGGCATCATGCGGAAGAATAAAAAATGGTCATTCTGCACATGCTATTATGTCGCAAAACAAGTAAAAAAATTGTGAAAAATCCTACACGATTCTTTTAATCTGATGGCAAGACATATTACTACAAGTTGTTTCTCTTTTTTTGGTGGAGGCATTTATTCATGGAGGGGCATATGTGACAAATATGGCTGGATAGATCAGAGTTTGATTCCCCGCTGTGCCTCCTAAGGGAAAAATCAGTCTGTGTGGCCATGGGCAAGCTGCACTGTTCCAGAGCTACCCCCAGAAGAAGGGAATAGCAAACCACTTCTGAGTATTCTCTTTCTAGGAAACCCTGGAAAGTGTTCCCATAAGTCAGAATTGACTTGACAGCACACTATTATTATTATTATTATTATTATTATTATTATTATTATTATTATTATTATTATTATTATTATTATTATTAGTAGTAGTAGTAGTAGTAGTAGTAGTAGTAGTAGTAGTAGTAGTAGTAGTGGTGGTGGTGGTGGTGGTGGTGGTGGTGGTGGTGACAAGAGTAGAGATGGGCACGAACTGCCGGCTTGGTGGTTTGTAATGGTTTGTTCTTCAGATGCACAGGTGTTTCATGGGTGCCGTGGCTTCCCTCCCCCACCTCCTCTGACAGGTACCCACTAAGAGGCAGTGTCCTGAGCTCCCTGCTCCACCTCCTTCTCTGAGTGGGTGCCTACCAAAGGAGGCAGGGGAGAGAAACTGGGGCACCTGTGGAACACCTGTGCATCCGAAGAACAAACCATTATGAACTGCCACACTGACAGTTCATGTTCATCTCTAGACAAGAATTATATCCCCACAATGGGTCTTAGGAGACTGTGTCTTTATCATTTATTTAGTTCTTCTTCTTTTTTGTTTTGTTTCTTTTTGTTTTCATTTGTGATCAACACACAGGCAGGTATAACATACTGAGATTAGGAAGTTTAGTAAATGCCTCTAATCTGGCACTGAATGGCATGAGTGAGGTTTAACCAATTGTTGCACAGAAAAATTTGGATATGTTGATTTTTTGTCTATTACATTTATGTAGTGCCCTTCCTTCAAAGAGATGGCACACAGGGTGTTTCTCCTCCCAGTTTTACCCACCCAACAACCCTGTGAGTTAGGTTAGATGGAGAGAAGAGGCTGTGATTCTGTTGCTTACTGGAGAAAGTTACAACTAGAATAGGCCCTTTAGGAACTTATAGAGGACTTAACTCACCAAATCCCCACTGTTTCTGTGGGCCTCCTCTAGTGCAAATGACTACGCTAAGCAACAGGATTTCAGCCAACGACTAGGCTAAAGTCACTCAGTGAGCTTTAATGGGCAAATAAGAAATTGAAGCAGGATTCCCCAGTCCAAATCAAAGACACAGCAACTTTGTCACACCCATTTTCAGGACTGGATTAAATTGAGGGATGACTCTAATCTGATACAGTTGGGAGAAACAGGGATTGTGTGTTTGGCTGTATAAGATGCTGCTGCTACTACTACTACTACTACTACTACTACTCTTAACATATTAATAAATGGTATCTACTCATTCTCAGCTGGCAGATGAGTCAAGAACAGTGAGATAATCAGCGAGGCAATAGATACAATCCCTTCTGTATTTGCACTTTGGATTACGTTGGAGCTGGTAGAGACCAAATGAGAAGAAAAAATTCTAAAAGCTTGGTATGTATCTTATATACTGTTATTAAGCTGTATTGAAGTTTATGGATCTTGTTATGTGCATATTTATTAATATTTTTATTGCTAACTGTATAGATAAGAAAAAAGAGCTGTAACTGTCCCAAGCCAGCTGTTTCTAAATTAATATATATATTTATTTATGCTTAGTTCCTGAAGAAGGCCACCACCAAACTGCGTCAAGCCTGAGCTTTTTAGATAAGAATAAAATCTGCATTGCCAACATTTTTATACATCTTGAGACTCAGTCTTCCATTTGTACTTTTGCCACCAATGAATGTACCAGTTCCCTCTGCTTTGTTTGGCATACTGTTGCTTACAAGAGTGATCACAGAAATCCCTTTGTGTGAATACAATCATCCGTTGTAGAAAAAGTCCTCTGGATGCAGTTTTGTTATGACACAGAGGGAGGCGTTGACACTTTCAACACTCTGCTTGTTATTGCTGAAAAGAGGAAGAGGAGAAAGGGGAGGGAATTGCAGATACCACCAGCAAGACTGCTAGGTCTTCTGAACTTCTTGAGAAATCTTGTGCCTTGAAAAATCCATGACATGGTCCCCATACACATTTGCTACTGCAAATACAGCATAGAATTGAGAAGCAAGGATCTCGGGAAACATGCCATAGCAATCTCGGAGTGATCCATCTGCTTGGAAAGTGATTCCTCCCATAACCAAAGTGTACCCTCAGATGCAGTCTGACTTCGCCCCCACCCCCAAAAAGAAAGAAAAAAACCTGACAATTTGAGAAGGCCTCCAAGATTTTTAGAAACAGACTTTTTCATTCGATAAGGTGTTCCACAGGCTGCTAGTTCCATTTGCTGTTCAGGACATTGCACTCACAGAAACAAAATTACCTCAGTCTTCAAAACTGTTTGCTGTTGAGCTTCATACTGTGCTCTTCTGCAGTCATTACACTGGGTGTACATTACTCAGTCCTCACGTGCCAATTTAAAACAGCAGTAGGCATACATGTTGCCAGCTCCATCTTTCTAATAGAACACAGTGATCCATCTGGACACATTTCACTTTGTGCTGCAGGGCAAACTGACCTCAGATTTTTGGATAAATGATTAACTGTTAATATTGCTAAGCTAAAGAGTGATATTTTTTTTTTAAAAAAAAAAGGTCTACAATGGCATTTCTTACATTAATGGTTGCATGTGGACTTTGAGTGTTTGTCTTTGTTTATCTAAAAATTAATCATGTCCATTATCTGAATTTCGTGTAATAATCTAGTTACAGAGCATATATGGTCTTTTTTCATTGTAAGGGTTAAAATAAGAACTGAATTAGAAAGAAAACACATCTAACTGTAAGATTCAAGACTTAAAACTTCTAAATATGTGTGTGTCACACAGTAATATTACTCAAAACACATAGGTATCTAGCTGCATAGCCAGAGGTTGCAAGTTAAATTCCCCACTGTGCCTCCTTGACAGGGGATGGACTTGATCAACCCAGGGGCCTTTGAGTTCTGAAGTTCTAAGATTTTAAATTACTTGTACTTAAAGAATTTAAGGATCATTTATATTTTAAAAATTCAGTCACTCTGGAGATGAGGCCCTGAGGAGAAAAATCTGTTTTCAAAATCTAAAATCTGTGTGTCATCTATATACCATTTTTTATCACTGAAATTTAGGGATTTAAAAGTCATCTTCTGTATCAGAGTTTGTATGTGGCCACATTTTTCAAGTATTTTGTGTGTGAAGCAATTTTGTTTGTGGATTTTTTTTTCCTTAGCTTTAATTATAATAAGCCTTTCTGATGATGTGGAAGATTAAAGAGAAAGAAGACAGCTTGATAAAGTAATTAGTCTCTATGGGTATTTTTTAAAAAAGTGTAAAGGACCATCTTTCTAATAGACGGGTTTTATTCCTAAGAAGTATATAACTGTATTTTTACTAAAACAAAATAGGACTGTAAATCAACATGACTCGAAATTGTCCCCAGCTTCCCCAGCTGCATGACACATTTGCAGCAGCATCCAGTGTCTCAGCTGAGCTTCCATTCTTTGGCCAGATGACTAAGAATCTGCAGCATTCTAGAGAACTTCCTCACTGCCCCTTCTCAGCTCCATGCTTAGATTGTATCCTGCATAGTACAGGTGAATTCTCTCTTAGCATTACATTTAGACCAGCAAACGATCCTTTATGGTTGCCCTCCAACCTGGAACTGGAAGTTGGCATGAAACTATGGTTTATAATCATGGATTGGAAAGGGAACACAAATCATAGCTTACTATTTTGAGTTTAGCAACAAACTATGGTTAGGTTGAAGTTCATCGACTGAATCATAAGTAAGCTGATGTCCTGGATCCGTTTCAGTTGGGCTTCAGGCCGCACCACGGCACGGAAATGACATTGGTCGCCCTGCTGGATGACCTACTTAGGGAGGCCGACAGGGGCAAAATGTCCTTGCTCATCTTCCTTGATATCTCAGCCGCCTTTGATACCATCGACCACGGTATCCTCCTGGGGAGGCTCTCCGAGTTGGGGATTGGTGGCCTTGCTCTCGCTTGCCTCCGGTCCTTCTTGGAGGGCCATCCCCAGAGAGTTCAGCTTGGGGAGAATGTATCGGCCCCATGGTCCCTCAGTTGTGGGGTCCCGCAGGGTTCGATCATCTCCCCAATGTTGTTTAACATCTATATGAGGCTGTGGCGGGGGTCATCCAGGGATGTGGAGCTTCGTGTCACCAATATGCTGATGACACCCAGCTCTACATCTCCTTTTTTCCATCTGCAGTGGATGCTGTCCCGTCCCTTGGGCGCTGCCTGGAGGCCGCTCTGCAATGGATGCAGTCGAATGGACTAAGGTTGAACCCGGACAAGACGGAGGTCCTGCGGGTGGGTGGCCCCAATATCAGTGGTTTGGGGAACTTCCTCTCTTTTGGGGGGGGTGACTCTCACCACAAAGAATTTGGTTCGCAGTCTGGGGGTCCATCTTGACCTGCCGCTTACCATGGAGACCCAGGTAGTGTCCGTGGTTTGGTCAGCCCACTTACATCTTCGGCGGATCGCTGGTCCATGTGCTCGTAGTATCAAGAATAGACTACTGTAATGCTCTCTATGTGGGGCTTCCTTTTAGACTGATGCGGAAGCTTCAGATGGTCCAGAACACGGCGGCTAGGCTATTAACAGAGGTGAAAAGATTTCACCATATTTCCCCCACACTGCCTTCCCAGCCTTACACTGGCTACCTATCCACTTCTGCATTGATTTCAAGGTACTAACCATTACATATAAAGCCCTTAACGGTTTAGGACCTCGATACCTGGCAGAGTGCCTTCTTCCACCCAGTTCTACCCGTATCACCCACTCCAGTCATGCCGGGCGGCTGAGGGGCCTAACGCCAAGAGAGGCCCGGTGGGAAAAAACTAGAAATTGGGCCTTCTCGGCAGTGGCCCCTCACCTTTGGAACAACTTACCTGTCGAGATCCGCCTGGCTCCCTCGCTGTTGGCCTTCAAGACTAACCTGAAGACATGGCTATACAGGCAGGCCTTCCCTACAGCCATTACCTAGCCTATCTCCCCTTTTCTTTTCTTTGTTCTCGCCTTCTTCTTTTTCTTCTTTTTTCCTTTCCCAACTTGGACTAATCTGGATTTTATCTTAGTTTATTTTTATATTATATGTAAACTGCCCAAAGTAGACACGTTCTAGATGGGCGGTATATAAAATCTAATAAATAAATAAATAAGCCAAACAGACCTGTTTATCTGTAGAAAACTTGAGGTAAGAGTGGTTGCTCACTTATCACCAAGCACATCAGGACATGTTTTTGTATATACTTAAATATATAGTATAAAGAAAGACAGAACATGTTTAAATACAGTAATTTAAATTTTAAAAGGTAGAAAGGAAAGGACTTAAAATATGGTAGCAAAATATTCAGATATTCAAAATAATGATTACAAGTCTCTAGAAGTACAAAAATACTATTTTCTTCAAAACTCCTGAATCCAATGAAACCCTTCTCCATCCTTTTCTTGCACATGTGTGCATGCACACACACATGTCCTCTCTGACACACATCTCAACCTTAAGTGCTGCCGGTTCTGTGTCCAAATGACCCCAAGGGCAAGCAGACACTCTAAGATAAGCAGAAAGCAATGGAGACTGATGATCCCAATGCCATTATTAGAGATGGGCATGAATTAAAAAATGCATCATCAAATTTGTTCAAAAATCACTAGTTCATCAATTCATATTCATACAAATCACTGCCCTGACAAATATGAATAAATGAAATTTTTGCAATTTTTGATTTGTCAATTTATTTGGCTAAAAAATGCCCCCCCCCCCCGGCACCCAGAGACACCAAAATTGCAGGGAAGCTTCTTCTGACTCTATTCTACAATCCCTCAAAGTTTGGTGAAGATTGGATTTCCCCAAAACAGCTGCTAAAGGTTACTTTCCTGGGGGGACCCACTTTGTGAGTTTATAACTTGGATATCTGAAACTCAGTCTTCACCAAACATGGAAGAATTGTAGAGGAGAGTCATGGGAAGCTTCTCTGTGCTTTTGGTGTATCTAGGGGGGGGTCTTTACTGGGGGGCTCTCCTTGTGGATGTATAACGCAGACGTCCGAAACCCAAACTTCACCAAACTTGCAGGCTTGTAGAGGAGGGTCATGGGAAGTTTTTCTGTGATTTTGGTGTCTCTAGGTGCTTGGGGGGCATTTTATAGGGTTTTAAATGTAAATTTTTTTTGACAAATCTGTGGATTCATCAGGAAAAAATCATAAATTTGCATTTCATGATTCATCAACCATTTTTCTGATTAATGCCCATCTCTAGTCATCATGAGATTTAATTTATTCTGGGTTTTAGTCCAAACTTTAAAAGAGCTTTTTGAGGGATTAAGTACAGCACCATAGATAGCTCCTGTAAAATTCTCACTGTCACCCTGATATTGGAGTCACCAGCCTCCACTAGCAGAAGGAGAGGGAGGAACATTAATGTTATTCCTGTAAGTGAATAATCATGATTTCTTCACAGTCGCATGGCTTCTTTTTAGTTCCTTTCTTTCTTTGGCAATTCTCTTAACCATCATTTGCTGGAAGGCCCTTTTACTCCTTTCTCTTCTTGTACTTGTAAAGATTTGTAGATGAATCCTGTTTTTGTGCAGCAAGTGACTCAGAGCCAAGAGTTAGTCTCTGAACAGAGCCAGTCTGAGACAAGGGGCCAAGGGGAATGACCAAAGCCAAACAGAGCTGGGAAGCCATAACTAAAGTCCAAGGAGCAAGAAGATTTGTCCAGATGTTGGTCAGGATCCATCCACAAATCAAGGCCTAACTGTGCCAATAATATTGTCAGGGAAGAAGCAGGGGTGCCCACCATAAACAGTTTAGACCAGGTTGGCTGGAGGCCTGTCAGTCAGGAAAGCAAGGCATGCTGGAAGCTTAGAGCAAACAAAAGTCTGATCCAAAACAAATGGCGTTTCTCAACATTGCATGTGTGTTTCTGCAACATGGGTGCCTTAATCTAGCTCCATTAATCATGCAAGCAAGACAGTTTGATTACTCACAATCAATTAGGACTGTAATATTATGTCAATTTACTGGGAAGTGATTCTCACTGAACTCAGATGAACCTACATCTCGGTAGACACATATGACTTTATTTCACACTTCATCTATAAGGATGCAGTTTTATAAGTGAGGGGATATGCTGCCTGTTTCATTGCCCAGATATGAGCAAAAGAATATCTGCCCACACGGAACGGTAACATCTCTTCAGAAAAGGGGATCCAGATCTCCCAATTGCCACCCGCACTCACTGCCTCTGTGAGAGGGATCTCCTGCTAAATATCAGTGGAAAGGTAGGGCCAAACCACTCAGACAGGACCCTAGGCACTTACAGTTGTTTTCAATTCAATTTCAGTATTATGCTAGCACCACATTTTTTGTCATTTGCATTTTCATGTTCTCTTTTTTGTCTCCTCCTCTTTAATTTTGTCAGCATGCTGAAACAGATTAACACAGCTACTTTTTTCAAAAGTGAAACATGCACCAGCATGAAATCTGCCTGCCTGTTTTTTTTAAGGAACTGCAACCATCAGCTGGGATTTATGATATACTGTACGTAAAGGTGTGCCCATACTTTGTCCCTGAGGTACCCATGAGGGCGGGGGGGGGGGGCAGCCTGCAAATCACTCCTGCATGAAATATGTATGTGCCTGTCTTTTCTAACATCATAGACACACAGTCTTATATACACCCATGCGTGCACACACAGATACATTTTAGCCTTTCTGCATATGTAATGAAAGTAATTCCTTATTTGTTTGTTTAACCTGTATGTGTACTAATTTTAATTTCATTCTCCTCCGAAATACAGTTATTTGACATAGTATGCACTCCATAGAAGGTGGTGTGAATGTAACAATTATTGTTGTGTGTTCCTTAATTAACCAGCACAACCTTGTTTCGGCATACAAAAATGAAAACGTTCTTTGTGGTGAGTTCTACTTTTTCACTATGATCTTTTAGTTCTACTTTTAAATTAATCACAGGGGCCCTAATCTAGATAGGAACCCCCAGAAATGGAAAACATTTTAAAAAACATACCAAAAAACTCTCTTACACCCCCCCCCCAGATATTTAATAATATTAATCTTAGAACTGCAGAGCTGGTAGGGACCCTATGGATCATCAAGTCCAGCCCCTGTCAAGGAGGAAGAGTGGGGAATCAAACTGTCAACCTCTGGCTTTGCAGCCAAATGCCTAAGCCACTGAGCTATCCAGCAGTTCATGTGAACTTTTTTTTTGGGGGGGGGGGGGAAGGAAAATTTAACTGGTTTTAACTGAATCATTCCCCTACACTTTAAACCTATCCTGATCAGGGCACACAAGTCCAGACAGTGAAGGAAAGGAGTGGAGGAGGCTGAATTCTCTCCTCTTCATGTATGATGGTTCTATTCCTGTTTGGAGATGAGGCATTCACTTGTGAGTCAATTAAAAGCACAGAAGGGCGACTGCATGCCAGATCATCAGTGCAATGTTTGGTTTATCCCCAGCACTTCCTAATATTTATTTATTTATTTATTATATTTCTATCCCGCCCATCTAGTCATTTCGACTACTCTGGGCGGCGTACATCATATATAACAAAACAATTAAAATAATATCAACATCCCAAAATAAAAATAAAAATAATAAATAATCGTTCAAGATGGAGAACAAAAATAAATCAAATAAATCAAATAATGCCCGGAGGGGATTAAATGCAATATGCTAAATGCAATATTCTGCATTTAGCAGGGAGGAGAAACAAACACCCCACCAGATGCTGTTGGACTGCACCTCCCAGTATTATCTGCTCATGGCAATGCTACCTATGCCCACTGTGAGCTACAGTCCAAAAAGCATCTAGAGGGCCACATATTCCTGATCTGTGGTACATAGATGGCTCACAGACCAAGCAGGAGGCACCTTTCTGGAAATGGGGGCGGGCGTAAGGCGCGCTCCTACTCCTCAACAAGAAGTGCTATGTACAGGCTGAAATCCAGTCATGAGTCACAACTGGAACAGACCCATTGAATCAATGGAACTTACAGAGGAGTTGACTCAGCAAATCCCCACTCATTCAATGAGCCTACTCAAGCCGCAACGTACTATTGGATTTCAGTCATAGAATTGCAGTCCCTGTCATATATCAGAATACATTTAGCATTTGAAGGTGCAAACACTAAGAAGACAGTCATTTTGCAGGTGTTGACTTGATTTTTTACCTCGTGCCATGACTCCACACCACTGTGTTTCACAAGGGGAAGAAAGATTTCAATTTTGTACATTTTCCAGTCTTCCGGAAAAAAAAGAAGAAGCAAGAAATAAAGAGCTACTGGCAGTTAGATGATCAAATGGCCTCATTTCTTCCCTTTTGTGAACCAAGCGCTTTACTGTGGATGAAGCTTTACTATTGTAGACAGATTGTATTTTAACTCACTAAGAACCCTCATTTAGAACTGCATTTTCCTGAAAATTAATCTTAACAGCTTCGTGATAATGCGGTAGCTCGTTTAGCTTAATGTTTAGAGAAATTTAGAGTTAATGAAGATGAAGGTAGTAGTGGCTGAACTGGAGGAGGATGCGGGTGGGGGGAAAGAATCACTTCCTTTCTTAATTTCTTTTTCAAAAACTAGTTGTAGTTATTTTATAGGAGGTATTTTAAATGTGTACCTTAAATATCGACATTAGTCTTTATGGAATGGAGGAAAGAAGAGCATTTTCTATGCTTAATGGTAAAATCAAGTTGTTGTTTTTTTAAAAAGAGTGCAGCTAAGCTAGAGATGGGGGAAAGATGCATTCACAGAGGTTTCCTACGGATTTATCCAGTTTGTGGTTTACAAGAGTGTTAATCAAAGTACATTCTTGTCTTTCTGCTTCCTATCATTGGGAGGAGATTATAAGCACCAGATTCTCATTCTTCTGAATTAATCAAGTAAATGAACAAAACAAATAGTGTGTGTATGGGGGGGGGGGCGAGTGAGTGTGTGCATGTGTGTCTAAAATTGGGAAACGTATGAAACACGTACACTATGAAAAAAATGCAAAAACTGACTTACATGAGATGCTTGGATCCTTGAGCATGAAGAGGGGGAAAAATCCTCACATTCTGATACAGTACTTGACAAATGGGTCTAAAATGCAAGTGGAATTGTGAGAAAGGCAAGAGAAACAAAGCTGGCAGTTTTTCACTTCTCGAAGTAGGAAGGTAAATCCTCCTTTGCTATCATGCATGAGAACACAAAATTGCCTCATTTTTCTCCTGCCTGAAATGTGGTGAGATATTTTCTGGTTTTCTCAACAAGAACTTTTGCATTTGCAAGAACACTTTTTGTACAAGCTGTGTAACTGAAGCAAAGGAGCTGCTGGTTTGTTCCATCACCTTTTGAAGATCAGAAGCATCAGATGGGTTATCTTTCTCTTTTCCATCAATCAGTCAGTCTTTCTGTGCTTGTTCTCCCCCTCTTTATCTCTCTCACTTTCTGTGTATGCATGTGTATGTGTTCACACATGCACATTGAGCTAAATGATGCCAGTTTTGTTCAGAGGCAGCTTGCACAAATGGCAGAAGCCTTGATGTTCAAAACTGCATGGCTTATTCTCACTGGGACTGGAAAATTTTCAGTAAACTGTCTCAAGGTGTCCAAGCAGCTGGTCTCATTTAGAATATGTGATTTTGCCAGATTTCCTCACATCCTTATCCCTAATAACAGCTGAATAGGGTATTCTTGTTTCTTATTAAATCTTCCTTCCTTCCTTCCTTCCTTCCTTCCTTCCTTCCTTCCTTCCTTCCTTCCTTCCTTCCTTCCTTCCTTCCTTCCTTCCTTCCTTCCTTCCTTCCTTCCTTCCTTCCTTCCTTCAATTTTCAATGAATCTTCAAGTGACATTTTCACTGTAACGACCCCGTCTCCCTAAAGAGATCAAGATTGCGGTCAGGGAGTCCCTCTGGGCGCAAAACTACCACCTTTATTTCCTGAGGTAGTCCTCTAGGCCTCAGAAGTGCATAGTATGCCCCATAGACAAGCCTGAACCTTAAAAGTAACCATTGATTGCTTCCAAAGCAATAAACCATAGACTATGTGCTTCCTTAGAACGCACACCAGCCTTGCAAAGTAGAACAGTAGGACCTTTTAACTTACAATTGTAACTATTACTTTTCTTTCCTCCACACTGGATTTAGATATAGCCCTGCTGTAGCAAAAGACTAGTCGTCTGTTGAAGAATTATATTTGTTTTATTAATAAAATAAAATAAATTAATTAGCATACAGTTGTAGCTTTAAAGCATAAGCATTGAGCATATCCATCCATTACAATGTTTAAATAAACTTACAATTTCTAGTTAAAATAAAAACAGCTAGGTAATCATCTTTGCTCTATGTCTCAACATGTTGACATCTAGAAGCTGGGCTATTTCCCCCCCTTCTTCTTTCTAAAGAAAAACAAGCATCTGTGTCTCACATTCCACAGCACTCACTGAACCAAGTTTTTTACATACACAAGCCCTCTCATTTTACATATCTTTAGGACCTCCTTCTTCATTACACTTTCAAGCTGTCAACCAATAAAGTCCAAGTAGGTGTAACTCAGATCACTCTGATCACCGCCCAAAGTTCTCATGCTCCAGGCTCCAGGTGTCTTATCTCGGTCTTTTGTTTTGTCTTCTTTTCCTGGACTGTCTGACCTTGTGACTTTGACAAACAACTCTGCACAACAAGCCCCTGAAAAGATTTCTTTTAAATTAATCTTACACAGAACCTAACAGACTCCATTTTAGTATAACTACAATTTCCAGTTTCCTTCCATTTCCTTACATTCACTATAAACAAAATGTTTTGCTGGACTAAGACATCACACATATTGAACATATTTTATAACAATGTCTTCAGCTAAACCCATCTTCAATTCTTCTGTCCCACTGTCCACTGTGGAATTAGGTGTAACTTAGCTTGCAAAAATGCAAGAGTAAGGTGATGCCTTTATTGAACCTAACCACTAAAACATCACACAAATTGAAAGTTTCATGGGAAAAGTCCCACTTCCTCAGGCTGGGCGCCACCTCTTCATGAATAGTGCAGAAAAATTGTGGGTCAGAGTTCCAAAAATTCATGGCAAATGCTTGTTCTGAGTCTGCTTGTACGATGTAAGTTCAAATTTAGGTTGCAAAGTCAGGTAGGATTTGTAGTTTCAAGCACCCTCCCCTGCAGCATTGGTCTGATTTTCCACCCTAAACTCCAAAAGGATGTGCTAATTACTGTGAGATTGCTTGCACTATTACCTTATATCATTCCCACCATTTGTAGCTAGGGATGTATCTCACTCTTTTCATACTTTAAAAATGGTGGAGAATGCTTCAAGGCATATTGTCACTTCCATGCCCCTCTATACCTGGGAATGGCCATTCTGAAGGAGAGCCTCTGCTATCTCTGAGGGCTCCCCCATCCCGAGCCAGGGTCTGGAAACATCAGCTTCCTATCTCATGTGGAGAGTTCCCATGGACAGTGGACATTTCCTTTTTCAGGTTCATCACCCTCCATGTGTATGAGGGTGATGAAACCAGAGATGAAGGGGAGAGGCTTGAATGCTCCCCTCCATGTGTGAGTAGGCTTCCTGTTTTTAAAATCCCTGTTTGGGGTTTCTGGGTGTGCTGAATTTATGCCCTGCGGCATGGTCTGTGAGTCTTTTGCAGCTGCAGCACAAATGCTGCTTTGTGCAAGAATGTTCCTCTGAGGCTCCCGATTATTTCAAATGCTCAGGAAAAGAGCATGAGAGAGACAATGGAGATGTGCCTGCTGGCATCGCAATACAGACCTCAGGTGTAAGGTCTTCTAGCACTTTCCTGACATCTCATTGTATGGATCTTCTCTCAGGCCCCAGCAACTGTACTTCTCATGTATTTCTTACTTCTCCTGCCTAAGGCCAAGTCTCGTGATAGCATCCAAAGGAAGCTACAGCAATAACAAAATTACACTGAACAATACTGACATTGCTAAGCGTTACAATGAAATTTTCAGCAGAAACATGAAGTTAAGCAGCACAGAATAAAAATATTTTCTTTTAAAAAATGCATTTTCTCCCTGTCAGTTAGTGGGGTATCTTATAGTCCTAAATAACAAAGTGTTGTGGACCTCCTTCTCTCTTTCTGACACTGAAAATATTCAAAGGAGTGCCCCTCTTTCTTAAAGGTGGAAGAGATTATCCAACATCATGAATCTAATACATAAATGAATATGATTTTGTTTAAGCAACAGCTTCAGTTTCAGTGACAAAAGATGAACGACAGTGGGTGTGTCATGATGTGGGAGCTTAACATAGTGTAAAGGTTTGTCCTCAGTGGCATGACACCCAAACTCCTGTTCACTTTATTGAATATATATTTCAATAAATCTTTGGGATGTTTTAGGACATATCATGATTGAATGAACATGTATGTGGCACTTGATTTGGTTGTTGTTGCTGCTGCTGCTGCTGTTGTTGTTGTTGGTAGGTCATTTGTTTGAAATATGTGAGTGGAAAATCAGAACTGCTGGCTGAACCAGAGCTTGATTTTGTGATATACAGTACATATCCATATATATATATATTGTGTATCACTTTTATATTGCTTAAGATTTGTGCCCAGAGATGCATTAATTTTTGTTTTGAATGTACTTAACTTGAGATGGGCATTGACCAGAAAACCAGTGGTTCATGATGGTTCATGGTTCGTGGCTATCATTTGTTTACCTCCATACTCAAGTTTTAGGTGTGAAAGAGGTTCTTTTGCAAGGCAATGTTATTTTACATTGATCTTGCCACAGACTTGGCAGGAGACCTGACTGATTACCCTGCAAGTGACTTTTAGTAAATTGCTGTACAAATTTCATTTTTAAACCACAATATGCATTTTCAGAGTTACATTATTTACAGTCCCCTTAATTATGTTAACACTCTATGCATTCAAAATTTCAAACCTTGACAAGTTCACATTGCGCTTTTCAACCTGGAATAAGAAATAAGGCACTTAAATCTCAAAATCTGCTTTTTTCACTTCCCAACCCCTGCATCATGAGCCACCCAAAAACCAAACTGGTTTGTAGTTCATTTTTCAGGTTTGTGCCAGAGGGGAACTGCCTGCCTGCCCACTCCTCTCCCTCCCACTGTCCCATTGCCTCCTTATCTTGTCTTAAAGCCACTTCTGCCACCATCCTGAGAGGCAGCAGGTCCGGCTTCTGTACAAGTAGCCAGGCCTACTATCTGTGCAGATGTGCTTGCCTCTCAGCTGAAAATCAGGTGCCTGCACAGAAACATCAGGCCCAGCTCCCTGCATGAAGGCCAAACCTGCTGCCAGGAGAGGCAGCTTCTGTGGTAGCTTCAAACCAATGTAGGGAGGCAATGGGGGCAAAGGCAGGGGCACACCATTTTGCTGAAGCAAAATGAAGGGCTGATGGGAAAAAGTTTGGTACTTCATTTAATTTTGGCAAAACAGGATCCCCCAACCAAACCACAAACCAGCCCAGTTTGCGGTGTTTTCCACCCCTGGTTCATAGTTCAGTTTGTGTGCATCTCTAGCTATAACTTTTTAAAAATGTAATAAAATTTAAATCCTCCTTATACATCATCCAGCTTGTCCACCATTCATCTGCTTGTCCATGTTCTAAAGGGTTCTTCAGTTAAGAAAGGGGAAAGGATTATCTTGGAGGTCGCTCTCTCTCTCTCTCTCTCTTTTTTTTTTTTTTGGGTCTGGTGGTGTGTGTGTGTGTGTGTGTGTGTGCATCAGTGTGTGTGTTGCTCTTCCCAGACTGAGGAAATGGTACTGACCTCAGAATACTATTCCTCCCATCTCTTGGGTAAATAGGTGTTCCATTTATCTTGAATGTATGAAAGATGGGGATATGGTGGCAGCTGCTAGTTCAGGGTGATACATCAGTAAGCTCTTCTTTCAGTTTTCATAAAGGCTGGCTTGGAAAAAAATGCTGTTGAACCACAACTCCCATCATCCCTCACCATTGCTAGCTAGAGGTAGTGGGAGTTGCAGTTCAACAATTGGCCACCTCTGTTGCAAGAGTGTAACTTGTAACATGGTTATATTCTACTCAGCTGATAGCAGAGCTCAGAAAGTTAAATATCTGGCTGTGGAGCTAGAGTTTGGGAGTTCAGTGCTCCACGAGCATTCCAGAACAGCCAGTGCTGGGCAAGCTGCACAGTCCCAGGAGGAACCAAGAAGTCAATGGTAAATCATCTCTGAGTAAACCCTGAACAAGGTTGCCATAAATCAGAATTGACATGACAGCATTGACTGACAGACTTATTTATTTACCTATATACCGTATTTTTTCCATTTATAAGATGTCCCAATGTATAAAACGACCCTGCTTTTCTAACCCCAAATTAGAAAATTTGATTGCTGCTTTCTCCGCCACTTCCTAAGCCCCACAGGACTTAGCAAAAGGAGGGGGAAAGCAGTGAGCAAAGTGATCCTGCAGCCCTTTGCTCACTGCTTTCCCCCTCCTTTTGCTAAGCTCCGGGCTTAGGAAGTGGCGGGGAAAGCAGAGAGCAAAGTGATCCTGCAGCCCTTTGATTCCTGTTTTCCCCCTCCTTTTGCTAACCCCCGTGGGGCTTAGGAAGTGGTGGGGAAAGCAGCGAACAAAGTGATCCTGCAGCCCTTTGATCCCTGCTTTCCCCCTCCTTTTGCTAAGCCCCGTGGGGCTTGGGAAGTGGCGGGGAAAGCAGTGAGCAAAGTGATCCTGCAGCCCTTTGATCGCTGCTTTCCCCCTCCTTTTGCTAAGCTCCGTGGGGCTTAGCAAGTAGAGGGGGAAAGCAGCGATCAAAGCACAGCAAGATCGTCGCTTTGATCCATTTCCCCTTCCACGTGTTTTTGTTCTCTCCTCAGCTTACATCCGTGTATAAGACAACCCTCAATTTTTAGTCTAAAGATTTTAGAAAAAAGTATTGTCTTATACATGGAAAAATACGCTACATACTTATATTCTTCTCATCTAGACACTACTTTTCTGGCAGCTATGAAGAATCTTCTGAACCTATACAGTTGTTCTGAAACATGAAGGCATCAACTTGCTTAAAGAGGAGCAGTTAGTCTTGGCTCCTCTGATGAGCAGTGACATGTTTTATTCTACATATGAGCAAGGACCTTAGAAATCTGAGTTTTTAGTTGTTTGTAGACTAGACCCTCCATTTGAGCAGGAACTCTCCTCTTCAGATTTAACTACTACTCATGTGAGTAGTTGTGTAGTGGATAGAATGATGGACTAGGAATCTGGAGAACAGAATTCAAATCCCCACTTAGCCATAGAAATTCACTGGAGGAGTGGAACTTGTAAAACCATTGCTTAAGTATCTCACATTGAAAACCCTATTAGGGCCACTATAAGTCAGTTCCAACTTGATGCTACAGCACACGCGCACACACACACACAAACATGAACAGACTACAAGTGATCGGCCAGGGCTTCCTCCTCCCCTCTAAGCATGTTAATGATTTCAAATTTCAGAACAATTGTAAGGGGGAATCATGTCTTTTTCTTCACACTGACTCATGGAATCTTTGCACTGTTTTAGTCCCAAATCTACTCAGAGTGAATGGCAGAATTTGACAACAATTGGTTCTGACAAACTGCTGAAACAACCAACCTCTGAAAGCACTCATGGATTAATAATCACCTTCTTTGGGGAGATGTTTATGCCCAAAGTACAGGTAGGCTACTTTTCTGGAGAGAAGACGGAATACGAGTTTGAGGAGACATTTACAAATGATCAAGTTTACAGCAGCTCTGCAAGAACAGTAGGTGTTGCATTAATTCTCAAATAATGTGTTCAAGACCTTCATGGAAGCTTTTTTAAAAAATGTAATCCAATACACATTGTAGCAATAATGACTTACTGGGAACATTTTAATAAAGAATTATCAGGAGTCAATCAAGCTTCTCTGATTAGAGAGCATATTGTCACTGGTTTGTGCCTTTTAATTGTCTTTCATGAGGAGAAACTGCACATATTTTTATAAAATAAAGCATTTATGTCATTTCCCCATGTTTGCATCATGTATTTATCATCCACTACAACTTCAAAAAGGACATTGTTAATTTCTGAACTGGCAGGGGGGTGGGACTGAGGCAACTTGGATCAGCTTAGTTTTGCACAAATGCTCATTTATCCACAGTTAACTTTGTTCCACTCCATTTCTGCATCAGATTGCAAATTATTATCTTTCATCCGCATGGAAATTTATTCATATTTTTGTGAGGTGATTTTTCTAAATGTATCCAATTTTTACATATCTTTCTGTGTATCCTTTCAAATGTATTCTTTTTTTAAAAAAATGCATGCCTTTCCAAGCATACAGATTCAAATACACTCTGTGTGGTGCACACTTTTTAAAAACACCCATGGGGAGGGGGAGTGAAAAGAGCAAATTTTGAGATTTAAGTGCCTTATTTCTTATTCCGGGTTGATAAGTGCCATGTGAACTTGTCAAAGTTTGAAATTTTGAATGCAGAGAGTGTTAAAATAATTAAGGAGACTGTTAAAAAAAAGTAACTGAAAATGCATATTGTGCTTTAAAAATGAGGTTTGAATAGCACTTTATTAAAAGTCACTTGCAGGGTAATCAGCCAGGTCTCCAGCTGAGTCTGTGGCAAGATCAATGTAAAATAACATTGCCTTGCCAAAGAACCTCTTTTATACTGAACACGTGAGCATGGAAGTAAACAAATGATAGAGAAAGACAAAACAATTGGGGGGGGGGGGACTCCTAGAGTCCTAAAATGTGGATAGAGCAAATTGGGTACCTGACCAAATTAGTCTGCGAACACTTTAAGCTCATGACATTTTGCTTACCCAATAAAACAGTACCCGAGTAAATTACTATGGGACTAGTTAGCTATTACCGCAGGTGCAAGGGACCAAGTCAAAATATAAGCAAAAGATTTGCTCCCTTATGTGTTTGCTACATAAGAGGAAACAATAAAGATTTCCACTGAAAAAATTCTGACCGTTTATAGAGATCATCAATTTACTACATGGGCAAAATTCTGTTGCTGACGGTCAAATAGAAATATAAACAACTGAGAGAAATATAAATACAGGGAGGCAAGGGGCACACACGTGTTGCACATACTGGATATTAACAACAGTGATACTGGGCACAAGACATCAAAGAGCAGCAACATGTAGCAGCACCTCAGAACAGACAAGGGCAACATGGATTTTCCTTCATAGAATACCTGGCTTGGCTGGGTGAGCAGATATTTTTCTGTTTGTGTCTTTATAATATGCTTAAAGACTTGGAAATGTACAATAGGCCCTCCTTATTTATGGGATCAATATCTATGGTTTCACCTATACTATATAGAATGTACAGCATACAAGGGCACCCCCTTGTGACTTTTGTCCCATTCCCTCATATGTTCTATATAAGAGTTTATGAATGTTTATGAATGCGAGATATTGTGCTTCTGCATCTGCAGTTGAAAATGCCAGAAAATAGTTCAAATGCCCTCACTGCCAACAGGAAAAAAACAAGTTCAATCTTTACATAGTAAAGGACAACTTGAATACTGACAACATCAGTCAAGATGATCTACAGGATACCCTCTTGTGTTCACTACTATTCACAATGTGATACCAAGCAAGGAAAAATCCCAGAACCTGATTCCTTTTTTCATCAGTTAAGAACTTCTCACATAAATATGAAGCAATTGTCAGGGATATTTTTCAACATGTTCTCTTGGTATCTATTGCTTGGAAATCACTTCTACTTGAAAAAATCCATAACTCAAAAACTCTTTGTCCAAACTTCCCCAAATTTAGCACAGATCAAGAGCAGACTATCTACTACAACTATTTTGGCTGACCCTATTTTTAGAATTGCCTTATAGAATTTGCAGCAGATAGTTGATTTGCTCTGCTGAACAAGATCAAATGTTTCATTTCATTTTTCACCTTCCCTAATATAAAGTGGCATAAAGATACATATCTGGGTCATTGTTCAGCGATGAGCTTCTTTTGTACTCCTGATCAGTGACTTGTTCTAACGATGGAATGATAGACCAGATTCATCTAATAACCACAGTTGACTGCTAAACAAGATATTCTTTAGCTTCCCCTTGGTCTGCCCTTTCTTCTCATCTTTTAACCTGCATGAATGCTAAGCATGATATGAAGATTCTACTGTGGTGCTGTTCTACTCCAGGCATGAACAGCAAACTCCTTGCTCTTCTTTTAATTGCTCCAGAATCAACAATACCCTTCATTTGGTTAATTTCCCCACATTTGACTAAAGACAGTGCATGTGCCTACTGAATAATGTTAGCGGCTCATATATTCTACATAATTACTTTTAAAAAACTATAGTGACAAGAGTGTCCAAACGACTGAGGTCAGTGGAGATATTGCTGCTTAAATGTTATTCACATCATTATAAAATAATACATTAACTAAAAGACACGGAAGGAAAGTTTTCTTCCCTGCCCTCCATGGTCACTTATAAATAATAGGGTCTGGTGTGTGTGTATGTGTGCGTTTTGGAGAGAGAAAGAGAGAGAGAGAGATGCTTCTTCACACAGAGGTCTTCTCCACCAGTGAAAACACTCTTGTGTTGAATAGAGACAAGTACAAATTGAAAAAATGGCAATTTTTCATGATTTGTAATTCATCAAGGTCAATGAATCACAAATCATGAATTTACAATTTCCCCCCCAACAAATCAATGAATTGATGAATTGATTCACCTTCACTTTAAAACATGATAAAATGTCCCACAAGGCACCTAGAGATATCAAATTCCCAGGGAAGCTACCTCTGACTCTTCCCTACAAGCTATGCACATTTGGTGACGTTTGGGTTTTGGATGTCCGAGTTATACACCCACAAAGAGCCCCCCTGGAAAGTGCCCCAGGCACCTAGAGACACCAAAATCAAGGAGAAGCTTCCCATGATGCTCCTCTATGTGCTCTCCAAGTTTGATAAAGTTTGGGTTTCGGAGATCCAAATTATACACCCACAAAGTGCCCCCCACTAGTAAAGTGAGAGAGGTGGATGGCATTGACGTTGGGATGGCATTGAGGTACTTTAGTTTGCCACCAGGCACAGAGGCATTTGGAAGAGATGTACTTCAGTCTGTCTCTAGGCACAGAGGTGGATGGCATTGAGGTAGAGATGACACTGGGGTGGGACATTGAGGCAGGCAGGCTTCTTTCTTTCCCTGCTGGCATAGTGGCAGAAATCAGCCACATGGGACCAAGATGTGGGAGAGAGTGGAAATCAGGCAGCCAAAGCAGCAGTGTCATTCACCAGGATTGACAGGGCAAGACATTAAGGCAGGCAGGGTTCTTTCTTCCATTGGTGCCATTGAGTTGAGTTTCTGCCCTGAGTGGGACAGAAAGAGGCACTGAGTTCAGTTTCTGCCTTGAGTGGGACAGAAAGAAGCAGAGAGCTGGTATGGTGGACCTGAGGGACTCTGGCGGGCAGACAGGTGGTATGGTGGACCTGGGGGACTCAGGTGGGCAGGCGGACAGGCAGACAGGTTGTGGCAGAGAAACTATCATTGGAACCCTGCCTCATTTGGTTCAGTGAGAGGAAGCCCAACAAGGGTAGGTTCACCTTGATGAATGAGAGCCTCTCCACAGTTACGGGATCCAAACAGGAGTGGCAGAGTCAGAGCATGTCTCCAAGAAGGGAGAAGACATGCTCGCTCTGCACATTGGTGGGGAGGGGATGGAAAGAAGGTCCATGTCCACAGTGGAAAGCTCTGGCCATATGACCATTTCCCTGGCCCAGAAATGGAGGGGCTTTGATTGGGGTGGGTGTGTGGTTCAGCCAGTTACTCCCACACTATGGTCTCTGTCAGGTCCTCCTCATCTGCCACCTGTCTGCCCTCTGTGGCAATCATCCAGCTCACAACTGAGCTCCAATAATGGGAGCTGGGGACCCTTGCCAGCAGAAGTCCCTGCCTGTGGCTCCTGCAAACCACCCTTCCCCTCCTCTGATACATGCCCTGTCATCCCTGGCTCCCCATGTCCTTGTTGTGCCTACAACCTCTTCACCAAGGCCCTGGTCTGTGGAAGTAGGGATGATCTCTGCAACAGAGTAGACTTCAGGGACCAGTCAAGGGCACAAATCAGGGGGATGTCCTGCCCCAGGCTGGCCGTGTGACCACACAGGACATCAGTGGTCTCTTGGAAGGGCTTGAGTGCACTACCATCTGGGAGAAGGCCAGCTAATATGTGGCACTGATGTTCAACTCTCTTCCCCTAGGCAAAATGGGCATGGAAGACATGATGTCCTTCAAAATTGTCTTCTGCTCAACCAGGTAGGACACCATGCTGTAGGTGGAGTTCCATCTGGTTGGCAGGTCCAGCAGAAGAACATGTGTCTTCTGCCCCAACTCCTTCTGCCTCTCACACAACCGGCTGGCAGCTTTCAAGCTGCATGAGAAATGGCCCACCAGTTGGCAGCATTGCTCCAGGTGTGCCTGCATCTCACAGGTACCTGTGTCCCACTCAGGCTTATCATGGCTCCCCAGGCCAATGGCATTGTGAACAACAAGGTGTAACTTGTATACCATGCACACAATGCCCTTGAAGCCCACTGCATTCTATGCCGCCAACATGTTACGCCCAGCATCTGTGATCATGTGGCCACAGATTACCTCACCCTCCGGTGCCCACTGCTGTAGTGCAGCAAGGAACTCATCAGAGGTGTTCCTCCCCATCTCCTGAGCTTCCACGTGCTGCATTTGCAGCAAAACAGACCTGTAGCCCGGTGGCAGGAAAAGGGCCTTCCCCACAGCCCTATTGCTGATGCCCTGCTGCTCCTCAAGTCTTCTGACTGCCATCAATGGTGACCTCCACTCCACAGGTCTGCCACAAAGTGCACCTTTCACCTCTATGCCCCTGAAAGCTGATCATGGACCACGTTCCACACAGAGCTTCCCTGTGAATTTGGTGTCTCCAGGTGCCTGGGGACCTGTTTTATAGCATTTTAAATTGAAGATGAATTCATCAAAGAATAGGTGAAGACCAGAAGAGATTGTGAAGACCTCCATAAGGATCTCTCCAAACTGGGAGAATGGGCAGCAAAATGGCAAATGTGTTTCAATATAAGAAAATGTAAAGTAATGCATGTTGTGGCAAAAAATCAAAACCTTAGTTATCAGGTGATGGGTTCTGAAATGTCCGTGATGGATCAGGAAAGAGATCTTGGTGTGCTGGTGGACAGCTCGATGAAAGTGTCAACCTAGTGTGTGGCGGCAGTGAAGGCCATTTTCATGCTAGGTAAGGTAAAGGTTCCCCTTGACATTTAGTCCAGTCGTGTCCGACTCTAGGGCGCGGTGCTCATCCCCGTTTCCAAGCCATAGAGCCAGCGTTTGTCCATAGACGGTTTCCGTGCTCACGTGGCCAGCGCGACTAGACACGGAATGCTGTTACCTTCCCACCGTGGTGGTAACTATTTATCTACTCGCATTTTTACATGCTTTCGAACGGCTAGGTTGGCAGGAGCTGGGACAAGCGACGGGAGCTCACTCCGTTGCGTGGATTCGATCTTATGATGGCTGGTCTTCCGACCTTGCAGCACAGAGGCTTCTGCGGTTTAACCCGCAGAGCCACCATGTCCCTATATATTCATGCTAGGCATCATTAAAAAGGAGATGGAAAATAAAACAGCCAACATTATAATGCGATTGTCCGAAAGGCTGGTGAGGCCACACCTGGAGTATTGCGTATAGTTCTGGTTGCCGCACCTCAAAAAATACATTGTGGAACTGGAAAAGATGCAGAAGAGAGTGACTAAAATGATGACTGGGCTGGGGCACCTCCCTTATGAGGAAAGGCTACAGCGTTCAGGGCTCTTTAGTCTAGAGAAAAGGCGCCTGAGGGGGAATATGATTGAGACGTATAAAATTAGGCAGGGGATGGCTAAAGTGGATAGAGGGAAGCTCTTTTCCCTCTCACCGCAATACCAGAACCAGGGGACATCTACTCAAATTGAGTGTTGGGAGAGTGAGAACAAACAAAAGAAAATATTTCTTTACCCAGCATGTTGTTAGTCTGTGGAACTCCTTGCCACAGGATGTGGTGATGGCATCTGGCCTAGATGCCTTTAAAAGGGGATTGGAAAAGTCCATCGCAGGTTACAAGCCATGATGGAGATGTATGATCTCCAGGCTTAAAAGGAAGGTACTTCAAAATGCCAGATGCAGGGGAGGGGTATCAGGAGACAGGCATCTAGTTGTCTAATGTGCTCCCAGAGGCACCTGGTGGGGCCACTGTGAGATACAGGAAGTTGGGCTAGATGGGCCCTTGGCCTGATCCAGCAAGGCTCTTCTTATATGCTTATGTTATTATGTCTTCTCAAGCAGGGTCACAGGTATTTGGCACTGAGGTAGAGTTGTTCTCCAGCAGGAACCTCAGGGGCATTTGGCATCTTGGCAGGGGTCTTCCCAAGCAGCATCAGAGTAGAGGTATTTGGCATATTGGCCAAGATGAGTTCTCAGGGGTGTTTGAGTGGCTGATGGTTTCTGGCTGCCAGGCAAGATCTCCCGAGATGTGGGATTCAGGCATCTCAGGTATCAATATGATTATTTTTGGAATCGTGTGGGGAGAGACATTGGGGGAAGTAGGATTCCTTTTTTACATTGGTGGTGTAGTGGCAGAAATCTGTCATATGGGTTTGCAGGTTTGCTGGAATAGCAGGTAGGGGAGAAATCATGACACTGAGTCATTTGGCATCAAGTTAGGATTTGCCACCAGCAGGCATTGAACACAAGCCTCCAAAAATAACTAATTGCATACCTAAAATGTGGCATTGGGCTTCTAGGTTGGGTATGGCCCTGGCATTAAGACTGTGGAATTCCAGGTCAGGTATGGCCCTGCCACTAAGGCTGGCTGATTTGCTTCCTGGTCGGTTATGTAGGTTCACAGGCTTCTTCCCCTTGGATACCCCATGATGGAGACTGCCCTTCATTTTCAACTATTCTTTATCACTGCCTGCCAAATCACTGAACAAATAAATGGAAGGGGAAGGAAAAACTAAGAGGAAAAACTAATAATAGATTAGAGAGGGTCAGAGAGTGTAATAAATTTTATTTCTAAAATGATGGTGGGGATGGAATGGAACAGGTTTTTTAATTTTTTTAAAGAGTAATGTGGGTAAGTAATTGTACCCTAATTGTACTCAGTAATAGCTAAAAAAAAACCCACCCTGAACACAAGCCTCCAAAAAGAAGCAGCCTAACTGAAATCTGCTAACGAAATCCCTCCCCAAATTCCCAGTAAAGTTCAAATAATAGTAATGAAATGAATGAAATAGGAAATAAAATGAATGAGAAAAATAAGTGTTTGCTTTGCTGCCACAAAATTGAAAGCACAGCCACAGCTAGCAAGTAGCAAGCAACTGCCCTCACCCTCCAGAGAATCAGAACAGAAGTGGGAAATGGCTGCAGGGAAAAGGTTTATAAAGCCTCTGAAAAAGGTACACCCCCACAGCCCTTTCAGCAGCACTATTGGCTGCCTAACATGCCAATCCAGGATCTCCTGATGGGCCAGAGCTTCTGATTGGCACCAGCAAGCTCAGAGACAGCAGAGAGAGGCCCCAAAAAGGGTAACGAATATGACAAATATTGATGAATCAACAAATCAACGAATAAAACTGAGAAAATATTCATCACTTCATATTTGTTGGGTCTTCAAAATTGACAAATATGAATCAACGAATAGATGACGAATTGGCGATATTCATTAAAAATCATGATTTGTTTTTATATTTGCCCCCATCTCTAACTGGGGGTTGTGCCATGGAAGACTGGGGCTTCCACAGTGTACAGTGGAAGCCCAATCTGGGCAATTGTGTGACAAGATGAGTAGCCACCTCCTGTGCCTTGCCCTAAGACCTCCTGCTGAGGGTCAGTGCAGACCCAATGGACACAACTTTGTGGAGCATGGCCTGCCTCATGCTCCCAGCACCAGCAACCCCTGTAACTGCCCTTTTAGAAATAGGTGTTTCCTTCTGCTTCCCCACTTCTTTCCCTAGTGCTGCTTTGTTCCTCTCCACAGACTGCAGTAACAGCCTTCCCCAGGCAGGAGCCTCAGGTGGTGCTTCTCCAGATGTTGCTGGAGGGTGGAGGAGGACAGATGCCTGGGGTCCCCTCCGGACCTCCACAAGGCAGGAATTGCAGCATGCCAGCTGTGGGTCATCATTCACTGTGGTGAAATTATCCCATAGGGACCCTCTGCCCTGTTTGGCACTACAATGACCCACTCCCTGCCCCTACCTGCTATTGCCAGTGGTGCTGATCTGGGAGGAAGGAGGAGATGAGAGTGAGGACAGGTCAGGGAAACCTGCCCTGCCACTACTGGTTCAGAGGATTGGGAGGTTTCTGGATCCTCTGGAACCAGTAACTCCTCAGATTTCTCCGAAGAGGAGCAACAGTTATTTGGGAACCAGAGGAAGCTCTGCTTCCATGCCTGCCTGCAAAATCACCATAGGAGGAAAGGTGGTGGTGCCTGGTCTAGTCAGGGACTTCCCCCCCCCCTTAGAGACCCCACTGCCCTTCATTTCCACCTTCCCTTGTATCCTGCTGCCTCCTAAACCACACTCCAAATAAAGGGGAGGGGAAGCTTCTGATTGGTGACAGCAGGTTGCAGGTGGCATAGGAGACCCAAAAAGGGGTAGACAAATCAACAAATCAAAAAGAGTTAAAAATTCATCACTTCGTATTCGTTGGATTCTCCATATAGAATGAATATGAAGAGATGAATTTTTGATGAATCAACGATTTTCAACAAATACTGTGATTCATTTTTTGATTCATTCCCATCTTTAGTGATGAATAATAGCAATGGAAGAATGTGTTGCCAAGTTGATTCTGACATATGGAGACCCTTTCCAGGGTTTCCTAGGTATAAAATACTCAGAAGTAGTTTACCAGTGTCATATAGCTTGCCCAAAACCACACAGGTTAGCTCTTCCTTGGGAAGTACTTTTTATTTATTTATTTTAACAACTAGGGATAAGGTAAGGAGTACAAAAGGTAGAGGGGGATATGGGGGGGGGGAAAAGAGCGGGAAGGAGAACACAAAATGTACTGTCATCCAATCTGTTCATGTTGCGATATCAAGTCAACTTTTCGCCTTTCTACAATTTGATTGCCCTCCAGGTTTCAACTTACAGTTACATCTTAGTTTAATTCTATGTTATTCAAGCACTATCTGGTGACTCAAGCCATTTATATAATAAATCCCATCGTTCAGTTGCCTTTTGTATTGGACAGTCTTTCAACACTTCTGATAGAATATCCATTTCTGCCGCTTCCCATATCTTCTCAATGAGTTCCTCTTGTTTCGGTATCTCCGATTTCTTCTAGTTCTTAGCATAAAGAATTCTGGCTGCAGTGACTATATATATAACTAGGTAGTTCTTTGTCTTATCTATCTTATCTGGTATAATGCTCAGTAAAAACAATTCTGGGGTTAGTGGAACATTACAACTCAGTATTTTTTGTAACAGAGTATGTACTGCTATCCAATACTGTTTCGCTACTCTACAAGTCCACCACATATGGTAAAAGCTTCCCTCTTGTGCTACACACTTCCAACAAACATTTGACACCTCTGTATAAATCTTTGACAATTTTTCCGGAGTCATATGCCACCTATAAAACATCTTATATATATTCTCCTTGAAATTTACAGTTTTGTGAGTTTTATGTTATTTTTCCATATTTGCAACCATTGATCAATATCAATATTATGTCCTATATTTTGTGCCCACCTAATCATACATTCTTTACCATCCCATCTTGCATTTTAATTTCAAGCAAATAATCATACATTTTCTTAATTACTTTATCATTTGAGCCCAGCAGAAGTTTATCGAATATCGTTTGTTCTGTGTAAAAGCCCTCTATTTTATATTTTCTATACCTAGATTCCACTTGTGCTCTGGACCACCAGTCTAGATATATGTTTTGTGTTTCTAACTCTTCTTTGGACCTTAACTCACAATCATCTTTAATAGATCTTGATATCTTAAAAGTTTCGCTTCTGTCATGAGATTAGGTTGTGTAAAGGCCTCTATGGGTGATACCCAGCCTGGTGTTTTTTGGTAAATCTGCTGGATGATCTTTTTCCAAGTCCCTAGTAGGGCTCTTCTTATCATATGCGAGTTGAAACTTTTCTGCTCTTTATCTTTTTTATACCATAGAAAAGCATGCCAACCTAACTGTAAATCATGTCCTTCCAACTTGAGTAGTCTATCATTATTTAAAGTTATCCATTCCTTTATCCAGACTAATACACAGGCTCTATAATACAATACCCAATCTGGGAGACCAAAACCTGCTCTTTGTTTGGCATCTTGCATTGCTTTGATTTTAATTCTTGGTTTTTTACCTTGCCACACAAATCTCATGATTATCTTGTTAAGTTCTTGCAAAAATGACTGTTTTAATATTATGGGAATTGTCTGAAATAAAAATAAAATTTTAGGTAGAACATTCATTTTGATGGTTGCTATTCTTCCCATCAACGATAGCTGTAATTTGTCCCATCTCTCCAAGCTATTCTGTATCTCTTTCATCAACTTCATATAATTATCTTTGAATAATGTACTAGTTTTCTTTGTGATTTGGATCCCTAAGTATCTGACTCTCTTCTCTTCTTGAAAGTTAGTCCTTTCTATTAATTTCTGTCGTTCTTGATCTCTCATATTTTTAACAAGTATTTTTCTTTTCTTTTGGTTTATTTTCATTCCTGCCATATCACCAAAATTCATCAGCATCTCCATCAGGTCTTCAATTGAGTCCATTGGATCCTCCAATATAATAACTAGATCATCTGCAAAAACTTGGAGCTTAAAAGTATGACCTCTTACTTTCAGTCCTTTTATTTCCTTTTTATCTCTAATTTGCTCAGTTAATATTTCTAGAGTAAGAATTAATAGTAATGGAGAGAGTGGGCACCCCTGTCTTGTACCTTTCTGTATTTGTATTTCTTTCGTCAGCTCTCCATTGATTCTAACTTTTGCCTTTTGCTGGGTATGTTGTTGTTTAGTCGTTAAGTCGTGTCCGACTCTTCGTGACCCCATGGACCAGAGCATGCCAGGCCCTCCTGTCTTCCACTGCCTCCTGGAGTTTGGTCAAATTCATGTTGGTAGCTTCGGTGACACTGTCCAACCATCTCGTCCTCTGTCGTCCCCTTCTCCTCTTGCCTTCACACTTTCCTAACATCAGCGTATTTTCCAGGGAGTCTTCTCTTCTCATGAGATGGCCAAAGTATTGGAGCCTCAGCTTCAGGATCTGTCCTTCCAGTGAGCACTCAGGGTTGATTTCCTTTTGCTGGGTATAGATTGCTTTAATTAATTTCAAAAATCTTTCTCCAATTTGTAGCACTTCCAATTGGTGTAGCATAAAATTCCAATTCAGATTATCAAAAGCTTTCTCTGCATCCAAGAATATCATAGCCATTTGCTTTTCTGGGTGAGCTTCATAGTATTCCAAAGTATTTAAGATTATCCTTATATTATTTTTAATCTGCCTTTTTGGAAGGAAGCCCGATTGGTCTTGATGTATTGTCAGTATTAAGATTCTTTTCAATCTAGTTGCCAACATGGTTGCATATATTTTGTAATCCACGTTTAGTAATGAGATCGGTCTGTAGTTTTTTATTTCTTTACCCTCCGTGTTTTCCTTATGTATGAGAGAGATTATTGGTTTGGACCATGTTGGTGGCAATTCTCCCTTTTCTTCAACAAATTCCAAGAGTTTCTTATATGGTTTAAGCAATACATTTTCTAATTCTTTGTAATATTCAGCTGGAAGACCATCTGGGCCTGGTGATTTCCCCTTTTTTTTTTTTTTTTTGCTTTTTGAGGGCTTCTATAATTTCTGTATATGTTAAAGGCTCATTTAAAGACTGCATTTGATCTTTAGTCAGTTTCATTTTATTGTATTTCAGTACATATTCTTTCTGAGATTCTTTGTCTACTTCCTTTTTATTGTATAAATTTTGATAGAAGTCCTCAACAATCTTTTTTATTTCTTCTTGTTTAAATTTCTCAGTCCCTGCTTCATCTTTCAATGTTTGTATTATTGTTTTCTCCTTCTCTTTCCTTAATTTATATGCTAACCATCTCCCTGGCTTATTTGCGTTTTCAAAAAAATTTTGCTTTGCAAATTTAAGCTTCTTTGCAGTTTCCTCAGTGAGCAATATATTTATCTGGTGTTGTACTAACTTTATCTTCTCTTTCAGTTCTGTATTTGATGGATTTTGTTTCAGCTGTAGTTCATCTGAGGCTAATCTATTTTCCAAAATCTTATATTTTTTCTGTCTTTCTCTTTTTTGTTTTGATGCAAATCTTATGGCTGCTCCTCTAAAAAAATGCCTTACTTGCCTCCCAAACCATTGTCATTGGTGTTTCTGGCCTCATGTTCTGTTTGAAGAAGAAGTCCATGTCTTCTTTTATTTGCTTGATAAACTCCTCATTTTTTAAATGTGAAGTATTGAGCTTCCAATTAAATTCTCTTGATTTTCTACCCAGTTGTAATGAAATGGGACTGTGGTCTGCAAATGTGTTAGGTAAAATATCTATTTGTTCCCATTCTTTCATTAGGCTTGTTGAGATCCAACATGCATCAATTCTTGACCACGATTTATGTCTGTTAGAGTAAAAAGTATAGTCTTTTGTCTTTGGGTAACACGTCCTCCAGACATCTATGATATTTACTTCTTCCGCCAATTGTAGAAAATTTCTTGAGATCGTTCCTCTGTCTTTTTTGGTTATTTTATCTGATTTTGTGTCTAGTTCTTTGTCAAAAACAGCATTAAAATCTCCTATCACACAATAGTGATCATAATCTTTGTTTGTTAGTTCTAGTTGTAATTGTTTAAAGAAATTATCTTGATTTCCATTTGGAACATAAATATTAATAATTAGCATTTTCGTTGATTCTCTTTGGATTTCCACCATTAATATCCTTCCGTTGTCTGAAGCAAAAAATAGTTTTGGTTCCAGTTCTTTCTTTATATACATAGCCGTACCTTTCTTCTTTTTTACTTATGTCCAAAGCTGCAAACAATTTTCCTAACCTTGAACATTCCAACAGTTTCTGATCTGCTCTTTTCATATGGGTTTCTTGTATGCAAATTACATCAGATTTCTGTTTCTGCAGTTGTAGAAAGGTCTTTTTCCGTTTTTGAGGAGAGTTCAGGCCATTTATATTGACTGAAAATATCTTCATTTGTTTTTTAGTCATCTTGTTGTTGGTTACTACCTTTCTGTTTTTTCCTCGTCATGCCTCTGGTATGTCTTGGCTCAGCTATTTCCTGTTTTTCTGGCTCTGTGTCTGATTCTGATTGTAATGAGTGGTCTGATTTCTCTTGAGGTCCTTCTTCTGATTTCCCCTCCTTCTTTCTTTCTGCCTGTTTTGTCAGTTTCTTCTCATTTTTTTCCATAAAGTCTTGCGCTTTCATCGGTGAAGTTATATTATATCTCTGTGTATAAATTCAAAAGAATAAACCTTCTGGTGTCAGCCATCTATATGAAATTCCATTTTGTTGAAGTAAAGATGTAAGGGAGGAGTATTGCTTCCTTCTCTGCCTCATTTGCTAGGGAATTTGTTTTAGGACATTAATTTTCCTGTCTTCTATTATCAATTGTTTATCTTGTGAGGCTCTTAAAACCTTGTCTCTAATTGATTTCTTCGTAAATCTCACGTGGATTTCTTTGGGGAGATTATTTCTTCTTGCATATGCTGAATTCACCCTGTAAGTTGCCTCCATATATTGTTGCAAGTCGGTTGGTTCCATCCCTATTTCTGCAGCCAAAGCCTTACTCATTAATATCTCTAGATCCTCCCCTTCATTTTCTGCCACATTTTGAAATCCAAGCATCTTCGATGCTCTCTCCATCTCTAGCATTATTAATCTGTCGTCACTTTGTTTTTGATTCTTCTGCACTGCCTCTAATGTTTCTTCAGTTTGATTCACTCTAGCATCTCTTCCTCTCACTTTTTCCTCAAGATATTGTGTCTTTGTTTTGTTTTCAGCTATCTGTTGTTTGGCATCTGAAATCTCTAGTGTCATCTCTTTCATCTGATCTGCTATTTGGCTGAGATGTTCGTTTACTCGTTGAAATCCTGCTGTTAGTAAATTTTGCATGGTAGTCTGCCATTCTTTGTCTGGTTCTTGTGCCACTAGTTTTCCCAGTCTTTGAGACTGGGCTGGAGAGGTTCCTGGTGTTTGGGGCTTTGGTTTTTTGGAGGCCATTTCGATCTTTTCAATGTCAATATCTCAATTTTTCCTTCTACTGTCTCTGAATGGACTTTGTATAAGTTATACTATATCCTTCACCAGAATGTCCAACCCTCAAATATACCACATGCTCTTTGAGATGTTTCCACTGTTTTAACCAACAACCAAAACCAACAACCAAAACCCTCCCCCAGGTTCTTCCTCCAATCCTTACACAGGTATTATGATATGTAAATCAGCTTTTAGCCCAACAGTTTAAAATACAACCATGGCAGAAATGTTCCTTCTTCTCAAGAAGCCTAGCAGAGTTATTATGTCTCTCGACCTCTGTTACCAGAGTCGCACACAATCCAAAAAAAAATCAAGCTAACAACAATCACAGGTTTTCAGACCTCAATATTTGTACAGTTCCAACCTCCATACGATGTTCCAGAATCCCAAACAGCGTTCCACATATCAAATCATAGCTAGGAAAAATCTCAGGCTTTCCCACCTCAATATTTGTACTGTTCCAACCTCAGTGTGATGTTCCAGAGTCCCAAAAGGCTTTCCACATATCAAATCAGATATATTTGTAATCCAACCTGCTCCCTAGGCAATATAAGAAGTGTGTTGAGGCTGTCATTCAGATTTTCCTCCAGTAGGTGTCCCTATAATCCACCGTATGTTCCTTCCATTAATCCATAAATCCAATCAACAACTCCAGTCCTGGTTTTCCCAGTTCCACAGTCCACCTCGGCGACAATATCTCTCTCCCAGATAATTGGAATGAGTTAGCTTCTCCCAGTATATAATATAGCCTTTTACAGCTGTAGCCTCTGAGGGGGATCTCCCAAAGCTTCCCCACCCCCAAGGATATTATACAGTTCCAAAGTTTTGATGGCACTCTGTCTATACTGTTGAGAAATCTGGCAGCACGAAGTTATGTTTTTCACTCTGTCTTCCTGACTGCTAACAGCTTTAAGTCCAGTCCGTAGTTGTATTATGTCACCCTGAGATTATTTCCAGAATCAGTTTTTTTCTCTCTCAGTCTCTCAGTTTTCGGACTTGACCAGCCTGCAAACTAGAAGTTAGTTTTGCTTTCTGAGGCAGCAGGACCGGTAAGCAAGCTAGCCGCTTCTTCCCTTCTTTCAGCCAAATATTCTGCACTCTAGTTTTTCTTTTCACTTTATGAGGCTGTTCATAAATCAAAGGCTTCAATTTACTTTATTGTTGTCAGTTTTCAACGCAGTATCTGTTTGTTCTCCTCTCCTCCGTAGGGGGTGGGTTACTCACAGCTTAACTGCCCAAGATGGCTCCCGCATCCGATCTGTGCTCGGGTGATTTCTTCAGAGGGAAGAAATACCAGGTTGCTGCCCGGCTTCCTTCTCCTCTGTTGCTCACCAACTGCTTCAGGGAGACTTCTCCTAGTCTCCCCTTTGGCCCTTCATCTACTGAAGGACCCCCAGACCGGGCGGTTCCAGCTTTCCCCGGGAGCTTTTCCGGAAGCTGCTGGCAGCACCGTGACAAGCCCCGCCTCCTTCCTTGGGAAGTACTGTGGGGAATCAAACGTCTGGCCCCTGGCTCCATAGTTAGGTGCTCCAGCTTACTGAGCTGTCCAGCCCAGATTAAAGCCATTTTCATGGCTTCTGTTTGTATTGGGCTCCTATTGGTACATCTGCATGCGTATATGCATATATGTATAGTTGAAAAGAGGACTGTAGAAGATAGCATTTCTGCATCCTCCTCCCATCAAATTAAAACACAATTTTGTTCCAGTCCCAAATATGCAGCTTGTGATGTTTTATTCCTTAACAAAAAAAAAATCAGGTTTCTGATGCCTGAATGCACATAGTCCACAGGAGCTCATAGGACTTGATGGCAGGACCATAAAAACTATATAAGCTCTCCTGAAATAGCTACTACCTGCTTGAAGCGCTGTTAAAAACCAAGGATGTCAATATGATTAAAATGTCAAATGAACTATGCTCTGGAGGTTATTTTAAATTATTTTTGGAAATTCTAGCATCGAAAAGGAATGATTTCTTCTTTTCATCAGGTATCTGGTGTTATGTGCAGTGTATCCTATTTTGTATGATGAAGCTGGCATGTCACCACAAAACCTTGAAAGGAAATAAAGTTAATTAAAACTCTTTTTGAGAAACTTTCATTCATCCCTTAAAACTTATCTTTAAAACGCATGGCTTATCTTTGATAGTAACAGTGGAAAGCTTAAGTCAAACTCCAGATCATTTCTCTTACTTTTATCTTCCTTATCTTATTTCTCCTCTGTCCAGTCTTCATCTATTTTTATAAAAGAAGTAAAGTTCCACCATGTAAGTAATTTCATAGAAAGTTCCAAATCATTATTGTGTTTCAGAATATCCAAGGGCATGAGATATATGCTCAATTTCTATTCTAGTTGTGGTACACCTCCCAAAAAAATAGGATACCTAGTGTGGTGTAGTGAATACAGTGATGGACTCTGGAGACCTGTGTTCAAATCCCTACTCAGTTGTGGTAACTCACTAGGGGCAGCAGGTTTTGGTAAAACACCCATTAAATATCTCACTTACTTTGAAAGCTCTATTACAATCTCTGGTTCTGACTTGATGACACATAACATGCAAGGCAAATTGTAGGAACTTGACAAAAAAATATTTTTGCAGAACTATTGACAAAATGTTTGATAGCTGGGGCTCAGACAGTATCTGCTTCCTAGTCCTCCTCCGTTCCCTCTTCCCCTAGATAGAAACATCCCACAGGTTTGCTTCTTTGGGAAAACACACGGAGGCTTTTCTTCTCACCAGTCCATTTAAGCGACAGTGCTCAAATTATGAAGGGGGAAAAAAGTGACATCAAAAACGTCCATCCCTTACTGTCTCTGTTACGCTTAAAAATGCACATCAAAGGGGGTATGGCATTCTTTTCTGACCCCCGACTGTAATTTGACTTGTATTTACCTCAGTAGATTATCCATTGAAGAGTGAAAACTAATTTTGATGTGAATTTGGGAAGTGGGTGGACAAAATCTCATGTGAAAGAAAACCTAGAAGAAAAGGGAAAATTTCATGAAATTTTGGAGGGTGGCGCTTATTGAGCAATGGCTGTGCTAGTGGTTTCCCACTCTTCCTCTATTTCTAAAAATGTTATTTTTAGAATATGGTAACTAATATTGGGCTCAAACTCATTTGTCATACCTAGCAATTCTAGACGCTAGTTGCTGCTTCAAGATCATGTAGGTGTACTGAGAAGAATGTGTATATAAATTTACTCCAGAAACATGTTGGCAGTCAGTAAAGCTTTTTTCTGAACTATTTCTGGTTGCTTCTGATGGGTAATACTATTCTGGATAAGTAGAAATTCTTGAACTGCCTTCCAGTGTGGCCTCAATGTACAGCAGATTCCAGCAGATCAAACTATATGTTATTGAAGTGAGCTCAAAGTAAAGATCTACATATTTCCTTATTTCATTCTATCCAGTGAAAATGAAAAAAAAATCAAGTATGAATAAGATTATGATATTTTCTGTACATTTTCCACATATTGGCACTTGGAAAAAAATAATGGAAGTGATTTCTGTACAAAACTAGTGTTTTGTACAAACAGTCTATATCTTGCACTCTAAGCCTTGTATTTGCATTTATGTACACCTTCTTTTACAAAAATGCCCAGATTATTTCTTATTTTATTTTTTGCTAATGCTGCTGCAGAACAAAAATGTTCTGTCATTTCACTTTGGGGCAGGAGCGGGAAATCTCATAGTGGTGGACCATTTCTTGGTGAAGTGTCTATGGGCACAGTTTCACCAGCAATATGAATTTATTTCTGTTCAGATTTTTCTTAAATTGGGTTCAAGTCATGTGATATTTAAATCGGTGTCCTCATTCACATTCTCTGAATGAAAATTGATTCTTTTCTGGTTATTTAAAGTGTTTTTGGCATGTACACTGGTAAAATCAACTAATATATATATTAAAAATAGTGATACAGCGATAAATAGATGGCTCTATTCAATCAAGAATAGCAAAAGGCAGTCCTAAGAGACCGTATTGACTAAATGATGCAGTGAAAAAACTCTCTGCAAAAAGAAAGTTTCACTGTGACTGAGCAGTAGTTGATGCATCGCTAAACAGTATTAAAACAATATATATATTTTAAAAATGAGTGTAAAAGCCACGGTGCAACTAAGCAGGGGCAAGAAGCAAATTGCTAACACTGTCCACTAACCAAATTAATTTAAATCAATTTACAAGCAAGGAATTTTTAAAAGCCCTGCTGAGCAGTTGAAAAAAACTTACTTTGCAGCCCAAATAAATTGATTTCACTCATGCATCTTGTACATGAGAAATTATATATAAATTTAAATATCACTTAAATTGATTTAACTGTTCCCGCATGGCGGGGGGTTGAACTGGATGGCCTCAGTGGTCTCTTCCAACTCTATGACTCTATGAATTTATAACTATGGTTCTCTTTGCCCAGGGGACCGTGCCCTTAGTGCCCTTAGTGTTCTTTGTTCCTTTCTTTCCCTTTTTTAAAAGGACAAGAACATTTAAGAATATTTGTTAATACTTTACACAGTATTCTTCCCCAAGTGGAGTCACTTTTCTCCAAGGAACCATTTACCTGGCATTTTGCCAGATGAGGTAGATCATGCCCAAAGTATCTCTCTGATCATCTTTATTAAAAATGAAAAAAACGCAAGTGTCTTGTAGAAGAGAAAGAGGAAAGTGCAATGCCAATCAAAAAGCAAGCTTTAAAAGTGTCAGCATTTATTTGAGCTAAAATACAAAGCGCTGCCTAAGCCTTGTCATATGAAAGTACTAAAAGCACATAGTGGAGAGAATTATCGCAGCTTGCAATAATCAGTCTAAGAAGATTAAATGGCTGAATTTTTCTTTTGCTTTCTTTCCTAAGCTGGGTTTATCTTCATCCACAGCATAACTGCCGAAGATGACTGGCAAACTTGCAAGGCAAATGTTAGTCTTCAGGGGTTCATCTCTGAAATCATGTCCTGTTTCTTTCAAACCCTGTAGTTCCCTAGCACTTCTATTCAAACATTTTCTTTCATTCCTCCTTTTTAAACACAGGAATTCATCTCAATTGCTGATACAATGGATTACTTCTGAGGCCCAAGGAAAAAATGACCAGAGCAGGCCTTTTGGGACCAGTACAGACAAGGCAACTCTTCATATTGGGCATGGCACTGCTGAGGGCTCTCAGCAGAATAGCAATGGCACAACATAAGGAGTGGATCTCTGCACTGGGTGCTGCTGCTTGGTAGCTAAGGATTTGCACCCAGAGTTGGGTATACCCACCCAGGTGCTAGACTGCATTAACTACATGGCACCTTATAAATTAACCACAAATAACTATGGCACATAGCACATACACAAACTTTAAATGAGCCAGCCTGTGTAGCTTTGGGCAAGCTGCACAATCCCAAGATGCCCCCAGAAGAAGGGAATGGTAAACCACTTCCGAGTACTCTCTGCCTAGGCAATCCTGAAGAGGGTCACCATAAGTCAGCATTGACTTGACAGCACAAGATTATTATTAATGAGGTGCCAGGGCACATTTCAGTTCTAGCCTTAGACAAACACCAGCAGGGTTCTGATTAGTATGTATGTCTTCCTTGAAAGAAAGGGAAGAAAAAAAAGCTGGCAAGCTTCTGCCTTTGTACATTCTTCTGTGGAGAAAGGGAAAGATGGATGAGAACATTGTTTCATTCTGTTCTTCCCAAATTCAAGCATGTTTTCATATTCAGGCTGGGGGGGAGAATTAATGCAGATTAATTCCGTTTTGTAAAGATACAAAATGGACAAATCCAACTAGATCCAGAGTAGTTGAATTTTCTAATTCTGAGTTTGAAAACATGTTATTCAACCATGTTTGTAGTGCTGAACTGGTGTGTGTGTGTGTGGGGGGGGTGCTGTTTGGTTTGGTTTGGTTTCATTTGTCAGAGAGACCTTTCACCTTTAACTCCTATAGGGTAGTCAATTAGAATATAATCCTGGGAACAGGATCCTGGGAACAGCCAAACCCACTCAATTGGGCCAGTGAAAACAGGTGGGAATTTCATTTCAGATTCTATTTGGAGAACACATTAAAATGTGCAGATGCATTTTTAGGACATAAGGAGCTTGAGGCTTAACTGAGATGAGGGAGGAAGTAAAAGTGGCAGAGATTTCCATCCCTGGGGAAAAGCCTTGCTTCTTTCCTATCTCTTTCTCTCCCATTCCCCTACTTGCTGGTCTTGGTTGGAGTGAGCCACTTAGGTGATGCAGGGATTAATTTTCTGTCCTGTGACCCTCTAGGAGCTATACAGATTGCCCAAGATAATAAAAATGTAAAAAGGCCCCTGTAATCTATTTAAAAGACAAAGCATAGCTCCTGAAGCCTTTAAGAAATGGCAATATATCATTCATTCATTCATGCAGCTGAGATTTTTTTGTTTGCTTGCTTGTGGTTTTGTGGATAAAGCAGTCTGTGAGCCTGGGCCTGTGAAAACAGCATTGGGGGACCATGTGGCTCAAGACTCTGTTTTCCCCATCTCTAGTCTAGATCAGGGTTCCTAGTCTTGGGTCTTCAGATGTCTATGTATCACAACTCGCATAAACATTATATAGCTCAAATGCAGATTTGTTTTGCCATTTCCTGTGAGTATTAAAGTTGACTCGAGGAGGGTTTGTTTATACCAGTAGCTTCAGATTATTTTTTTTTAAGCCAACTAATGGTAGCTGTTTTAATTAATTCCAAGAAATAGGAAAATAAAGCATTACTTTTAAAATTGTCAGTTACCATACTTCAGTAGTTTTGGATTATTGAACTGTTTCTTAGCTGTGATGTGCCATCAAGTCAGAATCAGCTTATAGTGATCTAATAGGGCTTTTAAGACAAGCATGATGTTTAAGGAGTGGTTTTACCAGTTCCATACTCCCTGTAAGTTTCTATGGCTGAGTGGAGATTTGAACCTATGCCTCCTGAGTCCTAGTCTACCACTGGGTATCACACTGAGTGTCCAGACTATGTTTTAAATGTTCTATATGGGTGTATTATGTAGAAGTTAGTAGATCAGTGTACTAAGATGCATGTTTCGGAAGCCTCTATGGAGCAGACTGTTACAGAACAAATGGCTATAGCAGGCAAACAAGAGCCTTCAGCAATGCATAACGGTGTGTGTTGTATGCATGAATGTGCACACCAAGGTAGTGATTTAATAATAGGAATCTTACAACAACAACAGCGTGTTTCTATTTTTATCCATGCTATTAGAGGAACATGGGTAAAAGAAAAAAAAAACAGAGGAAGGCTAATTATACATTACTAAACTGTCCAGATGGCCCTTATTCGAAGGACCATTTATATTCTGCGTATACCGTATTCTACAATCATTCTTACAAAATAAGATGGCTTTTTCTTCTTATAAAATATCACAACTAGATCAAAGATCACCTGCTGGCTCTCTCCCCATGCCCCCATGGGCATCACCATTGTGCATCCCTTATTTTTCAGCTTTTATCACCATACTGATTTTATCTGTTTCTTTCTTTGAGACTCTCACTTTTTACATGGCAAATCAAGTTAGATTTGGAGTTAACAGATGTTACTAGATCTATCCTTGGACTTTGTTCTTTCCTCTGCTAACTTGAATGATGAGAAGAATACAGACCATCAAACCTGGGATGTGATGCATTATATAGTTCCATTCAACATTTGCAGCCTGTTTACCCTGCACAGTTGTGATGATGATGATTTTGCCCTTACACAGTTTGGTGCTCATACTACATTCCTCTGTGCTCTTGCAAAACTGGGGTGGCTACATATTTGATCTTCTGTTTTTTAAATATATATATTTCTGAAGGACAGATTTCAACAAAATGTCCTTTTGTTTTAGATGTAGAGAGTTGCAAAAAATGCAAAAATGCTCTCTATGTTCAAGACCTTTCTCTAATGTTTTCAGCAGCAGAGATGGACACTAGTCAGGAATGCTTTAACTGTTGATTTCCTGTTTCAGCAGAAGGGTGACTCTGAACCATGGAGTCCCTTCTAACTCTACAATTCTATGATTCTGTGATTCCATTAACTCCTTTCTTCACTGCCACTTTAACTCAAAGCTCAGAAGAATGGCTCTCTCACCTTTCATGTAGATCTGAGCCTGGAGGTTTGTTTTCTTCCCCATCAAACTTGCAAGTCTCAGCATGAAAATTAAAGCTCACAACAATTTATCTCAACTGTATAAAAGTGGAATTTATAGAAGCGTGGAGGAAAACTTCAGAGGCAATTTAGAGATGGTCATTTTATTCAGGGCTAAGGCTGCAAGGGAAATAGCAGAGTTCATTGGTCCAAGGCATTCCAAAGCACCATGGGTAACAGAGTACTTACAACTGCTAGTGTATGTATATATGCATGTACTCTTCTCAACCTTTTGTCCACATCATGCCCATTTCATTTCTTATTAAACTAAACAGTACATTGTTTCCTATTTTGTTCCCTCATATATGATTCACATACCTAGTTACATATTTCTTCTCAGCCATTTAGCTAAGATCAGGTGTAGTGCAGATTAGTGTACCACATGGAAATGATAGGATTGTGTTCAAAATCAACCCTTTAGGCTTTTGAGAAAGGTACCCCAAAGCCTTTGTGATACAAGAGGGCAGCCTTTAGTCTCTGATTTAACTCACGAAATACCTCTGTGGATTTATTTATTTTTACTGACTACAGGTTAGGAATTCGATGCAGAAATAAAAGTAATAAAATAGGAAAGTCAGTCTTAAAGTCTTTCTGCTCATCAGCCTGAGCAGAACTTAGGACTTCTAATATGTCTTCTATTATTGACTTGTCTAATACCTCTGATTAAGTTCTTTCGAAAGCAATACTAGAAAGTTCATCACCAAGCTTATTGACTATATGTGACTCTTCCCCTCTCTGCTTGTGGATTCTCTCTCCTTCTTGACCTCTAGAGAAGCCACGTTGCTCAGTGTTTTATATTCTATCACATATGGCAACTTAATCTTTCATGTGGATTAAGGAGTCACAGTGGCTTAACCGAATCATTTTTATAGTGACCCTTTTCCCCTTTCATATTTGCTATACTTCCCCTGCTCTTAGCTCTGTTGAGCAAATAGCACCAGAAAGATTATTCCCCATTCGGATGGAGTTCTTCATTTTTGGGAATAATAATCTTCCCAAACAAGCATTTTTTTTTATGGTTGTTACTGATTAAATGGAAATCTAGTTTATTTGGTAGGACTTGGTTTTATTTAGATGAAAAGAATGACAATTAAAATTCATCCTTACTATTCTCTCTAGAGAAGCCATTCTATGGCTGTACCGATCTCTGTATTTCTTTTGTGTTAGACATGAGAACAGAATGCTAGGAGAATTCTCTAGAGCAGAGATGGGCAACATGAAGTCTCCCTGCTCTTGCTGAACTGCAATGTATTTCATTCCCCACCATTGTGTATGCTGGCCAGGACTGATGAAAGATGAAATCCAACAGTATCTGAAGGGATACAAGTCACTATTCTTTATCCTATAGAAGTATTCCATGAGAACAAGCATGACTCATGAATCAAGGCAGGTATCACCCCCCCACACACACACACAAACAAAATTTCAGGAAGGAGAGAGCTGCTGTTTTCACACGCTGTCTATGCATGTGAGATGCTGCACCCAGAGAAGGAGAATCAGTGCAGCTCTAAGGTTCAGAATTCAGGTACTGCTACACTAAAAGCAAAGCTAAAGATCAGAACTAATGTTCAGAGTTAAAGTACTGCATTGAGATGTAGGGTGGTATTCACTGAGTGTGCATGTAGTATAATAGAGGTGCCTGTGGAAATAGGCATGGTACTACTGGCTACATCTAGCAAAACAGCACAAACATTGATAAGAGAAACAAAAATATACTATAATTCAGTGATGACCTCCGATAATCCCTCTCCCAAGCATTGCAAATGAAAAGTGCTGATGAAATTACTAACCTGAAATTACTAACCTAATGAACAAAATCTAGCTGCAAGTTAAGAAATCTCCGTAGGCATTATCCGTTGCAAGCTAAGTCATGCAACTCAGTTATCTTAACAGACAGCAATTGGTCACTAAACGTTATGCCTTTTGTGTACCTATTGGCTATTGGCCATTGTCTGACACATTGCCTCCCCCCACCTGGCCCAAATCAATCCAGTTCAAATCTGAATCAGGCTGAGACAACCTAGTTCGGACATGATCTACTGGTCTGAATTGACATGTTTCAGTCAGGAATTTGGGATTTCTCCAAAGCAGTTGCTCAGCCCTAATAATAACCCATATATCATTTCAAGATAAGGGCAAGAAATTTGTCCTGTTGTAGGAGTAGCAAAATGTTTTCCCACATAATTCCTGTATTGCACTTTCTTCATGAAAACGCATAAGAGTGACATCATGGCAAGATGAATTAGGTTTATCAAAATACAGGAACATTTTTGTGTTGCTTTGCTCAGCTCTTAGTTTATGACGAAGGCAACATGTTACTTTAATTGAGCTTCCTAGAGAACTTTCATTACACCTACGCATCAGAGCAGGGATAATTTTCTCATTATTTGTCCTTCACATTTGGCTTTCAGGTGTAAGAATGTGTCTCTGAGAAAGTTACTGCCTTTTGTTAGGCTTGTATTAGAAGTTTCATTAAGAGTAATATTAAGTTTCCATAGAAACTGGGGAACCAAGTGGGAACAACGGAAGGCAAATCTGGTAAAAAGCAGTTTCACCCTCTTAATTAGTCAAGTAGGTGTCTTGCATGGGAGCCCACAGGCAGTCAAACAGGAACAGGGACAGGTCATGACAAGGTCCCTGTCATATGACAAGGTTCCCAAGTCCTGCAGGAGATTTCTCCATGCATGGGTGAATACTGACAACAGAGAGCAGTACATGGGTGATATGTACACTCTGCTATCCATTAGCAGGAAAGCTGAGGAAAAATTAGTGCCCTGCTGCTAGGTCCATTTCAGCAGGGGCCCAAAGAATTCAGATTAGATTAGAGTGGTTTGCCCTGGGGAATGTAGTACCGGGATGGACAGCTGTGTAGCGCCTTAAAAATATTTTGGCTTCCTTCTGGCTGGCAGGGTAGATTGTAAAGTCTTCCTCAGTCCATTCAGTGCTACAGAGCTCTATGGTCCCTTTCACATGGGCAATATGACAAAACCTCGAGGTGATGCACTCCAACATGCACCACCTCGAGCTGGTACAGACAAAATTTTGAGGGCTGTTTTTGCAGTTCCCTCATGCACTGCCAACAGAACACTGAGGTTGGAGGCAGGGTTAGTTTCTATTAGAGCACAGGCTAAGATTCAGATGCTTGATTATTGGTTAAAGTTAATTTTTTGCCCGGTAGGTTTGGCACCATTGATATTATTAGACACCTTCTACTCGGAATGGAAGCGTTTCCTGAGTATGGAATTGACTCAGATAGGTTTTTCTCCCAGCGTTCTCGTAACAATGGGTTACGCAAATGCTAAAGCAGTCATAAAACAAAGGATCCAGGATATAGAACTACAAGAACACTTAGGCTTGCCGGACAAACTCAGTGCAGTACGAAATGGAAACTTTAAACCTCCTGTCTATCTGTCCAATTTAACACTCCCTAAGTTTAGAAGAGCCTTTACTCTAGCGAGATTCAATCTCCTGCCCTCTAAATTTTTAGAAGGAAGATTTCAAGGTATCCCCTACACTGAACGTTTATGTCCCTGCAATGGGGAAGAGATTAAATCTGTGGGACATGTTTTGTTACACTGCTCATTCTATCAAGATCTGCGAAGGTCTTTTCTACTGTCCGTTCTACAGAAATTTCCTGGGAGAAATACAAATTTCTATATAACTTTGCTGCTTTCAAAGTCCCAGATATCACTCTCAAAGTGGCTAAATATTGGGCTGCCGTAATATCATACCGTAACCTCCTATCCTTGTGAGGCTACTGGTTGCCCTGGCCTAACATGATGACAATGAACCTTCAATGATGCAATAATGGCTTTTGGCCTATGTTTTAACTGTGCTTGTTTACTATGTTATTAGATGTCTTAAAAGAAGATGTTAACATGGAAGTTGATGTTTTATAATGGATCACCTGTTTTTCGAGGTTATGGAAATTATATTTTAATTGTAATGTATTGCTGGTCTTTGAGCGTAAATAAACAATTGATTGATTGATTGACAAAACCTATTGAAGATATAATCAAATGCAATTAACAAACAATCTTTCCGTAGCAGATGTTGAGGGCTCTCCATGTTCACCCAAGCTCCAAAATGCTAGGAAACTACAGTTGTTAAAGGTAAGGACATAACTCCTCACTTGGCCTATTGTTGCTGCAAGAATGAGGTGTTGCTACATATTTATACTGGAACCACTGAGTGTTCTCACATTTGCAGGAACATTCATTTCTATAGTTGCACAATTGCACAGTCTATTATATTTGCAGCCTTGCTGCATGGATTTTTTTAAAATTAGAAGCTTTGAATGGACTGCTCAAATGGTCTTTTCCAACCAAGCAGGCAATCCTTCTGTGATGTACTCTGTGTATGTGCATGTGCACACATGTGATACAAGAGACATAAGAATTAATAAAACAAAAATACATTGATTTTGTACAAATACATTTTCTGCAAATGGTGGAAATCAACAACAGTAACAACAAATACTCCTTTTCTTTTTCTTGCAAGGAATCTCACAGGATTTGTTGGATGGTCCCCCAGAAGAAACACCAGTCTGTACTGAATTATTAAAATGCCTACACAAAATAGTATATTTCCTGCACAAGATTTTCAGGAAAGGGCATTGGGGTTTGCAGAATGTGGCAGATTCTTGCAGAAAAGAGTAAATGGGACTGAGATAGGGGCCTTGGGCTAAACAGGAAAAACAAGATTGGGGGTTCATTTTTTCATCGTTTTCATGAGAAGCCAAGACATCTTACTGATATGAGAGAAGTCTGAGAAGTCTTAGCATGGAAAATTCTGGGACCTGGAATATTTCCAAGAATGGGATTTTCACATCCCTAAGCCACACACTGAACTGAAGCCTAATTTAGGGAATATGGATATGGACTAGTATGGCATTCAGTGTTGTAGTGAATTCTAGCATTGCCACAGTCTTGAATTTTCATGGCTGTAAGAATGGTAGATCTAAGTCCAGATTTGTCTGGAATAGAAACAAAGTATGCAACTGTAGTGATCATTCCATGGTATAAGTATCTAACTAGCAAGAAATACCATCCTCCTAGAATTAGTATGGGAAGTAACCTTAAATGTTATATCATTAATCAAAATTGCTAACTAAACATGATCATATGTTCTTCTGCCATAGTTCTCCTCATATTTTGGCTTCTGTATAAAATTAGAGACCTTAACAATTTGGAAAATGAAACTTGAGCCACATCGTTCCCCCACACACACTTTAGAAAAGACTTTCAGCATCCTGCCATTTACCTTCATTGTATGACCTTGGGATCTAGTATTATGAGACATGTCCCCCTGGATGCTTCCCCAATACATGCATGATTTTATCCACATCTACTTTTATGTGCTTCCTTCCTAAGCTCAAATGGTTCAGATGTTTGTAACTTGCCTCATAAATAAGTTATTCCAGCCCTTTTACCATTGGGCATGTCCTTCTTAAAAACTTTATTCAGATCTGTTGTTAAAATACCAAGAACTGTGCATCAGAAAGTTCTCATAGTCTGATCACACCACAGATTTGTATAAAACTCTCTACCAAGACACTACATTGTATTCAACCAGAAAACACTGACATACCTCAAAATTTTCCCTCATACCTGCCAAGTCTCTGTGTTTAAAGTGGGGGGTGATTAAGCCTTTGAATGGCCTCACACAGTCTGAAGAGAAAGGCCCTACTGGGGGCAACCACTTTGCAGTCAGACAGACAGACAGACAGAAACCTTTATTGGCATACTGTACAAATTAAAACACACTAAAATACAGCTAAAATGTTCAACGGTTAACAGGTGGCAGGGAAGAGCCAAATGCATATTAGGGCTCGGCATTCTGCGAGAGCACACTACGTCGTCTCTGCATGATGGAATAGACATATCTAGCAGTTGTCAGGGTCAGTTCCTTAATAGTGCCACTTAGGAGATGTTGAATTTTTTTCAGATCGTCCCATCCAGAATGGGAGGAGAGGAAGGTGCTCAAACAAGACAGGTGAATGTCCTTATACAAAATACAGTAGAATAGCATATGCTGCAGGGATTCAACCTCTCCTTGACCACACGGGCATACTCTCAGTTCTATAGGTAAACCCATATACCTGCCCTGCGCTAAGCTCGATGGTACTATATTGCACCTGGCAAGGGTAAATGCCCATCGATCTTGTGGCTGTTCTAAATGATATAGTTCGGTCTACTGCCATGGGAGAGGGGCAGCTGAAAATGAAGTGGGGAACAGACTCTTTGGGCAGCACTATGCAGAGTTTGCCCCTCTATATCTCCCCACATAAGGAACATACCCAGGCAGAGCCGTTTCCAACTACTTACACCCCAGTGGGCCTCCTGTCGCTAACCTCTTCACTGTCTACTGGTGCCCAGTTCACTGGAGCAGCACAAAGATTGCAGGACGATCAGTCAGGATATGGCAGCAGGGGCTACAGCAAATCTTCTCAGTCCTCAACCCCCCTTCAACGGCTTAACATCCAAGAATCTAGGCAGAGTAAGGAACCACTGGCTCCACTGCAATCGCCCCGCTCCTCATCTAAGTCAACTAAGGTGAGCGTGGACATTCACAACCACGTGAAGCTCAGTGACTGCCCCATGGTCTCACAGGTTCTGCTAGAACCCTTGGCTACCCCTGCTGCAGACAACCTATCCGGGGTGGACCCCCATGTAGACAGCCTGCCGCTGAACCCGACGGTGCGTGCTCCACTGCTGTCTGCCAATTGACATACTGTCCTCCTGCCCGTCGTTTGCCCTTCTGATGCCCTTAGATTGATTTCCTGGAATGTGGCTGGGTGGTACAGGAAGTTGCAGGACCCCGAGTTCAGCGATCTTCTTCGAGGCTTTAATATTATTCTACTCCAAGAAACGTGGGCTGTTCACTCTGTACTACTAGCAGGATATGCCTCATACTCCCTTCCAGCACAAAGGCTCACGGCAAAGGGCCGTCCATCTGGGGGCCTAGCAATATTAGTTGCTGACTCCTTATCTGCAGACTTTGTTCTTACAGTTGATGGTAGCTGTAAAATTCAGGGTATAAAACTTAAAACTAGGAACCAAGAAATTCTGATAGCCAATGTCTACATGCCCCCAGTCTCTTCCAAGTTTCACAGGGCCTGTCAATGGGAAGCCTTGAGTCATGCCTTAGATGATCTTGATCTTAGGTTTCCAGGGATCCCTCTTTTGCTAGCAGGAGATTTTAATGCTAGAGTAGGCCAGGGTGAGGTCATATTCGACCGTGTCCTGGATACATTTAGTGATGCTTCCCTTTTACATCTTTATGTCCCAGAGAGGCAGTCCAAAGATCATCAAATTAACGATGCGGGGACTCATTTGGCAAAACTCTGTTTACTTAGAGGCCTAATTTGGCTAAATGGCCTTACAAAGCTTGACAATGAGGGTGAGTTCACGTACATCTCCCCCCATGGATCCAGCACAATTGACTTTGCAGTCAAAGTTTAAATACCTCACCGTAGCGTTCACCCTTTTGTTAGGTATAAGTCATGTATTATTCATGTTCTATGCTAATGTGGTTGAGAGGCGGAGCTGAGAGAGAGGTTAAAAGGCAGAGCCTGAGAGGAGGAGAGGGAGTCAGAGTGGTTAGTTAGTCAGAGTCAGAGAGTCAGATAGTGAGCGTCAGAAGAGATAGAGATAGAGTTAGAGACTGGTTAAGATAAATAGATAGAGAAGGTGGAAATTATATGGCAAGAGAATAGTATGTACATCGGTAGAACTTCTGTGATTATTAAATTGGCTTCACTTTAATAAATAAGTTTTGTTTTCATTCACCAAACAAGTGTCTGATCAAACGTCATTTATATCGTGGATAGAGGTAATCCACTGGTGGCAGTGAGAGGAAAACACGACTGGAACCTTTGTGAGGGCACAAAATGTAGGTGCCTCAAGGAGGGGAACGTCACACTCACCAATTTTCATAGGCCCCTCAACATTGTCTGCTTTAACCTCTGAAATGTAGGTCTCAGCTTCTCTAGGCAACCTATTTAACTGTTGAGTGGTATCTGTCTCGATCCCTAAAAAGACAAGCTTGGACCCCAACACCTTCCTACTTGTTGCCCATAATGCTAACCATGTTAGATGCCAACAGGCCCAATGCAAGCCTTTTCTCTTGTGAGGGTGGGACAAAGCTCCCTTTCTGCACCAGCCTTAAGCCTTTGGCATTGCTCTAGAAGGGCAAAGTGCACAGAAATCAATGTTTCCTAAACATGAATGGATAAAAAGATGCATTGCTGGGAAAAAAACAACAACAGAAAGAAACACATCTTTGTAATTAGTAGGGAAAATGTTTAAAATCGTAGAAATAAGGAAAATGTGCATGAAAAAAATTCACATAAATTCTTTGTGGGAATAAGATTCATTGAAGTCTCACAACCTGAAATTAAACAAAGACAATAAGTCAACACAGGCAGGATTCATAAAAATGCAGTGAAATTGAAACAAAGAGATTGTTACATCCTGCAAATAAAAGTCAGTAACACGAAAGCAGGATCAGAAGGAAATATATCCCTAGCCATTTCAGCAAAGCTCCTTTTGTGTGCATGACTGAGAGAGTTAAAAAAAATCAAATAGACCATGAACCTTCCTCCCCATTCCTACTTCCTGACACTTCAGTGGAGGAGTTTATGAACTTTCTTACCTGGAAACTGTAGGTTAAATGTGGAAATGTACCCAAAAGCTGTGATTGAGCTCAGTATGTCCCACATGAAAATACTATGAAGAAAGGGGATATTGTTGCTAAATATATATCACTACACTATCATACACATCATTTATCATAGCAGGTGACCAAAAAATAGCCAGACTGACCAAAGCATCCCTAGGATTTCAGGCACACCAGCTGGCAGTCTTGTACACAGAAAGACTTGTGGCAATAAAATAGCATTTACAGCTGGCTGGATCTTGCACTGGAAAATAACGCTTCAAAACCGGCAGACTCAATGGCAACATTATTTTGAGAGCAATGTGATCTGCTCAATGTATGAGTGCTGCAGTATCTGGGAACAGTGTTCTTAGGGTTCCCTTTCATTGTGATTTTGATGTTGTCTCTGTGGTGTTTTCTTACCTTGAAGTATTGATGGTATTTTGTTTGCTGTCTTCATCCAACGATAAGGATGTTTCATGTGTTTCAAGGTTACAAGCAATTTGCAAGCATGATCTCCATAGTCCTTGTTCATATTGCAATTAAATTTATATTCCACTTTTCCTCCAATGTGTTCAAGGCAGGAGGATGGGTATTCTGCTGTACTGAGAGTCCTGCCATTTCTGCCATTGAGTCTGATCCTGGGTTCTCATATTATCCGAGGAAAGAAAACTTCTGCTACCCTTCCCCCACACAATGACCAGAACCTTATCGCTGACATAATACGTATGAATGGGAGACTGTGTAAATCTTACTGTTGCTACTTTTTAACAAGGTGCTGGTTATGTCCCACACGTGCAGTAATGCAATCAGTACCTAGATAATTTGCTGCAGCACAATAGATAATTTCCTTTACTCAAGCTTGAATTGGCAATAGGATTCTGACTCATGTGCAGTTTTATACACCTCAGTCATGCTGCTCTTTACTTGCTTCTTTTTTTCCTAAGGTCAGGAAGAGTCCCAAATGTTTAACCTTGCTTCATGAGGCCTTTTTGTGACTAAGCTCCTCTTCCCATTTTATTCTCACAATAATTCTGAGAATTAGATGAGGTCATGGTTAGTATGTGGGAGCCTTCAATTGGATTTTTTGAAACCTTGTTAAGTATTCTAACAATCATTCCACACTACATCACACCTTTCTTTCAAGGAGTTCAGGATGGCATATAGGTGGCACAAATTCTATTTTATACTTGTAAGTGTCGTGCGCAATATTAGAATGGGTTGCATGTCTGTATTCATAAAATGTCTCACCACCAGGAAATATAAAGCTTTGTTTATTTAATTCTTCCAGGTGAGAAATTATTTTCTTTTTGTTGTTGAATCACATTTTGAGATTTTTTTGTGTGTGTGTGTGTGTGAATTTTTCACAGTTCTGGGATTTGTTTTGGTAAAAAATGGTAAAAAAATGTTTTTGTGCAATTACCATTTTTTTATTTTAAAAAATCAAGATGATTTTACACAGAAAAAAACCCACCATCATGTATTTTACATGAATCATGGGGTTGGGTTGTCACAAAAAAATTAAAAATTAAAATGAAATATTACTAGTGAAGCTGATGAGAAAAGCAATGACCCCTGTGAGCAAAACGTCACAGAAGTTGACTTTTTTTTTTCCCCGTGGGCTGTCAAGGCAGATTTTTCATCAAAGACAAGAAGCTTAGTGAGTGTTCATTACATTCTTATCAGCTTATTTCATGGCACTCAAACAATGATCAGTTTTATCTGACAATGGAGTAGGTAATGTGTGGGCCAGCTACAAACCACAGGAATCAATATGCTGCCACCCACCTTTCAAAACAGGCCTTGTGCCACCTACAGGGCGTGGTGGGCTAATTCAGTCATGCTGTGAAGGGCCCATAGCATTCCTTCTCCTCCTCCATTCTATTTTTTTTTTTATTTTTAAAATGGTTTGGCTCATTGACTAACATACAAAAGGAATGATTTTGTGTTGGGGAAGGGGTCATGGTCCAGGGATGGGTGTGCAGACTTCTTTAACTCTGAATGTTGCCCGTCTTTGCCTTACAGAATAGCAAACAGTGGTTGAAATCCTGTTGTGCAGTTACACAAACAGTATAATTTTAGGAAGCGGATTTCCATAGACTAACAAAAATCTATGGACATTAGATATTGCACATTGAGTTTTGTGATTTTGCATGCAACAAAGGATATCTACAGACGTTTCTTAATTTACAGTAATTCACTTCCAAAATTTATGCCACTTATGCAGCGGTGTAACAGGATTTCAGACAGTATTACAGCTGAATGTGAAATGCGAGACTAGGTCCTGTAGTCTGGAATCTCCCAAATGAATGTTTAGAGAGTGGCAGGGTAGCATGTAATGGGGCAGTTGCAAGCAGGCCAGGCTGGCATAAACACTCTAGAGGTCACTGCCAGTAATGAAAGTCATCACAACAATCCCTTTTTTCTTTGTTTTAAGAACATTATATTTGGGATTTTAAGACATCCACTTAGAGAAATATATCATCCCTCCATTCTGACGTAAAATAGTGCTTATTCCCAAGCAAATGTGTTTATTTAGTATCACAGCACAGAAACACATTCCATTTTGCTCCCTGTGCGCATGAAGGCGCTTTGAGCCGAATGAGCTTAACATGCAAAACCTCATGTGCTCAAAGCATTTCTTCTTTATCAGCTGTTGCAAGCCTTCTTTTGTTTGTTTTTCTTCAAACCTATCTGGAATGTAAGCCAGTGTAAGGCACAGATCCTGAGGTGAGGGAGAGAAGGGAAATGTTAGTGATTGTGTTTCACAACTAATTTAAAAAACATGCTAATCAAAACAGGATAGAGGGAACATAAATCCATTCAGTGCAGGGTATATAATTACCCAACTGCACCACTGATAGCTAGCGTTTAATGGTGTGGGGTAAAAAAAGGATAATCTGGGGAGCAACGAAACACAATAAGTGAAATCTATTATGTTGACTTGGCTTATAGTACATTTTTACAAAAATGACCCTTTCTAATTCTGTTGTTGTTGTTGTTTTACATAAGGAAGTTTTAAACTTCTATTATTTGAAGCATCACTTATTTCCCCCAGTAAGCCAGCCATCTATAAAATGATAAACTTGGTAAATACTGAGTCTTCAGGATATCAAGTTGAGTTGCCTGACAGCAGAATCAAGACTTTTTTGTTCTCAGACTGTTCCAGTTCACTGGGTGAATCCTTGGAGTAAAAACAATTGGAGCATAGGTCAGTCTATGCTGCCATTATTTTTACTGTGTGTTTCATGAATGTACTCACAGAGTGCGAAAACCTACTTGAGATTGGCAGAAAACGCTATCTATGTAAACAGGAGTGTTTTGCACATCTCCAGTTAGGTCAGGTAACTTCATTTCACCCTCAATACTGTAAAAATATAACAACAGTGATCTGTTAATTATTTCAAATCCTTTGTCTCAAAAAAAAAAGCCTGGTTTAAGGTACTGTCTTATGTCATAAAATAGAAAAGTAAAATGAATTAGGGAGGTGGTGGGAGGTGTGTGTGAGGCGGAACAAAATAAACAAGGACATGCTTCACTGATGCTTCCCTCTTGATCTGCTTTGTTTTTATCTGGAGCAAATACAGAACTGAGGTGAGTTTCAAATTCCAAAGAGAGGCATCATGTGAATTAAAGTGGATTTGTGAAACTTGGTTTCAGCTGTGCTCATAAATGAAGAGGCCAGCACAATACATGGAATAAACTATCAACTAATTCACAACTTTATTGAGTTATACCACAGAGATCTTCCAGTGAAAGTAGCTGTCAACACTGTTGGTGGCCAAAATCCTGTTAAATAATTTATCTCTGCAGAATGGTGATGATGTCACAGGCAATGGGAGATTGCTGGTAATTCAGTTGTTTCTGCTTCAATCTTAGTAATCACCCACCTTGCTCTCAACTCACTTGCAATCATTCTCCTTGCAGTTGAGTCAAGTAAGTCCTGGGATCAAAGCAGGAATTCTTCAATTACTAGCCATCTGATGCTGCCAGTAACATCATGAGACATGGAAATTTTTTGGCAATTACAGTTCCTGCTTTGCTCCTGGGACTCACCCAACTTGCCTGCAATGAGACTGATTGCAGGCAAGTAGCAGCTCAGCAGATCCCTGAGACTGAAGTAAGAACTCTTAAATTACTGGCAAGTTCCCTCTGCTGGGGATAACATCACCCTTATGCAAGCATAATTTACTCAACAGGATTTGGATGAGAGTTAGTTAATGCAACTGCATCTGACCTGGCCCTGAATCTGGAGACAGTGCAATGCCCCCTACCTACATCTTTTGGTATGAAAAAGTGCATTATTTAGCCATAGTTCCTCATGACCATTGACTCTTCATCTATGACCATCTTAGGACCCAAACGGTTCCTGTCTTGAGTCCCCAGTTCAAGCAAGAAAGAAAGCCAGGGGTACTCCTGACAGGAAAAAAAATAATTTCAAATAATAATAATCAACCTCAAAGCTGTTCTCCAAAGCAGGCTTCCTTATTTAAGGTGTGCACAAATGGCTCAGTGCCCTGGAGTCCAATGTAGGCAAAGTCATCAACCCCCTCAAAATCACAGATTTTTATACCCTTGTCACAATATGTTAATCATTCACATGGACATATCAACATTTCCAATTAGGTTACAAGGTTTACAGACTGTAGTACATTTTAGACAGTACATTTTGTGCTCTGAGGTTGACTTCTGGTCCACTCCTCTTTTTAAACATCTATTGTGATTAATTTCTGTGGTTAATTTCCAGAATGTGGCAACAGTTTCTCAATAGCTTCTCACCCAGAAGTTTAAACTTTGCAAGCTATGTCAAACTCTGTGTTCCATGCACTGGTTATCATACATTTCTTGATTAGTATAGTTAATTAAAAAATATTTTCTAACACCCTTTTCATGTTGATGCCCAAGGAATGTGTCTATGTATTCTATCTGAACTGTCTAATCACAATATATGGACACTAGAGATGGGCACGAACTGCCGAAATTGTGGTTCATGCCAGTTCATTTTTTGGCTGAACAGGAGGTTGGCACTTCTCAGCCCTGTCTTCTCTGGTGGCAGCTCCCGGAGGAGATGAGGCAGGGAATCTGGGGTGTTGTCTCTGAGTGGGTGCCTGCCAGAGGAGGAGGGGCAGGGAAGCGCTAAACACCTGTTCAGCTGAAAAACAAACCAGCATGAACTGCTGGTTCAGTGGTTTGTGCCAATCTCTAATTGACACTATATGCATCTGCACATTTTACCATGCCACAAAGGTCACTTTCCCATGTGAAAACAGAAGAACCTTCAAGGCTTTCCTTAAAAAATTTAGTTGCCTGAAAATATTCTTCAAACAAACTAATTACTGGATTTGTGCCATGCAGTGCTTCTTTTATCTTTGGATGTGTGTTCAGTATGAGAAGAATGAATTGTAAACTGCAATGGAAAAAAAGAAAAGTGGTTTATTAATTCTATAAACATAGCCGGCAAAATCAATTCATGTTTCAAGCAGCTGGCAGGACCAGACCGCCTTAGCAGGGCTCACCAGTCTTGACTCCAATATGGGTTTCCTTCTTACCTAACTGCTTGGTTCAAACAACTGTGACAGGTGCTTGAATGGCCAACACCATTTTGAGTTTCCCACAATGCCCTTAATCGATGCTGCATTGAAGCATTACGAGTGTTGAAAATGGGGAATGGGTGACCATCAGGGATGGGACTTTTGGGAAAAGCTCGCAAAAGGAACTTGCAAAAGTGTTTGGGAGAATGAGTTCTGATGAAGGCAACCTCCACTGGAACTTATTCTCCCATGCATCTTTGCAAGTTGCAGGGAATCCTCATGACTCAGGAAGGCGACCTGCACACTTTTCAAAGGGCACAAAGAAGCAGCGTGGGAACAGCATGGAGGTAAAAGGGCTGCTCTACCTCCTATCCTTTTGAGTCCCATCCCTAATCACCATTGTTTATTACAGGATGGAGCATCACTGTTATGTATCTTAATGACTCTGGATGGAACCACAAAGACAGGCTTCTGCTGTCAAGGCTGAGAGTAGGTTTAATGGTCAGTGGGTGAGAAAGAGAGAAATTGATTGGGAAAGTATTAAAGCTAGGAAAACTGCTGTCAGGTGTAGGGATGAGGGGGGATTCACCATTGTTGCTCTTTTAGTTAAGGTTAGTCATTTCAGCATGGCAAAACAGCATTTCAAGGATTCTTTAGGACCTTTGAGATATTTCGCTTCAGCCCAAGATCAATACATCAAATGGATTTTTTTTCTCATTGTGGGTTTTGCAATCTTCACAAAATATACTTTGTATAAAACTCTAGTGTGTGACATTTTCCTATTTTGGTAAAACTAAGCACCCCTCCCCCTAGCATAGCAGAGTAGGTTTACTGATCACAAAGACAGAAACAACTCACCCAATGGTGATACTGTTACTGCCATGCAATAGCGGTGACTTCTTTCCAAACACAATACATTTTACATAAATGAGCACATTCTCTCACAAAAATATTAAACTCTGTCTCACAATGGTTCATGTAAAAAAATCTTTTTTGTTATGCAAGGACACATGAGAACTCATGTCCTTACTCTCAAGGAATTACAACTATTCTAGCATTCAGAAGAAATAACTCAAGTAATACTTGAGTAATAATTAACCCCTAAAATCCTAATTAGAGGCATCTTCTGGTCAGATTCTTAGGTGAGTACAAAACAGCCTTGTTCCTTCTCTGTTTTTGTTGAAATTTCTTCCCTGGTATTGAGAGTTTTGCCTCAGGTTTCAACAGCTGTGGTATCTTGCTGTGGTTCATGCTTCAAAACAGGTGAGGGCAATGTAATTCTGCTTTAATTTTTCAGTGGTCTTCATCTGAGCCAAAGACCAGCTGCAATGCTTACAGAGTCAATGACTATCAAACTGGAACTGCCAAGGCCAATGGCATGGGTAGGTCGAATTGAATCATGGAGGATGGCCAAGATGCTTACTAATGGGAGGGCTGCCTCAGGCTGTACTGGCTGGTGTCTTCCTGTTGTGAACGCCTCTCATGCCAAACTCCTGGAGCTAGTGATAAAAGCCACTTGCCAGTTTCATTTCCTCCACCTCAGCCTCTTGCACTAAGCCATGTTTTTAAACACATTTCTCTCATTTTATTCAAGCTGATAAAATTAGCTAGGTTTGAACAGCAACCTAGAACAGATGTTTTGTACATGACTTCTGGGACAGTTGTCTTCTTACATCTAGCTTCTTTCCTTCTGGCTTTCTTTTAAGGTAGGTCTGGGGAATGTGGGAACATCCAGATATTTTTGTACTGCAACTCTCATCAGCCTTAGCCACTATAGCCAGTTATGAGGAATAATGGGAGTGGTGGACACCTATGAAGATATGAAGGACCACATGGTCCTTAGTCCTGTTATACTCCATAGAACTATTTGTCTTGAGATTATTTCTCTGTTGAAGTTTCCATGGTTCCTTTCAGCTAACACTGGCTTCTGGTTCAAGACTCTGCTTGTCCCGGGTCTGCTTGAATCCTTTAGCACACCAACTGTGTGATTGCCATTGGCAAAGGGAAGATAACAAGAGCAAAACACCAAAAGAACCATTATTAGATTGAGACTGATAATTTCCTAGAGATATCTCCACCTTCATGCAATTAATATTAACCAGAATAGTGGGGAAATTATATTGGCATAATGAGAAATGAGTGACTTTCGGTAGTTTCTTGTGCATAACCACTTCCAAGTTTGTTTATGAAATCAGAGCATCACCTGTAAAATTAACTGCAGAAAGTTGGTATATAAACACTGTGCTGAGAACAAAGTAAACTCTAAACACTGAAGAAATAATGAAACACAAAGAAGAGCAGAACCAATTAGTAAGACCTGGTGGAAACTTTCTACTTCCCCAAGCCGTATCTGAAAAACAAAGGCCAATACCCTCAGTGAAAGATAAAAGTGATCACATAATTAACAAAAGCCACAGAGAATGCAGAGGAGAGGCTGGCATCATATATTACTGGGGGATATAAACCAAACTGATTAAAAGAGAGACTCAATTTTCCATTTGTCAACTAAGATAAAAGAAATGTAAGCTCTCACCCTGGCTTCGGGTGATGGCAATACTTTACTTCTCATTATTGCTAGACTGTTTGTGCTTTAAAATTCTAAACAGTCTCTTAGATGTTTGACTTCCTTACATTCAGCCATGCTGGATTAAATCAGAGTCATACTCAGAATCTCCAGTTTTGATATTTTGAGGATAAAATGCACAGGCTGTAACACTTCCTCACATCAGAAGCCAAACTGGTATAATTGTTTACTCTTGCTGCTGCTGCTGGAGTGCTGCTTTCACCCATGACTGCTATTTCTCCTTTCTTGTTGAACTTGTCCATAATTCAGTGGTCAAGCTCAATGCTTTGGATGCAGAAAATTCAAATGATGTCTCCAGGTAAAATCCAACCAGGTAAAAGCTTACATGACTGGTAAGTGGGAAAATTTGTTGCCTCAGACCCTGGAGAGATGTTGCCATGGTACTCAGCTAGAAGGACCAAAGGTCTGGCTCAGTACAAGGTGGCTATATATATTCATTGTCCCATTGCAGTCAGGGGGCCATGCCATCGGTGGGATGATGTCGCAGTATCAAGTGGGTGATAAGCCCTGACAGTAGAAATGCTGTTGACAGCACGCAAAAGCAAGCAAGAGAAATTCCATGTGAGAACAAGGGAAACAAATTTTTAAAATGAGAGCTAAACATTTCACAGAAAAAGAAAAGCACATCTTAACACTATTAAAAGCACTAAAAAAAACCCCTTGGACTCCAGATAAGAAGTAATCAGCTCCAGATAACCATCAGACATTCACAACATTTCTAGTGTAGGTTAGATTTACAACTCTGGTAAGGATATACGACTTAACTTATTTCTAATTGCATAGTTTTCCAGTGTATTCGGTCTTAAATCTATTCCACCTACTTTCCACAGCAGTTTTTCTAAAACATAGATACATTTTTTTGTACACCATTTTCTAGATCGTACACATTTTGTACACAATTTCCCCTAATACTCATGCTTTAGGAGATCATCTTTCCCTATGATACACAACATTGCATGCAGCTGTTGTCTGCCTGATACTATTTGAAGAAGTGCACATTCTGAAGAATAAGTGCCTTCCAGTCTCCGTGTAAGTCTGGAAAGTGGGAATTAGGTCAGCTAATTTGAAAACAGTCATCAGACAAAACCCCCTAACTGCTAAGAGTAGAAACGTACTTTAATGCATCTCATTCTCCATGTGTTGCTGCTCTGGCCCTGACTAAATCATTATCATCACTATTATTATAATCCAGGTGGTGTTTCTTGTCCCTTTGTAACAAGAGATTCAATGATGGCTTAGTAGATCTGTACCTGTAATCTTTCATATGAAATCCTGTGGCATAATGTCCTAGATGACAAGAGTTTAATTTCACAGAGGACGCTCATGGACCTCAAAATTCGGATTGCAAGGTATCAATCAATAGATCCCTTAAGCACTCAGCTGCCTGGGCAAAGGCAGACAAGCTCCTCAGTGAGATCAGAACGGATGAGCCAGATAACCAGAGGGGGTCCGTTGTGACAATGGAAGAACAAATCTGCCAATAAAATCAAGAGAGGTGAGCCAAGTGGAAAGGACAGAATCAGGAAAAAAGGAACAAGAATGTGAGTTGAGTAACATCTGAGCTTTGGGTTGTGCAGCAAAAGTACAGCTATTCAGAAGAACTGGGAGTTTTAGGAAGTGGGCTAAATGATGGCAGCATCAAATGGAAATTTGCATGTGTGAATAGGCCATCATACTAAAGGAGTATGTATATTAATTCCTGTCACATCAACCATGGTGTGTTTTGTTTTGTTTTTTGAATTGCGGCATCAAGAGTCAAGGGAACAAAGGATGTCCATCCATGTATGTACAACAACATGTTTTTCTCTAGGGATGTGGAATGTAATTGAGGTGTGGAGTTGCAGGTCTTCCCATGGAACCCTCTGAGGTCAAGATGACTGTGAGAGCATGGCTTATGCCCTCATCTAGGGAACGTGAAAAAAAATCTCATAGAGTTTTAACTGAGATGGGCCATCTGGTCAGATTGAGATGGCCTATTGAGGATCCTCCAGCATCTGTGAACAATCTACTCTTTGACTCAAGTAAAAATCTCCCCCCTTTTTTTTTCTTTTTCTTCTCTTCATTTTGCACTAAATGCCTATGCAGAAATAGTTGGTGGTTCATTAAAAAAATCTGCATGTCATTAGCACAGAACAGACATGAATATGGAAAAAAGGAGAAAGTTCACAGAAAGCAGTTTAAGATATCTGCCCATTCCTAGCCTGCAGGCTGCACATAGCCCCCGGGTCTCACATGTGCTTTCCTAAGCCCACCAAATTTTCCCCAGATCTCCAGATCAGCATAATTTTGCGGCATGAAAATCGCCATTCATGTCCCCAGAAGACTCAGGGAAAAATCATTTGCTATTTCAATGACATTTCAGCACACATACACCCGAAAACGTTTTTGAAAAACCAAAATAGGCTTGTTTTGAAATAGGAAGTAGTCTATTGCAACCTAACAAGGAGCCTGTCTACATTTCTCAAAAAACCCCACAATATGTAGCATTTTAATTTTAGCTGACTCAAGTCACGTGGTTTTTCAGTTAAACATCCTAACTGTTAGAGCAGTGCAGCAATGGAACCAATTACCTCGAGAGGTGGTGAGTGCTCCAGTACTGGAGACACTCAAGAGAAATTTAGATAACCACCAGGCAGATATCCTTTGATCTGTATTCCTACACTGAGTAGGGAGTTGGACTCAGTGGCCTTATAGGCCGCTTCCAGCTTCATGATTCTATGATTCTATGCCTGAGTTATTTTCTGCTGAGTAATTGAAATGCTCCTGGCTCTATAGTTCACACTGAGCTTAAGTTGTTTAAGAAGAAAGCATGCTAAAAAACAAAAAACGGCCCTCTGGTGGCCGTTTATTTTAACTTGCTTCCTAAGAAAATAATATGAGTCAGAGGAAAATAAATATGCACTTTTAAATTGATTGTGTGGACATGAAACTCGGCAGTTTTTAACACAGGTCAAATCACAGGTTTTTTTAGTGTGTTACCAGGCCCTACGCCTCAGGGAACCCCAAGCAGCCTGCTAATTGCCAATCATGCCCCCAGAGATTTCTGGGGCTATGATTAGTTACTTATTTCCATGCTGTTTTTCTGACATGAAGTCTTTGGGAGTATCAGAGGGTGAAGCCTGCCAAGGTCAGAGGAAGGGGGAAATAGCTCCTGAACCCAGCAAAGTAATTTACCCAAACCCCAGGCACACTCTGATTGGCATTCTTCAACGTCAACAGACACTGCCCTCTAGTAGGTAGATATATATTTCCTTATTTCATCTTTGCAGATAAGGACAACAAAAAATTTAAAGATTTTCTCTCAACTGCATGAGGTTGCATGAGTTTCTGTTCATTTTTTCTCTCTTTGAGAAGTTTTTTGCAGGAAAAAAATATTGATATGATTTGTTTGAAGAAAATGCAAGTGTTTTGGTGAAAAAATGCAAAGCTTTTCTTGGCAGTGGAGTGGGGGAAGAATCACAGTGTTTTAGCTAACTCTATAGCCAGTGAGGGGGAAAAAACTGGTTCTAATGACTGACATTTTTAAAGACCATTACACAGTTCTTTTGACAGGGTGTCTCAATGTGTCAGGACACTCATTTCTGCTGAGGATGAGAAATTTCATGAATATTCATTATATTCTTATTCTCAAAGTTCCTTTAGGTCATAAAACAGAATAACCTTTCACAGCTTAAAGTGCCATATGTGTCTGTGTGGGGTGTTGGTGGTATAGAATTATCTTTAGTGAACATGTGAAACCAATTTCTACTTTTCATCTGTGAAAACTTTTCATGGGTCTCTGCTTGAGCAGCTTATTTAACATCAGGGGGGTTTAAAGCAAAGCACGGTCTTCAGAGAATTTGTCTAACATCTCATAAAATAGACACCAACTTTATCTCTTTTACACACAGACACTTTCTTTAAGGGACTTTTTCCATATATTTCCAGGAGTTTATTAAACTGATTGAAGGCAATGCATCTATAGGTTCCTAAACTGTAAAATTAATGAGCAGTATCTGTTTGTCATTTTCCATGAGGGCATATTGTGGGTTTTCTGGGATTAAACCACCCCTCTCTCCTGGGTTACCTTTGCTGGAAGTCCAGCAGCCACAGAAGGATTAATGAACTCCTTGCCACAAGTCAAAACGATGCCTACTGATACCATCTGGATGTCAGCTGGAGTCAACTTCCCACCCGTGGCTTGGAGCTTGGAGTTCAGATGGTGATTAGCTTCTTATACAGGCGACTTTGAAAATGGTGATTAATCAGCAGGATAGGTTGACTGCTTGCTTTTAATTCCTTTACTTTGTTGGGTCCAGGGGCCTGTAAATAAAAGACAAAAAAAAAAAAACCCTCCTTAGATAATAAATGCTTATTTTGTGCAACAAACCAACTTCAAACAGAATCACCCTCTAAAGCATTTTGGGTGGTGTGGAAATTTCACTTAATAAACAGTGACATCTCTCTCCCCTGCCCCACATACACACACCAGTCCTTTTCCTTGTTCTTCATAGATTGCAGTCCCATATAATTTCATCAATTTAACTCCACAGGCAGAGGGTCATTTAAGCAATCATTCGATCCTTTGTTTCCTAGGTAACAAACTCCTCAAGTGATGAAAAATGCCCACCCACTTTCTGAGTCCCTGTTATTTGTTCTCAAGCTAATCCATATAATTTATTAGATTCTTTATGTTTTTTCCAACTTTATTATTTTGTCCTCTTCTCACGCTCACTGACCTTAGTTTTAGATGGCCATTGAGCAGAATGTTTATTGAATGTTTCATTAATACTGAGAAAAATATCACCATTATTGCTATGAAAAATCTTTTTAGGAAGAGGATTGCCAAATAGATGTCAGCAGTGAATCATTTCATGAAATTGACAAGAAATGGTTCTGCAAATTGTGGATATGTCAGAACAGCAAAAAGAATTGTTTTGTACTATTCCTCAATAAGGCCATTCATTGCAAATTAGAAGGTTGTGTGTGTTTGTGTGTATGCATGCACATGTGTGTAAAATATACCAGCTAAACCAGCTAAATAGAGAGTGATAGTCTTAAAAAAAAATTCTTAAAACAATTAAAATATTTTTTTAAAAATAATTTCCCCTACATTTCCCCAATTGTTTTATTACTGCTTCTGGAAGAGGTAAAAAATAAGAAAGAAAGAAAGAAAAGCAGATAGTGTTGGCCTCAGAGATCAGCAAATCTGTGTTCCTATATCAGAGCTGAGATCACTGGGATCATATCACAGTGCAATCTGTGTATTCAGACGTCAGTCCCAATGAGTTCTGTGGCATGGCTGTCAACAATTTCAGTTTCATCCTATTCTGCTAATGATCCCAATCCAACAGAATGTGCAGAGGCACATCTGAAGAGGCACATCTGTGATCTGGTGAAAGTAACAATGATCCCATCAGTCAGATGTTCAGCATAGAAACAGGCATAAATTGAAAGGAACTGAGTTCTTTCCTTCCCCCAGTCAAACAACTGACCTGGAGGTTTCCAGGACCTGCCCATGTTACCGGCCAGATCTGGGTTTCGGTTTTCCGGCAAGGAATCAGGCATAGACGCAACAGCTGAACCAAAAATCCAATTTTATTTTAAAGAGCAAAGAGCAAGAAAGGTCAGCTGGGACTTCCCTTAAAAGCAGAGAAGACCCCAAACATATAGTGTACATACATTTTATGTATGTACACTGCAAGCGGGATCTGAAGGCCTTAGGAATGGACCTCAACAGATGGGAAACCCTGAGATCTGAGCGTTCAGCCTGGAGGCAGGCGTTGCATCACGGCCTCTCCCAATTTGAAGAGACCCTTGTCCAGCAGACCGAGGCAAAGAGGCAGTCACGGAAGCAGCAAAATCAGGGAGCTGGACAGGGGACAGATTGTATTTGTCTTCAGTGTGGAAGGGATTGTCACTCTCGAATTGGCCTTCTCAGCCACACTAGACGCTGTTCCAAGTCCCCCATACAGAGCACGTTACCATAGTCTTTCGAGACTGAAGGATGCCTAATACATTTTATAATGATACAGACAAAGAGCCATACAATGCTATGATCCTATTGGTCAATTGTACCCCAACTTTGGATCCAGTCCCTCATTGGGTAATTGATGCCAACTACGCTAATCTATTGGTTACATGTAGATATGCATATTGTGCCCCCACCTCTCCTTAACCTGGGCCCTAGATGCGCCTGAAAGTCTGGGGACAAGAGTATCCATTTCCCTTATCTATTGGTATGTTTATGTGTTTTCTATATGGCCTTCAATACTGTGAATCACTTGTGAATGTTACTTGCTGGCTTCCTCCTACAAGCATTCCGATGGTGAGCCATCTGTTACATCACAAAGGTGGATAGGCAGAGAAGAAGAGTTACATTGTTATTCTATGTCAGCCATAAATACTTTTGAGCTAGGTGTGAATGTTTCAGGGTTAGGTCTTTTGAGGCCTGGTCTTTCTCTCAATGTATTGTCAGTTCTAAAATGTAGTTTCATCTTTTCTCGGTATCACCCACACTGGAATATAGATATGATATATGGATCAGTGATGGCATACAACCTTGAACAAGTTCAAATGTCCAGGGGCAGATGAACTGCAACCAAGAGTACTGAAGGAATTGTCTGAAGAACTCTCAGAACGGTTGTCCATTATTTTCTTGAACTCTTGGGAAACAGGTGAGGTGCCAGATGATTGGAAGAGGGCTACTGTTGTCCCTTTGCCCCCCTTACCCCGGAATAATGATGCGAGACCAGAATTGTGGATTAAACACGGGCCACACTTTATTGAAATAATCAATGTTGCCAATCCTTTGGCAAAGGGGGGTCCTGCCGTAGTGCGGAATCAGGTTTAAACACAGAGGTCTGAACGGACCCATTAAACAAACAAATGGGTGAGTCCCTGGCCCATGTTTTTGCAGCCATGAAGACAGCGAGGAACCCGGCCGGCCCAAATTTGACCACCCCCGGACCTCAAGCCACCCTCTCGTTGACTGTTGGTCCAGGTGTGGGCCCAGCGCATCTCCCCCCCCCCAAGCACTGTAATCGCACGATCCGCAGCACTGGGAGTTTAGATGACCTATACATTACCTGAGATTGCTATGGGACTCACCAAAAAACCTGTTTTTTCCGCACTACCCGCCACAGCATTGGGACTAGCCATGCTAAGTCCCATGACTGCCATCGAGCTCACCAAGCTCCAAAAGCAGGCCCCCCTTGATGTCTTCCAAGAAGACATCCAAACCTCGTTCGGACGGATGTACGCCATCGGACCGAAAAAACTTAGGCCTCATAGCAGGGTACAGTGCCATCACCGATCAGAAAACTCAGGCCTATCCGTGGATCCTCTGGTGACCAATCAGTGATCCAGGCCGCTGCAGACAGCTCTGCAGACTACCCTGCTAACACTCCTTCGTGCAGTGTTAGCGGGCCAAAAAATGCCTCACATCCCTTCTTGCCAGCCTAGAGATGATCATCGGCCATACAACGCTCATAGCAGGGTACGGTGCCATCTCTGATCAGAAAACTCAGGCCTATCCGTGGATCCTCTGGTGACCAATCACCGATCCAGGCCACTGCAGACAGCTCTGCAGACTACCCTGCTAACACTCCTTCGTGCAGTGTTAGCGGACCAAACAATGCCTCACATCCCTTCGTGCCAGCCGAGGGATGATCATCGGCCATACAACACTCATAGCAGGGTACGGTGCCATCACTGATCAGAAAACTCAGGCCTATCCATGGATCCTCTGGTGACCAATCACCGATCCAGGCTGCTGCAGACAGCTCTGCAGACCACCCTGCTAACACTCTTTCATGCAGTGTTAGCGGGCCAAAAATTGCCTCATATCCCTCCATGCCGGCCGAGGGATGATCATTGACCATACAATGTCCATAGCAGGGTACGTAACCCTCAACCATGTGATGTCACGAATCGCATCAAGGATCAGGCCTTTCCGCAAGATCCTGGTCAGGTCGTTACTGCCCAAGTGTATTACCAACACATCTGGGGGATGTTGACCAAAGGCAGCCGCACGGCAAAGTTGGCCTCACAGCATCCCATGGCATCCTTTCCATTCGATAAGGGCTCTAGCTCCAAGTCTGAGACTGCTCCCCCATGGGGACGTGGCAGCGTACTGAGCTGCCCCAAAAACATATCTGTGGCCAATGATCATGATGTGCTACCTTCTCATCATCATTATGGCATCTGCAAGATAAAACAAACCAGACCCCTACCTGGACGTCAGGGGGTGCCTTGCTAATCGGCCTTGGATTGGTGGATGTGAATCTGCACCATCCCGATAACTACCCAAACATCCTGCCATTGTAGAGTCACTCTGGTTCTGTATCCCTTTCCAGTGGCTACCCCTTCACTAATCCTGAGGGCGCCAAAAAGATATTAAGGACGCCGCCCTGAATAAAACAACTTCATAATCATCTCTACATATAACCTACCACTGTTTACAAATGCTTTCTACTAGTCCCGGTGATATAGGCACTCTCGAAACTTTAAATCTGCGTCTTTCCTTAGACCGACCTTCCATCATTTTCCCAAAGCGGTAGTCTGAAGAATAATTCTGATACCATGAACTGTAGTGTAGAAAGCCTGCGCCAATAACCTACCCTGTATAAGTCCTGGCCACGTAGGTTCTAAATCAACTAAGTTCCTAAGCTCCTGAAACTCTATACTCACTGCCGAGTACACTTATCATGTCCTTGGTGCCGGGGCTAGTCATATGATCCTTTCACATCATCACACCAAATTGCCAAGCCCCCGGGGGAAGAGTCTCCGGGAACTCGTTGGCTCCTGGATCTAACTCCCTGAACCGCTCGATCTGTCAGCGTGATAATGCATCAACTAAGCTATTATCTACACCTGGTATGTGTCTAGCCTGCACCAGTGTCATGACCCGGTCTGAATGCATGTGAGGTTATTAATTATATAGACCACTGCCAGATTGTCGCACCAAAACATACGACAGAGCTCGCCCATTCCTCTGCCCAAAGCCACAAGGCACCAACTATTGGGAAAAAACTCCAAGAATGTCAAATCTCTGGTGATTCCCGCGTGGTGCCACTCCTCCAGCCATTTTCCTACGCACCATCTGCCTTGCGCTCCCCTACCACCGGTATCCTAAAGCCTTTCCTAAAAACCCTCCAGTAAATAACTTGCCCCGCTCCTACCCGGGGATTCTGATCCAGGGCAGCCTTTCTAGTAAGGTGTCCACTATCGGTCCTGTCACCTAGATAGGGCCTGGCTGGGGTCATAGACTGTGGCCTGAGGCCCGGCAGGGGCTCGTCCCAACGTAAATTTGGGTTAATCATCCTCCTCATGCGGAACGATCCATCATAGACAAGCCATGCTTGTCCTGCGAAGTCCACATATGCCCTATAGATCAGGTCTAAGTGTTGGAATAAGGGTTGAGCCCGCCAAGGCTGGGCATTTACCACAACCCCGGCATATATTAAGAACCTGGGCAGTCAATTTACCCATGTCCTGTCTGGTCTCTGCCTCCTGCTTTTCTCTTTGTCCTTTTCATCCTCCTTATCCAAATCCTTCTTTTCCACATTTCTGTTCAGCAATTCAAATAAATCTACCTATTTACCTCTCCAAATCTGTTCTTTAGACGCTGAGGTGAGGTGATCACCCAGGGGCATAGCGTGATCCCCAAATGGCAAGGCTTGCAATGCCATGGTGTTATAACCCATTTCTGGGACCGATGGGTATGGGCAAACCCCTACACCAGCCGTCATATTTATTGGGGCTGGAGATGTCAGTAATGGGTCTGGAGTAGTCCAGCCGCCAAACTGCGCACTCGTACTAGGCCATGGAGTATTTGGAGCCCTAACTCTGAGTATTATATGTTGAGTAAAATGGGGAATTAAATTGTCCACCGCCTTGTAGCTGATCAGGCTACAAGGGGTCATTTGCTGTTTGGTGGGGAAGAGCATGTTAAATGGCACATTGATCCTCACCCCACTTCCACAGACCCTTTGTAGGTTGATTCACCTCACACCCAAAATGGCCAGTATGGACATTGGTAGCAGGATCAAGGAGGAGGAATATATGTGTGAAGGTTTATCCACCTAACAGAGGAAGAATATATGGAACCTGGCTTCTCTGAGGGCATAGCCTTATTGATATTGGGTTGCTCCTGATTGACTTATACACCACTTAGAGCTAAATCTACTGTTAGTACTACTTATTCCCTATTCATGCATAGTTCAACCTGATATGGGTACACATATAGGAGGGAGTATCTAACCCTTCCTTCCTCATTATTGTGTTCTTCATACCTAAGCACCAGGTCTGAAGAGGAAAATAATGCTGCTCAGCTGCAGGCTCTACATGTGAGCATGAACGTGAATGCTCCAGCCTCTTGTCCTTGGGTACAGCCTACCTTCAGGCAGGAATCTTTTTGCTTTAGTTCCACCACTGTTAATTGTGGAATGGGATTAGGTGCTCCTTTCTAAGTGTCAAGGTGGTAACTAAAGCAGAGTTACTAGGGTTTTGCTCCAGGACACCAAAATTTAGAAGGTGTCAAAGTTTAGAGATGAATCTACATGTGGCTATTAGGAAAATAAACAGCAATACCTCACAGCCTACACACTTTCCTTCAAAATAAAAATTCTATACTTGCTCTTTTCAGGAGGCACTGCATCCTCTTCCTTTGTGTTGGTAGTTCTTTGTGCCCACACTTTAGGGTGGAACAGGTGGTGAACAGTGCTATTTGCCATAGGTGCCACAATTGCTAGTTACAGCTCTGCTAAGAATGAGTAACATCCAAACAGTATTTATGGATGGACACAGTGAAATAAATGAGACTTACCAGTCACAACTGGCTTAACTCTTGTAGATATCCATGGCTTTACTCACAGTAGATTTAGCCCTTAACATGTCAAGCTGAACATAAATAATATAAATATTATATTTTAGATGCAAAATATTGCACAATCAAGGAGAGAGAGAGAGAGAGAGGAGAATATTTTACATTAATTCATCTAACTATAGATAGATAGCAACCTATCTACTGGTCAACCTCAAACACCAGAAGAAAAGCCTTCATGGACATCCAGGTTTTCAACATTGCAGCAGAAGGAACAGAAAGGTGCAGGAAAGTGGGTCTCTCTGGGCAAAGAGTTGGCACTATTGCTGGAAAAGCTCTGATCCAATTAATTCCTTTGCTGGAGTTGTCCTGACCCCATTTAATCATCTGAACAAAGTTTTTCATGGCAAGTGATTCCCTGTAAACTAAGAGATGTTCAAATGAAATTATCAAGGCCAGAAACAGATCTCATAGAGGCAGCAAACTATATACGGCAGCAGAATCTTTGGCCAAAAAAAAAAAAAAAAAAAAAATACAGGAAGAAGAAACACTGAGCATCAGCCTAATAGAAATAGCAAGACATATTCATTTAAATCAAAAATTATTTCCTGTTAATGTGTGGTGATGTATGCCCTTCAGCAGAAGACAGAGAAAGTGTAGGATAACAAATATGGCTGAATAAATGTCCTTTGGAGTATATAATGAAGAAGGAATAATAAGAATAATAAGAATAAAAGCATGATACACTTTTTTTTCTGTTTGTCAGCTTCTGGGCTCACTGTGGATCCTGAACTTCAAAGACACCTGCTGACAATACAGCTTGTGCCCCAGGCTAGGGGAACTCAGCTGACCAGCAAAGAAGTATCTTAACAAAGGCAGGCTGGAGCTGTTCATGTGATGTTTTCTACTATTAGGCAGAATGAGACAGCCACCTCTCTAGTGCAGGTGCTGAGAGGTGCCAATGGATTGAGTTCCATGTGCTAGGTAGCTGTCATGTGCTAAGTAAGCTGAGTACACTATCTTACCCCCATATTAAAACAAGATTCAATGATGTGAGGGGGTCACTACCAGTGTCCTGGGAAGTCTGACTGAGTTAGCTCCATGACCCTGGGAGTCTTGGGTGGAGCTTCCCCGAGGAAGCCAGGAGGAAAGAAGCACAGGTGTTTCCAAGGAGGAGCTGAGGAGCAGCACCTGGGAGAGCAAGAAGGGAACAAGGATTAAAGGAGGTGAGTAGGAGGGTTCTGGTTCTTCTGGATAGAGGATGCCTGATGCAGGGGCTGGATGAAGAAGAAACCTGGGTTTCAGTATCAGAGGAGCTGGAGCCCATCCTTTGTGCAATGGCTGAGCTGACTTGCACCCTGGAGGATGATCCCTAGGAGGAGTCACAAGGCAGTTTCTTGGCATTGAGGGACAGAGGCCAAGGAAGAGGGATGGCACTCATTCCAAACCCAGAGCCAACTCCTGTACCAGCTACTCTGTGGTGCCTGAGATGCCCAAAGGGTCCAAGTGTCACCCAACACTATGCAGCTGAGGTGCTGGTTGCATAACTGCCAGTGGGAGAGAAGGAGGAGGCTGTATGAGGAGCAGGAAAGCAGCTGACACTCACTATCAGCTGTCTCTAAAGGCCCTCATTGAGGGGCTCCAACCCTGGTCCTGGACTGGGCTTGCTGGTCACCAGAGCTTCATTGATGAGAACTGAGGCCAATACTGAACTGACTGTTGCCAGGGAACTAGTGACAAAAACTCAGTGCCCTTGGGTGCAGGAGGACAGTGACAGAGAACCATTGCTAAAGGCACTTGGCTCAACAAAAAGCACTGTAAGTAGCAGACTGGAGCCAATGGAATTATTGGAAGGGAACCTCAAGCCATCAGTTCCACTGGGGCTGGGGGTGGTGGGCCTCACAAACTACCAATTAGGTCCGCTTTTACATGCCAGCTTTTGTACGTTCAGGCACACATTCCATTTATGCAACAGCATTCTCCCCTTCCCTTTCCCTTCTTTCCTTTCACACATAGCTGATCACACCCAATTCTCTGGTAACTCAAAAGGCTCTGCCTGGTTATGTGTTAGTACATGCCACATTTTATTCTGCAATGAAATTCATATCACATAGGCAAAGGTTTGGCAAGCAAAATTCTGTCTGTGTTCCCCTATTCTCCCAGAAACATAGATAAATTAGAATTGAATTTCCCTCCTTGTTTATGGGATGCCCCAGGCTACTAGTTGATGTTCAGGATCCTTACAAGTATTCACTCTGCCACAGTACTGAAACAATAGCCCTGCAGTATTTCCAGCTGACTGAAGAGCAGGCCCTACAGGAGGCTGGAACACAACAATTTTTGGCGGTGAGGAACTTCCATAAGATATTTTGCGGATGAGTTTTGGGAAGCACTGAAGACAGAACTGCAGCCACAGGCTTCATTACCACTTGTGGGAAAGGGGTACCATTAAACTGGGGGTGGGGGAACCTGTGGCTCTGTATATATCAGTGGGCTCCAGCAGCCAGCAGCTGCAGCTGGCATAGTCAAAGGTCGAGGAGGCAAGAGGATCACCCTGCAATAAGCTCTTGCTTATCAAGTAGACAATACAGGACCCAGAAAAAGTGGGACATCTTTGCTTGATCAAGGCACTTCTTCCTCTTCATCTGGATTTGGGCCAGAAAGACCAAAGAAAAGTGTGGATTACTTGTAGAGATTTTGTGGCCAAAGAGAATTTGTGGCTTCACAAAACTCAGGACACATTTTGTAAGATATAAATCATAGGTTCCAATTTTCAGGCTTTCTGGAGCATGTGCCAAAATGGGATAGTCTTAATGCAAGTTCTAAACTCACATTTTTATAACTGAACATAATTAACAGTTCAAAGGCATCCTCCCCACTTCTCTAACCAACAAACTTTTATATCTCTCGCTGAGAAGGCCTGCTTTATGGACTGGCACCCCCACGTTCCTCTGTGGAGACTTAATAAACACTTTGAAATGGATTTGATTTTAGAAAGACAATTAAAAACAACTACAAACATGTTTCCTTGAGATAAACTGTAATGAAACTAATGAAACAAAGGAATGCGCCTAATGGTTCTTGAAAGTGTCATCAATAAAGAGCGGTAAGTAATTAGCAATCTGCCATTCTAATAGTTTGCTGTTACAGTTCAAGTTTCTCTTCCTTGTATTTGCCTTTTTAATTATTGTCACAGATCTGAGGCCCTCACCTCACAGAGACAGTTAAAATGTTATGGCAGCTAATGACATTGACATAGATTGTTTCTGTCAGATGAGAAAGGTAGAATGCATAAACTGTGAAATGTGCAGACCCCCACTCCCACAGGAACGTGCTGACAAATGAAGAAGAAAATTGAAAACACGAAGGTGTGGAGGAGAAAAAAATATCACTGTTTACCATCAACATGTACTGTAAAGATAGAATCAGACCCAACAGCTGCTGTTAAAAAAAGGAAAAAGCAGAAATTCAACATCATAATTTACAACAGTTTACATTACAGAAGGACAGATTTCTACAGAAATGTGGAGGTTTTTGCCTACGATAACTATTCTTTATTTGAAGTATTTCTACTCTAGTGAAAAGTTTCAAGATCTTTGTAGCTTACATCTCTAACCAAGACTTCTCTGCTGTTGTGAGGAAGTAGAAACTCACTGTTCACCTAAATCCAGCTGAAATGCCACCAACCTTCTGCTCACTGAACCTGCCAGCATGTAGTAGGAATAGTATAAAATGGGGAGATGAGACAAATCTTTTAAAATCCTATAAATTAAGCTATGATGCCTGCTGATTTCTTGGAGCAGAAGCTACAGAAATCTTGCAAGTAGGTGGTGTGTTAAAATCTCACTGAACACTTACAAGAACAGGTAGTAACAGCACCTCCTCCAACATCTAAGGTACCACTGCCAAGCAAGCCTCCCTTTCCTGCAGAAACTTATTTACAGCTATTGATTACTGGTGTGAGCCAGTACACCCATCTGGATGGTTTATTGCAGTGGCAGAAGCAGATGGCAGAGCAATTGCCAATCTCCATGCAGTCCTCTAGGACTGGCCAAGCAGATAGTCAGTCTTGAGGTAGTCCACCTACCCAGTGCCAGAAGGGGGAGAGAGAAGGGGGCTGTCTAATCTGAGCAATGGTGAAGGAGGGCTCCCAACTGGAGTTGCCAAAAGACTCATGTGGTTCTGGACATGGTGACAGAAAAGACTGCACTCCTCTAATCCAGAAGCAGCAGCATGGAAGTGTCTCATGCAAGTCATGCATTTTGGGAGGGAGTAGCTGTTGTAGTAGCAGCTGTTGGGGAGAGCAGGAGAACAGCAGACCAGTGCAAAAAGAGGTGAAATGGCATGAGGAGATAGGTCACGTTTTCCAAAAGCCAGGTAGCTGCATGGTCCAGATGTCCCATTAGCACAACTGGGTCTCTGTGCCCAGGATTGCTGTGTGGCTGAGCTGATGGGCAATAGAGGACTGCTTGGCATGCAAAGAAAACTGGAGAATCCACTTAGTAAGTCTGTTCATAGGAAGGCCAGTCACAGAGGGAGGAACAACCCACTGTGTGTGTGAGTGTGTGAGACTGAATAGATGCCTAGATGATCTTGAGATACACTCCTGCATTGAGCAGGAGGTTGGACTTGCTGTCCTTTTATGCCCTTTCCAACTCAGTTATTCAATGATTCAGTGATTCTATGCATGTGTAAAATTTTGCTTTTCTATACACAATTCAAAATAACAGGAAACATCCTGATATTGCTGGACAATATTGTGCCCACATTTTCAACAAGAAAACCCCCAGAAACTGACTCTTTTTTAATTAGCTAATCATTTCTCACCCAAACACAAAGCAATTCTCAGGGCTGTTTTTCAACAAGAGTGAATGGTAGTGAGCTAAAGAGGGTATCTTGTAAACCATCTTGACTGTTGCCATTGGTGTTGCCAACATTCAGGCTGCCCTTTAATATGTAAAACTTGGCATCTTTTTTCCTGCTGGCAATGCAAGCCCAACATCGTGCAGTAATATGGGACCACTTCCTGGCCTTCCAGTCAGGAATGTATACAGTGTTTCATTTCCCAAAGCTCCTGTGGGTAAGTCTGTACCACACATGCTCAATGTTATAACAAAGTGGTTGTTTTTCCCATCTGAAAGGTCTCTTTTAAGGATCAAGATTTCGGCACTTTCAGCATGGATTCTTTCCAATTTTAAAAAAGAAGGTGGAGTCAACATTCTTTCAAGATGAACAATATTGTTTTTATCAGTTTTTGTCATCTGTTTTAAACCTGGGGTTGTTTGAGGTCTCCTACTTCTCAATGAAGGTGGAGTAAAACAGTTTTACATTTAAAAAATCATAATTCAAAAACCTTTTGTCCAAACTTCGCCATATTTGGCACAGAGCAAGAGCAGCCTGTCTACTACACCTGTGTTAAATTCTGAAGCCCAATTTCAAAGTTATGGATTTTTGTTTGAGCTGCCCTCATATTTAAAATTGCATTGAAAAATGTTTTGTTCTACTGCACGATAACATAATAATGATCAAGAGGCTCCAGTAACTCCAAAACAGCAAAATTTTGAATTTTAGAACTCTGCATTCAAAGTGCAAATTGAAATTTGGGATTTAAAAAATCCTCATTCACAAGAGGAAGTTTTTAGACAACACCCATCACATGTTTAAAAAAATGCATGACAGAGTGTTTCAACATTCTGTGAACTCACCATAAGAGGTATGGCAGTCATCTCTGCCCTGAGCATTTTCAGGCAGGGGAAAAATGCACTTTAATTAGTTTGCAGTATTTAGTTACATTCAGAAAGATAAAAGAAGGGAAGAACAAAAGACAAGAGATGATTTTTCAGACCATGTGGCTGGGAGAGGTCCATGCCATGTGAAAAGGAAGGGCGATAGCACAAGGATTGTCTCAAATTCTAGAGGTGGAAAAAAGAATTTTGTTACTTGGTTAGTGCTGAAAGATGGACAGTTACCTTATCCCAAGGAAAGTTCCTTCCAATCAGACCTACTACTAAACAACAGATAAGACTGTTATTTTTCCAGCAATAGAATCTTCAGGCACAATTTCATGGTAAACGTGTGCAGTGAGATGTGAATATCAGAGCTTTGTTTTGGAAGTGAAAAGTTATTTTTCTTGAAAATGAGATATAATCATGTGAATTGGGGAGGGAGCTATTGGATGATGAAGAGCAGTTTGAAAGGTTTAAAGACTGTGCCTGAGGGAAAAGAGGACCTGTGGACAGAATATAAACATGGCAGTAGGATCAGATCAGAAGCAGTTCCTGAATCTTACAAATCCACCTCAATGGATTAATGCCATCAAGGATTCTCCAAGGATTCATCCTTCTGAATAGTGTCCAGTCAGGGATGATGGAAAATGGCTATGTTTTCATTTAGGACTTTCCTTTATGGTGAACAAAGAATACTTAAGTTTGGGTCAACACTGTTACTCATTTGGTACCTAAAAGCAGGATGGTGTCACACTGTTTGAGGAAATAGCCTGAGCATCACCAACTGATTTTTTTTTTTTACCATCAGGGTATCCATACTGCTAATTCAATTGTTTGCTTTTCATTGCAGTTTTTTCCCCTGGGTTTAATAAAGAAGTGGTGTGCTAACTCCAGATCCTCCTTGCATCTTCATTCCACAGTGGAAGTGGAGGAAAAAACTATGGAATTAGCAGAAAGAGATGGTAAATGTAACTCCCAGCAAAATCTTGGCAACTCACTGCTATATGAAGAGTCACACCAGCAACCCAGAATCTTAACTTGACAGGGGGTATCCAATTCCATAATAAATATCCAGTCTGTCACTCAAAATAAATGTGGTCTTCATTCTTGTGTTTAAATTAGTAGCATGATATCTCATTGAAGATTTGGGAGCTGACGGACCAAAGTTGCTCTGAAGAGAGGCAAACTGGGGAGAATTGTCAGTGACTTGCCAGGACATTACAAAGTAAAATTGGTTGCTTTTTTTTTTTGTTTGCTTGCTTGATTTTTGGAACCTCTCTTTCAGATGTCTGAAGTCATCGCTTGTGATGGGCAATCGGGATCAACAACAAAAAATCCAGGGCTTCCCAATACACATAAAGTTATTAGCTCTTGGCCCTAATTCCAGCAGTGATAGCCCTTTTTGTAGCTGTGGTCCATTGATCACAAAAATTCTATCTTCGTAAGTGAATGATTATATGTGCCTGAGAACTCTTTTCCTCACACTTTAAGCTCTCTTGATCCTTAATCTCAATCTGTCTAAAATGGGGATGTGAAAATATGTCAAGCTCACTGTTGATATAAAATCCTATCAACACATTTGTTCCATTGTGGTTTCATACTAGGTCCCAAGATTTTTTTCTCCTTCCCACACAGCAATTTGTGTCAGTTTTTGTGGATCCCCCCCACAATACTGTTAGAGTTATGATGATGGGTTTTGTAATACCAGTAGAGGAATATCTTTAATTTCCTTAAATGCACAATGGAAACACTAGCAATTTTAGGGGTTAAAACTGAGTAGCAAGAACTCAAACACACACACACCACTGCATTTAACCAGCTTAAGTAATTACTCAGACACTGCCTTGAAGATAAAAAGAAAATAGATCTTTACACACTGATCCTGCAAGTTGCAGGCTTGAGCTTGGTCACAGAAGTTTCAGTAAGGTACAAAGACTCTCAGAGATTAGAGGAGAAGAAATAAAGAAAAAGATTAAAATAGCAAAAAGAAAATATGGGTTCTCTCAGGCTTTATGGCTGAGAGAAAATGCCAGACAGTAGAACAAGAGAAGCTCAGCAGAGCATCCTTCCTCTTAGTTTCCCAGAAGCTTGTGCCTAAACAAAGGCAGTAAAACAATTGAAGATAGGGAGGGAGGTTCTGCCAAAGAAAACAGTATTGCTTAATTGGTCAAGAAGAAAAGCGGGCTCATGCAAGGTACCCAGCATGCTAATTTACAAGCACTTCCTTCCTCTCAGGTGATCATGCATTTATTTGCATGTCAAATTGCCCCTTAATCCCAGCAAATACAGGTGCATTTTTGTTTACCTTTCAAATATGTAGTATATTTTTCTATGACTTTTTCCCATGAAAAAATACATATTGATGCACATTTCTCAGCTACACACATTTTCATGGGAGATGCTTAAAAGATATGCATGGATTTATGTGCACATTATTTTCCCTTCAAAAAGCATCAAAAGTCTTGGATTTCGAAGGTAAGACATGCCCCATTCCACTGCAACTCTTGGAGGATACAAAACATACGTTTCTGTAGGAAAATGTTAACCCAATTCATTTGTTTTCCACCCCTGTCTGAACTCAGCTCTGCAGGTATTTGCTGTAAACTTTTCTAGTCATCAATATGCTGCCAGGAAGCAGCTAAAGGTCATAGAGTTCATCCATTCTCTGGTGGAGGCTAAAGCAGCATTGCTATTTTGTCTCCTATGCTTTCAAATCCTCCTCCCTTCCCTTTTTTGTTGCATAAATCATGTAAACACTGACAGAAAAGTATCCAAATAAACAAACTAAAAAGACAAAACACAAACACAATAGGAAAAATGAAAGTGAAAACACAAAAATAAGTCTGTGCATAAATTTCAACAAACACTAACCAGATAAACAAACAACATCCAGACAACATGCTCATTGATATGCTGTATGTTCAAATGTTGAAATGTGAGCTTCTCAACCCATTGGACAATGAGATGTGGGAATTTTTTCTTCCAATGTTGTGAAAGACTAAGTGCTGTATTTAATGTGAGCTTTTGTGGATCAAGTAAACTTCTTCAGACATATAGTAAAAGTGAGAGGACAGATACTACACGGCAGAACATGCCTCTAAGACAGTGGTTCCCAACCTTGCATCCCCAGATATTCTTGGAGTACAACTCCCAGAAATCCTAGCCAGGACAGCTAGTGGTGAAGGCTTCTGAAAGTTTTAGTCCAGGAACTTCTGGGGATTCGTGGTTTTTGTCCAAGAACATCTGGGGACCCATAAAAGTTGGGAACCACTGCTCTAAGATAAAGAGACAGGGGTGGTTGGTAGACACAAGCTTCAAATTGTGTGAGTCATTGTGGCATTTCACACCTAGCAATGACTTAAAACCTCTGTTTGTTATTAAGTTCTTTTCCTTTGAAGCTTTGTTCTGTAAACAGCAACTATGATTAGCGGCTAAAGGAACCCCAGGCTATAGAAAACAACAGCAAAAATAAAATGTGGTAATGAGTTAAGAATCACTGACTTTACCTTTGAAGCTAAGAGTGGCCATTCACACTTGCTGAAAAACAACCCAGAGAATTTATCTCTTCTCTGGGTGAGAAGTGGTTAATTGAGGAAAAAAAGAGAGTATGGTTCTGGGATTTTCCCTTGCTTGGTGTCTCTTTGGGAGAGAAATGTTTAACGATGAAAAAAAGGAGTCAGCTTCTGGAATTTTCTTTTGCTTGGTGTCACTTTGAGAATGTATCCGGTAGACCATCTTGACTGCTGCCATGGTGTTGTCAAAATTCAGACTGCCCTTTGCTATGTAAAGTTGGTCATATTTTTTTTCTGCTGGCAAGGGGGGGCACAATATTGCGCAACAGTACAAGGCCGTTTCCTGATGTTTTGAATCATGGTCATGGATACAGAAGCACAGTATCCCACATTCATAAACAGAGTTTTTGAAGAACTGAATGAATACCATCAGCTTTAAATAGTAAACTTGAACACCTGAATGGAAGTAAAGCTGGGAAAGGTAGGTAGGTGAACTTGGTTCCAAATGGATTCATCTGTCCTCTAGTTTAATGAATTATTCTCCTTTTCTAAACCTGTCACCAGAGTATTGCTTTTCATTTCTCTTTCAAGTGGATAATTTTTCATTAAAGTTAAATAGGCTGCTTAGTATGAAGGGCAGGTATGAAAAACTTGGTGTAACTGATTGAAGACACAATTTAAATGCAGTTTGTATGTGTATGTGTGCACATTCATTCTGTTGCTAGCCAATGAAATGTCAGTTTAGCAGCAAAATATCACCAGCTGAAAATGGTGACAGGGAGCTTCAGCTGATACTTTTCACGGCTTCTAGTCTCACAATGAACCTGTCACCTGACAATGGCTCTTGAGACAGAGAATAATTAAAATGCACTCTACATATTCTTTTATATGTAGTAGAAGAGAAATTATCAGGCCTTAAGCCTTGAAGTTCAGCTAATTGTGTTTATATAATGGCAGTTATGATGAAGTAGAAGCTGAACACGTGATGCTTGCACTTGAATTTGATATATAGAGCTCTGGAACCTGGACTGTTTAGATCAACTCAGGGAAACCTTGAGTTCTCTAAAAACCTCTACAGTCCCTTAAGAGTAACCACACTTGGAGTAGAAGTGGAGTGATAGGCTTTCAAGTATAAAGCATCTGGAGGACCAAATGTTCTCCACCTCTGGCTTGGATACATTACCAAATATAACATTTCCCCACAATCTCTAGTAGATTCTCCACATTGTTTCAGTGTGCAAGGCAGGGCTCAAGCAACTTGATAACCATGACTCTAAGAATCTCTGACTATTGGATGTGCTGGCCGGGGCTTATAGGACTTGTAGTTCAAATAATGTGGAGAAAACAATGTTACTTACCCTGGTCTGAGACTAAATATAGGCTCTACGGAAACATCCAAAATAAGACTTTCCTATTGTATCCAGATAAGGAAGGAAACTTAATGAGAACAAGCTACATTCTCACAGATGTAAAAATTCTCATAGAGACAGGTAGAAAATACTATCTCAGAAGCATGGGGAGAAAAATGGCAGCTTCTCTTTGGAAGAAACAGAAAGAAATGTAAGGAGTTCATTCCCAATTTTATATTGGTGAATCCCTAACCTTCTTTGGACATAACAGGAACTGAATCTACAAATCAAGAGCTTTTCACTGAGCACCACCACTGAATGCTGGTTTCGGTACAAGCTAGAAATGAGAAGAAATACTCTGGTGACAGGTTTAGAAAATTGAGTCAAAAGATGGATATCTGTCAGTAAGACGGGGGTTAGCTGAGTGAAAAGATGGAGTTTGTCATTAAGGTTATCCTTTCCCCAAATCCAGAGATTACAAGTGTATTCAAATACACAAAAAAAAATACAAGTGGGTTTCTAAGTGGGGGGGGGGGAATCGCTCAAAAAAGAAGAAGAAATGGAATGGAATGGAATAAAAATGGTGGTGGAATTCTGAGAAATGCAAGAAAAATAAGCCTGAGAAATGTTCACCATCACATACCACTGAAGTGGTAATGTCTGTAATCATGTTATTAATGTGTCCTGGGTAAAGGTGGCATATTGTGTGTCACTGTAGACAAGACAAGATAACAAAATTTGGGGGGAGTGCATGAACTAAGCAAAACTGCAGAAAAAAGCCAACAAACCATCCTTTACTGCAAATACTAAAATATTTTCAAAACTGTTTTTAGTTTTGACCAATATTTGTTTTTAATATATAGTTTTATATGGTATTTTTAACTTGTCCTTATTGTGTACTTGTAATTGTTGTGAGTTGCCTTTTGTCCCCTATGAAGAGAAAGGCGGCATATAAAATCAATCAATCAATCATATTTAAAAGTTATGCAAAATGATGATGACTCCTACTTTGTTGTATAAACTCTGAAGAATCAGAACCATTAGAGGTGTTTGCATCTTTCTGAAAAATCAGCCAGTACTTTCAATCTTTGCTGTGTGTTTGTATCTCTGGTGCTTCCCAATGGTGTTGAGAAGGGAGATGGGGGTGTGACAGCTATGGAGGCAATGACCTTACAGCCATGGCACAATCACTTTGTTTATTCCTCACCTTCCCATGGCTATAGGTAGAAAAGGTAAACAAATGGCAAAGCACAGCTAATGCTTCAGCTGAGTACATGTTGCCCCCCCCCCCCAAGTTCTAATGTCAGAATCTTCCAGTGTGGTTCTATAGTATTAAAAAACAAGCACACTTCCTGTCTTCATAGTAAGCATAGGAATCTGCTCTACTTGCAACTTAAGAAGCACCTACATCATTCCCTTTTCCTGGAACAAGAACCAACATTCAGATACACTTTAGTATTAATATTTTCTAAATTTTACACAGAGAGCACATCAGCAGTGAGAAGGAATGAGACATGCAAATAGGGATGGGATTTCGGGTCTAAACAAAACACTGCAAACATGAAAAAGGCTCTCTTTTATGTACTTTGTGGTCTTTCAGTGATTGCCAGAAGAGCACCTCAGAACCTAATGATTTGGTGCTTACAGCACAGGGGCACGTGAATAGAAGGTGTCAGGTGGTAGCGGGGAGAGAGAAATCTTCTTGTATTCAAATAGTTGTGGGGTGGGGAGGTCAATCTATTTTCTGCCTTTCTTTGCTTGCTTGGTCATCTTAGCTTTTGAGAGGGGGGGGCTTTGTGTGGGGGGTTTTGTTGTTACTTTTTGGGTTTTTTTTCACAGTTTGGGTGTGTCTGTTCCCTGATAGATTGATATTTTAAAATTGTTGTTTGGTTACTTCACTGTGTATTTATTCTGTAAAAGTGTACAAGGAAGGCTGGGACTGTTTTGTTTGGTTCTGTGGGTGGGTGGGCGGGCTGGGGTTGGACTTTGTGACTGTTCCAGTGTGCCACTGAGCTATGTTGTTGATTGAGCAGAGCTCGAGGCATTTCTCTCTTGTTTTTGGTGTGGCATTGTTGTTGGTTGTTTGGTGAGAGGGTGTCTCCGTGTGCCAGGCGGCCAGTACCCGCCTGGCTACTTCCTTGTTTTTTTCTTTTATGCAGCCTGGGCTCAGAGGGTCTTCTGTGCTGGTTGGGTAACAATGAGCTCATACTGTTAATTTCACTTTTCTAACATTTGGTTGCTTTGCTGATTTTCTTTCCCTAATGATTTTTCTTTCTCATATACTGTTACTTGGTTGTGAACCAAATTGAGACTCTCTACCTCAGCTTTTTTCAGTAAGTTTTAAAGGGTTCTTTAGGGCTTTTGGAGTGCCAAGAAACACTAATAGGAAACCCAGAAGAGGATTTCACTATCACATAAATCAAAAGGACCTGTATGTTAGAAAACAGTACACACAAAAATGCACATGCTAGTGAAAATAATCATTAAAAATATAAAAGGGAGAGTTTAAAAATCAGTATATTAAACAAAGCTGTGGGGAAAATTGCATATATTATGAGAAATGTGCTCAAGAAATGTATATACATTTCATCTCTGTTTTTTTAAAAAATCAGCTTTTGAAAAAATTGTCATTTTTTTTTTAAATTCAAACTAGTGCAGTAGCATGATACAACAAACATGAGAACATGGAAGAAACGAGAACCAGTCATTCAATCCTTTTTTTTTTTTTTTTTTTTTTTTTTTGCAAATTCTTTCTCTTCATAGCCAGGGGAATGTCTACAGAAATCTACAGATAAGGACACAAGCAAGGCCCCTCACAAGACAGCAGCAAGGACACAAGAGCAGCAAATACCTTGTTTTTTTTTCTCTGCCAGTCAAAACTTCTTGGTAAATTGAAGTCAATGGCATTTAAGATGAGCTAATGACTTGCTCTTAAGTGGTCTGTAGATTTAGCAGTAACATTCCTGTGGATTTCATTAAGTCAGATGAATTGTAGAGAATTTCAGGTAAACCCCTTGTGTCTCTCTGAATCAAAATCTTGATGGACAACCTCCTAGATGTGTGGAGTACATAAGTTCTTCAAGTGCTTCTAGTAGTCGATGAGGCGCCTCAGGCCCATACCAATCAGTTCTTTTTCAAAATGCAGTCTATGAAGTTGTCATCTTCAGAGGAAACATTTCATTAACACAAATCATGATGAAGACAAGGGGATTGGAGTCCCTTGATGAGATCCATATACATAAATGCATGAGAGTCGGGAAAAGCAATTGCACACTTCAAAAAAGCCAGAGATCTCGAGGGACCAAATGAAAACATGGGACAGAAGCCAAAGGCCATTTGACTTCAAAAATGTACTGAAGAATTACAAAGGAATAAGGGGGTAATGCTTTATATTTGCAGATAGACTTGATTGATTTACTATATGAAGCAATATTTCATAATTCATAGATACCATTACTGCATGAAATTGGTGACACAACTCCTTTGCCAATGATTGATGCAGGAAACATAGTTTCCTTTCAAAATATGCCAGGTTAAATGCTTTTTTAAATGGCTGATTCATAATTTTGATTTATCTGAAAGTGACATTGTCAGTTAACGTGGAGCCAAATACATATCGGGCAAGCTTTCAACTTGTTAGGGAAGTCTGTTTGGGTCTTTTTAAAAGAACTTTTGCAAAAGGTAGTGAAGGCAAATGAAATTTACTGTGGTGTTTTCATTGATCTAGAAGGCACCTGCTAGAAACACATCTTAACAAACTCTGTCCAATGACACTTTCAAAGGAAGAATGGAAGTCTTTGCAAACTGGTGGTACTCATAGTGGTATGTTCCAGTTGAATCAGTTTATCTGGACTAATCTGAATCCAATCCTGCTGATAAGACCCAAGCCCAGGTATCTGGAATTCCTAATCTCCAGGTACATCTTTTTTTAAGCTAGATGTCTGTTTCCAACAAAAGATTAAATTTGTTGTTGTATATATGTTTGATTTTGATTTTATAATGATTATGTTTATTGTTTTAAATTGTGGTTTGATGTTTTATTTGTTTAACATGTAAACTGCCCAGAGTGGCCTTGGCAGCCAGATGGGCAGTAAGATAGATGATTTGATGGCACACAATTATTATTTTTAATATAGTTGTAGAATGGGGCAAAAAGCTTTTTCCTAATGACAGACTCCTAGCCAGTAAGGGTTATGATTAGGGGCTATGGAAGCTATAGTCTAGTAACATTTGGAGGGCCCAGGCTCCTCACATTTTTTTATTTTTTATTTTGCAAAGGATTATACAGAAAGATACCCATACCATGATGCAGAACTTCATTTTTGCTAGTCCTCAGTGTACTGTTACTCAGGTTCAGTGGGTCATCTGCACTTTGTCTTTTAAAGAAATGGAGAATAATTTTTTGATCTCCTGTCTTTCCACATCACACTTCTATAAACTTCTATCACACTATCTCAGCGTTGGTTCTCAATTTCCAAGACTAAAAAATACCAAATGCACCAGGTTTTCCTTGTACAGAAGTTTCTCCACTCGGTTGATCCTCCACTCCCTCTTCCATTGTCATGCCAGGTCCACAATGTCATTCTTTTAATGGATCACATTTCAACAGAAGCTCATTTTATTCTACATTTTTAAAAAAGTGGTAGACCCTGACAGTGTACTGAGACATTATTCTGTATTCACCAGAGGAAAGCTTTGTTATGGGATCATGCCTTTGTGTTCTACTGATAGAACTAATCGGTTGGTCCTCATAATGAAACAAACCGATGAGGGGCAGAGCGTGTAATTAATGTGGTTGAAATTACAATATTGTGAACTATTTTAACAGCTTTTTGGTGTGCATTTTGCCATTAACTTTCTGAAAGCCATGCACAACTATTTAGTAAGGTTGAAATCCATGCTCATTTTATCCTCACAGCCCAGGATGAGGAACTGCTAATGTTTTCTTCACATCCTTTCGGAAAGCAAGGTATTTTCGGGTGTTGACCGGTCACTGGCTTTATGCCAATCAATGGCTGTACTTTTTGTTTCTCATTGGACTGCATCATGGCTTTATACCAGCTGTGCAATTTGCACAGGTGGTGCAAAGTTCTGATATCTACCACTTTGCCCTCTCACCCCGGAATAAAGAGGTGAGATTCAGGTGATGGGGCAAACTAGGGTCACACTTTATTTAAAATACCTCAGGTAACATCTTGCCCACAGAAAATCAGGAGTCTGTGGTAGTGTGGGAAACAGGTTTGGAGCTGAAGGTCTTCCCTCCCCAACCTTATAAGGGTGAGTCCCATGCCCCATTGTCATGCGGTCTTTAAGACAGTATGACTCCGGCCAGCAAAATATCAGGCCCCCCTAGGCCTGTAAGCCCCTGCTCTTTGGTGTCCCTCAGCCCAGTGGGGGACCCAGCCTGTCCTTCCTCCCAGCACTGTAACCTCACGATCCACAGCGCCTCGAGGTTGGACGTGCACTTCCATTGTGTTCCATGGGCACTCACCAATCCTAGTTTCTTCTGCACTACCCGCTGTGTAACCTAAGCAAGTAACTCAGCAACCAACAACATGTAACAAACAATAACCGTATGCCACTGTGGGATAGGCGAAAAATCCCCACAACCACCTTTCCAATTAATTATCATATGCCAATAAAGGTTTCGAAAAATCGAAAAATCGAAATCCAATTATGGTAGCAGGTCAAAAATTCCTATCCAGCCCCCAACAGGGTGACCAGTCAGACTCAAACTCATTTAAAGGGAGGGTGGGCAGGATGAAGGCCTCGGAAAGAGGCTGAACCCTCCCCCTGGGTGAACAATGTGAAACTCGCATCTCGCGTTATTCCCAGGAGGGAAGGCAAAGGAGCCCTGCTTGGTGACGAGCACCGGCGGAGCCAACATTGTTTCATGAGCATACTGCTTTGTTTTATGCCCAGAAATGCAGCAGGCTACTCATGAGTTACTGGCAGCTGGCCACCACATTTTCTGCAATATTACTTACACAGGTGTAAATTGGGAATTTGATTCTGGCCATAGGCATTCTAAAATGTGACAGATTGGATGGGTTCTTTTAACAGTCAGTAGTCCTTCTGCTGAGATACTCAGGGTGGTGTATTGGATAGAGTGACTGGCTAGGTCTCTGGAGGCCTGGGTTCAAATCCCCACTCAGCTATGGAAGCTCACTAGAGATATGGAACAGGTAAAACCACTCCTTAAATATCTTGCTTACCTTGAAAATCCTATTAGGTTCACTATAAGTCAATTCTGACTTGACAGCACATACTAGAAGTAATCCTTCTGTAGTTGCTCTGTATATGTGCTTCGCTAGTTCAGAGAATAGACATTCATTTTGTCTAGACCACCTCAGAGACATTTTGCATAAATTGTAAAAAAAAAAAAACTAAGGAGGAAAAACTACTTCTTTTCTTATGCTGGAGGCAAGAAATATCATGGAATTTCAAAATCCCTCATCTTTCGTTTTTTTCATGAAAGTCTAAACTGGCAAGTATGCAGAATTAATACTTTTTTTTTGTTTTGTTTTGTTTTTTGTTTTTAGCCTGGCATCTGAGAAATGAGAGCTTCCTAGTGGGTTTTGTTGAGGGAAAGCAGACAATTTGGGCACAAATAAATAAGCAATCCCTTTGTAGTGAATGTTGAGAAGGCGCAACTCCACAAGTCGGGCAAGGACACTAGTCATCCTTGTGGAGCTGGTTGACATCACGTGTTCTAATACCCTCAAGAACTATACTCAGACTTTGCGGAAGGAATACAAAGAAAAGTGGGGATGGGGGATGCAAATATATTCAAAGTCTAAATTATAAATATAAATTCTTTGGTAACTATGGCCTCAAAATAATTTCAGCTGGGGGGATTGATGAATCTTCAGTGCAAAGGATAAGCTGCTCCTAACAGAACATATTCAAGAAGAAATGTAAAATTCAATCCACTTAAGTCAAGATTAACAGGCTGAATGGGGAAAGCTGAATTATATTATAATGAATAAAAGAACAGAGATACCTAGCACAAACACATACGGAAAGATTTGTTATGTATAAATTAAAGATGAGAACTATATGATGAGGAATCCCCCAAAGGATACCACAGCATTAGGCTGATTTATATATGAGCTACACAGAGGTAGAAAATGGGTATTGGAATGCTGCTCTGATGACTGCCTAACTAAGTTTCAAATAATTCCGTCTTGTTTTTCAATTAATAGTACATTTATCTCAAGAGATTTTTTTTTTCAACAGTCCCACAAAGAACTGCTTCTTAACAGCTTCTCTGCACATACCTCCACCGTAACTACCATCCCTTCCAATTTGGTAAAAGAGATAGAGCAGTACATGATTCAAACCTTCAGGCAGTGGCCTCTCCAGACCTTTAAATACTTTGCATCGCAACAGTCATAACACATATCCCAGCTCCAGAAATGTATTCAGTCATTAAATGAATTTGCTTTGGCTTCCACTGAAGGCCATCTTAAGTTTGAGATGTACTGCCAAATTCATTTCTAAACTGTCTCAGCTTAGATTTTAGAGACAACTTAGGGAGGTGTGGAAGCCCTCTGAGAAATGTTCCCAGTTCCCTGCATCCTTTATCTAGAATAGTTCCAGTCAGTTTCAGCTCAGTGAGCTGCTATTTTTCCACTATATCTTGGTAAACCAGGTGGCTCCTGAGTCACTGAGTAGTAAATGTGGCATGTCACTCTAGCCCCAACATGTTTTGTGTCACTATAAAAGTTTCTTTAAATGCTTTCTCTGTCATATCAATTTTCTGTAGACCGCAAACACAAAATTTAATCCAGATGCTAATTTTTTGAACAGTAATTAACAGCACGACACTTAAGGGGTAATTTTGATAATGATTACCATCATTCTTCTTTCATTCTCCTGAAGTGCTAAGTACAGTAATCATCACCTGTTCCCAGTCAGTCTTATTGCACCACAGGCTATTAACAAGTAATAGCGTTTAACTAAAGCTTGCTTCCCATTGCCTTGCCAGAAATTGTTTGCTTTCTGATGGGGGTGGGTGGGAATCAGATATTATGTATTAGCTTAATTTTACTTCAATGTAATAATTTCAAGTTAACTATTTCTATGAAAAAGCTCTGATCAATTTTGATTGTCTTTAATAGATATGAAAGAACATATAAACAGAAAGAATTAAGATGTATCTATATTTCTAATTTTCCACCAGACACTTAGGTTGACTCATAGATTTTATAATTTGCTTGTTGTTGTTGTTTAGTCGTTAAGTCGTGTCCGACTCTTCGTGACCCCATGGACCAGAGCACGCCAGGCCCTCCTGTCTTCCACTGCCTCCTGGAGTGGAGTTATAATTTGCTAGAGCTGAATAAATCAATATTTTTTTAATGTATTTGCCTTCGAGTAGGGGCAGCTTGAGACATTTTTCTGCCTGAGACAAAGCAGCAGGGAGTACCCAACCAGCTCAAGATGCATAGTTCCCAAGGACACATTTGGGCAGAAGCATCTCCCCCCAGTCCTTGGCACCAAAATTGCTATAATGGTAAATTAAATAACTAATAATTTGCTGCTCTTGCATGGCAGCCAAAGTCTTCTACCACAGGAAGCTGCGTCATTCCGCCTCAGAGAAACACGGGACCTGATTTGGAGATTTCTCCTTAAGTGAAGTCTCTTAGAAACTGGAAGTGAAACATAAGAAAGAAAGAACACCATCCTACTGGAGTTTGGAAAAAGTCTGTACAACTTGCAGGGCTAATTGTGTATAAGTGTCAGGTGCTGGGACATATCTTGTCACACACCCAGATGCACAACCAGGATGCATCTTGACACTTTATCAATTAGCTGCAATTAGCCTCAGCAAGTTGTGCAAACACCAGTAGGATTCCAAACACTAAGGAATAAATCAAGCTTTACCAACACAATCATATCTCACATTGATATACTGAGTTACTGATATACATTGTAGAGGATCCTGGGTTCTGTGATGTTCATTAAACTGATGCACATAGCAAGGCATGTCAGGCTTCTTTGTCAAGTCATGCGAAATGAACGTGCAGCCAACAACTTAACAAACTTTCCTTTGTCCTGGTGCAGAAGATCAGTAATGGTAGACAAGCAAGCTATCTTTGATGCAATGCAACAGTTTGTTTCAAAGCTTGGTTCATTTGCTTCACCCCCATCTCTTCCTTTTATTCCAGCTGGCATTTTAAAATTGAAGGAAGCAGCAGCAAACCTTCAGTGTGCTACCTGAACTATCAATTAATCTCAACCAATGTGTCCTTTTAAAAAAATCATAATTTGAAGACAAAAAAGCTTCTGCCTTCTATTAGATCTAGCACACTATTCGCTCATTTGTCTTGATTTCTGAGGCTGCTCCCTTCTTCTTGCCTGTTCTTCAAGAAGGAAGAAGTTTAAAAAGTTTGCTTATTTTCAATCTGCTTCCTTGCCAGTCAGCCATAGAGGTTATCCTCTCTGATTAATAGTTCCCAAGCTTCAACCTCCAAATTCTGGCCTACAACTATGAGAAACAATTATTATTGGTCGTAGGTGTTATTGTTTCTGGGCTCAGGTTGGGACTCACTGCTTTATTTTTTCCCTGTCACAAGGGAATGAAGATTTTCTCATGAAATGCCAGACCTGTCAATGGAATCAGAATAATGTCACAATTGTAGTCCAGTGTAGCTACGTCTAATCAATTCTTAAAAAACAAAAACAAATAAAAACTCCCTCCAGTTTATGAATGAAGGATACTGTACTTCTCTATTCAGGATTCAAAAGGCCAGGATATTGCTGCGCAAGATCATGCCCCTGTTGCAAGCAGCTAAAAGGATGCCAAACTTTACATAACAAAGGGTGGTCTGAATATTGATGACACCAATGTCAGAAGTCAAGATGGTCTCCAGGATAACCTCGTGTGCTCATTATCATTCACAAAGAGACACCAAGCAAAGAAAGATTGATCCCACAATTTGACTTCTTTTTTCATCACTTAACCACTTCTCACCCAAATCCAAAGCAATTGTCAGGGCTGCTTTTCAACCAGTTCTCTGGGTATCTATTGTTTGGTAGTATAAAGTAATAAAAATGCCTAGAAGAAATGTGCCTTTCATATTAACTGTGTGCATTCAAGTACATATCTGTGCAGCTGAACCAGATTGGACTGTTAATCCCCGAAGAGTTTACATGAATTTGGAGTGTTTCTGACCCATGCAACCCAGTGCACAACACTCCCAGTCATCTGCATTGAGAATGATGTCTCTGTCAAGTTCTTTCAGGGTCAATGTTCTTTTATACTCAAGAGTAGAGCACAACACATCCAGAATTTGAAAGAAGGCTAAAGAAAAAGTAAGGATACTTGTTGCAAAGTACCTTATTTTAAATCACTTTCAGGGGTGTTCAGTATGAGTCTCTCTTTTTTTAAGCAAAATTATGCTAACAAAACACATCTGCTACAAGCCTTTGTAACATTTGGGGAAATACTTTGGATATGCCTTACAAAATTATATGCTAATTCCCTAAAGATACATGGCAAAATGTCCCCCTTTCTGGAGAACTGTTACTTTCTTTAAAGCAACCTATTCTTGACCTATTCTTGACTCCATATGGGCTGTGACTTACTTGCCTCACCCACTCAGCTATCTTTTGCTGAAGCCACTGTTCTTTCTGGCAAGTCTGTACCACTCATACTCAATGTTATAAGAAATTGCAAGTTTCTCCCATTTGAAGAGTTTTTTTGGGGGGGACCAATATTTTGACCCCTACAGCCTGGATTCTTTCCAAATAATGAAAAGCAGGTGAGGCCAACAGTTCTCTTTCAAGATAAGCAAGATTGATATTTTCAATTTAAGTGAGTTATTTTAAATCTGGGATAGTTTGGGATTGTCTATTTCTAAACCGGGGATAAACCAAATTTACATTTAAAAATCATAACTTGAAAATCCTTTGTCCAAGCATACCTATATTTTGCACAGATTGCTAAAACTGTGCCAAATTTGGTGCTGATATGAAGCCAAGTTTAAAATGTATAAATTTTTGTTTAAGCTGAACCCATTTTTGCAATTGCTGGGCTGCTCAATATCATTGCTGCACTCTCATGCAGCAGTAATGAATTTGAGCTATCTAAAATGTCACAATAAAACGTTACAAAGCCAATAAGCACACCAGTATGCTCTAATGCCTACTGTTGTCATTGTTATTATGTACCATCAAATAGCTTCCAACTTATGGTGGCCCTACAAATGAGTTATCTCATTTGTTGATGAAGAGTTACTTCTCTCTTTTTTCTTTTTGCACTTCTTCCTTTTTCTCTATTTTTGGATTGGCCATTTCTTTAATTGGTTGGAAGATCTTTCCGAAAGGGAGGTCAAATAAGATGCCAGTAATATATTTATGAAGATAAGATTCTGAGAATGAAGATTCTCATTCAGAACCTACAATGATTTGATATATATGTGACTGAATAAAGTCCCTCTGTTATAAAAGAAGCAACATCAGTTTCCCACATGGTTCTTCAACTTTCCTAGATATCAAAAGAACCCCAGCTAATAAATTATAAGTACAAGAAACAGTAACTTTTAGAGATGGCCATGGATAAGAAAAACAGTTATTCATTTTGATTCATGATTCATCAAGGTCAACAAATCACGAATTGCAAATTTATGAATTTTTCTGATGAATCATGAATCAATTTGTCAATTTATTTTTTTTACTTTAAAACCATATAAAATGAGCCCACAAGCACCTAGAGGCACTAGATTTGCAGGGAAGCTTCCCCTGATGCTTTTCTACAAGTCCTGAAAGATTGGTGAAGTTTGGGTTTCAGATGTCCAAGTTATACACTCACAAAAAAGGACTCCACCAGGAAAGATCCCTCCAGGCACCTAGAGACACCAAATTACAGAGTAGTGTCCCCCGACTCTCCTTTACAATCTCTCCACATTTGGTGAAGATTGGTTTTCAGACATCCATGTTATACACCCACAAAGTGGGTCCCCTGAGGAAAGTGTCCTTTAGCAGCTGTCTTGGGGAAACCCAATCTTCGCCACACTTGGAAGGATTGTAGAGGAAGGTCAGTAGAAGTTTCTCTGTAATTTTGGTGTCTCTAGGTTCCTAGGGGCAGCTTTCCTGGGGAAGCCCTCTTTGTGGGTACATAACCTGGATATCTGAAACCCAATCTTCCCCAACCCTGAGTTCCCTGCTTATACAGAACCACCAACAGAAACTGAACTGTAGGAAAAGAAGAAGGTCTGGATTAAGTATCAGGAATCTCCTCTTTGAAGAGGAGATTCCTGATTTTATTTTAAGAAAGAATAGAAGAATTAAAGTTAACATGTGGAATAAGAGACCAGTTTAAATAACTGCATGAGTTTGTGTTTTTGTGTGCATTCGCACGCAGAACACACACACACTGGCAGGACAAAATAAGAAAGCTAACTTCTTAAATTATACTTACTTAGTACTCCTCATAAACCAGTGCAGTTGCCAGACTGCAGAGCATGCACATTGCTGACCCAATCCCGGAATAAAGACTCAAGGCAAAGAGATGGGTTAAAATTGGGCCACTTTATTGATAACACAGAATAATAATACTGGCAATTCTCTGTTAAAAAGAGAGGGGGCCTGCAGTAGTGCGGAAACAGGTTAAAGGCAGGGGTATGCCGACACCCCTTGTTCACAATATGGGCGAGTCCCCGGCCCCAAATTCCCGCCGTCAATAGACAGCAGGAACCCGGTCAGCCGCTAATAAACACCCCCAGACCTCAAGCCATCTTTTGCTGATGACTATTGGTCCAGAAGTGGCCCAGCGCATCCCCCCACCGCAGACACTGGATCGCACGATCCGCAGTGCTGGGAAGTGGGATGCGCTGTTGGCTTAACTGCAATTACAATTGGGACACACCGAAAATACCTGTTATTTCCGCACTACCGGCCACAGCATAGGGACTAGCCGCCACTAAGTCCCATGCCCGCCACAGAGCCTCTCGAGCTCGAAAAGCAGGCCCCCCTTGATGTCCTCCAAAAATATGTCCAGTCCCACCTCTGACAGGTGGACACCATCGCTTCTAAATAGTTCAGGCTTTGAAACTTGAATTCGGTGGTGATTAACCACCGATCCGAGGCTGCCGCCGCAGACGCCTCTACAAACCTCCCTGTTAACTCTCGCACGAGCCTTGTTAACAGCCATCGTCCTCACGGAGCCTCGCCAGGCCAACCGTGGAATAATGTTGGACCATATGATCCGCATACTAGGGTACCTGGCATTCAGCTTTTCCAATTCACGCTGAATGTCCAGGATTAACGCCTTACCTGATGTTCCAGGTAGATCATTACCTCCGAGATGAATAACAAGCACATCTGGCGGAGACTGGCCGAAAGCCGTCAATCTGCCCAGTTGAATCCACTGCAGACCTCTGACCCCACTCCATGTGATATGCACGTGGGCACCAAGCCCCAAGTCGATTCCCCAATGGGAGGCGGCCGCATGGCGCTCAGCCCAATAAACAAAACTATGGCCAACGATAGCCACTTGCCAGCGCCATCCCGAATCAGTGAAACCTGCAAAGACATAAACCAGGCCCCTTCCTACACGTTAGGCAAGGTCCTGATGTATCTTCTGTAACTAACAGAAGACCACCGACCTAAATTCTTAATTTCGTCAGGGCTGTAACCCAGCGCCGCTGCAGTGGATGCTGCACCTATTCTAAATGAGTGAGTGCCGAATTTAAGGCCTGAAGCGCCTACATTGGTCAGTGCTGCACCGGTCAGCTTCCAAAATTGATACTTAGTCAATGGAGACTGATCCTTGTGTTGAAAGAAATATCCAGTGTCATGCTCCCGCCGCGCAACATATGCTTCTAATGCACGGACAGGGCATATGCTGGCAATGCTGCACTGACCAAGAACTAACTTCTGTCCCTTACCTGTTTGGTCGGCCTTGGATCGTCTGATAAAAATTTCGATACAATCCTCCCCCATCCGTACATCCTGACATTGAAGAGCTAAACCAGAACTGTCAGCTTTGCCAGCGGCCACCAACTCACTAATCCTAAGCGCCCCGAAGAATGCTATAAGGGAAGCTGCATGAAATAAGCTTCTTTCATAGTCATCCCTACATAAGAAGAGCCATTGCTCACAAATACGTGTCAAAAGGGAAGGGGAGATAGGGACCCGAGAGTCCCTTGTTCTACCCCTCTCCTTCGACCAACCCTCCAGCATTTTTCTAATCCTAAAGTCCCCTGAAAAATCTGCATGCCCGTTTACTTTAGCGTAAAAGGCCAGGGCTGATAACCTACCTTGAATGGTGCCCGGAGCCAGCCCTTTTCTGTGCAGGAGCACCATAAATTGTTGAAGATGCTCCACTGGAGCCGGCCAGGCCGGCTCGAGCCCTGTGTCCCTCCTGAAATCCTTGAACTCTATACTTACTGCCTCGTAACCCTTTCTTGTCCTGGGTGCCAGGGCCAAACCTATTGCTCTGGACGCCTCTCCTCGCCAATCTGCCAGACCTCCGGGGGAAGAACTTCCGGCAGCTCCCTGGCGTCTGGCGCTAGTTCCCTGAAACGCTCCATCTGTTGACGCGATAGAGCATCAGCTATTCTGTTATCTAATCCCGGGACATGACGGGCATGCACTAATATATTAGATTGCAGAGCCCGCAAAGTAAAAGCCCTAACCAATCTCATAACCTTTTCTGAATGCGACGTGAGATTGTTTATAATATAAACAACCGCCAAATTGTCGCACCAGAAGCGGACTACTGAATTAGACCATTCGTCCGCCCACAGCCAGAGAGCACCAACGATTGGAAAAAATTCCAAAAAAGTTAGGTCTCTGGTAGTACCATCTAGTTGCCAAGCATCAGGCCAGGTGCCGGAGCACCACCTGCCTCTAAAATAAATACCAAATCCTAAAGATCCGGCCGCATCAGAATTCACCTGAAAATCAGCCTTCAAAATCCTATTTACTCGCCAAAAAGAGACCCCATTAAAGTTATCGAGGAACCGTCGCCAAACCAACAGATCCTCCTTCATACCCCTAGTTATCCTAGTTCTATGGTTAGGTCGTTTAAGACCCTTCATAGCATCACATAACCTCCTAATGAACGCCCTACCTGGCGCTACCACCCTACACGCAAAGTTTAAATGCCCAACTATCTCTTGAAGTTCCTTGAGGGATGCCTTCTTCCGAAGTATCAACCTATCTAATCTAGACCTAAGGTCCCCCAATTTATTCATGGGCAGCCTTGACGTCTGTTGTACGGTGTCAAGCTCTATACCCAGGAAGGTTAAGGATGTAGATGGCCCCTCTGTTTTCTCTTCGGCCAGAGGCAGTCCGAGCTCAGCTGCTAAACGCCTAAATGAATCTAAAATAAATTTACAGGCCCCCGAGTTCCTCTTCCCGCAGAAGAGGAAATCGTCAAGATAATGGGCCGTGGCAGATGTACATGCCCTCTGTCTAATCTTCCATTCAAGAAAAGTGCTAAACTTTTCAAATGCAGCGCAAGACACCGCGCAGCCCATAGGTAGAGCCCGGTCTATGAAAAAAGAGCCTCGAAACTGAAATCCCAGTAGATTAAAGTCAAGGGGATGAACGGGCAAAATACGGAAGGCCGATTTGATGTCGGCCTTTGCCATCTCAGCCCCCATGCCACATTTCTTTACCATGCTCACCGCCTCATCGAAAGATGTGTATCGCACTGTGCATAGCTCCTCGGGAATGGCGTCATTGACTGACGACCCTTCTGGATAGGACAAATGATGGATCAGCCGGTATTCTCCCTGTGCCTTCTTGGGAACTATGCCCAGCGGAGACACACGCAAATTATCGATGGGCAGTGTAGCGAAAGGTCCTAATACCCTACCCTCTCTTACTTCCTTGTCAATTTTTTGTTGGACTACCGATTCCATGCCTATAGTTGACTTGAGGTTTTTTGCGATGAACGATTTCCGTTCACCCACTACTGGAATCCTGAAACCATATTTAAAACCGTTCAGCAAGTATAAAGCATCGTCCTTGCGTGGGTAAAATCTTAACCAATTTTCTAACACCTCAACCTTAATTGGGCTGGGACCCTTTTCCAGGGTTCCCGCCGCCTGCATTGGGCTTCTTGGCACCCCCGCTGTTCCGATCTTGCTTGCGATTGCTGGCCTTAAAACAGTGCAAACTGGGGTGTTGTCCCCCACAGGTGAGGCACTCATGGCTGAACCTGCAAGGCCTTTTTGCGCATAACCCCTTAGAATTAAACTGAAAACAGAACAGGCGTGGTTGAACCGCCTGCCCCGCACCAATGCGGGGAACTGTGGATGTGGCCGCTTTCCTGTTCAAGTGCCCACTATCAAAACGATCTCCCATATTCGGCCTGGCAGGAGTCATATACTGAAGCCACAGGCCAGGCTGCGGCTCATCCCAGCGCATGTTAGGCTGGATGGCGCTCCTCATGCGAAAAGCCTGATCGTATAATAACCATGCCTGTCCAGCAAAGTCCGTGTATGCCCTGTAAATTATGTCAAGGTATTGGACCAGCGCTTGCGCTCTCCATGGTTGAGCCTTGATCACTACCCCCATGTAAATGAGGTATCCCGGGAGCCAATTGGCCCAGGTCCTATCCGGCTTCTTTTTACGTTGCTTCTCCTTCTCTCCCTCGTCCAACTTGTCAAGCTCCTTTTTGTCAATGTCTCTATTCAGGAGCTCAAAGACATCAATAAATTCACCCCTCCAAATCTTTTCCTTTGTTGCAGGCGTTAAGTGATCTCCTAGAGGCATGGAGTAGTCGCCGTGGGGCAGCGCCCCAATAGGCAGGGTGTTATAACCAGTATTAGGTACCGCTGAAAAGGGCCAACCACCCGAGTTAGGTACGTTCTCAACTTGCCCTTGCTGGGGGTTTGTTGCATAAGGCATGCCCCAGGCACCACCGTGTGTGGCGGCGTAAGGCCATGACACACTGGGTAACCCCGTGTGTATAGCAGTGTGGGGGTGTGAATGCGCTGTACCCTAAAGGAAAGCTGCTGGCCCAAGGCCAAGCGGCTAACGGTATCTGAGCCCCCAAAACCGAAGCAGACTCACCCGAAGATGTGGAGGCTATGGATGGGTCATCAACCGGCCGCGGGGTGTCAAAGCCGATCACACCAACCTCTTGGCACTCTTCTGGAGAGGCAGCTGCTGGTTCAGAAGGAACAGGCGTCGATGCGCGGCGCTTCTCCCTGACTCGAGTCTTGCCTTGGCTGGAAACCTCAGATGCTTCGCCCGCGGTCAGGACTTCAGAACCCTGTGCATTCTCAAGGGCAACAAACCTGTCCATTAGTTCGCTAGCCAGAGACCTAAGCCTAGCCTTCTTGATGCTCTTTGACTCCCTAGCTGACCTACGCGGGAGCACCTCTCTAGTCTGAGGCACTAACTTAGCCATCCTTTGAGCTTCCAGCTCAGAAATTTTTTGTTGAAGGTCCTGCCATATAGGCCAGGACTCCTCATCCGATGACGATGAGGGCGGGGAAACCTGTGGAACCGGGCGTTTCTTCGCTGGCTGTTTCCCTTTTTTATTTCCTTGACCTTTCTTGGGAGCCATTTCACCCCAAGACTTAAGCCCTTGTGCCAATACAAAATCTTATACTCTCTGAATCCCTGTCAGTTGCTAGACCGAGGCAGGAAATGAAAAGAAAACACTCTTCCACAGCTTATAATGGCCGTAAGATCACACCAAAGGGCTTAAACCACCACGTGCTGAAGCTCAAAGGCACCCCAACACCTAAATTACAATTATATTCAACTATGCGTGTGCATAAATTAACGCCCCCCCCCAAAAGAAACCGAGCAATGAATTAAAAACGAGGTTCAATGTTTTAACCTAAACTGTGTAACCAATCCTCCCTAACTATTATTATTATTCGTATATATTTGAGGTTTTATTATTATTATTATTATTAATTCTTTATTATTTATTTATTTAAGTACTTATGTATTTATTTATTTTTATTAACCCGAAATCAGTAGTGTGTAAGTATAAAATAACGTTCCTAAGGATCAATACTCAAACTTACCTGATAACCCTGTGCAGGATCACAGACCCCTAATTAACCCCGGTTCACTGAATGCTGTTATGAATTTCTTAAATTACTGGCTATCAATTCAATTTATTTATTATTATTATTATTATTATTATTTTTAAATTATATATACATACATATACACATACATATAAATATATAAATATAAATATAAATATATAAATATAAATATATATATATATATAATAGAAAAAACTTACTATTATGTTTTACTATTATGACTTAAGGTTCCTAATAAACAGTTCCCTAACTTCTCTTGCAAAACTGTGGTGGCTCACAAACCCCCAATTAGCCACAGTACAATGAATGCTGTGTGAATCCCTTTAAAATATTTACTGTGAATATTTATTAGCTCCTGATATTTATTGAATCAACTTTATTACTAAAACCTAATATTAGTGAATTGAAAGCCTAGTATAAGGGAAGTTAGCTGGCCCAGCCGGCCAGCTAATTTCAAACAAACGACCGTTAACTATAGCCCAAAATGGCGCGGGAGCTCACAAGAATTGGTGTGAAAACCTAAAATGGCGATGGGGAAAGGTCTGATATATTCCCCAGGCCCACGAACCAGGGTTTGACAACAAAACCAAAGGTGGGAAGGGGGTTGTTAAAACAAAAACACCAAGAAAAATCTTAAGGAAAATAAGGCACCAAACCGATCAATTGCTCAGTTTACTTTGACCTAGTTTCGCACCCTCCTTCCCCTTATGTTTCTATATATACAACACTTTACACTTATTATTCTTCCTTTATTATTATTCTATTTTATTTTATTTTACAACTCAATCCCCAGCCTAAACTCAACCACTTCCTTCGAACTTCACCTGATTCCCTGACAAGAGGAGCAAACCCAAAAGGTTGAAAAAAGAAAAAAGAACTTCCCCAGCCAAGGAGACTCCTGCGCCGCGGCAGCGCGAAGTCGCGCCGCCGCTTCCCCCACAATCACTCAGAAACAGCCACTTAACAACCAAAACTTAATGGAGAGACAATAGAATAATAAACAGTATCAATGAGAAGAACTGTAGAGCAAACCCGGGGGAGAAAGCTGAAGCTTCCTCCCAAAGAAGACAAATGACTCAGCTGCTTGTCAGCCAGAACGCACGTTCTCCTTGCTCGGTTGCCCGAAAAAGGAGAGGAGGGTGCGAAGGGGAAGGCTGCTTATATAGCTAAAGCCTTCCTATCCTTCGCACCATGTCACGTGGTCTTTGCTGCAGCCTCGCTCTATCCCGGCTGGGCAGCAAAGAGCGATTGCGTTTGCAAAGGCTTTGCCTTGCACGCGATTGCAGCAGTGTAGAGAGCTTTGTGGTGCAGTGGTTAGACTGTAGTATTGCAGCCAAAACTCTGCTCACGGTCAGTGTTCGATACCAATGGATCTGACAGCCAGCTCGAGGTTGACTCAGTTTTCCATCCTTGCAAGGTGAGTAAAATGAGTACCCAGTTCATGGGGGGGGGGGGAATGTGTAGCCTGTATTATAATAATAATAAAAGAAAACCACCCAGAGAGTGTTTTAAGCACTATGGGGTGGTATATAAGCAAGCACACTTTGCTTTTGTTTTACCTTTCAGGAAACCAATACGATAACAAGATGCTATAGGAAAAAGAGAACATTACCCAAGGGGTTTCAGAAATTTTAATACACTTGACCCATGGTAACACTGATGTATTCCTACAACCAATCAGAACCCACAAAGACCAGCACGTGCCACTCTGGAGTACATGCAAGCTCTCATGAGAATGCCATCTGCAGTAATTTTCCCCACTAGGACACCTGGCAAATTGATTTTGGCAAACCAGAACAACAGATAATCAGGAGGGCTCACTCAGAAACATGTTTCTATATCTGACATGGTAGAGATTATGTTCAGATGCATAGGTTGGGCCTACAAAACAAAAGCCATTATTTATTTATTTAAAATATTTTTACCACACCTTTCTCCTTCAAATGACCCAAGTAATCTTCCTGTGGGTGAAGTGTAAGTACTGCAATTCACCTTAGTTGCTCAGTTGTGAGTTGCAACTCACCAGTGGAAAGCCAGTGCTTGAAATAATGAAAGTAAACAACAGTATTTTGATCCCTCTGATCGCAACCACAAGGCCAGTGTTGTAAGCGGAGATAATTTTGTTTTATTGAATTCACAAATTAAGAGGACAGGTGGTGGAAGCTGACCCTGCTTGGGGGCTGTGATTAGCATGATGCTGACTTCATCTGAAGATATAGCCAAGAGAATAAAATGAGTATACTTCAGTATGAGTATAAAAGCTTGAGAGGAATTTGAAAAAGAGGAGAATATGAAAGGGGTGGCAGAGAATAATTTCTGCCTTTGGGGCTCCCTTTTGTGAATAAAATTGTTAGTTTAGTCGTTCTCGTGCTGAGCTTTGTTCCACAGCTTCCATAAACACACAGTACTTGAGGGACCGTAGCAACTGAAAATTAATTGGGGGAATTTGAGTGTGTGTGTGGGGAGGGGGAGAAAAATTACAAATGGATTTAAAGAACTAAAGCAAATACTTTTTGTCTCCGTGATGACTAAGATTTAAGCATAACGCATTGGGAGAGACAAATTGCTTCGGATGTTATAAAGGGGTTTGAGCAAGGAGAAGGGAGATGGAACAGATCAAAGAAATAAGTAGACTGAATAATTTCCCAGTTGTGCCATCTATAAAACAGAAGGAGATGCAGCCATTCTTTCATTGCCAGGAGCCAGATGAATTCTTAATATGAAAGTAATTAAGAGTTATCAGGAGAACCGCCTTTCCAATCCCTGCCCGTGGAGCAGAGGGCAAGCAGCCTAGCTGGATCAGTATCCATTTGAAGCAGGTTCATACAGGATTAGGAAGGGCAGGGGAAGAAATATTAGATTGGTTTGGGTAGGAATCAGTGCAGTTCCAAGGACTACCCACTGTGTATGAGAGAGTTCCTCCAGTATACTTTTATTCCAGGGCGTACCACAGCAGTACCTAGCTGCCCCTCTGCCTGAAGAGGAAGGAGAAGCCATTGCCCTCCTGAAGCATCATCATAATTACCACCACTGCCACTGCTTCTGCCAACTTCCATCATTGGTCCTTGGCACTGCCTCAAGTGAGACAGAATACAAAAGGGCTCTGTGGAGATCTCAGAGTCAACCAAATCCAAATCCCCATCTCTGATGGTCCTTCCTCAGAGACACTATGGATGTTTTGTCCTGGGAAACTGCCTGCACCACCAAAACAGGTGATCTCCGAGGGCACCTCACTCATCATGCCTAGTTCTGAGGGCCACTCTGACCTAAGGCGTTTGGGACCTAGCAGCTCTGGAAAGTAAAGCTCTGTGGGGCAGAGTCAACACCATTTGCTATCACAAGCACTGAGACAGACAGCTGGGCATTCCTAGTGGCAAATGAAGCTCTGGAGTACCAGGCCTAGAATTGGCACCAAATTTCTCTCTACTGAGATATTGAGTCAGCTTTTAAATCCTGGTGTGGGGAAAACACCACATGATTGTTAAAAGAGAGGGAGGCAGGGAATTTCTTTCAGTCCAAAGGCCAAATATAATTCTATAGACGTTCTGGGAGTGATTCCCTAATAGTGGGTGGGGTGTCATCATATTTAAGGCAGTAAATAAGCCTTAGGGCAGTCACTTCAGCTGTTGTTATGTGTCTTCAAGTCACTTCTAACGTATGGCAAGCCCATGAATTAATAATCTCTGCAAGATCTTGTTATTAAGAGTCCAGCTCAGGTTCTGCAAACTGATGACCATGGCTTCCTTTATTGAATCAATATATCTTATCTTCCAGTTTCCTCTTTTCCTACTACCTTCCATTTTCATAGCACTATTGACCCTTACAGTGAATCTGGTGGCCCCATGATATGTACAAAATATGATAACCTTATTTTAATCATTTTAGCTTCTTGTGAGAGTTCGGTCTAGATTTAATAAAGAATTTTCCTATTTATCTCATTTAGGGAATGCAGGAAAAAGACTATTACAAAGCCTCTGGGGCAGGCTCACATCAGCCTCACTGAACTCTATATATCTCCACTGATGGAAACAAGGAGCCGTTTTGCACCCAGGCATGGCAAAAAGATGATGCTGCATCATTTACTAGACATGCCCCCCTATAAAGTTATTTTTCCTTTTATTTTAGGTAGCTATACTGAGTCTTCATTACATTAAGGACTAAGTGTGTATGTGTGAATGCAGGCGAGATCACTGATTCTCTTTTTGTGAGCTTTGATTCAACAAGTCAAAGAGGTGCTAGGGACTCATTTTCTCCCACCCCCCATCCTTTCCTACATTCTCTTAACCTTTTAATTCCTTCTACTGGATGATGAAGGGTAGGTTCATAGAAGGGTAGAAGCTGGACAAGGAAGTGTGTGCATAGCTCTAGGAGGAGGGAAGAGAAGGAACGAAGCTGGATGATCCTTATTGAACGACCACCACATTCCCAAAATTGGTAATGTTGTATGTCACCCCTCAACCTTGGTCCTAAAATTTGTTTTTCCCTATTCACAGTCCCTTAAACCAGAAGCATACAAATATGTGCTCAAACTGGAGAACACATTGGTACAGACCAACTCCAAACCAGCTCAAAATGGCTGTGTCCTGCAAATATTCAGGTACAAGTTGGATCAGAATCCACTCACACATCCTTGTTCTATATTCTGCCACATAGTAATTACATCTGGTAAGGACTTTTTTAAAAATATGATCCCATATTTTGAGATGTTCCAAATGCATCCTGCATTGCTACTGGGAAATGTGTAATTCCAATGGGACTGTATTTTTAATAACGTAAAAGAGTTTGAATGGAGATTAATTATGTAGCTTGCAGGGGTTTGACCCAAGGATTTTCCATTATCATAAACACTAGCAAATTCTAAGGATATGTTTTCTTTTTCTTTTTTTCTGGAGACAATGGGAAATAGCTTGTTACACCTGCACCATGACACATTTTTCAACAGCATTAAGAGAAGCTAACTGCAAAATGAAGCCAAGTGATAGACTTGAACTGCAGTTAACAGCTCAAAAAGCACAAACGGACTTTTCAAAAAGTAAAACTTTCAGAAGCTTTTGTTCATTCATTTCATTTTGAAACCATTCATGTCAGGTCAGTTCCTTAAGCTTTTTTTCTATTGCCATTCACTGAACAACTAATATTCACAGTAAAGTATCTCTCATTTTACACCATTTTGAATCTTGCCCTTCTAGCTGACATTTAGACATCAGGAGATCTTGCATTTCAGCATGATCCTTCTTAAAACTGCACACAACATTTTTTTAAAAAATGGGAAAATCACCTTCCACTGTATAGTGCAATATTAATATGTTGTGCGATGGGAAATTGAATGTGAAGGATGTGGATGTGAATGAGAGAGATGTGTTTTATGTGTAATGTGCTATGTTTTCATGTTATGGATGCTATGTTCTTGTGTGTTTTATCATTATGTGTACTGGAGATGGCATTTAATTTCGTTGTATGGAAGTACAATGACAATAAAGTAAATTCAATAAAGTAAATTCAATTCAGGGGCTCCAGAAAGGAAATGTGGTGGGATGGGCTGCCAGATGATTTTCCATCCCAAATTGTTCCCAGGTTTATTTGCTTTTCCAATTGCCTCATAATTCTAGGATTCCTAACTATGTAGGAAAAGTCCTATACATGTCCCTTTTTGTGGCCGGTTCACTAGAAAGTAATGGCATATTTATTTTGCTGATCTTTTAATGTGTAACGCCTAGTTTTATAGTTGCCTATTTTAATTTATACCATCTTTACTCCTGTTGCAGTTAGGTTTTGAAGGCTGGGCTATCATCTTCTCTGACTTACTCAGTTCTCTAGTGCAGTGGTCCCCAACCTTGGGCCTCCAGATGTTCTTGGACTACAACTCCCAGAAGCCTTCACCACCACTTCTGCTGGCCAGGATTTCTGGGAGTTGAAGTCCAAGAACATCTGGAGGCCCACTGCTGTAGTGGCTTTGGTAGAGGTCTTCCACACCACCTCCTTTGCAAAGGTGGCTATGCATTCTGCTGTGGTCTCTCTTATCCTATGGGGTAGGAAGGTATGTTCTATTGTTCATGAATTCCTTATAGTATACTCTCTGCCCTTCATGGATCCCTTCTATATATCTAAGGAAGAGTGCACTAGTAGCACAAGATAATTCAAAACCTCCCCTCTCTCTCTCTTTTAAGATTTTAGTGTAAGGTTCCCCTTCTTTTGATGTTCTAGCACAGTGGCATATGTTATTGAGAAGTGACCTAGGCAGCCAAATTGCTAAAGAAACGGAAGTTGTGGTCCAAACACTAAACAAAACATTATGCTTTCAATCCTGAGGTGTACAGTGTAAAGGTGACTTGGAAGAATGCCGCTTTGGTTAATTCTGCCAGTTTTCTATTTGACATTTGTTTTGGGGTCCCTCCCACCACTTTTGTGGCTAATTTATTTCAATAGGACCATAAAATATTTGAAGGCCTTTGAATGATTGATTGTTAAGCTTTCATTATTAGTCATCCCATAATTGTTCATATTGCAGAAGGTTTTCAATTAAATGTGTTCAATAAGAAGTACTGCAATGAAGGGTCAACGTGCTTATTTTGATAATGAGGGTATAATTTATGTAATTGGGCTCTATTAGGAACACTTTCTTTTTCAATATTTTAAACACCCTCTTAAGTGAAATCCAAGTGTTGGTTTCATTTCAGTCATTAAAGTGGTTTTAAAGAAACCCAAATCAAAATAGGTGCTGGCTGTCATGATGAGAAGAAGAGCCCCTTGTTGGATGCATTCTTGAAGGATTTATTGCTTCACACAGAAGCTATAGCCATGCAAAGGATAGCTGTGTAAACGCTGACTCTTGACTTACACGTCTCTTTACTGAATCACAACAAGCATCTCATCCAACATGGTGCTATACATGTAGATCATTTTTTATACAGTACATAGAAGGACATACTTATTTTTTTAAAAAATATGCACAAGTCCAATTGTCTCACTTTTCTGTTTCTGTCATGTTATTCCATGGTTTTGTAGGGTAGTGCTGGGAGAGGGAGTGCAGAGATTGTTGCTTATGATAACTCAGTCACTAATCAGACGTCCAGCAGTCAGGCCAAGTTGAATGTATGCAGCTGAGGCTGGGTGGCTGGGAGAGTGGAAAGATTCTGTTGGTCAAATATTCAGCCCACTGTCCAAGAATTTCCCATCCTTAACAAGCTCAAATGCTCCTGTGTTTACCATTAAATTCTTCCATTCTTACTGTTCTCAAGGACCTTAGTATTCCTGCTGATGTCTTTTAGTCAAGAGTGGCTCAAACCTTCATGCCTGCTACCACAGCTTTAGGTCATGTTCACCATCTGTTTGAAGGCCATGGAAGAAGTCCTCTGATGTTTGAGAATCAGGTGTCACCTAATTTTGTTGTTCCCTGCCACCTAATACCAAAGAAATATGGTTGTTGTAGGTTTTTCGAGAACACAGACACAGTTCTAACTCCTGTCCTCTGAAGATGCCGGCCACACAGACTGGCGAAACGTTAGGAAGAAAAACCTCCAGAACATGGCCAAACAGCTCAAAAAACCTACAACAACCATTGGATTGTGAAAGCCTTCGAAAATACACCAAAGAAATAGTCAATAGCCCTGAATGCCTATTGGGTTTGATAATGCATTGGATGAGGGGAAGCAAGCTAATATTAAAACCTGAGAAAACACACATGGTGCTACAGGTCAGTAGAGGTCTGACTCAGAATTTGGCATTCAGTGTCTTCAAGAAAGGGTTACATTTGAATTACATAGTTTTAGAATTATAGAGGTAGAAGGGACCCATGAGATAATCCAGTCCACCCCCCAATGAAGCACGAAATTCACAGCTGAAATATCCCTGATAGGCCATCTAACCAGACTATAAGAACCTCCACTCCCTTTTGAGGCCATCCATCCCATTGTTGAACAACTCTTACTATTGAGAAATTCTTCCTGAAGTTTAGTCAAAGCCTCTTTTCTTCTGATTTAAATCAATTAGTTTGAATCCTTGTACAAATCCCCAGGTCTTCCATAGATAAGGGTGTATTGAGCCACACATCCAATAAAATCACATATTCATGGTCATTGGTCCATTTATAGGTAAAATGTCAGTTAAAATCTTTCCTCTATGCCTCAGAGCTTCCAGGTTGTTGGACCCACCCTCCTCAAACTTTATGCTAATTGTCCTCTTGAGTCCAGCCCAGGAGTGTTTTATGTCATCTTCCATGACTTCACTTCACTTAGGATATGATTCAAGGTTTTCTGCCTCAGGGCATGGCTAGCAGGGGCTAGGGGCCCAGGTTCATACCTGTTTGTTGCCAGAGATGCTTGACCTGCCTCTTCCCTACTTTCACTTGAGTGTCAGTGTAGGGTGTAGCGGGGAACCTTTGAGACATGTGTCCCATGGAGGCTAAGGGCTCCTGCTTGCAGAGACCTACCAGTTATTACATAGAAGGCCTCCAGAATTGCCCACTCCAAGATGTTCCATCTGCCCAATCATCCTCCTAAATATTGTGGCCAGTGACTGGCTAGTGGGAAACCTAGTTGGCATTCAGAGAGAGGAGTTCTCTGGGTAAGGATTCTTGAAGCTGTAGTCCAAAAAAAGTATTTTTTCCAAGTTCTGAATGCATCTATATGATGGACTCATTAAAAATGAAAGGGTACAGTATATGTGATATGAATGCTTCATATTTTCAAGGTGCACTTGAAAACATCAGATGTATGTGGCTGAAATCCTGTTTAACTTGGGATACCGTAAAAGTACAGCAGCATAAATTAAATGAGAATTATACCCAGGCACTCCATGTGTCTGATTGTGCAATGAAGCATACAACAAACTATGCAACTAGTTGTGCAAGAACCTGCACAAGAACCTACACATTGACTGCACAACTTCATCCACAGAATTGCTTCCTGGATACAACCTCTACTTTAGTGCAAGTTTTGCCATGAAAAATGCAATTTCAGGTTTTGCAGGTGTAGCTGTGCAAGCAGATTTCAACCAATGTGTGAAGCATTCTTTCAGGTAGGAGTTGGGACGTCTGGACCTCCTACTGTTGCTGGACTGTAGTTTTCATAATCCCTCACCACCATGTTTAAAGATCTGCTAGAGAATGGAGAAGCTACCCTTACTGGAGCAATCACAGGATGAGTCTAATTTCCCCCAGAAAGCAGCTGGAATAGAGTGTTTCCATTCCAATAACCTGCTTCTGATTATTTGTATGCAATGCTGCAACTCTCCTAGTCATCCCCTATCAGGTCATCTGTTTTTTTATTTGTCTTCTGCAATTCTCTTCCTCTTTGCTTTCCCATTCTTTATGCTAGTTTGGTGTTTGCCCTAGAGAAGGTGTGAGGTTAAGCATGTAAGCAGCTCTAATCTCCACAGAGATCTGGAAAGTGATGGTGATAAAGAAGAAGCACCTTCTCAAAGTAGACATTTAGCCCTTGGTGCACAGCAGAGGCTGCACTTGTCTATTGAGAATAATGAATGTTACATCTTAGTCCAGTTACACTAACTAGCCTTTAAATCCAAGCATTGTTGACTATTCATTACAATACCCTAGTAAAGTAGGACCCTTATAGTTTCACTCTGAGTACAGCTGAGAGCAATGTCCATGCTACCTTGCACTAGGTTTGCTGTGCAATTCTGTCCTTGAGCACAAGCCTTTTTTTGGGTACTAGTTGTGAGAGTGAGAGAAAGAATACTGATTCCTACAAGGATAGTACCTTTCCCCCACTGTAGTATGGTCTTAAAGGATATTGGTATCCCAATGGGCCTGAAATAAACATTGGGAGAGGCAAATTTCTTTCAGTTTATTTCAATTTCTTTCTTTTTTTATCTTTATTGGCAATCAAAGTTGTAAGTAGAACATGGGGACGAATAAAAAAATGAATTGCGATATTCATAATGCTGATTCGTTAAATATTCGTTCCTTTGTATTTGTCAGTTGCAGAGACCCTGACAAATGCGAACGGATGAATATTTGTCAATTTTTATTCGTCCCTCTTAGGAAGAGAAGGAAGGCTAGCCTTCCCTCTCTGACTATGGCCTTCCCACTTTGCCTATGGGCCTGCTGAACAGCTGATCAGTGGGCACATAAGCAGCCAGCCAGTCCCACACCCTGTCCTCTGCCCCCTTCCCCTCCCTACCTTAGCCACTGCTGCCATCCATCAACGCCCACTGTGGTGACCTTCACAGCCATAAGAGACTGGATGCCCTTTGCAAAGATGGCGGCTGTGGCTTCTGTTAGGGCAGGGAAGCTGCAGCTGCCATCTTTGCAAAGGGTAGCCCAGATTCCCTTAAGGCAGGACTTAAGGGAATCCAGGCTGCCCTTTGCAAAGATGGCAGCTGCAGCTTCCCTACTCTAAATGAAGCCACAGTCACCATCTTTTCAAAGGGCAGCCAGTCTCCCTTTATACACGCCGTGGCTGTGGAGGCCAGATGGAGACCTCGGCAGCGGCAATTACAGTAAGGGGGTGTCGGTGGAGATGGGGGGGCTAAGTTAGGGAGAGGAAGGGGGTAGACTGTGGGGTGGGTGACTGCCTATTGGCGCACCGATCAGCTGATCGGCGGCCAGTAGGCAGAATGGTTTTTTAATTTTTTTTCACGAAGGACGAATAAAAACGCGAAAATATTTGTCAATCCGTATTCATCGGGACTTAAAATTTGACAAATATGGATCGACGAATATTTAACAAATCGGCTGTTTTCGTCGAAAAAGCCGATCTGTTTTTATATTTGTCCCCATCTCTAATTGAGAACACAGAAGGGCAAAGGATTACATCCCCATAACACTTCCCCCATGCCAGGGTCCTGGTCCAGATTTTTAATGTGTATTTTAGCAAGGGGGAGGGAAGTGTTCATTCAGTTCCAGAACTAAGTAGCTACAGCTATCCATAACAGTCTCTCCCATTTCAGACATGCAAGTTTCCATATTCAACAGAACAATTGTTTTCGGCTAGTGTGTTCCTTGCAATGACCATGGGCTCACTGTAATGACTGAATAGGTAAAATGAAAACATGTAAACAGGTAGAGGCCCAGCTGACTTTCTGTTCTGTCTGTGATGCCTACTTGATATATTATGCTAACAGTGAGCCCCATGCTGAAAGTGAATGTGTAAGGCCCAGAAATAGAAGAGCAACAGAGACGTAGAGATGTACGTGTGTGCACACCCATTGTCTTTCCAGTTGAGGAGGGACTTCTCGAAATCCTCTTAGGCCTCAGCAAACCAAAGCTTCATAGTGAAGAGTTTGAAAAATTCGCTCTTCAAAGTTGTTTCCAATAAAGTTGTGAGCTGAAATGAACATGGATGTTGACTTGTCCAAAACTCTGAAGTGATTATGGATGCCAGATCACCATCATTACACTCCCTGAAATTTCAGGGTCAAAACCATGAAACTAGTGGGCAATGCAGAACAAAGGAGAAAGACATTTTTGTGTTGTTCAGCAGATGGCATGATGTGTCAAATTGCTGCAACTGGTGCTAGCATTCTTGCTATGGGTCATGATCTCAAGACACCATGGTCTTACATATAACATGCACAGCATATTATCAGGACCTGCACTGGTGCTGGGACTTGTGAAAGCCTCATCACCATCTGTAGCATTTCCCCCCAGATCCTTAGCTATTGCTACCAGGGTTTGTGAAAAAAAGATGGCTCTTGAGTAGAGATGGGGACAAATAAAAAAAATGGTGATCCGTTTTGATTTGTCATCCGTCAAGGTTAACGGATCAACGGATACGAATATATGAATATTCTTCGACGAATCGATGAATCAATCTATCAATCCATCTTTGTTTTAAATGGCTATAAAACTGGACCCCAACCACCTAGAGCAGTGGTCGGGGAACAGGGGTAATTTACCCCAAATGGGATAAAAGTGAAAATCCTGGGGGTAATGAGCAGAGCGCTACCCCCCATCCACCCCACCCCACCCCCTGCAGCCAAACCTCAAATTGTAAGCCACCTCTTCCTGTTACTTCCTTGGTTGCGGCAGGGCACTTGTAAATCCTCCATTCTTTCAAGATCGGAGATAAGCCTGCTTGATTGGTTACAGCTGAAGAATAGCCCCAGGCATTCAATCAATCCGGGGCTTGTGAATGACTACTTCCGCCCAAGCAGGAGGAGGGAAAGGCTTCAGTTAATTAGGGGAACGAAGGTGCGAGAGATCGACGACTTCATAAAGCTTGTTTAAATGTATGTAGATTGTAGAAAATGGATGGAGGGTGGGTGGGTGGATGAGTGTGTGTGTGTGAGAGAGAGAGACTGACTCAAAACTATGAAAAAAGCAACAGGCAAGCAAAACAGAAGGCTTGAATTAAGGCGGGGGGAAAAGGGTGGCTTTTTAAGATGCTGTCTAGGTTTGTCATCGCTTTCCTCCCAAGAAGCAGGTGTCTTTGAATTTCGTGGCTGCTGTCCCCATCTGCAGTGATCATGGAGCCCAAGAAAGTAAAATCATTCCAGCTTGAAAAAAGTAGAAGCTTCAAGTCGCAGAGAAAAAGAGTTGTTTGGGGAGCAAAAAGGGCTTGCAATTATGTCAGTGCTTCTCAGCTTCTTCAGCTCATTCCCTTGCAATTATGCCACCAGTGAATGTGAGTGGGGAAAGGTTTCTAAGCTGCTGTCTCCCTTTACTCACAGGCTGTGCCTGGTCCTGCAGGGCACAATTCATTGGTCCATTGCCACAACAATGGTGAGTGAGAATTAGAGGCAGCAGTAGCTGCTCTTTTCCAGCCTTTTTCAATCATGTGGGCAAATGGAGGAAGAAGCAGCAAGCCTTGACTATAGGGTGGTAAGACAGAATCAAACAATACATGTGCACAGATGTGGCAGCACTTGTAGGGGCAAAACAAGAATGTGTTGGAAGGGGGCTCTTTATAAAACAAATTGACCAAATATAAACATAAAACATCCATGGGATCTATGTTACAGTCTCTGTGTTGAGTAAATATTTATATTCTGGAAGCCTATCTTGTAGGATTTTGAGCATAACCTTGCTAGCGTGTGGAATGAGTGCAATTGTACGGTAGTTCTTTGGCACTGCCCTTCTTTGGGATTGGGATGTAGACTAATCTTTTCCAGTCCTCTGGCCACTGCTGAGTTTTCCATTGATGATGATAAAAAAAATAGCGCACTGGTCCTTTGATATTGGGCTGTGGCACCAGGGTGGGTGACATGACCTTTAGCCTGGTTTGTTCCTTTTTGCACACCACACACAGAATGATTAAAGTGGTAGGAAAAGCCCCCCCCCCCAAATCTGCGTTGGCTGTCTCTAGCAAGCATGTCATTGCTAGCACCACTCTGGCAGCCATTGATGATGATTAAATCCTCTGCGAGCTAGCAAAAATTTAATGCAACTTGTTAGGCACGTTGGACACCTTACTACTCCCTATACCACCCCATGGCTGGAGTGCAATATGGTCCAGCAAAAATAGTGCACATTTTTATTAAATTTGGTGCATCCTGCTAGTTCGGTACATAGCCTGGCAGCCATCGATACTGATGATATATCCTGCTAGTTCAGTACACAGCCTATTTTGAATATTTTGTATTCAAATAATGTATGATTTCCTTCCTTTCAAATCAAGGGGGTAATGTCGGCGTATATAAATTTTTTGGGAGGTAAAAGATAAAAAAGTTCCCTGACCCCTGACCTAGAGACACCAAATTTGCATGGAAGCTTCCTCAGACACCTTTCTACAACTCCTGAAAGTTTGGTGAACATTGGATCACAGAACCCCGAGTTATATACTCACAAAGAAGACCCCCCAGGAAAGCTCCCTCCAGGTACTTAGAGAGTCCAGAATCACAACAGAGCTTCCTATGTCTTTCCCCAACATGCCTGCCAACTTTGGTGAAGATTGGATATTAGACATCCGAGTTATTTACCCACAAATTGGGTCTCTCCAGGAGAGTTTACCACACGGCACAGAAGCCCATTCAGCTGATCGGAGGCCGATAGGCAGCCACACCCCCCTCACAGCCAGCCACCCCCACAGCCTACTCACCCACCCCCTTACCTTAATAGTTGCTGCTGAGGTCTCCATCAGGCCTCCGCCACGGAGTGTAAAAAGGGAAACTGGCTGCCCTTTGCAAAGATGGCGGCTGCGGCTTCATTTAGGGTAGGGAAGCTGCAGCTGCCATCTTTGCAAAGGGCAGCCTGGATTCCCTTAAGGCAGGCTAAGGGAATCCAGGCTGCCCTTTGCAAAGATGGCAGCTGCAGCTTCCCTACCATAAATGAAGCTGCAGCCGCCATCTTCGCAAAGGGCAGCCAGTCTCCCTTTTTACGTGCCGTGGCTCGGACTAGGCCAAGAGACCTCGGCAGCTTCGATTAAGGTAAGGGGCTGTCGGTGGGGGTGGGGGAGGGCTAAGATAGGGAAAGGAAGGGGTGGGGTAGGCTGTGCTATTGGGTGGCTGTGTGGGGTGGTGGCTGCCTTCCTGCCGCCAATCAGCTGATCAGCGGCTGGGAGGCAGAATGTTGTGTTGTTGTTTTTTTTTAAATATGAAGTACGAATAAAAACAGGTAAATATTCATCCCTTCGTATTCGTGGGGGTCTCTGGAACCCACAAATACGGATCAACGGATATTTAACGAATCGGCTATATTTATCGGAAAAATCGATCCGTTTTTATATCCGTCCCCATCTCTACTCTTGAGTCATGGCTCTGGTACTCCTTTCTCTGTCTTGCTCGAAATTGCACAATGGACCAGAGCAGGTCCCCTTTGGTTCTCTCCTTAGTTCTCTACCATCACTTCTCACATGTTGGTATGTCAGTGTTGTAGAAATGCAACATCTGTCTAAACTCCTTTCTGCTAAGCCAGTGACTTCCCAATGACCTGTGGAAATGTGTACACATGGATGTCCAGGCTTTAAATTCCCTAATATAGATAACTTCCTTCTCCTCCAGCATCTCTCACCCTGAGATTTGTCTCCCTATGTGGAGACCCATAGAAGATTAGCAATTCTTTGATACGTCAGTCAGCAGGGTGAGATCTGGAGACCCCAGAATCAGATTATGTCACTTGGAGCCATTTCAAGACAGAGGATCCCCACCACCACCACCAGGATTGTTGGATTTATCGATAAATCAGTGGCTTAGTCAAAAAGGTACATTCCAGATCCATAACCTCAGCAGTGATTCACCTTTGATACAACTCTATTAGTTCTGTCTTCCACCCAGAAGCTGCAGGCAGAACACCATGGCTTTCCTTCTCAAAGTATGTTATTCCACCAGTAATATACCATAGCAGGAATTGACCTTGGAGACTGTGTACCCTCCTTTACAGGTAACATATATTTTTAAGAGGTGGAAGGCTATTTAGACAGGATATTTTTATTTGTTCTGAAATAAACATCAACTGAGGGTGGAGGTGCCAATGAACTACATACACTGATTCCCTAATTAAGATTTCAAACTGCCGCTTTCCAAAATCATGCCATGAAAAATCAATTAGAACAGAACACACTGTGAAATACCTGAGTTGTCATTAGGACACGAGCTGCTTTTCAAAGCTGAAATTTTTGATCTGTTCTTCCTGTGATCACTTAAGGACTCAGTCATTTGTTGCATTGTCTTCCTGAATTCTGCCACCTCAAAAACATTTCTAAAAATGGCAATACTAAGGAAGCCAGCAATTAAACTTGGGAGAAAATTGCTCTGTTGGAAATTGTTTTGAGGGGTCTATATCTAACCAGTGTGAAGAAGTACATGAACCGAAGCTAGGAAATATTAAAGAATGACAGAATTTTTTTAGAAATCTGCATTAAATTCTGAAACTACTTCAGTACACTATTGATTATTGTAAGGTTAGCCTTATCCAGTATCCCCTAGCAATGGTTTCAGGTAAGAATTTTTCCAGCCTTACCTCACAATGCAAGGAATTAAACCTGGCAACTTCTGAACTTAAAACATGTGCCCAGCCACTGACCTATAGTGAGCTGTAGACCTTCACAGATATTGCCTCTACTTTCTGAGAGGTTTGGGGGTGGTTTGCTTTTTGAAAAGAACCTTCTGATATCTGCAAATTTATTGATACATTTGACAGAAAGAGCTTGAGGTTGGCTCTCTTTTTAAAGGTAGAGACAGGAGAAAGCAAAATGACAGATTCATCAAGCCCTAGTCCAGAGAATTCTGAGTATAACATGGCCATTTTGAGTGGTGGCAGTAACAATGGTAAATAAGAGTGCAAGCAGGGACATGGAGTCAACCCTGGCATTGATAGCCAGTAGAGGGCTGCAGTGGTCAGCCCTAAACGTACATTATTTCTATCTCATATATCTCCCCAAAAGGGACCAAAGACAGTGAAATCTTCAAACCTCCTTTGAAATCAGGTCCAGGATCCAAATTAACCAAATTAAAGTAGTATTTTGAGTGGTGCTAGACAATCTGGGATATTTAAATTGTAAAGGATACTATTTCTTCTTTATTCCATTTCAAGGCAGTCAGAACATAATTTCTTTTGCCTCAGAAGGGCAGCAATTGTTGAGGAGGGAGTACTCATAGGAAGAAGACTGTACTGCACTCCTTTCCATGATCCTAAGCAAGAAATGGAATGTTATTCCTGACTTGAATGCTTCTCCATTAAATAGGTTTTTCCTGAAGCAGACTGTGTGAAGGTTTAGAGGTCTGTGATCATCCTACAAAGTTTACTTCTGACCTTATGCGATATCTTTCTTTTTGAGGGTTAGCAGAAACAAGAAACGGAAGACTTCACAGGTGCTAGGAAACACTGATATCAGAATTTACCTCCAGTATCTGAGTCACTGTGTTTCTGAATGCTGGTCACAGGGGACAACAAATGGCAGCCAATAGGCAGCTCTGAATTCCCTGGAATAAAGTCATGCCATTATTAGATCAGTACCATCATCAACAGCAGCTTACATTAAGGACTTAACTGAAATGAGGTAGTCTAGAAGTCACTTTGATTTGATGGCAGGGAAAGAAATCAGTCATTCTATTGTCATACTATTTCCAAAGTTCCAACAGCTCCAATATTGTATCAATGTGCCAGATATCCCAACATTAAACAAAATCAAAAGTTATGCTTTTAGCTCCTAAACTGGTCTAAAGTAATCATTTTGGGGAATTGAAAGTAACAGTCATCATGTCTCCTAGATTCTATAAGGCCATGCGGTCAACACATCTTTGGTGTTGGCAGTGGGAAGTGTCACTAAATCCTAAAAAGCTTGGGTATATGCTGAGTTTTGCTGAAATGGCTATTATCATTAACATCCTAAAAGACTAAGGATGATTGAGGTGGAATGGGCTACCATTAAAAGCTAAAAGGTTATGAAGGGCATTCTCAGCTACCTTGAGGTATATAGTTTGCACTCCCACATCTGAGGAGAAAAGGCTGGTATTCTGCTGACATGAATGTTTTTATAGCTGTCCCTTAACAATTTTCCCCAACTTAAAATATGTTTTGCCTGCATGGGTTGAGCTGGTCTCCAAAGTTTTTCCCACCTTACCTGGAGAACCCAGGGGTTGAACCTTGGGGGACATTCTGAGTGCAGAGCATGTGCCAAGAACAGAACTGGAGACTTCCTACCCAATTTGAGATAACTCCCCATTTAATTTCCCCAGCTACACCATGCCCCATCCCACCCTGAAAAGGAGGAGCTCTGTACCATATTTAGAAATGGAGCACAAGGGATGGACAGGAATTGGACTTAGATAAGTGCAAATTTTCACAAACGTCTGCTTATGGTTGTAATCAATCATGTCAGTGAAACAACAGAGCTGAGGTTCTGTCCTCACATTTCTACTACTGAATGATAGCATCCTTACTTTTTCCATTCCTGGGGGTAAAACTGGCCACTTGAGAGAATGTGTCAACCTGGTCAGATTCTTCACACTACAGAAGATCAACATTTCTCATGCAATAGAATTGAAGGAAGACCAAATGTATTCTATAGAATGGTTTTATTGCTTACATTTTTCCAGGCAAACTGCTTTGGCTGACTGAAATATACTTACTGGTTTTTCAAACAGTATGCCTATAGGCATGAAGAATTTAATTGAATGCATTATTTTCACAGTTGCAGGATCCCAGAGAAGGAGAAAGTTGGGGAGAAGGAAAGGGGAGGAAGAGGGAAAGAGAGATACTTCATTGGCAGCCCACAGAGTCTCTTGCTTCCATCATGACCAGCTATTCTGACCTGACTTCTATCTTCTAACCAAATCTGATTCAAGATACAGCACTTACAGTTTCACTTGTGAGTAAAGAAGAAGAAAATTTGTTCCCTAACAGTCACAGATAGTACTGGGAAACAAATTGGTAAAAGAGGGTTGGTGGTTCTAGGAACATAGTTATTCCTTTTAGTTAGCAGAGCATGAGGTAGAAAACAACAACAGAGAAACATGGAGGCATCAACCAACAACCTCCCTGGTTTTGCAGATAAATTAACATTCTGTGTGATAAAATACAAAGAAGGATTTAAGATAGGAACAGTTATATTTACTTACAGTGACCACTTGGAGTTATAGTTAGAAGGGCGGGGGAAGAGTCTTCAGAATGCAGGAACTCCTGCATGCTTGCTGCTTGGAGGATGGTCCTAAGGAGAGACGGCTATCAACAAAACTGGGTGCAAAAGCATACAGGAAGAGGTGGAGGGGTTTGACTCAAATGCCAGAGGTGGGAAAAGAACTTTACCACTGAAGTTAATGGCAAAGGACAAACACATTAGGCCGTAAAGCCCCTATCCTACTGATACTCAGTGTTAGTGCGTGCAAGATCGCTATTATCTCAACAGATATAGCTCACATTTTAACATTGCATCTTGCCTGACATTTGATGTGTGATATATCAGCTATGCCCAAATACTTGTGTGGTGCAATTTAATAGTAGTATACGTACTGCTAGATACTGCTATCCTTTATCATAGAATCAGGTCAAGCACAAGAGATTGATATACAGTACATGTGGGGTTCACAGGGTAGTGATTTGCAGAATCTGTCGATGCAGAGATTTTTCTGCTTAGACTTTCCTCTGCATCAACAGGATTTCCTCGCTTCCCAGAATATGGTCTTGTTTCCCCTTTTATTTTCTTCCATTTCTTACCTAGTGTTGTGCAGGAGACTGTTGAATTTTGTTCCACTTAATGCCTTGTGATGAATCCTGCACAGAAAAGATGGCATTCCAGTCAGGAATTCTAACAAGGCTGTACAGCTTAGTGTTTCTTCTGCATTTTCCAGGTGAAACCTGTGCCAGAAAGATGCCGTTTTGCACTGGAAGTGGAATAATCCCATTGCAGCTTGTCATTTCTTCTGTGAAAAATGACCACAACACTTTTGTGAAATCTTATATAATTTCCTGTGAAATACTATGGGGGTCGAGGGCGGGGAATCTCATGTGAGAAGATATCATTCTGAGGGGAAAAAGAACACACACATCCAAGTTGCAGTCTGAGAGTGAAAGGCTGCAAGATTTATATCCCGTCACAGACCACTGAAAGGATGGAGCAGCCCCTAAATATGTTGGGGTGGCCCTACTTAGATTGCATGCTACAAACTCTTTAATCTATTAGTTTCTGACATACTGGAAAGTAGTATAGATGGGCAAAAAAGAATCTTTTGCTTGTGTTTGTGCATCATTTGATCATTTATATGTGAGGTCAAGAACAGCACATTAAAAAAAAGAGAGAGACTCACTATATGAGGACTAATTAAAAAGTCCTTTGCATCAACTGAATAGATTGTCGGTTCATTTTCAAGTAGAACCTCATTAAGGCAAAACCTTCTGCACAAATGTCTCTTTCCAAATAGAACTTCTGGCAATTATTAATGATGTTTCCACGTGAATTACCATCTGCCAAGCTATAAAGCTAACGAAATTCAATCTAAACCCAGGCTAGGTTATGTCTGGTGGCCCTTTATTTATCTGACACCCTGGCTGATTCAAGGAAGCAATCCTGTTTGTACAAGAGTGGATTTTAGGATTTGGGAGTTTTGTAATGAAGGCATTACTGTCAGTATTCAGTTTAGGATGTGGCTGACCCACTGTTCATGTCTATGAATTGGTGAAAACAAGTACTTTGCAGACAGCCAATTTACATATCCTTCTAATTTGGGACCATTCTTGAAAGGATATTCTTTTTTTCCTTCAAAGAATGATAAAAGAGGCAATTAAAACAAATGAAGTAAATAAAGCTCAATGCTAATAGGATGTAAATAAAGCTTTAAACTAATGAGAAATGAAAAGCTTATTACCTACTGATGAATACATTCTTAATATTGTTTTGTGCTCCTCACTTCTCCAAATATTAGCAGTTTCTCACATCTGTTTCTTCCCCCCACCTTAGACATATCCAGGTTCTTTGAGAGGAGGGAGCACCTCTTTATTTGCAAACATTCAGTGGTTTTGGGGTGAGCAGTTGAGAAAAACCTAAAAACCAGGGGTCTAAATACTCAGGAGGTTTTTGTGCACTGCTTACTATTCAGCTAAGTTGTTGGAAAATAGTTTCATTTTCTGAAGTAAAAAATACTGAGAAAGCTCCTATTCAACTACTTTACAAACTGTAGGTGTTGCCTGTTCTTCTGACTGAACTGTGAATGTTTCTGTACATCTACCCCATTTTCTCCATTCAGAGGAAAGGACTGATAAACTTTGGAATGTTTTGCCTAGCTTTAGTAAATATTATGAGCTGAACAAATTAATGCGGGCAGACATCTGACTACAGTCCTGATCAGTATAAGCACTATCAGCTCTCCCAGAAGCAAACAATATGCCTCTGATAGTAAGAAATGGCTAGTTGCAAATTCTGATACAAAATGATCCTAATCCAAACTAATGAGTGGACTGGAGTGTAGCGATTGACTTTGCACTTGCCTGACCAGGGGCAGCTTCGGCATTATGGTACGGGTGGGCACCTCCGTAATTTGTCACAAGCCATCATTGTTTCTGAATGTTACGATGGCATTGTCATTTGTTGGCTCAAAACATGCATTGAAATATGTTTATAAATATGCATTTTGAGATCACATGTTAAGAAAAAAATATACATTGCAGAACAGGATGCAAAGCTGTGTAATTAAACACTCCAGCTTCACATTTTTGTTCAGGTTTTGAAAAATGGTAGATACATAGAGAAGTAGAATGAAACAGATTTATGACTGAACATATGAGAAAGTGACATGGCCAGGAACCCACTAATTGATCCATTCCTACTTTATTTTAAAAATTGAAAACAACAATAGACTTCATTTCTTTAGCTGGCTATACTCCAGCTACCTGCTGTATTAGTGTAGCCCACAGTCAATCCATTGAGCTGTGCCACATGCTGGCCATCACCAGCCAACATTTCTCAACTTTAAGCTGGGGTGGGTGACTCAGGGTCCATGGAGTGTCACATTTTTCCAGCCACCCTCAACACTTTGATTTTTTTTAAAAATGTTCTTGTTGCTCAGAAAACCCACAGTATCTTTTAAAAGGCAAGATGAAAGGTGTTTTTTTTTTTTGGAGGGAACCTCTTATTTTGTTATTAAACATCTTTTCAGTTAAAGTTAAGTCATATAGCAATCTTTACAGAAGAATAAAGATAACAATTTTTAACAATCAAATATTCAAATTAGGCTCTTTGCCACACCCATCCCCTGCCAGAATGTGGCCCCCAATTGGACAGCGAATCTGAAAAATCATCCTCAGCTCTGCTGAGATTGCCCACACCATCCTCAAGGCATCAGCGCTCCCTAAGCAGCCACATTAGCTGTTACAGATGCAAAAAGCTAAAGCAAGCCTTGAACAAGATTTTAGCATATAAGCAGCATGTCCAATACAGGTAAAGGTAAAGGTTCCCCTTGACATTTAGTCCAGTCGTGTCCGACTCTAGGGGGCGGTGCTCATCCCCGTTTCCAAGCCATAGAGCCAGCGTTTCTCTGAAGGCAGTTTCCGTGGTCACATGGCCAGCGCGACTAGACACGGAATGCCGTTACCTTCCCACCGAGGTGGTACCTATTTATCTACTCGCATTTGCATGCTTTCAAACTGCTAGGTTGGCAGGAGCTGGGACAAGCGACAGAAGCTCACTCCGTCGCGTGGATTTGATCTTACGACTGTTGGTCTTCCGACCTTGCAGCACAGAGGCTTCTGCGGTTTAACCCGCAGCGCCACCACGTCCCTGTCCAATACAGAGAAGCACATAAGTGCAAAACGGAGTCTCTGTATGAATTTATAGTTTTGACAATCCACTTTCTGTACTTATTAAAATGAAGCATAATGCTGTTGTTGTCAGTAAGCATGTGTGTCTTCCAGATCAACAATCATGGGACATTTAATTAAGCCAATTCCGACAATATACCCGGTAGCTTATTTCTAAAACAAATGGCTCATATAGGCATTCAGATATCAGAGCCACAAATGTCTACAAGATTGTTATTCTGCTGTGACACCGATCATGAAAACAACCCACTCACATTATCAATCCTATCCACGCATCAGGCTCTGGACATGCTGTCTACAAAGATTGTCATTTGTCATTGTCACAGAATGCAAACGTGGTTCCTCCTGAAACCATAGATATAGTACATCTTTCCTTTAAACTAGAGAATCTATTTATTTTCCATATCACTTTCATATATTTTTTGCTTGATAATGCTCCATTCTTTCTCCACATGGATCTGCAAATTTCTATATATCAAAAAAAAGGATGCATGCACACAGACACAGGCACACAAAACAAAATATGTTTTAATGTGCAGTTCAAAATTCCTATGTAAATGAATATTTTGATATTTTAAACTGATGCACAGTGAATCACTGTGGCCAGAATTGGCGATTTACACTGGCATAAGTGCAAGGGTATGAAGTATGCTGGTGAACTGCTGCTATTTAACATGCCACCCCTTGAATTTGTTGTTGTACCCCAGTCATGTGTGTTAGTACACCATGAAGGATAGAGGCAGCAACCTATTAACTAACAGCAGTTTGGCACCATGATTTATGTCAATGAACTTAATGCCCTCACCAATTGAATTATGGGCTATGTTTTGAAATGTACAAGAATTGTTGGGAAATCTACAGATCCAGGATCTCTATTGTTGGGACACTTGCTAGATAAATTTGTTGTGTGCTGGATTTGTGCAGTTCTGGTCCATTGGAACCAATTTGCTATTGAATATAGTTTTGAAGAGGTAATTTGATACCTTGGAGGTACTCCCTCCCACCCAAAAAAAGTTGACAACAGAATTGGGAAGAAATGTGCCTTTAGGCTTCTACCGTATATTTAGTCACATGTGTTGATCTCCCCATGCATTGACATAACTCCCTAGCACTGGGTTGAAAATTAGGGTTGAAAATTAGGACATCCTCATCATCAATATGTATGTCCCAATGTTCTTCCAATGAGGTCAAGGTAGAGCACGTTGTTGTTTTTTCCTCCTCTTTATTCTCAAAACAACCTTGTGAGGTAGGTCACTGTGGCAGAAAGTGATTCTGCCAAGTTCACCCAGTGAGTGTCATGTGGACAAGAATTTCGATTTCCCAAAATCTATTCCAGCACTCCAGGCCATTAGTTAAAAAATGTGCGTCTACAGATACTGCTGAATTTCACTAGCAACCCCAGCCAGCATGGTCAATAGCTATCAATTTTGGGACTTCTAATCCAATACTATCTGGGAACCCAATGCTGGGAATTGTTGCTCTAGTCACTAAAACACACTGGCTCTCATGTTCTGTTGATTTATGTTAGCAAAATTGAACCTGATTACTTTATGACATGAAAACACTTTCTCAACGGTCTGGATTTTGTAGAAAACTTGACCATCTTGTCTAGATTGTGCATACAATTATTGATGAACAAGAGTTCCAGCATGGCTAGTAATATACGGAAATGCTTTTGGGTCTACCATTCACTTTATAGCTGCTCCAATATCATGTGATGTTTCTTATAATTCTGATTCTCGAAGGTTAAAGCCTCAATCTCAGAAAGTTGGCACAGTTCAGACTGTCACGACCAGCTTCCTGTGAGGGAGAACTTGGTCGGTCGGACAGAGAGTAATTGGAAGTCTGAGTACCCCTACTCAGCTGGGTTGAGTCCTGGCGACCTCAGCCAGGGCGTACAACAAACTCCTTCTTACAAGTCTGCCCTAAAAAGATACTTGCTGACCCTTAAGAAAGCTCAGCAGGAAGTTACACATGAGCTTTGTAGTCTTAAGATCTACCAGGCTCAATAAGGTAGGACTCAGTAGCTTAATGTGGCCTTGCTTCCCCCTCAAGGGATAGCTAAGACAGCTTCACTGTTCAAGAGACCAAAAGATTTGATTATTGATCTTTTTATTGAAAAAATATAGATTTACAGAATAAAGTCAGTTTGATGCAAAAGCATAGCAATATAACGTTTTCAAGGCTTGTTACAAATACAATCAAGACAACTATTTCTCTTTTAGTTACAAAAACTCTAAAAATCTCTAAAAGCTTCCTTAGGATAGGTAAAAGGCTTAAAGCCCCCCTTTCTTCTTATCCTTCTCTCCCTACATCTTTCCCAGTCCTTTCCCTGCACGGGGTAGCAGGCAAAAAGACCTAGAAAAATCTATGGTTCCGTCCTAAAGGAAAATAGGAACAAGATGGAACACTGCACATGGCAAAAGTTCCTTTTTCTCTCTTCTTGGCTCGTCCTGTCTTTCTTCGTCTTCCCACGCTGTCATCCAATCATGGTGTAAGGTGTTAGAAGTATTTTCCTCCTCTTCTTCTCATGAGAAAGCAGGTGTTGTTTGCCTCATCTATTCTCTTCTCCGCCATAACAAGTGTCTGGTCTTCTTATCTGGTCCTGGGAGAACTGGCTAAAGGAAAAACATTCTCACAGTCCTCCTGGACAACATTCCCATCATACAAAATCATTCTTCCATAGAACCAATATGGATTCCATTTTACATTGTTCACAACTACATATCCCATCTTCATACATGCTTTAAATCCACGTAATCTCAACCATGACACAGACTTTCCTAAAACAAAAGTGCTGGTCAGGTATTTCATCCAAACATATGAATAAGGCTTATTCATGGTGGGAGATTGTAGGGACCCATGTAAGCCCTGTACCCATGTTCCCTTCACCCAGAGGTTAGTCAGACCTTCCCATGTTCAGCACAAAGGTTTGCAGAGGAGTATGTAAGCACATTTCTTTGAAGATGACTGCATCAGGAACCCTGATGAGGCAAGGTTCTGATCACAAAACCTTTGTAAGTACGTACATTCAGCTGAACGTGCTTACACACAAAGTCTGGCTGTCTTCCAGATAGGGTAAGACATAAGTAACCCTTTACACATTTCCAGGCATGAAGTCCAAATTGAGTACTGCCACCTAGGTGAGGTTGTGGTTAGATTTCCATGAAGAAGCTAAAAGTCAAGGGACAGTACCCAAGGAATGGGCTGTGCACTATGATGGATAACATCGGGAAGGCAAAAGCTGAGAACGAGCTGATGTTAGCAAGAGATGCTAAAAGCAACAAAAACATTCTTCAGGTACGTGTGTAGCAAAAGACAGAGAAAAGAAAGAGTGGCTCAGCTACTCAATGTGGATAGGGAAATGATAACAGATGACAAAGATAAGGCAGAAGTACTCAATTCTTACTTTAGCACAGTTTTCCCCGTAAAGACAGACACATTGACCCTCTAGGCAAATGTGAAGTACAAATGGAGGGGACAGGACTGCCGCTTGAGATTAGTATTCAAGGAATGGCTGACAAATTTTCAGAACCACTGTCTATTATTTTCTTGAAATCATGGAAGATTGATGAAGTGCCAGATGATAGGAAGAGGGCTAAAATTGTCCCTATCTTCAAAAAGTGCAAAAAGGAAAAAAGTGGGAACTACAGACCAGTAATCCTGACATCAATCGAAGGGAAAACTCTGGAGCAGATTATAAAGTGGTCAGTCTGCAAGCATCTTAAAAACAATGCACTTATAACCAGAAGCCAACATGGATTTGTCAAGAGTAAATCCTGCAAGACTAATCTCTCTCTCTCTCTCTCTCTCTCTTTGTTTGTTTGGATAATATCCCTGGGAGCTGGCTCAACAGCTCAGTGGTTTAGGTATCTGCCTTCTGAACCAGAGATTGGGAGTTTGATTTGTTGGAGTGTTTTACAACCTTGCATGTTGCCTGGAGAAATTATGGCTGGGAGGGACTTTTCTGATCTGGGATGACTGTCTAGCCAGTATTAACCAATCATTTCTTTCCTGATTCTGATTTCAAAGAGAGCCCCATCTTTTCTGCTGAAAGCTTTTTCCCTCCTCTATAGAGTATGTTGTTGTCTGTTGCTGAAACAAGTCATATTTGTCAGTTTCCTGATTGATCTGTTCAATTGTAAATAATGAAAGCTTTTATTATTTCTAATACTAATGTCTCAGAGTTAGTTATTGAGACTGTAAGTGCCAGTTAGTAATGAGAAAAAGGGTGGATTAATCTGGGGAATTTGAATTCTGCCCCTGCACTTCTCCTGCACAGCAGGAATTTAACAAATAAAATAAAATAAAAACTCTGCAACACGATTCCTCACTGTGCCTCTTGCAAGTGAATGCAAAATGGAAAATCACAAAAACAGGTCTCTGGGACTAACTTAAAAATTACAAAAATCGCATAAGAAACGGAAATACATATACATTTCTGGATAGTTAACTCAGCCAAACCATATCATAATCCCCGAAGCGACTAACTTGTAATGGCCTGATTTTATTCACAACATCTTGTCTCTTCATTTCTCATTTTGAGGATCAGCTGTCTCACATGGCCAATTAGTGAGAGGAAGGTCCTAGAGGAAGCAAACTCTTGCTAGATATTTAAAAATCCCTGAATCAACCTGATTGGCTGATACCTGTGAGTCATTTGTAGCATCACCAGTGACATCACAAATACCTTGTGTTTGGTGTTAACTCTTTTCAACCTTTCCAGGTATGCTATTGTAAACTTGTAACATTAGGACACTTGACATATATTGCTGAATAATGACATGGAAGAATCCACTGTCATGACAGCAGCATTGGTTTCTCACTTTCTGTGTCCAACCAAGACTAGGTCACTCTCATGCCAAAAGAAGAGAATTATTGTCTCGGAAAGGTGGTAAAGGAAATGAAGTATGAAGAAAGCAGATCACAGAGGCTAGACTACATATCTTTAAAAGATAATGTATCTCAACCAGTTCTTTGATTGTTTTCTATGCATTCATCACATTCACTGAACATTTCGGTTCCTTTGAAACATTTTTTAGCTGCTTTGACTAAGAAAAAAGTTGCATAATTTTGTCTCTAAGAGTACCATGTTTATTTTCAGCATTTGGTTACAGGCTTTATGTTTTTTGCATTCCTTCCCGCTACACAACAGTACTGCATTGCAATTACACACACACACACACACACATGCAACATGACACAAAACAATTTTGTTTATAGGATTGTGGGTAAATATCAAGATCTTTGAGTGACAAGTGATCTTTCTGAACTAGGTGACAAATAATGAAAATGGCCTGCTTGCCTTTGGCTGCTGGAGGCTGAAATTTATAGAGGTGGAAGCTTCTCATTGTCCGCCAATGGAGTCAGAGGTATTCTGAATGGCCTGTCAGAATGCCAAAAGATGGTCTTTCTCTCCCTGCCACCCCCAGATTTCAAGCTCCTATTAAGAACAACAGCTTGTTGTGGGATTTATCCAATCTGTGCTATTCAGAAAGTCCTACATTTTGCTTACTTTTTCTCTGCCTCCTATTTTATTACTGTTCCACTTGTACACATATATTTCTGTCAGTTTTATGATGTCCTTTAAACTTCTCCCCAGCCCCATTAAAAATGGTGATATTGCTGCTTACTCATTGTCCTTATCATGGAGTTGGCATTGTCAGTAGGTAGAGTGAAATAACTGCCTCAGGCAGCTGATTTTGAGTGTCTGGATAGGGCAAAAAATTGTTAGTCATGTATTTTTATTGCTATGGAGAGGAGGATGTATATGTGGGATTTTCTACCTCAGCTCCCCTTTCGGTGGTATACCTGAAAAGAATGCACTTATGAGGAGATAGGAGCCTTGCGTATCCATTTCAGGCAACAAAATAGTTTCTGTCTCCTACTTGTCACATTTATTTTTCCCTCTGTCAAAATCCCACTCAGTGTTTTGGAAGCAAAATGTTGAATGTATTTATGATCAACGACTTTATTGTGCACCATAGCTTATTTCCCTATATAAACCGTAGACCTTTGCCAGAAAGAAGACTACATTATCTGAGTTACTTGTTGTTCAACAGGCCATCTGAACCAAGGCCATCAGAGAGGAAGGACAGATAAAACAGAATTACTACTTACAAATTCAACCCTGTCTTCTTTGATTAATATTTTCCACTATTTGTGATCTGTCTTCCCATCTTTCTTGTCTGCCTTACTTATCTCCAGTCTAATGAATGTCTTCATGACAACCTGCAAATCTCTCCCCCCCCCCCCCCCCACTGGTATTTTTCTATAATCCTCTTCCACCTCACAGATATCTGTAGGCTGTTTGGTGTGTGACAATTTAGAAGTGTAATTTAAAGTGGTCATGTAGCCTGATGTCCATTCTTCAGAAATCACAATCAATCTTTGAAAAGTTTCCAAGAGTGTCACTTAAAAAAAAACAACAACAGGCACCCAGACAGACAGGCTACTTGCATTGCTGTGTTGTTTATGGGTGGCAAAGGTACAATGAAGTATACATGTTGCATGGTGCATGCACTGTAGCAATACCATTTGACCTGGGCTGGTAATACAGTTGAGACATGGTTGGACATTACTAAAATGAAGAATCAGTGATGGAAATGAAATCGTAAATCTGACGATTTGAAAATATCTGCTGCTTGCTGTCAATGCATCCTTTGTTTCCAGTTCAGTTGTGACATGACAAAATAACCTAGAACATTGATTACTGACCTCTTCTGGTCCTGCCTGCTGGCCTGTTGCATTCTTCAGAGAGAGAGAAAGTCTGAAAAGGAAAGCCTCTGCCACATTAGGAAGCTCCATGCAATTCTCAGTCCTGGTTTTTCAGGGTCTCCTGGGTCTCTGTCCCAATCATGTAGAGAGCTTCCACGTACACTGTACTGCCTGCTCTTCAGACTGCCTCTCTCTACATGAAAAAATTTGGGGCAGGCGGGTTGCAATGGAACTATCTCCAGTGAAATGGATTAGCAGTATGTTCAGAACAAATTGAAAGAAAAATCTGCTCCACAAAGCTATGGAATTCATTTGTCTGCTATGAGGTCTACTTCAAGATACATTTGAAGTGGTACTGGTTACATTCATAGGTGACATGTCTGTCAAGATTCATCAGCTATGATGCTAATAGAGCTTTGATATTCATAGACAGCGGGTCTCCAAATATCTGATTCCTGGGGCATATCATGAGGGAATGGAAGTTGCTTTTATCCTTTCACCTTGACTTCCTGGAGGCATCTGCCTGGCTGCTGAACATAACAGGGTGCTGGACTCATCTAGATAGTAATCTATGTGGCAATGATAATAATCATGATAGAACATTTCCATGAGAAGACATTGTAAGATTCAAAAACTCTACAAGTTGCTCTGAAAATTCCACTGCTTATTTTGAACTGAAAACTCTTGTACACATTATGTAGTTGCTCACTCTTGACATGTTTTGTGGAGTCAATTTCAAATTTTATTGCAAAGACTGATAGATGTTTTTTCTTTCTTTTTCTTTCTTTTTTCTTTATTTGTTCTGAGAATTGAAACATATCACTTTGAAGAACAAAGTAGGCTTCCACGGCCATTTTATGACTTCTTATTTCCCACTCCACACCACTATAAGTACTCACCAAATAGCTCTATAAAGGATACAAAGTGAATGCTTGCACTTTCCTATAATGACTAAACAATTTCTGGTTTTAGACTTCAGCTGCTTACCCTGCTTATCTGTGAAACCTTCTGTGGCCTTAGTTAAAGGTGAGGTGAATGCCCTGGCAGCTTTCTGTGTGGCTTATTAGTGCCTGTAAGAGCTCTGAATATGTTAACATTTAGGCAGGTAAAATTGTTAGTAAATAATGGTGTTGTGAATCAGTAAAACCCTCCCTTTAAAATCTCATGTTTGCCATCAGCATGCACACAGGACTGGGCAGAATCCCCTCGACCCATCATTTAAGCGATCTTTCAATAACAGGGAAAGTTAGAGAGCAGAAGGTTAAACTACAAGATCACTTCAGCCTAGCCAATGTCTTTCAGTTTCACAGTCACACTTTCTGAAATATAGCTATAAACAAATGTTATTGAGGTAATCAGACTTCTCAATAAGATCCCTCTTCATTAAGGTCCCTTTTTAAAATACCTCTCAGTAAACAAAAACAAGATTTTTAATAGAGATAAAAAACCTTAGTCTTAGTCCAAGTAAGGCAGTCACCTCAATCAGCACTTTTTTGGGGTATTATGAAAAGGCAGCACATTATTAGTTATTGTTTCACTGTTATTGGGTAGATCTAAACTAGAGATGGGCACAAATCAGAAAAATTGTGACTCATTTTGATTCATGATTTGTCAGGGTTGACAAATCACAAATTACAAATTTATGATTTTTTTCTGACAAATTGATGAATTGATTTATTAATTCATTTTTAAACCCTATAAAATGGCCCCCAAGCATCTAGAGACACTATATTCACTGGGAAGCTTCCCCTGACTCTCCTCTACAAGCCCTGCAAGTTTGGTGAAGTTTGGGTTTTGGACATCCAAGTTATATACTGAGAAGGAGGGGCTCACAGGAAAGTTCTCCTAGTCACCGAGAGACACCAAAATCATGGAGAAGCTTCTACTGTCTCTCCTCTACTGTCCCTCCATGTTTGGTGAAGATTGGGTTTCAGATATCCAAAGTGGGTCCCCCCTAGGAAAGTTCCCCTCAGGCACCTAGAGACATCAAAATTGCAGAGAATTTTTGTAGAGGAGCATCAGGGGAAGCTTCTCTGTGATTTTGGTGTCTCCAGGTGCCTGGGGGGAACTTTCCTGGGGAGTCTTGTTTGTGGGTGTATAACTCAGACATTTGAAACCCAATCTTTACAAAACTGGGGAAGATTATAGAGGAGAGCCAGGGAAAGCTTTTCGGCCATTTTGATATCTCTAGGTGCCTGGACTGCCATTTTATAGCCAAATTAATTGATGAATCAAGAATCACTAAAAAATTGTTGATTTATGATTTGTCAGGGACATTGATTTGTAGGAATCAACAAATTAGTGGGTTTTTTAAACAAATTTGGTGATTCATTTTTTAATTTGTGCCCATCTCTAACCTAAACTTACCTAAGTCTCATTGGATCTAGACTAACTTGTCCCACTGAATTCAGAGGATCTAGTTTAAGAATGAGTAAGTATTTTTACTTTTAGAGAAGAAAAGTAATTGGTCCATTAAATCCATGGGGATTTAGAGACAACTCCTCCGTAGGTTCCATTGATTCAAATGGGCCTACTGTAACTGCAATTTATTTTAACATAGTGAGTCACAATTAGAGAATTTAGTTCCATTTGAATCACTGGAATTTACAGAGGAGTTTAGTCATTAAATCCTCATGAATTTAATGGGCCTACTTTTGTGCAAATTACTATGTTAAGAAACAGGATATTGGCCATTGTATAAACCAAATGTCCTTGTTTTACAGTTGTAATCAAACAGATATTGAAATTTCTCCTCAAGATAGCATTTAACAGCACCTCCTGAATTAACAGAACAGTTGAACTCTTTAAGTGTCATTGAGAAATGGGCAAAGATTAGACTGGGATATCATTTTCCCATCAACACTCAATTTCTGATCACTCAATGTTACGAAGAATGAAATATATCCATTTTATAGTTTGCCTGAGAACCTTACAACAATATGAGATATAATGGTGTGGAAAAGGGTTTAACAATATATGGCCTTCCTGATCTTGTTCAACTGCAAATCCTATCATTCCTCACCAGTGGCTGTACTGGCTAGAATTGATGGGAGTTACAGTCCACCAACTTCCAGAGGACTGCAGAGGCATAGAATGTTTCTAGATCACAACATCTTAGATTGTCCTAGCTTTAAAAAAGTGGATTCACTAAAAAGAATCCAGAGAACTTAACACAGTGGTCAATTAAATCTTAATAGTAATCAACAACTGATTCTAACGGCTAAGATTTTTAGACGTTACCTAATAGGAAGGAATGACACCCAGAATCACATCCTAAGGAAACCACCTTACTCTGCATAATGGTAGGGCAGGCCCTGCTTGTTAAATTTATCCAATGAGACACCCTCCTTCATGCTGTTTGGAGCAAAACCCCAATCACTATGTACTGTCTTTTTTTGCTCAGAAAGGAAGGAAGGAAGGAAAACACTGGAACCTGGGCTAATAAAAGAATGAACTTTATTTTAATGAATTTCAGTTATTTAACCTCTAACTTCCCATCTCACAGTGGCAGTGCTCTTGTAAACTGAGCCAAGCCTCATGAACTATGGACGTCATTTTAAATGACTTGAGAAAATATGCAAAAATTATGGCCATTTGGAGGTGGGGAGAGAGAGAACTGAAAAAAAATGTGTAAAAACAGTGCCTCAGAATGTCAACCATTTCAGCTGAAAGGATGTTAAGCTCAATTTAGCAATTTGCATAAGGCTCGCTTGATGAATGCAGCTTTTAAAATGGCATCAAATTTGAGACATTTTAAATATACATTATATGGGCAAAATTATTATTCAGTACTGCAAGAAGGTGATTTACTGCACAATTATTGTAATTAGTGTAAATGATCATTGTACCTGAAATAGCAGTAAATGGTTAAGATTCTTGTTTGTGTGAACAATCAGTGAAAGGGCAGCCATTTCCATATCCAGCAAGAAGAGAAACTGTAGACCAAATAATGATGGTGCATTTATATAGGGTGAGGGGGATAAATAGTTTAAAAGTATGATTTGAGCTTAACACATGCCTAGCCTGCCAATTTTCATGTATAATCATAAAACTGTGGAGCTACAAGGGACCCCAAGAGCCATTAAGTTGAAGTAGGAAATTCACAGCTAAAGTATCCACTGGCCATGTAAATTCTGTTTAAAAACTTCCAATGGAGGATTGTCCACCATCCTGTGAGGCAGTCCATGCCACTCCCAAACAGCACTTGCTATCAAGAATTTCTTCCTGAAGTGAAGTCTCTCTTTTTATCTTTTGAATCTATTACTTTGGCCCTAGCCTCTGGAGCTACAAAATACACGTTTGTCCCATCTTCCATGTAACAGCCCTTAAAATACATGAAGATTGCTGTCATATTGTCCCTCAACTGCTCTTCATAGTTTTTGGTTTCCAGACTTTTTATAATCCTTGTCACCCTCCTTTGGACATGTTCCACCTTGTCACTATTGTTCTTAAACTGTGGTGCCCAGAAGTGGACACAATATTCCAGGGATGGCCCAGCCAAAGCAGAATTGGTGTAGTGCTGTTGCTTCCCTTGATCTGCACAATATATTTGCCCCCCAAGCCCGGAATAAAGACGCGAGACAACAGTATTGGAATTGAAATACGGGCCACACTTTATTTACAAATATTTGAAGTTAGCCATCAATTGGCTCAATATAAGAGGCCTGCAGTAGTGCGGAAATGGTAACAGGTAGGGGTAATCAATACCCCTTGCTTGTCAATAGGGCGAGTCCCCGGCCCCAGGTTTCTGCTGTCTCACAGACAGCAGGAACCCGGCCTGCCGCTAATAAACACCTCCAGACCTCAAGACATCTTTGTTTGATGACTGTTGGTCCGGAAGTGGCCCAGCGCATCCTTCCCGAACCGGCCCTGTAATCGCACGATCTGCAGAGCCGGGAGGTCGGATGCGCTGTTGGCTTACCTTAAATTACCAATGGGACACACCAAAACACCTGTTTTTCCGCACTACCCGCCAGTGTGACCAAATTACCCAAATTGCCAACAACCCCTTTCCAGTGTGGGATAGGCGAAAAATCCTCCCATCCTACAGCCAATCAGGATGGAAGTCAAAAATTCCTATCCGGCCCCATAATGGCAACCAAAAATCACACTAGAAATAGGGCGGGCGGGAGGGGTGCCCGAAAAGGAAAGAGGACGAACTGCGGGTGAGCGCTTTCCTAAATACCTGCGCACCCCCGCCCATTGAATGACCACATTTAAAATCAGTCTCGCTCCATCCAGGCTGGCGGGCAAACACCAGCACGCCAAATCCAGGCTATTTTAACGGCCGTCAGGCGGCTGGGACCTTCTATCAATTCAACATCGTACTGTATTTGCTTTTTCCTCCATTTTTCTTCTGCCACATCACACTGTTGACTCATGCTTGCCTTGCGGTCTACTAAGACCCCAGACGACTTTTCATATGAGCTGCCACCCATCTCATATGTCTGAATCTGTTTTTTTTTTTCTTTTATATTTTTCGCTGTTGATACACATTTTGTTGTTTTGGCTCAGTTCTCCAATTTGTTTAGGTCGTCTTGAATCATGTAGTTTAAGGCAATACACAATTGGTTTCATGATTCTTTCTAATTAACTTAGCATTTCTGTGTTGAGAGAACTGAAGCCAAAACATGGCTAATAGGAAACTACAATCAGATAGCTTGGAAAGGTACATTTTAAAAGTTGTTTATTACAGTTATAATTGCAACCCCCCAGTAATTGCAGTTATAATTTCAAGGCCTGTAGTAAAAAAAAAGAAAAGAAAAAAAAATCTCCTATCATCATCCTAATTTTTGCTTTTGCATTCACAACATGAGGTAGCAGGACAAACTAGCATTTGAACTACTTGATATTCTTCCCCCACCATTTAATGAGGCTGCTGTACTTATAAAAGCAACTGCTATACTTATTAAATTAACTATAAGCTACTTTACAAAGCAAAGTGAATGGAGTTATTGTTATTAAGTTATAGCTATAATGGAGCTCACCTATGCTTTAGCTAATGTTATTAACTAAGTTAATGTTATATTAACATCACCCCTCAAAAAAGTCAGCCAAAGAAGGACTAAGCATATTCAGTGGACTTCACAAACTATTTAGTAATGAGTCTAATTAACAACAATAGCTGGAAGATGAGGGTGGTGATTAAATGGTGAGCTTCAGTCCTTATCAATTATGGAATCCTGGAGTACAGTATCATGACAGGATTGTCCCTGCACATATTATATTTTACAAGAAAACCCACTGTTGCATTCCATGTATAAAAGATGACTGGACTGGCAAATGCATTTTACTTCAACATGAGCAATAGTGACAGCACCCTCACTGAGCCCGTGGGAAGCTTAAGGGGTTCAGGCAATAGACAAATAACTCTACTCCTCAATATCTGTCACTAGAAGCAATTGTCGTACTCTTCCAAATGATGTCTGGATGGTTAGTCAACATTGAAATGTTTTGTTGCAAATTTCATGTCTAATGGTATAATTTTGAAGAATCCAAACTCAAGAACTATTTCTCACTGAAGTGGTAAACACTGTAGCCTAGGTATATTTCAGACTTCAGAGAGACCTCAGATGGTGTGTGTGGTGGCCGCTGATGCCTAGTGAGAATGACTGTATGTGTGTGGGGGGGGGGAGTGTAGTGTTGTTGCAAGAGGCAGAACTAAAGGGTCATTTTGACACCCACTCCCCTTTTTAATAATATTTGGATTGTAATTGTACCACACAATATTCTTGGCCCTTGCCTACTACAAGATATTATCATATACTTGTTCAAATACACACTCAGTTCTGTGCTGCTGTAAAAAAGGAAAAAGAAGGTTCTCAGGTGGCATATGAAGAAATACTGTTATGTTTAGGGATCATTCCTCTGATATACTGTTCCTGGAGGGGGAAGCACAGGTGTTCACATATGTGGATCATTAGGCTGTCTGTATGAACAAGTATGGAGTAGAGAAGACTGATGGGAATGGCTGGGTCAAATGTTCATATGACTTCATAGAGAAGTAAAATTGCCATTACTTATACCAGAAGTGGAAAACATTTGACCCTCCAGATGTTTTTGCTCAAAACCAAGCCAATGGTTAAGAGATTCTGGGAGTTGTAAATGGAAACTCTTGTAGTATCAAACACTAAGGACATGAGTGTCTCACATACAGATTGTTGTTGTTGTTGTTGTTGTTATGTGCTGTCAATTCACACTTATGGTGACCCTGATAGGGTGTTCAAGGTAACTGGGATATTTAAGAAGTGGTTTTACCAGTTCCACTCCCCTAGGGAGTTTGCATGGCCAAGTGGGGATTTGAACCCTGGTCTCCAGAATCCTAGTCTGTCACTCGGTCCACTACACCACACTTTAAATATCTGCTGTTCCATTTCTGCATTAAACCATGATTTCAAGCCAACCAACCAACCTCTAAATTGATCTCATGCTTAAATACGTGTTTCCATACATATGTCTAATGTATTTAATCACAAGGTATGCAGCTTAAAACATTTTTTTTCAATGGAATCAAGAACTGAAGTGGGACATTTTAGCAGTGTAAAGGCTCATTCATAATCAATTTCCATCCACCCATTAATCCAGTATATGTGGATAAGGGCAGCCCTTGGAAAGATCTAACACTAAGGGAGCTCACACAAAAGAACCAAGGCATAAGAAGATACAATGTGTTATTGAATTAATAATGACTGGATAGAGATGAAAGACTGAGAAAGCTTGTGCAAATATTATTTTCAGACAGTCTGATGAAAAACTATAGTTATTTCCTCTGCCTTATGAAATAATGCACAAAATGTAAAATGTACATCCATAATCAACATTTCACAGAATGCACAGGTATATTGCCACTATTTCTTACAGCTCCCTCCTTCTTTCATCCCACCTAATAATTCACCGAATTGTTGTTTATGTAGCTGTGGAAGAATCATTACTGCTAAATTCCTTGCTAGCTGGATTTTTATGTGTCATATCACCAGCCTGTAAGATGAGCTGACAGACTTGGATTTTAGATCACTTTCTACCTGTAATAAAGACTGTATCTCTCTCTCACTCTGTGAGTCTATCCATCTATTTGTCTCTCTATCTGCCTATTTGTCTAATTATTTGGAGCTGGTGCTGTGTAAAGGAAGGGAGGACGCCATCACACCCACATGACAATGCCCAGTGGAGATAAAGGATTGACAGCACCCAGCTGGGGAAGAGGTATGTGTCTCTAAGTAGCCAGGGCTGATGGCTCTTATGTTATAGGCTGATGAATCTGACGATGAGGCACTCCTGGTTTTACTTTGATTTTTAATGAAGCTCCCAAAAATACTGAATATATTTTGGTGGTAGGGTTCAGCATGTTGAGTAGCTATCTTACAGTTCAGATGAAAACCAGGAGGGAACTGACTGCATTGGCCACACAGAGCCAACAGACTGCACTGCTTCTCAGGCATATCAGTGTTTTCCCAGGACTAGAATATCTGGACTTAATCTGATCAAAAGGAAGGATTTATATATGGCTTCTTCATGCCTTAGTTCAGGAGCAGACCATGTACACAAAGGTGCTGCTGGAAGGAGAACCGGGGAAATAGGTGCAGAGCAACTTGCTATGCTAATCAAGAAATTGCCATGCATAGTTTTCTGCTAAGAGTCTTCATTTCTTATTAATCTCAATGTAATTGTTGTATTTTTAAAAATATATTTCTGTGAAGAAGAGTTAAATCAGTTCAAGAAAGACATCTACATGAGATTTTGTTGAATGTTATTAAAATAAAATAAAAACAATTTATTAAACTCATTTGCATTTTGCACAGTTGCATCACCACTAACAGAACATTCACATTACCTCAGACAGAAATTTCCAGGGGAAGAAATATACACATTCATTTCGACTGATTCAGAGCCCACCCAATTCAAATTGGATCCAGATCCAAACCTTTGTGCTTCTGATTGATTATTGTGAGAAATAAGCAGCTGACTACAACTCTGTGTGTATTTGTGTGTGTGCGTGTCTTGATTGGGCACTCTATTCTGAATTTTATTAACAGATAGGAGTGGATTACACTTGGGTGGGGCATTTCAAATACACACATGTAGGGGGTTGCATAATATGCTCCTTTGAATCAGCAGTGGGAAAGATTGCTAGTGGTATCAAAGATTCACACAGAAGTGACTACAGATGTGCATTATCTTCAGACAAATGTGTAAATATGGAAAAAACCGGGGTGTTTGTGTGATTCTGGAGTGACCACAGGGTGGATCAAGAATCTGCTGGCCACTCCAGGGTGGAGGATGCCCACCATGGATCCTTTGTATTTCACTCATCATTCATAGGGTTAAAAAGTTGGTCAACAATTTTAATTGATGAAAGTAGGAATCAAGAGTAATACAGTAGACTGGTAAGAACCATACTTGAAACTGCTACAATTTTACCATAAAGCTAAGAACAAGGCTTTATACAGTATGTCTCCCAGCTCTCTAAAAGTGGAGAAGAACCCTGGGCCTAAGAGTTTGACCCCATATGACCCTTTTCAAAATATCCATTTTGCACTCATTCTGAAGGTGTCATGAACTGGATGAATTGGATCTAATGAACTGATTTACAATGTTCCATTGATCAGTTTCAATTGTTTGTATTTAATTGTGTGAGTTATTTACATTCAATAGCTAGAATTCTAATGTTGTTTTTTCCAGTTGTATACCACCAACATAATTATGCAAACAACACTTTGCCCCCCACTGAGCTGTCTATTCACTTTACTGACTTCAGAAGGATGAAAGGCTGATTCATCCTTGAGCTGGCTACCTGAATCCATCAGGTTCAAGCTCAGATACCGTGTTCCCCCGAAAATAAGACAGGGTCTTATATTAATTTTTGCTCCAAAAAACGCATTAGGGCTTATTTTCGGGGGATGTTTTATTTTACAGTCATGTCATCTTCTGGTTTCTGCACAGTGCTGCACAATGGTGGAGGGCGGGGTTTCACTTAACTAGGGCTTATTTTTGGGGTAGGGCTTATATTACGAGCATCCTGAAAAATCCTACTAGGGCTTATTTTCAGGTTAGGTCTTATTTTCGGGGAAACAGGGTAGTGAACAGAGATTTCACTGCAGTACTTCAGTTTAACCACTGCACCCCAGGGATCTGTGTAATGGTGCTTGCATAATGTTTGCCTAACTTACCACTGCTAATGCAGCTAAGTGATGAGGTGCCAAGGTTGTGCACAAGACCTACACACACCCCTAGCATCTTGTCAATTAACCACAGCAAAGTTACAGAAACTGATTCAGAGCCCATCCAATTCAAATTGGACCCAGATCCAAACCTTTGTGCTTCTGATTGATTATTGTCAGAAATGAGCAGCTGACTACAACTCTGTGTGTATTTGTGTGTGTGTGTGTGTGTGTCTTGATTGGGCACTCTTTTCTGAATTTTAGACAATCTCCAATAGGATTCAATATTCAAAGTCTTATGCTTATCACTAGGCACCCGTAGCTTAGGAAATATGCTCAGAAGTGTGGGAGAAAAGTGATCCCATAATAGTTTCCATTCTGCTAGAGCAAAATTGATGTTGGATTTATCTGCTTGGTATATACTATCCTGGAGCAGAATTCCTACAAATATCAGTGTACCCAGCAAGGACATACTTAAAGGTTTGACAGCTGGCACCAAGCCAGAATTATATATGAAATGTCACATACACTTCTGTAGGTCCCCAAGAGAACACAAACAACAGAGTTCTTATGGGCACAAATTTATTTTTCTTCTTACAATGAAATGGTTCTTACTTGGCAAGGTGGTACATGCTAAAGATTGGCACATTGGGTGACATTTATATATTTTTTTCACAACTTGAGAGCACTCCTCTGACTTTTCTCCATTTTAAAAAGTAAAGGTCAAATTAGCTTTCTGTAATATGTTATGTCTAGTGTCAGCAGCAACCTCTTTTTGATAGTGCTACAAGCAAGGGCAGTTGGAGAAACTGAAGAGCATCTATCCACCTGGAAATAATGCTTTGCTGTGAAGTAGAGATGTGACTGGTCAGCTCTCATCACTTTTGGAAGAACATTCTCACCTGGTATAAATTGTAGGTGTTGGCCTTGACTATCACACAGTGAGAACTCACAGTCATCCATGACATTCATCTGTCTTCTCTCCTGCTTGGAAATATAAACATTTCTACAAATGTTCTAACTGGTTTTCAGGTATGAACTACCAGGGTTTCGGGGGATTGTGAGGTTTTTGCACAAATCAATTTTAAGTTATGTCCTGTGGCTACTGCTACTTTCATGCCATTTGTTTTTCTAAGTATTCCTTCTTCCATGATCACTCATTTGGATAATCCCACCAGCCAGGGGCCACAGGGATGTCTCAGTGCTATACAATAATATAGATGTCAATGAATAAGCAAATATTTGTATAAGGTTTTGTTGCTGCTGCTGTTGTTATTCAACAATGTGTGTCTCTGGCACTTCCAGAAATATTCATGGGTGACACTGACTAGTTTAAATTCAGCTCTTTCCAAATGATTTTGAAGAATATAATGAAGGTCTGGCAAACTTTGCCCTCCATCCAATCCACGTAAAAAATGCTGAAAATGTTTATTTAGTGAAAGAGGTTTAGCTTTAAAAAAATCCTCTCCGGGTGCTGTCTTCAGTTGTTTATATTTCAAAAGCATTTATTCTACTGAGCATCTTCCTCTTGATAGCCCAAACCTCACAAACATATAGGAAGGTTGACCATGTGTAACACTTTAACATGCCTAGTCTCAAAGATACATTAAGCTTTTTTTAACACAACCTTTTGTTCAAATTCATACAGGTTTTTCTAGCAAACTCAATTATTTGCTTTATTTCTAAGGCCAGATGATACTAATGCCATCCAATATTGAAGGCTGTCTTTCTGATCAATCAGAGAATGTAAGAAGACAGCCTTCAATATTTTTTCATCATGATCAAGACTCAGTGGTTCATCTTAGTGTCTAGTGTCAGTGGAAATAGGACTTCATCCTCAACTTCATCTCGAGCAGCACTCTGTAGTATCTCAAACCTGCTTTAGATGGGTATCTAACTCTCCAGGAGAATTGCAAAAGGCATGGGTGTGTCAGTGATTCTGACAGAAGCAATAGGATCTATGAAATGTCCACAACTGGATCCTGACCTATTTTATTTTCCATATTTCCGCGCTGCTCAACAAACACTGCCTTTTGAGCAGGGAATTATCAGTGTGATAATAAAGTGAAGAAATCAACCGTTAGATAATAGTATGGCAGATATAAATCCCCCAAGACTTCCCAAAATAGAGTGTGCTGGCCTCACCCCATTTCAGTGTGCTTTACTCTAGATAAGTGAGAAATTTTATGTGATTCTTGCATATTTCAGAGTCAATTTCTTTTTCTTGAAGAAGCATGAATCTGTGTAGAATTGTTAGTATTCTTGTGCAGAGAGGCATATTTCCTATACAGTATTCCTTCAAAAGAAAATTCAGCTATGGAGAAGGGGAAGAATAAGGGAAGTAGAAGACAAGAGGAGTTGTTTTCACAGAGAGCCAGGAAATCTCACTGATGCAGATGGAAGGCCTGGCAATATGTTTTGGCATGGCGAGAATCATGAGATTGCCGAGGATGAAAAAAAAAGAAGTGCTCTCCACAGCTTTTGCCGTTCACATGAAAAGTTGATGGTTCTGAAGAGAATCACATCTATGTTTGGAGGGTTAGCACATGAGCCTGATTTTTCAGAGTTTACTTTAGAATAATAAATATGGAATAAGGTGTTGGATTCCCAGTGTGGTGTAGTAGATAGAGTACCAAATTGGGACACTGGAGAACAGAGTTCAAATCCCCACTTGGCCATGGTAACTCACTGGGGGTGTGGAACTAGCAAAACAACTCCTTAAATAGCTCACCTTGAAAGCCCTATCAGGGTCGCTAAAAGTTGATTCTGACTTGATGGCACAGAATATACAACATAAGGTGTAAGCCAAAACTGTCATTATCAAATCCAACATCATCAACAACATTAGAGAGAACACTGCCAGCTCTCTGGCTTCAATATACGACCCCGCCCAGGGGACAGATGTCGGGGACAGATTCGACAGTGGGCACCTCATCAGGAAGGCTGCACAAAATTTCTCTCCCCATAATAATACAGGGCAGGTGGTTCAACCCCGCCTGCTCTTTTGGGATTTCAATTCAAGAGGTGCATGCTCATGCAAAGCATGTAAGTACAGGCATGAGTGCACAGTGTGCGGGGGCCAGCACCCCAGCACAATGTGCTTCAGAGCACGATCACAAAGGCCTGGGAGTAAAGAGGTCAGTGGTACCAAGAAGTCAAGTGGAGGTGGCGGCCACCCTGCGAAGGGGACCAAGCCCAATTAAGGTTGAGGTTCTGAAGCTCTGACTGCATGATTATCCAAGAAAGGCGGATGCGACATACCTGCTGAGAGGTTTTAAGGAAGGTTTTCGGATTCCAGCTGTGGGAGAACGTAAGGGGTTCTTTGCCTGGAACCTAAAGTTGGTCATAGGGATGGAGAGCATAGTCAAAGAGAAAATTGATAAAGTTAGGGAAGGAAGGGTGCTGGGTCCTTTCACGCACCCCCCCAATGGTCAATCTGCAGGTGTCTCCACTGGGGGTAGTACCCAAAAAGAATCAAGGGGAGTTTAGGCTTATACACCATTTGTCATATCCAGAGGGGGAGTCAGTAAATGATGCCATTGCCATGGAATTATGTACAGTAAGGTACACTTCCTTTGATGCGGCAGTGCGCATGGTGCGTAGGTGTGGCATCAGGGCGGAGCTTGCGAAATGTGACATTGAATTGGCTTTTCGCATTCTCCCGGTCCATCCCCATGATTTTGATTTGTTGGGCTTTCATTTCCAACACTTTTATTACATGGATAGAGCTCTGCCCATGGGTTGTTCCATCTCCTGCACAGCATTTGAGCGTTTCAGCTCATTATTAGAGTGGAAGCTCAGATGTAGAGTAGGACTTAAGAGCATGGCCCATTATTTAGATGATTATCTTTTTTTGGATAAAGCAACTCTGGGCGATGCAAATTCATATTAGAATCATTTCAAGATATGGTAGGTGAGTTGGGGTTACCTTTAGCGGAGGAAAAAACCAAATGTCCCTCCACTTCATTGACATTTTTGGGCATAGAACTCGACATGCAGATGCAAGCTTGCCGACTACCAGACAGGAAACTGAATGAGCTTAAGACTCAGCTTAGTTGTCTCTTAGGTAAATAGAAAGTTTCACTCAAGGAGCTACAGGAAGTTGTAGGGCATCTTAACTTTGCATGCAGGTTAGTGGCGCCTGGTTGCGCTTTCCTGAGAAGATTATGTGATGCCATGAGGGGGCTCCATCGCCCATTCCATAGGACCCAGGTGACAGCAGACATGAAGCAGGATTTGCAGGTGTGGACCCAGTTTTTAGAAGGGTTTAATGGAGTCTCCTTTTGGAGATATGAGATGAACCTTAGGACTGATTTCCAGGTCCAAACCAATGCAGCAGGCTCATTGGGATTTGGAATTTATTTTATGGGCAGGTGGTGTGCAGAAGTATGGCCAGAGGAGTGGCACATGGAAGGGATCACCCGGGCCCTAACATTCCTGGAATTTTTCCCTATAGTAGGTGCATTGTGGTTGTGGGCGCACAAATGGGCCAACTCAGTCGTGCACTTTTGGTGTGGCAACTTGGCAGTAGTCTATATCATAAACAACCTTACTTCACATTCTGAACATGTGATGACCCTTGTATGCGCTTTCACACTGCGTGCTTTAAGATTCAACGTTCTAGTTCAAGCGAAGCATATTCCTGGCCTCGACAACAGCTTAGCAGATGCCTTGTCCCACCAACAGATTGATCGGTTCAGGGAATTAGACCCGGGAGCCAACGAATTTCCAGAGACATTCCCCCAGAGGTTTGGCAAATTAGCAGGAAGAGCGATAGGTTTGGCATTGGCCCCGAGGATGTGGAAAGGGTATGCGGCAGTGAGTATAGATTTCCAGAACTTTAGAAACCTGGTAGGTTTGGAGCTCATATGGCCCGCTCCAGTCGAGCACCTGCAGCAGTTCATAATTTATCTGCACAGGAAAGGGCTGGCACCTGGTGCTATCCAGGGTAGAATGTCCACGTTAGCTTTTCATGCTAAAATTCAGGGATATCAGGAGTACACATCGGACTTCTGCATTCGGAAGTTGATCAAGGGATGGACAAAAGAAAGGTGTCGGGTTCCAGATACAAGGACACCAATTTCCCCAGCATTGTTGGGAAAACTCTGCCAACAATGGCAATTCCTTTGTAGGAACGAGTATGAGGCAACACTATTTAGGACAGTGTCGTTATTGACATTTTTTGGGGCACTGAGAGTTAACAAAGTGGTGGCAGCAGGAAAGGGTGATTTGTCTAGGGTGGCCTTACAAAGGTATGATGTTAGGTTAGATGATGGTAAGGTTACGATTCATATCCGTAGATCTAAGGCTGATCAGCAGGGCAAGGGAGCTGACATTACATTAGTCCCATGCACAATAGGGAATCTATGCCCAGTAAAGGCAGTTGAGAGTTATTTGAGTTTTAGGGGAGAGGAACGGGGATACTTTTTTGTTCACATGATGGCTCCCCTCTAACGAAATATCAGTTCTGGACACTGACAGATCTGGCATTGCAAAAGGTGGGAATACAAGGTTTAAGGTTTGGCACACATTCCTTTAAGATTGGTGTGGCTTCAACTGCAGCCGCCCTAGGCTATGACCCCAAGGCCATTAAGAGGATGGGATGGTGAGCTTCTAACCATTACCGTAGATATGTGCGAACCCTTCCTCATGTCTAGGCATGTGCCTGGACTTTTCTGCACATTCTGATAAGCAGCCATAGTTATATATTTTGGGTGGCACGTTATGCTGCAAACTTGACCTGGGGAAGCAATCTGGGCCTTGGAGCCAGAGCCCAGATCGAATGGAGAGGGCATAGAGGAATGCTATGGGGCCAATTTTGCAGGGTGGCTGCATTTGGCTCGCGGCCTCCAAATGTTTTGCTAATACATCTTGGAGGGAATGACTTGGCCAAGTATAGTGGTAAGGCCTTGATACTGGATATTATGCATTACCTCAGATTGCTGAGGGTGGCATATCCGACGATGCAGATTGTGTGGTCCATGATCATCCCTCAGCTTGAGTGGAGAGTGGCTTGCCAGGCACAGCATGTTAATACAGTGAGGAGGAGTGTTAATAGAGAAGTGTGTCGGGCTGTATGTAACAGCCTGGGATTGGTGATTGGTCACCGAGAGATCCGTATTGATAGGCCTGAGCTCTTTAGGAGCGATGGAGTGCACCTCTCGGATAGGGGCCTGAAGATATTCCTTAAGGACATTCGGGGGGGCTGCATTTGGAATTGGATAGGATGGTTGGCGGACATTGGACTTAGCATAGCTAGTCCCTATGCTACGGTGGGTAGTGTGGATGGAACAGGTTTTGGTGAGTCCCCTTGCAATCACAGGTAACGTATAGCTCATCTAACCTCCCAGTGCTGCGGATCGTGAGATTACAGTGTGTGGGGGAGAAGATGCACTGGGGCCACACCTGGACCGATGGTCACCAAGGGGAAGGTGGCTCAAGGTCTGGGGATGGTCAAATTTGTGCTGACTGGGCTCTCACGGTCTTCAGGACCGCGAGACCTCGGGGCTAGGGACTCGCCCATTTGTTTGGTGAGGGGTCCGGTGAGACTCCTATGTAAAACCTGATTCCGCACTACTGCAGGACCCCCCTTTTATGATTGTTTTATCTCATAATACTTGTTTATCTCATAATACTTGTCTCACCTCATTATTCCGGGGTAGGGGGAGCAATGAATCCTGCACCTCTCCGTTGTTGGTTTCTCCATGCGAACAATGATAAATTTGAAAGGAGAGGTTCTTGCTTGCATGTGGACTCTACATGCAAGCATGAATCTTGGACAATCAGGTTGATGCTGGATTTGATTGAACCCGAATAGGTATTCTGCTTTGTTTTGTTAAATAAAAATGTTCTCCTTTCAGAAGCAGTAATGATTTGTGTGTTACAAGAACTGATGGTGAAGCACAGCTCTATACAGAGAGAGGGAAAGAGGGAGAGGGAGAGATAGTTCCCACACACACTGGCTGAAATTACACAATTTGTGTAATTGTGCGCAATTACACAAATAGCAATACATGTGGAAGTGAATCGCCTTACATTAAGAAATCTCTGAATGCATTATCCATTGCATACTGAATCACACAACAGAATGCAACAGTAAATGCCTACAGAGATTTCTTCACTTACAGCAACTTGTATCTAAAAGTTACACTGTCGAATAAGTGTGGAGCAGGATTTTAGCCACTGTAAAAAAGAGGGAGAAGCAAGCAAGCAAGCAACAATACTTAAAAGGCTACTATTTGTAAACAGTGAATAAAGAGACATTCATTCAAATCCACAGCTAAATCAACTGCACACACCAAAAAGCAAAGTGTAGGATAAAAAGAGAGGAAGAGATTAACACATAAGCCTGTTACATAAATATTCTGAAACTAATACTTAGCTTTAACACAATCAAATCAACCAGAAATAAGCAGAGTTCTTTCTGGTCATTCAGTCACTGGTTTGCTAATGATTGCTTCAGCTGACCCTAACCAAAATGAGCAATGTGGAGAAGCAGGAGTAAAACTCCATATAAAACTTCAGTGACAGCTTGCAACTCCTTCCCATGGGCACAGCAATTGGAAAATGCTGTGGAGATAACTGTCCATGATCAGAAACTGGAGTTTGAGATTAGTGATGTCCAGCTTCTTGCAGAAATTCCAGGAGTCAAACATATGTTTACCCTGGGGAAGAGACATTTGAGAGGTGACATGGCAGCCATCATCCAATATCTGCAGGATGGTCCCATGGAAAATGGGGGCAACTGTGTCTTCTGCTGTGCTATGCGGTGGGACCCAAATCACTGCATTCAAATTAGAAGAAATAAAATTCTGACTAGATGCTAGCATGAATGAGCTGTCCCACAGTAGAAGGAATTATCTTAGAAAGTGATAGAATGTTCTTTATTGGATATTTTCAGAGAAATTGGACCTTTCTCAGTGGTATTTTAGCTATGGCTTCCTGCATTGTCAGGGGCTTGGAGTCAGCCCTTGGGGTCATTTCCAGCTAAGTCTACAAGTTAAGGATTCTGTGACCTTGAAATCACTGAAACCCTGAAGAACTCTGAAGCAGAATTTCTGCTTCATATTTTAATAATTTCTAACCACATGGTTTAACTAAAATAATTCTCAGTCTCACATTCTTCTTTTCCATCTACAATCACTTTCATGCCCCATAATTTTTTTCACGCCACTCTTAACCTCTTCATCTCTCATGGTGCATATTAATGAGCTCAGCACAGGGTCTGTAGCATTACAAAAAGTAAGTCACAGTCCTGTTTTTTGGAAAGTTATATGTATCTTTACCTATATGAATCTAAAATAGCAATACTATTGTAGCATAAATTGAGTACTATGGCAAAGGTAGATTTTAAAAAGAATGAGCTGTCAAAGAAACAAGGAGTTATTTATTTCATTTCACTTCACTTCATTTACATGTCACATTTCTCCCAGAACTGGGAACCAAGGTGGCTCACAGAAAAGTTCTTAAGAATAGAAGATTAAAATAACATAAATTCACAACCATTAAAATAGAATTGCATTCAATTATTAGATTAAAATGTAGTTAACATTAAAACTCTTTAAGTAAACATATTTTACCTTAAAACAGTGAAAGCCAACATATCAGCTGAGACCTTGTAAATGAAAGCTCTTAATTGCCAAATGCCTAGGTAAATAAAAAGGACTTCACCTGATGCCAGAAGGTCAGTGTGGAGGTGTCAGACTTAACCTCTCCTCACAAGAAGTTCCAGACCCTGGTTATTGCCACTGAGAAGACCCTCTCTCAGGCCCCCACCAGATGGGCTTTTGAATGTGATAGGGCCATGAAAAGGGTCTCCCTAGCAAATCTTAAAGTCTAGACTTGTTTGTATGAGAAGATGCAGTCAAATATTAACAATAAACCTGCAATATGTGGCACAACAAATGCCATGAAACTAGCATTATACTGCATGGTCACCTCTGTGTACAGCTGCTTAATATTTTATTTAAAAGACTGAAAGGCTATGTTTTATGGCAAGCTCCTTCCCCCAACAGAGAATATACCAAAGAAAGGAAGGAAGATCACACTGTATAATAAAACAATGATTAAAAAAAAGTGATAAAATCAAAATCAATATCTTAGACCAGATACATTCACAATTGCCTCAGTGCGTTACTAACACTGCTACAGAAAAAAAGGTTAACAGTTGAATCATTTCACAGAGATCACTCAAATAGATTATTTACTCCTGTAACATTAAAATGCCAGGATGGACTTTAAAGTAATATTTGATTGATACTAATCAATTAGTAATGAAAACAAAGGCCAAATTTCTGCTGCAAACCCTTCTGAAAGAATTTTGTCAATTGAAGTACATGTTGACCTTTTCTTGTTTTAATGCTTATCACTTGCTCCATTCCAGAACAACTTTTATGCGAATTATGCAACAGTGCAAATACAGAACTATGACGGCTGCTGCCTTGTTGAGTGCATTTTAGGAAGCCAAAATTGGATTGGTTGTTTGCATTTTTTAATCAACCAACCAGTCCTTCTCTGCTTGCTCTTTATGCGTATGTGTGTGTGTTTTGTTTCACAGAGAGAAAAGGTGCTAGTTTTGTTCAGTGACATTTTGCACAAAATGTGGAAACCTCAATAGGAAAAAAAAGTGTGTGTCGTTTCATTGTTTCACTGGAGGTAAGAATTCTCGTGGTGGTTAGCAATTCCTTAACAGGTTGTTTCAATGTGCTGAGAAAATGTGTCTCAACAAAGAATGAGAAATAGGAGAATTTTCTCACTAAATTTCTTGTTCTCTGCCAAATGAGAATTCCCTGTTCCACAGAAATGATGAAAATGAAACTGACCACTTCTTCATAACTGTTTTTAAACTTGTAATGCCGCCCAGAGTAGACCTTTGGTCTAGATGGGCGGGGTAGAAATTCAATAAAATAAAATAAATAAATAAAAATAAACCCTAAATTAGACAGTCTATTCTGCCCTGTACCTAGACAGCAAAGAGCAGTATTTCTTGGGATCCATAGGATTCTGTGGTTATGTGGATACTCAGTGGGCTGTATTCCACACCAACTCTTCCCACATAATGATTTTGCAGTCAACCTTTATAACAGCCATGCAGTTTCTGATGATGCTGGGCAACTGATTTCCATTAGAAACAAGCAAGTGTGATTCCAAATTAATTTATCCAAAACCATGTGTCCCAAAAGCTGATGTACATCTATTGCAAGGCTCAAGAATCGATTATAAATAACCAATTAAGAATGCATGTGGGGAAAGAATTGGAAAGCACCCAAATGTTGATGTCCCAGTGTTTGTGGCAAATTTTTGAGCTGCAAAATGTTAACATTCATCAGATTACATGTGTTCCACATCTTTGTTTTTTTATATATGTACAGTTTACCTTAGAGAATTCTAAAGTTGTACTGAATTTCTTTTGAGTATGAGTGAATTTCCTTGGAAGCTTTGGATCTCACAGCCTCCCTTTAGCAACTCCATTCTGTTAACTATTAATTAGCCCATTGTATAGGTTGTTTGTGTTGAAATCTAATAATGATCAATGCCACTTCTTCACTCTTCCAGTCCAATTATCGTATAATTCTAGTTGCCTCTGTCTCCCTCTCTTTTCTTTTCTTTTTTCTATTTTGCAAGGAAATGTAATTCCATGAAATATCATGTGCCCTTATTATAGTAGAATAGATATCAAATGGAAGTCTAAAAGTGCAACATCTTTTTATAAAACACATTTTTTCTAATGCCAAATTGCCTTTCCACAGCTTCATGGTGCAAATTTATTTTTCCTTTTTAGATTGATGATCATGTAAATGGATTTAAGGAGGCCACTATATGTTTTATTTTTTGTATTTGCAGAGTCAAATTAGATTTTTGTATGAAAATGGTCTATCTGGAACAGCCTTCTGAAGCTGAAAGGCTGAAAGATGAAAGAAAAATGCTAGTGATGGACTAGGACTCTGGAGACCAGGGTTCAAATCCCTGCTCAGCCATGGAAACTCACTGGGGGAGTGGAAATGGTAAAACCACTTCTTAAATGTCTCACTTACCTCAAAAGCCTTATTAGGGTCACTGTAAGTCTGTTCCAACTTGACAGAGCAGAACACACACACACATAGGGGAAAGATAGATAATTCCATATACGACAGACCTTTTCAGCCCCAATCTGGACTTTGTTGGCCAGTCAGTTTAGAATAGGGTCAACATTGACTTGCATAAATAACTAGAATGCAGCTTCACTTGTATCTGTTCATTATTTGCAAACTTTGCTAGCAGTACTGTAAACTACTTAATGATAACAAATAATTGTCAGAGCATCACTGCTACAAGACTACAATATGCAAAGGCTGAAATATTGTTGTGTAGGTTGACAAATGGCATCACTTTTAAATGTGTTTTGTCAGAAATTAAGAAATCTCCATATTTGTATGCTGAGTCACATGACTCGGTATGTAACAGATAATGACTGTGGATATTTCTTAACTTCCAACAGTTTGCTTCCATATCTTATGATGGCTGTGGAACTGTGCAACAGGATTTGAGACACAGATGTTTCTGGTCAGTCAAAAGGCAGATCAAGGAATAGTGATACAGCCTACACTGGATGGGGTTACACACTCCCTGAAAACACAGGTGAGAAGCTAGGGGGTGCTCCTGGATTTATCTCTGAGCCTAGATGCCCAGGTTTCAGTGGTGGCCAGGAATGCATTTGCACAACTAAAACTGGTGTGCCAACTACATCCATTTCTTGAGAGATCTGATCTGGCCACTGTGACACACACTCCAGTTACTTCCCAACTGGATTATTGTAACATGCTCTATGTGGGGCTGCCAATGGAAAGTGTCAGGAAACTTCAATGGGTCCAAAATGCAGCAGCCAGATTGCCGACTGGGGCCAGACACAGGGATCACATAACCCCCTGTTACAGCAGCTTCACTGGCTGCCAATCAGTTTCCAGACACAATTCAAAGTGCTGGTTTTAACCTATAAAGCCCTAAATGGCCTGCACCCAACTTATCTCAAAGACTGTATTTCCCATTATAAGCCAGCTCGGGTGTTAAGACCATCAGAAGAAGCCTTTCTCTCTGTCCTGCCACCTTCACAAGTGTGTCTGATGGTGACACAGGAGAGGGCCTCATCTGTTGCTACTCCCAAACTTTGGAACTCCCTCCCATGGGAAGTCAGGCTGGCCCCATCTTTGCTGTCCTTCCACAAGCAGGCAAAGACCTTTCTCTTCAGGCAAGCCTTCCCTCAGTAAACCATATACCTGTGTGTGATTTTTAGATGGATTGTTATGCATTACTGCTTTGACTGGATTTTCAGTACTACTTGTGTTTTCCATTTTTGTGGTTTCCATTTCTCAGAGTAGCATTCTAAAAAAAATATTTGTATACTTATTGTTCTTAGCTTTAATATTGCCTTTTAATGATGTAAACAATTGTTGTATACTCATTGTTTTCAGCTGTTTTCAGTCTGTTCTCACTCCATTTCAGCACTATTCTGGGCAGTGTACATCTGTTTTAAACATATTTTCTCTAAAATTCAGATTTTAAATACTGTTTCCTTCAGAATACATATTTTAGGAAGCCTTTTGATAGGGGTCAAAATCCAGCATCATGCTGGGGAAAGTTTGAGCCTTGCAACAGGGCTTGCCCATTTTTCCCTTTTCCCACAGACCACTGACTCACCATAACATTTGCTTGCCCTCCGGTGCACATTTTGAGGATGAGGGGGATAAATGTATGTGGGAATGGGGATTCCTCTCCCCTCAGTGACTGTACTGGATCCAGGCCATGATTTTTGAGCTGAGAACTGAAATGCAAAATTTGCAGATATGTCAGGAATAGACATGGGAATGAATAAAAAAACTGATTGCGATATTCGTAAAAAATCACTGATTCATTAAATATTCATCCCTTCACATTTGTCAGTTCCAGAGACCCCGACAAATACGAAGGGATGAATATTACCCCATTTTTATTCATCCCCCATAGGAAGAGAGGGAAGGCTAGCCTTCCCTCTCTTCCTATGGCCTTCCCATTCTATGGCCTTCCTATGGCCTTCCCGTTCTGCCTATGGACCTGCCAATCAGCTGATCGGTGGGCCGATAGACAGCCAGCCAGCCCCACAGCCACCCAACCCCACAACCTATCCCCCGCCCCCTTCCCCTCCCTACCTTAGCTGCTGCTGCCATTCACCAGCACCTGGTGCCGCCATCATCTACTGTAACCACCATCCATCACCACCCGCTGTGGTGGCCTTCGCAGCCACAGCCTGCTGTAGGGAAAACTCTCTGCCCTTTGCAAAGATGGTGGCTGCGGCTTCTGTTAGGGCAGGGAAGTTCCATCCGCCATCTTTGCAAAGGGCAGCCCGAATTCCCTTAGCCTGCCTTAAGGGAATCCAGGCTGCCCTTTGCAAAGATGGTGGCTGCAGCTTCTCTTAGGCAGGGAAGCTGCAGCCACCATATTTGCAAAGGGCAGCCTAGATTCCCTTAAGGCAGGCCATAGAGGTGGAGGCCATTGCAGCAAGCAGTGCTGTATGGTGACTGTGGAGGCCGCCGTGGCACAGGCCTCTGTGGATGGTGGTGATGGCACTGGCAGTGACGGCAGCGGCACAGACTGTGGCAGCCAAGGTAGGGAGGCAACAGGGGTAGTGGGAAGGGGGCAGGGGGGCAGGCTGTGGGGGTGGATGGGTCAGCTTTTTTTAAGACAACCTTTGGCTGTCTAACCCCCCACACACACAAACCAACAAATAAATTCGTGTTTCATCGGTTCATGGGGAGGAGATTTGTACTTCGTCAACTTTGATGGATCACAAAGCAGGACGACTCACCAAAATGGCGATTCGTCCCCATGTCTAGTCAGGAATAATTATGTTCTGTCCTGTTCCACACTTCCTCCTTAGAAAGTGCAAATCAGTTCAGTTCATGCCAGAATTCACAAAGGTCAATTCCTCATGTCAGATTTATTTTAGTCAAAAGTATGGACTAAGGAATAGACATGGAAACAACAACCTTTCTTCTCATCTAGAGTTATGGCATTAGATGAGTAAGGATTTACTGAATAATCACAAATTGTATTGTCCTTCAGGGGAGAAAAAACTTCTCTTTCACAGTGAAATATTTTATTCCTATATAAGAAAATAAAAAGCAGGGTCCCCCCTCCTCCTCCTTTCATCCCCCAACCCCAATTTCAGGGAGCAGGAGCTACATTTTCTACAAAAAAAGAGAGATGAAAAACACAACGGTTTTTTTCTTTTTTGCATAATATATATATTTTTTATTTTTTATTTTTTGCACAGAAGCACTTCCTCTTGTTTCACCAAGTCTCATACTAATAAAAATGCAGGAAAATACATCACATCTCAATGACAAAACAATTGAATTATTTTTTTTCTTCCCTGCAAGAATGAAGTAAACCATGATTAGTAGACCTAGAGCAAGAGACACCTCAGTGAGGAACTTAAAAGCCTTCATCTCTTGCCCCCCAAAAAACCTTTTCTTTTCTCCTCAAGTCCTCTAAAATTTGTGTACAGTGTTTCTAATATCCTTTCCCTTTGGGAAAAAAAAAAACAAAGCACAGAAATAAGCATAGATGGATGATTGTTAAGAAAGATACAAACAATCCATCCAGTGCTCCAAATTCTTAAACAAAACAGTGGCCAACCCGCTTTCCACAGAAATGGGCAAATTTATGCTAAATGTCATTCTTACCAGTGCAAAAATTCTGTCAAGAGCGTCAGAAGTTTCTTGACATTCCTCACCTTCTTCTGTGGAGCCATATATATATATTTGCTCTCCTTGGCTCCACAGACATAGATAGATAGATAGATAGATAGATAGATAGATAGATAGATAGATAGATAGATAGATAGATAGATATAGATATAGATATAGATATATATTTCATATATATATGAAATAAGCTTTGTGGAAGAGGTGACAAGCTGAGCTGCAAAGACTTCTAAAACAGGAGGGAAGTGGTGCTCCATATTCTTCAAGAAAAACAGATTTCTTGAAGGTAAGACTCACTGTTTGTCTGTTTCCCTCTAGTAGTGGCACCAGTGGGTTTTGAGTTAAGCACCACTTGAATCGCTGTAGACCTTACCATTTTAGAGCTGCGTACAAGAAAAGGTCACACCATTCATCTCCCATCACTGTTATTTCCCAGCCTGGAATCATGCATGGCAAATCTTTTCTCCTGCAATACCCTGAAATGGTTATAAATATTTATTCAGTATTAAAATAAAATTGATGTGTGAAAAATAATTATGCTAAGCATCCAGCTTTCTTCATATAAGAGGCAAAGCTCATGCAAGGGAATATTTCACAGAGCATAGTGTGGGTTTCTTTTCAAGAAAAAAAAAACACCCCACACAGAAAAGCAGTTTCTAAAAATCTTAAACTGTCCAATGAGAAAATTCAGAAATCATAACTCAAACGCATTGTACCCATTGAAGATATTTGCATAATGTGTATTGGTCACATATTGAAAAAATAAATATTACTTTCAAGGAGACCAGTAAGGCTGAACTTCTTATAGCCAAGCTAAAATTATATTTAAGTGATCTGAGAAGGTTTGTACAACTCCTTGTACCATTTTTCTGTATTCTAATGTCATCATATAATATTCTTATCTTTACTGGGGGACTGCTATTGATATCTTTATAATCTCTTCTTTATCATATTTTTTCTGAGTTCTCTCTATTTCTGTTAAATTTATTCAACTACACCCAGTGAATTAAAAAAACACACAAAGAACTAAAACGCTTTTAAATCTGATGGTGAGCCAGGAGGATGCAAGATTCTAAACAACCAATTATGGAGGGTGTTGTAGTTCTTACAGTAAGATTTCCTGGGTCTGAGAAATGCCTATTTGGTTATGGCTTTTAGAATTTCCATTCAGTAACATCCTTTTTTATGCTTTGGGTCTAGTAATAAAGAACCTGTGTAGTGGTACAAGAATGCATTTTATTCATATGTGTGTAATGGGGAAGAGTGGACATGGTGACGCAGCAATTAGAACACAGGCCATTAGTCTAACAGGAGATCAGAAAACCTCCTGTCTGACATGACTACAAAATGACCATGATAAAGGGTTATGACAGCAGCCCAACATACAGGGTAGCCTGTTGTATATGCTTATATCTCAACTTAGAAAATCTGGTTTCTATAGCTTGCAGTTATTGCATCCCATTGATCTAGGTTGGGAGATGTATGGTCTTCCAGATGTTGTTGGACTATGGCTACCTTCTACTTTGCCCTTGCAGCCAGTGCTTAATGATGATGGGGGTTTGGAGTTTTATATCATCTGGAGGGCCATATGTTCCACACTCATGACACAGATGATCCAAATCAGGGATTCCTTGTAGGCATGTATGTATGCATGTGTGTCCTGTAGTGGAGATTGTAGCTTTGCAAATAAAGTAAATGAAGTATATAAAATAAAGTGTATGAAAAATATGAAAATGAAAAAGGCACCCCATAAAAGAACAAAGAAAAAGAAATATGATTTTTTTGCTGTACATACTCCCAATACAAGGCAGATTCCTATTTTCCTAGTATTATTGCATGCATTTTCCATAATATTTCACTAACTATTTTAAATTACATTTAGAGGTATGTTACGTTTTAAAATGCGTACCGTAATGGCTGAAATCCAATAGCAAGTTGTAACTAGAGTAGGCCTATTGAATCAATGGTACTTACATAAGCATTGACTCACCAAATCCCCACTGATTCAATGGGACTATTCTAGTTGCAACCTACTATTGGATTGCAGCCAATGTGTTTTTCTGTGCTTAGAACTGCTGATATGAAATTGATGAGATTAGGTTCCCAATTGTGTATTAGTCATTTATATTTGATGGATCACATCACAGTCTTGAAACATATCTATGTGTGATAACATTGGCTGGAACTGAATCAAACTGGGCCTCATTCCCAACCTGCACTCATTCAATTGAACATCTACCTTCCTAAACTGAGTGCCTAGGGCTAGTGAAAATAAAAATCTCCATTCATGCCAAGTTTAGAAGATGGAGAGATTATTTTATAGTTCCTTCATTGCATAGAGCTATTTGCAAGGAAGCCCTCAAATTGCCAGTCCAGTATGAACGGCATAGACTTCATTAGCTTAATTGAGGGCTTTCTGATCATCTGGCCCAGATCAAAGACCAGATCTATTGCAAACATTACATGTATGAAGCCTTTACATATTTTCCATGGATTCAGGAACACCAGTAATGCAAAGAGAAAGAGAACACAGCTACACAGAGAGAAGATTTGTATAGGAATTCCACTGCAAAACATAACTTGCCACACCAGTGTTCTGCTACCTTATGAAATTTAAATGTGAACATTTTCTTGTGTTGTTCAGTTCCATAATAGGAAGCACATCAGAGAAAAAAATAATAATAGACTGATTTCTAAGGACAGACGGTGCTTGATAAGAAACCTTATGTCCTCATCATCTCCTGCTTTTTTTAAGTGATACAGCCTATGAATGCTGCTGATTTTTTTTAAAGATACACACTCAGCCTTCTATTATCTTGTGCATTAGGAGATACTTGAAAATGTTTCCAAAGGGGGTGTAATTGAAGAGTTGGACAATGTGAGTGGGAGGAGGTTGTTCAGGGCTTATAATCAATAGATGTATTTGAATGAGGTTTTTTTTTAAAGCTCAAATTATAAGTTGCGACAAATAAAAATGAATAGGCCACTATACTGTACATCAATAGGAGAAACAAATACTCCAGACCCTGGCATTTATTCTTTTGTGTTACTTTAACAATGCTTAATTTTTTAATGCTTCATTAAAACACTGTTATGTGATTTGCCTTCCTGAATCAAACAAAACAGAAATAACCAAGTGTCGGGTCTCCAGCTGTGCAAACATTGATGCCCTTAAAGTGCTGATGACCAGGGAATGAAAGAAGTGTCTTCTGTTGTTTGTCCTCAACTTCTGAAACTAAGGGTGTGATCACACAATGGAATTGTTCCGTACTTATGACCAAGTTGGATTGCAACATACATTTGCCCGCCCAAGCCCGGAATAAAGACGCGAGACAACAGTATTGGAGTTATAAAACGGGCCACACTTTATTTCAAGATTTTCAAATTAATCCTCGATTAATTCAATAAAAGGGGCCTGCAGTAGTGCGGAAATGATAACAGGTAGGGGTAACAAAATACCCCTTGCTTATCCAATGGGCGAGTCCCTGGCCCCGGATTCCCGCTGTCTCACAGACAGCAGGAACCCGACCTGCCACTAATAAACACCCCCAGACCTCAAGCCATCTTTATTTGATGACTGTTGGTCCGGAAGTGGCCCAGCGCATCCTTCCCGAACCGGCCCTGTAATCGCACGATCCGCAGAGCCGGGAGGTCGGATGCGCTGTTGGCTTACCTGAATTACCAATGGGACACACTGAAATACCTGTTTTTCCGCACTACCTGCCACAGCAGAGGGACTAGCCTAGCTAAGTCCCCTGCCCGCCACAGAGCCTCTGAAGCTCAGCAAGCAGGCCCCTTCTGATATCATCCAAAAAGATGTTCAAGCCCGCATTTGACAAGTGGATGCCGTCACTGTGAAAAAGAGCAGGATTGCATATTTGAATCCTGTGGTGATTAACCACAGAGCCAAAACCACCCTGGCCGACCACTTTACACACCTCACGATTAACACGACGTCGGGCCGTGTTAACGTCAAGCGCATTTCGCGCACCACGCCATACCAGTCGTGGGATGATTGTGGACCAGACTATCCGCATAGTTGGATATCTGGCATGCAACCTTCTTAGGTCACGTGAAATATCAAGAATCAAGGCTTTGCCAGGAACGCGAGGCAAATCGTTGCCGCCCAAATGAACAAGCAAGACATCTGGCGGGGGCTGCAGAAATGCTGTCAGCCGTCCAAGCTGAAACCAAAGCAAGCCGCGCACACTGCGCCAAGAAACAAGAGCATGGGCACCAAGCCCCAAGTCAGTCCCCAAGTGGGACTTGGCAGCATAACGTTCTGCCCAATAACGAAGCTGTGGCCGACGATCATAACATGCCTGCGATCGACAGTCCCCGCGGCACCTGAAACGACAAAGAACCACTGCCTACACATTAGGTAAGGTTCTGATATATCTTTTGTAACTAGAAGAGGACCAGCGACCCAATTGTTTAATCTGTTCAGTTGTGTAGCCCAGGGCGGCTGCTGTGGACGCTGCTCCTATCCTAAAAGAATGAGTGCCAAATCTAAGGCCTGCGATGCCTACCCTATTCAAAGCCATGTCCGTAAGTTTCCAAAATTGAAACCTAGTTAATGGCGACCCATTGGCATGTTGCAAAAGATAACCTGGTTCCTGACCTCTACCTGCCAGGTAAGTCTGAGTGGCCTCAACTGGACATATAGGCCTAATGCTGCATTGACCTAAAACAAGTAACTTCCCCTTGCCTTCCTGATCGGCTTTTGATCTTCGAATTGTAATTTTTAAGCTGTTATCCTGGATAAAGACGTCACTCATCTGCAGTGCATATCTAGAGGTGTCTGCCTTTCCTTTTGCTACTAACTCGCTGACCCGAAGGGCCCCAAAAAATGCCAATAAAGCAGCTGCTTTAAGCAAGGCTCCCTCGTAGTGGTCAGAACACAACATTCTCCATTGTTCACAGATTTGCTCAAGAAGGATTGGTGAGATAGGTGTCCTTGCATCATACACCCGCCCCCGCTCCTTAGTCCATCCCTCCAGCATTTTCTTTATCCTATAATCGGCCATAAAATCCTTATGGCCATTAATCCTAGCATAAAAGGCCAGCGCCGATAGTTTTCCCTGAATAGTACCTGGGGCCAACCCTTTCCTATGCAAAAAGACCATAAATTGTTGTAAGTGTTCAACAGGCGCTGGCCACAATTGTTTCATAGCTAAAGAAGCCCTAAACTCCTTAAACTCATTAGTTGTATTCAAGTAACCCTTCCTAGTTCTAGGAGCCAATGCCATACCTATAGCTCTTGATGCTTCCTCACGCCAATCTGCCAGACCTCCGGTGGAAGAACTTCTGGCAACTCCCTGGCATCTGGAGCTAGCTCCCTGAACCGATCGATCTGTTGGCGTGAAAGAGCATCAGCTATCCTATTGTCCACTCCAGGGACATGACGGGCATGCACCAAAAACATTAAATTGTAGTGCCCGTAAAGTAAAGGCCCTAACTAAGTCCATGACCCTGTCAGAATGAGAAGATAGTTCGTTTATGATGCAAACCACAGCCTGGTTGTCACACCAGAAACGAACCACCGAATTGGACCATTCTGTGGCCCAAAGCCAAAGAGATCCCACAATTGGAAAAAACTCTAGGAAGGTTAAATCCCTCGTAATCCCTTGCCTATGCCAATCCTCCGGCCAGGTGTCGGCACACCATCTTCCTCTAAAGTATATGCCAAATCCTAGGGACCCGGCAGCGTCAGTATGTACTTGAAAATCTGCTTTCAGGTTTCTCTCGGACCTCCAAAAGGAGACGCCATTAAAACCCTCCAAGAATCGCTGCCACATAATCAGGTCCTCTCTCATACCCCTAGTGACCCTAGTCCTGTGCCTTGGACTCCTCAGCCCCTTCATGGCAGAGCAGAGGCGCCGGACAAAGGCCCGGCCTGGAGCAACTACTCTGCAGGCGAAGTTCAGATGTCCCACTACCTCCTGCAACTCATGAAGGGTCACCTTTTTCTGACCTAATAAGTCAGTAATTCTAGCTTTGAGTTCGTCCAGCTTCTTTTGTGGTAGCCTGGATGATTGCTGGAGTGTATCTAACTCGATGCCGAGAAAGGTTAGAGATGTGGCTGGGCCTTCTGTCTTTTCTTCAGCCAATGGCAAACCAAGTTCATTTGCCAATGACTGAAATTCCACTAACATCCTAGCACACTTCCCTGAATTACTCTCTCCACATAAAAGGAAATCATCCAAATAATGGGCCGTTGCATCAGAACGAACCCTTTGTCTGAATTTCCACTCAATGAATGTGCTAAATTTTTCAAATGCCGCACAGGAAATTGAGCATCCCATGGGTAATGCTCTATCAATGTAAAATAATCCCTGAAACTGGAAACCTAACAGATTGAAGTCGAATGGGTGAACAGGCAAAATACGAAAAGCTGATTTCACATCACATTTCGCCAGTTCCGCCCCAACTCCACAAGACCTAACCATGCTAACAGCCTCGTCAAAAGATGTATATCTAACAAAACACAGTTCAGAAGGAATGGCATCGTTGACCGATGCCCCTTCCGGAAAGGACAAATGATGAATGAGTCGAAACTCACCTGGAGCCTTCTTGGGAACTATACCCAATGGGGAAACTCTCAAGTTCTCCACCGGTGGGTATAGGAAGGGACCAAGAACCCTGCCTGCCTTAACTTCTTTGTTAATCTTGTCCAAGACTATGTCCTCCATATTCCTAACCGACTTCAGGTTCTGCGCAATAAAAGCTGTCCGTTCCCCTTAAGCGGGGATACGAAAACCATTGCGGAAACCCTGAAGTAAATACTGCGCTTCCTCCACCCTGTGGTAGTCCTGCAACCAATCCTGTAACACTTCGATGTTAATTGGTGTGGGTCCCCTTACCAGCTGTGTTGCTGCCGCCACCTGGTTTCTTTCTGGGTCCATTTCCTTTATTCTGGCGCTGGTTCCCCCCTTTAAAACAGGTAGCTTTGGGATGCTTACCCCCACAGTTAAGGCACTCATGGCTAAACTTACATGGGTTCCTGGAACAAGAACCCTTGAAGTTGAAGTCAAAACAAGGCAGGCGGGGTTGAACTGCCTGCCCCGCGCTAGGGCGGGGAATTGCCGTCGCCGCCAGCTTCCTATTCAAATGGCCGCTATCGAATCTGTCCCCAATGTTAGGCCTAGCCGGGGTCATGTGCTGCAGCCATAAACCCGGGTGAGGTTCATCCCAACGCAAGTTGGGCTGAATGGCGCTCCGCATCCTAAAAGCCTGATCGTACAAAAGCCAGGCCTGCCCCGAAAAATCCGTATATGCCCGGTATATGATATCAAAGTACTGCAATAATGAATGCACACGCCAGGGCTGGGTCTTTGCAAGTACCCCAGCATATATGACAAAACCAGGGACCCAATTGGCCCAAGTCCGATCAGGTTTTTTGCGTCTGCGTTTTTCTTTCTCCTTTTCATCGTCCTTGTCGATGTCTTTGATATCTGTGTCCCGGTTCAAGAGGTCGAAAAAATCTAAATATTCTCCTCTCCAGATCTTCTCTTTAGTAGAGGGGGTCAGATGATCCCCCAACGGAGTAGAATAATCCACGTACGGCATAGCTGCGTAAGGCACCGTGTTGTAACCGGTATTAGGTACCGACGGATGCTGGGAAGCCCCTACGCTAGTACCTACACTAGGTGTCCCTGTTGTGGGCATAGCCGAATATGGTAAGCCCCAACCCCAAGGAGGGACGTTGGCTGGGTACCAAGGTACTCCAGGCCCCCCTGTAGGCATTGTATTGTAGGATGTGCATGTAGTGCATTGAACGGGAGGCCCTCCAGCCCAAGGCCAAGTAACAGAGGGGGAGTGTGAGGTGTGTAAAGCAGCAGACTCACCCGAAGATCCGATAGCAGTCCCAGAGACAGCACTCCCCCAAGCGGAGCTTGGCCCAGCTTCTTCTGCCAATTCCCGTTCATCTCTAACTGCGGCCGCTGCTTCGGTTGCTTCTATGGTATCAGGATGGGTAATCCCTTGCCGAACTGGAACTTTGCTGGACGCAGCAATGCCCTCTGCAACAGGCTGCTCCTCTCTTGCAACAACCTGGGAAGACTCCAAGACAGTAAACCGATTCATTAAATCCTGCGCCAAAGCCTTCAACTTAGTCTTTTTACGACCTTTAGTTTCCCTAACCGATCGGCGGGGAGGAATATCCGGTTGCTGCGGTATCTGAGACACCAACCTTTGGGCCTCAAAAGCAGACATCTTCTCTTGTAGTTCCTGCCATATTGGCCACGATTCCTCATCAGAGGAAGAACTTTCAGGAGAAAGTTGTGGCACCGGCCTCTTTTTTGCCGGCGCCTTGCCCTTATTTCCACGCCCCTTGCGCGAGGTCATTGTAACCTGTAATGTACTATAACTCTAAGGTAAATTACCGCTTACCAGAACGCAAAATTCGCCCTGCTACGAGGCAAACAGTTCCCAGAATAGAACAGTAAGAAGAGCTCCAAACAGGTAGCTGTATCTAGTCACTTGAAATGCCCTTCAAATTGCAATGCTCAGGTAATTCTACACAAGTGAGTTATATATTGATATGTTAATATATCCAGGAAAGAACAATTAAAGTAGATTGAAGGAACACAGACTAGAAATGCTTAGTATGCCCGGGAGATATCCCTGTGTAATGGCCAAACTGTACCTAATGTACCAAACTGTACCAAACTGTACCCCCCCTTTGTTTTTTTTTGTGTTTTTTTGTTTGTTTTTTGTTTTGCTTATGTATTTATTCAAATCTTTAATAATATTAAATAATAAAGTTTTTATTTATTTATTTATTTATATATATTTATATTTATTTATTTATTTGTATATATGACTCTCTCTATATATATATAAACCCTGCAACTGGGAAATAATGGAGTAACCAATATAGATGACCCCAAATATGAAGTGGTAATCCTACAATAATAATATTTAAATCAAATAGGTAATCCCACAAATAATAATAATTAAATCGAATAGAACAAATCAACTTTGATTAATGAACTGATTACTGAATTAAAATTGACAAGGAATAATTAACCAATATAGAGAAACCCCCAAAATGAAATGGGTAACCCCAGAATAATAAAATCAAGTCAAATCTAACAAATCAACTTTAAATAAACTGAGGACTGAATTAATTAAATGTTTCCTGTGAGCACTAATGAGCCTTTTCAACTATGTGAAGGAACCAATTGCAAACAAGAAGAAATACACCCAGTAGAAAATTGACAAAAGGAAAAAATAGGGAGGGAGGGGAGAAGAGGGAAAAACTGCTGGTCCGGTGCTTAAACAACCAAAATGGAGGACCAAAGAAATGGCGCACTAAAATTAAGCCCTAAATTGGCAGATGCAGATGAAAACCAACGAGCAGTGAACTATTATACAATAAACTTGAAATATTAATCAAAAGCGGCCAGAAATGGAAACGTAATGAAAGAAAAACGCACAGGGACCAAACAAAATAAACTTACTACCACACAAACCGGGACAATCGCGGTCGCCTAAAATGGCGGTCGCCACTCTGAAATGTAGCAGAACACCCAAAAAACTTAACTTAAAACGACAGAACACGCAAACTAAGAAGAAATAAAAACAGAATCGTGTACAATAAGCCCAAATGTCCTGCTCCCCCCAGTGGGGCGGGCGAATGCCCGCCCGAACACCAGCAGTCTTTTAGAACCTGAACAGTGACCAAAAGTAAAACAGAGAGACGTCAGGTAAAAAGTAAATATAACGACTCAAAAGAAAAAAAAAACAGACCCAAGGAAGGGGCAGAAGCCACCTTCCCCACACCAGACAGCTTGCTCGGATCCCTCAGCTAGCGAACCGAACGACTGTTGAGAGCGGAGCTTCCCTCGTCGGTGCCCGAAAAGGAAAGCGGGCGAAACGCGGAGGAGCGCGTTCTTAAATACCTGCGCTCCCCCGCCCACTCAACTGCCGAATTTGAAAAGCCCGCCTCGCGCCATCCGGTTCTGGCGGGCAAAAGTCAGCGGCGCCAAATCCAGGCTGTTGTTCAACGGCCGTCAGGCAGCTGTAACCTTGCAGGCACACAAAGAATGGCCATTAGCGATTGATTTTACCGGGCAGCGGTGTAACAGAGGTTCAATTCCCACTCGCTGGGAGGCCTCTATTTTTTGTTCCCATGGCATCTTGATATATTCCTCAGTGGTATGGCAAGTGTGTATGATCCTATCGCTACTTATTCAAAGCAAATTCACCAGGGAAGGCAGCTGCCAATACTGCTGTGTGGCTGCCCTTCTATATATATGTATTTTAAAAATGCTGTGGTTGGAGTGTCAATACATTGGTAAACTTATGTCAGCAGCTTTCAAAGCATTGGTAGGTGTGGCATCACTCCACCTACTGTCTGGCAAGTGGAACAGCCCTGGGTGAGGGTGCCAGCTCCATTGAGTGCAATGCATTGCTTCCAGAGGCGCCAGCATAACAGAGGAAATTCTACCCATCAGGAAACACTACCCAATGTGTCAATGTATCATTTAATTTTTTTAAAAAAGGTAAGGGGCTACAGTGTCCCATAAAACAATAGAGAAAATAAATAGATAACATGGTATTGTTGTTGTTGTTCTTTAGTCGTTAAGTCGTGTCCGACTCTTCGTGACCCCATGGACCAGAGCACGCCAGGCCCTCCTGTCTTCCACTGCCTCCCAGAGTTGGGTCAAAGTCACGTTGGTAGCTTCAATGACACTGTCCAACCATCTCGTCCTCTGTCGTCCCTTTTTCCTCTTGCCTTCACACTTTCCCAACATCAGGGTCTTTTCCAGGGAGTCTTCTCTTCTCATGAGATGGCCAAAGTATTGGAGACGCAGCTTCAGGATCTGGCCTTCCAGTGAGCACTCAGGGTTGATTTCCTTCAGAATGGATAGGTTTGTTCTCTTTGCAGTCCAGAGGACTCTCAAGAGTCTCCTCCAGCACCACAATTCAAAAGCATCAATTCTTCGGCGGTCAGCCTTCTTTATGGTCCAGCTCTCACTTCCATACATCGCTACTGGAAAAACCATAGCTTTGACTATGCGGACCTTTGTCGGCAAGGTGATGTCTCTGCTTTTTAAGATGCTGTCTAGGTTTCTCATCACTTTCCTCCCAAGAAGCAGGAGTCTTTTAGTTTTGTGGCTGCTGTCACCATCTGCAGTGATCATGGAGTCCAAGAAAGTAAAATTTGTCACTGCCTCCATATCTTTTCCTTCTATTTGCCAGGAGGTGATGGGACCAGTGGCCATGATCTTAGTTTTTTTGATGTTGAGCTTCAGACCATTTTTTGCGCTCTCCTCTTTCACCCTCATTAAGAGGTTCTTTAATTCCTCCTCACTTTCTGCCATCAGAGTGGTATCATCTGCATATCTGAGGTTGTTGATATTTCTTCCGGCAATCTTAATTCCGTCTTGGGATTCATCCAGTCCAGCCTTTTGCATGATGTATTCTGCATATAAGTTAAATAAGCAGGGAGACAATATACAGCCTTATTGTACTCCTTTCCCAATTTTGAACCAATCAGTTGTTCCATATCCAGTTCTAACTGTTGCTTCCTGTCCCACATATAGATTTCTCAGGAGGTAATTAAGGTGGTCAGGCACCCCCATTTCCTTAAGAACTTGCCATAGTTTGCTGTGGTCCACACAGTCAAAGGCTTTTGCGTAGTCAATGAAGCAGAAGTAGATGTTTTTCTGGAACTCTCTGGCTTTCTCCATAATCCAGCGCATGTTAGCAATTTGGTCTCTGGTTCCTCTGCCCCTTCAAAATCCAGCTTGTACTTCTGGGAGTTCTCGGTCCACATACTGCTGAAGCCTATCTTGGAGGATTTTGAGCATAACCTTGCTAGCGTGTGAAATGAGTGCAATTGTATGGTAGTTGGAGCATTCTTTGGCACTGTCCTTCTTTGGGATTGGGATGTAGACTGATCTTTTCCAATCCTCTGGCCACTGCTGAGTTTTCCAAACTTGCTGGCATATTGAGTGTAGCACCTTAACAGCGTCATCTTTTAAGATTTTAAATAGTTCAACTGGAATGCCATCACCTCCACTGGCCTTGTTGTTAGCCATGCTTTCTAAGGCCCACTTGACTTCACTCTCCAGGATATCTGGCTCAAGGTCAGCAACCACACTTGTCCGGGACATCCAGATCTTTCTGGTATAATTCCTCTGTGTATTATTGCCACCTCTTCTTGATGTCTTCTGCTTCTGTGAGGTCCCTACCATTTTTGTCCTTTATCATGTCCCTCTTTGCACAAAAGGTTCCTTTAATATCTCCAATTTTCTTGAACAGATCTCTGGTTTTTCCCTTTCTATTATTTTCCTCTATATCTTTGCACTGTTCATTTAAAAGGTTCCAGCTGCCTGACGGCCGTTGAATAATGGCCTGGATTTGGCGCCGCTGGCTTTTGCCCGCCAGAACCGGATGGCGCGAGATGGGCTTTCAAATTTCGGCAGTTGAGTGGGCAGGGGAGCGCAGGTATTTAAGAACGCGCTTCTCCGCATTTCGCCCGCTTTCCTTTTCGGGCACCCCACCCGCCTGCCCTATTTCTAGTGTGATTTTTTGTCGCCATTACGGGGCCAGATAGGAATTTTTGACCTTCATCCTGATTGGCTGTTGGATGGGGGGATTTTTCACCTATCCCACACTAGAGAAGGGTTGTTGGCAACTTGGGTATTTTCTGGTCGCACTGGCGGGTAGTGCGGAAAAACAGGTATTTCGGTGTGTCCCATTTGTAATTCAGGTAAGCCAACAGCGCATCCGACCTCCCGGCTCTGCGGATCGTGCGATTACAGGGCCGGTTCGGGAAGGATGCGCTGGGCCACTTCCGGACCAACAGTCATCAAATAAAGATGGCTTGAGGTCTGGGGGTGTTTATTAGTGGCAGGCCGGGTTCCTGCTGTCTGTGAGACAGCGGGAATCCAGGGCCAGGGACTCGCCCAATGGATAAGCAAGGGGTATTTTGTTACCCCTACCTGTTATCATTTCCGCACTACTGCAGGCCCCTTTTATTGAATTAATTGAGGATTAATTTGAAAATCTTGAAATAAAGTGTGGCCTGTTTTATAATTCCAATACTGTTGTCTCGCGTCTTTATTCCGGGCTTGGGCGGTTTAAGCTTGAATTTTGCTATAAGAAGCTGATGATCAGAGCCACAATCAGCTCCAGGTCTTGTTTTTGCTGACTGTATAGAGCTTCTCCATCTTTGGCTGCAGAGAATACAATCAATCTGATTTCGGTATTGCCCATCTGGTGATGTCCATGTATAGAGTCACCTCTTGTGTTGTTGGAAAAGAGTGTTTGTGATGACCAGCTTGTTCTCTTGACAAAACTCTATTAACCTTTGCCCTGCTTCATTTTGAACTCCAAGGCCAAACTTACTTGTTGTTCCTTTTATCTCTTGACACCCTACTTTAGCATTCCAGTCCCCTATAATGAGAAGAACATCTTTCTTTGGTGTTAGTTCTAGAAAGTGTTGTAAGTTTTCATAGAATTGGTCAATTTCAGCCTCTTCCGCATCGGTGGTTGGTGCATAAACTTGGATTACTGTGATGTTGAAAGGTCTGCCTTGGATTCGTATTAAAATCATTCTATCATTTTTGAGATTGTATCCCAGTACAGCTTTTCCCACTCTTTTGTTGACTATGAGGGCTACTCCATTTCTTCTACGGGATTCTTGCCCACAATAGTAGATATGGTAATCATCTGAATTGAATTTGCCCATTCCCATCCATTTCAGTTCACTGACGCCCAGGATGTCAATATTTCTTCTTGCCATCTCCTGTTTGACCACATCCAGCTTACCAAGGTTCATAGATCTTACATGCCAGGTTCCAATGCAGTATTTTTCTTTGCAGCATTGGACTTTCCTTTCTCTTCCAGGTGCGTCCGCAGCTGAGCGTCCTTTCGGCTTTGGCCCAACCACTTCATTAGCTCTGGAGCTACTTGTATTTGTCCTCTGCTCTTGCTCAGTAGCATGTTGGATGCCTTCCGACCTGAGGGGCTCATCTTCCAGCGTCATATCTTTTAGCCTTTTGTTTCTGTTCATGGGGTTTTCTTGGCAAAGATACTGGAGTGGCTTGCCAGTTCCTGCTCCAGGTGGATCGCGTTTAGTCAGAACTCTCCACTATGACCTGTCCATCTTGGGTGTCCCTGCATGGCATAGCCCATAGCTTCTCTGAATTACTCAAGCCCCTTTGCCACGACAAGGCAGCAATCCATGAAGGGGACATGGTATAGCCGGCCATAATGATTTCAATGGAAGAAAATGAATAGGTAACGTTAAAGCACATTGGGATGTTCATTCAAGTATATATACTGTGGTACTAAAATGCATCACAACAAAGGTATGGAAAATATGGTTAGAAGTGGGTAACATTTCACAGGTGTGACCATGGCCTAAGGTCACATTTTAAGTCTTTGTAGCTAGGAACATTATTCACAGATGACCTCCATGGATGTGTATTATCCCTTTAAAATGTTTTATGTGCTAGGGAATCTCAATTTGTTTTGTGACATTGAATTCCAGAACTTAATTTTTCATTCAAAGAAAAAGCATGTTCATTTGTTTTCCGCAAAGAAAAAGCATGTTCATTTGTTAAACTCCTTCCTTTTCTACTTAGAAGTCCATACTTTGTATGCTAAAAGCACTATTATCCTTGGAAATCCTTTAAATCATGGCCTTCTCATATGTGATGAACAGGTTACAAAGCACTGAATTAAAAAATACATGAACAACATGTTTAAGAGTTAGCAATACTCAGCTTACTATAGCCCTATTCATTCATTCTCTCCTCTCCTCTCTCCATCATCACTTTGAAGAGCAATGTGTCTCTCCATCATCAATGCAAAGAGCAGCATGTCTGCAAATAAAAAGAGTAATGCCTACTCTAGTTGTTGAGGGTTCCCATTGTGGTGTAGTCGATAATTGATGGATTAGGACTCTGGAGAACGGGGTCCAAATCCCAGCGTGGCCATGGAAACTCACTGGGTGTGCAGAACTGGTAAAACCACTCCTCAAATGTCTTGAAAGCACTAATTATTATTGTTATAAGTCAGTTCTGACTTGATGGCGCAGAATACACACACTAGTTGCAACTTCCTATGCTAAGCAAAAGGATTTCAGGCGACATCATATAGTTAAGTGCCAAGATGTGATGTTAATAAGCAGCTTCCATATTCTTTTTCCTAATTTTGCAAATGTAGGGCTTCCTATGGTGTGGCTACATATTTATAAATTTGCTTGTGTATATTTAGTGGCTATTTTCAGATTTGAAAGAAGAGTCATATATCAATGTGGAAATGTTTGCTTTTGATTTACTCCTGTCTTGTCCATGGTGTGTCTTGAATAACACCACAACATGGTCAGACATTACCTTGTAATGTTGTGCCCACGTTGCCAGCAGGAAAAAAAAGATGTCAAGGTTCACCGAGCAACCTGGTCTAACCCTCACCAAACAGCCAGCTGGAACAGGCCCTGAAACTCATCCATTTTTTAGACTATTGGACATAAGCTACGGAGAGGTAGAAATGCACATATTGGACACACATGCTGATAGAAGAATACAATGCATGTGCATACAAGCAAATCAAACATTGCAACAATGGGCCTACTCTAGTTGCAATTTTCTACTGGATTTCATCCACTGACTGAGGAAGGAGAGAGATGGGCTGAAAATTGCTTATTGTGTCAAGATAGCCTAAATTGGTATGAATGAGGAATTTAGTTGATAACCTTCACAGCCCTAGTTTATGTAATGACCTTTGTAATATGGAATCCCATGGCAATTTACAACACAAGGCAACATCACCAAAGCATGTGCAACAAAAACAGCAACAGCAGCAGCAGCAAGAATGACAAAATACGTGCAACAACAAAAAATGGCCTGTGTGTAGAACTAGCCAGTATGACTCTATGGTTCTTAGCAGCTTGAACAGAAACAAATACAGTAGGACTGTGGTAGGACTGTGGTATTTGCAGGGGATTGATTCCAAGACCCACCTGCGGATGCTAAAATAATGTGGAAGTATCGAATGCTATACATTGCATGGTCTCTGGCTCCCTCTAGTGACCAGTTCTGGTAAATACTTACTGGAAATACATATAAATATTTTTTGTTTTGTTTTGTTTTGAGTATTTTCAACCAGCAAATGAGTGAATCAGCAGAGACTGATCCTGTGGATAGGGGGGTCCTAGATAGTGCTTTTACACTTAATTAATCATGTGTATTTCTTCAAGTTCCTGATCTGTTTGCCTACATGGATCTTCAGCTGTAGATTCCAGACTGTCATAGTGTAAATGTCTCAGACATCTGTTTCATTTCTGGCTCTCCTATTCACTATGATGGGAAGGGTTCTACTTACACCCAGTACGTATATATTCCACTTGAGAACATCATGTTCATTCTCTCCATTTCTTGGCAACAGTGTTTTTTTCCTATTTAAAAATGAACAGATTTCACAAGTTCTTCATTTAACCTAGAAAGTCTTTTTTAAAAAAGTTGGCCTTATCTGTCTTTTAGATATAGCCAGTCCGGCATAACTTTATCAATTAGCTCCAAATATAGGCTGGATCTGGCAGCTGTCAGAGTCAGTCTTAATTGTTCTCTAAGGTTTTGTAAGATCTTTGCCTTTTGACATTAAAAAAGATCGTCCCAGTCAAAAGAGGGCTGCTGTAATTTGTTAACTCAAGGCTTGTAATTAGTGTAAGTGAGCACTCCCGGCTATTTTTAATATAAACTGTTTTAGGGAGCAACTTGAGATGCTTCTCATGAAAGATAATTAAAAATGAGTATTAAGCTTGCTTTGCACTGAGCTATGGGCAAATTCACATAAAACTGTTCTGTTCCTATTCATGACTGCCATACTTTGTAGCTCCATGAAAACAACGGCAATAGCTTTAATTTTCTCCAAAAGCAACCATGAGTCCTGGGGTGCCAAAAAGACTGACGAAAGTTTTTCCGGCATTCAGCTTTTATGAGCCAGAGCTAAGAATGGAAAAATAAATACATTGGGTGAACATTTCCCTTGGAAAATAGCCATTTCATTCCTCCCAATACTGGTACCAGGACAAAGCACCTTTCATCTCATTTCTGAGGTTTGCAGGACATTTTGGGAAAGAAAAACGTGCATGGACCACCTGTACATTTGAAAAACGAGGAATGAAAACTGGTGTATTTTAAATGGATGCAGAAACATGCCTTAGTTAATGGGGGAAATGTGTAAAAATGCATACATGAGCAAACAGGCATCCAAAAATGTGTAGTTTATGACAAAATAAACATGAAGTCTTGCACCATGATATGGAGCTCAAACTACATTAAAATGCAAGAAGAATTTTGAAAAATGCAAGAACAAAACTGGCATGTTGTAATATCTCTAGTTAGGACCTTTTTCTTTAGATCCATGGAGCTGTGTTGGAAGTTATTAAGTCTCACACATATACATCCATGAGGTATTAAAATAGTATTTCCATGTCAACTAAAGATCTAATATTGGGGGGTGGGTGGGTGGGCTTTATATAGTTACTAGAAACATCTGGAAATTATTCCTACATTTCTGTCTCCCAGGACAGGAACTCAAACTGAAAAAGCAATTCCAAATATCAAGGAAACAGAAGGCTAATAGACATACTATTTGACAGCCAAATTCACTGATAATGAATATTTATAAATTTCTGCTTCAGAGGAGGGGTGAATTGAAAACTATCTGAACTAGGTGGGAACTTACAATTTGGCACACAGTTGTGGTGGTGATGTGCCATCAATAGGGTTTTCAAGTTATCTGAGATATTTAAGAAGCTGTAGCTGGTTAGACAGGACAGTGAAATGGGCACAAAGCTAGAAGTCAGGAATTCAATTCTGTGTTTCCAAGGAGAAAGAGCAGGGCTAAAGATGTTTGATTCTGTGTCTCCCAGGAGAAAGAGCTAGCCTGCTTGGCTTTGGCCACACTGCACAATCCTAGAATGCCCCCAGAAGTAGGGAATGGTAAGCTACTTTTGAGTATATTTTTAAACTAACCAGCGATCCCAACCCTGAGTCTGTCACTCTGGCTACTCCACCACACTGTATGCCCCTAGCCCAAAGCAATGGACAGGGACATCTCTGTCTCTTAAGAATCAAAATTTGAATTCTGTCACATAATAAGACACTGACATTCAAATATGGGGCAAGCCAAACTACCGAGGGACTGAAATACTGGATTGTGTTCCTTTTGCCCATTCTGTTGTCTGGTCTTACAGAGGTTCTTCTCATCAATCAGAAGCTGCTTGGGAGATTCGAAAAATAGTAATTTAAAAAAGTAACTTTTTTCCAGCTCAAGTTAAGAATATACATATTGAGGCTTACGAACTTTAAGCTGAATTGAATATGCAGAGAGAGATGGAAAAGCAGAAATGGGGTTGTAAACACAGAATGAAAAGTCCATGGAATGAATGCAAGGGACACCAATACATCACATTTTATATAAAACGCACAAATGTTTGGGGCAGCATCCCTACATTTGTTAGAGAGTTTTGTAGTTTTACTCCGCCTTGAAAAAAAATCCTCTGGCTGAATTCATCGCTTATTCATGCCATCTCAAAGAGAAAAGGAAAATAAATGACAGACTTCAGTAACAATATAGCAAGCAAGCAACTTAGCAAGGAGCCTCCCAATGGGTACTGGCAAAATGCAAAATGCTTTCATTTTCCCCACCACAGTGGAGAAGTCTCTGTAGCCTCGAGAAATGTTCAGTTTCCAACCAATTGTTTTTAATAAGAGCCTCTGTCTCCCCCAACTATAAGAAAGCCATAAAAACCTAAACTCCCTACAGTGTATAGCAATCTCTCCAGCCTTTATTGTTTTGGCTTGTCTGGACACACACAGAAAACCCAAATCTATTAAAGTTTGTTTGTCCTCCCCCCCTGCTTCTCCCCACCAAAACCGATTTCCTGAGATTTCTCTAATCTACTTCTGATTAGATATTGCAGGGGAAAAGTATAGCTTAATATAACTCAGCTCAAAATTGGGGTTGTGGCTAATAGTTTGTATCAAATTATACACACCGTAAAGCCATCTCACCTTTAAAAAGGTGGCTTTCATTTTTCAGTGATAAAAAATAAGGTGAAATTATCGTTAACTTCCTGGGCAACACAGTATCTGTTTGGTAACTCCATTACTCCCCAAAGACAAAGAATTTCAGAGCATTTTCAAATGAGAGAGAGAGAGAATGAAATTGGTCCACGAGATAGCTATTTGTTCAAAAGATCTCAACAGCAAGACCAGTTTCATGTATTTTGTAACAGATTAAAACAACCACATCTGTATTGCCAGCTCAAAAGACCCTGGGAGCTGATGTAGCAAAGTACCAGTGTCCAAAAACTCAAGGCTGCTCCCTTTCCTAGTTGAGTACATCATATCATCAGAGAGAAACAGATACAGTGGTGCCTCGACTTATGACCATAATCTGTTCCAGAAGATGGGCATAACTCGAAATGGTTGTAAATCGAAGCACTATTTCCCATAGGAATGCATTGGAATGCGATTAATCCGTTCCAGACAAAAATAATATTCACCAAAAAAAAAAAAAAAAAAACACCACTCCAAGCCCCATCGGAACGCAATGGGGCTGAAAAATAATCCAAAAAAACTCCACACCCCCACACAGCCAGCCCCATTGGAACGCCATGGGGCTGGGGAAAAAAAATCAAAAAAACACCCCACACACACAGCCAGCCCCATTGGAACACGATGGGGCTGGGAAAAAATAATAAAAAAACAACACCCCACAGCCAGCTCCATCGGAACGCGATGGGACTGGGAAAACAAAAACAAAAAACACCACCACCCTACAGCCAGCCCCATCAGAACGCGAAGGGGCTGGGGAAAAAAACAAAAAAAACACACCCATCCCACAGCCAGCCCCATCAGAACGCGATGGGACTGGGAAAACAAAAACAAAAAACACCACCACCCTACAGCCAGCCCCATCGGAACGCGAAGGGGCTGGGAAAAAAAACAAAAAAAACACACCCATCCCACAGCCAGCCCCATCAGAACGCGATGGGACTGGGAAAACAAAAACAAAAAACACCACCACCCTACAGCCAGCCCCATCGGAACGCGAAGGGGCTGGGAAAAAAAACAAAAAAACCCCACACCCACCCCACAGCCAGCCCCATCGGAACGCGATGGGACTGGGGGAAAACACACACCAAAAAACAAAACAAAAAATCACAGCACAGAAACATAACCTCCCCAAACCCAAACCCACCCTGCAAAACCCTGCAAAACCTTGTAAATGTACTCGCCCAGAAGCAGAAAGCAGCACCAGGCAGTCTGAAGCCTCTCTGCAAAAGCGCGCACACTAACCTTTGGGGCGAAAGAGCTACAAAGAAGCTCTTCGCCGACCAATGGTTAGTCCTGTAATTTGAATTCCCCGCCTTTTTTCCCTGCCTCTTTTGTTTGCAACTTGAAGCTCCGGCCACAAGTCGAAGCAAAATTTTGCAGCCGGAGCTGGTCGCAACTCGAAATGGTCGTATGTCGGGACGTTCGTAAGTCGAGGCACCACTGTACTGTTGCATGGCAGTCCCTTGGTGTACCTGTAGATGATTCAGAGCATGTGATTTTTCAGATGCATTTGGAGAAATGTGGAAACTGTGGCAGAACTTTAAGAATAAGGTAGGGTATCTGACGTTCTGGATTACAAACATGACCTTCAGAACATTTTCTAGCTATGTTCCTGTATACATTCATAGAAACTGTCTAAAGACACATGGTGCTGTCTTCAAACTGAGTTCACTGACTTCTGTTAATAACATTCTTGGTCATGGATGATACTGTGCACTGATGATTATGACTGATGGCGTCAGATGTTGGTGGAGCACTTGCCAGGACACAAAACTAGTTAAAGGTCTCACTGGGACCAAAAATGGAATTCTGTAGGATGCCAGAAATGTCCAATATGACAATTTGCTGGAGGCTGAATGTCCTTAGCAGTAAAAAGATGACAAGCAATGGAACCATTCCTGTCTTCCCTTATTGTATACAAGCAGTTCAGTTACTCACAAATATGAGGAAAAGCTTTATCTTCAGAATGGGGAATGGAATGTGGATTTTGAAACCATGGAAAGTGCTTTTTAGGGACCGTATCTTCTTATTCATGATTCTGGTATAATCTGAGTACCTTAAGTGAACAGAACGCAGACTGTCTCAGCAGCAGCAACAATCCTATATGAAGCCAGTTCCTCAACCATATCTAATGCCTGCAGGAGAGACTGTTTTATGGCAAATTATACATTTAAAAGAAGATGCATTGTCAGCACCAATGCAAACGTTCTGTGAACATATTTTTTTAAAAAAATCTTCACTGTATTCCTGCTATGAAATGCTGCTAAATATCACCAAATTGAGCCTGATACTTACAAATGCATCCCAGTTACTCATTTTACCACATGTTTACTGTAAAGCCATAGTGCTGAGCATTTTATTGCTCTCCTATTGCTTTTAATTATAGGTTTTATAGCTGAGCACTTAACCCCACTGTGGAAAAGAAAATGCCTCTGTAATAATCTGTAACATAATGCACAAGGAAGACTCGCCATAATATATTTTTAATGGAAGTTGCAACCAACCTGGTTTTCTTTTTATAACTAGTGCATTTCCTCCCTTTTGATGTGAACAGAAGTTAATAGTTTATCATATCTACTATTCATTGTGCTTTTAAAGAATGCTTCAGCCTCGTTCAGGCAGGAAACAAGAACTCATCTGAAGGCTTGTGAAGGGGACCTGGTACTGCAAGATATCAATCCCTCTCAGAGCTTTCGAAAATTCCTTTTTATACTACAATATTCCAAATCCCCCAGCAATAGGTCCCTGTTCCCACAATTCCTATCTGAAAAGAGGGGTTGTACTCCCATATACTTGAACCCATACACAATCTTTTGTGTGACTGGGAACCCTTTTTTGTCAGACCTTTCATTTTTGCAGATGGTTCTTCTTATGTCCAGAGGAATACCTGTGGAAGATCTCTTTGAAGTTTGTTACTCAGTATGACAAGCTCAGGAACAGAGGTGGTGAGGCAAGCACCAACCACAAAACTGGTAGAGGGAAGGTTCCAAGGAAGTCAAGAAACTTCATGATATTGAGTTGACCATGGGTCTTTCTAGCTCAATATTGTTAACTGGCAGTAGCATTTGAGGAGTTCAAGTAGAAGTATTTCTTTCCTCGATTTGGAGACCCTTGATGTTTCCTGGTGGGCTCTCATGCAAGTGCTAACCAGACCCAACCCTTCTTAGCTTCCAAAAATCAGATTACATCAATTTTGTTCAGGGTGGTATGGTGAATATGACACATGTAGCCCTTTATTTCGTACATATATTGAGATGGCCTGAACATAAGACCCATGCAGATCTTTCTAGAAGACATGAGCATGTAACCTTCTAGGAAATGTGTGGAATTTCAGGGAAGGGACTCCAAACCTACCTGGAGATGCTTGGGATTGATTTAGAAGATATGCTTAATCACCAAGTTCTTCTGGTGGAAAAATGGTGGCTTCCAGCCACTAAATTCCTGATGTTCATCTTCATGACACACTTTTTTTTCTCATCAATGTTTTAGCAATTTATGCAAAATGCTGCTGAGGCCGTTTATGCAAAATGAGTGCCCTTTCTCTGCTACTCTTTGAGAAATACATCCCAAGCAGATATGTACACATACATACAAAAGACTATGGGTTGTTTCAAAATGCACCTGATTTTCAGTGGTCTGTAAGCCACAGCTGTTGCCAAAGCAGCAGCAACAATTAAAAGACTGCAAATTGTGCAGAAGGTATACAATTTGTGTGAAAACCACTGACTGGTTAACACCTAAAGATAATTTGCCCTCTTGCACAGTAAAGGAAAAAAAAAACATTTTCAATTTCTTATCCTTGTCTGCAAGAACAAAGCAAGCAAGACTTTACTTCTGTACAGTGCGAGCCCACAGCTATTGAGAAGAACATGAAAACATTCATGCGGCAGTCTCCTTAAATTGCCAAAATGCCACCTTCCTATTTGGCTGGTCACAAGTAGAATGGTGACGTGTGTGTGTGTGTGTGTGTGTGTGTGTCACAGTGAGGTATTTTTTTATTCAGACCTATTGATCTAACAGCATCACTCTGCATATTTTTTTCCTTTAGGAAATACAATAATCCAGCTACCTTAGTAACAATTTAATGATGAGTATTGTTATGATCTAGCTTTCGTTTGCTATAGGTATGCAGAAAACTATTTGTTAAATCTAAGCCATCTATAATATTATTGGTTTCACAAAGCAGATGATATCAGTGTTCTCCAAGGATGTGCAAAACAGTTGCTTTGTTTTCTAGTGGTAATAAGAAATCGAACTTGCAATGTGGAAATGTAAGGGTGCTTCCAGGGATACGTCTGCTAATAAACTGATAATAAAATGCTGGTATGAAGACATCCACAAAAACATTTTTTTTAAATCTCCTAAATATAATTATTGCCCATTAAATTCATTTGATGTAAAAAATTACTGTAAATTTTCTGGGGGAATAATAATTGAAATTTCTGCTCCTATGGTGACTTAGATTACGTCCTGTAACAGAAAATGTATGATTATCTCCTCCTCCTTATACTGTACATACCACTGAATAGCTACCTTGTTTTATGTTTGCATCTCTGTATACTGGAATCTTATCCTATAGCATGACGTGATAGGCTATTGGCTTAGTACAAAAGAGCATAATAAATATAATTAGCTTAAAAGTAGGTAAATGTAAGTGGAAAACATGAATAAATAGCAGTACAAGTAAAGGTTGTCTAAAAAGGCCACTTCTAATTTGCCCTAGGGATGTGAATCCAGCTTCCTCTCACTCCCTTGCTAGATTTCCCTGTAGGATATTTATTTCAAGGAATTTTGTGGAATTTCTGAGACATTTCATGGTGATGAAATGCAGGAAATGCAAACTATCCAGGGATATTGCAATTCCTGGGCAGATGAAATCTTTTCTGGAAAAAGCAGATGAAATGCAAATCTGTGCAGAATTACTACAGTTCTTGCATAAAATGGCTCTGGAGAAAAAAAATGCCCTGCACAGAATTGCATGTTTCCTGCACAGGATTCTCCAGAAAAAGCATTGAGCTGCATGAAATTTGACTGTTCCCTGTGCAGAAGGGGTGGGTGGGAGAGAATGGGGTCTCAGTTACCCAGGAAGCTGAGAAAAGAGAGGTTACTTACCTGTTACTTTTGTTCTTCGAGTGGTCCTCTGTGAATTCACACTAATGGGTTTAGTCTGCGCATGCGCAGAGGCCTCGGAATATTCTGGAGCTAAAAAACCGCTAGGACCGCCCCCCCCCCCTGGAGCCCACGTGGTCCGCCCGTCCTGGCGGTTACCTCAGTTCCCCAATTCCGCTGCTGCTCAAAGGAGAGAGAGATGTGACGAACAGAGGGGAGGATGGGCGGGAAGTGTGAATTCACAGAGGACCACTCGAAGAACAAAAATTACAGGTAAGTAACCTCTCTTTCTTCTTCGTGGCCTCTGTGAATGCACACTAATGGGTGATTAGCAAGCTTAACTTTGAACGGTGGAGGGACGTCACGGCAACACAGCAGATAAAACTGCACGTCCAAACCGGGCATCCTCCTTGGCACGGACATCTAGCCGGTAGTGGGACACAAATGTAGAGGGTGTAGACCAAGTAGCAGCCCTGCAAATGTCCTGTAGTGGGACACCCCTCAGGAACGCCGTGGAGGTAGCCACCACTCTGGTGGAGTGAGCCTTAATGGAGTCCGGAAGAGGCTTGTGGGCCTGTTCATAAGCCAGGCGAATGGTCTGGACTAGCCACCTCGAGATAGTCTGAGGGGAGACTTGATGCCCTCTGTGAGGCAAGTGAGGTGAAATGAAGAGACGTTTGGACTGTCTGAATGGAGTAGTCCTCTGAACGTAGTAAGATAATGCCCAGCGAACATCTAACAGGTGTAAAGACCTTTCAACAGGAGTAGACGGTTGAGGAAAGAAGGTAGGCAGGATAATGGGCTGGCGAACGTGAAAACCGGAACAAACCTTGGGCAGGAATGAAATATCCGGATAAAGGGTTACCTTGTCCGAATGAAACTGAAGAAAAGGCAGGTCATCTCGCAAGGAAGCAAGTTCAGAAGCCCTCCTGGCCGAGGTAATGGCAACCAAGAACAGAACCTTGTAAGTGAGCAAACGCTCAGAAACTGTGGCAAGCGGCTCAAAGGGAGGCCGTGTCAGACAATTCAAGACAGTGTGGAGTGACCACTGGGGGGTAGGCAGTATCCGAGGAGGGTGGAGACGTGCCACACCATGAAGAAATCGTTTAACTGTGGGCTGTCAAAAAAGGAGGGCAGCATCTGAGTCAGGAGGTTGATGTGCCACTATTGCTGACAGGTACACCTTGAGGGTGGACAGTGCCAAGTGGTTGTTGAATAGGTATGAAAGAAATTCTAAGACTGCGTCTATAGAGGTTGGTGAAATAGGGAAATTTCGTGAGGTTGCAAATTTTTTGAAAGCGAGCCATTTGTTCTTGTATAAAGTTTTAGTCAAAGGTTTCCAGCAGTGGGAAATGATGGTATTCACTGAGGCAGTATTCTCCATGCGGTGAGGTGGAGGGACGGAACGTCCAGGTGATATGTGGCTCCATCGTGTTGAGTGAGCAGATGTGGAAGGGATGGAAGTTTCATGGAGTCTGCAGACATTGTTGTCAGCATCGTGAACCACAGTTGGCGTGGCCAGCAAGGCGCGACAAGAATGACATCCGCATTGTCGTGGTGTATCTTGACAATGGTCCGTAGTAACAGAGGAAAGGGAGGAAACATGTAAAAGAGACGTTTGGTCCAAGGAACCATGAGAGCATCGCCCTCTGAGCCGACTCCCACCCCTGCTCTTGAGAAATAAGCTGCACACTTGGTGTTGCACTGTGTGGCGAAAGCATCCACGGTCGGGAATCCCCACCGCCTGCAGATGCGGAGGAATACAGTCTGAACGAGGGTCCATTCGTGCATGGTTGTAGTTGTCCTGATGAGACGGTCCACCCAGATATTGTCCTGAGTGGAGATGTGGATCGCCGATGGAAAAATGTGGTGGTCCAGACACCACTCCCAGAACTGAACTGTCAGGTACAGGAGAGGAGGTGAGTGTGTGCCGCCCTGTTTGTTCACGTAGAACATGGCTGTTGTGTTGTCTGTGACGATTTGTACTGCTGTGCCTGCGATGATGGGAAGGAAGGCACAGCAGGCTTTGAAAATTGCCAAAAGTTCCAAGTTGTTGATGTGGAGCCTCCTCTCTGTTGGTGACCAGGGAGCGTGGACTTGAAGTGCATTGCAGTGGGCACCCCAACCTACCAGACTGGTGTTGGTGGTGATTCGTGAGGTGAGGAGAAGTGGAGCAAAGGGACGACCCATGAAGAGATTGCGGGGATTGGTCCACCATGTGAGCTGTTGTGCTAATTCGGGGAAAACTTGTAGACGCATTCTGGGAGAGTCAACCAGGGGGTTGAAGAGGGAGAGAAACCATGCCTGAAGAGATCTCATTTTTAGTCTGGCATGCGGTATTACAGAGGTGGTGGAAGCCATGAGGCCTAGGAGTTTTTGAGTTTGGTGAGCCGTAACCAATTGTAGCGGTGTAAAGTGGTTGATTAGAGCGTGTATCTTGATCGCATGGTCTTGCGGGAGAAAAGCTCTTGCCCTTTTCATGTCCAATACCACGCCTATGTAGTTTGCCACTTGAGAAGGGGTCAACATTGATTTTTTGTAGTTGACCTGGAGTCCTAGACTCTCCAAAAGGGACAGTGCCGTATTGGTGTGGCACTCTGCCTGTTGTTTTGAAGGAACTACCAGCAGCCAGTCGTCGATGTACGGATACACCGTGATGCCCCTTGTGCGAAGGAATGCAGCCACTGGCGCCATACATTTTGTGAAGACTCGAGGAGCCGTAGAGAGGCCGAAGGGCAAGGCGATAAACTCGAAAGAGGTGGTACCAAGAGAGAAGCGCAGGTATTTGCGGTGGTCTTGCCTGATAGAGATATGAAAGTATGCGTTGCTCAAATCGACAACCATGAACCAATCTCCGCGATGAAGTAATGGAAGGATACGCTCTAAGGTAACCATACGGAAGCGACGGTAAGTAATGAAGAAGTTTAAATCTTGGAGGTCCAAAATAGGGCAGAAAGAGTTGCCCTTTTTTGGAACCAAAAAGTATCTTGAGAAAAAACCTGGATCTGCTGGATCCGGGGAGGCGAGTGATATGGATGATTTTCCTAAGAGCACCTTTATTTCTCTTTTTAGGGCGATGGAAGGAGGAGTGAGGATAACTCGAGATGGAGGGAGTTCCAGAAACTCTATGGCATAGCCGTGAGCGATTATGGTGAGTACCCAGTTGTCAGAGGTAATGTCGAGCCAATTTCGAAGAAAGGATGCTAGGTGAGTTGAATGATTGGTGGGTGGGCCAGAGGTGAGAGTAAGGTGGAAGTCAAAGACCCTGCTTGGATTTCCGGTCAGTCTTCCTAAAAGTTTGACGTGTGCGCTGGCGTTGATCTTGATGCCGAGTGGGGTAAGAAGGTTGTGGGGGAAAATACTTCTGTTTTCCCTGGTAGGGTTTGTACGGTTGGTAGGATGGTTGTCGTTTCCACGGGTAGCGGTTCTTGTAATACGGCTGAGATGAATAAGAATGAGCTGTCTTCTTTACCTTTTGCAGATTTTCAAGGATGTTGTCTGTTTTGGGATCAAACAGACCTGTACCATCAAAAGGTAAGTCCTGTATCCTGGTTTTGGAGTCATCGTTAATGTTGGCCGATCGGAGCCATGCGTGGTGTCTGATTGCCACTCCAGTCATTAGGCTTCTAGATGCCGCCTCAATAATATGTCTGGCAGTCACTCTCTCCTGCCATGCCAGAGCCATAGCCTCCTGGTGTAAAGAAAGTCCACAGGGCTTTAGTTCTGCTGGAGCAGCCTGTAAGGATGGAAGGGCGCGGTTCCACAGGTGCTTGTGGTATGCGCCCATCGCAGCAATGTAATTCGCAGCCCTAAGGGTGAAGAATGCCAGAGAGTATGCCCTTCGACCAAGGATGTCCATTCTCCTGCCCTCTTTATTGTTAGGGGTGGCGTTAGAACTAGATTTGGATTTAGCCTGAGTAACATCAACCACCACTGAATTAGGAGGAAGATGCTTGGTAAGGAAATCCAACTCGGTACCGTGGCTCTTGTATAGGTTTTCAACCCGACGTGACATCTGTGGGGCCGAGCAAGGTTTGTCCCAGGACTGCTTAATCAGGCATAGTAATGATGGAATGAAGGCCATACATAGAGGAGGGGTTTGATCCTCATCTATATCCTCATAGACTTTGTCCGTTGCAACCTGAGGTGGTTGATGCACTGAAAGATCTAACGCCTTAGCTATACGCTGTATCATGCTCGAATAGGAGGCAAAATCAGCTGCTGGTGAAGTAGGGTTATTGTCGTCGATCTCGGAGTCCGGCGTATTAGCGTTCGGTGGGGACTCGCGGAATGAAGAGTCCGACGAATCCGACCCATATGGGGCGGAATCTGAGGATGGGGAAGTATCTGAAGGAGAGTCACCCCTGGAGCGACGTGTTGGTTTGGTAGAGCGAGAAGTGGTCGACAATCTCTTTCTTTTGCGCTTGGTACCATGATCGGTACCGGAGGTGTCTGAATGTGTGGAAGATTCCGATTCCTCCAAAGGGGAACGGCGTCAGCGGCGCTTGACAGACTTCTTGGATTCGTCGGGGACAGTCAAAGAAGTTTTCGGGTGATGTTTAAGCGAGGGCACGGTACCGGTGACTTCGATACTGTCAGCACCAGAACTGCGATCCCGATGTTTGCCGTGGGTGACTTGCTCTGCTATCTTGAATCGTTTAGCGGTCGCCGGTACCGACTTGGAATCCCTCTTAGATGCCTTCGGTATCGATGAGCCCTGCGAGGGCTGATCTCATTTACGTCCTCTATTGCCAGAGTTTCAAACGGGGATGGAAGATGAGTCCTCATCCGAAGAGTCGGTATCGTGGGAGGACAAGGAAGAAGAGGACGACGAAGTGGAAGAGTCGAACCCGTACAACATACGGGGATCATACCATCTCTCCATCTCCTTGCGCCAGCGCTTGATATGCTTGCAGCGGTACGGCATTGGCGGCCAATCATCAGGAAGACCTCGGCTCTTCTTATGCTTGGGGCGGTGTTTCCGAACCCCAGATTTTTTGGAGACCTTCGGCCTCGAATGCTTCGAAGACCGGGAATCTCCAGAGGCCAGTACCAAATGTTTAGTCCTATCTTTCTTCTTTTTGACTGTGACCGGATCTGGCAAACGTGGCAATCCTGAGCCCGACTCCGAAAGTATAGGCGGCGGTGATCCGGGGCTCATAGGTACTGAGGACTCTTGGGATGGTACCGCAGTCGCTACTGTAGCAGTAGGTACCGCGAGCAATGGAGAAATTTGGTCACCACGAACTGGAGGAGAAGAGCTTTTAGTGTGCTCGGCATGAGTCGGGGAGCGAAGGGATGGACGCTGAGGCGTTGATTGTTGTAAAGGAGGAGAAGTCAGTTTCTTAGATTTTGAAGAGGAAGGTTTAGATTTAGGCTTGACAGAGTGAGAGGTAGACTTGGATTTAGAAGGCTTGATTTTGGGAGATTGAACAGGCGTTACAGTAGGCGAAGTAGTGGACCTGGGCAGCGATAGAGAGTCCATCTCGGGAGGCTTAAGAGATCTCTCCCACAAAGAGGCGTGTAAACGGAGGTCTCTAAGTTTTAGCACCTGTTTGGTGAAACTCCTACAATGAGGGCAGGATTGAGGGAGATGAGTTTCGCCCAAACAAAAAAGACAGAGCTGATGACCATCCGTCGTGGGGATCTTTTTGTGACAGGAGATGCAGCTCTTGAAGGAGACTTTAGGGGCCATAAAATGCGGGAAGGGGGAGGGGGAGGGGGAAACTAACTCTACAAACGGTCCTAGACTAACTACTTTTTTAAAAAAAAACAGAGAAGAAGGGGAACAATACAGACAATTGACGAGAATCGGAGAATCGGTATCTGAAAAATTCCAGTTCCCGCGTGAGGAGCTCCAGAGTCAGAGACCTACCACTGCAGCGGAAAAAATGGAACTGAGGTAACCACCAGGACGGGCGGACCACGTGGGCTCCAGGGGGGGCGGTCCTAGCGGTTTTTTAGCTCCAGAATATTCAGAGGCCTCTGCGCATGCGCAGACTAAACCCATTAGTGTGCATTCACAGAGGCCACGAAGAAGAACCTTTCTTGTGCAGAGGAAAGTCAGGGAATCTCGGTGCAGCAAAGTTGGAGAAATGGCTAAGAGTAGGAAATTTTGTAAGTACTAGCCACATTCTTAGTTTGCACATTCTAACTGATTGTCGCTTGCTCTTAGTTGCGTAACCCTGCTTAAACATGGAAAGTGTGAAATGACTGCAACATTGTCCCCACACTTAGTTGCTTTCTAGTTTGTTTGGCTGGATCATGTACAAACATGAAACTTGGCATCCCTTTCTTTAGAAATAAAGCATAAAGCAAAGTCTATACATTTTCCAACACTTGAAAGGTGCCAGTAAGTAGGTACTATCTCTAAATCTGGTTTGAGAAGTTTGTATCTATTCATTTTTTCAAAACTGTGATGTGGATGGGTACTTGCTACTCAATGAAAATGAAAGTCTTTCCTTCCTCTCTCCTACTAGGGCTGTATAATCTAACAAGCCATGTTTAATATAGTTCATTGATCCAAAGTAAAGAATCTGACTTTCACTGTGATAGTAAATCTGGGTTTGTGGGGCCAATTTTTGCTTTGAGATCCTTGTGAGCCTCCTACAGAGGCTTCAAAGACTGTCAATAATGGAAAAAGAAAAGAGGGAGAGCAAAGAAATAAAGGGAAGGGAAGGGAAGCATGAAGACAGAATTGGGTAGAAATTTATTTCCAGTGGGATCTTTTGGTGCTAAGATCCATGAAGAGTTTCTTCTGAATAAGTACAATCCAATTAAAGGTTTACCACCTTTTTTGAGAATAAAGCAGTGATGGGGAAACAGTGACCCTCCAAATGTTGTTGGACTTCTCCTCTGTTCAGTCTTAACTGATGTAGCCATTGGACAAAGATTATAGGATTTGTAGTCAGACATTTGGAAAGACAACAATAGGGAAGGGTGGATCAATTGAGTCACATCTCGTCAAGGTTCTCGTTTTTCTGTCTTCTTGGGTTTTTCCCCCTCCTATCACAGGCTGGACATAATCATGTCAATTCTGACTTTGGATGTAGCTGTTCTCAGTGATCATGTTGTGTTGCAGCTGAAGCTTTTCCAGTTGATATACTTTTCTTCCTGCATTTCTTTTCCCTGTTATTCTACCTTGAATGATTAGTTGCAACATTTTGCACTTTTTGTTTCTCATTACATGGCCCAAATATTTCTGTCTTCTGCATTTCATGAATTGCATGATTTCTTGGCCTTTATTCATTTGTCCGAGTACTTCTTTGTTAACCTCTTGACCGAAAAATAGAAGAGACTATACTTTTATTTACACCACTAAAAATCAAACATTAAACACAAGCTTTCATGAAAAAAAAAATCCACTTCCTCAGGCTTAGAGTAGATGGGTACATTTAGGGGCTATCTCCTATCCCAGAGGCTGGGTGGAAAATTCCAGCCAAATGGCACCAGAGGTGAGGCATTTAAAAACAGAATTCCCCCAACTGGTTGAAACCAGCTCACCTTAAGCAACACACCTGGAGGATCATCTCTGCCATAACAATCTTGGGACCTTCATACATAATTTTTCTACACTAAACCTGAGGAAGTGGATTTTCTTCATGAAAGCTTGTGTTTAATGTTTGATTTTTAGTGGACTAAATAAAGGTATCACCTCTTCTACTTTTGGATTGCATCATACCAGATGGCTATCTCTGATTTTTTTTTTAAACTCTCAGCCCAGGAGACTCTTAGCATCCTATGACAAGTCTGCGTTTGAAATACTTTCAACTTCTTATGGATTAAAGGGTGTTTAGATACATTTTAATATTAAGATTGCTGGGTACATTGATATTTTTGTTATTCTATAGATTGCATCACAAGGCTATAAATGCACAGATTCCTGACCATAAATTACATTTCAGTCTGTGCTCAATTCTGGACAGTGAAGTTCTGACCAAAAGACAGACGGACAGAAAGAAAGAAAGAAAGAACATCTATGTGAATTTCTCCCATATACTTAGCTTTTGTTCCATATCTATGGAATAAGGGATAAAACAGGCATACATTTGGCCAATGCAAATAGCCAGCTGGCAAAATTAGAAGTTTTCTTTCATATCATATCATATCATATCACATCATATCATATCATATCATATCATTTTATTTGGTCATTTGAATTAATGAAAATGGAGATCACTGTTTTCTTTTTCTCACATGTTCCAATATGCAATAAAGCTTAGGGAGCTTATCAAGAAGTCACATTTCCAATTCTACTCCTTGTTAAATAAGTTTCCAATCCTATAAACACTTAGATAGCCCCCCCCCCCGAAAAATACATATAGAATTGCAGTGCCTATCATAGGCCTGTTCAGTCATGATTTATTGTAAGTATTAACAGGGCGCCTAGGATACTCGCTCCAGCCTTGCTCCCTCCACCCCAGACCTCCCTGTCTTGGTGGAGAAATGTAAAATGGGCATACTATCATCTTCAAGTGAATGTGGTTACAAAATTCCATGTCATCTGAAATACCACTTTATCAGGGCTTTTGGTTTTGTGGAAGATGATCACAGCACCATTGCAAACTATTCCTTCCAACAGAGGAAGCTTGGAGTTGTAGAGGGGAGGGGAGGGAAGTGAAGATTCTTTCTAATCACCTCTCTGGCTCCCTCCACTTGGTTAGAAAAATGACTGTGTAGGTTTATACGGCTTAGTGATCTGTGACATGGAGTAGGAAAGATATTTCTCCAAGGGCGTATGCCTGTGTACACACTTGCCTTCCTCTCCTTTCTTTTTTATTTATTTATTTACTTTTGGGGGGATGTCAATTCCATTTTTAAAAAATATTTGTTTGGAGAAATTTAAATATTTTCATTTTCTGCAAGATATATATATATATATGTTACTGGCACTTTGGTACTCATTTCAGATCTTGACAAATGTGTCCACAATGACTGCCTGGGCCAGAAACAGGCATTAGCTTTGGCTCTTGATTATAGCTGAAAGCTCACTAATGTCATGGCAGCATGTGTGGAGCAGTCTTCTATGTTTGTAAAATCAGTCTGCATTGGAATCCCATGCTTAAATCCAAAAGGCCAAGAATCTGATTTGCATAATCCCAGAAGAATTCATAGTGTGATACTCAGATATTCCAATTAGTTAAGGATTCCCCTCATCCAGATATGGACTATTGCTGACATTTGTATCTGGCTCAGGTAAATTTATGGTTAATGTTCTGCTGCAGCTGCTGGAGAGCCCATGGGCTTCAAACAGTGAGGCTGGCTCTTTGCCCTCCATTCCGGATAACGCGAGACCATCCAGTATCATGTGACTTGCAGGTGGGAGGGGGGAAAGCCAGAATACTTAAGGGGCTTTCCCCCCTTGCACCGCCCTCTTCTTTTTCGGGCACCGACTGGGCTGCATTGCGGCAATTTTTGAACTGTGTCATTTACTCTGCAAACTTCATGGACAGGAGGGCAGCATCGGCTCCCTCCCAGGGGTCTAAGTTTGATTGTTGCTTTATTAATTTGTTACTTTATTAATTGTATAGTTTCTTTACCTAAGTTTGTTAAGTAGTTCGAGCGGGTAAGGGGGGGAAAAGCAGCGGCGCGGCTTCGCGTCCACCGCACAGCGGCACGAAAGTTCAAAAGGAATAAATAAATAATAACAAAATAAATCAAAGGGAAGCAGAGGCAAACAGCGGGAAAGGTCGGAGACAGGTTTTGTATGAAAAATTAGATAACAAAAGATGCGATAGGATTCAGGACGATAGCCGGGTGAGCCGCGAATAAAAAAATTAACCGAGTGCTGCCTTGATTTTCGTTAGTGGAAGGCTTTAATTTAATTTCTTTTGGCTCTACGATAATTTCATTTGCCCACGGATTTGGTTACCTACCTTTTTGGAGGAGTTTCATTGGCAAGGCTTAGGAATCCGCTTTGTTTTTTCCAGTTAACAGTGTGCCTACCCCCCCCCCCCCGCATTCAAGCACTAACGGTTGGAAGCAACTTGGCTGTGGGACCGGACGGTCTCCTAGCCAAGTGCACAACGGTTTTAAAAAAAAGTAAATTAAAAGGAAAACATGAAATTAAATTAAATTAGAAAAGGGGAAAGTTGAAAGCAAATCAGAAAGTAGGATAGTTATAGCAAATAATAACAAAAAAACTAAAATAAAAAATAAAAGTAATAAAATAAATAATAATAATAATAATTAAAAAAGGGGGGAGAAGCACAAATATAATATTAAGAATAAAACCTTAGTACTAAACAGGTAGTACCTTTATTAAATTAATAATTAATTGATGACTGATTTAATTATTAAATAAAATATATTGGGCAGTAAAATCAATTTGATTAAGCAATAGCTAATTCATTATAAAGAATAATTTTTAATCTAATCAATCAGGAAATTAATTGGGTAAGTAATTAATTGAATAATTAAGTTGGTTGACATTGTTTACAACAGAATTAAATAGTTAATCGATAAATTAATAAATACATACGCCCTGGCTATAGGGAGCCTTATTAGAGGGTATTTTCTCCAGCGTCCTTTCTGCAAGGGGCTGTGACTTGGGACCCTGTTAGGTCAAGATTAAAAGCGGGGTGAGTTATAAGTGATATTCAGGCTGCAAATTAGTGGCTAATTCATCTAGAACTTATTTCACTTCACCTGGGTAGCATTAGTTAGTCTGACTTGCTACTTGATTAATACATAAATAAAGGTAATGATGACATCGAAGAAGGAGCAGGGCACCCGGAAGGGATAACAGCCTGCCAGGAAAAGGCCAGCCCCTCAGGTGTCTCGCCCACAATCATCATCGGACGAGGAGTCCGAGTTACAAGAAATAGTCGGGCATCTAAATTTTGCCTGTCGAGTAGTGGCTCTGGGCCGAGCATTTCTCCGGCACCTGTGTGATGCCATGAAGGGTCTGCACAAACCAATGCACAGAACCAGAATAACCCGAGGTATGAAGGAAGATCTCCTAGTATGGAGTCGGTTTCTGGAGGAATTCAACGGAATTTCCTTCTGGAGAAGTGAAATAGGTTTGAAGGCAGACTTCCAAGTGCACTCGGATGCTTCAGGAGCACTGGGATTCGGAATTTATTTCCGCTGTAGATGGTATGCTGGAGTATGGCCAGAGGAATGGCACCAGAAAGGCATCACAAAGGACCTGACATTTTTGGAATTTTTTCCAATTATGGGTACACTATGGATTTGGGCAGAAGAATGGGCAAACTCAGTGGTCCGCTTCTGGTGTGACAATCAAGCGGTTGTTTATATCATAAACAACCTCACGTCACAATCAGAACGGTTCATGATGTTGGTCAGGGCCTTTACATTACGTGCATTGCAATTTAATATATTGGTGCATGCCCAGCATGTGCCAGGTATAGACAATAGGATAGAGGACGCTCTATCACACCAACGTATCGAGCGGTTCAGGGAGCTAGCACCAGAAGCCAGGGAGCTGCCAGAAGTTCTTCCTCTGGAGGTCTGGCAAATTGGCGTGAGGACGCATCCAGAGCAATAAGTTTGGCCCTGGCACCAAGGACAAGGAAGGGTTACTCGGCCGTGAGTACAGAGTTTCAGGAGTTTAGGAAACTGGTTAAGCTGGAACTGGTTTGGCCGGTTCCAGTCAAACACTTACAACAATTTATAGTGTACCTTAATAGGAAAGGGCTGGCACCGGGCACTATCCAAGGGAGGCTGTCGGTGCTTGCTTTTCACACAAAGATAAATGGATATAGGGACTTTTCGGGGGACTATAGAATAAGGAAAATGTTAGAGGGTTGGTCTAAAGAGAGGGGGAGAGTGTTTGACACTAGGATGCCTATTGTTGGAGTGCATATGCGAGCAATGGGCGATCCTCTGTAAGGACGAATACGAAAAGGTACTATTTAATGCAGCTTCATTAATAGCATTTTTCGGTGCCCTCAGGATTGGTGAGCTGGTGGCTGGAGGGAAAGCAGACACCTCAGCTAGCCTTACAATGGCAGGACATTAAAGTCCTGGATGGGAGACTAAAAATCACGATTAGGCGATCCAAGGCCGATCAAAAAGGCAAAGGGAAGCAGTTGGTTTTGGGGCAATGCAGTTTAGAAAGCATATGTCCAGTTAAGGCCACTCAGATGTACCTAGAATTCAGGGGGCAAGAAATAGGGTATTTTTTCCAATACACTGATAAGTCACCTTTGACTAAATATCAGTTTTGGAAATTGACAGACTTAGCTTTTGATAGGTAGGTGTTAAGGGCACAAGATTTGGCACCCATTAGTTCAGAATTGGAGCGGCATCCACTGCGGCAGCCCTTGGATATAGCCCAGAACAAATTAAGCAGTTAGGCCGATGGTCATCCTCAAGTTACCTAAGGTACATTAGAACCCTACCTAACGTGTAGGCAGGGGCCTGGTTATGTCTTTACAGGTCCCCTAGGGTCCGGAGGTCGAAAGCACATAGTGATCGTTGGCCATAGCTACGTTTATTGGGCAGAGCGATATGCTGCCACATCCTCATGGGGGAGCGATCTGGGGCTTGGAGCCCATGCGCACATTACCTGGAAAGGACTGTGTGGCATACAGTGGATTCAGCTGGGCAGGATGACAGCATTCGGCCAGTTCCCACCAGATGTGCTGGTAATTCACCTCGGAGGCAATGATTTGCCTGAACTGTCTGGTAGGGCGTTGATCCTGGACATTCTGCGTGACCTTAAATGGTTGAATGCCAGGTATCCTGCAATGCGGATCGTGTGGTCCACGATCATTCCTCAGTTAGACTGGCGAGGCACCGAGAGTGTTGGCGATGTTAACAAGGCCCGGCGGGGCGTTAACAAAGAAGTATGCAGAGGCGTCTGCAGCGGCCTTGGATCGGTGATAGGTCACCACAGGATCCAAGTGGAGAAGACTGAATTTTTCAAGAGCGACAGTGTCCACCTTTCTGATTCAGGTTTGGATGTCTTTTTAGAAGACATTAGAGGGGCCCTGCTTGTCGAGCTCGAAAGGCTCTGTGGTGGACATGGGACATAGCTAGGCTAGTCCCTATGCTGTGGCGGGTAGTGCGGAAAAAACAGGTATTTCCGGTGTGTCCCACTGTAATTTCAGGTAAGCCAACAGCACATCCGACCTCCCGGCACTGCAGATCGTGCAATTACAGTGCCTGTGGGGGAAAGATGCGATGGGCCACTTCCGGACAAACAGTCATCAACTAAAGATGGCTTGAGGTCTGGGGGTGTTTATTAGCGGCTGGCCGGGTTCCTGCTGTCATTAAGACTGCTGGAACCTGGGGCCAGGGACTCGCCCATTTGTTGATCAAGGGGTATTTGGATACCCCTGCCAATTACCTTTTTCAGCACTACAGCAGGCCCCCTCCTTTTGCCAAAGGATGGCAAAAATTTGAACCTGAATTATTTTAATAAAGTGTGGCCCGTATTTAACCCATATCACTGTCTCGCGTCTTTATTCCGGGATTGGGAGGGCAATGCTGCAGCCGCTGGAGAGCCCATGGGCTTCAAACAGCGAGGCTGGCTCTTTGCCCTCCATTCCGGATAACGCGAGACCATCCAGTATCACGTGACTTGAAGGTGGGAGGGGGGAAGGCCAGAATACTTAAGAGGCTTTCCCCCTCGCACTGCCCTCTTCTTTTTTGGGCACCCAGCCTTTTTCTAGTGTGAGTTTTTCTGGTCGCCTTTAAGGGGCCGGATTGGAATTTTTGACCTTCATCCTGATTGGCCTTTGGATGGAGGGATTTTTTGCCTATCCCACACTGGAAGAGGGTTGTTGGCATTTTGGTGGAAAATTTTGGTCACACTGGCAGGTAGTGCGGAAAAAAACAGGTATTTCCGGTGTGTCCCACTGTAATTTCAGGTAAGCCAACAGCACATCCGACCTCCCGGCACTGCAGATCGTGCAATTACAGTGCCTGTGGGGGGAAGATGCGATGGGCCACTTCCGGACAAACAGTCATCAACTAAAGATGGCTTGAGGTCTGGGGGTGTTTATTAGCGGCTGGCCAGGGTTCCTGCTGTCATTAAGACCGCTGGAACCTGGGGCCAGGGACTCGCCCATTTGTTGATCAAGGGGTATTTGGATACCCCTGCCAATTACCTTTTTCCGCACTACAGCAGGCTCCCTCCTTTTGCCAAAGGATGGCAAAAATTTGAACCTGAATTATTTTAATAAAGTGTGGCCCGTATTTAACCCATATCACTGTCTCGTGTCTTTATTCCGGGATTGGGAGGGCAATAGACATGTCCACTAGATTTCATATGGGTGCACATTTTCCTTCTCTTTAAAATGCAATAAACATTATGTTCTAACCACACTTACAATGTATGTATTTCTTCACTTTGAGGTAACAGGCAGAGGAGAAAAGCCTTCAAGAACATCACATAGGGCTGGGATGGATTTTAGGTTTTATCTGGATGGGGAAAAAAAGCCCTCAGCAAATTTGTGAGATGTGCTTTATGGTCTTTTCTGAAGTTCTGGGATAAATTTAGATGCAATTTCATTCCAGCTGTCTTTCAGCTCTCTTTGCTTTTCCATCACATACATCTCAGCTGTAAGAATATGGGTAATTTTTCAAGATGGAGGAAGCAACCATTTGTTAGATGTATTGATTGCTCACTCCTACCCCAAAACAGTTATGATCCATTTATTTCTCGAGTTGACTTACCTTTAAGAGTGTATTGATCTCTTTCAGGCAAAACATTTAAAAATGGATAATACTAACAAACTCAAAATCTTGCACATCTTTGGAAAGATTTTTATTGTAGATATGTCTTTTAAAAGATTCCACATCAACAAGCTCCACAATCTAGCAAGTCATAAACGTAATGGCTATAATACAGAAGGGTTCTCTAGAGGATTCCACAGAGCATTAGGGAATCTTCTTGTTGTTTATTTGTTCTTTTAAAGAAAAAAGCATAATTGGTGGAGTCTGCCAAGATACTAGAAAGCTGCAATGTGCTAATGCTAGATCTGAGAAAACTTGAAGATCTTTTATTACCAATTATTAAGGTCCAAATATGAAGTCTTGCCTAAGTTAAGAAACACAACATGCATTAGGTTATGCCAGTAAGTTGAATCCCTCACATGGGGTCATGGCAGGAATTGATAAGTTCCATTTTCCTTGTCTTAATATACTAGCATTTCTTCCTATCTATGTTTTGCTAACATACACAATAAAGGATGGTGACTTGTGGCTTTGAGGAGATTTTGATGGTTGGGTTTAACATATTTTCTCCCACATACTCTATAGTCCTTATGCTTGTATCTTGTGGGTTTTGCAAAATAGCCTGTTGGTCTTGCGGGTTGTAATTCAAAGAGAACACTCATTATTAATTTAGCCATTTGGAATATGTGGTATTGACAGTGCATTGAGTGAACGTCTCCCTGATGCTATGGGAAGAATTTTTAGAAGTGGGAAGATAGGCTTTTTTGTTTTGTTTCAACAAACCTTATCTTCTTCTGTAATCCAGGAATTAATTATGTCTTGTGTGGAAACTATGGCAACCCTACATCTAGAACATTTTCCTTAAGATGGATCCAGACATTGAGTTATTTCCCTCTCCCTGCTGTGCTATTTGATTTGACTAGCAATAGAAACATCAGATGAGTAATGTGTATGTAGATGCTTTACCTAACAAGAATTCTATTGTTATCTAATCATGTCTAAGAGATTTGCCATTCTCTAGACATGGCTAGACTCCTTCAGCTAGCTTCTTATTCTGTGTTTCTTCTCCAAAGGAGATTTAACAAGAGGGATGTAGACTTGAGAATTCACTGTAATGAACTATTGTTACAACCCACACAGAGAATGTTGAAGAGTTAAAGTTCTACTTGTTGAAATCCAGACAGAAACTGTGTCAATCAATCAGCAAGAATATACTCTGGCTTCTCTCCCTCTGTCAAGAAGACAGTCGTCAACATGGGAATTGCTTTTTTTATATCAGCCAAGTGAAGAACATCTTTCTTTTGTCCCTTACATTTCTAGCCTATCAAAGTTGGGCTTGAATCATATGCTTGAATCATATGCTACTCTACCAATAGGGCTAATGCATTTGCATTGCTGGATCCCGTGCTGTTGTACTGGAATAATGTTTGAATTATATGCTATGGTCAGATCATCTGAGATGCGGTCACCTATGCCCACTCACACATGAGTAGGGGATTCTCTATGGACTATGTTCTCAACTTGAATCTAACTATGCAGAAGTTGCAATTATGTCATACTGCCAATGCTTGGCTCAAATGTTGCTAATACGTAGCACTGAAACCTGAATCTACATTGGAAATTTAAAATAGTTGTAATTTATTTTGTGTATTTCAAGGATGTACATGAAATTTGGAGACCCAAGAAGCTCCTTAGAGGGGATTATTTCTGCCAAATACCAGAAAATTACATCCATGGAATTTTATGCTCTTTTTTCCATTAAAATAACCAGAATTGTTTTTTCACAGGTAGCCACTTCTGAGTTGATGATTCCTGAAATGTTTAATACAGATAGGGTTTGGTGTAATCCACTTTTAAAATTTGCTTTAATATGCAACGTTTGCTGAAATGTATGTGCAGTTTTTCCTCATTATGATGGGGTCTCACTGTGGTGTGTAAAGCTTCAGGCCAGAATCCTGCTGTCAAATGCAGAGTGTGATTGCTTTGTGGGAGTAGCTTTCTCCTGCACAAAGGAATTGTGAATACTACTTTCTTGTGCAAAATAAGCAAAGGCTCAGATTAATCAAGACAATCAACACCCAGCAAAACACTCATTATAGGTTTCTTTTTTGAGGGGTATGGTGTTTATTTTTAAAATGATATGGTAGTAAAAGCCAAATAAAATCTAACTGGATGACTGCATTGGCAAATAATATGGGAAATGCTCCAGAACTGGGATGGTCAGATTTGCATTATTTTCCATTGACTATACATTGTACAAGTCAAGATATATCAGCTCAGATTCCTCCACCACCACCCCAATTTGTTTTTGCTCTGCCATTGCAGCTTCTACTTCTTTTCTTTTCTTTTCTTGTGAATGCATTAACTTCACCATAGCTGTGTGATTGCTTGTGCCAATGCCTGCAGTTTGATCCTGTAAAGTAGTGGGTTCAGACACGGAGATGACTTCAGCATAGCTCTTTATTTACAGGAGACACTACAAACAAACAGTCACAGCAAGGGGCCATATATACACTCAAACCTTCACCAAAACACACACACACCAACATTAAATCAATCAATAACCACACCCAACAGTTAAAAACTCTCTTGGCCCATTGCTAGTCTGTAGGAGTAACTGAATTGACTGGCTCAGCAAGCACAGTCAATCTCAGTACATCTGCAAGCAGCCTATCCAACAAAGGATCTTCACCTGAAGCTCCCAATACATTACAGATCCTACTATGAAGGGGTTTGTAGACCTTCTGTTTTGGTCCTTTCCATCCAGCTAGAGCAACAGTGACACAGGGCAGCAGGCCCATTCAGGTGGGAACCTGACTGCTCTTTGAATTCTTTTCTCTCCAGACCTAGTGCCCAGGTCCACTTGATTTCCTTTCTCATCCATTTCATTTATTCCTCCTTTTTTTAAAAAAATGTGCCATTGCATATGGCAGCCTAGGAGACCCAAAGAAAAGAAAAGAATGGGAAGTCATCTGAGAATGATGAGGAAATTGACAGTCAATCTTTGTTTGCAGCTTATTAAGGCAGTTCTACTGTAGCTGTGCCTTCTGCAAATCTGAATTGCTAGAGGAGAGCTACAATAACAAGCTGCAAATAAGTCTGAGTGCCAATTACTTCCCAGCTCTCTGCTATCTCTTGTTCACCTGGGGAACCTTAACTTCCTGGGTGTAACTTCACACCAGATCCATTCTCATTTTTCCTGCTGTGTGGTCATTCCCTAAGAAACAAAGCTACATGAGAGAACTCAATAGATAACGTCCATGATAGATAACTTCACATTCCATCCCTGAAGACTCTGTGATTGGAAAACATTGTCTGGCTTTCTCTCAGTGTCTGAATGGCTGAATCAATCTAAAGTGATTCAGACTAATCAAGATCCAATTGAGGCCCCATTTGGTCAGAATCACAAGAGTTAGAAAACTAGCATTCCAGGAAGCAGTCTTCAGTACATAGACATTTGTGCTAAATGACAGCAATATAGTGTTTACGATACCATGCTAAACTCCTTGTTGTTACTCTAGAAGATAAATAAGATCTAGGGAAGATAATACTTGGTAGATTAGTAATAATAAATTAGTGCCATCAAGTCAGTTTGTTTGTTTGTTTGTTTGTTTGTTTGTTTGTTTGTTTGTTTGTTTGTTTGTTTGTTTGTTTATTTATTTATTTATTTATTTATTTATTGGATTTCTATCCCGCCCATCCAGACCAAAGGTCTACTCTGGGCAGTTCTAATGTGGCAACACTTTTCAGGATTTTCAAGGTAGAGAATGTTCAGACATGGTTTATGTCGCGCACCCCCAGTGTCCCTAGTTTGTTTCCCCTCAAACCCAGGTCCACCTTTGGACACAACTTGCTTATTTCTCCTTTCACCAACTGCCACCAGTGGATCTTTATCCACATTTTACCAAAGATGCTTCTTGGACACGTGTTGTCAAATATAACTGATTATTTATTACTTAGTTGTTAAATCACACAAGTATGTTCATAGATGTTATATTATGTTGCACTCATTAACCTTGGATATTAAAACACGTTTCTTTATTTGTATTACGTTTCATTAATCACTGGAATAAGATCTGATGACTGTCAATCTATTTTATTTTACTTATATCTTTTAACTATTCTTTAACACATCAACCAACTACTCCAACTGTCCAATCTCTCTCATAAACCTTCCAAACCTCCTCACTCCTTCTCTCTCAGTCTCCAACTCTCTACTCTGACTCCGCCCTCCTGTCCTCCCATAGGCTCCAGCTCTAGAGCTCCACATGACGGACAGGTGGGACATGGGCATTCCGCCACATACCTCCCCCCTTGGAAAGTTTGTTTCATGGGGTAAAACTTATGGTAGTTTACCCTCATGAACAAGGTATGATTTTACTTACCAATATTTCTAACAAAAATTTTTTTCATGCAATTCTCATTTACACATTTGCAATATATACTTACTCTATACTTACTCTTTTACACAGTTTAACACATATTATTCTTATTACTTTACATTTAAATGACATTAATCAACATTTTTATTACTTACAAACCAATTCAGTCACTTTTATCCTTACTTATCATTAGTTCATCTATAAATTGCATTTTCATTTATTTCATAAACATATACACACTTAGAACATTCATTTAGAACAGTTTTTATACCATTAAAAGTTACATTTTTCTTTGTTTCCGTCAGTCATTCTTCTGGTCTTCTTGATAAGGCATCGGCCACTACATTTTGAGTCCCCTTCACGCTCCGGATCTCGAAATCAAAGTCTTGTAATAGTAGGGCCCATCTCATTAACTTATTGTTATTCGCCCTGATTGTCCTCAACCACAGCAGTGGGGAATGGTCTGTGCACAGTACAAAATGTCTACCCCATATGTATGGCCTGAGTTTCTGTATCAACCATACAATCGCAAGACACTCACGTTCTATGGTGGAAAGGTGTCTCTCGCCAGCTTGCAGCTTCTTACTTAGAAAAATCACTGGATGAAGGTTTCTGTCATCATCCGACTGGCTCAGCAAGGCTCCTAATCCGGTGTTGGAAGCATCTGTGAAGACGGTGAACTCGCGTTGGAAATCTGGCGCTCTCAGAACAGGACTGGTCATCAGTGCAGTCTTCAGGTTCTCGAAGGCCTCCTCGCATTCTCTTGGCCACGGGATCTTTTCAGCTGTTCTTTTATGGGTTAAGTCAGATAAAGGGGCGGCTATTTCGCTGAAATTTTGGATAAAGCGTCTATAATAGCCAACTAACCCTAAGAAAGATCTGACTTTTTTCTTTGTTGTTGGTCTAGGCCAGTTACTTTATTTCTTTAGGCACCCAGCCTCGCTGTCTCTGGTACTGATACACTGTTTCTTTCAGTCTCCAGACACCCAGCTTTTTCTCATAAATATTTATATTATTCCAGCCACAGTTAGTTTTAGTCCCCTCAGCTATTCCTTTGACCTTGGCTTCCCTTTTATTCCCTTCAGCGCTCCTCTTTCAGAGTTTGGGATCTAAAGTTAGCCCCTTGGTCTTTCTCTAAGCGTGAGATAAATTTTAAAACCAGAATTCTCCTCAGAGTCTTTTCCTGCCTTAGTCTTTCCACGATCAGGAGTCCCTTCCAAGCTATCCACTAAGAGCTTTAGGGTTTCCCACTCCTCCTTAGCCTTTGACTAACAGGTCCCTCAGACTCAGAGAATTTCTTTTCTCTTTTCTTTGAAGCTCACTGGAATTTATTTACTTCACATCCCACCGCTGTGCCACCACTTATGTCGCGCACCCCCCAGTGTCCCTAGTTTGTTTCCCCTCAAACCCAGGTCCACCTTTGGACACAACTTGCTTATTTCTCCTCTCACCAACTGCCACCAGTGGATCTTTATCCACACTTTACCAAAGATGCTTCTTGGACACGTGTTGTCAAATATAACTGATTATTTATTACTTAGTTATTAAATCACACAAGTATGTTCATAGATGTTATATTATGTTGCACTCATTAAACTTGGATATTAAAACACGTTTCTTTATTTGTATTAAGTTTCATTAATCACGGGAATAAGATCTGATGACTGTCAATCAACTGTCAATCTATTTTATTTTACTTATATCTTTTAACTATACTTTAACACATCAACCAACTACTCCAACTGTCCAATCTCTCTCATAAACCTTCCAAACCTCCTCTCTCCTTCTCTCTCAGTCTCCAACTCTCTACTCTGACTCCGCCCTCCTGTCCCCCCATAGGCTCCAGCTCTAGAGCTCCACATGACAGACAGGTGGGACATGGGCATTCCACCACAGTTTACCATTCCCTTCTTCTGGAGGCACCCTAGGACTGTGCAGCTTGCCCAAGGCCACACAGGCTGGCTCTACTCACATGAGGCACAGTGGGGAATCAGACTCTCAAACTCTTGCTCTGCAGCCATATGACAAATCATTTTTCTATCAAGCCAGCTGCTTGTTTTATTATGATTTAAAAGAACAATATCAACATTAAAGTAAATTTTCAGTTAATTATAATTCATAATTATAAATTTTCAAACTGTTAACTTTTATATGCCAGAATTATTGTGGATACAGCTTCCTAAAGAATTGTCAGTTACATTAGTTTGTCGTAATTCAGAGATCAATCCCCCCTTTGTTGACTGAAATGAGGACAAAGTATTTGAGATACCAAGAAGCATTTTGAAAGTTTGCAAACTTTACCTTTCATGTGAAAGTAAAGAAGCAGAACACACAATGTTTATTTTCTCCAACAAAATGAATCCACCGATACTTCCTTTATGCTCTTTGGCAAACTGCCCGCAAAAAGCTCATTCTTCATTCTTAACATATAAAATCTGCTCAGGAAGCAAACAACACTTCTGGCAGCTGGGAGTTGCAATAACATTCTACTTCAAACTGCTTGTTTCAATCAAAGCACTAACTTTCCTAAAGTCAATTGTGTCTTCAATCACGCTCCGATGAAGAAGGCTGGGATTGTTCTGAATTTAACACTTTTCCATAAAATAATGGAAACTCTGATGTTAGCTTTCACCCTTTATTAGATCTCCAGCCGTATCAGTATTGAGGTCATTTCTGGGCAAGGAAGAACTTGATCCCCAGACCCTCTCCCATCCTTTTGAACTTGATGATGATGCTTTGAAGAGCTTAACCTCTTGCAACTTCAGCCTTGGCTACTGTAGTAGCCAGAGTGTAGTGTAACAGGACTATCTCCCCATGGGAGGCACATTCTAATAGACCACTGTGGGGAATCCTTGCAACTCTGATTGTTTCAGATTACAGCACTTGTGATGTCTAGCCATTGCCCATGTTAGCTGGGATCTTCTAAGAGCTGAATTCATAAATGTCTGAAGGGTCAAAGTTTTCCCATGATGCAACTCCTGACTGTCCTCACTAATTTTTCTTTCCCATATCTGTGTTAGAACCTGAAAATCTCTCTGCTCATGTTCCTTAACATTCCACAGAAGAAGCATTCCCTTATTTTCAGTTCCTACTTGTAATATCTAGGAACAATAATCCTATAATTTATCCTAGTTTGAGAATTTCAGGGAAAATCCAAAGAAACAAAACAAAATAAGACAAAAACATGTGGCATCTTAAAGACTATTATATTTTAATGTGAGCTTTTGTGGCAAGTCTGCTTTGTCAGACATGTAGGCAACAAATGAAATACTGGATGAAATACCAAATTCATAAGTAAAATATTCTAAATAGTCATTGACTTCAAGAGTTTAAGAGTAGCTGAACCAATTTTCCTAATACAGGATTTCCCAATTTCAATCTGTCAGTTTTATTTTTCAGTTACTCTGTAAATATTTTGCAAAGAGTTTCAAGTTTATTTTTTATGTGAAAGGATCTGATATTTGGCATGTAATACAGTATTGTTTATTTGTGACATTTATATCCCACCTTTCTTCCAGGAAGCTCACAGCAGGATACATGACTCTCCTCCTCTCCCACAAAGAACTGGAGGTGGTTCATGGCCAACATGTTGCCTATCTCTGCTGTAATTACTGCACCACGTTGCCTCTTTTTTTCTTTGTGAAGCTTTTGTTAGCTACTAAGTGAAGTTCTACTCCAGTCAAAAGCCATTTCATACTCTACTTTCCAGTTCTTTATATATATATATATTTAACTACAACATAAACATAAACATAAAATACATAAACCAAAATACAAATTGACTGTGTTCCCCACCACCATAGTCGGGACCTCTTGCAGTAATCCTCTTCTTCCTCTATCTTTATTCTTCTTCTTCCTTTATTGTCCTCTTCTCCAGAACTGCATTGATTCTTGATTTGGAGCTTTCCCTTTTCCTCTTGTTAGCACATATTCCAAAAATGTGCCCCATATATCATAAAAATTATTCTTTTTCATCTCTCCTTTCTTAACCTTTAAGTTACAAGTTAACTTATCATTTATAGCAATGTTCCATATTTCATTATACCATTCTTCCATTCGAAATTCAGACTTTGATTTCCAATTCCTAGCTATTTTTAATCTGGCTGCTGTTAATAAATTGGTAATCAATTCTTTAGTCATCTTATCATATTCCACATTCTCAAATATTGATAACAGAGCTATCTCAGGATTAAATTCTATATCTTTTTCACATATGTCATTTAGTTCTTTAAAGATTAGTTTCCAGAATCTTTGTACTTTTTCGCATTCCCACCACATATGAAAGTATGTACCAATTTCCTTCTCACATTTCCAACAGACATTCAGATAACTAGCGTTAATTTTATTCAATTTTGTCGGTGTTAAATACCATCTTAAACCCAATTTGAAAAAAAAAATTCTCTTATTCTCACTGACATAAATCTTAAAACCCTCATTTTCCACATCTTCCTCCATTCTTCATCATTTATTCTTTTTCCTAAGTCTTGTTCCCACACTAACTTCAATCCTTCTTTCTCAGTCTCGTCTTCTTCTAGATCAAGCAGGAATCTATAAATTTTACTCACTGCACCCTTCACTGAATCAGTCATCTGAATATCTTCATATGATAATAGAAATTGTTCATACTTCGTATATTCTCTACCTTTATTATATTTCTTTACCCATTCATTAGTCCATCTTTCTAATTGCATATAATTCAACCATGATATATTCTTATTTTGAAGGATTTGTTTCATCTGATATTTCGATCTCATTTTATATAACCAGTCTTTTAATCTAATCACTTTTTTTCTTTAAATAATTCTGCATAAACTTTCATATTGGCAGGAAAATTCTCTATTTCAGTCACTAATCCTAAGGGAGAGTTAAACGGACATAAATTCTTTCTATACTTGTACCAGACGTTTAACATAGTCTTTAAAAATGGGTTATTAATTTCGCTTATTTTATATTTCTTAATCATACCAAATAGATGTTTTTCAATATCTACCTGTAATTCTGATGATTCCATTTTCCACCAAATTAACCTTTCTGGGTTATATATAATTTCCCCAATAAACCTCAACTGATTAGCCAAATAATAATTTTTTATATTTGGTATGCCTATTCCTCCTTTTTTTATTGTTTTATACCGATACTTTTTATTTATTCTTTCCAGTTCTTAATGAATGGCAAGGAAAGCCCTAATATTTCTGATAGATTAATTCTGGACAAAACAATATTAGACATAGGCTATTCATATTCATATCCCTAAGTATATGAATAATGCACCACAGGTGCCACGGAGGCCCATTCCCTCCTTCCAGAACCAGCTGGCCTACTTACTGCTCGCAGCTTGGGGCTTGGCTCTGTTGTCATCATCATCGTACCAGTAGCAGAAAGGGTCCAGCTGACTCTTCTCCACCTCCCTGTGCAGCCCACCACTCAAAAATGCCCCAAACCTGAGGGAAGAAATCAAAACAGGAAGTGACCAGAAGCACTTGTGTGTTTTTTTTTAATTGCTGTTTTGGCTGGCTAGTTGTTTGGTTGATTTGGTTTTATTTTGTTTCTTTAAACTGGAGAACTGAACCCAAGAAAAGAAAGGTCTTTCTTTCTTTCTTTCTTTCTTTCTTTCTTTCTTTCTTTCATTTTGTGATTTTTTTTTCTGCAGCTGGGAGGGTCATAGGAAGCTCTGTCTGAGGAGCCTAAAACAGCTTTGGAGATCAAACGAGGCCCATGGATCAAATTCGCCAATCACTGATCTACAGGGATCTCAAGGATATCTCTATTGGATATCTCAATATCCACAGATAACTCCTTGACTTGGCACACGACTGTACCCCTTCTCTTTCATGAAAGAGCATGACTTATACATTTTGATTTCTAGATTACGAGAGGCCATGTAGACTCCCAACATAATAATAAGAAGCATCTTTTGGATATTTGCATATCCAAATGTTTTGTGATTTTGTATTTTAATGCCAAAAAATAAAGGGAAGAGGTACCAAAATATTATATTAAATACAGTAGTCATATCTTGTTACAGTAAAACTCCAACTAAACTGGGGAGGACTGTTTTCCTGTGTTCTTGAAGCAGAACACCAGAGTGATGGTGAGGAAAGCCTGAAATTGCCTTGAAGCAAACTGTAAGTGCACACACAAGTCCTGCATCTGATAGAGAACATTCCAGGAATGTTGAGATATATCTCTTTTTTCCCAGTAAGACCAGCTATTTTTATCTGGGCAGTGTTCTGCTTTTTTAATTTAAGCCAGAGCTAGAAATGAATCAGTGAGAGAGAAATAGTAAGGTTATAACAAAGTTATATTTTGGTAGTAATGTAACAAGTGTAGAATGACTTGGGAGGCATGTAGCAATGAACAACATTTTCTAGCTATTTTTAAGAGTATTTCTGGGCATCACCATGCTTCATGTCATTTTTTTACACAAACACGAAACAGTAATATAAAGACAACACAAGATGTTAGCTTTAAGAGCAACAGATTTACTTGTATGGCTTTGTAATGAGTTGCACAATGGATTATTTTTTTGGACATAACATTCCATTCTCCAATTTAATGACCATTTGCACTATGTGTTATCATAACTTTGTGTACAGAGTAGCTGAAATCCTGTTTACACAGCTGTGCCACATAAGGATGATGACATCATTATCCATGGTGATTTTTTTTTGGAAATAAAACATTTCCAATGTCTTCCTCCCAAAGATCTGAGGCTCCCATGGGATCCGTTTCATCATGAGTAAACTGTTGGGGCCTACAAGACAAGAAAGTCTTCAATTTTCAAGAATTGATGGTGCCATTTTTGTGAAATAAAAGGCTTCTTCCTTGTGTCACAGCCCTCATGCATTCCTGATGATGAAACGAGTTACTTGGGACCAATAAGGGTTATAGGACAGGAGGCGAAAATGTTTTATTTCCAAAAAATTGCCCTGGCTAATGATGTCATTGGCCTTATGTTGTGAAATTTACATGAGCAGGATTTCAGTCAGAATGTGTTTTGCTTCATTTTTAGAGGCACACACATGCATACAAGTACACACATAGGCACACACACCTCAGAACAAATGAGAGGAAAAGATTGAGTTGCTAGTCGTCAGTATTGAAAAGTAGTCGGTCAGCATTACAAATCCTGCACTAATTAATTAGCCTGATGCCCCAAATGTCCAATGCATTGGTAAAGCAGATTGTCACTGTATTGGTAAAGTTGATTGTTAATTAGTACCTTCCACTTGGAATGGGGAGAGAGAAAAAGAATGACTCTTGAAAGGGCTGAGGAGGAGGGCTGTTGCTCTTGTCTTTGCATGGAGGTCACAGACAGTGTCTAAAAACAGTGCCTTGTTAAATGTCAGACGCTAGTGCTGCTAATTGCTTACCTTGTTCTTCTGGGACTGCATTTGGCTGTGTGCTAATGACACTGCACATAACTTGTACATTTCTGGTGAACAAGCCTAGAATTTTCAAGGTGGGAACATGGTCTATTTCCTTGCTCACTTCATATGGAGGCATATCACACATATTGATAGGTCTGAATATATAGAGACACTCAATACTCACAACATTCAGATATTGTGGATGAAATTAAATTCTTTAGACATCGATATTCTTCGATGGATCAATCTGTTGATTCATCTGCACTTCATATGGCTATAATACTGGCCCCTGATGACCTAGAGACACCAAATTTGCAGGGAATTTTTTTTTTACAGATTTCTACAACTCCTGAACGTTTCGTGAACATTGGATCACAGATCCCCGAGTTATATAGTCACAAAAAGGACCCCCCCAGGAAAGCTCCCCCCAGATATTTGGAGACTCCAGAACCACAATGGAGTTCCCTATGTCTTTCCCCAACATGCCTGCCAACTTTGGTGAAGATTGGATATCAGAACTCTGAGTTATTCACCCACAAATTGGGTCCCCCCAGGAGAGTTTACCACATGGCACAGAAGCCCTTGGCATTGAGGGAGTTATATTTAGCCCCAGCAGAATGAGAGGTCCCTTTGGCAGAGGCATTCATGAGGCATTCAGTTTGTCTTGAGCTCAGCACAACATTACATTTGCCAGTGGAATAGAGTTTGCCCTCAGGAGGACTGGAGGCAAGGAGGTATTTGGCAGCACAGCAGGCTTTTTGGCTCCGTTGGGCACTGAGAAAGTTGGCAGCAGGAAAACAGGCTCTTTTGGCCCCATCGGGCACTGAGGGAAAAGGCAGCAGGAAAGCAGGCTTTTTTGGCCGCATCGGGCACTGAGCTAGTTGGCAGCAGCAAAGTACCGTGTCTTGCCCCATCAGGCACTGAGGCACATGGCAGCAGCAAAGTGGTGTGTGCTTCCCCATCGGGCGCTGAGGAAGTTGGCAGCAGCAAAGTGGCATGTGCTGCCCCATCAGGCACTGAGGCACATGACAGCAGCAAAGTGGCGTGTGCTGCCCCATCGGGCACTGAGGTAGTTGGCAGCCGGAAAGCAGGCTCTCGGGCAGCCGGAAATCCAGCAGCCGGAAATCCAGCCTCTCGGGGGATTATCGCCAGCAGGAGCGCGGGGCCGCTGGGCTTGAGTGGAAGATCCAGCTTGTCCCAGGTCCTGCCTACCTACTCACAGTAGAAAAGCCTAGGAAGCTGGAATGAACAGTCTTCCAGGAATTTGGAATGAAGCCCGAGTGGACTTTGGAGCACCGTGTTGGCATGGGATGCCCGGATGTAGCCCTTTGCATAAGCACGCAGGGAGGCAGGGAGGAGTTGGAACAAACATGGCCCGATGAGTCAACTTCGCCCAGCAGACCCGATTTGGAAGGCCCTTGAGGTAGGAATTGTAGGAGGCACTGAAAGTAGAGTGTGTTGCCCCACTGGGTAATGAGGAAACTGGCAGTCGGAAAGCAGGCGTTTTGGCCCCATCGGGGCACTGAGGCAAAAGACAGCAGCAGTCTCTTCTTCAGCAACATCGCATTTGCCTGCAAAATTAGTTAAGTTTGTCCCCAGGAGGGAACTGAAGTTGTCAAAGCAGCATCAGCAACAGCAGGAGAATAGGGTAGGCAGAGCCCGGCCCTCTTGGCATGGTCAGAAGTACTTTAGAACATCAACTTCAAATCCATGCAACAGGGTTATGCCTGGACAGGCTTGGTGGGGCTGAGACTGGCTGGAAATGACACAAAGATAGCCCTCTGAGGTTTGGGGGGGCTTAGACAGGCCGGCCTTCTTGGCACGGGTTGAAAAACCAGATCAGCTCTGCAGTCTGAAGCCAGGTGATGGGGCGATGGGGGGACAGTCCTCTTGGCTTGTTTGGGGTGCCGGGACTGGCTCTGGGTGTGCCAAGAGGGTTAGATGGCCCTCTTGGCATGTTCGGGTGACATGCAGACAGGCTTTGGGTGGGGCAGAGCCCGGCCGTGCTGCTACTGCATCGGTTAATCCACGGGGCCACTGATGAACTGAGCTAATTCATTTGGGTAGTTTGTTCCAACTTCTGCCTACCTACTGAGTTGGCATGGGACTGAAAGCAGAGTGTGTTGCCCCATTGGGCACTGCGGTAGTGGGCAGCAGCAAAGTACCGTGTCTTGCCCCATCAGGCACTGAGGAAGTTGGCAGCAGCAACGTAGAGTGTGTTGCCGCATCAGGCACTGAGGTAGTTGGCTCCAAAGTAGGTGGGAAAGTATGTCTTAATAGGCATTGGGCACCAAGGCAATTGGCAGCAAAGTAGGCTTTGCCCATTGGGTGTGTAGTGGCAGAAATCTTCAACATCGATGAGCAAGAGGGTAGCGTTTGCCATCAAGGTGGCATATGAAACACAAGCCTCCAGAAAGAATTAGTTATTTAGTCAAGTATGCTGTTTTTGACTACCAGGAAGGGCTGGGGTCGGCCCAGCCCTCTTGGCATGGGGAAGCCAAGTGGACAGCTTTGGAAAACCAGATGATCAGCTCTGCAGTCTGAAGCTGTACGATGGTGTCATTTGTTTTGTTATTGATGAAGAAAAGGGATGGTGGTGGTGGTTGGCACAAGATAAACTCTGCAGTCTCAAGCTGTGCAATGGGGCGATGCCCGGACAGGCTTTGGGTGGGGCTGGGACTGGCCTGGTTGACGCTTCCAAGCCCGGACAGGTCGGGTCAGGTTGGATTGGGGTGCTGAGTCGGAACCCGTTTGAAAGCATGTAACTGCAAGTGGATAAATAGGCACCACCTTGGTGGTAAGGTACTAGTAACGGCGGTCTGTCGGGCACTGAGGTAGTTGGCAGCCAGAAAGCAGACTTTTGGGCCCCATTGGGGCACTGAGGCAAAAGGCAGCAGAGCAGGCTCTGGTCTTCTTCAAATTTGCCTGCAAAGCAAAGGTTTTTGCCCCCACGAGGCAACTGAGGTTCCAACAGCACCATCAGCACCATCAGATGAACAGGGTTGGTCCTACTAACAGCGGCTAATCCACGGGGCCGCGGGGCTGTCTGAAACAGATCAGCTCTGCAGTCTGAAGTCGTGCGATTGGGCGACGCCTGGACAGGCTTTGGGTGGGTCTGAGACAGGCCTAGGAGACTCACCTCTCACTCACCACCAACGTCTAACTAGACTTGCTGACAACCTTCAAACAAACAAAGATGCTCATTTAGAATTAGAAAGCTGGGGATTGCAACTTGGCTGCTGAGACTGCCCGGATATGATAAAGATAGCTCTCAGAGGTTTTGGGGGGCTGAGACAGGCTGGCCCTCTTGGCACATTCGGGGATGGGGACAGGTTTGCATGTGCCAAGAGAGGGTTGGCTGGCGCTCTAGTCACATCTGGGGGTGCCGGGACAGGGTCTGGGTGTGCCAAGAGAGGGTTTAGGCTTGGATGCCAAGAGGGCCGGCCTGGGTCTGCCCCACCCAAAGGCTGTCTGCGCATCACCCCATCACCAAATCGCCTGGCTTCAGATTGCAGAGCTGATCTGGTTTAACCCGTGCCAGGCAGGAGTTCTGCAAAACTTAGCCCGCCGGGCGGACATGACCCAGCAGGCAGTCAGGGAGGCAGAAGGTGGAAGAAACTTGGAAACAGCAGCAGGCAGGAGTTCTACAAAAATTGGCCTGCTGGGCCGACGCGACCCAGCAGGCAGCAGTTATCCCAGTGAAGCACCTGGAAACAGCATCAGACAGGAGTTCTACAAAAATTGGCTCGCTGCGCCAATGTGACCCAGCAGGCAGCAGTTATCCCGGTGAAGCGCCTGGAAATAGCAGCAGGCAGGAGTTCTACAAAAATTGGCCCGCTGGGCTGACATGACCCAGCAGGCAGGCAGGCAGGCAGGCAGGACTTAGTTGGAACTTGGCCCAAGGAGGCGACTGGAATCGGCAGCTGGACTTCTGACTGGGGGGCAGGTTTATAGGCCGGCAGGCAAGTAGGCAGGTCTTTTTTTTTTTCAGGAGGACTGGAGAATGGGTAGGTGGGCGGGCAGGCGGGCAGAGAGGTGGGCGCAGGCAGGCAGGCAGTGTGTTAAGGGAGAGACTGTCATTGGAACTCTACCTCTTTGGGTTCAGTGAGGGGAAGCCCAACAAGGGAAGGTTCACCTTGATGAACGACAGTCTCTCCACAGTAACGGGATCCAAACATGAGTGGCGTGGTCGGAGTATGTCTCCAAGATGGGAAAACGCGCTCACTCTGGACGCTTGTGGGGGGATGGAAAGGAGGTCCATGGCCACATTGGACAACTTCGGCCATATGACTAGTTTCCTAGCCCACTAATGGAGGGGATCTGACTAGTGGGGCTGAGAAGGTTCAGCCAGATATTCCCACACCATTATCTCTGCCGAATCCTCCTCAGCCGGCTATCTTTCCTCTGAGGAAAGTGCCAAGGTCACCACAGAGCTCCAGTAATGGTGGTGGTGAATGGAGCCTTCACCAGGTGAAGTCCTTCCCTGTGGTTCAGGCAAACCACCCTGCCCCTCATGGCCTGACGTTCCTGTCACCCCACACAAGCGTTGTGCCCCCAACGCCCTGCGGACCTCTGTGGAGAGCTCCGTTCTCCACTCCTCGAGGTCTGAGGTGCGTGCTGCCAAGTCCCCCTTGATTCGAGGATCACACAGGCAGGCCATGCAGTAAGCTCTGTCGCTGTAGACAGGATGGAGTCACTTCTTCACGCCTGCCTGCAACCTCTTCACCAAAGCCCTGGTCCGTGGAAGGAGGGAGGATCCTGGTGCCACAGCATTCTCCAGGGACCGATCGAGGGCATGAATCAGGGGGATGACCTGCCCCAGGCTTGCCGTATAACCACACAAGATGTCCGTGGTTTCCAGGAAGGGCTTGAGCACCTTCACCATCTGGGAGAGGGCCAGCCAATCCATGGCACCGATGCCCACCTCTCTCCCCCCATGCAGAATGGGTGTGGAGGACATCATGTCCTCCAAAACGGCCTTCTGCTCCACCAGGTGGGACACCATGGTGTAGGTGGAGTTCCACCTGGTGGGCAGGTCTGTCAGGAGAACGTGGGTCTCCTGACCAAACTCCTCCTGCCTCTCACACAGCCAGCGGGCAGCTTTCAGGCTGCGGGAGAAGTGGCCAACCAGTTGGCGGCATTGCTCCAGGAGTGCCCGCGTCTCCTGGGTGCCTGCATCCCACTCAAAGCCCGCCACGTTCAATGCTGCTAACATGTTCCGCCCAGCATCTGTGACCATGTGGCCACGGGTCACCTCCCCCTCTGGTGCCCACTCCTGCAGTGCAGACAGGAACTCATCGGCGATGTTCCTCCCCGTCGCCTGAGCTTTCATGTGCCGCACCTGCAGCAGAATGGACCTGTAGCCTGGGGGCAGGACAAGGGCCTCCCCCTGCGTCCCTGTCGCCAATGCCCTGCCACTACTCAAGTCCTCTGGCTGCCACCAGTGGGCTGTGAGCGAGAGGTTGCCGTGCTGTCCTCTGCTCCACAGGTCTGCTGTGACGTGCACCTTGTGCCCCTGTAGCCATGAAAAATGGTCACGGACCACCTCCCTCACAGAGTCATAGAGCGAGGGCAGCACTCTAGAACTGAGAGTTCTCCGTGAGGGGAGGTCGTACCAGGGGGCAAAAAAATTCAGCAACCGGCAGAAGGCTTGGGATTCCACGATGAACAGTGGATGTCCGAGCAGGGCGATCGTCTCAGTGACAAAATGAGTGGCCGCCTGCTGGGCCTTGCCCTTCGACCGCCGGCTGAGGGTCATGGCAGACCGAACGGGTGCCACTTCGTGGAGTGTGGCCTGCCTCATGCTCCCGGCCCCAGAAACCCCTGTGACTGCCCTTTGAAAGGAGGCACCTCCTCCTGCCTCCCTTTTGCCTGCCCTGGAGCTGCTCTTTTCCCTCTCTCAGATGGCATGGACGAAGTGCCTTCCCTGGACAGGAGCCTTGGGTGGTGCCTCTGCAGATGTTGGCGGAGGGCAGTGGAGGACAGATGCATGGCGTCTGGCCCCCTCCAGACCACCACAAGGCAGGCATTGCAGCGTGCCAGCCGTGGGTCATCGAGCATCGTGAAATGATCCCACATGGCCCCTCTGCCATGTTTGCCCAAACGAGGACCCACTGCCTGCCCCTGACTGCTGGCCTGGGAAGAACTCTCTGTCCCAGGGGTGCTGCTGGTCTGGGAGGAGGGAACAGATGACTCTGGGGACAGGGGTGGGTGGGGGGAACTGTGAAGCCTGCCCTGCTGTTACTGGTTCCAAATGAGACTGGGGATCTTCAGAAACAACCAGTAACTCCTCAGCCTCCTCTAGGAAGAGGAGTGGCAGTTCTTTAGGCACCTCTGGAAGCTGTGCTTCCGTGCCTGCCTCCAAGGCCACCGGAGGAGGAACAGTGGTGGTCGTCCTGGTGGTAGTAGACGTACATGTGGTGGTGATGGACATGCTGCCACTGCCTAGCCTACGTAGCTTCACAGCCTTCTTCCCCTTGGATTGGCCGTGAAGAAATCCCTTCATTTTCTACTACCTGCCTACTAAACCAACTAAACAAATAATAATAATAATAATAATCTAATTAATAAAACAATGGAGAGAGGGAGTGACTGCAAATTTTATTTTTTGAATGATGGGGTGGTGGACTAATTCTTTTACTAAAATGTGACCTCCCTACCTAAACAAAGCCCCCCCTCAATATAATGTAATTAGTAAAAATACCCCCCCGACCCACTGTGGCTGAATGAAAATCCAAAAAAATCCAAAAAGAAAAGCCCTGCCAGCTAAGTCTCAGTCAGAGACACGCACGCACACACAGAAGTCACACCAATTTCATTTTAGGGAAAAGGAGAAAAAAGGATTGATCCAGCTACACCCACCCACCCACTGTGCCTGAGATGCAAACCTCCCAAGTCCAAAACTAAACTTTTGAAAACTGATTGAATAATGTAGTCCTGCCAAGCTAAACATGCACACACACACACACACACAAGTCACACCAACAAATTCCCCCCACCCACTGTGCCTCAGATGCAAGCCTCCACTTGCCTGAAGACGACGCACACGACACAAGCCTCCAGAAAAAAAAGTTTGAAAAAAGCCCTTCCAAGTAACCTAAGCTACCTGAAAATCCCTTCCCAAGTTCCCAGTACAGTTGTTGATGATGATGATTTATGAATGATAATTTTGAAAAAGAAAAATATAAGCGATGAGTTCGTTTGCTTTGCTGCCACAAAAGTGAAACCAAACCACCAGAGCAACAGCAAGCCAGCAGCAGCAACTGTTCTCACTCCGGAGAGCATGAACAGAAGTATGCAACGCCTGGAGGGGAAAAGCTTATATACAGCCTCTCGGCACCTTTCGGCAGCACTATTGGCTGCCGGACATGCCAATCCATGATCTCTGTCCTGATTCGCCAAAGCTTCTAATTGGCACCAGCAAGCTCAGAAAGACCCCCAAAAAGGTAACGAATATATACGAATATTAACGGATCGACGGATCGACGAATAAAACCGAGGAAATATTCGTCCAGCCATATTTGTCTAGATTTATATTTTTATGAATACAGATCGACAAATATTTGACGAATTGGCTATATTCGTTGAAAAAAACCAATCCATTTTTATATTCGTCCCCATCTCTACTCTTGAGACATATGTAGATCCTTACTTCTCAGATCCTTAATCTTCCTCAGATTTTCCAATTAAAATTTGTCCACGCTGAATAATGCATGTAAGTTTTCACTTAATCAACTGTTTAATTCCACTAAGATGATTGAACATGTATATATATGTGACGACAGACCTGAATAGCAAGATATGGTCATATCTAAAGTCAGCAGTCCATACAGTTAAGTAGATCCTTTTTCATTGTTTGCTGAAGGTTCCACATGTGCCAAACATCACATGGCCTTTGGTTTAATTAACTTCCTTTAAATTCACATTATTATCTTGCTTGTCTATAAGTCAAGCAAATATAGCCATATCAAAATATTTCTGGATTCTGTAGTATGCTACTCCTTCCAGCTCATACCATGCAATAAAATTAATTATGGTACCATTAAACACACCATCCAGTAGTGTTGACTGCAGTGTTCCCGGAAAGCCTTTGATCCTACCTCAGGCGCTGGGGCTGTTTGTAATCTGAAACTCCTAATACAGTTAGTTATGACATCCCGGTCAAAAGTTAATTGGTATTCCCAACCTTCCTTCCTTGCTTATCTGCTTCAATAAAATTATTCATCATTTTTGCCCCTCCTCTTGAGTAAAGAACATAATGTTATAATACTCATCCCATTAATTATGATCCATCTCTTTAATCTTTACTCACACTGAGGCAAAATGTAATCATTCTTTATCTCCAACAGTTGTAGAGCCAGAATCTGTCAGGGGAATGCTGTACTGATTAACCCAGCCCAACCTTCATATTCCAGTTATAAAATCTCTCTTTTAATATTTAATCCTTAATTTATTACCTATGAACTTCTAGTTTAGTTTTGATTGTTATAGCAAAAACAATCATCTATTATTCTCCTTCACACCACCATTTCGAAAGAAACATTTCAGACATAAATACAGCATGAGAGAATGGATATTTTAATTAATGAAACATAAGGAGCAAAGAACACATCTTGTCTCATCTAATTCTTAGTTCTGAGTCAGAAAGCCTGAATCTGATAGGCTAGACTCCATCAAATTCCAGCTAGAGATCAGGAGCCAGGAAAGTTACTTTTTCCCCCTTTTTTCCAGAAGAAACTGATTTGTTAGATCCTTTCCAGTATGGGTTCAGGCCTTAATTTGGCACAGAGATAGTGCTGGTCACACTGCATGATGTCCAATTAAGGGAGACTGACAGGGCAATGTGACCCTCCTTGATATCTTAGCAGCCTTTGATATCATTGACCACTTCCTGTATAGACTATCAGGGTTAGGGATCAGTCGCCTTGTGCTAAGCTGGCTCCAGTCCTTCCTCAGTAGATGACTCCAGAGAGTGCAGCTTGAGGAGACAGTTTTGGCCCCTTGGGTTCTCAATTTTGACGTCCCACAGAGGTAGATAATCTTTCCAATGCTGTTTAACATAAGGCCACTGGGAGAGGTCATCAGATTTGGAGTGTCATGTCATCAATATGCAGACAATACGTAGCTCTATCTCTCCATTAATCCATCTGCAGTGGGTACCATCCAGCACCTAAAGAGTTGCCTGGCCACAGTACTGAAGTAGACTAACTAAAATCCAGACAAGATGGAGATCATGTTGTTCAGGGATCCATCTATTTTTCTGAGATGTATCTCACCTCAACTTGATGGAATCACTCTCCTGTTTAAAGATCAGGTGTGCGGTCTGGGCATCATTTTAGACCCAGTGTAGAACATGGAAAAAACAAGTCTCCACTGTGGTGCATTCCACATTTTTCCAACTTTGGCAAATTTCCCAGCTGCATCCCTTTCTTGGTGACAGGTACATAACACTGGTCTATGCACTGGTAGTCTCAAAAATTGACTTCTGTAATGCAGTCTGCATGGGGCTTCCCTAGAGGCTGATATGGAAGCTTCAAGAGGTCCAAAATGCAGTGCCCAGACTGATTGCTGGGGTGAGGAAATTTGATCATATCACCCCAATTCTGGTCTGCCTGTAGTGGTTACTGGTTCATGTTTGTGCTGGGTACAAGGTCTTAATTCTAACATATAAAGCCCTAAACATTTTAGGACCTTGCTAATTGTCTGAACACCTTCTGCCAGGTTCAACTGCCCATCTAACTCCATCCTTACAGACCTCACACCTGGTGGTGTTAACTCCATGAGAGGCCTGGAAAACATCAACTCAGAGCTGGGACTTCTCAATTGTGGCACCCTCCTTATGGGGTGCAATACCCCAGGAGTTACATCAGGCACCCTCTCTTTGTGCCTTTTACAAGCATCTCAAAACACAGCTTTATAAAGAAACATTTTGGGGAGTTCTTCCCAATTAACTGAGATTGAGAAGGAAGAAGAAGGGATACATACCATATTGAGCAACATTTATTCTGCTGGTGATCTTGTTATTTGTGATGAGGGGCTTGATTTGTAGTAATTAATTTTTTTATTATTTATATTTTATATAAATTTTGTTTTTAATTTCTGTTGTATGCCACCCAGAGGAGAAATTTGCTAGATGGGTGGTATATAAACAAACTTTTTTTTTACTACAATCCCCCTATTCCTCCATTGAGTGGCCATACTAACTGGAGGTATTTGAGAATTATAGTTTAAAAGTGTATCCTTTCAAAGTTTTGGTGAGAGTTCACAGGAGTGAAAGTTCTTCCTCACCTTCCAAAAACCTTTCCACATACCAAATCAGAGCCCTGTTCAGGCATTACTTACCTCATTATCTCTGACATATATACAAAATATTACCTAGCACTTCTGCTTTTCATTGTCACTTTCTCCATATGGACAGGGACATGTGAAGAAGAAATTTCTGCTTGTACGTAGGCTTTCCATGAGAGCAAGAATCCTGGAAAACTGGGGTTCTTGCTCATGCTAAGAGCCAACACTTGGATAGCAACTTCTTTGCCAGCCCCTCTTTGTTAATGTTGATAGCGATTTAGGCCTTGCATCCTCTGGATGATGGGAAAAATATTGGTATCTGTGGTGCACAGTCTGGTAAACAGAGGGGAAGAAATACTGTCAAAGCCCTTTGTCTACCTTAAGTTGAGGGTGAATCCCAGCTGTTCTTTGGTTGGTTGGTTGGTTGGTTTTTATATAGAGATGGCTACATGTAATGCTTCAAAAATCAGTTTGATCACAGAATACAAGGAAACACACACAGAGACACAGAGACAGACACACACACACATACAAACACACAGAGTAGAAAACAATTCCTCTGTTTAGAATGATACTGAAATTTGCTGAAGCACAATTAGAAGGTTGAAGTTTTCCACCTGGTGCAAACATGAAAACAAAGCTGGGAGAAGTCAAACAAGCTTTGAAATAATGAGTGAGTGTCCACCCATCCCAACTTGAAATCCATATAAAACATTAATGCATATTTGTATCCAATCTATGATGTGTGGGAAAGGGGAAGGCAAAGGGAAGGGAAAGGCCTACAGATTGTGTTGAATTTACAGGTCCCAACAGCCCTAATAATCATTGTCAATGGTGACAAAAATTGAGTTTTGCAGTACAACAGTATCTGGAAGGATACACCTTACCCAGCACTGGACTAAGCCCAATAATTAATACAAACTAGAGTAGACACAGAGGGACGTGGTGGCGCTGTGGGTTAAACCGCAGAAGCCTCTGTGCTGCAAGGTCGGAAGACCTGCAGTCGGAAGATCGAATCCACGCGACGGAGTGAGCTCCCGTTGCTTGTCCCAGCTCCTGCCAACCTAGCAGTTCGAAAGCATGTAAATGCAAGTAGATAAATAGGTACCACCACGGTGGGAAAGTAATAGCATTCCGTGTCTAGTCGCGCTGGCCACGTGACCACGGAAACTGTCTATGGACAAACGCTGGCTCTACGGCTTGGAAACGGGGATGAGCACTGCCCCCTAGAGTCGGACACGACTGGACTAAATGTCAAGGGGAACCTTTACCTTTACCTAGAGTAGACACATTGAATGAATTTAATGTGTTAAGTCAACTACATGTATTTCCCAAAACCCACAGTAAATCACAAATAAAGTTGACCCATTCAAATCAATGGAATTTATGGAGAAGTTGACTCAAGTAACCCCCACTAATTCAATGGGACTACTCTAGTGTGATTTATTATGCTAAACAACAGAATTTCAGTCCATGGATCTACTATAGTTGGAATTAACAACTGGATTTAGCTGTAGGCATTTGTGTCATCTGCCGCTCATCAATACTAGATGTCTTGTTGACTGTTTCCTAATATTAATTTAGCTTTTCACACAGTGGGGAAGATGCCAGGGTCAGGGAGTAGAACTACTATAAATTTACCACAAAGAGCAATTTGTAAGGATAATGTGGAGACTTCTACTTAGGCAAAACACAAAGGGTTATTTTTTAAGGACCAAAATAATTCTGATGAGAAGATGAGTATTATTTGAGAGATTGTGTGGATCCGTGCTTCTCATATAATATTCAGCTGTCATTAAAATGGCACGTCCAGTCTTAGCTTCACTTGAAATGACTAAGTCATACACCTCATGTGCTACTGTGGTCTTTGTCAAATATGCACACCTGAAGAGACATCATTCATCTGGAAACATGCAATGTACCTTCCTCCCAAAGGACACATAGTTGATTGTGACCCTGCAGGATGTGTCAACTCAATCTTTTTTCATTGACATGTCCCAGATGTTCAAAAGTTAGAGTATGCAGTGCAGGGAGAAAACATGGGAGATTTCCTCAGATGTGTCTGCCACATTAAGAATAAAATAGTCTTATGTTCCTGTTAATTTCTAGGTAAAGAAAATGAGTTTTGTAAGATCTCCATCATTTCTCCATAACTCTCATATTCCCACACAGTAGAGTTGGATATCCTATTTCACTTTTACCACTTGCATTTTATATTTACCATTTCTTATTTCTGGCTTCAACCCTGTTTCAATGTGTTCTCCCCACCTTTATGTCTTTCACAATCCTATTTCGATTCTCATTACCTGACTAACTACAAGCCATTTTCCAGGTGCTACTAAAATGTCATTGGGAAATTGTTGGCCAGAGAGTATTTTCCACCCAAAAGGTACACTGAAATAAATAGCAAGATATATAGGGCATTAATGTTTCCACCCTGACTGCAACATACAGTTACACTCTTTTAAAAGAGGAAGAGGGAATATAATATTGTCCTGTTGTGTTGAGCTTTTTTTTATAGTAGCCTTCCAAATCCAAAATAAAAGTGCTGAATTCCAACAACAGACATGCTGAACATTTTACCCTAGTTTAGAATAAATTTGCACATTTATGTCTCTTCTATGTCTAACAATGACATAAGAGAAAAGCTGCTAGATGAAACTCGTGCTCTCTTTAGCACGATCTGCCATCCTCTTTCAAACCTTTCAGTGCTTGTGTATCTCTTGCCACACACCTTGCAGCAGCAGATTCTGTTTTTGCATTATGTGCTATGTCAGATGCTTCCTTTGGTCTGTTCTGAATCTCCTGTGAGTCAGTTTCATTAGATGACCTGAGGTTCTAGTATTATGAGACAGGAAGGGTGGGGGAACCTCTCATTTTCTTCATGCCATGCTTGGTGTTGTCCTTTCTTTATGCCACAGGTGGGCAACTTGTGACCTCCCAAGTATTACTGGATGGCAGTAAGCCATCAGCTCTAGCCAGCGTAGCCAATTGTGAGGGGAATCATGTCTGGAAGGCTACTGCCTGCCTTGCCTTGGATCTCATTTTGGATCTAGCATTTCTTATGAAATAGTATATAGAATGTAAGCACCTTGGTGTTCATCTAACAGTGGGTGGCTAGAATAGAAATGACCAGCATGCTAGCCAATTGATTTTCTGGTAAGAAGAAGGGTGTGGTGGGATTGAACCCAGTCCTTTGTGCTTACCATCAAATAACAAGTGAGATAAATATGAACATTTAAAAATATACTCTGCAAGATTGCCCAAATTGCTGAATTAGATTGGTGAATATTGTATACAGCACCTGCCTAGAGACAGAATACACCAACCAAGTAAGAATGTATATGTAGAAGCCAAATGGATGTTTGGGCCAAGATTTCTGTTTTAGTAGGGTTGAAACAAACATTTTGGCAGAAACATTGGTTTCCCAAACGCATTTCCCTCATAAAATTTAGCTAGAATTACTGGCAGTGTAGAACAAATATTTATCTACCTAGGAAAAATAATAATAATAAAATTGCTTCCCCACCCTCACATGCCTTCCCTGTTTACAAACCAGTCTGACTGACAGTTGAATCTCATTTGAGTACTGGAGATGTGATAGAGTCCTCTGCTATATATTAGGATTGTAGGGTAGCTTTGGTTGCAAGTCCAGCCATTTGTGGTTCACACAACTCTGTACCCCAATATCTCACAGAACATTCTTTCTCCCACCATCCATCCAGGATTTACTGCCTGAGACAGTTCCCACACTTTCGCAGTAACAGGAGAACTGACATACAGCAGGAGCTGACAAACGTTTCCCTTATCAACTGATTCTCCTGGAGATGTCCTCATCCCTCCCTCACAGGTTTTAATGTAGATTTCTCCCTAGTTTTCCCCTTCTGCTTCACTTCAAAACTGGAATGCATTTGATTCCGTGGAAACAAGCTTGCGTGTGGAATGTTCAGGGAGAAGATGGTTGGCTAGAAAAGGGTTAACCACAGTTGTCTCCTGTAAGGGGTATGCATTCAACACTGCAGCAATCTCATTATTTTGTCAGGCTTGAGCTTAGGAGTGTTCATTTGCCAAGATAATGTATTAGGAGCAAACCGTCTACTGTTTCTTTTTCTTCCTTTTTTTTAAAATGTGCATATTTCCCCAAGAAAACTTTTTCATTTCCAGCCCCTGCTCATGCTAATTGGACTAGAAGTCATACGGTTAGAGGAAAGGTTGTCTTTCAAGAGTGCTGAAATAAAGGCATCTAAAGGCATTCTGTGACACAGGAAAGCTCCATGCAAAAGCAAAGGAGGGAGCAGAGAACCAGTAATGGTCCAAATTCCATGACAAGCAATTCTCTTTGATTGCTGAAAGGCATGCTGCCCCTTTTAAAAACTGTGCAGTACTACCTTCTCAGGCATTTTTTTTTACTAGAAATGCTATCCTGAAAATCAGCCAGCCAAGAAGAGATACAGTGAGACAGGACCAGAATGATGGAATGGGGCCATCAGATATACTGTTGACAACTAAAGCATAGAGATCCCACCAGATATGGGAACTGACCAACATGGCATGGCGCTAAGGAAAAGAAGATCAAGGTCTGAAATGTAGCCATCTTACAGCAAGGAACACATGCTTAATGTGGAAAATGTCTGCTGGTGACAACCTGGGTGGCAGGTTAATGGCTATTTAACCATCAAGTACTATGTAGTAGTATACAAGAATGAAATATGTTTGTGTAGAAGAGGTGTGGGGGGACGTTATCAAGTACCAAAATAAACATCTGCTGAATGGTGATATACAGTAATAGAGAAAAAGTGAATTTTATAGCACTGCCATCTGGAATGAGATGTTGGGAGGAACACAAGTCTCTTGAAAGGGCAATACAGCAGAATGTTGTGTTTGTGAAAACACAAATACTTAACAAAAATGGTAATAGTTATTAGTAGAGTACAGAAGGTTAGTAAACTAAGTTTATAGCTGTGGATTAATTGCCCAGGAGGCTTATGGTAAGGTGAAAGGAAAAAAATTGTGTGATTTGTTTGAAGCAATCAATCCAGAGTGTATGCGTGTTAAATCTAGATAATATCTAGACTTGAGTGCAGAAGTCCCTACAGCTGCCTTCTATGTGTGTAAGTATGCTGAAAGCCAACATCATGGCCAACTTTCTATTGCAGAAGAAGGAGAATAAATAATTGAAATGTGTCCTTGAAAAATGAGAAAGTTGTCTAAAGAGGAAGTGACCTAAAGGAGATAATTTACAAACAGTCACTTATAGAAAACCAAGTGAGAGCATAATACTTAATCCCACTGGCCTGTCTACTTTAATTACAGTTTTACTGTAACAACAACAACAAGATCCAGTAATTTGTGGTTCCATATTCCTGACAATTTCCTCTGCCTCTCATATTTTTTTCATATCAGATCCTGTAGTCTTGAGAGACAAACTGGTTCTAAAAGCACCATGTGTCTGAATGTTCCATTTTGTAGCTTCACATTTAGACAAATCACGTTGCTGCTGTACTCTGGTTTGATTTTAGGCTTTTTGAATTAATAATGTTAAGCATCAGTTTTTGCAATGAATCATTTCAAAATGATCTTAGCTTTGTGTCCAATTGTTTATTGACCTGTTTAAATGGTGTTGCATTACTGATTGTGCATTTGTTATTATGTTAATATGGATTTATCTTTGACAGAATTGGTAATTCTTTTTTTTTCCTTTTTAATTTTTTTAAATGTTTTCTTACTTTACGAGCTCCTTTAAGCTGTTGGAAAATTAACATACAAATAATAAAATAAGATCAAGCCCATAGCTTCTGCAAGGACTGGACACACCTTCCACCCTTGCCCTCAATTTTGGGGAGAGGTGCTCTGTTCCATCCTGGTCTACGAGCTGACCCTGAACTTCTGTCACTATAGAGATCCAGGTTCAAGAGCAATGAAATTCAGTGAATGACTGTGGTGTTACTAGCTTCTCTGTGGGACACTCACAGTTGATAACTACCAATTACAGAATCCCCCCCAGAGACAAATGCCTTTCATACTCTTTTAGAGTAACTTCTGCTGCCAGTCCTCACCAAACCAATTTTCAGTATTGTCTGTGTTTAAGGGAGTAGTAAGAATACCTAGCCCTCATCAAAATCTCTTTTGACAGGTGCACCGCCCCTGTGAGGTGGGACAAAGGGTCAAGAATCGACCCAGGGCCCTCCTCCTGGGTGGGCTGGGCTTTAGGATGACTTAGGGGGTTGGTGAGGCCACCGTGGGCCTATAGGAGGGATTGATAGATGCGGGGGTCCCCTTTGACCAGAGCGCGGCCTCAGGATTGGCCCCAAAGTGATGTGTCACCCCCACAGCCCTGTAGGCCAATGGGGAGAGGTTGGAGGGATTTGGCTAGAAAAGGGGCGGCCATAGGGCATGCCTTGGCATGCCCTTAGGCCTCCTGGGTCTGAAATTCCACAGTGGTTGCTGAAACACCACAGCAGTGATTTCGGGGACCTTCTGCATGTGCTTGCTGCTCTTTGCAGAGACTGGTGCGGTTTGGAGAAGATGTCTGTCTGTCTGTCTGTCCTTTTCCTTCCAATCATCTGGTCCAACAGAAATATCTAAAAATATTTTTTTCTAAAAGAGTGTATTATTTGTTGGAGACAATTTTCATTTTGGTTCTCTTGCTCAACTGAAACCTTGTAATGAGTTTCTTCCAAGAATAATAATAAACTTTATTGTAAGCTTAAACTACATTTTATATAGCACTGTAGTGAGAAGCAAAATTCTGAGTCCCCTAAAAGTTAGTGGACTAGAAAATCAAGTAAACTGTAATTTTCTTTGCTTCAATTAACTAGCATTGTTAGACCTGTTATTTCCATGAAAAGATCTATTTAATTTGAAGATCTCCATAATAAATTAAGTCTGGTCCATTATGTAGACCATCTATTCTTCTTCTTAGCTCATTTTATTTAGAGGTACTCTGGACAATTTATTCAGGATCTCTTTCATGTGCCCACCTGCATTTTTATGTTCCTTAACTCTTATTCTTCATTAAAGGGAATAAAAGCCATAAGACAGTCACATTAGCATTCACCCTGAGTGAACAAAGTACAGTGTAAAAGAAGCATCCTTAACAATATAATTGACCTTGAGAGCATTAAAACATGATGGGATTTACCCTTAGCTGAATGCTGGGATTTTATATAGTTTATTTTCAAACATATTATTTTAATCCAACAAGCAACATTCCCACTAGGGTTCAATGCATTTATATGTGATATGTATGGCTAGCATATCTTAGTGGATTTTATTTTACTGTATTATTTCTAAGGATTTTTTTCCAGACTACTTAATTGCAGAGTTTTATAGTGATAATTTCCAAAAAGGGGGACAAACGCAGCTTTGAATAAATAATAGTAATAATTTCTACTTTACAGGAGTAAGGATAAGATTAGACGGCCGACATAATGAGCAATTATTTAAATGTAAGCATGTATATAAATATAATCAAGTATACAACTTAGGTTGGAAGTGGGCAGACTTGATACTTATGGAATGGGTTTTTCTTCTTCAGCTCCTAACCATTCCACAGGCAGGTGCAAAAACAGATGGAATGCCTTCATCTGAGTCTAGTTCCATAGGACAACAGAAATTCTCTCAACTCTGCCTGCCTGCCTCTGCTGTGGCAAGCACACAGTTTTCAGCCACTTCTGGTCTGGTCTGTTTCATTCTGTCTCGTCTGCATGCACCAAGGTGAGAAGATCACAGTGATATCTCATTTCTACCCTCTAGTAGTGCAGGAGCACTAGGGCAGCTGGGAGAGGTAGAAGTCAGGCAGAGTAGAGTGCTGAGGATCAGTGAACTGCCTGAATATGATGGAAAGCTAGACATAAGATTGCCCTGAGCTGTAGAAAGAAATGGGCATTAAAATAGATATTCTGAGCCAATTGGATTCAGACAACTCAGTGGCCTTTCCTGGTCAGAATACGAAAGCAGCAGCAATGCATGGGTGCTCCCACAAACCAAATATTGGCTATTCATAATTATTTTGGTGACTAGAAGTCCAGAACATTGTGTGTGTGAACACAAAACCACACCTGTGAGGCTGAGGGGAAGAAGAGAAACATGCATGCAGCCTTGAGCTGCTAAAGGCAGGATATAAATGTAAAAAATACCAAAAGTGACAAATAGATGCATAAATAAATTATTAGGCCAGTCGTTACCACTATAAAAATTGTGCAAGCTATTGATTGATTGATTGATTGATTGATTGATTGATTGATTGATTGATTTCTGGTATTTGTATACGACCCCACTTAGTGGAAAACCATGGCTCTGGGCAGTCTTACAACATAACATGAGCCCTTCCCACCCCCACCCCACCCTACCCACAAACCGTAGAAAGCAGCACATAATGAAGAGGAGTAAAAAATCAAACAAAGTAGTCAAATTCCCGACAAATAAATTGACTAAAAAAGAAACTAAATAGTGCCAACGTGTTCATCAACAGAGGTTAAAAACATGGGCTACATGGCTACCTGAGGGGGAAGATTTCCCTAAAGATTCCTTTAAAAGTTCAGTCAAATAGTTTCTTAAAGGTCTGGAGGGGGGACACCTGTTGGATCTGCAAAGGGAGACTGTTCCAAAGTACTGGGAACACCACCAAAAAGGCTGAACTCCTAACAGAAGTCCTTCTTGCCTCTCTTGGTGTGGCCACCCACAACAATGAGGCCTGGGAGAACTGGGTGAAATGGGCAGCAATTCTTTGGGAGAGACACTCTGATAGATAACAAGGTCCCAAACCATGACAGGCTTTGTAGATTAAAATTATACATTTTGTCCTCTATCTTGCCCCCCCCCCCTCCATTTTCTTTTTCACTTGAACGGGCTTGAACTCATGCTCACTGACAGCCTTGTCTGGGTCCTTGCCATTCCCACAGTGCTGAGGGGGGTTAGTGAAGGGTGGGCCAAGCTGATTCAGTTCAGAGATGCCACTTCAAGGAGCCCAGAATGGCTAATTCTTTTGCCTGCCTTATATTTTGTATGTCATGGTGGAGGTAAGAGTTGGGAGAAGCCAATTCCAATATGAGGGCTTTTCGTTCAAGAAAATGTTATCTTAATTGTCCTTGTTCTACAGAGTTTTCCTCACATGTATTGTATTTTGTTTTTAAGGTCTGCTATGACCAATAAAAATAAAAATAACAATAAAATGGGGGGAGGAGGTAGAGGTTTAAAACCACACATGCATGTGCTCACAGGATATAAATCCCCTCAACAACCAAAAACTTATTCTTCTCACACTGTGAAGAGGTCAAATATTTTGTAGGATTCTTGATAACAGAAAAGAACAAAAAGAAAATAATTCCACAAGGCAAAATGACAATGGCTGATGCTTTGTTGCATGGTCTTTTACAAATTAAACACCTCAGAGGGGTTGTTTGCATCTTTTAAAATAATCAACAATCATATTCTTCCTCTCTTTGTGTGGTTTGCTTCCCAAAGGGAAAGTTTATCAACTATGAAGACACTGTATCTGTTAAAAAAATAGTGTTCCCTTTCTTGCTGTTTCCTGTGGATGAAGAATTTCACAAGGGTTCAAAATTCGTCAAGGTGTCTGGCAAGTCAAGACAACTTAAATCAATGAAACAAAACAAAAAACAAAACAAAAACATAGTGTGTATTCTTTATGACCTTACTACAGGCAAATGGAGAGACAGGCAAACAGACCAACACTGCTCAGTTTTTTTAAAAAAATCCTCCCTATAAGTTAGCATGATCAGTTTCTTCCTTCCATAAGAAGGCATTCTGAATTAATTTAGAAATTACCTAACAACTTCTAATATATAGATATATTTAACTCAGTCAATGTTCTGAAACATCTAAGGGCTTAGAAAAATTACAACATACCTATATTTAATTTTACGTAGCAAAGCTATTCAATTTGATCAAATATTGCAAGTAAAATAACTCATCTAGAGGCAAAATTGAGAGATGATGGAAGAGAGCTCACAAAAAAAAAATTCCTGCCTCTAGAGCACCCATCTCTCGCCTTATGCAAAGTAATGGAGCAAAGGTGCTAATGCATCCTGTTCTACAGAGCCCAATAGGACATGTTACTCAAGAGCAGGAGCAGATAGTATCTTGGGTTTTATGCACTGGTGGTGAACTGTCCAAGGTTCTGAACCTATATTGGGGATAGAATCAGCACCTGGGATAACTCCTGTAAGGTTCAGGTCAAAATTCAGAGTGGATTCTCTATCCCCACAAAACTCTCTTTCCCTACCCTCTTGCTCATGAGGCAGTAAAGTGGGGGGGGGGGGGAGAGGAAACTGAACAGTGCCAATCCCTTTACATCTGCACTTCAGCAACTGCAATGTAAGAGGTCATATTAAAAGGTGCAAGACAGACTTTGAAAAGTTATGTTTTGACCTAAAACTCATAGATACCCACAGACATTGGGCCACTTTTTTCTTCTAAGAGGCATCCTATTGGTCCTACTTCTCTGAGAATAAAATTTTGTTGCTGCTGAATGAATGCAATCTGGACTGTAATAAAGAATAAAAATCTTAACTTTGTAAGTACATCAGTAGACTCAACAGTGCATGCATACCAGTCTTGCTCGCATGGCTTCAGCCAGTCATTTAATTTGATTCATAGCATACACATGCACTTTTATTCTGCTGTACAAACACCAGCTACCATGCTATTGAATTTACATAAAACTGGATGAAAAATCACCCACCAATCATTCTAAAATAGGATTCATTAATTTAACCACACAAATCACTTGAAATTTGTATCATTGGCATAAATTGCTTTTCTGATGGGAACGAGTGCCTCATTACTCAAATGTACGAACTAATCCAATATCGTTTGTAACATCAAACAAGAATAAAGCTGGCTACCAGAAAAGATCACTTTTTAGAAGGATGTGTAACGATTTCAGATGAGGCCTAGAATAGTTGCCTTCAAAAGGGTGGTATCGCTAACATTAGCCTTCTCAGGCTAATTCACCTTGCATTAGCTAGGCGAATAAAGTAAAGATTGACCCTACCAGTGCTCTTTGATGTTGACTGAACAGACTGAAGGGACACCATTAATAATGATCCAAAGACAAAGTACTATCTCTCCTCCTACTTTCAAGGCAAGCCCATTCTTCAACCTGGAAAGTCCCTGTTTCCCTAAAAGCCTATCAGCTCCTGCTCCCTAGCTTTTCAAAAGTTTCAGGGTTATCTAGGAAACCAACTTTGGATAAATAGTTGATCTGCAGCTTGAAGCACTTATCCAGCAAACCAGTTTTTTGGAATTTTACCCAGTTTGGCTTTTGCCTCATAATACACACAGATAGCACAATTGTGATTTTCAGTTAAAAGATGATGCAGACAGTTGTGACCTTATTGCTTGGTTTTTATCTTTCTGTGGCATGGGCTTTTGTGGATTCAAAACATTTTTCAACCTGAGCTGGTATCTTCACTCCACTTCTGGTTGCCATGACCTCCATCCTACTGATTCTTGGCATATTTTTCTATATCTTTAGTCCTTGAAAAGAAAGGAAAAGAAAAGAAAAATGATGAGAATTCTCTGGGGGGGAAATGGAATCTCTCCAACATTTTTCAAAGTAAGCTGAGAAGTGTGTGTGTGTGTGTGTAAGTCTCATTCTTAAGGTCTGCATACTTCCATATATTTGGCCCATTTGTTTTCATTAGGAGGCACAGAAAATTGTACCCTGTGCTGTAGGAGAAAACAACACTCCTTCTGAGCATGCTTGTTCATGTTTTTGTCATCTTTGATCCTTGACAGATGGTAGTTCAGCATGTTCTGCTGATGAAGCCACTGGTACATGAAGAGGAACAGGATGGCTTTGCTTGCCATAGTTATATGTTTGATATAATTGGGAAGAACTGCAATTTGAAAAACCTATGTTCCTCTGAGTGAATTTAGGTCTTTTGAATTTGATACAGAGGCTATGGGTGGGTTATATAGTCTGTTTATGTAGGACTTCTGATACGATTGCCATGTCATCCCTATTGCTGCTGTTGAACAAATTACACAAACACAGAAATAACTGCCTCTAATTATGGAGATGGTTTTCTCTGCTTTGTAGATAAAGATACACTAAGATTTACACTAAAGTTGGATTAATAATTCTTTTGCTTTATATCTGAATGGATGAACTTAGCTCCCTTTAAATTTAATAGCTGTATAGCTGGTAACTGATTCCTTTTTTAGGAATGTTTGAGCAATGATTTTCCAACTTAGTCAGAAAATGAAGTTTTCAATGCATCTTTCATTTTTCCATAAGCCTATTTCCTTTTCATTTGTATCAAACCTGTTGAAATTGGTAAATACTAAATAGTAATTGAGGAAATACTGGAAGGGTTTGAACCACCAACAAAGTAATTGAGTATATTCCACTTTACTGCTACTAGCTGAAACTGTTTCCAGCAGGTTCAAACTATCTGAGATCATTTAAGTATTCTGAACATGCTGGAATAAAAACTATCTGAAATCCAGTAGGAAGTCACTGTTAGAGTAGGTCCTTTGGATCAGTGAGAATTTAGAGAGTCAACTTCTCTATAAGTTCAATTGATTAAATTGCCCTACTCTAGTTGTGACTTACCACTGGATTTTAGCCACTATCTTCCATTTCCCCTCTCACTTTACCTGGGAGTCTATACACTGAAGAAGGAAGGAAACTCGTGAATATTGTCCGATGGATCAAATCCAACCTACCCTTCTCCACCTTTCTGGAAACATATCTATATTATAGACCCAGTTTTCATTTTTATGCCTACTTCAGGCTGACAGAGACTCTCAGAAGATATTTGTTGAAAGTATGAACAGATCATCTAATTATTGTCATCATATTATGATGTGCCATCAAGTCAATTCTGACTTACAATGACCCTTTTTAGGGTTTTTCAGGTAGAGAATACTCAGAAGTAGTTTACCTTTTCCTTCTTCTGGGGGTTGCCCTGGAACTGGGTAGCTTGCACAAGGCCACACAGTTTGGCTGTACTCACAGGAGGTATAGTGCAAAATTGAACTCCCATCCTCTGGCTCCACACACAGATACCTAAATCATTTTCATTTGTATGCTTACGTCAGCCACACAGAAGACATTTGTTGAAAGTATGAACAGATCAAACTATCATTCTTATCATCATCATCATCACCTTAGGACTGCACAGCTGGAAGGGACCCTGTGAATCACCAAGTCCAGCCCCTGTCAGGGAGGCACAAGGGGGAACCAAACTCCCAACCTCTTAACTAAACCACTGAGCTATTCAGCAGTTGAAGGCTCTCTCTTTCTGGAAACTGACTATCTCTGTAGATAATTAAAACTGCTTGTAAATGCAATTTACCGATTGATAGCTCAGTGCTTTAGGTATCTAGCTATAGAGCCAGAGGTTGAGAGTTCAGTTCCCCACTGTGCCTCCTTGACAGGAGCTGGATTCGATGATCCATAGGGTCCCTTCTACCTCTACAGTTCTAAGATGACAATGATGATTCAGTTGCAAAGAAAAATGATGACTGGTCTAAAAATTATGGCAATCTATGGGTCTCCTTCTCCAGAAAATCCACTGCCTCCCACCCCAGTGGAATTTGAGGGGCAGGTTAAACAACCACCAGCAAAGAAGTGATACGTAAAACAAGAGAGTCTTACCCGGCTCCTAACTATAGCCTGAGAGAGAAATACCAATGAAACATTCATATTGGCAGGGCAGCTTAGTATACTCTTCTTGACATGTTGATTCTATGTATTTTATTGGGGAGGGGGATCATTCTAGCATTCTTCCTTCTACCTTTGTTTTGCAGTGTTTTTCCTAAGTAACTAATATATCTCATGGGACTTCAGCCCCTCTGTTTTATCTCTCTGGGTTGAGAGAGCACAACCCTAATCATCAAGCAAAATTCCCTTCAGAGCTGGAACAGATTTGCATATTCCTTCAGATAGGAACAAAAGGTCTGCAAGGCTAAAGAGAGAGGCCGTTACAAAGCTGAGATAATATGCAAACTCATCTGGGCAGCATTTTCAGCTTCTTATTAGACTGTCTTTCCTCCTATAAATATATCATTTCAGAAAATGTCAGAATAATTCCCAGAAATAGCAATAACATTTGTGAGCGGAAATGTACATCTAGAAGAGCAATGTCCTTTCCCCATGCTTTCTTTGTCTGAAGTTGAAAAATCAAAGGCAGCTATAGATTATGAACTTCCTGCTTTATCCAGAAAAGTAACCTGAGAGTGAGTTAGTATGATTATGTTTGGATAGTTCTCATCTTTCTCTGTGTGCATGTTTTCAATTTGACTTTGAGCATTACTCCTAAGATATGTTATCCATAAAGGAACATCTAGCTGCATATCAAGTGATGTTACTGAATTTCACAACTGTTTAGCTCAGAATACAAATTTCCCTCGCCTACAATGCTCAGCAGTGTTACAGACTGAATGTCATCCCCCTGAGAAGTTCTACCACAGCTGGGCTTGTAAAGTAAGATTCAGCACACATGTAAAAATATGTCTTATGAGAAGACCAAAAACCACATCATTTGATTGATCATCAAAGGCAAACTCTAAGTAGTAAAAAGGTAACCACTACCTCTCCACTTATAGCATGTCATGGGATGGTCTTTGCAAACACTCAGATTGTGCAACCATGACATTTTACCTGAACCCTTACCAACTAACCCTAACCAACCTTTTCCTTTTCCTTTGCTCTTGGATTGGCTCAGACAAATGACAACCATTCTTCTGATCCCACCCCTGCAAAGGAACTTGGGGGATTTCCAAATTTCTTAATTCAAAAATGGTCTGAAGTGTATAAGATCTTTGAGAATGCTTACCTACCATCTTCACTACATCATGCCTATCTTAGCATGCTTTCTAAATCTGCTAAAGAGCATTTCCAATGGGCAAACTTTAAAACCATTTGTCTAATATTAATGCTAAGATATTAGCTGAAGTCCTGTTGCTTAACACTGTGGGTCACAGTAAAATAGGCCCATTGAATCAGTGGGGATTTGGAAATCAATTCCTCTGTAAGTTCCATTGATTCAAATGGACCTACTCTAATTGTGACTTATTTTAGTGTAGTAAATTGCAATTATAGTAGGCCCATTTGACTCCTATGGAGGACCTGACTTATCAAATCCCCACTGATTCAGTGGACCTACTTTAGTGCAACTTACTATGCTAAGAAAAATGATTTATGCCTGTAACTCTTATTCTTGCTGATAAACTTCAAAAGGTTGCTAGCACTCTGATCTATCAATACAGATTGAATTTATACAATGTAGGCAGTGTTCTGATAATCAACTGGCGATCTGGTGAGGCTGCTATTTTTTCACTTGTTGCTGAAAAAGCCTTCAACAAAATATGTCAATACTGGCAACTTAATATTAGCTCAGAGGTAGCCTGGCAGCCAAAGAAGATTTGAAACAATCCACTTGATCCACTCTTAAGACAGTGGCGGGGGAAGAAATGATACCTGCAACTTGCCCTTTCCCAGATCAGTCTGGTAGTCCAAGATAACAAATGCAATATGATAGCAACCACATCCCATGTAATAATATAACATGATTAGTGACATTTTTGTAACTTGCTTAGAGAAGAGTAAAATGAAAAGTTAGAGAGTACCAAATGCCTTTCTTAATAGCAAAGGGGAAGAGACTACTGTAATGACATGACTTCCTGAATGCATTCACTGAAGCAAACAAAGCGGAATTCCCATTGATTTAAACTGTAAAGTAGGAAATGCATTTGGCATGAGAAGTATATCTTTGACACCCAAATTACTCTGAAATCTTTAGGCACCTCTCATTTGAATAGAAGTGTCATGTCATATTATCAAAGGAAAAGAAATTGCAGAGGCTTTTAACTTTCAAGCAGTTAACAGAGGCTGCTAAGACTCTCAATAGGCTTAAAACAGTGTTTGCTTTTGGGGTGAGATTGTATTTTATACAGACTTAGTTCTAGAGATCTTAAAAAAAAACCCAAAAAAAACACAACAACACAAAACCACCCAACTCCTTAGTCTCTGAATAGAGGAAGAGTTTTCTTTACTGACCTTCTAAACCAGCAATATTTTAAGCACTTGCTTCTGACAGATACAAATTGGAGTGTGTGTATATGTATGAGAAAAATAGTGTTGGATTTTGCCTGGTATTAAGTCAGTGTAAAAGGAGATTATTTGCAGCTTCTGAACCCTCTTTTTTTTTTTTGGAGGGGGGTAAGGCTGCTTCTAGGAGTCCTATTGTGAACATGATGAAGGATCTATTCCACTTGAGTTAATATGGTCTGTCTGAAAATCTCAGCTGTCTCCCTGAGTCCCTTTTAACAATTGTTTTGGCCTCTGCTCCTCACATTATGGAGTGCCTTCTTCAGAACTGCTTTGCAAGTTATACAATATCAAGACAGCAGATGCCTTCTGTAACCTTGAAAATACATGTAAAGTATTTTTAAGCTGTATAATGTGGATGTTTGGTCCTTAGCCAAGACTTTGAATGGTTCAAATATTTCAGACCTACTGCCGTGTAATGGCCTAGCCTAGAACCAGATCCATGCAGTATATAAGACATCTACATACAGTACAGTATGTCTCTGGTAGATTGTAACCTGACATTCTTGTTAGAAAGAACAGATGGCTATTATAAATCAGTCCATTCATTGCTAGTAGATTATCACTGCACAAGAGTGCAGCAGACCACATCAACATTCTATAAGGCAATTCTAAATATGAGGGCAGTCCAAACAAAAAAATTAAACTTTGAAACTATAGTTTGTATTAGCACTAAACTTGACACTAAATTTGAAAAAGTTTGGGCAACGGGCTTTTGAGTTGTTTTTTTTAAGTACCCCTCACAAAATGTCCCCAGATTTAAAACAGATAAAATAAATTAGAAATACCAATCTTGCTTATGTTGAAAGAGAATGGTTGGTCCCACTTGGGTTTTTTTTTGTTTGAAAAGAATCCAGGCTGTAGTGGCTGAAATATTGATCCTCTAAAATGCCTTTCAAAAGGGGGTGGGGAACAGTGAGTGTTATTAAATGAGCATGTATAGAACAAGCATACCAGCAAGAGCATTCCAAAGTAGATACATTGTTGCTGCTTTGTGGTCCAGGAAGGGAGATATTTGGAGGGCAATGAAAGGTCACAGAAATAGTCAAAAGAGATTTTCTTTGAAGAGTAAAAAACAAAACAAAAACAGGCTTCCTTTAAAGAAAACAATACAATGATAATGCTTTAGAAAGGGACATTTTGCCATGTATCTCGAGGGAAACTAGCACAAAATTTTGTAAGACATATTCAAAGCATTTTTGCATCACCAAAGCACGGAGTAGTTGTGTTTGTCCCTGCCCTGAATACATTCAGTAAACATTATCTTAAAATTTCTGAGACCAGGCTCCTAATGCCAGTCTTCAAAGGGGAAATCAGCTCCAGGTCTGCAGCAATAGGAACTTTTGACCTTTTCAGTCAGGACCCAATTAGCTGATTTTCAGCAAAATAACTTTTTAACTCCTTCCTGTCAAAACAGGCATTGCATCTGGCAAAGGGATTCTGTGTCTGGTTGTAAAAATATTTAAAAATATATTTTAAAAGGAATTCAGAATAAATCTTCAGAAACTCGCTCATTAAAGCTGTGGAATTACTGGGTTTTTTTGTTTTTGTTTGCTTTGTGGCTGGGGATGGTCTTACTCAACGTTAGCAAAACTTTGGTATCTGTATCCTGTCATGGTTCAACCATTCCACCCATCTTGTTACTATGCAGTTGTCTGGTAATTAAGGCAAAAATCTCCAGAGATGTTATGTGTCATCAAGTCACTTCAGATATGTGGTGACTATATGAGATAATGACCTCCAAAATATCATAATATTAATAGCTCTGCTCAGATCTTACAAACCCGCAACATCTCATATTAGGTTGTTCTTTCTTCCTTCTTCCATACCTGTCTAGCAATATTGTCTTTTCTAGTAAGTTCTGCTCAGGTCTTGCAGACTAACAGCTATGGTTTCCTTTACTGAGACAATCTGCCTCAATTAGACCTCTCTTTTATGAATGTGGCATATTGTGCTTCTGTATCCACAATTCAAAGTGCCAGGAAATGGCCTGATATTGCTGCACAATAGAAATGGGCACAAATCAGAAAAATGGCGATTTGTTTTGGTTTGAACCTTGATTCATCAAGGTTGATGAATCATGAATTACAAATTTACGATTTTTTCTGATAGATCAACAAATTGATTTGCCAATTCATTTTTTAAATTTAAAACCCTATAAAATGCCCTCCAAGCACCTAGAGAGACCAAATTTGCAGGGAAAAGTCCCCTGATTCTCCTGTACAAGCCCTGCAAGTTTGGTGAAGTTTGGCTTTGGATGTCCAATTTGAACACCCACAAACAGGGGCCCCCAGGAAAGTTCTTCCCAGGCACCTAGATAAACCAAAACCACAATGCAGCTTGTCTACACTCTCTCCTACAATTTCTCCATGTTTGGTAAAGATTGAGTTTCAGACATTCAAGTAGTACACCCACAAAGTGGGTCTCCCCCAGGAAATTGCCCTTTAGCAGCTGGCTTGGGGAAACCCAATCTTCACCAAACTCAGAAGGATTGTAGAGAATAATCAGAGGAAGCTTCCTTGCAATTTCAGTGTCTCTAGGTGCCTTGGGGGCTATTTTATAGCCAAACAAATAAGTGAATCAAAAATTGCTAAAAATTAATTGATTCATAGTCATTGGGGGCAATGATTCATATGAATATGAATCAATGAATGAGTTATTTTTTGAACAAATTTGGTGATTTCTTTTTTAAATTCATGCCCATTTCTATTGCACAATATTGTGCCCTCGCTGACAGCAGGAAAAGGAATGCCAAGCTTTATAAAGCAAAGGGCAGCCTGAACATTGAAAACCCTTGATAGCAGTCAAGATGGTCTACAGATGCTCTTGTGCTCACTACTATTCACATTTGTTAAGAAAAAATGCCTTTTGTTTTAGTAAAAGAGGAGTCGGCTTCTGGGATTTTCTCTTGCTTGGTGTCACTTTGCCAGTGGTAATGAGCAGAGAAGGGTATCCTATAGACCATCTTGACTGCTGCCATTGATATTGTCAATATTCAGGCTACCCTTTGCTATTTAAAGCTTGCCATCTTTTTTCCTCCTGGCAGCATGGGCACAATAATTTTGCAGCAATACCAGGACATTTCTTGGTGTTTTGAATCATGGTTACAAAAGCACATTCTACATTCGTAAACCTGAGGGTTGTTTTGTTTTGTTTTGTTTTGGTAGCATTGAACATATATCTTGTGTCTCAGATATTAACTGGTGAGGATTCAAAAGCATTGTTTGAATAAATTCAGATTATGTGTGGTTAAACTGCAGAAGCCTCTGTGCTGCAGGGTCAGAAGACCAGCAGTCGTAAGATTGAATCCATGCGACGGAGTGAGCTCCCATCGCTTGTCCCAGCTCCTGCCAACCTAGCAGTTCGAAAGCATGCAAATGCAAGTAGATAAATAGGTACCACCTCAGTGGGAAGGTAACAGCATTCCGTGTCTAGTCGCACTGGCCACGTGACCATGGAAACTGTCTTCGGACAAAACACTGGCTCTATGGCTTGGAAACGGGGATGAGCACCGCGCCCTAGAGTCGGACACGACTGGACTAAATGTCAAGGGGAACCTTTACCTTTATCTTATGCGAATTCTGCTCCCAAAACAACATTGGGAACAATGGCTTTAGATTCTGACCAGAACAGAGATGTCCAAAAATTCCAGAAGGTTTAAGTTTTGTAATTCGTCAAGCCTGATGGCCACAAATCAATCAAATGCAGAAAAGTGTACAGGTAAAATTAAATACCTCCAAAACCAGGGATTTGATGTGTTTGAACTGCTCAGTACCTGAACTGAAGGTCACTGATTGTCTTCCATACAACTATTCTCCTCCTTTCTTGTGTCCTACTTCTCAGCAATAGCATCATAACAAACTGGGTGTTCATTGGTCATTGCATTTATTAATGGTATTAATGAAAGTGAGAAATCTTTGCTTCACACATGGCAAATCACTGAAAGCCCAATACATTTTAAGTGTGGTTGCACAGCTGCACTTACATTTTATTTTCCATATATAGTTCTTTGGAAATATGTAATGTACATATTTACCAGAGCTTGGAAATTTTTTATTTCAAATGATAACTCCCCAAATCCCACAGCATGCATCTCCAGTAGGGATTATGGAACTTGTAAACCACCCCACTCCCCATTCTGCTACTGAGCTGTGCTATTTTCCAGCCCCTGTTATTTGTAGTCACGCTTTGGGAACGGGTAGGGGTTAATCTCATTTATTACAGAAATATCTACATTCAAATATTACGCTTAGTACAGAGAGGGGTATCCTGAACTTGTGACTGAAATGTTCTGCTCCAAAGTGTCTTAAACCAATTAAATTCCTTCCGGAAGCATCTTTTTAGACTAATTTGGAGTAGGAAGTTTGCCTAAATAAAGGCTTTGGAAAAGTTTGACGCATTAGCAACTCAATGCTGATTTTCTTGATGCTTCCTAGGTCCTTGTCAAGTCAGTATAGAGTAGTGTTCTTCCCCTCCAACAGAACATTTTGAATGGCTTGTTCAACTCCAAATGATTTCTGAAGTCAGGTTCTTTGAACAGTGTTGTGTTCTACATTATCAACTAGTGTCAAAACATTGCCCTTAGAAGTGTCACAGGGGAAGATGCAGCATGTTCAGTGACCCAGCAAGCTACCCCACAGAGTCCAAGATAAATTCAAAAGAGCAAACATTCAGAGCAATACCACCATCAGAACCTGCAAGAAATGTGTGCCATTTGCAATAATAACAATAATAGCAGTCCCTTGAGGCAGAAAGTAAAGTTTGCAAAGAGCAGAAAATGAGAAGCTTTACACACCAATCCTCCTGGCAACTAAACTCAGACTTAAACTGTCAGCTTCAGTGATAAAAAGCTCTGAGGGCGCATCTTATTTTGGTGGGGGCGTGGAATCTCTGAGACTTCTTACTCATCTATTTGGAACTTGTGTCTTATTACTAGAGAGAAAGTAAGAACGCATAGATAGGACAGCACGATGGCTGAGGGCAGAAACCAATGCTATAGGTAATCTGTAACTGGAGCTGAAAGTGTGTTAATGTCGGAGACACATGACTGAGATTGCTCCTGCTGGTTGGGAAAGGAGACTTCAAAGGAATCTTTGCTTATGTCCTGAAGATCTATCACAGAAAACAATAAATGCAATTTGGGAATTCCATGAGTTGAGAGATGCTCCTGTTGCAATAATAACAATGAGGATTTAAGGATTTCTTCTTCTTGTGATGAGTTATCTTGAATGATTGTTTTCCTATCCTAAAGATTTAAACTGTGGGTTTGTAATGTTCTTAACTCCTTTGTCCTTAGTACAAAAATATAATGTCAAGCTTTGTCACGAAGATAATATATGTTATACACATTGGCTATTTTGGGAAGTACTATATAAATGGGGTATGTAATGTGGTGTAGTGCAGTGGTCCCCAATTTTGTGGGGCGAAATGCCTACAGGTGACGTCATTCCTGCCTGTCAGTCACAGGAGCTCTAGAGGGAGGAGCCAAGGATAGAGCAGGAGGGGCGGAACCAAGGGGACAGTTAGACAGTTGGAACCTGAGAGAGACAGTTGAGAAGTTGGAGCTTAGAGAGAAGAGAAGAATTAGAGTGATCTGAATAGAGAGTTAGGAAAGTGAATTAAGAACAAGGTTATTAGAATGAACAAGCAGGAATGAGAACACCTAGAATAATATAGATATTAAGTGATTGAAAATACATAACACAAGCCTGAATATATGTCCCGTCCTATCCAAACTTAATCAAACCCCTGTTACAGTGACTACGTGATTTACTTTGTGAAATGATTAAAAATAAAAGGTTATCTGTTATTCAAACCAACTGATTCTGTAGTTCAATAAGCCTTGCATGTGGCAGCCTATGTGTCTAACACTCAGAGGTGGTATTAAGAAAATAATACCTGGTGACAGCGAGAGAAACCAAGAGGGAGAGAACCTTTGTGAGGGCCACAACAAACACAGCCACAAGGGCGATCTCCACAGGGAAGTACTATATAAATGGGGTATGTAATGTGGTGTAGTGCAGTGGTCCCCAATTTTGGGCATCCAGATGTTCTTGGACTTCAAGTTCCAGAAATCCTGGCCAGCAGAGGTGGTGGTGAAGGCTTCTGGGAGTTGGAGTCCAAGAACATCTGGAGGTCCAAGGTTGCAGACTACTGGTGTAGTGGATAGAGTGACAGATAAGGACTCAGAAAACCTGGGTTTGAATCCCCACTTAACCATGGAAGTTCACGGTGTGTGTGTGTGGAACTGGTAAAACCACTCTTTAAATATCTCACTTAACTGAAAGTGAGAAATGTTATAATCCCTCCAAATCACACACATCAATCCTCTGGATTCCCCCCCCCCCCGTGTTCTCTTCAGATATTAAGGAGTTCTACATGACAAACTTCTGTTAAAAGTGGACAAATGATGCTGCACTGACTCTTCAAATAACCAGAAAGAAAATATTCCATTTGCCTTAGAACTGCCTCTGATTCTTGAAACTGACCATTACAATTTGATAACTCATTCCGTAAAATGTTCCCAAGTCTAGTGCAGAGGTCGTCAACCCCCGGTCCGCAGCCCATTGCCGGTCCGTGGCTTGAGCCTGACCGGGCTGCAAAGACAGACCTCCCGCCGCCCCCCCACTCCCCTCCCCACAGCTGGTTTGCGCACACGTGCCAGCGGGGGGCGTGAGTGCTCCCTCACCCCTTCACGCAAGTGCCCGCATGCGCAAAGCAGCTGTGGGGAAGGGAGTGCGTGTGGGGGGGGTGGGAGGTCTGTCTTTGCGGCGCGGCGGCAGTGGAGGGGTGTGGCCAAGAGCCGGGAGGCCGAGCATGGCCGGGTGCTCTGGCTGCTGGCCTCCCGGCGGCGGCGGCGGCAACGGGGTGGTGGTGGTGACCAAGAGCCAGGAGGCCGAGCACCACTGGGTGCTTTGGCTGCTGGCCTCCCGGCAGCGGCAGCGGCAGCGGCAACGGGGTGGTGGGGGTGACCAAGAGCCGGGAGGCCAGCAGCCGAAGCACCTGGCAGTGCTCGGCCTCCTGGCTCTTGGCCACCCCCCTGCCACCGCCACTGCCGCTGCCGCCGGGAGGCCAGCAGCCGAAGCACCCGCCGGCTGCTGGCCTCCCGCCAGCGGCGGCAACGGGGTGGTGGTGGCGGCCAAGAGCCGGGAGGCCGAGCACCGCCGGGTGCTTCGGCTTCTGGCCTCCCGGCGGCGGCGGCAGCAACGGGGGGTGGGGTGGCCAAGAGCCGGGAGGTGGCCAAGGGGTGGGCATGTGGGTGGGCAGGAGCTCCTGCGCATGCGCAAAGTGGTGGGGGAACACACGCGCGCCTACGGCGTGTGCACCCCCCAACCACTTCGCTCGTGCGGCAGAGAGCACGAGCGTGAGGGGCCGCTCCACCTCCCTCAGAGGCTCCACCGGTCCGCACTAAGAAAAAGGTTGGGGAACGCTGGTCTAGTGAACTCTTCTTACTAAATATTGTCTTCAAGCAAAATACAAAGTGATCTCTATTTCTACAGAAGAAGAAAAACCCCAGAAGAACAAGAACAAATTAAAATGAGGATGAGGATGATGGTGTGTGTCTGTTTATATGTGTTCAGGTGAGGCAAACATTAAAGGAACACCTGAGAAAAAACTCAAAGGAGTTTCACAAACTTTTATTTTCTCCCCTACTCCTGCAGGCAAAGGCCATGCACCGTGAGTATATATAAATAAATGCATTACATTTAAACTAAAATTGTTCAGAATTCAATAGCTAGAGCATTGATTGGAGTGGTATCCCACACAGAATATAACAGTGTTAATTTTACAATTAATTCACCAACTCCTGGTTCCTATTTAAAATATTGGTCCTCTTGACCTTTACCACTTCCCGCCTTGGTCTGTGTCAAGGATAGCTTGCTGACAATCTGTTTCTGGTATAATAAATAATAATTATGCACCATCAAGTCGATTCTCATTTACAACCCTACCTTAAAATGGAATGGCACTTGAGGCAGCAGATAATCTGTAGAAGGCCTTCTCAAGGGACATTTACTTTGCCCCTTTCTTGGCAATCTTCAAATGAGGGATAAGGGACATATGGCCTTTCCAATGCTGCTGAACAATACCTCCCATACTCCTTCATCATGAGTTCATTGTGAGAGATGGTGGGAGCAGCACTGGAGTTTTGTAGCTGGAGCATGGGACATTTCATTAGACAAGGCATCCACCAGTCTTTCTCACAGTATCTCGAAGGGCATATATTCTCCATCCCTGCTTCAGACAGCATGCTGACATGACCCCTTTTCTAGTGACATTCTAGGATGTTCTGAGAGCATCCTATTGTTCTGAGAGCATCCTATCCTATTATGAAGACCTATTTCTAGTTTTTTACTATTATTTGGATATATTGGGTTTAAACACTTTCTTACTTTTTAAATATTTTTACATACCTGTGGCGGAATGCCCATGTCCCACCTGTCCGTCATGTGGAGCTCTAGAGCTGGAGCCTATGGGAGGATGGGAGGGCGGAGTCAGAGGAGAGAGTTGGAGACTGAGAGAGAAGGAGAGAGGAGGTTTTGGAGGTTTATGAGAGAGATTGGACAGTTGGAGTAGTTGGTTGATGTGTTAAAGAATAGGTAAAAGATATAAGTAAAATAAAATAGATTGACAGTCATCAGATCTTATTCCAGTGATTAATGAAACGTAATACAAATAAAGAAATGTGTTTTAATATCCAAGGTTAATGAGTGCAACATAATATAACATCTATGAACATACTTGTGTGATTTAACAACTAAGTAATAAATAATCAGTTATATTTGACAACACGTGTCCAAGAAGCATCTTTGGTAAAGTGTGGATAAAGATCCACTGGTGGCAGTTGGTGAAAGGAGAAATAAGCAAGTCGTGTCCAAAGGTGGACCTGGGTTTGAGGGGAAACAAACTAGGGACACTGGGGGTGCGCAACAATACCTAAGACACGTCAAAGTTTTTTTAAAAAAATCAGAAGGCAATATTAACAGTAATAGATGAGGGCATAGTAGTAGCAACTCACCCATTATAAAAAATGCAACCCCTTTTCTTTCTATGCCCTTCTGAAATTTCTTTCATAACCTTTGGTGAACAGTAGGATGTTAATTGAATGAAGTTCTTACAGTATAAAATCAAACTACCATACCGCTAAAGCCAACTCAAATGTAAGATGGGGGAGTCAAGTTTTAGACACTGAAGTGTACTCTAAGTAATATTGCTGAGATTAGTAAACATGAATGCACTACGGTATGTTTGTACATGAAATAAGAAAACACTTTCTGTTATTGATCTTTTCCCCAGAATGCAGCTTCCAATCTGTTTGTTTGCACAGTGCCTTTTGTTAACTGTATGAATTGGGGCACCAGGGATTTCATATAAGAACAGGCTTCAGGGAGGTTATCAGTACAATAGCAGAGGTTGAAAAGCTACAGGCAGCGATAAAACTCCATAAAAGTAGGAAAAAGTGACTTTTCTTTCTTTTTATTCTAAAGTGATTTGGGGCAGTTTTTTTTAAAATGGAGCATGTGAACAGATTGTTGCTATGGCCTGCTTTGCTGAGAAATTGATTTAACTAGGGCTGCATTTATTTAAAGAAAAATACAAACAGAAAGTGTGCAGAAATCTATAATCTAACTTTGGGTCCCCAGATGTTCCTGGACAACAACTCCCAGAAATCTTACCCAGCTAGTGGTGAATTAAAACTTGGATTAAAACTTCTTAGTATCTAGGATACTAAGAATGACCTACTTACCTGCTACTTCACCATGCTATATTTTGTGTGTGGGAGGTTCAAGAATACTTCAGTTGGAGCTAACACACTGAAACTGGGAACATCTGCATGCATGTGCTCCACCACAATTATGGTCATGTCATTGGGTGTAAATGATGGTGCTAGTGGGAGTTTTGGTAGAAAAGCAGATGAAAACAACAAAAAAAGCATTGTTTATTGGGACACGGCAGGGGGAGAGAGAACAAATCAACTCCTTCATAGTCCTGCGGTTCTTCAGGATTGTTTCAAACTAATATATTTAAATAATATATTTCCTAGGCTCAGACAGCCAGTCACTGAGGGAAAGCTGTAGCCTGTAATTTTTTTCATCCAGTAAGTTTTTCCCTTCCTGCACTCCTTTTCCCATTTATTTTACCATGGATGATCAGCTGTGATCTGTATTTGTCATCTCATTACACACCTAAAGTATTTTAACTTTCTACATCTTATACATTTTATGATTTATTGGTCTTCATTCATTCTCCTCAGTACTTCTTCAGCACTCATCCTCTCAGTCCAAGAGATTATTAGCATCCTGAAGTAAATCCCTTAAAATGCTTCTATCTTCTTTGTAGAAATCTGAGTTAATTCCTCAATTTTATGCCAAAATTAGAACCAAGTCTATATGGCACGTTCAATGGACATTTATAAAATATATAAGACATGCTATTTTAAAAGATGACAAAATGTAGCAACATAAAGCAAAATCTAAAACTCTCCGAATAAATTCTCGAAGGCTTTCATGGCCGGGATCCAATGGTTGTTGTAGGTTTTTTGGGCTGTTTGGCCATGTTCTGGAGGTTTTTCTTCCTAACGTTTCACCAGTCTCTGTTGGCCACGAAGCCTGGCTCCCAGCACTGAAAAATACAGCCTGCGAAAAGGTCAACAAACTCTAGCCAGCCACAAGGATCAGTGATCACTGCACACAATAGACTAGCAAACGACACACATCAATCACAGTGACATATCATCTCCCCCCTTATCACAACAATATACCCATAACAAAAAACACCCTGATCACCATAATCACACAATCTCCTGAAAAGGACAAAAAGCTGACCCCACAGCTACAAATACTCAACTATCTCACACACTACACCAGAACACAGACAGAGTACTAACTCCTGTCCTCTGAAGATGCCGGCCACAGAGACTGGCGAAACGTTAGGAAGAAAAACCTCCAGAACACGGCCAAACAGCCCGAAAAACCTACAACAACCATCTCCAAATAAAATTACAATGGCAGACAATAACTGCAGGCAGACAATAACTGCTGAAATCCTGTTACACAGTTACACAAACAGCATAATTGAATTGCTGTAAGTTAAGAAATCTCCATGGACATTATCTGTTGCATGTTGAATCATGCAAATTGGCATGCAATGAAGAATGCCTATGAAGCATTCTTCACTTACAACAATTTGTGTCTAAACGTTATGCCATTTGAGTAAGTGTGCAACAGAATTTCAGCCAGTTTAACATGACTACCAAATCTCCCCACATCTAAAGCTCCAAACAGCGGTGCAGTACGCAGCTTCAGCAGCATAGAAACACATAATTTCATCTTTCACGTGCTTCCAAAAGCCTGGGTCTTTAGATAAAGGCACAAAGGTCATGCTTTTGAGTTGTGCCTGGAGATACATCAGCAACCAATGCTGCAGTTATCTGCTACTTCACCATGCTATTTTTGTGTGCAGGAGGCCATTTGGGATATATTTTAGCCATGCTTTAATTTTTAAAAATATCAGAGGAAAAGAAGCTAACAGCTAACAACAAGTAACCAATATAATAATTTCTTCCCCTCCTAAAAATATACTAGCATATTGACTGCTGTAATTACACCCATTTGGAGAAAATGTTTAAGTACGTACAGCATATTTTATGTCAAGTTTTTATATAAACAGTTTTGGGTGCCTGGGTTCTGGATGGTCCTAGACAGAATACTGGGGAGACTAGCAGTTGAGTAGTTGGTGATTGGTCTGCATAATTGGAATATTGTGGGTCTGGGGCCTGGCACTCTGGTGAGAGTTAAACTGAGATTTGACTGTCTAGAGAGAGAGAGACATTAGAAAGTTAGAACAGAGAGTTCTAACAGAGAATTATTTTGAACTTTAAATACTGAATAAATATATTTAGAACTTACTGTTCTGTTAAACTTTATTACTCATACCCAAAAACTTACCTTGCTCTTACCTTGCTCTTCAAATCTATTACTTACGGTACCTAAATAAAAATCCTGTTTAAACCAATTTTCCCATTATTTTTTTAAGTGTGTAACAAAGAGTAAGGAACCAAGATCACTAACAGATGTAAATACACCCTCTCCATGCTTTATCAAGAGAAGCAAAGCGCTTTATCAGGATTAAGAAACCCTTGAACAGAACACCTGATTTATTGAAGTACCAGCTTAGAACGAAGGGGTTTTTGGAGGTGATTGTTCTTGGCATTTAAAGCCTTCCCTAGCATCTGAAATCCTAGACACTACTCCTAGGGAAGGCATTAAACTCCAAGAACAACCACCTCCAAAAACCCCTCCCAAATTCCCTTCATCCTAAACTGTCTAGGATTTTGGATGTTAAAAGGTGTTAAAATGATAGACATATGGCCTCGCTGACTACTAGCCTTAATTACTACTTGGTCCTTCAGGGAACCTGGTCCCAATTAATTCAGATCCAGAACTTTAAATTGAGCAAAGGAACAAATAGATAGATAACCTGTCCAGCTTGTGCAGTACTTAGGTGCCATGTCATGTACCCTGTTTCCCCGAAAATAAGACCTAACCTGAAAATAAGCCCTAGTATGATTTTTCAGGATGCTCATAATATAAGCCCTACCCCAAAAATAAGCCCCAATGAAGTGAAACCCTGCCCCCCACCATGGTGCAGCAACCAGAAGATGACATGACTGTATTTGAATCAATGTAGATTGTTGTACATGAAAAGAATAAAACAACCCCTGAAAATAAGCCCTAATGCGTTTTTTTGAGCAAAAATTAATATAAGACCCTGTCTTATTTTCGGGGAAACACGGTATATTATAGAACTCCAAGCAAATTGTAACTTGCACATGTGTCCTTATGTCTCTAAGCTGTAGCACTGAAGCGTATATTTGTAGTAGGACTCTCATATTATTCATAACTATTACCTTCACTTTCTAGAGAACAGGGCTCTGGACAAAAATATAACTCCACTTAAGACAACGACAGAATTAATCACCTATGGTTTACAAATTTGTATTTTTTTAAAAAAAAAATGCTGCCACTTCAGGCTGATTGTTTCTGGGCATGTGCAGAGTCCATTTGCCTGCCTAGCCTGGAATAACGAGGTGAGACACAGGAAGTGGGCTAAACTAGGGCCACAACTTTATTAAACCTTTTAACTTGAACCTCCCCTTTCACAAGGGGGCCTATCGTAGTGCAAAACCAGGTCTGGAATCGGAGTTGACCCTGACCCCAACCCAGCCCTTTCCCAGGCAAGTTTCCAACTCCAAAGCCACACTGTCCTCTGTACAGCATGGCCCTGGCCTAGGTTCCCTGCGGCCGTGGGATCCCTCTGCCTCACCCCTCCCCTCAACAAAACCTTTGCAATTCAGAGAGGTGGGATGACTTGCACCCCCCCCCCGGGTGCTCCTATGGAACTTACCTACACCTCTTCCCTTTTGCACTACCCACCACGGCATAGGGGTAACTTAGTATACCCCATGCCCCACACAAAGCCAAAAATTTCGGCCTTAAGGCCCCCTTGTAAAGTGTGCAAGAGCTGTCTCATTGTTTGTCTGACAATCGCATCATCACCTCTGAACAACTCAGGACACTCGACTCATGTCCGATGCACCTCCACAGACCCCAGGCCAGCCACCATGGCTCTACCATCCTTGCGGTTTACCCTGCCGGGCCTGCTCAATACCTCTAGGGTCTCATTTGGCCCTCCAAACCAATCTTGGTAGTGTCGATGACCACACCATCCATGTTCCAGGGGAACGCGACACCAAGGCCCACAAGTCATTGATGACCTGTACCATAAGTGCCTTGCCTGTCCGCCAAACTCGGACATTGCCAACCAAATGATCACTGCAATGGCAGGGGGCACATCCAGAGTACTCTGGGATGCCAGTTCAAAGAACCATCCCAGGTCATAACTCTCTGTTCCTTTCAATTTCCACATGACTGAAGCACTCAGGCCCTGGTCCTGACCTCGACTGGTCTGACCAGCACATTTGGCAGCCCAAAATATGCAACCATGGCTATTTGACAGAGATCAAAGCCAGGACAACAGGATCACCGAACCTGCAAAGGGAAATACACAAATACCAGCAGCATGGCACTGCAACAATGAATGCCCATAGTATGTAACAGTAAGTTGATCACCACTAGACATGGGGATGAATAAAAAAATGGATCGCGATATTCGTCAGAAATTGCTGATTTGTTAAATATTTGTCCCTTCATATTTGTGGGTTCCAGAGACCGCGACGAATACGAAGGGATGAATATTTCCCCATTTTTATTTGTCCCCCATAGGAAGAGAGGGAAGGCTATGGCTTTCCCATTCTGCCTAAACACACAGCCACCCATTCCCACAGCCTATCCCCCGCCCCCTTCCTCTCCCTACCTTAGTCTGCCTTAAGGGAATCCAGGCTGCCCTTTGCAAAGATGGAGGCTGCAGCTTCCCTACCCTAAATGAAGCTGCAGCCACCATCTTTGAAAAGGGCAGCCAGTGTCCCTTTCTATAGGCTGTGGCTGCGGAGGCCAGCTGGAGACAGCGGCGGCAGCGATTACGGTGGGGGTGTGCCGGCGGGGATGCAGCACGGGGGGCGCATGGGGGGCATGGGGTGGCAGCACGGTGGGGGCGGCAGCACAGCGGCGGGGGGTCAGGGTTATTTTTTAGTAACCCCCACAAATCAACAAATAATTTTGTGCTTCGTCGGTTCATGGGGGGAGCTTCGTGATTCGTGATTCATCAACTTTGATGAATCATGAAGCAGGATGACTCGCCAAAATGGTGAGTTGTCCCCATCTCTAATAACCACCCTACCTTGTGTATACTTTCCACTCCCTCATCTCCCCTGCATTGCAAAGAAACCAAACTGCTCACACCAGGCAAGGTCTCTGGTTGAATACCTCCCATGTAATAACCTGACCCTTTCCAACCTCCTCTGTGATTATTTTTGCTGGTGAATAATAACCTAGTCTTTGGAGACCACCACACCCTTCCTCTTCAGAGACGCTACAATGACTCAGCGAGTCCCAAAAGGCCACACTTTCAAAAAGGGGTCAGACCTCGAAAGAGCCCCTATGCTCTGCCGCCTAGGTGTTCCTTAACTGGGCTAGGATGGCTGAGGAAAATGTGATACGCTTCTCTGTCATCCAGCCCGTACCCTGCTCTGCCCTCTATCATCTTCCCCATACAGAAATCAGACATGAAGTCTTGATACCATGGAGGTTTAGCACAGAATACCATGACGAACATTTTGCCCAGAATTGACCAGAATGCCAGGTCAGTCCATGCATGGCCTAACCCTTCCTTATCACAAGTTGAGAAAATTCAGCACACACCTCTCTGCATAACTGTGCTGAGTGCTAGGCACCAGTGCCAGGCTTATGGACCTTTTGGCTCCACGATTCTCTACCTCCTGGCCAAACAGACATATGAGCTTGGGCCCCAAGCTCCAACACCCTGAACCAGTTGATCTGTTAATGGGACTGGGAGTCTGCAAAAACATTTGCCCATGCTCAACTAGTGGCAAGTCTGAATATTGTATTAAATCACAAGCAGTGGAGGATACAGGCCATACCCAGCACCCAACCCTCTAGTATCTGGACAATATGGAATTAACAGCTTGTACAACTGCTTAGTTGTCACCAAAATGTGAGTGCCTAATTGGCCCTTGAACAGTAACATGCCACAAGGCCCGCCTATGGGAAAAGCTCCAGAGATCAGATTCCTTGTGCTACTGGAAAACCCACCACTCCGGTGCATTGTCTGCCCCAACAATATGTCCCATAGCCCAGGGAGGCTACTGCATTGGTTTGTGCCTAAATGTCAGCCCTTGAAAATGGACACTGTCAACTCCATGAAAGAACTGCAGCTCTGCCCAAAATCTTAAGACCCTTTAAATTGGCCCTGGGCACAGCTGGCTTGCAGTATGGCATCTAACTGAGTATTGAATTAAGTCAAGACTGTGGACAATCTTATAGTCTTATCTTCTACTACTAAAATTGTCCTGATAATGAACCATGTGGGGTTGTTTCACCCTGATGAAACCCCTCAAGTGTCGAGTGCTAGGCACCACTATCAGGCTTATGGACCTTTTGGCTTCTTTTTCTTTCCCTGGCACTTTTCTTTTATTATTATTATTGTTAAATAGATTGGTTTCTCTCTCTCTCTCTTTTAAAATAATGATTAATTCTCCCCGTTTCTCCCACTCTCTCTCTTTCTCTCTCTCCCTTTCTCTCTCTTTTTCTCTCTCTCCTTAAAATATGAGGGGCCCACTGAGTCCTACAAGCTCCACCCACCCACCCATCCTCTTTAGCCTCCAAACCATGGGGGTTGTGCCAATGCACATCCCCTTCCTCCAGGCTGCTCAAAGGGCCCTCAGCAGCTTGAGGCACAATTGAAACTGCCTGCAGCTGCTGAGCTGATCCTCCTCAGATCGCCTTCTGAGAGAGAGAGGCTGAGTCAGGGGGAAAGCAGCCTTTTAAAGGCTTGCCTATAACTCTGCCTCCACTCAGCCAGGCTTTTTCCCGTGCTAGCCTTCATCTGAGCGGCAGGCAAAGGAGACCCGCTTCTGCAGCTCTGCACAATCATGGAGAGGACCTTCTCCAAAAGAAACAAAATCAAGAGTAAAGTGCCTTTTCTTAAAGGATAATTCTCAAATCTCTGTATCTCTTTAGGGACTTCATCAACCAGCGCCTTGAAGTTTTCCTCATTAGATGAATTACAGGAAGGAACATTTTTCTCTTTTCCATAGTCTAGTTTTTGAAGCTATTTTCCTGATATTAAGATAATATTTTCAGTTTTTTTTAGTAACACCCCCCCCCAAGACAAATGAGAAAAGAGACAGATTGGTAAAGCATGGCTACTTCTTTTCTACTCTAACTTATTATTTGTCTTTTTTATTGAAAAGAAAATAGCGAGCCCTTTTAAAGCTGTCAGAATGTAAACAAATTGACTGTGTGCCACTGTACTTCATTTAAAAGTGTGATTGCAGTGGGCGAAAAGTCAAAGTTTGGGAGAAATCAATATCAGACCATGTAGGTGGTTGGCAATGACTAAAATTCCTTAGAGCCACATTTTGATCTCTCTTCAAAGCTTGAACAAACTTGACAGATGTGAGCATACTCCTTCCCCCTCTGATACTACAATAGGGGAAGAGAGGGGAGACTAACTTGAAGTGGAAAATTTAGGAGACAGAACACAGGTCCGAGCCATCTTGCATTCAGGTTGTTTTATTCCTGCTGTGTTTGCTAAGATGTTCCTCTGACAATTAATGTTAGCAATCATTTTTTTGGTCACATAATTCCTGGGGATCTTCAGTAACCCTGGGAGTAAATGGTCAGTTCATACTGTTGTTAATATGTGTAACCAAGTCACTTCCATCTTATGGTGGCCCTATTAATTAATGCCTCCAAATGATCTTGTTGTCAACGGCCCTGCTCAGCTCCTTCAAACACAAGACTTTGCCTGTTTTTATTGAGTCAACCCATCTTTCATTTGATCATTCTTTTTTCCTGTTGCTTTCAGCTTTTCCCAGCATTATTGTCTCTTCCAACGAGTTTTATCTTCTCATAATATTCTCAACAAACAATAGCCGCGGTTTTAACATTTTTGCTTCTAGGGAGAGGTCAGGCTTGATTTGATTTAAAATCCACTTATTTGTCTTTTTGGTAGTCCATTGCTTTTTTTTTTCATTGTGCAGCTTTTACATCCATAGATGAAAATCAAGAATTTTTCAATTCAAATCTGGTATTGTTCAGCTGAGAAACCAAATGCAGATATCCCCTAACACAACTTTTTTTTTTCAAATGCTGACAAGAATGTTTTTTTCTTTCTGAAGTTTTATACCTCAATTCTAAGCATGATTGGAAAAAAAATCTGGTGAGTTTTGTGTCCTAGTAAATATTAGTAGAATTGAAGCCTACACTTCTTTTTCTTCATTCACATGGAAAAATAAAATTCACTCCAGAAAGTAAATTTGTTAAACAGCACTTATGACAACTTTAGCCATTTAGACTGTTTTATGTAGAGCTTTAAAGTTCTGAATTTATATTTATGTATAAGAAGTAGAATAAAATCCTGCTCTTCATAGGAAAAAAAATTATAAACCACTGTAACTTAGTATCTTCTCTAAATAAAACTGAAACAAGTTACTTTCCCATAATAAAGACCTAGATTGAATACTGTGTATTTTTTCTCAAAATGTTGACTGAAATCCTGTTGCTGTAATTCATGCCACTTAAGGCTGATGATGCATTAGCCCCAGCAGTTTTTCAGAAAGCAAAAAATTCTTATTCAACACCCTAGCCCAAAGGTCTCAAGGCTCCCTGTGGATCCCTTTTCTTGTAAGGAAGCCACTGGGCACCATGGGATGGGGAAAGTTTTTCACTTCTGAAAATCAGAACCATAGGGATGATTTTACCAGGAGTAATGATTTTCAGAAAGTAAAGACTTCCCCCCCATTCTGCAACCTCCAATGGCTTTCCCACAAAGAAGAAATCTCAAGAGAGCTTCAAGGTAGAATCAGAATCAGCAACTTTTGATTTTCAAAAAATTGCTACATCTGATGGTGTTGTCACCCTTGCATGATATAAATTGCACAACAGGATTTCAGCCATTGCTTAAAATTTGAAAGTGAAGAGAAATCAATTGCTACAATATCCTTTCTCAGTTTCATAATCTACCTGTCTACATAGTGAGTCTGAGTTAAAGGGGCCTTTGGACTTACTGAATGTACATTCAATTTGCAAACAGAAGCAATGGCTATTTATTCCTCCATTGTAGGAGAGAGTTACCCAGTTTTTATTATCCAAGGCTTCATAAATTACTGTTTATGAAATCAGAAACAACTGTTGCTTCTCTCTTTGTCCTTTGCACATTGCTGTAGCATTTCATTTTTTGTTTGCATTAAGAAGAATATTATCTTAATACTGGTGTTTTATCTTCAGACTGCTATCAAATGCTCTCTCTCTCTCTGTTTATGGGTATTTTAATTTTATTCCCATTCTAAGACAAGATGTTTGATTGTTTTATAAGAAAAAATGACCATTTACCATTTACACTTGTCAAAAAATGGTCCTGGCAATTGCATCGTGTTTGAGTGAGAAGTGGTTAACTGATTTAAAAAAGGAGTCCACTTCTGGGATTTTCCCTTGCTTGGTTTCACTTTTTCCTGTTGGCAACACGGGAACAATATTAAGCAGCAATATTGGGCAATTTCCTGGCTTTTTGAATCGTGGGTACAGAAGCACAATATCTCACATTCATAAACTGGAGGGTTTTGTTTGTTTGTTTGTTTGTTTTGAAGAATTGAATCATCTCATGGGGAGGGAGAGCTTAATTATTTATCTTTGAGATTTTCCACTTGAGAAAGCAAACTGAGGCAGGATTCGTATCCCAGGATCAGACTTTGTGGAAGCAATTCATCATTGGGCCCCTGTGTGAGTCACGTCTAAATTTAACTGCTCCAGAAATACCCCTTGAAAGAATGGCACAGCACTTGGCATAGACACCAATCAAGAAGTATAGTGAATTTTCAGTTAGGTGGGTTAGGGGGTCACTTTTTGATCTCCCCACTAAGCTGCATGAATCCATATTATCTTTTAGCCTTTTATGAGTCCTCCGAACTCCATTAAAGATCCACAGTTGAGAGAAGCAAGGATGTCTTATAGTGATTTTTATTCTGTTTTATCTAAGTGAAGAAACTCTAGTGTCATTAGACTTGGGGCTTTCAACTGACAAAGACATTTTAGTCTTTGAACACTTTACAAAGAAGGAAGTTATTTTCAAACTCTTTAATGACTTAAGTTTTGCCGTGCAAAGAAAGCTTATTACAACTAAGTCATCCCTATCTTCTTAAGGGGAACTCTATATTCCACATTTTAATTAGAAATATTTGTTTTCAGGGTATTGTTCTCTATTTATATTAATATTCCTAGTTCCCCAACAATGAGAATAATAATGCAAATTAGAAAATATATTTTTTCACAAGGGAAGACTGAGTTCTCTAAGTACCACCAAACACTTTATACCTAATAAAGGAAAATGAAAAGTATCTTGCTGTGTTCTGTAGCCTTAATTTAAAGTCTATGTGTTAGCTCATTTAAAATGAACATGGTAGCAACTATCTTGTTCAACTTTTATGCACATGGAATGCCAACTCCAGAACCTTCCGTGGCAATCTGATGAGATGTCAGCTGTGTACCTGGTTTGGTATAGCCAGCAGCTTGTTAGATCACCATGACACCTTCCATAGTTGGAGCTCCATGGAGACATAAATATTGAAGAGGTTACTGGCCAGTGCTATTAAGCATTCATCCAAATTCTCTGGGTGACACCAGCCTACAGAACTGCTTCAATCAACAAAACTGGGAGAGAATGGAGCCCTCTCTCTTTTGTAGGTCCCCTGTACACCCTAAAAACCTGCTTTGAGCAGCTGAGGAATCCTCCAGAAGCCATTTTCAGGTGGCTTCTACGGCTACAGTAAAGAGGGGGACATTGGTAACATATGAAAGCATCATTATCTGTGGTCATGGAGCATTTTTATACACATTATATTTGGATTAGAAAATAGCCCACAAATCATGCAGTGTATGTTTGAGCATCCTAGTGCATCAGGACTAATTCTTACATATTTCCAGGAAGTGACTAGTATGTGGTCTATGTATTACATGGTTTACCCTTCCCTCATCTTTTTTTTTCCCAAATATAGGAAGCTACCTCATTATTTGTTATTCCCACCTATGTCTGGAAGGTACTAGAACTGAAATGAATTTTCTCACAAAATTCCTCTGGAAAATTATCTATACATTTTGATGTCAAATATTCTCTGAATGTTTTAAAAGTTCCACAGTGAAAATTTCCAGCCAGTTTTCTGCTCAGGACAAGGGAGTCAAGTATACAAAGGACAGGGACAGACATCATAGTTGGCCCATGATTAAGAGAGGGAATTCCTTAATTGCAAAAAGCCTTTGCCCTCCCAACCCCGGAATAAAGACGCGAGACAAATAATATGGGTTAAAACACAGGCCACACTTTATTGATTGTAATTCAAATTTGCCAATCATTTGGCAAAGGGGGGCCTGCTTTAGTGCGGAAACAGGTAAATTGCAGAGGTATCCAAATACCCCTTACTCAACATATGGGCAAGTCCCCGGCCCCAGGTTCTTGCGGTCTTAAAGACAGCAGGAACCCAACCGGCCACAATTTGACCACCCCCAGACCTCCAGCCATCTTTACTTGATGACTGTTGGTCCGGTAGTGGCCCAGCGCATCTTTCCCCCCAAGCACTGTAATCACACGATCTGCAGCACTGGGAGGTCCGATGGGCTGTTAGCTTACCTGATTTTGCAGTGGGACTAACCAGAAAATACCTGTTTTTTCCGCACTACCCGCCACAGCATAGGGACTAGCATAGTTAAGTCCCATGCCCGCCATCGAGCCGCTCGAGCTCAACAAGCAGGCCCCCCTTGATGTCTTCCAAGAAGACATCCAAACCCAAATCGGACAGATGGACTCCATCATTCTGAAAAAACTCAGGCCTATCCAATCGGATCCTCTGGTGACCAATCACCGATCCAAGGCCACTGCAGACCGCTCTGCAGACCTCATGGTTAACACCCCTGTGTGCCGTGGTAACGTTGAGGAAAAACCTGGTGTCTCTCCACGCCAATCGAGGAATGATCGTGGACCACACGATCTGCATAGCAGGGTACCTGGCCTTCAACCATTTCAGGTTGCGTATAACGTCCAGGATCAACGCCTTACCAGGATGCCTGGCCAAATAGTTACCACCAAGGTGTACCACCAACACATCTAGTGGAGACTGGCCAAAAGCCGCCAACCTGCATAGCTGGCCCCACAGCATGCCTCACAGCCCTTTCCATGTAACGTGCGCTCTGGCTCTGAGACCCAGGTTGCTCCCTCATGGGGATGCAGCAGCATAACTGTGGCCGATAATCACAATGTGCCTCCATCTCACCGACCCTATAGGACCTGTGAAGACATAATAAGACCAGGCCCCTGCTTAGACGTTAGGTAGTGCTCTTATATATCTGCGGTAACTGGATGACGACCACCGGCCTAGACGCTTGATCTCTTCTGAGCTATAACCCAGGGCTGCTGCAGTGGAGGCTGCACCAATTCTGAATAAATGTGTGCCAAATCTCATGCCTTGGATACCTACTCTGTCTAATGCTAGGTCGGTTAATTTCCGGAACTGATATTTCGTCAAAGGTGACTTATCAGTATGCTGAAAGAAATAACCGGGGTCCTGTCCTCTAACCTTCAAATATGCCTGTGAGGCTTTCACAGGGCAGATGCTGCTTATGCTACACTGCCCTAAGGTGATTTGTGTACCCTTGCCTAGCTGGTCGGCCTTGGATCGCCGAATAAGAATTTGTACCTTCCCTTCTTCAACCTTAACGTCCTGCCATTGCAGGGCTAGCCTAGACTTAACATTTTTTCAAGATGCAACCACCTCGCTAATTCTAAGGGCCCCAAAGAACGCCATTATTGATGCTGCTTCGAATAGGACCCTTTCGTATTCGTCCCTACATAGTAGCACCCATTGTTTACAAATGCGCTCTAATAATGGAGGTGATATAGGAGCCCTGGTATCTTGTACTCTACCACTCTCTTTGGACCATCCTTCTATCATTTTTCTTAAACGATAATCCCCTGAGTGATCACTATAGCCATTAATTTTTGCGTAAAAGGCCAGTGCTGACAGCCTTCCCTGAATAGTTCCAGGTGCCAGTCCCTTCCTATTGAAATGTATGATAAATTGTTGTAAATGTTTGACCGGTGCTGGCCAAGCCGACTCCAGGTTGACCATTTCCCTAAATTCCTGGAACTCTATACTCACGGCCGAATAACCCTTCCTCATCCTCGGTGCCAGGGCCAAACCTATCGTTCTTGATGCATCTTCACGCCAATTTGCCAGACCTCCGGGGGCAGAACTTCTGGGAACTCCTTGGCTCCGGGGTCTAGCTCCCTGAACAGCTCGATCTGTTGGCGCGACAATGCATCAGCTATCCTATTTTCTAAACCTGGTACATGCCGGGCATGCACTAGTATGTTAAACTGCAGTGCCCTTAATGCAAACGCCCTGACCAATGTCATAACCCGTTCTGAATGTGATGTAAGGTTGTTTATAATGTAAACAACCGCTTGATTGTCACACCAAAATCGTACTACCGAATTTGACCACTCTTCAGCCCATAGCCAAAGTGCACCCACTATTGGGAAAAATTCTAGGAATGTCAAATCCCTGGTAATGCCGTTCTGATGCCACTCATCGGGCCAAGTGCCAGCACACCACCTTCCTCTGAAATAAATTCCAAAACCTAAGGATCCTGCTGCATCTGAGCGAACCTGGAAATCTGCTTTCAGCCCAATTTCACCTCTCCAGAAGGAGATCCCATTAAATTCTGCTAAAAACTGACTCCATACTAATAGATCTTCTTTCATTCCTCTTGTGACCCTGGTCCTATGCAGCGGTTGATGTAGATCTTTCATAGCATTGCACAGTCACCGCAGAAATGCACACCCAGGTGCCACCACTCTACAGGCCAAGTTCAGGTGCCATCCTATCTCCTGGAGTTCCCTTAGCAACACCTTTCGCCTCTGTAATAGTGTCGCTATCCTGGTCCTAAGGTCCGCTAGTTTATTATCAGGCAGCCGTGATGTTTGCTGCGTCGTGACCAGCTCTATCCCTAAGAAAGAGAGGGATGTAGTTGGTCCCCTCAGTTTTCTCTTTGGCTAGGGATAGTCCCAGCTCCTCTGATAATGCCTGAAAGCTGTTCAGGATGAATCTACACCTTCCTGAGTTCCTTTCTCCACAGAAAAGGTAGTCATCGAGATAATGGGCAGTTGATTTACAGCCCACCTTACACCTAAGCTTCCATTCAATAAATGAGCTGAATTGTTCGAATGCAGCGCATGACACTGAGCAGCCCAGAGGTAAAGCCTTATCTATGTAAAAGGATCCCTGGAATTGGAATCCTAACAAGTCAAAGTCCAGGGGGTAAACTGGTAAAATTCGAAACGCTGATTTTATATCGCATTTCACCAGTTCGGCCCCTACTCCACACTTCCTAACCATACGCACTGCCTCATCAAAAGAGGTGTATCTCACAGTACATAGTTCTGGAGGGATAGCATCATTGACTGACGTTCCCTCCGGAAAGGACAAGTGATGGATTAACCGAAACTCGCCCTGGGCCTTCTTAGGTACAATGCCTAATGGAGAAACCCTCAGGTTCTCCAGGGGTGACGTTGAAAAGGGGCCGAGGACCCTTCCTTCCTTTACTTCCTTGTCTATCTTACTCTGGACAATACTTTCCATCCCGCACACCGATAGGAGGTTCTGCACAAAAAATGCTCTGCGCTCTCCCGCTGCCGGGATCCTAAAACCATATTTAAAGCCTTCTAAAAGGTAATTAGCATCCTCTCTATGGGGGTAGGAACTTAGCCAGGCTTCCAAAACCTCAACCGTAATTGGGCTGGGTCCCTTTTCCAGGAGTACCCCTGCTGCTGTTGGACTTTTTACCGCCTCCTGTGCCCTTGTTCTGGCGCTGGGCGCCAGCTCTAAAACATGATGAATTTGGGTGCTGACCTCCGCAGGTGGTGCACTCATGCCTGAAGCGGCATGGTCTCTTTGTACAAGTGCCCTTGGAGTTGTACTCCCAACAGACAGGTGGGGTTGAACCACCTGCCCCGCTGCAAGGTGGGGATTCTGACTAAGGGCGACCTTCCTATTTAGATGGCCACTGTCAAATCTGTCTCCAAAATTAGGTGTAGCGGGGGTCATGTGCTGAAGCCACAGACCCGGCAGGGGCTCGTCCCAACGCATATTTGGGTGAATCGCGCTCTGCATATGGAACGATTCGTCATAATGAAGCCACGCCTGCCCTGCGAAGTCAACATAGGCCCTGTAAATTATATCCAAATACTGAAAGAGGGATTGAGCCCTCCATGGTTGTGCTTTAACTATCACCCCCGCGTATATCAAGAACCCGGGAAGCCAATTTGCCCAAGTTCTATCAGGTTTCTTTCTCCTACACCTTTCTTTCTCTTTTTCGTCTTCCTTGTCTAAGTCCTTCTTCTCTACATTTATGTTTAATATTTCAAATACGTCTACGTATTCACCTTACCATATCTTTTCCTGCGTTGCCGGGGTGAGGTGATCACCCAAAGGCATTGAGTAGTCCCCATACGGCAAAGCACGCAATGGGACGGTATTGTAACCCGTGTCGGGGACGGACGGGTAAGGCCAAACCCCTACACTAGCTGTATTGTTAGGTTGGGCTGGCAAAGTGAAAGGAGGGTATGGTGTGCCTCAGCCGCTGAATTGTGGACTGGAGCATGGCCATGCAGTGCTGGGAAGCCCCGTGCTCTGTGAATTGTATGGTGTGTAAAGTGCGTGATTGAATTGACCTCCGCCGGCACAAGGCCATGCGGAGATCGGTGTGTACGTGACCGGTGCAGCGGCCAACCCACCTGAAGAAGTTGTTGCCATACTTGGTTCGTCCCCAGTGTATGGTCTGTCAGGGCCGGCTTCATCTGTTTCATATTGCACTTCCTGGCACACACTCGCTGTTTCGGCCGTTACGGGAGTTGACAACCTCCTGCCCTTCTTCACGTGCCGTGACCTTGGTGTTGAGGAGGCCCCATCTGCATCGCATCTGGTGGTCACTTCAGGTAGCTGCTCTGCCTCGAGAACAGCAAATCTAGCCATTAGATCATGCGCTATTGCCTTGAGCTTAGCCCTACGGTGGCTCTTGGTGTCCCTGGCTGATCTACGTGGCTGAACCTCACTTGGCTGCGGAGCTTGTCTCACCAGCCACTTGGCCTCTAATGCTGAGATTTTTTCTTGAAGTTCTTGCCATACTGGCCAGGATTCCTCGTCAGAAGAGGATTGGGAAGGTGACACCTGAGGAGCTGACCTTTTCTTGGTCGGTTGTTTCCCCTTCTTGTTGCCCTGGCCTTTCCTCGATGCCATTATGAACCGAGGCCTATTGGGTAAGTGCTAACGATTGCCTCAGCAATACAGTTGCTAATACAGTTGAAAATTCTTCTCAGTACAGGTTAAGCACCTGGGTTCCTAACTTAGTGCTCCCTAGGTACGTAACAATCACTATTCCTTGATTATGGTCACACACTATGACCTGGGTTCTTTAATTAGTGACCTTGAATCTGCACAACAAACCACGTGTACCAGAATAAGGAGGGTCCTGTCTATTCACCAATTCAGACCCTATTTGTTCGATTCCTAATTAAATCACTATCTAATTACTTGATTATCCTAACCGATTGCTGTCCTTATTAAAATTAATTATTAATTTAAAATGAATCAAACAGCTTTTTGTTCGTAATTTATTACATGAATTAATTAATTCAAACGATAGTGCTCGCTGATTATCAATTAATTACTATTAATAACAAATTAATTTATTATGATCGTCAATAAATTATTAATAATTTATTAATAACTTATTTAATATATTAACTATTTATTAATTCCCCTCTCCTTTTTTAAAAAAGTAGTATTAGTATTTAATTTATTAATTACTTTAAGTCCGATTTATTATCACTTCCTTTATTTTATTTTATTTATTTTCTTCTTCTTTATTTTTTTATTTTATTTTTTATATTGCCAGGCCCTATGCAATATGGACCTAGTCGTCCCTTCAGTCCGCGAGCCTATTTGCAAGGCCGCAATGAACGATGAGAAGCAGCAGAGGGGGGGAAGCATTTGAATAACAACTGTTAAGGCCTGGGAATCGTGCCACCCATTCCCACCTAAACATAATCCAGAAGGGGGGGGCTGTCAGGTATCCACCACCCGAACCAGCCTAATACCGGGACCCTGGGCCTATAACCCTATATTCAATCTTAGCTTTAAGGATTATCAATTAAAATTGTCATTTTATTTTTTAAATTTTTTTTTATTATATCCCCATTCACGACTAAGCACGGCCGGTGCAAGCTGCGCCGCCGCTGTCACCTCCTTCGCGCTTTCCAATCAATTTACAATCACCGTTACTTTATAAAGAAATTTTTTTAGCAATCCATATTAAGAAAGAAATAATTAATTAACAGAACCCTGGGAGGGAGCCGATGCTACCCTCCCTTCCTTCAGGAACAATTGAGTCTCGGCGATGACGCAGAACCAATTTGCAGCCAGGAGCATAGCTCTTTCTTTCTCAATGTCTGAAAAAGAAGAAGGCGGCTAGAGGGGGGAATGCCCCTTAAATAACCTGGTGTTCCCCCCTCTCTCCCAGAACTCTCAAGAGACCTTAAGGTCTCGTGCTATCCGTGGGGGTAGGCAAAGAGCGAGCCGCGCTGATGAAGCCTCAGCTCGTCAGCGGCTCCCGCATTGGCTGCACAGTAGGTGATTTACTTACTTTGCATAATTTTCCAGTTATCTTGTTTTGTGATGCCTGACTTCTTAAACATGAAAAATTGCCTGATTCATGTCTTTTCAAAATTAACATGCATTTAGCTCTAATTGTAGGCTATCTACAAGCATCTGTTTCCATCTATGTTTTCTCCTCTTATTAGTCCAAAGCAAGCATTTCAAGAAGAGCTAAGTTTGGCAATTCAAAACTCTCCATCAAAAAGTATTTTCATTCCTTGTATCTGTTTCCTTTGGTTTGAGATCACTTTGTTTAAATTAAACAGCCAGCAAAAATAAGACTGCAAAAGGGATTTCAATCATTAAGGTTTGGAATGTTAACCTTAAAAAGATTGCATTCTGTTGTGCACTACTTTGGATCAGTAGTTTGTTTGTTTGTTTTTTGTTGCTCGTTTCCAACAGATAACCATTTCCATTCTCTTCATTCTGTGGGTTTGATTTTAAAAAAAAACATACCACAAGAGTCCACTGTTCTGGAACATGAAGGGAGCTGCAACCATCCCCTTCCTGAGAACTGAGCTGCATTTCCCTCTTTCTCATTCTTTTATTCTGTTTTAAAACCCAAACTACCCCCTCCCAGTTTAAGTTCAAACCCAAGCCATCCATCTCCTTCAACAAGGTAAAAAGCAGTTGAGAAAGCTTTCTCCTGCTTCCAGGAGGACTCTAGAACTATACAATTTGGGTAGGTAGAGATATAAATATCTTGCACATAAAATATATGGTGATCTAAAATAAAACTCCTTCCTTTGCACACTCAGAGGGTACCAATCTAGAGTCCTCCTGGGTTATTCATCATCCGTGCTTTTAGGAACTTTCCCCAACAGGTTTATTTTGTTGGGGGGACTGCAGAGTTTGGGTTTGATTTAAATGAGAGGAGAAAGCAGTTTGAATTTGAATTAAAAAACAACAACAGAAGAGGAAGGAAAGAGGGAAATAGGACAGTTCTCAGGAGGGAGGGGAAGGAAAAGAAGGGGAGATGTACAACGACTAATGTGGAAATCCCCCATGCTATTTGCAAGAAATTTTTTATTCCTTCCATGAAAAATGGAACATCATTAATGGCTGCTAATGCCATAACACTTATGTTTTTGCATGATCTTTACTTTTCTCAATTGTTAGACTGTGGCAGTGATTCCCATCCTTGGGTCCCCAGATTTTCTTGTACTCCAATTCTCAGAGATCCTGGCCAGCCCAGCTAGTGACAAAGGCTGTTGGGAGTTTTAGTCCAAGAACATCTACAGTTGGGAACCACTGAGTTATGGCAAAGATTTTGTATAGCATGTATTCAAAATGTGGGAATGTTACTTTTATACAGGTACAAACCTATGGCATATTGCATTGTGTAATATATCCCAGAGGTTTTAATTTTTTTTACTTCTGGTCAGTGCTGCCACTAGGATAGGAATGGGAGGCAGCAGTCCAGGGTCTCATTTAATAATATAAGTAGGAGGGCCCTCAAGCACAACAGAATGGGCTTATCACATTTTGAAGTATGTAAATATAGTGTAGTTTCATAAGACAGTTACATCCAGAAATTACATCCAGAAACTACTACATAGCTGCTACACTGCTACTTCAAGTATGTTTGTCATCTAGCATTATAATCTGAGCAAATATGAGAGAAAATAGTTTCCACTTTCTGCTTCTGGCAGTTCTTGTGGAATTCTTGAGTTCTAATGGTGGGGTGTTGATCTTTTAGAAGCCTAATAAGTATGAATGGCACTCTGTGGTGACTGGGAGCTTAGAAAAACATGGAACAGCTGTGCACCTTAGGTGAGCAGAGCATTTCACCAGCTGGCATGACCTCTTTATCTCAGCATCTTAGAGTCTCTGAAGAAACAGCAGCCCTCCCTTTGCATGCACACACTGTCGAAGTCTGTTTCTTTATTTGTTACATTTGTATGCATGCTATGAGGAGAACAATGGAGCTGTGTCCATGAAACTGGCATGTAAGAGTGAGACTATAAAGTAGCTGTTATTGAGACAGCCAGGGCTTGGAAATAACACATTACAAATTACATTGGCACATGTAATGTGTTACACTACAGTACTGGTAATGATGTTGCCAGTATCATTGTTTTTAAAAATGAACATAATAACTAGTTACTTTGTTTACTCCTAAAATATTATTACTTCTTGTACTTTGCCTTAAAAAGAATTATTGAAGAGGATTTGGAGACATTTCTACACATCTGAATGTATTTATTTTTTTAAAAAATAATATTTTGGAAGTAACCAAAAAGCAACTCTCAGAAATCCTGTTGCTTAGCATAGTAAATTGCACCAGAGTAGCCCCAGTGAATTAGCCAGGATTTGGTGTGTTAATTCCTTCATATATTTCATTCATTCATATGGGTCACAACTAAAGTAGGCCCATTTGAATCTTGCAGAGATGTGGAATCATCAGATCTGCATTGATTTAATGGGCCTACTCTAGTGCAATTTACTAGACTCTAAACAACAGGATTTCAGTGAATAATGAATTACAGTGTTAATAAGAAACATCAAGAATGAGTTACCTTTTTTAAAAAGTAACAAGCTAGGAGTTACAAGTTACTTTTAAAAAGTAATATCCCAAGCTGTAGAGAGATGGCTGTCTAATGACATGGCTGTCACAAAGATTTTACTTCAAATACGGCATTCGTAGGGAGCTTCTAGAATTCTGACAGAACAGTATTAACAGCCCAGAATATTCAGAGAAAGCACTCAGTGTGAGTTAATAGCTGGGAAACAGAGCTTTTTGTGTGTGTTGGGATGTCTCTTCACTGAGATGATATCCCCGAGACTATTTTGCAAACAAGGGCTAATAAATTATAATGTCTGCTCTTTGGAAACTACAGCACATCTGAGTTCACTCTGCATATGGTACTAATCTCTTATATCACTCTTCAGATTGGATCCCTCTAATTCACAGTAAACAGGTCATCATTTACACAATGTTCTGTTTTTTGCAAATATGATATATGGCAATCTATTATCTTGTTGTGAAGCAGGTAATCTAACAGTTGTTCCACATCTGTCACTGCATTAGCAAACCATGTATATAATTAGCAGGTAAGTTTTCCACAGGCTGATGAGATTCAGAACATTCTTTATGGCTGTGTCTTGTTTATGCAAAGTAAGGTACTGCATATGTTACCTGTGTAAAAGCAAAGACAGCATTTGGACCCTTTGCAATATCATTTGAAAACATTTCCTTACTATGTCGTAGGTGGGTTTAAAAAAAAAAAAAAAACAAATCCAAGCAATATTTGTTTCAATTTAATTTAATCTATAATTTTCGGTTTTGCTTATTTATTTTTTATAAGTTGTCATATTCTAAGGATTTGTGTGGGTAATAACATTTCTATCCTTGGTTTCCAGAAGTTTACATCATTTCTGAAAATCCATCTATCTCCACTTCCTGGTCTCCTGCATCAGCATGGATAGAAGAGGTGTCACTAGAAGATTGATAAGGGAAGATGAAAGACTCGGATTCATGGTTTGTGTAGTTACTTGTTTGCTCTGTTTAGATCCTGCCTTTCCTTCAACAAGCTCAAGCAAAAACACAGGTTTTTCTTCATCCTTTATGTTCAACAGAAACCTTTCAGGTACATCAGAATGAGAGTGAGAGAGACTCTCCTCAGATTATCCAGTAAATGTTATGACTAGAACCTAGCTCTCCCACACTCCAGTATAGCACTCTAAGTACTACACCATGGTGGCTCTGTAGGTTTGGGCAAATTGGGACCTCATGGTTAGAAGTGAATTTTCTGCTGATTTAGAACAGCAGTGAAGCAAAGGCTTTCATAATGCAAAGGGTTGCTTGTTCACGTCTTTTGAAATTTTCTGAGCTGCCTTTCAGCACATGACTCTCAGGGCAAAGGGACTTAAGGGCTGTTTCTCCTCTACTTGTGCATTTGCCAGCTATGAATTCTTAGCACCAAAACTGCAGATGGAAGAATCAATAAAGAGGTGAGATGCAAGAACTGACTTTAACTAGGGTCACATTCACTTAAGGAGAACAGAAAAAGGGAACTGAGTTGGAAACATCCATCTAAACCAAGCCATCAGCCTGCATAAAATTTCCCAGGGAAGGCTTCCGTGGCCAGCTTGAGCAATGACCATATGTGATTGCACACCCAGCTATCACCAGTATTGGGCTAGGGGGATTTTATTCAAACCACCACTCCCCAGGACTTGGCTTTTTCTTCTTGTTGTTGTTTTTGTTTGGTCCATTCAGGGAGATTTTCCACATTTTTGAGACTGGCTTGTGCACATTTCTGTAAATTTTGTGGTTTTGGGAAGTGTGATACCTGTTGCCATGTTGCATTAAAGTGTACAAGCATTCACGTTATGTGGGTTGTTGGTGGCATTGTGTTCAGTCAGCCTACCCTTTCTTTGCTTATTCTGTGTAAGCTTGTGCTCAGCTTTACAACAGGAAGAGACACCAGTTTTGTACAGAGACTTTTATAAAAATTGTAAAGCCATGACAAAATAAAAAATGAAAATCCACGTGTTAAACCAGTGTTGTGCTGGAGGTGAAATTTCTCATGGATGTGGAAATTTGTCTAATGGGCTGTCCTCTCATGCTGAAATGTCCTATCTTGGCAATGGCAACATATTTTTGTACACAAAGTGACATACTAGCTTATTTTGTAAAAAAATGTCAGAAGATCAGTTGATTCACCTAGTCATGACAATTAAAAAGGATCATGTAGGATGAGAATTTCATGTGACCATGATAGGTCCAGAGAGGGTCCAAATTCATGAAACCCCACAGCTCCTATTTTCATGTTTTTCACAACCCCCATTAGTTGTTGTTCTGTTGATTTGTTCCAGGTTGTGGCAGCAGGGCAATAATTGTGCTTGTAGAAGGTGGTAGGTACCATTTTCTTTCTTTCTTTTTAGTGTACAAGACTATAATACAGAGTGATGCCACAAACTGCTCTTGATCTAATTTTGCTTCACAATTATGCAACATCAAGTGATTATTAAAGATGAGGGTATCCCCCCACAGGTGCAGATAATGAGAGTCCAGCCCCCTGGGACCAGATCGACCACTCATAATTCCGCTGCTGCCGCGAGCTCCATGGAGCCTTCCTATTGTTCAGTTGCTCACAATGGATTAGCCAGTCCTGGCAGAAGGCAGTATGACGAGCCTCTCTGCCACATCACAGTGGCTAATCCATCGTGAGCAATGGAGAGATACCTACCTAACGACCTACCCTCATTATCTCCACCTGTGGGGGGATATTCGTATACAAATACCCCCATCTCTAGTGATTATGTAACACAAGGGGGCTGAGCTGGTGACTGCCAACAAACAGAAGCACAAAGACTGTCATTGGTAAGTCCCCCCCCCCCCCAAGACACATACACATACCACTCTGTTCACACTCCATCACCAAACTGCACCCAAGTTTTCAGTGTGGAAAGACATGCAAGAAAATCTGTTTGGTTCTTAACCATCTTCTGTGTTTGTGTTTTTTTTAACCCTTGAGATTTTTCCATTCTACATATGAAGATATTTTTAAAATATAATTGCACATTTTAAAAAAGAAACTGAAACAGAATTCTCCCACAGTTGCATTGGTAAGATTCAGTTGGTACTCCCAGCATTGAATAGCTGGCACATTATGCCTGCATGGAGAATCTTAGAAAAATAAGAGGTGGCACCCCATGACTTAGCTGAAAATGCAGGCGCTCAGATTCAGACTTTAAAGAGTATTGGAAGCTCAAGGTCTGAGTGGATGAATCAGCTCATTTTGATTTTTCTCATGTGTGCTTTTCCTACATTTCAAGTTCTTTCTATTCCAATATGAAGAATTTGGCAGATTTTATGGAATTCTTACACAAAAAAATTAATTGAAACAAAATTCTCATCTACACAGTGTAAATTCTAGGGAGGAAGGTTCAACTGACCTCCACAGTCATAATTTTCAATACTCCCCCCCCCCCCCAAAATGATTGCTATACACTGAGATTAAAGCATGTACACTGTGTTTGGACAAATGTGTTAAAACTGATTTAGTCAAGGGTATTTGTTTGATTATAAAAAAAACTATCAGGTGGAACAAAAAGCCACTGCTCATTTCTGTGGCAGAGCAACACCACAATGGATGATTTATATCCCACTCAGCAGTCACACTGTTGAAAAGTAGCCAGTAATTTGAATTGTGGATTGAAATTAACAAAATTAGAGATGGGCACAAATTAAAAAAAAAAGGAATGGCAAAATTCATCAAAAATCGCTAATTCATCGATTTGTATTTGTCCAAATCTATGCCCCCCAATGAATGTGAATCAATGAATTTTAGTGATTTTTGATTCATTGACTTATTGGGCTATAAAATGCCCCCCTGGCACCTAGAGACACCAAAATTGTAGAGAAGCTTCCCCTGACTCTCCCCTAGAATCCCTCCAAGTTTGGTGCAGAGTGGGTTTTGGGTGTCCAAGTTATCCACCCACAAAGATCCCCCCACATGAAAGTTTCATCCAGGCACCTAGAGACACCAAAAATTCAGAGAAGCTTTGTAGAAGAGGTTCAGGGGAAGCTTCGCTGTGATTTTGGTGCCTCTAGGTGCCTGGAGGGAACTTTTCTGGGGGGGGCCGCTTTGTGGGTGTATAACTCAGACATCCAAAACCCAAACTTCACCAAACTTGGAGGGAGTGTAGAGGAGAGCCAGGAGAATCTTCTGTGCAATTTTGGGTGTCTCTAGATACTCGGGGAAGGATTTTACAGGGTTATAATGGCAAAAACAAATTGATGAATTGATGAATTGATTCATCAAAAAAATCATAAATTTGAATGGCAATGTGAATAGATAAATTTCTAGTTGAACAGATAAATGAAATTTGTGATTTGTGATTCACCAACTTTGATGAATCATGAATCAAAGCAAATTGCCATTTTTCCAATTCATGCCCATCTCTAAACAAAATAGACTGAGCTGCTGGCACCAAAGAAGAAAGCAAACGACCGTTGAAATCTATTCGATAAAGCTGAAGTTCTTCAGCTTCTACAACTGAAACACTGGTGAGAGCTCAGGTGGAGATCATATACCTTTGTAAACCCTCCACCAGCCATTTCACAGAGCTGTAGCTCTGTTCCCTTTCCTGTGAAGGGAAAGGCTTACACCACTGTTTAAACAGCTTTTTGGTATTTTGGAAAAGTCTCTCTCTCCCTCCCCCCCCCCCCCCACTTTACCGAACGTTACTGAGATATCATTATACTGTTAGAATAGAGTTCATGGTTGGAGAAGGGGAACTGTTGTGTGGGCATGGATAAGTTATACATTTAGGCCACAGTGTATCTCCTCCCCAAAGATACTTCTTTCTCCACCTTTCACATAATAATAATAATAATAATAATAATAATAATAATAATAATAATAATAATAATAATAATAATAATAATAATAATAATAATAATAATAATAATAATAATAATAATAATAATAATAATAAATAGAAACACAGAAACACAGAAATAAGGGCACAGGTCTAGGGATGGAGTGGGTCAGAATGTCTCCCAAAGAGTAGGGTGGGTTTGCCCCAATCTCAGTCCCCTTTATTTATGTATGAAGCAGGTGCAGAAGCCACACACCTCTGCTGGTATTTGAACAGAAAGAATTAAATCCTGTTGTTAGTCCCAGCTAAAGTAGATCCACTGAATAAATGGCACTTGTTAAATCAGCACTTACATAGGTCCTACTCATTTGCAGGATCTATCACATTTGAGACTAACAATGGGATTTAGCCAAAAATCCCAACTAGAAATGATGAAACTTTCATTTCACCATCCTCCATACTGGTCACTTCTTCAGGAAAACACTCTGCCTCTAATTTGGCACATGTCCAGTTGTAGTGAATTCTAAAGAAGCTACCCAGGGTGTCTATGCATGAACAAGTATAACCTTGACTTGTTGTGTCAACTGTAAGTTCATTAAGTCATGTCAAAGTATGCAATATAAAAAGGAAAGAAATCAAGACCAGAAAGCAAACATGCTTCTTTAGGTTTCAATTGACTGGTACTAGTTTATACTATATGCCACTCATATATGGATTTCTTTATTTTCCTCTTCCCTTCCCCTTCCTTGTTCTTTTTTAAATCATGGAATTATATTGTAAGCTTAGCAGTAGGACAAGTCTTTAATTTTGTAATCATTGTATAGCATTTATTATTGTATAGCATTTGACAATGTTGGTGACTTTGTAGTTGCTAGATGTTAACAATAATAGTAAGTAGCATTGTAAATATAATATAGTTAATAATATTAATCATAGTAGTATATGAATGCTGGATGTTAATAGTGATGATAACACTGATAGATCATAGATGAGGTGTGTTACAAGAAGCAATGATTGATTATTGGGGTTTACATAAGTATAAAGAGGCAAGAAGTACAATGTTGTACCTGACAGGAGGTACATCGTATATGATGTTTTAATGACCGCCTCTGATCAAATAAATAAGACCATGCTTTGTCAATATATAAATCTGTTTTCTCAATACCTGTATAACTATATTTGGAACCAGTTAACTGGTTTAATACACTGAATTGTGATTATAGACCATGAAATTGATCTATATACCTGTTACATATGCAAAAGCCAATCCTACCAATCCCTAAAAGCTATTCTCCCTCCCTTTCTTTGATTGGGTCGAACTAGATATAAAGGACTGCACATAGTCCCTGTAATTAATCCATTTTTCCACTCATAGTGTGATTTCCTCACAGGTAAGTACCATGACAGACTTGCAGGTACATACCTGTCTTCCAATGACGAATCACAAAAGAAAAGCAGCTTGGAATTATTTCTATGGAGGTAAAGGAAAACATATGCTATGACAGGTGGACATCTTACACTACTTACGGAAGCACTACCTCTAATGATAGATGAACTTTATTGTCTAATTTGACATTTTATTTCTCTTTTAAAGTATGTGTAATTGTTCACAATCTTGCTCAGGATTATTCTGCAGCATTTATACTAATTATAGCAAATATTGTTGACACATGTTTCCCTTGCAGCTGTTTTTAATAATAGCAATTAAAACATTAATTTTAATAATATTAGCAAAAAATATTTAGTTTAATATTGCTGCTAATATTATAATGATTCTTCCAATCAGGTTCACATCTCTTCACATGGAAATCTGAATTGGAACTTCTCCCCTTTAGAGGAGGCAGTGCTATTTATCTCCTCCTGTCAGGTACAAAGACTTGTGCCAAAACAGATGGTTGTGTTGTTGGAAGAGGGCCATGTGAACTACTTAAGTAGTTTTGTGGTGAGGAAAAGTGGTATGTTAAGAACTTTGGGCAATAAAATATGTGTCAAAGGGGCCTATTTCCAGTGTCCTGGTGCCAGACCACCTACTGCATCAATATACTAATCTCTGTTTTACTCACAGTGCTATAGATTTGCCAAATAACAAGGAACAAAGGTAGGAGGCAATCAAGCCAGCCAGCCAGCTTGGTCTGGTCCTATGACTTGAATGGCAATGTGATCTAGTTGAATAGATAAATGAAAGTTTAGGGGTTGTGTGGACAAATGTTTTAATGTGTTGAAGACCACAAATCAACATTCAGTTAAAGGTGTGAGGCAGAGAGCCTGGCCCAAAAGATTTAGACAGTGGAATAACAATGTACAAATCTCTCAGACAGTAGATTAACAATACAGAAAAATTAAAAGTTTAATTAATCGTTACATGTTTGTTTGGCTCTGACTGCTGCAGAAGATAAACAATACCATTCTGCAAAATATTCTGAAGTACAGGATCATGAAAGAGTTTGCTTTAATGTGAAGCATAAAAGGAAGTAATGTTGAGAGGTTATGGAAAATACTTTGCAAAAAAGAAGCATTTCTATCTCTTTAAAAGTGAGATTGCAGTTATGTTTCAGTGTTGACCATACCCTTCATGAGAGCCTATGTTTGAAAAGGAGAAAGAAGAAGAAAGGGTTTTTTTTTTTTTCCTGTGGGCACAACTTCATGCTGCAGTTGTCCAAAATTCTAAAGGAAAGATTCAATTCCACAAGGAAATTGAAACTTTTAAAGTAAACCTCTTTAGAATCCACTTGATGTCAGCAACAAAGAGTGGGGTGGATCCTGCTGCTCAAGGGAGAGAGGGAAATGAAGGGCAGGAAGAGTCTTTCTCGCTAAAGAAAACCCTTGGTCCTTGTTTCTTCTACAAAGCCCTGCAAATTCCTTTGTCCTACAGACTACCCCATGGCAGGGATCCTGCCTATTCACATATTACATTTGCCCAGAAGGGAGCTTGCTGTCTAATGGCCAAGAACACATTTTCTGTCAAGCCAACAAACAGAAGCAAGCATTCTGCTGAGGCTGAGATCATGTGAGCACATGGCAAATAACAATCACACAATGCAACAACAAGCAAGCTTCATGGATTAAGGAAGCAGACAACTCATGTAAACACCAGTAATAATTTAAAAGTGGGGTGAATAACCCACTGCAGTGTTTTTTTTTTCTTGGAGTGATGCAGGTATGGCAAAAAAACCACACCCATGCTCATAACTAGGCAGTAAACTAATAGGCATGGGGAAAAAAAATCCTTCTCAGCCTCAAACAATGGCCAACATCTGCCTGGGGCATTAAGGCAATAAAAGGACGAGTAGCGCTGCCTGCTATGCTGCAAAGAAGCTGAGTTAAAAATGGTTGGCCCTTATGCAGTGCTTGCCAGGAGCGAGAGAATCTCACGTGATCCAGCGTGTCCCAAGATTGAGCCCTGCAGTTTCACCACAATGAGATGGCCCCATCTGGGACCATCCCTCTCTCTAGGAAGCTCTGAAGCAACAAGTACCTCACTGCAGCACTTCTCCCTGCCCAACTCTTGGCAACTCACTGTCTGCTATGCACTCTTGGGGGCAGAGCATATTATGAAAGGAAATTGGGGCTAGGATAGCGGGATGGGAGATGGAGGGAATTGCACAATTCTTTTGCAATGCATCTACCAGACCTTGAGAATGGCTACATTATTTTCTTCCTGTAAATAGCTGAAGCTCTACAACAGATCGTCTCCTTGTAAGATAGGAGTTTTGCTGCTGTCTGCATAAGGAAACTGCTGCTTTCCAAATGCAGTTTCTTGTCCTGTTCCAAGTTACCCATCTGACTCCCCTTTACCAGCTCCAGGGATCGAGGTTTCAAAGAGTGGATGATGTTGAGATAGTAATGGAAACAGGGGTTAATTTGCTCTTCACATTTTGAAACCATGAGCCTATGAACTCCCAGAGGTCACCCCAGATGTAGAGCTGATTAACAGCCCTGGGTGCAAAGGAAGTGACAAGAAGGGGCATTGTTTGGCATTTAGGTGGAGCCTGGAAGTTTTTATTTAGCTTGAATTGCTACTTCGCTTGTGTGTGTGTGTGTGTGTCTGCATGTGTGTCTCTCTGTGTGTGTGCATGCATGTGTGTGTGCTCAGTTATGTTCAACATCTGGGTATTTTGTGTCTTCATAACCTAATCATGACTAGAAATGTATGGGCATTCCCCTGAGGTTTGCATAACTTGTCAAAGCTATTTGTGGCTAGTTAATGAGGTGCTGGGATGTGTTGCCAGTCAAACAACTGACTTGCTCCACAGTGCCTTGTCAACTACCTGCTATTAGCCACAGCATGATTGTGTGACTTACACTAACTTAGGATTCTGACCTGTGTTTAATTTGCCAATGAAGTGTTGGGCTTTTTCCGTTTTAGACTTTAATTTTGGTCTCTTTAAGCAGCTCTTGCCAATAGACAGGAGGCAGTATGTCAAAATATTTTTCAATTTATTTCACAAATATTATCTCCATAATCATAACATCAGCCTCTCTCTTTGCTGCTCTCTTCCACTGTGCTTCTTGGATTCTTCCTTCCTTCCTTTCAGGGAAGTGAAACATCTTGAAAAGGGCACCTCACCCTTTTGAGAGTCTGCAGAACACTGAGAAAAGCTTCTGTTATTTTCAACAACTACTCAAACCTTCCCTTAATCAGACTATTGCGGTACAGTGTGTGTAATGGTTCAAGTGGTTTTGTGCACACATTGGTTTACAGAAGCTCTCTTTCCTTAGTACAATAGATTCCTGTCCAAACAGCTTTTGTTAGATAATAAACAGAATTCCTGGTAGATCATATAATTTTTCCTACAAAGAATTCGGCTGTATCCGTATGGGTGGATTGGGAGGGAGAGGCAGCAGCATCAAATTATGGCTGTTTACAATTAGAAAATAGAGACAGATTGACCATGAGAGGTTTTGCAGCTGCTGCGAGTGCCCTGCACAACCTTGTTGATGAAAGGTGCTCTCTGCTTTCCCTCCTGGGAGAGGTACAGCTGGGTTGGGAAAGGAGAAGCTTTCCATGGTAGGTGCTGTTCCGGGTTTCTGCAAGGTGGGTAATGTCTGGAGTTGTTTTGCCTGCATTTCCTGGGAAAGAAAAGCAGAGGGCAGGATGCATTTTTTCCTTATGTTGATCTCTTCTAAGGCCACCCCTCACTCTTTCAGTTAGCATTTGTTTAAAAATGTAATAACAACATTCATTACACACATGCACAGATGCTCACTCTTCCACTCTCTTGCTCTCTCTCTCACACACACACTTTTTTGAAAGCAAAATAATACCTAGGCAGAGGCACGCACATTTGTAACTGCTGCATTACTTCAAACAAAGGTATTTCTTTTCCCAGTTTTTTCCTATTCCTGATTTTTTTTCCCCCAAAGCCAGCCCAAGACATTTTGCTGCTTGAAGGGAAAGACCTGGTGGTGCCCCTTCTGCTGTCCATTTACAGAGACCATCTGAACTGCTCCATTCCATCTGAAGCAGTAGGCTAGTTTAGTGTAGCCAGACCAAATTCTGTGGCACATGGAGTCCTCCAACAGATGGAAACACCTGGAGAGTTCATCAGGGAGAATCAGGAAGTTGCTATCATGCTCTCAGCATCTGATGAATGGGACAGTCACTTGACTTTGCTGAAGAATATGGCAGTTCCTGGATTCTTTTGGAGCAATTCGGCTTTTTTGAGCTATATACTTCATAGTAGGTCTAAGGTTCCCATAATCCAGAGTAGTCTCAACCATGTTTCTTCACCTTTTGTCCCTCCACAGACTTGGCCTTATCAGCCAACCATTTAGTCCATGTGATTTCTCACTTCTGTTGGTACCTGTGTTGTTGTTTTAATTCCCCTTCTTCAGTGTAACTAGCTTTCATTTGCCTTGACCATGTATTCTGCACCTTCTCTCTGTGAAGTATCCTGCAACTGTTGTTAACTAACAGAAAATGGAAATGTTGAGCAAATAAGTAAAAATAAAATGGAACATCAGTGGCAAAATATTATTGTAGAACTTATTGTTGTCCGTACAAATACAACAGTGGTTGCATGTAAGAACTTTTAAATGCACACTAATTTTAGCAGATAGAAGAACTGGATTTCTCCCAAGCAATTAACCTCTATACAGACATCACTCAAATTCAGCATAAAGATATTGCTTATCTCAATAAGTCCTCTTCTACTTGGATGATCAGCTTTGCATTAGTATGTGTCTCTGATTTATCCATTTTTTAGGAGTAACTTAAGAGTGATGTCTATATGTTACAAACTACCTCAGTAATAAACACCAAGAAAGTGCAATCACAATTGTCACAGATGTCAATCTGCTGCTAGTATATGTTATTTTTAGACCTGTCTGCTATGTAAACTGTCAATTAAGCATGCCTATCATTCCATCAAAGATGGAAATACAGAAGAGTATATCAGTGCAATAGTAGCTCCGATCAATGGAAGATCAGACAACAGATCAATACCTTCTGTCCTTAAGGATGAATCAGCTAACAGTAAATGAAAGAAATCCTTTCACCCAGAAAAGAGCAGTACAGTGAGAATGACAATAGTAACCTGTGAAGCCAAAACTTCAGTAAGTTACTGGAAGACACAGAAGACATTCCTTCTTTTAAAAGTTGTTTTGGAAAAGCCTGCATCCTCATACAATGGGGTCTTATCTTTCCACTGCATTAAAGATGTAAATCCCCAGCTGTACACATGGAGAAAAGCACGCCTTTAAATAAGTTATGCCCCATTAGTCCTTGTTCTGTGTCAAAGAGAAGAATATATTTTAATATTTAATATTTTTACAGTTAACTATGGACAATGGGAGTGCAAGGCACGTAATACAGGAATGGCGCTGCGGGTTAAACCGCAGAAGCCTCTGTGCTGCAGGGTCAGAAGACCAGCAGTCGTAAGATCGAATCCACGCGACGGAGTGAGCTCCCATCACTTGTCCCAGCTCCTGCCAACCTAGCAGTTTGAAAGCATGTAAATGCAAGTAGATAAATAGGTACCACCACGGTGGGAAGGTAACGGCGTTCCGTGTCTAGTCGCGCTGGCCACGTGACCACAGAAACTGTCTACGGACAAAACGCTGGCTCTACGGCTTGGAGACGGGGATGAGCACCGCCCCCTAGAGTCAGACACGACTGGACTAAATGTCAAGGGGAACCTTTACCTTTACCTTTTAGAGTCTGGTAGAAAAGATTAAGAGTTAGGTTTGATGATATACTACCTTGTGTTTGGAATCTCCTCGTAAGTCTGGAGTATTAGTACACAGTTACAGGGCTTAAGATCCCACTTTAGCAGTCATAGTGCCTTGCAGCAGATTCTTGGGATGAGTAGTTTGGTGAAAAACTTAGAATTCTCTGCTATAGCTGAGAAAAGTGCATGAAAGCTTTCCAGCAAAACATTCCATATTACCCTGTGAAATTATTAATTTCAGAACTCCATGGGAGTTGAAGAGGTAACAGACTGATATTCTTGTGTTATGCAAAGACTATCATATCCCAGTGACAGCATTGAAGAGTGGAAAACCATATTCATATTTGGATAGGCATTCTGTGTTTAAGATCTTGAGAACTGTACACATTCTTCTGAGACATCAGAGATGCTACCAGATATACAAGAAGCAACCGCCCAACCCAGGAGCAGTTGACTCATTCACTGCCCATCTAAATGTGATGTTTTTATTATAGAGAAGTGATAAAAACTTGCCTGTACTGGAGAGTCCTGTGCTTGAACTTCTAAAGCCCAACCCCAGATGATTATTACAATGAAAGAGTATTATATTTGAGGCCACATACACACAAAAAATTATATAGGACCCCTCTCTGTTAGACAAAGGGTTAGATTATAATTTTTACTCCCTCCTCTTGGAGAGTGGGTATGTTTCTCTTCTTAGGTGTGGTCATCAGAAATCATTTTGCTCCAGTAGCATATCCTAGCTGTTGTGTTCCTGTTCAGTATCGACTTTTAAGAAGGTTTGAAAGGCATTCTGTCAAGTGTTTATCTCTGGCCTCAGGGCAGAGCAGTTTCAAATCCATCTCACATAGTGAGCATCTTCCATATCCACAGGAAGCCAATGCTACATTGTTGAGCTATTATCATTATCTTGAGAAGATTTCTACCCCATCTTCCTATGTCAAAGTGTACTGGCAGTGGCTTGTGGTATTAAAAACATCATAAAATGTTTATGACTTCTGGTCCACTCCGATTCAGCCCTGGAAGGAACAGCTTTCCTCAAAGAAGCCTTTCATTAGAAGGATTTTATGGGTGTCTGCCAATCATTAGTAGAATCATTTATTTCTTTAGAAGGAGAGTGAACTGTGGCCAGCCTAGTAGGAACCATAGAAATTTAGTGCTGGACCGAACCCTACTAATCCCCTACTCCACCACCCTGTGCAATGCATGTTCTGTTACACAGCTTCTGTAGTAGATCCTCATTAACCTCTACCTAACAACCAGAAATGAGGATCTAATGCAAGGGTGGGTAATATGCATCTCCCCCAGCACCTATGGGCCCTACAGCACCCCACCATTCACAATTATTTTTTTCTGATCAAAAAGGTCTTCTTATGGCCTCTAGGAGATGTGGAAGCAATTTTGCCATATTTTGAGTGGTCCCAGAGCTTCTACACCTCCAGTTAAAAACAAAACAATGGCAACCAAGGAACACTAGAGGATGCAAAGGGAATTTTTCCAGTAATTTTTTTTTCAAAGAAAGAAATAGAGTGGAGTTGTGATGGCAGATGTAGCCCTCTAGGGTCCAGAGATGCATGTATGTGGGCTCTGAACCTCTGGAAATCACCCACCCCTGAACTGCCGCTTCCCAAGGCAATCAATTCTGCTGTTGCAAATGTCTCTTAAGGTATGTCTTCTAATGTTCAGCCAAATACTACAGAATCTATTGTCTATATCTTAGAGGAACACAACATTCAGGATTCTTAAAGCATTCACTGCAGTCATGTATAGTCCAATCCACATTGGGCTGCTAAAGCTCCAGGGTGGGAAAAGGTCTCATCCATTTCCCACAGCTATCTTAACCTGCTCTACACACACACATACACACACACACTGTGCCAGCATTTTGGGTTTGAAGAATCCTAGGTTCCAGGACTGGCCATGTAACTGATGCCACAATGAATTAGGCCCTCAGAAGATTAGAATATAGATTAGAGATGGGCATGAATTAAAAAATGAATAATGAAATTCATTCAAAAATTCCTAATTCATCTATTCGTATTCATACAAATCGATGCCCCATGAATACAAATCAATGGATTTTTAGTGATTTTTGATTCATTGATTCATTGGACTATAAGACAGCCCCCAGGCACACAAACTTGGATGGCTTGTAGAGGAGACTCAGGGAAGCTTCTCTGTAATTTTGGTGTCTCTAGATGTTTGGAGGGAACTTTCCTGGGGGGTCCCTCTTTGTGGGTGTGTAACTTGGACATTCGAAAACCAAACTTCACCAATCTTGCAGGAGTTGTAGAGTTGAGTTAAGGGCATTTTATAGGATTTTAAAGGCAAAAATAAATCAACACATTGATTCATCATTTTTAAAGAAAAAAATCATAAATTCATTAATTATGATTCATCGACCTTGACAAATCAGGAATCAAAATGAATCACCATTTTTTTTATTTGTGACCATCTCTAATACAGATTGAATTGTATTTAGAAATTCATTAGATGAGTATTTTCATGAGCCTCATGGCACAGTGGTTAAACTTTAGTACTGCAAGTACTGCAGCCCAAACTCTGCTCACGACCCGGGTTCAATCCCAAATAGCCAACTCAAGGTTGACTCAGCCTTCCGTCTTTCTGAGGTTGGTAAATTGAGTACTCATCTTGCTGGGGGGGGGGCAATGTGTAGCATGCATAATTAAATTATAACACTCCCAGAGAGTGCTTTAAGAGCTATGGGGTGGTATATAAGCAGCACACTTTGCTTTGCTATTATTTTGCCCTTCCAAACCCATTCTTCCTCTTGCTGTTTCCTCAGTATCTGGATTTGTATTTTAAGGACTTTATAGCAAGGAGCTGTTGTTGATTATGATGGTGATTTATTTGAGTGTGGCTTTTGGGGGGGGGGGTGGAAGAAGGTGGTATTGCTCTTCATTAGATGAGAAATCTAAATATATTTGAAATGAATTATTATTTGCAGAATGATGACCACACCAAATCTAATAATCCAAGAATGCTTTGTGTCGATAATTATGAGTTGTTTCCAGATCCTCTCTCCCACCAACCCAGCCATCTTGGGGTTTCTGTCACATTTGAAGTGCTAATACCTTAGATTGATGTGACAGCTTCACAGCTATAGCTATCAAGGTGATTAAAATTGTATCAAGCCAGGATTTGCAAATAATATGGAATTGTTTCATTTTGTATAAGACATTGCTGCTGTTGGCTGCTACCACCTGCACATCTGTTACCTCATCTATCTAGTCAATTCTCCAAAGCTCCTGGGTAAATATCTCACAGCAGAAATCTTCCTAATGAAAAACAAAAATCTAAGTAAGTGCATATCATCAGATGTCTGGTGGGCTCTGTGGGCTTAACCAGCACAACAAATGGGTCTATATTAAAATTTGGCCAGTTTCTTAGAAAACTCTGAATGCACAACCACCATTTGCAGTACTACTGGTTGGATAATCTTGTGTATGTATACTCAGAAGTGAGGTGCAATGAGCACCACTGTGCTCATTGGGGTTTATTCCCAAGTGAGTGCAGTCAATTACATCCCAAGAGTACCTTGATGCATAAACATTGTTTGCTTAGACTGCTACAATCCTTTGTACGTTTACCTGGAAGCAAGTTCCATTGAACTCCTTCTGGTACACACAGGGCATCCTGCAAACACTGTAGATCAAACAAGGAGCACAGCAACGAATGCTGGATAGTTTTCAATTATATTACAATTAAGCTGTATATATTAAGAATATGTGTTCTTGAACTGATTTCTGAAAACTGAGTTCTTTTCAGCTGCCTTTCCCACCCACAAATGCTGTATCAGTTCAGAGTTGTCCAATGGAATTCTTCTGAGTGGTTCAGCTCATGACAAGCACTGGGTATTATGACGATGTAGTCAGTGGTGTAGTGGTAAATTTGAAAGTGCAGGTGCACCTCATAACAGTCCCTAAAGTCAGCCCTCACTAAGAACTGTTCAGAAATTCATGCTGCTGGATCCATCCCTATCAAAAAAAAAAAAAAAAGAAAGAAAGAAGAAGAAGGGCAGAACTTTTGTAAAGCTAATGGCTCTTAATTGCTTATTCATTCAAGCTACTTTCAAATCTTTATATTACAACAGGAATAGCTTGAAACTATATACTGATCCCTGAAAACATTCATTTCTCTTTCAACTACTGTGATGATAATAGCTAAGTCTAGGGTAAAAGGAAAGATGAAGGAAGAAAGAGATGATACCATGCTCAGAATATCCTGTGGCTTTCACTCTGTCAGCACTGACTTCATTACACCACCAAGAACACTTGCTAAGAAGATTGTTTGACATTTTGAGGACAAAATTGCTTGTATCCATCACATTTCAAACTCCATATGTCAAGCCATAGGTTCTCCAGTGTTCTTTCTACTCTAATATTGATGGATGAATTTTGCCTTATGGTGGCCAAGAATGTAGACAAGATACTTGTTAAATCTGTCAAATCACATGTGTGCTTAAATCTTGGGTTTCACAGCTGACTGGCTTTGAGAAGGAGATGGACACCTGGCAAGATCCAAGATGTAGCTGGTTATTGTAGTGGAGGAAATAGTGCAACCAGTTCTAAAGAACTAACACAAGAAATAGAATATGTTAACAATTGTAGGCCAGCAACAAGTGTCTCTGGCCAAGCAGCTTTAGTGTGTGGAGGTGCAACACACTCAGGTTTCTTTAGACAAAACTACATTTCTGAGACTATTTCAGAGTGGTGTAAGTCATGATTAGACACCAAAATAGCCTTAGTCACCCTTTGGGGAATAACTGTTCTCAGTTCAGTTATTCAAAAAACCTCCAGTTTATGAATGGGAAATATTGTGCTCCTCTACTCACAATTCAGAATATCAGGATATGGCTTAATATTGCTGCACAACATCATGTCCATGTCACCAGTAAGAAAAAGGATGCCAAGCTTTACATAGCAAAGGGCAGCCTGAATGTTGACAACATCAATGGCAGCAGTCAAGATGGTCTACAGGATACCCTCTTCTGCCCAGTACCATTTACACTTGTTGAAAAACAACCATGACAATTGCTTTGTGTTTGAGTGAGAAGTGGTTAATTGATGAAAAAAAGAAGTCAGCTTCTGGGATTGCTTCTTGTGCGGTGTCACTTTGTGAATATTAGTGAGCAGAGGAGAGTATCCTGTAGACCATTTTGACTGCTGTCATTGGTGTTGTCAGCATTCAGGCTGTCCTTTGCTATGTAACGCTTGGCATCCTTTTTCCTACTGTCAATGTGGACACGATATTCTGAAGCAATATTGGGCCATTTCCCAACTTCTTGAATTGTGAGTACAGAAGCACAGTGTCCCACATTCATAAAATGGAGATTTTTAAAAGAATTAAATATCCTGGCTTTTTAAAACTGAAGTTTAAATATACATATACTATACACAAATTACAACAAAAACTCCTCTCGTGTAGAATTACCCAGTACTAGAGGATTCGAGAAGATGAGCCCATGATCTGTACTATGGTTGCTGGGAGAGGACAGAAGAAAGAACAGCTTGGATGTGGCTATAGTCCTTCTATGCCAAAATACTTTGAAGGACTGTTTTCGACTTAATGAAATGGTGAAGCACAGTTTTGAGTAGGTATAATGCATACAATGGAGAAACATGCACACACTTTAACCTTTCAGGTAAACTATTGTTGCCATTCCCACTCTACGGAATGCAGACTAGATAGCTATCTTCTTATTTCCAAATCCTTTCTTTGAGTTAGGCAAGCTGAGGAAGAAAAGCTATACCAGACCAAAAGCTCTATGGGCATGTTGTGTGCCTTAAAAAAAAAAAAAAAAAAGCAGGGGGAGGTTGGAGTTAGTAAAGAATGTCACTTAAAACCAAGCTCGAAATCATCCATATTATGTGAAAGACAGTGAAGAAAGACAGGGACAAAAATCAATCAATTTGGTGTTGAAGGAGAGCCGTACTGATATGAAAGACAGTCCAAAAAGCAGAAAAGTGGGTGCTCTATCAAGTCAAGTCTGAACTCTCACTTGAGTAAAAATGAGTAACCTGGTGATGTCCTACCACACATATAATGGAAATACAGAAGTGACCAGACTAGATTATATTGCTGGGAAAAGTGAGGTGGACCAGTAGACAAAGAGGAAGATCTAACATGCGGTGTGTTGACTCAATAAAAGGAAACCACAGCTGTTAGTTTGCAAGATCTGAGCAGAATTTATTGGAAAAGACAATATTGCTAGGAAGGGAGTGCAGTAGGAAAAGAGAACAACCTAATATGAGATGTTGGTTAGCAAGATCTCAGGAGAATGACAGGACAATTTGGAAATCAGTTATTCATATACTCACCATGAATCAGACTTGATGGAACATAGCATCTTTGGAGGGTTTTTTTCTTAATTTCCAAACCATTGTATAGTAACAAAATGGGTGCAATAGGCATCAAAACTTTGCTAACATTGTGTAAGACCATCCTCAGCCACAAAGCAAAAAACAGCAATTTCACAGCTAATATGAGTGCACTTCTGGATATTTATTCTCTACTTTTAAAATGGATTTTAAACTATTTTTACTTACAACAGTAAGAGAAAATGTTTTTAATGTCTGCTTAGCCAGGAAGGAGTTTAAAAGTTCTCATCCTGAAAATCATTTAATTTGATCCTGACTGGCAAGGTCAGGATAAAATTCAGATATCTCTTTCCAGTTCTTAAGCTGAAACAATGTTTCAATTTCACACTGATATGCAGTTTATAAGAAAATCTGAGCAGTCCTCACTTTGAAATGGCTTTTTAAAGAGCCAGCATAGCAGCTCCTGAAGCCTATATTCCTTCCAATTTTTTTAAAAATATGGGGCTGTGACTAACCATTCTCTTTCAATATAAGCAAGTCTAGTATTTTCAAATTATTTTATCTGTTTAAAATCTGCAGACAAAAAGGTTTGCCAGTGTCTACAAAGGGGATTAAATGGTTTATTTTTTTAAAAAAAACTCATAACCCAAAATCTGTTTGCCAAAACATCCCCATATTTGGTGTAGACCAAGAGCAGCCTGTCTGCTACATCTGTGCCAAATTTAGTCTGATGTTTCAAAGGGTTGTTGTTGTTTTTTGTCCCCCCTCCCAGGTTTTGAATTGTCTTATGGAATGCTGACTTGCTCTTTGCACAATATTTATTTATTTTATTTATTTATTTCATTTATATCCCGCCTATCTGGTCAATATCTATTGCTCACTCCTGTTTAGCAGTAATACAGAGAGTACAAAATTGTTGGTTTTCCTTGTTCTCTCAGTGTCTTTGATACCATCACTCCTTGACATTTTGCAGTGAGCCATCCCTCCCAGACCACAAAAGATGGAGGAATGAGATCATACATGAGTTTGGAGTTCATTGCTTTCAGTATTCAGGTGACCTGAAACTCTGTTTCTTCTTCTCTTCTGAACCAAGTGAAACTATAGGTGTGTGGGGCTTGTATCTGGTTACATTAATGTGCTAGATGAGGGCCAATGAACCAAAGTTTAATTCAAGCAAGACAGAGATGCTTGTTCTGCAAAAAAGCAAACCACCAAATACTACCCCCAAGTTGATACTATGTGATAAACAGCAGTTACCACTTTCTAAATAGAACCAAATGCAAGTAAGCACTGAGTCCCTGCACCTTCAGTTGTATAGTGGGCATAACAGCACCTTACAGAAATAAACTACCACTTCCTGTTAAAGAGGGTGAAGAGATGGTTTACAGACTCTGGAAGACGCTGTTCCTTGATGCTTGGAATATGCAACCTTTGGCAATGCAAACAAGATTAGGCTTTTTTATGCTGTGTACAAAAAAAAGAGGAGAAATATCTGAAGGTATTAATTACTGAATATTAATTAATTAATTAATTACAGAATATTAAAACTGTTTATTCTTTTTCCCCACCAGGCCTTTAGAGTGATGCACAAGTAGAGAAGAATGTTTTTTAAAAAATCAGAAGGTGATTTTTAAAATCAATATTCTTTAAGAATATGTCAATAAGAACTCTAAACCTAGTTTAGAAAACAGTTCTAATCACCTACAGCCATATGAAAAAAACAAAAACAAAATGAAAACAATTTGATTAGAAATACAAACTGACAACGACATTATACCTTTTTTTTCATGGAGAAATGAAAAATAACTATTAATCTGACTCTGCTAGGAACAAGAAAATCCATTGAATAATGGTACATTACATACACTCATCTGGAGATGCATGGCCTAATCTAGACCCCAGTATGTTCTCCAATCCCAGAGCCCTTTCACTTCCACCATTATACACCCTGGCCACTTTCTTTCCAGATGAGATACAAGGATAGGGCTCTTTACCTACCTCTCCTTTTTGAGAAGCCAATAGCAGGTTTCTTCTCCCCTGATACCCCTCAGCAGTGTGGGAATTATGCAAATAGAGAAGGGGAAACTACTCAAGACATGTTCATGGGCAACTGCCTTACAGTGGGTCAGAAGACAGGTCCATCTATCCCAGGATTGTCACTTCAGACTGTCAGTAACCCTCCAGAGTTTCAGGTAGGAATCTTTCTTCACTCTAGCTGGAGATTCCTTGTACCTCCTGATGATCTCTCATCCAAGTACTGACCTGGCCCAACTGTTTGCAGCCTTCATAATCAGACAAGCTTGGTATAGTCTTGCTAAATAGGCTTAGGCACATCCTTGGGTGGGTGCACTTGGGAGTGAGTGAGTAGGTGGATAACATGTCGCTACCTCTTCTGCACTTGCTTAGGTCCAGTGACAGTACATATGGGTTGGATGCCAAAGGTCTTGAGGACTATTTCTAGCATCTGCAGTTAAGGAAACACCAGCAAGGTGATGCTGTTCATGATGTGCAGCACCAGAAGAGATGGTGAGTCAAAAGTGGGTGAGGTCAGTAACAGAGCACCCTTATATGGTGCACGCTTCTGCATGAATTAGGCTAAGGCCCACCTGTGGCCACATGAATTAGGTTACATACGTGCTTGTGGCAAGGTGAAGCATGGAGTTTTATGGTTTTAACTATATAATTAGTATGCTGTTCTGTACTAATCATTATGGATGTGACAGGAAGAGGTGAGGGAGAGAACAATTAAAGTTATGTTGAAAATATTTATTAACTAATTTTCTTTCTTAACTCAGCTGAACCACTGCTCAAAATACATATATGAATACCGCTGTGAAGCTCACTACAGGGAGACATGCTTTCAAGACTGGTGGTACATAAGTGCAAGAAAACTCTTAAAAGAGTTCATATTGGAATAGTCACATTCTAACTGTGCCCCTGAAACAGGCACTTGTCTCTGTTTCAGATGAAAGTTTTTTGACTTCAAGAATGCAAAAGGAAATAAGCTTTTTTCATCCTTTCTACTCTTTAATCATCAGTCACTTGAAAAAAAGGTCAAATCTTTTTACAACATTTTAAAATGCTGCCAACTGGATCTCTCTTGTATTTAAATACAAATGTAAAATTATTTACTCTAACTACAAACGTGGATATTCTTTTTTATTGCTATTATTCTTTCAGGATTTTTTTGGTGTGCCCTTAAGACAGAAGATTTAAATTCAGCAGACTTTCTCTGGGAAAAAAGAGAAAGAAAGTGGAAGTTGGGGTTTTGCTTTTGAACAAAGTCAAAGGTACTGGATGACTGCTAAATGATACAATGACTGCAGGGAAGGGGGGGGGGGGAAGAATTCAACAAAGCTTAGAAGTTTCCTGAATTTCTTTTGTTCAAATCTTCAAAAAGTGGGATTTGAAAGAAAATGCAATTATAACGAAGGTACTTTGCTAAAGATCTCAACTTATCTCCAAGGGTAGAAAAATTCTAGCCAGCTTCAACAATCAAGGTTTTATAAATACCATGGGATATCTCATTACTAATTATACATAATAATTAAATAGGTTTGCTTTTAAAAAAATTACTAGCAACAATCTCGAGATGCCGGATTATTCTGATCAACATTTCAATGTGAAACACTTGTATACTACCTTGTCTGCTGCTTTTATCCTTGTAGATAGTTTTATACACAGACAGGAATACTAACAATGACAATAACAATACCTGATGACACTAATGCTAATGCTAATACTACTCATCATGCAACTGCAGAGCTGGAAGGAATCCTATGGATCATCAATTCCAGCCCCTGTCAAGGAGGTGCAGTGGGGAATCGAACTCCCAAGCTCTGGCTCCGCAGTCAGATACCTAAACCACTGAGTTGTCCAGCAGTTCAGTATTGAGAAACAACACCACTTCTGTGGCTTGAAGAATGCAAACCACCCTAGCACCTTAATATTCATTCTGGTGCATGCAAGGAAAGGTCACAAGCTAACACCAAAGAAAGAGTGTTCATACCTCAGCATTGTGTACAATATTTTCCACTGCACTCATTTTCCTCATTCATCTCTCATAAGCCAAAGGATACTGTTTGGGCTTTCATAATGTCAATCCAATGAAAGAGGTACAAGTAGGGAAAAAGAGCTATAAATATAGTTCATCCTCATAATGGTAAAATTATGGAAACTGACATTCAGATCTGAACATTCACAGAACTTTGTAGATTGGTCTCCATCATGAGGTTGGAGCAAAAGTAGCATTCATACTCTGCAAATCTTGGTTTCCCAACAAGGCCCAGGCATGGAGGAACAAAACAGTCACATCTTATATAACTAACAGCTAATTATGCCTTTTCAAAAACAGAGAAACTGCAATGCACACATGAAGAGATCAAAGATACCGGATTTACATAGAAGTCACATTTCCTAAATTGTTCATATAGATGCAAATTTAGAAATAATTGCTGTCATTTAAATAGAAATATAATTCATTTTGCCATTGTGGGGAAGGCTGTGATAAGCTGACTTCCATACCTGCTCAGTCAGTTCTCCAGGTACTAATGGCTGATTGGCAACTTAAAGGTCCCTTTCTTTCTTTCTCTTTATTTATTTATTTATTTATTTATTTATTTATTTATTTATTTATTTCCCGCCCATCTAGACCGAAGTCTACTCTGGGCGGCCAACAACAAACAAGAATAATAAAATAAAATAAACAACATCATTTAAACCATAAGGATAACAATAAATTAAGTATTGACAGGAGGGAAGTCCTGCCTAAAGAGCCAGGTCTTGAGTTGGCTCTTAAAAATGCCCAGCGAGGGAGCCAGACAAATTTCGGGGGGGGGGGATTGTTCCAGAGGCGAGGGGTCACTGCCAAGAAGGCCCGCTTTCTTGTTCTTTCTCTTTGGGCCTCCCTCGGCGTTAGGCCCCTCAGTTCTTTATCTGTAAACCAGACATAGCCCTTCAAACAGGGGATACAGCAGGCAGCTTCATGGTGGTGGGGGCAACCCTTGAAGTAGAGAACTATCTCCTTTGCCAAAGCTTTGACAGGTAGGCTTAAGCTAAGTGGTAGACCATTCTTGATGGTACTAAGGTAAATATTTCCCTATCTATATGGACTTTCCATGTCTCATAAGGTCTCCTACAGTGAATGAGAAACAGTATTAGAATAGTTTTGGAAGAGGTATCTGTGTTAGTCTGTGCAAGCATATCAGGCAAAAATGAAATTTTAAAAAAATAAAAATAAACAAGACAAAGACACTGTGGCACATTAAAGACTAATTGTTATATTTTAATGTAAGCTTTCATGGGACTTTGCCCACTTCTTTACACATATGAGGTGTAATAGAGAGATTAACACAGTGAAACATTCATGCTGGGCTCTAAGAGATAGTGGTGTATGGTTGCATTTCACACCTGTAATGATTTATGTCTCCTATTTGGTATTCGTTTCTTTTAAGTTTGGTTCTCTGAACATTCCAAGAAGAGACAGAAAAAAGGCAAAAGAAAAACAAAGATGTTGTTGCACTTTCAAGACTGACTGTAAGCAGCAACATGATTAGGAGAAAGGCCATTCCAAACAATGAGCTGCTATGCCACGATCTCCACTAGATGAGGCAGACAAACAGTTTCTCCAGGAAGGGAAAAAGTAATCTCAAAGAGGGATGGGGAGGAGAGAATGAGAGAGAAAGAGATGCCTCTCTATATGATACAGCCTCTCAACATCTACAAGTCCCAAGGTTTCTTAGTTCCAGATGGCATTTCCTGTGCACAGGCAAGGGAAGTAAGCAATACTCACTAAATTCTTCATTCTTGTAGATTTAGGAGGCTAGTGTTGTTCCACTGCAGCACCTAAACTTAGTACAATGACAAGAACCTCGGACAGCCCTCCCTTGCGACCAGGAATTGTCCATGCATTATGCCAGCAGTGGATCTAGGTGCAAGCCTTTGGTAGGGTTGAGGCTATATTGCAGATTGTTGTGGTCCAAGAGCAATCAATGTTTAAGCAATGGTTACAAATGTGGAGTCATCCTCAGAACTGTCTGCTCTTTTCTTCCCTTTCTCTGCCTTTCCACTTCTTGATCATAAGCGTGGCTTATAGTGTAGCTAAGGAGAAAACTAGGTAATTAATCATGGTTAATATCAGTGCAGAGGTCATGATAAACCATGGATACATTTAACAAAAGAAGGGAAGGAAAATGTGTCACTAGGTTTCCAACTTAAAAATCACATCTTCACCAACCTTAAATAATAATATCCCCTGTAGGTAAATTAATCTCAGGTATTGTTGGAAGCACAGCAGAACATTGTTTTAAGGTTTTCATGTCCTAAATAAATACGAAAGTACAAGTGAATAAATAAATCTGACAGGCAACTTTAATTGCAAGTTATGCTGGTACTGACAGGAAAACAGAATTTTAATTGATGAGCAAATGTCCTTTGTTCCATTTCATTATTGTTCTGTGGGTTGGTTCTCCCCTGCATAGGATTCCATCTGCTTCCAATAACATGAAGCATTTTTGACATTAATTTCAGAATTGGTGAATGTTTATCTCTGTGTATCTTGTCTTGATGTTGTTACCAACGCACATGAGAGAATATGTGTGCTTTGATTGAAACTACCCTTAAAAAGGTATCATCATTTCTTCTCATGTGGAAAAGAAATTAACATTAATGGAGATTTTGTTATGAATTACCCAGTCTGTTGACTGCAGTACCATTAATGAAAGCACACGTCTCTTTGGGTTTCCTGCCATCAGCAGGAAGCCATCAGATTCCTTCATTCTTCTGCCTTCACGTTATATCGTGCATGCAACTGAAAATGTTCATATATGCAAAGTGTGTGCAAGGAGGCTTTAATTCAAGGGAAACCCATACACTAAAATAAATAAATAAATAAATAAATCTTCCACCAGCCCATTGTTGGTCTCAAGTGAAGAAACAAATTTAGCATTAGGAAAAGTGCTGGCAAATGGCGCATGAATTTCTATGGTGGGGGTGGGGAGGTCTGTCAGCCTAATGTGGAGTGAGAATGAGATGCAATGCTGATGAGTTTTTGAAAAACACAGTGGAAAAATGAAACACATTTCCCCAACATCCCTGATTTCCAGATTATCTCAAGATTTATTGATAGATTGTTAATCTTGTTATTTATTTGTTTCCTGATTGTAATACTGTACTTACTCAGCTGTGTCCCTTGATAATTTGTGAGGCATGGGTGTGACGAGAAGGAAATTGGAAACTGCAATAAGCTGCATATGTCAGAAGTTATCGGAAAATGTTCCTGAATTGAAAAGTGTACAGCTGCATTGACTCCTCTGTGCAAACAGTATCAGGTAATTCAAATCCTCCAAATCCAGGGAGATATTCATAATATAGCATTTTGTAAATATCGTTGGGTTAAATTACTGAAAGCAAAAAGCCACCCACTCCTTCTTTACAGAGAAAAGCTCTTAAGTTCAACAGATTGCATTATCTTAAAATACAGATGATGTTTTAGAATCTATTAATGTAGGGTATGTTTTAAAATATGTAGCACTGTAAACTATGATTTCTAATCTCAAACTCCTGTCTTCTGCATATTCATTTTGTGTTCAGTGATGTGTGTTTTCTGCATTAGGACTAAATGTTGATATGTGAGCCATTTCACAATGGAGTTAGGTCACAATGGAGCCAGTTCAGAACACATGATGCTTATCACTGGGCAATTGTCACATCAAGTGCTGTCTTCCTTGTGTACTAAAATGAGATTTCATATTAGCTGATGTGATGATACCTCACCACTGGGACCATGGGAAGATAGCCCCCAATGGTGGGACCAGGATATGAGAATCCCAAAATACCTAGTTTCCTTCAATACACTTCCACCATTACCACTCAAAACCCTTTGGTACTGGGTGTTACAAGGTTTATAGACATCAATTCTTGCTCCTTCAGTAGCTTGACCAAGCAGCAAGGCTGGATTAAGTACTCCACATCACCACCAATCACCTTTCAGACACTACTGGGAAGGATTTGTACAGTTTATTTTAAAAAGAAGAAAAGGAAAATTAAGAAAATATTAAAAGATTAAATGTTAATTAAAGATTAAATGCTCCTTATGTTGTTGTCCTTTTCTTCATATTTGAATATACTTCATCCTTGCTGCAAATGAAGAGTATGGTGGACATACCTTTGCCCAGATAAAAAGATGGAGCTGGGTCCTAGATGTGGAAGTGAAAAGATGTCACCAGTGTTTCCTTTCTTGGCCAAGACAGGCTGTTTCAAGATGCTAAGACAGCCTGTAGAGAATTATCCAACTCCTGTGATAATGTTGCCTTTGAATTCAAAGCACCACACCAAACTTCACCTGTGTACTTTATGCAATTTGCACAAATCATCACTAGTGTTTTCTGTTCTTCAAACCAAGCACACACAAACACACACATGCAGAGAGAGAGAGAGAGAGAGAGAGAGAGAGAGAGAGAGGAAGCACAAAAAGGGAGCCTGAATGCTCACAAAGATGCAAACAATCTCTCCACTATTCCTGCATTTTAATCTCTGTAGCCATCCTTCAGTCTCGAGAGACTATGGTAACGTGCTCTGAATAGAGGTCTTGGAACAGTGTCTAGTGTGGCTGAGAAAGCCAATTTGAGAGTGACAATCCCTTCCACGCTAAAGACAAATACAATCTGGCCCCTGTCCAGCTCCCTGATTTTGCTGGTTTCAGGACTGCCTCTTTACCTCAGCCTGCTGAACAAGTGTCTCTTCAAATTGGGAGAGGCCATGTTGCAACGCCTGCCTCCAGGCTGAACGCTCAGATGTCAATGTTTCCCATCTGTTGAGGTCCATTCTTAAGGCCTTCAGATCCCGCTTGCAGATATCCTTGTATCGTAGCTGTGGTCTCCCTCTGGAGACACAGCCCTGTTTCACTCCGCTTCGGATGTCAAAGGGATCTGATGTTGAGCCATCAAAAACTACAGTGCCCTTCATTTCCTCATGAAAGGACCTGATGATGTTAAGGAGTCGAGGTGGACATCCAATCTTGGGAAGTATTTTAAAAAGGCCATCCCTGCTAACCAAATCAAAGGCCTTTGTAAGATCTATGAAGGCCACAAAGAGTGGCTGTTGTTGTTCCCTACATTTCTCCTGCAACTGTCTGAGGGAAAATACCATGTCAGTGGTGGATCTATTAGCTCGAAATCCACACTGTGATTCTGGATAGACTCTGTCTGCAAGCACCTGGAGTCTCTTCAGCACAACACGGGCAAGCAGCTTCCCTACAACGCTGAGAAGAGAGATGCCACGGTAGTTATTGCAGTCACCCCTGTCTCCTTTGTTCTTGTACAATGTGACAATGTTTGCATTCTTCATGTCCTGTGGTACTCCACCTTCCCTCCAGCAAAGACAAAAGATTTCATACAGCTCGGCGGCAATGATCTCTTTACAACACTTCAGCACTTCAGCAGGGATGTTATCCTTCCCAGGTGCCTTGCCGGAGGCGAGGGAATCCAATGTCGCTTTTATTTCTGCTAAAGTTGGTTCGCTGTCCAACTCTTCCAAGACAGGCAGGCACTCAATGTTATTTAATGCCTCTTCGGTTACTACATTCTCTCTGGAATATAGCTCAGAATAGTGCTGCACCCAGCGTTCCATCTGCTGTGCTCGGTCCTGGATGATCACGGCTGTAGCAGACTTCAAAGGAGCAGACTTCTTCTGTATTGAACCTAAAGCCTGCTTGATATCATCATACATTCCCTTGATGTTACCTGTGTCTGCTGCTATCTGTATCTGAGAGCAGAGCTGAAGCCAATAATAATTAGAACAAAATGAATATGGGCGAAAAATTTATTAATGTCTTTAAAAAATTATATATGGGGGCAGAAGCTAAAGTACTCATCAACAGAATAGAATCAGACAAATTCACTCTATTTAGAGGAACGAGACAAGATGACCCCTTATCCCCAATTATATTTGCAATAGCAATAGAACCACTTGCTGCACAAATAAGAGAAAATGAAAATATTAAAGGCTTCGTGTTTAAAAATAGAAAACATAAAATAAACCTTTACGCATATGACATGCTTCTATTTCTGGAGAACCGAATAAAAAGCATAGAAACACTAAAACAAATATTACAAGAACATTGTTATTATATGGGCCTAAAAATTAATTATCAAAAATCCAAATTGTTATGTATAAATATCTCTATAGCAGAACAAAGAGAAATTAAAAAGAAGTGAAATCTGGACTTACGTTACTCAAGTTTCAAATATTTGGGAATTTGGATAACAAAAAGTATAAACCGATTAATATATAGAAATTACAAAAAATTATTCAGATCAGTAAAAGAAAAAATCAGAAGTTGGACTAAATTGAATATATCAATGTTAGGGAGAATAGCATTAGTTAAAGCACATATATTACCAAAATTTTTATTTTTATTTCAAAATATACCACTACAACCTGAAATTAAAAAAAAAATATGGCAAAAAAAAAAACCCTAGAAAAGTTTATTGGTGGAAAAGGGGGAAAATTAAGGTTCATAAGCAGTGTTAAATATGGTCAAAGCATAAAGGGAGGGCTAGGGATACCACAATTAATAAAGTATTATGAAGCCTTTCAAATTAAGTAATAAAGTTTATACGGACAGAAGAAATTGCAGATTGGGTTGAAATGGAAAGAGATGAGGATATTGGTGTAGTTAACACTTATATTTATACAATGGAACCAATTAGATAGAAGGAGTAAGTACAAAATCCTTATACTTGTGAGACATTGAAAATATGGCGTAAATACATGAGATTATTTGCTCCACCTATATCCCCTCTATGCCCTATGCTGGATTATCCAAAATTTAAATCAAGAGAGAAATATGTACAATTGAAAAATTGGAAATTAATTGGAATTGATAGAATAAGAGACCTATTTGACGCAGGGAAACCAATAACAATTAGACAGTTAGAGGACAAAACAAAGGAAATAAAAACTAATTGGCTACAATTAATACAGGTAAGAAATTTGGCAACTCAATTATATCAAACTTCCGGACCTATGAGAACGCTCATGGAACTAGAACAATATAGTATTGAAAAAGATCAAAATAAAAGGAAGGTAATAACTTCAGTAATATATAAACATTTGGTTGAGAAAGCATTTCCCAGGGGTATGGGATCTAAAATAACATGGGAAACTATTGAATATCAATATATCAGAGAAAGAATGGATGGAAATATGGACTATATACCCATATAAATCAATATCAGTCAAAGTGAAATAAATGGTTTTGAAGGTAGTACACAGATGGTATTGGTACCCCCACAAAATTACACAAAATTAATGGAGAAATCTCAGATAGGTGCTGGAGAAACTGTGGAAGTAAAGGCACACGAGAACACATGTGGATCTCTTGCCCCAAAGTGGAAGCATATTGGCGGGAAATAATTAAATGGATAGAAACATTGTTGAATCAAAAAATATTTTAAAATGTAGCTTTATTATTGTTTTTAATATTTAAAGATGGAAATGAAAAATTATTCAATAAAGACCTAATTGCACATCTTATTGGTGCAGCAAGAGTTGAAACTGCACAAACCTGGAGAAATGCTCAAGATCTTTCAGTACAAAAATTTGAGAACAGAATCTGGCAAATGGTCCTGATGGAAAAGCTGACCAATCAAATTAAAATATATGGAGGGGAAATAAAACAGGATAAATTTATGAGAACCTGGCAACCATTATTAATATGGAAGTAGCTCAAGGAAAGAAGAATGTGATATTGGGAAGTAATTTGGATTGCTGGCATGTAATATTTTAAAAAGAATTAATTGTGTTAAAATATGAACTAGTGGATGTATAAAGAAAGACAATCTACTGAAAAAAATAATAATCATTAGAACATCTCCTGGCAGTCGGTTGGACTTTGCTATGAGCAACTCAAAGAACCTGCAACTTGTACTCACTAGGACAGGCTTTGTATGCTGCTAGAGCTCTCCTCTTTTCCTCGATGGCTGGCATCAACTCCTCCAAAAGAGCTTCAAACCAGTCTGCCATCTTTTTGGTCTTCTTGCCAAATGTGGACAAGGCAGTGTTATAAACAGCATTCTTGAAATGTTCCCATTGTTCAGGTGCATTTGCACCAGCTGGGCCTGGAAGAGTTTCCTCAAGCACTTGGGCAAATTCCTCCACTTTTCTCTGATCACATCAGAGTCTTGCTGATGTCTTGCTGAGTCTTGGTGATGTCAATACGTGGTCTTCCTTCCTTTTTCGTGTGATACAATCTCTTTATTTGCAGTTTTACTCTGCTACACACCAGGGAGTGATCAATATCACAATCAACACCCTGATAACTGTGTGTGATCGTAATACTAGGAAGGCTAGAGTGTTGTTGTTGTTTAGTCGTTAAGTCATGTCCGACTCTTCGTGACCCCATGGACCACAGCACGCCAGGCTCTCCTGTCTTCCACTGCCTCCCGGAGTTGGGTCAAATTCATGTTGGTAGCTTCGGTGACACTGTCCAACCATCTCGTCCTCTGTCGTCCCCTTCTCCTCTTGCCTTCACACTTTCCCAACATCAGGGTCTTTTCCAAGGAGTCTTCTCTTCTCATGAGATGGCCAAAGTATTGGAGCCTCAGCTTCAGGATCTGTCCTTCCAGTGAGCACTCAGGGTTGATTTCCTTCAAAATGGATAGGTTTGTTCTCCTTGCAGTCCAGGGGACTCTCAAGAGTCTCCTCCAGCACCACAATTCAAAAGCATCAATTCTTCGGTGGTCAGCCTTCTTTATGGTCCAGCTCTCACTTCCATACATCGCTACTGGAAAAACCATAGCTTTGACTATGCGGACCTTTGTTGGCAAGGTGATGTCTCTGCTTTTTAAGGTGTTGTCTGGGTTTGTCATCGCTTTCCTCCCAAGAAGCAAGCGTCTTTTAATTTTGTGGCTGCTGTCACCATCTGCAGTGATCATGGAGCCCAAGAAGGTAAAATCTGTCACTGCCTCCATATCTTCCCCTTCTATTTGCCAGGAGGTGATGGGACCAGTGGCCATGGTCTTAGATTTTTGATGTTGAGCTTCAGACCATTTTTTTGCGCTCTCCTCTTTCACCCTCATTAAGAGGTTCTTTAATTCCTCCTCACTTTCTGCCATCAGAGTGGTATCATCTGTATATCGGAGGTTGTTGATATTTCTTCCAGCAATCTTAATTCCGTCTTGGGATTCATCCAGTCCTGCCTTTCGCATGATGTATTCTGCATATAAGTTAAATAAGCAGGGAGACAATATACAGCCTTGTTGTACTCCTTTCCCAATTTTGAACCAATCAGTTGTTCCATATCCAGTTCTAACTGTTGCTTCCTGTCCCACATATAGATTTCTCAGGAGATAGATAAGGTGGTCAGGCACTCCCATTTCTTTAAGGACTTGCCGTAGTTTGTTGTGGTCCACACAGTCAAAGGCACAGTCAAAGAGCGTCTAGTGAGGGTCAAATCGAGCTGCTGCCAATGCTTCGATCTTGGATGTCTCCAAGAGACTCTGTGTTGAAGCTTCGTATTAAAGAACGTGTTGCTGACACAAAGACCATAATAACAGCAAAACTCTAGTAAGCGTTGGCCATTTTCGTTCATCTTCCCAATGCTAAAACAGCCTAGACAAGTGGGCCAAGAATTGTAATCAGCACCAACTCTAGTGTTAAAGTCTCTGAGAATGAACAGTGGCTCTCTCTCGGGGAAGTTTTTGATAGTAGCTGCCAAATCGTCATAGAATTTTTCTTTGACTTCTGTTGTAGACGACAGTGTTGGTGCATATGCACTAATGAGGGTGACCAGTCCTGCTGATGAGTGGAGCTGCAGAGACAGGATTCTTTCAATCCCCGCAGTAGGTGGAACAATGGATCTCAGCAGAGTATTTCTAACCGCAAAGCCAACACCATATTCCCTGCATTTTAATAGTCTATGCAAAAAGCCACAGTTGCACTTTAATGTGAAAAACGCATATAACTCGGTATCTCAAATATTTCAGTTCTTTGTGAGACTGACAAAAAATCTCCCCAAGACAGCACTTATTGTGGCAATTGATCAGTGATAAGGATGGTGGGCCACAGAGCCTCTTGACCCATAGGAAGGACTATGGTCAGCTCCCCCATAGATGTAGGGGGGGGGCTAGTTCTGAATCTGAAGTGGAGGAAAGGAGTCACAGGAATAAGACAGAGAAGGTTGTCAAACAGGAGTGGGGACCCCTAGACAAGAGGGAGTCGGGAAAAGATAAAAAAGGGGAGGAAGCCAGGCAGGAAGAGGAGATGAATGTGTGGAAAGATGTAAAGGAGGAGCTGGACTTTGCAGAGGCAGAGGAACTGTGATGGTGACCAGCAATGAGGCTTGGGAGGTGGTAGAGGACCTGTAGCATGAGAAGCCGATGCAATTATGGCTGCTACCTGAAGAAGCTGAGACGAAGCCTCCTCAAAAGCACTCTTTATGGGGAGAGAGAATGAAGGGCAAGATGCAGAAAAGTGCAAAAGAGAGGAGGAAAAAGACTGGACACTCCCTTTACTTCCCAGATCAAAGCGAGTGCCAAGGAGACCATATACCATTCTACTCTGGGAGAAGATGGATGGTGAAAATGGAACTATCCTCAAAAGTTGCATGATCCTTGCCATCAGCCATCTCTGCTGTGGGATTTCTTACTTAGACCACCTCTGTGGTGTCTTCCATATCCTGGACAAACAAGGGTTGGCACCCCACAGATCCCACTTCAAGAGTGGAGGGAACTTTGGACCTTTTGGGTTGATGAGTGTGTGTGTGAAGAGGGAAATAAATGATATGATTCCACCCCCTCAAATTCATTTCCTTGGGAATTGAGATAGAGAGGGTTCTGTGAGAACATGTACGTCAGTGCAAATGTTGGGTGTCATATAATTTCAAAGCATAAAAGGTGTGTGCATGTGTTCTTTGCAATAGCTCCCCTACACTGGAAATGAATGCTGCTGATGCAATGTTTTTTTCTCTTTTATTGAACATCCAAAATATAATTTTTAAAGCTCATTAACCTGTAATGTAAGGTCTGAATATTAGAACAGACATAGACAAATACATTCAATCAAGATAATGGAGCTTGCCAACCCAGCCCGGAAATAACGAGGCAAAACACAGGTGTTGGGTTTAAAATTTGGGCCACAACTTTATTAACTATTTAAAGTCATATCCCCCCAAATGCAAGGGGGCCTACCGTAGTGCGATATTCTTCAATGTCCGGGTAATCCTAGATCTCCGGACATTTCCTTTAGCAGGGCGAGCTCTTATTTCTGAATCATGCTGTCCGCTGTACAGCACGCCTTCAGGTGCTCTGTGAACTGGTACCCCCCCCAACCAACTCCTCCCGCCGAGCCTCGTGACCCTAAGCGGGCAGCTGGCTGGGAGATCGTACCATGTAAAACCACCTCTCATCTGATAGCCGATTGTCACAACCTGACAGAGAGATGGCCAAATGTTTGGCACCACGTGTCAATCCTGAACTCACCCAAACTTTTTTATCACACTACCCAAAGCTGTGACCGAAAAGAATTTTAACTAACCATTATTTCCATGGCATTTATAACCACACCCTGTAGATAAGAATGGGATGGGCGAAAACGCACCCGCAACCAACTGCCAATTAGGATGCAGGCCAAAAATTCCCATCCAGCTCCAAAGGCCACCAGCTAATCTCACTCTTAATCCAAGGGTGGGTGGGAGGGATTGCAGAGAAGGCAGCAAAGAGGCTGCTGTAGAGGGACCCAGCCTTCTTAAAGGCACGGTCCCTCCTCCCATCAGAAGACTGCGTCATCCGTGACGCTTGCCTCCGGAGGGGCAGGCAAAGCCATCCCGCAATGGCGACCAAGCGCCATCTCAGAGAGATCATTATAGGTCAACGCAAGCATTTTCTGTTGTTTATGAATGTCATCTAATGCACATTGTGAAATAGCACATAAGTGAAATAAATTCCAAAGAGTCATAAAAAACTTGAGCTGTCAAAGCCAATTTTTACTTTAACAATCACTCTTTTTTTAAGAAAAGAGATATGAAAATATCACATGCAAATTAGGCAAGATCCACAATGCATAGGATATGAAGGAATGGTGCCCTTCGGCTATTCTTGGACTACAACTCCCATAATGCATTGGTTATACTGAATAAAGCTGATGGGGCTGCTATCTAACAACAGCTGGAAGGAATCAGACACTACCTATTTTAAGCTAAGAATATTTATTGAATCAACACTTTGAAGGTTCATTATTATTAATTGAATATGTTCTGTATCCCATTACAATCAGTCTTGCCCACACTCAAGCTGACTGTGGCTGAAATCTTGTTGCACAGATCCATGTGCATGCACCCCAAAATCACCAAAAGAAACCTTTAATTGGTGGCAATTTGCCACTGATGGTGACATCATTCCCATTGCACATGGAGAACTATGCAACAGGGTTTCAGCCTATGTACAGAGATCCGTAGACACCTCACTGTGCTCCATGTATCTGAAGAAGTGAATTGTAATCCACAAAAAGTGTCACCATATTAAATTCATTAGTAATAAGACTATGTTTTCTTCTATGCCTTCCTTTCTTTCTTTGTTACGTTTACTGAAACAGACTAACATGGCTACCTCTAAAAATATCCTCTGAAACAGTGATTACTACATTATTGGGGCTCTCTGCTCACTAGAAGCTTGATAGGATACAGGCTTGGAAATTAAGCAATTTCATTTCCTAACCAGAGATGTCAAAATCTGTCTCAGTTTCCCGTCATCTGAATCCCACCTGTACTTTCCATGCCCTCCTTGATTCATATAGGGTTGTGAGATTTTATATTTTCACTAATCTATTCAAATGGGGCACAAATTGCTTTGGACCCTTAGATTAATTTTAAAAGTCAGCTGTCTAAAATTTATTACATTTACACCACTTTTAAACCTCTGTCATGTCTTCAGTTTTCATATACATGAGTGCAAAACAATGACAATTACTGCTACCACAATAATAATAAACAAGTTCAGAGGAGGGCAACAAGGATGATCAGGGGACTGGTCTTTCCTAACGATGAAAGACTGGAAGAACTGGGCATGTTTAGCCTTGAGAAAAGAAAACTGAGGAGGGATATGATAGCACTTTTCAATACTTGAAAGATAGTCATACAGAGGTGGTCAGGATCTGTTCTCAATCATCCCTGAGTGCAAGACATGTAGTAATTGGTTCAAGATACAGGAAGCCAGATTTAGGCTGAATATCAGGAAAAACCTCTTAACTGTTAGAACAGTACAATAGAACCAATTACCTCAGGATGTGGTGAGTGCTCCAATGTTGGAGGCACTCAAGAGAAAATTGGACAACTACCTATCAAATTTACCTTGATTTGGCTTCCTGTACTGAGCAGGGGGTTGGACTCGATGGCCTTATAGGCTCATTCCAACTCAATTATTCTATTATCTTAATCTTAATCATAATCATCTTAATAATGTTATAGCTGATTTGGTTTTCCAGTGCAAGGTCAGGACAAGATTTGCCTCTGTGTAAAGCTAGTGCCCTTTCCCTTCAAGAAGCAAACCACAAACAAAACTAAGCAATTTTTTAAAAAAGAAATCATTACCCATCCATTATTTCTAATTCTTAAAAGTCTCATCCTCCTAGATATTACCAGGCACCTATCCTGATGTCCTTGACACTGAGGAGAAAATCTCTCATCTTCAAATAAGTGAATGAGAAAATCAAACTGCTCCCTGCCTTGCTCATCCACTGACTCTCTTCTCAGCCCTATCTCCTCGTTGCTGGCATTTACACACACTGATACTGCAAAAACACTACACACAGAGACCCACTTGTGCACTGAGCCAGTGCACCCTGGAAGGGCTATAAACAGAGTGGTGCCCCTGGGCACCCGGGTTTAGAAGGCACCAAAATCTAGAGGTGAATCTACTGGTGAGTCTTAGGAAAACAAATCACAACATATTCTGGCCCTGTTCACTCTCCTTTTTTTCAAAAGCATGAGTGGTCTCTCTTTTGGGGGAAACAACAGATTCTCCTCTTCTTTCTTTCTTGAGAGCTTACACCTGTGCCTCACAACAGGGTGGGTGATAGATGGTGTCCTTCCCTGAGTATCAAACAAATCAGTTCCAGCTCTGAACCTGCTGGTTATAGATGGAGATGGACCCACAAACTTTACAGTCACCTCACAGGCAAAAATCAAATTACCTCAGCATGAAGGTTTGTCTCCTGTCCTGGAGAGCTACAGAAGCACAGCAGTTCCTTGAGACTTCAGCCAGTGCTCACAGCCAAGATCTAATAGAACAAGGCTTGTTCTTACATACGTGTGTACATAGGAGTGCAAGCCTTGCAGTACAATCTGATGCATCTTTACACAGAAGTAGTTTGGGACCTTAATCCTGCAGATCTAATTCTAACGATCTGTGTGTAGATCTACAGTTACTGTCATATATCTCTTTTTTGGTGGTATATAACCGTTTCATTTTTAAAATGTTGTCTTTAATGCTGTTTGTAGCCTACCAAGTAATATGACATCTGTAAAAGGATGGCTGAAATCCAATAGTAAGTCACAACTAGAGTAGGTGCATTGAATCAAAGGAATATATGGAGAAGTTGACTTACCAAATCCCTACTGATTCAGTGGGCCTACTCTAGTTGCACTGTACTACTGGATTTTAGCTCATGGGTCTGTGGAAAACCTTTGGAAAATTACTTCCAGCTCCTAGAATGCTTGGGGATTTTATGAATGTAGGATTCCTCAAACATACTGTTGTTTACAAAGCCGCCACCCCACCCCACCCGCTAATTTGGGCTTCAATGGATCTTATCCATTTGCTAACTGATATCTTGCTTCTCTAAATCTGAAGTGGACATCTTGATCTAAACTTCAGTGGGAATCTATAATCTATCCTTAGTAGAGGAAGTCACTGAACCAAGAGCAAATTCTCTTTTAATTACTTGTCTATTTGTTACAATGATACTTTGGTTGAGATTCTGGGGCTCTTCGTTTTTTTTAAAAGAGAATAACTCATAAGAAGTATTTGACAGTTTAAAAAGGCAAATGTAATCCTAGGGAAATTAATAGACCTGTAATACTTGGAGCATCTGCTGGTGCATTTAAAATTAGAAGCATAGTGCAGGTTTCCCTCCCCACTTAATGCCTCTATAATTAATATAGGTAAGTATCCCTTCCTTAATTATCACACTATATATCAGCTTTTAGAAATATATGGAAGTAGAAAGAACTGTAATACAATTTCTACCCTTTATTTTATGGTACACATTTCCAATATCATGCAGTTGGCAGAAAGATGACACTAATTTTAGTTTCCATAGGAAGTAGTAACAATTTATTTTAAGATGTGTACCATAATCAGAAACTTAATTACTGTGCATAGAAATTAGAGGATTAAGTTGCTCTGGATAGAGTTAAAGCAGCATTACAAAACGTTCCATGAACCATGCTTCTTTTGTGAAAAAGCTTCTTCAAGGATGTGTAACAGGAAGGGCTAAGCAATTTTTATTTTTATTTTTAGCCTAGATAAGTGTGCCCAGTGGGCCGTGATCAAAGTGCCTCTGCTTATGCATTATTTGCTCTAATTTTGTAACACTTGATGATTCAAGGAGGCAACTGAAAGTGTGTGTTGACTCCACTGAAAACTGGATTGTTTGATGTGACATTACACAATAATATGTTAAGATGTGGTGCCAGGTTTGTACAGGCTCCTTTGCAAATATGCATAGATTAAAAAGTTATCTGCTGACATCCTGCTTCCAGGCATTACATCACGTAAGGTCAATGACATTATCATTAGCAGTGATTTAAAAAACTAAGAATTTCCAACTCTACTTCAAAATTCGTGAAGCTCCCTTGGAACCCCTTTCATTGTGTGGAAGCTGTTTGGGCAATGCAGGATAGAAGTCATTATTTCCAAAAACCACACCTCACCAGCATGATTTTACCAGTGGTGGTGATTTTCAGAAATTAAAGACTTCTGACCATCCCATGGTTATCAAAGTCTCCCCCACAATGAAAGGGATCCCATGGGAGCTTTGGAAACTTCAGGAGGAGGAATCAGAAAATTTTCATTTCCAAAATATTACCATGACTTAAATTGCATGACTTAAGTTGCACAACAGGACTTCAGCCTTTATGTTGTATCATAGAGATACACAACCACATCTCTTCCAGGTGGCTCAACATAGACATCTACCCTCTAGTTACTAGTCAAAACCATATGGGGGATATGAGGTTTCCTATTTTTCTGTTATGACATCACCACATGTTGACCTTTGAGTGTGAATGAACCTTCACATCAATTCCAGCTGGCATAGCCAACAGTTGAGAATTATGTCAGTCATAGTCTGGAAGGCACCCAGATTCTTACTCTTATTATAGCAAGCAAAGGGCATCTATATGCATAACTTTGGTGATTCATTAAGTGGTTTTACATTCTCCCTGTGGGCATATGCACAAGTTCCCCTTTAAGGAATTCACATTCACAACTGGCACAGTATGATATTGTTGCCAGCTAGGATAAACTTGGCTTTATTGTGTATCACACAGCTCATTTTCCAGCTACTAAATGAAAGCTCCCTTAATCTCCAGACACTACTCAGCCCTAAGTGGTTCTAATTTTGCAACATAAACTCCCTAAAGAAAATAGTACAGTGGTGCCTCGACTTACGAACATCCCGACATACGACCATTTTGCGTTACGACCAGCTCCGGCTGCAAAATTTTGCTTTTACTTGCGACCGGAGCTTCGAGTTACAACCAGAAAAAAGGCAGGGAAAAAGGCGGGGAATTCAAACTGCTAACCGTTGGTGGCGAAGAGGCTGCTTCTTTGTAGCTCTTTCACCCCAGCAGTTAGAAAGTGTGCAATCGGAGGAGGCTTTGGACTGCCTGGTAAGGTGTTACTTTCTGCTTTTTAAAAACTGTTCTGGGTGGGTTTTGCAGCGTGGTTTTGGGCTGGGTGGTGGGATTATGTTTCTATGCTGTGATGGGTCTTGCAGGGTTTGTTTGTTTTTTGGTTTCCCCCCCCCCCCCATTTCCGATGGGTCTTGAAGGGTTTGTTTGCTTTCTGGTGTTTTTTTCCCCCCATTTCCGATGGGTCTTGCAGGGTTTGTTTGTTCTTTGGGTTGTTTTTTTCCCCATTTCCGATGGGTCTTGCAGGGTTTGTTTGTTTTTTGGGTTTTTTTCCCCATTTCCGATGGGTCTTGCAGGGTTTGCTTGTTTGTTGGGTTTTTCCCCCCCATTTCCGATGGGTCTTGCAGGGTTTTTTTTTTGGGGGGGGGTTTCCCCATTTCCGATGGGTCTTGCAGAGTTTGTTTGTTTCTTGGTCCCCCCCCCCCCATTTCCAATGGGTCTTGCAGGGTTTGTTTGCTTTTTGGGTGTTTTTTCCCCCCCATTTCCGATGGGTCTTGCAGGGTTTGTTTTTTGGGGGGTTTTCCCCCCATTTCTGATGGGTCTTGCAGGATTTGTTTGCTTTTTGCTTTGCTTTTTTTGCATTTCCGAAGTGTCTTGCATGGTTTGTTTGCTTTCTGCTTTTTTTTTTTTTTTTTGCATTTCTGAAGGGTCTTGCACGGTTTGTTTGCTTTTTGCTTTTCTTTTTTTTCCCCCCTTCGGCCGGAATGGATGAATCGCGGTCTTGGAGTGTGTTTTTTTTTGTTTTTTGGTGATTTTTTTCTTCAGCTGGAACAGATTAATTGTATTTCAATGCATTCCTATGGGAAATGGTGCTTTGACTTACGACAATTTCGAGTTACGACCGGAGTTCTGGAACCAATTAAGTTTGTAAGTCGAGGCACCACTGTAGTGGTTTTAAGGATTTGAAGAACCTCCACAAAGAGTAAGGTGCTTTTGTAGCTGAAACAAGTGTTCATCTTATTCTTTTCAGCCAGGAAGCCTTGTTTAAAAAGATTCCTTTCAATTTTCTTCCATCTTTCTCTTCTACTGTCTTTCAAGATGTTTCTAAACTTTATCAGTTCCATATCCTGACTTTTCAAAAGAAACTAGTCTGATTTCATCCCCAGTGTTTTCAAGACTCTCTCCCCTCTCCCTCTCCGACTCTCTCTCTCTCTCTCTCTCTCTCTCACACACACACACACACACACACACACACACACACACACACACGGACTACTTTCCACATTCCTTTTCTAGGCCTGCTTTTCTCTATCATGCTCATGACACACAGAGAAATTTGTTTCTCATACTAAAATCTGCATATTTAGATATGCATACAGTGCTAACTGTGAAGCCACTTTTCATACATTTCCTGAGTACAAAACACTGTTCTTAGGGAGACTAGCTTTTAAATGTTATTTCTCTCTCTCTCTCTCTCTCTTTTAAAAGCTTTTAACCATCCCAAGAATCCTTAACTTCTTTCAGAGCTGTTTGGGCTCAAGACTGCTCTCCCTGGACTTCTGCTACCACCCAATTTTCTGCCATATTGTTAATTTTCAGCAGCACAGCAGTGGCAAAGGCACAGTCCTGCTTTGAACAATGTGCATCTCAGGATCATCATCACTGAAGGAGGAGAAAATTTAATTTGTGTGTGTGTGGTAGATATAATGCCTAGGTGTCCATCTTCTCTCCATTCCCAGCTGGTACTAGAGCTCACTGCCTCAACATGAAGGTAATTTGTTCTGAAGTAGCACAGGAAATCCACATTTTGTGTCTCTGTCTTATATACATTGGCTGAAATCCTGTTGCATGAATTGCGCTGTGTAAGGCTGATACCATCAGCTATGGTGATTTTTTTCATTAATAAAATATTTTTAATTTCTTTCCTGAAAGTCCCAGGACTCCTGTGGAATCTCTTTCATGATTTGGAAGCCTCTGGGTGCTGCAGGAAAGGAAAGGAAGTATCAGTGCCTCTGGGTCATATTTCCAATAGCAGTGATTTCTGGAAATTAAAAACTCACCCCTGTCCTGAGGGCACCCAGCAGCTTCCCAAGGATGAAAGGGATTCTGTAGGAGACTCAAGAACAATAGAGGATCAATCAGAGATGTTTTAGTTCTGATAAATTCCTGGTGACATGACTGGCCTTAAATGGCTTAGCTTACACAACAGGATTTCAGCCATTATTTTGGATTTTTCTGCACTTAAATATATATATTATTTAGTAGGCGTGCCATATATTTTGCGTAAGCACAGTAAACAGGATTCTACAAGCAAAATCAAAAGATGGGGAGGGGCAAACATAAAAATATAACTATGAAACTGGACCTCAGATCAGCACCAAATTTGACACGGATGTAGCAGAAAATCTGCTCTTAATCTGTGCCAGATTTTGGGACATTTGGGCAAAGGATTTCTGAGTTGTGATTTTTTAAAAAAATAACACTGTTTTACCCCTATGCGGAACCAAGTGACCATTTCTACAGCTCTTAGAAAAGAGATAAAAATGTAGATAAGACAAAATTTGAATTCCTAGGGAATAAAATCTGTGTTTTAACCTCTTTTGTTTTGTCCACAGGAACATGGGCAATCATGGCTCTAATTCAGATCCTTTAAATACTGCTTTTTAACCCCTAAAACTTCTGAAATCGGTGCCTTTTTTAAACAACATCTGAGAATGCCGAAGGAACTATTTGCATAGCATAGCCTTCTGGCCAATCAGAATGTGTCTCCAGTCAGCCCACAAGGCAGGTGTCATCAGCAAAAAATTTTATGGTGTCATCAGCAAATGTGTGGTACCAGACCACCAAATTCTGGACAGCCTCTTTCAGGTTTTTCATGGATATGTGAAATAGTATGGGTAATCATTGACTCCTGAGACACCCCGCAGGCTAATGTTCAAGGTGTTGAACAGGCGTCCCCAGCACCATACCATTCACAAAGTGACACCATGCAAGGGAAAATCCCAGAAACTGGTTCCTTTTTTCATCAGTTCACTTCTCACCCAAATACAAATGAATTGTCAGGGCTGTTTTTCAATAAGTGTGAATGGTAGTGAGCAGAAGAGGATATCCTTGACTGCTGCCACTGATGTCAACATTCAGGCTGCCCTTTGCTGTATAAAGCTTGGCATCCTTTTTCCTGCTGGCAACACAAGCACAATATTATGCAGCAATATTGGTCCATTTCCTAGCTTTTTGAATCATGGGTACAGAAGCACAATATCCCACATTCATAAACTGGTGATTTTTTGAAGGATTGAATAATATATAACACATTGACCTGCCCCCTTCGACATCAGAAGAGCTCACATTTTGGCCTCTGATTTTTGGCCTTTACATTTCAGGAAATGAGAAGTCGCTGAATTGACTCATAGCATCTTGCCTGAGTGGGTTTACCGGCTGAATCCAGGAGGTTATGAAGAATAGGCCATGAAAAATGATTTCTTATCCCACAGCATGTTAGGCTGTTACCAGAAATGAGCACCTTGGACTTGCTACTAAGCCATCCTCTCGCCCTTATACATCTTACAAAGAGAGCTTCTGAAGACTCTGTAGAGCCTTCTGTTCTTTATTCTGTTCATGCACGGAGGTTGACCATGTCCTAAATCTTAATGTCCTAAATCTTAATGTTGAATGTGTGTCACAAGATGCACTGATGTTTAAAGCATATCTTACAAATTTCAGGCTGCTCATAGGGAGAAGACTGGCCCTCATCGAATACCCACTATAAATAACAATTTAGTTTTGGGGAATGTTGAACATCTGCTTGAAGAGGCTGAACCTGTTCTTGCTCGGGGGCCATAACAGTTCTTCTATCATGGCTTGCCAACATATGCAGAACAAACTGACAGAGAAGGAGCGATGCCACCCCCATGAATGATCCACATCAGCCACAAGCAGCAGCTACTGAGGTCATGTCAATGGGGATGAGTCTTGGTAATTAAAGTCTTCCTCCTCCATGATTGACTGCCCCTCTTGGGTTCCTGATGATGAAACGAATTGCACAAGAGCCATGGGTGCCTCAGACAGAAGTAAAAAATATTTAGCTTCTCAAAAAATCATCTGTGCTCATATGGCATAACTTAATAGGAGTTAAGGTAAAGGTAAAAGTTCCCGTTGACAATTTGTCCAGTCGTGTCCGACTCTAGGCGGCGGTGCTCATCTCCGTTTCCAACCCGTAGAGCTAGTGTTTGTCCGCAGACAATCCTCCGTGGTCACGTGGCCAGCGTGACTAGACATGGAACACCGTTTTACCTTCCCACCGAGGTGGTACCTATTTATCTACTCGCATTTTTGCATTTTGCTTGCTTTCGAACCGCTAGGTTGGCGGGAGCTGGGACAAGCGAGGGGGGCTCACTCCATCGCGTGGATTCAATCTTATGACTGCAGGTCTTCTGACCTTGCAGCACAGAGGCTTCAGCGGTTTCACCCGCAGCGCCACCACGTCCCTTAATAGGAGTTAAGTAAATGTTAAAATATAATTAAATAATTTTTCATATATAAAAAAAGAATACAATTTAAAACCACATGAAATTTCATTGTTGAAATTACAGATTAGCAATAGAAAAATGCAGCACATCCTTAAAAGCTCAGTTAGTTGCCAAAAAACTGATTAGGGAACAAGGTTTTCTGGAAAGTTTTGAGGGAGGTGGGCTCCCTGTTAATTCTTTACTGTAGGAGTGGTCAGTCACTAAAAAAATGACCTCTCTCACATTCTTGCCAAGTGTGCCTCTACAAGGACATGTGGAAAATATGTCCCACCATTATAAATTTTAATGTTTTGTTTTTTCATGTTGACTATTTTCATGAAACTAGGCATCCATGATCTACTCATGAATCTATCTGTCAACTCACACAGGAGAGCTCCTTTAGTGGAGCATTAAGGTTCAAATATTTTATGAGGCAATTGGAACAAGAGCAAAATAGGGTATCTTTGCTGGATTGGGTCTGAAAGATCAAGACAATGTGTGGGTGACTGGAGGGGAAGTTGTAACCAACACAATTTGTGGCATTGCCCACTATCATTCCTGATCATGAAGCACATCTATTGAGGTATTAGCTTTGATTTATAATTTCCTGGATTCCTGGAGCTCGAGTTGATATGATACTGTCATAACTCTAGTCTTAAAGCAGCAGTTGTTTTGCTTTTTATTTTAATAATTGATTGTGTGTGTCTGTTCGTCTGTGTCTATATGCATGTATCTTACGTATACTTTGATATAAGTCATTCATTCATTTTCCACACCTTTCTGATATTTTCTATAGAGTTGAAACTAGGAAAAAAAACCCACCCTAATGGAAATTCAGAATTGTTATTTCCCAATCTTATTAAAATAATTTCCTAAGCCATTCTGATTGTTATCCATGGGTGCCACAGCCTTCTGTGGAGAGCTGATAAGTAGGAGAGATGGCCTAATAGCTTGCTAATGAGCACTTTCCCCCAGTGGAACTTTTAAGTCTGGATCAGGAGGGTCATTGCCAGCCAAGTATTGAATTATTAAAGCTGGTAATTAATCCAGCCCAAATGCACCTGTTTATAATGCTACAGCACCTGGGAATTGTCAGCCCAATTTTTATAGATCACTTTTTTTTCATACACAGTTATTACTGTAAGGTGTGTTTTTTTGGGTTTTTTTTTTTAAATGGAAATGTAAAATACCCTTTCTTCAGAAATCGGAAGACATTTGCTTGCATTCAAAGAGTTTGGATTGCTATATTGGGACTTTTAAGTAGTGAGGACAAGTGGCATTTATTTTATGCAGGGAGCACAGAGTTTTAAATTGCCAGGTTCTTTGCTTACTGGGAGGATCAGAGTTCCTGCCAAAAATCCAGCAGAGGTGAAGAATCTGGGTCAAATATTGCAATTTCAAATACTGAACTGAAAATTCTGGTGCCCGCTCTGAAATCCAGCATGCTGGCACTCAATCCATTTATACAAGTCGAGCTTATAAAAAATGGGTATTATATAGTCTCATTTATCTATATGCTTGCAATATTACAAGCCCCCTGTGGGAAATCATCTATATATGACATTTTAATCCTTTCATGCCAAGCCATTGAGCTCACACAAGTAGAACATACATGCAAGAGAAAAGGCATCATTTATCGCACAATGTTTTAACTCTTTAGCATCAGATGTCTGTCAGAGAGTCTGAAGCTAAAATCAGGAGAAAAATTCCATTCACAAATGGATATACTACTTGTGTGTGAATGTTTGTGTTTTGTACAGCTAAGTTGGAACCAATTCACAAGACTTTCAAGGTAAGTGGAATATTTAAGGAGTGGTTTTACCATTCCCCCCACATCCTGGTATAATGTATTTTTATGTACTTTGCCCCTAATAAATGCAGTTTTCTGCACTGTTCCTTAACATACTTTTTTGTGTGCCTTTTTTCTAGTAGCGAATGGGACTATAGAATTTTGAGAAGTGCACATTTCTGCATGTAATTGTAACACATTTGATACTATGCGGCTATTTATTTACTTAGTTATCTATTTATGAGCCTTGTAAACCCAACTTCACAAACTGAACCTCTTCTTATTCACAGACAACACAAGCAATTATAACAACAACAAATGCTATAATTTGTGCACCCAAGTTCTCAGCAATAGCACTAATACAGAAGTTGCTTGAAGAATTGCAAAGTTCAAGCATACGTTCAAGCATCTTTTTTAATTCAAATTCAGACAAGAATCCAATAAATTTTCCTCAACTGGCTTGGGTGTCCATAACATAAAAGAATCAGCTCCACATGCACAATCTTCAAAAACCTAAACTAAAATTTCAGTTCAACTATATATACATACATTCACTATGTGGATTCACCCCCCAACATAAATATATAGGAATTATAACTTAGACCAAGTTGGCAAGGGCCATAGCAGTCTCAGTGGCAACAGTAACTTTGGCCGCTTCAGCTCTCCTGCTCTTTGTGATTTAGATTTCTTACTCACAGCCCTGCTCTTTCTTAGTCCCACTCCTTTGAGCTGAACCAATATTTCATAGGGATTACATACTGAACTGCAAATGCATTACAGTTCACTGGTGAGTACAAGAGGTCTGGAGTTTCTACAAAAATCTGGACCTAAGATATATCTTCTACAAACTTACGCTTGACCTCCTGAGTTTGCTGTTAGTGGCAACAGTGTAATTCATTTACAAGCTACCTTTCCTCCATGCAACTCATGCTGATATATGCAGTGGCCATACCAAGACAAAAATCTGTTACCTGGTATTCATGCGGTATTGTGTTGAGGGAAGTACCATGGAATCTGAATGCTTAAGCCTTGAAGCCATTTTCACCCACCAAAAAGAGCAGCCACATACCACATCTGACCTTGCACTTCATAGTCCAAGCCTTCTTTATCTACCCTCCATAGTTGCCAAGTCTTCTCTCTGGTTTCCCATGAGTTCTGAACCAGCCTTATGTCTGACAGATGTGCACATTTATGACACACACATCATAGTATATAAAGATCTCCCTATACATATTTTTATGTAATGGCCAGTACTGAGGTCACTTGATGAATTTGCCTCTGCAGAGTCAAATATGAAATGACCTGAAGTAGAAATCTCAGACTATTGCCATCAGTGAACTTCAGAAATCAACTGGATTTTCCTCTGAAGGTTGCAAAGCAGTTTGGGCATCTTAAATATATTTACATTCACAATGAAATATTTCTTTTTAAAATATTCATATCAATGCAGAAACAGAACAGAATTATGGATAAAATCCTGAAACAGAAACATATTTGCCCCATCTGTAGTTGATGTTCTGACTTTTAGCAATGCTGCTCACCTTTTCAGTTGCTGAATCTTTAGCCCTCCAGCTACAGTAAAAAAAAAAGGATTGATGGTATCAAAGGTGATCACAGCAGCTGTCCTTTGGAGTAATGATGCCAAACTGGTTCAAGGCTAGAAGTGTGTTTTGTAACATATGTCCTCCCTCACAAATAGTGCGGTTCCATAACAAAGGTGCCAATATTTAGCTGAAAGACTTTGGCTAGAATCCTTTTGTATAAAAATACCCATATTAGAGTAGCGTTTCCCAAACTGGAGGTGTTTTCTGGGGGATCGCAGGTCACCTTTTATGTGTTGTAGTCCTTGTTTAATGCTTTCTTCCTTGACCTTTCTCAACCAGATATTAAATTTAGCATGTATGTGTATCTATGAGAAGCAGGCCCTTTGGGGGAGAAAGAAGTGTCTACTTTGTATGACCAGACGAATGTACTCCATTAAAAATGCCTTTTTATGCAAATGTGGTGGGGGGTTCCCAAGTTACTTGGCTATTATAATGGGTCACAACTCGAAAATGGTTGTAATAAAGTAATCATGGAAATAGTTTCCATCCTTGGCACATCTTCTGTTGTACAATCAGTTGCACACTTATTATGAAATCAGTCATGCAACCAGTCACACAACTGGTCACATGATGGACACCCTACCAAAGGGGGAAGTACACATATGCTTGCCCTTGCAGGATTCTAGAAATAATCTAAAGAGAGATGTAATTTTGTTTTCAGGAACATTTTTATTTCTTACAAATTGCAGGGTCTTTATTTTCTGCTGTGAAACAGTGGGCCAGCTTTTCATCACACATTAATACACAAGGGGTTGCAGAACCCAAATGCAATTGCTTGTGCTACAGAATCTAGTCCATAGACTAGTCATCCATGCAACAGGTTGACCTATCCAGCAAAGTCCACTTACACTTCACTTAAAACCCACACATTAACCATCTCAGTAAGGCATCTTCATTCCTTCAAGGGATCAATGTAAAAACACCTGATTGATCACAATAATAAACCCTGGTGGACCTAGTTATCTATCTAACAATTCCATCCCCTCCCACATTTATCATTATCTTTCAAATGGTAAAGCATATCTATTAACTTGTCATGTGTGTATCTCACTCTTGCTTCTTCATTTCTGTCTTTCTATTTAACTGTCTTCCCTATCATCATTACACCTAAGCATCTGTGTATCTCTTTGCTTTCTCCATCTCTTTCTAAGTCTGCAATATAGCTATCTGCTTTGCCACTTTCTTGCTTTTTTGGAAAAAAAATCTTATTTTCTCTTTCTACTGTTTCATGGCTCCTATTTATCACTGTCAGTTCTCCCACCATCTCCCCATCGTTCCCTCCGTATGTACATTATAGCGACAGTTTCTGCTCTCTTCCTTGTGTAATGGATTCTAATCAGCGCCCTGAAAAATTCCCCTTTAGGGCTGAAGTGTGTGCCCCTAAGGGTAAATAATCCTTTTGCCTCTGCAGAGCCATTTTCAAGAACAAGGCTTGATAAGCACTTGAGGTCATTGCATGCCACTGGAAAGAGTTTCACTGCAGCCTGTGAATAAATAGCTCAGTTTTACTTCTGCATATAAATCAATCATGCAAAATTCCTTCTTTTCATTTTGAGCAGTCTCTCACTTTCAAAGCAGAAGAGAGTGTTTGGTTAAAACAAACACACAAACCAACTACTCATTTAAAAACAAACAAACCTCTATAGATGCTATGTATTATGGTTGTTGTGGGCTTTCCGGGCTGTTTGGCCCTGTTCTTAAGGTTTTTCTTCCTAACGTTTCACCAGTCTCTGTGGCCGGCATCTGGCGAAATGTTAGGAAGAAAAACCTTAAGAACACGGCCAAACAGCCCAGAAAGCCCGCAACAACCATCGGATCCTGGCCGTGAAAGCCTTCGAGAATACTATGTATTATGCTCATTTCTATTCTACTGCCCAAGTGAAGTAATTGTGTCAACTCTACAAGAAGGGAGGCTGTGTCAGGTTTCTCTACTCATCCATTCCACTTTGTCTCACAGAAAAACATCTTCCAGCTACCTTCCCCCACACCAGTTTAAGCTCCCTCTCCCTCCTTTATAAGCACAGACCTTCTCAGGTTCTATGACTGTGCTCCTTGGAGTTAATATTCCCCCTTTGGAAGCAACTATATAGCAACTATATAAGATGTTAGCTATGTGTGATTATGGGTATTAATTTTTTTTGCCCTGAAGCAATCCAGCCAATCTTCAAAGATCCCATAATGGCAGTGATACTCAGCACAAGTATGAGTTCCTAGGCATGACTGGCAATCATACTTGTTGACACAGTTAACCTAGTGTGACATCCTGATTCAATATCTTGTTGTGCTAGTATAAAAACTCATCTCCTGATCAACAAAGAAGCCTATGTGCTCCATCCAAGAGCATGACTAGGTATTCAGGGTCCCAGTCTGATATATTGCTTCAGGCTGTCCTGATATGACAAAATGCCTCAATAAGGAGTTTTAAAACACTATGGGATTCCTTACATCCAGTGAGGAGTGAAAAATTTGTGTAAAGTGCACCTAGTTTTATTTCCCTTTTACGTAGAAGCAAACTGTACATGCACAGGAACCACAGAGGGAACGCCTGGTTGTTAAAAAAAAAAAAGTCAGGCAACCCATCCAGTACTTCAAATTCTTATACAAAATAGCAGCCATTTTATTTTTCAGTGAGAAAAGTGGGGACTTGTGTCTTTACTTCCAGAGCATCTTTCTGCCATTGCTTATATTCATCCTTCTTAAAAGTCTGTTTCTGAGCAATGGCTGAAAGTAAGTCCAAATGTACTCCATGAGGTGCATCCCTGAGTACATACACGTAAGCAAAAGTGGAAGGAGACTTGGGCTAATAGAAACAGTAGGAAAAGAGAAGAAATAGCAAAATGGAGGTGGGAAGCCCAGCCAAAGAAGGCCTTCCCTCTATACTGAGGCTTCAAGGGAGTAAAAGTCCCCACAGATAGTAAGGCAGATAAATCTCCTTCAAATCCAGCAGCAATTGAAGCTAGTATCATCATTGTATTAGGCATCCAATAATCTTAACATGCCACTTTCCACCCACTTTTGAAATACTTTAATAATCACCACAATTAATTTAATCTTTCCTAGTGATCTATAATAGCAGGATTTTTGTATTAAAGTTTTTTAAATTACCCCAAAATTTTCCTGACAGATTAGTAAATTGACTTACCCCGCAATCTTTTATGTTGTACATTGTTCAAATTAAATATTCTTTCTGCAGCTGAATAGGAGAATTTGGAAGCAATATAGCATTTCAACATGAGACCGATATTGTATGTATCATAAGTGATCTGACCTTGTAACTAGTGGCGCCATCTGTCTGCCACAGAATAATCTGGTTTGAAGTCATAGAGCAGGAGTGAGCAGAAGGTAGGCTGAAGTCTTCGGACAGATCATCAAGAATGTTTAATTGTTGAACAATAGCAGCAACAAAATGACCCTCCCCCCAGCACACACACACACACAATTATATTGCTGAAGTGAAGAAAGCTTGGGGGGAAGCATAGCCAGCAGTGATTTCTTCTTGCGGAAGATCTATGAACTCAGTTCAGTTGTGGCACTCTGTGCTCATAGTTCTTTCATATTGGCTGAAGTAATCCTGTTGCCATAACTTGCACCATGATGACTTTTTTTGGGAAATTAAATACTTCCAGTTTCTGTCCTAAAACCCCTGAGGTTCCCATGTAACTTCTTTTGTTGTCAAGGAGCCATGGAAGCTGTGGGATAAGAAGAGGAATCCTTTGATTTCTGAAAAAAAATCACCCCTGCTGATGACATCATTGGCCTTACATGGTATAAGTTAGAGCAACAGGATTTCAACCTCTATATTCATATTTTTGCACCTGGCACTTGGATTTCAAGATCTGGAATTAAAAAACAAACATAAAACAAAACAGAGAAGGTAAATCTCATATTTCCTGGTCTGTCCAGTGTTTTCAAATATTCTACTTGTTCAGAGTACATATATCATCAAGAAAAATGCAAATACCCAGTGAAACGATGGTGAGCTAGTGAAAAGGCAGCTTGGCTGATAAAGCTTAGTATCAAACTATATACAACATGGGAGATCAATTTTCAGAGTTTTTTTTTCTTTCAGAGCATTATAGGGCACTCCAGACTGAGAGGTAAGATATGTGGGATATATCCTATCCACATACATACAACCCAGGTCACATACATAAATTGCTGTTGGCTCCATGTGGACTACTTTTTTTCTGTTGTGGGCCAAACAGAGCCTTTAGAATGACAATTTAGATTGAAGGGAAGAGTGGGAAAGGGCAGCTGGTGTATCTCCCAGAAAAAAGGGTTTGTGGTAAGGGAAAAATTCCATACACTTTCTCAGAACTAGAGACAGCCCTGTTGACTGAAAATATGGGGGAACCAATGGAATGCAAGGCCACAGTTACAAATGAGGGTAGACTAGGTTTAAAATGTGGAAGGCAATGGGTGAGGTGACACTTCTTACCTACTAAAATGAATGTACCATCTATGACCTAGACTGCAAATGTTTATGGAGGTGCAATTAAAGACTGCAAATAAATATCATTTCATGGATGGTTACATATCTTTCTTTAATTTGACCTTATAGTTTATTTTAAAAGCAAAACTTTACAAAGTCAAGCAGAAAATTCTAAATTGTTTGAAGTAATGCCACTTGCAGGAGGCCATGTGAATGGACTTAAATTCAGAAAGGTGTTAGCACTACATGGTCTGAGGTGCTTCCTGTTTCTTCAGCCTCCTTATGTTCTACATTGCTGCCACTACTATCCTTATTGCATTGTTCATTGTATTGTTATAATGTTGGCATACAGATTTCACTGAGGCAAGAGATATGTACATTTATTCAGCTGCAACAAAATGATGAATGTGAGGTCCTGACATACCTGAATGAGCGTCTCTTACTGTGTGAGCTTATATAACAACCATCCAGTAAGATGTTTCTCCATAATCCATCAGGTGAAGATCTCTGGCTTAGTTTTGCCAAACAGCAGTTAAGGTGGTAACTGGGGATGAGCACAGACCACAGTTTGGGGGTTTGGCCCAGTTTGGTGTGACTTCCACACAGGTGTTCTATAAGCACTGCACACTCTTCTTTCCTGCCTCTTCTGTGCACTCACTCACTCCCCAAATGAAGTGTGCTTCCCTCCTCACCTCCTCAGTGTGACTGCCCACTCACTGATTGCACTGTGCACTTCCCTTCTCTGCCTCCTCTGATGGCCACCCACTCAGATGAGGAGGTGGGGCAGGGAAGCCTGCAGTGCTGCCTTTGAGTGGCATTATAGGGCACTCCAGACTGAGAGGTAAGATATGTGGGATATATCCTATCCACATACATACAACCCAGGTCACATACATAAATTGCTGTTGGCTTCATGTGGCTGTCCGAGGAGGCATAGAAGAGAAGCATGCACTGCAATCAGTGATTGGGCAGACACACCAAGGAGGCAGGGAGGGAACCATGTTTCATTCAAGGAATGGGTGAGTGCACATAGGAAGCTGGAGAGGGGAGTGTGCGGTGCCCACAGAACACAACCGTGCAGGTGCCACACTGAACTGGGCTAAACCACTTAACTGCAGTTTGTACTCATCTCTAGTGATAACCCCTTAGGTGGACTCCATTATTTCAAACTATTCGTAGGGGAATAACATGATGGAGTGCAGTTGCAGAAGAAACCACTGTTATCCTTCTCCTGATAGTTTGGTATGAGAAGAAATATAGGTGTGAGAGTATGGGCATGTGCTCCCAAAAAGAAAAATTATACCATGTAAGACTCCAGATAGAGGCTGAAGTGATAGGTTTATCCCCTCAGTCATCATTTTGTGGGATTTAGACCTCAAAGAATTTGGACCAGGACTATTTTCACTGTGACTGTCTGTTCTGGAACTTCATTTCTGAAATACTTTCCTCAGCCAATCCCACTTGCCCACCCAAGCCCGGAATGAAGACGCGAGTCAATAGTATTGGTATTAAAATACGGGCCACACTTTATTTTCAAGATTTCAAATTAATCATCAATTGTCTCAAGGAAAGGGGCCTGCAGTAGTGCGGAAATGGTAACAGGTAGGGGTAACCAATACCCCTTGCTTGTCAATTGGGCGAGTCCCTGGCCCCGGATTCCCGCTGTCTCACAGACAGCAAGAACCCGGCCTGCCACTAATAAACACCCCCAGACCCCAAGCCATCTTTATTTGATGACTGGTGGTCCGGAAGTGGCCCAGAGCATCCTTCCCGAACCGGCCCTGTAATCGCACGATCCGCAGAGCCGGGAGGTCGGATGCGCTGTTGGCTTACCTGAATTACACATGGGACACACCGAAACACCTGTTTTTCCGCACTACCCGCCACAGCATCGGGACTAGCATAGCTAAGTCCCATGCCCGCCACAGAGCCTCCCGAGCTCGGTAAGCAGGCCCCTTCTAATATCATCCAAAAAGATGACCAAGCCAGCATCGGATAAATGAACGCCATCGGCGCGAAAAAGAGTAGGATTGCTCAGCAGAATTCTGTGGTGACTCACCACAGAGCCAAAGCCATTACTGCAGACATATCGACACACTTCGCGATTAACACGGCGCCGAGCCATGTTAACATCACGTACGTGTCGTGCGCCACGCCACTCCAAACGTGGAATTATCGTGGACCACACGATCTGCATAGCTGGAAACCTGGCATGTAGCCATCCGATATCCCGCAAAATGTCCAAGATCAAGGCCTTGCCCGGAACCAAAGGCAAATCATTGCCGCCCAAATGAAGAAGAAGGATGTCCGGCGGGGACTGATGAAAGGCTGTCAGCCGTCCCAGCTGGGCCCAAAGCAAGCCGCGCTTACTGCGCCAAGAAACAAGAGCATGGGCACCAAGCCCCAAGTTAGTCCCCAAGTAGGACTCGGCAGCGCAACGTTCTGCACAATATACAAAGCTATGGCCGGCGATCATCACGTGCCTCCGACCGTTGTTCCCCGCTGCACCTGAAATGACAAAAAACCACTACCTACACATTAGGGAACGTCCTGATATAACGCTTGTAGCTAGAAGAGGACCATCGACCCAATTGCTTAATTTGTTCAGTCGTATATCCAAGAGCGGCTGCAGTCGATGCTGCACCTATTCTGAAAGAATGAGTGCCAAATCGAAGGCCAGATACGCCTACCCTATGCAAGGCTATGTCTGTAAGTTTCCAAAATTGGAACCTAGTCAATGGTAACCCACCTGCATGCTGTAAAAAATATCCTGGTTCTTGGCCTCTACATGCCAGGTAGGCCTGTGTAGCGTCAACGGGACAAATTGTCTTAAGACTGCATTGGCTTAAAACCAGTAACTTCCCCTTGCCTTTCTGATCCGCTTTCGATCTTCTGATTACAATTTTTAATTTGTTATCCTGTATAAAAACATCACTCATCTGTAATGCGTATCGCGAAGTGTCCGCCTTTCCCTTTGCTACTAGCTCACTGACCCGAAGGGCCCCAAAAAATGCTATCAATGCAGCTGACTTAAATAAGGCCACCTCATAGCGGTCAGTGCACAACGTATCCCAGAGGGCGCAAATCTGTTCAAGAAGGCGAGGAGAAATAGGTGTCCTAGAATCAGACACCCTACCCCGTTCCTTAGACCATCCTTCCACCATTTTCTTTATCCTATAGTCGGTCGTAAAGTTTCTATGGCCATTAAGCCTAGCATAAAAAGCTAAAGCTGACAATTTTCCCTGAATAGTACCCGGTGCCAACCCCTTTCTGTATAAGGAGACCATGAATTGTTGTAAGTGTTCAACTGGGGCCGGCCATAAGTGCTCCAGGGCTGAAGAAGCCCTGAACTCCTTGAACTCGCTAATTATGGTCATGTAACCTTTTCTGGTTCGAGGAGCCAAAGCCATACCTATAGCTCGTGATGCTTCCTCACGCCAATCTGCCAGACCTCGGGCGGAAGAACTTCTGGCAGCTCGCTGGCATCTGGAGCTAGCTCCCTGAACCGTTTGATCTGTTGGCGTGAAAGAGCATCAGCTATCGTATTGTCAGCTCCCGGGACGTGACGGGCATGCACCAAAACGTTAAATCGTAATGCCCGGAGGACAAAGGCCCTAACTAAATTCATAACCCTATCAGAATGAGAAGATAGCTCGTTTATGATGCAAACCACAGCCTGGTTGTCGCACCAAAAGCGAACCACTGAATTGGCCCATTCTTTGGCCCAAAGCCAAAGAGCGCCAACAATTGGGAAAAACTCTAGGAAGGTTAAGTCCCTCGTAATCCCTAGCGTATGCCATTCCTCAGGCCAGGTGTCAGCACACCATCTACCTCTGAAGTAGATTCCAAATCCTAGTGACCCAGCTGCGTCAGTATGTACCTGAAATTCAGATTTTAAGAACATCTCGGCTCTCCAAAAGGAAACACCATTAAAGTCATCCAGGAATCGCTGCCACATGTGCAGGTCTTCCCTCATACCCTTAGTGACCCTGGTCCTATGCTTAGGGGACTTCAATCCCTTCATCGCAGAGCACAGGCGCCGAACAAAAGTCCAGCCCGGAGCCACTACTCTGCATGCAAAATTCAGATGTCCTACCAGTTCCTGCAGTTCATGAAGAGTCACTTTTTTCTTACCTAAGAAATCCCTAACTCTAGTCTTGAGGTCATCCAATTTCCTCTGTGGTAGCCTGGACGTTTGCTGCAGTGTATCTAACTCGATGCCTAGGAAAGTTAAAGACGTGGCCGGGCCTTCCGTCTTTTCTTCAGCCAATGGCAAACCAAGTTCACTTGCCAAAGACTGAAATTCTCCTAACATCCATGCACATTTCCCCGAATTATGCGCTCCACATATCAGAAAATCATCCAAATAATGGGCCGTTGCCTTAGAACGAACCCTTTGTCTGAATTTCCACTCAATGAATGTGCTAAATTTCTCAAATGCCGCGCAGGAAATAGAGCATCCCATGGGCAAGGCCCTATCGATATAAAACAATCCTTGGAATTGAAAACCCAAAAGATTGAAGTCGAGTGGGTGCACAGGCAAAATACGAAATGCTGATTTCACATCACATTTCGCCAGTTCTGCCCCCACTCCGCAGGTCCTAACCATGCTCACGGCCTGGTCAAAGGATGTATATCTGACTGTACACAATTCAGCAGGTATGGCATCGTTAACCGATGCCCCTTCCGGAAAAGACAAATGATGGATGAGTCGAAACTCACCCTGGGCCTTTTTGGGCACTATACCCAATGGTGAAACTCACAAATTCTCCAAAGGAAGACGAGGGAAGGGACCAAGAACTCTGCCTGCCTTAACTTCCTTATTGATTTTGTCCAAAACAATGTCTTCCATATTCCTGACCGACTTCAGGTTCTGCGCGATAAAAGCCGTCCGTTCACCTAAGGCAGGGATACGAAAACCATCGCGGAAACCCTGAAGTAAATATTGTGCCTCATCCTTCCTGTGATAATCCTGCAACCAAGCCTGTAAAACTTCGATTTTAATTGGTGTGGGTCCCCTTACCAGCTGTGTTACTGCCACCTCCTGGCTTCTTTCCAGGTCCATTGCCTTTGTTTTGGCGTTGGTTCCCCCCTTTAAAACAGGTAGCCTTGGGGTGTTTTCCCCCACAGTTAAGGCATTCGTGGCTAAACTTACATGGGTTCCTTGAACAGGAACCCTTGAAATTAAAGTCAAAGCAAGGCAGGCGGGGTTGAACCGCCTGCCCCGCGCCAGGGCGGGGAATAGCGGTTGCCGCCAGCTTCCTGTTCAAATGGCTGCTATCGAATCTGTCCCCCGTGTTGGGCCTAGCCGGAGTCATGTGTTGTAGCCATAAACCCGGGTGAGGTTCATCCCAACGCAGGTTGGGCTGAATAGCGCTCCGCATCCTAAAGACCTGGTCATACAAAAGCCACGCCTGCCCTGCAAAATCCGTATATGCTCGGTATATGATGTCAAAGTACTGTAAGAGTGAGTGTACACGCCAGGGCTGGGTCTGTGCAAGTACCCCAGCATAAATGACGAAACCAGGGACCCAATTGGCCCAAGTCCGATCAGGTTTTTTGCGTCTATGTTTTTCTTTCTCTTTTTCATCGTCCTTGTCAATGTCCTTGATATCTGTGTCCCGGTTCAAGAGGTCGAAAAAATCTAAATATTCTCCTCTCCAGATCTTATCTTTAGTAGCGGGGGTCAGATGATCCCCCAGCGGAGTAGAATAATCCGCGTACGGCATAGCTGCGTAGGGCACCGTGTTGTACCCGGTATTAGGCACCGACGGGAGTTGAGAAGATCCTACGCTAGTACCTGCACTAGGAGCCCCGGTTGTAGGCATAGCCGGATAAGGCCCACCCCAGCCCCATGGCGAAACATTGATAGGATACCAAGGTAGGCCAAATCCCCCTGCAGGAATAGCAGGGTATGGTGTGCCCGCTGTGTATTGTACAGGAGGCCCACCGGCCCAAGGCCAAGATGTAGTGGGAGGGTGTGATGTGTGTAACAAAGAAGACTCACCGCCAGACACAACAGAAGGCTGAGATACATTGCTACCACCAACCGAGCTTGGCCCAGCTTCCTCTGAAATTTCACGTTCATCCCGAACTGCCGCCGCTGCCTCCATTGTTTCCGAGGTATCCGGACGAGTGTTCTCAAGCTGGACCGGAACTGTGCTGGGCGCAGCTAAAGCCCCTGTATTGGTTTGTTCCACTCGAACCGCAACCTGGGTAGACTCCAAAGCATTAAATCGGGTCAGTAAATCCTGTGCCAGAGCCCTCAATTTCGTCTTTTTCTGCCCCTTAGTCTCCCTACCAGAACGGCGCAAGGACACATCCTCTTGTTGAGGTGCCGGAGATGCTGACCTTTGTGCTTCAAAAGCGCACATTTTTTTCTTGCAGTACCTGCCATATTGGCCATGATTCCTCATCAGAAGAAGAACTTTCAGGAGAAAGTTGTGGCGCTGGCCGCCTTTTCGCTGGGGCCTTGCCTTTGTCATTACCGCGCCCTTTGCGCGCGGCCATGCCTAACCTGTAGTGGCACGGAACTCCCAAGAAAGCTTATCAGACCTAGCACACACTCTTTTTTTTATTATTTTTTTTTTATTTTAACTTAACAAGGCCAACCAATCCCAAAATTAACAGCAGGTGGAGCTCTAGACAAGTAGCTGGGTCTAGAAAATCTGAACTGCCTCGCAATATGCTTTCCTCCTGCAACAGAACTGGACAACTGTAGAGGTAAGTACAAAACTATCAGGACAAAATAACCTATCTATACCTGAATCCAACTGCCAAATTATTATGTGCACTATTATTATTCTTTATATATATTAGTCTCAATATCAATTATTTATTTATATATATAAACCTTCTAACAGACCAACAGTTATCTAATAAACTAAGCCAATATGAATAAAACCCAATATGGAATGTGCAATCCACAAGTAATAAGAAATAACTAACTGTAATTTATCAATTAGAATCTAAATTTGAACTAAAGACTGTAAATAGTATGAATTATTCTTTTAAAGCTTAATGAACTGTTCAACTCCTAACTAACACCCCGAACCCCCTTAACAACCAACGGCTAACTAATAAACTGAGCCCCAAGAGATGACCCACAAATATAGAAGGGGGTTAATCCCACCAGTAATAATAATTTAAATGTTAAATATATCAATTAAACTGTAAGTAATAACCATACACCAAATTGTAAACAAAGAGAGAAGAACCAGGAATAGATGAAAAGAAGAGGGGGAAGGAGGATTGCTGACTCAGTGCCTAAATAAACAAATGGCAGAAGGAAGAAAAGCAGAGAGTGAAATACAGGAACCAAAGTGCGGTTGTAAAATAAAACACCCAATGTGGCAAGGAAAAATTAGGGAACTATAGAGGAATTGAAAAAACAAAACACCCCCAGAAAGAACAATCAAGCTAAAACAACGTCCAACGTAACCAAGTAAGTTATTCTCCACACAAACGGGGCTCCTAACAATTACCTAAAATAGCGATCGCAACCCTAAGTCTATGTTAGAAACGAGTAATTTAAGAAAGATTAGAAGGTATGTAAATGAAATTAAAAGTAACTTGAAATCGCTGCGAGCCAGCAACCAGCGCCCCGCGCCCCTGCGGAACGGGCGAACGCCCGCCCGAACCCAGCAGTACCCCTGCCCCTTAATAAAATTAAATTGTACAAAGCAAGGAATAGGGTATGAAAATCAAAGAAACAGACCCAGGGAAGGGGCAGAGCCACCTTCCCGAAACCACACAACTTCGCGGATCCCTCAGCCAGCACCGAAAGCAGAGTCTGCAAGCGGAGCTTCCCTAGCCGGTGCCCGAAAAGGAAAGCGGGCGCACTGCGGGGAAGCGCTTCCTTAAATACCTGCGCTTCCCCCCCATTTCACATAAAAAACTTTTAAACACCCGCCTCGCGCCATCCGGTCTGGCGGGCAAAAAACCAGCGCGCCCATTCCAGGCTGTTTTTAACGGCCGTCAGGCGGCTGGAACCAAGGATATGGAAAAATCATCTTTGTTTAGATACCTTTTCAAAAATTTGCAAAATGTGTATATTACGTATATAGATAGCTATTGACTGATTCTAACTGTTGCATTATTTTTATTTGTGTTTTCTGCATGTGCATTAAAGACACATGCCTTTAATACACATGCAACTCGGGGTCCAGAACTGCAGGACTCCATTAAAATAACAGGAATTCAAAAATGCAACTTGGAAAAATGTGTCCAAGTTGGAGTCAAGTCCGAGTGTCTTAAAAAAGGGAGGACATAGTGACGAGGAGGGAAGCTCAACTGGTGGCCCCTTTCCAAGATGGCTACCTTGGCTTCCTCTTGTGAGATCGAATGTGCTTTGGCAAGTCTGTTGAGGTGCTGTGTCACAGCTTTGCAGGTGAAGGGCCCAACTTCTTCCTCCAACTCCTCATCAGGCCTCTTGGGGTAAGGTGTTTTTTTTTCCCCTTTCCTAGAGAGAGGGGAGAGAAAAAGGGGCTAGCTGGGAGGACGAGATGAAACCTAAAAGCTTTTTAATTTAAAAAAACCCTTTAAAACAGACTTAAACACTTTTTAAAAGCTTATTAAAAGCTTTTTAATAGGGACTTGAGACTTGGACTCAAGGCTTGGGACTTGGTCCCAAAGACTTGGACTCAGATCTGGACTTGGGACTCAAACCCAAGACTTGCCAATGAGGATGGAGCTATATGATTTTGAATTGCTGATGTGAAATCAATGTGAACTTACCAGCCATGTCTTAGTCCAAAGGTCCACCAGGGAATTACTATCCCTTTCAAAATTCATGTGTCACATTTTCCAAGCATCCACCTGCTGTATGTGCTTGACATGGAAAAAAAATATTGAAATCCTGTTGCTTAACTTACATCATGTAATGCTAATGACATCATCAATCATAACAGTTTTGTTTTTACATTGAAACTTTATGATTCTCTCATGAGTCCTGAGGCTCTTTTGGGTTCCCTGTCATTGTGAAGACTTTATGAGCCATGGGGCAGGCGGAAGTCTTTAATTTCTGAAAATATCTACTGCCAGGATGATTCTACAAGTGGTATCCATTTTCAGAACATAAAGACATCCTCTTCTCCATCCTGCAGCCCAAGTTAGCTTAGATTCCCATGGAGCCTCAGGACCCTTGGAGAGGGAAGTATTAGATCATGGCTGTGGCTGATGATGTCATCAGCCTTATTTGGCACAAGTTAACGTAACAGGATTTCAGCCTGAGTGTTCTTTAATGTAGAAAAGTTGTGTGAGTTGGTTTAATTCTTGTGCATTGCTAAGGAAGGGGAAAATACTTTTTAAATTATTTTGGTTTTGTCAGTTTGGGCAATCTCCACATAACAAGACATCCACCAAAGAAATTTCCAAGCCCATGGGATTCTTCACCTCCAGTGCAAGAACAAGGCAAGCAGGCATTTTTCTCCCATCCATTTTTTTGAAGTTCTGCAATATATCCTGCAATATATCTGTGCAATATAGTCCATTCATTTTAAGAAGTAAAGCTTGTATACACAGAGAGATATAGCACAGAGGAACTAGCTGAGTGCTCAAAAAAGAGCAAATAAGTCATTATTTGCCTCAGATTTTTGTAAGTCCATGAAACAAAGTATCCGCTATTACAATTTTGCACAAGGAAAATATCTCATCATCTTACAGGGCAAAAGAAGCATTTATGCAACTGCTCATCTAGCTGGCAAGGATGCGACATGCAAGGATTTACATCTCTATTCATCATATAGTTAACTAATCCACTGTATGAACCAGCAAAAGACAAATGCAGAGATTGCAACTGTAGCAATATTTATTAATGGTCATTCCCAAGTTAGTGAAGAAGGACCATACATTAAGCTAATAATTAACAAGCTAAAATATCTAATTAAAGTATGTTTACATTGGAAGGACATATTTTCAACACTTACATTTATTTTTAATTGTCATTTAAATGTATGTTGGGATTCCCAATGTAGTACAGGACTCTGGAGAACAGGGTTCGACTCCCCTCTCAGTCATGGAAACTGACTGAGGGGGTGGAACTGGTAAAACCACTCCTTAATTATTTCACTTACCTTGAAAGCTCTATCAGGGTAATTATAAGTCAGTTCTGACTTGATGGCACAGAACACACACATACAAATGTATGTTACTAAACACCATAACATAATGGAGGTGAGAAAAAAATCTCATTGGCAGTTTTACTTTCTTCTTTTAGAAAAGGGAACAGCTTCATGATAACAAGCAACCAGACAGAGACAGACAAACATTCTCACAGTAACTTATTTCCTTGCACATCTGCCACCACGATGGGACATTCACAGAATTGAAAACTACTTGATTCTAGTCTCCTATGGATAATATAGTTGGAAAAATATTTTTAGAAGCTTGCATTTAGCACAAAACCAGTCTCTGATCTCCAGTTCAGGAATAATTTGGGATAATTTTAATGGCCTCTCCTCTAAACAGCTCTCTGTGTAGAAATTGCCCAAGATTTAGCTGTTGTATGAGCCTTGCTACGGCAAGGAACATAGTCCAAGGCACCTTCAAAGATTAACAAGCTTATTAAAGTGCTTACTTGAAGGTTGTTTTATCTTGATATCATGACTCTAGTTTATTGTGTCATAATGTACAGTATATATTTTTAATTCATGTTGTGAGATGCCTTAGGTTATACACTGGAACAAAGATGCCTTAGGTATAAAAATAAATACAATAAATTGTGACATTTAGAAATAGCTGTTTTTTGTTTCCTGGTCATTCCCAAAGTTTGGTTTTGTTAATAATACCATTTAAAACTATTCAAAACCATTCCACCTACTTGCTGTGGAATGAAATACTGTCCCTTAATTATTTTAAATACAGTTAAATCCTTACCGTATCTTTGCTTATTATTATTTATTTCTAAATGCCGCTGTGAATGCCCAACACAGAAATATAAATTTCAGCATAAAATTAAATCCTAGTGATTTTAAAGGGGTTTAGTCCTTAGTAAATAGGTAACGTAACCTGTCACATATAGGAGGCATGAGAAGGTCATCCCATATCTACCAGTGAATGCCTCCTTGATTTATAGCAGATGAGAACAGTTACTCCCAATTGTTTAGAACAGTTTCAACAAAAATCACAGGCAAGCTGAAATACAGAGATATTGGAGGAGGAACAGATTTTTGCATGAATACCTTATGAACTTAGTTCTGGTACTAAAAACAAAATCTTGGATTCAGAATGTGTGCAGATGATGCTGTTTAATTCCAGCTGTTTGCCTTTGAACATGTGGTTACTGGTATATCAAAACAATATATATGTGTTTTAGAATTTGATCAGCCAGATGAAAATCTACTGAAGTTGAGGTGTTACCAGGCTCAGCTCAAGACATTTTGCTGAATACTGAACTCTGATACTTAGCACCCAAGCCATATAGGATCTTAAAAGGAAGCAAGAGCATCGTGAATGAGGCCTTGAGGTAATATTTGGCCCAAGATATTTTGCTGCCTGAGGCAATTATGATGCCCCATCTCACTTGTTGTAGTGAAACCAACTGGACCAACAGTTGCAAGATAATCCTCCAGTTCATCTGAGGCAGGAGACTACTTCAGGGGCCAAGGGCAGCCTGTGAGAATTAGTATACACCTCTGCCCTCCAGCAGATGGAAATGGCTTGGGGGAACTCAAGAGGAGCAATTAGCAATCTTCCTACTAACATATGATGCCTGAGGCAGTTATCCCACTGTCCATGTTTTCAGTTAAATGAGTGATATTCATCTCCCTCTTCCAGTGACAACATCCCAACATCCCCACCCTCCTGAAATGCCCTTCCATTGTTGAGAACATCAACAATGACTTCCCTCCATAAGATGAAAGGACTGCCTGTTACTGAAAGCCCATTGATTGTGTTTTGCATCCTGCTGTTTTGAGTGAGTCTACAAATGCAGCTCTGCCACTTAGGGCAGGTTCAGAGCAGAGCCCTGCTGTCTGGGGTGAATCTGTGGTGGAGGTAAGGATAAGAAAGCTATTCACTTGCCATACAGAGTTTTTAAATTATTATTAAAGTCACTGAGAAAGACAAAAATGGGTGTTATTCTGTCTTTCTCTCTCTTTTTTTGAGAACATGCTATAAAGTAATACTTAAAACCAGACTGATTGGGAGAGGTTTGGTGAGCTGGCAACTTGGACCATTCTGTGCTTCTTCTTCTTCTTCTTTAACCAGGATGAGGTCTAGTGAATATTCGTTCAGATGTTAATTTGGAAGAAGGGAAACTAGAGGGTATGCATTATCACAGGATGATGTTTCAGTTAAGAAATAAAATCTTGTTTGCATATGATAGGGGGAAATTGCAGGCAACAAGGTTGGAAAAATGGATCTGTGGATTGCCTTTGCAGACTAAATTGCAGAGCTTAGTTTAGTAAAGTACTGGGTTTTAAAAGCACCATCTGTTCTGGATTTTTTTTTAAATATTGTTTGTAGGAAAGAAAGGCATGCTGGGGGAAATGCACATAGTTAATTTTCCATGACAGGAAACAAACCAATGTCTTTTTGGCATGAATGAGGCAGGCCTGCTAAGAAAGAAAAGGAGTGGGATTATGAAGCTTTATAATGCCAGAAGGATGCAATACTTACCACTTAATATTTCCTTCAATTAAATCCATCGTGGCTCTTGGTCAAATTGCATTGTTGCTTGTGTTAATGTTGTAATATGGTTGCACTGCACTCTTCAGCATCACATCTCTATGAACTGCAGTCTCATTTTATGAATTCCTACACGTGATCTTCAGTTCTGCTCTGCTCTACAAAATATTGTGTGTCTTGAAACTAAGAAGGGTTATCCCCACAGAATGAGGTAATGTGCAAAGAACCTCAGTATATATTAATTGGTGCAGTGGCCAACCAACTGTGCATTTTCCTAAAACCTCCAAATTTATACCAGCTGTGGACTCATAATGCTTCCATATCTGAAAATGATCACCATGATGTAATCAACTGGTGTAAATTATGGTATTTTTTTTGGGGGGGGGAAGGTACTGTTATTGCAAATAATTAAGCTAAATTGCTATACTACATTGGGGCATTTCAATGCTGAGAAATCATGCTGTGAAACATCAGGAAAAAAGGACATTTTTCTCTGAAATCAACATGATTCAGAGTCTTTTTGGAAAGAAGAGGGTCCTTCCAAATTTCATGATGGATTTATTCTCTTAATGTCCATACCTCTGAAAGATCACTGAAAGAACCCTCCATTGTTGCCCTTTCTTGGTAATACCTGTCTTGCCAAACTTTCTGATGTAAATATAAGCTTCTTGCATCTTTCCTTTCCATGGTACAGCTTCAGGAGAGATGTGGGAAGTTACTCTCTTTTTTAAAATAGCTCTGAGGATATCACAATCAGTGTGACTGTATGTAGACCAAAAAAAGGAAGTTCCTCCAACTCTGGGCAGGGAGGGGGCAATGCTGCCAGTCTGCCCAAAATAATCTGCTTTAATACAATGAGTACACAAACAACTGCCCTGTGCTCCTGAGGTCTCTTGTAACTGACTTCCAAATCAAAGGATACACACTGTGCTTGGACAAATGTGTAAATATTGACTGAATCAGGGCTATCTATGCATTTCTGAGGTGACTGTGGGACATAGCAAAGAGCCCAAGGGCAGATTCTTTGTATTAAATCTGGCATTCATAGGCTGAAATCTTATAACCTGTGCTAAAGAAGACCAATGACATCAACTATTACGGCAGTTTTTCAGATATTATATATATTTTTATTTTAAACACACACACACACCAAAGATTCTGAGGCTTCCTTGGGATCCCTTTCAAACAGTGCGTAGCCACAGGAAGGAGCGAAATCTTTAATTTCCAAAACTCTGTGCTGCTGGTAAATTCATCCCATTAGTGGCAATTTCTGGAAATTAAAGACTTCCCTTCTGTCCCATGGCCCCAACAGCTTCTCCACAAAGAAAGGGATCCCAAGTGAACCCCAGGATCTTTGGGGGAGGATTGAAAAATTATATTTAAAAAAAACAACAAAACTAACAACACTGTGGTTGATGACATCATGAGCCTTGCGTGGCATAAATTAAAGCAACATGGGTTCTGCCATAGTATTAAAAAAAAGTTAAAATATAGGTTGAGAGACGGGGAATTCTATAGAGTGGGAGCAGCCACCAAAATGACTCTCTCAGGTACTCACCAGCTGTTCCTAGGATGATTGTGGGACTAAGAGAAGGCCTCAAGTTATCAGACGTGAGGGGTAAATTGGGAGATACAGTCCTTCAGATAGCCTGTATCCAATCTAACAGGGCTTTATAGTTCACAGGCAACATTTTGAATTGGGCCCAAAAACAGATTGACAGAGTACTAGCAAGTCTAAACCCCACCAGATACTGATATCTCCATGTCAATAGGACTACAGAGAGCCCCTCCACACCAAGATCACCAGATCCAGAGTGTGCCCTGCTACATGAGTGGGGCCAGATACCATTTGGGACAGACCCATAGTTATCATGGAGGACAAAGTCCTCAGCTGCTCCTGGTCTTAGTATGGATGTTGAAGTCCCCCAGTGCAAGAAGCTGAACAGACTCTAGCACCACCTCCAAGATGAAGTCAACTAGTCCAGGAAGGGAAAATATTGTTCACTAGGGTGGATGGTACACCAACAGAATCCCTATTCTGTCCTAGGCTACCACTTTCAAATATACACATTCGGACCCAGAGAACTGTGAGGCAGGGCACCTGGTGAGGTAAGATAGATTTATTGTATTGTATTATATTGTATTGTATTGTGTTTTGTTTTGTTTCTCTGATTGATATGCCGCCTGACTTGGTGGAAACTAACCACTTTGGATGGTATATAAATCAGTTACAATAGACAACTGCAACTCTGTCTACATAAACTGCTCCCCCCACCCCTGGTCTAGCTTGCTGCTGCACAGACACCCTAAGTGGGCTAAACTGAGGGAGCTTTACTCCCTCAACCTCAACCAACCAGGATTTCAACATCTTTAACCCCAAAACTAAGGGTTAAAACTGGTGTAAACATGATTGTTGGATCTGACCTGAGTGCAACTGGAGTCTTCTGGAACTGTCCTGTACCTGATATAGAAACACACAAATCTACCTGCTTTCCCTCATTTACACAATTTTCTATGAAATGCTTAATTTCCCATATTTAAACCTCTACATCTCTTCTTGCTGGTAAAAAACAAAACTGAATGGAAAGAATACACTGTGATTCAGCTTCGTAGACAGTTCTAACAGTAAGTTTTATTTCTATTGAAGAATTAATAAATGGCATCTACTAATTCTGGTGTAGTACAGTGTGAAAACACATGCTGTAGTCAAGCAAAGGGGGAAAGCGACAATAAAACCAATGGATGTGGGAGCCCTATAGAGATAAAGTAACTAATATCTGCAATTTGCTGGGAAATTGTGGCGAAAAGTGCATATTTCATGCAGATTGATTGGGAAAAGAAGTTGAATGTCATGGGACTTTAAGCAGTGATGAGATTTCACATGCCCATGAAATTAGTTAGAACCAGAACAAAGGCATAACCTGAGTTATAATGAACTTATTTGGAAAGAAAATAATGCATTTTCTTATTTCTCCATAGTGATGATATGGTGTGAGAATGGGTTCCCATAATGAATCCAGAGATGCATTGTCTCTGAATGCACTGTCTCTCCATTGTGTCTTCACTCACAAAAAAGCAATAATAAGGCAAGAGTTGGGGAAAAACTAGCAGATTTGCACAGACTTTCATTAGCAACCAGGATTGGATGGAGGTGAAGAATTAAGCAGATTTCCTCAGAATGAAGCTGACTTCTTAGTGACACACAAAGGAATGCTGCCTGGAAGTGCTGCATAGTGTGCACATCCTGTGCATGCATGTGTATGTACTGTAGATGGCAAAGTTATTGAGGCCAAATAGGCATAGGAAATTCTTCAGGATATTTGGGGTTGAACTAATCCATGTACTCGGTTTTCCATTGATACCAAAAGGCTGCCTCTAGTCCTTAATAAGTGCTCAGCAGAGACATATAGGCAGAATCTATGGAAGGCCCATCTGGTGTTTACCCAACCCCTTTGATGGACTTCAGCAGCACTCCTAATGAGTACAGTGTGTTCTAATTTTAAGCACAAGAGTACACACTCTTTGAGAGGAGCTAGAAACTAATTGTATGCATTATCCTAAAAAAGAGAGGGAAGAGCAGATGGATTCTTTCCAGAGTTCAAGCTGTAAATGTCACCCTCCATCACACTTGAGAGTTAGCACTTACAGACAGTTGAGATATGTAACTTATTTGGAAACAAAAACAAGAACTCTACAGATTCCAAGCATATGTTTGTTCTTCTGCCCATTGTCCTTCCTCAAAATAGCAAGCCAGCCTATCTTTCCAGTGTATTGGCTGGTGGATAGTGTTGTACAATATGTAATATTACTTTGACTCAATTTCAACCATTGTATTTATTACAAAATGCACTATCTGTTTGTGTATCATTAATTTTCTGAGATATTGGTAATTGCTCCTTACAGGAACTGTATTTCATAATGGATGATTTATGAAGAACAAAACTTAGCAAAGACCAAATATATGAGTTCTGCATTTCCCCAGTGCTCAGCCTCCAACGTGATTTCATACAATTCAAAAGCAAATAAGAATGTCCTTGATCCTTGTGTCATATGCATTTCCTTTTGAAGAAGTATATGAAGGAACATAATTTAATGGTTACCAATTATAATAATGCAATATTCTATCTGACTGAAGCTGTCCTTGAACTGTAATCAATGGAGAAGCTGTTCTCTCTCCACTCCCCACACACACACCCTCTTGACTCTGTATAATGGCTAGAACTTGCTTATTACATATGCATTGCTATGAAAAAAAAATGTAGAGAAGGTAAAGAACAAGTGAAGAGTGAATGCAATGACCTTCTTATTGGTAACCAGTGTAACTATGAGAAATTACTGATGACACTAAAGACACGATTGATAACCTTTTTGATTCATTTTTAAGAGCAGTGTGGAAAAGGCAACTGCAATATTTCCAACGTGAAGATGAATCTGGAAAATAATCCATATGATTGAGGCAAAGGTTATCTTCTTGTTAAATCAGATGATGACCAGGCAGAAAACTCCTGCATTCTTGATTAGACTTTTGTGTATAACCACAAACAAATGGTTAAAGTTTATCAATCCATACAAATTTCTCTGCTATTAGACTTTGTAGTGCATTCAAATTTGGAAAACATTTTTAATGAACTCTTTTCATTGTACAAAAGCTTCTCTTCTTGGTCACCCGGCAACAGGATTTTTACCTATCACAGATGAGTAGGTTACTGGCTATTCTCAGGAGTGTTTTTTGTTTTTGTTTTTTGTACTAATTAGAATGCCAGGGAATTGCTATCTTCATTTATGAGATGAATATTGCAATGTTTTTTTTTTTCAGTCTTTAATTTCGGACTAGTTGGTATACCAAGTTAGAAGGTATTTTGCTGTGGTTGGTTCTATCTGCTGAGCTTCTCAGCACCTCTGTTTTATTTTATTTTATTGTATTTTATTTTACAAAAGGATTGTATAAATGAATGTGTAGCACACAGCCAGCATCACTTGAAAATCGCTTGTTAGTATAACAGTTAGGAAACACTTTTCCGTTAAAACAAGGTGCACAGAAAACATGCACTCTCTTCTAAAGAAGAACTATAGCTCCTGGAGATCTCCAGAAGTATGTTTCCCTTTGAAACAAGCCTGTACTTCCTTGTGCCCTGTTTTGAAACAAAGGTGGAGAAAATATGTACAGCTGATAAGAATTGCAGGTGAACAGCCTCTGGAGGGCCACTCTTTGCTTACCCCATAGGGAAAAACTTGGTTGAAAAGTTTTTCTGCTGCTAAATGGATAAGGGTTGGGAAGGGGGACAAAAAAATTGAGTAGTTAGCAACATGCCACCCATGGGCCACATGTTGCTATCCCTGGTCTGACTTTAATTGTGGCCTATTTCCAATCTGTGTCATTCTTGCATGTTGTTGCCCTTACTTTCCTTTGCATATTGATCTCCATTTCTTAAAATAAAATCATAAATACTATTCAAATGATATTTTAGTATACATTTAAGGGTGCATTTTCCCCTAAAGTACTTATTCAAATATATTTCTTCTATTCTAAAAAAAAACCCCTCAAGAAATAGGGTGAATAATAATATTCTGATTTGCACATTAATCTGAAAAATATGGGTCAATTAATTTCCTAAAGGAATAAACAAAGAACACATTCCTCAAACATTCCTAACACCCCTCAAAATGCCAGTCTATGTCCCATTCCATTTTATGAATGGGCAAGTCTTTACAGCTTATGGCTTTTTGAAGACTAAGGGGAGCCCTATTTAGACAGTAATAAACCAAGTATAGTTGCCACAAGTTGAGGGGAATGATCCAACTTTGCCTCCTGTACTTCCAGTGAAGTTATTCCCCAGAACATCGAGAACAATGAGTCTGAAGAGGAGTGTCTCAGCTATCTATGGTGGGTTGTCCACATTAATCAAGACCTTAGAAAATCATCCTCCTGACTCACATGGACAGCCCCAAGGACCGCAGATGCACACCTCTTCAGATTCATCACTCTGCATACCTAGTAGAGTGACAGTCCTGGAATGGAAGTGACAGGGCTTCCCATCTCCCCTCTGCCCATGATAAGTAAATAGGAATAACTGAACAGGTCTAGAGTGACACTGAAATCATGGACAGACCTTCTCTGGAAATGTGTACAGAGGAGTCAGGCTGGCAAGCTGTGTATTACTGGAATAACTGTTTATACAAATGTGTACTGTACAAAGTACAATGGCCAATGTTTATTAATATTGTGCAAATTAATGTTAGGCATCTTAAAACATTAACAGGCAACATTAAGGCAAAGATCAATAAGTATACAAAAAAGTCATTCTGAGAAATGGAAAACACAAAAATGGAAAACACAAGTAGTAGTAAAAATCCATCCAAAGCAATAATGTATAACAATCTATCTTAAAAAATCACACACAGGTAGCTAGTTTACTGAGGGAAGGCTTGCCTGAAGAGACAGGTCTTTGCCTGCTTGCAGAAGGACAGCAAAGATGAGGCCAGTCTGGGGCCAGTCTGGCCTCCTGTTGGAGGCAGTTCCAAAGTCTGGGTGCAGCAACAGAGAAGGCCTTCTCATGTGTCCCCATAAGATACACCTGTGAAGGTGGCGGGACCAAGAGAAAGGCCTCCCCTGATGAAATTAACACCCAAGCCAGCTCATAATGGGGGATATGGTCCTTGAGATATCTTGGACCCAGGCCATTTAGGGCTTTATAGGTTAAAACCAGCACTTTAATTTGTGCCCAGTAACTGATCAGCACCCAGTGGAGCTGCTGTAACAGGGGGGTTATGTGATCCCTATAACCAGCCCCAGTCAGCAATCTGGCTGCTGCATTTTGGACCCGTTGTAGTTTCCTGACACTTTCCATCAGCAGCCCCACATAGAGCACATTGCAGTAATCCAGCTGGGCAGTAACTAGGGCCTGTATCACAGTGGCCAGATCAGAACTCTCAAGAAACGAATGTAGCTGGCACACTAGTTTTAGTTGTGCAAATGCACTCCTGGCCACCACCAACACTTGGGCATCCAGGTTCAGGGATGAATCCAGGAGCATTCCCAAGCTGTGCACCTGTTTTTTAAGTGGGAGTGTAATCCCATCCTGTACTGGCTGCATCCCTATTCCTTGATCTGCCTTTCGACTGACCAGGACCACCTCTGTTTTGTCTGGATTAAATTTCAATTTAGGTTTATAATGGCTATTCTCAGAACTACATAAGTGAAACATCGGAGACAACCATTTCCTTATCACAAAGGATACTTGTCAAAGAGGGAGAGTACAGTGTGGTGTAGTGGACAGAGTGATGGATTGGGACTCTGGAGACAAGGGTTCAAATCATTGCTCATGCATGGAAACTGACAGGGGGAGTGGAACTGGTAAAAGGTAAAGGTAAAGGTTCCCCTTGACAATTTGTCCAGTCGTGTTCGACTCTAGGGGGTGGTGCCCATCCCCGTTTCCAAGCCATAGAGCCAGCGTTTGTCCGAAGACAATCTTCCGTGGTCACATGGCCAGTGCGACTTAGACACGGAATGCTGTTACCTTCCCACCGAGGTGGTCCCTATTTATCTACTTGCATTTGCATGCTTTCGAACCGCTAGGTTGGCGGGAGCTGGGACAAGCGACGGGCGCTCACTCCGTCGCGTGGATTCGATCTTACAGCTGCAGATCTATAGATCTTACAGCACAGAGGCTTCTGCGGTTTAACCCGCAGCGCCACCACGTCCCTTTTGGAACTGGTAAAACCACTCCTTAAATATCCCACATACCATGAAAGTCCTATTAGGGCCGCTATAAGTTGGTTTCAATTTGACAGCAAATAACAACACATATATTTTGAAAAGTACAGAGCCTAACTTTGTGAACTGTCTTTTGTACACACTTATGTGCATGTATATGCTTTGTTTATTTAAAGTATACACCCACATGTGAGTGTGCATTGGAGGCAGTTCACAAATTTAGGCTCTGGATTTTTCATGGGGAGAAGAGTATAAATGAAACCAAATTCTTTGAAACAGCTGATTCTAGATTTAGCTAAGACTTTAGCAGCAAATAAATCCTTAGCTACTAGTTCAACTTGGGAAAATCTGTGGCTCAAAATAAATTGACTAATTATTAATGACCATGTGTCCTTTAATAGATCCCTCTTAACCATCTGTTCCTGAAAACAGTGGCCAGGCAATCTGTCATCTTCAATGAACTGAAAGTTAGGCAATACAGAAAAGCTTATCCAAGCGCCTTTGAAGCCAGAGATAATCCTTTCGATGCCTGTTCTTAAAAGAGCTACTGGTATGCTGGGGGCCAGGTGTAAAAATTGATCTCAGAAGCATATTGACAATCACTCCAGTCTCTCATGAATTTCTCAGTCTTCCCTCCTTTCTAACTCTCCTGACTGAACCAGGAGGCAGAGGTTTTAGCCTTAAACAGTGGTGGCATCATCCCCGTTGTGTGATCACCTTATCAAATAAAAAATGACATGGCTTGTAAGTGTGCCTACATTGACTTTGTACGTATCCTCGTTGTCCAGAAAATCCCCTTCCCAAAACTTGTCCTCCAAATGCTGTTGTACTACAACTCTTATCTTCTTCAGGCCACTGGTTAGACGTACTCAGATTTGTAGCCCAATGATGTTGTCGATCTGCCTCCAACATCTGCTAGGATGCTTCCCCTTCCAAGCCTCTGTACTACTTAGAAACCCATTCCAGAGTGTTTCCTAACCCTCCAGAGCTGGTTTTTGGATACATGGCAGGGCTGCAGAAGGGAAGCCATCTTGAGGTTCCACTGACAGAAGCAGGTCTGTGAGCTGAATCACCCTAGTGCATATGGCTATGGAGTGAAATCAGTTACATAAAGTACTAACATTGGCATTTATGTTATTCACAGTGTGTAGTTTTTGCTGGTCCCTATATGCCCCAAATCTTGCTTAACTGGGACGAGAATGGAAAGTGGAGTTAAAGCTGCCACCTGGTAGGGAAATCTTATAAAAGTTAGTATGGGTGGCATCAATGAAAGAACTATGTCTTCATAATGCCATTTCTGATTAAAAGCTCCAACTGACTTTGTCCGATCACATTTTCATCCTGGCATTTGAAATCTCATGGCTTGAGCAGGAGGTTTTGACATTAAAACATATGTTTCCATACAATGCTATAAGTTTTAGTGCTCTTCTTCTGAGTAACGTGACCTCTTCCAAAACAGAAAAGAAAGATGGCCTCACGGGGTCTGTATACATTTGTCTTGGCATCATAATTTGGCATTATAAAGACATGACATGGCCTCTGCAGACACAATGTGACACAACTCCATTTATTCTTGACATGGTAAATGTGGCTGGAATTCATGCTTCACAGTATTGCAGAGCTTGAAGTAAATGAGGAATTAAGTGTCATGGAAGAAAGGGGTTGGAAATCACTATTAGTCATTCTATATGCTTAGTAAATACTTCTGAAGAGAAAGCCATCCTCTCCCTGATCTAAACCACAAGAGTATGGAAAATACTCTTTTATATGGATTTATGCTAGTGGTTTTCCAAACATATTCCAATGAACCCTTGGGTTTCCCTATTAAATGACCAGTAATGACTATTGATTCACTACTATTGATACTCAGATGTATTGCAGAACTGCAGGCAAGCACTAGGTATGTTTCAGGAAGCACTCTCAATTCATAAGTGATCCGATGGAGCCCAACAAGTGGAGGAATCTGCATCTACTAGGAATTATTTGGGTGATTTGGACTCCCAGTTACTTAACAGCAGAAACAGAGATACCCCTCAGGTTAAAATTCCTCTAGCTGTGCAACGGAAGGGCATGGACTCAAAGAGCAAAATAGCTTCAAGTTCACCAGATCAATTACCCCCTATTATTTATTAACTGACACTTACAGTCTCAATAACGTATTCTGACATTAGCTGCAGAAAGAATAAGAATGTTTCATTTTCTTTTCTTACAGTTCTAAACAGATCAAACAGCAGACTGAGAACATGACTGACTGCTTTCAGCAACAGGCCTCAACAGATAATAAAGAGAGAAAAAGACAAAGAGTAGAGAGACAGGGCTCTCTTTGAATTCAGAGGCAAGGAAGGAACAATTGATTACTGCTGGATAGACTGACAGTTACCCAAGCTCAGAAAGGTCCCTCACAGCCAAACCTTTTGAGGCAGCATACAATCTTGCAAAAAAACAAAAGCAGAAACTCTTCAACATTTAATCTATTATTTAAAATCAGGATTCAAACAGTTTTTTTAAAAAATAATTTTAATATGTTGTGAATCACTTTGGGAGCCTTGATGGGCAGAAAAGCAATAGACAAATACTTTAAATGAATACTTGTGTACCACTCCAAATTATGCTACCAAAATGAAGAAAGCTTAGGGTAATTAGGAGTGGAAGAATTAATGAGCTTATCATGGTTTCCCAGCTGCATCTGAGGGCATGACTTTCTCAGGGCCAACCTGCAATGCCAGACAGCTCTCCTTGTTCTTCATGGGATATCAGCCATAACCGATGGTGATTCACAGCTGTTGGGTGGCTGCTCCCGTGCCAACCTTCAGAGGTAGCCTTCATATGTCAAAGCCTCCACACTGCACAAAGAATTTAGCCATTGCTAGAGAGAGATAAGCTATAACTATAATACTGTAGCAGTCATTGGCACTTTGTAAGGTAAAATCTATCTCCATCTACTACCATTTCCCAACCCTACGGTTGCAAAATTGGAGAACCCCTACTTGAGAATTTCTGGCTAATAACATGAAGGTCATGGGTCTAATTCTCTGAAAGGCAAATTTGAATTTTATTTATTTTTTAAAGTATAAATGACAGATCCAGAAATCATTACTGGGCCACCAAAATATCAAAAACAGGGGAACATTTGGGTCCTGCAAAATCCTTGCAACATCCAACTCTATGAAAAGTCCTACAGGTCTTGAAAGCTTGCTGGTTTTTCATATTTTACTAGGACAGCAAAGCTTTTACACACCCTTGCTTTTGGATGTTGCACAAAGGGCCATATAGCATTCCCTCCCTCTGCCCCACCTTCTCCTCTTTTGAAAATTCTGGATTTGTACAATTTTGAGACAAAGCCACTCTCTGGGACCGTATAAAGAACGTAGAAGATGTTGGTTGCCAAGAAAGTGTCCCTACTCATTATAGATTCATACTACCCTTGTGTTGCCCACTCTGCACAATCAACCACCCGCCACTTTACACACATCTGCCAATGGCACTGCTGCATCACTAGGGACAATCATCAGTATTTATCTCTGTTAATGGTACCTTCCAGCCAGCACTTCCTTGACCATGCTGGTTTTATTTAAAACAATGTAAAACTGATGGCCATGGGTTTATTCAATTTGATGGCATATAAAATGAACCACCTTAACCAAGTCTCCAGCTAATCCAGCTCGGACATGAGTATAATATCTTGTGTTATACTTACTAAACCTAATTAAAAATAACAACGAGAATTTAATTTGAACAAAACCAAGGAGATTTATTTTGGAATGACAACTAGGTAGGGAGAAGAAAAAAGTAAGACTCTGGGTATAAAACAAGAGCAAATGTAAGTCTCAACTATATCCTTCTTTATTTCATGCACACACCAGAGTAGACAAACCACCATCAACAACACAAAACCCACAGTGCCTCAGAACCAACTCTCCAAACCAACTGGCTCTCCTCTCACATCTCCCTATTCATTCTCACCAACCAATCATCACCCAGCCCCATACATGAACATTGCAACACAGATCCACCAAACACTCCAACACTCTTTCCATGCCCCAACATGCCTACATCCATGTAAGCAACAATGTACCAACACCAACAAATTGCATGTTGGAATTGCTACAATTGTCAGTTCAGTTAGGTGCCCCTAATGTGAAAGAAAGAAAGAAAGAAAGAAAGAAAGAAAGAAAGAAAGAAAGAAAGAAAGAAAGAAAGAAAGAAAAAGAATTTTTCACCCCTAAGTGTGACTTTGTAAGACGCATATTCATATGAATATTAGACAGGGAGCATTTGATTGCAAAGTATTTTGTCTGTTTTTAACTTTGACTGCTAAAGCGTTTACATCAACAAAGCTGTCATTATGTCTAAGAAAGTATTTATATTATCCTGTCTTATTTACTGTGCAACAAGGCAAAAAAAAAGTAATTTGGCTAAAGACAACAGAGATATTGCCACTATAATGGCTGCAAGTGACATGGTTGTTAGGCTGTCTGCAAAAATTAGAATAAGTAAAAGGCATGACAGGGAAATGAATATGCATCGGGAACAATTCTTGATTCCTTTTTTCCCCTTCAGATGGAGAAGCTTCACAGAGCACAGAGCAGATCTAGGGAGTGTCAATTTGAAAGCAAAGCAATAAATATGATGTCATTTTCCTGTACATCCCTCAAAGCAACTTCAGCCTCATAAATTTATATACTAGAGGTGTTAGGAATATGGGGAGAAGACAGTAATGAAAATGGCAGCATAAATGGTGGTTTACACTGAACTCTTTGTCTTCTTTAAAAGTATAGACAATACTGAAAATTAAGCCATGCAATGCTTTTGTCTTTCCTAGAACTGGCCCTGCCATTAGGTATAGTGAATTGTCCAGATGATTGGATGGGTACTGGGTGCCTTTTCAAGTTGTCAGTCATGGTTGACTGATTCTTAAATCAAAACTCAAAAATTATTTAAGAGTTGCAAGAGATTCTGATTTTATAACTGATTTAGATTATGTTGTTTCTTATTTTGAAAATAACAGAATAGACCTAGACCAGGGGTTCTCAAATTGGGGTCCCCAGATGTTCTTGGACTGCAATTCCCGGAAGCCTTCACTACTTGCTGTGCTGGCCAGGATTTCTGGGAGTTGCAGTCCAAGAACATCTGGGGACCCCAGTTTGAGAACCATTGACCTAGACTACATGTACATAGAGGTCATTAAAATTAATAAGACATCCCAAATAATGCTAAGTGCAACTGACTGAATATGATCTTGTAATGTTTATGGGCGCCACATGCCAGGATTGGGTTATCTATGTTATTCCTTCTCCAAGTGTGGGGTAACTGTGGGTCAAACTGAAGGTCCAATTCCTTAATTCACTCATTTTAATGACAGGAGACAGGCAGAAGCACAGTCGTCAGACAATCCTGGTTACAGGAAGTTCTGAGGAATTTTGTGAAGAGGAAACAATAATGGGCAAGAATCAACCACCTCTGATAGGATCTTGTCAGGTGGGCAATCAAGTTCCCCTTATGTACTTGCTGCCTCTGGCTGCAAGAGGTCATCTTCTTCCTCTGAAGATGATTCAGCAAGGTGAGGCATGCCAGGTCTCCCCCAATATACTTTCTGCAGAAGCCTGTATAAAAACGGGTTGTTATATTTTATTTTATTATTAATAATATTATTTATTTGTAAAGTGAGAAGGATTGTATCACCCAATATGAGCCTTTCCAGCTTTTAAAATCTTCTGGGGAGGCCCTACTCTCAGTTCCATGACCAATATATATACAATTTTAAAACTTTTTTTAAAAAATAGTTTTATCTGTTGTGACCACCTTTGGTCCCCACCTTGGAAGGCCATGTTCAGATAGTACCCATGTTCCTCCTTCATCTCTTCATCCCTAACATGATATCAATTCTAATGAGGGATCGTTCCTAATATATCATTCAGCCCTCAATGTCAATGCTGTTTGGTTGCCAAAGATATTAAGGCTAGAGATGTGCAGAGACCCCCACAACCCCGTCCATGCCCAAATAAAAGGCATACAGATTGGGACTGGTGTGCCTTTTCTGTGACCCTCTGATCCAATTGTTGTCTGAAATTGTTTTTCCATGCAAAAATAATCTTTTCCATCTTTTAACAATAAAAGAAAGACAAGACAAAACAAAAACAATACCATTCCAGTGAATGGAAAAATGCAAATAGCTATGACCTGACATGGTGGGGGGGACGGACGGACGGATTTTACATACTGGATGTAGTGGGCTAAATTGCAGACCTTCTCATGCCCTTGCCCCTTAAAAGCTGGGTGCTCTTTCTCTAGTTCCCATCTTTCCACAGATCCCATGCTAGGAAAACAGCTGCCAAGTCCACTTCCTTCTTATCCCTGGTAGCCAGGCAATCTTTTGGCTTCCAATCTTTCCTGGATTCTCCTCTCCCCCTCCACCCCCCAAAGTGTATGGCTTGCACTCATTACTACATCCTTTGTGAGGAAAGATGCTGCCGAGGCCAACACCTTAACATCACAGACACCCAAGCTAGAAGCTAAGCATGCTGTCTAGTTCCCACAGGCCCCTGGATTCTACATAAGCAAAACACCCCATGCAATACACTTGCCCCCTGGGTCCTGAGTACTTGCTGTCTAGCTTCTATTCTTGTGTGGCTTAAGGGGGAAAAGGGAAGTGGGCCTTTACTTTCTCTCCCCACCTCACCATGAGGTGGCATTGGAACTTCTACTTGGGGAAGTCAAAGAGGTAGTAAGTCTTCACAAACTGCCTGCCAGCCATGTGCTTATTAGGGAATGTTACAGTATGTACAAAAATAAATGTGAACAGTTCTTTCATTTGTTTTTTTGTTTTTGTTTTGTTTTGTTTTAAACAGATTCACAAATTGAATATAGCTGCTTTATGACTGAGTATTTTTAAAAACTGGCCTGCATCCAACCCCCATGGAATCATCCAATTCTAGTGTATGTTTTACAATCATGCATCCACATGGTTAGAAGGTTGGATTTTTTTGCTTCCAAACCTTTCAGGGGGGAGTGGGGAGAGGGCAAACCTCATCATTTCTCTGACTAGTTCAGAAAGTTTTTCACCTTTCTCTCATTGTCTTCCCCTTAGATTTATCTCTTAAAGAAGCGCTTCTTCATGTCCTCACATAAACAATGTCAAAGGGATTTAACAATGGCTGTTTAACCTTGGTCACTCATTTTAATTGCTATGCAGTACCTTGAGACCTATTAGCAATCTCTTACCTTTCAAGCCATCTGCTAGTTGACAGTTTGTGAGCTGTGTATGGTGCTGAAGGGATGTGTTCTATGTTGCTAGGTCATTTTGACACGATGTTTTATTGCCTCCGCATACTATTGCATACACAGCAAGTATCCTCTGTTACCAAAAGAGGTAAAGTAATCTTAAGAGATATCTAAATTTATGGGATAGGTTCTGACATGGAACTGCTGAACAAAGCACCCAGAGTTCCTGATACTTGTGCCCTCAAAAGCAATATGTGGAAGCACAAAAGTTAAAATATTTAAAAGTCTGTTTCCATTAGGTGGGAGTGTTTGTTTCCAAAGCTAATTTCATAGCTACAGTTTTATGACAGAAGTTAGGTTCCAAAGCAGGATTTAAAGGTTTCTGAAGGTTTTTATGAACAGTACCCCACTGTTAGTTTCAACTACAGTAGACCCATTAACTCAATGTGATTTATATACATATTGGCATGCTTGTTGTTACATGCTATAAGTATCCTCCAACTCATGGCAACCCTATGAATGAGTGATCTCCAAAATGTAGTGTCTTCAATTTTGTTGTTGTTGTTTACTCGTTAAGTCATGTCCGACTCTTCATGACCCCATGGACCAGAGCACACCAAGCCCTCCTGTCTTCCACTGCCTCCCGGAGTTTGGTCAAATTCATGTTGGTAGCTTCAATGACACTGTCCAACCAACTCATCCTCTGTCATCCCCTTCTCCTCTTGCCTTCACTCTTTCCCAACATCAGGGTCTTTTCCAGGGAGATTTCTCTTCTCATGAGATGGCCAAAGTGTCCTCAATTGCCCTGCTCAATTCTTGTAAACCCAAGGCTTTGGTTCCTTTAAAGAGTCAATCCATCTCATATTTGGTCTTCCTCTTTTTCTGCTTCCTTCAGCTATTCTCAGCATCATTGTCTTTTCCAGTGAATCTTACCTTCTATGCCCAAAGTATGACAGCTTCAGTTTCATCATTTTAGTCTCCAGAAATAGTTCAGGCTTGATTTTCTCTAGGACCTATTTGTTTGTCTTTCTGGCAATCCAGGGTATTCACAAAGATCTCCAGAAGACAGCACTGGTAAACCTCTGCTGAGTATTTTATACTGCTGAGCATTTTATCAATTGAGTCTACTTTCTAGTGGAAACTAACAATAAGATACTGGCCTAAAACTATTCACTGAATAAAATTAAACTGTTCTATGATATACTAAGATAACTGTGTGCCATCAAGTTGACTCAAAGTACTCAACAGTGGTTTACCAGTGCCTTCATCTGGAAGCACTCTGGGACTGCAGCTTTCCTTAAGCCACACATGTTGGATGTTTTCCCAGGAGGCACAGTGGGGAATTAAACCCCTGTGGCTGTGGTTCTGAAGCCAGGTATCCAACTCACTGCCCTATCCAGCCACTTAATATGCCAATATATCAATAGACAATTATATCAACTACTGCCTGCCAATCATGCTGACTTCCATCTCCATCTGCCTTTACATTGCAAACCTGCACTAAGAAGAGGACTCTGAAGGTGGACAACTGGAGAAGCCCTTGTTTGGTGCTAATAATGTTGAAGACCATGATTCTCTCACTACACAAGTCATAAGGTTTATTTCTTTAAGTGTTATAGTTAATTCATTCTGAAATTCAACTTCCCTAGAGTTTTCTATGAGACAGTCACTTTCTAAGATTCTGTATGGAATGTGCATTGTTGCCCACTAGGTTCTTGGAGGGCATAAGGAGACCTTCAATTGTTTAGAATCCATGTGTATATGCAAATCTAGCATTTGGGTCCAACACTCCAAGCTGCTTCGTTACAGCAAATCAAGAGGAAAGATAAGCTTCTGGATCCACTTACAATTTGGTGTAAGAGAAGTCATACGTAAAATGGCTATATTTTGACTGTAACCTGGTTGAAAATGTGCATACAGTTCTAGCTAGCTAAGTAGCCCAAATATCAGCTGAGCTGACACTAAGTCAGCTGAGCTTTGTTGAATCCAAATCTTTCTTAGCATAAGAAAATTGAAAATTGCTTGATTCTCCCCTGACCCTGACTTCCCACTATACAGGGCTGGAGGAGGTTTGGATCTGGCACAACGTGGATCCTCTCATATCTTTGGTGGTTCTGCTGGCAGATCTTAGGCAACAAAGCAGTTTCTCTAAAAGAATGTTCTGTTGGCAGATATCTGAGCTAGCTAGCTAAAGATGGTTGTGCCGGAGTCATTTCTGCCTAGAAGAACCTTCCTCTTGGCAGAACTGGCTTCTTCCTGCACCCACCGCTCATAGATGGCACATTTTCTAATCAGAATTATTCTGTAATTTTTCAAAAGACTGATAGAACTTGTTTATAACAGATTTTGTAATATCAAGTGGAATGCCCCGGGGTTTATAGTAGCTGTGATTCATCACACTTCTGGAAGGCACTGGGTTAAATGCTGCTGTGGAAACTCAGCTAACTAGCTTGTGCCTCATCCTCTTCTTTCCCCCAAGTTCTGTGATCTCTCAACACCCTTTTTGCGTTCTTTTTGTACGTTTGTTCTGTCACCATGACAAAGAACCGAAAGTTTCTTTTAAAAAAGTAGTATTGCTGCTGTTCATATTTTACCATTTCTGTTTTGCTGGCAAGCCATTCATGTATATACATAGTGATTCAGCTCACGATGTACCTGTTCTGTTCAGAGAGAACACATTCAAAACAAAACAAAACAATATAAGGATTTCTCTTTTACTCTTCCTTATTTAATACTCTCATTTCGAAAACAGCAATATGAGTTCAGTTGACTAATTATAATGCATGTGCACTCTTATGTCCCTGGTTATGAAAGCTATGTCGCTATCATGAAGAAGGAAAGAAAGATAATAATGATGTACTCATAACATCAAACTATCTATGACAATAACATTTGAACAAGAAATTATTCTGGTCACATAGAGAAACAGATAACACGTGGATTGGGGTATTATATTAAAAACAAAGGGGCCACAGGGATGAGGGCCACATAAGCTTCCCATGGCTCACTCCTCACAACCCCTCAACAATCAGCTTCCTCTCAGCTGGGATTATAATGCTGAGATAATAAATGCATGGGCCAGGGAAACAGATCCAGTCAAGGGGGACAGTTCTGCTCCCCTCTGTTGTGCATGCCCCTTTTCCTTTGAAAAACCAGACCTCTCACCCTTTCTCTTTCTTTCTGTCTGTCATGTTCAATTTGGCCTTAAATACTGAGTCTTTCAACCAGTCTTTTTTGTAGCACTGCTGGTGGTTATGCCTGAATTAGCAGGTGAAGGGCTGTGCTTTTTGCAGATAATCTCTGCTATTTGCTAATTTTTAAGGTGCAAATTGTTGTTCTTCATCCCTTGAAGAGGTTCCATGGGTGACCACTTTGTTGACATGTGAGACAAAAACAGAAAATAAGTGTCCAGGTAAGAGACCTTGTGCTCTTCCTCTGAGACATTAAGTTCTAAATAATGCTGAAAAGTTCTTCAGGGAAAAAGCACATGAGACTTACACACTGAATTGCTATCAGATTTTCAATTTAGAACTTCTGGTATCTGAGCTGCAACATTTTGAATCCCTTGTATTCAACCACGTCAATCCTGAAGTATGGCTCCTTCTCCTTTCCTCTCCTTTCCTTTCCTCTCTCTTCTCCTGTCCTCTCCTCTCCCTGAGTAGCTCCTCATCTCTTGTGCCTGCATGGTAAGTAGACAGCCATGAGTACCTACTGAATTTGATAGGTGTAAATGGGGGGATAATCTTATTTCAGTCTAGTTTTTATGAATACCCTAAAATTTGCAAATTTCTTTATATTCAGGATGAAACGAACTTGAGGTTTTGTTTTCTAAAAATCCATGGGGGAGTAGTCAGATTTCTCTACATAAGAGAATATTTTTGTGTATGTGTTTTTGCTTTTTTGGGTTTTATTTTAAAGCTACACTCCCCTTGCAGTCTGGAATATTATGCTCACCCTTGCAATTCCATCAGCTGCTCACCCTTTCCCCCCATGTGTAAGGAAGATGTAGTTCTGGCAAGAAATACAATTTATAGAATGGTGCTGTTCATGTCACATTGGCTGCCAGAGTAATCTCTGATGTTTTTTAGCAACAGATAGCATTTAATAGCTGCAAGATAGCAGCAAAGTAACTGAGGCTGTGTTCCAGGTGCTTGTGGGATGATTTAATGCATGTGACCTGCACTTGTGTTTTTCTAGATTTTAGATCGATGTGACCTCCTAAGTGAGATTAAAATTGTAGTCAGTATTTATTCTAAATAAGGACTCCTTTCAATCACTTTCACGTTCTTGCAAAGGTGAGATAACCCATTACTGAAAAACACTTACACTACTCTCAAAGTAATTTCATTCTGCAATTTCCTTGTATCATAATCTGATTTTTGTTTTTCCCCTTTCTGGCCCTGAAATGCTTAGCAATATCCGAAGAAAGGTTCTGCTGATGAGAAGAGTTGGCATTCTTAGCAGATATTATTTCCTACTGGAAGACCTTGACCACGCACAGATGTTTATTGATTCCCAAATGCATTAAGGGAAAGGGGGTCAACAGGTGTACACAGTCATAACACACAGACTTTCCTGTGTTGAATTGTGAGCTTTTAAACCTATCATGTCATGGGTGCTTCATGTTAGATGCAAAGCACCACACAGACATAGAAAGAAGAGAAACACAGCAGGCTAAAGGGAGGCAATGCTTAAGCAACATAATGGGCTTCTGCAACAAAACACGTCATGAAAGCCACTGCATTAGATGGCATTCAGAATTCTGCTTCTGACTTATAGTAACCCTTCCAAGGGTTTTCTAGGTAGAGAATACACAGAAGTGGTTTACCATTCTTGTCTTCTGGGGGTGTCCTGGGACTGTGCAGCTTGCCTATGACTATGTTCTCAGGAGGAACAGTGGGGAATCGAACTCCCAACCTTTATCTAAGCCACTGAGCTATCCATCCATCCAGCATTCAAAAGGAGTTGGAATAAGGAATTGGACAAGTTCATGGGTAATACTGTCAACAGCTATTGGATGTGATAACTACATGGGATGTCAATTTTCAGCAGCAGATCATTTGTGCATCAAATACTCCATGTCCAATATTCTACCCATTACACCATAATAGCTACTGGGAAAAGATGCTTTCAGTTCTTTCCAATTTAAAGGTCTGCCTCAGCAAGACACTAGATGCGGAGTCAGAAACTGGTGGCCCTGCAGGTGTTGCTAGATGACACCATTACATTATTTTTATTCTGTATATTGCTTTTGGTGTATTTTTATGGACAGGAAAGATACACAGCCTTCTCTGCTCCCACTGCTGCCTTTTCTCCAGCTTTTGCTGCCCCCTTCCTCTTTTACCATCATGTTCTTGAATAAAGGACTTCTCTATATATTTTTGTACAAACAGCCAGTAATCCTGTAGCTGAATAGGAATGAGACTGTTTCATGATACTGTGTTCAGATGTGGTTGGAAAGCCCATAACTACAATTTTACCATAGGGCAGACTTCCAGACTGTTTCACATAGCTGTATATTCATTGCTTGGTGGTTATAACATCAAAGACTTCTATACGGGAATGTCCCATCATGGAGAACATTCATATCACCTTAAAGATTATCTTTTTCACTACCAGGCATTTTGAGCTGGTTCATATTTGCTGCTTGATGTCTGCACAAGTCACACATGCTCTGTTTGGACAAATGTGGTGGGGAAATGGACTGAATCAGGTTAAATGTTCAATTTTAGGGTGCTGCTATAGGTGGAACGAAAAACTGCTGTTTAACTCCAATGAGGAATAAGCCCCCCTTCTTCTCTCTGGCATTCATAGGGTTAAAAAGATGGCCTGTGGTTTGGATTACTGAAAGAGGAGGTTGAAACTTGTACACTGTAAACCATGAGTTCTGGCACCAAAAGCGGCTTTACACACACATCTTTCATATATCATTAAATGATGGTATATTTGCATGTGTATATGGCACCTGACCTGAGTGCATAGATATAACACTGCAGGTAGAAAGCTACTTTCATGCCAACTCAGATATAATGGCTTTCAGAAGAGCCATTCCATACATTCCACTACTCATCTTTCAGTGTAATGTAAGTGGGGGATACAGGATGGAGGTGGGGTTGCCAGCATGACTTTACCAGTGGTAATGAGTTTTGATAATTGAAGACTTCCCCTTGCTGTCTCCCTACCCACCCGCAGCTTCCAAATTATGAACTGCATTACATAGGAGCTTTGGAAGAGTAATCAGAAATTACTGAAAAATTGCCACTGCTGATGACCTCATCAACCTACTGCAGCATAAATTGTAGTAACAGGATTTCAGCCATCAAATGTTATATTTATTATGCTAAAATTTCTTCACCTTAAAAACTCACACTGACCAACCAACCTACTACTTAAGTAACAGTTATTAAAGAAGATCAATTTGTGTTAATTAAAGATAATTTCATCACTTCCCTCAAACCTGCTGAGAGTTAAAGATTAATTGAACTTGATTAAATACTAAATTTAATTCATTATCTATTGCCTGATGCTGCTTGGTTTGTTTGTCTTTATGCTGATTTACTGACTAGATTTGATTTTATCACATTATGTTTCTTATTGTCACTGTTGTATTATAGTATTTGCTTATGGTTTTGACTGTTAACCACCCAGAGTAATGCTTAGCATAGTATAATCTTAAACTTATATACCACACTGATTAGGCAGTATATAAATTTAAGATATAATTTAAAAATACCAGGCACAGTTAATCAAAATTATAAAAACATTAATTGGTATTACGTAACAGATACAAGTTTTAACCCAAAACCTAAGTATCTTTTGAATATTGGTGCAGTATATATGCTGTTCCTAATATCACTGGTTTTTTGTAGCTCTGATGTTGTTATTTCTGAGAGCTGCAACTGCTTATAATACCATGTGAAATTTCTTGATATTGTTTCCAAAGCCCGGATGACTATGGGGACCACAGAAATGTTCCATCCACAAGTGAGATGTTTCGATTGCCAAGTCTCTGTATTTTGTTAGTTTTTCCAGTTCTTTGTTTTCAACTCTGGCATCCCCTGGAACTGCAATGTCAATGATCCAGACATTTCTTCATTCTATTACTACTATGTCTGGTGTGTTTTGTTCAAGGCATCTATCAGTTTTTATCCAGAAATCCCACCAGATCTTGACTTCCTCATTTTCTGACACCTTCTCTCCCTGATGTTCCCATGGGTTGACTTTCTTTTGGAGGCTGATGAGTTAAATTTTTTGCATAATGACTAGAGCACTAATTTTGCCACTCTATTATGTCTAATTTTGTGATCTGTTTGTGCAATCTTTGGACATTCACAGATGAGATATGATACCATTTCATATTTTTCTTGGCAGAGTCGACATTCGCTGTTAGCACTAATTCCATGAATCTTACCTTTCATCACATTGGTTTGGAATGCTTGTTCTTGTGTAGCAAAAATCAAGCCTTCAGTTTCTATCATCATTATCATCATCATCATCATCATCATTTAAATCAACTTTAAGAACACAGAAATGAAATTGCAGAATGAAATTTCTGTATTTGGAGGGGGTGGGCAACATTTGCTGTCCGAGCTCAGGCAGCAAAATGCCTTGAGCTGAGCTGATCCATGGTCTGTTTTACCTTGTTCTGTTTCTATCTTTTTGAGCAGTGCTCCTGGTGTACAGACCAGTTATCCATCTGATTTGTTATATGCCTAAGAACCTGAAAATCATTCCCCTCTTTCTTATACTGGATAAGCCTCCTCTTAACTTGACCCAAGAAAAGCTTCATCTTCTCAGCGATCTGTTTGCAGCTCTCTTATGTATGCTGCTGCACCGTTCCTTCCTTGAATGTGCTATGCAGAACAATGCTTCTACTATTTGCTCGTGCTTCTTTGCGGATATTACTGTATTAAAGTCTCAGCCACAAAGGTAGTCATTTTCCCCAGGACACTTTGCGTAGGCTTCATAAGGACTACCATGCTCTTGAATACAGATTGGCAAATTACCAGTCTAAGAAGCAGATATAAAGTGATCCTGGTGAACAGGAGGGAAATAGGACATCTGTTCCTAATCTCTGTCTTACTTAGGTGAATTTTATATACAGAAAAAAACACACACACTAAATGGTTGGTGACAGGTTGAAGGAATATATACCTACACAGTATAAACACAGAGAGAGAGAGAGAGAGAGATAAAGACACACACACACAGTTTTCATTTTGTGGAAAGAGATAAAGAGATGGAACTCTAAAAGCTAGATTAATATATTACAACAACTTTCTTGGAAGGATAGCAGCCAACACATAACAACAATAGTACCAAGAGTGTGGAATAGAAAGTCAACCTCTCCATGCATATTTTAAAGGGAAGGCATGGGAAAACTGTGACACCCCAGATATGATTGGAGTCTAACTCTTATTAGCACTGGCCAGGACAACAATGGGTGAGGAGTAGATATATAAATCCATGCTTTTTTCATCTAGCAGACAAGGATTCTTCTATTCACTCTTATGAGAGGAAAAATGTGTTTTATAGAACTCTCAGCTAGAGAAGAGAACCAGAACTATTACTTACTTTGCATAAATTAAGTGAAACTGCTCAGATAATGCTTTAATACAAATAATGCCAACTGCACAAAATGTTGAGGACTGATGCTTTGTTACACAGATGATTCAGTGTTTGGTATCAGTAATGGAATGAATGAGGGTGAATAAATTGAAACTTAATCCAGACAAGACAGAGGTGGTCCTGGTCAACCAGAAGGCAGATCAAGGAATGGAAATGCAGCCTGTACTGGATGGGATTACATTCCCACTTTAAAAACAGGTGCACAGCTTGGGAATGCTCCTGGATTCATTCCTGAGCCTGGATGCCCCGGTGTTGGTGGTGGCCAAGAGTGCATTTGCACAACTAAAACTAGTGTGCCAGCTACATCCATTTCTTGAGAGTTCTGATCTGGCCACTGTGATACAGGCCCTAGTTATTTCCCAGCTGGATTACTGTAATGCACTCTATGTGGGGCTGCCAATGGAAAGTCTCAGGAAACTTCAACAGTTCCAAAATGCAGCAGCCAGATTGCTCTCTGGGGCTGGTTACAGGGATCACATAACCCCCCCCCCCCCCCGTTACAGCAGCTTCACTGGCTGCTGATCAGTTATTGGGCACAAATTAAAGTGCTGGTTTTAACCTATAAAGCCCTAAATGGCCTGGGTCCAAGATATCTCAAAGACCGTCTCTCTCACTATGAGCTGGCTCTGGTGTTAAGATCATCAGGAGAGGCCTTTCTCTTGGTCTCACCAGCTTCATAGGTGCATCTGATGGGGACATAAGACAGAGCCTTGTTACTGCACCCAGACTTCGGAACTCCCTCCCACAGGAGGCCAGACTGGCCCCATCTTTGCTATCCTTCCTTAACCAGGCAAAGACCTTTCTCTTCAGACAAGCTTTTCCACAGTAACCAGCTACTAGTGTGTGATTTTTAGATAGATTACTATGCATTACTGCTTTGTTTGGATTTTTAGTACTACCAACCAACCAACCAACCAACCAACCAACCAACCAACCAACCAACAAGGTGTCTGCACATTTTTAGCAATCAGCTAGTTGTTCTGTTTGGTGTCTGTGTGCATGGTTTTCTTCTTAAAGAGAAATGACTTCAGTTTTGACAGAGAAAGTTTGCACAAATGATGGATACCATGACCAGAAAAAATAGCATTCCTTGTCTCCCTCCCTCTTGTTTGGAATGGAGGGCTTTCATAGGGTTTGAAAATTTCTCAATGAGGTATGTCATCAAGTCTATGAGAACAAAGATTTTTTTTTTCATATATCCTTTGCATCCTTAGTCAAGCATGACAGGAGATGTAGTGCTACAACATCTAAAGGACTGTAGATTTCCTCCATCCCAAACACAGGAGATCTGATCTTGCTATTTAGCAATAATATTTTCAATGGCATTATCCATTTATTACATGCCTTGGGAAACCAAAATATTTTCACAAAAAATCAGGGGGGAGGGTAGTTTCTCCCCGAGGTTCTCCCCCAAACAGCAACAACATCAACGGCAGAGCATGGTTTGCGGTCATGAAATACCGTCAGACTTTTGCACAGAGAAAGTTAAAAAAAAAACATGAGGGAGGTGGATGGAATGGTGTCTCTTTGAAAAGGGTATTCTGCACTGCTATATTCTGTTACAGATCCTACTTTTTCTTATGAATGCTATCCTAGGCTATTGAAAATATTCAGCTGTACGGAACTGGATGTTACGATTTACATTTTCTGCAACACAATAAGAGACCAAATTATTTTTATACACCTTGCTTCATCTGTAAAGTAATATTCTTGGAGCTAAAGGAATTACTCAGCAGTGACAGGAACTGGTCCACCCCTTTGTTTCCTTCTTCAGCGTTCTAGCTCTGTGACAGAAGGGTCATTAAATAAATGTCCTATTATTTACATCACCATGGATACTAATTTATTGTACATAGTGCCAGTCTTCAACTTACCATGGGAATAGATGCCATTAAGTTGCTTAAACATTTTGAATCTTTTTGTCAGGCTATTTAGGCTGAAGGCAGACATTACTGATAGCCTGTGATAAGCACGGTGAAACCCTTAACTAATGAAAGTAGCTGACTGTCTCAGCAGGAGTTTTGGTCACCTTTGGTTGGGTGGGGAGGGGGATACAGATTAGCTTGATTTGTTTCCTTGTTGGTCCTTAGGATGCAAGCATAGGGTCAGAAGTTATGTTCATTAAAAAAAGGAGAGAACTTTTCTTTCTATCAGAGACAAAAATAAATCAGAAAAAGGCTGTGTGATCTCCAAAACAATACAAATGCAAGAATAAGTCATACCTTTATTAGTTCACTAAAACAAAAAAAAAGTCAATCAAATAAACAGACAGCTAGCTTTCGATGATAATTTATCTTCTTTGGGTTGTACATCAAGGTCTTGTGGGTAGTTCAAAAAATTATATGCTTTTATTAAATTCCCAAAGTCTCATGGCTGTTGTTGGGACCAGATTTTGCTTCTTAGATGGAAATAGATACAGCCTGCCAAAGGCTTGCGGGGGTGAGGTTGTGGTTTCAAACTCCTCCTCAGCCAGTAATTTGGAATCCTGGAAAAGGTTGCCCTAAGTCAGAATTAACTTTGTGGCACACAATAATTATATAAATGTTAAAGACGAGAGGCCTTTCAATATGAAAAGGAAGGGAAAGAAATTATGATTCTAATTCAGGAGTAAGAAGGTAGAATACTTGGGGATTCAAACACAGACTTCAAAGAATTAAGAGTTTTCCGATACATATCCTATACATACAATCTAATTGGTTCTGTGGCATTCTGGTTACAGCATCCCACTCACTGCTTGATTCTTGATTGTCTGGGATATGACTCATGGGAAGAAGACAATGCAATATTAGGAAGAGAAATGGTGCTGCCACTGTGATAAATAAGGAAAACAATGGCATCAAGAATCATGAGGAAAGCATAAATGTTCTCACAGTGCAGGTTGTGAAACAAACTGTCAATCGTCCATTATTTCACCATTCTATTTTTAATCCCCAAATTAACCAGGAAATAATACAGCTCAGCCCTTAGTAAAACTGAAGCAGCTGACCAAAGAAGTAACACAATGAAATGTGAATTTTAAATGCTAAACTAGAAACGACACTTGGTTCTTAAAGAGTTCAGAAGTGCAAATGGTCTTAAGGGCATGGTATGGTGTCAGTGTCTCTGTTCCTTTTTGTCTTTTCTAAATTAAGAATGGTTAGCATTCAGGTTTAATAACAGTTAGCTATTTGCTCTTTTCACTCTATTTTTTAAAAAAATATTAATCATACAAGGCATATCCTCTAATATCCCCAGAACATCAAAATCAAAAACAAAAACCTTAAAACGTAAACCCCCTTCTCTACCCCTGCCTTCACATGTACATTCAACACTTACATCAAAATGACACCTAGAAACAAGGCTGATATTTAAAATGCCCAATGAATTTCAAGTAAAATAAGGTAATGAAGCAACAGCATAAGCAGCTGGAAATGTTTCTGATTGAGTTGTTCTTTGAGTTTTCTTAGTGCCTAAGGGCACCCTGACTAATGCATATTCATGATCACTTCCTCCCAGTGCTTCAGTGTTCAGAACTATCCTTTCTGTTTCTGGATTTCTTAATAATTTTGCTTCATAGAAGTTTTCCTATTATTTTATTTATTATTTTGGTGCCTTCCTCTCCTAACTGAGGTACTTCTATAGGCAAAATACATCAGCCTCTTTCTCACTGAGCTAAACTGGAGTGATACCACTTCAAACTGCAGGTGAGGGTTCAAGGACTGTCACTCTGTAGACACAGATAACGACATGTATAGGGAGCCCATGACCCTTGAACTGTTGTATGATTCACTTCAGCTCCAGCCAACATGTCCAATGGTAAGGAATTATAGAAGTTATAATCTCACATTTTTTGAAGGAATACAGGTTCCTCTCCCTCTGTGTGGAGGGGGATATGTGTGTGCAGGGCTGGCTCTATCATTAGGCTGAATGAGAGAACAACCTCAGGAAACAGATGTGAAGGAAGCAGTATTAGCCCCTCCAAAAGTTTATCTTCATTCCTCCGACTTGTTTTGTACATGCACACCCGATTCAAATATTGTGGAAGACATTATTCTATCCCCATTATGAAATAACTATATAAAGGTTCCTTCCCAAAACCCTAAGCAGCAGCTCGTGGTCATTGCTGACAATACAAGCCAAAGAGACCGATGGTCTGATTCAATATAACATGATTTGTTTGTTTGTTTGTTTAAAATATTTTTACCCCACCTTTCTCTATAAAAGGACCCAAGGCCTTAGATCAGATAAAAGCAATAAATTATTCAACGATTTAAAAAGAATTAAATGTACATTATATTTTAAAAATTAAATAAAGGCATTATTAAAACAGATTGAAATAACAAAATACTAATCATCCTAATTTTAAAATCCCACTTAGACTAAGGAAAAGCCTGCCTGAAGAGAAAGGTTTTCACCTGCTTGCGGTAGGATAGCAAAGATGTGTCCACCCTCATGTGGGAGGGAGTTTCAGAGTCTGGGAGTGGAGACAGAGAATGCCCTCTCCCATGCCCCCCACCAAACACACTTCTGGGGGTGTTGGGACGGAGGTAAAGGCCTCCCATGATGATCGTAACACCTGAGCAGATACAGACTTTAAGATAGCTTTTAGGACTGTAAAGATTAAAACTGACACTGTGAATTGTGCCCATAATTGGATCAGCAGCCAGTGGAGCTAATCCCTGGCTGCAATGTTTGGGATGTGCTGAACACATTTATTAATTCATTCATTCATTTATTCATTCATTCACTATCTTTCTCCTGACTTTCCAAAGGCAGCCCCATATAGAGCACACTACAGTAATCTAGCTAAGGCATGTGTAGCCATAGCGAGATCAAACCACAAGGACGGGCAGAGCTGTTCATAAGAACCTAAGAACATAAGAAGAGTCTTGCTGGATCAGTCCAAGGACCCATCTAGTCCAGCTTCCTGTATCTCACAGTGGCCCCACCAGATGCCTCTGGGAGCACATGAGACAACTAGATCCCTGTCTCCTGATACCCCTCCCCTGCGTCTGGCATTTTGAGGCACCTTCCTTTTAAGCCTGGAGATTATACAGACCCATCATGGCTTCTAACCTGCACTGGCCTTTTCCTCCAGGAATCTGTCCAATCCCCTTTTAAAGGCATCTAGGCCAGATGCCATCACCACATCATGTGGCAAGGAGTTCCACAGACTAACAACACGCTGAGTCAAGAAATATTTTCTTTGGTCCCAGCCGCCTGACGGCCGTTAAAACAGCCTGGATTCGGCGTGCTGGGGTTTGCCCGCCAGCCTGGATGGAGCGAGACTGAGTTTTAAAGTGGTCATCCAATGGGCGGGGGAGCGCAGGTATTTAGGGAAGCGCTCACCCGCAGTTCGACCTCTTTTGTCTCTTCTCACTCTCACAACACTCAATTGGAGTGGATGTCCCCTGGTTCTGGTACTGCATGAAAAGAGCTTCCCTCTATCCACTTTATCCACCCCCTGCATAATTTTATATGTCTCAATCATGTCCCCCCTCAGGAGCCTTTTCTCTAGACTAAAGAGCCCCAAACGCTGTAGCCTTTCCTCATAAGGGAGTTGCCCCAGCCCAGTCATCATTTTAATCGCTCTCTTCTGCACCTTTTCCAGTTCCACTATGTCTTTTTTGAGGTGTGGCAACCAGAACTGTACACAATACTGTGGGTGTGGCCTTACCATCGTTTTGTACAATGGCATTATAATGTTGGCTGTTTTATTTTCAATCCCCTTTTTAATGATATCTAGCATGGAATTGGCCTTCTTCACTGCCGCCGCACACTGGGTTGACATTTCCATCGAGCTTTCCACCAGCACACCAAGATCTCTTTCCTGATCCGTTATGGACAGCTTAGAACCCATCAGCTGATAACTAAAGTTTTGAAATTTTTTTGCCTCAATGTGCAATACTTTATATTTTCCTATATTGAAACACATTTGCCATTTTGCCGCCCATTCTTCTAGTTTGGCGAAATCCTTCTGGAACTCTTCACAATCCCTTCTGGTCTTCACCACCCGGAAAAGTTTCGTGTCATCTGCAAACTCGGCCAGCTCACTGCTTATCCCTGTCTCCAGGTCATTTACAGGTTGAAAAGCACTGGTCCCAGGACAGATCCCTGGGGCACACCACTTTTCACCTCTCTCCATTGTGAAAATTACCCATTGACACCTACTCTCTGTTTCCTGGTGTCCCTGTGCATACCACTTCTGTTGGCTTCTGTACATAAGTTGATAGAATGTCATTTTGTCCATTGTCTCAGATTGCCATGCATGGTTCTATGTGTATGTATACAACTTTAGGTACACAGGAACCATTTTTCACCTTTAAGATCATGGTTAGGATATAAATCCTCATTTATTTCATCTTTGTGGGTTGGAATTCCATTCCCTCTGACTGATTGTTATTTTGTGAGGGAAGCATATTAGACAGAATACAGAAAAATTGTCTAGGTCAGATCATTTACTTTGTCCGTTTTCTCATTTTTTTTTACTATTTGAACAAATGCAAATACATACAAATAACTTAACATAATCACATGCAAATTGAATTGGATGGGCTGCAAATCATCTGTAAGCAAATTGGTTGCAGTTTTTAAGAGAAATAATTTTAACCTAATTGAAGCAGATAGTAATTTGCTCAAGCAACGCATCCCTAAACTTAAGGATCTTTTCTAGTTCCTTCATAAATGTCCCTTCCAAGACCCAGACTTCTTATAATTTGTTGATTCCATTTGGATAGGTGATTGAACCAAGGTATAGAAAATCTTTAGCAACGTCAATGTCTTCATTGTAAACATTAAAGTTACGTAATTCTTATGTAGACAATACCCATTATTTTGGTATTAACATTTGTGTATAATGGTTGTTGTAGGTTTTTCGGGCTGTTTGGCTGTGTTCTGAAGGTTGTTCTTCCTAACGTTTCACCAGTCTCTGTGGCCGGCATCTTCAGAGGACAGGAGTCAACACTCTGTCTGTGCTCTGGTGCAGTTTTGTGGGATAGTTGAGTATTTATAGCTGTATCTTGACTAGTGTATAATCTTGTTCTTCCACTTTCTTCTTCAACCTTCCTCAGTTGTTATTCAAGTCATTGCTATTTTCTACCCGTAATATGATATAATCTGCACATCTTAAATTACCATTCTTTCACAAATTTCCACTCCTCTTTCTGCTTTATCATGTGATATGTTCTGTATATAGATTAAACAGATAGGGAGATAAAATACATCTGATAACTTTGCTAATTAGAAAACTATATTTTTGTCCCTATTATGTCTTAATAACCTGGGAATCTTATCTTCTAGCATTATCTCTTGTTTTGTTTTTGACTGTCTCAGCTTAGGGCTTGTCAAGATACAAAGTATTTAAAAATGGTTTGCCATTGCTTTCTTTTGCACAGTACTCCCAGGAAATAAGTCTGTTGCAGCTGTTGTCCATGGTACCTCCTAGCAGTATCCCTTTGCACTATTGATGCCCAGTAGCTACCGTTCAAGAATTCCTTCTCTATCATGATTGTTGAAGTTATCGATTCTCTTCTACTCATTCAATCACTAATTTTTTGAGAGACTGGATGCATCTTAGTCTCGTGTTTCATCTTTGGACCTTCTATATTAGGTGACCCTGCTACACTCATATCAGAGTCTAGCTTACTGATGATATTGCTCTCAGCTTCCTTTATTAATGTCTCATGTGCACCTGTTTGTGCCATTGTGACACATGTGTTAGCTACGTACCATTTGGATTGCTATAATACACTGAAGGGGGGGGGGCTGCATTTGAAACTGCTGTAGCTACAAAAAACAATATAGCCAGACTGATGACTAGAACTAGTTATAGGGAAAATTAAAAATTAGGACATCTTCACTGGCCATTGGTCTATTTTTGGGCTCAATTCAAAGCACTATTTTGACCTACAAAGCCGTAAGCAGCCTGGCTGCATGATGGACTGCATCTCCCCATATGAGTATTTTTGGTCCCACTGCCTGCAGAGAAGATGAGAAAAGACCTTTTGGTGGCTGTTTCCAGGCCAGTCTCTCTCTTCCCCCCCCCCCCCCATCTTTAACACCAGTAGGCAAAGACCAGTCTGTTAGGGCAGACTCCTGTTTGGTAATGAAAGACTTTATTTAGGGATGCTTTTTTGCCCTTTTTGTAATATGCTTTTAAGTGCTTTAAATGTTTTTATTCAATTGTTGTTTCAGTATAATCATATGTTTCATTCCGCTTTTTATATTTAGCTTATATTGCATTGCATTGCAATTTTTAAAGGAGTATTTGCCTTTTAAATATTTTGAGGCACCCTGAGTCCCTTTACTAGGAGAAAAACAGGATGTAAACAACATGAACCAACAAAAGAATGAAAGAACATGAGATTTGTGCAGAGAAATTCCATACGAATGCAGAACCACTTACCCAAAAATAAAATAAAACAAGAGAGCACTCTTTCTGTCACTCACTCTGCAGATTAGAAATCTTCTATGGCTTGAAAATTCCTCATGGGATTATCTTGCTAGGTTGAGATAGCCTGAATCAATGAGAATGTGGAATCTGTGAGAAATTTACCAAGTGTTTTTCATATCCTGAAGACTAAAGGATAACATGGGCTTTCATGGAAACACAGCTCATTTCCTGAGGTGTCCACAAAAAGGCTTATGCTATAATAAATCTGTTAGTCTTAAAAGTGTCTCACAACTGTGTTATTTTGCTGCAGCAAAATGAAATGGCTACTCCTTTCAATATTTTTTCACCACTTTGCAAAACACTAGAACAAAAGCCTGTATTTTGAATTGACTGTGATTTTTCAAAAACAAAACCAAAGTCACACTGAATCAGTGAACATGTGTATGTGCTGACATATGGGGTACATAGCTGTGGGACTTGAAGGAAATTCATTACATTTATATTCCAGAAAATACTATTGACTTATACATTCTTTTGTATCAGAAATAATAAGAGTACCTGCAATGATGGCAAATAGGACTGTCGACTCAGTCTCAATGTGTGATGAGTTGTATGTACATCAAATACAGCCTTACAGAACAATTCACATCATTATATTTTAGTTGACAACTTGCATGTTTAGTACTCACTGCTCTGCCTCCAGCACTTTGTGAAGAAGTCATCAGACTCAATAATTGAACAGTGCTTCATCTCTTTGTTTCGACCATAACACAGAGCTGCCGTCACGGCTGTCTAACAATCTTATCACTTCCCGGTATTGACATTGGATGTTGGCTTGATGGAATTTTGCTATGGCAGTCCCCAAACATGGAAAATAGAGAGTTGATAAGGCAGTTCATATTGAATCAAATGGATCAGCATCTGATGTGTATTTCATATCCTCCTGCACACACACACACACATAGACAAACAAATATGGAGTCCTTCCCTTCTTTTCCCCCATAGCAAAAGAGTGTAACCCTTTTTCAGAAATAACACTGAATGTTTGAAAGGAGAGGGATAAATACAGTCCCACTTTCACATGTTGAAACTCACTTCTGAGAAGAGCTAATGTGAAATCTTCAGACCTGGAAGAGATTGAATCTCTTCCCATCTTCTCTTCTCCCCTGCCCCCAAAGAGATAATAATTCAGATGTTGGCCCCAAATCAACAGACTAAATTTGAAGAATTTGAACAAGGGGGCCTACCGTAGTGCAAATTCTGATCTGTGCCCGAAGTCTATCAAGACATTCTGGTCCAGACCTCTCTTTAGTGAATTCCTATTCCTCAAGCGTGCTCTTCTACCATACAGCACACCCTCGGGCATAATGTCACTGGAGTACCCTACTTCCCCTCCCCTCAGCTAACTTCTGCTAATTCCAACCTCAGAGAAGGGATGCTTGGCAGCGCCTGATTGTCCCATTTTGAATTCACCTGAACCTCTTCCCTTTGCACTACCCGCCATTGTGACCTATTTAATTACCAACATCTTATTAATGCATCACCACTGCCCTCGCTAGTAAGAATGGGATGGGCGGAAAAACCACTCACACCTAGGGCCAATTCAGGTGTAAGTCAAAAATTCCCATCCGGCCCCAAAGCAACCAGCTAATCTCACCCTTATTATCAGGGTGGGCGGGTGGGTCAACAGTGCAGGCAACGTCGGGCTGGGAAGTCTTTTTCAAGGTTTCAGTTCCCGCCCATGCACCCAAGCCTTGCGATGCCTCGTCAGTTCTGGACGGGCAGGCAAAGCGGCCCCTCCTTGGCATCTCTGAGCCTCAAGGAGTGGCCATTGCCTGCCCAGCCCGGAATAAAGAGATGAGACACATAACATGGGGTTAACTGGGCCACAATTTTATTAACTTTTAATTTTAATTCCCTTTTCACAAGGGGGGCTACTGTAGTTCAAATTCTGGTCTGTGCCCGAAGTCTATCAAGACATTCCAGTCCAGACCTCTCTTTAGTGAATTCCTATTCCTCAAGCGTGCTGTCCTACCATACAGTACGCCCTCGGGCATAATGTAACTGGAGCCGCATCCTCAAACCTGCCAATTTCTCCTCTGGCAATCGACTGGACTGATGAACTGTGTCCAGCTCGATCCCTAAAAATACCAACCTCTGACTAGGACCCTCCATTTTTTCCACCGCTAAAGATACCCCCAACTCTTCGATTAGCTCCTGAAATGCATTCATGAGCCCCAGGCATTGTGAAGTACCCTTAATCCCACAAAATAAAAAAATCATCCAAATAATGGATGACTCAGGTGCCTCTCAACTTAAGCCTTAGCACCCATTCCAAAAAGGTGCTAAATTTCTCAAAAACCAAACAGGATATCGAACATCCCATCGGTAACGCCCTATCCATATAATTGTTGTTGTTTAGTCGTTCAGCCGTGTCCGACTCTTCGTGACCCCATGGACCAGAGCACGCCAGGCCCTCCTGTCTTCCACTGCCTCCCGGAGTTTGGTCAAATTCATGTTGGTAGCTTCGGTGACACTGTCCAACCATCTCATCCTCTGTCGTCCCCTTCCCCTCTTGCCTTCACACTTTCCCAACATCAGGGTCTTTTCCAGGGAGAGTTCTCTTCTCATGAGATGGCCAAAGTATTGGAGCCTCAGCTTCAAGATCTGTCCTTCCAGTAAGCACTCAGGGTTGATTTCCTTCAGAATGGATAGGTTTGTTCTCCTTGCAGTCCAGGGGACTCTCAAGAGTCTCCTCCAGCACCACAATCCAAAAGCATCAGTTCTTCAGCGGTCAGCCTCCTTTATGGTCCAGTTCTCACTTCCATACATCGCTACTGGAAAAACCATAGTTTTGACTATGCGGACCTTTATCGGCAAGGTGTTGTCCCTGCTTTTTAAGATGCTGCCTAGGTTTGTCTTCGCTTTCCTCCCAAGAAGCAGGTGTCTTTTAATTTCGTGGCTGCTGTCCCCATCTGCAGTGATCATGGAGCCCAAGAAAGTAAAATCTGTCACTGCCTCCATATCTTCCCCTTCTATTTGCCAGGAGGTGATGGGACCAGTGGCCATGATCTTCGTTTTTTTGATGTTGAGCTTCAGACCATTTTTTGTGCTCTCCTCTTTCACCCTCATTAAGAGGTTCTTTAATTCCTCCTCACTTTCTGCCATCAGAGTGCTATCATCTGCGTATCTGAGGTTGTTGATATTTCTTCCGGCAATCTTAATTCCGGCTTGGGATTCATCCAGTCCTGCCTTTCGCATGATGTATTCTGCATATAAGTTAAATAAGCAGGGATACAATATACAGCCTTGTCCTACTCCTTTCCCAATTTTTAACCAATCAGTTGTTCCATATCCAGTTCTAACTGTTGCTTCCTGTCCCAGGTATAGATTTCTTAGGAGATAGATAAGGTGGTCAGGCACTCCCATTTCTTTAAGAACTTGCCATAGTTTGCTGTGGTCGACACAGTCAAATGCTTTTGCGTAGTCAATGAAGCAGAAGTAGATGTTTTTCTGGAACTCTCTGGCTTTCTCCATAATCCAGCACATGTTAGCAATTTGGTCTCCAGTTCCTCTGCCCCTTCGAAATCCAGTTTGTACTTCTGGGAGTTCTCGGTCCACATACTGCTGAAGCCTACCTTGTAGGATTTTGAGCATAACCTTGCTAGCATGTGAAATGAGTGCAATTGTAGTGTAGTTGGAGCATTCTTTGGCACTGCCCTTCTTTGGGATTGGGATGTAGACTGATCATTTCCAATCTTCTGGCCACTGCTGAGTTTTCCAAACTTGCTGGCATATTGAGTGTAGCACCTTAACAACGTCGTCTTTTAAGATTTTAAATAGTTCAACTGGAATGCCATCACCTCCACTGGCCTTGTTGTTAGCCATGCTTTCTAAGGCCCATTTGACTTCACTCTCCGGGATGTCTGGCTCAAGGTCAGCAACCACACTATCTGGGTTGTTCAGGACATCCAGATCTTTCTGGTATAATTCCTCTGTGTATTCTTGCCACTTCTTCTTGATGTCTTCTGCTTCTGTTAGGTCCCTACTATTTTTGTCCTTTATCATGTCCATCTTTACACAAAATGTTCCTTTAATATCTCCAGTTTTCTTGAACAGATCTCTGGTTTTTCCCTTTCTATTATTTTCCTCTTTATCTTTGCACTGTTCATTTAAGAAGGCCCTCTTGTCTCTCCTTGCTATTCTTTGGAAGTCTGCATTCCATTTTCTGTAACTTTCCCTATCTCCCTTGCATTTTGTTTCCCTTCTCTTCTCTGCTATTTGTAAGGCCTTGTTGGACAGCGACTTTGCTTTCTTGCATTTCCTTTTCTTTGGGATGGTTTTTGTTGCTGCCTCCTGTACAATGTTATGAGCCTCCATCCATAGTTCTTCAGGCACTCTATCCACCAAATCTAGTTCCTTAAATCTGTTCTTCACTTCCACCATGTATTCATAAGGGATTTGGTTTAGATTATACCTGACTAGCCCAGTGGTTTTTCCTACTTTCTTCAGTTTAAGCTTGAGTTTTGCTATAAGAAGCTGATGATCAGAGCCACAATCAGCTCCAGGTCTTGTTTTTGCTGACTGTATAGAGCTTCTCCATCTTTGGCTGCAGAGAATATAATCAATCTGATTTCGGTATTGCCCATCTGGTGATGTCCATGTGTAGAGTTGCCTCTTGTGTTGCTACTTTAGCATTCCAGTCCCCTATAATGAGAAGAACATCTTTCTTGGGTGTCAGTTCTAGAAGGTGTTGTAAGTCTTCATAGAATTGGTCAATTTCAGCCTCTTCAGCGTTGGTGGTTGGTGCATAAACTTGGAGTACTGTGATGTTGAAAAGTCTGCCTTGGATTCGTATTGAAATCATTCTATCATTTTTGAGATTGTGTCCCAGTACAGCTTTTCCCACTCTTTTGTTGACTATGAGGGCTACTCCATTTCTTCTACGGGATTCTTGCCACAATAGTAGATATGATAATCGTCTGAATTGAATTCGCCCATTCCCGTCCATTTTAGTTCACTGACGCCCAGGATGTCAATGTTTCTTCTTGCCATCTCCTGTTTGACCACATCCAGCTTACCAAGGTTCATAGATCTTACATTCTAGGTTCCTATGCAGTATTCTTCTTTGCAGCATCGGACTTTCCTCTCACTTCCAGGCACATCCACAGCTGAGTGTCCTTTCGGCTTTGGCCCAACCACTTCATTAGCTCTGGAGCTTCTGGTACTTGTCCTCCACTCTTCCACAGTAGCATGTTGGACGCCTTCTGACCCAATGGGCTCATCTTCCAGCCTCATATCTTTTAGCCTTTTGTTTCTGTCCATGGAGTTTTCTTGGCAAAGATACTGGAGTGGCTTGCCTGTTCCTGCTCCAGGTGGATCACGTTTAGTCAGAACTCTCCACTATGACCTGTCCGTCTTGTATATCCCTGCATGGCATAGCCCATAGCTTCTCTGAATTACTCAAGCCCCTTTGCCACGACAAGGCAGCAATCCGTGAAGGGGATCCATATAATAACTTCCCTCAAAATAGAATCCCAGGAGATCAAAATCCTGGAGGTGAATTGGGAGGAGTCTAAATGCTGATTGAATATCACATTTCCCTAACTCCGCCCCTGTCCCACAACTCCGTACCATGTGCACCGCCTTGTCAAAGGATGTGTAGCGGACACTGCACAGCTGTTGAAGGATTCTATCATTAACCAATTTGCCCTCAGGAAAAGATGAATGGTGAATCAACCTAAACTCACCAGGCACTTATTTAGGAATGAAAAGGACCCAACACTCGACCTTCCTTAACCTCTTTATCTATCTTTTTCCTAACTATCTCCTCCTTTCCTTTAACTGATTTCTAATTTTCAGACCATGTGGCTGTTCTTTCCCCAGTAACAGGTATACGGAAACCAAACTTGAACCCAACAAACAAAATCCTACCTGCTACCGTGTTGGGTATAGTCTAAGCCAATTTTTCAATACGTGAACTTTAATCAGGCTAGGTCCCTTTTTGCACATTAGCAGAGGAAGGAGGTGGTTTGCGACCTCCCCATGAGTCCCTGCTGGCGTTTCCTCCCATCCTACCCTTGGGGCATGCAGCTGATTCATGTGGACCATTGCAGATGGAGCATTGGTGACAAAACCTACACAGTTGCCTATTACATGCTCCCCGGGCATTGAATTCCCAGCAAAACAGGTGGGGTTGAATCACCTGGCCCACCATCACGTGGGAATTGCTGGCTTGAGCCTTTGGCACCAAATGACCACTATCAAACATGTCATCCAAAATGGGATGGGACGGAGTCATCAACTGGAGCCACAGGGCGTCATGCGGGACATCCCAGCGCATGCTGGGGCACAGCGCCGCCCGCATACAGAACCCCCCCCCCCATCATAAAAGAAGCTGCACATGCCCTGGGAAATCCACATAGGCTCTATAGATCAGATCCATATACTGAATCAGTGCCGAGGTCCTTTCTGGATGAGTGCGAACTACCATTCCCGCATAAATAAAAAAACCTGGTAACCAATTTGCCCAGCAACGATCTGGCTTATGCCTCCGTAGTTTCTCTCTCTCCCTTTCCTCCTCTTTGTCCTTTTTCTTTTTCTCAAACTTCCTATTCAATAAATCAAACACATCCACGTATTTTCCTCGCTAAATTTTCTCCACCATTGCCGGTAGGAAATGGTCACCCAAGGGCAACAATTGATTGCCTTCAGGGAGGGTGCATTGCACCACCGAATTATACCCTGTGTCAACCACAGTCAGAAGTGCTACCTGCCCTGTCCCTAGCGCCCCACTGGCTGGCTGTCCACATAGCTGGCAGGGGGCCAAGCCTAAACCTAATCCTGTGGGTGTATGAGGTCCCCCCACTAGTGACTGTTGAGGCAAGGCCAAAGGGACCGGCATCTGGAGGCTCCCAGTACCCCATGGCCAAACACTCACAGCCTGTGTAGTGCATGGTGTAACAATAGCCTCACCTGTCTGATGCTCCCGGCTGCATGGAGAGTGCGCTGGTAGAAGCAGGTTCTTCACACATGGTCACACCAGTCCCGTTGCCCTCACTTATGACCTGCTGGACTGTCATGGAGCCAGCAAAGATGCCACTCCACTCCTCGCCATCCGCCCTGGATGTCTGGGTGCCAAATGACACCATGCCTGTTCCACTACCACACCGTTCACCTACTTGCGCCCCTCTCCATTGTGCCACCTGCTTAGCAACTGCTGAAGAAGTCCCCGATGGACTGGATCACTCTGCCTCCAAAATAGCAATACAAGACAACATAAGTTCACCCATTTTCTTAAGCTCTGCTATTTTTTGAGCCTTCGATTCCCTTCTGGACCTTCTCACTGCCGCAACACCATCTCCACCCCTCAACTGCATCATTTCCCTTTCTAACACACTCAACGTCTCCCCAATCACCCTGAAGTCAGGCCAATCCTCATCATCCAATGAGGAAATGGCTGGGGGTGAGTGTGGGGGAGCCTTGCATTTTGCAGGCTGTTTTCCCTTCTTTCCCCTTGATTCTTTTTCGGTCCCATTGCCAACTATCCCCAATGACACCGTGTAAAGCCTAATCTTATTTCAATATAGGTAGCCTAGCTAATACCCCCACAGTCATCCAATTAATACTACACCCTAATTACCCAACAGCCCCCAACAAATCACTTATATTCGTAACCCCTCGCCTCTGTCTTCTCTCCCTTTTCTGTCTTTACCTTAACTCTCTCTCTCTATTTATTTATTAATTTATCCTATTTATTTATTTAACTATTTATTTATTTTTAACAGCAGTTCAATGCCTCACTGCATCCCCTGTGCAGGCCAGTGTCCTCCAGACACCACACCAATCCCCCTGTATATCTCAGCTGTGACGGGGTGTGTGGGGGTGTGAGGGGGTGAAAGAGCCCCCGTTACTGTTCTTATTGCACCCTTCCCCCGTCAGAACCCCATCCGGATAACTAAATCAACACCAATCACAATGCTATCCCTAGCTCCGTGTCTTCCCCCTTTTTTTAATTAAAAAACCCATAAATGCCACTGAATGGGAGCCTAGCAAGGCTCTCCGCACTCCCAAAGAGCCTCCAACCACAAGGCTGAGCCGATGCCCAGCCTCAGCTCCACTCTTTGGACCCAGGCCACGCAGCCATAATCAAAGCCGCTGCAGCCCTCCTCTGACCGACACCTCAACCACGATCCTTCCTTCAAAGGTGCGGGCCAAAGACGGTGATGTCGGGCTGGGAAGCCTTTTTCAAGGCTTCAGTTCCTGCCCATGCACCAAAGCCTCGCGATGTCTCATCAGCTCTGGACAGGTGGGCAAAGCGGCCCCTCCTCAGCATCTCTGCACCTCGAGGAGCGGCCATTACACACAGATAGACACAAAGGATAGTGAGTGAAGCAAAAAAGTTGTATACTTACCAGATAGGTAGCATCTTCATGTCTGTACAACTGATTCAAACAAACAGGTGCAAAAGAACCGTGTGCAAGAGGCTAAAATAAAAGAGGTATAGGATGGCTGAGCATGCCCTCAGTTTAGAAAGCATCCACACATTTCTGACCAAAACTTATTTTCTTACAGTTTTGAGATTGTGATTTAGGATAGCTATTTCTTAGACCTATTTGTCACAAAGACCAGTGCTGGAAATTTAAGGAGATTAACTGCAAGGCCTGTCCTATGAACTATCCTTGCATTATTTTCCTGTCCTTTTTCTTCCATTATTCAAGAGCTGTTTAAAGTATAATAACTATGATTTCAGAGGGAAAATGAATGCTGGAAATAAAAAGAGTCATGTGTTTGTGCATATATCTATATGTGAAGAATATGAAATGAATAATCATAATAAAGCAATATATGTATTTCTTTCATTGCTGTATTATGATTATTCATTTTAAAAAGAGGCAAGTATGCCTTTCAAGGACAAATGATGGCTAAAATCAATAGGGCAGTAACTCATACACAAGAGGCCATAAATTGAAGTTTTGTCAGGGATTAGTTTATAAGTACTTGTTTACAGAAAAGCTAGTCACCTTCTGAGACAATATTTTTAAGGTCAAGCAGAAAAAAAATGTGGTGTTCACAAAAGCATGTAGTCTAGGCAGAGAAGGGAGTTTAAGACACGAGTTTATCACTCTCCCTAGCCTGAATACAGAGTCATGACAAATACTGGCCACAATATACTCACACTTGTTGATCAAGTCCAAATTATAGTTATAAATGTACACAGGGCAAAAGGCCTGTGGACAGATGAACTGAACTGGCCTACAGGTATATGGCCTATGGACTGGATTCCTGACCTGTGGAATGGCCTGACCATGGAATGGCATTGAGAAAATATGTGGTTTGTTTAATAAACAGCACAATTGATTGTTGGGGAGCAAAGGGCTGAGGATTCCTTCCAGCCAGGACTTTCGCATGATGGAATTGGGCGGGGAAGCAGATACATGATTGCTGTGGCAACAAGGCTCTGACTGAACTGGAAGACAATGGAGTAGAAAGGCTACAAGGTTGGATACTTTCAATGCCTCCAGGTCCAGAGTTTACCATGATAAGATGCTACGGTCACAGCAAGTGCCACAGGACAAAGAGATGATTTACTTTCTGAGAATCAAGAAAAGTGGAGCAATGCACTTTTTCTCCCAACTTGCCATCTACCAACATAGAACTGAATTTTAAGGGTGAAGCTAAGGAAGTCAACCAGAATGCTGGAAAATTAGGGGCATCAATGGAGCAAGACGCAACTGCTGCTTTGGACAAGGAGACCCAGAGTCACATTCATTCACACTCACATTTATGCTCACATACAGATCCTTTTCAGTTCACTTTTTCTCATGTAATTTTTACTTTTGCAGATTTTGACTGCTCTGGGGCCTTGGGGCCTTGGTTTGCCTTGATTATGAGAGAAACTTCCATTTTTACTATGGGTTAGATTACTCCTTATTCTTTACACACACACACACACTGATTTCACTACTTTATTTTACATTTTTCCTTCTGATTTTCTCATCTGGATTCTTTTGCATCAATTCTTCTGCACATTCCCTGAATCTTCAGATACCTGTTCCTTGGAATAGGTAGCTAGATATCTTTCTCAATATTTGCACCAAACAGTTGGAACATAATGAGCTTCAAACAGGAGCAAATATAGTGTTTTAAGAATGCCTAACTGTGGCTAATTTTGCATAATTATACAGCTTGTTCTGCTTTATACATTTCCTCTTATCATTGCATTGTAATGTGTTAGTAATTCAATGATTTTCCTGTTTTTTAAAAAATATTGTGCCTTCGTTCTTTGAATCTTATTCCATTTTTATTTCCTGTGATTTAAATAAATCTTTAAATTAATTGCACCTGTGGATAGCCTTAGATCATCTCTGGTTATACCATTCACCCACTGGGGCAAATAAACAACCTAATTTTCAACACTGAAGCACTTTACCAAGAAATATTTGCACATATCTACTCAATACATCCTACTAAGTTTTAGTCATGCTTGGATCAAAAATACAAAAAATAAAATAGAATAAAACATTATAGGCTCATAGCCTATAAATGCAGATAATGCATCCCTATAACACTTCGAAGTTCTTAAGAATAAAATAATAAAAAACAAAAAGCCTTATAATTTTCAGTAACAAGCATGAAAAAGTATTTAAACTTTTAAAAGCAAAAATGTACAAAATCAAAAGCATTACTTAGCTCTAAGCATATTATTAAAACAGAGAAAAATATTTTTCTCCCTAAGCCTTTTTGCCTTTAGCTATGTTATTCCCATGGCTATCAAGAAGCAAACTACTTAAAATAATATTCATTTTTTCTTCTTACACTGTTTTGTAAAAGCTTCTTTGGTACAATATATGGTTATTCTCATTTGTTTAACACAGGTTTCCACATCTATTTTGTGGTATTTCTTTGTTAATTAATATTATAGGTCAACATAACTCAAGCGGTAATGTAAAATGCATTTCCATTTTTTTCCTGTTGTCTCTGTTCATATAATGTAAGCATTTTATTCTTTACTTTTTTCATCATGAACACTGGCATGAAACTCAATGAACTACTTCTGCCATCTTATCTTATCATTTTTATTTGTACCAAAACAGGCAAGTTGCTTTGGTTTTGTAATAAAAACAATCCTCACTTTCCAATTGTACTTTCATTTTTAATATACTTCTCCAAGGCATCTTTTAAAAGGCAGTTTTCATTTTTAGGGCAACACTTTTGCATGCCATAAATTCATTTTTTTGAACTCTAAAAATTACACACATGGAAGCAGAGTCCGTTCCCCCCCCCCCCCCGGCAACTGTGGTGCAAAAGAGTCATTTATTTTAAATAGCTTGTGAAATCAATTTATTTTCAATCTCTTTGGCATATGTGAATGCCTCTGTCAATGTAAATTGTGTCTGTGGGATTTGCCACTCATTAGTGTGCTTTCCTTCTCCAGCCCTGGCTGGCAGTTCTAGGCTCCCTCTCTTTTTCCACCGGGTATCCCTCCTTCACAAGCCTAAGGTGCCAATCTAGCCAATGTCTCTGGCCAGTTTCAGTCCTGGTTCTGTTGCTTTCTCTCCTTCATCACCACCTTTCTCTTTCTCTGTGTCTGTCTGTCTGTCTGTCTGTCTCCGTGTGTCTGTCTGTCTCCGTGTGTGTGTGTGTGTGTGTGTGTGTGTGTGTGTGTGTGTGTGTGTGTGTGTGTGAGAGAGAGAGAGAGAGAGAGAGAGAGAGAAAGAGAGAGAGAGAGGCTGCAGGACAATGTCTGTTTTAATTTTTCCTATCTGTCATATGCACTATGCCAGATTGCAAGATATAAAAACAAAATAATTAAAACATAATCTAAAATAACACCACAGCAACAGCGGCTAGTGACTTGAGAGGCAGCCAGTATGAGGACGGGCAGGTGCAGGACAAAGCCTGAAGTGCAACAATCCTAAAAGCCTGTGTAGCCCCCTCAATCAATATACTACATAGTTTAAAAACCAATATACTAAATAGTTTAAAAACAGATTAAACATTTTCCCAAACATTCCCAATGCACAAAATGTCCCAAAAACCACAGGACTGTCATGTGAATTTTAAACCAGCTTCAAATACCCTGAAACCCTATCCCAATTTATTTGCATAGTGTATCCATGTCCTTAATTAGTTAGAGCAGGGGACTTTAGTTAGATTTGTTAGAACTGTAACCTGTAGAGAGATACAGGTTAGGTTAAGAATGAGGAAGGGGAAAAGAGAGAAAGAGATTGAGAGAGAGAGAAAGACTAGTTAGCTAAAATAAGTGGCATTACTACTGAAGAGTTTGAGCCTTCTTCTATGACTGCTAGAGGAGCTTAAGTGCAGGTTCAGGAAAGGTTGCATCCTCTTCCTTGCAGTAGCAAGAACTTTCCACATTTGTCAATTGTATCTTGTTTCAATTGGGAGCAAGAAATTGAGGTAGGTTGGGGGGGTTGTAAGTGAGAGGGGAAGGGAGAATGGGGTTTATCACAAGATTCCCTTTCAAGGTCACGTTGTCTTTTAAGCTGCAATGCATCGCAAATCTACTTGTCTATGAGTAAGCCTCACTGAAGTCATTGCTTCTTACTTTTGAGTAGGCATGTATAGGATGACACTGTTAAATGACTTCTCCAAGAGAAATTAGCTTGTTCAGAAACTAAGACAATTGAGGCTCAGCCTCAGTTCTGAAAACAGAAGCCAGAACTCTCTTAAAGAAGAAGCCCTTTGGTGAATAATTACGAAAATGTCTCACATCCCTATCATTTTATAGTATCTAAATGGTGTTTAATATTTGTTTTAAGTTGACATTACAAACCTGTTTCCCTACATTAATCCAGTAGTCCTTACAGCAACTCTAACCCTGAGTTAAGTCAGTATAATCGTTTGCAATTTTTTTTTCCCATATGGGATGAGGCATAGGCTCAGTTAGGTAATTTTAGACATTACAGTTTGTGGGTGTACTTGTTAATACTTATTACTTCCCTTGCTGTTTTTAAGTGTTTTTCTACTGCATGCACTGTTTGTACATGGGGCAAGCTATAGTGATTTGAGTCTAGAAACTGGCTCTGGATGGTATGTTTGTAGCTGTAGCTCTTGTTTGGTTGCCTGCACAGTTTGTGTATGCCTTAGCAATATTCTTTTACCTCAGTTCTGTTTGTTTTCCTAAAAATATTTTTCATTTGTTTCACTGCTGTGGAGATGCCACATGTATCTGGGTGTGATAACGAAATATGGAATGTTTGGATTGAGTGGTTGGAAAACACAAAAGAGACTCTTTCATTTTCAGACTCTTGTTCATTTCTGAAAGAGAGCCTCTGAAATCTGAACCATTTGGTTTAACAAATGAGAGGAACCCCTCAATTTTAGATTGTATTCAGATTACCTTTGTTTGACCCATTTCTGATGTCAGCCAGCATCCTGGCCAAAGGTTTTTCATGCGGTCTGAGAAGAGCCTTTTGAGCAGGCCCCTGGTTGTCTAAACTGACATGCGAATAATACAACATATAACTTTTGAGAGAGAAAAGGGCAACAACTTTATTGGTTACAGCAGTAGTCCCTGGATCCAGTTGCCTTCTGGATCCAGTGCATCAAGAGACCTGAATATTCCCCAATGCTCACCACCATCCAATTGCCTATAGCCATATTAATATCCTGCAGCCATATCTCTTGCCCCCAATTCAATAAGTGAACCCAACCAGCCCAAAAGAGGTACAACCATTTAAAGGAAAGATCTCAGTACTTAATCCAGCTGTCACTCCAGGATGCCACGATCTGGCCAAATCACCTGGTCACATTTTGCCTCATGATATCCACCTCTCAGTGGTCTCTGACCCTGTGCCATACCTGCCTCTTGAGGAGGTCCAACCACATAATCTGGATGGTGGGTAGCAGCCATGGATCAGGTCCAAATCAGCTGTAATAGAAAAGATTAAGTCCAGTCACTTGCTTGATGGTAAATTATTTTTCTCCAAGTTGGAAAAGAATAGGGAAAAGAAAAACACCTGGAGGTCAATTTCCTTTGAGCTATTGCCACAAAAAGGGCATCAACTAGAGCCAACATATGCCCCTCTATCCCAGCCCATTAATTAGTGCCATCCTGTATAAACTGAGGGGCAATCCCCAGCCACTGGATGCTGCATACTGTTCCACCCAGTGAACAATGCTGTGGCCAATAAACCTTACCTTGGATGCCTAACCTGTTGACAGAACTGAAAGAGACAAACATCAAGATCATGTCTCACAGATGTAGTGTTGTAAGCCTCCAACGTTCATCTGCCTATCTGCTTTATATTGTCAGGAGTCATGCCAAAACCGACCGCCTCATTGGCTGCCCCAATTTGAAAGGAATGGGATGCAAAATCCCCAGGTGAGTAGCTTGCCCGTGCTACTGCAGCCTGGAGTACCCCAGTGAACTGGTAATACGTCAAATGAGTGCCATCTTTATGTACTAGTAGGGGTTCCCCCACAGCCAAGCAGTGCTGTAAATAGGCCCTGGTTGCACAGACTGGGCAAGGAGAACCATCATGCCTTGGCCCGAGTTGAATATTGATCCTTCAGCCCTGTTAGTCAGTCACTGAGTATCTCAGCTGCAAATCTTTGAAGCAAACATCCTGCCTGTGCGTCCCCCTCCCATGGACACTGATTCTGGACCCTGTTACCAGCGCCCTACGCAAAAGGCCTTCAAAAAGGCTAGTGTATATGCTGTCTTAAACATGGATATTTCATATTTGGACTAACACATCCAGCTGAGCTAATATATCATCACAGAAAGAATGGTCAAGGTGAGGAGCTTTCTCCCATCAGGGACCTGTGGGACCTCTGTCCCACCATGCTATAACTTACCTGATACATAATGTCCCACAGGTATCAGGAAAGCCCTGTGCCTGACTAAAGAAGGCAACTGCTGCTAAATGGGTGTGTGTTGTGCTAAGAGCCATGTCCTGGGCTCAGAGGGACACCAGGTATTCTGGTACAGCTGCCTCCATAGTGGGAAAGGAGTTAATGCATCCCCTGAGCTAGAGGTAGGACAAGAAGGATCCCAGAGCTGCACTATATGCTCGGAAGGTGAAAGGGGCAACCGAGTTGTATACTCCCCTAGTTACTTCTAGCTTCCAGTACACCAGAACTCTTCTGAGAATGGGTCTAGAATGATGTTCACCTGTAGTGCCAACTGACAGAACCTTTCTTCCTGGGAATGAGATAGGGCAGCGATGGCGAACCTATGGCACGTGTGCCACAGCTGGCACGCAGAGCCCTCTCTGCGGGCACACAAGCCATAAGTCGCCGGATCACTACCCCCCCCCCGCAGCCAAACCTGAGAAGGCGGCTGCAGCCGCGGTGCTGGTGCCCCAACAGGTGGTGGGCCAGGATCCGGAGTGGGGTCTCGAGGCACCTCCATGCCCAGGATTCCCCTTTCCACTGCCACTTCCGGTTCCGCCGCTGCCTGCCACCTGCTGGATTGTTGTTGTTTTTTCAGTTTGGGCACTCGGGCCCAAAAAGGTTCGCCATCACTGAGATAGGGTATCTGTGATGCTGTTATCTATGCCTGGAACAAACTTGGCTTGAAAGGTTATGTTGGCTGAGAGACATATGAGGACCCACCATTATACAAGACGCATCAGACTGAGAGGACTACCAGTTGAAAACCCCAACTACCACTTGGTTGTCACACCAAAACCTAACCTTCTTGTTCTAGAACTTGTCCTGTCACATTAATATCACTGCCTTGATTGGAAATAACTCCAGGAGGGTAAAGTCCCACAGAATGTCTAACACTATCGACTTCTGTGGCCACCTATGTGCATACACTGCCCTTCAAAATATATCCTAAATCCCACATTCACTCCCAACTGTATCTGAGTGGATCTGTAAGCCTGTACTGGCTACCCGTGGTAACTGCCAAATGGTCAGCCCATTAAATTCTGATAGGAAGGCTAGCCAGACTAGCAAATCCTTTTTTATATCTCTAGTGATCCTGATGTGGTTGTGGGGTGCAGAGTCTGGCCATAGCCCTAGCTAGCCAGGTGCAAAATGATCAGCCCAGAGTGACCACCTGGAAGGCAAAGTTGAGGTAGACTAGTTTCTTCTTGTAACTCCTTCAGAGTGCATTTCTTGTGGGGGTAGTAACGCTGCTATGAAGCCTCAAGGATAGTCAGCTTCTCCTCCAGAAGGTGGGAAAGGTGTCATTTTGTATGCCAAGATAAACTAATGCTTTATGTTTTGTCTGTGGTTTATGGAACACTCAACTCATCCATTAATTCCTGGAAATGTCTTAACAGGTTGGAACAATCAGAGGTTTGTCTATAAAGAGGAAATCATCTAAATATTGTGTGAGTGGTGAGGATTGTTCCTGGTACCTGAATGCTCATTCTAGGAAGGTCCTAAAGACCTCAAATGCCACACAGGAGACAGAGCAATCCATTAGTATGGCCTTGTAAACATACCAGCTACCCTGAAACTTGAATCTTAACAAAGAAAAATCAGCCAGATGAGCTGGTAGCAAGCAGAGGGTCAACTGGATATCACACTTGGCTAGTTAGGCACTGGTGCTGCACTGTGAGAAAGAACAGAAATATCCCCTCTGGTGGCTTTCGGATGCTACCAATGATGTGATCTTGATAGCACCCCATAAAGAGAGACAGAGGCATTCTCCCAATGCAGACCTACTGAAGTGGATTTAAAGGAACCTCAGAGCAGCTGAGCTGTGCTATAATAAAGCACTGAACAGTTCTTAGAGCCACATTGTATTATTTCAAATGAAGTGGTAATAATGGAAGAAGGATCCATAATTAAAGTGCACAGGCTACAGAGTCTTTTGCAGCAAGCTTAGAAGAGAGATATTCATTGCAGTCTTAAGCCTGCCTTTTGGCCAGGAAGAATGTCTATTTCTACCGACAAATGCAATTGAAATGGATCCAGGAAGGTGGCAATCACAATTAAAGTAAAATAGAGGCTGATGGAAGAAGCTCTGTTGAGGCACCGCTGGGAGGGGAAAAATTGCCGGCAGCAGCAGTTCTCTTTCCTCAGACATCCTCTCAATGTTACTCCTAAGTACCAGACCATAATTCCATGCAGATTATCTAATACACATTTATTGTGCTGAGCTTTTAAAGGCTTTATTCGATTATGCTGAGAGAAGGCTTCCACATCAGATGATGTCACTCAGCTTCTCCGATATTCGAGTATCTGGTAAGACTAAAACAGTCAGGCACCAAAAGGCCTGGAAATGACATATATTTCCCAAATGATTTTCACTTTTCCTGCTCTTACCCTTTTCATCTTCCTCGGCACTTTTGCACCCTCAAATCTCTGAGTGCTCTGCATCAATTGCGTGCGAATTACTCGGCAGCATCTTCCTAGCTTGCATGAAGATGTTTTAACTAACACATAATACTTCCATTTTGAGATTATTCAGCAAGTGAATAGATCAGCCTGCCATCTCCTACCATTCCCCCACCCCACCCCCCTTTCTGTTCTATATATATTGCAGGATGTGACCATTCCATCTAGCAGACAAAGGGTCTTTGTTCTTGTGACTTTGCAACTTTGTAGTATTACAGGAGCTATTACTCTTACATCAATTCCATTCCCTCCCCCCACCTCCAATTCCTGGAAAGAGGCTGCATCAAGTAGGAACCTCACATGGAAGGGAATCAAGTTTGTGGGAGTTAGGCTAACCTTCCTATAGTACGACTGTATGCTGCTTTCACCTTCGGGGTGTGCAGATTTGCACGTGGGAAATGGCAGTATACACCAGATACCTTCAAACTTATCTGCTTAAACGTAGAGCAGTACTCAGACATTTAAAAGACAAACTAATAGCTAACATGCACCATTACTCTTGAGTTCCTGAAATTTCCCTATAGGTCAGTATTGTCCAGGCTTCTGGAGAGGCCCCTACTGCTACTAGTAGAAATGGGCATGAACCACCAATCCAGTAGTTCATGCTGGTTCATCCTTTGGAGAAACATGTGTTTGGCACTTCCTATCCTCACCTCCTCCAGCAGGCACCCATTCAGAGGCAGCACCTGTAGGAGGCAGTGAAGGGAAGTCAGGGTGTTGCCTCTGAGTAGGTGACCGCTAGAGGAGGCAGGACTGGGAACTGCCAAACTGGTGGTTCGTGCACATCTCTAGCTCCTAGTTTTTGCTTTACACTGGAAGCATTCCCTTCTGTTTCTCCTGCATGGCCCTACCAGACCTTCTTTCCATGCCTCTTGAAGAGGCAGCACAACTGTAATGGGAGTCATCTGTTCCTTTAGCTGAACCTGGTATTAGATGATATTGATAATATAATATATCAGTAACACATTAACTATATTTAATCTAGGAAAGTAAATATCACTCAGTTTCCATTTCACGGGCTTTCTCCTAATCCCATCTACATTTTCTGCTTGCCTCTTTTTGCATCTTGGATTGGAAACTTTTTTCTTTCTTTCCATACAAATTTTGCTCACTTTTTAACATTTTAAACACATGTTGCCTACATTCATTTTACCTGACTTAAATCTTGCTAAATATGTGACTTTCAAATCAATTTTGACTTATGACAACCCTTCTAGAGGTTTTGTTTTAGATATAGAGTACTCAGAAGAGACTGGATAGCTTAATATGTGGCCTTGACTGCCAGATGGGTGGTAAATAAATAAATAAATAAATAAATAAATAAATAAATAAATAAATAAATAAATAAATAAATAAATAAATAAATAAATAAATAAATAAATAAATAAATAAATAAATGTATCTGGCTGCAAGCCAGAGGGTGGGAGTTCAATTCCATACGGTACCTCCCAGGAGAAGAGTCAGCTTGTGTAGCCTTGAGTAATCACAGAAAAAGGGAATAGTAAACCTCATGCTCCATACCTAGAAAACCTTGGAAAGGGCTGCCTTAAATCAGAATTGACTGTGAATGTTAGCTATTCTCATTTTTTAAAACTGTGTACATTATTTAGTCCTTCTTCAGCCATTAGAGAGTATGTATGATACTTGCATATAGTCAGGAGCATCTTAGACTGGTTCATTTCATTGATCAAAATCCCATTGCTTAATTTAGTAAATCATGCTAGAGTTGAACAATTAAATCATTGGGGATATGGTGACTCTACTCCTCTGTAATTTCCATTAATTCAAATGGGCCTACTTTGTGACATGCTTTAGCATAGTTAGTTGCAACTAGGTCCATTTGAATCAATGAACCTTATGGAGGAATTGACTCATCCTCAATAAGTCTATTCTAATGTGAATCACTACACTAAGCAATAGGATTCTGGCCATTATTACTTCCATCATGCTTCAATATCCAGAGTATGATGAATCCAGAGAGGGACACTCTCTGCTGTGGTACTCTCCATGTGAATTAGGACCTTGGATAATCAGAATCCTAACTCATGGGGAGAGTACCCACGAATTGCAGAGCCTTCTACATGTAGTAGGATACTGATGAAACAAGGAACGGAAGAGGATGAGAAGGTGAGAATTCTTGCTTCTACATGTGAGTGATCTGCATAACTTGACCATGCCTGAATAGGGCTCTAGTCTCTGAAACAGCTTGTGAGTCTGACAGATGTGAATTTTTCGAGGCAAAATGCATTTCTTCTTGCCGCAAGTCTCTGTACTTCCATCAAGAGGGTAAAAATTCCCCAAGAGAATTCTTTTCCATCACTAGCTTGAAAAGTTTCTGCATTGTGAAGGTGAGATTGGCTGGGATCCAAACAACCCAGTTGTTCTGTGCTTGTGGTGTGTGTATTTCTGAGAGGGAAAGTACACACCCTCTGTCCAGTGTCAATTTGCACAAATTATAGAGACCTCAATGATCTTCTTACCTTACCCTCCTTACCTGAAGTAATTTCAAGAGGCCTAAAAGTTCCATAGGAAAGAGTCTAATCACATCAAGGTAGCCTTAACTGTGTAGAGTGAGGAATCTGGTATTCTTTACATCCTTACAAAAAATGCATGATGAAAAAGTGCATGATGAAGCATGATGTCAGACTATCTGCCTCCTTTTCATCATGCTGGTCAGCATATGAGACCTCTTGATGATGGATGCATCCAGCCAACTGCTTGTTGGAGTTTTTGCAACTTCACATGCTGCCTTTAGTAGTTTGGCTGGGAGAGAGCTTTCCGGGCTGCGGTGACTGTCAATCTATTCAGCACTAACCAATTGTTCATTCCCTGTATATGATTCAAAGACATCCCCACCTCTCTGCTCTGTATTTCTCTCCCTCTCCTTTTGTCTGTTGAAGCAGTAAGTCTGTTGAGGCCTTTGCTGAAAGTCAGTCAGCTGTGTTTTGTTCTCAGATTGCAGTTTGATCTGTTCAATTGTAAGTAATGAAACTTTTTATTCCTTCTCCCACTGATGTCTCTGAGTAAGTTACTGAGACTGTAACTGCTAGTTGATGAGAAAAAGGGGAGGTCTACTCTGGGGAACTTGAAGCTATTCTGCTCTGTAAATCTCTGTATTTCTGCTGCACAGCTAGAGGCACTTCCCCAGAAATTCAAAATTCTGCAACACTGCTAATGGAAGGGGATTTGGTCAATCCAGCCTCACAAAACCAGGCTTATCTTCTTCATTGTCAACAATCATATCCTGATTTTAGCAAAAGGTCATGGTGGCTGCTCATCCATCAACCTTCACTTCGAAGACAGAAATCATAACCACAGTCATTATTATTTCACTTTCTGACAGAATTCCTATCTCAAAAGAAGTTTCTCAGAAAAGTTATCCAATGTGTATTTTGACAGAATGCATAATTAAAAATGCATATTTTCAGGAGCACAGCTTTTTTTAAAGAAAATGCAGACAGGAGAGGAGAGTTTTGCAAAGTGTTTTACAAAGCCAAAATAGAGGGCTTCATCCATCCCTAAAAAGTTTAAGAGAGGCTCTCTTGAGGTATCCAGAGTAATGTTACAGTTTCTGTTAGAAGGGTGGAAGATTTTACTCCTTGTCTAGAGATGTAAAGAATATTTCCTTCTGCTCTCCCCCATTTTCATCAGATTAAGCTGTATGAGACTGACCAGATACCTTGAGGAGGCATTTTCAAGTGTGTTGATACTCCATACTTCCAAGCGAAAGGAAGAAAAGAAGAACTATCATTTTTCCGTTGAGATCTCCTTAAGTTGAACAGTGTGTCCCACCAAAAAATGAGTGCCCCTTCCATTTGAGAAACAAAGCACATGCACATAGGAAGCACAGAACTAGTCACTGTTGTTATTTTTAAATGCACAAGCACATGTACCAGAACCCTGATTCTACTTTACGTGAGGAGGTTACACAGACAGAGTATTCTCCCCTCTTCAGACTGCTGCTTTTGTGTGCTGAAAGTGACAGTGGAGGGGGCAGTATTAGTGTAGTTTCCTTATCAAGACATGGGCTCTTTTCTTGCCCAGATGGAGCCCCACATAAGTCATAATCAGATTCACTCCAGGATAACCACTAGTGCTTTCTGGTCAGCTTCTATAGGTTACACAGTCTTTTGCCAAAATGCCTGTAAGCATCATCATCATCTTAGAACTGCAGAGCTGGAAGGAACCCAATGGTTCATCATCAAGTCCATTCCCTGTCAAGGAGGCAGAGTGGGAAATCGAACTCCCAACTTCTGGTTCCACAGCTAGATATCTAAACCAACAGATGACCTTCTAGAGAGCTGCATCTCACAGGACCATCCAATATGACCTTGCTGTCTCCAAGCCATTTGGAGGCTTACTCATTTGATGTGCAAGCATGGAATCTTAGGTGTTGTGCAAATGTAGCTGTGGGGCCTTGGTCATGTACAAGCACCTATCTTCCAACACCCTTTTCTAGAAGTTGGGAGGAACACATTACACGTGAAAAAAATTACCTGTAGCAAGCTATTTTTTTTTAACAAATGTGTGAAAAACAAACATGTGGAAAGTAATATTAGAAATGGGAACCAAATTAAATGGCTGAATGACTAATTCTTTCTAGCTTTCATTACCTTAAAGGAACACTTTCAAAAGACATTTTAAGGTATTTATTGGACTTAATTTTTCATGTTTTGCCATTCTGTTATCAGACCTGAGAGTTTTTTTTAAAGTAACAACAATATTAATGGAATAGTAATGAGCAACTTGATGAGTAACAAGGTTAAAAATGTAACTTTAAGAGTAAAATTGGAAGGCTCTTTAATGGGTTATGGAACAAATCAGATAAGAAAGAAACTCTTGATGTTGCTGAACTCCAGCCAGCATGGCGGAGGCATGATGGGAATGGTAGTTCAATTCTTCAATACATGGAGAATTGGTGTTTCCTCATTATGTAAGGTTGTTCATGCCAAATCCTGTTTTTGTAACCAAAGAAATTGGGCTCAGGAGTCCTTAACAATTTAATTGTGTAGCCATTCAATTTCCCAATTGCCATGAATCTTTGGGATACCTTATGGAGTCATCTTAGGATGGATTCATCCTTTTTTGGTATTGGTACTATATTTACCAACATCATAGTAGCTATTTCTGCAAGAGGTAAAGCAGCCAGCCAGTATCCTGTGCGCCTTATGTATTTCCACAGGCGGTTCTTCCTTTGTAACAAATCTGGTGTACCTGCTTTTTTAAATTCTGTTTTCCCTTTTTTCCTGACAGTTCTCCAGATCTATCCATTCCACCCCTTCCTTAGGCCGCTTTGTGACATTTACATACAAGACTCTCCATGTAGAATTCCCTCCCATGAGAGGCCAGGCTGGCCCCATCTTTGCTGTCATTCTGCAAATGGATGAAGACCTTCCTCTTCAGATGGGCTTTTCCTTAGTGACTGGCTGTCTAAGAAGGTTTTTTAAAAATGGATTGTGGTACCTTATTGCTTTTAAATATGTTTTAATATTGATTTTATATTATTTTAATATACAGTGGTGCCTCAACTTACGTACGTCCCTACTTACGACCATTTCGACTTACGACCAGCTCCGGCCACAAAATTTTGCTTCGACTTGCGGCCGGAGCTTCCACTTATGAACATAAAAAGGCAGGGGAAAAAGGCGGCAAATTCAAATTACCGCCACAGCCCCGGGCCAGGCTCAGCCTCCCGGCAGCAGGACACCGACACCGACACCCCATGCCCCGTCCCCGTAGGAGCCCGTCGGGCGGCAGCGGCGCTCGCGGCTTCCTTTGGCACCACTTCTGCACCGGCCAGCTGGGCCTGGTGGAGCCTCTCGCCGCTGGAGCCGGTGCCGGTGCCAGAGCGGGAGACGGCACCGAAGGAAGCCGGGTGAGCGCCGCTGCCGCCCAACAGGCTCCTCTGGGGATGGGGCGTGGGGTGGTGGTGGCGGTGTCCGGGTGCTGAGAGGCTGAGCCCGGCCCGGGCCGCTGTTGTGGCCATGCCCGCCCCCCTCTGCCGCGATCCACCTCTCCAGGAGCTGGAAGGAGAGGCTCCTCCTGGCCGGGGCGCTCTGGCTGCTCGCCCCGGCCTCGCCCTCCGCCATGGCCGGCCTCGCCGTCGCCACCTCGGCTGCATTTATTTTAATTTTATTTTTGGAGGGTATTTTTTGGGGGGGCTGGAACAGATTAATCGCGTTCCCATGCATTCCTATGGGAAATGGTGCTTCGACGTACGACCATTTCGAGTTACATCCATCTTCTGGAACGGATTATGGGCGTAAGTTGAGGCACCACTGTAATATTTGTTTGATTCTTTTAAAATACTGGTGTGTGTCTTTAATATTGTCTTTTTAATGATGTAAGCCACCTTGGATCCTTTGTAAGGAGAAAAATGGGGTTAAAACATTTTAAATAAATAAATAAACAAATACATAAGTTGAACCTCCCAAAACCTGCTTTGCCACTTCCTTGGTGATCTCTCCACTAGAGGCCTCCCTAACTCTGATTTTGAAATGCTAAGCAGTGTTTTTTTCATAGCAATCTGATACTGGGAAAGCACACTTTATGTTAGCATTGCAAATAATTCCACCAAATTACTAGCCCATGAAATATTTTAGTGGCCTATCTCTTCAAACATGCAGGATTTAAAATAAAAGAAGTAAATATTTGTGGATCTTCCCAATGCCATCCCTAGGAGGTAAGTCTTACTCATCAAAGGTGGCTAAGTCACTGTTTATTTGTTTTTGCCAACCTGTATTACTTCTTCCTCTTGCATTCCATTCTTTTGGCAATGGAAATTTTTCCAAGAATGTTAGTTAGGAGAACCTTCCTCTTTAAGTTAACCGGTTATGGCAGCTGACAAAGTGCATTGTAAAGCAATGCTTGGACGAAAGTCATTCAGAGTCCCTTCTCCCTTATTAATATTTTCACTTCCTTTCAGAGAAAGAGAGAAAAATAAAGCATTCCGGGTAAATGCATCAAATGAGCAGTTGGCTTTCCATCAAACACCTGGTACATGAATATAGATCTCATTTTTATTTGCTTACAATTGAGGCATTTATTTATTTATGCAAAACAGTAAAACAAACAGCCATTTGTTGCATGTGTGTGTTTCGTTTAGCTTTGTGGTAGCGCTGATTCATTAGTTATTAAGTCTGTCATGCCAGATGCAAAGTGTTTCTGAAAGCACTTTCAGCATGTCTGCTGTCTTTGTTGTAGGTGGAATGAAAGGAACGGAACCCCTGGTGGTTCATTCACTTAGATCATGAACAGGATGATTGTAACAGATGATACGTATATGCCGTGTAAGTAAAAATGCAGTGTTCTGAATAATAAGCCATTGATATGAGTCACAGGTATTCTTAAATGGAAGTGATCAGGAATCCATTTCAACACAATGTTTAAAGGTCACTTCACAAAATGATATATAACATTTTCCCTAGAAATGCAACAGACTTGGTAACGTGTGAAATCTGGCCCTGTAATTTCCGTAGAACAGAAACGGGGAATGTTTAGTCCTTAGATCAGGTACTGGTTAAGGATTCCCAGCTGACTTGCAAGCTTCTTCTCTTGTTATCAGTAATCAGTGACTGAAGATAAGACATAAGGAAATATTTAATAGCCAACTGGGGCAATAATGGAAATCTGGGGCTGGTAAATTTGTTTCATGGAACTGAATCTGCATTGCAACCCAAATGGCTGAGGCACTGGGATTTACTCCTATGTATACCCCACATGGAGACCTGAGCTATATTTTGCCTCCTTGGTGGTAAAATGTTCAAATTTGTAACAATTCCTCTTGCCCCATGTATTTGTCCCACCCTGCTACCGGAGTAGGTCCATTGCTGGAGCATGGTCCCTGAGGCCCTTCATGGAACTGGGTTTAGAGCCTAGGATAAAAGAAACCCAGGTGAGCTATACATACCTCTCACTCTTTATAAGTCAGTACCTCATGTTCAGCATACTTTAATTGGAAGGGCATGTGTGAATTTTTGTCACTGAATGGTCAGATTCTACTGTATATCAGCTTGCATACAGAATAATAGCCAAGACCAATGTAATTGCATGTCACTTTCCACATTCAGAACGATGACCCTCACTACTAGTGCAGATGCATATGTGTGACTCCTTTCACAGGGGTTTAGAATTATAAAACTGATTACTGGGCTTACATACTTCCCCGTCCCTTTGTGTATTTCAGTTTGTAGCAAACAGTGGCTGAAATCCTTTTCATCTGTAGCATAAGAGCAATGGCATTATCAACTTGGCACAACTGTTGTGAAATTAGACATTCTGCCTCCCATTTACAGATTATGACTGATCCCTTTCATCATCAGGAACCTGAGCGGGCTGTGGGATCGGAGGGGGAAGTCTTTATATACCAAAAATCAGTGTCACCAATAAAATCCCAGTGGCAGTGATTTCCCTATTCCCTCTCCCAGCTTGCAGGCCCCAAGCATTCCCACTGATGAAAGGACCTGACATTCATCAGTAGTTTGCTGCAACATCTAGGCAGTTATGGTTTGCTCTTGCCCTGCACATCTGTTTTGCACTAGACTATAGAGTACAACTGTCTTTGGAAAATGAGACTAAATATAGATGCCCAGAGTAGTGGCTTGCCAGTAGATGGGCAGGATAGAAATTAAAGAAAGAAAGAAAGAAAGAAAGAAAGAAAGAAAGAAAGAAAGAAAGAAAGAAAGAAAGAAAGAAAGAAAGAAAGAAAGAAAGAAAGTGTGCCAGTAAGTAAATAATTTAGTAGAGCATACATTTATCCTGCCCTGAGTGCTATTGTTTTGTTTTGCGTTGCTTTCCTCTTCTGGATCTCTGTAACTTGGACAAACTACCTCTGTGCAAAACTTGTATTTTTTTCCATTTAAGAAGCAGAGCACAAACACACAGTGAGTGGCTGCCTGGTTTTGATTGTTGAAAAACACCTTAGGCACCCTCTGATGCTTCTACTCTTGAAACTGTCATGTAAAAAGCTGCAGCTGTTGCTTTATTTCACAGTTTGCACAGTTTGCATTACTGCCATTATTTGCACAATTCTGTTAATATCTGCAAATATATATATATTCTCATTCTTTTATTGATTGATTTGATTTGATTTCTACCCCACCTTTCTCCTGGCTAAATGTCTGGACTCTTGTTGTGAGCACTACAAAGTACCTTGCCCTCTTGTGGGGCAAGGAGAAAAAAATGTTGTCCTTTGTCATTGTGTGCAATCACAAGTCAAGAAGGGATTTACAGTCCAGTTCTCTATTAATTTAGTAATCTAGTGTTTGGTTTTCTTTCCTGATTGTTCTTTTACATGTGATAATAATATCACATAGAACATCAGCCATAACAGTGAATACACATCCCTCCCCCTCCAAAAAATAGATCAGGTATGGAAACATCACCGTTACTTTCAGCCACCCTAAAATAGATTTACCAAAAAGAACACAGATTTAAAGAATACATTAATAAATTCACATTTGCTGTGCAGAGGCCCATGACTCACATTATGTCAGGTTTTGTTCTGATCTTTCAAACTTCCACCTGGGGAGTGTATCAGAAAAAGTGTCTCCACAGTTCTAAGAACACATGTAGAGAGAAGCAGCAATGGCATGTCAGGATGAGGTGATGTTGGTAGTCACTGCACTCTTCCAAAAACAAGTGTATCTGTTCATATCTTTGTTCATTGTATTCTTGAAATAAAAGCATTCATGTTAGCATTATGTGACTCCTCCACAGATCTATTATACAAAGTCTCAGCATAAAACATTAAAAAGTTAATGGTCTGTCACATACCAGCAAATGTGAGCAGTTTCATATTTAAGTCAGAATTGCCCTGCCAGTTCTTTTAAAGTCTGAGAGTGAAGGGCATATTAAGGCTCCATTCCAGAAGCACTTATTCTGAAGTAATCCATGTGAAATCAATTGGCATGCTCCAGACAACGTCACTTCAGGGCAAGGTCCCGCGGTTTGCTGAAAACATAGAAAGGGGACATATTTCTTCAGTAGTTTTTTTTTTCTTTTTCTTTTTCCCACCTCAGTCCATAAACAGCACTCCTGCATTTCATTCATTCGGCAGGAACATTTCAAAGGGAGGTAGCACATTTTTCCCCCCAACTTCACACAATTCAAAGTGAAGCTCTGGGCAAGTGGAACTGAAACAAGAATAAATTAGGTGGTCAGGGCACATTAAAACTGTAAATGACAGAATAGTGAGCTTCCCTGCACGTCTTCTTGCCCAGTTTGAGTTAAGATCATTCTAGGCATTGTGTTGCGCTGGGATGTGCATAGTTTTCAGGCAGATGTTTGAAAACTGATTGAATCAGTGCTACTTGTTCAATCTTGTGCAGCCCATGTGTTGGCATAAGTACTTCTTGGTTGTCACAGGTTATGTGTCACTCTGACACAGATCCTTTGTGTTCCATAAGGAATTTGTGAATTTAGAAAGTTTTAAACCAGAAATGTGTAGCAATTTGACCTAAACAAGAGGAAATCAAAATACAGTAGCCAGTAGACTGTGCTGCTGGTGTCAGAGGAACATCAAGTAAGCTGAACTGTCCAATAAAGCCAGAGATCTGCCTTGGACACTTCACCACTGATGCACCAAAGAGGACTCCGGCTAAAGTCACAGTACATATCACCTTGCAGCTCCTCAGTCAGTCATTCACATAACTGCAAATGGATATGAAAAACTTGTTTCATTGGTGATAGGTAAGATCCATGTTCTAGAATTTCCTTTTTCTCCCCCTCCCCCTCCAGTTTACTTAGTTGACAAAACCACTTGCCACTAGGATTAAATGTGTGTCTGACTCTGGATGAATGCATATGTTCCTCCTTTTTGGGCCTTGAGAGGTTAGTTCAAGATTAGTGTACTAAGCTATGTCTTTCTCTCCTCCCCACTTTGTTTCTTCTTTGCAAATACCTCAGTCTAGTGGGTCACCTACACAGCACACCCATTTTTCCTTTGACCTAGAGAGTACTGGCAGATTCTTCTTACTTGGTCCACATGGAAATGTTACTTTGGAGGCGGCTGGACCCTGCACCTGACAAGGTGCATGTCTGCAGACAGCATACTAAACCCAGCATTTAGGTTGTACCATATTGGAATAATAGCAGTTATGTGTGAACAAGGTATCATACCTTGGAAACCCTATAAGGGTTGACAGAATTTAGAAACAACTTGATGGCACATATTTATTTATTTATTTATTTATTTATTTATTTATTTATTTTATTAGATTTCTACCCCGCCCATCTAGACCAAAGGTCTACTCTGTGCGGCATTACAAATTTATTGGTTTAAAAACAGTTAAACCAATAAACATGCACTATAAATCCAAGATGGTAAGATATGAATTTAAGATACAGCAGGAGGGAAAGCCTGCCCAAATAGCCAGGTCTTGAGTTTGCTTCTGAAAACACCCAGAGAGGGAGCCAGGCGGATCTCCACGGGCAAGTTGTTCCAGAGGCGAGGGGCCACTGCCGAGAATCATATCAGTTACTTGAAATTATTGACTAAAATGGTTGGAAGGTTTTCATGTCAGGCTGGAAGCTATGAAGCCTAAACATGTTCCATACATTTAAATTAACAGAGACGGTAACAGAAAAGGCCAGAACTCACTGATAGAATAGATACACTGTCACAAATGTATGAATACAGACTGAATCAAGGCTATTTGTGCATTTTTAAGGTGAGTATGAGGTGCAGCAAAGAGGAAGTGGCATGTAGTTTAAAAGAAGTAATTTTAAAGTCACAAACAAATGAATTACACCAACAAGAAGTACAATAGAAGCAATTCACACCAAGAAGCATGAGATTAAAAAAAAGATAGTGCTTATGCAAGGACCTGTGACAGTGTTTGATCAGACAGTCTACTTTCTTTGTGATAGATAGATAAAACTTTATTACGGTCAAAAGACCAGTCACAAATAAAACATCAAAATATATAAATATACAGAAGTATACAAAAATATTGGGATTGAATGCAAAGCAATAATCGGTTCTGAGGTGAACAACAACAGCATCAAAACATCTCCCCTAAAGCAATTCCAAAATGTCTAGCAAACCATGCTCTAACTACAGAGGCTCATCCACTTTTAGGGTCCTTTTTCTAATGCCCATTGCAGCAGTAAGAAATTTGGCAACACTATGTGTAAGCATGGGATTGGAGTCAGACAGCAGCACATGCATACATTGTTGCTCTGTACAACCGGGAAATCAGCCAATCAAAGGGGAAACAAGTTCTTCACGTACATCCTTGTAATATGTACACCACAACAGGACGTGTTCAGTTGTTTCTATCTGCTCCATTCCCCATGGGCAAAGGCGCTCTGCCCATGGGGATCTTTTTATACCATCCCTCCTGCACTGCTGAAGTTAGTGTGTTCAGCCGGGCCAGAGTAAACACCCTTCTATGCCTGGGCTGCTCCAACTGGGCAAACTAAGGTGCCGCTGTAACCTTGTATAAGCTGTCCTCCCTAAGGAAGAATTCTGGGGCACTGCTTAAATCATTTTGTCTCTCGATGTCCTCAATACGCTGCTTAATGATTTTCTTTGCCTGTTCCATTCCCATGGTTAACAGAGTCAACCTAGAGAGACCCAAAGAGGCTATTTTGTGCTCAATTAATTGAACCCATTATGACTTAAAGGTGTCTTGCAGAATCAATGGTACAAGACCAATAGGGAGATAAGACAGTCTGAGCCAGTACATGAGAATTGCAATCCATATCTTGGCTTCGATTTTAATTTGACCATTTTCCAATCTTAGTTTTACATTAGCGACATCTCTGGGGACTCCTAATATTGCCCTCTGGTTTCTCTTCAGATCACATTAATCTTTCACCTTTTACTTTCTTTGTGGAATTGACTGTAGACAAACAAGGTATACACTATTTAAAAGAAACAACTGACATTTGTTTTTGTTTTTGTTTTGCTTTGTTCGCACTGCAGTACAATTAATAAAATGATACAACAACTTTGTTTAACCACTCATCATTCTTTTTCATAGTTTTGTATATGAAATGGAGGCTGTCCCTACTAGGACATTTCTTCAGAAAGCTGCAGGAACATGTGTCAACCTGGACATGATAGATACTTGGCCAGAACTGCCGGCACTTTTCCAAGCAAGAAGGCATAATGCTCAAGATGGTGTGAAGCTTCTAGGTCAAGCGAGATTCTTACTCAATGTTCTGAATGATGCATAGCTATTTCTTGGCTTCTGCTGCCCTCAGCAGAAGACTAGAGAGAAACATACTGAAGAAGCCTGCAGTCCCAAGCAGATTTGTTTTGCAAGAACTCCCGTGGAATATTGTGGATCTTACTTCTCAGTCAACATGGATAGACTTGCACTGAGAGCAGTATGAAATGGAGTGGTAAAGCTTCACATGAAAGAAAAAGATTTCTAGAAGCATGAGAGATGGTTCTGTAGATGTTACGACTTTAGTAAGTGAGAAAAAAATGTGAAAATTTCTTTTTTTCTGTTAAGAATGGAGAATATGTGACCCTCTCTCTGTGTGTCTGTGTGTGTGTATGAAGAAAAGAAATCAGAAATACCCGAATACCATGGATTGTCCAATTTGTTAATTTGTCAGTTTGCCAAGACTGAGACAGGAATACCATTAGATCCAAATACATTAGAAAACAGGGAGAACATTGGATTTGTAGCCTAGATGGGTTAGTGCTTCATGACCAGAACCTAGAGGACATCACCTGGCACAATTGATCTAGCCTGGAATACTGTGTCCTCCATGATCTGTACTTTCCACATTGAGTGCAGCACTCTTCTGTTCAAAGCAAGTAAAGAAAGTGAAAGCCAGAATGTTTTGCTATGATATTCAAATATTTATGTTCTATTAGTCACTGTAATAAGAATACATTTTAGGTAATTATTCACATCCTTCTGGGATCCTGAATTGGCTTGTCTGGAGTGCTTTTTGATGCCTTAATATCAGATACACCCACACACAGAGAGACAGACATATGTGTGTGTTTGTATATGTGTTTGTGTAAATTTAAGAAAATTCATAATGATTATAGGTTTTATACATATATTAATATTCAGCTTGGGGATATTTTTCAGTGCTAGTAGATATTTATGCTTGCTAAATAATAAATAGAACGTTGTTGCAAACATTAGTTTTAGAATTGCATCAAAACAAATGCCACTTATTTGCTAGTGCAACTTGAAGAAATACAAGTATAATGAAAAAATCAGCCCAACAATTTGAAGCTTTTCCACAACAAGCAGAAAGCCTACATCTCATGAGAGTTTGTCAAAGAATAGGGCATAGATCAAATCTCTGTTCAGTCATTCTTTAATCCAGGACCATCATTGGGGTTAAAGGGATTTTTGCCCACATGTAGAGTATATATATAAGCTCTACATGTGGGCTTTCTAGACTAGTCCCTGCTTGCATTAGTAAAATAACAAGAACTGGGGGCAGGGATAGTTGCTTCCCTAACTGAGTTGACAAACCTGAATTAGAGAATGACTAATACACATATAAAATAAATATCACGAAAGAAAGAACTGAATTGAGTAGGAGAGCGGGGCTGTACAATCTAGTTTCTCCTCCACACCACCATTCCTTTGCCCATGCCATCAATTTATGAAGAGACATCTCTGCGGCAGACGGCATGTTTTAGACATATAGGCTCTTTCTGTTTTGCTGGACCGTACATATCTTCTACTCTATGGAAGTGCTGTTTATAAAGTTTGGATGAATAATAGATTAATGCTTGGTATGAGGCTCTAGACCAGCCATTTTCAACGTTGTTTTGACCACAGCCCTAATAATAATATGAAAGAAATATAGGACGAATCAGGATTGTATAAGCTGCATAATGGACCTTATAAGGTGGTGTGTGAAGAATTGTTTTCAGTCTGTGGCCCCTTTCAAATGTGCCAGTTCCCCCCCCCCCCCCCAGGGGAGCATATTACCTTTTAATTAAACCACAGATCTCCTGTGCTGGTTTGTAGGAGAACTATCAAGTAATGTAATCCCCATGTATTTTTTAAACTCTAGCCGATTGTTTCAAAATTCCAGTTGATGGAATGGCTGAATATCTATATTTTGCTTAAATTACATTTTAGGTGAACATTGTGGAAAGTTGATCTGAAAATGTGTCCCTTTCAAACTTCAGTATAAATTGTGTGGTCCCAGGTCCTCTGCTTCTAGAACAGTGGTTCCCAACCTTGGGTCCCCAGATGTTCATAGAATACAACTCCCAGAAGTCCTGGCCAGCACAGCTATTGGTGAAGGCTTCTAGGAATTTTAGTCCAAGAACATCTGGGGACCCAAGGTTGGGAACCACTGTTTTAGAATGTTTGTAGCTGCTGTTGTGTGCAGCAACATGTGACAACATCTTCTTCTTCTTCAGATTCTATTCAGAATTGGAGCATTTCTGTGGATGTTAGAAAAAAAAATCCAAATTAGATTAGGAAAGATGTTTTGGTGTTACTTCCTTCAGGCTGATTTAAGTGGCTGTGCTTGTTGTAGCTATGCTGAGAGAAAAATCCTATTTCGTGGGACCTACTTATAGTGAGAGGAGGACACTAGACCATTCTCTCCATAGTCATGTTAAACATGGAAATGGGCCTCTCTTAAAAAGGAGAAGCTGCTGGTAGCAGGGTATCCTCGCCACATGGAAGAGAACCCTAGTTCAGGCAGGGTGTGTGTGTGTTGATTTAGACAGAAAGGCTGCCTCAGGTATAGCAGCCTCCCAGTTTTGGGGCCATTGCCATCTTTGATGGCAGTGATGGAGGGGTGGGTCTAGTAGCCTCTCCAGTCTTCAGATGGGTTCCTCCTTAATGACTGAATAAGGATAAAATGTGCATTTTCTAATTTGGGGGCATTTAGTTTTAGATCATTCGGCCCCATCATATCATTAAAATTTGATATCACTGAATATTTTGTGCATTTAAAAATAAATGAACTGAATGACCCAGTCTGGAAGTTATAAACGAAATGTCCATTGAAAAAGATGCTCAAGATGAGGAAAATGTTTATGCATTTTCTGACATGAGTTAGGGTCCTTTGTTGATACTATTCTTTTCTTCCCTTTGGATATATAAAAAAGGTGACTCTCCTGGTTTCTTACAAATATGTAATGAAGCTGACAGAAGTTAACTGTAGCCAGACATGCCTTGAGCTATGGGCCATAGGTGTTCCATCAAAGCTGACACTGTAGGATTACCTCAGTGGAAAACTCAAAGTCTGAACTTAGACTGAACTTTTAGCTGAGCTAAATGTGAAGTCTAATTGGAATTGAAATTATCATTTTAACAACTGGAGAGCCTGGAGGCTTTTCTCTTTGTGCATGTATTCTGCTTAATGAGGTGTATAAAATATTAGAATTCAGGTACATACTAAAAAAATGTTGCTTTGCATCTCTATTGATCTGCTAAGTAAGTATATAAATATGCATCAACAAAATGAAAACTAATTATAATACAGATAGATACACATCTAGTGCACATTGAAAAAGTTTTGTTGGGACAACTCAAATGCCCTCGTATGTGGAAAACAGAACAATTCTGCTAAGCAGTGTCTAGTGCAGGAAATAGAATTCTTTAATTACATTGTGAAAAGTATGGGGGTTTCTACAACCACCCCTATGAGGAATTAATGAGCTAGAACGTAAGCTATGGCAGAAACTGAGATCATTGTGGTGGGGGTAACACCTTATATCAGCATTTAGAGATGCCACACTTTCAATAGTCTTTCTGGGGTAACTGCAACAAGAAAATCAATCAATGGGGAAAGTTAGTTATTGGCTTAGTTCCCTTAAGCATGACTAAACAGAGATCCAAAACAATCCTTTTTTTTTTCATAAGCATTTTTATAGAATAATTGACTACTTCATAACAACTGAAAAACTGCCAACTAGTATAATCAACAACACAGAATAACCTGCTATGGGAAGAGCTATTTACTTTATTAAAAACATGGCTGTCACTTTGAAGTGGGTGTGTTTTCTCTACTGCACGCACACACACACACACACACACACACAGAAATCTAGAGAGAGAGAAAGAGAGGAATAATTATTTTCTGTGCCAATTTTGTTTGCAAAACATTTCCTTTCTGCAGATAGTTATTGAAACCCTACAGATGGTTATTAAACCTGGCATTTAGTAAGAAGGAAATCAACATTGTAAGCCTTGCTGAGGCTGCCACTGATACAAAGGCAACTAGGAAATGTATGGCTGTAAAGATAAGTAAAGCTGTATATGGAAACAACCTTTTAAAACTGTCCACCCTAACTGTGAGCAGAAAAACCAAGGACACAATTTTCCTGTATTTCACCAGAAAGGGGGAAAAAAAAAACTTCAACAGTTTCTCAGCAGAGTGGATCATCATTAACAATGGATGTAGATGGAGGAAGAACCCGACGGATCATAATTGGATACCTGTTAAGGTCGCAACTAACCTTTACCTGAATAAGGTAAAGGCTGCATGTCGATCATTCTTCGCTAACCGGATAAGCGAAGCGTCAAACCAGCAGGCGGAGCTATTCCGTATAGTGCGCGACCTATCCGGAATTGGTCCGGGAGATGGGCCTCCCCCTAGTTTCTCACTGGACCAATTTGCAGCATTTTTAAAATCTAAAGTGGAGGCCATCTGCCGGGAGCTCTCTCCTTTTTTGAATACAGTGAGTCGAACAGAGATGTCCAGCGCACCGTCTTGCCCGGTAACTTTTGACTCCTTTCAGCCTGTGACGCCTGACACTGTGGACAAGGTGCTTGATCGATGTCGAGCTACCACCTCCTCCCTTGACCCTTGCCCGGCCTGGTTAATCAAAGCAGCCAGGCCTATAACAACTGAATGGGCCACAGCAATAATTAATGGGTCTTTCCTTGAGGGCAGGTTTCCGCTGCCCTCAAGGAGACACTCATTAGGACCATTAGAAAGAAACTTAATATGGCGGTGGACGAGATTGGCAATTATAGGCCCGTCGCCAACGTTTCTTTCATGAGCAAAGTGGTCGAGAGGGTGGTCGCCGATCAGCTTCAGGCTTACTTGGATGAAACAGATGCCCTGGATCCATTCCAGTCAGGCTTAAGGCCGCGCCACGGTACAGAGACGGCATTGGTCGCCCTGTATGATGACCTGTTGAGGGAGGCCGACAGGGGCAAAATGTCTCTGTTGGTCCTCCTCGACATCTCGGCGGCCTTCGATACTGTCGACCACGGTATCCTCCTGGGGAGGCTCTCCGAGTTGGGAATTGGTGGCTTGGCGTTTGCCTGGCTCCGTTCCTTCTTTGAGGACCGTCCCCAGAGAGTACAGCTTGGGGAGAGTGTTTCGACCCCGTGGAATGCCAATTGTGGGGTTCCACAGGGGTCGATTATCTCCCCAATGCTGTTTAACATCTACATGAGGCCGCTGGGTGGGATCATCAGGGGGTGTGGAGCATCGTATCATCAGTATGCGGATGACACCCAGCTCTACATCTCCTTTTCACCAACTGCAGGTGATGCCGTCCTGTCCCTTCGGCGCTGCCTGGGGACCGTACTGCAATGGATGCAGGAAAATGGGCTGAGGCTGAATCCGGACAAGATGGAAGTCCTGAGGGTGGGAGCCCCCATGGTTGGTGGCCTGGGTGACTCTCTCTCGTTTGGGGGGGTGACCCTGGCTGCGGAGAGTGGGGTCCTCAGCTTGGGCGTACACTTGGACCCGACGCTCACCATGGAAACGCAGGTGGCGTCGGTAGTCCGCACCGCCTTTTTCCACCTTTGGCGGATAGCCCGGCTGCGGCCCTACCTTGACATGGGGGCCCTCACTACCTTGGTGCATGCGCTCGTAATCTCAAGATTAGACCATTGTAACGCGCTCTACGTGGGGCTGCCTTTGAGGCTGATGCGGAAACTTCAGATGGTGCAGAATGCAGCGGCCAGACTCCTTACTGGAGTGAGAAAACACCAGCATATTTCTCCTATTCTGGCCATGCTGCACTGGCTGCCCATTCGTTTCCGCATTGACTTCAAAGTTCTGATGCTTACCTATAAGGCCCTAAATGGTTTGGGACCTCGATACTTGGCGGAACGCCTGCTCCCACCGAGATCTACCCGGATCACCCGTGCGAGTCAGGAGGTGAGGTTGAGGAGCCTAACGCCAAGGGAGGCCCGGAGGGAAAAGACACGAAACCGGGCCTTCTCGGCGGTGGCTCCTCGCCTCTGGAATAACCTTCCTCCAGAGATTCGCGAGGCCCCTACGCTGGGTACATTTAAAGTCCAACTAAAAACATGGATGTACATCCAGGCCTTCCCTCCTGTCAGCACTTAACTCTTTTTCTTTTGCTATTTATTATTTATAATATTTTTTCACTGTTTTTACTATTGATTATGTCTGTGTTATATGTATGTTGGTAGCCGCCCAGAGTGGTAGAATATACCAGATGGGCGGGACATAAATCAAATAAATAAATAAATAAAATAATAAATAAACAATGGTCACAGTGCAGCTTATTTCTTCTCACCTTACAGTTTGGTTGTTATTTATAGTTCTTGCTGCTGCTACAATATCACCAGCATCAACTGTCATGCTGGCCACCATGTTGTACCCTCTCCATTGTCCTAAATCTAGTCAAGAGGGGGCATGGGTGGAATGTTGGCCACCACACAAAACATTAGAGTGCAGCCCTCTTCAGACATTGTTTAGCCTGCTTTGATCAATCGCAGCCTCTACCCCTTTGTTGCCACTTCTTCTATGTCAATAGTAATGTGTCTCCCATCTCAGTTTCTCCATATGGGCAAGAACCATGGGAAATTGAGTTTTTGTGGGTTTTTTGCTCAAACTGCTGTCCTCGCCTATGCAGACACATCATCTTTAACTCAGTGGTTTAGGCATCTGGCTGCAGAGCAAGAGGCTGGGAGTTTCATTCCCCACTGTGCCTCCCTAACAAGGGCTGGGCATGATGACCCATAGGGTCCCTTCCAGCTCTGCAGTTCTAATCTTATTATTAAGAGTAAGATTTAATGTGACAAATATGGCTGACAGAGAGGGAGGGGCAAAGTGCTAATCTGCTCTTTTGATAGACAGGAAAACAGTAGGAAATGCCAGAAAAAAGTTTTAACATTCTCCATTGTGGCCTTTTTTGCTAGACAGAGGGGGTGAAAAGGAGGGAAAAAACCAGATATTCTGGGAAATTTCTGTCCAGCTTTTGATTGGTAAAGTTATACAAATGCTTATAGCCAAATAATTAATGGAGGGAGGATTATTTCACCTGTTCCTGCTATATTTGCAGCAAGTGACCATGGCATAATCAAGTATACTTTGGGAGGAAACTCTTGTGAATTTGATGGAAGCTACTTTTGAGTTTTTTTAAAAATCTTATGATCTGACTGCATGACCACAATCCTGCACATAGGCACACTGAATTTCACTGGAAGTGTGAGGTTTAAATATCTCTGTGTGACTCCAATTTAAGAGTATGTTGGCTGGGTGAATTGCTGTTTTCTTTGTTTTCTTTTGACATGAACTTCAGTGGTGATTTGTTACCTCACTAACTTTGGTACTTTGCATATGAATTCCTTGGTTTTATGAGCTGGGAAGATGAGTTTTGTTTATGGTGGTTTGGGGATCTTACTCTCATGACCTTCAGATAATCAGCTGCTATACCAAATAGACTACGGAGCATCTGCCTGAAGGTGTGAGCTATATTTACTGCTTCACAAGATTAAGCTGTCAATGAATATGGGTGAATTGGCCAGCACTTAAGCAAGTGCACATTCCCCATAACAGGAACACATTACATCAGAGCTTCAGGGCCTGCTGCACTGTCTTTCTGTGTTTTTTTCAGAAACAATTTAATATGTTGGTTTTGACCTTTTAAAACCCTGAATAGTTCCAGTCTTGCATACAAATGTGAGAATGGGAAATTCTGTCAAACGCATCTCTGTGACCAGAACAGAGCTTGGAATATCATTTTGAAAAAGGAACTTTTTGTTTTACTCATTACTTTTGGCAGCTAGTTTGTCATTATTGTTATTGCCACTGTGTTAATGAGAGGAACCTTTTGCATTACGGAAGCATTCATCATAAGAAAGTCACACATGCCCTGGGAAATCCACATACACCCTATATATCAGGTCCATGTACTGGATTAGGGAGAAGGCCCTTTCTGGTTGGGCTCTAACTATGGTTCCCGCATATATAAAAAATCGAAAACAACTGGCCCAGCACCTCTTGGGCTTCTGCCCACGCACCTTCTCCCTTTCCCTCTCATCCTCTTTGTCTTTTTTCTTGTCTTCCAACTTCCTATTCAGTAAGTCAAAAATATGAACATACTCTCCTTTTCAAATTTTTTCAATAGTGGCAGGAAGGAAGTGGTCACCAAGCGGCAATGATTTATCACTGTCAGGGAGTGCCTCCCTAGGAACTGAATTGTAACCGGTGTTGGGAATCTGTCTGGTGGCTGACCCCTCTGAGCCTAGACTCATGCTTGCCTGAGGGGCCACCCCTGGTAATGTTGTGGTTCCTAAACTTCCCACCAGTGGGGTCCCTGCACTTAGTTGACTCGAAGGCACTTGTAGGGAGGGTGGGACAGCCTGACCCCAGGTGCCCCATGGCCAATAGCTTACATGTGATGTGCCTGGTGTGACGGGTAACTCACCAGGCACAGCCCTTTCAGCTTGTGGTGCAACTGGAACTACCCCACCTGGCGCACTGCCACCTTCTTGATGCGCTTGCCCGCTTGCTGCCTCAGCCGGTGCCTCCTCAGGTCACTGCACTGATGCTGTTGATTCCCTTCATTGTCTCACTGGTGTATCCCCAGCAGCAACTGCAGTCGAAGGTCTGGGGCATTGGGCTTCTAAAACAGCAATACGAGAGAGCATAATGTCCCCCATTCTCTTGAGCTTAGCCAATTTTTGAGCCTTGGTACCCCAATAGCTATGACACACACGCTGTTTTAACCCACTGTTGCACCCAATCCACTAAACACTACGTGTTAATTCTATTTTTATTTATTTATTTTATTTTGTTATTAATATTATTCTTTATATATATATGTATATGAAAAGGGACGTGGAGGCGCTGCAGGTTAAACCACAGAAGCCTCTGTGCTGCAAGTTCAGAAGACCAGCCATCGTAAGATCGAATCCACGCAACAGAGTGAGCTCCCGTCACTTGTCCCAGCTCCTGCCAACCTAGCAGTTCAAAAGCATGTAAATGCGAGTAGATAAATAGATACCACCACAGTGGGAAGGTAACGGCGTTCCGTGTCTAGTCGCGCTGGCCACGTGACCATGGAAACTGTCTATGGACAAACACTGGCTCTATGGCTTGGAGATGGGAATGAGCACCGTGCCCTAGAGTCGGACATGACTGGACTAAATGTCAAGGGGAACCTTTACCTTTACCTATGTATGAAGGTGTGAACCTAGGCCAGGTGCTCCTGGACCCTTTCTCCCACCTCAACAGTCCTAATAATAATAAGGGGGAGGGGGGTTGGCTCTTTTCACCCCCAAAGCACCCTAGAAAAACAGCGTGGGGGTAGGGATGGGGCGTGAGCCCTAAGCCCCCTCCCCCTAACGAGCACCCTTATCCCCCAACCCCAATCTGTATCAAATGCCTATTAATTAAGTATTATTTTATTTTATTTTATTTTATTTAAATTTAAGGTAAAGGTAAAGGTTCCCCTTGACAATTTGTCCAGTCGTGTTTGACTCTAGGGGGCGGTGCTCATCCCCGTTTCCAAGCCATAGAGCCACTACAACGATCTGGCAGCTACTATTTAAATTTAATAACAATTAAATAACAGCCTGGCAAGTCTGCCAAGGCTGCTCCTGATTGTGCCCAAAAAACTTAGGGCTGTGCTAATGCACAGCCCAATTCTAATGAAGCTCCTTTAAGAACGCTGATCAGGTCAAGCAGCAAAAGTGAAACCACTTGACTCCGACACAGTGAGACTCCTTCAAGCAACCGAAGGCAGAGAAAGAGGGCTGCGCAGGCAAGGGCAGCCTTCTTAAAGGCTCACCCCTAGCCCTGCCTGCAGGCTCCCAGGATTCCCTGCAATGACTCTCTGGATGGGCATGCAAAGAAACCCCTTCATGGAGGCTGCGCACTATTCGGCGGTACCTTCCCAGCATTAGTATGGATTTATATGAATTGGGAGAGTGCATGAACACAGATTTCTCAGGATCTTTGATCACCTATATGAGAGCAGGGCATTTTGCTTTTTCCATTTCAATAGGTGATACTATGGAAAATGCAACAATGGTGGCTCTCTTCACTAATTTGTATAATGCCTGAATCTGGCCAAAGTGCAGGTCACCATAACAAATTTATTCCCCTGACAATTGCTTTGTGTTCTAGTGTGAATTGTTTAAGTGATTAAAAAAGAGTCAGGTTCTGGGATTTTTCAATGATTGATGTCTCTTTGTGAATGATAGTGAGCACAAGAAGGTATTGTGTAGACCATCTTGAATGCTGACACTGGTGTCATCAACATTCAAGCTTCCTTTTCCTATATAAAGTTTGGCACTCTTTTTCCTCCTGGCAATGTGAGTACAATATTGTGTAGCAATATCAGGCCATTTTCTGGTGTTTTGAATCATGGATAGAAAAGCATAATATCCCACATTCATAAACCAGAAGTCTTTTTAAAGAATTGCATACCTTGTAAAATTAAATCCGCAGATGGTTTAAAGCTAGATTAAAAGGACAATCTCCTCTAATTTGCTCCTGTTTTATCTATCCTGACTATAAGGGATGGAAAATCCACTGATGGAAAAGGCTTCAGGAGTTAACCTCGAGGCAAAATCCGGAGCCAGAGTCCCGGAGGCAATTCGTGTCGTTCTGGCAACTCCTGCGATGTCGCTGGAACCAGTTGTATTGGCTCTTGCCTTTCCATTGGACTATTTCAGTGACGTGGAGAGGGGGGATTTGCTGCTTGGGTAACAGCCTATCCACCATATATATTTTTTTTAACCCAGGCTTCGTGCTCTGGAGAGGACACTCCAGCTTCGCATACAGCGTCGAAACAACACGGGAAGTAGCAGTTACCGGTTATAAGTCTTTGCTCGATAGGCATAGAGCATGACACCAGGGACTACTTCTGACGGTGGGAGAGGTCATTGCACCTCACTAGGTAGCTACCGCCCGCCTTAAGCTGGGCAGCCCCCAGCCAGTAAGGTACTACCTCGCCACGGTCTGTTAACCTCACGGGGTGCATGGGGTTTAGGGTGAAAGCCGACAAGCAGATCGATAACCCTGCACCATGCAACAATCATAAGAAAACTTCTGCCCTAAAGCTGGGCACCTGGAATGTACGGACAATGACCCCTGGCTTTTCTGACTACGGCTTTTCTGATGACCTGCAGCAAATAGACGATGTGCGCAAGACAGCTGTCATCGACATGGAACTGAGTAGACTGCAGATGGACATTGTTGCCCTGCAAGAGACGAGATTGCCAGACTCGGGATCTGTCAAAGAAAAAAGCTTCTTATTCTTCTGGCAGGGAAAACCATTGAATGAAACCAGGGAATATGGTGTTGGCTTTGCAGTCAGAAATACTCTGCTGAGATCCATTGTTCCACCTACTGTGGGGAGTGAAAGAATCCTGTCTCTGCAGCTCCACTCATCAGCGGGACCGGTCACCCTCATTAGTGCATATGCACCAACACTGTCATCCACAACAGAAGTGAAAGACAAATTCTACAACGATCTGGCAGCTACTATCAAAAAAGTCCCTGAAAGAGAGTCACTGTTCATTCTCGGAGACTTTAATGCTAGAGTTGGTGCTGATCACAACTCTTGGCCCACTTGTCTAGGCCGTTTTGGCATTGGAAAGATGAACGAAAATGGCCAACGCTTGCTGGAGTTTTGCTGTTATTATGGTCTTTATGTCAGCAACACGTTATTTAATACGAAGCTTCAACACAGAGTTTCCTGGAGACATCCAAGATCGAAGCATTGGCATCAGCTCGATTTGATCCTCACTAGACGTTCTAGCCTTCCTAGTATTATGATCACACGCAGTTACCAGAGTGATGATTGCGATACTGATCACTCCCTGGTGTGTAGTAGAGTAAAATTGCAAACAAAGAGATTGTATCACACGAAAAAGGAAGGAAGACCACGTATTGACATCAGCAAGACTCGCGATCAAAGAAAAGTGGAGGAATTTGCCCAAGCGCTTGAGGAAACCCTTCCAGGCCCGGCTGATGCAAATGCACCTGAATGATGGGAACATTTCAAGAACGCTGTGTATAACACCGCCTTGTCCACATTTGGCAAGAAGACCAAAAAGACGGCAGACTGGTTCGAAGCCCATTCGGAGGAGTTGAGGCCAGCCATCGAGGATAAGAGGAGAGCTCTAGCAGCATACAAAGCCTCTCCTAGTGAGTACAACTTGCAAGGTCTTCGAGCTGCTTGTAGCCAAGTCCATCAGGCTTCCAGGAGATGTTCCAACGATTATTGGCTTCAACTCTGCTCTCAGATACAGGTAGCAGCGGACACAGGTAACATCAAAGGAATGTATGATAGTATCAAGCAGGCTTTAGGTCCAATACAGAAGAAATCTGCTCCCTTCAAGTCTGCTACAGGCGTGATCATCCAGGACCGAGCACAGCAGATGGACCGCTGGGTGCAGCACTACTCTGAGCTATATTCCAGAGAGAATGTAGTAACCAGATTGGCATTAAATAACATTGAGTGCCTGCCTGTCTTGGAAGAGTTGGACAGAGAACCAACCTCAGCAGAAATAAAAGCAGCCCTGGATTCCCTCGCCTCCGGCAAGGCACCTGGAAAGGATAACATCCCTGTTGAAGTGCTGAAGTGCTGTAAAGAGACCATCACCACCGAACTGTATGAAGTCTTTCGTTTTTGCTGGAGGGAAGGTGGAGTACCACAAGACATGAAGGATGCAAACATCGTCACATTGTACAAGAACAAAGGAGACAAGGGCGACTGCAATAACTACCGTGGCATCTCTCTTCTCAGCGTTGTAGGGAAGCTGCTTGCCCGTGTTGTGCTGACGAGGCTTCAGGTGCTTGCAGACAGAGTCTATCCAGAATCAGAGTGTGGATTTCGAGCTAATAGATCCACCACTGACATGGTATTTTCCCTCAGACAGTTGCAGGAGAAATGCAGGGAACAACAACAGCCACTCTTTGTGACCTTCATAGATCTCACAAAGGCCTTTGATTTGGTTAGCAGGGATGGCCTTTTTAAAATACTTCCCAAGATTGGATGTCCACCTCGACTCCTTAACATCATCAGGTCCTTTCATGAGGGAATGAAGGGTACTGTAGTTTTTGATGGCTCAACATCAGATCCCTTTGACATCCAAAGCGGAGTGAAACAGGGCTGTGTCCTTGCACCAACCCTTTTTGGGATCTTTTTTGCTGTCATGCTGAAGCACACCTTTGGAACTGCAACAGAAGGTGCCTATCTCTGGACTAGATCAGACAGAAAGCTCTTTAATCTCTCTAGATTGAGAGCGAAGACCAAAGTCCAGCTGAAATGCATGCGGGACTTCCTCTTCGCCGATGATGCAGCCATTGTTGCCCACTCTGCTGAAGATCTCCAACAACTCATGAATCGTTTTAGCAAGGCCTGCCAAGACTTTGGACTAACAATCAGCCTGAAGAAAACACAAGTCATGGGCCAGGGCGTGGACTCACCTCCCTCTATTACCATCTCCACACAAGAATTGGAGGTTGTTCATGACTTTGTGTACCTTGGCTCAACGATCTCTGACACTCTCTCCCTAGATGTCGAGCTGGATAAACGCATTGGCAAAACAGCTACTATGTTCTCTAGACTCACAACGAGAGTATGTCTCAATAAGAAGCTGACGACATATACCAAGATCCAGGTCTATAGAGCCTGTGTCCTGAGCACACTCCTGTATTGCAGTGAGTCCTGGACCCTTTGTGCACAGCAGGAGAGGAAGCTGAACACCTTCCATATGTGTTGCCTCCGACGCATTTTTGGTATCACCTGGCAGGACAAAGTTCCAAATAGAGTAGTCCTAGAACGAGCTGGAATTTTTAGCATGTATACATTACTGAAACAGTGCCGTCTACGTTGGCTTGGGCATGTCGTGAGAATGGCTGATGGTCGGATTCCAAAAGATCTCCTGTATGGAGAATTAGTGCAGGCAAATCGCCCCAGAGGGAGACCACAGCTGCGATACAAGGATATCTGCAAGCGGGATCTGAAGGCCTTAGGAATGGACCTCAACAGATGGGAAACCCTGACATCTGAGCGTTCAGCCTGGAGGCAGGCGGTGCAGCATGGCCTCTCCCAATTTGAAGAGACCCTTGTCTAGCAGGCCGAGGCAAAGAGGCAGTCACGAAAGCAGCAAAATCAGGGAGCTGGACAGGGGACAGATTGTATTTGTCTTCAGTGTGGAAGGGATTGTCACTCTCGAATTGGCCTTCTCAGCCACACTAGACGCTGTTCCAGGTCCTCCATACAGAGCACGTTACCATAGTCTCTCGAGACTGAAGGATGCCTAATCTAATCTAATAAGGGAACTCTATCCCATGCCATAATAACACCAAATGTACAGTTTGTGAGAATACAGTCTGTCATAACAGCACATTTTTTGAAAATCCTTGCCTAGGAGATCAAATTGTTCTTTTCCTCAGGCATTTATTTTATTTTGGTTGTCTTTTGTCTTATCTGTCTTATAAAATTTGAATGTATTACTGCTCCTACTGGCAGTGTTATCTATGCTATCACATTGTATGACTTTATTTTGATTTATACTGCACGTAGTTGGCCACTGTGATTACCTAGTAATGAGTGGGAAGTGGAACATTCACATATTCCACTATGTCAGAGCTAGTCACATAGACCTCTCTTTCTGATCTTCTGCCTGTCTCCCAGCTGAGTACTGAATATTTGTTCAGAACCTCTACCCACACACTACATTTTTTTGTAAAAATCTTGCAGCATGAAATTGCACTATGGGGAAGAGGTGTCCACAAACTGAGAGTATGTGACAAATGTACTGAAAAATATGAATTCATGTGGATATTCAACAGATGTGGAGTTCACAGGACTCTCCATCAGTTGCAATGACCACTCCGAAATGGCGCTGGGTTGCCATTTCGGGGAGGCTTTGCCCACCGTCCGGAGGCAAGCGCCACGGGTGACGCAGTCTTCTGAGGGGAGGAAGGACCATGCCTTTAAGAAGGCTGGGTCCCTCTACAGCAGCCTCTTTGCTGCCTTCTCTGCAATCCCTCCCACCCACCCTTGGATTAAGAGTGAGATTAGCTGGTGGCCTTTGGAGCCGGATGGGAATTTTTGGCCTGCATCCTAATTGGCAGTTGGTTGCGGGTGCATTTTCGCCCATCCCATTCTTATCTACAGGGTGTGGTTATAAATGCCATGGAAATAATGGTTAGTTAAATTCCTTTCGGTCACAGCTTCGGTTAGTGTGATAAAAAAGCTTGGGTGAGTTCAGGATTGACACGTGGTGCCAAACATTTGGCCATCTCTCTGTCAGGTTGTGACAATCGGCTATCACATGAGAGGTGGTTTTACATGGTACGATCTCCCAGCCAACTGCCTGCTTAGGGTCACAAGGCTCGGCGGGAGGAGTTGGCTGGGGGGTACCAGTTCACAGAGCACCTAAAGACGTGCTGTACAGTGGACAGCACGTTTCAGAAATAGGAGCTCGCCCTGCTATAGGAAATGTCCGGAGATCTAGGATTATCCGGACATTGAAGAATATTGCACTACGGTAGGCCCCCTTGCATTTGGGGGGATATGACTTTAAATAGTTAATAAAGTTGTGGCCCAAATTTTAAACCCAACACCTGTGTCTTGTCTCATTATTTCCAGGCTGGGTGGGCAAAGCACACATAGAAGAGCATGCTAGACAGACCCTCTTCCAGTTGCTCCTCAGCGTCTTTGCACAGCACTGTTCCACCTATCATGCAGAACCCTCGGAAAGATGCTCCATTCCATCTGCATGTGGAAGAGTTATATGAATCCTCTTAAATATTTATATCACTATTCCTCCGTCAATGCACTATTTTCTTCTGATTTGAGAAGCTGAGTGACATCAAACTTGGGTAGGACTTGTAGGATCAAGTAATACCACAAATCTTCAGAAAGGGCTAAGGAACCCCAGGAATCTTCTGTCAATCAGATTTCACAGCACTGGGCTAGACAGGCCAAGATCTAGTCACAGTACAAGGCAGCTTCGGATGGTCCTTCTTGGCTTAATAATAAATGAAATTACTTCTTACCTCTGTTTCTCATTTGGCAGTGGCTGTCAGCACAGACATTACATCCTGTCCAGTTCCCATTGCAGTCAATGCCAAATGAGCTACTGGACTAGGTCCATCCAAAATGGCTCATGGCTCATTGGAAAGCATCCCCAGTACAAGGAAGAAAAAAATGCACACTCTTCAAGGGCGAGGGGGTCCCACTGGAGTTGGAACCTTACTCAACATCATATTTTCACCATGGTGAATTCATCCCAGATCCTAAGAATAACAATGATAATTGTACTCTTTACATTGATGCTCTTTGATGTTACTTCTTCCATCTATCAGAAATGTCACAGCATTTGTCTGGAGGGTCAATATTTATTGACACTGTTGAAATTGCTGTATGTACAAATGATTATAAGAACTTATCTTGTCAATAACAGAATTCTTCTTGATTTTCATTATACCTTTAAGATCAAGATCAGAATATGAATTACTCATGTCAATAGTTTAGATCTAAAATTTATAAACTGCATTGATTGATTGGGTGGGGGAGAATGACTACTTTATGCATTTCCCCCCACTGAAGCTGTCTTGTCAGTTCATTTTAATAATACTGTAGGGGACAATCAATGTGTTGTCTCCATGTAAATGGATATAAAACGTATCTCACCTCCAGTCCTTGTGCATAAGACTTTATGGGCTTGGATTTATTGTGAAAATTGCAGGCCAAGTATTGACATTCCTATCAGTTTGGGGCTGAGCCTATTATTAATAGCTTGTTTCCTTCCTTTCAAATGGAAGCAATCAAGTTCTAAGCTAATTAGGTATGGGAAACTCATGCATTACATTTTCAAGCAAAGAGAAGTTGGGTTTAGAAGTAAATGATATGCCTTTTTTTAACTCTTTTGAGAACAAGCTGGATGCAATTTCTTGTGCTATTATACAATGTTTGTTGTTATTGTTTTGTTGTTGCTTGTGCAAATAATATATACTGATTGTTTATCTTTAATCAGCACTATGCTGTGTTGTAACATGCCATCAGGTCACCTCCAGCCTATGGTGACCCTATGAATGGGCAATCTCCAAAATACCCTCAACAGCCCATCTCAGCACTTGCAAATTCAAGCCTGTGTCTTCCTTCCAAGTCAAGGCTGTGGTCTTCCTCTTTTCCTGTTGCCCTCACTGTTTCCCAGCATTATTGCCTTTTCCAGAGAATCTTGCCTTCTCATAATTTGCTTGCAGTCGGACAGCCTCAGTTTCATCATTTTGCCTTCAGAGATAATTCAAGCATGATTTATGTATTTCATTCATTTCTCTACTGCTCCTTAGTGGGATGCATTGCTCTGTACGATTTGCTCTAAAATCCACTTTTTCAACTTTCTGGAAGTCCAGGATATCTGCAAAGGTAGATCTAACGAAACATTTTTTTTCCTGTCAGTCTTCTCCACTCTTCTGCTTTCACACCCACAAATAGTGACTGGGAATAAAAGAGTGTGGATAATCTTGGATTTGATCTCCAGTGACACACCTCTTAATTATCCTTTTTAATTCCTTCATTGCTACCATTCAGAGTTTCAGTCTTCTGATTTCTTGCTGCAGTCTCCATTTGGACTGATGATTGAACCAAGATATACAAACTCTCTGTTTCAGTTTCTTCATTGTCAATGTTAAAGTTGTGTGGTTCTTCTGTAGTCATTATTTTCGTCTTCTTAATTCTCAACTGTAGTCCCACTTTGGCACTTTCTTCTTTCACTTTCACTAAAAGTCATTTCAAGTCATTGCTGCTTTCTGCCAGTAAAATGGTGCGAACTGCATATTTTTTCCACTTCCTCTTCATCTGAATCTAGTGCAGCTTTCCGTATATGTTCTACATACAGAGAGAACAAATAAGGGGACAAAATGTACCCTTTACATATTATGCATCAGGACAATCAATTGCTGAAGCTCACCCATTTCTTTCAAAACAATCCATACTTTTTCATAATCCAGACTGTCAATGGCTTTTCTGTAGTCTATAAAACATAGACTGATCATCTTCTGAATTTCTTTTAGTGTGCTTCAGTAATCAGTGGATAATTGTTAAAATTATATCTTGGCACTTGAATTGTTTTAGTGATGCTTTTCAGCTTTACTCCTTAGCACAATTTGTTCCTGATCTTGTTTGGGCAAAAATAATATAGCTTTTCCATCTCACATTTCCAATTACACAACATATTTGAATTCTGTATTGACCATCTGGCGATGTCCATGTGTAAAGGCATCTTGGCCAGTTGCTGAAAACATGTATTTGCAAGAAACAGATTGTTGGCTTCACAGAATTCTATGAGTTATTCTGCTTCATTTCTGTCCCCTAGATGAAATTTTCGAGCAACATTTGGCTCTGCTTTCTTCTCTAGTTTAACATTCCAGTCACCTATGATTATGTGCATGTCTTTTTTGGTGTATGATCAATTTCCTCTTGGATGCTTACACAAAAGCTTTCAATTAAATCTTCAGCATCTGTAGTTGGAGCATAGACTTGATTGATGGTTATGTTGACAGGATTTCCACAAGTCTGATTGATTTTATTCAGTCAGATTGTACATTAAAGCCCCTAACTACCTCTGCTACATCTTGCCTCAGTATTAGTGTCCCTCCATTTCTTCTCAATTTGCCATTTCTGGAGTTCAGCTTTTTGTAGTTGTCTGGCAAAAAATATTGTGCTTCAGTCCACTTTAGTTCACCAACATCAAACACTGCAATGTTTATAATTTCCATTTCTTGCTTTATAGTTCCCTGTTGACCCTAATTCACACTTCTCACGTTTCATGTTCCAAGTGTATGTGTTGTGCAGCACAAGACTTTCCTTTCACTTCTGTGCACATCAGCCCCTAGATGTCCTTTTGGCTTTGATTTAGTTGTGCCATGAATGACAATGATATTTGTTCATATTCTTTGCTCTTTCCAAGTAGTTGATTGAGTGCTTTCATCTCTTGTTTCATTTCGGTCTGTCTCATCATAGGGCTTTCAAGGTAAGAAAAGTTCTGCAGTTTCCATTGCCTCTTGTTTTCAAAGTAAGAAACATTCAGCAGTGGTTTACCATTGCCACCTTCTGTGCAGTATTAAGAAAAGTTAGCTTAAGCATCACTACTATTGCCTTTTCCACCAGTGTCACCTTAGCAACTACTGCTGCCCAGTAGCTGTCACCCCCTACACCATTGGAACTATCCATCCTCTTTTGCTGATGTGGTCATTACCCTTGAAGAGAGTGGATGCATCTTAGTTTGGTGTCTCAGCTGTGGGCATCCTTGGAAAACCCTGCTAAGAATCCAGGTTTGTAATGGAGTCTGACCTCCTGACAGCATTGCTTTCAACTTCACTGACAAACTCAAACCCCTTCACCATGTTAAGGTCTATATCCAAGAAGCACTAAGCTATAGCAGCCAGTATTTCTTACTGTTAAAGATTTCTCCAAAAATCTTTCTTCCTCCTTTCACCTACTTGAAAGTTGCACCGTGTTGTTTTACATCATGAATAATTTTCCTGAATATTAGCTTTCAGTTTGAACTCAGTTCAGAATACACTTCAGATCAATGCCTAAACTGTATTCAGTTCAGAATGCATTCCAACTTCATGTCTAGGCTGTGTGCCAGATTTATGCCAAACGTCTTCCTTGAGCTGTAATTTTTTGGGGAAGCAGACTGTTAAATATAAGTAAATAAATAAATCTGAACTATTTTTACTTACCATGAGAATAGTAAGATTAAAATTCAGACTCAAAAATATTTTCAGAAACTATCTGTAATATTAAAGGGGGAGAAAGAGAAATAGTTTTCTCTTTGCACATTTAAAAAAAACTAATTCACAAGCTGTAAGGTAAGTTGTATCTTTATGTCAGGGATAAAACTGGAGTGGGGGCCTCGTATGTGAAAAGCACCTAAGGTTGATGGAGATGGCAAAAACTGTGCAGGAATTTTGCTTGACAATCCTCCCTAGTTTTTATCCCAGGATGGTTTGCTATACAAGCTGAAACATATCTTGTACACATAGAGGTACTCTTTTAGTTCGTTCCCACTCTGTGTGTGTTTATTTACTCTTCCCAGTTCCTGGTAGTGTACTTAGAGATCAACACATTGAATCAACAGCTCACAAGATCCAAGTAAAATACATGAGAACAAAGCAATACATTCTCTACTGGCTCTATACTGTGAATAAAAATGTACAGTGGTAGAATGTTGGGAAATAATTAGGGTGAATTGTGAGTATTTGGGGATGAAAGCAAATAAGAAGACTTCAACTTTGGGGGAAATTCGCAATCTAAACCCATAACTATCGACTAACAACTGAGAATTACTTCAGGTAACATATCAATGCAGAACTCAAAATCAATGCATTGCTTGGTTCTGGAAGCTTCTCAGTTGTTTATTTATGAACAGTGCTTTGTGTTGGAACAGCAGCTCACATCGTCTTCATTATGCCAAATTGCGCTTTGCTCATTCTGTTGTGTTTCCACATGGGTCTATGATTTAAAGAAAACCAAACATGCACAGATACTTATATGTGTTTTTGTATACAAATTCCTGTAATGTACATACAACATGCATTTTAATAATATATGTCTTCTGATCCATACTTTCCCCTGATGTATATGTTGTAGTTTCTCAGTCAGAGAACTGAATTACAAATGCTGAGAAGTACAAATTTTTTTTTACAAAAAGTGTAGTCAATCACATATCAGTTTGGGAAGTGTGAATTGAGTGTTCTAGTATTAAAATGTAACCTGTCCCTTGCCATTCATATGATCTCCCCATCCAGTTCCTACCAGGTAATGAATTTGCCTGTAGCTCCATGTGTTCCAAGTGTTATGTAGGGACTGGTGGCCATACAAATTCAGTTTGAATGCTTAATGAATGAATATGTGGATCTGAAATGTGAAGAATTCTTACCATTGTCTTGTTTCTCATCAAAGACAGGCTGTCTCAAGATGGAGAGATAATCTGTCAATAAATTGCCAGCCTTCACTAGAGTTCTTGCCTCTAGCGTGAGAGTAACGTAACTCGTCTTTTCCACTTTGAGCACAAAATGCAGCTACAAAGAACAGGTACTTCTCCTCTTTTTGAGGCAAGCAAAAAAGAACATGGTGGTTGCTGACGAAGATGCAAACAACCCATCCAGTATAAAAGTCCACATAAAAACAAGGCAATTGTTATTGTTTTATACATCTTTGAAGTCACAATTTCTATCTGTGGCTGACAACAAGAAGTGTTTCTGGTTTCTCATTTACACAACAAGCCAGGATTTACTCCCCTGATATGAAGAGGTGCCCAGAAAGAAGAAATTGTCATGAACTCATATAGAACCTTTAAATAATTGGTTCCTTCAGATTCTGGGTGGCATAAAATGTGCCACTACTTTTCAGAAACCACAACTCTTTTTTAAAAAAACTTGAGCATTCATTTCTATTTCTTGATCACTCATTCCTGCTTTCAGATAAGGACAAGCTAGGATGAGCTCACGGCTTTAATGATAGTCGTATCTCGAATGTACACACTTCATATTTGAATTCTTTGTCATTCATCTCAGATGCAATCTTGGTACTTTAAAGGCATATATAAACCAGGATATTCTGAAATTGGGTTATTGATGTTGCTGTGTGCTATCAGGAGCCATTTGATTAGATTTTTATGGGACAAGTTTGAACTAAAGTTGAAGTTTTCTGAAGCAATGACTTGAAACTGAAATTATTATATATTTTTTGGCCTGCAAGTAGAAATGAATTACGGATATTACTCCTGTTTCAATCATACAAGATCAGAAATGTGTAATTAACATTATGCATGTTCCATAAAACACAAGACTATAGATTTCATGTTTTCTGGTTTCAATGAGACATGTAATTTTGATATATTATTAGTATAACATATATCCCCTTTCTGAGATGACTGTAAAGATCTTTGATAAAATTCATTGATATGGGTGGACGATGCACTCTGTCCAGAGGTACACGGAAGTATTTAAACAGGCAAATATTGGCTGAAATCCTGTTGCCTAATCTTCCTGTAAAACAAATGGCATCGCTTTTAGTGAATTGCTTTGTGTATGGTGATTTCACAACTTGGGGCAATTTGCCTCCAAAAGTTGCTCCATTTGCATAGATACAAAAGAAGATTTTGGCCATTGTGTGGAATTGCAGACTGTGTCATTTTCATTTGTATGGAGTCCTCCAGAACTCAACATCCAGATTTTGGAATGGAATTTTCAGATCAACATTCAGAGTCATCCAAAGTGGGAATTTCCAATATTGTGAAACTGGTCAATAAGAGAGCCACTTCAGGATCTTAGCGAATTAAATACTTTCCCTGCTCCTTGGCAGTGTGTCAATATATTTTAATTTATTTGGCAAAGTAGTATAAATATTTGTTTTGTCCTTAATAAATAATTCCAAATCATGTTTTGTTTTGTTTCCTTTTTTTTTTTCCTTATCAGGCTTTTGAATTTCTGGTGATATTGAATGGTTGAAATCCTGTTGGTGGAGCTGCACAGTCATAAATGATGATGATATCATCCACCAAGGGCATTAATCTTTAATTTAAAGTTTCCTATCCCTCTCCTTCCTAGGAAGGTTCTGAGACTCCCTGGGGATCTCCTTCAGCCTGGGGAAGCCTTTGAGAGTCCCAGAATATGGGCAGGGAGAAGACTTTTATATCTGAAAATCATTATTGTCATTGCTACAGTTTGGATCAGGACTGATAGTACTGATTCCAGATATTAAAGGCTCCCTTCTTCCATCCTGAAGCCCTCAGAGGCTTCCCTGGGATAAAACGGATCTCTAGGGAGACTTGGAACATTGGGGTGGGGGAACACAAAACTTTGAATTAATGATTTAAGCCTGTGGCTGATGACATCATCATTGTTTATGACTGTATTGTTGAGCAACAGGGTTTTAGCCAATGCTTCCTTTTTGCCCCTCTCTTTCATGCTGTCATGTACTTTCAGATATTTTGGTTTTCAAGGTATGTGAGATATTTAAGGAGTGGTCTTTCCAATGCCACTCCCCAATAAGTGTCCATGGTGAAGTGAGGATTCGAAACCAATCTCATGAGTCCTAGTCACTCATTCTATCCAACATCATTCTGACTCTCCTTTTAGCATGCAGCTTTTATTTTTATCTTTTAAATTGTTCTGTTCGCTAGCTGATTTGAATTATTGGTAAGAGTGAACAGGATATACAGTTTTTATAAACATGAAAATAAATCCACGTTTAGCCACACTTAGAGCTGACTTGCGGAAATCAATGTGAATTAAGTAACTGACTTAGGTCTCATTGATTTAAGTGACTCTATTCAAAGCATGACTTCAAGTGAACTAAAACCAGTATTTGTCTTCACTGTCCTCTGAAGCCATTGTTAATATTCCAGGATGCCTATCAGAATGCTTCTCAGAGCTATGTAAGGACCACAAGTTTCAGTTTAGGTCCTTGTTTAATAATTTGGAAAACAGCCTGATTTGCTTCAGACTAGCCCAGAGGCCATCAGTTTGATTAAGGTTCAAATATGAATGAATCTTAATTATCATCTGTTGCTCTTGTTATCATCATTGGAAATGAAACGGGAGGCTCACTACTTATTTATTCACCATAACTGGATGAGAATTTCTGAGAGTAGTCTGAAGGGAGTTGTGTGTACCAAACAAACTTCAGACACATGCATGCATATGTTTATGTGCCATGTTTCTTTCAATTTTGACCTTTGGAAAAAAAAATAGGAATTGCCAATAGCTTGGTAGAATTGGAGGAAATTTGCCATCATAGTAGCCCCTTAAGAAGGAAAGCAGGTCAGGTCTCAGTTGAACAGATATAGGGAGGCTTGTACAAGAACAGCCTGTACTGCTGGGAGGCAGGATCAAAAAGGAGACACTTACCCTGGGTATATTTTTGGCAAGCAATTGTTATGGAAATGATGTAAAACACAGAGATGACCCTACTTGAGAAACTTGCAGTTAGAGATGGGGATATTCATATATTAATAGGAATATCCCCACGCAGCTGAACGTAACGAGGGTCCACTCATGCATCTGGTGGTGGCCCCACTCATCCATCAAATTGCTCGTGGAGAACCGCTTTCTTCCTGCTCAGCTGGCCACTCAGCAGCCATGCAGGGATACTCGTCCTCCCTCCCCCTGCCTGGAGTGGCCAGCCGAACAGGAAGAGAGCAGCACTCCAGGAGCAATTGGAAGGATGAGTGGATGGTCCAGCTCCAGGGAGCGGACCCTCGTTAAGTCCAGCTGTGCAGGGATATTGGTATTCATATATGAATACGAATACCCCCATCTCTACTTGCAGTATTTCAGACAAATAGGCATGGCTGCTTTTGAGGACGTATTCTGGTAGATAGTGATTTGCTTTCACTCACCCATATGTTTTTGAGAAAGTTGATTTCTGTGAAAATTGTGTGTCTCGTATCTCTGGGTGAGAAATCTTCAGAATTTCAGAACAATTGGTGCAGAAACCAAGGAATTATGACAAATGCAAAATAGCTATTTGACAAATATTAGTTACTAAATCACAGATGTTGATAGATTTTGGACAACTATAGACAAGAGGCAAGACTCTGAGGTTCACATTGTTTTCTAAGTAGGCATCAATTGCTACAGACTCTCCAATCCCACAGACTCCATAAAAACTCAAGAACTATTTTTCTTGTTTCTCAGAGGGAGAACAAGCAAGGAGCTCTACATTCTTGAATAGTCCAGCACTGCAGTCCTTTGCTATCCCTGGTCCAACTACCAGGATTTGAAAGCCCTGATAAAAACCATCCATGTGATCAGAATCTAGAGCTGTCAGTCCCCAAACTGTATCTCTTCCTCCCCACCCACTCTCCCTATGTTAGAATGTTCCTTAAACAACATGAAGGAAATGTATATATTTTTTTTAATTCAGGTTTAATTTGCAAGTCTCATTGCCAAGGCATATATTGCTGAAGACATCCTGTTGTAGCAAAAAAAATAGGTGTATCAGAAGAAATATGCATTCCCTTTAACTGGGGAAGATATGCAGTGTAGTGTACTGAAAAGCATGATGAAGACATGGGTTCAAAGCTCCACTCAGCCAAGGAAATTCATTAGTGGGGAGTGGAACTGGTAAAAACACTCCCTAAATATCTCACCTACCTTGAAAACCATATCATAGTTTGACAACCCATAACAAAACACATTTTTGACCCTCAGTTAGCCAAATTTGGGGTGGATTCAGTCAGACCTAAAGCACAGCCTTACTGCATATCTGTTTTATTGAAAGGCAACATTTGGAATCAGTCCACAGTGCAGCACATTGCTCCACATCTTACAAGATCAATTATCCCACCAGGCAACCAAGCACAACAGATTAAATCCAGCATCCTACTTTCATCTCCTACACTTCCTGGCAACACCCATTTGCAAATGTGGTTTGCCATTGATGTAGAGAAATGTACATGGCCTACAGGTGGACTGAGGTAAATGAATGTGTGGCTGCCTAATTTCTATTGGAAATGTAGCATAAACTCATTTTTCATATACATCTCCCCAGTAGGCATGAACATGTGGACCCTGGATTTAGACTGTTAGCGTTATTTATATGGGCATGCCAAGATACTTTTAATTGTAACGCTGCCTTGAGAGAGAATCTGAAATGTAGGACAGAACATTATTCATAATAAATCAATATTTCTTTCTAATGTACTTCCAAATACAGTGTATGTTTTTAAATTAGTCTTCTATCTGCTTGCTTTTGGCAATGGTGAGAAGAAATATTTAAATATGCATACAGGTGAGGAGAAGTTTGTGGCGATATATACAGCACGCGCACACACACATACACATACACACACATTAGGATTCTTGGTGAAAGCATTGTAATACAAACAAATAAATTAGTTAGTTATATGCCATCAAGTCAGAACCAACTTGACCCTAACAGGCTTTCAAGTTAAGTAAGGGCTTGATCACACGTGTCAAAAAAACCCCTGTTATACCAATTTAGATCATTTCATAATTCTCCACACACATGACATATGGCCAGCATTGATTCAAGTGGTTTATTTCCCCCTCACTGGGAGGGTTGTTTTAAATTTTACCAATAATGAACCACTTCATTCTTTATCATTTCAGTTGCTGTGAATGTTGCTGTTGATTTATTTCCTTTGCAAAGGGGTCAGGTTTCATCCATCCATCCATCCATCCATCCATCCATCCATCCATCCATCCATCCATCCATCCATCCATCCATCCATCCATCCACCCATCTATCTATCTATCTATCTATCTATCTATCTATCTATCTATCTATCTATCTATCTATCTATCTATCTATCTAGTGATATTGACAAATATTAGTAGTAGCCACTGGAACCACTGCTACCACCAGAAAAACAACATGAATACATTCCTCAGAAGGAAACAGCCTTCCCCTCCCCTTGGAGTGAAAGAGGGCTTGTAATTTCCTGTTTGAATTGTAAAGAAAGGAGTGTTACATGTTTTTAACCCTGCTCTTCACTTTGCAAGTCTTTCAAACCCCACTTCCTCCTCCTGATGCTGTTCAAATCCTCGAGCCACAGCTAAGCCAAAGCTTCAGCACCATGGCTCGCCACTGCCTCCCTCCCTGGATAACGCGAGACCCTCAGTCTCACGAGAATGTTTGGGCGAGAGGGGGGAATGTTAGGTTATTTAAGGGGCGTTCACTCCTCTCCCTGTCCTCTTCCTTTCCTGGCATTGGTAAAGGATAGAGCTCTGCTGCTCTGTGCTGTCTCGAGTTGCGTCACAGTTCGGAGGCCTGCAAGAACAATGCTCAGGAGTCTGAAGGGGGTAGCATCGGCTACCTCCTGTGGTCTGATCGCTGATTCTTTATTTAACCCGGGCTATTATTTACAATACCCATCATGGATTGCTGCCTTGTCGTGGCAAAGGGGCTTAAGTAATTCAGAGAAACTATGGGCTATGCCATGCAGGGACACCCAAGACAGACAGGTCATAGTGGAGAGTTCTGACTAAATGCGATCCACCTGCAGCAGGAACTGGCAAGCCACTCCAGTATCTTTGCCAAGAAAACTCCATGAACAGAAACAAAAGGCTAAAAGATATGACGCTGGAAGATGAGCCCCTCAGGTCGGAAGGTGTCCAACATGCTACTGAGGAAGAGTGGAGGACAAGGACAAGTAGCTCCAGAGCTAATGAAGTGGTTGGGCCAAAGCCGAAAGGACGCTCAGCTGCGGACATGCCTGGAAGTGAAAGGAAAGTCCGATGCTGCAAAGAAAAATACTGCATAGGAACCTGGAATGTAAGATCTATGAACCTTGGTAAGCTGGATGTGGTAAAACAGGAGATGGCAAGAATAAACATTGACATCCTGGGCATCAGGGAACTAAAATGAACGGGAATGGGCAAATTCAATTCAGACGATTACCATATCTACTATTGTGGGCAAGAATCCCGTAGAAGAAATGGAGTAGCCCTCATAGTCAACAAAAGAGTGGGAAAAGCTGTACTGGGATATAATCTCAAAAATGATAGAATGATTTCAATACGAATCCAAGGCAGACCTTTCAACATCACAGTAATCCAAGTTTATGCACCAACCACCGATGCTGAAGAGGCTGAAATTGACCAATTCTATGAAGACTTACAACACCTTCTAGAACCGACTCCCAAGAAAGATGTTCTTCTCATGATAGGGGATTGGAATGCTAAAGTAGGGAGTCAAGAGATAAAAGGAACAACAGGTAAGTTTGGCCTTGGAGTTCAAAACGAAGCAGGGCAAAGGCTAATAGAGTTTTGTCAAGAGAACAAGCTGGTCATCACAAACACTCTTTTCCAACAACACAAGAGGCGACTCTACACATGGACATCACCAGATGGGCAACACCGAAATCAGATTGATTATGTTCTCCACAGCCAAAGATGGAGAAACTCTATACAATCAGCAAAAACAAGACCTGGAGCTGATTGTGGCTGTGATCATCAGCTTCTTATAGCAAAACGCAAGCTTAAACTGAAGAAAGTAGGAAAAACCACTGGGCTAGTCAGGTATAATCTAAACCAAATCCCTTATGAATACACAGTGGAAGTGAAGAACAGTTTTAAGGAACTAGATTTGGTGGACAGAGTGCCTGAAGAACTATGGATGGAGGCTCGTAACATTGTACAGGAGGCAGCACCGAAAACCATCCCAAAGAAAAGGAAATGCAAGAAAGCAAAGTGGCTGTCCAACGAGGCCTTACAAATAGCAGAGAAGAGAAGGGAAACAAAATGCAAGGGAGATAGGGAAAGTTACAGAAAATGGAATGCAGACTTCCAAAGAATAGCAAGGAGAGACAAGAGGGCCTTCTTAAATGAACAGTGCAAAGATATAGAGGAAAATAATAGAAAGGGAAAAACCAGAGATCTGTTCAAGAAAATTGGAGATATTAAAGGAACCTTTTGTGCAAAGATGGACATGATAAAGGACAAAAATGGTAGGGACCTCACAGAAGCAGAAGACATCAAGAAGAGGTGGCAAGAATACACAGAGGAATTATACCAGAAAGATCTGGATGTCCCGGACAACCCAGATAGTGTGGTTGCTGACCTTGAGCCAGACATCCTGGAGAGTGAAGTCAAGTGGGCCTTAGAAAGCACGGCTAACAACAAGGCGAGTGGAGGTGATGGCATTCCAGTTGAACTATTTAAAATCTTAAAAGATGACGCTGTTAAGGTGCTACACTCAACATGCCAGCAAGTTTGGAAAACTCAGCAGTGGCCAGAGGATTGGAAAAGATCAGTCTACATCCCAATCCCAAAGAAGGGCAGTGCCAAAGAATGCTCCAACTACCGTACAATTGCACTCATTTCACACGCTAGCAAGGTTATGCTCAAAATCCTACAAGGTAGGCTTCAGCAGTATGTGGACCGAGAACTCCCAGAAGTACAAGCTGGATTTCGAAGGGGCAGAGGAACTAGAGACCAAATTGCTAACATGCGCTGGATCATGGAGAAAGCCAGAGAGTTCCAGAAAAACATCTACTTCTGCTTCATTGACTACGCAAAAGCCTTTGACTGTGTTGACCACAGCAAACTATGGCAAGTTCTTAAAGAAATGGGAGTGCCTGGCCACCTTATCTATCTCCTGAGAAATCTATACCTGGGACAGGAAGCAACAGTTAGAACTGGATATGGAACAACTGATTGGTTCAAAACTGGGCAAGGAGTACGACAAGGCTATATATTGTCTCCCTGCTTATTTAACTTATATGCAGAATACATCATGCAAAAGGCAGGACTGGATGAATCCCAAGCCGGAATTAAGACTGCCGGAAGAAATATCAACAACCTCCAATATGCAGATGATACCACTGTGATGGCAGAAAGTGAGGAGGAATTAAAGAACCTCTTAATGAGGGTGAAAGAGGAGAGCACAAAAAATGGTCTGAAGCTCAACATCAAAAAAACTAAGATCATGGCCACTGGTCCCATCACCTCCTGGCAAATAGAAGGGGAATATACGGAGGCAGTGACAGATTTTACTTTCTTGGGCTCCATGGTCACCACAGATGGTGACAGCAGCCACGAAATTAAGACACCTGCTTCTTGGGAGGAAAGCGATGACAAACCTAGACAACATCTTAAAAAGCAGAGACATCACCTTGCCGACAAAGGTCCACATAGTCAAAGCTATGGTTTTTCCAGTAGCGATGTATAGAAGTGAGAGCTGGACCATAAAGAAGGCTGACCGCTGAAGAATTGATGCTTTTGAATTGTGGTGCTGGAGGAGAGTCTTGAGAGTCCCCTGGACTGCAAGGAGAACAAACTTATCCATTTTGAAGGAAATCAACCCTGAGTGCTCACTGGAAGGACAGATCCTGAAGCTGAGGCTCCAATACTTTGGCCATCTCATGAGAAGAGAAGACTCCCTGGAAAAGACCCTGATGTTGGGAAAGTGTGAAGGCAAGAGGAGAAGGGGACGACAGAGGACGAGATGGTTGGACAGTGTCATCGAAACTACCAACATGAATTTGACCCAACTCTGGGAGGCAGTGGAAGATAGGAGGGCCTGGCGTGCTCTGGTCCATGGGGTCACGAAGAGTCGGACATGACTTACAGACTAAACAACAACAAATTATTTACAATATTACATTAACCCCTTTCTGTATATTTAATTACTATTGATTAATTATTTTAACTTTAATATTGTGTTATTGGGAGTGGGGGTTTTCAAGTAAGGGGGGTCGCGACCGTGTGGTTCAACCCCGCCTGCTCTGCTGGGATTATAATGCCAAAGCCACTTGTACCAGGAAGCCATGTCATTTCAGGCATGAATGTTCAGCATGTGGGGGTCAACACCCCAATATATCATGTTTCAGAGCGGGGGCTCAGCATCAAAATAGGGGCACAGGAGGAGGAAAAAAACCCGGTAGTAGCGCTTGTAACACTTGGAAAGGGCCCCAGCCCTATTAGAGTTGCAGTTTTAGAAGCTTGGTTGTATGATTACTTCTGTAGGGCGGATGCTAATTACTTATTTGATGGTTTTAAGTATGGCTTTAGGATCCCGGCAGTGGGCGAGCGCAAAGCATTTTTTGCGCAGAACCTGAAATCTGTCTGTGGAATGGAAGATGTGGTTCAGGACAAAATTGCCAAGGAAGTAAAGGAAGGGAGAGTGCTGGGACCCTTTGCGACACCCCCTTTAGGAACCTTAAGGGTCTCGCCTTTGGGAATAGTTCCAAAGAAGGTCCAGGGTGAGTTTAGATTAATACACCACTTGTCCTACCCAGAGGGAGAGTCGGTCAATGATGCCATCCCTCAGGAACTTTGTACTGTGCACTACACCTCTTTTGATGAGGCGGTTCGCATGGTAAGGAAGCGCGGTGTAGGGGTGGAAATGGCAAAATGTGATATTAAATCAGCTTTCTGGATTTTGCCAGTTCACCCGCAGGATTTTGATCTCTTAGGCTTCCATTTTCAGGGATCCTTTTACATTGACAGAGCCTTGCCCATGGGCTGTTCTGTATCATGTGCTGCCTTTGAGCATTTTAGCTCGTTTATCGAATGGAAGCTCAGGCGCATTATTTAGATGATTATCTTTTTGCAGTGAGAAGAACACAGGGAGGTGTAAATTTATATTAAACACTTTTCAAGCAATGGCTGAGGAGCTAGGCTTACCACTGGCAGAGGAAAAGACAGAGGGACCTGCCACATCCCTGACTTTCCTCAGCATTGAGCTAGATACCTTACAGCAGACTTCAAAGCTGCCGGATGACAAGTTAGCTGATCTTAAGATTCGCATAGCATCACTATTACAAAGGAAAAAGGTTTCTCTGTGAGAGCTTCAGGAGATTGTGGGCCATTTAAACTTTGCTTGCAGAGATGTGGCGCCGGGACACACCTTTTTCATTGGCTCTGCGATGCAGTGAAGGGTCTGCATCGCCCTTTGCATAGGACTAGGGTTACGCGCGGTATGAGGGAGGATCTCCAGGTTTGGAGTCAGTTTTTAGCCAAGTTTAACGGAATATCTTTCTGGAGAGGTGAGATAGGGCTTAATGCGGACTTTCAGATGCTTCAGGTTCTTTAGGGTTTGGAATTTATTTCAGGGGAAGATGGTGTGCTGGTACATGGCCAGACGATTGGCATCAGTCTGGTATTACAAGGGATTTGACATTCCTAGAATTCTTCCCAATAGTTGGCGCGCTGTGGATATGGGCTGAGGAGTGGTCAAACTCTGTCATGCGGTTTTGGTGCGATAACCAGGTGGTAGTTTACATTGTAAACAATCTTACGTCTCATTCAGAGCGGGTCATGGCGCTAGTTAGAGCATTCACGCTGCAGGCTTTGAAATTCAATATTTTGGTTCAGGCCCGGCATGTTCCAGGGATAGACAATAGATTAGCTGATGCATTGTCACGTCAACAGATTGAGCTGTTCAGGGAGCTAGACCCCGGAGCCAATGAGTTCCCGGAGATTCTGCCCCCAGAGGTTTGGCAAATTGGCATGAAGACGCGGAAAGAGCAATAGGCTTGGCCCTGGCACCGAGGACACGTAAAGGCTGTGAGTATAGAGTTTCAGGAATTTAGGAAGTTGGTCAACCTGGAGCCAGTTTGGCCTGCACCAGTGGATCACCTTCAATTCATTGTACATTTGAATAGATTGGTGCCTGGAACTATACAGGGTAGGTTGTCAGCAGTTGCCTTCTATGCTAGGATTAATGGTTACCAGGATTATTCATCAGATTACCGCATTAGGAAAATGATTGAAGGGTGGTCCAAGGAAAGGGGTAGAGTTCAGGACACTAGGGCTCCCATATCACCTGCGTTGTTAGAACGCATCTGCAAGCAGTGAGAGCTTCTATGTAGGGATGAGTATGAAATTGTTTTATTTAAAGCAGCGTCCTTGTTGACGTTTTTCGGGGCCCTCAGGATTAGCGAAGTAGTGGCTGCTGGAAAGACTGACAGGACCAGGGTAGCGCTGCAATGGCAGGACATTAGGGTTGTGGACGGGATGGTTCAAATTCACATTAGACGATCCAAGACCGATCAAATGGGCAAGGGTGCTCAACTTAAACTAGCATGTTGCCATATAGAAAGCATTTGCCCTTTGAAAGCCACGATCGCATACTTGGAAGTTAGGGGACAAGACCAAGGCTATTTCTTTAAACATGCAGATAATTCACCAGTAACAAAGTACCAGTTCTGGAAATTGACAGACGTAGCGCTGGATAGGGTTGGCATACACGGATTGAGATTTGGCACACATTCCTTTAGAATTGGTGCAGCATCCACTGCTGCAGCTTTAGGTTACAGCACAGATGAAATTAAGTGTTTGGGTCGGTGGTCTTCATCTAGCTATCGTAGATACATTAGAACACTTCCTAATGTCTAGGCAGGGGCCTGGTTTTTGTTATATTTCCGCAGGTTCCATGGCGACGGCAAGGCAGAAGCATGTTTTGATTGTGGGCCACATCTATGTATATTGGGCAGTGCAATATGCGGCTGCATCCCCATGGGGGAGCAACCTGGGCCTTGGAGCCAGAGCCCACATCGTATGGAAAGGGCTGCGTGGAATGCTGTGGAGCCAACTATGCCGGGCAGTGGCATTTGGCCAATTTCCACCAGATTTAATGGTAATACATCTGGGTGGCAATGATTTGGCCAGGTATTGTGGAAAGGCATTGGTCCTAGACATTTTACGTGACCTGAAATGTTTGAAGGCCACGTATCCGGCCATACATATTCTATGGTCCACGGTCGTACCTCGGTTGGCATGGAGAGATGCCAGGAATTTTTTCTCCATTAACACAGCACGCAGGAGTGTTAACTGGGAGGTCTGCAGAGTGGTCTGTGCCGACCTTGGATCGGTGATTGGTCACCAGAGGATCCGCTTGCATAGGACTGAGTTTTTTCAGAACGATGGTGTACATCTGTCCGATTTGGGTTTGGATGTCTTCTTGGAAGACATCAAGGGGGGCCTGCTTTCTGAGCTTGATCGGCTCGATGGCGGGCATGGGACTTAGCTTGGCTAGTTCCTGTGCTGTGGCGGGTAGTGCGGATATAACAGGTTTTCTGGTGATTCCCATTGCAAACTCAGGTAAGCTGTAGCCCATCTGACCTCCCAGCGCTGCGGATTGTGCGATTACAGTGCTTGGGGGGAAAGATGCGCTGGGGCCACAACCGGACCAACAGTCAACAACGAGAAGCTGACTTGAGGTCCGGGGGTGGTCAAATGGTGGCTGGCTGGGTTCTCGCTGTCTTTAAGGCTGCGAAAACTTGGGGCCAGGGACTCACCCATTTTGTTGATTAGGGGGTTCTTTGAGACCTCTGCGCTTTAACCTGATTCTGCACTACGGCAGGCCCCCCTTTGCCAAAGGATGGCAACATTGATTATGATTAATAAAGTGTGGCCCGTGTTTTATTCCATAATTCTTGTCTCGCGTCTTTATTCCAGGGTTGGGAGGGCAAAGGGGAAAGAAGAATAAACTGAGAAGAACTGAAAGGGAGAGATATGCAGGGAAAGTGAGTAAAGGCTGGAAAGAAAAGGGGAGTGGGGTAGAAGGCACTGTTTCATCGATATATCACCTTTGGTAATTAAAAAAAAAAAAGACAAGGAGGGGCTGATTGTCCCAAGAAACAGTAGAGAAAATGAATCAATACAAAATTAAAGAGCAGTGTAGCCTGCTATAATAGTGCAAATAGAAAGAAATGAATCAATATAGTTAAAAACAATGTGAATGCTCCTGCCAATATATATATCACATGACTGCTGAAAAAAATGTTTTGGTACAACAGAGGTATGAAAAGAATCGGTATAACTGAGATTCTTTTCTCACATGTGATTGATATTTAAGGAGTGGTTTTACCAGTTCCACTCCGCCTATGATTTTTGATGGTCAGTGGAGGTTCGAACCCTGGTTTCCAGAATCCTAACCTGTCACTCTATCTGCTACAGTACATTGTGTACTTTAACCAAATAAATAGCCCGATAATTATTTTTCATTCTCGTATATGATTTCACAAAACAAAGTATTTTGTAGGATTATTTTTCCTCAAGTAGTATATTAACAATGTTGTGGTGAGGAGATGACAGTATTTGGGATGGACCATTTTCTCCTCAGTCTTCTCCTTTATTATTCTCTGTGTTTGCTCTTTTATGCTTTTATTCCTCCCAAAGAAGAGAGTCTTCCTGAATATGGTGCTGGACTACAACTCCCATAATTTTGAGCCAGGATATCAAAATGTAGTGCATCACATCTGGAGTGGACTACTTTTCTTAAAACTAGCCTTGTCCTTCACTCTGTTTTCCTTTTGTGGGTTTGTGTACCAACTTAGGTCTTAGGAAGCTGGTAAACCACAAATTCCCCAAACAACTAGTTATAAGGGGAAATTCTACTCTTAAACAACATTTCTGACCTCCAGCTAGAACATTGTGAGATTTACACATACTAATGATGGAGAAAAACTCAGTTACTTTTTGAACACAGATCAAAGATTTAGTTTTTGAAAAAACACTTCCATGAAAATATTTTATTGTCCCAAGGAGATGTTTTAATTTTGCAGCGATCCAATAGCAGTACTCCTGAGACCAAGGTACGAGCACAAATACATCCATCTCTTTATTTTACAATACTACATTATCCAAAAATGTATTTTTCTCATGAAAAATAAGTATAGGTCCTTCAGATGACCACTCAATGACAAATGGCATTTTCATAAATCTGAAATGGTCAAATGGCCAGCTTCCTGGGGTGGAAGAAGTTCATGTTTGGTTAAGAATCATGATTGCAACAAAATGTTGAAATATGGATAGAATAATATCCATTGAAAGAACCCAACATCATTTATCACTTGCTACTGAAGTCAATGTGGCTAGGAAGCCAAGGAACATTAAAGTGGCATGAAACACATGGGGAAAGCTGGCTTTTGTGACACTTCCTGTGTCATGACGCTATGCATTTGAACTGAATAAGCAGGAAGGCAAATAATTTTGACAATATTTAGAGTTTTCCGGGGTGTGTGTGGAATCTGACACTTGGAATGAATAAACATATTATTGGAGCTCTCCTTGTATTGACCCCTGGGACAAACAGTAGCTCCTCCTTATTTAAGTAGGCTTTACAGAGCTTACAGCCAATGGTTGTTGGTAAGTAGGTTTGTGGCAAAGATCCGTTATCATATGCATTAGACAGCCTAGAACAGCATTGGACAACAAGTGGTCTTGTAGATACTGGATTCCAAATCCCATCATCCCCAACCACTGACTATGCTGGGTGTAGCTGATGAAAACTGGAGTCCAGAAAAATCTAGTGGGCTATAGGTTCCCCTGTTCTGGCTACAAATGTCTCATCTGTAGCAGGAACCATAATGAACTGTGAAGAAGTAAGCATATTTCTGATAATCAGTGTGCAAGATATAACAGTTGGACCTTCACTGAAAATACTCTTTGTTTTGGTTTGGGGATGGATGGCTAAAATGATTGCGTTTTGTGGTTTCCATGCCTTTGCTGTCATCAGAATAGAAAACACCAACACTTAATTCAGGGTTCTTTTGCATTTCATAAGATGAAAAAGTGACCTCAAAGACACACTGGCAATGACCCAAACCATGGTGAGTCAGGTGTCAATCTGAGGTGTGTTCCTAGACACTTTGTCAAATGACACTTGAAGGCAGGGGTATGGGTCCATCTACTATGCATTCAGTATAATCATGAGGTGGATTGAGGGAGGGAAAATAGATTCAAGGAGAAAAGAAAGCAAGAAAGACTGGAAGCTGTGAATCCCACTCTTGTGGTGTGTGTAGCAAAAATTGAATTAATTTGTGCTGTCTGTTTGGATAAGTGTTCTCATTCCTTCATCTGCTATATGGCCCAACACACTATATAGATTCACTTTTCCATTTATAACTTGATTGTATGTAATGACTGATGCCTGAATCTCATCTGCTTAGAAAACAATATATTATTTATACAGTGTTATATTAATCGAAATGTAGAGTAATGGTATTGGAAGGGGCCTATAAGGTCCCACCCCTGCTCAGTGCAGGAGTCCAAATCAAATAGGTTCATAGAATAATGGAAGTGGAACATGCCTGTGTGATGTATTCATTCTGACTAAAGTAGTAGGAAGAGAGGATGTAGCTGCTTAAGAGCACTTTTTTTCCATTCTGCACAGATATATTCCCCCAAAGCACCCTGAAATCAACCACGAAATGGTCTGATTCATTTTTTTCATTGTGGTTTGTTTCATGCCCATCTCTATGCTAGATAAACCAGACTTATGCAGACAGAAAGAAAGAGAAATTCCTTTCATTGCTTTCCTGGCCAATTATTTCTGCTTCCTTTGTAATCCCTCAGATATTTTGCCAATATAGAACCTTCCATATTCAGCTCACAGCTTTTCCACAAGTTAATTTTGTGGGAAAATCTATTGGCTATGGTGTGCACACAGCTTATAAAAATCTATTCCTATTTATGATGATGCCATATGCAATTGGTTCACCATGAGTCCAGTAGCCAATGGCTTTCAGCTGGATCTCTGCAGATCACCATGCACTGGCTGATTGCATGGATCCTTTCTGCCATTGCTCCAGAATGGTTCTGTTTTCCAGTTGCTTCCAATGAAAAGAAATGGGATGTGGACAGCAATTGTCATTTCAGAGGTAATATGCCTGAAGTTGCTTCTCAATGGGTGCCACATTCAGTTTGGCCATATCATAGAGTCTTCACAAATTCAAATTGGCAGCAAGTGTTGGTGTTGGAAACAACACTCTGTCAATAGAGTTGTTGTAAGGGAAAAAGAAGAAGGCTGACAGCCGAAGAATTGATGCTTTTGAATTGTGGTGCTGGAGGAGACTCTTGAGAGTCCCCTGGACTGCAAGGAGAACAAACCTATCCATTTTGAAGGAAATCAACCCTGAGTGCTCACTGGAAGGACAGATCCTGAAGCTGAAGCTCCAATACTTTGGTCATCTCATGAGAAGACTCCCTGGAAAAGACCCTGATGTTGGGAAAGTGTGAAGGCAAGAGGAGAAGGGGACGACAGAGGACGAGATGGTTGGACAGTGTCACCGAAGCTACCAACATGAATTTGACCAAACTCCGTGGAAGACAGGAGGGCCTGGCGTGCTCTGGTCCATGGGGTCACGAAGAGTCGGACATGACTAAATGACTAAACAACAACAAGGGAAAAAGCCCACTCTGACTTCATACCATGTGCAGGGCTTGGGAAGTTGACTTGACAAACCACAACTCCCAGAAGTCTCCTGGGCACAGCTAACAATAGATTCATAGTGCTGAATAGTATTGTTTGAGGGAATTTTTCCTCACTGAGGGGAGATATGATAGCACTTTTCAAATATTTGAAAGGTAGTCATACAGAGGAAGGGCAGGATCTGTTCCTGGTCATCCCAGAATGCAAGACATGTAACAATGGGCTCCAACTACAGGAAGCCAGATTTAGGCCGTGTGGCAGAACCACCATAGTTCTGTCCAGGTAGAAAGGCCACACATAGCTCACTCAACCACACTACACTTTGTCCCAGGGAGGGTGGAGTCTCAGGGGGGTCAATGTGTTGAGGCGAAGGAAAATGTTCCTACCTGGTTACACTCTGACTCTCCCAAAAGAGTCAGGGGAAAATTCTCCTGGCTGCATATTTTAAGGCTTCACATGAACCAGACCAAGTACCATACTTTTCCATGTATAAGACGATACTTTTGTCTAAAATCTTTAGAGAAAAAATTGGGGGTCATCTTATACACAGAAGTAAGCTGAGGAGAGAACAAAAACAAGTGGAGGGGGAAAGGGATCAAAGCGATTCTGCCGTGCTTTGATCACTGCTTTTCCCTCCACTTGCTAAGCCCCATGGGGGAAGGGAAAGCAGGGATAAAAGGGCTGCAGGATCGCTTTGATCGCTGCTTTCCCCTCCACTTGCTAAGCCCCATGGGGCTTAGCAAAAGGAGGGAGAAAGGGATCAAAGCAATCCCGCGGCTGCATGAGGGAGAAAGGGATCAAAGTGATCATGCGGCCGCAAGGTTACTTTGATCCCTTTCCCCCTCCACTTGCTAAGCCTGCTTAGAATTTTTAATTTGGGGTTAGAAAAGTGGGGGGCGTTTTATACATTGGGGCATCTTACGCACAGAAAATTACGGTAGGTCACAAAACACCCAGAAAAATAAAACTATTCTGCTTTGGCCAAGGAGCTTTCTTCAGCACTCCAACCCCTCTGCTTTCCACAAACCACACTTGGGTACAATACAAAGAAAAGTTTATTTCAGGAATGCTTCAAAAAAGGTCAAAAATATTTTCTCATGAACAAAAGGTTCAGGAACATGCTACAGAAGGCCAAAACAAAGAAATCACAGAAGCATGTTCGACAAGCAAAATATTTTTTTAAAAAGCATTTAGGCATGAGAACATCTATGAGCATATACAGAATAAAATTCCCCAACTAAAAAAAAAACACAGCTTACTAGGCTATTTCTAATACTCACGAACATGGATCTCATTCTTGGATTACTACAAAGAAGAACATAGTTACATGTCTTGTCTGGTGCCAAGACACACTCTCTTGTGTCTTCTTGCTCTCCTTATATCCCAATGTTTCCTAATCAATATCCACTGATCACGAGGCTACAAACACAGAACATTCTGGATGGTAACTCCCTCCTTGAAAGTAACTTTTTTCTTATGTTCCCCACTCCCAACTCGTCGTATGATTCCACTTCATTAATTAACCAGGATGGGGAAACAACTTGTGTCCTTGAATGCTGCACAGTACACCTCCCTTCTTTCTCTCATATGAGACAGTACACTTGTGTAAATGTTTCTTCAGTGATCTGATCTTATAGCTCAGATTATGACCATTAATCCTCAGCTGGCACTTTCACAGCCTCCTCTGTTCCCTTAGCATGACAGGCTGAATATCAGGAAAAACTTCTTAACCGTTAGAGCAGTATGACAATGGAACCAATTACCTCAGCAGGTGATGAGCACTCCAACATGGGAGGTATTAAAGAGAAAATTGGACAAGCATCTGTCAAATCTACTTCAGTTTGGATTCCTGCATTGAACAGGGGGTTGGGTTCTACAGTAGAGATGGACATGACTTAAGTTGGCCCAGGGTGACAACATTTATTGGCATGTTCCCTCTCTTCAAGCCACAGCCTGCTGCCCCACTCACAAGCCTCCATAATGCCCGGGTTGTCCTCCTACACTGACTGCCCAGTCCAGGAAGGAGCTCGGGCTTCCTCTCCCCATCTCCTCTGGCAGCTGACCACTCAACAGCTGTGCAGGGAGAATCTCTGTTCTGCCTCCTTATCTGAGTGGTTGGCTGCCAGAGAAGGTGGGGAAGGGAAGCCTGAGCTCCTTGCCGGACTGGACAACCACAGAAGGAGGACAACCCGGGTGGTGTGTGGAGGCTTGTGATTGGGGCAGCTTGCTGGGGTGGGTGGGGAGAGGGAATGTGCGGCACCTGTAGTGCCACACCAATGAATTTTGTCACCCCAGGCTGACTTAAGTCGGGCCCATCTCTACTCTACAGCCTTAGAGGAACCTTCTAACTTAATTATTTTATGATTCTACATTTCCTTATTTTCAAAATATTTATTTATTTAGTTTAGTTTACAGCCAATCAAAACAACACACCAGACACAATGAAAACTGCTGTCAAATATAGTATTAAAACAAACAATGGCATGATGACCAATAAAAGATCTTGGCTTTTAAAACATCAATAAATACAGCATTTCATAATGCCCCAGTGACCCAAGTCAATTTAAAGCCTGCCTAAAAAGGATGGTATTTGCCAACTGGCAGAAGGACACATCAATGTATGTGACGTGTACTTTTGCAAATCTCAAGGTTTTCCTAAGCGTGCCAAAACTTCCTTCTTGTGCCTATGTGTGATACCCTTTTGGCCCCATAAGCATTGCCACTCACCCCTGAAAGATAGAAATACAGGGAATGATTATTCAGAGTCTGAACAGCTTATGTGGCCTTCCCCTTGTTAAATAATTAGCCCTCTCCTCTGGGCAGAACAAAATGAGCAGTACTTTCAATTAACATTTTCTTCTCTGAGTGGCAAAGGTCACCACCAACATAATCTTTGAGTAACTTCAGAAACTTGCTACATATAGAAACAACCATCAGCCCAATATTATTTCTCTTAAGTCTATAGATCCCTCAATATTTCCCCTGCATTTAGCCTCTGAAATTGCAATCGATCCCACTTTCTTTGTTACATTCATCTTCTTGCTTTCGTTAATTAAATCTATTATTAAGGTACTTGACATGTTGAAAATACAAATTAATCCTTCTGTTCGTTTGGCACCTGGCTCTTTTGAGTCTATTCGAGCCTCCTAAGAAAGTTCAGCTGGCTGAACTGTGATACCTAGTTGTGTTAGCCAGAATCAGACCCTACATACGTACCTCTATCTTTGGTTACCCACAAGGCTGTCAACTGTATCCACAGGGTGAAGAAAACATAGGTGAAGGGGGAAAGGCTGAGCAAAGAAAATGAAAGTGGTCCTACTTACATTGGTTGATCATTATAATTTATGAAGAGATCACCATCCTGGACCATTTAGAGCCTATATACTACACAGGGAGGTTTACAACAATCTAATTTTTTCCCCATAAAATGAAGTAAAAATGCAATAAAGTAATGAAATACATTAATATAAGAAAAAGGCATTGACCCAAGATAAAACATAACCTTTAGATAAAACAAGCAATACTTAATAGGCAGAATTGTGCTGGAATAAAAAAAAAAAACTTTGCCAAGCACTAAAAGGCAGCCAGGGATAGTCTGTCAGCACTACATGAGAAAGGCACATCTCAGTGTTGGTGCAGCCTTTGAGAAGTCCCTCTCTCTTGTCCTCACTGACAGCCAGAAGTATCTCTTCCTTATTGTCATCAGAACATATCAAGGGCTTCTTCTTCTGATTTTAAAGAACAAACAGGTTGTTATGGAAATAAGTGATCTGTCTGGTGTCCCGGACTCAAGCTACTTAGGCTTTTGTGTACTTTGATTATCTCCCTCCTTCAGAAGCACTGAGGCACAAACAGGCACAAGACGGAGAGATGGTGGGATTGCAGAGGCTGTTTACAAAGTGAAAATTTGTCATATGAGGTCTATAAAGATGTGTACAAGAATTGGTACTGCCAAGGATCTGCACAGAGATCTAAGAAAGGAGGAGAGCAGTGAACAGTTCATCTGCTGTTACTTTGGTGTGGCATGGTGTACTTTTCTGCACTATGAAAAATAAAACTTGGCAAATGCTCGGTCCGCTGGTGAGCTCTCTTTGGCAGCACGGGACACCATTGCCTCCTTCCCAGGATATCGTGAGATGCTGTGGTCTCACGAGAGTGACCTGGGAAGGGAGGGGGGAAGGACTGCAATATTTAAATGTGGTTCCCCCCCCCCCCTTCTGCCTCTTCCTTTTTGGCAACAGAGGAGGATGGAGCTCCGCAGCTTGGGTTTCTTTTCAAACTGCGTCACTCCGGTTCGACTACCTTGGCAGTTTCGCTTATCAGAAGGGGGGGTTTGCATCGGTGCACCCCCCCCCCCCCATGATTTGCTTCTTGTGCTTCAGCCCTTGAATTTTCTGGAACGATAGCATGCAAATAAATTATTTATTGTTTGTTTTATCATTTTTAAAAAGGGAGTATAACAGAGCGTGTGTGGGAGAGGTGCGGCCATTCAGGCTGGGCCAGGCAGGGGTCTGGGGCGCCCGCTAGGCTTGTAGACCACTGGTGGATTTTTTAATCATAGGCATCAATTGTTTAATTTATAGTTGATTTAGATTTTAATTAATTGTAATTGTAGGCATTTATATATATAAAAAGAGCAAAAGCAAGGGGACAGTTTATTACATTAGTTAAGGCCACAGGCTAAGGCGGTCAAAGCCGCAGAGGGAGTGGCACGCAACCCCCCCGCCAGAAGGAAGGGGCATAAAGTGATTTCATCTTGAGGTTTTTAAATATTTGAATAAATAAATAGGCTTATAAATAACTTGATATTAATCAATCGGTAGGGGGTAGCAAAATTTCGTTTAATACATAATTGTTTCGCTTTCATAGTGGGTGGGGGTGTATTTCAAACTCGTTACTCCCAATTGGAAGAGGGTTGAAATTTTTTGGAAGATCTTAAATAAATAAATAAATACGTAAGTAACAATAAATAAAATTTTGATTAATTCTTATAATATATATACATAAATAAATTATAATTTATAATTTATAAAAAAATTACTGAGAGGGTATAGAACATGAATTCGTTGAGCTTTGGCTACAGCCAGGGGGGTGCAGTAGTGGGGCTTTAGAAGGCCCTATATTAATTCCTTTTTAATCAGCCGATCGATCAACGTGTGATAGATTCTGTATAAGAGCTAATTAAAATAAAATAAAATAATACAAACAGAATAATAATAAATCGTGGTGAGTTTCAGGATTGAAGTGGCTTATTAAGGAATTAGAACTGCTTGAAGTTTTAATTTTAAGTTGTTGGGATGGCTTCTAGGAAGGGCCAAGGTAACAAGAAGGGTAAACAACCTGCTAAGAAGCGTGCAGCTCCTCAAGTTTCACCTTCTCAATTGTCTTCAGATGAGGAGGTGTGGCCTATCTGGCAACAACTACAGAAAAAAATTTCAGCCTTGGAGGCTGAAAGAGCAGCACAAAGGGTTGTGCAGCATAGCGAGCCACAACCACGCCAATCAGTGAGAGAAGCAAAGAGTCATAGGAGGGCTAAGCTTAAGGCCGTGGCTGAAAATTTAATGTCTCGCTTTGCTGCTTTAGAGGCTGATCGGCAGGCCTCAGGGCCATCTGGGAGGGGGCTAGATGCCTCAACAGTAACACCTCAGCACCAGAGCGAGGACAAAGAAACGGACACAGACATCAGAAGTTGCTTGGTCATCTGCAGGGGCTAGAGGTTGGCAGGGAGAAGGTGAAGAGGCTGCATCAGGTGATTGGTATGGCAGGGAGGAACATGATTCAGCACCACCTCTAGCAGCAGGTGAGTTAGCGGCTGCACCAGACACCCTCCCGATATTGCCTACATGGCTATGGCAAGGCAGGGGACAGAGTAGTTTGCCATTTCACATGACACATGTCATGCAGGGGTATGGGGCCTCAGCCAATCCTTGGCCAAGTACAAGTACACCAGTAGGAAACTGGGCTGCTCTGTATCCACAAATTACCTTTCCAGCATCTCTGGGTTCAACATCAGGTGTGAGGGTGTGGCCCTACCCATCGGTACCCGACACTACAATTCTGTTCCTTTAGAGGCGCTGCCTTTTGGGGATCATGCGATGCCATTGGGCGATCACCTCACTCCAGCTACTAAAGAAAAAATCTGGTGAGGCAATTATGTGGACTTGTTTGAGCTTCTTAACAGAGATGTAGATAAGAAGGAGATTGATAAAGAGGACAAATGGGAGAAGGAGAAACGCAGGAGGTGTAGGCCAGAAAGGACATGGGCAAATTGGTTTCCGGGTTTCTTAATTTATGCTGGGGTAGTGGTGAAATCCCAGCCGTGGAGAGCTCAGTTGATGTTTCAATACCTCGACTTGATCTACAGGGCATATGTAGACTTTGCAGGGCAGGTGTGGTTGCTTTATGATGAATCGTTCCATTTGAGGAGTGCGATTCATCCGAATTTGCATTGGGACGAGCCCCTGCCAGGCCTCTGGCTCCAGTACATGACACCAGCCAGGCCAAACTTAGGTGATAGGTTTGACAGTGGGGATCTCATTTGCAGAGTTGGACAGAATTTGAATCCCCGTGTTGGCACGGGGCAAGTGGTTCAACCCCGCTTGCTCTGTTGGGATTATAATGCCAAGGGCACATGTTCATGCAAGGCATGCTGTTTCAGACACGAGTGTTCAATCTGCGGGGGCCAGCACCCCAGCACATCGTGTTTTAGGGCCAGAGTGCAAAGAAATAACATCAAAGACACTGGAGGCAACAAAAAGGCAAACGGTGGAGGGGGTTCCTTTAACAAAGGGCCCCAGCCCAATTAAGATTCTGGTATTAGAGACCTGGTTGCAGGATTATCCTAGGTGGACAGACACAGAGTACCTTTTGGGTGGTTTTAGGAATGGTTTTCGGATACCGGTGCTAGGGGAGCGTAAGGCATATTTTGCTAAAAACTTGAAATCAGTAAACTTCATGGAAGGCATAGTCAGGGATAAAATTAAAAAAGAAGTTGTAGAAGGTAGGGTTTTGGGACCTTATCCGAATATTCCATTGGAGAACCTATGGGTATCACCACCGGGTGTGGTGCCCAAGAAAAATCAGGGAGAGTATAGGCTCATTCATCATTTGTCATACCCAGATGGGAAGTCTGTGAATGATGTCATTCCTCCAGAACTATGCACAGTGTGTTACACCTCTTTTGATGAGGCGGTCTGTATGGTCCGTAGGTGTGGAGTAGGGGAGGAGCTTGCAAAATGTGACATTAAGTCAGCGTTTCATATTTTCCCAGTCCACCCCCAGGATTTTGACTTGTTGGGTTTTTATTTTCAGGGATCTTGTTACATTGATAGGGCATTGCCAATGGGCTGTTTCAGTAGTACACTTCTGGTGCGACAATCAGGTGGTTGTTTATATAATAAACAACCTCACTTCGCACTCAGAACGTGTCATGGCATTGGTGCTCGCATTTACATTGCGCGCTTTAGGTATAGAAAAGATAAAATAGAGGGCTTTTACACCGAACAAACGATATTCGATAAACTTCTGCTGGGCTCAAATGATAAAGTAATTAAGAAAATGTATGATTATTTGCTTGAAACTAAAATGCAAGATGAGATGGTAAAAGAATGTATGATTAGGTGGGCACAAAATATAGGACATAATATTGATATTGATCAATGGTTGCAAATATGGAAAAATAACATAAAGCTCACAAAATCTGTAAATTTCAAGGAGCACATATATAAGATGTTTTATAGGTGGCATATGACTCCGGAAAAATTGTCAAAGATTTATACAGAGGTGTCAAATGTTTGTTGGAAACGTGAAGCACAAGAAGGAAGCTTTTACCATATGTGGTGGACTTGTAGAGTAGCGAAACAGTATTGGATGGCAGTACATACTCTGTTACAAAAAATACTGCTTTGTAATTTATTTATTTATTTATTACATTTATAGCCCGCCCATCTAGTCATATAGACTACTCTGGGCGGGTAATGTTAGTAATGTTCCACTAACCCCGGAATTGTTTTTACTGAGCATTATACCAGATAATATAGATAAGAAAAAGAACTACCTAGTTATATATATAGTCACTGCAGCCAGAATTCTTTATGCTAAGAACTGGAAGAAATCGGAGATACCGAAACAAGAGGAACTCATTGAGAAGATATGGGAAGCGGCAGAAATGGATATTCTATCAGAAGTGTTGAAAGACTGTCCAATACAAAAGGCAACTGAACGATGGGATTTATTATATAAATGGCTTGAGTCACCAGATAGTGCTTGAATAACATAGAATTAAACTAAGATGTAACTGTAAGTTGAAATCTGGAGGTCAATCAAATTGTAGAAAGGCGAAAAGTCGACTTGATATCGCAACATGAACAAACAGATTGGATGACAGTACATTTTGTGTTCTCCTTTCCCCTCTTTTTTCCCCCATATCCCCCTGTACCTTTTGTACTCCTTACCTTATCCTTAGTCTTTAAAAATAAAAAATAAATTGAAAAAAAATAAATTGGGCTGGCCAGGTTCTCGCTATCTTCACGACCGCGAGTACTTGGGGCTTGGGACTCGCCCATTTGTTTGATAAGGGGTCCGTTGAGACCCCTGTGCAGAACCTGATTCTGCACTATGGCAGGACCCCCCTTTTATGGAGGGCAATAATGAATATTCAATAAAGTGTGGCCCATGTTTATTCCATAATACTTGTCTTGCATCATTATTCCGAGGTAAGGGGGCAATGGCTCTCTGTATTTTCCCAGGAATAGAAACACATGGATTCCCTTTGTACCTCCCTCAGAGTTTGGAAGTCACTAGATACAAATAGTTTCATTACTCATACTAATTCCTTTTTCCCAGTAAAGAAGATACTGGGAAGATGCATTTCATTAAGACTGCATCTTACAAAAGGCAGCTTCACTCCTTTTGCAAAATAACAGCAACTTTTAAAGCTATTTATTGTTTCAAGCATGTAGCACGACTGAATGATAAAGTTCTCCTGCTATGGCTTGTGGTACTGGGAGAAAAATTTTCAAGTGTTCTAAAGAAGAAAATTAAAGTAACTACTTTTGCTACTTTCAAGAAGGTGCAAAGTAAAGTTACTTTTTGAAAAATTTAACTACTAGAGAAACTTACTATTTCAGTCCTATTTTGCAACAGTGTGATAAATTCTTTTGCCCCCTTCTTTCTGATATGACATCTTTTGAACTGACTTACTTATACCTTTAGATCTTGCAAATTAAATGTGGAAGCAGGGGGCATTTTCATTACAGTATCTTATGAACTCTTCCTACCTGGACACTCACAAGAATACTCCCTTTTCTTTCTCATTTCTCAGAGATAAATGAAAAGTAGAAGCTTATGAGGTATATCTACTATTATTTTTACCAGAGCATTCCAAGTCCCAATGAGTATATGTGTGTTCATTGCAGGGAACCCCTTAAAGATATGCTGCAGGCATTTGGTCAGTTTCTTTGGACTCTGAAGAGTTTTCAAGTCTGCCTCCTTGTACCATTGCTTTTATCCCCCCCCCCTTTAGAAAGAAAAATATCCTTCTTCATATTTAATGTATGTGGTAGCAAACCTGATTAGTAGTTTAGCCACAGGAAATGTTGCTTAATTCAAAGCTGGCTTCACAAAATGCCTCAGATATACAATATAAGACAGAGAAAACATGAGAAGTGCTTTGGGCTCAAGGACTTCCATGAGTTGGAGTTTAGCAGCTATTGCTGAGAGTAACAATCGATGTCAGGCAGGCCTAAGCTGGATAAAATTGACTTGAGGGCTTCTCCCATCTTCTTGCCCTTATCTTCCTGCCTCCATTTGAAAATTCATAAGCAGAAACCTGGGGATGTCTCTTTGGCAATGATCTCCATACCTGCCCTCGTACCTAACCTTGAAGCCAAGGTTACCAAGGTAGGTTTGCTTTGGTTTGTATTTGTCCACATATTCACATCTTATTTCTAGCTGTACACAAAACATGAATGATGTAAGGTTCCCTTTTCACTGTGTGTGGGGGGGGGTGGGTTTGTATATTCGGGTGAGACAGAGAGAAACAGAGAATGGGAGACAGAAGGAAAGTGAGAATGAGAGAAAGAAAGGCTGTATCTATATTGCATTGTACCCAATGGTTCATGTCAGAGTTGGCATGGTTAAATGTGATATTTCCCCCCTTGCCAACTAAATGACATAAAACTGATCATGAGTATTTCTGATCCCTTTTCATAGTCATTTGGTGTATTTGCTCCCCGAGGAGAGGCTATGTCATTTTTATGACAATTCAGCGTGTGTTGCTTTCCTGTAATTCTATATGTCTAAAGGGAGAGGCATTGAGGGGGGTGTCCCAGGATGACATCAGGATTTATGTCTTAAGTGGTGTTTAGAGTGAAAGGTAAACTGGAATATCGCCCTCCAGTGAGAAGTTCTCTTTCCACCAAAGAACTTGTTTAAAAAATGTAGCTGTCAAATACAGAACGGACTCAGTTCAGCACTGCATCATCAAAAGGAAGGGAGAGAGAGAGAGAAAAAAAGGGGGATAAACGGGAGTACCCTGTTAGTGAGAAAAGTTGCCTGGAGAGTGGGAGGGTTTAAAGGCATGTCTAAATTTCTCTCCTTGTCAGAAGTGGTCAGGGCCGAGAGGATTTTCAGTTGCCTAGATTCCAACCCTGTCTCTACCCTCACACCACCATCCACCAATTTTGCCACTCTCTGATGCCAACATCCTTAACATGAGTGGATAGGGCCATTTCAGAAGCTTTTGTGGTAGCTATAGGAGGAGCTAGGTGTGAGGATCTGATATCAGATCTCCCCCTTTAAGATTGGAATATCCTTAAGCATCACCTAGGACTTTAGAGGAGGAAGATTTACTCTCTTATTTTACAGCCCTGCATGGATTGCCAGAACTATAAGATCACAGGTCTACAGTATGATAATCATGGTGCTGATGGTGGTGAAGAAGAGCTGAGATTTTGAAGAACGTATACTTTGTTTGAGAGATCAACTTTCCTAAAACTTATCACATTTGCCAATAATATTTCTGAAGGAATCCTCATACTTTCGTATTACTCTAGGTGAAACTTACTGGAAAAGAGAGGACACACTTCATTATAGTTTAAATGCTAGCTTAGGTAGGTAAATAAGAATGCAAGAAAGTTAGCATCATACAATCAGAGAGCTGGAAATGAACTCAGTATGATTATACAGTCCAGTTGACTGCTGATGGGGAAATCCTTTAGGACAGCATCAATAATATGTGGTCATCCAGACTGTTTTGACATGTTTGATGAAGGAGAGTCCACCCTTTTCTGAGGGAGATTGCTTCACTGTTCAACAGCTCATACTACCAGGCATATCTTCCCAATATTTACTCAGAGTATCCTTGCATAAAATATAAATTCATTGTTTCAGACAAGGGAGGCCCATTCTACCATAGTATTTTTGGCCGATTTTTGGCAAGGATCTAAGACAGAAGTAGCAGCTGTATAGCATTCAAGTGCCTTGCCAACATCCTCAGGACTTACTAACTGAAACTGATCCCATGCAGCCTAACTAGATAGTGCATTGGACATCTCAAACACATCTACAGTGGTGCCTTGACTTACGAACTGAATTGGTTCCGGAAGATGGGCATAAGTCGAAATGGTCGTAAGTCGAAGCACCATTTCCCATTGAAATGCATTGAAATGAAATTAATCCATTCCGGCCAAAGAAAAAAATCACACACACAAAAAAAAAATCAGTGGAAATGCGATTAATCCCTTCTGGCCAAAGGGGGGGGGGGGAAGCAATCAAGTGTGCAAGACCCATCAGAAATGCACAGAAAACAAACGGAGCAGTTCAGAAATGCACAGAAAACAAAGGGACCAGGTCAGAAATGCACAGAAAAAAACAGAGCAGTTCGGAAATGCACAGAGAACAAAGGGACCAGGTCGGAAATGCACAGAAAACAAATGGAGCAGTTCGGAAATGCAAAGAGAACAAAGGAAAAAGCAAGGGAAGCATGCAAGACCCATCGGAAATGGTGGAAAAAACCCTAAAAAGCAACCAACCCCCCAAGACCCATTGGAAATGGGGGGGAAACCCAAAAAAACAAACAAACCCCCCAAGACCCATCAGAAATGGGAAAAAACACTCCAAAAAGCAACCAAACCCCCCAAGACCCATCGGAAATGGGGGGGGGGAACCAAAAAACAAACAAACCCCCCAAGACCCATCACAGCACAGAAACATAACCCCCCCCCCAGCTCAAAACCACGCTGCAAAAACACCCAGAACAGTTTTTAAAAAGCTGAAAACAGCACCTTACCTTACCAGGCAGCCCGAAGCCTCCCTGCAAACACACACACACACACGCTCACTCAGAAGCAGAAGGAGGCAGTCCCAAGCCTCCTCCAACGCACACTCTCTAACTGCTGGGGCGAAAGAGCTACAAAGAAGCAGCCTCGTCGCCACCTACAGTTAGAAATTTGAATTTCCCACCTTTTTCCCCTGCCTTTTTCTGTTCATAACTGGAAGCTCCGGCCGCAAGTCGAAGCAAAATTTTGCGTCCGGAGCTGGTCGTAACTCGAAATGGTCGTAAGTAGGGATATTCGTAAGTTGAGGCACCACTTTACTAGGATAATGGCTGTGGAAAACCTGGAAGAGTTCCACCTGTTGGTTAGAGGCCACATTAAACAATTTGGTGTTGCAGCCTCTTTTTGTGGCCTTAAGTAAATTGCAATATTTGCCAGACATCTCCCTGACTGCAGCCAAATTGCATTCTGAGGAAGCTTTCCTCCATCTGCTCTCTAGCTGTCCTTGTAATTGTTTCATCACCCTCAACTCTTCTGTGAACCAAGGTGAGGGTCAGGCTCTGCAATGAAGAGGGTGTTGAAGAGTGAGCATGTCTACTGCCCAAATCATCTGTGAATACCAGTGGGCTACCTGGGCTTCAACAGGTGCATGAACCAGATGAACTGGAAAACCCCCAAGGACATTCTGAAAACCAATAGATCCATCAGTCATCAGGCATAGGCCATTCTAATAGGTCCATCCACTGAAGATGGGCACAAATTTTAAAAAATGATCATTCAAAAATCGCTAATTTGTTGACTTGTATTCATACGTGTCAATGCCCCGATGAATCATGAATCAACAATTTTTGGAGGTTTTTTGATTCATTGATTTGTTTGGTGAATCAATCAAAGAGAAGCTTCCCATGACTCTCCTCTACAAACCCTCCAGGTTTGGTGAAGATTGGGTTTCCACAAGGCAGCTGCTAATGGGCACTTTCCTGGGGTGACCCACTTTGTGGGTGTATAACTTGGATGTCTGAAACCCAATCTTCACCAATCTTGAAAGAATTGTAGAGGAGAGTCAGTAGAATCTTCTTTGTCATTTTGGTGTCTCTAGGTACCTGGGGGTTACTTTCCAGGGTGACCCTACTTGTGAGTGTATAACTTGGATGTCCGAACCCAAACTTCACCAATCTTACAGGGATTATAGAGGAGAGTCAGGGGAAGATTCCCTGCATTTTTGGTATCTCTAGGTGATTGGCTTGCCATTTTATAGGGTTTTAAAATAAAAAATGAATTTACTAATTGATTCATCAATTTATCAGAAAAAAAATTTAAGTTCATAATTTGTTAGTTGCCGACCTTGACGAATCATGAATCAAAATTAATCACCATTTTTCTGATTTGTGCTCATCTCTACCATCCACCTTGCAGAGGTGCAAGCTGTGTTGCCTTTACCAGCGTCATATCTCAGGACAGTGGGGCACCAAATAGTGGGTGTAGGTTGCAAATGGTGTTGGAGCTGGCAAAAATTGCCTTCCTGTGATCATAGATGCACACATGTCCATGTCCATGTTTCAGTTGGTGGAAATATAGTGGAACTTCACTTGACAATTCAGCTGAGCCACTTTACATGGAAAAGGAAATTGATCCTGAAGTCATTATTATCGCCACCACCGCCATCTCCAGCTGGCTTCCGCAGCCACGGCATGTAGAAAGGGACACTGGCTGCCCTTTGCAAAGATGGCGGCTGCGGCTTCATTTAGGGTAGGGAAGCTGCAGCTGCCATCTTTGCAAAGGGTGCAGGGGGGCAGGGGCGGCGGCTCAGGTAGGGAGAGGAAGGGGGCGGGGATTGGCTGTGGGGGTGGGGGGCTGCCTATCAGCTCGCCGATCAGCTGATCGGTGGGCTAGTAGGAAGAATGGGAAAGCCATAGGAAGAGATGAGGGATGAATAAAAATGGGGAAATATTCATCCCTTTGTATTCGTGGGGGTCTCTGGAACCCACAAATATGAAGGGATGAATATTTAACGAATCAGCAATTTCTGAAGAATATTGTGATCCATTTTTTTATTCGTCCCCATGTCTATGCATAATGCATCATGGACCACAGAGAGTACTGCTAGGATAGCAGACTATGCACTGGGCTGGAACACCAGAGGCCCAGGTTTGTTCCTTTTTAATTAGACCTGCTTGTGGGTTTCTATTGTGACATGTGAAGTTTTGACTATTAAATCCTTCCTTCAACACTTTATTCTTTTGACTTGCATGTCTCTGGTAACATTCATTGTTATGCTGCTCGCTTTCACCTTTGCTCTGCTGAATCTTTTTTGTTTTTTAATTAAACAAAAAGATACATTGTTAGGTATATAAAGACAGCCCTGTTATTGCATTGTCTGTTCATTACAGCCCTGTTCTGATTGTTTTAGATGCATTTAATACATGTGCCAGAGTAGCACATGCATGGAGGCTGAAGAACTGCCTGTGAAGGTAATCTTGGGCTACATCCAACTTTAATCTGAATTTGAGTAGACCAATACAGTATGGAATCAAACATTTTGCTACAAGCAGCTATGAAAAATAATGATTCAACAGGTATATTTTTCACAGGATGGGGAGGATTCTGTGGATCAAAGTAGTGACTAACACATCATATTAAAGTGAATAAAGAGACCATAAAGTGCATCCATGCTTGAAACTAGACTTTCATCATACAGTTAGAACTGAAAAGTGCAGATCATTACAGCTGATCATTCAAAGTACAATAAATAGGAAAAGAAGTGTAAGAAGAACTCATGGGTTGAAGAATCTTGGAGAATGGTTCTTAAAAACATGATTGTTTAAAGCTTCAGTGACAAACTCAAAATATGGCTACTCATTCACACAGTGAATATCAAAGTAAATGAGCCAGAACTGCTTTTGATTTAGCTGATTGTGGAAATGCAAATGAGGAAACTCCAGGTAAATGAGCTCTAAATCACAGTAAGACCTGGCTAGCTAAATAACAATGCAACCTTGAGCCAGGAAAAAGCCAACTGTTCTTCAGCATCAGGATAAGTACAATATGTACCCAGCAGCTGCAGTGCTTGCTGCCATTCCTGCTATGGTTGGCATCCTGTACCTGTAATACAGATTACTGGAGGTGGGGGGGTGGCCCAGACCCTACATAGTGGCTGGGATTATAGAATACTCACCAATATCCTAGAGAGAGTTTTATTTTTCAGATGCTACACTGAGTCCTGCATAGTTATGCAGCAAGACCGGTTCTCCATTTCATGCTTTACTTCACATGGCATGGTTGGCATGCACACATCTTCCCCATTCCCTTCACTTCATACTTTTTGGTGCATCAACACAGATAGAAATACTATCATGCTTAACCTATGAGACCCAGTGCTAGCTGAGAATGGGTGGAGTTGGGTGCCTAGGCTTTAAAGCTGCTTTACATACAAAAAATAAAACTTGCATCCCTCTGGTACCGCTTGCTTGAGATTTGCTTCTCCACCTGGAGATTCAGCAAAAGGTAGCAAGTTCCCTAGACTTACCTTAGTGTCTTTCTCAACAACCATTGAGGCAGCTACCTTTTCATAGAGGAAGTTAGGCCTATCCCAGGCATAAAGCCCACCAACTGAGCTTTCTCTCCAGATGAGCAGTGTATGTGTGCAAGGTTTGGATCCTCTGGGTGGTCTTCTCAGAAAGAATTAGGATATCTGTAGTCCAAAATCCAAAATGCACACCCCTACCTGAAACTTGCACCCTAACTCAGTTTCCCTGTACAGGGCCAAATGAAAATATAATTTGTTTGGTGTGCACACACATACCTGTGAACTTTCAAATCCACACTTCCAGAATCCATGTAGGTCCCTGGACCATTACAAATGTCAGTCCTATTTTAATGTAACCTATCATGGGGCTCACCACAACTGGCTTATGACATTAAAACGGAGCGATTCCATCAAGCAGACACCTCTTCGTACCTAAAGAGACTGGTGCAAAAACCACCTCCCTTTGGGCATTTTTAAAAAATAACCTTTGACTTCAACTAGATAATTGTCGGATTAAATTATTAAAACTGGATTTGGGGATCTGAGGCTTGAATGCCATGATACAGTAAACAAAGCACAAGTACTCTTTAACTCCTGGGAATTATCTCACTCACTGACTGGTTTCCCTTCATAAGTTCTTCTTCTTAACTAAATATTTGTTTGGCAGGAATAGAATCCCCATCTTCTCTCCCTCACAACATAAGGTGTTGCTGATGCAGTTATGTGCCCTGCCACCTGTGTGGCCTTAGGCAAGCAGCACAGTCCCAGAGTTCTGCCAGAAGAAGGCACTGGTAGAGTGCTTCTGATATCTGTATACCTAAAGAATTCATGGGAGGAGGGGAGTGCATGTCTCCATGGATCAAAAAATAAATAAACTGAGAGCATCGTGTTAATAATTATTGTAGTCATCCTAAAACCAGGTAAGGTAAAAATATGAGGAGAGGGGGCACTCTAGTCCTTCTCTCCCTTCATTGTTGCTTCCATCACTTACACATGAGGTGGACAACATTCTGAAGAGAAGAGTATCCCCCGTGGAGGCTGTCCGAGAAACTAGAAAACATGACAGTGGGAAGAGCAACTTGCTGGTAGTTTGATGGTACCTGAATAAAACTGATTGGCCTAGCACCTGTGCATCACCAGCAGCATCATTGTTGATGTCAGCTGTCTGTATGCTGATATTAACCATTTCCTGATATGCTGTCAGCCTCTAATATGAAGGACAAGTGCTTTCTGTTTATGGTACTACAAAATGTCACAGAGACATTTTGACACAGCCTTTCCATAATTTCAGGAATAATGCCTGAACAGGGTTTTGCATATTTTGCAAAAATACTCACTACTTATTATTAATAATACTACATCCAAGCAAATATTGGGCTGGTTCTAACAAATCATATCCCCATAATTTAACTATAAAGTTACAAACCCTTCATGATACATATCAGCTCTGACCCCAAAATCAATATTTTTATTTATCTATCATTTACATTGATACAAATGTACAGACAGGGGCTGGTCTCAATTATCTATGGGTTCCCTTCCAGCTCTGCAGTTCTAAGATGATGAAGATTAGAGTGCTTAAGTGACTGGAGACTGACGATGATTGTAGGATTTGCTGTGTTCTTTCACCAAGGTGCTCATCAGACCTAGGTGTAGATAGCTTCAGCCCATTTCTAGTATGTTGTTTCATCATACCAAGTCCTGGGGATCCTCATTTTAGTCTGAGTGGGACCCCTCTCTATTTCTGTTGCCTGGCAATGGGACCCACAAAACTAGTCTCATTTCTCCATCTTGTGGTCATAGACAACCTATCTGGAGTCTCAAGTCAAAAGCCTCTTTCTCATGTTCTATCTAGTTATAAAGTAAAGCCATTGAATCGGATTGGTATCACATTGGCTCACCTTTCCATGATCTCCCCTGCCTAATATGTTTAGCTTAATTTGGATGATGCACACACCATTCTTACATACTAGGGTTCCCAGATATGTGTAAACATTCTAGAAGTTTGAAGCAAAGTTCAGAAAACTTGTCTTTCTGGACTACAACTCTCAGAATCTGCAGCTGGATGACTATGGCCATGTTGGCTAGGAGATTCTGGGAGCTTTCACCAAAGAAAACAAGAAAATTCTTCAAATTCTGACTTGCACACATATCTGCATAGAGAATTTTCTCATGTCATGGTGCCTGTCTCAAATATCGTTGGACATGTCATGGTGCCTGTCTCAGATATTGTTAGGGTTGCAATCCAACAAGGAGTATTGGGGGATGCAGCAACCATATCTAGAGGCCAGAACTTTGCCCACCCCTGAAGTAGATCTTGGGGCTCAGGGAAACAGAAAGGGATTAAGCATGGTGGTAGAAAATACTGCCCCATTGTCCGTCCATATCTTTTCTCTAGGAATGGTAAACCACTTCTGAGTATTGTCCACCTGGAAATCCTGAAAAGAGTAATCTTAGGTCATAAGTGACTTGATGGCACATGAGGATGAGGATGATGGTGGTGGTGGTGGTGGAGGACAAACATATGAAGAAGAAAGGTCTCTCATTCCCAGAATCAAACACAGTCCCTGAGGGAGTATTGGCAAAAGACTGTGAATCTGAATCTTAAATCCTAATTTTTCAACAAATGGGTTTTATGCCCTAATTTTCTCTTCCATTAGAAAACAATATTATCTAACATGAACCGTTAGGCATATATCTATTCATAAAGTGTCATGTCAACAAGTCCTTTATAACTGCATTGTAGCAGGAAGTGGGTTCCTTCAAAATAATCCATTTCGTGTGCAAAATGTAATTCTCCTGCACTTGTATGTCTCTTCTTGATATTTTTTACTAAGCTTTTCTAAAAGACAGTCCTTTTCTACTGCTGAATTAGAAAGAAACAAGTTTCTCTACTTTCCCAAATAGTAGCCTCAGTGATGTGCTGTGTTTTAGACCATGAGAAATAAATCATCTCTCTTTCACCTCTCACCTTCTGATGCTCTAGGGAAAGGGCTGAAATGCCAGGAAGGTTTGAAATTAAATATATGTATGTGATTATTTTATCTCCATTAACAGAGACTTTGATAGTACTTATCCAAAGGGTAGCCTATGATAATTCCAACTTTCAGTACTCCTTACTTATATTGCATTCTTTCTCTAGCCATGGCAGAATAAGAGAAAACCTTTTATGCTTCTCCAGGCAAAAAAAAAGACAATTTTTAACTCATAGGGATAGTGGAATGGATTATGTGGAGAAAGCGGATTCAGAGGCATTTTTCCTCCTGCCTCAGCATATTAGAACCCAGAGTCTTTCACTGAAGTTGAAGGGTGTAAGATTCCAGACGGGTAAGAGGAAGTCAATCACTGCCAAACTGGACAACCTTAAAGAAGGTCAGACAAATTCATGAAAGGTAAGCCTATCCATGGCTACTAGTTATGGTGACTGCCTATATATTACTTCCCAAACAGTAGCCTCAATTATGTGCTGTGCTTTTGACAGTGAGAAATAAATCATCTCTTTTTCGCCTCTCACCTTCCAGTGCTGTAGGGAAAGGGCTAACTTGTTAGGAGGAATTTAAATTAAATATATTATGTGATTGTTTTATTGTTTTATTGTATTACTTTAATTTATTATTTTATTTCTCTTTATATTGGAGGTAGCATATTCCTGAATATGAGCTGGTGGGAAACGCTAGCAGGAGGGGACTGTTGTACTTCTGCTATGCTTATGGCCTTCCTATAGGCATTTGGCTGGCACCTCTGGGAACAGAGTGCTAGACCAGATAGGCCTTTGCTCCAAAATCCAGCAGCAGGGTTCTTCTTACGTTTTTGTCTAATTGAGACCTTTTTTCACTGCTTCGGCATGCCTATGGAATCACAAGATGAAATCAAGATGATTTTAGAATGCATTCCAATTATTCAGTTAATAGCACTGAATAACTAAACCTCAAAATAAGACCATGCTTCTATGAAGAAATAGGTCATCCCTCTTCCTCTGTCATACATTCACCAGTAAGATGTTCTCTAGTATTGTTTTCATATGATTTATTTCAAACCCATTTAGTGAATGTGTAGGAAAATCTCTATCTACAGTGCTTTGATATATCGTGTAAAATATGATAAACAATAAATGAGCTGTATATCTTTGCTCACCCAGCCCGGAAATAAAGAGACGACACAGGTTGTTGGGTTAATACTTGGGCCACAACTTTATTAACTATTTATACTGAAACCCTAATCAACAAGGAGGCCTACTGTACTGCGATATCTGGAGATCCAGTGTAGTCTTTACCTCCGGATTCAAAAGCAGGGTGAGTTCCTATTTCTGAATCATGCTGTGTTCTATCCAGCACATGTTCAGGTGATAGGGGTATCCCCCAGTGCCTCATCCCACCGAGCCTCGTGACCCTAGGTGAACTGCAGCCTGTGAGATCCCCTTAATAAAAAGGCCAGCTCCCGTCGGAACCCTGCTGTCTCCACCAAAAGGAAGATGTGATGTTTTGCACCATGTAACCTACCAGGAACTCACCAAAAGCTCATCCCCTCACACTACCCACCATGGCATGGGGCTATTTATATGCCCCAAGCCCGCCAACACAGCCAAAAACTTCGGCCCAAAGGCCCCCTTGTAGATCATGTAGAAAAAGGTCTAGACCTGCATCGGACAAGTAAACCCCGTCAACCCTATATAGTTCTGCGTGACGAACTCTTATGTCAGGGTGTCTTATGACTGACTCCAACCCCGCCCACACAGCTCTGGACACCTCACGGTTAACACTGCGCTGTGCCCGGTCAATGCACCTCGGGTCACAATTTGCCCGCCATACCAACCTTGGTATAATGTTTGACCAAATTAACTTCAATGTTGGAAATTTGGCCTTTACAACTTGTAAATCATTGATCACCTGTAAAATAAGTGACTTGTCCATCCTTTGAGGCAAGTCATTTCCACCTAGGTGGACAACCATTATATCTGGGGGTACCCTCGGAGAACCCTGGGACGCAAGCTCCATGAACTCACCCCACAGCATACCTCTCCGACCCCTCCATTCCAATGTGGCCTGTGCACCCAGGCCTAAATTATGGCCCCAACTGGTCCACAAAGCATACTTTGCCACCCAATATATGTAACTGTGGCCATACAAAACCACTCTCAACCGGACCTCAGCCAACTGGAAGCTTGAAAAAGAAAACAAAACCAGCATCTATTGTGGGAGAGAACGTACGTAGGTCTTGAACCTGTAGGAAGACCACTGCCCCACCTTCTTTATCTGCTCATCCCCATATCCTAAGGCTGCTGCTGTAGACGCTGCCCTATGCGAAAGGAATGTGTGCCAAATTTCCATCTCACTACACCTGCTTTGTTAAGCCCTCAGGTGGTAATTGTCCAAAATTGGTATCTTGTGAGGGGTGAGTGATCTCTATGGCAAAATAAATCTCCTGCAAAGATCCCTCTTAACTCCACATATTCAGAAACAGCCCTAACCGGGCATAACTCACCGACTAAACAATGCCCTAAACTTATAACCTGCCCTTTACCTAACTGATCTGCCTTGGACCGGCGAAGATGAAACAAGACTCTGTCTTCGGAGACCAATAAGTCTGCCATCTGTAAGGCCATCCTTGAATTGTCTTCCTGTGATGTTCTAACTAATTCACTCAGTCTAAAGGCCCCCCAAAATGCACACAATGTCGCTGCCCTAAATAATGTAGCCTCATATTGGTCGCTGCACACAGCAGACCAAACCTGACTCAGTTGAGCTAATATTTTTGGTGACATAGGAGTGCGCCTATCTTCCTGACGACCCCTTTCCTTGTTCCATCCTTCAATCATTTTCCTAATCCAGAAATCACTTGCTGGATCTGGACACTCCTGAGCCTTAGCATAAAAGTCCAGAGCCGACATTCTCCCTTGAATTGTGCGAGGAGCCAAACCTTTGCGATGAAGATATACTCCAAAATGTTGCAAATGATCCACTGTCATAGGCCATGGTCTGCCCAGACCTTCCTTATTACAAAATTTGAAAAACTTCACAAGCAGCTGCGTAGCTGCACCTGGTACTGGGAGCGATTGCTAAACTGATTGCCCTGTTGGCTTCAATCCTCCAATCCTCCATACCTCTTGCGCCAATATCTCTGGTTGAGCCTGAGCTCCCGGTGCCAACGCCCTGAATTGATCGATCTGTTGACAGGACAGGCATCAGCCAGTTCATTTTTAACACCAGGCACATGGCAGGCCTAAAACACAATGTTGTATTTCAAACAACGTAAGGTAAATGCTCTCACCAATCTCATCACCCTCTGTGATTGTGATGAAAGAGTATTCACAACATGGACCACTGTCATATTGTCACATCAAAACGTGATGGCAGAATTGTCCCAAATGTCCACCCAAAGCCATAGGGCTCCTACAATTGGAAAAAACTCCAAAAACATTGAATCATGGGTGACTTCAGAGTCACACCACTCCATTGGCCAAAGGCCGGCACTCCAATGGCCCCGAAAGTAAATGCCGTATCCCCTTGAGCCGGCAGCATCAGAATGGACCTGGAACTCTGCTCCTAAGCGCACTTCATCCATCCAAAAGGAAATGCTGTTAAAACCATCCAAGAAATTTAACCAAGTGCACAGGTCATCCTTCATCCCTGATGAAAGTCTATGTCTGTGGTGTGGTTTTTTCAACCACTCATGGCTTCACATAGCCTTCTCAGGAATGCCCTACCAGGAGCAATCACTTTGCACGCAAAGTTGAGGTGACCAACTACCTCTTGTAGCTCCTTCAGCGTAACTCTATTTTTCTGCAAGAGGTTTTGAATTCAAATCCTGAGGTCCACTAATTTAACTTCTGGCAATCTGCTCAATTGCTGGATGGTATTTAATTCAATTCCTAAAAAAGTGATCACCGTACAGGGACCTTCTGACTTCTCAGCAGCCAACGGAACACCAAGTTCCCTTGTAACTATCTGAAATGTCCTTATGAGGTGCTCACATTGGGTGGTTCCCGGCTTCCTACAAAATAAAAAATCATCTAAATAATGGACCACCTGGGAAAGCCCCACCCTGCGCTTCAGCATCCACTCCAGAAATGAACTGAAGTGCTCATTACGCGACCCTAAAATCCAATCCTCCTGTACAAGCCACGTGCGGGAAAATACTGTAGAAAGCCCTCGGACGGAGCTGCTCAGCTTCTCCCTGCTCAGCTGATCGAAGAAAGAGGCCGGGCAGGAGAGATGCTGAGCCTTAAAGGCTCTGTCCCTCCTCCCCTCGGAGATAGCAGCGTCATTGCCTGCGACGCCGATCTCCAAGCGGGTGAGCAAAGCGTCCCTGCCGTGGCAGCCATGCGCCCGGCGGAGAGTTCATAGCTATTCTAATCGATAAAATAGTAGAATAGTTACCAAGTGCCAAATTATACATCATTTCTATTGCACAGCATGGTGCTACATACATTGTTTCTGCTTACCCAAATGTAAGCAGAGTGGACCTTATAGTAATCAGGGCCATCATGTGTGGGGGGCGGGTATGGGACTTTAATTGTTTGCCTCTACTGTGACTGTGATCCACATCTGCCTTACTGGGGGGGACGTATTAAGAAGAAAATACTATTGAAGGCAGAGGAGCTTGCTACCTTAGAAATTTAGATAGGATTTGGTGGAATTACTGCTGAAGAAGTTCCAACTTCTTTTAGAAGAGGCAGCCATACTAGTCTGTGCTAGCATATTTATTTATTTATTTAAAATATTTTTAACCTAACTTTCTCCTTAAAAAGGACTTAAGGCAGGTTACAATAATTTAAAGACAGTATTTAAGTTAGTAACAATGAATATAAAATACTAAAAGGATCAATGAATACAATACCAAAAAACATAAGGAACATCAAAACACATTCAAAGCAGTAAGATATAACAATACATTTTAAAAACCGCACGCAGAAGCCATTCACTCTGGGAAAGTTTGCCTGAAGATAAAGGTACTTGCCTGCTTGTGGAAGGACAGTAAAGATGGAGCCAGTCTAGCCTCTTGTGGGAGGGAATTCCAGAATCTGGGAGCAGCAAAAGAGGAGCCCCCCTCCCATGTCCCCACCAAACACACCTGTGCTGGTAGTGAGAAAGGTCTCCCTTGAAGATCAGAACACCCGAGCAGGATCATAAAGGGAGATGAAGTCCTTGAGATAGCCTGGGCCCAAGCTGTTTAAGGCTTTATAGGTTTGAACCATCACTTTGAACTATGCCCAGAAACAGATCAGCAGCCAGTGGAGCTGCTGTAACAGGGGGGTTGTGTGATCCCTGTGTCTGGCCCCAGTCGGCAATCTGGCTGCTGCGCTTTGGACCTGCTGAAGCTTCCTGACACTTTCCATAGGCAGCCCCATGTAGAGTGTGTTACAGAAATCCACCCAGGATGTAACTAAGGCATTACATGTAAATAAGTATATTACAGTATTCCACTCAGGACGTCACCATGGCCAAATCAGACTACTCCATGAGTGGGCACAACTGGCACACTAATTTCAACTGTGCAAATGCACTCCTGGCTACAGCTGAAACCAGGGCATCCAGACTCAGAGACCAATCCAGGAGCACCCCCAGGCTGTACAGCTGGGTTTTCAGGGGGTGTATAATCCCACCCACCCTATCAGGCCAAAACAAAATACAAACAAAACTAAAGCATAAGGAATAAAATAAAAATAAAAAAATAAAACTAATATGTTTGTGCTTCATTTTGAAATAAAACTTTTAAATACTTCAGATACACGCATGCTTCTGTTGTGAAGTTAGTTATACAGCTTTGCTTTCATTTCTCTTTTCTTGTAGGTCAAAATCTGCTTTCCTCTTTTGTCATTTTCTAATTGTAGAGCAGATGGGATTAACATTTCTTCTATTTTTTATTACATTTTACTACTCCCAACCCAAATATATCATATTATGCCACAAAGTAAAACTATTTTTAAAAGAAAAGTTGGTGTAGATTATTATTTGAAAAGTCTAGCGTTGCCTTCTTAGATTTATAGACAAAGATTGTGGCTCTTCTGGAACGGATATAAAATCTGAGGCAGTTGTTGGATGACATTATTTGAAAACATAGTTTCAGGAAAAGAGCTATAATAAAGATACTGAGAAAGAGGTGGATTTTGAAGGCCCAGGGACACCTGAGGGACAAACAACCCAAGAACAACAGTTAGCATCAAAGAAGAATTTAATATCAGTGCCTGGTCTGGAGAAATGAAAAATACAAAAAACAAAAAAAAACAACAACTGAATTTAGATGTAACTATCCTTCTCTCAGTAATAGGATATAAGCTGCAGGACGGTAACGTCATTTTGAATGTGGTTTCCAACCTGTGACTCCCCTGGCTCTAAATGATGGCATTTGAGAAGCAGCTATCAAGAAGGATATGTGTTTGCTGAACCATGCCAGAAAGAGATCACTGCTGTCACTATGAAGTGCAACTTTCCCCTCAGCACCAGTCTGGAGGATGTCAGCCATAAAAATTTTGAACAGATGCTCATTCATTCTCATCAGTACTGATACATGGAAGAGAGGGAGTTGAAAGCATTACTTATGGGTGGAAAAGGGTGGTTTGGTTTTAGTAAGAGGCATTGTTTTACAGACAGAGAGAAATGAGCTAATCCAGGGCCATATTAAGGCACAGGGCTGGCTCTAACATTACGTGAAACAGATAGCTCAGTTTACAAATACTGAGAGGCATTGAGCAAGCTGCATAAAGTGCGCCTGCCAGGTTGCCTGACCTGAGTCCATAATAACATTGAAAGCTGCTTTACAAAGACGGCCTGTCCAGACAGGTATATAGCTCGCTGTTTGGATTGCGTTTGGTGGGGTTTGGGTTGAATTAAATTATAGCGTCCAAATGTATTTTGACTTAGACTCTGCAGCCATTCTCAACGGGGGCCATATGGCCCCCTGGGAGGGCCCTGGCACATTTGATGGGGCCATAGACTGGAAACAGTTTTTCACACACCACCTTATAAGGTTCGTTATGCACCTTATTCAGTCCTGATTCAACCTACTGTATATCTCTTTCAAATTGTGTTTATGGCTGTGGCTAAAAAAAAAATTGAGAATGTCTGACTTAGAGCATTCTATCCCACCCTTTTTTAGAGCTGTCCTGCTCTTTTCTCAAACAACACTAAGGCTTCTGTTTTTTGTTTGTTTGTTTGTTTGTTTGTTTTTTGGCATGATTCAGTGAGCTCCTAATTATTTTCGTGTGTAGCCTGTAAGGATAGTTAATTTACACCCAAACGGTATGGGTGGTGTTATCTGTGGTGACAATGCTGTGATGTATTCAATGGGTTGTGACATTAAAAGAGAAGATAAACTCTCTCGGTTTTCATCTTCTTTTTAATATCTCCCTAACTGATGCAGCACAGTTCTAATACATTTGAGGTGCCTTTCAGTACAATATGTATAGTATGTATACTATGCTAAGTTGATGCGTTGCTGTTCCACTGTGCCACTTTTAAACGCAAACATTATCTTCTCCCACATAGACAAGGCAAGAGCCCTTCCCTTCAGCAGAGCAGCCAGATTCTCCTCTGCCTGGAAGATGCAGTCACCCTCTTTTGTTGTTCCCATCTTCTCCTAAGAAAGAAGAGGGACAAGTGGACAGCCAAGGCCACCACCGCTGCTGCCCACTCCCCACACTTCTTGACCTGGCAACTCCCTGCCACCCTGCAATAGTCATAGATATACTGCTTCAGCTTCATGAGAGATGCAGAGAGGCACATGCAAAGGCAGGTTCCTCCGTGGCAATCTTCACATTGCAGCTCCTTTGCTGTCCCTCTTGCTTCCTCTTTGCTCAGAATAAAATTCTGCTCCGATCTGAGGAAGGGTCTGGAAGTTTTGTTTCAGAGGGAACGCTGTGATACTTGCTGACCTTTTGCCCACACTCAATCCCTTTCCCCCCCAGTGAGAGATGCTGCATGACCCAGAATGTGAATTCATCAGCATCTCCATCCTCTTCAGAAGTAATGGAGCAAATAGCTAGTGCTGCTGCCAAGCTGGGTTTGGGGCTAGGGAGCAGATAGGGTTGGGTATCACAGTAAAGCCTCTATCAACACAGTGCTCAAATCACAATGGCGGCTACCATTGCCTTGCCAAAGGAAGGAAATTTCACATTTGCTGGCTGCCTCACTCTGGATTCCCACCTTTACTGTGTGGAGGGTGGGGGTGGCGGATGAGAGATACAGATATATTAATTGGCTAATTCTTACAAGATTTGTCTGTCTGTCTTCCTTACTGTGCAGAGCATGAATGATTTTTTCCAAAAGATCTATGAGCTAAAACAGGCAATTCCTGCCTAAAGGAGAGACACTTTGGCCAAAGCAGCAACCACTGCTTTAACTCCTCAGAGGGCAATGGACTTGTGTAGCAAGAAAAGAAAGGTTGGGGGGGGGGGAAGGAAAATCGTTGTGGGCTGCTAAATGATGGCCTTGAAAAAAGGTGGGAAAGGCATGGGGAGTGTCTATAATTGAATGGAGGACAAATTGGAGTAATCCAAAGACCTGTCTCTTCTCCAGTGTGAATGGAAGGATTGCTCAAGTGCAACATATGATGGTAAGACCCAACTTTCAATGTGGTTGGCTTTTATATGTGTAGTAGAGAGGGGAACCATCTTCTCCTTTACCTTAGCAGCAAAATATCTTGGGCCAGCTCCACTAGGATGCATGGTGAAATCTGTATAATTACAGAAGTCCTGGGTGTTTCTGAACAGTTTCTCAGTGTAGACCTTGCAGAGTAGTCTGTGGTGTGTGAGCCCATTCCACCTGTAGCTCCTTTCAGAACTCTACAATATGTGGCATCAACTTCTCCTGTCTTTGATCATTACCTCAGCACCTGCCTCCACCATTGATTCTCACATGTGATTGTAAAACACACCATTAGAGCAGTGACATGAAAGAGCTTTTGCTGGTCTATGCTACTTCCTAGTACCAAGTGCATTTTCACATGCTGTTTATGAATAAAAAGTGGCTTTGCTAATTGCAGAAGGTATTGCTAGAAATGTGAGTTGTGTGGTTTGTTCACTGGAATTATTTGCAACGGTTTCTTGCAGCTGCTGTTTTCTCTCTTTAATTGCCAAAAGATACTGCCGGATCATCACTGGCAGTCCCAATTCTGATGGTGGCAATCTGATAAAGATTTTTAACTATTAAAGACTGCCTCCCATTCAAAGGCTGCCAAAGGCTTCCCCAAGTCCAAAGAGAGCCCTAGGAAGGCTTGGAACTTAAAGGCGGGGATTAGAAGCATTCAACTCAGTGTGATCAAATAGGCATTTAGCCCAATGTAAGGACAGGTTGGTTCACTATTTTTGACAATAATCGTATGATGTAAGCACTGGAGCAAACCAAAATAGCCCTAGAGCTTCCCTACCAGCACCTCTCTGGCTCCTGTCAGGATCTTCTCCTTTTTTGGTGTGTATAGGATTGCTCTGGTTTAGTCTGTTTCCAGTGCATGAGATTGCTGGAAATGGACCGAAAGCACACTTTCCTCTAGTTTGCCAAAGTTGTGAAGTGGCTTGAGAAGAGAGCCACTTCATGATATTAGTAAATTAATCACTTCCCTGGAGGAGCCATGGCAACACAGTGCAGCCTGCTGTCAGTTTTCCTGCTGTCAAAATACACATTTGCTTTTCATTAGTCTTTTAGGTTTTTTAAGTGATGCAGGAAATATTCACTGCCCTTTTACCCATGTAAAAAAAACCCTAGTTCTTCAGCTCCTCCACAGAGCTATGTAGAAAAGCTCTTAGTTTAAATTAATTTTAGTTTCTGGTGCCAGATCTGATTTACACATATGCAGCAGGGGTTTTGCCCAATGTGTTTTTATTTGCAAATGTTGTTTTTTGAATGTTCTTGTCTTGAGATCCAATTTTGGCACGTGGCTTATAAGTCCAATGAGTGAATAAATTGATGAATGGATGGATGAAGAAAATGAGTATTGAAGTACCTTTCACATCCTTCCTTTATGCATGTATTGGATGCATGGAGGAAAAACAGCCAAGCGCCAATTGAACATGCAAAAGTCAGAGGTACAGTCAATGTGCATAGCACACATGTGATCAATGTAGGCATGAGCTCTGAATGAAAAAAGTCAAGGTAAACTCATGAGGAGAGGAAACATGTAGCCTTACTACTTCTCATCTTTTCTGCTGTTGCACTCTTTCTATGGAGAGTGATTTTCTGATAGATGAGTCTTCTCTGCTTGTGTAAACCCTCGACATCATCAGGAATCTTGATTTTCTGGTGTTCCCCATCATGAGAGTTTTTATGTGTAAAGGAGTCTCCCCTCTTTGAAAAGTCACTCTCTACCAGAGCTTGGTATATTAATAAAAACAGGAATCTATTATGTTACTTGATGACTACAGCTCCAGGAAGGCTGTTATAATTAACATTGCTGGTCCCATGGGTGTAACTAATTCTGTTACATGTCATTAATGCTTTTTTCAAAGCTAGAAAGCCCCACAAATATCTTCTAGAACCAATGGGGATAAAAGAGCCTCCAACCTGAAAACTGTGTTTCTTCCCTCCCTTCCCCCTAGATTTTCTATATTTCTCCTTCTTCTCTTCTCTTCTCCTCTCCTCTCCTCTCCTCTCCTCTCCTCTCCTCTCCTCTCCTCTCCTCTTCTCTTCTCTTCTCTTCTCTCTCTCTTTCTTTCTTTCTTTCTTTCTTTCTTTCTTTCTTTCTTTCTTTCTTTCTTTCTTTCTTAGGAAGCCCCAGAAGCATTAATTTCCAGGAGCACCCTGTGGTTAAAACACCACAGTGCCCTCGAAATATAGCACCAACATTCCTAGAAATCATATCAGCACTTTCAAGATGTTTCTTGGAGCACATGTAGCTTCTCAGAGAAGCTGTGCATGTTGCTTGGATTTTATTTTTAAAGAAAAGAAGAGAAAATTTGGTTAAACAAGGGGGAAGGAAACAAAGGCTGAAATGTTGCTGTATAGTAAGGCAAGCAAAATAACTTTTAGATGTGAATTCCTACAATTTAAGAAATCTCCATAGACATTATGTGTTGTGTACTGAATTGTGTGACTTGGTGTGCAACAGATAATGCCTGCAGAGATTTCTTAACTTACTGCAATTCACGTCTAAAATATATGCTGTTTTGCAAATCTGCACAACAGGATTTAAGTCAGAGATTAGTTTTAATTAGGAGGAAGTGCCGCTTGTAACAAATAATGCTTAAAAAAAACCCTACTCTCACTGTGGGGAAAATGAACACAGGAGGCCCCTGTTGCTTTCATGAGAAAAACAATGTATTTGGGTGGCTATCAACACCAAAGCAAATCATTACAACCAAAATATTATATTTCAAAGGTGTTAGATACAAGCTTGGCTCTCCGCTTCAATTCAACAGTAGATGGAGGAGGCAGGGCTAGTACGTTTCCACTCCTCATGTGCTTACCTTACCTATTTCTAAAATGTCTAAACTGGGCTATTAGTCCTAAGCAAGGAAAAAATCAATAATGGGGAAGATGGCAATATTTCCTTATGAGTTTTTGAAAGGCACCCATACATGGATTATGTTTTCATCTGATAACCTCTTTTTTGCCTTTGTTATTGATCAGTAAAAAGAAATATGCATTTCATGTGCTTGAGTTGCATAATTTCCAACTAGAGATGGGCATGGTGGTTCATGATAGTTCATTTTTTTGGCTGAACAGGTGTTTTGTGCTTCCCAGCCCCACTTCCTCTGGATGCCTGCTCAGAAGCAGCACCTGGAGGAGGTGGGGGAAGGAATCTGGGTGCTCTGAGTGGATGCCTGCCGGAGGAGACAGGGCTGGGAAGCACCAAACATCTTTTTGGCCAAAAATGAAGCAGCACAAACTGCCAAATCAGTAGTTCACACCCATCTCTATTGCCAACCATTTTATATAACATGTAGCTTGGAACCTCCTTTTGTGGCCCATCGATATTGCCCATTTTCTGACTTTTATTAGAAAATTTTCACAGATTTATATTTTAAAAAATATTATTTTTAAAATTAAAATTAAGAACAGTGCTGAAAAGCTAAATTGTTTTTCTACAAGTAATTGATAGAAATCATGACCTTATCCCATCTCATTTTTTTAGTGCAAGGAATTTGTCAACAGTTAGTTCTTCCTCATTTTTATACCTTTCACTGCATCTGACACTATCTAAACAAGACATCCAGCTGAAATATATTGAAGAATTGTAGATTGCTCTTTTGAAAAAGTCAAATCTTGAATAAATTAATTCTGATGTTCCATAGTTAGACACTTCTAAGTACCTCTACTATTATATGATTTTAAGTAGTGCATGGATAACAGGTAACTTAATTACTTGTTACCTCTTCCCTCTCCCTGTCCGTCTTTCTCCCCTCTGTTTGTAACAGCAAACCTATAATGTGTTTCCATCTGAAGGTCTCAATTCTAGTTTCCTATCAAAATATGCCACTTGAGTAGTTTGATATAAACAATCTAGATGGCAAGATGTAAAGTTAATTTGTATGCCAGGCCAAGGTCTATGCAGTTCGATATAACAAATATAAACTTCAAGGTAGGCCCATGCAGCAAAACCTTATTTACTATATACTGTATATATATTACCTTCCTAATACTTGATTTGGTCAGACAGAAGTTCTTAAACTAAGTGGTACTGACTATTACACCTGTGAAACATCACAAACACTAATATTACCCTGGTATTGCAAGCCCGCATGCTGATGTAGAGGTTTATATTTGTGTACATAACTGTGTTTTCTAAATGAAAGTGAGTCCAGCTTACCAGGTAATAAAGTTTCCTCTTATGACTATGTTAAGAAGTGTCTTCCTCAAGCACCACAACATTGTTTTCAAGAAGGAGGTGTCTTACAATGCACAACAAGCTGTGTAATGCAACCAGCCAGTAAGGTGAAGCAACAGATTAGCAGGGCCAACCCAGAGAATAGAGTCTGATGACTCAGATTTTGGGGATAGGGGAGGGGTAAATCTGCTCCAGGTTTTAGTACAAACTTCAGAGGAGCTACCTGTGATACTCAACCCTAGTTCCCAGATAGGTATAGCATCCTGAATAGCTTGTTCAGATGAAAACCCGGAATAGATGTCTTACCACCACAAAATTGGAGGTTTTCCCCCCAGTGGTTTTGTTGCATAAGGCAATTGCATCCCCCACTCACTGAAATCCAGGTACCTAAAGAGTACCTGAATTTAGACACATTATTTTGTCACATGAGGCAGATAATCCCACTGGCACCTCTCCTCGTCCCTGGCAGTAAAAAATAGAATAAAATAAAATAAAATAAAGAGGTTTTTTTGACCTTGTATGGAACCTAAGAACTTCTACCACAACACACCACCAAATTAAAGGCTGGAGATAGAAAAAGGCTATTATGTCAAGAGTGCAGGGAAGTGGTTTCTGATCGGACAGCACAGTTCCACATGTGGTCATGATATCATCGGCTTGAGACTTGCAGGAGCACTGCTGGCCAGTCATGTTACATCTGTGACTGTATTTAGTGACCAAAATCCTCTTGCTTAGCATAAGCCAAACTGTAATGTATGGTCCATTTCTCCTTAGTAAACAAAGCATCCCTGCCCCAATTGGTAGGGGTGTGCACGCACATTGGTTTGGTGTGTGCATCTGCGTACCCTGAGAATTGCAGCAGAGGTGATTTGTTTCTCAAGGAGGAAAGGTCCAAAAGTTTCAATTTGGCATAAACTAAGCAAAAGCATCCTGGCCATTGTCTCTTCTTAACTTTGAAAAGAACAGTGACAATGTGGGGTGGGGCAGAGGAGAAAAGGAAGGAGAAATCCCATTGTGTAAGTGGAAGTCTGCTCAAATGGCATTGGAAGTTGCCCAGTCTGTTTTTGAGTGGGTGAACCAACACCTTGTTAAATTTGTTCTATGTCTGGTTCTCAATAGCTCCAATCCTAATCTAATTTGCTAGCATGGAAGGCCCATCCTTTTTCCCCCCACAATGAACCATCTTTTCATTGAATTGAATAGTCTACCATGATACACAGAGTTCCTGATCATCTGTTGTTCCCACTACAGTAGACTCTCTATGCTTGAATTTAAATAAATACAGATATAATTATATTTAGACACAAGAATGGATTTGCATTTCCTATCATTGCCTTTATTCTGGCTTGCCTTCTTAACTACAAAGTAAGAGGACAGAATCTAATAATTCCTTCATTATCAAAGTATTTGTCATCTGCCTTAAAGTAGCCTTTTGATATTCATATGCTACATACACAGTAAAAAAAAAGTTTAAAAGATGTATTGAGATTTCCTTCAAGAATTTTTGTCCTAAGGCATTCAGAGTTTACGTGCAATGATAATGTACATGATTACATTTTTTTACACCAGGTTCTGAAATTAATTTTCATGTTAATTAAGGCCTTTGGCAATGATTATGCTAGCAAACTGTTTTGCTAATTATATTTTGCTATGTTAATTTAATTCATTGTTGCATATTTAATAGTGAGCTGTGTGAACTGCCAATACTGAATAATAGGTAATGGTATGGGGGGGAGGAATAATTGTTTCCATGTTGCAGGCAACAATATTGCTGTTAATAATGATCAAGTATAGTTCATTCTGCTTAATGGAAAGTAGCAAAAAAAAACCCCACAAAAAACAGCACTGCGTAATTATTCCTATAATCTGAAGTTACTATAGTGACTGTTAGGAAGGGTTCTTTGAGACAAAGATGAGAAATCAGGAGTAAGTATCACACAATCATACCACTTCCTCTGTGTACAAAAATATATGCATGTAGGTTTGGATATAATTTTTTCCTGGGTTTTTTTCCCCCTGCTGCAGAGGCAAGCCTGCTGCCATTTTCCATCCTCCACAATGTCATGAACCTAACACCATTCTGGGGCATTACAGGGAAGGATGAATGAGGCCTCGGGGATTACATGGAAAAAAAAAGGAGGAAAATACTTAAAGAAAATACTTCTTCCTTTTTGTGATTGGATAGGATTGGGGAAAAAGAAAGCAAATCTCTCAAATGTAATCTGAAAAATCTCTTCTGAGAGATTTTAGCAGAGCTCTACACATAATGCAAGTTCAAAGGATATGTTTCTATGAGGATGATAAGTTTTAGCAAGTTTATAGATGTCTGCCTCGGTCAAATCAGACATTAAATGGTATGTATATTCCCTGTGATTATCTATCGATCGATCGATCATCTATCTATCTATCTATCTATCTATCTATCTATCTATCTATCTATCTATCTATCTATCTATCTATCTATCTATCTATCTATCTATCTATCTATCTATCTATCTATCTATCTATCTATCTATCTATCTTATATACTGCCCCATAGAGCTAGAACACTCTCTAAGCAGTTTGCTGCATGATTAAGCAAGGAATACTTCACACACACACCAGAATGAGTCAACCTTGAATGGGCTACCTGACCCTATTGGGATCAAACTCAGGCCATGACTCGTGAGCACAGGCTTGACTGCAATACTACAGTTTAACCACTACATCCATGGCTCAAGAATTAATGGACAGGTTTATTGCTCTTGAGGCTGTCCAGGTTCCTGAAGCTTCGGCCATGCGTGACGCCGAAGGGGCGTCGGGGCGCCAAGAGCACATAGCATCGAGAAGCATCGGTCATCTACACCAGTGGTGTCTGAACCTTCATTCAATTATCCAGAAGGGTACGAGGAGGTTGAAGTGGTCGGCTTCAGCACTCCTTAGCCTTGCGAGGACCCTTGCATGGCCACAACGTCTTCGGATGAGTCTGCCATTACACCAGGCACACAGACACCGTTACCAGCATGGCCTTGGGCCAGCAGTATCCCAATGGGTTACAATGCACACACACCCCACAAATCCATAAATATGGGGTTACCTAATGTGGCTTGGCCAACCCACACTTTAGTGCATGGGGCATACCCTATTTTGCCACATCTCCACAGGCGCAAGCAGAGAACCCCTCTAGTGCAGGGTCCTGGCCTTATCCAGCTGTCCCAAACACAGGGTATAATACGATACCTTTTGGGGCATTGCCATATGGAGATTACTCCATGCCCTTGGGGGATCACTTAACCCCTGCTACAAAGGAGAAGATCTGAAAAGGCAAATACATCGATGTATTCGACCTTCTGAATAGAGAGGTGGATAAGAAGGATCTGGACAAGGAGGACGAGAAGGAGAAAGAGAAATGCTGTAGGAAGAAGCCAGATAGGACTTGGGCCAACTGGCTTCCGGGGTTCCTTATTTATGCGGGTGTCATGGTTAAGGCCCAACCATGGAGGGCGCAAACCCTTTTTCAATACCTCGATATTATTTATCGGGCATATACAGATTTTGCCGGCCAGGCTTGGCTGTTATACGATCAGGCATTCCGCATGAGGAGTGCCATTCAGCCAAATCTATGCTGGGATGAGCCACAGCCAGGCCTGTGGCTCCAGCACATGACCCCTGCTAGGCCAAATATGGGGGAATAGTTCGATAGTGGGCACCTAAATAAGAAGATGGCCACTACTCAATTTCCCCGCCCTGGTGCGGGGCAGGCGGTTCAACCCCGCCTGTTCTGCTTCCAATATAATACTAAGGGATTCTGCACGAAAAAGCCATGCAGGTTTAGGCACGAGTGCCTTACCTGCGGGGGGAACACCCAAATTTACACTGCTTTAAGTCTGGTGCCCAGCACCAAGACAAAAATAGTGGGGGTTCCAAGAAACCTAACAGTGGTGGTGGTAACCCTGGAAAAGGGACCCAGCCCAATTAAAATTTGGGTTTTGGAGGATTGGCTAAGGTCTTATCCTCATAGGGATGATGCTACTTATTTACTGGAGGGCTTCAAGTATGGATTTAGGATCCCAGCCATGGGTGAACAGAAGGCGTTCATCACACGTAACCTCAAGTCAATAGTGGGTATGGAAACCATAGTGCAAAAGAAAATTGATAAGGAAGTAAAGGAGGGTCGAGTCCTTGGATCTTTCCCAACACCGCCCATAGAGAACCTATGAGTTCCTCCGCTGGGTATAATCCCTAAAAAGGCTCAGGGTGAGTTCTGTTTGATTCATCATCTGTCCTTTCCGGAGGGGACGTCTGTTAATGATGCCATCCCTGCGGAATTGTACACTGTTAGATACACATCATTTGATGAGGCGGTGAGTATGGTTAGGAAGTGTGGGGTGGGGGCTGAACTGGCAAAATGTGACATTAAATCAGTGTTCAGAATTTTGCCAGTCCATCCCCTTGACTTCAACTTATTGGGCTTCCAGTTTGGAGACTCATTTTATATAGATAGGGCTCTGCCCATGGGCTGCTCAGTGTCCTGCGCCGCCTTTGAGAAATTTAGTACTTTTATTGAATGAAAGATTAGACAAAGGGTGCGTAGTAATGCCATGGCCCATTACCTTGATGATTTCCTTTTCTGTGGGAAAAGGAACTCTGGCAACTGTAGTTTCATATTAAATACATTCCAAACGATGGCAAATGAGCTGGGGCTGCCCCTAGCCAAGGAAAAAATGGAGGGGCCACATCTCTAACTTTTTTGAATATAGAACTTGACACGGTCCAGCAAACGTCAAGGTTACCATGGAATAAATTGGGTGACCTTAGATCCAAGATAGAGGCTCTGATGCATAAAAGAAAAGCATCACTTAAGGACCTGCAGGAGATAGTTGGGCATTTAAATTTTGCCTGTAGGGTAGTGGCGCCTGGAGAAGCATTTCTCAGGCGGCTATGTACAGCCATGAGGGGTCTTAACTGACCTACCCATAGGACTAGGGTGACTCGAGGTATGAGGGAAGATCTCCTGGTTTGGAGGCAATTCCTCAATAACTTTAATGGGATCTCCTTTTGGAGAGTGGATAGGTGGCTGCAAGCAGATTTTCAGGTGAATTCTGATGCAGCCGGATCTTTAGGATTCGGCATCTATTTTCGAGGTTGGTGGTGTTCGGGCACCTGGCCTGATGCGTGGCATCGGGACGGCACCACGAGGGACCTGACCTTTTTGGAATTTTTTTCCAATTGTTGGTGCCCTCTGGCTTTGGGCTGAAGAATGGTTGAACTCAGTGGTCCGTTTCTGGTGCGACAACCAAGCAACCTTACGTCGCAATCAGAATGGGTGATGACATTGGTCAGGGCCTTTACATTGCGGGCATTGCAATTTAATATAATGGTGCATGCCCACCACGTTCCGGGAATAGACAATAGAACCGCTGATGCCCTATCACGCCAACAGATCGAGCTGTTCAGGGAGCTAGCACCAGAAGCCAGGGAGCTGCCAGAAGTTCTTCCTCCGGAGGTCTGGCAGATCTCTGGCGTGAGGATGGGTCCAGAGCAATAGGTTTGGCCCTGGCACCCAGGACAAGGAAGGGTTACCTGGCCATAAGTATAGAGTTCCAGGACTTTAGGAGCAGGATTGGGCTGGAGTCTGTTTGGTCAGCACCAGTCGAGCATTTACAACAATTTATGGTGTACCTTCATAGGAAGGGGCTGGCTCCGGGTACCATTCAAGGTAGGCTATCGGTTCTGGCATTTTATGCTAAAATAAATGGTCATAAGGACTTTTCAGGGGATTTTAGAATTAGGAAAATGCTGGAGGAATGGTCTAAAGAGAGGGGCAGAGTGAGGGACGCCAGAGTGCCCATCTCTCCTTCTCTTTTAGAACGCATATGTGAGCAATGGGTGCTCCTGTGCAGGGATGAGTACGAAAGGGTTTTGTTTAATGCAGCTTCCCTATTAGCCTTTTTTGGTGCCCTTAGGATTAGTGAACTGGTAGCTGGGGGTAAGGCTGACAACTCTAAGTCGGCTTTACAATGGCAGGACGTTAGAGTTTTGGATGAAAGCGTAGAGATTTCAATTAGATGATCCAAGGCCGATCAAACAGGCAAAGGGAGGCATTTAGTTCTGGGGCAATGCAGCATCGCGCGCATATGCCCAGTTCGTGCCATGAAAGCATACGTTGCAAGGCGAGGGCAAGAAGTAGGATATTTCTTCGAACACACTGATCAGTCACCTTTGACAAAATATCAGTTTTGGAAGTTGACTGACTTAGCTTTAAATAGGGTCAGGGTCTCAGGCTTAAAGTTTGGTACTCATTCATTCAGGATAGGAGCGGCATCCACTGCAGCAGCCCTGGAGGAAATTAAACAGTTAGGCCGGTGGACATCTGACAGTTATAAAAGGTACATCAGGACCCTACCTAACGTGTAGGTAGGGGCATAGCTTATGTCTTTACAGGAACCCCTCGGGTCTGGAAGGCGGTGGCAGATAGTGATCGTCGGACATAGTTATATCCACTGGGCTGAGAGCTATGCTGCTGCATCCCCGTGGGGGAGCGATTTGGGGCTCGGAGCCCAGGCGCACATTGCTTGGAGAGGGCTGAGAGGTATGCAGTGGATCCAGCTCTGCAGGATGACGGCATTCAGTCAGTCCCCACCAGATGTGCTGGTTGTTCACCTTGGAGGCAATGATTTGCCTAGGTTTTTGGGTAAGGCTTTGATCCTGGACATTCTGCGTGACCTTAAGTGGCTGAATGCCAGGTATCCTATGATGCGGATCTTATGGTCCAATATTATTCCTCGGTTAGCCTGGCGAGGCTCTGTGAGGACTGTTGCTGTTAACAAGGCTCGGCGGAGTGTTAACAGAGAAGTGTGTGGAGGTGTCTGCAGCTGCGGCCTCGGATCGGTAATAGGTCACCCCAGGATCCAATTGGATAGACCTGAACTGTTCAGGAGCGATGGGGTCCACCTGTCAGATGCAGGTTTGGATATATTTTTAGAAGACATCAAAGGGGGCCTGTTTGTCGAGCTCGAGCGGCTCTGTGGCGGGCATGGGACATAGCATGGCTAGTCCCTATGCTGTGGTGGGTAGTGCGGAAAAACAGGTATTTTCGGTGTGTCCCAATTGTAATCTCAGGTAAGCCAACAGCGCATCCGACCTCCTGGCACTGCGGATCGTGCGATTACAGTGCCTGTGGGGGGAAGATGCGCTGGGCCACTTCTGGACCAACAGTCATCAGCGAAAGATGGCTTGAGGTCTGAGGGTGTTTACTAGCAGCTGGCCGGGTTCCTGCTGTCTGGAGACCGCTGGAACTTGGGGCCGGGGACTCGCCCATTTATTGATCAAGGGGTATCGGCATACCCCTGCCTTTCACCTGTTTCCGCACTACAGCAGGCCCCCTCTTTTTGCCAAAGGATGGCAATTTCTGTATTTGATGTTATCAATAAAAGTGGCCCATATTTAACCCATATCTTTGTCTCACGTCTTTATTCCGGGGTTGGGATAGCAAAGGACTTTATTTGACTCCCTATCTAACTAAAGCCCAGAGTATGTTGTGTACCAGCTTGCAAGCCTTTCAGTTAATCACTTTGCTGTGGTTAAACTTTTCCCAACAAATTCTCCTTCATGCATTCAACAAATGGGGGAAGGTAGAGGGTGTTAATCAGGGGATAGGCACATGCCTTCTATTTCCACCTAAATTGCTACTTTACTGTCCCTTCTAGCTCAGCCCTTTCATCCTCTCTGTACTTGGAAGATTTGAAAAAGTTACTTATGTGCATTCAGCTGTTTGCTTGAAGCAGTGGAAACTAGTGTCCCTAATGATTGGTGGGGCTGCAGGCACAGCCATTGGTGGTGGGTGGAGCTGGGGTAAAAATGAGTATTCTATCTCTCTCACACACAGATAGGCAAACATTGATACAGAGAAAAATCTGCTGCCTGTGATAATGAGTCGGTCAAAAGTGGGATGGCTGGAGGCTGCTTGAACCAAAAGTAGAGCAGTGCCCCACTCATGCTTGTGGGAAATACACCATAGATGTAAAGGAAGCTTTAGCATTGATGAACACAATGGGATGGAACACAGCCTTTGTGACATGGAATGTACACAAATATTTAGTAAGTATTCTGGTCACTGTATCTGGCTGCACAAGGAGTTGGGTTTTTGTGTGTCTGTTAATTTGGATAGTTTTGCATCTCTGAATATTTACAGAATGAGTTTCAGTGCTACTTCAGAGAAGTTGATAATAAGCAGTGCTAGGGTCTGATCTGTTGCTAAGACAGAACATCTGAATTAAGCAATACACTCCTCTTGCTTTCACTCTGACTTTCCCTACATCTCATCTAACCCTGGCAGAGTTCCATTCACACAGTAGGGAATGCAATTTGTGTCAAAGAAAGCAATGGCACACGGTGACTTCCCCACAGAGCAATGAGGGGACTAGATATGCCTTTTGCCTCTCAGGCAAGACACAGTTTACTGGTTATAATTGTGTGGCAACAGAAGCATATGCTTTGCTCTAACTGGGGCTTCTTTTGGCAGAGCTACAACCTGAAGCATGTGTAAGTCTAAAGAAACGGAAACTGTAAAAGGTTTGTTTTTAAGAAAACTTATTTCTTCAAATAACCATCCAATGTCTCTAACTTCCTGGCAGAGTCCTTCCATTGACTGATGACTAGCACTCATGATGAGGTGATCTCTTAGTCTTTCGGCAAATACCCTCCAAGTTGTAGAAATCTATTGTGGGAGCCGGGAAATTCTCCAATGCAGGCTTTCAGGACAGAGATGGACACATGGAAGAGGAGAAGAAAGTCCCAAAAGTTAGATCTACATTGGATTTATGCCTCTGTGATTGCAGGAATCTATGTATATCATGCAACATTTGTTGACCAGAAATTGTCTATTGAAAGAGCACATTGGCATTTAAACTGTTGTCATTTGTAAAACAACCAGTGTAAGAGATATTGATTTCTACTGTTATCCTCAATCACATGGGTGTCAGTGCAGTGTACCCAGTTTCTACTATCTTGGAAGCTGTAGGTCATATAGGAAGAGTCCATAGCGGTACACCCAGAAATGATAGTTTCTGTCATGCCATTTTCTAGGAAGAGAAATATAGCAGTTGGTTTTTAAGGTGCCACAATATTTTTGTCTTTTTTATTTTTAATTAAAAAGTTTGTCTTTTGTCTTTTTAATTTTTCTTTTGTTTTTGCCTGATTTCTAGGGAGAATGACTTACAACAAGAAGCATCTATGTCTCCCACTCCTTCCATGATTATTCTCATACTCTGCCATTAGTAACGTTTTAGAAATACACATATTGTCTGATCCTTAATAACACCACATTTACATAAACTCAAGCAATTCTTACAAGAATTACAAGATAAGAAACAAAATATTACACCTAAACTATATGTAGCACTAAGTCTGTACATTAGTTTCTTGAAGATTCTTAAAATGACAAATAACAGCTGGTTGTTAAATGAACAGGTTTGGGGCTAGAGATGGGCACAAACTGAACCGCAAACCAGGAAAAATGATAAACCGGGCTACTTCTCAGTTTGGCTTGTGACCCGGTTCAGGATTCCATTTTGCCAAAAGCAAAATGAAACACCAACCTTTTCTTTTTCCCTTGGCACTTCATTTTGTTTGGCAAAAGGGGATGCATGCCCACTCCCTTCCCACTGCCCTGTCAGCTCCTCACCAGCTCCTGCTGCCTCCTCCACCACCACCACCATCCTTAGAGGCAATGGGCCCGGATTCCCTGCCAGGACCAGCTACTGCCTCTAAACATGCACCTGCCTTCTTTGCTCCAGTCTATGTAATTTGATTGAAATACCTGTAGTGTCCTTTCCCTTTGAGAAACTCCATTATTCTATCATTTTATGATTCTGCCATGAACTTTTTCCTTCAGCTTCGTTTCTCCCCATTATCTCAGTCCTCTTATAACAAGGGCTAAGACCAAACATTCTTCCCCATGTTTTAGGGCTTCTCTACATTTCTCAAACCCCCACAATATGTATTATTTATTTTTGTTGATTCAAGTCACATGATTTTTTAATCATTTCCTGCATTCCTGCTAATTAAAATGTGTATATTCTGTTGATGTGCCATTTTGTGAAGCTATATATTTTCAGCTTGTGTTCTTAATTAGGATATGCATGGAGAGGCTCCCATTTAAAACTGGCTGTAAGGTTCACAATGGACTTAAGTAGATTAAGAAGACAGCATGCCAAAATAAACGGCCCTCTGATGGCCATGTATTTTAATTTGCTTCCTAAGAAAATAAAATGAGTCAGGGAAAATAAATATGTCCTTTGGAATTCATGTGTGAACATGAAACTCAGCATGATTTTTAACACAAGTGAAATCCCAAGGTTTTCGGCTGTGTGACCAGGCCTTTAGGCAAAGGGAAGTATTTTTCCTTGGCAAGTTTCCTTCCTCTTCCTCTACCAAAATCTGTCTTCTTTTGCTTACTTGTGTAATTTACAGAGAAGGCACATAGAAATCCTCCCTAGTTCACTTGTGGTTAATCTTTAGCCCTCAAACAACTTCTGGTGTACTTTGGATGCCAGTACCATCTTGAAGCGATGTTTGTAACCTTTCTTCTCTGTGTTTTCTGCATTCATTTACCATCACTGTATTCAATAAATGTTGCATTCTTCTTTTGTTTGTTGTGTGCTGTCAGGTCACATCTGATTCATGATGACCCTAATAAGGCTTTTAAGCTAAGTGAGAGATTTAAGGAGTGGTTTTACTAGTTCCACTCCCCCAGGCAGTTTTCATGGCTGAACAGAAATTCAAACCCAGGTCTCCTTCTTTCGTAGTCCATCACTCTATCCACTATGCAAGACTGGATATTGCTATTCTTTTACTTAAGTTATTTACCTATTGTATTCACTCTCAAATACAATTTCATGATGCCTTGGGTAGATTAGGCTTCCAAGTTAATGCACTCGCCAATGTGAGAACTCTATGGAGGGCACCACACAATTCCTTGGCTTCTTTGTCCGTTCCTCCTCCGGGCATATGAGAATGAGACAAACAAGGATTTATGTTCCCAGTTATAAATCCCACAGGTAAGATTGTACAAGTGATGAAGGGAGCTTTCTTTTCTCATTCCAAACAGCAACTGGAGAAGGGGTGGGAAGAAATAAATTGTCATCAGAATCCAGTGCAAGTGGAAAAAACTAATCTCATGGCTCATGGTCCAGTCTGGATTGGGGGCCTCTGCACCTTCAATTTCCTGTTAACAACAATAAGTAATAAATTTAGCATTGCATATAGTTTGGTCCTTAGGTGCTTGCCTGCACTACAGTTTACAGGAGGAATTGAGCTACATATCAAATTACACACTCACATGCATAGACACATATGTGTGTGTTTATGTGTGCAGAGACTGAGGCTGAGACTGAGACCAAAATAGAGATAGAAAGGATATTATGAAAAAAAAACCTTGACTTCTTTTGCCAAAAACAAACTGGAGTGGCTGAACAATTGCACGGTGCAGTCCTTGGACCCTTTAAGAGAAAGGTGGCATATAAATATTTTTAAAAAATAAATAGATACCCCGAGGTTTTATAAAGACAGTGCTTAGCAAGGCTCCCTATAATAATAGCCACATGCTCTATTATTTCTCCATTATTTTCATAAGTTGTCTGTGGATGGACTGTTGAAAGGTGACTATGATGACCAACTGATGACAGCTGATTTCTTCCAAAGGCAAAGGAACAGATCAGAGGGAAGTAGTGCGGCAAGATTATAAGTCTGGAATGTGCAGAGGAAGTCCTGAGTTCTGAAGAAGCCTTCACTTTCCTTAAAGCTAAGATAACCAAGCAAACTTTCTATATTCTCTCTTGGTTGCTTTGATCTAGGCACATAGCAGAACCACTCAGCCTGAAGCTGCTTTTTATAATCAGGACTGCAAGGGTTCTATTGATAATTAAATGTTGCAGTGTAGTGGCTTACTTAAGATACATGAATGGCAGAATTTGATTATGAGAATGTGTGTGTGTGTGTGTGTGTGTTCTCCTCCTCTTGTTGATAGTTTCAGCCTGGAAGTGATCCCACAACTAATTTCCTGTGACCATTAGAAAAAAAATGGTGCCTACTATTAGCCATTCTTTTGTTCAGGTTTTGATAGAAACACTAAATATTGTTAGAGCTCTTTAGGGAATAGCTAATATTAGTTGTTTGACTGGCTCTAGATCTATTATCTTGACATCATGCTGCTTTCTATTAACCTCTACGCCAAAGCCCAATAAGTAATTACATGGAATAGGAGAGCTGGAAACCTGCTAAGTCAATAGAGCTCCTAAAAGTACTTTCCATTGAGCTCTTTGAAACAAAGTACAGTAAGGATGGAAAGTGTGTGTGTGTGTGTGTGTGTGTGTGTGTGTGTGTGTGTGTATGTGTGTCCATTTGGCATCGAAACCTACCCACTGACTCATGCATTAGTAAATAAAAATAACTGGCAGAATGTTGAGGTTAGCACTGAGATTCATTCAGATGCTGTGAAGAGAACAGGGATTTCAGAAGGGCTAATTTATCTTCACTTCCGAATCCTGGCTTCTAATTTAATAACTAAGGTGGGATACATTGATCTTGATCATGCTGAGTATGGAAATAGATGATGATGGGTTACTACGGGAGATCAGTGGAAATGCTCACAGCGTGTGACTCAGATTGCTTGTTAGGCAGCTGCTTTAGCCCACTGGCTTCTGGCCATGTGGTGAACTAAGTTTGTCCATGATGCTATAGCTATTCTCACCATTATATCCAAGTACTAACATCGTGAAAGGTAAAAAGCTTTAAACCACTGAAAAAGAATCACTCAAACAAACTCTGATATTCTGCTCGATTATTTGAACTTGTGAAGAGCAAAGCAAAAGAAAAAAGAATGAATCATAGCTACAGTTGCAGATTTTACAAAGGATTACCACCAAATTTGCTGTGTATACATTAAAATTGAGCTGTTGTACATGTTACTTTATGTTGAAAGGAGAATATTAGTAAGCCATCTGTATTCTTCCAATCTCTTTATAGCCATCGCTATAGCAAAAGGATAGTATACAATGTATTTTCCAGTGTCTAACATACCACAGCTTCATGCAATTTTACCACACATTGGTTGCAGTTTACTCAAACCGAATAATGGATCCAAGGGGACCATTTTTTTTAGCATATCAGTACAGTGGTGCCTCGACTTACGAACATCCCGACATACGACCATTTTGCGTTACGACCAGCTCCGGCCGCAAAATTTTGCTTCTACTTGCGACCGGAGCTTCGAGTTACAACCAGAAAAAAGGCAGGGAAAAAGGCGGGGAATTCAAACTGCTAACCGTTGGTGGCGAAGAGGCTGCTTCTTTGTAGCTCTTTTGCCCCAGCGGTTAGAGAGTGTGCGTTTGGAGGAGGCTTCGGACTGCCTGGTAAGGTGCTGCTTTTTGCTTTTTAAAAACTGGCTGTTCTGGGTGGGTTTTGCAGTGTGGGTTTGGATGGGGTTATGTTTCTATGCTGTGATGGGTCTTGCAGTCTTTGTTTGTTTTTTGGGTTTTTTTTCGCGTTTCCGATGGGTCTTGCAGTCTCTTTGCTTTTTGGTTGGGTTTTTTGCATTTCTGATGGGTCTTGCAGTCTCTGTTTCCTTTTTTGGGTTTTTTTTTTCCTTCGGCCGGAACGGATTAATCATGTTTCCGATGGATCATGCAGTGTGTGTGTGTGTGTGTGTGTGTGTGTGTGTGTGTGTGTGTGTGTGTGTGTGTGTTGGTGATTTTCCCCCCGGCCGGAACGGATTAATCGTGTTTCAATGCATTCCTATGGGAAATGGTCCTTCGACTTACGACTATTTTGAGTTACGACCATCTTCTGAAACGGATTAAGTTCGTAAGTCGAGGCATCACTGTAATGGTTTCTGCTACCATTCTTCAAAAGTTATGGGTTTTCTTACAAGACCACCACTTGTGGGAATAGCTAATTCTCTTTTCATCAGAAAAACAGCAGCTATCTTCTCTTACTCTATAAATTTTTGCTATCTTCAAGGGAGCTAAATGGCACTCTATAGCTACCTCCCAACAGTTTTATCTTAAATTCAGGCTAACTGAAAGCAACGTACTCCCATCACCAAATCCTTAGAGATAGGGTATAATCCTGCTATGGGGTATGTGGTTTATTGAATCAGTCCAATGGATGAATCCATCAGTTTCACTCTCTTTTCCATTTGGGTATTTTAATCTCATTTCTTTTTCTATTTGCTTTATGGAGAAATCTGCAAATGTTGATAAATGTCTCACCACAAATGGAAGAATAAACTTTGAGGGGATAAGGTGTATATTTTTAAAACTCATATAGACCCTCTATATGAGTTTTTAAAAAACCACACCTTATCCCCTCAAAGTTTATTCTTCCATTTGTGGTGAGAAATTTATGTGCAACATAGAGCAACACAGAGCAACATCTGTGCAACATAGAGCCCTGGCACATACAAGATGGAGTCATGTGGGAGGGGAAGAGCAGAATTACAAGAATTCTTATGGCCAGTCTCTGCCCCACATTGTCAATTCCATATTCACATATTGTGTGACCCACTGTGCTATATTTGCAATGACTGATTAGTAGAAGCCAGCAAAAGCTGCTTTTTACAGCACTTAAAAAAAAATAGAATAGGCTGTCCCTAACCCAATAAGCTTGACAAAGAGGATTTTCAGTTTCAGAAAATAGCATGAAGCCATATAGAGAGGAGCAGACAGATAAGTTTTAAATAACAGGGCTGGCGTTCTACCACTTCTCTCTCAGCAGTTACTGACCATTGTGGGCCCCTGCTGAGCACTCCCTCACAGCAGCACTTCTGCTGCCCCACCAGCTCTCTGCTCCTCTTGGCTTACCTGAAAAAAAAAAAGGCATAACTACCAATTGGAACTGAACGGCCACAATTTTTATATTCTCCCAGTGATACAAGTGTTTCACTCTGTGCCATTGAAATGGCAGCTGCCTTATTCAGATTTGAAGAGCAAGTCCCATCCAGCCAAGTCAGATGCTGCCCATGTGTGAGGAAGCTGAACCAAGCAGCTAGCTGGCTAAAAGAAGCAACAGCAGCAGTGGTTCTGCAGAGGCAACAGGAGCCCAGCAGGCAAGGCATCAACAGTGACTGTTGCCTAACCATGCCAGCCACTAATGCTGGTTTTATTGCTAGGTCTGTTACCTTCATTGTATGAAACGGAGGGAACCACAATCTGTCCATCTTGATTTTGTTCTGTTCCTCAGAATCCAATGTACTTTCTTCCTGCTGCCAAGCTGTAAGATTCTGCTTCTCTTCTTTCAGTGGAAATCATACACATTTTCAATGCCTTTCCCCCCCTAATCTGAGCATTTACACATCTTACCTGATTTACAGATTTATGCATGTTATCTAATGCACACAATTCCTCCATTTGCTAAAGTGGATTTGTCTGTATTTTTTTTCCTGTAGCATACATTCTAGCCATTCATATTTAACAATGTGTGCATCACAAACTTGTGCTTTGGACTGCAATTCGACACAGATTTGTATGCTTTTGCTTACAAATGTGGAAATTCTCAAGATATGTTTCTTCTCATAACAAGTCCCAGGAAGGGTGAAAATGCCTGTTTCACTGATCATGTTGAATCTAATATTTTATTTTTAAAAAACACCCTCATTAATTGTATTATTCATTTTAAAGTGTGTTCTTTCCAAAAACAAAGATTTTGTCTGAAGATACAACAGTCCAATCATTCGATTCCTTTTCAAAACTAGGGATATATTTATTATGTATGTTCTCTGGGAATACATTTGGATGTTATTGAGCAATTTCATGATTAACTTTGCCTACAGCTGGGTCTCTTATTATTCTGTTGTACAACTCAGGTTATTTCCTTTTGTTTCCATGGAAGAAAAATAAACTTTAATTTCTCAGCATCAGTCAGTCCTTCTCTCTCACTGAACAGCATCATCATGACTGGTTTTCATTGCCCTGCTCCTATTGTTTATCTGATTTTATAATCACTTCTATGTGGCTATAGAAGATGTAAGTTTCTACTCTTTGTTCTGTTGACAAGCCGAGTTTGATATTAAATCGCTGCATGAGTAAATTTCTGGCTTTCTTCTATGAATCTTGTCTGATTATTATGAATTTGTTTTTGTAATATAAGTTTCCAGGTGACTCGTATGCTTTTGCTGTAACAGATTAATATGGTTTTCCCCAAACAAAGGACTGTATCCAAGACCAGATCAGAAAGGCTGATCATACTGCCATACTTTCATACTTCCATACTTTCCCCAGATACTCTTAAGGATTTTGATTGCCCTAATTTGAATATGTAATCAAGGAGAATCAACTTATGAAGAACTTTGCTGTTTTAGGACAAATTCCAGCTAATCCAGTATTTTCCTAGTCATAGTGGCTGCTCAGAATGTAGCAGGGTGTACATTCTGCAGCTGCAAACTCAGTGATGGTAGGCAATTTTTACTCAAAGAGAGTTTGTCCAACATTACTTCCCTCTCTCACAGGAAAAAGAATATTGAGCACCTTCTAATTTTGGTCATGATGAGAGCTATGTCTGTTAGATATAAGCTGAACATATTCCAAAATCCAGCTAGACCATGCAATTAAAATCAGAGAATCTGTCACTAATGTAAATGCAGTTGTCAGAAGATACACTGGCATGATTTTTAAAAAGGTTCTGGAGACTAAGATGTTGGAAAACTGTTTAACCAAGTGAAATGTTTCAGGCAGAGGGAGCCATAGAGGGGGCCATTTTCCTCCCTTTTGCTGTTCAAGTTGTGGAGGAAAACAGTCAGTCCAAAGTAGGGCCATAACCCCAACCAGAGTGGATCCACTGAATCAACTGCTGAATGGTGTGCTTATGTAAATCCTATTGATTCAATGAGTCTATATGAGTCAGCTCGGCACTAATTATATTAGAGCCAATGAGTATCTTGAAAAGGAAGCAAAAACTTGCCTGAAAAAGACCCTCTAAAAGATTTTAAGATGAGAAATATTTGTGAGTGGCATCCTAAAATGTCTCAAGTCAACAATGTTATAAACCATCTGGTAGATCTAAGGAGTAACTAGGTTGTGTGCAAATTACTGGAAATTAATGAACAGTATAAATAGTTTGAAGCTAATAGGGGAAAAAATGGACAGTCTCTGAAAAGCATCGGTCTTAGTAAATTCACAAGGGAACAGTTTTTCTACATTCATGTCTGAATGATGTATTTTTAATATCCTGCTGCCAAGAAATATAACATTATGGGGTGTTTTTTTAAAAAAACAAAACAAAACACAATGCACAAACAAAATGAGTGTCCTGAAGTCAGGTGTAACATTTAGCAGAAGCTCTCAAATTCCACAGCTATCAATCACTGCAGGGTTGTTTGTTTCATTTTTAAGTAAAGGTCTCAATTAAAATAAAGGAAATGTCATCCTGAACTGGCAGAAAAAAGGAACGAGAGGGGCAGAATAAAGTCCTAGATAGGTTCCTCTACATAGAAATTGAATTATCTTGCTAGCTCCAAACTGAGAATTGGCAAAGGAGGAAAATCATTATGACTTAACCGAAAAATCCATTTTCAATTCGCTCACTGTCAGTGCCACCAGTTACTCCACTGTCCCGTACTACTACTACCGGTAATCTGATCCATAACTCTTTAAAGCTGCAGGTCGTTACCCTCTTAGCTGGGAAATAAGCTCCATTGATGGACCTCTGTGTAGACCTGTCAGACATACCTCGGTGTAAACATGCATAGGAATTTGCGATCAGAAAAGAGCGTTAACGTAGCTGTGTTTTCAGAGTACCATCTATCATCCTTGCCCACAAACAGTAGAATTCTGAGGTGACCTAGAAACTTCTTTAGCCTTGTTGGTCATCAGTGACTTAAGGAATACTTCTTGGCACTGACACATCTAACACTCACTTTCTTTCATGTCTTTAAAAAAACAAAAAAACAAAACTGGGCTTCTTTCTGTTCCACATATGAAGAGATTTCTGCATTTTGGCAAGCTGTTCCGTTTTTCAAGATAACTATATATTCTCCACGATAATGCTGATCAGGACCAGCACACACAAATATCCGCTTCACAACACTCCACAGGACAATGGATTGCTGCCCAGCAAACTTGCTCTCAACACAACAGGAAGACACACTTCTTAGCCCAAGAGGAAGATGCACTTTTCAGATGGTGTGCTGCCGTGTTCCAAACATTTTAAATGAAATTTCTGTAATGATAATTGAACTGATTTTTTAAAATGCCTGCCTGCTTTAATTGCTGTGTTCATATTCATATTTTTTATTATTTTTGTTTACTTATTTTTAAGAGTGGCCTTGGCTGACAGATGGGCGGTATATAAATCAAATAAATAAATAAATAAAATTAATTTGCATGATAGCTTGCCAATAATTAATACTGTGAAGGTCAATATACTTTAAATGAATATTTTTTTAAATTATTTGGTAAAATGAACAATTAGAGGCACTCTGAGTGGTAGCACTCGAGTAGGCATGTGTGGTATCTTCCTCCTCCTCAGGAAAGAAAGTCACAAAACACACAGATACATACCATCAATAGTTTGCTGTTTCATTTTCTTGAAGCAAAATTTTTAGATATTTTTGCCAGGTAACAAAAATAAATAAATAAATCCACATACTTTGTACAAAAGAAATTAAGTGTATCTTTTGTGGAGGGATGGAGAAGGATATTTTCTTGATGTGTCATATTTTATACACATTATTTAAAGGGCAAAACATAAATAATTCTCAGCCTCCTACTTCCATATGGGTCCTATTTAAAAGCAAGTATCTTGTGTAGGCTTTTATAGTTTGTTGCCTGATTTATTATTGCCTGACATGTATATTGTCTAAAATGTTTCTTAAGTGTTTTCAAGTGATTATTATCCTATTAGCAAGTGTCATAGAATACGTTTAGATAGTTTCACAAACACAGTTTCTAAGAGAAGAGTACCTATGGACAATTGGTGTGTTACAGAAGTAGAGTAAGGAAGAATATTTGTTTAGACAAAAGACAGTTTAAAATGTTATGTAATATAATCTTAGTGATGATGATAATGACGAGAACAATGATGGTAGGTTTCAACTGGTGGATTAGTTTAGCATATTTTTATATGTTTGGCAAAGGGAATATTATTAACATTTCTCACCATCAGGGAAAACCTTTCCATATTTTCATATTTACTTGACAGCCAAAGAACCAATGTCCATAAAGTAAGCCAATCCACCTCCTAAGGTGGTTGCATCAATGTTAGTTCCATGGACTGATGTGGATCAGTTCTGTTACATAGCATCATTTTATTGATTATATACTGCCAATCTGATCCCAACATATGGTGATCTTTGCCAGGGTTTCCTAAGTATAAAGTACTTATAAGTGGTTGTCATGTTCCCGCATGGCCTTTGGTCATTTCACCAAGCAAAGGCGCATGCTACGTGTCGTTCAGCTGCCACCAGTTGATTACATCAACTTTGTTCACTATTAATGACAGAGGTCCAGGCAACGTATCATTTAAGAACCAAGTAGAAATTGTTTATTGTTACAAGTGATAAAAGTCCAGTCAATGTTGTTAACTCTCAACTAAACAACTTTATTTCTCCACTCTCAACCACCTACTCTCCCTCTCTCCTTTTCTTCATCCCCACTTAACTCCGCCCCCCACCAACTCCTATTGGTGCATGCAAATTTCAACACAAATATTCATGACCAGGGTGAACGCTACAGTGGTTGACCATTCCCTTCTTCTGGGGGTGCTCTAGGATTGTTCCATTTGCTCAACATTGCACTGGTTGGTTTTTATTCTGAGAAAGCACAGTGGGGAATCAAACTCTCAACCAGTGGCTCCACAGCCAGGCATCCAATTTACTCAGCTATCTAGTTAGCATTAGGTTATGTAGAACTGCCTAATTCAAGCAGGATGGAGGAATTCATTATTTGCTGTATTTTGGACAAACCACAAGAAAACAAGAATTGCCTTAAAATGCAATAATGCTAGGAAAAGTGGAAGAGAGTAGGAAAAGAAGAAGACATAACATGAGGTGCAATGACTCAATAAAGGATTTGCAAGAGCTGATTAAGGCTTGATAAATCCTTTTAGAAGTCATTAATTTTTAAGGTCATAAAAAATCAGAAATGTCTTGATGGCACAAAACAACAACATATAAAAGTATACAATGTATATGCAGTCTACAGAGAGACTGAGAGAGAGAGAGAGAAAGTTAAATGGATGTCCCATAATATGAAATGACACACATGTTGCCATGTGTTTTGGTTTTCAATCAGTTGTGATGGAAGTCATGTGGAAGAGTCTTTATATGAAGAGGTAACTTTGAAAGAGTTACATAGAAACATAATCATTGCCCTGTTCAAGTTTGATGGAAGCATGTTTACCCAAAATACAAAGAGATGGTAGTGCATTAGTTGAACCTTTCTGATCATAACTCCTGTCACCCTTTACCCTTGGAAGGTGATGAATCTGAAGTGGAAATCCCCCGCTACCTCTGCAGGCTTTTCATATGTGTTGGAATCCTAGATGGAGATGAATTGTGGATAGTTGGAGGCTCTCTGCTTCCAAGAAAAAGAGGCCAATAGAGGTAGCGATGGAGCAGCAAAACATAGTGAACTTCCTCCCCTTAAATGTTGAGCAAACGTGATACCATTACCCTGAATAAGGATCTTCTAATAATAAGTGTGTTGCTTGTATACCACCCCATAGTGCTTGAAGCACTAAATAGTGCTTGAAGCACAATTTAATTATGCAGGCTACACATTGCCCCCTCCCTTGCTCCGTAGCTGGGTACTCAATTTACCAACCTTGGAAGGATGGAAGGTTGAATCCACGAACTCAGGTCATGAGCAGAGTCTTCACTGCAGTACTACAGTTCCAGCCACTGTGCCACGAGGCTCCTTGCATAATATCCCTACACTGAACAAACCTGATCTTAGAACTTCACTAAGTGTTCAGCTTAGATGAGGATTGTTCTGACTCGAATAGATTTCAAAGAAGGCTGCATACAAATTGGTGTATTTAACATTATATCAGAAGTTCCCCAGCTATAGAAATGTGGAAATCCATCAGTATTACAACACCCCTTACATTTGAATGTTTTCTAGCTCAAGTTCTTTCCATCCTGAGCAGTAAAAAAAATAAAAAATGGACATTTGGATATATCCTTCAAAAACAAACTGAAATAAAATTCAGTTGGCACAGTTATCCTAGCATCCAAGTACTGGACTATCATATAGTGCTCAGAGATGAAAAGCCTCTGGAGGATGGGGATGAGAAATCCAAATCAGGACTATCAGGACTGAATAGAAAAAGATGAAACCTGGAGCTTGAATTGATAGATCTACCAGGCTTTGTTCTTCCCACATGTGAGTGTTTTATATGTCAGATTGTTTCCATTCTGAACATAGTGGAATTTGCAAATTTTCATAAATTCTTACCAGATTCTTTCCTACCCACGCCTAGCGATGAGACATGAGGAATTCTGGGACTACTTTTTTTTTTTTTTTTTTTTTTTTTTTTTTTTTTTGCCTACTGGCAGTAAAGCTGACCTCCTATACTTACTCTTAGTATAGAGTAAGCACAACATGAAGATACACAAATTTTATTTTAAGAAAAAGGTTTGCATATTTGAAGCGGTTTAGAGATTGTGCTACCATTTAATTTATTAATAAACCTCTTGCAGTTTCATTTAGCATAATATTTAATAAGCAGTGCTATGTCACCAGGTTCACACAGCCATAGAGATTTGAAGGTGAAATATTGATGAGAGATACCCCAGTGTATACCCCTGGGACACCACTGATGAGATCTGAGAAAGGACAAATCCATCATTGTAGTATGTACTATATAGCCTTACTGATAAAATACCCAAGGTCTGCTTGCTTGTTTATACACTTGCATAACTAAAACCCAGTGTGGCCCTCTCTGTGTAATGTACTCTTAGGCAGTTCAAGCAAGTGCATTAATAGCCTGATTCACTCGAGTGCTGCTTGAACATTAAAAAAACACATGCTTAAATTACTTTGGTGTGCCAGGGGATGCTGTCTGTTCATTTGGTTTCAAGTAGAGCTGAACCAGATAGGCCCAGTGAAACCAATATGTGTCAAATTTAGCTGTTTCTAATGACTAGAATCCTGAATCTTCATTGAACTGAAGAGTCATCTCATTAAGCAAATGCCTTTGAGAATATAAGTTCTCCTTCTCATGTTACTTTTGAAAAATATTTGAATAGGGGATTGGATATACATCTTTCTTCTTCCTAATTGTACAGTATATCAGATGTTTAAATGTTAATTCTTACATTCTTCAATAAATAAACTGCCACATATTTCTCTTTTTCCGATTCAGAGTCAAAACATTTGTCCCTAGGACAATACTGTGTCTGCCTGTCTGCCTCTCTAACTCTTTCTCTCTCTCTCTCTCTCTCTCTCACACACACACACACACACACACACACACACACACAAGAAGTTACCTTGGACTATAATTCCAAGAATCCCAAAGACTATTGGCTATACCAGGGTATCTAGTCCAGAAAATTTAAAGTTTCTCTTCTCTGTACCCCCTCCCCCCAATAGGCCATGACTTTGCATCACCTTAACTATTGTCATTTGGTGGTTGCTGCTGCTCCAGGGTATTTCACAAAACCACTCCTCCATGTTAAAACAGCATGGGATGAAGATCTGGTATTGTGTGAGTTGGCCCTCCCCATACCAAGAGTGCCTGCATCAACAACCAGCGTTATCTGTGAATTCCTGTTGTGTGCAGAGAAGCTACCCAAAATGCCCATTCTGTATCCTTTCAACTTCTGGGGAATGAGGAGATATTATCATTATGTCATAACTGTGGTTTATTTCAAATGAGCAGATTAGAGGAGTTAATCTCTTAGGTGTATAAGGATAAAATTCTTTGGACTTTCTAAGGCAATGGGTTCACCTGGAAGTGTGTTTCAATAAATGTCCCAAATCTATGTAAATGATTATTTTTTTCAATGCCAACTACAATTTCTTCTCATTTTAAGCATGAGTAAATGATCACTGATCATTATATAGAGGTGATAACCAGCCATTTTCTGCTTTATCTCTGAGCTCTTTGGATGTTCACAAAACATATCTGATTGCCAGCATCCACTTGTGAATGGTGGCAATGAATAAGTTCTGGACATTCGCTGACATGTCAGTGCAGGACACTTTTTTAGTAGTTATTCTTTTTTACTTTCTTTTTTCTTTCTTTCACATTAGGAACTGAAAAGCGAAAATCTCATTGTAACAATTCAAACAGAGTAAGGCTATTATAAGCAGGCAGACTGAAGGCAGAAATTGGACTGATAAGCACTCTGACAGTTTTCTCTTTTAACACTGAATTAATATTTATATAGTCTCATAGAAGAGGTTCGATTTAAAGAAACAGTAAGAAGGCTGGAGAAAAACGATCTCTATTAGTAATCATGTGAGGGCCTCTTTGAAAGAAATAGCACTTCATTGTGCAAATTTAAACATCTATACTGCATGACAATTAATGGCTGAGAAATGTGTCTTGTCCTCTAGGTTGCTTTCCACTACCTGGTACAAAAGGTAAGCTTTTGCAAATACCCAAATTTGGCAGGTAAAAAAAGGACAGAAAGCATGCAGATGTCCTTCAATCACCTCTGCTCCTGTTCCCTTGACCTCCATGGTCCCAGAAACACATTCACAATACCAGCAAAGATAGTGATTGGTATTCCCAAAGTCTATTTATTTTTTATGCTAGGGATGAGCCAAGAAATACACATTTCATAATTTCAGCAGGAAAAACAATGTTATCTGCATATAGCTTTCTTCTCTTGGTCTGATCAGTTATTTTATTTATACTTATATGTAGGTAGGTAGGCATTAATTTCTTGTCAACACAGTGGGCAAAATCCTATTCATGCAAGCACAATGTAAAGTTAGATCTGTGTAAATATGTGGGGCATCAAGGACAGCAACAAGGAATTTCATTATTCAATTCTGCAATTAGTTGCACATCCACAGAGTGACCAATTGCAAAAGTGCTTCATGGATAGCACTTCTGCCTCAGTATTTTCATAGCTACAGTGGGCACAACATCAAGTTTGCCTGCATAGTTACATAACAGGATTTTGACCAACACCTAGTGTTCACACACCATTCAGGTTGGTTAATGGCAATTAAAGTCAATGATAAGTAGAATCAAATACTTTGATTGCCAGAAGAAATATCAACAACCTCAGATATGCAGATGATACCACTCTGATGGCAGAAAGTGAGGAGGAATTAAAGAACCTCGTAATGAGGGTGAAAGAGGACAGCGCAAAAAATGGTCTGAAGCTCAACATCAAAAAAACGAAGATCATAGCCACTGGCCCCATCACCTCCTGGCAAATAGAAGGGGAAGATATGGAGGCAGTGATAAATTTTACTTTCTTGGGCTCCATGATCACTGCAGATGGTGACAGCAGCCACAAAATTCAAAGACGCCTGCTTCTTGGGAGGAAAGCGATGACAAACCTAGACAGCATCTTAAAAAGCAGAGACATCACCTTGCCGACAAAGGTCCGCATAGTCAAAGCTATGGTTTTTCCAGTAGCGATGTATGGAAGTGAGAGCTGGACCATAAAGAAGGCTGACCGCCGAAGAATTGATGCTTTTGAATTGTGGTGCTGGAGGAGACTCTTGAGAGTCCCCTGGACTGCAAGGAGATCAAACCTATCCGTTCTGAAGGAAATCAACCCTGAGTACTCACTGGAAGGACAGATCCTGAAGCTGGGGCTCCAATACTTTGGCCATCTCATGAGAAGAGAAGACTCCCTGGAAAAGACCCTGATGTTGGGAAAGTGTGAAGGCAAGAGGAGAAGGGGATGACAGAGGACGAGATGGATGGACAGTGTCATTGAAGCTACCAACATGAATTTGACCCAACTCTGTGAGGCAGTGGAAGACAGGAGGGCCTGGCGTGCTCTGGTCCATGGGGTCACGAAGAGTCGGACACGACTTAACGACTAAACAACAAACAACAAGAATCAAATACAGTACTACAACAATTCAGACTCATCTAACATAAACAGTTCAATAACAGAAGTAGAATTAATGGCATGACCCAGGAAGGTAAACACCTGTTTGGACCAGATCTTTACCATATATCAAAATGCAAACAGAGAAGATGCAATGTCAGCCTCCTGAAGCAAGGGTTCTAGGACAGTCACTAAGAAGAGCCCTTTATTTATTTATTTACAACCATACCTTCACCACGCCTGGAAAAGAGAAAAGGAACTGGTCCATCAGATCTTCAGGAATGTGAATATGTAGGTGTTAACATACTCATGGGTGCTGGTGATCTTCCACAGGCATCTGGCTGAGTACATTGTTCTGATCAGCACATATCTTCTTATGTTCTTATTGTTACTTATGTCCTATTCTGAAGAGATTCAAATATGATGAGCAGAAGGCTCATGAAGGGAATTCTGCAATAGACAAAGGACCGAAGTGTGGTTTATATGCTGTCCTGATTCTCAGTGAGGACAGGGAATTTCAGCTGGCTTGAAAATAGGACATAGAGGAAAACGAACTAACGAACAAATGAATAATACATGCATGCATACAAAATAGATACATACATACATACTGTTGCTTACTAATTGTGTTTGGGCCTGGAACAATGGACTGGTATGGAAAACAGATCCATAATTTGCTTTGTGAAAAGTCTTGTTCCATAAGTCTAGGATGGTACATGGCCATAGGTAGCGCCTATAGTTGTGTCAGCCCTGAACACAATAGGGTACTGGTTTATGAAATTTTGCTACTCAACATGTCAGGTACCAGTCTGGAAGAAGTGGAAAATGGATACAGTCAGACAGTAGGGAACTTATGGTTTGTCAAGGGGAGGGGGAAGCAAAAAAAAAAAAAAAACCTTCAAGAAAAATAAGCTTTTCTACCACTAGTCTTCTGATTGATTTGATTCCTAGTTTTCTTTACTTCAAGGATCTTTTCATCCCTTTGGTGGGCTAACTGCTTGGTTTCTAAATTTATTTATTTATTTATTTAATTTCTATACCACCCATCTGGCAATTACCAATTTATTAACACTCAAAAGTTCCTAGTGAAGGCACCAGGCAAATTTCAGGTGGGAGAGCATTCCACAGTTGCGGGGCTACCACCGAGAAGGCCCGGTTTCTGATCACTGATTTCCAAGCCTCTCTCGGGGTCAAAACTCTCAACCGTCCAGCCTGGGAAGACCTTACAGGATGGGCAGATCTGGTCGGAAGGAGGCCAGATTTCCTTCCTCTTGCCTTTTCCATATGGCAAAACTGTGGCTTCATTTTTCATTATTTTGATTCTTCCCTTGGCTCTTTCCTGGATCCTTCATCAGAGATTCAGGTCAAGATCTCCTCTGATATCTATCTAGAACCACAGAAACCAGTTTTTTCAGATTCCTACAATGTGTCAGGCAGATATAAGACTTTATTTTTCCTCCTCCTCCCTTTTCTCCCTTTTAACTACAATACAGGCTCTGCTGCTATGCAGTTGAGAAAACTTTCAGGTTGCCTTTAAACTAGCATAGACTGGTTGGAGTTTAGATGGGTTTAAATAATAATTCAAGCATACTGCTTACTGTACCTGCTATGATTTTGCAAATCAAAGATGTCCAATTTTAAGTTCTAACATAGCCTGCCTGATATTGTATTCATCTAATTGACTTCAGTGAGAATCAAATCATGGTATGCTTGACATGGCATCGTTTTTGCATGTAGCAATCAGAATGATTTGAGTACAATGTGTTTTTTTTATATATGCCATTTCCCCTTGTATTTGCTTTTTCACATACTCCCTTTTGTATTAATCTTCCAACTGTGTATGTTTTGTCCTTGACAAAAAGTATTCACTGGTGTGTGGGGTTGTTGTTTTTTTTTGTTCCTGCCTGAAACTTAAACAAATTTACTAAATTGGGATTACCTGTAAACAGCCTTGAGTCATATTTGGTTATACCCTCCTGCTGCTCATTGGGGTAAATACCAAACCTTATTTTCATTTACGTTAACTGTGCATATAATTGCACCCATAGAACCCAGAGAAACCAAATGTGCATATAATTACACCTACAGAAACCATCAAGACTCAAGCGGCCTAAGCACTTAGGATTTTCAGTTTTGCTGTTGAATAGTTTTAATGCCAGCATTATCATTATTATTTATGGAGTCACTATGTGAACAGCTTCTTGAAGCATCAGTTCAGTGTGTTGCGAGAAACCTGAATTCAAGTGCTGCAAATGAAGTGGAATAAATACTATAATGCCAGTGGTATAAATCAAAGATGAATGACTACATCGAATACTAATGTGTAGATCTGCTTTCTCTTGTTTTAAGGGTATCTCATAAATTCAAAAGGTATGGAGAAGGTAACCCAAATGGTTACAGATACCTATATTATGAGTGGAATTTGAACCACAGAAAGGAAACACCTGATACAGAAATGTGAAGATAATATTTAGGAGGGGAGTAACTCTTGCAGCCTCTCATTCTCAGGACAAACCAAGAAAATGTCCCTCTTTTCTTTTTTCATCACATTGAGACTTTTCCGTACAAAGCTCCCCTCCCAAGAAATCTCATGTGAAATCTTGCAGGATTTCTCAGGTGTTTCATGTTCATTTTTCCCCCCAAGAAGAAACAGCAACAGGTGTAGAATTCTGACAATTCCTGTGCAACTTGAACTTTCCTATGCAAGATCCCCTGGAAAGTGCATGGGGTCTCAACATGACAAGACTCACAAAATAACTGAGAACAATACATTTTTATTTTTATTTTTTTAAAAAATGATCTCATGGTGCAAAGGTATCTTCATTCTCCCGATTTCACACCCATACATAGTGAATGGGAATACAAGAGTGTGAATGGTCTTGGTCTTCTGTGACACAACCTTGAAGATTTTTTTTTCTCGTTCCTTCATTGCTGCCTTTCTGAGTCTCAGTCTTCTTCTGATTTTTTGGCTGCAGTCTCCATTTGCTTGATGATTAATCCAAGGTACAAGGTACAACATCCTTAACAAATTCAATTTCTTCATTTTCAACAATAAAGTTGTTTAGTTCATCTGCATTCATGATTTTTGTCTTCTTAATCTACAGTCCTGCTCTGGAATGTTCTTCTTTCAATTTTATCAGAAGTGGTTTCAAGTCATTCCTGCTTTCTGCCTGTAAGATGATGTTATCTGAGTATCTTAAATTATTTATGTTACTTCCACCAATTTTCACTCCTCCTTCATCTGAATCTAGTCTGGCTTTCTGTATGATATATTCTGTGTACAGACTGAACAGATGAGGATAAAATGATACCTTTGCATATACCCTGTTTCCCCAAAAATAAGACCTAACCTGAAAATAAGCCCTAGTATGATTTTTCAGGATGCTCGTAATATAAGCCCTACCCCAAAAATAAGCCCCAGTTAAATAAAACCCCGCCCCCCACCATTGTGCAGCAACCAGAAGAAGATGACATCCAATGGCTTCTCTTCATCCTGGAGAGAGGTAACTAGTGGGGTGCCTCAGGGTTCTGTTCTGGGCCCTGTGCTATTCAACATCTTTATCAATGACTTGGATGAAGGAATAGAGAGTATGTTGATTAAATTTACAGATGATACCAAATTGGGAGGGGTTGCTAATTCCCCAAAGGACAGGATTAAAATTCAAAATGACCTTGAAAGATTAGAGTCCTGGGCCAAAACTAACAAAATGAATTTCAACAGGGAGAAATGTAAGGTCCTACACCTAGGCAGAAAAAAATGAACTGCACAGATATAGGATGGAAGACATCTGGCTAGACAACAGTACCTATGAAAGGGATCTAGGAGTGTATTCTCGAAGGCTTTCACAGCCGGGATCTGATGGTTGTTGTAGGTTTCTCAGGCTGTCTGGCCGTGTTCTTGAGGTTTTTCTTCCTAACATTTCACCAGTCTCTGTGGCCGGCATCTTCAGAGGACAGGAGTCAGAAGCTCAATTTCTCAGCACCGAACTCAACCATCTGAATTGGGCCCTACAGGCAAATGGCTATTCCAAGAATCACAGTGACAGATCATCTCCCCCCTTATCACAACAATACACCCATAACAAAAAACACCCTGATCACCATAATCACCCAATCTCCTGAAAAGAGAAAAAACCCTCATCCCACAGCTATAATTACTCAACTATCCCACAAAACTGCACCAGAGCACAGAGTTCTGACTCCTGTCCTCTGAAGATGCTGGCCAGAGAGACTGGAGTCCTGGCCGGTTTGGTAGGAGCTCCAAGACAAAGTTGCGGCCCTAGAGGCCCAAAGGTTGGCGAGGCAGTCTCCTCAGCCGAGCGAGGTGGCGCCATGCAGATTGGCTAGGGAGACAAAAAGTCATCGAAGAACCAAATTAAAAACACTGGCTCAGGACCTAATGGCCAGGTTTCTCGCTCTTGAGTCCACCCAGGTCCAGGAGGTTACACCTAGGTGCGACACTGACAGGGCCTCGGTGATTCCGGGGGCCCGAAGCACAGAAAAACAGAGGTCTTCGATTCCTGGCGTGGCAGAGCCATCTTCTGCCTATCAAGAAAGTCAGGAGGAGGTTGATCTAGTCAGCTTATCTACATCACATCCACTGGACGACCCCTGCAGGGTTACAATGTCCCACGGTGAGTCAGCTGTCACACCTGGCACTCACACACCTATCGCTTGGCCATGGGCTGGCAGTACCTCATTTATTTACCCTACAGGAATGCCGTACAACACTCCAATTACAGGGTTGCATAACATGTCAGGGCCATATGCCAATATGCAGTTTAGTGGTTGGGGCATGCCTTATGCTGCCCCCTCCATGCAGGCTCAAGCTGACAACACACATAGAGTAGGGGCTTGGCCATATCCCTCTGTGCCTATGATGGGTTACAATTCAGTCCCTTTAGTGGATGAACCCCAACCGGGTCTGTGGTTACAGCACATGACTCCTGCCAGGCCAAACACAGGCAATAGATTTGACAGTAGGCACCTGAATAGAAAAATTGTCACTGCCCAAATTCCCCGACCTGGCGCGGGGCAGGCGGTTCAACCCGGCATGCCTTGCTTAGAATACAATTTCAAAGGGTTTTGCACGAGGAAGCCTTGTAGATTCAGGCACAAGTGCCTTACCTGCGGGGGGCAGCACTCAAATTTCTCCTGCTTTAAAGCAGGTGCCTAGCGGCAGACCAGGGGTGCAGGGGGTGGCAAAAAGCCTACCGGCAGCGGGAGTACCCCTGGAAAGGGGGCCCAGCCCAATTAATGTTAAAGTCCTAGAAGACTGGTTAAGGTTGTACCCCCGCAAGGCAGATGCCAGGTATTTATCGGACAGTTTTAGATACGGGTTTAGAATCCCGGCAGTAGGAGAACGCAAAGCGTTTGTAGCATGGAACATCCGATCAATATCTGGCATGGAAGCCATTGTCCAAAACAAGTTCGACAGGGAAGTGAAGGAAGGAAGGGTCCTTGGATCTCTCACAACACCACCCATTGAGAACTTGAGAGTTTCCCCTCTGGGTATAGTTCCCATGAAGGCCCTGGGCGAGTTCCGCCCAATACATTACCTGTCCTTTCCGGGGGGAATGTCAGTTAATGATGCTATCCCCCCGGAATTATGCATGGTTAGCTGCCCCAGCCGATGAGAAGTCCGAGGGACCTGCGAGTTGTGGCTCCGGGCCGAGCATTCCTCCAGCGCCTGTGTGGTGCCATGAAGGGTCTGCGCGAATCACTGCACAGAACCAGGATAACTCACGGTATGAGGAAAGATCTCCTAGTACAGAGTGGATTTTGGAGGAATTCAATTGGATTTCATGCTGGAGAAGTGAAATAGGCTTGAGGGCACATTTCCTAGTGCACTCGGATGCTCCGGGAGCACTTGGATTCGGAATCTATGTCCGAGGTAGATGGAGCTCTGGAGTATAGCCAGAGGAATGGCTACAGAAAGGCATCACAAAGGACCAAACATTCTTGAATTTTGTCCAATTATGGGTGCGCTATGGCTTTGGCGAAGGAATGGTCAAATGCGGTGGTTCACTTCTGGTGCGACAACCAAGCGGTTGTTTATATTATGAACAACCTCATATCGCAACCAGAACGGGGCATGATGTTGGTCAGGGCCTCTACCTTGCGGGCATTGCAGTTTAACATATTGGTGCATGCCCACCATATTTCAGGTATAGACAATAAGATAGCTGACGCTCTATCACACCAGAAGCCAGGGAGCTGCCAGAAGTTCTTCCTCCAGAGGTCTGGCAGATAGGCGTGAGGACGCACCCAGCAATAGGTTGGCCCTGGCATCACGGACAAGAAAGGGCTACTCGGCCGTGAGCATAGAGTTTCAGGAATTTAGGAAGATGGTTGATCTGGAACAGGCTTGGCCAGCTCCAGTTGAACACCTCCAGCTATTTATGGTGTATCTTAATAGGAAAGGGTTAGAACCAGGCACTATCCAGGGAAAGCTGTCAGCTCTGGCATTTCACACAAAAATAAACGGTTATAAGGATTTTCAAGGGATTAGCGAATTAGAATAATGTTAGAAGGATGGTCCAAAGAGAGGGGGAGAGTGATGGACTCTAGAGCATCCATTTCCCCTCCTCTTTTGGAACGCATATGTGAGCAGTGGGTGCTCCTGTTCAGGGATGTGTACAAAGGAGCCTTATTCAATGCAGCTTCCCTTATAGCCTTTTTTGGTGCCCTCAGAATTAGCGAATTGGTAGCTGGGGGTAAAGCAGACAAAGCTAAGTTAGCTCTACAATGGCAGGACATTAAAGTCCTGGATGAAAGAGCTGAAGTTGTAATTAGACAATCCAAGGCAGATCAAACGGGTAAAGGGAGACAATTGGTCCTTGGGCAATGCAGCATAGAGCGCATATGCCCAGTCAGAGCCTCGAGGGCATATTTAGAATGTCGAGGACAGGAAGCAGGTAATTTTTTCCAACATGCTGATAAGTCACCTTTGACTAAATATCAGTTCTGGAAATTGACAGACTTAGCCCTAAATAAGGTAGGCATTACAGGCATAAAATTTGGCACACATTAGTTTAGGATTGGAGCGGCATCCACTGCAGCAGCCCTGGGTTTCAGCCCGGAGGAAATCAAACACTCGGGCCGGTGGTCTTCGTCAAGTTATAAAAGGTACATTAGGACATTACCTAATGTGTAGGCAGGGGCCTGAATTATGTCTTTACAGGTCCTCTAGGGTCCGGAGGACGAAAGCACATAGTGATAGCCATAGCTACATTTATTGGGCAGAGCGCTATGCTGCCACATCCCCGTGGGGGAGCGATCTGGGGCTTGGAGCCCAGGCGCATATTATATGGAAAGGGCTGCACGGTATACAGAGGATCCAGCTGTGCAGGATGATGGCATTCGGCCTGTTCCCGCCAAATGGCTGGTCGTTCACCTTGGAGGCAAGGATTTGCCAAAACTGTCAGGGAAGGCGTCGATCCCGGACATTCTGCGTGACCTAAGTGGTTGAATGGCAGGTATCCTGCGACGCGCATCAGGTGGTCCACGATCATTCATCAGTTAGCCTGGTGAGGTGCCGAGAGTATTGGAGATGTTAACAAGGCCCGGCGGGGCGTTAACAGAAAAGTAAGTAGAGGCATCTGCAGCTGCGGCCTTGAATCCGTGTGGTCCACGATCATTCCTCGGTTAGCCTGGCGAGGCGCTGAGAGGATTGATGATGTTATCAAGGCCCGGCGGGGCATTAACATAAAAGTATGTAGAGGCGTCTGCTGCTGCGGCCTCGGATCCGTGTGGTCCACGATCATTCCTCGGTTAGCCTGGCGAAGTGCCGAGAGGATTGGTGATCTTAACAAGGCCCAGCGGGGTGTTAACACAGAAGTCTGTAGAGGCGTCTGCAGCTGTGGCCTCGGATCGGTGATAAGTCACTGCAGCATTCAATTGGAGAAGCCTGACTTGTTCAGGAGTGATGGTGTCCACCTTTCTGATTCAGGTTTGGATGTCTTTTAGAAGACATCAAAGGGGGCCTACTTGTCAGGCTCGAAAGGCTCTGTGGCGGGCATGGGACATAGCTAGGCTAGTCCTTATGCTGTGGTGGGTAGTGTGGAAAAACAGGTATTTCCGGTGTGTCCCACTGTAATTTCAGGTAAGCCAATAGCGCATCCGACCTCCCGGCACTGCAGATCGTGCGATTACAGTGCCTGTGGTGGGAAGATGCGCTGGGCCACTTCCGGACCAACAGTCATCGAGCAAAGATGGCTTGAGGTCTTTATGACCGCTGGAACCTGGGGGCCGGGGACTCACCCATTTGTTGATCAAGGGGTATTTCGATACTCCTGCCATTTACCTATTTCCGCACTACAGCAGGCCCCCCTTTTTTTGCCAGAGGATGGCAAATTTGAATCAGAATTTAATTTAATAAAGTGTGGCCCGTATTTAACCCATATCACTGTCTCGCGTCTTTATTCCAGGGTTGGGAGGGCAATGCTGCAGCCGCTGGAGGGTCCCTGGACCTCAAACAGCGAGGCTGACTCTTTGCCCTCCAGCCTGGATAACGCGATACTGTTTGGTCTCACGATACTTGCAAAGGGGGAGGGGGGAAAGCCAGGTTTACTTAAAGGGCTTTTCCCCCTCGCGCTGCCCTCTTCTTTTCCGGGCACCCACCCGCCCTCCCTAAGTCTAGTGTGAGTTTTTCTGGTCGCCTTTTGGGGCTGGATAGGAATTTCTGACCTTCATCCTGATTGACTTTTGGATGGGGGGATTTTTCGCCTATCCCACACTGGAACAGGGTTGTGGCACTTCAGTGGAACTTTTGGTCACACTGGCGGGTAGTGCGGAAAAAACAGGTATTTCCAGTGTGTCCCACTGTAATTTCAGGTAAGCCAACAGCGCATCCGACTGCCCGGCACTGCGGATCGTGCGATTACAGTGCCTGTGGTGGGAAGATGCGCTGGGCCACTTCCGGACCAACAGTCATCGAGTAAAGATGGCTTGAGGTCTGGGGGTGTTTATTAGCAGCCAGCCGGGTTCCTGCTGTCTTTATGACCACTGGAACCTGGGGGCCGGGGACTTGCCCATTTGTTGATCAAGGGGTATTTCAATACCCGTGCCATTTACCTATTTCCGCACTATAGCAGGCCCCCTCTTTTTGCCAGAGGATGGCAAATTTGAATGAGAATTTAATTTAATAAAGTGTGGCCCATATTTAACCCATATCACTGTCTCGAGTCTTTATTCCAGGGTTGGGAGGGCAATGGATGTCACTCATGTTCCTTCCTTTTCTCCACTTTCTTATGTTCCTTTACAGGCTATTGTGGAAAGAGCACATCACTCCTTTAAATTTCTCCTTGCAAAACAAACAAAAAACAGAGGGATCAAGCTCCAGGATGTTCTAGATGTAGTGTCAATAGCATTGTTCACACTAAATCATTTAACTGTCTCTGCAGGTCAGCACAAGCTGTCACCAGTAGAGAAACACTTTCGTAAGGAAATTCCTATGGAACGGTCTCTGGTGAGTTATAAGCAACCTCCTGACCCTCAGTTACTAACATGGGGTCAAGGCTATGCTGCTCTGCTTACTCCCACAGGTCCTTTGTGGATCCCAGGTCGGTGTGTGAGGCCTTATCGTGGAAAGAATGAGTTGGCATGGCAACCTGCAGGACCCCATTCCAGAATTCAATCCAGCGATGACCCTAAACCAGATGACTGCATGTCGTCGGAAGTGCCTGACCAGACCTGAAAGCACTCAGCCCAAAGTTACCTGGGGGATGTTAAAGACGCTGAGTGCTGATGCAGAAGAACTCTAAGTCAGCAGCACATCCCAGAGACTTTTGAAACTTTTTAGCAGCTGTTATCTCTCAGGTGAATGCTAACTCCCTGACGGTGTTGTGTATTAATGTATGCAATTATGCTCTTCATACTTCTTGTAGTTTGATATTGTTTATTCAATGTATACCAACCTTCTTTTCCATAATAACTACCTGTTGCAAAGCTTCGCCTTCTGGCCTTCGTTCAAAAGATTTATAAGTACTTAGCAAATATATGAAAGAATATATGCCTCTGCTTAAAAGAAAAGAAAAAGGGGGAATGTAGGAACACCCTTTTCAAGGTCGCCAGCTGCATTCCTGTTTCAGTGTGAGAGCAAACTCTCCTGGCAGGGAGCGGCGGCTCCTGACGGGCAGGGTGACTCACTCATTCTGCCTTTTCTCTTAGAGTTAGAGCATAACTTTCTCTGGCCAATCCTAGTAGCGATTAGATAACTAGTGTCCTATCTGAATCTTTTCAACAATCTGTGTAAGCTTGCTAAGGTTAATAAAAGAGCTCTCGGGTCGTCGTCTTGAGGCTCCGCTGGTGGACATCTACGTGTCAACTCTTCTTGGCTCTCTCTCTCTAAAGCTAATTACCTTCTCTTTGCTCTGTGATCACCTTCATCATTAGCCTTTTCGTTTCGTGAGCACCTACATACACTGACCTTTTTTGAAATTGTTTGATGTGCTCCAATAGTCAATGGAAATTTGCAATATGATCTCAAGTGCCTCTTACTTTTTGGAATACAGATTGAACATCAGGTATTTCTTACTGCATATAAGGTGTTTACCTTTGTTGCAACACCTTGAGCATCACTTTGCTCACATGGGAAATTACAGTAATAGTCTTATTGTTATTGTATTCTTTGGTATCTCCTTTCTTGGGGATTGGAATGTATATTGAATGTTGCCAGCCTGTGGACCATTGTTTTGTTTTCCATATTTATTGTTAGAATATTGACTGATCCAGTTTCTGTGGCTTGAAACACTTCTATCTCTATTCCATCTACCCTGGTCATTTATTTCTTCCTAGTGCTTTCAGAGCAGCTTTCACTTCACTTTCTTGAATTGCAGGTTCTCAATCATAGGATTACTCTTCAAAGGAATCTGTCATCCTTTTATCTCTTCTATATAGGTCTTCAGTGTACTGTTTCCACTTTCTATTTATTTTCTCTTGGCCAGACATTGTGTTTCCCAGTGTGTCTTCCAGCATTCCTAATTTAGGCTTAAATTTCCCTTTGATTTCTTGCATCTTCTAGAAAAGATCTCTTGTTTTTCCACTTTTCTTCTTCTTTGATTCTTTTCACTTCCCATTATAATAGTTCTCTTTGTCTCTATGTGACAGTTGAAAAGCTACATTCAGGATTCTAACCCTATTTCTGACACTTTTTGCTTTTACTTCTCACCTGTTCTTATCCATTTTCAGTGTTTCTCCATCTAGTGCTTCTTCATCAAGAAATACTCCATCAAGATTCTTTACATTTACATCTTTTGTCATTACATTCTTCCCTAATAACATATCTGGTTTCAATCTACAGTTTTTCTGGTTCATAGTGAGTTTCGTAATACAAATCTGTTCTTTATGTGAACTTAAAGTTTGTCAGAAATGTCATTTAAAGTATATTTTGAGACAAGGATTCTTTCAGTGCTCTTCTTCAGCTTCACTTTAATGTTTGATATTAACAGATCATGATCAGTACAATCTGCTCTTGGTCTTGTTTTGGCAGAGAGAATACAGGTTCTCCATCTCCTGTTTCCAGTAATATAGTCTATTTGATTTCTACCTTGGCCATCTGGTGATGCCCATGTGTATAGTCATCTGTTCAACTGCTTCCAACAACATTTTGTTCTGCTTTGTTTCCTACATTAGTGTAGGAAACAAAATAGCTGATTCCATTCACTTATGATTATCAGCATCTCTTTTTTTCGGTGTGTCATCAATTTCCTCTTGGATGCTTGCATATAAGCTTTCCTTTTCATCTTCTTGAGCATCTGTAGCTGGAGTATAGATTTGATTGATGGTTATGTTGATAGGTTTTCCCACATGTCTGACTGATATACAGTCAGACCTTGTATTTTACCCCCTAACTTCCAGTGGTACATCTTGCCTCAGTATTAGAGCTTTACTTTCACCTGTGTGCACATCAGCCACTAGATGTTCTTTTGGCTTTAATCTAGTTGAGTCATTAGTGACAGCACTAATCACATTTCTTTTTTGCTCTTTCCCAGCAGCTGATTGAGTGTTTTCTGACCTGGGGGTCCCATCTTCCATCACTATCTCTTGTTTCATACTGTACTGTCTTATAGGGTTTTCAAGGTAAGAAATATTGAGCAGTGGTTTACCATGCCACCTTCTGTGAAGTACTAACAAAATTTAGCTTGAATGTCACTGCCGTTGTATGTGAAAGACCGTCTGCCTGCATCAACTTCAGTTATTGTTGCTGCTCTCTAGAAGTTTCTCCACTCTCATCACCATTGGAACTATTGATTCTCTTCTGCTAATGCAGCTGTTACTCCTGATGACAGTGGATGCATCTCACAGCCCGGTTCCATTACTAAAAATACCCCTATATTTCAATCAGTTTTAGTGTGTTTTGTATTGATGTAAAAAAAAAAGTTGAATACATGATGCATGTGCAAATTAATTTGACAGGGAATTGTGGTTTTTTTTGAGCAGGAGAGACTTTTTTTTACTTCTCTGCCAGAGGTACATTTATTTTAACATGGATGTGGAATCGATTTATTTTAATCATTTTGGCATATGTGACTGCCTCTGTCAGTGTAAACTGTATCTTTTGTCTTGTGCTGGCTGCCTCCCACAGCCACTCCTGCTGTTGCTGTAGGTTATTTTAAATTTTTTAAAACTTCTTTCCAAGTTGGATAGTGATAATCTGATATGTATATATTATATATATTAGGCATCCTTCAGTCTTGAAAGACTATGGTAACGTGCTCTGTATGGAGGACTTGGAACAGCGTCTAGTGTGGCTGAGAAGGCCAATTCGAGAGTGACAATCCCTTCCACACTGAAGACAAATACAATCTGTCCCCTGTCCAGCTCCCTGATTTTGCTGCTTCCGTGACTGCCTCTTTGCCTCGGTCTGCTGGACAAGGGTCTCTTCAAATTGAGAGAGGCTGTGATGCAACGCCTGCCTCCAGGCTGAACGCTCAGATGTCAGGGTTTCCCATCTGTTGAGGTCCATTCCTAAGGCCTTCAAATCCCGCTTGCAGATGTCCTTGTATCGCAGCTGTGGTCTCCCTCTAGGGTGATTTCCCTGCACTAATTCTCCATACAGGAGATCTTTTGGAATCCGACCATCAGCCATTCTCACGACATGCCCAAGCCAACGTAGACGTCGCTGTTTCAGTAATGTATACATGCTAAAAATTCCAGCTCGTTCTAGGACTACTCTATTTGGAACTTTGTCCTGCCAGGTGATACCAAAAATGCGTTGGAGGCAATGCATATGGAAGGTGTTCAGCTTCCTCTCCTGCCGTGCACAAAGGGTCCAGGACTCACTGCAATACAGGAGTGTGCTCAGGACACAGGCTCTATAGACCTGGATCTTGGTATATGTCGTCAGCTTCTTATTGAGCCATACTCTCTTTGTGAGTCTAGAGAACATGGTAGCTGCTTTGCCAATGCGTTTATCCAGCTCGACATCTAGAGAGAGAGTGTCAGAGATCGTTGAGCCAAGGTACACAAAGTCATGAACAACCTCCAATTCTTGTGTGGAGATGGTAATAGAGGGAGGTGAGTCCACGCCCTGGCCCATGACTTGTGTTTTCTTCAGGCTGATTGTTAGTCCAAAGTCTTGGCAGGCCTTGCTAAAACGATTCATGAGTTGTTGGAGGTCTTCAGCAGAGTGGGCAACAATGGCTGCATCATCGGCGAAGAGGAAGTCCCACGTGCATTTCAGCTGGACTTTGGTCTTCGCTCTCAATCTAGAGAGATTAAAGAGCTTTCCGTCTGATCTAGTCCGGAGATAGACACCTTCTGTTGCAGTTCCAAAGGCGTGCTTCAGCATGACAGCAAAAAAGATCCCAAAAAGGGTTGGTGCGAGGACACAGCCCTGTTTCACTCTGCTTCGGATGTCAAAGGGATCTGATGTTGAACCATCAAAAACTACAGTGCCTTTCATTTCCTCATGGAAGGACCTGATGATGTTAAGGAGTCGAGGTGGACATCCAATCTTGGGAAGTATTTTAAAAAGGCCATCCCTGCTAACCAAATCAAAGGCCTTTGTGAGATCTATGAAGGCGACAAAGAGTGGCTGTTGTTGTTCCCTGCATTTCTCCTGCAACTGTCTGAGGGAGAATACCATGTCAGTGGTGGATCTATTAGCTCAAAATCCACACTGTGATTCTGGATATGACAGAGGGGGAAAAGACAGATTGGAACTAGACACTGCTGGGCTGGCAAGAGGAGAAGTGAGTGGGAATTTACGAGCCAGCATGAAGCGAAAGGTTTGGTGGGGGAAATTGTTCCCTCCTTCTCAAATCAAAACTGAACAAGATTGGAGGCTTCTAGACTTGCAAAGGAAGAGGAGGAAACAATTTCCCCCACCACAAGCAGGAAGCAACTTGTTAGTTATGTGGTTATCTGCTGGCAATTAATATTAGTTATGTGGTTGACTGCTGGCAATTAGTATTAGATTTAAGTATGTAGGCAGTTATGCTGTTAGTAATGTAGCTATGAATCATTTAAGGTCTGTTCATGTAACCAGTTACTTTTTTCTACAGTATGCTATTTTTGATCTGTTCAGAACTGTATGTAAATGGAACCTTTTATTTTTCTCTTACCAATGTCTCAGAGTGAATTATTAAGAATGGAAGTTCTAGTTGATGAGAAAACAATAAGGGATGGTCTACTCTGGGGAGACTTGAAGCTAATTCTGCTGTGCTAGTCTCTGCACTTCTGCTGCATAGCTAGAGGTTGTTAGCCAAAATTAGCACTCTGCCAAGATAAGCAAAGTTCAACAAGCATCAGTAAATCAATAAAATAAACAAGGTTGCTGCATCTATTGCCCAAAAACCTACAATGCTATAGCAGCAGACACATTTTCAGAGACTATTTGTTTAGTTTCTGTTTATTCTGCCTCTGAAAGCTGGAGGGAAATAACATTGTTATTTTAAAAAATTGCTGTTTGAAAATCCTTCAAAATGTCTTTAATATAACGACCACTCAAAGAAATGCCCTGCTCAGCTTTAGCCTTAGTTGACTTAAGAGTTAAGATACCATCATTTGAAGATATTCTCTTTCCTTGGAAGCTGGAACAACTCTTTAAGATTGTACAAAATTACTTGCAAAGATTATGGTGAATAATCTTCTCTTTAAATGGGGAAGAATACAAGTAATCAAGAATTACACTTATCCACTTGTATAATCAATAAAGTGCACTACCGTACACATTGGGGCAGGAGGACTGCAGTTTCAACTCAATCAATATGTTTTAATTTCCAAATCTTATTATTCTGGCAACTGCTATGTATTATGGATCATTTTCTAACTTTTTGCATTAAAAAAAAACAGCTCAGAAATTGTAGGCAGCTGCATAGCTCAGTGAATTTGATACCTGGCTGCAGAGGCAGAGCTCGGGGACTGGATTCCCCACTGCATTTCTCAAGAGAAGAGACAGTCTGTGTAGCCTTAGACAACCTGCCCAACCCACAGAAGAAGGGAAACGTAAACCACTTCTGAATATCCTGTACCTAGAAAACCCTGGAATAGATTCTGAGGGTATGTGATCAGACGGCAAGAAAGAAGCACATTTACTTGCACCAGAAGGGGTCCTTTTTCTGGGACTGACTTCCCTTAAAGTAACCCTTCTGTCCACCAGGGAATCACTCCTGCCTGGCCCTGGAAAGTAGGAGCCCCACTACTGGACCAAAAAGGTCCAGCTTGGGCACTGATTGGAGTCAGGCTGAATAGCTATTGCCCATGTGTTGTGTGATCACAGGGAAATAGTTTGTACTGGACTGCACCACAAGCAGTCTAAAATACGGACTAATATGTCCATGTGATCACACCCAAAACTGACCTGATGGCACACAAGCGTTATAATGAGAATAAAGGTGATGTATAAATGGATCATCTTCAAAAGCACCAAGAACTCATGGCAAGGGAGGACTATACCTATGCTTAATACATTAGACACATTTTTTCTGCTTCAAGCATATCCCTTTTTGCAGTCAATTTACATCACCCCATAGAGTCCAACGGACCAACTAAGGAAGTAAATATGCTCTGATTTGGATGGTTGCTAATCATTGGAATATCCTGGGTGCCGTTACCAGACATTGCACAACTTTTCACCCCTATGGATAAGTATATAACTGAATTAGTTCCTTCTCTGTGTGAATGGCTACCATGGGTATATGGGTTGGGTGAGTGGTGAAGAAATACTCCATTTCTGTTGTACTAGGTGTAACCCACTATTGGATGGCCAGGCCTTGCTTGATGTAGAGAACCATTCTTACTTCTTCCTCAGAAATTATTTTATTTTTCCTCTTCAGATGAAAATGTCTGCTTATCGCCTGAAGTCATGAGAATACTTGGAACTATTTTTTCATTGACAGCTGAAGACTTACTTGTTCCTGATGATGTTGTTTTGTGTCATCAATGCAGAAACAACTCTAATAGAGCTTTCAAGGTATGTGGCATATTTAAGGAATGGCTTCATCAGTTCCGCACCCCCAATGAGCTTCCATGTCTTTCCATGGATTTGAACACAGGATTTTGAACACATGGATTTGAACATGGATTTTGAACCTAGTGGTTCGAAAGCATGCTAAATGCAAAAATGCGAGTAGATAAATAGGTACCACCACGGTGGGAAGGTAACGGCGTTCCGTGTCTAGTCGCGCTGGCCACGTGACCACGGAAGATTGTCTTCGGACAAATGCTAGCTCTATGGGTTGGAAACGGAGATGAGCACTGCCCCCTAGAGTTGGCCACGACTGGACTAAATGTCAAGGGGAACCTTTACCTTTACCTTTACCTCCTGAATCCTAGTTAATCACTCTATCCACTACACCACACTGGGTGAAGACTGACTTACTGCTTATCTAGTCTGTTTTTATAACATTCCCATTCTTCCCTCATGATTGTTTGTGGTGTATATTCACAACACATGTGCACACACATATACACACACAGAAAACACAACTGTCTCATCTGTCCCTGCCTCTGCAAAATAGTCCATTTTCAAGCCTTTCTCTTGCACCATGAAGCGATGGGACCTGATTTCTCAGCCTAATCAAAGCAAGAGATTGAAAGAGACAGCTGTTAAGCCTGCATTTAAAAAAAAAAAATTACACCATCTCCTGAAGAGCAGAAAGGTGAGATGGAGCATGTAGATGGTTGGTCCTAACTGTGGAAACTGACACATAAAAATACCAATAACAGGTCAAGCAGATAAAGCAGAGTGGTCAGCGGACCAATTGGGCGGGATATAAATACAATAAATAATAATAATAATAATAATAATAATAATAATAATAATAATAATAATAATAATAATAATAATAATAATAATAATAATAATCTCAATCAATCACAGGAAAATTATTTATTTTGGAATTACTGACACTGAGACATAGTTTCCTCTCCACTATGAAGAAATAAAGCTCATTAATCCTGTTTGTGCACCAGCCATGTTTGATTGTATAGAGTGTTTCTTGTTTCAGTGAAATATTTGGCCAAATACTACCCCCACCCAGACAATCAGCACTTTGCTGTCCGTGGTTAGACTCATTGAAAAACCTGTCCTAATGTTTTGTATAAGAGACTGTAGGTGAATCAGCACCCATGTTACTTGTTTCCTTCCTAGGAAACAAGTAACGGTGGTCTATTGGCCGTCGATCAGCTTATCGGTGGCTGATAGGCAGAATGGGTTTTTTGTTTGTTTGTAAAAACGGGTAAATATTCGTCCCTTTGTATTCGTGGGGGGTCTCTGGAACCCACAAATATGAAGGGATAAATATTTAACAAATCGGCTATTTTCGTCGAAAAAGCCGATCCGTTTTTATATTCGTCCCCATCTCTAATCCTGACCTTTCAGTCCTCCATCAGAACGTACAGGTTGCAAAAATGTACGATGCAGTCCTTGTCTCAAAAATTCATGCAGGCTTGTGTTTTGTATGGAGAAATGAGTATGAGTTGTGTTTTAGGAGAAAGTGTTTTGAAATTTGCATATTTGATCTGAAAAACTATGCAATATTTTGTCTTTTGGAAGAAATGATTAAATTTTCTATGTTAATATATCTGCATTTTAAAATAGGATGAATAGGACATGTGACTGAACACATATTAAACTGGTGCAAGAGAGCAGAAATAGAGCTATCCACTCTCCTTACACAAGATATTCTACTTCTTTCTTTTACTTCAAATTTTCTTCAAAACCCATCTTTGCTGTATTAGTCTTCTTATGTAAATCATAATTTCCAACTAAAATCAAGTTTTTACATGCATATAAATGCACTTACACTTACACCCCTCTCCTTTGTTTCTTCTTCTTCTCCTTTTGTTGTTTTTCCCCCATTCATTATTTTAGATTCTAAATTTCTTTGGGGACAATGTTTTTTCGATATATGCATATTTGCATGATTCTATGCATATTGACGGCATTGCTGTATGAATAATAACATAGCTACTAAAACATATGTTTTTATATTATACTGATTAGTGACACAGATTTTTGTTATCATTATTGTCAAGTTATAGATAGTGTTGTAGAAAACCACTGATGTTTGTTTGTTTTACAATTGGTACTATCTTTGCTGAGAGATTGCCAAGTATTTATGGTAATTCTTTCTATTGTCCTTTTATATAGGGATCCAGCAGGCTGAGGAGACGGTCCCAAGGAGCTGTCTGTCAGGAAGGAACCCCCCACCCCCATGACAGAATGTAGGGGAAGTGGAAGAGCACTCAGTGTAACTCACAGTTGGCTGGATCTGTGAACTGAGACTGGCAGATAGCTTTAGAGAGAAGTTTGAGTTCACCATAATCCTGTTCTTGTCACATATATTTGGTTGAATTACGCTTTGAATGGCTCTGGGGTTAGAATCTGTGTGGTTGAGAATTCTAAGAAGTTTGTTCCACCCACATGCCTAGGATATCTTTTGCTGTTCCTTATTTTTCAACACTTATAAAACTCACCTGCGAATAAATAAGCTGTACTTTGAATATCCTTTGAACACTATTGCATCATTTTAGGATTGTTTCTTCTTGGGCTTTCTTTGAGATACCGTAACCTTAACATTGATTATAACAATAAGGGATACATGCTATACAGCCATGGAAAGGTGGTAAATAGGGAGTAACTGGAATCACCTGAACAGACCTTGGGAATAATTAATAGTTTATTAATACTGAAGTGCCTCCCAGGTGGTACACATTATATTCCTCATCGGCTTCTCATGAGCATCTGGGTGAAACAGAATGCTGGATACTAGATTGCCATTTTGTCTGATCCTAGAGATCTCTCCTTATGTTTTATACACCATTCATTATTGTAATAAGATTGAACGCATTACCATGCAACTCTTTTCAAAATGGCTCAAAGACCATGAAACAAAGATACTTGAAACTTGACAGATATGCTATGGGGGCCGTGAACGTATTCACCTTAGAGCTAGTTTGCATTTAAATGGATGAATATATCTGTTGCCAACTGGCAAAAGTGCTTAATTTTTTTTCTCTAGAGAGAAAGCAAAGCATAGGCCTGTGATATTGACTTCTCCATTGGTCTTGTAAACATTTCCATGTGTTGTCTTCCTTTGCAGAGCCTCAACTTGTCAAACAGCTCCAGGGGCTAGAAATAGGAAGAACAGAAGATGGGGAGAAAGTGAGAAAGATAAGGTGCTGGTCTCCAGTGAGGCAGGGCAAAGGAAATTAAGTAGAAGGAAGTATTGAGTAAGTACAATTGTAGGTGGATAGAAATACAAACTAGATGGAAATGTGGGGAGTAGAACAGAAAGAACAGGCAGAAGGAGAAAATGCTCTGCAATAAAGGGGTGTCCTGGCTTCTCTTGACAAGTCCTCTAACACAGTGGTCCCCAACCTTGGGCCTCCAGATGTTCTTGGACTACAATTCCCAAAAGCCTTCACCACCACCTCTGCTGGCCAGGATTTCTGGGAGTTGAAGTCCAAGAACATCTGGAGACCCAAGGTTGGGTACCACTGCTCTAGCAAGGATGAACTTCAGTGCCACACATCTGACATGGAAAAGAAACTGCCAGGTCCTGCAGACCCTTCAAACTGCTGACTGCTAGATCATAGTGTCTTTCTGCTTGACCTTGAACAATCAGCACTCTGATGAAGACAACTCACAGATGAACTGAAGGAGGCTGGACCCCTTCTGAATCCACAAGAGTATCATAGGATAAAGGCAAGAGTTGGCTAAAATTCTCCAGGTGAAGTATCTGGCCACAGAGAAAGGGGGAGGAAAGCTTCCTCAGGAGGAGAGAGTACCTTTGAAGGAAAGCCCTTCCTCCCAAGTGACCCATGGGCCAAATCCTACAGTCAAGATCCTCTACCACCTTCTTACATATCTACAATTCTACTTTGGGTAGGGATCTAGCAACTCACCTACATAAACCATAGCCCGGGACTGGGGGTTTGCTGATAATGCTCAATCCACTGGTGAGCCACGCTTCGGCAGCGTGAGTCACCATTGCATTCTTCCCGGGGTATCGCGAGACGCTGGGAGTCTCGCGAGAGTGACCCGGGATGGGAGGAAGGAAGGAGTGAGCTATTTAAATGGTGTTCCCCCCTCCCTCTGCCCTCTTCCTTGATGGCAACAGAAGGAGGATGGAGCTTCGCTGCTCGTGTGCTTATTTCGAACTGCGTAGTTCCTTCTCAAGGCCGATCTAGCTTGGAAAAATGGGGTTGCATTTGGCACCCTCCCCCATGGTTTGCTTAGCGTTTCTTCAGCTCTTCAACTGAGGATTCAGATCAAGGATTTCTTTTATTTCATCTATTATTTACAGTTCACAGGCAGTAATTGGAGTTAGCATTAGGCGGAGAGGCGTGACTGCCAGGCCTGGCCAGGCAGGGGCCTATGTGCCCTCCAAGCCTCTTTATAGTGCTGGGGGAAATCTCTAATCAGGCCAATAATTAATTCTTTTGTAGTAAAAAAAATGTAATTAAGATATAAATAATTTTTAAAAAATGAATTTAATTAACTCTGGATTGCTATTGTTAGAACCCAGCAAGCATCGGGTGGGTAGCGGCCCGGTTCAACGAAGGGGTGCTCAGCCCATCCTGGCCAGCAGGATTTGGTGGACAGTGCCACACCTTGGTTTAGAATATTGTCATTAATTTAATATAAATATCTAAATTAATTTTATCAATTCATTAATCAGCGTTATATATAATTTTCTGAATTTTTAAAAAATAATTGATTACCTCACATCAGGAGTAGGGATAGTAGGTTGGCTCCGCCCTTTGGGGGTGGGGTAGTGTTAGCCCAGGACGTATTGATTGTTTAGTATTAAATCAAGAATTAAAACAAAGGGATTATAATAATAGTCGAGCCAAGCCTAACAATAATTATACAAATAAATTAATACTAGAATTGTATAGGTATATATAGATAATAATACTTATAGGATTGTAAAGAAGCATATTACATTAATATTAAAGGACAGGTTCGTTGTGTCCATCTCTGTTGTTAGGGGAACAGTGTAGGGTGTAGTTGTGATTGGGCGGCACCTGGAAAGGGTTTTATATTTTAAAAAGAGTTTTTTTATTGGTATCATATACATTAGCCACGGTAGTTTTGGCCAGTTTACTGCCTGGCTCCTATTGGGGTAGTTGAGACTAATTAGTGTTCTTTGAACTTGAGGAGTGCGCAGGTGGCTTGGTTCAAGCTGTTTGTGGTGTTTGGACATGTAAAAGTTTGAGTTGGGTGGTAACGATGGCTTCAAGGAAGTGCCAAGGTAATAAGAAGGGCAAGCAGCCTGCGAAGAAGTGTGCAGCTCCTCAAGTTTCACCTCCTCAGTCATCCTCAGACAAGGAGTCTTGACCTATTTGGCAACAGCTGCAAGACAAAATTTCGGCCTTAGAAGCCGAGAGAGCGGCACAAAAGGTCCCGCAGCATAGCGCGGCGCAACCATGCCGTTCTGCTAGGGAGGTCAAAAACCGTAGGAGGGCTAAGCTTAAGGCCATGGCAGAAAATTAAATGTCTCATTTTGCTGCTCTGGAGGCAGATTGGCAGGTCACTGGGCCATCCAGGAGGGAATCAGATGCGTCCACGGTAACACCACAGCTTCAGAGCAAAGATGAGGAGAGAGAGGCACAGACCTCAGAAGTGGCTGGAGCATTGGCAGCGGCTAGGAGTCGGCAGGAGGCAATTGAAGAGGTGGCAACAGGTTACCAGCGTGGCAGGGAAGAGTACGATGCGACGACGCCTATGTCATCAGGTGAGCTGGCGGTTGCACCGGACACCCTCCCAATATTGCCTGTCTGGCCATGGCCCAGCAGTGGACAAGGTAGTTCACCATTCCACACACCATATGACACACAGGGATTTAGGGCCCCAAACACTCCTTAGCCTGGTACAAATACTCAGTTCGGAAACTGGGTCGCTCCATATCCGCAGGTTACATTTCTGGCTCTGATGAGTTCAACAGCTGGTGTGGGGGTTTGGCCCTACCCATCAGTACCCGACACCGGTTACAACTCCGTCCCTTTAAAGGCTTTGCCGTTCAGGGATCATGCTATGCCATTGGGCGATCACCTCACCCCAGCGACCAAAGAAAAAATACGGAGAGGAGAATATGTTAACCTTTTTGAGCTCCTGAATAGGCATGTAGAGAAGAAGGATCTTGAAAAGGAGGATGAAAGAGATAAAGTGTTGGAGGCATAGACCGGACTGGACATGGGCAAACTGACTCCCTGTTTCCTAATTTATGCTGGAGTAGTAGTGAAGGCTCAGCCTTGGAGAGCTCAGTCATTGTTCCAGTACCTCTATTTGATATACAGGGCATACGTAGATCTTGCTGGGCAAGCATGGTTACTTTATGATGAATCATTTCATATGAGAAGTGCGATTCATCCAAATTTAAGATGGGACAAGCCTCTGCCAGGCCTTTGGTTGCAGTCTATGACGCCAGTCAGGCCAAATTCAGGTGACAGGTTTGATAGTGGGCATCTCATCCGTAAAGTTGGACAAAATCAGAACCCCCTTGTAGGCATGGAGCAGGTGGTTCAACCCCACCTGCTCTGTTGGGACTATAATGCAAGAGGTGCATGCTCACGAAAGGCATGCCGTTTCAGGCATGAATGCTCAGTATGTGGCGGTCAGCATCCCAGCTCATCATGCTTTAGGGCCAGAGCTCAAAGAAACAACAAAGACCCTGGAGGTAGCAAAAAGTCAAATGGTGGGGGGTAACCCTAGCAAAGGGCCCCAGTCCAATTAAGGTCTCTGTCTTAGAGACATGGTTACATGAATACCCTAGGTGGGAAGATGCCAAATACCTTTTAGAGGTTTTAAGTTTGGTTTCAGGATACCAGAGGTGGGAGAGCATAAGGCGTTCTTTGCGCAAAACCTGAAATCTGTAAAAGGGATGGAAAGTATAGTCTGGAAAAAGATTGATAAAGAGGTTAAGGAAGGTAGAGTGTTGGGACCTTTTCCAAACACTCTGCTGGAAAACCTGAGGGTGTCGCCACTGGGAGTGGTGCCCAAAAAAGAACCAGGGAGAGTTTAGGCTCATACATCACTTGTCATACCCAGAGGGAGAATCAGTGAACGATGCTATCCCTCAGGAGCTATGCATGGTGCGATACACCTCATTTGATGAGGCAGTTTGTATGGTCCGGAGGTGTGGTGTAGGGGCAGAGCTTGTGAAATGTGATGTTAAATCTGCTTTTCATATTCTCCCTGTCCATCACCAGGATTTTGATCTATTGGGTTTTCATTTTCAGGGCTCTTATTACATAGATAGGGCATTGCCTATGGGCTGTTCCATTTCATGGATGGCATTTGAGTGTTTCAGTTCGTTCCTGGAATGGAAGCTCAGATGTAGAGTAGGTTGCAAGAACATGACCCATTATTTGGATGACTATCTTTTTTGTGGGGAAGGGAACACTGGAAGGTGCAAATTCATTCTAGAAGCCTTTCAATCAATGGCGAGTGAGTTGGGTCTACCCTTAGCTGAAGAAAAGATGGAGAGACCGGCTACATCCCTTACATTCTTGGGAATAGAGTTAGACACGATGCAGCAGACGTCCAAATTGCCAGATGGTTAATTGAGTGACCTTAAGGTGTGGATTACTCTGATATTATGAAAAAGGAATGTGTCGCTGAGAGAGTTGCAGGAAATAGTAGGTCATCTGAACTTTGCATGCAGGGTGGTGGCATCAGGTCATGCATTCCTGCATAGGTTATGCGATGCAATGAAAGGTCTTCATCACCCTTTCCATAGAATGAGAGTTACATGGGGTATGAGACAAGATTTACATGTTTGGAGCCAGTTTTTAGCTGAGTTCAATGGGATATCCTTTTGGAGGTCCAAGACGAATCTTAGGGCCGAGTTCCAGGTCCAGACAGATGCAGCAGGTTCCCTAGGTTTTGGAATCTATTTTAAGGGCAGATGGTGTGCCAGGCGGTGGCCTGAGGAGTGGCACCAGTTGGGCATCACTAGGGATTTGACATTCCTGGATTTTTTTCCCAATAGTTGGTGCTCTGTGGCTTTGGGCGCACAAATAGGCCAATTCGGTGGAACATTTCTGGTGTGACAATCAGGCAGTGGTTTACATTGTAAACAGCCTCACCTCACACTCTGAATGTGTTATGGCATTGGTGCGCGCATTCACATTGCGTGCCCAGAGATATTTATTTATTTATTTATTTTATTAGATTTCTACCCCGCCCATCTAGACCAAAGGTCTACTCTGGGTGGCATACAATATTTTAGTTCAGGCATGGCACATTCCAGGCCTTGATAACAGTTTAGCTGATGCACCACGCCAACAGATCAATCGGTTCAGGGAGTTAGATCCAGGAGCCAATGAATTCCCAGAGACTCTTCCTCCAGAGGTCTGGCAAATTGGCGTGATGATGGAGAAAGAGCAATAGGTTTGACCCTGGCCCCGAGGACACGGAAAGGGTACTTGGCAGTGAGTATAGAATTTCAGGAGTTCAGAAACCTAGTGGGTTTGGAGCTGATATGGCCTGCCCCAGTAGAGCACCTACAGCAGTTTATAGTATATTTACATAGGAAAGGACTGGTGCCAGGGTCCATACAAGGCAGGATGTTGGCACTAGCTTTTCATGCTAGGGTTCAAGGGTATCAGGATTACACCTCTGATTTCCGTATATGGAAGATGATCGAAGGCTGGAGTAAGGAAAGGGGTTGGGTTAAAGATACAAGGGCGCCCATATCCCCAGTATTGTTAGAAAAAAATTGTGAACAGTGGGCTGTCATTTGTAGGTACGACTATGAGGCGGCATTGTTTTGGGCAGCGTCATTGTTAACATTCTTTGGCTCATTACGAATTAGCAAAGTGGTAGCTGCGATACGAGTAAAGTAGCATTGCAACGGCAGGATATTAAGATAGTGGACAAGACAGTTCGGATTCACATTTGCTGATCCAAAGCTGACCAGCATGATAGAGGCGCTGAACTTACTCTAGCACCTTGTTCTATAGAAGAGTTATGTCCGGTAAAGGCAGTTGGGGCATATTTGGAAGTCAGGGGGTCGGGTCAGGAATATTTCTTTGTGCATAAGGATGGTTCCCCTTTAACGAACTACCAGTTTTGGAAACTGACAGACATAGCACTACACAAGGTGGGAATTCAAGACTTAAAATTTGGCACGCATTCTTTTAGGATCGGTGTCGCCTCAACTGCAGCCGCCTTAGGCTATCATCCAGATGATATTAAACGGCTGGGGCGATGGTCTTCTTCAGCTTACCGCAGATATATCAGAACACTCCCTCATGTCTAGGCAGGTCCCTGGTTCTTTTCTGTCATTGCAGGTCCAGTCGTGATGGAGAGGCAGTGGCACATTATGATAATTGGTCACAGTTATGTCTTCTGGGCAGCACGCTATGCAGCCACATCGGCCTGGGGGAGTAATCGGGGCCTTGGAGCTAGAGCCCAGATTGAATGGAAGGGGCTTTGAGGAATGCAATGGGGCCAATTTTGCAGAGTGGCTGCATTTGGACTGCATCCCCCAGATGTGTTGTTAATACACTTGGGCGGTAATGATTTGGCCAGGTATGGTGGAAAGGCCTTGATCTTGGACGTAATATGCGACCTCAGATGGCTGAGGGTGTCATATCCTGCAATGAGTATTCTATGGTCCGCAATCATCCCTTGGCTCACGTGGAGGGTGGCAAGACATGTTCAGCGGGTTAACACTGCATGGAGGAGTGTTAACAGGAAGTATGTAGAGCTGTTTGCAATGGCCTTGGATTGGTGATTGGTCACCAGAAGATCCGCGCTGATAGGCCTGAGCTCTTTCGGCATGATGGAGTGCACCTCTCTTATAAAGGCTTGGATGTCTTTCCTGAAGACATCCAGGGGGGGGCTGCTTTTGGAGCTTGCAAAGCTGGATGACGGGCATGGGACTTAGTGTCACTAGTCCCTATGCTGTGGCTGGTAGTACGGATAGAACAGGTTTCGGTGAGTCCCCTCGCAATCACAGGTAATGTATAGCTCATTTGACCTCCCAGCACTGCGGATCATGCGATTACAGTGCTTGGGGGGAAAGATGTGCTGGGGCCACACCCAGACCAACAGTCAACAAGGAGAATGTGGCTCGAGGTCCTGGGGTGGTCAAATTTGGGCCAGCCAGGTTCTCGCTGTCTTCACGACCACGAGAACTTGGGACTAGGGACTCGCCCATTTGTTTGGTAAGGGGTCCGTTGAGACCCCTGTGCAAAACCTGATTCCACACTATGGCAGGAGCCCCCCTTTTCACTATGGGCAAGAATGATTTTTCAATAAAGTGTGGCCCATGTTTATCCCATAATACTTGTCGCACGTCATTATTCCAGGTTAAGGGGGCAATGTTTCTTCTGATTCCTGATCATGCCTTTCTGTATGTCTTGACCACTGCTGCTGATTTCCTGGCTGTAGTACATAACTTTTTATCTGGCTTGATTGAACTTTGTGGACTCTCTATCTATGATAGAAGAGACTTGACTTTGAAATGTTCCTGGACTTTGCCACTGGATCTCCTGCGCCTGGTTTACTGGACTCTCTAGTAGGACTTTCTTAGATCTCTAGGATAAGCCTGTATGGGAGGAGCACAAGTAAGAGGAAATGGGGATTTTTCTAAGGCTTGAAAAATGGGTGCCTTTACTAGTTGCAATTTAAAAAAATAAGTATGTAATAGAGATGGGGATGACTCACCATTTTGGCGAGTTGTCCGGCTTCATGAGTCATCAAAAGTTGACGACTCATGAAGCACAAAGTTGCCCCCATGAAGCGATGAATAACAAATATATTTGTCGATTCATGGAGGGGTATTTTTTAAAAAACACCCCTGCCACCCCCCTCCGCCCCCCAGCCCTGCTGACACCCCCTTCCTATTAAAAACAAAACAACAAAACACCATTCTGCCTACTGGCTGCTGATCAGCTGATCAGCGGCAGAAAGGCAGCCACCCCCCCACAATCATCCAACCCCACAGCCTACCTCCACCCCCTTCCTTTTCCTACCTTAGCCCTCCCCCACCCCCACTGACACCCCCTTACCTTAATCACAGCTGCCGAGGTCTGCTTCTGGCCTCTCAGCCACGGCATGTAAAAAGGGAGACTGGCTGCCCTTTGCAAAGATGGTGGCTGTGGCTTCATTTAGGGTGGGAAGGTGCAGCTGCCATCTTTGCAAAGGGCAGCCTGGATTCCCTTAGCCTGCCTAAGGAACTGCAAAGATGGCAGCTGCACCTTCCCTACCCTAAATGATGCCACAGCCACCATCTTTGCAAAGGGCAGCCAGTCTCTCTCTTTACATGCTGTGGCTGGGAGGCCAGAAGCAGACCTCGGCAACTGCGATTAAGGTAAGGGGTGGGGGCTAAGGTAGGGAAAGGAAGGGGGTGGGGTTGGGAGGCTGTGGGGGCGGTGGCTGCCTTTCTGCTGCTGATCAGCTGACCAGCGGCCAGTAGCAGAATGGTTGTTGTTGTTTAATACAAAGGATGAATAAAAATGGGTAAATATTTGTCCCTTTGTATTCGTGGTGGTCTCTGGAACCCACGAATGTGAAGGGATGAATATTTAGCGAATCGGCTATTTTTGTCAAAAAAGCCGATCCGTTTTTATATTCATCCCCATCTCTAGTATGTAACGAATACTTGCAGAGTTTCTCATTCTCAATGAAAAAAAACATGTCTCAACAGATTGAGACATCAAAAAGACTGTCAACCACTACAAAATGCTTTGCTCCTGCAAAGAGCAAAAATACTAATTATGGTGTTTGTTTGTTTTTAGCATTCAGGAAAAAAAGGAGGTTGTGCATTGCTTTGTGTTTTTTTAAATACAACGTATTTTGGGTGGGGGAAACACAATTATGGGGGAAATGTATTGAAACATTAAAAATCACAACCCCCTTTGTAATCTTACCCAGCAGGCAAAAAATGTTGGAAACTTTTCATTCTTAGTTGCAAGAATGGAATAAATTACGCTTTACATTTCTGTGGTTGAAATCAGATAGTAGGCCACAACTAGGGTCCACCTTTTGAATCAGTGGGGATTTAGTGACTTGGCTCCTTTAAGTTCCATTGATTCTGTGGGCATACTCCAGTTGCAAATCACTAATAGATTTCATCCAAAGTGTGAAGATGAACACGAACACTAAAAAAAAGAGTCATAGTTAGGGATAGGATTTTCTAGACTAAAAATACTATGATTCTCCATTCTGGGAGTTCTCCCTACCTTGCAAACACCAGCATATGATGCACTTGAGAGAAAGGCAACATGGAGGGCTTTGAGTCTTAATGAGGCCTAGCTCAATCCAAATTTCCTGTTCAAAAAAGAAGCTCCAAGCTAACCCTGAAAGAGGACCAAGAAACCTGGGCAGAGTTAGTCCTTGCTAAGCCTCAAAGACTTCCACTTTGGCCTTCCTCCTGGGTGTATCACAGTTAGGTGTTTATAAGGTTTCTTCAAGGTATCTGTTTGTCCTGAAGGGTACGCTATACAAGAGGCTACTGTTAAGACATACAAGAGAAACAGAATAGTTTCCAGTAGACAAATAGTCTACTTCTCTACTTCTTCAGTCTATATTCAGAACATATCATATGAAAAGATGGATTAGATTTAGATGGAGGAGGAATGATAACTGGTGGAGGAAGCATCAATTTTAAGATTTGCCGATAAATCATATTACTGACAGAAAACAGCATTTATTTCAAATGACTGTTGAGGGAATTTAAAGAAGAAAGTGCAAAATGAGGATGACAGCTAAATTTTAGGAAGGCAAAGATAATGGCTGAAATCCTGTTGTGTAGTTACACAAACTGCATACATTTTAAATGTGAATTGCTGTAAATTAAGTACTCTCCACAGGCATTTTCTCTTGTACACAGAGTTGCATGTCTCAGTATGCAATATAAATTGTTTATGGAGATTTCTTAATTTATGAAAATTCATACCCAGAAGTTATTTTGTTTGCATGACTGCCCAAAAGGACTCCAGCCAATGATTGCACATGAATTACATAACTTTAATGTTGACAATGCAGAAATCTAAATTTTAAATTGTTGAAGATTTTCTATACCTTGGTTCAAATATCAAAATGAAGACTATGGCCTAGAAATCATGAAAAGATTGAGACTTGAAACAACAGCTATGAAAAGAGTAAGAACAGAAAATTAAGTGTAAGTATGTGTTTCTGGATACCAATATCAAAATCATCCATATGATGGTAGTCCTGATCATTACACACAAATTTGAAAGCTAGATAATGGAAAGGCTCCTTTTGCTGCCGTGCCCTGTGGGGGGGCTGGAGCTCTTTGCCCGTCCGCCAGGATGAGGCACACATGGGAAGGCTTCTATGGAGGCTTTTTGGATGCAGGCTGAGGCTTACCTTAAAAGGCTGTTTGCCTCTGCCCTGGCCTCTCTCTGCAATCGCTTGTCTACTCACCTTCCCATCCTGTGTGCTAAGAATGAGATTACCGGATTGCTTTGGGGCCAGATGGGAATTTTTGTCCTGCCCCTACAATTGGCACTGAAAGGGGCAGGTGAGTTTTTGCCCATCCCGTTCTTATTTTAATAGGGTTTTGTTTGGTGGGCTGGGTGCGGTTGTTATTTTGTTGGTCACACTGATGGGTAGTGCAGAAGGCGTGAGTTTTAGGTGAGCTCCAGGGGGCACTCACCTGAGATGGGGTGTAAGTCATCCCACCTACCAGCCTTGAAGATCCAGAGGTTTCTGCGCTGGGAGGGGGAGGTGATTCTGCACTACTGTAGGCAGCTTTGTGAAAGGGGATGTTGTGTTCAGCAGTTCAATAAAGTGTGGCCTTATTTCAACCCACTCCCTGTGTCTTGCCTCGTTATTCTGGGCTGGCTGGGCAAAAGCTGACGGGAAAAGAATTGATTCATTTGAAATGTGGTGTTGGAGGAGAGCTTTGCCAATACCATGGAGCGACAAAAATACAAATTCAGATTCTAGATTAAATCAAGCCTGAATTGAAGCTAACATGATTAAACGGAGGCTGTCATACTGTGGACATATTATAGAAAAGAGAATAGCTCAAGAAAGTAGGAAAAGAGGAAAACCTCGTGTGAGGCAGATTGGCTCATGGAAGGCCTTTAGTTTGCAAGATTGGAGCTGGCCAATTTGGAGACCGTGAATTCATAGGGTCACCATAAGTCAGAAGCAAGTTGATGACACACAACAACAAAGAAAAAGTAGTTTAGTTGTGTTAGTTAATTGGAAAATCTCTTCCTGTATTGTTTTAATTTTGATGTTTAACAAACTTACCTGTCAATCTTATTTATATAACAAACATTGCTTCTAAAACATACATTAATATTTCTTCTAGCTATACAAAAATTTCTATTACCATTTAAGAGCAGTGAATTTTCATAGTTGATAGTGAGGTTCTGTAGGGGAAACTCATTAGTATTTTGCATTCTGATAAATCAAAGCAGGCTAGACAAGATGACATAGAGAAAGGAAGGCAGATGGCAAAAACTTGAGAGCGAACAATGCACAGAAATCTTCCATGTAGTTCATATAGCTAATGTGATGGCTCTGATTACATGAGAAGCCAGACAGCCCGATTACATGATGAGCCTTCCCATACTTCCAACGCTGACATATATTAGAACCTCCCAGATTCCAAGCCAACCCTCTGTTCACCAGGGTTGGAAAAGAAACTAGCATTTGAAGTATGCTTGTTTTTTAACTACAAGGCTACAGGGCAGAGAGCTTGCCCTGAGAAGCAGAGCAGGCAGCTAGAAGAATCCAGCCTCTAGCCTAGTTTTGCACTTCAGGAGGCACCACTACCAGCAGTTAGGTTAAATTAACAGGTGGATCTGGCTAATCTTTTCTTGATGGATTTCTTCTGATTCGTGATATTTCTTTGTTATTATCCCCCTGCTTCTGCTCTTTGTAACATTATTTAGACCAAAACTGATATAATATTCTCTTTAAAATTCTCAGTGCAGAAAAGTTTATCAGATGTGAGTAAGATCTGCTTCCCAAGGCTCTTGTTTACTTCCATTTTTTTTTCTACATAAAAAATATTCTAACAACCAAAATCAGACAGTTTTGTTTGAATTATCTGGATCCAAATGACTGCCATGTAATAGCTTTTTAAAATAAATTTGAGAGGTTTTTAAATTGCTGTTCAATAATTTGTAGCTATATTATTGGCAAATGAGACACCTGAGTGAACAGTTATGATTACATTTTGTCAATCCAGCATTCCATCAAAAGGAAGACAAAATCCTGGTACAGATATATTATATAAAGGGGATAACTTAAGACTAAAAAGTCCCAAAACTAAACAAGCATCTATTTAAAAAGAAAATGCACCATTAAAATAGTTTTAGTTTGTTCTTGTTAGAAAGTAATGATCCAGGTTCTCACAATTTCATTTCTTACTCCTACTTAAAACACAATCACACCCAGTTTGAGCATAACTACACAATTTAGCTATGTACATACATGTTAAAAGCCTGAACCCCAGGGTTTGATCAATCAGTTATTTTCTCCAAGGCCAATAATAAAAAGAATAATGAAATCCATAAATAAGGAAGAACAACATGTAGCTGTCAAGGCCCATCTAAAAACCTAAGGCACTCGTCAATAGGAAAAAGGACACCAATCTTTAAATAGCGAACGGCAGCCTGAATGTTGACAACACCAATGGCAGCAGTCAAGATGGTTTACAGGATATCCTATTCTGCTTCCATTCACAAAGTGACACCACACAAGAGAAAATCCCAGAAGCTGACTCCTTTTTTCATCAGTTAACCACTTCTCACCCAAATGTGAAGGAATTCTCTGGGCTGTTTTTCAACAAGTGTGAACAGTAGTAAGCAGAAGAGGGTATCCTATAGTAGGCCACCTTGGCACAGAGTAAAACCAGATGGTCTGTTACATCTGTGCCAAATTTGGTGCTCATCCAAGGTCCAATTTCAAAGTTATATTTTTTTCTTTGGCCCACCCCACATTTTTTAATGTGGCTACAAGTGGGTACAAGTGGCCTAAACACACACACAGAGACAGACAGACACACACCTGTGGTTGGTGCATAAACTTGGAGTACTGTGATGTTGAAAGGTCTGCCTTGGATTCGTATTGAAATCATTCTATCATTTTTGAGATTGTGTCCCAGTACAGCTTTTCCCACTCTTTTGTTGACTATGAGGGCTACTCCATTTCTTCTATGGGATTCTTGCCCACAATAGTAGATATGGTAATCGTCTGAATTGAATTTGCCCATTCCCGTCCATTTTAGTTCACTGACGCCCAGGATGTCAATGTTTATTCTTGCCATCTCTTGTTTGACCACATCTAGCTTACCAAGGTTCATAGATCTTACATTCCAGGTTCCTATGCAGTATTTTTCTTTGCAGCATCGGACTTTCCTTTCACTTCCAGGCACGTCCACAGCTGAGTGTCCTTTCGGCTTTGGCCCAACCACTTCATTAGCTCTGGAGCTACTTGTACTTGTCCTCTGCTCTTGCTCAGTAGCATGTTGGACGCCTTCCGACCTGAGGGGCTCATCTTCCAGCGTCATATCTTTTAGCCTTTTGTTTCTGTCCATGGAGTTTTCTTGGCAAAGATACTGGAGTGGCTTGCCAGTTCCTGCTCCAGGTGGATCGTGTTTAGTCAGAACTCTCCACTATGACCTGTCTGTCTTGGGTGTCCCTGCACGGCATAGCCCATAGCTTCTCTGAATTACTCAAGCCCCTTTGCCACGACAAGGCAGCAATCTGTGAAGGGGTAGGGTTTCCTACACATTTTGTAGGAAACAATTAAATTCAGTGGTCGTGGAGTGGGAGTGGGAAAAACTCTTGCAGGTCTCCAAGGTCCAGAGAGGGGCTCGTTTGGCTCCTCAACCTCTGATGGTTTCCCACCCCTAGTGAGTAAATGAGCAGAGATTCAAGCTAACTCAGAGATGGAGGAGGGGAGTATTTTCACTATTCACATGGACACAAGCAGTGAATAAGACACATGGCCTCCATGATGTCTGCAGGCAAACCCCATTTCAGTCTGGCAGTGTCTCCTTCTGAAGAGTCACTAAGTGTTCTCTCTCTCTGGTTTTTCTCTTTTATTTGCTTTTTGATCTCCTGCACACATTTCTCATACATGCTCAATCCTGTCTATCTTCACAGTGTTCTTAAAACCCAGGACCCATAAAATCCAAGACCTCCTAAATAAACGAGTGTGTCGTGAAGGAGGTTGAGTGCAGTGAAAGCAAAGCCCTTCTAACAACTAACTTACCCTGTACCTTGCTGGCTTGTTCTATTCATACTGATTTCAGTGTCCTGCCTGAAGAGATTCTGAACAAACCAAGCTTGTCTCCTGGAAGTATATTAGGATGCCACACTGCTTGCCTAATGTACAAGTGAAATGTTACTCTGTCCTGATTGTTAGCAGGTGCTGTAAATGCCAGACCCTCGCTTTGGTTTTATGATTTTCCAACCTTTGTTCTGCCCCTAATCATAAACTTCTCCTGGCTTTTAGAAAATGCCACTCTGCCTTTCAAGCTAGCACAATAGGTCACCTCAGGGAACGCTGAACCTGCAGAGGGATCATTAGACGAAGAGTTATAATGTGGCTGAATGCTACTGAAGGCTTTTCTTCTTCTTTTTTTAAGGCAACCTGTTAAGCTCAACCTTGTTCAGTGCTTAACCCTCTTCAAATCATTTCCAAACACTATTTCACAGAGGCTAGCATGGTCGTTCAAAAGAAAAGGGATCCCCATGAGAAGGCTTTGACTTGCTAGCAAGCCAAATATATTGTTGTTCCTATTGTATTCCTTGCAACTGCTCCCCATTAGCCAACTGCTCTCCTTCCATCAGGCTGGAGTGGGTAGAGAAAACCCCAATTGATCAGCAGCATCCATGCACATTTGCCATTCTCATCTAGTGCAGACTGGGAACAGAGAGATCTGCCCATTGCACATTATCATGCTTTTAATTCTTTTTCGGCTACAAGAGCAGAATCCTAAATAAAAAAGTGAGTTGTGGTAGAAGCTGAGTGCAGTATCAAGAAAGACTCAAATGGCCCCAGATGGGAAGGAAAGTAGACACTGAATGCCACAATGGATGAAATCAAGTAATAAGTCACAGCTGGAATACACCCATTGAATCAATGGGACTGAAGGAGGAGTTTGTTTATTTGTTTGTTTGTTTATTGAATTTATATACTGCCCATCAAGGGTGTGCCACTACTCCAGGCAGTTTACACAAATAAAAACATACAAAAACACCAAGTTCCCTTCCATCAAACATATGATCTAAGCAATAGCCAAAAGGTCCAGCAACAACAGGAGTCAAAACAACAATAGGTATAACATACACATAACAGGTTGTCGTGAGGGAAGACTATTCTGAAAATACTATCAGACTAAGTATGTTTTTATAGATTTACAAAATGCTAGGAGAAAAGGGGCCTGCCACACCTCTCTGGGCAAGGTGTTCTATAAAGTAGCAGCAGCCACTGAGAAGGCCCAGATCCAGTTGTAGATTTCTGGACCTCCCTTGGGGTGGCAACCCACAGTATCAAAACTTGGGAGGAGTGGGGTTTTTATGTCTGCCCACCAGGTCCTTCTGGCAATGGTACAAAGATGAGCAGATAGTGGTTACTTGCATTCCCACACCAATAAACACAAGGATAAGAAAAATTAGGGGGTGGGGACCCATAGCTTAGTACACCAATTCTGACTATGCTATGGCCTGTGCTTCTATTGGTCTTTGTTTTTGCAAACAACCAACTCTCAAAGCAATGTAGTTAAACAGTAGCCTCTCTTCATTAAGAGAAATTCAGAGAAGGTAATTCTGGAAGTTTCCAAAACAAAATGTCTTTCCTCTTTTTCTCTCCGAGCAACTTTGGTTAGGAATCTCACAGGGAAAAACATCAACTGTTTCTATCCAGTTACAAAGTGTTTTGTTTTGTTACTTTTGTTTTGTCACAAAACTTTGTAGTTGTCTGTCTGAAAATATCCCATTCCAGCCCACTTCATTGACACCAAAAATTGGAGTGTTTAAGTGTTTAAAGATTTCTTCTCTTCCTTTATAGTTTCCAGTTTAACTTGACTCATACATCTCATGTTCCATGTTCCTCTTATGTGTATTGTGTAGCACTGGACTTTTCTTTCACTACAGTGGTGCCTCGACTTATGAACGGCCCTACTTACGACCATTTCGAGTTACGACCAGCTCCAGTCGCAAAATTTTGCTTCTACTTGCAACTGGAGCGTCCACTTATGAACAGAAAAAGGCAGGGGGAAAAGGCGGGAAATTCAAATTTCTAACTGTAGGTGGCGACAAGGCTGCTTTTTTGTAGCTCTTTCGCCCCAGCAGTTAGAGAGTGTGTGTCGTCATCGTCGGCTTCAGAACTGAGGGGGTCTGTTTGCTCGAGCAAGGTGTTGGTGGGTGGGTTTAAAATGTGTTTGGTTTTAAATGGTGTTTGGTTTTAAAATGTGTTTTGTTTAAAAAGTGCTTGGTTTGGTTTAAAAGGTGTTTTGTTTAAAAGGTGCTTGGTTTGGTTTAAAAGGTGCTTGGTTTAAAAGGTGCTTGGTTTGGTTTAAAAGGTGCTTGGTTTAAAATGTGTTTTGTTTAAAAGGTGCTTGGTTTGGTATAAAATGTGTTTTGTTTAAAAGGTGCTTGGTTTGGTTTAAAATGTGTTTTGTTTAAAAGGTGCTTGGTTTGGTTTAAAAGGTGCTTGGTTTAAAATGTGTTTTTTTTTAAAGGTGCTTGGTTTGGTTTAAAATGTGTTTTGTTTAAAAAGTGTTTGCTTTAAAAGGTGTTTTGTTTAAAAGGTGTTTTAGACTCCAAACTCTCCCCCCCCCCATTGTCTTCTCTCTCTCTATCTTCTCTCTTTTTGTGCTTAACAGCACAAACCTTTGTCTGAGGGGTCTGTGTGCCCCAGTGATGACCTTCTTTCTTTCCTCTTTTCCCCATTGTTCCTTCCCTCCCTCCCTCCTTTCCTGCCCTTTTTTAAACCTAAGTCATCTTAGGTTAAAAGAAGAAAAATTCTCCCCCTAGTGGTAGAGGACGGATTAACTGCTTTTGCATTAGTTCCTATGGGAACTAATGCTTCGACTTGCAACTGGCGCCTCTACATACAACCAAAAAACAGCCGGAACGGATTAAACAGGTTTCAATGCATTTCAATGGGAAATGCTGATTCAACTTACAACCATTTCGACTGACGACCATCTTCTGGAACGGATTATAGTCGTAAGTCGAGGCACCACTGCACCACTAGGCATCCTTTTGATAGATGTTGGGACAAATTATGAGCTGACAGGACAAGGTTCCCAAATGGGTCATTCAATTTTAGTGAGAAGAGCCCAAATATCACAGCCTAGGGTAACTGAGGATTCTTCTTTGCTGCTGGGTAGTGACTTTCCAGCTTTGGCTCATGTGCCCACTGGCACATGGTGTGAAGGAGCATATGATTTATGACGTTGGACTTCACTGACTATACCAGTCCCAATTTAAAGTGTTTGTACTTACCATATATAGTTTGTGTCCTTTAATCTGAGGGATCAGCACCTTGAATAGGATGAATATCAACAGTAATTATTATCAGGAGCATATCACTCTGAAATGTTCAAAGCAAAGTCCACACACATCATTTTTGTGTGATCCTTATAAGAACCCTCTAAGATAGGTTAACTTTATACCTCCCTTCTTCTTCAGTGCAGGTGCAGGATGTCCCAGTATATGTGACTGGAGGATCAATTCTAAAACCACTCCTACCCCACCCACTCCATGTTTAGTCATTGTCAGTCAACATGAAGTCCATCCATCACCTCACTGTGAGACGTTTCTCAAGGTCCATCAGGTAGTACACACTCTGGAGAGTTGTGCTGGCCTCTTTCTTGCTACAGGAGAGAGGCCAGTGCATTTCTTCTGGGTGTCTGCCTGCCATGATGTCATAACAATAAGTGACTGGAGGCAAAATGGTGATAGCAGGGGAGGGAGGGGATGGAACTCCCAGATTCAAAAGGAGTCCATGATTCAGTGACGTTCCAACCCACAGGAGATGATGGAAAGACTTAAGACTTTGTAGTGATTTCTTTGCAGAGATGAGATCTTATCTGAACCAGGGATGCCCTAAGTCTGATCACCACCATATCTTTCTTGAGATTTCTGGGCAAAAATATCCAAGACTAGTGGGCAATGACACCAGAAAGGGTTCTGGTGATGTCACAGACACACGGTGACACACGGTAAACAAAGATGACGGGGGCAGAAAGTCTGGCCTGTTGTTTGTGGAAATAGATGTACGAAAAATCTAGGTAAATGGCCAGAATCTTGATATAACTCTGCTGCGCCAGTAATACAAGAAAAACCAGCCATTTTTGGCATCCAAACAACTGTGTACAGCAATTACAGTTTAGGTACAGTTCTCACCATACCTGCGGAGTCTTATCCACAGAACACCTAAATGTGGGGACTTTTGCAATTACCTATGCTGCTGCTGGGCCTTGTGACAGTCTTATTGATATCTGACAGGGAGTTTTGTTTTTGTTTTGTTTTGTTTTGTCACCAGGGCTTCTGCAATAAGAAGGCTTACAAGTCCTACTCATGATCCACCCCCTGCCTTGTTTCAGATGGTATGATGGGCCTAAATGTATGCACTAACCAGCTCCCTCACTCAGTCTTCTTCCCTTATCTCTGGATTTGTGGTGTGTCAGTGTTGCACAAGCACAACACACATAAAGGCACCTTCACACTTTGCCAGTAAGCCTCAGAACCAGATAAAAGTGACTGGAGATGGCTGCCTAGGCTTTGATGTCACCTCATGCATAGAAGCCAAATTTTACCATCCAACAGCATCACTTAACCTGAGATTTGTTTTCCCACCTGAACGTCTGGAGAAGCACAGCAATTCCCTGGGACTCTAAGATCTGGCAACTCTGTGTGTGTTGATTTGTCTGGGCTGCTGTGGATGTTGCAATTGAAAGTTTCATTTAGGTATGTGCGTGGAATTATATTAGATTGAGTTAATTTGATTTCCTGAACAAATGTGCAGGCTGAAAGTTCATTATCCACCAAATTTGCACTTCCTGGATGTTCCAATTCATCTTTTTTAACATTGAAATATATTAAAATGCATAGCTTGAAAGAAAACATATTAAACAGGTTCTCCTGTGTGCATCAGTAAGGTCATCATTCAAACACATTCATTTTCTTCTACTTTGTCATCCTATTTAAGGAAATCTATATATGTGTTTAAGACATACTTGATTGCAGTATCCCACAGCCTGTGGTGTAGTGGTATAACTGGAAGCAGAAACTGCTAACCATAGTAATCCCCACAGCCAGCCTCCCCAATAAGATCCAGAAATGCAGGCAGCATGGTTGATTCATATTAACAAGTAAGAAGCACATCTTTCGTAAAGCTAATGACTCTTAATTTTCCATTAAAGAACAAGCCACTTTCCAACACTTTGTCTGAGATCCAGTAATAAGTCACAACAAGCGCAGCCCCATTGAATCAATGGAACTCACCCAACCCCTGCTGATTTAATTGGCCTATTCTAGTTGTGACTGTACTGGATTTCAGCTTTTGTGTTACAGCAGGCATAGCTTTCAACAGTGTATTGCTCTTTGAAAAATCCATTTCTCTTCCAACTCTGGGAAGATTTCATGTTAGCTCAGAGGGAACAGGAATGCTTGAGGGGGATGGTGAATGATGTCACAGTCCTTACTACTCAAAAATGCTCTGACCCCTCTACACCATTGCCCATGCCACAATGGGCTACTGTTCGAAAGGAATCTATGTGGAATTACCTTGAAGGGCAAAATCTTGGAGAAGATGTGGTACATCTGTGCTGGTTTCTATGTGGAATTACTTTTCAATGAAAGTGAAAGGCAGCATCTTGGAGTAGATGTGGTACAAATACTCCAGATGTTCTTTCTGCTCAGACACATTGATTTTTTTGGAACCATATAACTGAAATAGTCATTGTATTGTTCATCTGCTTGTATCTGAAGTCATACAAGACTCTGGATGATTTTCACAGAAAAGTAGTTTAATTAAGGCTGGTGGCCAGCTGGCTTTTCCTATTACATTTTGTGTTGAAATCATGTTGAAATGTAGCTGGTTTCTGAGCAATGAGACAAATGGAAGTGTGCTGGGCCATTGTTGAAGCTTTTGCCTTTTAATTTATCTCTGTCTCCAACAAAGATGGAACATGTCACTCCAAACCAGTTGCCCTGATTTCAATCAGAACTGCCTTTGTCTTCTTCATTCAGCCAGCCAAAACTGAATTATCTTTCTGATCTATTTCAGTTGGAACCATCTATTTTCTGGTGTTTAAACACTATATTCCAATTATACCCCTTGCAATCTGTCATCTTCCTTCAGTCTAAGTTTCATTTGTCATATGTTTCACGCTGACATATTTGCATGATTTGTAAGTAACATTCTTTTCAGAACTTAATTTGAAGTCTGCCCCAGAGGTCATGGTTCAACACTTACTTTTCTTAAAACAAACAAACAAACAAAAACCCTAGGTTTCAGCTTCTACATTGGCCTGGTTTCAAAACTTCTGGTATTTGATAGAATGCGGTGTTTTTGTTTGTTTGTTTGTTTGCTAATTAAGCAAAATTGTGCAACTAATGTAATCGCATTGAGACAAAGTGTGCAAAATGAAATGGTTGCTGTTTTGTTATGTGAACTTCTAAAATTCAGAAGCATTGGAGAGGTTGCTTACATCTTCTTTTAACAATCAACAAATTGTTTTGTACATGCTCAGGGTGTGTGCTTTGCTTTGCAAAGGGAAAGGACACTATTTTTGTACAAAGACAGTTGTTGGGATAGAGCTGAGAAGGCCTGGGACACCTGAATTAGTCATTAACTAAGGACACCACAGAGAATTCTTTGGAAGAAAAAGGCCACAGTTCTCCTGGCCCTGCATTGAGAATGGATCCAGTGCATTGGATCTGAATGTCCATGATACCCACCACTGACCCCTCCAGAAGTAGCTGAAGGTTCCACCAGGAGTGACACTCTGTGACTCTGTGGCTCCGTGCCACCTGAGGACAAGGCTGGGTTAACAGCCCTCAAACTGGGCCAGACCCCATTCTGATGTATGTGCTGGGCAGATGGGCCAGATTGAAACCTACTGTCCACCTGCCCACAATCTCCAAATTCAAATCCCTGCTGGTCAAATGGGAAGATGGCAGGAAGAAATGTTTCAACTGCTAGCTTCACAGTGTCCCAGGTACTCTTCTAGGACTGCCACAGCTCACCACCGGCCCAGGTTGCTGCTCCAGCCACAACCAGGAGTGCCCAAGTACATCTGGGCCCCCACTTTTGCACAAATCAGAGAGACCAAGAGGGAAAAAAATAGCCATATTTGTCACATTGTCGTGTGGAGCTGAGAAATCTTTCAGGGCTTGGAAATTCCTTGTCAAGGTGTCTTGCAAAGTTGAGTCAGCATAAATCAATGAAAATAAAGGATTTATTGAGTAGTCTTTACATGTCTAGAATTGTCCAACTCATCCCCTGAGGCATTTTTTGTTTTCCAAGTGAGTCGGAGTCTAATGTGCTTTCTCTGAGTACAGAAAATATTACTACATATCTGCATCAGGATGGAGTGGATGATCCAATCAGACCTCACAAAAACTCACAGCAGAAATATCTGTCTCCATCACAGACTCTGATATCAGGCAAACTAAGCCAGTGCAGAAAAAGGAGTCAAGCATACTGTGTGCTTCCTACCACCCCTGAAAGATTTCTGCTCTGCATAATCCTTTCACTTGGATACAGGTATATATAACCCACTTCTTGTGCAGCTGTTCCAATCTGCTGTAACAGGCAGTATATGAACATCTTATTTGTGGGGCTTTATCAACAGTAACACTGAGTTGGGTGGAGCACAGTCCCCTTCCCCCACCACAGTGGATGGTTTTCTTGGCTAAGAAGAGCCAGGGTGGCCAACACAGATGGAAAAGTTCAACACTGAAAACTTATCAAAAGGACAGCAGGAGCTCTTTGATTTGTGATGCCCAGAGGTTATAAATGACTTCAAACTGTATCAAGGAGGCCATGAAAACTGGATCTTTCTTTTTTTCTTTCTTTCTTTCTTTCTTTCTTTCTTTCTTTCTTTCTTTCTTTCTTTCTTTCTTTCTTTCTTTCTTCTTAGTACCTTAGAATATGTTTTTAAAACTGAAGAATTGTATTGCCATTTTAAATAAAGCACTTTGTATGGTACTAGGTCCCCCATTAAAAAAAAAACTCAGGAGAAATGGTAAATGCATCAAAAAGAATCAGGCTTTTAATAATTCTTTGCTTTAGCAAATGCCATATTATGATAAGCAGGGCACAAGTGGGAAAAATGAACTTTTGGGGATTCCCAGAATGGCCCAGCCAGCAGGCACTCTGGCTTGTTTTTATGGTAAACCACTTTCAGATTTTTTTTTAATGAAAAGGGGAATAAACATTTCATTAAATAAATAACAATTAATTCTCTCACTGTCTGGGTGCTGTCTCAGTTGCTGAGATTGGCTACCATAATGGTACATCTCGACATATCTCTCACTGCATGGATTAATTGTTCTTTATTAAGGGTTTTTCGTTTTTCAAACTCAGGATTCCCATTGTAGGAACCCCCATTAATGGAATCACAGTGGGTAGGAATCAAGTTTTATTTTTGCAGCAGTCCTCAAAAATGCTTAAGAAGCAAAACAAAACTGTGCAGAACCAGAACAAGTAACTGGTTTGGTCTGGTCTTTTAATCAGTATCTATACCACCTTTTGATTAAAAACATTCAAAAGACAACTTCAAAATTTGGTAAGATGTATGCAGTGTTCTGGCCCAAGGAGGCACTAACCTCTCCACTCATTTCCACACTAGCAGGGTCACACATTACTTAGGCCATCCCAGGCACATCTTAGGCACCTTTTTAAACCTTTCAGTATTAAATTTCAAGAACAACCCCTCTCCAAAACTCCCTCTGAAGTATTTGGGTTTGTTCCTTCTATACTGCCCTGGCTGAGCCTCCTTTGCCTCAATTGCCTTGGATAATTCAGGTATTCTGTGAAAGGTTATTTTTTTTAAAAAAAAAATGTAAATATCCTGTGTTCCTGATGGTATAGTTTCATGTGACATAGAGGTGTTTTTTTTTGGGGGGGGGGTGATTCATTAATAGTCTAGGTTCTTTATTCTTAGTTAGACATAAAACAAATAAGGAGGAGAGTCTGACTTAAACAATCAAATAGGATTTTTATTTAGGGGCCATAAGTAATAAGTATGAAGGGAAATGTAGGTTCTTGGACATGAATGGTAAGGTTAAAACAACAGTAAGATCCAAATATAATTTTTCAGCATTTAAAATTTAAAATTTAAAATAATTACATTACATACTCTCTGTCTTTCATGCACACATACTCTAAACTCTATAGAAAGACTTCTCTTCATAAACTTTACCACAGACTACCTCTCTCCAACAGACGTCTAACTCCCTTCTGCTCTCTCCTTTAACTTTTCTGCTGTTTCTCTCTAGACAATCATGTTCAATTCTTTAAAACAAAAAACAAAAAAACCTCTGATATATAAATATGGGATACTGTGTTTTTCTATCAATGATTCAGAATACCAAGAAATGGCCCGATATTGTTACACAATATCATGCCTGAATCACCAGCTGGAAGAAGGATGCTAAAGGCGCTGTCTCTTTTCCACTCTGTCTTTTCCTTCTCCCTTCTTCTGATAGAGTGTAAATCTGCACGGAAGCAAGAAGAGCTGGATGGTGGTTGCTCTCCTTCAGACAAAGATGTAGAATCCGGAACTCAGGTGGTGTGTGTTGTGCTTTGGAGAGAGGAGTGCCCTGAAAGCTGAGGAGAGAAATCTTGACTGTATGGCTAGCTAGCTGCTGCTTCTGTTGCATTGCTAGCTAGAGCCTCGAGCCAGAGGTGGGCGTGGAATGAAGACTGTGTGGATGGGTGTGAATGAGAGAGCAAAAGGTGACTGCAGGAGGTCCTTCACTCCTCCTGGAGCTTCCATTGAGGCAGCTGCCATAAGATCTGAGCTGAGAGGTAAAAATGAAATAATCAGTCCAGTTCACTTCTTTCTGTGCAGTTTGGTGGATCTAGAATTTTGTTCTTTGCCTATGGAAGCAAAATGGAACCCTATGAAGCATAGCTTTCAACTTCAGTGGTTGCGTTAACACATGCCTGAATTTTTTCTTTCTCTTTTCTGACTTCTAATCAAGATACACAAATGCTGGATTTAATGTGAGGAATTTGTGAGTGTGCTGTACCACATGATAATGCCTCTTTGCTGTGCCCTACAGCAGAGGTCGTCAACCCCCGGTCTGCGGCCCATTGCCAGTCCGTGGCCTGAGCCCGACCGGGCCGCGAAGACAGACCTCCTGCCCCCCCGCACGCACTCCCCTCCCCACAGCTGCTTTGCGCACGCGCACGTGTGCCAGCACCGGCGTGAGCGCTCCCTCACCCCTTCATGCATGCCCCCATGCGCGCAAAGCAGCTGTGGGGAGGGGAGTGCATGCGGGGGGCAGGTCTGTTTTCACGGCCCAGCGGCAGCGGCGACGGGGGTGGCCCAGAGCCGGGAGGCAGAGCATGGCCGGGTGCTCCGGCTGCTGGCCTCCCGGCGGTGGCGACGGGGGCAACCAAGAGCCGGGAGGCAGAGCATGGCCGGGTGCTCCAGCTGCTGGCCTCCTGGCGGTGGTGGTGGCGACGGGGGTGGCCAAGAGCTGGGAGGCTGAGCATGGCCGGGTGCTCGGCCGGGTGCTCTGGCTGCTCGCCTCCCGGCGGGCTCCAACGAGGCCGGGGTCGGCGCTCCTCGCCACCCTCAGCAGGCCGATGCCGCCACTGGTGCCTCCAGCTCCGGAACCGGCACCAGCGGCTGCATTTGAATTTCCCGCGGAGGGCGGCGAGGAGCGCCAACCTGGCCTCGTTGGAGCCCGTGAGGAGGCGAGCGGCCAGAGGGAGCCCCCCAGCCATGCTCAGACTCCCAGGCTTACGCCGCCGCCGCAGCACTCCCTCACCCCTTCAAGCATGTGCCTGTGTGCAGGGGTGGGGTGGGTGTGTGGGTGGGCAGGGGCTCCTGCGCATGTGCAAAGCAGCACGCGCGCTCTCCAACCACTTTGCGCATGCGTCGGAGAGCGCGAGTGCGAGGGGCCGCCCCACCTCCCTCAGAGGCTCCACCAGTCTGCATTACAAAAAAAGTTGAGGACCTGTGCCCTACAGGCATAATATTTTTGCTTAACCTGGACACCATACAAATATTGAAGCAGCCCAGAACTGAACAATCCACAGTTCACTGATCATCACCAACATCATCATCTTAGAACTGCAGAGCTGGACCCTATGGATCATCGAGTCCAGCCCCTGTCAGGGAGGCACAGTGGGGAATCGAACTCCCAACCTTTAGCTCTGCACTGAGCTGTCCAGCATGTAAAGCTTGTTGTCTAGTAAGATGTCTAGATCCTTTTCATACAAAGTGCAACCAAGGGGTTGATCTCACTGACAATAAAACTCACTATTGTAGCAGGTTCTGCTTTTTATAAATGATTTAAATTTTAGCATGCATGCAAGGTACATTCACACGCTGAGTACTGCGCTGGGAACCCGAGTTTTTCTGCTCCTCTGCCAGAGATCTGTTTATTTTGTGGTGGATGTGGAATCAATTCATTGGAATTGATTCCACATATATCAGTGCCCCATCAGCTTTTTTTTTTTTAAATCTGCTATCTGATACAGCACTATACCAGATAGCAGGAATGGAGGGGGGGGGGGGAAGGATTATATTTGCCAGAAAAAACCTGCCTGATCACTCGCCCCTGCCTGCCTGATTGCTTGCCTGCCCCAATTGCTTATTCACCCCCACTCACACACCCTTTCACGTGGCCACTCGCCCCCCTCAATCACTCACCTATCATCAATCACTTGCTTACTCTCCACCTGCCTGCTTGCTCATCCCCTCAATGGCCCACTCACCCTCTTTTTCTCACTTGCTTACCTGTCCACCTGATTGCTCTTCTGCCCCTGATCACTCGCTCACCCCTCCTGCTCACTTGGCCACCCTATGTCTGTTTTTCAGACAGGGCTATGGTTCAGTTTTTCACACTGGCCCCTTTCAGTTATACATCCCTTTCCCTTAGACTCAAACCACGTATACTGCAGCATACCGATCCCATAGTGGCAAACTAAAGACTCACAGTAATCTGCAGGTCGGATCTGAGTTCAACAGAGCCTTCCTCTTCATTCCCTCCAACAGCTTGTGACAATAATCTTAATATGTCTGCTACATCTAGAGTAGCAACCACTGATAGAGTAGCAACCACTGATACTCTCCAACTCAGAGAGCCTGGGGAGGCTCTCCGAGTTGGGAATCGGTGGTCTGGCGCTTGCCTGCCTCTGATCCTTCTTGGAGGACCGTCCTCAGAGAGTACAGCTTGGGGAGAGTGTTTCGGCCCCATGGAGTCTCAATTGTGGGGTTCCGCAGGGCTCGATTATCTCCCCAATGCTGTTTAATATTTATATGAGGCCACTGGGTGGGGTCATCAGGGGGTGTGGGGCTTCGTGTCAACAGTACGCTGATGACGCCCAGCTCTACATCTTTTCTCCAACAACAGTGGATGCCGTTCTGTCCCTTCAGTGCTGCCTGGAGGCTGTACTGCAATGGATGCAGGAGAATGGACTGAGGCTGAATCTGGACAAGATGGCGGTCCTGAGGGTGGGTGGCCCCTCCATCGGTGGTTTGGGAAACTCCCTCTCTTTTGGGGGAGTAACTCTCACCACGAAGAGTGAGTTTCGCAGCCTGGGGGTCCCTCTCGATCTGGTGCTCACCATGGAAACGCAGGTAGCATCAGTGGTCCGCTCCGCCTATTTCCATCTCTAGCAGATTGCCCAGCTGCGTCCCTATCTTGATGTTGGGGCGCTCACCACTCTGGTCCATGCACTTGTAATCTTGAGATTAGTCTACTGTAATGCGCTCTAAGTGGGGCTACCTTTGAGACTCATGCGGAAGCTTCAAATGATGCAGAATGCGGCGGCCAGACTTCTCACTGGGATGAGAAAATATCAGCATATCTCCCCCACTCTGGCTGCCTTGCATTGGCTGCCCGTTCGTTTCTGCATTGATTTCAAAGTGTTAATGATGACATATAAAGCTCTAAATGGTTTAGGACCTCAATATCTAGCGGAACGCCTCCTCCTCCCCCCCTTTGTTGTTCTTTAGTCATTTAGTCGTGTCCGACTCTTCGTGACTCCATGGACCAGAGCATGCCAGGCCCTCCTGTCTTCCACTGCCTCCCGGAGTTTGGTCAAATTAATGTTGGTAGCTTCGATGACATTGTCCAACCATCTCATCCTCTGTTGTCCCCTTCTCCTCTTGCCTTCACACTTTCCCAACATCAGGGTCTTTTCCAGGGAGTCTTCTCTTCTCATGAGATGGCCAAAGTATTGGAGCCTCAGCTTCAGGATCTGTCCTTCCAGTGAGCACTCAGGGTTGATTTCCTTCAAAATGGATAGGTTTGTTCTCTTTGCAGTCCAGGGGACTCTCAAGAGTCTCCTCCAGCACCACAATTCAAAAGCATCAATTCTTCGGCGGTCAGCCTTCTTTATGGTCCAGCTCTCACTTCCATACATCGCTACTGGAAAAACCATAGCTTGGACTATGCGGACCTTTGTCGGCAAGGTGATGTCTCTGCTTTTTAAGATGCTGTCTAGGTTTGTCATCGCTTTCCTCCCAAGAAGCAAGCGTATTTTAATTTCGTGGCTGCTGTCCCCATCTGCAGTGATCATGGAGCCCAAGAAAGTAAAACCTGTCACTGCCTCCATATCTTCCCCTTCTATTTGCCAGGAGGTGATGGGACCAGTGGCCATGATCTTAGTTTTTTTGATGTTGAGCTTCAGACCATTTTTTGCGCTCTCCTCTTTCACCCTCATTAAGAGGGTCTCACTTTCTGCCATCAGAGTGGTATCATCTGCATATCTGAGGTTGTTGATATATCTTCTGGCAATCTTAATTCAATAGTTTGGCCATCTCATGAGAAGAGAAGACTCCCTGGAAAAGACCCTGATGTTGGGAAAGTGTGAAGGCAAGAGGAGAAGGGGACGATGGAGGACGAGATGGTTGGACGATGTCATTGAGGCTACCAACATGAATTTGACCAGACTTCGGGAGGTGGTGGAGGACAGGAGGGCCTGGCGTGCTCTGGTCCATGGTGTCACGAAGAGTCGGACACAACTTAACGACTAAACAACAACAACATACCTACAAGAGCTAATCTGTGTACAACAAAACATACATGCCTACAGGATCCTGTTCCTTCCTCAGCTTTTCTCTGGACACAGTAGAGTATAACAGACTATTGGCAATTAACTAGTATGAGTATCTAGTTGACAATATTGCTGATAGCAGAATGAATCACTGATGTTGATGACCATATGTGGTCATTTAGCTTAATATTTATGAGTATATACCAAAGCCCACCTTTCCTTGAAACAGAGAGAGAGTTTGGTTGTTTTAGTCATTTTCCTACTAGACCTCATCACAACCCTGTTAGTTACTATAATCTTGATGCTATACAAATTATTTAAAAGGAGACTGAACAGATTCTTGGAGGAAAAGTACATCACAGGTTACCAGCCATGATGGAGATGCATAATCTCCAGGCTTAAAAGGCAGGTACCTCAAAATGCCAGATGCATTGGAGGGGTATCAGGAGACAGGTCTCTAGTTGTCTCGTGTGCTCCCAGAGGCATCTGTTGGGGCCACTGTGAGATACAGGAAGCTGGACTAGATGGGCCCTTGGCCTGATCCAGCAGGACTCTTCTTATGCTCTTATGTATGAAAACAAGAAGTGTGAGCTTTCATGCACTTCCTGTTTCCCATAACTTGTTGAATGTCAAAAAGCCACACTATGAACCTCTAGAAACTACTAGGCAACTTAAGACTTGACTACAATAACAGTGCCTGCTCTCCTTTTGATTAGTTTTCAAAAGTCCCATTATAGGTAATGGGAAATAACACAGATGATAAATGGGATTGTAACAAGTCACCAATTGGATACCAAAGGCTGTTCGTTAGATAAGTGTCTTTTTTATTACCCTCGACAAAATTGGCATTCAGTGAAATTGTACAATTTATACAGTCATTCATTTTTAATTATTGATCCACTTATAGGAGTTATTGTAGGTTTGTGTGTGACGGTATTAGGGTGAAAAGAATGAAAAGCTACTAAATTCTGGTGACACTTAATGATGGCATGAGCAACATTAAACATTTAGAGAAGGATCATTCTTTGCCAATTGATAAATTAGATTGTCCTTAATAAGAAATCACAATGGCTTGCTGGACAAATAATGGAAAAAAGGAAAAGAGAAAAAAAGCTGGAGATCACCAACATTGTATTAATCACCTATCTCCTCTGAGCAAAAGAATTGGGTTGATGTTATATAAAAGCCTGTTAAGAAAATTAAATTCTTCAACCCAAATGATAAAATGCCTCAAATGATTGACTTAGCTTTTCTTTTTGAATTTGATGTCTCAATGACCCAGACAGGTGAAACTGGTTCTGGTGATCATTCCACCTTCGCTACTAGTGAGATATGGGAGAATAGATTCAGGATGTCTGTGATTAATGAGGGTTATCACCTTTTTTTTTCTCAAAAGCTTCTGACATTTAACAGCTACAGGACAGAAAGGAACATACTTGCTCTCTGCATGCTATGTATAGTTATACTGTACCTGTTGAATTTTAGCTGGTTGAAATTGGGGTGACTTTGGTTTCAGTTTGTTTTTGAAGGATACACCAAAATTCACAAAATATATACTGCAGAAAGAAAAGAACTTCAAGTTTTAGAAATATGATTGTGTGGAAAATTGAAACAGATTGGTTTCCCCATCTCTAAAACAGGCATGCCTGGAAATAGATTGCAATGAAATCCACTTCTAGTCAGAAGTTGTCAGCTAGATTTCTCAATAAGGAATGATCAGCAGAAAAGATCACATTCTCTCATCTGTGCCTACCTGAAGTCTGAGGCCTTATCACAAACCTGCTGTAGATCTGCCATTGTCAACTTTTTTTTGGCCATGACCCTTTGAGAACCTCATCTCAGGTTCCACTGCCCCCTCTCAAACAAGGATGCAACACAAATAAATATATTTCAGAAACTTTTCATATTCTTCAGTATGTGCCCCCCTTCAAATGTGCCAGAGCCCCCTAGGGGGGCATAAGGCCCCTGTGGAAAATGGCTGGTCTAGATGACCCCACTTAGTGACATTGGTAGCTATCAGGGGAAAAGCTACCTTGGGAGTGGCACCTTAGTTGTGGAATGCCCTCTGTAGAAAGTCTCACTTGGCAGTTTCACCATTTTTAACATTGGAATCCTTCAAAATATCTCTTATACTTATTAACATTTGTGAGTTTAAAATTTTCAAATGCAAACTGTTGCTGGCTGGCAATATATCTGTAACTAAGCTGTGAAACCAGTTTCAGTGCTTTCTCTACTGACAGTTTTCTATGCTGCATTTAGTTTTTCAAAAATAATATTGCATCTCCATTGTGAGCTGCCCAGAGAACAATTTTATGAATTAGTCCATAAAAATGCTATTGAAACTGCAAATGGGCAAGAAATGCAGAAGTGGTTAGTAGGCCATGTCTGTTTAGCAGGCCGTATGCATCCCAGTCTTGAGCTGTCACTAACTGAAGTTGAGATACAGGAAAGTTTGTTTTGTGGTAGCTCATTTGCACACACAAACACCACTTGATGATGCAGTGTTGGGCATACATGTGTGTGAGATGGGTTTGGTCAGTCTTCCATGGCGGCAGTTAAAATTACTTCATAGGGCAGAGTGAATGGAAAGGACATGGTGATTAGGACACTGTGCTTTCCCCTCCTTCCTTGTAAATTCAAAATCAGGGTCACCAGTTTTGGCAGGTATGAGAGTCAGTTTTCCCTAACCCTAACCCAGAATCCTCTAGAAACATAATGAATGTATATGATGCAATATTTTGCTGTATATCATCCCACCTGAGACTCACTTAGGCCTAAATCCAAAGTGAATATGGTGCCAGCGTAAAGTAATTCCCTTACCTCCCCCTTATCCATCCAGCAGTTTCCTACCCTTCAAAGCAAGCTGTGGGGATATATGCAGGGTTGCAATAGGAAGGAACAATTGCTCCCTAAACCCTCCACTAGTCAACCTCCAGCCCTGGATTAACCAATTAGCTTGTTTAAGACGATAAATGCTTTGTGGTTGGGGATGATCTTATTTTATCATAGCAGAGCTTTGGTGCCTATATCCTGTAATAGTCCCCTGTCATAGTCCCTATTCCACCTGTCTTGTCACTATACAATTGTCTTGTAATTAAGAAAAATATTGAAAGATGTTATGTGCCTTCAGGTCACTTCTGATGTGTGGTAACTATATGAACTAATGACCTCCCAAATGTCCTATCATTAAGAGCTCTGCTCAGATCTTGCAAACCAACAGCAGCTCATGTTAGGACATTCTCTGTTCCTATTGCTCCCCCCCCCCCCTTTCTAGCAATATTGTCTTTTCCAATAACTTCTGCTCAGATCTTGCAAACTAACAACTGTGGATTCTTCTATTGAGACAATCTGCCTCATATTAGGTCTTTCTCTCTTCCAACTGCCACCCCACCTCACTTTTCCCAGCAATATTGTCTTCTCCAGTCAGTTCTGACTTCTCTTCTTTTTTCAATTATAATATTTATTTTTAATAAACTACAACATATACATAAACCAAAATACAAATCAATTGTGTTCCCCACCACCCTAGTTGGGACCTCTTGCAGTAATCTTCTTCCATTGTCTTTCTTCTTCTTCTTCCTTTATTGTCCTCTTCTCCAGAACTGCATTGACTCCTGATTTGGAACTTTCCCTTTTCCTTTTGTTAGCACATATTCAATAAATCTGCCCCATATATCATAAAAATTATTTTTTTTAAATCTCTCCTTTCTTAACCTTTAAATTACAAGTTAATTTATCATTTATAGCAATGTTCCATATTTCATTGTACCATTTTTCCATTTGAAATTCAAGTTTTGATTTCCAATTCCTAGCTATTATTAGTCTGGCTGCTGTTAATAAATTGGTAATCAACTCTCTAGTCATCATATCATATTCCACATTTACGAATATTGATAGCAAAGCTATCTCAGGTTTAAATTCTATATCTCTTTCACATATATCAGTTAATTCCTTAAAGATTAGTTTCCAAAATCTTTGTACTTTTTCACATTCCCACCACATATGAAAGTATGTACCAATTTCCTTCTCACATTTCCAACAGACATTCAGATAATTGGAGTTAATTTTATTCAAATTTTATCGGTGTCAGTTCTGACTTCTCATTATATGAGCAAGGTATTTACTTATTTTTGCTCTAGTGAGAGTTCAAGCTTGACTTGATTAAGCACCCACTTATTTGCCTTTCTGGCTTTCTATGGTATCCGTACACCACATTTCGATGAGGTGGTTTTTGTCCCTTTCTTTCACTGTTCATCTTTTACACAGTATGAATGATTTTGACCCTGCTTTCAAGTGACAATCTTTGCTAACTCCCTGACTGCCCCCCCTTTTAAATTATTTCAAAAGATGAGGGGACACATTTTGGAAAAAATGCAGGCACCATGTTTGTCGAGCAAGAGTTTGGAAAGTGGAACATGCATCCCCTCCAGCACAATGGTGATATTTCCTCACAGTATTTTGAAAGCCTTGCCATAGTGCGGGGCCATCTATAAATTATTGTTAAGAGTTAATTCTTGCACCTTGTTGAGAAGGTCCATAAGCTAAGGGATCATGCAGTATTTAAATCAGTTTCCTAGGCTATTTTTGCTCCCTTTGAATGCTCATATTTTAAACCTATTGACCATGTGTATTATTTTGAAATGAATCCTATTCTAGTACTTTTTGCTTGGCAACACACTTCTTCACACTTAAATCTGTGTTAATTTTCTTTATAAAGTCAGTAACTCATGCTAAATATATTCAACTGATTTTTATGCATTCTAGTTTAAGTTTTGGTTCCTCCCTTTTGACTGTTTTTCCCCCGTCCTTGATAAAATATTTGATTCTATGTACTTTATATTTCTATTTCTTGAACTGTGTTTTTTCTGGTGGGAAAAAAAAAGATAGTTTATAAGGGACATTATATGAGAATGACTGGAGGTCAACACTGATGACCATGATTTCCATACAATTAATGTGTCTCTCAAATAGGGGTTCTGAATTTCATGTATTAATTTCATATTTAATTTCTTGTATAGGTAAGTTCATTTGTTTATTTCATCCTATTCCATTTGTACTTAGGTATTTTATGTCTCTTCTCTTAACAAATGCATCATTCGTTTTCAGTTGGCATGCCTCATAATACAGTTTCATGTCTGAAATCACTAATCTTCCTATAAATTTTAATTCCATTTGAGCCTGATTCCTTTTGGTAAACAATCAAAATATGAAAACAAATCTTACCATGAACCAATTCTGCTGAGGCCAAGCACTTTTAATTCCTCACTCTTCTACTACATAGATGGGCTTCAATTTGGAATTCCACCTTCTGTCCACCTATATAGGAGATCAAAGCTTTGCTGAACTGAATGAGACTTTCTGTCAGAGTAAACTTGCATAAGTTCAGGATAAATAATTGGATCATGTCTTGTGGAAAGAAAAAGAAAAGAGAGTATTTACTCAAGTTATGAAAACACATTGGATAATATTTTTTTGAAATTAACTGACATGCTTTAAAAAAAAAACCTGCTCCTGATCAATACATTCTGGGTGATGTTTACCAAGTGATACTCTAATGTATTACTCATTGATTTTGTTCAGAGAATTGCACACTCTTAGTGCTGAAGCTCTCTAGTTTTCCAGTCTCTGGGGAATAGTCTAGTCTACACACATACACACGTCTTCACAATCCTCTTTCCCTACTCTGTTCCACTACAAAGCAAAAATCAATAGGCATTTATTTTAACTCACAGTGAAGCACATGATATAACAGAAACCATTCTTAATCTCCTATGATCTGCTGTTTCCAAAGCTGTGGGATGCTTTTTTTTCATTTTTGCTTTTGTTTTTGTATTATAAAAATCATTTCATTGTGTTTGTCATCCCAGTTAAGGTTCATAAACTTCTTTCATCAACTTTGAAAGCCTTTCTTGGTTTCAGCTACATTTTTGATCATGTATATTGGTCAATATCACAAGCGTATACTTCAGCAGTTAACAGAGAGCAGTTAATGGAGGGTTTATGCATGACTTACTATTTTTCTTATTTGCCATTGCTTAGGCAGCTTTTATTGTACCCATCAAGTTGATGGAGTGACTGTAACCATTTCAACAAATATGACATGAAAAGTTGAAAAGCTGATATGTGTGAAAGAAATTCTGGGAGTGACACTCACCTCTGTATTTCCTGTCATATCTTATGTTAAGAAATGTTGATTTACTGGACATACTGAGATGAATCCTGATGCATTTATCATTTTACTTTAAAGCATTTATTTATTGTCCTTCTGACCACTGGGAAACCCAAAGCACTCTAGGAGTGTGCAACTGAGTTGGGAGAAGCAAACCTACCCAAGTCTTTCCTCTGTGTCAGCTACCTCGGAGGTCCTGAAAAATGCCACACAGCAGATTGAAGAACCACACTAAATGGGTTTAGTTGCACATGACAAAGGGGATCCCCCCAAATTTGGGGGGGAAATATATTTTTCATTAGTGGAGCTCTTCTATCCATGGAAGGCAGATTCTGCATCTAAAGGCTACTTCAATTTAATGTTTTTGAACTGCTCAGTAGTTATTGTTAACAGCTGTCCACCTGAATATGCATTGCATCTTGGATCTATGGATCAAACCAATGGAGTCAAACTGGCAGCGAAGAAATTCTGACTAAATGTCAGTAAGCGAATCTTGACAATTAAGAACTGTTCAACAAGAACAGCCTACCGTGGATGGTAGGGGATGTTACTTCCTGGGAAATTTTTAAGCAAAAGTTGTATGGCTACCTGTCTGAGGTGCTCTAACAGTTAATTTTCAGCACAAGCAGGGAATTGAGCTATGTGAATTTGGTGCACCTTCAGCTCTACAATTCTACATTTCTAACAGAGTAACCAGACTCTTTTGAACCGTATCTTAGACCATTCAGAATTCTGGTGATTAGCTGTACATTGTGCAGCTGCCGGAAAAGTCATGAAATGTAACTGTACCAACAGTGGCACAAAACATAATGTGGTTGCATCTTTATTTGAGTCCATGAAGAGCAGAAGGTAAGGAAAAGGATACCAGGGAATCCCTGTAGTTGTCTCTGTTGTCTGAATAGGAAAATTGAGACTGTATCCTTCACTTTGAGCTATTGTTCTGAAAAACCCAAGCTATGAGTGGGTCTCTTCTTCCTTTTTAAAAACATTTTATTAGTTTTTCAATCTATCTACATTCAATTCGTGCTTGTTAAACATCGTGTTACATGGGTTGCTTATAATTATTTGTTTTTTTGCGTCTTGGTGTCTTCTTAGTTGTCCCTTCAAAATCTATACATTTTTTAAATGTTTAAACCATTCATGTGTGTATTTTAGTATACAGTATTGAATACTATCATAATATTGCTCTCATAGTATACAATATTCTCAAAATCCTCTAATAAAATACATAATAAAAGTAATTCCGGTTCCAAATTTATATATTTTTGAGGTGATTTAACCAACGAATTTTGTATTTTATACCAGTAATAACTGAATAGGTTCCTAACACATAATAGATGTTATCTAAAGCATTTTATACAGATTTTCTTTATATAATTGTTTAGCCATTTCTATCTCCACATTTTCTATCATGTCTATATCAATATCGTATCTAATTTATGTTCATTAAGTACTATTTGTTTTACCTCATCCTTATATCTAGCTTCAATTTACCTTAAGAACCACCGTGTTATGCCTTTACCCTGATTAGTGAGCCCTTATTTCAATTTTATTCACTTTTCTAATATATAGGATATGCCCCTTACAATTCCAGAAGTTAAGTATATATATGCTTTCCACGTTGAAGGCCACCTTAATATTTTTTTCCCTTTTTCATCTTTCTAAGTAACCCCCTCTCTTATTTGTTTTTTCCCAATTCTTGTTTCTATCTCTCTAAAAATTCTGCCGTGCCTTGTGCCACCTGAGAACATTTTATACATTTGATCTATCTCCAATAGATCTTCCAGGCTCTTTTTAATTAGATCTGCTGATTCTCTCCCCTTATCTTCCCTTAGTACACCTAAAACTCTCCTCAGCTCCAGGGTTAGAATTAAATCTCCTAGGTTTTCTCCTCTAATTTCCTCCAGCCCCTCTTTTGATTGGCATACATCATCCACCACCCTCTCATTTCCTTGTCCATTATTCCCTGTCTCCTGTTGACTATAGTTCTTCTTCAACTGCTTCGTGAATAATTTCGCCTCTTCGTTGTGGGATCTCACTATTTATAAAATTGCTTGAAGGGTAGATTTTGTTTCATCCCAAAATTGTCCTTGTTGTTGCATTATGTCCCAGATGTCACATAATTGTATTCCAAGTGAAAGTTGTCCAGATGCTTAAAGTAATCAGTCCAAGTCCATCAATACTTGCTTCCATAGGTCCACTTTAATGGATTGATCATCTTTAGAGTTAAGCTTGAATCCAGTCTAAGACATAGAGAGTTTTCCCCACCTAAAGGCTCAAGGTCCAGTCAAGTTCAGAACCCAGGATACAGTTTAGAAGTTCCACTTTGGCTGGATTGGGCTTTCTAGGGTTAATTTATCTGTAGTTCAGTTCTGTCCTCAAAAAGAAAGGGAATTCCAAAGAGCCATAAAGTGTTCAAGGTCATTGATTCTAGGCTTTTTGCCAGCACCTTAGATAGCTGTTTCAAGTAGCATAAATAAGTTTAGTTTCCCAGAGTTGTTGCCAATGATGTTTTCAAGAGAAAGATTCTTAAGTTTATAATGATAAAGTAATACCAAACTTCCTTCATTGAAGTATAATTAAATGTCTAATTAATATCCAATTTATTTTCCTTGTGTCTCCCTGAATCTCCTCCTCTCTCCAGGTTCACTGCTGCTCAATCAGTGGTGGGGGATAGAAGACGCTATTTCTGCCGTAGAGATTGTTTTGTCCAGGGATAGTAAAGCAATACAGTTAACAAATGTTTCTCACCCAGTGGTAACACGATGTTAATTAGGCTGATTTATTGCTTCTCCATTGCTGGCTGCTGACGTCTTCAAGCAAGCTAGTTCAGCTGCTTGTTTCTGCCCGCTGGTTGATTGGGGAATTTCCCGAATCAAACATGGGTAACCGCCGTCCCCCCCCCCCCCGTGATCAACAGGCTTCTTCCCCATTTCACCACCTCTTCGGGGTGGTTTTAACCCCCTGGGGGGTCTCAAAGAGGTCGGAATTCAGCCCAGGGGATGCAGCGTCAAGCCAGAAGTCAGTGGGTCTCTTCTTCTACTCCTCTTGGAAAAGAAGATGGAAGGTATTCTGCCTGTTTCTCAGCTGGCACTTCCAAGAACTTCTGGAAGAGCTTGTTTGATAGGAGATTGGTTCCACCTCTTTCTCTATGCTGTGAAGAAAGTGAAAAGAAAATAGTAGCCTCTTATCTAACACTTTCAGAGGCTTCTAGGAGTGCTGGGTGAGGGTAGATCCACCCTTCCCCTTTCTCTGCACGGAGAAGCCAAGGAGTGAACAGACAGCTGAGACCCAAGCCATGGCCACAACGGCTCTTTTGTTGTAATTTCACTAGCCTTTGCCCACCTTGTATCATCTCCAATGGGAGATAATTCCCTAATGTAGTTCAAGTCCATCCAGCCAGGCAATGGCTCAGTTATAACTATGCTGGCACTTATATTGATGGATTGTATTTATTGTGTGTCTTCTCCATGTTACTTACATCATCCAGCTCATGGAAGACAAGGGATGGATGGATGCTATCATGATCAATTTTTAGTTCCTCAAACCTCCTCCTGTCCTTGCACACTGCAATGAAGTCATCAATGCACAATTTTGCAGTCCAGTTTAATGTACTGACCACCCTGGAAGTTACCCTGTATTTTTTCAATATGAGATTCAAGTGGAAGTGGAGGTGTCAAGATTTAGAAAACCATCCTGGGGTGAAGAAACATTATGGGAATAAATGAGAAAAAAAATAATGTTCCCCTCTGCACTAAAAGGGAGTGGGAAAGGTGTTCCTTCCATACTGTTTGCCTTCACATCCATAAATGGAAGACATGAGCAGGGGTGGAAAATAATCTCCATTTTTTTGTGAATATCTTTCTAGTTACGTTTGTGGGTGGGGGACCTCTGACACTCCCTATCAAGAACAATTGCTAATAATCATTACATGCTCTCCAGTTGATTCCAACGTACAGTAACACTTTTCAGAATTTTCTTGGTATAGAATACTCAGAAGTGATTCCCTTTTCCCTTTTTCTGCACATGCCTTGGACTATACAGCTCATCCAAGATCACATGATTTGGCTCTTCTTCTGGGAGACACAATGGGGAATTGAGCTCCCAATCTCTGGTTCTGCAGCCAGATACCCTACTCACTGAGTACTCAAACATAAATCCCACTAGGTTCAGTGGGAATTAATTCCACGTTACCATGCATAGTATTACAACCTTTTTCAATTAAATCACCTCCCTTTCATTTGCCTTTATTTGTCCCTGGTGATGCTAGCCACATTTTATTTACCAGTGTCTGGTGGCATCATAACATGATGGCATCCCATTACCATATGATCAGCAAGGTGGGACAATGGGCAGTGTTGGACTATATTGAAAAAAAAAGTTCTCATAGTCTTTGTGTGTGTTGGGGTGTGAATTTTGCACTGTCCAAGTCATGGGTTTCAAACAAGGAGGAAATAAAAAAAGGTGAATATTCAGTTCAGTCCTAATTAAGCTGTTACTTCTACATGAGTGAAACACTGTTAGTCCCCGAGTTCCGAAATAAAACCATGGCCAGGTCTTCTTTATCAGTCATTTTAAAAGATGGGGAAGGGGGCATGATGCTAAAGTACTGTGTCAAGTAAGCACAAATAAATATTGTCATCCACTCAAAAACTTTCCACAAATGTGGACTGTAGTATTAATGAAGGTTAATGGGGAGCAATGAGAAGAAGCTCTTGTTTGTCGTTCACTAGATGTGAGTGTTTGCGGTTCATCTGAAATCACTGAAAAAGACAAAATGTCTGAACATTTCTACTGAGGTCTTACTGATGGTGACAAAGGTTAGAAACAGTAAAGGCTTTGAGTTATTGAATTATTGAATGAGTTTGCTATTCTGTGGGTTTAAAAAAAAATGTCCAAAGAAACAAATAACTGAGGGGATTGCAATAAAAATGATTAACAAAAGAGAGTTTCTTCTATCTCTTTATTTTTGGAATTCAACCTTTGGTCTAGATGGGCGGGATAGAAATCCAATAAATAAATAAATAAATAATTTGAATTATATCAATCTTTTATATTTAAAAATTAATCCTAGTTGTCTGAAAATGGAAATGTGAGGATAGGCTTTTATCACAAGCTTCCTCAGGAGAAACAGTAGTGTAATAGAAAAGTGTGATTCAATTTTTTTTTTAGACATAAGTATAACTTTCTAGTGATAAGATCCCACATCATCTGATAATGTTTGTGTTACTGATTCACATGAATCAACATTAAGCGATGGCAATTACTGGAATGTTAGTAGACATTTCCATGCTGTTGGCTCAGTTTGTGGTAATGGATTCGTAAATCAGCAGAATGGATGGGGGCCTCTATGAAACAAAACAAAATATAACAGAACAGTAGTATGGGATAGTGGAAACAATCTGGCCATTCCTGTGATATCCATTATTATTATATCACGTAAAGGTACCGAGTTCCCCTTTGCCATATTATAGTAGTAATAGGGCATAGCCCCCATCAAATCATCATTTTGACAGCTCCAACAGCCCTGTAAGGCGGGACATAAGGCTCAAGGATCGATTTCCGGGGTCAAGGGTCAACCCTGGCCCCTACCGCCGGAAGGGGCGGGTTTTGGGGTGACGTCAGGGGTTGTGGAGGTCACCGTGGACCTATAGGGGTTTTCCTAGAGTCCGGGGTCCCCCGTGACCCGAGGGAGGCCTGAGGATTGGCCCCCGAAGTATCTTGTCACCCCGCGGCCCTGTAGGCCAATAGGAGCCGTTGGAGGTTCTGCGTAGAAAAGGGGGTGGCCCTAAGGCATGCCTGAGCATGCCTTAGGCCACCTGACTCAGAAAGTCCCACAGCCGCGGTTTTGGAGAGTTCTCCGTGTTGACCGCTCTTTGCAGTAGCTGTGACGCTTTGGAGACGATGGCTGACAAAGAAAACCAAATTCCTGAGACAAGCCAAAAGGATCCGGGGAGACCCAAAAGGCGTTTGCGTCCCCGAGGGTACTACCAGGGGCTCGTGGGGCTTTCCCAGCCCCTGTGCCCATTAGGAACCCCTACAAGGCTCAGGGGGTGCTTGCCTGAAGAAAAGCTAAGAAAATACAAGTCTGCAGAAGACCTATACCTGTTTACCGCAAAGACAAAAAAGCAGCCGAGAAGCGTAAGAAAGCCGGCCTGTACCCTGCTGTGGGGTGATGAAGAATCTGATGATGAGCTCAATAGTGCTTGTGACCAAGGGTTAAAAACAGGTTTGCAGAGGCCGCCCGGAGAGACCCCGAATCCAGTAGAGGATGTGGATGGCGGTGTGCTGGCTACACCGGGGGCTGTGGGAATTGACGATGGTCCTGAGGAGCAGCTGTTGGAAGAGGATCAAGATGAAGGCTTTGAGAGTGATACAGAGCATCAAGTCAATGAGCCTCAAGTCAACCTGGTAAGATCAATTTTCTAAAAGACGTAGTTAATGGTCTTTTATAAGGGCTTTAAAAGCCATAGTTAGGGCTTTATGCTAGGGTTTGGTCTTTTAAAAATTACTAAAGGTTTGTTTCATTCTCAATACAGGAGAAGCCTTTTCATGAGGATGAGGAGGATGAGGGGGTTGAGTGCGACTGAGGACGATGGACAATCAGAATTTCCCTGAAAACAACAGACAATGTTGTTTCAAACTTACCCCATGGAGAAGACTTGGGTTGTTGATGCCTAGAGACTATACTATTTGAATTTAAAATGTATTGCCTGTGTTACTCTCTATACAGGTTGTAAAGCTAAAATGTATGCCGTGTGATTCTACTAACCTTAGATTTAGATGTTTGCTTCACAATAATGTTGTAATATACTATCTTTTAATAAAGAGTCTTTATTGTATCATAACCTGCTCATATTTGTGCTAATGACAGAGATGACTGCACGGGGTAAATTCTCAGGAATTTGGTTTTCTTTGTCAGCCATCGTCTCCAAAGCGTCACAGCTACTGCAAAGAGCGGTCAACACGGAGAACTCTCCAAAACCGCGGCTGTGGGACTTTCTGAGTCAGGTGGCCTAAGGCATGCTCAGGCATGCCTTAGGGCCACCCCCTTTTCTATGCAGAACCTCCAACGGCTCCTATTGGCCTACAGGGCCGCAGGGTGACAAGATACTTCGGGGGGCCAATCCTCAGGCCTCCCTCGGGTCACGGGGGACCCCAGACTCTAGGAAAACCCATATAGGTCCACGGTGAATAATAGATATTGTGCAGTATTTTACCCCGTGCAGTCATCTCTGTCATTAGCACAAATATGAGCAGGTTATGATACAATAAAGACTCTTTATTAAAAGATAGTATATTACAACATTATTGTGAAGCAAACATCTAAATCTAAGGTTAGTAGAATCACACGGCATACATTTTAGCTTTACAACCTGTATAGAGAGTAACACAGGCAATACATTTTAAATTCAAATAGTATAGTCTCTAGGCATCAACAACCCAAGTCTTCTCCATGGGGTAAGTTTGAAACAACGTTGTCTGTTGTTTTCAGGGAAATTCTGATTGTCCATCGTCCTCAGTCGCACTCAACCCCCTCATCCTCCTCATCCTCATGAAAAGGCTTCTCCTGTATTGAGAATGAAACAAACCTTTAGTAATTTTTAAAAGACCAAACCCTAGCATAAAGCCCTAACTATGGCTTTTAAAGCCCTTATAAAAGACCATTAACTACGTCTTTTAGAAAATTGATCTTACCAGGTTGACTTGAGGCTCATTGACTTGATGCTCTGTATCACTCTCAAAGCCTTCATCTTGATCCTCTTCCAACAGCTGCTCCTCAGGACCATCGTCAATTCCCACAGCCCCCGGTGTAGCCAGCACACCGCCATCCACATCCTCTACTGGATTCGGGGTCTCTCCGGGCGGCCTCTGCAAACCTGTTTTTAACCCTTGGTCACAAGCACTATTGAGCTCATCATCAGATTCTTCATCACCCCACAGCAGGGTACAGGCCGGCTTTCTTACGCTTCTCGGCTGCTTTTTTGTCTTTGCGGTAAACAGGTATAGGTCTTCTGCAGACTTGTATTTTCTTAGCTTTTCTTCAGGCAAGCACCCCCTGAGCCTTGTAGGGGTTCCTAATGGGCACAGGGGCTGGGAAAGCCCCACGAGCCCCTGGTAGTACCCTCGGGGACGCAAACGCCTTTTGGGTCTCCCCGGATCCTTTTGGCTTGTCTCAGGAATTTGGTTTTCTTTGTCAGCCATCGTCTCCAAAGCGTCACAGCTACTGCAAAGAGCGGTCAACACGGAGAACTCTCCAAAACCGCGGCTGTGGGACTTTCTGAGTCAGGTGGCCTAAGGCATGCTCAGGCATGCCTTAGGGCCACCCCCTTTTCTACGCAGAACCTCCAACGGCTCCTATTGGCCTACAGGGCCGCGGGGTGACAAGATACTTCGAGGGGCCAATCCTCAGGCCTCCCTCGGGTCACGGGGGACCCCGGACTCTAGGAAAACCCCTATAGGTCCACGGTGACCTCCACAACCCCTGACGTCACCCCTCAACCCGCCCCTTCCGGCGGTAGGGGCCAGGGTTGACCCTTGACCCCAGAAATCAATCCTTGAGCCTTATGTCCCACCTTACAGGGGGCGGGGCACCTGTCAAAATGATGATTTGATGGGGGCTATGCCCTATTACTACTTATTATCACTAAGGTAGCTTATGAGAGGTTTCCTACCGGTGTGATCTCTTGCTAGTGGCAGGTGAGAATTTTGCTTTGTTCGTTTTTTAAAAAAAAATGTCCAAAATCCACAAATTTGTTCACATTTGGAATTGAAAGAACTTGAGATATAAAATATTCTAATATGAAGAAAATCAAAACTGATATGTTCTTCCATCTCAGTTCAAGGCTTTGGGTGCTTAACCGTTAAAAGACTGGCTTTGAATAAGTGCATATTTAATTGTGTCATTGCTAAATTTGGGTTGCCACTGCTTTTTCCTGACAAGCTCCTTGTTTTTAACAACTATATGGCAGGGAAGTAAAATATGCTGCTCTCCATGTTGCAAACAGTTATTCAATTTGGCCTGTATGAATAGGAAGAATTCAAATGTTTTGAAGGATATGGTAAAATTTCAAATATCTTTATATTTGGGACAGAAAAAAACTTGAGATACTAAAAGTGTCAAATGGGAAAGAGAATGAAAAGGACAGATTTCTCCATCTGTATCCCACACTACTATGAACTGTATGGGAATGCCACAAACACATAGATATGCCATTTGGATCTTTACCAACTCTTTAGCCTCTGGCCAGTAGATGGGTGGCAATAAAATGGGAAACAAGCATGCCATTAGATATTTTAAATAAAATTTATTTAAAATTAAAATTTATATAGAAATATACATAGTACTACACACATAAAAAGGCACAGTATTGCCGTCCATCTATTTGGGGAAAGAAAAACACTTACACACAAGTTTAACTTTAAAACTCCAAAACCTCACTCACCAGTGTTATTACTTAAATTCTAATATCAAATTTTGTCAGTTTTGTGAAGGTGATTTCACCAAATTCTCATATATTTCCTCTCATTCACTCACTCTCTCATACACAAGCTTTCTGCCCATGGTTAAGACCATAACAATCACCACTGTGCATGTGTTTTTGTCCTGCTTGTGCAGCTCATAGTGCTATGGATTATTGATAAAGATATTGTGCCCTTGTGCCAAGAGGAGCAGCATCCATGTCAGTATGTCTATATATGTTCTTTCCATCCCAAATATGAAGAAATTTGTGAACCTTGGAAAATACTAGTTTGAAATAAACCGAACCAAATTTTCCACTCATTCCTGGAATGGTAATCACACCAATGGGAGACCTCTCCCAAGCTGTTGCAGTTATGGAGGGCCAGCTCCTGCCAAACATGGTGCTGCTCTGGTAAAACTCAACACATTTGAATGAGGATGGAATGAGACATGAAGAACATCTTAACACAGCACTGGCAGCAATACTCTTGTTGCAGAATGATGCCAGTTTTCAAAGGAGCCATTTTGTCTAATTGGACAGAAACATGAAGTTTTGAAAATGTTAAATCACCTGGAGGTGCTAAGTGACAAATATTTGCTGTATGACTATGCATAAAAAACCTGTTGCTGTCATTTAACTGCACTTTGCCATATGGCCCCAGGAAGGCACAAATTATTCCGTGTACTTGATACCCATTGCAACATTGGCCAAAGTGAATGAGTCTCTTTCCACCCATTTCTGTATGATCTGAGCCATGCCCTTTTGTTAAATCCCCTTTTATATTTAAATTGGAAACTCTATCAGCGCTTATTGAAGTGAAGCCATTGCCAGATATCAGCCAAGCTTTTCATTTTCATAATGGAAAGCCATTGTCTTAGGCCTATTTCAAAGACCTGCTGGCACACTGGTGTCGAAAATGTCTGTCTGTAGCACCTGCTGATAATTACTGTACATCAGTAAATTAAAGAGCAGTCCTGATGATATTGATTAGATGGTGATTATGCTTTAATCTACAGCTCCTTGGTGAAATAAAAATTGTTCGACAAATGATTCTTTGCTAAGGCTCTGACAGAAGCATAAAAGGTAGCATTTTAAAAATCTATCCTTGAAACATCTTTTCTCTATTCCTTGAGCCCCAAAGACTACTGTTACACATTACATTTTTTTGATTATTGATGTGATGTGCTATAGTGGAAGAAGATAATAAACTTTATTAACTGTATAGCAAAGTCATGAAGTTCAAGATCAATATAGTGGAACTTCTTATCAGGGAAGAATATGAAAATCTTATTTTCCTTTGCACTTAAAGGAATGGCATCAATAAATTACATGTAGCACACGATTGTTTGTGTTGAAAATAGTTCAACAGTAAAAATGACCTGTTCTCCTTAGTGAGATTAGATTTCAGCTTTCTCTTTCCCATCACTAATGTGGCTTTCTCCTGTTTCAATGACTTTTAAGCTGTTGCAAAGGTGAGCTGTTCCATTATCAAAAGTACTTACACTTGATCGTAAAGCAATTGCATTCTTTCAATCTAACATCTCGTATCTTCAATCTAAAACACTAGTAACCTTCTTGCTGATCTTAAATGTTTTGTGCATGCTGCCATTTTTGCTGGGATTATAAGGTCTATTAGATTCAGTGACATATACAAGCTTGAACCACATGGGCAAAAACTGACACTAGGCAGTGGGTCACTGGTGCCTTCAGGATTCCTGACACTATTTTTTAATGCAATCCATCAACTATTTCAACGAAGTGAAATATACACCTCGTGTTTCATTATTTTGCCATCTCCTTTCCTGACCTTGGATAAAACAAGAATTAATAGACGAGTTGAAATAATTGAATGTTTGGGGCGTAACTATGAATTCCAAAAGATCCAGAAAGACCTATTCTCCCATGCATCAATCACAATGCATCATGGGAGAATACTACATTTCACATTTCTTTGATGTTGCTTGAATTCATCTGCTGCCTTTTTTCAGAGGGATAAGGGAGCAATAAGCATGATCACTTCCTGTCACATGTTCATTATGTGAGATGCACAGCTCTATTATTTCTTCTCCATCCTCATCACCTATTCCTTCTTTGTCTTACCTTCAAATCAGACTCTGAGACCAGAGACTATTGTTCTTTTTACCTTTGAAAGCTACTCTGGGAGAAGTTTAGGCTAAAGATGATTGGAGGGCATACATGCCTTGAATAATAAATAAACAAATTAATTAATTTACCAAATATTACAGCAACTATAAATTACTTGTTGTCACTTACAGTACATTTAAGCCTTTCAGTTAGCTAAAGTTGATCATGGGACAAGGAAAAGCTGCAAATAAATAATCAAATAAACATACCTATGGAATATGAGAACTCCATACAGTATATCCAGTGTGTAAGAAGAGCAAGACTATGTGTGTAAGCCTGTCTCCAGACTCCCATGTCCCACTTTGGTGAGCTTGAGGATCATATCTGATAGCCAGCATTGGAGTAAAACTGGGCAGTAGGACCAGTTGGCTCCTCTGCATGGAATGGATGAGGGTGCCATCTTGTCCTTTGTCTTAGGTTGCAAAACATCTTGGGAAGGCCACAGTGGGCCTTTTTTTCCTTTCCTGTTGAACATTCATTGCTTCCAACCTCCTCATGCAGTGATAGGAGCACAAAGATGGGCTATAAATTGTTGCTTCTCTCCTCACTGACAAGGACAAAGAATTGCACTATTTTTCTCTCATTGGCCTATGAGAGGGCAAAGTATTTTCAGTGGCTATCCACAAGTTGCCCAAAACTGAGATAGCTGGTGCTTTTTTCATGCAATTTTAAAAATCTGCCACCTCAGAAGAGTTCAGTGCTTGCTCTGTGTGTACATGTGTCTGCACATGAGATATGCTTCTTAAAAGAGAGAACACTACTTTTCTGTAGATTGCACTACGTATGTTGGTGGAAAAAATACTTCTTTTCTCACTCTCACGCTTGTCTTGCTGTAGGTTGTCCAGGTGTCATCATATAGCATCATTGAATTGGGTTCTTCAAAAAGCCTCTGGTTTATGAATGTGTGATACTGTGCTTCTGTATCCATGATTTAAAACACCAGGAAATAGCCTGCACAATATCATTTCTGTGTTACCAGTAGGAAAAAGGATGACAGACTTTACATAGCAAAGGGTAGACTGAATGTTCATAGAATCATAGAAAAGTGAAGTTGGAAGGGGCCTACAAGGCCATCAAGTATGTTAACAATACCATGTCAGCAGTCAAGATGGTCTACATAATAGTGTATCTTCCTACACTAAGCAACAGGATTTCAACCAATAAATGTACAAATAATGGGAATTTTGGTGGGGAGGCATTTTTGAAGCTATGTTTCTTATTAAGTCTGATTAGAATAAAATATGCCATAGATACTCTAATATGGTGATTCACCAGTTAAAATAAAATCACTTAAAAATAAAATAAGCAGGTGAATTCTTTGAAATCAGGAGAAAAATGTGGGGTGCTTTTCTATAAGTTTGATAATGTTGTTGCACACCTGCACCCAGAAATGCTCATGATGAACAGAATTTTTGGCCTGAGTGGTCATCCTATGGAAATAAATCATTTCACTGCATTGTCAGGTGAAACTGGGGTGTTTTTTTCCCCTGTACAGAGGGCTTCTCCGTTCTGCATTATTTCTTTGGACTGTTCTGCATAATTTAAAACAAAACCTGAAGTTTTTATTTTCCTACCTAAAGCGTGACATACCTGAAGTGCCCTTTTATGAAGGGAAATGTCTTGCAGCAAAATTTGCCAGGACTGAGATGTGGCACAACCCTGTCTGGAGGGGCAAGTGAGGTGTTCTGTTTGATTTGGCTGAGGCCATTTGGCCTGCTCCAGGCCAAGAGATTATATATGTATAATCAGTTCCTGTATTCTATGATAGCCCAAGTTTCTATCTGTGATTGGCAAGAAGAGAAAAGTTGTCTAATAACCACCCCTGATGGGGGTAAAAATGCTTGACAGTGTTTCTATCACAAAACTCAAGCTCAGTGTTGTGCCTTGCATGGAGGTGACTTATCTCACATTTCAGTGCTGACCTTCCCAAGGTACAGAAATCCCAGCTGCATTTTCTGACCTTAACAAGTACCTTAATATAAAACACAATCCAAATTCTGTCACCTTTGGAAGAATTTCAATTACCTTCAGGGGAGAAAAGGTTAAAGGTTGATGTTCTTGGCTCTGTGTCCCCTGAAGAACAGAATGAAATGCTCTATAGGCATCTGGAATATTACATTTATTTAAAAAACAATGACATTTCCATTTCACGTACTACTGGCATGAGATTTTATATTGCTGATATTAAAGAGGCTAGGGCATAATAGAAAGAATGTGCAAATATGTAATAAAAACCTGGCAGTTATTGTCATCAGATGTGACCCTCTTTTTTGTTGAAATGCTTACTGAACCCTGGGGGGGGGAAGAAATGGGGAGCTACTGAATCTTTTTTGTATTACAGTGAATTTGTAGATAGAAATTCTTGGGGATATTCCTAGAAAACCAGATCTCCTTCATATTTTTTAAAGGTCAGACTGCTGTATAGAGATGAGAACAAATTGAAAAATTGGGGTCCATGATGGTTTGTGGTTCATCGCTATTAAGGAACCACAAACTTTCTGACAAAACAAACCATTTCATGGTTCGTGCAATTCTGGACTAGGCGTGGCTCCCATTCAAGTTAGAGATGCCAAGCTTGCAGCAAGTCTTCATCTGACTCTCTTCCCCACCCCTTCCAAGTTTGGCAAATATTAGATTTGAGACATCAGAGATATAGCCCTCCAAAACAGGCCCCCAAGAAAAGTGCTGCTTAGCAGCTGGATTGGGCAAAATTAAATGAGTGGTTCATGTGAGGGAACTCCAGACAGGGCGTTGCTCATCATGAGGTGGACTGAGAAGGGAACAGAAAGGGGGCAGACATGGGAAGAGAATGGAAGTGATGAATGGATTGGCTAGCTAAGCATCTTCTTCACATGCTGGCTGCTTCAAAAGTGAAACCACCAGCTGAGCTGCCCAGGGTGTGGCTCCTATAACCTCCTACTCCCAGAGAGTGGACTCAGAACTCTGTGATTGGCTGCCAGATTGGATGATCAATCCAAAGTTTCTCTAGGTTCACCCCAGCATTGCCAAGGGAATTGACTGAGTGGCTCCAGGCTGTTTGGCAAAGGACAATGGATGGAAAAATAAAGCACATGAATTGCCAATACTGATAATAATTCAGTGTTTTGTTTCGTTCTGGGCAAGTGCATTTCCCAGAAGTGCCCCAAAATGAACCATGAAACGCCCCAATACATGGTCTTGTTTTGTTGTGTTTTTTGGTTCATGGTTTGCTTCGTGCCCACCTCTACTGCTGTGTGGACCAGCACAGTGGTCTTTGATCATGGTGTGGGGTGATGTTGTCATCAGTCCTTGGCAGGACTAAGGTATGTCAGTTCCATTGTATCTTTTTGCCCTACAAAGTCATCTAAGAGGAATTATTCTGTTTATGAGTTGTGCAGAAGCCTTGGATTAATGATGTAACAAAATCCAGAGATTTTCTTATCCTATATAAAAAAAGAAGAGTACATGAACACATCTACACAACACCTTCCCCCTTTACAGACACTGAGATGTTTTATTCCTGTCTTGAAGGGTGAAAATATAAGCCACCCTTTTTTTGTAAGCATTGTTGTTGTTATTTAGTCATTTAGTCGTGTCCGACTCTTCGTGACCCCATGGACCAGAGCACGCCAGGCCCTCCTGTTTTCCACTGCCTCCTGGAGTTGGGTCAAATTCATGTTGGTAGCTTCGGTGACACTGTCCAACCATCTCATCCTCTGTCGTCCCCTTCTCCTCTTGCCTTCACACTTTCCCTACATCAGGGTCTTTTCCAGGGAGTCTTCTCTTCTCATGAGATGGCCAAAGTATTGGAGCCTCAGCTTCAGGATCTGTCCTTCCAGTGAGCACACAGGGTTGATTTCCTTCAAAATGGATAGGTTTGTTCTCTTTGCAGTCTAGGGGACTCTCAAGAGTCTCCTCCAACACCACAATTCAAAAGCATCAATTCTTCGGCGGTCAGCCTTCTTTATGGTCCAGCTTTCACTTCCATACATCGCTACTGGAAAAACCATAGCTTTGACTATGCGGACCTTTGTCGGCAAGGTGATGCCTCTGCTTTTTAAGATGCTGTCTAGGTTTCTCATCGCTTTCCTCCCAAGAAGCAGGTGTCTTTTAATTTCGTGGCTGCTGTCACCATCTGCAGTCATCATGGAGCCCAAGAAAGCAAAATCTGTCACTGCCTCCATATCTTTCCCTTCTATTTGCCAGGAGGTGATGGGATCAGTGGCCATGATCTTAGTTTTTTTGATGTTGAGCTTCAGACCATTTTTTGTGCTCTCCTCTTTCACCCTCATTAAGAGGTTCTTTAATTCCTCCTCACTTTCTGCCATCAGAGTGGTATCATCTGCATATCGGAGGTTGTTGATATTTCTTCCGGCAATCTTAATTCCGCTTTGGGATTCATCCAGTCCTGCCTTTAGCATGATGTATTCTGCATATAAGTTAAATAAGCAGGGATACAATATACAGCCTTGTCCTACTCCTTTCCCAATTTTGAACCAATCAGTTGTTCCATATCCAGTTCTAACTGTTGCTTCCTGTCCCACATATAGATTTTTCAGGTATTAGATAAGGTGGTCAGGCACTCCCATTTCTTTAAGGACTTGCCATAGTTTGTTGTGGTCGACACAGTCAAAGGCTTTTGCGTAGTCAATGAAGCAGAAGTAGATGTTTTTCTGGAACTCTCTGGCTTTCTCCATAATCCAACGCATGTTAGCAATTTGGTCTCTGGTGCCTCTGCCCCTTCGAAATCCAGCTTGTACTTCTGGGAGTTCTCGGTCCACATACTGCTGAAGCCTACCTTGTAGGATTTTGAGCATAACCTTGCTAGCATGTGAAATGAGTGCAATTGTAGTGTAGTTGGAGCATTCTTTGGCACTGCTCTTCTTTGGGATTGGGATGTAGACTGATCTTTTCCAATCCTCTGGCCACTGCTGTGTTTTCCAAACTTGCTGGCATATTGAGTGTAGCACCTTAAAAGCGTCATCTTTTAAGATTTTAAGTAGTTCGACTGGAATGCCATCACCTCCACTGGCCTTGTTGTTAGCCATGCTTTCTAAGGCCCACTTGACTTCACTCTCCAGGATGTCTGGCTCAAGGTCAGCAACCACACTATCTGGGTTGTCCGGGACATCCAGATCTTTCTGGTATAATTCCTCTGTGTATTCTTGCCACCTCTTCTTGATGTCTTCTGCTTCTGTGAGGTCCCTACCATTTTTGTCCTTTATCATGTCCATCTTTGCACAAAAGGTTCCTTTAATATCTCCAATTTTCTTGAATAGATCTCTGGTTTTTCCCTTTCTATTCTTTTCCTCTATTTCTTTGCACTGTTCATTTAAGAAGGCCCTCTTGTCTCTCCTTGCTATTCTTTAGAAGTCTGCATTTCATTTTCTGTAACTTTCCCTATCTCCCTTGCATTTTGTTTCCCTTCTCTTCTCTGCTATTGTAAGGCCTCGTTGGACAGCCACTTTGCTTTCTTGCATTTCCTTTTCTTTGGGATGTTTTTTGTTGCTGCCTCCTGTACAATGTTATGAGCCTCCATCCATAGTTCTTCAGCACTCTGTCCACCAAATCTAGTTCCTTAAATCTGTTCTTCACTTCCACTGTGTATTCGTAAGGGAATTGGTTTAGATTAAACCTGACTAGCCCAGTGGTCTTTCCTACTTTCTTCAGTTTAAGCTTGAGTTTTGCTATAAGAAGCTGATGATCAGAGCCACAATCAGCTCCAGGTCTTGCTTTTGCTGACTGTATAGAGCTTCTCCATCTTTGGCTGCAAAGAATATAATCAATCTGATTTCAGTATTGCCCATCTGGTGATGTCCATGTGTAGAGTCGCCTCTTGTGTTGTTGGAAGAGAGTGTTTGTGATGACCAGCTTGTTCTCTTGACAAAACTCTATTAGCCTTTGCCCTGCTTCGTTTTGAACTCCAAGGCCAAACTTACCTGTTGTTCCTTTTATCTCTTGACTCCCTACTTTAGCATTCCAGTCCCCTATAATGAGAAGAACTTCTTTTTTGGGTGTCAGTTCTAGAAGGTGTTGTAAGTCTTCATAGAATTGGTCAATTTCAGCCTCTTCAGCATTGGTGGTTGGTGCATAAACTTGGATTACTGTGATGTTGAAAGGTCTGCCTTGGATTCGTATTGAAATCATTCTATCATTTTTGAGATTATATCCCAGTACAGCTTTTCCCACTCTTTTGTTGACTATGAGGGCTACTCCATTTCTTCTACAGGATTCGTGCCCACAATAGTAGATATGATAATCTTCTGAATTGAATTCGCCCATTCCTGTCCATTTTATTTCACTGACGCCCAGGATGTCAATGTTTATTCTTGCCATCTCCTGTTTGACCACATCCAGCTTACCAAGGTTCATAGATCTTACATTCCAGGTTCCTATGCAGTATTTTTCTTTGCAGCATCGGACTTTCCTTTCACTTCCAGGCACGTCCGCAGCTGAGTGTCCTTTCGGCTTTGGCCCAACCACTTCATTAGCACTGGAGCTACTTGTACTTGTCCTCTGCTCTTGCTCAGTAGCATGTTCCAGCGTCATATCTTTTAGCCTTTTGTTTCTGTTCATGTGGTTTTCTTGGCAAAGATACTGGAGTGGCTTGCCAGTTCCTGCTCCAGGTGGATCGTGTTTAGTCAGAACTCTCCACTATGACCCGTCCGTCTTGGGTGTCCCTGCATGGCATATCCCATAGCTTCTCTGAATTACTCAAGCCCCTTCGCCACAACAAGGCAGAAATCCATGAAGGGGTATGTAAGCATTAGCATTAGCTAAAAATGTTACATTGCCAGGAAACATTGAATTTCATTCCAAAAATATGTATTTTGTATCCCTTGCAATTTTTTTAAAAAACAAACAAAATCCTAACTAACTGGGTATCTAATTACTGGAACTGTCCATGTGTTTATTTCTTTGATTCTATTTCCCCCATTTAATTTTGATTTTAAGATTTTCCACAGTCTTTTAACATATTCCCTTTCTGTCAGTTCTTTAACTTTTGTGTGCACAATGTTACCTGCTTCTAGTATTCCAAGGTATTTATAATTTCCTTCATTTGATAGTGATTTTATAATATTGCCATTTTTTAACTCTATTCCATCTAGTTTTTGGATCTTGCCACAGTGTATAGACAGAGCTTCACATTTGTCAATTCCAAATTTCATTTGGATATCTTTACTAAATATTTGCACTGTGTTTAGCAGTGATTCTATCTCTGTGGAACTTTTTGTGTATAGTTTTAGGTCATCCATGTATAAGAGATGGTTGATTTTTCCTGCCTGTTCTGAAATGCGGTAGCCCAATCCAGTTTTATTTAAGATTATTGACATGGGAATTAGTGAGATGTTAAACAGCAGTGGTGACAATGAATCCCCTTGAAATATTCCTCTTTTGATGTTAACTTGCCCAATTTCTTCACCATGGGCCATTAAGACAGTTTTCCATTTTTCCATGTTTTTCTTGAGGAACTTCTGAATGTTTTCAATAATCTCAAAAAAAAATTAGGCAGGTGTTAATCCAGCTGCGTAGCAATGAATCACATGCCTTTTTATAGTCTATCCAGGCCATGTTAAGGTTTGTTTTTCATCTTTTTGCATTCTTCAGTATAATTTTATCAATAAGCAGCTGATCTTTCATGCCACTTAACTTTTTAAAGTTCCATTTCTGTTCAGTTGGATATAGGGAGTTTTCAGTTATGTATTTAGATATTGATCTTGCCAGTACTCCTGTGGGAAGCTTGAACATTGTTGGAAGGCATGAAATTGGTTGATAATTACTGTGTTCATTGCCCTTTTGATGATCTTTTATTATCAGGTGTGGCCTGTTGTCATCCAGTCTTCAGGTATAGAATTTTGGAGAAAGTTATTAAATTGCACTGCTATATGTTGATGAAAACTTGTTAAATGTTTTAACCAAAATCCATGCAGCTCATCTGGACCAGGTGCACTCCAATTTTTCATAGCCTTTACTTGCCTCTTAATCATTTCAGTTGTTATTACAATATTATCCATTTGTTTTCCTTGAGTTTCTTTACAAATGTCTTTAATCCATGATACATCTTTGTTATGTCTGGTTGGACTTTCCCACATTTCTTTCCAAAATTTTAGAGCATCATCTTTACATGGGCCTAATTTCTTTTGCTCTGCGTTTTCTCCCAGTGATGTATAGAACAATCATTGGATATTTTGAAACTGCGTGTTTTCTCTATATTGTTTCAAGCGTCCATCATATCTTTCAATTTTCTTTGCTGTAGCTGTTACACACTGTTTTAATTCTTCCATAGTTTCAACAATTGTTTTCCTCTCTAGGTCAAATATTTTGCATGATCTGGCATTTATTTTTTATTTTTTAAGTTTTGAATCTTTCAAGTGTTTTAAGTTGCTAGTGTCTGCACATAATTTGTTTATTTTTCCTTCCAGCAGAATTTTCCATTTTGGAGTGCCAGGAGTTTTCTGGGTTTTTTGCAGCTTGTAACTAATTTCCATGGTTAGTATGGTAGCTGTGCTATACGTGAGCTGGTTTGTTTCCTTTAGCGTGTTGGTTGGGATTGTTCTGATGACTACATTTGCATCATTCAGTAGATCTTTTACTGGTTTACTTTGTAATTGGCGCAAATTGGGGAGCCTTTGTCTTTGTGTGTTCTGGCTAATATGGTTTACTGTTTTTTCCCTCAGTGATGTTTGCCATTCTGTCAACTCATAATTTCTGGGTTGTTCCATAAGTTGTTCCTCTATTGCATCTACCTCTACTCTCCATTTGTCTTCCATTCTATGGTCATTGTTCTTTGTTGATTTTTTTTTTTACCACCTTTTCTATTTATTTATTTATTTATTTATTTCATTTATATCCCGCCTATCTGGTCAATTATGACCACTCTAGGCGGCTTACAACATACACTAAAAACAATAAACAAAAACATACACATAACATAACATAATTTTCCCAAAGATGGCAAGAAACAGAGTGTATTATAGTGAAAAAAGAAAGAAAAAAAAATAATAGGAGTTAACTGGAAAGGGGGAAGGCCTGCCTAAACATCCATGTTTTCAGTTGTTTCTTGAAAATACCCAGCGAGGGAGCTGCGCGAATCTCAGGAGGTAAGCTGTTCCAGAGGCGAGGAGCCACCGCCGAGAAGGCCCGGCTTCTTGTTTTTTCCTTCCGTGCCTCCCTCGGCGTCAGGCTCCTCAACCTCACCTCCTGACTCGCGTGAGTGACACGGGTAGAACTGGGTGGGAGTAAGCGTTCCGACAAGTATCGAGGCCCTAAACCGTTTAGGGCTTTAAACGTAAGCATCAAAACTTTGAAGTCAACGCGGAACCGAATGGGCAGCCAATGCACCGCGGCCAGGGTAGGGGAGATGTGATGGTGTCTTCTCACTCCACTTAGGAGTCTGGCCGCTGCATTCTGCACCACTTGGAGTTTCCGCGTCAGCCTCAAAGGTAGCCCCACGTAGAGCGCGTTACAGTGGTCTAATCTTGAGATTACGAGCGCATGGACCAAGGTGGTGAGCGCCCCCACATCGAGATAGGGTCGCAGCCGGGCTATCCGCCAGAGATGAAAAAAGGCGGTGCGGACCACCGACGCCACCTGAGTCTCCATGGAGAGCGCCGGGTCCAGATGGATCCCCAGACTGCGAACCCCACTCTTTGCAGCCAGGGCCACCCCCCCAAACGAGAGGGAGTCGCCCAAGCCGCCAACAGTGGGGGCACCCACCCTCAAGACCTCCGTCTTGTCCGGGTTCAGCCTCAGCCCATTCTCCTGCATCCATTCCAGTACAGTCCCCAGGCAGCGCTGAAGGGACAGGACGGCATCACCTGCAGTTGGTGAAAAGGAGATGTAGAGCTGGGTGTCATCCGCATACTGATGACACGATGCCCCACATCCCCTGATGACCCCACCCAGCGGCCTCATGAAGATATTGAACAGCATTGGGGAGATAATCGACCCCTGTGGAACCCCACAATTGAGACTCCACGGGGCCGAGACACTCTCCCCAAGCTGTACTCTCTGGGGACGGTCCTCCAAGAAGGAACTAGTTCTTGCAATTCCAGTTCTGAAAACAATTTACTCTGGATGATAAACCTTCTCTGGTCCATTAATCATTGTTCAGTTATGTCACTGTTTGGATTTTCCTTTTCAAAATTTCCATCATTCTTTTTTGAAAACCATGGGCTGTTTGCTTTACCTCATAATAACTGTGGCATCTGCCCAGGTCATGAATGTTAATGTGATATCTGCATAGACCAATGGGAGTGTTGGAGGGGCAGAGTCACGAGATATAAGAGACTCAGCAGGAGGAGAGGGGTTAGTCAGGGAGATTGAGAGTTGAGAGAGATTTGGAGTTTGGGCAAGGGAGTGGTGGTTGAGAGTGGATGAAGGAGGATGTTTGTTAAGAGTTAACAACATTGCTTGAACTATCATCATCTGTAACAATAAACAATTTCTATTTGATTCTTTTAAAATGACACATGGTCTGGACTTCTATCATTGATAATAAACAATGTTGATGTAATCAACTGGTGGCAGCTGAAAGACACGTAGCGTGAGCTCTTAGTTTGGTGAAACAATCAGGGGCCACATGGGGATCGTGACAATAACATTTCATAATTTCGCAATTTTCAGTGAGATTCAAAGTTTTGCGTTTACATTGCTCCAGTAGTTTTACAGCAGCCTGTCCTGGTTCCTCAACAGGGTCTGCTGAGCCCTGTAGCCCATTTGTCACCAGATGTCCAGGGGCTATACCATCTGACATGGTCCTTGTTGACCTGGGCAACGACCGATCTAGTATGGATTTCTGTTTATGTTCTCTCATCATAATTGATAACTCATAATTGATAACTGTGGACACAGGTGGTCTGGCTTCTCAGCTGAGACCTGTCTGGCCTGGGAAACCCTTCAGCATAGCTCTCAATCTCACTGAAGCTCGCAAGCCCATCCACCTCAAGAAGACCTGTGCCCATGGAGGGGATGATGATGATAACGATTCTTCCCTCTTTTTTCTCCTCCTCTCATATTGAAGGAATATTTTGTTAAATAATGTCTAAGTTTAGGACATTATCACTGAGGAGCTCAGATTCTTCTGCAGGTCTCTAAAAGTAACATGCAAATTTGAAAGTCTCAGCAACATTCTCATTGTATCCCAGTTCCATTGTAGTGTTTGATACATTTTTAATTTTTTTTTATACTAAGCTCCTGCTCTGATAAAGATCTGTTTCTTCCTGATTAATCTATTTTGTGTTCCCTGATTCGGCAACTTGTTACTTAGATACTTGCCAGACATTTTTAATAGCCATGATCTTTTTAAAAAAATTATTTCATTTTCTCTAGGCTAGCTGGATAGCTCAGTGGTTTCAGAGGCTGCAGTTCGATTCCCCACTGTGCCTTGTGTGGCCTTGGGCAAGCTGCACAATCCCAGGTTGACCCTAGAAAAAAGGGAATGGTAAACTACTTCTGGGTATTCTCTATACCTGGAAAATCCTGAAAAAGCGTTGCCGTAAGATAAAATTTACTTGATGGCATATTATTATTATTATTATTATTATTATTATTATTATTATTATTATTATTATTATTATTATTATTATTATTATTATTATTATTATTATTATTATTATTTCATGTTTATTAATAAAAATGTAAAAGAAATCCTTTCCATGCATCAAAGTTCCACTTGGACTCCACTTTTTGGAAGGAAGGAAGGAAGGAAGGAAGGAAGGAAGGAAGGAAGGAAGGAAGGAAGGAAGGAAGGAAGGAAGGAAGGAAGGAAGGAAGGAAGGAAGGAAGGAAGAGGCCATTATATAAGATGCCCTTCAGGTTGCTCCAAGCTAAAGATTATGAGGCATTTTAATGCATATATTATGTTATTAAAAAAACATGGCACAGCCACTGAGTAAGATGTATGTACGTAAAGTTCTTCATCTCTGTAGTGTATTACTGAGCTATGCTACATATTTCCAGCTCACCCAGCAATCAGTTAATTGTAAAAGAGAATAAATGCAAAAGGTGTGAGGCAAGTTGTACTCAATGTAGGGAAAGTGGATAAGAACAGCATCTGACATTAGCACACAACATCCTCAAGATACTGTCAGGGGCTCAGCAAATTAGCAAAGTAAAGTAGCACTGAATGGGCTCTGTACTCTGTGTGTCTTGGTCTACCAAATTTTAAAAAGTAGAAAGTTCCCTGGTGGACAAGAAAAGCTATGGATTGGGGAGCAGGGGGGACTTCAGGCTGATGCACATTTCCTGTTGCGCTGCCTGACCAATGGGGAAAATAAGAATCATCCTGCCCCAAGCCAATAGTATTTGGTAATGTGACCGCCTTCTGCGTCTTTCAAGTGCCACAAGATTTATTTCCTTCCTTCCTTCCTTCCTGTTTTATTTTTGGCTGGATATACTGTTTTTCAGCATTCCTATGTTCCATCTTTTTCTTCTTGTATAGTTTTGCCCTACGTTTGCCTCAAAATGAAGTTCAAAATACTGAAGTTATTATTTCTTGTCATCTATTGAGAACTCTGTGGGGCTGCACACCTCAACCCCTCCTCTGTTCTGTGTTTTATAATGATAGGGCTCTTGTCTTTAGACACCTAAAGTGAACTTCTTGCCTGCTGGCTTCATCCAGGTAGGCCAGACAAATGAGATCATATACTGTGCTGTACACTGCAGGTGAAATTGCTATGACTCCTTGGTCAGCCTATCAAACAGAACAGCTATGCTTCATGTACTTTCTTATTTGCATAGAGATGAGATATGGTGTGATCATAAAGAAATACAGAAGTTCCACTTTAGAAACAAAGTAATGGAAGTAATAGCTCTGGTGGCCACATTTAATTTGCACTGGGTTTTATTTGGGAGTTGTAATAGATATTTTTACAGGATAAACCATGGTTAATAACATGCTGTCTATCTCTCTACCACTTGCTCTTTTTTGTTTGAACTGAAATTGACACCAAATATTACTTCTACAAGTTGTGAACGTTATTGAGCTCCCACTGTTTATTATTTATTCATTTATTTAAGGTAGCCCTATACCCTCCTGGACTATACAGCTCTCTCGGTGTGGTTTTTGTGTCGAAATCAGCATAAATAAGATAATCAGAGATACAGAATCCATAACAGTACCCTCAATACAGCAGATATGCCTAAAGCCAAGCATAAAATATTTTAAAAATTAATATTAAAAATAAAATATTGCTTTAAAAACCTGGGCCAGTTTCAGATTAATTGTGTAAAAGTGTATATGAACTGCCAGGTATTTGAAATCCATTTTAAAATGTCCAATAAGAGGGTTAAGTGTATTTTCAGTAGTAGGTGCCAAAAGACTTTCCCCCTCCAACAACCTTTTGGGAGGGCCCCCCAACTAAATCAGCTTACAGGGCCAAAGACTAGTGAAACACCCAGTGGAGAGATCCAGCACACCTCAAGCTCTGGGAAGTAAGAAGTGGCAGCCCCAGTACTTGTCAATGGCTGGGGTGGGTGGGGGGTGGACATACTTACTCTGAGAGGGGGCCCAGCTGTTTGAAAACCAGGACACAAAGGGGATCCACCAAGATAATGCTGACCAAGTCAACAGGAACTAACGATAGTATGGGTTCCCCATCTCTGGATGACTGCCTGATCCACGCCTGTGGAACAGGCACAGACATGTGGATCAGGCAGACATCACAAGGCAGTGTGATGCATGATAGTACCTGGGTGTGTATGTGTGCTTGTTCAAGAGAGCAAGTGTGGGAGGACTGAGGGCTAGTGGTGATGCTCTGTACATTCTACTCTACTGCATAAAGAGTGATCACCCACCCATTCCTGTATGCCCCTTCAAAGATGTGCTGACATGTCTACAGGGGACTGTGATGTACCTGTCCTAAGGGAGAGGGCAGAACCAATGACAATATTATCAAGCTACAAAATGTATACGTAATCTAACCAGCATGCTCAAGAGATTAGAGCAGGGTGATCATTTAGGTGTCAATACTTGAAATGCATATATAATAATAAATAACCATGTGCCATCAAGTCATTTTTGACTTGTGGCGACCCTTTTTAAGGCTTTCCAGGTACAGAGTATTTATTTATTTAATTTTTTAACTTGCCTTTCTCCTTAAAAGGGGCTCCAGGTGGCTTACAACAATTAAAAGAAAGTCTTTAAGTTAATAACAACGAGTGTACAATACTAAAAGGATCAATGAATACATCAAAAAATATAAGCAACACCAAAACACATTCATTGCAGTAAGATACAACAATCTATTTTTAAAAAAACCCACTCAGCAGCCATTCACTCTGGGAAAGATTGCCTGAAAAGAAAGGTCTTTGCCTGCTTGTGGAAGGACAGCAAAGATGGGACCAGTCTGGCCTCCTGTGGGAGGGAATTCCATAGTCTAGGAGCGGCAAAAGAGAAGGCCCTTTCCTGTGTCCCCACCAAACATACCTGTGATGGTGATGGGACCAAGAGAAAGGGCTCCCTTGATGAACTGTTAGCAATCTAGTTGCTGCATTTTGGACCAGCTGAAGTTTCCTGACACTTGCCAGAGGAAGCCCTATGTAGAGTGCATTATAGTAATCCAGCTGAGATGTAACTGAGGCATGTTTCACTGCCTCAGTTACGTTAAATCAGACCTCTCCAGGAATGTGTGCAACTTTTGTATTAGTTTTAACTGTACAAATGCACTTGTGACCACAGCTGAAACCTAGACATCCAGACTCAGAGATGAATCCAGGAGATAGGAGTACCAGACTGCGCACCTGGGTTTTCAGAGGTAGTATAATCCCATCCAGCACAGGCTTTTTTTTTAAACTTTATATATTCTTACTTTTAACAATTTTGATATTTTTTCCATGCTTTTTCAGTAAGACTACTTAACGTTATAATGCTTTTTACTAACAGATGTATTCTCCATCATTTTTAAATGCACCTAATTATAAGCTCTTACATTTTTATAATGTAATTGAAAAGTTTTCATTGTTCTTATTACTCTTTTTAAAAAATGCTCCTGCATCTCATAAAGATTACTTTAAACATTTGTGCCTACAGTTTTTTTCATAGCTGTAAGACTGAAGTATTTTGTGCATATGGAACGTTGAAGCTATATAGATAAATAAAGCTCGTAGAATTAGACAAGCTGATGTTGCCTAGAATTATTGCAACAAAGAAAAGACTTTCATCAGGATACCCAGATTAATTTTGATTTAATTGTCAAAGATTGCTTGGTTTCATTCTGGAATTAACCCTTTATTGGGAAAATGCCAGGTGTGACTAACATAGGTTTCTTATCCCCCCCCCCCCCCGGAGATCTATAAAGTTCTGTAGGAATCCTAGGAAGTGTCAAATCTTAATTTATCTAACCTGACATAAGGGTGGGGCAGAGGGGCAGAGTGCCCTTAAATCTATTGGTGGCACCATTCTACTCTGTTGCAATGGCACCAACAATCCCTCCTGCATTTCCTTTTAAAACAAAGCAAATGGGGAATCTGTGCCTGCTTACTATTGTTCTGCATACTATTGTTCTACCAGGCTTCCAGGAGAACAATATCTGGCTTGTAAACAAGCTCTATTTTACCCATGCACTTTCCTTTAAAGAAAAGTATTGGGGTGGCTGTTATCATGGGAAATTCAGTGATAATGGAAGAATAAGTGTTTTTGTCCAATTAGGACGAGGAACAATTGATGTGCTATTTTGATTATAAACATGATACTTTATTGCTTCATAGCCAATCAGACTGTATGCATAAACAGAAATTAAACCACTCTTAAAAGATAGCATTTGGCATCTAATATAAATACATATAAACAGTCAGAAAAGCATAAAATAATACAATATACATTCCCAAACAAAATGGTGGCACCATTAATGCAATTGCATAAAGATAACCTGCTTCCCCAAGTGCTATATGGTGCCTCAGTATGGGCTTTTTCAAATATTAAATACTGGAATGTGTCCAACATACGTTTTCTACCAGAACACTAGGGGTGTCAAAACAATTTTATTTTTGTATCTCAAAAACTGCCCATCATAATTTTGTTACCAGAGTTTAAATAGAATCAGAGCCATATTGTTCCCAAATGATGGGAGTACAAAGGTAACCAAGATATTAATATCAAGCTCTCCCTTTTCCATTCTCCAATTATGAGTACACCTGGGTGGGAGGTGGAAACATTTAATGGAGTACTGAATCTGAGCTTAATGGTGCAGTGCAGAATGGTGTACTGATGCAAGACTGATGAACAGTCTTGATGAACTCACATTTCAGATGGGTATCTTGGAAAGGCTTAGAAGCAGAAAAGATTAAACAATAACAATGGGAGTGACCTTACAAACGTGACATGGGAGTTAAGGATTAGAAGTGAAAATGATGAGCCATGGCCTTTAACAAAGCCATGCGAAGATGCATCTTGTTTTTGTTTTAATTTTATGTTAAGGGTGAAAAGAGCCCTTTTAGAACAAATTTCTCTGTAGGCTTTACAAACTATTTGGAATTGTGAAAGAATGGAGAAAATGTATCATCCCTTTTTGACATAGACAGTGCGAGGACCCTCCCATCAAGTAAACCACACAGCCAATGACTGACCCCCATGATTAAGTAAAAGAAACACAATTTGTACATAATCAGAGCGGTCATTTTTCTGCATACTGAATATGTATAAAAGGCTGCTCTATTCATGACTCTGATTGTTGGTTACAGAACTGATAGTAACAAAGAGAACCATGGCGTTCTTGATATTCAGGAGAGTGAGAGTGGGATTGTAAGTTGCTCTACTGAGGACTTTGTTGTTTATTGAGAGTAATGGACATAGCACATATATTTGGCATGGGTAGTCAAGAACATAAGAAGAGCCCTGCTGGTTCTGACCAGAGGCCTCTCTGGTACAGCATTCTCTTCTCATAGTAGCTGAACAGGTGCCTTGGAGGTTATATAAGCACAATAGGATCTTCTTGGTTGAGCTTCACAGCAACTGGTGCTGAAACACATGTTGACTCCAATGCCTAAGATAATAGATTGGCAGAATGACTAGTAGCCCTTGATAGCCCTTTCCAGCTTGAATTTGTCTATATCCTACTTAAAACCATCCCTGCTGGTGTCCAAGTAGCATTTCCATTTTTACAGTGTGTCACAAAAACTCACAATTATAGATCTCATTGCAAAGAGTTGTAAAGGCAGAAAACAGAGCTCACAGAGCTCTGGTGGGTGATGCATTTTTTACAGAGGATGTCAAACACTGACCTCATGCTGTTCCCGGAAGCCAAAAGAGATTGGCCTTTTTGTACTAAGCAGCAGCTGAGATGACAACGTGGCATGTACATAAGTCTATCATGATTTATCCACTCATGCTTTTCTTGCTTACTGACAGCTTTTATTTCTGGAGCTCATACATCATCTTCAACTGAGAGAAGGCAGGGGCTCTCCTAGGCCTGTCTCTGAGCATGGCTGTGGGAAGGAGGTAGCCAACCATTCCATATTAATTGCAGGCTCATTAACTGATATTTGTTGACAAGGGTGATTTAACTTTCTGAAATGGAAGATACATGGGGACTCGCAGGGAATTTTACATCAAGAGATAGGCCGGAATGTTTCCTGTTAGCAGCATTAAGCTGCCTCATCTCTGCCTACAATGCAAGCTTGAATGAAACCTGGTTAACATGCATGCAAACTGAGGGCAGTGACTAATCATATGAACTATAAGCTGGGATGTTACTCATTCAGGAATGGGGATGGGCACGAACTGGGAAAATAGCAGTTTGTGATCGTTCGTGTTTTGTAACTATTCATGAACCAGGAACTAGGAACTTTCATGAACTTTCAGACAAAATGGATCATTTTGTGGTTTGTGTGATTTTGGATTTCTGGGAGTGGTAGAACAGCCCCTGCATGAGCTAAAGATGCCAAACTTACAGCGATTCTTCAGCTAACTCTCTCCCCACCCACTCTAAGATTGGGGAAATTTGGATTGGGGAAGTCTGAGTTATAGTTTCCCCAAAGCAGGTCCCTCCAGGAAAGTGCTCTTTAGCACTTGGAGAAAATTAAATGAGTGGGAAGGAACATGAGCTAGGGTGTTACTCATCATGAGGTGAAATGGGGAGAGAACAGAAAGGAGGCAGATATGGAAAGAGGACTAGCTAGCTGAGCATCTTCTTCACATTCTGGCTGCTGAAAAAGTGAAACCACCACATGAGCTGCCCCAGGAGTGGCTCCTATAACCACTTACTCCCAGAGAGTGGACTTAGAGCTCCATGGTTGGCTGCATGACCTGACAATCAATCCTACACAAAGTTTCTCTACTCCCCCCCCCCCATGTGGCCTAGGGAATTGGTTGAATGGCACCAGGCTGTCTGGCCAGGGATGATGTGCCCCAGAAACAAAGTGTTGAAATGCCAACATCGATAAAAGTTCGGTGTTTTGTTTCATTCTGGGCATACGTGTTTCCCAGAAGTGCCCTGAAACAAACCACAAAGTGGGCTGATTCATGGTTTTGTTTGTTTTTGTTTTGTTTTGTGGTTCATTTTGTGCCCATCTCTATTCAGGAAACATCTCCTCAGCCACTGTTTCTTAACATGCCTCCTTCACCCCAACAATACATGGATATATCTCCCTATAAAGAAACAATTTAAAAATATCTGTCCTAGTCTTCCAATATTCTAGTGCACTTTGTCCTCAGAAAATGCACTACTGAATTATCCTTCTTTTTGTCTCCATGGCAGACCTTTTCTATAGTAACACTGGCATGTCTAGCAAGGTTTTAGTAAGGATTTCTATGATGATATATGTGAAACATGAAGAAGTAAATCCTCACTTGTCTCACCCTAACAGGCAAAGAACTGCAACATTATGCTCTTCATGTGAGGGTGAGGTATTTCATAGTGGTCTTGACAGAGGAGAAGAATGAGGGGAAAAATCTAATACAAGCAATGCTGGTATGCAGAAACACATGAATGCAGATTGTGCAGAATGGCAATGGCAATTGTTTTCTTGCATGGACTTCCAAGGACTGGATGCGTCAGAGGAGTGGCTTGCTTTTTTCTTTTAAAGAATTTAGCCAGTCATTCTGTGTTTCCTGTGCATGTGATTTTGAAAGGGAAAGGGCTCTATTCAGCTTGTTACAAGTTGGTTCTGACTTTATGGCATGTAACACTGCGCGCGCGTGCGCACGCACACGCACACGCACACACACGCACACACATATTTAATTTTGGGGAGAAAAAGTAAAGACAGGATATACATAAATATTCCAAAAACTGTACAGTGTATTGATATAGTCATTGTTGTCTAATTTTGAAGAGTTTCCCTACAACTGTGTGGCATGGAAATGTTTTTTGGGGGGCAGAGCTTTCTCCAACAGTAGTCAGACAATCCACACTCAAAAAGAGAAGAGAAGTAAAGAATAGTTTAAGAATATATAGTGATCTTCTTTGCTCCAAGGTCAGCTACTGAAACTGTTCTCCAGAAATGCTTGTTTTGGCATTGGAGGCAGAATGGATCTATAACTCAGTATAAATATTTTAACCAAAACCATGCTCGGCCTTTTTGAAGTGGGGATGCCATGGGCTAGTATTAAAAAATCACTGCAGCAGAAAATGGCTACACAGGCCTGTGAGGAGAGATGGTGAATAAATATTATTTTCCACCTACGCCAATCTGGGATGAATTGCCCTGCATTCAGGTGAGAAAGAGCGGGGGAACATGCTTACAGCTTGCTCATATTCCATCTGTTGTTTACGGGGCCTCTGTAAAAGTAAATTCAAATACAACGAGGGGGAGCAATAAGCCAGAGTGATCAAAAGCAGTTGTATTAACTAGGGTGTGACAGACAGAGACCATGGAGGAAGATTTCCCTTTTTCCAAGCAGTGCATGAGCCAGATGGTGCATTGGGCATGAACCCACACAACTACCAGTTAATGTTGGATGATAAGACTGGCTTATCCCAGAATTTGCTTATAGAAACATATGAAGTAGCTGGAATAGTATATAGGCACAGTTTTGGCCACTACAGCTCCAAAAGGAGCTGAGAAAAATGTGCAAAATGGAAACCGTAATGATGAGAAATCTGGAACAGCTCCCCAGCAAGGGAAGGTGACAACGACTGGGCTTTTTTGAGACTTTCATTAAAGTGAAGATGGGAACAATGACAGCTGTTCAGAAAGTGCTGTATGGTACTGCATGAATACAGCACTCAGAGTCATCTGAATAAGTGGCCAAAGATGGGGAGAAGGAAAGGCTGCTTTGCACAAGCATGTAATTACTATATTGGCAGAAGTCCTGTTCTGTAAGCTACCACATGTAAGGCTGATGACATCATTAGCCATGGCAATTATTCGTTTTACAAGAGGTAGCCATGTAAGTTTGTGCTAGCATATCAGGCAAAAATAAATGAAAAATAAAAAAATGTAGGCAAAAACGGTGTGGCACCTTAACGACTAACTGCTGTATTTTAATGTGAACTTTCATGGACAAGTCCACTTCCTCAGATGTAATTATTTGGAAATACATGTTTTCCTATTTCCCCCTGAGGTCCTAAGGCTCCCTTAGGATCCCTTTCGTCATGGAGAAATTGTTGTGGGCAGGATGGGAATCTATTTTCTGAAAATTGCTGCATTGGTAAAATGATCCCAGCAGCAAAAATTAAAGATGGCCCCCTGCCATCCTGCCACAGATTTAATTTAATTTAATGCCAGTGAGCATCAGAAGCAAACCTTCAGTTACATTTTAGAGCAGACATTCCCAAACTTCCAAAACAAAACATGATCATTCCAAATCTAGAAAGTAAATATCACTATTAAGTCTTGTGATAATCTCTTGAGCAAGTCACCAGGTAGATGGTCTAAACAAGAAATATTTTGGATGCAGATAATTTTAGAAACATATTTACTGTGTATTAAAAAGTTAACTTTTCCCCCTACAGACTGGATACAATATGAATGCATTTCGGAACTGAGTTTCAAGGAGAGTGGTTAAGAAAGTGTTTAAGAGTGAGGACTAACAAATTGCATAAAGGGAAATTTCACAGTAGTTTGTTCAGCCACACCTTCATTATTTGTTCACATTCATGTACACGTCAGTGCAATAAATACAGGCTCAACCATCAGACTTGCCTTTATGTTCATGTTTCAGAAGGCTAACTTTTTTTAAAATGACACTTGCACTTCTAGTGTTTCTCCTTCATTTTGTTAATATAAGTTTCTGTGTAGACAAATACACTCTCACACATACCTAGATAGATATTAGCAAGGGCAGTGGTGATCTGGGCATTATTAGAAGGGATGAACAACTTACTAGCTTGTTGCAGTAAGTAGACCCATTGAATACATTGTTGAGTGGTAAATAAATACTTTTGTAAATCCTATTGATTTAACTGGTCTATTCTAGTTAGGAACAGCAATTGGGTATAGGCTGAGGTTCAGTATTGGGCTCATCATGACTCTTCTAAAAATGTCCTTAACTTAAATCTCTTCTATTGAAGTACTTTATAAAGTGCCTCTTTGGATCATGCCCAGGTCTGCACTTCCATATTGGCTACGAAGTTATATCTGTAGCCAATAAATTTGCAAATTGCCTAGTCTGCTTTCATGGGCCTGTCTACATCTTCTCTTTTAATTCCATTGCCACAACCTTTTGCAGACATTCAAAAGGAAGACCTTGCCAAAGGCTCAGGTTTCATGAACGTTGCTTAGCTCTTTGATTGCAGAACTAATGGCTTTCTTACTCCACTGCCTGGCTGTCAGGTTTCAGATTTATTTAGTAGAAAATCTGATAGCAGTTCCCAGAGGACAGAGGTTGTCATGCCATATCATATTCTCAATCCACTTGTTCTCTGCCCTGTGAATCCTAATCAAGAAAGAAAAGTCAATTGTAGTAACCTACCAGTTATGAGACTTTCTAGTCACATAAGCCCGGCTGGCACCAGATTTATGTCGGTGTTCATGAATCGGCTGCTTAAAGGAACCTTATAATCCAACAAAAATTAAACTGTGTTTCCATAGAATTTGGTCAAACAGAAACTGAAGCTTCATTCTGAGTTTATGTCTTTCATATCTATAAGCAAACACTGCTGGAAAGGAAAAATGTAAGACTCATTGCTATGGGCATTGAAGACGTAATGTTTGACATCTGCCCTTTAATTGATAGCAGAAGATCTAATAACTCACAGTAGTCTCTCTCTCTCTCTCTCTCTCTCTCTCTCTGTGTGTGTGTGTATGTGTGTCTGTCTCTCTCTCTCTGTGTTTGTGTGTGTGTGAGAGAGACCTGAAATGTCTTTGATACAACATTTCCGCTTTTGCACATGACACTGGCCCTAAGTGATAACTGTGATTGGGGTAACTGTGTCATAACTAAGAAAATAACAAGTACCTGAAGTTTTTATAATCCTTGACAAAAAACAAACGAGCAAGCAATTGGGTGCCCTGATATATTTGGACATCCAATAAAAAAAAGGGGGGGATGGCAACCACTGAGATTTCATTTCCAGACAATGCTAAAACAATCAATGCCTTTTTGTCAATGACAACATTCACCCAAAAATGTGCTTCCATTTTGCATTAAAACCCTTGCATTTTCAAGAAAATTTCATGCACAACACGCAAGCATTTCTGCACAAAACACAGGGTTTTTTTTTTCCTGGGAGGGGATCCCATTAGTAGTAAGAATAAACTCCCATTTCCATGTTTGTTTTTACAAGAAAATAGTTGAAATAGGTGAAATGTTAAAGACTTGTACTTTCATCCAACAAGTAGAAAAATTCTGACATCTTTTGTATGAAGTAAGTGAAGATTCACACCCTTGGCTGTTAAAAACTTCTCAGCTTTGCCTAGAGCTTGAGGAAGAAGTGATGACAACTTGTACAAAACAGCTAACATAGAGTATGTGTGGTTGCATTTTCCAAAGATATAGGATCAACTTTTACAAAGCATTGCCTCTCTGCTGTCCATTGTTTGGCATTAGCAGGCCATCAAGCTCCCCATGGATCATGAAATGTTATTCAGTATATTTATCGTCCAGATTACATCAGCTTTTAAGTATTAATGTGATGTCCATAGAGTTGCTTCTCCTCTTAGCTAGTCTTGTTCTTTAGGGTGAAGTTCATGAGATGTAAATAGAGGCAGATAGCTACAAGCTCTGCTCCTCCATTGCTCACCCACTCCAGCCAGTCATCTGGCCACTGAAAATATAGTAAGGGTGAGCAGTGATAGGGGAGATCTAGATGCAGAACATTTGTGGCAGACAGAAGAATGGCCTCATTGCTCAATATAAGATAAAAAGCTCAACTCAAGGTGGATGGGTTCCCTTAAACCTTACCCACAAAACTGGAAGCACCTCCTTGTTGTCTATATAGAAAAGATTGTGCCAGCAAATTCAGGAGCTTTTTTCTTTCCTGTGCTTTTGAGATTTTTGAACAACTGGAAGTTATTGCATCACCTTATTTGTAAATTCCTAGGAAGACTAAGAGGGGAGGAAATAGAATGTGTCTGTTCTGTGTTAAAGTACGCCATTCTTCACATAATGCTGGGGGAATTCTGGGAGTTGTCGTTAAAAAAAAATCCTCCAAACATGCACACTTCTATTCCTTACTGTTCCTGGTAGAAATCAATGGTTAAACAAAGGCTAAAGAACCAGTGGTCCTCCAGATGTTGCTGCAGACAATGGGTTGCAGGTTTGCTAATGTTTAGGTAAAAATATTCATTCATTCATCTGATTTACACACTAGTTAGTGCACATTAGTGCAAGCACTGCACTGGGTGTTTATATAAGAGTAAAACTCACAATGTCCTGAAATAACAACAACAACACATTCAAAACAACACAATGATAAAACAGACAGTAATTACAACCATAGAAATGAATAAAAACTAGAATTAGTTTAAAAGGTTGTTATTGACAGCATCCCAGAGATTCAGTTATTAAAGACAGCTTTAAATAATTATGTCATTGCCATCTTTCTAAACATAAAGAGGGATGGAGCCCGGCATATCTCTGTCAGCATTTTATTCCAGAGACTAGGGTCACAATCTAAAATACAAGATTCCTTGTGTTCACATTTTTCGCCTCTCTTGGTATAGCAACTTTTAACAACATGGATTGAGAGGAGTGGGTGGGCTAGCTGATTTCTGGTAGAGACATTCTGACAACTATCAAGGTCTTAAATCATTAAAGGCTTTATAGGTCATAACCAGCATCTTGAATTGAGCATAGAAATTAACAGGGAGCCAATGGAAGTGTGATATATGATCAAATTTACTAGTCCCAATAATCAGTCTGGGTGCTCCATTTTGGACCTCTGGAAGTAGCCAAGCTGATTTTAAGGACAGCCCTGTGTAGACAGCATTACAGTAGTCTATTTTTGAGATTACCAATGCATGGACTACTGTTGCTAGGCTCTTCTTATCCAGGTAGGGGTGAAACTGAGCAATGAACTGAAGTTGATAGAAGGCACTCTTGGCCACAGCAGATACTTGAGCCTCCATAGAAAGTGCTAGGTCCAAGCGTACCCCCAAGCTTCCAGCCATAATTCTTCAGTGGGACTGTAACCCCATTGAGACCAGGTAAATTTTGCTCTAACCAGTCCAATGATCCTTCTAATAGTAGGATCTCTCTTACATAGATTCACTTTTAGTTTATTGGCCCTCATCCAGTCCATTATTGAAGTTAGGCGGGGCTCAAGGACCTGTAAAGTGCCACCAGCAGATGAAGAAAAGGAGAGATAGACCTGTAGGTTGTCAGCATACTGGTGACAGTGCACATCAAATATCTACATGACTTCTTCCAGAGCATTGGGAAGACGGTTGACCCCTGTGAGATCCCATAGCAGAAATCCCAAGGAATGGAGACAGCACAACCAAGCTGTATCATCTGGGATCAGTCATCAAGAGAAGACTGGAACCACCAAGGCACAGAGTCCCCAATTCCTAAACTTGATAGTCATCTCTGAATGATACCATGCTTGATCGTATCAAAAGCCACAGAGAGATCCAAGAGGAGGAGCAGAGGTACACTCCCTCTTCTGCCTCTCTGAAAACATCATCTTCCAGGGTGGCCAATGCTGTTTCAGTACCATGCCGCAGCCTAAACCCTGACTGAAATGGATCCAGACTAGACAGGGGATATTTGTATTTGTATCCCTGTGGATACGAATACAAATATAGGCACCACAGATGCCATGAAAATCCAGTCCCTCACTCCTGAACGGGCCGGTCCACTCATGGGTCACTGCGTGGTGCACAGGACTGTTGTCCTTGTCATTGCACCAGTCACAGAAGCAGCCTGGCCAACTCTTTCCCACCTCCCCACACAGCTGACCTCAATAGCTGAGCCAGGAGACTCCCCATTCCACCTCCTCGCTGGAGTGGTTGGCTGCACAGGGAGGCGAGGAAGAGCTGGCTAGGCTGTTTTTACAATTGGTGCTATGATGAGGATGATGGTCACATGTGCAATGTGGTGGCCCATGAGTGGACCAGCTAGTTCCGGGTGGGGGGGACTCAATTTCTACGGCACCTGAGGTGCTGATATTCATATTCATATCCCTAGGGATATGAATACAAATATCTCATGTCTAATCCAGGCTATTTTGAAAGCACATCTGGGGCTAGTATCCTGGTGTGGAACAGAAGAGAAACTGTGTAAGCATTTCTCATCACCTGCTCATCCTCACAAGCAGTCACACAAAAAGGAGCCTGCTGGAGCAGGGATGAGGGGATGCTTACATGATCTCCCTTCTACCCTATGTTTAGCCAACAAGATACCAGCCTAGGAAACCTATGTCTCTTGTCTTTTTCAAACACAACAAGACAAGGCAAGAATGAAACCACCTACTCCTCTGCTTTCAGAAAGAAAATGATATTCAGAGCCTGGAGTTATCTTTTGGGAACATCTGGGACTAATGAATTAAGTGCAGTCAAATCAATTCTGACTTCTGCTGACCTTTCAGGGTTTTCTAGGTAGAGAGTACTCAGATATAGTTTTATCATTCCCTTATTCTCGGGGGGGGGGGGAAGAGAGGGGTGCTCTGAGACTGTACAGGTTGCCCAAGGACACAGATGTGTCTCTTCTCACAGGACACACAGTGGGGGACTGAAGTCCCAACTTCTGGCTCCACAGCTAGATAATGTATTTATTTATTTATTTAAGATATTTTTACCTCTCCTTTCTCCTTAAGAAGGACCCAAAATGGCTTACATCATTAAAATACAGTATTTAAAGCTAAAAAATGGTAAGTATCCAAATACACTCGCCACACTAAAAAAAAAAAAAAAAGGTAAACAAAAGCAACAACAAAAACACATTCAAATCAATAAGGCACAAACATCCATTTAAAAGCCCCACTCAGACAGCCAGTCACTGGGGGAAAGCTTGCCTGAAGAGAAAGGTCTTCACCTGATTGTGGAAGGACAGCAAAGATGGGAACTCCCTGATACAGCCTGTCCTCCTGTAGCATGGAGTTCCAAGGTCTGGAAGCAGCAACAGAGAATTCAGGGTGTCATTGTAGATTCCTTGTGGCACAGTCCAGGAAGGGTAACTTTAAGAGAGATTGTTCCTAGCAAAGCAACCTTTTCCCCTGTGAGCTGACATGATTCTTTCTCACCATATGATCATACTATTACTGGGCTATCTGGGACTGCATCTCTTTAAATCCTCCAGCCAGGGGATAATCGACGTTTCAGTCCAAAAACGCAGCTGTTCAACTTCTGCTCTAAAGTCACCTGTGTTCCTCATATCTGGCCAAAACAGTGATCCATATGCAATTTTTAAAAAGCTGCATTTATAGAACTATATATCTGGTAAAGGGGAAGATGTTTTTTAAAAAAGAAAATTTATTAACTGGAAAATAAATATCCACAGCAAAAATCTGTGTTTAGTGTATTTATTAGTTAAAGAATCTGGCCATAGTAAGCAGGAAAGTCAGTTTGCAGCTGGCAGTAAGCTAACTAAAGAGAAGCAGTTGTTCTCACCTTTATATGTGACTGTAAGGTAACAAAGAGAACCGGAAATATGGAGAATTGTTTGTTTGAAAAAAGGATTTTAGGCACATCATTCTATCTTATAAGGCAGGACATGGACTGTTAAATGAGCATTGGCTACAGCTCTTTGTATGCCTTCCTGGCACACATATGATCATCTGCTGTAAGGCAAACAGCATTACCCTCTCTGGCCCACCTGCTGTTCTAATGATGCTCTGTACAGCATGCTTCCACTCTATGGCATGTACTGCCTTACAGGGCTTTAGGCTGAAGGAAGATGTTTGATGCACAGCATCTGTCCTTAGAGCAAGCTTCCTGGAGGTTGTCCAGCCATTGCCATCACCACTGCTCCCAGCAGCTGGCCAGGATGTCAGTGAAAGGAAGTGTGTGCATGTGTTTCTGTGAAAGGGAAAGTAATAGCAGAAAAGACACCTCTCCATACTTGATTCATATTGAAGCTATTATGGACAAATATGTATCTGGATCGAGATGCTACAAAAATATTACATTTTTATAGAAGTTCTGTTTAATATAATTTCTCTCATAATCTGGGATTTAATAACTTTCCCTGCATTTCCTCTACGTTGTGCATTGGCAGAATCTTCACTGGCCCATATGTAGGCAGGATAGTGGAGGGAGCTGAATCTCCTAACAGAGCTTGAGGGAGAAGATTAAATAAATAAATAAATAAATAAATAAATAAATACATACTCAGTGATGTGAGTATGCATGAAGGGAAGGCTTGCATCCCCTGCAGTTAAGGGGTAAGATTCCACCCCATACCCGGGACAACTTGGGCTTTTGCTCAGCCACTAGCTGATGTACAAACTGTTCATGAACTATGCCAGCCTGAGCCAATACAAACAAGTATTTCCAATTTAATGGTTCTGAAAGAAATTAGAAAAACAATTATATACCCTCTATGTGTAACAAAGTGGTGAGATTTCACCCACTTCCCTAATACTATGGACAGGTTTTTCCATGCTGCCGAATGAGTTTGGTTTTCACATTCATCCCCCTATAAAAATTCCCACACACCAGGAAAAATGGGGGATGTTCCTTCCCCAGTTTGATGTATCACTATGGTTTGTTGCAATGTACAACAAACCTATTGAAAGCCTAATCATAGTTGAAAGTGACCACTTACTATATAAAATCAGCACAAATAGTATTACTACTACCAACCTGGAAAGTATTAAATTAGGGATTAGATAAAATGATGTTATTAACAACAACAAATAAAAACTAAACCCAAAACTAAAACAAAGGAATTTTGTCACCCGTAAGACTTATAAGGCAAAAGCTACTATGAGGAGCTGCTGGATAGTTCAGTGGTTTAGGCAACTGGGTGCAAAGCCAGAGTTTGGCAGTTCAATTTCCCACTGTGCCTCCTTGACAGGTGCTGAACTTGGTGATTCCTTTCAGCTCTGCAATTCTAAGATGGTGATGATGATGATGGTGATGATCATCATCTTGCTTTGCTTTTGTTTTGTTTTTGGTTTTGTTTTTTGTTTTGTTTTGTTCCAAATACAGACTTTGGGTGCAACTACATTGAAAAATAAGGCAGGAAATGCTCTGGAACTGTGATGGTCTTATTTACATTATTTTCCATTGACTACATGATGTACAAGTCAATAAGAATCAGAATTCCCTCCCCACACCATCCATAATTTTTTCTTCCATTGGTGGGGATTCTATTTTTTGGAAATGAATGCATTTGCATAGATTCAGGTGGTGTGTTTTCTCTGAGCTGATGTGGAGGAATTTGTTGCCATTGTATTTGAAGCCATTCCACCTGGAGACAGTAGCAATGCGAGAGGCAGGACAACAGGGAAACTGGCTGCCATTTGAATCTTCTCCCCAAATCTGGTTCCTAGTGCTTTCCTTTTCCTTTCCCATACTGTGCTTCTTTAAAGGCTTGCTAATCCAGTGCTAGGGCAGCTAGGCAACACAGAGAGTGAGGGAGAGAGAAAGAGAGAGAAGAATTAGCAGAGGAAGGGGAACTTTTGAAGTAGCCTTGCCTTGTTTCCCACTTGTAAAGGTAGCTCTCCTCTAACTGTGCCTCTTGCAAGTCAGAGCAGAGCAGAGCTACTTTAACAAGCTGCTTCAAACAAGGTTTTTGAGTGCCAGTTTCCTCCTCTCTCTCTGCTAACCCCTGTGTGATAGGCTGAGACAAGTTAACCCAGGGAAATTCAACTTCATGGGTGCAACTTCACAGTGAATCTATTTGCATTTTCCCCATTGTGTAGTCACATTCTAATACAAGTATCTCTCCAACAACTGGTATTAATGGCTGCCAGTCATTATGGTTATATCTTACCTTTCCAGTATCATTCGAGACTCTGAATATTAGTTATTGGAGGGCAGGGAAACTGAGAGATTACTTTTGTCATCATTCCCTGATCAGGGACAATCATATCCCAAAGGCATATGGTTGGCCATTTTGGAAAAAGAACATTGGAGCATTGTCTGATCTGGCACTGTTCTTCTCTTGTTCTTATGCTGTTTGCATTTCTACTAACTCTCCCATTCTGTGTTCAAAAACTGGGAACGTTTTTTTAACCACATCTCTATAGCTTCCAGAATTATGGATAAGTATGGTGTAGTACATTCGTTGTCAGACTAGGACTCAGGAGACCTGTGTTGAAACATTCCCTCGCCAAGACAGGAACCTAGGGGAAGAATTAGTTTATAGTGAATCAGTGCTCACTGGAATCCTTTGATGATATTTAGATGACCAGACAACGGCGAAATTTCTGATCTATAGGGGTAGTATGGATGTTTAGTTTTGATGTTTTTTGTTATTATTGTTAGGTTTTTAGTATTTATTATTATTATTATTATTATTATTATTATTATTATTATTATTATAATAATAGAAACATTCTCTCACCATGGAAGTTCACTAGGTTGACAGAGGCAAACTACTCTGAAAATCAAAAACCCGATTGGAAACAACTTAATGGCACATAGCAACATCAACTGAGAATCCTGTGGGATCTGGGAGGTGTCTATAGCCCCAAAGGTAACTTTCTGAATTTCTACCTGCACCGCTGCTTACTTCCTAGCTTAATAGATCTGTGGCAAAAGCCCCTCAAGCATAGAATGTACGCTGGGTATTATTTTACAGTAGACTGTACTTACTTCCCCAGCTGCACCTAACCTGTGTTTTGTTATTTAGCCTCAGTAAATGATTAAACATATGATTAATTATCTTCAACACATCTTCTTTGCTGAGATGTTGCATTATTAATTTTAACTCATTGATTAATCATCTGTGGCCAATGCATTTAATTGATCTAGAAATTGTAGCTGATGGCCCTTTTATTTTTTAAGCTGAATTAACTGTCCAAAGTTCCATTCTTTAGTAATTCTACAAAACCAATTAATCTGGCATAAAATGACATGGAAGGCTTTTTGCTTTTGTTTTCAGATTTAGTAACCAAAATTCATTTCAAAACACAGTGTCTTAATGAAATGGATACATTACCTGAATGCAACTATAATGTTGTGCTGCAGAGCAATCATCATTCATCATTCTGTATAGCAATTCTAAAATAGGGGGAAGTCCAAACAAACAAATAACTTTGCTTCAGATCAGCAACAAATTTACCAAAGTTGTATCAGACAGTCTGTTCTTGCTCTGTGCCAAATTTCGGAATTTTGGACAAAGGATTTTTTTAGTTCTGGTTTTTTAAAAAAAGTAAAACTGTTCACTCCCCCTTCAGAAATAGGTGACTCAAAGTTACCCCATATTTGACTCTGTCAGTTGCCTCCACCCAAAGCAGAGGTTTCATCACAGCATTTGATGAGCATCCATATTTTCCAAGCAATAGATAACTTGGTTGTTGTAGGTTTTCGGGCTGTTTGGCCGTGTTCTGAAGTTATTTTTTGTTGAAGCTCTGCTGGTGCTTGTGGATGTCAATGGCTTCCCTGTGCAGTCTAACATAATGATTGCTGGTGTTGTCCAGGGCATGTTCATCTACTGCCGATTTTTCCGGTTGTTTTAGTCTGCAGTGTCTCTCATGTTCTTTGATTCTGGTGTGGATGCTGCGTTTTGTGGTTCCGATATATACCTGGCCACAACTGCAAGGTATCCGGTATACTCCTGCAGTGGTGAGGGGGTCCCTTTTGTCCTTTGCTGACCGTAACATTTGTTGTATTTTTGTGGTGGGCCTGAATACTGTTTGTAGGTTGTGTTTTTTCAAAAGTTTCCCCATGCGGTCCGTGACCCCTTTGATGTACAGCAGAAATACTTTATTTGTGGGTGGCTGTTTTTCCTCTTCAGTTTGGTGTTGTTTTCTTGGTTTGATGGCTCTTGTGATTTCATTCTTGGAATAGCCATTTGCCTATAGGGCCCAATTCAGAACATGGCCAAACAGCCCGAAAAACCTACAACAACCATTGGATCCCAGCCATGAAAGCCTTCAAGAATACAATAGATAACTTGTTGAAAAATAGTTCTGACAATTACTTTCTGTTTGGGTGACAAGTGGCTAACTGATGAAAAACAGAGTGAGGTTCTGGGATGTTCCCTTTCCTGGTGTCTCTTTGTGAATGGCAGTGAGCAAAAGAGAGTGTCCAGTAGACCATCTTGACTGCTGACATGGGTGTCATCAACCTTCAGGTGGCCCTTTGTTATGTAAAACTTGGCATTCTTTTTCCTGCTAGCAACACGGGCACAACATTATGCAGCAATATCAGGCCATTTCATGTCACTTTGAATTGTGGAGACAGACGCACAATATCCCACATTCAAAAACTGGAGATTTCTTGAAGAATTTAATAACTTAATGCAGAAGGTTTCTACTTACATCAAACTACAGGGTGAGAAATTATGAAGTTTATATTTTTATGCAAATTTATCAAATTCGCTCTACTGTAATCTATAAACACAATCTGGAACAAGCTTGCAAATCAAAATATGCACTCTTTCCAAAGTTTATGTTCAAATGTCTACGCATTTTTAAAAAATTATATAAAACGTGCATAGTAGAAACAATGGGACCACAAAGGTATATAGTAAAGAAAAATAGTTAGGGGAAAAAAGCCTTTAGGGAAAGTAACTTGAAAAAGGGTGTGCAAAAATGTCTGGATTTTCAGAAATGAATGTGAAAATATTGGCCAAAATCCTATTGTGTTTTTAAACTAGCATATTGCAATAAGTGTAAATCTTGGTAGTGAATGCCACAAGTAAAGAAGCCAACAAAGGCATTGATGGTTGTGCACCAACATGCCTGCAATAACTTCTTAACTTGTGGCAATTTATATTGATTGCTTTACATCAGTGGCCACAATTAAGAGGCCTTGGCCTGTTATTAATTTGCCTGCAGACTTCCCAAAAATTACACCTTTTGCAACCCAGGTTCAGACTGTGCTTTAAGGTTAAACCCATACACTTGCCATGCAAGGAAAGATTTATTGCCTATAAAGCAGTGTAATTGTATTAGGATAATAAAAGAACAATTATAAAATTTTCACTTTTTTAAAAAAAGTTTCTCTCTCTTACTTATTTATGGAGCTGCAGAAAGCTCTGAAGGAGAGATTTTAGATAAAGTGTTGAGGATTCCAGTTGCCTTTGGCTTACTCTTGTTCTAACTGAGTTTCTAGTAAATATGTTACAAATAAGATTTCGGTCCTGGAGGAAGAAGCTCTCTCCCTGTTTTTCCAGCAGTGGCACCACCCCCAAATTTCAGCAGGCAGAGGAGAGGAGTAGCATAACAGAAGATCAATCTAGAAAATCCCCAACCTTATACAGATGCTGGGACATACTTCCCTTCTTTGCAGTGCTGCTTGTGCTAGACTTAACAGGGCAATCCAGGCTTTGACCTTCCATTGCTCTGATGCCAGAACCTGCCAGAGATCCAAAGCCTAGCAAGAAGGACAAGAGAAACAGTGTTTTGCCATCCCCCTCTGTCCCCAACTGTTAATTTAGTTGATGTCATTAAATGAATCCCATTTCAGTATAAATAAATTCAGGTTTTTAAATTTGCTTTCTACCAATTCCCTCCCATTGATAGCACTGGGGACGACGACAATCTCTTGCAAGATACCTCACATGGCATCACCACGAACCAAGCTGGCCTGGGAATTCTGGGAGTGGCAATTCCTGTGTGCAGGATGAGGCATCTTTGCGAGCATGCCCACCGCCTTACCCCCATATGCTTCTTTTTCTATTCTCTTTTGATGTCAGAGATAGAATAGCCCTGGATGTTTCCATAGCTACTGGGAGAATTCTGAAGTTGAATCTCCTTGTTTAAGGACAGATCTCTCATCTCTCCTCAAAAGGGAGACATCTTATGTTATTATATAATGCCTGCAAGGTCCTTGCACTTCTTAGAGGCAAATTGCCTGTTCAGACTCCCCCTCAGGATTCTACAAGTGTGTGTGTGTGTGTGTGTGTGTGTGTGTGTGTGTGTGTGCTGCCTCATTACATAACACTTTCTGGTGGGGGGGCTAACACTAAATAAATAGACAAACAATTCAAGTACAGAAAAACAGCATCACAATTTTTTTTAAAAAAAATGACCTAAAATACAGCCAGAAATGAAACTAACAGCAACTTTGAAATTCAAAATACAGAATGTTTAAGGCAGAGAGGCCTAGACTATACATGTTACTGAAATGTTGCCCACAGGACCAGAGGAAGACTGAAGGAAAGGTCCAGGTGTGTCCTGCAGTCCAAGCACCTCACCACAAAATGATGAGGCGATCCCCCCTCCTCCATGAAGGTTTACACAGACCTGCAACTGTGCCTCTCATCCTATCTCATGCTGCTCAGTGGGACAAACAGTTGCTGATTTCTGCAGTGCACAGAAGTAATATTACATACCCTGCCTACAGGCAGTTCCTGACAAACCCAAAATACCATTGAGACATCAATGGTAGGGCAATGGTGAGAAGTTTAAAAAGTAAAGAAGGGAGTGGATTGTGGGGAGCAGAGAGAGGAAACAGAGCAGAGATGGAGGGGGAAAGAATCAAGGTGAAAGATAAGAAACAGACCAAGTCAGACAATGAGCCACTGAACCAAAGAGGTGGGAAGAGCTGCAAGAAGCAAGGCTAAAGGGGATGCCACTGGGGCTCCGATCCATGGCGGAAGGAGCTGGCTTATTTTCCAAAGGTGACCTTCCCCTGCCAATTCCCGATCTTGAGTAGTGTAGGATTCCAGAAGGGGCTACCCCAGAGGGGGTGCTAGCAGAGGGCACCAAGAGGGGCATGTATGGTTGCAGCAGTGCTGGTTCTCCACTGGGGAACAAAGAAAACCTGGAAGTAAATGGTGCTGGGAAGGGGGCCTAGCCTCAGATTAGGTTCTGTGGGAAGGAGCATACAGCCAGGCTTCATACCTCCACTATCTTATGGCCCTTGGCTGGTTACAATCCCCACACATCTAATGAAATCACCTCTTGACCCAACACAAGGCCAGAAGTTTCAACACAAGGAGGAGGGGTGGTGGAGACCACCTTCAGACCTCCTGGAAGATTATTGTTACTACTAGTATTACTTATGCATAAAAGGTCTATATCTGACAGCTTGCCCTGCAGATGGACTTGGACCCTGCTGTGGGGACATGGTAAAGTGTGGGCTTGGCTTGCACATCAGAGTTTTATTCTGAAGATGCCCCCAAGAAATGGTGTGACCACTTGATAGCTTGCACTTTTTTTTTAATCTGCCCTGTGTCTAAGGATGGGGATGATATGGCCTTCCCCATGGAGAAGGGGGAAGTTGCTCCATGACACACTCCTTTGGATAACAAGCCACAGCTGGGAAGACTCCTGAGGTAATTGGTAGAAAATCTCATGACTTAATGTTCCACCAAATCAAAACTCCCTTTGCCTTAAAGTCTAGTTCAGCAGAAATAAAGGTCCTCACATTGCCCACTTCCTGATATGCAAATACAGGAAGCAATCCAACATGAAATCCTTCCAGTTACTGTTGAAGTGGGGTAATTGTTGGAGAGCTGTACTATTTGATATTGCTCTTTCCAGGAGAGAAGTCTCTGCGTCAGTTGCATCAAAACCAGCAAAAAGTATTGTGACTATAAAAACTGAGTTCATTCGGTTTATTTGGCATAAGCTTTTATAGTCAACAGCGCATCATCGGATGATATTTCTAGCTATGATGAGCAGAAGCCCCCAGAGCCAGTTTGTGACCACATAAAGGCTACGCAGATTAGGGGTAACCCACCCTATGCCATTTCAGAGACACTACCATGTGATCTTCATCTGAGTCCATGACAATATCTGTGTTTACAATTATTTGAGAAGACCCCATTGCTGTGAATAGGGAAACATACATAAATGGCAAAGCCACATCACAAAGTGAAGGGTGCAGGCAGGACAAAAGGACTCCAGTGATAGTTTCTAGAACCCTGTTTTTTGTTTTTAATTTTGCCCCCTTTCCCCCCAGCTGCCAGGAGGAACCCCCTCCCTTTGGCTTCCCAAGACAGCCAGTAGGGAGGGACTTCAAAAAGGCAATGGGCAGAGTCGTCTAATTTCTTCTTAAAAAGGTAATGCAGGGGTACTAGTCAGTTACACTTTTCATTTTATTGCCTAGACCTGAATTAATGGTGTTGGAGTCACAAGCCCTTGATGAGTCTATCAATGCCTTTGCAGCAGGGAAGGCAAGGAAAATTCATTTTTCACAATTTTTTCTTGATTTCTTGGGTTTTCCCTTCTGTGTGTTTTGTTTATTCCCACTTCTTATCACAACAAATCAGTGTCAGATTAATACAAGGGATACGTGAGTGTGCTACTTTGGCTCATTTCTGGATCTGGGCTGTTTTCTCCACCTTCTGATCCTTTCAGAAATGTACAAATATCCCCAATCTTGTTAATTTTTAACATTTGTCTCAAGACAGTGTGTACATTTAATGTGTTATTTTTCTTTGAGCAAAGCTATGCCATGGATAATGGAGATGGTTGTAACAAGGAGTTTGCCAATGAGCTTTCCAGCACGTTGTAAGAATAACAGAACAGAAACAAGCCATGAGCTAAATGTTAATCCCAACTAGAGTAGGCTCATTGAAACCAATGGGACTTGTGTTGGTGTTGACTGACAGGGCCCATTCATTTCTACTCTAGTTGGATCTAAAATTGGATTTTGCCTTTTCCCTTCCTAGCTGAAATGGAATCTGTAAATGAATTTCACAGTGGGATTTCACATTAGCAAATGTGTTCTCATTTTTAACAGTGCTAACCGATGCAATCACCAAAGGGTATTTACATTTCAGCTAGCCAGGTAAAGTAGCACAAATGATTTATAGAGTGAGAGAAATACCATTTAAATTCTGTTTGGAATCATTGTGAATAGTCATGAGGATTCATTTCACTATCATGGTGCCACCTGAACCTGGATAATGAAAGCCTGCTTTTTCAGATGGGCTTCAGGAGTAAGCAGAGCACTTCATGACTAACGGGAAGGGCTGTGGACCACCCTTTACCTTTACCTTTACCTGAGGATCTTTGAAGAAAGCTGTAAATTCTGCTTTCAAGGCATGCATGCTATCAGTGCAAGTTTTATTTCTGGACATTGTGCAGGCAGAGAAAAAGAAGGCTTGTGTAGCTTTATGCCACTGGATCTGAAACCATATTTGAAGGCCATTAGCACCCATCTCTCGCACTTTCTCTCATGTAGCAGAAGTAACTTTTTTTGACTACAGCTCCCAGAATTCACCAATGCCCATGCTAGCTGAGGGGCCCTAGGAGTTGCAGGCCCAAAACTTTTATTTGGTCACATTCATGCCTGTGTTTCAGGAATTCATGAACATGCAAAGGTTGTTTACAAGGGATTTAATGAACATGGGGACACTGAGGAAAAGGAAATATCCATGTGCTGAGGGCAGGCAACATCAGCTGGCAGTCCTTTAAATGTGTATAGCTTTGCTGCACAAGGCAGAACTAAGAGTCACTTGACCACTAAATGGAGTTGTTAAGTAGCCATTTTGCCACCTGGAGCAACTGGCACCTTCTCCCACCCACGTCACCCTGAGGCATGGGTGCCAGCTCCCCCCGTCCAAAAAAAAAAGAAAGAGGAAAATGTGGTGAACTACCATCACCACCAAAAAAAGGGGGGAGAAGGGAAGTAAAAGTGAATGATTCGGGGGATAAAAGTAAAGTGAATAGGGCTGGGAGATGCAGCTGTCTATTTCCCCAATCCCAGTAATCTGCAATCTTTATGTTGCTTAAATTTTGGGACCCTTGGGCCCCGCCTTAGTTTTTCAACCATACAGGGTGCTACTTGTTTAATAAAGATATATGATGCACAATTTCATGAGGATATAGTCTTCTTCTAGAGTCATGGTGGGGGGAGCCACCTCCAACACACACACCACTAATGCTAGTAATGGTTTGGGACCTTGATACTTGGCAGAACTCCTCCTTCTGACTAGATCTGCCCGTCCTGTACAATCTTCCCAGGCCAGGCGGTTGAGAGTTTTAACCCTGAGAAAGTCCCGGAAAGTGACGACTAGAAACTGGGCCTTCTCGGTGGTCACTCTGCAACTCTGGAATAGTCTTCCACCCGAAGTTTGCCTGGCCCCTTCACTGGGAACTTTTAAGAGACTACTAAAAACATGGTTGTTCAGACAGGCCTTTCCGGACTTTAGAATACCGTATTTTTCCGTTTATAAAATGACACTTTTTTCTTAAATAATTTGAGGAAAAAAATGAGGGTCGTTTTATACACGGAAGGCATCTCCTTACCACTGCCTTTTGCGAAGGCATGGGGCTTTAGCAAAAAGGAAGGGGAGCCGTTTGATCCCTGCTTTTTCTAATTTGGGGTTAGAAAAAGGGGGTTCGTCTTATACTTTGGGTCGTCTTATACACGGAAAAATACGGTATCTTAATACAGTGGAGCTTTCAACAATTACATCTTCAACCCCTCCACCATGCCTTTTAATTAATTTAATTATTTTGCTTGTTGTTGTGGTTGTTTTTAATTGTGACATTTGATTATTTGTTCTGTATTGTTGTTCATGTCGTTGTGGAAATTGTAAACAGCCCAGAGTGGCCTTGGTAGTCAGATGGGCGGTATAAAAATCATATAAATAAGTAAATGAATGAATAATATCACAGCTATTGCTTCTTTTAATGATGACCTCATATATATGTGTTCATGAAAAGACAGTGGCCAAACATTACATCAAGCATCTCTTGTCCACGTACACCATCTACTTCTGATTCCCTTTCCCCTTTCTCCCTCCCTCCCTTTAGCCTTATTCTTTCAGCTGTAATTTTCCCCAGCACAGGATTTTGACTAAAGTAATGTTTCCCTGTCTTCTGGAACTTGGAAGGAAAATAAAAGGATCTCTTGAGGGATATTTATTTTATGTTCACCCTCACATAAATGTCTCACTTATAAATCCAGAGGTGGGCCATATCTTTATTAGAATCAACTCTCAGTGCATGAAATATGCAAGATTTCAAACTCTACAGAACTCTCTGTTGTTTGGGTGCCATTTTTAACCTGCTCCCCGGGAATATAATAGCTGTACTGGATTTATGGAACCATGAAAACAAATAGAGCTATGGAAGTGGGAAAGAGATTTTATGTGGAACTACAAAGAACTGTGCTGGATTAGGCAATGGCCTAGCTGATTCGGCATTCTGATCACACAGTGTCTAACCAGTTCCCTATGACAGGCCCATAAGGCATGAGTGTGACTGCTTTCTTGTTCTGTTTTTAGATGCTGTTGGTGAAGGAAGGTTGACAGAAGCCCGGACTCCATATAAGCAGTAAACTTTAGTTCAGCTCCCACAATGCACTGGAGCTTTTTCACAGTGACAATGAAATAAGAACTATAGAAGTTAATGATAAGGTTCTCCCCACAAGGCATAGAACTGCCACAGCAGAGACACTTTGCCTGCCCGCATGCAACTGGTGAGCACAGGCTAATGTCATTGGGCCTGGGGGGGCGGCTAGTCAGAGTGAGCCTTTAAAAGGCTGCTTCCCCAAACCTGGGCTTCTCTTATGCCACTGACTGCATGGGGAACAGGCAGTGCGATCAAGAAACAAGGTTTCGTTTTTGCCTCATGTCTGGTGGCAGTTTGCAAAGCTGGGAATTTGGGCTGCACAGCGACATGCCCCACAGTTTGGGGGATTTTGATGGGGTCACCCAGGATGGCAGAGCCTTGTGGATCTGGTAGCACCAGATTAGGCAGAAGGAGCAGGAGTTAAAATTTTATTTAAAAGAAGAAGAGGGAGAGAGAGTAGGAACAGGGAATTGCCAGGGAATTTTGATAACATAAACATAACATCAGTTAGACCAAAAAAGTTTAACAAAGGGTGTGTGTGTTGAATCCAGTGAGGTTAAAGGAGTTAGGAGAGGAGTTAAGTGCAAAATAAAATAAAAAAATTAAAAGTACTGAAATTGATACAGATATAGTTTAAAAAAACTGGTGGCAGGGAGAAGGAAGAAAGCAATACAAAACCCAAGTACTTTTGACTGCAGACAGGTAGCAGATTATGGAACCCAAGAAGGGTCAGAGCAGAAAAAAAGCCAAGCAACCTGCGAAGCCAAGGGCCCCAGTCCGATCACCTCCAGCAATTTCTTCTTCAGAGGGTGAGGGTTGGCCCAATTATGGCAGCATTCAGGCAAAACTATACAATCTTGAACGTGAAAGGGCCCTTGCTAAAGGGGTGGCAGGTTTGGCTACACCTAGGAGGTCACGTAGGGAGTTCAAGGCCTGTAAAATGGTTGAGTTGACACAGTTGGGGGATGTGATGTGATGTGATGTTGTCCTGCACTGCTCTTTTAGAAAGTGAGCATCCGGGGCCCTCTGGAGCATCCTCAATGGTGACTTCACCTGGTGAGCAGAGAATCATGACTTCTGCTCTGGCATCCAATCCAGAGCGACCCTGGCAGTCCGTAGCTGGTACCCAGATGGAGGAGGCAATCACAGAAGAGCATGGGGCAGCCATTCCAGGAATGTTGGTGATGAGCCATAAGGAGAGATCGGGTACAACGGCAGATGGCAGCATGTGGGGGACAGATGGAGCCAGTGGATGAACACTACTGGTGGCAACATTCATCCCAGGTGAGCTGACACCCACAGGCACATCACAGGGTGAGGGCATCTCTCCTTGAGGGGGGCAGTGAGCCCACCACCACCTAACATGGTGAGCATTTCTCATTCAACAGCTCACAAGAGGAGGTGCACACTCCCAGCAGTAGTGCCTGGATGGGCTTTGAAGCCTTGAACAGCACCTTACCCACAATGGTCCCTTCCTAGTCAGACTTCAGGTTTTCTGGATGGGGCTAAGCCCCAGTCACTCTCCTCCATCCAAGACATGGGGTATACCTCTGTGCCACATAGTGCTCTTTCTTATGAGGATCAGTCCCTGCCTATGGGGATCACTTCCTGCCAGCTACAGTTGAGAAGATGTGAAAAGGAGGATTTGTAGATGTTTTGACCTTCTAAACAGAGATGTGAAGGAGAAAAAGGGAGGCAAAGGCAAAGACAGGGAGAGGGAGACATTTAGAAGGAAGAAACCAGAGAGGTGTTGGGCCAATTGGCTTCCCGTTTTTTTTTGTTTTTGTTTTTGTTTTTTCATATATGCTGAGACCATCATGAAGGCACAGCTTCCACGGGTCTTTTCTTTGTTTCAGTACATGGATTTGATCTACATGGACATATGTTGATTTCCTGGGGCATGCTCTATGATGAAGGATTCCATATGAGGGCAACAAATAACCCCCAACATGCATTGGGATGTGCATCACCATGGACTGTGATTGCAGTTGATGATGCCTTTGCATCCCAACCTGGGAGATTGATTTGACAGTGGTACTTTGATTCAGAGGGTGGCTATGTTCAACACTCCCCACACATTGGTGGGTGAGGTGGTTCAACACCACCTGGTCTATTGGGAATTTAACACCTGTAGGTGATGCAGTTAGAAGCCATGCAAATTCAAGCATTCAATGATGCATTGGCCACCTGTTTCAAAAGTTACCTGGGGGCAGGAGGAGGCAAGGATTCAAGAGGTCCCAAGAAGCTACCCCTGGGGCTAGCTAATATTTCAAAAGGGCCCCAGTCTAATTAGGATTTTGGTCCTGGAAAATGTTTGGATTCTCATCCAGACAGAGAAGTTGTCAGATACTTACGGGAAGGTTTTAGGTTTGGTTTTAAGATCCCTCTACAGGGAGAAATGGTTGTCACTATGACAGGAAACTGGAAATCAGTTCAAGGGCTAGAGGATGTTGTATGGGTAAAGATAATGAAAGAAGTTTCAGAAGGGAGGCTGGTTGGCCCATTTGTTGAGCCGCCAGTACCAAGTCTGAGGGTCTCCTCATTTGGAATACTGCCTAAAAAGGCCCCAGGTGAATTCTGGTTGATTCACCATTTGTCATATCCAGCTGGGCCAATTCAGTTAATAATAGGATTCCTAGGAGCTATGTACTGTCTGGTGCATGTCATTTGATGAGGCTGTGCACATGGTTAGAAGATGTGAACACAGTGCAGAACTGGCTAAATGTGACATCAAGTTCACATTTCACTTGGGGCATTATGCCTGTGGGCAGACATCTGGGCCAATTCCACCATCACCTTTCGGTGTAACAACCAAGAGGTTGTCCGTATTGTTAATTCCCTACCGTCTAGATCCAGGAGGGTGATGCAATTAGTGGGGGTCTTTATGCTACATTGTTTATTTTATAATATAGTTTTTCAGGCATGACACATGCCTGGTATAGACAGTGTTCTGGATGATGTCCTGTCCCATCAACAGATCAACCTGTTTAGGCTGTTGGGACTGGGGCATGGGTTCAGCCAGATGTCTTACCAGATGAGGTATGGAGCCTTGGAGGACTGAAGCCAGCAGGGCCATAAGTTTAGCTGTGGCACCCAGCACTAGGCACAGCTACTCAGTGACCTGCGAGGAATTTTTGCATTTTGTGGTAGGGAAGGCTTGGGTTGGCCATGGCCTGTTACAGTGGACCACCTTCAGTAATTTGGGGTGCATCTGAACCATAAGGGACTGGCTCCTCAGTCTATTCAGGGCAGAATGTCGGCCCTAGTGTTTTATGCTAAGGTGCCAACATGGGAAATGGTTTGCAAGGACCCCTGTGCGGTTGCCTCATTCAAGGCATCTATGCTCTTTGCATTTTGGGGGGTATTTTGGGTAAGTGAGCAAGTTAGTGTTTCTAAGGCAGACCTATCTCAATTGTCCCTACAAATGGAGGATGCAGTGGTCTCCAAAGACCAAGTCATTATTCATCTGTGAAAATCTAAGACTGATCAGATGGGAAAAGGTCAGGTTATCTCCTTAGGACTGTGTTCAGTTTCAGACTTGTGCCCTGTATTCAAGATTACTTGTGCATGTGGGGGGGAAGCAGTTGGGGAATTATTTTGTCACAAGGATGCATCCCCTTTGACGAAGTATCAATTCTGGACCATTATTTCCCATGCATTGCAAAAAGCTGGTATTTTGGGCTGGAAGTTTGGTACCCACTCATTTCGCATTGGCACCACATCTATGGTGGTGGCCTTAGGTTATGGTGAAGAAAAGATTAAGGAGGTGGGATGGTGGTCCTCTCACAGATATTGGGCTTATGTTCGTTCTCTACCATAGTAGGTGCTGGTGTTCTGTTTTTTCTCTTTTCAGGTTTGGAGTTACTGTTGGCTCAGATGCAAGTTTTGTTATTTGGCCATAGTTTCATAATTTAGGCTGCCAAATATGCTTCCTGGACAAGTTGGGATTGTAATCTGTGCCTAGGTGCCCGGGGCACACCTGAATGGAGGGGCCAGGGAGGTATGCTCTGGGATAAATTCTTTGAACTGGCATCTCAGAGTACTCCGGATGTGCCCCTGACAGTGTTGCAGCTCACCTCAGTGGAAACAACTTGGCTCAGATTATAGGCAAGTCACTTTTTATACAGGTGATGAATGATTTGTGGGACATCAAGGCCATGTTCCCTGGAACGCATATTGTGTAGTTGAACATAATACCCAGATTGGTATGGCGGACTGAAGGTGATCCCAGATGTATTGACTGTGCTAGATGGGAAGTGAATCATGAAGTGGGTAGGGCCGTGAAGTCTGACCTGGGGTCAGTGGTGAAGCATCTGGATATATGTGTGGAGCAGCCTGAGTTATACAGAACTGATGGGCACAATGTTAGGTGGTGTCATGTTAATTAAGTCGCAGCTGTGAGTAGTGCAAAGGTAAAAGCTTTAAGTGAGTTCCATGGGGGCACCTGAGGAGGGTGACAGTCATCCCACATCCCTGATTTTTCCAGACAGAAGTTTATAAGAGGGGAGGGTGGGATTTAAGGGGATCTCCCGGGTAGCAGTACACCTAGGAGGCTTGGGTGGGCTGAGGCATTGGGGGTACTCCTATAGCTGGGCGGCTGAAAATGTGCTGTACAGAGGACAGTATGCTTCGGGGCCAGGAATTCACCCTTAGGAGGTCTGGTCCAGAGGTCAAAGGTACACCAGATTCAGATCAGATGTCACACTACAGTAGCCCCCCCCCCCCCTTGTGGAAAAGGAATTCAGTGTTAAATGGCTTAATAAAGTTGTGGCCTAGTTTAAGCCAATCTCTGTATTTTGCCTCTTTATTCCCGGCTGGTTGGGTAATGAGAAATAGGTTACACTTTTTAAAGCTGGAATTTAAAAGGATGGTTGGAGATAAGAAACCTGCATTAACCAAGACTTATATCCTCCTAAGGAAGATGTATTATCTCTTCCAGAAGATGTGCTGGCTAGGGATTTTTGGAGTTGTAGTCCAGAAAAGATACTTCTGACTTCTGCATCTTACTGTCTGCTGTTACATGTATGTTAAAGGTACAAAAGTAACTATGCAAGTAGCCAACTCTCTAGCTAAACATATCCCTTTATTCCCCATACCACTCTAGCAATTATTTGGTAGCACAGTTCCTGGGAAGTACTAAGTGAAACCATATAGTATGGGTATATTTTCCTACATCAAACTCTTCATTTGTTTGACTGTTTTGGGAAGGCCTTGCTTCATGTGACAGCTCTGTCACATAGTAGGATGGGCTGTGTGTTCTGTCATGGCACCACAGTTTTGAAAGTCACTCCCTCAAAGGACCTTTCTGACATTTCCCTTAAAAGTACAAAGAGGTTTCTTTTCCAAAAGACATTTGGAGAAGTGTAATGTGGATCTCTGAATACCACTGTTTTGAAGTATTGTACGGATGCTTTTATTATTCCTCACATTTGTGGTGCTTGCTGCTTTCTCTCCCAGATTTGTAGCCCATCTCAAATCTAGAAGGCAAAGAAATATCATACATAAAGATAAAAGGCTCAGTAGTCAAGAGACAAAATCTTCCAGATGTCTAAAGAAATTGAGACATCATATGCAACTGCCATGGTCTGCCTAGGGACAATACTTTTATGGAAGCAGATTTTTTTTCCCTGTGTATCCCTAACTGTGTGGGCAATTATGCATGCAAACAGATGCTATGCTGGATATTCCATTCCATAATTCAACAGGAAGGGTTGTTGTGAGGCTGAGAGTATCCCCGGGGGTACTCTACAGAGTGTATTGTCCATCTCTCCCAGCAGGAGGACAGAGGATGAGGCGGCAACCATTGTAGGAGAGTTAAAGCAACTGAAGATAGAGACAGAAACACCAGAGGGCACCAATTGGGCGGGAAAGGAGGAAGGGATAAAGGGGGATGACAGGAAGGGAGGAGGCAGTTCAGAGAAAAAAGAGGAAGAGGCTTGTTGGGCACAAGATGAGAGAGTAGAACAGGAGGAAGATTTAGTGGAAATAGTTCAAGAGGATCCCTGGACAGGAGAATGGGTCGAGTTCAGGGACCCTAGAGAGTATGCAGAGAAGGAGTGGAAGAGACAAATATATAGAAAGCCACCTTATTGGGAGAGACAGAAGAAAGGAACCAGCGAAAAGAATATAAAGCCTGGCAGCAAAAGAGAAGCTCAGGGAAGGGAGCAGAGGAGATGTACGGAGAACCCTGGGAGATCCCATGGGGCCAGTCCCTTCCTACCACAAATGAGGCAGAACAAGGGCCAGAAGGTTTGGGAGCTGCAGGTGGGCTGGGTTTACCACCCTCAGCAATGATCCTAATGGACTATGCACCTGATGTATCTGGCACCATACCTAAATGGAACCAAGGAGTTATGGGTTCTTCACCGTTATCGTTCAAAGGGGATTTGTCACGTTTTTCAAAGGTTAAGACTTAAGACTTATTGTTGAAACCAGAAACAGAAAGTATGAACATAAATGAGGCAGAAGACTTGTCAAACAATAAACCTGTTTTATTAGAAGACTTTGGTGTACCACATCCTTCTTCAAAAGAAAAATGGTCAGAGGAGGTAAAGGACACGGGACAGGATCACAGTTGTATGTATGAATAGTTTCTTTTTTTAAAACTGTGTTTCTACCATAAGTGAAAGAAAGTGCAGAACTTTTTCCCACTGATCTGTTCCTCTCACCAAAAAGTTGATTAGTGGAAATTTAGATCCTCCTCCTCCTCCTTCTTTTTATTGAATGACTGTAAATTTGCTGGCATGACTCTTGTACATCTGAATGTACATCTGAATTAGATCACATTCTGCTTGTGCATTTGTAACCATTTTTCACATACCTTAAAAAGACACATTTGTCAAATACACATATGGTTGAATGCAGTGACCAAAATCCTTGTATAACTTACACCTATTCAAGGATAATGATATCACTAGCAAGGGGAGATTTTCAGTAATTAAATACTTTTTAGTTCTGCTTCTTTGATACCTGTATAATTTCTTTCATTGCATGAAAGCCATGGGAGCCACAAGACCAAAGGAGGAAGTCTTTAATTACTAAAAAAATTGCCACCTCCAGATGATCTCAGCTACATAAGTGGATTTCAGCTTGACTTTTAAGAGTCAAGCACTCAAAGCCCTGATTCAGAGGAAATGGCCAGTTTCATGTTTTTAAAAAAATCATTTTTACTCTCAAATAATAAACACTGCAAAATTTGTTAGGTCCTTACTAAAAATCAGTCCATCTGTGTTAGCCAATACCTTCGGTATGTATTTCCAGCATGGAAAGAACTATGTATATGCTGTATATCTCCCTGTCTTACAGCTATTAAAACTGAGCAACATACTTCAAACGAGAGGGAGAAGCTCTAATTTGGCAGCAATATGCTTAAATACACAGCAACTGAAAACAAGAGAGCTAAGCACTTGAAGCTATAAGCTTAGATGGCCAAATTTATCCATTTCAGTTTCTCCCAGATTAGTTTTTTCTCTCTCTCATTTTCCCCCATCCCAAATATGATGAAAAAGTGATATACATATTTGGCAAAATATTACTACCCATTCCTATTTGTATTGTCAAGTCGTTTATAATGTTTGAATGACCAGAGTAGGTCCTCTTATTAACAGCCCTGCTCAGGGCTTGCAAGCTAAAGGTTGTGGCTTCTGTTAATGAGTCAATCCACTTCATTTTATGTCTTCTTTTCTAACTGCCTTCCATTTTTCCCAGTACTATTCTCTAATCCAGTGAGTCTTGTGTTGATATGTCCAACGTATGATAGCCTCAGTTCAATTCCTATTCCTAGTACTATAAAATTGTAAAGGAGTTGCATTATTTTCCCAGAGATTCAAAAACCAAAACCAAATCCAGCCAGGTTCCAGTTACCATTCCACACAGAACATTTGTGGAGGTTCCATATGGCTGCAGAATGACGCAGCCGCTGACGAGTTGGAACAGACTTCGGGCAGCGAGGCTGGCTCTTTGCCCTACACTCTGGATAACGCAAGACTGGCTAGTCTCACGAGAATTGCAAGCAGGAGGGGGGAACGCCAGGTTACTTAAAGGGTGTTTCCCCCTCACACCGCCCTCTTCTTTTTCAGGCACTGAGAGAGATGGAGTGTTGGAGCTGCTGCTGCATATTTACTGACTGCGTCACTCACACATCGAGCGTTCCTGAAGGAAGGGGAGGGTAGCATCGGCTCCCTCCTAGGGTTCCATTGACTGATTAATTATTATTTTATTACTTTACAGTAGTAGTGATATTTGCTTTGAAGTAACTGAGTGGGGGAAAGCAGCGGCGCGGCTCGCACCCACCGCACCCAGGTGCGGAAGGAGTTGGGAAGGAAGAAAAGTTGTAGAAGAAATAAATAAGACTTAAGGATTGGTTTAATTAAGATTTAAACAAGTAATTTAAAGTTAATTTGTAGGTTCGGGGTCCCAGTTGGTTTCCGGTGGCGGTATCAATACGTTTTGAATTGTGTTGAGCGGGAATGGTTGCACGATTCCCAAGCCTCCTGTTTATTGTTTTTTCACTTTAGCTGCTCGCCCCCTCCCCTCTTTCTTCAGTGGTACCAGCATCACAGGGCTTTTTCGTTTGAAGCCGCTTTTGCCTGGACTCCCGTCCCCCCCTCCTCTTGAAGCGATTTAGGCGGGAATGGTTACCTGCTTCCAAGATTATATATATAATAGATAAAAACAAGGTAGTAAATAATTAATAATATACATATAAATATAATAGTAATAACTATAAAAAAAATCTAGGACAAATAATATAAAGGCAAATGCGGTAAGTAATTTATAATAAATTATATCAAATAAAGTCAATTAATTTATTCATATAGCAAGCATAAATTAATTTAAGATTAATTAATTAGGGGGGAAGTCACTAATTAAGTGAATAATCTAGCAATTAATTCTATTACAAGTAATTATATTAAGCTAAATAATTAATTGACAAAGCAACGCATAAATATTGAATTGATTGGGAATAATTAAATAGAAGGCTACTTAAAGGCATTGTGGCTGATGGTTAAAAATTCAACAATAAATTTCATTGGTACAGTCAATCATGTCAAATCTAATTAATTAATTGGCAAAGCAATAAGTAAAATTAATTATGTGATTGATAGTAACTGTTCTGATGGCTATATACATAAAGCATTGCAACAGGAGTTTAGAAGACCTGCCTAGCCTCTAGTGTAAACGCATATTGCATGTCTTGAAAGCTGTTAATTAAAGGACAGGGTTCATAAGAAGGAACCATTGCTTGGGCACGTTTTGATTAAAAAATCCAGGTAGCATTGCCTGAGAGTCTGGGTCTCAATCAGGGTTATTAGATAATCGTTAGGACTAACAACCGCCTTACTGGGCTATTGTTCCCACTTGATTAATAAAAAACTCAGTTTATAATGGCATTGAGGAAGGGGATGGGCAACACGAAGGGGAAACAGCCCGGCGGGGCGTTAACCGAGAAGTATGCAGAGCTGTCTGCAGTGGTGTTGGATCAGTGATAGGTCACCAAAGGATCCAATTGAATAGGCATGAATTTTTAGGGAAGACGGTGCCCACCTTTCCGATTAGGTTTGGATGTCTTTCTGGAAGACATCAAAGGGGGCCTGCTTGTCGAGCTCAGGTGACTCGGTGGTGGGCATGGGACATAGTGTGGCTAGTCCCTATGCTGTGGCGGGTAGTGAGGAAAAAACAGGTATTTTCCGGTGTGTCCCAATGTAATTTCAGGTAAGCCAACAGCGCATCCAACCTCCCGGCACTGCGGATTGTGCAATTACAGTGCCTGTGATGGGAAGATGTGCTGGGCCACTTCCGGACCAACAGTCATCAACTAAAGATGGCTTGAGGTCTGGGGGTGTTTATTAGCAGCCGGCCGGGTTCCTGCTGTCTTTAAGACCATGGGAACCTGGGGCCGGGGACTCGCCCATTTGTTGATTAAGGGGTATTTGGATACCTCTGCCATTTACCTGTTTCCGCACTACAGCAGGCCCCCTCCTTTTTGCCAAAGGATGGCAAATTTGAATTTAAATCAATAAAGTGTGGCCCGTGTTTAACCCATATTATTGTCCCGCGTCTTTATTCCGGGGTTGGGAGGGCAAAAGGCAAATGGTTATGTCTATATCAAATGTTATTTAGCTAAACAGTACTGTTTCTGTGGGGTAGACCAGAAGTGTTGTAATATTAATTGTGAAACCTGCCAAAAGAAAGCAAGCAAATTAAAACATAATAGCTTTATAGCACACAGAGAAAAAAATCAGAAAAGGAAATCATATATATTTTTTATCAAGGAATGCTTATTCCTGCGTTGATCAGTGCAGCAGTTGTAAGTTCACCTGTTTTTCACTTTTAATAGAAGCTGGAAAACCAACTGCTGATTTGCTTATAATTATTTCTGAATGATTAGGAACAGAATGAAGAGATCAGACCATTAAGGAAGAAATTTCAAACCATCCAGACTCAGTGCTGATGCTATGTTAGATCAATTTTGTTGTATTTAAGGCAGGATTTTTTCCAACTTCTGTCGTCATTCCCAACCATTTTATCCTTCTTTCTGTCCCCAAAACACACCATCAATGGTGTTGCTAGAGATTACACAAAGGTTCTTGGTCAGATAATAATGCAGACAATAATGCAGTCTGTGAACTAGTACATTAATACAGCACTAACTGTAGAAGACAAATAAGGTAGAACCTTCCTTTTTTAAAATGGCGTTCTCCTGGAAAAGTTACTTTTGGGGGCTATAGATTCTCCCAACCTTTCAGCTAGCTCAATCAGTGGACACACTAGCTCGAAGATTCTGGGAGTTATAACCCCTAAAAGTAACTTTTCCAAGCCATGACTCAAAAATATCAGTAGAACAAAACAACAGCTGTTCCTAAATCCAGTTAGGATGATGGAACAACTAGGTAAGTAATCAATTCAAAATGGATCAAGGAGGGACATCTGCTGGCAAACATATGATCTGGTGGGGTTGTGACCAGTAGGGAGTGGAGGGCTGTCTCCACCAACCGTGGAGGTCTTTCCTTAAATGTTGTGCTCCCAAAAGTGTGTCCCTGTGGATGATGTGGGGTGAGGAAGGGAGATTCCTTACAGTTTGAGAACCATTGTAAGGCTAAATTGATGCAGGGCAGTCTGAAAATATTCAAAGGATTAATAGCATTACTTGTAAAAGTAATTCTAAATTTCCTCGGTCACTGTTGTGCCAAATATTAGGAGTACTTTTCTAAATGTTTTCACGTCATTAAATGACTTTATTGGAGTTTCACTATCAAGAAGTGGAGTATGAGGTCATGATGGGCCTAATATTTTAGTTCTACATAGTTTGGGAAATCACAACCAACATTAATCTGCCACAAATGTGAACTTTCTCCATATACAGATGTGCTCTTTCAAGTCATGACTGTGTCTGAAGTAGAATAGATGGTTAAGAGAAGGGCCTTCTGAACTGAAGTAATGAGGTACCTTTGAAACAATTAGTCCAGGAAACCTTACCTGGCACCTGCTTCAATATTATTTCAGTGCCATGTGAGGAATGTCTTTACTTTCCAATGTTTCTTAAGTCCTATACTGTTCAGGTAAAAGGTCATAGATCAATGGTGAGACTTCTGTGCAGAAGGTCTTATATTCATTTCCTGACATCTCCAGGTAGGACCAGGAAAGATTTCTGCTGAGGCTCTGGAAAACTGTTCCCAGTCAACGTAGAGAATGTTGAACTAAGACCACTCCACACTATATATAGACAATGTATCTATGAATGAAATGTTTCCCTACCCTTTTGTGTCATTCTTACTGTACAAGAAAGGCGATGACTGTTTACTCAAATGTAAGTTCTACTTGATTCATTATTCTCAAGAAAGTATGTACATGCTTGCATTCTCAATGTTTGATTACTGATCTAAGATTCTGTTTTGTATCACTATGTAGTTGAGGGCATTAAGGTGATTTATTTATAGCTTTATTATTTTCTCTCTCTCTGTGTGTGTGTGTGTGTGTGTAGGTTTGAGATACCTTTGAAATATGGCAGTGTAAATGTGCTAAATAGACAGAAAAAGGACTGCTGACCAAGTCTGTTGCTTAAGCCGTCAATCTGTTTTATGCACCCTCAACATTTAACCCCTGAAATGTCAACTGGGTGGCTGGGAAATATATATATATATATTAATATATATATTAGTTTGTTACTGAAGAGCTGTTACAGAATAATAAATAGAACCATCCTGCTTGTAGGATTAAACATTGCTGTGCTTTGAAAATTGGAAACTGTTGGAATCAGTATACCAGGATATATGTCATGGTTGGCCTCAGCGACTGGTCTCCTTGGGCATATGCAAGATGGCAATGCTCTAGCAAACCCTTTTCTCCAGTGTACCTTTATCCCCCACATAGCTCTTGAAGAGCATTAGATGAAGAGCTCCAGGGCAGAGATGAGAAACTTCTTTTTTGATTGGGGACTATAATGCATAAAATTCTGTGGTATTATGGGAGCCCACATTAAAAAATAAGTATTTCCTATCTGTCCTCCAGAGCATTGTGAGAAACTACACTGCTGGATCTAACAATACTTGGAGTGCTACTGTTCTCACTGCTTCCAGAGAATCCAAGGAAGGTCATCATTGCAGAAGGAGTCTCACATGTGTTGCCAGGGGCCTTGCTAAGATGAAGCCATTTCTGAGGCCTTCCTCAGAATCCGGCAGCGGACTGATTGTTGCTAAGTGAATGAGAGCACAGAGTTCGATTGACAGAACAGGACTTCCAGTGGCATAAAGCACTAATGTGGAGAACAGGGTGCTACATATGCACATGTGTAATTTAAATGTGTGTCTGTGCCCATTCGACACATGTTCTTCCAAGGTGTCTTTTAATCCACCTTCTGTGCTTCTGAAGATATGAAGCAAAAGACGGATAGAAGTGCCTCCTGGCTTTCTCTCCCTCCCTTGAACTGTACTGATTGGATTTCCAAGCTAGCTGCTGCAGCTGACATCCAGTGCAAGGGGTATGCACCCTTACAAGTGAAAAGCAAACAAATCCCAGGCTTTGTAAAAGACTTCATAAGGTCTGCTCACCGTATTAGAATACACAGTGTTTTCAGGATGTCAGATTAGCCCTGCCGTCAGCTTCAGCCAAGCACATTTCTGTGGCTGGTTTCTGGCATCCTGCCACAATTGACTTGCTTTTCATTCATCAAGTTCTACAGCACGGCTCCCTCGCTAGGCAACTGTTCCTTGCTCCTGCTGAAATCTCTTTATCACAAAGTTGGGTGCCTTTCCAAGAGCTGATCATGGTGAAAAGGTCTGCAATGCAAAGGGAGCGAGGGTAGGAGCAGGGAGAGAAACAATGCTATTTATTAGCACCAGCAAGGAGTCAGCTACAGAATGATACGTTTTCTCAGAGCCAGCCAGACTGTATCCCTAGTTGATGGTTTACTTCACCTTGTTCTTATCCTGTGACTGAGGATGACAGACATTATTTTAATGCATCACTTTGTTTCAGCCCCACACTATTCTATAAATATTTTGAGGATTTTTAAATTGGAAAAGTAGTATGCACCCTGATTAAATAAGCCAAACTTTGTTATAATTACAACGTGACTGCCCAAACATATACAAAAGCATACATTATTTTATTTGTTAGTGACTTAGATACCAGTTGCTGCTATGATAATCATGGCGATCACCCTGCTTTGGCTCATGTAGTAGGTTATTTGCATATACCAATGAGAGCTGTTGGGAGATGGAGCCAGAGAAACCAGAAAGGAGGGGTGAGTCAGAGAAGAGCCGTGAGGAGTTAGTCAGAGGAAGACAGTTAGAAGAAGATTGTGTGGGAGAGTCTGACGTGAGAAGTCAGTTAGTTAGAGTCAGAGATGAGAGTCTGAAGTAGAAGTTTGTCTGTGAGAGTTAGAGTGGCAGAGTTAAGAGTTAAAGAGAGCTAAGAGTGAAACAAGTTATTATTAAACTACTGAATACTTTAAGTCTTTGAAGAACCTGTTTATGTGATCTGTAACCAATAAACCTGTTTTGTTCAATGTTACTCTCAGCTTGGACCTCAATCTTTCTAATTACAGGTTGTTGACAAAGGTCAACTGGTGGCAGCATAAAGGAGGGAACGTGTCGTGTGTCTCAGGCTAGTGAAATAACCTGGGGACATGTAGGGGTGCGTCACAATAATTATAGCAAAATATGTCCACTGGAAGAAAAAAGGACACTCCCACACCCATAAATGACTGGTTTAATCATTTAATCATATTCTGAAACATTACCTTGTAACATATTATCAGGGGGTGCAAGGAAATTCTCTGCAAGGTACATATAAGTTTTGTGAGTGGATTTGTTATGTATTGGAATAAGAAAGTAAGAAATTGAACTTATGCTTTTGCTTTTTTTAAGAATGTAGGAATGTTTTGCTTATTTAAGACTGTGTACTGGTTTTTTAAAAGTAAAAAGTGAGAAACAATGTTGTTCTGTTAAAAGACATCAACTTAAGATGGCTAACAACCATCACTGATGTGTGTATGTGTGATGTTTTATAGCAATAATGTAATTAAATTCATTGCAATAATAATCAAAAGCCAGACTGAAAAGATGTGCATTCACACCATGGGTCCTGAGGAGAATACAGTGTATTTCACAATCTGTAAAGCAATGCAAGGGAAAGCTTTAGAAGGAGAGAGAGAGACCTGGAGAGGGGAGGAATTGCTATTCCTCTGGAGGATTATATAGGCCCTATCCTCTTGATTTAAGTAACAGAAGTTTAACATGTACTGGAGGGGCACTGGAAGGGTGAATCCATGTAGTGATCTTATGTATGTGTCTGGATTTGTATTTTATTTTAAGTCTTTAAAGAATGTACATCTGGAGATGTTTTCTTTGCATTCTGGATCTATTGCTTTGAAAGATAAAGATATCTGGGATTTTGCTCCTGACTCATTATGTTTCAAAGAGCCATTTGCATACTTCATTTTAACTACAAGCAACTCCTGCTCTAAGATATTGGGTGAATGAAACTCAAGGGCCTATATGTTATAGCATTCAGTTTATATACATATATATTCAAATTTAAAAAAAACAGACACACACACAGAGTAGAGGTTTTTTGCTGCACTCTGTTGCCCCCAAATCAAACAAATGCCCCTGTTCCAATTTGGTTTTACAGTTTTGTCCATAGATAGTAGACATCCCTGGTTGTCACCCCTTTCCGTTCCCTGCAGAGAAACCAATAGCAATGGCAGTTGAACATTTTTTGATTAATGGTACCAGGATAGTGGCCAATGCTACACCTAAAGGCAGTGCTAGTGTACAAACAGCATGACACAAATAAATCTGCCCTCCGAGACAAGGAAAAGGACAGGGGGACTCAAGCAGGATGGCTGAGGAATTTCAGCTGCTTCCAGCATCTTTTCCCAAGGGGTAACCTCACTCTCTCTACTATTAGGTCTGGTCCTGTTAAAACAATGTAATGTAGTTTTATGCAGTTATATCTGTATAATCAGAACCAAGAAGTTACAGGAGACAATGTGGAAATAGAATGCTTCACTTCTAGTCTTGATTTTAAAAACCATTTGGCTTAGATGCCTTCCTGAACAGGTTGCCATGGTAACTGGCTGGTGGTTATTAGCAACTTCCCTTATTTGACTATCTGGTGATATAGAAAGGGAGATGTGCAATACAGAATTAATTCCTATGATGAAACAAGCAGTTTCTGCTCTGGTGCAAACTGAACAGCAGGATGCCTCATGGTCTGTATTTAAATGACTTGCTAATGATCTAGTAAAAAGTAAACATAGACAGCTTTGTGGCAAAATTTGAAGACGGTGTAGGGAGGGGGGGATCCAGGATAGTTCAGCATTCAGTTATATGTTAAAAATTATACAAGATGTTGCAAGATGTATTTCACTGGAAATTAAATACCAGGCAACAAGTAACCTTGATAAATGCTACACTTAAGAAAACCAAAATTGGCAATGTATATATTAGGGTATGTGGTGTATATTAGAATTGAGATAAATTATTGTGTGCTTCAGTTTTCACATTGCATTTTGCCATTTTGTTGAGGTCAGAAATTTTATTGGTAATATAAGGTTTAATAAGCTGGAACTACATTTACTTATTTACCTATGTATTTAATATCCCACATTTCAACATTGTGGGCCCACGGTGGCGTACATATTAGTTTAAAAACCAGATAAAACTACAAAACACTTAGTTACTATATTAAAATACTATTAAATAAATTATCAAATTATAACAAACACATGATTAATACAGTGAAAACTAATTTATGCTACTTATAAATAACAGCAGCAACAAAACAATATGAATAGGTCCCAATTGGTGGTCACACGCTTGTTTTGATAAAAATACTTTGGTTTGCTGGTGGAAGGACAACAAAGAAGGGGGCAACCTAATGTTTCTTGGATGTGAGTTCCAAAGAATTGGAGCAACTGCCAAAAAGGATCTCTCTCTCATCTTCATCACACAGGAGTATTGGATGTATTGGAAAACAGGAGAGGTAGCCATGTTGGCCTGTCACAGTAAAACCAACAAAGAGTCCAGTACTACTTTACAGAGTAGATTTTATTTAGTATAACTTTTTGTTGACTGCAGCCCATGTTACCAGATGTATATGATGCTGCCTAAGTTAGCACATGTGAGGGTGAGAGACATATGGAAAAGCAGCAATTTAAAAGGTACAACGCTGATAATCCTCTTAAGAGTGGTCATTTATCAAACAATATATGTGAGGTAAAAAGGACATCCTAGCACAGATAAGCAGATTAACACCTGTACATGAAAACAGGAAAGCTCTGGTCCCATCCAAGTTGTAAGAGATATAGCTTAATCTCTAAATGTACTCCCATGAGTGGGAGATTGTAACTGAAAAGTCCAGAGGAAATAAAAATGCAAAAAGTACAGATAGTGTAAATTATCAAAACACTAGCCATTAACAAACAAAGGTTGCTTAACCATTTCCCAATGGAATCCTGAAGTTCTTTGGTTCACTCTGTAATCAGAGGCAGAATTTGAAGGAATGAGGAATGTGCCTCTATTAGTTTTTGAATATTGCCATTTCCGATGCAAAATTCATGCCCATTTATTCTTTAGCCCAGAATCTGGCCTGTTTGCCCTGTATCAATTGTAGCAGCTCACAACTGATGGTGTAATACTACATTGAGAATTAACAGATACATGAACCCTTGATGTAGACATTTATTTCATTTCATATTATTATTTTTACCCTGCCCTTTTCCCAGAGAGGACCCAAGGCAATTTACAATATTAAAACAGACAGTATTAAAATCTGAAAATAAAATTGATGATGGTGTTAAAAAGCAATTAAATTGGTATCATTTCTAAAAACAGCTTAAACAAATTAAAAAAACATATTAAAAAGATAAAAAGACATACTACCCCATGGGTGGGGGGGCAGTTCAGTTACTGTTCAAGTTTGTCTGAAGATTATTCGGTGCTGTTATTATGTTTCCAGATGGCAATACTGTACTCTAAAGCCAGTTGGAGAGCGCTTCCATCTCTCAGGCAGCAAAGAAAAGGAGGAGAGAGATGAATGCAGGGAAAGGTTTGGCAAGAGAAAAAGACTGGTGGCACAGTACCTAGCTGAGTGTGCTACTTATCTTGCTGGAAGCATACAGACCAAAAGCTAGCATCCTGAAGTATGGGAAAGGAAAGAGGTCCAGTGAGCAGATCAACCTGCTAGTGAGATGTTGCTGGGACACAGTATTTACCTGCATAGTTTTTGTGTGTGGTGGAAGTAATGGGTTGCCTTTTTGGGGAAGGAAGGAAGGAAGGAAGGAAGGAAGGAAGGAAGGAAGGAAGGAAGGAAGGAAGGAAGGAAGGAAGGAAGGAAGGAAGGAAAATAAAAAGGACAAAGGGAGAGGAAAGAATGAGAAAGATTCATCTAAAAGATTCCTTTTTATGATAGAAAAGTAGGCTTCTCTAGGTCAAAGACCAGGTTGTAACCTTTTGCTAGTCTTGTTGTGCCCAGTATGCCAGATTCTTCTTCATGCCTATGAAGAGCAAGTACGGTTTCCTCCTGCTCTCCAATCAGCCTTGCCATTGAAAGGATTGTCTTTTCACACCTAGACACAAAGCAGTTTGCACACATTAATTATGCAAAACTGGGAAGATTTCAGGGACATTTGATGATTCAAAGTCTAGAATCCGATTGATTGCATCTTTCTTACCATCAGCCAGTCTTTCTGTTCCTTCTGTATGTGCCTGTCTTGCTTGTCAAAGGGAAAAGAACCCCTACAAGATATGGAGATTTTAAACACAGAAAACAAATGCTTTTTGCCTTACCCCTCGGCATGCCAAGCTGTCAGATTTCTTGCCCTGGCATCGCATCGGGTCAAGACAGCTGGAAGTTTCAAAGATAAAGAATGTTGTGTGTATTCTTTACACCCCTAGTCAAAGAATCCTTGTTGCTAGACTGACTTCCTGCTGCTGTTTATATCCCCAAACATAAGTTAAATCTTTAAAACTCACATGGTGGCAAAACCCTTCTCTCTGGTGGCTCTTGGAACTTGATATGTTTGTTAAATTGACTTCTTATTTCAATTTGTCAGGAAGAAGCCAAAACCAACAGCGTGTTACATAATGTCTGATCCGCTGGCGAGATTTCTCTGCTAGCGCGGGCCTCCATTATCTTCCTCCTCGGATAGCGGACCACACAGTGGTCTCACTTGAGCGATCTGGTAGGGGAAGGGAAAGGAGCGGAGTATATCCTCTGGGTTCTCGCCTCCTTTCGGCCTCTTCATTACTTGCTGTAGCCGAGGAAAGAGCTCCCCAGTTTTGGCTCTTTTTCCGAACTACGTCACTACAGCTCTTGGTTGCTTCTTCGGAAAGGGGGGCTGCATCGGCACCCCCCTCACGGTTTGATCGCTCGGCAACTGTCCCGGTTAAGGGGCAGTTTGCATAATTTTAATTATGGTTGATTAAATTTAAAAAACAAAAAGAAAGAAAGGCGGAGAATCTTAAGAAATTGTAGGGGGGCGCGAGGAAGGGGCTCGGCTGCCGGGCTGGTCCAGCAAGGGCTGTCACCACCAGGCAAGGGCTTGGATTGCTAAGGAGAACAAATAGTAAACAACCCTAAGGCAGTGACATATTAAATAAATACGTAATAAATAAATAAATACATAATGAGCAAGACGGCGACGAAGAGGGAAAAATAGGTTTTGGTCACATTTTAGAAGCATTTTGGCGTGCGCCCCCCCCCGCTCCCCCCTCCTGACCAGCAGGGTATAGGGAGGATTTTAATGTTAGAAATAAATTGGTTTAATTCAAATTGATTAGGGTTACAATAGATAAATTTTATTGATTGATGGTGTTTTATAATATTTATTGGTAGAGTGGTTTATAAAAAATAAAAAATAAAAGAAATACTAATAGAAATTTAATTTAACAATTGATAGCTTGATGTGTTTTACGTGTGGGGTTGCCTTAAGGTGGGTACAACCCCTTTGTAGAGGTGGTATCCAGTTCATTGTATGCATATATACAATAATATAGTGATAATACTACTAATATTAGTAATAAAATACATGAATAAATAAATTAAATAAATAGTAATAATAATAATAATAAATTAATTAATTATTTAAATTGTGTGACAATAATTAATAACTATTGGAAATAATTATAAGGATATAATTGATATTCTACAGGGGGTATAGCGAGTTGGCACTGGGTTCAAGTCTTAATATGGGGGAGGAGAATTAGGTTTCTTTGAGATTTATTGATTTATTGATTGGTTTTACTCATAGCGCTGGGCCTTTGCTCAGAGGAATTAATGGGTAATTAATTGAGCATTTAGGCAGCAATACATCTGGGGAGCTTGCACAGTATGAAATTTAGCTTAATGAGAACCAGGTTTTCACTTAAGTGGCTGGGTTGGCATCCAGGAAGGGACAAGGTAACAAAAAAAAAAAAAAGGGGGGGGGGTGAAGCATCCAGCTAAAAGAGAGCTGCTCCTCAGATATCGCCTTCCCAATCCTCTGATGAGGAAGCTTGGCCAATATGGCACCAGCTTCAAGAAAATTTCAGCTGTGGAAGCTGAAAGAGCAGAGCAATGGGTAGCACAGAGTGACTCGCAACTAAGACAGTCTGTGAGGGAGGCTAAGAGTCATAGAAAGGTTAGACTCTAGGCTATGGCTAAAAAATTAATGTTCCATTTTGCGGCTTTAGAGGATGACCAGAGGGCTGTGCGGCCGCCCAGGAAGGGATTGGTGGCATCAGCTACAATGCCTCAGTGTCAGAACGAGGAAGAGGGGCAGGGACTGCGAACCAATCCACCGAGGGATTCTGGGGCAGGTTTAGGTCATAGAAGAGATGGCTTCGGATGAGCATTTTAATGGGGAGGAGCAGGAACACCACCCCCAGTAGCACATGAGTTGGCACCAACACCTGACATGTTTAACAAGTACAGGCGTGGCCACGGCCAGGTAGCGATCAGGGCAGCTGGCCGATGCAGGTAACACATAACACACAGGGCTATGGGGCTCCAGTTGGCACCTGGCCCAGCACCAGTACACCAGCAGGGAGTTGGGATACCCCCTACTCTCAGTTTGCTTTACCAGCGGTCATTGGATCAACGTCGTGCGTAGGGGTCTGGCCTTAGCTATTAGCACCGGACAAGGGATACAAGATAGGACAGGGGCAAAACTGGTTGATGGGTTTTTGGATTTACGCTCGTGTGGTAGTGAAGGCACAGCCATTGTGGGCCCGGCCTCTATTCCAGTACAGGGATTTGATTTACAGGGCCTACGTAGACTCCGCGGGGTAGGCGTGGTTGACCTATGCTGTATCATTCCGTATGCAGAGTGCTATTCATCCAGATCTGAGGTGGGAAGAACCGCTGAAGGGCCTGTGGCTGCAACATACGAACCCTGCCAGGCCTAATCTAGGTGATACGTTCGATAGCGGTCACCTCATACATAAGCCAGGTCTTCCTCCAAGTCCCGTGGTGGCATGGGGTAAGCTGTTCACCCCGCTTGCTCTGTATGGACCATAACACCAAGGGTATGTGCACGCGCAAACCTTGCCACGTTAGGCACAAATGTTTGGCCCGCAGGGGTCAGCATCCCAGCACGTCATGTTTTAGGGCCAGAGGTCAGCGAAATATTAATAAGGATACCCCAAGGGGCAAAAGACTGACAGTGGGGGGGCCTCCTCTAACAAAGGGTCCCAGCCCAATTAAGATGTCTGTATTAGAGACCTGGTTATGGGATTACCCTGGGCAGACAGACACACAGTATTTATTGCATGGCTTTATGGAAGGTCCTAGGATACCGCCGTTAGGTGAATGTAAGGTCTTTTTGCAAATATTTGGAGTCAGTGCAGGGGATGGAAGGTATTGTTAAGCCAAATGCAGAAGGAAGTTACAGAAGGTAGAGTTTCTGGACCTTTACAGCATCCCCCATTAGAGAACTACAGGGTATTGCCATTGGAAGTGGTGCCCTAGTAGATTAAGTGAGAGTACAGGCTCATTCATCATTTGTCTTACCCGGTGGGAGAGTATGTGACTGACGCCATACTGCAGGTACTTTGCACTGTGCGCTACACCTCTTTAAGTCAGCATTTCACATTTTCCTGTCCACCCACATAACCTTGGGCTCCTGGGCTTAAATTTCCAAGGTTCCTACTATATTGATAGGGCACTGCCAATGGCTGTTCTAATTCATGCGCTGCATTTGAGCGCTTCAGTCATTTGTGGAATGGAAGCTCAGGAGCAGGATAGGTTGTAAGTACACTGCCCATTGTATGGATGACTATCCTTTTTGTGGTGTAAGCAACACTGGTCACTGCAGATTTATATTGAAAACTTTCCAAACAATGGCACAGGAGTTGGGGTCACCATTAGCTGAGGAGAAAACAGAAAGGCCAGCTACGACATTTACTTTCCTGGGAATAGAATCAGACACTAGGCAACAAGCCTCCTGGTTGCCAGATGACAAACTGGAGACCCTCAGGTCTTGGATTGGTCTACTCAGGGACAGTATACATGTAGAGTAATTGCTCCAGGCCGGGCATTTATGCAATGCAATGAGTGGTCTGTGTCGCCCCCTTTTCATCAAATCCGGGTTACAGAAGGCACGCGTCAGGATTGGCAAGTTTGGAGTCGGTTCCTTGGTGATATCAGCTTAACTGATGCACTGTCATGACAATAGATTGATAGGGTTAGGGAGTTAGTTGCAGGAGCCCAGGAATTCCCAGAGACTCTTCCCTCTGAGGTTTGGGCAAATCCGCATGTTGATGCAGATAGCATGTTAGGTTTGTGCACTGACCTGAGGATAATAAACAGGTATTTGACGGCGAGCATTAGATTTCAGGAGATTCAAAACCCAAGGGGCTGGGGGCTGATTTGGCTGCTCCGGTGGAACAACTGCAACAGTTTATAGTTAGTCACATAGGAAGGAACTGCTGATGGGATCCATAAAGGGCAAGTGGTCAACTATGGTTTTCAGGCCCCAATTTTGGGAGTATCAGGACCATACCTCTGTGTTGGACATTAAGAAGACATTTGCAGGCTAAAGTTAAGAAAGGGGTCGGGTCTAGGATACAAGGGTACCCATATCCCTAGCATTATAAAATTGACTGTCAACGGCTTGCCATTTATAGGGTCAAGTACGAGGCAGTGTTATTTTAGGGCGGCATCACTGTTAATATAAGTTGATGCATTTCAGATTCATTAACTAGTAACTACAGGAAAGAGTGACCTGACCAAGGTAGCATTACAATGGCAGCATGTCAGGTGACAGGACACTTTGGTCAGGTTGTACATTCACTGATCCAAAGCGACCAGCGAGGTTGAGGTGCCGATCTTAGTCCAGCTCCATTTCTATAGTGGAGCTATGCCCGGTAAGAGCGGGAGGTGCATATTTAACAGCCAGGAGGCATCGACGGGATCACTTCCTTGTGCACTAAGTCGTTCTCCTTTAACAGAGTACCAGTCAAGTAAGATCACAGACATGGCACTGCATAAGGTGGGAATTTCATGATTTACGGTTTAGTGCACATTTTGATAGAAGGGGTGCTGTTTCAACTGCAGCCACCCTAGTCTACCATCCTGACGATATTCAACAGCTTAGATGTGGTCATTCAATAGCTTGCTGTGGATATGTCAGAACACCCCCTCATGTCTGGGCAGGCGCCTGGGTCTTTTGTCATTATAGGTCCGGTAGTGATGGCGAGGCAGCTACATATTATGGTGCTTAACTGTATTTGGCTTGCAACTCCCATTTCTGTTGTTAATACAATTGGGAAGTAAGGATCAGGCCTGTGTAGTTGAAAGGCCTTGATCTGGATGTACTATGTGACCTCAGACGGCTGAGGGCAAATGACTGCAATGTGCATTATATGGTCCACGACCATCCTGAGGCTTGCATGGAGAACAGACTGCCGAGTTCAGCGAGTTATCAATGCACAGAGGAGTGTTACCAGAGAACTATGCAGAGCTGGATGTACTGGCCCCGAATCGGTGATTGGTCACCAGGGGATCCATGTAGTTCGACCTGAGCTCTTTTGGAATGCCCAGTGCGTTAACACTGCATGGAAGTGTTGACAGTGAAGTGTATCTGGCAGCGCTCAATGGCCTTGGATTGGTGAATGATCACCAGAATTCGCATGAAGAGACCTGAGCTGTGCTGGCATGGCCAGCGGGTTAATGCTACGTGGAGGAGTGTTAACAGTGAAGTGCATCAGGCAAGCATGGCTTGACCGGAGTCTGTAACACGGTGGAGTGCACCTCTCAGACAGAGGTTATGATTCATATATTACAGACATTCAGGGGGGCCTGCCTATGGAGCCTCGGAGGCTGGTTGGCGGGCATGGGACTTAGCTTAGCTAGTCCCTATGCTGTGGCGGGTAGTGTGGATAGAACAGGTTTCGGTGAGTCCCATCACAAACACAGGTAAAGTATAGCTCATCTGATCTCCCAGCACTGCCGATCGTGCGATTACAGTGCTTGGGGGAGAAGATCTGCTGGGGCCACTCCCGGACCAACAGCCAACAATGAGGAGGGGGCTGGAGGTCCGTGGGTGGTCAAATTGGGGCCGGCCGGGTTCTTGCTGTCTTCGGACCACGGGTACTTGGGGCCCGGGACTCGCCCATAATTTGGTAGGGGTCCGTTGAGACCCCTCTGCAGAACCTGATTCCGCACTACGGCAGGACCCCCCAATTTATTGAGGGCATTAATGAATAATTAATAAAGTGTGGCCCATGTTTATTCCATAATATTTGTCTCGTGTCTTTATTCCGGGGTAAGGGGGTAATGGTTCTTTTAAGGCTGTTGCCAAAGCATATGGGTTCAAAAGCAATACCCTCTTGGAAGAAAGATTTCTGGGGGGAAAATAGTAGAGGTGATTACCCAGAATCACACCTTTGAGTGCTTGACTTAACTTGGATGGTCATACCACATAGGAGGTGAAGATAAACCTAGCTTTCCAGCTAGCAGTTTAAACTGTTTCCCACTGGTCTTTTTTTTTTTTTAAATCATAATAAAGCACCCAGGGTTCTGAGCTGTGCAGGAGTTCTTTGGGAAAGGATGTTTTGGCTTATTTTGATGCAACGTGTCCAGGCATGAAGCAGGAAAGAGCTGCTGCAGCCTTGAAGTTCATGTTAAATGCAGCACAGCAGTGCCCCCTGGGGCAAAGCTGTGGCTCAGACGATGCTTCTGACTTGAAATTCTTGACAGTGTGGAGGCTACACAACAGCCACTTGCCTTCACATTGCTGTATTTTTATAAACTGGGTCCTTGAAGATAAGAAATACATTATAGACAACCATCTGCTGATTCTGTATATAGCCCTTACTCAGTCTGTTCCCTGCCAAGTGCCACAACCTTCACCTTCTTGTTTGCTTCTGCTGTGTGATGACAGCACAAAATGGAGACACGCTGCAAGAAATACATGAAGAAAGAAGGATGTGTGGTTTAGACCCTGAAAGGCACAAACCTCTTCTTGGGCTGTGTTAAAGGTGTGATTTTTCTGTGGCCAAAAATTGTGTACCCCCTAAGAAATACTGAATGATTTCTATACTTAGACACCTGTACAAGGGAGACCAAGATTCAGGGCCTTAGCAATTGTTCCCTAGCACCTGTCTCTTTCCAAGTGTTTAGTTTTCTGAGCTGTAGATATCTCTTACCAATGAACCATCTTTTTCCTATAGATCTAGATCTTGATACATAGATCTATACATAAGGGGATGTTCTGAGTACACTTGCAACTCCTTGACAAAGCTGCCTTATATCAAGTCAGTTCACTGGTCCATGCAACTCAGTATTGCCTGTCATATTGACTGGCAATAGTCCTCCAGGATTTCAAACAGAGATGTCCCTTGGTGCTACTTGGAAGGACAAGGGTTTGAACCTCAGACTTTCTCCTTGCAAATCATGGACCCCTTCCACTAAGTTATCACTCTAGCTAAGGGCTAAAGAGAAACCTGTGTATGCTCCCTCTTTTTATGAATGGTGGGCTGTTACCAAGATGAATATTATCATCCAGCCCTTCTTCTGGACCTGGGATGCTTGAAAGGGTTACTAATCGACAGCAAACTGTCTTACCCGGAGTTTGATCACTGGTCCATCTTAGACCAGAGGTGGACATGTCAAGGGGTCTGATGCCAAATGTGTAACCCCCAGTTCCCTCTGCAGACTGCACAGAGCCAGGAGATAGACCTTTTGTACCATTTATCCATTTAAAGAAACAAAACAAGAAGTCCCCTGGTTATAGGCACTTTCAGTTTTGTTTTGGGGTGGAGCGGATTCTTAGGGCACTGATGTAAAACTACCCACGGATGCCTCCAGAAGGAAAATTGGCCTATTTTTTATGTTTAAAAAATAACTTTTGAGGAGCCACAAACATGTCCCTGGGGTATCATATGCGGGCCACAGGCCACACTTGCCCACCCATGATCTTGGCCACTGTGACCAATTGACCAAAGATCCACTGGAATGATGGATATTTCTCTTACCTTCAAGATTCTCTAACAAGAGATGGAAGGGATTTTGTCTAACGTCCCTCATAAATTCAAAGCACATGCTTTATCTCTGAGCTAGGGCTTCTAAGCCATGGTTCAATTTTTTATGTTTAGATCATCCTTGGCTTGGAATAAATTATTTACACTACAGTACACATTTCCAGTGTGACTGACAGTTTTTCTTTTCCATTTTTCATCAGTTTTTCTCAAGCATGCTTTTCCTTCCTCTTCTCTTTCTCCTCCTCTTCTTTCTCCTCTTCCTCCTTTCTTTTTCCTCTAGAACCCTGTTTTTCTCCTGACAAAGCTTACACAGAAAACCAAAGAGGAAATTTCAGATAAGGTGGAAATTCAGTCATGTATAACACCCACACTTCAATGGAACTTGCTCAGCAATGTTATTAAAACAACACAAAAATGTGGCAATCCTAACCAAAATAATGTGGAACATTGAAATGCACAATCTGCATATATGGAATTGAACTGTCCATTTAACTAATATTGGCTGGAGTCCTAATGGTGTTCTTATAAACTCTATGTTATTTACCACAGCTAACTGCAACCAACTGATGTGGTGCCTATCTCACTTGTTCAATTAGGTACATGGCTAAACACATGATCGAAATGAACCCTGGCAGCTCATCAGTTAGTCACAACATGGCAAGTTATGCAAACGTTATGTGAACACGAATAGCATTCTGGCTATGAAGACTATCTGACTGAATTGAATTATTGTGACCTTGGCTACAAAATTAACCAAGCCACTGTTTTCCCCACTGGAAGATATACATTGCTGTTTCTTTCATTCTTCCATGCCAGAATGAGGAACTGTGAGTTTTTTCCTTTCTGCTTTCAAGATGTTTTCTGGTGCTGTTAATGAGATATTTCACGTTGGTGAAAACAATTTTTGTGGACATTGTGTAACTTAGCATGATATTTATTTATTTATTTACTTATTTATTTATTTATTTAACTTCTGTGCCCCCTTTCCCCAGCAATGGGACTCATCTGAAAGCCATTTAAAGACACATAACAAAAAATAAGTTCAGCATTCATCATTAAAAGGTCTTCCTCACTAATCACTCAGTGGACAAAGGCCTTCATAAATAAAAATATCTTCTACCCACATAAGGGTGGCTGTTCTGTTGCAGCCACTAAGAAGGTCTTCTCTCATTGTCTTCACCATACATGCCTTTGATGTGGTAGGCAGAAAGCAAAGCCTCTCCTGAAGATCTGAAGATCTGGGCAGGCTCACAGCAAAAGATAAGGACCTTCAGATTGCCTGGGCCTAAGCCATATACAGTGGTGCCTCGACTTACGACCATAATCCGTTCCAGAAGATGGACGTAACTCGAAATGGTCATAAGTCAAAGCACCATTTCCCATAGGAATGCATTGAAATGCAATTAATCCATTCCGGCCGAAGAAAACAATCACCAAAAAAAATATAAATCGCTGCAAGACTCATTGGAAACGTGATTAATCCCTTCCGGCCGAAGGGGAGGAGGAAAGAAAAGAAAAGCAATCAAGCGTGCAAGACCCATTGGAAATGCACAGAAAACAAATGGAGCAGATTGGAAATGCACAGAGAACAAAGGGGGCAGGTCGGAAATGCAAAGAAAACAAAGGAAAAAGCAAGGGAAGCATGCAGGACCCATCGGAAATGGGGAAAAAAACCCCAAAAAAGCAACCAACCCCCCAAGACCCATTGGAAATGGGGGGAAAAAGGCAACAAACAAACAAACCCCCCAAGACCCATCGGAAATGGGGGGAAAGCCAACAAACAAACAAAAACCCCAAGACCCATCGGAAATGGGGAAATAAACCCCAAAAAGCAACAAAAAACCCCAAGACCCATCGGAAATGGGAAAAAAAAACCCAAAAAAAACAAACCCCCCAAGACCCATCACAGCACAGAAACATAACCCCCCCAGCTCAAAACCACGCTGCAAAAACACCCAGAACAGTTTTTTAAAAGCAGAAAACAGCACCTTATCTTACAAGGCAGCCCAAAGCCTCCCTGCAAACATACACACACACACTCCCAGAAGCAGAAGGAGGCAGTCCTAAGCCTCCGACGATGACGCACACTCTTTAACTGCTGGAGTGAAAGAGCTACAAAGAAGCAGCCTCGTCGCCACCTACAGTTAGAAATTTGAATTTCCCGCCTTTTTCCCCCTGCCTTTTTCTGTTTGTAAGTGGAAGCTCCGGTCGCAAGTAGAAGCAAAATTTTGCAGCCAGAGCTGGTCGTAACTCGAAATGGTCGTAAGTAGGGACGTTCGTAAGTCGAGGCACCACTGTAAGGCCTTATGGGTCATAACAAGCACTTTGAATTGTGCCTGTAAATGGGGCAAAAGCCAATAAGGCTTTTGTAGCATAGAATTTCTATTCTTACTATTAAGAATGGGATTTTCAGAAATAATGAGCTCTCTATGGCAAACTGGTGTACCATGGCCATCTCTACAGTGGCAACAGCAGCATTTGTTGAATTTGGCTGTTGCAAATTTTTTGCGGGGGGCATCCATTTTTGTTAATTTTGGAAGACTTTATATGCATGGATTTCATGACATTTAGAATGGAAAGAATGTGAGGTTTTAAAAAAATGAATGTAGAAGGAAGTGAAAATGACATATTTCCGCATTCCTATCTTATACTTGGTTGTTGTTGCGGCTGTTACATGCTGTCGAGTCGGAACTGACTTACAGTGACCCTAACAGGGTTTTCAAGGTAGGTTTAAGGAGTGGTTTTACCAGTTCCACTCCCCCAATCAATTGTCATGGCTGAGTGGGGATTTGAACCCTGTTCTTCTGAGTCCTAGTCCATCCATCATGCTATCTGCTACACCACACTTGGTAAGAATGGGGAAATCTGGTAGAAGGAGAAATTGCCAAAATTCAGCAAGACCTTGGCAAAACTGTGGGTTCTCTTCCTTTTGCAAGGGGAGACAAATGATTCTGAAAATATTGTAGAAAATGTTGGATTCGACACTCAGTCAGAGAGACTTCTCTGTGCATCATGTAGCTGAGTGTTCCACAGGGCTGGAACAGAAAGAATGAAGGACACAGAAGGGAAATGGAAGAATGCCTTTTTAAATTGGAGAAATAATTGGAAGAGTAGCCCAAAGCAGAGAGAATGTGAAGGGACAAAGAGAAAGAGATGTCCAAAGAGATACTGAGGACTGAGTTCATGTAAGCTCTTGAAAGCAGTCACATTTCTTAATTATTTTAAAAATACATCGTTTCCACCATTACCCCTGGCCCCCATCCCATATCTCTATTTTGTATGATCGTCTGCTTTCTTTTTGTGAAGCCAACCTATTTTCTACTTTCGCTGGACTCCTTTCTCAAAAGTCTCTGAAAATGTCAGGCCCTGCTCTTAGATTATGAAAAAAATAACACGGCCACGGCCTTTTCCAGTGCTATTTCTAAAGCTATGATTGTGTTATTTCCAACTTTGGAAGGCAAATAGTTTGAGAGAGACCATACTAACACTATTGTATTTTCCTTTTGAATCTGGCACAGGCTTAAGACTACAAAAAATTTAGGGGCAAATCACACATGTCATCAGCCTCAGATCAGGGTTAAAACTGAAGAGCATTCAGAATGATTCACAGTAAGAATGTAACCTTAATATTTTCTTGGGCTATGAAATTATCTCCAAGGTGAAAAATATATGAAGAATATATGACTAAATGCAGAGGGAACTATCTGAACACGGTTCTCAGAAAAATCAAGCAGCTTTCAGTTTGAATGTTACTGATGTGTCCCATTGATTTCAATGGAAATGAAGTTCAAATAACTTACTGAGTGTTGGACCACAATATTTCATGGGAAAGATTATAGCTGCATCAAAAGTTTTTGTATTGGAAGGGAGTACCAATTGATCATGATTATGACTCAGGAACATAGTCGAAGTTACCTCTTTGGACTTAATTGTAGCTCAGTATTGTACATAATCCAGCATTCCAAGGATCCCAATTTACAATGTCCAGTACCTTTTCCGTATGTTTTTGCTTTTGTTTTGGGTTTTGTTTTTGTTTTATTTTTGATGGATCACTACCTGCCTCTTGTGTGTAGGAGGGATATTATGGATACTTTTAAAAATGCACACAAACGTCTGCAATACATTTCTTCAGATTTCACCCCCAACCGCTCTGTAAAATGTCAACTTCTAAGTAGGACATGGAAGCATTTTGACTTTAGTGCATTATCATGTCAACAAATGATGCCATCCAAGTTTGGAATTTTTTGGTTCCTAAAATGAACCTTAAAGTAATGAGCCAGAACTGGCATGCATTCACTGATCAATTCTTCAGCATTTGACTTTGGTAGGATTCCCTTGAGGAAGACCCTAAATGTAATACAAAGGTAAAGACATCAAGCTGCACAGAACAATAAAAACAGTAAAGACAATTACTGCCATTCTGAAGCTTCTCCTTAATAGTATGCACATCAGAATGTGAGCCATTCCAGTAAAGCAAGGATCCCATCCCTGTGACTTCTATTATGGCATGGGTGTTCATATAGTCTAGAGAAGACAACCCACTCCCACCCATTCCTACCTGCCTGGCTGCTGCAGGGTCAAGAAGAGAATTCTTGCTTCCCTGTTCCCTGGCACATGTATCCATTCCAGTTGCCAAGAGGCCTGGGACAGCTCGTTTTTCCAAAGTACCTGATGCCATACTAATGACATCAGGTGCTCTGTGAAAATTGCATCTTACCAGGTCCCTGATGCCTGAGACACAGCAGTATTGTTTACAGAGAAGAATGATGAGGGAGAAAGAACTCCCTCCCTCAACTGCTGCTAGATCATTAACAGCGACAAGGTATGGATGTTTGAGGACTCATGGGAGAAAGTGAAATAAAGAGCTGAATTCAAAACTCTTGAGGAATTCCACCTGCCCCAAAGCATCCTCCAATCTATCTTTTAATTTCTGGTCCCATTTAGAATCAAAAGAATGCAGAATTCAGAATGCAATTGGGAGAGAAAAGGAGGCAAGGTAATGAGAGATTTTGGAATTATGGGGAGTATTATTTCATCCTGAAGCTTATAAATTGTTTATATTATTGCTTTTCTGGGTTGTCTCTTTTTTTCTTGTTCACCCCAAACAATTTTACCTTCTTTGGGAGGGTAGGATCAACTTACTCCTTTTTTCAAAATACAGTTTAGGAAGGCATTGTTTTCAGATAGAACAGATAGTGCAGTCTGACAGTTCAGATCTGTGTCTGTGACCACTGCCACCCCTGCTCCTGTTGGAGTTGGTGGGAAGGTCCTCTTTGACCATGGGTTCCATGAAATCCGAACTATTGTTACTGCCTGAGCTAGCCTTTATTAAAGTGGGTGAGAAGAATACAAAGGCTGGCTGGGTGCCTGATTCTTCCTGCCTTGACCACTTACAGTGGGGCTTCTGCTAACTCCCTGTGACTTTCTCTCACCACTGGGCTTGAGCTTCAGTCACTAGGCCAGCACAGTCTCCAGTCTATGGATGGGGTCTAGGTCTCCATACTGAGCCAAACCAGCTGATGCTCTTTAAGATGGGCTGGTAATGATGGGCTGATGCAGGTCCCTGAGTATTTCTAGAAGTTCTGCTGTTGGAGGTCCTTCTCCTGCTTCCTCTGCCAGTTTCTCTTTTGGGTTGGGTAGGGGCCAGCGGCCCAAGGCTTGGCCAGGCATCTTAGTCTCTATAGTGTTGATCTTGGAGGGCTGAACAACAGTGCATCTCCCTCATCTCCTCTTCTTCTTGCTGAGTGGAATTGTGCTCAGTCCCCCATCCAGGGATTCTGTGTCATCAGTGGGCAGTCCTCCCCAAAGGCACAAAAGACAGTTGCGGGCTTGTGTGTGGCCTCTTTTCAGACCTCTCCCTCTGAGTCCTTAGAGATGTGCAAACCCTGGTCACCTTCCTTCTTTGAGCCAGTTCCTGCCAACTTGGCTCAGCCTCTGCTCCAACTGTTAGGTATGGCTCATCAGCCTCTGCCTTCTTCCTCCCATCTGGGACCTCACACCTGCTCTCCACACCCTTGGGCCACTCTCTAGCCCAGATCTCCATGAGTTCCATCAGGGGCATGAATCCAAGGAAGATGCCCCCCTCCCAGAGACAGTCAGAGCACTGCCTTCACAACATCTCCACCTCAGGTATTTTAATTTTACATGTATTTATGCCAAGACCCAAAATGGTCAAAGTACTAACATGGTTCATTGCAGTTCAATATAATGAACAGAACATTTTTCCATATTCCGGAATGTGGAACAGATCTTATGGGGTGTGGGCTGCTAATTGTTGGAAAAAGGTGAAGCACAGCAAGACTTTTGCAAGGTTAGGCAGACCTTAGGGTGGAGGAGTCAGATGCCTATATGTTGCAAGGGTGCTCTTTCTCTTCCACCCATCACTCTCTCCTTTCTTCCCTCTCTCATCCCTGTTTGTCTCTCCTCCCTTCTTCTCATGATTCCTGTCAGGTCCTTCTTGCTGTAAGGGCAATGCAGTACAAAATTTGCATCACTTTCCATTTGTATACTTTTAGTATTTATGATATTGTAGCTGTTCTAACACACAACAGAAATTAGGCTGACCTAAGAAGAGCTATATCTATTTTGTGAAAAATTCATAAGGCCTTATTGATAAACATATGTTTGATCTGAGTTTTCAAAACTCTCAAACGCTGGCCACAGAATTTGAAATGAACCACTTGATTTTTTATTGAACATTGCACAGCATCTAGCAGTTCTGAATATTAAGATGTAATGCTTTAAAAAAATGAAAGGAAAAGAACACTCTGCAGGGTTTGTGGTTATTGTTGTGCAGGAATACAGTAATGATCTTCTTGCGACAGAGCAAATCAACATTCTATAGGGCAATTCTATTCATTCATTCATTCATTCATTCATCCATTTATTTATTTATTTATTTATTTATTTATTTATTTATTTATTTATTTATTTATTTATTTATTTATTTATTTATTTATTTATTTACTTGCCGCCTTTCTCCCAAAGGATCCAAGGTAGCTTACAGGTTTAAAGGAAACACAGTTAAAAGCCAAATAATAAATTATTGCAATATTTAAAACTAACACTTTGAATTGTGCCTGGAAATGGGTTAGCAGCCAGTGAAGCTGCTGTAACAGGGAAGTTATGTGTTCCCTGTAACCAGCTCCAGTTAACAATCTAACTGTGGCATTTTGGACAAGCTGGAGTTTCTGAACACTATCAAAAGGCAATCCTATGTACAGTGTGTTACAATAATCTAGCTGAGATGTAACTAAGGCATGTGCCACCATGGCCAGATCAAATCTGTCAAGGAATGGGCATGGCTAGCACATTAGTTTTAACTTTGTAAAGGCACTCTTGGCCACCACCAAAACCTGGGAATCCAGGCTCAAAGATGAATCCAGGAGCACCCCCAGGCTGTGCACCTATATTTTCAGAGGGAGCTTAACTCCATCCAGCACAGGCTGAATCCCTACATTAAAAATTCTAAAAATGAGGTAGCCCAAACAAAAAACAAACAAAAAACTTTTAAACTGGGATTCAGATCAATACCAAATTTGGAACAATTGTAGCAAATTATCCACAATTTACCTGTGCCAGATGTGGGAAAGTTTGGACAAAGAGTTTTCAAGTTATGATTTTTTAAAATATAAAACTGTTCCCCCACCATTCAGAAATAGGTTACCCTAAATATCCCCAGACCTAAAATATCTCATATAAATTTAAAACACCTAACTTGTCTATATTGAAAGAGAGTGGTTGACCCCACTGTCCAGCTGTAGGGACTGAAATATTGGTGACAATTCTCAAGAAATTGGGACATTTTGCCATGCAATATTGTAAGGTATAATCAAAGTATTTCTGCATTGCAAAAGCACAGAGCAGTTGTGTTTGTGCCAGCCCTGAGTACATTAAATATTCTCTCAGGATTTTTGTGACCAGGCTCCTGACAAAAGTTTTCAAAGGGGTTCCAGGTCTGGAGCAATCAGAACTTTTTAACCTGTCAGTCAGAACCCAATTGAATTTTTAACTTTTTCCTGGCCAAGTAGCATGCTTGCAATGGGATCCTGCGTCTAATTGTAAAAAATATATATTTTAAAAGAATTTTTTAAAAAGAATAGAGAACAAATATTCAGAAGCTCATTCATTTGAGCTGTAAAATCACTGTGTTGTGTTTTTGTTTTGTATTGTATTTGATTTGTGGCTGGAGATGGTCTTACTTGATGTTAGCAGAGCTTTGGTACCTATATCCTGTCATAGTCTCAACCATTCCACTTGTCTTATTGCTTTAGCATAGTATTTGGTAACTAAAATAAAAAAATAAATAAATAAAAAAACAGAAAGGCAAATCTCCAAAGATGTTATGTGCCATCAAGTCATTTCTGATGTGTGGTGACTATATGAGTTAATGACCTCCAAAATGTCCCACACTTAACAGCTCTGCCCAGATTTTGCAAACCAACATTTCATGTTAGGATCTTCTCTCTTCCTAACCACACACACACACACACACACACACACACACACACACACTTTTCTTAACAACATTGTCTTTTCCAGTAAGTTCTGTTCTGCTTTTGCAAACTAACAGTGTGAATTCCTTTATTTAGACATTCTGTTTCATGTTAGGTCTTCCTCTCTTCCTACTGCCACCTCCCAAATTTTGCTAGCAATATTATCTTTTCTGGTCAGTTCTGTATTCCCATTATATCTGCATGGTAAAATAGCCTCAGTTGACTCATTTTTGCTCTAGTGAGAATTCAGGCTTGGCTTGATTGAAAACTAATTTATCCTCTATAGTATCTATAAGACTGTCCTTCAACACCACATTTCAAATGAGCTGGTTTTCCCTATCATTCTTCACTATTTTTCTTTCACATAGTATGGATGATTTTGACCTTGGTTTCCAGTGACAATGTTTGCTAACTCTGAGCTTTCCCTTATTTTTATTTCAAAAGACAAGGAGACATCGTTTTGCTAACATGCAGACAAACTGTTTGCTGGCTCTATATAGCTTTTTTTCCTCAGGTTGCCTACCCCAAAGAAAGAGTTTGAATATTGGAAGATAGCTTTATAGTATGTATTCTGCAGAGTTAACATGACAACATTAGTTTACCTGAGAATCTAAGGGTGCGTATGTTTCCCCATGATATGTGTTGCACTCACACCTCTGCTTCACCATTTCATCAAGTCCAAAACAGCCCTTCAAAATATTTTGGAACAGAAGGACTACAGCCATGTCCCAGCTATTCGTGCTTCTGTCTTACCCCAGCAGCCATAGTACACATCATGTCCTTTTTTCATCAGTTAAGATGAAGTTACCAAGAAAACATGTTGTAAAATAGCCCTGATAATTGCTTTGTGTTTAGATGAGAAGTTGTTAACTGATGAAAAAAGGAGCCAGGTTCAGGGATTTTCCCTTGCTTGATGTCTCTTTGTGAATGTAGGGTATCAAAAGAGTATCCTGTAGATTATCCTGATTGCTGCCAATTGTATTGCCGACATTCAGGTTGCTCTTTGCTATGTTAAGCTTGACATCTTTTTTTCCTGCTGGCAATGCAGGGACAACATTGTGCAGCAATGTTGGGCCATTTCCTGGCCTTTTGAATTATGGATACAGAAGCACAATATCCCATATTCATAAAATGGAGGATTTTTGAAAAATTGAATAGTGCATATAATGCAGCAAGATCAGTGAATCAAGAGTGATACTTAACTCACTGTTCTGGGTAATCTTTCTGCCTTCAGCCAAATAAATGCCTCTGGGAAGTCCAGAACTAGGACATGGGGACCATGACACCTCCTATATAGAGGTATGGGATTCATTTCAATTTGTTTTTATAAGTATTGATCAAAATTCACACATTTCTTCATTTCTTTATTTATTTATTCATTCATTCATTCATTCATTCAATTTATACCCCACCCATCTAGACTGAAGTCTACTCTGGGCGGCTAACAATAATACTGTAAATAAAAGTAAAAACAATATAATAAAATAAAGACAACAGTAATAATATAATTCAAGATAGCAAAAGTAATTAGGTGATGACAGGAGGGAAAGCCTGCCTAAAGAGCCAGGTTTTAAGTTTGCTCTTAAAAACACCCAGCGAGGGAGCCAGACAGATCTCTGCAGGCAGACTGTTCCAGAGGTGAAGGGCCACTGCCGAGAAGGCCTGGTTTGTTGTTCTTTCTCTCTGGGCCTCCCTTGGTGTTAGGCCCCTCAGCCACCCGTCTTGGCTAGAACAAGTGATTCGGGTAGATCTAGGTGGCAGGAGGCGTTCTGCTAGATATCGAGGTCCTAAACCATTTAGGGCTTTATATGTCATCATTAACACTTTGAAATCAATGTGGACTTCCGCATCAATCTCAAAGGTAGCCCCACGTAGACCACATTACAGTAGTCTAATCTCGAGATTACAAGCACATGGACCAGAGTGGTGAGCACCCCAGCATCAAGATAGGGACGCAGCTGGGCAATCCGCCAGAGATGGAAATAGGCAGAGCGGATCACTGACGCTACCTGGGTTTCCATGGTGAGCGCTGGATCCAGATGGACCCCCAAGCTGCGAACCTCACTCTTCGTGGTGAGAGTCACTCCCCCAAAAGAGAGGGAGTTTCCCAAACCACCGATGGTGGGGTCACCAACCCTTAGGACCTCTGTCTTGTCCGGGTTCAACCTCAGTCCATTCAGCTGCATCCATTGCAGTACAGCCTCCAGGCAGCACTGAAGGGATGGAACAGCATCTACTGCTGTTGGAAAAAAGGAGATGTAGAGCTGGGTGTCATTAGTGTACTGATGACACGAAGCCCCACACCCCCTGATGACCCCACCCAGCGGCCTCATATAGATATTGAACAGCATTGGGGAGATAATTGAGGCCTGAGGAACCCCACAATTGAGACTCCACGGGGCCGAAACACTCTCCCCAAGCTGAACTCTCTGAGGATGGTCCTCCAAGAAGGATCGGAGCCAGGCAAGCGCCAGACCACCGATTCCCAACTTGGAGAGCTTCCCCAGGAGGATACCGTGGTCAACGATATCAAAGGCGGCTGAGATATCGAGGAGGACCAACAAAGACATTTTGCCCCATCGTCCTCCCTCAAAAGGTCATAAAACAGGGCGACCAATGCCGTTTCCATGCCATGGCGCAGCCTGAACCCCAACTGGAATGGATTCAGGGCATTGGTTTCATCCAAAAGGACCTGGTGCTGGTCAGCCACCACCCTCTCTACCACTTTGCTCAGGATGGAAACATTGGCGACGGGCCTACAGTTGCCAATGTTGTCCGCTGCCAAACTTGGTTTCTTCCTGATGGGCCTAATGAGTGTCTCCTTGAGGGCAAGAGGAACCTTGCCCTCCTAGAGAGACCCATTAATTATTGCAGTGGCCCATTCAGTTGTTACAGGCCTGGCTACTTTGATTAGCCAGGCCGGGCAAGGGTCAAGGGAGGTGGTGGTTTCATGACAGTGATCAAGCACTTTGTCCACCATATTGGATGTCACAGGCAGAAAATGATTACATCTTATCAGGCAAGGCAGAGCACTGGACGTCTCTGCTCAATCTACTGTTTTCAAATAGGGGATAAGATCTCAGCGGATGGCCTCCACTTTAGATTTTAAAAATGCTGTGAATTGGTCAAGTGAGATGCTAGTGGGAGGCCAATCACTGTGACCAACTCCAGATAGATCGCAGACTATATGGAAAAGTTCCGCCTGCTGATTAGAAGCTTCGCTTATCCGGACAGTGAAGTGAGCTTGACTGGCAGCCCTCACCTTAGTAAGGTAATGGTTAGTCGCGATCCTGACAGTTTTCCAATTATATTCCATCGGGTTCTGTCTCCAATTGCACTCTAGCCTTCTCCTATTCTGCTTCATAGCTCGCAGCTGCTGGTTAAACCAGGGTGCTGGGCGAGCTCTGCGATGGAGAGGGCATTTAGGAGCGATCATATCAACAGCCCTGGTGGCGGCGGCAAGCCAGCCATCAACCAGAGCCTCGACAGGAACACCAGTCAGATCAGCCGGAAGGCTGATCAATTATCACCATCAGACCACACTGACTCTGCTCGCTGGAGAACACCAGGTCTAACGTGTGACTGCCCATGTGGGTGGGGCCGTTGACATGTTGGGACATGTCCAAGGAAGCCATGGTTTCCAAGAACTGAAGAGCCGGACCAGAAACCTCCACCTCCACATGGATGTTGAAATCATCCAAGACCAGAAGCCACGGGGATTCCAACAGTGCCACGGAGACTAAGTCCGCCAGCTCCGGTAAGGAAATGGCTAGGTCGCGGGGAGCGCAGTCACCCAGCAAGATCCCAATACCATCCCTGGCCCCAATTGACACATGGAGGGCCTCAATTCCTGGTGTCGCCACCACAGAGCACCTAACAACCTCTAGAGTGTTTCTATAAACAATGGCTACTCCCCCCCCCCGCCCCTCTAATCTACCCTGGTGTTGGACTGCATAACCAGGAGGACAGGCAAGAGTCAAGGGAACACCCCCTTCCCTGCCCATCCAAGTTTCAGTTATGCATGCCGGATCTGCATCCTCCTCCAGAATAAGGTCTTGAATAATCTGGGACTTGTTGGATACAGATCTGGCATTCAACAACACCAGATTTAGAGTGGAGGGACGGCTGATCTGGCAACCTCGAGTCTGACAGGTGGTCACAGTGCCAGAACAGTGAACAGCCTTCAAACATCTGTTCACTGTTCTTCTGAAATGAGTAGGAACTGTGCCATCGCCATATTCATATTCAAACAAACGTGAGACAAACTACAACAGACTTATTTGTCCGTTCAGGCTCAGAGATCTGAATGCTTCATATCTGAATGTCAGGATTTCAACCTCTCCGTATTCTGTATTTCGAAAACGCGCCTTATCTTTAATATTTATATATGTCATTTAGTTTCAACATAGTTTCTCCCCTGTCAAGAATCGCTCTACCCATTTTCTGGTGCAGATGACTGAGAATTTCAGTTCCTTTTTTCTTTCTTTCTTTCTTTTTCTTTTTTTTCTTTCTTTTGGAAAATCTTAGCAAAATTCAGAATTCCCATATTCAGGATGGAAGGAAGGTGTTCCTCTTTAAAAATATATGACCATTGGGGAAATACTAACAGATTTTCCCATTCCGATCTTTCCTTCTAGCTTGTTCTGCTTTTTTGGACATGGAACCTCTTAGACCAACAGTGTTGAAGAATTTCTTTCAGTCTAAATTTTTAAGCAGAATCAAACGGCTTCATTCTTCCAGAGCTCCCATGTGTTTTAAATGCTGCTTATCTTTGTCCACTTCTCTGAATTTTAAGATATGGCACCTTATTCAAAATTGTGTAATTTATGGGAAAACATAAGCAATTTATATGTGCAACAGAAAAGACTTCTGACAGAACACATGTGAAAGTGATACAGGTAAGAAAAACTGACCTCCACAAATTGGAAATAATTCCTAATCGCTTATTTTTTTCCCCTTCCTCTGTGAAGTCTCTTTTAAAGTCACCTAAAATGTAGCCATTGCTACAAACTGTGACAACTATTTCCATAAGTTAATTATGGGGTTGGGTGGAGGTGGGAAAAAAATGCTTTTTTGGTTATCTTAAATCTCCTGTCAATCAGTTTCATTGCATATCAGAGAATTTTATCATAATGAGGGAGGAGTGATGTCTCTATGAATTCTTTCCACACTATTTGTCATTTTACAAATCATGTCTTCTCTTAGCCTTCTTTTTGTCTGAAAGAAAATAACAAGCTGACATTCTTTCATCTATTCTCATAGGAAAAGCACTCACATGTTTTAATCATTTTAGTTGTCCTTTTTGTGTGTCTTCTCAGCTCACTAATAATTCTTTTTGAGATGAGACAACCAGAACCATACACAGTCTGCTAAGCGCAATTGTACCATATATTTGTGCAAAGGTATTATGATATTGGCAGCTTTGTTTTTGATCCTTTTCCTACTAATCCTTAACATGAATGCTGCCTTTTCCCACTGCTATTTATTTGGAGTTGACATTTTCAGCAAGCTATCCACTGTGACTCCAAATTACCTTTCCTAGATAGGCACAGCCAATTCAGAGGCATTGTTATTTGTCTGTGAAGCAGTGCCCAGGCACCTTGTACCCAGTCTGATCACACAGGTGAAACCAGCTGAAGATCAGAGATTCTGCTCAAAGAGCTAAATGCAGTTTAATTGGGCACCACCTCAAAAAGGGGTTAACTACATGGGACAATGCCTTTGCAACCTAGGTTTCCCATCAGCAACCATGCCAGCTGGTTAGCAAATTGAATTTAGCCTTTGTTCCAAATCCAGTAATCTTTGGATTTGATAACTAGATCAGGTAATTCAGAGTGCAGATCACAAAGCAGTGGCCATAGAAATAGGTTGCTAGTGGTAACCACTGATCACTAATGTTGGGTGATCAAGATGAATCCTGACCTTTACTCGTCATTGTCAAGAGGAGAGATGATGAATACAGGGACACCTCCATCAGCAAAATGAAAACACAGTTGCCCTGGTTACTTGGTGTATGCATAATCTATAGCCATTATTGAGAGTAGCTAGCCAGTTGGCAAACTAAAACTTGAGCAATAACTGCTGTAGTATTATCAACACTGATTTTAAATGGTTGCCACTATGGATAAGACTTCTTCTTATTTCATCACGTGTTTTGCAGCCACAGTCAGCAACTGGACTGACCTCAGACATTTTGCTGCCTGAAAATGAAGGACGAGTGAAAGTTAAGAAAAAAAGCTTTCAGGTTTTGTTGTCCAAAGTGAAGTATGAGTGAAGGGCCAGTTGGGCAAAGGGAACAATTTGCCTCTTGCCCCTCATTCCAAGTACTCAAGCCAACTGGATTAGCAGTAGAACTATACACAGGTACCTTGCTTCAGTGTGGAAGCCAATTTGGGGCTTTGGGATGTGTCCTGATTTGGTCCTGCATGATTTGTGCCTGGTTAGACTTGATTCCTGGCCTGGATTTCAGTTTATTTGTATGTCTGCTTATTGTCTTTTAGTGTGGTATTTGTTTGATCCATTTAATTTGTATGCTTACTGTTTTTTGCTTTTAATGATGTATTTTAATGATGTAAGCTAACTTGGGTCCTTCTTAAGGAGAAAGGTGGGGTAAAAATAATTTAAATAAAATAAAATAAATAAGTAAAATAAGTGATGCAGGACAGCTCTCTGGTCTCCATTTATTTATTTATTAATCCAATGAGGATTTGGAATGGCCAGTTTCTCCCTGTAGTGTCCAGTACAATGTAGTCCAATATGATTTGGTTTGCATTATTTCACACAGTGGAATTCTTTTGAGGAGCTAGCAAAAAGGGTACAGAAGCTGGAGGTTGTTGGAAATTACACTGTAAAAAAGACTGGACAATGTGTGAAAACAGTTCACAGTCAAAACTACATTTACAGCAATTTAAAGGAAAAACAACACCAGCAGACATATTGGAATCATACATTCAAAGGTTTTCTGGAATATCCTAATATGTCAATTATGATAAATTTAACATTTCCCTGTTGATATTTTCATAACTATTGTTCCTACTATATGGCACTGTACAAATATTCCCTATAGTATTCATCAGTTTTAGACTCATCTGAGGATGTCTTATGATTTTATATCTCAGTATCATATCTTATTTTTTTTTCATTTCTCAACTGAGGAACTCTGATATTCATCCACCAAAACTTCAGAAACAAATAACATTTTATCTATAATTTACATATGGTTATTTTGAGTCACAGTGGTATATTCCACAAAACCTAAAACAAGGGATCCATTAGCACATAGACACCCTACCCTGAAATACTTTTACTGTAGGTGTTTAAAGAAATAATTTATATTTTCAGAAACAAAATCCTAAAGCTATCAGAGTTGATAATACTACATCCCACAACCAAATCCTTACTGAATTCTGGGTTTAATGGTTAGACAAGAGAAACAGACTTCTGTGTTTGTCCATGTCCATTCTCTGGTTTAGACCCAGTTATGTTGCCAGCAAACATCTGCTGATGGCTTTAGAAAATCTGAACCAAATTCCTGGTTAACTTGAGACATTCAACAAGCTAGCAATATGAGACACTTAAAATCTTGCGTGTAGAGGTCACACATCTCTATGCAGAATGTAAAGAGACTGAACATAGAGGTCACATTCATTCTTGAGAATCCAAGTTGTTGCTGCAGAAGTGCACCATTTTATTTTAAAATAATCACTCATCTCTTCCCAGATAAATTTAGTGTCTAAGGCTTAGTCTTAATTAAAAAGATTCTGCCTACATTTTCCCTATGGTTGCATCTCACTTCTTCTTCTGAATCCAGTTTGGGCACACATTGGGCAAAATCAACAAAGGAGAAGTATAGAAGAGGAGCAGCTGAATGCGCTTCCCTTCATATAGAAATGGGTAGTACAAGTACTCTACAGATAGTCTCTGTTTTAAATGTGTTTTAGTATTGATTTTATTAGTTTTTAATTTAATACTTTTTAAATTCTTTTAAAATATTTGTATACCTACCGTTTTTAGCTTCTATATACTGTATTGTCTTTTAATGATGTAAGCTGCCTTGGGTTCTTTTTAAGGAGGAAGGTGGGATTAAATAAATAAATAAATAAATAAATAAATAAATAAATAAATAACACATGGTTGCATACATAAATTGTTCCCAGGGAGAGATGGCAAGATTTGGCCCTCTGTACATTGGGAGGCGGAATTATCACATTGGCCAAGAAAAGGCTTCTAGACCTTCTCATCACTTCCTTATAGGGGGATTCCAGCTTGTGGACAAATAAACTCTGAGATTTTTCTATAGCTTTGAGAGCCTCCCTGAGTTTCAAAAAGTAGCTATGTCAAGAAAGGAACAGACATCAGAAGGGCTTATCCTCTTTTTTGGACATTGCAGAATCAGCTCAATCTGTCTGAAGTCCCCAGAGCCTGCTCATAATGCCAGACAGAATTTACACTGGGTGGGTCTGGAAGTACATAAAGGCCTTGGGTGGGTTTTGCATGTGAGGTAGGGATGATACAACTGAGTTGCAGGTAGTTTAGAAGTGAGCTGTGACACATAACAGAGACAAGAGGGCAAGAGTGAGAGCAAATGAGCAGAAAGGAAGAGGAGGGCTTCAACAGAGAAAAAAATCATTGGCGACCCTAGAAAGGAGGGGAATAGCTGGACAAAGGAGAACCTAGGAGAAGGGGGATAGGTAAAAAGGAGTGAAAGGAAAATGGTCTTCAAGGCAGCAGTGAAGCAGAGGAGATAGGCTAAAAAAGAGACAGATCTTGAAAATTGACAAAAGGGAGAGAGGGAGAGAAAAAGAAAGAGAGAAAGGGAGCAAAGAGGTTGGGGTAAAAAAGAAATGAGCTGCAACCAGCCAACCAGAAAAGGAGAATCTGGAATAGCAGGAGATGTGGGAGAAGCAAGAAGAATAGCATGGGAGATGCTATCTAGAGAATGCCACTATACTTAACCTTTTCACAACTCCAAGACAGTGTAGCAAAACATGACAAAGTACGTTCAGATCTAAAGGACTTCATGCCCACCCCAACACTTGGATTTTCCTGTTATTCCCCTTAGCAACAGAACACATCAGCTCACTACTTTGGTAAATGACTATCTTTATTGATTACATGAGCATCCAGAAAATAAAAGGTATTCTAACAGATTATTAGCATCAATCTATGAGGAAAGGATGGATAGTTCTAGATTTGAGGTTCTCCTTCCTTCATAACTGATGGCACTGGCTTTGGGAATCAGTTACAAAACCACTAGAAATTTGAGGTGTGTCTTCTTTATCAACATTAATAAATACGACTGTGCCAATATTACATCCCTGGAGAGAAATGTTAAAAACAGACATGCTTTTTCTGAATGCCTGCCGAAGAAAAAGTTCATAATCAAGCCTGTTCTGTACTGAACCAAAGAGGTTTCTCCTACATTCATACAATTTCTGTCAACAATTATGCAGGCTTTATCCTTCACTCTTCTTTTAATTGGAGAAAGCTAATGAAGCAACTAACATGTTTATTCTTCAGATTAAAGGTGAGCACAGTATAAGCAACCTAATAATGCACTCTGCAACCCATGATTAATCATCTTTAATTATTTTTATTAAATAAATCAATATTAACTAGCCATATACAACAGTTCCTAAACCAGAATAATCCTTACGGTAACAGCCATCTAGGAACAAAAACATATTCCCTATTCCCAATCAAAATACTAGCAAGCATGTCCCTCATTATGCTGTAGTGTGGTTCCCTTGGAAAATAGTTCAATAAGTGATTAGATTAATCTGGTTAGCTCACAGATAGTAAGACCAGTGTTAGCCCAGCAGGAAACCACTTAAGTTGCCTTTTTGTGCAAATATACTTTAAATACTCATCCACTGGGGATATGGAGCACTCAGAATCCATGATGTTCATCTTGTCTGCTTCTTCATTTTGAAAGATGGGTAAGGAAAAAGTGTTTCTTCATACTATGGTTGTAGTTATAAAGAGTGTGAAACCAAAATTGCCGTTGACAGAAAATGTTTTATCTACTAGAGGTGTTTATAGTCTTTCAGAATTCCAGTGACACTTCTTCCTTCTCACTATACTATCCATTTTTTTCTAGTGTTGACTGGTCTCAGACTTTGGTCCGAGAATCTGATTTGGGAGGTCATTTCCTGGTTCTTAGGTGTTGGCCCTAAAATCTCAAGAAATGTTGCCTTGTCAACTCTGATCTGCTTTGGAGGTTCGTTCTGAGCTACTGCATACCATCCAGAGATCTAGCAGTAGATTCAAATGCACTTTTGTCCCACCTGTAATTTAGAAAATATTTTTGGTAGCACTACTGAATTGGCCTTTAACTTCATCACTGTATTTCCACATTGTCCAACAGTCACACACATACTATTCTGCCATTTTTGCATTCTCCCTGTGACATTAGAAAGGCAAATCTTTAGGTATCAGGATTTGGCCCTGAAATCTCAGGGACAGAGATGCTGCTGACCTGGAAATCCCATTTCTTTCTCTCATACTTTTTGTATGAACACCATCCTTCCTCCTCTCTGAAACTCCTGATCATGTATGCCATCTTTTCCTTTTTATTTCTTCTTTCCCACTTCTAATTTTGGTGTTCTCTTCCTCTGATTCTTCTAGATCATTTCCTGTAGCAAACCTTTTTTCATAAATCAACCTGCTTCTTTCTGGAAACTATTTTTTCAGTCTGAAATCTGTTGTTCTCTCTGTATTTGTCTTGGCATTTCCAAGTGTCCTCTCTAGGAATCTAAGTAAATCAGTCTGAAGTTCCTATCCTCCCCTGACTTCCATATACTCTTCATCCACATTTGTCTTCCTGCAACACACAGCTCTTTCTCATAGGGAAAAAACTAAAAACCAGGCCTTCTCGGCAGTGGCCTCTCGTCAACTTACCAACAGAAATCTGCCTGGCCCCCTCGCTGAGGGCCTTCAAGAGCAAACTAAAGACCTGGCTCTACAAGCAGGCCTTCCCAACAGCCATTACTTAGCTTTACCTCTTCTTTTTCCTTTTTCCCCATCTTGGACTCTTGTAGTAAAATTGGGCCTCATTTTTTAATGCATTTATGTTTTCATTTATTATATTTGTATATTTGGTTTTTGTATTTTGTGTAAACAACCCAGAGTAGACATGTTCTAGATGGGCGATATATAAGTCTAATAAAATAATAAAATAAAATAAATAGTTCCCTTCTCAATCCTTGACACCTCCAGTTAAAAGCATAGAGAAGAAGTTGGTGGAGATTTGTTATAAAACATCTTTTTGTTTTCCTCTGTTTTCCTTGCTATCTCTGAGGGATTCCAAAGAGAGATGTGATTGTGAGGTAGAAATCTAGGAAAGATTCCTGTCTGTGTAGAATTTCTGCCTCGCATGTCTCCAAAAGTCTATGACTTGAAAGTAGCCCTCCCTTTCTTCAGCACCTCCCATTATTTCTGTAGTGAGTCTGGAACCTCCAGGAAATAAGTAGATCCCAAGCTCTCTTTAGAAACACCTCAGCCCCATCACTGAAGTGGAAAGATGTCAGCCTCCAGAAGATCTAATCTGTCCTAGCCAGCATAGTTGATTAGCAGTTCAGCTACTTCAGAAGGCTCATGCCTTTCCCACCACTGCCTATCAGGAGCTTTGTTCCTCTTGGGAATTCTAGTGGGAGAATGAAGGTAAATAATGGTGGTTTACTTGTTATTGGCAATCAGATGGGTTGCTCTTTGTAAGTGTTGCAGCAAAACAGCAGAAAGCCTGGAGGCAGCTTAAAGACAAATGCATTTTATTTGGCTTAAAACATGCCAAAACTTGCTTCAGTTCAAAAATGTTTATAGACATGTGTGGTGCTAGCTGCTCAGAATTAAAAACAAAAACAAAAAAAAGCCCACATTGCTCCTTGTCTTAAGTCATAACTCTGTCAAGCATCACTTTTTCACTAGAGGGTAGGTCTGATTCATATAAAAAGCAAAAGGATGGTTTGAGCATCTTTCTTACCCTTGTGCAATAAATTAATTGGGCATACACTAATAAACAACAAACACCTCTTTGAGCAGACATATTGGATTTATGTTTGTTCGGTAAGCTAAGCAAGCAATTACTAACGCAATTGTCATTTGGCTTTGTTTAATGTGTCACCATTTCCCCCCTTCTGAATATTATTATGGAGAGGAAAAATGTTCTCCCCAAGGAAGAGCAGACATGGTGGTCAACTGAGATCTGATGTAAGTCCCCCAAATCTTTGGCTGGCTGCCTCTGATATAGAGGAGATAAGATGAAGACAAGAAGAAAAAATTCAGTGGGATTCTCCAGTGGGATTCTGGAAGGATCTGATATTTTCTTTATACATAGCTGCTCAAAAGACATCATGATGGTGATGATGATGATGAAGAAAATCATTTGGCCAACTTCTCAAGTGAAGGACTTGTCTCACAGTGTCAGTATCTATTCCATTTGATAGAAAATCTGGCAACAGGTCTACCATTCTGTCATCTCTGTCAGCTGTACAAACTGACCTATAGGCAAGGTCTCATCCAAATATCATACAATTCAATCAGAGTTCTATTGATTAAGCTCATTCCTTGCTGGGGGAGAGGCATGATGGGAATGATGTACTATATGTTCATATTTGGAATCTGGATACAGGTGATGAGGCTCCTGGAGTATCCTTGTCCACATACAAGTACCATGTGATCTCAGAAATGCCACATTACAACTCACTTGATCTGGTGGCTCTGCTAAATTGTAATCAAACTGGGTTTTTTTCCCTGCAAAAACAAAGCATTGCTATCCTGTGCACATTCTAAAAGTGAAAGGAACCAGTGCCAATAGATCTTCTGGTAGGACCTAATGTGTCTTCAGTGGGTGTCTAACAAGGACTCTCTTCAGACAAAAACTGAGTTGACTTCTTCATTTCAGAATAGAGATGGCATGAACCAAGAATACAGTGGTTTCAGATGGTTCATTACTATTCACAAACCAAACCATGAACCACAAACTTTCACAAACTGTCCAATGAAATGACCTGTTTTGTGGTTCGTGCAATTCAGGATTTCCAGGAGTGCTAGAACGGCCCCTGCATGAGTTAGAGATGCCAAATTTGCAGTGAGTCTTTAGCTGACTCTCTTTCCCACCTCCATCAAGTTTGGTGAACATTGGATCTGGGACATCCAAGTTATAACCCCTCAGATTCTCACAGGAAAGTACTCTTTAGTAGCTAAATGAGTGGTTCATGCGAGGGAACTTGAGACAGGGTTTTGCTCATCATGAAGTGGAATGGGGAGGGAACAGAAAGGGGGAAGAAGTAGGAAGAGGCCTAGCTAGCTAAATGTCTTCTTCTCATGCTGGCTGCTGCAAAAGTCAAACCACCAGCTGAGCTGCCCAGGGTGTGGCTTCTATAACCAGCTACTCCCAGTGAGTGGACTTGGAGCTCTGTGGTTGGCTGCCTGACCTGACAAACAATCCTACACAAAGTTTTCTCTAGGTCCACCCCAGCATTGCCTATGGGATTGATTTAGGGGCTCCAGGCTGTCTGGCCAGGAACAACATGCCCAAAAATGAAGCAAACGAATCACTAACTCAGCATTTTGTTTCATTCTGAGCAGGTGCATTTCCCTGAAGTGCCCTGAAATGAACCACAAAACAGCCCAATTCTTTTTTCTTTTTCTTTTTCTTGTCTTTTCTTTTGCTTTGTGGTTCATTCCATACCCATCTCTATTTCAGAAACATTTTTTTTATCTCTAGCCCTATCTTGATTCCTTTTTTAGCTCTCTATCAATTTTCAAACTGTTTTCTTTAAAAATACAGGTCTAAATATTGATCTATCTACCTATCCTAGGCTAGGAGTGTGAATTAAGTTCAAATCTATGGGTCGGATCAGATCACAAAGACCAAATCCTCCAAGGACTCCAATCTTATCTGAACCACCAACATGTAAATATCACTATGAGGTTGTGCCATGTCTAATATAGATCCTGGCACCTATAAAGGGACTGCATTATTCTGACTCTTTGACTAATGTCTGGGAAATACATGGCTCCAGGAAAAGAGTGAAACCCTGTTGGCTGCCATTTCTCTATGCTATTCTTTGCCTTGTCCACCATGTTTTTAATGATTGCTACTCTGTTGTGGGGCACTGGTCTTTCATGCACTGAGCTATAGAGGAATAGCTCATAGGTGAGAAATTTCTAGGGATCACAATGCTACCCTTGGGACCCCTGATAGTCTCACCCACACCACCCATTATTAACCTTCATGCATTTTATTACATTTTATTGTGCTAAAAAGATGGAAATGTAGAAGGTGAGGGGCACAAAAACAGCCTAGGACCACACTTGGTTCACTCCTGTAGTAACTGATTGTTTGGGCTGCTGGCAAACAGTGCTGTGGTTGTATTCTTGCCTCAGCTGGAAACAGAAAATTGTATACCTGAAATGGTACCATATGGCCTGAAACTGTTTTCTTTTCTCACTGGGTTTAGAAATTATCTGATAACATGTCCCTTCTCTTAATCTTGATACACCTGAACAAGGATTTTGCAATGTCTTTTGTGGAAGCTGTCCAGGAAACCATATCTTTTCTGCTCTGTGATTCTGCCTTTGATCCAGTCACAGAGCATACACACATCTGTACCACCCGAAAAGCTCCTTCTAATCTTTCAAGTCCCAAAGCTGATAAATCATGGATCAAACACACTCTCCGATTATACCATCTGTAGTTCAAAAAAAAGGAAAAAAAAGAAAAAGAAAAAAAACCTCACCATCAATAAGTTAACTTGGTTTCTGACTGATGTCTCCATCAACCCTTCTATTCCTTACGGTTTCAAGTAAAAACGTATAGACAGAAGTCCTGTGATTTAAAAATGTGTTAAATATTTCCTTTCTCCTCCATCATCCATGCTACCCTATCCCCTTAACTGCTAGAGATGCCAAAAGCAAAGATTACTACTAGCTTTAACTGCTTTTGTAGGTTTTTATAACTGAAATGAAAATGAGTGCTTGGGATACACAAGGAGCTTTCAGTTCTCCTATTCCTGAAGTTCTGTAATCTAACCCCATAACACAACTGTTCTGCTTTCATTCTTCATCCCATTCTTCATATTAAAAATAGGTTACTTGTCATTAATTCCTTAATCCAATAAGGGAGTACAATAAATTTATATTAAAATAGTCACTTCACAATGGACAACTTCACTCCTTTGGCAGCGTAACCATAAATTGTATATTATTTTTATAGTAATGAAAGTCCAGATTCACTAAACGGTAGAAGGAGTATCATGTACTTCAATGGTGGCTTGTGTTCCACCTTGTGCTGCTGCATTGACATTTTTAAAGTAACTGACAAGAAATTAATTACTTTTGTCACTTCAGATACTTTTGATAAATGGGAAAGAGATGCCTTTAAAATATAACTACAGCAGTAACTAACCACTTTTGGAGTCTTAGAACTACAATTGTAACAAGTTCATTTTCAAAGAGACCTGAAGCTTTAGCTTTAGATAAGAGAATCTTAACATTTCCTAGCATGTTAGGAAGGCATGACAGTCCAGGGATGAATACTCAAGGAGACCCATTCGTATGTATCCATTTCTACTTTGCTTATGAATAGTCCCATTCCACTGCTCAAGCATGGAATAATCAAGTTTGCAGTTAACACATACTATTGCTGCATCTAATTCAACCAACAAGAACAACAAGGAAGTCTTGATTTGTACTCTTTTGATGGAAGGAGAATTTGTATTGGTGATGGTGAAGAAGCATCTCTCTCTCCCTCCCCCCCCTTTCAAAATCTAATGAAAAACAGAATGAGAAGCCCATGGCAAGACTGACCAGAGAGGAATTCTAAGTGGATAGTAGGTTTCCTCACCTCATAATGGATCTCCCTGGCGATGACTGCTTTCCCCCACTGTTTTCTTATAAATGGAAATTTACAAGAGGGAAACATTTATTTTCCCCCAACCCCAAATGAAGTTTCTCAATGCCAGAAAAAAGTTCCCATACCAGAAAAAAGTTTCACTTGAGGACTATTTGTCCTTTACTCCACACTTAAAAGAGCAGTGCTATTGTCCCATGGCCATAAGAGAGAATCAGCTGGCTTGCGTTCTTACCAAGAACAAGTGCCAGGGTGTGGGGACAGACTACTTTGTTCAGCCCAACCTTAACGGTCATGTTCAACTGATTTCATTGGGCTTACTTCCAAGTAAAGTTGGTTTACATGGTAGAATGAGATGAGATGCCATACGAGACTGTACATCCTAGCTAATTCTTCAGCCAGTTCAAATGCACCTGGACAGTGTAGCTGACTTACTTGAAAACTTGAGTCCCTATAGCATTCAAGGCCTTCCACTCAAAAAGGAAAAAAAAAAGGGGGGGGCAATTTTCTCATAATTGGAGCCTCAGGCTTTGTTACCCTTCAAAAAGATTGTCAGTTGGGAAGTTTGTATTTTCTTGAGATTTTTTTTTAAAAGCTAAAATGAATGGCTTTTCCTCCAATGCTAATTTGCCCCACATGCAGTCCCTTAATGCTCTCAGAAGTTGAGAATGAGACTCCCCAGTGGACATAATTTCATTTCCATTTTCAGGGTTGTAGCACCTGCTGCCTGGCTGTAATGGGTGTTAATTGCTGAATTATCAGCCGTTATTCTAACATTCTCTTTTTTAAAAAATGAAATGAAAAAGATAAAAAAAATTCCAACATTTATATAACATATAGCAAAGAACAAAGGGAACAAGTGTCTGAACTCTATTGCTGTTTATAGTTACAATGATAATTTTTAAATGTAAATTTTAAATTTCATACAAAGAACTGGTTTATGCTTAGTGGAAATTTAGGATTATAAGTTATTGCAGTGTATTTAACAAGGTGAACTAGAAATATTGGGTTGTGTCAGCTCTATATCTCACAGATTATGTGATTCACTCAGGCAAAATACAGTGATTCAGTCAGATGACGTTTTACAAGCTTTTGTCATCATTTAATAAATATTACCCACAATAAAATTTATACAAAGTATTATTGGAATGTATTACCACCTGAAGCCAAGTTCCAGTATATCTTGGGGCATGAAAGTGTCCCAAAACCAAACTTAAAGTGTGCAGTAATAAAAGAAGAGCACTTGGTATCAGATTTTGTTTGAAAACAGCATTGGAACTTAAAGAAATGCATTGCATTTGCTGAGACAAAAAGAAGTACCTAAATGATGCATATAAGTATGTATTGTATGCTGTCAAGTTGATTTTGACTTATGGCATACGTTTCCAGGTTTTTCAAGGCAGAAAATACACAGAAGTAGTTTACTGTTTCCTTCTTATGGAAGTGTCCTTGGACTGTGCGGCTTGCCCAAGGCTACACAGGCTAACTCTTATTGCAAGAGACACAGTAGGGAATCGAGCTCCCAACCTCTGGCTCCACTGAGCTATCCAGCCAACTCACCCAAGAAATGAAAACATAGTATCCCATGACATTTTATTTCATGCATACACACCCCAAACTTGCTTGTTTAAAGAAAGAAAACAGTCATTGCTAAGGAGCTGACATTTGAAGATCTTGGCCAAAATCCTGTTGCTTAGCATAGTATCTTGCTCTAGAGTAGGCCCATTGAATTGATGGGGATTTGATGAGTCACCTCCTCCATAGATTCCCTTGATTTAAATGGGTCTACCCTTACTGCAATTTACTAGCTAAAGTAAGTTGGAGCTAGAGTAGGCCTATATGAATCAATGGGCAAAATTCTGTTCAGCGCCTAAGGTTATGCCAGAATAAACATGCTAGGTCTTACAGAGTTGTACAATCAACCATGCATCCTTAGCATCACCAAGTACTTTGTGGATAGCATTTATGCCATGGCACTTTCTCAGCTACGATGGGCACAATCTTAGGTTGTGCACATGTAGTTGCACAACAGGATTTGGGCTATTGGAACATATGGAGATGGTGGCTCACCAAAACCCCATTGAGTCAATGGGCCTACTCTACCACAATTTACTGTGCTAAGCAACATGATTTTGGCTACTCTTTACTACTGGTCTTGTGACAGTGTCATAAAAGGACTATGTTGTATGCCTACTTCTGTGTGCATGCCTTGAGAACAAGCCGCCCGGAGACTCTTGCAGAGTGCGGGCAGCATACAAGTCAAATAAATAAATAAATAAAATAAAATAAATACTGCTGTCACAATTCCACGTGGCCCCTGATTGTTTCACCAGACTAAGAGCTCACGCTACATGTCTTTCAGCTGCCACCAGTTGATTACATCAACAATGTTTATTATTAATAATAGAGGTCCAGGCAATGTGTCATTTTTAAAAGAACCAAATAGAAATAGTTTATTGTTACAGATGATGATACTTCAAGCAATGTTGTTAACTCTTAACAAACATCCTCCTTCATCCACTCTCAACCACCACTCTCCTGCCCAATCTCCAAAACTCTTCAACTCTCTCTAAACTCTCAATCTCCCTCACTAAAACTCCCCCCTCCTGCTGAGTCTCTTATATCTCATGACTCCGCCCCTCCAGCACTCCCATTGGTCTATGCAGATATCACATTAATATTCATGACCTGGGCGGATGCCACAACTGCAAACCCAAGTTTTAGGATGGAAATGGAGCAATTATGAGGACAAAGACAAAAATAAGTAACATGACTATTGATAGAATATGGTGAAGTTCATTAGGTCAAGTCCAAAAATGAACTATGGAGAGAGGCTAGCAAAGGCAGCCCATAATCTCAACAGGGAGATAAATTTAAAATGCAATTCTTATTTGGCACAGATTAAATCTGAAGCAGAGATAATCTTCCAGCTTCAAGCTTAAGGAACAGTGGATTGCTGCTTTTTCCCACCAGCTATTCTGATCTCCATGAATTTCAAAAGAAGAGTTCAGATTAGCTCAGAAATAACTAAAACTATTTCCTGGTTATTGGCTTGGGTTTCATTTGAAAGTAACTCCATCCTTATTCAGTACAAATCATGGGGATCCTAATAATCACTAGAGGTTAATGACCTCATTTCAGATAAACTGATGCACAGATGTCTTCTGTGTACATCTTGATTGTGATGTGAATGACAAGAGGATGCTCACTGTTCTCAGATACATTTGTTGCTCACTTCCTGCTGAGAACTATAGAAAATAACTGCATAACTGAACTCCATACTGTGGGCACCTGAATCATAACAGTAAAGTATGCAAAGAGGCTCTCTCCGTTTCAACAGCAATAATTGTTATGAGCACTGTACTTCCACTTCCTTTTAACTGCATCCCGTACATTTTCATCCCGTACATTTTCATCTCATTTCACAATGCACAACACTACAAAGATTTCCCTTTGAACCATAAAGATTCCATGGTGAGGAAACCATGTTTGCCAAGGGATATTCATCCAGGTGTTGTTGATGCAGTAAAAAAAATCAAGCTGTTCTACACAGAACTGTAGCAAGACATGGTCCAAGAGGGAGGAAACCATTGAGCAAATGACAGGAATTGCTTGAACTTTCAGTCCGGCACTTGAGACTGAAATGTGACATTTCAACCATCTTGAATAGTTCAGAACTATCCTGAGGGTACTTTGTTCATTTCATACTGAAAGGGTTGCTTCCTCTTTCTCTCTTCCTGTGGCCGATTTTCTGAGTTGTTAACAAGAACATATGAGGCAAAGTAGGTGAAGTGTTTCCTAGTACTTCATTAGCAGCCTCAACAAAGTGTAAATTTCTGAGTAACCTTTGACGCACAGACATGGTAAGGAAGGGAGATGTAATGTTCGTGGAAAGAACAGGACCATCTGGAAGTGCCATCATTAGGTGCAGTACAGACTTGAAGTGCTTTCAGAATTCTTTCCATTTTAATTCCATCCATCCAGGGGCAGGTATTCATAATTAGTCTTGCTTCCAAATGGCTACTCCGCCAGTGAGTGCACTTCACCTGGGCGAAGCTTTTTTCCCCTCTCTCCCGGGATAACATGAGACAAAGGTAATCTTGCAAATGCGACCCGGGAGGGAAGGGGGAAGGAGCACCCTACTTAAGTACACTCCCTCCCTCCTTTCAGCCTCTTTTGAGGCTTGCAAGGCCGAGAAGGGAGTCATGCAACTTGTCCTGCTGATCTTGCTTTTGATTTTGGAGGGGGCTGCATTGGCACACACACACCCCAGTTTGGAAAGCAGGGAGTGCTTTGCCGCTCTTCCTTGCTATAGCTCAGGGGAATTCTGAATTAATATTTATTTAATTAAAAGGGGGGCACAGATAAAAGAGCCTAGAAGCATGGGCCACTTTTTGGTTCCCCTGAAAGTTTTACCTTTTGGTGATTATGCTGTGCCCCTAGGAGATTATCTGAGCCCAGCAACCAAGGAGAAGATGTGGCGAGGAGACTTAGATGTCTTTTAACTTTTAAATAGAAATGTGGACATCAAGGAATTAGAAAAGGAGGATGCAAAGGACAAAGAGAGGCACAGGAGGCATAAACCTGAGCATTCCTGGGTCAATTGGCTTCCTGGCTTCTTAATTTATTTTGGGGTCATACTAAAGGCCCAACCATGGAGAGCACAGTCCTTGGTACAGTACCTGGACTTAATTTACAGGGTGTATGTGGACTATCCTGGGCATGCATGGCTTCTCTATGATGAATCATTTCATACAAGAGCTGCAATCCACCCAAATATTCACTCGGATGACACTCGGTGGACACCCTGCAAAAGGGGCCCAGTCCAATTAAGGTTGAGGTTTTGGAAGTATGGCTGAAGGATTACCCAAGAAAGGGAGATGCTGCAGACTTGCTAAGCAGCTTTCACAAAGGTTTTAGGATTCCAGCAGTGGAGACACATAAGAGTTCATTTGCCCTGAATTTGAAGTTGGTTAGAGGGATGGAGGAGATAGTTAGGGACAAAATTGATAAGGAAGTCAGGGAAAGACATGTGCTGGATCCATTTGAGCACCCCCTGGTGGCCCACCTTACGGTCCCTCCACTAGGGGTGTTGCCCAAGAAAAACCAAGGGGAGTATAGGCTTATACATCACCTACCATACCCAGAAGGCAACTCAGTAAATGACACCATCCCTTCGAAATTATGTTGAGTACAATACACTTCCTTCAATGCAGTGGTGCATACGGTCTGGAAGTGTGGCATTGGAGTGGAGTTGGCTAAGTGTAATATCAAATCAACTTTTCATCTCCTTCCAGTCCATCCCCACAACTTTGACTTGCTGGGGGTTTATTTCCAAGGGGCCTTTTATATTGACAGAGCTCTGCCCATGGGTTGCTCCATATCCTGGACCATTTTTTAGCGTTTCAGCTCATTTTTGGAGTGGAACCTCAGCTGCAGGGTGTGGTTTAGGAGAACGGCCCATTATTTAGATGACTACCTTTTTTGTGAGGGGAAAAGTTCAGGGGGCTGCAAATTCATTTTAGAGTCATTTCAAACAATGGCAAGGGAGCTGGGATTACCGTTAGCTGAAGAGAAAACTGAGGGCCCCTCCACCTCTCTTATATTCTTCAGAATAGAGCTGGAGACTCAGATGCAGGCCTGCAGATTACCAGACAAAAATTTGAGAGAACTTAAGCAGCGGCTTGGCTGCATGGTGGGTAGAAAGAAAGTCTCCCTCAGGGAACTGGAAGAAATCATGGGACACCTGCACTTTACATGCTGGGTAGTTGCGCCTGGCTGCGCTTTCCTAAGAAGGCTGTGCAAAGCCATGCGTGGTCTTCGACAACCATTCCACAGGACACGGGTGACCTTGGGCATGAGACAGGATTTGCAAATGTTGATTCAGTTCTTGGAGAGTTTTAATGGGGTTTCCTTCTAGAGATCCAAATTGAACCTGAGGGTGGAGTTCCAGGTGCTAACAGATGCAGCAGTCTCACTTGGATATGGGTTTTAGTTTAAAGGAAGGTGATACGCTGGCATATGGCTGGATGCATGGCAACAGAAGGAGATCACTTGGGACCTGACATTCCTGGAATTTTTTCCTATTCTTGGTGTGCTTCTTGTTCAGCTTGCCAAACTCAAAGAAAGGGCTTGAAAATTGGAACATGGCTTTCTAGTCTGCATTCTGCATAGTGGGCATAGTAACATAAGTATACCTGAGAAGTTGAAGTGTGTGTATGTTTCTCCATTGTGTGTGTTCTACTTACTCACACCTTTGCTTCACCATTTCATTAAGTCCAAAACAGTCCTTAAAAATATTTTGGCACAGAGGGATTACAGCTACATCCCAGCTGTTCTTGCTTCAGTCCTCTCCCAGCAACCCTAGCGCAGATCATGTACTCATCTTCTGGAATCCTCTAGCGCTGGGTAATTCTACATGAGGGAAGTTTCTTTTGAAATTTATGTGTTCCTTTTTTACAAAGCCAGGAAATTCAATTAAAAAAAACAACCCTCCAGTTTCTTAATGTAGGATGTTGTGCTTCTGTAGCTACAATTGAAAACATCACAGGAAATGAACCAATATTGCTTACCTATTTTAATAATTAGCCATTGTTCCATGCTTACTGTGTGTGTGTGTGTGTGTGTGTGTGTGCATGTTTATTCTCTGCTTCACACATTTTGTGCAGACAATCTGCAGAAGTTGTGAAAATTCTGAAGAAAAAATAGTGCTACTTGTCTCATTTTCACCTGGAGGAAAGACATTTTGTGGATGTTGAATATTCCTCAGTGAGGTATTAGGTCAAGTCCAGACAGCCTAAGCTAATGAGAATGGAAAAAAAAAAAAAGCAAATACCGTACCTTTTACATCCCTAGTCCCAATCTCTCTCTACTAGCATCAGGTTCTGAACCCTCTTTCAGATACAGCACATGGCATTTTATGCCCCCCTCAAAAGGAACAACAACGTTTATTTGTGTTTACAATGTACAGTTTGCACATTACAAAACAGTAAACCATCACTGACTGAGCAGTAAAAGCCTTCTGAAAGGCAGACACCATTTTACTTGTTCCTTTCTAGCCTTCCCCCCCCCTAAAACCTGAAATTTGTAAGAACTTGTACCAAGAAAGCTGCTTTGTGAGGAACTAGAGAAAAATGATCTCCAAACCTGTAGGCCTTAGGAGAGCTCAATTAAAGTTAATTGATGCTACTTTGAAATATACCCCATTCCCTTGCTTATGCTTCTTTGAGGTTCCTGCTGTGTCAATACAGCAGGTATGAAAAAGTGGCGTCTCTTCGCCCCACTTCTATCTCCCAGAACACAAATCCCCTATATGCTAAATGCATTGATTTATTTTAAATGAAAACAGGGATGTGGTTTCACCATCGTTAGATGCACAGCATCATCTCATCCCTGATTAGCAGAGGTATTGATTTAAACTTTCCCAAAAAGGAATAACAACTCCTAACCTTTTTTTCTTCTTTCTCTGGATCTTTATTCGACCAGAGTACTTTTAATCATAGCGGGGTTATCTCTGAAGGGTAATAGGGACAGTAATGAGAGGAAGGATTATTCTTCTTATTTTTTCCACTCTCACCATTTTATTTCCACTGAAGTCTAAAGTACAATAGTATCATGTGTTCCTGCAAAGTCTGCAGAGTCATACTGTAGGAAAGAAATTCGCAGATTTCCCTGCAGCCTTGTTCATGGGGTATCTTTAAACAGACCATCATCTTAAACCTATGGCCTAATACATCCAGCATCCTATTGAGCCCCTGCTTCTACAAATTGACTCCATGAAGAAAACGCACTCTCCACTTTTGCCATGGCAACATTTGTGCAAGCAGTTCTATCTTGTATTCTTACAGAAGCTTAGTCAGCTTCACAACCAGTACCTCATGCTCCCCCATCCTTGTAATTTAATGGTGTTATCAATGCATTTAGAGACACCATTGCATGTAGGAAACTGCCATATCCCTGGTCATAGTGGTGGTCTTCCCACCCCAAGTATTGTCTAGGATGACTTTCAGCACCTCTTTAGGATATCAGGAAGTAGCCCTTCTGTTAACTTTTCAGACAGTGGTTCCAGGGAGAGACAGAGAAAATTATGGCAGTTCACTAATAAGGACCATCTATCCTAGTTCAGACATTCCATAGTTTGTAAGGCTCCTCCTTACTTCTTTGTCTTCCCAGGAATTGGGCCTTTTTGTGGTTCATTTTGGGGCCCTTCGGGGAAATGCATCTGCCCAGAATGAAACAAAACGCCAAACTATTATTTACATTGGTGATTTGTATGTGGGCCATAACATGAATGTCCCAAATCCAATCTTTGCCTAACTTGGACTGACTCTTGGGTTGACTCTCATCCCCACCCCTGCCAAGTTTGGCAAAATTTGGATTTGGGACATCCAAGTTTTAGCACGCGCACGGACACACAGACACACAGAGACACACACACACACTGCAAAGAGGTTCCTCCAGGAAAGTGCTCTTCAGCCAGCTGCTAAAGAACACTTTCCTGGAGGGACCTGCTTTGGGGGGGGGGGAGGACTATAACTTGGATATCCGAAATCCAAACTTTGCCAAACCTGGAGGGGGTAGGGAGGAGAATTTGCTGAGGACTTCCTGGCAGTTTGACATCTCTAACTCCTGCAGGGGCAATTCTGCTGCTCCTGGAATACCCAAATTTCATGAACCACAAAACAGTTTGTTTCATTGGAAAGTTCATGAAAGTTTGCAGTTCATGGTTCGTGAATAGTGAAAAACCATGAACCATCACAAACTGCCATTTTCCCAGTTTATACCCATCTCTACTTCTGGCCATTTACTCATTCTCTACAAAAAAGCAAATGCACTGCCCAGAAAGAGGGTGAAAGAACACATTTGTATAGCATTTGCTAACTCACATGCATAAATGTGAATGTGTACATATGAATTTTAAAATGTTAATTTATAAATTATTCCTATAATTCAAATAGCAAAACCTGACATGACCCTACAGTGGGGAAAGTAGTGACAATGGTGACCAAAGAATTTGTTTTGTTTGATGTCCAGGAGTTAAGTAGGGGTGAGAAAAATTCAGGGCACTGCTTTCCCTTCCTATGCTTCTTTTTTATAAAATTAGTCTACTGTACGTGGGGTGAGAAGGTACATTATTTCATGGGATTGTACACAGGAATGGAAATCAAGTTCATGCTTTGGCTGGTGACCAAAAGGCGGACAATGTGAACTGACAAACCTTACACAAAATAGCTGGTGGCATTGTTCAGTGGAAATCACCTGAGTACACATTTAGAAGATAGCAGATGTCACAAGACCAATGCTGGTGGACTCTGCAGATATCAGCAAATAGAAGTTTGCTTCAGAACTTACCTGGGAGAAGCTTGGGGGGTCATTGGTTGACTTAAGATGGAGTGCCTCCTTTTGAGAGCTACAGTCCTTCCCTCATGGCCAACCACTGTTAGAAAAAGAACTTAGTATTATTTTTATGTTCTCTTGACACGAGGTGTAGTTAAAGGACAGGGGGCTGATAAAAAATAAATTATAAGGAGCCTCCAGAGAATTGCAAAAGGCCAGCTGGAAAAGATGAAAGTTGTTCTCACTCAATTCCAAGGGCTAACAAAACTTATCTGTGTTCTAGAACAACGGTAATACAGTATCCTTTTTAGCCTGTTGAGTTATTTATGAAACGAGCAATTGTTGCAGATTACTGCCAGCTGGGGCAGTATGATAAGCAGATGGTTAACACAAAAGAGCTTCAATATATACATATAACTTCCATAAAGCCAGTGTTTGCACTCAGCCTGAACATTAGCCCTTTAGCCCCTTCATTATCCCTCTGACCCCTACAGATCAGCATTAATGGAACCATTACCTCTGATACTGTAGCCATTGTTCCTGCTCCAACAGTGTCTCCATAATGATCTAAGTGTTAAGTGCAATTATATTACTAAACTATGCATTACATGCCCATAGCATCAGTTGTATACAGTTACAGGCCTTTGACTCATGTTGGTAAAGTTCAGGAATGAACTGTGCTTATTAAAGCCCACCGGGAAAGCAAACTTCGTAGTCTAATTAGATCCCCTGAGCATGTTGGATAGCTTCACAGCTGGAGAATTAGAAGAAAATCATTCCGGAGTGTGGTTAGGACTGCAAATGTACCTGTAATTACATCTATTTTCTCCCTACTGGAAGATCAGTGGAATGGAAAAACATGTTGCTTATGCTGTAAGAGGTCCTGAACACACATTGCTGGCTCTGTGTCCTCCTTTGTGTTAAAGATACTGATGTTTGAAATGGATACCTGAGATCAAGCTCAGATATGTTCCAGCTCCAGAATCTTCTTCAGGCTTAGGGGGGCAGGGGGAGTGCCATATCCTCCCCAGGGATTGGCAGGCAGCATGACACTTCTGGATTGGGCAGATATTTTTGTAAGTATTAGGAGCTAAAATGTTTCCCCTTCCCTGCTCTACAGGATAGGGCCACTTACTATAATGTTTCCAGCCCTTAATTATAGCTTATACTTCAGTTGAAGTACCTTTAGAGTACAGGGCTTATCTTCAAGTAAGCACAGTTGTGTGGGTCTCTTGTTGAAAGTTTTCTAATATTAAATTTATATGTGGACATTTGTATCTTGAGCATTGGACTCTAACTGTTGAAAATGGACTAGATTTTGACATAATACAGAACAATTAAGGAAAAACATACTAAAATAATGTGTGCATCTTTTCAGGTTCTTTGGTTTGGTTTGGTTTTTGTTGGCTTTTTAAAAATTACACATTAAACACAACAATCTTTTGATTTTGAATTATTCGTGGCTTTGTTCCCTTATATCTCTGCCTTTGATTTGTATTCCTGTCTTACCGTTGCTGTTCTTGTAAACAGCTTTTTATGCATTTTTTAATGCTGGCACATTTTTCACATGCCTTCCTTATGTGTTTATACAATGTTCTCATTTCCTTGACACTATTATACCTATTCTCCAGTCTTGATTCTTATCTATCTTTATCATGTTTGCCTCTGTTTTCAAAACATTGCCAAATTATTTTGTGCTTGGATTTTTTTTTCATATTCTTTTGTATCATCTTATTTTCATCAGCTATTCAATTCTCGTAACTCAGCTTCCAAGAAACATGTCATGTATAAAACAAAACCAAAAGCTTTACTGTTGACTTGGGTTTACATTCCTGCTTCCTCACTCACCTTTGTTATGTGAACATTCTTATTTATGTTCTTTTTATTATTTCATTTTATGATATAATTCTTCCAAATTTCTGAAAGACACCTCTGTTACAAGAAGAGATTATTTTGCATGCTAGAACTTCGAAGAAGAGAAAGATAAGAGGCAGAAAGGGTAGATCTCATATCTTCTGTGGCAATGGTAGTGGTGATAGACAACTTTCTAGTGCAGGGAAGGAGGGAATCAGTACAGCTAGGCAAAGATTGGTTAGTTGCCTTCCGGTCTAATTTGCTCAAGCTTATAAACACCCACTTGCTGACCATGCCCCCTACTATGGAGAGAATGTTAATCCTGATAAATCCAGGTGTCTTTTGGCATCTTTTGAGGGAAAAGGAAGCATAATATGTGTACTGCATGTGGAACACCGCAATATTTTACTCTTCCATGGTTTATTCTCTTAAGTGTCTGACGTTTCCATTAAACCATACAGCTTTGGACATCCAGAAGCTTCAGGAAGGAAACTGAAACAGTGATGATAATAGTCATAGTAATAATCTTAGAATTGCAAAACTGGAAGGGACCCTATAGATCATCAAGTCCACCCCTGTCAGGGAGGCACAGTGGGGAATTGAACTCCTAACCTTTGGCTCTCCAGCCAGATACCTAAATCACTGAGCTGTCCAGCAGAATAACCCCCCACATTGTTAGTTTTAGCCAGGAGAAGTAAATTTGGGCATGTATCTTTCAACCAGCATTTCATCTGTGTTACTGTTTAAACCTCTTCTGAGAGGGTAGGGATTCCAAATACGCCTTGTGGTTGCTCCTTAGGTAGTTCTTTAGATTGTTATCCATCAGCACTTGATTTCATAATAAAGAGCAAAGAGGAAGAGGAAAGGTAGGACCTGTTCCTCCTGGCCCCATCGTGATGGCATTACCCTGTGTTCCACCAAACAAAGGAAGGGTGCGCGTTCATCTTTTAATCTCTGTTGGTCTGTTCTCCATGGCTGGCTGTTGCTGGGAGAGTTTGTCTAAGCCTCTGAAATAATTTTCTATTCAGACCTTTTCCATCTTTATTTTCATCTTCATTGTGGGCTGCGTGATGATCTTAGACAATCTGTTAGCTCTTGTGATGAGCAAACTCATTCTCTTTTTGTAAGAGAGGCTAACTTTTCCCCAGCGACCTTGTGTGCTGTTCAAGCAATCTGTGCCAGCCACACATTCATTCTGATATGAATAGCCACAGCTTTGTGAAGAATCTGACGGGCTGCTGTACTTTGCATTCCAGAGCTACTTTTGAATAACAGCATCTTCGGCAGCCTCCCTTTGTGTGATATCTATCAGGAGATGGCTCTCTCTTGTACGGAATAAATGTGTTTAGCCTTGGCATAATCAGTGGAGTGCTTTGTGTGTTGAGGTTTCAAAAGATCCACTTCATCTTTCAGGAACCGTGGAGGAAAGGCAAAGAAGAACCTGAGAAATCTTAGCAAATACAATAGACTATCACTTGCAGAGGATCAGATGGGGTGGAATCAAAAGAGAAGAAAGTAAGATGAATTTACAAACTTACTTGGCCAATGAGGAGTGTGTGAGTGGCATTTTATTCCCTTTACGTGACAGCCTGAACTGGAAAAGATACCTTTTTGTAGCAAAATTGCCACAATCTGCCCGCCAGAATGCCCAGTAGATTCTGGAAGTTCTAGTCTGAAAATGTAACTGTTCCACACTCTGGTACAGAGTGAGGTGAAGTGACATAAAGTAATGAATGAAGTGGGTGTGCCACATAACCCTCATTCTCCACAATTCTTAAGATTCAACACAGTTACCTGCATTTTTTCATTCTGGAAATTTTTATTTTTTTCCTCTGCTCCTCTGTGAAAGGCCAGAGAAAGAAGGCAATTTTAGGCATAGTAGGGAAGTGATGCCCTTCTTGGATGGACACTTTAATGTGCTGAAGAGGTTTGAGTGTGACAGTGAGGCTGAGAGCAATGCCATCAGGAGGCCAGACCCATTACAAACCTGGACTCCTTTTAGGTTCACCCAAGGTGGAATGGTAACAGCTGAGACACCAGAGTAAAATGCATCCACTTTCATCAAGGTAGCTATTGGGCAGGAATGGTAGCTGAAGGTGACACTACTGGAGAAGGCAACGGTGAAACTCAAGCTAACTTTTGTTAGTACTGTGCATAAAGTGGCAATGGTAATCCCCAACTTAATTTTCCTTACCATGAAAACCCCATGATGAAACAGTCCAAAAGGAAACAAAAGATAGGTCTGGAAGATGAGACTTCTGGTTCAGAAAGCACTCAATCAGCTACTGGGGGAGAACAAGTGCAAATACTGTGTCACTGATGATGCAACTAGATTAAAGCTGAAAGGACATCTAGTGTCTGACATGCACAGAAGTGAAAGGAAAATCTGATGCTGCATAACACATACAATTGGAACATGGAACATGAGAAGTATGAATCAAGGTAAACTGGAAACCATAAAGCAAGAAATAGAATGTATAAATATTGCAGTGCTTGGTGTCAGTGAACTAAAGTGGGCTGAAACAAGATGTTTTCACTCAGAAAACTACAAAATGTTCTCCTCTGAAAATGACAAATCCAGAAGAAACAGAGTAGTTCTGATATTGAGAAAAGATGTAGCGTAGGCAATTAGGGGCGATAATGCGAGGTCTGGCCAAATAATATCAATAAGATTCCATGGAAAACTTATTAACGTACTCATCATTCAAGTCTATGTTCCAAATACTATGGTTAAGAGGGTAAAATTGAAAGTATTTATGCAAGCATCCAAGATGAAATTGGTCATACACCAAAATAAGACATGATTATAATCATAGGTGACTCGAACACAAAAGTAGGGAACAAAGCAGAACTGATATTCAAGCTGGATTCAAAAAGAAAGAGGCACTCAAGATCATATTGCAAATATCCTATGGCTGCTGGAGCACACCAAAGAATTTCTGAAGATCAGTTGATGCTTCATAAATTACAGATTTTGACAGTGGAGATCATGAGAAATTATGGTTGGTACTGAAAGAAATGGGCATGTCTCATTGCCCTGATGTGTAGCTGTACTGTGGACAAGTAGCTACTGTTAAGACAGAATATGCAGAAACAGAATGGTTTCCTATTGGCAGACAAGGGTGCATTTTATCCCCTTGTCTGTTCAATCTGTGTGCAGAATAAATCGTATGGAAAGCCAGACTAGATTCAGATGAAGGAGGAGTGAAAATTGGGGAAAGAAACCTCAATAATTTATACTAAGCAGATGACACCATTTTACTGGCAGAAAGAAGCCATAACTTCAACTGATTTTTACTGGAAGTTAAAGAAGAAAGTACCAAAGTAGAACTTCAGCTGAAGACAAAAATCATAATTACAGAAGAACTAAACTTTAATGTTGGCACTAGACATGGGGATGAATTAAAAAAGAATCGCAATATTGGTTAAAAATCGCTGATTTATTAAATATTCATCCCTTCATATTCATCAGTTCCAGAGACCCCAACGAATATGGAGGGACGAATATTGCCCCATTTTTATTCGTCCCCCATAGGAAGAGAGGGAAGGCTAGCCTTCTCTATCTTCCTATGGCCTTCCTATTCTGAATATGGGCCCGCCGATCACCTGATCAGTGGGCCAATAGGCAGGCAGCCAGCCCCACAGCCACCCACCCCCACAGCCTATCCCCTGCCACCTTCCTCTCTCTACCTTAGCCGCTGCCACCATTCACCACTACCCGGTGCCACCGTCATCCATCGCCGCCCGCTACAGTGGCCTCCTCAGCCACGGCCTGCAGTAAGGGACACTGGCTGCCCTTTGCAAAGATGGTGGCTGTGACTTCATTTAGGGTAGGGAAGCTACAGCCTCCATCTTTGCAAAGGGCAGCCTGGATTCCCTTAAGACAGGCTAAGGGAATCCAGGTTGCCCTTTGCAAAGATGGAGGCTGCAGCTTCCCTATCCTAAATGAAGCCACAGCCACCATCTTTGCAAAGGGCAGCCAGTGTTCCTTACTGCAGGCCATAATGGTGGTGGCACGATGGCAGCAGTGGTGGTGGCAGCGGCAGCAGCACAGCCTCTGCCACCAAGGTAGGGAGGCAATAGGGGGCAGGCTGTGGGGGTGGGGGCTCAGTGCTTTTTAAAAGACAGCTTCTGGCTGTCTAATCCCCCCCCCCCCCGATGAACCAACGAATAAATTATTGCTTTGTCAGTTCATGGGGGGAGCTTCATGCTTTGTGTTTCATCAATTTTCACAGATCACGAAGCTGGATGAATTGCCAAAATGGTGATTCATCCCCATCTCTAGTTGGCACTGAAGAAACTGAAACAATAAAAGATTTTGTATACCTTGATTCAATCATAACTCCAAATCACTGCCATTCCAACTTGTTGAAAAACAGCCCTAACAATGAATTTATGTTTGGATGAGATGTGGTTAATTGATGAAGAAGTCAGCTTCTGGGATTTTCCCTTGTGTGGTGACACTTTGTAAATGGTAACGGGCACACAAGGGAATAATATTCTGTAGACCATCTTGACTGCTGCCATTGGTGTTATCAACTTTCAGGCTGCCCTTGGCTATATCAAGCTTGACATCCTTTTTTCCTGCTGGCAATACAGGCACAATATTGTGCAGCAATATCAGGCCACTTCCTGACAATTTGGATCATGGAAGCAAAAGCACAATATCCCACAGTCATAAACCAGAGTTGTTGCTGATGTTGTTGTTTTTATTGTTGTTGTTTTAAGAATTGAATATATTACTTGCTTCTCCTCTATGTGTGGATAGACATTCTATGGATAGTGATATTCCAAAGGGTTACTCTGTATTCCTTCGTTATATACAGAGGTCCTGTGTAATATGGAGCCAAAGATATTTGAAGGAGAAAACTCAGCTGCCTACTCAAGAACTCTAAGACAAAATCACCATGGAGTTCAATGTCAGAGAAAAGAAATGTCCAGAACTCTTTTGTCTTACTTCCCTGATAAGCATCTCTTTGAAATGCCAAGCTGGCTTTGTCATGACAGCCTCATGTTGTTCAGATCAGCCCTAAAAGCATTTACATGTTGATTAAGAAACAACACTATGCCAAGATACATGATATTGTCATCTGTACAGAACATAAGTCAGCTTTACACAGAACACAAGCATCAAGGAATTCCAGAGGAGGATTTTATGTATGTCCATGCAGATAATATTAAACTAAATTATGGTTGGTATTTGTTGTTTGCTTCTGTTTTCTGCATCAGTGTTCATTTTTCATGCTTCTGTATCTGTTTTCAGTGCAATGCTTCATTCTTAAGAGTTTCCAGACTTAATTTTGAAAGCACTTGCATCAGAATAATATTATTTATTCCTACCACTGCTTACCTTCTTCTAGAACTTTCATTTTTCTTTTTTTCTTTTATGTCCAAAATCTCTGCTGAAGTAAGTATTATTTGCCTGCATCTCTTACTCCATTTCCAACTCTTGGTCTGTTTGTCAGTAGGTTCTCCCTTGAAAATTTCAGGTCAGCATCAGATGTTAAAGGCAGACCATGACTGGGGCTGAATATATATTCGTGTTGGACCTCATTGAGACAGACCTTTGTTTTTCATAAATTTGACGTCAAAGAAACTTTGTGCTTTTGTCCTGCAAGCCAGTCATCAAAACTAAAGACAAGCAAATTCTAATAATAATCTGTAACATCTAGTCTGCCCTCACGTTATTGGTTCCTTGAGAATGACAGGGACATATCTGTGTCCCCTATGTTCGTCAAATGTGTTGGTGATTTTTATAGCACGAACATAATTCTTGCCTATCTAATTTTTTAAAACCATAATCCATTTCCATTAGCTAACCATGCTGAATGGGATTTATGACATGAATAGATCCAACTTCTGACGAATAATTTCTTGATCAATGACAGGTTCGTTATTAATAATATATTTGCTCTTTGTACTCCTCCTCCTGCTCCTCCCTTGTATGATGATGATGGCGTAGATGGTTGTAATAATTGTATAATTAAATGCTTAAGACCACTTTCATCCAATGTTTGATGGAGAAAATTAATAGAAGATCAAATCTGAGACCAGCATCCAAAGATGTCAGTGCACTGTCAGGAGCTGTGCATCTTGAAAGACAGGGTAGTAGCTCTGTCCAATACAGTTTTTTACAAGAGTTTATACAAAGGAGTTGTGTAATCACTAGTGTAAGAAAGGGTAAGTTCCAGAGGTCTAGGGGCATCACACACACATCTTTTGTATCAGTTCATTGCCCCCCCCCCCATGAACTGTTTTATGCAAAAACTGTTTTTTTTTCAAATCCAGAAGTGACATTTCATCCACTTCTGCATTAGATTGAGCATATAGTACAACCACTTGTGCAATTGCTTGTGTAACTACTTGTGCATCTCCTTGTCCAAATGCTTGTATAACTATAACCAAGTGTGACTGCACCAGCTAAGATTTTCACTCCCCTAGTGTTATATTTGTTTTAATAATAATAATAATTGTGTGCTTTCAAGGAGATTCCAACGTATGGCAACACTTTCCAGGGTTTTCTAGGTACAGAGCATTGACAAGTGATTTACCATTACCTTCTTCTGGGAGCATCTTGGGACTGTGCAGCATGCCCAAGACTACATAGACTGGCTCTTCTCCCAGGGTGCACAGTGGGAAATCATACTCCAAACCTCTGGCTCCACAGCCAGATACCTAACTTACTGAGCTATCCAGCCATGCCTCAGTAAATGTTTATTACAATGACAGAGCAGCATAAAGAATAAACTAAAACCAAATTTATAATGTGAAGACAGCAGGTCTGAGTATGTATCATACTCAGGGAAGGGAGATTTGTAAGTTGGGAACTTCCTCTTCCAAAGCCTTGTCAGCTGTTTCTGGCCAAGGCAGAAAATGGAGTACATCTTTTCTTTCTTCTCAATGTCCAGCATATATTTGGCATCAGTGGTGATAGTTTTGTTCCTTAATTTCCCTACCAGTGAAGCCAATGGGAGAGAAAAATCCTATTTCAACTTAGAACTTGTGAAGGTGAGGTGCTTTTGTTTTTTATTTTGTGTTGTTATGTTGAACTAAACGGAATTGGAAAAGACTTCAATCTAAGTAACTTTTCCAAAATATGCACATGGCAGAAAAGGCTGAGAATGGACAAGGGCTGGACCAGACTGCAATGTACCTAGATAATTCCTAGTAACAAGACCTAGTACTGACCACTTACATAACTGGGCGGTGGCCCTACTGAGTTCCAGTAGATACTGTTCAGGTGTGTGAAGTCCTAGCCCATCTTTCTACTCCCTGGCTGCCAAACTCCACATTTTCATGAAGGCCCCTTCTCTTCCTTTTGACTGTACAGAGCACAGAAATCCAGTATTATATCCATTCATGTACTTCACACACTCTTCCATACACTGCTGGTTCTCTTGCTGGGATCAATCTGTTCCTAACCATCATTTTCTCCAGTCTTTACTGCATTGTGCTCAAGCATTCTTGACCTGACTGCTTTACCATCTTGCTGCACCTAAACTTGTCCCCTTGATTCCATTAGTCTAGAGACTGTGTATAAGTGACTGTTCATGCTTATACAAGGTCTTTCAAGAATGTGATACAGCAATAAACCATTACAAGTGCCATCACATTAATAGGCTATCACTATCTTCCCTCAGTACTCTCAACCTTGCCCTAATTTTTGCACAAGTTTCTTTGTCATTTGCTCCTTTTTAATGGGTATCTACAATTTCCACAAAGAATCCTTATGAAGATCTTAAAGCGGTTATGTGACAGGCATTACTGTCTTAGTTTTAAAAGCATATGAATACCTACAACTATACTCACATGGCACACTTACTCCTGTCCTTTTCTATAGGTGTGATTTTTGTCAAGGACAGTGGCACTTGTAATAAAATTAATATCAAAACCATGGCTTCAGTCTAATATCCCACTATCAGATGTCAGTGAGTATGACAAAGCTATCTTCCCTTTCATCTCCTCACAGCATCTAGCTTCATCCAGAAACCTGCTCCTGGGGATTCCTCAGCTATCCAGAGGACATTTTGAGGAAGCAGAAATTGGTAAAGCAGAAATTGTCACCCCCTCAATCAGTTAACAGTCGCAATTCCTTCAGTGCAACAACTTGTTGGATCCTATTGCACAGTAGTAAGTTTTTTCAAATACAGTGGACCCTCGACTTACGGATTTAATCTGTATTGGAACGGTGGCCGCAGGTCGAAAAGTCCGTAGGTCGAGGGTCCATTCCCCATAGGAATGCATTGAAAACCCATTAATCCGTAACCGGCCGAAGAAAAAATACCCCCCCACCAAAAAAAGAAAATAAAGGCAAAAAGCAGCACCTTACCGGTCCAAAGGGGTCCCTCGCCGCTGCCATCGCCGCTGCTGAAGCCCTCCGAGGGCTTCCCCGCCGCTGCCAGAGGCCTCACGGGGGTCCCCAGCTGCTGCCGTCGCCGCTGCCGAAGCCCTCCGAGGGCTTTCCCGCCACTGCCGAAGCCCTCCGAGGGCTTCTCCACCGCCATGGGAGGCCTCTCGGAGGTCGTCCACTGCTGCTGCCGCCGGCTTTCCCAGGGTACACTGGGCCTACCAGGGGAGGGCTGCCCCTGGTAGGCCCGGTCTACTGCCCGGGAAAGCCTGGTAGACTGGGCCTACCAGGGGAAGCCCTCCCCTGGTAGGCCCGGTGTACCCTGGAAAAGCCGGTGGCGGCGGACGACCTCCGGAGGCCTTCCAAGACTTCTCCGCTGCCATGGAAGACCTCCGGAGGTCCCCCCCTCGCCGCCGATCGTGCCTCCTGAGAAGCTCCAGAGGCACGATCGGCAGCGAGGGGGACCTCCGGAGGCCTTCCAGGGCTTCTCCGCCGCCATGGAAGGCCTCCAGAGGTCCCCCCTCGCCGCCGATCGTGCCTCCGGAGAAGCTCCAGAGGCACGATCGGTGGTGAGGGGGGACCTCCGAGAGGCCTCCCATGGTGGCGGAGAAGCCCTGGAAGGCCTCCGGAGGCACGATCGGTGGCCTACGGACCAGAAGGGGGAGGCGGGGAAAGCGCCAAATTTGAATTTGGCGCTTTCCCTGCCTCCCCCTTCCGGTCCGTAGGTCGATTCTCCGGCTGCAAGTCGATTGGAAATTTTGCGGCCGGAGAAGTCTGTAAGTCGAAAAGTCCGCAGGTGGAGCCGTCTGTAAGTCAAGGGTCCACTGTATTGTTTCCTTTTCTCTGTAAAGCAATTTTCAACAATACATATATTATTAAGGCCAACCTCATATGTTCTGGATATGCAGCACAACTATATTAGATTGCTGGCTGTATATTAGATTATTGATTTACACACCTCAGCTAGGAGAGTCAGGTAGCATATGTACTTGATAATTGCTGATGGTTAGAGAAGATCGTATTGAGCCAGAGAAGTTGATGTTGTGACTCACTACAATACAGCTCTTACTGGTGGTGTATTTGATCTCCTTCATGTATTGAATAAGCTTATAGATGACATTGGGAGGCCATACTGGCTAGTCACACTCAACCATAGCCAAGTTCAAGAACCATTTGATAATAACCAGAAAGTATTCTCCAGGTACAGACACGTGGACAACTTGTACATGTGAGTGACTGCCATAGCCAATGGCAGCCAAGCCTCCTGTGCAATATCTCCATTTGTACCTGTAGAAAACTCTTTCAGATAAACAGCAGTTAGCATTCAACAGGGCAAAGTGGTAGCAACCTGTGTCAATGAGAGTGAATGGATAGCCTATGCTGTATTGTAACGTATTTGCATATTCTTTTAACATGTAGAAGAGGTTCAGAAGCTAGAAGGGACAGATCTTAGAAAGCATCAGCTGGTGTCGGACAAACCAAGTTCACACAGTGCAGTTCTTCCATTTGACCCTTAATGGTCCTCCTAGACTTCAATCGAGAGGAAAGGAAAAATGTGTTTTGAGTTGTATAATAAGACTACAGTATATACTTTAGCATTATATATATATATATTTCAAACTTGCATGTAACATTCTGTCTGAGCCTGGATTCATTATCCATCCTCCATTATTCTGAGATGACACCACATTTACTATATAGTTTTACCTTACTGGGAAAGACTGTCTCATGTGACTGTAGGTACTTCCAGCCCACGGCCATTATTTCGTAAACAGATTAGTAACAAAGAAGTTGGCCTTATCCAATGATTTTGATAATATCCATTATGAAATTGGAGTTTTCATGTGTTTGCTGCCTTTCTATGGTTTTGATTGCTTTCCATTGGGCAACAGAGATGGAGTGATGGTGAGTATGGCATGTAGCTCTAAAAGTTAGGTGACACATATACAAAAAGGAAAGAAACAGTCAAAAATATAACTTTTTAAATTATTATTCTTCACAGAGTAAATCATTATCCCCAAGAGTCCAAAATTCATTATTTCATTTTGTAAGTAGGGTTGGATGTAGGTAGGAAATATTCTTTCTATATCATTTGGCTTTTGAGAAAAAGACTTTCTGAATGACTGAAAAGACAGAATAATAAATGTGGAGACAGTTCTACGCAAAGCTCTCTGGTCAATAAAGAAAAAAGCCAGTGATGTCATAAAACAAGAGAATATTTATTTGTACTGCTATCTCAGGTCAGACTGACCTTCTTTCCTTCTGTGACTCTGTTGCAGTTCCATCTGCTTAAAGATAAGTGATATTCTTCAGCATGGTTCTATTATTTAAAGTTACCATGACTCAGGTAGTTTAAGACAGAATATTTTCTATGAAGAAAGAAAATAAATCACGGTACTTAAATACAATCTCTGAATGCGAGACATTCAAGCTTCTCCTTTATTTATTACTATCATAATATCCCTCATTGCGTATCAATGGTATCTGTCCACCGGATACATCCTCCTTTGGTAGACATACCTAAATCACAATAGGCTATTGGTTTACATTTCCTAGCAATTTGGTGCCAACATTATTTCAAGGACCATCTGGATCCATGTTCATGTCCATGCTTTATAATCAGTGAGTGAGTCTTGTTGGCCTGTATCTGCAGTCAGCTGGATTGGCAGGCAGTAATAGGAGCAAAACCTCAGCAGTAATCCTTAAATTATGAAATTAACTAGGCCTTCAGAAGCAATACCCAAAAATATTTTTTAAAATTTACTTGTTCACCCCTTACGCACATGGACAAGACATTTTATTCATAGAATCTGTTTCTCTCTCTCCAGAAATCACAATGCTAGACACATATGTTAGAGATCCTATAACATAAATTGCCATGACAAATCTACTCTTCCCTCCTTCTTTTTTTGTCCCAGCCAGTCTGATGTACAGTAGGACCATGGGGGATCGGTTCCAAGGCCTCCACTTGCTGAAAGACATGAAAGTATTGAACATTATACATTGTATAATCTCCGGCTCTTTTTAGTGGCCAGTTCTGGTAAATACACCATGGAAATACATATAAAAAGGTATTTCTGGCTTTTTTATCCAAATTAAAAAAAACCAGAAATATTTCTGGGGATCAGTATTCGCTGATTCACTTACTCGCTGGCTGGTATTTTCAGCCAGCGGATAAGTGAATCAGCAAATACTGATCCCACAGATGGGAGGTGTCCTACTGTATAGGAAGATGTCCCATGCCAATGTTTCACTGAACCATGATGCCAAGCAGCAGAAGGCAGATACTCATTGTTGCTGCAATTATGGGGGACACTGGAAACCTTAATGGTTTAGGAAATAAAAGGTGTGCAGATTTAACCCTCTGCTTAACTTATCTCTGACCTTAACCACACTGCTAATCTTACTGCTAACCTTCTGTACACTGAAATTCAAATGAAGTTGGAAAATACTCAACACAATGGCTGCAATCCTGTTGCTTAGTGTAAGCATGGGTTTTTTCAATGGAAGGAATGGATGAAAAGTTATGTTTTGGCTTATGCTAAGCAACAGGATTTCAGCCAGTGTAAGGTGGGTGCCCCACTCTTGTGTATGAATCTTACTATGCTTGATATGCTGCTTTTAAATTGTTTTGATGTTGTGTCTTGCTTTTATATTACTCTATATTTTAAGGTTTTTTATCCTGGACAGTTCTGTATCATTTATTTATTTATTTATTTATTTATTTATTTATTTAATAGTAACATCTTATTGTTAAAGTGATATTTACATTACATTTTATTATTCTATTTTGGTTAGTCAACTTGAGTAGACATGATCCAGAAAGGCTGTTATAGTTACTCCCAATAACTTCAAGTTATTTCTGGAACTAAGCATAATATAGATTGTCTTGAACATCACTCTGAACTTTTTTCTGGAACAGACCAGAACAGGAGTGAAATTTGAGGGTACCTCAGTTCTGAATGTTCTGGGCTGATTTACAGATCACCATGGACTGCAAACGATTTGTTGTTGTTTAGTCGTTAAGTCGTGTCCGACTCTTCATGACCCCATGGACCAGAGCACGCCAGGCCCTCCTGTCTTCCACTGCCTCCCGGAGTTTGGTCAAATTCATGTTGGTAGCTTCGATGACACTGTCCAACCATCTCGTCCTCTGTCGTCCCCTTCTCCTCTTGCCTTCACACTTTCCCAACATCAGGGTCTTTTCCAGGGAGTCTTCTCTTCTCATGAGATGGCCCAAGTATTGGAGCCTCAGCTTCAGGATCTGTCCTTCCAGTGAGCACTCAGGGTTGATTTCCTTCAAAATGGATAGGTTTGTTCTCTTTGCAGTCCAGGGGACTCTCAAGAATCTCCTCCAGCACCACAGTTCAAAAGCATCAATTCTTCGGCGGTCAGCCTTCTTTATGGTCCAGCTCTCACTTCCATACATCGCTACTGGAAAAACCATAGCTTTGACTATGCGGACCTTTGTCGGCAAGGTGATGTCTCTGCTTTTTAAGATGCTGTCTAGGTTTGTCATCGCTTTCCTCCCAAGAAGCAGGGGTCTTTTAATTTTGTGGCTGCTATCACCATCTGCAGTGATCATGGAGCCCAGGAAAGTAAAATCTGTCACTACCTCCATATCTTCCCCTTCTATTTGCCAGGAGGTGATGGGACCAGTGGCCATGATCTTAGTTTTTTTTATGTTGAGCTTCAGACCATTTTTTGCGCTCTCCTGCAAATGATACATGGACTCATATACTCCCTGCCCTTAATGTGCTTGTGGTGAACACCCTAAGTTATGCATTGTAAGTTATGAATTATTCATGGTATATGTTAATGTGGTTAAGAGGCAGGGCCGAGAGAGATGTTAAAAGGCAGAGCCTGAGAGGAGGAGTCAGTTAAGTTAGTTAGAGTCTGGAGAGTCTGTGTTAGGAATTAGAGAGAGGGAGAGAGATAGTTTGGGGGATCTGAGGAGTGATTAGTAACCTGTGATATTTAATATAGAAGATTAATATTGATGCTTGGTGAAACTGAAAGATTGTGCCTATGAATTGTTCCAGAAACCAAATGTAATCAATAAACCTGTTCTATAAAAAAGTCAGTACTGAATGGACCTTCATCTTTTCTAAGAAAAGTACGTTGATAAGGAGATCAACTGGTGGCAGCGTGTCAAGAGGTGTTTTGGTTTGCCTTTGTGAGCTCTGTGTTTGGGTAGACGGACAGGGGCCACGGGGGCGAACATCACAGTGCTTTAATGTGAACTTAGAGCTATGTGTGTGCAACAAGCCAGTACTTATAGAATGTATTTAAATGCATCTGTCTGTCACAAAGAATGAGGTGGATCACATGAATAGGACTGATTTACCTAAACATTTATGGGAAGACAACTCCATGCTTAAATTATACTTACTTAAAACTGTGGAGAGTTAGTCATGGGTAATCTACAGTAAGTCCCATTGCTTTGAATGGTCTATTATTACAACTCTCTAAAACCAGAAATAGTTTCCAAGGTATACGTATTTTGAGAATAGCCATTGCTTTATGCGGTGTGATCATCACTGCCATTTACTACTTATACCATGCCTATTGCCATGGATAGTTTGTGGACCAGGACAAAGGGACACCTCACCTCAGAGTTTTAGGGGGGCACCCCCTATTTTGGTTAGGACCCATGACAGCCTCTTGCTATAAAATCCATTGGGATACAAAAGTTGAAAAACAGGGCTTTCTGACAACTTACAGCATATTAAAACACAACACAAAGAAAAGGAGAGACGTTGGAGTTGCTAAACATATGTATATTCTCTTAATTTTTAATGGAGGGCTTCAGCATTTATGCTCTGATGCTTCACTTTTGTTAGGGTTTACCCATGATCAGGATGAACGATTATTAGGTCTGTCTGGGTCATGTCAGGCCTCTGAAGCTAAGAGGTATTTCAAATCTGAGAGGCAACTATTAGGACACATATCTCTTCAAGAAGATACACAGCAAGGTCTTTGTTGGCAGACCACAGGACGCTATAGGACAGGAAGCAATCTCTGAAGCCCTGAGACGGTTCATTTATGTGGTGTAACTGAGCCCAGAGAAAACTGAATAAATGACATCCTAACAGTTTGTGGTGGCATTAAATTGTAAGAAGGTAACAATGTGGTCTCATAGATGCTCAATAATTTTCACTTGTTAATGAAGCAATGTCCTGGAGAATTACAGAGAAAAAAATGTTGTAGTGATTACCTATGAAAAGGAGTCAAGATTTATGGAAGGCCTTCACATACTTTTTAGCTTTTTTTTTTTTAGCCGCTGTAATTCTCATTTATGTCTCCTACCAGTACGGTGAAGGAGAGAAAAAAATAGGGGAATTTACATCGGTTAAACGCATTAAAAAGCACCGATTAGCTATCTGATTAGGAAGGAGTCTGATAGCATTACTCATTCATAAAAGTTCAGTCAAAATATTATGCTGGAGAATTCACAGTGAAGGCAGAATGAATGCTATCTTTAAATTGCAGCATTGTACTTTTAATGCTCCTGCAATAAGAAGAATGTGAAATAACTAAAAAGGTTCCAAGCAGTTCTGGTGAAAGAAACAGAACAGAAGCTACAGTTAGAAAAAAAATCCTTCTTAGAATGTCTGAAACATCAAGCAAAAGCCATGTGCATCTCAGATGTATTTTTATTGTATATGGATAACACTCCACATTGATTATTTATTTATTTACATACATACATACATACATACATACATACATACATACACAAGAAGAGCCCTGCTGGATCAGGCCAAGGGCCCATCTAGTCCAGCTTCCTGTATCTCACAGTGGCCCCGCCAGATGCCTCTCGAAGCACACGAGACAACAAGATCCCTGTCTCCTGATACCCCTCACCTGCATCTGGCATTTTCAGGTACCTTCCTTTTAAGCCTGGAGATTATACATCCCCATCATGGCTTGTAACCTGCAATGGACTTTTCCTCCAGGAATCTGTCCAATCCCCTTTCAAAAGCATCTAGGCCAGATGCCATCGCCACATCCTGTGGCAAGGAGTTCCACAGACAAACAACATTCTGGGTAAAGAAATATTTTCTTTTGTCTGTTCTCACTCTCCCAACACTCAATTGGAGTGGATGTCCCCTGGTTCTGGTATTGTGTGAGCGGGAAAAGAGCTTCCCTCTATCCACTTTATCCATCCCCTGCATAATTTTATACGTCTCAATCGTGTCCCTCCCTCATGCGCCTTTTCTCTAGACTAAAGAGATGCTGTAACCTTTCCTCATAAGAGAGGTGCCCTAGCCCAGTCATCATTTTAGTCGCTCTCTTCTGCACCTTTTCCAGTTCCATTATGTCTTTTTTGAGGTGCGGTGACCAGAACTGTATGCAATACTCCAGGTGTGGCCTTACCAGCATTTTGTACAATGGCATTATAATGTTGGCTGTTTTATTTTCAATCCCCTTTTGAATGAATTGGAATTGGCCTTCTTCACTACCACCCCACACTGGGTTGACACTTTCATCGAGCTGTCCACCAGCACACCAAGATCTCTTTCCTGATCCATCACGGACAGCTCAGAATCCATTAACTGATAACTTAAGTTTTTATTTTTTGTGCATTACTTTACATTTTTCTATAGTGAAACACATTTGCCATTTTTCTGCCCATTCTCCCAGTTTGGAGAGATCATTCTGGAGCTCTTCACAATCCCATCTGGTCTTCACCACCTAGAAAACTTTTGTGTCATCTGCAAACTTGGCCACCTCACTGCTTAGCCCTGTCTCCAGGTCATTTATGAACAGGTTGAAAAGAACCGGTCCCAGGACAGATCCCTGGGGCACACTGCTCTTCACCTCTCTCCATTGTGAAAATTGCCCATTGACACTTACTCTCTGTTTCCTGGTTTTCAGCCAATTCTCAATCCATAAGAGGATCTGCCCTCTTATCCCCTGACTGGAGTTTTCTCATCAGCCTCTGGTGAGGGATAGTGTCAAACGCCTTCTGAAAATCCAGATAGACAATATCCACTGGTTCGCCCGCATCCACATGCCTGTTGACCTTTCAAAAATTGGAAACATACACCCACCTACCAAACAAAAATTGCACAAATAATAACAATCACAGAAATAGAGAAGGGGGGGGGGGGACCGAGAGTCAGTGACAAACAAAATTCAAAATAAAGCACATAGATCGTCAAGAGTATAATGGGGGAGGATATTCTTAAAGGTCTGTTTGAAAAACTCAGATTTCACAGTTTTCCTGGAGGTCAAAAGGGAGAAAGCCTGGTGTATATCAACAGGCAATGTGTTCCATAGTGTAGCAGCCACCACCAAGAAATCCTGGTTAGGGGTGGTAGTTTTCCAGGCCTCTCTTGGGCTGACCACCCATAACTGTGAAGCCTGGGGAGAACAGCTGGCTTGATTAGGTGATCTTAGGGAGAGCTGCTCTGACAGCTAGCCTGTAACACCTAATATTTATATTCTGCTTTAGAGCAGTCAAGTGAAATTTCACTCTGACGTGTGGCAGGCAAGTCAGTGATCCTTCTACCTAAAGAAGGAATTGCTCTGTATCTTTCTCCCTGCAAACAGAATAGTAACTGAGGACTTTTTTTGAGAGGACAAATGGCAGGAAGACAGTTGATGCAGAGACTAAGGGGAGGGTTACACTATGGAAATAAATTGGGAGAGGGATTGGGGTTTTTGAATTCAGTTTAAAGTTATATGGTTGTCATATGATTTTTGGGTTGGTCTGTGTCTTCTTGAGAAAACAATTAATTTGTTGTGCACACACGAACACACAGAGAGCTCTGGTGAAGGAGAGACAAACATGGGCTGAAACTAGTCCGAGACATTCCTTCCATGGGAGGGAAACACATACATAAGCACAGCTCAGCATTTGAGGATCAGGCAGACACTGAGGGAGCTGCAAGGGTGGTTCCCCCCCCCCAGACACAGGAAACCCAAACCCTCTGCCTAGAGAGTGAGCCAGTGGAGGAGGAGGAACTCCTCTCTTTGGGCTCAGCTTCCTGGAGGAACTCTCCCTGTGGGGAGTATCATCTGAACTCCCAGCTTCTTCAGCACCTAGAAGAGGAAGAGAGGGAGAAGTAACCACAACACCTGTCCACCTCCTTTGGCTGCTCTTGCTGCACTGGCAGCTGCCTGCCCTGTGCCCCAGGCAGCCAAGTGGGCCCCATTTCCTCCCCTTTCTCTTGGGCTCCCTGCAGCCAACTGTACCTTCTTCCTTCCCCTGTCTGTGGTTCTTTTTGTTGCTGCCACCTCTCCCAAAGCCTCTGCTACCTCCTGCCTCTGCTTTCTCCTCCTCCTGTCTCTGTCACTGCTGGTCCTCCTCCTCTCCAGCCTTGTCAGGGCTTGCCACAAACATTCCACAAGTCCTGCTCCTGGAAGGAAACCCAGGAAGGCCGGCTCAGCCCGGCTGCTGGCCAAGGCGGCTGTGCCCAAGCCAGGCAGCTCCTCCTTCTTGACTCTTGCTGGCTGGCAACCGAAAGATGCAGTTTACACCAACAGAGGGATTTACATGTGCCAAAATGATTGAAACAAACCAGTTTTATAAGTGATTTAAAATAAACAACCCTCTGGCAGAAGAGTATTTTCCCCATTTTGAGGGGGGGGGGGGGAAACAGTTAAACACTATTTTTAGAAAATAACATGGGTTGTTTTTTAGGGTGTCATTTTGGAGAAGGGTAGACTTACACTTCTGTTTCAGAATGTTGTGGGACAACATGGCATAGGTTTTATTTTATGCCCAATCAGGGCAGTGATGGGCATGTCTCTTCATTCTGTGGTGATCAGACTTCTCACTTTTTTTTTCTTTTTTCTTTTTGTATTTCTCAAGTCATTGCACCTCAAAGAGAAGGAATTTGGGGGAGGTGTCCAGTTTAGAAGCGAAATGTGAGAAGGTGTAGTAAGATGTGTAACTGCAAGGAAAGGGACTACAATGGGCTATAACAGGACAAAGAACACCATGCGGACTCCTTCAAGTTCCTCATCTGCAAAATTAAAAGCGGACACTGATATTATAGAGCTTTTGTTAGAAACAGCGCCAGTTCTAGTTCTAAAGGGCTGTGAGATCTTTCTCTCCACAAGAAATGTGAGCCCTAGCATACTTACTTGGCACTAGCACAAAACAGAAGTAGTAATGTAGTGCTTAGAGAACTTCGGAGATTGAAGTTGGTGTCCTCACTGAACCAATAAACTCACCATGTGCTCATGTTCTGCAGTTGCACAAACATGTAACTTTTTGATGTGAATTGCCTCAAGTTAATAAGTTTCTCTTGGCATTACCTGTTGTATGCCAAGTGGCACAATGCGGTATGCAACAAATAATGTCTACAGAGATTTCTTCGCTTACATTAATTCACTTCCAAAAGTATATGCCTGACAACTCCCAAATCCTTCTGCCTGGTGTCAGAGAAGGGTGGATAGAACATATGGTCACTAAAGTGCCAGGTGCTGCCCAAGAACACCCCACACTCAAGCTGAGACTTGGCTGGACGTGGTGATCTATAGGGTCCCTTTCAGCTCAGCAGTTCAAGGATTATAAAGCATTTTCAGACTTTGAAAAGTTCAGTATAGACGATGATAACAATAAAAAGTTGAAAAATAAAGCATAATTTGATTTGCTTTTTTTCCAGAGAGTTGCATGCTTCTAAAACACTCACTCTTGTTTGTCTCTGAAATGACTGCCTTCCTATACAAATATGCAACAATTGACAACATGCAAATAGGTGTTATTGGAAAATGACACATTTATGTTGTTTTAGGGCAGTTCCTGTATTCTGTTCCAGCTCCTGCTGCTTTCATGTTCATCTTTTAAATGCTCTTTGTGTATACACATTACATTTTTTGAAAAAATCCACTTGTGCCACAATGGGATAGAGTCACATTTTCTTGCAGAATCCACACAGAAGTAAACCTACCAAATAAGCTTTCCACAATGTTGTTACCTTCCTCGTTTTAAACAATGGCCCAATATTTCAGCCAATTGCCATGTACAGTAGGTATCCCCACCCCATAAACAAAAGCTGGCTTTGACAGAACACATCTCCACAAATCTATAGATTTTCACTATTGTAGTATTTACCTCACTCCCTTTTTCAGCTACTGGCATAAAGTTGGGAAAAATTTGGGATGACCCACAATGAGGCAAAGTGTGACCTCTTCAACCATAGGTTTGATGAAGTCTTGTTACTTCTCAAACATCTTATAGGGGAATGGGGTACTAGGGTTGGTTGGATACCTGGTACATACATCTGTATAGTCCATAGGATGCTTGAGTTAACTCTGCTAGGCCCTGCTAACCCCATTTCTCTATTGGTCCCTAGTTCACATCACTGGGCTGGTATAGTCCACAGTCCATGGTGGGATCTGGTTTTCCATACTGATCCAAGCCAACATATGCCCTTTAAGGAGAGTCAATAATGCTGAGTGCTTATAGACTTCCATATCCTACAAGTCTATTCTTTCTCCAGTGGCTCTGCACAAGGCACTCCTTTTTCCACTTCCTCCACCAGCACTTCCTCTGGGTCAGGGTGGGGTTGTCATACTAAGCTGATCATCTTAGACCTCCACAGGGTCTGCATCAGTGGTGGGCTGAAGAACAGCATGCCTGCTTGACTTCCTCATGCTTTAGCAGACTGGAACCAGACCTATTCCCAAGTGCAGGGATTACTGACTACCAGCAAACGGTCCTCTCCCAGGGCACAGAAGAAAGGGTTTAATTCCAACTCCTCCAGCCTCCACTCAATCCTCTCCCTCAGAGTCCATCAAGGTGGATGAGTCCCCTTTTTCTTCCTCTTCCTCCTCCTCATTTAAGCCTGGGTCCCATCAATTCAATCCACTTCCTCCTCCACACCTGTGGAGGTTCATATGGCTCATCCTCCTTCCACCCACCTGGATCCTTGCTCTCCCTCTCTATGCCCTCATGCTGTCTTGTCACTGAGGTCTCCATCAAGTCCATCAAGGGGTGCAAGGCGAAGGAAGATGGTCCACTAGAAATGGCCAGACAGTCCCCCTTACACAAAGCCTTGTCTGTAAGTTGGCCTATTTGAAGCAAACTGAAATTTCTTGGGGTGTGTGTGGAAACACTCTACAATACACAAAATCTGCCTTTTATTTTATCTGATTTTTTTTTATCTTTCTGCCCTCCTGTCTCTTCTGGCTGTGAGTGTTGGCTGTCAGGGTTCTGTTGAACATCCTTGATTCTCTACACACTAGCACTCATTTACATGTGGGGATTTTTTATACCTCACGATATACTGAAATTCTTGTAAGGGCAAAGAAGGGCTATGTAGCCCACACAATCCACATTTCAATCTAGTGCAAAAGGGTTAATAATTGAAGCTCAGATGAAGCGATAAGCTAATTTTTTTATGATGGGAAATATTTTCTGGATGCTTTAAAATACTAGCAGAGGCAGATGCTTCATTCCGGCAGCAGACACTGCTGTTATATGTTGTACCTGTGATGGTGAACCACATGAATAAGTTAAAAACCATTTTTCATCTGTATTTGATTCAGGCTGTTCACGCTAGAATGAAATTCACATTGTCTGTGCCAAAGCTATTAAAATTAATGATGATCCATGTACATATTTAACTCACACCTGCCGTTCATTGTTGTCCTCGCTGAGAAATGGCAAGACTTGACCCACCTTACCCATGAAGCAGAAGTTGACTGCTTTCCCCATGCGCTATTAAAGGCAGTGAGCAAGCTCGACAGAAGTAGATTACTCTCTAGCTCTCATTAGGCTTCTATTTTTCAAAGCAGAGGTGGGGACACATGCTCCAGTCCTCATGCTTTCTCCCCGACCTTCTTATGTTGACTAGGAAGATAGTTGAAAAGTAGTTACACACATTTCTGTACAATATAGTTACATCAGCCCGATAATGTTTTAACAGTAATGGCTTCATCCTATAGAAGCTTGCAATATATAGCTTGGCAAGGTACTTTCAGTTCTCTGTTAGCTCTGGTACACCCCCTGAACTCCAGCAAAGGCTTCTAAATGCCCCACCAAACTATAAATCTCAGAATTCCTTGAGACAGAGCCATGGCAGTTCAAATGTTAGCCAACTGATATGACTGTATTGTTGTGTGCACCATATATTTAGGTAAACCCTATATCCATCTTTGTGCATTTGAGACCCTTGCCTTAATAAGTTAAATAATAAGCACAGGCATCCTATTCAGTTGTCATCTGTTCAAACCTTATCAGGCTATTTTATCTCAGGGAGCTTTGCAATGTAAACATGGCAAGCACTCAGCCACATACTTTCCCTGTCAACATAGGGAGGCCAGCAGTGGAGGGTGTGGGGTGGGAAGATGTATGCCTATTTCTCTCTGCACAATTGAAAGACAGAACTTTTGAAGAGAGCTTTTGCTGTCATTTTACTATTTTACTAGAGAATTATGGAAGTAATCATTATCCTATGCTTACCAGCAGAAGTACTGCTTTACCTGAGTTAAAAACCTACTGGTCTCATTCAACCCTAGTGTTCTTTCTTTTCTGTTTCCATCACCTTTTTTTCTTTAATACTGAATTACTGAGTGAGCTGGAGCACCAGGCTGTGGCAGTCTGATTCCCCAGTGTGCCTCCCAGAAGAAGACCTAGTCTGTGTAAACTTTGGCCAACTACACAGTCCTAGGGCACCCTTAGAAGAAGGGAATGGCAAACTACTTCTGAGTACTCCATAGTTGGAAAACCCTAGAAAGGGTTGCCATAAGTCAGAATCGCCTGATGTCACATAATTATAGGTTATCATTTAAAAACCTTCTCGTGCTCTAGCAGTATATCAATCAATCAATCAATCAATCAATCAATCTGTTTCTGTTCTTCCTCTCTCACTTTTTTCTTTCTCATAATTGCTCCATCACAATACTCATTCATCGCATATCAGCTTCCCACAGTTCCTCCCATGCTTTTTTCTCAATCCCTTCTTTCTCCCTCTCTCCTTTTTCTTTCACTCTGGTCATTCTCTCCCTCCAGTCTCATACTTGTTCAGATTTTGCCTCCTCCCCACACTTACCAGGTATCGGAGGTTTCTCTCCCTCTCTGTTTTAGGGTTGCCATAGTCTAGTCCCCCAAATTCAGGAAACCATGTTTGCATATTATACAAATATTCGCTGATGGTGCAAAACATGTGGCGGCTCATGATAGGTATGACCACCACAAATATATCCCATTAATTTCCCATGCAGGAATGCTTTTTTCAGGATTGCTTTATAGATGTAAAATAGTAAGTGAAGTTATCTCATACTCTTCGTAAATAACTAAAGAGTGCACAATCTGCAGCACCTAGTATTTTCTGACCCATTTTCTTTATCACGTTTCCTTAGCAGGAAATTCATTGGACTTAACGACACAGACAATACAGCTTGCTTCTTTCTGGCACAGCCCCACCTCTTCATCTATAGTTCCTGGATTCTGTGTTGTGCATGGGTGCTTAGCTCACACTTCAGTAACAAAATGCCAGCAGTTCTAATATTCTGATAACTTCAGAAGAACCCCCACTCACCAATTTTCCAGGCTAGTCTTAGTTTCTCTCTTTGATGATCCTTTTAAAATAAGACTTCATTTGACTAGACTCTTCATAAAAAGAGGGAGATGTTTATACAGCAATGTCTGTCTCAAGAGCCTTGAGGAAGCAATCAATGGATAGAAGGAAAATAATCTTCTTTCCCCTTAAGCGTTGATAGTGCTGGAGATGTTCCCTTCATTTCCATGTTGCACTCAATATAGTCACATGCTTTTCATTGTGTATGTATGTGTGTGTCTGCGTGTTGTGGATTTATGGACAGATCTCTGGAATTGTCAGGGGCCATTTTAAACAAGCAACCTATAAGTAAATGGCTTGTCACTTTTGGTTAGAATTCTTAGGCTGATTAAAGAGGCAGCTGTAATTGTTCTCCACTTGTAGTCTAAGAGAACAATTATTTAGCAACTATTAATGAAAACATATAAGGAGTCCATGAAGCATGTTATAATCATATTTAATCTCTCTTGCCAAATTCTAGACTTGCTTAACAATTATCACTTAGGGCATTCTTGAACTTAAAATAATTTTCAAAATATTTTGACAGAACTGAGAACAATATTTATTAGAGAAAGTCAGGAAAGTGACTCACTTGCTATATATCTTGATCATTGGCTTTTAACCCAGACTTATCAATCATTATCAGGACTTACTCCTTATGACCTGAATGAGAAACGCATATTTCCAGACACTTGAAAGACCATCTGTTGCTGCAAACATTCATGTCACATCCATCATAATGTCACTGAGCCAGGCAAAAGTAGAAAATAAAGTCCTTATGTTACTGGGGAAGTTTAATGGGAAAATGCAAACTTGCTAAAGGAAACACGAAACAGAGAAACGAAGCATCAAGATTAGATATGGGGGTATTCGTATACGAATATCCCTGTGCAGCTGGATTTAACAAGGGGCTGGCCCGTGTGGCCAGCTGCGCGGGGATATTCGTATTTGTATACGAATGCCCTCATCTCTAGTCAAGATCACAAGCAAAGGCAAATACGTATTTTCCCCTCTTCCATTATTATCTCTACAGGCTTGCAAATCTTTCACAGAATATGTGTCTGAGACCTCAGTCATATAACCAGATTTGTGATATCTCCTAAGTGACCAATTGCAAAATAAAAGCAAGCTAGTTTCCCAAATGCTGTTTGAGACAAGATGATGTTAGAATAAACAGACAGTATATTTCTTTCATGGGTGCACTGTTTTTAGATATGGAATAATTATATTGTCTAGAGAAGCCCCAAGAAACCAAGACAATATGTACTCCAAAGGCTCTAGCTAGTTTAATTATCATGCCCAGTTCTACTAGACACACAGGAAGAGCTAACTCAGCAAGAGAGGTGCATACCTTCAGATCTGCCATTTCTACACAGTCAGCTCACAAGTTAAGCCTATTGGTTACCTCCTGATGATCTATCACAAAACTCAAGCAAACTAGCAGGTAACTTGCAGAGCTGTAGAAACATCATTTCACAGACTGCTCCATGAAATTATCCACACTGTTTGAGGGCAAAGAAATTGGGGGCACATTATTTTTTCTCCAGAAAAAGTAGACATTCTCCAGTGGTTTCTCAATGGTAGAACTCTCCATTAGCAGTGGCTAACCCCTGAGGATATTTTTTAAAAAATCCTTTGCATTGCCACTGTGTTGACAGCCTGGGCAATGTTTCCTCCACAATCCCTTTTCTTTAGTTTCATTCTAGAGCATCATGGGTGTTGGTATTTGGAAGGAGGTCACCAGAAAATGGTGGCTAGTGATCTGCAAAGTGTTGTTGTTTTTGTCATTGTTTTTGTTGTTTTGTGCCATCAAATTGCTTCTAACTAATGGTTACCCTTTGAATGGGTGATCTCCAAAATGTCCTGTCCTCAACAACCCTACTCAGCTCTTGTTAACTCAAGCCTATGGCTTCTTTTAGGAAGCCAATCCATCTTGTATTTGGTCTCCCTGTTTTCCTGCTGCCTTCCAACTTTCCCAACATCATTGTCTTTTCCAGAGAATCCTGTCTTCTCAGAATGTTCTCAAAGTAGGACAGTCTCAGTTTCAACATTTTTGTCTCTAGAGATAGTTCTGGATTGATTTTCTCTAGGACCCACTCATTCTTCTTTCTGGCAGTTAAGGGTATCTGCAAAGCTCTCCACCCTCATCACATTTCAAACAAATCTTTCTTTTTTCCCCTGTCAGCTTGTTTTACTGTCCAGCTTTCACACCATACATGGTGACTGGAAATATAAGTGGTCTTATATGCTGCCAAATCATTTTATATTCTGCAGAGTGGTCTTCTAATTCCAGCAGAATTAAGAAGAAACATCTGGAATGTTTCTCAGAAAAAGTCTTCCAAGAAAATTTTGCTCAGCCCTGATTGTCATTCTTGAGGATTCACATCCTTGTCTGGGGTCTCAAAAAACAGCACATCAGAGGCTCCATTATAATATGCATTTTCTCCACCACAGAAAATTCTTAGGATACAGTTTCTTCTGTATGAGCACTGCAGCAACTATGATTAAGGGCAGTGTAATATATATATATAAAAAAGGAGAAGGTAGTGCTACACCATAATTTGTATTTGAGTTTTCCAAATGCTTTCTTGTTGTTGTCAAAGGAATCCTTCATCTAGGTCAAAAAACAATTGCCAGACCGGTGACTTGGACCAGTTGTAGGGAGCATATAATACCCCTGCTGCAACAACTGTACTAGTTACCATCCTGTTTCCAGGCCAAATTCAAAGTGTTGATTATCACCTCTAAAGCCATGTACAGTTTGGATCCAGGAAAGCTTGTAGGGTGAAAAGGTCATTAATGCCAATCTAAATAACATCCATGTTACTCTACTATTGTTATTTTATGACAGTTTCTCACATTCTTTACAGCAAAAGATTCAATGAAAGACTTGGATATCAAAGACTCTATCAGTGTTATACACTCACTGACTTTCTTACTAACCAACCATGATCTCTGTATTTGATATCTATATATATTTTTCCATATATAAATATTTGTCATGTTGAATTTCATTTTCTTATGTTTGATGAAGTGGGCTTGTTCACAAAAGCTCACACTAAAAAAAAGAAAAAGTTAGTATTTTAGATGCCACCATGTTTTTATCTTTTTTTTTAACTTTTTATTTCCATTTTGTTTTTGTCGAGAGTATAGTGCTTGCACAGACTAACATGGCTACCCCTTCTACAACTACACTCATTTTTTAATGAATTTCAATTATTATTGTAAGTTAATTGCTTTTTAATCTGTAATTTCTGGCATTTTCAATATTACTTGTTTTAACATTGTGAGCCTCCTTGGTTCCCCTTACTAGGAGAGAAGCAACCTACAAATGAAACTAAATAAATAAATCTTGAAACCTACCCACAAAAATTTTATCGAAACATTTTCATTTGAAATTCTTGTTGAAAGAAATTTGTTTTCTATCAAATTGTAAGAGGATGGTTGAGATTCTCATGGGAGAAATGTTCCGCACAACAGGGAGTCTCAAATAGTTCAGCCCAAAGAGTCTCTTACAGAAAAATTCTCAACATTGTCAACAAAGTGAAATTCCCAATTCTTAGTGTTAAAGCCATGACTATTCATTCAGTGGGTGTAAAACACCTGCATCTTTGTAATATAAATGCATTCCAACAAGGTTATTTGTTTTGCCTAATAATTTTGCTGTGACGTGATGGGCTGTGATCCAGACAATACGTATATACTGTAAATTACTCCATTTGTGTAACTCTGCAACAGGATTTCAGCCAGCAAGTAACTTTCTGATGTCTGCTGAGTAGAGATGGGTATGAACCAAGCTACAAACTGGGGGAAAAAACCCCACCATGAACCATGCTGGTTCATGATTTGCTTCGTGGTTCAGTTCGTGCAAGTCATTTTGCTGAAATGAAATGAAGCACCAAACTTTTTTCTGCTCAGTGCTTCATTTTGCTTCAGAAAAATGGATGCCCCTCCACCCCTCTCCTGCTGCCCCCATCATCCCCCTACCTGGTCCTGCCACCTCCTCTTCTTCCTCCTCTGCTGCAGCCATGCCTCTTGCGCCACATGTACAGAAACAGCCAGGCTGCTGTCAATTCAATATGGTGGTGGTGGAGGAGGAAGAGGAGGAGGTGGCAGGAACAAGGAGGGAGGTGACAGGGGAGTGGGGAGGGGACAGGCAGGTGGGCAGCAGAAGGGGTGGAGGCGTTAGGTTCTCCTCCCCCAAGGTATAAACTGGAAAAATGAACTGCAAACCGGTCCATTTTTCCAGGGTTCATGGGTGGTTTGTGGTTTGTGGGTATCCACAAACCATGAACCACCCTGATTCATCATTTTTCCCGTTGGTGCCCATCTCTGCTGCTGAGCAAACAGGGTGACCATGAGAAGGTCCTGCTACCATATTTTTATCTTTTGTAAATTCATAACCCTAAATTGTGGAGAGTCAGAGTAAAGGGAATGATTTATAATGAAGATTAAGAGAGGGTCCATATGCACAAGCAAATAAGCTTTTTGTAATTGTTGTTGTTGTTTAGTCGTTAAGACGTGTCCGACTCTTCGTAACCCCATGGACCAGAGCACGTCAGGCCCTCCTGTCTTCCACTGCCTCCCGGAGTTGGGTCAAATTCATGTTGGTAGCTTTGATGACACTGTCCAACCATCTTGTCCTCTGTCGTCCCCTTCTCCTCTTGCCTTCACACTTTCCCAACATCAGGGTCTTTTCCAGGGAGTCTTCTCTTCTCATGAGATGGCCAAAGTATTGGAGCCTCAGCTTCAGGATCTGTCCTTCCAGTGAGCACTCAGGGTTGATTTCCTTCAGAACAGATGGGTTTGATCTCCTTGCAGTTCAGGGGACTCTCAAGAGTCTCCTCCAGCACCACAATTCAAAAGCGTCAATTCTTCGGTGGTCAGCCTTCTTTATAGTCCAGCTCTCACTTCCATACATCACTACAGGAAAAAAACATAGCTTTCACTATGCAGACCTTTGTTGGCAAGGTGATGTCTCTGCTTTTTAAGATGCTGTCTAGGTTTGTCATCGCTTTCCTCCCAAGAAGCAGGGGTCTTTTAATTTTGTGGCTGCTGGCACCATCTGCAGTGATCATGGAGCCCAGGAAAGTAAAATCTGTCACTACCTCCATATCTTCCCCTTCTATTTGCCAGGAGGTGATGGGACCAGTGGCCATGATCTTAGTTTTTTTTGATGTTGAGATTCAGACCATTTTCGGCACTCTCCTCTTTCACCCTCATTAATCGGTTCTTTAAGTCCTCCTCACTTTCTGCCATCAGAGTGGGATCATCTGCATATCTGAGGTTGTTGATATTTCTTCCGGCAATCTTGATTCCGGCTTGGGATTCCTCCAGTCCAGCCTTTCGCATGATGTATTCTGCATATAAGTTAAATAAGCAGGGAGACAATATACAGCCTTGTCGTACTCCTTTCCCAATTTTGAACCAATCAGTTGTTCCATATCCAGTTCTAACTGTTGCTTCCTGTCCCACATATAGATTTCTCAGAAGATAGATAAGTTGATCAGGCACTCCCATTTCTTTAAGAACTTGCCATAGTTTGCTGTGGTCCACACAGTCAAAGGCTTTTGCGTAGTCAATGAAGCAGAAGTAGATGTTTTTCTGGAACTCTCTGGCTTTCTCCATAATCCAGCGCATGTTAGCAATTTGGTCTCTAGTTCCTCTGCCTCTTCAAAATCCAGCTTGTACTTCTGGGAGTTCTCAGTCCACATACTGCTGAAGCCTGCCTTGAAGGATTTTGAGCATAACCTTGCTAGCATGTGAAATGAGTGCAATTGTACGGTAGTTGGAGCATTCTTTGGCACTGCCCTTCTTTGGGATTGGGATGTAGACTGATATTTTTCCAATCCTCTGGCCACTGCTCAGTTTTCCAAACTTGCTGGCATATTGAGTGTAGCACCTTAACAGCCTCATCTTTTAAGATTTTAAATAGTTCAACTGGAATGCCATCACCTCCACTGGCCTTGTTGTTAGCCATGGTTTCTAAGGCCCACTTGACTTCACTCTCCAGGAAGTCTGGTTCAAGGTCAGCAGCCACACTATCTGGGTTGTCCGAGACATCCAGATCTTTCTGGTATAGTTCCTCTGTGTATTCTTGCCACCTCTTCTTGATGTCTTCTGCTTCTGTGAGGTCCCTACCATTTTTGTCCTTTATCATGTCCATCTTTGCACAAAATGTTCCTTTAACATCTCCAATTTTCTTGAACAGATCTCTGGTTTATCCCTTTCTATTATTTTCCTCTATTTCTTTGCACTGTTCATTTAAGAAGGCCCTCTTGTCTCTCCTTGCTATTCTTTGGAAGTCTGTATTCAATTTTCTGTAACTTTCCCTATCTCCCCTGCATTTTGTTTCCCTTCTGTTTTCTGCTATTTGTAAGGCCTCGTTGGACAGCCACTTTGCTTTCTTGCATTTCTTTTTCTTTGGGATGGTTTTTGTTGCTGCCTCCTGTACAATGTTACGAGCCTCCATCCATAGTTCTTCAGGCACTCTGTCCACCAAATCTAGTTCCTTAAATCTGTTCTTCACTTCCACTGTGTATTCATTATGGATTTGGTTTAGATTATACCTGACTAGCCCAGTGGTGTTTCCTACTTTCTTCAGTTTAAGCTTGAGTTTTGCTATAAGAAGCTGATGATAAGAGCCACAATCAGCTCCAGGTCTTGTTTTTGCTGACTGTATAGAGCTTCTTCATCTTTGGCTGCAGAGAACATAATCAATCTGGTTTCAGTATTGCCCATCTGGTGATGTCCATGTGTAGAGTCACCTCTTGTGTTGTTGGAAGAGAGTGTTTGTGATGACCAGCTTGTTCTCTTGACAAAACTCTATTAGCCTTTGCCCTGCTTCATTTTGAACTCCAAGGCCAAACTTGCCTGTTGTTCCTTTTATCTCTTGACTCCGTACTTTAGCATTCCAATCCCCTATAATGAGAAGAACATCTTTCTTGGGTGTCAGTTCTAGAAGGTGTTGTAAGTCTTCATAGAATTGGTCAATTTCAGCCTCTTCAGCATCGGTGGTTGGTGCATAAACTTGGATTACTGTGATGTTGAAAGGTCTGCCTTGGATTCGTATTGAAATCATTCTATTATTTTTGAGATTGTATCCCAGTACAGCTTTTCCCACTCTTTTGTTGACTATGAGGGCTACTCCATTTCTTCTACGGGATTCTTGCCCACAATAGTAGATATGATAATCTTCTGAATTGAATTCGCCCATTCCCGTCCATTTTAGTTCACTGACGCCCAGGATGTCAATGTTTCTTCTTGCCATCTCCTGTTTGACCACATCCAGCTTACCAAGGTTCATAGATCTTACATTCCAGGTTCCTATGCAGTATTTTTCTTTGCAGCATCGGACTTTCCTTTCACTTCCACGCGCGTCCGCAGCTGAGCGTCCTTTCGGCTTTGGCCCAACCACTTCATTAGCTCTGGAGCTACTTGTCCTTGTCTTCTGCTCTTCCTCAGTAGCATGTTGGACGCCTTCCGACCTGAGGGGCTCATCTTCCAGCGTCATATCTTTTAGCCTTTTGTTTCTGTCCATGGAGCTTTCTTGGCAAAGATACTGGAGTGGCTTGCCAGTTCCTGCTCCAGGTGGATCGCGTTTAGTGAGAACTCTCCACTGTGACCTGTCCGTCTTGTGTGTCCCTGCACGGCATAACCCATAGCTTCTCTGAATTATTCAAGCCCCTTCGCCACGACAATGCAGCAATCTGTGAAGGGTTATTTGTAATTAACCTGATGCAAAAAAGAAGTGGGAAATAATTAAAAACCCCAAGTAAAAGTAACTAGCTAGAGGTCAATTCAGGAATGCCACAGACACACAAGTGTCTAGAGAGCAACTATTTACAAGTAATTTTTGAAAACAGAGTGGAAAAGAAGCTACTAATTAAATGGGCATACCCCTGTCATGTTGGCAATGAGGAAAATTTAATATTGACAGTGGACAATGACAAATGCTGACAGGCAATGGTGGAGGATGATTCATTTGAAATGTGACATTGGAGGAGCGCTTTTAAAATAGTATGAATCACAAGAAAGACAAATGTGTGGCTTTTAGATCAAACCAAGCCTGAAGTCTCACTAGAAGCTCAAACAACTAAAATGAGACAATCATACTTTGGATGATCATGAGAGGACAAGACTCAGTGACAATGACAATAATGCAGACAAAAGTTCCAGGCAGCACGGAAAGAGGAAGACTGAACAAAAGATAGATTCACTAAAAGATGCCTAAGGATATGGTCACATTGGGAAATAGATCAATTTTTTTGGATCACTTGTTGAGTGGTCTGGTGTGATTTATTTCCTAAGGAACACATGGCTTAGGAAAACTGTGCTGCAGCCTGACCTGAATCTATGCCCATAATATACCTTTTTGGTCCAGCTGTAGGGCTACTAATTTTCAGGGCTGGGCTAGAGCAATTCCCCAACAGATGGAAGAGTTGCTGACCCTTAGATTTAATTTGCAAGACCTGAACTAGGTTGTTAATAGCAAGATCTTCTGCAGGTCATTCATTCATAGGATCTCCATGAGTCAGGAGTGACTTGATGTCACTTAACAACAGCAACTCTGTAAAAGTTCTCTATGCCATACCAAACAGCCTGGCACTGTGATCACAGCTGAGTCTGAAGACAAAATGGAGATGAAAACAGCAAAAGGACAGGAGGATAATGTAGAAAACATAACTTATGTGAGTTTAAGACTTGTCTGAGTTTGTTTGTTTTCCTCCTCTTCCCTCCTCATTTTGTTTTCCTTTTGTTCCTTTTCAGATGTAAGACCACAAGTATAATCTGTTTTTGGGAGCCTTTTCAACTGAACAACCAGGTAATGCTTTAAATAGAGAAAGAAAACAAGAGGGTCTGTCAGTATCAATAACTGTGTCAATTCCTGAGAGAATAGCTTCTGTGAAAGGAATATATATCCACTTATCAACAATTGCAAGAGAGAGCCAGTTGGTGGCATTCTGGCTTAAAATTTCCATAGCACCGTGATCATCCTCTCTCTCTCTCTCTCTCTCTCTCTCTCTCTGTGTGTGTGTGTGTGTGTGTGTGTGTGTGTGTGTGTGTGTGTCTTTCAGTGGATGTCTAGCATTCTTTCTAAATTTCCTTGGTCTTTTCTTCAGGACCTCCTAGTCAATGCCTTTATTTACCTCTGATTTCTGAAGTTTGAACCACCTGTTTGAAAAGAAGGTAAAGACAGAAGAGAAAAAGTGTCCATAAATAAACTTTGACTTAACTAAATTACAACCACTGCTGGTTTCAGTATTGTTCCCTTGTAGCAATAGCAGAAAAAGTCATAGGTCAGCTATGATGTTAAGCAGAAAAAGAATTTTAAATGGAGAAAGCAGGGAAAACAACTTTCACACTGAGTTCTGAACTGATATTTTCTATGAAAAAAAAACCCTCCTCCCTCCTTATTTGCTATGTTCTGAGACTGTGGCCTTCCAATAGTGATGAGCATATGAAAGCAAGCTTTGCCTTCTATCTGATATTCCAGCATGAGGCAGGCCAGAACTCCACAGTAATTTCTGCCAACTTTCACCTCCAGTCAATGCAAGTTAAATAGCTTTAGGGGACCAGCCCTCAACAGAGTCTTGTTTGTTTACCACAGTTCATTTGGAATGAAGGAGTAAAGGGCTTTTAATAACTATGATTGAATCCCTAGATGTTGTGATTTTATTTTTCTAAATGTGTTTTTGAAGTTTTTAAATGCTTTTAAATATGTATTGTATAAATAATTACTTAATTTTTAATTATTATTGCATGTTTAATTGTTTTTTAACATTGTGATTTATTGTGTTTTTCAGTGTGACTCATGTTAACATTGTGAACTGCCTTGGATATCCTTGCCAGGAGAAAGTCACCTTGCAAATGCAACAAGCAACAGACCGACTGACCGAACGAACAAATGAACAAATGAACAAATGAACAAATGAACAAATGAACAAATGAACAAATGAACGAACAAACAAACAAAGTCAATTTTGCGTACAGTAGCAGCAGCAGATGGCTAAGCTTCTAATCCAAACTACCACTTTCTAGATCCCAGGATTCTTTTCTTTCTTCCCTTTTCCATGCAAAATGGTGGATTTTGTTTTGTTAAACCAAGATCTGTTGCCAAATACAGCCATGCAAATAAAATACTAAAGGGTGGGTGAGGAAGAGGAACACTGGAGGAAAACCAGCTTCTCTAATTTACCAGTGACCCAATTTCACAGGAGAAAATACTGGAATGTTTCCATGTGATGGATGATGAAGCTCCTTTAGCAGCTAGGATGTGAGTCCTGGTACATCCCACAATCTACTGTCACCAAGTGAGAAAAAGGGAAGCAAAATAAGAGACTACAATTGCTGCATGCAATGCAGTCCTCGGGGGAGGACATTCCACATGTGCCTCTTACTGGGATTAAAAATACAATAGCAATAAATTACATAAGTTTTGGTTTTCCTTTCATAACACCCTCTGATGCTTTAGTTGCAGGATGAATTGTCGCTGCTTTGTCCCACTTCCCATACCACGTCCCTGCAACCTGAATGCACCAGAGCTTAAATTGGAGACAAGGAAGGTGCTCCTAACTGCATAGGAAGCTCTACTCACATTAAACTGGGCTGGACATACCTGCTGCCCCTGCCCTTATACACAGGAAAGACGAAGAACTGATTGATTGGGTCTGTCCACTTGGGGGTATCCTCCCCCATTGTAGCCCCACATATGCATTCAGAAGGCTAGTATGAAGTTTGCTTCCCCTATATTCTGGTTTTATGTTTTCATAATTTCTAACAAGTGCAGCAGCAAATAATACAATAAATACAATAATGCAATATTGTACTATAAAACTACATAAAAATACTCACCTGAATTCTGGGACCTACCTGGAAATGTTAATGATGTCAGTAAGCCTGTTAGCTATATTTGATTCTTACATTTGTAGCACTTCTGTTGAGCAAATTATGAGCACTCATATTTCCCTTACCAAGGAGTATCTTGCATGACCCATTTCTGGGTCTTATGAGAACAAAACAAATCAAAACAATACCCCAACAAGAAATGATCTTCTGGGTTTCATTTTCTGCTTTAACTTTTCGGAAGGTGTGAAACAATGCTACAAAATTCCTTTCACAGTGATTCCTCCCACTTACCTTCCATGACTGGAGGAATTCACGGTTTTGCTTGTTGCCAGTTTCAATTGACAAGAAGTCAGACTGTGAAGGAGATCCCGGTGCCTTAAGCAAACCTATCTCGAGTTGCGTGCTTCAGAGCCTTGCTTAACAGATTTCAAAACCCTCATGCTCCCTTGCTTCAGCTTCACTACATGTAGCGTCTTACTGCCAAAAGTGCTAATACAGGCACAGGGGCCCCTGCATCTGTCAGTGTTTCATTGGATCATTGAACAAAGCGTGAACGGTAGGCAGTAGGGAAAACCTTTCATCTCATTATGGTGGAGCTTCTATTTTGTTTCCCTTCTGCTTTCTGAGTTCTCAAGGTATATCCTGGAGCTTCTTAATGAGGCTACGGATGGCACAAACATCTTGATAGCAAGGCTAGCTCCAAAGACTCCTTTTTCCTTTTTCCTAGGGTTCCATTAAACTGATTGTTTCCCCCTAAATATTTAATTGAATAATCATCTGCCTTTTCATTGATTGATTCGGTATTTCCCAAACATCTGATAGCTTAGACTGCGGTCACACTAGTGAAATGTCCCCCTGTCCTCCAGGGACAGCAGATCACAGAACTGACATGCTTTGTAGTCACGTGTCATATATTCCATGACCTGTGTCCCTCCGTGTTTTCACAATTACTGATACAATAATTTGCTTTTGTTATGGTATAAGCAGCTACATTTAGATTCTGGGATATTTGTCTCTTTTAGGTCCCAGTGTCAAACCTCTTTTTTTTTTATTCCCCCCCCCCCCAATGAGTCATCAGCAGGTTTGCCATATGCTAGAGGCACAGAGAACAGGGTTTGAAAACAAAAACAGGCACTCCCTTCTAATGCCCTGCTCCTGGTGGCAGTGGTGCTCTCACAGCATTCATACAAGACTTCTCATGACAGAACAAGCATGCTTCTCAGGCAGATAGGATACCTCAGCTCGCTTATTCCCCACCACCGGGCAACAGAACGTGGCAGCGGCGGCGACTCTGCCTGCCAGAGCACAGATGAAGGAGCTCCCTCTCAGGAACCACATGGATGGCAGCTCGTGCACTAAGCAGGTGCACACCCAGCCTTTCCATTGGCAGCAGCTGTGGCAGCCGGTGCCAACTTCATGGTTGTTCAGCTTTTTCCTCCCTCCCCTTTCCTCTCCCATCCCTTCACTTCCCCTCCCCTTCCCCACAGGCAGGTAGGATGAGTGTGACCTGGGGCACATGCCATGTCCTGCTCCTCCTCCTCCACTAGCAAGTACCAAGAGTGTGGCAGTGAGGGGGCAGGAAAGACGAGCAAGCATGGGGCCATTTGCCCCATGGTTATGGAGGGGGAAAAGGTTGCAGTGTAAAAGGAAGGTACTTGGCAGCTTCCTTCTCTCCCCAGCCTCGTCAATGTCTTCGCTCCTCCACACCTCAATCTAAAGCAAATATGCTGACTGAAAGATTCAAACAGTTACCCAGGCTGGCTCTGCCATGAAGGCGAGGGGTGTGTTTTACTTTTTGGAAATCCAGTGCTCATAAAAGGCTGCCTTTTCTAGAAAAAAAAATCCCTGGAACAAAAAAAAAAAAGTAGGAGGGTCCTGCGTGGAAGCGGGGGATGCTGCAGGGTTTTCACAGGAACGGAGGAAAAATTCCAGGAATGGCCGTATGTCATCTGACCACAAAATTTAAATTTGAGATCAAAGGGGGAAAATAGGACACCATTTTGTACGTGTGACCACAGCCTCAGTCTCACTTGAATTGAAATGGGAGAAACTAGTTGTAGCTTGTAGCCAAAAAGGCTGATTTTAGAGTCAGTAAGAATCACAGTTATTTGCCCTTTGAGGAACTCAATAAGTCTTTTGGATAACTTGTTTTATTGCTGTAGGCATTATTCCTTTTGGCATTCATGTGTAAAAGAGAGAGAACAATCTAAGAGCATGCAATGTAGTTCTGCAATGAACAGAGAGATAGGCAATATACTTCTGTTTTGTTATTCCATTTTGTCATTTGATTGTCATTCACATCTTAACATTCCAGGTGTTCTGGTATTCATTTGTTTACCTTCATTTTGCTAGCTACGTTCATTGTTCTTTTTAGAGATGACTTTATATATCAGTTCTACTTTCTTCCTTTTTCATTTTTTTTCCAGTCCATGTTCTGTCTCTGAATTTGTGAAAAAATGTGACATTTTTGTAGGTTCTTATTAGAAATGAACTGAACAATAGTCCCCACCATCCACAGGGGCCATATTCAATAAGTACATATCTTCCTGGTATGGAAAGAAGCATGGTACACCTGCCTATGTGTGTGTTATATGTTGTCAAGTCACATCTGACTTATAGTGTCCCTAATAGGATTTTTAAGGTAAGTTAGATATTTAAGAAGTTTTACCAGTGCCTGCCTCCGCTGAGTTTCCATGATGGAGCGGGGATTTGAACCTAGGTTTTCTGAACCTAGTCCATCACTCTATCCACTATGCCACATTAAACTTCTGATACCCCTGCTTACCATGTAGCTACTAATGACAAGAAACCTCTCAAAGATGAAAAGGAAAAGCAGCAACAAGAAGTGGGAACCCTAATTCTGCACCACAAACATGACAGAAAACAGAGGGATCCACAGCTAGCCCTCTAAGAGCTTCAAAAACATCCTCCAGGTAGCCAAATATTTGGGTTTTATATTCTCTCACATTTTTAATTTAAAAATTAATTTAATTGTTTTCATTTTTTAAATTGTAAATATATGTTCTGGAAAATTCATATTAAAAAAAGAACCAAATGAAATTCTCATTCAACCTAATCCTTTCTTTTTTCCCTTCTGACATTCCTTTGTGATGGGCCTCTCCACGAGGCGCAAAGCTGCTGGGGCGGGGCTCCTTTGCCCGCCCAGACAGATGAGACGGATGCAGCCAAAGTGGCTGTGTCACATCGGGCAAAGGGCTGGGCATCAGCAAAGCCTTCAAGATGGCTGCTCAGCCTTGCCTCGTACTTTTCTTCGAGCTGGAGACGAGCGGTGGCAGCGCTGCAGCTGTCCCGGCGGTTTCGCTTTTGACCACGTGGACCTGTGGCGATCCAGAGGATTGGGACTGGGGCTGTGCATCGGCAAAGCCCCCTGGTTGGATCAAGGATATCGGGGATATTTTAGGAGCTTTTGGGGTTCTGTTTTGCTGTGTTTTTTTAAAAAAATGGAGTGGGGGGTAGCGAAAACGCAGTTTGGCCTTTGCATTATTAATCAGCTGAGGGGTATAGAAGGGGAATAGAGGCTGTAGGTAACGTTTTGTGGGAGGGGGCTAAATAACTAAATAGTAAATAGTGAAATAAATATTATAGAAGTATTTAGTTGTGTGGTTAGGTGTGTGGTTAGTGATTATAAGTGGTTTATGTTTGTATAGAATATACATTGAAAATAATAATAATAACAATAAATAAATCTTGTTATTAATAACAATAAATAATAATAATAACAATAAATAAGTTATATATATAACAATAAATATTTATTTATTTATTATTTATATATATAACAATAAATAAATATTGTTATTAATAACAATAAATAATAATAATAACAATAAATAAGTTATTTATTGTTATTACAATAACAGCCTCTATTCCCCTTCTATACCCCTCAGCTGATTAATAATGCAAAGGCCAAACTGCGATTTCGCTACCCCTCCACTCCATTTTTTTTAAAAAACACAGCAAAACGGAACCCCAAAAGCTCCTAAAATATCCCCAATATCCTTGGGGATATAACACTATATATATATATATATATATATATATATATATATATATATATATATATATATATATATATATATATATATATATATATATATATATATATATATATATATATATATATATATATATATATATATATATATATATATATATATATATATATATATATATATATATATATATATATATATATATGTATATGTATATGTATATGTATATATATATGTATATATGTATGTATGTATGTATGTATATGTATATGTATATGTATATATATATGTATATATATATATGTATATGTATATGTATATATATGTATATGTACATGTACATGTATATGTGTATATATGTGTGTGTGTGTGTGTGTGCGTGTGTGTGTGTGTGTGTGTGTGTATAAAATCAACAATAGCATTGGTTTTAGAACAATATAAGTTTTGAACACAGGGTGTGAGAGCCACAGATTTGTGGGTAAGCTGGGCCAGGTGGCTTGGTTGACATTAGTGGGAGAGGCACGGTTAGGTTTGGAATAGGGCTAAGTCGTCAGGCCTGCCTGATATTGTACTATGGCTTCCAAAAAAGGGCACGGGGGGGTGAAAAGGTAAGCAGACTGCAAACAAAAAGCTCCCCCCCCCCGCTCCCCGCCAGCAATTTCCTCTTCAGAAGAGGAGGACTGGCCGGACTATAGGTCCTTGTGGGAAAAACGTAGTGTCCTTGAGAGGGAAAGGGCTCAAGTTAGAGGCACTGATGGATCTTCTGCATTCAGGAGGTCACATAGGGAATCTAAGGCTCAAAAGCTGGTGGAACTTAAGAGGATGGAAGACATTATGTTTTCTCAAATTGCTGTTTTAGAAGGAGAGTGGTCCAGCCTGGCGGGGGCCTCATCAACAACAATCACCCCAGCTAGGTCAAGAAGTGAAATCCTGACTGCAATGCAACTGCAAGGGCGGCCATGGATGGCATCGGCTTGCACGCAGACCCTTGAGGATGATTCTGAAGGAGGAAGCAGTGTATGCCAACTGGCTCAGACTGCAGAAGGTCCGGTCAGAGAGTTGTCAGTGGCATCTGCAGGAACGCAAGCAGGTGAGGGTATTGTTGCACTGGGCATGACACAAACAGTGAGCGCTTGGCCATGGGATACCGGGAGCCAGACGGTGCCGGTCCTTTCGGCCTCGCCTTCACAAGCACCACTGTTAGGGACGCCAGTAGCAACTGAGAACAGTGGGAATTTTACAACTGGTGCAAGTGTAGCTATGCAAGCTAAGGCAGTGGGGGCAGCTGGGCTAGTAGTTCCGGCAGCTGTTCCTGATACAGGATACAACTCTGCGGCATGGTGTGCATTGCCTGAAGGTGATCAATCTCTGCCACTTGGCAATCACCTTTTGCCTGCTACAGTCGAAAAAATTGGAGAGGGAAAAACGTAGACATTTTCGAGATTTTGAATAGGAAGATAGAGGATAAGAAAAAGGATAAAGATGAAGAGAGAGAGAGAGAGAGAGAAAGCTGAAACGGCATAAGCCAGACCGTTGTTGGGCGAACTGGTTGCCCGGCTTCTTTATATATGCAGGAACGGTAGTACGTGCCCAGCCAGAAAGGGCCCTGTCACTTATCCAATACATGGACAATATTTACAGGGCATACGTAGACTTCCCAAAGCATGCATGATTGCTCTTGCCAAGTTCTAACCTTTTTGTGTACTGAGTTAGATACCATCTCGCAATCCAGTAGGCTTCCAGAAGCAAAGCTGGGTGAATTGAAGGCGCGGTTGCAAAGTCTACTGGCACAGAAAAAAGTCACACTGAGGCAATTGCAGGAAGTGGTTGGCCACCTTAACTTTGCATGTAAAGTGGTGGCCCCAGGTAGACCCTTCCTCTGTGCATATTATGTGATGCTATGAAGGGTCTCACAAGACCTCATCACAGAAGGAGATTGTCGTTCGGTATGAAGGAAGACTTGCGAGTTTGGTTAAGGTTTTTAGAAGAGTTTAACGGAACCTTATTCTGGAGGGAGGACCTGCATTTAGAGTCTGACTTTCAAGTTCAGACCGATGCAGCAGGGTCACTAGGCTATGGTAAATTCTTCAAAGGTAGGTGGTGTGCAGGGGCTTGGCCTTCAGAGTGGCACAGAGCAGGCATCACCAGGGATCTTACATTGTTAGAGCTTTTTCAATAGTTGGAGCATTGTGGTTATGGGCAGATGTGTGGGCCAATTCTGTGGCAGTTGTACACATTGTTAATTCATTGACATCCAGATCACAAAGAGTGATGGTGCTAGTTAGGACCCTCACATTGAGGTGCTTGCAGTTCAATATAGTTTTACTAGCTCGGCATGTCCCCAGGATTGATAATGCCATTGCTGACACCCTGTCCTGTCAACAGATGCACCAGGGGTGAGGGCCCAGCTGCACGTCCTACCAGACGAGGTATGGAATCTTGGAGGGCTGAGGGTAACAGGGCCATGAGCTTAGTGGTGGCATCAAGCACTCGACGTAGCTATATGGCGGCGTGCAACAAGTATTTTGCCTTTTGTGAAAGGGAGGGCCTAGAACATGAGTGGCCAGCATCAGACGACCAGCTGATGCAGTTTGCAGTTCACTTGCACAGGAAGGGTTTAGCCACTAGATCCATTCAGGGTAGGATGGCAGCTCTGGCCTTTTATGCCAGGGCCCAAGGCTGTAAAGGATTCTCAATTGACTTCTGTATTCAGAAGATGATTGAGGGGTGGAGTAGGGAGCGAGTTGTGCCTAGAGATAATCATACACCAATATCACCTGCTATTCTTGCCAAGTTAGGTAAAACGTGGGAATGGGTGTGCAAGGACCGATTTGAGGCTTGCAACTCTTATACCTTTCTTCAGGGCTTTAAGAATAAGTGAGCTGGTGGCAGCATCCAGACATGATACATCTCTATCCTCTTTGCAGAGGAAGGATGTAGTATTGTCAGAGCACCAGGTTGCCATACATTTGAGAAGATCAAAAACAGACCAATTAGGAAAAGGTCAAGTGTTGTTGTTAGGGCGATGTTCAGATTTTGAAATTTGTCCTGTAAGGGCTACACAGGAGTATGTACAGCTTAGGGGTGAGAAAACAGGATGTTTTTTGATACACGAGGATGCGTCACCGTTAACAAAATACCAGTTTTGGAAAGTTACATCCCAAGCCTTATGCAAGGCTGGGATACAGGGCTGGCATTTTGGGATGCATTCTTTTCGAATTGGTGCTGCATCCACGGCAGCAGCTCTTGGGTATACAGTAGAGGACATCAAGAAAGTTGGCAGATGGTCATCGCACAAATACCAGGCTTATGCTCGCCCATTGCCACAGTGTTAGGTCCTGCTGCATTGTTTGTTCTTTTTGTCATTGCAGATCTGGAGAAGCCCTTGGCCTGAGTTCAAGTTCTGTTGTGTGGGCACAGTTACGTTTTTTGGGCAGCCAGATATGCCAGTCGGACCAGTTGTGGTCGCAATCTGGGCCTTGGCGAGGTGGCTGCTTTGGAATGGAAGGGATGGAGAGGCATGCTCTGGGACGGGTTCATGGAACTGGCATCCCAGGGTTCTACAGATGTGCCCCCTGACCTTCTGGTGGTTCATTTGGGAGGCAACAACTTGGCCCTAAGGTCTGGCAAGTTGCTGGTCCTCCAGGTCATAGCGAACCTCAGAGCATTTGTTACATGGTGCCCCAAAACGCTCATGATATGGTCAGCAATTATTCCACATTTGGTGTGGAGGGCCGCACATGACCCCAGGCAGATTGATCGAGCCTGAAAGGGTGTAAACAGAGAGGTTGGCAGAGCTGTACGTCAAGGCCTGGGGTCAGTCATCATGCATCCTCGAGTTAAAGTTTCCCGTCCAGAGTTATATAGAGAGGATGACGTGCACTTGTCTGACTGGGGACTGGACATTTTTCTGGAAGATTTACAAGGGGGTATTAGGGCTGAATTGTTTCAGCTTGGTGGGGGCATGGAACATACTAAGTAGTCCCTATGCTGTGGCGGGTAGTGCCAAAGGATAAGGGTAGATCAGTTCCTAGGAAGGCACCTAGAGGGTGTTAAGCACCCCTCCTCTCAGAAGGGCACCAGCAGAGGTTTAGTTGAGAGGAGGGTAAGCTGGGGACCCCAGGGGATGCGGAGCAGCTAGGGTTTGGAGACCCGGATGGGGCAAACTTGGGGTACCACAGCTATGGGATACACTGAGGCATGCTGTACGGTAAGACAGTGCGCTTTCGTATAGGAACTTGATTGGCGGTCTGGGCCGGAAGGTCTAGGCTGACTCCGGTTACAGACCAGTATCAGGCACTACGGTAGGCCCCTTTGTAAAAGGGGAAGTTTGGGTTATAAATAAGTTAATAAAGTTGTGGCCCTAGTTATCCCATATACCTGTGTCTGTCTCGTTATTCCGGACTGGGCGGGCAAGGTAATTTTTGTAGCAATTCCAGGTGGCCACTATTTTATTTTCCCAGTATGTCTTGCCCTTTGCTAGTGGGTTTGGGGTGGGTGGGAGAAGGCAGCACTGGCAGATTACCATTTTTACACAATGTTCACAGCTGCTCAAACACTGTAGTCTTTAGCATCAACATAATGTATTTTTATAATAATGATTGTGTGTTGTCAAGTCAATTCTGACTTACAGCAATGCTTTCTGGGTTTTTTGAGGTAGTGAGTACTCAGAAGTGGTTTACCATTCCCTTCTTCTTGGGATACATCATATGAACATGGTGAACAATAAATAACTAAGTAGGGCCCAACAAGTATTTGCAAAATTTCATTCTCTATGATTTTCTCAGACATTCCATGCCAAGGCTACAGCCAAAACTGTTCCTTGCATCTCGTGAGATCTCCTGCATCTCGTGAAATCAAGATCACGGTCATATTTTGCTTTCCCCTATTTTTGACTGATTTTTCTGTTCAGGAAATCTTAAAATTCTGTTCAGCCTAATGTCTTTATCATGACTCCTGTGCAGGAATGATTCTATTTTGCAAAGAAATTGTAACAATCCTGCGCAGCATGATGTCTCTTCTGCTCTTTGCAGCAAATCCTATGAAGGAAAGATGCCATTCTGTGCAGGAATTGTCTACAACCTAAGCTCTCATTGGCGGCCTTTGACCAGGGCAGGGGACAATCCAAAAAACAATCTGGGTGAGTTCCCCACCCTCCACTCAGTTCATGAGCCATCCTTGTATAACCTATATACTCTATGGTTCCATGGCTATCATGTTTGGTCAGCTACCTAGTTTAACAAATTAACACAGCTTTCTCACTGGATTTTTTTTTCCCCAACTTGTTCTGTGGTTCATGTTAATCTACTGCAAATGAATCAACAGTTTTATGGCATTTAGGTCAAGTTAGGTAACATTCCCCAATTTTTAAGTCTCCTTTTGTTGGCAAATGTTGGTAAATGCTAAATGTTGGTAAATATTGGTAAATGATATAGTCCTTCTGTGTACATTTGGTGAATGCTTATGCTCCTAGGCCTGCAATTGAAGCAAAATTAAGTAGGCACCATGAGAGAAGCTATTTATTATTCAAAATAAAAAATGAATCATAGCATTAATAATAAATTATTCATAATAAATAAATGGTTAAGAATAAATATGATAATGAACACATTGTTCCAGACAGAGAATAACAATGGTAACAAGCTAAATGTAATTTAGAAAGCCGTAGAAATCTGCCTCATACTAAATCAGATCCTTGTTCCATCTAGACAAGTCCTCTTAACACTGACTAGCAGTGGCTTCCCAGGTTTTGGGATCTCCAAAGTTTCAATTTGCCCTGCCTGAATTGAACATGGGACCTTCTGCATGAAAAGCATATGTTGTGCTACTGAGCTCCTTCACCAAAATGTCAAGAACCGAGACTCTGAACTGGAGATAAAAACACTTTCCTTCCTTACCTCACCACAGTGTTCCTCATACTAGAAGAAGAAGAAGAAGAAGAAGAAGAAGAAGAAGAAGAAGAAGAAGAAGAAGCAGCAGCTCTTCCAGCAAAAGGGAACCTATCAAGGCCCTTGCTTTCAGTTCAGGTCTTCTTAATCCAAAAAAAGTAAATAAGGCATATTCACAAATAAACTGTTGAATGTCCTAGAAAACAAGCAGTCTGTTTAAATCAGATAGTTATCTAACTTAAAATTGGAAACATCCCCTTATTTCATTCTCACAGTTGAGAACACTGAAACAGATGAAATTGTGAGAATTCTCTTTTTTTAACTTTTAATCTTTATTGCATTTGAAAAAGAAATTATAAAAATAAGTAAATAATTATCACAATATTAGCACATAACCAACATAACTTTCTATTATCTCTTTCGCAAAACTCTTTAACATTTTTACTTCCTTATTTTCCACCAAATATTTATTTTCTTCGCAATCTTAATAATACCTTTCTTAATTCTTATTTTATATCCATATTAACAATCTGCTTTACTTTGTTTTTACTTCTGCTGAGAGTAGTTCTGTTTCTAATTTAAGCCTAAGTCACTTGGTACAGGTTTGGAATCTTTCTTCCATTTCTCTTTAAGATAATTCTTTGCTTCCCCCCCATTGAGATTCGTGCTCCGTTCTATTCTTTCTTTTCAATGAGTCTGTTAGTTTGTCCATTAATATTAGTTCCTGTAATTTTATTAAACAATCCTCCACTGAAGGTTTCTCCTTGTCTTTCCATTGTTTTGCTACTTGAATTCTGGCTGCACCTAATATGTATAAACAAATTTTTGTCTCTTGTCTTGAGTTTAGCTTTACCATATTGAATAAATAAGTTTCAGGTTTCCTCTCCATTTTTATTTTTAAATCTATGGTGATTATTTTTTCTATTTCTTTCCAAAATTTCCTAATAAATTTGCAACCCCACCACATATGATATAGTGTTCCTTTTATTGTCTTACATCTCCAACATTTATCTTTCTCATTTTTCTTCACCTTTGCCAATTTCTCTGGTGTCATATACCATCTATATAATATTTTCATATAATTTTCTTTCAAATCTGTACTTATTAATAGTTTTTGGTTATCATTCCATGCTCTAAACCAATCCTCTGTTTGAATTGTTCTACCTAATTCCTGCATCCATTTTATCATATTTTCTTTAATTACTTCCTGTTCCATATTTCTTTCCAATAATAGTTTATACAACTTTGCGATTTGGTGATTTTCTTTTCCCCATATTATCTTGTCTAGTTCCGTAGGTTCTTTAGCCAATCCTATTAATTTATTATCCATTTTCATTCTTTCTGATAGCTGTCTGTGTGGAAACCACTGGCATATTATTCCTGCTTGATTCATTTCTTGTCTTGTTCTTAATCTTAGTTGTCCATCATCTTCCTCTATGAGTAGATCTTTATATGTTAACCATTTATCATTCTTTATGTCAATTTCCTTTGAGAGAGCTTCATGGGGGGACATCCACATTGGAATCCCACGATAAAATTTCCCTTTATATTTCTCCCATACTCTTATTAATGCTTTTCTTATTATATTATTATCAAAAGCTTTGTTCACTTTCTTTTTTCCATACCATAAGTATGCATGAAGTCCATATTTTAAATCTTTGCTTTCTAGTATTAATATTTTTTCATCCTCCAATCTTATCCACTCTCTTAACCATTGTAGTGCTGCCGCCTCATAATATAATTGGAGGTTTGGGAGACCCCATCCTCCTCTCTTCTTGTCGTCTTGCAAGTATTTCAGTTTTATTCTTGGTTTTCTCCCCTGCCAAATAAAATTTGAGAGTTGTTTTCTCCACAAATGAAATGGTTTGTTATTTATTATTATCGGGATATTCTGAAATAGGAATATGAATATAGGTAATACCATCATTTTGATAATTGCTATTCTGCCCATCAATGAGATTTTTAAGTGTTTCCATCTCTCTAAATTTTTCTTAATTTCTTTCCCTTTCTTCTCATAATCTTGTTCAAATAAGTCCTTTGTCTTTTTATTTATTGTTATACCCAGGTATCTTACTTTATTCACTACTTTATAACCTGTCTTAATTTCTAATTCTTTCTCTTTTTTTCCTGTCATATTTTTTGTCAGTATATTAGTTTTTCCTTCATTTATAATTAAACCTGCTTGTTCTCCAAAGTCACTGATTATTTCTTTAAGTTTCATAATACTACATGATGGGTCTTCCAGAAAGATTACCATATCATCCGCGAAGGCTCTTACTTTAAAGTGTTGCTTCTCAATTTTTAAACCTTTAATTTGTTCCTCTTTTCTTATTTTCCTTAGTAGTACCGCCAATGTTGTTATGAACAACAGGGGTGAGAGTGGACATCCTTGGCGTGTTCCTTTAGAAATCTGACATTGATTAGTTTTCTCTCTGTTTACTATTATTCTTGCATTTTGTTTGCTATATATGCTTTTTATCCATTTAAAAAAATTATCTCCTACTTCTATTGTGTCTAGAACTTCAAACATAAATTCCCAATTAATATTATTGAATGCTTTTTCCGCATCTAGAAAAAACATTCCTAACTTCTTCTCCGGATGTTGTTCATAGAATTCCAACACGTCTATTACTAATCTTACATTTTGTCTCATATGTCTTTGTGGTAAGAATCCTGTTTGATCTTCCTCAATCCATTCCTTCAATACCCTCTTGAATCTCTCTGCTAATATTTGAGCAAATATTTTGTATCCTACATTTAACAGTGATATAGGTCTATAATTTTTTGGATCCTTTGGATCTCTGTTTTCTTTGGGGATAATTATGATGTTAGCTTCTCTCCATGTTTCTGGGTATCCTTCCAGTAAAATCTGATTTATTGTTTCTTTTAAGGGAGGCGTCAGTTCCTCTGATAATTTTTAATAATATAGTGTGGAAAAGCCATCTGGGCCTGGTGTTGTTCCCTGTTTTAGTTTTTTTATTGCCTCTTGTACTTCCATTGTTGATATTGGTGCATTTAATCTAATTCTCTGGTCATCATTTAGTTTAGGTAGGTTTTGACTTTTTAAGTATATTTGATTTTCTTCTTTTTTCCTTAAATTCTTTTCTTTAAAAAGTTCCTCATAGTATTTTTCAAATGTATCCCTTATAATCTTTGGGTCAGAAAATATTTCCTCTCCCTTTCTGATTTCTCTTATTATATTTTGTTCTCTTTTTTTTCCATACTTGATAAGCTAACCATTTACTTGGTTTATTTCCTTGTTCATAGATTTTTTATTTAGTAAAGTTTATTTTTTTCTCTATCTCTCCTAGCATGAGTTCTGACAGCTTAAATTTTCTTTTTTCCTGGAATTTTCGGTAATCTCTAGTTCTTTCTCCCTAATTTCTTCTAAAAGTTTTTCTTGCCTTTGTTTTCTCTTTTTAATTACTTCCCAGTTTTTTTATTATTATTAATCCATGTAGGACTGATTTTCCTGCCTCCCAAACTGTTTTTTATTTTTGTCTCCTTGTTCATATTTTGTCTAAAGTATTCCTTCAGATGAAATTGTGAGAATTATTGTAAATTTTCCAGATGTCAGGAATTTTTTTTGTGTGTATGAAAAAAATATTGGTATAATGTATGTGCAAAAGGCCCATTATATTTTGTGCAATTTAAAAAAAACCCACAAAGCATACTTTTGCACTTTGCACAAAAGGAGGTTTGGTGGTGGGGATTGTTTCGTTTTGAACAAAGTAGTAGTTTCTACACAAAAACAGAGTTTTTGCTAATGCTGCTACTGCTGGGGGGTGGAGGTAGTCATTTTGCTCTTGTGCAGGTGTGGGTGATCACGGAACAAAGGAAGGCTAATTGCCTTAGAGAAGGAACAAAGGAGTCAACAAGCAGATGTCCGAGCCAGCGGAGCCTCAAGGCAATGCCCTGAGAACTCTTTTTATTGACTTAGCATGAGTTACATAGTATGTTGTTAGAATTCAGATAGGATACTAGTTACCTAATTGCCACTAGGATTGGTTGAAATAACTCTTTGATCTTATGCTCTACCTCTAAGCGAAAGGGCAGAATAAGGGGTTACCCCACCTGCTGGCAGCTGCCGCTTCCTGCCAGGAGTGTATGCACGTCACTGGAACAGAATGCAGCTACAACCTTTAGGCAGAAGTTTCCCACATTCCCCCTTTTTCTTTTCTTTTTAAGCTAAGGCATATATTCTTTCATATATTTGTGAACTACATATAAATCTTTTCGGCGAAGGCCTGAAGGCAAAGCTTTGAAACAGGTAGTTATTATGGAAAAGAAGGTTGGTATACATTGAATAAAACAACAGCAACTTATAAGGAGTATGAAGAGCATAATTGCATACATTAACACAGTGCGAAGCCATCCAAAGTGGGGCAGCCATGACCATAAACTGTCCCACCAGGAAGGAAGTATGTCCTGTCGTATGTTATTGGCAAGCTGTCTAAGCTGAGCAAGCTGATTGTTTACTGCATGACTATTATCAGATAAGTTAAAGCAACATTGTCAAAAGACTCACAACCAAACCAATGTGATTACGCAACATGAGATAATCCAATGTTGCGCGGTTGTCTAAAATAGCGTCACATAGTTGTTGTTGTTCCTGATTCAGCAGGGCAATAGCAGTGGAAGTGCGGTTAATGGCTCTAGCTAAGGTGCACGCAATGTTGGCAAGAGTGCGAGAATTATGATCAGCAAGGCCAGGAATGCCAACAAGGGACACAGCCAGCGAAAATATTCTGCTTTGGATAACAAAGTAACATTACCATTACACGTACTATCAAGAGACAAGCTTTCTCGTCTCAGCCGAGTCGAGGAGTTCTACAAAGCAAAAGGTTGCATTAAGTTGATTACTAATCTACTAAGGCAGCATTGTGTTTCTGACAGATTGGCTGGAATGTAGCTAAAAGTATGTTGACCACATGTAAAAAACCACCCTGTAGGTAAGATGATATGTGCCCAATTATAAGAAATGTTGACAGCATGCGTACAGTTCCATGTGGCTTTGGTTGTCGAAATGCACGTGTCAGAGGAACAGTTGACTACTCTGGCACATGAGGTGTTTTCATTAGTTGCTACAAAAGGGGTGTAGAGGGGAAAAGCATCAATGGGTAGCGTTTTTGTTGTTCGCCCCCAGTCAGGAGAATTAGTGTATTTAATGACAGTGGCATTAAACCATTGACCTAACCAAGTGTCATTAGCAATGTCTCAAGGTTCTTTACAAACAGGAATTAAGCAAGTTCCCAGTAATCCATGCATAGCATATGCCTCCTGCAAGCAGAAGTGAGAGACGTTCACAATTTCCACCAACCTTTCCCATAAGTTAAATTGCAGATGGGCATGCAAATCCTCTCGAGACATTGCGACACCTATTGGAACAGCTCCAAGGATGAGAACACAACACAACAGCGTCATGGAGTTGGCATTCAGCTGCGAGATAACGGCTGCTAGAAAAGTTTCAGGAGTTTCCGGGATCTGCTGCTGACTTAGAGTTCTTTTTGCATCAGCACTCAGCGTCTTTATCATCCCCCAAGTAACTTTGGGCTGAGTGCCTTCAGGTCGGGCCAGGTGCTTCCGGCAATGTGCAGTCAACTGGTCCCACTCTAGAGCCATGGCTGGATTGAATTCCGGAATTGGGTCCTGCAGGTTACGATGCCAACGCATTCTTCCCACGATATGTCCTCACACACCGAGCCAGGATCCACAAAGGACCTGTGGGAGTAAGCACAGCAGCATAGCCATGACCCCATGTTAGTAAAGGGGCTCGACCCTCCCACTGAGGGTCAGGAGGTTGCTTATAAGTCACCAGTGGCCATTCCATGGGGATTTCTTTACGAAAGTGTTTCTCTACTGGTGACAACTTGTGCTGAGCTGCAGATACAGTTAAATGATTTAATGTGAACAATGCTATTGATACTACATCTGGAACATCTTGGGGCTTGATCCCTCTGTTTTTTGTTTGTTTTGAAAGGAGAAATTTAAAAGAGCGGTGTGCTCGTTCTACAATAGCCTGTCCTGTGCAGTTATAAGGAATACCATGGGAAAGTCGAACGTCCCATTCATTGCAGAAAGTGGTAAAGGCATGAGAGGTATAGGCAGGGCCATTGTCTGTTTTTAAGGCTTGAGGCTGGCCCATAACTGCAAATGTACGTAAACAATGTTGTATGACATGGTAAGAGGTCTCGACACGAAGAGGGGTAGCCCAGATGTATCCTGAATAAGTATCAATAGTTAGATGAACATAAGAAAGAGGAGCAAGGGTAGGAACATGAGTGACATCGATTTGCCAAAGCTGATTGGCATCCGTTCCTCATGGGTTAACAGCATCAAAAGGAAAGGAAATAGGAGACACGGAACAGGAAGAGCAGGAGGAGACGATGTCTCGAGCTTGAGAAAGCGGAATAGAAAATTGCTTATGGAGTTGTTTAGCACTCTGGTGAAAAAAGGAATGGCTGTCAATAGGATTGGAAAAGAGGGGACACAAGGAATGAAGAGCAGAGTCTGCATGATGATTTCCCTCCCAGATAGCATCTTGAAATCCAGTATGAGATTGGATGTGAGCTGCAAAAAAAGGTTGTGATCTGGCAGCAAGGAGGTTTTTTAAAGTCAAAAACAGGGAAAGTAAGAAGTCAAGAGAAGGAGAAAGATAGGCATGTGCCAGATGAGTAAGAAGGTTAAATACATAGTGAGTGTCCACAATGAGATTTAAGGGTTGATCTTGAAACATTTGAAAGGCAAGGATGACAGCCGCCAGTTCTGCGCGCTGAGGAGAGCTTTGAGTACAAGTAAAAAAGGTTTTCCAAGTTCCGGGAGGTTGCTGAAAGGTAACCACGCCTCTGGTAGGCGCACCATCGGTAAAAACAGTTAGAGCATCAGGGAGAGGAGTAGCAGAAAAAAGGGAGGAAAAGCGAAAGGGTACTTGCTGAATGAATGTTAAGCAAGGGTCTTTAGGAGGATTAAAACATATATCACCAAAATAGTCTGAAAAAGCAATTTGACAAGTTAGTGATGTAGACATCAAATGCTCATGGTCAGCTTTGGAAATAGGTAAGTAACAACACAGAAGATCCCAACCTGTGAGTTGTTTGGCATGATGGCGTCCTTTGATTACAAGGTCTGTAATCGCATTTAGAGTGAAGTAAACATTTTGGGAAGGAGTGTTAGATAAATAAAGCCATTCTGCTACAGCAATGGCCTTGTCAGACTTTGGGCTACACAACAACCCAGTAAGCAGTTGGGGAGTGTTCAAGATAACCAGCTGCAAGGGACCAAAAGAAGGAATGCAGTCGACCATGGTACGTCGCAAGGCTGCATTAATTTGATGTATGGCATGTTTCATAGCCTTGGTGATGGGTATGGAGTCAGCAGGAGACTGATGTCCCTGGAGTGCATTAAACAAAGGCTGCAATTCATGAGTAGGAAGGCACAAAAATGGACGAGCCCAATTTAAGTGCCCGAGGAACTGTTGCAACTGCACTAATGTAAATTGAGATGGAATTTTTAGTTCTGGTAAGAATGGAGAAGATGTAGTTTGCAGCAGTTTGTGCCCTAGATAAAGAAATGGAGGTGTGGTTTGTATCTTTTCTGGAGCTATGTGAAGGCCTTTTTTCTCTAAGCAGTTAGCTAGAGAATCATAGACAGTAGTGGGGAGGGATTGCCCCGTCACCAATATGTCATCCATGTAATGTTATACAAGCAATTCAGGGTGTTCTAAGCGAAATTGCTGTAGGGCTAGATCCACAAAATGTTGACATAAAGTAGGGGAATTCAACATTCCCTGAGGCAAGACTTTGCACTGATATCTTTGAGTAGGATGGGAATTGTTGTACACAGGGAGTGTAAAAGCAAATTTTTCCCTGTCTTGTGGTGCTAAAGAAATAGTGAAGAAACAGTCCTTGAGATCCACTATCATTAGCTCATAGTGTTGGGGTATCAAATTTGGATTAGGTAAGCCGCATTGCAAAGGGCTCATAGGTTGAATGCGCTTGTTAACTTCCCGAAGGTCGTGTAGCAAACGCCACTTCCCAGATTTCTTTTTGATGGTGAAAATGGGGGTATTTCACAGACTGGTGGAATACTCTATATGTCCTTGATTTAACTGCTCCTTAACTAAGGCCTCCACTGCGTGGAGCTTTTCTTTAGACAATGGCCATTGATCAACCCAGACAGGTGGTCCAGGGAGCCATGTTAATGCGAAGGCTGTGTCAGATTGCGTAGAGGCCTGTATTAAAAATTTGTCTGCAATTTTGCATCAACCTTTTTCAAGAGATCCCGACCCCAGATGGAAAAGGGAATAGGTAGAATGTAAGGAGTGATTGTGATTTGTCTAGGAGAGTCACCTAGACTTTCCAGAACAATGGGCTGAAGGCTTTTCTGGGCTTGCTCATAGCCTCCAACTCCCCAAATGTTGTGCACTGGCTGGGTGGGATAGCTTTCTGGCCAGTCTTTCTTTGCAATAATGCTAATGTCAGCTCCCGTATCAATCAGGCCATTAAGGACCAGCGATCCCATTTTAAGAGGGAGTCGGGGCTGCAAGTGCTCAATGGTAGTTAAAGCAGCAACTCGAGTAGAACCCAAACCTCCACTACGAGGGTTGGTAGAAGGACCCATCTGTGTTCATGGAAGCAACAACAAATGAATGATAGATTCACCTGCAGGAAGGACCTGTGGTATATTAGACCAGGTTTGAATAATTAGAGGTCCTTCAAAATCCCCATCAATGACACCTGGTACAACAAATAAACCCCATGCAGAGATGCTAGAGCGGGGGAGAATGAGACCCACAGTGTCTTTAGGTATAGGTCCATGATGTGCTGTTTTGACTTTATAGACAGCGAGAGGGAATTGATTGTCGACCTCTTCAGCTGTGATCAAATCATGACCAGCACTTTTAACAGTAGCAGGTCAGATTTCTTGAACTGGGGTAGTATTCACTGAATTCCCCTCATTTGACCCGGGGCTGGAGGACCACCCGACTTGGAGTTTCCCGGCGTTGGAACAGACCGGCATTGATTGGCCCAGTGATAACCTTTCTGACACTGGGTGCATTTTTTAGAAGGGCGTTTATTATTTTGGGGGGTTGATCTACATTCCCGACTGAAGTGCCCTTCCTTGCCACAGGAAAAACATTTACGATCTCGGGTGGGGTTCAAGGAGGTAGCCATGGCTGTGGCGAGAAACTGTGTTTTGTGAGTTTCTGTCCCAATATTTTGACATAATTTTAGCATGACAGCAATGTCAGTCTCTGGCTTATTGTAAATAGCCTGAAGGGCAATTTTACAATCCATGTTAGCATTTTCAAACGCCAGTTGTTTCATCAAAATATTAGCAGCGTCAACATTCTCCACCTGCTGTTCAATCGCTCTTTGCAATTTGTTAATGAAAGGCATATAGTCCTCTGTAGGACCCTGACGCAAATTGGCAAAGGACCCTAAAGGGGTACCTTTGTCTGGAATTTTTAACCAGGCTGCTCTAACAATGTCAGCCACTTGTGCCAATCCCCTGTAGGGATGGTAATCTGCTGTGCTATGGTGACAAAAAGTCCTTCTCCAGTTAACATATCTGCAGACACAGCAATATTGTTTTGTAAATTATCCATGGCCATAATGGCAGCAGCATCTTTCCATTGCTGCCAAAAAAGTACAAATTGCCCAGGGGAGAGCATAGCTTTAACCAAGACTTTCCAATCAGCTGGAATAAGGTTCCCATTTCCTCGTAACCCATCAACCAACCCGAGAGTGAAACTGCTATGAAGACCGTTTTCAACTACACTTTTTTCCAACTCTTTAAACATGGCAAGGGGAAGATTTTCATGAACACGGTGTCCCTGATTGTTATGAACCACAGGACAAACAGACATAAGGGGGAGGGCGGCAGCAACATCCTCCGGGCTTCCTTGGGCCATAACATCAGATAACGTCTGCTGCACTGCTGAACAAGGAGGGGGAGAAGGGGTAGGAGGGGGAAGGAGAAAGGGAAGAAGGGGCTGTTGGAAAAGCGGCAGTAGCTGCATAGGAAGGAAAATTGTTCCTATTTACATGGAGATCAGGAGGCTTAGAGGGTGGCAAAATCTGAGGGGCTGTTGGAAAATTAGCTAAAGACTGGGCTAACAAAGGGTTCACGATCTTTGAAATCACATCCCGACAAAGATGCTATGTATGGAGGACTTTAACTGGAGCAACAGGGTCCTTGTGAAGTTTATTTCCAATTTTATCCCAATCTGAAAGCTTAAAGCTGCCTTCTTCTGGGTACCATGAACAAAAAGTACCTATTTCCTTCAGTAAAACCTCTACTGAATCAGACACATCACGGTGACCTTCTTTATGGAGCAAATAAATCAAGTCTCGTTTATGTTGTTTTTGAAGCAGTGAAAGAGAGTTTCCCTTTTTTAAAAAAAAACTAAATACTCACCTGGGATCCAAAAGTGGATGCGAGGACGCATCTGTAACCCTTGCCGGGCGAGGTGAACTGTTTTGCCTCAGGCGATGTTGATGTCCCTTTCAAGTTCCTGTTTTCAGGTCCCTGTTAGGGCGCCAGATGTGGGTGATCACAGAACAAAGGAAGGCTAATTGCCTTAGAGAAGGAACAAAGGAGTCGACAAGCAGATGTCCGAGCCAGCAGAGCCTCAAGGCAACACCCTGAGAACTCTTTTTATTGACTTAGCATGAGTTACATAGTATGTTGTTAGAATTCAGATAGGATACTAGTTACCTAATTGCCACTAGGATTGGTTGAAATAACTCTTTGATCTTATGCTCTACCTCTAAGCGAAAGGGCAGAATGAGGTGTTACCCCACCTGCTGGCAGCTGCTGCCTCTGCCAGGAGTGTATGCACGTCACTGGAACAGAATGCAGCTACATTTAGGCAGAAACTTTAGGCAGAAGTTTCCCACATGCAGGCATAACAAAACTTGCAGCAGCTGACAATCTTTTTGACACGGTGTCTGAAATTGGTTACATCCTTGATCTACCTCCAGTACAGAGATAAAAATGTCATTCCTTCTTTCATTGTCACTGGCCTGGTAGCATTAAAAGCTTTATCAGATATAAGCAGCTTTTAGAACTCCTTGATTTCAACCCAATACTGTGATTTCAAACATACTGACCTGGGAGTGGAATATAAGGATGTGACTAGATGGGCACTTCTCCTGCAGTTTGGTTTGGGGTGGGGACAGGCTGGCTCACTTCTTTACCTGGTGCCACAGTGAACTAGCCCATTCTTGATCGATGCTACCTGCAACTGGAGAATAGCCTCATCTATCCTGGCTGCTGATGACAGATGAGATCCATCTCCATCCATGGAAACCAGGACAGTGCCCCTACCTGAGAGTGCTCTAAGGACTGAACGAGATGCAGCAGGAAAGGTAACAGGGCACATAAACTGCAAGAGAATGTCTAAACTTATTCTGGGGTGATGGATAACAAACTGTTTGGCTAGCAGGAGTTCAGCCCTTTTCAGATTAGTCCAAGTTGGATGGGCATGTACACATTGCTAAAAGGAAATGAAAACAATGGAGGACATAGATTTGCTTAACATTTTCATCTACAGATAGATAGATAGATAGATAGACAGACAGACAGACAGACAGACAGACAGACAGACAGAAAAAAGGACAACCTGCCCCTTTCTGTCCCTTCTTCTAGTTTTGTACCTTTAAAATGGACTTCAAATGGAGAATGCCTTCAGAGGATTGTCTTCTGGCAGCCCTTGATGGGCTTCTGTCTGTTTAAACCAGTAGTTCCTAACCTTGGGTCCCCACATGTTCCTGGACTGAAACTCCCAGAAGCCTTCATCACTAGCCATGCTGGCCAGGATTTCTGGGAATTGTAGTCCAAGATCATCTGGGGATCCAAGGTTTGGAAGCACTGGTTTAAGAGGTCACATGGTCACTCTATGCAACATAGGCTTCATTCAACTCCCATAGACATGGTAGATTTTTTTTAAAAAAATCAAATGCAATGGCCATCAGTGGGCAATTGAATCAGCAGGTAATTGAAAGAACAAAGAAAACTCACCAGACATTCTCTGCTTATAATAGCGGTGCTGTTAATTAAGAAATTATGAACTAGGAGCCCATCTATAATTATGTATAAAATGGATTGCAGTAAAGTTTTGCTTTTTCTAGCTGGCTGAATTATCATGAGCTATAATTACTAGGCTTAGCATTGGAACTCTCACTGAAAAATTAATTTTAACCTACTTTTATTATGCACCATAATATAAATTAATTACTTATGTGGCTGATACATTGTGAAATGAAAAGGCACACTTTTCATTAACTGGCTTTAATTTATTATAATTTTATTTATTCTGAGTTGCAATAAGTGGACATACATTTTAATTAAAAAGGTGACAAAAGGTTCAGTTTAACTCTGACATTTACATGGCCAGTCCTCCCCCGACCCTTGCAGGAATCAAAAAGAACAGTTAATATATCAAATGAATACTCTCAAACCTTTTGCATTTTTATCAGTGCATGGTTAAACAAAACAAACAGTGAACAATAAGTTCATCATTTTCATTTCCCTATTAAGTATTCAAATTTGTATCCAACTGTAGTAGAAATATTTTTAAGCATTTTCTGAATTCATTTTGATGAAGACATTTTAATAAGTGAAAAAAAGATGGGAAGTCTAGATGAATAGCAAGTCTTATGGAAAAGCCATTACTATCATTACAACTTCAGTTTGCAAATTAGGAGTAATTTGAGGGTCGTTTTGTACATGGAAGGACATGTGTCGCCCTCCAGTGCGACTGCCAGGGCTCACCTCCAGCTCACGTTGCTGCTTTGTCCCCTGTCTGAAGGGAGCCTGTGAGTGGCACTGAAGGAGGTGATCTGGCGGTGGCAGCAGCAGTCAATGGGTAGCAGCGAGAGGCGGCCGAGTGCGGCTGCTCCTTTGCCTCCGTCTCCACCTCCTGCTGCTGCTGCTGCCTCCACCACCAGATCACCCCCTCCAGTGCCACTCGCAGGCTCCCTTCAGACAGGGGACAAAGCAGCAACGTGAGCTGGAGGTGAGCCCTGGCAGTCGCACTGGAGGAGGCGATTGGGCAGCGGAGGCAGCAGCAGCAGGAGACAGAGGCAGAGGAGCAGCCGCGCTGGGCCTCCCCTCGCGGCTGCCCATTGACTGCTCCTCTGCCTCCGGCAAGGGACAAAATTAGGGGGCCGTTGTATACATTGGGTGGTTGTATACACAGAACAATACGGTAATTGAATCTGTCCTCATATAAAGTAGATCCTGTCTCAGATATCAGAGAGCTCCAGTTGGTCTCATAGAATAGTCTATGATGGAATAATCCATGAACAAATGCACTACATCATGGCCAAAATCCTGTTGCTTAGCAAGCTTAACCCTTCCTGCTCTCCAAAATTTTTTGGTTTATCTCCTTCCTTAGAACATCCTTTAAATTATTTTAACCTACTGATTAATCCTACGCGGCGGAGGGCTTTCATGCTAGCCTGGTTTAACATCTTTCCGTCGGCCATGCATTATGGCCATTTCTCCAAAACCCCTAAAGGCAAAAGACTCTGCCTTTTCTGTCACTTACAGCCTGATACACTAGATCATATTCTATTCAGATGTCCAGTACATTACTCCCTTCGGAAACATTATTTAGATCATTGGTTGATTCCCTTTTCGGACTTTTTCCCTGACCTCCTCCCTATTTTTCTGAGTGACCGTTGTGCCCCCCTCACCGAGGCAGTGGCTAACTATCTAACTGCAATTATGAAACTCACTGTCGCCTCATAATGTGAACTTTCCTTTACCCCATTCCCCGGGTATTATGTATTACTTCTCATCATTTTGTACTCCCTCATTTAATGTTGATTATGTCTATTCGCCCTGTGATCCCTTTCCCCTTGTGTTTTATTTCCTTGTTCACTTTGTTTTATGCCAATAAAGGTTTACCGTACCGATTAGTATAGCAAAGCAAACTAGAATAGATCCATTGATTCAATGGGGATTGGGTGAATCAATGTTTCTATATGTTCCATTGATTCAAATCAGCCTACTCAAACTGTGTCTTACCTAGTAAGGCACAGTTACAGTAGACCCATTTGAATCAATTGAATTTACAGAGACATCGACTCACTAAATTCCCATTGATTTAGCAGGCCCACTCTAGTGTGATTTGCTATGCTAAGCAGCAGGATTTTGGCTAATATCCTGCTTAAACAAGGCTATTAACAACAGATTCATAAATAATATTGTATTGAACCTTTTTCATTTCAATATCTAGGATTTAACTTCCTTTAGTTGGAAATTTAACTTCCTTTAGTTGGAGGATTTAACTTCCTTTAGTTGGAAATTTTTAAGGTGCTAGACAGCATCTTAAAAAGCAGAGACATCACCTTGCCGACAAAGGTCCGCATAGTCAAAGCTATGGTTTTTCCAGTAGTGATGTATGGATGCTGGACCATAAAGAGGGCTGACCACCGAAGAATTGATGCTTTTGAATTGTGGTGCTGGAGGAGACTCTTGAGAGTCCCCTGGAGATCAAACCTATCCATTCTAAAGGAAATCAACCCTGAGTGCTCACTGGAAGGACAGATCCTGAAGCTGAGGCTCCAATACTTTGGCCATCTCATGAGAAGAGAAGACTCCCTGGAAAAGACCCTGATGTTGGGAAAGTGTGAAGGAAAGAGGAGAAGAGGACGACAGAGGATGAGATGGTTGGACAGTGTCACCGAAGCTACCAACATGAATTTGACCAAACTCCGGGAGGCAGTGGAAGACAGGAGGGCCTGGCGTGCTCTGGTCCATGGGGTCATGAAGAGTCGGAAACGACTTAACGACTAAACAACAACAAGTTGGAATTTTCACCTTGAAAATATTAGGTTAACATTTTTTAAAAACCTGCACCACTCCTTTACTTTTTAAAGTGAATATCCACTTAACTAATGTTATGTCAGAGCTAGTATAGAACAGTGGGTTGAAATGCCTGGTTCAAATCACTGCTTACAACCTGGGTTCAATCCCAGGTAACCAGCTCAAGATTCACTCAACCTTCCATCTTTCCGAGGTCAATAAATTGGGTACCAAGCTTGCGGGGGGTGGGGCAATGTGCAGCCTGCATAATTAACTTCTAAAATGCCCAGATAACATTTTAAGCACTATGGAGCAATATGTAAGCAGTATACTTTGATTTTTGATTTTTTTTTTGTCTCAAGAAGAGAGGTCAGCTAAGATCACTCACCTCATATATGGCTGATGAGATAAAGTGCTCTGCCACCTGTGAGGCCTTGGACAAGCTGCATGGGCCCACAGTGGAACCAGAAGGGAGGACTGGGAAACGGCCTCTGAACACTTTGTAACTAGAAAGTCCTGGGATGGACACTGTGACTTTTGAAGGAGACAGGAGAAAAATAACAAAATGTTCAGAGAAGTGAACAGTTTTCTGGAAAAGCAGACAAGGATGTTTCATTGCCCCTCCCCTTTTCTTATCTTTTTAAATCACCTGATACCTCTCTAATCAGTGAAGATGTTGTAATTATTCTAAGAGCATTGTTGGAGGGAAACACGTGGCAATGAAGGAGGGGGTGTCAGGTCTTCCCCTAATAATCTACCTGGAAAGATCCTATGTTTAGAACATAGCTTGATTCATGGAGGCACGGTGGAGAGAATATAATCTCCAGGCGACTAAAAATGGGTGCTGCTGCTTTGACATTAAGAAGAAAGAGGCCTCTGCTGTTGCTGCTGCCAAGATTCTGCTAAATGCCCTGATGCACTGAAAATTTAAGTATTTATTCTGCTACTTCTCCACTCAGTTTATCCCCACCCCAAGAACCTCTAAAATTGGGCAAAACAATTCACCGTTGGTTTTGCTGACACCTTAATTGTTTTTAGGGGGCCACCTGAAGGCCATTAGGCCATAGCTTAGCCCACAAACATATTTTTATCTTCTTCCCCAAAACTTCCCCAAAAAAAATTATTAAAAAAAACCCTGTTAGAATTATAATGAAAAAGAAATGTCTGAGAAAAAAAAGTGTCCCACTACTTTATCATTCAGTATCATTCTGGCTGCTCCCCAGCCATATGCTTATGCTTTGTAACTGCAAAATGGAGGTGGTCTTAATTCACTCACTATGGCTAGGAACTTGATATTTCTCCCAAAATTCTGACAATAACGTGGTTGATCCCAAGCCCCAAATAGCTTTGTTTATCATTGGACTGGACTGAAGCTTGCTGGAATCATCCCTCACAACCATCCGGTGAATATTCAGACTTTCTGCCTTCTCCCAAGCTGAAGTGAAGTAGAACCTTTGGGGTTAAATAGTCGCCTCATAAGCACTGTTAAGGTGTTATTTACCATATTGATTCAGTATATGAAAAAGGAGGCACACCAATTCTGCTATCTCTGCCACAAATTTCCTTGTGTAGCATCTGAAGAGGAGAAGTTCCTATATATGTGAATACTCACTGGGAGCAAGTGCCCTGAGGATTCTTGTTCTAGTAGCTAGTTTCCACATTTATAGGAACCTCTCTTCTTCAGACTGGTCATTTTCCACATGAGGCACTTTCCACATGAGGTGTTTGGCTGAAAATCTGTTACTTTCCACATGGGGAAAGTGACAATGGAATAAGGAGGCAAGTGTGCTGTTCTCAACATGTGTTGGATCACCATGACAACACCTGAATAGGGCTATCTGTGAAGAGCATTCTGAGTGGCTAAGAGTTGTGTTTGTAGTAATGGAAAAAGAAGTCTAGACAAATGATGGTGGTTCATTATTTGGACTCTTTGACAAAACACCATGGTCTGCAGTTAGGTTGGTGCAACACTACACTATGAATCATATTGTCCTCTATGTCAGCCCTTCCACCCACCTCTCTGGCAGAAAACCAGGCTTCAATTCTTTTTGTGATTCTCTGTGTGCAGAAGAGGGAAAAGAAGACTTTATCAGGCCCATTGGATAAAGGTTTCCCATTGTTACCACCATCCCACATTGTATCACTTGCTATGACTAGGGATTCAATGTTATCAAGGCGGCAGCTAGCCCCCTGATTTCATCTCGCCGACAGAGAGTTACTGGAGAAGTGGTGGGAGCTCTTCACCCTGAAATTGTTTCCTATCCCCTGACCAAAGATGGAAAAGACATTTATGTTAACTGATTTTTGGAACACATGTATTGAGTTTGTTGTCCATGAAACGATTAGCATCAAAGTGTGCATATCTTTAAGTTTCCTGTCATTGGGAAGAAATCACAAACAGCAAGTTTCTTACCCAATTTCAAATTATATGCAAGCTAATGTGCACAAATGCATGTCTTGGGAAAAAAATGAACAAAACATTCAAGGAAATGTGTACAAAAAGTATTTAACTGCTTGAAATCCTGTTTCTTAACATAGTAAACCACACTAGAGTAGGCCCATTAAATTAGTGGGGCTTTAATCAGTCAACTCCTCCATAAGTTCCATTAATTCAAATGGACATACTTTAGTTGCTACATACCACACATACTATATGTTGTTGTTGTTTAGTCGTTTAGTCGTGTCCGACTCTTCGTGACCCCATGGACCAGAGCACGCCAGGCCCTCCTGTCTTCCACTGCCTCCCGGAGTTGGGTCAAATTCATGTTGGTAGCTTCGATGACACTGTCCAACCATCTCATCCTCTGTCGTCCTCTTCTCCTCTTACTTCACACTTTTCTAACATCAGGGTCTTTTCCAGGGAGTCTTCTCTTCTCATGAGATGGCCAAAGTATTGGAGCCTCAGCTTCAGATCTGTCCTTCCAGTGAGCACTCAGGGTTGATTTCCTTTAGAATGGATAGGTTTGTTCTCCTTGCAGTCCAGGGGACTCTCAAAAGCCTCCTCCAGCACCACAATTCAAAAGCATCAATTCTTCGGCGGTCAGCCTTCTTTATGGTCCAGCTCTCACTTCCGTACATCACTACAGGAAAAACCATAGCTTTGACTATTCGGACTTTTGTTGGCAAGGTGATGTCTCTGCTTTTTAAGATGCTGTCTAGGTTTGTCATCGCTTTCCTCCCAAGAAGCAGGCATCTTTTAATTTTGTGGCTGCTGGCACCATCTGCAGTGATCATGGAGCCCAAGAAAGTAAAATCTGTCACTGCCTCCATATCTTCCCCTTCTATTTGCCAGGAGGTGATGGGACCAGTGGCCATGATCTTAGTTTTTTTTGATGTTGAGCTTCAGACTGTTTTTTTCACTCTCCTCTTTCACCCTCATTATGAGGTTCTTTAATTCCTCCTCACTTTCTGCCATCAGAGTGGTATCATCTGCATATCGGAGGTTGTTGATAGTTCTTCCGGCAATCTTAATTCTGGCTTGGGATTCCTCCAGTCTGGCCTTTCGCATGATATATTCTGCATATAAGTTAAATAAGCCAGGGGACAATATACAGCCTTGTCGTACTCCTTTCCCAATTTTGAACCAATCAGTTGTTCCATATCCAGTTCTAACTGTTGCTTCCTGTCCTATGTATAGGTTTCTCAGGAGACAGATAAGGTGATCAGGCAGTTCCATTTCTTTAAAGACTTGCCATAGTTTGCTGTGGTCCACACAGTCAAAGGCGTTTGCATAGTCAATGAAGCAGAAGTAGATATTTTTCTGGAACTCTCTGGCTTTCTCCATAATCCAGCGCATGTTATCAATTTGGTCTCTAGTTCCTCTGCCCCTTCGAAATCCAGCTTGTACTTCTGGGAGTTCTCGGTCCACATACTGCTGAAGCCTACCTTGAAGGATTTTGAGCATAACCTTGCTAGCGTGTGAAATGAGTACAATTGTACGGTAGTTGGAGCATTCTTTGTCACTGCCCTTCTTTGGGATTGGGATGTAGACTGATCTTTTCCAGTCCTCTGGCCACTGTTGACTTTTCCAAACTTGCTGGCATATTGAGTGCAGCACCTTAACAGCGTCATCTTTTAAGATTTTAAATAGTTCAACTGGCATGCCATCACCTCCACTGGCCTTGTTGTTAGCCAAGCTTTCTAAGGCCCACTTGACTTCCCTCTCCAGGATGTCTGGCTCAAGGTCAGCAACCACATTATCTGGGTTGTCCGGGATATCCAAATCTTTCTGGTATAATTCCTCTGTGTATTCTTGCCACCTCTTCTTGATATCTTCTGCTTCTGTTAGGTCCCTACCATTTTTGTCCTTTATCATGTCCATCTTTGCACAAAATGTTCCTTTAATAGCTCCAATTTTCCTGAACAGATCTCTGGTTTTTCCTTTTCTATTATTTTCCTCTATTTCTTTGCATTGTTCATTTAAGAAGGCCCTCTTGTCTCTCCTTGCTATTCTTTGGAAGTCTGCGTTCAATTTTCTGTAACTTTCCCAATCTCCCATGCATTTTGTTTCCCTTCCCTTCTCTGCTATTTGTAAGGCCTCATTGGACAGCCACTTTGCTTTCTTGCCTTTCCTTTTCTTTGGGATGGTTTTTGTTGCTGCCTCCTGTACAATGTTACGAGCCTCCAGCCATAGTTCTTCAGCACTCTGTCCACCAAATCTAGTTCCTTAAATCTGTTCTTCACTTCCACTGTGTATTCATAATGGATTTGCTTTAGATTATACCTGACTAGCCCAGTGGTTTTTCCTACTCTCTTCAGTTTAAGCTTGAATTTTGCTAAGAGAAGCTGATGATCAGAGCCACAATCAGCTCCAGGTCTTGTTTTTGCTGACTGTATAGAACTTCTCCATCTTTGGCTGCAGAGAATATAATCAATCTGATTTCGGTATTGCCCATCTGGTGATTTCCATGCGTAGAGTCGCCTCTTGTGTTGTTGGAAAAGAGTGTTTGTGATGACCAGCTTGTTCTCTTGACAAAACTCTATTAGCCTTTGCCCTGCTTCGTTTTGAACTCCAAGGCCAAACTTGCCTGTTGTTCCTTTTATCTCTTGACTCCGTACTTTAGCATTCCAATCCCCTATAATGAGAAGAACATCTTTCTTGGGTGTCAGTTCTAGAAGGTGTTGTAAGTCTTCATAAAATTGGTCAATTTCAGTCTCCTCAGCATTGGTGGTTGGTGCAGAAACTTGGATTATTGTGATGTTGAAAGGTCTGCCTTGGATTCGTATTGAAATCATTCTATCATTTTTGAGATTATATCCCATTACAGCTTTTCCTACTCTTTTGTTGACTATGAGGGCTACTCCATTCCTTCTACGGGCTTCTTGCCCACAATAGTAAATATGATAATCATCTGAATTGAATTCGCCCATTCCTGTCCATTTTAGTTCACTGACGCCCAGGATGTCAATGTTTATTCTTGCCATCTCCTGTTTGACCACATCCAGCTTCCCAAGGTTCATAGATCTTACATTCCAAGTTCCTATGCCGTATTTTTCTTTGCAGCATCGGACTTTCCTTTCACTTCCAGGCGCGTCCGCAGCTGAGCGTCCTTTCGGCTTTGGCCCAACCACTTCATTAGCTCTGGAGGTACTTGTCGTTGTCTTCTGCTCTTCCTCAGTAGCATGTTGGACGCCTTCCGACCTGAGGGGCCCATCTTCCAGCGTCATATCTTTTAGCCTTTTGTTTCTGTTCATGGGGTATTCTTGGCAAAGATACTGGAGTGGCTTGCCAATTCCTACTCCAGGTGGATTGCATTTAGTCGGAACTCTCCACTATGACCTGTCTGTCTTGGGTGTCCCTGCATGGCATAGCCCATAGCTTCTCTGAATTACTCAAGCCCCTTCGCCACGACAAGGCAGCAATCCATGAATGAGCACATACTATATACTACACAGAAAAACAGAATTTCAGCCATTCAGTAAATGACTTACTGATAAACCCCTTTCCCTTTTTCTCATGACTGATGGCTTACAGTACACATATAAAAGACAATATGGTTTTAAAAAGACAATAGATTGCAATATGAAAACAGTGTTAAATGAACTGATAAATTAAAACAAATATACCATTTTAAAAGTCTGAAACCATTAAAAACCAATTTAAACCATTATTTAAAAAACGTATATATGAAATAACTCTCTCTCTCTCTTGAGAGAGAGAGAGAGAGAGAGAGAGAGAACATAAAAATAGGTAAAATAACATAGGTTAGAAAAAGCACATAGAAAAATGCATTTGAATGTAGAAAGTGCTGCACAAAGTCTCACAATCTTACATGAAATAATGGCAGAAAAAAATGCAGCTGAAATTCAGAAAAAAGCACAGTGACATCTAATGCATAGAGGACAGTGGGGTTCAAAATGGAGCATTATGGGAAGTAAACTTGAGGAAGCTACAATTAAGCTTTTTATATAATGTAACATCACATATGTAAATGTTTTGGTGAGGAGAGAGAGACTTAGAAGAGTTTGCATTTGAGGCAGTGCAAGAAATAAATAAAGAACTAATAGTTGCATATACATTTACTTGACAAACAGTATAAGGAATTTCCAGTACGTATTAAGAAGTTCCTTTTTACCATTACTCACCGGATACTGTTTTTCCAATATTTCTCCAAGTGAGCAGAGCAGAGGCAGTTAAATATAGTTAAATGCTGCAGATGTGGACAATATCATCTGTATGAAACTGTGCCCAACATAAAGCATTTCTCCCCTCTCCATTACAGTTTTGATAAAGATCATTAAAAAAAAAAGGCAGCATTTTTCCTCACAAACTCTGTAGCACTCCATCATTCCAAGTGAGGAATGTGGAGTCATTAGCTGTGTGATGCCATCTGATTAAAATAGAGGATGGCAACATTCTCAAGGTCATAGGCCTGATTCTAACCTTTATCTTGAGCCTTTGAAATAAAAGAGTAACTTAAACAATTTTCCAGAAAGTCAACTGAAAGTGACGTTCTGAAGGATATAGTTGCTGCTGTCCTCTTGCAAAATGATAGCCTTTCAAAATATCTCAATAGTTTGCTAGTTGATTCTTCCATGACAATTAATAGCTGGTGGCAGCTAGCTGGAGATCACTCCAACTTGCTTGATTGGGGATTAGAGAGAAAAATTGGAGCCTGCACTGTAGCCAGTGAAGAAGACAGAATTTGAAGTCTTTCAGTGGACCAACAAAACAAAGAGGCTTCAGGACTCTGACAGCCTGCACCTTGTTTTAAAAGCATCTTGTGGTACTTTAAACACCACCTGCCTGGAGCTTTTTTCTACCCCCCAAGAATATTCAATGTATGCATTATTAAAAATTGAAATGTTTCTGTGGTAAGTCTCTGATAAACTATTCTGGTATCAGAAGGGGAAATGGGGGACAGGACACAACGTATTTCAGAGAGTCTATATCTGAGGTGTGTGTATACAAGCAGAACAGCTGGTGCCAGAACTGGGTTTAAAGACTTGTGGCAGAGAAGCAGACTTGCCAAGTCTCAGGGGACAAAACGAAGTCTCAGGAAATTGCTGTTTCTCCAAAATGTCCAGCTGGGAACTGAAACTGTAGGAGAGTGGTGGTAGATGATTAAAATGCTTGATTTCGTCCCTGTGTGTGGGAGAGAAGGCCCCTCTGGCACGGGCGGGAGCTGCTGGTGTGGGGCTTCATTGCCTGCCTGTCCAGTAGAGATGTCAGCAGGGAGAGTCAGAGGACATCAGGCAGGCAGGGCTAAAGGCAAGCCTTTAAGAAGGCTGCCTATGCCTTCTCTGTCCTCTTCCCTGCTTGCAAAGCGAAGAGGAGTAGTGCTGCCTCCCAGCCAAGCATGTGGCTGGAGCAGCTCTGGAGGATCCCTGCTGGGATTTGGGCTGTGCATCGGCACAGCCCCAAGGTTTTTGGGGATCTTAGGTTTAGCTGTGCCTTGGCAGCATTGCCAGGGCTCTGTAAAAAATAAAAAAAATAAAAAAAATAAAAATAATATTAAAATAATAATTTGCATTTAAGGCCATAGGGCATTGGTACAGATAGTTGGAGGGGCTGATGGGTCTGAAGGGAGGAGTAATAAGGGGGTACAGTTGGCGTAAGTGAGTCTCTGACCTCTCCCGCCCCCCCACCCTTCCCTTAAAATATTTTTTTTAAAAAATAATTATATTAAAAGGAGGAAGTGTGGGAAATTGAAGGGAGGAAGGGTGAGGAGGCAAATCATTGACCAGGAACTACTGTGCAGTAGCAACTCTGGCACTATGCCACCCAAGAAGGGTCGGGGGGGGGCAATAAAGGGAAGCAGCCTGCAAAACGCAAGGCACTTGCACAAGCTCCCCCTAACAATTTCGTCCTCAGATGAGGAGGACTGGCCAGACTACACGGCCATATGGGAAAAGCTCGGTGCCTTAGAGAGGAAAAGGGCGCAAGTGAGGGCAGCTGTAGGTTCATCCAAGTTGCGTAGGTCATGTAGGGAGTCCAAAGCACACAGGCTGGCAGAACATAAGAGTTGGAGAACATTATGCTCTCTCACATTGCTGTTTTAGAAGCTGAGCATCCAGGTCCTTCTGATGCATCTTCCACAATGGACACACCTGTGAGGCGACAAATGGAACTCCCGGCTCCAATGCAGCATGTTGAGGGGTTGAAGGCGGCTGCAACAAGCACACACATGCAGCAGGAGGTAGGCAGTGTTTCAAGAGGCAGAGATACAGTCCCAGCACAGGTGGACGTGGCAGTTCCACGTGAGATAACCGCTACACTGGGCACAACACAAGTAGGCATTTGGCCTTGGGGCACCTGGAGCCGGGCAATGCCGATCCCCGCACAAGTGCCCGTAGGTCAAATGGCACAAGCATACTAGCCGGGGGAAGCTTGAGCATGATACCCATGCCTGGGAGTGCTCAGCAGTACAGTGCAAGGTTAGGATTGGATGGAGTGGTCAATAGATTTATTCCAAATATAGGCTACAATGTTGTGCCTTGCCATGCACTTCCTGAGGGCAATCAGGCCTTGCCATTAGGTGATCACCTCCTTCTGGCCACAATTGAAAAAACAAAAATTGGAAGGGGAAGTACATAGATGTTTTGAATTATTGAATAGGAATTTGGAGAGAAGAAGAATGACAAAGAGGAGGATAGGGAAAAGGAAAAAGTTTGTAAGCACAAGCCAGACCGGTGCTGGGCCAATTGGTTGCCGGGCTTTTTTGTTTAAGCAGGGACTATCGTTAGGGCCCAGCCTGAAAGCGCTTTCTCCCTAATTCAGTACACAGACCTAATGTACAGGGTGTATGTTGATTTCCCAGGGCATGTGTGGCTTTCCTAGGTGAAGGCTTTCATATGCGTGTGGTACTACTCCCTAGCATGCGCTGGGATGTGCCGCATGACATTCTAGGGCTTTGTTATATGACCCCGTCCCACCCAATTTTGGGGAGAGGTTCAACAATGGCCACTTGGTGCAAAATGTTCCCAGTCCAGCTTTTACTGCACTTGGTGTGACAGGTGGTTTATCCCCACTTAGTATGCTGGGAATTTAACACCCGAGGATCTTGTAACCGTGCCCCTATAAGTTTTGCCACCAATGTGCCATATGTGGAGGATCTCATGCCACATGTCCTAGGGAAAGACTAGGGGGAGCTGGAGGATAGGATAGTAGAGGCAACCAGAAGCTGCCTCCAGGGTCCGCCAACCCTCCAAAAGGGCCCCAGTCCAATTAAAGTGCAGGTTTTGAAAAAGTGGCTTCAAAGTTATCCAGTTAGAGTGGTAACCAATTATTTGCTTGAAGGGTTTAAATTTGGAGTGACATCCCTGCCACAGGGGTTAGGGTGGCTACCTTACCAGAAATTTGATGTCAGTCAAGGGGCAGGAAGCCATCGTCTGGGCTATGATTAGTAAGGAAGGGGCGGAAGGTAGAGTGCCAGGCCCATTTTCGGCCCCACCAGTTCCACATTTAAGGGTGTCTCCAGTAGGGGTAGTACCAAAGAAGGCACCTGGTGGAATTAGGCTGATTCACCACCTGTCCTTCCTGGCTGGGGACTCAGTTAATGATAGGATCCCTCAGGAGCTGTGTAGCATTCGCTATACCTCATTTGACGCTGCAGTGCGCATGATACGTGCTTGTAGGATAGGGGCGGAGTTAGCTAAGTTGACATCAATTGGCTTTCAAACTATTGCCAGTACACCCTGAGGATGGTGAGCTGTTGGGTTTACATTTGAACGACAGTTTTATATGGATAGGGCGCTACCAATGTGGTGCTCAGTATCAGGTCTGTCTGTTAAAAAAAAGAGAGTTCCTTTTTGGAATGGACACTCGAGCACAGAGTAGGGTGGTGCAGGTGGTTCATTATTGGATTATTTTTATTTATTTTTTTAGTTTGTGGAAACAGGGCACTACACAATACCAGCAACTCATGGGGGCTCTTCAGGAACTTACTCATGAGCTCGGTGTGCCTTTAGCAGAGGAAAAACGGAAGTTCCGTCCCGAGTTTAACATTTCTGGGGATTGAGCTGGACACCATTAAGCAGTCCAGCCGGCTGCCTGAGGCTAAGATTGTGGACTGATTCAATGCCTTTGGGTGAATGTTGGCACAGTCCAAAGTTATGTGAAGGAAATGCAAGCATTGGTGGGGCATCTGAATGTTGCCTGCAGGGTGGTAGTCCCTGGCATAGCTTTCATGTGAAGGCTTTGCAATGCCATGAAGGGCCTTAATAAGCCACATCACAGATGGCTCTCAGCTGGCATGAGGCAGGATTTGGCAGTATGGTTGAGGTTTTTTGGGAAGGTTACAATGGGATCACCTTTTGGAGAACTGAGCTAAGGTTAGGGGCAGATTTCCAGGCACAAACTGATGCTGCAGGATCCCTGGGGTGTGACATATATTTCAGAGGACCTTGGTGTGTGGGAAGGTGGCTGGCAAGTTGGCAGATATCAGGCATCACAAGGGACCTCACCTTCTTGGAGTTTTTCCAATAGTAGGTGCTGTATGGCTATGGGCCAAAACATGGGCCAACTTCGTGAAGGCCTTCTGGTGGACAACCAAGTGGTTGTACACATAGTGAATTCACTCACATCCAGATTTCAGAGGGTAATGGGCCTGGTTAGGGCCCTTATATTGCACTGCCTGCAATTCAGCATAGTCTTCCACGCCAGGCATGTCCTGGGAGTTGACAACACACTGGCTGATGCCCTGTCCAGTCAGCAGATCGGCCGGTTCAGGGTGTTGGCGCCAGAGGCACAGGCTTACCCGGAAGTCCTCCCAGACAAGGTATGGAATCTTGGAGTGTAGAGGCCAACAGAGCCATGAGCCTGCAGTGGCCCCCGGTATTCATCATAGTTTTGCTGCAGCATGCACAATTTTTTTTCTCATTTCGGCAGGAGGAAGGGCTGCCCCAGTGGATCATTTGGTGCAATTCTGTGTTCAACTGCACTGGAAGTGACAGGCATCCAGGTCAATACAAGGAAAAAATGACAGCATTGGCATTTTTATGCTAAAGCCCAGGGATACCAGGACATCACTGGGGCTTTCCACATTAGAAAGATGCTAGAAGGATTGAACAGGGAGAGGGCTGGGGCCAAGGACACCCCCTCCCATTTCACCAGATATATTAGTCAGACTTGGTGAGGTATGGTGAACTGTGTGTTCTGATCATTTTGAGGCATGCCTTTTATAGCGGTGACACTGATTACCTTTTTTGGGGCTCTCCAAATAAATGAGCTGGTTGCAGCAAGCAAAAACAATACATCTCTATCCTCTTTGCAGAAGAAGGATGTGTGGGTTGCTGAGGAGCAAATAGTGATTAACCTACGGAGATCCAAGACTGACCGGTTGGGAATGGTCAAGTCATAGTGTTGGGAAAAGGTTCTATTGCTGAGATTTGCCCTGTTAGGGTGGCAATAGTATACACAAGGTTAATAGGTGATGAGGATGGGGGGTTCCCAAGGCATAAGGATTCATCTCTGCTTACTAAATATCAATTCTGGAAAGTTACTTCTCAGGCCTTACGAAAGGCCGGGATCCAGAGTTGGCGTTTTGGCACCCATTCATTTTGCATAGGTGCCACTTCTACAGCGGCTGCTTGGGTACAGTGTTGAGGATGTTAAAAAGGTGGGACAGTGGGCTTCCCACAGGTATCAGAGTTACATATGACCTTTACCACAGTTGTAGGTGCTGGCATTGTGTTTTTGTGTTTTTATCGTTTCAGGTTCGGGGATGTGTCCATCCCAAGTTTGAGTGCGTTTATGTTGCCACAGCGATGTGTTCTGGGCAGCCAAGTATGCATAACAGACCAGTTGGGGTCGAAGCATGAGTCTCTGTGCAAGGGCCATGTTGGAGTGGAGGGGATGGAGAGGCATGCTCTGGGACAGTGCCCCCTGACATTGCATTGATCCACCTCGGTGCTAATGACTTGACCCAGCGTGGGGCAAGTCGATGATATTGCAGATCATTGTGGATCTGTCGGTTTTTTTGTGGTGCGCTTTTCCAGAACACACATAGTGTGGTCGGCGATCATACCTCGTATGGTATGGAAGGCTCGATGCGACCCCAGGTGCATCGATAAAGTCCGGAAGGGAGTTACCTGTGAAGTTTGTACGGCCATTAGGGCCATAGGTGGGTCAGTGATTTTACATCCTGACATTTGAGTTAGTTGTCCCAAATTATACAGGGAGGATGGAGTGTATTTATCAAAGTCAGGCCTAGATTGGTTCCTCCAGGATTTACAAGGGGGCTTTAGGGCTGAAATTTTTGGCTTGGTAGGGGGCCTGGGGCATATGGTGTAGCCCCTAGGCCATGGCAGGTAGTGCAAAGCAGGATAGGATCATGGGAATATCAGGAGAGACACCCAGCAGGTGCTAGAAACCCCTTCTCTCAGAATTGCAGTAAAGAGGTTTAGCTGAGGGAAGGAAAAAACAGGGGACCCCAGGGGACACTGTGCACTAGGGGCCCCGAGGCTTGCCTTGAGGGCGGCCTCCAGCGCGGAGGACCAAGAGGGTGCTGTGCTGGAAGACAGCACCCTTTCAGTGCAGGAACTCGCTGAAAATAGGTCTGGACCAGTCAGGTAGGATTGACACTGGTTCCAGACCTGTTTTGCACTACGGCAGGCCCCCTTGTAATAGGGGAAGTTAAAGCGTTAATAAGTTAATAAAGTTGTGGCCCTAGTTTAACCCATACATATTGCGTCTCGTCTCATTATTCCGGGCTGGGCAGGCAATGGGATGGCTTTAAAACCTGGGTACCCAACTCCACACACACCCAGCTTATTCCAGGGCTCACTGTTTCAGCCTGAATATGTTTTTATGTCCATGGCATTTGTGTATTGCCAAGACACCAAAATCCAGTACTGAGGGGAAGAGCCTAGAGGAGAGAGCTGTTGGGGACATACATTTGACATTTGACCTCATCACCCTATCTAGAGCAAGGCAGGAAATAGAACACCAGTGACATGACTAATAACAACAAGGATGATCAGGGAACTGGAAACAAAGACCTATGAAGAAAGTCTGAAAGAAATGGACATGTTTAGTCTTGAGGAAAGAGGACTGAGAAGTGATATGGTCACACACTTCAAATACTTGAAAGATTGTCATACAGCGGAGGGGCAGGGTCTGTTCTGAAGCATTACAGAGTGTAGGACATATAATAACAGGCTCAAGTTACATGAAGCCTGATTTCAGCTGAATATCAGGAAAAATGTCCTAACAGAGCAGAACAACAACGGAACCAATTGCCACGGGAGGTGATGAGTACTCCAACAATGGAAGCATTCCAGAAAATGTTAGACAGTCACCTGTCAGATATACTTTTATCTGGATTCCTGCATTGAGCAGGGGGTTGGACTCAATAGTTCTATAGCTGCCTTGCAACTCCATTATTCTATGATTCAGTGATAAGCCTTTTTGCATAAACTCTGGCAACAGCATGGAACCTGGAGAAGAATTTTTCATGGGCTCATGGAGAGCCTTCCACAGGACCAGCAACAATATAGGATCTGGAAGAACCTCATCTGTCATGTATGCTGTAAGTAAGGCATAATGAGGTGCAAGGCTTAATAGGAATGACAGTGAACACTTCAGCAGCTGAGCTTATTTTGCTATATGCAAATATCTTTTTTCCTCACATATGGCTTCAGTTCCCATAATACTTGGATAGCTAAGGTTTATCCAGATAACCAGGGCAGATTCGGGACCATTTATCCAGTTTCCCCTTGTAAACATCTCTATAATCAACTGGACAGAAATAGTTCTAGCTTTGTTAGTGTCATTTTGGAAGATCTTTATCATAGTGAGGACTTTTAGTATGGTACTCATCAAAATTTCCATTGTGACCAATGCTTAGCGTACTGCTGGAAACTGGTAAACACCAGAAGTTACTTAGAGGTCACTTGAGCAAGAACCAACTGTTAGGAACTGGTAGCAACTGACCTTGTCTGGCTGTGTGACCAGCAGCCACTTGCAAAAAATACAACTTAGTTACTCCTGATGTTCTGTGGTAAGAAGTTCAAAGCTGACCATCTGTTGATAATAAGTGCCAGGCTAGATCATTCCTGAATGTGCTTGTGCTTTCATGACTGATTCTGTTATCAGCTTGATCATTAGTGAGGCACTCTGTTATCATTTTGCCAATTAGTGAAACTTAAACACAGAGCAGGTGCACTTCATCATTATGATGTCTTAAGGTTCAAAAAGGCCTGAGTGTTTTTATTTGGGTAACTTCAGCATAGACCTGGATTCTGGGAGGTGCTGCACAAATACTGATTATAAGGGTCACCTGCTCTTGCTCTCCAGGGACTTCCAGCAAGCAAAGGGGGTATAAGATTGATCTTTCTACATCCTTTGCTCCATTACTGTTCATGTTTCTTGTTCTACTGTCTGTTTAATAAAGAACCTCATCAGCTTTGACAAGACAAGCCTCCCTCCTAACCCATACCTGCCCCACCTCTTTGACATAACAGGCCCCTCCTTGTTACATCCCAAGAACCTGTCTACTGGGCTCTGGTTTGGGGCTAAAACCTCAAGGACTGGGTTCCTTCTGACCTGGCAGTGCTAGTGACATATACCAACACTACACTACATCAGGTCATTGCTGAAAGATATTACATACTCTTCAATGGTGTGAGGGCCCATGTAAAGGTGAATAGCATTGCACCAATCTTCATTGATCTTTCCATCTGGTTTAATCCTTTGATTTTCGGAGAGCAAGACTTAAGGGCTACTAGCCATCATAATAGGCTGGGGAAAAAGCCAATAGAGGAACATGCTGGGAAACATCTTCACTCAGTGCTTCAGGGTATTTGGAAATACTGGGAGGAGGAAGGAGAGGGTTTTTTTTTTAATGTTCAGGGCTGCATTCTCTCTAGGGTAATTCATCAAACACATCATTAACAGTCTTTGATAATGGGTGTCTACAAATCACTAGAAATGGAGATGTGTGCTTACACTTTCAATGGGCACTGAAGGGAACTGTTGCACCACTTGAATGTAAGCCTCTAGCTGGTAGCCCAAGAAGAAGAAGCTAATCAGAGTTACAAGGATTATCCTGTTACTGTTCTTTGAAAACTGATGCTGCTTAATGGGCTAGTGCTGTGTTCTGGTAAGGCTACCTGCTCCTTCCCTCTCAGCTTGTAAATAAACCATTGTACTCTCTCCTCCCAAGGAAATTAACCCTTCCAAAAACTGTCCTTGGAATTGTGGGATGGTTGGTTGGATGGGACAAGGGAACTAAAAAAATATGTTTAATATTCTATAAAGCACTCTGAAGACCCATAGAAATCTTGATGTAAATTAATACAGTGTATCCATATCAATCTCCAGTGCCAATAAAATCTGCAGTGCCAATAAAAGGATAACATTATTTAGAAAATCAATGCTGAGGCTGATAGATCCAGGCTTTAAAGAAGCTGTAAATTGTTGTCCTTGAGCAAAAGAAAGAAAGAAAGAAAGAAAGAGACTTAGTTCTCTTCCAATATTGATGTGAATTACCTGTAACACAGTTTCCTTCTTCCCATTCTTGCACTGCCCAGAAGAAGAGATTCCTAGTCAAATTCATTCCAGTACATGTAGTATTTGTACCAGACCTATAACCACACTGATATTCTTAGAAGGAAAGACAATTATTGCCCAAATAGCTGGAGATCTTGCACCTTGAAAAACAGTTTTGGAGTGATAGCTAACGTGTGTCCAGGTCCCAAGCATTTGGACAGAATAGGATATGGTTTGTTTAATCATCAGTCTCACCAAATCAGTCGTGCTGGGATAGTTCATTTTCTAATCTGGTTGTTATTCTTTAATATAAAATAATTAGCTCACGTGGTTCATGAAAGATTCTCTCTCTTTTCTGGAGAGGGATTTTAAAAAATGCATCTGCCCCAGAGATAGTCTGGGTAATGCAAACTGAGAGAAATCTGTCAAATTTTAGACTCAGATTGGTGTCCTTACAGCATGCTGTTTTCCATGCTATATATCTCACATCTCCCTCCCTTCCTATGTGCTGCCCTCTAAAGAAATTCAAGGGGAAGGGATAATCTCCTGGGAATACTTTAATGCTATTGTAGTTTTCTGTTGATTGACAGCCCTTAAAAAATTGCTTTGCTAATATTATTGCACATTAGCACTTTCCATTAATGCACTGTAAATGATTAGCCGCATTTTATAAGTGTTATCTTTTCCTACGGATAAAAGCTTTTTAATAAACAATCAATATGTGAGTTAACATCACCCCAAGAGCTACCAAAGTAATCATTTCCAGCTGCAGCAATTTTAAAAATTAGGTTTGCATGGATGCCAATGTCAGCAGTTGTGAGCAAGGGGGCACCCACAGCACCAGAAGTAAACAAGAAATCCAGAAAGTAGCTGACAGAGACCTCTGCTTTGGACAGACAAATTATTTTACTTGGAAAACACAACTTTGTTAGGTTACTGCTGTTCCTGATACCGTTTTAAGAGAACAGTCTCTAACAGTCTAGGAAGGCAGTGCCGGCTCTACCATTTGACAGAGTCAGGGGACTGCCTTAGGCAGCAAATTCTTGGTGTTATGAAAGGGTGGCTAATAGATAGTTATTTGATTTGTTATTTTATTGCTAGAGGTGGGGAGAAACATCATGTGTCAAAATCATGTAACTCAGTTTGGGTATTTGAATGTAGAGAGCAGAGGGCTCCACCCTGAGCAGCAAAATGTCTTCAGCTAGTCTGCACCATGGAAAATATAATTCAATTCTTCAAAAAAAACCACAACCCTCTGGTTTATGAATGTGGGATATTGTGCTTCTGGACCCATAATTCAAAAAGCCAGGAAATGGACCAATATTGCTGCATAATATTGTGCTTGTGTTGCCAGAAGGAAAAAGGATGCCAAGCTTTATACAGTAAAGGCAGCCTGAATGTTGACAACACCAATGGCAGCAGTCAAGATGGTCTACAGGATACCCTCTTCTGCTCACTACCATTCACCCTTGTTGAACAACAGCCCTGACAATTGCTTTGTGTTTGGGTGAGAAGAGGTGAACTGATGAAAAAGGAGTCAATTTCTGGGATTTTCCCTTGTGTGGTGTCACTTTGTGGATGGTAGTGGTGCTGGGGGACTCCTGTTTAACACCTTGACCGTTAGCCTGTGGTGCATCTCAGGGTTCCATGATTCCCCATACTATTTCACATATACATGAAAAAACTGAAAGAGGCTGTCCAGAACTTTGTGATCTGCTACCACCAGTGTGCTGATGACACCCAACTCCATCTGCTTTTTAAGCTCTTCCAGGAGTCCCTTCTCTCATCTCTCAGGTCCACAGCTTGGAAAAGTTTTGAACTTTTTGAACTACAGCTTCCAGCTTCCATTGTCAGCCTGTGCTTTTCATGGATATGTAGTCCAAACAGGTAGCTTTTCCATTGTTTGATCATAAAGACACAGATTTGTTGTGTAAACTGGAGATTACTCTATATTCGGGAGGCAGGGTGTTATATGCAAAAGCATGTGTTCCAAAAGAGAATAGGGACAAGATTCTGGTTCTAATCTTACAGTTATGGAAACAAACACCTTGATCCATGGATAAATATTTTAATCAGTTTTATCATTTTATTGGGTTTTTTTTAATGTATAACTTATATTTTTAATTCTGTTCTTTTTAATACTGTGAGCTGCCTTGAGTTGCTTACTGGGAGAAAAGCAGTTGATCGATCAATCAGTCAATCGATTGATCAATCAATCAATCAATCAATCAATCAATCAATCAATCAATCAATCAATCAAGTGTGTACAAAAGCCCTATCAGCTGTTATCAAAGCATGCAGAGCTCAGGGGAATAGGCTGGAGCTATTTATCAAGAATTCTACATACCTCACCAAGCGACAAATCCTAGAATTCTGTGGAATAGACGTATGTCAGGGTAAGTCTAGACAGTGAATTTATCCTGGGCAGGATGAGGTTAACAGGGTTTCTTGAAAGTGTGACTTGAGATTTTAGGATGCTCCCTGCATATACACACACAAGGACTAGTTGGTTTCGGGACATGAAGCCACACTCCACCTTGAAATGACCCAGATTAGCCCATTTCACCATCTCAGACTCCATGACCCCAGCTCCTCTCCTGTCTTCCCTTCTGGGGGAGTACAGGAAAGCAGATTTTTCTCCCACTTATTGGTAAGGGACATATCACTACGTTGGCTTGGTGAAACAGCACTGGATTGTAAAGAAAAGGAGGAGGAGAGAGAAAAAAAGAGTTGCTTCCTCTTCTGTCTCCCCCTCCACCCTGGGAAAGCTGGATAATTATTTATTTATTTATTTATTTATTTATTTATTTACTTACTTACTTACTTACTTACTTACTTACCTACCTACCTACCTAGTTATTCATTTATTGGTATGTGTCATTGCTTCATTGGTTTGCCATGGAAGTGAAAAGCATTGAATTGTTAAAATAAACAAGCAAAAAAGATCACTCACTGCATCCTTTCCTGTAATCTCCTCTGCAAGTAATATATCCCTGTATTGGCTTGCTGCTCCACAGACACAGCAATGAATTGTTGAGGGGAAACACCTACCAGTCCCACTTTGATTCAGTAATAGTGATCACACATACCAGAAACAGAATGAAATTGAAGCACTTCTACCCATGCCAAGGACTCAGAAAGATGCAAGAAGGTATGGATAAGAGTCAGGCTGGTTTGTGACTGCCTGTACATCATGTGGTTGCCAGAAAATGAGCAAACCAGCCTGTTTCCAATGCAGTCCAAAACACGAGATAAAGTGCCATTTGATCACACCCTCAGATAAAATGTTGAAATTGTGCCATGAAAATACAGTCTTAGGGGCAAACTAGACAACACACTTAGCATTGTTTTTGCAGAGGTATTCTTTGGATTGCTGAAAGATGTCGGCATTTCATGGCACAACATTTTCCTTAATTCGTATTTCATATTTTGTGTGCTTTGTTTTGAGCTTAGTCACTGGAGCATACATACAAGCTGAATTTGCAACTTTGGTAGCAGAGGCATTTATCTTTGAGGAAATCCTGTTGTGGGAGGGAAATGGATTAATTAGAGGACATACATATTGCCCTCAAAATCTAGTTTGACTTTTAGCTATGAAGATCACTGCAGGATGACTTGAGACCATTCATTATGTCTCAGTTGTGGTGTGACTTGGCAGATTTAAACCCTGTACTGAATAGTTTTAGTACAACAAGGTACTAAAATTAGTATGGTAAGTTTGATGTTGGTTGAAGGACTGGCAATTACAAGAAGGTGCACCTCGGATGCTTAGTGACTCCTCCATGCCCCAGTCTCATCAGCCAGTGGAATGGAGGTAATCCTATGTTGTCCACAGAAATTCACTCAAAATCAGAGGATCTCTGTCCGGTTGTGTCCAGGTTTGGAGTGTCTTCATCTTATATTATACTGCGTCAGTTTCAGTACAGCCTGAGGATGTAGACAAGGCACTTGCAGCTGCAGAGCCATCACTTCCTCTCTAGATTCCTGCCCTTCATGGCTTCTAAAAACAGCTAAAGAGACAGCTATGGAATGGGCTATGCATACCATCAAATGCATCTCTTTGGGAGGGATATTTGCTTCTCTTTTTAAACAAGACCATTATAAAGCCCATTTCAAAGAAACCAAATTTAGCACTGGACAAACTCAATAATTGCAGGCCAATTGTGGATACCATTCTTGGGCAAGTTGAACAAGAGGGTGGTGGCTGACCAGTTGAAGATGTTCCTGGAGCACACAGTTGGTCTTAATCTGTTTAAGTTGGAGTTTAGGCCGTGCCATGGAATGAAAGCTGCATTCATTGCCTGCCTGACAGTCTACTCAATGAAACAGACAGGGGGAGTGTAACCCTGTTGGAACTTTCAACAGCTTTCAGTACTGTTGACTACGGTACCCTTCTGACTGGGCTCTCAAGTTTGGGACTTTGGGGCACTGTTCTCTAGCAGCTCCAATCTTTCCTTGTAGGCTGTTCTCCACAGTACAAAATATCTCTCGATCTTAGGTGAGGACTACATGTCTGTAGAACCTTGATCTTCCAAACAAAAATGAGACATGTGAGGATCTGCACCCACAGCAGCAGAGGCAGTTGTCATAACAGTTGTAGTCTTTCTGTGTGAATCATCTTGCAGACAAGCTTCAGCATCGTGTCTTTCCATCTTGCAGAAAAATCTCCAAAATGTGCCCTGAAGAAGAGAAGGATGATCCCCTTTCCTCTGCATGCATGTATTCAGACATTCAAATTATATTTGTCTTAAATTATCTCTCCAGTACTTTCCTCTGTAGTGCGCCAACAATGTGTAGGCCTTGTTTTTCAACTGCTCTGCAGGCATAACACAAATCAAAAAGAGGAAATAAGAAAAGCACGTGGGGGGGAAATAACAGAATTACTTTAAGTCTAATGGGAATGTTGCTGCAAGAGGGCCCTTTATACCTTTAATTTTCACATACAGATCTAATTATCCACCCACTAGATTCCAGGGCTCATCTAAAGAAACCAATTACTGCATATCATTCTGAAAGCCAGAAAGTGACATAATGTCTAAATTTTAAAAAATGTGACCATTGCCATATTGCTAAATAATAATAATAAAATATTATTATTATTATTATTATTATTATTATTATTATTATTATTATTATTATTATTATTATTATTATTATTATTATTATTATTATTATAATCCCTTCCATGGATACAGCCCATGTTAAGGCGGAGGGGCTTGCACATTTCAATGAGGTTGAGAGCTATGCTGAATGGTCTCCCAAGTCAGACAGGTCTCAGCTGAGAAGCCGAACCAACTGTGTCCACCAACCATCAATTATGATGAGAGGAAATAAACAGAAATCCATACCGGATCAGTCATCACCTGCGTCAACAAGGACCGCATCAGATACTATAACCCCTGGGCATCTGGTGACAAATGGGCTACAGGGCACAGCAGACCCTGTTGAAGAACCAGGACAGGCTGCTGCAAAGCTACTGTAACAACGTAAACACAAAACTTGAACTCTTGCTGAAAATTGAGAAATTATGAAAAGTTATTGTGAGGCAAACTGAACAGCCCATGGTTTTCAAAAAAGAATGATGGAAATTTGGAAAAGGAAACAACCAAGTAGTGATATAACTGAACAATGATTAAGAGAAGGTTTATCATCAGAATTGGTTTTCTGTGTTTTCAAAACTGGACTTGCAAGAACTAGAAAAGGTGGCAAAAGAAAAATCAACACAGAACAATGACCATAATATGGAAGACAAATGGAGGGTAGAGGTAGATGCAATAGTGGAAGAAAATATATCAATAGAGGAACAACTTATGGAACAACACAGAAATTATGTGTTGACAGAACGGCAGACATCACTGAGGGGAAAAATAGTAACCCATATTAGCCAGAACACAGAAAAACAAAGGCTCTCTAATTTGTGCCAATTACAAAGTAAATCAGTAAAATAGCTACTGAATGAAGCAAATGTAGTCATCAGAACAGTCCCAACCAACACAGTAATGAAACAAAACAGCTCATGTATAGCACAGCTACCATTATAACCATGGAACTTGGTTACAAGCTGCAAAAGAACCAGAAAATGTATGGCACTCTAAAATGGAAAATTTGGCTGGAAAGAAAAATAAACAAATTATGTGCAGACAGCAACTTAAAATACTTGAAAGATTCAAAATTTAAAAATGAAAAAGTAAAAGCCAGACTATGCAAAATATATGACTTAGAAAGGAAAATAATAGTTGAAACTATGGAAGAATTAAAACAGTGGGTAACAACTACAGCACAGAAAGATATGATGGACACTTGAAACAATATAGAGAAAACATGCAATTTCAAAAATAAATATAAATTATTTTATACATCACTAGGAGAAAATGCAGAGCAAAAGAAATTAGGCCTAAGAAAAGATGATGCTCTAACATTTTGGAAAGAAATGTGGAAAAGCCTAACCAGAGATAACAAAAACGCCTGATGGATTAAAGACATTTGTAAAGAAACTCAAGGAAAACATGGATGATATTGTAATAACAACAGAAATTATTAAGAGGCAAGTAAAGGCTGTAAAAAATTGGAGTGCACCTGGTCCTGATGAGCTGCATGGATTTTGGAATGCTGACTTCAGCTGCATAGGTTCCATGAATCTATACCAGGAAATTAGCAACTTTTGAAACTTGAGTCTGCCCTTCTGTCAATGATAATCATTAGGCTCCAAAGAAACGGCAAAGCTAGAACTAACAACAGTGTGGGATAGCATATCATATCCATCTTACTAAAATAACTCTTCTGTCAGGGATATGTCTAGCATTTTGGAGCTTGGATGAAGATGAAAAACCCTTAACAGAACACATTAAACCAACTGGAGTGTGTTTTGTTAATTGTTCTCACACCCAAACTGTTCAGCTGCTATATGTTTATAGTCAGAGACAGGGACTTGAATTGCGGGACTCGCTGTCAAGTCAGAATTAAGTCACACTGGTGACTCGGCTCAGGGTATTTTTTTTTTCAATGATTCAGACTTGAATTGCAACTTGGAACCCACCCACCCCCTCTTTTTAAAGACTCAGACTTGGGACCTGGACCGAAAGACTTGCCAACATCCCTATGAATAGTTCAGAGATATTTCCACAAGCAAGGGGGAGGTGCTTACTCAACCAGATCAGCTAAGAGCCATCGTTTCCACTTCAATCAATCAGATGACCATGAAAAGCCCACAGCCAAGAGAGATGGTCAACTGAACTTCTTGGTGTTCCCTGGCAATTGCTATACATAGATGCTCTTCCTTTGACACTGGAGATAAATACATAGTCACCCTGACTTGCAGTCTGTAATAGCCTTATCCTATGTGAATTTGTCTAATCCCCTTTTCAAGCTGTCCACCAGGGTGACGATGACTACTACATCTTGTAGCTTAACTGTGTCCTACATGAAGCATCATTTTGTCCTGAACCCTCATCATTCAACTTCATTGATTTCACCCCATATACTAGAATTATGAGGGACAAACCTTTTCCCTATACATTTTCTCCACACCATGTGTAATTTTATGTATCTCTATATTTCCAACCCTTTTTTCATTAGGTAACAAGATCCTTTCTTCATTGGAAAAGTGTTCCAGCCCCTTAATCAAGCCCCACTGAATTCAGTGGGCACTTCTGTGCAGTTATCAACAAGATTAAGCTGTTAAACTGCCTTCCTTTCCTTATTTTATTTTACCTTATTTTTTCCAGACATCCAACACTCACCTCTGATGCTTGTTAGAAAATCTTGAGCTAACGTAAATCTTCCCTGCCGTGTCAGGGCCCTTTTATCATTTCTCAGACAGGATATATAGCACAAAATAATGTCGAACTTACTTCCTGTGGAGCTTTTGCAAGTTTCCCTGGGGGTGAAAAGGAATGTTTCCAAAGATTAGATTGATATTTGCTCTGTTTGGTCCAAATTGCATTTTGTAACATTTAGAAAGAGGTACGGAGGCTGATGTCAGATTCCACTCAAGCCATTGCTTTGATGAAAAGAAATGGATAAGGTGAGTTCAGAGGAGTCTGTGCCTATGGGTTAGACAGGCAGCCTTTCAGAATGCCCCCATAGAGGGAACTGAATGGAGACAGATTGAATCCAAGTAGATTTTTTAAAAGACAGGAAAAAAACAGGATGTTGTTGTGAATGTTCAAAGAAGAAGCAATTTGCTGAAAATGTGTTACTTGTTAAACCAATTTTCACTGAAGATTATATTCAGCCTAAATTCTCTTAGCATGCGGGGAAGTTGATCAAACTTCAGAAGAGGATGGGAAAGAACATTGATCTGTTTACCTGTTTCAGAAACGACTCATAACCTACATAATACAGTTGTTGCTTTAAAAAAATATATAGCTACACTTGTACGGCTATGTTTATCAAGATGCGACACAGGGCTGCAGACATTACATTCTGGGCAGCCTTCCATATTTTCAGGAAGACTATGCCCCACTTATGAATTCATCCACTACGTAACTCAGCAGGTGTGGGCCAACTCCAAAGGTCCAGGGTGAACTCTCAACCCTGGACCTTGGAGGATTGCACCCATTCCTGCAACCCTCACCCTATCTTTTTAAAATATATTTATATATAAACGGGAATACTGAAAAAAGTCTTCTTGAACCCTCTAGTGTCCAAAAATATTTTAATTTTAAAAATGGGGTGGCAATGGTGCTGGGGTACCTCAAAACATGGCAAAATTGCTTTCCTAGAGTACATAAAATGACTTTCCCCCCCCCCCTTTAAATGTAACTTATGGGGAAGTCAGAGGGCTGACAAGCACATTTGGACCGTTAATGTTTGTGCATTGCCCACCCATAATCTAAGTAAATAAAATAAAGTATTGTAGTGAAAAGTGAAATATAGAGTCTCCCTATAACAGAGCAGCTACCCTGTTTCCCCGAAAACAAGACCTAACCTGAAAATAAGCCCTAGTATGATTTTTCAGGATGCTCGTAATATAAGCCCTACCCCCAAAATAAGCCCCAGTTAAGTGAAACCCCGCCCTCCACCATTGTGCAGCAACCAGAAGATGACATGACTGTATTTGAATAAATGTAGATGGTTGTACATGAAAAAAATAAGACATCCCCTAAAAATAAGCCCTAATGCTTTTTTTCGAGCAAAAATTAATATAAGACCCTGTCTTATTTTCGGGGAAACACGGTAGTAAGGAAAAACATGTTATAGTAGCATACCACAACAATCCTCCACCTGCTTAAGAGTACTACATGTAGTTCACCACAGTCTCTATAAACATTTCTAGATGCATTCTTTGTTTTAATGAAAACTGGTGACAGCAGGCCATCATGCTCTTCGCTTACAATGTTTTGGATTACAATGCCCATTATCTGTCCAGGGCTGATGGGAGTTATCATGACAGTTAATATTTTTTTCTGTGCATAGTTCACCTTTTCCTAAATGTTGTTCCTACTCCTGTGAGTTCTTCCCATCATACTTCCAGTTTGGACTGGCATCCGAATTCAAATGAAAATTGGGCCCTAAAGATGTAGACCACACCTTTGCAAGATATATTTAAACATACTGTGAACTTCTTAGTAATTGTAAATTTTAATCAGTACATTCATAGTGAAAGTAATTGTTCATAACTGGCACTCTGCATAATACTAACAGATGAGCCAATGGTAAGCAGACATGGTTTGCTTCAGCCAACTAATTCTGTCTCTTCGTTTCCCAGATTGTTTGTATAATTAGCAGTTAGCTTGTGAACTCTAAATTTAGCTTTTAAAGAAAAGCCAAGAGTAATTAGTAGTTGGGCAATCATGGTCCTGAAATACCGCCAAAATCTTCCTCATGTCAAAAGGGAGTTTTAGAGAGGCTTGTGTCTCTCAGGAAATTTGGTGGGTGGCTGGATCCATCATTCCTTTTTCTTCCAAAACGTATTTGTGTGTGTGTGTGTGTCTTTGACTGAGACTTAGCTGGCAGGGCTTTTCTTTTTGGACTTTCTTGGCTTCTCTGCCACAGTGGGTCGGGGGGGGGGGAGTTTTCCTAATTACATTATACTGAGGGGGGGGGCTTTGTTTAGGCAGGCAGGTCACATTTTAGTAAAAGAATTACACCACCATCATTCTAAAAATAAAATTTATACACACCCTCTGACCCTCTATTAGTTTCCTTCCTCAATCTCCATTGCTTTATTTGTTTAGTTGGTTTGTTAGGCAGGCAGTAGAAAATGAAGGGATTTCTTCAGGGGCAATCCAAGGGGAAGAAGGCTGTGAAGCTATGCAGGCTAGGTAGCAGCACCGTCATCACGACCACCACGTGCACAACCATGTCTACGATAACCAGTGCTACTGTCCCTCCTCTGGTGGCCTTGCAGGCAGGCATGGAACCAAAGCTTCCAGAGGTGCCAAAAGAACTGCCGCTCCTCTTCCTAGAGGAATCTGAGGAGTTACTGGTTTCGGAAGATCCCCAGTCCGATTTGGAACCAGTAATGGCAGGGCAGGCTTCACAGCCCCACCCCACCCGTCCCCAGAGTCATCTGTTCCCTCCTCCCAGACCAGCAGCACCCCTGGGACACAGAGTTCTTCCCAGGCCAGCAGTCAGGGGCAGGCAGTGGGTCCTCGTTTGGGCAAACATGGCAGAGGGGCTGTGTGGGATCATTTCACGGCGCTCAGCGATGACCCACGGCTGGCACACTGCAATACCTGCCTTGGGGTGGTCCGGAGGAGGTCAGACCCCAGGCATCTGTCCTCCACCACCCTCCGCCAACATCTGGAGAGGCACCACCCAAGGCTCCTGTCCAGGGAAGGCACTCCGTCCGCGCCGTCTGGAAGAGGGAAAAGAGCAGCTCCAGGGGAGGTGGAAGGGAGGCAGGAGGAGGCACCTCCTTTCAAAAGGGCAGCCACAGGGGTTTCTGGGGCCGGGAGCATGAGGCAGGCCACACTCCACAAAGTGGCACCCATTGGGTCCGCCATGACTCTCAGCCGGTGGTTGAAGGGTAAGGCCCAGCAGGCGGCCACTTGTCTCATCGCCGAGACGATTGCCCTGCTCGGACTTCCACTGTCCATCATGGAATCCCAAGCCTTCCGCTGGTTGCTGCATTTTTTTGCCCCCTGGTACGACCTCCCCTCACGGAGAACTCTCGGTTCTAGAGTGCTGCCCTCGCTCTATGACTCTGTGAGGGAGGTGGTCCGTAACCATTTTTCACGGCTACAGGGGCGCAAGGTGCATTTCACAGCGGACCTGTGGAGCGGAGGTCAGCACGGCTACTTCTCGCTCACAGCCCACTGGTGGCAGCCAGAGGACTTGAGTAGTGGCAGGGCATCTGCGACAGGGCCGCAGGGGGAGGCCCTTGCCCTGCCCCCAGGCTACAGGTCCGTTCTGCTGCAGGCGTGGCACATGGAAGCTCAGGCGATGGGAAGGAACATTGCCAATGAGTTCCTCTCTGCGCTGCAGGAGTGGGCACCGGAGGGAGAGGTGACCTGTGGCCACATGGTCACAGATGCTAGGCAGAACATGTTGGTGGCATTGAACGCGGCGGACTTTGAAGGCATCGTATGCATGGCGCACAAATTACACCTTGTGGTGCGCGATGCCCTCGGCCTGGGCAACCACGTCAAGCCCGAGTGGGACATAGGCACCAGGGAGACACGGGCACTCCTGGAGCAATGCCGCCAATTGGTGGGCCACTTCTCCCGCAGCCTGAAAGCTGCCCACCAGCTGCATGAGAGGCAGGAGGAGTTGGGTCAGGAGACCCACGTTCTCCTGACAGACCTGCCCACCAGGTGGAACTCCACCTACACCATGGTGTCCCACCTGGTGGAGCAGAGCGCCATTTTGGAGGACATCATGTCCTCCATGCCCATTCTGCCCGGGGGGAGAGAGGTGGGCACCAGTGCCATGGATTGGCTGGCCCTCTCCCAGATGGTGGAGGTGCTCAAGCCCTTCCTGGAAACAACGGACATCTTGTGTGGTTATACGGCAAGCCTGGGGCAGGTCATCCCCCTGATTCATGCCCTCGATCAGTCCCTGGAGACTGCTGTGGCACCAGGATCCTCCCTCCTTCCACGGACCAGGGCTTTGGTGAAGAGGTTGCAGGCAGGCGTGCAGAAGTGACTCCATCCTGTCTACAGCGACAGAGCTTACCGCATGGCCTGCCTGTGTGATCCTCGAATCAAGGGGGGCTTGGCAGCACGCACCTCAGACCTCGAGGAGTGGAGAATGGAGCCCTCCACTGAAGTCCGCAGGGCGTTGGGGGCACAACGCTTGCATGGGGCAACAGGAACATCAGGCCACGAGGGGCAGGGTGGTTTGCCCGAACCACAGGGAAGGACTTCACCTGGTGAAGGCTCCATTCACCACCACCACCATTACTGGAGCTCTGTGGTGACCTTGGCACTTGCCTTAGAGGAAAGACAGCCAGCTGAGGAGGATTCGGCAGAGATAATGGTGTGGGAATATCTGGCTGAGCCCCCTCAGCCCCACCAGTCAGATCTCCTCCATTACTGGGCTAGGAAACCAGTCATATGGCTGGAGTTGTCCAATGTGGCCGTGGACCTCCTTTCCATCCCCCCCCCCCAGCGTCCAGAGCGAGCGTGTGTTTTCCCATCTCGGAGACATACTCCGACCACGCCACTCGCGTTTGGATCCTGTTACTGTGGAGAGACTGTCGTTCATCAAGGTGAACCTTCCCTTGTTGGGCTTCCCCTCACTGAACCCAAAGAGGTAGGGTTCCAATGACAGTCTCTCCCTTAACACACTGCCTGCCTGCGCCCACCTGCCTGCCCACCTGTCCACTCTCCAGTCCTCTTGAATAAAAAAAAGACCTGCCTACTTGCCTGCCGGCCTGTAAACCTGCCCCTCAGTCAGAACTCCAGCTGCCGATTCCAGTCACCTCCTCAGGCCAAGTTCCAACCAAGTCGTACCTGCCTGCCTGCCTGCCTTCTGGATCAAGTCAGACCAGCAGGCCAAGAACTGTTGAAATCCTGCCTCCCTGACTGCCTGCTGGATCAAGTCAGACGAGCAGGCCAAGAACTGTTGAACTCCTGCCTCCCTGACTGCCTGCTGGATCAAGTCAGACCAGCAGGTCAAGAACTGTTGAACTCCTGCCTGCCTGCCTGCTGGATCAAGTCAGACCAGCAGGCCAAGAACTGTTGAACTCCTGGCTGCCTGCCTGCTGGATCAAGTCAGACCAGCAGGCCGAGAACTGTTGAACTCCTCCCTCCTGCTGGGTTACATAGTCCCGGCGGGCTGTTTGTTCCACCTTCTGCCTCCCTGACTGGGAGGAGAGAACTCCTGCCTGGCACGGGTTAAACCAGATCAGCTCTGCAATCTGAAGCCAGGCGATATGGTGATGGGGTGATGCGCAGACAGCCAGGCCGGCCCCCTTGGCATCCAAGCCTAAACCCTCTCTTGGCACACCCAGAGCCTGTCCCGGCATCCCTGAACGTAATAAGAGGGCCAGACAACCCTCTTGGCACACCCAGAGCCTGTCCTGGCACCCCCGAACGTGACAAGAGGGCCAGACAACCCCCTTGGCGCACCCAGAGCCTGTCCCGGCACCCCTGAATGTGACAAGAGGGCCAGACAACCCTCTTGGCGCACCCAGAACCTGTCCTGGCACCCCCAAATGTGACAAGAGGGCCAGACAACCCTCTCTTGGCACACACAAAGCCTGTCCCCATCCCCAAATGTGGCAAGAGGGCCAGCCAGGCCTCTTGGCAGTTGGCACATCCAAAGCCGGTCCTGGCAACCCGAACATCCCAAAAGGGCCAGCCTGTCTCAGCCCCCCAAAACTTCCGAGGGCTATCTTTATCATATCCGGGAGGTCTCAGCAGCCAATTTGCAATCCCCCCCCCCAGCTTTCTAGTTCTAAACGAGCATCTTTGTTTCTTTGAAGGTTGTCAGCAAGTCTAGTTAGACGTTGGTGGTGAGTGACAGGTGAGTTTCCTAGGCCTGTCTCAGACCCACCCAAAGCCTGTCCGGGCATTACCCCATCGCCCCATTGCCCGGCTTCAGATTGCAGAGCATCTGTTTCCGACAGCCCCGCGGCCCCGCAGATTAACCGCCATTAGTAGCACCAGGCTTGGACCCTTTTCTCCTGTTGGTGCTACTGATTCCCTGAGAGTCGGGCTCTGCCCCCCAAGCCTGTCCGGGTGTCCCCCGTAGCAAGATGGACAACAACAACAACAGCAGCACCTATAACAAGCCCAGTGGCTCAGCAGCACTGCAGTTGAACCCACAGCGCCACTGTCTACCTTGCTGCCAATTTCCTCAGTGCCCGATGGGTCCAAAAGTCTACGTTGCTGGCTACATGACAACTTTCTGAGTCCTGCAGCTCCTTCCACTTCCAAAAGGCCTGCATGCTCATTCCAACTCCCTCAGGCTTGATTCTCAAATGCTGCTTGCTGACTTCGGTGTCCTACCCTCCTTGGGCATCCCCGTGCCAAGAGGGCCAGGTTCAGTCCCACCCAAACCTGATCAATGTGCTCCCTCCTCCTGAGATGTGCTGTGTGTGACATGTCCCTCCCTATCTCCAGGATCAGTATCCGCTGATTCATTTATTCTGAAAAATCTCAGAAATGCATATTTATACGTATTTCATGATTCCAGCCTCCTTGGGCTTCATTCCAATTATTCATGCCTGTTCATTCTGGCCTCCTAGCCTTCTCTCCTGCCCCAGAAGGCTGGCAGAAGCTGGGTGAAAAGCAACGGGACATAGCTCACCCCATCACACGGATACAAACTGCAGTGCTGATCTTCTGATGGACGAGCCCAGTGGCTCAGCAGTTTAACCCGCAGTGCCATAGTCTATGTTGCTGCTATATGCAACCTGTGTGGGCATCCTCCCCACCTCACCGGGCATCACTTCCAGCCTCCTTGGGCCATGTTGGCCCCAAATCCTGCATCCCTCTCCAACTGCCTTGGGCTTGCCTGCTGCTGATTCTGTACCAAGAATCCGGCCAAGGGCCTTCCAAATCTTGACTGCTGAGTTGGGTGAAGTTGGCTCATCAGGCCAAGTTCTTTCCGGCTTGCCTGCCTGCTTATTCAAAGGACTACATTAGTGCTCCAAAGTCCACTTGGGCTTCATTCCTAATTCCTGGCTGTTCATTCCAGCTTCCTACTGCCTCAGGTAGGCAGAACCTGGAACAAACTACGGGAGCTCAGCTCACCCCATTGCATGGATTTGATCTTCCGCTTGAGAAGCCCAGTGGCCCCGTAGATTAACCATTGTTACGTTAGTAGCACCACCCTATTCATCTGTTGTTGCTGTTGTTGTGCAACCTCAGTTGCCTCCTGGGGGCAAACTTAACTATGCAGGCAAATGTGATGTTCCCAAAGAAGGCAAGAGTCTGCTTTCAAGCCTGTCTGGGCATCCAAGTGCCAACCAGGCCTGTCTCAAGCCCCCCCCCCCCAGCCTGTCCAGGCGTCCCCTGTGCCAAAGAGGGCCTGTCTCAGGCCCACCCAAACTGGAAGACTTCATTCCAGCTTCCTAGCTATTCTACAGCCTCAGTAGGAAGGCAGAACTTGGAACAAATTACGGGAACTCAGCTCACCAGCAGACCCGTGGATTAACCGCCGTTACGTTAGTAGCACCTTGGACCCTATTCATCTGCTGTTGTTGCTGCAGTTGTGCAACCTCAGTTGCCTCCTGGGGGGAAACTGAACTACCTTTGCGCTGAAGAAGACAAGAGTCTTCTTTCCTTTTGCTTCCTTCCTTTTGCCTCTGCCTCTTCCTTTTCCTCTGCCCTCCCCCAAGCCTGTCCGGGCATCCCTGTGCCAAGAGGGCCGGGCTCTGCCCCACCCAATGCCTGTCCGGCCATCCCATGCCAACATGGTGCTCCAAAGTCCACTCGGGGTACTGCCTGAGTAGGTTGGCAGACCTTCCAATCAACAAGCCTAGTGGCTCAGCAGCAGTTTAACTCAGTAGGTAGGCAGAAGCAGGAACAAGGGACAAGAGCTCAGGTCACCCCATTGCATGCATTCGAACTGCTGATCTTCCGCTCGAGAAGCCCAGCGGCCACCCTGATTAACCGCCGTTAGTAGCACCTTGCAGTCGGACCCTATTCTCCTGCTGTTGCTCCTGCTTTGACAACCTCAGTTGCCTCCTGGGGACAAACTTAAGTAACTTTTCAGGCAAATGTGATGTTGCAGAAGAAGAAGACCAGAGTCTCCTGCGGCTCCCTTTTGCCTCAGTGCCCCGATGGGGCCAAAAGAGCTTGCTTTCCTGCTGCAGTGTGCCTGAGTGCCAAAACAAAAAGTCAAAAACAGCATACTTGCCTAAATAATTAATTCTTTTTGGAGGCTTGTGTTTCATATGCCACCTTGATGGCAAACACCACCCTCTTGCTCATCGATGTTGAAGATTTCTGCCACTACACACCCAATGGGCAAAGCCTACTTTGCTGCCAATTGCCTCGGTGCCCGATGCCTATTAAGACATGCTTTCCCGCCTACTTTGGAGACAACTATCTCAGTGCCTGATGCGGCAACACACTCTACGTTGCTGCTGCCAACTTCCTCAGTGCCCGATGGGGCAAGACACGGTACTTTGCTGCTGCCCACTACTGCAGTGCCAGATGGGGCAATACACTCTGCTTTCAGTCCCATGCCAACTCAGTAGGTAGGCAGAAGTTGGAACAATCTACCGAAACGAATTAGCTCAGCTCACCAGCGGCCCCGCGGATTAACCGCTGTAGTAGCAGCGCGGCCGGGCTCTGCCCCACCCAAAGCCTATCCGGCATGGCCCCATCGCCCAGCTTCAGATGGCAGAGCTTGTCTCGTTTTCAACCTGTCCCAAGGGGGCCGGCCTGTCTAAGCCTCCCCAAACCTCTCAGGGCTATCTTTATCATATCCGGGCAGTCGCAGCAGCCAAGTTGCAAGCAATCCCCAGCTTTCCAGTTCTAAACTAGCATATTTGTCGCCCCATCACCCGGCTTCAGATTGCAGAGCTGATCTGTTTCCGACACCCCGCGGCCCCGTGGATTAACCGCTGTTAGTAGCACCAACCCTGTTCATCTGATGGTGCTGCTGGTGCTGCTGGAAGTTGCAAGCAACCTCAGTTACCTTCTGGGGGCAAAAACCTTTCCTTTGCAGGCAAATCTGATGTTGCTGAAGAAGACCAGAGTCTGCTCTGCTGCCTTTTGCCTGAGTGCCCGATGGGACCTAAAGAGCCTGCTTTCCTGCTGCCGTGTGCCTGAGTGCCCGATGGGGCAACACACTCTACTTTGCTGCTGCCAACTTACCTCAGTGCCCCGATGGGGCCAAAAGAGCCTGCTTTCCTGCTGCCGTGTGCCTGAGTGCCCGATGGGGCAACACACTCTACTTTGCTGCTGCCAACTTACCTCAGTGCCCCGATGGGGCCAAAAGAGCCTGCTTTCCTGCTGCCGTGTGCCTGAGTGCCCGATGGGGCAACACACTCTACTTTGCTGCTGCCAACTTACCTCAGTGCCCCGATGGGGCCCAAAAGCCTGTCCAGGCATCACCCCATCGCACGGCTTGAGACTGCAGAGGTTATCTTGTGCCAACAACAACCACCATCCCTTTTCTTCATCAATAACAAAACAAACAACACCATCGCACAGCTTCAGATTCAGACTGCAGAGCTGATTATCTGGTTTTCCAAAGCTGTCCTCCTGGCTTCCCCGTGCCAAGAGGGCTGGGCCGACCCAAGCCCTTCCTGGTAGTCAAAAGCAGCATACTTGACTAAATAATTAATTCTTTCTGGAGGCTTGTGTTTCATATACCCCCTTGATGGCAAATGCCACCCTCTTGCTCATCGATGTTGAAGATTTCTGCCACTACACACCCAAAGGGCAAAGCCTACTTTGCTGCCAATTGCCTCGGTGCCCGATGCCTATTAAGACATGCTTTCCCGCCTACTTTGGAGCCAACTACCTCAGTGCCTGATGCGGCAACACACTCTATGTTGCTGCTGCCAACTTCCTCAGTGCCCGATGGGGCAAGACATGGTATTTTGCTGCTGCCCACTACCGCAGTGCCTGATGGGGCAACACACTCTGCTTTCAGTCCCATGCCAACTCAGTAGGTAGGCAGAAGTTGGAACAAACTACCCAAACGAATTAGCTCAGCTCACCAGCGCCCCCATGGATTAACCACTGTAGTAGCAGCGTGGCCAGGCTCTGCCCCACCCAAAGCCTGTCTGCACATCACCCGAACGTGCCAAGAGGGCCATCTAATCCTTTTGGCTGGCACACCCAGAGCTGGTCCCGGCACCCCCAAACAAGCAAAGAGGGCCATCCAGCTCTCTTGGCAGACCCAGACTGAGCAGTAAGAAAAATGAATAAATAGTTGCTCTTATACAACTAAATTGTACAAGAGCAAATTGTTGGGTGACGCCCATAATGTGCCGAGAGAGGGCTGTCTGGCCATGTTGGCACACCCAAAGCCGGGCTCTGCCCCATCCAAGCCTGTCCAGGCATCACCCCATCGCCCCATCACCCAGCTTCAGATGGCAGAGCTCATCTGGTTTTCAACCCAAGCATCTTTCTTTCTTTGAAGGTTGTCAGCAAGTCTAGTTAGACATTGGTGGACAGGTGAGTCTCCTAGGCCAGGCTCTTCCCCACCCAAAGCCTGTCAGTGTCCGGGCCAAAGAGGGCCTGTCTCAGCCCCACCCAAAGCCTGTCCAGGTGTCATCCCATCGCCCCATCGCCTGGCTTCAGACGGCAGAGCTCGTCTGGTTCTCAACCCATGCCAAGGGGGCCGGCCTGTCTAAGCCCCCCTAAACCTCCAAGGGCTATCTTTATCATATCCAGGCGGTCTCAGCAGCCAAGTTGCAAGCAATCCCCAGCTTTCCAGTTCTAAACTAGCATATTTGTCACCCCATCGCCCGGCTTCAGATTGCAGAGCTGATCTGTTTCTGACAGCCCCGCAGCCCCATGGATTAACCGCTGTTAGTAGCACCGACCCTATTCATCTGATGGTGCTGCTGGTGCTGCTGGAAGTTGCAAGCACCCTCAGTTACCTCCTGGGGGCAAAAACCTTTCCTTTGCAGGCAAATGTGATGTTGCTGAAGAAGACCAGAGTCTGCTCTGCTGCCTTTTGCCTCAGTGCCCCAATGGGGAAAGACATGATACTTTGCTGCTGCCAACTACCTCAGTGCCTGATGTGGCCAAAAAAGCCTGCTTTCCTGCTGCCAACTTCCTCAGTGCCCGACGGAGCCAAAAAGCCTGCTGTGCTGCCAAATACCTCCTTGCCTCCAGTCCTCCTGAGGGCAAACTCTACTTTGCTGGCAAATGTAATGTTGTGCTGAGCTGAAGACAAACTCGATGCCTCATGCATGCCTCTGCTAAAGGGACCTCTCATTCTGCTGGGGCTAAATATAACTCCCTCAATGCCATGGGCTTCTGTGCCGTGTGGTAAACTCTCCTGGGGGGACCCAATTTGTGGGTGAATAACTTGGAGTTTCGATATCCAATCTTCACCAAAGTTGGCAGGCATGTTGGGGAAGGACATAGGAAGCTCCCTTGTGATTCTGGAGTCTCTAGGTACCTGGGGGGAGCTTTCCTGGGGGGTCCTCTTTGTGACTATGTAACTCGGGGGACCATGATCCAATGTTCACCACACTTTCAGGAGTTGAAGAAATGTGGCTGAGGAAGCTTCCCTGCAAATTTGGTGTCTCTAGGTTGTTGGGGGCCAGTGTTATAGGCATTTAAAATGCAGACAAATTGACAGATCGATTCATCGAAGAATATTTGTATATTCGTATTCATTGATTCGTTAACCTTGACGAATAACATATCAAAACGAATTGCCTTTTTTTGATTCATCCCCATTTCTACTTCTGATCTTTTAACTGTGAATATATGTCAGCAAGGTGTAATGAGCTTCAGTAGGCAGTGAGCAATAACATTTGAATCTGATTTGTTTGTCTAATGTGTTTGTGCCCTATTTCCTTGGCTTCTTATGTCTAACCTTTCAGCTTCAAGTACAAGTACGAAACCTAGATTTTACCAACTATGGACAATAATCTGATTGGACATTATTTGCAGGAGCCTGAGCCATCACAAAAATAACCAGTCATCAGGCAGAACTTGTTGATCAAGCTAGATGGCCTAACTAGCTAAAAATTGGCTTGTGGCTTCGCTACCTTCTCATTTTTGAAACTCCCAGGGAAAAGAAAGGAGGAACAAATGTCATTGACAGAATGCATCACAAGTTTGCTCTCTTTCTTAGGCAAGAAATCTTGGGACCTTGTCATAAATTGTATAGTAGCAATAGTAGCAGAGATGTATATCGTTGACTGTGTTCCCAAGGATGAGTGCCTAACTTAAGTAACTGAAATGGCATCACAAGAACAGACTGTAAAGACCTCATCCATTACTAGGAAGGAAGGAAGGAAGGAAGGAAGGAAGGAAGGAAGGAAGGAAGGAAGGAAGGAAGGAAGGAAGGAAGGAAGGAAGGAAGGAAGGCAGGCAGGCAGGCAGGCAGGCAGGCAGGCAGGCAGGCCAGGCAGGCCAGGCAGGCCAGGCAGGCAGGCAGGCAGGCAGGCAGGCAGGAAGGAAGGAAACTTTATTCAGTGACTACAGAATGCTTAATGGATGTTTGATCAGGAGGGATGGAAAGCTATAGAGGAGAGAAAATGGAATAGAGTTCCCAGAAAATGGGCATGGTTGGCTAGAACACTGCACATAAAAACATAACAACATAAGAAGAGCCCTGCTGGATCAGGCCAAGGGCCCATCTAGTCCAGCTTCCTGTATCTCGCAGTGGCCTCACCAGATGCCTCTGGGAGCACACAAGACAACTAGATCCCTCTCATGATACCCCTCCCCTGCATCTGGCATTTTGAGGTACCTTCCTTTTAAGCCTGGAGATTATACATCCCCATCATGGTTTGTAACCTGCGATGGACTTTTCCTCCAGAAATCTGTCCAATCCCCTTTTAAAGGCATCTAGGACTGATGTCATCACCACTTCCTGTGGCAAGGAGTTCCATAGACTAATAACACGCTGAGTAAAGAAATATTTTCTTTTGTCTGTTCTCACTCTCCCAACACTCAATGTGAGTGGATGTTCCCTGGTTCTAGTATTGTGTGTGTGAGAAAAGAGCTTCCCTGTATCCACTTCATCCATCCCCTGCATAATTTTATACATCTCAGTCATGTCCCCCCTCAGGAGCCTTTTTTCTAGACTAAAGAGCCCCAAACGCTGTTGCCTTTCCTCATAAGGGAGGTGCCCCAGCCCAGTCATCATTTTAGTCCCTCTCTTCTGCACCTTTTCCAGTTCCACTATGTCTTTTTTGAGGTGCAGCAACCAGAACTGTACACAATACTCCAGGTGCAGCCTTACCAGAGTTTTGTACAATGGCATTATAATGTTGGCTGTTTTATTTTCAGTCCCCTTTTTAATGATACCAGCATGGAATTGACCTTCTTCACTGCCACTGCTCACTGGGCTGACACTTTCATCAAGATGTCCACCAGCACATCAAGATCTCTTTCCTGATCCGTCACGGACAGCTCAGAAGAACCCATCAGCTGATAACTAACATTTTGATTTTTTGCCCCAGTGTGCATTACTTTACATTTTCTTATATTGAAACACATTTGCCATTTTTTTGCCCATTCTCCCAGTTTGGAGAGATCATTCTGGAGCTCTTCACAATTCCTTCTGGTCTTCACCACCCGGAAAAATTTTGTGTCATCTGCAAACTTCACCTCACTGCTTATCCCTGTCTCCAGGTCATTTATGAACAGACTGAAAAGCACTGGTCCCAGGACAGATTCCTGGGGCGTACCGCTCTTCACCTCTCTCCATTGTGAAAATTGCCCATTGACACCTACTCTCTGTTTCCTGGTTCTCAACCAATTCTCAATCCATAAGAGGATCTGCCCTCTTATCCCCTGACTGGAGTTTTCTCAGCAGCCTTTGGTGAGGGACCACATCAAATGCCTTCTGAAATCCAGATAGACAACTGGTTTGCCCGCATCCACATGCCTGTTGACATTTTCAAAGAATTCTAAAAGGTTTGTGAGGCAAGACTTACCCTTACAGAACCCATGCTGATTTTCCCTCAGCAAGGCTTTTTCTATGTGTTTTAAGATTTTATCTTGGACAAGGCTTTCCACCATCTTCCCTGGAACAGACGTTAGACACAGGAGCACTCCACCCTGCAACCATTGTCAGTCTTTATTGATCAGATCTCAATAAATGCAGAACTAACTGCATGTTCAGCAACCACTTCTCTGACACTGCAAGAACTTGATGTGAGTAACCCATATTTGCTTACAAGATTACTTCTTTGTCTGTCCAGGGAGAATTGCTTGATCATCCACTTTCCCTCAATGAGCACCTTTGAGAGAAGGTTCTTCATCATTGTCATCAGAGCTGCAAACTGGTAAATGTTCCCTGTTTTGTCTGCCCAGGAGACCCTCCTGTAGAAGAAGCTATCAATCTTTTTGGCACTGAAATACATGTTATTTTCAGCAGGGATGCAGCAAAGAGAATAACGGGGGGAATTACATTGCTTACTATGAGTTGCCTCCAACTGTGTCATTCTACCAGTACAGACTTTCCACCATCTGCAGAAAACCTGTTTTCACCTTTGCACAAGTGTCAAAGTGAATACTTCGATCCTACTTGTGAAAGATGTTACACAGGCTTTTGTACAAGCCTTTCCACAAGCCATCTGATGACTGATGATAATATCATTTGAGGATGTATGGATTATGCTAGATGTTCCTCCAAGATCATTAGCAGAACAAGACCATTTTTGCACTTCTTTTCTAACATAGCAGGGGTAGTCTTAGAACCCATTCAGACATGTAGGACAATAAGATTGTGTTTAATTGCAGCATATACATGCTTCTCTTTGTTTACAGAATCTACAAATAGCCACAAAATTTAATCTTACAGCAGAGGGCTTTTGCCAGTACAGTGCTCGAAACCAGATAAGACACCTCTTTCAGTAACTATCTCAGATACTGCAGTATGTTATATGCATTTTATCCATTTACCCATTTCCTGTTCATGGATAACAAGAAATCTATGATAAAAATTGAGCATATGCTTTATGAAAGTAGAATCAATATCTGCTAAATGCAGAACACATTTAACAGTGCCAGCTGCTTCTGGTACAAATTAAAAATGTTACAGCAAGGTATGTGCACTCTTTTTGGACAAACATCTGGTATTTGCACAGTTATGGGGTAATCTGGAGGTGGAGCAAAGAACTGCAGGTCACCCATGGAGCGGAGCAGCACCTTCACAGATTCCTTATGTTAAATCTGGCATTCATACATTGCAATTAGATGTGGATGAAGAGAAATAGAAACTAAGAGAGATGCAGCAGAGAAGGAGATTATGTTCTTTACATTTGACATGAATCTTCCTTGTCCTTCCTGCTGCAAAGGCATTAACAAAGTAATCAAAGCCTTGTGAATACAACACCACTAATTTCCAAGTCTTGTGGCCATAGTACCACTAATTTCAGATCCAAGGAACAAAGTGGGTAGGAGCCAAGGGAAAGGAGAAGAAGTGTAGAACTGAAAGAATCCTGCACTGCCCTTTTAAGAAGTTATCACAGGCAATTGTGCTCATTGTCCTTTTGAAGTTTCCCATTCACTCCTTTCCCCACAGCTGCCTTAGGAAGCTTTAAAATTCTATTTAAATAAAACCTGGGGATGTCTATAAAATTTCAGACAGATCCTTTTCTATACAATCCCTTGCTGATTCTATCGATAAGCAAGTCTTTGCTCTTCCTTCATGTGGATCTTTATCTTAAACTATGCTGGGACTAGGCAATTCCTTGGATGAAAGACATCTTCAAACATATGACATGACTTCCCTCTATATAACAGGATGGACCAACACTCTTGCTTGCATCCCACTGGTTTTTAAGGGGATGTTTCTTATTTATTGCCCTGTCATTCCTGAAAGGAACCGAGAGTGGCATACATGGATGGGCTTCACACATCTCTGCCTGTAGGTATGTTATACCATGAGAGAAAATGACTGACTTGTCAGCTTCATCTGAACTGAGTATGCATCTGAACTCAAGACTTCCTGGTTGAAGACATCACGCTTGTCCTTCTAGGTTAATTCCTCCAGAATTTGGCCGCATGTTTGGTATGCAAACGGTGTCCCTCCTGTTTAACATTTATATAGGATTCGGGCAAGTGGAAACCCTCTTGCCTCAGCTGACACTTTGATAAATTCCTCCATTGCAGCTCAGTCAGAAATTGTTACTGCTTTGACAGAACACCTAAAGTGCTTACACATTTTACATGCAGTTCAACAACCTCCTTTTTTGAGCATAAAAGTTCCACTGTTATTATTCCAACATGCTTCCGCTAACTGTGACTTACTATGCTGAAGTAAATTGTCACTGGAGTAGGCCTATTTGAATCAATGGAACATATAGAGAAATTGATTTCCCAAATCCCCATTGATTCAATAGGCCTGCTTATGCAAATTCAAGCCATATTTTGTCCTCATTTATAGTGATGCACATGGGGGATCTTCAGTAAGCAATGAAGCTAGATGAACACTTCATGCTAGTATAATAACATTTGCTAATAAGAAAGTCCCATTGTGTTCAATGGGACTTACTTCCAAGTAAATGTATATAAGATTTGAGTCTAACTTAGATGGAACCTGTGCTTGTCAGATACAGAACACATTTCTTTGTCTCTGTCTTTCAGACTGCAAGTCCTCATTGCCCAAGGACACTTCAGTAGTTATCTATAAGATCTGAACAAGGACTCAGAAATAAGGAAAGAGTTTTCCATATAATCTACCTAGGTAAGATATACAGTTTCAGTCCCTGACATACGTATATATATATGCACACAAATATAAGCACAAAGGTCTCAAGGCAGCATACATGGCTCTCCTTCATCCCTCCTCCACACATTGTACTCTATAATAACCTTTTGACTTAGGTTAGGCTGAGAGATGGTGACTAGCTCAAGGTCAGCCAGGAAGCCACGTGGCCAGTCAGAGTGGTCTGCACAGTCCTAGTTGAATATTCAGACCACTGGACCACATTGGAGATCTTTGCATCTTATTACAGGTTCTTTTCTGAAGCCATATTCAGTTTCTAATTTAGAAAATGAGATAGAAATTTCTTCCAGTTTTCTGAAAGCCATGGAGTAAGCAGCGGTTTTCTCCCTAGAAAACACCATCTGTGTATTCTCAGACTTTTAACCAGTATCCATAGAACTGATTTTTCTCCCCCTAGAAATAAACTGGCATAATTCAAAGTACAAAATTTGCAGAAATCTACTCACAAATTAAAGAGTATGCAGAAGCAACAAAGTAACAATATTTGAATAATCAGATGAAAAACAAGCATCTTTTCGCCTTTCTTTTCAACTGCTCACCTTGTCTGCTTGCAGGAAATGCTGATGTTTTTCTACATGCGTGTCTCAAACAGTAAAATAAAAAAAGATAAAACAAAAACATACTTTTAGAACAATTTGATTACTGTTCAGGGCTTTGCATTATCTTCAATCTGGAGGTAGGAAGTGATCAACACAGCCAACAATGCAGAGTTGGGAATGCTTTTATGTATTTAATAGAAAAGCCTTTCAGATGGCATCCCAGGCTTGCATGCAACTTGGGACTGAAAGCCATCTACAGGCACAGAATAACAATTACCTTTTCCTTTAAGATGTGTGCTTTAAAGTGACTTTGAAAGACAATTTGTGCCTGAGGAGTGGGCTAGGTCAGAGTATGTGTTTGAATAGGGCTAGTGCCCCACTTGGCCTTGGTGGCCAGCCTCCTCTGCACTGAGGGAATAGTCATAAATGTAATTGTATTCTCCACTAGCAATTACATAAATGTAATTTAATAAATGTAAATTGCTAGTCCCCATTAGAGTAGACCATCTTGGGTCAATGAGGTTTGCATAAGTATTTCAATTTCATGACTGAGTTAATCTCACTACTAGATCTAACAATTGGATTTAGATCATATTCAGCACTGGAAAGATCTGCCATTTTGGCAAGTGACTTCTGATCTTGCCAGACACACTGCCTAACCTTATGCATACTCACTCAGGAGCAAGTCCCACTGTGTTCAGAGTTTTTGACTCCCAAATAAATGTTCAAAGACTTACAGCCTCAGCCTCTTGCATATCCTAATAACAGTAAATATTATCACAGTGCTCTGTTCCACCTCCAATAATGCAGTCAGCAAGTTTCAATATTAAGAAACCTGACATTGAAGAGATATTGTAGCAGTCACAGCAACTCACCACTTCTTTCATGTGGAGTCATGAAGTATTGCTGCCAGTCTTCTGGTGCTTTATAGTTTATCTTTCATCACAGATGGTGACATTCAAATTGTATCTGTCAGATTGCAATGATGCCAGGAATGTGAATTTAAAAGAGAATTAATCCAATTTATGGGAAGGCAGCAATGACAAAAGACACACAGGAGTGCCAGAGAAATTTCTTGTCTCACCACACCCCATCTGCTTTTCCAGTTCCAAAGCAGGTGGTGGGACCAGTCAAACAGATTGCTTCTCCACACTAACTCAATCTTACTTGTTGCCCTTATTCAATTAGACGGTGATTCCTTGACAATATAGGCCAATTATATCAAAGAAAATCTAACACTGCACAGTTCTGGACACCACACTTTAGAAAGGATGCTGACAAACTGGGACAGGTTCAGAGGAGGGCAACAAAGATGAACAGGGGACTGGAAACCAAGCCCTATGAAGAAAGACTGAAAGAAAATAGGTATGTTTAGCCTTGAGAAAAGAAGACTGAGGAGCAGTATGAAAGAACTCCTGAAATACTTGAAAGATTGCCATAAAGAGGAGGGACAGGATCTATTCTCAATCACACTACTGTGCAGGGCATGTAATAATGGGCTCAAGTTACAGGAAGTTATATTTTGGACAGGAAAAACCTCCTAACTATTACAGCAGTACGACAATGGAATCAATTACCGTAGGAGATGGTGAGTGCTCTAACACTGGAGGTATTCAAGAGAAAATTAGACAATCACCTGTCAGGTATACTTTTATCTGGATTTCTGCATCAAGCAGAGAGCTGGACTCAATGGCATTATCAGCCCTTTCCAACACCATTATTCTATGATATTATGACACATGTCGGGAGTTGGGGCAGAAGAACTTTCACAAGTATACATGTCACTTCAGCAAACATCTTCTACTTGACAATTCCCATTCAAGTCATTCCACACTAGTGTCTGCAACATTAGGAGCATTTCTTGATTTCATAGAAATCCACTGGGCGTATCTTGTAGCACAGATATGGATGCAAAAGGAAAACATATCTGTTCAATGAAACACTGGTGTCTCCTGAAGAGAACATTGCTGTCTCCCTGAGGTTTGCTACATAGACTGTGCCTTGGGCTTAAGTTTACCAGTCTCTTTCTCATCATCCTTGATGCAGGAGAGAGTTGTTGTTTTGCCCTTTAGTAACTTCACTCTCAAGTCCTCTTCTCTTCTGCTGCTTCTTTCCTCAGCAGGATTGTACTTTCCATATAATTGGAGTCTCACTGCTCCCACTAAAGCCAAGCCAAAATTTCTCAGGAAATAATTTCAAGAGGACTTCTCAGGGAACTTTATTTTTGGAAGTCCTTAAAAACTGTTGGAGAATTTTGGTACCTGTTTGCAGAGATATACTGAAGAAATCCCCTCCTCAATTTGGCCTCCAGGACTACTTCATGGGCACGTATGAATCTAACCAAATATATTCTAATATTATGGAAAGAAGCAACAGGCACAGTCTCTGCTGCTTGTAGTCCTACTTTCTTAGCCTATTGTTTCCTGTACTCAGGAATAGGAGGAACCATAGAGTTTAATCAAGTTTTGACTGAGCTACAATTTGGTTACACATGCTCATAATTTCAAATCTAGTAACACATGAATATGGAAGAGGTCATAAATGAGTGCATGAAGAAAAGCTTATTCTGGGGTAAAGTAGAGATTTCATTTTGCTGAGATGGGTAAAAGAACTATTTGTTGTTGTTGTTTAGTTGTTAAGTCGTGTCCGACTCTTCGTGACCCCATGGACCAGAGCACGCCAGGCCCTCCTGTCTTCCACTGCCTCCCGGAGTTTGGTCAGATTCATGTTCGTAGCTTCGATGACACGGTCCAACCATCTCGTCCTCTGTCGTCCCCTTCTCCTCTTGCCCTCACACTTTCCCAACATCAGGGGCTTTTCCAGGGAGTCTTCTCTTCTCATGAGATGGCCAAAGTATTGGAGCCTCAGCTTCAGGATCTGTCCTTCCAGTGAGCACTCAGGGTTGATTTCCTTCAGAATGGATAGGTTTGTTCTCTTTGCAGTCCAGGGGACTCTCAAGAGTCTCCTCCAGCATCACAATTCAAAAGCATCAATTCTTCGGAGGTCAACCTTCTTTATGGTCCAGCTCTCACTTCCATACATCGCTACAGGAAAAACCATAGCTTTGACTATGCAGACCTTTGTCAGCAAGGTGATGTCTCTGCTTTTTAAGATGATGTCTAGGGTTGTCATCACTTTCCTCCCAAGAAGCAGGTGTCTTTTAATTTCGTGGCTGCTGTCACTATCTGCAGTGATCATGGAGCCCAAGAAGGTAAAATCTGTCACTGCCTCCATATCTTCCCCTTCTATTTGCCAGGAGGTGATGGGACCAGTGGCCATGAACTTGGTTTTTTTGATGTTGAGCTTCAGACCATTTTTTGAGCTCTCCTCTTTCACCCTCATTAAGAGGTTCTTTAATTCCTCCTCACTTTCTGCCATCAGAGTGGGATCATCTGCATATCTGAGGTTGTTGATATTTCTTCCGGCATTCTTAATTCCGGCTTGGGATTCATCCAGTCCAGCCTTTCACATGATGTATTCTGCATATAAGTTAAATAAGCAGGGAGACAGTATACAGCCTTGTCGTACTCCTTTCCCAATTTTGAACCAATCAGTTGTTCCATATCCAGTTCTAACTGTTGCTTCCTGTCCCACATATAGATTTCTCAGGAGAGAGATAAGGTGGTCAGGCACTCCCATTTCTTTAAGGACTTGCCATAGTTTGTTGTGGTCCACACAGTCAAAGGCTTTTGCATAGTCAAAAATCTTCATGGATTGCTGCCTTGTCGTGGCGAAGGGGCTTGAATAATTCAGAGAAGCTATGGGCTATGCCGTGCAGGGACACCCAAGACGGACAGGTCATAGTGGAGAGTTCTGACTAAACGCGATCCACCTGGAGCAGGAACTGGCAAGCCACTCCAGTATCTTTGCCAAGAAAACCCCATGGACAGAAACAAAAGGCTAAAAGATATGACGCTGGAAGATGAGCCCCTCAGGTCGGAAGGCGTCCAACATGCTACTGAGGAAGAGCAGAGGACAAGGATAAGTAGCTCCAGAGCTAATGAAGTGGTTGGGCCAAAGCCAAAAAGAACTATTACTAAATAACTATTATTTGCTATTAAGTGAATTCCAACTTATGGTGACCCTCCAGGGATTTTGTAGGATAAAATATTCAGAAATAGTTTACTAGTCCGTTCTTCTGATGGCATTCTGGGACATGCAGCTTGCCCAAGACCACTAAAGCGAAAGGCAACACGAAACCCTCAGCCATATATTGTGAGTGATCTCTGCTGAACGCATTCCAAGGAGGTACACTGGGTATTCAAACTCCAGGCTTCTGGCTTAGATGTCAGGTGCTTCATCCCACTGAACTATACTAGCAGGAGGTGGAAGAAGCAAGGATCAAGCTACATTGTAATAAATAGGATAGCTAAATGCTATTATTTAGCTGTCATTTTTATTGGTATTTAAGCTGGGCGAGAGTTCAGATCACAAATTGGCATATTGGAAAACAGCCAGATTTGGTTCAAATAAATGCAGAGATTGCCCAATTCAGAAACCAAAAAATCCATGCCTCCCATTGACTTGAATTGAAAACAAATAGCTATACATTTGTAGTAATTTGGGGAAAAATACCTTGAAGGCATGATGATGAGAATTTAAGAGCTTGGCACTGATTACACTTAATTTATTAATTTATTTTATTTATTATCATTTGTAAGCCTCCTTTTTCCCAGTAAGGGGACTCAATGCAGCTCATAGCATTAAAACAAGTAAAATTAAAAAGACAATAAATCACACATTAAAAAGCAATAAAACTGTAATAATAATAATTAAAAATACATTACATGATTAAAGATATTTAAAACTTTAAAAACCAACTTATTTAGTTAAAAACCGTCATCTAGGACTCAGCTATGGTTCTTAAAACCCTGCCTGAAGAGGTGGGTCTTCAATTGTCAACAGAAGGATAAAAAGGGAGGGGGCTAAACTAAACTGCTAGGGACAGCTTTCATCAACGTGGAAGCAGCCATATAAAAGACTGTCTCCTGTTTCTCCATCAAATATGCCTGTGTTGGTAATGGGACTAAGAGGAGAGCTTCTGCTGAAGAGGGCCAGGAAGTCTCAAATGGGGAGATAAGGTCCCCCATCAAATACTTTTATTTGAATATACATAAACTATCTCTTGTTATCTCAGTTAATGAATTTTGGCTCATGCTAAATTATAGGAATTAATCCTTACAATCTTAAATAATAGTCTTAGCACCGCAGAGCTGGAAGGGACCCAATGGATCATCATCAGGTCCAGCCCCTGCCAACCTTGATATCTCAATAATGAGGATGGCATCTCATTTCACAGGAAATTTTTGAGATTTGCCACAGTCCTGCCCTTTCGCACTGAGAAATATAATGTTTGCAATGTCTCTCGGAACTTCCCAAAATGTGCATGATTTTTCCCCACAGAGCTAACTTGATAATTAAACAACTGAATCTGGAAGAAAGAAGACTGAAAGATTCAGAAGGATATAGGCTTTGGGAGCTCTTTAAAGCCTAGCTTTGAAACCCCGTGTCTTCAGCTATTTAGTTTGCGAAGTTGATTTAGAGTATCCACCTCACTTGCCTCTCTTTTTTTGGCAGTCACTGTAACAGCTACACAGTGGGTGAAAAAAAAAACCACAATTCCCTCTACACAGGGAATAGCTGTGCTGATTGAATTTAGCCTTTCCAGTTGGCTGAAAATTTCATTAGTTTCATTTTTAATATGAACTTACCAAAACTGACAATTTTTCTTCATAAACCTGATGGAAAGAACTTGGGATTTGAAACCAACCAACCAAACAACAAAGAAACAATTGTCGGAGAAAGAAAAAAAACAGAAGTGTCCATGCCTAGTCCTCTCCCTCTTCTTATTTTTTCCCAAGTGATTAACAAGCCAACAAAACAGACTGTGTGGTGTAGTGGATAGATCAACAGACTACAATTTAGGAGATTTGGGTTCAAATATCTGCTTGGTCACAGAAACTCACTGGGGAGTGGCAATTGTAAAACCACTCCTTAGATTCCCCCCCCCCCATTACTTTTCTCCCTTATTTAGAACAAGTTGTAACATTAGGTCTTCTGTGAACTTTTGTTAGCTCTTAACTTTCTGTCTCATCCTTAGTAGATGTTTGCTTTCTCTGTGCTTTCTCAGACATTACTGGTACACAGTTTTTCTTTTTCTAATGTAAATTTTGCCCACTTATTGTTGTAAACTCGGTATTTACAGTCCAGTTTGGTGTGTCTTAGCGTCTCCCCACTTCCCTTAATTTCTTCTTTATACTAATATACTTTTGTACTAATACCTGTCGTTGTGGTACACATATGGATTGTGCTTTCTGCCCCCAAGCCTTATTATCTGATCACCATAGGGTTTTCCAGGTGTAGAATATTCAGAAGTGGTTTATTGTTGCTTCCATTGCACAGTACGAACAAAGGGTTAGCTTGAATGTCACTGCATTTGCCTTTGAAAGATCCTCTCCCAGTGCCACCTTCCATGCCTGTTCTTGCCCAGTAGCTGACTTTTATGAGTTTATTTGCCTCCATCTACATTGGAACTATCAGCTCACATCTACTGATATTACTGAATAGGATGGATGCATATTTGTCTAGTGGCTAGTGTCTCATCTTTGACCATTCTGCCTTTAGTGTTCCTGCTAAAAGTAATTGCATGTCATAAAGCTGATTCTAACTTACGGTGACCCTTTCCAGGGTATTCTAGGGATCAAAAGTGGACTACTATTCCCTTCTTCTGGGGGTGCTCTGGGACTATGCAATTTGTGCAAGCCACACAACCTGGCTCTTCTCCTACAAGGCACAAAGGGAAATTGAACTCCCAACCTCTAATTTCAAAGGCTGAAATTTTGTGTACAGAGCACTAAAATAATTAAGGGGAGTGTAAAAAAACAACTTTGAAAATGTATATTGTGCTCTAAAAATGAGGTTTGATTGTCCTTTTTAAAGTCTGTAAGTCCCTTATAAATGGCTTGGGACCTGGAAATTTGAAGGAATGTCTCTCCCTATATAAACCTGCCTGATTACTAAGATCAGCTGCGGAGGCCCTCTGTGTCTGCCACCGAAGACAGCCTGTTATGTGGAGACATGGGGGAAGGCTTTTTCTGCCATAGCACCCCAAATGTGGAACACTCTTGTCTTGAAGGCTTGGTGGGTGCTGACATTGGCATCATTTTGTTGCCAAGTCAAAATGTACTTATTTATCAGAGCGTTTGAGGGTTGAGGAGTATGGCTCAACTATGTTTAGTGCTGTTTTTAATGCTTGAATGTTTTAATTTTGTGTTGTTTTCAATTGTTTTAAATATCTTTAACTCGATGGCCTTATAGGCCCCTTCCAACTTCATTATTTTATGATTCAATGTTTTATGCAGTTTTGTAAGCCACCCCGAGAGCCTATGATATAAGGTGGGCTATTAACATTTAAATATATCAGATCGGATCAGATCGGATCGGATCAGATCAGATCAGATGGGTTTGAGAATCTCCCCCAATCTACTGGGGCACCTAATGAAGTGGAGCAGGCACAACTTGGAGTATGATGACATCCACTGATGTGTTTTATTTTTCTGCTAATAAATGAAAAAAAGAGGTAGAATGGAGAACCACTAAACTCTTCTATTGTAGCTGTGCCCTTTGTCTCAGTTCATTTCCTTTCCTCTTCATGCTTAGACATTCTTTTCCCTTCTTTAAGCTTGATCTCTTTCTGTACAACAAGGATTCCTGTTATTTGTAGTTTTGCTAATAGATTTTATTTGCGGTGTAGGGAGCATGGAGACATATTTTGTTAATTCTCTTCACTAAATTTGCACCAATTGCTAGAACAGCCAAGGTGCTCTCGTCAACTTCCTCTGGGGTTTCCAAAACCATATTGATAAATGACAAAGAACTCTGTTCAAACGTTTAATTACTCTAACAATCATAATGAGGAAAAGTCATGCAAGTTGCCCTAAATCCTAGCGCATTAAGCAATGGAACTAACTGAATCAGATGTGACATAATCTCTCCTATTTTGAGCATTAGAGCCAAAGAACTTTACCAAATTAATGGATGTAGTCCCAGGCATAATACCTCCCAAGGTGCTAATAAATATTCAGATAAAAAGAAATATTCTACAACCAGTTTTGAGGTTTTCTACTATTAAAAAGCATTAGTACATTAATATATTATCAGGAGAGTGGGAAGGAGGACACCTTAGCTAATTCAGAGCAAACAGATGAGAACTACTCACCTATATAATGGTACTTAAGAAAGAAAGATGTCCAAAATTGAGTTAATCCAAGGAAAATAATGCTGAAACTCCCCAAATATTGCTTAAACACAGAACAAGGATAGCCATCACTACCTAATTTCTGTGTTGTCTCTTTTGTCATTAGGTTTGGCTGACAATTGCTGAATGAAGAGTGGGGAATTGTTTGGAGTAGAAAATATTGTACTATGGACATGATGAAATCTCACTAAATTATATCTTCTTGATGGGACAGGGTGTCTCAAACCATTGAAAACAGTCTGTTGAAAGTTCATTTACCCTTGCGAGATTTCTCACTCCTGACACGAAGACAGACCACAAGCAAATTATTCGTGATTTGTGTAAAATCTCTCTGTGCAACAGTAGCATCTTTTTTTATATTAAGGAAAACACACGCACAGTGTAAACACAGAAAGACAGCTTGATGAATTAGCCATGGACAATCCATCCATGGCTTCTGATTTAAATCTATGCAACAAGGCAGAAGCTATTGTAGTTAACTACTAAATTATCACAATCTGTACAGTTCTCTCTCATACACACATTTAATTATTTCTCACAAATACAAACTCTTCCCAAGACAGAAAAAATAGTTCACTGTCTTGTAGTTGAGGAGGAAAAAAAATCTGATTTCTTATAAAAAGAAAGTGAGGATTTAAATTCCCATTATTCATAGCTACTAGTGTTGTATTTTTGCAGGACACCCCCCACACACACACACACATTATTACAACAGCTAAACTGCAGGACTACCTATAGCTAGGCATGTGAAGATATTTTTTTTGCCAGAATCGCATTTATGGCCAAGACAGGTTCTGCTAATATGATGAGAGTTCTCCACCTTTTCTTTCATTGTGATTTGTGGACTTTGCACAAAATGTCTCGCTTTCTTCCATTTGAGAAGCTACATAAAAATAAGTTGCAGACATGGGTAAATTCTCTCCAAGACAGACAGACAGATCTCAGTATCTTGCAGCAAAGAGAAGTGTGTGTGTGTGTGTGTGTGTGTGTGTGTGTGTGTGTGTACATGTGTCTGTGTCTATGTGCACTTTCCCACTGAGTCCAGAAAAATGAAGCAGGCTATGGTTTACACCTCTATCTATAGCACAGTTCACTCTTGCATATAGTTGAGTGAGTACTTCTGAATGTCTGAACTAGCCCAGAGTTTATAGAGTTATACATTTTGGAAAGAAGGAAGGAAGGAAGGAAGGTAATAAATCAATGTTTAAAGGCTGGATGATATAATTCCCATGGTGGTATATACAGTAGGAAGCTGCTTCTGTTCATGCAATTACATTGCAGTCCTATAGCCACCCACATCAGTGTGGAGGAGCAGACAGTGAAAAATATATTGAAAATGCATAGAATAAATGACTGAGCAGAGTAAGTTGTTTCTGACCAATCTGTCTGGGTGGAAGCTGGAGCTGAACTTTTGGGGGACTCAAAGTTTCCCTGCCTAGAATACCCTATAGATATAATGCTTGCTTTTAGTTTGTTTTAGAGGAAAGTTTTTTCATTCCAATTCTAAATTGGAGTTTGTTCATGAACAAAAATAGTCATAGATATGTAAAAATCCTGAGGTAAAATCAGTGAATGAAAAGCACTGGCATTTTAAAGCACTGTTCTGTTTTTATCATTATTACTCTCTTCCCTGCTTTCCACAGTTGTCATTGTAATGGAAACTAAGAACTTTGCCATAAAAGGCATCAGTCTAAGCAAAATATTGATCAGCTAAGTTTCAGTTGATTAATGGGTAGCAGCCAAGTTTTAATTAGTGAAAGCTGACTTTAATTGGTTTGTGAACGGAGTTTTGGTTTTATTGGCCGGCCCGCTGATTTTTAGAATATTTTGCTTCTGGTGTGCTGCTGTTGTTGGGAAGGCAACTGTTACATTCCTGCTGGTTTGGAATCTCATCCCAAAAGAAATCTTCCAAAATTCTCTTACACCATATGGCTCTTAAAACTGAGCACCTGTTTTAAAAAAACAACAACAGGTAGAGCTCATCCAGCACTACTAAGATGGTTGAATGTGTGGGATTCAAGCCCAGATTTGAAAAAGTCACACACTGAAAGCTTTGGACTTGCCACATGCAGAAAATGAGTTGGAACAAAAATTTCCCTCATCCCCGTTTTGCTCTCAGCTCTCTGAAACCAAGCAAGTGGGAAAGGCACTCCTCTGACTTTTATTTTTATTTTGTAAAAAGGAACAGAAAGCAATTATTCAGTTGCTTTGGGGAACAGAGAGGTAACCCTGTCTACATTATAACTACAACTACTCACTGTTCAGAAGCTATCTTCCAACCTTTGTCCATGTATTGGATTTTGAGATGTTTATTAATACACAGAGGATGGGGATGTGTGGCCTGGACATAAGCCAGGGTGAGGTTCCCTCTGTAGCCAGTGCAGAAGTTCCAAATACCTCCCACTCTCCAGAACCTGAGATGGCCACCATAGCTGCTGGTTCCTTCCAGGTTTGAGGCACAAACAATGCCAGACAATTTTTTCCCCGCCCTTTCTCCAATGCCTTGAGATTGAGCATCTCCAGCATCAGGCATTATGTACTTAACTGGCTGAGAAGTGGTTGTGCTGTGGAGGTGAAGCAGCTGTGAGCAGATATCCCCAAGAAACACAAAGCTGAAAATAGTGGCTATCGCCAATAAATTAGGACAGCTGAAACCTGTGGGATGTTAAAACTTATGTATTCCCTCGTGCGCTCAACAGAACTTTGGCGCAGCCAAGCCATACAATACACAAGACGTCAATCAGACATTTGAAATACAGTGTATTACAGCCCTTTTATTTCTAGTCCCTTATAGGTAAAATTGGCTGCCTTCCCTGGCTACATGGCTAAAAATAGTTGACATTTCTAAGAGTTTCTATAGAAACAAAGATAATAGTATCACATAATAGCTCTACTCCAGCAGAGTTTAATGTTGTCTTTAGATTGCCTGCCGAATTCAGTCTCAGCCATAATGATACTGCTCCTGGTGTGTTAAAGAAGGCTAGGTTTGCAGAAGCTTTTCAACCCTGCTCTTGATGTAAAGAGTTAAAATTTCCCAAAGTAGCTTAGACTAATCCTTCAAGTACTCCTACTCATGGGGGTCCTGGAAGAAATGGATTGCAAGACCCATTTTCCAGAAATGTTCATGTTTTGAGATGTTAAACCCATGAAAGTCAATGAGGTTTCAATGCCTATGTGATTTTAGAAAATGAGATTTAGGGCTGCAATTGTGTCAAACCACTAAAGTCAATTAGATTACTTCAAAGTAATCCTTTCAGGGATCGTGCATCTTGCTACTTTTTAAGGGTTTGCTTGAAGTTCTTATAGGGTCTTTCATATAACGGTCAACTTTTTACTGTACTTGATGGAATACTAGTGGAATAGAAACAATGCAGGGAGAAAAAGAATTGAACTTAATTAGGTCTGATTTATACAAGCATGTATATTAATAGATGACTTCATATTTCATGACTGGCAGCTGATCTTGTGAATTGACTCTTTGAAGATTACTGCATTTTAGGTTACATTAGGTGATATAACTGTTCTGTCTTTGGGCTTAGAAGCTTGACAGCTTATTCACATATGCAAATCCATATACAAGTCAACACTTGATGCTGCAGTAAAGAGATAAATAGGTATTGGAGACATTTAGATAATGCAAGTTCTGCTATATTTAGATCACATAAATATGCATTTTTTTTCAAAGAAATCTAGCTGCAAATGGTATGATTTTGATAATTTAAAAAAGGAATAGGACCCTAACAGTTGTGTTAGTTCAAAACCCCATGCAAACAAATTAGAATTCTATACTCCAGATAGACACATTTAGAATTGGACTCATTGGGAACAAATGTTACCAATTTGCTGAGGTTTTGATTTTATCATTCGAATTTCAAATGAAAAGGTTTGGATGTAAAATTTAAGTGCTTGACTTTAATTTCAATTTTTGAGGAAGAAAGCAAATTGCTTTAGACTTACTAGCACCTGTGGGCTGCTTTTTAATTTTTTCTTTAAATTTCAAATTCTCTACATTATAACATTTAATATAATGAAGGGGTTTGAGTGTGTCATTGAAGCTGAGAGTAATGCCATCAGGAGGCCAGATTCCATTACAAGCCTGGACTCTCAGGAGGTTTACTCAAGGTGGAATGGTCACAGCTGAAACACCAGACTAAGATGTATCCACCCTCTTGAAGGGAGCTACTTTGCAACAGCAATAGCTGAAGGTGACACTGGAGGAGGAGCAATGGCAGTGATACTTAAGCTAACTTTTGTTAGTACTATGCAGAAGGTGGCAACGGTAAACCCCTGCTAAACTATCCTTACCATGAAAACCCAATGAGGAGACAGTCTAAAATGAAGCGAGAAATAGTGCTGGAACATTAGATTCTCAAGTTGGAAAGTACTTGGTCAGCTACTGGGGAAGAGCTAAGGACAAGTATAAATATCTCTGTTACAAACAATGCAATTAAATTAAAGTTGAAAGGACGTTTTGTGGCTGGCATGCATAGAAATCAAAGGAAAGTCCAATACTGCACAACACATACAGTTGGACCATGGAACATGAGAAATATGAATCTAGGTAAACTGGAAACCATAAAGCAAGAAATGGAATGTATAAGCATTGCAGTGCAATGTATAAGCATTGCAGTGGACTAAAGTGGACTGAAACAGGATATTTTCAGTCAGACAACTACAAATCTACTCTGGAAATAAACTCACAAGGAATGGAGTGGTTTTAATATTGAGGCAATATATATCACTGGTAGTTAGGGGCTATAATGCAAGGTATGACTGAATACTATCAATCAGACTCCATGGAAAACCTATCAACATAGCCATCATTCAAGTCTATGCTCCAACTACAGATACTGAAGAAGATGAAATGGAAAGCTTTTATGCAAGCATCCAAAACAAAATTTATCAGATATCAAGATATGTTTATAATCATAGGTGACTGACACACTAGTCATGAACTGATAATATGCAAAATAAGAGTAAATCTGAAAAAGAACACTAAAAGAATCATAGTGCCAAAATATAATTTAAATAATATTCTTGATTAATTTAAAGACCACATAAGGAACATATATGCATTTCTAAACTCAATTGAGTGTGAAGTTTTGTGAACCAAAAGAACTGTGGATTGGAATGAGAAACATTATTAAGAAGAATGCAAAAAGACAATTCCAGTAGTAAAAGGAAACAAAAAAACTAGATGGATGAAAGAAGAAGCACTTAAAATCGCAAAGGACAGATGAGAAGCAAAAGTAATGGATGATAGAAATATGGTCAGAACCCTGAATACAGTTTTTCAGCAACTGTCACATAGACAAAGAGAACTACTACTACAACCAGTGCAAGAAATAGAGGATAACAGCACAAGCAAAACAACAACAAGAGATTTGTTCCAGATGATCCAAGAAATCAAAGGGAAATTTAAGCCTAGATTACAAATGTTGAATGATCAACAGGGAAGCACACTATCTGATCAGGAAAAAATAAAGAGAACATTGGAGCAGCACACTGAAGACCAATACTGAAGAGATAAAAGGATGACAGACTCCTTTGAAGAGGAATCCTATGATGTAGAACATGCAATTCCAAAAAATGAAGTGAAAGCTGTTCTGAAAGCACTAGGAAGAAATAAATCACCAGGGGTAGATCGAATACCAATAGAACTATTTCAAGCCACAGAGACTGAATCTGTCAAAATTCTAACAACAAATATGGAAAGCAAAATAATGGCCCATAAACAGAAATGATCAATATACATTCCAATTCCCAAGACAGGAGATGCCAAGGAGTACAGTAACTATAAAACCATTGCTTTAATTTCCCATTAAAGTGAACTGATGCTTTAGATGTTGCAACAAAGGCTTTTACCTTATATGGAGGGAGAAATGCCTGGTGTTCAAGCTGGGTTCTGAAAAGGAAGAGGCACTTGAGATTAAATTGTAAATATCCACTGGCTACTGGAAAGCACCAAAGAATTTCAGAAGAAGATTAATCTATGATTCATAGACTACTCCAAAGCCTTTGACTGTCTGGATCATGAGAAACTATGGGTAGTTCTGAAAGAGAATGGTGTGCCTCAGCACCTGATTGTCCTGATGTGTAGCCTGTATTGTGGGAAGAATATGGAGAGACAGAATGGTTTCCTATAGGTAAGTGTGTCAAACAAGGGGACATTTTATCCCCTTATCTGTTCAATCTGTACATAAAACATCATACACATGAAGGAGGTGTGAAAATTGGTGGAAGACAGATCAGTATTTTAAGATATGCAGATGACACCATCTTACTTGCAGAAAGCAGCAATGACTTGAAATGATTTTAGTGGAAGTGAAAGAAGACACTTGCAAAGCAGGGCTGCAGTTGAACATGAAGAAGACAAAAATCATGACTACAGAAAAACTACAGAACTTTAGTGGAAGATATTGTATATTTTGGTTCAGTCATCAATCCACCCAAGAAATCAGAAGACAGAGACTCGGAAAGGTGGCAATGAAGGAATTAGTAAAAATCATTGAAATGTGTCACTGGAAACCAGAACCAAATCATCCACAGTTTTGTATTCTCAATCACCATGTATGGCTATGAAAGCTGGACAGTAAAGAAAGCTGGCAGGAAAAAACCTGATTCATTCAAAATATGGTGCTGGAGGAGAGCTTTGTTAGTATCCTAGACTGCCAGAAAGAGGAACAAGTGGGTCCTAGAGCAGATCAAGCCTGAACTATCTCTGGAGGCAAAAATGTTGAGACTGAGACGGTCCTCCATATTTTCCAGTTTATTCCATCAAATAAAAATAATAAAAACAAGCAAGCTAGCAACTGGTTTATTGATGGATTAGAAGTAGAGATGGGGGTATTTGTATACAAATATGAATATCCCCATGCAGCGGGAGTTAATGAGGGTCCGCCCCCTGGGGCCGGACTGTCCACTCACGCGTTTGCCAGCAGCAGCCTCGCTCATCCTTCCAAACACTCCCAGAACCCCGCTTTCTTCCTGCTCGGCTAGCGACTCGGAAGCCATGCAGGGAGACTCGTCCTCCCTCCCCTTGCCTGGAGTGGCTAGCCTAGCAGGAAGAGAGCGGGGCTCCGGGAGTGATTGGAAGGATGAGCAAGGCCGCCGGTGCCAGCGGACATGTGAGTGAACAGTCCGGCGCCAGCTGTGCAGGGATATTCATATTTGTATACAAATACAAATACCCCCATCTCTAATTAGAAGTCAATATAGTTAGACAGGATTACAAAAATTATGGCTATATTTGCATTTACCAGTTTAAACTAGCATATACAACCTTATTGCAAAAACATTCTCCTTTTTTATGACAAATGCCCTTTTTTTGGATCCTTCTCCTTCTTTAGATGATGTGTTGGTGGACAGCTTACCACTGTATAATATTCACTATGTGGCTTCATTTGGTTTTCATGCTCTAGTGTACTATCTAATATTTTATATCTGGCTTTATTTCTATAAGGACTGTCGTGTTTCTCTGTCTTTTTCCTCTGTGCTGACACAGAAATGTGTGTGTTTAGCCTGAAGCAAGAAATAGATCTTGCAGGTGCAGCCTGGCTCTGTGTTTTCAGTAATGGAGAGCAGCTACAGTTTTGTTGAACTGATATACAGTTCTAGGTATAATTTGATTCTTGCATAACTACCAGTGATTCATTCTGTTTTAGGGTTACCAAGTCAACAATGTCCCACTCCTTGAAATTTCAGGGTCAAAATTTGAGACTAGACGCTAGTCCCTTGTGATGTCAGAAAGGTAGGCCTTTATAATGTTGCAGAGGTGGGGCAAGACTCAGAGGTGGGCCAGCTGATTCTGGAAATGGGCACAAGGCTCTCCACTTCCTTGCTTTGGTCTGAATGATGGGGGGGGGGGAAGCAGTTATACCCACCAGCTTTCGCTTTCTCCTCTCTTTTTGTTCTTCTTGTTTTGGTGCATGAACATTGTGCAAGCACAGTACATGTACAAATGCCTCTGTGGTGAGCCAGTAACTCCTTGAACCAGCTGGGAATGGGTGAAGATGCATATTCTGGCTTTAAAGACACTTCACTTGGATATTTCACACATTCTTCTCCTCCAGCACTGCTCACCCTGAAATCTGTCTCCCCCTGGGAGAACCACAGAACCATAGTAATTCCTGGAGACTCTAGCTAGTGGCCTGAGGGCTGAAGTCCTGATGGGTCTACAGTATCCACCTTGTGTTTCGTTCCAGCTTCAGAGCTCATGGCTGTAACATCCTGACTCATTTTCAGACTTTTCTGCTCCTGTTTGGTTATCACCTAGTTTGACGACGAGTTCTAAGGAACACAAAAACCTGCACACTTTTGTGATATGCTAGTTGGTCCAAACAAAGGGGTTAGGAAAATGTGGGTCTTTGTTTTCTGCTTTTCGTCATGAATCTGCATGGAGGCCTTTGATTTTGCCCCTCCCCCACCCTGGGAATTTCATAAAGAATCAAGTAAGCCAATTGTAACCCATTGAGAATGACAATTTTGCATAGCAGATTTAATGCCATTGGATGAGCTATTGTAAGAATCAATAATTCAATAGTAAGCTATAAATGTGCAGCACAAGACCTGCTACAAGTCAGAATTACACCTGGGGTAGACAATTCTAACATTCTCTTAAGGTGGCAGAAGATTCAGATCTTTTTTGTGGTTACAGCTGCATATAGATAATCTCTTTCCTTATTAAGCAAAATTATTTTAATACTCCTATTAAGTACTATTCATTAAATATACAGACAGGCACCTTTATCAAGATATAATGTACTCTTGTATGTTGAAAGAAGGAAATGAGGCTCATTTGGCTTCAGGTCCTCAGAGGTTTATAAGAGATTAAATATACTGAGAAGAGAAACAATTGTGACATAAAACTCACTTCAGTAAGGGAAGGAACCTCCTAATATAGTCTGCATTAATTTGGCTCCTGTCCCCATCCTTATGCAAGTAAAACTGTTCACATGCTTCAGAGTGGGAGAATTGCATACTTCAAAGGAGCAGATAACTTATCCCATTATGTGAGTCTCATAAGAACAATGGGGTAGAACATCATCATCATCATCATCATCATCTTAGAACTGCAGAGCTGGAAGGGACCCAATGGATCATTGAATCCAGTTCCTGTCAAAGAGGCACAGTAGGGAATCAAACTCCCATCCAGATTTAATTATTTCTTGAGTACATAGACTAAAGTCAATGGATCATTTAAAGCAGTGGTTCTTAACCTTGGGTTACTCATGTGTTTTTGGACTGCAACTCCCAGAAGACTTCACCACCTGCTGTGCTGGGTGGGGTTTCTGGGAGTTGCAGTTCAAAAACACCTGAGTAACCCAAGGTTAAGAACCACAGATTTAAAGCATAACTAATTTAAGCATCATGTATTTCAGTGTGTATGCTCTAAGTATGACACGTCTGGATCCTATCCACTGAGAATTTAATTTAATCATGGACAACATAAGCCAATACATTTCAATGGATAGATTCTATGCATGGCCAGGTCTCAAATCTAACTCAGTGTCTTGTCACTGAAGTGCCATAGCTACAACTTGTTGAATGTAATCTTACAATTGTTCCAGGAACATGGAAGACATGTAGAAATTATTCCAGAGTATCCTTAGCTGGCTGGAGTTTGACATCTGGCTGTGGAGGCAGAGGTTGGTAGTCCCGTTCTCCATTCTACCTCCCAGGAGAAAATCCAGCCTGTGTAGCCTTGGGCAAACAGCACGGTCCCAGAGCACCCCAGGAAAAAGGAAATGGTAAAATACTTCTGAGTACTATATGCCCAGAAAAACCTGAGGAAGGTTATCATAAGTGAGAAACAACTTAGTGGCACATGCTTAGAGCTGGATGGATAGCTCAGTGAAATAGGCATCTGGCTGCAGAGTCAAAGGCATTCAATTCCCCACTGTGAAGAAGAGACAGCCTATGTAGCCTTGTGCAAGTTGCATGGTCTCACAGTGCCCTGAACTAAAGGGAATGTTACCCTATTTCTAAATACTCTATACCTAGAAAATCCTGAGAAGAGTTACCATAAGGCAGAATTGATCTGATGGCACATATTTATTATCCTCAATCTAAAAATGTTATACCAAGATGAAAATGCTTGGTGTGTGACTTTATGAAGTGGGCAATATAAAGAAGTTGTCTATTTTTTATTTGTCTCCTTCCCTTAATATTTAGTCATCAAAATGTCAAGCTTATTTCCATAATAATAATGAGTGGGAGGTTACATCTGGCAGTCTCAGAATTCTAAATGTGCTGCAGAGAAAAATACTCAAGGACATTTAGGTAGATGGAAAGATAGACAGACAGACAGATGGTACTGTATTATTGTGCACTCATAATTATACAGGTTAAGCAAAATGTGAACTTTTCTATTCATTGTTTTCATATTTTATTTGATATTCTCTAGGGTTTCTAAGTTATATAAAAAGCCAATTGGCTGCATCTAGGTAGCAGCTGGATTTTGCCTTTTTGAAATATGAGGAATCAATTCTTGTTTGCATCTTCATCCAAGCAAGCCACATGAACAGTTGCACATACAGCCTGGAACCATCACAGTGGTCATAGGCAGGTGATGAACTGAGCATGGGAAGGTGCTTTACCCAAATTGGAGGTGGGGGCAGGGCATCCCTTTGTTTAATTCATCAAGTACTGCTAACAGCAACATTTCATATACCTTCATTTGAAAGGCAGGTGACAGAGGAAGTTACCTCATGCTAGGGATGTGAATCTCACAGCCTCTCGCATGTAGAGAGAAAATGGTTTCTTTCTGAGAAATCTCATGGAGATCTTGTGGGATTTTTCAAATGGTTCGTGCTCATTTTCTTTTTCTGGAGGAAATACCAATCTGCACCAAATTATTCCCATTTCTGCACAAAATGGTATATTTCCTGCACAAGACTTACTGAAAAGGCAATAGAGCTATGCAGAATTTGGCAGTTTCTTGTGCGAAGAAAGAGACAAAAATGGCAGTATGAAATATAAGTTGGGGGCTAAAATATCCTTGCTGATGTAGGGGAAAGTCTTGGTGAGAAGCCTTGGCATGATGAGACAAAGAAAATTGCCAAGGACAAGGTTTTGTTTTGTTTTTCAGTTCTCTCACCACAACCCTGTTCACAGTGAGCCAAGCCTTTGTTCTATCACATATGGCTCTCTACTCCTTTTCTATGTAGCTTGGTATTGTCTGCCTGCAAAACCTATCCCCAGTTTCAGACTAGAGTCCTTCCCAGTCTACCTGGAGATGAGAGCTGGATCAAGATCCTTGTATTTTACCAGTCAGCTACAGTACTTCCTGAACGCTTTCCAGGTTCTGCCCTGAACCAGCCAGCAATGGTACAGAATGAAAAGGTCTTGGTTTAGTTTTGCAGTACCAGCACCTTGAATACTGATCTTATGGGCCACAGAAGGGTCTGGTGCAAGACAGGGGAGAATGGAAAACTTCCATAATGTCACATTAAACAACTTATTCTGGATTCCAGACTTGCATTTTTAATTATAATGAAGCAAACATATTTTTTGCACTACAGGCAATATTTTTAAATCTTGGTCAGTGTGCGTGTCCTGAGAAGGTAAAGCAAGAAACAAGTTCTGAATACACAGACTGGACCTAACCTAGTAGATAACACACCTTTTACTTCTGCTTAGTCATTGTTTTTCAGACACACACAAACATAAAGGCACCCACTTGTATTATACTTTATATTGTTATTAGTGTCACTCAGTCACTGAAAGCTGAATAAATCATATGCAAGCCAAGAATACATCTTAGGGAAGGTTAATAATAGTTATTTTCAAAAGAATTGCATAAGCTTGAATATTCCTGTATTTCTCTCAAGAACAGAGTCTCTGGATGTGACTCAATAAAGGCCCTGTTGATGTGCCCAGGACTTACTTGGGCACATCAACAGAGCTGTATCAACAGAGTTCTGTTTTCATTAGATAAGGAGGAGGAGGAGGAGAGAACTATAATTTGTTCTACCAAAATACACCAAATCTACTCTGAAGTCAGTGATGTGATTATTTCACACCAGACTTCCACATCAATATATACATGCTAGTTCCAGTTGCATTTTTGTTTTGTTGCATCCTAGAATACAACTTTGACTGCACACACACAAAATCCTTGGATTTCACCTTCAGCAGCAAATTCCTCTGAATATTTCATATTTGCATTTTATATTCCATGATTCTTGGGTTCCAATATTTGGTATTTGCTGGCATGCTTTATTAACATCTATTGGAGATTTTACAGTTCATTAACATCAAGGCTATTTATACTTGATTGCCTATAACACTTGGCATATAATGTTTTGTATCATTTTGGCAATACACAACATGCAATAATGTTGACTGTTTAACAGAATCTGACATCCTGTGGCTGAAATCCTGTTGTTTTGTGAAGTATGTTGCACTACAGTAGGCCCACAGAATCAGTGGGGATTTAGTGAGTCAACTCCTTCCTAAATTCCATTTAGGCAGATGGGATTATCCCAGTTGCAGCTTCCTACACTAAAGTAAGCCACAATTTAAGGAGGCCCTTTGAATCAATGGAACATATTTATTTTAATTGCATTTTAATTGTTTTGTCTTTTTATTGTATTTTAACTGTTGTAAGCCGCCCAGAGACCTTTGGGTAGTGTGGGCGGCATATAAGTTAAATAAATAAATAAATAAATAAATAAATAAATAAATAAATAAATAAATAAATAAAATATAGAGAAGTAGACTCGCCAAATCCCCACTGATTCAGTGAGCCTATTCTTGTTGTAACTTATTATGCTAAGCAACAGGTTTTTAACTATGATTTTCAAAAACAGCAATGATGGCAAAAGTCAAAATGATAAGCAGATGCAAATATATAAAGCATGAAAACTTGATAGATGTTAAAAATGTGAATTTTAATTTCACTGGCTAATTCCAGTAACACACAAGAACCAAAAACATGCCAGGAATGTATGGTTAACTCACTGATTCTCCAGTTTAAATTTTCTTTCTCCAGTTAATATTATCCTCTACTATTAATAAGCTAAAGCTTTTAACTGACCATCAACTAAGATAATTTACTGATTGACTGGTTGACTGATTGATTGATTTATATACCACCCCATTAGTACCATGCACTATTCTGGGCGATTTATAGAATTTAAAAACATATAATAATGATGTATCAAATGTACCGTTCAAAAAATAGCAACACTTACAGTTTCATTCCTAGCATCACCTGTGCCAAATAATAGGTTACATCCATTAGACAGGCAACAGACAGACAGAGGTATCTAGAGATAGATCTTGGCATCTTTTTTCTTCTAAAAATATTTTGTTATATCTCTGAATATAAATTCTGCGTTGCTAAAGCATTTTGTGTATTAGACAAATTCCCATATGTATTAAGTGGCAAAACATCATCAGGCATCACAAGTTTAAGGCACTTGATCAAATCAACCAATCAGAGTTTATTCCCTTGCAGGTGTAAGTTAGTTATTTCAGTTGGCCATTTGGTTATGTTTATCTAGCTTGCTTGGGTGACATTCAATACAAGCCCAGGAGAATTGTGCTTGCAAAACATGCAGAATAGGAAAGGATTTTCCCATTTGGATTCAAGACTCTGAAATCTGGTGCATTAGAGGGACACAAACTTCAATGCTAATATTTGGCTCAACTCTAATAAAAATCCATAAATCTGCTTACAGTGTTTCAAACTGTGCTCAGGCTGGCTTCATATAAACATTCATATGCTTTCTTGCAAACATTATTGGCATGTCAAACATACACTGAAACAAAGCAAATAAAAAACCCAAAGATCTGGAGAGAACTTTGCACGTCTTTGTTGCAACTCAGGGGTGCTTCCATTGGTGGACTGGAAAAGGGATGGACAAATCTCTGTTATAAACTAACTTGTGCATCAAAATACCATTCCATTTCCATAATGCAGATGCCGAAAAGCTTTCTCTCTCTATAGGTTCATTAATACACACAGGCACACACCCTATATGGCCATACCACTGCGGGAATTCAGAGTTGTTGTTCAAGAAAGTCATTTTTTGAAGCTCTGTTGTGATGAGTTACATGTACTCAATGTATAGTAATCTAAATGCCCTTAGTCTTTTGCACCATGTCTAACAGTTTGGAGAAAACTAATTCTGAGCAATTACTCACACCAACTGCAAAGAAAATATTTGTGTTATTCCAGTCAATTCCTCATTGCAGTCTGATTCTGCCCTTGCCTCTCTTCCCTCTTTGTTTCCTTTTCATAATTTTCTGCACATGCCACTAGCTCTTCTTTCTCACCCTATCCAGACAAGGCAGAGGCTTTATTCATGATTTTAACCCAATAGGCACCAATCATTCTAAGGGTCATTATTTATGCTTATTTGCATGTCTTCCTTGGCAGAGAACCCAAACACTATACCTGCTTTCTCTAGGTTGTAAATGTTGCTGGTGTTGTTTCACTGATGCCATATCATGATCTGAAGGGCAAGTAAACTTTTGGGACAAGACAGTCAAATCAATTCATAATTCTGAAAAGTGCAACAAATTATAAATCCCTCCCAATTCTTGAATACTTTCTGTATTTTGGCCACTCACCCCCAAGGGCGGAAAGTGCCCTTTTACCAGTGAAAGTGGGGAGACATTTTCTGAATATTCTCCTGCAGGACTGGCTCACCCTCACAATGCAGAATAGTCTCATTTCAGTCCAAGCTTCACCAACTTGTCCTGGTCTGTACTTCCAAAATGGCCCATGTGGTGGACACATTTTGCAGTCTGGATTCTTCATCTCAGCTGTTTCTTCTTCCTATTGTTAGTCCTCTGGGAGCCAGAAATCCTTGCTGAACTCCAACAAGTAACTTGTAAATATGCCAATAAAGCTATCTTGTTCTTATTCCCTTCTAGATCAGGCCTTTTTTCAGTGATGAGTATTCAGCATCTAGAGAAGGGAGAATATTTTTCACCACTGGCTCAGTTCATTTATATTTCACAAGAGATGGATGGGTTCATATGATGACACACTAATGTTGTGGTGCACTGACTGTGAAATCTCCCAATACAAGGCTCCTCGTTGTAGATGAAGGGTATATTTCACTATAAACTGAAAGGTAGCTGTGGCTTTCACAATCACTTAGCCCTAAAGATTTTCTTCAAAATGACAGCTATCAAAAGCACCAGCATTTTGTTCACATTATGGTAAGATTCATATAACATAAATGAGGTTTGTCCATTTTGAAGGATCTCTGACAATAGAAGCTGTAAGAGTATTTCAGCATTATAGATATAAGAATTATTGCTGAAAAGCAAGCCATCAGTTGTACAAAAGCAAGGTGGCCAGTTCTTGAAATCAAACCTAATCAAATCAAATCTGGCCCTCTGTGGGGTGTGGGAAAAGCACACTCCCCCCCACCTGGGCTTCGGGGTAGAGACCAGAACAGGATGCAGTAGAATAGAAGACAGCATTTTTGTGCATCCAGAGATGATGATCAATACATTGTTTGTAAAGCCCAAAGATTCATATTCCTTCCCTCTCATCCATGTGGGAACAAATGACACAGCCAAGAGGAGCTATGAAGAAATTAGATCAGATTTTGAAGCTCTGGGAAGGAAACTCCAGGACCATTTGGGGCCCAGATAGTTTTTTCATCCATCCTACCAGTACTCAGAAGAGGAATAGAAAGGAAAGGAAAATACTCTGGGTAAACAACTGGTTATGTTTTTTCCCAACAAGGATTGGGAAAAATGTGTTTGTCCACAAGAGGGCTTTAAACTGAATTGGAAGGGCAGGGAGAAGCAAGCTCAGAAGAAAGAGAGATGAAGACTTGTGCAAATAAGAGGAACAGAATGAGCAGCTGTAATAGGGTCACTGTGGCGGACAGCCCACACGTCACTCCTGTCAGTCATCTTAGAGCTCTAGTGCAGGAGCCTATGACAGGACAGGAGGGGCGGAGTCAACAGAACTGGGTGTGACAGAGAGTCAATTAGAGAGAACCAGAGAGTCAGTTAGGGAAAATATGGTGAAGCGTTTAGACAGTTAGAGAGAAGATTGTGAAGGGTTTAGACAGGATATTGGACAGTTGGTGTGGTTAGAGAATATTAAAGAGTTAAAAGGAATTAGAAGTACATTGACAGTCAGAAATTATTGAGATCTTGATTAAAGTAACTGAATACAAGCAAGCTTATAAGTAATCAAATACACGTTTATTGAATGAATGATAATAGAACATCCATGATTTTCCTTCTGTGATTTACTTACTACTCCATAAATAAACCTTGTTATATTTGGCAGCAACAGTGTGAGATTCATACTTGATATAGTGAGGATAATATCCTCTGGTGGCAGCGAATAAAAGTGAAAAGAACCAGTCATGTCCAAAGGTGAACTTGTGTAAGAGGCAAAACATACAGGGGTCACTGGGGGTGCGCGACAGTCACATAATAGTCTTCATAAAAATATAGCAAGGAAAGCAGACCACAAATCACACAATTTGAATGCCAGGAATATGGGAAACAAACAAGAAGAATTGGAAATCTTAGTTCAGGAGGGTAAATACAATAATACAATACAATAATAAGGATAACTGTAACTTGGTGGGATGACTCCCATGACTGGAATGCATGACTTGGAGTCTACTACCAACTGTCAAATCAAGTACAGTGGTGCCTCGCTAGACGATGTTAATCCGTTCCACGAGGATCGCTGTCTAGCGAAAACATCGTCTAGCGAAGCACGTTTTCCCATTGGAATGCATTGAAATCGCTTCAATGCGTTCCAAGGGAAAACGCAGTCGTCTTGCGAAATTTCCCATAGGGAAACCTCGTCTAGCGAGTGCGGGTCCCCATAGGAATGCACTGACAGCTGCACTGACAGCTTTTGACCACTAGTCGGCGCACTCCTATGGGGAAACCTCATCGTCTAGCGAAAATCGCCATAGGGAAACATCGTTTTGCGAAGCGCAGTAGCGCTCGCAAAAAGGCATCGTCTAGCGATTTCCTCGTCCTGCGAGGCAATCGTCTAGCGAGGCACCACTGTAGTAGATACAGATGAAATCTTTAAAAAACAAATTGCAAGAATTTCAAAGAGAGAGTGTAGTAGTAATAGGAAATTTCAATTATCCTGATATCTGTTGGAAGGCAAAATCTGCCAGTTTGGCCTTTCCAAGAAATGGCTGGCTTGGGATGCTGATAATTTTCTCCTACAAAAAGTCAAGGAAGAACCTAGAGGATTAGCTATCCTTGAATTGTTTCTATACAACAAACAATGTATTGACTTGGTGGAAGAAGTAGCAGTAAGGAGAACTCTGGGGGAAAGTGACCATATTCTCACTGAGTTTTTTATTTCAAAGGAAACAAAGGCAAAGTGTAGTCACACATGTATGCAAGATTTTAGGAAAGTCAATTTTAATACTAATACTTTAATAATCAACTCAGAACAATGGTAAGTAAGATCCCGTAGCAGGAGATCCTAACAAGAAAAGGAGTTCAAGATGGGTAGGAAATTGTGAAGAATAACTACAAACAATTACAGCAAGAAAAAGAAGGTGGAAGATAGCAAAAAAGACCTATATGGCTTCACAAAAAAACTCAATAACGATGGGAAAATGATAGCAGATGACAAAGAAAATGCAGAAGTGCTTGTCTCCTACTTTAGCTCAGTCTTTTCCAGAAAAACAGTCTATGGTCCTCCAGGCAAATGCGAAATACAAGTGGAAGGGACAGGATTGGAGCTTGAGATAGATAAACAAATAGCCAAGGAATACCTTATTACTTTGAACAAGTTCAAATCTTCATGGCCCTATGAGGTGAATCCAAGAATATTGAAGGAACTAGCTGAACAACTCTCAGAACCACTGTCTATTATGTTATTGAAATTATCGAAGATGGATGAAGTGCCAGATGATTGGGGAAAGACTAATTTTCCCCTCTCTTCAAAAAAAAGGGGGAAAGGAGGAATCTGAGAACTACAGGTCAGTCAGTAGTACATCAATCCCAGGGAAAATTCTAGATCAGATTATAAAGTGGTCACTCTGCAAGCACCTTGAAAACAATGCAGTAATAACTAGATGCCAGCATGGATTTGTGAAGAACAAACTTGGCCAGATTAATTTTATCTTGTTTTTTTGGTCAGATAACCTCCCCAGTGGATGGTGGGATGGCTGTAGATGTAGTATATCTTGGTTTCAACAAAGCTTTTGATGAAGTGCCCCATGGTAATTTGATAACTGGGTGTGGGCTAGATAGAACAATTGTCAGGTAGATACACAGTTGTTACAGAATCATACTCAGAGAGTGTTTATCAATATCTCCCTCTCTCACTGGGAAGTGGTAACTAGTGATGTACTACAAGATTCAGTCCTGGGCATAGTGTTTGTCAATATATTTTATTAATAACTTAATGATTAATTATTAAAGATTAATTATGAGGAAATCTTATTAAATTGGTAGATGACAGAAAAATGGATGGTACAGATAATACCATGGAAAACAGAAACAAAATTCAACAAGATCTTGATAAGCTGGAGCACTGGACTGAAAACAACAGAATGAAATTTAATAGGAATTAGTGCAACTTTCTGCACCTAGGGGAAAAAAGAAACAAACACACAGATTCAAGATGGGGGATACTTTGGTCAGTAATACTACATGCAAGAAGGATCTCGAAATTGTTGTGGATCACAATCTGAATGTGAGCCAACAGTGTGACATGGCTGCAAAACATGTTATTTTATGTTGCATTAATAGAAGTATATAGTCCATGAAATACCAGTTCCCTTCTATTCAGCACTGGTTAGGCCTCATCTTGAGTATGGTGTGCAGTTCTGAACCCCTCACTTCAAGAAGAATGTCAACAAACTCAAACAATTTCAGAGGAGGGCAACAAGGATGATCAAGGAACTGGAAAGACTATGAGGAAAGACTGAAAGAACTGGGCATGTTTTGCCTTCAGAAAAGAAGTCTAGGGGATATAGGATAGCACTTTTCAAATACTTGAAAGATTGTCATACAGAGGAGGGACAGATCTGTCAGTCTTTCCAGAGCACATGACACATAATAATGGGCTCAAGTTACAAGAAGCCAGATTTCAGTTGAATATCAGGGGGGAAAAGATCCTAACTGTTAGAGCAGTATGACAATGGAACCAATTACCTCAGGAGCTGGTGAGCACTCTAGCATTAGAGGCATTCAAGAGAAAATTGGACAACCATCTTTCAGATCTGCTTTGATTTGGATTCCTGCATTGAGCAGGGAGCTGGACTCAATGGCCTTACACACCCTTTCCAACTCATTTATTCTATGATTCTTTGACACAAAAGCTATTCATGTAGGTTTAGGCAATCTGCCAGAGCTTGCTAACTTTACCTTTTGGGACAACAGCTTCAAGAATCTTCCCACAAGCTAGTGCATTCTAGGAGCTGGAGTCCAAAAAAGTAGTTAGCAAGTTCTTCCTGTGGTTGAAAGGTCACATGTTTACCTCAGCCAGCTTTGAAAAGACCTGTCCAAATGATCACTTCAGGGTTCTACAAAAGCAATTTGTATCTTCTTCATCAGCCTAATAGGTGGGGAGGAAAAGAAAGAACAGAAGAGAAGAATGAGTTTGGGCTTTGACCCCACTAGCTTTAGCCCCACCTACCACTATCATGCATCCCTAAGAGAGTAGCCCTTAAGGAAAACAGTCTTTTTTGGGGGGGAAACAGTTAACTTAAAAGCAGTTCATTTTTACAAAAAGGACTATGGAAGGGGAAAACCTCTGCTTCTTTCTGACAATTGGCCTCAATCCTTAGTAGCTAAGCCATATGGTCTTCCTGGTTGGTTTGCAAAATTACCTTAAGTGAATGTGCTCACATTTAGGGATACAATAAAATTATGTATTTTCACATAGGCATCAATTGTTCTGTGAAGTAGAAATGGGTTTCCTCCAAAGATTAAATAAAGCAGCCATATGTCGTCAGTTCATTGCTTATTGTATCATTACAAAATGGTTGGTCCAATTACACTTCCTTCCAAGACCGAGCAAAATCATTATAAATATTCATCTGATTTTGATAAATTGTGGAAATGTTTCTTGCAAGCTGCCAAATTAATTTTCACATGCAAATGCATTCAAAATATGCGGTTTTAATTTTCAACTCTTCAACTCCCACTGCAGTAAGAAGAGGGAAAGAAGTAAAAAAAGAGAGATCTTAAAGCTCCTTCTTCATAACATCCTAAATGAAGCTGCTTGATGAGTTGATGAGAGGCCTGTATCTTCACTGAGGCAACTCGACATTTAATGAAATGCATTTGGAACATGCTTCCTTGGGGGCATCTCCAACATTACATCACATTTTGTTAACTGAATATTACAAATGCTTTGAAAATATAGCCTATTCTGGTGAAAATCTATCCTCATGTTCTTTCTAACAGCTACTTACAACCTGCAGCAAGCAATATCTACAGGCAGATCATGGATGAAAATCCAGACTTGTTTTGTATGATTGGTCTAGGCCTTCCCTAGTGGAGTGGTGGTTGGAGTTCCAGGAGAAATCTTGGGATTTGGTGGTGCAGGAGGGAGGGGATCTGCCTTCTTGTTTGGTTTCAGCAGTTGTCTACTGTTTCTGTAAGATTTTTTATTTCTTCTTTTGCAAATTCAGATGACTTACCCTCTCTTTAACCCTGCAATGCCAAATGTATAAAATGTATAAAAAGGATCTATTACAGTGTTGTGTACCTTTGTGGAGTTCCTTGACCTGCCCAGTATTTGTTCCAGAATTGCTCAGACACCCCTGAATTTGCACATTTGCCTGAAAACTTCACACACCTACTCTAATAATGGTGGGCAGACCATGAACTGCTAGATAGCTCAGTGGTTTAGCCATCTGGCTGGGGAGCCAGAGGTTGGGGGTTTGACTCCCCACTGTGCTTCCTTGACAATATCTGGAATCATGGATCCACTGGGTCTGTTCCAGCTCTGCACTTCTAAGATTAAGATGACAATAGTTGAATTCTTATTCAGTCATGAGTTGCACTGGACAACTACAAGCTAGTTACTAACACTTAGAGCCCGACTACACCTTGGAATTTGCTCTATTTGTAAAATGGGTGAATTTGAAGTAATTTTCCCTGCCCACTTGATGCAAAGGCTGAATCAAGTCCATCCATCCCTTTTCCCTTGCAAACCAGTTTTTTTTCCCTCTCCTGCCTTAGAACTTTCTTTTCTTTTTTCTTTTTTTGCTAGAAAGATTTAAAATGTCTTGTCTATAGAAGAGGAGGGGGAGTGGAAAAAGTGCCAGCCAGGAGAAAAGAGAGGGAGAGAGAGAGAGAGATGGGCAGTGAAAGAGAGCAGGGGGGGGGGGGTAAGAGGCCAAAAGTAGGGGAGAGTGTGTGTATGCATGCTCTCTCTCTCTCTCTCTCTCACTCACTCACTCACTCACTCTCTCACACACACACACACACAAGCATTGCCAGTACTTGCCTTTTTCTGCAAAGCCTCCACTTCTTCTTTTTTAACAACTCCCTTGTTCATTCATTTATTTTTTAACTGCTTTAGGAACTCTCACCAGCAAGATAAGATACAGAAATGACTGGAATGAAGGAAAGCCTTCTTAAGGCAGTTCCTTTGAACTGTGCCACCTACAGACACTTCAAATGGAACTGCTAGTAGCAGGCTTTTCTCCTGCTCTGGTTTTGTACCCCTGTGCAACTTCACAGCAAGAGAAGGCAAGTTGATTTGCATTTCCCTGGCTGTGTAGTCACAGCCTTAGTCTAATCAACATTACTTGGGATATTGTGGGATACAGTTGTATTATTACCTGCTCAGAAGTTAACAACAGGATATAGATGTGAGAAGGAATGAGGGAGGGAGCTTTGAAGTCTGGCTTGTTCACTTGTTTGCCTAACTTGGAGATAGTATAACTTTATAGTATGCAAATGACCTTTGTCTTTCTCCCTCCTCCCCCAATGACTTGTACTATCCTTATCTGCTCTTGAACTGGATCTGATAGCAGATCCCTTTCACTGTCCTTTTGATGAAGAACTTTCCAAAAATGAAGCCAGCACCTACCCATTGCTCCTAGATTTTCTTATAGTTCCTCTTTTCTCTCTGCCCAGATACATTACAGAGTTTAAATTGGGCTAATTGGTTATTCTTCATGTTGCTGTGGATTGTACTGCTATTATTTGGTTACTTCTTTATTAAAATATTCTTATATGCTTTTTGAGCTTATATCTTCCCAATGTGGTAGACAGTATAAAACCACACCCCATGATCCAAGTTTAACTGGCATAAATACTTTTCTCCCATTGACAGCAATGGAGGTGGAACAGCTTTTTAAAAAAATGCAGGGAGGAAGTGTCAAATGCTCATTATATCCCTAGTAGCTTTCCAGAGAGATAATTTTAAGAGAAGTGAATATTTTGAGAGACAATACCTGCAGTTCTGTGCACACATTCCTTTTGTCCCATTGTCACCCCTGGTTTGTGATACATTGTAAAAGTTGTCAATCAAAACCTGTTTGCTAAAAGAGAACATGAAATTAATGCAACACAATTCACAATCTGTTCTTCCAGCTGTCTTCAACTCACTCAGACAAAGATTCAAGTTCCCTTTAACAGAGAGGGTCATACTAAGGAACACAGGGAGTCATTTTAAATTCTCTTTAAGCACCTTTTCCCAGAAATTGGAGATATTCTGAAAGGATTTGTCTACATGGTGACCAAATTTGTGCTCATTTAAATAATCCTTGAACAATGACAGCAAACTTTTTCAGAACAGTGCCTTAATAATCTTCGCACAGTAACTGTAATAGGATTGAACAATAATGCACACCCTCCAGAGCAACCTATGGAAAGCTTCTGAAAGGCAGTCTCCACATGAAGTTGGTCTGAAGGCTTGGTTTTCCAAATGCCACCAATACCTAGCTGATAATTGCATTCCAATTTGAAAAGTGGAGTGGGACGTAGGAGGTGAATGAATAATGAGAACACAGAGAAGCTGATCTTCTCATGAGAGCTTCTTTTACTTGTTATTGTCATCCTACAAGATACACTCTGTATCTCTGTGTAAAATACATTTTATTTTCTATCAGAAAAGCGTGGTAGCAGGGGTGAAGCCGTTGGTATGCTCAGATCTGAATTAAAATATCTGCAGGCCTCTTCTGTTCATAAATATGTTGCTGATAAGCAGTACAGACATTTGGATAAAGGGAAAGAAGGAGATATATCTGCTTGCTGTATGCATGCTCCATAGGGAGAACAAAGTGGAAGGGCTCAGAGCTAATGAGCTCTTGAAAAAGCAAGGTGGCTCATGGCTGTTCTAACACCAAAGGCAACACGTCAGTGGAACAACTTCCAAAGGGATGGTTGTGTTAGTGTGTTTCAGTAATTCTGTACCTAGAGCAAACAGGCTGATCTCTAGGACAGAGGATACATGCACTAATGCCAGAAATGGCAGTGTCTTAAAAATATATCAAGAAGAGGAGGGCATGCTAGGAGTACACTTGGCCGCATGGATGTTAAATCACCAGTAAGAGAAGCAAGAAGGAGCACCACCCCCTTGCATTTACCTTGCTGTCACCCTGTGGACAGCCATGAAGTTTGGACCTCAAAGAAAAGAGGCTGAAAAGTGGGGGCAGGATAATAACAGCAAGCAGATGGACATGCTGAAGGAGGAGAGGACAATGAGCTCCCTAGCCCAGGAACTCCCGCAATTTGGAGGCAACACTGTATGTGTATCAGAGGCAACAGAAAGTTCAGTTCCTCCAACTCTTATTTGGATTCTTGCACTCCAGCCTAGTAGTTAGGGCAGAACTTCACTTTAGGATCTCAGGCTCTGTCTTTGTCCCTCCCTTCCCCTCCCTCTTTCTTTTCTTTTTCTTTTTATTGCAAAGTTCATGATCGCTGTCTCCTGCTTCTTTAGTGTTTATTGCATGGGAAGCAGGCAAATAATTCTGGTGGCACTGTGCAAGTTATAGTAGTTTGCATTTCACCATTCATGTAGCATGAAGGTTTGTTTTTGTTTTCCTGGAGATTTGGTAACACAGAGATGCCAGTGCACACACAGACATGGCTCAGATAGGAGCATCCCAAAAAGGGCAATAGGTGAACTTGATCCTGATTTGTGCGCTGTTATTTGGACATGGATATTTAAGGATTCAAATCCCTTATTCATCAACAGCTCTATCAGTTTGCCATGCTGGATTGCATCAAAGGCTCTCATAATACAATTGTACATGTCCACATTCATGGCATTACATCTGCCTCCAAATATATGTATGCAGAACAGTGCTTCCATCAAGAGTGCTTCATGGTCAAGGCAGGAGGTGTATTTGCCTCTGAATTTTTGGGGGCGAGGCACCCCTCAACCCTGGTTCCTGACTTCCATGTTTCCAAATCCTTCTCTGAATCCAAGCAACATGTGTCCTATCCCTTCTTTGCACTTCTTGTAAATGTTGCCATTCACTCATTAGTGTTAGGAAACAACCTCTTATTGGTTTGTCTTGGAGTTTGCTTGGCTGTGTATGTTGCTTTCATAGCTATTATAATAGGATGGGGATTTATTTATTTATTACTGATATTACAGTTGAGAAAGAAAAGCTAAAATCTCCCTTCCATGCTGGTGACAGTCCTTCTCTACTCACAACCTGGTATTTCATTTTGTAAGAAATGTGATCACTAATCTCTTCATTAGTGTTATGTACAGATAGTGGGTAAGGCGGGTTCTAAGATATGATATGTTCCATAGTATCAACAAATGAGCAGGTGAGATGCTATTAGTTCCTGGATTAGTTTTGTTTTTTTAAGGGCCCTTTACAATCCATGTTTTCTTCATTCAAAATGACAAATGGACAGGAAGCAAGATAAACAGACAGATTCAGGTAGCCTAAATCTATCAAGTATTATTAGACCTGCATGTCTGGAGATAAATTGATTAACATATTCTTCATTTTTGGCATTCTTTGGTGATGTTTTCATTAAGTGAGATAATGGTGAAAGGCCTTGTAGTCTACAAATGATATAAGAGGATACAAGCAGAGGGCAGCTAATATCATGATTCAGGGATTACAGTTATTCAGGAAGGGCTACTGAAGTAGGCTTTTGCTTCATTCAAGCAAATTAGAGGCTGAGAAGGGGAAGCCCTCTGTGGCATACAAAATTATGATGCTTACAGGATGGAGGGAAAATACAGTGCTGTCTTTTGAGATGCAAGGATGTGTAAGGGGGCGATCAGACAGCAGAAAAGGTACATGCCTGGTTGCACCGGAAAGGGTTGCCATGCAAGGCGTGATCTCCCTTAAAGGGACCTTTCCTTTTGTCAGGAAATATTTCCAGCCTGGACCCCAAAAGTAGTAACTGCAGCTTGACCAAAACGGTACATCCTGGGCATGGACTGGGGTCAGGCTGGAGTGCAATTCCCCATATATCATGTGGTTGCCAGGAAATAGATTGTACTGGGTCACTCAACAGGTAGTCAAAAATGCAATCTACTTCTGACCCTAACAGAAAAAAAAGACAGTAGGGATTTTGCTTTCCTGATTTCTGTGAAAGAGGACTTAATCTCTGGGATTCAGAAGGCTTAATTTCTTAGTTCCTTTTTTACCCTTTTTGAAGAGCCTGCTTTGTTAATTCTGACTCACCGCTTCAGCACTGAGGTTACCTGTCCCTTCCTTCCTGAAGTTAACACGCTGTGGTATTTCTGACATAAGCTTCATGTGTTTTCTCATGTCTCTCCCTCACATCCTTCATCACTGCCTACATTTAGTTTTGATGACAGAAGTGGGCAGACTTCAGAATTCTGGTATCTACCTTGTTTCTAATTAGATGTCTAAAGTCTGCCAACTGTACCCACTGAGTTTAGGACCACAGTGATTCAGAGCCTAGGAACAGGGTCCCAAATGCCAGAATGTAGCTGACAATGTTTCCTCGTAGAAATTACTTCCTAGTTTCCCCATAAGCTTTTCTTATTTATAATTATAATAATATGTCATCATGTTGATACCAATTTATGGGAACCCTCTCAGGGTTTTGTAGACATCAAGTACTTAGAAGTGGGTTTTTTTAGTCCATCCTTCTCATGGCATTCTGGGACTTCAGCTTGCCCAAAGCTGCACAGCTGGCTGGGCAAATAACTTCATCAACCACACAAGCTCTAGCTCTGGATGATCTCAGCTGACCCCTCTCCCAGGAGACACAGTAAGCATTCAAATTCCTGGCTCCTGGCTCCAGGTACTCCGACCCACTAAAATATACCCTTTTTGGCACAGCCTAATTTGGAAAAAGAATTCCTCCCCCCCCCTTTTTTTTTATTGCTCTTAAGCAATTGCAAGTCAGAAATCTTCACCTCATCTACTGCAAGTTAAGAGAATCCAGTCTACGATCATTGGGGAATGGTCTCAGGTATTAGTGTTCTTGCTCTCTAAAGTCTTCTTTATACTAATGGTGCTCAATTAATTAATTTGTAATAGCCACCACCAGTCCTTGACTTCTGGCACTGTTATATCCACCCAAGCTATGTACCTCTGATACAGATTTCTTCCAGTTGGAATTAAATGTTTTTGAAAACATGACCCTAGAAGCAGTTATAGCTGGCCATAAGCAGAGGCAGAACCTCTCTTTTCCCTGAGTGAAGTCTAAAAAACATGGGAAGGCAACACCTGTATAAGAAGAATTACACAACTGTATTACATTATGGAAATGTGAGAATGCATGCAAGAACAGATTGTAAAGTGCAATTTTAACCAACTATTATAAGGGCATATATTCAGTACAAATATAAAAGCAAAAGGCTGTTTCAGAATGTACAATTGCTTACTGGCCAAAATCCTGTAAGGGAGACTATTAGTAATTAAATACTTCCTCCTTCAGTTCCAGGGTTTCCACAGCTTGCACACAATGGAACTGATTATACTTGAGTTCAACAAGCCATAGGACAGAAGTAGGAAGTCTTTAATTATGAAAAATCTCCATCCTGATGATTATATCATCACACTTTCATAATTGTAAATTGCACAAAAGGATTTTGGCCAGAAAAAGAAAGTCACACACTCAGTACAAAAACAAGTGCTTTATCAAACTGAGAAATATGAAACAGGACTTCCAGATAAAAAATATTCTGTTCCTTCAATCTCAATGCATCATATGTCATCTAAAACAAATCACAGTGAACCCCCAAGTACTCAAACTGAAAAGAGGTAGCTATGTTTGGCCAGTGTGTACTCATCAACTACTATGATATTTATATTCTGGATGTTACAATCTCCTTTTGCATTCATCCTCACATTTTTGTAATAGAACACAGTTGTGTGCTTCTAGTACTTTGGTTCTTTCTTGAGAGAAATCTGAATGGACTTCATGTCACCACTGGCAGAGACAAAAGATTCTGGTGGACAGGAATAGAGATGGGGGTATTCGTATTTGTATACAAATACGAATATCCCTGCATAGCTGGACTTAACAGGGGTCCGGCCCCATCTACTCATGGGTCCTGCTGAAGTGGTGGCCCCGCTCATCCTTCCAATCATACCCAGAGTGCTACTCTCTTCCTGCTCAGGTGGCCACTCCAGGCAGGGGGAGGGAGGATGAGTCTCCCTGCACAGCTGCCAAGTCGCCAGCCGAGCGGGAAGAGAGCAGCGCTCTGGGCACGATTGGAAGGATGAGCGGGGCTGTTGCCACAGCAGGACACATGAGTGGATGGTCTGGCCCCGGGGGCCGGACCCTCATTAAGTCCAGCTGCATGGGGATATTCGTATTCGAATACAAACACCCCCATCTCTAGACAGGACCAAAGCCAGGCTGAGGCTAATCTACTCTTACTATTCTTTCTCCTTCTTCCTCCCCACTTACACTGAAAAGGAAGGGGCAGCTCACTCTTGAAGAGATCTGGATTGACTATGAAGCCAAAGGGTTTACAAGATCAAGCCGAGGCCCATATATATGATCCTAGAGATGCCAGATGCCCACCTCACCCCTAAAGTGAGGGACCTATCATTCAATACAAAGCACATGCTTTACATGCAGATAATTCTAGTTTTTAATGCCATGTCCAGTAGGGGGCAGTTTATATGAAAGAAACCTACACATAGGCTTGGCAAGCTACTACCAATCAGAGCAACCAACGTTATGGGGACAAAGAATTTCATTGGGTATATAAGTAGGTTCCTATGTTTCAATTGCTTCATTCAAACTTCAGTAGTGATGCCTCTCTTCACACTGAAAAGTGACCCAATCTCCAGCTAATGGGTAGACAGGATCCTAGATATCCCAACAAATTGTGTCATTTTCCGAATGTTGTAAGAGTGCTCTTAGCGGTGTAAATATCTACAAATACACATATAAATATTGAAACATTTATTTATATACAATATACAGAGAGAGATTTGTTTTGAGAGGAGACTGCACATGGAATTTGCAAGAAAACACATTTACATACATGTTGAATGTATATTTCAAGGCCTTTTTCCAAGGTTTGGGTTTGTTTGTGTTTTTTAAATTGCAGATTAATGTTGAAAGCAAGCCAGACACAACAATTAGTAAACATCCCAGTGTTTCTAAATTTTATTGAGGTGATTTTACAAACTGGATTAATAACTGAGGAAGGCTACCTAGTTTATTTTTAAAGTGAAGGTTTTTAACCAGATTGGCATACAACCAATGCCAACTCTTTTCTTTCTGAGGGCTCTCCCAACACTGTTCTTATGAATATCAGATTCTGCACTGATGTTACTGGTATTTTTTCCCCACACCTTCCATATGATATTCACCTTATCTCATTTCATCCACTGCTTTTTCCCCATGACTTTCCACCCCTTTTTGTTCCTCCCTGAAAACATGGTTTATTTTTCAAACAGTGCTGAGGGCAAGGCTGAAATGAAGCCCCTCCCATTTGCAGTTGATGTCTGTAATAAAACCTCTGGTTGGAAGCTTTCAACAGGCACTCCAAAAGAGATAGGTAGCTAGAGGTACAATTTCTACCTGAAAATGAACAAGAACTCATCCTTCTTCATTTCACTTGTGGGTAGCAGACGTAATAGCAGTACAAAGCAGACTGCAAGGCATATGCTGTTCTGGCCTCCAGCATCATGACTGCTTCCTGTGCATCTGCTGCATGGTTTAGCTGCCTCAGTCTGCCTAATGGTAGGTCAAGTCTTCCACAGAAAAAACCTCACTCAGAACTGTATAAAGAAAAAAGAGGGGAAGTGATGTAAAAGGTATTCTTATAGCAGTGCACAAGTTCCACTGTGCACATTTTTTATTCCTTTGAAAACAGCAGAAATGTGTGAGAAATGTCAGTACGAGAAATAAAATAAAAAATACAATATTTAGCCAGAAAGTGTCAACATTGAATGTAGAAGAGGTGGATGAATGGAGACCTGATTTCCCCTCACCCCCACCCCAGCTCTGGATGAGACAAGTATTTTTAAAATATGTTTCTGTGGCTTGATTCAACTTTCAGGATGTGAAACAGAAACGATCAGCAGAACGAAAACTGATGTTAAAAACAACACTATTCCTCACTTGCCTATTTTTTTTTCAAAAACGGCTTGATTTTGGACAGTTTCCAGCCCATCTAAGTCTGTAGTTATTGTAAATGTTTGTAGATACAAATGCTGTGTTTCCAGCAGAATGTCAGTTGGTGGTGGTGGAGGACGTCAGGTTGATTGATGTCCCTGTGTTACAATGGAGCATCGGAGGAAATGTCAGTAAAAGCCACCCTGAAGTTGTATATGGAGTGTTGGAAGGTGACTGAGGAGATATAGTTCAAATCGCCTGTCAGGCAAGATGCTTCCTGACTGAAGGCCAGTTTTGCTCAACCACCTTAAACTTACCTACCCTGTGAGGTAGGTTCAGCCTAATCTACCAGACAGGGAATTAAATGTTCCGTTGTACCAGAAAAGATCTTTTATCCCTTCTTCCCCCTGTATCCCCCAGTTCTACTCAGAAAGTAGCTCCCAAATCTCCAGTAGAGGTTCTTGAGTGCCTCAAACAGTGGGAAAGAAATATCCTCTGTTGATTCCACTGACAAAAGCAATTCCAGTAGCAGATGTACAGTGCTGAATTCTGGTCTGGGTTGTTGCATGTAGGAAAGGACCTAATCCCATGCACATTGTCTTCAGCTACTGAAGAAGGGACTAGATACAAATATATTGACTCGTTGGGGAGCTTCTGAAACTATAGCCTTGCTAAACTAAGTAAACATAGTCTTCAGAGGTGCCATTTAAGCTATTTTGATATTTGTAAAATAAGAATATGTTGCAAATAAATAAAGAATGCCTTAGTCCTCTCTTCTAGCTCTGTGACTCCATATTGCTGAAATTGTTTTTCTGGGCTTTGTTTTTGTTTTCACTACACTTTTTATCAAATGTCATTCTGTGTTGGACTGAAGCACATGATCCGCATGTACTAGCCACAAACTACATCTGTGGGCAAGCCTCTGTTTATCTGGATGACTTGCAAAATGTGGGCCTATCACTAATTTCACTTTAAACGGAAACAGCAGTTAAAAAAAGACTTCCGTGAAAGATCAAATGCACTTGCTGTGTTAGCTGAACCAGTGGGAATAAAAAAAAACCTTGCTTCCCCCAGACTGAATAGACCTCTAACCAGCACCAAATAACGATCTGAACTGAGTGAGTACTTGTGGGTGAGAAACCAGGCTTTGAAGGTGCCTTATGCAGAACTGAGGAAAGAGAAGAGTGAGGCAGAATTCAACAGACCTCTCGAGAGTAAAATGGAGAATCCATTGATTTTATCCCCTCAGCTAAATACTGCTTCAAGAATAAGATCACTGTATAAAATAATGAAGTCCATGAGTAAAGATGGAGGAAAGACAGAAACCAAAAGCAGGTAAGAGGAGTTTTTCTTGTCAGTGTATTAGTGTATTACATGTTTTGGAAATGTGAAAAATGGTAATATATTGGACATGGTGCGTCTTCTCACACACAGCCGGCTCAGACCATAAATCACTTGTGAACTGGAACTCTGCAAATAGGAGGGAAGGGTGGGTGCATATTAAGGAGTGTGGTTCATTGACCTTTCATGGCAAGGAGTGAGCCATAAGAGGATGGATCATGCCTTTGTTTCTTTACAAGATATTCTTGTTCCAAACACTCAGAAAATACTAGAATGCATATTTGCACATTTACGGTAGCTAAAATAACAGTCTCTAGACATGGCTTAAAAGATAATCAATGTATTTTTTTTCATAGTATACACTTTAACAACTGGTAGCCCACTTTGTCAAGTGTATGGATTTGAAATTGCACCATGGTATCTACATGGGTATAGGTTATTATTATTTTTAAAGGAAGCCATACACCAAACCACAGTGAGGCATGGATATTCGATTGAAAACAAGTGAGCTTAGCTGCACCAAGCTGCACCAAGCTGAGCAGTGGCTTGTATAACTGTAACCCAAAGGAGATTGCAGTTGACATGGCACAAGGCTAAACTGGACCATACTGGGAAGGCACTGTAAGAAAGAGCAATGCCTTAAGTGTTAAAGGTTGACCATCTGGAATCGCACAAGCTTTGCTGATCATCTATAGCTTGCAAATTAGCTTGCTTTGTTTTGTGATTGGTCACAAGGAGCTAAATACCTGCTTGAGGTGTATCCTAATTGCTCAGATGCAGTACTTGGAGAGGATAGTGTGGCAGAACCCATAATGTGTTTTCTTCTTCTAATGCCAGGCTGACTATAGCATCTGATTCCATCCATATTGACACCAAATATAGGACTCATTGCAAGTATTTATTTATTTTATTTTTCTGGCTTTTACCCTGCTCATCTAGATTCAATGAATCAACTCTGGGTGGCTTACAGTCCGAGTATAAAACAAAAATTAAAACAACAATATCAAACAACATAGAGATAGGCAAAGTCCAAGATGGTAAGACATAGAAAACTAAGAAATGGAGGGGGGGAAGGCCTGCCTGGAGAACCAAGTCTTCAGCTTGTTCTTAAAAACTCCCAGCGAGGGTGCCAGGCGAATCTCAAGGGGCAAGGTGTTCCAGAGGTGAGGGGCCACCGCTGAGAAGGCCCAATTTCTAGTTCTCTCCTTCCGGGGCTTTCTCGGCGTCAAGCCCCTCAGCTGCCCAGCCTGGCTAGATCGAGTGACAGGAGTAGAGCTAGGTGGGAGCAGGCACTCTGTCAGGTATCGAGGTCCTAAACTGTTTAGGGCTTTATATATAAGCATTAATACCTTGAAGTCAATGCATAAACGAATGGGCAACCAGTGTAAGGTTGCCAGAGTGGGGGAAATGTGATATTTTTTCACCCCAGTTAATAATCTGGCAGCCGTGTTCTGGGCCATTTGTAGTTTCTGCGTCAATCTCAAGGGCAGCCCCACGTAGAGCGCATTACAGTAGTAATGCTCCCCTTCCCTCCCCTTCTGCTACTAGAAGGTATTCAGTACACCTAGGTAAGGGCAAGTAAAGCTTAATCAGCTAGCTGTAGTTAGGACTAACATGAAAAGTAAACATTTCTAGGCACTTGCCATGGCACATATAGCAAGAGACCTATTGAAAATGCTTGGAGCCTCCTGGCCTCTGTTGCTTCTCCTTTCTGCCCTTGCCTGTTCTCCAACAGAGTGAGCTGAAGCTGAGTTCACTAGTGGACTCAGTCCTCTGAATAGCAGAATGGTTAGCAGAAGACACTTCATTCTTCAAAATATATCACACCACTCTAGGAAAATAAGGAAGTTAGTATTTATTAGTATGCTAGCTTTGAGATACAAAATGCTTTCAGCTGTGCAAGGTAATAGGAATCATAGTTCTTACTAAGGTGAAGATGCAAGGAGCAATAATAGCATGGATAGAGCTCTTGCATCTTTAACAATGGCAGCAGAAGAGGAAATGTTAGCAGATGTAGCTCACATGACAAGGTATATATATGCTGAAATTCCCTCTTCCACAATTATTAAAAGTGCAAGAGCCCTTTTCTCCTTCTCATGCAGCCACTTGAAGCTGTTACTTCTTGCCAACCTCTCGGAATTAAGAGGTGTCTCTATGCCAGAGTGTCCTGAGTGGGTTCAAGTGTGATGGAATCAATTTGCTCATGAATTCTAACCCAAAGCTCTAGGCTCCTGGGCACTCTTTTGGTTTAAGGTCAGCATGGAATATTTATATTGAGAAATACGTAGTTTCTACTTCCCTAAAGGCCAGCTCTCATAAAGGTTTTCAACAGCTTCTTTTAAATATAGTCAAGGGCCACTTTGTTGTTGCTCTGAACTTATCTGACTTCCTTTTTGTCATCTCTGTTGGCAAGCCAGTCATTTGGGGGTGGGGGTGGAATTCTAAGCACAAAGTCCCAGCCCTCTCTTAAGTCACAGGATGGTATACGAAATAATGTTCTGCACAGTCCTTCAGAGCTGTAGCCATATATAAAATCTGAAAGTTAGAATGCTGTCTTGCCCCTCTATATTCCAGCAATGTTCTTGTTATGTCTAGCAAACTATACTTCTGCATGTCCCCATTCTTTGGCTGCGGCTGTTGTTAAATACCCAGTCAGACAAGAAGGCCTAAACAAATATTACCACTATTACCTCAATGTATCTTTGAGGTTTAATCTTCTTTAACTACCTGTGACAGCAGGGTATGCTAGTGTGGAGATAAGGAATGTGTAGTCCTTCAGATATTGTTGAACTATAGATCCCAACATTCCTCACCATTGGAACTTATGGGAGTTGAAGTACAACATGTGGAGAGCCACACATTCCACATTTTATGGTATTATGAAATAACAGAGGCTTATGTAATGTTAACTGACTTATTTAGTGTCAGGATATATTGACTCTAACCATCAGTTTCATTGGTGGACAGTGTAAACAACATTTTCTGCATCCCACTTTATTCATATCCTATCCTTAGCAATGCACACTACAAGTTCTAAGGAGATAGATTGTCACTCATCAAAGTTCATGCTGGGGACTTGATTAGATGGGCATTTGTCTTGTTGTTTGATGTGCTGTGAGACTGGGTTGGTTTTCATTTTAGTGATCAGACATTCTGACTGCTAAAGCGAACTAATCTGTTCCCAAAGTGCCTCTACCCGCACCTTTTTAAGCCCTTCTCATTGACTTCCTTTTTCTTTCTTTCTTTCTTTCTCTTTCTTTCTTTCTTTCTTTCTTTCTTTCTTTCTTTCTTTCTTTTTCTTTCTTTCTTTCTTTCTTTCTTTCTTTCTTTCTTTCTTTCTTTCTTTCTTTCTTTCTTTCTTTCTTTCTGTGTGTGTGTGTGCATGCACACTGGTAGGTGCACTCTAATTTGGTTCATTTCCATCACTCTGAGAATGGACCAAACTCGAGCTTGCAGGTGTCAAAGCTGCCAAAGCTCCTTCCACTGTCAATTTCTAACATTGTGAAGTGACTTAAAAAGTAAGCCACTTGAGGATATTGCCAAATTGAACACTTCCCCTGCTCCTCTACAGATTTTTTTTTGTTGCTAGACCATCACTGATGTGCTGAACCACTTAGATTAAATGTTTTAAACTATTTTTTTCTTTGCGTTTGTGCAAAGTGCTCATTGAAACTGTGGCTTTAGACAGTTTTTCAACTGCTACTACACACAAGGCAAATAATTTTTGTTTAAAAAAAAGTAATCTAAGTGTTTCAGCTCATCAACAATAATCTAGCAAAGGCAAAAACCCAATAATGTCACTTCCCCTGCCCAATTTGCTGTCCTGAAGTGGCTCATTTATTAAGTCATTTCACAATACAATTCACGAAATTGACAGCAGAGAGTCTGACTAAATATTGTTGCCTGAGGTCAGTATGTCATTTGGATGTAAGGATCACACCAAATGACATGTCACCCCTTACCTCAGGTGGCCCTATTTAGACTGCACCAGCCTGATATTGGAACAAACTAAGATGGCTATCCTTTTGAAAATCAGAAATAGAGGAAATTCACATAGATATATAGATATATGTATGCAAACTGTCATAATTAGCTTTTGTGATATATATATATGTGTTCCCATAACCAACCAGTGCATGCTAATTGAAAACTGGCTGATAACAGCAAACGTGGTTTGAAATCAGACCACCGAATGCTGTGGGGAGTTAGTGATAACCAAGCTTCCATCCAAATAATAATAAAAAAGCAATGTTGGTGTGTTCATTTTCAGGAAGGCAATCACATTTCCATTCATCTTAGTTGCAAAAGATACAAAACAATGTGATAAGGTGTCATTCATTTATTATTCATCATTTTAAAAACATTAATTTCCAACTTTGTAGGGTTCTTGATTTTCCATTTGTTTGTTTTGTCCTTGTCAGTAATGCTTAGATAGCTTGAGGACTATATAGACTTAATTGCATTACACTGAGGGTTTTCAGACAATAAACCTGGTCATTACAATAGGCTTTTTAAATGATAATGTTTAGAAAAATGTCCTGTCTAAGTCCACAACTACATATTCTGATGGATGTATAGACCTTATTGAAAATCCCAGCCCTTCTACTCCTCTACTGGCATTTAGTGCTACAAAATACATGTCAAGATGCCATCATGGGAGGTACCTCTGATTTCTACTGCCTACAGACAATGAACTATAATGGGAGTAGGGGAGCTTCAGTCGTGATCACATCGTATCATGTCACACTATCTTTCTATTCCCCGTCTTTCTCCTAGTAGAGAGATGAAAGGCAGCTTACAAAGGATTTTAAAACATAAGTATTAAACATTTTGAATTATTAGTCATTATGAAGGAAAAGGGGGAGGTGACATGGGATGGTACTTTCTCATCACAATCATGTCTGATGTTATGTCTAGTTTAATTGGTAGCCCAGAAGCTTTCCTTTTAGTTAAGTTACCTGTTTTCTTTTTTAGTAAAGGCCTTGCCTTGCATTAGTAAAGCCTTACCTTGCTTTGCCTTTTTTGAAATAGCATCAGAAGATCTTAGCCCTCTCCTTAGGCTCACTACAATTAACTCTCGCTCCCTCTGCATACATCTTTTGCCTACAGAGTAAATGTGCAAGAGTGTCAAAATGAAAAGACTTTCATTTACCCTCTGCAGATAATTGTGCATGTAAATGTATGCAAAGGTATAAGAGAGAAATTCATTATTCTCCATAGCAAACATGGGAGAAATAACATCAACATTAGTGCAATCACATGTGAGAAGGAAGAGTTTGGCTTTTCCAAAATGTTATGCTCTGACAAAAGGGAAGTCTTTCAAAGTCTTTTGCAATGATGACATGCTGTGGTTTAAAATTTCTCTCAGGGATCCAGAAAAGAGGAACCGTCTAAGTCTTCTGCAAAAATCTGAATTGTACCCAAATGACAGCCTTGACAAATTTGAGACATTGATCAAGACTCCAAGGTGAGCAGATATATGTGGGGGAAAAATAAAGAGTAAAATTGCCAAGAAGAATTGTATGAAGGAGCAGTTCATGAACCGGGGAGGAGGGCTCGCACCAAAATGTGTAGGTGCCCCTCTTTCCAGTCAAGAGCTGCCTCTACCTGTGTTCCATTCAGATTTTTCTTTGGCATGGGTATCCTACACTGCTTTGCATTCCAGCCTTTCTGAGTGATTTTTTAAAAAAACAACCTCCATGGGGTGGATTTGTAGGAACAGTTTCCTTGTGAAAAGCTATTACCATGAGCTGCATGGTATTCTTAAAATGCCTGTCTATTTAGAGACTGAGCAGTTGGGAAGCATGGAGTACATAATGAAGCCACATGATACTAAATGAACCACAGTTGAACACAGGCATCCTGCACTGCTTTTTGCAAGCAAGACATAGCCTTTAGACTGTTCCTTGCTTCATGGCTTCTTTCAAAATCTGACTCAACCTTTCCTTCATATCATAGTTTCCTTTTCTATCTAATTATAGAGGTGTGACATCCTTAGCTGGTCTTGGCAGCTGGGGTAGCTGCTGTGAGGAGCATAACTGAGCCAGAACAGAGTCTGTTTTGAACAAAAACTTTTTTCTCTTGAGCAAAGTTCTTCTCTTCCTGAAATTATGAGAGGCTCAAAAGTTTGCACACTATTACTATGTGTTCATTAGATGGATTAATGGTCAAGAATTTATGGCCAAAACATGCAAGTTGTCAGGTAAATTATCACTAAAGAAAAACCTTGATATGGCTTCATGGCCAAAATGAAGATGATGGAAAGAAGAGTAGTGCCAAAGCAGCTTCCAGTCTAGGGGTACAGCTGACTATATATATAGATATAAAAGATGAAAGAAAAAGAGGTGGAGAGACATTTAGTTACTCTCTCTAAAACACTGCATTTCTCAAGATCAAATATATGACACTTAAAGTCCTCAGAGCAACATAAGACTTATAATTTTCGTTGGTAGTTGGAACCTGTGGTGGTCCATCAGCTGACATTTATGACTCATAGGGTTAATTCCAGTGTGAGATCAGATAACTTTTTCAATCATTTGAATGTTCATCTGGGTAGCAAGATACAAGTTTTTTTATTGCTGCACTCATGGAGAGGTATGTTGTCCCTAGACACCCACATTTTATTCATTCTACTTTTTCTAAGCAGAGAAAAATGATCCCAGCCAACATCAAGTTGTCAACATCTACAGGCTTTATTTATCTAGCTGCTTCTACATTCCATATGCATAAAATGAAATCCATAAGAATTGAAAGCAGGATATCCAGACACACATGAAAATTATTTAACAATATTCTCACCCAGTCACATGACTTTGTTTGAGTGTCATACATTTGACCTTGACATTTTCATCTCAAAAACATTCATAAGCAAACATTCAGCTCTTGTAGGGATATTGAATTTTATTATTTGGAAGGATTTGCTGCTTTTGTTATAGGTTACCTTATTGTTACCCTAATAAGCTTTTCACAATATGTGAGATATTTAAGGAGTTTTTTCACCTTCTAGTGAGTTTATGTGACTGACCAGAGATTTGAACGCAGGTGCCTTGAATCCCAGGCCAACACTTTATCCACTATTCCACACTGGATGACTCACGAAGGAATTCCTACTCCTGTATCAACCTGTGGATCATTGATAAGTCCCTTCATCATGCTTCTCTTTCATCAATAGCATGATGATAATCTACAAAGAGGGAAGGAGGACTTCCTTGACAGTGGTGTATCTCAGTTCTGGAACACTGTCCCAAAGAGGTTTGCGTGGCATCAATGTTGTTATATTTTAGAAGTCAGGGGAAGCAATTATTTTTAGCCTCTCATGTAAGCATATACTTTTAAGTTCTAACATTTTTCATGTATCTCTCTGTTAGGAATATTGGTGGGGGACTATAAAACTGGAAAGAGGCGGAAGAAATTTAGTGAATGGGAAGGGGAGGTGGTAATTGGCATTTAATTAGCACTGTGATACTGCCATAATATTAACTAGTAAAGGAAGTACAAAGCTCCAAAAACTGTTGTGTGACTCTCCCACAGTATATCCAGCTGGTGTACTTCCTCAGTTATCTATGGAAGGACACTACAGGAAGTAGGCTGATGGGGAATGAATTACCAACTTCAGAGAGCAACACAAGTATGTTTTCTTTAAGATAAGAGTAATTCCATTGAAATAAAGGGTAGCCATGTGGTCCAAATAAAATAAAACACAAATACAAAAATAGGTAATCCCTTTATAGGCCATTAAAAAAAATCATCATACAATACACAAATGTTGGATACTACTCTAACATCTGACACCATGTGTAGCAATATATCAATAGATAAACAAACAAACCAGTGAACAGACATTGTATTATGATCAACGTGTTAGTTTTGCTTGATATTCTGGGAATGCCTGATCTTTTTACATCCCTGTAGCGTTCCCCTTTATTATGTCAATGGTTCATGTTTGGTTATGTTAATTGTTCATGCATATTCATGTTGCTGAGAGGCAGAGCCGAGAGAGATGGTATAAGAGGCGGAGCCTGAGATGGAGACAGTCAGTCAGAGAGAGTCAGATAGTCAGAGTGAGAGAGTGGAGAAGGTGTGGAGTTTGGGGAAATCTGAGGAGTGATTATAGTTAGGAGTGTATCATCAAACAGAAGATTGTTATTAATACTAAATTTACCTAAAGAAGATATTCATGAATTACTATCTATTTCTGTAATCAATAAACACGTTATCTTTAAAATACTTTGAAGTGTGGACCTGCTTCATCTTAATGAAGTAAAGGTGATTTAGTGATCACCTGGTGGCAGCAGTGGAAAAGAGGGGATTGTTTGCCTTCGTATGCTCTGAGTCTTGACGGTCAAGCAAAGGGGCACAAGGGTGAACACCACAATTGGTGTCCAGTGGCGGGATACGAAGGAATCCAGTGAAGCCTAAGTTTGGATACGAAGGAATCCAGTGAAGCCTGAGTTTGGATACGAAGAAATCCAGTCAAGCCTGATTTTAAAAAGAATTTTTCTTGAGTCAAGGGTACCTTTTAGACAGAGGTCTGTGGCTAAGAAGTTTGGTTCCTCACTAGAGCTTTTGGGAAAAGCTTAGTGGTGGGGGCTTCTGAACCCAGATCTGGGGAGTCTAAGTTAGGGAACGACTCTGAAAGAAAATTCTTGTATTTTACCTCATGATTTGAAGACCCAGTGGGCTAGCTTAAGGCTCAAGGCTCTAAGAGTTTAGAGAGCGCTTGTGAAAAGGCAGAAGCCAGGGGTCAGAGCAGATCTGAAGGAAGAAAGGAGAAAGCCTTTGCTTGAAATAAAATCATTTTGGTGACTGGAAGTAAAAGAAGAAAGACAGGTCCTTTTAAAATCAGTAAACACTCTGTACTAATCATCCCAGAAGTAAAAATGCCACCCAAACGTACCAAATGGAGGAGTCCTGAGGCTGAGGTTTTACCTCAAGAAATGGAGGGAAACGGTGACCCTTTTACTCAATTGGAAAAGGAGGAGGAAATTGATGAGGGGCCTCAGAGGAACAAAAGGAATTAAGCTCCCAGGAGTTTGAAAAATGGAAGCTGGAACGGGAATTTAAATTTAAGGAACTACAGCTCAGAGCTGAGCAAGAGACCAAACAAAGGGAACTAGAAATCAGAGAAAGAGCTGAGCAAGAGGCCAGACAAATTGCTTTTGAGCAGGAACAAAAACAACTAGAAATCAGAGAAAAAGCTGAGGCTGAGGCTAGACAGATGGAAGTACGACAAAAGGAAATGGACTTTCAATTACATATGAGACAATTAGATATTTCTGCTCAAAACAATAACCTCAACAATAACACCAGTGTTGGAGGGGGAATTCTCTCAAAAATTTATTTTAAGAAGTTTCCCCAATATAAAAGAGGGGACTGTCCCGAATCTTTTCTCATTGCTTTTGAGCACGCCTGCTGGGACTTTGAAATCAGAGGTGATGAAAGGATGATTGTTTTGAGGGCTCAAATAAGTGGAGATTTGTCTGAGTTATATTCACAGATGGCCCTAGAGAAGGCCAGAGATTTTGAGGCATATAAAAAGATGGTTTATTCAAGGTTCTGTATTAACACTGAACACCTGAGGTGAAAATTTCGCTCTCTTACTAAAAAGCAGGAGGAATCTTATTCACAGTTGGGAGCTAAATTGCAGCAATGTCTTGAGAAGTGGATGGAAAGGGAGAATATCACTTCTCTAGAACAAATGAGCCAGTTCCTGCTCCACCTGGAGCAGGAACTGGCAAGCCACTCCAGTATCTTTGCCAAGAAAACCCCATGAACAGAAACAAAAGGCTAAAAGATATGACGCTGGAAGATGGGCCCCTCAGGTCGGAACGCATCGAACATGCTACTGAGGAAGAGCGGAGGACAAATACAAGTAGCTCCAGAGCTAATGAAGTGGTTGGGCCAAAGCCGAAAGGACACTCAGCTGTGGACGCGCCTGGAAGTGAAAGGAAAGTCCGATGCTGCAAAGAAGAATACTGCATAGGAACCTGGAATGTAAGATCTATGAACCTTGGTAAGTTGGATATGATCAAAAAGGAGATGGCAAGAATCAACATTGACATCCTGGGCGTCAGTGAACTAAAATGGACGGGAATGGGCGAATTCAATTCAGACGATTACCATATCTACTATTGTGGGCAAGAATCCCGTAGAAGAAATGGAGTAGCCCTCATAGTCAACCAAAGAGTGGGGAAAGCTGTACTGGGATACAATTTCAAAAATGATAGAATTATTTCAATACGAATCCAAGGCAGACCTTTCAACATCACAGTAATCCAAGTTTATGCACCAACCACCGATGCTGAAGAGGCTGAAATTGACCAATTCTATGAAGACCTACAACACCTTCTAGAACTGACACCAAAGAAAGATGTTCTTCTCATTATAGGGGATTGGAATGCTAAAGTACGGAGTCAAGAGATAAAAGGAACAACAGGTAAGTTTGGCCTTGGAGTTCAGAACGAAGCAGGGCAAAGGCTAATAGAGTTTTGTCAAGAGAACAAGCTGGTCATCACAAACACTCTTTTCCAACAACACAAGAGGCGACTCTACACATGGACATCACCAAATGGGCAATACCGAAATCAGATTGATTATATTCTCTGCAGCCAAAGATGGAGAAGCTCTATACAGTCAGCAAAAACAAGACCTGGAGCTGATTGTGGCTCTGATCATCAGCTTCTTATAGCAAAATTCAAGCTTAAACTGAAGAAAGTAGGAAAAACCACTGGGCTAGTCAGGTATAATCTAAACCAAATCCCTCATGAATACACAGTGGAAGTGAAGAACAGATTTAAGGAACTAGATTTGGTGGACAGAGTGCCTGAAGAACTATGGATGGAGGCTCGTAACATTGTACAGGAGGCAGCAACAAAAACCATCCCAAAGAAAAGGAAATGCAAGAAAGCAAAGTGGCTGTCCAACGAGGCCTTACAAATAGCAGAGAAGAGAAGGGAAACAAAATGCAAGGGAGATAGGGAAAGTTACAGAAAATTGAATGCGGACTTCCAAAGAATAGCAAGGAGAGACAAGAGGGCCTTCTTAAATGAACAATGCAAAGATATAGAGGAAAACAATAGAAAGGGAAAAACCAGAGATCTGTTCAAGAAAATTGGAGCCATTAAAGGAACATTTTGTGCAAAGATGGACATGATAAAGGACAAAAATGGTAGGGAGCTCACAGAAGCAGAAGACATCAAGAAGAGGTGGCAAGAATACACAGAGGAATTATACCAGAAAGATCTGGATGTCCCGGACAACCCAGATAGTGTGGTTGCTGACCTTGAGCCAGACATCCTGGAGAGCGAAGTCAAGTGGGCCTTAGAAAGCATGGCTAACAACAAGGCCAGTGGAGGTGATGGCATTCCAGTTGAACTATTTAGAATCTTCAAAGATGACGCTGTTAAGGTGCTACACTCAATATGCCAGCAAATTTGGAAAACTCAGCAGTGGCCAGAGGATTGGAAAAGATCAGTCTACATCCCAATCCCAAAGAAGGGCAGTGCCAAAGAATGCTCCAACTACCGTACAATTGCACTCATTTCACACGCTAGCAAGGTTATGCTCAAAATCCTCCAAGGCAGGCTTCAGCAGTATGTGGACCGAGAACTCCCAGAAGTACAAGCTGGATTTCGAAGGGGCAGAGGAACTAGAGACCAAATTGCTAACATGCGCTGGATTATGCAGAAAGCCAGAGAGTTCCAGAAAAACATCTACTTCTGCTTCATTGACTACGCAAAAGCCTTTGACTGTGTGGACCACAACAAACTGTGGCAAGTTCTTAAAGAAATGGGAGTGCCTGACCACCTTATCTATCTCCTGAGAAATCTATATGTGGGACAGGAAGCAACAGTTAGAACTGGATATGGAACAACTGATTGGTTCAAAATTGGGAAAGGAGTACGACAAGGCTGTATATTGTCCCCGTGCTTATTTAACTTATATGCAGAATACATCATGCGAAAGGCAGGACTGGATGAATCCCAAGCCGGAATTAAGATTGCCGGAAGAAATATCAACAACCTCAGATATGCAGATGATACCACTCTGATGGCAGAAAGTGAGGAGGAATTAAAGAACCTCTTAATGAGAGTGAAAGAGGAGAGCGCAAAAAATGGTCTGAAGCTCAACATCAAAAAACGAAGATCATGGCCACTGGTCCCATCACCTCCTGGCAAATAGAAGGGGAAGATATGGAGGCAGTGACAGATTTTACCTTCTTGGGCTCCATGATCACTGCAGATGGTGACAGCAGCCACAAAATTAAAAGATGTCTGCTTCTTGGGAGGAAAGCGATGACAAACCTAGACAGCATCTTAAAAAGCAGAGACATCACCTTGCCGACAAAGGTCCGCATAGTCAAAGCTATGGTTTTTCCTGTAGTGATGTATGGAAGTGAGAGCTGGACCATAAAGAAGGCTGACCGCCGAAGAATTGATGCTTTTGAATTGTGGTGCTGGAGGAGACTCTTGAGAGTCCCCTGGACTGCAAGGAGAACAAACATATCCATTTTGAAGGAAATCAACCCTGAGTGCTCACTGGAAGGACAGATCCTGAAGCTGAGGCTCCAATACTTTGGCCATCTCATGAGAAGAGAAGACTCCCTGGAAAAGACCCTGATGTTGGGAAAGTGTGAAGGCAAGAGGAGAAGGGGACGACAGAGGACGAGATGGATGGACAGTGTCACCGAAGCTACCAACATGGGTTTGACCCAGCTTCGGGAGGCAGTGGAAGACAGGAGGGCCTGGCGTGCTCTGGTCCATGGGGTCACGAAGAGTCGGACACGACTGAACGACTAAACAACAACAGAACAAATGAAGAATTTGATTGGGTTAGAACAATTTTACTCCATATTACCTGGAGAATTGCGTTATTTAGTTAGGGACAAAAATCCTAAAAATTTACTGGAAGCTGGTGAACAAACAGATTGTATTAATGAGTACAGGAACCCAAGATTCTCAGAGCTAAGATTTAACAGACCAAACTGGGACAACTATGAGAAGCCCTTTAATAAAAATTACCTCAGCAAAACAACAGAAAGAGAAGGCCAGGGTAGTACTTCACCTAAATTGCCAAGGCCTAGTCCGCCAAAGCCAATAAACCCTGAGTCAAAGTTCTCCAAATCAACTCAGAATGAGAGAAAGAATTATAAATGTTTTAACTGTGGCCAGCCAGGCCATTTACAATTCTAGTGTGTGCGACCTAATCCTAATACAGGGAAGAATGATAATCAAACAAAAAAAGTGTATTGTTTAAAATAAGTGGAATCGGCTAAGGGAAGCAGTAACAAGAGACCTGTTTCCATGACCACCACAACTTCTACTGATCTTGAGGAGGAGGACATTCCTGAAGCCCCTGTAGTACATTGAAATGACCATACCCTTCTCAGAAACACAGAGGAAGAGATAGTTGTGGGAGGAAAGAAATACCTCGCTATAAGAGACACAGGGTCTCAAATTTCCATAGTACTTTCTGATCTGATAGCCCAGGATGACATAATTCCAGGCAGAACAATGACCCTAAAAGGGATTGGGAAAGAAACTGTGGGGTTAAAAGTGGCTGAGATTCAAATAGGCTATAGGAATTGGTCTGGAAAGTGGCAGGTAGCCATTTCAGATGAAATACCAGCAGCTTTTCTACTTGGTTGGGACTTAATAGAGCATGTCAAGAGTGCTTTAGTGCTTACATGCTCAAAGGGGGGTCAAACCTCACCTTCTGCAGCTGAGATTGATACAGTATCAGAGAGAAGCCTGGAGAGAGAGGTTTCCTTGGATACCCAGCTTAATAATGGTGCTGAAGCTGATCTCATGCTACTGAAGAGTCCCAATAAAAATAAATTTGCCCAGGAGCAGAAGGAAGACTTTAGCTTGGGGGGGTTGCTTTGAAGCAGCCAGAACGCCCACTGAATTGTCTCCTGAATGCCCTGAGAGATTTTGCAGGCTTAAAGACCTTTTGTATAGGGAAACGTTAGCCACACCATACAGAGGAAAGGGGGAACCCCGAATGCAATTAGTGGTCCCTAGTAAATACAGGGAGAAAATCATAAATCAAGCTCACAGTAGTTTGTTTGGGGCTCACATGGGGATCACACAAACCAAAAGAAGGGCTGCCCAGACTAAGCAGAAGACCTGGTATGACAAGAAAGCCCGTGAAAGAACTTTTGGGACAGAAAATGAAGTTCTTTTGCTTAGGCCAGTCAAGGGTCACAAGCTACAATTAGCTTGGGAGGATCCCTATAAAGTAGTGACGAAATTGAACAATGTCAATTATGTGATACAGAAGGAGGAAGGCCCTGAGGCCTTAAAGAGGGATGCATCTAAAGATGTTCGGGAGGAGAAGAGGGAACTGCCTACCCTTTCCCTAGCTGAGCAAGTGAAGCCCCGAGCCAGACTTAAAGATGACATCACTATAAAACGACCAGCAGACGACATCCTGTGGACAACCGAGTGGCCGATGACCGCCAGTCGATGGAAAAGGTTGCGGAGGAAGGAGCCAGTGGTCAACAGAGGGACTCCTGAGTGCCAGCAGAGGTGTGCCCAGCTGAAGGAGATGACTACAACCGGACCAGTCCACGGTGCGCCAGACTACTACGGAAAAGTGAGAGACTTGGACTTTGCAAATTTTGCCTTTGCAACAGAGACTCAGATCTTGCCTCGAAAGCCCACAACATTGTCGCAGATGTGCTTTCCAGGAGGCTAGATGAATGATACCAGGACTTTTATTATAAACTGAAATGGACTATAATTCACAGTTAATTATTTATGTAAAAGTTTCATGATCGTGATTTCTGTATGGTTGAAAATGTTAAATGTAAATAATAAGGTAAAGTATATTGTTGAATAGTAGTGAAATGTTTAGAGTATAAGGTATAGTAATTGTTATGTTAAATGTGTTATATGGTAAGTAAAGTTAAATGCAAGTGTGCCTGTTTGTTTAGGAGGAAAAACGTGTTTCCCCTCCCAAACAAACATATTTAAGGGGGGAGGTCTGTAGCGTTCCCCTTTATTATGTCAATGGTTCATGTTTGGTTATGTTAATTGTTCATGCATATTCATGTTGCTGAGAGGCGGAGCCGAGAGTGATGGTATAAGAGGCGGAGCCTGAGATGGAGACAGTCAGTCAGAGAGAGTCAGATAGTCAGAGTGAGAGAGTGGAGGAGGTGTGGAGTTTGGGGAAATCTGAGGAGTGATTATAGTTAGGAGTGTATCATCAAACAGAAGATTGTTATTAATACTAAATTTACCTAAAGAAGATATTCATGAATTACTATCTATTTCTGTAATCAATAAACACGTTATCTTTAAAATACTTTGAAGTGTGGACCTGCTTCATCTTAATGAAGTAATGGTGATTTAGTGATCACCTGGTGGCAGCAGTGGAAAAGAGGGGATTGTTTGCCTTCGTGTGCTCTGAGTCTTGACGGTCAAGCAAAGGGGCACGAGGGTGAACGCCACAATCCCATCTCCTCTTCAAATGCCTTTCAGTGAGAGTAGCAGGCCTGATTACTAAATTCTCCCTCCACTCCCACATCTTCCTTACATCTCATTTTCCCAAGTCCTTTCTGCTCTGGGTTTTTTGCCTTTCCGTGCTCTCTTGTCTTCCTGTCTCTTACTTCTGTAAAGTGTTGTGACTGAAAAATTAAAAATGTTTTCTCAGAGCTTACTTCTTGAACTGAAACTTTGTGATATGCTCTGTGTTATCTATTTTTGTCATCTGTTTGTTTTCAGTTTCTGTTCCAATATGGCTTTATTCTCTACCATGATTTCACTGATTATCCTTTAGAGCAGTGGTTTCCAACCTTGAGTAACTCAGGTATTCTTGGACCACAGCTCCCAGAAACCCTAACAAGCATAGCTGGTGTTGAAGGCTTCTGGGAATTGCAATCCAATAACATCTAGGTTACTCAAGTTTGGGAACCTCTGCTTTAGAGCAGTTTCAGTATTAAAGTTCCCCCTTTGCAAAATAGGGATGTTATTTTAAAATGTCTTCTATGTACTTAAGTGTGTGTGTGTGTGTGTGTGTGTGTGTGAACTTGTACACTAGAGACGGGCAAAAACCGGTGGTCCGTGCCCATCTCTATTATACGTATATGTGGCATATATGTGTGTAATACATTTCCCTTCATAGATGGTTTATGATTGACCTTACGTACTGTTCTCTCATTTTTGTGCACCTTTAGTTCTTTCTTTGTGCTTATGATATTGTTGTGGTTTGAATTGTGTTAGCTCTCATATATATTATGTGTGGTTGGCTAGGACACATGCAATAGTTATACATTTTAGATAAAGAGGACATTTTTTGTGGACACAGCTTTGAGACCTCCATGAAGATTGCAATCTTGTTGAAACATCTAAGACAAAAATTCAACTCTGATTTTTTTTTCTAATGTTTTTTGTCTATGTCAGGGATGGAGAATCTGCATCCCCATTCCATCCCCGATTTGTTGAATTTGACTCCCATCATCTCTGATCATTAGGCATGCTGGTTGAGGCTATTGATAGTTGAAGACAAAAATATTGGGAAAGCCACATTTTCCCTACCATGCTCTGTGACCTCTTTGTTGCTCCTATCTGTTTCCCACTCCAGTATCTCTCTGCTGTCTCCTCTGCTCCAAACAGTCCAGATTCATTTTGCTGGCTTCGGATGACGAAAAAATCTTCTCCTCACATCATTCTATCTATCCTTTAATGGTCATTGTCCCACAAGGCCCTAAAAAGTAATCAAGGACATATTCAAAAAGGTTGTTTCTCAAACTTTGAACCAGAAAAACGAATGAGATCTGCTTCCCTTTTTTTTTTCATAATCTACAAAACCAGAGATCAATAAACCTATTCCATAGTTTGATTTAAAAAAAAAAAATCTTCTGTACCTCCAAAATAAAGTAAAGTAAAATAAACCCCTCTGCTTCAAAAAAAGCATGATATTTGGAAAAAAAAATGTTTTGTTTGTTTTGTTTTTGCTGTAGACAAAATGACCGGCATCATGTGTTAATGCAGTTTGGGGGCCATTTCTTTCACATCTTTGTTTCTGTGTACAGCAGAGAGCTTCCTGTATACTTAAAACTAGCATGTGGTAAGGCAGGGTCTGTTTGAAATCCCATTGTGGTGCAAGCAGTTCACTTTTGCTTCCAAAGCTTTTGTATTTTTTTTTCACCACTGCAAAAACACAGCTGACTACACTGTCCTATGATCTCTTCCATACAGAATAGTTCAATTTTTCATGAAAGATGGAAGAATAGAAGAGAAACAACCAAGGGACAATATTTCCTTTCAATTCTTTGAACGGGGAGGGAGGTTCTTTGTATAATTCAATAGGGAAAAAATGACAACAAAATGATACCACCTGTTTTCGAAAGCTCAAGAGGGAGAACTTTCTTTTGTAAACTAATCCAATTCAACACCCTGTGAAATATGACAAATTGATAGCAATAGGAGGTAACAGATGTTAGGAAAAGACTCAAAAGTACACACTGAGCATGCTTCCTCTTTTTCTGTCATCAGCAGGGAGTCCCCTGACACTGTAAAGAAGTGGGGTGAGTCTTTTGACAACCTGATTACACAGAAAGGTTAGTACGTGTGCCTTTCACCTGGCATTATGCTTTACTGAAGTCTATGTCTTTCCTTTCATTCTGCAAACCAGGGATCGAAACATTTTGTGCCAAAATGTCTCATTATGATTATTCTTCTCTGGTGAAGGACTAGTTGTGTACAAAGTTAAGGAGCCTATTAAATGTGACTGCCCATGAAAAATGGATTGCTGTGAGAAATTGTCTGAATTCTCATCAGAAAATACACCTTGAAAACTTAAAAGTTACTGAGGCACTCCAGAAAATGATCCAATGTGCTATACTTCTCAAAGTCAAAGGGAAGTACAGACATTCCACGGCATGGTGAAGGCTCATCAGAACATTTTAGAGTAATGCAACCACCTCAGTGTATCCACCGCTTGGGCCATAAAGAACTGGGGGTAGATGGTATGGAAACTGAAACGGAGTTATTTCACAGATGAGTATTAAAGTGGAATTCTTATGTACAGTTGAGCATTCAAGTCATCATACATTATATGCATTTTATACTGTATTCTTATAAGTTGGAACCTATGGCTTGTGTGGGTGTGTACCATGTCCTAAACTTTTCTGCTACAGTGCCTTTTAGACATCTCTACAGTGAAAGCACATTGCCATTTATGCTGGTTTCAGATTGGCACCAGTATCAGTGTGCACACCATAGCTCAGTGAGTTATGTATCTGGCTGTGGAGATAGAGGTTGGAGTTTGATTACTCACCATGTATCCCAGTAGAAGACCCAAGCTGCACAGTCCAAGGCATCCACAGGAGAAAGGAATGGTAATCTACTTCTGAGTACTTTCTACCTAGAAAACCCTGAAAAGAGTCACCATAAATTGGAATCTACTTAACGGTGTAACTATATTATTACTATGCATGCCTACATTTGGATTAAGGTCAGCATGTAAATGTCAACATTACCATGCGGAAATGAATTCATGTTTCAGAAAGGAAAAAATAATAATCAGTGAATACCTATACTGCAATCAATATAATGTTACTTATGAACAGAGTAGAAATTAGCTACAATATTTTTTTCCTTTTCTCCTCAACTTTCCATTGTCCTCCTGCAATAGGTTCTAGTGTGGATTTTGAGCTAATAGATCCACCACTCACATGGTATTCTCCCTCAGACAGTTGCAGGAGAAATGTAGGGAACAACAACAGCTACTCTTTGTGGCCTTCATAGATCTCACAAAGGCCTTTGATTTGGTTAGCAGGGATGGCCTTTTTAAAATACTTCCCAAGATTGGATGTCCACCTCAACTCCTTAATATCATCAGGTCCTTTCATGAGGAAATGAAGGGCACTGTAGTTTTTGATGGCTCAACCTCAGATCCCTTTGACATCCGAAGCGGCGTGAAACAGGGCTGTGTCCTTGCGCCAACCCTGTTTGGGATCTTTTTTGCTGTCATGCTGAAGCACGCCTTTGGAACTGTAACAGAAGGTGTCTATCTCCGGACTAGATCAGATGGAAAGCTCTTTAATCTCTCTAGATTGAGAGCGAAGACCAAAGTCCAGGTGAAATGCATGCGGGACTTCCTCTTCACTGATGATGCAGCTGTTGTTGCCCACTCTGCTGAAGACCTCCAACAACTCATGAATCACTTTAGCAAGGCCTGCCAAGACTTTGGATTAACAATCAGCCTGAAGAAAACACAAGTCATGGGCCAGGGCGTGGACTCACCTCCCTCTATTACCATCTCTACACAAGAATTGGAGGTTGTTCATGACTTTGTGTACCTTGGCTCAACGATCTCTGACACTCTCTCCCTAGATGTCGAGCTGGATAAACGCATTGGCAAAGCAGCTACCACGTTCTCTAGACTCACAAAGAGAGTATGGCTTAATAAGAAGCTGACGACATATACCAAGATCCAGGTCTATAGAGCCTGTGTCCTGAGCACACTCCTGTACTGAAGTGAATCCTGGACCCTTCGTGCACAGCAGAAGAGGAAGCTGAACACGTTCCATATGCGATGTCTCCGACGCATTTTTGGTATCACCTGGCAGGACAAAGTTTCAAATAGAGTAGTCCTAGAACAAGCTGGAATTTTTAGCATGTATACATTACTGAAACAGCGATGTCTACGTTGGCTCGGGCATGTCGTGAGAATGGCTGACGGTTGGATTCCAAAAGATCTCCTGTATGGAGAATTAGTGCAGGGAAAGCGCCCCAGAGGGAGACCACAACTGCGATACAAGGATATCTGCAAGCGGGATCTGAAGGCCTTAGGAATGGACCTCAACAGATGGGAAACCTTGACATCTGAGCATTCAGCCTGGAGGCAGGCGGTGCAGCATGGCCTCTCCCATTTTGAAGAGAGCCTTGTCCAGCAGGCCGAGGCAAAGAGGCAGTCCCAAAAGCAGCAAAATCAGGGAGCTGGACAGGGGACAGATTGTATTTGTCTTCAGTGTGGAAGGGATTGTCACTCTCGAATTGGCCTTCTCAGCCACACTAGACGCTGTTCCAAGTCCTCCATACAGAGCACGTTACCATAGTCTCTCGAGACTGAAGGATGCCTAATCTAATCTAATCTGCAATAGGTATCAAAAAATAAGGGTAGCTTCTCTTTTCTTCCAGATTTTCATATATCAAAACCTGGGTTTACAGTATATATCCCTAGCACTTGGATGAGTTTTCACTGAAGGAATAAATTTGTTTCCAAATTATACATCTTCAGATGTAAGAGTTCAAGCAATCAAATAACTGTCTGTGCAAAACCAAGTTCTCTCCACAAACCAAAACCGATATCAGGGAGAAAAGCTCTCAACTCTCCTATTATCCGACATGGAAAATTTATTATTTCTGTATCATATTGGGATCATCTCATCATGTCAGCCTTTACCTAGGATATCATCAAATGATAAGAAAGCTGAAAGATTTTGTTTGGTCTGCAATTCAAAGTCAGTTGTCCTGATCCACTTTCAGAGTAATGTGTGAACTATTATGCAGTTATCCTTTGGATCTTCTATTTTTACAATACAGTTCTCAGCTTAGAAGAGGTCTTAAAATGCATATAGGAGTTTGTGTTATAAAATACATTTAGGAATGCACACTTTAAGAGAAAATATGGTAACTAGTAAATTGTAAGAAAATGCAGATTTAAAAACATATCTGTGAGCTCTGCTGACCCTAGCCATGCCCACAGGGGTTCCTTCCTCCATGCCTCAATCCATAGACAGCATCAAAGGTAGTTCACCACAAACTGGTTTATTGCAACTGGGATGGGGGAGCCAAACAAACCACTCATATCAATCTTCAGGTTAGCTGCCTGCATCTCCTTCAGGTCTGACTTCCAATCCGAGGACCCTCCAGTTAGCATCACTGCAAGAGTCTCAAGTCAATTTACTTCTAGTGGGTAGTCCATGTCAATCAGCACCTCAATGTCCACAGCAAGGAGAGTTTATATGCCTGCACTGAGAGCAGCAGTGACAATCCCAGCTTCTCTGGTTTTGTTTTCTCTCTGAGGTCTGACACTGTTGTTCCTGTTGCTTCTGTCCCTTTCAGTGTCATAGCTAGATAGCAGATGGCTCTCCCAGCCAGGGTTTCTGGGCCCAGTGCTTTTCTACCCAGTGTTTCCATTCCCCCCAGTAAATGAAGGCAGGGAGAGGGTCAAGAATTAAGTTGCCCTCTGGCTCATCTTTTGGCACCCTCAGTTGTACCAAGACCACAATTCAAGGGTCCTACTTATGTATGTATCCCTAGCCACCCAGTGGCTTCAGTTCCTCTGTAGAAGACCTCATCAGGGTCTTCTAGGGAGTCCCCCCAAGCTACTCTTCCTCTGTCTCCTCTACCACCACATCTGGGAGCAGGTCCCCTGTCTGGACCCCTTGCTCTCCTTCTCTCCTCCTGATGCCCTCTGCTGCTCTGCCTCCAACACCTCACTTATATCCTGCAGTTCCCACAATCCCTCCTCCCCCTTCTCCCCCAGGGGTTGCTCTTCCTCACCCAGGTCCTCAGCCAGCATCTCCTGCTCTGGGGACTTCATCTGGGTTCCCCATTCTAACACCTTGTGTTCTTTGGTCATGGGTTCTCCCAGCACCCATTTGACCCAGAGAGAATCTTTTGAATTTTGAAATTCCCTAAACCAGGGAGAAGGTGAGACAGCCCACCCACAGGGGCACCTGTGTCACTATCATCTTCCTCACAATATGCAAACACAAATTTTCATTTAGTTTTGAAACTTGCAAATCAATGCAGAAACCAATTGACATATGCATGCATGCAAAACTGCCACAGAACAAATATGTCCCTCTCCACTGCAAGAGAGAGAGAGAGAAGACACACAGGAAAGGACATTGGCGAAAATAAAGGTGTGGGAGAAAAGAAAGAGAGAAAAGAAAGAACGCAAAGGCAAAATATTTACTAGCACTTCAAATACTAACAGATTTGTTTCAGTGTGAGCTTCTATGGATGAAGCACAAAGCACAAGGAATACAAATAAATGCCCCCTACAAAGCAATGGGTACTTACTGTGGTTTGGCAGTTCGGCAAGATTTGGCAAATTAGGCCCACAGGTGTTGTGTGGACACTCTGAATCCGTGCCCTGCCTCCTCCCACAGGCTCCCCATCAGAAGCAGCAGCACCCTGCCTCCTCCTGCAAGAGAAGGCAGGACACAGAATCTGGGGTGTCCACACAACACCTGTGGGCCTGATTCACCAAAGTGCGCTGAACTGCCAAACCATGGTAAGTGCTCATCTCTATTCCCATGATGGTGTCACATTGAGACAAGGATATGGATAATAGGCAGAGTTGTAAAGATTTTTTAATACAGGAATGGGACTGTCAAGATGTTAATCAGCATACTCTAGCCAAGATTATAAACTGTATGGCAGGTAGACTCTTGTTTATGGGACAGAAGTCAGAATCTGTCAAGGGAGACAAATATTTTATAACATAAAATATTGCAAAAGGGTGGGTTATTAATACATACAGTGCACAAAGAAACCTTTATCACTATTTAGGTCCTTCGATATGCAGTGGAACATGTTCATGTACTCAGCACAGGAAAGGATGCTTAATTTACCTTCTTGTTATTAAAACAAGCTATGAACTTTTCCAGGATGGCTATTCAAAATGAAGAGCCACTCCAGAATGCTTTGACCTATTCCTTTGATCCATGTAAACTGCATCTGATCTTCCTCAAGTACAAATACAATGGAAGAAACAAAGTTTAAGGAGATATTAAATAGGTTGGCACCACTGAGAAGAAATCTGAAAATAGGTGTTTGTGTTAAAACTATAGTGAGGGAAATGTAATTTTGCTGTAAACATTTGACATTATAATGGTGTTTGTCTGTTTTTGTAGCTGGAATAGATGCGTTCACAGCATTCCTCAAAAGTGAATTTAGTGAAGAGAACATTGAGTTTTGGATGGCTTGTGAAGATTACAAGAAAAGCAATGATATATCTCAACTCCCACTCAAAGCAAAGACAATCTATGAGACGTTCATTGAAAAAGAGGCTCCAAAAGAGGTATAGTAAAAATGGTTCCACTGGTGCCTTCTCTCTTGTCTGTGCATATGCATAGCATCACGCCGACCTTAATTAGGAGTGAAGTCCTATTGAATATAGGAAGACTCAGGGATGTTGACAAGTCTTTGGGTTCGAGTCCCAAGTCTAAGTCCAAGTCTTTGGCACCAAGTACCAAGTCCGAGTCTGAGTCTTCGGTCCCAAGTCCCAAGTCTCAAGCTCCGAGTCCAAGTCCCTATTGAAAACTAGCTTTCTCCCTAGAAAAAAAAGGGAGGGCTGGGTGGGTTCTGAGTTGCAGGTCAAACCTGGGTCATTGAAAAAAAACAAGTTGAGTCTGAATCGAGTCACCAGTGTGACTAAAGTAAGAATTGACAGTGAGTCCTGTGACTTGAGTCCCCATCCCTGGGGAGACTTCCTTCTAATGCACTGTTCAACCTCATCTGGATTTTGCTGCTTAATCTTCTCTGGATTGAGCCTACCATTTGAAAAGAGCCCAGAAATATTATAGCACGGACAAGTAGATATAGTATTTATGTGCCTATATTTGATGCTGGTGATGAATTACTCTTCATCAGTCTACTAAATAGATAATTACAGGTGTAAGTACTATCACATGAAAACAACCACTGTTATATTGGCAAGAGAGGAGATGATAAACTGAATGAATAAAACAAATCACCAATTTAAATACAGGCTTCATAGTAATAATCATAACAGTTTAAGGTGCCAAAAAAAAAAAAAGATTGACTGCAGATTAGTTCCAAAAGGCAGCACTGAGAATAGCATATTGGTGACATATCACACACCTGATATATGGATCTAGGTTCTCATTTCTCTTTCATCAGCAAAATGATCATCATTCTATCAAAGACGTTGTGTGGGGATTATGTTATGAGGATCTGTATGTTTTCAAATAGGTTTTTTGTTAATTTGTAATTTATTTATTAATAAATGGATGAATTATAAACAGTAATAAATTGGAATTCAATAATGTCAGAGGAGATCCACATCTTTTGCTCTTGAACCCATCCTCCCAGCTACAGATATAAGCAATGTGCAGGCATGTGTCCACTCCAAGGATAATTCCTCTAGTACTACAGTAAGGCTCAGATGCTTCATAAGGCATGGAGGACTAAGAGGACAAAGTGGGTATCTTTCCTGGGGCTTGAAAAGCCCTGTGTGAATCCATGGAGGTTTAAGTGAAATAACATGCATTCTTGATCATTCCTGATGACAAGTTGCGTCTGTTAAGGCATCACCTGGCTTACCTTCTGATTTCCTGGCTTTGTGGAACTTGAGTCAACATGAGAGAGCTTTTTTCTCATGCTAAACTGGCAGTTGTCTGTATATTTAAAAAATATACTGCACTGACAGAGACAAACCACACCACTCTCTGCTACAACCATCACCATCTGTTCTCTGTCAGAGGTGGCTCATCCATCTATTGACAAGTATGGTAGGATAATTCCCCCCCAGGGCAAAGACATCTCCAAGTATAGCACTTGGTCTGTTTGCCCTTGGAAGCCAAGCCAAGTGCTTCAGCTGCGAAGCATCATATACATACCAGAAACAAAGAGGTACATTTTCCTTGCAAGAGTGAATGCCAGTTGTTCTGTGAGATGGGAGAAGGTAAGAAGGGTGGCTCTCAGGTTACTGATGAGATGGAGTCAAACCTTCCTGTAGCCTTGTGGATGTCAATGTGAGACATGTTGTGCTCTTCTTTCCCACTTGTATAGTCTTGTCTATTTTGCCCCACAGGGTTGACAGGAACCACTGAAAAATGTAACATACTGCCTAGTCCAATTTCATGGAACGAAAGTCCATCACTGACTTCTAGTCATAATGACTATAAGCGACCTCCAAATTATTGGTTGTACGCTTATGAATAGCAGGTTCTGGGAACGCTGCAAGCAGTGCATTGTGAGTGGTGAAGAGCTTTGTGAAAGCATTTTTTAGAGACATGGGAGGGAACCACTAGCCATCTTGTAAATTTAAGTAAGGGAAATGGTCAGTTCAGATGGAACATCTGGGCCAAATTGCATCCTTCCTACTCCAAACTGGCAGTAAATAGACTGTTTTCAGAAGGAGAATATTTTGAGGAAATTAGGGATAATGCATCTCACCCTTAAAGATAAAATTAAGCCCCAGTCTCTGTGTGTGGCCTAGATCCACAGTACCTGTGTGGAAATTTGGAGAGTAGGTACCCCAAGGATTGTGTGTGAATCTTGAGAACTACCATAAGTAAGTTCTACTTTACCAGATATTGGGTTTTTTTTTCCCACCCCTTATTTTCTTCTAGGTCAACCTTGACTTTAACACCAAACTCCGTACTAGTGAGAGCATAAGTCACCCAACACTCCATACCTTTGATGCTGCACAGACCAAAATCTATGCCCTGATGGAACAGGACTGTTACCCACGCTTCCTGAGGTCCAGCTTTTACTTAGATGTGCTCCATGGCAGACCTCATGGCCACTCTGCACTTAGAAGGAGATCACGCTCTTTTACCGTCAATGAATTCAAGGATGCACAGCCAGATTTTTCCATTTGGCTATAAAAAAAAAAGTCTTCCTTTGACTTTGCCAGTCAGAGTACGTCTTCTCACCAACAAAGGGGGATCATAATTTGAGGTGGATGACATAGTGCATCTTCACCAGTTTCTCAAGATTTGTAGCTAATTTCATCTGATAATGTCCAAAGGTCTTTATTTTCATGCATTGTGTGGATGGTTTTTTATTCTAAGGTCAATTCTATCCTCCAGAGAGTAGTCTGATAGCCATGAGGGGTGAGATACCAAATAAAACTGGCACTGCAATTTTGTGGCCACAGAGTGTGTGCAGTCAGCCATAATGTCCAAATACATTATATACATACCTGAACATTTATATGTCACATAAAAAGCCCAAATAAGATATGTGACTTATGGTTGCAGTCCTATACCCACTGAACTCAATGAGACTTATTTCTGAATAAATACTGGTAGACAGTGGGCATATGTTACTATCCAATCTACAAGTTGCCAGTTGACCTATCCTTACATATTATAAACTAATGCACAAAATATTAACTTGTGTTGTGTGCAAAAATCTTCATACTCTACACTTTTAAATACAGAAGAGAAAACAGTGATACTCTACATAAGCAACTTTGAAAGATGAGTGAAGAAACCCTACTTTGCATGCCACATGTGACCAGGAAAAGATTGTGACTGCAGTCCTATGGGCATTGCACCCATATGTGGAATGACTTCTGGCAAAACCGGTCAGTGTTGTAGTAGAATGAGTAGAGAGACCGGTAGGGTACAACTGTGGCCACACTGCTTTGGGTGGCAGGGACATATTTTATCAGGATGGTGATAAGACTGAAAAACCTGAGGGAGGATGGTTGATGAGTCTGAAGGACTGCTTCAAGCTGGCCAAATTAGCTGGCCAGGTTTAACTGAAAATGTCCATTCTCAGGGAGACTGCAGAAAATAAGTTGTCATGGAAACTGAATAATTAGGCAATTGTATCTTGATATGGGGTCATTTGAGGAAAATGTTCTCAGCTGGAAAAAACTGATCATAGGATGATCAATAAAGGGTGTAATAATCCAGCTACCTATGTGGTTGGGAACTGACACAGAAGGACACATCTTAGGGTGGGTAGTCAGAATGCTGATTATCGCTTTGAAAATCTTGGATGTGGATTTTGGTGGTTTGTTGCAGTGTTTAAGCTGTGCCTCCATCCCTACTCAATCTGTATGTTTTTAAATAAACACAAGTATTTTTTAAAATGCCAGTAAAGTTTCGGTGACCTCCTTCTAAACAATATCAAATCCTAGAAATGGCAGTTCTTACTCTCTCAGTAAGTGGGGCGATCCCAACATTACGAAAGCTAGTTCATTGGCAAATTGTTCCCATCTCTTTACGCATTTTTATGTGCAAAATAATCTATAAATTTACTGCTTTCATCTCCGAGAATAATTAATCCAAGCCTTTCACACATATCAGTAGCAAGTACCATGATACCCCTCCAAAGCTAATTCTGTACCCCTCATGCTCCTTAAAATCTGTGCCACCAAATTTTGCTCCCAAAATATGTGCCGTCACATGGGGGTAGTGGTCACACAGAATTCCCATTGAAAGAAAGTGTTTTGCTTGCTTTTAATTTCAAACAACAATTTTAATTTCTTTAAATTTTGTGCATTTCTTATAAATTTCTTCTCTCTCTTGTTCCTGTTTGAACAGAGGATTTCTTTTTAGGCATTCAGATTGCTTTGTGCTTCAAACAATAAATGCCTAGAGAACTTGTTGAAAAACAGCCATGACAATTGCTTTGTGTTTGGGTGAGTGTGGCTAATGAAAAGCAACAAAAAAGAATCGGTTTTGGAGATTTTCCCTTGCTTTTTGTCTGTTTCTGAACAATAATGAACATGAATGGGCATCCTGTAGACAATCTTAACTTGTGACATTAGCATCCTCAGCATTCAGTCTGACCTTTGAATGTAAATCTTGGCATCATTTTTCCTGCTGGCAATGCAGGCATGATATTGCAAGGCAGTATCAGACCATTTCCTGGTGTTTCGAATTGTTGACACAGAAAGTATATGCCACATTCATTAGGCAGAGGTTTTTTTTAAGGATTGAACTGTTTGGCTTTCTAAAACAAAAGGTATCCACTTGCCCACAAGCAAGCCCCCCTTTACCACAAAGAGACAGGCACAAATTTTATCAGGATACTCTTGTAAGATTGAAGGACTGGAGAGAAGAGGGTTGATGGGCCTGAAGGACTGCTTCAACCTGGCCAAACTGGCCATCCATTTTTAGAGAAATTGCAGGCAGTATGTTGTCATGGGAACCAAATAATTAGGCAATTTTTCTTGATAAGGATCATTTTTACATCGTTTTTCCTGCTGGCAACACAGGCATGAAATTGCAAGGCACTGTTGGACCATTTCCTGTTGTTTTGAATTGTGGACAAAGAAGAAATATCCTACACTGAATTTCCTGGCTTAAAAAAAAAAAAAAATACTCTCTTGCCCAGAAGTAAACATCATTTACCTCAAAGAGGCTTCCTGCTGAGTTGTTAAACTGAATGGGACTACTTGGCTTCCTCTATCTAAATACCTGAGAAAGTGAGAAAGAAATGGCGGAAGGGATACCTAAAGCCAGAAATGTTCCAGATAAGCTTTTTCTGTCTCCCGTTCTCTCTGTGGATCCTCTTTCTCTTTTCCTGTCTTACTTTGCCCGGAAATAAAGAGACGACACAGGTTGTTGGGTTAAAACTTGGGCCACAACTTTATTAACTATTTAAACTTAATTCCCCATCTACAAGGGGGCCTAACGTAGTGCAATATTTATCCAAATCCGGTGTAGCCTTTACCTCCGAATTCTAAAGCAGGGCGAGTTCCTATTTCTGAATCGTGCTGTCTTCCAACCAGCACATGTTCAGGTGCCCTGTGATAGGGGTACCCCCCACTGCCTCAGTCCACCAAGCTTCGTGACCCTAGGTAAACTGCTGCCCAGGAAGCTCCCTTTATAAAATGCCACCTCCCCTCAGAGCCCTGCTGGCTCCACCAAACAGGGAGATGGGATGTTTTTTCCGCACCATGTGTCCTCTAGGAACTCACGAAAACTCTTCCCCTTGCACTACCCACCATGGCAAGAGGCTATTCATATGCCCCACACCTGCCACCACAGCCAGAAATTTTGGCCCCAGGGCCCCCTTGTAGATTGCGCAGAAAAAAGTCCAGTCCCGTATCAGACAAGTGAACTCCGTCACTCCTATATAACTCTGGTTGACAAACTCTTATATCAGGGTGTCTTATCACTGACCCCAGTCCAGCTCTTATGGCTCTGCATACTTCACGGTTAACACCGCGACATGCACGGTCAATGCACCTTGGGTCACAATCGACCCGCCACACCATCCTCGGTATAATGTTTGACCTAATCAACTTTGTTGCAGGAAACCTGGCCTTAAAGGCTTGTAAATCATTGATCACCTGTAGTATAAGTGACTTGCCCATTCTTTGAGCCGTCATTTCCTCCCAGGTGAACAACCAGTATATCAGGGGGTACATCCGGAGTACCCTGGGATGCCAGTTCCAAGAACCTGCCCCAGAGCATACCTCTCTGTCCCCTCCATTCCAACATGGCCTGTGCACCAAGGCATAAATTATGGCCCCAACCAGTCTGCAAAGCGTACTTCGCCATCCAATGTATGTAACTGTGACCATACAAAACAACTCTCAACCAGACTGTAACCAACTTGAATCCTGGGAAAAAAAACCCAACAACAACAGAATCTATTGTGGGAGAGAACGTACATAGGTCTTGAACCTGTACAAAGACCACAGTCCCATCTTTTTAATCTGCTCCTCCCCATATCCTAGAGCTGCTGCTGTGGATGCTGCTCCTATGCGAAAAGAGTGGGTGCCAAATTTCCATCCCACTATTCCCACTTCCAGAAGCCCCTGGGAGGTAACTGTCCAAAACTGGTATCTTGTAAGGGTGAGTAGTCTCTGTGGCAAAATAGATCCCCTGCTGAAGTCCCCCGCATCTCAACATACTTGGAAATGGCCCTAACCGGGCATAACTCCCCAACTGAACAATGCCCTAAACTTATAACTTCTCCTTTTCCTAATTGATCAGTCTTGGACCGGCGAAGATGGAACGAGACCCTATCCTTGGAGACCAGTAAGTCATCTATCTGAAATGCTGTCTTTGAAATGTATGCTTTTGACGCCCTTACTCACTCACTCACTCTAAATGCCCCCAAAATGTGCACCGTGTCACTGCCCTAAATAATTTGACCTCTTATTGGTCGCTGCACACAACAGCCCAAACATGACTCAATTGAACTAGGATTTTTGGGGACATAGGAGTATGCCTATCTTCCTGCAGACTTCTTTCTTTACTCCATCCCTCAATCATTTTCCTAATTTGGAAATCACTTGCCAGGTCTGGACACCCTTGTGCCTTGGCATAAAAGGCCAAAACTGACATCTTCCCTTGAATTGTGTGAGGAGCCAAACCTTTGTGATGAAGATAACTCCAAACTGCTATAAGTGATCCACTGTCATAGGCCAGGGTCTACCCAGACTTTCACCATTACAAAATGCAAATAATTCTTCACAGGCAGCTGCGTAGCTGCGCCTGGTACTGGGAACAATTGCTAAACTGATTGCCCTGTTGGCTTCAATCCTCCAATGCACCATAACTCTTGCGACAATATCTCTGGTCGAGCCTGAGCTCCTGGTGCCAACGCCCTGAACCGGTCAATCTGTTGATGGGACTGGGCGTCAGCCAGCTCATTATTTACACCAGGCACATGACGAGCCTGGAACACAATGTTGTAACTCAAGCAATGTAGGGTGAATGCTCTCACCAATCTCATCATCACCCTTTTGGATCTTGATGTAAGGGTATTTACCACATGGACCACTGCCATGTTGTCACACCAAAAAGTGATGGCAGAATTGACCCAAATGTCCACCCAAAGCCATAGTGCTCTCACTATTGGAAAAAATTCCAAGAACGTTAAATCACGGGTGACTTCAGAGTCACGCCATTCCATCGGCCAAAGGCCAGCACTCCATCAACCCCTGAAGTAAATACCGCATCCTGTTGACCTAGCAGCATCAGATTGGACTTGGAACTCTGCTCCTAAGCGCACATCATCCCTCCAAATGGAAATTCCATTAAAACCATCTAACAATTTTAACCAGATGTGCAGGTCCTCTTTCATGCATGCTGAAAGTCTCTGTCTGTGGTGCTGTTTTGTTAATCCACTCATGGCTTCACACAGCCTCCTAAGAAATGCCCTACCTGGAGCAATCATTTTGCCTGCAAAATTGAGGTGACCCACTACCTTTTGCAGCTCCCTCAACGTAACCCTAGTTTGTTGTAACAGGTCTGTGATTTGAATCCCGTGGTCCTCTAATTTACTCTCTGGCAATCTGCTTGATTGCTGAATAGTGTATAATTCAATCCCTAAGAACGTAATTACAGTACAGGGACCTTCTGTTTTCTCTTCAGATAAAGGAACCCCAAGTTCCTTTGTTACTATCTGAAATGTCCTCACGAGGTATTCACATTGGGTGGTCCCTGGCTTCCCACAAAATAGAAAATCATCCAAATAATGGACCGCCTGTGAAAGTCCTGCCCTGCGCCTAAGCGTCCACTCCAAAAACAAGCTGAAACGCTCAAACGCAGCGCAAGAAATGGAACACCCCATCAGCATTGCCCTATCCATATAGTATAACCCTTCAAATTGAAAAACTAGTAGCTCGAAATCCTCAGGGTGAACAGGCAATAAGCGAAATGCTGATTTAATGTCAGAATTCACAAGCTCTGCCCCGTTGCCACAGGATGTAACCATTCTAATGGCAGCATCAAATGAAGTATAACGGACCGTGCATAACTCCTGGGGAATCCCATCATTAACTGATTCCCCAGCTGGATAAGACAAATGATGGATAAGGCGAAACTCTCCCGGGGTCTTTTTAGAGACCACTCCCAATGGGGAGATTTGCAAATTTGGTACAGATGGCTCGGAAAAAGGTCCAGCCACCCGCCCCTCAGCAACTTCTTTCCTAATCTTTTCTCTAACTACGTCTTCCATACCCCTCACAGATTTCAAATTGCTTTCCGTAACAGCCACCCAAACACCCTGCACAGCTATCCTAAAACCGAACGTGAAGCCCTCCTGCAAATAACGAGCTGCCTCTCTGTCTGGGTATGATAGCAACCAGCCAGCTAGTGTTGGCAGGTTAATTGGACTGGGGCCCTTTTGAAGCAGCAGACAGGCCAGGTGGCTGCCGCTTGGGACCACTTCCTTCTTTGTTGCCACCTGCTCCAGGGCGTCCCCTGAAACACATAGCTGAGCCATGGGGCGCTCTGCATATGGAGCATTGGTGTCGAAATTGGCATGGTTTTCAGTTGCAGGACCCCTTGGCATTGAATTCCCAGCAAACCAGGTGGGGTTGAACCACCTGGCCTGCTAGAGCGTGGGGAGTATTATAATTGTTGGTCCTCTGAACCAAATGACCACTGTCGAAGCAGTTGCCCAGGTTGGGGCGAGAAGGGGTCATTAACTGCAACCACAAGCCATGGTGATGCACATCCCAGCACATCTTGGGGTGTATCACTGCTCTCATATGGAACCCCTCATCATAGAGCAGTCACGCAAGCCCCGGGAAGTCTACATAGGCCCTATATATTAGATCTATGTATTGTATCAAGGCAAAAACCCTTGAAGGGTGTGCCTTGACTATTGTTCCTGCATATATCAAAAAGCCTGGGAGCCAGTTCACCCAGCATCTCTCTGGTTTTTTCTTCCTAAATCTCTCTTTCTCCCTATCCTCCTCTTTGGCCCCTTTCTTTTCTTCCATTTTTCTGTTCAAGAGTACGAATACATCCACGTATTTACCTATCCAAATCTTCTTTATAGTAGCTGGGAGAAGGTGATCGCCCAACGGCAGGGATTGATCACTGTGTGGAAGGGCACTCCTAGGCACAGAGTTATATCTGGTGTCTGGTATCGTAAGGTGATTGAATTGTCACAATCCTTCAACAAACCCTGGCATTTGACTAGGTAAAGACCACTGTGGGGATCGCTTCTCGGCCTTTTGGCTAAGATCAAGTGTAGTATCTGTTCTTATCAGTTTAATATCTGATATGTCCTCTATTTGAGGACTATATATTAAATGGATTTTTGGAACTGGGAAAAAAAAGAGAAAAAAAGACCACTGTGGGTAAGGTGCTGTCCAAGGCTTCAAAGTCGGTACAGGCACTTCCAATGTGGGTGAACCCCTTCCTATACTCCCAGACATTAAACCAGCTGTCATCTGAGACAACGCTGAAGGGCTAACTTCTCCCCAAGGCCACATCCCTTCTATGTGTGTTGTGTGTGATGTGGATGCCAACTCACCTGCCACTGGCAGTGCAGGCCCTGCAGCATTGATGGAAGGCACCTCTGACACCTGTTGGCTAGGTCCTGCTGAGGCGCAGTCAACAGCAGTCTGTCTGCCTGCCAGCACTCCTGTACCTCTATGGGTCTGCTCTTCTTCAACTGTCTCCACCATCTGAGTGCTCTCAATGGCCTGGAGCTCAAACCTCATGTCCCCTTCCATGTCAGGATGGCTGGTCTGCTGGCTGCCACTCGCTCTGTCCGCCGAAGATACTCTTGCAGAACCAGTACTCTCCTTCTCTAAAAGAGCAATACACAACAACATTATGTCACCCAACTGTCGCAATTTTGCCATCCTGCGAGCCTTGAATTCCCTACACAACCTTCTCAGTGTAGTGGTACTAGCCACATTCCTAGCCATTGCCCTTTTTCTTTCCAATTCATTCAACTTTGCCAGTATGGCACTGTATTCTGGCCACTCCTCATGTTCAGATGAAGAAATTACTGGAGGTGGTTTGGCAGGGGCTTTACGTTTTGCAGGCTGCTTGCCCTTACCAGAACCTTGTCCCTTTTTTGGACCCATGCTGCCTCTCTCTTATTTATTTATTTATTTATTTATTTATTTATTTATTTATTTATTTATTTATTTATTTATTTATTTGCTGGTTGTCAATAAGAATATTAGAGTATAGCAAATCCTCTTATTTGATCTGGTCTCTCTTTTTTTGTGCTGGGTGGCAGCCAATGGGCTAAGCCCAAAAGGAGGGGTAGTACACACCTCACAGAGGCTTGTGTTTGTTGTATTTAAATTTCAGTTATCCTACTATTGTCTCTAAGTCACTTATTTATTAACTTAATTATTTATACATATATATTCTAATTTTCTTTTTTTATATATTAATTATATATATTTATATATATAATTTATATAATTAATTATATATTAATATAATAATAAATAATTTATTTATTATTCCTAATTCCCTCTTTAGCACACTCTCCCTCCTGTCTTCTATCTATCTATCTCTCCCCTCACGTCACTCACCAACGTTCAACTCAATCCCTACATCCACTGACTAACTTATCTGAACTTTGCTCCTTCCTTCACCCTATCAATTGTATTATTAATTAATTGTCTTTTTAAAAAATTAATCCAATTAATTTCTTTTGTCTTGTAAGGGCTTCCCACTTCTTCACTCTTCCCCCCTAAGTCCCCAGAAGCTTCAAACCGCAGGCCGCGCTGTTGTGCAACCCGAAAAGTGGGTTCCCAAGGCCAGCCATGTGCGGGGAAAGCAAAACCGCTTCTACAGAGCCGCATGGCTTCCCTCTTGCTCAGCCGATCAAAGAAGAGGCCAGGCGAGAGGGACGCCGCCTCTTGAAGGCTCTGTCCATCCCCCCCTCTCCGAGAGCGGTGTCATCACGCTGTGATGCTGATCTCTGGGTGGGAGGGCAAAGCGTCCCTGCCGCAGCAGCTCTACGCCTGGCAGAGCCGACTTTCTGACTCTGTTGCCTCTTTCCCCCTTTCATGAGGCTCCTTCTCTCTCTTTGTCACCTCTCTGTCTCTTTTCTGTCTCTTCCTCCTCTCTCCCTTTCTCTCTCTCTCATGATTCCTCCCACTAAATCCTAGAACTCGATATCTCTCTCAATCTCTGTGTTTTCCTTCCTTCCTTCCTTCCTTCCTTCCTTCCTTCCTTCCTTCCTTCCTTCCTTCCTTCCTTCCTTCCTTCCTTCCTTCCTTCCTTCCTTCCTTCCTTCCTTCCTTCCTTCCTTCCTTCCTTCCTTTTACCCAGAAGTAATGTTCCTACCCCTCAGTGGGACTCATTATTTTCCTAATGTACTGTAAAGATGTTTGAGCAATGGCTACAGAATACTCCAATAGACATGTGTAACCAGAGTTCATGAAAATCTCTCTATGTAAAACAAGTTTCGTTTGACTCCTATATTTTCTAAATGACAAGATGTATCAACTACAATTTTTTTAAAAAAGCTTGTGGCAGGAATCATTTCCTTTTGAGGAAGCTGTGGTATGTATATAGATTGTTTTTCATTTTTGAAGAAGTCATTTCTATCAGACTCACCATTTTTGGAGAAAATTGAGTGGTTAAGGATGTAACTTAAGGGGAAAAACTTCTCTGTTGGTCCTCCTCGATATCTCAGCCGCCTTTGATACCGTCGACCACGGTGTCCTCCTGAGGAGGGTCTCTGAGTTGGGAATCGGTGGTCAGGCGTTGGCCTGGCTCCGGTCCTTCCTGGGGGACCGTCCTCAGAGAGTTCAGCTTGGGGAGCATGAGTCGGCCCCATGGAGCCTCAATTGTGGGGTTCCGCAGGGTTCGACCATCTCTCCAACGCTGTTTAACATTTATATGAGGCCGCTGGGCGAGGTTATCAGGGGGTGTGGAGCATTGTGCCATCAATATGCCGATGACACGCAGCTCTACTTCTCCTTTTTGCCAACTACAGTGGATGCCGTTCTGTCCCTGCAGCGCTGCCTGGGGTCTGTATTGCAATGGATGCAGGAAAATGGGCTGAGGCTGAACCCGGACAAGACGGAGGTCCTGAGGGTCGGGGGGCCTACCATCAGTGGTTTGGGAAACTCCCTCTCTTTTGGGGGGTGACTCTCACCGCGAAGAGTGAGGTGCGCAGCTTGGGGGTCTATCTGGACCAGGCGCTTGCCATGGAATCCCAGGTAGCGTCAGTGGTCCGCACCGCTTATTTCCATCTCTGGCGGATAGACCAGCTGCGTCCCTATCTAGATGTTGGGTCGCTCACCACTTTGGTCCATGCGCTTGTAATCTCGAGATTAGACTACTGTAATGCTCTCTACGTGGGGCTGCCTTTGAGATCTATGCGGAAACTCCAGATGGTGCAGAATGCGGCAGCCAGACTTCTCAGTGGGGTAAGGAAACATCAACATATTACTCCCACTCTGGCCGCCTTGCATTGGCTGCCCGTTCGGTTCCGCGTAGATTTCAAAGTTTTAATGCTTACGTATAAAGCCCTAAACGGTTTAGGGCCTCACTACCTGACGGAACGCCTTCTCCCACCTAAATCTACCCGTATCACCCGATCTAGCCAGGAGGTGAGGCTGAGGAGCCTAACGCCGAGGGAGGCCCGGAAGGAAAAAACAAGAAACCGGGCCTTCTCGGCAGTGGCTCCTCGTCTTTGGAACAGCCTCCCTCCTGAGATTCGCATGGCCCCGTCGCTGGGCATCTTTAAATGCCAACTGAAAACCTGGCTGTTTAAGCAAGCCTTCCCTCCACCCACCGTCTGAATTTTTGTTATTTTGTGTTTTCTCCCATCTTGGATCATTGTTTATTTAGTAATATATTGTTATGATTTTAAATTGTTAAATTGTTACATCATATGTTGTTACCCGCCCAGAGTAGTCTATATGACTAGATGGGCGGGCTATAAATGTAATAAATAAATAAATAAATAAATAAATAAATAAATAGTAGACAGTGGCGGCCATGCAGGTGACTAACTAGCCCAATACAAGCTTGGAAAATACAGAAAGAGTGTAGGCAGCCTAACTGATCCTTGGTTTGCTGGGCTATTAAGATGTTTCATCCTTGCTTTCTCCTTTCTGTCTTCCTTTGTGCACTCTTGATTCTTTTCAGTTCAAACATTTCAGCCCCTTTTCTGACGGTATTTCACCATCTTGGTCTTGAGTGAGAGCTTCCCAACTGACATGGTCAATAGTAAATTCTTTCAGTATTGTCTTCAATGTGTCCTTGAATTGTTTCTTTTGTTGACCATGCAATTGAGCATTGCAAAAAGCTCTCTGTAGAAAATATGGTTTGGAAGATGATTGTCTGACATCCTTGCATGGTGTTGATAGGTAGTTTAAGTCTCTCTCCATAAAGTAGAGAGGAGAGAACAGCAGTGTTGTGCATCTTCAGCTTAATGGAAAGATCGATTCCATGTCATTTCCACACAGAAAAATCGAAGTCTTCCAAAGGCAGAGCTGGCTTTAGAGATCTGTGAAGTCTCTTCATTGTTGATGAGAAAACAGCAGGAGACAGTTCTGCCAAGATACATAAACTTATCCACTGCAATAAAAGGGTGTTCATATACCTTTAGAACTGATTCCTCATAAGATACACCCAGAGCAGGCAGGTACAACACTGCTATCTTTACAACACTGCTATCTCTCCAGGCCAAAATTGTTAAAAAAGATAATAGATCAAGACTTTGTTGAATATCCAGAAGTGTGAGTGCATTAAGAAGGACAGTCAATGAAAAATAAATGTCCATGTGCTGTGCAAAATGAGACTTTAGTTATGGCCTGCATTCATCGAACAGTTTCCCATCAATGCAATATCAAAGGTTGAGACCAGGATTTTTTTTCCCCTATAAGCATCCCAGAGTGATACCAAAAAAAGAAAGAAAGAAAAGAAAAGAGCTGGAGCAAGAGCATAGCCTTCTTTTGAACCATTTGTAACATGAAAGAGATCACAGAGGATATTGTTGTTGACAATGCAAGCTTGTGCTCCATCTTGAAATTCCTGAACAATATGTGTGAATTTCTCAGGACATCCAGATTTCTTCATGATTTTCCACTTACCTCCTCTGCACGCTGTGAAGAGTTTTAGTCAGATCTATGAATGTTATGTAGAGTTTTCCATGTTTCACTTGACACTTGTAGCTGTCAAATTGCAATGATCATGTCAATAGTCACTCATTTTATCTGGAAGCTACACTGAGTTTCTGGTAAGAGGCTTCTTTCCAATTGCCTTATGAGCTGATTCAGAAGGATTATCACCAGAATGTTACCAGCAGTATTCAGGATTTTTACAAGATAATTGTAAAAATTTGTCTCCGATGTCATCACTATTGGCATTGCGTTGGAGTGTAAGCATTGAGAAGCATAGCATATGCCTCTCCAGTACCAGGGAGCCTTAAGAGTCATTAGGCAGTTATTCATGCCTTTTGGGAAACTGGTAAGTGTGCTGACAATCAAGTTACAAATACCAAAGTTGACTCCTGCTTGTCTACAGACAACTGAAGACAGGGCTGGACACAGTAGTTGACTCAGATTTCCTAAGTATCCTATCCTGCTGTACACATACCATGAATGCATAACTGGTTTGACTGACTTCCTATTGGATCCATTTTTTAAAATTAAAGTGAATACTAAAATGACAAACTAGCAAAAAAACACCCAACAAAAATGTTTAAAAAAACCAAACCTAAAAAAAACCTTAGTTATTACACATATAACCCAAGGTGCCCACCCCACCTCACTGGGACCATTGGAGATACTGTTTTCCTTCCCTTTATTCCCCTTCAAATAATACATTGACCCTTGTGGAGGTACACAACCCTTCCTCTTTGTTAATACGACATCAATAAATTCTCCCCATATATCTCTAAACATACTCTTATTTATCATTCCTTTCCTTACTTTAATATTACATGCTAACTCGTCATTGATAGCTATATTTCACACTTTTTATACCATCAGTTTAACTGGAGATTGCACTTAACTTTCCAATTCTTTGCTATTATTAAATGAGCCACTGCTTCTAATTCCCACTTGATTCATAATTGAATCTTTACTTTGTCTTCTTTATGCTGAGATATGTCCCATAAAGTCCCTGAGGGGCAAGCTCATTGGTTTATCTTCATTTGCTTTATATTTCCTGTGGTGGTGTTTATTGAGGTGCTCCTGCTCATCATTCTGTAGCTACTTGGAACCACAGATGAGAACTGAGTGCCAGGTGAGGATAGTAATAAAAAGACTGCTGACATGGAGTCTGACAGTCTAGTTATTAGAGGCATTTTCCCCACTACCGGTCATTAGAAATACTATCCCCACACTACCAGATTTGCTATGAGCCATGAAAAAAATGATATCAAAATGTGATCACATAGGAGTAGAAAGATTTTGTAAAAACAGCAATTAGCACTTTAAAAGTACTTGTCTAATCTTCTTCAAATTTGGCACAGAGCAAGCCCATACTTTCTACAATATCTCAGATAAATGTGGTCCTGATTTTAAAACCTGTTCAATCTGTTTTGTTTGGACTCGGTCTTCCTACCAAAAATCCCTTATATAATGCTGTTTTGACTGGCCATACAATATCCTGTGCACTTCTAATATTCCTCAGTTGTGTGTAGGGGCTGTCATGTTGGTTACAAAATGCATGCACTTTCCCCTGAAGTTCAGAAACAGAAAAATACACTATCAGTAAACAAATTATATAAAGTAAATGATATATCTGGTTCCTTACTTTTTAATATATTATAACTCCAACATGAAATTAGCTTAGTTTCTAACCTTTAATTATGAAGTTCTTCTCCAGCATAGAAGCTAAACAAAAAACAGTGTTTCTATTCTCTTAATTAATCTTATCTATACCTTTTCCCAGTACTTGGTGTTTAAAATTATCAATACTACCAGTTGCCAAGGACAGCCATTGTCTACAGACAACCAAACTAGATAATCTGTTTCCCTATGAAGGTCATTATCCATGTTCAATAAAATATATTTTTCATTTTACATTTTATTTCTATCAAATGTATGACAGAAAACATATGCCGGTAGCTGACTGGTCTAGTTTCATTTCATTTCTCAGTTGTGTTTCTTTAAAGAAAATAACTCTTTAGTGAATAGTAATGTATTTGTGCTATGCCACAGGATTGCAGTAGGTGACTTTTCATATATTCTTTCACAGCGAATCAGAAAGGACATTCAGTTTTGATAACAGTCTTGATTATATACTTATGCCAATGAATCTGGAAAAAAAATGTTGGTGGTTTGAAAGAGAATTTGAGCAAGAATTATTCAGGCATTGAGACCACCGAAAGACTACAGTTTTCAAATTAATATGTTTGCTGAGTATGCTGTCTATTGAGATTTGACAGCAGGGATGGTAGATTCCCTCTCTTTAAATATTTAACATTCAAGTCATGTTTCCAGTCCCATAGTCTGTGTGCATCAGTCACTCAGCAATTTCTGCTGTAGGGTGTCTTGTATGGATATCTTGTAGCACAAGGTAATTCCTAAACTACTAAACATACGTTTCATTCAATAATTTAGCAGTGACAGGATTTAATAACAACTATCACTGGTATAATCAATAGTGCAGCATAGATATTGCATTTCACTCTTTCTGCCTCTTTTATAAACCAGTCAAAGTGAAAAGAATTCATTCAGGAAGAAAATTTGGGTACATTATCCATGAAACATTTAAGTAGATTTTTCAGTATGTTTACTAAATAAAAGTTAGACATGGTCATCCAAAAGAATAAAACAAACTCTAAGGCCCATAAGCAGGTAATTCTAGACATGGTGTTAGGGGCTAGTAGTTCTGTTTTGTTTTGTTTCTTGGAGAGGCATCCACTAGAGATGGGGACGACTCACCATTTTGGCGAGTCGTCCTGCTTCGTGAGTCGTCAAAAGTTGACGACTCACGAAGCACTAAGTTGCCCCCATGAACTGATGAATAACGAATTTATTTGTCGATTCGTGGTTACTTTAAAAAAAAAACTTAGCCTGCCTTAAGGGAATCCAGGCTGCCCTTTGCAAAAATGGCAGCTGCAGCTTCCCTACCCTAAATGAAGCCGCAGCTGCCACATTTGCAAAGGGCAGCCAGTTTCCCTTTCTACCACTGTGGAGGTCTGATGGAGACCTTGGCAGCGGCGGCGACGATTACGGTAAGGGGGTGTCGGCGGGGGGGGGCTACAGTAGGGAGGGGAAGGGGTGGGGGTAGACTGTGGGGGTGGGTGGCTGCCTATCAGCCCGCCGATCAGCTGATCGGCAGGCTGGTAGGCAGAATGGAATGGCCATAGGATGGCTTTTTTTTCATATGGGGACAAATAAAAACAGGAAAATATTCATCGATCCATATACGTTGGGACTTAAAATTTGATGAATATGTACAGATCGACGAATATATGACGAATCGGCTATATTTGTGGAAAAAACGATCCATTTTTATATTCGTCCCCATCTCTAGCATCCACTACATTGCTTAATGAACAGAGAGACCACTAGTCCCTGAATGCCCACAGATCCCATGAAACTTAGAAAGCTCCATCTATGTTTTTCTTCATGCTTCATGGTGTCACTGCAGAGAGAAACTTGCCAAACACCTGTGGGTGTACACTCTAACTGCTCTGAGGACTTTGATTTTTTTTCTCTAAAGCTATCAGAATTCTAGCTGGGAGATTCCTGGTGAATTCTGGTAGCTGTAAGGGGGGAAAAAAACCAGACGTCCTTGGAAATACTTTTATAAGGACCAGCTACTGTTCTGAAATAGCCTTCATATATGTATATATGAGAAGATGGCAAATTCTCATTTTTGCCCTAATAAGTTCATAGCAGCTTAGACATCTGTCTCTCGCATGAGGTGAAAAACAGAGATTTCTGAGATGACATGCAGCAATCATGCAAATAACAAAAATGATGGAAAGTATATTGACCTAACTACACTTATGGAAAGCTAGTAATTTCATCAGCAGGACTAATTTTTGGTAAAGATTTTTTTTTCCGTTTCATTCCATGCTCCCATGACTTAAATCCATTACTTCAGGTCTCACCATCTATGATTGCAGAAAACATGCTCACCCCATCTTTCAGGTGACAGCTCTTCGAGTATTTGAATATGGCTATTGTACTGCCTCTCAGTCTTCTCTTCATTGGAATAAACTGGCCCAACTCTCTCAACCATTGTTTGTAGGGTTTCTTTTCCAAACAATAATGTACACAAACTCTTTCTCTTTTACTCCCCTGGTGAAAAGCCATTTTTTCCACAATGCCTTTGACCTTTCTATGAGTCTATAGATATGCTTTGATAGTATTCCTGCATTGGGCAGGGGGTTGGACTTGATGGCCTTGTAGGCCCCTTCCAACTTTACTTTTCTATTATTCTATGATTCTATGATCTGACCCTAAAGATCCAACTTATTTGCTCATATCTACCCCCTTGTTACCTTTTTCTTTCTTTCCTTCCCCTTCTCTTGTTTTTCCTTTGTCCACTGTTGTGATTTTAGGTGTCTTGGGAGGGGGAATTCCTTTTTTCTTTGTATGTACTTATGCTATCTCAGAAGGCACCACAAGCATTGCTGGTGGAATACAGAAAAATAAAGCAATAATAACAGCCAGTTAAGGAATGATAGATATGCAGATTCTCAGTCTGGATGATCAGATTTTTGGGCAAAACATTGTCAGCCCATATAGGGTTGGTAAATATTATGGTAAATAATATTATGGTAAATATTAATGTGTGTAGGCTTATGTTTTTTATACATAGATTATTTAAGCTATTTCCCAGCAAGACTGCATTATTTACATAGCACAACTGCAAATCAACTTTCATCCCTCTTTTCCTTGACATCATGATGACTTCTTACATCAGCACATTCAGAGGATTTTAAACTGAAGGCCACAGCTAACATATTTTTATCTAACTTTATTCAGTTCCACTTAAATATTCTGAACCCAATCCACTTTAACTGATGGAGTCATGAATATCTGCAAAGCGAAGGAAAATAACACTTAGGTGTAGCTATTGACAAACCTTCAATTAGTAATGATGCTGCCAAGATCTGCAGTTTTCCGCTCTCAAAGTAAAACAACCGCTACACTGGCTGTTGCAGATAAATAAGTTGCTTATCAGATCATCAAGGGAAAACAAAGTGGTGAATGGAGTTTAAACTAAAGCAAGGTCTTCCAGACTCCTCTCTTATTTTCACTGAAACCAATTGAGGTGTAAGACCTGTCTGGTTGAAGACTGGCATAAGTAGGGAGATTGGCGGTTTCTACCTTGTGCTATTTTCTCTGTAAAAATCAGCACCATCCAGTAAAACCTACCCCCATATGATCTTTGCTGTAAAAAACACCTCTGGGGGCAATCCTTAGTGGGAAAACATTCCAAAGAAAAAGTATTAACTCTTTCTCTCCATAGCACAATCCTGATTCAACACACTCTGCCTGGAAAAGAGAAGAGGTTGCAATCAACAAAGTAGGAATAATCTACCTGTTTTTTGTAGCACAAAAACAACATGCAGCATCAGTAATTTGAAAAGCAGAGATGGCATACCTGAAAAGTAACAGCATGTCCAGGAAAAAATTGTATACTGCAAATTCATATTGAAGTTCTACTCCTAAATTATTATCCAAGAGTGCTAGAACTCTATTCACTGGTTATTGTGTATTCTGCTCATAACAAGAGGAGAGTTATCTAGTCCTGACCCCCTTTGCCCCCAGTGTTCTCACTGTCACATGAGTCAGACTCATTGCTATCCATGCATAGGAGGGCACATGAAGTGATGATAGAGGAGTGGTGCTCTCCTCTTCTCATTATGTTTCAACATGCATAATGATGCCTGGATACATTTGTTGAGTTAGTGAGGTCACTCAAAGAGTGAAATTTACAAGATTAATGTCCTTCCCGGTAATGAGCAACTCTCTGCTAACTGCAGCTCTCAAAACATTACTAGGTAAAGGAAACTAAATGCCAGGATCTCCACCACAAAACCATCAACTAGAAAATGTTAGGAGGTGGGTATTATTTTCAGACAGATTCATATTTATGTTATCTTTCTTATCTTTTTCTTTCTTTCTTTCTTTCTTTCTTTCTTTTGTATGTTTTACAGATATATGCAAGGAACTTAGGGTGCAACTACAATGGAAATTGCACTTTGCTGCAATTTGATTTGCAGCTTGTATTACATTTGAAATCACAATCAGTGCTCACACAGGGGCTATGGATTGTTTTGGGAGTTCACCCTTCATACTGGATGTGACATGAATCACATTCCAACCCACAGCCCCCTCCCTTCCTTCCCTCCCTCCCTCCCTCCCTCTGGTCTTTCCTCTGCTGATCTTTTTATGGTTTGCTGTGAAGCTACTTTCTCATTTAGAGTTTCAGACTACTGCATTTCTGAAAACTTTTTCTACAGCAAGATAACATGGAAAGGTACTTAACAGTGTAAGAGTACAGAACAAAAGTTTGAAGAATATTTTTTTTCAAAATACATCATAATTCACATGTCAGAATGATTCCATAACAGAGATCATCACCTTCCCTTTCCCAGCCATTACTCTTTTCCCTTACTTTCAGATAACACATGCAAGAATTACCTCATCTCTGGTCACAGTTTATCATGCAAATAGTTTAAAACTATTTGGTAACAGAGATGAGATAATTCCTGAATGTGTTACATGAAAGTAAGGGAAAAGAGTAATAGATGGGAAGGGGAAGGTGATTTTAACGACAGTCCCGTCAATTAAGTAATTAACAGCACTAAGCTTTTGCTTCATAACAAAAGGGCTTTCCCACACAATCTGATAGGATTCAGGACTAGCACCTAATTTCTCACATTAAAATTGCAGTGTTTTGCTTTGGCATGTCCCCCCTTTGGGCCTGAACATCATGCTCCAACTGACTACATCACCAAAACACCACCTAGAGATGTGACTCCCATCTTTACAAGAACATATCACAATTAAGTGCATGAAGGAAAGCCTGGTCAAATCCTTTTGGCTTGAAAAAGTGGAAGCCCCCCGCCCCACCCTAGCAGTAAAGGAAAAAAGCCACTTTGGGAGCAAAAAGGGCTGGACCAATTCAATTCAGCCTGTGTATCATGTGGTCTCTACAAAAGTATTTCAAATTCACCCATTTTCTAAGCAGAAAAAATCCTGTGATATTTGACCATGTAGTCACAGTGTTATAGTTCTTCCACAGAAGTGCCGTAACTATCTGACTTATTGAGCTTCGTCCCACTGAAATGGATGTGCATAATGTGTAGAAAGGTCTTCTCTTTTTTTACTTAGAAGCCCCTCTTGGAGAACACAAGCAACAAACACAAGGTAGGCCAGCACATATCAAACCAGCCAATATCTATGGCAATGCTTGCATAGATTGCTTAATGCATAAGGGAGACAAGAGAAACTCAGCTGAGAAATGTGATACAAGGGTGACATTAGATTACATTTTTGGCCAAGGAAACTATAGCACTGGCTGCACTCCTACGCAAAGACTGAAATTGTCATCATGTAAAATGAATGAAGTGTGGGGGTAAGCAGAGGATGATATTTGAGAAGACAGGATTTTAAAAGGAAGCTAGATTTGCTTCTGTTTTACTCCAAGGAATGTGAAATGGACAGCAGCAAGAAGCACTGCACAACTAAACAAAGACAATACAGATATATTATTTAATAGTTTGGTGCCTGGACATAACAGCTTGTTACTGGAAGGTTAGAAAAATGATCCCCCTCTTTCAGTTACTGTAGCAAGAAATACATGCTGGCAGAGGAGCAAAAACAACAACAACAACCCCAAACCAAAACAACATCTCTGCTACACAGAGATACACCAGATCTAGAATTTCTAACCTTAATAATGCAAGACAATAGCAACACATAGCAGTCAAACTCATATGGCTAGCAATCATTTCTTTGGTAGTGAGTAAACAGTGACTGCTGCAGAAGACAGCATGCAGACTTTATACTAGGATTGGGCCAACCTATTTTGCAATCTGAGCAGAAGCACAAAATGATACCACTTCAATTCGTATAGAGGCCAACCAGAGTGACTGCTGAGTTTTGCGACCACACTGGCAGAATGTCAGAATTTCCTACTATACCAGAAGACAGCAAACTAGCTGTGTAGGATAGGTTACATAGCATACACAGTACTCTATCTGAACAACTCACTAACACACTCATCGTCACCATCTTCTCCAACATCTGTCATCTATGGTGGCTTCCTCATTCATTTGCCATCATTGTGTTCAATAGGGAAGTAAGATGGCGAAAGGGAGTTGGATTCATCCTTATTCCCTATGGACTCTATTTATTGATTTAATTCTCCACATCTAGACAGTGTTCAACCAGCTTGTTTCAATGAGAAGTCTAAACTCCTGTCAGATTAAGGGCAGAAACAGACATTATAAATAATCTTTGTTTAGAGTTTTAAACATATTATAAATGTCTTCAGACTTCACAAAGGAATCTTGTTCTTAAATCCTGAACAGCAGTCACAAAGCAAAGCAAACTGATTTGCAAACTAGGTAAGATAGGCTCCTTCTGTACATTCAGCTGTTTTCAGCGGTTAAGAAATTCTCTCTTCCAAGCATGGGCTATCTGTAATGTCTGTTTCTTCAATAAGACCCAAAACAGACATGTTCATGATTGTCAGAGTGGGGGGCAAGAGGGAAATCTGTGGACTGCATAAGATCACATTAAATGCTATTGGCTCCTTGCGGTACCTGACAGCCAGCAAATGAAATTAGTAAATCCTTCCAACTAGCTGCTTTGTGCCAAACCACTATAGCCAAAATCCGGTTGCATATTTAACAGTAGCAGAAGGGAACTGACTAAAATTGCAATGGCAAACTGCCACAAAGTGGCCATTGTGCACATTGTGCATGAGTCAGGTGATTCACTGCTTGACTCAAAACTGAAGCAAGAACTCATTAATTAGCAATCACATGCTGAAGCAAGTTATGGCATGTCCCTTCTGCCAGCACAGCTATGCAACAGGATTTTGGCCCATAGATAACAAAACACTGGGTTTCTTTTCAGAGACAGTGTCAGAGTTTTGATAAACCATCACAATCCTACATTTCATATCTGAATTTGGAAAAGAAAAAAAATACACCACCAAGTCCTTCATCTGCATTTAATATGCATGTTGAACTCTTAACTTCTTTTCCTTCACCCCCTTTTTTTCTTTTTGAGCTCACTGTCTATGGTAATGTGTTGTTAATTGCTTGTCATATGGTGGCGGGTAGGAATACATGAATATAATTAATTCCCACACATTTTAATTTTGAATCCATAATTATATTTATTGTTTCACTTGATTGGATATACCTAGATTAACCTAAGTAGAGACACAGTATTAGAAATCGTGAATAAGATTAAAATATATTAAGAAGTAGCACACAAGTCATGTTTAATGGATTTATCACTGAATAGGATGTTATTGTAAAACAAGAAAACTCTCCTTTTCTTAAATAATTATGTGGAGTCATCATATCTAGAAGACCTGTTTTCATCTCAGGGCACTTTCACAGGTGGTTTATAAATTACTTTAATTTCTTACCCACATGCCTTTCATGACACGACTTCACTTCTGTTGAGAAGCAGCACATTTCTTTATACAGGTCAGCACACAAATGTGAGAGAGGATAACCGCCCACTTGAGAAGTTTGGAAAGTAAACATATAACTCTGCCTTTGGTAATAGTCCTGAAGAGGACACCCATAATGCAGTTCAGGAAGAGCATTTCACATCACTCAGAGACTGAAGACATGAACAGAGACATAGTTTTCACTCTGGCTCTCACTTCTGGCAGTTTTGTAGAACCACACCTGCCAAAATTTCCCAAAGCAGTAATTTCCTAGGCCCTGAGGATGCAGCTGGAGGAGATAATGGCAGTTAGGATTTGAAAACTGATCTTAAATTCAATGAGAAGTCATAGTGAGTTCATCCAAGGAAAAGTTTCTTTTCCTTTCTTTACCCTTCCTTCTTGAATGATTGTACTAATTGAATATCTACCCATAATACTCTGGCACACTCACATCACACATGAGATTAGGCGTATGGCAGAAAAGATCACACATTCACTCTCTGTCCCTTCAGGAATTTGATGGACCCCAAGTAAGGATTTTTATATTTTATTAATCATTTCTCAACAAGATTTATATGACTACCTAATAACATTGCCTGTGAGGCAATTCACAGGCATAAATGTAAATATATCAACCTGGCATATTATTGTGAGGGTAACCCACACTGCTCTGCGCTCTTCAGAGCATAGCTGGGCTAGAGAGGAAAAAATAAGTAATTATGTACATTCTTAAGATCTACAACTGTTACCTGACAGTTACTTTTTCCATGTCTGAAATGGAGAACACAATATCTGTTAATTGCAAGTCCAAAGGGTAGCAATTATTGCAAATTTTCATCTTTATGTACTTTCCAAGATGATGTGTAGTGATGTCTGAAGGACCATCAAAAACTCCCTGTGGTATTAAATTTCTTACACACAAAGGCAACTGGTTCATGGGGCTAAATCAACCCACCTCACAATTTCATTCTAGGGGTTATGCCAGGGAAAAAAAAGGTCAGTCAGTGAAATGAAAATCCTGCAGCAACAGAAGAATGAATGAAATCCTAATGAATATTCACCATTCACATCTGAACTGCATAATACATACACCTGGTGATGGAATTAACATATTACCCAAATGGCTTTGCAGATCACAAATAGCTTATTAATTAGAATAAAATTTGTGCTTGGAGGTAGAAGTTTTAACACCTTTTCTTAGGCAGCAACTACACAGGTAAATATTACGGGATTCACTGCAGAAGTAAAATGGATATTTTAATTTTTTAAAAAACTGATCACACACTGAAAAGGCCAAAGCGAATCAGCCCAGCTTTTTTTGCTTCCAAGGTAGAAGCTTTTCCCCCTGCCACTGGGGATCTCTCTCTCTCTTTTTCCCTCAAGCTGGAGCAATTTATATGGTGTTTTCTCTGCATGATCAGTTGTTTTGTTCTCCAAAAGCATGAGAAGCATAACTGTGGATAACATCTGGTGATACAGCCAAGCTGGGTGTGATGTTTTGGACAGTGGCAACACCAAACCTCACAGTCTTTCTTCCTAGTCACCCTGAACTTTCCATTTTTATTTTCTTTTAAACTACCCAGTTTAGTGTTAGATCCCTTACCACTGCATTGATATATTAGTGCTAGATCATCTCTGCCCAATGCAAAAAGAGAGAGATAAAAATTTATATAAACTAGAAACAACTCCAAGCTACAGCAATCTACTATGTTTCTGCAGCATATGTGTATATATTTACATCTTGTAAAGTAATTTGGAAAATGGTCCCTGTTCTCTAATGCTCTTCTCAACACTTTAAATAGTGTGTCAACTTCATAATGAACCATAAAAAGAGAGCCAGGGATCAGCGGAGAATAGGAGCAAAGGAAGAGGGGCTGTTTGTTGTGGTGCAGACCAAATTGCAATGGATTGAGGGGCCAGTATGGACAGTGATGCTGTAAGAATCTTCTGCCTCTATGTCTGAAACTGAATAGAATCATAAAATATTTGGGAATCAAGCTGCAGCAAAGCCAATTACCCCCCTACCCCGGAATAAAGACGCGAGACAATTATTATGGAAATAAACATGGGCCACACTTTATTAATTATTCATTAATGCCTTCAATAAAGGGGGGTCCTGCGGTAGTGCGGAATCAGGTTCTGCAGAGGGGTCTCAACGGACCCCTAACCAAAATAATGGGTGAGTCCCAAGCCCCAAGTTCCCGCAGTCATGAAGACAGCAAAAACCCGGCCGGCCCAAATTTGACCACCCCCAGACCACAAGCCCCCTCCTCATTGTTGACTGTTGGTCTGGGAGCGGCCCCAGCACATCTTCTCCCCCAAGCACTGTAATCGCACGATCGGCAGCGCTGGGAGATCAGATGAGCTATACCCTACCTGTGGTTGCTATGGGACTCACCGAAACCTGTTGTATCCGCACTACCCGCCACAGCATAGGGACTAGGAACACTAAGTCCCATGCCCGCCATCCAGCCTCTTGAGCTCCAAAAGCAGCCCCCCCTTAAGATTTGTTAGAAATATCTCCAAACCCATGTCTGAAAGGTGCACGCCATCGTGCCGAAAAAGCTCAGGCCTATTCACCCGTATGTCCAGGTGACCAATCACCGATCCAAGGCCATTTCGAACAGCTCTGCACACTTCCCTGTTAACCCTTCTCCTCGAAGTGTTAACACTTTGCGCCTGACGCTCATCCAGCCACACCATCCTTGGGATGAGCGCCGACCAAACAATGTGCATAGCAGGATACACTGCTTTTAACCATTGGAGATCACGAACAATATCCAAAACCAGGGCCTTGCCTCCCAGCTCGGCCAAATCGTTACCACCCAAATGTATAACCAATACATCAGGGGGGTGCGCACCAAATGCTGCTGCTCGACATAACTGGCACCATAGCATTCCACGGATACCTTTCCACACGATTTGGGCTCTAGCTCCTAGCCCCAAGCTCCTCCCCCACACAGAGGCAGCCGCATACTTTGTTGCCCAGAAAACAAAGCTGTGGCCGAGTATGACGACCTGTCACCTTCTCGCTTTTTGCACTGGACCTGCAAGACAAAATACCAGGCACCTGCCTAGATGTTAGGGAGTGATCGGACATATCTGCAATAGGATGTAGATGACCACCGCCCTAAACGCTTAATGTCTTCGGGCTGGTAGCCAAGAGCGGCTGCAGTTGAAGAGTTCTAAACGAGTGAGTCCCAAACTTCAAGCCCTGTAAAGCTAGGTCTGTCAGTCTCCAAAACTGATATTTTGTTAGAGGAGACCCATCCTTGTGTATAAAGAAGTAACCCTGTTCTTGTCCCCAAAGGCCTAAATATGTACGTATTGCCCTTACTGGACATAGTTCTTCAAGAGAGCAAGATGCCAAACTAAGACTAGCGCCCCTACCTTGTTTATACACCTTGGATCGACGAATATGAATCTTTAGTAAGTCATCATCAAGCCTCACATCGTGCAATTGCAAAGCTACTCTCGTCAAATCACCTTTACCTGAGGCTACAACCTCACTAATCCGCAATGCACCAAAAAAGGTCAATAACGAGGCAGATCTAAATAGCACAGCCTCATACTCATCCCTACAAAGATTAATCCATTGTTGGCAAATTTTTTCCAACAATGCCGGAGATATGGGGGCCCTAGCATCCTTAACCCAACCTCTTTCCTTACTCCAGCCTTCAATCATTTTTCTGATCCGGTAGTCCAATGTATAATCTGCATACCCTCTAATCTTAGAATGAAAAGCTAGGGTGGACATCCAACCTTGAATGGAACCTGGCGCTAAACCCTTCCTATTAAGATATACTATGAATTGTTGAAGGTGTTCCACAGGAGCAGGCCAGGTCAAATCCAGACCAATTAGTTTCCCGAAACTCCTGAAATTCTGTACTCACTGCCAGATATCCCTTCCACGTCCTCGGGGCCAAAGCCAAGCCTATTGCTCATTCCGCGTCATCCCGCCAATTTTTCAAACCTCTGCAGGCAGAGTCTCTGGTAGTTCGCTGGCTCCTGGGTCTAACTCCCTGAACTGCGCGATCTATTGGCGTGATAAGGCATCAGCTAAAGTATTATCCAAGCCTGGAATATGCCTTGCCTGGATCAGAATATTATACCTCAGGGCCCTCAAGGTAAAAGCACGTACCAGTGCCGTAACACATTCAGAGCACGACGTGTGGTTGTTTATTATACAAACAACCGACTGTCGCACCAAAAATGCACAGTGGAATTAGCCCATTCATGGGCCCACAACCACAGTGCACCTAATATTGGAAAGAATTCCAAAAATGTAACATCTCTGGTAATGCCTAGCTGATGCCATTCCTCAGGCCACCGCTCTGTGCACCATCTTCCTCTGAAATAAATTCCAAAGCCTAGGGAGCTGGCTGCATCGGTCTGAACCTGAAAATCGGCCCTAAGGTTGATGTCAGTCCTCCAAAAAGACACCCCATTGAAATCAGCCAGGAACTGACTCCAAACTTGTAAATCCTGCCACATACCCCTTGTGACCTGAGTTCTGTGGAAGGGGTGACGCAAACCTTTCATAGCATCACATAATCGACACAGGAATGCCCTACCTGGGGCAATCACCTTACACGCAAAATTTAAATGACCTACTATCTCCTGCAACTCCTTCAACAATACTTTCCTACTCCCTATAAGCCTGCCAATACGGTCCATAAGGGCTTCCAATTTATCACCTGGCAAATGAGAGGCCTGCTGCACTGTATCTAGTTCAGTTCCTAAAAATGTAAGAGAAGTAGCTGGCCCCTCTGTTTTTTCTTCCATGAGGGGCAGCCCCAACTCGCGCGCCATCATCTGGAAGGTTTCCAAAATAAACTTGCACTGTCCAGTGCCCCTACCACCACAGAAAAGGTAATCATCTAAATAATGGGCAGTGTTCCTGCATCGCACCCTGCACCTGACCATCCACACCAAAAATGAGCTGAACCGTTCAAATGCAGCGCACGAGACAGAACAACCCATGGGCAATGCTCTATCAATATAGTACAAACCCTGAAAACAAAAATCTAATAGTTCGAAATCCTGGGGGTGGATGGGAAGAATACAAAATGCCAACTTAATGTTGCATTTTGCAAGCTCCGCCCCTAATCCTCATCTACGAACCATGCACACTGCCTCATCAAATGAGGCGTTTCGCACTGTGCATAGTTCCGGTGGAATGGCATCATTCACTGACCCCCCTGCTGGGTAGGACAGATGCTGAATGAGCCTATATTCTCCTTTAGCTTTCTTGGGCACCACACCTAACGGAGATACCCATAAGTTCTCCAATGGGGGGTGCTGGTAAGGCCCCAGTACTTTACCTTCTGCAACTTCCTTATGAATTTTTGCCTCGACAATGCCCTCCATTCCTTGCACCGACTTTAAATTCCTCGCAAAAAAGGCCTTATGCTCGCCTAGCGCCAGGATTCTAAACTCATACTTGAATCCTTCTAGCAAATACTGCGCATCCGCCTCCTTCGGATAATCCAATAACCATGCCTCCAATACAGAGACTTTAATTGGACTGGGGCCCTTTGTTAGTGGAGCTCCCTCCGCCGCCTGATCTTTGCTCCCTCCAATGTCCTTATTGTTACCCCTCTGGACTCTAGCTCTAAAACATGATGTGCTGGGGTGCTGACCCCCGCAAACTGAACACTCGTGCTGAAAATGGCATGTGCCCTCAGTGTTGTAATCCCAACATAGGAAGTGGGGTTGAACAGCCTGCCCCGTGCTCCCACGGGGATTCTGCAGCAAGCCCTGTCTCTTGATAAGGTGTCTGCTGTCGAACCTGTCACCCAGGTTCGGCCTAGCGGGTGTCATGAACTGCAGCCAGAGGCCAGGCTGCGGCTCATCCCAACGTAAGTTCGGATGAATTACACTCCGCATACGGAATGATTCATCATACAAAAGCCATGCTTGTCCCACGAAGTCTACATATGCTCTATAAATTATGTCTAAGTATTGGAAAAGCGATTGAGCCTTTCAGGGCTGAGCTTTCACCACTGCACAGGCATAAATCAAAAACCCGGGCAACCAATTTGCCCAAGTTCTCTCAGGCCTGCACCTCCTACGCTTTTCCTTCTCTCTGTCATCCTCCTTATCCAAATCCTTTTTATCTACTTCTCTATTGAGTAGATCAAACAAATCTACATATTTACCTTTTCAGATCTTTTCTTTAGTTGCTGGAGTTAGGTGATCGCCCAATGTTAGGGTGTGATCTCCAAAAGGTAGGGCCTTAAGTGGCACTGAATTATAACCTGTGTCCAGCACCGATGGATAAGGCCAGACCCCAACCCCAGGCGTCGATCCCAAAACTGGTGGGAATGGAGCTTGAGAGTATGGGGCGGCCCAATTGCCTGTTGCTGTGCTCATACCAGGCCATGAGCCATCTGGCAACCTATATCCCTGCATGTCGGGTGTTGAGTAGAATGGCCAGCTAGTCTGCCCACTGCCCTGCCAAGGCCATACTGGAACTGTGTCAGGTGTAGCTATCAACTCATGTGCCAATATGGGAGGTGGTGTTTCGTGCTCATCCCCGCCAAACCGATTATTGGATGCCACCTCCTCTCTGTCAACCTGGCAACCTCTCCGTCTTGCAGTGGGCCTTTCCACCTCTATCACACTTGAACCGCACTCCTCCTCCTCTTGCCATTGAGGGGTTGCCAGTGCAGCTTCCGGCTCCCTTCCATACGACCATGAGGCCTATCTTTTGTTCTCTAAGGCGGCAAAACATGACATTAAATTTTCGGCCATAGCCTTAAGCTTAGCCTTTTTATGACTTTTAGAATCTCTGCTTGATCCACGCGGTTGCGGTTCGCTGTGCTGTGCCACCCTTTCTGCTGCCCTTTCAGCCTCTAAGGCTGAAATCTTTTCCTGAACCGGCTGCCAAATCGGTCAAGCCTCCTCATCCGAAGATGATTGAGGGGGTGAAAGTTGGGGAGCAGCTCACTCCTTGGCTGGCTGCTTACCTTTTTTTATTGCCCTGGCCCTTCACAGGGGCCATTTTAACAGCACAAGGTAAATATACCCCTCAAAGTAGAGCACTTGAACCCCGTTCCAATATAATACTGGAAAAGGTTACTGTTATGTTTCCTCTCTCTCCCTCTGTTTTTTAAAATTAATATTTATTAATGATTTTTAATAATGATTATTATGTATTAATATTATTAATTATTTTATTAAGTATTATTTATTTATTGGTTGATAATTTATTTACCTCTATTTATTTATTTATTTATAAAATTTATTTATTTATTTATTTTATTAGATTTATACCCCGCCCATCTAGACCGAAGTCTACTCTGGGCGGCTAACAATAAAAATGGAATAAAAACAATATAATAAAGTAAATAACCAACAATAGTAATGTGGCACAAGATGGGGAAAAAAATTCAAGTGATGAGAGGAGGGAAAGCCTGCCTAAAGAGCCAGGTCTTAAGTTTGCTCTTAAAAACACCCAGCGAGGGAGCCAGACAGATCTCTGTGGGCAGACTGTTCCAAAGTCGAGGGGCCACTGCCAAGAAGGCCCGGTTTCTTGTTCTTTCTCTCTGGTCCTCCCTCGGCGTTAGGCCCTTCAGACGCCCTTCCTGGCTAGAACGAGTGGTTCAGGTAGATCTAGGTGGGAGGAGGTGTTCCGCTAGATATCGAGGTCCTAAACCGTTTAGGGCTTTATATGTCATCATTAACACTTTGAAATCAATGTGGAAATGAACGGGCAGCCAATGCAAGGCAGCCAGAGTGGGGGAGATATGCTGATATTTTCTCGTCCCACTGAGAAGTCTGGCAGCCGCATTCTGCACCATTTGAAGATTCCACATCAATCTCAAAGGTAGCCCCACGTAGAGCGCATTACAGTAGTCTAATCTCGAGACTACAAGCACATGGACCAGAGTGGTGAGTGCCCCAACATCAAGATAGGGACGCAGCTGGGCAATCCGCCACAGATAGAAATAGGCAGAGCGGACCACTGATGCCACCTGGATTTCCATGGTGAGCGCTGGATCCAGATGGACCCCCAAGCTGCGAACCTCACTCTTCGTGGTGAGAGTCACTCCCCCAAAAGAGAGGGAGTTTCCCAAACCACCAATGGAGGGGCCACCCACCCTCAGGACCTCTGTCTTGTCCGGGTTCAGCCTCAGTCCATTCTCCTGCATCCATTGCAGTACAGCCTCCAGGCAGCGCTGAAGGGATGGAACGGCATCCACTGTGGTTGGAGAAAAGGAGATGTAGAGCTGGGTGTCATCAGCATACTGATGGCATGAAGCCCCACACCCCCTGATGACCCCACCCAGCAGCCTCATGTAGATATTAAACAGCATTGGGGAGATAATCGAGCCCTGCGGAACCCCACAATTGAGGCTCCACGGGGCCGAAACACTCTCCCCAAGCTGTACTCTCTGAGGACGGTCCTCCAAGAAGGATCGGAGCCAGGCAAGCGCCAGACTACCGATTCCCAGCTCGGAGAGCCTTCCCAGGAGGATACTGTCATCGACGGTATCGAAGGTGGCTGAGATATCAAGGAGGACTAACAAAGACATTTTGCCCCTATCAGCCTCCCTCAGCAGGTCATCAAACAGAGCGACCAATGCCGTTTCCGTACTGTGGCGCGTCCTGAAGCCCGACTGGAATGGATCCAGGGCATTGGTTTCATCCAAAAGAGCCTGGAGCTGGTCAGCCACCACCCTCTCTACCACTTTGCTAAGGAAAGAAACATTGGCGACGGGCCTATAGTTGCCAATGTTGTCCACCGCCAAACATGGTTTCTTCCTTATGGGCCTAATGAGTGTCTCCTGGAGAGACCCATTAATTATTGCCGTGGCACATTCGATTGTTGTAGGCCTGGCTGCTTTGATTAGCCAGGCCGGGCAAGGGTCAAGGGAGGAGGTGGTGGCACGACAGTGGTCAGGCGCTTTGTCCACCATATCTGGTGTCACAGGCTGAAAGAGATCGAGTCTCATCAGGCAAGGCGGAGCGCTGGATGTCTCTGCTCGATCTACTGTGTTCAAAAAAGGAGAGAGCTCCCGGCGGATGGCCTCCACTTTAGATTTTAAAAATGCTGCAGACTGGTCAAGTGAGATGCTAGTAGGAGGCCCATCACTTAGACCAATTCCAGATAGATTGCAAACTATACGGAAAAGTTCCGCCTGCTGATTTGAAGCTTCGCTTATCCGGACAGCGAAGTAAGCTCGACTAGCAGCTCTCACCTTAGTAAGGTAGTGGTTAGTCGCGATCCTGACAGCTTTCCGATTATAATCTGTCAGGTTCCATCTCCAAATGCACTCTAGCCTTCTCCTGTTTTGCTTCATAGCTCGCAGCTCCTGGTTAAACCAGGGCGCTGGCCGAGCTCTGCAATGGAGAGGATGTTTAGGAGCGATCGTGTCAACATCCCTGGTGGTGGCAGCAAGCCAGCCATCAACCAGAGCCTCAACAGGAGCGCCAGTCAGATCAGCCGGAATCCCTCTCATGGAATCCTGGAATCCTATAGGATCCAGGAGCCTTTGAGGGCAGACCATTAAAATAGGTCTTTGCTCCCTGCGGGGAGGGAGAGCCACTGAGAGGTTGCATTTGATTAGGCAGTGATCTGACCATGACAAGGGAACTGACACAAGGTCAGTTACCATCAGACCACACTCACTCCGCTCAGTGGAGAACACCAGGTCTAGCGTGTCACCACCCACGTGGGTGGGGCCGTTAACATGTTGGGACATGTCCAAGGAAGCCATGGTTTCCAAGAACTCAAGAGCCGGACCGGAAACCTCTGCCTCCGCATGGATGTTGAAATCACCCAAGACCAGAAGCCTCGGGGACTCCAACAGTGCAGCGGAGACAAAGTCCGCCAGCTCCGGTAAGGAAATGGCTGGGTCGCAGGGAACGCGGTAACCCAGCAAGATCCCAATACCATCCCTGGCCCCAATCGACACATGGAGGGCCTCCAGACCTGGCTTCACCATCGTAGAGCGCCTAACAACCTCCAGAGTGTTTCTATGAACAATGGCTATGGAAGGACAGGCAAGAGTCAAGGGAACACCCCCTTCCCCACCCATCCAAGTTTCGGTTATGCATGCCAGGTCTGCATCCTCCTCCAGAATAAAGTCTTGGATAATCTAGGATTTGTTGGATACAGACCTGGCATTCAACAGCACCAGATTTAGAGTGGAGGGACGGCTGATCTGACTACCTCGAGACTGACGGTTGGTCACAGTGCCAGAACAGTGAACAGCCTTCAAACATCTGTTCACAGTTCTTCTGAAATGAGTAGGAACTGTGCTAGTAGGATCTATGTATCTATGTATCTATGTATCTATGTATCTATGTATCACATGTATCTATGTGTTTATTTACTTATTTATGTATTCATTTTTGTATTATAATGTTATTACTTTAATCAAAAAACATATAACATACAGTAGAGATAAGATTAATAATTTATATAACCCTAAAAATTCTAAACCCAGATAAAAGCCAATTTAATGTACCCTCACTTGTAAATATTAATTAATCAATTTAACAAATCTACAATACCCCCACAAAATAATGATGGTGTTTAATATATAACTAATCAACAAAAATACTCAAGCCGAATGGGGATGGGGGGGTGGGGGTGGGGGAACAGATGCCCTTCAGAGACCATCCTAGGCCCCCAAACCCTTCCCAAAATCAATGAGCCAGAGCAAGAATGATGTATAAATTAATTGTCTGAGCCGAATTAAAATTAAAGGCTCCTTGGACCTTTGCCCTGAGTGTGAGCCAGCCACGGGCGACTCGACCTGCAGCCGTGCCTTCCCCCGCTACCTTCTCCTCTTTTTAAAATTTTATTTGGGATTTGAAATTAATGTAATAATCAAAAGTGCCGCCTGATCCCAAAACGGAGTCAGTGACACCAATTCCAAACCATGGGGGGGTGTGCCAATGCAAAACTCCCCCCCGTTCTCCGATAGAGCCTCCAAGCCTGTGACGCAGTTTGAAAAGAGACCAAACTGTGAGCTCCGTCGTCCTCTGAAGCCAGAAGTGAAGAGGACAAGCATAGGAAGGAGCCTCCCTTAAATAACCCAATCCTCCCCACCCTTCCTGGGTTGCTCTCGCGAGGCCATTGAGTCTCACTGAATCCAGGGAGGGAGATAATGACAGTCTGTGCCGGCATAGAGGCTCGCCAGTGGACCGAACAATTGCTCTGATTTTGCTTGCCAGTGTAGTCACAGCCTTAGTGAGCCATCGAAGTCCCTGAAAGTAGTTGGACAAGCTTTCATTCACCAATTATGAAGAGAGTAGGGAGGAAAATTACTCATTTTCAAAATAATTCAAAATTTCAGGCATATTTGTGGAGATGACAACCTATTGCAACTTGATGTAGCACTTAAAATGTCACAGAGCTGGGAGTTTCATGTATTAAAACCGTATCAATGTTCCAACGCAATAGCTTCTGTCTTTTGCCCCGCCTTGGCTTGTTTGAACCACCTGAGAAAACTGCAACACAAACTGTTATTCAGGTATGTGAAGACAGGTGCAAGATTCATCTTTTCTCCACAAAGGTGCAACAGTCTTCTGTCTGCCCTGATTCAGGGGCTACATTAATCCAGAGTTATCTGTCTGCTCACTGTCAAGGGAGGGACATTCAGTCATTATGGCCAACTTGGCAATGATCTACTTAATCTTAATGAAACTTGTTAACCCACTTACAAAACCATCAAGGTCAATGGGGACATTCACCTGGAATAGAAATAACACCACCTTTATGTTGTGATCTATCTTAGGGAGGAGGGTTCACATGAAGATATGTAAAAGAGGAGCCTTCTGAGTGTATTCAGTCAGAAGTGCTTACCTGGCCTTTTCACATCACTGCTCATTTGCTCTAAGGTCATGCAAGGATGTTGGGCAAGGCTTAGGTACACACATTATATGTCTGCTAGAAAGGAGGGATGCATGCCCACTAGCCAACAGTATGAATTCTGCATCCATAGTGCCAGTGACCAGCTGGAGTGAATATAGATTAAGGAAAGAAAAACCAAACATTGCTGGTCTCTCAAAAGGTCCAGCAGAGTGCACCTGAAGTTCCTTCTTTCTGTTACTCAGCTTGATGACATTGCTGTTGCCAGATGAGAGTTGATAAGAAAATTTTCTTTTTAATTTTTGCTGGGGTATTCTGGGGACGATAACTCCAAACAGTAACATTTTTCAATCTCTGGAGTTGATGGAGAAAGAGAAATGGAAATGTGCTTAGATATCATAGCTAGTCAAATTCTCCTTATTCTGTTAGACCACTACAATTTGTGTGGCATCACAATCATGCAATAATTGATATTTTTCTTACCTTATTTCTTAATTTGGCCAGGTTTCATTTTAGAAATCAGTTGAGCAGCAAGTGTTTGGGCTTAAAACAGGTTGGTGGATCAGTCTCCTCCATCTGCCAGCTGTTTAGAATGCTCCCAGAATATTTCTGTCTTTCATACTTTCAAGGTTGGCTTGTCACAATCAATAAACTGTCCTTTTCCCAAAGATGTATTTTCAGCCTGCAAGGTTACTGAATTGTTTTGGCATATGCTTCTTGTATGTTTGTCAACAGGTTTATGTAAAGTAGGGGTAGTGGAAGAAATGATATGAATATGGAGGTCAAACAATATCCAAATAGAAGGATTTGGCTATACAAGACAAGACCTATATTGAGGCATGTGTTTATTTTTTATTTGCCTACCAGCAAATCCCCTGTGAAAAGGTGTTTTTTGGAACACCTACCTGTCCTTAGACTATGACCTTCCATAACCTGTCCTAACACATAGGTTACATTGCTCTTACCATAGATATTTTATCATTCACTTGATTGCTCCCTCTGCTTCAAGAGATGTAAGATTGTCTTGGAAAGAACTCTGCATGGGTTATTGCTAGTTATACAAATATTCTTGATACTTACTCTAAACCGGACTCATATGTTCAATCCTATAGGCAATTCAATGTGAGATGAAAGATGCAAATATATAATATAAAGATTCAGTGATCTATTGGTCTAGGACATACAGAATAAATATGTACCTAGAACATAAGAACATGAGCAACAGCCAGCTGGACCCAATAGTTAAGTCTGACTGCTTAGAAAGGAATCACTACATGCTGAAATGTAGGTGTCTGCCCTGAGCACATGTTAGAAATGGAGTGTTTTTGAGAGTCTGCCTTCGAAACCGGAAAGAACACACAGTAGAGAGTAGCAGATTTTTCCCCCTCTCTTATTGCACCACATGTTGTTTCAAAAACATTTCTCTGTAAGCCTCTTCTGAGGGAGGCAGAGGACACTTGAAATGGTTTGGTGAGGTAATGCAGGGAAGGGAAGTTCCACCACACATAGCCACCAGTGATCCTCTGTGCGTAGAAAATCAGTAACCTGTTTCACAAATGATCAGGACAAGCTTTTATTTGTTTTAAAGAAAAAGACTTTTATTTATTTATTTATTTATTTATTTTATTGCATTTAAACCCCGCCCATCTAGTCAATTGACTACTCTGGGCGGCGACTTTTCCCATCATGCCTAGTTTGGATGGAAGTGAACATTATTAGAATCACCAGGCACCTCACAGGTATCAAGAGGGATGACCCACAACTACAAAAACTTTAGAGCTAGGGTGGAAAAAAATCCAGATATTTTTGGAATTCATTTCTCAGATGTTCTACCTAGCATGACCAAGAGTAAGTGAGAATAAAAGCTGTAGTCTAAAACATCTTTTTTTAAAAGAATTTTATTTTTTTCTTTAAAATTTTAATACCTTTTTTAAAAAAACACCTTTATTTTAGACAATTGATCACATTACAAGTACTTACTAAATATTTTAACATTCTAAACACCAGCTATTCACACCATTTAACAAAATTATACTTAATCTCAAATCCCCATTCCATCCTAGAAAGTTACTGACCAACAATCTGAGCAATCTAGATTATTTCCTAAATCATGTGACTTCCCATTTAGTTCTTTGGTGTATTTTAATAAAGGTTTCCAAGTTTCAAAAAATTGACTGTGCTTTATTTCTTCTCTGCATATTCTGATCTTATTCATCAATTTCTCCATCAAAAACGTTTGCCATATCCTATTCAAAAATATCTGTAATCTTGGGCGTTTTTCTATTTTTTAGCAATCTCACACCTTGCTGTCCCTATAATATTTGCAATTAGGTCTTTATTAAGTAACTTCTCATTTCCCCCTGTAAATGCTGAAAATAACAGTAATATTTTGTTCGCAATTATTTTCTGATTAGTCAGTATTTCTGTCCAATTGATTACATCATGCCAAAATGCTTCTATTTGGGCAAAAAATCCACATTTGTTCCAAAGTTCCCTTTCGTCTACATTTTTTCCAACACTTATCTGATATATCCCTGTTGATTTTATGTAGCTTTGTAGGGTACAGATGCCATCTGTGAACAACTTTCAGAACCATTTCTTTCATTTTAGTTGATACTGATTTATATGGATATTTATTCCATATTCCTGTCCAAACGTCTTCAGGTATATTACTATTTAAACTCATTTCCCAAGATGCTTTGGCTCCTCTGCCCTTATCATGTTCTTTCTCAATAATACTTTTATATATTAATGAGGTCAATCCTATCCTTTTATTTTTATCTTTTTATATACAGTATTGTTCAAATTCTGTTAATGGTCTTATAGGGCCAGATTTATTATATAATTGTATTGCAAAGCTCCTTATTTGTTTTATTTGTAGCCAATTGGTTCTTATTTGCTTTGCTTTCTCTTCTATTTGTCTAACAGCAATTGGTTCCCCTGATTCAAATAAATCACTAATTCTATATATTCCAATTTGTTTCCAATGTTTAATTTGCACAAATTTCTCATGAGATTTAAAGTTTGGGTGATCTAATAGAGGACATAATGGGGATATTGGGGGAGCAAAAGTTTTCATATGTTTTCACCATATCCTTAATGTTTCAAAAATAAAAGGATTCTGTATTTGTTCTCCCTTTCTAAATAATTTTGTTGTGTAAATATGCATATTTACAATATCCATTTTTCCACCACCCTCCATTTCAACCCAGTCAAAGATTTCTTAAATTTCTTGTCTGTATAAATTTAGTAATTTATTTGTAAAGCTTCATAATATTTTTGCAAATGTGGTATCCCTAATTCTCCTTTTGCCCCTTGTCCATGTTTAACATATTTTTGCCCCTTGTCCATATTTAAAAATCTTATCTTCTTTCCCTTTCCCGCAATAAACTTTTCTAAATTTCATTGCCATAAATTTATTTTTTATATATCCGGTTGTAGAGGTATGTTTTGGTATAAAAATTAAAAAATTGGTAATACGTAAGTTTTAACTAAGGCTATTCTCCCTAACATTGACAAATTCAGACTAGCCCATATATAACCTATATATATTATAGTATAGTAATATATATATTATAGTATAGAAATATACCTATATAGGTATATTACTATTTAAACTCATTTCCCAAGAGGCTTTAGCTCCTCTGTCCTTACCATGTATTTTAAATAAAATATAATAAAATATATGTATTTTAAATAAAAGAAAAGAATTTAATTAAAAAATTAAATAAAAGAAGCCTTTTGCTTCCTAAAGTTCTTTGTATATGTTTTCTTTTCAACTTCCAGTTTTATAACATTGATTCTAAATGTAGTGATGCCAACCAACTTGGGCAACTTTAAAAGAAGATGAGACAAATCCATGGACAATAAGGGTATCAGTGACCACCAGCAGCAATGATGGTATGAAGCCTCCAACATTGAATACGTGCCTTTCAATGACAGCCCCTGAATGGAGAGTTTTGATGTCTCCTGGCCTATATGTGAGCTTGCCATAAGCAAAGGATTGGCACTGTGGAAACAGAATTCTGGACTCCATAGCACTTTGATCTGAGCTAATAGATGGCTTAATGCTATACCAGGATGAACCTTAGTGGGTGGTGACCCAATGCTTTTCCTTGTGTGCCAGGCTGAGCTCACTGACTTAGCATATGTTGAGGAAATGTCTTTAGCCTTTTGCTTCCTAAAGTTCTTTGTATATGTTTTCTTTTCAATTTCCAGTTTTATAACATTGATTCTAGATTTAAAAAATTAACAACAGCAGAACATGTCTTTATTCTGAAGCATTATTCCAAGAACTAGAAGCATTACAAATAAAACAAACAGTACAATCACTGTAAATCATTTTTAAACAGTACGTAATCATGTTGGAGGGAGTGGATTGAAGATGTTCCTTGCTGAGGCTGCTGTTTATCCTCAGACTGGTCTTGGTTTATCATCATCATCATCTTAGGACTGCAGAGCAGGAAGGGACCCATGAATCCTCAAGTCCAGCCCCTGTCCAAGAAGGCACAGTGGGGAATCAAATTCCCAACCTCTGGCTTTGCTTAAACCACTGATATGCACACTTCCTAGGTAGCAAGTCCTGTTAAACAAAGTAAAACTAACTTTGTGGAACTTCTACTGTACATGAAATCAATATGTAAAACAGTGTTGTCATAAGAGACATGCTTTCAAATATAATGAATAATGAGCACATTTATTTCTAATTAAATGGTCGCAACGCTCTTTAGAAGGCTGTGACTAAAGAAATCAGAACCAGCTGATTCTGTTTGCCTTTAACATTGCACACAATGGGCATCATGAAACTCACAATGGAGGAGGAGGGAATATCCTTATATCACTGTTTGAATAGTCCTGATACAAGTAAACATGTTAATGATTTTGCTGAGGCATTAACGAGTAGCGCAACTGAACAGATGCAGCAAAATGTCAGCCACCAAAGGGCTCTTGGAATGCAAAAAGCATTGTTTAGAAAGCAGCATCACTGAGGGAAAGTTATTAAGCAACAAGAAGTAGATTCACCTTTGTGGGAGTCTCAGGGAACATGACTGAATTCTAAAGCGGGGCACCAAGAGTTGCGGGGGGGGGGAATTAGCTATGGAGCGCTGCAAATTAACATTCATCCATGTTTTCTAAAATGCACTTCAAAATGACAGCAAAATGCAAATCATTAAAATGCAGGTACACAACAATGTCACCTAAAGGCCACCAATGAGTTGCCCTGCATCTCTTCAGAAGGTGCTCTTTGGAATTGTTCATCGTATGATCGTGGCTCCTGAACACTAAATAGGGAGAAAAGAGAGATCACACCCCTTTTTTGCCTTTCACACTAAACACACTAAACATAAGGCCAAATCAGCCGTAATGTCTGTCATTCAGAGGACAGTCACATCTCTCCCTGTGTACAGCAGAACCTACCCATGTTCTCATGGCATTGTTTAGTACTCCCTTGAAGGAGGATCAGCTAGATGATACTTTATGATATATGTTTATTGCTCAGTCAAAAGAGCATTACACTACAATATTAAGAAATAAAATAAAATAAGGAATTAGAAATTACAAACATACATATGTATGTATATATACATATTTGGTGGTGGTGGCAGTGGCAGCATGACACCGATGCTATGGTGGCAATGGCAGCAGTGGAGCAACAGGAACAGGTAGCCCCCTCCAGGCAGGAACCGAAAGCCAAACCAGGGACTAGTTCAGTTTCCCAGATGGTTTGTCACTGGTCGCAGTTCGTGGCTAACCATGAACCATCACAAACCACCACTTTTCAGGTTCATTCCCATCTCTATGTGTCATACACAACATTTGGTGGGCTTGAGTCCAACTATCAAGATAAATGGGTGTGTAGGAGAGACAGAATTCTTCTACTTCTTAAGGGCATAACCCCATCACAATTAAGCACTTTTACAATGTTGGAATCTGAAGCAAGTTACATGGGAGCAAGCCACCTTGAAAACAGTTTGATAGTGCTTAGTGTGTCAGATCCTCACTCAACTCAACAAGTCACTGGGCAACCATCAGCAAGTCCCCCACTGTCAGCCTATCCTATTTCATAAGGTTGTTTTGGGGATGAAACTGAGAGGGATGAGACCATGTAGGCTACCATACGTGCTTTTGAGGAACATTTGAACATTAAAGTAATGCATAGCTATACGGATATACAAGTTCTGTTCAGGCATCATGTCAATTCATGTTGGGGAAATATGGGCACCTGTGTTGGTCCTACATACAACATCACCATGGAAGGCATTGAGAAAAAAATAATGTAGGCATAGACAGCACCCCACAATAGAAAGCCCTAAAAAGCAAGGTTCCCTACCGTAGGTAGAGTTCTACATATGTTTCATGTGCATAAGTGTCCCAATCACCCCTTTCTGCTCAAGGCAAGAGACTGGCTTGGCATAGGCAGGAAAAGAAAGGAAAAGTCAAAAACATGGCTGGTATGTCTGCCATTGAGTTCCTATACATGTTGTCAATCTCTCCTTGGGATTACTCCTCAGAAAATATGCACACCATCAAGCAGAAAACCCCACTGGTTTCTATCAGGAGATATTAAAGGGCATATGTGATCATCCTTGAAGTGTGCTGCTGACAGATGAATACAGGTGAAAATGAAGTGACCTTGCTCCAGTATGGGAATGAGGTTCCTTTTCCTGGTGGCTTTAGCAGTAACACCCATGGTCCAGAGCTATCCAGAATTGAGTACTTAATCAGTTTAAATCAGAATACTTTCGTTTAAATGTTAACTCAGCTAAAATTGCCTGGAACAGCCATTCTACCTGACAGGCAAGAAAACACCTTTTTAAAATTAGTTTATTTTAATACAAATTATGCATACAGGTATCTGGTAAGCATATAATGTACATATAGAACACTGTTGTGTACAGTATGCAATGCATATCAAACAGCTCCGAAAGGTGACATTCCAATGTCACTTGAGCAGATTTCATCAAGCCGCCCTGAGTAGACTTGTCTAGAAGGGCGGGATAAAAATCCAATAATAAATAAATAAATAAAATCATTGGCTGGGTGATGAATGCTTCCTTCTCTTCCTCCTGCCATGCCCAAACCCAACCAAATCTTCTCTGAAGGGAGAGGAAGACCTAGACCATATCTTGGCTTGGGGAAGGCTGCAGGGAGAAGAGACGTTCCTCTTTCTAATGCAGTAGCTTGTCAATATCAGCCCCAGATATTCTTAGACTACAGAACCCAGACATCCTGACCACTGGCTGTGCTGGAATGGGATTCAGAGAATTGTAGTGTTAGAAATTCTGGGGCCCCAGGTTTGGGAGCTGATGATTCAAGAGTGGACAAATAGCACTGTGTGCAACTGATAGTGGTCATGCTAGACAAGAGCATTTTTAAAGGTCATCCAAAACTTCTGCTGGTAGTTGTTATGTGTCGTCAAGTCGTATGACCTATAGCAACCCTAACAGGACTTTCTCCTGTATGAAGAGAAAGGCCAAAAACTTCCACTACTTCTCTGCCCTTCTGCGGTCACTTGATCCCCATCAATGGCCAGAAGGAGATGATGCTTCATTTTCTATTGAACTACTGATTAATAACCTGCTGATAAAAACTATTTAAAAAGTATTTTTAAAGAGGGTTACCTATTTCAATTTGGGAATGATCTTGGGCCACATTCCATCAATGGGTGTATCTAAGGGCAGAGAGATGGACCAGGGACCAGGGGCAAAGTGAGGGGGCAAAACACACTTGGTATGGCCAGATATAATTTTTGCATGCAAAATATAGTTCAGTTCTGTGCTATACAAGAATAAGTCCCAAAGGTGAGAACTTTCATATATGCAAATACCAACCAATTCCATGTGGCAGGTTTTCTGCCTATATTCTTCTACTTAGTTTCATGCTACAACTTTCTTGACCAAAACAACTAACAGGCATTTTATATGACAGAAAATGTTACCTATAATGATCAGTAATTCTTCTCTTCATGATGAAGAGCCAAAGAACAGTAAGAAGCATACCATAAGCTCAATGTGGGTTTAACTTAATCTTTCTCAAATAAAAGACCCATCCCATATGATGATTTTGCACGCTCTATATTTTGTGTATAGATTTATATTTATTTGCATGGTAGATGACTGGAGTTGATTGGCAGTTCAAGAGATGTGTGCCAGGAGTGACAGTGAAATAATGTTTGTGAATGGAATTGCTAGCTGATTGGTCTGTATAGATCCTGGCTGAAGAGGTTCTGTTTTATATCTAAGGGTATATGAGGGAGTTGGTACGATGGTTCCAGCCGCCTGATGGTCGGTTTTACTGACCTGGAGGGGGCGCAGCTGGTGTTTGCCAACCAGCCCGGGATGGCGCGAGACAGTTCCGTTTACATCTTGAATAGTGGGCGGGGAAGCGCGACCATTTAAGGACGCGCTTCGCCCTCTTTCCTTTTCGGGCAACAATGAGGAAGGAGTGGCTGTGTCAGAGGAGCTTGCGAAGGGAGTTCGAACGGATCTGAAACTGCTGGTTGGCGCTTTGCTGCTTTGAAGGCAGCAGCGGTCGTGTATGTGGACGGGAGGGCAGCTTTCAGCTCCTTCCCTGGGTTCGAATTTTATTTGGTTTATTTTAGTTACTAGCCAATTGGAGTTTTATTGTTTTGCTTCAATTATTTCTGGATTAGTTTTTAATTTGACTCTTGGGGCGAGAGAGGCGGGAAGCGGCGGAGCGGGTTTCGTGCCCGCCCTGTCACGACGCGACAAGACGACCCAATTTTTATTGCAGATTGCCTGGGTTATTCCGATTATTTTCTATTAGTTCTGTTTTAACGTATTGCCAAGTTATTTTGTGTAATCTGGTTCATTTGAATTCTACAAGGGGGTATTACAGCCAAGGGAAGCCATTTTGGGTTTCATTTTCGCGCCCTATTCTCTCGCCCGCCTTTTTAAGTTCAACGGCCTGTTGCTGGCAAAGCCTTTGGGTTGTCAGCAGTAAACATTGTAGAAGGAAGTAATTACAAATTAATTTCTGAATAGTATAATGCTGTTTAGTTTAGCTGCTTTTACATAGAATAGATTTGTTTACAGGCATAGAGGACAGTGATTACAGGCTATTTTGCTAAATAAAATATATTATTGTTTATATTGGCAAGTTTACATACATTAAATTTGAGTACAGATTAATTCTAAAGCAATATCATTATAGGCTAATTGAATTCATTAATTATTGCTGTAATTAGAATATTTTAAATCAATAATTGGAACAAGATAGGAGTAAATTTAGATATAATTAGTGATTAAAATTGATTGGGGGGTTAGTCTTAAAAGTTGAATAATTTGAATTAGGCGATAAAAAATTTAATAAATTACCATTATGCTGTAGATTCGCTTACAGCTCATTAGATTTTATAATTTCATTTCATAGGTGATATTGGATTATAATTTATTATAAGGGCCCTATTTTCATTATTGAGAGAGGGACTAGCCTGATAGGGCGCCATCTGCTGGTCAATTTTTAAAATAAAAATAAGTAGATAATAATAAAATATAAATAAGTAAATAAGTAAATAATTCAAAAAAAAAGAAAAGAAAAAGTTTTATTGGCACTTGGCTGGATAGCTCAGTAGTTTAGGTATCTGCCTGTGGAGCCAGAGGTTGAGAGTTCGATTTCCCACTGGGCCTCATGTGAGTCGAGCCAGCCTTTGAAGCCTTGAGTAAACTGCACTGCACAGTCCCAGGGTGCCCCCAGTAGAAGGGAATGTTAAACCACTTCTGAGCGTCTCTGCCTGGAAAAGCCTGAAAGGGGTCACCCTAAGTCAGAATTGACTTGATGGCACATGATTATTTACAGAATAAGAAAAGTTATTGGTGGGCAATCAAAGAGTGATAGCTGATATTGAGCAGGTAGTGTTACCTGGGGCTGACTTAGATCATAATAGCCACTAAGAGGGGGCGTGGTACAAGTAAAACAAAAACAAACAAACAAACAAAACCCAGCTAAAAGAGACCCGTTCCACAAGTGTCTCCAGAGCGGTCGTCCTCTGATGAGGAATCAGGGCCGATTTGTAAGGAATTACAGGAAAAAATGGCGGCCTTAGAGGCACAGAAGGTGGCAAAACAAACACCTCGGCAATGAGAGGTATCTCCTCACCGATCGGCCAGGGACGCTATGGGCCGCAGAAAGACTAAGTTACGGGTTTTGGCTCAAGGCCTGATGGACCGTTTTGCTGCTTTTGAGACCACACAGGTTCCGGAGAGGGATGAGCAAGCAGTGGCTGAGGGGTCTTCAGGTGCTCCTAAGGTCAAGACTGGACAGAAGTGTGCAAGGATGGACACATTGGGGGCGCACGAAGCAATGACCATGGATCAGGCTGAGCGCGAGTTGGCAGAGGAGGCTGGCCCCAGCATGTCCCAGCTGGTGGACATCCCCAGTACATCCTTAGGGTCATCTGTCCACACAGGTTTTGGTGAGAGAGGAACCTGCCGTGGCTGAAGGGTCTTTGGCCACCACCAAGGTCTTGACAGGTCGAAAGAGTACCCACGAAGACACCACGGGGATGCAAGAAGCAACGGCTGCAACTCATGATGAGCGTGACTTCGCAGAGGAGGCCGGGCCTAGCACATCTCGGGTTGGTGACGTCCCCAGGACGTCAATTGGGTCCTCCGGTGAGTCATCTTTCGCGCATAGTTCATATTCACCTTACACTGCCTGGCCATGGGCCTGAGGCTTCCCATTTACGCGCTCTGCATTCACACCCTACAACGTACTACCCACAGGCGAGACCAGTGTGGCTTGGCCTTTGGCCAATGTGCCAGCTCATGGATGGGGTATGACACATGTGACTACACCCTCAATTGGGACACCTAGTGCAGGAGGCAGATCTGGGGCTCTTCAGCATCCGTCGGTGCCCAACACAGGGTACAACACTATGCCCCTGGCGGCTATGCCCTTTGGAGATTATTCCACGCCATTACTTTTATTGATCTCCTGAACCGTGAAGTGGATAATAAGGAGATAGATGAGTATGACGAGAAAGGGAAAGAGAAACGCAGACGTAAGAAACCTTATAGGACATGGGCTAATTGGATCCCGGGTTTCATCATTTACGCTGGGGTAGTAGTCTAGACTCAACCCTGGCGAGCTTATTCACTGTTACAATACTTCGACATTATATATAGGGCACATACAGACTTCGCAGGGCAGGCTTGTCTTCAATGTGACCATGCCTTTAGAATTAGGAGTGCCATTCAGCCCAACTTACGCTGGGATGGACTGCAGCCAGGTCTCTGGTTACAACATATGACCCCGGCTAGACCTAACATTGGAGATGGAATTGACAGTGGCCAGTTGAATAGGAAATTGGCCAGCTCGGTTACTCCCTGCCCTGGTGCGGGGCGAGCAGTTCAAACTCGCCTGCCTTGCTTCGACTTTAACTACAAGGGTTCCTCTTCAAGAAACCCTTGTATAGTTCAGTCACGAATGCTTTAATGGTGCAGGAAAACACCAAAAGTCCAATTGTTTTAAAGCAGGAGTTCAGCGCCAGAATAAGGGATCAGGAGGTGGAAAGATGCCCAATGGGGGCGGCGGTACTGCTGGTTAGGGGTTCCACCCTAGTTTAAATTGAGGTGTTAGAGGCTTGGCTGCAGACACACTCTCGGGACGACGATGCACTATACCTGAATCAGGGTTTTCGTTATGGCTTTCGTATCCCTGCTTTAGGGGACTGTACAGCCTTCATGGCGAGTAACCTCCGGTCCGTTAGACGTATGGAGGACATTGTGTTGAATAAAATTAATAAAGAAGTCAAAGAGGGCCGGGTCCTGGGCCCCTTTCCCAATTTGCCTTTGGTGAATTTGAGAGTTTCTCCATTAGGTATAGTTCCCAAAAATGGCCCCGGGGGAGTTTCGCTTGAACCATCATTTGTCTTTCCCAGAAGGGGCATCGGTTAATGACGCCATTACCCCGGTATTGCACACAGTTAAATACACTCTATTTGATGAAGCTGCCCAAATGGTTAGGGCTTGCGGAATGGGGGTGGAGCTGGCAAGATGTGATGTTGAATCAGCCTTTAGAATTTTGCCTGTCCACCCCCTTGACTTTAATCTATTAGGCTTTCAGTTTCAAGGATTGTTTTACATTGACAGAGCATTACCTTTGGGATGCTCGATTTCGTGTGCCGCTTTCGAAAAGTTTAGTACATCTATTGAGGGCCCGGCCACGTCCTTAACCTTTCTTGGTATTGAGTTGGATTCTATCCAACAAACTTCTAGACTGCCTCATAAGAAATTGGCTGATCTTAGAGCCAGAATTAGTGAGTTGTTACGTAAGAAAAAGGCGGCTCTTCACGAGCTACAGGAGGTAGAGGGACATTTAAATTTCACTTGTAGAGTAGTGGCTCCGGGCCGGGCTTTTGTTTGGCGTCTTTGCGCCACTATGAGGCGTCTTAAACGACCGATGCACAGGTCTAGAATGACTAAGGGTATGGGGAAAGATATGCTCATGTGGCAGATTGGAGTGACTAAGCATCGAGAGCGATCGGTAGGGCATTAGCTCCTAGGACTAGGAAGGGTTATCTAATTACACGCCGTGAGTTCCAGGAGTTTAGGGCTTCCACGGAGCTGGAACAGTTATGGCCGGCTCCTGTAGAACAATTACAACAATTTATAGTTTTTCTTTGTAGAAAGGGGCTTGCGCCAAGCAACATAAAGGGTAAACTGCCAGCGCTGGCCTTTTCTGCAAAGAGTAACGGCCATAAGGACTTTACTAGTGATTACAGGATAAGGTGAATGTTGGAAGGATGGTCTAAGGAGAGGGGGAGGGTGTACGATTCCAGGACCTATCTCCCCACTCCTTCTCGAAGAACTATGTGATCAACGGGAAAGTTTATGTAAGGACCAATATGAAGTGGATTTGTTTAAAGCAGTAGGTTCTATAAACCCTTTTTAGAGCCCTTCAGGTCAGTGCGTTGGCTGCAGCAGGAAAGGCAGACACCCCTAGATATGCACTGCAGCAGGGTGACGTTATGATCCAGGACAACAGTTTAAAAATTATAATTAGGCGATCAAAGGCCGACCTGATAAGGCAAAGGGAGATTGTTGGTGTTGGGGTAATGTGGCATTAGGAGTAGTTGTCTTGTCGATGCTGCCTAGGCATTCATGGAGTGTAGAGGTTAAGGGCCTGGATACTTTTACAGCATGCAGACAAGTCACCATTACCGAGTTATCAATTTTGGAGGCTCACGGACCTGGCATTGGACAGAATAGGCGTTGGGGGTTTGAGATTTGGGACACATTCTTTTAGAATTGGAGCAGCATCCACAGTGGCTGCTCCCGCGTACAGTACAGAGCAAACTAAGCACTTGGGACGTTGGTCCTCCTCTAGCTATCAACAGTATATCAGAACCCTACCTAATGTGTAGGCAGGGCTTATTATGTCGTTTCAGGTGCTGCGGGGACTGGAGGTCGAAGACACGTTATGATCATCCGCCACGGCTTTGTTATTGGGCAGAACCTTGTGCTGCCAAGTCCCACTTGGGGACTGCTCTTGGGGCTTGGTGCCCATGCTCATGCTTACTTGAGAGGCGTGCGTGGCTTGCCTTGGATCCAGCTTGGACGGCTGACAGTGTTTGACCAGCGCCACGGCTTTGTTATTGGGCAGAACCTTGTGCTGCCAAGTCCCACTTGGGGACTGCTCTTGGGGCTTTGTGCCCATGCTCATGCTTACTTGAGAGGCGTGCGTGGCTTGCTATGGATCCAGCTTGGACGGCTAATGGCGTTTGACCAGTCCCCGCCAGATGTCTTGCTGATGCATTCGGGCAGCAACGGTTTGCCTCGTGCACCTGCTATGCTGATCGTGTGGTTCACGATCATTCCGCGGCTAGCCTGTTGGGGCGCCCGGAGCATTGTTGATGTTAACATGACCCTGTGGCATGTTAACCGAGAAGTGGGTGGAGGTGTCTGCATTGGCCTCGGATCGGTGAATTGTCACCACAGGATCCAATGGTGCTATGTTGCTTTGCTTCGCAGTGATGGTGTCCACCTCTCTGATGCAGGTTTGGACATATTTTTGGAAGACATTTGAAGGGGCCTGCTTCCTGAGCTTAGAGGCTCTATGGCGGGCATGGGACTTAGCTAGGCTAGTCCCTATGCTGTGGCGGGTAGTGCGGAAAAACAGGTATTTTCGGTGTGTCCCATTTGTAATTTCAGGTAAGCCAACAGCGCATCCGACCTCCCGGCTCTGCGGATCGTGCGATTACAGGGCCGGTGCAGGAAGGATGCGCTGGGCCACTTCCGGACCAACAGTCATCAAGAAAAGATGTCTTGAGGTCTGGGGGTGTTTAATTAGCGGCCAGCCGGGTTCCTGCTGTCTGGTAGACCGCTGGAACCTGGGGTCGGGGACTCGCCCAATTTATGATTAAGGGGTATTGGTTACCCCTACCTGTCACCTTTTTCAGCACTACAGCAGGCCCCTTATTTTTGGCCTATTGATGACAAATACAGCTTCTAGTCAATAAAGTGTGGCCCGCATTTAATCCAATAATTTTGTCTCGCGTCTTTATTCCGGGATTGGGTGGGCAAGGTTCCAGCCGCCTGACGGTCAGTTTTACTGACCTGGAGGGGGCGCAGCTGGTGTTTGCCAACCAGCCCGGATAGCACGAGACAGCTCTGTTTACATCTTGAATAGTAGGCGGGGAAGCGCGACCATTTAAGGACGCGCTTCCCCGCGCTTCGCCCTCTTTCCTTTTCGGGCACCCGCCCTCCCTCCCTATTTCTAGTGTGATTTGGGTCGCCATTTTGGGGCCGGATAGGAATTTTTGACCTTCATCCTGATTGGCTCTTGGATGGGGGGATTTTTCGCCTATCCCACACTGGATAAGTGTTGTTGGCAATTTGGTGGCATATTTCGGTCACACTGGCGGGTAGTGCGGAAAAACAGGTATTTTCGGTGTGTCCCATATGTAATTTCAGGTAAGCCAACAGCGCATCCGACCTCCCGGCTCTGCGGATCGTGCGATTACAGGGCCGGTGCGGGAAGGATGCGCTGGGCCACTTCCGGACCAACAGTCATCAAGAAAAGATGTCTTGAGGTCTGGGGGTGTTTAATTAGCGGCCAGCCGGGTTCCTGCTGTCTGGTAGACCGCTGGAACCTGGGGTCGGGGACTCACCCAATTTATGATTAAGGGGTATTGGTTACCCCTACCTGTCACCTTTTTCAGCACTACAGCAGGCCCCTTATTTTTGGCCTATTGATGACAAATACAGCTTCTAGTCAATAAAGTGTGGCCCGCATTTAATCCAATAATTTTGTCTCGCATCTTTATTCCGGGATTGGGTGGGCAAATGTGTGTTGGTTAGGGTTCACATCATTAGTCAGAGCTGAGTGTGATCTGACTGTGAGAAGAAGCTGTGAATAACAGTGCTGTCTTGTCAGTACTTATATCAACATAAGTATCTATCCATGGGACAGTGGAAGTGTTTAAATTTAAAAGGAAGTAAATGTTTATGACTGAAGAAACTGACAATTGAAACACTAATCTTACAGTTTATGTTTACCTGTTCATTGAAACTTTTTATTCCTTTGTTTTTTTAATTTAAATAAAGCTATTCATTTGTTTACAAAGTCTTATTATTTTATCAACATCCAGTCCTAAGATATCACACGCCCACAAATACCAGTCAGTGCCATAATGTATAGGTTTTTGTTGAGTCATCAAAGTAGACTAACTTTTGCTCTATTCCACCAACAACCTTCTTCCTTTTAAAAAGGTCAACCTTTAGCTGAGCCATTGTCATACAAGCAGTATAGTAGAGAAGACTGGGTTTATCATTCAAGTGAAGGAGTTCCTGTTCATAAGTTTAAATAGCAACCCCAAACTTAATGCAGCGAATTGGAGGTGGTTCTTAAGCAGCTAGAGAAGTAGTTTTTAGCAGCTTTTTGTAGGCTATTGGCCAGAGGACCAGGCCTGTTTATTATCTGTTTGAGGCAGAACAGAACAATAAAATCATACTGAATTTTAGATCAATAAATAATTATCTTGTAAAGGGCAAAAAAGTTCAGAAATTACTTGCTAACTTTCTAGGAGCTTTGCTCCCAGAGCATATTCCCAATGAAAAATTAACCTCACAAACACACTCTCCTGTTGGTTTTAAATATTTTAAATATTTTACATATTTAATATTTTAAATATTTTAAATATTTTATAACAAGGACCAAAAATGATGAAATGATAAACATGTGTCATTACATGCACCAGTGTAAGTGGAAAACAAGACATACAGAAGACATGCCAAGCTGATAAAGGTTGCAGATGGAATTTTGCTGCTCTTAAGCTCTCTGCTTCCTACAGGTGTAGACATTTGTTAATTTTGTTATATTCTTCAAAAACTAACTGAAACCATATTTGCCCCATTTTCCATCAGTCAACTTCATATGTACAGCTCTTCCCAGCACAGAGACTACTATATTGTGTATGTCTGCCGTATAAGTATTAAAGATAAGGGCCCTGTCAGGGACAGAAAAAAGAGGTGGTAATCCCAGTTGAGCGTCATGGACCAGACTGACACACAAGGACTGAAGGCCAAATGTTGAAGATCTAAACATTTCAAAGCCCTGGGATGGATGGATGAACCTGTGGGTTTCTCTCACTTTCAAGTTGTTTTGTAATCCAACTCGTATCCTGTTTATAAAGATTGTGGATTTCAGTGTATTCCTATTTTTTAAAAAACCCACCATGAAATTAAGTTCTTGCCCTTTCCTAGACACACCAGTGTACTCCCCTTCTCTATGATGAGCAGTTTTAATAGGCTCGCTTCCCCAGTCACATACCAATTCCAGCCTTCATCTATGCTTTATTCCCAGGACCACTCTAACAGCTCTCTTTACTCACCTGCATAGCTGTGTTCAAGTTTAGAAGGCCAAATCAGTCTGCTACATGTCATAGCCGGCCATCGCCTCTGCGTATATATTTGTCAGTCTTGCATGGCCACTAGGGATGGACTACAATAGCTGGAGCTTCCTAACCCCCACAGTTATGGCCAGAAGCCATGCTGCCAGGGGGATTCTGGGAATTGTATTCCAAAGAAATAAGATTTCCAAGACCTGAAACATAGATATAGAAATTTACTTCACACGGAATGAAAGTAGTTCTGAGTTTGCAGCCGGAGCTGTTGTATTTGTGCATGTGGGGGAGAGGGGGTTATTTCCAAATTGAATTTTTTTTCCTTCCTCACTTCCATCAAGCTTAGAGGCTGTTCTAGGTGAAATCTAATGTCATACCATCATTTGGCAAACCCCATTCAAGTCTGCACATCCTTCCTTTCCCCTACATCTCAAAGAGAACAGAAGATACAACTTTAAAGTCTTCTCTTCATTTCCCTCCCCCCACCCATCCTGCTTATTGAAACATCTCACATTATTAAGCTTCCACACATTTTTGTGCCTTCTTGGAGTTACCTATTAAAGGTTTTACCGCAATCTGGATTTGGGAATTTTTCTTATAACCGGCATGGCTGCCTTTACTTTTTTTTTTTAAAAGTGTATTTTAATTTAATGAGCTTCTCCAAGAAACCTTACTTCCAAACTCTCATTCGGCATTGCTGACAACAACCAATAATGAAAACAAGCAAAGAACGTTTATTTGGTAACCATTTATGCCTGTATGTTTTCCAAAGATAACTACTGCACATCACTGAGTCCGTTGATGGTCAATGTCAGGGGAACTACTGCAGGAACAAATTTAAGATAAAGGGAAAGGCAGGAAGCCAAGTATCTATGATAATGCCAAATGACATCACTTATTTTGGCAATAAGTAGTGTCACAAATGATCTCATTGTATCTTTGATGTTCCTGGGGGAAGGAGGGAACTTCAAAGTCCTCTTGCTGGTTTTGAGTTTTGCAACACCTTGAATTTTTCTTTTTTCACTGCTTGTGTTCCAGGCAACAAACATGACACATAAAGCTGTGATTAGGTGCTCTATCCACTGGGGCAATGAAGTTACTAACTGGGGGTATTTCATTTCCCTTTAACAAATGGTTTTGTTGAGTAAGTTTGAGTAAATTGCATAGTTTCAGATGGGGAAGGAGGGAACTAATGAAGGAACAACAGAAACAGGCGGGAGTTTGACCTGCACATTGGAGACTGAGCAGTAGTTGATGACACTGATTTTCACCCCTCTGACCAATGTCAGAGGCCATTGTTTTCCCCATTTTCATGTTTTCACTATTGTGACCCAATCAAATAAATGCAAATGCTTTGGAATACTTAGATACAAATTGAATTGGACAGGCTACAAATTGACTCAAAGCAAATCGGTTGCTACTCGTAAAACAAATAACCTGGACCAAATTGAAGCTCATGGTATTTTCATACCCTTAATTCTTATCAATGTTCCACAGTGGCTCTTTAGCATGACTCAAAATCAAAAATCAAGATGGATTCAGTAGGACAAGACTTGGTACTTGATAGGTAGTTTCTTCAGGCACAGAAGTAATGATGTCACCTATGGCAACCATTCCATTCTTCTATTTGCTCCTATGAGAAAAGTAAAGCATGGTTATTAAGAACACATAGCCTGTCTTTCAGTCTCTTGATTTAACTTAACTTAAGCAGAGTTCTTAAAAAATCTTAGTATGAGCATGCAATGTATCACTATCAAAGACCGGAAAAGTTAATTTCTAACAAAAAAATCATTATGCATCTTCTTGCAAAGCTGTCAGATTAGCTACCCATTAATAGCACATGTTTTTTAAATGTACCTCATCATGTTTTCCATATCTTTTTAAAGGGGAAAAAACAACAACAGCAACTTAAGCTTCATAAGAGAAAGCCATAGAAGCTGAAATTTTCTACTCAAAATACCTCTAAAACCGCCCTATAAAAATAGCTTTTAAGACTATAAAATTAATGTTGCCAAAAAGATTATGAGTTAGTGGTTATTGTCAACCATCCATTTTGCAATTTGACTTTGATGAACAAAATACATGCACTGCCCCACATGTGACCCTCTCAAAACAAAGCCTCCTCATACAAGCACAACCTACTCGTCACCCATTACATGTTGAAAGTACACATGACTGTATTGTGGGCCTGCACGAACTATCCCATCCATGAAGATGTGTGTGCCAGCCACATCCTGAATAGCCACACATTAAATGGCTGAGTAAGGCCCTCCAAATATGCTAAAGGTATCTGCATAAAGACTCCATTGCTCATGGAAGAATTCTAGACTTATCAGGATTGGCAACATGAATAACAATAAAATCTGCATCCTCAGCATTCTTCTCTTGTCCACTTCCACATTTGGTCCATGCTCACTTCTGTAGGGTTGTGGGTTCATTTGCCTTTCTTGCTTGCTTTGTTTTGTTTTTTTACTAAATAGATGAAATACGTGCCTTTTGCTGCCTTTAAACAAAGGGTGCCTGTTTATGTGCATGTTTCAAATTGTCCACAAGGCTTGAACACCTTCCCTTAAGAGCAAATCAGGGGTAGGCAACTTTTTTCTACCTTAGAACCTTCCAAGAGCCATATACTCTGGTAAAAAATGAGAAAAAGAAACCCTGTTTAGTGGCTAGAAGTCAATTTCCAGTCTTTTTTTAAAATGGTGATTTGTAGATATTAAATGATGCCAGAAGGGTGACCTAAATAAAAGAGGGATCATAATTTTTGATGTCCTCCATGAAAAGAGGCATTGGGGCCCTAAATACATCCTTGGAGGTCACAGCCCACATTTTGCCCATCCCAGACTAAAAGCCTGGGTTTGTTTCTTGGTTGCTTGCCAAAGGATGTCTCTATGATAGGAAACGTTTTCATATATGTTGTCCCCCCTCCCCAATATGGTTCTAAAATCTACTCAGCTTTGATTATTCCCCTTTTCAGAATCCTGCTGCCCCATCTAAGCACAAAACCTTTGCATCTCTTTTCATTCCCCCTTCCCAGACTTTGTCTGGTCAGAAGCAGTCATTATAGCCCAAAATGCCATCCATTTCTGTCAAGAATTAAAATGTTACAAACAAATGTTGATAACGCTACTTAAGTCAAGTGGGTCACATACAGCGTTTCATTTTCGGAGGTGAAACAAGGCTTCTGGTCTAAGCCAAGGGGGATTATGCTTGACGTGGTTTGAGCTCAATTGCCCCAATTCCTGAGGTACCAGAAAGGGGGTCCAAAGTGAATCTTCTCTATGGCACACATATCTAACATATATTCATCATTGACAGTTTTTGTGTGTCTACTAAATATGTATCCCATGAAACAATTACTGGGTGTCTGCTATAGAAGACAGTAGATCTCCCAATGGAGGCAATCCACAAGGAGTTTTTCCTATCCTAGTTATAACTGAAAGGAATGGGAACATCAAACCTACTGTGTTAGACTAACTTGCACTGTATTGTGCCCTAGTTTCATAAATGGAAATACATGTCATGTGAATTTTCCAACTGAGACCCAAACCATTTTGGCAAAGTCCAGAGTTCAGTGGAAGATGGGCAACAGTGAATTAACACAAGAGGCCATGATGAATGAGACCCATTTATCCAAATGTATAATTGTCCATGTTGTTGTTTAGTCAGTAAGTCGTGTCCGACTCTTTGTGACCCCATGGACCAGAGCACGCCAGGCCCTCCTGTCTTCCACTGCCTCCCAGAGTTTGGTCAAAATAATTGTCCATAGACATGCTCTTTTCTAATGTCTCTTGACAAAGAAAGCAATTGAGTTCTCAGCCACAAACAATATTTGGAACGGTGAAAGGGCTGCCAAGAATTTGCAGCTTTACATCCTTGTATCGGCCTAATGAGAAGATAATATCCCATCCCTTTTCTTCAGAGAGCATACCAGTTGTCTTTCAGATAAATGTCTGTAACAGTCCAGAAAAATAAACACGTTCAAGATTCGTTTAAGGACAGTTATGTTACATTTATGTTTTATAATCCAAGAACACAGCCTAAATAACCTTCTGTGCTCCCTTTTTACTGAATTAATGCTGTCAAGAAAAGGGGAGCCACAGAGTTGAAATTCAAATTGAAATTAGGTCACTGAACCAAAGTGATTGGTTAATACCTCTTCCATGAGTAATATTGATTTTTCTGATAAAGACAGGCTTAGGAAGATGGAATAAGTAAGCTCTACAGTTAGTTCTGGTGCATGGCCTATGTTAGGAGAAGTTGTTATCTGCAGGATTTCATTAATAAGAAAATGAACTGGAAGCATAGGCAAACAAGGGTAGAAAGTTACGGCTGAAATCCTTCTGTGTGTAAAAGAAGCCAAGCCCTGAAAAATGATCTCACCATTTGCTAACATAGATTCTAACTTTGTTGTTGTTTGTTTGTTTTTTAAAAAACAAACAAACCTCAGTTTGCTCATGTCTGAAATGTCAAAGAACTAACGCTCATGCATTCTGATACCATTTTGAAAACTGAAAGGCAATTTTTTGTAAGGAAACATGAACAATTGTTCAGAGATGAACTTGCTGTGAGGAACCTAGGCAGCTATGTTTAAGTCCACTTTGGAGTTGGGGCTTTCCTCTCAAATCCAGAAACTTCATATTGCCTTCCAATAAAAATTGCTGTCATTCCAAGCCCTTGTTACTTTTTGGGCCTAGAACTCTGGTGTGCCATATAGTGATTTGTCAATGCACAGACATTGCATTTAGATTTAACCCAAGCAAACTCAAGTATCAGTTCTGAAAACTACACAAAATTGTTCTTGTCTTGGCCAGCAAGAATGCGCATACAGGTAATCTTTGTGGGACAAATAGGAATTAAATGGCAATTAAATCCCACAAGTGACTCAACTGGGGCATTGATAGAGGAAAATGATGGCTATTTTCTTTCTGCTTGCCTATATTTTATTATGTATATATGTATATATATATATATACATGAAGGAAGAGAAGGGATCCAGAATTTTAGAATGTTTGGTTTTAAGAAGTATTCTGAAAAAAGAAGGGGGAAAACCGAAACAAACCAGGAAAAAGTAGGGCTTAGGGATAGATTTGGGATAGTGCTGGTGTACCGCTCTCCCCACAACCCAGCACTCACCCTGCCAAGGTTGGCTGAGTTCATTTTGGCTATGATGCTGAAGTTGCCCAGACTATTGATAGTTGAGGACTTCAACATCCATTCTGAAGCGGTACTGTCTTGTCCGGCCCTGGACTTCATGGGTGCCATGACAGCTACGAACCTATCCAAACATGTCACCTGCCCCACACATTCAGCTGGCCACACTCTGGACCTGGTGTTCTCAACTACACAGGTGGAAAGTGATCTGAGGGTGTGGAATGTGAGCTCATGCTCACTGTCATGTTAAATGTCAGTATTTAAGCAGAGCCTGGCATATATATATATGTATATATATATATGCCTGCAATCCCAGAAGCCCCATGCCAGCATGTCAAAAGGCTTTCGGAAAAGCCTCCAAGCTCCATATTTGAGGGACCAATTAGGGATGACTCATGGACTGAATTTATCCCCAAATTATGGAAACAATACACACACCTGCTCACAAGCAGACTATGGTATTATCTCCACTGGTAGATTTCCAGCTTTGTCTCAACAGAAGAAGCATCACACACAAGCTTTTATAACTGTTCCTGTCACCAGTACATGGCAGGTGATTCTTGGCTGTGAGAGTCACCATAGCTGGTTTGAACTTAGAAGAAGTGGACAAGGAGGCTGTTCATGAGTGAGGACCACTGTTGAACTCACAGTGCTGAGGATCACTGCTGAGCAATTGTGCAAAGGGTTGTACAATCCACATCAAAGTTTGACCACCCTCATTTTGCCTTATGGAAAAAGAAACATAAGGCAGGGTCTGGTTCACCAAATGGGCCTATTAGAGGATGCGAAAATGGCTTGATATCTGGGAAACCATTATTCCTGAAATCCTTCAGCAGACCTACATTTCAGAACATGCAAAGCAGGAAGCTTCTTCATCCTTTTGCTCTTCTTTCTAAATTACAGCAGAAGCGGGAGATGATTGTCCTTTGTATGTGTGTTTAGCACGGAAGTTCGTTGATTAAGCAGCTCATATTGATTCGTTTTCCCACACAGAAAATCCTATTAAAAGCCATCCAACCTGCCATGATAAATCTTGTTTGGGCATTTCAAGCCATTATAGAAGAATAAATGAAAGGGGAACATAATCACTTCAGACACTAAGAGTGCAGTCCTCCTAACAAAATTACTATGGAGTAAACTCCCATTGAACACAGTGGGACTTCCTTATGAGTGAACATGCATAACCTTGCACTGAATATATGCTATTATTTTATTGATTTATAAATATTTATAAATCTCCTAGATCAGAAAATTTCAAAGGGATGTAATATACACAACACACATAATTTAATAATAATAATATTTTTGTTGTCTATTAAATAGATGGCAGTTGGACTACACAGGGAAGACTGGTAAAAAGGAGGGGGGATTTTCATCTTCAATCTAAAAATAAAAATTGTTGGAACATGCTGGCTAAAATCCAATATGTGTTTGGCCAAAGCATGAAGAAGTGCCCCATGTCGGTCTGATTAGCTAGCTAATTAGGTGTGGGCTAGATAGAACAATTCTCAGGTGGATATCCAGTTGTTACAGAATTGTACTCAGAGAGTGTTTATCAATGGCTCCTTTTCATACTGGGAAGAGGTGACAAGTGGAGTATCAAAAGGCTCAGCCCTGGGTCCAATGCTCTTCAACATGTTTGTTAATGACTTGGATGAGTGGATGCAGGGAATTCTTATAAAATTTGCAGATGACACAAAATCGGGTTGAATGGCTCATAACCTTGAAAGACAGAAACAAAACTCAACAAGATTTTGAGAGGGCATACAACTGAATGGCCTTGTAAGCTCCTTCCAACTCCATTATTCTATAATTCAATGACACAAAAACTATTAATGAAGGTTTAGGCAAACTGTGTTCAGAGCTTACAAACTTTACTTTTGGGGACAACTTCCAGAATCTTCCTACAAGCTAAGGAATTCTAGGAGTTGGAGTCCAAAAAGGTAAAGTTCTCAAGTTCATCCTGTGGAGTCAACTCCTCCATAAGTTCCATTGATTCCGTTGGCCTACTCTAGTTACTACTGGATTTCAGCCAATGTGTTTTTGAGAGAAGAGTGCTTAATATAGGGAGTGCCAAATGTAGTGTGCACTTCTATGTACACTTGCTAGAAGGAGGGTGTCATTAAACTTGATGGAACTTAACTTGGGGGTAACATTGTTTAAACTACAGATGCTGATGAAACTTGAAATAAGTTGGTTCAAATCTAGCTGGCTGACACTTTCCAAATAATACTCAGCTGAGACTTTAAAAAAACCAACATTAATATTTTTGTAATTCCAAGCAAGAGAGAGTGCAAGTTTATATATTTCAGTCTTCACTTGGACTAAGTACTTCCTGGCTTCCTTGCTTTCAGGTGAAGTGTTCCCTAATCCATTAAGGCAATTGAGGTAAATAAATATAATTATAAATAGTAATAAAGTCAGTAAACCATGTTTGATCATGAAATAAGTTAAAACAAGTTTAAAATAAAGTTTTCTGCAGATAAACTGGGAAAACAGCTGGGACCCACACCACCAATCTTTGTACCAGACCACACTGCCATTTGATGTGCACTGGTGGGCACGGAATCCCATTTAAATGTGTTCATAAACTAACTTGCATTCATAGAGCATGAAGGAGACCAAAAAATATACTATACCGACTCCTCTCTGGTTTATCAAATTTAAATGAAGAGCCTAGAGACACCACAGCAGGTGTCAGAAGTTTCAGAACATTTTCTCATTCCTGGGCTCAGAATATGATGCATTTGTTCCCCAGCTAATAAATTAAACACAGTATGTGGCATTGTGCAGCTTAACGTCTCTTTTCAAAGGGAAGCTGCTTTCCTAAGCACACACATCTGCAAGCGTTTAAATCTAGTCTTCAGACACAAAACACTTGGATCAGATGTTACTTTTCTTAAGTTTTTCACTTTTCACTTTGGGCTGGGAGATTCTCATAACAATAGTTTATGAGCACACTGGCTGCTATGCTTTTTTTTTTTAATATTCATTAGACCTATCTGAATTATTCATAGGAACTTGCAATTAGCATCAGTTTCCTTACTTGTTCTGAAAGATTTGGCTGTAAATTAGGCCTTGTGGATTTGTTTGCCTTTGAATCTGTTATAAGGTTTCAGAAGCTTTCTGCTCTGAAAAGATGGTGGAAGACTCTTCTGGAGCAAACCAGTGACTCTGGGCAGTCTGGGATTTGGGTAGCACTCTGAACTCTTCCAGCTTGCAGATTATTCTAGCATCCCCAAGTAGTATCATAAAAGAGATATTTCTTTCACCCTATGTACAAAATCATTTCTTCAAAAAGCCTCCTGTTTATGAATGTGGAATATTGTCTTTCTCTATCCATGATGCAAAACACCAGAATACAGCCCAATATTGCTGCACAATATTGTTCCTGTGTTGCCAGCAGAAAAAAGGATGCCAAACTTTACCTAGCAAAGGGCAGTCTGAATGTTGATGATACCAATGGCAGCAGTCAAGATGGTGTACAGGATACCCTCGTATGCTTACTACCATTGACAAAGAGACACTAAGCAGGGGGAAATCCCAGAACCTGACTCCTTTTTTCATTAGTTAACCAATTCTCACCAAAATACAAAGCAATAGTCAGGGCTGTTTTTCAAAACCTGTTAATGCACTCAAGCTGCACTTTCCTATACTATGAATTGAATAACAATACAGGTTAGAAATTTCTGGCCCACATTCTTTATTTTCCTTATATTGTATTTGGTATTCTTGATCTCTTTCCTGTATATATAAACTTCTCATTTACTCATTTTTTGGGGGGAGATCCTTTGGCAATCCAACTAGAATTGTATAGAACAGATAATCAAATTTTGGTAGGGCAGGCATTTTGATGAAAGAGATTATTCCCAACCATGTTAATTTCAACTTCTTCCAGTTATGTATTAAATCATGTATCTGGTAAATTATGGGTTTATAATTAAGGGAATTTGTTTCACTTAAAGTAGCTGGTATTATTATACTTAAACATTTTATCTATGTAACAGTGATACCCTTAAATATCTGTAGGGATTTCCTCTCTTGATCAAGCACACTGAGCCCTAATATTTTAGTTTTTTTTTTTAATCAGTCCTTAAACCAGATACTAAACCATATTTTGAGCAAATGTCCAATATTTATTTGAATCTTTATGAAAGGGTATGAGACTGACACATGTCACCTGCAATAAGAGACATCTAAGACCATTAATTTGTACCCCAGATAAGAGGGAATCTTACCTTTATAAATTAGCTAATGGCTCTAGGGTCAAGGCAAATAATAAAGGTGATAATGGGCAATCCTGTTTTGTTCTGCACTTGATGAGGATTCTCTTATTGAAGCACCAACTATCAAGATTTTTGAGTGTGTACAGAGTGTTAAAAATGTTTGTGTATAGAGTATTAAAATAATTAAATTCTTCAAAGAAAAAAACCCAACAACTCTGGCTTATGAATGTGAGATATTGTGCTTCTGTACCCACCACGATTCAAAAAGTAAGGAAATGACTCAGTATTGCTACACAATATCATGCCCGCATTGCCAGCAGGAAAAAGGATGCCAAGCTTTATACAGCAAAGGCAGCCTGAATGTTGACAACACCAATGGCAGCAGTCAAGATGGTCTACAAGATACTCTCCTCTGCTCACTACCATTCACCCTTGTTGAAAAACAGCCCTGACAATTGCTTTGTGTTTGGGTGGGAAGTGGTTAACTGATGAAAAAAGGAGTCTGCTTCTGGGATTTTCCCTTTTGTGATGTCACTTGTGAATGGTAGTGGTGCTGGGGGACTCCTGTTCAACACTTTGACCAGGGTTCAGTGATATCATATATATTTCACATATACATGAAAAATCTGAAAGAAGCTGTCCAGAATTTGGTGGTCTGGTACCACCAGTGCGCTGATGACACCCAACTCCATCTGCTCTTTAAGATCTTCCAGAAGGCCCTTCTCTCAGGCCCCAGTATGTGTGGTCACCCAGCCCCCCCCCTTTCACCATAGAAATTTCACCAGTTGTCAAGATTGTTTTGTACAAAGTGTTAAAAGAATTAAGGGGTTTAGAAAAAGTAGCCCTGAAAATGAAAGTGTTTTTAAAATTAAGGTTTGAACAAAACTGTACGATGGTCATTGTAAAACACTTAGCTGTACCATAGCAATTTTCATAGTTGAATGTGTTTATGTCCAATGTGTAAATATGGAGGTAGAGTTTTCAGGTCCTCCGGCTACAGCATTTTGGCATTCTAGGACCTTGCTTTTACAATATCTTGGTGTCACAATGTACTGGCATTACAGTATCTTGGTGTATCAAATGCTTTATGCTATAGATCCTTAGTCTTCCAAGCTCTGAAAAAGCTTTAGTCAAAACAATGATGTTATTGTCATAGTGGCAGCTTGCCAGATTTTGAGTTACAAGCCCTTGGAGTTACAATATGTGCAACAACAATAGAATAGAACATTGAAAACATTTTCTTGGTGCTCAAGGCCCCTGGACCTCCAAGTCCTGCAGAAAGGATTATTTATAATTGATGAAGGAAAGATAAGTGTGTAAATAATGGCCAGAAAAGATAGCCAGGACAAGGAACGATGGATGCCAGGAGAACAGCATTAGAGGAGAGAAAACTCTGCTGGGGGGAAGGAGGGATAAGATTTTTTTTTTCCATCTGCTGATGTGATTTTAAAGTTGCTTATGCTCTAGTTCAGTCTATAAACTACATAGTCTGTTAAGATGTTTTCACAGATGTGACTTAATTGAGAGTAAACTTTATAATTTAGATAATATGCCTTTGTAATACTTTTTTATTATTTAGTATTTTGCAATGTTTCAGGTACAGTCTTATTATTTCATTCCTAAGCAACATATTAATTTTTGTTAGAACATTTCAAAATTTTGTTAGCATAGTTACTTATATTTTTCAATTAGTTCATTAAGTTTTTCTATAATATCGTATTAAGTTTTTATAGTCAGGTTTTTAGATATTCAGTAGGGTTCCATGTGCCTGCTCAATGAAAAGAAGAAAATTGGAGATATTCTTGGACATTCAGTTTATCTATTTTACATGGGGCAAATAAATTAAAGGACATTCCAAAGAAGGGAGAACTGTACAAGGTGCAAAATATTCCTCTGGATCATCCTGGAATTAACCTTTTTGGAATAAATGCCAGCTGTGACAAACACAGGCTTCTGATTTTTGCCTGGAGGTCTACAAAGTTCTGTAGGACTCCTAAGGAGAGGTTCAGGCATCAGATTCCCGAACTGACACAGCTACCACATAAATTGTCACCAAATAAATATTAAATACCATTGCAAGTCATTTACAGAGTACTGTCAGATATTAATGCAACTGCATGCTGTCAAATCTTGTCAGACAGAAAATACCAAGGAAAAATGCTGTCAAATGAAAACAACATGAGAAGCATTACTATAAATGTTAATGCTGAGACTGAACAATACAGTCTGTCAAATACAGATGTGAAATGTTCTGTTTCAAATAATGTTTAATTTCTAAATTAATAAAGAATTTTTGGGTAGCAAATTCATCTTGGCATTATTTTGAAACAGTGCCAGTGACTGTAATGATGCTCACTTCCAAGTAGCTATTTTTACAGATTCAGTTGCCATTTTCATAATCTGTTCTATGGATGTTAAGCATACTCGCTGTATTTCTTGTCATCATTGATATTGGCTGTGCTGAGCATTAGTATTAATAAAGGTACCATATAATTATAGCAGTGACGTTATAAAATTATGCTCTTCCAGAGCGTGCATCCTATCAGAAAAGGTCTTCTGTTTTCAGAAACACATCTGATGACCAATTATTTCTGAACACACAGAGAAGGGTTTCCACCTTTCACAGAAAGTTACTTTCTTTTTCAGAAGTCCATTAGATGTTCAATCCTACAGTGCAGTCCAAGGCAAGCGTCATTTAGCTCATAAGTCTTACTACTGGGTGAATGCACTATATAAGATAGATTGCAGCTGAAAAGTAAAAGTCAGTATTCTGTTTCTCAGACTGAAAGAAGGGCAGTCATGTAAGCAATCCAGCATGAACTCCAGCAGGTTCCCCATTATGTGCCTGTTCTCACACTGGTTGTGAGATCAGTCACATAGCTGATAGCATGACCAGAAGCGTGCCAACACAGTTACTCCTCTGTTCTGTATTAAGGCAACAGGATACTAGCCAACATGATCCTGAAAAGACATTTTAAACCCATCTTCTGTTTTTCTTATGTGTGTCTATGCCTATACACACACAAACAAGTGCTAAACCTCTCTGTCCCTTTTGCCAATGTAGGAAAAATACTGCTAAAAAATACAAAAAACAAAACAAAAAACAAACCCTGCTCTCATTCCGGGTAGAAAATAGTATGTCTGTTGTTCTAGCATTTAAGTACCAGACTTCCACTGTTCCACTTGAAGATGCAAGCATTGGATCGAAACTTCCTTCTCTAGGGTAAATCTCATATTCTTCAGAAGACCTCTTACTCTCAAGGAGCCACCTACTAACTAAAATGGAAGGCAGGCTTTAGAAATATTTTAATAATTAAAATTAAGGTATTTAGGTTTTTTAAAGTTTTTTTTCCCTGCTATCCTGGCAAATTTTCAGCTTCCTAGGTTTTGTGATTGAATGGAGACTGCTTTTCTGATAGACAGACACAGGGCCTGACCACAATAGCATATAAATTGTTATATGGATCACTGTTGGTATTGTTTGGATCAAGCCAAATGATGGCATTCAAATATGTTTCTACTTAGATTGATCCATCCTTCCCCTTTAAGAGCTGTCATTCACCTTTCTGGTATAGCGGTAGGGCATGCATTCTTTTTGGCACAATTCAGTGCAATCCAAAATAGCTCTTTGTCTCACCTATGCAGACTGCGACTTTGGACCAAAATGACAATGAGGGCAATATTAACTGCAGTGACAACCCTGTGACATATTAGGTAGGTTGTAGCATTGAAAGGGAGGGTGGAGAAACCTCCTCCTCTGTTTTCATCTTCTTTTTTTAAAAAAAGGTTTCTCTAACTGACACAGTGAAATTCTAGTACAATGCTAGGTTGATGCACTGCTGTCTTGATATGCCACTTATTTTTTTTAACACACACGCGCACACACAAAAGGGAATGCACCCCAGCCCCCTGAATGATAACTGAGAGAAAAAGCAGGGAAGGGGATTATATTCACTCCACAAGGAAACATGGCCCAAGCAGAGCCTCAGCTGAGGAGAAAAGCAGGAGAAGGGGAGTTACCTCCCTTCCTTATCCCAACCTTCACCCCAACATACAGCCTCACACTGTAGCTGTCCTCAGTTGCTGTTGTGGCTGCCTCCTTACTCACAAGTAAACTGGGTAAATTTACTTGCAAGTAAATTACTCTGTGTGTACCTGAAGTGAGGGAGAAGAGGACCTGGAGCGTGATCTCCAGTGTGGACAGAAAGATCACTCAAGTGAGAGTTAAAACAGATCACACTTAAGATAAGAACCTTTAAAGCATGGACTGGAGTGCACCAAATTTCCCAGTGTGGACAGGTGCTGTACAGACACTTTTGTTATGATGGATGGACTTGTTGTTTGTATGGAGGCCTGGGCAAACCCCAACTTGCATTCTGTAATTGGTACAATTCAGTTACTGGATTACTACCACGAAGGCAATAGATACACAGTATTTTAAAAGCACTTTTCTTTTAATAGGCCAATTTATATCTCCAGGTTAATTATAAAAGCTCACCATGATGCAAGTGCAGGTTAGCCATATGTATGAGTTCACTTAATATTTTGAATACGAAGAAGTGTGTCTTTGTGGCTTTATTTGTTTGTGTGACAGGGTGAGACAGAAATATCATTCTGGAAAAAACAGTTTTCGCAATTCCTGATAAGGACAACTAGTACAATCCCCAGTAATCAGAAATGATTTACTGTGTTTGAAAAGTGATGAGGTAATGGATCAGGATATTATCTTATAACAAAGTTAACTTGTGGTGGACTCTGCAGCAGCATTAGCTAGTTTAATCTGGTTGATAGCTTACTACTGACATCTTCTGGCAAATATTGTCTAGTGAAAAAGCTAATTGATGGTTAATCTCAGTGTGCAGTTAAACTGAAGTGTATACAGTTAATATTCTGAATATCCTCAGTGCTGTCAATAATTTTGTGATTTTTTAAAAAATGCTTTAATCCATTTTAGATTTTCCATAGGGTAATTCATAATATATTGTTATAATTATTGCCTGTTCTATTCCTGTATTATTTTAATTGTGTTTGGTTTCTTTTGCTGTTGTTATTGTGGTGTATTGAGGGTTTTTCTGCCCATTGTAGTGCTTGCATTAATAGGGCAGTATAAAAATTGAATAAATAAATAAACTAGTTGGTTTAAGTAAGCATACTCAAATTTTGGTTATACTAGTTATGCATGGTTTACACCTCAATAAGCATGATCTTTCCAGAGTTAATCAATTTTAAAAGCTTTGTAGATCCAAATAACAGGTATGGATCTTCTTATGTCTCCCTCATTGGAGTCAATGGCTGAAATCTTGCTGTAAATTGCAGCATGTAAGACCAATGACAACATAGTCCGTGGCAATTTTCAGAAATAAAGCATTTCCAGTTTTTCCCCTTGAAGGTTCCGAAGTGTCACCTCCTTCGCTGTGAAGTCACTGGGGCAGTGGGACAGGAGGTGAACGTTTTTAATTACAAAAAATTCCCACTGCCAGTAAAGTCATCCCAATGGCTGTGATTTCTGGTAATTAAAGTCTTCTCCTATCATATGATCTGCAGCACTGAAAAATCAGGATTTCCGATGACATGGAGAGGCAGTATCCATAGTGAACACACTCATTCTGACTCTACCAGAGTTATTTCCTTCACCTACAAAAACAAAAACAAAAAACCAACTAACAGGACATGGTCCCGCCACTTAGGCAAAGTGAGGCAGCCACCTCAGGCAGCAGGTTTGGGGTGTCATGAAAATACTGTTGATTTTTTAGCAATTTAATTTGTCATGATTGTGTGTATACTGTTGTTAAGAGAAGCATTTGTGAGATTTTCTGACTTGGGCCTTAGTATAACTTGACTTTGGGGATTATTGCTGTTTCCTGCTCAACTTCAGTGCAGAAGATGGTCACTCAACTTACCAGGCTGCTTGTTTGACCACCTGAGTGCCTATCTATTTCCCACTTACCTGGTCAGCACCTCAGCTTGACCTTCTTCTCTCCAAAGTCTTGGCTCATTGTTATGTTTCATATGTCAAAAGACAAATATTACCCTGGAAAAAGTTTAATGGCTCAGAAGCATGATCTGTCATGTTTAAAACGTCCTAGGTCACATAGGCTGAAATCCTGTTGTGTAAATTACACCATGTAAGGCTGATTGTGTCATTATCAGTTGTGATTTTTTTTGAAAATTAAATGTTTTCAAACCTCCATCCCCAAAGGTCCTGAGACTCCCACATAATTTATTTTGTAGTTGGGAAGACTGGGTGGAGCCTCCACACATCACAGAGTCTCTCTTGTTCAGACTATTGCTACCTATGTGAAGAGAACACCTGAGGGGATAGGATCAATCTGATGCTGCTTCTCTTCACACACTCAAGCTAACCATATCCTGACCACATGAATAGGGCTAAAGGGTCAGATGGAATTCCATCAGCTCATTGTTTAACCAGAACCCCATACCAATTGGCAAGGACAGACTCACCGTCAAAAGAAAACTCTGAAGTTCATCAACTATTTCAAATGTTAACTTTTTCAAATCAGTAATAGAGATGGGCACAAACGACGCTTCGGCAGTTCAACCCAGTTTGGTATGGCATCTGCACAGGTGTTTTGTGGGCACTGCATGCTTCCCTCTTCCACCTCCTCTACACACTCACCCACTCACTGGCTGCACTTCCCTTCCCTGTCTCCTCTGTGCACTCGCTCACTCACTGGCTGTAGCAGGCTTCTTTCCTCTGCCTCCTCTACAAGATCATCCACTCAGATGGGGAAGTGGGGCAGGGAAGCCTGTGATGCTGCCGGTGAGTGGACAATTGCATTCGGAAGGCAGAGGAGGGAAGCAAGCTGCAGCCAGTGAGTGGGCAAGCATCCAGAATAGGGAGAGGGAAGCATGGTGCAGTTGGTGAGTGGGCAAGCGCACAGATGAGGCAGGGGAGGGTGCCATGCCAAACCAGGCCAAACCGCCGAAGTGTGGTTCGTGTCCATCTCTAATCAGTAAGATACAATGACAATGTGCTGCAATGAATATATAAAGATACCATTTGCTGTATTACATCCCCATTAGAAATGAAAACATTGGCAACAGAAACAGAGGCCAAAAGTGGAAATCTACATCTAGTTGGTGGCATCATTAGAATCCATATTTCCATCCTAGAATCTGTAAAGATGATGATGGAATTAACTCCAGTTTAAATTTAGTACTAGCCCCTCCCAATTCTTTAAACTTTCTACCTACAAACATTCTTTTAAGAAAGATAATTTGGACATTCCTCCCTGATATTTCTTGGGTCCACCGTTCCAGTTTCACCTAGTATGATCTAGATCTAGACAGAATGGGGTTATGATAGATGCTTTTATCGCATGAGTTTCCACTGGGCCATGTTCATGTGGAAAGGACATGTGGAGAGGACATGTGGAGAGGACAATGCTCTCCAGTAGAGATGGGCCTGAACCACTGGCTCAGTGATTCAGCACAGTTCATTTACCAGTCACACAGCTTATCCATGGTTCAGGGCCCCACCCCCTCTGGCAGGCACCCATTCAGAGACAGTGTCCCGGCTTCCCTGCCCCTCCTCCTCTAGGCACTGCCTCAAAGTGGACACCCACCAGAGGGGGTAGGTTGTCAATCAGCTGTGGATCAGATGTTTGGCCAGTAAGCAAACTGTGCCAATCGTAACTCTGCTGTAGCTTATTAATGTAGCATTCCTGTAGTCATCATGATTTTCATGAAGTGTGGCTACAGAACTATTTTAATAAGTTGCAAACTATAGCAACTTCCTCCTCTCATCACATTATCTCATTCTCTCTGTGTGTGTCTCTTTTTGTGTCTGTGCACTCTAGTGCAACAGAACTGGCATCAAGTCCTTAAAAAAAAAAGAAATAAAGTGACATTTATTTGCAAAGGTCCAGCCCTTCCAATGTTTTAACACTGCCTCCCCCACCAGCAGCCCCGCACATACTTTCCTGCATTGGTTCCAATTATCACACTGCCCGACTCGATATGAATGAATCTGATGTCAAAAGGGTAGAAGCCCTTTTGGGTAGAAGCAAAAGGGTCAAGCCCCCCCACCCCCCCAAAAAAACTACAGCCTGATGTGGGGAGTGAGTCTGGACTGATTAACATTGGCTTTTACCTCATGTGGTCAATGGAAAAACATGTGAACCAGACTATCCCGATCCTGTAGCATTTCCAACATTATAGATCAATGTGGTTGCACCCTGATTCTCTGCAACGGGAGTGGAAAAGATGTGCTCTTCTGGATGTTACTGGACAGCAACTCAGCAGTTGAGGACAGATCTTGGAAACAATGTACTAATGTGTTAATGTTTCAATCATTATGTTACTTTTCTGTTAAATAGGAAGATAAGCCAACTGAAGCATTTGAAGAACAACATTTTAAAAATAAAGTTTTTAACACTTTAACATTATTGCCAATTTTTATTTTGTTTAAGGTTAGATGCATTTCTCCAGATGCAAAGTAATTAGATACAATTAGTAAGATGTAAAGTAATTATTCAAATATTCACCTATTAAATCCAATGTGTTATTTCCAAGCTCTGAGTGAGGGATGGAAGCTCTAGTCCAACAATGTTTGGCAGGCCACACCTTCCCTAATCCTATTTACTGCTACTGCTGCTGCTGCTGCTACTACTACTACTACTGAACTATTGTTGTTGTTTAGTTGTTAAGTCGTGTCCGACTCTTCATGATCCCATGGACCAGAGCACACCAGGCCCTCCTGTCTTCCACTGCCTCCCGGAGTTGGGTCAAATTCATGTTGGTAGCTTCGATGACACTGTCCAACCATCTCGTCCTCTGTCGTCCCCTTCTCCTCTTGCCTTCACACTTTCCCAACATCAGGGTCTTTTCCAGGGAGTCTTCTCTTCTCATGAGATGGCCAAAGTATTGGAGCCTCAGTTTCAGGATCTGTCCTTCCAGTGAGCACTCAGGGTTGATTTCCTTCAGAATGGATAGATTTGTTCTCCTTGCAGTCCAGGGGACTCTCAAGAGTCTCCTCCAGCACCACAATTCAAAAGCATCAATTCTTCGGCGGTCAGCCTTCTTTATGGTCCAGCTCTCACTTCCATACATCGCTACTGGAAAAACCATAGCTTTGACTATGCGGACCTTTGTCGGCAAGGTGATGTCTCTGCTTTTTAAGATGCTGTCTAGGTTTCTCATTGCTTTCCTCCCAAGAAGCAGGCGTCTTTTAATTTCGTTTACTGCACTATAGCTACATTTTAAAAGTGAGAAAATTTATTACTGAATCTTTTAGCTGTTCATTTAAATCATGTTTCATAAAAGTTAGAGATCACTGCTGACATCTAGAACATTTGGATACCATTAGCTTCCTCCACCCCACTTTGCAATCAAGCACCCTAGTGTGAACTTCATTCATTCATTCAAAATATTTTTACCCTGCCTTTCTCCTTAAAAAGAACCCAAGGTGGTTTACATCAGTAAAAAACAATATTAAAAGCTAAAAACAGGAAGTATACATTTAGTATACAAGTATAAGTGTATTGAAGTTTTCCCTCATGATCTGGAGCGAAATTATTTTTCAAGGTGTGTTGGACCAACTGACAAACCTTTATTGGCCTGAAATGAAAACAAGTGGGAACAGATCTGGTCACACCTGCTCTCTAACTAGAACTGAGCCAAAACATTGAATGGTTTAACTCCCTGGTCCTATAAGGTACCTTTCATATAGGTGTGCTTCCTGTATGAAAAGCAAGCTGCAGGGCTGCCAAAAGGAGTGAGATGTAACTGCTTGTCCTTGAGCAGTCAGGTTGTTGCATCCTTTCCACATGGACAGGATGGTGAGGGAAGGCTATAAGATTTCCCCACCTTGGTGCCAAATTGCTGCATCAGCGTCATTTGTTTGCATGTCCATGTAGAAATTCTCTGTGCACTCGCAAAACCATTTGATTTTCATCAAATGCTCTGCATGTTACAAACAACTGGGAATGACACACAAAATAATACGCTTCCCCAAGCAAATCATCACATTTTTAATTAAAAGCATGTCTGAATGTAACAATGATAGATGAATAGCTGATTTCCTATTTAATAGAAACGAGAAATGCCAAAGGGGCCGTTAACATCTCAAGGTAGCTGTCATTTGGGGTATAAGGAGTTCCACACCACCACATGTACTGCCTTGAGGCTCAATACATTGAGCAGGTTTTCCTATGCAAAAACATACTGTGGCATGAAGACAAGGAAATCAGGTTAGTGGAAAAAGAATAAATTTTCAGTGTTGGTTTTGGCTTTCCAATCTGTGCAGGGCCATGGTAAAAATATGAATTTGCATAGTGATCTGACAAAAGAGGAGTTTGCATGTCCTGTCACAGATGCTGGCTTCTCCTAGATACCACCAGCCTCTTCATGCCCTTATTCTATTTTGGGCTGCCCCAACAGCAAAGGTTGCATAAATATAGGCATCAAGACAATTTCCTTTTGCTTCCCTGTTGATACATAAAAATTCTAAAGAACTCTTGGATATGGAATGGATTCCACAATGGCCAGGCACTGAACCCAAAAGAAGAGGTGATAAGAAGCAAGAACAGGTGTAGATAAAGACATTCATATTCATCTTCTCGAGCCAATTCTAGCAAAGTCGGGAAAAATAAAAGGTGGAGCAGCAAGCAGCAACTGACAGGAGAAAAACAGAACTTGTTTAGGTGAGTGTATTTTTAAGGCTTTCTTCTCTCATCAAGTCTTGTTTACTGAGTTCATTCCCATGGCAACTTCAGTATTAACTATTTTGCTAACACTGACCAAACAACCCTTGTTCTGTAGCAATTCACTAGCTCCTATTTTATTTCCTCCTTGTGCTAAAGAATTGTGATAATCTCTTACCTTCTTGGAGCAGGTAAGGAAGTATGTCAGATGCTACACCAGAAAAAGAAATCTACTTAATAGGGCCATATGGCAGAGGTGAGGTGGCGAGAATTGTGCAGTACTTTACCATGGATTACCTCCTTTTCTCACCTCGAGGTCTGCTCCATACAGGGGGGTTTTCGAACGAGGAAAGCAACATATATTTTTGTGCTCACTTTTCTTGTGGGCATGTTAATAGATGGATGCTCCCACTTACTGAATCATAATCCTGCATATTTTAGAAATATACTGTATACAGTGGGGTTAGCATATTTGTCAAATGTGTACATGTGATTGAACACATTTCTCCCCCCGCCCCCAAGCCAGGTGATGTACACATTCCTAACCTCAAATAGTGGCAACTTCCATGCTTGGCCCAAAAGGTGCAGATGGAATAAATCAATTAGCAAAAACAATAACAACTAAACTTTTATAATTTCTCACATATCCATAATACCAGATACCACTGTGTGCCTTTTAAAAAGTCTTTCTCTAAATAGGGTTCTTTCAGTTTCCATCTTCTGCTTAAACATTTTGTGTTATGTGTGCACACTGCAGTGTTTCCATGCCAGCGGACCATGGCCTCATGACACTCCAGTGTGCAGACACTGCACATGAAATGCACATTACATGGGTTAATAATCCATGTGATGATACAGAGCCCTGTAAAAGAAAGCAGTTCTGTATACTTGTGCCTCTTGTATTAATTGCCTCCTATTGTGCTTCCCAGAACACTGAACATTGTCTCACTGACACCAAACCCCTGGGATGCTCAGAACCAGAATTTCATTTGACAATGATTTCCCAGCTGGGAAACACACACTTTACAATGGCAGGCAACTCCCAGCGGTAATGCTAGTAGCTTCTGTGAATGTTCCTTTAGCTGTGGGATTTGAATTCATCTGGCTTTGTGGTGAAATAGTTTGAGATCTTAAAGTAAATAAGATGTTCTACTCCAATGGTCAAGACCAACACATTCCAAAATGCAGTTTTGCAAAAGCAGGAGCTACCACAGCTCCTCATCTTCTAATATCTGCAGGAAATAATGCATCATTTATGGGTAGACTGTTGCTTGCTCGGCTTTTTTTTTTTCCCCAAGAGTCTCAACCCCCAGCAGAAGTCATGATGAAAAGGCAGTCTGAAGTACCTCAAGCAGAAGAGGTACTTCATGCAGCAGAAGTGTTGCTGAAATACACATAAGTTAGGGTCCCCATGACTGGAACTTTTAAATTTGTTGTTTAGTTGTTAAGTCGTGTCCGACTCTTCGTGACCCCATGGACCAGAGCACGCCAGGCCCTCCTGTCTTCCACTGCCTCCCGGAGTTTGGTCAAATTCATGTTGGTAGCTTCGATGACACTGTCCAACCATCTTGTCCTCTGTCGTCCCCTTCTCCTCTTGCCCTCACACTTTGTCAACATCAGGGTCTTTTCCAGGGAGTCTTCTCTTCTCATGAGATGGCCAAAGTATTGGAGCCTAACTTTTAAATACATCATGCCATATGAGAAATTTTCTTGAACATTTCTAGAGCTGGCAATCCCAGCCTATCAGATTTTTCAAAAAAAAGGGGGGGCAGGGGGAATTTGAATGTGCCCCAGGATGACTTCCCAAATGCCTCTTTTTTTTCAAGAATGGGGAGAAATCATTGTAGGGTAAAGAGCCAGGCATCAAAAGCTAGTTTAGCAGCATGGTACATTTGGAAGCTATCACAACATATGATCCAAAATTAAGTATGATTTTCATACAGGCTTATAGGCAACCTAGAAAATACAGATAACACATCATTGTTGCCTTTTTAGCCCCTAGATCAAGTGACTCTTTCATATGTCTGTCCATTACAATGATCAATTAATCTTTTGAAGAATATCACAGATCAAATACTAGGTCACAGCACCTGAACCCAATGGATCCAGTCCATCTGTATAGGTGGAATCATCAGGGAACTATGCCAATGAGAGTCCTACATCTTCCCTTCCTCACCCATGCCTAAAAGGTTGATTGGCACATTTTTCATTTTACTTGCAAAGCTATGTACCCATGGACATAAAGCTGCCGAGAATAAATAGACCCCTTTGTACTCACTGCTTTGCAGATGTCACTTTCTGCAGCAGCAGCAGCAGCAGCGGCAGCAGCGGCAGCAGCAGCAGCAGCAGTAGTAGTAGTAGTAGTAGTAGTAGTAGTAGTAGTATCCTTTAGCCACTTCTGCAGGTCTCCTAGGTGGTTTTCTGTCCATGCATCTTCCAGGACTGGATCTGCTTAGCTTCACCAGTAGAATTGTACTAATTCTCTTCAGGCTATTGTCCAATGTGTCAGAAGGAAGGATAAGCCATTTTTAAAATCCCCCTTGAACTGGGAAATTCTAGGTCCCAGTCAGTAATAACTTTTTTGAGTGGGGGGTAAGAACATTGAACAGATCATGGTAGTTTAACAACAGGAAGAAAATGAATCATCTGAACACATATATAAATGGAAATTGATTCCTGTCAGGACAGGATTCTTGGATCCATAGGTGTCATATCTAGGAAATGAGTATGCAGTGTCTACATCTCACTCACTGAAAGAGCAAATGTTAACTTGATGGTACTTCTGATTAGAGATGGGGACGAATATAAAAACGGATTGGCTTTTTTGACTAAAATAGCCGATTCGTTAAATATTAATCCCTTCATATTCGTGGATTCCAGAGACCCCCACAAATACAAAGGGACGAATATTTACCCATTTTTATTTGTCTTTCGTATTACCAAAAAGAGAGAGACCCATTCTGCCTACTGGCCACCGATCAGCGGCCGATAGGCTGCCAGCCACCCCCACAGCAAGCCACCCCCACAGCCTACCCCACCACCCCCTTCCTCTCCCTATCTTAGTCCCCACCCCCACCAACACCCCCTTACCTTAATCGCCACTGCTGAGGTCTCCATCTGGCCTCCCAGCCACGGCATGTAAAAAGGGAGACTGGGTGCCCTTTGCAAAGATGGCGGCCGCGGCTTCATTTAGGGTAGGGAAGCTGCAGCTGCCATCTTTGCAAAGGGCAGCCTAGATTCCCTTAAGGCAGGCTAAGCGGTGATGGGGGGGCAGCGGGGGGCAGTGGCAGCTGGGAGGGTGGGGTGTTGTTGTTTTTAATAACCCCCCACTAATCGACAAATAACTTTGTTATTCGTTGCTTCATGGGGGCAACTTCGTGCTTTGTGAGTCGTCAACTTTTGACGACTCATGAAGTGGGACGACTCACCAAAATGGTGAGTCATCCCCATCTCTACTTCTGATCCAGTTCTATCACTTGAGGTCCAGGCAGCTTTGGAGATCACGGTACCTTTTGCCATATATGGTTTGCTTCTTGCAGTTATTTCTTGACAAGGATACTCTGAAAAAGTATTCCATGCTCTGATAACCTCCTGATTGAACCACTGGCTTATATTTGTGGTTGTCCTTGAAGACAAACCAGAACTTTCAATTACTAGCAGAACCATACTATACTGATATTACACTGTACGAATTCGGAAACATAGTTGTAGATGGCCATGGCCACCTGCAACAGAAATTGTACTTTGTTTCCAAAATAACTACCACTCACTGGAATTTCAATGCCAGTTTCAGTAAGACCCCATATAACAAGTGTGAAGCTTTTGGCCTTGAATTTTAACCTTCAGCGCTACTTTCAGGGTAGCTTTCATCATAAAGGAAGACACTTAAGTTGCTACTCAGAAAGCTTCCATTTATAATAAATAATAATAATAACCTTAGAACTGCAGAGCCGGAAAGGACCATATAGAACATTGAGTCCAGCCCCTGTCAGGGAGACACATTGCAGGACTGAACTTCCAACCTCTAGCTCCACAGCCAGACAGCTAAACCACTGAGCTATCCAGAATAGCTGTTATGGGCTGAAGAGCCAAGTTGTAGACTACAGAATAAACTGTAGGATGGGTAGAGGGAAATCTGTTTTCTTTCTGTCATCTTCCACCAAGCTTATGCAGAACTGGAATATGTACAAGATTGAGGTGATACAAGATTCAAGAAGAAGAATAAATATTTATTGCAAAATTACAATGAAAATGTTTATTGTAACTTCATAAATCTGAATAAGGATTTAAAAAATCCCTCTCTACCAAACCCTGGCTACAGTGAAATCTCTAGAATGTAAAATTCCAGATTTTGAGTTGAAGGACTACTCCTTTGTAGTGCATGATTATAATTTCAAGACCTGCTGGATGATCTTAATTTATTCAATGCCTTTGGAGTCCACCTTTCTTCTATCATGAAACTCAGGGCAAAGTACATGGAATTCCCAAGTGATTTCCCATCTAGGCACTGATCAGCAAAATGGGTGCATCATGGGTTTTCAAAACACACTCCCTGGGACTTCAATGACATATGATAGAATCAAGCTTATTAAGCAAATCAAGTTCTGAGGTTTAAAAAGACTACATGGTTGCAGACTGTTTAGTGAGACTTATTCTGAATAAATGTAGTTTATGAATCTTAATGAATGGTTTTGATTTTATTATTTGAGATGGGTTATCTGTCCATAGTCATCCTAGTTTCAAACAGGTTTGCTTTTTTGTCTTTTGTTAGTTTTTTTAACTCCCCCCCCCCCCGCCCGCTGAACCCAAACCGCCTTCCAAGGTGGTTATATAATTTAGTTGCAAATTTTGAGTGGCAGAAAAATTACTACACACCTCAGTGGGTCCTGTCAGATTGGATTTTACTGTTCCACTGGGGGTGTTTTAATATAGGAAACAGAGTTCAGATTAGTGGCGTCAAATGTACAAAATCCCATTTTCTTTTGATGATACAATAACACACAGCAATATCGGATAAACACCCCAAACATGTACCAGTTATTGAATTGGAATACCATAATATCTATGTTCATTACCACACACGCTCTTGGGTCCTATGCATTCAGGGCCTGTTGCTAATAAAAGTATGTCCTTCTGGTACTGTGCCCCATCTTCTAAATGCACTGTGAAAAGACTTATTTAATGCCTAACCAACTCTGTCATCCTGGATGACTTCATTTAACATTTCCTTTTGTTGAATATTTTAAGTTTCCAGCCTCTGCCCTTTTCAATCTTTTTTAAAAATCTGCTGCAATGCATTTAACTATCTTTCTCAGCATTCTCCAAAAAAACACAGGGGGACCTTTGCTTTCTTTCCAGAGATTGGCTTTCGTTTTTGTTCCATGAAACATACATTTCCTCCGTCCTTCTGCACACAAGAAGCAAGAAGAAGCTTGTTCCCCACTCCATAGTTACTCTTGATTACCTTGAGGTAGGGGGTGGAGAACATATGGTCCTCTAGTTTTGCTGAACTACTCCAGCACTGCACAACCCAGCAGGGCCCAATGGGAAATGGAGTTTGACAGCACCTAAAAGGACTGGATTCCCCACTCTTTTTTCATGGCTGAATTTAGATATGACATTTGCCACTCAGGTTGCAGCTGGGTCACTGATTTTTGTGAAATAAGCAACCAAGTGTTGGGGGAGGAAGCTTATCATGGATGTGATCCTGGCATAAGGGAAGGGGGCCTTAAACTGTTGCCAGTTTGGCTACCCACTGCACTTGCTGCGCGAAACACTTTCATAGATTTGACCTGGCCAAATGAGTGAACATCTGTACCTCCGAGCTGTAGCTCAAAAGAATGCATTAGCATCATGATTTGATTTCTGGGACACATTGCCTGGTATCACAGAATAAAGAAATATGGATTTTCTGAAAGTTGAGTGATGGGGGAGGAATTAATGAAGAGGATGGGGAAAAATACATTTTCTTCATGCAGCACATAATTACCATATGCAACTTACTGCCACAAGATGTGTTGATAGTGAATGGCTTAGATCAAGGCTAGTCTGTGGCCTTCTAGATATTGCTGGATTCCATCATCCAGCCTGGTCAAAGGTGAGGTATGACTGCAGAAGTAGTAGCTCATTAGCACCTTGAGGCCCAAAGATCCTCCAGTCTTGGCTCAACTGCCTTTAAAAAAGGTAGAGACAAATGAGTGCTGATGGGCAATAAGCAGAGTGGCTAAATGAGAACTCTTGGCAATCAAGACCAGTGACTCTGAGAAACCAGGATCAGCAAATATACTCCGGGTTTTACTCTGAACTTTAAAGGAACTACCCAGGTTGCTGAACCCATCTGGGGGATAGGGTTTGGTGTCTTGGATAGTGCTTGTAAAGTTCAAATTAAAACCCAGAGTGGATTCACACACATACCCCGCACACACATGCACACACAAATATGTTAGAATCAACAGCCTCTTCTGCCTCCAGCTTCATTCTTCTCTTAGAACAGCAGGTACTGAAAGGGGGCACACAATGAGTATCATTTTCATGCTACACTTGTGAGTTTCCCACATCACTTCATTGGCCACAGTGGGAACAGGATGCTGGACCTTCACAATCATTGAGCAGAGTTGTTCCTACATTCATATAAATAGATGTTCAACATGGAAAGGGGAGGGAGGTGTCAGAGTGTTCTCAATTCCCAAAGAAATAAAGAATCCAGCCCAGGCATCATTTCTCAGATTAACAATTGGAGAAAAACCCTCAAGTGGTCACAAAATGACAAATTAAATGAGAGGACTTGTTACTGCCTGATTCATTAGAGCACAGTGACTTGATAACTTACGAACTCCTTCATAATGCAGCCAAGGAGAGCTATTCTAGGAGTAATTGACAAATTAAGAGAAACTCATTCCCAGTCTGTTAGAAAATGACATTTGTGGCAATTTGCAGGTGCCCAGGCAGAAACCGTTTTAATAAATGTTGTATACAGCAGATAGAGTGCCTTCTGCCTCTTCTTTCCCTCTCTCAAACTCATATCTGGATACAAATCATATCCAATTTAAGGACAATGCAGATGATTATGTTTTGGTCATGGGGAACACAATGAGACATACAAGAATTTTCAGTTGTTGGGAGTGGCTGTCAGCCTGTTCAAAGATTGCTTAACAAAAAAAATGGATGAGATCTAGCAGGCACAGAACAACCATCAAGCAGAATGAAGCAGCTGCCTTGGGCCATAAATGTGGAGGGGTGCGATGTGGGCAGTCACGTGTAACACATGGCATGGTTCATATCCCCTAAGCTAGAGTCTTGCTCTCACAGACAGCAGAGGATCCTGCCCTGTCACCATGGTTCAACTATTCATCTGGTCAGCTTTTGTACTTAGAGTGGGAGAGAATGCCACCTTGTTCTTGCCTGAGGGAGCAAAATATCTTGGACTGACTCCTGATGAAAGACTTCTGGCTCTCAAATTGTATTCACTGGTACAATTGTGGCCAGTGCTGGCATTAAGGACAGGTGAGCGGAGCTGTCACCCAGGGCACTGAGCACTGGGGATATCAAACTGAGTTGAGCGGGAAACCAAGCTGCACTCAATGGGACTGGCGTTTTGGTTGGTTGGTTTAACATACTGTGCGTTGAGCTGTGAAAAGATAGGAACCACCAGAAATCAAAAGAATGTTAACTATGATGGTTCTGCTCTGTTGCATACAGAGCTGCCACTGCTCAGATTATGACTTTTTGAGGGTCGAGTTGACCACACCATTGTGCAGGGGCTGAGAAAGCAAATTTTTGATAATGCTGTTTTCGATACTTGTAATTTTAGAACCAGCACCACCATGTGGCAGATACTTCACTGGGATCCTAGAACTGCGGCAGCAGCAAATTAAAAACAACAAATAAGAGGTTGCTTTTTCTGAGCCCTTTTCACTGCTGGTGAAAAGCCAGTACATAACAGTCTGCTATCATTATGTTTTGCCATCTGCACTAGCCATGCAACAAGACTCTGGAGGAAGGCAACTGAGGCCATGTACCCCAAGAAACCTGCAAACCAAAAGGGCCCCTTCCTCTGTTCTTCAGAAACAGAGATACAGTACAAAACGTTCAGCCACCTAGTTGTTTTATGAAAAAATAAGCCAACTTCTGCCTTTCAGTGCATTCAGCCAGTGAGTGAGGCCGTCAGCAGTTCCACTGACATCTTAATCAAATCTGTCATATATTTAGAGATGTATAAATTGGAGTGTCCCATTATCTCTCAATTTTCTAGGTAAACGCTGTAATTCTGGGAAAGCAGAGCCTGCTTGCTGGCAGGCGAGGTCTGTTTGGTAATGCTGCCTACAAACAGTGTACAGAAATAATGGAGCTCTAGGAATGAAGAGGGGATAGAAAAACACAGAGTATCTGTGCAACGCTGGGTAAAAGCTGCTAGCACTATAATAAACTTTAGTATTAAACAGAGCTGTAACTAGCAACATTGGCAGTCAGGACAAGTGGCCTGTTCTCCCACCCACTCCACCCTGAATAATGGACCCTGAGCTGCCCATGGAAATGGAGAAGGAGAACATGGTTACCCCACACACCCCAAAAAAGTAAAGAATGACTGGGCTTTCCAAGAAAGAAAGAAAGAAAGAAAGAAAGAAAGAAAGAAAGAAAGAAAGAAAGAAAGAAAGAAAGAAAGAAAGAAAGAAAAGCGAATAGAATGTGTTGTCATTTATTTTCCAAACAACAGTAGATTTCCTTTTTCATTTTGGTGCCCTAGGACAATATCCCCATTGTTTCACCATAGTTACAGCCATTGTATCTCAAGTGCTGTGGACTCTTGCTGTATCTGCAACAACAGTGACAGAATAGTATCGAGCAGGACTTGCAAATGGTACAACTCAGTGTGGGCCGCACTGGTTGGGGGATGCTTAGAGTTGTATCCCAAGAAATATTTTTCCCTCACAAGTTTTAATGTTATGCATCTTACTGAGTATCCAGGTTTTTTTTTTTTTTTTAAATCAATTTCCATGTTATCTTCCAGCTTAGCTGGGTGCTCCCCTGAGGTAAGCATGAGCTAAGGTGGGGGGGGGGGGGGGGGAGAGAGGACAGCTAGATGTTTGCTAAGCTTACTGAGGTCATGCTTGATATGAATCCTAGATTTCTGTATGTGGTTTCAAAACAATATGAAGAAATGACAGTCTCCTTTGGGAAGGGCTAACTGTTTATTTCCTCATCTTGGGAATGTGGTATGGCCCTTTGAACTGTTTACTGAGACACATGTCCTACTAAGTTAATGCATTCTTACACCTATGTAAATGTCCATAGAATTGTTTTATATTTCTATTTAGTAAGACGCAGAGGTTGGAAAAGTCACTTTCTCAGACTAGAACTCCATGTTATCTTGACTGGAGGGTTCCCCAGTCAAGATGTCTAGTACCCATGCTGATTGGTTGAGGAATTCTGTGTTTTATAGTTTATAGAGCAACATTTCCAAATTCAGTTAGAAATCTCCTTTCTTTACTGAGATATCAGCCACAGCAGTGGAACAAAACAGCAACTTGGGGAGAGAGTACAGAAAGGATTTGTATCAAGGAGAAATAGAAGCAAAATATGGGAGGGTAGGATTAAAGCAGCAGGCTGGATGGCTCAGTGGTTTAGGTTATCTGGCTGCAGAGCCAGAGGTTGAGAGTTTGATTTCCCACTGTGCCTCCCAGGAGAAGAGGTTGCTGATGTGGCCTTGGGCATGCTGCACAGTCCCAGAGCACTCCCAAGAAGAAGGGAACAGTAAATCAGTACTGAATACCCTCTACCTAGAAAACTCTGGAAAGGGTCATCATTAAGTCGGAATCCATTTGATGGCACATGATTATTAGTATTACAGTTACAGGGCTGGTCTGCCACATCGGATTGGCACATGATTTGAAATACCCATAACACAAAGAAACACAATATGGAACAGGGTAGTCGTGTTTGTCTTTTGTAGCAAAAAGAGCAGCAGGTGTTTTGGTACCATAAAGACTAAAAATCTTAGTTGACATAAGCGTTCCTAAACTGCAGCCCGCCTCATTAGATGCATGGGGTGTTGCTATCGATCACACATTTAAGTGTATAAACACATGTTGAAGGGTATAAATATTATAAGGGGTGTAATCAACGGGGAAATAGGGGGAAAGAAATGCAAAAAAATGCATTTTTGCTACAAGTAAACGGCAAAAAAGCTACAACACTGATGAGAGTACCACCAAAAGCCCCTGCGTGTAATGAAATGTCATGATTTACCTGCTATACCTTGCTAAACCACTATCAGCAATGTAAATAGATGCTTTACATAGTTGTTGGGCCCAAGGTTCCCCACTCCTGGTTTACAGTAATAGCAAATAAGTTTACAAAATGGATGTTGACCATGAAAACAAGGCATGTAAAGCATCAAGAGTCACTGCAGGAGCAGGAACGGCTCATATTCCAACCTGAAAAATGCCCCCAATTTTTTTTTGGGGGGGGGGGATTCCCTCTAGACCAAAAGGGCCATTTATTGAGGAACACGCACCAATACAATTGGTAGAGAATCTACATCTTGGGAATAATGTACTTTAACAGCTACGTGCCATCCTGGGGTATGTTTTCGAATTATAATTATGGGAGGCTGAGCTGGGTACCCTAACAGAGATAGCAGCCCCCACCAACCTAAAAATATCCATGATTCTTTGAGTAGACATAACAGCTACAGTATTACACACTGACTATACCTTGCGGTGTAGATTTTGTCTATCATAGGAATAAAAGGCTGTGTGAATTGTTCAACAGAACTCAGTTATTTAGCCTTGAAAGGAATTTTTTTACAAAATTCACAATTTGTAAAAAAAAAAATCACACAGTCCTGTCTAAACTTTGCAAAGCCTAAAACCTTAACTATGGCTCTTTTCTCAGGTAATATTTACATATAACTCGAGATTTGGGAACAAACAAAACGAGCAAATGTTCAGAGAAGTTATCCAATTTGCAACAGCTTGTCTTGACTCCACAGTGGATTCCACAGTTTTTTCCCCGCACATGGAAATCCATACATATTTCACTATGTTTTTCTCAATGCATGCATTCTCTAAACATTTTTGAAATATCTGCATTTTTCTCTCATGTATTTGTGCACATTTTTCTGTATGTATTTTTAATGCATGATTCTGAACAATTTGAAACAGAGACAGCAGCAGGATAAATAATAAAGCAACAAAATGCCTGGTACAACAGCTAATAAAAGTGAAGGGGGTTGAAAGGTTGTTCAAAGCCCATATAGAAGCTGACAAAAGGAGATCTGAAAATATACAGTATATCCAACAGGAATATACAAGCATGTGGCCACCATTTAGAAGGTCTTGACTCTAGTGCACTATGAACTAATCATGTTCAATAGTAGGTCTATAACCAATGTGTTTGCCTTTTATTTTGGGAAGTGATCAAGAAGCTAACCATGTATCTTTTCCATTGTAAGAGTGAAATGTTCAGATTGAATTTTAAAGAAGAGTAACACTTCCCTACTCTCAAAAGATTAAGCAACACAGCTCTAAGCACCAGACTACTGTCAGAATTGTGGCTTCACAGACACATTATAGTTTTGTAAACTGAAGATTAGCATGCTTGCTATTGCCCTTCACATCCAAGGACACAGAGGATTAGGTACTACGGCAAATATATGATATTGTATTGATTTTTTTCTTCTTCCTGTGAGCATATTTTTTTCCAAATTCACCCAGAGCTGTGGTACATTTACAAAAAAAAGAAAAAAGACCTTTGACAAGAAAAGAGCAATTTTTCAGTAGAATGAGTCAAAGTACTGCTTAACTGCAGTGTCTACATTTACCACTGAGCTTGCTGCTGCTAGTGCTCCACTACTCAGTGAAGAGAAACACAAAAATGCTCAGGTACTTAGGAGAGGCAGGCAATGTGTCACAAGTAAATCACAACTAAAGTAAGCCCATTGGGATTAATGGTATTTAGAGAGGAGCTGATTCACCAAATCCTCACTAATTCAATGGGCATACCATAGTGTGACTTACTTTATGAAGTAAGAGGATTTCAGACATTGAATTAAAATCACCAATTTATGGGGTAATTCCTGTTGTGCCTGGAGTTATCTCAATAAACTAAATCCAGTAGATTTAATAAATGAAACTACGTTATTGTTGTTTTTTAACCTCTTTTTAAATCTGTTATATTATAGCCATCAGCATAAGTGGTGTTCTCTCAGTTGATAAGTTTATTTGTGCATGACAAAAAGAGAAAAGAGAAATTTAAAAAGCATTTTAAATAGATAAATGAAAAAAAAATGTTACAGTACAATAGTGAAATATGTGTAGCCTAAACCAGAATTTTATCAAATAAGATTGCAAGTCTTGAAGACACAAACTGTCATTATTAAGGTGGTGCATTTTGAAAATTCATTTGAAAGCATTTCAATAGGACACGTCAATCTCAAATCTATTATTTAGTTATTGATGCACTAATTGTAATGTTCCTATTCTCCTGCTATCTTCAGATTGAAGATCACTCAGAAAGAGAACTCCAGCATTACCTGTGACAAGCAGCAGAACGAAACATGCCAGTAAAGTGAGTTCATTCATCTCTCTCTCTCTCTCTCATATTTCAGGAGAGGCTTTCTTAGATATTTCCTCCTCTATGTATTTATTGTCCTACAATCAAAGACTGGGGCTTGATGATCATTCTCTGGTACTTCATAGTTTTTGGCCCTGTATCGAAGGTAATGGAATGCTGCTGATCTATAACCCTAAATCTGCAGAAATAAAGGTTTCTTAATGCCACCCACAGAAAAAAGGTTATCAGAGGATGACGGAATTGACCAACTGAAAGCTAGATATTTCTTTCTGTTCCTTTCTTCTTTCTTTCCCTTCTTTGAGTGGCAACATTTACAACCCACTTTTCAATGAGAACAAACACCACTTTTCCTTGACAAAACCCACTGAGGTAGGTCAGGCACAGACAGGATGATTGGCTCAAGCTCACCCTGTAAATAGCATGGGCCAGTGAGGTATTGAACCTGGATCACCGAAACACTAGTATAACCTCCACATTCACATTGGGATTCCTATGTCACAATAGCAGTTAAATGGAACTTCTTTGCAACATGGCATGTGTTTCCAATTAAAAGGCAGAAGGCTTCATTTCCGCTGGTTGATGACCTTTTATTAGAGCTCAGTGCTCTACAGCACTTTACAGTTGCATTCTAATGCTTCTGGACCTTGTTCAAAGTGTTCTTTCTGGCCTATAAAGGCTCATACAACTTGGGTCCAGAGATGTGAAGGACCTTCCCATATGAGAATCCTGAGCTTGTGAGATCTTTGGGAAGTTTTTTTATCAGCCCCACTACCTTCGCAGGGGTATTTGATAAGGACATGGGAGAGGGCCTTTTCCTCAGATAAGCAGTTAAAATTGTAACTCATATTTGTAAATTTGTATATATACCTGCTCCCAGACTGTGGAACGTCCTTTCCTGGGATGCCAGGTTGGCGCTCTCCCTGCTGTCTTCTCACTGCATGCAAACACCCTTTCATTATAGGCAGGCTTTTGATAACTAAATGGACTGCTAAGAAAGGCATTTTCATGGAGGATACTGCATGCTTCATTTCGTGTATATGTGTTAAAATTGTGGTCGTTTAATATTTTTATATGTGTTAAAATTGTGGTCTTTTAATATTTTTATATGTGTAACTGTATTTTTTAATCTTATAATTGTTTGTGGCTTTAGTTGTAACTTTTAAAAATCATTTTGTAAGCTGCTTTGGGCCCCTACATTGGGATAAGCAACTTAGGTGTGAAACAAATTAATAAAATTAAGTAATAAATGAACCCACAGATTTAGAAATAAGCATAATTGGCTTCAATAAAGCTTATTCCCAGGTAACTATAACCATTTTGTCATGGTTTTCTGAATAAATCTGGTATTATGTTATGTACTGCTGCTTTTGGGGCAAGCAGACATACTACCTTGCTTTGTGTGTGATTATGAAAAGCAAAAGAGAGAGGGAGAGATGAGAGATGTAAAAGCTCTATTGTTTGTTTGTTGCCTCCTTCATTTATTTAGAGTACTTCAGTTGAGATTTGTACTCATCTGAGATTCTCAAAGCAGCATGAAAGATTCATAATAAAATGACAACAAGGTGATCAGGAATGGAAATAACATGATATCCATGTGTATAGATAGCCTTGTCAATAGGAGGTGGGCAGTTGCCCATAACATTCTGGAATAGGACACCCTTCCCCATCCATACAGTTCCATTTCATTTCCTGCCACCCCTTCTTGATCTTCCTTGCCATCACACTTTCACCACCATGAACTAGGCCAGGAATGGGGGACATCCCCCCCCCAGATGCTGATGGCCTATAAAACCTATCTTCCCTCATTATGGTCTATATTGGTTAAGAAGGATGGGAGTTGCAATCTAACAATATCTAGAAGACCACAGGTTCCTTAGTCTTGATTAGAATGTGAAATCCTACCAGGGTCCTCTGAGACAAGATAGTGAAACTTACTTTAGACATTACAAGAAAAAGGAGATAACTGCCTGCAATTGCCAGGCAATTCCGTCCACCTCAGACTGAGCAGCAGGGACTGCAGTTTTTCTAACTGCTGCCCCATTCTTTCACATTTCACAAGGGATTCCAAAAATTGTTCCAAATTTTCCCCTCTTGTGGAAAATCCAACTTAAACAAACAAAAAAACAAACTTTAGCACTAGTACAAGATGTGCCTGCTCTTTATTGCTGTTTCACCCTTCTTTTAAAAAGGGTCCATTTGTCCTCCACCTGGTCTTCTTCTGATTAATTACTTTCTGTAGGATTTTAGATGATGCTATTATCCTGGTAGTGCTTTATAAAGCAGGCTAGTTCTTCGTGCAGCTTTCCCACAATGTTCTGTTCAGCTCATCTTCAGGCTGAAATTAAACTCCTTTTATAGTGCAATTTCTTCTTATGAAAAAAACCATTTTGTTTTGTTTTGTTTTCCTTTTGAAGCCATGATGAATTCAATAGAAGACCTGACCTAGTGATGTGTCCAAGGAGTCAACTGGAATGTGATTCAGTATTTCTGAGGAGGGTGGTTTTGATGGTTTGTTTTGTATTTTTCTTTCAAATACCAGTCATTTTCTTAAACACGAAAGGGAACAGGTCTTTCAAATTCTTTCACTGCAGCTCTCCCCATTTGGGTTCTGCCCTGCACTTGTCCAAAAGCCCTAAAAAATCCCTTCTTAAACTATTCTAAAAACCAGAGGCAAAGCAGACAACAGAAAATCAATTCAAACCCCCTAAAGCAGTGGTCCCCAACCTTGGGCCTCCAGATGTTCTTGTACTACAACTCCCAGAAGCCTTCACCACCACCTCTGCTGGCCAGGATTTCTGGGAGTTGAAGTCCAAGAACATCTGGAGGCCCAAGGTTGGGGACCACTGCCCTAAAGAACCCTGAAAAACTACTTCAAAAAAGTAGAGGAAAGGCACACAATCCACAGTAAACTAACCAAATAACACAATAATAAAAAAAATCCCCATAGACACAGAGGGGAGAAGTTAAAATGAAACACATATATACCTCCCCTCTCAGAACCAAAGGAAAAAAAGAGCAAGGAAGCCAATAAAGAAAAAAAATCAACTCCCTTTCCAAACCAAAACAACTAGAATATAGCAGCAAAAAACAAAACAAAACAAAAACTAGGAAAGAAAAGTGGGGAATGAGGGGGAAATCTCCAAAACACTCCAGAGGATAAGGCTAAAAGGATCAACAGGCACATATAGAGATCACAATCAAGATGGAGAGCACAATGGAGTGCATGAGCCAATAGATCCCATCTACAAGGAAGGACTGAAACAAAAGGACCAAGTCATCATTAAGCATAATGAGGTAGCTGCCTCAGACAGCTGATTTTGGGTATCAGGTACACCATCCATCGCATGTCACTGGGGTCCTCCTTCTCCACTGGTGCTCTAGTCCGGGCAGGAGCTTGGGCTGCCCTTCCCTGCCTCCTCTGGCAGCCAACCACTCCAACGAGGAGGCAGGGAAGAGGTTCTCCCTGTGCAACTAATGGGTGGTCAGCTGCCAGAGGAGGCAGGGAAGGGCAACCCAAGCTCCTGCCCAGACTGGAGCAGTGCTGGAGAAGGAGGACCCCGGTGGCACATGATGGATCATGAGTGGGCCAGCCAGTCCAGGGGGTGGGAGGATGGTCTATGTGGCACCTGTGGTGCCGCCATGCTGACAGCTTTCTATGACATGGCATGATTTAAGTCCTGTCCATCTCTAGTCTTGATTATGTTAAACACAGTCAATTGAAGTCACTTGAAGTGTTGTGTGGTCAGTCCTTGCATGTGGATACAAGGATCATCCTAAATGACATACCATGCCTCAAAGCAACCCTGTTTAGTGTGATCTAGACTGATCTAGACCAGGAGAATTTGGCCATTTGGTCGTAGTCCTAATGTTTTTCTTGCTTGGTGTCTTTGTAGTTCATCTCCTACAAACTATCTGGCCTTGCTCTCTTCTCCCTGCCTTGGTTTCAAGGCGACACATAGAAGCCATCCTCTTCCTCATAAAATAGACTATATTGGAGCTGGCTGCTATGTCACACTCCCTGTCTCTTTCTTCTTCAGCAAGTGGCATACAGGGAAGTGTGTGGAGGTGCTGCTACCATAGTGAAAGAGGTCTGGATGCCTCCCTCTACAAAGCTGGGCAACAGAGCGGGCTGGCTCATACAAGCAAAGGGAGTGACAGTGAAAATGAGTGCACATATGCCACCAGAGCACTCCACCACCTCAGGTGAATGCCCCAATGTGGCTAACAGCAAGGCTAGTCTTACTCATTCCTCTCACTCTCTATGCAGAAAGAGGTGCAAGAACCTCTGCATGCTTTGTATCCTTCCTTTATGGCAAGGATGAGGAATGTGTTGCCCTCCTGATGCTACTGGACTGAAACCCCCAAGGATTGCTTGCCATTGGCCATGCTCACTGGGGCTCAAGAGAGTTACTGTCTAACAGTATCTGGAGGACCCACCCACTCCATTCCTCTTCTCTAAATTTGGCATGGGCCACCTATAAAAGAAGAAGCAAGTAAATGGGTAGCAGAAGCAGTGGCACAGGAAAGATGAGGGGGAAATGATAGTTGTGCTCTTACTAGCCTCATCTCAGGATATGTTGCCCCTTAGCCCTGCAAAAGTTGGAATCAGCACTCTTCTGATGGTACTGTACATTACCTCCCTGGAAGAAAAATGTCCCATCTGTAGAGGAGGCTCTTTGCTGTCTTCTTTTGGCAGGGAAAATACATGCATAGGAACTAGATGGAGTACCTTCTATCTGGTCACTCTCCATTCCCAGGACATCAGTGTCATTAAAACTGACTAGGGCCATGGCTGCTACAATTTTGACACCAGGGGGAAGGAGCCTTTCTCATTTGCACAGCCATTTTGAGGTGTTTTGCTGGTTTGTTTACTTTGATCTGCTGTTTTTATACTTTTTTTAAAAAAATACAGTGCTGTTTTATGTATTCATTGCAGATACTGGGGGGGATTTTTTATTTTTTACTACAACTCCAAGCATACTCCAGTCAGTATGGCCTAGGAGTTGTATTCTGGGAGGTGTAGCTCAGAAAAGTAACTTTCCTCCTCTCTAATTTATTGTATTTCATTGTGTTATTCTTTTGACGCCTCTTACCTATTGGCCTGAACTCCCTGGATGAAGGTGGTTTTTAAAATATTCTCCATAATGAAAGGAAGAACAGTTCTAACACAATAGTGATTCCCTCAGCCCTTTGCTCAGTGATATATATCTTCTTGGAGGCTGTGAGCCCCATTAATAATAAGCATTGCTTTCTAGGGAGCTGCCTACTTAAAAATAGATGGCTGAACTATTGTAGAAGGCATCGAAATAGATTAACAGTTCTTCCTTAGACACACTGCATAGTCAAAGACTTATGTAATGAATGTGTTGGGCTTGTCAGCAGAATTATGGATAACTCCTCAGATTTTCAAAGAGTCTATGCACTAGGCTTGGTGGTACATACATCAAGCGCCCGAAAGGATGGTTCTTTAGAAGGGGGAGGGAGAGCACTTAAATATATTAACTAGTTTGGAAGAAATCTTATTCTGCCCTGACAAGTTCCTAGATTTAGATAAATCTGACCTGAGTTGAGAATATATTGAGCTAATTGGGTTTCTTGGTGCCATCTCAGAGACAGGGTATGAAGACGGCATGAGAAGCAGAAAACAAATCTAGGGGAGAGAAAACTAAGAGGAGGAAATTCTGTAACTGAGTTTAGCAAATACTTAATCAAAATCTTGTTGAGAAACAAAACTGGGAAGTCAACCATTTTTTAATACCAGTAAGAAATTGAGAAGAAGCCCATTTATCACCTCATTGTTAGTGTGATAACCTATTCAATAGCTCTAGTCACCACTAGCAAAAGGATCATATAAATCAATGGGCAGCTTGTTCAGTGTGAAGAAGGCATTCAACAAGTCTGGGCTGAAAAATCAGAGCTGCCTCACGTGTGCCTTTTGAATTACCCCTCCAGTTTTGTACTTTATTACTGCTCTCTTCTAGATGAGCAATCTGGACACTATATCAAATTACACTCTGCATCCAATATAGTTATCGTCACAGAAAAGTGGTTTTGCTCTTCAGTGTACACTGCACAATACTGAATGCTTGATTCCTATGCAAATCTATTAAAAAGTAAGCATTTTCTCAAATGTAAGTCCTATTGATTTCAGCAAGGCTTACTTACCAGTAAACATGTACAAGGAAAAAGTATACATATCACATGGGAAAAATCCACAAATTACATAGGTAAAAGATCACAATGCTATTTTCAAGGATAGATGTTGTTTCCACAGGTCAGCCCCTAGGGAAACAACCGCATGGATGGAATCTGTGGATACACTGCTGGCCAATAAAGGTAAGATGCTAAGTAGAAAGAGCCAAATTACTGTAATGATGGTTTGTCCAACTTGTATTCCATTTCTTATGCAGGGTGCTCCATATAGCTCATACATGGCCCCAAACTGTCTCCTATACAGGTAGCATGTGACTCCCTTATTACAACAGCTTTACCGGTGGCCAATCTGTTTCTGGGCCCAATTCAAACTGCTGGTTATTACCTATAGACCCCTATACAGCTTGGATGCAGGCTATTTGAAGGATAGTATCACCCCATATGAGCCTTCTTGGCTTTTAAGATCTTCTGGGGAGGCACCTCTCATGCTTCTATCACCTTCCCAAGCTTGCTTGGTGAGGACACAAGAGTAGACCTTTTCAGTGGTTGCTCCCAGGCTTTGGAATGCACCACCCCAAGAAGCCAGGTTGGCCCTCTCCCTCTTTTCCTTCCATCATCAGGCAAAGATCTTCCTCTTCAGGCAAGCCTTTAAGCAGTAAGTTGTCTCAAGAATGCTAGTTTTTAACTTACAGGTTGTTAAATGTTTTATACTGTTTTAATATTTGATCTTTTAAATCTTAATGTATGTTTAATTGTTTTTAAATTTCTTATTTTATCTGTTGTTAGACACCTTGGTTCCCCTATGAGGAGAAAAGTGGCATATCAATAATTTAAATAAATAATAAATTACCATGTGAGACCTTAAGTAGTAGGGCTGCACTATCATCAACCTTTTGAGCTTTCTCTCTTCTCCATTTAAACAAACATATAAAACCTAACTAATCTAACTGATTCAGCTTCTCTTGACTACTTAAAAAGATACCTGTGATCATTAACTAACTTTTTTTTAAACAGACTGGCGATTGTTTTCAGGAGGAATTCTCTGAAGGTGGCAGGTTATACCTTAGAAAGAGGCATTCTTATATTTAGCAAGTGGGAGTGCCTCTTTTAAGATGCCTGCATAATCTAAAACTAAAGGATTGAGTGGACGGAAGGGGCAACAATTGTTTATTATGTGTTTAGAGCAAATGGGAGGTTGTAAACCATTCTGGATATCCTCCTCTGGCAGACAGATTGAATTGAATTTGAATAATTCTGGAGCACAGGGATATGATTCATATGCATATTTATTCAATTTAATTAATGAATTGACCAGTTGATTAATTAAGATTTCTTTAAATGAAAAAAATATTATTCTGCTGCACTTGCTGACTACTAATACCTTATTCAGTCAACAGCTTCTCAGATTTTAATTCTTAGCTCACTCTTTCAGGCATATTTTTGCAACAGTAAGTTTTAGAAAGTCACCTGATTTTCTGAGAACATGAAAGCTGGAAGCCCCATACAAAACATAATGCAGTAATCCAACAAGACAGTTACTAGAATGTGAATAACTGACATCATGCTATCTCTGGCCAGATAAAATTGCAATGGACTAGTGGAGGAAATGTATGGGTCAAAAATATGATATATTTGTCTTATTTTTTGTAGAATGGTCCAGAATGTTGTGAAACATATAGCATTTGACTCTCATCACCTATACATCTTGAATTTAGTATATATTGAATTTGTCTTATGATTGGACATGGGAAAGTAAATGTGGATTTAACTTACAGGTCTGAGTGCTGAGGCATGTATCACTGAGGTATATATCGCTGAAGCAATTAGGAAAGGAAAAACAGGTTCACTGTAGGGAATACCGAGTCCCATTAATACATAGCTTATATATGCGCCTTCTCAGCAATTAAGATCAGCAGAGGAGACCCTCCTCTCGGTCCCATTGCCAGCACAAGCACAGCTGATGGGGACACGGGAGAGGGCCTTCTCTGTGGCAGCTCCCAGGCTATGGAACGCTCTCCCTCGGGAGATCAGGATGGCCCCTTCCCCGTTATCCTTCCAAAAAAAGCTAAAGACCCATCTCTTCAGGCAGGCTTTTAACAATTACAACTGAATCCCTGAATCCCATTTTAGCACATAATTTTAATTTTTTCCATGTTTTAATCTTTTAATTTTATTTTAAATCATATATTGTTTAATTTGTCTTTTAATATTTAACTTATTGTGTTTTTAATTGTGTGAATTTTAATGCTGTGAGCCACCTTGGGTTCCTTTGTTGGGAGAAATGGGGCATACTACTACTACTACTAGTAGTAGTAGTAGTAGTAGTAGCAGCAGCAGCAGCAGCAGCTTGATCCTATGCCAGTGTCATTTGAGAGGACTGACCACAACCTCCTCAACCATCCTGAAAGATAGGGATATAAATCCTTCCTTGTCTTATCCTCACACATGCAAATTATTTTCTTTGCTCCTAGAGTGGGCGGGACATATTGTGGTGCTCTCAACCAGAAGAGAATGAAAATGGTGTGTGAATTAAGCAAAATTTCCCAAATAATGCTTCAGTACAAAATAACGCAAACAATGTGAATTTTGCAAACATGATTATAGCTTTTGCTTTGTTTCAGGATTGTGTATTATTTGATAATCAGCCTACCCTTCCATATTTGCTGTGTGTACGCACACTCTGCTTCTCTGAATGAAAGAACACCAGCTTTGTGAAGAGATTTTTTTTGCACATTATGAAGACTGTAGCCCCATTCAATTTTTACACAACCTAGCAAGGTGAACATTTGTCAAGGAAAATCTGGCTTTTGCTTCATGTGGTTTCTATACGCAAGCAAAACCTTACACTTCTTCAGATCCAGTGCTGAAACTATGAAGAATGTGATGACAAATGAGGCAGGGCTAGCCACTTCCTTTTATGAGTGTTCACCTTTCTGGGCTGTGTAATGGCAGAATAGAGCTAATTAAAAAAAAGCACACACACACACTCTTTTTCCCATTCTTGCCTAGAGATGAGGAATCTTCTGGCAAAACTATTTGAAACTGAATGTTTTGAGATACATTCTAAATAGTAAAGTCCCCCCTCTAGTATGAGTCAATGATGTTTTTAAAAAGGCCAGAAATTTGTTGAACTTGATCATTAGCTATGAAAGACAAAGGCTGAATAGGCAGTTATAACACTGCATAGGAAAGCTGGTGAGCATCTGAACATCAAGTTCAAATGTTTTAAATTTCAGGTTCTTTCTGACCCATGTATGAAGACATGTTTTTATTTCAAACACAAATAGAAATGAACCAAACCAAATTATTTCCCATTAGTACTGATGAAATTCAACAGGTGTAGCTACTTCATGTCTGGGGAGACCTGTGTTGTACCTGCTTGCATTACATGCATTAAAGATGAGGGTCCCCTTCAGATACAAATAAGTGGCAACACTAATATGCTGAATTCACATAAATTAAAACCCAGACTTTTAAAAGTTAAACACACAAAGTCCTTTGTATTATGAATAAGAAGGCATTTGAGAAACAAAATTCTTTGGCAGAAACTGATATAAATATCCTGACATACTCATATTCTCAAGTATTAATCGTTCAACCTTTTCCAACAAGCCTAAAAACTTGACCTAAAGTCAAAGGACAATTTCTACTGTCTTCGATGGTATTTTGATTGTGGAGCTTCTCCCACCCAAGCAATGTACATGCTTCTTGGTTTAAATTTTATTATTTCTACAGATGGTCTGAATGCATTTAGGACTTTCTTGAAGTCAGAATTCAGTGAGGAAAACATTGAATTCTGGCTAGCCTGTGAGGACTTCAAGAAAACCAAGTCAGCAGCTAAAATTGCCTCCAAAGCCCAGAAGATTTATTCTGAGTTTATCCAGGCAGATGCCCCAAAGGAGGTAACCCATTTTAAGTATTCTTCTGAAATATCTGTTCAAATGTTGATTTCTTTCTTGGGTTGTGAGTATGTGCATCTCATTTTTTGCATTCATTTGATCACACTGGCCAGAGGAGAAAGAAAGGTATGCCCCTAAACTTCAGCTTCTGAAAATTGCTACCATTCCCACCATCTGCTGCTGAAGCATGGGTGTGAACAGTTGAAGTCCATAAGGAGAAGAATCTCCAAAAAATTATCATGCTGCTACTGTGAAAGGGGTAGAATTTGAGTGTAGTTACATGGTTATAAACAATGTGATACTACTTTAACTGTCAAGGCTCTATGCAGCAGAATTCTGGGAGTTGTAGTTTGACGTGCACTATTCGTGAACTTCAACAGAAAATTCTAAGTACTTCACCAAGTATTTAGTATCCTAGGATTCCACAGGATTCCATAGGATGGAGCTATGGCAATTAAAGTGGCATCAAACAGCTATAAGGTTGTAGTGGAGACACACTCTGTGGTTGAGGTACAAGTGTGGGCCAGGGTCCTGCTACAGGGCAGATGTTCCTCCCCTTTTCTGCTGCCCACTGCCAGTCATGATTTAAGGGAATGTATTCCATCTCACATTGGACTGAATACTCCTTTAAAATACAGTAACTAACTGCTGTGACTCAAAAAACCCCGGTGTGTTTCCATCAGTTCTGGCAAGTGTTAATGGTTAATTTCTCAAAGCAGAGGCCTTTTGATGTGATGAAAGTTAAAACATGTCCTTTAGGAACCTCCTGTCACACCATGGCATTTGATCATTACATACAAAAACATTTTTTAAACTAATTGGCTGGTTAATTACTTCTGTGATATGCATTCCCCTTGCTGGCCTTTTTAACGTGACTTTTGATAATGGCAGTGCTTCAGCCACTGATGTGTCTTAGCTTTTGAATATATATATATATGGAGATTTTATTTAAATCCATATGAAAACACTGGAGATGTAGAGATTCATGCCTCAGTTTAATCAAGAGAATATAACCACTGCATTTTATTCGCAAGCAAATAAGCACAAGATTAAGGTGCCTTAAAAAGTTCATGCAAAGGGATGAACTAATCTCTGTTTTGATCATGAGAATTGTCTTGCTTGGTCAGACTGAATACTGATTTAATACAGCACTAAATCCAGGAAGGTCACAAGCAGGAACAAAAAGCAGCTTGGTGAGATACAGTGTGATCTAATGATGTGATGGGAGACCTACAATCTTCTAGCTGCTGCTTGACTGCAGTTCCCATAATCAACATCTTAATTTCATTATCATCCCTGACCCTTATGCATGCTGCTGAGAGTTGATGAGACTTTGGATCCAGGAACATCTAAAGGCACCTCGCCCTCCAGTATAATGTAATGGATCCATCAGTGCCCTATGTATATTCTGATGCATCCTGAGAGGCCCACCTTGATCAGGTGCAGTATTCACGTCAATGGAGGGTACAAAGAGACAGGCTGCTCTCCATGCTGTGCAGTAATGTGATCAATTCCAAACCAGGCCAGGAGTGACATTGGGCAACACTCTCCTCACATTTCTTCTAGAGGAGACCTTTGAGAAGTCTTTGGGACAGAAAGACACGGAAGAAGCAAAAATAAATGTTCAGAGGCAGAACACCTGCTAAGATAAGCATGCCTTCCCTGTGAGCTGGCAGCAGAACACCCAAGAGATTCACTCATGACTCAGTCCAATTATTGAATATTCATATTTAGTCTAAGCAATTCTCAGGAAGGAAGTGTTTGGAAATGTTAGACTTAATTTGAAGCATCCAAGCTGTGATGAACTAATACTTGGCTGTTCAATAATTGGATTGACCCTGGGTGATTTCATTACATGGTATTTTTGCTTCACCAGACATCTTTTTGCCTGCTTGTGAGCTTCTCATAGATACGTGGGTGGCTAAAGCTATAGACAAAATGCTGAAGAAAATCAGTCTTTGCTGAAATCCAGAATCATAATTCTAATATTCATAAATGCATAAGGACAGGTACTGAAAATAGCACGGAGAAGAAAGGCACCATGTGATCAAGGGATGTCTAGAGGACAGATGAAATGTTTGTGTATATAAAAGAAAGATGTGGTTTTCTTGAGACCTTAGAAGGAGTGATACCAAATACCAAATGTTTTCTAGCTATAGCTTTGCTTTTTTTTCTTTTTTCACGTATTTGGATTAGAAACTATTTAAAGCCAAGTGGACTAAACTTGTTTTCCCTGTCCAAGTAAAACCAGTCTAGGATACAAGCCCAGTGTGCTGTAATGGTAAATATATTGGACTAGGAGACTTGGATTCAAAAACTCACAGGCTGACCATGGACCAGTCACACTCTTTCAGCCTGAACTACCTTGCACAGTTGTCGTGAGTGTAAAGCAGGGAGGAACAGAATCAAGTGCATACTATGTTGAGCTTGTTGAAGGCAGGATATAAATTGAACAAATAAATGATAAAATAATAGATAATAAATGGGGCCAGTATTATCTTCTTTGGGAGTGAATTCTGCAACTGGGATGCAGCCATAGTGAATGTCTTATCTTAAATTCTGATTTACTGGACCTTGATCATGACTATAAAGACTTACCAAGGATTTCTATTTAATTTGAAGCATAGAATACCCACTTTTATTATTTCTATGACCATAAGCCTCTAACATTTTCTTTATGGTAAAGGTGTTGCTGAATTCAGGCCCTTCCTTGGCAACCTGAGTTGTGTGAGAAACCATGGCCTGTTTGAGACAGCCCCATGACTTATGCCTTCAGCAATGTCATACTCCTCCTCCTGGAAACTGGGACAGTGGTGATAAAGGCACATCAGCAGAGGCTCTGCCCACATATTCTGGGACTTCTCACATCTACCTTAGTATATTTGAAAAAGCAAAGGTCACCTATTTTGCAGGAAACTTAAATACTGAAATTCTGGCTCAACTCCTGTTTGCTGCGTAAGGCTAATGACAGCCTGATGGGTTTTGAGGGGTTGTACAGCCAATGGTAGGGCCAGGTGGAAGGAGGGATGAACCTTCAGAATATGCCCACCCATCTCTTCCTTTGAGGCAAACAGTGAAGTTGTCCGTTGTTGAAGTGTAGCCAGGGAATGATGGGTTTAGAAGACGTGGACACTGAAACCATGTTTACAAAACTTGAAAGCTGAAAGAAAATCAAGCAAATATGCCTTTAAAAAAACAGGTATGAAAAGTCTCATCATGTTTTGTCTTGCTATGCATCTAGAAAAGCTGAAGCACCTTTAAACATTATTATTAAAGGAGAAACTATCATTGCATGGCATCTGGGTAGGAAACCAAATTAAAATGTGTGTTCAATATTCTAAATAATGGAAGTATGACCTTCCTGTCACTTTGCATCAAAGCGTATATTTTTGGAAGCTATTCAGATCGTGTTTGTTTCTGGCTCCCGTACAAAGCCTCAGATCTTCAGCAAAATAAACAATTTATGCCACTGTATTCCCTGCAGATAAACATCGACTTCTGTACAAGAGATCACATCACCCAGACTATTTCTGAACCGACTCTCCAGTGTTTTGATGATGCACAGAGATTAATCTACAGCCTCATGGCTAAAGACTCTTTTCCGCGGTTTCTAAAGTCAGAAGCTTATAAGGAACTGGTAAATAAGCAGCAGAATGGAAACCAGAAAAGATGGCTGCCATTTTTGTAAAGGTCTTGTTCAGAAGCATTTTTTGAATCTCTTAGTACAGTCTCTTTCATTACTAGATCTAACACAATGGTTAGATTGTTCTACAGCAGGGTAGGTGCTCTGCTAGTACTTTGGCTTGTAAGTTGAAAGTGCAGTTGTACAATGCCTATTTTAACTTTCTAACAGAATTAGAAATAAAGTAATTAAAAGAATTTCAAATTTAGCCAGACACCTTAGCTTTCAGTGACCAGGAAGGTCATTTCTAAAAGTCTACAGCCCTGTTTATATCAGATTCCAACAGATAGGAGATACACATATGGCATCACCCCAGCTTAGCCTCATATTCATACCACCTATCCAGCACCAAGATGTAAAGAGGAACCAGAACTTACCATTTCCTCAATTCCCTGCCTTATGACTCCACACATATGCAAGAGAAGTGCTTGGGGAATCCTTAAGGTCTGCAGAAAAAAATATCTTTGGGGTAGGGAGGGAAAAACCCTGAGGCACCAGGATAGAAGACAGCCCAGTGAGAAATGTGTATGTTAAGTGGTCAAGGAGTGCTAGTTGACTGCTCGGAAGGACTGCATATTGGGGAGTGAGAAGGAAACAAGCCAAGGGACTAGAATTCTGAGCAGGAGACTTCAATTTCATTCCAGGTCTCACAAACCTCTATTCCTTCACAAGTAAGTCTTGGTTCTCACAGTTCATCTACCACAGGGTTGCTATATTCCAGTTCTCTAAAGCGGGGTAGTCTAGTTTGCATATTATGCAAATTAAGCAGGTTGCATAGGCTTTCTACCTATACGTTTCAAACTTTCAATCTTGGGCTCATCTATACAATAATCACTAAGGATGTGCACAGGCCCCCTGATCTAGTCTGTCTGTGGCTCCATATGGACATTCAGATTAATGCCTGACCCACCCTGTGCCCTTTGGGTGACACTCTATGCATTTTTTTTCCAGCTCAGTGGTAATATTTGTGCATGTCCAGTTTTGCATGAAAATCCCCATTCCTGCAAATGAGGAGATGCAAATGGAAAGACTGAAAAGTGCAGGCAAGAGAGAAGAGAGCCAGGCACTGCATTTTATTTTTGTTTCTCCCCTTTTTTTTCAAACCACCAGGAGAAAGCTCAGATGCTAAGCAACAGGGAATGGAGTGAGTGAGAGATTTTTAAAAGGCTTTCTCCCTTTGATTCCTTCCTAAAAGGCCACTGCAGTGAGACTGCTCTTCTCTACACTATTTCTGTCTTTTCCCACATTTCTTCTCACCTCTTAGGAAGGTACTTCAAAGTGTCCGATGAAGGGGAGTGGTATCAGGAGACAGGGATCTAGTTGTCTCATGTGCTCCCAGAGGCATCTGGTGGGGCCACTGCGAGATACAGGAAGCTGGACTAGATGGGACCTTGGCCTGATCCAGCAAGGCTCTTCTTATGTTCTTATGAGCAGGAAAGGAAAAGAAGGTTCATTTCTAAGGCAGGTTATATTCCTTGAAGTGATCAGTAATTCTCATGCAAACTTACCTAATAGGGCTGGGAAAAGAGAACCAAATAAGGTACTCACGTAGGCTGACAATAGGTGTAAATAAAGAAATAATGTTATATAGCCATGCACAAGGGCTTCAAGTGTTATTCTCATGATAGTGTTGGGTTTTTTTACTGTCATTTTTAGTCCTTCAAAAAATGACCAAAAAATAAAAAGTTAATCATAGTGATCCATGAGTATGCCACAAGAATCTGTCCTGAGCTACACTTACAGTGCTTGCCATATTATGACAAATACACATACAATTAGTTCTTCAAAAAGGAAATTTTAATTTCTTTCTCACTGTTGGAAACCTCTTTGCAGAAATTTGAGATTCACGGCAACCAGAAGCTACACAACAACAATAACAAACATAAGCGTCTAGCGATGCACGCTCTCCCTCCTTCTCTTCCTCCTTCTTGCTTATGCCAACATTCCTGTCCTCAGGGCAGAACCTAGCTAAGCTGCCAGATTTCTATGGAGGATAAATTGGAACTTGACATTTCTGGAAGGCCACAGAATCATAGGCTCATAGAACCATAGATCTGAAAGGAACCCTAAGGATCATCAACCTCCTCACAAAGCATGAAATATAGTAACTGGCGTAATATTAAAGCTTCAGTAATCCGTTTGGACCACAGCTCCAGTAATCCGCCCAGCAAGCATTCATTTCTCTAGCTTCATTGATTTCTATACACAGTTTGGAAATAGTTCTGCAAACAGATTCCAGCTGTTCGCAAACCAGCAAGGGATCAAGTGTTTCCACAATCACAACATTTAACCAGAATCTTTGGTTTCCACAGGGTATGAGATCCCGCTGAACTGTGAACAGCTTCACTCACTGAGTAATTATGCAGAAAAGCTTGTTCATTGCAAAACAACTGGCCAAAATAGCAATTGCTTGTTTGCCTATACTTCTATTTCTATAAAGACTAGAGACTTATGATTTTGTGGGGGAGGGGTTTTTTTTGGGGTTTTTTGGTGTTTGTTTGTTTGTTTAATGAAAGCTTAGAATCCAGATCAGATAAAAGGAGGATTGGGCACTGGATGGCATGTCTAAAATCTGGGCAACTCTAATCAACCAAGAAAGATGGAGACAAATCACATCAGTGGGGCTGGTTACATAGCCACTGATGTGTGCACGTCTCCGTTTTCATTTAAGATTCTGTGTGCATAGAAAATGACTTATTAACATTTCTGTGCAATTTAGTTAAGCACGCTGAGGCTTGTCAGAGCAGCAATTCATCTTTGATGCAAGAAAAAGAAGGGGCAGGGAAAGGCTGAGGGCCACAGAAACAGCCTTGGGGATTGTACTTTGTCCAGACTTGCTGAATATGGAGCTCTTCCTGAACACCCTCCAGAAACTTCACTCCGTCCAGAATGTGTTGGCATAGTGATAAATATCCCTGTTGCTAGAAGTACATTATGACATTGATAAGTGAGACTTACGGTCTGCTGATTAATATCCATGTTAAATTAGTGTTCATTATTAAAATTCTAAACAATGTAGATCCACTATAAAGTAAAGAGCACTATCCTGCTCCAAATACCTTCCTGCTTCCTGTTAAATTACTATAATAAAGAACACTTTTTTTGTAAAGTTACCTCAGTTAAGAAATTAAGTCAGGGCTAGCTCTCTGTTAGCCTTCTGGAGACAGCCTAATGCCTTTCTATTTCAATGAGATTTTGAAGAGAGTAGTTTAATGCAGCAATGGATAATACATACGTTGCCTTCAAAGGCTGCTGGATTACAATTCCCATCATTCTCCACCATTGGCTCTGCTAGCTTGATCTGATGGAAATGGCAATCAAACCACCTTTGGAGAACCACAGATTATCTGCTTCTGTGTTATCTCTTCTCCCCCCCCCCCCCCAAGTAGTAATACCACTTGTAATTTTAAATTAATGTGCCTTATTCTTTAAGTTTTGTTCAGTACTGGTACTATTGAAGCTGTTGCTAGAATTTTTGTGTGTTTAATTAATATAACATGCCTTATGGGCAGGAAGATAGAATAAGAGAAAATGAGAAAATTAATAAATGAAATTTTTAAAAGTAAGTTTCTGGCATCCACATTTTGTATACAGCATACATTGAGAATTTTGAGAGGGTAGTGTTTTGAGATTACTTGAGGAGACCTATAGAGAAACTGAAAAAAATACGAATATCCTTTTCTGCATGAAATTATTGCATATTGATGCAGTATTTGTCACATATGCTTTGTGTTCTTCAGTTCAGTTCCATTGGTTACATGCACTGCTTTGAGCTTTCCTTTGGGAATTTGTTACTACATTTTTTTAAAAAAAGGGGAGGAGATCTAATATTTATAAAATATAAGTATTATACTTATATATATAATAGTACTGATTTGAATATAACTTTTGCTTATTAAAATCAATGGAAGTAAAGTTAGTCTTGAAGTCAGTGGAGGATTTCCTCTGCAATGAAATTACTGCAATATCTATAGCTACATTTCCTCATTGCTGGTGACCATTGCTCAGGTTTGAGTGCATATTGTTAAGGAAGTGAACCTGGAGCACTAGACTGTGCAGTGCAGCTGCTCATTACGTCAGTCCGTATCTATGGAGACATCCACAAGAGTCCAAAAATGCAGGTACTCATGCTGCATCCATAACAGCTATGTTATTCTAGTAGTGTTCATCTCCAGCAGAGGCAGGTCTCTTGTAAAGTGAATGGATCTTAATTGTCAACTGAAGACCAAGGCAGCTTCAGTTGCTTAGCATTACAACACAGGTCAGTAATATATTGCTGCTCCTATGATGTACTCCACATAGATGTAGACACCCCAGCTAGTATGAGGATTGCAAGTAAGCTAAGAGGGAACAGGTAAGCTTGTTGTGTGTGCGCACAATGATGATAACATCTCTGCTAAACAGAAAGTCCTAGTGCTTTTACCTTGCAAGCCCAGGAGCCACTACAGCATTGATACTAGGAAAGAAAAATTAATTCCTAATTCAGGCAGATCCTAAAGAAATGCATGAAGTACAGAGATTCATTTCCCCTTGTCTGGTGAGATCAAACTTTTAAAGAGTATCAGATATCTTCAGTAAGTCAGCTGTCAACAGCTACAGCAACACATCTCCAACTGCGTCTCTGCTCAAGCACACAGACAATTTGCAGAACATTAGCACTTCACATTTCTGCCAGCTGCCCCCCTGCTTCTCACAGAGAACTTTATTTCCAGGACTGCTGCCACATCTCAGCAACTTATCAGGGGGTTCTTTCCTCAGAAAACTGTAAGTGTGACCAGCATGTCTGAAAGACAGCTTGTTACAGTGGCACCATCAAGGCAAAACTTGGCAGCAGAAATCCCTCTGCTGAATTAAATCTTGGTCACTAAAAAGAGAAAGACAGTAAAGTTTCCTATTTCTCCCAGTGAAAGCAGCTAGGATCACTGCATTCATGCCTCTCATCAAGGCCAGACTGCAACATACTGAGTCTTTAAGTGGTGTCAAGTGGAAGACAGCCCATAATGATTACTACAAAAATGTGGAGCCATGCAGTATACTTTTGATGTAAAATAACAGAAAGGGTTGCTTTGTTTTTTCTGCATCCTTTGTGGTTTTTTCAACCAACAATATGTAACTTGACACTGTGTGTGTGTGTGCATGCACACCTGTGCACATTTGTGTTGTATTTAGGCCCATCTCATCATCTGAGGCACTATAGTTTCCTCTGTGCATAAAGTAATGGTGATACTGAAACAGTGGTGCCCATTAGTAGGAGTGGCAGGAAACAACAAACTCTCTAATCTAGTGATCTGGAAACAGCCAGCACCTGTTTCCATGATGTGAATGGTGGCATTAAAGCTGTGACTCTCATCAGGATTAGAGTGCGTTGTAGGAAACTAAAACTCCCTCACCCCACCAGTGACCCTGATGTCAAAGCCATGACACCCATAATCCTCTTCCTCTCCCCTGGTGACCCATAAGCAGCCAGCATCACTACTTCCCCCACACTGGGAGGGGAGAAGAAAGGCCCTATATTCAATCCCCAGGTGTTGAAGTCCTGGCTGTATGTGTTCTGTGCTGTAACGTTGGAACCCATAGTGACCCTAATAGGGTCCCTAATAGGGTAAGCGAGATATTTAAGGAGTGGTTTTACCAGTTTCATTCCTCCAGTGAGTTTCTATGACCAAGCCGGGATTCAAGCCCTGTTCTCCACAGTCCTAGTTCATCACTCTATCCACTACACACCACATTGGGAACCCCAAAGTTATAGCTACTGTTTGCAAATTCGGGTACTTGAGAAGTACACAAAGGGGAGGACACAGTGGCTGAGCCAAATGCAACCGGAAACATTCAGTGGGTTCAATCACAACAGGACCTGCTGTCCCCTGCTGTTGCTTTCTTAAAACAATAACCAACAAGATGGATCCTCTCTAGAGAGGACAGAACAGCGAGAGGGAATGCAGCTTCACTGGAGAAAAGTAGAAACGGGGAAAAATCTTAAAAGGCAGCGGTGGAGTACTGAAACTTGGATAGAGAAACTGAACTTCTCAAGGACAGAGCAAGAGTTGTTATCTGGAACTGAAGATAATTACCAACATGAGACAGCTGCTGCTTACTAAACATGCAGTTTCAGGAATTTAGAAAAAGATATGTACAGTGGTGCCTCGACTTACGAACTTAATTGGTTCAGGAACTCCGGTCATAACTCGAAATGGTCGTAAGTCGAAGCACCATTTCCCATAGGAATGCATTGAAATGCAATTAATCCGTTCCGGCTGAAGAAAAAAATCACACACAAAAAAAACCAACCACTGCAAGACCCATCGGAAACACGATTAATCCGTTCCGGCCAAAGGGGGGGGAAAGAAAAGCAAACAAACCGTGCAAGACCCTTCAGAAATGCAAAAAAAAAAAAAGCAAAGCAAAAAGCAAAGAAACCGTGCAAGACCCATCAGAAATGGGGAAAAAGCAAAGCAGAAAGCAAACAAACCGTACAAGACCCATCAGAAATGCAAAAAAAGGAAAGCAGAAAGCAAACAAACGGTGCAAGACCCTTCGGAAATGCAAAAAAAGCAAAGCAAAAAGCAAACAAACCCCACAAGACCCATCGGAAATGGGAAAAAAAAAACACAAAAAGCAAACAAACCCTGCAAGACCCATCAGAAATGGGGGGGGGGACCCAAAAAACAAACAAACCCTGCAAGACCCATCACAGCATAGAAACATAATCCCACCACCCAGCCCAAAACCACGCTGCAAAACCCACCCAGAACAGTTTTTAAAAAGTAGAAAGCAGCACCTTCCCTTATCAGACAGTCCAAAGCCTCCTCCGATCGCACACTCTCTAACCGCTGGGGCAAAAGAACTACAAAGAAGCAGCCTCTTCACCACCAACGGTTAGCAATTTGAATTCCCCGCCTTTTTCCCCTGCCTTTTTCTGGTTGTAACGCGAAGCTCCGGCCGCAAGTCGAAGCAAAATTTTGCAGCCGGAGCTGGTCGTAACTCGAAATGGTCGTATGTCGAGACGTTCGTAAGTCGAGGCACCACTGTATAGAAGTACAGATTATATAATAAAAGTATGTAATGTTAGACAATCTTAGTATATTATCTTATAACACAAATGAAATGGTCTTGACTCGCCAGTTAATAGGTATAGAGTTATGAAAACTATTCAAAAACTGGGGGCAGATGTTCTGTTTTTACAGGAAACACATTAAAAAAGCAAAAAAAAGATATTATTAAGCACCTAGGAGATCAGTATACTGCAAATTGGACAACTAAATCGAGAGGAGTGGCTATAATCCTTAGGAAAAAATAAAATTTGAAGTGATGGATCAATTAAGAGATCCTGGTGGAAGATATATTTTAGTGAAAGGAAAGTTAGAAAATGAATTGCTGACTTTAGGTTCTTATTATTTCAAAAAAATATGCCACTTATTCAAGAATAGATCATATTTTTTTCCAGAAAATTTGGAAAAATATACAGTTTGCTCCTATCATGACCTCTGATCATGCACCAATAAAAGTTATTTGGTTGAATAAAGGAATACAAAAAAAAAAACACCCTAGAATCTGGAAAATAAGTTCCAATATATGTTTAAATACAGAAATTATTAGAAAAATAAAGGGAGATATAAAGATTTTTTATGAAATAAACGATAAAGAAGGAATGAAACCTGCATTGTTATGGGACATTCTAAAAGCAGTCTTACAAGGAAAGTTTATTATGGAAAGCTCTAGGTTAAAAAAAAGTATTCTTTGGCGCTGCCGTTCTTTGGGATTGGGATGTAGACTGATCTTTTCCAATCCTCTGGCCACTGCTGAGTTTTCCAAACTTGCTGGCATATTGAGTGTAGCACCTTAACAGCCTCATCTTTTAAGATTTTCAATAGTTCCACTGGAATGCCATCACCTCCACTGGCCTTGTTGTTAGCCATGCTTTCTAAGGCCCACTTGACTTCACTGTCCAGGATGTCTGGCTCAAGGTCAGCAACCACACTATCTGGGTTGTCCGGGACATCCAGATCTTTCTGGTATAATTCCTCTGTGTATTCTTGCAACCTCTTCTTGATGTCTTCTGCTTCTGTTAGGTCCCTACCATTTTTGTCCTTTATCATGTCCATCTTTGCACAAAATGTTGCTTTGATATCTCCAGTTTTCTTGAATAGATCTCTGGTTTTCCCCTTTCTATTGTTTTCCTCTATTTCTTTGCACTGTTCATTTAAGAAGGCCCTCTTGTCTCTCCTTACTATTCTTTGGAAGTCTGCATTCAATTTTCTGTAACTTTCCCTATCTGCCTTGCATTTTGTTTCCCTTCTCTTCTCTGCTATTTGTAAGGCCTTGTTGGACAGCCACTGTGCATTCTTGCATTTCCTTTTCTTTGGGATGGTTTTTCTTGCTGCCTCTTGTACAATGTTACAAACCTCCATCCATAGTTCTTCAGGCACTCTGTCCATCAAATCTAGTTCCTTAAATCTGTTCTTCACTTCCACTGTGTATTCGTAAGGGATTTGGTTTAGATGATACCTGACTAGCCCAGTGGTTTTTCCTACTTTCTTCAGTTTAAGCTTGAATTTTGCTATCAGAAGCTGATGATCAGAGCCACAATCAGCTCCAGGTCTTGTTTTTGCTGACTGTATAGAGCTTCTCCATCTTTGGCTGCAGAGAACATAATCAATCTGATTTCGGTATTGCCCATCTGGTGATGTCCATGTAGAGTCATCTCTTGTGTTGTTGGAAAAGAGTGTTTGTGATGACCAACTGTTCTCTTGACAAAACTCTATTAGCCTTTGCCCTGCTTCATTTTGAACTCCAAGGCCAAACTTACCTGTTGTTCCTTTTATCTCTTGACTCCCTACTTTAGCATTCCAGTCCCCTATAATGAGAAGAACATCTTTCTCTGGTGTCAGTTCTAGAAGGTCCCTTTCATGGATTGCTGCCTTGTCGTGGCGAAGGTGCTTGAGTAATTCAGAGAAGCTATGGGCTATGCCGTGCAGGGCCACCCAAGATGGACAGGTCATAGTGGAGAGTTCTGACTAAACACGATCCACCTGGAGCAGGAACTGGCATGCCACTCCAGTATCTTTGCCAAGAAAACTCCATGGACAGAAACAAGGGAGGGCTAGGGATACTACAATTAATAAAATATAATGAAGCCTTTCAAATTACTCAAGTAATAAAGTTTATACGGGCAGAAAAAATCCCAGACTGGGTTGAAATGGAAAGAGATGAGGATATTGGTGTAGTGAACACTTATATTTACACAATAGAACCAATTAGAAAGAAGGAGCAAGTACAAAATATTTATACTTTTGAGACATTGAAAATATGGCGTAAATATATGAGATTATTTGTTCTGCCTATATCTCCTCTATGCCCCATGCTGGACTATCCGAAATTTAAATCAAGAGAGAAATACAGTCATGGCCAAAAATACTGGCACCCTTGCAATTCTGTCAGAAAATGCAACCCTTCTCTCAGAAAATTGTTGCAGTTGCAAATATTTTAGTACATGTTCATTTCTTTGGTTTGCGTTGGAACAACACAAAAAAAACAGAGAAGAAACGTCAAATCTGAAACCCAAAAATGCACTGGCCAACGTTATTGGCACCCTGTCTAAATTGTCTAAATTGTAAGAAAGAATTGCTTTTCAAGCATGTGATGCTCCTTTAATTGGTATTTAGACACACCTGTCAGAAGTAAGAGGTGTGGGAAATATAGTAATCACACTTGCAACCAGTTAAGATGGAGAAAAGTTGACTCAACCTTTGTGTTGTGTGTGGCACTGAGCATGGAGAAATGAATGATGTGTAAAGAGTTGTCTGTGGATGTGAGAGAAAAATTGTGGAAAAACATCGACAATCTCAAGGCTACAAGTCCATCTCCAGAGATCTTAATGTTCCTGTTTCCACTGTGTGCAATATCATCAAGAGGTTTACAACCCATGGCACTGTAGCTAACCTCCATGGACGTGGACGGAAGAGCAAAATTACTGAAAAATTACAACAAAGGGTTGTTCGCATCGTGGATACAGAACCCAGATTAACTTCTCAACAAATTGAAGCTGATCTGCAAACACAGGGTACAACAGTGTCAGCTCGCACTATCCATTGCCATCTGAATGAAAAGGGACGCTATGGAAGGAGACCCAGGAGGACACCACTGCTGACACAAAGGCATAAAAAAGCAAGACTGGAGTATGCCAAAACCTATGTGACAAAACCACAATCCTTCTGGGAGAACGTACTGTGGACAGATGAGACAAAAGCAGAGCTTTTTGGTAAAGGACATAATGGCTCTGTTTACAGAAAAAGAAATGAGGCATTCAAAGAAAAGAACACAGTCGCTACAGTCAAACATGTTGGAGGTTCAAAGATGTTTTGGGGTTGCTTTGCTGCTTTTGGCACTGGATGCCTTGATTGTGTGAACGGTATCATGAAATCTGATGATTACCAAAGAATTTGGGGGAGCAATGTCAGAAAGTGTCAGAAAGCTGCATCTCCACCAGAGCTCATGGGTCTTCCAGCAGGACAATGACCCGAAACACACTTCAAAAAGCACTCAGAAATGGTTACAAACAAAGCGCTGGAGAGTTCTGAGATGGCCAGCAATGAGTCCAGATCTGAATCCCATAGAACACCTGTGGAGAGATCTCAAAACAGCAGTTGGGAGAAGGCATCCTTCAAATCTGAAGGCCCTGGAGCAGTTTGCAAAAGAAGAGTGGTCCAAAATTCCAGTAGAGAGGTGTAAGAAACTCATTCATGGTTACAGGAAGCGATTGATTTCAGTTATTTTTTCCAAAGAGGGTGCTACCAAATATTAAGTGAAGGGTGCCAATAATTTTGGCCGGTGCATTTTTGGGTTTCTGTGTGGGATTGTATCAGATTTGACTTTTCTTCTGTTTTTTTGTGTGTGTGTTGTTCCAACGCAAACCAAAGAAATGAATATGTGAGTACCAAAACATTTGCAACTTCAACAATTTTCTGAGAGAAGGGTTGCATTTTCTGACAGAATTGCAAGGGTGCCAATATTTTTGGCCATGACTGTATATACAATTCAAAAATTGGAAAAGAATTGGAATTTATAGAATAAGAGACCTATTTAACGCAGGGAAACCAATAACAATTGGACAGTTAGAGGACAAAACAAAGGAAATAAAAACTAATTGGCTACAATTAATACAGGTAAGAAATTTGGCAACTCATTTATACCACAGTTCCGGACCTATGAGAATGCTCACGGAACTAGAACAATATAGTATAGAAAAAGATTGAAATAAAAGGAAGGGAATAACTTCAGTAATATATAAACATTTGGTTGAGAAAGCATTTCCCGGGGTATGGGATCTAAAATAACATGGGGAACAAATTTGAATATCAATACATCAGAGAAAGAATGGATGGAAATATGGACTATATACCCATATAAATCAATATCAGTTAAAACCAAAGAAATGGTTTTGAAGATAGTTCATAGATGGTATTGGCACCCCACAAAATTACACAAAATTAATGGAGAAATCTCAAACAGGTGCTGGAGAAACTGTGGAAGTAAAGGCACACAAGAACACATGTGGATCTCTTGCCCCAAAATGGAAGCATATTGGCGGGAAATAATTAAATGGATAGAAATATTGTTGAATTAAAGAATAATTAAAAATGAAGCTTTATTATTATTTTCAATATTTAAGGATGGAAATGAAAAATTAATTAATAAAAACCTAATTGCACATCTTATTGGTGCAGCAAGAGCTGAAATTGCACAAAACGGGAGAAATGCTCAAGATCTTTCAGGACAAAAATTTGAGAACAGAATCTGGCCAATGGTCCTGATGGAAAAGTTGACCAATCAATTTAAAATATATAGAGGGGAAATAAAACAAGATAAATTTATGAAAACCTGGCAACCATTATTAACATATGGAATTAGCTCAAGAAAAGAAGAATGTGAAATGGGAAGTAATTTGGATTGCTGGCATGTAATATTTTAAAAGAATTATTTAAGTATGTTAAAATATGAACTAGTGGATGTGTAAAGAAAGATAATGTGCTGATAGACTGTGTAAGTAATGTGATAGTATTGTACTACAATTCTAACTTGCATTGTCATATTATGGATGTTAATAAAATATATATTAAAGAAAACCCCAACAAGATGGATGCATAGAGGCTTCTGCTCACATGGGGATTTTCCACAGGAACAAGAAGCCTACAAAATCTGGGCTCTTGCTTCTCTGCAGATTTTGCTCATAAGCAGCAACCACTCTTTTTGAGACTTCTGTGTCAGCACATAAAGCAACAACAGGGCAGGGTGGGGCAGATCTGGGAACTTCCCTCCTCACATTTACATATGTTGAGTAAAACATACTCTAATGCAGGGGTCAGGAACTTTTTTAACTTTTACCCCCCAAAAAATTTATATACATCGACATTACCCCCTTGATTTGAAAGGAAGGAAATCATACATTATTTGAATTCAAAATATTATTGAATCTACACAGGCTGTGTACCGAACTAGCAGGATGCACCAAATTTAATAAAGATGTGCACTATTTTTGCTGGAACACATTGCACACCAGCCATGGGGTGGTATAGGGAGTAGTAAGGTGTCCAACGTGCCTAGCAAGTTCCATTAAATTTTTGCTAGCTCGCAGAGGATTTAATCGTCATCAATGGCTGCCAGAGTGGTGCTAGCAATGACATGCTTGCTAGAGACAGCCAACGCATAGTGGGGGGGGGGGCTTTTCCTACCACTTTAATCATTCTGTGTGTGGTGTGCAAAAAGGAACAAACCAGGCTAAAGGTCATGTCACCCACCCTGGTGCCACCACCCAATATCAAAGGACCAGTGCGCTATTTTTTTTATCGTCATCAATGGAAAACTCAGCAGTGGCCAGAGGATTGGAAAAGATCAGTCTACATCCCAATCCCAAAGAAGGGAAGTGCCAAAGAATGCTCCAACTACCGTACAATTGCACTCATTTCACACGCTAGCAAGGTTATGCTCAAAATCCTACAAGGTAGGCTTCAGCAGTATGTGGACCGAGAACTGCCAAAAGTACAAGCTGGATTTCGAAGGGGCAGAGGAACTAGAGACCAAATTGCTAACATGCGCTGGATTATGGAGAAAGCCAGAGAGTTCCAGAAAAACATCTACTTCTGCTTCATTGACTACGCAAAAGCCTTGGACTGTGTGGACCACAGCAAACTATGGCAAGCTCTTAAAGAAATGGGAGTGCCTGACCACCTTATCTATCTCCTGAGAAATCTCTATGTGGGACAGGAAGCAACAGTTAGAACTGGATATGGAACAACTGATTGGTTCAAAATTGGGAAAGGAGTACAACAAGGCTGTATATTGTCTCCCTGCTTATTTAACTTATATGCAGAATACATCATGCAAAAGGCTGGACTGGATGAATCCCAAGCCAGAATTAAGATTGCTGGAAGAAATATCAATAACCTCAGATATGCAGACAATACCACTCTGATGGCAGAAAGTAAGGAGGAATTAAAGAACCTCGTAATGAGGGTGAAAGAGGAGAGTGCCAAAAATGGTCTGAAGCTCAACATCAAAAAAACTAAGATCATGGCCACTGGCCCCATCACCTCCTGGCAAATAGAAGGGGAAGATATGGAGGCAGTGACAGATTTTACTTTCTTGGGCTCCATGATCACTGCAGGTGGGGACAGCAGCCACGAAATTAAAAGACGCCTGCTTCTTGGGAGGAAAGCGATGACAAACCTATTATGACTTGTCAGAAAGATAAGTAAAGCAAATTAAGTGTGGATTTTCACTACAAGCTAAAATAACCAAACAAAGGGTACTGTACTACAGTGGCATCATAAGAAGACAAGCTCACTGGAAAAGGCAGCAATGCAGGAAAAAGTGCAATGCAGTTGGAAAAGAGGAAGACTGCACATGAGATGGATTGACTTAATAAAGAAGCCCACAGTCTTTTGTTTGGTGCTGCAGTCAAAGTAGGACCAGGAGCAGAAAGACTGGGATTCAGATTTTGGGAATAAACTATGATACTCTTGTCTGCTTTGGGGATGAGAAATAGAGAAACGTGATTGCTACACATTTCAGACTTCTGCTGTTCTCAGCAGAAACTGCAGAGCTAAATGCAGTGGAGATTAAATTTTAGAAGGTTCCTTTTTTCATGGTTTTATGAAAGAGTCAAGTCTCTCTGTCTCTGTCTCTGTCTCTCTCTCTCTCTCTCTCTCACACACACACACACAAACCCTTCCTCCCTCAATTTTCAACAGTTGCTTCAGTTCAGTATGTCCATTTCCTCTCATTACATTTAAAAAAGCTTGATGAAGCCACCCTTTTCCCCCCTTAATTCAAGCCTTCCATCCTGTTTGCCTGTTCCTTTTTTCATAGTTTTGAGTCAGTCTCTCTCTCTCTCTCATACACACATACACCCACCCACCGACCCTCCCTCCCTCCATTTTCTACATACATTTAAACAAGCTGATGAAGCCACCCGTCCCTCTCTCGCACCTTTCTTCCTGCCTTAATTGGAGCTTTCCCTCCTAATAGGAGCTTTCCCTCCTCCTGCTTGCAGTCACCTCCAGTGGAAGCAGTCATTCACAATCAGGATTGACTGCCCGGGGCTGTTCTACAGCTGTAACCAATCAAGCAGCCTTATCTCCGATCTCTGAAAGAACGGATTTACAAGTGCCGCAACCAAAGAAGGTAGCAGGGAGAGGTGGTTTCCAGTTTGAGGTTCGGCTGCAGGGGGTGGGAGTGGGGGTGTGTGGGGGGGGGTAGCGCTCTGCTCATTACCCCCAGGATTTTCATTTTTACTCCATTTGGGGTAATTTATCCCTGTTCCCAGACCACTGCTCTAATGCCTAAACGGACATAGGCCCTGTCCACACTGGCATATAAATATGATATATGGATTGCTGATGGCACAGCTTGGATTGGGGAAAAAAAGACCTTGTCCACAAGTATTTTTACTCAGAAGAATCCATCCTTTCCTTTTAAGTGCTATTGTGCACCTTTCTGGCTCAGCAGTAGAGCACACATTCTTTTCGGCATGCTCACTGTTCAGCCTGGAGATAGCAGCCTCCAAAAGCCTCTCCCATCATGGCTGCAGATTCTGAGGAAGGAGAAGGTGGAGGGAGAATAAGAGAAGGGAAGCAGGGAGGGAGGAGGGACAAAACAGAATGGTACTGACAGAGGAATAGAGGAGCAATGTAAAAAAAAATTACACTTCCCCTGACTATCCACAGATGATCAGGGGAAGCATTTAATTGACAGCTGACTGGGCTACAAGGGATTGTTTGCTGTTCAGACAGGAGAAGTGTGCCAAATGTTCCTCCCCTCAACCTCATTGCTCCTCCACTCAACCTCAACAGATTCTTTCTAGCCTGATCCATCCCACATCCAAAATGGCCAGTCTGGGCAGGTCCATAGTCACTTGCATAAGCATAACTGCACAATTCTTTGCTGACAGTACTTTCAATGTTGGTCAATTGTTCCTTTTCAATGCACTGAAACTGTGTTGTTATATGAAAGGTAGATTGATTTCAAACTTTCACACTAAAAGTCTTCACTATATTGCTCTTCAGAGAGCAAAGGCTTTTAACAGTCAACCCTTCCTGGGAATTGAACAAAAGCCCTATTTAAAAACTAAATGGAAAGTGGTGAATGAAAAGACACAAGAGGGACAGGAAAGAATTAAAATGGTAATAGAATACAAAAACAAACAAACAAACAAACCCACACTCCATACTAGTGACTGACAAAAACATGTCATTCCAGAGAGGCTTTAAAGACGGACTAAGAGCCTGTTCACACTGGCATATAGTTATGATATATGAATCGCTTATACGAAGGATTGGATTAGAAAAAAGACTGTGTCTGCTTGTGTTTCTACTTAGATCCATCCGTCCCCTTTAAGAGCTATCATGCACCTTTCTCACACAGGGCTAGGACATGCATTATTTTTGGCATGATGCAGTGGGATTCAAAATCCACCTTTTGTTGGACTCCTGGAGCAGTGGCAGCAGTGATGATCAGCTGGGGAATGAACAAGAACAGATGACAGGTGGCGAGCATTGGTTGTGAAGCTCCGAGCCACACTGAGGCTGCAGCCAGCTTCCTGCCTCTGCTGATCAGCTGCAGAGTGGGGAGCAGCCGCACAATCAGATGGGAAGCGAAGAGGAGCAGCAAAGAGGCAGAAAACCTCTCCAACACTGGGACTTGTTTCCAGCCCTCATCAATTGCTGGGAAGCAGAGAGTGTCCACATGGTCAGCTGGGAAACGTTTAATTGATAGCTGATTGGGCTAAAAGAGTTTGTTTGCTGTTTGGACAGGAGGAACATGCCAAATGGCACATCCTCATCCCCCATCCTCAACAGACCCTTCGTAGCCCAATCTACCCCATACCCAAAATGGCCAGTCTGGACAGATCTAAGTTTTAGTTTTGTGGAGAGAAATGAAGAAGAAATTCTGTGCATGAAAGAACAGGTAATAATAGAAGGAGGGATTTTTCAAGGACTGTTCATGCATACATAACTCTGCTGATGACATACCAGTCAGTGCATATGCCCAATTCTTGCATTGCCTTCCTCACACAATGGAAGAGGAGGCAAATAAGCTTCATGTGTGCACGGTGAGCAGAATGTGCCACTTGTGCTAGATTTGTAGATAGTGAATGACCACATTTGCACATCATGACAAGCCATGATGTGGTTTGTTGCAGTCTGTCCTGTTGTGATATGCAAGCCTGCCTCTGCGTATAAGTCATGGTTTCTGAAACAGGCACATACTGCAGTCAAAGCCCATTGTTTGTTATTTGATTACAAATTCTGGCTTCTTTAAAACATGATCCATCATGATGACCAAAGTCACAACCAAGGCTGTTCCTTGGATTGTTTCTCCATCTTCCCACCCTGAAATGGGAACAGCAAAAGAAAAGTAACAAACCAGAAACAGGGAGGACAAGCCAGAGTTTGTTTGCCATACAATTTGTGGTTTAAGCACTTGACTAGGTATGTCTTATTGGGATGTGTGAATGCACCCAATGCAAAATGCAGGCCCTTCGGATGCAACTCCAGAGGAGGAAAAAAAAAGATGTAGGAAAAGGCATTTTGTAGTGACAGTCTTTCTAAGGGAAGTGTCACATGGTCCCCTAAAAACCTTCCTACTCACAAAACCAAAAATCAAACCTGTATTTTGCCACTTCTATTTTATTTTATTTTATTTGTTTTGCTTGCTTGTTTGCTTTTACCATTTTTGTACTCTGGTCCTGCTAGCAAGTGAAACGTTTGGCCCATAGTGTCATCAAAGTTGCCCATCCCTGCTTTATAGTCACGGCCTTTCATAATACTGTTACCTGTCTGAATATCTCTATTGCTGTAAATGAGCTTTGCATTGAGCACGTAATGGGCAACCAGGGGCTTTTTAAAAAATGACAAATGGAATTCTCTCTTCCCAGTTTTTTTAGAAAGGTGACACCTGGCAGCTGGAAGGAGAAGTAGGTCCACAGCTTCCTTATCATTTGGATTTGGAGACAGACAGGCAATCATTGTGCCTGCTTTAAAACTCTGGTATTGTGTGACCACTCAAAACAGCATTCCATAAGCCACTGCTAATAGGAAAAGGCAGTGCAAACAAAAAGTTATGACTTTTGAATGTGCTCTTGAATCAGGACCATATTTGGCAAAATGATTATAGATAATATGGGTGAAAAGTGGTTAACTAATGAAAAAAGGAGTTAGGTTCTGAGATTTTTCACTTGCTTGGTATCTCCTTATGAATGGTGGTTAGCACAAGAGGGAATCTTGTAGACCATCTTGGCTGCTGACACTGGTGTCATCAATATTCAGGCTGGCCTTCGCTATGTAATGCTTGACATTTTATTTCCTTTTGTAGCACAGGGACAATATTGCAAGGCAATATTGGACCATTCCCTAGTATTTTGAACTGTGGATTCAGAAGCACAATATCCCACATTCATAAACTGGCATATACGTTTTTCACCAATAAAATCTTCTCTTGTGTGAAGGATTCTGCCAATGCAGTAGTATGGGTTTGTACCACTTACCAAACCAAAGTGTTGCCTTTATGTAAGCAGATATGTTTTCTTCATGCAACTCACAGTTTGCACAATGGCAGTGCTTGCACAAATAGCACATGCACAAATAGCCACTTTAATTGGCTATTATGCATGTGTGCGTTTCTGCTCAACACAATTTCAGTAAGACTCTAGCCTATCTGGTCTACTGTGTTCCTCTGATTGTATTTTTGTGAACAGACCAGATATTCTGAAGGCAATAAGTCTCTAGTACTTAGGGAAATTGGGAGTGCTTAACTGTACAGGAAGTTTTATGTAGTTCCATTATTTTTCTAAAAAACAGAAACATTGTCTTTAAGTAGTTTACGACATTCCTGCCTCGTGCAACCCTAATACCATTCATAATCCCTTAATTAAAAAATATATTACACTGCAGGCCTGTTGTTTAACATTCCTCTCAATAATTATACAAATGTATCTGTTTCAAGTGTTTAATCTGGAGGAGAAATTTTACAATATTTAAATAAATGAACAATTAAACTCACACATGCCCCCATAACAATATTAATTGGGTTGTAGATATATTCCTCCTTAATTAATTTTTAAAACCCTCAAAGACTTGCCAGGCTGTATCTCTGTAATTAAACTTAAGTCTCTTCCACATATTAAAAGTGCTTCTAAGTTGAGCACGAGGCATTCTGAGTGTTCATATACATGAAATGGTTCACTCTTCAGGATAGGCCTCTTTGAGACAAAATGAAATGCCCAGGACCATACTACTGATTTGATTGCATAATGCTTTTGAAAAAAAGGCTAGATTTAAAAATTGTATTCATTAGCAAACATTTACATGGCTCTTCACAGGAACAGACTAACTTCAAACTATCAAACACCAAATTATAATATCCCTTTGTTTTGAGCTGGGAGACATATGGCCTTCCAGATGCTGCTGAACTACAGTGTTTATCAGCCCCAGTCAGCATAGGCATTAGTCAAGAATGATGGGAACTGTAATCCAAAACATCAGAAGGGCCACAGAAGGATTTCAGCTATTATATTATGCTTTGTCATTTTTTTTGTGCTGGCAACTAATTATGTGAACTTGGGATGAGGATCCATTTTAATTATCATTATTTATAGTTATACTTTTTAAATGTTACAAGACATTCAGGGCAATAATCCAATCAACGGTATATCTGTTTCCTACTGTTTGCTAGTTCAAAATGAGAAGACTATTTTGCCATCCCTTCCCCAGTGCTTACAAAATGCTTTACACCTTCAGGTTCTAAATGTATGTTAAATGGAAATTTATTTATCAAAATCCTGGATGCTTCTTCTGTTAAAGGAAAGCAGTGATTTTCAAGACAACTGTTGAGGGAAAGAATATACCTGTACCCTTTCCCTCCTCACCCATCACTTCCCCGCCATTAATCCCTCCCTCTTCCCCTATTTCAGTGGTTCCCAACCTTGGGTCCCCAGATGTTCTTGGACTAAAACTCCTGGATGTCTTCACCACTAGCTGTGGTGGCCAGGATTTCTGGGAGTTGTAGTCCAAGAACATCTGGGGACCTAAAGTTGGGAACCACTGCTCTACTTGATGGATTCCAAATGTATGCCCCCTGCCCCCAGCATTTTGCTGAAAGCCACCTCCTCCAAAAATTGCTTCCCCCAACTTGAAGTGACTGTTACAGTTTTAAATTACAGACATATGTAAAGGGTAACTAGGCTGCTTATGTTTGGGGCAAGTGGCCTAGACCATTAAGGAAAAGATCACATTGTAAAATTACATTGGACACATCTCTAGCTTGTGTTACTTACATAACATTTGCCATTAGGTATTATTCTTCCTTTGGCTCTCTCATATCAGATTTTCCTTCTGGATACAAACATGTTATGGTTTGCTAGAGCAACTAGACATTTATCACAATGCATGGGTGGATAACGCATTTTTTAAATCCATGATGATAATTTTTTTTTATGTTTTCAAAAATCTCTCCAAAATTGTGCACCTATGCCATCTCATCAAGAGCAGTACAGGTTTGTCTTTGAAATTCTCCATCTTTCCCTCTAAGGTGGCAGGACATAAACTCGTATGAAAATAGAAGAGTGCCAAAGGTGTTTTGTTGTTGTTGTTGTTGTTTGTTGTTGTTGTTGTTTTGCTTAAGAACAACTAACCCTCATCAGGTGTTAGCACTTTGCATATTTGCAGCAATCACAATATGACACAGTAGAGTGAATGTGTGAATTCTGCTAACATATATCATACAATCCCCCCCACACACTTAAAAACTTATAGTATGATCCCAATATTTTTGTATACCTCTGTATATTTATATATTTTGATGCTTTATTTGTGGCTGGTCTTTGACTGTAATAAAGTTTTATCTATCTATCTATCTATCTATCTATCTATCTATCTATCTATCTATCTATCTATCTATCTATCTATATTAATGCTCCCTACTTGGTCCTCCAGATGTTTTGCACTACAACTCCCACAAGGCCCTACTACTAGTCAAGGATGATGGCTTCTGTAATCCAACATATCAGAAGGGCCAGATATTTCCTAATCCTGCTCTCTGTGAACACAGAATGAGGTTTTAAGAAGATGTAGTCCAACTACACATAGCACATCAATGCTTTCTCATCCTTTGCTCTAGTACAGCATAGCAATGTAAGGAACTCTAAGGATTTCCCAGTGTGCCTTCTTGTATTATTACAGGAACCAAATGTCTTGAATTCAGTTGAGCTTGCTACTAGGTACGTCATCAGTAGAGACAAGGCATAAATGGTAGCATTTAACTGTTTCATCTTGTTAAATCAAATGCCAGAATAGGTTAGGTTTCTTGTGTACCCCCAGGGCCATTTTGAACAATCCAACATTGGGGAGACCCCTGCTCTAAAACCAACATGTAGCACATTAGTCAAACTGAATTCCTTGAAGATTTCCTGTACATTTATATAACCATCTTGTTTTTTCCCAGTGCTTTTAATGTGAAAATATTATCCCGAGACTAAATATAACTCATATGCAAAGCTTAATGAAAACAGGCGTGATGGAGGAAAAGAATCCAGCCTTATTAATTTGCAATGCAAACCTGACAAAATCTAAGCCACAGGGGGAGTTTGAGCTGAGGATTCATTCAGAATATTGTACAGTCTCTACAATTAAGGGAAAGAACACTATTTTTGAAATATTCACAATTACAATTTAGGGAGCTGCACTGAGTATGAAGAAAATATCCACCTTTCTGGCAGTGCATGAAAGCAAAATATGGACATTTCTATACCAGACCAACAGCTAGGATTTTGTGTATCTGAGTTTCCACCACATTTTTATCAAAATGAAATATGCACACTTTCATTTCATTATCCACACAAGATCAAAGTAATGTTGCCTATACAATTGGCAAAATGGAAGTTAAATCCTGGACAGAGGACTTGGAGGAGACCATGACAAAGGAGTTACCTCAGCTTATGGCTATACCAGGTACGGGAACCATTGGTTTTCTGGATTATTTGGACTTCCACCCCAAGAAGTTTCAGCCAGCCTGGTCAATGATAAAGGAATTGTAATCCAAAACAACTGGTGGTCCAATGATTCCTCACTGCCACACCACACCAAGAATCTATGGTGATGCTACCTTTTTGTCAAACCCTGCTTCACTCCTGTGTTCCTATTTTTCAAAATGTCAAGTACTTGAGTATTAAGCCTGCAGGAGAGGATAAAAACTTGACTTATGTATCCTAACAGCCGCCCTAAAGCAACGAGAGGACTAAGGTCCCACACAGTGGAATTTGAGAGTGGTTTCTGATTTGAATCCCGGTGTCCTGGGAAAATCAAGATGGAATTTCTGTATATCCCGTCCAAAGATCTTAGCATTTCAGTCCAAGCTTACTGAGGCTGTAAATTGAAGGCAGACTGAAAGATATACCTTTGTCAGTGTCATAGTGGAGCCAGGGCTCACAGGACTGCTCACAAATCCAATACTTTCTTGATTAGCAGAAATGATGATGTCATCTGCTGGCATCCTGCTTCCCTGTTCTCTCCCTGTTCTAGATGTGATCATTACAACAGCTGGGGAATGGGGCATGGGTTTTCTGGGCAATGCTCTATTAGTTGGATCCATCACTCTTGTAAGGCAAAGCATTTGGGAATGGCTTGGCCTTGCATAGGCAATCATAATCCAGTGGCCAAAATCTTATTCCAAAATACCACTTGCATTATTTTTTGCTGGCTGGGTGTACTGACAATTGGGAGACTGATTGAGCAACCTAGTTGTGTCCAAGCGCATGGCAGACAGCCGGCAACATCATGTACACTGCTTGCTTGATCACCTATTTAAGCTTTGAAATTCCAATATGATCCTAGCCATTGCTGTACAAAAGATCTGCTGCTGGTATGAAAATCCCAAAACTTGTTTGTTGATTTGGATTCACATGGCTCCCTGCATTTTTGCACTTTTGTTGGATTTGTGACCATGGGGGTTATCATGATAAGTATACTTCAGAATTTCCCATTACATTGTTAATCTTTGCTCATAGGAAGCATATTTAATCCTAGAATTGACTTTGAATGACTGAATTTGCAAAGAGAATAGTGGAAAAGCAAATAAATAAATAAATGCAACTTCCTGTGTCCAACATTACCAAGTCTCTGCCATACCATCTCCAACTCTCTCAAAATTATATCACTTTTCTGAAGCCTGAATGAACACAAAAGGCTCATCATCACTTCCTCAGCTTATTTTCTGAACTACCAATGACTGCTGTGGCTGTGACTCAATTTAATAATATTAATTGTGTGTTGTCAAGTCAATTCTGATTTATGGTTACCTTTTTCAGGGTTTCCTAGGTAGAAGGTACTCAGAAGACTACTGGGATGCACAATCAGGAACTGAACTCTCAACCTCTGACTCTGCAATGTGATACCTAACTCACTGAGCTATCCAGACAGCTGTGACTCATTTGAGCCTTCCTTCCTGAGGTGGCCTGATACACAGCTTGAATCAAACTACACTGGTTCCGTTCATAATCCAATGGGAAGATGTTTGAATGTTATCCAAATTTAACCACAGTTTCAAAGCTGGCTTAAGATGCCTGTTTCTGTTCCCAAGATACTTTGAATATTCAAATTAATTTGCCATTTAAATCACTTATCTTCAATCCACATGGACAACTGAATGCAAAAAAAGGATGAAGCTGATGTCAGGATATCTTCAAAATGTGTTATGTGCTACTTAAATCAGGTAATGACAGAAGTAATCATATTGATTGGCAGTAAAATTCTAGATGCTGTTACGTAAGGATTTCTCAAATTTCAATTTCTTCCTGGGAAGGAGCACATACCAGCTTAACATGAGAGTTCAAATGTTATTGTCATGCTGAAAGTTTGTCATGTTTTTAATTAGTGGTAATTTCCTTAGTATGGTTTTATCTATAATATTTGTACTGTTCCCTTCAACTTGATTAATCCCCAGGATGATTTTCAGCACTCTTAATTGAAATACAGATAAAAACTAAGTAACAGCAGGTATGAAAAACAAATTGAAATTTAAAAATAGCATCATTGGTAATCTTGGTGGTCTAAGTCCCTCAGTGAAATAATCTCAAGGCAGGATACTCCCACTTGACTTTGTCCAATGTCTAAGGTCATATCTGTTAAACTTCACTGCCATCCATCCCTCCTGTCCATCTGGGTCAGGAGCTTCCCAGACCTTATACAACATCTTTGAGGGCCCAGGGGCAACTGTTCCTACTGTTGCATAGACTGCGAGCAAGACTCTCCATTCAGTAGCAAAGAGCTAAGAGATAAGGTATTTTAGTAGTAAGGATCTAGTGCTAAGGCTTTTAGCCGGCATCACCATATTTCTGAGGAGACAAAACTATTACAGAACAGATAAGGAAAGTGCAACAGACAGAAGAAGAAGATCTAATTAATTCTCTATTCTATACATACAAAAGCATAGCTCTCAAGCAAAAACTGATCAAAGTGATAAAGAGACAACTCACAAAAAAGCAGACAAAGGGCGTGTCCTGAAGTCACATTTGCTCCTGGGAAAGTGCCTGGTTCATTGTCAATGCTTTTGATATTGTCCACACTAGGTAGATTATTCAATTCTTTTAAAAAAGTCTTCAGTTTATGAATGTGGTATATTGTGCTTCTGTAACCATGATCCAATAGCCAGGAAGTGGCCCAATATTGCTGCACAATATAATGCCTGTGTTGCCAGCACAAGGTGTACATAGGAAAGGGCAGCCTGAATGTTGGAAACACCAATGACAGCTATAAAGGTGATCTACAGGATGCCCTCTTCTTCTCACTACCATTCACACTTGTTGAAAAACAGCCTGGGCAATTGCTTTGTGTTTGGGTGAGGAGTGGCTGGGTAAATTGGCAGGGAGCTGGGTGGCTGGGTCTGAGAAACTGAGAGAAGGGTCTCCTGGAAGATCTTAAAAACCAGATGTCATCAGTGCACTGGTGGTACCAGACCACCAAATTCTGGACAGCCTCTTTTAGGTTTCTCATATACAGTATATATGTGAAATAGTATGGTGAATCATGGGACCCTGAGACACTCCACATATTAAAGGTCAAGGTGTTGTGAATAGGAGTCCCCCAGCATCACTACCATTCACAAAATATCTATAAAGATCCTCAGTCATCCAGGTGTGGTTATCTGGAAGTTAATCCATGCTGGATGGCTCAGTGGTTTAGGCATCTGACTGTGGAGCCTGAGATTGGGAGTTCAATTCTCTGCTGTGCCTCCTTGACAGGCGCTGGATTCGATGATCCATAGGGTCCCTTCCAGCTCTCCAATTCTTTGATCATTATTATTCCCATGCATACACAGCTGAAGATGGTTAGTCTAAAAATAAAGCCTCTTCTCAAACAGATTAAATCTAAGCCTCTTGCTTCCATGATATCTCCATTTAATGAGAATAGTTGTACCTTCTCGGTCTTTTTGCTAATGCAGAATTTAGCATTGGGGGCTTGGATTTCTTCACTTTCCTCTTGGCTGTCTCCTGCCAGAAGATATCCCCTAGGACAACTAGCACCATTTGCATCCCAGAACTGGGCCTAACGTCAGATCAAATGGATTTAGAAAATCAACTTCAGCCAAGCACGACTGGAAATGATTGACAACCATTGGTTTAAAAAGTAGTATGTTAGTGTGCAGCCTACAGTGTTCCTCAAATCTAGTTTAGAATCCTTTAGTTGCTACCCCCTTCAAGATGTTGATACCATTTCCACTCTTAAGACGGAATGTGTAAGCTGCTAGATCCATCAGCCATCACTTCATTATTACATATAGAAAGCAAAAAGGGGAAAGGGTCAAGCATACAAATGGGTGGTCAAATGCACACAAACAGCTTACCTTCATTTGTAGGCCCCAGCAACAGAAACTGAACATGTACAACTGGAGCAGAACATGCTCTGGATATCTCAATTCATGCAACTGCACTAATTGTGGTGTCACTTAGTGACAAATGTGCATCCCTTTTCCCTTCAAAATGCCCTACAGATTTATAGCAACAAGGCATGGAGTATATGGCAAATTTCCTTTAAGGATCAGACTGTAATCACAACACCACTACCAAAAAAAAAAAAAATTTGGCTGGACAACACTGGGAAGAGATAATGGAAGAAGAAAACAATTCCTTTTTTGCTATCCTGTTTGCCACAGAGCATAGTCAATAATGAGCCTGAATCCATCAAATTCAGCATCAGTCTTTTTCCACTTGTGTTCCTGCTATCATCCTGCTTACTTCATTAGCTGGGAGATTTGTTAAGGAACTAATCTCACTCTCCCAAAGGCCAGAGGTGTGCTTCTGTCACCCACCTAGGTCTCTTTCATAACTCACAGAACAACCAGGGCTTCAGAAGAACAAGAGGGCAAGCCAAACGAAATGGGAAATCTCAGAGAGCTTTCTGGAAAGCATATTCCACACATGTTCTGATTGTAGACTTCCCATGGGCATGGCAAACACTAAGCCACTAGGAGCCATTAGACGGGGGTGGGGGCAAAGTATTTGATAGGTCTGCCTACCCTTACAGAGGTAGGAACCAACTGCAAACCAGGCTTTTGCCGATATCATAATTACTTCTTCAGCATTATATAAGACTGGGTATGCAGTAGCTCAGGATGTAAACTTCAGTATGCAAAGGACTGCTGCTTTTAAAATTGTGTAATTATAGCTGCATCATAGTGCAGCTATGTTATTGTACAGCAGAACAACTCAGTATTCTACATAGCAATTTTAAAATGGAGGACAGCCCAAACAAAAATCAACAAAAAGGCACAGATGTAGTAGACAGTCTGCTCTTGCTCTGTGCCAAAATTAGGGGCATTTGGGCAAAGGGTTTTCAAGTTATAATTTTTTAAAAAAGTAAAACTGTCCCCTCATGCAGAAACAAGTGACCTTAAATGTCCCCAGATTTAAACTAGCTCATACAAATTGAAAAGACCAATCTTGCTTATTTTGATAGAAAATGGTTGGTCCCATCTGCTTTTTTTAATTTGGAAAGAATCCAGGCTGCAGGGGCTGAAATAAAGGCAAAAAAGGCATTTCAAACGAGAAAAACAACCACTTTGTTATAAGCTTGAACATGTGTGGAACAGACTTACCAGCAAAAGTCTTCCAAAGCAGATATATTGTTGCAGTTTCATAGTGAACAATTTATACAATCAGAAGAGAAATCTGAAACAAAACCTGCCTAAAGCACAAAATGACTAATGCCATTTATTTTGATGATAAACTGATCTCTCATGTAAACAATATTTTATATCAGCAGACCTCAGTGGGTGCTCAGAAGAAACCTGGAAAGAAACCCAACCTGTGCTTTGTAGAGAATGCCTTTTAAAAAAAATAGATATGTGCCTTGTATCAATCTTATTGGACAAGTCAAATAAATGCACTCCCAAGTAAATGCTGTGAGTTTAAAAAGAAGAAGCATAAATTGGTAATGACTCACTAGAAACTACAAAGAGGAGAGATGGAATTTATTGACTAACACTGCCCTATCTAATAAGAGAAAACATGTCTGGGCCTTGGTCACCAATGCCTTGAGTAGTAAGTTAGGCCCCTTGGACTGCTTGGTGCCAGCACATGTATGGAAGGAGCACTTTTCCAACACATTTTACAATGCACTAGCCTGCGAGCATGTCCTTACAGACTTCACACTAGTTAATTTACCAGCCTAGCCTCCAGTGGGCCCCAAGAAAATAGAAGTTCTATTTAGCAAACTAAAACCTGGGAAGGCACCAGGCCCAGATGGGCTCTCCCCACCCAAAAAACTTTTTTAAAAGCATTTGGATTGGTGGTTCCTTTAGCCACCCTATTTAACCTTAATAGATAAAACTGGGAGGTTTTAGTACCTCTCAGTTTAAAAGGAGATCCACTTTTACCAGGAAATTGTTGCCCTGTCAGCTTGTTATCCATCGTAGGCAAGTTCTATGAAAGGCTGACAAATTGACAGCCTGGATGGAAACCCAAATAATCCTAAGGCTGGAACAGATTGGCTTCAGCACTAATAGATCCGCACTGGACCACTGTGCAATCTTAGCGCATCTGGCTGAGAAATATAGTAGCATAGGTGGGAGAAGAGTGTTTGCCATTTTCTTTGATCTGAAAGGGGCTTTTGATTCCATTCCTAGAAAACTACTGTGGGGAAAATTACACAGGACTTCAATAAATAAGAAACTGTTTCTCATTCAAAAGTTGCATTTCCACACCAGCTGCCAGGTCTGTCATGACCCAGAGAGAGAACTGTCAGATGAGATCTTGAACAGTGGGGTTAAGCAGGACTGTATCCTGGCCCCCTATCTTTTTAATTTGTTCATAAATGACTTGCGCCCCTACCTGAGGTCAGTCGAGGTTCATTTTCCAAAACCTGGCTCCCACCAAATCCCACTATTATTATACACAGGTGATCACATAGTTCTACCTTTAATCCAGCTAGGTTCAAAGTAGCTCTTGGAAACCTTTGCACCTTATTGTGATGCTAACCTTTTGTCCATTAACGTTGCAAAATCCAAGATTCTGGTGTTCTCTAAGGCTTGGAAGAAATCCCAAAGACATTACAGAACAACATTAATGGTGGACATCACATTCCCATCTGCTACTTCTGTTTTTAAAGCAAAAACGAGGGCCCAAGTACTTTATGGCATTCCCATTTGAACTAGTGCATATAATTCTTAGGTAGAGAATATACACACCACCTTTCTGCATTGTATCCTGGGTGCTCCTAATTGTGTAGGATATGTAGCCCCTATACTTAGAAGCAGGAGTTGGGCAACTTGGAAGCCAAAGCATGGATCCAGACTCTAAAATTCTGATTGTGGCTATACTTCTTAACTGAGCACCTTGATTATGTGCAAGATATGCTAACTGATTCCCACACCAGTAAGTGGCTATCTCTGATCCAATATAAAATTAGGTCTGTGGGTTGATTCCATTCTAATGCTTAGACAGCACCTGGCCTAATAGAGCACTCACCCAGAAACTTTAGGATATCGAGAAACGAGAATTGTTCTCCTTAGCAAACAGAACCTGTTCCCCTTTGGCAAGTGGTAACACCTTCCATCATCATATGGGACTCCCACAGATTATTTAACTATGTTTTGAAAACCTCAGGCCTGTAGAGCATTCCTGGTCATTAGATTTAATGCATCACCCTTAGCTTAACTTCAGGGTAGATTTCAGGGAACTCCACATTAAGAAATACTGCCCATGCAGGTTGGGGTGTCAGAATATTTGTCACATATTCTTTTACACTGTACATTTTACGAACAAATTGGGAGTGCTCTGATTCACCCCCTGCTGCATTCTTACTTGATGTTAGCAGAGCTTTTGGGCCTATATCTCTTCCGTTCATCTTGTCACTATGTCTAGTATTTAAGGGAAAAAACTCCACAGATGTTATGTGCCCTCAAGTCACTTCTGATATGTGGAGACTGTAAGAATTAATGACCTCCCAAGTGTAATAACTCTGCTCAGATCTTGCAAACAAGCAGCAGCTCATTTTAGGTTGGTGTCTCTTCCTACTGCCCCCCCTTCTCAGCAACATTGTCTTTTCCAGTCAATTTTGCTCATGTCTAGCAAACGAACAGCTCTGACATCCTTTTGAGACAATCTGCCTCATATTACCGTGTTTCTCCGAAAATAAGACAGGGTCTTATATTAATTTTTGCTCCATAAAAACGCATTAGGGCTTATTTTCAGGGGATGTTTTATTTTACAGTCATGTCATCTTCTTCTGGTTGCTGCACAATGCTGCACAATGGTGGAAGGTGGGATTTCACTTAACTGGGGCTTATTTTTGGGGTAGGGCTTATATTACGAGCCTCCTGAAAAATCATATTAGGTCTTATTTTCGGGGAAACAGGGTAGGTCTTCTTCTCTTCCTACTCCCCCTCCCCGACATTTCCTAGCAATAATGTATTTTCTCCTCAGTTCTGTCTTATTATACATGCACGGTAGGATAGCCTCAGTTTACTCATTTTTGCTTTAGTAACAGGTCGGGTTTGCCTTGATTCTGCACCCACTTTTCTGCCCTTCTGGCTGTCGATGGTGCCTATAAGGGTCTCCTCCAATACCACATTTCAAATAAGTCGATCTTTGTCTCTTTCTTCACTGTCTTTCAAATTTTATAGAAAATTTTGACCTCCGGTGACAATCTTTGCTAACTTCCAGCTCTCCCTTCTGTTTTGTTGTTGTTGTTGTTTCAAAAGGCAAAATGTCCTCTTCTCGAAAACATGCACACAAAATGTTCATAAAACCTTTGGTTCAATATAGCTTTTATTCCTCAGGATGGCTACCCCAAACAAAAGGTTTAGAAATTGGAATTTAGCTTTTTAGTCTACATTCTGCAGAGCGGGCATGGCAACATTAGTTTACTTGAGAGGTTAAAGGGTGTGCATGTTTCTCAATTGTACATGTTGTAGCTACTCACACCTTTGCTTCATCATTTCATTCAGTCCAAAAAAAGTACTTGAAAATATTTTGGCACAGGGGACTACAGCCACCTTCCAGCTATTCTTGGTTCTGACCTCCTCGAGCGACCATGATACAGATCATATGTTCATCTTCTGGGATCCTCTAGTACTGGGTAATGCTACATGAGGCAAATTTCTGTTGGAATTTGTGTGTAGTCTATGTATACTTACAATTCCATTGTAAAAAGCCAGAAAATTCAGTTCTCCAAAAAGCTCCACTTGTGCTCACTACCCATTCACACTTGTTGAAAAACAGTTCTAACAGTCACTACGTTTGTTTGAGAAGTGGTTAACTGAAGAAAAAAGGAGTCAGCTTCTGGGATTTTCCCCTGCTTGGTTTCACTTTGAAAATGATAATAAGCATGAAAGAGTATCCTGTGTACCATCTTTACTGCTGCCACTGGTGTTGTCAACATTCACGCTGCCCTTTACTATGTAAAACTTGGCATTCTTTTTCCTGCTTGCAATGTGGGCACAATATTGTGCAGCAATATCAGGCCATTTCCCGGTGTTTTGAATCATGAATATAGAAGCACAATATCAAACATTCATAAATCAGAGGGTTGTGTTTTTTTTTTTAAGAAATGACTAGAACCACTTTAGTCCCCTCATGAGGAGAAAGGCAGCCTAGAAGTGACCCTATATATATATATATATATTCTTTTGTTTTCCTTTCTTTTCCTTTTTTGTATTTTTTAATAGCTCCTGCTGTTTTTCTTATTCTGCTATGTTCCCCAGTTCCATTCTAGGAAACCTATCCTGAAGTCAGATTAGCACAATTCATAAAAGAGGAACATTCAATCTAAATGACAGCTATTGATATACAACACTTTTCTATTTGCAGGACAGTTATTCTGCACTGGGATGGGTAATCCATGTCCTTATAGCAAGCGCCAAATGATTAGGTCAATCATCCCTGATCACTTGCCATGCTCGGGGATTATAATGAGTCTTGGAGTCCAAGGACATCTGGAGAGCCACACGTTTCCCATTTCTGCTTTAAATTCTTAATCCACAACTTATCCCCTAGTGAAACATTTTGTGTAGGCAATATAGGCTGCTGAGGCAGCAACTTATCCTTGACCCCCACCCCCATCAAGTGGTCTCATGACATAGTTCATTTTTTGCTCCACAACAGTTTTGACCCTTCATTGGCACTGAGAGGGCCAGATGACACTCCTCAAGGATATGGATTTGGCCCATGGAGCTTCACTTGCTGACTCATGCTCTGTATCATTAGTGTCAAGAAAGTAGCCTTTTCGCACCACCACCACCTGGAAATCCATCTGAAACCTAAGCAGCATTATCATTAGGCTGACATATTACCAGTCATTGTGCTATCTAGACAGTTTAAATTTCATTTAAAGTTTAATTTCCAGGACAGATGGACTGCACTTTGCTCCAGCTGCAATCACTTAGCTCATTGGAATGAGATGAAATGTCAGTGGAGCAATGCGGTTGTATTTACCTAATCCCTTAACACAGTTCAACCCATTGATGAACAAAAATTAAACATGTGCTTTGTTGTTAAACAGCATCAAAATGGGCCTTGTTGGCCAATACATATTATCCTACTGATTTTGTACATGAAACATAGCCATTGTGGACTGGAACAACTAGCAATGGTGAGATTAGTTGCATCCTAGTACATAATATTCTTGAAATATGAGGAAACATTTAATGTTCTACATTCTGAAAAGGATCTGTGCTAAATTCCATTTGGCCCAGACACAAGATTTTTCTCCATGTTCAGCTGCATTATGGATAGTACAGTCATGCTTAAGAGTCCAAAATCTGGAATATTTGCTTTATTGTCCTAATATGAAGTGCAGTGGGAGCCCTAGTTAGTGTGTTCAATCAAATAAAAATCTTTCTGTCTATACTGTTGCTTCTTGTCAACAGCTCATGAAATTGATCCCATCAGTATAAAACATCTCAGTCACTGAATGAAAACGCGAAGAGGCCTGAATGATGAGGAAATATGAAACAAGTTTATAAGTGTCCTTCTTCAAAAAGAAATACTGCTGGTATCTTTCAGCAATGAATTATAGAACCAACTGTTTCTGAGATATTTATCTGAGATATTTACCTCAGACATCTCAGATATGTTGAGATATTTATCTGAGATATTTCTCTTTTGTTTAATCTCAGCTGGGATTCTGGCACATAAGCTTTGACCAAACTCTTCTTTGGTACAAAGTTTAATCACATTTCAAAGCGCAACCTCCAAAACAGGATGTGGAATCTCACCCATCTGTAATGAAGCTAAGACCTGCCAAAGGACATTTTGTTGCCTGAGACAAAAAACAAGATGGAGGCCCTACATGCGCCATATATAAAATTGAATCTTTCTTCCCCTGCTGGCTCAGTACTAATGATGAGAAAGCAATGACCACCAAAGCTAGAGGTTTCAGACCAGTTTAGAGTGCATAATTCAACACATAGTTCTCTCCTCCAGCACTTTGTTGCTGCTCCCCAACACCTGCCGCCTGAGACAACTGCCTCTTTCTGCTTAATTAGTAGAACTGCCCCTGCTCCAAAACTTATCCAGATAAGATCTATCCATATGAAGTCCTTTCGCAGCAATCTTTATGCTGTTATCAGCTGCCCCACATGTAACACGTAGCAGAATCCTGATGCTGCAAGACGTACATAGAAGTATTATTTGTTTGACATTTTTATATATTTCTCCTGTATCCACTAGTCAGTTTGATACCTGAGACAAAATGCAGATGGAAAACAGAATTAAATAAATGTAATCAGAACAATAAAATCAGAAAATGGCAGTAGACTATTAAAAGCTCAACAGAACAATGAAATCATCATTGCCATAATAAGGAGGGGCCTAGGAAGGGAGCTCAAGAATCAGGGTGCTGTTTCAGAAAATATATTGATTTAACTGCCCACCAGTCTAATGTCTCCTGGTGATGAGACATATAAGATGGCCTCTGTTGATAATTGAAAATCAAGTTTATTTGGTATTTCCTACCAAAGTTACACATCCTATAACTTCATTTCCCTCAAGTATCCCATGCTTTGAAAAAACAGGGCCCATATTTAAGAAATTTCCAAAAGAGAAAAACAATGGCTATTCAAAAAAGCATGCCTTCCATTCCAATACATTAATGGCTTGAACTGTGGACCCTAGTAACTAAGTCATTGTTGCATGAGGGTAATGAGTCAAAATCATGCAAATTCTTCTTGTCAAGAAATAAGGTGATCAGGAAGAACCAATCATTTAGGTTATAGCTGCATGAGAGTGCAGAAATCATCTTGTGCTGACAGAGCAAATCAACATTCTATATGACAATTCTAAAAATGAGGTCAGCCTGAACAAAAAAATTATAACTTTTAAACTGGGCTTCAGATCAGCACCAAATCTGGCACAGATGTAACAGTTTGCTCTTGCTCTTTGCCAAATTTAGGGGCATTTGGGCAAAGGGTTTTTGAGCTATGATTATTTTAAAAGTCAAACTGTCCCCACTATGCAGAAACAAGCAACTCTAAACATCCCCACATTTAAAATGGTTCATACAAATTGGAAAGACCAATTGTGCTTATCTTGAAAGAGAATGGTTAGCTACACCCACTTTTTTAATTTGGAAAGAATACAGCCTGCAGAGGCTGAAATCTTGATCCTCAAAAAAGGCCTGTCAAAAGGGAAAAGCAGTCACTTTGTTATAAGACCGAGCATGCCTAGTTCAGACTAGCCAGCAAGAGCTTTGTGAAATGAAAGATTGTATACATTCAAAGGCAGAGGGGAGGGAGATATGTAAACAGAAAGGTCACAGAAACAGATTGAAAAGACAAGTTTTCTTTAAAGAGTAAAAAAAAATTGTTTTAAAGAAAGTAATGGAGTAACAGTGCTCTAGGAAAGGGGATATTTTGCCATGTATCTTCAGTAGAGATGGGGATATTTGTATTCATAAATGAATACAAATATCCTCGTCCCAGCTGGACCTAATGAGGGTCTGGCCTCCAGGAGCAGCTGTGCAGGGAGACTCGTCCTCCCGCCTCCTACCTGGAGTGGCCAGCCGAGCAGGAAGACAGCGGAGTTCCGTGCACCATTGGTTGGAAGAGAGGGGCCTTCATGGTGAGTGAATGGTCTGGTCCTCAGGGCTGGAACCTCATTAGGTCCAGCTGGGATGGGAATATTCATATTTGTTTACAAATACAAATATCCCCATCTCTAATCTTCAGTAAACTTTAACTTGAGATTTCTGAGACAAAACAGTCTCCTCACATAAGTTTTAAAAGGGAGAATCAGCTCCATGTCTGGGGCAATTGGAACTTTTGACCCTGTCAATCAGGACAACTGACTCTTATCTAACTTTTTAACCTTTTAACTCCTTCCTGGCCAAACAGGGTTATCAGAATCAGGCTTACAAGGGAATTCTGTGTCTGGGTGTAAAAACTGAGACACAAAAAGAATATTATTTTTTTAAAAAATATATATAGCTACTGAAAATATTTTAATATATATATTTAAAAAGAAATGCAGAACTAATATTCAGAAGCGTACTCATTTAAGCTGTGACATTATTGCTGTTTGCTTTGTGGCTGGGAATAGTTTTAAGCAGAACTTTGGTGCCTGTATCCTTTCATAGTCTTCTGTCAGTGTCTCCATTCCACCCATCTGGTCACTAGACAATTGTTTGATAATAATAATAATAATACACTCCAAAGATTTTGTGTGCTATCAAGTCACTTCTGATATGTGGTGACTATATGACTTAATTACCTTCCAAATGTCCTATCATTAACAACTCTGCTCAAATTTCGCAAACCAAGAGCATCTCATGTTTGGTCATTCTCTCTTCATACTGCCACTCACCTTCCTAGCAATGTTGCCTTTTCCAGTAAGTTCTGTTCAGGTTTTGCAAGCTAACAACTATAGATTCCTTTACTGAGTCAACCCATCTTATGTTAAATCTTCTTCTTTTCTTACTGCCCCCCTCCCTGCACACACCACTTTCCCCAACAATAACGTATTTTCCAGTCAGTTCTGCATTCTCATTACATGTGCAATATAAGATAGCTTCAATTTATTCATTTTTGCTCTAGTGAGAGTTTAGACTTGACTTGATTGAGTACTCACTTATTTGCCTTTCTAGTGGTCTGTGTGGTATCGTTAAGGCTCACCTGCAACACCACATTTCAAATGATTTGATTTCCTTCCCTGTTTTTCTTCATTATCCATCTTTTACATAATATGGATGATTCTGATCTTGATTTCAAATGACAATCTTTGCTCACTCCCAGACCCCTCTTTTTATTTCAAAAGACGAGGGGACACCTTTTGTAAAACATGAAGGCAACGTGTTTTGAGAACAAGACTTTGGAAATTGGAACATAACTTTCTAAATTGCTTTCTGCAGAGCAGGTATGACAATATTTGTTTACCCAAGAGGTTAAAGGGTGTGTCTGTTTCTTTTTTTGTGTTGGCAGTCACTCACACCTTTGCTTCATCATTTCATTAAGTCCAAAACAGCACTTCAAAATATTTTGGCACAGAGGGACTGCTGCCACATCCCAGCTGTTCTTGCTTCTGTTCTCTCCCAGCAACCATAGTACAGATCATGTGCTCATCTTCTGGTATCCACTAGCACTGGGTAGTTCTGCATGAAAGCAGATTCTGCTGGAATTTGTGTGTAGTTCATGTACATTTGAATTTCTGTTTTAAACAGCCAGGAAATTCAATTCTTAAAAAAACCTTCAGTTTATGAATGTGGGATATTGTGCTTCTATACCACAATTCAAAACACAAGGAAATGGTTCAGTGCTGCTGCACAAGATCGTGCCTATGTTGCCAGCTGGTAAAAAGATGCCAAGCTTTACATAGGAAAGGGCAGCCTGAATGTTGACAACACCAATGGCAATAGTCAAGATGGTCTACAGGATACCCTGTTCTGCAAACTACCATTCACAAAGACACTAATCAAGTGCAAATCTCAAAATCTGGCTCTTTTTTTTTTTTCATCAGTTAACCACTTTTCACCCAAACATAAAGCAATTATCATGGCTATTTTTCAACAAGTTCCCTAGAAATAGAAGACCACTTTACAGACGTTTTTCTAAAATGTCTCCACCATTTTTCATAGTTGCCTCTCTGGGACCTACTGTCATTACCAGCAAGTCCCAGAACAGTATGCCTTAGAAAAACATAAAACAGAGAGCATTGTGGAGGAAAAAAATGTTGTCCAGGCTGCCAGCATTGTTCCCTTTGTAGACTTTTGTAGTGATAGTGCTAAAAACACAATGTCCTTGAAAAACAAAGCTTTTTTTTTTATTTTGAAATTCTTTCTTGTTTTTTCCTTTGTTTTCCCTGAAAGTATTTTCAATGAATAGTCCTGACTGGCAATTTGAATGCTGTAAACTAAATCCTGAGAAAGAACCAATACTTCTGGGCTGTTTTTAAAACAGTAATCATATTTTGCAAGCATGGATCCAGCCCATGTTGTTGTCTTCTCTTTGAGCAATGCATTTTCTTCCCATGGTGTGTTTTAGCCTTCAGTCTACAAATCTTTCGCAACAGACGTTGAGAGGCAGGTGCACAGTAGTACTATTTGTCCACCCTAACTGTCCATCACACACCACTTTGCAGTTCTTGCTGAAAGGTCCCCCTCTGTGACATCCCAAGAGCAGCCTTTTGTGTACGTGCAGAACATGATCAATGACTGCTGTTATCTGAGTTCTCTCAACCATTCATTGTCTTTTTCATGATTTAGTGCAGACAGAAATGGGATCAGGGAAGAAGGCAGGAGTGCAAAATTGGAGTATCAAGGGACTCCCAGAAATTGGGGCTGCCTGAATTGTTCTGCCTATAGCCATTGGCCAGAGTTTGATCAATGGCCAATTTGGCTTCATAGGGTAAGTCTTCTCCTGACAATAGGCAGCAAACCACATGCTAAAATGTGGGCAATTGAGACACAAAGTGCTCTACTTTCTCCTGACTTTCCAGCACTTTCTTGTGTCCTGTTTGTATATCCAGCTGCAAAGCTTGTCAATTTCATACACAATAAGCCTTCTCAACTTCCAGCATCTCTCCCTCAACCACAACAGAGAATGAGCCACTGTTTAAAATGAGATGAGATATCCCTCCTGCACCACTTAGTGAGGCCACACCCCGTAACTATAAAAGTTATGAAAGTTAAAGCTGTACTAGAAAAATAAAAAGTTAAATTATCCTTCATTAAGTTACAATTGCAATGTAACTAATTATAATATCATTTAGTTATGGCAAAAAGGAAATAATCGCAAGTAACTAGTTATTCATACAAAACTATTTAAAATAAACTGTTGTTAAATAACTATTTAATTAAACTAAATTAAAATCAAAATAAATAGTTACTTATAATTAAGTTATTCGTTGTTTGTAATTCATGCTGTCTTCTGTCTTTAGAAGACCTTTTCCTCTCTTCTTTCCCCCTTTCTCACATACACAAACCACAACCAACCAACTAATCAGACATAAGCAACATAATTGTTCAATGCAATTTGAATCAGCAAAGTTAACAGCATCATTTCCTTACCCCCTGAACACAACATATTATTACAATTATTACCATCATTGTGATGAGAGCTTTTGTGGCCATAAAAGTAAGTTGCTGGAATAATTAGACTGTACAAGAATTCAACATGCCCAGAGCAAAGTACGTGTTTGGAAACAATATTTAAAATGACCTGATACTTCACTTGTTCTAAAAGAACTCTAAAAGGCTGTAAGCTTTGAATTATTTAATCTCACTTTTGCACCCAACAAACTTCCCCTTGTGTGTTTCTTTTTTAATACCCCATGGAACTGATAAAGCAGCTAAGCATGGGGAAGGCGGCGGGGGGGGGGGGGAGAGAGAATTAGTTGCCAAAGCACAGTATGGTACTTAGGCAAAGCCCTGCCAAACACCATATTTCTTTTAGTCTGATTAACTATATTTTTAAAACAAAAAATAAAATAAAGGGGTTGTTGTACCACATCCTTAATATTTTTGCTGAGCTGTAGCACTCAGACCGTTTGGCATATCATACGCATCACCAACTGGAAAGCTCTGGGCCAGAGCCAGGTGCACCAGGAATGAAGCCTGGCCTCAGATTAGAAACTCCGGAGTTGAAAAAATATGACAGATGGCCACTGCAGAAGAGGTGCCTCAGCAGCCCTTCTAAATCAATCCTCTGGCAAAATGTGTTGTGGTCCCTCTGGCCACAGTTCTACATCTCCAATTAAAAGACTTCGGATAGAAATCCCATACTAGAAATCCCTCAGGCCAACCTTTCCTCACAACTGTAGGTTCCAAAGGAAATTTTATACAGCAAGTGCTTTGAATTTCTTGAGTGGTATTTCAGGGACAATTGCTAAGAGCTCTGAAACAAGGAGGTACTACATGATTAAAGAAATGCATACTCCTGAAAATGTCTGTTTAGAGAAATGAAAGACCACAGGAACAAGGGCTTACAGGGTGAAAGCCCCAGGACTTTCTGATCTGCAAGGCCTCTGACATTATTTGCCACCCTGCTCAGGCTTCTTTCTTCCATATGTACTTAGCTGTAATTCTCATAATCGTTGGCAGAGGGATGGATCTTCCCAGGAACAATAGTGCTCAAGCAATCTTTTTTTGTAATGTAAAGTATTGGATGATGTTTTGGCTTTGAATGGGCAATTAAGAGCCATTAGCTTTGCAAAAAAAATAATAATAAATTAAAAAAACCCTGCTCCTCATTTGATGATAAGGATCCATCCAGCTGCCTGCATTTATAGATTATCAAAAGCTGTAATAGTTAATATTTTGTATGCAAACTGCTCTCAGTATCTTCTCTGGTGTTTGTAGGCAGGGCCGGGAAAGATTCTCATATTAATCCTGGAAAGCTGCTGACAGTCACTGCTGACAGTACTAAGCTAGATATACCAGTAGTCTGATTTAGAATAAGGCAATTTCTTGTGTTCCTAAATAAATCCCAGTGGTGCAACAAGTTTTACTCTCAAGTACGTATGCATAGAATTGTGACCTTAATCCATAACTGTTTAAGAGCGATGAGAATATCTGATTATATGCATACATGTCCCAACAAGCACCATAGTGGAAGAACGGTCCCATTTTGTTCATGACAGAGCAAGAAGTAGAAGAGACATTGGACACTTCTGGCTTCTACAAATGCTTGTATTAAAAGGAGTTTTTGGAATGTCCATGCATTTGAAGAGACTCTGAAACTCCCCATACCTGGTATGTAAAGAAAAATTTAGTGTGTTTCAATAACTACCTGGTATAGGGTAGCCACCCCTTCACGGATTGCTGCCTTGTCGTGGCGAAGGGGCTTGAGTAATTCAGAGAAGCTATGGGCTATGCCGTGCAGGGACACCCAAGACGGACAGCTCATAGTGGAGAGTTCTGACTAAACGCGATCCACCTGGAGCAGGAACTGGCAAGCCACTCCAGTATCTTTGCCAAGAAAACCCCATGAACAGAAACAAAAGGCTAAAAGATATGACGCTGGAAGATGGGCCCCTCAGGTCGGAAGGCGTCCAACATGCTACTGAGGAAGAGCAGAGGACAAGTACAAGTAGCTCCAGAGCTAATGAAGTGGTTGGGCCAAAGCCGAAAGGACACTCAGCTGCGGACGTGCCTGGAAGTGAAAGGAAAGTCCGATGCTGCAAAGAAAAATACTGCATAGGAACCTGGAATGTAAGATCTATGAACCTTGGTAAGCTGGATGTGGTCAAACAGGAGATGGCAAGAATAAACATTGACATCCTGGGCGTCAGTGAACTAAAATGGACGGGAATGGGCGAATTCAATTCAGATGATTACCATATCTACTATTGTGGGCAAGAATCCCGTAGAAGAAATGGAGTAGCCCTCATAGTCAACAAAAGAGTGGGGAAAGCTGTACTGGGATACAATCTCAAAAATGATAGAATGATTTCAATACGAATCCAAGGCAGACCTCTCAACATCACACTAATCCAAGTTTATGCACCAACCACCGATGCTGAAGAGGCTGAAATTGACCAATTCTATGAAGACCTACAACACCTTCTAGAACTGACACCAAAGAAAGATGTTCTTCTCATTCTAGGGGACTGGAATGCTAAAGTAGGGAGTCAAGAGATAAAAGAAACAACAGGTAAGTTTGGCCTTGGAGTTCAGAACGAAGCAGGGCAGAGGCTAATAGAGTTCTGTCAAGAGAACAAGCTGGTCATCACAAACACTCTTTTCCAACAACACAAGAGGCGACTCTACACATGGACATCACCAAATGAGCAATACCGAAATCAGATTGATTATATTCTCTGCAGCCAAAGATGGAGAAGCTCTATACAGTCAGCAGAAACAAGACCTGGAGCTGATTGTGGCTCTGACCATCAGCTTCTTATAGCCAAATTCAAGCTTAAACTGAAGAAAGTAGGAAAAACCACTGGGCTAGCCAGGTATAATCTAAACCAAATCCCTTATGAGTACACAGTGGAAGTGAAGAACAGATTTAAGGAACTAGATTTGGTGGACAGAGTGCCTGAAGAACTATGGATGGAGGCTCGTAACATTGTACAGGAGGCAGCAACAAAAACCATCCCAAAGAAAAGGAAATGCAAGAAAGCAAAGTGGCTGTCCAACGAGGCCTTACAAATAGCAGAGAAGAGAAGGGAAACAAAATGCAAGGGAGATAGGGAAAGTTACAGAAAATTGAATGCGGACTTCCAAAGAATAGCAAGGAGAGACAAGAGGGCCTTCTTAAATGAACAATGCAAAGATATAGAGGAAAACAATAGAAAGGGAAAAACCAGAGATCTGTTCAAGAAAATTGGAGCCATTAAAGGAACATTTTGTGAAAAGATGGACATGATAAAGGACAAAAATGGTAGGGACCTTACAGAAGCAGAAGACATCAAGAAGAGGTGGCAAGAATACACAGAGGAATTATACCAGAAAGATCTGGATGTCCCAGACAACCCAGATAGTGTGGTTGCTGACCTTGAGCCAGACATCCTGGAGAGTGAAGTCAAGTGGGCCTTAGAAAGCATGGCTAACAACAAGGCCAGTGGAGGAGATGGCATTCCAGTGGAACTATTTAAAATCTTAAAAGATGATGCTGTTAAGGTGCTACACTCAATATGCCAGCAAGTTTGGAAAACTCAGCAGTGGCCAGAGGATTGGAAAAGATCAGTCTACATCCCAATCCCAAAGAAGGGAAGTGCTAAAGAATGCTCCAACTACCGTACAATTGCACTCATTTCACACGCTAGCAAGGTTATGCTCAAAATCCTCCAAGGCAGGCTTCAGCAGTATGTGGACCGAGAACTCCCAGAAGTACAAGCTGGATTTCGAAGGGGCAGAGGAACTAGAGACCAAATTGCCAACATGCGCTGGATTATGGAGAAAGCCAGAGAGTTGCAGAAAAACATCTACTTCTGCTTCATTGACTATGCAAAAGCCTTTGACTGTGTGGACCACAGCAAACTATGGCAAGTTCTTAAAGAAATGGGAGTGCCTGACCACCTTTATCCAGCTCCTGAGAAATCTATATGTGGGACAGGAAGCAACAGTTAGAACTGGATATGGAACAACTGATTGGTTCAAAATTGGGAAAGGAGTACGACAAGGCTGTATATTGTCTCCCTGCTTATTTAACTTATATGCAGAATACATCATGCGGAAGGCTGGACTGGATGAATCCCAAGCCGGAATTAAGATTGCCGGAAGAAATATCAACAACCTCAGATATGCAGATGATACCACTCTGATGGCAGAAAGTGAGGAGGAATTAAAGAACCTCTTAATGAGAGTGAAAGAGGAGAGCGCAAAAAATGGTCTGAAGCTCAACATCAAAAAAACTAAGATCATGGCCACGGGCCCCATCACCTCCTGGCAAATAGAAGGGGAAGATATGGAGGCAGTGACAGAGTTTACTTTCCTGGGCTCCACGATCACTGCAGATGGTGACAGCAGCCACGATATTAAAAGACGCCTGTTTCTTAGGGAAAGCGATGAGAAACCTAGACAGCATCTTAAAAAGCAGAGACATCACCTTGCCGACAAAGGTCCGCATAGTCAAAGCGATGGTTTTTCCTGTAGTGATGTATGGAAGTGAGAGCTGGACCATAAAGAAGGCTGACCGCCAAAGAATTGATGCTTTTGAATTGTGGTGCTGGAGGAGACTCTTGAGAGTCCCCTGGACTGCAAGGAGAACAAACCTATCCATTTTGAAGGAAATCAACCCTGAGTGCTCACTGGAAGGACAGATCCTGAAGCTGAGGCTCCAATACTTTGGCCATCTCATGAGAAGAGAAGACTCCCTGGAAAAGACCCTGATGTTGACAAAGTGTGAGGGCAAGAGGAGAAGGGGACGACAGAGGATGAGATGGTTGGACAGTGTCATCGAAGCAACCAACATGAATTTGACCCAACTTCGGGAGGCAGTGGAAGACAGGAGGGCCTGGCGTGCTCTGGTCCATGGGGTCACGAAGAGTCGGACACGACTAAACGACTAAACAACAACAATAGGGTAGCCATAAGCAAATCTGCAGAGGGCTCCTACAACTACTGAAATGCCCTCTTCTGCACAGCTACTAAAGATGCAAGAGTCCTGTCCTCTTTTGCCTATGATCACCCTAAGGTCAGAATGTTTTGCTTTGTAGCCTCTGAGCTTGCAATCACAACATGGTCTGTGGTTTGCTCTTGGGGCCATCTCATCCTATTGATGAGTTCTTTGTAAAGGGTTGATAGCCAGCTGCTTCTCAGTTTATAGCACACTAAATTTTCTTCTGGCAGTGGGCCATCATGGTAGAAACAAACAACAGGCAGGAGAACACAAGGCATTGACTTTCTGAAGCCATCATTCTTAATGCAGGAGTCTTTTAAATCAACAAAAGTAAACACTATAAAGAACTGAGCATCTGCTACAGTTGTATAGCAGAAATCCTCCTGCTAAGCAAGGTACTGGGATACTTATTATACATTTGCTTGCAAGACAGGCTGGATTGACCTGCAGTGCAGTCTTACTCACAATAATCTTTAATAGGAAGAACAATGGCCACCTAGTGCAGGAGAAAACAGCCTGAAGCTTTTCTAGGACCACTCGTGGTCCTTGACTCATTTCACTTTTCAAGTAATGACATATCTAGAAAAAAATGATCAAATCTGACTTGGGGCAGTCTGCTTAGAAGCCAAGAATGGGAGGGGAGGGGAGGGGTAGCTGAGATAGAGGCAGGGAGGGAGGGAGGAAAAGAGGAAGGAAAATGTGGCTGAGAAGGAGGGGAAAATGAGGGAATAGCTAAGAAGAAGTTACAGGGAGGGTGAAAAAGAGCCTGGGAAGGAGAGAAGGATGAGGAATGGAGGGAGTGGATGAGTGAGCAAGAGAGAGAATAGGACACTGATAAGGTGGTTGTTGTTATGTGCCATCAAGTCACCTCCGACTTATGACAACCCTATGAATGAGCAATCTCCAAAATGCCCTGTCCTCAACAGCCCTGCTGGGATCTTGTAAACTCAAGCCTGTGGGTTTCTTTAGGGAGTCAGTCCATCTTATATTTGGTTTTTCCTGCTGCTTTCAACCTTTCCCAGCATTATTGGTCTTTTGTCAGAGAATCCTGCCTTCTCATGATGTGCCCAAAGCAGGACAGCCTCAGTTTCAAAATTTTTGCCTCCAGAGATAGTTCAGGCTTGATTTGATCGACAACCCACTTGTCCATATTTCTGGCAGTCCAGGGTATCCACAAAGCTCTCCTCCAAAACCAGGTTTCAAACAAATTATTAGATTTTTTTTTCCTGTTAGCTTTCTTAAATGTCCTGCTGAGAAGGAAGGAAATGGGAAGAAGGGAATAGCCAAAAGAAGGAGTGTGTGAGAGACAAGGAGTCCTTGCCAGGAGCCGTAAGAATGGCAGTGGGCAATAGCGAGGACTACATTTCCAAAGGTGCTGTACGCCGCCCAAGCGGCTGCACTTTCTGACTTCACTGCTTGGAATGATGGGATTAGAAGTTCCACTGGGCAGATTCCCAGCATCTTTGCGGAGCATTATGGGTGACCGAGTAAGCGCCTGCATATTGTATGCTGCACAGTAGCAGGCAACACTGTGAGGACCACAAGAAATGGCCTGTTGGTCTGGATTCGGCCTGTGGGCCTTGAGTTTGACACATGATGTAGACCATGGTCAAGTTCCAGCCATGTTGAAAGAGGAATGGTGATATCTGTAGGTAGCTATGACATGATTATTCTTGCATGATGATGATAAACAGCTAGATAATAAAAGCTGTTAAGTCAAAAGGGGAAGAAAGGAAATTGCCCAAACTGGGGGTGGGTGGATGAGATGCTCACAAAAGGCATCACTGGTTGCAAGTTGTGTATTATAGGGTCCAAACACATTCAAGGATTTGATTTTAATCTTTGCCTACTGCTTCCTCATGCTGAGGACTACAAATAAGTTATCATTACCTAAACAGGAACTGCTATTGCTGTCTTAAAGCAGTTGTAGAGCATATGGTTGTGCACCATTACCTTACATGGCTTACTTCAAGCTTCCATATAAACCTCCATGTTTCACTTTTTTTTTGAAAGGAAATATATGTATATAAAGTTATGATTAGCATTCAAAGTTTCTTTACAGCAGAAGGCATACTTTCTTCATTTGCTGCTGAGGGCTCTATGTCTCAATGACAAGAATACCGCCAGCACTTTATAAGTTCTGTTTGGAATATATGTCAGTGAATTTAATGCCTTCAAACTCTCTGATTAGACATCCACCAGTGCCACAGAACGTCTGTTTTGTTTTTAATATGAGCTTATAATAATCATAAAAGAATGTTCCATTTAACACTGTCTCCCCCTCTAGCCTAGCTTCTTTTCTTGGCTCTCAAGTGTATGATTCTCAGAAGGGGGAAAAATGTCATTATAGCCTTTCGTATGTAATTATTTTCATGCCCATGATTTCCATTTGCCACTGCAAGAAAGATAAACAGGATAATTAGCAATAACAGGGCATATTTCAGTTTTATTTTAAAGACACAAGCTGTTCCAGTGGATGAACTCCTTGACTATGAGCTGAATAACATGTACATGTACGTTCATAAGAGATCAGTATCTACTCATTATGCAAAACTATCAAGGACTTTGGGATCTAGGCTTTCCCTGCTGCTTATTAAAAAAATAACAAATGTCCCTGACTTCCTACAGGTTAGAAGCCTATTAGCCCTCTCTCTCACATCCTCCATGTTTCCGGTGCATTGAGAGGCCTGATTACTACCCAGTGCCCACCACCATTCACTTCAGCAGCCACTGAAGGTTCCACCAGAAGAAGCCATCTTCTGGAAACCATGCAGGCATATGCCACTCTGTGATTCTCACACAAATGGGGCAGGGGTTGGGTCTGCGGGCCCCCACGCTGGACCAGACCCCGACCATGACCCAATCTCCCCATACAGGGAGGTTCATTAATCATTCTGGGTGAGTAGACTCCTGTCTTCACCCTTAAGCCATCCGGATCTAACCCCAATGCCCCAAACTGCCAACAAAGTTGTGAAAAGATTGAGTGTACACACGTATTGCAGTAAAAACATGCCGGCCATCCCCCCGTGCAACCTAGGCAATAACACAACAACACATCTTGACACTGCTATAAAAGAGGGAGGGAAAAGAAGAAAGGAGATGGGTACTGGTGAGCAGCAGCCTGGACGGTGGGTGGCTGTACCCACCGCTTTTAAGCTGCGCAGGCAGACTAGGGAGAAAATCCTCCTTTTCTGGCCCTCCTGCACCATTTGGATCTCCCCCTGCCAGCCAATACCAGGCCAGCAGGGAAACCCCACTCCCCACTAGCCAATCAGGGCTGCTAGGGCAATCTCTAGTAGCTACCCCTCCCCCATCCACTAGATCACATGGCCAGTGCCATGCCTGTTCTGGCACCCTGGCCTAGATGAGCCGCCCAGAGTGGTAGAATATACCAGATGGGCGGGATATAAATCAAATAAATAAATAAATGAGCCCTTCTTGGCAGCAACTGGGGTGCCCCGGTAAGTCTGGGCTCCTGTTTTACCACTGCACGGTGGTCTTTCTCTCATCTCATCCTCATTAGTCACTCTGCCTAGCACTCACCCTAAGATCGAGCCCAAATGTCAGCCTAGTACTCACCCCAGTACATGCCTTGGATGGAAATGATGCTCCTTATTTATAAATTTAGAGATAGCAATTTGGCAAGCATAGTCATTTCCCAGATGGAAAGGATCTCATAGATGCAATGTATAAGTCCACCAAATGCTTATCATGATGTGCTACTAAAAGCTATGGATCATTTGGCTCAATTAAGGTTCTGAGAAAATAAATTTTGAGATAAAATCAGTCCAGGCATTTAAGTGGGGCTATTGGTAAATGTTTATATTAGTAGTTGCTACTGTTTCAAAACACACTTTTGAAAATATTTATCCCTATTTAGTTGATAGGGAGAGGGAAAAGATCTTACTGGTGAAGATTATCTGACACACTCTACAGAAGAGTGTAGCAAATGCCTATAATTAGATGCTATTGCAAGCAAATAAATAGAAGGGTCAACAGGGGACATAGGGGAACTGACACTAAGATGCACTTCTTCCTTGAAATGCATGTGTCTGAGCAGTGTGCTTTTGGTTATATACAGATTTTTTTCAACAAACAAATATTTCAGTAAGTAAATAAATATTCAGTAAATAAAAACTCAATACATTTTGGGCTACTATTCATCTTCAGGGAGTGACCTGAGAAAGGTGGGTCTATGACTTACTGAGGCTCCTGTTGTTGGCAGTGTGGCAGCCCCCAGTCCAATGGCAGCAGCCTAGCTGGCCCCCTCTCCTGGCATGACAGCTCCACATGGCAGCTGGAGAGGGTGCTGGTACATGCTGGGAGGCAGACACAGGTCAGGGGAGGTCACTATATATATAGACTCTGCAAATGCAGTGCTGGCTAAGGAGAATTACTTCTTTGCTGTCACCACTATCACGGAATAGGCTTTCCAATTAACTCTAGCCCATGTTCGATCAGATTTGCTCCACGTTTTCCACCTTCATCTTTCCTTAGTTTCTGTCCCACTTGTTTCATCATTCCCAGCTCCCTAATAAGCAAAAGGAGCTGGTCTGACTATACTCCATGGGAGGGAACACTTAGGTCTGATTGTGTCAAAAGCCCTGGCCATCTCTGCAAGGTCCACCAAGGCCTTGACAGAAACATCTGCCAAGACAACCAGAAACTCCCCCAGAAACCATTAGGATCCATCAGTCTCCTAAGGTGGAGCATTTTAATTACCCCACCCCTGCAGAAGCTCAGAGTTCCAATAAGCCTAAACCCTACCAAGTAGTGATCTGTCCGTGACAATGGAACTACTGAGAGTTCCTCCATACCCAGCTCATTACTGTCCTACCCAGTGGAGAAAATCTGGGTGAGAATGTACCCTGCAACATGAGTGGGGCCAGGTACCACTTGGGACAGTCCCATGGCCATTGGAAGTCTTGAGCTGCTCCTGACAAACTTGCCTTCATGTGAATGTAGAAGTAGCCCAGCACAGCTGCAGCACCACACCTGAGACCTGATCAGCCACCTCAGGCAGGGTGACTGTTGTTCAGCAGGGTGGGTGCTATATCAACAGAATCCCTGTTCTGTCCCAGGCACCCACTCTCAGGTATGTGAACTTAAATCCAGAAGTCTGTGAGACAGGGCACCTGGTAAGGGTGATTGAATCTTGGTAGACTATAGCAATTCCTCCTCCCTGCCCTCCAGGCGTGGCCTGCTGTGACACAGGGAGCTCAAGTGGACAAAGCTGAGAAGGACTAACTCCCTCAGCTCCATCCAACGAGGTCAGCATGTACCAGGTCAGTGAGATGCTCCCACTTTCCTTTGGGAGGAAAATGAAATGGCTTAAATTAGGGCTGTCCCTTTTGGACTGGAAAAAAAAATGTTAAATCAAGTTCAACACCCCTCGCCTTGCTGTATCTGCTGAGTTCCTGCTCTATAGAAAGGTGGATGGAGCAGCAAAATCAATTATTCTCTCAGCCTCCTCTTTAATACCAGACATTTATGAATCATCTCCTTGTGTCTGAAACATTGGCAGCATTCTGATTAAAAAATAAGAGCAGAAGCAAAGATCAAGTTCAGCTGGTACTCCAGCAAAGAAAACAAAGATGTCTGGTGCAGATGAAAAGAAAGCAGGAAGACCTCCATCCTCTGAATCTGCAAAATTCTCCATCCCACTGGGGGCTGGACTTGATGATCCATAGGGTCCTTTACAGCTCTGCAGTTCAAAGGTTTTATTATTATTATTATTATTATTATTATTATTATTATTATTATTATTATTATTATTATTATTATTATTATTATTATTATTATTATTATTATTATTATAAAAGGTCAGCTGCCTCACCTTTTACTGATCTGGCATTTACTACTTTGAAGTGCTAATCTCAGGCTATATTTTGCCTTATAATTCAGCCTTTCCCAACTGGATGCCCTCCAGATACTTTGGACATCAAGTCCCATGATATCTCACCACGGCTCTGTTAGCTGTGTCTGACGAAAGTTGGAGTGCAAAACAACAGAAGAGGACCAACTTAGGAAAGCCTGGTCTAATGTGCTGTGCAACAATGAATACTTTATTAACTAAGCACAGTGTACTATAGCTTCCAAAGGTATTTTTTTCACCTCTGGCTCAACAGTTAGTTTAATTTTTCATAAGGTTTCAGTTAAAGACATGGTCCAGCAAATCCTGATAAGCAAAACTAGGGTCCTTCCATCTTCAGAATACAGCATCTCTATCTGTACCTGTTGTTTTCTTGTACCTAACAGGCAAACACTGCAGCCTTACAGGTGGAAGTAGGTCCATTCATCACCTGTAGTTCATGAGTGGTGAGGAGAAGTTGGTCCCAGCCACTGCCAACCCCTCCTATGCCCCTGCTATATATTCATTTTTTTTATTCTCAGGACAAGTGGACAAACAGATAGTTTAGCTAGGATGCTACAGTAGTGGCACTGTGTGGGAAATTAAATGGCAGCCATTTAGTGCAGCTAGAAAATGGAGATGGGGGATATATTTTGGAAGAGGGAAGGGCCAAGAGCCAGGGAGCACCTCGAGCTTGCCATTAGCCATGCTTGTGAATGAGACCACTTTACATAGTGGGACTTCTACCTGAACAGACAGACATGCATTTGGGCTGCAGCTTAGAGGGTTTGTTTCCTGCTGTCTGAAATGTCTACTCCCAGACTGAATACAGCGAGTGATGGGTTTTAATACTGTGTTTCAACACTAATGCATTTGAGAGAATTCAAATAAACACCGAGCCATGATAGATATTTGGTGGCCGTAAAAAAAATCTATTTGGAAAGGGGGGGGAAACACCAAATAGATTTTTTTCATAGATGAATTATCTTATTTCTTTATTGCTCTTGCCCCTCCACACCCACTTTTCTTCGTGCTGCATAGGAAAAATGTGCAGAGATGAAGCACATCATTTACTGGAGAACTCGGTAAACAACAGCAGCAGTTACACAGCCATTCTTATGTGTAAAAACAAACAGAAACACTTCCCTGAATTACCCTTCTCCATTTTACGAGGCAAATCGTTCACAATTGTGACTAGCCTTAGGTGCAGCTTGATTCTTAAATTATTGTTCCAGTCTCTGCATTACAGCTGGAGACTCAACTATATATTTCCATACCCAATTTATTTCCTCCTATGACTGTGTTGTATATAATTTGATGAAATTGTCTGAAACATTGTTTTTTTGCCTAGTATTATATTTTCTGCGCTAATGGAATTTAAACTCGGTGTCAACACAGCTTCCCATTAAGGGAAGGAAGAGCAAAACTACCCCTTCATCACAATATTTGTGCAATGCAGAGACAGAAGGGACTTTATTGTTTTTAATTTTAAAAAGACTCTGCCTTACACTGTGTTACAAATACATTTAGCTTTCAGTTTGAAGGTTCAGGACAGAACTCAACAAAAGAGATGTCAGAATGTTCATGCTGTAAAGATTAGGTTAGGATAGCAGATTTCTTGTGGCTTAATCAGTGTTTTGATACATGGGACATAGCTGGCAATGGCTACAGTGATGGTGAGCAGAAACAGAAGGACACTTCATGCTTACATTTCAACAATATATATTTGATCATTCAGCTCTTATACCAGAAAACCTTATAGATTTTTCCTTATTGTTGTTATGTGTCATCTAGTCAGAATTGACTTAAAGCAACCCTAATAGGGCTTTCAAGGTAAGTGAGATATTTAGGGAGTAACTTTTTCAGATCCACATTCCCAGTAAGTTTCTATGGCTGAGCAGGGATTCAAACCCTGTTCTCCAGAGTCCTAGTCTATCACTCCATCCACTACACCACACTAGGTATTCCATCTTCCTTATAACCAGGGCTTTTTTTTTCCTGGTAGAACTCACCAGAACTAAGTTCTGTCACCTTTTCTTCTATTAATTACTTGTCAGAACCGAGTCCCAGCACCTTTTTCCGGTTTTAGCTATTTATTACTCTAGTGCCTGGTCCACAACCTTGCTTTAGGGTATGGATTGAAGGTTCAATCATTTGTCTCACTGTTTGGTGCACTCTGGGGATGGGTTGGTTCACTCTTCTTTCTGGTGATAAGATGACATAATCAGTAGAGCAAACTGATCTGTCCCCAGAGCACCCCTACCTGCCCCTTTCTGAGCCCTTGTTAGAGGTTTCTACCTTTTTGGTTCACTCTAGTTTGGTCCATTTCCAGGGCATGTCATTGCTGGGAATGGACCAAGAAGAGAGCCTTAAGTTGTCAAGGCTAGTTCCACTGTCAATTTCCAGCATTGTGAAGTGGCTTAATAAGTGAGTCACTTCAGGATAACAGCAAATTGAACACTTCCCCTGCTCCTTGACAGAGGGGAAGGAGAAGTGAAATTAATTTTTCTTACTTTGCTACACCATCGCTGGTGTGCTACAGCAGATTAATTTTTTTTAAAAAAATTATTTGCCTTGTCTAAAGTGTTGATCGCAAAACTGTCCACAGAAATGACATCTTCTCCAGGGGCTGTCCAAAGCCTTTTGCTGTCTCAGAAAAAGGACAAGATAGTGGCTTTATGGTACAGCTGATGTTGACATAGGATGCTGTGGTTTGACATTAAGTCAAACCACTGGTCCATTGGTCCCAGTATTGTCAACTCTGATTGGTGCCAGCCCTCCAGGATTTCAGGCAGGATTCTTTCCTCACTCTACTGTTAGCAGTTTAAAATCACAGCAGAAGATTTTCTCCTTACGAAGGTTTGGACCAGAGGTTCCAGCGTAGTAAGGCACACAGGAAGACAACAGGAATAAGTGCAGATAATATTTACTTACTGTACATATTTACATAGTGCTCACAGGAACATAAACATAGGCATTCAGCAGTCAAACAGACAGAACATAAGCATGACAGTCAAAATAGAACTATGAAGGGCACACTAACCAGCCTCTTAATTTATACTACCTCCAACCAATCAAATTAGTGGTTCACCTCATGATAGTTAATTCCACAGGACTATGTCCTTCTTGTCACGTAGGCAGTGACTAAATAACTCCACCTGCACTAACCAATTGTTAATTACATTTCTTCTTCTTAAAGACCTAACACCTACGTCACAGTACCAGAAACTAGGATCTGCTGCACTGAATTGAACTTCTCTGTCACTAAATTGCAGCTCTAACATTGTCCTACACTTTGCACAGTCATGTGAGGGTTCAGGGACACAACCGTCTTTTCTCAACAACTGTGAGGTTTCCACAGTCGTCCCCCCCCCCCCCATTTGTGAGCTTCATCTTATAATGTCAGGGCAGTAAACAAAATGTATTTTTAAAACACCAGCATTTGTTTATATAATCGAAACAAGAGCAATTTCACCGTACTTTGTCAGGAGAATAGTGTGACATGCTCAAGGCTGCACTCGGCCTTCTCAATCAGAGGTCTATGTTTGAAAAGCTTAAGAGTACTACAGCTCCCGGAAACCCCCAGCCATCATGGCCACTGCTCTAAGAGAGCAGCATTGAGTATGTTTTTGTTTTTGAAGGAATACTCCAGTTCCTCTTGTGACCCTTGCTGCCCACCTTGGAACTCACTACTATGCAACTGTTACTTTTACAGCACTTATGAAGAAGAAGAGAAACATATTTAATATGAAGTTGCACAAATTTCCTCCATATTCTTTCACTTCCTAAGTAAACCAGCAGAGCTTAGAGGCTCCCACAAGCCCAGAGCAATAGCAAACTGACAAAACACAATCTTAACTGTATATAACACTGCCACCTATTAATTTTTGCACATTTGTGTCAGGCTTTTACACTTTATGCACTGAAGGGCATGTAAGCCATAACATATGATTGCGTTTAGAAATAATAAAATCTATTGGAATTTGATAGATCATGTTGCAGAGCAAGAGGAGAATTTATATGAAAGAACAGAGTGTGGTTTCTATTGTACCAGGACCAGCTCCTGGAAAAGTTACTTTTCAAAGACTATGCCTCTCACAACATTACAGCCAGCATGAACAGCAGCCATACTGGCTGGGGGATTTGAAGGTCTGAAGAACACAAAGTAACTTTTTTCAAGATCAGGGTGTAGACATCAAAGGGTCTACAAAACCCGGCAAGCACAATGGAGTTTATTATCGCAAACTTTTGCTGAACTTCAGGGTAAACTTTTGCACATTTTATTATTTTTATTTAATTGTTTATTCTGTCGTTGTCCCACCTTCTGCTCAAAACTGTGATTCAGAATCACAAGCTCAGTTTTAATAATGAAGATCAATATATGAAAAGGTTTTTTAATTTGCAATTATTAAACCAAAACAACAACAACAACAATAATAGCAAATGGTAACTAATAAAAAGCAATTTAAACACACAACTATAAATAGGGTTGCCAGTTCTCAGGACTCTGTTTAAAGGCTCAGGGAAGTGCTATGCCTTCTCTGGTTCCCAGGCAGTGATCCATACCTCAGGGTAAACAGTATTTGAGAAGGAGACAGTTTCTTTATGGCTTTAAACCCTGGACAATCATCTCCAGCCACTGCCAGGTGATACAAGAATTCACTGGCTCAGTATGCCGTGCTAATACAATGTTGGGGCTCCAAAAATGCCAGGAGGGGTAGGAGAAAAGTGGGGAGATTACTTGTAGGGGGCATGACTTGGCCTGTCATTCCAAGTGGAGCACCAGCATCGTTTGAACCTTCTTTTGCAGACAGCCCCAGCAACTGTGGATGGAAGCAAAAATCCCCATAGCTGGCACTGAGCCTTTCACAAGCTCCAGCAGCAGCATACGCCCTTCAAATAAACAACTCTTCATGTGCCATGGTGCTTTAGATATTGCCATACAGCATGTAAGCTATAGCAGGAATTACAGCAACACTGGAGATGCAGGCTGTATGTTGCCAGCTGCCTAAAAATGTCCTGCCTCCCCACCCGACCTCCAAGCTCTGAGATGCCATGGTACAAGGTTAGTTTTACTGAGATTCTGGGCCTGTTTACGTGGATCACCATACGATTGATTCCACAGTCAGGAGACCTAGAAGCAATTCTACCCACGCCACCCCCAACCTTTACTTGTTCTGCCCACATGATATCACAAAGGCCTGTCCTATCTCAGGCTTTGGCCCTGAAATTTCAGGAAATGGGTGCTGCTGACCTGGCAACCCTATTTGTGTGTGGTTTTTTTTTTTAAAGTAGAGTCCACAACTATTAAAAGTGCATTCTTCAGCAGCCATCACTTGCCAAAAGCCAGCCTAAATGGAAAGGTCTTTGCCTCTCAGCAACAGAAAGTAAACTTGCCAAAGCTGTGTTCAAGGAAAGTTCCATAGACACTGAGAGTTCTCCCTTTGCATCCTCACCAAACATACCTCTGAAGGTTATTGTACCAAAATAACCATGAGCAGATTTCAGCCATAGCTGCTTCTGTTGTGGCTTGAAGACTGTATTGGAAGTAAACCATGGTTTGCCATTACCTCTGAACAAGAACTCTGATTTGTCCTAGCCTTATTTCCCCAGCTGTCCAGTCACTGTTAAAAAGGATGGGAAAGAAACAAACCAAAAAAAAAAAAAAAGGGGGGGGGGTTTACAAACTGAACCTGTTTGTCACAATTTGTGGCCAAAGCAAACACTTAAGGCCTAACTTAAACCTTGGCTCTCAAGGATGGGTAAGTTCAGCCTTTGGGTCTTGTGCAGCTCATGGCTTTGTGCTGGACCGGAGGGGACTAGATTACAATCCTCCTTCCCTGAAACAGAGTTGTGACTAGGTCAGGGAGACATACATTTTGACCCAGGGTGCCCAAATTCAGAGGGCTCAAAAGTTTACTCCTAAATATGGGCCAGCCTGCTCACCTCATTCACATATGCTGGCTCCAACTGCTCCTCTGTGGGCAGAGGAAAACAAAAACTTGGACCCAGATTTCCCCTTCATTCCTCCATCTTTTCCCTCCGTATGTCAATTTCATGTGATAAAAGCTCAATTAATAGGCAATGAAGCCCAGCTACCAAAATGTCTAGTTCCTCGACTTCCTCAAATGACAATTATTTGAAGATCATATCACATTTCTCAATGTATCCAGAATGTGGGGTATCCTTTTTGGATAGCTCCAGTTGGGTTTGTAATTAGTATAGCTTCCCCCACCACCACCAATGTGGTTCACTCATGCAAATATTGTACCAATGTGAGGATTACCCAACCCTGAAGTCAGCAGCTTGATCATAAAATGCAAGATAGGAAAATATTACAGACTGTGAATATTCTCATTCTTTGTTTCCTGGTTTTGTGACTGGGTGTGGGGGTATTGGAAGGTCCATCACAAATGTCTGTTAATCCTAAAGAGTCAACAAATAAGTGTCTCCTTCCATAATATGTGACTTTTGTAAGTCTGTTCTAATATGCCTGTGGCCAGTTCCAGCAATATTGCAATCATAAGAACATCAAAAATAGAAAAATAGACAGAGGTGTATGTATGTGTATACAAATGTAGACAGATATGGATTTGTAAAGACACAAAGAGAGAGAGAGAATGAAAGAAAATAAGAGAGAGGGAGGGAGAGAAGGAGGGAGGGAGAAATGCAGTACACAAGATGCTAAAATTCCTGCAAACTGAAGATTGGGAACTGGAGGACTTCATATTAAGATAAAGCATTGCAAATAGCTGCCAGCATGACTTTCCATCATTGTTTTTCCAGAGCTGGATGCTTTCACCAACTGCACTGTTTTTCAAAACACTTTGGTACCACCTTGTGGCAAATACATAGAACTGATACCTATGGTTACATATGTTATTTTAAAAGAGAGTGATCTACGGTCAATGAGGAAGTGCAGATCTGGTCCATTTTCTCTTCAAACACACATCACAGTAAGACTTGTGTATGCACAATATCATCACTGCCTAATATGGTCTGGATATAGAAAACTATGAATCTACTGAAAGGCATTTGGTTTCACATAATAGGGCTAGTCATATGTCTAGTGAGATGCATATTACTGTCTTTGATGCATGTTAGGCCCTTACTGGGCTTACAGTTGTACCGCACTCATAGAAATTTCCATGTGGAGGGGGTAGAAAATTTTAGCCCTACAGAGGTGTGTATATATATAATTTGAGGCTTCATTTCTTAAAAGTGTGCATACACTTTTGAAAAGAATCATATCCTTGCTTAGACTAGTACCCCCACCAACATGTTGGCAGTCTGTTGTTAAACTAAATCCTACCTCAAACATGGAATGTATGAAATGAGGCTAGGTCACTTTCTGTGAGCATCAAGCACATTGAATATTTGTCATTTCATGTGGATTTCTGTCACTCCACAATAAATTAATTATTTAAAACTAAATATAAGCATGCACAACCCTAGGAAATTAGTGTTGTAACATTTAAATGCTGCTTCTCAGCCTAGAGTAGCCAGTGTTAGAATTAAAAGCATAATAAAGGAGGGCATATACAGGGATCAAGTGAGGAAGCTTTATTACACACATTAGATTTCTGAATAAGAAATAATGGAAGATTTCACACTAACACAACCTAAAAGTATTTTTCCTTTAGTAACTCCTATTGATCTCAGTCAAATTCATTACTATTATTATTACTTATGAATATTTATAGACCATTTAGACCAAAATCTAAACTGTATACAATAATGTAAACAGATAAATAAACACAAACTACAGTATGGTTATTAAATAGATGGTAGATTGTGTTATTCAAGGAAGCATTTCAAAGATAGGTATGTTTTCAGCATTAGTCTAAAACTACCAAGCATTGAATGATGCATGTTGAATATCTGAAGGAAAGATGTTCCACATTGTGGTTGGCACCACATTAAATGCGCTGCTCTGAACAACTTTAGAATAGAGCTCAGGCACAGGCAACATCACCAGCAGGGCCTTTCCAACTGACTTCAAGGAGTGAATGGGTTTACAGGGGAGAGAGCAGTTTTTCAGGAAACCAAGTTTCAAGTTGTTTGGGCCGTTGTGAACTAGTAACAAAAGCTTATAACTTGGTCTAGTAGAAAAGAGGCAGCCGATGTAATTCCTTTGCCCCTTTGCCAGGTAGACAAGCCCTGTGGGAGTGTTGACAAGGCATGCTAGTAATGCTGATGCCAAAAGGCCAAATAGAGCAGAAACTGGGCCAACAGCCAACTAAGGTCAAATCCTATTGGGCAGCATCAGTTTCAAACAGGAAGTTTCCAAGCCAAGCTCAGCAGGCCAAGAACAGCAAGCAGCAGAGTTAATGAAAGTCCAACCAGGAGGAACATCAAGCATGACAAGAAGCAGTCCAGGTAATTCATGGCAAGCAAGCAAAGGAATCCAGCCAGCAAGATTCAGCTGTCACAAATTCAAATTCAATTGAGCAGTCTTGAGTGCCTTTATTTGTTTGTGTTCTCAGAGACTGGGGGAGGATCCAAGACCCAGGACGTAACAGGACGTAAATTTTGCTTTCTAGGAGTTTCACAAACCTGATCACAGGATTATCAACTGAATCTGGTAAGAATGGAGTATAGAACAGAGGAATGCAACATCATGGGAATAAAAGTGATGCCCAGGAAACTGATGTAGTGGGAAAAGAGCCTACCATTGGACAGGAGAGAAAAAAACTACAAGAAAGCATCCAAAAGCAGCTGAAGGGAATGACCAATGGTTTCAGATGTCTTTACAGTAATGCACAAAGCACAATAAATGAACAAGATGAAGTTGAACTCTTAACACTGGAGGGCTAATATTATGTAATAGGGATTACTGAAACTTGCTACAATGAGACTCATGACTGCTGAGTATCAAGCAGAGTTAAAGGGTGGGAGCTGGGCAAGGGATAGAATACACAACAGCTGGGCATGGGGTAGCATACAAAACTCCTTCAGGGGGACATAAGGCAGGAATGAAGTCAGCTGTCCTGCTCTACCACTGGATGAGGCAATTCATGAGCTCCTAGCCCACAAAGTCCCAGACTCAGAGGAGGATAAAACAGAAGAAGTTTAGATTAAAATGAAGTAAAATATTTTTGTACCTCCTGAGATTTTGGTCTCTCCTTCACAATCAATACAGAAACATGTGACAGGATATGCAGGCCCACCACCCCATTTTCCACTCTTATTTGGGACAAGAAAGAAGCTTCTCAGGTTGATGCACCTCCCAGCCCCTGTAGCAAGGCCTTGCCAAGGACCAGGACCTGCCTTGCCCCAGGGGGCAATGAGGTCAGTGTCAGGTGCTGACTAAACAAAGTATTGCCTGGCAATGCAGGGACATCAGGAACACAGCACAGGGAAAGCAGGGAGAGAAGGGGATTTAAAAGAAGAGGGAAGAGAGGGTTGCAGAGAAAGGAAGAAGTGAAATTCAAACAGGAAAAGGAAAAAAGTTGGGCGAAGGAGAGGCGGGACAAGAAGGGGCAAGAAGCAGCTAGCTGAAAGGCACTGAAAGGAAAGGCAGAGAAGGGGAGGCAGATGGAAGGGTCACTTTAAGGAAGATTGCTCCCTGCATACTGATCCTTTCACATGCACACCTTTCCAGCCATCTGATCACACCTTGAGACTGATACCTGAAGAAAACAGAATACATGAAACCATATATGATCCACTCTACACTCTCTAAACTATCCTGCTATTCTCCTCAGCACTGGAGGACACAGTCCTGAGGCCAAAGCTAAAATAAGATTTAACAGCAATCCATTCAGCTTTTGTACATGGAATCAGATGGAGAGGGGCATCCTCTCCTTTGTCTCACACTGCAAAACATTTTGGGCCCTATACTTGCTTCACACGTTATCAGGTGGAAGATGATTAAATATATCGTGCAGGAAGTCTACAGCTATTAAACCAAATGCTATAGAATAAATGTCTTCAACCTGGTGTCCCCCAGCTGTGTTGGGCTAGATAAGACAAGCCCCCCATGAATTCTTCTGTGCCCTTGGAAATCCTCTTCAGCTCTTTATTCTCAGTACGTAAAGATCTAAAGACATATGTAGTGCCTATGATGAGAATGGGGCTTGTGTGTATATCCTTCCCCTATTCATTTTCACCTTCCTATATTGAAATAAATTCCTGAATTAGACAGTGAACTGAAATATGCCCATAGAACAAGCTTAGGCATGCCAGCTACGTAATCTCCTGAGATCACACTTTTATGAAATATTACCACCACATACCAAAATGCTGTTTCAATATTTGCTACAAAGGACAAACCTCTTGGGGCACAAACACCTTTATGGTGCTGTTGAAATTCCAGACAGTGGCTGCTTGCTGATAAAATTACTGCTAGAAAAAATTACACGATTGAATTAAACGATCGATTTTATGGAGCTACACTTTCAATGTTACAGATGCCCAGAAGAAGTTGACTAATGGAATGTAATCCTGGAAGCCTGACTTCTGACATTCTCCTTCACTTAAGGCAACAATTCAATAAGAACATGTATCTATTGTAGCATTTCAGTTTCTGCTGCCTTCACAGCAGAAGGAATACCTCTTGGAGCTCCCAAAACAGTAGCTAAAATGCCATTGTTATAGAAATGGTATTGGGCTAAAGAACCTTCATGTTACAGAATCTGGACAAATTTATTTCTAAGGTTTTCATATCAGAGAAGTTTACCATCCTCACTATATTTGAGGCCAGTGACTTCAACTCTCAGTGTGATCCAAGTAATTCTTCCACTTCCCCAGACTAAAAAAAAGCAATCCCAAATGATGTTTGTTTGTTTGTTTGTTTAAGGCTTCCTTAAACACAGGACGTTGGTGTGCCATTGGTGCTTTATGGTCAAATATTACGCCGGTGACCACCTAAAAATATTAATTTAGGAGCAGTAATGTGACTCATTACAATAAAAAAGCTATGATGTTACCAACTATTACATTATTTTTAAAGTAAAGTCATTCTTCCCTCTTTTCCCCATAAAGTAATGCATAACAGATAACTTTATTACTTGTAATGGGTTACTTCTAAACTGGGTTCATACTTTATGATTAGATTACCCCCCCCCCCCATCAAAACTGGCCCAACAATGCCAGCAAACAACTTAAGTGTAGCCACATTTAAGATGAAAACCCTGTGACTAATACAGAGTAAAATTGGCAGTTGGTTGGCTTGTTTGTTGTTTTTGAGTGAAACGAGAGCAAAACATATACTTATTTAAATCAGATATTATTGTTATTTACCAGCAAAAGAACAAGCGTACAATCATGCTCCTCATTCTGAATGACATTGTCAACACATTCTTATCCTCAGACTAATGTGAAATGTTTAATCAAGTTAGTAATATTTTTACTAATCCCAACTGTCTAGTTCTGATATTAACTTCAGAAAATGTTTTTCCCTAGTTTTCCCATTTACCTGTGTCCATCCTTACACTATCTCCACTGTGATATGGGGAGAATTTATATATTTCTACCTAAACAAATTTCCAGCTGGCTGGGTAGCTTAGTGAGCTGGAGCAAGGGGTCGAGGGAGCTTGATTCCCCCACTGTGTCTTGTAGGAGAAGATTGTGAGGTCTAGGGCAAGTTATAGAGTCTCCGGATACACCCAGAAGAAAAGACTGGTAAATCACTTCAGAATAGCTTGTACTTAGAAACCCTAGAAAGGATCACTGTAAGTCCAAATGAATTTGATGGTATTCAATTATTATTATTAGAAAAGTTTCCACTTTTAGAATTGCATTGTTTCATAACATTAAGGGAAATCATATTCAGTGTCTGCATTTGTTTAGTTAAGAATGCATACAATGCCACTCACATCTAAAATTGTTTTAATTAACTGTTTTCATTTGGTGATACCTAGAAAACACATATATTTCTCCACACAGCTTTTCAGGCATGTGAAAATTGGTTATGCTGGCCTTTTGTGATACATCATCTAAGTACCTAGTACCTGCAAAAGCTAATTTAGCCACATCAGAGCACTGTCTTCCATTTCCTTTGTGATAATATGTTCCTCTATTGATTGGAAGATCAGTATCCATTTGAGGTAAGCAACACAGGCTTAAGGTGAGTACCAACAGTGCTAAGGTAAGAAGCGCCACCCAACTGCAAAACTGATATACTGCAAGGTAAAGAACACAGAAAATAATCCACACTGTCAGGTCTAGAAGCAAAGAGGAGGACAACCATTTTGGTTCCTCAGATCCTTGTATTTTCATTTTCTAAAAACTCTTGTTTACAAAGAGTGCTTATTAGCTATAAATGACTCATAGTTATCTTTAGATCATTCAGGGCTCTAGGGGCATAAAAATAAATCCCGTAAGTCTAGCAACGTGGATATCAGAATGTCATTTCTTCCAATATGTGCCTTAACATTACCTGCAGGAATCAATAGGTCTAACCTAAAATAATTCAGCAGTACAGTACAAACCGTGCCAGGGAAAGCTTCTGTGTAATATTTCCTGTTTCTTGGCAGAATAGACATGTTGAGCATTTATTGGGAAGTTTCTGGTCCTTCCTCAACTGATGGGTCTGGAAGGTGTTGCAGATGGACTCACAATGTCTACTTCCTGGCCCTTGGAACATGGAATGCCTCAGAGCAGGGTATGAGAGAGAAGTTAAAGGGATACGTATATATGCCTCATCTGGGAAAGTCCTTCATTAGTTCTGTCCAGAACTGAAATGGACTCCATGTGGGTCTGCTATTGAAAGTGTTCTGAAGGTTAAATTAGAGCAAAATGAAGCAGCCAGACTATTGTGAAGAGAAAAAGATTCCAGTCATACCACCCTGTTCTGTGGTTTTAGCTGCCCTGATCGCTCATTGACTTTGGGTAATGTGTTGATTTCAGTCTGCTGATTTTACCCTTTCTAAATGCTGACCGTATCATTTCAGGCTTTAAATGGTCTGGGATAAAATGTCATTGGTACAGACTCCTTCCATATCAGCCTTCTTGTAAGCAAAACTGACTGTGGCCTGTCTGAAGTACCGTGGGTAGGAAAACAGAATCATTTTGGCTGCACTGCTAGGTGGTGGAATGGCTCTCCCAAACAAGTCCATGTAGCTGCCTTGCTGCTCCCATTCCAGTGAGCAGACCAAAATGAGGCTTATTAAGAAAACCCTTTGGGCAGAATTGATTCTATGTTTTAATGTGTATTTTGTCATTAGTGAATTGTTCTTTCTCAGCTATTTCAGGGATGTTATTGATGGAGTATTTTTATTTCAGGGATGTCATTGATGGAGTTTGGGGTTATTGTGGATGTTTTTCAATTTTGCTACTGTGAGTTGCCTTGACAGCAATTTTGAAAGCTTGTTTAAGATCTGTTGATAGGAAGGGAAGGAGGGAGGATCCAACTTGCACTCTGGCCTTATCAGAATTTTTTCCTTCCGAAGTCACAAGCCCAAAGAGAAGACGAGCCCATTTTGAGATCTATCTTTTTCGGTGAGTCTAGTTGCAAACAAACATCAACCCTGAAATCCAGCCAATAAATTATACCTCATCTGGTGTTAACAATCCAGACTTCCAAGAGACAAATTGTCTTAATTGCCTTAAGAAACTCATGAACATCCTCCCCTGTGCTTTGGGAATTCCCATCAGCAATATTCTAAGAAAAACCTGTCAATTGGCACAGGAACTGAATATAATCAAACTAGTGAAACTGACTGTTCCAGGTTTTAAATATACTCCTTGGTGGTTTGGTTTCTGCCTGAATTGCCCTTGTGGATGGCAGACTATGGAATGAAAAGGTGTCAAAATTCTGTGTAGAATGATGGAAAGGATACAAGTTTGGCATAGAGAAATGTGAGACAGAAATCTAGTTTCTTTGCTTTAATCATAGGTAAAGGTAAAGGTTCCCCTTTACATTTAGTCCACTCGTGTCTGACTCTAGGGCGCGGTGCTCATCCCCCTTTCCAAGCCGTAGAGCCAGCGTTTGTCCGAAGACAGTTTCCGTGGTCACGTGGCCAGCGCGACTAGACATGGAACACTGTTACCTTCCCACCGAGGTGGTACCTATTTATCTACTCGCATTTTTACATGCTTTTGAACTGCTAGGTTGGCAGGAGCTGGGACAAGCGACGGAAGCTCACTCCATTGCGTGGATTCGATCTCACGACTGCTGGTCTTCTGACCCTGCAGCACAGAGGCTTCTGCGGTTTAACCCGCAGCTCCACCACGTCCCACGCTTTAATCATAAGTTTAGGGCAAATCAAACCACACCAAAAGTGAATCAAATAGCAAGCTATATGCTTGTCTGATTGCTCCCATAGTGACTCATGGCTCATTTTGTCACCTTTTTGTTGTTTTTTAAGCTTTAGGATTGATTAAAAAGTGCATATAGCCTGAAGAATTATGGTCAAAATGCCTCAAAGAATGCCTATCAAAAGTAACAAGTAACTAGAAAAAAATACTCCTTGCATAACAAAAATAATGGCTTTCCCACTGCTTGTGTTATTTTTGAAATGTAATTTTGTGAGACCCTTGTTACTGAAAAAAGTTTAACTCTATATGGTAACTAAGCTCTGAGACAGACAGAAATAATGTGGGGAATTTACACAAGGTGTACAGAAAAGAATCCATAGACAGCAGGTGAAAAGGTGCAAAACTAAAAAGATACAAATATGCTTTAGTTAATGGGAAAAGTTACACAACTGAAATGAAATGTGCAACTAAAAGCATGCATCAGAAAAAATGCATTTCTATGGCCACCCATCTTCAGTGAAGGAAGAAAACTCAAAGAACTGATAGACCTTTCTTGCTTACACAAAACACCCAGAACATCCCAAAAAAATATATCAGTATTTTATGTAATTCATGTTCTTACAGCAGCTGGCAAAAGAGAGCCCCTTCAACATGAATGCCTCATGTTTACAAAGGAGGGGTACATGAAAGTATTGTGTTTCTTTCATGTTCCCTTTTCATGTAACCTTTCAGTGCCTTTTCATTCACTTTTTGCTTTCAAATTGCCTGAGAACATTATCCCCCGACCTTGGAATAAGACACGAGACAACTGTTATGGGATAAAACATGGGCCACACTTTATTTAAATTCCATATTCATATTCAAAGGAAAAAGGGGGGTCCTGCAGTAGTGCAGATTGAGGTTCTGCAGAGGGGTCTCAACGGACCCCTACTAAACTATGGGCGAGTCCCGAGCCCCAAGATCTCGCAGTCGTGAAGACAGCAATAACCTGGCCAGCCCAAATTTGACCACCCCCGGACCTCAAGTCCCCTTCTTCTTGTTGACTGTTGGTCCGGGAGTGGCCCCAGCAGATCTTCTCCTCCAAGCGCTGTAATCGCACGATCTGCAGCGCTGGGAGATCAGATGAGCTATACCTTACCTGTGTTAGTGATGGGACTAACCGAAACCTGTTTTATCCGCACTACCTGCCACAGCATGGGGCAAGCTACGCTTAAGGCCCATGCCTGCCATCGAGCCTCTCGAGCTCCAGGAGCAGGCCCCCCCTTAGGTCCACCAAAAATATTTCCAAACCTCTATCGGACAGGTGTACTCCATCCATCCAGAATAGCTCGGGCCTATTGACACAGATCTCCCGGTGCCCGATCACCGATCCTAGGCCATTACATACGGCTTGGCACACCTCCCTGTTAACATGCCTCCTTGCGATGTTAACACGCTGAGCCTGCCGTTCCTCGTGCCATACAAGCCGAGGTATTATCGTTGACCAAACGATACTCATTGAAGGATACGTGGCCCTCAGCCATCTGAGGTCTCGCAGAATGTCTAAAACCAGGGCCTTGCCGCCCTGCCTGGCCAGGTCATTGCCTCCCAGGTGTATAATCAACACCTCTGGAGGTTGCGCGCCAAATGCAGCCACTCTGCATAACTGGCTCCATCACAGTCCTCGGATACCTTGGCACACAATCTGGGCTCTGTCTCCAATACCTAATTCGCTCCCCCATGTCGACTCTGCAGCATACCTAGCTGCCCAGAAAATGAAGCTGTGGCCAACTATCCTGACTTGTTGCCGACTCTCCTGTGAAAGTGGACCTGCAAGACAAAACCGGTACCTGCCTAGGCATTAGGGAGTGTCTTAACGTATCTTTTATAAGCGGTGGATGACCAACGCCCTAACTTCTTAATATCATCAGGATGGTACCCCAGGGTGGCTGCAGTTGAAGTGGCCCCAATTCTAAATGAATGGGTTCCAAACCTCAGGCCGTGGACCCCTGCCTTACCTAATGCTAGGTCAGTAATTTTCCAAAAATGGTATTTTGTTAAAGGGGTTCCATCCTCATGTATAAAAAAGTAATCGTGACCATGTCCTCTAACCTTTAAGTAGGCGCCTATTGCTTTTACCAGACAAATGATTCCTATTGAGCAAGTACCTAAAGTAAGGTTTGCTCCCTTGCCTCGCTGATCTGCCTTGGACCGGCGGATGTGAATTTGCACCGTATCCTCCACTAGCATTACATCGTGCCATTGTAAGGCCAATCTCGATGCATACCCTCTTCCTGATGCTACCACCTCACTGATCCGTAGTGCTCCGAAAAATGTCGGTAAGGAAGCAGCCTGAAACAGTGTAGCTTCAAATGTGTCCCTACATATATTTGGCAGAACCTGGCAAATCTTTTCCAATATGGCCGGGGATATTGGTGCCCTAGAATCCCTAACACAGCCCCTTTCCTTACTCCAACCTTCTATCATTTTCTTGATACGAAGATCAGAAGTGAAATTCTGGTACCCATGGATCCTAGCATGAAAGGTAGGGCTGACATCCTACTCTGGATGGATCCCGGTGCTAAACCCTTTCTATGAAGGAACACTATAAACTGCTGCAGGTGCTCCACGGGAGCAGGCCAAGTTGGTTCCAAATCTACCGATCTCCTGAACTCCTGGAACTCTGTACTCATGGCCCGGTACACCTTCCGCATCCTCGGAGCCAGGGCCAGGCCTATAGCTCTTTCGGTATCCTCCCGCCAATTTGCCAGACCTCCGCTGGTAGTCTCTCTGGGCGTTCGCTGGCTCCTGGATCTAACTACCTGAACCAAGGGATCTGTTGGCGTGACAGGGCATCAGCCAGGCTGTTATCCTAACCAGGGATATGTTTTGCTTGGATAAGAACATTGAATTTCAAGGCACGTAGCGTGAATGTGCCATAACGTGGTCTGATTGTGACGTGAGGTTGTTCACGATGTGAACCACAGCCTGATTGTCACACCAGAAGCATACTGAAGAATTAGCCCATTCATGTGCCCACAACCATAAGGCACCTACAATTGGAAAAAATTCCAAAAATGTAAGGTCCCTAGTGATGCCCTGTTGATGCCACTCATCAGGCCACAATCCTGCGCACCATCGCTCCCTAAAATAGATCCCGTAACCAAGGGAGCCAGCAGCATCGGTCTGAACTTGAAATTCTGATTTCAAGTTCAGACCTCCAAAATGACACCCTATTGAAATCTGCCAAGAACTTGCTCCATACTTGGAGGTCCTGTTTCATTCCGTTGGTCACTCTAGTCCTATGAAAAGGGTGGTGCAGCCCTTTCAAAGCCCCACATAAACGTTGCAGGAAAGCACAACCTGGGGCTATCACCCTACAAGCGAAATTTAGATGGCCAACTATCTCTTGTAGCTCCTTAAGGGTCACCTTCCTACTCCTTAGCATGAGCTGAATCCGCTCCTTCAGGGCCTCCAATTTATCTATGGGCAATTTGGAAACCTGCAGCTTGGTGTCAAGCTCAATCCCTAAAAATGTAAGTGTAGTTGCAGGCCCCTTAGTTTTTTCTTCGGCCAAGGGAACTCCCAGTTCCCGGGCCAATGACTGGAACTCCTTTAGAATAAATGTGCATTGGCCAGTGTTGGCCACACCACAAAAAAGATAATCATCGAGATAATGGGCAGTGTTTCTGCAACCCACCCTACATCTGAGCTTCCATTCTAAAAATGAACAGAATCGCTCAAATGCAGCACAGGAGACAGAACAGCCCATCGGCAAGGCCCTATCAACATAGTAGTGACCCTGGAAATAAAAACCTAGCAGATCGAAATCTAGGGGATGAACTGGAAGAATTCGAAATGCTGACTTAATGTCACATTTCACCAGCTCCGCCCCCCCTTCCTCATCTGCGCACCATACGTACCGCCTCATCAAAAGAGGTGTATCGTACGGTGCAAAGCTCCTGTGGAATGGTGTCATTCACTGACTCCCCTTCGGGGTATGACAGATGGTGAATGAGCCAGAACTCTCCTATATTTTTCTTCGGTACCACACCTAAAGGTGATACCCATAGAGTGTCCAAAGGGGGATGCAGGTAAGGTCCCAAGACCCTGCCTTCAGACACTTCTTTTTTGATTTTATCTATTACAATACTTTCCATGCCTCTGACTGACTTTAGATTCTTTGCAAAGAATGCCCTACATTCACCCAGGGCCGGAATTCTAAAACCTTCTAACTAAATATTGGGCATCTGCAGCCCGCGGATAGTCTGCAAGCCAATTTTCCAACACGTCCAGCTTAATTGGGCTGGGGCCCTTTGCTAGGGGGGCCTCCTCCCCCAGGTGTCTTATTGTTACCACCGGGGTCCTTATTCACATTTCTTTGTGCCCTTGACCTAAAGCAGGATGTACTGGGGTGCTGGCCACCGCACACTTGGCACTCATGTCGGAAACAACATGCCCTCCGTGAGCATGTGCCTCTGGCATTATAATCAAAAGAGAGCAAGCGGGGTTGAACCACTTGCCCCGTGCCAGCACGGGAACTCGCGATCAAACTTTGTTTACGGATGAGGTGACCACTGTCAAACCTCTCCCCAGGATTGGGCCTGGCTGGGGTCATAACCTGCAGCTAAAGGCCAGCTAAGGGCTCATCCCACCTCAAATTTGGATGAATCGCACTGCTCATGCGGAACGATTCATCATACGTCAACCATGCCTGTCCTGCAAAGTCAATGTATGCCCTGTAAATTAAATCCAGGTAGTGGAACAGTGCCTGGGCCCTCCAGGGCTGGGCTCTTACAATTACCCCCCGCGTAGATTAGGAAACCTGGCAACCAGTTGCCCCAGGTCCTCTCTGGCCTACGCCGTCTGCGCCTCTCCTTTTCTCTTTCATCCTCTTTATCTAACTCTTTTTTGTCAACTTTCCGATTGAGAAGCTCAAAAAGGTCCACATATTTTCCTCTTCAGATCTTCTCTTTTGTTGTTGGTGTAAGGTGGTCCCCTAGTGGCATGGCGTGATCCCCGAAGGGTAACGCATTCAAGTGAACCGTGTTATAGCCAGTATCCGGGACCGACGGATATGGACACACCCCTACGCTAGCCGCAGGACCTATAAATGCTGGGGAAAACCCTTGTGCATATGTGTTAGGCCAACTAGATAGGTGGGTACTAGGAGTCGGCCACGAAGTACCCGGAACATTAGCAATTTGCATGCTAGGTGTTACTTGGACAGGTGTGTTGAATTGGCCGGCCATCAGCCAAGGCCAAGCTGGCAGCGATGTGAATGTGTTGTGTGCAGTCTCGAACTCACGCGTGATGCCTGACATTGATGGCTCGCTATCTTCAACACAGATGGGCTCCTGTACCTCCTTGCGGTTTCTTTGTCTGGTAGCTGCCGACCTTCCTACTTCCGATGGTCTGGTACCTTGCTCTTCAGCCTCGCTCTCCCTTTGCGGCGAAACCTCAGCCACCTTGGTACCGCTCCTGGACATCTGTGGTACTGCATGCCCTTCTTCTAATGCGGAAAAACGGGACAGTAAGTTTTTGGCCAGATCTTTTAGTTTCGCCTTCCTGTGGCTCCTAACATCCCTGGCAGATTGACGCCGTTGACTCCCAACAGGCGAGGCCTGTTGAGTTGACCTCTGGGCCTCCAAGGCAGCAATCGTCTCTTGCAATTGCTGCCATATTGGCCACCCTTCTTCATCCGAAGATGATTGGGGTGGGGAAATCTGGGGAGCCACCCTCTTCCTGGCTGGCTGCTTTCCTTTCCTGTTCCCTCCTCCCTTCCTGGAGGACATTGTGGCAGCTACTTCGGCCTAGTTCAATTACACAGTACCAACCAACCAACCTGAATGCAAGGCAATACCAGTGTTTCAATGAGAGGCAGTTAACTAGACATTTTATGGCCACCTGTGTGAACTGGGAGCTTGAGAGAACACTGCAGACCTAGAGTTATGGGACCAGCCCCCCCTGGTCATGGAAACTAACCTAGCCAGCCCTCACCACCTAGCCAAATAACCCCTTAACAATCTTGTCATAACAGTTTGATTGAAAAATAATCCAGAAATATACCAATACGATTGGGTAAATCACCCACTGAACTTATAAGGGGGGGAGTGCATGCCCACCAGCACCTATGCCCTCAGGCCACCTCCCCCTGTCTATTAGTCCCAATGATCCTCTTATAACGTTTTTTTTAAATCGAATTATTTATCCTAATTATTTATAATTTATTCTATTTATTTTATTTTTTATTTTTATTATATATATGTATATATATTAATTATAAGCCTCTGCAACCACCCTTCTTATGGCGAAATTCGCTTGGGAACTCTTGTCCCTCAAGGACCCCAAAGCTGCAACCTCAAGCCCAATCCTAGGCTTGGCAGGTGCACCAGCCCGGCTAAACGGCCGCTGCACCACTCCCACGTTTCCCAGTTATCCCTTCCTCTTCAACAGCTTGCTGCCGAATTAATTAACCCTTTATTTCCTTCTCTTTCTTTTTTTTCTTTCTTTACAAACACCGTCGGGCTGGTGGGACTCTCCTTGTTAAAAGCAAGCCTCGTGGAGGAGGGTGCCGATGCAACCCTCCTATCAGCCTCCGCAGCCTCGCAACCCTTGGGTCCAACACTTGTCGGGCGCGCCGGCCCAGCCTAATGGCCGACGCACCCCCTCCGCGCTCCCCCCTTTCCCTTCCTCTTTATTATTTAAATAAATAAAGGATTGATCTTCAGGCTGGCAATCCCGCAAGCCCGAGTCGCAGCCCGATAAGCAAACCGTGGGGGGGTGCTGATGCAACCACCTGATCCAAAATGGCATCCACCATGTGCAGAGCAGCTCCGTCACAACAGCACTCGTCCTCCTTCTCTGGCTGTTGAAGAGGAAGAGGCCCAAGGTAGGGAGAGCGCTTCCTTAAATAGACTCCCTACCATATCACCGGATGTCTCAGCGAGACCCGGATGTCTCACGCTATCCCAGGCAGGGGATAATGTCGTCCTGCACCGGCGAATTAATCACCAGTGGACCGGGCATTTTTTTTCCAATAGCATTGCAAGGGCTGTCAGCAGCCAATTAGAATGTCCAGGAGTGGCAATGGGAATTTGTAAAAAAGAGATCTGGGACCCACAGTCTTTTTTGCTCCAGTTCTTCCTTGTTGGTGGGACCCTCTTTCCCTCCATCTTGGATTGCTACCTGTTAGTTTGCTTGCCTGTCTTCAACTTGGATCCTTTATTTCTTTTTTTGCCTTTACAGGAGGACCTCTGTATCTGTGGGATCAGTATCCACAGTTTCACTTATCCACAGTCTGAAGATATTAAAAATATTAAAAGAAAAAAATCCAGAAAAACTATTTTCACATGTATTATCAGAACTGGCCACCAGATGGAGCCAGAGGCCATGTTATGAATAGTTGTTAGTAAAGAATACATAGCATGGTCTCTGGTGGCCTCTAATGTCCAGTTCTGGTAATGTATGTGAAAATATTATTTTCTGGTTTTTTTTCCTTTTACCATTCTCTCTCTCTCTTTTTCTCTCTCTCAGAAAAATAGCGTGGAAATAGTGTGAAAATAGCTCTCTCTCTCTCTCTCTCTCTCTCTCTCTCTCTCTCTCTCTCTCTCTCTCAACCAATCCCCAGTGGATATGGGGGGTCCTACTGTTGTTTTTTTTTTTAATTTTGAGGGGGATTGTATTTTCCATTTCTTTGGATTATTTTTAAAGCTGCCAGGCAGCCTACCTGTGCTAGCTTTTATTATTATTTTATTTATTTATTTTATTAGATTTCTACCCCACCCATCTAGACCAAAGGTCTCTACTCTAGCTTGCCTTCTTGGGATTACTTTTTATATCCTGCTCCCGTAGATTTCTTTGAGGATTTCTTTTTTGCTCCTTTCCTTTCTTGGGTTCCTTTTGCTGGTGTCTGCCTGGCCTGCCTCCTGCTGCCAGGAAAGAAGGCATCAAGTGGTAGGAAGAAGAACAGTCTTCCAATATCCTAAGGATATTAATTTGTGGAGGCATTTAATTCAGTTTGCTCATCTCAATTTGCTTGTTTCTTTATCTTAGCTTTTGGGAGAGGTGGTTGTGTGGTTTTTTAAATATAGTTTTGTTATTTTTCTCCTTTTTAATTGTGTAGAGAGGTTCCCCATTTAACTGGTTTTTCTGAATTGTCATTTGGTTCATTCGCTGTATAGTTATTCTGTTTAAAGTATACATTTTGATGGGGTGTGTTTGCTTCTGTGAGGTGGGTGGGCCATGGGAGTGGACTCTCCAACTGTGCCACTGGGCTCTCTGAATATGATAACATAAACTAGTTTTTACATGGGCCTTCCTCATGTACTGTTGCCTGCTACTGGAGCATATTGATTCTCTGTTGCCTTGACTCTGCTTTTTTGGAGTAGTTTTAGAGGTTTTTTAGGATTCTGGAGTTCCAGAAAACACTAATGGGGAACCCTAGAAGGCTTGCCCTTGCTTGTAAAATCTAAGGGGCTGGTGCACAAAAATATGAAAACAAAAGAAAATGGAAGAGGCATACATACCCCCAAAGAACCCAAAATGTAATATATATTTTAAGAAGTTGTCGTACACATCCCTAACACAAAATGTTGTCACAAAGTCTCCAAAAAAAGAGAAAAAATAGGGGAGGGGAGGAATGCAGATGAGATTCAGAAAAATACAGTGAAATCAAAACAAAGAGGTTTTCACATCACTGCATCACTATATGGCCATTGCTGGTTAGGGCTGATAGCATATGAAATCCCACAGCATGTAGAAAGCCATGCATGCCCTATAGGTTAATGCATATTTCTTTCCCCAACTAATAGGTTAAAAAAACCACCTCCAGTCTTTAACTGCCCATTATCAGGTACATGCTGATGTAAGTTTAAAATAATGTGTATCTGCTGCAGGTAACCAATTCACACACACACCCTTGCAGGTGTGACTGCTGTATCGCACATAGAACTACTGCAAAGGTAGTTTTGTTTTCGCTTCCACTATTTTCTAGACAGTTCTAAGTAACCAATTTTGTGTCATCTTACCACAAGAGGGCACCCTAGGATTTCATTAACCACAAATGCACAAATTCAATCAAACTGTGTGTGTATTAGAACTGCTTAGAAACTAAGCAGGACAAGTATATGAGTCTTAGAAAAATAAGGTTTGAAGCAGACATAATGTGTAGCCTGAATTTAGTCTCAGTGAGTCCCAGGGGGCTGCTTATTCTCAAGTAACTTTAAAGAATAATGTTCTTAACTAGAAAATCAGTGGTAACCTTGTAGAGCTTCCTGGGGGAAAGTTTCTGTTAAAGTCTACAGAGGATAATTTAGAAGCTGTGAAACAGAAATCCATAGAAATTATGTATTTGGGAAGAACCACCTTCATTATTTTTTGAGCTATTCCAACTACCTGCAAAGCCCTTTAAGTCCACAGACTTAATTCAATTCTTAAAGTAACCTCCAGTTTATGAATGTGGGACACTGTAATTCTGTATCCACAAATCAAAACTCCAGGAAATTGCCCAATATTGCTGCACAATAATGTGCCCACATTGCCAGCAGTAAAGAGGATGCAAAGCTTTACATAACAAAGGTTGCTTGGATGTTCACAACACGAATGACTGATATCAACATAGTCTAAAGCAATGGTTCCCAACCTTGAGTAACATAGATGTTCTTGGACTGAGACTCCCAGAAACCCTGGCCAGCACAGCTGGTGGTGAAGGCTTGGGAACCACTAATCTACAGGATACCCTCTTGTGCTCACAACCACTACATACATACTTTATTGTTACAGCATCAAGCCATACATAAAACAAAATTGAAAGCAGAGCTTCAGGTACTGACATATACTGCAAAAAACCAAATCAAATAAACAAAAAGCAATGAAACTACAAATATAACAATATAAGACCAATGTCTAAGGGTTTGGCTATCTATTCTGACTACTATGGCATGCCGCCCAAAATTTTGCTACCAGTTCTGTAGTAATCCGATTTTGATCAATTAGCAATTGGTTACAGTAGTCCGAGTCTGATTGGCTTGTCATGTCTTTTAAGAGAGGTGTAATATATTTTCCTCGAATCTTTTTATGCCTGTTACATCTGAGCATCATATGCTCAATAGATTCTATCTCACCAGATCCACAAGGGCAGAGTCTCTGTTCCCTCGGGATCTTCTTAAATCTGCCTTCCAACACCGCTGAGGGAAAGGCCTCACATCTAGCCAGAGTAAAGGCTTTCCTAAACTTATATGTCTCAAGCTGTGATAAATAGGCCATGGGGAGCAAGCGATATTTTTGCGTGTCTATCACTCTAAAGTTGGGGCATCTACTAAGGTCTACCTGTCTTTCCATGTCCATTATTCTCTGTTTAAGAGCTGATTTCGCTTCATCCCATTGCATACTCAATACTGCTTGTGGAGAGAAGCCCATAACTTGCAATTTGTTTAGGACCGCTTTCAACCACTTCGATTGAAAATTGTCCTCTAGAAGTAGATGGGTTAATCCCTGTAATTGAAAATTTATTTTAAGCCAGTACTGAAGGGAGGCTAGTGTAATTTTGGCTGCCATTGTTAGTGAGCCTGTCTCTAAACGAATTTGTGCATTTGTTATGCATCTTGGAACTTCAAGAATTGCTCTAAGGAATTTAGTCTGAACCCGCTCTATCGGATCAAAGCAGCTAGATGACGGCCCTATAAAGGTGCCGTAGAGCATCTGGCTGACCACCTTTGCCTGAAAGAGTTTTTGGGCTGCTGGAATATATCGACCCCCTTTGGAATGGTAGAACCTTAAGATGGCATTTGCTGTTTTTTCCCCTTGGGTAGCTGCATATTGTATATGAGCATTTCTGTCCCCAGTGGATTGAAGGCCATACCTAGATATTTAAAACAGGAAACCTGTTCAAGAGATTGCCCATTTATAGTCCAAGACCTTTTCTTTTGTCTTCTACCAAAGGCCATAATTTTTGTCTTTTGATAATTTATTTCTAATTCCTTCATTTTGCAGAAGTCTGCAAATTTTTTAAGGGCTCTCTTTAGGCCGATTGGAGTTCTCGCTAAAAGCACGGCATCGTCCGCATAAAGAAGGATAGAAATATGTCTTTGATGTAATTTTGGAGGGTGGAGACTAGGAGAGTTCAGGTATTCTACTATGTCATTTATGTATAAATTAAACAGTGAGGGGGCCAGTAAGCAGCCCTGTCTTACTCCTCTATAGGTGTTAATCGGTTCTGTTAAATTTCCTTTTCTATTGAGCCTAACCTGGAGGTTGGTATTGTCATGTAGCACACGCAACAATAGAAGTAATCGTTTATCTATTGAGGTGGCTTCTAAATTGGCCCATAGTTGCTGTCTCGAGATCGAATTGAAGGCCGCTTTCAGATCAACAAATGCGGCATATAATGAGGTTTGACCCTTTGACGCATATTTCTCTATAAGGTGTTGGATAATGAGACAATGGTCCATAGTGGATCTACACTCTCTAAAACCAGCTTGCTCTACAGCTATCCTATTTTCTTCAACCGACCAAGTCTCAAGTTTATCCTGAAGATGCCTAGCATATAGTTTACCGCATATGTTTAGGAGACTAATGGGGCGATAATTCGTCAGCTCATCCCTTAGTCCTTTTTTGAATAGAGGTACTATTATTGCAGTATTCCATTCTGCAGGAAAGAGACCCGTAGAGTCGATATATGTAAATAATGCTGCAAGGAAAGGAGCCCACCAGTCAATATTCTCTTTGAAGAGTTCCGGAGGCAAACCGTCCGACCCTGGTGCTTTACCTATTTTCAGTCTGGCAATATGGGATATAATTTCCTCTTGGGAAACTGGAGGCCAAACCGGTAGAACTTCAAATTCACCAGCTGAGACTGGTATTGGAGGAAAGTCTTTATAAAGCTGATTATAAAAGGCAACCCATTTACACTGGGAGATTGGAGGATCAATTTGGCAAGGGAGGTTTTGCTTCTTAACAGTAACCAATCACCAAAACTTAGAAGAATTTTTCTGTTTCGCAGCTAGAATTACTTCCGCCCATAGCGAATGAGTATAGTCTTTTTTCTTTTGATAGATTAGATGTTTATATGCTGCTTTTTGAACCCCAAACTTCTGTTGAATTTCCTGTCTTTGTTTGTTGTTTGATTTTTTTAAATTGATAATAGACAGCTGTAAGGGCTTTTCTTGCTCTTTGGCAATCTTTATCAAACCAGGGTTTGGATTTCCTATAAGTTGTTAATGGTTGGTCTTTAGATTCAGTTAAGTTTGTTTTTAGTTCCTGTACTAGACTGTTGTAAATCTTAATGGGATCATTCTGTATATTGTAGTCCAGGTCTTCAAATTTAGGAATACAGTGATCTTTGACCTCTATTACTTCTCTGAACCTGGATTGCATTTGTGCAGACCATCTCACCCTACGAGTTAGTACTTGCGAGCCTTCATGTGAAGGCTGATCAATCATAGTTTGAGTTGTAAATAAAGGTTTAAACTGAAGCAGTAGGGGGAAATGGTCACTCTCTAGATAGGGTAACACTTGAAAGCTGGTTATCAGTGGAATTAGAGAGGCACAAACTAGCATATAGTCAATAGTACTGGATCCTTGGCCTGACATGTAGGTGAACTCCGCCGGATGATCCTCCGGAAAAGTGCCATTCAGAAGGTACAAACCCAACTTGGAGGCTATCTTGGCCAAATACAGTCCTGCGAGGTTTGAATATGAATCTTTGAAAAGCCTAGGGAGGGGGAGAAATTTATGAAAATCATCCGGATCACTAAAAAATTCCTTGTACTTAGATTCAAGATTAGTGTCATCAGGGCCGAGGCGTGCATTAAAATCTCCTAGGAGCAGCACCTTTGCCTTAGGGTGATCTACTAATAGGTTTGCTATATATGTCTCTAAAGAGCTCCAGGCTTCAGTTATTTGCAGTTTTAAAGTGAGTGGGGGGATATATACATTTATTAAAATTAGGCTATCTTCCCTACTTTCCAGGACTATTGCCATAGCCCTTGAATCCATGGGAGGTTTCTCTTTACATTTGAAATTTAGGGTATCTGAGATTAAAAGTGCCAACCCTCCTTTCATCCTTCCTAGACCCTCTCCCCTTCTGGCTTTCACCCAATAGTTATTGTACCCTTGCAAGGTGATTTCTTGGTTGGACCAAGTCTCTTGAATTGCTATAATATCAAATTTCTGGCGGTCAAAGGGATTATCATGTGAATTTGTTAAACAGCGAAACCACCCTGCAACGTTCCATGAGAGTATCTTAAGCGGGGAGATTAATATTTGTCATTCCATTTTATCAATGTTATCCAAGATTTTTTCGGCATCACTGAATACACATCCATTGCGATTGAGGGAGTCCCTGTTTTTTAATACCAGAGGTGGTAGAGGAGATTCACAACCACTACAATTCACAAAGAGGCACCAAGCAAGAAAAAAATCTCAAAAGCTGACTCCTTTTTTCATCAGTTAACCTTACCGAAACACAGAGGAATTGTCAGGGCTGTTTTTTAACTGTGAATGACAGTGATCCCAAACAAGACCAGGAGTGGATTCTGGGATAAAGAAAAAGAAACTTTAATATATTTTAAAATATTTTTAAAACCAGACACAGATCCATTTCCTAGCACAAATACCCATTTCACCAGAAGGCGTTAAAAGGCTCTCCTCCTGAGAGTCAGCTAATTGGGTCCTGACTGATAAGCTCAAAACTTCAGGTTGCTCCAGATCTTGAGCTGGTTTCTCCTTTGAAGACGTGTGCCATGGGTCTGGTCTGAGAAATCCTGAGAGAATGTTTACTAAAAGCACTCAGGACTGGGACACGCACGACCTCTCTTGTAACTGCTTTTGTAATGCAGAAATACTTTGAATATGCCTAACAATATTGTATACTAATTCCCTGGAAATACATGGCAAAATGTCCTTTTCTGAAGAATGATCACTCCATTATTTTATTTTAAACCATCCTGGGTGTGTGTGTTTTTTTAAAAAAAAAACTCTTCAAAGAAAATCTGTCTTTTTACTATTTCTTTGATCTTTCATTGCCCTCCCCCCCCCAAAAAACATCTCTTTTCCTGGACCACAAAGCTACAACGGTTTATTTACTTTGCAAAGTTCTTGCTAGCAGGATTGTTCCACACATGCTGCGTGTGATATGAAATCATTGTTTCTCCCTTTTGAAAGCATTTCTTAAAAGAACCAATATTTCAACCCCTAACATCCAGGATTCTTCCACCCCCCAAAAAAGAGATGGTAAAGCCACTCTTTAAATGCCTTACCTTGAAAGCTCTCTCAGGGTTCTTTCAAGTTGGATCCAACCTGATGGCACATAACACACATTTCAGAGAAGTGAACAGATGGAAGGGTGTCTGTGTTCTGGGCTATGTGCTAATTCAAGAAGTGCAAATTAGTTTGCTTCATTTTAAAATACCAAACAGAGTTTTCCCCGGTATTTATACCAAGGGTGAACAACTTTTTCAGCCCTGAGGACTAAATGTGATGTTAGCTCTCGGGCTGGAGCCACACACGTGCACATACCCATACACATACCCATTCCAGTAATCCTGATACTTACACTTTTTCATGACTGCTGGCACAACGTAGAAAGGATTGATCTGTATCCAGATTGGGGGGGGCATAGACTGGAAAGCATCAGTCAAGAGAAGAACTGGGGACAGCAGGGCACCCCTTAACATGAACCTTGGAGGCTAATTATGGTCCCTGGGGCACAGACTATACACTCTTCTTCTCTACCCAAAAATTATAGATGGAGAAGGAAGATGCAAAGAATATATCTGCAATGTCTCCGATACCACCCTAAACACACGGATTTTGGAATTTTATCTAATTTCAGAAACTAAGTGTGATTGAGTCTGGACAGAAATACCAAGAAATACCAGTGATCTCCCAGTAGGGCTAGGAAATAATCCTGCATAAAATATTGAACAGACCCAGTTAGTCAGAATGACAGTACTGGGCTAGATGCACAAAATCTTGGATCCACTAAAAGGCAGCTTTCTATGTTCCTATAATACAATGCTCATATTATAATTCTTTACAGATGTGAAGTATTTCATGAAATGCAGAGGAATAAATGATACATTTATATTATAGATTCCTTAAGTGTTGTTGTAATTGAAAAAATATTTTGGCTGTGAGGCGTTTGGAGTGGGTGGACAACTGCCCTCATGCCTGCAGAACCTCTTGTCCTAACTGAACTCAGAGATCTGGCAGAAGCAGGATTTGGGGGCACATCTGCTGCCCTGGCTTCGATCTGCCAAAAGGAGCCAAAAGGAGGGGAGAGAAAGGGCAGGGTGAAGGGGGAGTTGAGTTACTCCAGATCCAATCCTCCTCTGGCATAGGCACTAGTCACTATGCCAAGACAAAGCCTGAAATGAGGTGTGATTGTTGTTATGTTCTGTCAAGTTGCTTTCAACCTAATGGAAGGTGAGAATGCTCCTAAGGCATTTCCCAAATCCCTACACTGGGAGGACTTTGGATTCAAAACAGCCTCAGCTGGCCTAGTGTCAGCTGAGCCAGCCTTCAGCCATCATGACTATTTAAGGTTGCACCCACAGTAGGAAACTTACTGTACAGCTCTTTTAGCCTTAGTTGTGGGCAATCCTTCGAATGACAGTTTACAAATATACAAGCAGAAGGAGGTGAACCCAAATGCAGCAAGTGACAAAATCATTCATCAGATTCCCAGGAAGAGTCCTCAGTGATGAGCTATCTCAGCACACATTTTTTTTCTTTCTAGCCCTGTTCAAGCATTGTAGCACATGGGTTCATCGCCATACTTTGAGAGGGAGTGCCTAGCCCTGCTCCACTCCATCATTGGTTTTTTTTTTCACTGATCAGTGATATGTCTGAGAAGTGTCTGCTCACCTGTAGGCTCAACACACAAGCAGGAACCCTGGAAAATCTGGGTTCTTGCCTGTAAAACGATGTGCCTCCCCCCCAAGTGTGGGATCAATGAGAAAACCCTTGTCCATTCCCATATCCGTACATTTGAGATTGTTTTGCTTGTCAACAACAGGGTCTCTTAAACTGTAGAGATGGGGTAAAACAATATCCTCCACTCCCACAAGCCACAGTATAGAAACTCAGTAAATAAATAGATAACTATTTCTAAATATTCTGACAAAAACTGAATAAACTTATATTAACATAAAACAGATTCTAATGGGTTTATTTTGATATATTTTCTGAGCTGAGCACCCCATCACAAGATGTTGAAAAATGCAACATCTGAAAGAAAACATTGTTCCCATAAGTGTAGGAGGAGCAGGTTGTTTTGAGTCCAGTCGCAATTCCCAAAGACTAATTCCTCAAATACCTCAAGCTGGAGACAAATGCTTCCAAATTCCTCCTTCAGGTCAATCAGGGTCTGAGGAGGGGACTGCAAATCTGAGATTCTTCACTACTCAACCCCATTCATTTCTCCCCATGAGAAAGAAGCACATCTTATGTACTGAGACATCTGGGCAGGAGTCAGGGAGAGAAAGATATTTGACTTTCCTGTTTGGCACCCTTGCTATCATATTAAGGAATTTAAGCCATAAACAAATTCCAACCCTCACCTTTGTATATGGAAAAATTAAGTGATTCGTGATAAACAGTTATGGTTTATTTATGTAATTAATATCTGCACACTGTTTCCATCTTGGTCTCACATTTTTCTGCCATGAAAACTGAAGACTGCAGTGTTATTGGTCTCCTAAACCAATGTTATTGGTTTACTCTTTCTCTCCTTTGGTGCACAAGTGTAGCTCTTTTTCCTGCCTAGACAAAAGAGGTTTTTTGTCAATACCTGACTGACACCTGAAAAATGGTGTGGAATTCTATTTGCCTGTAGTAAATGGGCTCCAATTACATTCCCAGCTGTATTAGGTCAGTAGGAAAACTGAGGGTTGAAGAAACATGGGCAACTCACATTGGAAGAAATACACAGAACTGTTCGATATAATTTTGTACTCAGAACTACATTCCATTTCACACTTAGTGTGTTGAGCACTGTAGACTGAAACAGAGAACGAAAATGGCTGCCCTACAATGCTCCCAAATCTGCATCAAATGTTAAGGACTAAGGGCTTGTCTACACAGGTCAACTGGAATGGCCTGAATCAAGCTAAAAAAAAGTTGCTGAAGGGCAGGTAGAGGAAAAAATATGCACTCCTCCCCCACCTCATAAGTTAGCTAATTTAAGTAGTGATCTGGTTGAAGATAAGGGTCCTGCTTGATATAGGCACTACCATGTGAGAAGAACACCAGTTTTCAAGGGTTTTTGCTTGCATGTGTAGCACACAACTAACATGAACTGTTATCTGGAAGTTGAGTCATGGCAACTGGATTTCTTTCTTGTTACGTTGAAACGTTTCACTACTCATCCAATCAACATCTTCAATCTGAGGAGAGTTTGTGGTAGATCCCTGATATATCCTCCACTTTAGTTTCATTTTCCCCTGGTCTGAATAGGCTTGTTAGAAAGACAAAGGACTGGGGGTGAGGGATGATCCCACTTCTGCAGTCCTTCTCCACCCATTGTTGTTAATGGTCATTAGCAGTGGTCTTTTTGGTGTGTGGTCCTAATCTTTCTGGGGATGGATGAAAGGGTAGGATGATAAATAGGAGACAGATTGTATTTAAGGCCTCCACCCCTGTTGAGTGAGGGATTTTCTAGATGCACATGTATGGCCTCCCTGACCCCTCTTTCAAACCATCTATCTTCTCGGTCCAAAATGAGTACATCTTGGTCATCAAATGAGTGTCCTTTGTCCTTCAAATGAAGGAACACTGCTGATTGTGGTCCTGAGCCAGGTCCTGAGCCATTGCCCCTCCTGTGCTGAGCCATTCTCCTGTTTAGTGGCTGTTTGGTTTCTCCAGTGTAGAGCTATGAACATTTCTCTTTGCATTGGATCACATATACTGTATTGCTCCTGTTATCTTTTGGGTGGACGGGTTTCTGCCTTAGTGTGTTTGTGAGTTTGAAGTACACGGGTATGTGCTGTTTACCAAAAATCCTTTTGAGCTTTTCAGACACACCTACCATGTAAGGAATTACCAGGTTCTTCTGTCAGTTCTGGGTCTCAGACTGTTTCATAGTCCTCCTGGGTCAGGACATTGCCTTGTTAAAGGCCCATTTTGGATATCCACAGGCCTTAAGGGCTGTCTTCAGATGTCTGTCTTCCTTCTTCTTGGCTTCTGTGGAGGGTGGGGATGTTTCTTGCTCTGTGGTTTAGTGTCCTTATGACCCCTAGTTTGTGTTGCAATGGGTGATGAGAGTCAAATCACAGGTATTGATCAGTGTGTGGGGGTTTTCTGTAGATTTCTATTCCTAAGCTGCCATTGGATCCTATGATGACTGCACAGTCCAGGAAAGCCAGCCGGTTGTCTTTGGTGTTTTCCCTGGTGAACTTGATATTTGGGTCCACTGCGTTATGTGGTCTGTGAAGGCCTGTACTTCCTGAATCTTGATCTTCACCCAGGTGTTATCCACATACCTGAACCAATGAGTCAGAGTCATCCCCTGGGATCTCCTACCAACTGTCCTCAGACTGAAGAAGCTATTTGGATGAATAGTGAAACATTTCAACCTAACAAGAAAGAAGTCCAGTTGCCATGACTCAACTTCCAGATAACCTCACCTGGATGACTGATAATCTTCACAGATAACATGAATTGTTGTTGGTTTGCAAGATATGAGCAGAGCCATTCGTGATGTGACCTTTGGGAGGTCATTAATTTATACAGTGACTTGATTGCACGTAGCATTTTTGGAGATTTTTTTTCTTAATTGTATAATGTTGTTGATGATATGACTATGGCCAGTCTGCTACATCTGTGTCAAATTTGTTGCTGATCTGGAATCCAGTTTCAAAGTTCTAATTTTTTGTTTGGGCTGCCCGCATTTTTAGAATTGCCTTATAGAATGTTGATTAGCTCTGCTCCACAATAACATCACTGTACTCTCATGCAGTGATAATTACAAGCCTGAACATCCCATCAAACAATTCTAGAACCAGTGTGGTGAGAGGTGACATTGCTAAAGGCATTCCTTAAATATCTCACATATCTTGACAACTTTATTAGGGTTGCCATGAGTCTTGATGGCACATGACAACAACAACCTACCAACTGTTCTGACCAAACATAGGTCTTTAAAAGTTCACCATCAAATTAGCTTCCCTTCTCTGTTCTGCAGAAAGAAATGATACAGGGCAAGGACAAGGAATCTGTTGTGATGCTGGATCTCTGACTCTCATCGCCCACAGCTGCATGACCAGTAGTCAGGAATAATGGGAGTTATACTCCTATTGACACATGCAGAGTGCTTGGTGTCTCCAAGCCTGATATATGGCTGAATCTTGTAACAAAACATTCTGCTAAAAAAGATGAGAACCAAATTATGCATGTGAATCTAGTCTAAAATATGTCCATGCTTTTGAAAATCTGCTTTGTTTATACTCATGAATCATTTGGGTCAAGAGATATTAGGAAAGGACTCCATTACGCACCTGTAGAGTTGTAACTGGAAGTGAGAAAATGCAGAACTCTCAAAGCAGAACACTTCTTCAGCAATGCCTCTGCTGTTGCTATCAACAAATCTATAAGCATCTCTCGTCCCCTGGCATGTCTGCCAGTGTTTTGTCAAGATGTTTTACATGAACCAAAAGTGAGGGTGGATCATATAATTTTATTAATGAGCACCACGGAGGGCCATTCCTGGAAATGTAAACTGCTTTCAGTCCCCATATATGTCAACAGAATCATCAAAAGTTCAAAATTATGGTCTAGTCTGGGCCTTTCAGCTGCCTCCATTAAAATAAAATAAAATAAAATAAAAAATTGACCACAGACATAAGCAGATAAATCCTGCAGTCTAAATATAGCATGCCACTCTAGCATACTTGCCTGCTTTATTCTACATTTGAAAAACGTTGGTTGGTTGGTTGGTTGGTTGGTTGGTTGGTTGTTGGTTGGTTGGTTGGTTGGTTGGTTGGTTGGTTGGTTGGTTGGTTGGTTGGTTGGTTGGTTGACAGATTCTGATTTTTATAGTTAAGTAATTATTTACATGCAGAAGCCTACCCAAGCCAACATCACTCTCTAGATTCTTAAATTCAACAAGCATTGCATGTGCACTCTTAACCATATCTTGATGGGTGTAAAGCCAGAAATATCCTCTTCTTTCAGAAAGAAAAGGAAAAGAAAAGGGACCTGTTCTCAGAATTTAAGAATTGCACAGAATTGGGGCGTATGACCTACTAGGGTACATTTTTATCTGGAGGATTGTATCATTTGACTCTGTAACTTCTTCTTTAAATATGTCATTCATCACTTCTGAGGTAGTTTTCAAAATGGTAGCTCTGTTGCTTTGTGCAAGCATATCAGACAAGAAACAAAACAAAAGCGAAGAAGAAGAAGAAGAAGAAGAAGAAGAAGAAGAAGAAGAAGAAGAAGAAGAAGAAGAAGAAGAAGAAGAGGCACCTTAAAAACTAACTGCTGTATTTTAATGTGAGCTTTTGTGGACAAGTCCACTTTCTCAGACACTACGTGGAAAACGTTTAAACATGACCTCAGACAATTATACAGTGGTTGGTTAGTAGACACAACTTGCAAATCATGTGAGTCAATGTGCATTTCCCATCTAGTAATGACTTAAGACTGGTTTGTTATTCAGTACTTTTCCTTTGAAGCTTTGTTCTGTGAAAAGCAGCAATGGTTAGTGGGGAAAGGAACCCTAAGCTGATAGATAACAACAGCAGAAACAATATAATTGTTATGGCGTTATACATATGGTAATGAGTTAAGAATCCCTGACTTGCACTTTGAGGTTTGTTCTGAAAAAGTGTCAGTTGTTAGTTGGGAAGGAATCTGGCTATGGAATGACAGCAGACAGCAGTAATCATTGTAGTATTTTTACATTTGGTAATCGCTTCAGAAACCTTTGACTAATATTTAATCTGTTGAGATGGGTATCAAGTACAGATGGGCACAAACCAAATAATGAACCGGGAAGAGTTAATAAAAAATTGCTGGTTTGTTGGTTTGGTTGGTTTGGGTTTGTCAAAACTGATGAACCAAAACAAACTAACCCTCAAACTTTTTTTAGCAATTTAATGAGCTTCCTGGTTTGTTTGCCTTTTCACCCCCACAGCCTGCACCCCGCTCCATTCCCACCGCCCCCATTGCTTCCCTACCTTGTGCTGCCTCTTCCTCCTCTGCCACCGCTGCCATCTTCAGAGACAGTGAAGCTGGGCCCTTCCGGAAGCTGGGCCTGCTATCTCTGCACCTGTGCCCACCTATCAGCTGACACAACAATTGTTTTTGGTACCAGATGCCACTTACCATGATATCTTCAAGTTTCTTATCTTCAAGTTTCCTTTATAGAGTATGTACCTGAAGTAGGATGGTAATTAGTGATCCTTTGGATTTTCCCCATCTTGGTTTGACATTCCTATGATTATATCTGCTCATATAGCTCCTCGGAGTAGGAGTATACTCCAAACAAAGAGTATATTCCTTGCAAATATATCTTGGGGAAAGTAATATCCCTGCTCTTGTGGTGCTAAATGTGTCCCAGATGTTTCTGGCCAAAATCCAGTTGCTTGTCCTACTACAGTAGACTCATTAAATCAATGGATTTACTTAAGGTTGGCTTTAGCATTCAGTAATTGATTTAACTGTATCTTCCTTAGCTAGTAATAGTAATGGGGTTTGGTGCCTGACTGATTTTCCATGAAGAGCTCTTACTATCCATTGCTCATTTATTTAACTCTGCATTTATATTTTAATATTTGTTTGTTTGCTTGCTTGTTTATTTTAGGATGCTTCCTTTACATTCCTGTTGCCTTCAAGCAAGGCTCAAACTATTAATTGAGGCAAATTGTCATAAAAGCCAATCTAAAGTGTTACAAGTCTTTCTCATCATGCTGTTTATGGTGAATTCATCTTTTAAGGAGACATTAATGCTGGGGAAATAGCCAAAGCTGTAAGTTTTCTTATCATGGCCATGAAAGCTCAAAGGAGAACCAAAGTAACTGAATCGCTTCAATGTGAGTAGTCACTTCTGTCAGCCAGAACCAGATGCTTTCCACAGAATTGTGTGGCAGATGGAGCTTAATGTACAAAGGACGTGTTAGGCACGCTATCTGACTAACAAATTAGAGTGCAAAGACCACATAACCACCTGGCCCAAAATCCGGTTTCATATACGATGGCACACATTGTATGAGTCACAATTTGACACAGAATGAATGGGACTGTCCCTCATTCAGTGGGGCATTCACAGGCAATTGGGGGGGGGGGGGGAAATAAGGAAGACAATAATGTTATGGCACCTTAAAGACTAATTGCTATATTTTAACGTGAGCTTTAGTGGGCAAGTCCACTTCTTCAGGCAATAAGGGCTATATGAGATAGTCACAAAGGTTTTTGTACCAAGTGGAGGACCTTTTCCCTTCCAAAGGTTTTGCACCTCAACTGCCAGAAGCACTACCACTATGGCTAATGGTAAGGAATGGTTGGAGATGTAGTTCAAATCATCTGGAAGACGAAACGTTCCCCAATCTCATTTGTTCTGAAAGTTTTATCCCAACGTTCTAGTGCTTATATGTGACTCAGGTTAGCAAGCAACAATTCCAAGCCTCTGGTTCCATAGCCAGATACCTAAACCACTGAGCTATCCAGCCAGCTGCCAACAACAATAAAAGCCTTAAAATAAATGAAGCTACAAAAGCAGATTTGGGTACTGGATTGAAAGAAATAACTTCTCCCTCCCTCCTTCTCTCCCTCCCTCCCTTCTTTCTAGCTGCACGAGAGTGCTACTCTGACATTGTGCAGCAGAACAAATCAACATTCTATAAGGCAATTCTAAAACTGGGACCAGCCTAAACAAAAAATTATAACTTTGAAACTGGGTTTCTGATCAGCACTAAATTGGGCGTAGCGTTGGCAGACAGTCTGCTCTTCCTCTATGCTGAATTTTGGGAAGTTTGGGGAAAAGATTTTGAGTTATGAATTTTTAAAAGTAAAACTGTTTACTCATTCAGAAATAGGCAATCCCATATGACACCAGATTTAAAATAGATCAAAGAAATTAAAAAGACCAACCTTGCTTATCTTGAAAGAAGTGCCCTGTCAATTGCCCCCCCCCCCACCTCCAGAGATTTCATCATGGCATTTGATGATCATCCAGATTTTCCAAACGATAGATACCTAGAGAACTTGTTCAAAACAGCCCTGATAATGGCTTTGTGCTTGGGTGAGAGTGGTTAACTGATGAAAAAAAGGAGCCAGCTTCTGGGATTTTTCCCGCTTGGTGCCTCTTTGTGAATGGTAGTGAGCACAAGGGTATCCAGTCCACCATCTTGATTGCTGACATGGGGGTCATCAACATACAGACTGCCTTTGCTATGTAAAGTCTGGCATCCTTTTTCCTGCTGGCCATGTGGGCACAGTATTGTGCAGCAACATTGAGCCATTTCCTGTTGTTTTGAATATGGGTACAAAAACACAATGTCCTGCAGTCATAAACTACAGGTTGTGGGAGGGGACAGCCCTACCAATTTGCATACACAAGACTAAGACTGACCAAAAAGGACAGGGGGGCCTGGATAGTGCTCAAAAGAGCAAATGACCATGCAGTATGCCCTATCAAGGTGATGGATATGTTTTTACATCACCTGCCTCAGTCTGTGGGCTTGTTATTCATCCAGTCAGACTGCACCTCTGCTAACGCACATCCAGTTTCAGTCCATCATGCGCTATGGGCTGGGGAGTTTGAGACCCACTCTTTTCTAACTAAGGCAATGGCATCTTCAACAGAGTGGGCTTCTCACAGGACAGGGTTAAGGCATTAGATCAGTGGCAGTCAGCAGCGTACAAGGGGTACCTAAGTTGGCACAGTTCCTGTAAATGTTTTCTTTCTTTCTTTTCTTCTTCAGCAAAAGAGGAGTGTGGCCCATATGGCTGTTTTGATACTTGTATTCTGGGCCCAGCAGTATGTGTCCCAAACAGAATGAGGGCCAATCAATTTCTCTAGGGGAGAAATCTGACCTAATACCTCAAACAGCAATATATCTTGGGTTTGCTCTATCTGTCTACAAAGGGAGCCCTGCTTTTTTTTGCAAGCTGACTGGATTTAGATCTCATGTTTGCTTTAATATGCTTTGCTGATCATTCAGATCAAAATCCAGTTATGACACACCATTTATCTTGCCACAATTATCAATGCATGATCCTCAGAGGAAGTGACAAAGAATGGGACCAACAGAGGAAGACACATCTCATAAACAGGGGAGGCTTTTTAAAAAAAACATTTAAATTTCTTTTTTCATATAAACATAAACTTTTCTAAAAGTAGAAATTTTGATTTTAATGTAGAGATCAATTGAACCAAAGAATAAACTGGTCACACTGACAGGGAGAGATTCTATAGGTTGTAGTATTAAAAACAAACAAACAAACAAACACCTTTTCCAAACTCTACCAAACAGATTGTTGAAATGTCTATAGTGGAGGAGAAAACAGAAACCAAATGTAATGTAAGAGTAATGGAAAACATAGGTAGAAGTTCTGATAGAGCCAACAATAGGAAAGAAGGAAGGGGTGGGAGAAAATGTATTTGCATGTACTTAGGCTTTGCTTTATTTGGAAATGCAGGTTATGGAGAGATGCCTGAGCATTTTTAAACAACCAACTTGATTCACTCTTCCCACACTAAAACACAGATAGGAATGCAATTCTCTGTCTCTTTCTACATTTCTGGCTGGTGGGGGGAATTGGATGGGTGATAGGGGAGTGATTGGGGAGGCAACAGGGAGGCAATTCAGGAGGTGGGGGCAAATCAGGTGGGTTGATGGTTGATCGGGCAGGCAGTGGGGGCAATGCAGCTGGAAGGAGGTGATCGGGGTGTGGGGGAGGCAAGCATGGCGCTTGATATAGCACCTGCTGTCTGATATAGCGCTGTACCAGATAGTAAGAATTTTTTTAAAGGCAGCAGGGGCATACATGAAGGTGGAATTGCTTTCAATTAATTGATTCCACTTGTGCCTCAAAATAAATGGACTTTTTTCCAGAGGAGCAGAAAACCCTGTTCCCCCCAGCAGAGTAGCCCATGCATGCACATGCCACGCTAAAATCTGAATGAGGTTGTTTTCAGCCCAACCCGATTAAAAAGATGTGTTTTTTGTCAGTAGGATCAAGCCCTAAGTTGAGCTTTCTCACTTAGCAGGAGGCCTAGAGGCACTTGAGGCAGTAGAACTGAGGAAATATCTGGAAGAAAGGACAAAAGAATAGCTGTCTTCTCTATCTTCTTTATCTGGTCACTTCAGTAAAAGGCATAGTTCAAAAGAGGGAACCTGTAGTTCTTCCAGTGTGTTGAGCTAAAACTCCCAACAGCCCAATCTAACGTAGCCAGGGGTGAAGAATAATGGGAAATGCCATACAGCATCTGCAGTGCGACATTTTCAACATCCCTGTTGTAACCTGCACTGAGTGGCTCGCATAAATTCCATCTCAAGAGCTTCCCCTTCTTCCAGCCAAAACACTTTCATATCACTTTGGCACAGTTGAGAAAGGGAATGTTCATAACGCTGCTGGGTTTAGTCGTAAAACAAGTGGGCGGATGTAATGTTGGATGCCTCCTTCATTCCACAGCTGGTGCCTCAGTCATAGGCCTCTGATAGCACTTACTATGAATAGAAAACTGGAAGCTTCAGAAAGTCCTGAAAGTGATTCATTTTCCACATTTAGGGGGAAAACACTCTTTTTTAATAGCAGAAATCTTTTATTTGTATATTTTTCCTACATTCCTTGGAATAGTTTCTGAATTGCTCATATGACCAATTACTGCGAAATCCATAAGTTCACATAACCGTCTCCAGCTCTCATTTTAGTTATTTGTCTGCCTGTCTGTTTAAAATATCCTCTTTCTAAAAATCTGTATAGATACCTCCTTGTACAATGAATAAGACTATAAATTGTCCCATTTGACTGCTATTATTTGCCGCTGCCCACACTTTTTGCTTAATATGTAAGCATGCAGCTTTGCCTTTCAATGTTCCTGAAGCCATTATCAGTACAGGATGGGGAATGGGTCACAGTCTACATATAGATATATCCCTGCTTCCAGCATATTTATAATTACTAAAATAAAATCAGGAGCTGGAGCTTAGTCCTCATGGTTATCTTGAAAATAATACCCCACATCAATCAATGAAAAATACATGTATTACATGTATTGAATGATGTCTCTCTCTCTCTCTCTCCTTATCTCCCTCTCTTGGTAACTTTTACATCAGCATGGCAAAATAAGGATCCTATATATGTGACCTGTAAATTTATTCTTTGAGTGTGGAGTCAAAATGCCACCACATACTGTACATTCAAAGGAAAGGTACCACCGTGAGGCTCAGGGGAATCCCAGTTTCTGCAGAAGTACAAAAACCTTTAGGGAGAGGAAATGGGGAAATCCTCCCTCCAAAAAGGGGGACTGACTATGCTCAGTGGCTGTGAAATGCAGACTGAGTTTTGAAAGGTGGAACAGAAGCAAATGGGCATATTCTGTAAAAAGGCATTGGCAGGTCACGTATACCCTGGTCAGAAGCGATTCATGTGGCGACATTTTGTTGTGGACTCCACTTATACTTACCATTTGTCAGTAAAAATCCACGGGTTTTAGTATCTTGAGAGGAAAATATTTAAAGAAAAGTGTTAGTGTTTATTCCAGGAAATATGTATATAGAAACAACTCATTAAAAAGTATAGATGTGTCCAACTGTATTTCTTTAACAGGGCTCTGTCATATTCTTCTTTATATAAAGAGAGGTCCATTTGATGTGATCAAGTATTGTTAGACATGTAAAAATGGGGAAAAGATCCTTGTATAAGTGGTTGGAATAAGGTGGTCATTCCATGTCCAGAGTTTCAGAAGTAAAATCTGAGATCAGGGGTAGGTCCTTGTGATGTCACATCAGGAGCAGGGCAGAAAAAGATTGGGAAAGGGAGCAGAACTGATTCTGGGCCAGTGGATTGTGAAAACAAAACACTGCCAGTAAGCAGGCATTGGTGCCACTTAGAGAAGCTGCCATCTGCATTGTGCCATTCATGGAATATTTGACCAGGATTTAATCATAGGTGGTCAACTGATACCTGTTTAATAATCTGAGAGCCTGAAACACTCTGGAATGCTCACACATGAGTCATCCTGACAAAACTAAATTGCTCTCTACCTACTCTGTCTGTGAGCCTCATCGTGCTTAAGAGTGAGAAAAAGGCGTAATTTAAAGAATGCTTTCATATTTATTTCAGGAAGGCATTACAAATGGATAAAAGCTTTGTGGTCACATTAAGCATTTCTGATATTCATGGTCACTAAAATATTCATTCATCAATACTAGTGACGTGACAGAGTTGGCGAAGCTCCTCTTTGGTTATGAGATGTTTCCTTTTCACTACCAACTCATTTCTGTGAAGTTCCAGAAATATGGCAGCTTCATCCATGAGGCAACGTGACCTAACTCCTGTTAATCAATGTCCACCAATTAGACACTGTTGCTTAGTGTAGTAAATTATGCTAGATTAGGCCCATTGAATCAATGGGGATTTAGTGAGTTGACTCCTCCATAAATTCCATTGGTTCTAATGGGTCTATTCTTCTGACTTACCTTAGTGTAATAAATTGCAATTAGAATTGGCCCATTTGAATCAGTGGAACTTACAGAGGAGTTAACTCACTAAATCCCCATTGGTTCAATGGGCCTAATCTAGTATGATCTACTACACTAAGCAACAGGACTTTGGCCACTGTCTATGCCATTACTGAATGTCCACTATTTTGCCTTCTCTTAAATGTTCTAAAAGTTTCAGCAACTTTCAGCATATCCTCTTCCATATATTTGTTCAGTACAGAGTTTACCACTTGCTACATCATTTCATCTATGACCTACCCTCCAAATACTTTATCATCTTGCACACCATATTAATCTTTCATCTTTTCTGCTGTGTCAAAATCCTTCCTGAATGAAAGTTGGCCACAAGACTGAGAAACAGATCTTGTCATGCAAAAGCAGACTGCTGCAAACACACCCCAGCCTACAACAGTTGGGGCCACAATATCTAAAGGTCTGCTTCCCACATGAATCTGCATCCATCATCAAGAGCTCTTCTTCCCACCCGCCTGATATGATCAGCAGAGTTAGAACTGGTTACCTGGGTCTTCGCCATTGTGGCATCCCTAGAGAGTTCCAGCTGATCCCTTTTAGCTGAGCAAACTCTTCCAATCAGTCAGGCCTCCACTCTAATACATATTTTTGCCACCTAAATGGGTTTGTCAGTTGCATCTGTTCCCTGGTCTTAGGTTTTCTACTGAAGGTGGTGATGGTGGTAGTGGTGGCGGCAGCGGCAGCGGCAGTGGTGGCGGTGGTGAACTGTGTGCTGCTTTTGAGAAAAGTGGATAGCTACACAAATAAATCCTTTATCATGGATACACTGCTTCAGGAAACAAAAACCTAATATAACATTGTCCTTTTCTGCAATAGCACATAGTTTAATCAATTTCAGTTTGCCATGCAGTTCTCCATTAAATTCCTAACGTCAGTGATAGCACAGAACTGCAGAACAACCAGATTTTTACATTAGATACCACGACTTCCCTTGTGAACGACTGGACTTATATCTAGGGTTGCCAAGTCAGCAACAACTCATTTCCTGAGATGTACTATCAAAACATGAGACCATGAAGTGCAGAAAGGGGTGCTTTTGATGTCATAGTAGACCCTTGTAATGTCACAAAGGATGAGCAAAAAAGTATTGGGGAAATTCCTTCTGAGGCAACTGACGGTGGAAACTGACAAGTAAAGTGGCCACAGAATCCAGTAAAGCCAAGACAAATAAAAATTCTGCTGGCCTAGCCAGGAGCAAAGTATGCCCAGTGGCTACAGCAGTTGCTACCATTTTACTGGGGCTTCAATATCATGCAGCCTTATATACAGTGCACATGTCACATTACAGATTGTTTGGGGTTCTGGAGTTCTGAAAGGCTCATTGTCAACCAACAGGAAATTTGTTGAGGAATGTTGTAACTTTGGTTAAAAATCTCTAGCTGCACAGCAGAAGAGAGCAGAATTAGCTTTCCAGTCTTCCCAGAGTAGGCAGTCCCTTTTTGTTTGTCATTGACTGGCACTTACAGTCTCAATAAATCTCTCTAAGACATTTGTAAGAGAAAGAATAAAAAGTTTGATCAAAAATAGCATATTGTACAAAAAATGACTGCTTATAGCAACAGGCCTCAGCAGACTCACAGTCTGCTTCCAGTGGACTCCTGAAGACTACCTTCTCACAGCACTCTAACTGCATAAAACTGCATACTAACTGCCAGCAGACTGACTGCATACTAACTGCCAGAGATGGAAAATACACTTAAGCAGAGAGGCATGTCTCTCTTTAAAATCAGACAATCATCCCAGCCCAGAACGGTCCCTCCCAGGCAAACCTAGTCAAGACAGCACATGAGGCTGAAATAACTCCAACAGAATCCTCCCGGCCAGGCTCAGCAGCATGGCTGCTAGACTTCTTGCAATGGGAAGGTTCACAAGGTGCAGCGGTGGTCCTCCTCTCTCTGCCTTGATCCAATGGCACAAGGACCAAATTTTATACATCCACTGGCTCTCCCAAATCTTGATCCTCTTGGCTTTTTGGTGCTCATCACACATACAAGACTCCCTGAAACCAGCTGGGAATTGATGGAGGTGGGTGTGCAGGCATTGAAGACATCATACATACATGAAACAAACTTTATCCTCCTTTCTGTGTTCTCACTTTGTAATTTCTTTCCTTGCCTGCAGGCTGAGAGAAGCATAGCTATCTCCTGAAATCTCCAAAGATGCCCTGATACCTGACAACCATATATGTGTCCCTGTAGAACAGGGCTACACACCAAATGTTTTGTACCACAGAGAGGATTGTCTCTTGGCAGAGTAAGGCTGCCTCAGCCAGCAGATGCTGTTGGAGGAGGAAGTTGTTTGTCAAGCAGCTTGCTCTGCATCCCCTGAACTGGACTGCTGGTTCCAGATATGGGGAGCTATCACCAGTATTAGCAACAAGTTCAACTACCATCCAATCAACTATTTCACATGGAATAGGTAGGGGGACCGTCTTCTCTTTGTCTCAGGCAGCAAAATGTTTTGGCCCATGTTGGCTGGGTATTTCAGAGCTGTAGTCTAATGTTTGTGTCCAACATTTGAGACCTATTATCTCGTTCTTCCCATTATTTGCCAGACACAAAGAGAAAGGAAGAAGAACCTAATTCACACTGTGAAGATCACAGTCTACGCAGAACTTCTAAAATTCCTGAATAGTTTTCAAATGCAATGTCAAATGGGCATCACACATGCTTCACACTTCCATGACTTCATGTTGTCATTCATTAGAAATGAATCCTGCTCCTGAGAAGTTTAGCCTAGCTTGGACCTCTGTATAAAATTAGCATACTTAATGAATCATTGCATTTCCTTGAAGAAGACAGAAATGCAGCTCTTCTTTCATGGGTTTCTGCCCAGATTAATGTACTCCTATTTAACTCTGAAAGCAATCATGAAAGCCACCACAGAATATGAATATATATGAAGTACCCCCACAAAAAAGTGGGTGGTATATAAGTATTAATTCTAGAAGTAAGAGTCACATTAGATCTCTGAAAGATAGGAGGAGGAGGAGGAGGTGAGGAGGAGGAAAAAACAATATTGTAAAGAAAGTATATAGTTTGGAGACTTTAAAAGTAAAAAACTGGTACTGAGCAAGGTGAAAAATTGTTGGTCTTCTGGATGTTTTGGACTACATTTCCCATAATCATTTATCATTTGCACTAATGAGTGGCACTCACAGGACTTGCCACTCTCTGGGGTAGCAGAATCCCAGGAGCTTTTGATGATCCAGAAGACCTTTAGGGGAGGATGCAATTCCTCCCGCACATGCCTACTTTGGGCGAAGGAGGCCAAGAGGCATGTCTGACTGTTTGTCTTACCTCCCAACTTTTTCCTAGTTGATTGTATCCTGGGTTTTTTTCCCCTCACCCCATAAAAATGGATGGAAGAACAAAGTGAATTCACAGAACAGAAAAGTGTAATGAGGATAACCTTTGGGAAAATAGTATAGTATTGTCCTCCATCACATACGAGATGCCAGGGCAGGCAGAAAATTTAACTCACTTAGGTCAGGAAAGTAATATGAGCCAGTCCTGATGATGTTATTCCAGATGCTCTGTGCTGTGACCAGATGCCACGTGCCTTTGTGTTTTGCTGTATTGCAATTCCCTAATATTTTGAATGTCTCATAGCAACCAGAGGTCGAGACTCAAGCAGATGACAATAGAGTTCCACTAGAGAATGCAAGACAACAGTGGATGACTTCAAACATGGGCAATGTTACCACAGTAGACCAAACAGAATCTGCGTACAAAACCACCTGGTTAGTTTAACAATTCCATACCCTGGGCTGTCTGAAGCACATTCCACTCCTTCTTTGTTATCATCTTTCTCTTAATCTTTTCATTTTGCTAGCCTCTGGAGAAAGCACACAGCCATAGCATGTAGCAAATGCAAAAGGGCACACCTCGCGCAGCTAATTTTATGATGTTGAGCTCCCCACCATCTTGTATGCAGAACTTTCAAGATGCAATGTTCTTTGCTATAAATGCTTGTTCCACAACTTCACTGCACTGCGCTCCTTGTCCATATATGGAGCCCAGAAGCAACTATAGCCACTGTTTTGTTCTCCTTCTCATCTTTGTGTTCTTTACCACTTCCAGTTCTCAATTTAAATTGAACAGTTTTTAGTCTGATAAAGAGCCAATTTCACTGCAAAATGAGGAATAATACAAAGCTTTGGGGCAGGTGACTGTGCTAGAAGGAACTACTTAAACACACACATGGGGAGGGGGAACAATAAATGACAGTCCTAGACTTAACTGGATCAGATTTGGTGGCTGCCAGAAGTGCTGGCTGAAGCAGCTGTTGACTGCCATCTTTTGTGCCACAGAAACCTTCTCAGGGACCTCTGTGGCAACGTGTGAGGTTTTTACCCCCTTTTGCCTCCCCTTGGCCAATCACAAAGGTAGAGAGCTCCTAGGCAGACCAGAGGGAAGAGGTTTTCACTCTGGTCCACCTTGGAATGATATATGTGCTGTGCTCTGCTTGGTGAATCAGTCAGGGCTGGAGCTTCACACACACCCCCTCTCTTATGGCTATATGTAATGTTGAGATTTCATCTATGGTGCTGGACTTTTTTCCCTTGTCACAGCTGAGCTGTGGTGGGGCAGTTTTTAGGCATGAGAATCCTGGTTGGAAGGAGTGAAGGTCATCCAAGCCTGGAGCATCCATAGATTGTTTCCCCCTATGGGAGTGGGAGACAGAGAGACCATATGCATGCCAAGGTTAGGGGCTGTTGCATACACTTCACCCCCATGTAATAGGTGGGTCCACACAGTATTGTACATCCATGTTGCTATTCCAGGTTGGTTTTACCATAGGTAATTATCAGCTGGCAGGTGGGCCGGACCATGGGAGATTCATTCTCCTTGCTAGCACCAGGACTATGGCAGCAGTAACCAGTAAAGGTGTGCCCACTGTTGTTCCAATGTTGTGTGCTGTGTTTTTTATCTTAGGGTGTACCAGCCCCTGACACCTTAGCAAGCATATGACCCAAGCGCATAACTTAGAATTTGTTACTTCGAGTTACATAGGTCACCACTGTGTCCACTTTAGAGCTGGGAAGACTGAGAAGTAATGAGTTACTTCACCCATACTACTTGCTGTATCCACAGTTTAAGCCTGTGTCTTCTGGGGCCATGTCTAATACTGTATCCTCAGAACTACCCTGGCTACTGTAGTAACAAAAATATTTATGGTATATTATTCACAAGACACTATGTTGAGTATGTTGAGGGATTTCAAAGATCTTGTTATCTATTTCTACATGTTACAGTGAAATCATTGTACCAATATGTCTAACTAATGTAGCCTAAGTAACATCATCAGAGATCTTGTAAGAATCTTAGTACAAGTATGAAAAGCAGAAGGGCATAGCCCAAATTACTTGTGATCAACACAGCACAAGCCTATATATGGTGCTTTCATAGGGTCTTTTTTAAATGTAAGTCTCACATTTTTAATAGGATTTACTCCTAGTTTTTTGGGTACAGAATTATAATTGATGTTCTTCTAAAAGCAAAGGAAGTTCCAATTCAATCTTAAACTTATTCAATCAGAAGCTAATCCAATTGGTTTGAACTGGACTCATTTTTCAGGTAAAATTTCATCTTTAAATTAGGTTTATACATCTTGAAACATTGAACTGATCATTTTTATTTTCAGTGGTGACTCCAAAAGGGTTTAGCCACAAATGTTGGCTGCTCTAAGTGTTAGTATAAGTGTTCATTTGTTTTCAAATTGTGTTAAAACATTTCTGTCTATGTTGATGCAGCATTTTTATTACATGATTTTTCATATTGTTTCATATTGTTTGCTTTTTAAAATACTTTGCCTATGGTGTCAGGTGTTTTGGGCTTCCTTCAAGAGGGAAAAACATGGTGCACATAAATATGATCATGGCAGATTAAATCAGGGCTAGGGACCCTGAGGACCTCCCAATGTCATTCTGTCATCCCTCACAGATACAGCATGATGGGAACTGGAGTCCAGCAACATCAGAAATAAGTTCCACCACTGGTTTACTGAGAAGACTTACCTTCATTCTAGTTTCCTTGTTCCATTAGTTCAGGATCCCCAAAACTCTGAGGCCCATTTTTAGTCAGTTAAAATTAGAAGCACTCTTCATTCTTCCAACTGAACAAGGGCTACCCTAGCTTCAGAGGAGCCACCCCCATTTGTGTCTGCATGAGTCACTATTTTCTTTGCTGTTCTTTTTGGCCGTGTAAGCCAGCTGCTGAAATAGCAACTGAATAATCCACTTGTCGCCCCCACAGCAGAGGAGTGGCAATGCTACCCAAACTCAGGGAAGGTTGGTTAGAAATAAAGACAAGTGAATAATTCAGACAACAGACATCTTTCTCTGTGGGTGGGGATTTAATTTGTAGCTGGTGGCACATTAGCTGAAGTTACCTTGCAAAATAAAAAGGGTTATTATCCTAGTGCGAGTCGGGTTCCATCTCACTCCCAGCTGGGTAGTCTCTCACCAGCTACCCCTTCTTGTGTTCTCTTTTTCTTTTCTTTTTTTCTTTATTTTCTTTTTCTTTTTCTATTTATGCATAAAATGTGGTATTACAAAATGCCCTCTCTGGTTAACAGCACTCACAGCTAGTTATCTGAATGAATTTCCTGTACAGCCATGTGACAAGTTTCAGGAAACCACACATGTCATGTAACAGCAGGTGACATAAATGTGTAGTTTGGCATTCAAGTGTCTATCATCTTGACTGATAACCAGCACATCCTTTTGAATGGCATGTCAAAGACTTATTTTAAAGGTTGAAGACTTATTGTAATTTGTAATACCATAACATCTTACTTGTGCATAGCCAATGGCTATTACAGTGGAAAGAACAAATAGGATTCTATAAAACCAACATAAAATGATTCAATGACAAAAGAAAGAAAAGTAACTCATTAGACGAAGTCATTTTCTACTAAGAGAGGGAAGTCATTACTACTTGTCATAGAATTCTATGGATCAGTTTATAGCTGGTCTACATCAATTTCACATATGGTCAGCCATAAAACCAGTCCATATCCTTCTGCGATTTGGAAGCTGAATGAAATATCTAATTTTCATACACAACTTTCCCTTCCATGTACTGTGTGTTTTTTATATCTCACCCCAATATAGGCCTTTATGTATGCACTTTTCTGAGGTGTGAAAATTGTATTCAAAAATTGGGAGCAGTGTGGAATATGAAAGGTAACCCTGAACTAATCTGCAAATTAGCCTGGGACTGAATGCAATTTAAGTTGGTTTGCTTTAAAATGTGGATTTTTTTAAAAAAGAGCATTGTTGGATCTATCCAATCTTTATATCAGTCTGAAGATTTTTTTAAAAAAATATAGCCCCCCCTAAAATATCACATTTATTTTTGTACTCAGCTTTCCTTAATATACACATTATGTAAGCCATTTTCCATAATACCCACATTATTGAATGCAATGTCTGAGCAAAGAATGGCTTTATAACATTACTAAGTTCCAGTCTGCATATTATTCCAGGAAATGTGAATTAGCTCTGTTTGCTTACAAATTTCTTAATCACACTACAGGTTACGGGTCAAAACTGAAAGTTCCTGGACAGCCTGGTTTCCTGAGGTATACTGCCCAGTTCCTCATTTCCAGATGCTAACCCATATGGGGGGGTGGGGGGTTGCATGGAAAAAAGTTGCCTGTTTGGTAACAGGTGTTCCTAGCCTTCATTTGTTAATTTACTGATGGATTCCTGCCCACCCTGTGAATCTCGCACATCTCACAGAGTAAACTTATAAATATTCAAATCATTAGCACTGGCAATCAGCATTGGTCTGGTGGTTAGAATGTCAGATTGAGACTTGGAAAATCTGAGTTCCACTCCTGAGAGAGCTGTGGGATTCACTGGGTAGTTTTCACCAAACATTCTCTTAGCCTAGCCTACCTCACAGGACTGTTGTGAGGATAAAGTGGAAAGTATGACAGCCCTAAAATGCTGCCACATGTTTACTGGAGGAAAAGCAGGGTTTAAATGTAACTAAACAACTGACTATCACATATAAACAATACCATCATCATCCTGTGCCATCAAATCAATTCTGACTTATGGTGACCCTTTCCCAGGATTTTGCAGGCAGAGAATACTCAGAAGGGGTTAACCATGCCCTTCTTCTGGAGGCATCCTGGAACTGTGCAGCCTGCCTGAGGCCACACAGGCTGGCTCTATTCATAGGAGGAACAGTGGAATCAAACTGCCAACCTCTGGCTCTGCAGCTAGATACCTAAACCACTGAGCTATCCAGCCAGCATATAAACAAATAAAATGCCTAAATAATTCTTTTATGTAACTATTATGTTTATGCCTTTTTTTTAACTTTTTTTACCTGTATGCTTTTAACTTTCCTATGCCAATAAAGGTTATCGAATCAAGAATCAATTCTTTTAGCCAGAATGAGAAAAATGTGGCCCTCCAAATTATTTTGGATCCCCATTCCCATAATCTCTCACTGTAAGACATGCTAGGAAGGGCTAATGAACACTAGCACCACAGAACATCTGGAGACCCACAATTTCCTCTCCACTGCTTGAAACAATGACAAACATTTAATGCCATGGGCTTAAGAAACTAGTCTACTAACATGCCTTTCTGGGAACTACTATCCAAGAGAAGCAAATGCAGGTCACTGTTATATAGTTGACATGGACAAACCATTCACGTTTCTTTCAGAGGGAAAGTGACACTCACAGTAGTCACTACTCAAACTGGCTGTCTCTGCTTGCATGACCAGCGACTCCCAAATGCTCACCCATAACCCTAGAGGCATGTATGGTGGCCCATTAGGGTGGATTTCCCAGGACTGCAAACAATAGAGGGTTTTTCAAGCATTCAGAGGACCACAACAGCAAGGTTCTAAACTTGTCCCTGGCTTAGCAGTTCACATATGTTGCATAGGTTCAGATTATGTGAATCCACCCTTGGTTTCAAAGAAACCACTACATCCTTCATTTGCCCAAGACGAAATGACTTTTCAGCTCACTCAAAGGTAACAACCCGGCCTGTGAGAATTTCCAGTTTGCATATAATAACCAAGACAACTTTGGATGCCTGAAACTTAATGTGCAGCTTTTGGGAACAGACAACGGCTGTGAATGTAACTGATTTCTTAGAAGCGCATGTGTGTTTTTCTGGTCTGACCTAAAAAGATAGCATATGAATGGATGCTTCTTGAAGCAAAATGATTTAAAAGAAACAGAAACTAGTTTCATTCTTACAGGAAAGTAGTCATTGAAAAAACATCATTAATTTCCAAAATGGCTAAAAACCGATGCCATGGTTATGTATGCAGCAGAATGAAGAAGCCGCTGTGGAGCCGAGGCTTCTGCAGCATGGCTTACCTTTGTCAGCTTCCCCGGATGACGCGAGGCCATGCTGCTGTCTCGCGAGATAACCTTTGGAGGAGGGGGGAACGGTAGGCTATATAAGGACCGTTCCCCCCTCGTCGCTTCCTCTTTCTTCTTGAGACCAGTCTCGAGAGGAGTTGGCTGTTTGGTCTGCTACTGGCTTGGTGTTAGTGGGCCAGACCACACAGCTTTGTGCTTTTCCCTTGCCTTGAGGCACGTGTTTATTGGCGACCACTTTTGAATTGGACAGTAATGGTTGGGGTTGAGCCAAAGGGGAGGGGGTTGGAGCAGGATCAATTAGAACAGGACTTTTGCTGTTGGGGTTACTTTTGATTGAATATATCAAGGTTCCTTATTAATTCTTAAGACCCCTTGGGTTGCTAATGATTAGGCATTGAGTGGCAGGTTGCATTAGACTGGTTGGTATTGGGCAGTGATTTACATAGTTGATAAAAGTGCAGGATGTGGTATTTTATAGATTAATTACATAATAAAATTTGAATCAGAATTAATTGAAGTATTGATATTAAAGGAAGCAATTAATTTGAGGCCTCATAGGGGGCCCTTTGGGGCTTATATATATGTCTTTACTTTTACTTTTCTTTATTTATGTATTCTTTTCTGTTTTTTTTAATCTGTATATATATAATCTGTATATATATATATAAAAGTAAAGACACTAATACAGACAATAATAATAATAGTAATCTAATAATAGTAATACTTTTTTAAAAAAGGTAATTAATTGTCGAATTTAAATTGAAAGAAATTTTTAAAAAAGAGTAATAAAACAAGCAAGGTGGTCTTACTTAGATCATTGTCAGTGGTGGGATACACTAAAGGATCTGCACGGCTGCCAGCTATAAGGCCTGGTTACTGAAGAGTGGGTTGTTCTGCAGCTAAGGGCGAATCCAGATTGAATAATGACATCCAGGAAGGGCCAAGGTACCAAGAAGGGAAAACAGCCGGCCAAAAAACATCCTGTACCGCAGGTCTCGCCACCTCAGTCCTCGTCAGACGAGGAGTTGTGGCCTATTTGGCAAGAGCTTCAGAATAAGATCTCAGCCCTTGAAGCTGCTAGGTCAGCTATGCCAACACCTCAAGCAGCTGAGGTGCAGCCGCGCAGGTCTGCCAGAGAATCCAGGGGTCATCATAGGGCTAAGTTGAAGGCCTTAGCAGACAACTTAATGAACAGATTTGCAGTTTTAGAGGCTGAGCAGCAGTCGGAGAGTACAGTTGGACCGGAGGCCGAAGAGGTGTCGGCACAGATGGTGCGTAGGGACACCGACGACGAGCGATCCACACCGATTATGACCGGGTCAGCTACGCCAGTGGCTGCTAGACACAAGGCATCGGGGGAAGCTGGTCGCGACGAGATAGGCAGCAGGGATGAGCCTGCGACTTTGCCAGTGTCGGGTGAGCCTACCTTTATGCACAACACGTCATCGCACTTCCCAGCATGGCCCAGGCCTAGCACGGGACATCCACATACACAGGGCACTGCTATGTCATTTTCGACATGGCCATGGGCTGGTAGTAGCTTAACTTCCACGCCTGGAGCATCTTCAGCACTCCCGGCATGGCCTTGGCCAGGCAGTGACCAATTTAATGTGCAGCCATATCTGACATGCAACCCACAGGTGACAGGGGCTTCTAGTACATCTTGGCCTTATGTGGGTGCCCAGTTTGGCTGTTGGGCTCCTCCAATGGTGCATCAGCCAGTGCTGGCCCCGGTAACTCCGGCCGCTGGTGTGGGTGTCTGGTCCTACCCTTCGGTACCAGACACCGGATACGATACAGTGCCTCTGCAAGCTCTGCCATTCAGGGATAGAACAATGCCCCTAGGTGATCATTTGACACCAGGAACAAAAGAAAAGATATGAAAAGGAAAGTATGTCGATTTGTTCGAGCTCCTGAATAGAAATGTGGAGAAGAAGGAACTAGATAAGGAGGATGAGAAAGAAAAGGAGAGGCACAGGCGTAAGAGGCCGGACAGGACATGGTCCAACTGGTTACCCGGCTTTTTGATATATGCTGGAGTGGTGGTAAAGGCGCAGCCATGGTGGACTGCAGCCCTATTCCAATACCTCAATCTTATTTATCGGGCTTATGTAGATTTCGCTGTGCAGGCATGGCTTTCTTATGACAAAGTGTTTCGTATGAGAAGTGCCATTCACCCCAACTTGCGATGGGATGAGCCGCTAGCAGGGCTCTGTTTGCAGCTGATGACTCCGACCAGGCCCAATTTAGGAGATAGAACAGATAGTGGGCATTTAATTTAAAAAACTGCTGTAAACGTGACTCCCCGTGTTGGCACGGGGCAGGTGGTTCAACCCCGCCTGGTGTGTTGGGAGTACAACTCAAAGGGAGTGTGCTCCAAAAGGCAGTGTAGATTTAAGCACGAATGCACCGTGTGCAGGGGGCAGCACCCCAGTGCCTCATTCTTCAGGGCTGGCGCTTCAAGACAGACAAGAGGCCCGGGTAGTGCAAAGAAACCCAATAGCGGAGGTGGTAACCTGGGTAAAGGGGCCCAGCCCAATTAAAGTTGCAGTCCTGGGAGTTTGGCTGCGGGACTACCCCAGGCAGGAAGATGCTAATTATTTGTTATCTGGTTTTAAGGAGGGTTTTAGAATACCAGCATTGGGAGAACGGAAGGCATTCTTTGAAAAAAAAAACCTTAAATCCATACACGGTATGGAAAAGGTGGTGCAAGAGAAGATAGATAAGGAGGTGCGTGAGGGGAGAGTGTTCGGGCCATTCACAATGCCTCCCTTAGATACACTGAGGGTTTCACCTTTAGGAACCGTGTCGAAGAAGGCACCTGGCAAGTTTAGGTTGATTCAGCACCTGTCCTTTCCTGAAGGGGTCTCGGTTAACGATGCCATCCCTCAGGAACTATGTACAGTCTGCTATACATCCTTTGACGAGGCAGTAAGCATGGTCTGTCGATGCGGAGTGGGAGCAGAAATGGCAAAATGTGACATTAAGTCAGCATTCAGAATTTTGCCAGTTAACCCATGGGATTTTGACTTGTTCGGATTCCAGTTTCAAGGGTCTTTTTATATAGATAGGGCGTTGCCCATGGGCTGCTCCATTTCTTGTGCAGCTTTTGAACGATTTAGTTCTTTTGTCGAATGGAAGCTCAGGACTAGAATAGGCTGTAGCCCATTACCTTGATGATTATCTTTTTTGTGGGGAACAAAACACCAGGAAGTGCAAGTTTATCTTAGATACTTTCTGGGCCATGGCTGACGAGTTAGGCCTACCATTAGCTGAGGAAAAAACTGAAGGGCCAAGCTTGACCCTGACGTTTTTGGGGATTGAATTGGATACAGTCCATCAAACATCTAGGCTGCCACAGGAAAAACTAGAAGATCTCAAGAGTAGGGTAACTTCAATGCAGCATAAGAAAAAAGTGACCCTGCGCGAGTTACAGGAATTAGTGGGTCATCTAAATTTCGCCTGCAGAGTAGTGGCACCAGGTCAAGCCTTTCTGCATCGACTTAGTGATGCAATGTGGGGGCTGCATCATCCATTCCATAGAACAAGGGTTATATTTGGTATTAGGGAGGATTTAGAAGTCTGGAGACAGTTTCTGGACCAGTTCAACAGCATATCTTTCTGGAGAAGTCAGAGGTTGCTTAAGGCAGAGTTTCAGGTCCAGTCGGATGCTGCAGGCTACGCTGGTTTTGGAATTTATTATAGAGGCAGGTGGTGCACCGGCAATTGGCCAGAAGAATGGCACCAAGCAGGTATCACTAGGGATCTGACATTTTTGGAGTTTTTTCCTATAGTAGGTGCCTTGTGACTTTGGGCAGATGAATGGGCTGATTCAGTGGTACGCTTCTGGTGTGACAACCAGGCAGTGGTCCACATCGTTAATAGTCTCACGTCCCATTCAGAGAGGGTCATGGCTTTGGTTAGAGCACTTACACTGCGCGCATTGAAATTTAACATTTTGATACAGGCCAGGCATGTACCTGGCATTGACAATAGTTTAGCAGATGCATTATCATGCCAACAGAGCCAACAATTCAGGGAGCTAGATCCAGGGGCCAGCGAATTCCCGGAGATTCTTCTCCCAGAGGTCTGGCAAATTGGCCTGAGGACGCAGAGAGGGCAATAGGTACAGCCCTGGCACCAAGGACAAGGAAAGGGTACTCTGCAGTGAGTAGAGAGTTCCAAAAATTTAGAGAATTAGTGGGCTTGGATCATACCTGGCCGGTTCCAGTTGACCATCTACAGCAGTTTATAGTGTCCTTGAATAGATAAGGTTTGGCGCCAGGAACTATTCAGGGCAAGTTATCTGCATTGGCCTTCTATGCGAAAATTAAGGGTTTTCCAGACTATTCATCAGATTTCTGTATCCAGAAGATGATTGAGGGCTGGTCCAAGGAAAGAGGCAGGGTGAAGGATTCGAGAGCTCCTATATCACCAGAGCTTTTGGAAGGTATTTGTAGGCAATGGGGAGTTCTTTGTAGGGACGAGTTTGAAGTTAGTTTATTTTGGGCAGCATCCTTGTTAACATTTTTTACCGCCCTTAGGATTAGTGAAGTAGTTGCTTCAGGAAAAGGGGATAAATCTAGAACAGCCCTACAGTTTCTTGATGTTAAATTAGTGGATGAGACGGTGCAGCTCCACATACGTCATTCCAAGGCTGATCAATGGGGTAGAGGAGCGGTTGTAAAATTGGCTCAATGTCACATTAAGTATATTTGCCCTGTACAGGCTATGATGGCGTATTTGGGAATTAAGGGTGCAGACCCAGGTTATCTTTTTATCCATAGGGATAGATCCCCCTTTGACGAAGTACTAGTTCTGGAAGTTAACAGATCTGGCACTTCAAAAGGAGGGGGTACAAGGTCTTAAATTCGGCACACATTCATTCCGAATTGGCGCGGCCTCCACGGCAGCAGCACTTGGCTACCACCCGGAGGATATTCGGCAGCTAGGATGATGGGCCTTGTCCTCTTACCGTAGGTACGTTAGGGCACTCCCTAACGTATAGGCAGGGGGCTGTTGTGTTTGTGTTTTACAGGTTCCACGGTGGTAGCCAGGAGGAGATACATCATGATGGTGGGCCACAGTTATGTTTTTTGGGCAGCGAGATACGCTGTTGCATCCCCATGGGGGAGCAACCTTGGCCTGGATGCACGGGCCCAGATTGAATGGAGAGGGCACTGTGGCATGCCGTGGGATCAGCTTTGTCATGTGGCCGCCTTTGGACAACACCCGCCAGACGTGTTGGTGATACACCTGGGTGGCAACGATTTGGCATGGCACACTGGGAAGGCCCTGATCATTGATGTGATTCGTGACCTCACTTGGTTGAGGGGCACATATCCTGGCATGTGCATCATCTGGTCGACAATCATCCCCCGCCTGTTTTGGAGGGATGTGAGAAATTTTTCACCCGTAAACACTGCCCGACTGAGTGTTAACAGGGAAGTCTGCAGAGCTATTTGCAGAGGTCTAGGATCGGTAATTGGTCACCATAGGATCCGTTTGGATAGGCCAGAATTTTTCCGGTCAGATGGCATACATCTGTCCGAATGAGGTTTGGATGTCTTCCTGGAAGACATCAAGAGGGGCCTGCTTTTGGAGCTTGATCAGCTCAATGGCGGGCATGGGACTTAGCAGTGCTAGTCCCATTGCTGTGGTGGTTAGTGCGGATTAAACAGGTATTTGAAGAGGGGAGTCAAATTGTAATAGCAGGTAATCATAGCTCATCTGAACTCCCAGCACTGCGAATCGTGCGATTACAGTGCTTGGGGGGAAAGATGCACTGGGGACACACCCGGACCATCAGTCAGAACAGAGAGAGTGGCGCGAGGTCCGGGGTGGTCAAATTTGGGCCGTCAGAGTTTCCCACTGTCTTCAGGACTGGGAGAACTGAGGCCGGGGACTAGCACATTGGATGTTTAGAAGGGTCCTTTTAGACCCATGTTTGAAACCTGAATCCATTCTATGGCAGGACCCCCCATTGCCAAATGATTGGCAACAATGATTATATTTTAATAAAGTGTGGCCTGTGTTTAACCCATATTTCCGGTCTCGCGTATTTATTCAGGGGTAAGGGGGCAATAAAGAATGTGTTGTTCGACTTCATAGTGCTGGTTGAGATGCTATTTTTTTAAATGTTCCGTGCTTCCGCTTGTCTTTTCCTTTCTTTTCCTCTCTCTCTCTCTCTCCCCCTCTTTTTTTTTTTTTTTTTTTGGCAAATCAAAAGTAATGATGCAGTGGGGCAACATGGATCAGAATCCTATGGTGCTACTAGTAGGTCTTTGTTCTTTAGAATGTGCATGCATGGGCATGGGTATGTGCATATGTGTGTGTAACTGCATGCATGCCACATACACACACACACACACAAATATAATGCCAGGGTGCTATTGAGAGTAGGACAGATGGGGTGTCCTCAGCCTTTCACACAAGGCAATCTCAATCCAGAATGGGGCCACACAATTCCCCAACAGTTAAAAGGCAGAGGTACATCTTTAGTGTAACATGTAGCTTGGCCACATGTCTTCATTAGCAGAAGACAGACCTACATTTGAAGGGCTGCCAGAGGGTGAACCTCTTTTTCAAAATGTCTTCTATATGAAGGGGTATCCAATCCAAGCCTTCAAAGATTTAAGATTTAATTATAATAAGCAATAATAAGGGAGATCAGGGATCTTGATGGGCCAGGAGAATGATCAGAAATGTGGGTCACCAGGTCTTCTCTACTTGGTTGCTGGGCATTATAATTATGTTAGAATTTCAAAAAAAATAATTTCTCACTTGGCATCTGTATGTATAAATTTTGTTGTTGTTGTTTAGTCGTTAAGTCGTGTCCGATTCTTCGTGACCCCATGGACCAGAGCACGCCAGGCCCTCCTGTCTTCCACTGCCTCCCGGAGTTTGGTCAAATTCATGTTGGTAGCTTCGATGACACTGTCCAACCATCTCGTCCTCTGTCGTCCCCTTCTCCTCTTGCCTTCACACTTTCCCAACATCAGGGGCTTTTCCAGGGAGTCTTCTCTTCTCATGAGATGGCCAAAGTATTGGAGCCTCAGCTTCAGGATCTGTCCTTCCAGTGAGCACTCAGGGTTGTTTTCCTTCAAAATGGATAGGTTTGTTCTCTTTGCAGTCCAGGGGACTCTCAAGAGTCTCCTCCAGCACCACAATGCAAAAGCATCAATTCTTCGGTGGTCAGCCTTCTTTATGGTCCAGCTCTCACTTCCATACATCGCTACTGGAAAAACCATAGCTTTGACTATGTGGACCTTTGTCGGCAAGCTGATGTCTCTGCTTTTTAAGATGCTGTCTAGGTTTGTCATCGCTTTCCTCCCAAGAAGCAGGCGTCTTTTAATTTCGTGGCTGCTGTCACCATCTGCAGTGATCACGGAGCCCAAGAAAGTAAAATCTGTCACTGCCTCCATATCCTCCCCTTCTATTTGCCAGGAGGTGATGGGACCAGTGGCCATGATCTTAGTTTTTTTGATGTTGAGCTTCAGACCATTTTTTGCGCTCTCCTCTTTCACCCTCATTACGAGGTTCTTTAATTCCTCCTCACTTTCTGCCATCAGAGTGGTATCATCTGCATATCTGAGGTAGTTGATATTTCTTCCAGCAATCTTAATTCCGGCTTGGGATTCCTCCAGTCTGGCCTTTCGCATGAGGTATTCTGCATATAAGTTAAATAAGCAGGGAGACAATATACAGGCTTGCCGTATTCCTTTCCCAATTTTGAACCAATCAGTTGTTCCATATCCAGTTCTAACTGTTGCTTCCTGTCCCACATAGAGATTTCTCAGGAGATAGATAAGGTGGTCAGGCACTCCCATTTCTTTAAGGACTTGCCATAATTTGTTGTGGTCCACACAGTCAAAGGCTTTTGCGTAGTCAATGAAGCAGAAGTAGATGTTTTTCTGGAACTCTCTAGCTTTCTCCATAATCCAGCGCATGTTAGCAATTTGGTCTCTAGTTCCTCTGCCCTTTCGAATCCAGCTTGTACTTCTGGGAGTTCTCGATCCACATACTGCTGAAGCCTACCTTGGAGGATTTTGAGCATAACCTTGCTAGCGTGTGAAATGAATGCAATTGTACGGTTGTTGGAGCATTCTTTGGCACTGCCCTTCTTTGGGATTGGGATGTAGACTGAACTTTTCCAATCCTCTGGCCGCTGCTCAGTTTTCCAAACTTGCTGGCATATTGAGTGTAGCACCTTAACAGTGTCATCTTTTAAGATTTTAAATAGTTCAACTGGAATGTCATCACCTCCACTGGCCTTGTTGTTAGCCATGCTTTCTAAGGCCCACTTGACTTCACTCTCCAGGATGTCTGGCTCAAGGTCAGCAACCACACTATCTGGGTTTTCTGGGACATCCAGATCTTTCTGGTATAATTCCTCTGTGTATTCTTGCCACCTCTTCTTGATGTCTTCTGCTTCTGTTAGGTCCCTACTATTTTTTGTCCTTTATCATGTCCATCTTTGCACAAAAGGTTCCTTTAATAGCTCCAATTTTCTTGAACAGATCTCTGGTTTTTCCCTTTCTATTATTTTCCTCTATTTCTTTGCACTGTTCATTTAAGAAGGCCCTCTTGTCTCTCCTTGCTATTCTTTGGAAGTCTGCATTCCATTTTCTGTAACTTTCCCTATCTCCCTTGCATTTTGTTTCCCTTCTCTTCTCTGCTATTTGTAAGGCCTCGTTGGACAGGCACTTTGCTTTCTTGCATTTCCTTTTCTTTGGGATGGTTTTTGTTGCTGCCTCCTGTACAATGTTACGGGCCTCCATCCGTAGTTCTTCAGGCACTCTGTCCACCAAATCGAGTTCCTTAAATCTGTTCTTCACTTCCACTGTGTATTCATAAGGGATTTGGTTTAGATTAGACCTGACTAGCCCAGTGGTTTTTCCTACTTTCTTCAGTTTAAGCTTGAGTTTTGCTATAAGAGGCTGATGATCAGAGCCACAATCAGCTCCAGGTCTTGTTTTTGCTGACTGTATAGAGCTTCTCCATCTTTGGCTGCAGAGAATATAATCAATCTGATTTCGGTATTGCCCATCTGGTGATGTCCATGTGTAGAGTCGCCTCTTGTGTTGTTGGAAAAGAGTGTGATGACCAGCTTGTTCTCTTGACAAAACTCTATTAGCCTTTGCCCTGCTTCGTTTTGAACTCCAAGGCCAAACTTACCTGTTGTTCCTTTTATCTCTTGACTCCCTACTTTAGCATTCCAGTCCCCTATAATGAGAAGAACATCTTTCTTTGGTGTCAGTTCTAGAAGGTGTTGTAAGTCTTCATAGAATTGATCTATTTCAGCCTCTTCAGCATCGGTGGTTGGTGCATAAACATGGATTACTGTGATGTTGAAAGGTCTGCCTTGGATTCGTATTGAAATCATTCTATCATTTTTGAGATTGTATCCCAGTACAGCTTTTCCCACTCTTTTGTTGACTATGAGGGCTACTCCATTTCTTCTACGGGATTCTTGCCCACTATAGTAGATATGATAATTGTCTGAATTGAATTCGCCCATTCCCGTCCATTTTAGTTCACTGACGCCCAGGATGTCAATGTTTATTCTTGCCATCTCCTGTTTGACCACATCCAGCTTACCAAGGTTCATAGATCTTACATTCCAGGTTCCTATGCAGTATTTTTCTTTGCAGCATCAGACTTTCCTTTCACTTCCAGGAGTGTCCGCAGCTGAGCGTCCTTTCGATTTTGGCCCAACCACTTCATTAGCTGTGGAGCTACTTGTACTTGTCCTACGCTCTTCCTCAGTAGCATGTTAGACGCCTTCCGACCTGAGGGGCTCACCTTCCAGCGTCATATCTTTTTGCCTTTTGTTTCTGTCCATGGAGTTTTCTTAGCAAAGATACTGGAGTGGCTTGCCAGTTCCTGCTCCGGGTGGATCGCGTTTAGTCAGAACTCTCCACTATGACCTGTCCGTCTTGAGTGTCCCTGCACGGCCTAGCCCATAGCTTCTCTGAATTACTCAAGCCCCTTCACCACGACAAGGCAGCAATACATGAAGGGGATGTATAAATTAGCATATGCAAAATTATACAGATCAAAGACCTCCTTTGTCTTCCTGTTTTTGATGTCTAAATGGGCACCCTAAATTTGGCCCTGAAATGTTTTTGTTCAGTCTCCCATGTCATTCTCATCTTCATTCTGCTGCAAATGCAGATCAGGCCTGAGAGGGAGGACAAAGACTTTACAAAGTGAATCAGAAAATTGCATATATTTTTTTCTTTTACTTTCTTCTCCTTTTTTATTATTTTCTTATGCTTCCTGAGCAGATAACTAAGATATGGAAACATGTCACCCACATGATACCATTAACTCATCCACATTTAACTTTGTCACTGCCAGCATTTTGGAGTAAACAAGGCTTTCTCTCTTTCACAGAAGATAAGTTGCCTGAGATGGAAAGATGTGGGTAGGATCCCACAGTGTGTCTTCTGCTTGAAGTGGGTGTTTGCATACATCTGTTAACTACTTGAGGCCCACACTCCCAGCATCACTCCTTCGAAAGGAACTATTGCAAAAAAGTTCAAGAGGGGAGGGGCTAGCCATATTATTATGTTGTTGTGAAAACAATTACGAGTCTTGTAGCACCTTAAAGATTAAAAAGTTGTGTTTGGCAGTGAAAGGGGTCACCATTGGCACCCTGGGTGGGTGATCTGTCCTGCCCCCCCCAGCCCCAGGGGAACCTGGGAAAGACCTTGGCTTTCAGGCCATTGGAAGGCAAGAGAGAGGGACAATAGGTGCCCACCAAGGAGCCAGCTGATAGGAGGCACATGGAGGAGAAAACAGTGGTGGAAATCAAAGAGGATGAATGGGAGGACTCAGGGGCTTTGAGAGAAAGAGAGGGAGAGGTAGACACCTTGGTGGAGGAAGAGGCTTGGGGAGAGGCCATAGAGGCTTGGGATCCTCACTTTTGCACCTCTGGAGAGGTCGAGAGCAGTTGGGAAGAGAAGCCCAGGGACAAAGCCCCTGAGCCCTGCCAGTTGGACATAGGAAGGGGTTGTGGATGAAGGGTCTCTGTACAAGTGCCTCCTGAAGCCCCAGCATCACCCATGAGACCTTGGCATGAATGGCAGCTGATGGGAGCAGCAGTGTGCACTTTGACTCAGCTAAAGCACTGGCAACAAAAGAGCCAGTGCAAAAGGCAGAGGAGACTCAGGAGGAAGAGGGGAGCAGAGCCAGCTACCCCTCTCCTGGTTATACTGGCTGTCACTGAAAGGATTGTGGCTGAGGTCTAAACTCATCCTTCCCTCCTACTTCTCAAGGCTGGAACTCCTAGGGCCACACATGACGCTAACAGGGACTTCTTTGGAAGAACATCCCTTCTGGTTTAGTCCGGGGAACTCAATCCCTTATGAAGATCATGGAGGGGATTAGAGCTACAGATTCCATCATACCCAAACAGCATGGGAAAGACTGGTTTAAAACATACTCAATGCAAGAAACTATCAGGGGGAAAAAAATAAACAAGAGCAGGCTTTCGTTACATTCCTCCTTTAACTTGATTTTTCCATCTATCTTTCTCCCTGCCGCCTCACACATCAATCTCCTTGTCTGATACTCTTGCCTGGACAAGTCCTGGTACTACATTCATTTATTTCTCCCTCTATCTGAATAATAGTGTGTGTGTGTGTGTGTGTGTGTGTGTGTGTATGTGTGTGTATATATATATATATATTGGTATATTATATATATTGGTATATTATACAATATATATACCAACTAATATATATAGATATATACCAACTGACTCAGATTGCTGGGTATCTTCCATTTCAGAATACATGCAGTGACTCAAGAGAGAAATATATACAGAAGTCGCTGAGATGAATGAGTGTTAATCGGTGGAAGGTAAATATTTGTAATGGAAAAAGAATCGGAACACCCAATGACAGCCTCTCTTTTTCACCACTGCCCCCTCACTGCTACCAGTTTCATAGCCTAATTTTTTTCTTTATGTGACTTGACTATTTCTTCTGACTCTTGTCAGTGGTGTCCTCCCTCAGTTCTTTTTGTGGACAGTTGCCATTTGAGTTCTTATAATGTGGAATAGAAGCTTCAATTAATATCTGCTGCCTAGACTCTGCATTTTTATTCCAGTGAATGGACAAATCTGACACATAGATCTGCTGCTCTACCACTGGCACCCATCCCTATACTGAGGAAATGGAATGAGCAACACTGGACATAGATATTAGACCTATTGTATGCATATTGATGTATGAGAGCACACTCCTCAATGGCTGCAACTGCCTTGTATTTTAAAATGTTAAATGTGCTTTGCTTAACACAACATGTTCAGAAAAAGGTTTCTTGTGAATTAAAATTGATTGCACTTTGAGAAGTTTTTTTGTGTGTGTTTCTGTATTGGGAAAAGCACACTTTCCCCCTCATGACAGAATAATGTGCATGCTTTACTATGAAAAGGTAATTATTACTTCTGGACACTTAGCAACATTCTGAAAATGTCCACAATTTGGAAGGATTTTTTATCACAAAATCCTGCAGCGTAAATCTCTGAAGGATTTATAAACTTGTAAATTAAGCTGACGTAGGCATCATATCTTCTGGGCTTGTTAACATGACAGCAAAAATTCTCCTGGGGCCTGTAAATTTAGCAGCTGACATGGCTTTTTCCTCTTCTTACTGAAATCTGTGAGCTGCTTCTCTCTTTTGCAACCAACAGTCTTGATTTGTGCACACGAAATGTCAACCTGCACTCAGGGAGGTTGGGGACTTGCCATTCTGAACTCTAGTTTCAAGTAAGAAAAGACTTCAAATGTCTTTAGAATTCAGACTCCCTGATCTAGAAGATGAGCCCCATTTGTTCAGAAAGAGAGCAGTGGAAGGAATAGAGAGAATCAGTCTGTCTTGATGACTCAGCAGTAGCAAATGTTTTACAGTATATAATGACAGTAACCCTGCAGTGACAGGACAAAAGTATTGTGTACATGCACGAAGCTATTCTTTCCTCTTTAATATTGTTTTTGTGTTCTCTAAATCAGGCATTCTCAACCTTTTCTTGGCCTCACCAATAAACACAATGTGAAGGAAATATAGGCCAAATCAGAATTGCACAAGTTGCATAACAAACTTTATAAGGTAGTGTGTGAAGAATTATTTCCCATCTATGGCCTCCTTCAAATGTGCCAGCCCCCACCCCAAGAGGGCCATGTGGCTGCTCTAAATGATTTCCTGGCACTACAGTGGTGATATTTCTGGTCATAATGGCAGAATGTGATTTTTTCAACCAAGCCTTAACATTGTGCCACAATGGGAATCCTATAGAACACACATAAACATTAAAAGTGCTCAAAATAGTACTAACATAAATGGTCAAGTTTTGTTGCTCATGGCTTATTAAGTCACAGACAGTATCAAATACATGCCCATTGTGATATTTCTTTGTCCAGTCAGTCTACACAGAGCTATTTAATTATTAACAGCCATTGTTACTGTTTTATGTTGTCACAGCACTTCCATCTTAGGGCAATCCTGTAAATTAATTATCTCAACAAAGTTCTACCATTTACAACCCTGCTCAGATCTTGCAGCCTCAGGGTTGTGGCTTTCTTTATCAATCAGTTAACAACTTTAGACATTGGTTAATGGGAGCCACTGTCCAAAGGACACACAGCAAATAGTCTGTCAAAGATGTTGAGGACAGGGAAAAATGTGTCCTTTGCCTGTGTCTTGGGTCATGTGGGAGAAAGGATCTATAGCACAGTATCTTGGGGTTACAAAATATATTGTAAAGAAAATGAAGAGCTTCCAAGGATTGGATTGAACTCAAAGGCTTCTAGTTGCTCCCCTTCTTTGGGTAGTGGAGTTAATAATGTAGTAGTATGATTAACTAGTATTCTTTTTTACTTCTGAGGCATGTGAATAAATCTAAACAACTCTGTCTTCCAAAAACAGTTAGCTGAACATATCTCATGTCTTCTGAACACATTTCAGTTCCCTATAAAAGGGGATGAAGACGTCTGGTTAATAAGCCTGACTTCGTGTGGTTCCTTGTTTACCTAACAACATCAGCTCAGACTGCACCGACAGGAAAGCCACCAGACAGATGACATATATCACAGCAACTGTTTGGAGAGCCACCGTGTTCCTGTGGTTGAGCACATCTTAACACAGATGTACTCATAGGATAGCTTTTACATAGTTTTGTGGCCGCAGTGTCTCTCCAGCTGCCAAAGTTGAGATTTTCATTCATAAGGTACCTCAAAACCGGATACCATTTCTATACGTTGGTTATAGAGGTGGGAATAAATGAGTTCTCTGGTGTAGATTAGCCAATGTTATAGCCCATTTTCCCCCTTTTGTTCTAACAGAAAAGTTCAGAGGTACCCTGAAAAGAGATGAGGAGGAGGTGGATGATATGGATAGATGAAAGTTCTAAGGATAATATATTTTCCCAGAGCAGTCGTTTCCAAAGCATTTCTCGGAAGACCTTTTGAAATATTTAATAAACAATTCCCTCCTTTTTTGTAAAGAAAGTAGCAGAAGCAAAATCAATGTTCTTCATCATTGCCACAAATAAATTGGTTTGGAAGTAAACTCCTTTAGTTTTCAGTGGAAGTTGGTTCAGTGGAAGGTCTGTTTGGCTGCATAGTCAAACAGTGACTTGTATGGGCAGCTTTTGTTAAAGAAAAATAATAGAATCATAGAATAATTGAGTTGCAAAGGGCCTATACAGCCATTGAGTCCAACCCCCTGCTCAATGCAGAAATCCCAATCCAAATCTGGTTGTTCAATTTTCTCCTGAATGCCTCCAGTGTTGGAGTTCTCAACACCTCCCGAGGTCATTGACTCTATTGTTGTACTGCTCTAATGGTTAAGATGTATTTCTTGATATTCAGCGCCTAAATTTGACCTCCTGTATCCTGAACCGATTATTATGTGCCCTGCAGTCTGGAATGATAGAGAACAGATCTTGCCTCTCCTCTGTATGACTGCCTTTCAAGTATTTGAAAAGTGCTATCATACCTCCCTTTAGTCTTCTTTCCTCAAGGTTGAACATGCCCAATTTTTTCAATCTCCTTATAGAGTTTGGTTTCCAGCCCCCTGATCATCCTTGTTGCCCTCCTCTGAATTTGTTCCAATTTGTTGGCATCTTGAAGTGTGGTGTCCAGAACTGGACACAGTAATCTAGATGAGGCCTAACCAATGCTGAATAGAGGGAGACTAGTACCTCACAGGATTTCGAGACTATACTTCTGTTAATGCTTCCTAAAATAGCATTTGCCTTTTCTGCAGCCATATCACATTCTTGCCTCATATTCTTGCTTGTGACCCACAACATTTCCAAGATCCTTCTTGCTTATAGTGTTACTGAGCCAAGTATCCCCTATCCCTAATAGGTATTCCACTACTGGGAGACAGATATTTCCCTTCCCTTCCTTTCTTTTTGTTCCTGACTGGTTATATTCCACAGCAATAAACAAGAAGCAAGGAGATGTCCCCTCATGTGTCGTTTCTTGACAAAGAGAAAGGATTAAAAGAGGAGAGAATATTCCTATATCTACCAATTTGGTCTTTGTGTGTAATGTCTCAAGAACATCAAACTACAAAGATAGTTTACATTTAATATTACATTGCAAGAACCTAAAAAAAACTAGATCAAAGGCTGAGACTAATCCTTTTCCTATGGTAGGTGTGAACTTTGGTACTTGACATTTTTGTAGGACAATTCCCACAGTCTTTTATCATTGGGAATACAGGCTGAGGATTCTGGGAGTTGTAGTCCAAAAATCTGGAGTGCCAGAAGTTCACCATGCCTCACCTATAGGAACCCCACAAGTAGGCTATGAGAGCAATTCATCAACATGAGATCTACAATACAGAATCCTGTTTATGCAAAAGCAGCCAATCTATTTTTCTCTTTTGTGAATTGATAGAGAGCTCAGATCATAGACTGCAGAGTCATTCATTCATGCAGCTCAACAAACTGCAGATACAGTAATTGGGAGTGGAGCAGGAATCCCTCATATTTAACCACATATTAACCTAAGCCTTGGAATGGAATTTTGTTTTGATTATAGGAAAATGCAGGCATATAGCAATCTGTTACCATCACAAAACCTGTGGCCCTCATAAAATGTTCAGTTTATGTGGGCTTGTCCCTGTAGTAAATTACGAACCACTACAGAGCCCATTCATTACCTCCTTGCCAAAAGTCCTCTCTCCCACAAGCCCTATGTGCCAACTTGTTGCAAACGTATCTCACAAAGCGACTTATAATTTTTTTTTCCAATTCAAAACATTGTGCTTCCTGAAGAACAACATAGCTGCTAAGAAGAAAGCAGAACTGGCCATTCATCAGTGTTCTATTATAATTTTATACATTTTCCTTGCCTATCTTTGGATATAGTTGCTAGGCAACAACCAAGCCAAAAACAGAGGCCAAGGTCCTACTGCTACTCCCAGCCACAGAAGACCCGCTAAATCATTAATTAGTTTATTCATCTTGCCTTTGTAGACCCAAGAGAGATGGATTGTTACACCATCCCTACCTGCCTGAATCAAAATTTATTTATTTATTTATTTATTGGATTTCTATCCCGCCCATCTAGACCAAAAGTCTACTCTGGGCGGTTTACAAATTTAAAAACAATAAAACCAAAAACATATATTATAGATCCAAGGTGGCGAAAGTATAAGAAATTAAGATACGGCAGGAGGGAAAGCCTGCCCAAATAGCCAAGTTTTAAGTTTATTCCTGAAAACACCCAGAGAGGGAGCCAGGCAGATCTCCACTGGCAAGTTGTTCCAAAGGCGAGGGGCCACTGCCGAGAAGGCCCTGTTCCTCGTTCTTTCCTTCTGGACCTCCCTCGGCGTTAGGCCCCTCAGCCGCCTGGCCTGGCTGGAACGAGTGACTCTGGCAGAACTGGGTGGGAGAAGGCGCTCTGCCAGATATTGAGGTCCTAAACCGTTTAGGGCTTTATATGTCATCGTAAGAACTTTGAAATCAACGCGGAAACAAATGGGCAGCCAATGCAATGCGGCCAGCGTGGGGGAAATATGTTGGTACCTTTTCACCCCTGTAAGAAGGGGTGAAATGCATCATATCAACAGCCACAGTTTATTGAAGATGAAGATTAGGCATGGATGGTAAAAAGGCCACAGCTTCTTTAGTTACAGAGTCTTGGTGCAGCATGAGGAGCAGATCCAAACATCAGATGACCCGCCTGTCCACTGATTCCCACCAGCTCACCCTGATACTAGGCAGCCATAGACTGACACCTCCTTGAGAATACAACCCCAGACGTAAGATCACCAGGAGAAGCAGTTTAACAGGCTGCGGGGCCTGCCTCTTCCACTCCATCCTCTCCCGTGAAGGGGGCAAATTATTATTATTAGTTTTATTTATATGCCGCTTATGCACAAAAAAATGCTCTGCTACCGGAGATGCTGTGACAGAAAATAGCATTGCCTTTACAGAACATATCCCAAGCATGAATCTCTCACCCCATTACCTAATAATAACAGAAAACATCTTCATATACAATAAATACAGAAATGTTATCCACATGCACATGGCTAATGAAGGGAAGGGTAGGTAAGTGGATGAAGCCCTGAGGCAGACTGCTGCAGAGGAGTCCAAGCAGTTGCTTATATACTTGGAGGACCAGAGATGAGTTTCTTCAGTTTGTCAGTCAAGAAGCTCCTCCTTCTCCTCTGGCTGTGCTGCTCCAGACAGTGAGCACAGAATTAGTCCTCAAGTACAGCCACCTGGGAAGAAAATGGGGGCTCTGAAGGTGGTGACTGCTTTTTATCCTCCAAGGACTCACTAGGTAACAAACAGGGCCTCAGAAAGGTCCTGCCATTAACAACAAGAATATGGTTCACTTTATTGAGTCAGTCTGCCTCATGTTCAGGAATTTCTCTTTTACTTTGGCCTTCACATTTTTGTCTTTTCCAGAGATTCCTGCCACCTCACAATTTGTACAAAGTACGTACAGCAGCATCAGTTCTCTCATTTTTTGCTTCTAGTGAGAGCCCATGCCTATTATTTTTTTTCTAGAATCCATCTGGATCTTTCATAGACAATTGCAGTCGCACTCAGTCTAGCTCCTGTTAGTATTGTGCAGAAGATGGCGATGATAAACTACTTCCAGATGCTTTATATTTGGAAAACGCTATGGTAAGGCTATGCAAGAGCATGGTAGAAAAGGTTTTAAAATATGCAGCATCGCTATTAATTCCCTTTCCTTGACAGCCAATTGGTTATCAAGTGCCTGCCGGAACAGAAAGGTCTTTGCCTGCCAATAGACAGACAACAAAGAGGAGTCTGGCTTAGTCTCCCTCAGGAGGAAATGTTGTAACCATGATGCAGCCATCTGAAAGGCCCTCTCTTCGGTCCTCATGAAATATACTCTCTAAGTATGACCAAGGAAAAGATATAATCTAAAACACTTAAAACTTGGAGAGGCATATATGGGGAGATGTATATGGACCCAGATTATTTTGGGCATTAAAAATCAAGCCAGCACTTAGAAATTAAGTTGGGAAACAGCTAGGAATTTTGGTTCTCCTTGTGACCAGCTCCAGGCAGCAATCTGGACTCAGCATATTATACCTACTAATAACTTTTCAGAGGCAGCCCACATAGAGTGCATTGCAGTAATGCACACAGGATGTAACTAAGGCAAATGTGACCATGGCCAGATTAGTCAACTCCAGAAGCAAGCATAGCTGGTACACTAGATTTGACTTTACAGATATACTCCAGGCCACTGCTGAGAACTCAGTGTCAAAGATCAAGGTGTATACCCAACTTCCAAGCCTGAGTTTTCAGGGGGGAGTGTAACCCCCATCTAGCCATCACTGAATTTCTGTCCCTTAGTCTGCCTTTCATCTCATTAGGAGCACCTCTGTATTGCCTGGATTAAGCTTCATTCTTTTTACCCTCAAGCAGTCTGTTACTGATATCCGTGCCTGGTTCAGAGCCAAAACAACTTCCTCAGATATAAATGAAAAGATGAAATGGAATTTGGTTTTATCAGGATGCTGATGGCACTGAAATCCAACTCTCCAGACAGTATCTCACAGTGGTTTCATGTAAATGTTGAATAGCATGGTAGCAAAACAGAATCCTGATGATGTAAAAGCCAATGGCCAGGGTATCAAACATGGGACCCACAGGAGTACGTTCTGAGCTTATCCTTCCAGTAAAAATTAAAGCCACTACAAATAAGTGCTTCTAAATTTATTCTAGACTGACTACCAGAAGGTGGATAGTATTGAAAGACACTGAGAGATCCAGAAGAACTAACAGGAAAGCATCCATTCCTAGAATAAAGTATCCCTCTGATTTGTCCCTCAAGATGACTAAAGCTGTTTTTGTCCCATTAACCAGGCCAAAAGCCAGACTCAAATGGATCTAGATAACACATCTCATACAGGAACCACTGAAGGCATGAAGTCATCATGCTATCCACTACCTTGCCCAAGAATGGAATAGTGGATTGTGGTCAGTAATTATCCAGCAGTTGGGTTGAGGGAGGGCCTTTAAGATGAAGTCTTATCACTGCCTCTTTAGGCAAGATGGAACCTTGCTTTGCTATGAGGAGAGCAGGACTCCTGTACTTCTAATTATTGTGTGGAAGAGTGTATTTCAAAGATGTCACTTGCATGATAAGATACTCAAGAAATTACCTCTTCCAGACAACTGTTCAAGGCACAGATAAAGATAAAAGCTCTGTCCTTTTTTATATGTGGCCTTCCTACCAATGGCACAATTGTATAGAGACAACAAACATGTCTCCTTTTAAAAAAACTTAATTGAGCATTCTTCATAATAACCACGTTAATGGACTATGTGGTGTCAGATCAGGGCCTGTGACTACCTTTTTATTTTTAAAAAGTGGTAGAGTTAAGTACGGTTTTCATTCCACCCTAATTACTCATCCAGGAGACTCTTGTATTAAAAGGCATCAGACTCCTTAAAAGTTTTCACAATCCTGGACAAGGAGAAGGTTGTAGGTTTGCATACCACAGTTAGCTGTTAGGGGCCATCTTCTTTTCAACTTATAGCCCTCAGTATTCTGTAGCTTCTGGAGGCTGTTCAGTTCACATTTGACTATGACTTGCCCCACTTTTGTTTTCTTTTAATTTAAGACAGATTTTTCTGCATCATGAGAAACCACAAGTGTCCATCAATATCCTTGCTGAGTGATAAGCATACATTTATTATTAGGAGGCATAATGATAAAGACAGTGATAGATGTGCCATTTAAAGAGAGGAAGAGACATGTTTTATTCCCTAGAACACTTTTCTCTAGAATGATGATATAACACATATTCACCTTCTTACTTCTATGAATAGCAGGAGAGTCATATTCAAACAGTGACAATTTGATGACTGTTCAAAATGTTGTGTACGAGGATAGAATTATGAGTAGGCTATCCCTAGTATTTGGTCTTCTTTTAGATTTTTAAGAGCAGACAAATATTAATATCTGAATACGTACTTGAGGGTTGATTTGATATAGTGTTCAGTTGTTGTTGTTGTTGTTGTTGTTGACCACCTTCTGATATTTTTTTATTTATTTAAAATATTTATAACCTACCCTTGTCCTCAAGAGGAACTAAATATTAGAACAGATAATATTAAAAACTTAAAAATAAACAAACCAACAAAAACCCAGCAGCTCTGTTTTTAGGAATTCCCTCTTAATCACTGAGGAAAAAAGCCTGGCTGAAGAGAAAGGACTTTGTGTCATTTGCAATCTGTGGGGGAAGAAGAGGTTGGGCATGATCACTGAAATGTGAACATGTACCTCAGTTCTTGCAGCACCAACTGGATGTTGCTTTAACTGTCATCAACTGGCCTCTAACTTATGATGACTATGAATGAGTGACTTCCAAAATGTCCTATGATTCAGTGGATGGTGATTGCCATGTTGTTTTTCCTAGAATGCCACCTTTGTTTGGGAGTTTTCTGAGGGAGAAAAAATTAAAAACAAAATGGCAGCCACCACCAACCAACTGAAGTTCTAAGGCCTCTGGTGAGCTTGTCCCAAAGTCAAAACTAATAGAGTCCAAATTATCAGTCATAAAGCCATTGTGCAGAAAATTATAAAACCAGCTGGAGTACCTTCCTTTTCTAAAAGGTGGTCAAGATTAAATAGGAACAGTTTTCACTGAAATAAATTTTGAGTGGAAATGCTACAAAAAATAATAATAATCAAGTTTTATGTTCATTTCCAGTGTGACAAGAAATGCTATTCTCAAATTTTAAACTATACAGAAAGAATAGGATAACTAAAATTCAAGAACTTTTATCTAACCCATACTGTTTTCCTTCTTTTTATGAAAACACACTGCTCTTACTTTTTTTGTATTTTTTTAATAAGAATTGATTTCCCAAATCCAGGAAGTGTGTATACTGAAATTATACTTTTCTAGGAATCTACATTTTGTATTAGGGATCATATCTGTCAAGACTGATTTTCCTCATGTTTCCTCCACCAAGCTCCTGTTCCAATTCCTTGAGGGGGGGAGGGCATCACAGATACCCATGCACATTTTTGTAAATGTTTGCATTTCTGTGTGCCTTTTTAAAATTGTATGAATTTTTAGACTCATGCACACATTGAATGAAACACGTTCATGAACATTTTAGAAACATGCACATTTTTTTTCGCCATGTTTAAACATGTGCACAAGTTGCCAAGCCCATTTGTTTTTGCCTTTCCACAGAATGCAGTCTAAGTCCAGATTTCTGAACCCAGATCGTACTCAGGTCCACACTCAGCTCTGTGCGGAACAGATCAATTTAATATCAAGCAAACAAATACCCTCAACTTCATCTGTTCCTCACAGAAACCTGTTCGGATCCTATCCACCTTTTGTGGGGAGCAGGCACATGATTTGGCAAAAGTTAAACATGTGAAACTTTTCCTGACATCGATGGGAGAACACAAGCAGTTCTTTGATTAGGCCAAAACCATGACAATTCAAGTGACAACTGAACTTGAAGAACCTGTCTGTATTTAAAAAAAAACAAAAACAAAACCCAAACCACTTATCTTCTGATATGTTTCTGTCACCCAAGGAACCTGTTCCCATCCAGATTAACCACAACCTCAAGACAGTGTTGTCTCTTTTTTGAAAACAAAACTCTGCACACGTCATTCAATAGCGAAAGAAAAAAGGAAGTTCCTCCAACGGAGTGTGACAAACAGATGTCTTTTGCTCAGAAAGTAACTGACATGCACCAGTATATAAATCCATCCTCAGACGATCATCCAGTCAGATCCATCAGGGCTGTAGCTGTAAAAGGCTGGCTTTCCCATGACAGAAATGCAAAAAATGCCTTGGCTGTTCTTGTGGTCGACCAATTCAACTAAGATGAAAGATGAAGACCATGAGGTTACAGAAGGCAAGGATCATAAGAAGAAGCACAAAGCTTTGTAAGTACACTTGCCCTTCAGAAATGGATTGTAGGCAACATAAATGGTTCTGTGCATCATCTTCAGGCTGAGGAATAACTTCTTATCAATACAGTTCATTGGCTGGAAAATATACTCTGTGAAGGATCTACCACTGCTAAGCTTAAGGCAACCTAGGATATAAAACATTGATTTTTAAGGATAGGCAGAGTTACAAAATTGTGGAGTTTATGGACTTTGAAAAGCACTGTAACATGCTCATCTGGATACTTTGAAGTAACAGCCATTGAAATTATTTATGGGTAAACATGCCTAGGTTGTAATGCTGGAAGTGGTTGAGTGTGTGCCTCACATGCTATAGTACATGTGTTAGTCTTGAAGGTGACATGGGATCCTTGGTTGATCTTGCTGCTACAGATGGACTTGGTTACCTCTTTGGAAATTGTTTCATGTGTCTTGTGTAGATCTATCCAATTTAAATCGATGGGGGGATTTAAAATAGTTTTTCACAAGCCTGATAAATGAATATATGATGCTTTCTGAGAGCATTAGTGCATTCTTCTCCCTCCCTGACTTATGAGCAGAGCAGGGTATGAATGTGCTGCCTCAACCAAACCGCAGAGTGAAAAAGACCCTGGTTCCCTCAGTTGTACTGAATTGCAGTCTGGAATAGCTTAAATTTGTGTCGTGAAGATTACTTTGACAGATATTGGAAAACATTTTTAGAATGTGAATGTATCTCCAGGGCATCTAAGGCAGAGTGTATTAAATAATCTTGCATGGGGAATGAGGCACTCTCCATTCTGTGTTTCACAAAAAGTATTCTAAGATGTAGATGTGGTTGCCATTTTTAGCATATGACATGCATGTCTATAGATGGCTGTAAGAGTAAAACACGTCTCTCTCAGTCATCTTCCCTGTAAATATATATGGCTGGGATATATGTCTTTTGCTGTCATACCTCTACAAAAGGTGATGTACACAAATGGTACTATACAAGCCACGGACAAACAAATTGCTAAATGCTATTTTATCCTGGTTTCAGAGGTGTAGAACTGAAAAACTACTTGATGTCGCTTGTGCCACACATGGAATCAGCTGAAATAAAATATTCCATCTCCAAAGATGTAATGTAAGTATTACATAATATTGTGATATAAGAATACAGAAACTTTCTTTTACGGATTATTGCTTCTCCCTTACCTGTAGGAAGGGAGATTTTTACACGGAACACATTGTTCAGTGTGAACACACATGAGGATTAGTATTTCCATTCATACTGCTATGCTTAAGTAAACCCTGTTAAATTAATCAAATTCATCTTTTGGTGCAAAGAGGAAGCTCTAGGAAAGCCAGATCAGTAAGACTCAGTCTTGAAAAGCTGTTCTCTTAAGAAAGCTGGATAGCTCAGGGGTTTGGAGTTTGATTTCCCAATTGGGCTTCCCTGACAGGGGCTGGAGTCAATGATCCATAGGATCCTTTCAGCTTTGCAGTTCTAAGATTATTATAAGATGTAAGGTCAAACTGATATTAAATGCTATACCTTCAGTGATGTCAGAATGGTTTCTTCTTCCTTAATTAACTCCAATGTGAGGACCTTGTCCTAGATTTAAAGTAAGTCCTTTCACCACCACCCCTGTAATACTGAAAGAAAGAAAAAATCTCTCCCCTGTACACCTGGGCTGTAAATAACAATAAGGAAAATAAGCCCCTGTTGCCACCAGTGACAGACTCTTCTGTTGTCATTTCCAACACTGGATGTTTTATATGTATATTTATATGTATATGTATATTTATATTTTGAGGATCATCAACCTCCACACAAAGCACCACATGCTGTGATCTCAGGTTCCCCCTTCCACTTGGTTTGATGGGATGTCGATGGGACTGACATCACTTCAAGTGACACACTTTGACATCATGTCTAGCTACACCCACAGTCAAATACTCTGTGTTAAAGCTGTTCAGTAGTAAGTCTGCAATAGGAAAATTTGTTCTAGCTTTCCCCCCCCCCTTCTTTTTTTTTTTAAGTCTACATGCTCAGCAGCTTTGCTGGTTTTGGTGTCCTGGAAGCTGTGGTTGAATGCAGTAATTTCTTCTATCTCTGGAGCAAATACTGATGTCATGTTTGACCAGGCAGCAGCAGTTCAACAGCCAGAAAATCAATACCTTGCTGCTTTTCTGTCTCTCGTGTAGCTTTTAAAGGTATCAGAAATAGAAAATAAAAAGATGGATATTATGTCCTTTCTAACTTATTTAATCAGGGCATCCTGAGAGGCTGGAGACAAGTAGAGAACAGAGAAACTAGAGATGGTTTCACCATCCAAACTCCTACCACTGCACTGTGTAACCTGAAGAATTAAAAATGTCAATGGATGCAAATTTTTCCACCCGTTCCAGTTTTGTGGAAGGGTCTTTCCCACTCTGGACAATCTGTCACCTACTGCTAGACATGATACGGATCATTTCAGCACATTAATTCATTCAAACTTCATATCGTTATGAGTCAGAGAACAGAATCACTTTCCAGATAAGGCAGCAGATCTTCAGAGCCTAGTCAGACTTCATAGGAAGTCAGAAAAGATAGTCAATACCATTCTAGTACATATTGGCCAAAGAGTCAGTCAGTGAATGAATAGTTCCTCTTATCTGGTTTCCCTCTTATGCATAACTGTGCTCATTTGATTCACCTCAGTTCATAATATCTCTGTGTCATCAGGATGACACTGCAATAACTGGACTGTGGAATTAGAACAATCCAGTTCTGAGTTCAAATCCTCACTCAGCCATGGACCTTAGCAGAGTAAAACAGAGTCAATAATGAGTATAGACCAATGCCAGAGGACAAAATAATAATAATAATCTTAGCACTGCAGAGTCAGAAGGGACCCTATGGATTGTCAAGTCGAGCCCTTGTCAAGGAGGTTCAGTGGGAAGATGACACCTCAGTTGAGATGGAGAGTTTCATTCCTTTCCTCATGCCTGCTATGTCTCTGATTAAAAAAAATCCTCCTCCTCCAGATAGTCTTGGTCCTGTGGCTTCCAACATCTTGTTTCATTGTCTCCTCCTTTTTTTAAGGAGACCCAGGAAAGAATCTGTTACCCACCAGAAGAGATAATAGCTAGCTAAATAGACCAATGGTCTGACAGGCAGCTTCACCTAGAATTTTTTTTAGAAAAGGTGGAATACACTTACAAGGGAAGGAAGAAGGTGGTAAGGTAGTAGTGCTGTGCACTCAATTTAAACAAATTATTAATTCTGAATTCAGCCTACCTAATTTGAATCAATCTGTATGAAGTCTCGATTTAACCAGAATGGCCCAGATTCAGTTCTAGAAGAAAACAAAGCAAATTCACAGTTTCTGATTTCAGAACACAAATTGAATTGGATAGAGCACACTACAGGCTACTAGGGTTTTCAAAGCAAAGTTTAAAGGTGTCTGATATACTGGAAGCTAACTATCTGAATTTTGTCAGATTTACTACCCCCTTTAAGGTCTGTCAGGGACATGGTGGCGCTGTGGGTTAAACCGCAGAAGCCTCTGTGCTGCATGGTCAGAAGACCAGCAGTCATAAGATCGAATCCACACGACGGAGTGAGCTCCCGTCGCTTGTCCCAGCTCCTGCCAACCTAGCAGTTCGAAAGCATGCAAATGCAAGTAGATAAATAGGTACCACCTCGGTGGGAAGGTAACGGCATTCCGTGTCTAGTCGCGCTGGCCATGTGACCACAGAAACTGTCTTCGGACAAAACGCTGGCTCTATGGCTTGGAAATGGGGATGAGCACCGCGCCCTAGAGTCGGACACGACTGGACTAAATGTCAAGGGGAACCTTTACCTTTACCTTTACCTTGAGGTCTATCATCTCTTCAGATTTCATGTACATCAGTGCTTTTTTTTTTAAGTTGGCCATTTTGGTTTTCCAATGCAGGGGCTTTACAAATCTGCACATTTATTTGGATCTGAGCCACAAATCTAATCATGGAGGCACAAATTTCTCCAGACCAGCTGGAGATATATTCTGAAACCCCAGATTGGCCTACAAATCAAATTGGGGGATCCATGTGCAGCCTTAGTAGGTAGGTAGGTAAACAGAGATTAGACAGGCAGAGAGGAAGGTGGACAGAGAGAAAAATAGATATTTTTTTTAATGTTTAGATTCTTATTTTGATTACTTGTGTTCCATATACATGGAACTAAATCCAACTATTGTTCCTAAACAGGGTTGATGTAATTACTGAAACTTGCATAAGTGTTGAATTGACAAATCCCTTTCATTCAGCTAGTCTAGCTGGGATTAACAACTATATTTAGCCCATGATTCATACTCAGGCCTCAATACATTTGGGGGGGGAATTCTTCCCTCCCTTTGAAGAAATAAAAACCAATTGAGCAATCACTTTTTCCTACCCACTGTAATTTTCTGCAGCTCAGTCATTTCTGTTGTTGTTTCAGGCTTCATGAAGAAGAAGTTATACAGTGGTCCCAGTCTCTAGAAAAGCTTCTGGCAACACAGTGTAAGTACTTGACTATGGCAGTATTATGAGTTGGATTACAAAATATTGAAAGGAGAATCTTGAACAAAACAGTAGAACTGTCACTTTCAGAAAAGATAATTTGGTTAAGTAGCATCTTTCCTGGCAGCCACACCATTATTCTGAACCTCAAAGAGTAAACCAAATGTCCTGTGCAGTGCATATTTAAAGCAGGGATGGTGCATGTGCAGCCCTCCAGATGTTTCTAGACTCCTATCCTCTCTCATCATCAGCTATGATGGCTGCAGTCCAATAACATCAGGAGGGCCATTTGCCATCAGTGCAGTGAAGGATGCCTTCTAAATTGTATCCTAATCTTGGAGATTAGAGATGGCACAAACTGATGGTTTGGTGGTTCGTGCCAGTTAATTTTTTGGCTGAACAGATGTTTGGCAGTTCCCAGCCCCGCCTCCTCTGGCAGGTGCTCACTCAGCTTTCTGGCACTTTTATATTCAGTCAGGAAAATATCTTCTCTGAAGTTCAGGATGCCTATTTATTACTGTAAAATACTGGAGAGGGATTCATCCCATCAAGTTTCAATCTCCTGTCTTTGATCCTTGGCTGGATTTTTGTGAAGATCCGTTCAGGTTTTTGTATATCAGATTTTTATTCAATCACTGATACAACTGCAGCCTAGTGAAACACCATCAGTTTAAAACAAACAACCAAACAAAAGCTGGAGAAGGATTCATCGCATCCAGTTTCATCTCCTGTCTGATCAGTGGTTTCATTTTGATGATTAACTCAACAGGTGATTCTTGCACCAGTCTGGTGGTGTCATGATGACCCTAGACTGATTTAGAGAAGTCTAGGGTCATATTCAGCAGAATGAGTAGAAGGACCTCCAAACAAGATAGACTTGGCATTCTACATTTGGATATAAGAAAATAATGCACAGTATCATCTAAATTTGGGATGGGTCAGCTTTAGCCCTTCAAATGTTTTAGCCTGTAGGTTCTGCTGCCTTAGCTTTTTCTTCAAGGATTTGAAATCCAGATCTTCTGGAGTGCTAAGTGTTGTCCACCCTGATCTAACAAGCTCCAGCACTAACATGATCCTTCAACGGAAACTATTCCTATAGCATATTGGTGAATATGATGTGTGATTACCTTATTTTGACTGCCTTGAACTCCTTGGGCAAAGAAAAAAGATATAAAAAACATTTTAAAGAAAACCTTGTATTAAAATGTATAAGTTTTAACAAGCCCCACAAAATTGAGCAATGAATTGATCTGGTGGGCCTTCCTGGAGGGGGAGGAAGAGGGTATTCTATAACCATAATGTCCCTGCTGGGAAAGTCCAGTCCCAGTATCATGAGACCTCAGCGCCTGGTAAGTTACTGCTTTGAACAGCACATAGTAACTGACTCAACTGTAGTTTCTTTCTTTTTTTATTTTGACTTTCCTCATTTAGGACAAGGGCTAAAATATATTTCTTTTCTTGTTTTTTTTATTGCAGATGGTCGAGATGCTTTCAAAGAATTTCTGAAATCTGAGTTCAGTGATGAAAACATTGAATTTTGGCTGGCTTGTGAGGATTACAAGAAAACCCAGGCTGATCATTTACATGGCAAAGCAGAGAAGATTTACAAGGAGTTTGTTCAGTCAGATGCTGAAAAGCAAGTGAGTTGTAAATTCTTCAGGCAACCTCTGGTGCATATAATCGGGCTGCTATGGGTTTTGTGAACTAGTAGAATCAGTTTCATATTAGGAATGCATTTATTTAAAAGCACCCTCACTTTTTTATAGCATTGTAGTGTTTCTACCCACTATTTACCCACTATTTCATTGGTCCTCGTTTTGGTAGATTGTCCAATTGTTGTTTTACTTGGTACTCATCACATTTAAAATCTACTTCATTGAGGGACTCAGCCAGCATTTGCAAGCATCTGTTCAGAGTGCTGGCTTTGCTCCTTCTCCCCCTTCTGTGTGCTTCCAGAGCTGACACTCAGATGGCTTTTGGAACAGTGACTGGTAGCTGTAAAGTGAATCTCAATGTTATTGCCAATCATTGACTAGACATATTGGAGAATCCCTTTCCCCCTTTCTGTTGGGTGGGAGGAGGCAGAACAAGCAGATTCTCCATGGGCAAGTCTATGCCTATAAGCCAAATTTTCAACTCCTGACTCACATGGAGAGTGTGCATGGATAACAGATCCACAGCTCTCCCTCCTTAGACTCTTCACCCACCACATATGGTAGGATGATGAAACCGGAGATGGAGGGGGCAGAGTTAAACTGCTCTCTACTCAGGTTCATAACATGTAAGAGAAGGTCATGCATCTCCAAACAATCAGGACAATGCAGTTGATATGTACCAAGGGCAGCTTCATCAACCATAACATCTCTTCAGTATGGCCCTCATGTGACCATAGGGGTCCTCCCCAAGTACAGCAATGAATTGAGCAACCAATTTGAGATGCCAAAATTCCAGTGGGATCTCTCTCACCTATGTACATGTCTTTGTGGGAATGGGGCAGAGGGGGGGTATTTTGCCTTCCATCTCTGCCTATGGGGGACGAATAAAAATGGAGAAATATTTGTTCCTTCATATTTGTTGGGATCTCTGGAATTGACAAATATGAAGGGACAAATATTAAACGAATCAGTGATTTTTAACCAATATCGCAATTCATTTTTTTATTCATCCCCATGTCTGAACTATGATTCTGTAGCTAAAATCCTGTTGTGCATGATTGCTGTACAGCAGCAATCATGTCTTAATCAGTCACAAATCACCACTGATTAAAGTCTTCCTTGGGTGATTTCAAAGAGCAAATGACTTTGTCACATTGTGGACAAGTCACATGCACCCCAACATCTCCTTTAAGCAGTGGCAATTCGCTGCTAATGATTATGCAATCCCTGTTGTACACATGGAGCTGCAGAACAGGATTTCTACCTGTGCCTCAGTATGTGTACAGTGAAATAATACAGAAATTTAGGATTGGGGAAGCAGCAAAAAAGAAACAATAAAGTGGAGCCAACCATGGTTTCCTTTACATTAACAGTGATATGTGGCAAGTGTGCTTGCCACCTGAAGTGTGAAGTGATGGTATTCTTGGAAGATACATATGTTGCATAGAGTTCCTTAAGATGAATGAAAAAAATGGCAAGACTTAAGAACTCTAACAGACATAGTAACAGTTGCTTAACAGTGATTAAAATGGAATGGAAGCCTCTTGAAGCATGGGAATGTCAATGAGATGTATTTTTTAAAACTCCTAAAGCCCTTTTTTCCCATTCCCTAGGTAAACATTGACTTTCACACAAGAAAAAACCTAGCTGAGAAGGCTCAAGACCCAACACCTTCCAGCTTTGATGAGGCCCAGAGACTTGTGTATGTGCTGATGGAAAGGGACTCATATCCAAGATTCCTAAAATCCAGATTCTACCATGATCTGCTAAGTAAAGGTGAATGCAGCGGTCTCAAGTGAAGATGCCAAAGAGAATCAAGAATGGCTCTGAATCTTCATTGGCACTGAAAGCAGTTCAAGTGTGGCTGGATATCAGCACAGAAAATGGGACAGTTGGGACTGGAGAACAGAGGGGAAGTTGGAAAAATCAGACCATGGTCTTGTCTGCCTGAGATACCCTGTGGAGGGGAAATACATACTGCATGTCTTTGGGCACCTGTAAGCTAAAGATTGCTGTCATATCTCCTCCCTCTCAACTTGCCTTGACATTCACACTTGGCAAAGGTGCTGTCATATGGGAAGGATGATAACTATTAATGTTGTTGCTGAAAGAAGATTGTGTGTACCAGTGAATATCAACAGTATTTCTTTCTTTCTAGCACAGACTGTAAAAAAGCAAGGAGCTTGTTAACTATCTAATAGGCTGCAATACATAGGTAGTAAAAAATAGCAATTGTATACTGTCAATTCTGACTTGTGGCAGACCTTTCTAGGGTTTTCTAGGTAGATAATACATTGAAGTGGTTTACCATTCCCTTTTCCTGAGGGCATTCTACAGCTTGCCCATGGCTACACAGGCTGGCTCTTCTGCTAGGAGGCACAGTGGGGATTCAAACTGCCAACCTCTGGCTCCACAGCTAGATGAACTATCCAGCCAGCTCACATAGCTAGTAGATTGTGTTGAATTTAGTGGGCTATATAATGTGTGCACCCAGTGATAGCTTATGATCAGGGCAGAGGACAATCCTTGAAAAAATTCTGGAGTGAAGCATTCTTCTGTCATGGTCCGTGATCTGCCCATACCTGCATTCAATACATGCTTATTAAATAGTGCTACTGTGGTTTTAAGAGGCTGTATCTTAAGAATAGAATCAAGGCATGTTCAAGTCTACCTTCAGAACATGATTCAGGTTCCCACTATTGTAGCACTGAGATGTGACCAGGCTATAAAAAGCTTCCTGTCAGTTGCTGGATTCTGACCTTGAAGATGTTTGACTTCTCCAGGATAGACAAGAGTGTATGAGGAGCTTTGCTCCTGATACTGAGCTGCAGATGCTTCTCACTCAGCCATGATTTACTTGGTATTTTTAACATTGACTGAACATCTGTAGCTATACTTTCCACCTTCTGGAGGAGGGAAACTGGATTTGTTTATCAGCTGCCCCCACGAGGCTTCCTGCTTTTTGCAGGAAATGATGAGGAAGTAATAGTGTTAGAGCTTTGAATCTATCTCAATTCTCAGAAGATTGTTTACCTCAAAATAAGGTGGTAAGGTCCATAGCACCTGGTCAGGATTACTTGGAGGAACTCCACCAGCACCACATTGGGCCTCTATGATCATTGCAATGTTTTCCAAAAAAAACCTTGAAGAATCCCTAAATTCATCAGGTTAGAGTTTCAGTTTAATACAAGAAGCAAAACTGACTGTTCAAACTGACAGTCACTTTGAATCTAAAACAAGTGAGTCTGAGGAAGTAAAAATTTGCCTTCATCCTGTCCCTTCTTCCCAACACCTGTGCATCCCCAAAGCCTCTACACAGTTTCTGTGTCCTTGGAACAATGTATGAGAGGGCATGGATGAGGACAATCACTCCAAACTGGATAAACCTCCACCCAATTTTGGGAAAATTCCCCCCTTCCACAGGAGATTTTAGCTCCCATTCCTTTTTGTTCAAGAGGGCCCTCTGACCTTTTGGAGAGATGATGAAGAGTGGTGGCAAAAATATATCTCTTCACTGAGACCTCTTTACAATTATTTATTTTAGGATTCAAAGCAATATGTTTCAAAATTGCAAAGCCCATCAAGCAAAGTGGTGATTGCTGCTCCAAATATAAACCATCTGTGATAATTATGCTTTAAGAAATGTACAGCTTTAGGAGACTGAGTACACTCTGTGTTTCTTTCAATCCCCCAAAATTGGAATCCTGTAAATAAAAGGTAGCAAGTTAATTATTCTATTTTAGTGGTTTGTGACATAATAATATTTAATTTATTGCAAATTGTAAATTAATTGCATTAAATAGCAACTATACAATAAATGTCTTCCATTTTTGTGACTGTTTTCTCCTTGTCAGTAGCAATTATTTTGAGGGGAGGTCTGAAGCACCTGAGATCCGCTGTGGTATAGTGAATAAAGTGTTGGATTAGGACTCAAGAGACCTGGGTTCAAATACTGCTGGGGGGATAGCACTGGTAAAATCACTCCTTAAATATTTCACATACCTTGAAACTCCTACTAGAGTTACCATATGTTGGAATTAACCACAGATAACACATTAAGCACCTCCATGACCCTAAGTCTGGAAATGATCCTTTTTGGTTTGCAATCTCTAGACTCCCATGACTAGAAGTAACATATAATTGTCACACCCTGCTTGAGAAAGTAACGAGGTTCTTAATCATTATATTATTTTGCAAAAGGAACATCGTTATGCCTTGTTACTCCAAGAAGTAATGTGTCACAGGTAACATCATTGGCTGTTGCATGTTACTTTCAAACTCTGGTTCAGACACTTTCATATTGATGCTTCATGACTGCTCTGCTATCTTTTTAAACTTGTGGTAAAACAGTTTGAAACTCAGGCTGGGATTTTTTAACATAAGGAGGGCAAACACATATGTGCTATTTTTAAAAATGTGATTTTTTTTTAATGCTTAAAAGTTTAACAAGCTACAAGTGGTAGTGGTGTTGTTGTTTTTTAAGTCCTGCCTGGTCTTCAGCTTCCCTAGAGACTACGAACACAAGAGTGTCGTCAAGCCTTTCTGAGAACAAGATATGTTGTTGATATGTGTCTGGCTTGGTGGCTCAGAAGTAAAGAAGAAAGGCCTTCTGTACAACATAACAAAACATAACAAAATCTTCTCAGCTGATGAATTGCAGGGCTCACCTCAACTTCACAGCCACCATTCACATGTTGTAGTGCTGAGTTGTTAAGGTCTCCACCACAGGGTTTATTTATCAAGAATGACACTAACTGGTGAGACTGACCAGCAGGCCAGTTCCACACTCCCATGGTAGAATTTTTCATAGAAAAGTGGAGAGTAATTTACAATGGCAACATAAGCATGAAAGGGCAGTTTACATTTTTTGGGTTGTTGTTTCATCCTTTCAAGTTAACTTTTGTATTACTCTGGACAGCCTTTGCCAAGATAGACCACAATGGCTGAGTTGACAGCTAGTCAAAATTTGGCATAATAACTGTTCTTGGACTCACAAAGTCAAAACTATGGAAGGAGTCACATGGAGTTAGAATTACTGCTGTTGCAGGAGTCAATCTGAGCACAGACTTTTAGTTAGTGTTATTTGTAGGCTGCCTTTCTCCTGATAAGCAGACTCATTTATGCTTTTTAAGAAGTATAAATAATAATGAAGACTGTTGTTGATCATATCTTCCTCTTATCCAGACAAGAAGTTTCTTTTCACACTCTCAATTTTCTCTTTTAATTCATGGTGTGTGGGTTTGTTTGTTTTTTCAGTTTTTCCCTTCTCAAGATGGAATCTTGATTCGTTTCTATCTACAGCCATTAGGTTTCAGCTTATGAGCCAGTGTGTAAACTGGATCAAGTAAATTTTTGGGCTGACACATGGGGAAACAGGGAGTGACCTTTGGCAAACTTAAGGTCTTTTGTCTAAATCCAATTGCTAGTCCCAACAAGAAGAGTCTCATTGGTGAAATTCAGTAGTAAGTCACAACTAGAGTAGGCCCATTGAATCAATGGAACTTACAGGAGTTGATTCACTACATTCTTACTGATTCAATGGGCCTACTCTAGTTGTGACTTACTGCTGGATTCCAGCCATTCAAACTGTGGGAATTATCATAAATTTTGAGTTACCATTCAACAGTTAATTAAGCAGGCCTATTGTAGATGGGACTAAGAAATAGATTTGGGCCATCATCTAAAGACATGATAAAAATCAAAGAATAAGGTAGGAAATGCAGACCTTGAATGGAATATGATATGGAATATACCAGGTAGATAAGCAAAAATAGAGTAGAAGCAGAGTTTGGAAAAACTACTTTTGAGCTCAGGGTTTTCCAGCTAGCCACTAGTAATCCAAAATAAACTTTTTCAAAATATGAAGGAAAACAAGGATAAGGTAAGAGTCCAGAGAAGAACCTGGTTAGATATGGGGAACCTGTTCTTCTAAAAATATGTTTTAAAGTCTTTGGCCTTACTTTCTGTACTGCAAATGGTTCATGTGATTAGAGCCCTCCTGGCTGCCTTATGTCTATGGTATGCAAAGTGAGAGGCAATGTTGATGACACTTAAAACAACATCCATTTGTGCTATGAAGGCTACAGCACAGTTCAGTACCTTCAGATCTTGGTATGTGTCAGTTATACCATTGCTTCATGCTAGAGGTGGTGGAAGATGTTAACACTGAAAGTCAAAGGAAGAGAACTCAAATGTACTTGTGAGCAAAATCATTTCCAAAATAAGGGGAATAAATATTCTTCCCATATCATGGCTTGGACTTAATAAAATTAATGGTCTGTTGTTCAACAGCACTAATCTTAGGGCAAGACAGGGCATTTGTTTTCCACAATGTATCTGACTGGTAATAGAAGTTACCAATATTTTACCCATCATCCATACAACGTTTCCCCTTTCTTTGGTTACAGCAGTGACATTTTCCATGATTTCCTGTGTCTTTTTGTTTCTCCAAAAGGCATTGTTTATTTCTGGTCTCAGTTTGTTCCGAAGGGAATAGTTTAGCACCATGGTACTTCACGTGCAGTTTATTTTCACATTCATCCTCTCCCAATCAAGCAAACATCAAATAAATAATTAAATAAATAAAGACTGAGGGGGGAAAGGAAGTTCCAACAGGATGTGGAATTCATGCATATTTATGGAATGCTTTCTAAAATTTTGTGGAAAAAAAGTGGTTGTCAGAGAAGTACCTTATTAGGGCGAAGTTTGGAAAACCATTGAAGGATACTCTCTGCTCTTTCATGTAAATTAGCTGGGAGAAATGGGTGTGGAATTTTTGTCCCATCTGAAAGGAAAACACATTTTATTTTATACAACATTTTATAAATATTATGGAGTGAAAATTCTTAGGATAAAAAAAACCTGTCCTCATTTTGGCTTTTGCTTCTTAACACTTTGGGTTTTTATCTCAGTGCTCTACTCTCATATTAAGTAGCTGTTTTTGAATAGGGTTTTTTTTTGTGAAATGAAAAAAATATTTATAAAGATTTTTCACCTCTCAAGGTTTTGTTATTTAAATACTTCTTCTGAGTACAAACACATGCTGGACAGACACAATCCTTTGTAACAGATTTCCAAAGTTTTGAAATGTTACCTTTCTGGACTCTAAAATCTAGAATCCCCTAGTCTGTAGATGGAAGAATCTGGAACTGTGGTCCAAAAAGGTAACTTTCCTAACCTCTGAGGTTTCCTGTTATAATTAGTAAAATGTTAAACACAATATTGTTTAAATACATGAAGATTAATGTGTTCTTAGAGGCAAACATAACAGACTGCATCAAAACTACCCGGTGAATTCTTGGTAGAGCAAGGATTTGAATCTCAGACTTTCCAGTTTACAGTTAGTCACTCAAAGCTGGCTTACTTATTTCATTTTTTAATTTCATTTTTCCCCACTGCTACTGCTGCTATGTGAAATAGATCTTCAGAACATATGGAGCTATCCAGGTTTTCTTATAAAACCATTTTTTCAAATCATAAAAAGGGTGAGATCAGTCCAATTCATTTTTTAAAACTGGTGGCATGTGATATTAATTCAATTTTAAAAAGTCCACCGTCAGCTGGTAACTGAAGTTAGTTATGAAGTCATGTTCAAATGCCTGGAGAAACCCTAGAAATTAGTGATATTTAATTGTGCATCCCCTTTTGGCACAAATTGCTTTGTGGCAAACATCTCAGAATCTTTCAGCTATTATGCATTAAGATGGTGAGAACAGGGTCAGAGTCACCTTTGGAAGCCAACTCACTCCTGATGCATTCCAGCCTCCTTAGCAACATTATTGTGCTCTGTTAAAGATTAAATGTAAGTGTGGTCTCTCCATCAGCCTGCCATTATATATACTGTTGCTATAGCAAGACAATACAAACCAATACAAAGTCACAAAGGCTAGAAGTGCCAGGATTTAAAGTTATGCACACATAAATATATTTAATTCATTGGTGAGAGGATGAGATTGACATAAAGCAGCCAATGAATGTGGTTGAATTGCCAATGGCATATGAAGAAATAACAGCAGCATGTTGAATTTCTTCCATTCCCAACCCTATTTGCCCCAGCTGTTTATAAAACACGCTGATTTTCATCCTTTCTAGTTAGTATTATGGCAGTGGTACATTGTGTTGGCACTGGAGAGAAAAGGAGTAGTCTTTTACCCAGTCCTTCCATCTTGGACTCTTCAAAAACATCCTGTGAACTATCATTGCAGTGGTGTTAGTTTCACACCATGTTTTATAACACGCCATCATTGTTTAGAGAAGCAACCTCCGAAGTCCGTATAGCCAGGATGACATCTCTACTAGGAGAGAAGGAGCAGGAGAAGATGAAAAAGGAGAAGAAGGCTCAGCATCATAACCTTTGCCATTTTCAAGAGGCTCAGCATCATAACTTCTATTCAATTCTTACACATCCAGGGATGTTAAGGAATCTTGCCAGAATGTCATTTATGACTTTTAAAAAAAGCTATTTCAACATGTCAAGGCAATTCTCCCACCAGTATAGAAGTTCTCACATCCAGTGCAAGAGTAAGACATTGTCTTTTTTCCTCTTCCATTGTAGTTCGAGCAATTTGAACAAAATGTTCCTAGTATCCCTTTCCCTTCTGAAGCTGAGCAAAACATGCAAACACACAATACAAAAGGGCAGGTTGATCGCTCACAAAGATGCAAATAATTCATTTAATGTGTCAACCTTTAAAATGACCTTGGTTCCCTTTAAGTTAATATCATTGGACAAAAATGGACTTGCAAATTCACAAATGTGAAAATTCCTTCTGAAGACAATAAAAACAAATCTCATCCTCTCACCATAAGGAGATATTTTTGATTTGTAATTCTCCATTTATTGCATGAAGACAAACCAAGGGATGATTTACATCTCTACCCAAAGCCAACCAATAGGCACTGCTTTAATTCTTTCAAATATTTTCAGAAATGCTTTGTTTTTGAGAAGCATTTGTATTCCATCTGCATAGAGTTCTGAATAAGACAGCTTCTGTCCCCATATCATCTTGTTGCAGGGTCTCCTAAATTCAGCTGCAACATCAAGGGTTCTTTCTCCTGTTCATCTTCCAATATTACATGTTGTATCACTGTGTATAACATAGGAAGTGATACTGTATACTTTATCACTGACCTACAGTACCCTTCTACATTCTATATTGGACATGCCTACACAAAAGAATAAATGGACACAAACTAGAAACCAGGAAGTACAGTATTTTGAAACCAGAAGGAGAGCATTTCAGCCTCAGTGAAACTCTGCAACTCTACAACTAACATTAAAGCAACCATTCCTGAACTCAGGTTATTTCAAAGGAAGACTCCAGGGGGGGGGGGGGGGACACTGAACTAAGTCTGTGATCACATAGTCACTGCAGGATCTGCTCTGGGTGTAAAATGGATGAATTTGCACTTTTTTAAAAAAAAACTGATCTCTTGATGCAGAGGCCAATTTGAATGAGTCTGGTCTTTTTTGTTCCTAACGTGGAGTTTTTCTCTGCCTCTGGGGGCTTCTACTTTTTTCAAGTCAGAATGATTCAAACAGACTTTTCCCCATATGATCAGTTGTTTTATTCTCCAAAAATGTGTGGTGTGTGACTGTGAGTGGTACTCTTGTGATGTACTGAGCTGAGCATAATATTTTAAAGAACGGGAACACATAACTCCACAAGATCTTTCTCCCGAGTCATCCCAAAGTATTTTTTAAAAAAGCATACTACTCGGGACCTCTTGCACCTGATTATGGTGGTGGGGAACACAGTTGATTTGTATTTTGATTTATGTATTTTATGTTTATGTTGTAGTTCATTTAATAATACTAATAATAAAATTTTTTTTAAAAAAGCATACTAGTGGGTTTAGCAGTAGATCACCTTACCACTACATTGATGTACTAGTTTAGTGCTAAATCACCCCTGCACAGATTTTAAAAAAAGATAAAAATCAATATGAAATAGAAACAATTCTGATGAACTACAGCAGACTAGTATGTTTCAGTGGCATCTTTATGTATATCTGTATGTTATGGAGAACTTTAGAAAATTGTCCCTTTTCCCTCGTGCTGCAGAACATTTTGAACACCCCACTGCCTCTACAATGAACCATAAAGAGAGAGCCGAGGATTGACAGAGGGTGGGATCAAAGGAAAGGGTTCCGTGGGCTGTGGTGCAGATCAAACCACATCAGATTTAGAGGCCAGTGTGAACACTGGCACCAAAACAATCAGCAGTCTCTGTGTGACCATTTCATCCAAACAGAAGTGCAAAATAAGACTGTGAAAACAGTATAGTCACAGCCACAGAGACATAGACTGTGTTAGTCTGTTCCAGCAAAACCAACCAAGGACTCTTTTGTCACCTTAAAGACTAACACATTTTATTTAGCATTAGCTTTTGTGGACTATAATTCACTCTTTCAAATGTGTCTGAGGGAGGTGAGCTGCAGTCCACAAAATTGTGTGGCAAAAAAACCTTCATAGTCTTGAAGGTGCTACTGGCGGGGTAGCACGGGGGCAGGGGGACAGGGGCAATTGTCCTGGGCACAAAATTCTTAGGGGTGCAAAATTTCAAAAGAGAGGAAAAAAATTAAGTACTAATAAGTTTTAAAAAATAGCACGCCCTCCTGTCACACAGAAAATCTTCCTCTCCTCCCCCTCCTGGTCCTAGATAAAGCAGGCTGGTGGGCTCGCTTGCGTCCAGTCCCACCTGTGCATGCAAATGTGGTCTGCCTGCTTCTCTTTCACTTCTCCTCCTCCTCCTCTCAGCCATGGAGCCCAGCTTGTTTTGGTGCGACTGGTTGGCGGGGCTGCTCCTCCTCAGCAGCCTGGCCAGCAAACTCTTGGCACTGCCCCTGAGCCAGCTTCTACTGTTCCTACACTTGGGGCTGGTACGGGTGCTGGTGACAGAGCTGGCCAGACTGCTGGGCTTGGCACGCAGCCTCCTGCCCCTGTTCCTGCCCTTGGGCACTACCTGCTGGCTGCTTCTGGCCCAGGATGCACCCAGCAAGAAGATCCTCACCCAGGGCAAAGCAGTCCTCATCACAGGTGAGGCCTGAGCCACATATCTGCTGAGAGGGAAGGTCAGAGCGGGGTCTGGCAGAAAAGGAGGAGGCAGAAGCTCCAGCAAAGCTTGGCCTGCTACTCTTCTGCTGCACATGCCTCCTGGTCTGCCACCTGGAGTGGGACCTCATGACATTTCCACGAGGGTGGAGTCAGGGATATCAGTGAGAGAAGGATGGCCAGTGAGCCGCCAGTCCCAAGGAGGGCTCTGCACATTTCATGGGCTGCACTTTGCTTGAGAAAATGCAAAGGGAGTGCTCTTGAATGCCATGAGAACTCTCTTGGGCATGTAAAGAGTGCTTGGGAACAGGGTGGGCCCAGAAGGACATGCTAGAAGAGCAAGGCAGGTAGGGTGGCCATCGAACTGCTTGCTCCCTCTGGCCTGGCCACTGCGAATGGCCACTGGGGACCCATCTTGTCCCATCAGAGCATTGCTCGAGGGCCCAAGGAGAACTCCATCCTGAGCTCCCCTGCCAGCAGGTTAGCATCTCTTGCTCAAGGGGTGCAGTACTTACCTTGCCCCAGGTGCTGGCAACCCACTGGGTACCACAAGATTCCTGGTTGTTTTTCCAAAGGCACAGTTACACTACAGAACAAGTGACATTCTTCTGTGATAGAGTACAAATGTAACATACTACATTTATACTTTCACAAAGAATTCATAGCATAGTAACTTGGTACAAGTCACTTCCAAACCCTGGTCATGTGCTACACAAATATGAGCTAGATCTTACAGTTCTGGTATAAGATAGAAATATATCTCTCAATTTTCTTCCACAAAAATAAAAGCTTCTCAGTCATTCTTGGGGAAAGGGTGAAATGAAAAGGAGACACAGAAGCTTTGGTTTATCTTTATGGTTTTGAGACACCTTGTGATTTTTCACTAAGCTGCCTCCCACATACCAAGTCACTGAAATATGACCAAAGTTCTTCCTAATTTCAGACACTGGGGGAAGCATGTGACATCTTCCCACACTCCAGCAGAAAGAGAGTTCAATCAGCAGCATGGGCCAAAAGTGAAAGAAGAAGTGGTGAGATAGAAGCAGAAGCAGTGGAATGATTTTTACTGCAGCTGGACAGGATTCCTTGTGTTTCCAAAAAAATTAGACCTGCTGCTGAGCAGCCCACTGGAGGAAAATCAGACCCTGTGCACTCCAGAATGATTTTCTCTCACTACTTCCAATGACAGTCATGAGAGCATCTCAGATCTTCTCATTGTCCTGAATCCCTTGTCATTTTCCAATCTCTCCCCCTCCCCACTCAGCATGAACCAGTTATTATGTGGAACTAGTTTGATTTCAAGAAATAAATAAATAAATATGAGGAATTCCAAAGCAATGGGACAGGAGAAAGACTTTGGGACCCTGAACCGGCTCTTGATTTAATACAACAGTGTAATCACACCATCAGTCTGAATTGTTTGTTTTGCAAATTCAGCCTATTGTTTTACAGATGCAGCCTATTCACCTTGACCCAATTTATGGGTCGTTCACCACAATTTGTATGTGAATATTTGAAAGTATCTGTAGGTATTTGTATGGGTCTGAACAGTGAGAAAACATGAAATGGGAAAATCTTCTATCCAGAAAGCTATCCAGTCACACAGACCTAGATATGGCATTTTTTTTGACGTTGGCACATAAAGAGTGATAAAGAATATCACAATTTTCCAATGTATACTTAGTTTTTAAAAAAAGGCAAAAACCAAATGAGACAAAAATAACTCAATTTAATCTGTTACATTTTGCCACTGGATGCTCTGGAGGAGTACATTTTTGTCCCAGCCAGTGTATGAATAGAGTCAAGAAATGTTCCATGCTATGGCTGGTTGGTTAGTTAGTTAGTTTTTATGGAACCAAGTAGCAGAAGTGGCTTGTTCTGGTTGTCAGTTAGGGCATGCTTCTACCTTTTTGGGATTGTTGTCAGTCACATTGGTTCAGACAGTGTAATCGCTTGAACCAATGCAATGAGTGACCAGGAGCTGGCTTTCTGCACTTCCTTGTTTAAGGTGTGTGGGGGGGGGGAGAGCAAACAGGCACTCACAGGAGTGTCAATTTCCCTCATCCATGCACTCCTTTGTCTCCTAATCATTTTAAAGACTTGGTGCCAGCACTGGTGCCCTAGGGCAGCCGGAGACTAAGGGGGGGGGGGGGAGGAAGTAAGAGAGGAGGAGATTGGTAGCCAGTCCATGGTTGCAGCTTGTTAAGGTAGTTCTACTGTTGCCCTGCCTCCTGCAAATCTGGATGGCTACAGTTGAGCAACCTTAAAAAGGTGTAACAAGTTCAGATTGGCAATTTCCTCTGCTCTCTCTGCTGATTTGTGTCTGATGCATTAAAGCAAATTCACTCAGGGAAATCCAACTTTCCAAGGGAGACTTCACAGTGGACCACTTTGCATTTTTCGTGCTGTGTAGTTGCAACATTAGGTGACCATATTCTGGACATGGGGGGATTCTCAGGGAATTCAGAATATCCTAATCCAACCTTCAATACATTGCACTTTGCCTTGGATTAGAAAATACCGCAGAGGTCCTTAAACTGAAGCTTGTAATTTATGTGCATGAGGGTTATAAAAAAACCAAATAAACATTTCAAGAAATTCTGAATTTGCTTTTGGATCAGGGTCAGGGAAGAAGCTCTATTTAGATATGTCATGGACAACATCTGCCAAAAAGTACTCGCCACACCTGGTTTTTCTTATAAAGCTTACTTTGCAGGAATGCTTATTTGCATTTCAAGCCTCTTTCACTTTTCTTCCATACTAAGAATGACTAGGTGTTTACAATGTGTGAGGTGCTAAAATGGAAGTTGAAAGGTCAAAGTATGCATGACAGAAAGTAAAAGCCTACAGGTAAACCCAGCAGCCTCACATTGAGGTCTCTGGATCTGTAATGTTGAGCCCAACTTCCTCCTTGTGCTGTTGTCACTATTCTGTACTATTCCTCAGCCTTGCTGCACATTATTATTTGCTGTTGACACGATCAGGAACGATACCATATAATAAGGATATGAATCTCATGGACTCTCACTCTCAGAGAGAAACTGAGTAGAGAAAATCATTCTTCTTTCCTCACTGGGAGATTTCTCTGTGCGAGGGTTTTTCTTCCCCTGAGAAATCTCCTGGGAGTTTTCTCAGGGGTTTTGCCATCATAGTTCCCCCCCCCCCGAATTTCCACACAGAAGGTCATCTTTCCTATAAACAGGATTCAACCAGAAAGAGAAGAAATACTGAATATGTTTTTTTTCCCCTGCACATGATTGTCATAATTCTGGCAGAATGGCATCTTTCTTGCTTAGTATTCCTTTGGAGAGGGCAAAAGGATACCAGGCTGCATAGGATGGCTACAAGTTCTGCCATGAATGGCATCTTGACTAGTTAGGGTTCACCTGGACAGGACAGAAGAAACACCCAGCTGCACTTGACTGTCACATTTCCTGAGCAGAATGGCATCTTTCCTGGGCAGGATTCTCTGCACAGGGCATTGAACTGAGGAGAATTCGGCACTTTCCTGGGGGTACAAACAAAAATGGGGAGACAAGGAAGCTGAAAAATCTTGTTCATCCAGGGCAACGTCCTGTGGGGTGATAGCTCAGTGGTGTAGGTTTCTGGCCTCTGAGTCAGAGGTTTCCCCACTGTGTCTCCTTGAAAGGGGCTGGAGTCGATGGTCCCTTCCAGCTCTGCAGTTCTAAGACAACAACGACAATGATCTTAGCATGGCAAAACTCAGAAAAATCACCAAAATGAGAAGTTTTGCAAGTGCTCATGGTATTCCCACCACCTCCAAATTAGGTATTCTTTTATGCCATATCTATGACTGGCAAGACACTGGAGAATTTCAGTGTTCTTTTCTTCAAATTCATATGTCTAACTTTACACAATTCAGAAGGAGGAAGAGAAGCAGAGCTGGTCTAAGATACTGCACTAATTGAGGCAGGGCTGTAACAAACAGTTTTGGTCAGACCGTAGATATAATAAGTTACAAGTAATGAGTTAAAAAGGAATTATTTCCATTTGGCAATCACAATGGATGTTCCTTTTTTCATAGAAGGAACTGGGTCCAAAGAAGTGCCCTTTTTTTGGTATGTCTGTGTGTGTGTGTGTGTGTGTGTGTGTGTGTGTGTTTCTTTGTTTGTTTGTTTGTTTGTTATTTAAAATATTTCTACCCCGCCTTTCTCCTTGAAAAGGACCCAAGGCAGCTTACAACAATGAAAGACAATATTTAAAGTTGAAAACAATAAGTATACAATGGTGGTTAACATCATTAAAAGATTATATTTAAAAACAATGAACAACGAATAAGGTGGCATCTTACATCATTGACAGACAATATTAAGGCAAAGATCAATAACTATACAAAAAATTTAAAAATCTCACTCTGAGAAATTGTTGTTCTTGTTTAGTCATTAAGTTGTGTCCAACTCTTCGTGACCCCATGGACCAAAGCACGCCAGGCCCTCCTGTCTTCCACTGCCTCCCGGAGTTGGGTCAAATTCATGTTGGTAGCTTCGATGACACTGTCCATCCATCTCGTCCTCTGTCGTCCCCTTCTCCTCTTGCCTTCACTCTTTCCCAACATCAGGGTCTTTTCCAGGGAGTCTTCCCTTCTCATGAGATGGCCAAAGTATTGGAGCCTCAGCTTCAGGATCTGTCCTTCCAGTGAACACTCAGGGTTGATTTAATTCAAAATGAATAGGTTTGTTCTCCTTGCAGTCCAGGGGACTCTCAAGAGTCTCCTCCAGCACCACAATTCAAAAGCATCAATTCTTCAGTGGTCAGCCTCCTTTATGGTCCAGCTCTCACTTCCATACATCGCTACAGGAAAAACCATAGCTTTGACTATGCGGACCTTTGTCAGCAAGGTGATGTCTCTGCTTTTTAAGATGCTGTCTAGGTTTGTCATCTCTTTCCTCCAAAGAAGCAGGAATCTTTTAATTTCGTGGCTGCTGTCACCATCTGCAGCAAACTCCTTTAACATCTCGTTTTTTTGAACAGATCTCTGGTTTTTCCCTTTCTATTATTTTCCTCTATTTCTTTGCACTGTTCATTTAAGAAGGCCCTCTTGTCTCTCTTTGCTATTCTTTGGAAGTCTGCATTCAATTTTCTGTAACTTTCCCTATCTCCCTTGCATTTTGTTTCCCTTCTCTTCTCTGCTATTTGTAAGGCCTCATTGGACAGCCACTGTGCATTCTTGCATTTCCTTTTCTTTGGGATGGTTTTTCTTGCTGCCTCCTGTACAATGTTACAAGCCTCCGCCCATAGTTCTTCAGGCACTCTGTCCACCAAATCTAGTTCCTTAAATCTGTTCTTCACTTCCACTGTGTATTCATAAGGGATTTGGTTTAGATTATACCTGACTAGCCCAGTGGTTTTTCCTACTTTCTTCAGTTTAAGCTTGAATTTTGCTATAAGAAGCTGATGATCAGAGCCACAATCAGCTCCAGGTCTTGTTTTTGCTGGCTGTATAGAGCTTCTCCATCTTTGGCTGCAGAGAACATAATCAATCTGATTTCGGTATTGCCCATCTGGTCATGTCCATGTGTAGAGTCGCCTCTTGTGTTGTTGGAAAAGAGTGTTTGTGATGACCAACTGATCTCTTGACAAAACTCTATTAGCCTTTGCCCTGCTTCGTTTTGAACTCCAAGGCCAAACTTCCCTGTTGTTCCTTTTATCTCTTGACTCCCTACTTTAGCATTCCAGTTCCCTATAATGAGAAGAACATCTTTCTTCGGTGTCAGTTCTAGAAGGTGTTGTAAGTCTTCATAGAATTGGTCAATTTCAGCCTCTTCAGCATTGGTGGTTGGTGCATAAACTTGGATTACTGTGATGTTGAAAGGTCTGCCTTGAATTCGTATTGAAATCATTCTATCATTTTTGAGATTCTATCCCAGTACAGCTTTTCCCACTCTTTTGTTGACTATGAGGGCTACTCCATTTCTTCTACGGGATTCTTGCCCACAATAGTAGATATGATAATCGTCCGAATTGAATTCGCCCATTCCCGTCCATTTTAGTTCACTGACGCCCAGGATGTCAATGTTTATTCTTGCCATCTCCTGTTTGACCACATCCAGCTTACCAAGGTTCATAGATCTTACATTCCAGGTTCCTATGCAGTATTTTTCTTTGCAGCATCGGACTTTCCTTCCACTTCCAGGCGCGTCCGCAGCTGAGTGTCCTTTCGGCTTTGGCCCAACCACTTCATTAGCTCTGGAGCTACTTGTACTTGTCCTCCGCTCTTGCTCAGTAGCATGTTGGACGCCTTCCGACCTGAGGGGCTCATCTTCCAGCATCATATCTTTTAGCCTTTTGTTTCTGTCCATGGAGTTTTCTTGGCAAAGATACTGGAGTGGCTTGCCAGTTCCTGCTCCAGGTGGATCGCGTTTAGTCAGAACTCTCCATTATGACCTGTCTGTCTTGGGTGTCCCTGCACGGCATAGCCCATAGCTTCTCTGAATTACTCAAGCCCCTTCACCACAACAAGGCAGCAATCCGTGAAGGGGCTGAGAAATAGAAAACACAAAAATAGAAAACACAAATAGTACCAAAAGTCCAGTCAAAGAAGTAATACATAACAATCTATTTTAAAACCACACACAGGTAGCTAGCAGTTCTTCTTTACTGAGAGAACCATGCAGTTCGGGAGTGAGTTTAAGTCAAAGAAAGCAAAAGTCATATGAATTTCAAGAAAAAACAAAGGAGGAGGGGATGGAGGGAAGGAGAAGCCAGCTGTCATCAAGGGAATGGCTGTAGCCCCTTTGGGTTCCAGATGTGAGAGCCCTTTGGAGGGATGTTTTCAGCATTGAATACAAACCTACAGATATGAAGGGAATGAGAATTTGTTACTAATGAGCCATGGCCCAAGTTCCTTTTAAAAAGTAACATTCTGAACTTTGTTTTTGGTGCTCAAGACTTTGCTGCCCTATTGATGAAGCTTGAATCATGTACAATTGGTATGTGCATGGAGAAGACAGAAGAATGAGGAGGAACACCTGAACCTGAGTATGCAACAGTCATATTGCTTCCACATGGACTTATTTTGTGTTCACATCCTTTCAGCAGCAAACTTTTGCACCCTTTCGATTTCAGCACTTTGGGTAAAGTTCCACTCACCCCACTTGAGTTGCAGCTCTGGCTTGAGGCAGAAAAACAAGATGATGTCCCCCATCCTATTTCATAAATCTGAGTAGACTGGCAAATTCTTTCAACAGCAATGGTGGCCAGTGTCCTCGATGCACCCAAAGCCAGCTTGCTAAATTAGGGGAAAAATTCTCTTCACCAGTACCTTACTGTTGTGTCCCAGCTTCTACTGCCTGAAGTGACCACCTCACCTTGTGTTATGACAGGGTCAGGCCTGGATAAGAGAAAAGTCATTGACTTTTGAAATTGGTCTTATATGTCCTTCTTTAATGTTTCAGTATCATCCGTCATAAAAACACAGACTGTCCTTACATATCTTCATTTCAAGGGGAATAGGGTGAGCATACAAGACAGAATAAAGGGACTGATGTTCCCATTCAGATTGCACCCAGCTGCATTCTTTGAAAAGTTGTTTCCCTGAGGTCTAAGTGGAAAAGGCTCTCAATATTGCTTTGAGTAATAAAGTGTCACATTTACTCTGTTGACCAAAGTGTTATTTTGTATGGCAGGTTCCATGTGTGTTTTACGATGGTCTGAACACGCTGTATCAGAACAGAATGGAATTACACAGTGTCATTCCAAGTATCTAATAATAGATGGTACATCTGGTCAGCTATGTGTTCTGTTTGAAAAAAAAGATAGTGAGAAGAAAAGATGTGCTGTAGGTGGGACAGAGGAAAGATAAAGACTATCCTCCAAGTATTCAGCTCCATCACAAAACATTACACTACAGTGGTGCCTCGACTTACGAACATCCCAACATACGACCAGCTCTGGCCGCAAAATTTTGCTTCTACTTGCGACCGGAGCTTCGAGTTACAACCAGAAAAAGGCAGGGAAAAAAGGCGGGGAATTCAAATTGCTAACCATTGCTGGCGAAGAGGCTGCTTCTTTATAGCTCTTTCGCCCCAGCAGTTAGAGAGTGTGCGATCGGAGGAGGCTTAGGACTGCCTGGTAAGGTGCTGCTTTCTACTTTTTAAAAACTGTTCTGGGTGGGTTTTGCAGTGTGGTTTTGGGCTGGGTGGTGGGATTATGTTTCTATGCTGTGATGGGTCTTGCAGGGTTTGTTTGTTTTTTGGTGGTTTTTCCCATTTCTGATGGGTTTTGCAGGGTTTGTTTGCTTTTTGGTGTTTTTATTTTCCCATTTCCGATGGGTCTTGCAGGGTTTGTTTGCTTTTTGCTTTGCTTTTTTTGCATTTCCAAAGGGTCTTGCACGGTTTGTTTGCTTTTCTTTTTCTTTTTTTCCTTCAGCTGGAACGGATTAATCGCGTTTCCGATGGGTCTTGCACAGTTTGTTTGCTTTCTGCTTTGCCTTTTTTGCATTTCCGAAGGGTCTTGCACGGTTTGTTTGCTTTTTGCTTTGCTTTTTTTTCATTTCCAAAGGGTCTTGCACGGTTTTGTTTGCTTTCTGCTTTGCTTTTTTTGCATTTCCGAAGGGTCTTGCACGGTTGTTGTTTTTTTTGCTTTCTGCTTTGCTTTTTTTGCATTTCCGAAGGGTCTTGCATGGTTTGTTTGCTTTTCTTCCCCCCCCCCCTTCGGCTGGAACGGATTAATCGCATTTCCGATGGGTCTTGCAGTGGTGTTGTGTGTTTTTTTGGTGATTTTTTTCCTTTGGCCGGAACGGATTAATTGCATTTCAATGCATTCCTATGGGAAATGGTGCTTCGACTTACAACCATTTCAAGTTATGACCGGAGTTCCGGAACCAATTAAGTTCGTAAGTCGAGGCACCACTGTATTTAGTAATATTTTGACAGTGAAAAAAAACATGTGCATTGCACAGAACATCTCTACAAGGTCTGAATGCAGGCCAGGCCTGTTCTAGAGATTTAATGGTCATGACTAAAAGAAGATTAGCAATCCCCCATCTTCAGCACCATTTTAAAAAATAAATACAATTCTTAGGGTTCCTTGCAAGACATCCATGATAAATAGGAACAGTTTTTAAATTTATGCTTGACAGTCCTCTCCTCTCAAGAAGGAAGGAAGGAAGGGAAGGGAAGGAAGTGCTGCCTTTGAACAGTATGGAGAGAGATTAAGTTTTTCCCCACACTTGATGCTGGCACAGATAGAAAGAAATAAGTAACACATGCCCTGTAGTTTCCTTGTGTGATCTGGCATTACAACTTAACAGTCAGAAGAGTGAAAATGCAGAAGAGTAAAAATACAGTGTAGGAAATAAGGAATAAAAAGAAATGGCCGGCTAGCAGAGCAAATTTCTCCCCTGTGTGAGGCAGGACTCCTGTGTCCTAAACTAAATCTAAATATCAGTCTTAGGCTCCACAGCTCTTCTGGTGATTCCCCTTGCCCAGCTGGGTTTAGGGATAATCTGTGGACACAAACAGCATAGTCAGCAGTGGTGGGTAATAACAATCCTTAGAAATGCCTTAACATTTCAGCCAGCCAGACTCTTCAGTGCAGCTTGTTTCTCTGACTCAGCTAATGCAAGGCAAGGTTATGATTGCAGATATGCTGCAGTTCAACAGGAAGACAGAAAAAGAAAAGAAGGTGCTATTGTGTGTAGAATTCAATTTCCTATAAATACATGCATTGAAGGTAAAGGGTGGGAGGAGATGCCTGCTGAAGTCTTAGAAGCTGAAAAGGCTTCTAAGGCATGGAATTGGAAATGCATACACAGTGCCCTCATCTTCTTTGCCCTACTAAGCACTGGCAAGATAGCCTGATTTGGATTGTGGCTATAACATGGAAAGAGCGGTGTTCACCCTCCCACATCAATCCTTGATGGCATCCTCTCTGAGCTGCTATTAGCACTAACCGAACAGGGTATCCATGTAGCTTTTGTATCCTCTCTCTCTCTCTCTCTCTCTCTCTCTCTCTCTCTCTCTCTCTCTCTCTCTCGGATTTTTATATCCCTGTTGTCTCATCTAATTTGATCCTAAGATTTAACAGATCCTGGGCAATGCACTGTGGGATCAAAATGTACCATAGCTTCCACGGGATCAGCAGTTTCTCAGACCCAAGTCTTGTTCTGGGATAAAAAGGACCAAAAGATTAGCCAAGACTAACGTAGACAAGGCTCCATATAAACATATTCCTTTCATTTACCCACCTCTTAAGGAAGAAAGAAATGGAACACTTAACTGTTTGACTAACTAAAGCAAATATCATAAATTTTAGGAGTCTGCAGACCCCCTTCCAGTTGGTAAATTTAACCATCCACTTGAAAAGAGAGGTACACATTTAGTACTTTGTTGGAAGAGTCTGAACTGTTATAAAAATAGTAATGTGCCTGCCCAGCCTGCAGTTTTTCATCACTGAGATCCCGGTATCCAAAGATCTGTCTGAAGAATACTGCAGTCAACAGCTGTTCTCTATCCAAATCTATCAAAGAGCCATATTTTAAGACATTACACTCCATGTTATACAGCAGTTGACTCCTTGCATTTACCATTGCTGTCCCAGCCTGGAAATAAAGAGGCAAGACACAGGTTGTTGGTTTAAAACTTGGGCCACAACTTTATTAACTATTTAAACTAAATCCCCCAACTACAAGGGGGCCTAACATAGTGTGATATTCTTCCAAATCCAGACCATTCTAGAGCAGGGCGAGCTCCTATTTCTGAATCGTGCTGTCCACTGTACATCACACCTTCAGGTGCTCTGTGATTAGGGTACCCCCCACCGTCTCAGCCCACCAAGCCTCATGACCCTAAGTGAACTGTTGGCCGGGAGGTCCCCCCATGAAAAACCACCTCTCCTCAGATGCCCGATTGGGTCCACCTGACAGAGAGATGGAATAATTTTGCACCACGTGTCCTCCATGAACTCACCCCGACTCTTCTCTTCGCATTACCCACCATGGTCTGGGGCTATTTATATGCCCCAAGCCCACCACCCAAGCCGAAAATTTTGGCTCGAAGGCCCCCTTGTATATCCCTAAGAAAAAGGCCCATACCCAAATCAGACAAGTGAACACCGTCACTTCTGTACAATTCTTATAATTCTTAAACTACAACATAAACATAAACATAAAATACATAAACCAAAATACAAATCAACTGTGTTCCCCACCACCATAGTCGGGACCTCTTGCAGTAATTCTCTTCTTCCTCTATCTTTATTCTTCTTCTTCCTTTATTGTCCTCTTCTCCAGAACTGCATTGATTCTTGATTTGGAGCTTTCCCTTTTCCTCTTGTTAGCACATATTCCAAAAATGTGCCCCATATATCATAAAAATTATTCTTTTTCATCTCTCCTTTCTTAACCTTTAAGTTACAAGTTAACTTATCATTTATAGCAATGTTCCATATTTCATTATACCATTCTTCCATTCAAAATTAGACTTTGATTTCCAATTCCTAGCTATTATTAATCTGGCTGCTGTTAATAAATTGGTAATCAACTCTCTAGTCACCTTATCATATTCCACATTCTCAAATATTGATAACAGAGCTATCTCAGGATTAAATTCTATATCTTTTTCACATGTGTCATTTAGTTCTTTAAAGATTAGCTTCCAAAATCTTTGTACTTTTTGGCATTCCCACCACATATGAAAGTATGTAACAATTTCCTTCTCACACTTCCAACAGACATTCAGATAACTAGAGTTAATTTTATTCAATTTTGTCGGTGTCAAATACCATCTTAAACCCAATTTGAAAAGATTTTCTTTTATTCTCACCAACATAAATCGTAAAACCCTCATTTTCCACATCTTCCTCCATTCTTCATCATTTATTCTTTTTCCTAAGTCTTGTTCCCACACTAACTTCAATCCTTCTTTCTCAGTCTCTTCTTCTTCTAGATCTAGCAGGAATCTATACATTTTACTCACTGCACCCTTTACTGAATCAGTCATCTGAATATCTTCAATTGATAATAGAAATTGTTCATACTTGGTATATTCTCTACCTTTATTATACCTCTTTACCCATTCATTAGTCCATCTTTCTAATTGCATATAATTCAACCATGATATATTCTTATTTTGAAGGATTTGTTTCATTTGATCTTTCGATCTCATTTTATACATCCAGTCTTTTAATCTAATCACTTTTTTTTCTTTGAATAATTCTGCATAAACTTTCATATTGGCAGGAAAATTCTCTATTTCAGTCACTAATCCTAATGGAGAGTTAAACGGACATACATTTTTTTTTTTTTTGAAATTTTTTTTTTTCCCTTTATTTTAAATTTAAACAAAAACATATAACATACAAACTAAAATACAATTTAACTGTGTTCCCCACCACCATATGCGGGACCTCTTGCCATAATCTTCCTCTTCCTTCTTCTTCTTCTTCTTCTTCCTCTTCTTCTATTGTCCTCTTCTCCAAAACTGCATTGATTCTTGATTTGGAGCTTTCCCTTTTCCTCTTATTAATACATATTCCAAAAATCTCCCCCATATATCATAAAAGTTATTTTTTTTCAACTCTCCTTTCTTAACCTTTAAGTTACAAGTTAATTTATCATTTATTGCTATATTCCATATTTCTTTATACCATTCTTCAATTTGCAATTCGACTTTTGATTTCCATTGCCTAGCTATAATCAATCTAGCTGCTGTTAATAAGTTGGTTATCAATTCTTTAGTCATTTTGTCATATTCCACATTCTCAAATATTGATAACAAAGCAATCTCAGCATTAAATTCTATATCTTTTTCACATATGTAGCTTAATTCTTTAAAAATTTGTTTCCAAAATCTTTGCACTTTTTCACATTCCCACCACATATGAAAGTATGTACCAATTTCCTTCTCACATTTCCAACAGACATTCGGATGATTGGCATTAATTTTATTTAATTTTGACGGTGTTAAATACCATCTTAAACTAAGTTTAAAAAAATTTTCCTTTATTCTTACTGACATAAATCTTAACACCCTCATTTTCCATATCATCCTCCATTCTTCTTCATTTATTCTTTTCCCAATATCTTGCTCCCACACTATTTTTAATCCTTCTTTCTCACTTTCCTCTTCCTCTAAATTAAGAAGAAGTAAGTAAATTTTGCTCACAGTACCTTTCACTGAGTCAGTCATCCGAATGTCCTCATATGACAATAACAATTGTTCGTATTTTGTATATTCTCTACCTTTATTATATTTATTTACCCATTCATTAGTCCATCTTTCTAATTGTATATAATTCAACCATGAAATGCTCCTATTCTGAAGAGTTTGTTTCATTTGATCTATCGATCTCATTTTATACAACCAATCTTTCAATCTAATCACTTTCTTTTCTTTAAATAGATCCACATATACTTTCATATTGGTAGGAAAATTTTCTATTTCTGTCACTAATCCAAGTGGGGAATATGATGAACATAAATTCTTTTTGCACTTATACCATATATTTAACAATGTCTTTAAAAATGGATTATTAATTTCCCTTATTTTATCTTTCTTAATTATACCAAATAAATATGTTTCTATATCTGCCTGTAATTCTGATGATTCCATCTCCCACCAAATTAGCCTTTCTGGATTATATATAATTTCCCCAATAAACCTCAATTGGTTAGCCAAATAATAATTTTTTATATTTGGTAAACCTATACCACCTTTTTGCTTTGTTCTATACCAATACTTTTTATTTATTCTAGATCTCTTCCCTTCATTACAGTATTTATTAATTATTCCTTGCCAAAATTTCAAATCATCCTCTGTTAACTGTATTGGTAGCATTCTAAATAAAAAATTAATTTTTGGTAAGATTTTCATTTTTATCAATGCAATCCTTCCAAACCAAGATAGCTTAAAGTTACTATATTCCTGTAATTTGTTTTTAATCACTTCCTTTAGTTTATTATAATTATATTCCTTTATTTTTTGAATATCTTTTGCTAGATCTATTCCTAAATATTTAATTGATTTGCATAATCTGAAATCATATTTTTCAACACACCTTTCTTGTTCTACTCTATTATGATTAAATAACATTAATTCAGATTTTTGCCAATTCACACATAATCCAGTTATTCTTCCAAATTTTTCTAAATGAGTTCTAATTTTATCTACGCATTCTAACGGATTTTTCACTGTCAACAAGGAATCATCAGCAAATAAATTAATCTTTATTTTATTCTTTTTCCCCATACCTTCGATTAAATCATCATTCCTTATTACATTTGCCAACATTTCAATAATCAAACAAAACAGAACTGGAGAAAGAGGACAACCTTGTCTAGTGCCTCGGCCTAAAGCTATTTGTTCTGTAATCCCATCATTAACTATTACTACAGAGGTATTCCCCAGATATAGTTGATCTATTATCCCCCTAAATTTCTTTCCAAAACCCCAACCTTTTAACAAAATCTTTAATGTTGGCCATTCCACGCAATCAAATGCCTTAAATATATCTAATGATAAGATACCTGCCTTCAATTTGTCTTTTTCTATATTGTATAAAATATTCAATACCCTCCTAGTCAAATTCTCCATTTGTCTACCCTTTAAAAAACCATTCTGATCCTCTTTAATATATTTTATAATAAATTTATTAATTCTATTCGCAAGTATTGCAGTAAAAATCTTTGCATCTTGATTTAATAGTGAAATGGGTCTATATGAACTTGGGTCTGTTAAGTCTTTATTAGGCTTTGGGATAAGAGTTATTAATGAATGTTTCCAAGAATCTGGTATTCTCTCTCCTTCCAATATTTCATTATAGAGCACTTTTAACTTAGGGATCAATATTGGTTTAAAAGTTTTATAATATTCTGATCCTAAACCGTCAAAACCTGGAGTTTTACCATTTTTTAATTTATTAATAATCTCTATAATCTCTTCCTCTTTTATCTCTTTATCTAAATCCTTTTTATCATTCTCTGATAATTTACTCTTAACATTTTCTTTAATATAATTTTCTATATCTTCTTTCGATACACTATTACCTTTATACAAATTTTGATAGAATTCATGTATTATCTTTAGTTTTTCTTTCATTAAGCTACAATTCTTTCCCGTTTTGTCTTTAATCACTCCAATTATATTTTTTGCTCTTTTAGTTTGAACTAATCTAGCTAAAAGTTTTGAATTTTTATTACTGTATTCGAAAAAATTCCTCCTAGCGTATATCAAGTCTCTCTGGACCTTTTCTAGCTCTATACCTTCTAATTCCTTTCTTTTAGCTTGGATCTCAATTAATTTTTTGTTATCTCTATCCATAAAATATTTGCTTTCTAAATCCTTTAATGATTCTACAATTCTATTTATATTTTCTTCTCTCAATTTTTTTAATCTACAGGATTCTCTTATGGCGATTCCTCTCATGACTGCTTTCATAGTGTCCCATAACACTCCTATTTTATTCCCACCTGCTTCATTAAATGACCATATTTCCAACCATTCTTTCTTAACTTTATCCACAACCTCTGTATGTTGAAAAATATTGGAGTCCATTCTCCATCTTCTAGCTTCTCTATAGTCCTTCTTAACTTTCATCTCTAACACCATCAACGCATGATCTGTTATTTTTATCACATTAATATTTGTATCTACTACTTTTGAAATTAAGTTTTGTGAAATAAACATAAAATCTATTCTAGAATAACTATTATGTACAGAAGAATAATATGTAAACCTTCTTTCATCTCCCTTTAATTCTCTCCATATATCTTTCAGATCCGTAGTGTTTAATATCTTACTCAGGAGGGTACCTCTTTTATTCAACTCATCTTTTTTACATGTGGATTTATCTTTCACCTTATCCAGAACCATATTAAAATCTCCTGCCATAATCACATATCCTTTCCTAACCTTTTCCATTTCTTCAATCACAGTTCTATAAAATTCTCCTTGATTCATGTTTGGTGCATACACATTTACTAATGTATAATCTTCCTCCCCCATTTGACCTTGAATTATCAAATATCTACCATTACTATCTTTTATTACTTCTTTCATCACAAATTCACAATGTTTAGATATTAATATTGCTACCCCTCTAGATTTAGAGGTCCCAAATGCTTTTTCATATATATGGATGTTTTGTAATTTCAATTCATTGACTCCATCCTTTAGTTGATGTGTCTCTTGTAAATAGATAATGTCAACTTTACTTTTCTTTAATAATAATTCTATCCTCCTTCTCTTTAACACAGACCCTAGGCCTTTCACATTTAAAGTCGCTACCCTTATGTTTTTCCCCATATCCGTTCCTTTCTCTGCCTCTTATGCGGTCCCTTTGTGCATCTCACATAACAAAAACAAAACCAAAAACAACTAAAAAAAATAAATTCACCAACCTCTAGTTTCCTATCCCTATCCTTCTTACCTACATATAAATTATTTTCCTCCCTCCCGTTTCCCCACGTCTCACTAATGTTCGGCGCGAGCTCTGGGAGGGGGGGAGACGTCACCCCCACCAGTCCGGACCCCAGCCAAACCCTCATCCCAATTTCACCCCACCTCATATTTTTATCTATATATATACTCAAATGCCTTCCCTCCTAACTTTTAACATCTCTTCTTCTTTCTACCACCCAAGTCTAATCAGGTAATCCAAAACAACAATGAGAAAAAAAAATAAAAAGAAAAAAAGGAAAAGAAAAAAAAATATGAAAAAGAAAAAAAATTTAAAAAAAATTAAAAAAAATTTAAAAAGATCTTATTAATATTATAAAAAAATTTTTTTAATATTATAATAAAATGAGCAGAACAAAAAAAGAAAAAAAAATCCCAACCCTCATTACAAAAAGAAAAATCAAAAATCAAAAAGAAAAAAGAAAAAAAGGAAAAAAAGGGAGGGTAAAGGAGAAAGAAAAAAAAAATTCTTCCGACATCCAGTAACGCCCAGTAATCTCTTCCAATTAAAGTATCTTCTCTCAAAAAATCTTCTCTTTCGGACTACCAGTCTTTACAAAGCTACTTGCTTGCTTGTCCCTTCACTCTCATCTTCTTGCCAAAGTCCCCAGGCTTTCATCAAATCCTTCCCATCTTCAAAGGAGTAGATTTTATGTAGGGTTCCATCCTTCCATATTTTCAAAAAGACAGGGTGGCCCCAGTTGTATCTCTTGCCGTTCTTAATTAAAATTGAAGTGATGGGCTTCATTGTTCTTCTCCACTGGCTGGTTTCGGGGCTTACATCCTGATAGATCTGAACTGAATTTGATCTATAAACTAGCAATTCAGGCTTTTCTTTAATGACCCTAAGAAACTGTTCTTTCTTCATATAGTTAAAAAATCTTAGTATTATGGGTCTTCTGGTTTTCTTTGGGTTCCCCACAAAATGTACTCTCTCAATATCTTCCTCAGCCACATGTTGGGATTTCATAACAGAATTAATCCAGTCCATCACTTCCCCCCTCAAATCCTTTTCTTTCTCATGTTCAAAATTCATTATTTTGATATTATTACGTCTTGAATTATCTTCTAAATAGATAACCTTTTTCTGAAGGTCATCAATCACTTGGTGCCGTTTTGATGCCACGCTCTGGAAATCTTCCAGCTGTTGCAACCTGCCTTCTGTTTTGCCTAAACTTGTCTTAATATCTGTCAATTCTCCCTGCAGTTTTTGTATATCTTGTCCCATCTGTTGGTTCCCTCTTATTAAAATGTCCATTTTAGAGAGTACCTGTCCAAGTTGTCCTTCCATTCCTTTCACGGAAGAGGCAAGCTCTGAAACTTTTTTTTCCATGTTGATTTCAGGAAGGAGGGGCTCCCCCTCTTCCAGCCTTTTTAAACGGGCGATACGCTCGACACTATTATCTGATGGTTTATGGGGTTGTCCACGAACCCAGCTCCTGATTTTATCTCTGCCTTTTCGCATGTATAGACCAAGCTAAGCAAAGATTTATAGCTCAAGGAGTCAAGCCGTGTTTAACAGGCCGTTTTCTGCCTCTCTAGCAGCCTCCGTCTTCTCAGGCAAAAACGAAAGTACTTTCTTCAGATAGATAACAGCATGTTTACACTTCAAAAAGTGTTTCTATCTTTGCCTAAAGCTTTCATCAGAAGTTTAATCGCTATTTACTCACATTTCAGGCAGGGAGAAGGACATTTATCATCCTTTTTAGATTCCAGGGTGAAGAGATGAAAATTCAGCCGTACATTGCCATTCTAGCGGAAGTGACGTCTCCGGACATACATTTTTTCTATACTTGTACCAGACGTTTAACATAGTCTTTAAAAACGGGTTATTAATTTCACTTATTTTATATTTTTTAATTATACCAAATAGATGTTTTTCAATATCCACCTGTAACTGATGATTCCATTTTCCACCAAATTAACCTTTCTGGGTTTTATATAATTTCCCCAAAGAACCTCAACTGATTAGCCAAATAATAATTTTTTATATTTGGTATGCCTATACCTCCTTTTTTTGTTGTTTTATACCAATACTTTTTATTTATTCTGGCTCTCTTCCCTTTATTACAGCATTTATTAATCATTCCTTGCCAAAATTTAAAATCATCTTCTGTTATCTGTACTGGTAACATTCTAATTAAAAAATTAATTTTTGGTAAAAATCTTCATTTTTAACAGTGCGATCCTTCCAAACCAAGAAAGTTTTAAGTTAGTATATTCCTGTAGTTTCTTTTTAATATCTCCTTTTAATTTATTATAATTATGTTCCTTTATTTTTTGAGTATCTTTTACTAAATCTATACCTAAATATTTAACCAATTTACATATCTTAAAATCATATTTATCAACAAACTTTTCTTGTTCTAGTTTATTATGATTAAACAACATTATTTCAGATTTTTGCCAATTTACACATAATCCAGTTATTTTTCCAAATTTTTCTAAATGAATTTTAATTCTATCTATACTTTCCAATGAGTTTTTCACTGTCAATAGGGAATCATCAGCAAATAAATTAATATTTATTTTATTATTTTCACCCATACCTTCAATTAAATCGTCATTCCTTATTGCATTTGCTAACATTTCAATAATCAAACAAAACAGAACTAGAGAAAGAGAGCAACCTTGTCTGGTGCCTCAGCCTAGAGCTATCTGCTCTGTCATCCCATCATTAACTATTACTGCAGAAGTGTTCTCCAAATATAATTGGTCTATTACCCCCCTAAATTTCTTTCCAAAACCCCAGCCCTTTAAAAGGATCTTTAATGTTGGCCATTCTACACAATCGAATGCCTTTAAAATATCTAATGATAAAATACCTGCCCTTGATTTATCTCTTTCTATATTATATACAATATTCAAAACTCTCCTAGTTAAATTTTCCATTTGTCTTCCTTTTAAAAACCCATTTTGATCCTCTTTAATATATTTTGTAATAAACTTATTCATTCTATTTGCTAAGATTGCAGTAAATATATTTGCATCTTGATTTAATAATGAAATAGGTCTATACGAACTTGGGTCTGTCAAATCTTTATTGAGTTTTGGAATAAGAGTTGTTAATGAATATTTCCAAGAGTTTGGTATTTTCTCTCCTTCCAATATTCCATTATAAAGTATTTTTAACTTGGGGATCAGTATTGATTTAAAAGCCTTATAATATTCTGATCCCATTCCATCAAAGCCTGGAGTTTTACCATTTTTTAGTTTGTTAATAACCTCTGTAATCTCTTCATCCTTTATCTCTTTTTCTAATTCTCTTTTATCATTCTCTAATAGTTTACTCTTTACATTTTCTTTAATATAATTTTCTATATCTTCTTTCGATGTACTATTACCTTTATATAAATTTTGGTAAAATTCTTCTTGTTGTTTGTTGTTTAGTCGTTAAGTCGTGTCCAACTCTTCATGACCCCATGGACCAGAGCACGCCAGGCCCTCCTGTCTTCCACTGCCTCCCGGAGTTGGGTCAAATTCATGTTGGTAGCTTCGATGACACTGTCCAACCATCTCGTCCTCTGTCGTCCCCTTCTCCTCTTGCCCTCACACTTTCCCAACATCAGGGTCTTTTCCAGGGAGTCTTCTCTTCTCAAAAAATTCTTGTAATATCATTAATTTTTCGTTCATTAGGCTACAATTGTTTCCTGTTTTATCTCTGATAAAACTTCTGTACGATTCTTGCCGCTGACCTCTTACGTCAGGATGCCATATCACTGACCCGAGTCCAGCCCTCATAGCTCGGCCACTTCGCGATTAACACCATGCCTTGCACAGTCAATGCATCTAGGATCGCAGTCAGCCTTCCACACCAGCCTTGGTACAATGTTTGACCATATCAGTTTCATTGTAGGAAAGTTACCCTTCATGGTCTGCAAATCCTGAATCACTTGTAATATCAATGACTTGCCTGTTCTCATAGTCAAGTCATTTCCTCCCAAGTGAAGAACAAATACATCCGGGGGCGCATCCTTAATATTCAGGAAGTCTCGCTCTAAGAGCTCAGCCCAAAGCATACCCCTCTTTCCTTTTCCTTCCAATGTGGCCAGAGCTCCCAGGCCTAAATTACAGCCCCAACCAGTCCGCAGAACGTGTTTCGCCGCCCAATGAACATAACTGTGGTCATACAAAACAACTCGCAGCCGGGTGGTAGCCGCTCCGAATCCTGAAAGAGAAAACAAACACCACATCTATTATGGAAGAGAACATACATAAGTTTTGAACATGTGCGAGGACCACCATCCCACTTTCTTTATTTGCTCCTCACCATAACCTAACACTGCAGCTGTGGACACTGCACCTATTCTAAAAGAATGGGTGTCAAATTTCCAACCTACAATGCCTGCCTCCTGAAACCCACGGGAAGTAACAGTCAAAAACTGGTATCTCGTGAGTGGTGAGCCTCTGCTCATCCCTCTGCACCTCCCCCCTCCCAAAAGACTAACAAAAAGGGGGGGAAGGCTTTGTCCCTTCACCCCTCAGGAGGCGGCATCATCAAGCTGTGATGCTGCTCTCCGGGCAGGAGAGCAAAGTGTCCCCACCATGGTGACTCAACACCATGGTGGAGTGAACATTCTTCTAGATATCATAATGACTTCCAATAATCTCAGAGCCATCATTGGCTAGGGCAGTTTTGATTTAAACAGTCCAAGAGATCATAGCATACACAAACATATGCATGTGGCAGCTTAATTATTCATACTGTTCTGGAAATTAGGGAGGAGAATAAGTTACTGGAGGAAAAGGGGAGTAGGACAAAATAAGAACCAGGCTGGCCTGTTCAATTTTTGCTTCTAACTGCAGCTTGCAGGGCAGAATTCAGCACATGGAGTTTTTTGCAGTGTGGTGATAAGCACAGGATGAATAGAGATGACTAACAAGAACAGCCCATTACCACTCAAACAATCACATACTTTAGATAGGACTTACTTAGATGAGGGAGCATCTTCAGTGCTGACAATGTCTGATTATCAGAGTGGGAATGTTTCACATCCATAGCTTACAAATTAGCTTATTTTGGTTTGTGATTGGTTATCTGGAGGTAAGTAGAAGCTTTACTTGCAAGTATGATTCCTCAGTCATGAATGTTAGACTCAGACTTGCAAATTGATGGAATCACTTCTTCGGAAAACTAACAAGATTTCAGTGTTTATTGATTTGCTGTCAGTATCATTTGGTTTGGCCCTTAGAGGACTTAGGTTGGAGCAGAATTCTCTCTTTGTTGGTTCAGAAGATCTCTGGAGACCATGAGGTTCTAGTACCCTCACAGAATGCTCTAAATATATAAGGAATTTTAGAGACAAGCAAAGTATTTGATCCAAAATCCCCTAACCTCCTCCTGGGCTCTAGGAATGGTTTAAACATCATCATCATCTTAGAACTGCAGAGTTGGAAGAGACCCTATGCATGTCATCCAGTCCCTGTCAAGGAGGCACAGTGGGGAATAGAACTCCCAACCTCTGGCTCTTCGGCCAGATACATAAACCACTGAGCTATCCAGGAAATATTAGATATATGTCTTCCAAATAATATTAATGGATGGATAAATCAAGAAGAAGGGAAATTCCTATAGTCAATGATGCACATGCTTGTGTCTATATACACCAGGACTACTTTATCAAAACAATGTTTGTTTGTTTTTAAAACAACAAAGAGAGGCCTGATACCAATCTGCAGCATCTTTGTGAGTTTGGCCTAGAAAATAAAAGGTACATGGGCAGTAGTTTGTGGTAAATGGGAAATGTGTGCAAGTAACACAAAGAGAAACATTAAGAGTGAACCAACCTACAGCAGAAGGGAAAAGGCCACGAGAAAAGGACAATATACTGAATGAGAGAAACTGCTAATAGAGAATCATAAAAGGGAATTAGTATAGGAAACTAACTAGAATGTATGGATTCTGTTTCAAAGTTTGTGATGCTCAAACAATTGCAAAAACAAAGGCAAATAAGGAAGGAGAAGACTTTGATATAGGCATAAACAGTTGTTTCCATGGCCATGAAACTGGAGCCAAACTGCTTCCAATTCTATAGAACTTACATGTGGACCTTCTTTGTTGCTGGCCACAACGTAACTACCAAAATTTGCAAATAATTTACTACATTACTACCATTACTTGTAACAACTTATTGGGAGTAATAAAACACAGTCAGTGTGGTGTGGTAGATACTGTGTCAAAGCATTTAAACACAAAACAAAGCAAAAGGAAAAACAGACATTGTGGTATCTTAAAGACTAACTGCTATATTTTAATATAAGCTTTTGTGGAACATGTCTACTTCAAATGACATAAGAGTCAGAATAAAGGGACTATATGGTAAAACAAGTCTAAAATAAAGGGACAGTGGTGTTTGGTTCCATTTCACACCTAGTAATGATTCAAGATCCCTGTTTGGTATTCAGTTCTTTTGAAACTTGGTTCTTTAAACAGCAAGAATGATTAAAGGAAACAACAGCAGAAACATATTGTAGAGAATGACAGACTTTACCTTTGAGCTTTTTTCTTAAAAGATGAGTCTGGTTAGTTGGGAAAGAATATAACAGTAGATAACAGCAGAATTGCCACATTTGGTAATGGTTATATATTTTATTTCAGCTGTTTCCCTCCGGATTCTTGTTCTGTAATTTTTCTTCTCCAGAATAGCAGCTTCTATATCTTGTGCAGAGTATCCTGATAGTCTGTAGTGATTTGAGACATGTTTCCGTTTATTGCAATTTCTGATGTCTGATTTATGCCCATTAATTCTTTTGCATAGAGATTGTCCTGTTTGTCTTATGTAGAGTGCAGAGGGGAAAGTTTGGCAAAAGATGGCATAGATCACATTAGCGAAGGAACAAGTAAAGTGCTCTTGATGTTGTGTGTGACATTGTTGGGTCATGTGATCATGTTGCCAGGGCAAATGTGGGGGCAGAGCGGGCATCTGGGTTTGTACCAGGTTATAATAATTAGGCTTATTTTAGAAACACATTGATGTTGGTGATTTTTTTTTTTTTTGGCACATCAAATACTTTTCTAACATGTTACTTGTAATGGGGCCAGATGAATGTTTCTTCCTACCTCAAGTATGAGGTGGGTCAAGGTTACTGTTTCTTTTCTCTTTTGGAAGGTTTAAACAAGGGTTAATCCTGTTGCTTCTTTCCAGTTCAAGTACAGTGTGATGTGATGCAAGAAGTATGGCCAAATGCCTGCATTTCCTGGGCCACAGGGAACACCTGGAACTTCCAAGAACAGCTTTGGAGGGTGATACATTGTCAGGCTGCACTTTACTTCTCTCTTCTCCAGCCATGCGTAGGGAGAGCTGGCAGCTGGCCATAGCTTCTGCATTGTGTCATGCTCTCATCTTACTGGAAAGAAGGAAGGAACAGGATCCTGCACTATTCTGTAGTGCAGGAAAATTGTTGGTGTGTGTTAAAATATAAGGAAAAGCAAAACCACATATGTAATTAGAGTAAGAGGGAACCCTTCACCCCCAAACAAGGAAAGCAGAATGTTACCTGTAAGTAACACAGAACATTGTTTTTTTCCTTCATTGATAGCACACCAGAATAAACAGGGAAATGTTAAAGTTAAGATATATGGAATCACATGTCTCAAACTGAGCTATTGGAACGATTCCCTATGCCCCCGTTCATTTATCTTCTATATAACCAAGTATCAAATCGGAACATGCCAAATTAATAGAGTCGTTCCTCCTCTGCACCACCAGAGCAGATCTCCATAGTGAGCATCCTATGTTTCTTTCCTTAGGTGGCTCAGAGGAGGAAGCTGCACGATATGGGATATACACGAGCCCATAGAAAATTCAGGGATGGATCAGAGGAGAAACTTATGACAAGACTTCCTCTAAGACCAGCCTCCCAAAGGCAGTCTTTTGCCTAACTGGTGTTTATCAATTTTGCAATGCCTAATAAAAGTAGGAGAACACCAAGTGCCATCTTACATATTTCAGGCAGAGGTGCATTTTCTGTGAAGGCTGTGGGTGCTACCATAGCCCTGGTAGAATATATTGTAAGGTTATTTGGCCAAGGAATCTTTGCAGGGCTGGAAGCCATTATAAAACACCTGAATATTGGGCTGCCTTATCCTGCTCTACCATTTAGTGAGAAACTTGTGGAAGTAGGTGGTTTCAAATAGCCAGTTTGGATTAAGTCACCAGGAAATTCAGTAGGTACTCTTGCACCTCAATAGTGTTCATTCTGTAGTTGAGAATAAGTGATTCCTCAGAGAACAGAAATTAACTGCAAACAAAGCAATGCCAGAAAACAATATGAATGTATGATTTGTGAGGACACCCAAAGACAGCATTGTCGTATATGATAGTTGCCATCTAAAAACATGCTTAATATTCAGCTACATCTCCATTTTAGGTGTGTGTTCATCACTCCCAGGTCTGGCATCTATTAATTTTGTTTCCCAGCAGAAATTGTTGGCACCTTCAACTAAAATCTGTTTTCAATCTGCAGGACATGGCTATTGTGCACTCAGCATACAGTAAGCATATTTTTTAAAAAAACAAAAAACAACCCTGAACAGGGTATAAATCAGTTAATCTCCATAAAACCAAGCATCTCTTTCAGAGATACATACGTTGTTCAAAACATCTGGTGATCACCTGCAAGATTAATCCAATTAACCAAGCAAACTGGGCCTATTCTGCTGGAATGAACATTTTTACAAAGCCATAAAGACACCACTAAACAGCCGAAAGAGGACTCAACTTGTTCAATGGCCACATAATATTGACTATCCATGGCCACTGGGGTGGAGTAGAATATCCTGAAACAGTGCATGGCTGTTGACTGGAGATCTGAAAAGCAGCAGACTCCACTGTAACATTTCATAGCAGGTCTCACTTGTCACTTCCAAACATTTACAGCTGAGCAGTTTGTTGAAAATTGGGCAATTGTTTCCCAAGGACTCATATCCTTAACTCTAGTATTAGGAAGCGGGAGATCTGGTTCAAACCCTGCTCAGCCATGGAAATGCACTGGAGACTGACAATGAAAAAACACACTCCTTAAATATTTCACATACCTTGAAAATTCTGTTGCAGTCACCATAAATTGGCTGCAACTTGTCAACACCTAACACCACCAACATCCTCACATGGAAATAGTTTGTGCCATGACACCTGTCTTACCTCCTGTGTGTGCCTTCTGTCGGTCAACCCTGACAGAAAGCTTGAGCCTTCACCTGGTGGTACTGATGAAAAAGGCAACTCGTGTTTGAATTGCCCTTGTGGGGCATAAACTCAATAATGGATAAGCTGCCCCATTCATTACAGATGACATCAACCCACTGTTTCCTTCAGAGAAGATCAGAAAAGTGGGCCAATTCACAAATCAGTTTTCACGATCGCCCCCCCCCCCTGCAGTGTTAATTTCCAAATGGCGTGGTAACTGCTTGATAACTTGATTTTCTGAGCACATGTGGCAACATGGTTTCAGTTTAAGAGCAATATTAAAATGGTTTTAACTCAAGAAAAGAAAAGAACAGGGCGTTCTAGTGCATCGTGCTATCAGATTGCATCACTGTGATAATATTAGTTATAATTTTCTTATTTTCCGTTGGAGTGGGAGAGGAGCTCCTTAAGACATTGGCAACCACATCCCTTCTCCAGCCATTGTACTATCAGTTTGTTTAATTCATAGTTCTGAACTTGCATCCTATGTAAATACACATGATTTCTGTGCAGGGTTGCAAATAGATGTAGAACAAACACATTTTTGTGATTTACTATGAACTGAGGAATTCAAGCATTTTTACACAAATATTTGCACACAAGTTACATGGGGGTTGAAAAACACTGGCTGAACTCTGGAAGAGTATATAACAGCATAGGTGATGTGTGGCACCAACATTTCCAGTCTTAAAATATCTTACAATTTTAAGATGCCTTAAAACTGGATGAGATGGCAGAAGTGGGTACAGGAAACAGTTGGGCAAGAGGTAAATTACATAGAAAGCCATAGAGATCTCTTAACATAATACATTATTTCTTTCCCACTCTCAGACACACTTTTCTACACACATATTATATTTATTTTAGAACTTGCTATCTTTCCCATCTGACAAATATTCAGGGAGACTTAACATTCTGAAACATTCAATTATCCAAAAAAACCCAAAACCCAAAACCCTCCAGTTTATGAATGTGGCATGTTTTGCTTCCTGTATCTATGATTCAAAATGCCAAGAAATGACCTGATATTGCTGCACAATATCATGTTCGCACTACCAGCAGCGAAGACAATGCCAAGCTTTACATAGCAAAGGGCAGCCTGAATGTTGACAAAACTGCTGGATAGCTCAGTGATTTAGCTATCTGGCTGTGGAGCCAGAAGTTGGGAGTTTGATTTCCCACTGTGCCTCCTCGACAGCAGCTGGATTCGATAATCCATAGGGTCCCTTCCAGTTCTGCAGTTCTGAGACTACTGTTATTAACGTTATTACTATTAACACTGATCGCAGTAGTCATTCACAATGCAAGAGAAAATTCAAGAAGCTGACTCCTTTTTTTCTTCAATTAACCACTTCTTACCCAAACACAAAGCAATAGTCAGGGCTGTTTTCCAAACAACCACATTTCCAAAATGACTTTTCATCACATGGTTTCCTTTTAATTTTTATGTTAATAAGAATTACTTAATTTTTATGTTAATAAGAAGACTTATTTTCCACCAGCCTCCCATGTCAATCTTTGGTGCAATATTTTAATATGACACAGATAACAATGCTGTGAAGGTACTTTATTGTATTATGTATTTTTAGTGAAAGACCTGTACTACTACTACTACTACTACTACTACTACTACTACTACTACTACTACTACTACTACTATTATTTTGTTGATGTTGCTGCTGCTGTTTTGATGGTCTTTCAAAATATTTTTTAAAAAGCATATCCCAGCACTCCAAGCAATCCCAAATCGGGAGCAGCCTTAGGGATGGGCAATCAGAGTGCCCCCCCCTCAGGACACCAAGCTAAGATGAACCGAAGGGCACACCAAAGGGAGGTGAGGCACACCAAATGAGCTAGTGGGGCCCTCAAAGCTAAGAGTGTCAAGCTGAGCCAGAGGTGCATGGCTAAGCTGAAGTGAAACTCAAGCTTGGCCTGATGGCACTCAGTTGACCTGGAACATGAAGCTAAACTGAAAGGAGTGCTACAATCTATTTTTTAAATGTAATGTTTATAGTGAGCAACCAAAAGATAAGAACTGCTGCAACCCAAAAGAAAATTGAAAGGAACTCTTCTAATAGTTTTTCTGTTCTGTATGGTGTTGTGTCATGGCTCAGAATTTTGTATTTTCTTTCTTTCTTTCTTTCTATCGACATGTGGCTTTCTTTTGACATGTGGCTTATGCTGAGAAAGCACAGATTTGAACAATAACATTCTTTTAGTTTTATTTAACATTTTATTAGTTTTTCAATATATCTACATTCAGTTCGTGCTTGTTAAACATCGTGTTACATGGGTTGCTTATAATTATTTGTTTTTGCATCTTGGTGTCTTCTTAGTTGTCCCTTCAAAGTCTTCACATCTTTTAAGCATTTGAACCAATCATGTGTGTATTTTAGTGTACAATATTGGCTATTATCATAATATTGCTCTCATAGTATACAATGTTCTCAAAATCCTCTAATAAAATACCTAATAAAAACAATTCTGGTTTCAAATCTATCTAATTTTGAGGCAATTTAATCGATCAACTTTGTATTTTATACCAATAATAACGAAATAGATTCCTAACACATAATAAATGTTATCTAAAGCATTTTATATCGATTTTCTTTATATAATTATTTAGCCATTTCTATCTCCACATTCTCTATCATGTCTATATCAATATCATATCTAATATATGTTAATTAAGTACTATTTGTTTTGCCTCTTTCTTATGTCTAGCTTCAATTTGCCTTAAGAACCTTCAATTTATCTTAAGAACCTTTACCCTGATTAGTGATCCCTTATTTCAGTTTGATTCCTTTTTCTAATATATAAGATGTGTCCCCTTACAATTCCAGAAGTTAGGTGTATACATGCTTTCAATGTTGAAGGCCACCTTAATATTTTTTTTCCCTTTACATCTTTTAAATAACTCCTTCTCTTGTTTGTCTTTCCCCAACTCCTGTTCCTATCTCTCTAAAAATTCTGCCGTCCCTTGTACCATCTGAGATCATTTTATGCACTTGGTCTATCTCCAATAGATCTTCCAGGCTCTTTTTAATTAAATCTGCTGGTTCTCTCCCCTTATCTTCCCTTAGCACATCTAAAACTCTCGTCGGCTCCAGGGTTAGAATTAGATCTCCTAAATTTTCTCCTCTGATTTCCTCCAGCCCCTCCTTTGATTGGCATACATCATCCACCAACCTCTCATTTCCTGAACATTCTTAATGGAGAGCTATCCTTTGAGAACGATCCATTAAAGGTGGGCAGATTTATTTCTGGAACTCTAAGATTTGTAGTCCAAAAACACAGATTTGCATACCTCTACAATCCACATCACATCTCAGATCTTAGAACTGGAACTACAGTGCATGAAAAGCAGTAGGAACAAATAAAAGAGCTCACTTTAGAGTTTTTTCAAATACATTTCTGGAGATAAGCCGAGGAGTAGCAGGGCCTGTTACCCTGGCTGCAGTGTTTTGCAATTCTACACAAAGACACAATCATGTACAACCTGGTAATGCTGTGGAGATGCAAGACTGCCTTGAGGGGAAGAGCAATTGGGTCAGTTTACCTTAAGAGCCTGCAAACAAAGGGCCCCTTTTCCCTGTTCCTGTGTTGCCCATTCTGTCCCTGCCACCCTCGTCATTAGGATGCTTGGCATTTAAAAAAACAAAATTCAGAAAAAGAGAAAATGGTATATTACAACTGTAGGATGATACTGAATCTTAGAATGTAGTTGTAACACAAAAGGCCTTGCCCCCAGCTGAGATGAAATAAGTATTTTACAGAGCTGTGTGTGAAACAGATTACGTATATGATACTTTGTGGTTTAAGTGTTTACTTAAAGCTTTGGTGTGAATTCAGTCTGGTAAAGAACAGGCTAAATAAACTATTTTTATTCCTTTGGACAAACATACGTTGGCTGTAAAATCCATCTTTCCGAAGCTGGAAGAGAAGAAGAGGCCTGTGGTCTAACTGTAAGGAAGTCTAAGCCCATCACAATCAGCCAAAATCTTCCTTTATATCTGAGCAGCATTAAAGATAAGACTGTTTGGGTTTGCTTATGATTGGTGTAGGCCAAGTAGTCCCAGTTACAGAGTTTGCTGTAAGGAGAGGAGAAACAGGGAAGGCTTTATGGAGGGATTCTGTGACAAAGCAGGTGGTCTGTTGTTTCAGAAAAAAAAAACTCCAGGCTTGCTGGGGAAAGAGTTCAAGTGTGGGACAAGTAAGTAACTGAATGAGTACCACCTAAGATTTCCAGGGAAAATCTGAGGAGAAAAATGTTCTACAGCAGTTTCCTGCACAACAAAGACATTGAAGTGGTGTGATGCCAGGCCTTAGAAAGGATTCCTTCCTGAGTGAATAATGAAGAATGCAAGCATCAGGCCACAGTGAGATGACTGTGACACACGCACACACAGAGAGAAATCAGAAGGAAGATCTGCCAGAAAGAGTTTGATGAGTAATCCTGGGGGTTGTGATCCAGAACATTTGGAGGGCTGTGTTCTGCCCTCCCTTGGCCTTGGGCCTCATGTGGAAAAAGTCATTTCCAACATCTCTGTTTAAATTATTTCCTCTCTTACTTTTTTGGTAACTCAAATTCCCAGTTCCACAGCCTGTATTTGTGTTAGCTTAATGCATTTGCTGACCTGCCAGGCTAATTGCTGGCACTGCCAGATGAATGTCAGTTGGCAGAGGATGGCCATAAATGTGGAGCAATCACAGGCTATGCTGCATTCTCTAGTCCTAATAATATTACCTCTCAAGTAGAGGAAACAGGAAGACCTTCTACAATAAAAACAGTGGAGAAGTAGATATATATTGAGTGACAGTAGAACATAGGTGGGAAGCTGGGTATAATTCCTGTAATTGTTGTGGGAGTCTAAAAGCAAAGATAAAACCAATAAGGGCACACTCTTTGAAAATGATTTCATGCCGCATGTGCTCTCAACATGATCAAGCCCTTCATCTGAACAAAGACTGTTCTGAGACCTTCATAGTCGATATAGAGCCTAGCCAAAGCTGAGTAAGAGCTAAACCAGATGTTAGAGAAAATGTGCATCTTTCCTGCAATTAGCCTATTTTTCCTCATAGATCTGTGTCTCTGCAATCACACTTGCTAGATAAGCCCATTTTTATATTCCAGTAACCAACCACACACATAAAAAATGTGCTAAAAAGCAAGATATGGAGCTGAGACATTTGTGCAATGAAAAACATTGTTTTTCTCCACTAGAAAGAATGCCTGAATACAAGCTAAGTATATTGTATACTTTGGGATGGGCAGGTTTTGATGGTTCAGGAACCATTTCTGCCCTTCTCACACCCTAGAGAGCTGCTCCCCTCCCAAAGCACAACCCCTATTACCATCATTATATAAAAAGGCCAAATCATGTTCCTCAACACTTGAGGGAGTATGAATTGCCACAGGAGGAAGGAAAAAAAAGGCTTTACAGAATGTTGAAATATCAGGGTCCTTTAGGATCCACAAGACCCCTCGCCTCTGGAACCCCTTGCCCCTTGAGATTCGCCTGGCACCCTCACTTAGGGTTGCCAGATACATGGGTACCAAAAGGAGGACATAGAAAGACAAAAAAGAGGACAGAGGAGGACGTATTGAATGTTTCATTTGAATCGTTCCTGATTAAACCCGCAATCAATACAATTTTCTTACAATAGCTGCCAATAAATGTCTCTTAGTGAACTGACCAAGAAACAGTCATGATAAAAAATAAAAATAAATTCAATGGAGGCTTTTTTTCAAAATACCAAAAAACATTATTTAAACAGCTAATTGTACCCGAACCCATCCCGGCCCGGCTGCGGGATCCCCTGGCTGCTCGTACTCTGCACAGGCTCAGAGGCTACCTTGCTAATCTGGAAACCCAAACAAGGCTCCGGCGCAGGCAGGGGGAAAGCGGCGCCGGGCAAAACCGAACGAGGCAGCCTCCCCTCCCCCGAGGGTCATAAGTTCAAGGCTGGGGATGTGGGAGTAGTCCCCAAAAGGGACTTTGAACACACACAGTCCGGGCGCTCGCCTTCCCATCAATGTGCTCGGGTGCTGCTTGCTCCTGCTTGGCTTGACGGGCAGCGCTCTGCTTGCACTGCCTTTCTGGGCTCCACGTGGGCTGGGAGGGCATGGCGGATCACTGAGCAGCTGCCTCCGCGGTGGGAGGGGGCGAGGGCTGCGCTCCAGCGCCGGCGGCAGGTAACGGGGGATGGGCGGTTGGGGCGGGGAAAGACGGGGAGTGGGGGTCCTTCCATCTCTCCCCCTGCCATCCAAAATTATAACGTAAAATATACAAAAGCCTGACATTTTAAAGGTTTTTATCTTTGCCTGCCGGACGGAGGACATTAGGCTATAAAGGAGGACATGTCCTCCTTTTGCCTGATGTCTGGCAACCCTACCCTCACTGGGAGTTTTTAAGAACAAGCTGAAGACCTGGTTCTTCAGGCAGGCCTCCCCCCCTTCCATTTCTTAGTTATCTATGTCTTACCATCTTGGACTTGGCCTATCTCTATGTTGGTTGATATTGTTGTTTTGATTTTTGTTTTATACTCAGACTGTAAGCCGCCCAGAGTAGATTCGTTGAATCTAGATGGGCGGGGTAAAATCCGGAAAAATAAATAAATAAATAAGGCTAAACAAGGAACCAACTGCAAAATGCATTGAACCCATCCTTTATCTAGTTTGCCATGAAGATGGCTACCTTAGGCAGACTTGAGTTTCAAGAAAGGGCAACAAATTCTGAGTTTTTTTCAGTGTGAGTGACTGGTTTGTAATATCTGGAGCCCTGAGTGCCAAAATAACCTGGCTAGTCTTCTTTATTATGCACCTTGATAGGGCATATAATGTCAATGGTACATCATAATTTTGCCTACCTGGCTAAACCCCACACCAAGTATAAGTAAGACATCAGGTGTGGCTCTTCGGTCAGATAAAACATCTGGTATATAATTACTACTAGTGGATTATGGTGTGAGTGGAAGGGAGCTTCCTTTGCCACTTCAGATTAAGCCTCTCTTCCACCTCACTTGGACCATGGGCTGCTTCTGAGAACCAATGTATTTTCCGTGCAGATATCCAGCAACAACTCCTCTTTCATCAGGCAGAAGTGGAACTGTGCTTTTGAGAAATCTATCAAGATTGCAAGAGAAAGAGAAGTACCCTTGAAAAGAAATCAAGGATGCCCGAGCCACGGAACCATTATGCTCACAGCAAAAACATTTTTTTAACCCAAATCGAATCACTTGTCTGAGGTACTTATTGATAGTGCAGCACATAATGCATTGTTGATCTGTGACAGGTTTCTCTAAAGTTGGTTGAGTATTGGAATGCCAGCCTGGGTTTTTTCTTACTGAGTAGCACAAGGAAATCTGTGCCTTTTCTAGAATTCTTACTTACACCACTTTGCTTCTTTTCCTCATCCTTTATTCTGTCGGGTCCGCTGGCATGCGTCGCCATTGCGGACCTCCTTTGCCTTCCCCCTCTGGAAACAGCGTGAGAAGCTAGAAGTGCGCGCGCGCTCGGGGGGATGGGGGAGCGTCCATAAAAGGACACTTCCCCATGTGTTCAGCCTCTTTCCGAGGCTTCAACTCCCTCAGCAGCTGTGCAGCGCGCTGAGGGAAATTTTCTGCTGCGTCAGAACACGGGAAAGAGAGGATGACATTGGGGGGTGCATCGGCACTCCCCGAGGTTTGGCTTTGATTCGGATTCCCAGCCTGGCCCCCTTTGTGAAGAAGTGGATCAATTCAACGGATTTTAAATAATAAATAAATAAATAAATAAATAAATAAATAATATTTACATATTATTTGATTTAATTATAATCTAATTTCATTAATTGTTTTACATTGTACTACAAAAAGGGGGTCTTGGTTGGTCCCTTTTGGGGGCTTCTGGGACTTTTGCCCCCTGGTTGGGGACCAGCTGAGGTGATCGGCAAGGGAGTCTAAAGCGCATAAAAGGGCAAAACTTAAAGGCTTAGCTAATGACCTCTTGTCCCGTCTTGCATCTTTAGAAAATGATAGGCAAAGACCGGCTGTGGACACAGAAGAGTGACATTCTGGAGAATTTGAAGGTACAACAGAAGAAGGACGTGCAGCTCGATCACGTAAATCCATTGGGAAGAAAGAAGCCCCGAGACGCGCTGCAGTGGCCGAGACCAGATCTGATGGGGAGTTGCCTTCCACAAGTTCAGATGCTGCAGGGAGTTCTGTACCGGGTGAGCTTGCCGTTGCACTGGACACTAGTGGGGCACTAACAGTTTGGCCTTGGGGGGTTGGACCACAGTGGACAAGTCAGACTGGGGTTGGCTCACAGTGGTCCAGTCAGGCTGTGAAGGTGGGCCAATGGGGCTGGGCACTTACCAAGGACCAATTCCTGGTACTTGGTGGCCTCCTTACCAGGCACCATCTTTCGCCAACCAACCAGGGCAGGCCGTCGGAGTTGGAGTTTGGCCTTACCCCTCAGTCTCAGACACAGGTTATAATTCTGTTCCCCTTAAGGCTTTGCCTTTTGGGGATTACTCCCTCCCAATGGACGATCACTTGACGCCGGCTATGAGGGGAAAAATCCGGTGGGGTAATTATGTAGACATCTTTCAATTATTAAATAGAGATGTGGATGCTAAAGAAATCAAGAAGGAGGATGAAGTAGAGAAGGAAAGGCGATTGTTCCATCGAGGAAATTTGTCCAGTTTTAGCATTGAAAAATATTTAGATTGGTGAGGTGATACGCAGGGTTACCTTTTTTGTCACGTTGATGGATTGCTGTTAACAAGGTACCAGTTCTGGAAAATCACAGGTGTTGCTTTAGAATGTGTTGGCCTGCAGGGGTGGCGGTTCAGAACTCATTCATTCCGGATTGGGGCAGTTTCGACCACAGCTAATTTAGGATACATCCCAGAGGAGATTAAGAGGGTTGGTAGATGGTCATCTAACCGATACAAGCGTTACATTCGTGACATGCCGCAGTTGTAGGCCGGTGTCTGGCTCTTTGTATTTCGTTTCAGGAGTAGAACGGACTGGCTGGCAGTAGATGATCTAGCTAGTGGGGCACAGCTTCATTTTCTGGGCAGCAAAGTATGCAGGCAGATCGGCCTGGGGCTGTGATTTGGGACTTGGACCATTCATTAAGTTGAGCTGGATCGGCCAGATAGGAATGCGTTGGCGAGATTTCACTGAGTTGTTATCAGTGGCAAGTTTCAGTACACCCCCAGATGTGCTGTTGATCCATCTGGGTGGCAATGACTTAGCCAAGCAAAGTGGCAAGTCACTTGTTTTGGATATATTAAGAGACCTGCGCAGTTGGAAGACAAAGTATCCGAGTTCCAGAATTGTTTGGTCCACAATCATACCACGTTTTGTGTGGCCTGTGGATTGCAGTGCCAGTTGTTTGAATAGGGCACATAGGAAACTTAATAAGGAAGTTTGTAGAGCAGTTGTTAATGGGTTAGGTTTGGTTATTGGACACCCAGAGATCCGTTTGGACCGACCGTGGCTTTACAGGGGTGATGGTGTTCACTTGTCGGATGATGGGTTGGAGGTCTTTTTGACTGACCTGCAAAGGGGCCTGTGTGCCGAAATTTTCAGCTTGATGGGGGGAATGGAGCATAGTTAATTTAGCCCATTCCGTGGTGGGTAGTGTGGAAGGAATTTGAATCAGTGAGTGCCCAGGGAGTTCAATGTAGGGGTTAGCACGTCCGACCTCTAGGCACTGCGGATCGTGAGGTTACAGTGCCAGGAGGAAAGACCTGCTGGGGCCCTCCCCAGGCTGAGGGCCACCAAAGAGAGGTGGCTTACAGGCCCGGGGGGGGGGGGCTTGAAATTATGCTGTCCGGAGGACAGTGCGACAACGGGGCGTGAGACTCGCCCATATAAGGTTGGTGAGGGGTCCCGTGAGACCTTTGGCACCAAACCTGATTCCACACTACCGCAGGCCCCTGCATTTCATGTTACAATATGTTTCAATAAAGTGTGGCCCTAGTTTTACCCATCACCTGCGTCTCGCCTCGTTATTCCAGGGTGGGAGGGCAATGTTTCTTGTTGCTTCTTGTCATTTCCACATCCAAATGTGGCTCCAGATATCCCTTCCCCTTTCTCTGCTTTCCTTCCCACCCCTCCTCCTGCCAAAATGTGAAGTTTTGTGTGTACAGAGTGTTAAATTAATTAAGGGTGTGTATAAAATGCAATCCTGGAAATATACTGTACATAGTACTTTAAAAATGAGGTTTGAACAACAGTTTATTAAGAGTAGCTGGAAAACTATCAGCCAGCTCTCCAGCCAAGTCTGGAAACAAGGTATTTGTATGATAACCTCACCTTGGAAAATATTTTTTCCCCCATGACAGTTGAACATATTTAGGTTGTAATGTCTTAAAATGATTGGAGATGGTATTTGGAAGTCCTTTAACATTCACTTCCTGTAGCTACTATACACTGGTTTTATAGTACCTTAGTTTATCAGTTCCTTTATTTTACAAGCCTTTATTCCTCCAGGCTTTGTGAATCTTAGTTACAACAATAATTCTTATCATAATGGCAGCTCACCAGATTCTGAGTTACAAGCCCTTGTAGTTACAGGAGGTTCAGGAACAATAGAAATTCTATTATATAATTTTAGTTGGTGCACCAGGTCCTTATACCTCCAGGAGCAGCAGAAAGGATTGTTGATAGTTGATAAAGCAGAGATAAAAAAACAGCCATGAAAAATAGTCAGGGCAAGGAACAAAGGATGGCAGGAGAAGCACACATCAATACAAGAAGCAAGGCAACACTACACACATTAGTTACCGACTACAATCAACAACAGCAGTAGCTGAGGACAACATGGATTTTCCTCCATAGATTAAAACTGGCTCAGCAGGGTGAGCACTTAGAATAATTGTATGTGTGTTATTAATAAGCTTAAAGGCTAAAATGTCATTTTCTTTAATATACTCTTACTTTAAGGAACTGTAATATTTTAGAGTTATATTCTCTGGTATTCCTGTGTGCATTTTTAGAATGGAATTAAAAAATTATTTTTGATATTTTTATTGTACTTTTTATGCTACTGTATTTTGGACTGAATTCTGACTTAAATATTTGCCTGCAAATTACGTTTAGCTTTCAAATATTTTTCAACATCTGTGCCTACAGTTTTCCATAGTTGTAAGACTTTTGGATGTTCTCAATATTTGAAGAATTTTTGTGTTTATGGAACATAGAGCCAACATAGATAATTAAAGTTTATAGAATTAGACAAACTGCTGTTGTCTTGAATTATTGCAGCAATGGAAAGACTTAATACTTTGATACCCATATGAATTTTTATATGATTGGGAATGGTTGTCTGATTTCATTATAGAATTAACCCTAAAGAGGATAAAAGCCAGCTGTGATGGACGCAGGCGTCTAGTATTTCCTGAGAGGTCTATGAAGTTCTGTAAGGCTTTTAGGGAGAGGTTCAGGCATCAGACTCTCTGATCTGACACTGCAAACTGCGAATCCTAACTGATGTCTGAGAAAAACGGCTTTGTAAGGTGGAGCATCTCTCAAGCGCAACAGTTTCTGTTTTCTCCAGAAAACAGAATCCATTCAGGATCCATTCAGTTTGGCTGCCTCTTTAGGCACTTCACACAGAGCAAAAGAAAGGGACCAGAGAGAGCAAAGGTCTCTTGCTAGCAGATCTGTCAGACTCCTCAGATCAGGAAAGTGCTGGCCAGGCTATATGGGCTTATCTTTAAAAATAGACTCAGAATGGATCTGGTTGTTGCCAGAATTCATGGGGAAAATACTGGTGAACAGAAGTCTCACATTTGCTTTTGGAAAAGCACTTCTACATTAATGGGGAAAGATTTTGTTTGGGATCCAACAAACACTCCTGGAAAATTACCTCAGAGAAGCACTAGTTGATCCCAAAAATTACTTATATGTAAGAATTACTTACCTTATATGTATATCTATACATATACATTAGTGCATGGAAAGATTATGGAAATCTGTGTCCTGTTTTATTTTTTATTTTGGTGATGCATACATAAACACGCCTCCCCCATGTCCACTTCTGTTCAGACATCTTAGTACTTTATCGGAGAGCATCCAGTGTTTACAACTATTTTTAGCAATGTAAGCTGCCTTGGGTCATTTGGGGGAGAAAGGTGGCATAGAAATATTTTAAATAAATAAACAAAATAAAATAGATCACAATGCAGAAGCAGTTCACTTACAGTAAGTGATCTTAAAGATACCTAGTCCACACAACTGAGGGCAAAAAATGGATGTTAGAAGGGTCCCATTGTGAGAAGAGGAAAATTATTGACCAATGAAAGAATCTGAGTACCATAACAGGAGCTTCTCTGTTCGTTGGTATATACAACTTAGGTTGCTGTGTTTGAGGTCTGACCTTCAGGACTTCGGCACAGGCTTTCTTTGACTTCTCAAACCTGAAAAACTTCCTCAGTCACCCCTCTCCATCATATCTGAGCTCTACTTAGAAACTGCCTATAATCTGTTTCTGATCTGTTTTGCACACAAATGAAAATAGCTTATCAGTCAAAACTCAAGAATCTCACAAAAATGCACGATTTGTGATTTGATCAGAAGCTGTGGATGTCTCATTGTGGGACAGAATGTAGTTTATGTATATCTCTGGACCCTGTCCCTTGTCAGAAGAGGTTTCATAGTCAACAAGAGGAAGTGTCGTTTGATAAAACAGTGGAAAAATGTTGTCACAAAACGATGGCCTTGTCTAACAGTAGAGACAAATGTTCATTAATAACTCTTCAGTCACTTCATTTGATCAGCAAAGATAGCTTGAGAGAAGACGCATCCTCTCTCAATGGTTTGAGGCCAAACCATTTTACATCTATGTAAAAAAAAAACAATTCACACTAACTACAATCAATGTCTCAATGTAAATATACCAAGACTGTGTCGTACAGTATTACAGGAAGTGACATTCCAGCTGCAGACAGGGAAGGACTTGATTCTTTCAGAAAAACCACGAAGAAGATCTTTGGAAGTATGCCAAACAACTGCCAATGCTGCAACAACAACAAAATCTATTAACAGCAGCCCCCCAAAATTACATGCATTTGATTTTAAACAGAAGCAAGACATTTCTTTTGCAGCCACCAAAAATCCCGAAACCCTGGAGGATATTGTGGTGAGTATACATGCTGCTTAAACTTGTCACTGGGAATTTTAATTACTTTTTTTTAAATGTGCTTTTTTACCATTTCCAGCCAGACTCATCTATGTACGTGATCATCCTTCCTTCAGAATTCACCATAAACAAAATCTGTCTAGTCAATGAATTCACTAAACAGAGGTCAATCTAAAAGTGTGCCTCTCATTTTACAGGGCTTTCTGATCCAAGATTTACCTGCTTCTGATAAAGACACTTTGATTCGTGTTGATAGTGTTCTGTGAAAATGGTGAATTGTTTTTCTGTAACATGCTACACTGCTGTGGGGAAGGAAAGCATGTGAGCTTCAAAATAAACTTTGAAAAAATATTCTGTGGGTGGATATGATTGATCGCTTGTGTACAGCTGGTTCTACCCTTTTGGTAGTGGATTGTATTTGTTTGTTTTTCCCTGTCTGGCTGCATATTTAGTTGTGGTTGGAAAATGGATGGCCATCATTTAATCTCTCAGGAACTGCATTACCTAGCTGTATGGGTGATTTAATAAAATTAGCAAATATTATGGCTCTGGTGATGTGACGTGATATGAAAGTCCCATATGAGATGTTTGACTTGGGATGGCCTGCTTACTGTGCATGTATGGACAACTCGATCAAACAGTGATATACATGTACACATGAACTTGCCCTTAGTGTGCACACACTTCTAGAAATGATAAGAGGAAGTGTTCAAGACATCTTGGTTTCGAAGAATGTACTTTCATAGTCCTTATTTGAGGAGGGAGAATGTAGAGCAAATGTGTTTGGTTTTATTTATTTGTTTATTTATAGGCATGTATATTCAAGATCTGACTGGATAGTTCAGTGAGTTAGGTATCTGGCTGCAGAACCACAGGTTGGGAGTTCAATTCTCCACTGTGCCTCCCTGGAGAACAACCTGCATTTGTGGCCCTGGACAATCTGCACACCCCAAGATGCCCCCAGAAGGGAATGGTAAACCATTTCTGAGTACTCTCTACCTAGAGAAGCCTGAAAAGAGTCACTGTGAGACAGAATTGACTTGATGGCACACAATTATTATTAATATTTTCTCCAGGGTGGGTAAAAGCAGTGAAAATCACAATATCAAAATCAAACACATCAAAATAGAAATACGCACATGTGTTAGTAATGGCATATTGACCCTCCTGTTGCGGTTGTGAGGGATGCAGACTAGAGTCATTCCAGAGCTGGTCACCTAAAACATGTGAGACCTCACAGATATTTTTAATATGCCAAAGATTATTAAAAATGTTAAGTACCAAATCGTATCTGATCTTTGGTGGCAGAAATGCCATATATGAGAGACTTACCTGTAATTGTGCTTGAAATGCCCTTTCCTGAAAAAAAGGCTTGCACAAAAACAGTCTCTGGGATAAGATTAATTGCAAGTCAACTCAGTCTTACCCTGAAACAATTGCTTTTAAATTTACTCCTTGCTGAAAAAAACTCTTGTGTTTGCATATTCCTAGCTACTAACCTATTTAGGGCAACTAGAATAACAGAACAGCCTCTGACCATTTTAGAGTGATACTGCCAAAGTCTGGGGCATTGATTTGATAGAAAGGTTCCTTCACCAAATCAGAAGCTCATTGGGTCAGCAGGAATCAGAAAGATTCTTAGAAACATGGTCCCCATAGAATATCATTAACAGCACAATCCTCTGCAAGTCTATTCAGTCAGACATCAGTCCCATTATATTCAAGTGCATTTCCTCACAGGTACCTGTGCATAGAACTGTTGGTATGACTACCACTGGACATTGGGCTAGATATATGAAGGCTTGTTTGCCCAAAGAACCTTCCAAATGTCTCCAGCAGCAAGAATATGCTGCTGCATGCCTCAAAGCAAAGACCAGATGATAGCCTTGGCCAATCTAAAGTTGCAACTACATTCCACTTTAATTTGGGGTCAATCACATGGCAGTTTTCTAGGTCTGCAGCCAAGGTGGGCACTAAAACAGAAAGGTCTGTGGGTTTTTAAATAACTTCCCTCATGATACAGAAAATTGATTTAGTAATTATAGGACAGAAGCACTTTCCTGGATCAGGCATTAAGGTTTATCTAATCCCACATTCTATTTCCAACCAAGTGCCTTTGAGAAGTTCACAAACAAGCAGCACGTGAAGGCAAGGTCTCTCACACACTGTTGTTCCCCAGCAACTCTTAGGAAGAGTTGAATAATCTACAGGCTCAAACAGGAGGGCACCTGATGCATCCCTGCATGTTGCATTGTTCTGTTCCTGCCTCCTTTCAGGCAGATTCCATAGAAAATGGGGAACTATACTATATCTTTGCAAGGACTGTGACTGGACTTAGAAGCAAAGGTGCAGCAGGACTAGTGACCCTCAGAGGAGGTTTTTTGTTGTGTCTCTGCATTAATCAGAGTGTGGGGTGGGGGTGAGATTGCCTTCTAGTCAAGAGGGACACCTTAATATAGTATAATAAATACAAAAAGGAAAACATTGTGGCACTTTTAGATATAGTTCTAAACAGTGATGCAAAAGCAAACAGTCTTTGTGTGTTAGCAAGTAGTTTGCAGGAAGAGAACAGAAGGTTTCAAGACATGCCTCTCAGGAAACACAAAATAAATCCTTTGTTCAACAAGCTCTAAAGCCCTAGGTATTTGCTCTGATACCTTTGCAGTAGTTCACAATTTATTTTCCAAGAACCAAGTTGTCTCCTTGAAAGCAGAGGTTCTCGTACAGGTACCACTGTAAGAAAGAAGTGGATTTTCCATTCATTTCAGCATAAAGCCCATAATCCATGACTGATGAAAATGAAAACAGGGCAGAGTTGTACATGTAAGTGCCTCAGGCCTGGGGGAAGAATTTGCACTGACAGAATTATCATAGTGAAGAAATTTAAATAAATATAAAAAAAAGAAAAAATGTTAAAAAAAAACATTGCATTTTTCCCGTTATTGATTTCGATTTATTTTTTTCGCTATGATCAGCAACTTTTCCAAAACCCAAAAGGCCCACAGAAAGCTGTTTCAGATGGGTTCAATCCCCCTTTTCCTCCTGTTTATCGCAGAGGAGCATGGAACTTACTGGGATGTGCAGCCACACCTCATTTGACAAAAACAGTTTCCCAGGAAGCTGCTTCCAATCAGAAAGCACCAGCATGCTAAACTCTGCCCCCTGCCCAGAGACAAATCACAATAAAAAAATAAGCCAGCCTCCAGGAGGCAACAGAAAAGTACAGAAAGGCACAGATTTGTACCTGGACTTACTGAGACAAGCCTCATATAATATGAAGGACAGGAAACATTCAGATATATTTTGGAGAATGAATGCCACATATGGGGCAGCTCTGAGACTATTCTGTTATTTTAACTTTAAGAAATATATTCCTAACTTCACGTACACATATAAACAGATACTCTTCCCCTGACCTCCTTAGCTCACACCCCAGCTACTGAGGGACAGAGGGAACAACATATGCCCCTCAGTAGATAGAGAATGAGTTTGCTGTATGCCATAGGACGTTGATTCTGATTCATCTAAAGATAGTCACAGCTTCCTGTTAAAGGAACCCTGAGGTTTGCAGAAGTACAAAAACAGTTGAGACGAAAGGAAGAGGTCTAAGCATCCCAGTGAGAACTGAATGTGTTCAATGGCCACAGAAATCTCAGCATCTTCAGAGAGAGAAACAGACAACTAGAGGAACAAAATAGAATGGAATGTCCTGGGAAAGGGCGTGGCTAGTTGACTTGTTGGACGATATCAATTAGGTATGTGCACTGTCTCACACACATATATATATGAAACATACCACATCAGAGTATTTGTATGATTTTGAGGTGGTTACATGACAGAGGGGGAAACCGTTGTTCACACTCAGGAGGGACATAGCACCAGAATGGATCCTTCATATCCCATTTGGCACTTTAGGGTTAAACAAGTGATTTGAATTAGGAAGAGGAAAATCCAAAGTAACACAGTATACTGAGCTTCTGGCACCAAAAGGGAAGAAGGATGACAGCTGAACCCTCCAATACAGCCCAAGATTGCCCCTCAACCCTCCAGTCACTGGAGTTCTAAGGAGGGTTCAGACTAAGGTGACCACATGTACTCATATATATGCTCTTGCACCCCTCTGCCCACCATTTCACAAGCTGTAGGCTGAAGTGAAAGACTTGTGTCACTGTCTAGATGTTAGATAATGTTTTTTTTTTTCATTCTGGAAATACATCATTATTTCTTCATTTCCTTTGTTTACTAAACTTTACTGAAATATTAATTTTCTGTTGGATACTAAAATATTATTACACTATTAATTTATGTTAATACTCAATTACTGCTGGGTAATTCAGTGGCTTATCTAGTATTTGGCTGTGGAGCCAGAGTTAGGTGTCTGTTTCCCCAATGTGACTCTTTGACAGGGGCTGGACTTGATGATCATAGGGTCTCTTACAGCTCTGCAGTTCTAAGATGATAATGATGATGATGATGATGTAGTAAGCAGATGATACTAAGAATACTACTCTTTTAATTACATAACCAGTTAGACTTCTTATCTGAAGCTTAAGTTACTTTTTCACTCAGTCTGTAGGGGAAAAGGTTGTATCTCGTTGTGACTTAGGTTAACAAGGATGGGCAAAAAAATTAGAGCCAACGCATTCTGTGAATAATCTTACAACTGCAGAGCTGGAGTGGATCCTCTGGATCATTAAGTTCAGCTCCTGACAAGGAGGCACAGCAGGGAATCGAAGCCCCAGTCTCTGTCTCTGCAGCCAAATGCCTAAACGACTGAGCTATAGGATCCCAACCAACCATTGTGAATATATTGACTTGAATCAAAGTGAATGTGAATTCCGCTTATATTTCCAGACTTATAATATATAAGGAACAATAATAATAATAATTTATGTTGATTAGGCAGCAGATTTTACTAGTATAAGAACATTAAGTTCAACAATGTACAATATTTCATAACATGAAAGGCTAAATAAGAACACAAAAAACCCATTAAGAACAATAGAAGGTATATATTAAGTCCATATTTGGGCTAATACCAAAGACAATAACTCAGAATACATCCTCCTAACAATGAGAGCTAGATGTTTTTTTTCCCTCTGAAAGGTAACCTTTATTTTTATCTGTGCATAAAAATAAGCATATACAAAATTTAGCTCATTTGTGTCATTTTGTTCTGTTTGGGGTACTTCCAAGTGAGGTCTTTACTGTGTATTCTTTCGGCCTTCTTCATGGTCTCTTGAGGTGGGGACTTCCAGGTGGTGACTCTTCCCCTTGCAACCTTCTCCTTCTCCTTCTCCTTCTCCTTTCTTTCTTTCTTTCTTTCTTTCTTTCTTTCTTTCTTTCTTTCTTTCTTTCTTTCTTTCTTTCTTTCTTTCTTTCTTTCTTTCTTTGTCTTGTGACAAAAAAGACCATTAAGGAGGAGGGAAAGCGAGTGCCAATGATGCCAACCATCTGGAAGCACCCTGAGTCTTTAGCCTAACAGCGCTCCCCGCCTCCAAAAATCTCAAAATTGTTTCTGTTCTTCATCCAAGGTTATGAGTCCTGGCATCTGTTGGTTTTGCAACACGTTCAGAGATGGTGCAAACGGAACTGCTTCTAAGTAAGTACAGGCCAAAATAAAATAGATATTATCAATGCAACAAGACTATCAGCTTGTGAAAAGGGAATTTCTTCTACTTATTGAGTAAAAGCTACTCTGGAAACTTTTTTTTGGCTAAGGAAAGGAGTAATAATGCTGTAAGTAAATAATTTACAAAACATTTCCAGTTTTCTCAGAGACAGCCTCACTACCACTGTGATATGATGCCCACAATGGGGAAAATGTGAAAATATGTTCCACTTTTTCACCTTCTGATTCTACAGGATTCTCATCACATCCACTTCCATATCAGGTCACCAGAACTTTTTCTTCTTATTCTACCCACATGGGAATTGGTGCCTTCTTTTCCTAAGGCACACACTTTCTGTACACATTTGACTGAATGTTTCCATATTTACACAATTATCTAAATGTGTCTCAACCATTAATTGGATGGAGGTGAATAAGTAGCAACATTTTTACTGTCCAAGGGTTAGAAATAGAGATGGGCAGGGTGTTGCGTTTTCCCTTCCCCCACCTCTCTGGCTGGATCCCCCCCTCACCAGCCAGCACGTGCTCTTTTCCTCCTCCTCTTTGGTTGTTTGACCAGTTTCCAGCAGGAGCACAGGCTTCCCTGCCCCACCTCCTTGGCTGATCACCCACTCGGACAAGGAGACAGGACAGGCAAACCTGTGCTCCTGCCGGAGACCAGTCAAACAGCCAAAGAGGAGGAGGAGTGTGTGTTCTGACTGGTCAGTTGGTCATTGGCTGGGGAGGCAGGGAAAGCAAACGTGCGGCATCTGTGGTGCCGTGGACACAAACCAACACGAACCTCCGAAAAAGAAAAGAAAAGAACACTACATTCATGGATCCTTCCCCCCACCCACCTTAAAAAGAACTATCCCGGGTAAAATTAGCAATGAGTAACTCCCAGCAAAACCAGCAGAGGAAATTAGTCATGCTTAATCTTAAGCGGAAATGATTCGGTGTAAACTTCTACTTAAAGATACAAAATCCCAACTAATCAGTTGCCATAGCTTATTACAAAGAATCTCATTAAAAAGGACCAGTATTAAAAACCGATCAAACTATCAATTTCAGCTGTACATCGTATAAAGCCAAGACATGGAACCAACAGGAAATGTTCTGCATATAGCTTGTAGAGTTAGGACAAGCCTTTACCTCCTGTGTAAATCCTAATGTACTTTTAACCCGAGCTTGGAAGTAATGTCTTAAAAGTAAGTATTTTTTTTCCAGAGATGTAGCCATGCATCTGAAGAAAAGGATAACAATCTATGAAAGCTTATGCCATGTAAAACTTGATTGTCTTTGAAGTACCACAGTATACCATGGTCTGGTTGACTCTGTTTTCCAGTGACCGGATGACATGAGCAAGATCACAAACCAGCCCAAGCCTGCTCCATGCCTAGTCTGGAACTTTTTTTGTCCAGCATCAGGGCTACTCCTTTTTTGGAGCTGTGCTACAGCAATCAGGACTGGATTACATGTACTTGGAAGAGTTACTTTAAAGGGTGATTTTAAAGACTGCCCCCTTTCCAGCATGATTCAATATTGCTGTCTGATCACACCCTTATCTCTACCTGTAAAAGAGAGTCTAAGGATTATGACCTAGGCAAACATCTAAACCACAACAGATGCTGCATGAGGGGAATAACGAGGACACAATATACTGTTACCTGCTCCTGACTTCTCCAAGTGTTCCGAAGACGGTGGTAGAAGATGTTCCAGAAACAGTACCATGCTGGTGTGGGTTCCTGTGCAGGCCAGGAGAAGATACTGGAGAGTGATGGTGTTCTGTGTAAGATCTGATCTGTTTAAACTCCTATGAAGGAGACAAATGGCAGTCAATTCCATGCATTTGCTCCTGCCAGATAACAGAGCTAGCACAAGAATTTTGCTGCCTGGGGCAAAGGATAGTTCTACATGCAGAAGCCAACTGGGCTAACTGTTGAATCTTATTTCACTGCTAAAGGCAGGATAATATCCTTTAACAAGAAAGCCTGACTAGCAAATGCACAAAAATAAAAAATAATTTAAAAAATTCTGTTGGGCAGACTTTGACTTTGCAACAGGAATGGGACAATTGTCAGCAGCAGATCGTCACTGGTTAAAGACCACCTTTTTTGTTTCAGAGTTTGACTTTATCTCATTGTATGTGAGCCAAGCACACTCTGAAATTGAAAAAGGATGTCTTTAATCAGTGGTAATCTGCTGCTGCTGCTGATATCATTCCTGTTGCATAGGCAAAACTGCACAGCAGGATCCTGACCAATAAATCCAGAGTGCAATGTTTTGACATAAAATATCAGCTTCAGTCATCAGCAGTAGTGATGGAAGAGCATGTGTTTATTTCAAGAGTCCCCATGGCTACCAGATAAAGAGAGTCCAAAGATGCAAGTTGCTAGATTAGTACATATCAGCAAATGAACAGCAGGTCTTTTGCAAAGTGAATAGTTCTTATTTACCCATTGAAGACCAAACTACCTTCAAATACTTGGCGTTTCAAGAGGGATAGCATGCAACAATATGGTCTTTCTAGAAAAAAATCCATTTATCTTCCAGATATTGTGAGGATTAAAGCTAAGCTCAGAAAGAGAAGGGAAGCCTGTGAAGAGAGGAGAGAGGATGCTATGATCTTTGCTATTGAGAACCTTCTCAATAGCAAAGATCCTTATGTGAAGAATTGGCTCAATTGCCAGCATAGCAATCTTTAATGAGGTTGCTCTGTCAGCATAATTTTCTCTCATGTGTGGGGACCATGGCCTCAGTTGTGTCTGGTTATGCTGGATGGTTGCTAGATGTTCTGCACACCTCACCAGCAGAGTACTAGCTTAGAAGGCATTCTATCTTTGCTATATGAAATGAACTACATTCAGCATGATCAATCAGTTCTATAGGTTGGACATTTCTATGTCAAACTTTAGTTACCATATCAGCGATTTTATTAACCATCGTCTTTATCATAAAGGGAGCAATTCTTTAAGTGCTCATCACACCTCCCATAGCTTGCAAACTTGCTTACCTTGTTTTGTGATTGTTCATTCGTAGGCAAACACAGGCTTCATTTGCAAGTATGATTGCTCAGTCACAAAGGTCTGCCTGAAGCACCTCTCTGAAACACTAACGGCGAGCTCTGCCCCCAAGCTCACTTCACCAAGCAGAGCCTCTTTGCCCTCTTCTCCGGGATAGTGCGAGATCTGTTAATTGCTTTTCGACAGTTGGAGAGGGGAAGGGCTCTCGGCCTCTCTCAAGGCTTGCAACTCACCTGCCCACCCTTGTTTCTAGTGTGAGTTTTACTGGTCACCTTTGGGGCCAGATAGGCATTTTTGACCTACTCCTTGATTGGCTCTTGGGAGCGGGTTTTTTTCACCTATCCCACACTGGCATAGGGCTTAGGGCCATTAATTATGGGCAGTGTTTGTCATAAGTTACAATTGCAGGTAGTGTGGAATGTAGATGGATCTCCAAGTTCCCCTTGGAGCTCAGAGGAGGTTATAGTGCATCCGAACTCCCAGCTCTGCGGATTGTGAGACTGCAGAGCGGGGGCGGGGGAGGATGCACTGGGGCCACCCATGAGTCAACGGCCGCCAATGGATAGAGGGCTTAAGGCCCGGGGATGGTCATATTATGTCATATTATGACCAGCTGAGGCCACACCCAACTCGCTTACTCTAAGGGCTCCAAAGAACGCGATGAGTGTTGCTGTTTTGAACAGGCCAGCCTCAAAGTGATCCATACAAACTAAAGGCCAGGTGCTTGCCAAACGTGCTAAGACGGCTGGGGAAAATGGCGTACGAGCATCCTTCACACTCCCACGCTCCCTACCCCAACCCTCTATCATTTTCTTTACGCTAAAATCCACAGAGTAGCCTCTGCACCCCTGAACTTTAGTGTAAAATGCCAGAGCAGACATACGCCCCTGGATTGATCAAGGTGCTAACCCTTTGCGGTGCAAGTGCACTGCAAATTGTATCATATGGTCATCCATTGGCAGCCAATCCTGCCGAAGTCCCTCTTTCTCTCGAAAAGAGAAGAACTCGGTGCAAGCTGCTGCATAACTACGCTTCGTGCTAGGAGCTACCACTAGACTCATTGCTCTATGTGCCTCAGCCCGCCAAGATTCCATACCTCGATCGGCAGCACGTCCAGTCGACCCTGTGACCCTGGTGCCAACACCCTGAACCGGTCCATCTGTTGAAGGGGAAAGGGCGTCAGCTATGGCATTGTCAATACCCGGAACATGACGGGCCTGAAAAACTATATTCAATTGTAAACAATGCAGCACCATAGCCCTAACCAGCTTCATTACCCTCCCTGACCTAGATGTCAGTGAATTAACTATGTGGACCACCGCCTGGTTGTCACACCAGAAGGTGACCACCGAGTTGGTCCACTGCTCGCCCCATAGCCACAAGGCCCCTACAATTGGAAACAGTTCCAAGAAAGTGAGATCCCTGGTAATTCCTACCATGTGCTACTCCTGAGGCCATGTCCCGGCACACCAGTGCCCTCTGAAAAAGATACCATAACCCAGTGATCCTGCAGCGTCTGTTTGTACTTGAAAATCTGAACCTAACCTGACTTCGTCCCTCCAAAAGGAAGTTCCATTAAAACCCTGGAGGAATCGTACCCACACCCTCAAATCCTCTTTCATGCCCTGGGTTATTCTCCTCTTGTGATGTGTCCGTTTAAGGCCTTTCATTGCCTCACATAATCGCCTGAGAAAGGCCCTACCAGGAGCCACCACTTTGCACGCAAAGTTCAAATGTCCTACCACTTGCTGCAACTCTCTTAGGGTGGCCTTGCGCCATTCTAACAAGCTCTGCAGCCTCACCCGCAGGTCGTTCAACTTCTCCTCAGGCAGTCTACTAGCCTGATGTACAGTACCCAGCTCAATTCCCAGGAAAATCAGTTTCTGTTTAGGACCCTCTGTTTTTTCCTCTGCCAGAGGAACCCCCAGGTCCCTAGCCAACTCCTGAAATGCGGACATGAGCTCCTGACACTGTGATGTACCCCAAATCCCACAAAAAGTAGTCATCTAAATAATGGACAACTCTAGCGCCCCTAACTGCTTAAGAGCCCATTCCAAAAGGGAACTAAACTGCTCGAAAACTGAACAAGATATTGAACAACCCATTGGCAACGCCCTATCCATATAATAACTTCCTTCAAAAGCAAAGCCCAGAAGATCAAAATCATCTGGGTGAACTGGAAGAAGCCTAAATGCCGATTTAATATCACATTTTCCCAATTCTGCACCGACCCCGCAACTCCACACCATGCGCACAGCTTCGTCAAAGGACATGTATTGCATGCTGCACAGCTCTTGTGTGATTTTGTCGTTAACGGAATCCCCTTCCGGAAATGACAAATGGTGAATTAACCTGAACTCACCTGGTGCCTTTTTTGGCACAACTCTCAAAGGGAAGACTCACAGATGCTCAACTGGGGGAACTGGGAAAGGACCTAACACCCATCCCTCCTTAACTTCCTTATCTATTTTTCTCCTAACTATCTCCTCCTGCCCCTTGACAGATTTCAAATTATCAGACCATGCAGCAACTCTAGTGCCCACGACCAGTATATGAAAACCAAACCTAAAACCATCTAACAAGAACTTACCGACCCTTCTGTCAGGGTAATGTTTTAGCCACCTCTCCAAAATTGGTACTCTAATCGGGCTAGGGCCCTTTCTGAACATTGGCTGGGGCCGTGGGCGGCTTACGGTTACCCCCGGTGTCCCTACCTGCATTACCCCCAGGTTGGCCTCTTGGGCAAGTTGCCGAGGCATGTGGACCATTGCAGATGGAACACTGGTGCCTGAACCTACATGGTCTCCTATTGCAAGCTCCTCGGGCATTGAATTCCCAGCAAAACAGGTGGGGTTGAACCACCTGACCCGCTGCCGTGCGGGAATTGCTGGCTTGTGCCCTTTGCATCAAATGCCCACTATCAAATCTATCGCCCAGTACTGGGAGGGATGGGGTCATCAACCACAGCCACAATGCGTCATGTGGGACGTCCCATCACATGCTGGGGCACAGTGCCAGCCGCATATGGAACCCTTCATCATAAAGAAGCCACACATGGCCAGGGAAGTCCACGTAGGCCCTATAGATAAGGCCCATATACTGTATTAAGGCCAAAGCCCTTTCAGGATGTGCACGAACCACTGTTCCTGCATAAATGAAAACCCCAGGCAACCAATTTGCCCAGCACCTATCTGGCTTATGCCTGCGCAGCTTCTCTTTCTCCTTCTCTTCCTCCTTATCCTTCTTCTTCTCCTCGACCTTTTCTGTTCAGTAGTTCAAATACGTCCACATACTTATCTTTTCAAATTTTCTCTACAGTGGCTGGAAGAAGGTGATCTCCCAATGGCAGGGACTGATCACCCTCCGGGAGAGCACTCCTAGCCACTGAATTGTACCCTGTATCCACTACAGCCAGAGGCGCTGTTTCCCCAATACCTGCCAGCCCACCAGCCTGTTGTATATAAGGTTGATTAGGGGTCGCACCCACAGCGCACCCTTGGAGAGTGTGATGACCTAGAACCAGTGTTTGCAGAGGTAAGGCAGAAGGGACTGGCACCGTAAGGCCCCCACTACCCCACGGCCAAACCCCTGCGTATAGTGTATTGCCTGGTGTAACGGTACCCTCACCTGGTTGTGCCGCTTCCGTCAATACCAATAGTGCACTTGAAGTCGCTGGCTGCCCCTGTGCAGCACCGGCTCTGGGTTCCTCACCCGATCCTTGTTGAACTGCCCCAGCCGCCGCGGGTGCGTCCCTCTGCACCTCCTCTTCAGTTGTTTGTGTTTGCGTGCTAGATGATGCCAAGCTTGATCCGCCGCGCCACTGCTCCGCCGTCCAGGGACCTCTTTGTTGATGCACCGGCGTCCCAACTACTGAAGACACTCCTGATGGGCTGCCACGCTCTGGCTCCAAAACAGCAATATGGGATAACATGAGATCACTCATCCTTTTGAGCTCAGCCATTTTCTGTGCTTTAGACTCTATGGGACCTGCGCACGGCTGGTGTACCAGCACCCTCACTTCTTTGCGCTCTTTCCCGCTCTAACATACTTAGTTTCTCCCATATTGTCCTATAGTCTGGCCACTCCTCATCTTCTGTATTTATCAATATATTTATTTATTTATTTGTGTGTGTGTGTGTGTGTGTGTGTGTGTGTGTGTGTGTGTGTGTGTGTGTGTGTGTGTGTGTGTGTGTGTGTGTAAAATTTATTCATCTTCGGCGGATAGCCCAGCTGCGTCCCTATCTTGATGTTGGGGCGCTCACCACCTTGGTACATGCGCTTGTAATCTCGTGATTAGACCACTGTAATGAACTCTACGTGGGGCTACCTTTGAGGCTGATGTGGAAATTCCAAATGGTGCAGAATGCGGCGGCCAGACTCCTTAGTGAAGTGAGAAAATATCATCATATCTCTCCCACTCTGGCCACTTTGCACTGGCTGCCCATTCGGTTTCGCGTTGACTTCAAAGTTTTAATGCTTACGTATAAAGCCCTAAACGGTTTAGGGCCTTGATACTTGGCGGAACGCCTACTCCCACCAAAATCTACCCGTATCACCCGATCGAGTCAGGAGGTGAGGTTGAGGAGCCTGACACTGAGGGAAGCCCGGAAGGAAAAAACAAGAAACCGGGCCTTCTCGGCGGTAGCTCCTCGCCTCTGGAATAACCTTCCTCCAGAGATCCGTGCGGCCCCTTCGCTGGGCATCTTTAAAAACCAACTGAAAACTTGGATGTTTAGGCAGGCCTTCCCTCCAGTCAACACTTGATTTCCCCCCCCCCTCTTTTTCCCTTATTTTTCCATCTTGAACAACTTGTTTATTGATGTTTAAAATCTTGCTATATTTTAAATTGTTATGATATATGTTGGAAGCCGCCCAGAGTAGTCGATTGACTAGATGGGCGGGGTATAAATGTAATAAATAAATAAATAAATAAATAAATAAATAAATAAATAAATAAACAGCAACCCTTGATCTCAACCACCCACTGAACCCCCAAACTCAATTGTTTCACCGATAAAGGGGGGTGGGGGGATGGTCCCTAACTATTTCCAATTACTCCCTCTCAAAATCCTCCCCCAAAAGAACAACACATATAATGGAACACTTTCCCTTTACAATAACAGGCTGGAGCTCCACTGCGGAAGCCCAGCTCCGTTCCTTGTCACTATTATTATTTTTTTAAAAAAATAAAAACTCTAGAGAGAAGCCTGCAAAGGCTCTCTACTCTTGCCAAAGAAAGAAAACCAAACCCCACTGGGGCTGAGCCGATGCCCAGCCGCCGCTCTCCGTCACTCCTCTTTGCGCGACCATGCGGTCAAAACCGAAATCCCTTGGTCCGCGCAGCACTGCCGACCGTCCCCTGCAAATCCGAAGCAGCGAAGAGGCCGGCGCCGGGCTGGGAAGTCTTCTTAAGTTTTCTGATATCGCCCTACTTTGCCGGCCTTGCAATGTCTCCTCTCTTCCAGCCGGGCGGGCAAAACAGCCCCGCGTTGGGAGCTGCGTGCCTCGCGGAGAGGCCAATACCAAACAAAGAATGGAGCGGAGTCCCATCATGTGGAGCTTTGCTTGCATTCCAAAGATACAAAAGCCCCGTGGAAAAAACATGGAGGAATTCAAACACAAATAACCTGGTATGTGTCTTGTACAGAAAGTGAGCATTTGCTTGCTAACGATCACCACAACAATCACCTTAGGCTCAGGGACTTTACTAGAATAAACTAAAAATTATCCAAGGCAAATATCAGAGATTATTATAATTTAACAAGGCTATAAATCCCTGCACACAGCTGTTGTACTAGAGGCAGGTTTGTATTGGAGGCAATCTTTTATTGGAGCGCTGCATCCCAAAGCTAATTTTGCATTTAATCAAGACTGGATTATAATTGAATGTTATAATAATTAAATGGCTTTAGTGTGCATTTGGGAACTGCTGTAAGGCCAAGAGTGAAGACATGGAAAACCACGTCTGAGTTCTGAGGCCAAGGCCAGGCAACCCATGATGGCTAATCCCTTCCATTTCCTTAACATAAAACATACAGTTGTTTCACTCCTCTCTTCATTGTGACAGTAAATATAACTAGTAAATAATAATACGTGTAAGTCAGTGGTTGTTTTGTAAAGCAATGGTCAGACTCATGTTTGTCAGGTTCCATCAATGCAATAAGAATGATATCATTGTCAGCAGCAAATTGGCATTGATTAAAGATTATTTTTAAAAAACTTTTTAAAAAAACTTTGGGATCCTTGTGACTTCATCTAATTTCATGCAAGCTATGTGCACTCTGAAATTTTTTTAAAATGAAGTTTTCAATCAGTGACAATCTGCCACTAACAATGTTGTGTATCGGCTCCGTGGAATCTTAATTGCGGGGGTTCCGCAGGGCTCGATTATCTCCCCAATGCTGTTTAATATCTACATGAGGCCACTGGGTCAGGTCATCAGGGGGTGTGGGGCTTCATGTCATCAATACGCTGATGACACCCAGCTCTACATCTCCTTTTCTTCAACAACAGTGGATGCCGTTTCATCCCTTCAGAGCTGCCTGGAGGCCGTATTGAAATGGATGCAGGTAAATGGTCTGAGGCTGAACCCAGACAAGACGGAGGTCCTGAGGGTGGGTGGCCCCGATGTCAGTGGTTTGGGGAACTCCCTCTCTTTTGGGGGGGTGACTCTCACCACAAAGAATTTAGTTCGCAGTCTGGGGGTCCATCTTGACCCAGCGCTTACCATGGAGACCTAGGTAGTATCAGTGGTCCGTACCGCCTATTTCCATCTTCGGCGGATTGCCCAGCTGCATTCCTATCTTGATGTGGGGGCCCTCACCACTCTGGTCCATGCGCTTGTAGTCTCGAGATTAGACTACTGTAATGCGCTATACGTGGTGCTACCTTTGAGATTGATGCAGAGGCTTCAAATGGTGCAGAATGCGGTGGCCAGACTTCTTACTGGGGTGAGAAAACATCAACATATCTCCCCTACTCTGGCTGCCCTGCATTGGCTGCCCGTTCGTTTCCGCATTGATTTCAAAGTACTAATGATAACATATAAAGCCCTAAATGGTTTACGACCTCAATATCTGGTGGAACACCTCCTCTCACCTAGATCTACCCGAATCACTCGCTTTAGTCAAGATGGGCGGCTGAGGGGCCTAACGCCGAGGGAGGTCTGAAGAGAAAGAACAAGAAAGTGGGCCTTCTCAGCAGTGGCCCCTCACCTCTGGAACAATCTCCCCCCAGAAATGTGTCTGGCTCCCTCGCTGGGTGTTTTTAAGAGCCAACTCAAGACCTGGCTCTTTAGGCAGGTCAAATTAGGGTGGTTTATATGGAGATCTGCAGGGCTGGACTTACCAATACATAAAGCAGCCACCTCAAATGGCAGGAAGGTATGGGAGAAGAGACCTGTAGGTCATAGCCATTGCCCTGCCTCATTTGAACTGACTGCTGACTTCAGGTAGGGTTGAGGATCCTGTCTTACTGCCTGTATTGAAGGAAGACTCAACTGATTGGTATATTTGAGTTTTATTCATGGAATCGAAGGGTACACCATCTCATACTTTATCTCATTCAGTTAAATGCCTTGGTTTGGCTCTAGTTATCTGATGTATTCTTTTCAATATAAATCAGGTCAGTTCCCACTTATGATGACCCTTTACAGGGCTTTCTAGGTGTATGTAGAAGTAGTTTACCATTCCTTCTTCTGGGACCGCATACTTTGCCCGAGAGCACCTACAAAATGCAGTGGGCAATTGAATTCCCAGCTCCTGGCTCTGCCAGCAGACACTCATTGAGTATCCAGCTACTTGTAATTATGTACCATCAAGCCACTTCTGACTTATGGTGACCCCCACCAGGATTTTCTAGGTATACCACATGCAGACATGGTTTACCAGTTCCTTCCTTTGTGGCACCCTAGGACTATGCAGTTTGCTATACTGGCCAACTCTTCTCTCAGGAGAAACAATGGGGAATCGGACTCCCAACCTCTAGCTCCACAGCCAGGTAGCCCAACTCACTGAGCTATCCAGCCAAAGGGGGTCCTTTTAAGCATAGTTGAACTTCATTTCTTTTTATACCCCCCTTTTTTTTCCAGAAAGGCCACCATTGCTTGTACCTATAGTTCATAGGTGGTCTCCTACCTAGGCAATTCATAATTATGCCCCAATGGTCCTTGTGATGTACAGGACACTGCAACATAGGACATCCATTGCCCCAGACTTCGTGATTTTGGTTGTGAAGTTACTAGTCGTTCTAAACTCAGGTACTTTTATTTCTCACAGAGTAAGCTTAAAGGAAGTGCTGCAGTGGTCTCAGTCCTTTGAAAAGCTAATGGCTACCAAATGTGAGTAGTTATATATTTACCAATGACAGCACTAAAGCAGTGCAAGAATTGATATGTTGTTAACTGGATATATGGCGAAAGGACAGAAGGATGTGTTTGACAATGAAATATTCTGTTCTGTGAGATGAAGTAACCTACATGCATGCAGATTATCATCTATAACAGCAAAACAAGAACTGTGTAGAGAAGTCCATCAATATGTACAATATACTCAATCCCCATTCCTTTTTTTGAGGTGGAAGAATTCATAGGACTTCTGCAGTCAGTATCAGGATGACAATGGGCAAACATAGGTGAATGTAATGATTTGGGTGAATGTCATCTGGATTTCCAGCACTAAATGACTGAAGATAAAGTGTGTTAATACTGGAGACACTGGAGGCTGGTGATTCTGATGTTAGTAAGGTGGTGAGTCCACTCTGGATTTTAGTTCTAACTTTGCTATGCATGTTGAATCTTTTCAGGGGAATATGATTTGATAGCTAAAGTTCAGGCTAAACTCCTGAGCTGAATCACTTCCTCATTGATAGTGCCACCAACCTCTGCTGACTGGTGAAAGGGGCTGTAGAAGTATCAAGAGCTTGTCTCTATGGAGATGATTGTGTTGATTTTCCCTTCGTCTTTCCGTATCTTATTGCTTACAGAAAGGAATATTCCTTTCATGCCACTCCAACTTACATCAGCCCCAACCAGCATGGCCTATGGTCAAAGATAATGAAAGTTCCCAAGTCTTGGTTTAAAGAAATGTGTGGACCTACTTCACCTTATTAGATGCCATCCAGGCATGGCATGAAGCCACTGCTCATACTCAATGAATAGTATTGGCCCTACCATTAGACGAGTGAGAAAGCCACCTTAGGCAGTAGATACTGAGTGTTATGAAAGGGAACCACAGTGTTAGCTGTTTAATTTGTTATTCTTGCAGTTTACCTGTTCAGGAGGGGGAGTGCTTGAGGGCTTTAAGTTTCTTGGACCAAAATAATTTGCCCAGCTTTGGGATCTATGCATATTTCCCTGCCTGAAGAAGAAACAGGAAAGAATATCTCTCATTCATTCATTCAGGTCATTATTTGCTGTTTCTCCTTCAGGCAGGGAAATGTAAAATGTAATTGTACATTACACAGAAATGAGGAATGCAAAGCACATTTGCCAACCAATTAACAATTATATCTCCTTGCAACTGCAGGATCATGGGATTTTATCACTAAGAGTGAAGCACAATTGTTCTGAAACCTATTTTGAATGTTGTAGGCACAGCAATACTTGAACAGAGCTTGGAAAGTAATGAAACATTTTGTTATGGTTATCATTCCAAACTCCCAAAACAGTTAGTTATTCATATAGGTACATTTGAAAGGTATTCTGTTACTTTCCTGATTCTCAAAAGTAACTAAAATTGCTGTATTAACTATTTTTTTAAAAAAAATCTGAATGTTTTTCTTTCTGCAACACAAACCACAGCATGAGCTAGCATTTGACCCTTGTGATACTTCTACTATTTAGAATGCCCACACTTAACATAATTAAAACTAAAACTTAAGAGTTATGCTATGAAAGGCAGTGACTGTGTCCCTTGTTAATTTACAATTGCAAAGGAATCTAGTTATACTTGCATTACCAAAAAAGGGACTTAATTGCAAATAACACATAAGAAGCTTAAACTTTGTAACTAGTTATTTCAAAACTCTGCATCTGACTTACCTGTCTGATTTTCAGATGGACCAGTCATCTACCAGTCCTACCTGAAGACTGAATACAGTGATGAGAACATTGAATTCTGGTTTGCTTGTGAAAAGTATAAGAAGATTGCCTCACAGAGGAAAAGAATTTCAGTGGCACAGAAACTTTTCAAAGAGTATATCAAGCCGCAGGCTCCAAGACAGGTAAATTTAATGTGCCGGAGAGGAACACAGAAGGTCTGTGTTTTCGCCCCATCCTGGGTTGTGTGTTTTGTTTTGTTTGTGTGTATGTGTGTGTTTGTTTGAGATGAATGTCTTTATGTTGTATTTGCAGTAACATAAAAAGATGAAGCTGTGCAGTTGCTCCATAACAATCCCAACACATCTCTGCAGCCACTCCAGAATGAAAAGATGCAAATCCCATTGTCATCAAAGCACAGGCCAAAGCTTAGGCCTCTCCTGTAACCTCCATTGTCTGTCATTAGAGAGAAGTCGTAGTCTCTCAGAGGTTGTATTTTCTATCCTGTTCTTCTGATAGAGTTGGCCCACCCATTAGGCAGAATGAGACGGCTGCCTCGGATTGCGGACGTTGGGTGGTGTTATTGGCATGGTGGGTGAAGAGAGATTTTGTCACACATTCCCTGCCTACAGTCCCCACCTATCCCAAATTAGCCAGCTACCTTGGTTGTTGGGAAGGATACTATCCCACTGGTGGTTCTTATACATGCAGTGGGAGGGAACACCATGTTACTCTTTGCTCGAAGCAAAAAGAAAAGATTTAGGAAGTTGTCCTACTTTCTAATTTCAAATTTAGAAATGCATATGAAACTGGAGCTATTAGATCTTCATATTCGGGGGATGCTGATTCATCTCTATGTGTTTCTGTCAATATAATAATTATAACCAAGTGTCATCAAATTAACTTACAATGACCATTTCAGGGTTTTCTAGGAATAGAGTACTCAGAAATGGTTTACCATTCCCTTTTTCTGGGGGCACCCTGTGACTGTGCAGCTTGCCGAAGGCCACACAGGCTGGCTTTTGTCCCTGGAGGCATAGTGGGGAATTGAACTCCCAACCTCTGGCTCTGCAGACAGATACCTAATTCACTGAGAGAAAGCCCAGGTAGAATCACTCCATTTTCTAATCTGTGCAGGCAAAGTGGATTTCTCTTCCAAAAAGAATTCATTTCCTCCATTTTATCTGAGCAGAAATCATGAGAGCCCCAGGAGACTCAGACCAAGACACTTTGCTGCCTGAGGCAGTGCAGGAAAAGATGTCCCTCACCTGCTCATCCGCTCAAATCAAAGTGCATAGTTTCAAAGCCAGCCAAGTTATTTTGCCACCCGAGGCAAGAATCCATAATCCTTATCCTTGGCAGTAAAAAATACAATTGAAAAGTACAGCACTAATAATTTGCTGACTTCTCATATGACTCTGAATCTGTTGCCTGAGTTGGTTGCCTAATAGTAGAGATGGCCTTTGAAATAAACTCTCTGTAGTTGGTAGATTTTTAGCATACATGCCTGCTGAAGAATACTGTGTGTTGAGTGGGAGGAAGCTGATGTGTTTCCAAATCAGATCTACTCATGGATTAGCATGCCTTGGTGAGATCTTTATTTGTGATTATGCCACTGCTCTTTGAGAAAGTGAACTCCCCACTTGGAAGAGAAAAAGCAGATCATTCTGGAATGAGGAGAAACATATCCAAAAGCTGCACAACCTTGGAAATGTGACGGTCTTGTTCTGCTGGATCATGCAAGGTCATTTTTCTCAAAAGGGAGTCATTGCTGCCTTTTGCTTCCCAGCATCTGGGTTCCATAACTATCTGAAGCGATTGTATACGGAACTGGGCCAACCAAAAGCATGTAGGTCATTTCTGTTGAGGTCAGCTCTGCCATTAGATAGAGTGAAGCAGCAAATTCACACAGCAGACACAGTGGGGGCGGGGAGGGACAAGGAATGGTGGTCATGTACTGAGACATGTGCCATGCAGTGTGTCACCTGATTCCACTGTCATTCCGATTGACTTCTGCATCCCAATTGAGGAAGGGTGCAATTTCTGCCCATGCTTCAAGGACCAACATCTTTTGTGCCAGCTCTGCTTCTACTGCAAGAGATGCAATATTGGCAACTTCTATAAAAGCCAAAAGTGCTGTCCCAGAACAGTGGATGCAGAAAGTTCTGAAAGCTTTTACCACATGATATGTTACTTTCATCCTGTCAATATCCCAAAGAAATTAACTTTGAAATGAGCCTCTATCTACAATAATTAGAAGTCATTGAAGCCTCCCATTCATTCTAGTTGACAAGGGCTCAATAAAACTGTCAGTCTCTTTATAAGGAAACTCTGGGATTGTTTATAGTTCGGGCGGTGGGATGACAGCTGGTGTAGAGACTTACATAACAGTCACCACTCAGTAAGACTGGTAAATTTCAACTACTGCCAGCTGTGTTAAGCTTGACAAATGAGAGGTTTTCCCTCCTACAATGTTTATATTGCACATTTTCACGTCACCAATAGATAAATAGGATTTCCCTTCTGCATAATCTTGGACATGTCATCACTTCCAAATATATCTATAAGTGCAGCTAAGGAATGGGGCTAAAGTTCCTAAAGGGGCTTCATAAGGAAACATGAAGCAACAGAATCCCAATTATCAGTATGATCAATTATGAAAACCCTTGTAATGTATTACATGGTTATGTTCAGGTTCATAGTTTTAATAAAACACAAGTATCATTTCATTTTAAGTCATGAAAGTGACATGTACCCCTACCTACACCAGCTACCTATTCATTGATTTTGCAGCCAACCACCCAACTACTGGAATAATTTGTACTAGTAAGAACAGAAGACGAGCCCTCGTAGAAAATCCCATGTTATTGGAATTTTGTTTTCTACAATGAAGCAACTACTTTATGAAAAATGAGAGAGATGGAGGCAGAGAGAGAGAAGGACAAGTTGTATCCATCATAACTTTTCTTGAGGAATCTATTTGAATTATGAAGAATAGGCTATCCTGTGTATACATCAGTGCATGTACATAAAGAAAAAGGGCAGGGAAACATATTGGCCAAATTTCAGTTTAGAAAGAGCCCTAGAGGCTGAAGCTATGGGCACAGGGTGGGCCAAACCAAAGTGGTCAGTGCCAGATGCAGTCATTGCCAATGTGGGCATCTGCCCACCAAGCATGTCAAACACAACTCATACATTTCTACTTAAGAGTAAGGGCTTGTCTACAGAGGCTCATTTGAGCAGGCTGGTGCAAACGAAATAGGGTTTGATAATGCATTAAATAGGGTTCCTTAAAGTCAGGTAGAGATGTGGTATGCCATTTGGTGTGATGCTTGCATCTGAATGGTATATACATCTCAAATGACCCTATCTGGTTTCATTAAGAAAGCAAAACAAAAGGACAAAAAATCTCCATGCCCACTCCTGTCTGCTCCCACTTCTGGGAGGAAGATTTCAATATTTTTAAAGTGATATAGATGTCAGTACTGCCCCGATTGGTTTTTTTTTAAAAAATCCTTCCTTTCTCTTCTCAACCCAGCCTCTAAGAAAAGTCAAATGAAAGGGGAAAAAAATCTCTGTCCTTGCCCCCTCCTGTTTCCTCCTGTGTCTGAAAGTTTTCAATTAAAAAAAAAAATCTAAGTGATGTAGCATATCAGAGCTGTCCTAATACAGTTTAAAAAAAAAACTTTCTCTGCCTCTTCACTGAGCAGAGGAAGGGTTTAATTTCCCAATACCATGAAGTGGCAAAGCTGTCTTCTTAGGTCACTTAACAATATGGGAAATGGAAAGGGGAAGGCAAATGTAAAGCTGCAGGCTCTGCTTTGGTTTGTTTCCCTCAATTGCATGTACTGGAAATGAACCAAAACGGAGTGATCCTACCCACATTCAAAAGTAGTAGCCCCTGACAGAGACCCAGAAAGGTGCAGGTAGGAATGCTTTGAGGATGGACTGGTTGCCTCCAGCAATTATGTCATCTGATCAGTGGAAGAAGGAGCAAACCAGCCTGTCCTCACAGCACATCAAACAGTGGGAAAATCCCCCTCTGATCACACCCAAAGTCTAGTGCAACCATTACTGTGCTTTAGAGATAAGTACTTTCACTCTATGTCTATGTCAGCTCATAACCTACAAAATGGAGATTAAAGTGCTGCAACAATGCGATTGTTTCCACCTGTATTCACCTTAACTTAATTTCTATGTTTCTCACTAAAGCATATGATGTTGTTCTACTCTCTTGCTTCTTACAATTTTAATGGAAAAAATGTTAACACACATTATTAAAAACTATTTTTTTCTAGATTAACATTGACAGTCCTGCAAGACAACTTATTACCACAAACATCCAAGACCCAACTCAATCCTGTTTTGATGAAGCCCAGAAGATTGTTTACATGCATATGGAACGGGATTCATACCCCAGGTTTCTTGGATCAGAAATCTATAAAAACCTGGTCCTTAGTCTTTCAAGTAGAAAAGAACCTTTGGAATCCTTAAGAGAGAGGCAATGAGAATGTGGAAGTGTTACCACCTAATTTTGAAGCTGAACAAACAAATCAAGACACCAAGGCATGAGGATTATGCATACGAAACAGATCACTATATCTTGGCTTGACTATTCTTGCCACTTAGGGTGGGAACATGAAGATTAAAGTGAAGCATAAAAATCAAATGCAAAAAGAAACATCAACACGAGCTTTGACTGTTTTTTTTTTTAAAAAACGATCAATTTATATTTTATTTTTGAACATTTAAATCACTATAGGCTCAGTGGTTCATCCAGCTGAGTCAAAGCACTAGAACTTGGAAACTTTATTTTTCAGACTGCAAAGAATCCTCTAGGCATCATGGCTAGTAGCCATGCTGACTGAGGAATATTGTGAATAGTGGTGGTGGTGGTGGTGGTGGCGGCGGCAGCAGCAGCAGCAGCAGCAGTAGTAGTAACAAGAACAACAACAACAACTTTTATGAACTCTGCAGCCTTACACCTTCGTCGCTCTGGTCTAGAGTCTGACCTTGTACAGAATAAATTAGCAAGATCTCTGTTTTTGAGTTTATACTGGATTCTGGAGTAGCTGTCCCTCCAATATTCACATTATAGAGAATGGGAGGGGCAGAAAGGGTCCAATCCATTTGCCCTTTTTGTAGTGACTTGCCACCTGACTGCAAGTTGTACGATGGGGAAATGATTTAGCTATGCAAGAGTGGAGAAACCTTGAATCTAGGAAAAATAGCTTTAAAAAAAAAGAATAACAAAAGCAATAAAGAATACAGTCCCATGCCCACCTACTCCAAAATTACACTGGGTTCAACTGAGCTTACTTCCACTTAAGCATATGTAGGATCACAGCTCTATAGTGCATTCACAACATCTCTGAAATCATGTCCTAGGGGCTTCAGGGCAGATCAGATGTCCTTCTCTGAGACCAGGGACAGACACTTCCAACAGTGAATAAGGAGAGATGAGCTTGAATCTCCTCTCCCTATATCAGCATCAAGAGCCACAGCTCTAGCCTTGCTAAAGTTGGGAATAGGAAAGGAAAACAGTGGTGGATCAGGGGTGTGGCTCTGATTGCATAATATCATAGAATCATAGAATAATTGAATTGGAAGAAGCTTATAAGGCCATTGAGCCCAACCCCCTGCTCGGTGCAGGAATCCAAATCAAAGCAGATCTGACAAATAGTTGTTCTATTTCCTCTTGAATGCCTTCAGTGTTGGAGCACTCACCACCTCCTGAGGTAATTGGTTCTATTGTTGTACTGCTCTAACAGTTAGGAAGTTTTTCCTGATAGTCAGCTGAAATCTGACTTCCTGACTTCCTTGAGCCCATTATTACCTGTCTTGCACTCTGGGGTGATGGAGAACAGATCTTGCCACTTCTCTGTATGGCTATCCTTTAAGTATTTGAAAAGTGCTATTAGATCTCCCCTCAGTTTTCTTTTCTCAAGGCTAAAAACATGACCAGTTCTTTCTGTCTTTCCTCGTAAGGCTTGGTTTCCAGTTCACTGATCATCCTTGTTGGCCTCCTCTGAACTTTTTACAGTTTGTTGGCATCCTTCTTGAAGTGAAGTGTCCAGAGCTGGGCACAGTACTCTAGATAAGGCCTAACCAGTGCTGAATAGAGGGCAACTAGTACTTCATGGGATTTGGAGACTATATTTCTGTCCTAAAATAGCATTTGCCTTTTTTTTTTTTGGTAGCCATATTGCACTGTTAGCTCACATTCAGCTTGTGATCTACAATAGTTCCAAGATCCTTCTCACTCATAGTATTACTGAGCCATGTATCCCCCATCTTGTAATTGTGTGTTTGGTTTTTTTTCCCCAAGTGTAGAACTTGTTGTAGCGTTCATCCTTTGTTAGGTATAAGTTATGTATTATTCATGTTCTATGCTAATGTGGTTGAGAGGCGGAGCTGAGAGAGAGAGGTTAAAAGGCGGAGCCTGAGAGGAGGAGTTAGTTAGTCAGAGAGAGTCAGAGGGTGGTTAGTTAGTCGGAGTCAGAGAGTCAGAGAGCGTCAGAAGAGATAGAGATAGAGTTAGAGACTGGTTAAGATAAATAGATAGAGAAGGTGGAAATTATATAGCAAGAGAATAGTATGTACATCTGAAGAACTTCTGTGATTATTAAATTGGCTTCACTTCAATAAATAAGTTTTGTTTGCATTCACCAAACAAGTGTCTGATAAAACATCATTTATATCGTGGATAGAGGTAATCCACTGGTGGCAGTGAGAGGAAAACACGACTGGAGCCTTTGTGAGGGCACAAAACGTAGGTGCCTCAAGGAGGTGAATGTCACACTTGCCCACCCAAGCCCGGAATGAAGACGCGAGACCATAGTATTGGTATTAAAATACGGGCCACACTTTATTTTCAAGATTTCAAATTAATCATCAATTGTCTCAAGGAAAGGGGCCTGCAGTAGTGCGGAAATGGTAACAGGTAGGGGTAACCAATACCCCTTGCTTGTCAATTGGGCGAGTCCCTGGCCACGGATTCCCGCTGTCTCACAGACAGCAAGAACCCGGCCTGCCACTAATAAACACCCCCAGACCCCAAGCCATCTTTATTTGATGACTGGTGGTCCGGAAGTGGCCCAGAGCATCCTTCCCGAACCGGCCCTGTAATCGCACGATCCGCAGAGCCGGGAGGTCGGATGCGCTGTTGGCTTACCTGAATTACACATGGGACACACCGAAACACCTGTTTTTCCGCACTACCCGCCAGTGTGACCAAGAAAGACCCAATTTGCCAACAACCCCGCTCTAGTGTGGGATAGGCGAAAAATCCCTTCATCCAACAGCCAATCAGGATGAAGGTCCAAAATTCCTATCCAGCCCCAAATTGGCGACCAAAGAATCACACTAGAATTAGGGCGAGCGGGTGGGGTGCCCGAAAAGGAAAGCGGGCGCACTGCGGGGAAGCGCTTCCTTAAATACCTGCGCTTCCCACCCATTCCACAGAAAAAACTTTTAAACACCCGCCTCGCGCCATCCGGTCTGGCGGGCAAAAAACCAGCGCGCCCATTCCAGGCTGTTTTCAACGGCCGTCAGGCGGCTGGAACCTTGCCCACCCAAGCCCGGAATGAAGACGCGAGTCAATAGTATTGGTATTAAAATACGGGCCACACTTTATTTTCAAGATTCCAAATTAATCATCAATTGTCTCAAGGAAAGGGGCCTGCAGTAGTGCGGAAATGGTAACAGGTAGGGGTAACCAATACACCTTGCTTGTCAATTGGGCGAGTCCCTGGCCCCGGATTCCCGCTGTCTCACAGACAGCAAGAACCCGGCCTGCCACTAATAAACACCCCCAGACCCCAAGCCATCTTTATTTGATGACTGGTGGTCCGGAAGTGGCCCAGAGCATCCTTCCCGAACCGGCCCTGTAATCGCACGATCCGCAGAGCCGGGAGGTCGGATGCGCTGTTGGCTTACCTGAATTACACATGGGACACACCGAAACACCTGTTTTTCCGCACTACCCGCCACAGCATCGGGACTAGCATAGCTAAGTCCCATGCCCGCCACAGAGCCTCCCAAGCTCGGCAAGCAGGCCCCTTCTAATATCATCAAAAAAGATGACCAAGCCAGCATCGGATAAATGAACGCCATCGGCGCGAAAAAGAGTAGGATTGCTTAGCAGAATTCTGTGGTGACTCACCACAGAGCCAAAGCCATTACTGCAGACATATCGACACACTTTGCGGTTAACATGGCGCCGAGCCATGTTAACATCACGTACGTGTCGTGCGCCACGCCATTCCAGACGTGGAATGATCGTGGACCACACGATCCGCATAGCTGGAAACCTGGCATGTAGCCATCCGATATCCCGCAAAATGTCCAAGATCAAGGCCTTGCCCGGAACCAAAGGCAAATCATTGCCACCCAAATGAAGAAGAAGGATGTCCAGCGGGGACTGATGAAAGGCTGTCAGCAGTCCCAGATGGGCCCAAAGCAAGCCGCGCTTACTGCGCCAAGAAACAAGAGCATGGGCACCAAGCCCCAAGTTAGTCCCCAAGTAGGACTCGGCAGCGCAACGTTCTGCCCAATATACAAAGCTATGGCCGGCGATCATCACGTGCCTCCGACCGTCGTTCCCCGCTGCACCTGAAATGACAAAAAACCACTACCTACACATTAGGGAACGTCCTGATATAACGCTTGTAGCTAGAAGAGGACCATCGACCCAATTGCTTAATTTGTTCAGTTGTATATCCAAGAGCGGCTGCAGTCGATGCTGCACCTATTCTGAAAGAATGAGTGCCAAATCGAAGGCCAGATACGCCTACCTTGTGCAAGGCTATGTCTGTAAGTTTCCAAAATTGGAACCTAGTCAATGGTGACCCACCTGCATGCTGTAAAAAATATCCTGGTTCTTGGCCTCTACATGCCAGGTAGGTCTGTGTAGCGTCAACGGGACAAATTGTCTTAAGACTGCATTGGCTTAAAACCAGTAACTTCCCCTTGCCTTTCTGATCCGTTTTCGATCTTCTGATTACAATTTTTAATTTGTTATCCTGCATAAAAACATCACTCATCTGTAATGCGTATCGCGACGCGTCTGCCTTTCCCTTTGCTACTAGCTCGCTGACCCGAAGGGCCCCCAAAAATGCTATCAATGCAGCTGACTTAAATAAGGCCACCTCGTAGCGGTCAGTGCACAACGTATCCCAGAGAGCGCAAATCTGTTCAAGAAGGCAAGGAGAAATGGGTGTCCTTGAATCAGACACCCTACCCTGTTCCTTAGACCATCCTTCCACCATTTTCTTTATCCTATAGTCAGTCGTAAAGTCTCTATGGCCATTAAGCCTAGCATAAAAAGCTAAAGCTGACAATTTTCCCTGAATAGTACCCGGTGCCAACCCCTTTCTGTATAAGGAGACCATGAATTGTTGTAAGTGTTCAACTGGGGCCGGCCATAAGTGCTCCAGGGCCGAAGAAGCCCTGAACTCCTTGAACTCACTAATTATGGTCATGTAACCTTTTCTGGTTCGAGGAGCCAAAGCCATACCTATAGCTCGTGATGCTTCCTCACGCCAGTCTGCCAGACCTCGGGCGGAAGAACTTCTGGCAGCTCGCTGGCATCTGGAGCTAGCTCCCTGAACCGTTTGATCTGTTGGTGTGAAAGAGCATCAGCTATCGTATTGTCAGCTCCCGGGACGTGACGGGCATGCACCAAAACGTTAAATCGTAATGCCCGGAGGACAAAGGCACTAACTAAATTCATAACCCTATCAGAATGAGAAGATAGCTCGTTTATGATGCAAACCACAGCCTGGTTGTCGCACCAAAAGCGAACCACTGAATTGGCCCATTCTTTGGCCCAAAGCCAAAGAGCGCCAACAATTGGGAAAAACTCTAGGAAGGTTAAGTCCCTCGTAATCCCTAGCGTATGCCATTCCTCAGGCCAGGTGTCAGAACACCATCTACCTCTGAAGTAGATTCCAAATCCTAGTGACCCAGCTGCATCAGTATGTACCTGAAATTCAGATTTTAAGAACATCTCGGCTCTCCAAAAGGAAACACCATTAAAGTCATCCAGGAATCGCTGCCACATGCGCAGGTCTTCCCTCATACCCTTAGTGACCCTGGTCCTATGCCTAGGGGACTTCAGTCCCTTCATAGCAGAGCACAGGCGCCGAACAAAAGCCCGGCCCGGAGCCACTACTCTGCATGCAAAATTCAGATGTCCTACCAATTCCTGCAGTTCATGAAGAGTCACTTTTTTCTTACCTAAGAAATCCCTAACTCTAGTCTTGAGGTCATCCAGTTTCCTCTGTGGTAGCCTGGACGTTTGCTGCAGTGTATCTAACTCGATGCCTAGGAAAGTTAAAGACGTGGCCGGACCTTCTGTCTTTTCTTCAGCCAATGGCAAACCAAGTTCACTTGCCAAAGACTGAAATTCTCCTAACATCCATGCACATTTCCCCAAATTATGCGCTCCATATATCAGAAAATCATCCAAATAATGGGCCGTTGCCTTAGAACGAACCCTTTGTCTGAATTTCCACTCAATGAATGTGCTAAATTTCTCAAATGCCGCGCAGGAAATAGAGCATCCCATGAGCAAGGCCCTATCGATATACAACAATCCTTGGAATTGAAAACCCAAAAGATTGAAGTCGAGTGGGTGCACAGGCAAAATACGAAATGCTGATTTCACATCACATTTCGCCAGTTCTGCCCCCACTCCGCAGGTCCTAACCATGCTCACGGCCTGGTCAAAGGATGTATATCTGACTGTACACAATTCAGAAGGTATGGCATCGTTAACCGATGCCCCTTCCGGAAAAGACAAATGATGGATGAGTCGAAACTCACCCTGGGCCTTTTTGGGCACTATACCCAATGGTGAAACTCGCAAGTTCTCCACAAGAGGACGAGGAAAGGGACCAAGAACTCTGCCTGCCTTAACTTCCTTATTGATTTTATCCAAAACAATGTCTTCCATATTTCTGACCGACTTCAGGTTCTGCGCGATAAAAGCCGTCCATTCACCTAAAGCAGGGATACGAAAACCATCGCGGAAACCCTGAAGTAAATATTGTGCCTCATCCTTCCTGTGATAATCCTGCAACCAAGCCTGTAAAACTTCGATTTTAATTGGTGTGGGTCCCCTTACCAGCTGTGTTACTGCCACCTCCTGGCTTCTTTCCAGGTCCATTGCCTTTGTTTTGGCGTTGGTTCCCCCCTTTAAAACAGGTAGCCTTGGGGTGTTTTCCCCCGCAGTTAAGGCATTCGTGGCTAAACTTACATGGGTTCCTTGAACAGGAACCCTTGAAATTAAAGTCAAAGCAAGGCAGGCGGGGTTGAACCGCCTGCCCCGCGCCAGGGCGGGGAATAGGGGTTGCCGCCAGCTTCCTGTTCAAATGGCCGCTATCGAATCTGTCCCCCGTGTTGGGCCTAGCCGGAGTCATGTGTTGTAGCCATAAACCCGGGTGAGGTTCATCCCAACGCAGGTTGGGCTGAATAGCGCTCCGCATCCTAAAGGCCTGGTCATACAAAAGCCACGCCTGCCCTGCAAAATCCGTATACGCTCGGTATATGATGTCAAAGTACTGTAAGAGTGAGCGTACACGCCAGGGCTGGGTCTGTGCAAGTACCCCAGCATAAATGACGAAACCAGGGACCCAATTGGCCCAAGTCCGATCAGGTTTTTTGCGTCTATGTTTTTCTTTCTCTTTTTCATCGTCCTTGTCAATGTCCTTGATATCTGTGTCCTGGTTCAAGAGGTCGAAAAAATCTAAATATTCTCCTCTCCAGATCTTCTCTTTAGTAGCGGGGGTCAGATGATCCCCCAGCGGAGTAGAATAATCCGCGTACGGCATAGCTGCGTAGGGCACCGTGTTGTACCCGGTATTAGGTACCGACGGATGTTGAGAAGATCCTACGCTAGTACCTGCACTAGGTGCCCCGGTTGTGGGCATAGTCGGATATGGCCCACCCCAGCCCCATGGTGAAACATTGGTAGGATACCAAGGTAGGCCAAATCCCCCTGCAGGAATAGCAGGGTATGGTGTGCCCGCTGTGTATTGTACAGGAGGCCCACCGGCCCAAGGCCAAGACGTAGTGGGAGGGTGTGATGTGTGTAACAAAGAAGACTCACCACCAGACCCAACAGAAGGCTGAGATACATTGCTACCACCAACCGAGCTTGGCCCAGCTTCCTCTGAAAGTTCACGTTCATCCCGAACTGCCGCCACTGCCTCCATTGTTTCCGAGGTATCAGGACGAGTGTTCTCATGCTGTACCGGAACTGTGCTGGACGCAGCTGAAGTCTCTGAATTGGGTTGTTCCACTTGAGCCGTAGCCTGGGTAGACTCCAAAGCATTAAATCGGGTCAGTAAATCCTGTGCCAGCGCCCTTAATTTTGTCTTCTTCCGACCCTTAGTCTCCCTACCGGAACGGCGCAAGGACACATCCCCTTGTTGAGGTGCCTGAGATGCTGACCTTTGTGCTTCAAAAGCGCACATCTTTTCTTGCAGTACTTGCCATATTGGCCATGATTCCTCATCAGAGGAAGAACTTGCAGGAGAAAGTTGTGGCGCTGGCCGCCTTTTCGCTGGGGCCTTGCCTTTGTCATTACCACGCCCTTTACGCGCGGCCATGCCTAACCTGTAGTGGCACGGAACTCCAAAGAAAGCTTAACGGACCTAGAACACACTTTATTATTATTATTATTATTATTATTATTATTATTATTATTATTATTATTATTATTATTATTATTATTATTATTATTATTATTATTATTATTATTATTATTATTATTATTATTATTATTATTATTATTATTATTTATTAATTAATTAAAAGGCCAACCAATCCCAGAAAATAACAGCAGGTGGAGCTCTAAACAAGCATCTGAATCTGGAAAATCTGAACTACCTCACAATATGCTTTACTCTTGTAACAGAACTGGACAGCTGTAGAGGTAATCACAGAAATAGCACTACAAAATAACCGATTTATACCTGAATTTAACTGCCAAATTATTATGTGTACTATTAGTATTATTTATATATGTTAGTATTAATATCAATTATTTATTTATATATATATAAATAATCCCCTCCCCTTAACAGACAAACAGCTATCTAATAAACTAAGCCAATATGAATAAAACCCAAATATGGAATGTGCAATCCACAAGTAATAAGAAATAACTAATTTTAATTTAACAATTAGAATCTAACAATGAACTAAAGACTGTAATTAACAAGAATTATTATTCAAAGCCTAATAAACTGTTCAAATCCTAACTAACACCCCAAACCCCCTTAACAACCAATGGCTAACTAATAAACTGAGCCCAAAGAGATGACCCAAATATAAAAGGGGGGGGGTTAATCCCACCAGTGATAATAATTAAATGTTAAATATATCAAATAAACTGTAAGGAAGAACAATACACCAATTGGAAGCAAAGAGAGAAGAACCAGGCAATAAATGAAAAAAGAGGAGGGGGAAGGAGGATTGCTGGCTTCAGTGCCTAACTAAGCAATGGCGGACAGAAGAAAAACAAAGGGTGAAATGCAGGAACCCAAAATGCAGATGTAAAATAAAACACCCAAACGTGACAAAGTAAAATAGGAACTATAGAGGAACTCAAGGACAAAACACCTCCAAAAAGGACAAATTAAGGTAGAACCACAGCAAACGTAACCAAAAGAGTTATTCTCTACACAAACGGGGATCCTAACTCCTAAGTCTCTGTTTTAAACCAGTAATGTAAGAAAGATCAGACAGGGATGCAGACGAAAATAAAAAGGAACCGTAAATCACTGTGAGCCAGCAACCAGCGCCCCGCGCCCTGCGCCCCTGCGGGATGGGCGAACGCCCGCCCGAACCCAGCAATCCCCTTACCCCTTATTAAAATTAAACTAAACAACACAAGGAATAGCTAAGTAAAGAGTACGAAAAAAGAAACAGACCCAGGGAAGGGGCAGAGCCGCCTTCCCAACACCCAACAATTTCGCGGATCCCTTAGCCAGCCAACCGATAGCAGAGTCTGCAGCAGAGCTTCCTTAGCCGGTGCCCGAAAAGGAAAGCGGGCGCACTGCGGGGAAGCGCTTCCTTAAATACCTGCACTTCCCGCCCATTCCACAGAAAAAACTTTTAAACACCCGCCTCGCGCCATCCGGTCTGGCGGGCAAAAAACCAGCGCGCCCATTCCAGGCCATTTTTAACGGCCATCAGGCGGCTGGAACCTTGTCCCTATTAAATTTCATTCAGCCCGGTGCTTGAGCCTATCAAGATCTCTTTGAATTTTGTTCCTGTCTTCCAATGTGTTAGCTATTTTGTGTCATCCACAGATTTGATAAGTATTCCCTATACTCCTTCATCCAAGTCATTAATAAAAATGTTGAACAGCACTGGGCCCAGGACTGAGCCTTGTGGTACCTCACTTGTTGCCTCCTCCCAGTTTGAGAAGGAGCTATTGATAAGCAATCTCTGAGTAGGATTCTGTAAGATAGTTATTCTATCCAGCCCATATCCAAAGTCATCTTGGGAGCATCATTGTCTTAGAACTGCAGAGCTGGAAGAGATCCTATGGATCATCAAGTCCAGCCCCTGTCAAGGAGACACAGTGGGGAATCAAACTCCCAACCTCTGCCTAAACCACTAAGCTATCCAGCAGAGCTCTACCTACTCCATTTCTCATTTTGAACAGCAACATGACACAAAGGAGCAGAAACAGTTTCTCAGATTTCAGTCCAAAAAAAGGAGGACAAGACATTTGTATTAAATGTGGTGGGAGAGCTTCCATACCAGCTATACTACTCCTAGAACCTTGGATGGGTCTTCACCTTAAGACAAATATTGATTGATTGATTCATTCATTCATTCATTCATTCATATCCCACCCATCTAGTGTCAGAGCACTACTCTGAGTGGCTCAGAACAATTAAAATACCACGACCCAATGCCACCCAAGACATAAATTAAAGAGAACCAAGAAACATTAAAAAAACCCAGGATATCCCAAAATAGGAAAAAAAAAAAAAGATCAGTTCATGGACCCACAAAGAGTCAATTGACTGCTCTTGATCAGTGAAATAATGGAAATGGAAATCTAAGGTATGTGGTCATTACCCAGGAGTTTTAATTGCCCTCAAAGGCAACTTGTGCCTTTCTTGATGTTAGTAAACTGTGCTATTTGTATTCCCTTTGACTTTTGAGTTAATAAGGCAGTAAAAGCAGTTCATTAACCTCAGTCAGAGCAAAGTGAGTTTGTTTCATGAGTCACAATGCCAGCAACTTCACATATGTGATTAACCAGGCATCACAAAGAAGGACATGTATCTAAATTAATTTTGTGAAAGGTCTGTTTGCACTCAGGCAGATGCTGACTATTATGGTGGAAATCCTGACATTTTGTCACTGTCATTCCGGGTTATCTGTAGACAAATTTACAGTGCTAGGGAAAGGACCCTTTTCTTCCCAATTAAATCTTTTGTTGGATTTACCTCCTGTCTATGAAACATATGTCTGATCTTTATGAAACTGTGTGATGTTTTTCTTTGGTAGTGGTTATCACTATTTCTAGGCACAATTAAATTATGTAATACAATCTCCATTTACAAAGTGAGAAAACATGGAAGAATCAAAATGAACTTGCTGATGTCAGAGTTGGAATTCACTACTAGTCGGGGTAAACAAAGCAGTACCTGAAATTATACTCACTGACTGTAACTTTTAGACCACATATAACAACTTTAACCTAGGAAAGAGACCAAGTCTCTAAAAAAGTTTATGTCAGCTGGGATAGCCAACTAGGACTTGGATGTAGAAAGATTGTCCTGGCCAAGTCTGATTTCAAGATTAAGAATCATAAGAAAGTAGAGAAGGAGGCCTTGAAGTCACCCCATTAATGGAAAGCACCTGTAGAGGAGCCTGAGCATACACAGAGGTCATCTAGTCACTATCTTCCTTCCTGTGGCATAATGTATAGTGCCTTAATTTCATTTGGAGCTGCTTGGTTCAAAATTTACCTAGGGACACAAATTAGCATATACAAATTTCATGACTATCTGTCTCTTTTAGTCTGATGAAAGAAAAGGAAGATGGACTGTTGTTTTGTGGCACAGGCCAATTTCCTCTCCCTGGTTAATTCCTTAGGCTCTTTGATATCAAATAGAATAAATTCTGCAATCATTTTGATGATTTTTTGCCCATTGAAGGATGTGGCAGCACTGAAACCAAACTTGGCAAAATATAGAATTTGGGAACGTTTAAAATTTTGAAATAATATTTTGAATGTGATTTCTCTTACCTCAGCATTCAACATTTGAGGAGTTCCAGATTTGTTAGCATGCATCAGTTGGTATTTTTTTTTCATTATAGGTGTCCAGTATAAAATATTTAAGTGCTGCTTGCTTGGGAAATACCAAAGAACACTGCAGCCTGTCTACTGTATACTGCATATTAACTATATATACATTAAAAAAAACCCTGAAGGAATCAATCCTAGGAATGAATCCAGCACCACAGAGCAGTTCACATAAGTCACCAACCTGATGATGGGATTTGAAAGAACAAGTTAAGGGCTTGCATATACCCCTTCACACATCCCTCTGCATCATGCAGAACAAATACAAATACGTGCAAACACCCCAGATGCATGACACATCCATTCCTTCAGGAGAAGGTATGAATTATACGAGAGTGATCTTACATACAAACTACAGAATATATTCTACAGATGATAGGAAAGAGGTCATGTATGGACCCAGGACCCAGCTGTCACTCATCAAATATGCTCTACAATACTTTGTTGCCCCAAAAATGCAGCAATAGTCTCAAAAATGCAGCAATAGTCTAGTTTCATAGTGTTACAAAGGTTATGGCCCAATGTAAATGATTTGCTTTGAAATACAAACAAGGACATTGGTATTCTACACTCAAATGTCACTAAGAACCCTATAGCATCAATTTTATCAGTCTATCATTTGCTCAAGCTGTATAGAGGAGATGTAAAGGGAGAATTTAAGTTTCATTAAAGTTTACAGGAAATAGCCTTCATAGGTCAGGGTATGAACCACAATGTTCTTCCGTTTGTTTATCTTACTTTAAATAGTCTGATCCACCAACTGTTTACTCAGAAGTCAATCTGATTGAGTTCAATGGGACTTACTTCCAAGCAAGGGTGTCTAGAAATGTAGAATGTGGCACCTGTTTAGCAATCCATTAACCACAAGATGTGTCTCTTATTTCGGTGTTGATTCTGGCAGACTCGGTTCACTGGAAATGGCTAAAGAGTTAAGAATGTTTTTGTTTATTCTGTCACATAATATTTGTAATGGAAATATTCCGACATTTGCAATGGAAATATGAACAGTTGTCTCTTCCTGGATATCCTTTGCTTATGAGCGGATGCACAGCAATGCCTTTATCAGGTCATACAGTTCATAATAACAGACATTCGTCAAAGCTGCAGACACAAAGCCTGTGACCCGCTTGCATTTAAACATTGTCAGGAAAGGCACTTGAACACCAAGTTCAATTGCACTTTCCATTCGCCTCCTACAACCTGCCAACAGAAGTGCCTCACATAACTGTGAAGAGTTTCCAAACTGCTGTGCAGGAGACGTTCAACAATGGATGTTAGCACAGGGAGAGCTACCCTTCATTCTGCATATTCCTTTCCAGTAACAGATTCAGCAATACAGACCCATCAATGTTTGAATGCAGTCATGAGTTTTAAAATGAATAAATAAAACTACAAGGCAAAGCAACCAATAACAATACAGCAGTCAACCCAACTCAAAGATCATATTGGTTACATGAGGGCATTAGCATATACAATTTTTTTTTAACAACAGCTCCTAGAATTCTCCAACCAACCCAGGCAACAACCATACTAGCTGGACAATTTGAGAAGCTGTAGTTCTAAGGAGCCATCCTCTCCCCCCCCCCACTCTGAGCATTAATATACTAGTAATGCTTTTCAATGCGTGTTTTCTACATGTCTGATAACTTTGGTGTATTGTTCCCCCACACACCAGCTTTTAAATAAACAGCACATTTCCAGTGTTGCAGTGGTGAATTTTGAATTGCATAACAATACCCAGAGACATCCCCCCAGAGATTACCCCCCAAAAGCCAAGGAACTTTGCTGATTCATATGAACAAACCATTCCTTGTGGTTTTCTTTCCCACCAAGACTGTATCTTACAGTCAATCTAGTCGGTCTTAATTGCCCACTTCAAACTGAGACACTAAAAAATACTTAGTAGCCATAGTAACAGGAATAACTCATAGCAATATGTAATATGTGGTTCCCAGGATAATTCCTTCCATACCTACCCACCCCATTTACTGTGAGGATTGCAGTTATGCTTAAAGAAGCAAGGAAGTGCTCGCTCTTGCTCTCGCTCTGTGTGTGTGTGTGTGTGAGTGAGTGAGTGAGTGAGTGTGTGTGTGTGTGTGAGAGAGAGAGAGAGAGAGAGAGAGAGAGAAGTGGGTGATGGCACTATCTGGGTTAATAAAATAGCCCCAGCACTCTATCCTTGCAAGCTGTGGCTCCACCACATCATTGTGTATTTCCCTCTTACATCCTAACAGAGGTAATTAAACCCTGTAAAAGGATACAAATGGCCTGTCGTGAGTGTGCCTCCAAACTGGAAGAACTGCACAGCTGTGGCTCAAGCAGAGGCACAACTGATAGCCTCCAGCAAGATCAGGTAACTCTGCTGCATCTTTGTATCTGATACAAGGGGGTGATATAGGATTACACTGGATCATTCTGGAAAGTGTTGCTTCACTGGGTATTATCTCCTTTAAAGTGACCCTTCCACGCACACATGATCCAGTCCCTATCATTCCAGCTCAGCTCCAAAAAACAACTGTGACACTGGACCAAAAAGATCCAGATTGGGCACAGAGCTCGTTCAAAATTCCCTGCACATTGTCTGGTTACCAGAAAATAGATTAAACCAGACTATGTCATGGTGGTCCAAAAAGTAAGTTAAATCGCCATCTGGTCACACCCAAAGTGATTCAATGATCCAGCCATACAGGTGACAAAGAGATGTGGCTGAATGATATGAACTAAATGTCAGGAGCTTCAGCAACTATTTACAGTTCCCTTGAATGGTCAAGCTGCTGAACAGCAGTGGGTACCTTTCACAACACAGTCTCTTCAGCCCTCAGACTAACTCCACCTATCCAGCTGGCCACTGGATCCTTCCAGGCAGAAGTATTATAAAAATCTTCATGTTCCAGAAGAGCCTTGCTTGAACAACATGATCTTCAGGAACTTCATTTTCATTTTCCTGCTGCTAAAGTTATTCTTTAGACCTGATATTTGGTTTATCTCTCAGTCCTGCGATTTGTCTTTTGGTTTGGTTTGCTTTGTCCTTTGGCTCTGACTGATCCTACAATCTTGAATCCTACTATACACCACTGCTCTGGCTCATTGTAGACTCCTTCCAATGACCCAGTCCTCCTGACACCAGATCTGATGAGAAAAACATGCAGAACAGTGAATCAGACAGAGACACTGAGTCAAACTAAGCAGTATGCTCAGCAGAGTTTGAGAAGAGGCATTACTCAAGTGGTGAAAGACTTCATGGGTCACAAATGTCCTCACCTTCTTTTCTTACATGTAGATGCTTTATTTTGCATTTGGCCACTGGAAGCTCAACACAGGCTTAATTTGCATAACGGTTGAAGCATGTCTCCATTCCATGGGGTGAAGGGAAAGGGGTTAATTACAGGGAATGGACATTCCTCTTCACATCTAAATGGACCCTCAGTGGTCAGCTTCTCCTCTGCATAGATGTTTGGGACCTTTAAACATTTAAATTAAATCCTTGCAGCATTCATACCTCTCTTGTACAGAGCACTAAAATGTATTGTGGTAAATTAACCTAAGAGAACCAGTGGGAGAAAGTAAGTGCGCAACCAAAATAAAAAGTGATTTAAAGCAATGGGGCACTTTTAAAAAATTAGCATTAGAGATGTGGGTTACTTTGTCAGAGCTATGATTACTCAGTCGCTTAGTTATGCCCTAACTGGTAATCTTCTCAGTACAAACACGTGTACAACAATTACTGGATTTCTTTGCATGAAATGGGGTGATGTGGGCTGAGAATGGGAGACTTTTGTCACACACAGGAGACTTACTGTTCATTTCTTTGATACCCTTTTAATCTATATGAAAAGATGTATATTAATGTCTCTACAACTCTGTAAACACAAAAAATGTACGTAAGAGGGAGTAGGAGTTCAGAAAAAAACCAATAATGAATCAAGTTGCCATCCTCCGGCCCAATATGAGAGTCATGATGAAATGTTCGGGTTTATGCAGGGTTTGTGCCTTGACTACCTCTTTTGTTCCAGACCTTAAAACTATGACCTGACCTGTAGCTCCCAATTAATAACCAGTTCAACATGCTTTTCATTCCCAAGGAATAATATCAACTTTAGCTGATTCATTTCATTACATTTGACTAATAGACTACATGACAAATAGCTTCAATGCAGCATGAAGAAAACACCTTGCTAGCCAAATACATCAGTCATCCAGTAGCATATAGGCTGATGTAAACTAAGTGTCAATATTTGCAACAAATTATTGTGTCCCAGAACACCAGCAACAATGCCATTGACACCATAGGCCAATATCCCATTCAAGGACTCTGCAAAGCCCTACCCATTATTCAAGCTGACATGGTGAACATGCTTCTTAGGGAATGAATAGATCCACCCACCTACCCACCCCCATCATCACATTCTCCATGCTTTCAACACCCAGTCTGATCAGCAGAGGTTTCTGCTCACATGCTGTTGCTCCATCTGTGAGCAAGAGCCGTGGAGCATTTGGGTTATATAATAATAATCACCATAATCTTAGAACTGCAGAGCTGGATTCTTGCTGATGTGTAAAGTCTACACAGGAGCTGCAACCTCTCTTCAGACTGGGCACTGACAGTGTGAAGAAGGCAAAGATAGAGCCCCCGCCCCCCGCATGTTCATATTGCTGGCTTGAGTAATGCCTGAACAGGGCTATGGTTTATTTGCAATTGGTAATAAGAGGGGGGATCCTATTAAGACCACTTGTGTACTGTTGTTCACCTAACGCAAGTAGATGGGCTTGTGTTTGCGTATGTAGCCATGCTTGTTCATAAAAATACAAGAAGAGCCATATAGATCACACCAACATGTTTTTCACACAATGGTCAACAACTGTAACTATTGCAAGCCCACCAACACGACATGAATGCCAATTGTGCCTCTTCTGTTCCCCAGAAACAGATATGTTATATACCTATATATTGGGCATCTGACACTGAAGGTGATATATGAATAGCCATCACAACAACAGCCACTGATGTACCCAAAGCTCTGTTAATTTATCCAATCTGTTTTTAAAGCTATCTGAGTTGGGAGCCATTACTGCATCTGGCGGTAGTGATTTCCACTTTTTAACTATGTGTATCACACAGTGATGTGATAGATAACATCATAAAAGCCAATATGTCTTCTCAGCCCGGAGTCGATAACATATATAACTGGCCTAGGAATTGAGTCATTGTTTTTGTTGAAGTGGTGAAACTGTACATGGCCATGTCTTCTCAGTCTACAATTCAGGGGAATAGCAGTCATATGGCTCCATGCTACACCATACCAAAACCACCACCACCGTTGCCTTGCACAGAAGTAAAGAAGAATCCAACATAGCCTTCTGCCTGATATGTCACATTTCTATGTAGTGGTGATTTGAGGGCATGAAGAAGCACATGTGAGCTCCTCGAACTATAATCTGGAGAGAATTGCCATCTCAGTGGGTCTCATTAGGAGGCACTCTGTATGATCTCTCTGACAAGCCAACCTAAAGGCAGACCTACAAGGTAAATCACAAACACTTATATATTGTTTATGGCTGACAAGAGTTTTCTAGATTCGTCATACCTAACAATATCCCAGTAAAGGGTTAATATCAGAATGAAAGACAATCACAGACAAGCATTTCAAGATTCATCTGGGTATTTTAAGTACAAGTATTTTCCTTGTTGCAATCATTCCAGCAACTCTCAAACTTGTATTTACTAAGCTTTATTTTTACTACATTGCTTCTAAGTTCCATAATTCAAAAATAGCAAAACCAAAATATATTGAAGACAAAAGTTGTGAGGAAAGAACTGTAGGTGTTAAATAATTAAAATCCATTCTTGCAGCTTATGAAAAGATGCAGGTATTAAAACTTCAGAATGTATGAATCAAATACAAACAAATGGGAAAAAGAATGTTTTAAGTTACATTCTTTAAACAACAGGAACACATAGCCCAAAAAAGCAGAGAATACATCTCTAGAGTGCATCATTTAAAAATAAAAAACATCATGATTTTATTAGCTTTTAGAAGCCTTAAAAGCCTTCTTGTAACACCATAGAAAAACATCAAAATTCTTCAGAATAAAACTGCAAAAGTAAAAAACTTAATTTAGCTCTAAGCATTGTCAGATGCGTTAATTTTATTATAAGCATAAAAGGGAGTAAGATAAAATAAATAAAATGTGGGGAAATGACCCAGATTTATCAGAAAGGACCTATGTAAGAATATCCATATGAATGCCTGAACTGTGAATTAGGGAGCTCCTCTCTAGTCATCATCTCTGTCAAAGGTGGCCATGGAGGTGAACGAGGTCTTATTTCAGCAAACATGTGTTCTCAACCAAGTATTTACCAAAATTAATAGGATTGCAGGAGGACATTTACAGCAATTCAGTAAACCTGCCAAATGGTTAATCCAGCCAACAGCAATTGGTTTCAGCCTTTGAATGTTCCCTGGGCAATTTTTCCCACAGCTGCGGAGATGGGGGATTAAAAAAAACAGCATGGAGATATTTGGTTAGAAGAAACTTTGGGCAGCAAAAGGATATAGAACCACTCTAGTCTCCAACTGACCACCCACTTAATTAATGTTATGAGGAAAAATATGGCTTAGAATACTCCAGGTCTCCCTTCTGTCAAGTACTGCCCTTGTTGGGGTTTGGGGTATATTTAAAGTAGTAGAATACAGCAATGTAGCACCAAACCTATGGCTACTGAGATCTACTGAGTAGATTCTTTGGGAAATGGTAGCTATGAAAAGAAAACTTGTACTACATTGGGCCTGGAAATCTTTTTTCCAGGCACAGTATAGAAGAGGAGGAAAGAATCTTATTAGTCACAAAAGACCTTGAGCTGGCTTCCTTGCATGCAACCGTACTAGCAGCTATTTGGGATACCATGTGTGTGGAGGCCTTCTTCTAGCAAATGAGGAGAGCTGCCACACATTAAAGGAAACCAGGCCTGAGGATAGCCATCTTTGTTGTTGTTTAGTCGTTTAGTCGTGTCCGACTATTCGTGACCCCATGGACCAGAGCACGCCAGGCCCTCCTGTCTTCCACTGCCTCCCGGAGTTGGGTCAAATTCATGTTGGTAGCTTCGATGACACTGTCCAACCATCTTGTCCTCTGTCGTCCCCTTCTCCTCTTGCCTTCACACTTTCCCAACATCAGGGTCTTTTCCAGGGAGTCTTCTCTTCTCATCAGATGGCCAAAGTATTGGAGCCTCAGTTTCAGGATCTGTCCTTCCAGTGAGCACTCAGGGTTGATTTCCTGCAAAATGGATAGGTTTGTTCTCCTTGCAGTCCAGGGGACTCTCAAGAGTCTCCTCCAGCACCACAATTCAAAAGCATCAATTCTTCGGCGGTCAGCCTTCTTTATGGTCCAGCTCTCACTTCCATACATCACTACTGGAAAAACCATAGCTTTGACTATGCGGACCTTTGTCGGCAAGGTGATGTCTCTGCTTTTGAAGATGCTGTCTAGGTTTGTCATTGCTTTCCTCCCAAGAAGCAAGCGTCTTTTAATTTCGTGGCTGCTGTCACCATCTGCAGTGATCGTGGAGCCCAGGAAGGTAAACTCTGTCACTGCCTCCATATCTTCCCCTTCTATTTGCCAGGAGGTGATGGGGCCAGTGGCCATGATCTTAGTTTTTTTGATGTTGAGCTTCAGACCATTTTTTGCGCTCTCCTCTTTCACCCTCATTAAGAGGTTCTTTAATTCCTCCTCACTTTCTGCCATCAGAGTGGTATCATCTGCATATCTGAGGTTGTTGATATTTCTTCCGGCAATCTTAATTCCGGCTTGGGATTCATCCAGTCCAGCCTTTCGCATGATGTATTCTGCATATAAGTTAAATAAGCAGGGGGACAATATACAGCCTTGTCGTACTCCTTTCCCAATTTTGAACCAATCAGTTGTTCCATATCCAGTTCTAACTGTTGCTTCCTGTCCCACATATAGATTTCTCAGGAGATGGATAAGGTGGTCAGGCACTCCCATTTCTTTAAGAACTTGCCATAGTTTGCTGTGGTCGACACAGTCAAAGGCTTTTGCGTAGTCAATGAAGCAGAAGTAGATGTTTTCTGGAACTCTCTGGCTTTCTCCATAATCCAGCGCATGTTAGCAATTTGGTCTCTAGTTCCTCTGCCCCTTCGAAATCCAGCTTGTACTTCTGGGAGTTCTCGGTCCACATACTGCTGAAGCCTGCCTTGGAGGATTTTGAGCATAACCTTGCTAGCGTGTGAAATGAGTGCAATTGTACGGTAGTTGGAGCATTCTTTAGCACTTCCCTTCTTTGGGATTGGGATGTAGACTGATCTTTTCCAATCCTCTGGCCACTGCTGAGTTTTCCAAACTTGCTGGCATATTGAGTGTAGCACCTTAACAGCGTCATCTTTTAAGATTTTAAATAGTTCAACTGGAATGCCATCACTTCCACTGGCCTTGTTGTTAGCCATGCTTTCGAAGACCCACTTGACTTCACTCTCCAGGATGTCTGGCTCAAGGTCAGCAACCACACTATCTGGGTTGTCCAGGGCATCCAGATCTTTCTGGTATAATTCCTCTGTGTATTCTTGCCACCTCTTCTTGATGTCTTCTGCTTCTGTAAGGTCCCTACCATTTTTGTCCTTTATCATGTCCATCTTTGCACGAAATGTTCCTTTAATATCTCCAATTTTCTTGAACAGATCTCTGGTTTTTCCCTTTCTATTATTTTCCTCTATATCTTTGCACTGTTCATTTAGGAAGGCCCTTTTGTCTCTCCTTGCTATTCTTTGGAAGTCCGCATTCAATATTCTGTAACTTTCCCTATCTCCCTTGCATTTTGTTTCCCTTCTCTTCTCTGCTATTTGTAAGGCCTCGTTGGACAGCCACTTTGCTTTCTTGCATTTCCTTTTCTTTGGGATGGTTTTCGTTGCTGCCTCCTGTACAATGTTACGAGCCTCCATCCATAGTTCTTCAGGCCCTCTGTCCACCAAATCTAGTTCCTTAAATCTGTTCTTCACTTCCACTGTGTATTCATAAGGGATTTGGTCTAGATTATACCTGACTAGCCCAGTGGTTTTTCCTACTTTCTTCAGTTTAAGCTTGAATTTTGCTATAAGAAGCTGATGATCAGAACCACAATCAGCTCCAGGTCTTGTTTTTGCTGACTGTATAGAGCTTCTCCATCTTTGGCTGCAGAGAATATAATCAATCTGATTTCGGTATTGCCCATTTGGTGATGTCCATGTGTAGAGTCGCCTCTTGTGTTGTTGGAAAAGAGTGTTTGTGATGACCAACTTGTTCTCTTGACAAAACTCTATTAGCCTTTGCCCTGCTTCGTTCTGAACTCCAAGGCCAAACTTACCTGTTGTTCCTTTTATCTCTTGACTCCCTACTTTAGCATTCCAGTCCCCTATAATGAGAAGAACATCTTTCTTTGGTGTCAGTTCTAGAAGGTGTTGTAGGTCTTCATAGAATTGGTCAATTTCAGCCTCTTCAGCATCGGTGGTTGGTGCATAAACATGGATTACTGTGATGTTGAAAGGTCTGCCTTGGATTCGTATTGAAATCATTCTATCATTTTTGAGATTATATCCCAGTACAGCTTTTCCCACTCTTTTGTTGACTATGAGGGCTACTCCATTTCTTCTACGGGATTCTTGCCCACAATAGTAGATATGGTAATCATCTGAATTGAATTCGCCCATTCCCGTCCATTTTAGTTCACTGACGCCCAGGATGTCAATGTTTATACTTGCCATCTCCTGTTTGACCACATCCAACTTACCAAGGTTCATAGATCTTACATTCCAGGTTCCTATGCAGTATTCTTCTTTCATATCAACAAATAGTTACTTAGAGACAATGAGCGGTTGAAAATGCTTGGGTCCCCCTAGATTATTGGTCTGTCAAACCCTTCATCTCATTACTTTGTGTTCCAGGTGCCGGGGTTCAACTTCCAATAAAACCAGTTATCTCAGTCACACAAACACAGCACCAGCAACGAGAGGGTAAGAATATGAACCAACCTATAGCTACTACAATAATGTGTGAAGAATGTTGAACCAATGGTAACCCTGACTATACGAAAGGAAACTCAAAACATACACTCACAGAGAGAGAGAGAAGTAAACATAGACATATAACCATGTATCACTCCCTTCACACATGGGCCATATTAAAGAGAAACCTTGAACAGAATAGGCATTTGCCTTTTTTCTGAGAAGAGACATACTCCACACATAGAGATTTAAGCACTTAGACTTCCCCTTATTGCAGAGGTTGGCATATTCTGGGGGCCAATTTTCTGTCTCCAAGATCTATCATGGCCCACACCAGTACCATTTTTAACTCAGGAAAATAAAAACCAGTGTTCTGGAAAACTTCCCACTTTGCTTCTTCTTTTTCTGAAAAATCACCACTCTTGGTGGCTCCCAGCAGGAGAAATGAGTGTTTCTTTGGCCGTTTTGACAGTGCAGGGGGATATCGGAGAGCTCTCAGAGGTTGAAGAGGTCACCAAACAGCCTTGAGGTCCACTGTTTGCCCACCTCTGCTTCACAGACAGTGCAAGGCCACTTGAGTCAAGCAGGTGGTGCTACTCAATCTTGGGCTCAGAGCAGAGGCACTGTGCTATTCTATGCGTGGTTACCGTTCAGGCAGGGCCTATGTGAGGGAAACTGTGGTTTCTATTTTAAATGAAACCACAACACGTGAAGTTAGCAAGTCTGGGAGGCCACTAGCACCTGCTTAATCAGACATCTGATCAAACAGAGACAGTGACATATGTCATGTAAATTAATTGCTCTGGCAGCAGGGAGACACCAAAACAGTTTAATACAGCACAGTAATATTTGACCACTGGCCTATTCTGCAGCTTTGACAGGTTGCAATTGAATAGTACATAGGTGGTTATAATGAAAAAGTAGATTACTTGAATTAGCCATCTGTCCCCTCCACCCCTGTGGTAAGATAAATGTGCCCATTAGTCAACTGTGTTGATTCTTGTTCACTCTGGTTTAAGTATGCCATTTGTGTTGTTAATGGCACTTTCTCCCACCTTTTAAGGTCAGGTGACTTCATATCACAAGAGTAGATTTTCCTTCTATTAAGGACTTGTTTGCTTTAGATGTTTTTCATGCTGGAATACAATTTTCTGCATCTGTAACCCACATCTGTTCTGCAGTAGCACATTTAAGAGCAGTTTGGTGTATTGCAACTACACAGAACCACCCTGTAATAAATCATTGCAAGTTTCCAAACAGAACAGATTTTCCATTTTGGATGATCACAGTAACAAAAAGTATGGGGGTTGGCATCTGGAAATCAAGATTGTGAACCTTATCTGTCTTTTACTAGATTTATTACATTTTGTTAGATGTTTTACATTTTGCACAAGTGAGCTGATTCAATTAGAGTATTACTGCATTGAAAACATGTAGGCTTAATACAGAACTGCAAAGAGTACAAAGAAGTGAAAGGAAGAAGTAGCACAGAAGCAGAAAGATTAGAACATAGCTACAAATACATGAGGGGGAAGCTTTGGCCCTTTTGGCTTACAACTCCCATTGGTCCCACCCTCTGTGGCCAATGGTGCTTTGGTGGGTGTAGTCAAAGGTTCAAGCCACACATTAGGGGAAATGTGCACCTACCACTATCCTTCCTAAATGGCACTAGTAGTTATATAGCTTTGGTGCTCCACAGTCAAACTCTCGGAGCAATCTGAGACTATGGTTGGTTTAAATCTGCTTTGGGCATAAGAGGCCAGCCTGTACTCAGGCACCACAAGAAGGGATGGGCTAGAGGCAGAAACTCATGAAATGTCAGCTTATTTTCAGTTTTTGTGGGGAGAGTCGCTTGTTATAAGCTGCCCAGTGTGTTGCCAAAAGGCAGGACTAGACCCTGAGGCATTTGTGGACTGGGATGAGGCATGTGTGCCTTACCCCAAAAATATGGGGTCATGAGCCACCTACGACTGGAAACAACACATGCCAGTTCCATGGAAGCAGATTTCAAGTACATGTTAGGCAAAACATCCTTAAGGTAACTGCTGTTTTTTGAGAGACTGGAGTTCTCTAAAGCTGTGGATGTTTAACCAGATATTAGATATCCATCTGTCAGGGATGCTTTAGGAACATCTTGCATTACAAATCTTGCACCAACTAAATGACCTTCAAGGGCCCTTCCTGGCCTATAATTCCAAAAACAAACCATTGCAAAGCACAGGTGACTACAGGGTATTGGGTTGTTGTTGTTTTTACTAGATTACTCTTGGAACTTGACTCACAGTCTCCTTGCCAAGAAAGAAGTTCTACAGAAGAGACAGGTGTGAGAGGGAAGTAATATTAATGTTAGTGTGACTGCTATTTACTAAAAAAAAAAGCATTTATTTAATATGTTCATTCATATTCTGCCAAATGTTGATGTATTTTGAGGAAGGAGAATGTATTAAGTTTTATTTAGAAGCTGTATGAAAAAATAGCCACACAGATCTGGAACAGGATTGTAATTTTCAAGCTCGAACAAGATCCCTAGGACTCCAGTCTAATTTTTTTAAAATGACTTAATTATAATGATAATCTTAGAACTGCAGAGCTGGAAGGGACCCTTTGGATCATCGATTCCAGCCCCTGTCAAGGAGGCACATGTTGATCTAGTGATTAAATTTGCACATGCAGAAGACTTTGTAAAAATATTTTGCTGGGAAGAACACAAAAGCATGAACTTTCACATTAGCACCCTGTTCTCATCACTGGCCACCCGGATGCAGCTTCCTACCCCTCCAAAATACAAGTGACACATTGACATCCTAGCTAGATGAAAACAGATGCAAAAGAAAAATACAGAGGTCCTTGCCCATTCCTTTAAAAGATCAGCTACATACAATGTACACAGGACTGGTTAACTGCTATTCTTGGATTAATTTGTCCTTATCAATGGACTGTCCTTGTACTCATGGAGATATTCTCTCATACCCATGACCTGTATAAGGCATCCAGGAAACTACATCCTTTAGGAAATATAATATGTATGTTTCTGAAGGCCAGTCACATGCTGGGGCTCAGCTTCCTCAAACCAGCTTTTTTCTTGAATGGTGAACAAAAAGTGGCTTTGAGATGTTCTTATGAAGCAATCTTTGCAGCACTAAAAATATTGTATGAAAAAATGTATCAATTCAGACCAGAAGCTTCCAAGCCTAGGCCTCCAGGTACATTTGGACTATAACTCCCAGAATCCAGGACCATTTGCTATGCTAGTTAGAGTTTCAAAGCATTGTCATCAAAGAAGGTCTTTTCCACATGCAACAGGAAGACAATGGCTACAGATGTGGATCCCTTTCTCCATCCACATAAATCTGTTCAGGAATGGGACTGTGTGGGCTTTATCTGCGGAACTGCCCTTTTCAGACCAAGACAGCTACTTTTTGCTATGTTTCATGGCTTGGAACGGTCCCTACCATCCTAGAACAGGGACGGGGAACCTGTGTCCTGAGGCTGAATCCAGCTAGACTGGAATCCCCATCAATCTTCTGTTACATAATACAATTCTTGGTTGACTTCCCAGCTTTTTCTGTTTCCCATTCTCGTGCTTCAGTTAGGCTGAATTTTTTTTTTTCTCTTAAAGGCTTAGTTAACTTTAAGATAAAATATGCTGGTATTTTTGATCCCACCCTTTTATCTTTGGCTTCATCCACTACTGGATGGTGGAATGTGTCTCCCCAAAAATAGCTACCCAAATCACATGCTCCTAACAGTTCCTGATGTTAGGAATTGTAACATCTAAGTAGGCCAAAAAGCCAACACAAAGAACTGAGCTTTCTTGGTCATGGTCCCTTCCTTCTGGAAGAAGCTTCCTACAGAGGTTTGCCAGGCACCATCCCTCTGTTTTTAGGAAGCTAACTAAGGCTGAATTATACAAAGCTGCTTCTGCTAGTGTAAATGTGTCTTGAGATATTCAAATAGACTTTGTGTATTTTTATTTAAAAGTAGTTTCAGCTAGTGACAGGGTTTAATTGCATTTATTATATACTGTCGTTATGTTTTTATTGCATATTGTAAACTATCCAGAGAGTGGCAAAGCTAATGGAGTGGTATAGAAATGAAAATAAATAAATACATGCACATCCATCCATCCATCCATCCATCCATCCATCCATCCATCCATCCATCCATCCATCCATCCATCCATCCATCCATCCATCCATCCATCCATCCATCCATACATACATACATACATACATACATACATACATACATACATACATACTGGAATGAATACTCTTTCGTGGCTAGTCCCAGTTGTACGAAGAACAAGTCTTCAACATTAGCTCTATGCAGGCATTAATATTTGGGTAACGCTCTAGTCCCCTGTGACAGCTCAGTGGGTTAGGCATCTGGTTGAGAGGTCCGTTCCCCACTGTGCCTCCTTGTCAGGGGTGGACTTGATGAGAGCTGGACTTCATGGGGTCCCTTCCGGCTCTGCAGTTCCAAGACGCCCTGCACATGTGGAGACAGATAAGTCTGAACAGTTTTTTCAGGGTTCACTTCACATCAAAATCCTGATGGATGGTGAAGGCTCTCCTCTTCAGCCATGCTAGCATCTATGTATTCAAGGCAACAAAACTGGAGACAGAGCAGAGCAGAGTAAGGCAGGATTATTCCCCCGTTCATGTGGTTAGTATATGTAACTAATAATGCCTGAATAAGGCTATTGTTTGGAGCACTTTTATTCCAGAGTTGCCTACATGTAGACATAGAACACTTAATGTTGTGCAGGCAATCTATACGTGATAAGTCTTATGTATCTGATATGGAAAAAGATTGGTAAATAACCCAAAGAGGTATTTTTATGTATTGATTTGTCTGAGAAAGGTAGTGCCCACAACTGATCCAAAATAAAAGTCTCTCCAAGTGTCCATTCTCGTTTAACACTGTAACAAGGTACAGCTAATAATGTTTACTCAGAAACAAGTCTTGCAGTCTTTGGTATGGTTTACTCCCAGGTAAAGTGTACAGTTCCACAACACATACAGGACAGAGGAATGCATCTTATCACTCATACATCAACTGGATATTCAGGTCAAAAAGGCACTGTTTCAAAATAATCAGCGTCTTTAAAATCTGAAATTTTATTTCTATCTTTGCCTTACTTGAAAATGAGAGGGGGATCCTTTCTGAAACAACATAATAGCTCACATTATTTATAGCACTGTAACAGCTACAATTTTATTGTGTGAAGAATACGTGACAGCTTTTTCTGGGGTTTTTGGAACATCCCTGAACAAATGCTAAATCTGGAATTGTTTCAAGACAAAAAAAAATTGTTCCTTAGCCACATTAGCAACAGCTTTTTAAAGATTTACCAAAAGGGAACACCAGTGACTCATTCCACAGTGCCTGTTCATGACAAGCAAGAGCTGAGCTGTCTGTGGGTGGGTGTGTTATCCACGTTGGTTTTAGCACTATGGAGGTGGAAGCATGCTTCCATATGCTGTGGATATGCCACATACTATAGTGCACTCAATGTTCTTCCTAGCCTGCATGCTGGCCTTGGAGCAAAATATCTTTATCAAGGAACAAGAAGGTTGACTTTTTTTTCCTAATTTCAAAAAAAGCTTGGCCAATCCCCTTCCCAAATCTCACATTTGATCCCCAAATTAATTACCTGTATTTAAAACAAATGCAGAATAGGCTCCTTCCACAACCATGACTGCTTTGCCTAGCCACCGAGATGGGGCGTGCACAGGCAAAGCCAGGGTGGCTGGTAGGAGCAAGCCAAAGCTTACCTTTAAAAGAGGAGCTTACCCCTGCTTCAGCCTCTACTCCTCGGAACACCATCGGAAAAGGTGCTGCGAGGCATGCGAGGCAGTTTCACTTTTGCCTTGTCATCTCGTGGTGAAGTGGAAGGACTTGGGAGCAAGTGGGCAGGGGTTCTTTTTGGACTAGCCACCCTATTAATTAAAGGGGGCTTGAAGAGGTCTAAAAAAGAGTGGGGATACCATTAATTACTAGGGGGGGAGAGAGAGAGAAATCAGGTGAGAGAGTGAAGGGGATAAAGCAGGGGTGCAACGGTTGCCTTTGGGGCCTCTGGGCCAGAGGCCCTGAGCAACGCCCTGACCACCCATCCGAAAATAATCAATCAATCAATCAATCAATCAATCAATCAATCAATCAATCAATCAATCAATCAATCAAAGAAGAGGAAGAAAAGATAAGAATATGATAGTAATAATAATAAAAAAACATAACCAAAATATTTAGGAAAGGGAAACAAGGATGAGTGAGGAGCATTATACTAATTAATGTGATTGGATCTTGGGGTGTGGGGTAAAATACAAGCAAAAAGAGAGAGGGGGGAATTTTGAATAAGTATAGCAGTACTTTAAGGTTTTGGTTCAGTTTGGAACAAGTACATAGGGTGTTGTGTCAGTGGGCACTATGGGGCCGAAAAAAGGCAGTTGGGGATAAGAAGGGCAAGCAGCCAGTTTAAGCATAGAACACCACCCCCAAGGCCGTCTGCTCCCCCTTCCTCAAATGAAGATGATCTGCCTGATTATGAGCAAATTTAGCATGTTAGAAAGAGAGAGGGCTTTGGTTAGGGAAGTGGCAAATGCTGGAACAGTCCGGTGGTCTAACATGGAGTTGAAGGCACGTAAGATAGCTGAGTTGTGACAGCTGGGTAACACCAGATGGCGTGCTGGGTCAAATATGGGAGTAATTGTGCCAGGTGAGTCGGCCACTGCATTGGACACCACACTGGGAGCAGGCATCAGGCCATGGGGTCCAACCACCCTTCCAGATTTGGCTATGCATAGGGGCCAGGTCCCCTTGCTCCCATATTGACCAGCACACCCAATTTGGGTGGTGCAGTTCCTACTCCAAAACCTTGGACAGCACCGTACCCGCAGCTGTCTCTACCAAGTCAGGTATCAAGGTTTGCTGCTCAGCAGGTCGATAAAGATCATCCTAAGATTCAAGACACAGGATATAATTCCATGCCACTGAAGGCTCTCCCTTGCAGACATGATTCTCTACTGTTAGGGGACCATCTGTTACATGGGACTATTAAAAAGATTTGATAGGGAAAATTTGTGGATGTATTCGAACTTTTGAATAGAAAAGTAGAGAAAAAAGAGTTTGATAAAAAAGAGGAGAGGGAATGGGAAAACACACGCCAGATCGCTGTTGGGCCAATGGCTGCCTGGGTTCTTTATTTATGCAGGGACCATTGTTCAGGCACAACCCGAACATTTTTCCCTCTTCCAATATCTTAACCCGATTTACAGAGCATATATGGATTTCCTGGGTCATGTATGGCTCACATACGATGAAGGGTTCCATATGTGCATGGTGATCCATTGCAATGTGTGCTGGGATGTTCAGCATAGTGCCCTTTGGCTGTGCACTATGACCCCAGCTCATCCAATTTTGGGCGAGTGCTTTGATAGTGGACACCTAATTCAAAGGGCTTCTTCAGTAGCAGTTTCCCCCACCCTAGTGGGTCAGGTGGTTCAGCCCCACCTGGTTTGTTGGGAATTTAATGCCCGACGGTCTTGCAATCGAAGGCCATGCAAACACCAATGTGCTGACTATGGGGGAACACATGCTTCAATTGCCTGCTTCCAGGGGAAGCAAGGGACCAGTGGAGGAAAGGAGTCAGAAAGAAGTCTCCCCCTGGGTCCAATAATCTTTCAAAAGGGACCCAGCCCAGTTAACTTGAAAGTCCTAGAGGCGTCGTTGAAAGTTTACCCAGATAGGGAGGTGGCTTGTTATATGTTTGAGAAATTTACATTGGGGTTTTGTATTCCAGGTTTGGGGAACAGGGTTCCTATGTTTTCCAAAAAACTGAGGTCAGCTCTGGGGTTGGAAGAAGTAGTGACGGCAAAGCTAAGAAAAGAGGTGGCAGAAGGAAGGGTCTTAGGCCCATTTAGGGACCCACCAGTTCCCAACCTTCATGTTTCCCCTCTGGGAATAGTGCCCAAGAAGATGATGGGTGAATTTCATCTGACTCACCATCTGTCTTATCCTGCAGGCAAGTCAGTTAATGACAGGATCCCACAGGATCTCTGTAGTGCTTGTTATACATCTTTTGATGCTGCAGTATGAATAGTATGCAACTGTGAAGTGGGGGCAGAAATGGCTAAACATTAAGTCAGCATTAAGCCTTCTTCCAGTCCATCCTGATAATTTCTGCCTTCTCAGTTTTGCCTTTGATGGTTCATTTTATGTGGATGGGGTGCTGCCTGTGGGATGTTCCACCTCTTGTGCAGCTTTTGAGTGTTTCAGCTCCTTTGTAGAATAGGCACTGAAGCAAAAAATGGGGTTTTCTGAGGTAGTGTGTTATTTAGATGACTTTTTGCTTTGTGGGAGACAAGGATTGACATGCTGTGGACAGCTTATGGTTGCATTCCAGGGATTGGCAAAGGAGTTAGGTGTGCCCTTAGCTGAAGAAAAGATGGAGGGACTGTCAGCAGTCTTGACATATCTGGGCATTGAACTCGATACTGTGCAACAATCTAGTAGTCTGTCCAAGGAGAAGTTAGTTGACATGAACTGGCATGGGCCATGCTGGAGATGCCTGTTACGGGACGTTTTTATGAACCTGGTTAACCATGGTTGTGTTGACTTATCTTTTGACATAGTGGTTGTTCACCTGGGTGGAAATGACTTGACCCAAAAGATGGGCAAGTCCCTTACTGTACAGGTGATAGTGAACCTGCAGGCCTTGGTTGCCAAATATCCAAGAATGTGTTTGGTGTGGTCAGCTATGCTGTTACGGATGATATGGAGAGCCAACTGTGACCCTAGATGCATTGATAAGGCAGGGCGGGGAGTCAAACATGAGATCAGCAGAGCAATATTTGCAGGTCTGGATTCTGTTATAACACACACAGATATACGGTTTGAACGCCCCCGTTTGTACCGTGCTGGCAGTGTGCACCTATTGGATGAAGGACTGCACATTTTTCTGAGTAACCTCCATGGGGGCCTGAAGACTGAAATTTTCAGTCTGTGCGGGGGCCATGGGGCATACCAGTAATCCCTATGACATGGCGGGTAGTGCGGAAGGCATGGGTTTTTTAAGTAAGTTACAAGGGTCACCCAACAGGGGTGTAACCATAACACCTCCCAGAGTTGAAGACCACAAAGTTTATGTGCTGGGAGGTAGACGAGCCGGTGCCTCGTCAGGAGGCGAAACACCTAGAGTCAGGAGCCTCAGGTGGCCTGCGTTCAGGGGATAAGCTGTGCTTATGGGAACTCACCATGAGAAGGTGTGGGTCTGAGGCAAGGCCAGCCCAAGAAACAGATCATGCTTCTGTACTGCTATAGCCCCCCCCCTTTTGAAAAGGGATGATCGTTTTCCCTGAGTTCAATAAAGTGTGGTCCTGTTTTATACCCACTTCCTGTGTATCGCCTTGTTATTCCGGGCTGGCTGGGCAATGGAATATCTTATGAGACCATTAACCATTACTTTAGCCTGCTGTACATAGGACATACCTCCCTCATTCACTAGAATTAAGAAGGAGAGGCATGCAAATAGACAATTTGGTATTTTAAATATTGATGTTGATTACCAAAGAGGAAGGCAAGATATTTATTCTGTTCCCTGACAAGCTGAAGGGGAGGCATTTCAGCGGTGAGCAGGCCACTCAAAAGGGTTGTATGTTGAGGTGGGTTACCTAGGAGAATTATGTTGCTTTTGACCCCACCTAGTTGCCCAATTGTTCACAACTCTCCTTAGTCCCATTCATGAGAGTCCATGTGTAACAGACAGAACATTAGCTTTGGGCGTATTTTGTTTCATTTCATGTTTTTAATTATACTCCACTTTCCTCCTGAAGAAGAAGCCAAAGTGGCTCACAACATTAAAAAAGACAACATAAAAGCTAAAAATACAATAAACTATACAGTGTTAAAAACAATTAAGCATGCATAATATTGAAAGCATCTTAAAACAATTTTAAAAAACATTTTACAAATATGTTATGAAGATAAAAAGACATTCCAACCTACTTTTTTTTAAAAAAGCTTCATAGTTACTAGTAAAAGCTCTATCAGAAGAGAAAGGTCTGCCAGCAGAAAGACAGCAAATAGGGGCCAGCCTGGGGGAAGTTCCACAGTTTGGGAGCAGCAACAGAGGAGACCCTCTTTCATGTCCTCACCAAATGCACCTGTGAGGGTTTGAGACTAGAAAAAGAGACCAATGATCTGAGAACATAGAGAAGAGGGTTCAATTTCCCACATAGCTGTGCATCTCTATGGGTGATCTTGGACCAATTACAGTCTGTAAGACTAACCCATTTATGCAAAAGTGTTGTGAGGGTAAAACAAATAACTCTCTGCATTACTTGAAAGAACAAGATTCAAATATGATGAATGTAGTAAATAAAGAATGTCCTTGTTAAGCATTTATCTCATGAGTAGAGATTTTTTTTAATTTTTTTGCTTTCTAGTTATTTATTTATTTATTTATTTATTTATTTATTCGATTTCTATCCCGCCCTTTTAGACAAAGTCTACTCCGGGCGGGTTCCACCAAACATTATAATTAAAACAGTTAAAAACAATTCAAAACAATAATGATTAGTAATGCTCAAGATGGGAAAACAGAAAATTATGATAAAAATAAGAATAAGTCAAGTATTGACAGGAGGGAAGGCCTGCCTGAAGAGCCAAGTTTTTAATTGGCTCTTAGTTATTTTAGGGTGAAACTACATGAAACAGCCCATAAGTAGAAACAGAGCTTCCATAAGCACTGAAAGGCAGAGTGCTTTTGTCCATCTCTGTTGCCTGCATTCCAGTGAGCTTTGAAAGTAAATATGGCCTTAATTTGGAAGTCTGATTACACTCACCCACCCACCCCAAAAATCAGGTATCTCTCAGAAAAACACTGCTCAGGTACAACTGCATGGTTACCTGCAAAGTCCAATGAGAGATTTCTCGTTCTTAAATTCTGAAAGTATCTGCTCATCCACCCCAATCTCACACCAATCCCCAGGAATCAAATAAAATTGTTTCAGGATAGCAACCAGCCCATCAGCCATTGTTCAGCACGTGTGTCCTAAAGGTATGAGAGAGACCACTTCTGTTCATCATCATCATCCCTTGGAATACTAGAAGCAGATAACATCCTGCTCTCAAAAGTTAAAGAACTGACAGAAAGAGAATGTATCAAAAAACTGTAAAAAATCTTAAAATCAAAATTAAATGGTGGAAATACAATCAAAGCCATAAACACATGGGCAGTTCCAATAATTAGATATCAAACTGGAATAATAGATTGGATCCAAAATGAATTAGAAAAAAATGGACCAAAAAACACAGAAACTAATGAACAAGCATCATGTGCTACATCCAAAAAGTGATGTGGACAGATTATATTTACCATGAAAAACTGGAGGCTGTGGATTACTGCAAATACAGCAGGTAGTAGAGGAGGAAAAAAGAAGCCTGATTATATTAGTACAAGTAGAGAAAAATTACTTAAGGCAGTGGAAACGGAGAATATTTTGAAAACAACAGAAACAAAGGCTCAGTATAAGAAACAACAATTTGAAAATAAAACAGTTGGGAAAATAAACCACTACATGAACAACACCCGAGAAATATTGATGGAAAGCATGATAATAATTCAACATAGGCATGGCTAAAACTGGTGACTGTTAAGAGAGAAACCGAAGGCCTGATTTTTGCTGCACAAGAACAAGCACTCCAAACCGTGATGAAAGCTAAGATCCAAGGAATTGGTGCTAACAGCAAATGTCGACTCTGCAAAGAAAAAGATGAAACACTATCACACCTCATCTGTGAATGTCCAAAGATTGCACAAACAGATGTCAAAATTAGACATAACAGAGTGGCAAAATTAGTGCACTGGTCATGATACAAAAAATATAACTTGCTAGCCTCCAAAAACCCATGGGAACATCAGATAGAGAAAGTGTCAGAAAATGACGATGTCAAGATCTTGTGGGATTTCCAGATCCAAACTGATAGACACCTTGAACATAACACACCAGACATAGTAATAATAGAATGACGAAATGTCTGGATCATTGACATTGCAATCCCAGGGGATGCCAGAGCTGAAAATAAAGAACTGGAAAAACTAACAAAGTACAGAGACCTGGCAATCAAAACATCTCGCATGTGGATGAAACACACTTCAGTGGCCCCCATAGTCATTGGGGCTTTGGGAACAATATCAAGAAATTTCACACAGTATTATAAGTAGTTGCGGATCTCAGAAATAACACCATTAGAGCTATAAAAACTGGCAAAATTTGGTATACATACTGCACTGATATTTAACAGATACTTAGGTTTTTGGTTAAAACTTGTATCTGTTATATAACACCAGTCATCATCATCACATTTTTATAATTTTGATTGACTGTGCCTGGTCCTTTTTTTTTTTTTTTTTTTTTTTACAGAAGGTAGAGGGGGATATGGGGGGAAAAAGAGGGGGAAGGAGAACACAAAATATACTGTCATCCAATCTGTTCATGTTGCAATATCAAGTTGATTTTCCGCCTTTCTACAATTTGATTGCCCTCCAGGTTTCAACTTACAGTTGCATCTTAGTTTAATTCTATGTTATTCAAGCACTATCTGGTGACTCAAGCCATTTATATAATAAATCCCATCGTTCAGTTGCCTTTTGTATTGGACAGTCTTTCAACACTTCTGATAGAATATCCATTTCTGCCGCTTCCCATATCTTCTCAATGAGTTCCTCTTGTTTCGGTATCTCCGATTTCGTCCAGTTCTTAGCATAAAGAATTCTGGCTGCAGTGACTATATATATAACTAGGTAGTTCTTTGTCTTATCTACATTATCTGGTATAATGCTCAGTAAAAACAATTCTGGGGTTAGTGGAACATTACAAAGCAGTATTTTTTGTAACAGAGTATGTACTGCTATCCAATACTGTTTCGCTACTTTACAAGTCCACCACATATGGTAAAAGCTTCCCTCTTGTGCTTCACACTTCCAACAAACATTTGACACCTCTGTATAAATCTTTGACAATTTTTCCGGAGTCATATGCCACCTATAAAACAGACTGTGCCTGGTACTTTTGAATAAAAATAATAATAAATATAATTATCTTCCAATAAGCTGCACTAAAAGACAGAACACTCTTGGGGCAAATCTGTCCATTGTTCTTTGAGAATTCAACTTCATGGGTTCTGTGGAACATAAATCACTTTGAAAAATTACCAAGCAGCTAGGACATTCTGTCCTTAACAAACTTCCATACTTGTTCTCCATCTTCCTGAATTAATTGAAGAATGAGAATCATTGCAATTTTATCTCATTCAAATGAATAACAGGGCTGGGGTGGGATTTGGAAAGGAAAAGAAAGGAACTGAAGGACCTCTAGGTCTAGAGTAGGGGTTTCCGAAGTACAGCCCGTGGGCCACATCCAGCCCACCTGGCCTTTTTATCCGGCCCGTCCGTGTGTGCACATGGGTGGGAGGGTGGGCAGATGGGCGGGCAAGGTGGGTGGGTGGGAGTGCAGGCAGGCGGGTGGGTGTGCGGGCAGGTGAGGTGGGTGGGTGGGAGTGCATTTGGGTGGGCAGGAGTCCGTGAGTTTGTGCGGGTGGCCAGGAGTGCATGCACACACGTTCCTTCCACTCTTGAAAATATCACAAATATAGTATGTGGTCCTCTGTGTGAAAAGTTTGGAGACCCCTGGTCTAGAGGATCTGAAGTCAAACGTTCAAACCAATGATGGACATATTAGAATTTTTATTTTACCTAACGGCAGTCTACTAGGCAATTTGTTTATTTATGACCCATTTGTTCCATCTAGCGACCCATCTAATTCCATTTGCTGAATAAATTTTTATCACACAACTGTTTTATCTGGGAGGTCTTTTAATCTTCCCAAATCCAGCCCTTCAGCTCCACCCCTCACCCTGCTGCCCTTATCTCCTATCTATGATAGAAGTTGAAAAGATTACAGAGAGGGTGCTGTCCATACCAGCACAGGAATTCTGGGAGATAGTCCAACAGGTATATGAATTCACAGGATACTTATATTTTCATCTGGTAAATCTACTGAAATTCTAAAACAGAAAAATGACTGGGTGATTTTTTCCCCAAATTGAGCCCCCTTCAGGTGGTATTTTCTTTGCTTTAATCCATCACACAAGTAGGGGAGCACTTAGCATCTTGCCTCTTTCCCTGTGAAGAGTACAAGGGAGGCTCTTTCTCATAGGTACACACTCTCCACAGGAGCAGGTTCTTGCTCACATGAAGTATCTACACAAGAGCAGGAAGGTCTCCTCTCCAGACATACCACCATTCACTTGGAGAAATCGGTGACAGAGAGGGAAGGATTTTCAGCCCTCCCCTGGTCATGTGAAGGTTAAAAGCATGGTAAGTAATGCAGGAATACAATTTGAGCTCGTTATGAATGTTTAATGTAGCATAATAATAATCTTGTGCTGTCAAGTTCATTTTGACTTCTGGCAACCCCTTTCAGAATTTTCCAGGAACACAATACACACAATGGTTTACTATTTCCTTTTTCTTGGGAAACCCTGGGACTGTGCAACTTACCCAAGGCTACACAGGCTGGCTTTTCTCCCAGGAGGCACAGTGGGAAATCAGACTCCCAATTTCTGGCTCCGCAGCCAGATACCTAAACCACTGAGCTATGTATCGTAGGAAAAGTAAAATGCATGCTTTACCATCAATATGGCCAATATATTGAGATGATGTTAGTCCCTGTAATTAGATATAATTGGTATGGGTGTGTGTGCATGTGTGCACACATACACACATATATCTATGGAGGACTTTTAAATTGCAAGTGCTCACAGAGGGAGTGGAGTATTCTATGTGTGACCTTGTGCAATTATGTGCATTAATGTCTATGCATGCACACAATGCATGATTTTGTAAATTCATGTCATTCAAGACAGAGAGAAGTTTGTAAATGAATGAGTTTTAATCAGCATGATCCTTGAGCTGGCCACAGCGACAACCTTTCATCTGCACAGTGTCATATTGAATTCTGTTTCATCTATCTGCTAAAATCCAGCAGAATATTAGAGAATATAGCCCTGTTCAGTTATTTTTATTTTTTTATTGTTATTATTAATGAACAAGGAGTAGAATCATGATAACTCTGCAATTGTCTGTTGTACATGTAAGGATAGGGGTGAGTATGTCCCATGTTTATTATTTTTCCTGAATACTTTTTGTACTTTTGTAGACCTTCTGGTTTCTCCAAGTCTGCTCAGACCTCCCTCCTGTGCACTGACACCCCGTTTTGGGACTATACTGGTTATAGATAAAGTGAAAGACATTTACATCAGTGTATGGAATATTCCTTTTATTCTTCCCTCTTAATTTCCTGGAATGATTTTTTGGTATAATTTCAGTAATTTTACTATGGCTGCATCATTTCCTTTATTTGTCTGAAAATACCATATGCTCTGTATAGTAAAACATTTTAAGGATTTTTAAGGCTGATTGGATCAGAGGAAGGGCCATCTGGTCCAACCTTCTGTTTCCAGCAGCAGCCAGACTGCCAGATGCCTCCAGGAAGCTCACAAGTGGGGCATGAAAACCCAGCATCATTACTACTTCTCCTGCCATTAGATTGCCAGTTATGCCAGTTACTCAAGTATTTTTGGCCCTAAAGACTCTTTGGTTCTGGATTCATGTTTTCCTTCCTAACTGCAGAGAGCACTAAGAACCTTGTGCTACTGATTAAGATCTTGAGTAACAGCAGAGGAGGAGCCATGAAGAGCATCAGTTCCCTCCTCTGCTCTACATGCAGGTAATGTGAAGGCAGGTGGTACAACAGTTAGAACAGAAGCAAGCAATAACCTGACATCCTCCAGATGTTATGGACTGCAAGTCTAATAAAGCCCTAGCCAACATGGGAACTATGGGAGTTGTAGTCCAAAGCATCTGGAAAGCATCAAATCCCCAATCAACTATGCCAGTCCTAATGTGATGTTTGACTAGTAACTACATCTGAGTCTACTAGGCTTAGAATAAAACAGGATTGTTGTGAGGATAAAATCGAGGTGGGAGGGAGATGGCTGTGCCATTTGGGCTTATTACAGGAAAAGCAGAAAACAAATGTGATAAAAGACATTAGTATAGATTTAGTATGTGTGAAGAGAACAGGAGCATGGATGCCCCTGTCAGCGAGCCATTGTGCTCTGGCCCAGGACCCAACCCTACTGCCTAGCCAACAGAACAGCCCACCGAGGGGCCTGGAGATCTGGAGGAGAGAAAGGCAGAAGCCAAGACAAACCACTCTAGAGGGAGTGGGACTCAAGCATAGGCCTTGGCGGTAACAGCAGCCCTGGGAATTGGGCAACAACCTCTAAGGGATGGAAGGGATGTGGTTTATCCCTGTAAAATCCACCTTGCCAGCAGTTGGAGCAGAACCGCCCAGAGTAACCATTGGTTAGATGGGTGGTATATTAGATAGATAGATAGATAGATAGATAGATAGATAGATAGATAGATAGATAGATAGATAGATAGATAGATAGATAGATAGATAGATAGATAGATAGATAGATAGATAGATAGATAGATAGATAGATAGATAGATAGATAGATAGATAGATAGATAGATAGATAGATAGATAGATAGATAGATAGATAGATAGATAGATAATCCTCAAGGGAGCCAGCGAGACAGGAGGCTAGCTGTCAAATGGAGGAGCCCAGAGAGCTGGAGCTGCAAGGGATGCTCAGCAACAATTGTCTGGGATGTACTACGCCATGGAATCCCTAGAAGAGGAACTTCTGGGGAGGTGGGATTATATTTATAAGAAGGACACATGGAGGGGAGTCCTCATGCAACTCAATGTCCCCAAAGGCAAGGGGGAGAAGCACAAAAACCCCAAACCACCACTTTATACATCTTAACTGGGAAGAGAGATGGAAGGGGACAGAGGCCAAGTCACCTGTGTAGGTGTAGCCAACCCCAGCTGGCCCTGGTGGAGGAAGTGCCAGCACAAGCATCAGTGCTGGGGTGAGCGAGAGGAGAGGGGACTGGAGAGCCAGGACAGGTGTAAATCTCTGGGGAGAAATCCACCACCACCTACTTGTCCTCATTGTGGATATACCAGCCCTTCCTCATAGGAGCAGCTTGACACTGAAGGAGCCCTGGCACCAGCATAAAGCCACGTGGACTGCCAGAGACCCCAGTGACTGGAACTGGACTCACTGGACCTCCTAGTGAAGAGAACTGGGAGGCAAGAGATGTTGGAGCTGGACATTTGGCTAGTTCATTTAACTAGTGCCGAGGACTCTGAACCGGTTGTACATTTCCTGGATGTTACCCCAGTCCAAGTTCCAATAAACCCTGTTAAGTCTGACCTTCTGTATCAAGAGTTTATGGAACAGAGGATGGAAAAGGAACACCTCACTCATACAGACCAAGCTGAGGGGACTCACAGTATGACTACCATTGCTTGAACTAGTGTCTGTCAAAAAATCTCAGCTACTGTATACTGGTCACATCTTCAGCCACTACCAATGGCCTGCTTGGGCTTATTACAGGGTGGATTGGAAAATGGTGCTAATGCAAAAGAAAGAAGTTGTTAAGCTGCTTCTCTTCTTCCTTCTTGTCTCAACTGCCTTACTGCTTCTCACCTCTTTGCTGTTGTACTTTTCTACAGTCTCTTCTGGGAACTGGTAGCATTTAAAGAGTGGACTATCTTGCCATATTCCAAGGAAGCTGCAAGAAACCAAAGTGCATACTAAGACAGAACTGAAACCATCTAGCCTCCTTTTGATCTGCAGGAAGAAGATCAACCCGGGACAAATAAAATGTGCAGCTGCTGAAGGCATCCTCTGAAACACATCTGGTACCTAACAGCTCTTGACTGCATTTGTCTGGAAAAGATCTTGCTCAGCCCATAGATGCTTCCTAGTGTACAGATACTTGTTGCTACTGGAAAAAAGGATGGGTGAGACTGTGAAGTCTTTGTCAAACAACAGATAGAAATATAATAGCTTTGCTTATGTTTTCATTCAGAAGATAATGATTACAAGTCAATTATCTAAAGTCAAGGACAGCCAGAAGGTATATCTGAATCTATGATTATTTTCCAGGTTAGTTGTTCTCAACCTTTGACTTTCCAGATGTTTTGGGCTTCAACTCCCAGAAACTCTGTCCACCAGTTTTGCTGGCTGGGCCTTCTTGAAACAGAATTCAAAACCCAAAGCTTCTGGAAGGCCAAAGATTATGAACCACTGCCTGAGACAATTTTCAGAATATCACTCAAGTAAAGAAAACTTAAGAGTAACCAGTCCAGGAGTGTATTTTTGTAAGAAAGAATTTGAGCTCCGTTCAGCTCTGGTGCTTCAAAACAAGTCCAGGTTGAAAACACATATTTCTGAGTCTGTGTGTCTTTGGCACCAGGCTTTGTTTGGCAGACTTCATGATTCTAGTATAAAAATAGCTGGCTGGATAGCTCAGTGGTTTAGGTCTCTGGCTATGGAGCCAGAGGTTGGGAGTTTGATTCTTCATTGTGCCTCCTGTGAGTAGAGCCAGCCTGTGTGGCCTTGAGCAAGCTGCACAGTCCCAGGACACCCCCAGAAGAAGGGAATGGTAAGCCACCTCTGAGTACTTTCTACCTGGAAAACCCTGAAAAGGGTCACCATAAGTCAAAATTGACTTGATGGCACATGATTATTATTAGGAGTATAAAAATAAGTAGATTCTGCCACCCAACAATCAGCTTACCTCTGACTTAAATTTGCAATTGTCCCAAAGAATGGTCTAAATAGTTACTTTATTGTCAATGGACAGATAATGAAAACATGTTTTTTGTGAGTGTAATACAAAATAATATATTTTTTAAAAAGCTGAAGTAGGATAGAAGCACAGAATGCTTGCTTGTGTTTGGAAATTACATAGATAACTTAGGCCAGAAGTCTGGCCCTGAGCATTGCCTTAATGGAAAACTACAAAGGAACCATATGCGTAAGCTGCTCTGAGCATTCTGGAGGAAGAACAGAGTCTACGTGCAGTAAAGAAAAAGAAACAACCATGCTGGAGCTGAATTACCAATGATTAAGTAGCTCCCAAATATTAGTAACTAACTTGTAAACCAGTTTCCTGTGTGGAAAATAAATTCTTTACATAAGGAAAACCGCAATGTCTGTTCTCACACCAATGCTTCCTTTCCATTTATTGCAATGCACTGAAAACTGGGGAAGCTAACTGGTTTTTCAAAAAGCACAAATTAACATAGATAAAATCAGTAAACATGATTGAACATCCCTGTCCAATGCTAGGAAACAGAATGCTCTGACCTAATAATCTAGGCATGGGGAATTCCAGATGTTAACCATCTGTGACTCCCATCTGATCTCATTAATAGTAACTATGTTGGCTAGATCTGATGAGAGTTACAGGCTGACTACATTTAGGGGAGTGCACGTTCCCCATCAAATTTAATTGTTGTTGTTGTTACATACCATCAATTCACCTCTGACTTACAGTGGCACACTATGAATGAGAGAACTCCAAAATGTCTTATCATCAATAACCTTACTCAGCTCTTGCAAACTCAAGTCTGTGGGTTCCTTTAGGGAGTCAATCCATATTGTATTTGGTCTTCCTCTTTTCCTGCTGCCTTCTGCCTTTCCCAGCATTATTGTCTTTTCCAGAGAATCCTGCCTTCTCATGATGTGCCCAAAGTAGGACAGCCTCAGTTTCATCATTTTTGCCTTAAGAGATATTTCAGGCTTGATTTGATCTAGGACCCACTCGTTTGTCTTTCTGACAATCCAGGGTTCTGTGTACAGATAGAACAGATAAGGAGATACCATTTAATTACAATTTAAAAAAAGAATCACACATCTTCATAAGTGAACAGAGATGCAAAGGAGAAAAAAAATGAAGACACAACAGTGATTGAAGGGAGTAGTTAACAGGAAGAGGTGGGGTAGAAGTGAATCCAAAAGATTGGATTGTGAGCTCCCAGGAGTCTCTACAGGGTGCCTCCTGAACAGCTCTTTTTTGTTTCAGAAGTAATCACTCTTTTTAATAGCCCAGAAAAGAGACATCCGCTAGGGAGTCGTGAAAAGAGGAAGTGGAGAAGGGACACAGACAACTGGCAAGAAAAAAAGGTGCACTCCTTTATGGCCCAAAACTGTGGAGTACCTGTGAAATCCAACCCGGGGGGAGGGGGATTGGGTACCATTTTAAACTTCATGCAATACAACAGGAGCCGCTGCAGAGTCGATCTGGTTTTTCCCAACAGCGTAGTTCCAGCCCTGAATGTCCCTGGATACCAAACCAAATGCAACATTTAGCAGTTTTTCACAGCACAGTGTACAATTGTGCTGTTTTGAATTAGATTGTTTCTTCCCCAGACTGGTCTCATCTTTATCACAAAATTAATCATGGCCAAAGTTTTAAGAGTTCATGTGGGAGGCAGTGAGAGCATTAACGACCGAGTGGTGCCAAAAATGCCCTGTAACATAAATCAAATTGATGCGCAGCATTGCTGGCTCAACAGCATGAACAACCGGTGAAGGAGTGGTGTGTCACATGCAGCCCACAGAGCAATTTTTGTGTCCCTTCCCACCCCTTGGCTCTCTCCTTTTCTGGCAAAAAGAGGCAGGTGCCAGTCCTTGGATGCCTCCAGGAGTCGTAAAGGACCATTCAAACAGGTAGCAGGGTCTCTTCTGCATCATTTAACATCCCAAAATGCTACTTTTAAAAAAAACTGGAGGTGGATTTATAGCTAGTTCATGTTTTATTTTATTTTGTGTATTAGTGCACTTTTTGTTCTTTGGGGTAATTTTTGTGGCCCCCAAAGAGTCCCAGGTGGTTAAAAATGGGACTATGTACCCTCCAAATTTGTCCACCCCTGCTTTAAAGATTCTAACACAATCAGCAAGTCAAAACAGGGGCAGGTAATTCATCAGACCTGCCCCTGCACAGTAGTGACGGAGCTGCCTCCACCTCCGGAAGTGACTCACAGCTCTCTCAAGGACATAGGGTGGTATGTCCAATACACTACCACTTGCCAGCACACTGAGGAGTCTAAAGGGAAAGTGGTTCTCTAGATTGCTAATCTGAGCATCATGACTCAGTAGCCCTCAGTTTCAATTTCCAGATGCTAATTGTGGGGAAGCAATACATACAACCATTTATGGACATTCAGTCTTGTAGAGAGAAGCAAGCTCCCTACATTTCTTTTTAAAGAAGGCATCAAAGAGGGTCATGACCATTGCCCTTTTAAAGTTCCCCACTCACTCTCTTCCCTGCATCTGCCATAGGAAGCTGCTCTCCTCTGTCCTGTGAGATCAGGGCTTTCTCATGAAAGCTGGAAAAAAAATTAAAGTATAGTTCAAAAGACTGCTGTTGGCCTGGTCAGAAGTGCTTTTGATCTGCCTAAACCATTCAGTCTATGACCTGGTCTTGCCATTTGCATTACACCATCCAAAGGAATGGCATTGTTCACGGAGAACCAGAAATCCATAAAAACTGTCACAGATTCAACTAAGGATTGGGTTGGAGTATAGTCAAAAGAGCACAGGATGGGTCAGGCTTCAGGTAGCTTTCAGAAGCTAGAGAAAGCAACTGTCCTAGACAGCAGATTTGCAGTGTTGTGGAATGGTATAAAATTATTAGTTACTGAATGTGTTATTACTGTCATTTCACTGCTTGGTCTGAGAAAAGTGCCTGTGTTGTTTTCGACCCCATGTGCCAACACAGCTTGGCTGGCTTTTGATGCTATGCACATTGAGCTGGGTGGTTGGTGGCCTTTGCGTCATACAACAAAATGCCTTGGGCTAGGCCCAGCACCTTACTCAGGCTATGATAAGCCACAGTACATGCATGGCTGGTGGCCCGCTAGAGGAGTGGTAGCTTATACAAATTACGCAAACCCACAAAACAGAACATTATGACCTGTTTTCCAAGATGAAAACTAATGCCAGATGCCACCTTGCATTAACAAGCCTTTTAATTCTGTGCTGTGAACAGAAACCAAGACCTCCCTTCTTCTTTGCACACACTTCCTCTTCCTCTTTCGTCCTTTCCATAGCTGGTCCTAGGGGAATGTTTATTTTGAAGAAGCCTTAATAACCATGCAAATCATGAATACCCTTTGCTTTGTTTTGAACTTTGTTAAACAAAACAGTCTATGCTGTAGACCCCAGATTACAGAACATGTTTTGAGCATGTTTATTTTCCAAAGGGGTGTGTACACATGCTCAGAGCTAGTCCACATTCAGCTGCTTAAGAAAACAAAGATGTGCTGCCAGTGGATATAGCTGGTTGTTAAATAAGAAACAGACTGGAACCAAATCGTGACGTGAGCAAAACCTTGTTGGAAAGAGCAGAGCCAAACTTTACCATCTAGGTTTTTGTTTGTTCTGTTTTAAATTCCATTATTGCATGAGAATGTCAGGATCTTATCCCTTGTAAAAACGCACTACCCAACTATTCATAGGAAAATGTGTAAGTTCACTCAGTTGGAAAGCATTTCTTTGGAGGTTCCATGATGGTATCTGATCTGTGATGCCAACTTTTTCCAAGCAGGTTACCATCTAGTGCGGCAGTCATCAAGTGACAGCAAATACACGCCCAAACACAACCTTAACACAAGTTAAGGCAATCTTTCCCCACAAGCCAGTCATAGAATCCAAGATTTGGGAGGGACCCTCAAAGGTCCCTGGCCAATGCAGGAAAACAGCAGCATCCCAGATAGTCACCTACTCACAAGCATTCTCTCAGCAGTAAGTCTCGTATGACTGCTTCTTCATCTCTGTGTGTGACTTGAGAATGCAGTTTAATATATAGATATATAAGATATATATTTTTGCCTATCCTGTAGTACTTACAAGTGCCCAAGGGACAGAATACTCTATCTCATCTTGCAACAGTTTGCCAGCCAGCCAGAGGCTGATCTACTTAATGAGAACGGCTGTTTTGGTCTTAATGTAATTTTTTTAAAATATTATCACTGATACAGCTGCTGGAAAATGTACAGCCATCTGAGAGTCTAATCACATAATTGTATGGTGGGGTTTTCTTTGTTCAATGTTGGTATGATCAATAGATCAATAAACTCTGTGTGTGTGTGAAATAATTACCCCTCAATTCTCTTTGTAATGAGAGGTTCTGCAGTCTGCATGACCAGACTAGTTTTTCTCTAAATAAGACAGATTTCTGCTGTTTTTGAAATGCACAAGCAGAGCATAGGGGCTGCAGTCCCACCTTCTTATACTTAAAATCTATTAATCAATTAAAATATGTCTAATATAGTATGTTCTATCTAGCATAAAATATTAAATACAGACTTGTCTTATATGAACAGTTCTTGGGATGGGGTACAACCAGTAAAATCATATCTCAAAAATATATAAAAAAATCAATTACTGTATTTTTCCGTGTATAAAATGACACTTTTTCCTAAAATCATTAGAGGAAAAATTGAGGGTTATCTTATACACCGAAGGAGGCGGAGGCGAAGGAGCAGCCGCACTCGGCTGCCTCTCGCAGCTGCCCATTGACTGCTGCCACCACTGCACAATCACCTCCTCCAGTGTGACTCGTGGGCTCCCTTCGGGCAGGGGACAAGGCGGTGGCGTGAGCTGGAGGTGAGCCCGTGAGTGGTGCTGGAGGAGGTGATTGGGTGGCGGTGGTAGCAGCAGCAGGAGGCGGAGGTGAAGGAGCAGCCATCCTCAGCTGCCTCTTGCAGCTGCCCATTGACTGCTGCTGCTGCTGCCCGATTACCTCCTCCAGCGCCACTCGCGGGGCTCACCTCCAGCTCACGCCGCTGCCTTGTCCCCTGCCCGAAGGGAGCCCGTGAGTTGCACTGGCGGTGGCAGCAGTCAATGGGCAGCCACGAGGGGCAGCCGAGCATGGCTGCTCCTTCGCCTCCGCCTCTAGAAAAGGGTAAAAATTGGGGGTCGTCTTTTACATTGGGGGGTGTTATACATGGAAAAATATGGTACTTAGGAACAAAACAATTTTTTTTAAGCACTTGAAAATGGTGTAACATCTCCCACTAAAAGGCTTCAAATATACACTGTGTAAAATTGGAGGTTCAAAAAGGAGAGAGTCAAACAACTATTGGTACTGCAGGAGGAGGAGGAGAAGCAGGAGCAAAGGGTGGTAGCTGTGGCGTACCAGGGGAGCCACATGGGTGGTTGCTCTGGGTGCAAATTCTTAGGGGTGCAAAATGTCAGGGCTGCTGGCACCAGGCCTGGTCACTTGAGGAGGGAGTGGGGGCAAGGCTGGGTGGAGCCAGAGGGGCCCCCACTGAGACCATATTGATGCCTGGCTGTCACACCACCTAGCACACCTTATTTCCATGTCTGCCCCATGGTGGAGCAGCCCAGTATCAGTCATGGCCAGAGCCCCCATTGGCACAGAGTCATCCCCTCGGGCAGTGGGAAGGGGGCTCAGGGCTGACCCTCCACCCTACCCCACCCCACCCCACCTGAAGGCATTGCAGGCACAACAATGTCGCTGCCTCCCAGCATCTACTGCTCAAAGCAGCCACCCCACCTACACCTGTCACACGAAGAAAGTATAGAGCTGGCCACCACCACCCCGATCCCTGGAGGCGCAGCGAGCCAGCTGACCCCACTCAGGTAGCCAGTCAGCTGGCCACTGTTGGCCACTAAAGGCTGGTATGGGTGGGCCTGCCACAGCCTGAGCCCCTGCCTGGCTCTTCCCGAATGGGGGAGAATGCACAGATACACCCCAGTATGCGGGAACTGTGGTCTAGGAGGTGCAATACTTGCCATGCCCCAGGTGCTGGCAACCCACACTATGCCACTGGGTGGTAGTGGTGGAAAGCAGGGAGAAGCTGGGGCAAAGAGTGCAAGAAGGTGGTAGCAGAGTGAAGTAGAGCTCCAGCAAAGAAAGTTCAGTGAAGGCAGCAGTGTGGTGAAAAGAAAATGGAAGAGAGGCTACGAAGGAGGTTGCAAAGTCTTGGATTTTGGCTCTGAGACTCAGATTCTGCAGTCCATTCTTTGAGTGCCAAGCTTTGTTTTATACCTGAAATTTAAAAGAATAGGATGCTGTCAGACTGGCAACCCAGATTTGGGGGTTCATTTAGACATATTCAGAAGAAATTGCCTTGTCCTTTTCAGTATCCTGCAGGCTCTAGAGAAGCTGCTGCTGGAATTCACACATCAGCTTTTAAATTCATCAGTCTCTACTGTGTCTGTCTGTCAGACACACCATTTTACAATTGTAGTTGAAGGGCCTGTTCGGAGCCACCATGAAGGTCCACTCCATAACATTACAAGGGCCTTCCCCCCAGGTCTAGATGTTGGCCGTAAAATCTCAGGGAATGTGGTACTACTGATGCGGCAACCTTAACTTTCAGCCAGTAAGGACAGCTGGTACTCACTAGTTAAAGGTCATGCTCTCACTCTCTGTGTGTCTCAGACTACTAGCTGAGTGTATTTCTAATACTGTATATTGTTGTTTAAAATTAGAAGAGTTGCTCTTATTTGGTATACACAGTTCTGTTATTTATTATCACTACTTACCAAAAAGTCTACAGTTACATAAATAATGTAACACATGCATTTGTTGAGCTTGAGAATGCTTTTTTTTTTTAACTTGGTGGGTAGGGGATTCTGGGCATTGTTCAAAAGAGCAATTTTTCCATGATCAGTGCATTCTTGTTTGCCTCTAGAGAGACTGTAATCTATCCTTCCTCCTATAAATACCCTAGCTATACCTACAAGGAAGCAGATCCGTATTCACCACTATTGGATCCTTGGATCTGACAGTGGTGACTACAGATCTGCTTCCTTGTAGGTATAGCTTAGGTATCCTTGTAGGTACATAGCTTTGCCTGCATTTGCAAGATGTCTTAACGCAGTCCTTCTCATGCTCTGCCTTCTGCAAAAAGCACAATCTGCTGTTTAAAAACACATTGTTCCTATTCAGTGATTATTTATCCATTTCTTATCACTACCTTTTGAGGGGAAGCAACTTGTCCCTTCCTTGTTCATCATTGCTTCGTTCAGATATGTCTGAAGGAAGGAAAATCTTGTCACATATGAGCAAGAACTCAGATTTTCCAGGTTTCTTTCATGCAGAGCCTTCTCGTGAGCAGGAGGCTTCCCCTCTTTAGATACAGCTCTCTCCTGGTGGAGAAATCAATGAGGAGAGGGGGTAAGGCTCACAGCTCCTATAGGGTCAAGGTATATCGTTTATTTGCTCCCACATGTCTGACCAGAAATGTAGCTTCCCAACTGCTCCACTTGTATTCCAAGGGTGAGAATAAACCTTTCTTTTGTCAAGGTGAAGTAAGCACAGACAAATGAGTCCAAGACAGATGCCCATGATCTCCTAACCATTAACGCTCAGTGGCTGAAATCCTGTTACTTAGTGTAACAAGTTGCACTAGTGTAGGCCCATTGAATCAGTGGCAATTTGGTCAGTGAACTCCTCCATAAGTTCTACTGATTCAAATGAGCCTATTCTAGTTGTGATTAACTACACTAAAGTCACCAAATCACTGATTCAATGGGACTACTCTAGTATGACTTGCTACACTAAACAACAGGATTTCAGTTACCATCTACTTATTCTAAGGGATTTCCAAAACAACCTCCCCCACAGTGAGATGGATGGCCAGTGGCCAGAACACCTTGAAATAATGGTTTCCATCTTGCCCAGATCATTGAATTACAGTCTTCCATATTATGCTGATATGTACTGTATTTCTAGTGAAAGTATAGCTATTTTTACATTTCTATTTATGCATATAAATTATTACCTGCAATATTATGCACATTTCTTGTCATCCTTCTTGATGTCCTTCTTGGTGTATTTCTTCTTGTTTGGTCATACATAACTTGCTGTTTTATATGCTGCTCTGATATTATACTTATTCAATGATGTTATTAGCTTCATGGCTGACTGCAAATGGCCTTCAAAAATTCTCCTCTTTATTCATCGGCAGAGAAATTGTGGCCAAGTGGTGGGCGTGTGGGTGGGCAGGCGCTACTGCGCATGCGCGAAGCGGTGGGGGAATGCATTTTATACCCACTCTTCTCCCAGTCCAGGACTCAAGGCAGCTTACAACATAAATTAAAAACAGGTGCAGCTAAAATCACAATAAATTATAACATTAGAACACAAGTAAATAAATTGTTGTATTAAAAATAAACATCCAATTAAAACAACTTAAAAACCATTTCATAGCAGTGGCAGGTAGGGAGTCTCAGGATAACACCTGCCATTAAAAGACCCTCTAGAAAAAATGAAAATTTAAAACGTGCTGATATATTTTAAGCACTAAGGACCAGTTTACTCTCCCCAAGTCCTTCATGCAATCATGCACATAAGTGCACAACCATACCAAGATATAAAGTGGAACTTTTCCAGTAATTATAGTCATTGAAATCTGCCAGACACCAGTTTGCTGCAGACTAGCACAAACACCTTCCTTTTATTCCAGGGCTGCATACAGGCATTTATGATCTTGCGTACATGACCACATGATGAATTTTGCCAAGGCAAATAAACTCTAATTTTATTTATTTTATTTTCTGCGTAAGCATTAAATGTATGATCCTTTACTGATTCTGTCTTTCTTTGTTTACAACAGAATGTTAATTTTGGGGAAAACATATTTGCAATCAATTTACAAAATATAGTAGTATTCATATTAAATTACTAATCATAAAAAATATGTAATGGTATATGTTATATATAGGGGGAGGATTTCTATGATATGTCATTTTTTTCTGCAGCCTATATTTTAGCTTATGGGTGGGTTTGAACATGTTTATGAGTAATCTGGTGAGAAAGGCTAGGTTACTCATAAACATGTTTGAATTTGCTTATGGGTTCAAATGTGGGTTGCAGAGAAAATGTGAAATGTCACAGAAATCCTCCCCCTATAACACACTCACATGTTATATCAATATCATAGTTAAATCATTATGCTTCTTTATTGAGGCTATACTCTTAGTGCACTGATCTACTACTAAAAATTAATAAGGATTATGATGATCACAGACATTTACAGCAGAATCCTAACACAAATATGTCCCAGGTGTAAGGCATTTGGAACAGGCAGAGGACTCATCTGCCAGCAGAAATCCCCTTATGCATGGCAAAAAATACTTCAGTTTGCAGAGCAAGCTGCCAGCACCACTGTTGTGCCAGTCAAGATCTACCACCAGAAGAGCCAAGAATGGGTTGGTGTGAGGGAGGAGCCAAGTTATGCTAGATCCCAGCCTTCTTCAGGCCAGGGATGAAACCACAGTCAGCACAAAATCCAGCCAGGGTAAGAATAGTCCCTGGTAATTTCCAACATCCCCAGGATGGCAAAAGATGGCAATCAGCATAGATTCAAAGGCCCTAGTGTCAGCTCAGCATGACCTCAGTCACCTTGGCTAGTTGGAACTGCATACCTAGGCAGCGAAGTATACAAGCACCACAGTATCATTGCTTCATGCTTTATTTCATTCCTTTTTATTTCAAACACTGAGCTTAAAAATGGCTGCACAGGGGGGGAAATCAGATGGCATAAATCATTGTATCACCCTGCAAGACAGGGGAATGTATGGTTAAAGGCTTTTGTGGAAGATGTCATCTAAATTGCTCAGGAAGCTCTTCCATCCTTTGGACAGCTTGAGTGTTTATCATTACATGCAATCAAACAAATTAACATGTGTTCCTGGTTTATATATTTGTGCCTCATTTCTCTCCAAGTCTTTCCTGTGGTCCTGGCTCAGGAGAGTTATATTGCAATCTCCTCTTCATTATGTAAACCCTCTCAAAACACACTGAGGCTTATGTTGGGGGCTCATACTGAGAATATTCAGAGCTGGATAGCTCTGTGGTTTAGGTATTTGGCTGTGGAGTCAGAGGTTGAGAGTTCGATTCCCCACTGTGGCTCCTTAGACTTGACTCAACGATTCATAGAGTCTTTTCCAGCTCTGCAGTTCCAAGATTCTTATTTGCCAATCAGTGTGGGGTGTTTTTTTTTTAAATCATCATCATCATCATCATCTTGAACTGTAGAGCTGGAAGAGACCCTATGGATCACTGAATCCAGCCCCTGCCATGGAGGCACAGTGGATGAAATGCAAAGAAAATCATGACCAGGGACTGGAGAGGGGCAGGTCCAGCTGAGTGGAGGAAGGAGGGTGGGTAGGAAGAGTGTCAGAGGAGCCTCCACAAGCCCTCCTGCAGGTACCATACTGGGTCAGACTCCAGTTGGTGAGTTCCATCATGGTCTCCAGATTAGTTTTCGCAATGCCCAGGCTACCCAGGGCACCCTGAGTCTCATAACTCATGAAACGCTGGAAGTCTGGGAGCCTCCAGACCTTCTTCTTCTGGTCCCAATCCACGTGGAGGATCTCCTCATCAAACATGAACATGAGCTCCCTGGCCTCTTTCCCAGAAGGGAAGCTCTCCTGGCAGAAGGCCAGCTCCACCAAAGTGTCCTCCACTTCCAGCACCCAAGCATTATTATTATTCCATAAGCACAAATAAGGACAGTGTCCTACAAGGATCGGATTCTAACCTTGCCTCATCCTGGAGCCTCTCTAGAGCTGCTTCAATGTTTGGGCCCTTGAACACCATATGAAATCTATCAGAGCAAGAAAAACCACTGAGATGTTGTAGACATTGTGCATCTGCTTTTGTTTTACAGCCCTGGCCATGAAGGAAAAGGTCTGGCTTGTAAGGAGAACCTAATAAGAAAACACCATGCATTAACTGGAGAGAAAAAGGCCACAATGTAAGCTAAGAAGTTTTGACTCAGAACAGAGCAACAGAACCAGTTATCAGTTGACCCACCTGCTGACCGATGAATCAATGAATTAGCAAATTGCATGTAAATAAACATTGCTCTAGTCACTTCATGTGCCTTTCTGTGAAATTAAAGCCAGATTTAGATAATGTCAGGGCATTTACTGTGTCGAATAAGAAAAACATGAGAAGCAAGAGATGAGGGAAAAGCAGATTACACAGCCTGCAGTTTTTTAAAACTCTTCTAGCTACTGGCTGTAAGAGCACCGGAGCCAGTTTATTGCAATGCACCTCTGCTACCTGGAACCCACCTGCTGAGTAATCATCATCATCACCATCATCATCATCATCTTTTAACTGCAGAGTTGGAAAGGACGATATGGATCATCGAGTCCAACCTCTAGCTCCGCAGCCAGATGCCTACCCCACTGAGCTATCCAGCAGTTCTAAGTTGTTGTAGAATGGTTATTAACTTTAAAGAAACTAACCTAGGGACAGATGGAAGTGTGAGTTAGAAAAGCTTCAGGGACAGGAGGAGGAGGTAGCACAATCATCATATGAATCAACTCATACTGTGCGAAGGTTGTGTGGGTGTAGTATATGAGTGTGGGTGTGAGTAGCATGTACTTTATGTTTGAACAGTGAGATGGGAATGGGTACACTGAGGAGAATGGAGACAGACACAGAGAAGCTTTGCAAATGATTTCAAACATCCATCAATGCCTCTAACATATTGAATTATGTTTCTCTATCTGTAAGACAATATGACAATTACTGAGTAACTGCTGGATCGAAAATGGAGGATCACTTAGTCAGTCACAATCTCCTTCTTTGCTCCAGCAGCCCTAAAAGCAATCTGAAAACTTCATAGCATCTAAGAGAGACTAATCCTATTGTCAGGGGAATTCTGTGCACATCCCCTCAGAAGAAAGTTCCAGTGAATTCCATCAAACCCACCCCTAGGCAAGACTGTTTAGGACTGCAGATTAATATTACAGTCCTAACTCAAAAATATACCAGGTGTAAGGAACTTGGAATAGACAGAAACCTCTTGTGTTGGCAAAAATCCTCTTGACACTGGGCGGAAATGCCCCTGCACTAGCATACCTCCCTTCTCCGACATCTGTCAGCAGAGCGGGATCTACCAGTGGAACTCCTCTGTTGGTTAAGATTTACCTCCTGAAGAGCTGAGAATGGGGTGGACAAAGGAGGAGCCAAGTTATCTCAAATCCATATATTTCCCAGTTTAGGCACTCCATTTCTGTGCTGGTACAAAATTAGATCAAGGTGATGGAAGTCCTAAATAATTTATATCATCCTTATGCTGGGAGAGGTTTGGATTCAACACAACTTAGTTTCATCTTATTGTCAAAAAGAACTCTAAACAATCTAAACACAAGAACATTTGCCATGCACATTCCTAGTCTCTTTGTTGTTTAGAATTTTTAGATACATGTGACTGCCAGGTGAGTTCTTATTTACTTTGGATCCAGCTACAGTGTGACAGGGCAGACCCACTAAGGGGGCAACCATATTAGCAAAAAAATGCAGGAAATGCTATGGGTTTAGTCTGCGCTGATTCACATTTTCCCCATTGATTGCATGATGCAATGAAAACTGCAGATCAACCCAGAGTCTCACACACCCCAATCCATAGTTTTTCCTCACCAGGAGTCAGCCTTCTACTTTTTTAAAAAATCAAATCCTTTTGCTTTGATTCAAGCATGTGATTGCTTGAACTGATGGAGAAAGATGTACACACACAGAGACACACAATGCACCTTCCCCGTCAACTCTTACCTCATGCACACACAGGGCAGTGCCAGCACACACTTACCCAGCAAAGTCTCTCTCCAAAACTATTCTTTCTTTATTTTTAATTTTTTTTTAAGCTTCTCCTCCTGAGCAAAATTTGTTTTCATTTTATTTATTTTATTTTTTAACAGCTTAATGATCAAAGCTCCGAGTTGGAAGCTGGCAATGGACAGGAAAAAGCTTGTCTTATTGCCTATTAATGCAGGTCTTTCAACAGCACCAGCTACAGGGCAATAAGAAGAACTGCAAGAAGTTCAGTTTAAGTGTGGCCACTTTAATCGAACAGACTCAAATTCCCTGGTGTGACTTCACAGTAAGTAAATGGAAAAAACTCATTTTTCCCTCGCTGTGTAGTCACACCTTAAGTTGTTTTTCTAAAAGTTGTTTAGAAAGAAAATATGACCACAAAATAGCAGAAATAGGAGAGTTTGTGTTTCTTATCACTAATGATAGGTAAAAAAGTGGCTATTGCTAGTCCCAATACAGTCCCAATTACATTGAATTAATTGCTGAAAGTTGAATCAACATTTATGTAAATTCCATTGATCCAACAAGTCTACTCAATTGGATTCAAAGCTATGCAAAGACACCACCTGCATATTTGGAAAAATAGTAATAGTAGTAGTAGTGGTAAATATGATGATGGTGGTGGTGGTGATGATGATAATACTGATGCAATATTTAGAGTACTGCAACCATCATGGACATTGGTCATGTTAGTTAGTGTATTGTAGGAGCTATAGTCCAGAAAATAACTTGTTCAAGATTCACATATTTAGATTCACAGATAAGCCAGTGGCTGAGGAAAACTGGATTTTTCCCATGAATCGGGTGGGAGACACAAGATGCCACTAGGATGAATCTTTGCCTCCAGCAAATATTCTTAGATATTCCATAATGAATGAGTTAATAACCATGCATTTATTACTTTTGAAAACAAAGTGTCATATTAAAACCCAGATAATTGAGTATAATGGATAATTTCTAAACAGGAAACTCAAAGGCACAGGCATTCCACTCTACAGAACAAAATGGGGAATCCCTTATATGCAAGGAGTCTTGTTTGCCTATCAGAGTCAAAGGTACCTTAAAAATCAAAAGGCTGGGCTTGTTTTTTGAATGGATATGGGCCAGGACTAAGAGTCACTTCTTTTCTTTGGAAAATCACTCTGATCCTGTAGTGTAGTAGATAGATCAGAACTGAAGAACATATCCTTCCAAAATAAATAAATAAATACAGGTATACATGCATGCATATATAAATAGGGAGGGGAAGAAAGCAGGGAGAGATCAGAAATAAAGGACAAGATAAGAGATCTGTGCCATCTCAATTCTGTCATATCCTAACTGGGTATAAACAGTTGGAAACTGGTGGCAAGATGAGTGATTGAATTACTGTTTTCAGATGAACACAACCACACAGTATTGCCAACCACCAGAGTGTGTTGCAGGAAATTTGTGTGAGTCATTTTGAATATATAGGCTAGTAAAATCTCTGGACAAGAAAATCAAGCATTTTGTGGTGTTTGTGCTGCATAATACCTAGGGGAAGATCTTACTATGTTGAGATGGCGATGGGGCCATAAGTTGGGAGCTCAGTTCTCCACTGTGCCTCCTGGGAGAAGAGCCAGCCTATGTAGCCTTCAGCAAGTTGCATGGTCCATGAGAAAGGTCACTCTAAATTGGAATAAACTTGTCAGCACATTATTTATTTTTTTAAAAAAGTGTAAAGGTGTAGTTATCTCCTTGGTAGAATTTAGTCTTGCAGCCTCTACTCCAGATCTTGTTGTTGTAGCCAAACAGGAGGAGGGAATTTTGCATCTTCCCCTCAGTAGCTGTGCTCCTTTCTCTCAAGTTTTCACAGATGTAGCCACCAACTCCTCCTTTACAGGTTAATATGGTGAGAGAAAGGAGTTGCAATGGGACCATCAGGAAGGTGGAACCCACCTCTGTCCCAGCTAAGTTGTCTCAAGATTTCAGAGGGAATGTACTTTCCCCATGCACATATCTCCCATAATAGCCCAGTCCTTTGATGCCTCACACAACCACCCATACAATATAGTGGACTAAGTCAGTCCACAGGCAATAACAGCAATGGAATGTAAAGTCCTTGACAACACTTGACTGGTAATATATAATAGTATTTAACCTCTGCCAGTAATTAGTCAACAGCATACAATATTGTTTAATAGTAGACATGGGCATCAGCCTGTGACCTGGTCGATGTCCAAATAAGGATATACAAATCAATGCTGGCTCCAGCTTTTGCTCTTTTTGTGCCTTTCCAACCTGATCCTTTTCTGGATCAATGACAGTATTTACATGTTTCCAAATCTTTATGAAAAAAAACCACCTTCCTTTAAATAAGGAAAATACAAACAGCTATGAGCTGGTGTGGAACTGGAGGGTTGCAAAGTTTCTGGAACATGGTAGACTGAAGGAATTCTACTTTTGCCCATGGCAAACTTCTACCAGTTGTGAAAAGACCAGCAGACAGTGAAATTTGTACCATTACAAAGAAGGAAAAGTGCAGAACTGAGCGAGAGGAAAAACAGACCCTAAAACACTAATTCTGGCATAAACAAGGAATGTCCATACAAAAGGAATGTAGGCATTCATTTACAGCCAGACACACTCTCAGTCTTAGTAGCAAACTGTTAAACTGAGAGGGCGACTACATGGTCAATTACCACAGATCTGCTCTGCTTATAAAATGGGTGAAACTGATTTTTTTTTTTAAAAAAAATTGTCTGCATGATGTATAAAGCTGTTTTGAATTGGTCCAGCCTATTTAAAGCCAAACTGGCTTTTTTTCCCCCTGCCTCCAGAGGACTGCAACTTCTTTGTGATGGGAGGATTGGATCGGGCTTTTTCCCCTGCAGACATTGTTGTAAAGATGGGGGTGGGTGGGCACTGTCTGCAGTGCCAGCATTCCCCTCTCTCCACAAAGCTTTTCTATAGAAAAATAACATGGAAAAGGTACTTCGTAGTCTCAGAATACAGAACATCAAAAGTCTGAACAGTAATTTTGCAAAATACATCATTATTCACAACTGTCAGAATAATTCCATTGGGATCACCACCTTCCCATCACTCATCAGTTACTACCTTCCCTTACTTTCAAGTAATGTATGCATGAATGGTCCCTAGTGACATATAGTTTTAAGCCAATTTAAACTAGTTTATGTCAGCAGAGATCACTAATTCCCACCTGTGTTTCTTGAAAGAAAGGGAAGATAGTAACTGATGAGTGGTGGGAAGGAGGTGATCCCAGATTGAATCATTCTGAGTTGTGAATCATGATGTATTTTGCAAAATTACTGTTCTGATTTTTGAAGTTCTGTATTCTGAGATTATGAAGTATCTTTTCCACATTATTTTTCTATGTCTATAGAAAGTTTTTCAGAAATATAGTAGTGTGAATATATCTGTGAAGATTCTCAGTCATCCAGATGAGGTTATCTGTAAGTTGAGTCATGGCAACTGTAGTAATGTGAAGTCTGAGTTGGGAGGATCCCCAGAGAGGATACTTGGCTGAGAGCCAGAGACGTTCTACCTGGCTTGTCTGCAAATAACGTCTGGCACATTTGCGCTGGCACATACTCCCTTTCTGAATCCTCCTGAACCATATAGGGGGACACTTCCAACTCTTCTCCCCACCTCCCAGCATCCTGGCATTCAGCGAATACATCCACCAACCCCTCCTGTAGCTCTTTCCTGGCTGCACATTTAAGAATCCTAACCCATCTGGGAGATTTCTGAGACAGTTCAGTTGGGGTTTCAGCTGCTTCACCCTAACCCTCTGGTAAACTCTAACTGCACTGCATGCTCTCACCTGCACATCCTCCCCCCTCCTTTCACTCTTGCTCTGGGGTACAGGACTCCTCTAAGCTGCAACATTAAAGGATCAGCAGAGGCAGGACCAGGAAAGAAGGAAGGAATGGGGCTGGGGCTGTAGACTAGAATGCAACTTGCATCACAACCGGCATGAATGGTGATTTCTGAATCAATCTGAAGCCCCTGTGAGGGTACTGCATGTCATTTCAGATGTAATACAAACTGTGAATCAGATTGCAGCAAATCATTCTGATTTGCTTGTCCAGTGTAGCCACACCTAAGCTAGACGAGAAAGAAAAAAGAAGATTCAAGAACTTGAATCCTAGCTAGCAACAACAGCACAAGTCTTTCACTTTACCCTACACCAATGTGTAATGATTGGTGGAAATATATAGTGCATGGTGACCTCTGCAACCTCCTTTGTGCCTCAGTGGTTGGAAGGGAGATCTTTGGTTTTATTGCAGGAGTTCAGCTCTCACTCTCCTTCTCCTTTGACATACTGAGCACAGTATTTTCCATTTCCATTTTCTCATATTAAATCATTGTGTATTGTTAATTAAAAACTTTTTAATTCCATGAATGCTGGATAGAATACAAAAGATCGAAGGAGGGTTAAATGTTCCATCCTGTGGGCACCAAATGGCTCTTTGCTATGTCCAATAGTCACTCCAGAATCACACAAGTATTTGGTCCATTTTTGCACATTTTCTTCTGAAGACAACACACATCCATATTCAACAATATATAACAGTCTACATGCAAGGCATTTGATCGGTGAAGATTTCAAGTGTGACCTCATGTTTGAGTGGCCTGAGATCACCTGGATGATCCTGGAGTTCTCATCCAGAAAAATAACTTTTCCAGGTGATGGTGTGAGTGGGTGGCACAAAGGACCTATACTATGGGGTCTTGTGCTGACTTATCCCCCCACCCCTAACTCTGATTCTAGAAGTAAGCCAGCTTGTCAGTGAGGGGGGGGGGGGTCTTCAAACAACACAGACAACGGTTTCATATAAATATGCTGCATGTGTTGATTCATGGCAAAGAACAATTTATAGAACTGGCTGAACTGAGGGTGTTTTCTTTTCCTAGAACTGCATCACTAAAGGTAGCCAGTGTGAAAAACACCCTGCAAGAAGGAATTTATTTTAGGGATAAGTCTAGGCTGAATCCATCACCCTGGCAACTGAATTTTCTACACAGACGGAAACTGTTGTTGTTATACTGGAAGGACAAGACAGGCACCTCTCACACATAAACCTGCAGTCTGAAATGTTACACTCTGTTATATGTTCACCATTTGGTTCTCTGATTCCATTGAGGCTAAAGCAAGTACACTTAAGTTCCACCAGATTGTGCCCAATGACATCCATATAATGAGATGACCCATTTCCCAGAGACACCATAGTTTGGACAAAATATTACATCCTACAGGAAATAAACCATGACATGGATTTTGTTCTGTGAAACCACTATGAAATCCAGTTGAGCTTTGGTACATGGGTTTTTTGTTTTGATCTGGAGTTTTTGTTTTGGAATCGCATGAGGAAAATAGGAAATAATTTTGAGCTACATTATGTAACAACAAACTTCATCTACTGAAGGCAGTCACAGGGAAATGGTTTATCTTGGCATCTGGCAAATGTTTACATCTGGATTAGCAAGGTAAAACCATGAAGTTGCAAACAGGAAGCATTTTATCCCAGGCAGATTAAAGATTGTCCTTTGACTCATTTTTTTGTTATATTCAACACAACGTGATCAAATGTGCTTTCCAGATGCAGAAGCAACACAAGTGCAACACCTTCTGAATTAGACTAGCTGACCAAAAGCAACCACGTTGGCACAGTTCAAAGTTCTTTTTCCAGCCAGCTTTTTCTCTCTTGCTGGCGACATTACATTTCTCTCTGCCACATGTTCACACTACAGGAATTAGAGTCTCAGCTCTTTCTTGCTTGCAAAGCATTTTCTGATTTAGGGCACCATCCTAACTAATGGCTGAGGACTGGCTGAACTAACACCAAGCTGGCTGAAGCCATGTTGAACCCAAACTCCTTCCACCCTAGGAAGGCTGAAAATGAATTATGACTACCCTGCCACTGGCCTAACTTTGTGCTGCCATAGTGGCTGAGGGTCTGGGCTGAGAGGGCTTTGGATCTAGCATTCACTCAGCTCCTTTTCTCCTCTCTCTGATTTTCAGCATCTTAGAACTGCAGAGCTGGAACCCTGAGATCAGTCAGCACAAGAAGGTGGTTGAACAACGAACACAATTGTGCCACCACAAGAGGCTTCATACCCATTCCAAACCCACTACTGCCAGCATATCATTGAGTCTGGATTGCAGTGACTCTGAAGCAGCCATCAGTACTCACTGTGAAAACCATCATTTTCAAGCACTGCCAGGTCATATACAGAAAAAGTGGCCAATTAGCAGCACTTCCAATAAATGTATATGTTTTGCTGATGCAAATGGATAAAGGAAGGACCAAAGTAGACAAAATTCCACTTCCAAAATTCTATGAATTGTTTTTTCATAAGTAGTAAAACAGCAATGCCCCGCCACATCTGTATTCAATCCAGATTGAAATGTAGTTGAGGGCAAAACTCTGACCTCGCCCCAACCACCCCACATGGCCTTTGGATTTAACTCTTTATTCATATTGCAGTACCTACTTTTTAAACTTTGGATGATCTGATGGAATGACTTGTGTGTCCTGTCTAGTTTGACATTCACAGGAAAAAGAAGGCAGCCCTTCATGATGTGATAATTTAAAGACAGCCACTTTGTACGATGCTCTCCAAAGTGATTAAGAGAACCCCGCTAGGCTTCTGTAGCTTATGAAGGACCTGAGGAAGTAGCTGAGGGATAATAACTCTTTTCACCACTTGGTCTGTGTCACAACCATACAAAGCTGCGATAGAATCAAACCTTGCTTAAAGGCCCACTATTAAGACTTATTAGATTAGCGAGCACTAGAAACAGGTAGTGGTCATATACTGTAGCTCTCCCAAGCGAGAGAGAGAGAGAGAGAGGGAGGGAGGGAGGGAGAGAGAGAGAGAGAGAGAGAGAGAGAGAGAGAGACCTTGTCCCATACGTAATAGAATTTAAACAGGCCTTGAAAACTTGTTTCAATCTGTTTTAACTAATGAGCCAGACAGAGTTTCTACCCAAGAGGTATACTGGCTCTGATAAAGGCATACTGACATTTACTGAATAATTGCAGTATTTCTTTATGAGAGATGCTATGCCTCTAGATACTTACTGCTGAGGATGCTATTGCACGCAAACCTGCCTGCAGGCTTCCCATAGACACCTGTTTAGCCTTTGAGAGAACAGGTTGATGGACTAGAGAAGCCTTTGGTCTCATCCAGCAAGGCCCTTCTTGGGTTCATATACATTATAATATTGATGTTTGCTATTGTTAAATGCCATCAAGTTGCTTCCCACTTATCAGAAGATTATGAATGCCTGATTTTAGGGTTTTTTGTTTCAGTTGTATTTTATGTTTTTACACTTTTGAAAATGTGAGTTGCATATATGTAAATAGTGTTGATAGATATATTTATTGACAAGCCCAATGGCTGGATAGTTCAGTGGTTTTCGCAGTCTCTGCGAAACCAGAGACTGGGAGTTCAACTGGGAAGAGCCAGCCTGTGTGGCCTTGGGCAAGCTGCATGGTCCCAGGATGACCCCAGAAGAAGGGAATGGAAAACCACTTCTGAATACTCCTTACCCTAGAAAACCCTGGAAAGTTTCACTTGATAGCATGCAATTATTATTTATTATTACTTTTATTGACAAGATGGTGAACTATTTATGTGGGTGGCATAATTAGTTACCAGTCAATGGATGTTTCTCTCTGGTCAATCTGATTCCAAAACCTACATTACCAAAATGGGAGAATAAGCTTCTCTGGGATGCCTTTCTGTCGTGGTAGCATTTGGGGGGAAAAAGATGAGTGTATGATTTCAATTGCCAAAACTAGAGCAAAGTCTGTTAAGAGCAAGAAGATCTGACATGTATACTCTGCAGCCAGAGAACCCCACTCACCAAAGAGAATAGCAGTATCTGTTCTGAATTGTTTAGATAGACATGCATACAATTTTCCAAGATATGTGTGTGTGTGTGTTTGTGTGTGTGTGTGTATTTCCCATTGCAGTGAATTACATATCCAGGCCCATTTTTGTGAACATGAAAACTAGAAACTTTTTGCTTGCTTTTAAAGGTGGGTATTCTCAAGATCTGAACAACAGCCTCAACACACCCAGCGGTAGCCCAGAAGCAAATCAGTGTTATTAATTGCCATCCAGAGCTTGGAAAAGTTACTTCTTTCATTACAATACCTAGAATCCCCCAACATACATGGTGAGTAGCAATGCTGCTGAGAGATCCTAAGAGTGGTAGCTTATAGTATAACATTTCCAAACTCTCCTTTCATGCTGCATAATTTTCAGCGCCACTGTACTATATATGATACAGTCATTTTCTAAACAAATGCTATTTGATATATTTACTGAGTTATTCATTATTTCAATTTTCTATACTGCCCCATTAGTACGAACAGGGGGTGGTCCACAACCCAACAAAGCCATCATTACCACTCACACAATAAAAACCACAGTACGTAATTTTTACAATGAAAACCCTGTCGTTAGCTGAAACATTACCTGCATTTACATAGAATTAAACAAATTTAAAACAAATTTGAACATCTCAGGTGGGTAGTTCAAACATTAGTAAAAGTAAAAGGCAGTGTTATATAATTCCTTTCCCACCTTTTTCCATTATTACAAGAATGTACCTTTGCCTCTCCTCCAGGGAGAGGCCAAGTGTTCTCTGATGATGCAAATATTAATTGAAAGCCAACAATGAAACACAGACAGCACCCAAGCAGTTAAACCTCCCTACAACAACAGACTGCTTTCTGTGCCAAAGGTGTATCTCAATAAAAATGTGTTTGGTGCCAGCAGAGGAAAAACAGAGAGGAAACCAACCTCACTCTCTTAGATTAGTTATTGCAATGTTTCAAACTTCATTCCAAAATAGTCATGTGCCATTGCAGACCCAGCTCAGAAATGGCACTTATAGGTCTCCAAAGATTTAGAGCTCACTGAACATAGATCTGCATAAAATGGTACATTCTGAAGTGTGGCCATATTAAAAATGTAAGCACAGATCTGGGTCCCTGGGGAATAGCTTTGGACTCCATGGTCCCATGACTGCACACACCTCTGGATAGCAGTATCTTTAAAAGATACCCCCAAACCACCTATCGCACATGGACAGGTCCATGCACACTATCAAAACAAAAGGCTCATTATAATCCTGCAGTCAGCTGAGAATGTCAGCAAAGTCAGGAACTGATTTGATATTATAATTCAATAAGTTTATGATATAATACATTTTGTAGTCTTTAAGATGCCACAAGACTCTTTGCTATTGCTGTTGCAACAGCCTAACACAGCACCCCTCTGGAAATCACCAAAAGCTGTTCAACATAGAAAGCGACACTGATCCGAAACAAAGAACAATGGACACAAGAGCTCAGAGTAGAATACAAAGTTCATGGGGGCATGAGATGAGCCTCTGATCCAGGGTGACACATGGTTATAATCACAGGTTTGTTAGGCAATTATGTTGCTATTCGTCCAGTGAATTCATTTGAACACAGTCGCTAATCTATTTAAGCATCAATGGACTGGAGCACAAGAGGACAGGGAGTCATATTCCTAAGGGAAATCTTGTTCTTGTTGTCATCCTTTTTAATAGTTTGCATGTGATTACTGCCCTTCACCAAACAGTCCTTATTTACCCTCAACGGTCTGAAGAGTTCTTCTCTTTTTGCCAGAAATGTTGGATCCTTCTGTCTGACCAAAATGCAATCCATCTCAAAAAGTCACTCAGAGTAAAAACAAATTCATTGTATTTGTTTTGTTTTCAATCAAGGCACAAGAAACGATTCTAGTTGAAATGTTTTAATCTAGCTCTCCAGAGTGTGAGGGCCTTCTTGGGGTTTGGGCTGGGGAAGCAGAAACAGCAGAATTGTTTCTCCTAGTGACTGAGGCAACCGCCTCCCTTTATGCCTCACAAGTCTGGCCCTGCTTAATCTACAGGGGTGGTCTGCAACCTTGGGTCACCCAGGTGTTCTTGGACTTCAGTTCCCAGAAGCCTTCACCACCAGCTGTGCTGGTTGAGGTTTCTGAGAGTTGCAGTTCAAGAACACCTGGATTACCCAAGGTTGGGAATCACTGCTCTAGAAAACTGTAAAGAAACAGTATATAACTCACCTTCCTTCCAAATGTCCTGCCACTTTGTGTGGGATTATGCTCCTGGGAGCCAAATGGAAAGAAGACTCACTAGGGTGGCTTAACCTCTGTTTTTCAGCACTGACAAGGCATGACAGCACATCAAAATTGTGACTAGAAGTCCATTGGGAGCCTGATAACACTAGGAAACACCAGGAAAGAGAGTGATATTAAGGGGCATCTCTGTGTGCCTCCATCCTCACAAGTCATACTGTAATTGAGGGTGAGGAATTTGGCAAATGATAACAGCCCCACAAAACACTTGGAGGCAGACAACACAGGAATCCTTTCTATAGCCTAAAGGGCTGCAATTTGCCTGCTCTTCCTGCCAGAGCTTCTTCATGTCCCAACAAGGGGCTGTGCTGAAAATTTAACTTTGAAAATGCATGGGAAGTGCTGAACCCTGAAGAGTGACATGTGCAGATCCAAGAGCTCTCAGAAGACATTTCTTTGACAATCATTTTGAGATTCTCTTATCATCGCCCTAGAAATACAATGCCAACCATCATAATGTCCCAGAACACTAGTCAGAGGACATTGTGGAGGAAGCAAAAGGGTAGCCAACACACTGCTATTGTTGCAAAAAAAAAAAAATTTATCCTTAGGCGGGGGGGAGAGAAGAAAATTATGCTACCATCACCACTAAAAGCAAACTTTTAGAGAATTTCTCCTTCCCCTGGAGAAATTCAGTCAAATTACAGCAGTTTCTCTCTCTAGAACAGGAAAGAGAATTTCAAAAGGTCATTTGTTCACAGTTATAATTAATAAATATACAACACTATATAGTATAGCAGCACCATGATATAAAAGTCCACAATATAGGAGAATAAGAGCACTCAAAGTATAAGAATCACATAATTGACTCTTATAGGAGTATCTCATGAAACAGGAGTACAGAGATAAAACAAGCAGCACCCATTTTAAAAAGTCACATAATTGTTTCCTCAGTTCATATTACATGGCTACATGTCTTTCCATGATAACAAATACTGTTCCATGCTGGAAATGGTGGAGCGGGGGGGAAGTCATTGACCCAATTGGCCTTCTCCATTTAGAAGCTAAGAGCCTCAGTTGTTGTTAAGAGGCTTCAGTGGATGTGGATAAGCGTTCACAGAAGACACAAAAACAGAACCTATAATTATCCATAATTCTAAAAGGGTGACTAACACTTCCCAGAATAATCATGCTTCATCTGATTATCTGGAAATTAACTTCTGTGAAACAAGGAGCTCACTGGTGCGGCAGGAGATGAGGTGAAAGAAATGGTGCCATTCAACCCCTGCTATTTAGGGACACATCTGTTTTTTTCTTTGTCCAATGTATTAAAATGTTTTGCTGTGTTCAACTCAGCAAAACATCATCCGTGAACACATGGTTGACGTCAGCAGAGCAGGGTTGATGCCAAGATGGCACTACTGCTTCACGAGTCCAGGATCAGGCAGCTAGACAATAAAGGAAAGCACAAAGCAGCTGTCTGGGATGCAAATGCAGATGTAAAAATGGGGAAAAAAACACCCTGAACCCAGAATATATAATCAAATACAGTGCGTAAGGAGCAGTTCAGGCGCTCATTGTTACAGTCTCCCCGCATAGGGATGGCTCCAGAGAGAGTTCAAACATTCAGGCCACTGCTTTGCTCCATATCAGCTGTCCAGTTGTAGTAATCTTTATCTTCATGAAGGGAAAATCCTTCCTAAAACTAATGGGTCATAACTGCCCATGCATTATCAAGCCACCTCAGAATGTATTCTCGAAGGCTTTCACGGCTGGGATCTGATGGTTGTTGTAGGTTTTTCAGGCTGTTTGGCCGTGTTCTGGAGGTTTTTCTTCCTAACATTTCACCAGTCTCTGTCGCTGGCATCTTCAGAGGACAGGAGTTAGAACTCTGTCTGTGTTCTGGTGTAGTGTGTAGGATAATTGGGTATTTGTAGCTGTGGAATCAGCTTTTGTCTTTTTCAGGAGATTGGGTGATTATGGTGATCAGGGTGTTTTTTGTTATGGGTGTATTGTTGTGATAAGGGGGGAGATTATCTGTCACTGTGATTGATGGGTGTCATTAGCTAGTCTTTTGTGTGCAGTGATCACCGGTCCTTGTGGCTGGGTAGAAGCTCTCTCACCAAGACTATATGGACTCCCCAAAATCCACAAAGACTCAATCCCACTCAGGCCCATTGTAAGTGCCATTGGCTCCCCAACACATGAATTAGCAAAGTACTTAGCCACTCTCCTACAGACCCACATTGGACAAACCTAATCCTACATCAAAGTCTCAGAACATTTCACAAACAAGATCAGCAGCCAAAAACTCAACCCCAGGGACAGACTGATCAGCTTTGATGTAGTATCCCTATTCACCAAGGATCCAGCAGATCTTTCCAGAAGACATCATGGCCCTTTTCCAACACTGCCTAACAACCAGCTACTTTCAGTGAGATAATGATTTCTATGAACAGACAGATGGAGTGGTGATGGGAAGCCCCCTCAGCCCAGTTATAGTGGACGTCTACATGGAACATTTCAAAAAACAGGCCCTGGCTTGAAAAACAGGCCCACCCTTTGCACCCACAGTCTGGTTCCGATACGTGGATGGCACCTTCACAATTTGGAGCCACGGTGAAGAAAAACTGGAAGAATTTCTAAACCATCTCAATAGCATCCACCCAAATATACAATTCACCATGGAAAAAGAAATAGAGGGCCAACTCCCTTTCTTAGATGTCATGGTCATACGCAAAACTGACCTCCTATTGGGACACAAGGTCTACAGAAAATCCACCCACCTATACAAAAACTCCAAGCACCACCAATGACAAAAAAGAGGCATAATCAAAACAATGGTAGATCGTGTGAATCAGAACTGTGAAGCTCAATTTCTCAGCACTGAACTCAACCATCTGAATTGGGCCCTACAGGCAAATGGCTATTCCAAGAATGAAATCACAAGAGCCATCAAACCAAGAAAACAACACTGAACTGAAGAAGAAAAACAGCCACCCACAAATAAAGTATTTCTGCCATACATCAAAGGTGTCACAGACCGCATGGGGAAACTTTTGAAAAAACACAACTCACAAACAGTATTCAGGCCCACCACAAAAATGCAACAAATGTTACAGTCAGCAAAGGACAAAAGGGACCCCCTCACCACTGCAGGAGTATACCGGATACCTTGCAGTTGTGGCCAGGTATATATTGGGACCACAAAACGCAGCATCCACACCAGAATCAAAGAACATGAAAGACACTGCAGACTAAAACAACCGGAAAAATTGGCAGTAGCTGAACATGCCCTGAAACAAGCTGGACATGAAATTCTATTTCAAAACACAGAAGTACTAGACAACACCAGCAATCATTATGTTAGACTACACAGGAAGCCATTGAAATCCACAAACATCAGCACAGCTTCAACAAAAAAGAAGTAAGTCTAAAACTCAACAAAACCTGGCTCCCAGCACTGAAAAACACAGCCTGCAAAAGGTCAACGAACTCTACCCAGCCACAAGGATAGGTGATCACTGCACACAAAAGACTAGCTAATGACACCCATCAATCACAGTGACAGATCATCTCCCCCCTTATCACAACAATACACCCATAACAAAAAAACACCCTGATCACCATAATCACCCAATCTCCTGAAAAGGACAAAAGCTGATCCCACAGCTACAAATACTCAACTCAACACACTACACCAAAACACAGACAGAGGTCTACTCTTGTCCTCTGAAGGTGCTGGCCACAGAGACTGGCGAAACGTTAGGAAGAAAAACCTCCAGAACATGGCCAAACAGCCCGAAAAACCTACAACAACCACCACCTCAGAATGTTTTGTATGGTAACAGAGATAGCTGTTGTGAGTTGGAAAAATCCACTCACAATTCCTGATGCAGAAACTGCACATATTGAAGCTAAACTCACAGAGAAAAGAAAGCCTGGAAAGAAGTTAAAGTAATGTTTAAAATGTTTAAACTCATGTTTAAAGAAGATGACATCATTATCCCTGATAATAATAATAATAATAATAATAATAATAATAATAATAATAATAATAATAATAATAATAATAATAATAATAATAATAATAATAATAATAATAATAATAATAATAATAATAATAATAATAATAATAATAATAAAAGGTCTAGGACTCTCACCCTATAAGCCTAGGGTCTACAACATCATCCGTAAGTACCTCTGAATGCAGCATAGCAATATAGATGTGTTAAATTCTGCTTCAGTCAAAACCTCAGAAGTCCTTTGTGCAAAAAGAGGAATCAGCTCAATAATAAAAAAATTCTGCCTGAGGCAGATAGGCAAAGCATGCATGCACATATTGTGCATACATGCACTCTCAGTGTGTATGGTATCCAACAATATCCAAGTTATTTTGGCACGTGAAGAGAAAATCCCACAGGTGCCTCTGATAGCAAAAACACAAAATATATAGATTTGCTGCTTTTTCCCAACCTCTCAGATCAGCTGCCTGATTTTCATTCATTCATCCATTCATTCTAAAAAATTGCTTACTGCCCTCATGGTATAAACTGTCTCAAGACAGCTTCCTGAGCTTGAAATTAATATAATACTCAAACAACCAATCCAGACAGAAAAACAATGATTAATTTAAAAAACACAAAAAACACTACGTACATATGCCTAGTAAAAGAAAAAACTTCAATAAATATTTAGACAGAAGTATCTAAGAACAATTCAGTTCCACAGCCCATAAGAATCTTTCTGAAGAAACAACCAAGTGTGTCTTCAGAGCTCTTCAGTGACAAGGCCTGATGCACCCAACCACAATGTCAAAACAAAACAGAAAGGAATATATTTTTAGTCCGTCTAATTCCAAGTCCAAGCTTCTTAGTATGAAAAGTCTACAATACTTCTTGTTTTGTCTTCTGCATTCTCCCATCTTTAGAGTTAGACCTGCCTCAGCAGCTTTTTCACTTGTATAATACAAGTGTAAATCCCTTGAATTGTAGGATAATCGACATTGGTGATTTACTGCAGAGTTTGATACAGATAAAATAGAATTAAAAACCAGCACCCACATGACACAGAGCTAAGTGGTTAGCCCACCACGGGAGTGAAAACTGCCTCTGTCTTTTGTGAGAAACTTGTTTGTCATCCAGATGACACCTATTTCACCCACAGGAACCAGCAGAGAGCTGCTTTGAAAAACTGAAGATCACAGCGTGTCTTTGTGTTCTGTGACGTCAAGTTGGACCGAATAGAGCTTTCAAGGTAAGCAAGGTAGGCGTTCAAGGAGTGGTTTGTTTGTTTGTTTTTAATTTTTTATTATATAAATCATGACAATTCATCATGTTACAAGTAATAAATACAAGGCTTAACATAGTAATCTATCATCTTACTTATGTAATTTAACTGTTGACCACCTGCTATTCCCCACATTTCACAAAGTCACATTTACACCATTCCCCGTTTCATCTTAGAGAAATATCGACCAACAATCCAAATGCTCCAAATTGTTTTCTGAGCCGCGTGTCTCCACGTTTATTTTATTGGCATATTTCAATAAAGGCTTCCAGCTTTCGTTGAATTGACTATGCCTTATTTCTCCTCTATATAATCTAATTATATAGAGGTGTGGTTTTACCAGTTCCACTCCCCCAGTGAGTTTCTATGGTCAAGTAGGGATTCAAACCCTATTCTCCAGAGTCCTAGTCTGCCATTCTATCCACTACACCACACTGGGAATCCTTGCAGATCACAGCAGATCTAAGCAAATTTTCCATGTCGTGTAGCTACATTCTCAGTTAGCAACAGAGGCATCCTATATTGAGATCCTGTCTAGTCAAGTGGGTAATCCTTTCACATCATGCTATTCAGATGTAACTGGTTATAACTAACATAAGCAACTGTAATTAGTTATATCTGGGAAACAATTAGCTAGTGGTTAGGTATAGCAAGTAACATTTAGTTGTAAAGTTGTTGGTTTTTTAGGTATATCTATGTGTAATAAGTACTGCCTAATTACATTCTAAAAATATGATTTAAGGATTTTTAAATACATTTTAACAGGAATTTTTCAGATTCTGTGCCATTCTCTTATGATTTCTAAGTGGCAAAGGAAGTATTCTTGTATTCCATTGTAATCTTTTATGTTTTTATAAATATTTCTAAAGTACAATATCATAATTCAGCACTAGATGGAATCAGAAAGTATTTTTCTGGCCTGCTGGCGAGGAGGCCACAAAGTTTTATGAAATGTGTAAGATACCAAATTACTTACACAATCTGAGCAATAATCATATAATGATAACAGCAACTTGGCTGATGAGAGACCTTTTAAAACATAACATTTGGAACTCTGCTGACACTACAAAGAAAGCCCAACTCTGTGCATGACTAAACAAACTGGATGAGGCCACAGTATGGTAAGTGGGGCTTCCTCTTTAGAGCAGAAATAGAGGTCACAGATAGTCCAGCATTAAAAGAGGAAAAAATCAAAAGAACAGATTGTACGTCAGTGTCATGGCAAGAGTTTTTACTCACAACCCAGAATATGCAAATAGGCTTGCTTGTTTTCTGACCAGACTTCAAGACTTAATCACGGGATTCCTTTGAAGTTTGATTTCTCGAACATGAAAGACTGCCCCAGCCATGTATCTCCAACACTGACCACAATCTCTGTTTCTGCTCTCAGTAAACACAGACTGAGAAGGTGGTCTGTACGAAAGGGGAAAGGCAGCAAGCATGTTTCTGCATTACAGTTATGATGTTCTGCCCACAAAAATAGAAGTATTATTTGGAATGACTGCTTTTTAGAAAGGAATCGTGATCAGCTCGAAAAGATGAAAATTGATTGCTTTATTTATTAATATGGACACAGGTACTTGTTGAACAAATGATGTGTCCTTACCTATGTTGCAATTTTAAAAAAACGTAAAATTTGTAACAATTTTGTGAAGTGACTGTGTTTATGACACATTAATTACAGAGAGTTTTCAAGGTCTTATTGCTCTGTGTATTTTGAAATTACACTATTTGATAGGGTGGGCATGTGTCCTGGCTCACACAGAACTCTCCTCTTTTTGAGATCATCCTCTAGTTCAAAGGTGGGGGAAATGCAGTACTGAGGCTACCTGCCCTACCCAGCAGGTCTTTGCAGCCCTAGCCCCATGAGACTCCCTGTTTTCTTTATGTATTTTTTTTTAACCATGCCAAAAAAAATCATGAATTGCCGCTTCTGGAAACCTTCAGTAACTTCTTGCACCTGTTAGCAGCTTTAATTAACTTAAATTTTATATAAACTTACCTTAAGCAAAACAGACAAATGTTTTGAGTCCAGAATAGACCAGCTAAACTTAAGGGGTAATCAGACAAGCATCCAGCTTGCTATTTGGTTCATTTTTAGTGCAGTTTGAGGAGTCCTATTTTCTGGTGACCACAGTTGCTTTAAGCAAGAGTGGTGCACCTTGCATATTTTGCAAGCTGTTCCGCTTCTTTCTGGCATAGCACTAGGGCTGCAGTTTATTTGGTACAATTGAGTGCATTCCTGATTATCCTGTGTGTTGCTGGAGCTTTCAGCAGCATTCTTTTTTGTAACAATGCAGTGGATTGTAACAATAGAAAGAACAGCAGAGAAACTTTTTCCTCTACTTTCCTCTTTTCCCATTTTGTAAATATTCTCCTAAGTGATACAGCACTATTTTAGATATAAAGCAATATCCATGCTAGGTTGATGTACAGCTGTAGTGCTATGCCACTTATTTAAAAAATGGAAGTTGCCACAGTCCATGAAATGACAGCCACAGCAAAAGGTGGAGAAAGGAGTGGGGGCAGGGGAGTCAATAATAGAAAGGGGGAGAAATTGGAGCAAGCTGAAGTGCTGTCAGGATCCTTCTAATGAGAGAAGAAACGCCTCTCATGTGAATGGAATGGATTGCTCAAATGTGAGATAAAATCGATCCTATCAAATACACTTTGTGTGTGTATGTATGTATGTATGTATGTATGTATGTATGTATGTATGTATGTATGTATGTATGTATGTATGTATGTGTGTATGTATGTATGCATTTTATAGTCTTTAAAAATATATGAAAGAAAGAAAGAAAGAAAGAAAGAAAGAAAGAAAGAAAGAAAGAAAGAAAGAAAGAAAGAAAGAAAGAAAGAAAGAAGAGTGGGGGGGGGGACAAGAGGCTTTTAAGCGCAACTTGGATTACTCTGAATTCCTCTATATAGTTGCACCCTTAGTATCCAATGACATATGTGTGATTTCTTAAATCGCACACATTTCCCTGGGTACTGAGTTGCCACTCAGACCACATGCATCCTTCAGACACTTCCTGTGTGACTCTAAAGCTGGCAGGATATTGTCTCCTTTTTCCTGGGGCCCAGCTATTCCTTGGCATTCAAATTGCTCAGAGAAGGCTGTGGAAAGAACTCTCCCCCAATCCCCAGAAATCCCACTTCCAAAACTCCTGTTTTGCTACTGCTGCTAGCATCTGTGTCCATGATTTATATCCATGGTATTTCTGCTCTTTTCCCTAGTTGACTCTGGGTGTAGCTTTCAGGGTCAAAACGACTGTACACCACAAATTAAATCATTCCAAACTTGCCCTGTTTTCTCTGGGACCTAACTGCAGCTAACTTAACCTACAGCCAACCTAGTGACACAAATCCACTACCTAAGGCAGCTGATTACCAGTCTAATGGGGGGGGGGGGGGAGGCACTATATTTGTTTCCTGTATGTTTTCCCCTTACTTTTTGCAGTACCATAATACATAAGATTTGAAGTTGTTATAATGAAACAATCATATATATGAATCACCATAAATTCTTATGAGGCCACGTGCTAAATTCCCATTTTTCTCACTCCTCTTCAGAGCTTGGAACATTAACCTCTGAAAATTAATCTGACAGTGTTAAACACTAGAAATGGGGAGTCAGATTCATTGCTGATGATGACAGTTGCTGAAATCCTATTGCTTAGCATAATAAGACACACAAAAGTAGGCCCATTGAATCAGTGGGGATTTGGTATGTCAACTCCTTTGCAAGTTCCATTGATTCAAATAGGTTTACTCTAATTCTGACTTACTACGCGAAGAAACAGGAATTCAGTCAGTGTTTATTTGTTGAATTAGCATTACTAATTCACAAATTAAATTTATTAGTTTTAAAATGAACAATGTAGTTAGCAGGACATGGCATGTAGGTTGTCACTGGTGTCACCACTGAGGTCCTCCACATTTATTATTGGCTCCTTCCAAAGAGCTTTTTCTGCTGCTTTGGAATGGCTATGTCTGCATTTTTATCCTAGAGAGACTGCAAACACTATCGTGCAATTATAGGATTTTTAGTCCATCCTGCAAATGGATGGATATGTTTTTACTAAAAGACAACATTGTCTCCTAAGCAAAAGCCTCCCATTCATATCCAACAAGGTAACTCTATGCAGAACCAATCACTTTTCGACCACTTTGAAACAAATTTCTGTAATTGAACACTATAGAAGCTTTGACTGAAAGTACAGTCTTGGCACAAAGATGCACAGCCAGACCCTCCCACAGGTTCTGAAGGTCACAGTGACCAGTTCCTGTTACTCTGGGACTTCTGATACTGTCTGGCTATAACGTCCAGAAGCTCTGCCCACTGGCTGTGCCATTTAGGGCTTCCTGGAGTAATACAGAACGATCTGGTGTGCCAAAGTTAGGAATCCCTTGTATAAAGTTAATTCCCATGAGGAGATGGGAAAGAGGAGCATGGATACACAGACATAGCAAAGGTAAGCATTTTAACACATAGAAAATGTATTAGCATTCCTTCTTATGTGGTACTCTTACACTATGAAAGCAATGTTTTTTCTCCCACTTGATGGGAAAAGGGACAAATTTAACATTACCATATTAATTTAACATGTTATTTCCAAGCTCTCCACCTTCTAATCACATTACCATGTTTTCAAAGTATTGGGCAATGCCCTAATCCAGCCAAATGGTGAGCAGTGCTGTTCATTGTTTAATGCCATTACATGTAGTCCATCAAAAACAGTCTGAACCTGAATGAAGGAGACATTGTGACTTTTCCACGTACCCTAATTTAACCTTAACAGAGGAACTGCATATCTCAGAGGGATCGCAGGTGATATTTACACTGTTGATCATTTGTTAAGAAAAGTCAGTGGTTAAAAATATATTTGTCCCTACTAAGCTGTTTTGTTTCCTGTATTGACAAAAGGTGTAAATCAGCAGAGAATGTCCTGTCCTTTAAATGCAAAATGCTCTCATGGACCTTGTTTCAATTCCCCTTTCTAAAGAAGCAAAGGGAACAAGGCCAGACATTACATAACAATCCGGAACAGTACCCAGAATGCTTAGGAAACAGGCTGTTCCCATTTGCACCCTTGTTTTATTAAGGTTTTTGTCTGTAAAAAAATAAAACAAAACAGGCCAAATGTCACAAGGCAGTAAAGTTGAGTGGGGGGAAGCAGGGGGTGGGAGACAGACTGAATAACAATCGGCTGCAGAAAGCTATATTATATTTTTATACTTCCTCTAGAACAAACAGGGAAATGGTATTTAATCATAAGGTCCTTATATGGACATACAGTACACATTTTATCTTCTTCTTTGAGGTACTTTGGTGCTATTTTGGGAGGCTTAGAAACCAGCAGGGGTACTTATGTAAACCAGAGGACAATAAAAATGCAGGATGTAAATGGTAGGGAGACCTTTCCATTTATTGTTTGAACAACAAAAGGAGTTCATTATTAGCAGCAGTTAGATCCTCTCTCTTATAACATCATATTTACCCCTCAGTCTCCCACTGAGAAAAAGAGACCACCCATTTAACAGCTTTAGTTGATCATGTTCTTAAATTTGATTGGAGCAACTGTATACTAAAATAAACTTGGACAGAAGACTTTAAATTATATAAAAGTTCTCAAAGTGACAGAATTATTGGTATATCACAGTAAAAAGATTTTCTTAGCAGGAAAGGTTGCATCAAGAGTCATCACCACAGCATTTTTGCATATGTTAATCAGAACAGAAAATGGTGAGAGCTGGTTTGCATGAAATCACATCTTGCTTGTTTTTCATTATGCCCCAATAATTGAAAGGGCTAGAACCCAGCCAATATGAAGTGTTATTGCCCCAGCGACGTCAGTAGAAGAAGGAAGTATGAACTTAAACCACTCCCATTAAAATCAAGAGGGCTTCAAAGTTTTTGTCTTTGGTTGGATTATGAGCTTTTTAAGAAAGGAAGCTGGAAATAAAAGATTGGGATTGTTGTGTCCTGTTTTTTTAAGAGTCAAGCCCAGAAGGGCTCCATGCTAGCAAGTCTTATCCTTTCTACCTTGCCATTGTGAAAGTAATGAATGCATTTTGGATTAGAAGCTAGAAGAAGTCTACATTACCATAGAAACCAAGGCTTAAATTCAGCTTCTGTTCCCAACTAAAGTAGACCCACTGCAACAAATGGGATTTTTATGTTGACTCAGTTTTCAGCAGTAGATTTAGTGGATCTACCACATGGATTTCAGCACGGGACAATCCTGAGTCTACACAGTTGTATTAGCAACCAAGGAAAGTTTGTTAAATAGTTTTTAAAATCAGGCATTGTTACATGTTGTAGGAGGTTTGAATACAACTGTTTTTCATCTGGTTTCCTGTGTTTAAAAAGAATACCCTAAGGAGCACAGCTTGGGAAAGTTACTTTTGTGGACTGTAACTCTAAGAATCTCACAGCCATTGGCTGTAGGCCATACCTATAAAGCCAGTCAACACAAGAAATTGACGCAGGATCTGCAGGAAGGTATCATACACTACTTTTATCGACCAACAGGAGCACTGCCATACATAGTCAGTTGAGATGCTGCATATAGGATAGTTGGTCAAGTGTTCTGATACCCATTGTACATGACCCCCTATTGTGAAGTACAATGAATATTAGCGTCCACCAACCAGGTACTACAACTGCCCTCAGCCCCAGGTATCAAGGAAGTTGTTAGGGATGGTGGCCATGATCATTCAAAACATCTGGAGGGAACCAAATTGAAGAAGGCCAATATAGTTAGACAGAAAGATGGAATAACTGGGGATGATTCAGATATTAGATGGGCATAAGCCCCATTCAAGTGTTAACTTGCAAGTTAAGTAAGTTAAGTTAATTATGCACAAAGCTGAGGACCTAGCCTCACCTCCTCCATCATCACTTTCTTCATGCAGAAAGCAACAAATGCAAAGAAGAAAGATTTATGTTTGCACTTAGGGCTTCCACACAAGCAAGAATGCTGGTAAATTAGGCTCACACTGAGAACCTGTACATTAGTGACCTTGGGTCATCCAGGTGTTCTTGGACTGCAGCTCCCAGAAACCCTGGTCAACACAGGTGGTGATGAAGGCTTCTGGGAACTGCAGTCCAAGAACACCTGGACGACCCAAGGTTGGGAACCACTGCTCTACACAAAGAGTAACTTTAAAACTTGTCATTTACCACATAACATGATTCATGATAAGCACTGAGATTAAGCCAAGCAGGCAAGTAACACCTGAACAGGACTATATGTGCATGTGTTATGTGCCATTAAGTCACATCCAACTTTCAGCGACCATAATAGGGATTTCAAGGTAAGAGATGTTTAAGAAGTGGTTTAACTAGTCTCTCTCTCTCACACACACACATACACACAGAGATCTCCATGGTCAAGCAGTGATTCAAATCCAGGTCTCCTGAGTCCTAGACCATCACTCTGTCCACTGCACCACACTGGATTCCATGAACAGGACAATAGTGAAAGGAAAGTGGTCCCTCTATGGCAGACTTTTACAAACTCTGATTCAGAAAACCATGCACAACCATATATTGTGGCATGCAACTTTTTCCAAGGAGGCAGCAGAGCAGGAGAGGAATGGAAATTATGATGCATACATAGCTAGTTCATTCTCTTCTGCTTAGTGTGTAATAAGTTGTGTATCTCTGTTGCACAATCCTGCCCGTATGATCTATTCAGAATGGCTTTGGGTAGAGTCCTCATCTTTCTCCAGAGGAACAGGCAGTCCTTTGTCCAATAACAATCTCACCACAGCCCTGTCACCATTGACTGTAGCATGGCATAGACCATAACACCTTCTGGAATGTCACATCCATGTCTGTTGAGCCCTCTTCTGTGCTGGCAGAATTCACTACTGGTGGGCTTTGCAGGGGCTGGTGCTTGAACAGCTGCCAAAGAGTGTCATATGCACCTGAACAGATTGCCACAAGAAATGGGCATGTCTGTGGCCACTTACATGAGAGTAAACTCTACTGAATTCAATACAACTTACTTTTAAGTTGACATGTTTAGGACTTCAGCATTAGTGGTTATTAGGCATGACAGGGACGTGGTGGCGCTGTGGGTTAAACTGCAGAAGCCTCTGTGCTGCAAGGTCAGAAGACCAGCAGTTGTAAGATCGAATCCACGCGACGGAGTGAGCTCCTGTTGCTTGTCCCAGCTCCTGCCAACCTAGCAGTTTGAAAGCATGGAAATGCAAGTAGATAAATAGGTACCACCATGGTGGGAAGGTAACGGCGTTCCGTGTCTAGTCGCGCTGGCCACGTGACCATGGAAACTGTCTTCGGACAAACGCTGGCTGTACGGCTTGGAAACGGGGATGAGCACCGCGCCCTAGAGTCAGACACGACTGGACTAAATGTCAAGGGGAACCTTTACCTTTACCTAGGCATGACAGGCCATTGGAATATCTACATGGAGAAATAATAAACATACAGCAACAGAACATTTATGATCCATTATGTGAATGTCCAGAACAAATGTCTTTAGTAGTTTAAGGCCATCTGAGCTAATGGTACCTCACCACATTATGTGATTGTAAATCCCCTGACTGTTGCATGAAGAATTACAGATATGTGAAGGAAAACAAAGATATGCCAAGAATTTGAAACTGTTTTCAAGACTCTTTCAATCATTGAACTTTGCAGATATGGCTCACCCTTAAAAAGTGTCTCCTGCAATTTAAGTCCATGAGGTTAGAAATGGATTTGTTTCTCTTGTGGAAAGAAAGCCCAAGAATACAGTCAGCAGGATCAGCCCTACCATTAGGTACAGTGTGGCGGCTGCCTCAAGCAGTAGATTTGGGGTGTCATGTAAGAGTAGCAAATGGTTAGTAATTGGTCCAAATCTCTATGATGATTTGTTGTTGTTAGGTGATGTAAAGTCACCACCAACATAGGTGGCTCTATGAATGAGCTATGTCTGAAATGTTCTGTCCTCAACAGCCCTTCTCAGTTTCTGCAGAATCAAGCCTGTGGATTCCTTTAGGGAGTCAATTCATCTCATATTTGGTCTTCCTTTTTTCCTGCTGCCTTCCACCTTTCCCAACATTCCACCTTCCACTTTTCCCAGTCTTTTCCAGAGAATCTTGCCTGCTCATGATGTGCCCAAAGTATGACAATCACAGTATTATCATTTTGCCTCTAGAGACAGCTCAGGCTTGATTTATGCATGCCTAACTTAAATTGCATTTAGTCTGTGTGGCAAATTGCACTAACTAGCTAGTGGCAAGTGAGTTACACACTTTAAATAATGTACCATAAATTACCAGCAGGATACTGGCCACTTACTTTCTTGGTGTTATACTTTTACTGCTTTTACTGCTTCAGTGGGGAGAGGGGGAGAGGAATTTTCTGTCTGAGGTGCTAAAACAATTTGGCTGGTTTTGTAAACTCTGCATTTTGACCTCAGCAATAGCTGTGAAAGCTGGGTGGCATTTGCTCCTCTTCCTCAACTAACAAAAATGTCTTAAACCAGTTTTGAGCAATAGGCTTGGACAGAATTGCACTCTGCACAGGATGACATTGTGTATGGGATGATGCAGGCAAGAAAGGACATTGGGAGAAGGGGGGAAAGGTAGTGGCTGCTTCTGAGTTTTTCTTAGAAAGGCGTTCCTCGAAATTGTAGGAGTCTCTCACTTTTTAAAAAATTTCTCTTTTTCAGATTAGTCTTTAACCTGATTTTTTTTTCTTGAACCTACGCCCATCCACTGTGACTTGCTTCCATATGAGTTTACCCTGATGCTCTGGAAGCAACTGATTTAACACAAATCTGTTCTGTGGAACAAAGAAACAGTTCTGCATGACACTTCTAGCAGAACTGTAGCAGCATCAACTATAGGGCTAGCCTCCACATTCATTCTCAGCTTCTGTGTCACTAGTCTTACCTCCCTCCCCTTAATTCATGGGATTATCTGAAGCAAAGATAATCAGCTAATGGCAGAATCAAGCAGAGGAGAAAGGACCAGCTATCCTTCAGGGACTGGGATAACATCACTGTGGCCACTTTTGGGGCTTACCTAAATGAGAGAAGAATGTTCTAATCTCCAGCCTGGATCTCTCTTGCAGTGTCCCTCTGTAATTCAGGCTACTCTTGACGTCAATTTCATTTCACCGATAGAAAAGTGGAGATAGAGAAAACTCACAGGAACACACAAACCAGCTAGTGTGTTAATACCCAATATCCAAGACAATCACTTAATAAAAGGCTATACACCGTTCCCTTGGAAATCACTAGGTTTAAGATGTTACAGAACCATGCCAGGTTCAGAAAATCTTACCTGCATCTTGATCCAAGAAGGTTCCCTGCTGTCTCTGACTGGAATCAAAGTGTATTCAATAATTTACCTCCACAATTAGGCAGGACCAGATTGTCACCTCAAGTGAGGTGCCCAGTGCAAACCTCTGAGTGGTGGTGAATAAATTTCAGTAACAAAATTGGTTGGCTTCTGCAAGTAGAAGTGCTTGGAGCAGTCCAAACCTTTTTCCAGCAGCCAAAATATTGGGTCAGTTGTGAATGGGTTTAGAATTGCACAGGCAGAAGACCCATCTCTGCTGACTAGGCAAAAGCATGAGACCACATGTGGCTAATCCAAAGGTTTCACACTGTCTGCCAATCACAAGGGTTGGTGGGGCATACCCTATTTTCTTCTGTGCTGTTCAAAACTTCTGAAATATGAAAACACACAACCAAGATAGCTTACTAAACAATTTTACAGTCTTAGGCTATAGGGTTCCTACTTTAAATCCAAACATGTTAAGCACATGCAGCCAAGTTCTCCAACTAAACCCTCTAAAAGAAGCAGTTATAAGACCTTTGTTGAAGGAATCATCATTAGACCCTACTGCTTTACATAATCATCAGCCAGTGTTCTGCCTCCCTTTCTCAAGTAAGGTCTTAGAAAAAGCATTGGCAGATAGCTCCAGGCTTTCTTGATGAAGTTGAGAGCTTGATACCCTTCTAATTTGGGTTCAAGACTGGTTGGGGAAGAGAAACAGTTTTGGTTACTGTGGTAGACAACCTATGCTGGGAAACAAGAAGTGTGTCCATCTTGGTTTTCTAAATGACATTCATGATCACTTATCAGATCACGGTATCCTTCTGGACTGGTGACCAAATTGCAGACCCATTGCTAGATTTATTTAGTTGGGATGGACTAAGTATAATGAAGGTGTATTTGGCAAGAGGAGCAGAAAATTTCGCACTTCCACTTCTTTTCCTACCTGGAAGTGAAAATAAAATAAAAAAGAATTTGCTGCCCTTTCACAACACTCAGACATCAGTTGAAGATAGCTGTCTTACTCTGAGGCTGGGCAAATGTGATTATATTCTCTCCTCCCATCTGGTTCAACATAACGAAGTCAAAAGGTGGAGGAACAGGGCTAACCCATGCTTTCCTGTGTTCCCTCCATACTTCGTATATCTGATGCAGGGGCACAGGTGTTCCTTCACCTACTGGTTTGAAAGTAAGTAACAGGAGATAAGTTTATCTTTGTTGAGCTGTGTCACTATGGACAAATCGTTGGTGTGCTTTATTGTGTCTTCTAGCATTTTCACCATAGTAACAAGAATAAATTTCCAGTGAATAAGTAGCTAAATACTAGAGCACGTGCTTTGCGTGAAGAAAGTCACAAGTGCAATCCATGGAATCTCAAGGGAGAACTGGGAGACCTATCCCACATCTGCAAACCTGCAGTCAGTACTAACAATATTGAACTAAATCGACTAACCATCTGATTTAATAAGAAAATGATCCTATGATGTTATACCAGCGGTGGCCAGTAAAGACTGATGGCTCCAACATCAATAAGATGGTGAACCCCTTCCGGACTTTAGTCCAGATTTGAAAGGAGCTCCAGCACTGAAGGCATTCAAGAGAAAACTGGACAACCATCTCTCAGATCCGCTTTGATTTGGATTTGTGCATTGAACAGGAGGTTGGACTTGATGGCCTTATAGGCTCCTTCCTACTCAATTATTCTATGATACTATGAATGTGATACTTTGGGGAACTGTGTCCAGAATTTTGGATAGCTACTGTGACGTCTGGACTAAATCTCAGAGCATATTCATCACATCACTAACATTGGAGCCATCAGCCTCACTCAGTTGTGCTCTGAGATGTAATTACTTTTACACAACCTATGTAATTTGGATTCTCAGTGTGGTGTAGTGGATAGAGTGACAGACTAGGACTCTGGAAAACAGGGTTTGAATCCCCACTTGGCCATAGAAACTCCGTGGGGGTGTGGAACTGGTAAAACTACTCCTTAAATAGCTCACTTACCTTGAAAGCCCTATTAGTGTCACTATAAGCCGGTTCTGACTTGACAGCACAGTTGTATGCTATCTGAACACCCACGACTTCTCACAAAGAATCCTAGGAAATGTGGGTGATGACAGGCTAAAAACAATTCTGTTAGGAACCCCTCTACACTCATACAATACTCTCAAGGAGTATAATTCCCAGGACTGGGGGTGGGGTGGGGAGAGATGAAGAGGAAACTCAACCTAACTCAACCTAAATCTGTGATGAAGTGCTTAATCAGTAGAGGGTGCTGTTGAGTAAGGCTAGAATTCATGCTCCAGGGTTATTTGGAAGTATCACTGCAAAATTGGAGCTGTGTATAGTTGGTGTCCTTGCTGTGGAAGAAAGGCAACAAAACAGGAAGGACCCAAACCCCAAGAAAAACTGCTAACATGGAATATATTATAATATATTCAGCTCAATGTGTTAAAGTTAACTAGATTAGGCATCCTTCAGTCTCGAGAGACTATGGTAACGTGCTCTGTATGGAGGACTTGGAACAGCGTCTAGTGTGGCTGAGAAGGCCAATTCGAGAGTGACAATCCCTTCCACACTGAAGACAAATACAATCTGTCCCCTGTCCAGCTCCCTGATTTTGCTGGTTTCGGGACTGCCTCTTTGCCTCGGCCTGCTGGACAAGTTCCTCTTCAAAATGGGAGAGGCCATGATGCACCGCCTGCCTCCGGGCTGAACGCTCAGATGTCAAAGTTTCCCATCTGTTGAGGTCCATTCCTAAGGCCTTCAGATCCCGCTTGCAGATATCCTTGTATCGCAGCTATGGTCTCCCTCTGGGGCGATTTCCCTGCACTAATTCTCCATACAGGAGATCTTTTGGAATCCGACCATCAGCCATTCTCACAACATGCCCGAGCCAACGTAGACGTCACTGTTTCAGTAATGTATACATGCTAAAAATTCCAGCTCGTTCTAGGACTACTCTATTTGGAAGTTTGTCCTGCCAGGTGATACCAAAAATACGTCGGAGACAACGCATATGGAACGTGTTCAGCTTCCTCTCCTGCCATGCACAAAGGGTCCAGGACTCACTGCAGTACAGGAGTGTGCTCAGGACACAGGCTCTAGAGACCTGTATCTTGGTATATGCCGTCAGCTTCTTATTAAGCCATACTCTCTTTGTGAGTCTAGAGAACGTGGTAGCTGCTTTGCCAATGCGTTTGTCCAGCTCGACATCTAGGGAGAGAGTGTCAGGGATCGTTGAGCCAAGGTACACAAAGTCATGAACAACCTCCAATTCTTGTGTGGAGATGGTAATAGAGGGAGGTGAGTCCACGCCCTGGCCCATGACTTGTGTTTTCTTCAGGCTGATTGTTAATCCAAAGTCTTGGCAGGCCTTGCTAAAGCGATTCATGAGTTGTTGGAGGTCTTCAGCAGAGTGGGCAACAACAGCTGCATCATCGGCGAAGAGGAAGTCCCGCATGCATTTCACCTGGAATTTGGTCTTCGTTCTCAATCTAGAGAGATTAAAGAGCTTTCCATCTGATCTAGTCCGGAGTTAACTAATGGCACTGCGAGTCCGAAGTTAACTAATGGCACTGCTAAACAATATAAAGGGCATTATAACAGCATGTGGTGAGACACATGATAGTCTTTGGTTCAAAAGTGTTCCTGAGAATGGTTTTAATTGAAAGCTGTTGGGTTGAATAAATTATAATTTATTCCATTTTAAAAGATTTTCTATTTCTGCATTTTCCATTCACCACCTGAATGCCACTGGCATTATTCCTGCTTTTATATATTGGTGGATTTTATATTTTATATTATATTTTATATTTTATCATGAAAACAAGTCCTTCTAGCTGACATAAAACATACACATTTTACTTTAAATTTGGTAAATTGTTTTCACAAGAATAATACTATAATTACACACAACAGTACTTTCTAACTCATAACAGCATATCCTGTACATAATGGCTCAGAAGGAATCCACAGTAAGTTCACTAGAACTTACTCTCAAGTATATATGCTGCCTACTCTACACACTGGCAGTAAAACCTGTTGAAAAGAATAGAATTGACTTCTGAGTCAGCCTGCATAAGATTGCATTGAGCATTATATTGGTACAGGCACATGCCTTCTTTTGCCAAAATGCAACAGAAGTTTTCCATCCCAAATGAACAAAATATTTAAAATAAATCAATACATATGCAATTGCTATAACCAATGCCAAGGGACTGCAGGAAACATACATTTTCTGCAGTACAAAACAAAACTGCAGTATCCTATTTATAACAAGCCATTTTATTGTCATATCATTTTAATTTGAAAACTCTCAGTAGGGGGAGGAGACCCCATATATTCCAATTTTAATCAATGCAGGCAGTGGTGTTAAAACAGACTTAGCATATGAAAACACATTTAAGATTCTATTTTCAGTGGACTCCACTGCTGTGTATGTTTGCTTTCCCCCTGTTTCAAGCTTGTAAAAAGATGGCAAAAAGGTTCCTTCACAATTTACTGGTTAATTGAAAGAAAGCAATAAAAGAAAGGTTTATAATAATAATTAAAAAACAGGATAAATGTATGAGGCACTGTGAGAGTTTTCCATTCACCAAAAAATGCCAAAGGCACATAGCCATATCTTTATTTTCAACTCGTTTCTAACATTGTTATCATGCAGGGATTTCAAAAGACTTGCTTCCAGAAAGTTCATGAATTCCACATTTATCTCTGTTCGGTGTGTTCTGATGACGATGACGATCTATTTTCATAACTCGGCGTGACCGAAGCAAGATAAAATGTCATTCTTTTTAGTATTTTAATGTTAGTAGTGATTTCTTTATATGTAACATGTATTTATCTTGCACAGTGTATCATGTCATGCTCCAAGATAACTAGGGTGACACACAAGAGTGTCACGAAATTTCTGTAAATTAGGGGACAGGGTTTGGAATAAAGAATAAATATAATGACATTCTAAGAAGAGAGAATACAATGGCATGCTGAATCATAAAACTAAAGACATAGAAGGAACCTTAAGGGTCACTAAAATTAAACCTGGCCAAAGTGGGAAATTGAAGTCATCCATAATGAGCAGTCTCAGGATGATGCTGTGTAACCCAAAGCATCATCCTTGCTCATAATCATTCTTTTGAAAAGAAAGGTTTTACAATGGGCATTGCATGAGCTTCATATGAAGCCTGAACAATGGCTTGGAGGTTGTATTTACTTGCACTTCTCCATTGTTACCTTTATGGATCTCCCTCTCCTCCCCCTCCCCCCACCCCATATAAGACAGAAAACTGAACTGGATCCTCCCAACCTACTGAAAACCTACTATGGCCATCAACATTTGTCAACTACCACTGAAGAACTTATACCGCTGCCATTGCTGCCAAAATTTTCCAGCAACTGCAGCAGCAGAAAGGTGCTGGGACAAACCCCTACTCCAGAACTGCTGCACAGAGTGACACAGAAGAGCAATCCTTTCCCTTCTGGAGAGGAGGAAGAAAAGGCAAGTTTCTGCAGTGGCAAGAGGGATGCAAAAGCAGCTAGGGAGTCCCAAGTATGGCCTGTCTTCTGCCCGCTGATGAAGTTTAGATCGTGAGCACCCTGTGTTTGTTACTCTGAAGTGTGACACATAGACAACTGGCAAATAATAAGCAGGGCCAGCTTCTCATAGCATTCCCTTCATGATGTTCCACTCTATCAGTGGGCCCTGGTGGACTTACCTAGCTGTATTTTCCCATGTGATCACAAATTTACTCTACAATATGTCCCATGGAATTGAATGCCACTCAGAACTTTGGCATTAAATCTGTATCCCACAAAGCTGAGCCACATTTTCAGAATCAGCCTCTCAATATTAACCAGCCATGAGGAACCTCGGAAAGGCAAGTGGGGGCCAGAAGGAAAAATCAAATTGAAAGGACCCTGAATAGTGTAGGAGGGTAAAGAGCGAGAGAAGCAACTAAACATAACAGCATATGTGTACACTATGTTAGGATAACAGGAAGCTGGAATGACAGAAAGTTGTATTTAGTTACGTGCATGGACTCCTAGCCCTTCCATTGGTTCTATTTTGGGTAAGGCTTACAGCTAGATTTCAGTTTGTTCCTATTTTAAGCCCAACTGGTTTGGCTGCTCCTAATAAGTGGGTGATTGTTCTCACTTCCTCACATTGTGCCAGTTAGACAAGTTCGTAAAGTTGCTCAACCCTTGCTGGAAGATTGCCTTCAAAGTCATTTCCAGGCCACACTGACCTTTGACCTTGAGAGGCATTTCTTCTGTGTCCAGCACATCAACTGTGTGCACATGATCCTCCCATACTACAGGGACTATCTATAACTCACTCTTATAGATCATTTTTTGGTAATGCAGATTGCAGGCTTGGGAGACTTGAGCTCCTTCAGAACCTAGTGGAAGGGCAAGAACTAAATCTCACACCCCCAAGATACCAGTTTGGATCATGTTTTTGTACTTAATTTTGAGCACTGAACTAAGCAGTAGTTGCTTATAATGTTAAAGAGGATCCTCTAAAACAATGAAGATGATGTTTACCTAAGGGATTATTGAGCCTGAAATATGATATTGATAGGGTTTCCTATTACGGCTGCCTGGATGGATTGTTGTGCCTCGCTGCTTTGAATATGTTTTTGATGTCGCTACTGTTTATCATCTTTTAATATGGCCTTTGATCCTTTTTAGTATTTCTATACTTAATGTTTTAAGTTTTAAATATTGTCTTTCAATGATGTAAACTGCCTTGGGTCCTTCTTAAGGAGGAAGGTGGGGTAAAATATTTTAGATAAAAATAAATAAATAAATGACTTGGTCCCAAGTTTAGCCACACTTTGAGTGAAGCCACTGAAACCAGTGGACATTAATTTAGTCATGGTTACCTTAAGTATTATAGATCTCCATGGATCTACTTGATGAATGACTAAATCTGGAATCAACCCAGTATCTAATCCCCCTTGTTTAAATCCAATCAAACTTTCAATTGTAGCTGAATTCTGATGCAATGTTTTCTAGACTTTATCTGCAGAGAAAGCAGCAGTGTAAAGCAACAGTGCAATGTTACCACTTTCCTGGAAGCTTCAGCTTGAACATTCATGTAGTTTTAGTGTTTATAATCATTCCAACAGCAAACATTTCTATGCATTTCTTTATCTCCACATATGATTTGAACCCATTCAGAACAAACTATGGAAGAAAGTAGAGATTGTTACATGTCCAAGTAATACAGTATTATACAGAAAGTCCCAGATCAGACCCTACTGGCCAGCAATCTGTATAACAGGAACTAACCCTCAAATTATGTGCAGAGCACAAAGCATAAACACAGATGACTGAAATTTAAAAGCATTTTATGTTGTGCATGAATCTCCTCTCACACTCTTTTTAAAAATATTAAATACTCCTCAGGATTTTATTACCCAATGGCTCCATGAAGTTTATGGGAAACAAAATATAATGTGACTAGAAGGGGTTTTATAATGAAGTAGAAATGTCATGGAGGCTTTCTGTAAGCTATCTATTAATTTTAAGGCCAAATTAATTCTTAATATGCCAACCCTTATGTTGTTGATTTCTTCACATTAAAGAGTAAGGAGCATCAGTCTTATATAACTTTTGCAGACATTTAAATATATATGTTGTTGTTCTGTGCTGTCAAGTTGGGATCGACTTATAGTAACCCGTAATAGAGCTTTCAAAGTAAGTGAGATATTTAAGGAGTGGTTTTATTCCTTAAATATGTGTGTGTGTGTGTGTGTGTGTGTGTAAAACCACTCTTTAAATATCTCACTTACTTTGAAAGCCCTATTACAGCTTACTATGAAACCTTGAGGGCCCAAATGGACGTAGTGGCCATGGAAGGTGCCCCTTGGGAGGGGAGGTGGAGTAGAATACTATACTGGAAGCAGGGACAGCTGACTAACTGGCCGGCACACTGAACAGGCCACTGTAGCATTTTGTTGCAGGGTTTACTTGTTTCTCTTGTACAAACCAGAATGTAGGGGTTAGAAAATACATGGTGGAAGTAAGCTGCTAATTAACATTTGGGCCATGACAGAATGTGAACGCATTCCAGCTCTTATGTCCAATACTGACCTATCTGACTCACGCACACCGCACCCATCTTCACAGCAGGTTGTTTCCACAGCACTCTTTCTGCAACCTGGTATTGACCGACAGCAGGGCCGGCTGTACCATTATGCAGGGGTGGCCACAGGAAGCAGATTTTTGTTGTCACAAAAAGGCAGCGAACAATTGTTAGGTATAAATTCTGCCCGAGAAGGAGAAGCATTTGTTGGATTTTCTGCCTGAAGTGCCAAAACAAATTGACAACCATCTGAACCTTGGTGGGGCGGGGGTCAGACAGCACCATTTGCTCCTCTGCCTCAGGCAGAGAAGTATCTCAGGATGTTCCTGGCTGAGAGTCAAGATGTTTTCTTTGGAAAAATAATATCTGGCAAGTTATTAATATTTCTTTCACCTTAGCAAGAGCCAAGGGATTGTGGTCCAGACTCATGAATGTGTTCTGTCTGTGAAGTGCACTCTATGCAATGAGGAAAAGTGTTAAAAACAAACATTTCAGTTCCCCCATACACTTATTATGGTTTGAAGTCAAGAAGACATTAATTCTTGAGTTTGCAGATGTGGCAGTGATCTGTTGTTATACTTTGGCTAACAAAAGAACAGTTGCCCCTTGACTTCGATTCAATTCAAAGAAATTAGCCTCCCATTAAATGTATGCCTTACCCCCCCCCCAAAAAAGTGAGCATGAAACCCACATTTCTGTGCACCATAAAGACCTCTTTCTCATGTCCATCACCTGTACACACATTAACACAGCGTAAGGATAAGCACGGGTTATACAAAACCATCCAATAGATAAAAAGAGGGGGAGCAACGTTCAAATGCTTAAAAAAACAAGCTCTGCATTTCTACAAGTGAATGGCTCTAAATGTTCGCTCACATGCAGGGAACCTTTTTGGCAAATGCTTATCACACACAGTTCGGGGGGGGGGGGAAGCAGAAAGGGAATAAGCACACTTTAATCCTATTCACGGCTGCTCAGATGTTTACGCCCCATCGAGTCCAGGGCGATTTTCTCCAAATCTGCGCATCCTACCCCTTGAAAGTCCCACGGCTTTGGGGGAATCTCAGTCGCTTTAATAGTCTTGCCGTTTTGCGCGGGGTGGAGGGGGTGCAATCCGCACACATTTAGTAGCTGCACTTGCATTCCAGCCCCATCCATAAAAATTATACCCCGTGAAAATAGGATTAAGCGCCATATATGGCCTTTGTCATTTAACCTGATGGCACAGACAAAGGCTTGCACACAGAAAGTATTTTTGCAACCCCGTCCCCCAGCGCGCTGCAGACGACACGTCGTGATGTCTATTTTTCGTCCAAACCCGAAGTGCCGAAAAAGCACTGACTGAAAAGGAAAATGATACGACCGGAGGGGGGGGGGGCGTGCTAGGCTTGCAACAATTAAACAAGATAGGCGACAGCTCCCCTGCGTCAGAGATGTGCTCGGAGGCACGCCTTGTGCGGGAGGCGTCTCGCGCTGAATCCCGCCGGCTCAGCCAATCAGCGGGCGGCGGGCGTGAGCTCGCGACGCGTCCTTCGTCGCCGTCACGGCCTCGTCCTTTCCCTATAAAAGGCCGGGCTGGGCGGGCCAGTCTCCCAATAGCTTGCGAATAAAGTTGGAAGAGTACCGCTTCGTTTGGAAGGAGTATGCAGAGTGCAATGTTTCTGGCTCTCCAGCACAACTGCAGCCCCATGGAAAAAAGTGCCAGTCACTGCCAGAGCAAAGAGGAGAAAAAGGGAAAGATGAAGAAAACACTGTGAGTTTCTTCGCTTTGTAGTTTGGTGTTTTTCGTTTGTTTGTTTGTCTGTTTGCAAGGCATAGAAAAGTGTTCGAGCTCGGTGAGAAAGGCTTGATGGATTTTTTTTTTTCTGGTGGAAATAGGCGGGCATTACAGTATTGGGACCATTACTCGAATCTGAGGAGTTAATGGGTTTTTGGCGAAGGGTGCTGTAAGGTTTGGGTCCTCCTACGTGTTCTTACGGGCTTAGGAAGTGGGCGCAGGACTTCGTAACGAAGCGTCCTGTGCGCCCCGGAGGCTTGAGTCGAGACAGGAAACAAAATATGCGCAAGATCTAATTGTTGAAGTGCAAAGGTTACAGGTGTGATTCATAGCTGGGGAGGCTGTAATGCTTTTAGGTCAAGGATAGTGTTTTAGGAACCATGGGCGGTGAGGAGGAGTTTCCTTTTTTCTTTTTTTTCTTTTTTTTGAAAGCCACCTTTTTGTTATGCCACCTGATACTGAAATGTCGGAAATGCGTTTAGGATCCCTGCGCCCCAAAAGGTCCGTGAGCAGTGAGCGTAGGGTTGCAGGGTGAGTTTCTCCTGCTGATATTGGTGGCGTTTACAAGTGCTCAGCTATGCCCTGGTCATGTCTTACTTCTGGCAACCATTCAAAATCATCGATCTGTCTCAGATCCAAATGGTTTATGTAGTTGGGTGCATCTAACGCAGCAGTCAGTTTCTTTGGGAGCAATTACTTTGGAAGTTTTTTCAAAAAAAAAAAACTTGCAGATTCTGATCTGCAAATACCCTAATTAAGGACTGGAACTCTTTGGAGATAAATGTGATCCTTTGTTAGGAATTTTCCTTTGTTCCAGTGCAATTTACTGTCCTGTAGACAATACTTAAAGTGGATAGTTTTTCCATTAGGGTGAAAGGTAGAAGTTCCAAAGGTTCTGGTTTTCTTTTGCAGAGAAACCTTTTAAGAAACCAGATATCCCTTTGAAATACATATTGCAAGAACTATGCATATGGCCCAAACCTGCAAATAAGTGATATGTATATACTTTATCACTTCTTGGCTTCTAGCTGCAGGACAGGACTGGTAAAGGTGACTTTGCTGTCTGTCTTCTGCAAAACCTTAGTCCAGCAGTTTCACAGTAATGTGATCAACCTTCACCATTCAGCTGTGTTGTAGGATTGATAAATGAGAGATCTCCAAAGAACCACAAAATAATAATAGTGCAGTCAGATACAGTGCATGTTTTTTAAGACATAAGGTCACAGAATATAGTGGGAATTTTTAATGAAGAAATGCCTATAAGACTTCGTAAATTCTAGATATGTCCCACCATTTTGCTGATAGGGACTTGGGTATTTCAGGCCAGTTCTTGAAAATTTAACATTATGTAGGAAAGAATTATCCTACAAGCACGAATCATGTTGCATTAAGGTTTTCAGTCTGCCAACATACTGATCTGGTGAAGCTGCCATCCCAATTGTTGAAGCATAGATGTTACTGAGTAATAAATGGGCAGGGAGCACCTTATATTAGTATGGATCTCTGGCAGCATGGGTTGACACATTCAGCTCTTGGGTCATTTAGAAATTTGGTTAGCAAGTGCAACTTCACTTCAGATTAACTACTGTAGGTTCAGATTTTTTGACACTTCTGTAAAGGAAAGTTCTGGTTGTTGAACTTAATGTGTTTCTTTTTCCTTCTCATTTTAGCATAAAAGATTGGAAATCCAGGTTGAGTTACTTTCTGCAGAACTCTTCCAATTCTACCAATGCAAAGGCAAACAAGAAAGGACAGCAAAAGTCATGTTTTAGGTATGTATTTCATTGCTAACACCAGTGAATCGCTGGATTCCACCACCATTCGGCTTGATTTATCAGATAAGCCCCAAAAGCTCTCTTTGTGTGTGTTTTAATGTATATTTTCCCTGTCTCCTTTATGCAGGCCTTCTCCCGAGGAAGCTCAGCTGTGGTCAGAAGCATTCGATGAACTTCTTGCTAGCAAATGTAAGTTGCTTTAACAAGCAAGACTCCCACATTTGAAACACAGGGGTGTCTTTGTCCTTTCCTGAATGTTGCAGATTGTTTGCGCATCCGAATTCTGATCAGTCCATGTAGCTGGAGTTTTAGCTCATGGTAACGACTTCTTGAGGCCCCCGTTCATAGAAAGCATGCTCCTGTTTGAGCATAACTGGGAGGCACTTCCCATGGCAAAAGCTGGCCTGTGAAACAGATGCTTTTGTGCTTCAGTCCCTGTAGTTAGTCTGTATTTTTAGCTAGCCTTGCATTCCTTTGGCACGATGTAAGCTGCGGTGTACATCTGCAGCAGTAAAGAAAGCTGTTTCTCCTTTCTTTTTGCATGTGTCGGAGCAGTGTGCAGGGAGGTATTCACAACTGTGCTTGTTTAAACAGTGTTGCAGATGGCATTCCTATAGGAAGGTAAAATAGCTGTGTCAAGCTGACCCTGCACTATCTAAACTAATTTGACTGCATATAAAACACGCCTCTGCAAAATGCCCATTCCAAATCTAATTCAAAGCTGTCAGCTCTTTCTGATGCTCACTGCAAAGCTTCCTAAACCTTTTCTGAGCTTGGAGTAGGCACAGTGCAAACCTCCAGATATTGTTGGACTGCAACTCCCATAATTCATCAGCATTGTCTGTTCTGGCTAAGTCCAGTGCACTAAGAATTTATGCAGGAAAAAACCAAACACTTGCTCAGCGAATGAAAAAAGAAAGCTCATTAAATATATTGCATTTGCAGCCGAGTGGACTTTGAGTCACCCTTTCCATTGCCGTTGTCTCCAAGACATTTATAGCTCTGCCATAAATGTCTGCTCCAGGCTAACATGCAATTGCAAAGTGAAGCAAATTTATTCGGATTTTCTCCCCCCATCCCCTTTAATTTTGAGGAGTCTTGGCTGATTGAAAATAATTGCATATTTTAACAATTAAATATGTGTGGACAGAATTTTGAGACTTCTCACGCCAGTTCTTCTGTTCAAAAAAGGAAAAAAAATGTTCTGGTACATAGTGTTTAAACAAGCCAGACAAGATACAGACAGAACAAGATCAGGGGCATGAGAATGGGAAAGAAGTATGTATATTGCTATATACACAGCATTCCTGGGATGGTTTGAGCTAATCCATCTCTTTCACCTTTTCTTTGCAGATGGTCTGACAGCTTTCAGGGCTTTTCTGAAATCAGAGTTTTGTGAAGAGAACATTGATTTCTGGCTGGCTTGTGAAGATTTTAAGAAAATCAAGTCGCCACAGAAGCTGACTGCCAAGGCAAAGAAGATTTACAATGACTTTATTGAAAAGGAGGCTCCTAAAGAGGTAAGCAGATCCCCCACCCCAAAAAAAGTCTGTTAATTGCTGCACAAGCCAGTGGTATAGGAAGAATCTAGGTGGTTAGTTTGAATATTGATTCCCATTAATTACAGGCTTTAGATATTATGCCTAGGGACAGATCCACTCAGGAAGGGATACATTAGTACTGAGAACCCATCCTGAATGTTTAATCTGTGAACAGATGCTACCAACTGCTGCTGCTCATGATCCAGGTTGTATTTGAAGACAGCCACATAGATCAGCAATTCTGATATATTTGGCTCTGTACACAATTCTGTATGCGGAGCTGCTAGGATCTAAAAACAAACAGCCCAGGGGAAAAAGTAGTTCCTAAGCATCAAAGCTGTCCAGTACGTCTCCTTTTTGTTTACTTGCACTCCACCATTTCTTGCAAAGTGAGTGGACAACCTTGTCTGCTCCAGATGTTCTGAAATACAATTCAGGAGTCATAACCAAACTGTCTGGCAGTGAAAAGAACCATAGTCCGGAACATCTAGAAAGCCTAGCCCTGGCAAATTTATTAAGAGGGTGATCATTTACTGTTAGTCACAGTTGGAAAAATGCAGTCTCTATATTCAGACATGGGTTACCTTTTGATTATGAGGTGCTTGGAGTAAACAATGCAGGATTGTCTTTTATCATTTTGACACTCCTATGGCTTTCCTTTCTTTCTTTCTTTTTTGGAAGAGAGTACTAAACTAAATTTTTGACCTTCTCTGAGATAGGCTATGTTCTTAAGAGCATGTGTGATGACAGATTGTTTCCTTCTTTTATTTCAGATCAACGTAGACTTTCAAACCAAGAACACTATAGCCCAGAATCTAAATGATGCCACGCACACGTGCTTCAATGCAGCTCAGAAGAGAGTGTACAGCTTGATGGAGAATAACGCTTACCCACGGTTCCTGGAATCTGAATTCTACCAGGAGCTGTGTAAAAAATCGCCAGTGAGCAGAGAGCCTCAGGGAACATGAACTCCGAAGTGTACCAGGAAAAAAAGAGAAGCCAAAGAACCATTGTGTCTGGAGAGGAGGAAGGCTGTGGCTCGCTGCAGTCTTGGTGGACTTGATGAACTGAATGTACAGGAAACTTGCCCGAATGCAATTCCAGGTTTTCAAATGGATGGGCATATTGACTCTGGCAGTTTTCAGTTTCTGTGATTAACTGCAGTGTAAAAGTCTTAGAAGGAAAACACAAGCAAAACTGCTGGCCAGTTGCTAAGACACATTCATTTTCATATGAAAACGATGCATTGGGAAGGAATGTCTGCCTGCCATGGGTTATCCAACTCCATATATCAACGTGGATCTGCTGCCACTCCAAGCCAGATCAGATTTAAGCCTCCTCTGCAAAGAGTAAACAAGCTCTGGACTTAACCGCTTGCACATTGACCCCTTCTGGGATGTGAAAAATGCTCTTCTGAATAATTGGCCGCCTCTGTTTTCCCTTGAACAATTGGCAGCCTGTAATTGACATCATGGGTCTCTAGGACTTCCTTACACAAGTTCTGTTCTTTGCAGATTGTACCATTGGGCCCTGATGTAGGAGACCTCCACACAACCTATAGACATAAAAATTCAGTGTCACTAAATTGGATGCAGAAAGATAAACGGGATGGAGTGACCTAAGAAAGCAGAGCGTGCTGACTGTTTATTGGCTAGGATCAAGTTCTGGCTGTGTTGAGATGCAATTGGAGCAGAACTTCAAATGAGAGCTGTGTATATTGTGTGTATATGTTTGTATAGACTCTGATTATGTTGGACACTCCTTTCCATGCTGAATGTACTGACTTGAGGACAAACTTCAGTGAAGTTGTCTTTTTGAAAAAATTTAATAAATTATTTTTATTTTAATAGAACATAGTTTATGTTCCTTTTACTGGGGGGGAGGGCAAGGTTAAAAGAAAAGAAGATGGAAGAGGGGCTGTTTGAAACTTGGGCAGCTTTGGGTGTTTTAGATGTTTCTCACCACAGCTCACATCAGCCCTAACAAGAACAGCTGATGGTGAGGGATGAGAGAACTTGCAGACCAGTATCCAGAGAACTGCAAGTTGCCCACTCTTTTCAAATATTTTGGGATCTCCAAGAATAGTCTTCTAGAAAGGGTAGCCAAGTTAATCTACTGTGGCAAAAATTATGCTTGTAAGGCTAGCAAATTCAAAGTCACAAGAATTCTTTGGCTGGAAGAGTCGAAGAGGCTCTTATTGGTGAGTAGGGAGAGACAGTTAAGGTGTCTGTCTTTAAAATGCCCTGTGAGATTATGCAGCCAGATGGTCCCTTGCTCCAGTAGTTCCTTTGCTACCCTATTGTCTTAATGGAGACAGGAAAGATAATGACTACTTAACACTGCTAATTTTCTTACAGTGACTGGTTCCATTTAAGGGCAAAAAACTGCCTGCGTTAGGAACATTAGTTCTCATCCTGTGTCAAGAAAAAGCTGCCTTCATAATACACTTTGTGAATCTGCATTCACATTTGAACTACAAGCTGACATTAAGAATACTCAGTACATTTTTGCATTGATGGCCATTCCTGTGCCTGCAATTAAAAAATGAAATGGGGGGAGGGCTTTTTTTAATTGTTTCTACAGATTACATTCTTTTTAAAAAAAAGCTTTGTGATGTTACTAATTTAGACTACTCCTTATCCCTCACACAGGTCTAATAATGGGGGAGGAGGAGTGTGGATGACCAAAGAGGTCTTTATGGTGAGTGTGTTGTGATATTCTCCCACAAAACCCAAACTAGCAGGCTTTATCCTTTCCAGTCTCTCTACCAAAACATCAGCATTTGATAGTCGCAACATTCTTGCCAGGACAAATCTGATGTGATGGATGGTAATGGAAAGAAATGAAATGAACCCATTTTTAGCACCTGCCATAAATCTTCAAAGGTAACCAGTATAGTTTTAAAACTGCTGGTCTCATAACTGCCATTCCTTTCTATATAAGAGGCCTGTCAACGTGAATGCAGTTGCCTAGCAACTATGTTTGGCAGGTTGTACCAAACAAGCAGGCCTGATAAGGGGTAGCACCTCTACTGACTACTGCCACTTTGAAAAGCCATAAATCTATTTCTGCCTAGGAAAAACAAGCTAAATTTGTCGTCTCTCATGAATGCAGCATTTATATCCAGCGGATGGAACAGAACAAAGAGTGGGAGTACTTCAAACTCGTGACCTAACTTGCACGTTATCAGGGGACACGAATGGAATAGTTGGTCACAGCCTGATCCCCTAGATGTGATCCAACAAGAGATTTTTTTAAGGCTTTCACCTATTCATGTTTCACCACTACTACATTTTGATGGTAGACTCCAGCTGTAGACTAATAATTGAACAAATATATTTTTCTGCCTGAGCTCCCAAGCCATAATATGCAGGCTCATAATACGCAAGCCTGGCTAATTTATGTTGGCACTAGAAACCCCATAATGTCTCCCTGACAGGAACATGCAATGGTAGTCAACTAAAAGATTTACTGTGGTTTCACATCATCTCAAATCAACTACCTAGGGAAGGTGCCTCCTTGCCTAATAATAGGGTTAGCTTGTTGTAGAGAGATGTTACGTCTTTTCACTATATCTGGGTGTAAGTGACTTTTTGAAATTCACCCCATTCATGGAACGAGAGCCTGGGGAGACCATTTCAGCACATTTCTCAAGAGGAAGGAGTAATTCTTGTTTAGTTCCTGAAAGGTGGGGATAACAATCAGCAATGCTTGCATCACAGGCAGCTTTCCTCTTTTACCTTCAATACTTTTGTGCTTTCCAAGGTCATCGCAAGTGGTGTAAGTGGCCACTGTACAGACAGCCTGGCTGCTGTTTTTGTTTCTACAATATATTACTCTAAAGCATCATAGAGGTAATGGTAGGAGCAAACAATTGTGGAGAATTTTTCTGGGAAAGATCTTCACAGTGGTCTTCTGAGGCACTCAGTATAAGAACAAGAAAAATAACTGTGTCAGAAAATGTTCTTCTGAGAAATTTTTGCTTAACATTCTGCAGGGTTCAGCATTTTTCACCACACCTCCTAAATGTCAGTGGTACAATGCAGATACATTTTTCTTTCTACTCCAGAGGCTTATAATACACTGTGACGCCTATAGCAGTGGTCCCCAACCTTGGGCCTCCAGATGGTCTTGGACTTCAACTCCCAGAAATCCTGGCCAGCAGAGGTGGTGGTGAAGGCTTCTGGGAGTTGTAGTCCAAGAACATCTGGAGGCCCAAGGTTGGGGACAACTGGCCTATAGTATATATGAGGGAAGGTAAAGGTGTGTCTGCCTCCTGGAGAAAGCAGAACTAGTATTGTGCTGTAAATAGTCCTCTATGTTTTATTTCCCTATAAAAGAAGCAACCTGTCGGAGTCCGGCTCCAACACAAGCGGTGTGGGGAGAGATCTCTGAAATAAAACAGTCTGCAGACTTAATACGGAGTTCAAAAGCGTGTTCCAGCATAAAGCCCCCTAGCCATCCTGGACACCTCCTTTTATTAGCACAACAGGTTACATAACAGTTCACATTAACCAATAGGGCGTCGAGTACAAACTGCCCGGTAACAGCTAGCACAGAAGTGTCCTCGCCCTATCCCGTGCACATGTCGCAGCCATGCTGTGTAATGGCGGATTCCTACATCTCCACTCTTTTTTATTTGTTTATGTTTTTGGTAAGGGCGACCCTTTGATATATATCACCAAGGTCGTCGTCCAGAGTGCGAGTAGGCAGAGCCTGATATTTGATCTTATACATCTGGCGGGACAATGGACCGGCCGGACGACGGCGGAGGCAGGCGTCAGTGCACATATGGAACAGGGAGGGCACACATTAAATACAACAACAAACACACACCAGCAGAACGATAATAAGAACAGTATACATAATCAAAGAACGCAGCCAACTTATATCCGGCAGCCAAGACCAAAGCCAACTCCAGCCACCGACAATGGCATCATCATTTTTTCACAGGTCATTGATGGCGGCCTGAATCTTATCCATGGATTCCTCAATAATGCCTGATGTATTAATATAAAAGCAACAGGATGCAATAATATAAGTTGGCATGGAGTAACATTATGAAGGAGGAGATGATCACGACGGTGCATCGCGCCGGCACCCATACAGCACCCTTCTCTGAGGCGACAGCAGCGTAACCTCTGCCCCAGGTTATAAGAGGAACTGGACCCTTCCAGTTCGGGTCAGGCAGTTGATGGTAAGCCACCAATGGCCGCAGAAGCTGTTCTTCTGTACGAAAATGGAGTTCAACCGGTGTGAAAGACCTATTATGGGGAGCAAGCAGAAAGTTAAGCGTGAACAGAACCTTAGCAACCACAGCCGGAATGTTGGCAGTGGGAATCCCGTGTCCCCCTGTTTGTTTGTGAAGAAGGGATTTGAAGGTAAGATGGGCTCGTTCAACAATAGCCTGGCCAGTTGAATTGAAGGGAATGCCATGGGTCAATTTAATGTTCCAAAGAGTGCAGAAGTCTTTGAAAGCGGTGGAAGAATAGGCAGGCCCATTATCAGTCTTAATAGCAGAGGGACGACCCATGACTGCAAATGTCTGGATGCAATGCTGAATGACGTGGCGTGCCATCTCTCCCCGCATAGGCGTTGCCCACATATAACCTGAAAAGGTATCAACTGTGAGATGTAACTTGGACATCAGCGCTAAAGCAAGTACTTGCGTGACATCCATTTGCCATAGTTGGTTCGCATCCGTACCGCGCGGATTAACAGCATCAAAAGGAAAGTTCAGAGATTTCGCACAAGAAGGGCAACAGGATACAATATCTCGAGCCCGTGACATGGGGATAGAAAATTGTTTACTAAGAGCTTTAGCACACTGATGAAAAGCATCATGAGCTGCAACCGGGTCATCAAATAAAGGAAAACATTGGTTCCTTAAGGCCTGATCAGCCACAGCATTCCCTACAATAAGAGATCCAGGAAGTCCAGAATGAGAGCGAAGATGAGCCACGAAACAAGGGCAACGACGGGCCTGGAGGACTGCTTGGAGCTGTTGAAAAAGAGTCAATAAGTCCTCATCCAGATTGGGTGCAAGGTAAGAGCATGGCAAATGTGTCAAAAGTTTATAAACATATTGAGTATCCACTATCAGGTTCACGGGATCAGATGCAAAAGTCTCAAAAGCTAAAATAACCGCTGCGAGTTCAGAACGCTGTGCTGAGCGTTGTTCGGCGGTGAAGAGTGACATCCATTCTCCTGTATCAATTTGCCAAACAACAACTCCACGCTGTGGAGACCCATCAGTAAACAACGTATGAGCCCCCTGTAACGGCTGAGGAGATAAACAAGTGGTTAACGAATAAGGAGTCATAGACAGAAAAGTCAGGCGCCTGTCATTCGGTGGATTAGGGAGGACGGTGCCAACGAAGTCAGCTAGGGCGACCTGAAAAGAAAGTGAGGTTTGGAGCAAGCGATCTACGTCCCCCTGAGGAAAAGGGAAATAAACAGAGTTAATATCGTGACCAGTCAATTGTTTGCATCTGATGCGAGCTTTAAAGAAGAGGTCCGCCACAGCAGTAGCAAGAGGGTAGACATTTCGCGGGGGTGAGTGTGGCAAGTGAAGCCATTCCACAATGGCAATGTGATCCTTGGTGTCCGGTGTATATAGAAGTGCTGTGGGTAGAGATGTCGTGGGGAGGATCAAGCAGGAGAGCAGTTGAGAGGGCGTCGGTACACAATCCACAGAAACGAGCCAAAGACGAGTCGAGACAAGTTGAAGAGCAGCCCTCATAGGCGTAGTAACAGGGATTTCTTCAGCCGGCAAGGAGTGGCCAGCGAGAGCAGCATCAGTAAGTTGGACTTGTTGAGTGGCTGTTGCAAAGGCTCCTTCACCTAGTAACATTGGGAGGGTTATGGGGACCACAGGGTTTGCGTTGGCGTTGGTTTGAGCCTGCTTAGTAGCTAGGTCCTTCCACTCTTGTTTGCATATAAGATACTCAGCTGGTGGCAGAAGACTCCGAATTAAAGTTTTCCAATCCGTAGGGATCAGTCGTTGTAAGGCTAGAGTCTCTAGAATGGCTTTGGTGTATGGAGCTTGCGTCCCGTTTTCTTTAATACTGCATTGCAGCTCTTTGATATACTGATATGGGAGTGGTTCGTATCTGTCAGGAACTGCGGGGTTATTTCCCTGAGCGGGTGTGCCTCGATGAACGGGATAAGCAGCAACCATACTGCCGGTATCAAGGGCGCCAGCTGCAAGAATTATTTCCATTGAGGGCCTAGTAGGAGGCAAGTTGGTAGAACTAGAGGGGACTTCAACACTTGGAGGAGGATAAGGGGATTCCAGATATGATGGTCTGGGTTCATCCGGAGGCTTGGGAGGAGTAGCATAATAAGATTGATAATCCGGTGGAACTGAGGAAGTTGGGGCCGGTGGCAAAAGCTGTGGTAACGGCGTTGGGGGGCCACTTTCTAATTGTTGATTAAAAAGAATATTATTGGGTGTCAAGCATTGAAGGCATGCACGCAGCTTACACCAAGTAAAGAGAACTTGGGCAGTAACCCGTGGGTGTCCTTGAAAGCAGCTGCCTATTTTACACCAGTCTTTCAAGTCCAATGTTCCCCTTTCTGGCACCCAGGGACAGACATCATCAATAGTATGAACTAAGTCTTCCACTTCTTTATGGGTGGTGATATGCCCATTTCGTGTTAAAAGAAAGTGGAGGTCTTTTACATATTGTTGCTGAAGGCTTGATAGGGAACTTCCCATGTTGTTAGGTGTCTAACTTGACAATCACACTCACCCGGGATCCGTAGATGTGTAGCGCGCCTGAAACCCTTGCCGGGCGTGGGTGAGCGTTGAACTGAAGAGTAGGCCTCACACTGAAGAAGTAGGCCTCACACTGAAGAGTAGGCCTCACACTCTGGCCTCACACTGAAGAGTAGGCCTCACACTGAAGAGTAGGCCTCACACTAAAGAGTAGGCCTCACACGGAGAAGTAGGCCTCACACGGGGCACCACTTGTCGGAGTCCGGCTCCAACACAAGCGGTGTGGGGAGAGATCTCTGAAATAAAACAGTCTGCAGACTTAATACGGAGTTCAAAAGCGTGTTCCAGCATAAAGCCCCCTAGCCATCCTGGACACCTCCTTTTATTAGCACAACAGGTTACATAACAGTTCACATTAACCAATAGGGCGTCGAGTACAAACTGCCCAGTAACAGCTAGCACAGAAGTGGCCTCGCCCTATCCCGTGCACATATCGCAGCCATGCCGTGTAATGGCGGACTCCTACAGCAACCTCCCCCCCCCCCCCCCGGCTTCATTCTCAGAACCCTTTGGAATGTCTTTTCAGTATGGCTTACTTGCACTTGCCAAGAGGCCAAAGGTGCTGCACTTGGGGTTTTGCTTTGTTCCAAATCTCGTTAATTAACTGGCAGCTTCTCTTGCTGCCCACCCTTCATAATCTGAAACGCCTCAGTTGGAAGAGTTATCCATTATATCTTTAAATGGAGCTTGGAGTGGTGGTGAGCTGCTACCTGCCACAGAGATGACTGTGCAGTGGCACTCAGGACTCCTGAGCCACCTCGTAAGCACAGAAATTATGAACCCTCACCTGTGAGAATTTTTCTGATATTTTTTTTATTTTTTAAATGTATTCCCCTTTGTTAATATAAAATTGATAAATTCTCCCCATATATCTCCAAACTCATTCTTAATTAACATTCCTTTTCTTACTCTAATTTTGCATATTAATCTATCATTAATAGCTATATTCCACACTTCTTTATACCATTCATTTTGGTGAAGATCACACTTAACCTTCCAATTCCTTGCTCTTATTAATTTAGCCACAGTTGCAAAATTTATAATCAATTCTTTCGTTGTCAACTTCCATTGTTCCCTCTCAAACAAAAGTAAAAGTGCTATTTTAGACATGTATTCTTGATTTAAATTTAATATTTCACTTATTTTTTTGAAAACCAACTTCTAAAATGGAATTATATATTCACATTCCCACCACATATGGAAGTGGGTTCCCACTTCTTGTTTCTGACATTTCTCTGTGTGAAATACTTTTTGAAAGGAATGAAATGAAATTTAATGAGAAAGATCAAAATTTTCATGGGAAACCTTTAGAACAGAGGAGTAGCTTTCACTATTAAGAAGCTAGCAGGAATAGGTTTAAATGGTCCAGGTGGAGATCAAAATGATGTCAAATGTCAAATATAATTTTCCCTTGTAGAAGTTAATCTTCCTTGCTTCTTTTTTACCTCCTTTCCCCCTCCTCCATATTTTGCCTTCTTTCAAAATGCATTCCTGAAGGCAGAAAATGATGTTGGTGCCCTGGAGCAACCAACCATTGTCCAGGAATGTTCTACCAAATGAAGACCAATTTTCCAGACCCATCGTTATTTTATGCATTAGCCTTCCAACTTTTCAGATAAGGCCCAACAGCAACTGCTCACTTACATGGCATTGGTATTTTAATTGTTTGTTACAAAGCTGCTCTTTCTCCTACTCTTCTAACATCCTTGGCATCCTATTCACCCTGTTCCATCCCCCCTTCTCCTTCACTAAAAAGAAAACCCATTGAAGAAGGAGAAGGAGAAGTGGCAGCAATGCCACTGGTTTTTGGCCCAAGCCACTTGTTTTAAGGTCAGCCCTACAATGAAGGGGAGTGAAGCAATCACCTGTGACAGCAGACTTTGGATATCATGAGAAGGCAGCAAACTCTGGGAAGAGGTACGGGACTTTCTGCATCAAAATAAATTAGCTGATTTGGTTACTATGCACCTTCACTTGGGGGAGGGGGGGTCATGAGATTATCCTTTCCTGATGCATCTCAGGCAGCACAATGTCTTGGTCTGGCCCTTGTTAAAGTCAATGATTTAACAGTCCCTGTCCAATTTGTGGCTTACCCTTCTTGGATAGAGATGCCCAGAACTGAGTATGTTACTTGTGATAAACAGAAGAGGTAGAATAATTTATGTGATGTATCTTGCAGACCAATTCTACTCACCTTACCTACACATACATAATCAGTGTTGATTCTAGTAGAGCTGAACTCAACTATGCTTGAGACTACAACCTTAGAAAATATATTTTAATTAATTCAACATACAATGGTATTAGTCACCTATATGAGTGGACCTCAGTTTTATCTAGCTGACCCATTTGGAGTTGCAACTTGACATTATAAACACCTGGCTTTATGAAAGACTATTCTACTTTTGGCACGTTTCACTGATTTTTCATTCATTCAGTTTTGTTGTAGCCCTGTAAGCAGCCATAGACATTAATGGAGAGTAACACATATGGACTGCAGTATCAAAACATTTGCTTTGCCCAGTTCCATCCAGAACAAATTTAATGGAGGCAGGTTCACGATTGTTGCTGTTATTATGGGGAAGCATAGCAGAAGTATTATTAATTCTGAATACACAATCTGTAAGAAATCTAAATAATACTTGGTACTGGAAGGTCACTCCAAATTTTTTATGGCACACAACCATAATAATTTGAAAACTCTTAATAAATTGTTTTGTTTATCCTTGTCATTAGGAAAAATAAATCTAGTACTATGTTCTGAATATTTGGACATTCACTTCATTTGTTTTTTTGCCATCAGTCTTCAGTAACACTATAATTACAAATTGCTTGTTCCATCTGTAACTGCTGGAGGGCTACAGCTAAACACACCTCCCTCTCTGAAGGCAACAATGAGGGAAGTGGTGAAAGCTGACCTCTTGTCTGTGGAAACAATGAAGATTAAGACCTTAAGTGGACATCTTATGTTGGTACCAGCCACACAGTCATGGAATACCTCAGCATATGCACTCTCGGTCTTGGTCTTTCTATTTCTCTCTCTCCGTCTCCGTGTATACATGCACCATGGGTTAAACATACCCTGCCTCATGTCAAATGCAGTATGAAGTAGTCTATAAATAGGCAAGGGGAACAAACATTTGGCCTGTGGGCCAGATATTACCTGGAGATATTCTTCATCTAGCCTGTTGCTCCATTTGCTGTTATCTCTGATCAGTGATTGAAGATAAGCAATGTTAAGCATTTGAGAATTCAGCTTTTCCACAGAAGAAGGCATTGCAAGGAAGTGAACTATTTTATAATTCAGGAGTAGGTAAAGGGTAGACTGGGATCAAGTGATAAATCTCTAGCTAATTTGCAGTGGATCAGTCCAAGTGTACTTGACTTCCAATAACAAGAACAGAAAAAGCATTCCCCTCTTCCCTTCAGAGAAAATTATAGAGATGAAAGAAAATTTTGTGGGAGCATGAGGAATGGATTTTGGTGTCACAGAATTGTGATTTCACTTCTAATATTGAATACAAATTCCTAGTCTGGACATGTGTTCAGAAGCCTCCTGTTACTTAATTACTTTCTCCGTCTCCATGTAGAGCCTGTCTCTGGCCAGCAGACCTCAGAGTTCAAGTTTTTAAAAAAGCAGCAAACTTTGTAAGTATGAAATTTTGCTAACCCCTATTATACATTTCTGGAGGGGACGTTGGCGCTTTGCAGCTGAACATGTGTCACGGGAGAGGAAGAGATGGAAGATGTAACATTTGGTTGAGAAGAGATAACATCTGGTTGAGAAAAGTATGAGCAAAAGCCAGGTTGGAAACAATGCTGACTGCAGACTTAAATCACAATCAAGGCAGGTTGTTTTACTTCCTTGAATATCTACTCCTAGTCACTACAATTTATCACTTTTCCAGAGTGAGACAAGTAGATGTCTCTGGGCTTGCTTGGAATGGTATATGAGTCCCCACATACATGACTCTTTCAGCCTACATGTTCAGAAAAGTCACACAGTCAAATTCTCCTTAAAGAGAATATTTGAATGCTCCCTCACCTAAAACAACTATCATACAGGAAGCAGTGCATCAGGAAAAAGAATCAGGGCCAAATCCAGTGCAAATCCTACTTACAGTAGACCCATAGTGCTAGGACATATTCATATTAATGTTGGATTGACCCCTTCCCTACACTGGGAGCTGATGCAGAATTCTGTTTAGAATATTGAAGTAGACTTGGAAACTGAGAAGAAGTTAAAACATAGGGAAACACAGAATAATGGATTTAAAAATAATCTTTTTATTAGTAAACTACTCTGATGAGGAGTTTCAGTGTATACATTCCAAAAAGAGAAATTCGCTGTCTGGGGATTTCTGGTAGTTGTTGTCCAGAAACCTAACTTTCACCATATTTGATAGTCACAAGCCACATGCCTTGCATTTGCATAAATATGAGGATGATGCACACAGTAATTCCTTGCCAGATGTTACTGCCCTTATTCTGAGTTCCCACCAACTCCTCATCTTGGAGCAATTGCATTGTTTCATTTGTTGCATAATCTGTGACCAATTTCTTCCAAAATATCAAGGGAAAGGAACCTCACACAACTTTGGCTGTTTTCTTTTCTTTGCCAGACTTGAAATTATAACCCAGGCCCCCTCTCCCTGCCTCCACTCTCTCTGGTTCAGTTCTGTGCAAGTTAGCCTCACGTGTGGAATAAAATAGAGAACTCTGCTTTCTTTCTGGGGGTTTTTGAGTCTTTGTCCAGAACGTACTTCAACACTTGACAGTTAAGGTGGAACTGTAGTGCATGACAGCATCAATGACATTTCAGAGTGTCCTGGTCATCCGTTTGCAATTTTCTGGTATTTTATATTGACTTTTATTTTTAACACAAAAAAGCCAACTATTTTGAGAAGGCAGAAGACTAGAATAACCTCCACACGTACAGAAGCTCTTTGTGCTAACCTTTTGTATCTTTTAGAGGCAACGTTTTGCCACAGATCATGTGTTGGGCAGGTGAACATGTCATAGCTTAGCACATATTCACTACAAACATTGGGGGTGACTACATGAGCATTCAGTCTCTTATCTGGTCCACTGCAGGGATGGGATGGTTCACTCCTAAAGCTACAAATCTTTGCTAGAGCAAATCAGCATGCCCCCATAACATTTCTATCTGCATTTTTCTGACCCCTGTCAGGGGCTTCTACCTTTTCGGTGTGGTTAGAAGTGCTCTATTTTGCTTCATTTCCAGCATGTGCAATCACTGGAAATGAACCAAAGTAAGCTGGCAAACTGAAGCTTCCTATTTCAATTTTCTGGCTGATTTTCAATTTCACATTTTTATTAGTGGTTTATACAGATAGTTTAGCCACCTGATGATACGAGATAACTGGAAAATTAAAAACTTCCTCTCCTCATAGAGCAGAGGGAGGAAACAAACAAACAAAAAAAGTAAATTAGAGCGGTGCTGATGCGTTGTACCTTTTAGAGAAACTTTTTTTTCAATTGAAGTCTTCCTCTCAAAAATGGGAGACAAGAGGAAGCTTTCTTTACAGTTTTTCTATCCCTGGCAAAGGTTTCTCAGGGTATAAAGAAAAGAAAGATCTCCCTCCTTGCCTCCTTCTGTCTCCTCCCACTTCTGGGAGGAAGCCTTCAATTTTTTTATTATCTCTAAAAGGTACAGTGCATCAAATAGGGTCGCTATGCCATGTGGATGCAAAGATTGCACCACACACCAAATATGATTGCCACCAACCTTAAGCGACCCTGCTTAGCCTGTACCAGCCCACTCCAGCCAAGCCATGTAGCCAAGGCCTAAGTTCTCTTTTATAACTCAGTAGTTGCTTTTGCTTTGCTTTGCTTTTTATTATTGCTGATATACTTCTCTGGCTACAGTTAAAAAAATACATTAGTTAATTACTTCTTAAGTAAAAGTATGTGTTTGTACTGCAATAGAAAATTTCTTTAAAATGAACTAGCAACATTTCTGGGCACCACCCTTTTAACAAACCTACTGTTTCCCATGAAACACTTCCAGTCTGGCTGAGGTGGGACATGTGGCTGTGGCACCAGAGATTTCATTCCCCACTGTGCCTCCCAGAAAGAGAGCTAGCATCCATGGCATTGGACAAGTTGCACAATCCCAGAGGGGCCCCAGTTGAAGGAGCTGGTAATTACCTCAGAGTACTTTACATCTAAGGAACTCTAAGAATGGTCAGTGCATGTCAAAATATACTTGATGGCACACAAATATTATTACACATTTCCAATCTATATTTCTAATCTGCAAAAAACTAAACAGTTGTTTTGTTGTTGTTGTTGTTGCTGCTGCTGTCGTCGTCATCATCAGCAGCAGCATTTTACATTCTCTGGCTGAAATCTTGTTGATGTAACTTGACCTGAAGAAGTGTAATGATGTGGAAATTTGTATTAATGAAAGATTTCCCGCTGCTCTCCCATGGCTCCTCTACTTCTGAATAGTTCCAAATGTACTAGCACACCATGGTGGCGGGAAGCATACAGAAGTAACATTCCCCCACAGGGGCAAAATACCTAGAAACAATTCTGGTTCTTCTGGCTACCAGTAGGACAGTGGATGCCATATTAGGTTTTAACCTTTCTCTCAGACTACGTCTCTGCTTTCCAAGCCCAGCCCTTCCAAGGTGCCACTTGAAACTTCAAGTTGAAATCTTGTTTATAGGGTTCAAAAGCCTGTTATCCTAAAGAGAAACACATAATGTGGATCAAAGTTTCAACAGGTTACAAAGTACAAGTGAATCACAATGATTCAGTTATTGAAAATTAAATAGTCTACTAATTATAAGTTAGTAATAATGGGCACAAACTGTTCTGAGCTTTGCTGGAATATTTTGGGAAGAGGTGTGTGTTTTTGTTTTGTTTGTTTTTAGCACTGCAACTTTAAAGCCAGATGATATGATGTGGATTTTGGATCTGGTCCTGATTTCAGGCTTGCCATGTTAATTTGAAACTTTCAAGGGTTTTAGAAAGTCAACTGACCATATGGAAAATGCACTTAGGAGTGGAGTGGTGTGTTTATTTAGCTGGTGCATTTAGGAGACAGCCACAGACGTCAAAGGAAAAGCAAAATAATTAAAACAAAAAAGGATGCCCAAAAGAAGGAGAAGGGAAGGATTGACAGAAAATGAGTGGGAAGTGCTCCTTTTTCAAACATAAGCCAAATTTAGATGTGACTTTCCAGCAGTACCGGACATAGATTTGGGGCAGGAGGGAAGCTGAGTGTATAGACACCCTATCAAGATCTATGATAGGGATGAGGAAAATTTTGTTCCTTTGTTGTGTTAGACTTTTGCTCTCATATGTGGCCTAGCCAGCAGGGACAATTATAAGGAACTGTGGCACTTAAAGTACAGAACATCTGGAGGGTCAACAGTTCCTCACTCCTGATCTACCAAGTTTTATATAATCTTTCCAGCCATCACAGGCACACTGAAAACAGAAAAGTGACAGCCCCCTTCTGCTCTTTGTCTCAAGTACATGATTATATTGCCACCACACAGGAAAGTTCCACATAAAAGTAGTTGCTGATATATGTGTTTTGCAATAATTCATTTCTTATTCTAAAATAACATGAAATTAGTGGCCATCATATGGGAATTTAGGGTAATTATGTCAGTAGATGTGAGGCGACAAGCCACCTCGCCCAGGATCAGGAGAGTGTACCGTCCGCCTCTCAAGTAAATGAAGAAGCACAAGAGATAGGAGTGACAGAAAAGGAATTAAGTAAACTAGAAATAAAAGAAGAGGCTAAAGGGGGCGCAAATCGGGTGGGAAAGGAAGAGGATAAGAAGGAGGGAGAAGGAGGGGAGGAGGCAGAAGCATGTTGGGGAAGAGAGGAGAAAGGAGAGGAAAAGGAAGAGTTAGTAGAGTTGATCGAGGAAGATCCTTGGACAGGAGAGTGGGTAGAGTTCAAGGTACCTCGTGAGTACGCCAAAAGGGAATGGAGGCGACAAATGTATACAAAGCCACCATACTGGGGGGAGACTGAGGAGCGAAAGCAAAGGAAGGAATATAGGGTGTGGGTGAAGAGAGAAGAACAAAGGAGAGAAAGGCAAAAATGTATAGTGATTCCCGAGAAGTCCCGTGGGCCCAGTCCCTTCAAACCCCGACAGAGAAAGATACGTAAGCCATGTTAAACAATAAACCGGTTTTATTAGAAGAATTGGGTGTGACGAATTCTTCTTTGGACAAAGTAGAGAAAAGGGAGGTAGATGACAAGCGGCACGATCACAGTAGAGTGCAGCAGGATAGTAAGGGGAGCTTATTGATATGAATTTGGAAAATAGCTATGCACAAACATTCTTTCAAAATTCTCCACCCTAATAGTAAGCAGAGAAATGGGGGGATCATTTCACTAACTTTTTTCAGGGGGAGAAGAATTTCTCAGATAGTTTTTCACTGTCAGCAGCACATTAGCAAAGGAGTACAATGTTCTTCTCTTTTCTCTGCAAATGTTTGTATCACTACCCCGACTGGCAGTAAGATCAACTGTGTTGGCAGGACAGCCGCCATTTTGCTTCTCCAACAACCTTTACCTATTATTATTATTATTTACCTACCTATTATTATTCTAGGGCAGAGAACAGGACCTCAGGTGTATTTGGACTGCATCTCCCAGAAGCACAGCCAATTGTGAGGACAAAACTGGTAGGAAGAGAGCTAAAGATGCAGCTTTCAGCTCACTGTAGGGAACAGGTTAGAGATGGGGGTATTTGTATACGAATATGAATACCCCTGCACAGCTGGACGTAACAAGGGTCCACTCACATGTCCACTGCTGCCACTGGCTCCACTCTCCTTCCAATCGCCCCAGAGCTCGCAGTCGGCTATCCACTCGTCAGCCTGGCAGGGAGACTTGTCTTCCCTCTTTCTGCCAGGAGTGGATAGTCTACCATGAGCTCCGAAGCAATTGGAAGGATAGTGGAGCCAGTGGCAGCAGCGGATGCATGAATGGACCCTCGTTACATCTGGCTGTGCGGGGGTATTCGTATACGAATATGAATACCCCCATCTCTAGAAGAGATATGTAATAAAATTAATTGAACACTGGTTCAGTCTGGCCTCTCCCTTCTTGCATTATGAAGGTTGTCTGCTTTTCTTTTAAAAACAGAAAAGAAAAGAAATCTTCACTTTACTAAAAATAGAATCATTCATATAGATTTTTTTATTTATTGCAAAATTGTTCCAGGAGGTGGTGTGTCATGTGTCATGGGTCCTTTTAGCCAGTTAGCAACCATCACAGCCTGTTTCTCCTGATTCAACCAGATTCTGAACCATTGAAAATCCACAGAACCATCCCCATAAATGTATCACAGAACAGAAATGGCTCTTTGTGTTTTAAGAGAAGCAAAGGACCATCTTCCTCACTCTTAAAATGTTACCCCTGTCTTCACCCATATTTCAGGATTACACTACTCAAGATACCACCATTCTGATTAAAAGCACAGCTTCATTCAGAAATAAGGGATTTTTAATCATCCTAACAGGAAGTTTCTGCCACTCCATAAATTAAAAAGGAGCATGCTTTTGTGATTGGTCATATGGAGTTGTGTGGGTTTTTTTTTTAAAAAAATGCTTCATTTACAAGTTAATTAAGTAGGAATGGCACCTTTGAAAGAACAGTCTCTGGAGACATGATGTTTTATCATCTTCTAATTATGAATATGTGGAACAGCCAACCTGTGTGGCCTTGGGCAAGCTGCATAGTCCCAAAATGCCCCCAGAAGAAGGGAATGGTAAACCAATTCTGAGTACTCTCTAGATGAAAAACTCTGAAAAGGGTTGCCATCAGTCAGAACTGATGTGATAGCACATATTTATTATTGATTATAAAGCTGAGGTCTCATTTAGTCTAGCTCAGAACTTATGTGGTCAGAAGAACAACCAATGAATGAACTGCACTGTTTGTGAGCTGTGGTGGGAAACCTTAGAATGCACCAGACAGAATGGCTGATCTAATAAATGCAGACATCATAAGACAAGTTCCACTCCCGCAGACAGCTTGACCTCATCAGTTTCACTAGATTTTTCACAAAGTCCTTGACATTTGTAATGGTTGGGGTCATTAGCATTAAGACCTCTGTGGGTTATTAGCATTAGGAATTCCCATCAAGCCAGTTCAGTTGACTAGACATTGGCTAATGAGAAGTGTCTTGACATATTTTCCCTCAAAATGTACAAACACCAGTTCCTGAAAATTACTTCTCTATTTGCCAGGCTTGCAAGTTTCCATTGGTGAATCTCCACTGGACTAATAACTCCTTCTAAACTTCCTCTCTTGTATAAGAAACTTCAAAAGAAATGTTGCAATGTGCTAAGCTTATTTAACCAAGGCCTCAATCACAGAATCTGATTTCTGTACAGAACCCTGGCTCCAGGAGGGTTAAAAATTAGTATTATTATTATTGTCTAGTAAAATGTCTGTCACTTACTACATAAGACATAAAAGTAAACCACAGTTTAGCAAAGTGAGAATGAGCCTGAGTGATCCTTGAACTTATGGACCCCTCGTTGCTGTGTAGCCACAAAGAGGAGACTGGAAGCTTCTGCTTAGGAGTCACTTTTTCCCCCCAACTAAGACTCATGGGAAATAAGCCAAGCACACCAGCATAAATCATAGTTTGAAGCTGGCTTGTGGACTTCAATAACAATCAACCACAGTTTCTCCAGGTTCATCCACAATGAGCCACTACAGTTAGCTGAAAACAAGCAAAAGCATCTAATCTCCTCTTCAACACTTTACAAGATGAAGGCAGTGGTTCTGAAATTCTAAAACTTGTATGTGTAGTGTTAAATCACAGACAGTATTATGCATGATCAGGCAATCATGACAGCCAGAAGGTACATATGGAAGGACCTGTACATCTATAGCTGGAAATAGACAGTGGAGAAACAAGTATCTCTGAATTCATGGGTGCAGCCACATATTCATATAGGAGGAACAAGCTTTTGACAGACAAATGCTTCCACATATTCAGCATAGTCCCTACAAGCCATACCTCTCTGACACTACTACACCATCTGCCACACCACCCTCAGCAGCTACATATTCAAGATGACCATGAAAAGAGGCCAACACTTGTACAAACGTACATATGTTGGCCCCTTTCACATTGGTAATAAATGTGCAGCTGCTGGGGGACACATCCAGTTGGTGGTTTAGTGTTGAAGAGATATGATGTGCATTTGCAACTCCATCTCCTCAAATCTTGGGAAAGTTATATCTTTGCATTAGAACTCCTGGAACTCCCAGTTTCCATACCGGCTGCAGGAATAATGTGGAATTTACTCCAAACATATAACTTTCAAAGATCTGGTCCAGACAGCCTTAGAATTCTGATAGTATGGAATGGAGTATTGATGACAGGCTTTTATGCATATTTTATAATCACCTCCAGCTTTCTGATGATTGACATATGGTTCCCATTCAGCATTCCTGGCAGGTGGCTGTCAAGCATCCCATGAAACAGCACCCAACACAAGGTATCCCACAAGTGCTTGGCAAGCTCAACATATTTCCAGCCAGCACTTTTACTTCTGTTAATACAAAAGCTTTGCAGAAGCTGTGGCTGCACAACCCCTTGTTGCCAACTATTTTGGCTAGACTGGCCTGGACACAATTTGGAGCTCACCAGTGCAAGCAGAGGGTAAAAACAAAATGGCATAAATGAGTCAAGGCTGAAAGTGGAGAAGAAGAACAGATGTGAGTTTTCAGCTCCAAAATGCAGGTGGTAATGACAGCAAGACCTTTCCAAAACTCACAGTGGGCTAACATGATTTACATTAACAAATCCCTCCTTGGCACCAGCTGTGCTTCTCCTCCTTAAGTGCACGTAGCATGGAGTTGCTTTGGGGGAGACAATTATGTGGTGTGCAGTAAGGACACTAATGGAAATGAATACCTTAAAGACATTATGCTTTCCTATATTTTATACGCCAGATCCAATGGCACAAAACAGATTGTTTTGTTTTTCTCAGTAAACCAGACATAAACCTCCTTGCCATGAATCTAGCTGCACAATCTGAAATCTGGAGACCTACAACAAAGCCTAAGAAGGTTATTTGGCTATATCCACACCACACAGTTCCCTCCCTATCATGACTTTTGTAGAAAGAATTTTGGAAATTGTTGCTCAAGGAAGACACTGCAGCCCTGTATGTTGAGATTTCTAACTCTTTTCAAAATTACTGTCCTAGAATTCCCTGAGGAGAAGAAATTGTTGTTAAATCAATTTAAGGTTACAATTTTATAGTCCCAGATTCACATTCCTGGGACTACAGGATGTATCAGAAATCCCTTTCTGAGATCCTTCAGATAGTGTGACCCGAGGAAAGCTAGAGTCATGTCTCCCCTCTCCAAGCTCTCTCTAACGACTATGGGGGTTTCTACACTGGCTTCCTTCTGCAATCAGAATTTCCAGTTGTGTAATATGGGAAAAGGAGCAGGATGGCAGGTGGGGATGGAGAAGATGTGGATCCACTGGATCCCCAGACACCTCAACCCCTGAGTGAACTCCACCATGGTTAGATCTAACTCAGAAGTAGTATTTTCCTCCCATCATTTGCATTGGGAGGGTTTTTGAAAGTCCTCCAGAGATGAAACAAAGCCCCCCTCCATAAAGAAGTGGAGCAATAGAAATAAAGTGGATGCTTCTAGCAAAACTCAGATGAGGCAGGACTTTGGATGGGGCAGAGGTTCCGAGATTAAAGCACTTTGTTCCCATAATACTGTGCCCCAAGTCTTCAGTGAACACCTTATGTGTCAGTTTGCTATCCAGGTGCAAACCATTCTGAGATCTGCTTATATATGAGAGTGCAGCGATATAATGCAACCAAAAACCATTTCCTGAGTCCATGAACACTTCCTGTTCACTCCAACATGGAGGAGACAGCCATCATTTCAAACTTCCAAAGACCTTTCCCCTTCCTCTGATCTACAAATCTCTACCTAAGTTTTGAGTTCCCTCTAGAGAGATCTCTTGCCCAACCCAGTCTTGTCCTAGTCTCTATGACGTAAGCCAAAGTTCCTTTAACCAATGCTAAAAGTCAAGAAAAATTGAAAGACTTCCCAGGAATACCTCTTAAGCATACAAACATGTTAGCAAATCCCACTGAAATGTATTGAGCATTCTTCTGAACAACTCTAGCTAGATTCAGGCTGAGGATCAGATATTTTAATATGTTTTATCATTCAGATTATATTTCATTAAACGTTCAGTGTAGAGGTTCAATGACACCAAACATTGTTCAGTTTTAAGAAATCTGCTGCAACAACAACAAGAAGAAGACCTTCACATAATTGTTAGTAAGCAAGATCCATGGAACAATGGCCTATTGCTTCCTTTAAAAGAAACCATGTGTCTGTAAGTGTACAATGTGTTATAATTAATGGTGATGTGTTTTTCCTTTAAAGTGTGACCTTGGACTGTTATACACACCTCAGTTCCTGGAAAGGTTTCAGTGGCTCAGTGCTTACCAAGGTTTAGTTTCACTGGGATGATCACAAGGTGCTTATGCTGTTTTGTAATGCTTCTTTGTTGGTAAATATGCAGAGTAAGCATAGGTGGAGGTAGTGCTTTAAACCCTCTGACAAATGTCCTAAAGTTCAGTGTTTTCTTTTTTGGAATTCAAAGAGAGTAGCAGCACCCTGAGATTCTGAGAGTTTGAATAAGTAACTTTTTTGGATTACAGCCCAAAATGTGCCAGCCTGCATGCCCATTCAAGGAGTTGTAGTCCCAAAAAGTAACTTTTTCCTGTATCTTGCAGAGGCCAATTCTATGTTTTGTTGTTTTCTCAGTTGGTTGTTTACTCTAGTGTCAGTCTCACTGCCTCTTCCAAAAATCATAGGCAGCTATATTACAACATTCCATAGACAGGAAGGGAGAGAGGCATCCTATTTAGTGACTTGCTTGTCCTTAATGGCCATCTGCCTACTGTCCTGTTCCCATGGCAACCCAACGTCTCTAATTGATCAAGCATCCAAAGCATGATTTGCCAGTCATTCTCTTAGGATTCAGAACCACCCTGACCCTCAACCCCATGTCTCTTCAGAGTAGCTGCCTGTCCAGTGCCTTGTTCTTAGGACTCCTTAAAGAGGGAGGCACTGTGTGGCTGTGAGATCTCTGCACAGCCCTACTGGCTACAGTCCTGTGGTGGGAAATGCTGCAAAGTAGCTACTGTGGCTCCCTAGAGATGCTAGCAGGCCAACACATACCTTACTCAGAGTGAGGGGAAGAGCTGACAGGAAGGAAATAGGTAGCAGGAGTGGGGTGGGAGAGAGGACCTTGATTGGCACAGGTCTTCCCCCCCCCCTTCTAATTGGCAGCCCTACTCTGTACATCCGATACTGAAACTTTCAAATTACAGGCACACATCAGTGAACATGAAGTATGCTTGTCCCAATTTATCTGACAAGGAAAACAAAGCACTCTTTCAACTCTTCTCCACTGAAATGGAATCACATGAGCTAATGTGGAGTGTACCTGTTGTTGTTGTTTCTCCTTTGTTGTTGTTGTTGTTGTTATATAGAATTAGGGGGGAAATGAATGCCACCTTCTAACATTCCTCCCCCGGTAAGAACAAATGCCAATCAAAATACTTCTTTGACGCAAATGGAAAGTTGATGATTTATTTTCCTGGGGTTCAGATTAAGGTGTTTTTAAGACTGTCGTAAAACTGTTTGAAAAAGGAATAAATCCCTTTTGATTTAAAAACGATAAAAATAGACTGTGTACCTTTGCAGCAAATTCATTTGGGCTGTGGCCATGCTTCAGAGGCCCTTTTAATAAGAACAGCAACACAGATTAAAAATATTTCTTTCAAAAATATCAGGCAACTTTCCAAAATAAGTGCCTTGACTTTCCGCTGAAAACAATACTCTCTCCACAGCACTGCCTTGCTAAGTTTGCCTCGGCTTAGCAGTTCATTTCCATATCTTGGACTGGAGCTCAAGTAAATTCCAAGTATTTAAAAAAAATAGTCAGCAAACTCATATGAAACAAGTCCTATTACGAAACGCTCATGTGGGATCTAAACCAAGAAAAAGCAGATACAGGAAACTATTGAACACTGCAGAACACAATCATCTGATAAACTGAAAACAGAAATGCTTGTTTTTACCTTACTAAGTACCCTTGATCAAAGGATTGTGTGAGATTTTTCCAGGAACAACATTTCTGGAACATTTTTTTCTATAACTCTTCACGTGTTGCTTTTCAATTAAAAGGATTTATTTATTTTTATAAACTCATTTATAGAGGCATTACTGTCATAGATATTGCCATTTATGCACTTGGCATTTTATAAAGAATGAGGGAAAGGCCAACCAAGACATTTTGCTTTCTGAGCCAGATCATGTGATGGTGCTTCTTTCCATATCCATATGCAAAAACTCACTGGATTCACAGTTTAATCTTATTTCTTCCTTGAGAATAGCATGTTCATCTTACAACTGTAGAGCTGGAAGGGACCCAATGGATCATCAAGGCCAGCTCATGTGATGGAGGCACAGTGGGGAATTGAATTCCCAACCTCTCGTTCCACATCCAGATACCTAAACCACTGAGCTATCCAGCAGTTCTACACTCCACTACACCTGAGGGAACAGGCTAATTTCCTGGATGGGATGGTGGAAGATAGATTGTGTGGCACATCCTGCTTTCTGCTTCTTCAGCTTCAAATTCCAAACTCCAAAATTTGGGATCCCCTCAATTTGTTGTTGTTTAGTCGTTAAGTCGTGTCCGACTCTTCATGACCCCATGGACCAGAGCACGCCAGGCCTTCCTGTCTTCCACTGCTTCCTGGAGTTTGGTCAAATTCATGTTGGTACCTTTGATGACACTGTCCAGCCATCTTGTCCTCTGTCGTCCCCTTCTCCTCTTGTCTTCACACTTTCCCAACATCAGGGTCTTTTCAAGGGAGTCTTCTCTTTTCATGAGATGGCCAAAGTATTGGAGCCTCAGCTTCAGGATCTGTCCTTCCAGTGAGCACTCAGGGTTGATTTTCTTCAAAATGGATAGGTTTGTTCTCCTTGCAGTCCAGGGGACTCTCAAGAGTCTCCTCCAGCACCACAATTCAAAAGCATCAATCTCCTCAATAGCTATACCAAAATTTTGCAATCATATTGCACCCAGATTTCACAGTGCTCAACAAAATGATGTAACAGAAGTCAAATTTGGCTCCTAGTTAACATCCAAAAATGCAGATGTAAATGGCCAGCCTATACTAAATAAACAAATGGTTACTGTGTGAATCACATGATTGGTCAGCTGTTCATTTGGACACATGTACAACACTGTGGTGCCAGTGAGTGCCTCTCTGACTCAGAGTGCAGGTATTGCCATTTCCAATACATAGTTCCCCAATAGACTAGGGTGGAGATGGCACACTCTAGAGGAGGCAGGTATAGCAATGGTAGGGTTGTTACCTAAGAAGGAGCCAGTGGTAGAGGAGGATCTTTGGCCAGATGCTGTAGATTGGGAGGCATGCAAGACTGAGGAGGTGGCACTGAGAAAGGCACCCTTGAAAGAGGGCAGGGAAGTGGTCCGCCAACATGACCTGGAGACCAGCAAGTGGGTGGCCTTGCTCATTCTGCCCAAGGAGGCTGCCTGGGTGCACTGAGATGAAGCCTGGCACTGTGAAACCTATTGAGCAGAGAACCAACACCAAGCTCAGCAATTACATCAATGAAGCCAGGCCCCAAGCCAGCCCTGTAGCCAGCTGGCATTCTGAGAAGTTGAACTCGCAGGTCTGAGCATCCACCCTCTCTACCCCACATCCCATATGGAGCCAGCTGATGTTTGGTCATGCTACCACCAAGACCTTCCTAACCTACAGACTAGGAGTACCTGCTGGGGGGCACTGCCCACACTACCCATCTGCAAGGACAGGTCACTGCCTCCGTACAACATCCCTGTTGTAGCACCTCTTACTTGGCTCACCTTTAGAGAGAGCTGGAACCAGTGAAGGAAAAGGGTCGCCATTACCCACAGCAGAGTTGCCTACCAGAGACTTATGGGAGGCAACCAGAATATTAACATGAACTTTGAAGCATCCAGTTGATGCATAGTTAAGCTAAGCCCCGCTGGCTAAGCTTGTTTAATTCAATTTTGTTAATAAAACATGTTATTTTGGAGCACATCCTGGTGCTGTTATTGAGGGGGCCACTAGGGCTGCTCACAAACACATAATAAATAAATAAATAAATAAATAAATAAATAAAATAATGATGATGATGATGATGATGATGATGATGATGATGATGTGCTGTCAAGTCAGAATTGACTTGATGGCACTTTTTTTAGAGTTTTCTAGGTAGACAATACTCAAAAATGGTTTACCATTCCCTTCTTCTGGGGGCATTCTGGGACTGTGCAGCTTGCCCAGGGCCACACAGGCTGGCTCTTCTCCCAGGAGACACAGTGGAGATACCTAAACCACTGAGCTATCCAGTCACCACAACACATTAAAAAAACAGGACAAAAAGGTATAGTCTTTGAGCAAAAGAGACAGTGTTTGATTTGAGCTTGTTAATTGGGAACTTTGATTTGCTCTATCAGTTACATTTTTAGGGAAAACTATAAATAGAGTTTTTGCTACAAAACCCTTGTAGGAGGGTTTGAGGAGGATTCCCAAATTTCAGAGTTTGTCAGTACCGAATCTAATGATCTCCCCTTCAATGGAAAGAGACAACTGAAGACTTCATGAGGAATAGCTAAGAGCTTGTCATCTGCTGCCTTACTCTCCCCAGCGGTAGGGATGGCCCAGCTTTAAAGAAACACAAAAGAGACAACAGAGGTAGGAGCAGAAAATGGAAGCAAGGTAAACACGTGTGCCTCTTTCAAATCTACCATTTCTCCTGGAAGGCTACCCCAACAAATAAGAATAATATTGAGCAGTCTCTAGTACTGCTTCACTGTACACTATGTCCACAATCCATAGAAGTTATCCTGTAAGATAAGCTAATGTTATTATTCCCATACTAAGGAAAGATTGTTGAGAATGGTGAGTTTGTAGCTGCTATGACGCTGGAATTCCTGAGTCTTGACTCAGTCGTGAGGCGAAACTAAATGTGATATTAAAAGAATCTTTGAAGTTAAAGTACGGTTTTTAAAAAATGCATTTTGAAAATGCCATTAGCTGTGGTAATTATACTCTGACAGTACTTTTAAAGGGTACTAGCCTCACTTTCCAAAACCACAAAAGTAGTATCAGTAATATTTATTTAAAAAAAAAAAAACTGTATCTTAGGAAAAAGGCCACTTAACATGGTGGAACATCTCTAAGTAGACCATGCACAGGATGAGGTGCAAGGCTGTCCACAAAAATTATTCCTGGAAAGAGGGGCAAAGTCTATTAATGATACCTATGGAGTATTGACCTGGTTGTAGTTTTTATCCATGTACATTTCAAGGAATAACAAATTGAGGATTCCAGAGGGGAGGAGAGGAGCCTTGTCACCACCGCCCCATGGATGCCCATGATGAGGTCATGACGATGTTAAAAGTTCACAGGCTGTACCCAGTCAGATGCTATTTGAAATATCACAAAGGTGCAAAATGATTCTGTGAATGACTATTTGTACAGGTAGCATGTGTCAGCAAGCCATAAGGCTAGGGGTTCATCTGCGAGGAATAGAGCTACTGTGGCTGGTAGGGAATAAATGGATTTAGGACATCACACACACACCCATCCCCACCAACTCTCTGTGATGAGGAGGCAAAGTTAGTTTTGAAAGATAGCGTAGCATAGTTTCACACTATACAACAAACAGTTCATGTTTACTCAGAAGAAATTCCATTCAACGGGGTTTACTCACAGGCAAGTGAGTAAGGATTGCAGCTAACAAGCTGTGACAGCAAGGCTCACATATTTTCCCACTGTTTATCATTGACTCAATTTCCCTCTGTCTACCTAGTGTTGGTTTGTATCACCATTACTACTAACATTACTAGCAATAGTCAGTGTTGCAGCATGTAAGGTTAATATGTAGAAGGACCTTTTAACTGGATGGCTGCTGTGGTTTCTGGTATGTTTTCAATTAACTGTGTTTCTAATCTGTTTTATGTTTTATCTGTATTTTTTATTTGATTTTATCATAAATAGCTGCCTACCCTTGATAACAAATGAACAAACTACAGTAACAATCACAACACTAGTAATAATAATATGCTTAAAGCTAACTATGACTTAAAGTTACAATGCTTTTTACTTTTTAGTGATGTGTTTCAGAGAAATAGTCTCTGCTTGTTCAATGTGCTTCTTTTAAGCTATCAGCTCCTTCATTTTTGAATTCAAATATGATTTCATTTCTGCTTACAACTTAAGTTTTATTATTGGATTATTTCTTATTTGCAACTTTTCATAGTTGTAACACTTTTGGAAAGGATTTGTGCCTACAGTTTTCATAACTGTAAGAATGTTTTCAATACATGCTAACTTGTTTCTTATTGAAGTATTTTGTGCTTATGGAACATAGAAGCAATGTAGATAAATAAAACCTGTAGAAATAGACAAGCTAATGTTGCTGGAATTATTGAAAAGACCTTGATACTCTGATGAATTTTGATACAATTGTCAATGATTGTCTGGTTTCATTCTGGAGTTAACCGTTAACTGGCATAAATAGCTGTGATGAACACAGGCTTCTCATGTTTTCCTTAGAGGTCTATAAAGTTCTGTATGTCTCTTAGAGACATATTCAGGCATCAGAATCCCTGACCTGTCACAGGGCCTACAGTTTGTCCACCGCTGTAAGACTTTTGTATTTGTACACAACTTTGAAGTATTTTGTGTTTACGGAACATAGAAGCAAAGTATAAATAAAGCTTGTAAAATTAAAGAAGTTGATGTTGCCTGGAATTATTGCAACAGTGAAAACATTTATACATTGATACTCAAATGAATATTGATATGATTGTCTGGTTTCATTCTGGAATTAACCCTTAACCTGGATAAATGCCAGTTGTACTGAAGACAGACTTCTGATTTTTTTTTCCTGAAGGTCTATAAAGTTCTGTAGGGCTCTTGGGGAGATGTTCAGACCTCAGAATCCCTGACCTGACACAATAACAGAGGGGTGCAGAGCTAGCATGCGTCCCTCACTGTGTGAGCTCTTTATAGCCTTTGACAATGCCTGAATAGGGCTAGAAGAATAGCTGCACAATCTCGTTTGACTGATGGTGCCAAGAGCCCTCCATATGACAGCACCAGAGGCAGCAAATCAGGAAGTCTTCAGTATGAAAATTGCTTACGTACTAGTTGATTTTAAACATGTTCCTTTCTCTGAGGGCACTTCTAGCCTGCATTTTCAGCTTGGACTCTGAATGACTCATTCAATGTTGTCTGCAGACTATCTACACAATAGTCTTCAGTTTGCAACCTTCCCCCTGTTTTCCCTTCCTTCCTTCCATTATTTGTGGGGAAAGGGATAGCTGTACAATACAGTATATTTATTTGTAAGCATTAGGAGCCTTCATTCTGGAAGCACTCCTGTCCTAAATCCATCATCTGCCATAAGAATCCTAACCTAGTACAGGACATCACATTTGTATAGTATTTTATTTCTATTTATTTATGGCATTTTTTGCAGACCAGGTCTCTGAATCAATGGAAAATAAAATAGATATGTTTTTAAAAGATCAGATATTAAACATTCTTTAAAACTAGATTTAAAACATTATTTCAGAGCCTTCAAAAAAAAAAAAGGAAAGAAAGAAAGAAAAGAAAAACAGTTTTAAACATTAAAGATACACTGAAGGAGAGCCTACAGTGATGTGAAACATTTCCCTTCATTCCACCAGTTTCAAAGGCAGCAGCCCTAGGTGGGTACTGGTCCAAACTTGGGTCATACCACTCTCCATTCTGAAACTTGTCCTACATTTGGTTCAGACTTTGTGGCGTTGGGACCAGGTGGAGACCTGCTGATGGCAATGCGGAGTTTAGAATCCCATCCTAGTCCTGTGAATGTGATTGTCAGAACATGAAGTGGAGGTGGGAGGAGATGGGACTTCTTTGTTCAGAGAAAGCACTGACAAAATCCACCCCTACCCATTTGGATCTGAGACCAGGATTTTGAAGCCAAGCCATTCCTGCTTCCAAGTACAGGTTAAAGTTATATGGCTCCATTAATTTTCTGAAGTTCAAGGCTGCCTGGAACTGGAAATTATGCTTTCTTATTCCATCTGGGTGATGGAGGTTACTTATAAATTACAAAAGTCTGTTTAGATATGTTCAGAAGCTCTTTTCGCTAGCCTGTGTGTGCTAGAGCTGTGGCTGCTACTCTTGCTGCAAGGTTCTCATGTTAACAAATCTGACATTCTATGTTTTGCTTCTGGGGAAACCATTTTTTAAAAAAAGGATTCCAGTAGAGTATTTCTTCTCATATTATAGCACTTACGTCTAACTGACAGGTGTTTTGCTGTTGTGCTGGGGTTTTAAAATGCATTCATTGTGTATTTGTTTTAGTCTGTTAATGTATTTAATATTGTTTTAATATTATAATTTATTTTGGATTTTTACCTTCATTATTTTTAAATTTTATTTTATTTATTTTTATTTCATTCTATTTTTATCCTGCCCAACTAGTGATAAGGCCATTTCTCTACACTAAAAATATACAGTAAGCTGCAAGGGTCCTTCAAAAGAGAGAGGGAGTGTGGAAAACAAACCAAGAAACAAGGCTATTTTGCCTATAGGATTTAAAATTAGCTTGTACCAATGTCATGTAAAAATGTGTCCTCCTTTTTAGTGATTTGGGTCCTCCATGTTTTATTTTTTAGTGATGAATTAGGACTAGCCAAATGGGAGTCCTGTAAAGGGGGCAGGAAACTGACAATGCTGCACAGACTATGTCCTGAAACAAGCTATGATTGTATTGACTGTCTTTAATTTAATTTATAGGGCTTTCCATGGCAGGTTTGGAGAGCTCAAACACACAGGCCCTGACATCAGTAAATTATGTTCAACTGTGAGCTGCCTCTTAGACGGATTATTAACTGTGAAGTGTGAACTAATCCCTTCACTTTCTTTTTTTTTCTTTTTTCCATTGACAAAGAGGAAATGACTCAGGCTGACTATCAAGTCATTAGCCAATAAATAAAAGCTGAGAGAACTCTTGCTTTTCTTAGGGAACATGTGTTCCTTCGCCTGTACATAAGGGAGGTCACAAGGATAGCAATGAGGGTTTGAGATGTGTCTCTGAGATAATGAACTACCCCGAGACTCTCTCTCAAAATGTAGAGAGAAGAAGCCTGGAGAGGATTTAGCCATGACTATCAAATGGGTGCAGAGGAAAAAGTTTGCTATTCGCTAAAGCAATGTGTGGCCTTCTTCTTCTTTTTAAGTGTTCTTGATAAAATAATTTCCATAGTGCATGAATAAATGCCAGCCCAAGACATTTCACTGCTTGAGAAGGAAGAGTAAATGGTCCTTCACAGCTATAAATGGTTACAGCTGGCAAGGGGAGAGGCACAGGATCATAGCTGAAGAACAAGTGGGAGATTCTCCTTATGTGGAGGTCATAGTGCCAGCACTGTTTTGGATTCAACTCGTGACCTGGCAGCCTTGATGATACTCCACCTTTACCAAGGAATGCAGTTTCATTTTATGCTTCTACAGTATAATAAAGCAGCTGGTTTCACAGACTTTGACCATAGTTTTTGGAACCTTTCCCCCTCTTTTACTTGGGAAGTACTGTACATGTGCCAGACTTTCTCAGATCACTCCTCCACCAAACATGGTCCCTTATTTTCCTTTACAGTTAGAGTAGCCCCGATTAACAAATTACCTACTTCTCACATGATTCCCCATATCATTATGTAAACTGACTGGTGACGTGAGGAATCACTCTCTGTTATCTCTTGGATAGCAAACCTCCTCCAGCTCAGAATTCTTCAACTATTTTATAACACTCACATGTATACAAATATGTGTACACTTGCATGTATGCATACATAGACATACATTTCCTTTTCTGTATGCAAGAAAGCCGTCTCTTCTGCAGGACACCTCCACGATTTTCCTGTCAGCTGCTAAACATTTTAGTTATCTTCACAGAAATAAAATCTCTCCCCACCTCACAATTTAAAAACTACACTAGAGAAATGTATTGGTTCCATTTTATAATTCCGTTGTGCCACTGAGACAACTGCTTCTCAGACTTTTTTTCTCCAGTATCTCTATCCACTGTTGCATAACCATTTCCTGTTAAAAATACTACACATTTCTGAAGCAAGCTTTTCACAAGAACCCATCCCTTGCTCAAGCTCAGTCTGATTACACATGCACATATTTTTTGTGTTTTAGTAGTACATTCCATAATAGTAAAAACCAGGGACTGGGAGTTTTCATCCCCACTGTGCCTCCTTGGGGAAGGGCCAGACATGATTACCTGGAGTGTGCAAGTCTGATGGGGTTATCTGCCCTGCCACCTGTTTGGGCTTGAACAAGCTGCAAAGTGTAGCCCCAGAAGAAGGGGTGGGTAAATAACTTCTGCATACTTCTGTGAGTGCTAGAAAAACCTAGAGGAGTTACCATAAATGAGAATCAGCTTGATGACACATAATTAATTATATGTTACCAAGCTGCCTTAGATGAAACAAAAGAAAAAGAGTAGATTATTTCAGGATCATTTCAGGATTTGGCATGGCCAATCTGCTCCCACATGCTAAGATATGGATAAAATTGTCTTGAAACATGCTAAAGGCCTCCGCTCAAATTGTGCTCATTATTAATTGATTTACTCAGCTCTAGGATATTTGTACAATTGTCTTCAGAATAGCAAGTGCCAATCAGACCTTGGAAAAAATGGCTTTTTCAACTACATCTGTATCACCTGGGGCATTCTGGAAGCTGTAGTCCCAGAAAGCAAGTTTTTCAACCTCCACTGCTGATAATGTTATTGGCACTTTTTGTACTTCGTGTATTCCATTTCCCACTGACTTTAATGTTTATCTCTCCAAATAACCATGTTTACATACACTTGCAGCTTACGTTCACATTTTCTTTTTCTGATGAGGCTGGCTCAAATCCACCAATGTTTATGCCACAATGCATTTGTTAGCCTTTGAGGTGCCACAACAGTGTGGTTGTTTTTGTTTAGACTAAAATCAGTCTCTGCTCAAGCAACACAAACTATGTAAGATAAACTATAGCAAATATTATTTGGCATTGATGTTGGACTAGGACTTGGGATATACGGGTTGTAGGCTTCAACAAGGCACAAAACCTCACTGGATAACCTTAGGTCTATGCCTCCTTCTCAGCTGGCCTACCTCACAGGGTTGTTGTGAGAAGAAAGAGAGCTTTGTAAGCTCCCTGGGCTGCCTGGAGAAGAGGCAATATATGACCATCATTAGTACTTACCTGCATATATATACAGTGACTGACTGAGTTGCAATCAAGACTTCATTGTGTTTGTTTATATTATTTATCTATATCCCAACTTTTTATTTTGTAGGACCCATAGTATAAGAAAGACTTCATTTACAAAGGCAATATAAAACTATATATATTCATGAGGGTGGAATGCTATCTCAGAATCAGGTCCTCAGTCCTCCTCTGCTCTGTTCTGCTTCATTTCCTAAACAAGCAGCTCTAGCAATAACTGGAAGGAGAAGGAGAAAACTGGTAGTATTTCTTTAGCCATCTTCCTCCCTTGAGTGTGAGACTGAAGGTGGTGTCCAGATTCTCTTTAGTGTATCCTCATTATCCTCATTAAAGAGGATAAAGAGTGAAAGAGTTCTGCCTAAGGGGTGTCAAACGAATCTCATTAATTCCTGGGGAAAGAGAATAGATAGCCTAGGCCCTGGTTGATCAGGTCAGGTAACAGCTGGTTTAAAGTATCTTGCTGTTGCAATCTTTTCTCACTTAGGATAACAACAGATGCATGGGTGCACGTCCTCTCCTCAAGTCACAGTCACTTGGGAACTCTTATCTTATTTACTTCTGAAGTTTACCCTGGCAGAAATGAATCACTGTCACAAGAACCGTTCCATCGCTTCAGTGTTGCATTTTCTGAGTAGTTTGTCCCAGTAAGCCTTGTAATCCTCATGTTTAATAGGTCAATATTAGTGCAGGACTCTCCATAAAGTAGACAGAAGCTACCTTCTATAGAATCACACTGCAGATCCATCAAAACAAGCATGGTTTCCTTCCAGTATCACAAAACTGTCTGGGTTTCAGGCAATGATTTTTCTGTTATGTGTCCTATGGTCTTTTAAACAGATGAATCCCATTTGAACTTGAGGCATTAGAATAATGGTGTGACAGTGACCAAAAAAAAAAAAATCTAGTCCCCCGTGGGAAAACAAAATGAGAGTTGCAATCAGAAAGCTTCAAAGCCATGTGTCTGATTGCTTCCAAGAGGGCTGCTTTGCCAGGAGCAGCTCCCTGAAAGCAACCCTTCTGTCTGCCGGAGAATCACTCCAGACTGCCCCCCCCCAAAAGTAGAAGTCCTACAGTTGGACCAAAAAGGTCCAGCTTGGGCTCTTTCAGAGCCCAACATCACTGTTAGCCAAAGTACATTTCCCCATGTGTTGTGCAATCGGCAGGAAATAGATTGCACTGGGCCACTCTGCAAGTGGTCCAAATTACAGTCTATTTGTCCATGTGATCACATGGAGAGTGACTGGCTCAGGATTTTCAACTGAGTTTCATGGCTCTGTAGGAATTGAACCTCAGTCTCCAAAATCCCAAACCAAGACCCTACTCACTACAGTAAACTAACTAAATGATAACATTTATTTGTTACCTTGATATCCTGTCTACACCATCATGTTAAAACAGGTCCAAACAGAGCATGCATTGAGATCTACCATTAGATGTCTGGTTAATTTGAAGTAAGACAGCTATGTTTTCTCACTCGCAGTTGCCTTAACAACAGCACCAACTAAAAAGACTGTTTGACCTTACAATGGGCTGCTGAGAAAGAACATTTAGAGAGAGAAAAAATACCAATGGATTTTTTCATGGAAGAATGAGTGCATTTGGTTCTAGTAAATGACTACCAATTTCTGGGATGAACATGTTCTGAGTGGCATGGTGGTGTTTAATTCTTTGCACTGTTTTGATTCTGAACCTGATTTTTTTTTCTATTGGAAAAAAATGGTAGATCCTACAAGCCTGAGGTTTCCTCACCCCTGGTCTAAGGGCTTGGGCAACAACTGTTGAACTATTGTCAGGTCACCTATTATGGATCAGAGTTGATCCATTTCATGCACTGCCAAATCTATAGCATTTCTAATTGTGCTGAAAAGAAAATTCACAGTTTTAGAACTCCTGCATAGGGATTTATTCTTCATGAATATTTAGTGGCCAAATAGGTGATAGTTTTGTGATGGGAATAGCTTATCTTCAACCTGAAACTAATCAATGATCTTTGTTAAAAGCAGCTCCACTCCCATTATGTAATCCTCATATGTACGTCTGTTGGACCATCCAGTTGCACCTGGGAGCACATTCAGACAAGTATATAGCTAGCTATTTGGATTGCTTTTGGTACTGCTTAGTTTGAATCAAATTACAGCATCCACACATGTTTTGACTTAGAATGATCCATCCTACCCCCCCCCCCCATAGGCATAGAGGGTTATGGTACAAATAGGGGGACCAGATAAAAGATGGGGGGAGGGTAGGAAAGGGTAAAATTCCAGAGAGCGAAAAGTATTCTTATACCCTTGAAGGCTTTCACAGCCAGGATCCGATGGTTGTTGTAGGTTTTTTGGCCAAATATCTCGAAAAACCTACAACAACTATTCTTACATCCGCTTATACAATTGTATTAAAAATGGAAATCATACAAAGAAAAAAAAAACATTATAGCAATTTTCCAAGATATCTATCATTACTAATCTTCCATTTTCTTGGACCTTCTCTTTATTTTTATCTTTAAACTTACTAATTTTATAGGTTTGATATTCTGCCAAGGTTATATCTATTGCTCTAAATCAATATTATAACCATTAGTTTGTGTCTATTTTATCATATATTCTTTCACCACAAAATACCTTCTTAAATTTCACACTTCCATCTTTTGATCATCTATAAAACATCTTAACTATTTTTTTCTTATTCTGCCAAATTTATATCCACTGCTGTACATCCGTATTCTAACCAATATTTTGTGCCCCTCTTATCATGTCATTTTTCATTTTCCATCTTATGGACCATTTATATTTATGCAAGGAGAAGCTGCTCACTCCCAATGTTTGCCAATAGGTCAGTATCCTCTTCAATATTTATGTGCTTGCAGAATTCCAGCTATCAAAACTGCTATGGCAATCTGACAAGTTGCTGCTCACACATAAGCAGACACATGACCAGCACCTCATCAGACTGCTGTAGCAGCTTCCTCACTTGGAATTCAAAGCATGTAATATTGAACTGGATATATTGAACATGAGGCAAGGAGTGCACCCCACCGGGTGCTGCCAATGGAGCATGCACATGCAAATATTCCACTGTGTCATGGATGCAGGTGTGGTGATGTGCTACTGCCACCATGGCCGCGCAGTATTGAGGACAGTGTTTCATTTCTTGTCTCCAGCAGTAGGGGAGCTTGGACTTTCAGAAAATAATCTATTTTGAATAGGGAGCTGATCTCCTTCTAGATTAGCAGTTAATTTGTGATTCATTGTTCAAAATGAGCATCTTTTCTACTTTCCACTGCAGTTATGGCATACAAACAAGATGATCAAAAGGGCACTGCTGGATCAGAGACACTCAATTCAAGTTCATAAAGTACTCTGGAATTTTCATTCATCTCATGGTTGACCAGATATCTCTCAGTATTATCTGAAAGCATTTATCCAAATGCTTTCTGGTATTACAGTCATGTGAAAAAGAAAGTACACACTCTTTAAGTTCTATGTTTTTACGTGTCAGGACATAAGTACACCTTATGATTCAATAGCTTGAAGACCCACCTTTAGCAGCAATAACTTGAAGGAGTCCTCTTCTGTATGACTTTATCAGTCTCTCACATTGTTGTGGAGGACTTTTGGTCCACTCCTCTTTACAATGTTGCTTTAGTTCGTTGAGGTTTGTGGGCATTTGTTTATGCACAGCTCTCTTAAGATCCTGCCACAGCATTTCAGTTGGGTTGAGGTCTGGATTTTGACTGGGCCATTGCAACACCTTGATTCTTTTCTTTTTCAGCTGCTCTTTTGTAGATTTGCTGGTTTGCTTGGGATCATTGTCCTGTGGTGTAACCCAATTTCAGCCCAGCTCTAGCTGTTGGACAGATGGCCTCACATTTGAATCTAGAATGCTTTGGTATACAGAGGAGTTCATGGCTGACTCAGTGACTGCAAGGTGCTCATGTTCTGTGGCTGCAAAACAACCCATCCACCACCATGCATGGCAGTTGGTATGAGGTGTTTGTGCTGAAATGCTTTAATTTTTGCCAAATGTGGTGTTTTGCCTTTTGGGCAAACATCTCAATTTCGGTCTTATCTGTCCAAAGGACATTGTTCGAGAAGTCCTGTGGTTTGTCTACAGGCAACTTGGCAAATCTAAGCCGTGCTGCCATGTTCTTTTTAGAGAGGAGAGTTTTTTTTAATGGCAACCCTTCCAAACTGACTATAATTGTTCAGTCTTTTTCGAATTATACTGTCATGATCTTTAACATTTCACATGCTAACTGTGGCCTGTAGAGTCTGAGATGTAACTCTTGGGTTTTTTGCAATTTTTCTGAGCATTGCACAGTCTGACCTTGGGCTGAACTTGCTTGGATGTCCACTCCTGGGAAGATTGGCAACCGTTTTTAATGTTTTCCACTTGTGAATAATCTTCCTAACTGTAGAATGATGGAATTTAAATTGTTTGGAAATGGCCTTATAACCCTTCCCAGATTGATGGGCAGCAACAATTGCTTCTCTACAATCATTACTGATGTGTTTCCTCCTTGGCATTGTGTTAACACACACCTGAATGTTCCAGACTAGCAAACTGTTAAAACGTCAGCTGTTATGGAGGTGTTCACACTTGTTGATGGTCAGTTACTCAAGGGCATTTGGTGAGCACCACATGGCCTTTACTTAGGCTCTTAATTCCTATGGAAGCAGTGAGGTTGTACTTAGTTTTTCACACATGGCTTCTCCATGTTAGCTTTATTTTTGTTAAATAAATAATGACACCGTGTAATATGCCATGAGCTGTTGTTCTTCTTAGGTTGTATTTATCTAATTTTCAGACCTGCTAAGGACCAGATGGTTTTTATTATGACCTGTGAGGAAGGTCAGGCTAAGAGAGGAAGAGAGATGTACCAATGCTTTCAATGAGTTTAATGGTTGATGGGGCAGGGGGACTAGAGCCTGGACCTTCAAGATCAAGTCTAAAGCTCTAGCTCCTATACCACACTGATTCTGAATAATTTTGTCAAAAGAGCAGGGGAGTCAGAGAGCAGCAGAAGCCTGGTAGTTCAGCCAATATAAATTAAAAAAAAACAAACAACAAACATGTTGGCCAATGTTTGCCAATTGATTATGAAAAGGAAAAAAACATCCCTTTAGCGTCATTGCCTCTCTAGTTGGCTTTTAAGATCAATGCCAGAGGTGACAGCCAGGTTCCACCCCCAGGTTTTGTTTTGTTTTGGTTTTTTATGAAGCCTTTTCAAATGTCACCCAATAATCTCACTCTCTCTGAAGCCTATGACTGGACATTCCTGGAGTACATTATGAGGGAGGTTTGCTTATTTTGCCAGGGTTCCAAGCAGGTCATCAACTTTTAAAAGGGTACCAACAGCCTGAAATTAGTCACCAGTCTGCCTTTGTGAGGTAGAAACAGAGTATTATAATGCCTGTAGGCAAAGAGATGCATTTACACCAGATTGAAAAGAAGGAGACCTTACACAGGAGACATTGGCTTGCAAACAGGTGTTTCCCTGCTGGTGTCTGAAAAGCAACCAAACATGTACTTGGAAAAACAAAAATGAGTTGACCTTTGGGTTGATTTCTCAGGGGACAAATATAAGATGGGGAAGGGAGGAAAACTGAAGGAAAACTATTCAGGTCGACCAGATCCATTGCTTACTAAAAGATTCTGGTTTTGATTGTATGATATGGTCTGTAGTGCATTGGGCTGACTGGCTAACTCAGTGGTTTAGGTATCTGGCTGCTGAGCCAGAGGTTGGGAGTTTGTTTCCCCACTGTGCCTCCTGGGAGAAGAGCCAGCTTGTAGGTTGCAGCAAAAACAAAAAAAAATTTAGTGGGCTAACCTCCATGGAAGCCTATGCCAAAGAAAGATGTCATCCAACCCTGAGTGTTGTTTCCTTACTATGTGATGCCGAGAAATTCAATAGGCAGGCAAAGAGACATCTCTCCTTCCTATTTTGCACATGGGTGTGTCCTCTACAACTAAAGGAATGTGATGGGGGGTTCCCCTTAAGAACTCTTACTTTATTTTATCTAACTGCAAACTTACAATAAAGTATATTCTACACATTTGAGTAACTTTAGTCCACTAACCACTTTTAACAGTGTTGCCAGGATGTTTGCCAGCTTAAGGATGATGACTGTGTCACCTGAATGTCCATTCTGCATACCTCATTGGTACACTATAGCTGGGGTGATTCTTGGAGCTAGTGGCCAGAGTTTTATGGGTTAGATAGGCTAGTGTAATATTAATATTATATGTGTTTATAATATTAATATATTAATATTAATATTAATATTGGTTATATGTGTTAACAGTTGGTGAAAACCTGCATTCAGGCTTCTGATCCTACCTCTGTCACCTTTTCCTATTGCTTCTCATCTGTCCTTTACAATTTTAAGTGTTTCTTCCACTTGCTTGAAACATGTATTTGCAATAAACAGATTGTTGGCATCATGGAAGTCTATGAGTCATTCTTCTGCTGTGTTTCAGTCCCCTATATCAGATTTTCAAACAACGTTTGATTTCACTTTGTTTCTTATAATCATGTCTTATTTTGGTGTGTAATCAGTTTCCTACTGGATGCTTGCACAAAAGCTTTCAACTTCATCCTCTTCTGCATCTGCAGTTGGAGCATAGACTTGATTGTTTTTTCCAGAAGTCCGATGGATATTATTCAGTCAAAACATGCATTGTAGCCCCAACCGTCTCTACTACCTCTTGCCTAGTATTAGAACCACTCCATTTCTTCTGTGTCATTTCCACAGTAGAACACTTTGTTCCCCTTGTTATCCCACTTTAGTTCCCTTTAGTTCACTGAAACCAAGTACTGTAATGTTTGTGTGTTCTATTTCTTGTTTCTCATGTTGCATGTTCCTATTGCATGTGCTCTAAAGCATCAGACTTTCCTCTCACTTTTGTGCATGTCAGCCATTAGATGTTCTTTTTGCTTCAGTCTAGTTGCATCATTAGCAACAGTACTATCCATACTTGTCCTTTGCTCTTCCTCAATAGATGACTGAGTGCTTTTCAACCTTCTAGGACTATCTCTTGTTTCATTTTGGACTGTCTCATCAAAGGTTTTCAAGGTAAGAAAATTTCAGCTGTGGTTTACCATTGCCTCCTCCTTTCAAAGTGCAAAATGTTTGGCAGTGGTTTACCATTGGCACCTTCTGTACAGTACTAGCAAAACTTAGCTTGAGCATTACCACAGTTGCCTCATACACCAGTGTCACCATTGGAACGATACATTCTCTTCTGCTGATGCAGCAGTTACTCTTCAAGAGGGTGGATGCTTCTTAGTCTGGCTTCTCGGCTGTGTTCATTCCACTTTAGGTGACCCTTCTTAGAGTACAGGCCTGTAATGGAGTCTGGCCTCCTGACACCATTGCTGTCAACTTCACTGACATATTGAAACCCTTTCATCATGTTAAGATGTGCATCCAAGAAGGAGGTAGTGAATCAATAAAGTCCGAGAAATAGTAAAACATGTAAGATGCAGGAAGTCAAAATAATTTGGTCACACAATGAAAAATAAAGAGTACAGATTATTACAACTGACCATCCAAGGTAAAATAAATGGGAAAAGAAGTACAGGAAGTAGATCTTGTTACCGAAAAACAAACAGACAAAAACCTCTTAGAGAACTGTTTGGATGCAACACAGCATCATTATTTAGAGTGGCTGCATCCAGGGTTGGAGGAGCCATGATGTTGCCCACACTTCTGTGGAAGAGGAACAAGAAGAAAAATATGACAACTAAGTGCACAATATTTTCATCAGTTCAGTTTCATGTCTGAAAATGCCTCTTTAGAAATCCAGAAGAGATGTCTCTCCACAGGACCTGATTTAAGCAATCCTAGAAATGAGGGGAAAACAACCTGCCAACCTTACACTTAGCAAGCACCAGCAAGACAAAGGGTTATTTATAAGCAACCTTGAGCGGGAGAGCTATTAACCATGAACATCACTTACACTGTTGTCATATTTTCCTTAAACATTTGGAGGACTTGCAATTACTCCTTTGGAACACATGCTAATGTGATTAATGGACTATAAATAAGCTCCTGAGAGCTCTCCAATTTGACTCTGTGGCCAATGTTCATTTTGTTTCCTGAGGCATCAGTGGAAAAAAAGTGTTTTATGGAATATTTTAGGGCCAGGAAAGGCAACAAGAAAAACCTTAGCTGCTGATCTCTCTGCTAGGCGTGGGCCGGACTGTGGAAATGTTTCATGTCACATTTCAGAATGATTTCCAGAAAGAAACCTGGAATTTGGGACCACATTTAAGTTTTCCACACAGCGCAAAATGCAAATGCCACTGAGATCTGATTTCAGGTATTTTTGCATTATAGATGTCAGAAATTGTATTCCTAAAATATGACTCTCATGCAGAATTATGCAGTTGGATAGTGTCCTACTTCACGTTGCATTGCTGTGGGGGGGGAGGAATCTTATTTAAAAGTCGATAATTTCCATTGCAGTATCTCTTGCAAAGTTCTTGAGGCATTGTGCTGCCTCCCACCAAACCCAGATAGGCATATTGTGACCTTTAAAAATCATATACTGCTATACCTGCTCATGATTAATCAGAGTGACTTTCACTCTTTGTTATTGCAGCCTGCATGGAGGTATTGTTCACACTGGCACAAAGAAGCTCATGAACACAAATGGGCAAGCCAAGACAAAAAAATATTGTCACAGAGAGACAATCTGATGAATTCATGTCCTAAATTAACCAACCCATGAACCTTGGGGAGGCAGTTCCCGCAATATGATATAATGGTATGGAGAGAGAAAGGGGCTGTGCTCATCGTCTCCTGCTACCCATACCCTGTACCGTCTATGCAAGGAAGAATCCTGTGATCTTCCAGATGTTGTTGGACTATAATTTCTGATGTCCCTGCCCACTTGTCATATTGGCTATAGCTGATGAGAATTAGAAGCCAATGACAATGTTTAAAGGATCACCAATTTTCCATCTCTGATGTGAGCATATACACACATATACACACCAGATGTTGCAAAAACCAACTCCCAGAAGCTTCAGACAGTTTGGCCAAAGGGAAACAATTATACCTTGAGTCTTGCTGATGGCCACTTTCATGTTCCTTTTCCATACATCCGAGTCAGCCCCACTAGGTCCATCCCTTTCATTCTCCATCTCCAGTTTCTCCCAAAGCTTCTCTAGAGTACATCTGTTTTTGACACCTGATTTTGTATATTCAAAGATACTGGCTTCCCTCCTAGTTTGACTGCACTTTCATTAACTAACATTTTCATGGATTCTACTTTAACTTCAATAGCCTGTAAGGTGTGGTGAACATAGTGTCAGCCTAGGATTTAGGAAATTGGGGCTCAAATCCCAATTTGGCCATGAAAATTCATGTGAGGGGAAGCAATGATAAACCACTTCCTGAACATCTCACATACCTCAGAAATCATATGAGGGTCATCATAAGTTCAAAATGACTTGATGGTACATAACAACAATTTTAGTTGTTAATAATGGGTTTCAAATTTCTTTCCTTTGTGTTCCTTGCTCCTCCGGGTGCCCTTAGTAGCAGCCAAAGTAACAGCCTTTCCTCGCTGTTTCACAAGAGTAAAACTAGCTCACTTCTGAGTACAGCAAAATCCAGAAACTGGTTGGTTGACTTAGATGAGTTGTCTGTCTCAAATAATTTTTTAAAAAATCTAATTCAATGAAAGTTTGTTTGGAGAAGAATGAAAAGGTACAAAAGGTGGTTTCAGGTCATGTTTATAGTTTTACAGTAGAAGAGGCAAGTTATGCAAAAAAAAGCATTTAACAGAGTAAGACACCAACACATACCTGCTCCAGGGAGATTTCCTGCATTCAATTATTTGTGGCTGTCAGATGAATCCGACAGAATCTGGTAGTAGGCAATGAAAAAGTTTTGTTTAAAGTAAGCTAATTTATGTAGGCAAGGGTTGTTTCCATTGTGATGGTCAAGGATGAGCTAGAACCTTTTCAAAGAATCCAATCCTAATTTGTATAACTTTTTGATTCACATATTAACATATGTGATCAGATCAAACCAACCCCTTTCAGATTCTAAATTCTGATGTTCAATTCATAGATTTTGCTATGTTGAAAGAAAAATGAAATTATTCCCAGTTCACTTCTATTTTCATTTTTAAAAATATATAATGAGATTTTTGCTTTCTTACAGCGATGATAATAATGGTAAGAGGTAAGCAAACAGTAGCATGTTGCTGGAATGAAAAATAGAGAGGGATATCGTCTCCCTGGCATTCTTTCTTTGAATAGGTTCAAAGTGATTTGGATTGATCACATCCAATTCCAAATTGACCCCATTTCCTTCAGAGCAATATGGGATTGACCAAATTAGTTGTACAGCCCTAATTTCAGTATCTTTTTTTGTTCCTTAAACTTACTATTGTTCTGTCGCTTATCCACCAAGATGCAGGAGAATGCAAATTAGAAATTAGAAAATTTCAGAACTGTTTCTCCAGTTATTCTAGGGAAATGTGTAGTTTAAGAGAGGGAAATGCCAAGCTATTTATTTCTGTTAGGCAGAGAAGACAGAGAAGACAGACAGACAGACCCAGATCTCAAGGCATCTGATAAGTAATTCAGCATTGTTGCCTTGCCTTATATGTGGATATGCTTCTCCATCCATATGTGAGCCTCATCCATCAAGTTTTAGTTGGGTTAAATTCAGAAGAGCATTGAGGCACACTTTCATATCCAGTTGCTATTGGCACTACCTGTTAGTGAAGATCTCACTTAGCTAGCTGGGCTGAATGTGGGCTTTAGAACTAAGAAAATGTTTGGCTCCCTATCTCTCCCTCTTACCATAATGACATGCGAGATCCATTCCATCAGCCTCCTCAAAGCTGGGGACCTTCAAACAAGCCAAATTAGAACTCCCATCATCTAAAATTCCAACCACATTGCCTAGGATGATGGGAGTAATAGTCAAATGTATTTCAAGGAACTCTGTATGAGGAAGAATGCCATTTAGTCTTTCTACCAAGTAAGAAAAATGCATACAATGGCTCTGTTAGCTGTCTTCTTATCCAACACGGAAGTTCAGTGTGTGACATAGAGGGAAAGGGAGAGGGAGGACTCAAATTAGAAGTTCCATGAAAAAGTGGGAGTTTCATGACTATGTAGACTAATTCCATCCTATGATGCCACTCTCCTCATTGGTCATACCTGTACTGTGTATGTATCTAATATAGACACATAATGCTACACATGAGGGTAGTTCTGAATCAACAGACCCCTTCCAATAGAGAAATACTACACAGCTATGCACATCACCTAGTTGTCTCTCATACAACCCTTCCATGTGTGAAATTAGGTTGTCTGAACACTACTGTTTAATTTTTTAAAAAGTTGGTTTAAGTTTTTTCACCTCCTAAACCCACACCAGTTATCAGGCTGGAATGTGCATTTTACTGGCTGCCCAGTAATTGCATAAGCCTCTTAAACCTAGTCGATCGAACATGCTGTGTTCCAAATGTGGAAGCCAGGCATTTTAAATGCTTGATTGGAAGATCCAATGCAAAGGACTGTTCCATTCAAGAAAACCAGCCAGTTGATCCCAATAGAATTAGTAATTCCAGCCCCAAAACAGAACATTGTTAGAGGTCAAAGTCAGAGGAGACTGCTTTCCTCATTTGATCACATTGCCCAGAATTAACTGCCTTGCTAGAACCCTTATGTGGTACTCCAGTATATGGTAACTTTGTGTGTAGTATTACTACCTCACAACTGAGGTGAAGTGAGTATCTGTAAATAGATATCTCTTAGTATCAGATGCTGGGTAGGGAGGGAGGGGGAGTCAGCAAAGGTCATGGCCTTCATATTTTCTTGTGAACCCACAAAAGGATTTGGTCAGCCATGGTGGAAACAAGGATAGGGAAAGCTGTCCATTTGGCTGTTTCCAACATTCAGATTTTCAGGAAAATTCAATACAAACTTGTGCATTTGGTACATTCTTCCAAAAAGAATGGAACTGAAATCCTCCTTTATTTTCATCTAATTCTATTCAGCTAGTCCAGCTATTTCCAGCATGGAAAAAGTCATACTACCTGTCTGTTGAAAGATGAAAAGTTTTGAGAAAGAGAGGTAGTAATCTTGATTCAGCAATAATATGGTTGAGTATGGAAGAATACAAAACCAATAATTTAAGAACTAAATAATCAAAGCCTGTGGTCTTCACGGGCAAATTTTTTAGTCTGGATTTTTCCCACATTCTGTTTTTAAGATCTCAAATTCTTTCTGTCTCAAATAAGAAGAAATATGAAAAATATAGGAAAATGGCATGATCACAGAGAAGATTGTCCTGCATTGAAATGAACTTGTCTGTACTCCACTTCGGCATTTAAATTGCTGCTGCAGTTCAAAGAGAAAAATGTAATTATATGAATGAGTGAAGACATTGAGAATTTGGGGTGTATGAAATATGAAATTCAGTTGCTGGACTCTTCTATTCCTCTGTGAGTGGCTGAGAAGCTGACACAGGCAGAGGTTAGGGTGGAAATGGACAGTTCACACCTTCAACTCATCTCCTGCTATTGAACTCTTTAAACAAAGGACTGCACAAGGATGCAGATGTTTCCATGCTTATCTTCATCAGACATATCAATGCAGCCCCACAAGGACACTAATCCCTTTTCTGTAACCACTGACTTGAAAGGTCTCATCCTACCGTGTTTCCCCGAAAATAAGACAGGGTCTTATATTAATTTTTGCTCCATAAAAACACATTAGGGCTTATTTTCAGGGGATGTTTTATTTTACAGTCATGTCATATTCTGGTTGCCGCACAATGCTGCACAATGGTGGAGGGTGGGGTTTCACTTAACTAGGGCTTATTTTTGGGGTAGGGCTTATATTACAAGCATCCTGAAAAATCATACTAGGGCTTATTTTCAGGTTAGGTCTTATTTTCAGGGAAACAGGGTACTTAAATCCCAGAAAGTTACACTCATGTGAAAAAGAAAGTTTACCCTCTTTAAATTCTATGGTTTTACCTATCAGGACATAATAAAAATCATCTGGTCCTTAGCAGATCTGAAAATTAGGTAAATAAAACCTCAGATGAACAACAACACATGGCATATTACACTGTGTCATGATTTATTTAACAAAAATAAAGCCAACATGGAGAAGCCATGTGTGAAAAACTAAGTACACCTTATGATTTAATAACTTGAAGACCCACCTTTAGCAGCAATAACTTGAAGGAGTCCTCTTCTGTATGACTTTATCAGTCTCTCACATTGTTGTGGAGGACTTTTGGCCCACTCCTCTTTACAATGTTGCTTCAATTCGTTGAGGTTTGTGGGCATTTGTTTATGCACAGCTCTCTTAAGATCCTGCCACAGCATTTCAGTTGGGTTGAGGTCTGGACTTTGACTGGGCCATTGCAACACCTTGATTCTTTTCTTTTTCAGCTGCTCTTTTGTAGATTTGCTGGTTTGCTTGGGATCATTGTCCTGTGGTGTCACCCAATTTCAGCCCAGCTTTAACTGTTAGACAGAGGGCCTCACATTTAACTTTGGTATACAGAGGAGTTCATGGTTGACTCAATAACTGCAAGATGCCCAGGTCCTCTGGCTGCAAAACAACCCCAAATCACCACCCCTCCACCACCGTGCTTGATAGTTGGTATGAGGTGTTTGTGCTGAAATGTTGTGTTTGGTTTTCACCAAATGTAGCACTGTACATTATGGCCAAACATCTCCACTTCAGTCTTGTCTGTGCAAAGGACATTGTACGAGAAGTCTTGTAGTTTATTCAGATGCAACTTGGCAAACCTAAGCCATGCTGCCATGTTCTCTTTAGAGAGAAGAGGCTTTCTCCTGGCAACCCTTCCAAACCAACCATAATTGTTCAATCTTTTTTTGAACTGTACTGTCATGAACTTGTAACGTTTCACATGCTAACTGTGGCCTGTAGAGTCTGAGATGTAACTCTTGGGTTTTTTGCAATTTCTCTGAGCATTGCACAGTCTGACCTTGGGGTGAATTTCCTTGGACGTCCACTCCTGGGAAGATTGGCAACTGTCTTCAATGTTTTCCGTTTGTGAATAATCTTCCTCACTGTAGAATGATAGACTTCAAATTGTTTGGAAATGGTATTATACATAAACCTTCTCAGATTGATGGGCAGTAACAATTGCTTCTCTACAATCATTACTTATATGTTTCCTCCTTGGAGTTATATTAACACACACCTGAATGTTCCAGACCAGCAAACTACTGGAACTTCAGCTTTTATAGAGGTGTTCACACTTGCTCATGGTCAGTTACACAAGGGCATTTGGTGAGCAGCAGATGGCTGCTACTTAGGCTCTTCATTCCTATGGAAGCAGAAAGGTTTTACTTAGTTTTTCACACATGGCTTCTCCATTTTGGCTTCATTTTTGTTAAATAAATCATGACACAGTGTAATGTGTCATGAGTTGTTGTTCATCTGAGTGTATTTACCTAATTTTTAGACCTGCTAAGAAACAGATGATTTTTATTATGTCCTGATATGTAAAACCATAGAATTGAAATATGGTGTACTTTTTCCCCCCCCACATGACTGTATACAGATTTGGCAATGAAAATGGCATCAAGTCAAGAAGCTGCCCTCTTTCCTGGTGGAACATGAAAGAGACATAAGATGGCTTGACAACAGGTGCTTGATGACTGGTTAATTTGTATCAAAAGAGGATTAGGGAAACTATTTAGTGAGCTGGCATGTCTCTGTGGAAATGATAACTTGCTCCCGAAAAGAATTCTGCCTGACTCATGAGGAGATCTGAATCTATTTGCTGTCCTGTGAAGCTGCACCAGAGGATACACTCTGTGTATGCCCCCAGAGCTACTCTATTTTTTCTTCTAAGGTATGAATATAGATAGGATAGATTAGCTTTATTATTGTTTGGTGTGTTTCTGCCTGAATGCTTCAAATCTGGTTATACTTTGCTCCTGTATTTTTTCTTTCTTTCTTTTTAATAAACTACAAAAATCCATTTCACACAGTTGTCTGGATTATGACTGAGAGGGCTAATGGCACTAAAACCAGTCCTAGCATAACCTAGCTATTGGGATTTTTTGCAGCATTTGTGTGTGGAAATGGGAGCAGCTATCTCGGAAGGTTGGCACACACATTCTCAGTGCCTAGCCTTGGGAATTTCCTTTTTCTGTTCAACTTCCTGGAGGACCTTGAAGTCTGCAAGTCTAAACAGGTGTTGGGAGTAAGATGGTTCCCATCAAACATCCACAGTTTTCACCACCTCTGACTCTCTCTGAGTGCTCCCACCTCAGGAGGAGCAAAAGTAGTGTGGCTGAGTGACTGTAAGGAGGAAGGCTTGACCGGGATACCATGTCATGTAGAAAGTGTAATAGTGCTGAACTGACAAGACATGGTAAGCATCTGAAATAGTGTTGTATCAGTTCAGTGCTATAATGCTATGTTTAGAATGGTTCACTCCCATATCACATGCCATTCAGTACATTCTGCACATCACAAATGATGGCATCTGGAGAACAGTGCTCAGCAGTTGGCCCAAAAGACCAGTATAGGCAATCACACAAGCCAAAAGGAAGATGAAACAATGCAACTGGAAAAACTACAGAAGAACACAAGCCCTGCCAGCCGAACAAAATATATCATTATTGTCAATTATGTGATTGCCTTAGCTGGTGGTGCACTGGGAGTGGCAAATTCACTGCTTCCCTCATTCCTGCCCTGACATGTCTAGTGCTATTCTGGATCCTATAGGCAACTTTCCAGAGCAGGTTGTAGCAATAAAAATGCCATCTTCTTCTTGAGCAGAAGAGTGACCTCTGGATCTCCACCACATCCATGTCCCTGTTGTTGTCACCAATGCCTTTGTGGTTAAATGGGTGTGAGTGTGTGTGGCATTCGCCCAGGTCATGAATATCCATATGCTATTTGCATAGACCAATGGGAGTGCTGGAGGGGCGGAGTCACAAGGTATAAGAGACTCAGCAGCAGGAGGAGGAGTTTAGATAGGGAGATAGGGTTTTGGAGAGAGAGAGAGAGATTGAGAGAGAGTTTTGGAGTTTGGGTAGGAGGGTGGTGGTTGAGAGGGATAAAGGAGAATGTTTGGTTAAGAGTTAATAACATTGCTTGTTCTGTCAACACCTGTATCAATAAACAATTTCTATTTGGTTCTTTTAAAATGACATATGGCCTGGACTTTGATTATTAATAATAGGTATTGTTGATGAAATCAACTGGTGGCAGCTGAGGGGCACGTAGTATGGGCTCCTTTGTTTGGTGAAACAAACAGGGGCCACATGGAATTGTGACAGTGTGCTATGTCATTCCCATTTGGTGGCAGGTAAGCAGAACCTTCCAACCTAGCAGTTCGAAAGCATGTAAAAATGAGAGCAGATAAATAGGGACCACCACGGTGGGAAGGTAACGGCTTTCCGTGTCTAGTCACGCCGGCCACGTGACCACGGAAAATGTCTTTGGACAAACGCTGGCTCTGCGGCTTGGAAACGGGGATGAGCACCGCACCCTAGAGTCAGACACGACTGGACTAAATGTCAAGGGGAACCTTTACCTTTACCTAAGCAGAAGTGATTGTCACATTTGCAGAGTCATCTGCCCTTCTTAGGTGAGTGAAGATGGAGTACCCTGCATGCACGCTTCCTTTTTCTTGGGTGAAGAGCCAGCTGCTGCATCGTGCATGAATGCAGAAGGTATACCACTGCTGCCACCACAACACAGCACTTTGCTTCCAACCCCAGGTGGTGGAATAGCTTGGAGCACCCTGACAAAGAGAAACAAAATTCTTCCCCTTCCTGAAGTGGAAACAGAAGAGGGAAGGAAACATAGCTGAGTGATAGAGCACATTATTTCCAAGCAAAAAGAATTCAGCATTAAAACATCCCAGTACCATGAAAACACAGTATTTTTGACATCCTGTTAACCAGGAATGGTTAAAAATAGTCTAAAACACGCAAAATACAAACCACAAGACATTAAAGCAGCATGAATATTAACACACTTGAATGTATGTCAATCTCTGGATTTGACAATATTAGCACCGTCCTGTTCATTTTTAACTTAGTCCAGCATCATTTACAGATGCAGCCACTGAGCACAGCAGCAATGTTACCTGCCATCTTCCATTATGTTTAATGATATCACACCCTCCCATTGAACAGCAGGTCCTTCTTCCTTCTTTTCCTAAACAAAGGTTGTAATTGGTATTTTGTCTCCCAGTCAGAGAAACTCAATGACAAAATGAGATTCTGAATGTAGTTGTTCATTCTAACCGCTCCACTAACTTGTTTCCCTAGAAGGGGGAATCTGAACTTTGGAATTCGGTTTGGAATGTCATATGAGGCTGGGAAATGTTTTCCATGGAGCTTCCTGCAAAGGTTTTCAATAAAGTCTGTAAAGCTTCAGCATTCAGGAGAACAGAAGGTGTGCACTCAAACAGCAGGCTGGAACAGCTACTAATTGCACAGGAACACATCACAAAATGGCCAAACACAGCTTAGAGCCCATTATCAGGCCTACTCTGTGGTGATACGGCTGGTGAAACATCAGCATTTCTCCAGTCATATTGCTTCCTCGGAGTGTCGTCCAGCAGAGCTATTTTGAGTGATCCGGGACCTTCTTCAGCCTAATGGTTCGGTGGAGGTCCCGGACTGCTCAGTGGCTCGCTGTAATGAATTTGTTACACACTTTGAGGGGGAAATTGCTCATATTCGCAAAGAGTTGGACTCCACTGGTGATGCAGAGCCTATGGTTGTGTCCAGTGCTCCGGAATTATGTCATAATTTATTGGATGAGTTTCAGTTGTTACGACCCGAGGATGTGGAAAGGGTGCTTGGATCGGTTCGTGCCACCACTACGTAACTCGACCCTTGCCCATCATGGCTAATAAAGGAATCTGCCACGGGCGTTCGCACCTGGATCCTGGAGGTCATCAACTCCTCGTTAAGAGAGGGAGTGGTCCCCGCCCCGTTAAAGAAGGCAATGATTCGCCCACTCCTAAAAAAGCCTAATCTGGACCCAGGTCTAGTGATCAACTACCAACCAGTGGCGAACCTCCCTTTTCTGGGCAAGGTGTTGGAACGTGTGGTGACTGAGCAGCTCCAGGCTCTCCTGGATGAAATGGATTATCTAGATCCATTTCAATTGGGTTTCAGGATGGGTTATGGGATGGAGACTGCCTTGGTCACCCTGTTTGACTACCTTTGCCGGGAGAGAGACAGGGGAAATGCATCCCTGTTGATTCTCCTGGACCTCTCAGTGGCTTTCGACACCATCAGTCATGGTGTCCTTCTGGACAGATTGGCTGGGATGAGAATGGGAGGCACCGTTTTACAGTGGTTTCTCTCCTACCTGGCTGATCAAGTCCAGAAGGTGATGCTGGGGGATAGTAGCTCTGATCCATGGTGGTTGTGTCATGGGGTTCCTCAGGGCTCTATACTGTCCCTCATGCTATTCAATATCTACATGAAACCGCTGGGGGAGGTCGTTAGGAGGTTTGGGCTGAGGAGTCAGCAATATGCTGACGACACCCAGCTCTACCTCTCATTCTGTACCAATCCAGGTGTGGCAGTCGCCATTCTGAACTCGTGCCTGGACTCGATAATGGACTGGATGAGGGTCAATAAACTGAGGCTCAATCCAGACAAGTCGGAAGTGCTGCAGGTAGGTGCTCCACCAGATAGGTTAAAGGGCCATTTCCCTGCCTTAGACAGGGTTGCACTCCCCCTAAAGGACAGGGTCCACAGCTTGGGGGTGCTCCTTGAACCACGTCTGACCTTGGAAGCCCAGGTGGACTCGGTGTCCAGGGGTGCCTTCTTACAGCTGAGAATATATCAACTTCGCCCTTACCTGGATGAGCGGAGCCTGGCAACAGTCACACATGCACTGGTAACAACCAGACTGGACTACTGCAATGCGCTATACGTGGGGCAGCCTTTGAAGATGGTCTGGCGACGGCAACTGGCACAGAACGGGGCTGCGCATCTGGTAAGTGGTGCCGCCGCACAGACTCATATCACGCCGGTTCTGAAAAATTTGCACTGGCTGCCGGTTGCTGCTTGGGCCCAATTCAAAGTGCTTACTTTGACATATAAAGCCTTAAACGGCTTAGGACCTGGTTACCTAAAGGACCGCCTTCTTCCATACGAGCCTGCTCATCCTCTAAGATCAGGCCAGGAGGCCCTTCTGAAGGTGCCATCCCTGAAAGAGGTGAGGGGGATGGCATGCCGAAATAGGGCCTTCTCGGCTGTTGCCCCCCCCCCCCAACTTTGGAACTCCCTCCCTATAGAGATCTGCCTGGCTCCAACACTTTTGGCTTTTCGGCACCAGGCAAAGACCTTTCTGTTTAGCCAGCATTTTAATTAAATACGCGTAGTATCCTTTAGCTGGCCAAATGAGCAGCAGGATTTATTAATATTAATGTTTTAATGACTGTTTTTAATATAGGGTATTATAATAATATTGCCTATTTTTAATGGTTTTAATGTTTTTAAAGTTGTAATATTGTTGTATGCTGCTCAGAGACCATTGGTAATGGTGCGGCTAAAAAATCTTGTAAATAAATAAATAAATAAATAAATAGAATATTTCACTATGTGCAAAATAGGATAGCAGTTGTATTAACTTAAGAAAGAGAGGACACATGTAGCCTCACCACCATTTCAATAATGCCCCTAACAGCTAGCGGGATCCGATCCAGTTTCTATTTTGGTCAGCAAAAACCAAAGCAAAAAAAGCTCAATTGACACAAAAGGGTTCTGCTTGCCCTCATCACAGTCCTTGTCTAAACTCTCAGAATGGCATTATGTGAGAAAATAGTGCCTAACAATCCTAATTCGTAAGGAACAACCCACACAACTTCCAGCTTCCTGTTCACATGTCCAGGGCTTGGAAACATTAGTTTTTCAAAAAAATTAAAAACTCCACAGGATAATCTGGCTGAGCTATGGTGGAGGATACACCTTGAAACGCACATATTCTGCAGAGGAACAAGCCTCCCATGCCCCAGATCACAAGCTGCTCTGGTATGTGTCTATTTGTAGATGAGGACATGTGGCCAAACATTTATGCTTAAAGCATGAAAAAATATTAAGGCTAAACTTTGTTTATATTAAAAATGTAATCCTGCTACTCAAAGTGGCATCAACTCACATGTGATTCTCTTTTATACATGTAATTCAACTTAACCAGGATCCTGTCATTATTAAAACACATTTCCTTGGTAGCACAATGCAGGTAAGAATGGAAAGACCTAGGAAAAGCCACCGGACTAATGAAGACAAGATTTACCTCATGTGGAAAGCAAGGAAAATGCCCATGAAATTAGTGTAGATACTTCTACCAGAACAAATGCTTCACGTGTATAAACTGCAAGTGATGGAACAGGTATCTCCATAGACCTTGTGATTTAATAAGTGCTTTGTAATCATTATGGTCACCTTGAGGTATATTCCATCCCTTTATGCCTTGTTTAATGACAAGAAGAATACCTGCTCACTCTCCTTTTTTCCATCCTCCTTTTAATTTTGTTCTTCTTCCTTTTTTTTTCCTGTAGTTGCTACCATTTAAGGAGGGAGAGGAATGAATAGAATGCAGCATGGTTTAAAAGAAGGAGGAGAAGAAGGCATGGCTGGTTGACCAGAACACTGGAACACTGAAGAAAGAGCAGTAATGAAGGGGAAGGAATGCTGGTTTTTCACAATGTTCATCATTACTTTTATTGCAGAGGAAAGTATCAACAAGGATAGGACTAGAATTTCATGATGTAGTTCTTTCTGGTTTTTTGTTACTGGTTTATTCAGTTCAGAGCTTGGTAATAATATGCAGATTTTAAACTTTTAAAAATAACATCATGAAAGTAACATGATTTCATCCATTAGACATTGTTAAACAATATTTTGTCCTCTATAAAGGGCACATACTGTATGTATGCACACTTCTCCACTCAAACAGCCAAAGAGCAAGACGTCCACAGATGATTGGATCTAGACCAGTGGTTCCCAAAATTGGCACTTTAGAACAAGCACTGAATTAAAGGCTTAAAAAAAACTACTTAAAAGCATAACAAGAGAAAAAGAACTTCCAATAAAAGGAGATCCAGAAGCAAAAGAAGCATGTCTCAAATACACATGTTTACACTCTAGCAATCACACCTGGGACCACAGCCTTACAAATATTCCTATGGCATAATAAACTGAAGCCTACTTCATGACATCAAATCAAACGAAATCCAAATCTTTGTTTTAATGAGTCTGTTATTGTTAGTCTTTAAAACCACGCAGAATTCTGTTCTTTGCTACAACAGGGGTACAATGTAACAGCTGAGCCATTGCTTTCAAATATTCTCCAGAAATAATTTAGGGGAGGAGAAATGGAAGTCATTGCACTTTAATTTTCTGCTTGAGGTCAGAGCCTTGGTTTTACTGCAAATAAAATCTTTTAGATGTTTTCTCAAACTAAATTTTCTATGGGAAACTGGAAGTCAGTAGTTTCCAATTGCACGAATTCTCTGTCAAAGGGGTGGTGGTGGTGGTGGTAGGAAATAAACTGTTGTGACCTGTAGCCATGCAGGAGAGTATGGTGGGGGAGCTGAAGAAATTTCCTTAATACTATCTTTTCAGGAATAACTTCTATAGTATCTTGTAAAATAAGTGCATTTGCTGGTCTTGTTGGAGTTGTGTGCCTCTTCCTCTGGGGTAGGGAAAAAAGACTGCATGTTTTACAATAGACAGCCTTCCCCAACCTGACAGTTTCAGGCATGTTGGACCCAACCAGAGACACATATGTCACTAGGGGTCAATGGCCATCTAGAGATGGGCATGAACTGCTGATTTGGTGGTTTGTGCCAGTTCATTTTTTAACCAAACAGCTGTTTGATGCTTTCCGACCCCACCTCCTCCAGTGGGCAACCACTCAGAGGCAACGCCCCAGCTTCCCTACCCCACCTCTTCCGGGTGCTGCCTCTGAATTGGTGTTCGCTAGAGGAAGTGGGGTCGGGAAGAGCCAAACACCTGTTCAGCTGAAAAATGAACCTGCATGAGCTGCCAAACTGGTGGTTCATACGCTTCTCTAGCAATGACATATATGCCATTCTCTTCAAAGCCCACCGCTTATTGTGAAATAAACGGGTTAATTAATGAATTAATAGGGCTAATTAAACAAATGAAATGCTTTCACATGTAAATACTAAGAGCAAAAGCTCATTTAATGTTCATTTAACATTAACAGATAAACTTTCAAACCTAACTTTCAAAGCTCTGATTCAGTTATAGGGACATATCCAAAATAAGAAATGGAAAAGCATGCTTTCTCTATAAAGAAAGACTAACTGGTGGGAACTCTGAAAGCTGAAAGTTCAGTGATCGCAAGCCTACTATTTTAACTGAGGTTTCCCTTCCCTTTTTTCAATAAACTAGGAAAATTAATGGAGAATGTATCCACATCTAGCTGACTGGAGAGCTGCAGAACCAGTAATTGGGAGTTCAATTCCCCACTGTGCCTCCAGGGAGAAGAACCAGCCTGTTTGGCCTTTGGCAAGATGCACAGTCCCCAGGGTGCCACTGGAAGAAGAGAACAGTAAACCACTTCTAATTATTCTCTACCTGGAAAACCCTAAAAAGTGTTGCCATAAGTCAGAATTGACTTGACGACAAGTGATAATTACTATTATCACACCAACTGATATTTGTGATAGTTAAATGAATCCTTCAGATAAAAGGCAGTCTATGGCTTAATACTAGAAGCTGGGAACAAATAGAAATACCATTTCCCTTGTGATCGGTGTGTGAGGAGCAAGAGAAATACAGCTGGCCATTTTGGAAAACTTACTCTTTTTTCCCAAATTACAGCTCCCGGAAACCTCCAACCAGCCATACTGTCTGTGAGGATTTTAGAACTAGTAGTTAAAAAACAGTAATTTTTCCAAACTCTGACTCTTAGGTTTCAATGAGATTTTCACTGCTTATTTGGCAGAAGTACTATAATACTAAACATCAAACTGACATTCAAATGACGTCTTGTTCTGATTTCCTTGACAACTGAGCAATCCACCTGTTCTTTCTCCCACTCCCCCCACTTTTTTTTCTTGTTCTTTTTTGTACCCTCCTGTGTATTTTGTAAATATTTCTCTGGCGTCTGCAGTTGTTCCGGACACTTAGAAGATAACACCAGGCTGTACACATTTAGAAATGCAGGCAGCTTTGCCAGAGTTTTTTTCCTCTCAACTTTCTTTTTCTTAACTCTTATAATATCTCCACATTCTGATGGGAAATGTTGCTTTCTCTCTATCTCCCCTGCCATGTGATATGCTTCAAGTTATATCAAAATAACTTTTTAAAATAAAATCCATAAGGTCGTGTCATTTCATGCACATAAAATGAGGAAGCAATGAATTTATTATTGGTCATCTATTCCAATCTGATAACATTATTTGGACAGGGAAATATTTCATGTGTCACAACCAGCTTCAGCTTGCTCGTTATGGTTGGAACACAGTGTTCTGCTCTTGTATTGAAGTCCCTTCAGTTATTTTCATTTACTGTTATAGATACGTACCACTGAAATTAGTCTGTTTGGGGAAAAAAGCTTTTTCATAATTTTCTCTTTCAAAGACTGTGATATCAAATGCTCTCTGAAATGCATAGACATTCCACTGAGCATATGACCACTTTTAATCTTTCATAGGAACTTATCTCAATATTTGATACCAAAATTCATATGTCACCGTGTTGTCTTTCCTTACTGCAGAGCTAAGGTAGGACTGTCTGGGCTATTTTTCGACCTGAAGAAAGAGCATAAAATTATGACAAACCCCACCCCCAACTCACTCCCAGCTCAAGGTGCACAGTACTGAAAGTCAGCCAAGTTATTTTGGCAGTGAGACAGAAAATCCCCCATGTAGGAGCAGAGCTACCATTGGCCAAACTGAGGTAGTCACATCAGGAGACAAAATATTAAGAGTGGACTATCTACTATTCCCCCATTCCATCAAAAGAAGCAGAGAAAGAGAAGGAACAGCAGTCTTGGCACTGTTGAAGGGTTGCCCCCCCCCCCCCCGCCAAATACCCTGTGCTTTTTTTTTTTGCAGGGCAGGAACTTGACTGATAGCAACTTGGCTGCAAGGACCCCTTCTAGTCAGGTGTTATTCAAGAAGCCACCAGCACCGTGAAAACAACTGGAGACTAAAACCAGGACTGCTTTGGGCAACATCTGAGAGCCACTGTCAGTGCCTCTTCTGTACATGATGGGGTGTGCAGCATGGCAGTGATTCTGGTCCTAATGCAGTGGTCAGGGTGAGATATTTTCTTTCTTTCTTTCTATCTATCTATCTATCTATCTATCTATCTATCTAATTGAATCTTCTCTCAACATATGGCAGTCTCACATGACTCAACACTTACCCAATGGGGCAGCAAAGCCTCAGGCTTCAAAACTGCTAGTTACAGGCCTGAATATGCCCCCTTCTGTCTCAATGCCACACCTCTCTCATCCTATCTAATCTCTTTGTCTTCCTCCCCATTCAGTGGATTGCTAAAACAATGACAGATTATTCTTCTCATCTTCTTAGAGAGAGCCATAAGAAATTTGGCTAAGGGCCAAATGTGTTCCTAGAGCCACAGATTGCCCATCACATGCCAGACAATGAAAGGAGATAGCAAGATCAATGGTAATACCTTGTTCTATGCTCTTCTGAAACATGAGTCAATAGAATACTGCTACTAAAATTAAAAGGAGGTAATGGCTAGTGTTTCACCCTCTAATTCAGCACTTGCTGAAGTTATTCCCCATAAAATATAACTTTGGGTTACAGATATTCTTGGCCCAGAAGTCTTGACCATTATGTGGGCTAGGGTTTTTACAAGTTGTAGTCCAAGAATATCTGGAGCCCCAGATTTGGGAAACACTGCTCTAAATGTAACATTCAGTAGTGATAAGACATTCATTAGATTGGATTAGACAGTAAAGACTGGATCATGTCATGATGTGATTATAATGTCTTTTTCGACTCATTCATGTTGCATGTTTAAAGTGCCCCCATCCCAATGAATTGATTGGAAGGGCTTTGATCAAAAACCTAGTCAGAAATATTAAGAGCACAATCGTCTGTACATGTACATAGAAGTTCCACTGTGCGGTTAACTCATACTGTTGATGTCACATGGACATTAAGCTGGGAGTAAACCTCTATGAAATCATTGAGGTTTCTTCTTACTAAACAGGCATAGAATGGCATAGATAGATTTTCTACATAACAAATGTTCCACCATGACTGTTTTAAAAGAGGCCATAGAGACTGAAATGATCGGTGTGCTTTTAAACTAACAGAAGGCTGTTTTATAAATCTAGTTTTTTTACAGTTGGTTTTTTTTTGTTTTTTGTTTTTGTTTTTGGTTAATAAATATTTTCTCTTGCTATCTTAGTTCATTGTACTTGACTGGCTTAATATTTAGCTTGCACACCAGCTCAAAAGGTAGGACAGAACTATTTTAAATAAATAGATAAATGAGAGCGGGTAGATATTTTTCTAGTGGCTTATCAGCTGTTATTTTACAATGATATAACCAGACGAAAACTAATTTCATTTAATTGAATTAATGCTAAATAAAACAGAGGGCAAACATAAAGTACAGACTGCTGATCTCATGAACTCTTGGAAGCCTCCTACCCTCTCAGAATGAGAACGTTATCTGAGGAGATGTTTATATGATGATGTAATTAGAATTAGTAGCTAGAACAGCTCGACCCCTTTGAAGTTATGAATTTGTATCATTCTCACCCTAGCTCTTGCCCTGGCTTGGGAAAAGAGAAATACAGAAAATGTACTGGAAAAACCTTTTACGTCCATCTCGGCGTAATTACACATATCCAGCCACTTTCAACAGCCCTTACGACAGTAACTTCCATGTTTGTTATGCAACCATGCATCACAATGGGCAGCAAGAACTGCTGTGACAGCAGCTGGGTTGTGAAAACTGTACTAGAACTCTTTCCTGCCCCAGCACTACTTCCGATTGCAGGTTTGCTGATCAAGCCTAGGCTGGGGAGCGCGAGCTTACTTTTCTTTCTCTCTTATACTGCAGGGCTTCCCGACCTTTTTCGAGTCACGACCCGCTTTTATAATAGCCAAGTAACCTGCAACACACCCTCCCCACCATGTTTGCATAAAAAGGCATTTTTAATAGGGTAAAGTCATCCCTTCTCAGAAATTAGAGGCTTCTTTCTTCCCCCAAAGGGCCTGTTTCTCATACATGCTAACTTTCATATCCTACTCTCATAGGTCAAGGAAGTAATTATTTAACAAGGGGTACAACACATAGAAGGTGACCTTTGAACACCCCAGAAAACATTTTGCAACCCCCCCCCTTGGGGGTCATGACCCCTAGGTTGGAAAACCCTGCTATACTGCAGTCCCCTATAGAGTGGGGATTATTACCCCAGAATCGTTGGATTTAGACAATCTGGATTTAAATTTATACTTGACCCCAAAGAAGCATACCTCCTTGGGCCACTTACTTTCACTCAGTCCTAACCTGTCTCACAAGATGGCTGCACTAATACAGAGTGATGGAGAAGAACCAGATCTGCAATGGCTGGGGAATGTATGGCCCTCCAGGTGTCGGATTACAATTTTGATAAGACCCTGAACACCATTGCTGAGTGGGCTAGGCTACAGCTATTTGCTAGTGGCAAGTTTTTTGTTAGGTCAGGGCACAGCAATGGAGTTTTAATCCTTTGGAGAGCATTTTCTAAGGCGCCCAGTGGAACAAGGGATTTTCATCAAGAACATGGTGGGGAAGGAGCAGTTAATCCTTTCCTGCCTCCACATCACAGGCCCGCTGAAAACTACCCTCCTGCAACTGCTATCAATTTTACTAAAGCCCTGGCATGGTTTTTAATGCTGTATTCAACATTTTTTATAGTTGGAACCTTAGTTGTCTGCAAGCAATTGTTTTATTTAACGCTGAACAAGAAAGAAAAGAAGCAAGCAAACAAACAACATGCTGATTTCTGTAGAGTGTGGAGATGGAGGGACTCCTGTGTTCCTTTTTTAAAAAAAAAAACATGCCTTTAATAAAAGTGTCATTTCCGCCCATCCTCCTACAGGGCAGATACTTCTCCAGCTTTACACACAGGAAGGCAGTCTGTTGCTGTTGGGTAAGATGGATCTGTTCTTTACCCTCTCCTTTTTAAAAGCATAACCTGTTTAAAAAGTTGCAAAATAACATTAGCTGTAACAGATTGAGTTTTTAAATACACAATTTAACCATCCAAGTTTCCATTTTGGCTAAAAGTATCTGTATTTTCCTTCTTTGTGTGTCCAGATGCAAAATCAGAGACAGCTCCTGCACCTTGGAGAAAATGACATTTCATTAAGTGTAGCTTTCATACAAAAATTCCCTCTTTCATGCGGCTGTGAAGAGCAGAAGGCTTGGCCTTTCTGTTCTTTTCTTTTGTATCTGGCCAGCCTTGGTATATATGCCTTGTGATCTTTTCTCTTGTTGTAATATTATTGTGTAATCCTTGGTTTTTAAAAAATACAAAAACAAACAAACAATGAACACTGCTCCAATTGCCTGCACAACCTGTCGTCTTCACAACTGAACAAGACAGTTGAAAAAAGAGGTCCCAAAAGAGACTTGTATGAAGAAAAGAGCTTAAAATATAATTTATCAGGAAAGGAATGCTCAAGATTTTGCAGTGAAATTAGCTTATTCTAACAACAACAAATCGAGTGGGTAATTAATGTCAAATCAATTTAGGCAACAGCTGCTACAATTTTGCTAGTGTAATACTTTATAAACATTACCTAGATAGCTTCCTTTTCTGTTTCAGCCTTACAATGCAAGTAGTTCACTTATCTCGGAGAAAGCCCTGTAAAACTCTTTTGGGATTACTTCTAGGTATGTCCATTTGGATTTTTCGGACTCCTACTCTCAGAATTATCTCTGCTTCCTGCAGGGTAGCTTCCTTTTGTAATAGTAAACTAGGCTGGAGCTAGGCCATGAAACTGTCTTTCTCCAGGTAAATAAAATTTAAATGTGTATAGGTGTGAGTCTGTGAGGCAAAACTCTCAGAATGGAGAATTCTGGGAGGTGGAGTCCAAAAACAGATTAAAAAATCTGGCTGACACATCTCTACTTGACCTGAAAAAGATTACACAACTGGTGACTCACCAAGTCCCTTTATTGAGAGCCTGTCAGTTCTTCCATTGAAATTTCTTTGACATGTTGTCCAGGTTGTGAATCATAGTAGCATAGTCTAACTTTTGAATGTGTTTGGAACAGGATGAATGTATTTAGGGCTCACTAAATTGGTTCCTTTGTCCTCCATCTGTGTCTTGCTTCTAAACCAGAAGATTTATGGCCCTCTACATGTTGTTTGGACTGCAATTCTCATCTTCCCTTTTGGCTATGTTGGCTGGGGCACCTAAGAGCCGACATAATGGGTAAAATGTAGAAGTGAGACCTGGGAGTAGTTTAGTCCCCAATGAACCAGAAGCCAATTGGGTTACTCCTGGCAGAATATTTAAATAGGCTGAAATCCTGCACTTTCAATAGTTGTTTAAAAGAGGATATTTCAGTAGGTGTGAACTTGGGCATGGGCAGCCTATGCTCTCCAGTTGCCTGAGGTAACCACTTAAACACTGCTGCCATATTATGACAGTGATAGCCTTCAATCAGCAGAGAGCTTCTGCCTATTTTGCTAGAGATCAGGGTGGAACCACACTGGCCATGGCTTCATATAGGTAATAGGTTCCCACACACCAGTAGCTGGCAGCCATGATGTGACATCAAATTTCCACCACTTCCTTGGGACACTTCCCTAGGACTTCCATTGCCATCCTGGCTCCTCCCTTTCCAGCAGCTCCCTTTCATAACCTGGGCAGATTACAGGCTGTTGCCATAGATAATGGAGGAAAAATAGGAGGGGGAATGGGCAAAGTGGGGTAGTGTTTGAGAAAATTATGACATAACAAAAGGGAACAGGAGTCAACGTGTCCAGTCTGTCATGTTTGAGGGACTGGTTTGGATGGGACTTCTGCTTCAGCAGCAGACCATCTACAAACAACTGATTTATGGAGGAAATCTGAACTAGAGGACAGAACCTCCCTACCATTGCTGGGGATGTATTGGCAGTGGCTCCACACTCACAGAACTCTCCATCAAGAGCCAGAAATACAAATTAGGCTCTACATAGTGACCAAAAAAAAAAAAAAAAAAAGGCCAACAAGGTGGCACCTCCCCAAACTGGCAATGGCAGCAGTTCTCCTCAACATAAGATTACCCTAACATTGCTAGAAACTGGGAAAGAGCTGTACCGCCCACAATATAGAGACCTCAACTAAACAATACTACCCAATTTGACCTATTGAATTTTAAAATAAATTCCAAATGATCTTACTGATACGGAGTCTGCCTGTTGGGATATCTAAACTCTACCTAATAAGGAGCCATGAGCTTCAAACAGGCCAAAATCACAGCTGAACTTTATTTTTATAGTAATGAAGGATATAAATTCTCTTCCTGTCTTTGTTCTCCACCAGAAGAATGGTTAATTCCTGCTGCAATTCAGCAGCAGCAGCACAGCACCAGGGAGAGCCATATTTGCATATCTGCTGTTTCTCACCTTCCCACACACAACAGAGACAGGATGGGTACATAAAGATTTTAAAATGTAGCCAGTTTTTGCTCTTTTGGCCATTCTCCTTTCTTGTCTTTCTGCCCTTCCTTGTTTTTTGGGACACCATGCTCAATTTAGGAGTAATATAACCCCAAAAGCTTGCACACAATTTTGTGTTTCTCTGAAAAATCGGCCTAGTGCAGATACCAATCTGATGCAGAATTTGGATTTTGGAGTTTATCCACAGTTAGGCCTTTGTCTCATTCTCTGCACTTCCTCACATAGTGTCTTAGAAACTAGAATTGCTATTTGTGGGGCTTCAGTGAGCCAAATATTTTATGATCTGGCCTTTTGTTGACTATTTGGTAGACAGTTTTATTTTCCTGCTCATAATAGGTGAAGCTTGATTGAAACCAAGTGTTTTGAGAGCAACTGTATGCCTTTGGAAAATTTGTGCTGCTCTGGACATGATAGTGGACTCCAGCATCCATCAGGCCAAGTGAACATCAGGGTCAGCTGCCAAGGATTACAGGAGCTGTAGTCCCACAATACCTGAAGCATCACCAGTTCCTCTGTCCTGGACCAAAGCAATTTAACACTGTATCCACATGAAACTGACAGGATTCCTGTTAGAACACAGAAATTATTGTCTGTTATGAATTTGCTCTTTTATTTTTAACTGAAACCTATAACATTTAGGTACAGAGTGAGTTGGGGGGGGAATCTTTGTTGTTCACACTGAACTTGATGCATACGCTTTTCAAAATCTATTCCTTTTTTTGCATGCATCCCAGTCATGCTGCAGTCCACTAAGAGAAGATGACAGCAGGCCAGCATCTGCAAGCTGCTCTCCCCTTTTCTATCTATGTTTATACATTTTTAATATTTTCATTTTTGCAATGGATAGCAGAGGAACAAGAACTGAAAAGGCATGTCAAGCAAAACACATCATGGATAGCTGATGTAGCCCACTGACGTCAATAACCAGTGTTCTCCTTCACAGAGAAATTGAGAGAGAGAGAGAGAGAGAGAGAGAGAGAGAGAGAAGTGTTACCAGGTAAGCTTAGGTTTGGTCCTTCCGTTTGTAACATGGCAAGTTACAATACCAACGTTTCTTACACATTTCATTTGAAAATGATATACAAATGTTGATTGCTCCTGCTGTTATTTGCCGCCATGTATTTTTTAAAAGTGAACCATTTAAAGTAAAGATTTTGAGGAAATATCTTTTGAAGAAAAATTATTATGGGTTGGCTAAGTTAAAGGTTGTTGTGTCAGACTTCAAAGGAATTCCATGCTTAATTCTAGAGATGCCAGAAGCTTTTCATTAATTAAGAATCACTCTGTTTCATTCAGCACTTATCTCTAATGTCTGTTTCCGGCCTGAGCTTTGAATAGGACTTAGGGTATGACTACATCAGAAAAAAATGTGAGTGGATCCTCTGTGAAACTGCACCCAGGAAGTCAGGTTTCCTTGGGTGAATTCACTTCAGTCCACCACACAGGAGTCTGCAGAGAGAGGATAGGAAATTAGCATTAAAAAGCCTTGTTTGCAGCTTGTTAAGGTAGCCGTGCTTTGCTCTGGCCATCCAGATTTGCAGGAGGTTTGGTTAGAGGAGAGTTGCCTTAACAAGGTAGAAATAAGGCTGCCAGTTTCCTCCCCTCTCTCTGCTGGTTCCTCATCATCCCCCCTACCCTTTGTTTCTCCTAACTGCTCTAGTACTAAATTAGCAAGCCAAAGAAAGAAAGGGAAGGGAAAGAAAGATGAAAGCAGACTCAGGCACAAGGTCTGCTGAGGAGATGATTCAAATGGCAGCTGGTTTCCCCATTGGTCTGCCTTTCTCACTGCTGCTGTAGCCAGCTGGAATGGCCTCAGATACAATGACTATAGACCCCTCCACGTCAGCTCAAGCAATCACACTGCCTGTATGCAAAGGCATTTGATTCCAGAAATGTAGGGGTGCAGCGATGAAAGAAAAATGGGGGTGGGAATTCTGGGCAGATTCACATTGATTTGCACATAATGTAGTCAATGGAAAATAATGCAAATTAGACTAACTCAATCCCAGAGTATTTCCCACATTATTTTTTAATGTAGCCACACCATTAGTTTGATCTAGTTTTACCTAGACCAGTGGTTCCCAACCTTGGGTCCCCAGATGTTCTTAGACTACAGCTGCCAGAAATTCAGCACAGTTAGTTGTGAAAACTTCTGGGAGTTTTAGTCCAAGAACATCTGGGGACCGAAGGTTGGGAACCACTGACCTAGACTAAAATATCTGGATTTGTCTGCCTTTCCAGACTATACACAGGACTTCAGAATGCAGATCCATGATAGAACACCTGCTTTATTCTCAAATGACATGGACCCATGAAGACCACTGGCTTGGGACCCTTGAGAGCTGCTCTCAGACGGTTGGTTAGATGGATAAAGAGTCTGACTGGGCATAAAGGGAACATTCTGTGTTCCTAATCCTATTAATCGCAGCCCCATCTTGAGGAGATATATGCAGTGGACTTTGAAATATATGAAGGAAGCACAGAGCTGTGTTAAGGGAAATGGGTACAAAGAAAACATCTTGCCATAAAATAGTATGCCCTTTACCTTTGTTTAAATGAACACACACAATCAGTGCCAAAAAGTCAGAGTCAGATCTTTGAGGTTGGCCTTCACACACTTGGCAAGGAAGAGTTCCATTCTATTTTTAAAATGCCATTCCCATTTTCATTACCGTGGATATGCTACCTTTGATCAGAGTTATCAGGATTCTAGGTCATAACTTGTCATCTCTTGAAAGGCTGAGCAATTAGACAAAAATCCAAGTTCTTTCTTTAGCTGAATGGCATATGTAACTTTAACAAAATAGCTCTTTACCTACTGTACGAGATCAAATGCTTACTAATGCCTCTCCATCCCATTTTCTTTAGAGATTTTGGCAGATGATGCAAAGAGTATTTAGGCTACAACCCTGAACGACTTCACCAGAACTGGAGAGGAGCAGGGCACTCCTACTGCTGAGTATATTTGTGCGCAAATGACATTTTAAAATGTGTTGTCCTATTGGTGGGCATGGGAACTGGGAAGACCTTTTCCTCCAGATTTCTCCTGCAGTTTCTCAGAGGTGGGGATCAACATAAGCAGTAGTGGCAACACAGATTTTTTTTCTCTCTCCCCCTCCCTCATACATATTTGGTTTTTGCATTGCCACAGCAAGAGGCCACAATGGCAACTGGGTTGGCAGACTGGCCACCATTTTGCTTCCTCCACCATGACTTCTATCTAGTATCATTCTAGGGCAGTGTTTCCCAACCTTGGCTAACCCAGGTGTTCTTGGACTGCAACTCCCAGAAACCCCAGCCAGCACAGCTAGTGGTGACAGCTTCTGGGAGTTGCAGTTCAAGAACACCTGGGTTACCCAAGGTTGGGAACTACTACTCTAGGGCATTGTGGTGGTGAGGAGGGAGCCACACACAAAAAAAGGCGAAGACATTTTTAGAACACATCCTGTGAAGTGGGTGTTGCTAGCAAAGTGAGACAAAGAGAGGGAGAAAAATCTCATTTCTTAGAAAAATGTACTTTCTGAGAAATTTTAGCTCAACACTCATCATGCTTCTGAATTCAGCGCCTTCCTCAGGCCTCCAAAATGTTACCTTTTGAAGAGGTCATTGTAGGTGCATTTTATCTGTGCTGCAGATATTTCTTGTAATACATCATCTCTGTTAGCCATGCAGCACACATTGGCAAGGTCAATCTTGTGTTCAGCTCCATGAAAATAATGAGACTAGTGCTGTGTCCTAACCTGCCCTCCAGTTTCAGCAATGCCTAATTTCACCATAAGAACAGACTGGATATTTCTACCTCACCATTTTTATCTCTCATCCTCAGGTTCTTTTAGAGTTTCTGCAGGTTATAAATTTGAACTTCTCTTAACATGGCCCAAGGTGCTGCATTTCCCCCCCTTTCTATTTGACTCCTCTTCATCAACCTGCCATTTTTCTGGTTGTCCACACTTGCTGATTTCGAAAAGTCCATTAGAAAGAGTTATGTTAGGATTTTTTTTCACTGAAGTGTGGAAAACTGAGAAGGCTGCCAGCTCTCACACAAATTATTAGAAGATCAACAACAGGGCTTTCTCAGTTCTTTCAGAAAGGCAAAGTCAGGTCAAGAACCCTAAGATTCACCTGTTAGAATTTCTCTGATTTTTTTCCTGCTTTAAAATTATTTTCAAAGGCAATTTTTTTCCTAGCAAATTGAATGGAAGTGGTCACTACTATCACAAGATTTTTTTTCCGGAACACCACCACTAGTAAACAAAAGTGCTATGGTGCCACACTACTCCCATTGTTTCTTGCGGGGGGGGGGGGGTTTCCCTTCCCACTAGGCCATGAAATTCACTGGCAGTCAATTTCTCACAGTCGAACCTACCTCACAGGATCATTGTGAGGGTGAAGTGGGAAGGAACAGAGCCCTCTGCACTACCCTGAGCTCAGGAGAGGGAAGGCAGAATATAAACACAAGAAACAAACAATAAACCTATGAATGATGGGAGCAGAACATTTTGAGACCAGCTCCAGTGCCCCCATGTTGGGTTTTTAGTGGAAAGTTATGACAGCTTTATTTGTTTGTCTGTTTCTCACATATTACTTCTCTTCCAATGAGCTACCTGTGAGAGAAAGAGAATGAGTGGCCCAGACTTGTCCAGTAAGTTCTATGGCTCAATGGAATCTACACACATACACACACACAGGTCACACTATCCTGGCTCTCTCCTGGGTCTTCCCAATCTACCTACTTTTTGTCTCACCGAGCACTGGAGCCCTAGTAAGAAATGTGGATCTTTCCATGGAGGATTCCCCTTTTGTTATTATATATACTGGAGTCACGTCTTGCCTTTCTTCCAAAACTGGGAGCTAAAGCAATTGATCATATTAGACCCCCCCTCCCTCAAAAATTGCTGCTCCTTCTTTAATTTATTTTATTTATTTATTTATTAAATTTGTATCCTGCCCATCTAGACAGCGTCTACTCTGGGCGGCTCACAACAAAATGAAATAAAAACAATCAAATAATATCAATTTAACAACAGTAAGAATATCATTCAAGATGGAAAAAAGGGATAAGGGAAAAAAGGGATAAATCAAATGGTGACCGGAGAGAAGTCCTGCCTAAATAGCCAGGTCTTAAGTTTGCTCTTGAAAATCCCCAGCGAAGGGGCCAAGCGGATCTCGGAGGGGAGATTATACCAAAGGCGGGGGGCCACTGCCGAGAAGGCCCGGTTTCTTGTTTTTTCTTTCTGGGCCTCCCTCGGCGTTAGGCTCCTCAGTCGCCCCTCCTGGCTAGATCGAGTGATACAAGTAGATCTAGGTGGGAGGAGGCGCTCTGCCAAGTATCGAGGTCCTAAACCGTTTAGGGCTTTATATGTGATCATTAACACTTTGAAATCAATGCGGAAATGAACGGGCAGCCAATGCAAGGCAGCCAGAGTGGGAGAGATATGTTGATATCTTCTCGTCCCACTAAGAAGTCTGGCCGCCGCATTCTGCACCATTTGAAGCTTCCGCGTCAATCTCAAAGGTAGCCCCACATAGAGCGCATTGCAGTGGTCTAATCTCGAGATTACGAGCGCGTGGACCAAAGTGGTGAGCGCCCCAACATCAAGATAGGGACGCAGCTGGGCAATCCGCCACAAATGGAAATAGGCGGAGCGGACCACTGACGCCACCTGGGTTTCCATGGTGAGCTCCGGGTCCAGGTGAATCCCCAAGCTGCGAACCTCACTCTTCGCGGTGAGAGTCACCCCCCCAAAAGAGAGGGAGTTTCCCAAACTGCCAATGGTGGGGCCACCCACCCTCAGGACCTCCGTCTTGTCTGGGTTCAGCCTCAGCCCATTTTCCTGCATCCATTGCAGTACAGCCTCCAGACAGCGCTGAAGGGACAGAACGGCATCCACTGTGGTTGGAAAAAAGGAGATGTAGAGCTGTGTGTCATCAGCATACTGATGGCACAATGCCCCACACTCCCTGATGACCTCACCCAGCGGCCTCATATAGATATTAAACAGCATTGGGGAGATAATCGAGCCCTGCGGAACCCCACAATTGAGACTCCACGGGGCCGAAACTCTCCCCCCAAGCTGTACTCTCTGAGGACGGTCCCCCAAGAAGGATTGGAGCCAGGCAAGCGCCAGACCACCAATTCCCAACTCGGAGAGCCTCCTCAGGAGGATATCGTGGTCGACGGTATCAAAGGCGGCTGAGATATCGATTAGGACCAACAAAGACATTTTACCCCTGTCGGCCTCCCTCAACAGGTCATCCAACAGATCGACCAGTGCCTTTTCTGTACCATGGCGCGGCCTGAAGCCCGACTGAAATGGATCCAGGGCATTTGTTTCATCCAAATGAACCTGAAGCTGATCGGCCACCACCCTCTCCACCACTTTACTAAGGAAAGAAACATTGGCGACGGGCCTATAGTTGCCAATATCGTCCACCACCAAATTTGGTTTCTTCCTAATGGGCCTAATGAGTGTCTCCTTGAGGGCAAGAGGTACCTTGCCCTCCAGGAGAGACCCATTAATTATTGCTGTGGCCCATTCGATTGTTATAGGCCTGGCTGCTTTGATTAGCCAGGCCGGGCAAGGGTCAAGAGATGAAGTGGTGGCCCGGCAGCAATCAAGTGCTTTGTCCACAATATCTGGCGTCACAGGCTGAAAGAGATCAAGACTCACCGGGCAAGGCGGAGCGCTGGACATCTCTGCTCGATCCACTGTATTCAAAAAAGGAGAGAGCTCCCGGCGGATGGCCTCCACTTTAGATTTTAAAAATGCTGCAAATTGGTCGGGTGAAATGGTAGAAGGAGGCCCATCACTTAGACCAATTCCAGATAGGTATCGAACTATACGGAAAAGTTCTGCCTGCTGATTTGAAGCTTCGCTTATCCGGTTAGCGAGATGAGCTCGACTAGCAGCCCTCACCTTAGCAAGGTAGAGGTTAGTTGCGACCCTGACAGCTTTCTGATTATAACCCATCGGGCTCCGTCTCCACTTGCACTCTAGCCTTCTCCTATTTTGCTTCATCGCTCGTAACTCCTGATTAAACCAGGACGCAGGCCAAACTCTGCACCGGAGAGGGCGTTTAGGAGCAATCGTGTCTACAGCCCTGGCAGCGGCAGTAAACCAGCCATCAACCAGAGCCTCGACAGGAGCACCAGTCAGATCAGCTGGAATCCCTCTCATGGAATCCTGGAATCCTAAAGGATCCAGTAGCCTTCGAGGGCGGACCATTAAAATAGGTCCATGCTCCCTGCGGGGAGGGAGAGCCACTGAGAGGTTACATTTTATTTGGTGGTGATCTGACCATGACAAGGGAACTGACACAAGGTCAGTCACCATCAGACCACACTCGCTCCACTTAGGGGAGAACACCAGGTCTAGCGTATGACCACCCACGTGTGTGGGGCAGCTAACATGTTGGGACATGTCCAAGGAAGCCATGGTTTCCAAGAACTCAAGAGCCGGACCAGAAGTCTCTGCCTCCGCTTGGATGTTGAAATCACCCAAGACCAAAAGCCTCGGGGATTCCAACAGTGCTGCGGAGACAAAGTCCACCAGCTCTGGTAAGGAAATGACTGGGTCGCGAGGAGCGCGGTAACCCAGCAAGATCCCAATACCATCCCTGGCCCCAATCGACACGTTCTGTTTCAACAGATGTTGAAGGGCCATATCTCCCTCTACCCGTAACCACTCGGATGTTCAAAGACCCCTCGCTGGGGGGACAAGCCTTCCACTCCATGTCAGAAAAGAAAAACCCAAGGAAAACACCGAATGAATACAATTAAACAATATAGTGAGATCAAAATTTAACAAAATTAATCCAAACATAGGGTGGGGTGATCATATCAAGCTCACAGGATGGCAGACTAAATTGTGTTAAATTAGAGAATCAGTAAACATGTTTAGGATTGCCCTGTTAATACAGTTCTGGGTTTTGGCCATCTTGATTACAAGAAGGATATTTGTCATTTAAGATTATCCCAAAGTGACGTTCTGTTCACTAGTCAGGAAAGTGTCAAAATAATTAGGAAAGTTTCTGTATAGTATGTTTTGGGTGTCACCCTTTGGATTTCAGGCAACAAACTGACTTGTGCCAGCGAATGTATGGGAACAGCCCTTTGCTTCTAGCAGCTGTAAACTAGCATGGCATGTCTTTTTTTTTTTTTTAAATAGCACTTAAAATAGCTGGAGATTGTTACTGACGCAATCATTTTATTGCTGCTAGATCCTGTCTGCTATTTTATGACTTTTAATCTTGTGTTAATATGCTTTAAAAATATTTGTTTTAGTTGTTACTGCATAAATTGCCCTGAGCATACCTTTAATGGTGGGTGGCACATGCATTACGTACATACATATATACATACACACCTATCTACCTACATAATGCAAATGACAGAGATGAAGTGAAAAACATTATATAATTGCACCCAGCCCTCTTTCGCTCTCTTTCAATTCTGAAAACAGTGAGAGGGGGCAACAGGGGTGGGGGCAGCCCTGAGATTGAATGAAAATTATATTTATAATGGCAAAGGTAGCTACTAGTACTGTTGTACATTTTGAAACTCCCACCAAGACTGACAGAAAAAGCTCGAGGGGAATTCGGGCAAACACATTGGCAAGAAGGAATCATCAATAGAAATAGATTGGTGTTAGATTCAGGGCAAATAGCATTCTACTGAAAGAGCACTCAAACCCCAACCTCTTCAGAATCTGTTTCTGAGGAAAAGAAATACAATTCACCTTAAGAATTCACACATTTGTGAGACTTATTGTTTTTTCCAAGACATAAATTGAACACAAGATAATGCATAACTAAATTGCACACTGCTGGGGGGAAAAAGTACACACAAACCCATTCTAGTGAATGGTGGAAATATGTAAGTTTGCTAAATGCACCAAAAAAAATTGCATGCATTAAAACTGAGAAACAAATTACACATGAATTTCCACAGGGGAAAAACTTTCACAGTCTCTCAGCTACCCCCCACAGGAAAGATATATTGGGGGGGGAGGGGGGAGACCGGCATTGTCAACCTTTAGAGAAATGTAATGAAATAGTCATAAATTACTTTGGACAGCTAATTGTCCTTGTCCGGCTACCCAGCTCAGGCCTGAATGACAATTGGCTGCTAAAGGGAAGATAAGACAAGCAGAGATAAACAAAGCCAGAGGCTGTTTCCAGAAGGCTGGCTCCTAGCATTAATAAATCATGGCTCTTCCCATTGTAAGCTAGACAAGTGGAACTATAGTTGACTTTCCACACTGTCATGTCAACAATATTGTGTATTCTCCACCCCTGTATGCTATCCGGTCATCCAGCTTGTACAAGAGCCCACTCCAGACAACTAGTGTCAGTCTCATATTGTTGCAATAGCACAAAAGGGGGAGAAGAAGCTGTGTGGTCCCAGTACAAAGTCCAAAAATACGGATGGGTAAAATCTTTATTAGAGTACTAAAATGACAAAAACAAACACAATCTGGTGTTGAAGTGCAGCAGGATTCTTCATCAACCTGGAAACTGTTAAGCTTGTGGGGGTAGAGAACAGGGCAGGAAATTGAGAATTTCCTGTAGTCCCCCAGATAATCTTCGGAAGGTTATGGCCAGGCTCTCTTGCTTACAGTGAACTTCAAAACAGATTAAATCCAAATGCAAAAGTAGACAATACCTTTACAGACTACTGAAAGAAATCACCATACAATAAATGAGCTTTTGTAAATAAAACACCACTTCATCAGGTTTGTACCAGTGTGAAGAACTTGAAGTCCAAAAGTTAAAATCTAAACAAACATGGCAAGAGGGGTTTTGCCAGGAGAGTTTCTCTTAGATGTTCTATCCAGTAGTTCTTGGCAAGGTGGGTTTTGCCAGGCTTGTCTCTTAGATGGAAGTCAGGAGTCTGGTTGCTGTTTTATGGTTACAGCTTAGGCAGAAGGAAAACTCCGATTTCAAACCCCCACTGAGGCACCGCCATCATCATCCATGCCGTGAGGGAGCAGCCCGGGTAGGTGGGGCTCATCAGCCTTGGAAGGCAGCCCATCTAGGAGAAGGAAAACTCCGATTTCAAACCTCCACTGCCTTGTGGCTATATCCACTGATGGAAAAGGCTTCAGGAGTCAACGTCGAGGCAAAATCCGGAGCCGGAGTCCCGGAGGCAGTTCGTGTCGTTCTGGCAACTCCTGCGACGTCGCTGGAACCAGTTGTATTGGCTCTTGCCTTTCCACTGGACTATTTCAGCGACGTGGAGAGGGGGGATTTGCTGCTTGGGTAGCAGCCTATCCTCCATATTGTTTTGCCCGGGCTTCATGCTCTGGAGAGGACACTCCAGCTTCGCATAGCGCGTCGAAGCAAAATCAGGGAGCTGGACGGGGGACAGATTGTATTTGTCTTCAGTGTGGAAGGGATTGTCACTCTCGAATTGGCCTTCTCAGCCACACTAGACGCTGTTCCAAGTCCTCCATACAGAGCACGTTACCATAGTCTCTCGAGACTGAAGGATGCCTACTCATTAGGCAGCTGTGGAATGAGTGTAACAGCCCCGTTCTCCAAAGAAAGAAACACAGACACACCTCTCAATTTGGCCTTTGTTCAAAACAGATATGTTTATGCTTGGGGGGGGGGGGAGTTGTCAACACAGAAAACCCGAGTCCTCCATCTGAGAAATGGGGTGATAATTTAGTAAACTCAATAGGTTTAGTCAATTGGGGTCAGATTAAAGCCAAAATGATATTATCTAGTGGTTGCAGTCCTGCTGTGCTGCAACCACTGTGTCTTCTTGTTGGTGCTATTTCTTGATATCCTCAGTTCCATTGCAGTAAAGTGTAGCTATGTGGTCCACACAAAAAAAAATTCAAATGCAAAAATAGGTGATACCTTTATAGACCACTAAAAAATCATCATGCAATAAATGAGGTTTCATGGATAAAACACTACTTCATCAGGTTTGTATCCAGTGTGAAAAACAGGTGCTACAAGAATCAGCTTGAGGTGTCAGGCTAAATACAGCTTATTATCTTTCTCTCCTTCCTCTAGCTGCTACAGATGGCTATCTAATTAAATGAGAGATCCTTAAGAAATGGCATTAAGTACCTCTTAATTTAGCTATGATTGCCTATTAACTATTTTTACACTATCATGCATACTTGAAGAATGTAATTATGTAAAAAAACTATACTGCTGAAAAGGCAATAATTGAAATTTTTTAAAAATTAGACTTGATTTTGTTTCATGTTATGTCTCAGTAACCCTCTTCCATTTAAGTCAGGGCTGGGAAACCTGTATTTCTTCAGATGTTGAACTACACCTCCCACCATGTTTTACCACAAGTGACAATGCCTAGGGTTGATTAGTTTTGGCATCTGACAATATCTAAAGGACGAGATTCCCCAGCTTTCATTTTAGCAGTGTTTTCCTGATATTTATGCTGCAAAGGCATTTAGTAATAGTTAAAATTCTGATTTTTTAAAAAATCAACATGTTTATAAAATGGTACTAAATACTATGGGGCATCTAGTGTGGTGTAGTGGACAGAGTGACAGATTAAGACAGTCGAGAGTCTTGTCAGCACATGACTAACTAACTAAATAGTATAGTGGATATGTGCTTGGGCTGTGATAGATTTGCCTGATCGATGCATCCCTACCCATGTCAAAACTTCTCTCTTCAAAAATATGGGGACAGCAGTATTAAGACTCCCTATACCTGCATAAATTGCATTACTTTTCTGCAAAGAAAATCTGGTGCTTTAAAAAAAAAAGAATGAAGCTAATAGAAAACATGTAAGAATTCAAAAGCAGATGATGTTCTGTACTTAGAAATATTACTTTTTAAGTAACACAAGTCCTCAGCCTGGGTGATGGAAGATTCTGGTACTTGTAATCTGATAAATCAAAAAATAAGGTTGGGTTCCTTTAATAGATGAGTAATATATGTATGGTGCAGAACAAGAAACTTTTCCAAGCTCTGCTGACAACCCTGTGTGGATGTGACATAAAATGTAAATGAGAGAGGTCTGGCAATTTCACAGTCAGCACCTAACGCAGAATCAGACAAGATGGCAAGCAGATTCCTATCTCCTGTAGGATCCCCCTGCTCCCTACTTTTCTTTACAGAGCTCCAGAGTTCTCAACAACCAAAACCATAGTTACACATGAAACAGAATGAGCAGGAGCAGTCCTGCCATTAATGGCAGAGCACTGGAAGTCTCAAATACACTGCTATGTAATATTACCAGAGGTGGATCCTGCTGCGAGAGGCTAGCTGCCACTAGCCTTCTTTTTCTGGATTCCTGGATCACTCACACCCTCCTTTTTGTCACAAGATGAGGAGAAGGAAAATAGTAGTGATGGAATGAAGAGCAGCAGGACCTCCACACAACACCAGAGGAGACAAAACAAAAGGAGGAAAAAGAGGCACCCAGCTGACCACTTCCAGAAAGAGTGCCCATGTGACCTCTTCCTCTTTCTCACCCCGTGAGGAAGACGTCCTCACAGTCTAGGGGGAAAGGTAAAAAAAAATCACCTGTGCCACCCTCTTTCCCCTTTTCTTAGCTGTCAAGGTAGGGGACACAGAAGGAGCCTCCCCAAATGAGGCGAGAACTGTGAACACATTATTGTGTCCTCTGAGCAATGACAGCACCCTGTCAACTGATCCTTCCACTCTGGAAAAACCACTTAATTGCTTCTGACACAAGCAAAGGAGAAGCTCTCAAGGTGGCCAACAAAATTGCAGGACAGATTGTTTTCTGTTTTGTCTCCTCTAGCACTGTGTGAGAGTGCAGCGAACACCAACTCCAGGCCTGTTGTATCTCTCCTTTTTATTTCCAGTCCTATGGCAAAGGGAAGCATGGAACTGTCAATTGTCAAGCTTCAGTACCCGGGTGCAGCATGGCAAACTGTTGCTGCTGGTTGTGGGTGTGAGTGTGCACACATGTATGTTTGAGTAGGAGAGCCTAGGCTGCCCCTGAGAAGGAGCTGCCATTGCCCTATTTCCTCCAGCCTATTTATTTGTTGTGCTTGTTTTATGTTTACAGGGAGTTTGTCACACAAGGGAATATTCAAAAATTGGTTCCATTGTCTATAGTTGGAAGGGATAAGAGTACATTCCCTCACCTATTTCCCAACTTTTTCCTTTTCTACTGAATGTCTTGACCAAGCCTCAACATCTGAGGTAAAGATAGAAACTTTGGTTGTGGTAAATGACACAGATACTGCTTGACATTAGACTACACACACACACACACACACACACAATGTATAATAATCCACACCCACCAAAATTCATTCTTTGGTACAACTGTTAAGGGCATTAGAGTCCCTATTTCATTGTAGCTGGCTGGATAGCTGAGTGGGTTGGGTACCTGGTTGTGGAGCCATAGGTCAGAAGTTTGGTTCCCACTATGCCTCCTGCAATAACAGCCAACCTGCGTGGCCTTGGGCAAGCTACGTGGTCCCAGAACACTCCCAGAAGAAGGAAGTAGGAAACTACCTCTGTATACGCCGTACCTAGAAAACCCTGAGAAGAATCACCATAAATTGGAATTGACTTGATAGCACATTGTTGTTAATTTATTTTTAGCTGGTCACTACAGAGTGTACCTTCTGATCACTATCCTCTGTACCTTAACATCTTTTTCCACCTCATACTTTCACAACAACACGTTTTTGCCAGTCCTTTTTTTCCCAGAAGCACAATATGTATAAAAGCACTGATATTCTTGAGGTTGCCAGGATAAATAGTAAATAATATCAGACAAACGATGCTGTTTTATGTTGCTCTTTCCTGGTTAAGACCACATGTACTTCGGCTTACTTTTTACCCCGTGACCAAAGTGAACGACAAGAAGGAAACTGAAGTGTTAATGTTATTATTATTCTTTTAATGTCAACTCTAATGTTTCTGAAGCATAAATAGAGTGTTGCTTTGGAAATAAAGAGATTGTTTTACTTAGAGGCACAGCTTTTCCTGTATGGAAAACATCTTTTTTTAAAAAACTAGCATTTTCCATTAACTTGCTTAAAATTTCAGTAGAGCTGTCAAAGTACTGATGGAAGAACAGATGTAGGCTAGGTCTCATGCTGGAACAAAACTGCTGACTGTGAGGTGTTGAAATATTTTCCTATAATGATGAATAGAATATGTGGTACAACCTTTGACTTCCCTTGGTATGTATCATCATACAACAGCTATAATACATCTCAGTGTATTGATTGTAGCACACTTAGTGCTGACACTAAAGTTGCCACCTTTGCAGATGACCTCACTAGCCATTTAATAGAAACTGCATAATCAAGACTTAATAGAGGATGCTTTTCGCTGTTTAACAATTTATCATCTGCCTCAGAGCAAGCTATTGTTAACAGAAACATCGCTTAAAACAACTGGAGCTGGTTTAAAAGTTGACTGTGTTACCTGATGAAGCTATTTTGTTTATGGGAAGATTTTGCATTTTCAAAGACAGCGTATATGTTTCACTTATGCTTTTCCCCCTTGAACACCTGGATGTAAAGTTAGTTATAAATTAGCATCATCTACTGAACAGAAAGGTGCCCTGTTCTGATCTTTGACAACAGTCAGAAGTGCAGAAAGGAGCAAGTGAAGTGAATGTGTGCAGATTGCACTGCTGTTAAAAGGCACAACTACAATGTACAGCTGGGAAATTAGCAGCTCTACCAGCATGATCTGTTTTCAAGGCTGCCAACATTATCTGGCAGGGCGGCTATACTTTTAATGTCAGAGGTATCAAAGTTCAGCTGGTGAAGCTTTTGCCAAGAAGAGCTGACTGCATGAAGGACACTGTGCAGCTTTCTGTCTCTTTTCTCCTTGGGAGACTGTTGTGGGGGAAGAAAGATGGAAGAAATGGTGGGAAAATACAAACATGCAACAAGCACAAGACAACGTTATTGGAAAACTCATTCAGAATCCCCTGGAGTCTTGCTCTGTTTATGCAAGGGTAACACACACACACACACCCTCTGTAAGAAAAACAATTGCAACCTTAACCTGTTTGTAAGTATTTAAAATACTTGTATCACCTGCTCTGTGCCTGTGTAGTGAAAAAAGCTATAGACTGAAGATTCCTTTTTAAAAATGTTAATGTAAGCTGTGACTTTTAAACAATTAACGGACAGACATTTGCAGATGATAATCCTTAAAACCTTCACCTGCTGCTTTCTACAGATCAGACTACCCTTAGAGGCTCAGAAATAGGACTGGCCATTTTCACTTTTGTTGTTATTGGACAGTTTTAAATGGACATGATGGGGTTGGGTACCAAAAGAAAGAAAGAAAGAAAGAAAGAAAGAAAGAAAGAAAGAAAGGGCTCTGTGCCACCAATAATTGCTTAGAAGAGGAAATGCAAGATTTCATGCTTCACCAAAACTATTGAAAGCACAGGAGCCCTCTCCCATTTTTCATTTGGTCATCCTATGATAGGGAGAAGACCTTTTTGGCAGACATAGTGACTTTTGGAAGGGAGTGTTAATCATTACAATGTGACATTTTTTTATATTTCTTTTCTTTGGAGTTCTTTCAGGGATCTTCTATTATATTTCATTATCATTTTTTTTTCATACTATGAAATTCATTTTATTTCATGTAACCACAGGCATGTATTGTTGTCAATGAATTATTTGTATTAATGGATAAAATCAGTTGCAGAACCAAAAAGCAAAGGCATTACCTCAAAGAAAGCATTATCTTGAGAGCTAATATGTTGTAGCCGATAGAGCTGAAGGACTAGGACTCAGGAAACGTGGGTTCAAATCCCAGCTTGGACATGGAAACTCCCTGAAAGATGGCCCTGGTACAACCATCCTTTACATTTCTCACATATCTTGAAAGGTAGATGCAACTTGATGGCATATAACACACCCTCACTATATGTTCCTTTGTTGGAACATGTTAATTAAGAGTGTGGCTGCATTGGAGAGCTTTGCTGTGATTTGATTTGCAGGCTGTATTACATCTGAAATTGCACACAGTGCTCACACAGGGGCTGCAGATTGATTTGGGAATTCACTGTTCATGCTGGTTGCTATGAAAGTCACATTCCAGCCCAAAGCCCAACCCCGCAATTCCTTTTTTCCTGGTTCTGCTTCTGCTGATCCTTTGATGGTTTGCAGCCCAGAGGAGTCCTGTACCCCCGAGCAGGAGGAGGCACAGCCAAGTGCCAAGGAAACGTTTGCCTCAGCGGAGACACCCACGCAGTGCAGTGAGACTTTGCCTGGGGGTCAGTGTGAAGCAGCTGAAACCCCAACTGAATAGTCTCATAAATCCCCCAGTTGGGGTAGGATTCTTAAATGTTCAGCCAGGAAAGAGCCATAGGAGGGGCTGATAGATATGTTGACTGGATCCCAGGATGCTGGCAGGGGTGGGGAGGAGATTTTGTCCCCTGATATGGTTCAGGAGGACCCAAGGAGGGGGTATGTGCCAGCACAAATGTACCAGACATTGTTTGCAGACAAGCCAGTTAGAATTTCTGTGGCTCTCAGCCAAGTATTCTCTCTTGGGATCCTCCCCACTCAAACTTATGACTACGGCATTTCTGAAAAACGTTTCTATAGCAATAAAAAAGAACATGGAACTACTGATTTCTAGTGACATAAACTACTTTAAACTTGTTTAAACTCTCTGATGATCCACTTCCATGCTATGTAGCATATCGGTCTTGTGCAAGTGTTTCGGCATCCTCTCATGTAATATGTAGTGCTGTCATATTACATGGGAGGACGCCTTAGTGTCTTATAGTGTTTAAGCTATATGTCACCAGAAATTAGTAATTCCTACATGAGTTACTTGAAAGTAAGGGAAGGGAGTGAACCTGAATGAAATAATTCTGAGTTGTGAATCATGATGTATTTTACAAAATTACTGTTCAAATTTTTGATGTTCTGTATGCTGAGACTATGAAGTACCTTTTCCATGTTCTTTTTCTATTTCTATGGAAAAGTTTTTTCAGAAATGTAGTAGCTGAGAACCTTTAAATTAGCTTCAGAGCAAGCCATACTCATGGTGTTTTGCTTTTGCATGCCCCCTCATCCTACACATCAAGCCCAACTGGACGGGAAGCTGTTTTTAAAAGAAGAAGTAGTAGCTTGGAGGAGGAGAGGATTTGCGGAGAAAGGTGAATGCTGCAGATATTCCCCCTCCCATCTTTACAACAATGTCTGCGGGGGAGGGGGGAAGAGCCTGATTGAATCCTCCTGACATGAAAAAGTTGAAGCTGTGTGTGTGCGTGTGTGCGCATGTATGTGCACGTGTGTGTGTGCATGCACACCGTCAAGTCAATTCTGACTTATGGCAACCCTTTCTAGGGTTTTCTAGATAGATAATACATGGAAGTAGTTTACCATTCCCTTCTTCTGGGGGCATCCTGGGACTGTGCAGCTTGCTCAAGGCCACACAGGCTGGCTCTACGTGCAGGAGGCACAGTGGGGAATTGAACTTTCAACCTTTGGCTCCACAGCCAGATAGCCTAAGCCAGGATGAGGAAAAAAAGCCACTTTGGCAGCGAAATGGCTGGACCGATTCAAATCAGCCTTATACATCATTCCAACAGTAAAAAATACTTCAAATTCACCTGTTTTATGAGCAGAACAATTCCTGCAATATTTGACCATGTATTGCCCTCTGAAAATCAGTTTCTTTGCACTCTTAAAGCAATGTATCATTTGTAGCAATATAAATAAAACAATAACTCAAAAATGAGCTCCAAAAGGAATCCCATGTGTAGGAATAACCTGAGAAGTCAAGATTGGTATATTTTTGTGATAGTCATGCCGTCTTGCTCTTGTATTTCTTTCTCACCAAATAGGTAGGAAATCTGCAATTGTCCAAACAGATAGGGTATCTTTTTTTTGCTATTTGTTGTTTTATGTTTGCAAAGGCATTGAGAATTGTTTTACTTCTTCCACCATGTCCCCCTATTTAGAAAGACAGTTGCCAGAGTTCCAGGCTTGGGGATTAACGGTTAAAATCCAATTTAAATCTGTAGCACAGATGCTTTTCTAGCTGACAGTGTCTTCCCTGTGACCTGTCTCTTTCTGTCCTTTGCAACATATTGTTTACCTCAGGAAAGCCTTGCTTTCATGGCGTATGGCTATAAAATGTGTGGACGTCTGAAAGAAACCAACAGTGTTTTCCAGAGGATTCAGACATTCCACCTCTGGGGATTGAAAAGGGAAACTGGGAAAACAGTGCTGGGTCAACAAGGAAACATGATCCACCACTAGGGAAATGTTCTAATCTATTTCTAACTCATGATATTAGGAGACCAGAGGGTTGGCCTGAAGCCAGCCCAAATAAAGAAACCCAAGCCAGAAGAGAAAGCAAAATGGGAGGGGGCACAGATGACTACTTTTGGAACAACATTATGCACATCTGTAAATCATCTATTAAATCATATTAAGATGTCCACCTGATCTTAGCCAATTTGATTGCATAGACACACGCTGATACACTTAAAGGTTACAGAGCTAAATATAGCTGATTTCCAGTGTTTTCTATATAGTGCAATCCATCAATTATCTTGTCAGTCAGCTGGTAAAAAAGGCATGCAGCTCATTACATGCATTCCTAAACACAGGGAAATGGGCTTTTGTGGTGCCTGAGATGCACCACTCTGAAGTGTTCTTTTGTATATAAAGAGTGTGATCAGAGGCTATGGCTGAACATCAGTGGGACTGTTCTGTCAGCCCAGTTCAGCTACTCCATCTGGTCCAGGGTGGGACATGCTACTCCATCAAGAGGACCTTCATCAGCCCAACACTACTGGCCCTCAATGAGGGGTGTCAGGTGGCTGGGATCAGTGCTTAAAACTTGATCCCAGCTCTAAGCTTTGGAAAGCAGGGAGCTGATGAATGCAACTCAGCCCCAGCCATGGACACTGGGCAGTGGAGGGCTATTGGCAGAAACTAAGCCACTCTGTGGACTCAAGGACTGGAGAAACCAGGGGTCTGAACTGAAAGTATAACCTGCTTCCCTACTGTAATAAAGATGAGTTACGACTTATCCAAGTGTCCAGAATCCACAGAGCCTATGGTCGAGGAAACCCACCTGACCATCCTGTCCCTGGGTGAGAGTGGCAGCGGTCACAGTACCTGAAGCAGAAAATTCTGTAAGTACCTTCCCCCATCTCCTTGGTAGCAAATACACAACAGTAACATAGCAGTATGTAACTTTTTGCTGCCTTTACATAGTATCCACAATCTGCAGCCTAAAACAGCTACCTCATTCTACTTAATGTTAGACCCAGCATTAAGCTGTTGGGGTGGGTGGGTCTTGTTTGTTTGTCGGCAAGCTCTATGCTAAATTTCTTCAAGCGAAATTGGAAGACTGGCTGACAACATGTAACATACTAGGCCCAGAACAAATAGGGTTTCGCCACGGCAAGTCCACCCTTGACCACTGTGCTGTATTATCACATTTAGTCTCCAAATACAGTGGGAAATCTGGAAACAAACTTTTCGCTGCCTTTTTGGATCTCAAGGCGGCCTTTGACTCAATCCCGAGAGAGTTGCTTTGGGTCAAGTTGGCCAGGATGAACATAGATCCCAGATTGCTTTCCCTGATTAAAAACCTGTATACACGCACTAGTTGCCAAGTCAGGTACAATCTTCAGGGGAATCTAACTCCAGAAATTCCAATTTGTAAGGGTGTAAAACAGGGCTGTATCCTTGCTCCAGCACTTTTTAATCTATTTCTAAACGATCTAGCCCCAGCTTTATATGCAATCAATGGACATGCCCCTAAACTTGCCCACCGCCACGTCCCCATCCTTTTATATGCGGACGACGCTGTTCTACTGTCATGTTCCCAAATTGGATTGAGGCGTTTATTACGTCAAGCTATGACCTACCTCAACGTTAATGAGTTAACCTTAAATCATGGGAAAACAAAGATTTTAGTTTTCTCTAAATCTTGGAAACAACGTTCATGGTCAATACAGGGAAACTCTATTGAGCAGGTCAAAACAGTCAAATATCTGGGGATTAATTTTTCCTATAATGGGAGCTGGGTAACCCATCGCAAGTGCACTCTATCAGTGGCAAGAACCAGTGCCTTGGCTATTGCCCGTTTTTTTTTATCTGAAAGGGAATCGATATGTCCCCATGGCCCTAAGAGCTTTTAACGCAAAATCCAGCCCCCAACTTTTATATGGGGCCCCTATATGGATCGAAGCCTTCGATCACACCACCGAAGGCTTACAATCCCTTTTTTTGAGGAAAATACTTGGACTACCCAACTGTGTCCCTTATGCTGCACTATGCATGGAGACTGGATTGTTACTGCTGGAATCCCGTGCCTGGCTCTCGACTTTTAAGTTTTGGCTTCGCCTTTTATTTAACCCTGAACAGAACGCTCTCATCTTTTTGATGCTGCTGGACCATCATGCATCTAAATGGTTGACAGTGATCCGGAAGAAAACTATATCCCTAGGAATTTCCTTGGACGCATTTTATCTGTCCTCTGCCTCGGCTTTATTTCAGTCAATTAAATGCAGACTGTTAGATATCCAACTGCAACATCTGACTGAGGCAGCTCGGAAAACCTGCTCCCCTAGTTACCTGGGTCTATCCCAGAATCCAGAGCTTCTAGCTCCCTATTTTCTTTTTCTAACTGATCCTCACCAAAGAAGAGCATTCATGCTGGCAAGATTTAATGCACTACCGTCGGCCATTTTATTTGGTAGATATTGCAGAATCCCACACAATCTTAGACGATGCCCTTGTAGCCAAGGAGTCATCGAAACAGTTTCCCATGTTCTTTTGGACTGTCCTTTCTATAACAGCCCCCGAGCAAGATTTTTAGATCCATTGCTCTCTGGCTATCAAGGTCTCTCTGACAATGCCAAGGTTTGCTTTTTAGTCCAGGGGAAAGTCAAGCATGTCACCACTTACGTTGCTTGCTTTTTACAATCTGCGATCCAAACTAGAGAGACTATCTCTCAGGTATAGCCTATGGCTGTACCAATCCCCCCAATTTTAACCAGGTTAAAGGTTCTATCATTCCTTATAATCCCTCTATCGGTCTAAAGTATACTGTACTTTTAATGCCAATAAAGGTCTGTATGTATGTATGTATTTTTTTTTTTTGTCTTGTCTTGTTATTGTGGGAGAGATATAAAGGCCATGATTCCTTCTTCCCCACCTCTACCACAGGTCGTGTTGTGTTATCAGCCCTCTTCTCACTGGCTACCTTGCAATCTGAGCATGTTGTTTCTTCTAGCAGGTTTGAGGGGTTATTATGCAACAGGGCTGGAAGATAAAGTCCCCCCCACCTTCACAGGTGTGTCTGATGGGGACACGGGAGAGGGCCTTCTCTGTTGCTGCTCTCAGACTTTGGAACTCCCTCCCACAGGAGGCCAGACTGGTCCCATCTTTGCTGTCCTTCCAAAAGCAAAGACCTTACTATTTAGGCAAATCTCCCCTCAGTGACTGGCTGCCTGAGTAGAATTTTTAAATTGATTGTTATGCTTTACTGCTTTGTAAATTTTTTTGGTATTGCTTTTGTTTACCATTTCTCGGAGTGGTATTTGTTTGATCCTTTTTATTATTTGTATTCTTATTCTTTTTAGCTTTAAATATTGTGTTTTAATGATGTAAGCTGCCTTTGTATACTCTGTTTTTAGCTTTAAATATTTTAGCCTTAACATCATCTTATGAAGAGAATTTATACAAAATGTTTTATAGATGGCATTTACCACCTGATAGATTAGCTAAAATGGTTTCTAATCGGTCAAGTAAATGCTGGAAATGTCATAAAAAACTGGAACTTACCATCACCTTTGGTGGACATGTGATAAAGCAAAAATGTTCTGGATAAAAATACATATTTGGCTTGTTAAAATAATCAAAAAACATGTAGATTTTAAGCCAGAATTCTTTCTATTAGGTATAATACCAGAAAGTGTTGATAAACAAAATGTATATTTAATACTGCATATTTTAACAGTCATGAGGATTATATTTGCACAGTACTGGAAGAATGAAGAAACACCTCCAGATGAAGAAATAATTAAAAAGATATTGGACTGCGCAGAAATGGGCAGACTGACATTAAAAATCAAAGGTAAGGAAGATTCAGAATACTATCAAACTTGGAATCTGTTTTATCAATGGCTAGAAGCACGTTGTATAGATTAAGGGCTTAATATGTACTGTAATTGTATTAACAAATGACTATAAGCGGAACCCAGGTGACATGATGTTAAATAAGTACGGACGGACTTTATAAATAATTATAATAATAAAAAGAAAAAGAAAAAAACATTTAGCTTTAAACTGCTTTTGTACTTTTTAAAGAGAACGGTGTGGTAAAATACTTTAAGGAGAAAGGTGGTGTTTGAAATATTAAATAACATTAAATAAAACTTCTATCCAGTGGGGGAAATGGCCTAACCTTCTCCTTTGCCTTGAATGGCAAAAATGAACAGGTGAACTTTTTTATTTTTGGAAGGATAGGTGACCTAGAAATATATATATTGCTAAAGTTGCTGGACTGGTTTTCCATTTTTTTGAAAACCCTTGGCTGGGTTGCTGTAATATATTGTATATGAGACTGAGTGTCGTTGAAAATAGTTCAGAAGTTTCAACTTGTACAGAACTTGGCTGCTAACATTGTCACTGATTATCAAAATAAATACCTATGGAGAACAATATGAATGGAGTTGGGGTGGGGAAGGAATCCTACCCAGTGATCTCTAGAATCAGCAGGCATTTTTTAAAAAACCCTGAAAACCTCATTACTACACACTAAGAAGAGTGTGAGTGGAGAAAATGTCCCCATGTTGTTGTTGTTGTTTAGTCGTTAAGTCATGTCCGACTCTTCGTGACCCCATGGACCAGAGCACGCCAGACCCTCCTGTCTTCCACTGCATCCTGGAGTTTGGTCAAAGTCATGTTGGTAGCTTCGATGACACTGTCCAGCCATCTCGTCCTCTGTCGTCCCCTTCTCCTCTTGCCTTCACTCTTTCCCAACATCAGGGTCTTTTCCAGGGAGTCTTCTCTTCTCATGAGATGGCCAAAGTATTGGAGCCTCAGCTTCAGGATCTGTCCTTCCAGTGAGCACTCAGGGTTGATTTCCTTCAAAATGGATAGGTTTGTTCTCCTTGCAGTCCAGGGGACTCTCAAGAGTCTCCTCCAGCACCACAATTCAAAAGCATCAATTCTTCGGCAGTCAGCCTTCTTTATGGTCCAGCTCTCACTTCCATACATCGCTACTGGAAAAACCATAGCTTTGACTATGCGAACCTTTGTTGGCAAGGTGATGTCTCTGCTTTTTAAGATGCTGTCTAGGTTTGTCATCGCTTTCCTCCCAAGAAGCAGGCGTCTTTTAATTTCGTGGCTGCTGTCACCATCTGCAGTGATCATGGAGCCCAAGAAAGTAAAATCTGTCACTGCCTCCATATCTTCCCCTTCTATTTGCCAGGAGCTGATGGGACCAGTGGCCATGATCTTAGCTTTTTTGATGTTGTGCTTCAGACCATTTTTTGCGCTCTCCTCTTTCACCCTCATTAAGAGGTTCTTTAATTCCTCCTCACTTTCTGCCATCAGAGTGGTATCATCTGCATATCTGACGTTGTTGATATTTCTTCCAGCAATCTTAATTCCGGTTTGGCATTCCTCCAGTCCAGCCTTTCGCATGATGTATTCTGCATATAAGTTTTTTGCTGCCTCCTGTACAATGTTACGAGCCTCCATCCATAGTTCTTCAGGCACTCTGTCTACCAAATCTAGTTCCTTAAATCTCTTCTTCACTTCCACTGTGTATTCATAAGGGATTTGGTTTAGATTATATCTGACTAGCCCAGTGGTTTTTCCTACTTTCTTCAGTTTAAGCTTGAGTTTTGCTATAAGAAGCTGATGATCAGAGCCACAGTCAGCTCCAGGTCTTGTTTTTGCTGACTGTATAGAACTTCTCCATCTTTGGCTACAGAGAATATAAGCAATCTGATTTCGGTGTTGCCCATCTGGTGATGTCCATGTGTAGAGTCGCCTCTTGTGTTGTTGGAAAAGAGTGTTTGTGATGACCAGCTTGTTCTCTTGACAAAACTCTATTAGCCTTTGCCCTGCTTCGTTTTGAACTCCAAGGCCAAACTTACCTGTTGTTCCTTTTATCTCTTGACTCCCTACTTTAACATTCCAGTCCCCTATAATGACAAGAACATCTTTCTTTGGTGTCAGTTCTAGAAGGTGTTGTAAGTCTTCATAGAATTGGTCAATTTCAGCCTCTTCAGCATTGGTGGTTGGTGTATAAACCTGGATTACTGTGATGTTGAAAGGTCTGCCTTTGATTCGTATTGAAATCATTCTATCATTTTTGAGATTATATCCCAGTACAGCTTTTCCCACTCTTTTGTTGACTATGAGGGCTACTCCATTTCTTCTACGGGATTCTTGCCCACAATAGTAGATATGATAATCGTCTGAATTGAATTCGCCCATTCCCATCCATTTTAGTTCACTGATGCCCAGAATGTCAATGTTTATTTTTGCCATCTCCTGTTTGACCGCATCCAACTTACCAAGGTTCATAGATCTTACATTCCAGGTTCCTATGCAGTATTTTTCTTTGCAGCATTGGACTTTCCTTTCACTTCCAGGCGCGTCCACAGCTGAGCATCCTTTCGGCTTTGGCCCAACCACTTCATTAGCACTGGAGCTACTTGTACTTGTCCTCCGCTCTTCCTCAGTAGCATGTTGGACGCCTTCCGACCTGAGGGGCTCATCTTCCAGCGTCATATCTTTTTGCCTTTTGTTTCTGTCCATGGAGTTTTCTTGGCAAAGATACTGGAGTGGCTTGCCAGTTCCTGCTCCAGGTGGATCGCGTTTAGTCAGAACTCTCCACTATGACCTTTCCGTCTTGGGTGTCCCTGCATGGCATAGCCCATAGCTTCTCTGAATTACTCAAGCCCCTTCGCCACGACAAGGCAGCAATCTGTGAAGGAGAATGTCCCCATAGATGGGCACATCTTTGGATGCACAGCTGAAAATGCATGAAGCTCTTAAGGCTGAAGACAAGCTCTGGACAAGAGCTGAAGGAATTGCCAGTTCCACAAAATATTAAACAAGACACAAAAAGCCATAGTGGTGGGCACCTCCAGAGGAATGGGAATTGCAGAAAATCCATGAAGCACAGGAACTGGCATTCATTTGGATCTGTGGGATCTCTTCCTCAAGTCCCCACTCACTAAACAATAAGCATATTATTGCCAGGAAAGGCTGAATGCTCTACCACTGGCCATTGATAAACTCCCTGATCTCTGGCCTTATTCACATACATGGCCCCCATTTATCCTCAGTTTACAAAAGGGATGTGCATAAAGATCACCTCTTCCTTTTTATTATTTCTAAACTTTAGTCAGTGGCTGAAATCCTGTTTGCACTACTATGCCACATAAGGCTGATGATGGTGGAGAATTTTCAGAGGTGGGATTTCCAGTCCCCTCAAAGATCCCAAGGACCCCATGACATCCCTTTCATCCTGGGGAAGCTGGGGGGGGGGGTGTCACAGAACTGGGGGAAGGTCTTTCATTTCCAAAAACTGTTGCCACCAGTAAAGTCATCCCAGTGGCAATAATTTTCAGAAAGTAAACACCTTCCCTCCCATGGTCCCCAGTAGCTTCCCTGTGATGAAGGGGATTTCATGGGACCCTCAAGATCTTTGGGGGTGAGGATTGGAAAATTTTCATTTCCAAAATATCACCAAGGCTGATGACATCATCAGGGCATAACATACAGAGCAGGATTTCAGACATGTTATTTCAGTCACTAATGGTAAGCATTAATAATTTTCAGCAGCAGTTTAATCACTAATAAAAAGAATCTATTTCGAAACATAACTCAAGTAAGCAAAACTTGAACAACACTATCTTTCCATCAGAATGTACAATGGAAAATGACCCCTGACATTTGATTATTCTGCTTTACAAGATTTCTTCTAGTTACTCCTCTGCCCCTTATCTTCACTGATTTATAACCAGAATAAAATATTGATTTAGGCCTTGCACTAGAGCAAACTCAGGCTATATCCAACTTTAAATGAATTTAAAACAAGCAGCAGCTTCCTCTGTTCATATTGATTTATGCCATTTCCTTCCACTAAGCTGGAAGAAATTCTAGGGACACTTGTCCCAGCCCCATTGTCCTCGGAAGGAGAGTGGACTAGGGACGTGGTATTTCTTGTGTATTGTCTTTAGATTACAACAGTGCACACTGTGTACCCTCTAGCTTGTTGGAAGTAGAAGGGAAGGTGTTGTCTGCTGGAGGGCACAACTCTATAAACAAATTGTGCAACAGTATACACCATCAAATTGCTTGACCACGGTAAGTCAGGGTTAATGGGAATCCCTAGCTTCACATGTTGGAACTGGGATTCTCTGTAGAATGTCGCAACCACCATACCATAAAACGTATTGACCTACATTGCCATTGTCTGTTTCAATTTGATGGATGCATTTGCCATGGCTGCCTGGTGCTAATCAGGAACATGTCTGCTTAACTACATCGGTACTATAACATAAGGGGCAGCAATGCTATTAAGCATGGTGAGGCAGTGGTCTCAGTGGTAGATGCTGTTGGAGTTTTATTTACAACCTTGTATGCTGTCTGCAGTATGAGTGTCTGGGAGGGATTTTTCTGGGCTGAGAGACTGTCTATCTAGCCAGCACTAACCAATCATTCCTTCCAGATGTTGAAATTCAAAGAGAGACCTACTTCTCTGCTGGGTATCTCTTCCCCTCTCTTTCATTGGTTGATAGCAGTTGTTAGTTGCTGTTGATCTCATTGGTTGGCTGCTAGAATGTGACCAGTAAAGAAAGCAGTATACACAAGACTGTGATTTCAAGCAACTACAAGTAAAAATACTTCTTTTATTCTTTCTCTTACAAAGGTTAAGTGCCAGTAAATGAGAAGGGGATGGACTCTTGGGAACTTGTAGCTTTGCTCCTCTGTGGATTTCTGTACTTCTACTGTGTAGCAAAAAGGAGAATTTTATCAGAAAATTAAAACTCTGAAACAGATGTTGTAGGGTAACTGTAACAATCTAGCTTTTTCTCTCTGTTGAAAGACAGTATAGCTTATATTACAAAACCTGTCTTTGGTTCCCCATTGCTTCAGATATAGTGGAGGAAATATTATCAATGTTCACATAACATTCATTTACCAGTCCAGAATGGGGGAATGGGTGCCATCTTGTTCTTCACCCAAGGACACAAAGTATCTTGGACCAACTCTGAATAACACAGAGTGAATAAAGTGCTGTGGTTGGAGTACTTGACTGGGACTTGGCAGACCCAGTGTCTAGTCCAAAAAAATGGGCCATGAAATTCACTGGGTGACCTTGGGTCAGTTGTCGTCTTTCAGCCAGACCTACTTCTGTTGGGCTGTTGTTAAAATAAGTGAGGAAAGAGGTGAGTCATGTATATCAGCCTAAGATCACTGGAACAAATGTAACTAAGATATAAGAAGCATTTCCAGTCCACTCAGTGTACCCATGTAGGGCTGTACATTGGGAGTGAGAAAGAATATGCCTGCCACACAGGTTGCTGGCCTGGTGTATCTCCTTCCAGCACACCAAATCATTGGAGAAAAAGGGAGCAGCTCCACCCACCCATTTATCTTGCACATTCCTGCCATTGAAAGGAGGTGCTCTAGGTTGGGCAAGCCTTCCAGGTGCTGGTTCTTTCTTCCCATCTCTTACTCTATCAGCTCATAAGGCTGGAATCAAGGTCTGGATTGTCTGCCAGATATGTCAATATATTTGAAACTAGGTAGGAGGCTTAGGACAACAGACCTGAAGAGAAAATTGTGACTGCAGTGAAAGTCATAGGTTAAAGCCGTAGCTGTCAGGAAGTGAGTCAGCACAATAGTACAGGACAGGAAACAGATCAAGACAAAGGGAGACAGGAAGGAGCTGAAAGCAAGCTTGTTCAAATAAAGGACTTTCTTTTATGTTGTGTCTGCTTGATTCTTTGTTGAAAGCAAACAGCAACATGTGAAATGCTCGAGACACTGAGGAAGCAGTTCTGAGCCCCCCCCCTCCCGAAGGTAACCTTGTTGATTTTCTCCTGTGGATGCCTTGTCTACTTTAGCGCCATAAGCACACACTTAATCCTCCTTGATTTTGAAAACTGACCAGAGATAGGTCTTGGTAGTAGTTGCGTGGGACACAACCAAGGAATGGCAAGGACCCCAGAAAGGGCCAGGAAACAATCCTCCCTGCAACTCTGGACAGTTGTTGTGGGTCAGATTTGAGAACAATGGGTAGATGGGCCAATGGTCTAACTCAGGATGAGGCCCATTCCTACATCCCCTATGTTCCCATCAGCAGAGTTTAGCTAAGTAATTGGTTCATTGACAAACTAAACAACTAAATTAAGAAGCCATAGTTGTTAATCTTAGTTAAGCATTATATGCACACTGGAACTCAGTGTTCTTTGCAACTCAAGAGAGCTAGTCAGTTCAGAGCAGATTGTGAATGAGATTCGGAATGGGCCCATCTTTTCATCATCTTCAAAGGTAAATGGCAGCCATGGATTCTGAGCTCAGAATGAAGGTTTTTGCTGATGTTCTCCAATTGCACATCTAATGCATCATCTAAATTGTTATGTTTAGAATTACCATGGAGGTTAAAATTAGAAGCATAATTTAATGTCTGTCTACCCTTTTCTAGGGAACCTGTGGTCACTCAGGTAAATGACTCCTCTTAGATGCAGTGATGGTTGGTTTAATCCCCAAATAAACATGTTATATATTGACCAAGTTTGCATCGGGTTTCTGGGATTAACAGCTCACTTAACCTATAGTATCTTTTAGCGGCCTTACCTTCGAGTGACTGTGCAAATCATGGGTTTGAATGGAAGCAATGAGTTTTCAAAGTAAAAATGTCTTTCTCAAATTTCAAGGCTGCCATTTAATTTAACTTGAGATGATGGTGAAAAATATCAGATTCCTAGAATTAGACTGAATCATTTCCCCCTGTCTAGGACTGCAAAGACACTCCTTGACCATGATAAAAACAAAAATATGAATAATAAATAAAAGACAACCTTAATTATAGAAGTCAATTCTGAATATGAGAAATAAAAGTACATGCTAATGTTGTGAACTCACACAGGTTAATAAAGATCCTGAGACTCAAAGCAATATATCACCTGCAAGAAATATAGACATTGAACTGAAACAGATTGTCTTCTATTCAGAGATAATGATGGAGGCTTCTGATACTTCTGCCTGCTAACAAAATCTAGCATAGACTGCCAGTAATAAGGTCTTCTTTGCTTGCCTCTGAAACAAGCAAACATAATGGTCACAATTAAAAAATGATCCATTGTTCAAGATTTATTTGCAACTAAGGACATGAACACAGAGAAGTTTATCCTGGGTTGAAAACAAATTTCTCTATACTCTAGCCTTTAAATCCCTGTTGCAGTTCACAGAGAAATGTTCCATTATCTGAGGAAGGTGTGTTTCAAGTGTCCACACATATTCCCCCTTTCCTTTCACTCTTCTCTGCCACTATTGCCACCTTCTAGCCTAACCCCTTCACCAGCTTTCAATCCCCCCTTTTAATGTTTATCAAGTGAAAGAGCGCTGAAGTATCAAGACATGGTAAACCTCTGTGTTAGTGCTGTATGAATTTCATGTCTCTCGGTGCTGAACTAGGAGGGGGGGGGAATCTTTTTAAAACTACAATTGACAAACTGTATTTTGTTCAGCCAGCAGGGCTTGGGGGATTTTTGTTTGTTTGTTTTTTCTTTTTTTCTTTTTACTAATGTTCCCAGTTGCATTATTTTGTATTGTTTTTATGTTGGTCCTTTGAGGCAGTTGCTGGGCATGTCCAGATGACATCATTGATGATGCACCAATTGGGGTATGGTGTGGGAGTGAACCCTATTCCTTCTGCAGAAGGCCCTGCGGACTGAACAAAATATACCACATACTCATGCCAAAAGATCAGATGTACTCATGATTAGCTCTAACATTATGCAGCTGATGGAATAAATATAGAAAGGCACAGTGAGAAACATAGCACAAAAAGCAGGACAAATATCTATTCACTCTCTAAGCAAACTTGTAAGCTATAGTAAGCAGGAGTAATATGTCTTCTCAATAATTTCCTCCAGAGAGCATCCCAAGCACAGAGTATTTTTTCCCCACAGATAGTCACTCATGAAGAAACAAGGTTCATAATGAGGTTGGTACCAACTATACAAAGGGTGAAAAACAGCAAGACCTACAGACTGCAGATGACTCCCCCACCGTTTTTTGCACTCCTGAACCCCAACCTCCATACTTGGGGGAATGTATAATGAACCCAGAAAGTTCCAGACAGATTTATTGGAGATTCTGGACAAAGTTCCTTGAAACCCGAGAAAAACAGGCAGCCACTAATGCAGTCGGAGGATGACAGGAATGTAGCCTGGTACAATGTAGCAAAAGGAAGTAGAGCCATGCCCTGATATGCTGGGGAGCCACTTTGACTCTAGTATGCTGAGACCTGGCGCCCCATGGATGGTGCACCTTCCTTCCTGTGGCAAACAGGCTATTGCCCGACCTGAACAACCAAAGTTTCTTTATAACATAGCCTTCCTCTGTTGAAACTGTCAGGGAGGAATGAAACGTAATCTCTTTCCAAGGGAGGGAAGAAACGGTTAAGTGTTGAGTGCCACCAATTGCTTCTCTAACCAGGCCAGCATGCTATCACTTTGATAAGTTAAGCTACTCTTATCTTGTAAAACAGTACGTTTGTAAGTACAGGATGTGATATGTAGCTTCTGTCTATGCCCATGGCTTCCACTAGGCTGATGGCATGACATCCATGAAATAGTGTACAAATGTGCTTTATACTGCAGATTTCCATCCAATATGGGGGATTACAAGTCTACCGTAAAATAAGCTACACTCCCTTCAAACCTTGTTTTATTATGAACAATTTTTTTAAAAATTGGACTGACCTTTCCCATTTTTTTTAGTTCTTTGTCCCATGGGAGACTGCCACTTTTTCCTTTCCCTCAAGCATCTTATGGTGAGAGAGAAACGAAAACCCTTCTTTGATGGTAGTTATAAGAACTGAAAGCATAGGCAGCTTATGACTGGACTTGCGGGGGGTGCCCCGATCTGAAATTTTGAAGTGAGGCACCCTCCTCTCCTACAAGACATCACCACCCACAAAGTATTGCCTGAACTGATAGAAACACACACAGTTTCTGGGGCAAATCGGGGGCAAATGTCCCTAGCAAGGTTCTTAATCCCATCCTGTACCCCACAGAAACATGTGTTCAGCAGCTGTGTTCCATGGCAAATTCTGGGACACTTTATAAGGGCACTTTATAAGGGTAATAGATGCACACACTAGAAAAGTTCCAAAGAAAAAGGAGGGGGACAGAAGAACATGAGGTATCATTTTCAAAACAAACTTAAGGAATACATTACATAGGAATATGATAATTCTAAAATATCTCCCAATATGATTCTAAAACAAAAGGTGGCTAGATAGTGAACAGGCAAGACAATGTAGAGTCAGGGTGTGTGTGAGCATAGACCTGTCTGACTATGAGAAAGACCACTTCCAGTTAGATTCAAATTCTTCTTAAACCAACCCCTCTGTCCTTATATCTTTTGAGAATATCTCTTCCGAGCAAGCAGTTGGAAGCAAGCAGCAGGAAACCATACCTTTGGCTACTCTCTAGGGTTTTATTTATTTATATTTATTTATTTATTCAATTTGTATCCCGCTCCCATTAGTGTCATAGCACTACTCTGTGTGGGTTACAACTCATAAAATAGAAAAGGGTTTTACAAAAGGTTTTACAAATGGCTTCATTGACAGTTTCCTGGTGTCTCCAGATGACACCCTTTAGCCGTTGCAGCTGTGCTCTCTACTGAACCATATTTGGGGGGCACCCCAAAATTATAAAATGGAGAGGGGAATTCTAGCAGCAAATCTTTGTGTGAAGATCACTGTTTTAATTGGTGAAATATTGGGACTTGTTGAGGAGAGACATAGAGTCATTAATTTTTCACAAACTGGAGGGTTTTGCTTACTATGTTTCTAAAACATATCCTTTGCTGACAAGGTTCTAAGGTATTGCCAATAAAAGCTTATAAATGTCTACTCAAAAGTAAGTCCGACTATATTCAATTAAGCTTACTGCCAGGGAAACAAGTATAGCATTGCAAACTAAATGTTGTAGATTATCTACACACTAGTATTTCTTAAACTAAGGTGCCATTTGTAAAGCTTGCCTAGCCCTAGCCACTGGATCACAAGATGCTGTCTTCAAGAGATAAATTAATCAGGAAAAACAGCATGGGAAGATGTTGAAACCATTGGGTATTTTCCAGTATTAATTTCCCATGTCTATTAATTTTCCACATTTCCACTGTTGACTTCTGGTGTGCCGTAGACATGTTATATAATCCCAAGCAATGAGGAAAAAAAAATCAAGTCTTACATTCACAAAAAATGTCCATGGAAGATGGCAAGCAAAAATCCCACCACTCTGCTGTAATGATTAGTGCTAGACTCAAAGTGAGGGAAAACCTGAATTGTTCCCTGAAAACTGACCTATTGTATAGTTCAAATCCCTCAATACAGCCTTGGTTATTTTACACATTACAAAAGAAACTGAACTTGCTGCAGGGTGTAAACTCAGTTGAGAGCCAGAGCTAACCCTGGCTGACCACATGTTTCCAAATACCTCTTTATATTCTCTCACAAGACTGAAAAAATGGTCTGGTTTTCCTGGCATGTATTTACCCTTAAGATCTTAACTGTGCAACACCTTACAACCATAATTTATGAAGTGATGTAAAAAATGAAAAACATTTTACAGAGAGACTCCCAACATTTGGGGGCCTGTGAGGAGATCATGAAAAAGGAGAGATGATTAGTACAAAGGGCAAGACCGGCAGAAAGCAGCTAAAGAATACTGTAGCCCTCTGATGATTAAAGTCTACTGGCTTTCGAACACTTGGTCTTCACACAAAAAGCTGAAACAAAACATTGCACAATTTACACCCAATTTGACTTTATTTATTTATTTATTTATTTAACTTATATGCCACCCACACTACCCAAAGGTCTCTGGGCAGCTTACAACAATTAAAATACAGTAAAAAAGATAAAACAATTAAAATACAATTAAAATATATACTCTATAAATTGCCATCAGGACCCACAGTTGATATTATTTCAATTAAAAGCCTTCTGGAACAGGAAGGTTTTGACCTGGCGCCGAAATGTCATCAACGTCTGCGCCAGATGAATCTCAATTGGGATGGCGTTCCATAGTCTGGGGGCAGCTGCCGAAAAGGCCCTTTGTCTACAAGCCATCCCTCTTACCTCCTTGAGGGATGGCTCTTTCAAAAGGGCCCCCTGGCTAGATCTTCACTGCCGGGTAGGTTCATATGGAAGGAGTTGAAAGTACTTCCACAGTGCTTATGAAATCTTAAGGTATGATATATGTATCTGGATCAATGTGTTAACTGCTGAGTTACATGAAAGCAGATTATGGGAAGATACTAAGTACTTCTTTCGGCTTCGTGACCAAAACAGGAACTTGTGTTTGGAAAAAGAAAAAAACACTGTGAGAGAAAAAAGTAACAGAAAAAGATCAGCCTCTACACACATTAAGAAAAGGGAAATAATATTGCCCTTATATAATTACCCTGGTGAGTCATTCAGAAAACATGAGTACCTCCCTCACGCCACCCCATGTTTCAGATCCCACTTTATTATTCTTCAGGCAAATCTGTATTTCTGGATGACGTATCCATTTTAGATACTGAAGGTCAATAATAATAATAGTGTGCCATCAACTTAATTCCAACTTATGACGACCAGGATTTCCTACAGGTAAAGTACTGAGAAGTGGTTTGTCAGTCTCAGGGTGCTTGTCCAAGACCACATAGACAGGCTCTTCTCCTACAACACACAATGGGGAATGAAACTCTCTACGGAGGCATGTCCATAATACAAAACTATATACAGACTAAGAACACAAACCTCTGCGTACATACATACACATTCAGAGTTTCTTTGATTGGAACAAATAGCACTGATAAAGTTAATATCAGCAATTACAAGACTGCATTATGCTTTCTCCCTTGCCTACTTGCTTACCCCACCCACAGTTTAAACTAGAATATGTATATCTAAGAATGCTCTCTCTTACTGAAACAATTTTTTTTTAAAATTTAAATCAGTAAGTGTGCTAAGTGGTTAAGAAGACAGCTTAACCACTTCACAATATTGGGAAACACTTCCTATGCTTCTCTGTGGAAGTCAAAGGTGTTTTTTTAAAAGTCTGTTAGGACAACACTGATGTGAAATACCATTTAGAAAAAAAAATGAAAATTGAAATCTTCCTCCCAAAAGGAGGAAGAGAAAGGAGGGGGCAAGGAAAGGGATTTTTTTTCATTGTTGTTTTTGTTGTTTTTTAAAGGGAGGTGGACCAAGTAGGATTATGTAAAGTGTGGATGCTGTATGGATGCAAGGATCACACCAGATGGCACACCAGACTGCTATCCAATTGTAAGCAACCCTATTTAGCCCAATCCAAGCCATTCCTATTGAGCCTTATAGACAAGCCCTCAGAGAGGGAGTCTGGTTTGTTTGAGAGGAGATTGTGAATAAGAATGGGGTCTGTTTAGTACTTGTGTTAGAGCAAGTGTCTAAGTTCTAAAGAAGAAAAGTAAAGGCTTATGATTTTATTTTGAAGAAACTGATAGCTTAAACATTGTTCTTATATTTTGTTTTTAATGAGACTTTTATTTATTTGTTTTAAACCTTACATATTGTTTTAATATGTAGCAGATATGAGATATTATACCCATATGTACATGATTTACATAGTGTCACCAAAGTAAACAAAGTTGTGTTTCATCAAAAATAATTCTTCCTTTCTAAAAAGGGGAATGTGAAGTCAGCCCTTAGCTCTGGCACAGTAAAGGTAGCAATGTAAAAAGGAGCACTGGTTGTTGGCCTTGGTTGGTAACAGGGACAAACCAAGAGAAGGACTCCTTCTTCACAAGTTCAAACAAACCCAAGCCTTAGTGGTTAACATTTGGATGGTGGCAGATATGGAGTAGAGAAGTTGTATGAGTGCCACAATCAAGAAGACTGAATGTGCCATCACATACTGTAGGAAAGCAAAGGAAAGCTAATATTTTCTCCACCAATGCAGAATGCCACTTAGTACTGCAAATCACTCATGCCATGATGATAATTGAAATGTTCAAGTTCAGCCAATGGTCTTTGCCATTCTACTATCCCCCCCCCCCACTGCCACTCAGCACCCACCTGACCCTACCTTAAAAGGAAGATAAAATTTAAGAGATACATTGAGCAGCACTCAGCTGGAACATGAAAAGAATAGCTAGCCACAAGTAAGAAACACTACACCTGAAGAAGATTCAGCTCCTCGTAACTATTCTAATATAACCGATTGCAGTGGTATTTTTTGCTTTGTTTTTAACTTACTGAATTCTTTAGAACAGATTAAATAAATGGTTAAAGCAAAGCTATTCAGCACCCACATGTACTACAAACAGGACTCTCTCTTTTTTTCATTTCCTTCAGGAACCAAAGCTACAGAAATCAGGATCTGAGCATGTGCAAAGATTAGCTGAGCAGAGATATTCAATCAAGAGGACAGTGTCTACATGAGAAGTTTAAACAGACTCAACCAAACAGTCTGAATTACAAAAATAAATAAATAAAAGTGAAGTCAAACCTTACTATGCATTCAAGAGGTACAAACCAATTAAATTTGACTTATGAGGTGGCTGCTTTCAAGTTTTGGCAGCATTAGCAATGAAAGTAAACCCATGCAGAGCTGACTTTATACTGGGCTGTAAAGGCCTATTTTGTCTATGGTGGCATAAAGAGACCTTTATCCAGTCTTCTGTAATAACTACAGAAGCACCTCTCCTATGGTACTTCCAGGTAACAGCTTCCTGTAATGTTGCCAGAATGTAACAGAAAGGGAAGAGAGAATCTCCTCAAAAAAAGAAAATATGCGGTAAGGGTTCCACTGACCACAAGACTTATTATTCAGAAAACAGCCCGATTCCTCTCAACCCAATTTGACAGTTGTCCAATTAAATTCCTATTTTCCTGAAGGTTGTTTCAAAAATTCAGATCTTTATGCCTCCCTCTGCCTATCCCCGTAAGACAGCATGTACCTATTTTTATGTTTTTCAGAATAGTTTGAAATGTACTGGAATATTAGCTATTTCTGGTGAGTTATGCCTGCCAAGTTTTAGACAGATGGATGTGGGAAAGGGCTGTTCTACTCTATTTCTCCTTATCATTCTTTAAAAAAAAGATAGGTGTCAACTACTTTTTAAATTTCCTGGTAGAACTGGATGAAAGCTGTAAAGATAACTACCACTTCTGCAAGTTTCAAACCTGCCCTGTTTCAAAAGAATACATGTAGGAAAGCCTTGTCTTAGAAAGGAGATGTTCGCTCTGCCCCTTTCCATCATTGCTTATCATGTCTATCAGTCACATGTCTACAAAGGAGAGTTTCTTGTTTGCATATAGATTCACCACACGAACAAGAACCACAGTTTTTCAGGGCTTTTGCTTTATACGGGCAGTCTACATGTAAGCAGGAAGCTCTTGTCACTACTTATTTGAAGAGAGCAACAATGGTGTTCAGAGGGACTAGATTCTTGCCTGCTTGCATATTATCAAGAACCAGGTAAGTAATGACTGCACAGGGTTGAATTTTTACCCAAAGCAGGCACTACAAGGATGTATCCATTTTGAAGACATTGGCTTAAATCCAATTGTTAGTCAGCTACAATTAGTCTCATTGGATAACTGGGGATTTGGTGGGTCATCTCCTCCATACATTCAGTTGATTCTGTTCATGGGCCTACTCTAGTTCCAACTTACTACACTAAGCAACAGGAGTTTGACCATTGAATTAATGAGTATTTGTTAAGTCCACACTTGTGTTAGTTCTATCCGTTCAGTGAGTCGACCCTAGTTGGGGCTAACATTTAGTCGACCCTAGTTGGGGCTAACGGACCTTTGTAACCTTTGTAACCTAACTGTAACCTTCTGACCTTCTAAATCTAAACAGCAATGTAAAGGTTTGGAGCTGGTCCATTCTAGAGGAGCCTTACTTTGAAATTAGACAAATGCCAAATCCAGAACTTTATCAGGCTAGTTCAAGAGATGTCTAAAACAAAACATGCCCCAGCTAGCTGGTGGCAGGATATTATTTTATTGCCACTGTGCCATCAGCTCCTGCCTGAATGTCACTTTGTTTTTCTTGCCCATTAGGACAAACAATGATCCTAGAGCTGGAAGTGCATTTGGCACTGCTCCAGTGACCTACTGGAAACATCCCATAGCCTGTGCTGAGCGGGTACAGGGCCAAAATCCCTGTGGCTCAAACCCTGTTGCTTAGCATAGGAAACTGAACAAGAGTAAGCAGTTAAAATTATTGAGATTTATTGCCTTAACTCCTCCGTGAGTTCTATTGATTCAAATGGGCCTACTCTAATTGTGATTTACTGTGCTAAAGTAAGTCACAACTAGAGTAGAGATATTTGAATCAATAGAACTTACGGAGGAATTGTCTCACCAAATTCCCACTGATTTAATGGACCTACTCTAACATGACTTACTATGGTAAGCAACAGGAGTTTGGTCAGTGAGTAGAAAGCGGAAGTTTACATATTGATTTGAAGTACCCCAGTAATTGGGCTGCTGGTGTAGCTGGCTTGGCTGCTGTTGTCTACTGTCCTGAAAAGTGAAATAATTCCAGCATGACTTTGACGGAATCATGGTTGCAGCAGAAGCAGGGTGTGATCACACAGGGAAACAGATTGCACTTGTGGAGCCATCCAGAGCAATCTATTTCTTGGCAGTCACGCGACGTATGGGGAATTGGGCTCCAGCTCAACCCTGATCCATGCCCAAACTGGACCTTTTGGTCCAGCTGCAGGGCTACTGCTTTTGGGAGTTAGGCTGGAGGGATTCTCTGACAGACAGAAAGTGGAGATTGCTCCATGCAAAGTGGTCCTTTCTGGTGCAATCAAATGCATACCTTTCTCACTGTCTCATCACACCCTGGGTTACATGTTCTCTTAAACAGCATATTCTTTTCTGATTTAACATTTCTTATCTTTTTAGAAAAGGCTATTAATATTTTTTTAAAATAAAGTTTCTCTTCCTGCATTTATTCTTCTAAAAATGCTTTTCTTGGTATTCTTAAAAACAGGAGGAAGAAGTTGTAAGAATATGCAGCAGGTTTGTAGACTGTGAGACGAACCTATTCCAAGGTACTATTTTTAGCCTATCAAATGCCAAAAAGCACGATTAATATACAAGATATCCTTGTGCTGTTAAATGTGTGGAATGCATGGTGCCACTTATTATACATAGATGCTGTAAAATTAAGACGCAGCAGCCTGAGGCATATTTTATGTCAGAGAATACACAGCTGTCTGCTGCTTATGGAAAATTCCAGCTGTCTCTACCAAACAGATTCAGCAGATATTCCACATTAGGAACCTAAGCTGTACCAACTGTGCTGTTAAACTAAGGGCATGTTTTACCTAGGCAAGGGATATCTGTGAACAGCATCTCCTGGACTTTGTTCCTAAATTTAGAAACAGAAATAGAGAACATGACATGGTTTGCAGCTGCAGATTAGGAAGAGAGGGAGTGCTGACTCTTTCCCTTCATGGCCTTTCCCCATTTGAAATCCTCCTCTAAAGCTGTTACCTGTCCTCAAAGAAAACACTCAGACATCAGAAGAAGCCACTTCCAAATCAGGGGTGGCAAACTTTATATCACTTACCAGATGTGTTGTGGCTGCAGTTTCCATCTGTCTTTGCCAGCATCGCCAATGATGAGGGATGGTGATTTTAAAAAAATGTCTAGAGGGCCACATTTGCCCACATCTGTTCTGAACAATCAAAACCACAGCCACTTTCCTCCATTCTGGGATCAGGAAGGTGGAAGGAATCACCTGGAGAGTTTCAGGGTGCTGTTAGATACTTGTGGCTAAGGTTTTTGGCAATTGCGAGGTCAGCAGCATCCAGTTCCCTGAGATTTCAGGGCCAAAACTTGATGTTACAAAAGTGGGCCTTTGGAAAATTACAGAGGTGAAGCAGACAATAGGAGGAAGAGTTTGCCTGTTGGTTGGTTCCTTTTCAGTGTCTGTGCCATTTCTCCCAGGACTTGTGCAACAGGAGGTCTCATGAGCTGCAGTGCTGATGTTCTACTCCCTGTCTTGCTCCAAATGACACAATGGCCCCTACATTTGTACCCTAAAAGGCCAGAAGCAAGAGAAAGGGACTGATGAGAGAGTAAGTCATTGCATATACTTGGAACACTGTGTTATTTGGTGCAACACACACACAGCTTCATCATGAGCCACAGAGTTCTGGTACTAGCTGGAATGGGTGAAGACAGTTGTCCAGACTTGAAAGTCACCCCAGACACAAAAAGGCAAAATTTCTCTTCCTCCATCATTGTTCACCCACAGATTGTTCTCTGTGCTTGGAGATATGAATCAATTCCTTGAGACTCCAGCAAGTGCCCTGAGACCCATCAACCTTACTCTGTTGTGCTTTTAGTGACTCATCGTGATTTTTCTGTACAAAGAACACAATGGGACCTCAGACAAAGGTCCCATTGTGTTCAACATGGCCTATTCCCTATTACAGAGAGGGGAAGGTATGGCCCTTCAGATGTCGTATGACTTCAAATCCCAACAGTTCCACAATGGTGAGGAATTATGAGAGCTATCAGCCAACAACAGATAGCAGTGGTTCCCAACTAGAGATGTGGGTATTCGTACGCACAGGTGGATATAACGAGGGGCCGCCCCCCTGGGACCAGAACGTCCAGTCACCCATCCGCTGCTGCAGCCAGCTCTGCAATCCCTTCCAATTGCTCCGGAGCTCGTGATCGACTAGCCACTCCTGGCAGAAGGAGGGAAGACCAGCCTCCCTGCCAGGCTGACGAGTGGCTAGTTGACTGTGAGCTCTGGAGTGAATGGAAGAGAGTGTGGAGCCAGCGGCAGCAGTGGATGGGTGACTGGATGGTTATGTCCACCTGTGCAGGGGTATTCATATTCGTATATGAATACGCCCATCTCTATTCCCAACCTTGGGTCTCCTAATGTTTTTAGACCAGAGCTTCCCAAAGTGTGCGCCATAGTGCTCCTCACCCCTCATGGCACCCCGCAGCTTCCTAGTGCTCTGCCAAACCAGCCAGGAGCAATGTGGAAGCTCTTCTTTGTTTTTGTTTTTTGCTGAGCCAGCAGCAGCATTGCTGCTTCTTCTCTTCCGCTCCAGTTCCTTCATGCTTCTTTATTTCCTGGTATGCCACACACCCCTCGCAGCTCTTCCTGCTTCACCACTGCCACAGCTCAGGGGAGCCATGAGTGAAAAAAGTTTGGGAACTACTGTCTTAGATGACAAATTCCAGAAATCCTGGCCAGCACAACTAGCAGTGAAGGCTTTTAGGAATTTTAGTCCAAGGACATCTGGTGACCCAAGGTTGAGAACCATTGACATACGTATAGAATGCCTCACATTTCCATCTCTCCTTAGTTAGCGTCTTATGGGGGATTGTTTTAATACATTTGGTAATCTGCTATGAACACTTTATCTGGAGTAGAAAGGCAAGATATAAGCCCTGAAAATGAATAAATATTGAAAAATTATGTACTTCCTCAAGGAGAGCATTGGAAGAAAATGCAGATAATTTTCTAGAATAATGGTTGTCACCATTCTTGCTCACCAGATGTTTTTAACTATACTTCCCATGATTGCTGCCCATTGGCTCTGCTGCCTGTGCCTTGTGGATGTCAAAGTCCCATAACATCTGGGTTCTGAAGTTGAGAACAACTATTCTAAAGCATTAATTTCATTCCATAGTCCAGGGAGTCAGGATAGTTGGTAGTCCTCAAACAGAGCAGATCCAGTGAATCAGTGAGATTTATTTAACTGCTGACTCACCATTGAGCAATCAGTTTGATAAATCTGCTTTGGCTAGTACTAGCAGTTAGATTCAGAGCTGAGAAGCTACTGCTCATTGCACCTATAAGCCCCTCCACTTGCACAGAATTGTGCATGTTATAGCCCTACAGGGCACATCATCAGACATGAATATCAGAGCAAGAACATTCTATAGGTCCAGTTTAGATCTACAGATTATAGTGCAAAATGGCCCACTATTAAAGGGAGCTCAGGTGCAAACGCACGTAAATATATTGCATGCACAAGACACAAAAACCGTGCAAGAGGTAAAGATTATCCATCTTTGTAACGATGCTTCATGCGACATTTCCTCTGTCCTTCCCAGAGGTAAAGTGCTATAAACACAGAAAACAATTGTTACCTTAATTAATCGATTTTTCTGACTGTCTACTTTTAGCAGGCACCAAAGGAATATATATACAGGATTTCTTGTTTGGGATATTCCCCCACATACACACACTAATATCTTAGAACTAGTTTCTAATTCACAACTTCTCATTCAACAACATTTATGAATAGGCTATTGATGCTGTGACTTAAGAGGCATGTCACGTGGAGTTCCTCCCATATGCTCTTCATTCATTCATCTTTATTTGCAATTCTGTACCACCCTCAGTGATTTCTTAGTGACTCAAGGCTGACTTTGGCAAGCATTTAATTTGATGCAAAGGGAGCAAATCTAAAATTAGTTTATTGCCTACGCTGTTGATTAATCAAATATAAGCATGCATGGAAAAAACAAACAGGATTTCGGCCATTGAACCCCATTCACATCCTTGCCCTTTCCCCACCCAGGAAATGAAGGCCTATGTTTCATTCTCACTGATATAAAACTGGGCCAGAGGTAGCTGTGGGTCAGAAGTGGGGGGGAATCTCTCCCCATCCCTCATGTTTGGGGAGGATCTATTTATTTGTATGGAATAGCATTTAGTCACATGACAGGCTTACAACTGTCAGGCCTCTGAGGTGAGTTAAGCCTTTCAATAAGAGCATTCACAATTCTTGTTTCTATCTTTTAAGTGCAATAGAGATGAAAGCCACTAAGTTAATACCTGTAGTCCACCCAGTTGAAAGAGGCTATAGTGGAATTAGTGTAACATCAGACAAGGAAGCCCCTCCCCTTGGAAGTCTTCTAGCCATAATAGTAAATGCAAATATTCTGTTTCAGTTTGTTGGATTGCTACCCGCAGGCAGCACCTCCCAGAATTTTCCTAGAATTTCCCAGGCAGAATTCTGGGAATTGCAGTCCAACTCTGGAACGTGCTACTTGATGAAGTCTGAGGGTTGCAGACTAAAACAACAAAGGAAAAGAAAAGAAAACACACCTCTAAGAGTAAACCAAGGTAGGATAGTAAGTTGTGGCCATAATCCTATATACAGTACATTTACCTGGGAATGTCCTATTTAAATTTTTTAAGCCTTTCCTCCGAATGGATATGTTTAGAACTGCTCTGTTGGTACTGGATCTGGACCAAAGAGAAAGAGTCTTAAGTGCAAGGAATCTGATTGGGTCGCTCTTAAGCCAACCATTACCTTTCAGCTTAAGTAACCATATGTGTAGCAGTTTTCAGAGAGGTAATCATGTTAGTCTATTTTAGCAAAACCAAAACCAGAACCAGATAAAACAAGTATTGTGGCACGTTAAGACTAACAAATTTATTCTACATGAGCTTTTGTGGATTATAATTTACTTCTTCAGACACAGGTCTGAGGAACTTTACTGTAATTTACAAAAACTGGTGATGAAATAAATGTATTAGTCTTGAAAGTGCCACAATACTTTCCATTTTGTTTTTGTACCTGTTAGTTTTTGTGGAGTTTACATGGTCATTGGTAGGATTAAAAAGGAAGCATTATTTTTCATATATACTGTCATGTACTCCCTGAAAGAAGGTTGGGTTAACAAGGGGTAGCTATATAAACAGAATGTTGTGAATGCATCAGCCCTGAGAAAAACTTTGCTGGAGAACAACTTGCACAGGCTCCTAAAAAGGTTTGCTCCACCATCCTCAACTAAGGATTAAACATATTATACACTCCTCATAATACCAGCCCAGCAGCCCCTTCTCTATGGCAAAGCAATCATGGGAGGGAGTGTTCGGAAGCACAGGAGGGATGTGTGGGATGCTTATTCCTTCCCTTGACAATTACTGTTATCTGAGACTTTCCTCACCCCTTTCCCTCGCCACCTCTTAAAAACCAATATTCTAGACTTCTGTTTCATTCACAGTGACAAGTTCCTGACCTTAAGTGGTGGAGGCATGTAGAAGCAGCTGGCAGGGAAAGACTAAACACTCGCAATTATCTCAGCTGTTTCCTTTTTTGAAGGAAAAAAAAACACTCTTTCCTTTGGATAAGAGGTGTTGTTGGATTAATATTACATACAGTTGCAGTACAATGTGTAGTTTGTTCCTAGGCTATGCAAACTGGGCCTTAAAGAGGTACTGGTCTTTTGTATGTGTGTGAGGGAGAGAGCATGTGAGCAAGTGAACACATGCATTATGGCTTCTGCTTCTTTCCATGCCATCTGTGCTCAATAGCTGCACTTCCAAGCCCATCAGATGGTCGCACCCTGGAAAGTGCTGGTTTTGTTTGGCTTAGTTTTTTGTTTTGTTTTGTTCCTTCAGTGTATTATAAGTAGATTATAACAGCAGGGGGAATAGTGGTGCCTGGATTTCTTTATCATTAGTTGTTATTCCTGTGGAGACAAAATCATTTCAGAAAGTTTTTCTAATCTTACAAGATATTTTACACTTCTGACATGTTTTATGCAGGCCTCCCTTGGCCGTTTCCCTCTTATGATTACTAGAAGGCTAGAAGTACAAAAGAAACACATTTCTGTTATCTGTTCCTGATAAGAAAATCTGCTGAAAGTTTCACAGTAGGACCACAGAGAAAGGCATGTCGGAGAAAGGGGAAAGTCAGCCCCTGCTTTCTCCCTCCCAGACTTCTTATGATTGTAATCCCATGCCCTTTACCTCAGTTAGGTCACTAAATGCAGTGGTTCTCATTTCTGTAGATGTGTACAGGTTGGCATTGTGGTGATGCTGATGCTGCCAAATCAGTATATACTTCCTCACATAGGACACCAACCTCCCACTTTGAATTCAAGTAGAAATAACCAGCCCAAAGTTATAGATTTCAAGAGCAAAGGAAAAGCTGTACAGTTCACTAAGCACCACATAAGAAGTAACCATTCGGCAGGGCTATAACTAGGACAGGGCAACTAGGGCTTCACTCCAGCGTTCCAAAATCTAGATTCATGTACTGTAAGTATGTCAGTAAGAACATAAGAGCATAAGAAGAGCCCTGCTGGATCAGGCCAAGGGCCCATCTAGTCCAGCTTCCTGTATCTCACAATGGTTCCACCAGATGCCTCTGGGAGCACACGAGACAACTAGAGACCTGTCTCCTGATACCCCTCCCCTGCATCTGGCATTTTGAGGTACCTGCCTTTTAAGCCTGGAGATTTTACATCTCCATCATGGCTTCTAACCTGCAATGGCTTTTTCCTCCAGGAATCTGTCCAATCCCCTTTTAAAGGCATCTAGGCCAGATGCCATCACTACATCCTGTGGCAAAGAATTCCACAGACTAACAGCACGCTGGTTAAAGAAATATTTTCTTTTGTCTGTTCTCACTCTCCCAACATTCAATTGGAGTGGATGTCACCTGGTTCTAGTATTGTGTGAGAGGAAAAAGAGATTCCCTCTATCCACTTTATCCATCCCCTGCATAATTTTATACATCTCAGTCATGTCTCCCCTCAGGCGCCTTTTCCCTAGACTAAACAGCCCCAAACAGCCTTTCCTCATAAGGGAGGTGCCCCAGCCCAGTCATCATTTTAGTTGCTCTCTTCTGCACCTTTTCCAGTTCCACGATGTCTTTTTTGAGATGCGGCTGTATTCCATTATTTTACTGTATTCCAGTAAAATAAACTAGCAACAAACCACCCCTGGCTTTATTCTTCTGGAAATATAACCTTTCTTTTCCTTGAGGAGGGTCTTGCATTCTCCTTCTCCTCCTTTTCGTTGGTGCTTCAGTGCAGAGTTTAACCCTTGTTAAAATCTCAGAATATAGGGAAGAGAAAGTAGCACTCTAGATTTGAACTGAAAGAGACACAGATGAACACTACATTTGGTGGTGAGGTGGCAGAATGGTGTTAGAGGAGATGGCAGGCACCTACATATTTCAATTTCATCTGTTCTTTGCAGGAACCTACACTCTCTGCACACATCTGATTCACACATACATTTAATTTGTTGGATGATTTCACCATAATGTGGAATCTTGCAAGTGTGAATGAACTATTATAGATCAAAGTAATAGTTCCAAGGATGTACAAGGCATCATACTGTATTCCAGAACACAGGGAGTTAAAGGCTCAGCAACATTGAAATGAGAAATCCCTCAAAGTGTTGTACTGCCCCCTAGTGCTGCAGCTGTGGTGCCTCAAGTTTGCTTTCCACCATCCTAGATGGGACTTTACCAACTGCCATCTTAAAGAGCATGGCGGTTATAATACTATCTGCAGTGTTTACAATCCACACCAGCTGAGTGAGAAAGGAGATCAAGGAAAGCAGCCAGTAGTGGAGAGAGAAAACTCAAGGGCAACAGAAGTTAAGGTGCATCTTAGCTTAAAGCAAGAATAACTGGGGCAGATACCTAACACAAACAATGATTCAGCCGGTTCTGGAGGTGACATTAAGTTGACGATCATCACCCATGTCATTCCAATGGGGACAAGTAAATGGGTGGGGCAAGAAGAAGGACCTTATTAAAGATCCAGGGAACAGAAACCTCTGAAGGTAGCTATCATCCTCATGTCCAGTATGTGGATTGGCCATAGGGTTCTGCTTGGCCACTGTGAGAATCAGGTGCTGATCTAGATAGGTCTTTGGTCTGATCTAGCAGGGCCCTTTATATATTCTTAAAGACATATTTCTTTTGTCAGGGATTCTAGGAGATGATTCTCGTGGGCATGATGGTAACTCCATTCTGATCCTGCTATTTTGCATAGACAAGGAGTGACTGGAATAGACATCGCCATACTCGATTTGTGATATTGCAATGGCTGGTGCTCCCATTTGATCATAACAGACACTCAGAAACCTTCCATAACTGAGGGAGAACCTTAAGAGGTCTGATTGGGTCCAAGCTACCTAAAAGACCGCATCTCCCTCTATGAGCCTGCCTGGGCATTAAGATCATCAGGAGGAGCCTTTCTCTTGGTCCCACTGCTCTCACAGGTACACTTGGTGGGGACATGGGAGAGGGCCTTCTCTGCTGCTGCTTTCAGACTCTGGAACCCCCTCCCATGGGAAGCTAGGCTGACCCCATCTTTGCTGTCCTTCTGCAGGCAGGCAAAGACCTTTCTCTTCGGACAGGCGTTTCCTTAATGACTTGTAGTCTGAGAGGGGTTTTAAATGAATTGTTGTGCTCTGTTGTTTTAAATGTGTTTTAATATTGATCTTAGTTACCATTTTAATACAATACTTGTTTAATTTTTTAAAATATTTGTATACTTTCTGTTTTTAGCTTTTAAATACTGTTTTAATAACGTAAGACCCATTGGGTCCTTTTGGGGAGAAAGGTGGGATGGAAATATTTTAAATAAACAAATAAACACACTAAATAATGGTAGTAAATTAAGGACAGGCCTTTGGACTGAGGAAGGGTAATTCAAACATGTGGAAGTCAAGAGTTTCTCAGGATCAGCTCTACCATTAGACAAACTGAGGTCATCTCTTGAAGTGACAATTGCTGGAAGAGGAAATAACAGTGTGTCATGTGGCCTCTCTAAATCTTGGATGCTAGCCTGCTGCCTTCAGGTGGAGTGGAGGATCCTGTACAGCTGCCAGTGTTGAAGAAAGAGTCAATTGCTAGTTGATTCAGCTATTGTACTGGAATGGAAGAAAGTGCTCTTGCATTTTCTGCCATTGGCAGCAAAATGACTTGGACCAGCCTTGTGGCTTCTTAATGTGTTCTACGTGTAGGCATATACTTGGAATATCTCAAAGGTACATCTATGAAATCTAAGATACAAACATGTCTTGGTGATAAACATTATCTCTGGAAGCATACAGGTAAACATGTCAATTTCACAGCAAAACCAGTTTTACCTTGCATGTATGAAATGTCCACAACCAAGCAACTTGCATTAGAGGGAAATATTCTTGAATGCTGAATTCATGAAGAAGTTTGACAAAAGAGCAACAATTGGTGTTGGGGGGGGGCAGATTGCTAATATTAAATGGGAACATATTGTAAGGTGGAGAGTTTGAACAATAGCCTTGATGCAGCTTATTCAATATTATAAGAGACCCTTTGTTCCTCTCATCATTAAGTGGAACTTGATATGCCTCTTCACTGCACACCAGTCTCAGCTGTGAGAACAGAACATGCACCGAACAGCACTTCCACCCATTCGTGTTTTGCAAAAACTATATCCCAACGGTGCTTTCTTTTCTCTCTGATTTTCCACTCAGAATATTGTTGTTTGGACTCTGTACCTTCTGTACCTTTTGCATCAGAGTTTAATTTCTTGGATATTCATGCTGTGGAAGTATCTGTCAGCTTGCAGCATGAGTATTCTTTACCATTTGCTTTCCAGCAACTGGCCAGGAAACATTCCACCAAATCAGAGCTTTCCTTATTAATGAGGTTTCAAAACCAGATCTTCTCATGCTTCTCTCTCTTTTTCTCTCTCTGTCCTCCTTCACCCCACCTCTGTATAATGAATGGTGCTTGACTCTAAAATCAGACCTACTGTTTCCTGCTGCAATGTCAGGCACTAAAAGATTCATAAACATGTTGGACTCTATCTGTGCAGCAACTTCTATCAGATAATTTTTCCCCAGTATCAATTGCTGCTCCACACCAGAGAGAAGAGAATCATACAGTCATTTCTTTCACAAAGACAAGTGGAAATACTGAGGAAGAGCAAGACAATAAGTAAATGAGGGGAAGCTCCACTCAAATACAAAGGTTGAGGACCAGGGATCCCCATTTGCCAAAGAGAATCTGTCATTCTTTCCATTCTGGTGGCATTGGGTCCATCCCAGTAGCATTGTGGAGCTACTTCTCACAGAGCCAAAATGCTGTTCAAAATGTGTGGATTTGCAAGGGTGATGACATCACTTACAGACACTTACAGACCCCGCGACATCCCTTTGTTCCTCCAAGCTTGACAGCAATCCTCACAACAGCTGGGAGAGAAATAGATTTTTCCAGCAAAAATCTATTGAATTCTTATGAGCTATTTCTGTTATGATCCAAAATAAGAGTGTGCAACCGAGAGGTGGGGCTTGATCTTGAATCAACAGCTAGGGCCTCTTAACTTTACAAAAAAAAAAACCTGTTCCAAATGGAGATGATAACTGGTTTGCTCATAGGGATCAACTGAAGTCCCTGCATTTATGAACAATCCTTGAAGGTCTAGCTATGGATCTAATGAGTGCTGCTTATAGCACAAACCTATACCACACCAGCCCAGCCTCTTCTGTAGCAACTCCTGCCACATATGCTGGACATCTCTTTTTCCATGCCAGAATTGCCTCATGCACTGTTTTGAGCCTTCATACTCTTTGTTCTTGTGTCATTCTGAAAAGTGAGAATTCTTCTTCTTCATTGCTCCCTTGTGAGGATATCCCAGCTCCTCCCTTTCACCTTTGCTGCCCCATATTGGGGGGGGGGCAAGCTATGTTCTAGACAAAACTTTCATGGAACTATTCTCCAGATGATGTCATCTATCACCTGTAGCCTTTCCATATTTTTCCACTACTTTTTCCAACTTTTCCCCCTGTCCCCACCAAAAGAAAGAATTTGAGGAAAAATAGCTAGGAGAGCTCTCTGGATGGATGGATGGATGGATGGATGGATGGATGGATGGATGGATGGATGGATGGATGGATGGATGGATGGATGGATGGATGGATGGATGGATGGATGGATGGATGGATGGCACCATGAGTTAGGTCTCTGGTTGCTGAGCCAAGGTTAGTTTGATTCTCCATTGTGCCTCCCAAAGAAAAAACAGCTTGTATGGGCTTGGGAAAGCTACATGGTCCCAGAGACCGTTGGAAGAAGAGAATGGTAAACCACTTCTGAATTCTCTCTATCTAGAAAATCCTGGAAAAGGCTGCCATGAGTCAAAATCGAATTAAGGGCATTATTATTGCTATACTTCTTGTTTCTCAGTATTGCTCGTCTTGGAATTAATCTTTAAAATTAGGATGTCCTAAAATTTTGCAGGTGAACAAAAGTCACTGATTTTGGATTTCAAGAAACAAATTAGCAGCTATTTGAAATTGTTTGAAATTGGTAACCAAAGATTTGGGAGTGCCTCTGGTTGTTGAAATTAGTGTGGGAAGGAAGATGGCCTGCTCTTGCTTCTGTATACTTCTAATTTCTTGCCTTAATGCTTGGCACTTTGCTGCTTTTGTATTTTCTGTACTTTTGAGGTTGTTTGCTCATGGAACTTCAGCTTCTGTAAGGTACATTTTTCTTTATTGTTTATTCAGAAATATAATATCCAGCTTACTAAAATCAACAGTTGAATCAATGATAACTTGCTTGTCCCAGAAAAGCATTTCAGTTTCGGTTTCTAACTTCTTCTTCTTCTTCCTCTTCCTCCTCCTGCTGCTGCTGCTGCTGCTACTACTGCTGCTGCTACTGCTACTTCTTTTTGGAGGCATACTGTTATATAACAATAATTATCACCATCATCATACTTTTGTTGTTGTTTAGTCGTTAAGTCGTGTCCGACTCTTCGTGACCCCATGGACCAGAGCACGCCAGGCCCTCCTGTCTTCCACTGCCTCCCGGAGTTTGGTCAAATTCATGTTGGTAGCTTCGATGACGCTGTCCAACCATCTTGTCCTCTGTCATCCCCTTCTCTTCTTGCCTTCACTCTTTCCCAACATCAGGGTCTTTTCCAGGGAGATTTCTCTTCTCATGAGATGGCCAAAGTATTGAAGCCTGAGCTTCAGGATCTGTCTTTCCAGTGAGCACTCAGGGTTGATTTCCTTCAGAATTGATAAGTTTTATCTCCTTGCAGTCCAGGGGACTCTCAAGAGTCTCCTCCAGCACCACAATTCAAAATTCATCATGCTATCCACATGTAATTCACTTTTTTCATTCTCCAAAGGCTCTTCTCTAGCTGTTTTCTTCCTGTTAATAGCCCCTTTCTGGGCTTTGAAAAAAGGCTTGAGGGATGGTCTTCTGGGGGCATGGTTTGTTCTTTCTGGGACTTAAGAAGTTTGGGAGATTAAGGGACTGCACCTCACAAAAACTTGGGAGAGGGCAAAAGTGGTCCCTACTCCCTCAGAAGTTTCTCACTCCTTTCTTGGAGAAAGACTCAAGTACACTTTTAAAGTTGTTAAATTCTATTTCCGGAGGCTTCCCTACTGTGGGTTGAGTGGTGGCAACACATGAATAACACCTTGTGCTTGTGAAAAACTAGCTCAGATGGTGCCGTATTTGCTAGAGGCAGTGGGAGGAATAAAATAATGCTGGATCTCCCTCTCTTGCAATGAAAATGAAGCAATGACAAAGAACACGGGTGTTAATTATTTGCCGCTAAAACAACAGCACACTGTGTCCAGGTTTCCCTTCCTCTGCTTGTGTGTGACTCTTATCCAATTCAAGTTGTGAAACATCAGGGATGTATTTGCTCCCAAATTTAGTTCAGGTCAATCATGGCACACAAAGTGCTCTGGGGTGAAGATGTGTTCTGCAAAGGAGGAAATTACAACATCCTCTGTGTCCTGTGAAAAGCCAAAAGAACAATCCAGGGAAATGTCATCATGACTTTGGTTCCATTGATATCAGAGAATGGAAGGTGTTTTCAAAGAGGAATGCTTGCTATTATCTATCTCCAGCCAAAGTCCTATCCTGCTGCTTTCACATTCTCAGGGACATGGATTCCATCAGAAGTGTGTTGTTGTTTAAAGTGTCACACATGGCTCTTCCCAATTTTCTTGCAATATATTGCTGCTGCTGCCCTTTTAGAATGTAGGTCAAACTAGCTGTGAGTGGACCTCTGTCTTTGGCTCTCATTTCCTCTCCCTCCCTCTCTCTCTTTGTGCTTATGTTGAATTTGGACCATGGTGCATGGAAAGAAGGCTTTAAATAGAGTTCAGAAAGTTGCTTTTAAGAAGAATGAATTGAATATTTTCCATAAATAAGCAGTGGTAGTAGGTCCCAGAGCATCATCCTATCACTACTCAGTAATAGAGGGCTTCAGCATGTGATTTCCAAAGCATTTTAATCCAAAAATAATGAACATTTGACTTCCCCCCCCCTAAAACTCCCATCAGTCTAGAAGTGTGAAAGACTAATGATCCCTTCCCAATATAATCCTTTTTCAGTGTACCACTGTCCCGGGCCAAGTCTCTTTCTCACTCACCTGCTAATATAGGCACCAAAACCAACATGGGGTCCTGTCTCGCTGACCCAGACTTTATGAGCAGTGGGGCAGGGTAGGAGAATGTCTATCCAGACTCCAGTTCCATGACCTCTGAAAGACATTGGCAACTGCCTTCTTAGTGGATGATTGTATAAAGATCCTTGCACACAACTGAGCTTCTGAATACAAGTTTTTAATGGTGTTAGAAGTCAAACAGTAGAAGACTTATCTGCTGTAGTGTATACAGCTCTGTGCTATAGTCTGCCATTTTGCAATGTGAGAGACAGCTTGATGTAGTGGTCATTGCAGTGAACTAGGACAGGAGTTACCCCAGTTCTACTCTCGAAACAGCCATAAATCTCACTACGTGACATTGAGCCAGACTCTCCCTCTCAGCCTAACCCACCTCTGTTATGAGGATTTTTAAAAAGTTTGGTGCAGGGGAGGACTCTAGAGGAAAAGTAGAAGACGCATATGTATATACAAGCAAACAAGTCTAAAACTGACCTGTTACCAACAACCTCTTTGCATGAGATAACCCATGGTTGACTTCATGGATTGTATTACTCATACAGATATTGTTGTGCATGTGATTGTATGGATAATTGGATTATAGCTTTTATATTATAATCCCTTTTGCTGTTTTTTGTTTTTTCCAAGGATTGTCAATAAATGGCAGAGATATATTTGATAACCATCTAGGCATCCTGGGCCAGAAATAACTACTAGACAGATCCTATTTTAGGCTTCTTTACAATCAGGCTTTAAGGATTCCTGTGCATAAATCCTGAAGATTAACCATCAAATAAAGCAGGCTAATTTGCATAATATCAGAGGTGAGTGAAGTTCCTGTTGTGATCTGCATTCATATGAGGTAAGAATTTCCCTCTTCCCATCACACACTATCTCTGATGTCTGTTTCTGAATTTAGGAATTAGTTATTTAGAGTGTAATCTGCCCATACACTGAGATGAAATCCTGGGTGAGAGGGAGTTGTTATATATTTGGGGCAGGTTCCTCATTGTTTTCAAAGGGTGTTCAATGACCCATTGCACATGTGCTTTTTCTCTCTCCTGTATTTGCAGAATGAGCTATTCTCTATCCCCTTACACAAGCTGAAACCCTAATGCTTTCAATGGGGACACAAGCTGAAACCCTGATGCTTTCAATGGGGACACAAGCTGAAACCCTAATGCTTTCAATGGGGACACAAGCTGAAACCCTGATGCTTTCGATGGGATGAGCTTTAGCTAATTTAACTGCAAGCTGGAGATAGTATTTTGCTCTGTGTTTCTTGAGTAGGATTTTGCCCTTTGTGACCAACAGCTGAAAAGACAGGGTTCATATTGTGGAAGGTATATCTTCAAGAAATAGTTGATTTTAATTATTTTTCACTGTTTTCCAAACAGTCCCCAGAAAGAGGTTGACCAGCCTTTATATCTAACAATATCTCTGTTCCCCTACCTGATTGGTCTTCAGGGCCAGACCATCCACAAATGAAGCTTTTCTGCCCAATAATCTAGGTAGCCTCTGGGATGTTGAGCCAATGGGATTGCAGCCATCTCTACAAATCCACTGTAGGTCATAGTGAATCTTTTCTCTGACATGGAGCATTCAACCCCACCCCTCCCTGCCTCCTTCCTTTCATTCTGTCACTGCCAGCGCCCAGCTTAAAGTGAAGATGTTCCAGCTCACATGTACGTTCTACATGTGAACAAGAATAATGGAAAATCTGGTGGTCTCCAGCATTCTTGCTTGCATGTCGAACCTAGACATTCTTTCTCACATATAGAGAACCCGAGTTCCTTCTTACATGTAGATGAGGAACTGCTTCTCTTCAGACTGGGCACTGAGAACAAGGACAACGTGGCAGTGGAGGCAGTCACAGGACTACACTCTCACTTCTAAACATATTCACAATAGAGGCTTTAAAAATACCTTCAGTAGTGCTGACTCGTCAAGAAACATCATTTCCCAGCACCACCATGTGGGTCCTTGCACAGGACGAACATCTATATGGCCTAATTTGTCTTGTGTTGCATTCATTATATTATCTGTGACTAAAGAGTCTCGAATATTTTAGAACAGAATTCACTTGGATGGAAAGAAAAGTTTTGGTGGGGAAATATGGCTTTGGTTGAGTTTTAAACTTGTCACCTGTTGTACAAGTAAAGTGCTGTTGAAACAGAACAAGAAAAACACATTAAGATACGTCTCACATTTTGTACTGTTCAGTGACCTTGTGTTGGCTTTCTGAGAGCAAGTGATGACGTTAAGGTTATGCCTCTAAACTATAAACACAAACCAGTCATGAACTGGTTTGAGTATCCCAGCTCTCCTCCAGGAACAAAGTGCAGAGTGTTTCAGTGGTAAAGATGCTGAGAATCTCATTTCAGGGAAGCCGGCCTCTTCAAAGAATTTAAACTGAAGGACTGAACAAATTTAGATTTTTAATTCAGATATGAACTATACAATATTTATCAGGGCTGGCACAAAATGTTTTTTTGTCTGAGGTGAACAGTAAGATGCCTTGTATGCATGTGCATACACTCCAGCTTAGTGAACTGAAGTTGACTGAATGAACAGTTGAATATTACTTCAATTCTCACCAATGGTACTGCATCCACCATCACATCTCAGAGCAACAGGCTACTTTAAGGAGAGCTACTTGTTTCGACTACAGCTGCCACTGGTCATGCTGGTTGGAAGACACTGGGAGCTGTGATCCAAAAAAGTAACTTTTTTCAAACTATAGGTTTAAGTTGCACACATAGACCTGCCTTCCAAAAGAGAGGAGAACATGGGGCTTAGAAAAACTACTGGCAGGCTGCTGTTGCTGCCCACCAGGATATGCCAAAGGCAGCCACTTCACTCAGTCTAACAACAGGACCAGCCCTGAAGTCCACACAAACTTGTGACTCACCAAGGTAAAATGCAAACCCATCATTTGTGCCAGTCCAGTGGTTCCTAACCTTGGGTCCCCAGTGTTCTTGGAGTAAAACTCCCAGAAGCCTTTGTGATGAGCTGTGTTGGCCAGGATTTCTGGGAGTTGTAGTGCAAGAACATTTGGGAACCCAAGGTTGGAAGCCACTGCTCTACTCAATGAATAAATCTCCTTAACAAACATTTTTACCAAGCTATTGGTAAATTGCCATGCATGTCTGACAGAATATATTGGCCTTGATGGGTTCCTTGTGCTTGTCTGTCCTAAAGAAATCCCTGGCTATTCCTTCTGAAGCCATCTGTTATTAAAGTGATATGGTGCTATGGAAGCCAACTATTGTTTCCCAACCAAAGTATTCAGTAGTGGGCTTAACATAAGTCATTCTTTATATCTGATGAACTCATGTTTGAGGTCAGTAAAACAGTTTTTTGACATCTGATAAAAGAACTAACCTCAGCACATCATGTATGGGGAGGGAGGTGAACTTGATACTCATCAGTGCATTAAAACACACACTTGCTCTCTAAGTATATGAGATTCAGCTGTCCAGTTCTTAATCAATAGAGTGGTTTATGTGGTTCAAGAGTTTGGAAAAGGTATTTTGTATATTACAGCCCCTAGAATTTACCAGCCAGCATGGTCAGGGGATTCTGGGACTTGTAATACAAAAAGTATTCCCCCACCCCAAGCTGTTAATTTTCCCCAGTTTGTTAATTTTAATAACAGATGAAAGCCAGACCTTGAATAATCAATCTATGTCCAAATTCTTGCATGGATAAGTGATGTGCAACCATCCAGAAGTGAACACAACTCAACTGAACCTCCATGTTCAGAAGCAAAGCATCTCTGAATATCAGGTATTGGAGCAAACAGGGAAAGTATTACCTTCACGCTCTGTTTGTGGGTGTCTTGGACACGTCAAACTAGTTTCCAGTGGGAACAGGATGTTGGACTAGATACAGTTCTATCATGGTCCACCAGGACTCTCCATATGTTCTTATGACTGCATTTTAGGCTCTTGACAAACTAAGAACATTTAGTCAATTAACTCTGTCTTTTAACTTACAAAGGTGTAAGTATTTAGAATGGGCTTCTTCAATACAGTAGTCTCCAGATGCACTGGACTATAGTTCCCATCATCCGATGGTGACAAATATATTCCAACATGTCAGGATGGCACTATTTGGAGAAAGATGATTGAGAGATTTTACTTTGTAACTAAAATATTTTATCGGGGGTTGGAGGGAATCTGGTAGGCCTGTGAGACACACACTCCCAGGCCACAAATGGGTTACAGGCCAAACTTTGTCCACCCATGTTTTTGCTGATGAGCCTTCCTGACTCATCAAAGAAAGGTTGAAAGCTGAGTTACAGTGACGATGGACAGTGGCTGCCACGGTTCAGCTGGAGCTCACATACTTTATGTAGATTGGTGTGTATGGTCACTTGTATGCCTTCAGCAACTGCACAATGTTATGAGTCCTGTCATGGAACCACAAACACTGTAGGGTTGTTGGGATCAGGGCACTGGCTGAAGTATCTGAGAATTGCTAAGTTGCTCCAGGTCTGGACACCCATTTCTGCACATCCCCAGATTCTAGCAGGGCTCACTGGCTCAGCGCAAAAGTGCTCGTGTTTTTGTTGCATTTTCACATTGTTGGTGCAGCAGAAAAATGGAGACCAAAGGGCAAGGTCTGGGGAGAAAGCCAGTTGATGAATGCACTTGGGCCTATTGCCCCATTTGGACCAAAGTGGAGAAAGGAAGGCCCACAGTCTGACTCAGTAGCACAAGGCCTAGGGATATTTAAAACAAAAAACCTACTCCCCATGATCTGGTGGTAAACCTAGAAAATTTCCCCATGTTTCACATATGCAACTGGTTGTAGCATGATCTGTGGAACTGCAGTTAAAGAGAACATGTTTCTTTAGGAAAACTGTATCTAGAGAAGAGCTCCCAACATTATTGACTCATTGATTTCCATTTGCTTTGACTGGAAGCTTAGCTTGCTGCCAAGTGCTTTTCTTCACAATTTAAAAGCAGGTAAGGTCACATGGATGTGAGCCCTAGCAGGTATGGTGACAATTACTGCTGCTGGGGGAGAGAACATGTTGTCATGAGTCAGCTGCTCTGGGTTGTTGTGTTATCTCGTTATCTGGCTTTTACCCTTTTGTCCAGATTGCCCTTCTCATCTTTTCCAAAACCAGCTGACCTGGAAGTAGCTCAGGTGTCCCCTCTAAACCTTGCATGCCCTGCCTCTGTGATATCACAAGCAATCCATCACCATCCTGCCACCACCTGAGTTTTTGACCATGAATGGGACTCTGCTGATCTGGCAACCCTAACCAGCAGGTCTGTAGCGCTCGTTATCCATAGTAGAGAACTGTCACAGGCTGTGGATGCTCCATCAGGCTTTGCAGCTTTTCTTACGGAACAAGAATCTGAGTGTATGACATCAGTCTCGGCATTTGGTGGGTCATGTTACATTTCTGGATTGGCCACATGTGCAATCTAGACTGGTCCACCATTAGGTAAAGTGATTTTTCCCCTTTCGTATGGCAATTGCTAGAGGTGGAGGGCAGCAGTGAGGTATTAGTAGACAAAGCTACAGCAGGTATGATGTCTATCCTGTACCCTCAAGCAAGTTTCCTCTGCTTGTATGTGTGGTGGAGGATACTATCCTGATGGCAATATTGAATCAGGATTTAATTATCACTCTGCTCTGTCGCTGGATGAGAGGGATCATCATGTGATCATTCACCACAGATAGCAAAATAGCTTCAGCCAGTCCCATCTGGTCCCAGGAGATCTACATTCTGCTTTTGAATTATCAGAAGGGCAGGAGCTTCTCTTGCTTGGACACTGCCTTTTCCAGCTCAAAGCCATGACACAGGGGACTTTGAGCTGGAAGTCTTGCAATGAGTGGTCATGTTCCTGCCATGGCCACGGCAAGCAGCTGGATTTGAGTCATGGATGGTTCTTTTAGCAGACACTTGAGAACAGTTGAAGACATTTCTGGATTGTTTTGGCACATGTCTGTCTAAATTTTTGTTGGCGGGGGGAAGAGGATTATGATGCCGTTCCATCATTCATTTCCACATTAACAGATTATGCACAAGCTAGAAAGTGAGGAGGCTCCTAAATGAAAACATTTCCTGTCCCCCTTCCTCCCATTTCTTCAAAGCTGTTGAGGATACCGACAGACACAAGTCCTTCAGTCTTATGACTTGTGATGTCACACAGCTATTTTGGGGACAACACATGGTCCTTTTCACCAACACTTGAAAGCACTGGAGGAAATGTCCAAATTTCTTTGAAATATCCCCATGCAGAATGAGAAGAGAAAAGAAATCAAGCACTCCAGCAGTCGCTGGCTGTGCATTAATACATTATGCACAAACTAAATATTAAGAGAGGAAGTCACAAACTTACTATCTTCTGCCCTCACCAGGAAGGCCCCCCCAAACTCTACACAGCAATTGAAACATTGACAGAAAGCCTTTAGCCCTATGATTTGTGATGTCACAATGCTATTTTTGGTATCAGTCAACTAAACAAAGAATCTCCTGTGTAAACAAAGAGCTACTCAGTGGGTAAATATTCATTTTAAAGAGGTAAACACAAGTGGGGTGGAGGGATGGGCAGGGAATGGTTCAGAACAGGATACAGTAGTTATTTTTAAAAATGAAGTCAACTCTCAACATAATTAGTGAGTACAAATATCTGGATTTTTTTTTAAAGGCTATGTTGTATATGTTTTTTTCATCTCATGGGGAAAATTGGTTGGGGTGGGCAATTTTTAGTACGAAAATGGGCAGAGGTAGAGAACACTCCATTCCCCAATGGTATGGACCTGATTCAATTTCCCCCTCCTGCTTTTAAGAGATCTTTTTAAAAAACATGGTGGCCTAACTATTAGCCCTCTAATTTTTTTCCCTTTTATCAACACATTCTTTTCCCATCAGGAAAAGAAAGTACAGGATATCTTTCTGACATTTTATTATCTCTAAGATCTATTCCACTGTCTATCTTTAGAATTACTTAGGGTGCAATCAGATGGTCCAATCATCCCTGGTTCAATTTAGATCATGTTAAACAGAGTTGCTTTGAGTTGTGGTGTGTCATTTGAGGTGATCTTTGCATCCACATTCAAGGATGAACTACACTGCATCTTGGGCAATCCTGTTTAGCAAGAACAAGACTTATCCTTTACTCCTTTCCCCCCTTTCCTATCTCATCCTCTGTGCTTTCCTTAAACTGCTTAACAATCTTTAGAAATGGAAATCTTCCTTTCTGCTCATCTCTCAAGAGGAAGAGAGATGAAGCTTAACATTTCTTTTAAATTGTTGCTAACTAGCCCAGCACATCTGCAATGGACTGAAAGGGCTTTTTTAAAAAAACGAAAGGTAGATTTCTTCTCCATTCCCATCCACAGGGTACTAGGAAGGAAGCTTTCCATTTCTCAATACTGTTAAGTGGTTTAGCCAAAGGGACAGCTTAAGTCATCTATTTTGGTTTGATGCCAGTTATCACACGTGCTAGAACTGAACCAAAATTGAGCAATCCTACCTGTAAGTCCTTCATTCTTTCAGCACCAGGTGACAGAAAGGGAGAGGGATAGCACTGGTGAGGGGGAAAATATCCTCCCCAACAGTCGTTATCAGCGTGGGGTCCCAAGACGTTCTTCAACTAATACTCCCAGAAACCTTCAGCCACTAGCTGTGCTGGATTTCTGGGAGTTGTAGTCCAAGAATATCTGGGGACCTGAGGATGCTCCACAACATTTGAGGGCTGCTAGCTATTCAGGTGAGGTGATATAGCACGCATAAGTTTTCTTCCAATAGGGAGCTCAAGAGGAACAGTCAATATGGGTGTCCTAGACTACCCCCGACACTCCCTAGCATTCTGTGCTTGAGCTGGCTGTGTACTCCGTCTCTCCCTCTCTTCAAAAGGAAGAACTGAGAATTAGTGTTTTATTTTGCCTTCCCCACCTAATGTTCCTACTGTCATCCACATCGGCATTTGGATATGAGCCCACCTCACCCTTCCGATCCCCCTTTCCTATCTCTTTGACAATGGAATGGAACCCCACTGGCAGAACCTTAACCATTTCAAACCAAAAATAGTATGGCATCTAATATAGCAACTCACACAGCGTTTATTTTACTTAATCTATTTAAATCATTTGTTGATTGCCTGCCTAGCAGGGATACCAGAGCAATTTACAATAGAATAAAACTACTTTAAAAAACAGATTGAAGTCAGTGTGTGATAGCAGATTCAAACATTCTCTATCAGATGGCTAAATTACCAAAGCCAAAATCCCATTGCTAATATCTATCCATGTTAGGTCCATCAGCATAAATCTCAACAGTGAATTGCTGCTAGTTGAAAAGTTGGTGTAGACATTTGGTGTCACACACCATTCTGTGACTTGACATGTGATAACAAATGTCTCTGCCTACTAATTAACTGGCAGCAATTTTCTCTTGCAATTTATGCCAATAGGTTTACACTGATGCAATTCTTCAACTGTATTCCAAGAAAAGAAAATCAAGGTCCCAGAGACCTGAGGTCCTTTGAAACCATACTGTTTTAGTTGCCTGTCTGAAGCTCTACAAAGATGAAGCCAACCTAACTTCCCTTGTGATAGATTTCACAGTCAAGGTGCTGCTTCGAGGGGAAAAACTCCTGTCTCATGTACCCACAAACCAAGCCTCTTCTGCAAGATCTTATGTTGAAAATCTCCAATTATGGTCAGGAACAAGTAATAAGCAATGACAAAGACAATTACATAAACTAGCATTATTAAAATCCTGTCAGAATGAAATTCAGATTAGGTTGGGAACCCAAACCAATTTCACCCATTTGTAAAAAAGAACAGTTAATTGAGCCTGATGAGCATTTCTTGGGAAGTTCTTCCAAAATGTATGACCCCTCAATGCATTGATAAACCTCTACCCCTTCAATGCAGTGGCATATAAAAACGTTGCAGACCTTTGATGGCAGGGAGAAGTTGCAGATCTTTGATGGAAGAAGGAAGGGAAATTGTGGGGGGGATATATTTGTCAAATTGGTTCTCAAGTGGAGTGTTACTTCTTAAAATGGATGGAGATAGTTAAGTTTGGCTAGCTTCACCTTTGTCGAGCTTCAGTGGTGAAGCTAGCCTAACTTAACTATCAGCAGTGGGATAGTTGGTGAGTGCTCCAACACTGGAGGCATTCAAGAAAAACTTAGATAACCACCTGGCAGATATGCTTTGATTGTATTCCTGCATTGAGCAGGGGGTTGGACTTGATGGCCTTGTAGGCCCCTTCCAACTTCACTTTTCTATGATTCTATGATGCTCCAAGTCCCAAGGCATCATCTGACCATTGCTCAAACACAAGTGGCTTTGGCATGTCATTATATTATTATAGTCATGCTTCATTAAAATACACTCTCAAACTCTGTTCTTAGGGTACTATGATTTATGTCTTTGTTGTCAACACCAACTTTTATGACATGTTTGCTATCCTGCCAACTGACACACTGCCCTCTCACCCATCAATAGCCCCTCTGATGCCCTCAGATTGATCTCTTGGAATGTGGCTGGGTGGTATAGGAAGCTGCAGGACCCTGAGTTTACTGATCTTCTCTAAGGCTTTAACATTATCCTACTTCAAGAAACGTGGGCAGTTCATTCTGTCCTACTAGCAGGATATGCCTCATATTCCCTTCCAGCACAGAGGCTCAAGGCAAAGGGCTGCCCGTCTGGGGGCCTGGCAATACTGGTTGCCAACTGCTTATCTTCAGATTATGTTCTCACATTTGATGGTAGCTGCAAAATGCAGGCTATAAAACTTAAAACTAGGACCCGTGAAATATTGATAGCCAATGTTTATATGCCCCCAGCCTCTTCTAAGTCACACAGGGTCTGTCAATGGGAAGCCTTGAGTCATGCCTTGGACGACCTTGATCTTAGGTTTCTAGGGATCCCTCTTCTGCTAGCAGGAGACTTCAATGCTAGAGTAGGTCAGGGAGAGGCCATATTCGATCGTGTATTGGATACGTCCAGAGATGCCTCCCTGTTACATCTCAATGTCCCAGAGAGGCAGTCTAAAGACTATCAAATCAATGATGCGGGAACCTATTTGGCAAAACTTTGTCTAATTAGAGGCCTAATTTGGCTAAATGGCCTTACAGAGCTCACCGATGATAGCAGATCCAAACATTCTCTATCAGCTGGTTCAAGTTCACGTACATTTTCCCCCCATGGATCCAGCATGATTGACTATATCCTGATCCCTGTTTCCCTACTTCCATGTGTGGCTGAGTTCCGGGTGGGCGAGCCCCTTGCTAGCGACCATCTCCCCTTATGTTTTAGTCTTGCTCTTGATACAGACTCTGTAGTTTTGCCCAATACGGCACTTCATGAGTGCCCATTGATCTTGCCGAGAATCAAATGGAATCATAGAGCAAAGTATCTTTTTGAAAAAGCAATTAAGCAAGATACTACACCCCAAGGCACCCTTAACTGGCTATCTTCAGTAAACCCTGACGATCACATCAAAGGCTTTGAGAGCCTAACAGACACTATAATAGCTAGCCTTGGCCAGTTCCCTCAACAATGTCAGAACAGTCAGGCCCCTGACTTGTGTCCTAGGCTAGACAAGGAATGTCTTGTTCTGAAGCTGGATATGCAGAATATCTATAATCACTACAGAACTTCAAGGGCCTCAAGGCTCCCTACACAGTATTTTGTCTTGGAAAACCACCTCAGAATAGCCATTAAGAAGCTCCGTCACCGTTTCATTCTGGACCGCTGGTCTCATTTAGCCCAGGCTATCAACTCAGGCAATAACAAAAACTTTTGGGAGGTGGTTTCGGGTTCTTCCATCTTTAATAGGAACTCACAGGACCTTCCCTATATACCAGCTGAGACATGGGAACAGTACTTCATGGCCATTTTTTATGATAGCTGCAAGTCCACAGTGCCAACTGGTCTGCTTCTACCCAGAGATCTCCCAGAATGGTCCCCAGTCACAACTAGCAAAATTAAAAAGCTCATAGGACACCTTAGAACTGGAAAGGCACCGGGTCTGGATGCCCTTCCTCCGGAACTGCTAAAGGCTGACCCTGATTGGTGGGTGCCTGTTCTCGCCGCTTTATTTACATCTGTTAACTGATCTGGTATCATGCCCAAAGCATGGACACAGACCATAGTGATTCCCATCCATAAGAAGGTTGATAAGAAATCCCCTGCAAATTATAGACCAATAAGCCTTCTGGCCATCACTGGAAAGTTGTACGCCAGCTACCTACTCCAAAAATTACAAGACTGGCTTCTAGACCAAGACATCCTGGGCCCTGAACAAGCGGGTTTTAAGGCAGGAAAGTCTACACTAGACCATTGTATGATCCTATCACATCTGATCTCCAAATACGCTTCGCAGCGTAACACTTGTCTGTTTGCAGCTTTCTTAGACCTAAAGGGGCCTTTGATTCCGTTGACAGAGATATCCTATAGCTAAAGCTCTCTAGGCTGGGCATTGGTAGGAGGCTCCTCCTTCTGATTCAAAAACTCCATACGGACTCTACCTGTCGCATAAAAATGTTGACGCAGGGGGCCCTTTCTAGTCAGATTTTCTCCAACAGAGGAGTGAAGCAAGGCTGTGTTCTGGCGCCACCTCTGTTTAATTTATTTATTAATGATCTTGCCCAACTCCTACATAGTATCAACGGCCACAGCCCCAAACTAGGCCCTATACAGATTCCAGTTCTATTATATGTGGATGACATGGTTCTCCTGTCCCGCACAAAGGTCGGACTAAAACGGCTAGTTAGCGGCTGCCATGACTACTTGACACGTAACAAGCTCCAACTAAATTTTGAGAAATCTAAAATTATAGTCTTTGGCAAAGCATGGAAACCCTTTTCCTGGTCTTTCAATGGCAACTCTATCCAGCAGGTCAGAGAGTTTAAGTATTTGGGTGTCTTTTTTCACTATAGACACACTCGACTCACCGGCAGACAGCGATTAAGTCAGCAAAGCTTTCAGTGCAGGCTATCTTATGCTTCCATCGTACTTGGGGCCACTCGTACATCCCCGCTGTGCTGCAGATTTTTAATGCCAAATTTTCAGCACAGCTTCTTTATGGTGTCCCCATCTGGATGTCTGCATTCCACAGCTCCATGGAAAGGGTCCAATCAATGTTCCTGTACAAAATCTTTGGCCTGCGCCGCTGTGTCTCCTATGCAACCCTATGCCTTGAAGGTGGTCAACACAGGATTGAGATCCTGGCTTGGCTCAGATTCTTTAAATACTCAGTCAGAATCTGTTTCTTCTCAGCTCAGGACATCCTATTCCAAGCGCTGCTTTCTGACAGTGTACTTCCAAAAGGTTTGGCCCTATTTATCAAGAAAATCAAGACCCTGGGGTTGTCACCAGATGTGCTGGGTTCAATACCCCTATCCCAGGTATTCCATACAATCAAAAACAGAGTTCTGGATATTGAGGGGCAAACCCTGCAAAGCGCTGCACAAAGGGTCTGCTCCCCACTATATTTACAGTTGCCCCTCTCCCATGGCAGAAGACCGAATTACCTCTATCTTTTAGATCATCCCCAAGACCGATGGGCATTCACCCTTGCTAGGTGCAATATTGTACCTTAGAACTTAGCACAGGGCAGATATACGGGTTTACCCACAGAACTGAGAGTCTGCCTTTGTGGTCAGGGAGTGGTTGAATCCTTGCAGCATATGTTGTTTTACTGTATCTTATATAAGGATATCCGCCTGTCTTATCTGAACACTTTCCTTCCATTCTGGATGGGACGACCCAAGAAAAATTCGACACCTCCTAGGTGGCATTATTAAGGAACTTACCCTGACAACAGCCAGATACATCCACTCCATCATGCAGAGGCGACGCATTGTGCTGTCGCTGAATGCTAAGCCCTAACAATGTTATTTGGCTGTTCCCTGCCACATGTTAGCTGCTGAATGTTTTATTTGCATCTTAGTGTGTTTTAATTTTGTACAGTATGCCAATAAAGGTTTCTGTCTGTCTGTCTATCTATCTGCTATCCTTGAGTCAAGTCATATTTTGAAAGTCAGGAAGCTGTTGAACCCAGTCCCAGTGCCTAAGTAATCCAAAAGCAAAGAGGATAGAGGGAAATTGGCTGGGAGAATGGGTGTGAAGCATGGGAAAGCAAAATATCATGCATATCATGTCAAAGGATAGCACTTAATATAATTGGAATTCCCTACGGCATACACATAACCGGAGATTATAATATAGTCAGCAATTATTTGTGCTAGAGAATAATTCAGATGGAGCTGGAGTAGTCTAGGGCTCATCGCTTAAACCAGGCTTGGGAAATACTCTTAAAGTGGGCAAGGGCACCTCCTAGGCCTCAAAACCTCCTTCTGCAAAGTCTCCACACACACACCCCTTTGTGGTGCCCACTTCTTTTGTTCTATATTTTGTCCCACGAGAAGGCTTAGTGGCATCGCTCTGAAAACCAGATATAATCAAGAAGACGCCAATTGTGGCTTTCGAGTTTTGACATTGTCAACAGAGGACCATTATAAACCCTGAGAAAATAAGAATATTTACTTAACAACCATAGGACCCCTCTGGAACTGATTATCTGAAGAAAAGACTTGAGGCAAAACTAAGTTTGCATTCTCCCCCCCCCCCTTCTCTCTCTCTCTCTCTCTCTCTCTCTCTCTCTCTGTGAAAGACAATAGCTATTTCAGAGCTTTCTATCAACAATCCATTTCTTGTTTAAACTGACAAGCTGCTGGCTCTGTGCAACAATTCGCTGCAGTTATAATTAGTTCCAACTTCCCGGTGGAAGGAAAGAGGAGAGACAAGAGCTATATTGTTGCGAAAACAACAACAATATACATAATTTGACATGAACACAACATCCTTTGAGGCAATTGTACAATCTGAGAGCTTTTAAAAATTAATTAAGAAACACAGAATTTGTTGTTATGTGCCACCCAGTCATTTCCAGCTCACAAAGACCCAGAGAATTAATTATCTCCATCATTATCAGCCCTGCTTGGGTCATGTAATCTAAAGATGGTGGCTTCCTTTATTGAGTCAACCAATCTCATATTAAGTCTTCCTCTTCTAGTATAGCTTTCCACTTTTCCCAGCATTATTGGCTTACCCAGTGAGTTTTGCCTTCCCATGGTATGTCCAAAGGGCACTAGCCTCAATTCAGTCATTCTAGCTTCTGGTGAGAGTACACAGTTGAGTTGATCCAGAACTCATTCATTTGTCTTACTGGCGATCTGTGGTACCTCTAAGTCATGGAATAGTGACTAACAGTAGTTTAAGACAGCATATCCATCAAGCTGAAAGGCTGAATGAACCTCATTAATCTAAACCAAGAGTTGAAAGCAATAGCAGGAAACAGATATGAGTGTACTGTATTATTTCTGTGGGTCTGTTGAAATGATTTTCCTCCTCTCAGCATAATCCCTCAGATGTGAATGCATGATGAGTAATATTACACCTGCACCCTTCTGAGATGTATAGAAAGTTTCCCATTCATTATTCTCTCTTTAGCAGATGAAAGTTATCCACTGAAGTAATGCCTGCACCCACTTCCATTCTGCCCCTGAAGAGGGTTCAAAACCTGAATGCACTTTGCCAGTGGTGCACCAAAGCCAAGGCTTTTTACATTAATAGGGACAATTATGTCATGTGTCAACCCCTCAGACTTCCCCTTCCTCTTTGTGCTTAGCTGCAATCTTCAGAAGAGCCGGTTGTTGGAATGGGGGATAAATTGTGAGTTATTCCTGCTGAAATATAAAATACTGTGAGGATGGCTTGGTCTTGAATGGAGGATTAAGGCCCATTAAATGTACACAGATCATGGGCTCTGGATGGGATCAAAGATCCCAGCCGTTGAACGATCGGTTTGGCGATCTGGCACAACGCAACTGGCGTTTGCCCACCAGTCAGGAGGACGCATTGTTAAATGGGTACGTCACTTGCGTGGGCAGGATAGCGTGAGTATAAAAGAGCGCTATCCGTTTGCTTGTCGTCTCTTTTCCTTTTGGGCACCCACCCGCCCTCCCTAATACTAGTGTGATTATATGGTCGCCATTTTGGGGCCGGATAGGAATTTTTGACCTTCATCCTGATTGGCGATTGGATGGGGGTGATTTTTCGCCTATCCCACACTGGAACAGGGCATGTTGATATTGTGGTGGTAACTTTTGGTCACACAGGCGGGTAGTGTGGAAAACAGGTAATTTTGGTGTGTCCCAATTGTAAGATCAGGTAAGCCAACAGCGCATCCGACCTCCCGGCTTTGGGAATCGTGCGATTACAGGGCCGGTGCGGGAAAGATGCGCTGGGCCACTGCCGGACCAACAGTCATCAAATAAAGATGTCTTGAGGTCTGGGGGTGTTTAATAGCGGCCTGCCGGGTTTCTGCAGTCTTTTAGACCGCTGGAACCTGAGGTCTGGGACTCGCCCATTGATCAAGCAAGGGGTATTTGGAGACCCCTATTTTGCACCTGTTTTTAACACTACAGCAGGCCCCCCTTTTCTTGAGGGCAAATACAATTTGATGAATAATTAATAAAGTGTGGCCCATATTTGAACCAATACTGTTGTCTTGCGTCTTTATTCCTGAATTGGGTGGGCAAGCTGTATAAGGGTCAGTGCCACTGCTTGCATTTCGGGACTCTGTAGGCCTGAGGGCATTAGGGTGACCACCTGCACTTCAGAATTGGACTCTATATCAATATGCACTGGCTGCCCTTAGTTGATTAGACTAAGATGCCACTCTAGTGCACAAGATTAGTGAACGTTCTGCAGAGATTAACTGCTGGAATTCTGTAGTAATTGCCTGAGAATCAAGAGTCTCAGAGAAAGCCTCCTGGCCTTACTTGGTTTGACTTCAGGATCCATGTGAAGACATTTCTTAGAAGGGCTTTTAGTTCGCTACTTGTACTGCTGTGATTCTTTCATTGCTTTGACTTTGCTTCATTACAGGCCACTTCATTACATCTCATATATAACTTAATTATGCCGCCATTACTCTAAAAAGGGAATGTATTAGAGGCAACAGCAGCACTTGTAGATAGAGCTGTAACTAGCTATGTCGGTGCATAGGGTTTTGCAGTCATATGAATTTAAGCTACAGTACATTAAGTGAGATCAGCAAACACAGGGAGAGGATGGAGGAGCAGGAAGGACCTCTTGGGCCTGAGCATACAACAGCTGTTTTGGTTCTCTTCCGAGCTCTCCTGTTTTGTAGGAGGAACTACTGGAAGCAGGATATGCGTTTTTGATTCCTTAATTCACACAATTCCAGCAGCTAATACCCATGGGCAGGTTTAGGCAAGGCTAGCAGTCAATTTTTACACCCTCTAAATTTCAGTTTCTTGGATCAAAGCCTCAGTTACTCCACCTTGGTTACAGCTCTGCTTGTCATGTGTCCTTTCCACACTCTAGTATCGCTTTCAAAAGTACTTTTTGAACTACAAGTACTTCAAGGCCAGGGGCAGTCCTTCTTGAGTGTGCAGGGTTCTCCAAAGTTCCATACAGCAGCCTCCCAAATTCTGAAGGATTTGTTGGAGGGCAATGTGGGGCATTCAGTGGAAAAGAGAACCATCCTGTTCCTAATGTGCAAATATTATGGAAGCATGCACAGGCTTCTCTCAATCCTTCCTCAAAGATGTAATGGCTTCCCTAGAAAACATCCTAATAATATTCCTATTGATTTAAATGGCAATAGTGTTATGGCTGAGGAGAAGAAAGTATACCTCCCTAACTCTTTGCCAAAAAAATAGTAAGAGTTCTTTGTCTTATCAAAGCAGGTGGCAACTACGTTCCACGTAGGGTTACAGTAAGCAGATGTGAGTAGAGGGTAGACATGTATCCTGCTTTTCAGAAGAGAGCTGTTTGAAACATGGACTCATAACAGTCTTCTCTACAAAGTCCTCCTGTTTGAAGAGCTGTCCAATTAAAGTCCAGTTTAAAGATGAAGAACCTTCAGAAGGAGAATTAGGGTCCCTAATGTTGTACTCCCAAAATTTGGTACTTGAGCAGCAAAGTGAACACACATATAGTCACTTGGCCACAATCTTCTTGAAATAACTGTTATTTTCTAAATTTCCTCTTCGCCCATCCATCCATGCATCCATCCATTCAGATCAGCATACACAAACATTTTACTAACCTTTCACTCTTTTTGGTGATACATTTTCTCATGTTGGCCACATGCAATTACCCTGCGGCCATCTGGCTGAACAGTTTGTTCATCGTATTTGTACCACACCTTTATTCCAAGGAAATCAAGATGTTACACATTTTATCTCATTTTTTAACCTTGCAACAAACCTGTGCGGTCGGTTAGTCTGGCAGCAACTGGTCCAACGTCACCCAGTCACCTCCATGCCAGTGCAGAACTTTTGAACCCAAATCTCTCCATTCCTAATTTGACATTTTAACCTTTACATGATGGTTATTAATGCTGGGAAAGTCATTTCCATTGCTAGGCTTGTTTGTTGCATTAGGTCATCTGTGTAATTCAAGGAGCTTTTCTGTTTTATATATAATATTCTCAGTTATTATCCAAACTTAATTTCAGTGTGGAGCCTTTTTGTCTGATCTGGATAATCTCTCTCCCTTTCAGTAATAACATATAATACTGAAGGCATTTTCTGTGCCTTCTGCTGGTCATCTGGTGATTATTTTGCTGTAATAACGCAATGTTTTTCAGCCTCTCCATGGTTTATTTGAGCCTTGAAATGGCATGTCCTGAATATTCACCCACACTTCCTTCCAAAAGCAATACAATGGACCCTGGCTAAAGTTTTAACCCAATGTGATCTATGGGCCCAGATATCATTTTCTACCCTGCAAGATTTCTGTATTTCCAGATCTAGCATTGGATCTCTGCAAGGCATGCTGGGAAGTATAGTTCTGGGGGAGGGGCTTGGACTTTCTTAACAAGCTGCACTTCCAAATATTCAGAATGATTTTGTAATAATCTTCAAGGCTAGTTCAGCCTCTCTTCCTCTATTAGAACATGGAAGTCGCAAATGAAGGGAAAAGCAGAGTTTATTACAACAGAAAAGAGAATAGTGATAAATATGGTGTGTGTATGTGATATTATTTGGTGGGGGAATGTTGTCAGGGCTCCCATCCACAAAGGGTGCCATCAGATGGGCATTTAGCCTACTGTTTGGATCACTGCAGGAACAGGTTGGTTCATTCCTTTTGACAGCGATCATATAACGCAATCAGTGGAGCAAACAAAATCATCCCCAGAACGTTCCTATCCATATCTTCCATGGGCTTCTACATTTTTGGTGCAGGTAAAATCATTCTGGCTTGGTCTGTTTCCTACATATGTGATTGTCAGAAACGGAGCAAAAATGAACCTTCCTCTAATTTGTCAATACTGTGAAGTGGCTTAATAAGACAGCCACTTCAGGATGTTGGCAAATTGATTATTTCCTCAGCTCCATGGAGCAGCTGAATAAGTGATTTTTTTAAAAAAGCATGTATTAGAGCAGCAAATATGCTGCTACACCACTTTAAAAAAAAGACAAAAGGAAAGCTTCCTCCTCAAAGCTCCTTTTTTACTTTTCTTTTAAAGGTCCATTCAAGAGCTTGCCTGATTTGTGTACAGGCAGGCTCTCAGCCGGACCTTTAAGAGAAAAGCAAACAAAAGCTTTGAGGAGGAAGCTTTCCTTTTGTCTTCAAATTTTAAAGTGATGCAGCACATATTTGCTACCCTAGTACAGTGGACCCTCGACTTACGGAATTAATCCGTATTGGAACGGTGGCCGCAGGTTGAAAAGTCTGTAGGTCGAGGGTCCATTTCCCATAGGAATGCATTGAAAACCCATTAATCCGTAACCGGACGAAGAAAAAATACCCCCCCACACACCAAAAAAGGGAAAATACAGTCACTTACCAGGTACAGTAGACCGAGCCCCGCTCCTCACAGTCCCTTGGTAGCCCCGGAACAGCCGGACTCTGTGTGAGCAGAGCGCTGAACAGCTGAGAGTCGGCAACCAGAAGAGAGGCGGCAGCCATTTTGGAGAGGTGGCAGCCATTTTGAGAGGCAGCAGCCATGTGGTCGCCTCTCAAAATGGCTGCCGCCTCTCTGCTGGTTGCCGACTCTCAGCTGTTCGGCGCTCTGCTCACACAGAGTCCGGCTGTTCCGGGGCTACCAAGGGACTGTGAGGAGTGGGGCTCGGTCTACTGTACCTGGTAAGTGACTTTTTTCTGTCTTTTTTTTGGTTTCTGACTTTTTTTCCCCATAGGAACGCATTAATTAAATTTCAATGCATTCCTATGGCGCTTTCCCCGCCTCCCCTTTCCGGTCCGTAGGTCGATTCTCCAGCCGCAAGTCGAAGTGAAATTTTGCGGCCGGAGAAGTCCATAACTCGAAAAGTACGCAAGTGGAGCCATCCGTAAGTTGAGGGTCCACTGTACATAAAAAACAACAAGTTTCTTTGCCCTCCATGGAGTTGAGAAGTGATTAATTTGCCAGCATTCTGAAGTGGCTGTCTTATTAAGCCCCTTGACCATATTGACAAATTGACAGCAGGCTGCAGTGGACCCAACTGGGTTGCTTGAGGTTCCGTACACCATTTGGATGTGAGGATCACACCGAATGGCATACCACACATCGGACCAACCCTATTTCCCATTTTTCTTTCTTTTTCACTCCTTCCCTTTATTTTTTGTATTCTTTTTGATAATGATGATGAAGAAGACCTCCAGCTATCTCAAGCACATGTGAACCCTATTCAGGCATTACACCTGAAACTATAATGGACTAAATGGTTAATGGAGATGGGGGTGTGCATGTAAGCCATCTCTCTGCTCCCTCAAATTTCTCAGATTTTTGCAAGATCACTGCAGAGGTCTCAAGCGAGGCCTGTCTGTGTCACTTACAACTGAACATGCTTGCAGCTTCCTTTGCTTGTGAAAGTCTTGCTGACATTCACCTGGGATGAGGATGTAGCAGGAGCGGGGCTTATGCACATTCCTGTGTCTCCACCACCCATTTAGACCTCCACAGTTTTACACCATGGAGCACTATAGTCGGCATTTGGCTTGGTGGATCACAATATTGTGTTGGTTAGGGAGCTTTTGTGACATCAGTCAGCACTCAACAAGTCCTCAGCTTCGTCTTAAACCTATCTGCACACCTAGCAAGCCAGGATAAGAGATTGTTGTGCTTAACAGGCCTGAAACTAACAATCCTTGCTTGCCTATAAACCCCATGTTGTGGCCATATTTCTATTTGCATGTGAATTAATTTTTCTAGCAACAACAATTTCTGGCTCGAGCCACAGGGACATTTCTGGTTATTGTTAATTTCCTGTGCTCTCCACAACGACACGTGCCCCAAAAGGCACCTGAATCCCTATCTATAGCCTACAACCCCTGTGTCCTTCCTTTGTATCACATTGTTATCTAGCTTGAAAATGTGCAAGCTTATAACAGCTAATTCAATATTTCCCTACTTGCCATATGGTTTATTGCCCACAACAGCTCAAAACAAAGTAAACAAAAGGAGTTAAAGCTTATAGGTCAGAATTGCTGTAGAAGTTAATGACTGTCTTATAACAGCTGCTTAGTGGAAATATATATTATACTTCTGCTTTTGATTGCCTGTGTTTATATTTGTGGCAATTGTAGAGATGAAATTTGTCTTTGCAGGCTAAAAATATTGTGATAAATGTGTTTTTCATGGCTTGGGAACTCCTACTTCCATGCCTTTTTGTGAAAAGATGCTGGACTTTATGCTTTAGAATCTGGTATGAAGGCGGCCTGCAACCAGTCACTCTCCCTTTCATATACAGGCACAATACCTGGGGAATTTCTAATTCCTATATGCACTTGGGACTACAGTTGGTCCCAAAGGGGCATAAAATAAGTAAAACTTTCTCACTTAACCCATCGTTCCCATTTGTACTGATTTATGCATTTCTGCTAATAGGGTTTTCAAGGTATAGCATATGTTCAAAGAGTGGTTTTACTAGTTTTGCCTCTCCCGTGTGTTTCCACAGCTGAGTGGGATTTGAACGCAAGTCTTTTGGGTTCTTGTCTGACCTTCTGTCTACTACACTACTCTCTCTCTCTCTCTCTCTCTCTCTCTCTGCAAATGTGTGTGCATCATTGAAACTGTGGTGTTCTTATTTCTCTTGAATTTTTGTTTTAAACTAGGCAGTCACTAAAAGGATGTTGTGATGATTTGTTGTTGTTGTTTAGTCGTTAAGTTTAATTAAAGTGAATGCGGGAAATGAGGCATCACATATAATACACACTGGAGTCTGAATGGGGAAAATTCTAATACCTCCATTCAGTATTCCAGTTAACCATGACCTCTTCCAGGATATTCCACTATGTATTGTTTACACAAAGAGAGAAAGAGTCAGCATTTCGTGGCAGACCTTCTGCTATCCTTGTGGATCATGCCATTTTGATTACATAAAAGAGATACATTTGGAGTTTGAGTTTGTAATTGCTCAGTGGCAGAACTCCAGTAGTAAGATACAACTAGAGGAAGCCCATTGAATCAATAGGATTTGGTGAGTCAACACCTATGTAAGTTCAATTGATACAATGGGCCTGCTCTAGTTGTAACATACTACTGGATTTTAGCCTAGGTGTCATAATCAGAAGAAAAAGGTTTTGCTCTCCTTCCAGTGGTCCTGCCAATGGTAACCCACTAACCTTCTTATAGAATTTATTGGATACATCGGTATACCAAGCAATCTTGTGGATACAGCCATGCCCTGAATTTATGCTACAACTGGGGTTGGAAAGGAGGAAGGTATCCAAAAGGCACTGCCTTGCCTAAAACTGGAGGTGTGAATTTATATCTACAGGTGCAAAAACTAGAAACTATTTTGTAATGTAATCTAAGAAGAGGTACAGCAGATCTCACCTGAAAAGGGCAGGCTTGGACCAGTACGCCTGCTGAATGCGTTCATGTGCTCACTAGGAACAAACACACTGACTTCTTTTTTAAAGGCTCTTAAAAAATTAAAATCAGACTTCTGTTAAAAAAAAGGGGGGGAGGGACAACTGGCCACCCTCACTAAAATGTGGCAAAGCGGCAACCTCCAGAATTGGCTTTTGATAGCTGTCTGGTGGGGGCCTCTAGATGTTTCGGACTGCTGAAAAGTTATACACCAAAACAAACAAACGAATGAAATGAAAAATAAAGAAACGAAAAGATAAAACTCAGAGAACCAAAACAGCACCCCTCCTGGGTTCAACCCCCCTTTGGCTATATGGCAAGGAGTGGTTTTACTAGTTTCATGTCTGCGTAGATAATATTGGGGGTACAATTGGTCCCCAGCAAGCTGCCCATGTGAGAATCAGATTCCCAAAATACACCCAGTTCTGTGGCCTTTTGGCTCATAGTTGCCTCATACATTTGGACACAGTTTTCTCCCCCCTCATACGTTGCTTTAAAAGCTTTGTGCCTATAAATGGGGAGGAGGGGGAGGAAAGCTGTCACTTTCCAAAACCACAAAGCAATATCTGGCAAAAATCTGGATGGCTGTTGCCTGGTGACTGCCTTCTATCCGAAAACGTGACAAAAGACTTCCGAAAATGGTTTTCTAGATCTAGTTCTCAGGGATTGCGACAACGGACTAGTGTGTGCAGGGCACGTGAAATCCTTGGGCTGTGCATACGGTATATGGTCTGAAGGACGCAGCCAAATGTTTTACTGTCTGTGTGGCAGAATGGCCATTATTAAATTACTAGCAAGCTGCCTGTCATTTGAACTGGCTGAATTTATCTGGAGAGCTATGCATTCCATAGCATTTACTCCCCGAGAGTATAATTCGTCTCTGGTACTGCTACACACAGACATTTAGCAACCTTTGGTCTAGATGGGCAGGGTAGAAGTCTAATAAATAAAATAAACAATAAATATAAATAACACTTTCTAAATTCCATTATTTATTTTCCAGACCACATTGATTGGTAAATATTCGGTGATATAAGGGAGGCTATGGGATGTTGCTGTTTTGGACTACAAATTACAATTCCCAGAACAACCCCAGGCTGGCCAGAAGATTGTGGGAGATTTTTGTCCAAATCACAGGGAGTCTATCAGCTAGAAATCTGAAAGGGCCTACGCCTTCTCTTCACTTAGATAGTCTGCATCATCTGAAAATCCAACAATAATATTTCTCGATTTACTTTGCTTCAGTCAAGAATACAGGGCCTGCGACACACATTACACACACAGTCTTGTGAAGCCAACCATGGGCTGTTTGTTCAGAGGTTTCAACACACAACACTGCAAGTGCAGTTGCTTAGCAGGAGAGCATTTTCTGGAAGACCATTGGGGCCTGCTGTAAACTTAAGAGTCCAAGTATCTCAGTCAACAGCTGTGCAAGTTTAAGTGATCTAGAAACACTCAGTCTCCTTGTTCTAATTGGGAAGTAAATTATTATTTTTTCCCTCTTCTGCATCTTCCCAAAAGCCCCTGGAAGAATCTCCAGGCTCCTGCTTGTCTTCACGCCTCATGGTTTCAGATGAAGTAATGGAAAATGAGATTCTTATGAGGCTGAGAGGTGGTGCTTGTGGAGACAAAGACAGCTACTATATCAAAGCCACAGTATCTCCTCGTATTCATATCTGAAGATAAACCTAAAGCATGCTTCTGTTACTTTGCTGCCAGGACTAGGGCGGGGGATGGGAAGTTTCATGTCTAATGCTGTGAAATCAGTCCCTAAGAACTTGAGCTATATTTACAACTTTACACAGGGCTAGGTCCCAAGAATTTGAAGTATTTCTGCTACAGCAGAGCACATTGTTTTCTTATCCTGAAAGCAGACCTGACCAAGTGATAAGGTCATCTACAGGACTGCATGTTGGGCGTTATTCCTTGGGAAGGCAGAAAACCTACAGAATGCAGCAAAGACGTGGTTTCCCTAGCAGGCTAAGCTACACTCTCCATATGGTTTGTCCTAATTACAGTGACATTTTGGGTATAATGGGGAAATGCACATTGTGAGGATGCCACATCACATGGAAGTACAGCCAAACATCATGGAGGGGAATTTGTCAGAGGGATGTCATTTTCAGCAGCAAGTTTAAGTAGATGTTATCATGGCAAGGCAGCATCTCAATTCATAACAATACATTTTCCTCCATGGCCTTGCTTTCTAAATTAGAATGCAGCAATGCAGAAAACAAGACAACACACATAGGTGTTCAATCTTCTCGCACAGTGTGTTGCCTACTACCAATTTACTTATTCCCTACTAATTCATAAAATTTATTTTTTTCACTAAGAATGCAACTGTTTGCCCATGTTTATAATCCTTGGAATGGAAACAGAATTGTACAGGTTAACTCTTGGAAGGTAGTATTTCTATTTATATATCATGACTTTTTTTTTTAACCAAACTAACAAGTTCTGCCTCTTGTGCTGTCTTCCTGGAGGCAAAGTGAAGCCAATCCTGAAGCAACACACAGCTTTTTTCAAGTAATAAAGAGATGGAAGTTTTTCTAAATATCTCAAGCTCTGGTACAATTGCTCATTAGTGAATGTTTATAGTGAGAAAAAGCACATCCCTTGAGTCAAATGTCTTGCTTCAATCGCCGATTCAAATGCCCATTGCCAAAAGGGGAAGGAGTGGGCTTGCAGGTTCCAAGGACAGTGGTTTCCAAATCTGGGCTCTCAGGTGTTGTTGGATTACATCTTCCAAGAATCCTTGTCTATTGACCATGTTGGCTGGAGTTGTCTTCCACCAACATTTGAAGATCAAAAGTCTATACTTAGAACTATCCTTCTAGCATATACATGTATTTATTTAACTTGTAGATCGACCTAATCTGCATGTCCTTTCTTTGCCCTATGTTGGGAGCAGGAAAGAACCCTACCAACTAAATACATGGGAAACACAAATGCAACCATGTATGCCCAGGGCATAGAAAGGTGTGCTTGCATCTTCATGTATCATTCCTAGGCAGAAGGATGTGAATTAATCCCTAGGAAGTCTTTATTTCAGGGAAGAGAAATGTGTGGCCTTCTAGACGTTGAAAGCCAACCCTGGGCAACATTGGCTTGTGTTGTTCTGCAGGTCACAATCTTCTTGCCCTAGGTAGGAGAGGCATCCTCACTTGGTGCTCCTGATTTGGGATTTACTGTCTCCTGGATGGACTATTCTTCTCTCTCTCCTTGCCATCATATTTCAGGGTGAACCTGGAACTCTTTAACCAGTACCTGAGATCATTGATAGATTACGTGATGTGCCAGCGAATTCAGTCAATCCAAACAAGACAGAAGTATTCCTGTGCAGGACTGCTGATGAACCAATAGTGATTTGAACTTTTTCCATTGGAAATGCATGCTCCCTCCAGTTTGGGAGTATTTCCAGAGTTGCAGGCAGGGGTAGGGGCCAGAAGTGTTGTTTACATGATCATTCTACTCCTTGTACCGCCAACTTTTCAGAAATGGTTTTGGACAAAGGACATGTAGATACTACGGCACACTACCACCAACATATAGCCTAGCTGACAAGAACAGCCAAAGAGCTATGTCATAAAAGCTACAGAAAGCTAATACTGGCGAGTTGTTTCCAGAAGCACCCTCAGTTTGATTGTCCAATACAGTGGTCCCCAAGCTTTTTCTAACCGCGGACTGGTTGGGGGAGCGGGGTCTATGCGTGGGGGGGCAGGGCACCCCCTGCACTTGCGGGTGGGTGGGGCGTGCTTGTGCAGATGGGCAGGATGCACTCGTGGGTGGGCAGGGCGTGCTTGCACGCACATGCAGGTGGGTAGGGCACCCATGCGTGCGGGTGCATGGGGGGGGAGATCTGTCTCCGCGGCTCGTTCCTGCCAAGGCACCGGGCTGCGGACCGGGGGTTGGGGACCCCTGGTCTAATGGTTTCCTTGATTTTAAAAGCAACCAAGTAATTTTGAACTATTATGAAGTAGATTCACTGGTAAATGTATTGAACTGAAAACTGGAGTTAACTGGACTCTTGTTTACATGTTGGCTTCACCTACATTTGGCCACAACCAAATCATGTTAAAAAAACACACACATGAAAAGCAGCTGATCCATTTCCATAAACACATAAACTTGGGTTCCTGTGAATCCAGGATATGAGTTACTTGAAAAGCATGTCGTGCTAGCTGGATTATCTGTGAAGACTAAACAAAGGGTGTCTTGTAGCTTGTCCTGTATCGAAGTGCTGGAAATACAGACACACCAACAGCACAAACAAGTTTGCAGACAGCAACACATGAAGTTAGCTTATTGTAATACCATATCTATATGAATGACTGTGAAGTCTTCAGCTGAAGTGAAACACGACACAGAAAGTTCTGGCTTGAGCTGTTTGGAGCATATGGCTATAACTGTAGAAATTCACTGGGCCTGTAAACAGGGAATTGAAAGTGCTAGTTGCTGACCTGAATACCTTGGTAACAGGACAGTTAAAAGACTTTCCTCCCATATGAACCAATTTCTGTCATCTTGTGAGTCCCGCATCCAACCATCAGCAGAGGCTTTACCACCAACACTCCCAGCTGGTAGAAATTCCCTTCCCCAGTAAGCTGCTCCTCTGTTAATTGGTGCTGCAGCATTTTTCTCTCAACAGACATTAGGCCTCTTAGTCCCTTTATTTGGGTTTGTATACAGCATGACTTAAAAATCTGTTGCTGCAGTTTCCCTTGTTTTTCTGTGTTGTAAAATTATTGACAATAGCTTTAAATCCCCAATACAAAACAGTCAGGATATTAATATTTTTAATATCACTGATTTAGCGATATTTCTGGATTAACCTCATTCAGTCCTTGCCTTTTAGGCTGGGTCAGTTCACCAGCCCAACAAAGTGGTCACTAGCTGACAACAACAGGAGAGCTTTGTTGCAAACTTCTCCACTAGGAGGAGGGCACTGAAAATCCAGTATGAGTAAGATTGTCACAGACAAGTCAATACTTCTTTCTTCTAAAGGCAAAACATATACAGTATAGTTGCCTCATTGCTGATTTCGCCAAAAACTATAGCTTTGCAATCTGGGCAGCAAAATTGATTGTGCTCCCCAGTAGGGCTTTGAAACAAGGTTAAAAGTCTACTGCACTTAGGCATATGGAGAATTAACAGAATTACAAGGTCAATGAACATCATGAATTATGGCTGTACACTAACTACAGTGCACATGCATGACCCATCAGCAGAGTACTGAGATTGTGCCATGGACTGCAAGTATTTCCTAGCCACAAACTGGTTTCCAGTTCAAAAAGAGAGCAGCAGGTGTGTATTCCAGGTAAGAGGCTCAATCACACTTATCACCCACTCAGAACTTCAATGACCTTAAAACATACCTTTCTGCCTAAAATGTTAAAGGATAAAAATAAGAGCATTTGTTTAATTCAGAATATGAAGAAAGTAGACGCCCAGTGATCTATACCACAGCAGAGTAAGATGTAAATTCTCCACCAAATCCTGTAAAACTCCCTTTTGCAAGTAAGCATCTCCACCAATACCAAAACAGTTTGCAAACCCTTTTTGTAATTTTGGTGTTGCATAAATGGCTAAAAGAAAGGCTGATTTTCTTGCACAAATCACATTGTCCTTTAACAGTAAGACTACAACATACACGATTTGCCAAAATAAAAATGGGAATATTTATTATTATTATTTTTCCTACTAAAAGCAATAAACTCTTAAGCTTCTCTGGTCTTTGTAAATGATTCTATCATTTTGTTTTTACTTCCAGCTCTGTAGAAAATTTAGACACAATTCCATATAAACAAGAACACAGAGCAAGCCACTAAAAGACTCAAGAGACCAAGACAGCTTGTGGTGATAAGCAGACAGATGAACTTATTCATAACAATAAGTCAAACCATATTCATGTAATTATATCTCCAAGACTTCACTGGGAGGCAAGGTATTTAAATATGTTCATTATAGTAAAAAGATGTACATTACTTGCACACATCTGGGTCTATACAAATTGCAGTGGCATTTCCTGATTAAATATGAAGAATCAGTCAGATATCACTGTTCAATACTGGAATTTGACAAAAACTCTAAAAACCATTACTGAGTGCTAGTACATGCACATGATGCAGGGCAAAAGGAAGGATTTGTAGACCCCGTGCAAATGGGACAGGACAAACTGTTACAAATTGGCAAACGTGCGCCGGACAAATTCAAACTTCACAGGATGTCTTGCAGAGTTACTTTGATGCAGAAAAACATTTCCCCTTTCAAGCAAAAAAGAAACCCTCAAAAAGAAAAGGGCATCAGTCTTCATTTGGCCTCTTGAACTTTTTTTGCATTCTGCTTTTCTTTTGCCTGGAAGATAAAGGCAGACAGAGATAACATATTGCACTGTTGTAATAACAGCTCCCCTGGTAATTCAAAATATATGGTTTTCTATATTAAAAATATACCAAAAAAAAGTCTGTGGTTTACAGTAACAATGAACAGAATTTACTGGAATATTTAATCCACAATGATTATATTATATCAGTCTGCCATCCCATCCCAGAATATCTTTGAGCCACCTGAGCATGCTGATGATTTGTAAAAAACTTCCTACTTCAAAAGGCTGAACACAAGAGATGGTACTGAAGAAGCCTCTCTGCAAACAGCTTGTCTCTTTCCATTCATGGGTGGAACGTAGATTCAGCAGAGGCTAAATACTAATTGAACTGAGTGAACTGAAGAACAGAACTTAAGAGACCATACTCCTTGTCCCTTTTCATCTGAATACTAGAGGTAAGACAATATGGTAAGACTCCTTTGTGTTGGCGTCCCAACTCAGAAACTTTCGTGATAAAACGTCTGCTTTTAGTACCAGCAGAAAACCTTTATTTCTCTAGGAGTTTCAGATCTTGGCTTTCATGCAGCTTATTAAAAAAAAAGTTCTATTCATTGTCAGTCTAAAGCACTCACATACTGGTGCAATAATCATTATTAAACTTTTGCCTCAGTATGATTTGCAGCAGACGTTCCCCTCACTTGCAGAGGGGAAATTTCTAGTTACCTGGGCAAATTCAAATCATGGTGACGAAGTGATTTATTGAAGAATTAGAATGTAAACAGTTCCAAAGATTTAAATTTCTAGTGCATGCATGCTTCCTCTGTGTTTGGCATGTACAGTGGACCCTCGACTTACAGACGGCTCAACCTGCAGACTTTTCGAGTTACAGACTTCTCTGGCCGCAAAATTTAGGTTCGACTTGCGGCCGGAGAATCGACCTACAGACCGGAAAATCAAACAAAATGGACCAAAAACGGCCGGTTACGGATTAATCGGTTTTCAATGCATTGTAGGTCAATGGAGCCTCGACCTACAGACTTTTCGACCTGCAGCCACCGTTCCAATACGGATTAATTCCGTAAGTCGAGGGTCCACTGTATAAAGAACAATTTTGAAATATGGTGGGAAATTTTGAAAAGTAGCTATAACCTTCATGTTGTCCTCTATGTGTTTTAGATTATTGTATTATTATATTTGGTATAGTGGAAAGTGGCCCTCCATTTGGTTAAAGTGCTATTTAAGTTTGTCATCTTGCAGATTGTCAGGCTTGGTAACAAACTAGTACCATCTAGCAATTGCTGTAGGTAAGGAATTAAACCATGAAGACTGAAGTCAAATCATGACTAAATTTGACCAATTTCTATGGACCTAATCTACATACTGATATGTGGATCCAAACCATACAGCTCACTAGGATTTAGCTTCAAGTAGATGTGTACACATATGTATCTATATATAGTGTGTGTGTGTGTATACAGATATACACATAGACAACAAAAATCAAAGCTCCAAATATCTGTCTATGAACATATACGTACATGCTGAAACTCTAAAATTATTATTGTAGTTTATTTCAAACTGGAGGCCCTGATGTTACCTACTATTGTAAATCTGAATTAGTACTTTGACTTACACTGATCTTGTCAGCATTAGGATGCTGTATTTTATATCTAGAGCACGTGGGAAAGACACGTGCAAGGCAATTTCAGGACAACAATTCAAATCAGGTCAGCTCAAGCACCAAACAGTTTAACAGCCTTCTGGGAGAGGCTGAGCACGTTACTTTCACTAAACGTGTCTGGAATCAAGCCATATCAGCCAATCAATGTCTCAACTGGAACTAGAGCACTGAGGAAGCAGCAAAACACTAGCAAGTCAATATAATCAGCAAAAATCCGACAGAAGTGGAAATCTATTAAACACTGTGTGCTGAAGGAATATATCCATGCTGTGAATGTGCCATCTAGTGTTCCCAGTGACACACAGATTGATGTCCTTACAGAGAAGTTCAGATATTCATCTCTTTCATTCAAAACAGGAAACAGCCTACTTTGATTTATGACTTCACCATTTCCCCCTAATATTCAACAAAATAATCCAAATAACAGCCCACAACATACCTTTTCTACAAGTGGGATTAACTGTTGGTGCTCTGCTAAAGTCTTTAGCAATTCCATTATGAATGGCAAGTAGTTATGTTTCCTTCTAATGTTTTCGATCTGCAAGCATAGAGCACACATTAAATGAATTAGCATTAGACTCTGCTATCCCACATAAAACCAAGTGTTCAGCTTCTTACATGAGCAAGAGCACTGGATAAAGTCTGCAAAGTAAACATTGGAAGAAAAGCAACTGCCTCTTTTGTGCAAACCCCTAAAACTGATTTTTCAGGAAGTGAAGGGAGTAGAAACGAAGTTATGGTTACAAAATGTAACACAATGAAAGGTTCCCATTCACCTTGCCTTTTTAAATCCCTCTGGGCCAGCGAGTAAAACATCTGAACTGAGTAGAACCTTTATTCATTTGTTCTCTAATCCAGGATCATGAACACAGCTAGAGGGGAACAACTAGATCTCCCTTTTCCCTCAATGCTCTGCTGACACAAGCAGCAAAGAGTCTGAAGGGATGAGGATCCCATTCATGTGTAGAGCTTACCGACAAGCAGGAATCCTTCCTCTTTAGGTTCAGCACTGTTCACATGAGCAGCCTGACAAGTGGGTGGTAGCTTAAGTGCCCTATTCTAACTGTGCTGATGGTCCAATATTAGAGAATTAGTAAATAAGGCTAGAATCGCACCTCTGATCTGTTCAGGTGTGTGTAGTACTTGCAAGATGTTAGGACCTAGATTGGCAGCATACTGAATCAATGATTGTACATGAGCAGCCTAGCCATGTAGCTCAGACTATTAGACTTCTAGCCTAATGTGATCAAGAATTCTACCTGTCGGACAAACACTTAAATTATGCTCACCTGGAAGAACACTCAACTGGAAGAATTCACAGGCTCGTTTGCTATAGGAAAGAAAACAGCCACCAGCAGTTCCTGGACTCTCCTAGCAACTACCAGGGCAACTTCCTTTTCTAATAGCAAACTAGGTCCAAGCTCCGCCCACCATGGCCCATGATGCCTTCCACCTTCTTCCAGGTGAGCACAATCTGTCTGTCTGGCAGAACTCCTAGAATGGAGAATTCTAGGATTGAGAGTCCTAATAAAAATGGATGCACATACCTATTCCCTACCTCTCTGGATTCTGTAGCTGCTTTCTTTCTTTACAAAGGTCAGTATCCTGTTCATACAGCATAAGCAGAGCACTGCACTCACACTGATTTATGATCTCTGACTTGCCAATGTACAGGGTAGAGATGGTCCAGTTCCAGCAAACTGGACTTATATTTGCACAAAGCAGTCCTGGGGACCACCTTGAACAAAAGCTGAAAAAGCCCAATGTTTTGAGTGAAAGACCACTGCATGAATGATGAGAAGGAATAGGATCCTGCTGCAAGTCACTAATAAAACTGTGTAGCCATTTATGTTGCCAAAGAAAGCAGACAGGCAACAACTTCAGTGGGTATATCTTAAGATATGCAATTAAGTTTATCTGCTGTTGGTATGTGACTAACAGTATTGTTGTCTTAGTGAAGAAGTAGAAATGCATCCATAGAGTGTCAAAATATGATCACAGCAGAAAACAGAAAGCATACATTAAAACCTCTGCCTTACTGAAATCTTGAGTTCAACCAAGAGGAAAACCAGGATTTACAGATGGGTTCTGTTAAAATAAAGAACTTTTAAATTCTGAAAGAAACCAAAAGCTATTCTAGCAAAAAAAAGCTTAGTTTTGGATCACAGTCTTATATGAAGAACAATTTCATATTACAATCCAGTGTACCCTGGGTACAGGTTCCATTAAACTCTAGGGAAGTTGTTTTCCAGTGAAATCAAGAGAAATTACAAGACAGAAACTGTGATAGGAAGACCATAGTCACATGCCACTAACTTCAGACGATGGTCTTTAACAACCTAACATGATTGTTATCAATGTCCATGTTGGTACATGGAAGCAATAACTTCTAACAGATGGAATCCCATTGGTGTTCATGGCAGGTTTGCATAACTTGTTGCGGATGCCAGATAAGACACCAGAGTACAGCTTAGCTGTGTGCTTGTTTATGCACCCAACTACGCAAATGAGATGTAGCCTGGTCCCTTACTGACGAGCCATGAGATGTTATGCAAAACATATGCAAACATCAATAAAATGTCACCCAATAATTTATAACTTCTGATGTCAGAATAAGCTATATAAACAAATTAGATACCTAAGCCAGGGAAAGGCAACATTCCTTGTGAAACAATGGTGATAAAGTGGATATTCATTCTCATCATTTATTCTTTTTAAGCAAAAGCATCTAGTCCTTGTGGTTGCATAGCTAAATTTTAAAGTGCTGCATTCAGTAAACTGAGAAATTAAATACTGTCCTAAAGATTATGTTTCAAATAGTTCTTTGAGCTCACATCACGATTTTACAAGTTCTTAATGCAATAGACAACCAACTAGGTAAAGGTTTTTTTTGTGCCTACAAATATCTGCAACTTGGATGGTTGTGGTCTGGAGAAAAAGGACTCCAGTATGTCGACTGTGCTGAGCAACATAATACCTTGCAACTTTACTAATATAGCTGAATGCCTCTTCCTTCAGAGCAGGAGTGTGCATCTACAAGTCCATATTGCGAAATCAGTTGTAACAAGTATGATTTGAAGTAACTAGGTCATAGTGTTACAGCGGGCAGCTGCCTAGCAAATAACTGCTGAAGTGAAACCTCTGCAAAAGCAATGTTAAATTGATGGCCAAGGTCAATCCAAATCACCAACGGCTGTCCATAGACAACTGCAAGTTACAATGTTAATGTTAAGAGAATAACTCCTGTGTGAGTTTAAGTGTTCCAAAATGAGTACATTAGCATTTAACTGGCTGCATGAACACCTGCAACCAGTTTGTGTAGCAAGCTATATTGGTCCCACAGATCAGAGACCACAAAGCAGAGCAGATACCTTTTCTATAGTGTGTGTGTGTGTATAATATGGAAGCCAACTGAAACACAAGGAATTTTATAATAGGAACCAAATGAATCAGGATTACAAGCCATCTGACCTTGACGGAGGGATCAGGTTGCACAGCCCCCTAGAATTAAGGTAGAAAAGAAATTTCAACAAATCATGGGGGTGGCGGGAATAAAACCAGCCATGAAATATAAAGAACTCAAGACTGCAAGGCTATTTTCCATTTTCAGTATCACTAGGCCTGACAGGTCCTTTCTAAGGCAGAATACACTTCATACAGACTAATGTTAAGTCATTTGGTAAAGAGAACTGGAGGTAAATTTATAAAAGGTCAATTCAGGTTGAATACTATGGAACTGAACAGTGATCCAAGACTTTGGAGTCACCTTCCTTCTGACCCCATCATACTTTCAAGACAGTCAACTCTACAAGCTCAATATCAATCAAGGCAAGGAATATCAGATTGTAATGCTTAATCTTTCTTTTATATCTGAAAACTGTGTAAAAGAATCTCAAACCTGCCTTGAAACACAGGAAATATGATTTCTTTTTATTAACAGGGTTATGATTCCAGTTTTCCAGAACCCATGTTTTCCTTTTCTGATGTTACCAGATGTTTCCAGACTGTGCTTTGAGGAACCCTGGAGTTCAGGAGCTCCTCAGTGTGGAAGTTAGGTGCAACGGAAAACTTTATCTTCTTGCCCATGACTACTAGTATGTTCCTGAAATGCAGACACAGAATATGCCCGATGTTGGACAAGCTTGTGGCCCAACAATGTAAGGCCAACAGTCCCTGTAAACTGGCTATGCTCAAGATCCTCTGAGACTCTCAAAGTGTCCAAAGTTTTGCTTATTTTGCAAAAAGCATAAAACTCCTCCAGGCAAAGCAGAGCTTTCTGTACATTATCAGTGATCAACTGTTTTAAGAGGCAGCTAGATCTTCCTCATACTAATCTTAACATAGTTTAAGATTAGTTTTGCTCCCCACACCAAATGAGGAGCTAATAACTTGATAAGTTTCAGTATCTACATTTTCACCTAGTTGCCTCACGCTCTGTGGCACCAACACTGCCATGGAGTACAGCATTCCAAACATATGATTAGCAATTTTTTTACCATTCAGTACAGAAACACTACATACCTTGTACCTTTTCAATTTTTGGTTTTCTTCGTCAATCAGCATCTGATATTTTGCAACTTCCGACTGAATAGAACTTAGTATATTGCTACTCTGGTCTGTATCCATAGGCTCTTCCTTTTGGGAAAAACATCAACTTGTGTGTTAGTGTTTTAAACATCACACCCTTCCCTTAAGATGCATGTACATAAAACAGACTCCAAATCTAAACTTGCAAGGTGTTCAAAAGGGCACTGAGATCTCTAATTCTTGGTATCTCAACTTTAAAAACATGTACAGTAAGAACTGCAGCATGCTGTATTCCAAGGTATGATTCCCACTGCTGCCTGCTAATACTTGCTTTACATGTTTGTTAAAGTGCCATTATCTACTAATGCAATGCTTTGTATATTTTTCCTGGTACAAAGAATCAAAGCCATGTATGGCTAAATCATTATGCTGTGTTGCTAAAGCAGGTTTGCCTAAAAGTACCTACTTTGAAAAAGGATATTGCTGGAAATGCAATAAAATACCAAGTGTGAAGCTGCACTAAATTTGTCAGTCTTCTCAGTAAGCTTTTTTTGGGAAAAAAGGGGGGGATTTAAACATTTTAGCAGTGCTGCAATGATCTTACTGATTACCTGACAAATATTTGAGTCAGTGTTTTTAGACATTCTTGTAGCTTACTAGCATCTCAGTAACTATATTCTAGCATGAGAGAAATGGTTAAGACTAGATTTCTGCAATATTGCCCAAAAGCCTCTTGCCCAAATCAATTAGCTCCAGATCAATTACACCATTATTCTATATTCATAGAATTATAGAATACTGAAGTTGGAAGGGGCCTATAAGGCCATCAAGTCCAATCCCCTGCTCAATGCAGGAATACAAATCAAAAGGTATCTGCCAGGTGGTTGTCTAAGTTTCTCTTGAATTCCTCCAGTGTTGGAGCACCCACCACCTCTCGAGGTAAATGGTTCCACTGTCATACTGCTCTAACAGTTAGTTAGTTTTTCCTGATATTCAACTAAAATCTGGCTTCCTGTAACTTGAGCCCATTGTTGTGTGTCTTGCACTCTGGGATGATCAAGAACAGATCCTGTCCCTCCTCTGTATGACATCTTTACAAGTATTTGAAACGTGGTATCACCCCTGTCTTCTTTTCTCAAGGCTAAACATGCCCAATTCTTTCAGTCTTTCCTCATAGGGCTTGATTTCCAGCCCAATCATCCTTGTTGTAGCGTTCCCCTTTATTATGTCAATGGTTCAGGTTTGGTTATGTTAATTGTTCATGCATATTCATGTTGCTGAGAGGCGGAGCCGGGAGAGATGGAGAGATAGTCAGGGAGGGATGAGTAGAGATAGAGTGTGGAGTTTGGGGGAAATCTGAGGAGTGATTCTAGTTAGGAGTGTATTATCAAACAGAAGATTGTGATTAATAATAAATTTACCTAAAGAAGATATTCATGAATTATTATCAAGTTCTGTAACAATAAACACGTTATATTTAAAATACTTTGAAGTGTGGACCTGCATCATCTTCCTGAAGTAATGGTGATTTAGTGATCACCTGGTGGCAGCAGTGGAAAAGAGGGGATTGTTTGCCTTCGTGTGCTCTGAGACTTGACAGTCAAGTAAGGGGACGAGGGTGAACGCCACACTTGTTGCTCTCCTCTGAACATGTTCCAATTTGTCAGCATCCTTTTTTGAAGTGTGGTGTCCAGAAATGGATGCAACACTCAAGGTGAGGCCTAACCAGTGCTGAATAGAGGGGAACTAGCACCTCACGGGATTTCTGTTAACTTCTGTTAATGCTGCCTAAAATAGCATTTGCCTTCTTTGTAGCCACACCACACTGTTGGCTCATATTCAGCTTATGATTTACAACAATTCCAAGATCCTTCTTGCTTGTAGTATTGCTGAGCCACGTACCCCCCATCTTGTAACTGTGCATTTGGTTTCTTTTTCTGAGGTGCAGTACTTCGCACTTATCCCTGTTGAATTTCATTCTGTTGTTTTCAGCCCAGTGTTCCAGCCTATCAAGATCATTTTGAATTTTGTTTCTGTCTTCCAGGGTATTAGCTATTCCACCCAATGTTGTGTCATCCGCAAATTTGACAAGCATTCCCTGCACTTCCTCATCCAAGTCATTAATAAAAATGTTGAAGAGCATGGGGTCCAGGACTGAGCCTTGGGGTACCCCACTTGTTACCTCCTCCCAGTTGGAGAAGGAGCCATCAATCATCACCCTCTGAATACGATTCTGTAGCCAATTGTGTATCCACCTGACAGTTGATCTATCCAGCCCACACCTAATTAGCTTGCTGATCAGGATATCATGGGGCACTTTGTCAAAAGCTTTGCTGAAGTCAAGATATACTATGTCTACAGCATTCCCTCTGTCTATCAGGGAGGTTACCTGATCAAAAAAATAAGATCAGATTAGTCTGGCAGGATTTGTTCTTGACAAATCCGTGTTGGCTTCTAGTTATTACTACATTGTTTTCTGGTGCTCAGATAGTGTCCATTTTATAATTTGTTCCAGAATTTCCCTTGGGACGGACATCAGGCTGACTAGCCTGTAGTTCCCACGTTCCTCTTTTTTGCCCTTTCTGAAGACAGGGACAACATTAGTCCTTCTCCACTCATCTGGCACCTCACCTGTTTCCCACGATTTCAGGAAAATAATGGACAGCGGTTCTGAGAGTTTTTTCAGCCAACTCCTTCAGTATTCTCGGATGCAGTTCATCCGGCCCTGGAGATTTGAACTCATTCAAAGTAATGAGGTATTCCTTGACTATTTGTTTATCAATCTCCAGCTGCAATCCTGTCACCTCCACTTGAACTTCACATTTGTCTGGAAGTTTAGAGTCTAAGCTAAAATAGGAATTGAGCACCTCTGCCTTTTCTTTGTGATCTGTTATCATTTTTCGATCTCCACTGAGTAGCTGTGCCACTATTTCTTTTCTTTGTCTTTTGCTTCCTTTCTCCCTATGTCTAAATAGGTGTAATACATATGCTGTAGGTTTTCATTTTATCATTCTTATAGTAGGTATAAAATGGCTGACACAGTGCCATTTATTCTACATTAAGGCCAGGATCCTACTGGCATTCATGTAAGGTCTGCATAACTTGCAAATGGATGATGTGCTGTAACACATTTTGGGTTTGTGCCTTGTCACGTGCCCAACTGTGCATCTGAGATGCACCCTGACCCCTTCTGAATTAGGTATGGTAAGTTATGTACACTTTAAGTGGACATCATTAGGACTCCACCTACAATTACAATCAAGTCATCACAACTCTGCATCACAAGCTTATGTCTGCCCTGTGGTAAAAGGGATCAGAAATTATGAAGAACATGAAGCAATATAGGGCAAGCTTTAAAAAGTTGTTGGATACAACTTTTTGTTTGTGGGTTCATTGCTACTGCTTATCACTACAGGTCTGAAGGCCCGATGCCAACTTCAAAAAGCCAAGGAAAATAAAGCTTGGATTTTCAAGATTTCAGAAGACGTGGCTATACACAGGATGTTCAAAGAGAAGGGTAAAGAAAGGAAAGGAGCTATTCACATTGCCCAAGCTGAAATTATCTGTTAGTATTACACTTCTTCTCCACTATATAGGCTCCTAGCTGCTTTATAATGAAGAGGCTGGTTATGTTCACACCTGCTTATCTTCAGAAATGCTTTACCACCAGATGTTACAGCACTCATTACAGTGGCCTTACAGCCAAACTATTTTATACTTTTTAAAAAATATTGATTCATAGAATACCTCAGCAAGCTGTCTCTGCAGTTTTGCAATTTTCTGTTCATATATCATTTTTCTGTCAGATACTATTGCCATCAAGTTAAATCTTATTTCACCTTCACTGTATCTACAAAACAAGAACAGATTTGTCACATAGTGCCATCACTGTGAGATGAGCCTCACACTTATTAGTTGTCTTTTGACGTTATCACACGTCATTACAAAAACATCCAAAATGCCAATTAAATGCCATCCTATATCCTTTAATCAAAAGCGAATGTAATGATCAAGCAGGGAAAACACAGGAAAAACAACACTACTTTGTTATCGCCTGTGTCAATTTCACCCCCTACATCATAATGGGATAAGTTAATCCTCCAGACTTACCTTTTGTTCTCAGAACCACACTTACAATTCTGTGACATGGTGATCTACACTGCTATAAAGAAAAACTATGAGTTCCAGCCACTCTAAAACTCCCTCAATGCTTTTTTTAAATCACAGTGGATGAGGTTTGATGTGTCAACATATACAACATGCATATCCTATTTAAATATACTGTGGTATGATTCCAAGCACTCAGTCTATGTTAAGGCTGGGGCACCATTTGCCTGCCAGAAAATGTGACTAAAATGCCCACAGTCCATTTGCTTACATGCATGAGAGCTAGAGCTTTTTAAAGTTGAAGACCAAGTTCAATTCATTTCAGGTACCATTCTAATAATTAAGTCTAAAATCTATTTGTTCTATTTTCATGATCTAAACAGTTCAAATCCACAAAGATATGGATCCTTACTTTTGTATTCTTTTTTCTATGACAGGCCTCACAGCACTGATCCAGTCATCTTGATTGCACACTCCTAAATGGAAAGTAAAGTAGTGCAACGTAATATTCATACATTCTCTAAGTATATTATAAATTTACTATACAATGCCTTCTAAATGTACCTTTTTTATTGTTGGCTTACATACCTTTCTTCGGTTCTAGAAAAACCATTTTAATGATTAGGTAGCCAGAATCCTATTGACAATTTAAGCACTCATCAATGAAAACATGTTAAGCTCTAGCGATGAACTGCCAGTAGTGTTCCCCGTAGCTTGCTGGGTCGCAACCAGAAATGCAACCAGCATCTCGTTAATTAGATTTCACTACTGTGACTTACACAATTTCACTTACACATGCAAAAAGTGCCAACAGGATTTGGACTAGTGTTTCTAAGCAGAGTATGCATATAGTAATCTGTTTAGTATGTAGTCGCATGCTACTTTAAAGCTATTAAAAATATTCAAAAGTGCAGATGTTTTAGCTTCTCATGGTATTTCTGTAGGTAAAAAGGACATGAACTGACAGATTAAAAAGAAGTTCTAACACTGTGTTACATGAGAAAGTTTCTACACCTGAATTTTTTAAAAATTAAATTATCTAAAGATGCTGTGTATAATTTTTTAATCATTCTGTATGTTTAAAAACCAAAGGTTTTTTGTTCTTAGAAAAGCACCACAATGTATTAATACTCCATGTTGCATACTTTATAAACACTGGAGAAAGCACACACAAACCCAACCATAAACCCTGCTTACAACAAAGGTAAGAAGAAAACTTTACCTAAATCTATTGGGCCTTCCCTCAGACCATCCAATTCATATAACCTTCCATTTACAGGGACATAGCTAACAAAGTGAAAAGCATCTTCTTCTTTTGCTGTTGACTTTGCATCAAACTCAAACATTTGTTGCCTAAAGGCAAATGAAAGAAAAAAATGAAATTTAAAAGAAAGCATCTCTAGAAACTGTATACTTGAAACGCATTTAGTTTCTAATTACCTGGCAAAACTGTTGTGGACTTGCCGAATTACTTCTGAGTTACTTAATGCCAGGCCTTTCATCTAAAATCAAATGAGAAATTCATTCAACTGCTTACGTGCAAGTTTCAAAAAGAGAGAGTGAGGGGGACAAAAGAACTGCACATACCGCTGCATCAAAGCTTTGTGAGAATTCTTTAAATTCTGATAGTGTTTCTCCTAAATGAACATCTTGATGGGTACAATTTAACAGCACACTGACTATGGCTTGGGTTGCACAAGCATTATTTATAACCTGCAAAGTGGAGTAAAAGAAATAGTTTAGGACAGTCAAATTATTAAGTTTCATTAACTTCATGTTCACCCAACAATGCTCCAAATATTAAAGTGTAAAACAGGAGAACCCCTCCATAGTTCTTTGCTCCTCTGCAGAAAAACCACTGTCACTGTTTGTATGTATACATAAACACATTTGGTATGCAATGGCTGAAATCCTGCTGCTTAGAGTTGCCAATTGCACTATAGCAGGCCCACTGAATCAGTGGGGATTTAGTGAGTTAACTCCTCTATAAATTCAATTAATTCAGATGGGCCCTCTGCAGTTGTACCTAGAGTTGGGCATGAATTGGCAGTTTGTGCTGGATTGGTTTTCAGACAAACAGGTGTTTGGCACTTCCCAGCTCCACTTCCTTGGGCAGGTGCCCATTCAGGGGCAGTGCCTAGAGGAGGCAGGCAGGGAAGCCAGGGTGCTGCCTCTGAGTAGGTATCCACTGGAGGAGTCGTAACTGGGAAGCACTGAACACCTGTTTGGCCAAAAATACAATCTGAAACAAACCACCAGTTTGTGCCCATCTCCAGTTGTGACTCATTTTAACATAAGTTAGTCACAACCAGAATGGGCCTATTTGAATCAAAGGAACTTACTTCGGAATTGACTCACTAAATCCCACTGAATCAATGGGTCTACTCTAGTGAGAATTACTACACCAAGCAACAGGATTTTCGCCAACAGTTTACTCTGTAGTTTTGTGGACTCTGTCAATTTGATACTCTGACCCTGGAATATGGTACAAGAACACATGGAATATAATGGAACAGTTTACAAAAATTATACTGACATAACTCCAATACCATTTTATTGCATCAGGTATCCTATTTTCATAAACATAAGAAATTCAATTCCTGTTACACTCTAGGCAAATATAATATATTGATATTTAAAGAGTTAAGTGACTCATTTATCCTTCCTATTCTATTTACTCTAGTTAAACTGACCAAGAAAAGAAAAATCAACAACAGTGAGGTTCTAGTCACAGCTTTCAAGGAGTAATTTGGAGCACCTAATTGAATTCTTTAGATAATGTTTTTGGACACTGACAGTAGTTAAACAATACAAAAGAAGGTGGGACCACATTTTTGTATTTTACACTATGCATAGCATTCATAGGTATGCCCCACAGAGTTCAGATGAATGTATTCTAAAATGAAAAACAGAATGCAGCCTAAATATATAGTAGTCCAAAGTAGCAGCAGAAAATGTATTTATTTAAAATGGGAAAAGAAAGCAAAAGGTATAGTTTGAAAGATCATAAAAGGAACAAGTAAGAGAGAAGGTATGTAGGCCTTCTAAGAAACATTCTATGAAGAAAAAAGGTCTTAGAATACTGGTAAGAATAAAGTGACATAGACATGTTCCAAACAAAGCAGCATTTGATTTCTTAAGTTACCAAACAAGTAGGAGAACGCTGAATCCCAGGAAGACAGATCTGAGAAGATCTACAGCTAGTAAGTGGAAGTAAAGAGAAATGCTGGCATTTCACAAAATATTTCTTTGTTTTTTGCTACTGACCAATAAAGACTTAGAAGTAGAGTCATTTTCTGCTACAAAAAACACTGCTGATTCTGATCAACATTGCTGAACAAACTCCTCCAACTGCTCAGTATAACAAAATCAGTTACAACTTTGGGTTAATAGCTTTGCTAGTCAAATTACTATTTATAGGTTTACCCTCTGGAAAATATGAATTTTAAAAACTCCACTTTTATTTAAATTTTATTAACATATTCACCTACACCTTGTTCCTTTCTTCATACTAAACAGCAGCAATTTAAAAAGAACATAAAAATATAATGGAATTTCACACAGAATTCTATGCAGGTCAACCAGTTGATCTGAAAATGACTTAATGCAGTGTAAGAAGCATCATTTGAAGTTTCCAACAAGAGGCCCACAAACCAAACTAGTTAGTACGATTTGGAGAACCCCTCCTTTATAAGGAAGATACAGCCACTGAATAAGGAGAACACAAAGCAGCCACAGGCAAACTATCTCTGTGTTTTAAGCTGAGATCAATAGCTCAGGTCAATATCATACTCTGGTCATTATACTACCTCACTCTCTGCTAAGTGATGTATGTGGTCTAACAACCCACTTGAATTGATAGCAACATACCCTCTAATTTTCAGCCCCACTGGGCGGGGCTCCACCTCTCTCTCTCGCAGCTCTGCCCGTGTGTGTGCACATGACTCCACCCCCTCACGCGCTGGGTTCCATTGCGACCGGAACCTAACGTGATCGCTGCGTGGAGGAGGAAGGCAGCTGAGCAGAGGGAAGCAGATTCACACCCACCCACGCGCATGCCCCGCTTAGCGGGAACCTTGATTGATAGGGCATCTTGTGAAGACTATTTCATAATAGTTAATTGTTGTAATCCTCTCTAGCCAAAAGGCTGGGGATGGCTGAGCAGAAAACAGGCCAGCAAATCCATCCCAGCTTAGGAATGTTGTATACTATCTATGATATCCTGATTCTAGACTACCTTTGTACCTTTAAGCCACTGCATAGTGACTATGAGTCAGAGCTGAGAGATTCTGGATCTGGTTTAAGTCAGCTCTTTCTGTGTTACTTTCCTTCCCTGTCAATTCTGCTAGCTGATCTCAGACTGCACAGCAGTTATGCCAGCAGATCCAGTAAGAACTATTGCTAGTAATGCCACTTGTGCCAGCAGATCTGAGATCAGTCAGCACAAGAATATTCTGCTCATACAAAAGGCTTCTCATTCCACTACACCTAGTGTATCTTTGACTTTGGATTGCAGTGTTAATTTTTAATTAGTAATCTACAGTTGATCAAGAATGAAAATAAAATGAGGAAAATGAAATTAGCAAAACATACATAAAGGTATGAACCCATATAACATTCAAATGTTTTATGGGTCTAAAAATGATTATATAGATGCTAATGCTCTTGTAAATACATAGTGGTCCATCAAAATGTAGGAAGTCACCTGCAGTTCTATACAAATCTAGCCTGAGCAAGTCTCACTAAATATGACTTAGCTGAGAAAAAATCATAAGAATTCACAGTAAGAAATTTTGCTAGTAATTATGTATAATGGCATATGGGGGGGGGGGGGGGAATCAACCGCCCAGAGAGTGCTCCAAGAACTGTGGGGCGGTAGATAAGTCAAAACAACAAATCTTGTTTGACAAGTCACCAAAACTAGAGAATTTAGGGCTACAGTTGCACCCAAGGTTCCCTCTAACAAGGGCAAGCACGACTCCACCTCACTCTGTGCAGCTTTCTTCCTCCTCTGCGCAGCGATCATGTTTAACTCCTTTGGTTCCGGTTGTGATGGAACCCTGCGCACGGGTGGGGGGGCACAGTAGCTCGTGCACGCAGGGGTGAAGTTGCGCACAAGAGAGGTGGAGTCCCATCCAGCGGCACTGAAAATTAGAGGGTATGTGGGTTGCACCTCTAACGCACCAAGCCATACTAGCTCAAACATGGTGACTCAGGGTTCTGGATTCTCAAATATAACACCATATTATATTGAGCCAGGATTAAGAATACTAATTTTTAAAAAGAGGCATACAAAGGTGACTCTATTAATAAACATGCACATAACTTTATAGTGTGATTGCCAAAGAAATGCTCAAGATCTTCAAGCACTATTAACAGGCAAGCTACTAGTGATCACAAGTTGCATGAACTGCTTAGCTATCATTTTAACATTTAAACATAAACACATCAGTGGCTGAAATCCAGTAGTAAATTGCAACCAAAACAGGCCTGCTGAATTAATGGAACTTACATACATGTTGACTCACCAAATCACCACTGATTCAATAGGTCAACTCTAGTTGCAACTCACTACTGGATTTCAGCCAATTAATTGTTTCAAACTCTTGTACGAAATTTAAATTGACCTATATTTTAAATAAAGGAAAGTTTAATATGGATGATAATCACAATGTTATAACACAATTTCAGATCGGTTATGAACACTGTTCTAATACCCCATATTCAAGAGTGAACATAAGAACATGCCTTATACTATTAGGCCACTGACCAATCTACGTAACTCAGTATTATTTACACTGACTTGACATTAGATTTTCAGAGTTTCAGAAGAGTCCCTCCCAAGCCTATATGAGATGCCACAGAATGAACCAATTATTCCCTGCATGAAAAGTATGTGCTCTTTCACTAAACTGCAAACATAGCTTTTTGATAACACATTCAAATGCCTACGTAGGCAGAACCTTCAAGGAGGTAACAGATACATCAGCATTTTAAACTTGACACAAATGACATCTACATGGCTGTCAAACTGTAAGAGAGCCAACATGTCAAATAAGGAAGACTAGTTTATAAAATTCAGTAATTAACTTTCAAACATGCTTGTGTTGATGACTATCAGTGCTATATCTGAAAATAGTCAGCAGGTTTAATTATTACAATTTAACAGCACAAACAATATTCTGCACATTTTTTGTCACTGTGAACAGTCTTGAGGACCTCTGATAGGATGACCCAGTTAACTAAAACCAGAAACACAAGATTTTGTAAGATCAACATATGGAACTCAATTTTTTAAAAAAGACAAATGATACTTCAGAAACTGGTTATCCCAAAACAAACCATAACAAAATAGATGAATGGCAGAATTCAGTCTGTTACATTATGAGCACAATAGCACTTGTGCTTTATACAATGTAGCATAGAATGCAGAGGAGACCAGAAGAAACCTGCTTTTCGGTACTCTCCTATGCCTCTGGCAAATCTCTTTTCCAACACTGTTTTACTGCCATCAAGTGTCAATTTTGTGAATTGCTATTCTAAAGAGTCTTCTGCAATACAGTATCTTTCACAATACCTTTATTTATTTATTTAAAATATTTTTACGCCACCTTTCTGCTAAAAAAAAGAACCCAAGGCGGCTTATATAATTAAAAATACAATACAAAAAGGCAAAATCAGTAAATTATTCAAATATTAAAAATAATAACATATTAAAAATGTTAGGTAAAAGTATTAACTAAAAACCGATTTAGAAGCAACAGAATATAAACCACCCCATTTATTGTCTCCTAGGCAGTCGGTCACTGCCTGAAGAGAAAGGTCTGCGCCTGCTTGTGGAAGGGCAGGAAAGATGGGGCCAGCCTGGCCTCCTGTGGAAGGGAGTTTGAGAGTCTGGGAGCAGCAAGAGAGAAGGTCCTCTCCTGGCTCCCAACACACCTGTGAAGGTGGTGGGACTGAGAGAACAGCCTCTTTTGTTGCTGTTCTGTGCTATCAAGTCACCTCTGATTTCAGGTGAACCTCTCAAAAATGTTTGTCATCAATAGCCCTTGCAAACCTAAGCCTATGGTCTCCTTTAGGGAATTAATCCATCTTATATTTGGTCTTCCTCTTTTCTTGCTGTCTTCAACCCTTCCCATCATTGTCTCTTCCAGTGAATCCTGCCTTTTCATGATATGCCCAAAATAGGACAGCCTTAGTTTCACAGTTTTTGCCTCCAGAGATAGTTAAGGTTTCATTTCCCCCAGGACCTACTTGTTCATCTTTCTGGCACTCCAAGGTATCTGCAAAGTTCTCCATCAGCACTGTATTTAAGATGAATAATTTTTTAATCTGTCTGCTTTTTTTTACTGTCCATCTTTCATACTCGTTCGTATAGGGTGATTGGAAATACAAAGGTGTGGATCTTCTTGGTTTTCAGTGACACATGCTTACACTTGATATTTTCTAACTCTTTCACTGCTGCCTTTTTGAGTCTCAGTCTTCTTCTGTTTTCTTGGCTGTAGTCTCCATTTGGATTGATGACTGAGCCAAGGTATACAAAATCTCTAGCTACTTCAATTTCTTCACTGTCAACATTAAAATTGTGTACGTCTTCTGTAATCATGATTTTTATCTTCTCAATGTTCAACTGCAGTCCTGCTTTGGCAATTTCTTTCACTTTCATTAAAAATTGTTGCTGCTTTCTGCCAGTAAAATAGTATAATCTGCATAGCTTAAATTATTGATGTTTCTTCCACTAATTTTCATTCCTCGTTCATCTGAATCTAGTCTGGCTTTCCATAGGATATGTTCTGTGTACAGACTGAACAGGTAAGGGTGGGGATAAAATTAACCCTTGTCTGCTAGCTATGCCTATAGGAAACCATTCTGTCACTCCACATTCTGTTCTGATGGTAGCTTCTTGTCCACAATAAAGGTCAATAATCAAGTGCTGAGACACACTCATTTGTTTCAGAACAACCCATAGTGTCGCATGATCCACACAGTCAAAGGCTTTGCTGCAAATCTTTGTTGTGCTCTGGTACTCAGCAGATAATTGAAATATGATATTGGGTACCTCTTCCTTTTTGAAATCCAACTTCAACATCAGGCACGTCTCACTCCATATAAGATGAAAAGCCTTTACTGCAACACCTTGAGCAGCACTTTGTTTGCATGGGAACTGCAGGTTCTTTGTCATAGGATTACTTTTGAAAAGAGTCTATCATCCTTTTATTTCTTCTGTTTAGATCTTCAGTATACTATTTCCACCTCATCTTTATTTTCTCCTGGTCAGACAGTGTGCTTTCCTGTTGGACTTTCAGCATTCCTAATCTAGGCTTAACTTTCCCTTTGATTTCTTGGATCTTCTGGAAAAGAGCTCTTGTTTTTCCCCTTTTGTTGTTCTCCTTTATTTCTTTGCACTTGTAGTAGTTATCTTTGTTTCTATGTGACAATTGCTGAAAAACTGCATTCAGTGTTCTGATCCTATCTCTGTCACCTTTTACTTTTGCTTCTTGCCTGTCCTTTCCAATTTTAAGTGTTTCTTAAAACTGAACCTTTATAGTAACCCAGTAGAAACCACAATCTTCTTCAAGTAAGGGTTATTTTGTCACCAGCCCCCTGCAATGCAAGATTCCCACTAAATAAAAGTAGTTCCAACTCATTCATTCCCATCAGAACATTTTTTCAGTTCCATTGAAAAATAACAGAAATTGAACTTCCTAAAAAAACCAAAATAAAAACAGAACCGACCAAAAGATATTATTTTCAAGTGTGCCCAGGAAAATAAGGTATGATCTATTTTTAACAGGAACATAAAGAACTCTGAATGGACAATATTGGTTTGCGCTGCTACACTTCACATTCTGTGCACTTGTAAGAAGTAAAGGCAAGAACAATGGAATACAGAGATCTCCTATGAAACAGTTGATGGGATTGCCAGTGGAAGGCCCAAACTATTGTTGCTGCCAAAATTCCATTGCGCTTGTCATTGTCATAGTGCCATTTAGAGATGGGCACTTTGTATTTCTATCTCAGGGATATGAATATGAACTATGGCACCACAGGTGCTGTGGGGGCCCAGTTCTCTCCCCTACAACTGGCCAGTCCACTCACCAGGTTCCGCGCGGTGCTGCAGTCCTCCTTTGGCAGCAGCACACCAATCCCAGCAGGAGCCCGGTTGGCCCTTCCCCGTCCCCGCTCTCATGCAACTGACCACTTCAGCTTGGAGGTGGGATGGGGAGTCCCCCCGCTGTGCAGGGAGGCATGGAAGGGCCAGTTGGTGTCCTGCCGGGATTGGTGCGTCGCTGCCAAAGGAGGATCACAGCGCTGCGTGGAACCCAGTGAGTGGGTCAGCTGGTTCTAGGGGAGAGAACTGGGCCCCCGCAGCACCTGTGGTGTCGCGGATCATATTTGTATCTCCAAGATACTAATACAAGGTGTCCATCTCTAGTGCCATTTTATCTCAGGTTCTACCAAGTTTCAATGAATTAAAACATAAAATCCACTTCTCCCAAAACAGGTGAATTTAGGTACATACTGCAACCACTCTTTTCTGAGAAGTCCAAAAAAATTTATGCAGTTAGATCTTTCTAGGAAGCAATTAATTCTAGCAAATCAAATAAATGGAAGACACATGCTGCTTGGCATTACACAAGACTGTTTTTTTTCCTTGTGACCTTATTTTAACTTTAAATAACAATAATAAGCATTTACTAAGCAAATACTGAAGTTGAAGAGTTGTGGATATCCAGTTTCATAGAATTTAAACACTTCTTGCAAAGATTTGCTTTCTCCCAATTCAAAAGGGTATCTTACAGAGAAATCTCATGTCTATTTTACTCAGAGGTAACTGGGACTGCGACCAAGGAGATCCTTTGCCAGTATAAGTCTGCATGGTTTTGCAGACCCGAGGACTACTCCTGCCTAAAATTACAAAAGAGCAACACCTAAGTTTTAATAATTATAATATATCAATATATTAGGTATCATGTAAAACACCTCTGGGAGTCTTACATATGATGACTTTTATCTGGCCTCTAGATCTTATATTTATACCCTACCCAAGTACTTCAGAAGTGTACTATTTGCTTGCTGTTTTTCATTACAAGAGGGATGTGGTGGCGCTGCAGGTTAAACCGCAGAAGCCTCTGTGCTGCAAGGTCAGAAGACCTGCAGTCGTAAGATCGAATCCACGTGACGGAGTGAGCCCCCGTCGCTTGTCCCAGCTCCCGCCAACCTAGCAGTTCAAAAGCATGCAAAATGCAAAAAAAGCGAGTAGATAAATAGGTACCACCACGGTGGGAAGGTAACGGCGTTCCGTATCTAGTCGCGCTGGCTACGTGACCATGCAAGATTGTCTTCGGACAAACGCTAGCTCTATGGGTTGAAAACAGAGATGAGCACCGCTCCCTAGAGTCGGATATGACTGGACAAATTGTCAAGGGGAACCTTTACCTTTTCATTACAAACTATCCTACATTATACGTAAAGATCCATCCAATTTACTATACCTGTTTAGCAAAGAATATTGTATCTAATCTGGAATCCTGAACAACAGAGCCTGCTGGTTCTTCCCCTGGTTGCCACTTGAACAGAAAAATCAATCCATGAACTGGTCTATAGAAAACAACATAGAAAAATAGTGAAGCATTGTATCTCAAACTGCAACACTAAACATGATTATTGGAAACAAATTCAATAAATCTACTACAGGATGTATCTCATGGAAAATAATCATGATACCTAAATCAGCTACCATGAACTACCTAGCATAACAGTGACTGTGACAACACAACTGAAAGGAAAAACTATCACTTTCTGAAAAACTTGTAGGATGCTGCTCCCAGCTGTTCTTGTTATTGCCTAATATATGCACATCTATGTTGAACATGTAGCTTTGTAACTGAGCAACATAACAGCTAAAGTGCATAACTTTATAACAGGTATATCCACTCTTCAAATTCACACTCCTAGCAAAATTTTAATAGTTTAATTATAAAACTATTGGGCTGACTTAAGATTTTCCTTCTGACAGAATTCTGTTCAGAATTGTCCTGCTGGTGGGGGAGGGGCAGAAACAGAAAAGAGACATATTCTTCCAAATGTCACATCCCCTGAAGCCTTCAGCTGCACCTCCATACTGTTCACAAGGGCTCCCCAAGGTCCGATCAGAATTTGGAAAGGGTATAAGGGACTGCAAGGAGAGTTAGGAACCTATAAAAATTGCTTTGAGCACTCTTCCACCACCAGAAATGCTCCAACGAAGAAAATCCTTTTCACAGAATGTTCCCTTCTGTTTTAAGGAAAGGAAATAAATTGCAGTACAGTAGAAACCCCATATCCACTGGGAATTGGTTCCAAGCCTCCACGGATACTGAAAACCACGGATAATAGTGAACACTACAGTGGTGCCTCGACTTACGAACGTGCCTACTTACGACCATTTCGAGTTACGACCAGCTCTGGCCGCAAAATTTTGCTTCTACTTGCGACCGGAGCTTCCACTTACGAACAGAAAAAGGCAGGGAAAAAAGGCAGGAAATTCAAATTGCTAACTGTAGGTGGCGACGAGGCTGCTTCTTTGTAGCTCTTTCGCCCCATCAGTTGTGCGATCAGAGGAGGCTTGGGACTGCCTCGCTTCTGCTTCTGAGTGTGTGTGTGTGTGTGTGTGTTTGTAGGGAGGCTTCGGGCTGCCTGGTAAGGTAAGGTGCTGCTTTCTGCTTTTTAAAAACTGTTCTGGGTGTTTTTGCAGCGTGGTTTTGAGCTGGGGGGGTTATGTTTCCGTGCTGTGATGGGTCTTGGGGGGTTTGGTTGCTTTTTGGAGTTTTTTTTCCCATTTCCGATGGGTCTTGGAGGGGTTTTGTTTGTTTTTTGGTTTTTCCCCCCATTTCCAATGGGTCTTGGGGGGGGTTGGTTGCTTTTTGGTTTTTCCCCCCCATTTCCGATGGGTCTTGGGGGGTTTGTTTGTTTTTTGGCTTCCCCCCCCCATTTCCAATGGGTCTTGGGGGGTTTGGTTGCTTTTTGGTTTCCCCCCCCCCCCCATTTCCGATGGGTCTTGGGGGGTTTGTTTGTTTTTTGGCTTCCCCCCCATTTCCAATGGGTCTTGGGGGGTTTGGTTGCTTTTTGGGGTTTTTTTTCCCCATTTCCGATGGGTCTTGCATGCTTCCCTTGCTTTTTCCTTTGTTTTCTTTGCATTTCCGACCTTGTCCCTTTGTTCTCTGTGCATTTCCGATCTGCTCCGTTTGTTTTCTGTGCATTTCCGATGGGTCTTGCACGCCTGATTGCTTTTCTCTCCCCCCCCCCCCTTCAGCCAGAAGGGATTAATCGCGTTTCCAATGAGTCTTGAAGTGATTTTTTGGGGGGTGATTTTTTTCTTCAGCCGGAACGGATTAATCGCATTTCAATGCATTCCTATGGGAAATGGTGCTTCGACTTATGACCATTTTGAGTTACGTCCATCTTCTGGAACGGATTATGGTCGTAAGTCAAGGCACCACTGTATATATATAAAACATTGTAAAAAGAAAAAAGAAATCATGTGCACCACCAGAATTGGCCACAAGAGGGCACCAGAGACCATGCTATGTATTCACTATCAAGTATTCATAGAAGTCTCTGGCTCTGTCCAGTGGCTGGTTCTGGTAATACAATTGAAAATAGTATTTTTAAAGGATTTTTTTAGGATTTTTAAAAATATTTTTTTATATTTTCAGACTGTGGATATGTGAATCAGTGGATAATGGTCCCGTGGAAAAGAGGATCCTACTGTATTACTAGGTATTAAAAGTAAGAGAGGAAATAGAATTCTTTAAAAATGATAAACTTACTTTAATTTTTCAAAGTTTTCTGGCTCCAAACTCCATATTTCTTCAACCTGTGCACCCCTACAACCTGAAAAAGAAAACATATTTTTGATTGTAATTATTCCTACTTTAAAATTTAGCTTTATGGGAGAAACAAGAACTAAAATCAGAAATATTTTTCTAACCAAATTGCATTTGTTTCTATCAATAAAATAACAATTACTATCCCTCTTATTGTGCATCAATTCACTACAAAATTAGTTACAATGTTTATCCAGACTGTAATGAAAGCTGTATTCTCACAAAGTTAAAGGGAAAAGTGCTATTATGGTGGTCTGAAATTTGCATCTCTGTGAATCTGAAATACTAGAAGCTCTGTGATCATGGAAGGAGCCTTTCTGAAAAATGTGAGGACTGTGAACACATTTGGGCAGCTCCTGGGCAATGACAGGACCCTGATGGCTGATTCGTCAACTCCTAAAGTATCATTGGATTGTTTCTGACTTGAATGAAGAACAGACGCCAACATCTGAAAAATATCTGGTTGGCTTGCAAGCATTCACGTGGTAGAGCAGTTAACTCTCAGATTAACGTTCCCTCTAAATTGCACAGGCACACGGAGCTGAGTGAACGTACCTGCCTGTTTGCAGCTGGAAATCTGTGCACAGGGGGTGGAGCCTCCGCACAGAGCTCTGGAGAATTAGAGAGAAGGTTGCCTCAGATCAAGAAAATGAATGGTACAGTGGTGCCTCGCAAGACGAACGCCTCGCCGGACGAAAAACTCGCAAGACGAAAGCGTTTTGCGATCGTGTTGGTGACTCGCAAGACGGCTTTTTCTATGGCCGTGCTTCGCAAGACAATTTTTTTTTCCGGAAGAGCGATGCCTCGCAAGACGAAAATAATTCGTTCGTCTTGCGAGGCTTCCCATAGGAATGCATTGCAATGCATTCCTATGGGAAGCCGCTTTTTCGCAAGACGAAAATTTCGCAATACGACGGTACTCACGGAACGAATTACTTTCGTCTTGCGAGGCACCACTGTAATCAGAAACTCATAGAAAGAATTGAACTTGAGATCAGCCATTCTAGTGTGTAATATGCTTTGTCTCTGTACCAAAACAGATTACTGGTAGCAAGAAATATGTTTTCTAAATCACTTAATAATAATGGTACTTCTTCATTACTGAAAGAAGAGTTTTGCATTCACAGGGATGGCGCATAGTCAACTATAGGAAAATGGGCTACAGTAGTTGAAAAGTTATGCCAAATAACACCTGTTGATTATGATTCATTTATTAGATTTCTAACCCTCCTCCACTCCTAGGGAGTGCTCATGGTGGCTTTCAATTACAGTGGTGCCTTGACTTATGAACTTAATCTGTAACGGAATGGTGTTCGTAAATCAAAACGTACATAAGTCAAATCAGCATTTCCCATTGAAATGCATGGGAACGGGATTAATCCGTTCCAGCATTTCAAAAAAATACCAAAAATAAAATAAAAATAAAAATAAACAGAGCAAGTCCCACGCTGGGACTGCAAAAAACCCCACAAATCCAAAAACAAAACAACACAGCACAGAAACATAACCCCCCCAGTCCAAACCCACCCTCCAAAACCCACCCAGAACAGTTTTTTAAAAAGAAAAAAGCAGCACCTTACCAGTCCGAAGCCTCCTCAGCCTCCCGGGCTTCCACCACTGCTGCTGGGAGGCCTCCTTACGAACAAAAAAAAGGCAGGGGAAAAGGGCGGGAAATTCAAATGGCCTCCCGGCCGGGCTCTACCTCCCAGCACTGGGTCCATCCCCGCTGCTCGCTTCCAGCCCAGCCGGGAGGGTCCCCTCTCCCCAATCCAGCAGAAGCACTTGTTACCTCCAGCCCCATTACGCCACCTCTGCCAGACCTAGAGACAGACCTGGACGGTGGGAGGGAGAGAGAGAGAGAGGCAGGCAAGGAAGAGAAGGAAGGAGCCAGCCACGGCAGCGCTGGCGGCGGCGAAAGCAGCAGGAGCCCGCCCGAGGTGAGGCGAGAGCTGGCAGCCGGCGGTGTTGGCGTCGCCCTGCGCGCCGTCACGTGCCTGACTGACCCCAGCGGCGGAGCCCTGGCAGGTTGGGGTGGGCGAAGCGGGGCGGGCAGGGGCGAGCCGGGCCCGCCGCGGTGGAGGATGCAGGGCAAGAAGCCCCGCGGCTCCTCGGGAGGAGGAGGAGGCGACGGCAGTGGCAGCGGCGAAGGCAGCTCGGGCAAGCTGCAGGGTGACAAGGCGCAGGGCACCAAGAAGAGGAAGAAGAAGGGCTGGTGCTTCGCCAGCATCCAGGTCTTCCTTGTCTCCAAGTGCGCGCTCATGTTGGCGCAGGGCACGGTGGGCGCCTACCTGGTGAGCCGCCAGCGGGGCATCGGGAGGGGGCGCCTGGGCAGCGGGGAGCCCCGGGGGGGGGGGCGCCGCTGGAAAAGTAAGGGACAGCGGCGGTGGAAGTCCGGGAGGCCTCCCGGAGACTTCCCGGCAGCGGCGGTGGAAGCGCAGGAGGCCTCCCGGAGACCTCACGGCAGCGGCGGTGGAAGCGCGGGAGGCCTCCCGGGCTTCCACCGCCGCTGCTGGGAGACCTCCTTACGAACAAAAAAAAAAGGCAGGGGAAAAGGGCGGGAAATTCAAATGGCCTCCCGGCCGGGCTCTAGCTCCCGGCGCATCCCCACTGCTCGCTTCCAGCCTGGCTGGGAAGCGAGCAGCGGGGACGGACCCAGCGCCAGGAGGTAGAGCCCGGCCGGGAGGCCATTTGAATTTCCCGCCCTTTTCCCCTGCCCTTTTTTGTTCGTAAGTCAAAGCTCCATTCGCAAGTCAAAGCAAAATTTTGCGAACGGAGCTGTTCGTAAGTCAAAATGTTCGTAGGTCAAGGCGTTCGTAAGTCAAGGCACCACTGTACCATGCAACACAATAACAGTAAGATTTTTTAAAAAATTACAAAATCATTGCAATAAAACCAAACATGACTTTAAAGACTATTAAAATGAATTAAATCTAATTGATTAAATTTAAATGTTACCAATGCCAACCTCTAGTGAGTTTCCATAATTGAACAGAGATTTGTAACCAGGTCATTTAAGTCCTACTCTGACACTTTGTCCACTATACCAAGTGGCTCTCCAAACTGGCCAATCTAAAGAGATATGCTTTCACACCCTTCCTAAATGCAGCAGGTTACTGCCACTCTGGGGCAGTGTATTCCAGTCTGACAGCCAAGCAGGAGAAAGCCCACTCTCATGTGCCTGGCAAGCAAGCCCCTGTAATTGCTGGCACTATCAAAAGGGCCACTTCTGAAGTCCTTATATGTAGGTTTATAATAAGAAAGGCAGCCCCTTTTGTATCTTGGCCCCACATTGTTGAGAACGTTGAAAGTTAAACCCACCACTTTGATTAGCCTTAGCAAGCAATAGGCAACCAGCATGTGTCTTTCATTATTAGAATCCTATGATCTCAATACCACGTACCAGTTTCCAGTTTAGCTGCTGCATTTTGCACCTACTCTTCATCCCAGACACTTTTCAAAAGTAGCCTCCCATAGAGTGTATTGCAGTAATCCAAATGGAATGTAACTAAGGCATGGGTGACTTCTGCAAAGTCTGGTGGATTTAATTCAGGGTGGTGATTATAGATGATGCATCTGGCAGAATGTAAAAAGATGCTTGTTGTCTCTGGTGCCACTGGGAATATAGCACAGAATCAAAGACTATGCCCAGACTATCAACCTGACCTACTGAAGGGTGACTGGGTCCCTTTCAGAACAGGCTGAATTCAAATCCCCAAGCCTATCTTCCATGAACTAGAAGCATTTTCATCTCGTCAGGACAATGTACCCTCTAATTTTCAGTGCCGCCGGGTGGCGCTCCACCTCCCGTGCACGCGACTTCGCCCCTGCATGTCCGCGTGATTCCACCCCCTTCACCCATGCACAGGGTTCTGTCGTGACCAGAACCAAAGGAGTTAAACATGATCGCTGCATGGAGGAGGGAGAAAGCTGAGCGGAAAGAGGTGGAGTCAAGCATGTTATCAAGCCCATTATTATTTTTTGGCAACAAGGAGTGATAGCACTGGATGTCATTGGTATGTGGTGGCAACTCACTTCAAAGCTTCAAATGATCTTTCTCAGTGGTGTCATGTAAATGTTGAATATGATAGGTGATAGAATTGAGCTCAGAGGGTAACCAGACACCAAAGGCCATGGTGTTAAGCAGTGCTCCCCCAATACCATCTTTTGAATACATCCTGACACAAACTATTTGAACCACTGCAATACTCAAAGCAGTTAGGCAATCCAACAGGATGCCATGGTCAATGGTAAAGGCAGCCACTGAGAGATACAGAAAAAATAATAGAACTCCGCTTCCTTTATCCATTCCACAGCATACATAATCTACCAAGGTGACCAAACCACATCTCTGAATCAAAAGTCCAGCTAAAATGGGTCAAGATGTTCTGGTAAGTGTTATTTTGTTGAGATATATTTGTTATAGATGGAGAATATACGATCAAGAAATGTGTACAAGTGAACTATCTGCATTAAGCACTCTGAAGGATTTATTCAATTATAAATCATTTTGGGATTAGTGCAGAACCCTAAAAAGAGTCCTTGTTACCAGTGTGTGCTGGCAACGTGTCTGGCGACTCAGCTTTCCCAGTTGCAGAACTGGAATAACAGGAGACTATACCTACCAGATATGCAGCTGCTGTTGTTTATCCCTTAGATACTATTTTGTTAAGTTCTACCCCTTCTTTTCCTTCAAATGGATGCTTAGCCTTATAGCAAATATTTTGGAAAGCTTTGAGTAAGAGACATAATCTGAAATAGTCATCCCGGATTATTTTGCTCATTCAGTGGCAGAAACTCCATTGATACAAGTACAAAACTTAGGACTCGCAGCTATTTCTAGCCCCTTTAAAAAAGCAAAAACATATGACACAGATTCACAACCTTTTGATGTATTATACCTCTAGATGGTTTTCTTTTTAAAGATTTCCAGTTCCTTTTAAAATCATCATTATTTAAGCATATAATACATCTAAGATGTGTCAAATGTACTCCAAAGCACAGGAACATATGTCCTATCAGGAGAAGTGGTTGCAACTCTTTTTCAAAAAATCCAGCTTGGTGACAAATCTGACATGTACTGTATGTAACACATGAAATAGTCCTCAGGCATACAGACAGACAATCCTACCTCGCACAGTAGTGTGTGAAGCACTGATGGCCAGCTTGGCTCATACCTGCATCTAATGTTTAGCCACTAAGCCCACAAGAATAAGGGGGCATATGAGTAAATCATGCCACACCTTTCACCAACCAGAGTTGTTAATCATGAGAATTATATCCTCCCAATCTGCTGCAAAGAAACGACCACACCCGAGTGTTTGACATTCTGCAATTTCCATCACTTTAAAAGGTGTGCTTTGAGACTGACTTAAATGCAAATCTACTTTTCACCAGAGATAAAAGGCCCCTCTGCACATCCGTTAAAACTACCACGTTCAGGATGAAAAAAAAGGAGCAAAACAAAGGTCCTCTGCACATGGCTAGAGGCCCTTTTCTCCTCCAAGGACTGAAACCTTTGAGGCAGGGCCCGGGGGGGGGGTGGGGGGGCGGTGCCAGTAGCAGCCCCCGGGAGCCGGGCCAAGCCTGACACACTCCTGAGGGCCAAGGATGGCCCGCCGCAGCCGCTTCCTTCGCCCTCGTTAGTTCCCCCCGCCACCTCTGAGGGAGGCAGCCTTACCGAACCGGTCCCCTGGCCCCCATTCGAAACCGTACCGAACCCCTTGATGAGCTCCGTGAAGACACCGGGGTCGCTCTCCATGAGGCACCACTCGCCGGCGCTGCCGCCTCCCGCCATGACGTTCAAGCCGCAGTCGCGGCGGACTCCCGCTCGCCCGACGCCGCCTCTCCCTTTCCTCCCACCCGCTGCCCGCGAAGCCTTTGCCCACCCGACCGACGCACGCGACGCAAAGGCACGCCGCGTCTTTCCCGACAGGCTCTGCGGCCGGCCGCTTTGAGCCCCTCTCGTCCTCTCTATGGTGAAGAGACAGCCAGAGCACCCGAACCAAAGAGATGGAGCGAGAGGAATGGCTACATCCCGGTTTAAAAAAAAAAGACACAGCAAAACAGTCAGCCGCTCTACACTTGAAATCTCTATAGTGCGAATCAAGTCACTCGACTTTCTATTTGGCTTCCCCCCCGCAGGGAACCAGAAACGCCCACGCACGTATGTTCAGCGGAAGCTCATTGGCCCGTCCGACTCCTAACTTCCCCTTGCGCCCTCCCTGAGTGGCCCCGGCGGTTCCGCGTGTTTTCAGGAGCCGGTGTTTCTGTCTTAGCGCGCTTGCGCAGGACCCTTTGAGCTGAAGCTATCAAATGACTTGGAAGCGGTGGTTTTGTTGCGCCCAGATCACATGGCGCATCATTGAGGTCCCGGCCCTTCCATAGTTTCCCGGAGGTCGCGGCCCTGGGCGCTATTGCTGTGGCGTGCGTTTTTCCTCCGGAGTTTAAGGGGCAACGATCCCCGCGCAAGACGACCCGGTTGCCAGTCGGCAGCGCAGGTCCTACGGGTGTTTACTTGGTATGAAGTGTGTCTTCCTCCCAGTCCCCGGTTAAGTCGCAGCTGTGAGCCTATACACACTTACCCGGGGAGTAAGTCCAGCTGAATTCTGCGAGAGGCAAGTATGAGTAAACACATACGGGACTTCCCTGTAACTTGCCATGTCAAATACCTAAGACTTTTTATTTAGAGATACAGAGGTAAAACAATGTCTCTGTTATTTACCAATGGACAATCGGAGCCCAATCTGGTGTAATACGGAGAACATCTCCCGCGTAATTTTCCTATCGACTTCTAAAGCTACCTGCGAATCGCTAGTCACACCGTCTCTTCGTGGATTTTCCATCACAGGAGAAAGTGGAAGGGGCTGCCTCTCTAGTTAGTTGTGATCGATCCTTCCCGGGCTATTGTCACGTGGAAACGGGTGAGAACGGGCGGGGGGGAGGCGGCGGTTGTCTTATTATATACTTAGCCGACTCTTCCCGGGGCGCCTTTTACGTCTGTGATTGAGGGCCGACGAAAGAGCGAGCGAGCGAGCGAACAAACAAGAGAGAGGCGACGGAGGGCGTCTGGAGGGGCACGCGCGTGCGCGACACATCCGGGTCTTTGGGAGTCCCGTTCGCGGCGAGGGGGTCCCACAATGCCGAGTTGCTCCATCCGGGTCCTTCCCCGTCTCCGTGAGGGAAGTTGTCAGGGGGTCTTGGCGGGGTTAGGAGGAGCGAGTCGTGAGGAGAAACGGAAGCCTCCGGCCGCTTCACCCACCTCTAGCCCGGTGCCCTTTTGCTGTGCTCCGAAAGCTGCAAGTTGTCGTCGCCCCGTGAAGAAGGCCTGTTTCTTCGGGGAGGCCGTCGAAACCCGCTTCTGTAGCCGCTCCTCACCGTAAGGACCGAGACTGCCTGGCCCGGGCTTGTCGGGAGGGGAAACTCTCTGGACTCCCCGCTCATGGCGAGGGACTGAGTTTGGGCCTGCCAACAGTGGCGAAGCCGCGTCCCTCGTTCTCCAGCTGTTAACGCCTCCGAGAACGAATCCCATTCTCCGGGCGGAGATAAAAACCCGGTGTTATGGTTGACGTTGGTTACGGGACAGAAATAGGGAACGCGTGGTTGTCTTACTTTCGACTCCAGTTCCCATCAGCCCCAGCCGACGTTCCAGATGCTTAGCTATGATGGGGAGTGGAGCCTAACCTATGGAGGACCACAGGCTCCCTGCTCTGGTTTCTACGCCTGTAACAGCTGTGTTAACTCCGGGGAGGGGAGAGGAGGGGAGATGCTTACCAGGTCTGTGCAACCCCAGTGTTGTTTGTGGTACTTCTGTTGAGGTTAAACTGGCCCGAATGAAAACTGCAGTCACAGTGGCCAAGGTGCTTATTAAGTTTCATGGAGCATGTAATTCACATTCACAGTAAGAACGTGGCTGGGGATCCTATTATCTAGCGGATGCATCCATCAGTTTGTGTATGTTTCTTAAGATCTGGAGACTATGTACATTATGAATAATCTACAATCCTTGATACACTCTTTAAGTACATTTTCCATCATGCCTCATGAAGGTGTGCAGTGGTTGCTGTTCACAGACATTTTCTGTCCAGTATGCATTACACACACTATATCACTAATCTCCGGAGTGTTTTATCTCAAAAATACTGTACAACTGTTCAGTTTATGGGAGTTTTCTTGCTTGGTTTTGATTCTCATTCTCTGCCAGTGAGTGGCTGTTTAAGAGCTCTCTGCATCTTAATACTAGGGGTTGGCTGTAATTTGATCTCATTGGTTGAGGAAAGTATATCTGCATATTCTAATAGGCACTCCCTGTTGTTTTGCATTTTGTCAAAGGCAGCACTCAGGGCTGCCTTTGACAGCAGACTGTCATTGATAAATGCTTCAGCTCAGCCCAGCCCAAGATGATGGAAAGAGATAGGGTGGAATTTAGCCACAAAATTTACTGGGTATGATTGGACAACTTGCTGTCCCTGCATAATCTGCCCCACCACTTTGTTATGCATATAAAATTGTGTAAACTTATGTATATCATCCTGACCAAATTGGAAGGAAGATGAGATACAAATGAAGTCACAGTAATAAACCGAATACTGCACACATTTATGTTGTCTTACTTAATAAATAATTGTTGTGGACTGTCAGGAATCTCTTTTCAATGACCCAAAGAGCAGCTGTTCGGCTTAGTAATGTTTGGACAACTTTGCTGTTCAGAATATTTTAGTATTTCAGAATTGAATGGCTTAAATTTTTGTTACAGGATTTTTATTGTAATTTTTTTGCATGTATTTTCATTTTTACACCTTAGAATATTGTAAACTTCAGATTTAATCTCTGGATGGCTGCTGAATATCTCAGAATTTTGGCATAGTCATTGAAATGAGAACTTTCAAGACAGTTTTTGTCTTGAATAGGGAAGGAAAAAAACATGTTTTGAAATGGTTGTGTTGTTTGCTTTTTCTTCAGGAGGCCTCTTAACATTGTCAAGAAATGGAAGAAGGAGCCAGTCAGATGCAACCTTGCAGCGAAAAGCAGATGCAGACCTCAGAAGATGGATATGTATGGCAGATTACTGACATGAATCGGTTGCGTCATTTCTTGTGTTTTGGTTCTGAAGGAGGTACTTACTACATCAAGGAGCAAAAATTGGGTTTTGAAAATGTTGATGCTCTGCTGAGGCTTATTGAAGATGGCAGAGGTTGCGAAGTGGTACAGGAAATAAAAACGTTTAGCCAAGAAGGCAGGGCAGCAAAACAGGAGCCTGTCTTGTTTGCACTTGCGATTTGCTCACAGTGTTCTGATGCAAAAACAAAGCAAGCAGCTTATAAAGCTGTCCCTGATGTCTGTCGCATACCAACCCATCTCTTCACTTTCATCCAATTTAAAAAGGATCTGAAGGAAGGAATGAAATGTGGCATGTGGGGTCGTGCTCTGAGAAAAGCTGTTGCAGATTGGTACAATGAAAAGAATGACATGGCTATTGCCTTAGCAGTGACGAAATACAAGAAAAGAAATGGTTGGTGTCATAAGGATCTGCTCAGATTGTCTCACTTGAAGCCTGCAAATGAAGGTAATGATAACTAGGAATGTAGTGATATAGTTGACTGCAGTTAACACTTTCTTTCTGTGTGAAAGTTTGAATAGAAGAGAGGAAGCCTACGTAAAGCTGAGTGGTTATTGTTGACTGGGTCATTCAGACACTGCTGCAATGGCCATACTTTTCAGAAGCTACACTGGCCTTTAAGTATATATGTAAGCATAGTTTTTTTTAATCTCATACTGTAGATATTTTTTCAGATCTGGTGTCTAGAAAGAAATGTGGCTCTATGATTTAACTTGCAGTTTTGAAGTTTATAAATCAGTGTGCAATGTTTTAAATGTCTAGCTCTTATTTCATTTGTTCTTTGATCATAATTTTGATGCTTTTCCACAAGCAGTACATGCACAGTAATTAAGCTGAAATTATTTTGTTATTGAAAGAAGCAGGCTCTTATTTGTTTGTTTTTTGAAACATGCACATATCATATTGGTGGAAAAACAGGAATACATGTTTATGAACTTTGAATTGAATTAGTAAGCAGTGTTTGCTTTATAAGAATTATACAGTTATGGAATTGTAGAGTTGGAAATGACTAAGGGTCATAGAGAAAGTATTAATTTTCTTTTACATGTGGCTTTTCTATGTGCGGCATTTACAACAGTGACAATTGATGCACATCAGAACTGGTAAGGTGCCAGAGTCAATAACAGACGACCCAACTAAATCTGGATTTGTCTCTTTTTTTCCTGGTGATGATTCTGCAGTACTACTGCTAGTGTTTACTTTTTTGAGCTGAAGAATAAATAGTCCCTTTGTTATCTTAGCATACTTCCACACTATCATACTTGATTGTTTGATCTGTTTTTGTTTTGATGCCTGTTCCTTAAGTTGCAATTACAGAGTGAGAAACAGGAGGCCTGTGGATAAAGTGTACTGGAAGCTTGTGTCCACACCATGCAGCTACCTGTAGGGCCCTCATATCTTCAGGAGATTGGTTCTAAGCCCCCCCCCCCCCCCCCCCCCGGTGGATGCTGAAAACCACAGATAATAGAGAATGCTATACATAGCATGATAAAAGAAGAAAAAAGTATTTCCACTGTGCATGATCCGAAATGGCCACTAGAAGGAGACCATGTTAGGTATTCTTCAACAACAAGAATACATAGCATGGTCTCTGACTCCCTCTAGTGGTAAATACAGTTAGTCTGGAAATAATTGGACACTGACAAAAGTTTTGTTATTTTGGCTGTTTACTAAAATGAATTCAGGTTACAGTTAAATAATGAATATGGGCTTAAAGTGCAGTCTCTCAGCTTTAATTTGAGGACCTTCACATCTAGATTGGAGGAAGGGTTTAGGAATTATAGCTCTTTCATATTTTGCCCCCTCTTTTTCAAGGGACCAAAAGTAATTGGATAATTGACTCAAAAGGTGTTTCACGGACAGGTGTGGGCCATTTCTTTGTTATTTCATAATCAATTAAGCAGATAAAATGTCTAGAGTTGATTCTAGGTGTGGCATTCACATTTGGATGCTGTTGCTGTGAACCTACAACATATGTTCAAAGGAGCTCTCAATGCAAGTGAAACAGGCCACTAGGCTGCGAAAAAGAAAAAAAAAGAAATCCATCAGAGAGATAGTAGAAACATTAGGAGTGGCCAAATCAACAGTTTGGTACATTCTGAGATAAAAAGAATGCACTGGTGAGCTCTGCAACACAAAAAGGCCTTGATGTCCATGCAAGACAACAGTGGTGCATGATCGTAGGATCCTTTCCATGGTAAAGAAAAACCCCTTTACAGCATCCAGCCAAGTGAAGAATACTCTCCAGAAGGTAGGCATATCATTATTCAAGTGTGAAGCTGGGAGTACCCCAAGGGGCACTTCTCAGAGGGTACCGTCCGCCTCCTCAGCTGAAGACACTGAGGGACAGATGCCCACCCTGGAGGAGAACCTAAAGGGACTGTATTTGGAAGAGCAGGGGCAGAAAGAACAAGAGACAAAAGAACCACCAGAGGGCATCATTTTGGCAGGAAAGGGAGATGAGATAAAAGGAAAAGAGGAAGGGGGCAGTTGGAAACTGAAGAGGAAGGGGGCAGTTGGAAACTGAAGAGGGAGAAGCATGTTGGGTAGAGGAAGAGGAGGAGGAGAGAAAAAGGGACTGGGTAGAGATAGTACAAGAAGACCCCTGGATACGGGAGTGTATGGAGTTTAAAGGCCCAAGGGAGTATGCTGAGAAGGAATGGAGGAGAAAAACCTATAGAAAGCCACCTTACTGGGGCGAGACAGAAGAAAGAACAGAGGAGAAAGTTCAGGGATTGGCAGCAGCGGGAGGCACAAAGAAGGGAGAACAAGCCATGTCCAGACCATCCTGGGAAACTCCGTGGGACGAGCCCATTCCAACTGAGAATGAGACAAAACCCAGGCAAGAAAGTATGGGAACCACAGGTGGGCTGGGTTTTCCACCCTCCCCAATAAGGTCAGCTGCAGATGTACCTGATAGATCGGGTGTTCCACAGAGGTGGCGTTATAGAGACTTGACTTCTACCCCTGTGCAATCAGAGGAAAATTTATTATGGTTCAATGAAAAAGGAAAAGGCACAGCATCCCTGAAGCAAGAGACAGAGTCTGTTGTTAATGTTGAATTGAACAAGTTGTCAAAGAATAAAGGATTTTTGTTAGAAACTTCTGATGTCCCTGAGTCATCCATCCAGCAAGATCCAGATAAAGGAGAAAAGGGAATTACACCAGATCACACCAAGTCCTACTGTAAAGAGAACACTTTATCAGAGCAAATACAGAGGGTTCACCACAAGATGCAAACCATTCATAAACCTCAGGAATAGAAAGGCCAGATTAGACTTTGCCAAAAAAATATTTAAAGGCCAGATTAGACTTTGCCAAAAAAATATTTAAAAGCCAGCCCAGTTCTCGAACATTCTTTGGACACATGAAACTAAGATCAATCTGTACCAGAATGATGGGAAGAAAAAAGTATGGAGGAGGCTTAGAATAGCTCATGATCCAAAGCATACCATATCATCCGTAAAACACGGTGGAGACAGCGTGATGGCATGCATGGCTTACAATGGCAGTGGGTCAGTAGGTTAGTAGTGTTTATTAGTGATGTGACAGAAGCAGCTGGATTAATTCTGAAGTGTATAGGGATATATTGTCTGCTCAGATTCAGCCAAATTCAGTGAAGTTCATTGGATGGCGCTTCACTTTACAGATGGACAGTGACCCACAAAACATACTGCGAAATCAACCCAGGAATTTTTTAAGGCAAAGAAGTGGAATATTCTGTAATGGCTGAGTCAATCACCTGATTTCAGTCCGATTGAGCATGTCACTTGCTGAAGACAAAACTTAAGGAAGAAAGACCCACAAACAAAAAACTGAAAACAGCTGCAGTAAAGGCCTGGAAAAACATCACAAAGGAGGAAACCCAGTGTTTGGTGAAGTCCATGCATTACAGACTTCAAGCAGTCATTACCTGCAAAGGATTTTTGACAAAGTATTGAAAGTGAACATTTTATTTATGATTGTGTTAATTCGTTCAATTGCATTTGAACCCCTGAAATAAGGCGACTGTGTATGAAAATGGTTGCAATTCCTAAATGTTTCATACAGTATTTTTGTTCAACTCCTTGAATTAAAGATGAAAGTGCACTTCAATTGCATCTTGGTTGTTTCATTGCAAATCCATTGCGGTGGTGTACAGAGACAGATTTATGAAAATTGTGTCAGTGTCCAATTATTTTCAAACCTAACTGTACATCATGAAAATACATATTTATAGTTTTTTTTTCTTTTACTGTTAATATTTTCAGTCTAAGGATAAGTGAAACTGTGGATTACCGGGAGTCTTACTGTACAAACACAAACTAGAAAGAGATGCCTGTAGACTACCTTGCTGTAAGCCTTCTAGGTCCTTTTAAGGAGAAAGCCTGGGTTAAAATATTTTACGTAAATAAATAATAGGCCTTGTTTTTCCAACTTGTGGGTTGTGACCCCCAATGGATTTGCAAAGTGTTTTCTGGGGAGGAGGAGTTCACCATGGTTATTTTAGATTGCTGTCATGGGGAGCAGCTGACATGGCAGCAAACACGCTCTCTTAGGGCTAGTTCCTTCCTCCATGATAGGAGCAGCAAAGCAGCAAGTGGAAACGGCAACTGTTGCTGCCCTCTAGAGAAGGCCCAAAATAGCCTGAAACAGATATTCCTTCCCAGTGTCCAAGTCAGAGGGATAGAATAGATACAGTGCCTGGAAGTATGGTTCCTTTGAAAGCCTGGTACTGTTAGATGAAAAATGAAACCACACATTCAAATATGATGTTTAAGGGTGATTTATGCAAATTTGACCTGGATGATGTTCTCTTGCAGGAGTGATATTAGAGATTTTTCTAGGTCCCTGGCTGACTAATTTCCCCTGAATGAAAGTAGCCTTTCCTGTTTACTTTCTTCTTCTCTTTTTCTCTCCATCCAACATTGAAGACAAAGGCCTACAGGAGGAATAGTGATGCCTCTTTGCACCTCTCAGTCCATGCATTTCACTTTTTATAAATGAAAACTAAAACACCCCATCAGTATTCCAAAAGTTATTTCCCTCCCCTCTCGCCAAATATAAGTTGTTCTTCAAGACAACTTTCCTTCTATCTATACCCCAAACTCCCCAGCAAAATAAAGCAAAATGCATAAAGATTTTCTCCTATCTTTACTAAAGGGTGGTTGGAGGAGACTGTTCCAGGCATTACTTGAAACAAAAACTAAAGCAACAGTAGCTGCCTACACTAACTTAAATCAAACCATGGTCGTCTCTTCACCCCAGGCACAGCACACTAACTCATTGGTCAAGAGCTGAGGCCTTTGCTACCCCTCTGAGTTCATGACGGTCCACTGATTTCATAAGAATTCTTTCTCACCTCTGTTTCTTCTTCCTTCTCTGGTTCTTCTTTATGGCCAGAGATACCTTTTCCCAGAATAATCCCTGTGTGCCTTTGTCCAGGAAGGACTTGTCTGCCGAGGTCTGCAAAGACAGGCCTGAGAGAATGACTAGGAAGAAATCTTAACAGCCAGTGCCACCCCACTGTCTGGTTATGAATTATAAGACAAAGCTCAGTTTAATTCTGTGCTACCTCCATTGCAACAGTTTTCTTGCTTGTAGAGGCCATCTCAATTCATTGCAAGTTTTTAGAGTCCCTTGTATCTGCTCTGAAGAGACAACAGCAGAATACGATTGTGGGCCAGGTGGGGAACTGTTACAGGCTTCACCTGACTTAACAGGCCAGAAGTTCCCTATCTCTGCTGTATACCAACCCAGAAATAAATCTCATTGAGTTGAATAAGCTTTATGGATAGTTAAGTACATATGAGATTACAGCCTCAATGTATCATTGTGTAATAGTGGAAATCTGTTTTAAAATCCTGGAGACAATGGGTTTATTGCACTTTCTGCACTTCTTTTCCTTTTCCTTTTGTCTTATCTCTTTCCTCTCTCTTTCTTGTGGACATTCATGATGCATCACTTACTTCAGCAGAAACAACAAGGAGTCTTGTGGCACCTTAAAGACTAACGAGTTTTATTTGGCATAAGCTTTCGTGGACTGTAGTCCACTTCTTCAGATGTATAGTAAGCATTTACTTCAGGTATGAGAATATTCAGTCTTCAGCATGACAATGTACTGTGCTGCATTTTTGATACTTTTGTAATGAGATCCAGATATCTGGTCTTTTTTTTTTCTTGCACATTGAAAAACTGACAGCGTAAAAGTGTCAGGTAATGCTGATGGATATGCAAACTGGATCCATACAATCTGTTTTCTATGGTTAATACATCTGTAATTGCCAGATGAGAATTCCAAGGCTTTTCATATATTTTTGTTTTCAATGAAAATGTGTAGTGTAAGATCTTGCTTATTGTCTCCTGGCCTTTTGTCTGCTGTAAAAAATGAAAGCCAGGGAGAATCATCAAGATAAGAAAGGATCCTCATTTTTCCTGGTAATCTAGGAGATTCTAAGGCAAATATAATTTGTGAAAAGGCTTTGCTCGTTTATTTAGCTGCACAGTAAAACTAGTGTGTGTGTTGTTGTTTTTTTACTTTTCTGTGAGATACTACAATTTATTATATTAAGAGAAAATACATTGAGCAGCAAAATGTATTTATGCAGGGCTGTAAAGTCATCATTTTTGAGGAATATGCCTCTGAAAACTTCATATTAAGAAGCTGATAAAAATTATTAATATATAGAATTATTTGTCTTTCAACAGGCCTTGCCATAGTCACTAAGTATGTTATGAAGGGGTGGAAGGAAGTCCAAGAGGCATATAAAGATAAACTTTCTCCTGAGACGGAAAAACTGTTGAAATATTTGGAAGCAGTGGAAAGGGTGAAGCATACAAAGGATGAATTGGAAGTGATTCATTTGATAGAAGAATATAATCTAGTTAGAGAACACCTTCTGACAAGTCATTTAAAATCTAAAGAGGTGAGTAAATTATCTAAGCATTAATTATTCTCATCGTGTTGGTGTTATGCATACCTTACCCATTTTGTGCACTCTGCTGAAGTTTTCTAGTCCTATTAAAACTTTGTTGCATGTAGTTAACTTGATGATGGATGTTTCCTTATGGTTGATTTTTAAACCATTATGTATAGTGGATACCCATATTTAACATCATGACTTAACATTTTTCCTATTTCTTCTTTAATCTCACATTTTACAAGGTGTGGAAAGCCTTGCTAGTGGAGATGCCCATAACAGCAATGCTGCGGAATCTAGGAAAGATGACAGCAAATTCTGTTCTTGAACCGGGGAGCCCAGAAGTTGCAATAGTTTGTGAAAGACTGAGAAATGAAAAACTTCTTAAAAAGGTAATAATTTGTTTTATAATTTAATGTGTTCCATCCACCAGTGCTCCTTATGTAGGCCCATTAATAGAAAATTAATGTTGCCGCTGATGCTGCATTTCAGGTTAATCAAGAATTTTTTGACAGTTTTGAACTGTATTCTTGATAAATGGGAAGTATTGGATCTGCAAAGGATTTAAACATGGAAAATCCATCTCCAAATGTGTTTTGAATTACGTCACACAGTAGAATAAGCAAATACAGAGTTCTGTGTAATTTTCTGCCTTAATATTGCCCCCACGTTTTGCTAGGACTGATTAACTGAAGAAAATGTTGGGTGCCATCTTCCTTGAAAAAAGAATGGAGGAGTGAGGGGGTGACAGAGTGTTTTATTTTAAATAATTTAAAATATTATAAACATTTAAAATGTATATTGAATAAATATATTAGCAAAAGTATATTTTATATTCTCTTTTTAGGCTCGAATACATCCTTTCCATATTTTGGCAGCACTAGAAACCTACAAAGGAGAACGTAGTTACCAAAGAAAACTTCGTTGGCAACCCGACAAGGATATTTTGGAAGCTCTTGACGCTTCATTTTACAAGACGTTTAAGGTAAGTGCTGTGAATGTGCAAGTTAAGAAATTTACACTAATTTTAGCAGAATCTTCATTCAAAGTTCTTTTTAAAATATTCCCAATCTTTATTTAATATATTGGACTTTGATAGCAAAGTCTGAAAGACAGGATGTTTAAATTTTGCAAGAATTTTGAAAATAAAGGCTGTGTCATGACACAATAGCATTCCTATCTCCTCAGCCAAGTTTGCTGCTTCGTTTCATCTCTAGTCTCAGAACCAGAGAGAACTGCTTTGTTGATTATGCTGCTGAGGCCATCTCCTTCTGTAGTTAGTTCTATAAGGCTGTTTATTTAGTTAAGAGAGAGATGGCTCACAAAGAATATAGTATATCTTTGGAATGTTTGTTCTGCATTGAGTATTTTGTTCTGCTTTTACATGTTAGCAAATTCATTAATTAGCACTCTTAATTCTGCAAGCACTTTTGTACCATAAAATCAGTGGTAATTAAAAAACAAAACATTAAGTTTGCTGACTTTCCCCTCCCTTCTTTCTTTAGACAGTGGAGCCAACAGAAAAGCGTTTCCTGCTTGCAGTTGATGTCAGTGATTCTATGTTCCAAAAGGTTTTGGGCAGTGTGCTGAGTGCTAGCACAGTTGCTGCAGCAATGTGTATGGTAAGAGAGGTCCCTGGCTTACCAGATTCCTTGGGCCCACATGTGAATACAGAGGTGCCATTTCATGCCCAAACATGCACTCTGCCTTAAGGCCTGATCAAGTCAAACCTGAAAATTATGGTGGTGATGAAGCGAGGGAGGAAATTGTGTCACTATACAGTAGAAGGTCTTACCTGGTAGTTTATAAAAAGATGTCTTCAGCAGATAAAAACAGATTTGGAAAATACAAAATTTAAAGCAAAAGCTCTGAGAAATGTTTTCATTGTATTATGTCAAAATAGAACCCTTTGTGTAGATAATTTTATGTTTTCAAGGAGGAATCTCCTATCAAAGTTTTTCAAAATACAGCGACAGGCAAAAGTCCCCCTTGTATCCTCACATGTTTAAGGTTTACATGTATGTTCTGACAAGGAACAAAATAAAATCAAGATGACAAAAATGTTGTGGCACCTTAAAGATTAACTGCTATATTTTAAGCTCACATTAAAATACAGCAACTAGCTCTTAAGTTGCCACAAAGTTTTTGTCTTCCTTATTTTTGTTTTGTTTTTCTTGTTTGATATGCTTGCACAGACTAACGCAGCCACTGCTTCAAAAACTACATGTACGTTCTGGACTCGGGTTGCTAGAACATTAATGCTTTGGTGCTTAGAAGTATTTGGGAGTGGTGGGGACGGTGATTGTTTTATTCTCCCTTGTTCCATTTCATTCATGTCAATCTTCCACCATTTTCTCTCTCTTCTCCCATGTGCCAGGCTTGGCGCTTTTGCATTTGATTAGGCATTTCCTTCTCAAACTTCAGCAGCAATAAAAGGGGAACAGTAGTGCAAGAAAGAGGGGGGAAATGGAAATAATATAATAACTATTTTCTTTTTTGCATAACTTTTTCAGGTTGTTGCACGTACTGAAAAAGATTCCCATATTGTTGCCTTTTCTCATGAAATGATTCCTTGTCCAGTGACTGAGGAAATGACTTTACCTCAAGTGTTACAGAAAATGGCGGAGGTACCTAGACCATTTTTCTTAATCTCTCTGGCCAGATTCTTGTTGTGAAGTACCATGCATGTGAAGTGAACTGCACAAGTGATTTTCACATTTATCCAGCGGTCAGGCATAGCTCTCAATCTCTAAGCACATGATGGGCAGCAGGTAAGATCACACACACTGCTTACATGATTGTCAGTTTGCAGTACACAATTTCTACAGGATTCTGTCCTGAAATATACATTTCAGGGGAAAGGAAGCAGAAGGAAAAGAGAGGCAAGGATAACCTTTCCCACCCCAAGTCCATTGGGGTGAAAAGCCTCAATTGTTGGCTTTTCCCATGACAATTATACACTCTATGTGTGCGAATCTCTTCCTTCCTTAAAAACTAACTGCTGTGTTAGTCTTTAAGGCGCTACAACATCTTTTTTTGCTTTTGTTTTTCCTGTCTTCCCTCCATGTTGCTGATGGATGGCCTGTATATGTGATGTTCCTGCTGAAACTGGCCCTGTCTGGTTTGGATTTGCTATGCGGCCCTTGTAAGGCTGTAGGGAGGCCACTGTCACCATTGAGCTGGGAGGAAAAAAATATCTGTACTAGGAGCAAGGTTTTCTGCAATTCTATGGTTATTTTGTAAATTGCCTTGCTATGAACCTTCATCTAGTTAGTCTGTGATATTTTCAGTGAAAAGACTAAGGTGCCTGGTGTTACAGAAGGCCTCTGCCTGAGGCTGTGCAGAGGTGTTGCCAAGGAGAGTAGACAATGCCAGGCTAGATAGATGAAAATATTTTGACATCCAATTCGAAAGCAGTTGTTTATGAGAGATAATGTGATGCACTCAAGGAAATATTGTTGTAATGTATTTAGACTTCTGTTTATTTTCCCATTGCTGTCTCTCACTTAAAAATCACACTTGTTCTGGAAGGATGACTGGCATGTCATTTTTTTTCTCAGTGATGGAATGTCTAGACTTGTTCTATTTAAAAAATATATATCTTTTTGTAATCCTAGATTCCAATGGGTGCCACCGATTGTTCTTTTCCAGTGTTATGGGCTGAAAAGGCAGGTGTAGCAGTTGATGTTTTTATTGTGTTCACGGATAATGAGACCGTCGCTGGAGAAATTCATCCTGCCACAGCCTTGAGGCAGTACAGGAAGGTAAATGCTCTTGATGTAATGCTATAATAACACCCCCCTCCCCAATATTTGATTTTTAAATGGTTTCCAGCTTTCCACATAGGGACATTATATTTCAGGAAGAATAAAAATCCTTAGAAATGGTTATGTGGGGTTGTAGTCACTACAGTACTAATGGTTGCACACTCTTTATAAAAAGTCCAAATACAAATTAATTTAACTTTTTTTTACTTTACAATCCAGTTCATCTAGACGTATTCTTGGAGTGCATCCATGATCCATGAATGTTACAATGCATGCCACAATGGTCCATAGAAACCTCAATACTGCAGTATCTTTGCATATGCAAAGCTGACGTAGTGGAGGATTTACAACATTATTTACCATATAGGTCTTTATATTCTGGACGTGAGACTGATCTGTTTGCAACATCCGTTACTCCATGGATTGCTAGGGTTGATTTGAGTGATTTGGCTATCTAGGCGGCTGTCTCCTCCCTCTCTCATTGCTTCACGTGTGTGCCTCCTAAAGCTGTATGCTTGGTGGAAGAGGATAACCAGCCTGGAGAGAAGGAATGTTCTGTTTTTTGGTCAAGGATATGTTTCTTTATATTTCAACTGAGAGCAATGTGCATTTCAAATTTGCTAGAGAATATTCTGGATAAAAGTGACCAAAATAAAATCATGTTTGTTGTCTGATTTTAATAAAGTTATAACAGATAGAGCAGCAAGATTTGCAGCGGCTGCCCAAAGTCTAAGGAGATTTTTTTTAAAGACATATTGTTAATTATAAAGACTTAATTTAATTATTTTGAAATTGTTTATATTTTTAGTTTGGGTGCACTTTTGTTTTTAACCCAGTATTCATATTTGTATTTTCATCTTGTTAGCACTGTTTTTAAGTAAACATTTTGCAGGTGTATGTATCTGTATTTATATTTTAATTTTAACTAATCGTGGTTAAACAACTCAAGTAGTTGTGAAATCATCAATAAAGATGTCAGGTTATATCAGTGCTCAATAAAAGTCTCTCCCAGTGCATGGAGGCCAATGAAAGGAAAAGGATTACTTTGCATGGAACAGAGATAATGACAACATGAAAGCCAGGGCATTTCCCCTCAGTTTAGGGCCTAACTTCTGAGTCAGAAATCTGGACATAGCTAGTGCGGATGCAATCCTGTATATTGCTCTAAAGCAGCCATTTTCAGTGGGGGCCATATGGCCCTGACACATTTGAAGGGGGCCACAGACTGGAAACAGTTCTTCACACATAACCTTATGAGGTTTGTTTTGTGACTTGTACAATCCTGATTTGGCCTGTATTTATTTAAAGCAAAATTGCTGATCCAAGTTAGTGTCCTCCATGGTTGGGGACAGAAGACCAAGCAATACCCAGATCCTTGTACTTCTCCCAATAAAGACTGCAAGATTTGGCTTCTATCGATTGTTCGCAAATTGTGTGGCAATATAAGAAGAAAATGGTAAACCATTTCTGAGTATTCTCTAACTCAAAAGGGTTACCATAAATCAAACTTGACTTGACAGGATGTAATTAATATTGTGATTACACTAGAAAAAACACAACACATTTCTTTCTCTCTCCCTTTCCCTCTCTTTCTCTTTGCCTTTAGAAAATGGGTATTCCATCCAAACTTATAGTTTGTGGAATGACATCCAGCAGCTTTACCATTGCAGACCCGGATGACAGAGGCATGTTAGATATATGTGGCTTTGATGCAGGAGCACCAGATGTCATTCGAAATTTCACTTTGGATTTGATTTAAATCTGTGAGCACCTTCTTTTCTGAAGCTGGTACCACCTGAAGACTTTGACCTGGGACCTACCAGTTGGATTGACTGATTGTATTAACTCATGGCCAAGTTTGCTGCATCAATTGGAATGTTTAACATTTTTAAAGGGGATGAAAGAGAGGCAAAATCACTTCTGGGGAGATTGTTTACATGTTGCACGTAGTTTAAAAATAACAGCCTTTAAAAATAACTATGGAAAACAGTGTATGCTTCTAATTTTTCTTATACTAGCTTACTTTAAAAAAGTGAGTCCACCATTGTAGATTTTATTTTCAAAGAATAATTTTACTTTTTATTCCAAGTTTGGGCAGTATTGTGTTGGAATAATCACTGTTTCCTTGAGTAGTTGTTATTCATTGTATTGAAGAAGAAAAGTGAGGCCAGATCTGCACTACAGTTACCTTACTTCTATCATTGCACATTGCTTTGCATAGCTTACAGCATATTTATATCCAGCAACCTGCTGCTTGCAGTGTTCCTTGTATTCCTTGGGGATTCTGTGTCTATAGGTATTGCAGTGTTTTGGGACAACTGGTTTGTCTGAAAAGATGGGGTGGGTGGTCTTCAATCTTCTCTTAAATCATTTCCTGTTTTAAAATAAGTCTAGGAAAAATTATACTATTTTGTAGCCACATATTATGATCTCATTGATTTATAATTAGACATCTTTTCCATTTTTATGTTGTTTTCTCACATGTTGACTATGAGGGCTCATCAAGGAAATTTGAGTGTGTTTGCCTGTTTTCTTAAAGGTGAATTAAGTTTGGGTTTGTTTGTTTTTTGCAGCAAGGAGCTAAACGAGTATGGGGTTGGTAACAGAGAAGAGTATGATGACAAAATTCCTAAGTGTGCTGTCCACATACATATTTATATGGTAAACAGAAGCAGGTGATATGAATAAAGCTACAGCCTTAGTCATGCATTTTTTTTGTTTGTCAGGTAGTTCTAGGGTGAGGTAGGAGTGCAGCCATGCTTCTAATACTGCCCTGCACCACATTTTGGTTCCAGATGTCTACAAAGGAGCCTGGGTGAGAGACCAGTTTTATGTATGTAGGGACTCCCAGCAGTTGGGACACCTAGTTATGTGCTGTCCAGACAATGTGGGGCTTGTAAATGTGAGCAGCTGCTCATACATGGCATCCCTATCTAGACTGCTGTGTTTTGGCAGAGGGTGAGACTAACTTGGGAGTTTGATTTTAGGAGCTTGGACAGAAACACTGATTTAGTCTTTTTTCACTGGCCTGCCCTCAATATAGGTGATCCATGAACAGGATACTTTAAATGATGTTGAAGCTAATGAGAAGCATGTAACAGGGACCTCAAAGCAGCAGTAAAATAGTAGTACACAAAACTCAAGAACCAATCTTGGCATTTTTATGTCTAATGTATTCAATCAATCAATTAATCTTTATTGTATGGTCATAGACCCAACAAAAGAAATACATATTGAAATGTGTTAGACCATATAACCTTGATGGGATACAAACACTAATATATTTTAAGGAGGAAATGTATAGTAAAATTGTAATGGATTGGTCACATCCATTGGTAGTGTGAGTGGAAAATTGCTAGTGTCACATATCTTTCTGTCCATCTTCTTCTCCTGTATTCCTCTGAAACCCTATTCTGGAGGTCAAGAGACTTCCTGAACAGTGGAGGCTATGGAATATGGGAGTTCAGGGTGGGTGTGGGAATTTCTCACATCCAGGCAGAGAAATATTGCTCTAGTCTAGAATGACCTTGTGCTAGTGTAATGATATTATTGATTCAGATTGCCAGATATCTTTTAAGTGTATTTGAAAACCAAGAATAATTGTAACCAAGTAATTACAAAATACAATCTACTCGTACTGTAGGCTTTGTTTTTATGGCACTCAACCTAGTAACTACTTTGCTTAGAATGGTAATGACCAAGACTCCAGCAACTGTGAGCTTTGTATCTCAGATGTTTTTGCACTGCATTCTGTATGAAGTACAGTGGTGCCTCGCTAGACGATGTTAATCCGTTCCACGAGGATCGCTGTCTAGCGAAAACATCGTCTAGCGAAGCACGTTTTCCCATTGGAATGCATTGAAATCACTTCAATGCGTTCCAAGGGAAAACGCAGTCGTCTTGCGAAATTTCCCATAGGGAAACCTCGTCTAGCGAGTGAGGGTCCCCATAGGAATGCACTGACAGCTGCACTGACAGCTTTTGACCACTAGTCGGCGCACTCCTATAGGGAAACCTCATCGTCTAGCGAAATTCCCCATAGGGAAACATCGTTTTGTGAAGCGCAGTAGCGCTCGCAAAAAGGCATCGTCTAGCGATTTCCTCATCCTGCGAGGCAATCGTCTAGCGAGGCACCACTGTATCTACTGTAGATGCTTTCATTTTTTTCACACCTCTAGAACATTGCTTGCAGTTTTTTGAAAAACAAATGTTGAAATGCCTAGAGAAATTACCCTAATTTCTTTTTTTTACTAGTACCTAAAGAATAAAACAAATCCCCCTAGAATTTGCCATTGTTGCAGGGTGTGTATTTTAGAATCAAACACTGTGTAAATAGAAGAGTAATTCATTAAACTTGTATCAAAAAGGCACACAGATAATTGAGAAACATATTTTAAGGTAATAATGTGGGATAAAATCCATTGGGTATCGCACTGCCAACAAACAGCTTCTGTAAGTAAAACAGGAAGGGGGCAATTTCTTCCATCTGCTCTTGAAGGCACCAGAGAATGTACATATGTGTAGGTCAAAATAGAGACATGAATGATAGAAGGCAAGTACTGTCTTAGAAATGTTTTAATGTAACATCTTCAGAACAGTGATTGAGATTTGGCACAGTTTGAGTAGGTGGGGTGGCTTCTGTAAATTTCTAGATGTGTAGCTATCTTCCTGTCCTCTAGAGAAGTCACAAGTGTGCAGAAGCAGCTCTGTTATGCTATTTAAAGAACTTCAAGCTGCATAGACTTCTGTCTGCAAACAAGCTTTAGTAAGTAATTCTTCAGTGTCTGAAAATGCTTTTAAAGTGCTAGACTGCTGTTCTGCTATCTTGGATTATATTTGTTCTGAGTTAGCTCTCATATTTTGGAAGAGGAGTTTGGAGGCATTTCCTACTTAATTATAAAAAAGAATAAACATTTTATAATTATGCCTCTTCCTGTAGAGAGTTGTTCACAATGGTATATTTACATGGTTGAAATATAGTAAGCACTGCTTCCTTCCTCGTGTTAATTTCTAAAGCACAGAAAATGGTAAAGGACATAATAGAAAATTGCTGCTAATCCTGTAAACTTGCTACAGATAAACAAAAATAAGCTAATTATATAAATAAAATTTGATTGAAGCAATCTTATGTAGCTTTGGCACAGATTTTAGTTTTTCAAAAAGAAAAAAATAATACAGTTGTATCTGTAATTTCTCTTTTTGCGGCGAGAAGACTGAGTCCTGTATTGAAGCAGGAGGGATTACCTTAGCTTCTTACTCCTGAGTGTTAATTAGGTGAGGCCAAAGATGTGGGCGTGTCATGTGGTTGTTTCTGCATTCTTCCACCCCATCCTCCATCTTTCTGAGACTTCCTTTAGTTTCAAATGGTGGTTTTGACCTGGGAAAGAGAATGAGGAAATCAAAAGAAGTAAGAGTCTTCCCTCAGTGTACATAATTAGTCAGGCAGTTCTATAAATTATTACCCTTTTGGCAAAAGCTTTGTTATGTTGTGTTATCCATGAAAGAAACCAACACAATTAGTTCATACTAGGCAAAATCCTGTTACATAACTTTGTGCTAGTGTAACCCAGATTGGGTTACAGAAGCATTTAAATTTAAAAGTAAGCAAAAGCTTCCTGTCTCCCTCCTTTTAAGTTCCAAGGCTCCCTGGGCTCCCTTTTGCATTGGAGAAGCCTTCAGGAGACTTGGGATATCAGGGAGCTTTAATAGTTAAAAATCACCTCTGGATTGCTTCTGGCGAGATTGGGATCACCAACTTTGATTTGGTGGTAATTTTACTGCTAAAGGCTTCCCCTCATCCTGAGGCTCCCAAAGGTTTCCTCAGCAAAAGGGAGCCTTAGAGAGCCTCGAAACCTAAAAGGAGGATAAATAGGAAGTTTTTAATTACTTTAAATTAAACACTTCTGGTGAGAAATCTGAGTTATGCTGTGCAAAGTTACGCCAATAGCATTTTGCCCAATGATTTATAATGCAAAATAGTGGTTCCAAGGCTGTTATTTTGTGTTGTCTATTTTCTCTTTTAACTAGATTGTCAAGTGCTGATTCTGTTTCACACTCTTACCATTAAAAATAACATTGAAAAAATACAGATAATATTTCTGACCTGACTGCCAAACTAAATTCAGAGTTAAATTTGTCCAAACAAATATCCTAAATCACCTTTTCATCAAAGAATATAACTTTTTCAAGTTATTTAGGATGTGAACTTGTGTTGCTAATTTATGAAAAAGGAAAATACAGAAGTAAGTTAAACTCAATTTTGGACTGCTGTTCTGGTTTTGTTATCAAAATCCAATGAAAGTAAACTGCAGAAGCAAAAGTGCAGCAAAAAAGGAAGGAAGGGATCAGTATGGAAGACAGGGTGGATTTGGTTTCCTATCTAAGATCACTGTGTTTCTCATCTTAAATGTTTCTCATTTCTATATGCTATTGGTTTATTTAAAAGATCTGCCATTTGGTAGTGGGCAGCACCCTCTTTCCCCCCCATACCAGGCTGAAGAACCTCTACCAGAAATGGGAACCCTCCTGAGCGGGATGGATTGGAGCTCAGGAGGCTGAGGTATTCTTTGGAAATGGACTGAAGGAACCTGTTGCGAGTGGAGTTTTGAGAAGGAAAAGTGGGGGAATGGATAAGTAGACATCCAGTTTCTGTTGTTGTTAAGTGCCATAAAGTCACCTGTGACTTATGACAACCCTATGAATGAGCAATATCCAAATGTCTTGTCCTCAACATCCCTGCCCACCTCTCATATACTCAAGACTGTGGTTTCTTGAAGTCAATCCATCTTGTATTTGGTCTTCCTTTTTTCCTTTAACTTTCCCAAAATTGTTTTTTCTAGTGAATCTTACCTTCTCATGATGTGTTGGAAGTACGACAGCCTCAGTTTCATCATTTTTGCTTCCTTAGATAGTTCAGACATGTTCATCTTTCTGGCAGTCCAGGTTATCCACAAAGCTCTCCTCCAGCACCATATTTCAAGTCAATTTTTTTCCTGTCAGCTTTCTTCACTGTCTGGCTTTCAAACCCATATATAATGATTGGGGATACAAGAATGTGGATAATCTTGGTCTTGGTCTCCAATGACACATCTTTACACTTGATGATCTTTTTTAATTCCTTCATTGTGGCCCTTCCAAGTCTCAGTCTTCTTCTGATTTCTTCACTGCAAGCTCCATTTTCATTGAAGATTGAGCTAAGGTATACAGAATCTTTAACAACTTCAGTTTCTTCATTGTTAACATTAAAGTTACCTAGTTATTCTGTAGTCATGTTTTTGTCTTCTTCATGTTCAACTGCAGTCCTACTTTGACACTTTCTTCTTTTACTTTCCCTATCAGTAATTTCAAGTCATTGCTGTTTTCTGTCAATAAGATGGTGTCCTCTACATATCTTAAATTATTGATGTTTCTTTCACCAGTTTTCACTCCTGCATTTGAATTGAGTCCAGCTTTTCATATATGTTCTGCATACAGTTTGAACAGATAAGACAATAAACTACATAGTTGTCTGATACCATTGCCTATAGTAAACCATTCTGTCTCTCCGTATTCTGTCCTAACAATAGCTTCTTGTCCACATGACAAGTTACACATCAGAACAATCAAATGCTGAGGGACACCCATTTCTTTTATAATAAGCCATTGCTTTTCAAAGTCAAGGACTTTGCTGTAGTCTATGAAGCATAGACTGATCTTATGAAATTCTATGGTGTGATTCAGCAGCTGGTGGATATTTGCAATATGATCTTGAGTGCCTCTTTTCAGAATCCAGCTTGAACATCAGACATTTCTTGCTCTATATATGGTAAAAGCCTTTGTTCACCTTGACCATCACTTTGCCTATATGGGAAATTAGAGCAATGGTTCTTCATCATAGGATTCCTGTTCAAACGAATCTGTTATCCTTTTATCTCTTCTTTATAGGTCTTCAGTATACTGTTTTAACTTTCCCTTTGATTTCTTGGGTCTTCTGGAAGACATCTCTTGTTTTCCCTCTTTTGTTGTTCTCTTCTGTTCCTTTGCTCTGGCCGTTATAATAGTCTTTAGTTGTCTGACTGAAAATGTCCCATTCAAGTCCACTTTATTTCACTGACACCAAGCACTGCAGTGTTTAAATATTCCATTTCTTGCTTTACAATTTTCAGGTTGCTGTTATTCATACTTCTCACATTCCATGTTCGAATTACATGTATTATGCAGGATTGGGCTTTCCTTTCACCTCTCTACACATCAACCTCCAGATATTCGTTTGGATTTAATTTTGTTGCGTCATTAGTGATAGTGCTATCTGCACTTGTCTTTTGCTTGTCCCCAGTAGCAGACTGAGTACCTTCTGACCTGGGAATCTCATCTTCCAGCAGTATCTCTTGTTTCATTTTTCACCATCTCATCATAGGGTTTTCAAGAAAAGTTGAGCAGTGGTTTATCATTGCCTTCTGCGCAGTGCTAACAAAAGTTAGCTTGAGTGTCACTGCCATTGTCTGTGAAAGATCCTCCACCAGCATTTCGCTGTTGCTGCTGCCCAATAGCTGCCCTCCAGAATTTCTTTGCTGTCATCACCACTGGAGCTATCCATTATCTTCTGCTGATATGGCTGTTCCTCCTGAAGAGGGTAGATGCATCTTAGTCTGGTGCCTCAGCTTTTGGTACCCTTTCTAGGAGTCCAGGCTAGTAATGGAGTCTAGTTTCCTGACAGCGTTGCTCTTGGCTTCTCCGACACACTAAAACTCCATTGCCGCATTTAAATTGTGCACCCAAGATGGGCTTTTGGTTTCTATGTGTGAGAAATTATTGGGTCCAACCCACTGGTTTTCTTCCCTCTTCCATTATGCCCTCTGTTGTGGATATCCCATTACTGCAAATCAAATTTAAAGACTTGAATGAACACTACACATCCCTCATATGATTCATGAGCTGTAAATGGTTTGCAGTTCTTTATGGTCTACAAAATTCACTTTTTTTGTTTGCACATGTTATTTTTGAACATATTTATGTGCAATGCATGCAGAATTAATACGTTGGAATGTCATTTTATTCCATAAATGCTACTAGCTCATACAGAACTATTGGAAAACACAGTTGCTGCTTATCTTTCATCATTTTTTTCTGTATGTCCTTTACAGAAATGTATGAAATTGCTGAATGGATTGGCCACATGCAGCTGTTTGTTGAATGAATTTATTTATTACGGTCGGGTGACCAGCTCATAAAACAAATTTATGGCTAAAATATACAAAATGGAGTTTAAAAATATACAACCAATTCATAAAACATATTATGTGGCTAAAATATACAAAATGCAGTTTAAAATGTACAATCAATTCATAAAACATATTATGTAGTTAAAATATACAAAATGCAATTTAAAAAAAAGTGTACAGCCAGTTAATAAAACATATTATATGGTTAAAATATACAAAATGTAATTTAAAAAGTGTACAACAAATAATTAATTGTGTACTGGTTGTAAAATATGGGGAGAATCAAGTACAGCATTTTTATACTTTGAACCATTGGATCGTCTAGGGCTGTTTGTTACCATGGGGCCACACGATCCCCCAATTGATTTTTTTTTATTTTTTAGGTGAGCTGAAAGTCTCTGATTCTGTTTAGTGGATGTGTGGGGAAATTTGGTCCTGTTTTAAGGAATTTCCCGCACTCACCCCCTTAAAAAAAAATTTAAGGGCCACTAGGGGGCACAAGAGTTTCTCAGTTGGGAAAAATACCACCCATTTTTTTGTAGGAAATTTTTGGGAAGAGTGTGGGTTGCAGCAGGAGCACTCTGACTTCTGGTGACTGTCCACCATTGATTTAGCCCTGTGGCTTTCCCTTTAACTATGATTTTAAAAGTCAACCTAATTCTCCCCTCACCCCCCCTGCCTTTTGATGACTTGTATCTCTCGGGCTTGCCATGTTCAGGTACTGTATAGATTTTGTTGCTAGTCACACCTTTGTTCCTTTTCCATTATGCATATTATGTTCTTGCTTCAGAACCTATCATTTCATTCCCTTCTGTTGCATATAATGATTATATAAACTGTTACATTCACAACTAAATTTCTGTGAAATTGTTAAGGGAGTGGGCTGTCAGATTGTCTATAATACTCAGCATTCTCCCTGCCCTCTCCCATTGTCCCAAATCATGTTTGAGAGCCATTGGCAGTATTGACCATGGCTAATGCTAATTGGAATGCATCAGGATGTTTAATCTGCTTCTGATTTCACATTTTGCTCACAGAGTCACTTCTCACTGTTTCTCATGATCTGTGTTTGTGCCAACAGAATGCTTGTTCATGGCCCTGGAGTGGTGTGAATATGTAATCATATAGCTAACTCCAAATTCCATAACTATGGTTATGAGGTCAGAAAATATTACCATGCACACACCCACGGTGCCCTAATCCATTGATACATGAGCACAGGAGTTGTGATGGTTTTACAGAAACGTTTTGCATGCAGTACTTCATGAGGGTTAGTGTCTGGCTATTTTAATTATAGCACCAAATACATCCAGGTGATATGGTTTCACTACAGCAGACTTTACCCAGCAGACATCTCAAACGACAATACCCATAGTCCTTGACTATGGTCATATTGCCTGCTACTGATGGGAGTTGTAGGCCAAAACATCTGGCAGACACTAGGTTGATGAAGGCTACACTAGAGTTGATGCCAGGTATGAGTGTTTATTATTTCCATAGGGGAAGTCAGATATAAGAACTATGTATCCTGCTTGTGACAGAAGCATTGAAGTTTTTATTTATTAGTGATTGCCTAGTGAAGAAGTAGATACTAATGAACTGGAGGTTTGCAATGTTAACGTTCGGTACAGTGCTTCCAATATGACTTTAAAATTAAAATTGTCTTTGGATCAGACCACCACAGGTTTGGATAGATTTTTATCCAGGTTTGGATAGATTTTTGCAAGGTTTGAAACAACACTGCATATTGGAAAGTGCTGCATATGGTTCACAGAACAATTGAAAGCTCAGTGATATTGTGAGAGTCTGAATGTTCTTGCATGCGAGTGTAGTTTTAATGCTGCAGAGGGTTTTTCATTTTTGTTTTCAGATCAATGTGAATCTAGAGGCATATCGAGTCTAGAAATAACATTAAATTCTAGTGTAATATATATTAAAAATAAGCACAATAGGTACAAACAATTGTTCTTTTAGGCCTTTTTTTACTCGAGTAACAAATTATGTAGGGGTAGGAGGTCATTTGACTGAATGCCTTCCCATTTCCTCCTGGACAATTAGTATATCAAGAGGAAACCTTGGATAAAATCTTACTTAATTTTATATGAGGAGGAAATATTGTATATGTAAGGGCATTCAACATTGTGAGCTCTCATGTGAAATGGTATAGCTCAGGCACACATTAATTTGATAAGGAGCATCATTATTAATGTTCAGAAAGCCATAACAAGTGAACATTCATTTGAATCTGTAGACGTGCAATTATCCTCCTAAATAATTGAGCCTTAACTAACAACAATCTGAGATTTAGTGTGTGTGACTTGACCAGCAGGGAAAGAGTAGGGGGAATGGGAATAGTTCTGTGTGTAACAAGACTAAAAATGCAACAATTTAGAAATAAAATAATCTCCACGTTGCTGTGGTTTTATTAAGATAGCCTAGACATACTAGTGGCTTAGTACATTTTCATTTTTGCATTTATTTGATTGGATTATATTACACTGTTGAAAAATACTGTATTCAAAAACCTGTTTTATCACTACAACCATATGTCAGATTAATTTATTTTATTAATATTGTGGATAGATCAGCTTTCAGCTGAGGACTCAGTGTTGATCTTTCAGAAATGCTGAGATAAGAATATTTACCAGCATTTGTGGAAGACATGTATTTTAAAAATATGGTATATTTAACATGAAATGTATATTTGTAAATTAATTTGGCAGGTAGAGATTAACAGGATCATAAAGAACTTTGCAAACATGGCAACTTCTGCAACAGCAGGAAAAAAGTGCAGTTATCTAGATAATTATTTTTTCATGTATTTTCAAAGCACACTCTTATCATTTATATATTTTAAACATGTGCTACCCTTTTCAAAACAAGGAAGAAGGCTGCTGGGAAAAAAATGAAAATGGCTTTGAAAATTTATCGGACAGAAACATAAAATATCTTTCTGTGTTTGGCTTCTACTGTGAATTGGAAGTTGCTGCCTGTCTCTTGAAAGGGGCAAAACCTGCCTTCTGCTAGAGCAAAGTATGTTACAGACCCAGCCAATCACTTCCCATATAAGCTATCAGCTTTAGGAGAGGCCTGCTATAAATTGAAAGAATTATGTTCATGCCATTAATTGCTTTTTAAGAGTCCAAATCACAGCCCCACCCTCCCCCTGCTCTTACCCATGTTTTGTGTTGCTTTGTTTGGAAAACTAAACAGAGAAATGTTGCAGGGAATCTGTTCCTTCTTTCAGAATCTCCTGATGGTACTCCTTATTACACACAGAGTACATTTTACTGTAACATATAAAACATCTTAGAATCTTGGTGTTCGGTTGTCTACTGCAACCTTAATTTTTTTTTAAATGCAAGCAGTGCACCTTTCACTCAAGCTTGGGTCATCTTAAGAAAGGTAGACATTGCTCTGTCAGAGGGCAGGGGTTTGTTCTTACTCACCTCATCTTTGAATAAACTAAATGACTGTTTTTACACATTTATTGCAAATGAAATGTTCCTAATCTGATTGATAATTTGTAGAACATGGAAAGTGCAAAATAAATTCTATGCCTATCATTTGTGGAAGTTTTCTCATTGGCTTGTTACATGTTGCCTGGTCAGTTCTGAATTATGCACAAAGGGTCAACTACTCGTCATGGACTGTCATTACTGAATTTTACTATGATTACACCAACCAAATGGCAGAATAGGTATGCCGATGTGCTCAGTTCTGCATGCCCACATTTTCCATTTTCTCTTTTGATTTGTAGGCTATTTAAGCATAGCAGTTTTTTGCAGGTGTTTCCTAGGCATGCAGACAGATGAGACAAAAATGAGGAGGGGTTTCTATCATACCGGTTCAAATGGCTCCCAAAGCTTCATTCTATGTAGGTGTGGCCAAAAGTACATAGTCAGTCTTCTTGTAAGAAGTTTCACAGGCTTGGTTTCACTGTCAAATAATGTATCTCTACTTGTGCCACTCTAGCTTCATCTGTTGCCAATCGGAAACATCTTATTCTCCCTGCTATGAGTTTTTTGAGAGTGCCAGTTTGCCAACCAGTGTAGGAAAAAGAAGGCGGCAAGTAAGACATAGGGAACCCAAGATTTGTTTTGGGTAGATGTACCATTAATGGTGTCCAGAAAGGGAAAGCTTTTGGTGTAGAAATGTATTGAAACAAATGGTTTTCCCCCATGGTTAATGGCCCTGTGTTACATAGAAATTACAGGAAGAGCTGAAAGTAAGGAGAGTCCGATACCAAAGACAGAAGAAGAAAAAAAGATCCAGCCAAGTTCACTGTGTTGGTACACCATTTCTGTGCAGCAAGAACATAACAAAGAACTGAACAGAGAAACTTTTTGGAGATGCCACTCCTTGAATATAGATGAATATACCAGGATGGCAAATATAAAGTCCAATGCTCTTGATCCACAACTCTGATGTTGTCAAATGGCCAGCTGGCTTTCCCTAAAGAAGTACTCGATTCTGATTCATTTGTGTTAAATTACTTACATGTAATATTAAACTCGGTATATAGTGTATGTCATATTCTAATGGGAGCCCTACAGATGAAAATACCCACTTAAAATGAGACTTTTTTTTTAGAGTTTAGAACTTTGAAACAGAATAGAGCTTCAAAAGAAAAGGCATTAGCAAAAAGAATGTCCTCCCCTCCATTTCGAAAAAGACCCTATTACTGGGGGGAGAGGGTCATAGGCCTGTAGTCTATTGATGTTCTTTTCCCAGCAGTGCAAAAATATTTCTGAAATTTTAGTTTTTAGTACTGATTGAGCTATATAAAATTAGCAATAACAGAATTGAAGAAGCCTGTCTAGAATAGCTTTTCTCTGAAAAAGGAACTGACTTGCTTTCAAACGCAGATCTGAGAACATGCTTTGGAACATGTGCGAAAGTCTTTCCACCTGATACAAATTTATTTCCTTTTCAGAAAGTAAATTAAAGGTGCAATCTGCACAGAACTATGCACCACTGAGTGCAGTGGACTTGCTCAGGGAATGTAGGACTGGTTGCAGACTGAAGATGAAAATAACTCTGAAAGGCAACCTTACCTCTGCTCCGTTCTCTTTTTCAAAACATATTTTTAACTTCCCTATCCCTGCTCCTTTTTGTATTCACAAACAAAAAGCCATCTTCCCATATCCTATTCTCAGGCTGTTCCAGCATTCTAAGGGCTGTCTTTTTAACACCTTAATAACAATGTCATATACAATCTCGCTCTAACAATTTTCAGCTTCTGTGGTCCAAAAATATGTAATAGTTGAATTACAATTCTCAAAGTAAATTTGTGCCTCTTTATACTATAAAATTAAATTTAAATGTAATCCTCAGTCCCTCTTTTTACAGGGCATTTTGTTATTTTATAAGTACCTCACTAAAATACAATCCTAGAATTGCTTTGTAGCCATGGTAGTTCAAGCAATATAAAAGGAAGTCACTGTGCAATGTAGAAACCAGTTTCCTTGTTTGATGAAATCTGGAAGACCAGACCAGCTAAATTCATCTAGGCAACATAGCAACAGTACCCGACTGAAATGACACCTAGTGTGGTATAGTGGCTAGACTGACAGACTAGGATTCAGGGTGTGAATCTCTGCTCAGGTGTGGAGACTCACTGGAGGTGTGGAACTGGCAAAACCACTCCTTAAAAATTTCACTTACCTTGAAAAGCCCTATTAGGGTTGCTATATGTTGGTTCTGACCTGACAAGCACATAACCACTGGGCTGAAATGGCTGCAGTAGCCAGAACAGGAAGCTCAGGAATGCTTGTTCTAGCTTACTCACAAGCTGTAAAGCTCAAGGCTTCTTGCTATTCAGAAGTCTTTTTACTCTTACTGTCACATAATGACCCAACTTGGCACTGAAGCCTACAGATAATTTTTTCTATAATGAATTAATAGAAACAAACAAAAAAAATTCCTGAAATCCACATGCTAAGTTTCACATATAGGCATTTCAGTCTTGGACTTCCAGTTGAGACAGACACTTATAAAGTCGTTTTTATTATTACAGATGAGAACCAGAACCTTGATTTAAAATGAGAAACTGAAAGCCATTTGTTTCTGTCAATATTTCGAAGGATAACTTGGTGTAATTTCTTCCTTGTGGAAAACTAATGTTGGATGATCCCCCCCCCCCCCCCCGGCTATGGAAAAGGGGTTTTCATTCCAATCTGCAACAGTTTTAAAGCTTGGAACACTGATGGCATACATTCAAGCAACAGGCTATCTAAAGACTGGAAACACACAAATGTCTGGATTACAGATCTAGTTATTTAAAAAGCATATGTCTATAGCATCCATTTTACCACAAAGCACAATTGTGAAATGTTGGTGGACTTCTCTTGGCACAAAATATATTCATGTCTATCCAAGGTCTCATGAACTCGTCCCCCAGACATTCTTGTTAACTTGTTTGCTCATTTGTGACAGTGAGTAAAGATGTTGACTGTGATTCTCCTTTAACATTCCCACCCTAGGAGTACTCATGATAACCCACTGCAAAACTACCTGCAGGACAAAATCAGTCTTGTCCTGCTGGTAGTTTTTCACATTTGTCTACAATTCTCTGTGCCTTATGAGTTGGGATGGTTTGGGAAGAGAAGCCAGCATTTCCTTTTCAGGCCTCATAAAAAACAAAGTACAAAGGGTCTATAATTTTAGCCCCCACCCCAACCAGGACTGCTTCCATGCACTTCCCCCTTGAGGGGAGTGATAAGCAGAGAAAGAAAAAGCTCAGGAAGCAAATGACCCACTGTGAAGGAGAAATAGTTCAGAAGGGAAGTGCTGAGAGTGCGCCGTCTACCAAAATTAGAGAATCATTAAGAGAGGGAATAAGCAGAGAAGCAGAGGGGCTGATTATAAAAGAAAAAGAAGAGAAAGAGGTAAGGTGGAAGTTTGTTTGGTGGAAGAAGGAAAGGGAAAAGAAGAGGAGTTAACCTTATCCTTGTGGGAGGAAGATAAAAGGGAGGAGGAAGGCGTGAGGCAGTTTAGAGTGCCGCGGGAAGAAATGAGAAAAGGAGGAGAGGCTGAATATAAAAAAGCGAGGGATTTGTTGGAGGATTTCCCTAACCTGAAGGTGGGAGGACTATTACCCGACCCTGATTCTAAGGAGAAAAAGGTGACAATTACTGAAACCCAGGAATGGACAGTAGTAGTTTTCCCGAGAGGGCAAGGTCATTGGAGGAGGGTGATCCGGCCGGACACCACATACAATCAACCTCCGATCGAAGGGGACTGGGCCCGACATCCATGTTGTGGTACAATCTGTGCCGTGAGGAGCGCTCCGTTGAGGAAGCCAACGGACAGAGAACGCTTCGGACCAGCACCACAATGAACCCAAACAGTTCTCCAGTTGGAACGTTACCTACTTCATATGGACAGTTACCAGATTTAAGCCGTTTTGATCCCGTTGAAGTAATAGTTGAATCTCCTGATGTTAATTTCAATAAACATGTTAAAGTTTCAAATGACTCTTCTTGGTTATTTCCCGCTCAAAAAGAGGAACTGCCACCCCCTTCAATCGAACCCAATCACACCCACAAAAACTAATGGAAAAAAGATGATGAGCAGAAAAACTGATTTTCCTGCTTGCTGTGGGGCTCCAACTTCTTTATGTCCAGTATTCTTCACTGGCTGCTATTTTTCTTGCTGCGCAGGTTTCTGTTTCCTCCTTCCAAAATTGAATCCATTAGCCTGGCTGTGAAGGGGTTGTCGACACAGGCACCCCTAGCAGGCAGGCTAACCCCAGTCCAGCCCCTGGGAAGCCTAGTGAAGCTGACCCCACTTGGTGAGGAGGCTGAGGAAACTAGGGCCGGGAATATCCAGAGCCAAACAGAAAATAAGGAGCCGGGAGAAGGCGGGGAAAACACGCAAACCCTTGTAGGAGGCAAGGCAAAAGAAGAGGGACTCCTAGAGGAGAAGAGAGGAGGTGATGCAGCATTAGATATGGGGGGATATAAAAGACCGAGGAGGCAGAAGGGAAGACAGGACCAGAGAAGGACAGAAGAGGAAGAGGGAATCTGGAAAGATTCACAGGAGAAACTGAAGGAGATGCACAATGAGGAGGAAGACCCCGAGCTGAAGGGCAAGTATGACTATACAAAAGGGGACCCATGGACCAAAGTCTTGGTCCAGCTGAGGGTGCTGAATGGGGAAGGTGAAAAACGCCAATGATGGATGCCTCCCCAATGTACTGGGGTACTGGGGGGAATGGCAACAGAGGCAGGACCAGCTCCTCCAACGTGGGTCAGGTTCTGGTGAATCGGCCTCAAAGCAATTATGATGCTGGAGGAGGAAGCAACAGAAGAAGCACCAGCAATGCCTCTATGAACAGCAGCAGCAGCTGCAGCTGACCCAGACCCAGTTGGGGGCTCAAGTAGGAGTAATTTCCTGCCCTCACTGTGATGTACAAGCCCTCACTTTTCTGGGCCTCCAACTATGGAACCCCTTAGAGCTTGACGATAAGCTCGGAGACTGCCACACCCCAGTGCAATCAACTTGGAGTGAGGTAGAACAAGACTGAAACAGACTAGTTTATGACAAGGTAGCTAATCCTGTGACAAAAAGAATTTAACTCCTCTGCTTGCCCACTTGGCTGTTGGCCTTTCTTTACTGTATACTAGTCTCCTACAACTGCCACCTCTTATAAATACTTGAAAAAAATACTATGTTACAGAAAATTCCAATACAAAGTTTGTGACCCAAGATAAGTTAGTTGCATTTAATTCTCACTTTTATAAGCAGGAATTAAATCTTGACTAATGTTTCACATTGATTTCAAAGCAGTGTAAGTGCAGCTAAAAGCTTATAACCTGCGTAGCCTGAATTGCTAAGTTCAGGATTGTATCAAAGTAGAACCTATAATTACAGGACGGTGTGAGATATGTGTTTTGGGATTCTCTACATCAGCGGTCCCCAACCTTTTTCGGTCTGCAGACCGGCTGGGGAAGGCGGGGCACCCCTCGCGCTCGTGCGCATGCGCAAACGGCAGTGCGGTGCTCGCATGGGTGCACGCGCGCATGTGCAAATGGCAGCGTGGCGCTTGTCTGGGCGCGCTTGTGCGCAAACGGCGGCGCGGCGCTCGCACGCACGCACGCAGGCGCAAATGGGCTGTGCGGGGGTGAGTGTGTGCAGGGGGTGGGGCGGGAGGTCTGTCTCGGCGGCCCGGTCCGGCTCAGGCCACGGACCGGCACCGGGCCGCAGACCGGGGGTTGGGGACCTCTGCTCTACATGTTTACTCAAACAAGCCCCACTCTTTCCAATGAATTTACTCCCATCCTGCAGCCTGAATACAAGACATTTAAGATCTACCATCCTCAACTGGATATCCTCCACATCTTGCATCAGTATCCAATAGCATGGCTATGTTGCTGGGGGATGGTGGCAGTGGAAACCCAACACAAGTGGAGAGCTCCTAGTTGGGGAATGCTTTACTAGATCATAATAAACTATATGGCTTTTTCAAAGCTGTTAGCACACATCTATATGCGTTAGAAGCACCTATGTAGAAACAAAGTCAAAATATCTGTGTTGGATATTGGATGAATTAAATTAAATTGGATGAATGGAATTAAATATACAGTCTTCATCTTCCTTCACAATGGTAATCTATTAAGGCTAATGCAGACTGTACGGCTGTCCAGGGTTCCCTTCTCTTGGGATTTGACACTGATAAACTAATGGAAGCAGCCTGCCCTCCCGATGAAGTCTCTGAGTGTCCGAAGCACCTCCAACAAAGGTTCCATTGATAAATATTCTGGGAACCTGTCAAGTATAAAGAAGATCAAAGTTATCTCTTGCACAGATAATACAAGAAGATGTATGCTGCATTCTTTTTAGTATATTCATGAAATAATATAGTCTAATATGGAGATTGAAGGTATAGCGCACACACACATGGTTTGATAGCTTGATGTCTTGCACCACAAAATTTGAATTCCACAGCATAGGTTATTCTAATTCATTAGACAAATTAACTTGTGAAATGTACCAAACGGATTAAATTGAATAATTTACAAACTTTAGTATGAACCTGATATCTCAGTTTTTTCTGATTTGGGTATGATTTTGCAGTTTTAAAACTGCAAAAGAATGGATCAGGGATTTAGACAAGGATTCAAGAGTACAACTCAAGGATCAATCTTCTGCCAAGTACTGGCAGTTACACATGCATTGTACAACACTGTATAATCCCTTTCAACACACTTTCGTAGATAAAAGTAGAAATGCTATGTTTATAAAAGTGGGGAGGCAACCTGCTGTGCTGAAGAATCCAACATCAATACTCATGCAAATGAAGAACTGCTGAATAGTTCAATGGCTTAGGTCTCTGGCTGTGAAGCCAAAGGTTGGGGGTTCGATTCCTCACTGCGCCTCCTTGACAGGGGCTGGACTTGATGATCCATAGGTTCCCTTCCAGCTCTGCAGTTCTAAGATTATTATTATTAGGTTATATCACAGGAGTTCTGACTACCTGAGTTCCCTACCTTTATTCAAAGTGACTATATTTGAGAAAAAAGTACTCACAGTCCTGCCACCAGTCATCTGATGAAGAATATCTTGAAACTGACTTCCATTTTCATACATGTCCAATTCAATAGCAGTATAATTCACATTCATATCTCGAAACAGCTTCTTGGCCATTTTACAGTAAGTACATGATGTTTTTGAGAAGATCACTACACAATTGTCCGAGATAGTTTCCTATGTGTTTAAATGAATACTTGTGTCACACTCTTCAATTTTAAAGGACATACTTTAAGTAATGGTTTTAAAATAGCACCAGCACCAAATTATGTTTTCACCAACAGTAAGAGTATTTGCATTTTGATCCCCACAGCCTATCTTCAGAAACACACAATGATGGAAAACAGTATGACTTTTAACTGTCAATATATCTTTAAAAGTTATAGTTCAACAACTGAAAAACAAATACCACTCACTTTTTACAAAGTTTTACTTTGGTCCTCAATGACCTTTGATAAATATTCAACAGAAGTTTAACTTGCAAGAGTCTGCCCCACAATCTGAACTCCAAAAGTGAACCTTCAGGTCCACATTCCTCTTCTTAAACTTTCCTCACATTTAACTGACAACTGTCTACCTTAAACAATGTGAAGAAAGGAAAATGAGGAGTTCTGCCAAATTCAGGAGAGAATTAGCAATGAATTTATGTTCTTCTTCGTGGTCTCTGTGAATGCACACTAATGGGTTAATCTGCGCCTGCGCAGAGCAGCCTTGGAATCTTCTAGAGCTCAGGCACATGGTGTCGGGACCTCCCACATGCTGGCTATAACCCCGCCCCCGGCACCAAGTGCCTCAGTTCCGTTTCTGCCGCCGCTACTGCAGCTACTTGGTTCGGAGCTTCGTGTTTGTTTTTTCTTCCTTCAACCTCATTAAATCATTCTTGGACCTCCCGGCTTTTCGACTCAGCTTGTTTCACCATTCTTCTGGATTCGTGAGTCTAACATTAAGAATAGAACTGTGTTATTTGAGTGTTTTTCTGCGGGTTTATGGCCGCTTCGGGCCCCTTCAAGCGCTGCTCGTCTTGTTCTAACAAAGTCCTGCTTTCTGACGGCCATTCGCAGTGCTTGTTCTGTCTTGGGGAAGAGCACCAGCCTGCTTTGTGTACTATCTGTAAAGCTTTTACTAAGCCTGCCCTGAAGCAGAGGCTCCAGCGACTTCATTCCTACTTGTGGGAGAAGTCACTTTGCCCAGCACAAGCCTTGGCCATGGAACCGCCGCAAGCTCCCCCGTCCGAGACCTGTTCAACTGTGACTCGTTCGCCTAAACGTGCCCACAAGACAACTAGACCGTCATCGTCGGGCTTGAGGTCGACCGCTTCGGTGTCGGTATCGAAGCCTCCTTCAGCTTCAATGCCGAAGAAGAGGAAGAAACCATCCTCTAAGGCCTCTAGGCCCCCGACCAAGCCTTTGCCGTCGGCGCCTGTGACCCATGCCCGGCATGAGACTGTATGTTTGAGCATACCGTCGCGAGATGACGATATTCCTCCCTCGAGGCTGGAGGCAGCGCCTTCCCCGCGCATAAGTCTTTCTCCGGATTGGGCTGATACCTCGGTGGAGGTACAGCTCAAGACTCGAGCCAGCCCTTTGTTGCCGCCGGGCTTGGTGTTGAGGCGAGTGTCGCCTTCTCCGCCTGCTTTTCTGGTCATGGATGCGCCTCGGAAAAAGAAGCAGAAGACCAGACACCTGGACCCTGAGCGGGTTCGGCACCCACTACCGCCCGAGGGGTACCCTCCTTATGGAGACTTTCGGAGACTGCCCTGGGAGGATCCCAGACACTACTACGATCCCAGGAGCTACGACCGCGATGCTCGTCGGCCGCCAATGCCCTATGATCCGGGCTCGTATTTTCGGGCTCCCCAGTGGCCACCGTATTACGGGGGATATCCTTCGGTATCAAAGGCGTCCCGATGACTATTTTTACTTCGAAGATGACTGTCGATTTCAACCTACACCTCGTAGGGCGACTTACCGGCCGACGCCTCAGGAACCTCTATCATCTTTGCACCCTAGGACCCATGCCCAAGGCCCGACCTCAATCCCTCGACTCTGATCGGAGCTGGCTTCTCCACCACTGGTGTCGCCAGGCACAGCTTCTCAGGAGCCAGAGGTGGAAGCGGTTGAAGCCTCAGCTATTCACCCCGACCAGTATGAATCGGTTCGAGCTCAATCGGCTTTCTCCCAGTCTCCTGACCATACCTATGACTTCGAGTCCAAGTTGGGTGAATCTGATGAAGAGATTGAGAAGGACTCTCCTCCAAACATTCCGACTCCGGGTTCCGATGTCGTGGAGAGTTATCCACCGTCCCCCTCCGAGGACTATACGGTGTATTCCCACCTGATCAAAAAAATTGCTGAACAAGTGGACAAGGTTTATGAAGATATCACAAAGGATCAGGTCTCTCCTCTTCGTTTGGCCTTTATATCTTCCCTTCTCAACCTCGTTAAAAAACCTTGGGACAAACCATCAACGTCCCATCAAATCCTCAGAAGGGTTGAGAACCTTTATAAAACTCACAGCAAGGACACTGATTTCCTTTCCAAGCATCCCCTGCCCAATTCCTTCGTCGTGGACGCCATGCAAAATAGGGCTAGGAATAGATCTGCGTCCACGCCCAACAATAAGGAGGGGAGGAAACTGGATGTGCTTGGACGTAGGGTTTATTCCCTAGTGTCCTTCATACTTCGTGTGGTGAATTACATGGCAGCAATGGGTGCTTATCACCGCCATTTATTGAATATCGTCTTGCCGGCACTGCAGGCCGCCCCCGAAGAACTTAGGGCGTCTAGCCTCACCTGCCATCAGGAGGCCATGACCCTGGCGAGACAGGAAAGAATTGCCGCCAGGCATGTTGTGGACGCTGCTGCCAAACAAATTACTACGGCCATCACCTTACGTCGGCATGCTTGGTTGCGTTCAGCCGGCATTTCTGATGACGCCAGGGCCAGAATCGAGGACCTGCCCTTTGATGGGGTTGGTCTTTTCGATGGGAAAACGGACGAGATTCTCAATAATCTCTTGAAACTCCGTAAAACGGCGAGATCCTACAATGCTCAATCCCGTCCAAGAAATTCCTGGCGCAGACCTTATGTATATCGGCCTTACCCTGACCACCAAAGAACTCAAACATCTAGTTTTGCAGGTTAGTCCCGGCAACAATCTGCTAGGCAGCGGCCTCATCAACAAGCCTGCCGCCAAGACCGTAAGCCTAGGCAGAACCTTTAACGCTGTTGGCCCACCAGCAACATCTTGCAACTTAACCCGCTTAGCACCCTTCCTTCACACTTGGGAGTCTATCAATTCCGACTCATGGGTTCTCACGATCATAGCCACAGGATATGCAATTGAATTTGACTGTACACCTTGCACGGGGCTGCTTAGAGACACTGCTCCCTCCCTCATACTACGACAGGAGGTAGATGCACTTCTTCTAAAGGATGCTATTAGCCTGGTTTACGTCCCGGATATTGCACATAGTTTTTTCTCCCATTACTTTATCATTCCTAAGAAGGACGGAGGACTTTGCCCCATCCTCGACCTTCGCCTCTTGAATTCCTATATTACACCTCGACGTTTTCGAATGGTCTTGCTGGAGAGCACTATCCAGATGTTGAGAGAAGGTGACTGGTTCTCCGTCATAGACCTCAAAGACGCTTATTTCCATATCAGTATTCGACAAGAGCATCGTCGTTTTCTGAGGTTCTCGCTCGACAGAGTAATCTATGAATTCAAGGCTCTTCCCTTTGGTTTGTCCACGGTGCCACGGGTGTTCACGAAATGTTTAGCCCCGGTGGCGGCCCACCTTCGTTTGCACGGCTTAACAGTATTTATGTACTTGGATGATTGGTTGCTGGTGGCGCCTTCGCATACTCGATTGCTTCAAGATATTTCATTTATTTTGTCCCTTTTATCTGATCTTGGGCTATAGGTAAACCAGGAAAAATCCACTTTATGCCCTACTCAGAGAGTCTCCTATATTGGGGCAGTGTTAGACGCCACCTTGGGCCGAGCGTTTCTTCCCGAAGTCAGAACTGTAAAGATCCAGTCGATGCTGGAACACTTCACTCCGGGAGCCAGAGTGCAGGCTCTTCAGGCGCAGCGGCTATTAGGTCTAATGGCTTCCACCACCGCAGTAGTTCAGCACGCCAGGCTGAAAATGAGATCGCTTCAGGCCTGGTACCTGTCACTATACAATCCTCTGCTGGACCCTCCTTCCAAACTGCTGACAGTTACAGCAGAGCTGGCAGCGCAGCTGGCCTGGTGGGCCTTCTGTCCCAATCTACTCATAGGGAGATCTTTCGGACCTCTAACACCAGAAATACAGGTGACCACGGACGCAAGCCCAACAGGTTGGGGTGCGCACGTCGAACAGTTGACAGCACACGGACTTTGGTCACAAGAGGAGAGGCGTATGCACATCAACTTTTTGGAGCTTCTAGCCATCTACAAGGCCCTCTGGGCCTTCGAACGTCTCCTCTGCGGCCGCGTGGTACAGGTGGCATCAGACAACACCACAGCTGTCTTCTACCTGAACAAACAAGGTGGTACACATTCCCTGCACCTGCTGTATCTCTCAGTCCAGATTTGGGAGTGGTGCTACAACCGCCACATCTTCCCTGTAGCTGTACATGTGGCTTCAGGAGACAACATTCTAGCAGATCGGCTGAGCAGACTCCAAGACTGCAGCCCATGAGTGGTCACTAGACAGCGATGTATTCCTGTCTCTCTGCCACTGCTAGGGAACATTTTCGCCTCTTCTGCCAACAGGAAGTGTGACCGCTATTGTTCCAGAGCGGGGATCGGTCGTCACTCATTAGGCGATGCGTTCATGATCCCCTGGACCGAGGGGCTCCTCTACATGTTCCCCCCCATTCCACTAATCCAAAAAGCTATCATCAAGGCTCGTCAAGAGAAGGCGAATGTTCTCTTCATTGCCCCTTGGTGGCCGTGCCAGACTTGGTTCTCCGCCCTGCACCTGGACTCGGTGGACCATGTTCGGCTTCTGTCACTACCTCACCTTCTATCTCTGCACGAGGGCAAAACACTACACCCAGATCTGGAGTCTCTGCATCTCACAGCTTGGAGGCTGCTCCCACGGTAGCTGATGTCTTGCACCATGCCCACAGGCCTTCCACAACCGTCACATACGCTTATAAATGGAAGGTGTTCTCCGACTTCACCTCTAAGAATCACCTCCCCACAAGACCCACCTCTCTTGATGCACTGCTACAGTTCCTCCTCCTTCTCTTTCATCAGGGCCTATCGCACTCCACCCTCAAGGTGTATGTAGCAGCGATAGTAGCCCATCAACCTCCTGCTTCAGAAGCCGCAGGCTCATTTCGCCATCCAACTCTAAAGCAGTTTTTGAAGGGTCTCAAAAATATGCGTCCAGCCTACAAGCCGCCCACACCTCAGTGGTCCCTACAGCTGGTATTAAACAAGCTCATGGGTCCACCATTTGAGCCTATGGCTACCACTTCCTTCAGGCTCCTTACGCTAAAGACAGCCTTCCTCCTTGCTGTTACTTCGGCATGGCACGCTGGTGAACTGACAGCTCTTCGAGTTGACCCACCCTTCCTCCAATTCCACCCTGATAAGGTGACCCTATTCCCAGAACTCTCTTTTGTACCAAAGGTAGCTACGGCCTTCCATCTTAATCAACCTATAGTACTGCCTACCTTTTTTCCAGCTCCAACATCAAAGCTGGAAAGGGCTCTCCGCTCCTTGGATGTCAAAAGAGCACTTTCCTATTATGTCTCCCATTCTGCGTCCTTTCGTTCCTCACAGAGACTGTTTGTGTCCTTCCAAGGGCAGTCAAAGGGTCTTCCGGTGTCGGCACAAACAATTTCCCGGTGGATAGTTACTACAATCCGCCTAGCATACGAACTGGCTGATGCACCTTTGCCGACTACGGTTTGGGCCCATTCTACTAGAGCAATTGCCTCCTCCACAGCCTTCCTCAGAGGGGTAGACCTAGCAGATATCTGCAAGGCTGCTACGTGGTCCATGCCACTTACCTTCATGACCCACTACTGCCTTGATGTTCTGGCCAAACCGGAGGCTGCTGTTGGACGGGCTGTCTTGGCATCTGTTCTTTCGTGACGTCCCTCCACCTGGTAAGTCCCTCCACCCATTAGTGTGCATTCACAGAGACCACAAAGAAGAAAAAGAGGTTACCTACCTGTAACTCTGGTTCTTCAAGTGGTCATCTGTGAATTCACACTTGCCGCCCTTCCTCCCCGTTGTACGTCACGTGTGCTATATGGCATGCTACGCAGTGGCTAACAGTTCCACGGAACTGAGGCACTCGGTGCCGGGGGCGGGGTTATAGCCAGCGTGTGGGAGGTCCCGACACCATGTGCCTGAGCTCTAGAAGATTCCGAGGCTGCTCTGCGCAGGCACAGATTAACCCATTAGTGTGAATTCACAGATGACCACTCGAAGAACCAGAGTTACAGGTAGGTAACCTCTTTTTATACAATCCAGTACTCCCTGGCTGGGACTGATAGGACTTGTAGTCTGGAGGACTGAACTTCTTCCACTTTGGTTTAGATGTAAGCTACACCAGGTTCAATTAAACTTCTTCCCAGCTCAGTGGGTATAGGATTTCAGCTTTGCTGATGATAAATATTAAAAAGTAGTTCTGAAGTATAAAATGCACAGTTGCAAAGGAAGGGCTGCAAAACACATATGCAGACAGGGCCTTTCTAACTATGAACGGATGTGCTTTCTTCTCACTTAGAACCCTGTGGTTTACTTGTATCAAACAGAGCTCGCTTTTGCCAGTGGAGAACGCACAATGAACATTACATTGAAAATGTGCAATTTTAAAAGTTCAGACATGAATACCTAATAATAAAGGATAAAGACAAATTGCATATGAAATACTGAGAAGATAATATTTAAGTGACTCACCTTTATTTGGTTAGCTGCAGCAGTACTGGATAGATCTGTCGAAGTGGATGTACTGTTTCCCATTCTAGAATAAATTAAGCAAAATGTACTGTACATTACAACCATATTTTGCAAAACATAGTTTTGAGTAGATCAGACTATTCTGATACAAGAATAGTACAGGTACAATTCTGTATTAGTTTTTGTGGGATTGAGAGCCATAGGATCAACAGAACTTACTTCTAATTAGACAGGAAATTATTCTTCTCTTTCTTAAACTCTCCATGTATTTATATTTCTATAATGAGCTATAACAGGTTTCTCCAACAATATCGTTGTATGCCTGAACAACTGATATGTACGGGTGGAGTGCTAGTGTGATTAGCAATTGAATGACTGAATGCCAATTGGTTAACGGGATTGGAATGCTGAATTTCAGGGACATAATTCAACATATATCAGAGCTTCACTGACAGAAATCAAAAGGTCCTCAGGCTGATTAAGTTTAATTAGATCATAAAGCATCACCTAGCGAGTGCCACAGAGTTATAGATTTCTTCATTTAACACAGCAGATCTTAAATGTTTACATTCAGCTTGTCATTACAGGACTTCAACTTGCTTCCCCTATTCTCCACCCTTTGTTCCTTGTGTGTCGTCATGTCTTAAATTAGGATTTTAAACCTAAGGGCAGGGGCCTTTTTTGTAAACAGATCTAGGAGCCTTTTCAGCTGATGGGTGGATTATAAATGTTTCATATAATTTATATATTTATTAGACTTTTATCCCACCTATTTGGTGGCATGCCATGATGCTAGGCAGTTAAAAGAAAAAAAAAGATAGCTCATTACATACTTCTTTATTATTATTATCATTATTATTAAAAAGAGCAAAATATATTAAAAAGCAACCTTGAAATACCATTGATCAATGTTTTCTGGAACTCCTTATCCCAAATATGATTTAGTTACGGGTTGGCTTTAATTACGCATAATTTAAAAAAAAATGCTCTCCACAGTGTGTTCGGTTCTACCCTGTTCAAGGCTAGCGTCCCTGCAACCAATTTCTATGGCTAAATAAAAGTATGGGCCACACTCTCGTCCTGTCCGCTGCTGCTAAAGAAGGTATTAAGGTTCACAGGCATACCTAAAAGAGATTAATCCTTATTAATCCAATGTTGAAGATGATGGTATCGAAAGCTTTTACACGAGCATCCCAGAGACACATAACATCAATAATCCTTATTCAGCAAAGACGACCGGACAAAGTACTGACGTTTACTTCCAAATTAAGTAAATCAACGCCGATTGATGATGCTATGAAAGACCCAGTAGCAAAGCCTCCGCGTGCACCCAAACCGGCGCCCAGCCGTCCCCACCCGTGTGCCGGACCCTCTTCAGCCTACAAAACAGAACAGCCTATGCTTTCCTTTTCTTACGGACCATCAGAGGGCAAGCGATTCCCAAGGGCGGAGGAACCATGCAAAACCCACCGACCTGAGCCCCGATCCCGACACCCTGAGCCTCCGCAGCGCCCTCAGCGCCATGGAGCAAAGGAGCGACTCAGGGCAGCCCACGCCCCGCCCCCAGGAAGCTGCCTCCCCGGTCCTGCCACTCCCAAGGACCCCGCTCGCCGAGGTTGTCTAATACATTGCCTGTTCTCTGTGTTCCTTCCCTTTAAATCAATCTTACGTGGCCTTGTCGCTTTGTGAGGGGTTTCTTCTGCTGTCAGTCACGCTTGCGTCCCTCCTCCCAACGGCGAGCGGGGAAGGCCAGTTGGGGAAGGAAGGGTTAGGCGGGCCCAGAACTCCGACTGAGGAAGCTTTTTTGGTTCCCTCGCGAGTTCGGAAAGGGAAGAACCGTGCCAGGCGGAGGTCGTGTTTTCTGTTGCGCGCAGGCGCAGACCGGGGCAAGCCGCCAACAGGGGTCCTCGTCGCCCGCTTCTGCGCGCGCGCGCGCGGGGCGCCTCGGTCGTTGTCGTCGGTGGCGTCTGGGCCAGTCGGGTCGGCGAGACGGTCGGTTTGTTTCCCTGTCAGCCGCCGAGCGGGGTGGTTGGCCGCGTCGGCGAAGGGGCTGGGGAGGGAGGGCGTGAGGGGGGCGCCGGCAGGCTCGAGGGAAGGGTGAAGGGAGCGCGTGCGGTCCGGTCTCGAGGCCAGCGAGGCGGAGGCGATGGCGGACGTCCTGAGCGTGCTGCGCCAATACAACACCCAGAAGAAGGAGATTGTGGTGAAAGGGGACGAAGTGATCTTCGGCGAGTTTTCTTGGCCCAAGAACGTCAAGACCAACTATGTCATCTGGGGGTGAGTCTGCGCGGGCCGGGGCCGCGAGGAGGGCGGGCAAGGAGGGCACCCGGTGCGGAAGGGCCGGGAGCCGGGCGGAGAGTGCCGGTGGAGCTGGGAAGGAGAGCCCGGTTAGCCGGTCAGGCCGAAGGGGCCGGGCTGGTCTCGCCTCAGGCGCTCCTGGAGTGGGTTCGGGGGACGAGGGCGTGAAAGGAGCACCTGTTATTGTCCCGCGAAGAGTACACTGTCTCTGAACGTGGGGTGTGTGTGTGTGTGTGTGTGGGTCTTATAGAGTTTAGGTGGCCAATAGCCGTTGACCTGCCACTTTTCAGTGCCTTTGTTCAGCCCCACCTTTGAAGCCAGAGGCTGTTGACACATCGGGAGGGAAGGGGTGCCGTAAAAACATGCTGAGTTGCTCAGGTTTTTGTCGTGAACGCTTGGGAGGAGTGTGCGGACTGATCTCTTAAGAGCCCGGAGTGTGATTGTAGTTAAGCTTTTTTGAAAGTGAGGTCCACTGAACTTTGCAGCGCTTTGCTTCCAGTACATCTACATCCGATAACCAGCGAAAGGTCATAGGATTGTCTGTTCGGGAGGTGTGTGTTGTCAGGTCAGTCCTCACTTATGGTGACCCTTTTCAGGGTTTTCTGAGTAGAGAGTAATCAGAAGCAGTTTATCATTTGCTTCTTCTGGAGGCATCCTGGGACGATGAAGCTTGCCCAAGGCCACACAAGCTGGCTCTACTGTGGTGCAGCAGGGAATCGAACACCCAACCTCTGGCTCCATAGCCAGATACCTGAGCCACTGAGCTATCCAGTCTCTGTGTCTTTTTTGTTGTTGTTTAGTCATTAAGTCGTGTCCGACTCTTCGTGACCCCATGGACCAGAGCACGCCAGGCCCTCCTGTCTTCCACTGCCTCCCGGAGTCTGGTCAAATTCATGTTGGTAGCTTCGATGACACTGTCCAACCATCTCATCCTCTGTCGTCCCCTTCTCCTCTTGCCTTCACACTTTCCCAACATCAGGGTCTTTTCCAGGGAGTCTTCTCTTCTCATGAGATGGCCAAAGTATTGGACTGTGTGTCTTAGCAGCAGGCAAATATGGAAGAGTTAAGTTCGGTGACAATTCTTTTGTCACTTTGAAACCCCATCTTAAAAAGAGTTTCTGCTTGTAAGAGGTACAGGAAGTACACCTGTTGGAAATGAGTTCTGAGAATAAGTTCACATGCTTTGGGATAAATACAACAGAGTCCAGAAAGATACTTCTTTGTAATGGATATTGAAGCTTACTTCCAAGAATTCTGTGACTGGGATATAGGAGTTGTTCTTCCACTTTTTTTTCATATGAGTGCTCTAGGGTTGTGCAGGTAGAAACATTTGCATTGCTTGGCTTTTATGTGCTTCCACTTCTGTAGAATACATAGTCTGTTTTCTGCACGACTGGACAGACGACCCAGCACTTAATCAACCTTGTTTGTGGCTGCAGAAGTGTGTAAGAAGGAATTGCTTTATGTATAAGAAATAATTATTTGGGAAACTTGGGATAGAGGGATTGTAGGGATCATTCTGAGTGGTTGAATTTATTTGGAACTCTTGTGTTTTTTGGGGGGTGGGGAAGGAGAAGAAAAACAGATAACTTGACATCCTATATGGGAGAGAATAAATCTATGAAATCCTTTGTGGGCTTCTCTCCCTTTGCTAGGTGGCATGTTGTGCATCTTTTGTGTCGTGAACCAGCTACTTCTCCTTCTGTGTACTGTATGGGAAAGTAAAGAGGGAGGGCAGCAGGGTGATTCTTGTGCCTTCCCTTCCTTGCCCTACCCTTCTCCCAACTTTTATTCTGTGGAGTTGGAGCAAATTGAAAGTTGGGCTTGAAAGAGTCATTGGCATAACTTTCTAAACATAATGTGGAGAAAGAGATGTGGAAGTCCTGTGTTACAGAATTTCTTGTTGAGACGTGACTTCCTGTCTCTGGGACCACAGCTTGCCACATGGATTTTGCTGGAGAGGCATGTTGCTACTGCTCTCATGTTCCTTCTGTGGCTGCTAATATAAATACATATTGCAGGGAGTACACGTATCAGAATATATACTGTAAGTTTTGTTTATTTTGACTTTTTTTGTCATGGTATTTATTTTATTTATTTATTTATTTATTTCATTTATACCCCGCCTATCTGGTCAATTATGGTAATTAAAGGTAGTATTAACAGTTGATTAGCACCTTTTCTCTTTGTATTGCTGAATTGGTGGGATTTGGCTTTATATCTAGACTCTGCAATGAACCTACTGACTGATCTTAGACATCTCATCCCCATCCTAGCGCCATTTCATCATAAGAAGTGGGTGTAATAATGCCAACTTAGTTTATGGAGCTGCTTTAAGGCAAAGGAAGTACCTGAGTGCTTTGCACTGTGTAAACATCACTTACAATTATTTGTTATTTATTTTTCCTCCAAGAAGAGGACTGTGTTGGCAAATCTCTTTCATCCTTCCAGCAGTCTAATGACTGTGTAGTCATAAAGATGGAGTCTGTCCCAAGACTGTAGTACACTTTGTGGCTGAACAGAATTCTGAGGGAAACTCCCGAAAGGTCAGGTTGAAGATTCTGAGTATTTAAATGACTAAATGGACAAAGCCCTGCCTGGGTTCCGTGCAGCTGCTTGTGTTAGTTCACAACACAGAATAATTCAAACCCTAAATAATACAAAAGTACTGTGTTCAATTTATTTTTTTACTGTAATTTCTCATTGAACATCTCTAATTAAGACAGTGGGTTGGAATATGTAGTAATCTAGCTGCTGTTGGGCTGCAGTTCCCATTCTAGGAATGATGGAAGTTGCTGTCTGATGACATCTGAAGACTCTCTTCCCCATCCCTGAGTTAATCTAAGTGAATACATTCCTCTTTTGCCAGTGCAATTTGATTAAGAGTTACATAGAGCAGTTAAAAGCTCCATTAGAAAGAAACAGAGAGCAGGATTTGTGCATATTTTCTGTGCTAGGCCAGTGTGAGAAATGTAGGCTGTTCTGGATTAAATGAGGGGTTGAAATGTAAAAGGACTGAGGTTCCTTGCCAAATAGTGCTTGATCAAAAATTCACATTTACATCTGAGTTTGTAAATGGTTCTTCTTCTTCCTTCTCCTTTTTCCTCTTTGTTTAACTGTGAAATAGGACCAAAGAGGTTATTAGCACCACCTAACCAAACAAAGAGATCTATAGAGAAAAGAAAAAGAAAGTGGAGGAGGAGAAAGAGAGAAAAAGGGGAGAAAAGAAAAAGGAAATGGTTCTGGTTTTTGTCTCATTGACTGGAAAGATAAAGCACTATGTGTATCAGGTTTTTCTTGGTCCCACACCTGTCCCCAGATAGTTGTTGGTTTTATTTTATATTCTGTAAAAATGGTAGGAAACCTTAAAGAACTAAGGAAAATCAGAGTACGGTGGAACAAATACTGAGAGAATGCTCTGGGATTTGAAAGAAACTAATCACTAAGAACAATTACATAGTATAGATCAGTTATAGCACTCTTCCTGTGTCTTGTTAGTGTGCAGTTCTACCTCTGCATGGCCATGCCTATGTATATAGAACTACAAGTTCATATTATAATGTTATTCTAATCTTTCTATATTTTGAAGTTTGATTTCGTTGAAAATGAATGTGGTGTGCAAGTCCACATTAAAGACTGTCATAGTTTTCATTATGCTCTCTTTTAGATGAAAATCGAGAAACTATAGAAGCACCTTAGAAAAGCAACTCTTCGTACTCATGTAATACGGATTGTATTTTTTATGAATAAAAAGTTTACTATTTTGCATTGTGACTGGGGCTCAACAGTGAAAGTTGAGGCAGTGGTAGTCAATATACCTAAGGTTTTGCTGTCAAAATTGCAGTAGAACCCCTGTATCCGCAGAATCTATATATGTGGTTTCAATTATCCATGGTTTACTGCAGCCCTGTATACAGCATACAAGAGGGTAGGCCTTGTGGCCATTGTCCCACCTCCTTGTATGTTGTATATAGGATTTGCTACTGTCTAAAGTTTCAGTTATTTATGGTAAATCGTGGATATGGGGGTCATACAGTAATGGGTTTATTGGTAAAAAACAAAACAAAGTGTGCTGCTTATATACTGCCCCATAGTGCTTAAAGCACCCTCCGGGCAGTTTACAAGTTAATTATGCAGGCTGCATATTTTCCCCCAGCGAGCTGGGTACTCATTTTACCGACCTCGGAAGGCTGAGTCAACCTTGAGCTGGCTACCTGGGATTGAACCCTGGGTCACGAGTAGAGTTTTGACTGCAATACAGCAGTTTAACCATTGCACCACAAGGCTCCTGAAAGAAAAATCACACATTCCTTGTGCAATTTCTTTGTGTTGTAGTATTTGTTGGAGTAAAAGTGTTCTTAATCCATCTGCAAAATAAAATGTAATGAACATGTAAAAGGTAGATTCTTCCCTGATGCAAAACCTCAGTAATGTATTTATCCAGTCATCATTTTTACAGCAAATAGAGGAAATCCCTGTTGAACTGCACAGGCTAGATCTAAGTCAAGATTGTAATCCTATGCACACTTATTTGAGGATATGTTCCACTGAACATAATTTTGCATATGTGTCACCTACAAGAGCAGTGCTCCTTTGCCTACACTGCAAGTGCAGTGGCCCAATATATAAACTGGTGGAGGCATAGGTAGCAGGAGCCAGAAAATAACTTTGGGCAGAAGTAGTGGCTCTATTGTAATTTTGTATTTGTTTGAATTTTTAAGATCATATTATTTGTAGTTTTCCCATGAGTAACAGTGTTGTGAAAATACGTTTGTGGTGAAGAGTGTGGTCAGGAAGAAAACCCTAAGGCTGAATAATAAGGTGTCCCCCCCCCCAATTCTTTTAATAGCAGAAGAATGAAAGAGTCAAAATAATTGTTTTCAAAAGATGGACTTGGAGAAACATTTGCCTACGTTGCTAGGCTGCTCTTAGTGGAGATCTTAGACAACTTTCATGATCTTGATGTTGAATGGAATTCTGTGAATAACATTATGGGCAACTTCAGAAAGGGTGGGAGATATGCATAAAAGTACAGTAATACACCAGATAACACAGACCTGCATAGCACTGGTTCAATATAACACACATGCCATTTTGTGATGCTTGACTCAGTCTGCCTAAAGCAGTTGTGGCCTCAAGGACAATCTGTGCCACAAGTAGACTAGGCTTCTGGATCTTCCGCCATAAGGCACAATGTTAAAATGTCCTGTTTTGCACTGGTTCATTTAGTGCTCTATGTTCTTGGAATACATCCTGAGTGCTAAACAAGGTATTTACTGTATTAGGACTATGAATAGATGTTGCAAAATACCATAGCAAGAAATATATTTTGGCTTGTTCAAACATTGGTGATCAAATTGGTACATCAGATACGGCCCTTTGGCTCATTCTGGCTTTTAGGAGCTTTCCACTGAGATCCCAGCTGTGGCACCACAATCTCTTTTTTTCTGTGCAAATAAATCCAGGCAGAAAACTCTCCAGTTGTTGGGTTCCCGGTGTAAATAGCAGCTAGGGCTTTGACAGATATATTTACTTATTCTGTAGTTTAGTTGTTTCTCCAGGCCATCAGCAAAGAGATCTGGAAAGCACCAGGGTGGGGAAGGCTAAACTCAGTTTCATTACTGTGACCGGGAGCAGTAGGTCTATCAAAATTTCTTACATATGTAAGAAATTGTTCTGTAACTGTTCAGTCCTGTCTTCCTAGTTTTGTCCATGCACATAGCATGTTTCTAAGACAGCTTTCTTCAATCTTGTCCTTCCCAGATATTTTGAATTTAAGTGTCCTTGATCCCTCACCATTGGCTGTATTGGTTGCGGCTGGTGAGTTATAGTGTACTATATATTGAGACCATGAGCTTGGGGAAGGCTGCATTAAGGAGAGGACATCTTGCTTGTTCCTTGCTTCATGCAGGAGTAAATAGTTGTGTTGAAGCCATTGTTGCTTGCTTTTCAGCTCTTTACAGTCAAAATATGGAAGCTGTTAAACTAGTACATATTGGTTTGTGGTTGAGAGCAGTTTTGAATGATATATTTCCTTCTGACTGTCATTGCCACAAGTGTTTGCATTGCTAGCTCATGTTTTCTCATACTGAGTTTACGGTGTTGAATTGTAACACCCATTTGGAAGAGAATATTTGCATCTTTGAGAAAATCACCCTTAATAGAAATGGTCCAACATGAAAGTAGTGGTAAAATCTACCTTCTCTGTGTTGGAGAGATAAATTAAGATGAAAATATTGTGTTCCTGACCTTTTGGACTGGATTTTCAGGGTTATACTCATTGTCTTTCAGGCTCTGGAAAAAGTACTCTGATGCTGGTATGTTGCAGGGGAAGGAAGAACAGGCAGTTCTGAGGGATGAAGTGAAGGAACAGCTAAGCACCCTGATGGTCAACTATTGCAAAGCAGTTTTGCTATATATGTTGCTTGTTTTTGTCATCAGTTCAACAATGTCAGGTGTAGGATTTGTGTTTGTTGAAGTAGGTGTAACAAAGAGTTTTATGGAACCTTAAAGAATAACAGTTATGTGTGTGCCCCCCCCCCCCCCCCAGTTTGGCACAAGTTTCCATGGACTGTACTCCATGACAACACACCAAACGAAATGTCTTAGAATTCAAATTGCTACATGGTTCTGTATCATCAGTCCATGATGGCAGTTTTTCGTGAACTGAATAATAGACAGTACAGTATGTGCTTTCTCCAAATCTAAATCATTCTTGCTTTCTATCCTTTACAGGACAGGAAAAGAAGGCCAGCCAAGGGAATACTACACTTTGGATTCAATTTTGTTTCTGTTGAATAACGTGCATCTTTCACATCCTGTCTATGTCCGTCGTGCTGCAGTAAGTATATTTCCTAAACATGCAGCCTAATCGTGATTGTAGAAATGTTTAAACTGCCTTCTTGTCAATTGAACATTTTAATAATTGGGAAGTATGAACTTCTGTCTTGGGAAAATTTCAATTTCAATAAGTACAAACAATGATTCTGCAACACACTGGTTCAGTTGAATACATTTGCATCAGTGCATTGAAACATCTATGATTAGTAGCAGTTGTATTTGTGGAATGTTATATTATTTTTTTAATAAGAACCAAAAAAAAAAAAAAGAGGAATAAAGAATTGGGTGGAATAAAAGTTTAATAATAAGGAGACATTAGTGATAGCTGTGGTGTCTCAACAGAGAGACTGGTGAGTGTTTGCTGGATACATTTGACTATTCAAAATATGTGCACAAGAGGTATGGTATGTTCTACTTTTTATATACCAGTATCTTGCAGTGGGCCACTGCAGACTTAACTCTGATTCTCTGCCAATGATATTTAGAAGTTGGGAGCCAGCTTTGTACACTACTCTCCCTACCACTCAACTTCCTGAAGTAGCCATTCTGAGATTGATTGTCAGAACTATATCAGCTCTGGTTAACATTATCCCAGAACCTGAAACTAGTTGGAAGCAGTGTGGGTAAAAAACATTTTTTTATTTAAATTGTCAGAAAATCCATTTAAAAAAATTTAAATCATGATTTAAATAAAATTGATTTAAATCATGATTTAAATTTAAAAAAATAAATCCACCCTAGTTGGAAGTGGTATCGAGTTCCTATGCTAAGGGCAATCTTCAGAGGCTTTAATCATTATTCATGATGTTTACTGATAAACTGTTGCTTGCAGCTGAGGTACCATATGTACTTTAGAAAAGAATGGTGGGAGAGCATGTTGTCCTAAGGCTTATTCATAATTTCCTCATGTCGAGAAACAACCTTATACCTGTATCATGTCTTTTAAGTAGCACCCATTTTTAATGTAGCATGTGTAGCCTCCTAGATTTATTATTTTATGACCTCTCTTTTCAAACATGGCACACATCTCAAGAAGATGACTTTACCGCTGTCTGCTTTCCATTACTCAAGAAGTGCCCTGTGGATTAGGCTTAAACTTTGATCAGAACTGAAAGTATTTTGGATTCCCAGATTCCAACATGTTACTTACAAGAACTTAGGAGACCAGAACTCAGAATTCTGTAGTCCATGCTCAGTTGTCTGACAAGGTGGTGGTGTGCATCTTCTTGACGAACTAGATGTTAGATGTAAATCCTGATGAACTAGATTTTAGGTTAAGAAGGATGGTGTACCCTTCTTAACACAGGCATGCCTATTCAGTCTTTTTTGGCCCAGAGAGAGAGCAGTGCAATCATCTGAATAAGACAGTTACACATCTCTGCTGTTAATAAACACCTTCTTGCTGGTTTTATGTTTAGATAATTGCAACGATCTTACAGTACAATGGCACCTATCTTAGACAATAGAAGTCTATTACTTTGTACTATGATGGTGCTAAGCATCTTTGGCGTAAGTCGGTTTAGTCTTCTAGCCTGTAGTATTTGCTTATTTCACTGTTTGTCTCATCCCTTGTCTTTTTTTTTTTTTTAAGAAAGGGAAAACTTAAAGCAACAGAACCTAGCTAGATACTGCACTCTAAAGATTGGTGTGCTTGTGGCACTGTATCTATCTGGAATAATCACTTCACTGTAGGAGTTTAGTGAGGCATAAGAAGCAAACAGTGTAACTTGAGCTGTCTTTATTAAAAGAAAAATGGTAGTGTCAGTGGAATAAGGAGAAAAGGCCTCACTGCACTTGTAACTACATATTGTTTGGCACTGAGAGCCTAAACAAGTGGAATCTTTACAATGTTGTTTCAAGGTTGTTGCTAAGTATCTTATATTTATTTCTGTCTTCATCTCCTACATGTAGCTCCCAATTAGCAGTTCTCTTCTCTCTGTGCTGAATTCCAGATGCATGTTTGAAAGAGAAGGGTTAAGTGTTATATCTGTTCACATATTTATACTTAAAGATACTCATTCTTAAAGCTGCTTTCCTTAGAGAAAAAGTAGATGTTAGATTTGCACCCAATATCTAGTTCATTGTTCTGTTATTAATGATGTAGGGTTCAAGCCATAACTTTGTGCAACTCAGCACTTTGTATCACTCTCTTGGTAACCCCTGATTATTGCTTGGATCAGGAGAGAATAAATGGTTCAGTTGCAGTTCAGTAATGGGCAATAATGCCTCAGCAGCTAGTGTAAACTGTCACAACAGCTTGAGAAACAGGCTGGCAGCATCCAGTAAGGTCCTGTTCCTCTGCTGTGAACTGTTGATGCTATTTTGTCACATTTGTAGAATAATTGGACCATATGGGTTAATGGCTAGGACTTGCTTTGATTCATCTGTGAAAGAGAAAAGAGGAAGGGATGATTATGAAGGGCAGAAAACAGTTCTTACTGGTTGTTCCATTAGACCACTGTTTAATGATATCATTCTGCTAGGACAGATGATGTTCAGCATGGAAACCCCTAATTGTTGATTGTGTGCAAGAGATGGATTCTCAGTCTAGGAGCCACCAGAATAGATGCAGTATATGCACAGGTCAAGAGCATAATAGAACTTCACTAATATAATTTCCTCTGCTATACTTATATTGGATTTAAGTTTTGATCTAGTGTACTAGCACTGCATTTTAAAAAATTAACTGTTGTAGCATTCTGACTATTGTATATGAATAAATGTGACAAAATAGCACACTAGTGAACTGCATAATATACTGAAGCTGTACACTTTTTGAATCAGATAAATACTGAAATAGATGAGGAAACAAACTAGAATAGTCAGAGCAGCAGGAAAGAGACTCACAGCTGCGTACCATGCTATGGTTATCTGTTCATCCGCTTCTGTCATAGTTTAGGTATCTTCTACTGAGGCTATTGGGCTATCTGTGGTTTTAGTTTCACTGTCTCTGGAATCACTTGTCCTACTTAGTTTACATACTTTTTTCTGATTATGCATTATTATCATTACTTCAGAGTACCAAAATGCTTATAATAGGATCAAAGACACATCCAGCTTCTTAAGTTCATGAAAATAAATGATACATTGTTCTGTATGTTTATTAAAAGTGAAACAAAAATTAATCGTAGTTTTTGTTTTGGCTTTGGTTTGAGTTGCCTAGCTAAAAGGTGAATTCCGATCTTGTTACTTCATTGTTTTATTTTACACTCCTTAACTCCAGTGATTAAAACTTATATAGGTAGTCTCACACAAGCTTCTAGGAATAGTCAGCTGAAAAATATTAATAACATCTTTGAAAATGCTAACCCTATTGTTATATTGGTTCCTATTCATTATTCGTAAAACATTTTCTGTAACAGTTATTTAGCATGGGGGGGAAAGATAAATGGAAGATTTTATGTGGAAAAATTAAACATGGGGAAACTTTCCACCCCACATCACTGCATTCAATTTGTCCTAACAAAATAGTTACATCAAATATGTGAGAATGTGGTTCTGAGCGTGCTCTTAAAATCCTGAAATCTCTTTACTTTTTTGTCAATTTATGGATAATGTATGTGAAATCTGTATCTGAGATAAAGGGAGATAGTTTCACATCGAACTTCATATGTGCTGCTGCTATGGGTTTACACATTTTTATAACCTGTTCTGTGTTGCTCTGTGTCTAAGATCAGTTTTTGATTCTTTTAAGACTGAAAACATTCCTGTTGTGAGAAGACCTGATCGAAAAGATCTCCTTGCCTATTTAAATGGGGAAAATTGTGAGTAAAGGGAGTTCAATTGTTTTGTATTTTCAGTAGATACAGGGTTTTCTCTCTGCCTAGAAATGCAGTTAGGAAATCAGAGGTACAGATGTTAGATTTTCTGAGATATTTGAAAGTGAAGTAGTACTAATGTATTTTTCCAAAATGAATATTGTTCTGAAATCTGACGTTTTAAGGTGTACATGCATGGTACACTTTAGTCACCCAGAATAACATTTTGTTGCAGAATCCACACAGAACTTGCAGTATAAGCAATCTGTGAAGAATTGTAAACAGTGTCTCCAACATTCAAGTATAGACCAATCTGTATAAATTTTCTGTTTTTCCAATGGACATTTTGAAAATTTTGTGGAACCTGGAAATAACTTGAGTAGTCCTTCATATGGCATGGATCCAAGTTGTTTGTAGCTTTATAGGTCATTATCTGTACTTTGACATACTGAAAAGCTACAGTGGAACTGTTGTAGAAAGGGAGTTACTGGCCGTGATAAGTAATCTGGCTGTACTGTTTTAGATCTCACGAAGCTTCTGAATATTTTTCAAATGGAGCTCTATGTAGACTATGCTACACTTGTTCAGTCGAGATGCAAATAAGACGTGTGGCACTCTAGCCATGTCAGACATCTTTATGAATGGATATAGCTGCTTCACTAGCTTTAACTGTGTAAATGCATTCCTGGCCACCACCAGAACCTGAGCATCCAGACTCAGGGATGAATAGAGCAATGCATCCAAGCCACCGTACCCTCTAATTTTTAGCCTCACTGGGCGTGGCTCCACCTCTCTCTCCACCTCTGCCTCAGGCAGCCAACCACTCTGGTGAAGAGGCAGGACAGGGAGTCTCCCTGCACAGCTGATGAGTGGTTGTCTGTCTGAGGAGGCGGGAAAAGGATGGCTGGGCTCCTGCCTGGATTGGAGCGCTGCTGCTAAAGAAGGACCCCAGCAGCATGCAGAGCCTGGTAAGTGGATCAGGCAGCCTGAGGGGGAGGGGGATGGAACTCAGCAACACGTGTGGTGCTGTGCTCCGTTCGAAACTCCCATCTGTATACAGAGCTCCTCCATGCCCAAATTCACATCATCCTGTCTATCACAGAAGACCAAGTCCAGAATCTGTCCTGCAGCATGTGTGCGGTTGGATACTGTTTGGGACAGGCCCTTTGTTGTTGTAAACGACATGGACTCCCCAACCAAGAGCTTGGCCTCAGTGTGCAAGCTGAAGTTCCCTAGCACTAGAAGCTGAAATGATTCCACTGGCAACATCACCTTGACCAGCTCAGGTCAGGAAGCAAGACTGTGATGCAGCAGGGCTAATCTGTCCCAGGCACCAATCTTCATTTATGCACACTCAGACCCAGTAGACTCTGGGAGAGAGCACCTGTTAAGGGGGATGGAGTTATCATAGATAGCTGCAACTCCACTTTCCTGTCTCCCACCGGTCTTCCCTGATGCCGCACAGAGAAAGCTGATGGGCACAACTGAGAGAGATTAACCCCGTCAGCATCATCCAGCCAGGTTCCTGTAATACAAGACATTAGTTCATTCAAAATGAGGTCTTGAATTAATGACATGTCATTCACCGACATGGTATTTAGCCCAGAGACCTGCTGTCAAGGCTGTCCAGCCTATGTGAAATGGAGGCCACCTGCATCCTCTCTCTGGTGGTGCTGCCCACTTCCATATCTTCCTCCTGCCCAGCCTAGCTTTAATGCAAACTCCCGAGTTCACTTCATTCCTCTCTGCCTTCTGGTAACACATTCCTCCACCAGCAGACAGGAACCTTATATTGCTGTAATTGTTACATACAAAAAGGCATGCACAGAAGCAGCAATAGAGTCTATCCTTTTTTCAAATAGGGGGACTATTTTCCCTCAATGTCTCATTGAAGTTGTTCCCCAGAAAATGATGATACCCCTTTGGATGTTGCTCTCTTCAGCACTGCCTCCCCGCCCGCAAAGAGCTCACCTTATATCCCTGAGCTCCAAAGCAGTCATGCAGACTGGGGATAGGAGCGGATTGAGCCTTTCTGGTGCTGAAATGCTAAGTCACACAGCCTAGAAGCCTTGTCCTACAAGGAGATACAGTCATGGCTTATAGTTTTCAGGCTCTAGGTGGCAACAGGGAGCAGTAACAGCAAAGTTGGGTGACAGTCTTTCCTGTCATATGTTCCTGTGGAGCATTCTTTCCTTGCAAGGTACACTGCATGATAAAAAAAAGATAGCTAAGAACACCTCAGTAAAAAGAATGTTAACAAGAGTTACTGATTGAGGAGGTGTCCATGGAATTTATTTCAAGGTTACCATTGTCATTTTTTTTTTTTTTTTTTTTGCTGTAAACATACAATAGTTGTTTAGGAAGGGGCATATTTGTAGACCACTTTAGCATAGAGAAATTAGCTTTAATGCCCCTCTCTGTTCTTTTGACTACTTTGTATTTGTTTATTTCATTTAAAAATTATTCATATTTTATTTTTTGTGTCTCTATTAGCAACGTCATCGAGTATAGACAGAAGTGCACCACTAGAAATAGGCCTTCAGCGATCCACTCAAGGTATAGTTTAATTATTAAATATTTTTATCTACCACTTTGCTAAAGATGCCCATTAATGAATGTTGACTTCTTTTTCTTCTCACAGTTAAAAGAGCAGCTGATGAAATATTAGCAGAAGCCAAAAAGCCAAGAATAGAGGTATGTTATTAATGTTTTTTGTAATCTTTTGTGGGTTGGAGTGGGTTTACTTTATTCCCTTTAGAAGATTAAGATATATTTTATTTATCCCTGTGTTCTCATAGTGCCTTCCATAGCTGTATATGGCCCATTTATATGCAAATGTTCTGCACTCTTGAGTTAATGGCGATAAACAACAATATTTTGCCCCCAGATAATTCAGGCTTGTACATGAGGTTTTTTTGGGGGGTTTTGAATGATGTAGCCCATGCCATGCTATACATTTTGGAATTTCCTTTGAAGTAGTTTACCAGGTGGCATTGGATAGGAGGATGCAGCTGGATAGGAGGATGCAGAAACTAAATTTTAAAGTTTGCTTAACCTTATGAAATTTGTTTTTTCTTCCACATAATACTTTGAGTACGGGGTGTTTTACATAAGACTTAAGAGAGTCTTATGTAAAACACCCTCAAAGAAAGGTCAGGAGTGAGTTATACACTATATCAAGGGGAGTACATAAAGAGCTTTTTAAGCAGTGTTTTGATAGGGTTATACCTTAGACCAATGGGTCTCAACCTTTTTGACACCAGGGACCCATTTAGTTGAAGACCATTCTCCCAAGGACCAGGGGGGTGGCATCCGTCTGTCCGTCCATGTGTGCAGGAGGGTGTGTGTGTGTGTGTGTGTGCATGCGTGCAGGACTGTGTGCGTGCGGGTGGGTGGGAGTAAACACATGCGCACATACACATGTATACGCTAATTCCTTCGGCCCTCGAAAACCTGTCTTGGTGGCCCGGTCCTTCCAAGGCAACAGACCAGGACCGGTCCGCAGCCCAGGGGTTGGGGACCCCTGCCTTAGACCATTGGTTTGTAATCTTGGTTAACCCAGGTGTTCTTGGACTGCAATTCCTGGAAGCCTTCACCACCAACTGTGTTGGCCAGGGTTTCTGGGAGTTGTAGTCCAATAACCCCCGGGTTATTCAAGGTTGGGAACCACTGCCTTAGACATTAAACTGAACTTGTATTATCAAATGGTTCAAGTAAAACTATATGGTTTGGACAGGTGTAGTGCACAAAAATGTGAGGGACAACTTGCGCCCAAATAATTTAGTTTCACTGGCTGTTGGACCTTAATTATATATCCCTATGGGAAATAAAGATAGGGAATTATGAAGTGCTATAGTTTTGCCATCCTAAATATCTATATACCATGGTCCAAGTTCTGAACTGTATATGAGGGAAGAATCTAATGTATTTTAAAATTATTGTTACATGTGATAGCATAATTGGTGGCACAATGTACTGCTTTCTTTGGCTAATGTTATGTTATAGCCTGTGGATTCAGTCCATGGTCTTCTAAAGCACTGTTGTTCTCACTAGGATGAAGAGTGTGTACGTCTTGACAAGGAACGGCTGGCAGCACGGCTGGAGGGTCATAAGGAAGGCATTGTGCAAACAGAGCAGATCAGGCAAGTCTAGCTTCTTTGATATATTGCTAGTTTAAAAATTGAGAACATGTTTTCAATAGGCAGGCCTTCATAGAATTTATCTTGCCAGAAATAACTATTTGTTGAAAATCTCTATCCCTGTAATGATGGTAGAGGAATAATACGAAATTCATTTGCAGAAGTTTCATGAAAATATTGAATATAGATATGATGCATGAAAAGCTTGATGTTTTCAAATTTGCTGTTGCTGGATGTGCAGCCTGTTCCTATAGGCCTGAATTGAACATAGTGCTGTAATTTCTTTTTTTCATTGATGAAACTTATTCACACAAATTAGTATATGATTGCAGCCTGTTATCATGTAATTGCTGTGTGGCAGGGAATGTTGGTTGTCTTGTTCAGCTAACCTTCTCAACTTTAGTTATGCAATTGTCTTTCTGAAACAGACACAAGGTAAAGAGAAAGAATTTAAAATATTCTGTGGTAATGATAGTTTTAATTAAAGCAGCACTAGATAACTTGCGGTTAGAAAGAAGTAATTGTAGGATCCTGGTCAAAGTGTATAAATTAGAGCTTAACTTCAATACAGGGTGCTTAGATGTCACTTTACCATCAATTTTGTGAGAGGCATTGTGCATGGGGTAATAGTGCAGAGGACAGGAGTGGGGCAGTATTGGTCTTTCGGGCAGGCTGCTGCCTCTTGCGAGTGGGAAGGACTAGCTGCTGCCTTGGCAATAAGCCCAAGCCTCCAGCAGTAGTTTCTCTAAAAACCTAGTTATCCACTAAATGCATTACGTGCGATCCTGGCTTTCTCTTTGTTCTTAAAAATATGCAATGCTGCTGAAGTTCCTCATCCAGTTCAGGAACAGGAGTAAGTACATGCTCAACAGAAAAGTTGGAGAGCAGCCAGGGTTGTGGGTGGTCCACACAACAGTGAATGAAAGTTGGAGAACATTTCTAATGGGGGGACGTGGCAGATGCAGATGTGAGCTTTCATGAAGTCCAAAGGCTCTGGCAAATGCTCACAGTGCCACCCTAAAACGAGTGGAATGGTTATAAATTAAATTTATCTTTTGCTTTGTCTCTAAATATTGACAGTTTGATATTTACTGGAGAACTAAGCATGATTTTTCAACCTTGCAGAGTCTTTGTGGTTTACCATAAAAACATTCATTTTGCACTGTTGTGTGGCCAAATGGTGGCGCTGGCCACGTGACCACGGAAACTGTCTACGGACAAACGCTGGCTCTACGGCTTGGAGACGGGGATGAGCACCGCGCCCTAGAGTCGGACACGACTGGACTAAATGTCAAGGGTGGCCAAATGGTGATTTGTAACAATGCTCAATCTTCCAACACAATCTTTTCTAGATCCTTGTCTGAAGCCATGTCTGTGGAAAAGATCGCTGCTATCAAAGCCAAAATTATGGCCAAGAAAAGGTCTACTATTAAAACTGATTTGGATGATGACATAACTGCCCTCAAACAACGAAGTTTTGTTGACGCAGAGGTTGATGTAACTAGAGACATTGTCAGCAGGGAAAGAGTGTGGAGGACAAGAACTACTATTTTACAAAGCACAGGCAAGGTAAGACCTTCTTTTATCTAATTTGTGTCCAGTAAGCAAGTTAATGCACTGTCTACTTTAATTACTTTAGAGTTTGACAGGAACAGTGCTAACATATATACCATAGCACATATAAGAGCGTTCTCCTATGTATGTTTCCTTAAAAATCGGTATTCCCATGTTCAGTGCAGCTTATCCTAGAAAATGTGTGCAGCATTGCAGCCTTATGACTTTCAGTATTCACCCTTGCATCATATATGCCTGTAACTTGCTTATTGTTCACCTGTGACTTGGTATTTTTGTTTTATTTATTTACTAATGAAACTAGTGAATTTTCCATTGGTTGGAAATAGACCTTGGTTTCCTACATTAATTTATGCAGTGGTCAGAGTTGTATATATGAAGCCCACCCTATCTAAGTTGAGCCATATCTATTTAGACCCGTAGCTACATCTCCTGTCCTGGTGGACCTTGTGTTCCCCTGAGGAAGGTGTATGTTGCCTTAGTGTTTTGGAGCAGGCTGTCACAGAGCAGTAAGACAGGGATGCTTCAGTGACTGTTCCACAGACTACTGCTGCCTATCACCAGTGTAAAGTTATGCACTGGTTAGAGATGTCTGCCACCTACTTATTGAACATGATTCTGCAGATATGCAATACAGACACTTATTTAAATATACTAAAAATAATTTATTATTTAAATTATTTATTACTTTACGTAACCAAGTTAAAAGATGCATGGACTTCATTAGTGCCCCTTCAGTATTCATGCTAAGTTCCAAGTATCTATGATTCATGGTCTTGACGTTTTCCTCTGGAAGACAGACAGACACACCCTCTTTTTTGTAGATTTACAATCATGGCCAAAAATATTGGCACCCTTGCAATTCTGTCAGATAATGCAACCCTTCTCTCAGAAAATTGTTGCAGTTGCAAATGTTTTGGTACTCACATGTTCATTTCTTTGGTTTGCGTTGGAACAACACAAAAAAAAACAGAGAAGAAAAGTCAAATCTGATACAATCCCACACAGAAACCCAAAAATGCACTGGCCAAAATTATTGGCACCCTTAACTTAATATTTAGTAGCACCCCCTTTGGAAAAAAATAACTGAAATCAATCGCTTCCTGTAACCATGAATGAGTTTCTTAGACCTCTCTACTGGAATTTGGACCACTCTTCTTTTGCAAACTGCTCCAGGGCCTTCAGATTTGAAGGATGCCTTCTCCCAACTGCTGTTTTGAGATCTCTCCACAGGTGTTCTATGGGATTCAGATCTGGACTCATTGCTGGCCATCTCAGAACTCTCCAGCGCTTTGTTTGTAACCATTTCTGAGTGCTTTTTGAAATGTGTTTCGGGTCATTGTCCTGCTGGAAGACCCATGACCTCTGGTGGAGACGCAGCTTTCTGACACTGGCCACTACGTTGCACCCCAAAATTCTTTGGGAATCATCAGATTTCATGATACCGTTCACACAGTCAAGGCATCCAGTGCCAGAAGCAGCAAAGCAACCCCAAAACATATTTGAACCTCCAACATGTTTGACTGTAGGGACTGTATTCTTTTCTTTGAATGCCTCATTTCTTTTTCTGTAAACAGTGCCATGATATCGTTTACCAAAAAGCTCTACTTTTGTCTCATCTGTCCACAGTCCGTTCTCCCAGAAGGATTGTGGTTTTGTCACATAGGTTTTGGCATACTCCAGTCTTGCTTTTTTATGCCTTTGTGTCAGCAGTGGTGTCCTCCTAGGTCTCCTACCATAGTGTCCCTTTTCATTCAGATGGCGATGGATAGTGTGAGCTGATACTATTGTACCCTGTGTCTGCAGCTCAACTTGAATTTGTTGGGAAGTTAATCTGGGTTCTGTATCCACCATTTGAACAATGGTGGATACCATTGGACAACTGGAATCAATCCTTGTCACATTCTCTTCTTCCAAAACCAGTTTTCAGTTCAAGCAACTCTTTATGAATGTTCCTGATTATAGTGGTGCCATCATGTGGATTATGCAGTTCTTCAAAGTTCTAGGCAGGCAGCAGAATAGGAAGTTGTCAGAAATGTAACTTCTGTGGAATCAGTCCTTCCCCTATTCTTTCTAGCTACTCTTTAATTTAGGGTAGGATAAAGTGGAGACCAGAGATTGTGTAATAGCATGTATGGTTTCAACAGACAAACAAAAAACCTGGGTGTTTGAAATCAGTGTACTATTGGAGATTTTCTGCACTTTCCACCTTTGCCTGAATATCAGCTCCTAAGGTTCCCCAATCCTCCAAAGTAGATTATGAGAGGACAATGAGGGTCAGTGGTGAGTGGAAGAATTGCCCCCTCCCTGTTTTGAATGTAGAAATAGTTCTGCCACAAAAGGATTACCGCACACCCCCATGTGGTACTGAATAAATAATCCTGCCTTCGAAATCTTACCTCACAATTGTATAAAGATTCTAGTTCATTTTGCCTTTCATATGGTGTTTGGGAGGAGGAGATAGAAGCTGGTAGCACCTATAACTGTGCAACTATAAAACCAGTATTTAGCATTCTATCGTGTTTGTTTCTAATCTGGCGAAGAATCAGCCCAGGCTGGAATGATGCAGATGGCAGAAGGCTAAACTTTTAATGACAGACCACTACACACTGGGGAGAGTTTTTAGCACCGCCTCCCATGTTTTCACTGTTAATAAATAAATGACTGCCGTTCTGTTCTTTAGGAGAATGTGCTGATCTTCTGTTTCAGTGGAAATGTTTGTCCACTGCCCTTGATAGTTAACAGAATTGCAGTAGGGGCAATAGTGTCTCTCTTCTCAAACGATATCAAGGTTGTGAAAAGGTGACAGTAGTTTCCAAACCTTGAGTACATCCCTTTTAGTGTTCCTGTTCAGCCTGGATCTTGAGACCTTGTTTGCAATGTTTTGAAGTCCTGGTTAAGAGATACCGTATTTTAATCTTCCCTCTGTATTGGGTGACTGTACTGACAGACTTCAAGCTTGCTTGGTATGTGCTGTGAAAAGCTTGCTATGAGAAGGGGAGTATGTCTGAATTTCTGAAATGGATCCTGATTTTACTGTGGGTAGCAGCCAGTGTTAAAGTTTGTACCAGATCTATGACTACAAGTTGATTGCCAACTTCTGCCCTTCTGAGTATTTCCTCAACAGATAATTGAGGAAATGGGAGAGAATGATAAGTTATAAAGATGGCCATAAAAATAAAAAGGACTGTGTAGTTTGTGTCCTGATTACGTTCTTCTCCCTTTTGCTTTAATCCTACATTGCACTTAAACTTTTTTCTTCTCCCATCAGTCTATTATCTTTCTAGTAATCCAAAATCATTTGCAAACTCACCAGTTTAGATAAACCTCTGTAAGTCAATTAATTTGCATAACTTCACTATAAGATACAAATTTATTCATCCCAGTTTGCACACAGTCCATGTCCCAGTTATTTTCATATATAGATTGCTGTACCCTGAACATACAGGAATTGGCAGTTGTATATTAAAAAAATGACTGGTAGTCTTTCCTACAGGAGCATGTTTTTCATTTTATTGTATTTTTCAGTATCCCAAGGATCTTGAGTGTTACTAATATTTCTCCTTGCTTTGTCAGAATCATCTTTATTGGTGTCAGTTATCATGGATAGTTGATCTGTAGTTTGAGATTGTCAGTGGGGTAGCCCCATAGTCTTAACACTTGCCTAGGGTTCCTGCCTGTCAATTCCTTCTGCCCAATGCCCGCTGCTTCAGCACTAATTTGTGTTTTTGTTTGTTTGTTCCTAGAAAAACTGCACTATAGCTGATGAGTTTTATGATTTTTTCTACTCTGACAGCAAATTTCATCCCCTTCCCACCTGCCAGCATTGCCTACTATAGACAAAATCTAATAGGTTGGCCCTATCATGAGACTGAGGGGAAGGGGCAAATCCCCCCCCCTCCAAATCTTAGTGCTCTGGAGAGTTCTCACTGCTTTTTAGAGCCATCTGCCTCCTGAATGTGTGGTTGTGATGTACAAGATTGGAGGGAGAAGTACATGTGTTATCCTGTTGCTAAACCCTACCTCATATATAGAAGCACAGAATATAATTTCTTATTTTTTAAAAAAATTTCTCATAAGAGCAAATCATTTCAGCTTCTGCCTTCCTCAGTGGCAGGTATAGAACTTAGAGAGCAGAGTATTCGAAAGCAGATGAATGATGCCACGTGTTGTCTTCCAGGTTCAGGCTATGAGGTCTTAAGATAGCCTATATGAAGATCCAGAAGTTGTTTCTCTTTTCTAATATCAAGAAAAAGTCAAATCTTGAATCAATCTAGCAATATAGTATTGTCCTTGCCATCATGAAAACGTGGGAGTAAGAAATGTGTGTGAAAATGTGTGCAAAATAGCAGCTGTGCTAAGTAGAACCAAGGAAATATAAGGATTTTACTTCCTGTCCTGGTGTAACTTTTGGTACTAAATCTAATGTAGGTTCAAAAACTTGTTTCTGAAAAGCATGCAGAAATATTGACTGAGATCTTTTTGTTGTATGAATTTACACTGTGTGAACTGGATGACATCATCATCTGGTGATAGGATGTTTTGAATTTAAATAAAATTAAAAATACCCATCTTCCACTTCAGATTCTGAGGCTTCCTTCCTTTTGCCCTTGGGAAGCCTTTGGGATTCTTGAGATGGGTGGAGGGAGAAATCTTTTAAATATCAGAAGATTGCTACTGGCAATAAGAGGATTAAAACTGGGATGGATGGCTGCAAGGTGCAGCTCCTATATACACTTACATAGTAGCTTTTGCCAGATGTTTTTTAGGTGTACAAATAAATCTGTGATTAAAGTGAGCTGTAAATGTCTCATAGAATCTGTTGATAAAACAGAGACAGTCTCAGATGGTCTTGCATGCAATCCTAGGGGAAGAGACATTGTGTGGGAGGTGTGTCTCAGGTAAAATGTGCAGGCAGCCTTTGGTAAAAGGAATTATGTTATGATATGAGCAAGAAAAGGGATGCATAATCTAGCATTCATGACCATAAAACAAGGAGGCAGTATTGCAGCCCTTCTTGGCCTGCTGGGCTCACATGTTTTTGGATTACAACTGGGCTGTAAGTCCTGAATCTTGACCATTGGCCATTCTGTTTACACTATGAGTTAACATTTAAGGTGAGTTGATGTTTAAAATACCTGGAAATAAGCAAGTTGCAAGAGAACTTCAATATTATATGAATTTCATCCGCGGTTGGGAATTATTGTTAACTTTTCCTTTCTTTTTATTTATCTCGTCTTGTACGGTGCTTTTTAAAAAATTCATCTTGCCCTGTACAGTGTTTTTTCTTTTTCTTCCTAGTTTCTCCACTTTGAATATTTATCTTGGAGAACTGAGATTAAGACTGTCTCTTTTCTTTCTTAATGTATCATTCTGATGTCTTTGAATATGGATATTTGTCCTTTATAACTAATTTCTCAAGTTTCTTATACACTATCTTTTCTTGCTTACCTTCACTTACTCAGAATGTACATGAAAGCAACTACATTGCTATCTTCCCCTCCCCCCTCTGGATGAATTACACCCCATCTCTAGGTATGAATAGTGAAGTGAAAGAAGCTAAGATTGCTAGACATTATCCATGGCTCTTTAGGAAGTTCTCCTTTGCACTCTTCTTACTTTTGAATATTAATACTATTCTTGTATTTTTGAATACACGACATGACCTTTAATGGGGGAACAATATTTTTTAATGTATGCTACTATAAACTTGTTTCCTTGAAGTGGTAGGTTGTTCAAAGGGATCTTTATTCTGAAGACAGGTCATGCTTTACCGTGAAGGTACTGGGTTGCCTTTTAAGATGCTGGGCTCTTTTAAATCTACTTCGTATCTCTGCAACTCAGAACTGCTAAGGAATGTAAAATTCAAACCCTTCTTTTCCCAGCTATTTTCTGTCTGACCACTAGGTGGTGATCTTGTTCTGTGTAATTTTTAGCCTAATGATGTGAGAATCATGTTCATGTACAATATTAAGGCAGTTGCTTCTTTTGGATCATTCATTTTCAGATTTTAACAGGCTTTTAAAACTGGCCAATATTATGAATCAGGAGTTTCGGAAATATTTAAATCAAGGATATATGGAGCACCAGGAAAAAAATGTGGAGCAATTTAAATAACTGATTTAAATTGAGAACCAGGAGATCAGATTGTAACTGACTGTGAACAATCAGTTTAAATTGAAATACCCCACTACGTGGCTGGTCTGAAAGTGGTAGGATATTTCAGTTTCAATTGATTGTTCACAGTGATTTAAATTCAGTTTCCCATTCTCTAATTTATACATTGCCTTATCAAACGTGCTTATAAATTGGTTGTTGAAACCATTAAAACATAGATTTGTAAATTTATATAGTCACTATTCCATTTAAGAGTGTAATTGAGGGTTGGATCCTGCAATTTCTGTCTGTCTGTCATAGCTAGCTGTTTTTTTTACTTGAAGCTGAAGTTGGTCTAGTTTTCTATGTAGTGTTCTCAGGGGCTGTAGCAGCAGCAGCTGTAGGGAAATCCACTTCCCACTGGCCTTACTGTATGTGACTACTGTATGTGACTAAATTTATTTATTTATTTATTTAATCTCTTATAATAGGATAGTTGTTTGAAACTTTCAAATTTTAAGTGTCCAGGCTTGAATAGTAACATGATAGCTTGTAGCCAAAAATAAAGCACCTCTGCCCAGTGGGATGGTGGCCCTTTTCATTTTTATCTTCCAGTCCTGATTGATAATGATAATTCATTCCCACCTCATTTCCAGTGATCTTTCAAATTGATTGCTGCACACTTGTTACAATCGTCCAAACTGAATGTGTCATGTTCTCAGAGGCTGTAGCAGTTTATCCCACCAGGACAAGACTCTAGCTCAGAGGTGTCATACTCAATTTCATCTTGGACCGCATCGGCATTATGGTTGCCCTCAAAGGGCTGGTTGTATCTGTAAGACTGTATAAATGTATCTACTCTTTATCATATTAAATATAATCCTCATTCGATTATTACTGGTTTTAGCAATAACATAAGTAATAACTAGCTCTGAAAGTAAAAGTCTATGATCAAAGTCTAGAAATAATGGCAAGCAGATATTCAAGTGTACAACTATTGTACAATTTATTGAAAAGTTAGTTTGAGTAACACCCGTTGACGCCCGCTCCACAGCCCTACCTGTTTGTTTGTTTTGTTAATTATTCATGGAAGTCTCTCACCTTTCCCTCGCACTTGCCACGGCCCTTGTTATCACCTGGCTCCTCACTTACTTCCGTAAACCGATGCAGGAAAGGAGGCAGAGGTGGCCGCTGCTAGGTGATGCCATCAAATAGTCCTCGCTGGGAGCCGTAAGAATGGGAGTGGGCAATAGCGAGGACTGCATTTCCCAAGGTGCTGTACGCTCCCAAACAGCTGCACTTTCTGACTCTTCATTGCTTGGAATGCTGGGATTAGAAGTCCTGCTGGGCGGATTCCCAGCATCTTTGCAGAGCATTATGGGTGACCGAGTAAGTGCCTGCGTATTGTATGTTGCACAGTAGCAGGCAACACTGCGAGGGCCACATGAAACGGCCTGGCGGGCCGGATTCGGCCTGCGGGCCTTGAGTTTGATGCATGTGCTCTAGCTGGACCACCTGGAAGTCACTTAATAGACTTTGATGCAAAGTTAGAAGGGTCGAAGAGTAATTAGATATAGGACAAATTTTTCTGTGACTGTTGAAAAATTAAATCAATGCATCACTTAAGTGCGTGCCCCATCATGTACAGTAGAAGATCTAGCAAATTACTGAAATAACACTATTGATGTGGCCTGCTTCTGGTAAAAAGATAATCTAATTATATAAAAAATTTAATTTGTTTTTAATTTTTCTTATATTTCATATGCACCCATAATTTTAAATTGTGCCATACTGTGATACGAATAAATATCATCCAGACATTTCAAAACCAGCTCTTCATTTATCTACTCATTTGTTTCAGTCAGGGATGAGATGAAGTAGGAGAGAGTCACATTTGTTAGTGCAAGTAATTTTACTATGGTACATTTATGGAATCTTGCTGCCTGTGTATTACTTAATAGTGCACAAGAAATGTATCTGTGGTATGGTAGATGTCCACTTCATTCTTTTTACTCGTGAAAAGATGAACTACTGAATTTCAGCTGTTTCTAGTTACACAGTAGTAAATGTTATATTTTCTTTAATAAGACATTAAAACCAGTTTTTAATTTCAACTATGTGAAAGCAATTTGCAATTTAAAAAGATACAATAAAACTAGTTCTCCCCCTGCCCATAATAAAGCGGCAAGACATAAGTGATAGGTTTTAACTAGGACCACAACTTTATTTAGCAGATTATGTTTAACTTCTCACTCTCTGCGGTAGGTTCTCCCATAATGTGGAGAAAGGAGCAGGGGTATCCATGCCACCTCTCCTTACCTATCAAAGTGAACCCTGAGCCCCAAAGCCCTGCTGTCTCGACTGCTCAACTCCAGCCAGTTTTCACCCAGTCCCCAAAACTTCTATCGGATCATGGCTCATGTTGATCCTCCACGTGCATTCCACAACACAGTACCTAAATCCTGAGATCTGCTGAGTTAGTGAATGCTGTTGTACCTGAAGCTGCCAATCAGGAGTGCACCGTTATAACCCCTCTCTTTCTGTGCTACTTGTCACAGGAGCAGAACTAGCTGTTATCTAAGCCCCTTGCCCCAACTGATCTGAAATTACTTTCTTGAAAGGGACTATGTTAATCAAAAAAAGGAATATGAAGACCAAAACTAAAGCTGTACAAGTCCTCAATGTCCTATCTCCATTGATGGCTTTTAGGTCAGTTTGTTAGTATTATTGTTATGTGTTGTCAAGTCACCTCTGACTTATGGTGACCCTATGAACAAGTGATCTCCAAAATGTCCTGTCCCAAACAGTCTTGCTCCTTTCTCCACATTATGGGAGCACCTTCAATCTTTCTTAGCATTATTGTCTTTTCCAGAGAATCTGGACAGTCTCAGATTCATTATTTTGCCTCTAGAGATAGTTCAGACTTGATTTGCTCTAGGAACCGCTTGTTTGTCTTTCTGGCAGTCCAGGGTATCGGTGATGCTGTCCTCCAGCACCATATTTCAAACATGTCAATTTTTTTCCTGTCAGCCTTCTTGTGGCTGGATATGCTAATACTTGTTAGACCAGTCTTGTTAGTGTATCCAGCTTAATTAGGCTGGGCCCCTTTTGCAGGTAGCAGTCCACCACCCTGTGTCTTCTGTGTTCCTCAGGCCTCCTTGACACCAAACTTTCCAGCTCTTCCTTTAAGGCACACTGTGATTGAGAGGGTCCTACTACAGATTCAGTAATCATGGTGGTACTTAGAAGGCCACATGTTATGCACTTCTTGTGCACTGAAATTCCATCAAAGCACTCTGCCCTACTTGGGTGTGGGACATTGACCACTGTCATTACGGCCACTGTGATGTATCACTGTGGGTGGGTCTTTGAGGCATCATTTCGACATAGTGAGGGATTAATGACTGCCCGCATTTTAAATGCTTCTTTGTAAAGGAGCTAAGCTGGCCCAGCAAAGTCAGCATAGATCTTTTAAATCAGGTCCGTGTACTAGAACGAAGATTGGGTCTGCCATGGTTGCGCTTGCACTCTTACACCTGCATCTATGAGGGACCTGGAAAGCCAGTCGTCCCACATGTGATCAAATGTCTGCCATCTAGACCTATCCCTTTTTTTCTCCTACTTTTTGTCAGCATCCTGATTCAGCAGGCTGAAGATGTCAGTCTATTTTTCTTTCCATATCTATTCCTTGGTGGCTGGAAATAAATGATTGCCTAGGGATAGAGCCTGGTTCTCAAAGGAAGGAGCTCATAGGGGCACAGAACTATATCCCATGCTGCATACAGATGGATAAGGTCAAACTCCCATCCCACTTACCTTCATTGCTGACACCCCAAGAAGAAAGAAGAGTAAGACAGGTACTGCCCACTGTACTACTCTCTGCAGGTAGTACTGTCCCTAATGTTCCAGTAGGTTTTCATGATGAGGCTGGGGCTGGCTGGCTGATTGGCTCCTGGAGCCCCAAGGCCACACAGCTGATATTCCCTCAGGGCCCAGCGCATTTGTGACGTCACCTTGCAGGACACCTTCTAGCAGGTAAGGCTTGCTGAACTCCAGGCACTGTGGCATCCCCACTGGCGATAAGTGCAGATTGTTGTGTTGTTTCTTTTTCTGACATTTTCCAAATGCAGTTGTCCTCTCCATTAAAGGAAACAGGGGCTCCTACCAAGAAATAAATAAAATATAAGCAACCATCTGTCACTATTTATCCCTTGCAAGGGTTTTAGAATCCCTGTTCAAATACCCAGTAGAGACCACCCCTCCTCAAGTCCACTTATTTTCACACTTCTCACCTTTTGTAGCATGCTCAAGCATGTCAAAATAACACTGCTGGATCTAGCCCAGAAAGATGCTACACCTTACCACTTGGTGCCACACTGCTTCTGCCAAAGCTTCCTCCATTGCTCTGCTTGGCCTGATCCAGGGCAGACCACCTTCAAAGAAGGCTGAAGTTGATGTAGGGAGACCTAATAAGACCTTTCAGTACCTTCCCCCAAGCATAGCAAGCAAGGTGATGCATATGAATGGTTGCAAATGCCCACTTGCTTCCTACTGGAGGGAGACAGAATGCTTCTCCAGTATCCAGTCAGCTGCTCAGTGTGGTTGTGGAAACCTTAACTGTTAAAACTAATAACATGACAATAGAAATTTAGAAATAAGCTCATTAAATATAATTCATTTAAAATAGGATACAACAGTGTCTGGAATCAGAAAAATGCCCGAGATCAGCAAACAAAAGCCTGTGCTTAATGGAGACTATAGAACAGGTTGGCTGAAATCCTGTTGCTTAGCATAGTACGTTGCATTGAATCCGTAGGGATTTCGTGAGTCAGCTTCTCCATAAGTTCCATTGATTCAGTGGGCCTATTCTAGTTGTGACCTGCTGTGCTAAGCAACAGGATTTCAGTCATTATGTCATACATGAAATTTTTGGTCAGATGCCCCCATTTTTATTTTCCTCCAGGAATACAGCACTTGAATTGCAGGGGCCTAGATGGAGCACAGTTCCCTTAGCTGCTGCTTCTCAGAAGGCCAGAGAGTGCCATAGTTTTATTAAAATTTAGAAGGGAATAGGATAGAGGGTTTTTAACCTTGTTATAGAACTTCTGTCCCTTTCGCTAGATATCAAATAATTTAAAAAGTTATATTTCAGTTAAAAATGTTGACTGTGTCTTGGATTAATCTTCTAATTCATTTTAAATTATGGTTGGATTTGACCATAATGATAAACCTTGGTTTAGATTATGAGAATGAACCTGTGTAACCCTTGGGCTTGGATGTTTTCTTCCAACTCTCCTAACTGTAAAATGGAAAATAAGAAGCTTCCATTTTAGATTACCTGCAGTTTTCTATTTTGCCTGAACTAAATGACAACGAGGTGGGCAAAGAGGATATGTCATCCTGGGACGTGCGCAGGCTTTTCTCATGGTTCGCTCTTGTTCAGACTTAATTCAAAAATGCAGAGTTTAATATAGCTGCTTCTATCAAACTCAGATCTAAAACTTTTTAAAAAGATGTTCATTGTATCATAACTATTTAAAGTTTAAAAAGTCTAAATATACTTTACACTGTCAGTCTATACATGTCCTAATAAAATAAACCAAAAAATTATGCATTTCAGGGGGTAAGCTAGTTAATTTTACAGTCAAAATAGAATAGCACTAGCTTACACTAGGAAGCAACTGTCAGAGACTCAGCGGTGGAGGTGATTTTTCTGGCAGCTCTAGGCTCTTGGCCTTGCAGCTTTCCAAAGTTACTAGTAACAATGGTGTGAGACTTCCATTAGTATTGCAGTGATTGTTAAGCATCTAGGACTGAAAGAGAATAGAATTTGTGAAACTGTGAAGTTGTCTATATGAGACAAAAGGCTTTGTCTTCTGAATCCCTCCATAGATTCCCATCACCTTGTTGTTGTTTAGTCGTTAAGTCGTGTCCGACTCTTCGTGACTCCATGGACCAGAGCACGCCAGGCCCTCCTGTCTTCCACTGCCTCCCGGAGTTGGGTCAAATTCCTGTTGGTCGCTTCGATGACACTGTCCAACCATCTCATCCTCTGTCGTCCCCTTCTCCTCTTGCCCTCACACTTTCCCAACATCAGGGTCTTTTCCAGGGAGTCTTCTCTTCTCATGAGATGGCCAAAGTATTGGAGCCTCAGCTTCAGGATCTGTCCTTCCAATGAGCACTCAGGGTTGATTTCCTTTAGAATGGATAAGTTTGTTCTCCTTGCAGTCCAGGGGACTCTCAAGAGCCTCCTCCAGCACCACAATTCAAAAGCATCAATTCTTCGGCGGTCAGCCTTCTTTATGGTCCAGCTCTCACTTCCATACATCACTACAGGAAAAACCATAGCTTTGACTATGCGGACTTTTGTTGGCAAGGTGATGTCTCTGCTTTTTAAGATGCTGTCGAGGTTTGTCATCGCTTTCCTCCCAAGAAGCAGGCGTCTTTTAATTTCGTGGCTGCTGTCACCATCTGCAGTGATCATGGAGCCCAAGAACGTAAAATCTGTCACTGCCTCCATATCTTTCCCTTCTATTTGCCAGGAGGTGATGGGACCAGTGGCCATGATCTTAGTTTTTTTGATGTTGAGCTTCAGACCGTTTTTTGCACTCTCCTCTTTCACCCTCATTATGAGGTTCTTTAATTCCTCCTCACTTTCTGCCATCAGAGTGGTATCATCTGCATATCGGAGGTTGTTGATATTTCTTCCGGCAATCTTAATTCCGGTTTGGGATTCCTCCAGTCCGGCCTTTTGCATGATGTATTCTGCATATAAGTTAAATAAGCAGGGGGACAATATACAGCCTTGTCATACTCCTTTCCCAATTTTGAACCAATCAGTTGTTCCATATCCAGTTCTAACTGTTGCTTCCTGTCCCACGTATAGGTTTCTCAGGAGATAGATAAGGTGGTCAGGCACTCCCATTTCTTTAAGGACTTGCCATAGTTTGCTGTGGTCCACACAGTCAAAAAGGCTTTTGCATAGTCAATGAAGCAGAAGTAGATGTTTTTCTGGAACTCTCTGGCTTTCTCCATAATCCAGCGCATGTTAGCAATTTGGTCTCTAGTTCCTCTGCCCCTTCGAAATCCAGCTTGTACTTCTGGGAGTTCTCGGTCCACATACTGCTGAAGCCTACCTTGTAGGATTTGGAGCATAACCTTGCTAGAGTGTGAAATGAGTGCAATTGTACGGTAGTTGGAGCATTCTTTGGCACTGCCCTTCTTTGGGATTGGGATGTAGACTGATCTTTTCCAATCCTCTGGCCACTGCTGAGTTTTAAATAGATTTTAAATAGTTCGACTGGTATGCCATCACCTCCACTGGCCTTGTTGTTAGTCATGCTTTCTAGGGCCCACTTGACTTCACTCTCCAGGATGTCTGGCTCAAGGTCAGCAACCACATTATCTGGGTTGTCCAGGACATCCAGATCTTTCTGGTATAATTCCTCTGTGTATTCTTGCCATCTCTTCTTGATGTCTTCTGCTTCTGTGAGGTCCCTACCATTTTTGTCCTTTATCATGTCCATCTTTGCACAAAATGTTCCTTTAATATCTCCAATTTTCTTGAACAGATCTCTGGTTTTTCCATTTCTATTCTTTTCCTCTATTTCTTTGCACTGTTCATTTAAGAAGGCCCTCTTGTCTCTCCTTGCTATTCTTTGGAAGTCTGCATTCCATTTTCTGTAACTTTCCCTATCTTCCTTGCATTTTGTTTCCCTTCTCTTCTCTGCTATTTGTAAGGCCTCGTTGGACAGCCACTTTGCTTTCTTGCATTTCCTTTTCTTTGGGATGGTTTTTGTTGCTGCCTCCTGTACAATGTTACGAGCCTCCATCCATAGTTCTTCAGGCACTCTGTCCACCAAATCTAGTTCCTTAAATCTGTTCTTCACTTCCACTGTGTATTCATAAGGGATTTGGTCTAGATTATACCTGACTAGCCCAGTGGTTTTTCCTATTTTCTTCAGCTGAAGCTTGAATTTTGCTATAAGAAGCTGCTGATCTGAGCCACAATCAGCTCCAGGTCTTGTTTTTGCTGACTGTACAGTGGTACCTCGACTTACGAACGTCTCCACTTGCGAACGATTCGAGTTACGAACGACTCCGTTCGCAAAAAGTTGCTTCGACTTGCGAACGGAGCCTCGACTTACGAACCAAAAAAAGAGAAAAAACCTTTCCTGCCCTTTTTTTGACCTAAGTTCATCTTAGGTCAAAAGAAGAAAAAATAAAAAAATTCACCCCCTAGTGGTAGATACGGATTAACCAGCTTTGCATTAGTTTCTATGGGAACTAATGCTTCGACTTAAGAACAGCGCCTTGACTTAAGAACGAAAAACAGCAGGTACGGATTAAATGGTTTTCAATGCATTCCTATGGAAAAGTTTGCCTCGACTTACGAACTTTTCGACGTACGAACGCCGTTCCAATACGGATTAAGTTCGTAAATCGAGGTACCACTGTATAGAGTTTCTCTATCTTTGGCTGCAGAGAACATAATCAATCTGATTTCGGTATTGCCCATCTGGTGATGTCCATGTGTAGAGTCACCTCTTTTGTTGTTGGAAAAGAGTGTTTGTGATGACCAGCTTGTTCTCTTGACAGAACTCTATTAGCCTTTGCCCTGCTTCATTTTGAACTCCAAGACCAAACTTGCCTGTTTTTCCTTTTATCTCTTGACTCCCTACTTTAGCATTCCAGTCCCCTATAATGACAAGAACATATTTCTTTGGTGTCAGTTCTAGAAGGTGGTGTAATTCTTCATAGAATTGGTCAATTTCAGCCTCTTCAGCATGGGTGGTTGGTGCATAAACTTGGATTACTGTGATGTTGAAAGGTCTGCCTTGGATTCGTATTGAAATCATTCTATCATTTTTGAGATTGCTCCCATCACCTTATTCCATACCAAATTTGATATGTAGAATAACAACAGTAGAAAGAGAGAAACAAGGGGAATTATTTCACTGTCTAAGCTCCTGCCTCTCCTTGCTGGAACATGAAACAGGATTCTTTGGTTAATGCTGTGATTATTAACACAAGAATCTTCAATTGCATGTTTTTCTTTCCCCTTGTTAGTAAATTGGGCAAAGGTTATAACAGCATTCATACTATTTGTAACTTGGAAAGAGAGGAAGCAAGTCATAAAATATGCATAATCTTTCTTCATGCCAACTAAAGTTAAGGAAAACTAAGATGGGTAAGTGAAAGGGAGTTTAATTTTTTTCTCAAAACTGCAAAGAGCATGTCATCCTCCAACCCGTTTCCCATTCTGCATGCCTATAATACATACCTGCAAAACCTTCCACTATGTAGGTGGAGCAAAAAAATGCATTGCAGTGAAGAGACAAAGGATCTTGTTGCAGAATGTTCTGAATGCTGTCATACAGCTATAACATTCAGGATTCTTTAGAATAAGTCATAACAGGGCAGAGATTGATTTGTGAGCCCATATTCCTTCCTCCAATAAAGTTCTGGCCAGCTAGACAGAGGACTTTGTTTTGTACATACAGTGGTGCCTCGCTAGACGATTGCCTCGCAGGACGAGGAAATCGCTAGACGATGCCTTTTTGCGAGCGCTACTGCGCTTCGCAAAACGATGTTTCCCTATGGCGATTTTCGCTAGACGATGAGGTTTCCCCATAGGAGTGCGCCGACTAGTGGTGAAAAGCTGTCAGTGCAGCTGTCAGTGCATTCCTATGGGGACCCTCACTCGCTAGACGATGTTTCCCTATGGGAAATTTCGCAAGACGACTGCGTTTTCCCTTGGAACGCATTGAAGCGATTTCAATGCATTCCAATGGGAAAACGTGCTTCGCTAGACGATGTTTTCGCTAGACAGCGATCCTCGTGGAACGGATTAACATCGTCTAGCGAGGCACCACTGTATTATGGTTTTCTTGTAGAATGATGTTGTCTGCTTAATTTAATTTGAGATGCCTCCTTATTCATTGTTCGTAGTTTTAAATATTATCTTTTAATGATGTTAGCCACCATTGTATACTCATTGTTTTCAACTTTCAACTTTAAATATTGCCTTTCATAGTTGTAAGCCGCCTTGGGTCCTTTTCAAGGAGAAAGGCAAAGTAAAAATATTTTAAATAAATAAATAAATCATTGGTGGGTTTTGAGACTATGGTTCAGAACTCTGTTGTTTGTCAGCTGCCTTGGTGCAATTTGCAAATGCTGCATTTGATTATTTCTTTTTCACTTTCTCTCTGTGCCTTCTTCTCATACCTAAATAACATATGTAGAGCTTTTGAAGAACCTTAGATTGCAGTCTAAGCTGAATAGTAAAGAAATTTGACAGGAAAAAATTGCACATTTGAAATATGATGCTGGAGGACAACATCCCCGATGCTTGGACTGCTTGAAAGACAAACAAGTGGGTCCTAGAGCAAATCAAGTCTGAACTATCTCTGGAGGCAAAATAATGAATCTGAGACTGTCCTACTTTGTGCACATCATAAGAAGACAAAATTCTCTGGAAAAGACAATAACGTTAGGAAATGTTGAAGGCAGCAGGAAAAGAAGAAGACCAAATATGAGATGGATTGCCTCCATGAAGGTAGCCACAGCGTTGAGTTTACAAGAGATGAGCAAGCCTGTTTAGGACACTACATTTTGGAGATTATTTGTTCATAGGGTTGCTGTAAGTCAAAGGTGACTTGATGGCACATAATAACAAAATGACTGCGATCTCAAGAATATTTACTAGAAAGTAAATTTCATTGCACTTGATAGGATTCACTTTTAAGTTAGTAAGTTTAAAATATGTTGTTACAGTAAATATCAAGAAGTATCCTATTTTTAAAATATTAACCCATAGTAAGTGTGCGTGAAATAGAAGAAACGCATTCACATCTTTTTACCGTGTTGTTTTTCCTGATACTTTTGGGTATATTGAAATATTTATATTCATTTGAAACTGCTCAATTAATTGGCCTTCTATTTCTGACTGAGAACCTCAAATGGCTTTATATGTAATATTTTAATATAAAAATACTAGTACAGTAAAATTTAATAATACAGAATAAATGAGGCATGAAATTTGTTGAGAAACATAATCTGAACAGTTTTAGTGCCAGTTCCTATGTCTGTGTAGTACGTTGTGGTCCTGCAGAAATCTGTTATAGAGAGTTTTCTGCAAGAATGGACCACAGATTCTGTTGCTGAAAGTTTGCTAACACTCATGAAAATTAAATCAAATATGCAGTTTACAAATGGTATTCTTCTTTTGCGCTTTTGATCAGGTTGTTTGAATCTAAAAATTCTTTGAACCAAAGTTCTTAGAGTAACATTCCAGAATGCACTAGAAATAAGGATAGCTATCTGTGAATGATTTTATACTGCAAGTGAAGTTTACATTAATTCCTTTTCAACTTCTTTCTCATGTAAGTCTAGTGATTGACTTATAAATACTTTGACTTTGGGAGTTGTGAAGTTTTACAAATGAAAATGTAAAATTAAGTTGTGGCAGTTACTTGTACCTTGTCACCAACACACTATTCAAGACCAGTTACCAGTTACGGTCCAGCTCCTGTCTTTAGGGTTGTAAGAGTGTTTGCCATCGCTGCTGGTAATGAACACATTGACTGAAGTCCAGTAAAGTTTGCTACCTCACCGCCCACCCCCTCAAGTTCCTAGGCTCCCTTAAGATCCCTTCAGGGCAGCAGTGGGACAGGGTGGGAATTCTTAAATTTATGAAAATTGCAGCCACCAGTCCCAGTGGCTGTAGCGGTGATTTCCAAACATTTAAGATTGCCCCCTGTCCTGCTGTCCCCAAAGGCTTCTCTAGGACCAAAAGGATCCTAATGAAGCCCAGGAACTTTGAGAGGGTAAAGGGAACTTTTAATTACCAAAATATGGCCGCAACCGATGATGCCATTAGACTTACACAGTGTAACTTTACATTACTGCGTTTCAGCCATTGTGTGTCCCTATGTGATGTTATTTGTTCCCCAAAACCTCAACACACATGAATTTTACACTGAAATACCATATGATATGTTTTTATGTGCCGTTAAGTCAATTCCAACTTACAGTGAACCCAGAAGGCTTTCCAAGGTACAGTCAACCCTCGACTTACAAACTTAATCCGTTCTGGAAGGAAGTTTGTAAGTCGAAAAGTTTGTAAGTCGAATCAGCATTTCCCATAGGAATGCATTGAAAACCAATTAATCCGTTCCGGCTGTTTTTGGTTCTTAGGTCGAGGGGCAGTTTGTAACTCGAATCATTAGTTCCCATAGGAACTAATGCAAAGCCGGTTAATCCGTTCCTACCACTAGGGGCAGAATTTTTTTTCTTTTTTTTCCTTTTAACCTAAGATGACTTAGGTTAAAAAAAAGTTTTTTTTTCGGTTCGTAACTCGAATCTAAGTTCGCAAGTCGAGTCAATATTTTTCTATCAGAGCGGTTCGTAAGTCGAAATGTTCGTAACTAGGGCCGTTCGTAAGTTGAGGGTTGACTGTATGTGAGATCTTTAAATAGTAGCTTTACTGTGGTTACCTCTCATTGAGTTTCTGTGGCTAAGCAGGGATTTGAACCCAGGTTTTCTGAGTCCTAGTCTGGCATTCTGTCCCCTTCTCTATATTTCACATTTACATTTGCAGTGAAATGCCATGTAATAAACCCCACATATAGCAACCCAACACAGGTCTCCTATGAGTAGGTATATAAAGTATCACTAAGTTCTGGTTTAAATAATCCAAATTGTTGCTTCTCCTGAGTTTTGAAGTCACTCTAATGGGCTAGCTGTGCTGCATGACAAATGGAACACTTGCTGTGAGAGTAGAAAGGATCTATGCTTTATTATTTTATTTCCAAAATGGATAAAATGAATTGAGAAATAACTGATTTACATATCACAGCGTGAGTATCAATCCTTTTAATTGGATCTTAAAAGTCTCAAGTTTAAAGGCCTATTTGATGTGCTTGCCTTCTGAACTTAAAGTTAACATGGGACATTTGGCACTTTTTGTTTTGCATGTTTTGTTTTGTTTTTGGCATTTGTTGTGTAATGGGTATAGTGTTGGACTAGGACTCAGGAAACCTGGGTTAAAAATCTTCACTCACTCATGGAAACTCGGTGGGGGTGAAAATGGTAAACAATTCCTCAAACTTCTCATGTACCTTGGAAACCACTTTTTATGTGATCTTGCAAAGCTGGTCACAGATCTGATGACCCTGCAACCCGATAGAAAAAGGATGTGTTGCAATTCACCACAAGAACAAAAGAAGTGTGAAATACTCTTTAGGTTACAGGCATCAGTTTCTTAGAAGCCTTTACTTCCAGAGGTGAGGAGGCAAGGCTTCAGTGTGGTGCTTTGCTCTTTTGAGTGGGGTGTGCAGGATAACATATTGTGTATCTTTATGTAATGAAAGTTGTAGAATTCAAATTGCATTTTTGGTACTGTACCTCCAAGAATCTCCCAGACAGCATGATCAACAGTTTGGAAGCTGTAGCTAAAATAAGTAGCTTTTCCAAGTTCTGAACAATCCATCATTCTTGAATAACACACGGTGTTTACTGCAGTAGATCACTGCTTGTGTAGGCCTACAATTGAGAAGTTTCTTAGTTCTGCACTTATTAGCTATATGTATGTTTGACTTTTGCAGCAGTTTTGTATAGAAATGATTGTCTTCATAGATGTTACTAGTATTTTGACTTCCAGTGATAAATGACAATAGTATCCCAAATACCACCCCCCCTTCCTTCATGAAATCAGGCTTGTATAGAACACTGGTTTCATATGAAATTCATTAAACCAAAGTGAGTCACTTTTTTAAACATCGAGATTCCCATCCCCCCCTCACACATGAAGTGTATTGTGCAAGTTTAGCAAAGGAGTTTGTCCTTAGTTTGAATGCAAAAATAGTTATAGGAAAGATTTAGCAAAATGTCAGGTTTTACATTAGTCCGTGGCCCACCTTTAATGCGGAATTCATAGAGCCTTTGTTGTGTCAAATCAACTGCTAGTGGTAGTATAGGCAATAATGAGCTAAAATGGTTTGACTTGGTATAAGGCAACTTCATATGTTCCTATGCCTTGCTTCATTGTTTTACATTAATAGTGGCTGTGCGCTTCGACAAACTTGATATCCTCTCTTAAAATAATTTTTGTATTTTATTTATCACATTCATTACATTTGAACCCATCCTTCCTTCTAGTGACCTGTTGGCTTAGTCATTTACGACCAGGGAGTTGAACTGTATATATCTGGATTATTTTACAGCTGTCAGTCGTAGTAGATATTGCAATAAGAAATGCTGGCACATTTTCCCCCTTTACTTTTGGATGATGTCACTGTCTACATATAAGTAGTAGGTGGCAGATTCACAGTGTTACAAAGGGCCTCTAACAACCGTATAGCAGCAGAAGTGTCCAGCTTGGTAGGTTAATTTTTAAATGCAGTGTGTCATATAAGCTGATATGCTTGGGTCATCTGTTGCTATGCATCTACACATTCTTACTGAGCATCATCTCCTTTTTAGTTAAAATGTCTGGAGCTGATAGTCATTTCCTATACATAAAAAAGGTTGAGACATAACAGATATTTGTAGTTCATGTGGGATAATTTTACAGTAGTGTATACAGCTGAATAAATGCATGCAGTGGCTTTTCACCGTACTGTATGTAGAGCACATGTAAGCCTGCTGAGAACTATTCAAGCCATGGAGGGCTAGAATCTACTCATTTCCAGCTACTTAGAAAAAACTGTCACTTGATTTGGATACTCGGGTCTTGGTTTAGAAAGCCAGGATGTGCACATGCTTTGCATATCTATACTCCTGCTTTCTTGAGGAAAGCACACAGTCATGTCAGAAGGCTATTGCTAACCAGAGCTTATTGTTGTATTCAGAGCAGGAAACAAGTGTAATTGGTGGCCTCCAAACAAACTAGATTAGGAAGCCATAGTGGATTTCAAAGTCTGGCTTATTTAGAAGTTGTTAGTCATAGTACCTGCTTTGGATATCAGTGGGAATGGGACAATGTCGTTTGTAAGAAAGTGGATGGAAGAATAAAAACAATGTACCTCAACGCTGAAGGAGAGAATTTGATGCTGTTAATAATGAAACATAAGATCTTTAGATGTTTGTACTTTGTTCTTAACGTGATTGGCCCCACTGAACTGTTTCTGAAGTGCAAGGATGAATGTGTTATCACTCAGGTTTGAAGACTTGTTTATGAACTCCGTGTTTGATGTGTATGAATAACTAAACATCAAAGACACAAGCTCTGAGATTAAGCAGAGATGACTGCATATTTTCCTTTCCTAAACCCTCTCCTCAAGATTAATTTTTGCTTTTTTTCTAATTACCGATGCAACTGTGCCATTGTATGACTTTTCCTTTCATGAACTTTTAAATGGATGCCCAGAAGAACCACTTGTTCTTCTTTGCTAAAGAGTCGTTAAGAGACATATTTTAAAAGCCAGCTCACTATTATTAGGAACAGTGTAGGAACCAAGGAGAGTAGACAGGTTTCATTAGCAATTACCAGTGATGGTTAGTGAGGAAATCTGTTAACAGGAGAACCTAGAAGACTGAATCCAGAAGTCATGAATCTTAAAAAGGCATTCTCTCCTCCACCTGAGCCTTTACATTTCTGTGGACAAAATTTTAATGCTAGTGTGGTGGCTTATCATATTGGAACTGTGTATTAGATTTATTTATTTTTTAAATGGGGGATGTGAATGCTGTCAATCTTGGAATTTGGACAAAAATGCTTTTTTAAAAAAATCTGTTGTCTGCTACTTTGGAGTAGCAGCCAGGCTTTATGATATATGCTGCTGAGCTCTCACAGCACCTGATTAAAGTAAGGAATAAAATAATAGTGGACAGTTTGTGGTCTTTTTGGCGCTCACACTCTTGGAGCACTTGCACTAAATGTTTTTACAGGGCAGAACATCAAAGGTAGTCTGATAGAAAGTCAGGCTTTTCATTTAAAAATAATGAAAAGTCAAGAGAAGTAAAAAAATTATTGTAGTAGAGATAGTGCAGATACTTTTCTGTTAATAGGATGTTTACTAATATAGTAGAAAAATTAATTGAATTTGTAAATAAAGTGAAGTGGATAACAGTGTAATGTTACATCAGGAGTTAAATCATAGGGTTGGCATTTTCAGAGTTTTAATGTGAAGTAACCCTTCCTTTACTGTGGCACTGCTCTGAATGTGCAACATTTATGATGTCATCAGCAGCAAATCACTGCTGATTAAAGACTTCCTTGCTTGATTTCAGAATGCATGCAACTTCATCACATTGTGTATGAGTCACATGCACCCTGAAATCGTCTTCAGTCAGTGATGATTGTCACTGATGATGTCATCCTCTCTTGGCATACGGTGCTGCACCACAAGTTTTTAGCTAATGTGTCTGTTACTGGAACATTTTCGGTATATAGGTGAGAACACAATAGATTCAGATAGTTAGCAGAGATATGGGAACTAGAGGCATAGAATCATTTAGTCTTCAATTGTGAGGGGTTTTTTACACCTTTCATTTATGGGAATGGTATTGGGTGCAGGGCTGTGGCTTGAGGTAAGGCAGCTTATAAACCATAGGAAATTGTTTGTCCTTTTTATTTTGGTGTCTGATGACATGAACTGTGATGGCTAATTGTCTCTGATGAATTGACTATTTTATATCGGGGGGGATGGGTATAAACCGGTAAAAAAAATTTTTTGCTTTATTAACAAATAAATAATAGACTTTTCAGTTACTCCTGTCATAGGCATTTCTGTGTCCATATTTATTAAGGAGATAACTCATTCAGCAAATCAGAGTGATGCTTTTTTTTGTTTGCCACAGTTAACAAATCAGGAATCAGTGTTGATCTAATGAATAATAATTTTTTTGGCATGGTTCCTCTCCCCCACACACATACTTTACAGACAATTAAACAGAATTAAGTAGGTATATAGTTGTTTTATCCTTATAAGTGAGGCTAGATTCACCTTGAAATAATAAATAATTACTAATTGACACCACAAGCTAGATTAAATAGTAGAACACAGCAACAAAGAGAATTTTAATTTAAGTGGCATTCAGTTGCAACTCTGCTAGCTTCTGGTGTCTGTACACCGAACTTCCCTACAGTGTTGGCACATAGGTTCTGCAGAAAATTGTCTGTTTTAGGGCACACCCCATTTCTTTAATCATGTCTAAACAATATTGAACACCGTGTACATGTACAGCAGTTGCATTTGTTTATTAAAATTACTGTTTCCTTTTTTGATGAAAAAGGTCAGAGGCAGCTAACAGTTATAAATAATAAAAGACCGTAAGTTGTAATATAATTATAAGAATAGTTATGTATACATTTGGCACCCAGGAACATCCTCTAATTATTAGTCAACACAGTGTTGTCACCTGAGGGTATTCAGGAAACTGCCATTACCAACAAAATACCCCTGCCAATCAGAAGTGTTCAGGTGAGGCAGATTTAATTCTAATTCAAAAATTCAGAAAACCAATACAACACAACTTTCCCTATTTCATCCAGCATGTGCCTATAAATACACTTAGAGAGGTATATAGGTATATATTTGCACCTGTGGTGCAAATATTCGTATTTATATTTCCAGGGACACAAATAGCCCAAGTCTTGTATCTATACACACACAGGATCATTTCAGTGTGCTTTGTACTTATTTAATACACTTTACATGCCACATCTATTTTTTTCCATTCAGCCAAAAACTGGTTTTAAAACTATACAGAAGTAACCTGAGATCACTAGCTGTGGTAGATTATATATACCTTGCCTCTGTAAACAGGCTTCCTTCAGTCACGAGGCTTAGCTTCCTACAGTCAGGAGGACTGTTGTTTATATATATAAACAACAACCTTGAGAGCTTTATTCAGTTTAGGTCCATAAAATCATCTGCAGAAGATGGAATAAATGGCAAAGACAATGAAAGAGAACTCCTTATGTAAAACCTCTAGTTAATATTCATAGGCTCCTAATGAATATGATATTCCTCTTTACAAAAGTTGCTACTCTGCAAAGTTCAGTTAATGAAACACAGAGCCACTCTAAGGAATGCATGCTCCCTTCACTTCCTTGACGCTGATTTACCCTTTCTGTTAATCACGGTTAAGCAATTTGTTGCCACTGGCATTAACTCCAACAGACATTAACCATACATTCTCCAAGTCTATGTCTGAACAAGGCTCCCCTTAAAAGGAAACCCTCAGAATGCATATTTATTTATTTTATTTTATTGGATTTATACCCCGCACCATCTGGCAACCAGGCCACTCTGGGCGGCTAATAACAAGACAAACAACACAATATCAAAACACGATAAAAATAAGATAATACAAGCATTCAACAGATACAATAACTTGTAGGATAAATTAAAACAGATGGCTATGAAGACTGATGGACTGCAATCATACTTCTTCAGTGTGTCTTTGGTTACACTGGGTGACAACATTCTCTCTAAAGTGCACACGCTCAGAGCTCCATTGGTGTCATGCAGCGGCAGCCAGTGTTGATGCCTGTTTATTTGCTGGTTTTGGATGAAGGCACCCCCCACCCCACCCCCGTGCAGATGAGCAAGGCTCCTGTGCAGCAGGGATGAAAATTGTGACTCCAGTATGTCCATTTGTGGGCATTCACCTATTTATACAGTTTTGAAATAAACAAATTTCAATTACCGTATTTTTCTGTTTATAAGACACACACACCCCACACACTTTTCTAACCCCCCAAATTAAGAAAACTTAGCTTTGAGTATTCAGTCTCAGGGCTCAGAATGCTCGGACATTACAAGTCCCTGTTGCATCTGAGCCTACAGGCTCCACCTCCAATGAGGTGTGTTCCAATTGGTTTGTTCAGCATTAGCTGACGTCAGTTCCATAAGGCTTGTGGCTGGAGGAAGCTAAGTCTCCTGACTGTAGGAAGCTAAGCCTCGTGATTGAAGGAAGCCTGTTTACAGAGGCAAGGTATGGGCAGATTTATTCTCTCCGTGTTGTCAGCTTACTTCTGTGTAAAAGACACCCCTCAATTTTTAGTGTAATGATTTTAGGAAAAAGTAACGTCTTATACACAGAAAAGTACGGTAAGTTGCTTCGAATGGCCAAATAACTTCACAGCTACTATAGTGTTATTGAGTGACATTCATAGAAAGTCATTGGACTGACCATTGTAATGTATATGTATGCACATGTGTATGTGTGTACATAGGTGGGTCACTAATTGAACTTTGTACATGTGTTTTCATCTATATATGTTAGCTGCCAAAAAAGATGCCATCAACTGTTACTTTTTTTTGTAGGCGATGAGGAGCAAGAAGATTATGGTGGAGTGTGCATTATGTTAGAAGCACGGCATATAATTTCAACAAATTATTTAATATCCAATTTATTACTTTTGGCCTCTGAATGTACAATAAAAATAACTAATATGCAAATTGTAGTGTGCAAATGGGTACCCAGTATGGTGTAGTAGTGGATAGACTGGAGGACTAGGACTCTGGAGACCAGGATTCCAATCCCCGCTTAGCCATTAAAACTCAATGGGAATGTGGAACTCATTAAGCCACTCATCATCATCATCATCATCATTATTATTATTAGTGTTAGTTTTATTTGTATGCCGCATTTCTCCCAACAAAGGAACCCAAGGCGGCTCACAGCACTAAAATTCACACAATTAACACACAATAAGTTAAATATTAAAAGATAAATTAAACAATATATGATTTAAAATAAAATTAAAAGATTAAAACATGGAAACATGGAAAAGATTAAAATTATCTGCTAAAATGGGGTTCAGGGATTCAGTTGTAATTGTTAAAAGCCTGCCTGAAGAGATGGGTCTTTAGCTTTTTTTTTTGGAAGGATAACAGGGAAGGGGCCATCCTGATCTCCCGAGGGAGATTGTTCCATAGCCTGGGAACTGCCACAGAGAAGGCCCTCTCCCGTGTCCCCATCAGCTGTGCTTGTGCTGGCAATGGGACCGAGAGGAGGGTCTCCACTGCTGATCTTAATCACTGAGAAGGTCCATATAGGGAGATATGGTCCTCTGCGGTTAAACCACTCTTTAAATACCTCACTTATCTTGAAAGCCCTATTAGTGTCGCTATAAGTTGGTTTCAACTTGATAGCACATAACTAACTAACTAGTGTGCAAATAGTGAGATGGGGTAGGTAAAAAATGTTATAGGCTTTTTAAAGATGCATATCAGTCTCAAAAATGCAGCCTCTGGTGCTTGTTTTAATTACATCTACTAAGTTCTATTACATAGTTTCCAGAATCCTGTTTGTGTTCATGTAAGATTTATGTAAGGTGCCATGGCTAATTGTGGCTAATGATGAGATGACAGAGAGCAATTTGGTTGTACAGTCAGGCACAGGTGTGCAAGCAAGATGCATCCAGCTACCTTATCAAGTAGCTATGGTTAGCTATAGGAAGTAACCAGGCTATACATGAATGTAAATAAAGCAGAATACAATGTTAATAAAGCAACACTAAAAGTAATTGTTTCCTGTTTTCCAGAACTTTGCCAAGAACATTTTTGCAATTCTTCAGTCAGTGAAAGCTAGAGAAGAGGGGCGTGCGCCTGAACAACGACCAGCACCTAATACTGCGCTAGTGGTAAGACTAGTTCTACAATATAAGTTAAACCCTTTTTAATTGAAAGAAAAAAGACAAAAGAAAATAATGGGAATTCTTTCTTTATATACGGGGGTGCTGATAAGTATTGAGCCTTTCCCAGAAAAATTGAGCTAGGAAGTTATAAATTGCAGGGTGTATTGGCCAATTTGTCTGTATTCAATGGTGCAAAAATCAACTACGCACACACACAAAGGATAGATTCAAATGATAGATACCAAATGAGGATTTAAAATGAAGTAAATGTGATTGTTTACAAATACGTAACTAACTTATGTTACTAGTTAAAATAAGCTGCTATCCAAAATCTAGATGTAAACATTTTATTAACAAATGCCACAAGTCTTTTCTTTTCTTTTTTTCTTTCCAGGATCCCACTTCAAGGAACAAGCAGCCTATTCCAGCTGCATACAACAGATACGATCAAGAAAGGTTTCGAGTTACAGAAGGTGAGTATAGATACATTAGCTGTTGTCTTGTTTTAAACCGTACTGGCTAGAAATAAGTCATACATGGCCATTAAATAAAGATAAATTTGCAGCTCTGTGGAGTAGGCCATGGGGATCAAGGACTTAATCCAGAAAATTATAAACTGTAATTGTAAATTAATTAAAGGAAAACAATATGAAATAAGAAATAGGTGATGATTGAAAAGCAAATGGTATCTCAGCTGTTTTGCCCATATTGCAAGTCTGTTCCACTTCATCAATCTTTTATAAAAATTATAGCTAACCTGCACCAAATGCTTTTATACAAATTGCTTAAATTTCAATATTCTGGTTCTTAATGTATCATCTGCATACTTGGCCTTTGCTGAGGGCACTTATCTACTAGTCGATTGTGTTAGTACTGTACTTAATTTTTTTTTGTATCAACTAACTTGAAAAAAAATGCATTCATTATTTTTGCTCCTCCTTTCCTTTAAAAGAAAAGTCTGGTTTCCTGATAAATTATATCTCCAGAGTATGTTAACTAATATGTTAGTGGAAATAGTTGTTTCTCTTTTGGAAACAGTAAGAATAAAAAAAACTCAGTCATGTGTACTGTCATGTTTCCTTTTTTATATTTATATGAGATACGAGCACAGCTTTCTATTCTTGTCTTGAGACCACTGTTTGGGAAGTGTGATGGATACCCTTGGTAAAACTCAGAAAGTGAAAAAGTTTATTACTCTAGAATAGTCTCCCTAAAAATTATAGAAGGAAAAAACTAGTTGCTCTCAAAACAGAGCTGCATATATTTATAAAATACTTAAAATTTAATCTTGATGCCTACTGTTATGATAAAATATGTGTTAGTTTCCTCCCTTGCTGTTTCAACATTTTATCATAGAACATTAGCTTTTCATATTTTGTTCTATAGCAAAGTGGTGCTTTAAATAGAAGAGGAGGATATAAATATAAGTGCATAGGAGGGAACTCCAGTCCAGCTGAGGTTTTGTAAACATGGAATTAGACTGTCAGCATTTATTCCAGAAAGATTTGCATGCCTCACAGGTGGCTCAATTCTTGCTGAAATGAACTTTTCAGATTGTAGCATGTATCAATATTTTGTTTTGAACTGCAGCATGGGGGGGGGGGGGAAGGAAAAGTACAGTCTACCAACATCTTTCTTTTATTATTATCATCACTTTCCACAGAGTTATATTTACTGTTTTTATTAGTCATGCCATAGAAACCCTGTAATCAGTGTTCATTCAGTTTTAGGGGTCTGATGCTTGTAAATTCAATAGAAAAGGATTTTAACCTTGTTAAAAGCCTATGAGAATAGTGATCTTTTGATAATCTTTATATCAATAATTATGCATTTTGAGCCCTTTTTCTTTGAAGTATTCCCCAACCTTGATAAAAACATATTTGTCTCATCTGCTTAATAGTTTATGATAAAAAGGTATGTATGTTAATATAAAACAAGAATATGCAGTTTCCAAAGACCCGAGGGTACAAATACTTTACCTTAGGAGTGCAAAGCCCAACCTGTCCAAAACTATATTTATTTTAAAAAAGCTTTTTAACTGAAAAAGCCCCATTGTGCCCACATGGTTAAATATATACATATTTTATTTTACATTTTGGTGGTGGGAGGCATGGTTGCTGACACAAAGGATTTTCTGACCTTTTTTTTAAGTAAACATTTTGAAGGGTGGAGGTGAGGATGCATTTGAGCCTTTGGGGGCTACACTTTGCCCACCCCGACGTAGAAAGTATCACCTCTTGTATCATCAATCAACAGTCCTAATTTTATAGTCTTTGTACAGTGCTATGGTTTTCTAAAACTAGAAATATGAAAAATATTGACTGTAATGTATGCCACATAAGGCCAATGATATCATCAGCTGCAGTGACTTTCTGGAAATAAAACATTTCCAATTCCCCCGTCCCCTGAAGGTCCTGAGGCTCCATCATTGGAAAGTGATTGGCTGTGGGATGGGAGGGAGTCTTTAATTACTGAAAAGCACTACCACCTATAAAGTCATCCTAGTGGCAGTGCTTTTCAATGATTAAAGATGTTCCTTGTCCTACAGCCCCCAATGGCTTCCCAACTATGAAAGGGATTCCGTGGGAGTGTTGAGACCTTTGAGGGGTGGGGAATCAGAAATGCTTTATTTCAGAAAAATCACCATGGCTCATGGCATTGTGTAAACATGGAATTAGCCTTATACAATGTAACTTACAGAACAGAATTTCAGCCAACATTTAAATGAACAGTGAACTTGGTTAATGTTTACTCCCTTCTTAAATTTAGACATACTATTGGTTGACGTAGAAGGAACCATTGTGAACAACCATGAGTGTTATGTGTTAAAACACAGAAGGAATGTGTAGCATCAATCGTCGTGAGCAAATATGTGTGCTAGAGCAGGGGTCCCCAACCCCCGGTCCACGGCCTGGTGCTGGTCCTTGGCCTGACCTGGGCCGCGGAGACAGATCTCCCATCCACCCCCACATGCACCCCCCCCGCACAGCCCCTTTGTGCATGCGCGCCCCCCACCCCTTCGCGCATGCATGCGAGTGCACACGCCCTGCATGAGCACCCTTTGAGCATGCATGCGAGCACCCCCCACCCCTTCGCGTATGCGCATGAGCGCGGGGGGGCCCACCTTCCCCGCCCACGGAACCCGTCCTCCCCCAACTGGTCCGCGGTGTCAAAAAGGTTGGGGACTACTGTGCTAGAGAGAACAGCATGAGAGGAATGTGAAAGGATAATAGGGTTTGTTTCTGCTAAGCATTTTTTTAATGTTTTGAAGAGAAGCCATTTTCCTTGTAAGCAACCTTATTTTTAAAAGAAGCATACAAGTGTTAGTGTCTTAGTAATGCTTAATGTGAGAAGATGGTTCCATGCTACCAGTGTAACAAATTTGTTTTGAACCACTTTAGGACTTCTTTAACAAGTGATATAGATGTGTTCTAAAACAGAATAAAACTGTTGTTCTGCCCACTTTGTGAACAATTTGATCTTGCTGCCTCATATAGCAATTCCACATCTTCAGAAGGTACAGAACTGAGCCAAAGGTGCACGTTACTCCAGGATAATGGAAGAAGCACAATATACTGCCAGTAATGCTTGTGTACAGTTCTTGTTCAGCAAGCCACAGATCATTTTGTATTTGTGGTTGATGTCTGTCTGTGGCACTGCTTTACCCATGTCTTGTTCTGAAACGGCAATCCACATAATACCATGCCTTCAGACTATTGTGTATTTCTGAGGCTCAAATGTATGGGCTTCCTGTTAGGTGGTGCTATTTGGTTTCCCCGTAGATGCAAGAAAATAGTAGTGATTGGGTTGCACAGTATATTTTCCCAACAGCTGGTAATAGCTTTGTTAAGAAATATTCACAGCTTTTCTAAGCAATTTGATGTCCTCAAAGATTATGAGAACCGAGTTGCAGTTTCATATCTTCTGCATAAAAAGCCCTGTGAGTTTAACAGAGCATGGTAATAAACAGTGGCAAATCTTTAAGCAGAATGTACCAGCCTTTGACAAAATGCAAGTCTTTGTGTGTGTGTGTGTGTGTGTGTGTGTGTGTGTGTGTGTGTGTGTGTGTGTGTGTGTGTGTGTGTGTGTGTGTGTGTGTGTTTTGGAAGGGGTTACTGTCTGATAAAAGTAACTCTTATTCTCTGACACACCAAACATTGAAGTGGAAAATGGGATTAATCCAAAATCAGTAAAGAACTTGAACTGTCATTACTAGATATCTTCTGTCCTTAGTCTTTTTTTAAGGGGGAGGAGGGGTTTTCAAAATTTTCTCAGTACAGTGGTGCCTCCACTTATGACCATAATCCGTTCCAGAAGATGGACGTAAGTCGAAATGGTCGTAAGTCGAAGCACCATTTCCCATAGGAATGCATTGAAACCCCATTAATCCGTTCCGGCCAAAGAAAAAAAATCACCAAAAAATATATAAATTACTGCAAGACTCATTGGAAACGCGATTAATCCCTTCCGGCCGAAGTGGGGAGGGGGGAAGAAAAGCAATCAAGCGTGCAAGACCCATTGCAAATACACAGAAAACAAACGGAGCAGATTGGAAATGCACAGAGAACAGAGGGACAAGGTCAGAAATGCACAGAAAACAAAGGAAAAAGCAAGGGAAGCATGCAGGACCTATCAGAAATGGGGGGAAAAAACCCCAAAAAGCAACCAAACCCCCAAAGACCCATCAGAAATGGGGGGGGGGGAACCCAAAAAGCAAACAAACCCCCAAGACCCATCACAGCACAGAAACATAACCCCCCCAGCCTAAAACCACGCTGCAAAAATACACAGAACAGTTTTTAAAAAGCAGAAAACAGCACCTTACCTCCCTGCAAACACGCTCATTCCGAAGCAGAAGCCAGACAGTCCCACGCCTCCTTCCATTGCACTCACTCTAACCGTCGGGGCAAAAAAGCAAAGCAAAGTGTGCTGCTTATATACCGCCCCATAGTGCTTCAAGCTACAAAGAAGCAGCCTCTTTCGCCACCTACAGTTAGCAATTTGAATTTCCCGCCTTTTCCCCCTGCCTTTTTCTGTTCGTAAGTGGAAGTTCCGGTCGCAAGTAGAAGCAAAATTTTGCGGCCGGAGCTGGTCGTAAGTCGAATTGGTCATAAGTAGGGACGTTCGTAAGTGGAGGCACCACTGTATTACCCAGCTCTTGTAGCTTTGCTTCATTTTAAAGCTTTTTAAAAGCTATGATTCTCTGATTTCATACAACCTACTTCTGATGGTTAATTTTTTTAAGCTGCTTTAAAATTTGTTTTCATGTTGAAACCTAATTTGAGTATTCATTTATATTTTTATTGAATTATTCATTTTATGACTGAAGTTGTGTGATGAAACCGAGATACTAAATATTTTAATGAATGCGAAGAGAGAGAAAGCTGAAATGGAATAAGAAATTCCACATTGTCTCTGTCAGAAATTGAATATCAACCTCATGTCACCTGGATGGGTGTTCACAGGCAGTGTCCAAATTCCTGTTGCTAAAGGTATGCCTGCATAAGGATGATGGCACCACTGACAGAGGGAGATTGTCAGGAATTAATGAGCTTCTACTTCTGTCCCATGGCTTGTTCAACTTGTGTGTAATCAGTCTTACTGCATACAAGCTGCGGGAGCCTTGAGACAGTATCTCCCCCACTAGATCACATTATCACCCTTACACAAGTATAATTTATAGAACAGGATTTTGGACATTGGGGGAATAGAGTACTGTATTTTAAAATTTACTGCATATAATCATATAAAGTAACACTGTGATGTGTGGCTGTGTGGGAAAGGGAAGGAGAGATAATGTACTGTAAGAGCCTGTGTGTCTACATGATTTTGTATGTGTGTGCCCCCATACACATACACATACATATTTATAATGAGATCATTGCCTGTCAGCAGTTTTCAGTTCATTGCAAGATCTTCGTCAGCATGATCAAAACACTTCTGTGTCAGGTGTGAAAAATGCAGAGCTTTTTTATACTTACTCCAGCAGGTTTCAGTAATGTAGAACTTTATGTTTCTGTCTAGAAGAAAATAGAAAGTGTTCTCATAATGCAAGAGAAAGCAAATGGCTGCAATCAGTGCATCATCAGGGTGGGGTTACACTTGCTTTTTATTCCTAGTGACCTTGCTTAAAGCTCTTTTTGTAGGTTCATTCTGAATTGTATTTTCTTAATTACATTGGCGTCTAATAGAATGTTGTGAACTTGCTTGTATCTAGAGATAAATTATATAACACTTTAATGTATAGAATGATTTTGCCATATTTCTCTCCGAGAGATGATGCTTCTGTGATAGCAGAACTGAAAATTGCCTCTTAAAAAGCTGTCTATCAAATGCATTTGTAAAGCCTTAAGTCATCTAGATGTCCAGAAGTACTGTACCATGTTAGTCCCTGTGTCAGTGCTGTTTCTACAGTCATGATACTTAGGGTTCTGTTTCTGTTGTCTGAGGAAAATTTTTTTTATTTATTTGTAATTAAAGTAGTTCCATCTTTATTCTTTTCAAGAGAAGGGAAGGCACAGAGTTTCTGCCTTGAATATGAGTCAAAGTCTTGAGGTCCCCCGTTCACAGATGATTTATTAAATATATTTCCTTGAAGCACAGATCAAAGGCAAAAACTCTTTTGGAGAGAATCACTGTATGCTCATTTGGAACAGTGACTTTTCACAACACTTTCCCTAACATTCTGCCAGAAGATTCTTGTTTGACTGTCATGTGATCTCACCTTTTTTCTCAAGGTAGTCCAAAACTTATTTCTTTTTGGTCGAAGGAAAGTGTGTCTAAAATTTCTGTTGCAATTCTGTCTTCCTGAGGTTGCCCTTGAAAACCTGCTCAGAAACTTAGAGCAATCACGGAACTGTAATGGGTTTTCTTCCTTACACTGAGATGTGATAACACCTTTTGAAACCATTGTTGCTGCCCACAGTCCTGCAGCCTCAGTGAGATTGGAAAGTTGTGTTTACAGTAAAATTCTTCATGGATATCACCATTTAGAACCATCCACTTATTGCTTCTGAATAAAGGCAATGCTTCTGCACAGGTACTGGCCTCTTTGATGCCATGGGAAGCTCCGCATCTTTCCTGCTGTGCATCTGTTGAGCTACCCTGTTGCTGATGTCTTCCCAACAATCAAGGATTGATTCATTTTTCGCAGGGATTCATTCTCTAAGAAGTTTGTGTATTTCGTTGTCCCCTTTTGGGTGTGCACCTTAATGTGGTGAGGAAGTATGAGTGTTTCAGACAAGCTGAGAGCAATGCCATCATGAGGGTAGACTCAATTACTAGTGTGAACTCCTGAAAGGGCCACCCAGTGTGGAATGGTCAAAGTGGAGACACCAGACTAAGGATTAATTTACACCAGCAGAAAAGAATGGACAGTTCCAGTTGTGAGGGGGGGCTGGAGAAACTCGTGGAGGGCCACTACTGGGCAGCAGTAGTAGTGGAAGGTGACATTGGACACTCATCTTTCATAGGCAACAACAGTGGCACTCAAGATAACTTTTGTTAGTACTGTATTGCATAGAAGGCGGCAGTGGTAAAGCACTGATGAATATTTCTTGCTTTGAAAACCCCATGATGAGACAGTCCAGAATGAAGCAAGAAATAGTGCTGAAAGATGAGAATCCCAGATTGGAAGACAGTCAGCTATTGGAGAAGAGGAAAGGACAAGTAAGAATAGTGCTGTCACTAATAGTTTAACTGGATTAAAGCTGAAAGGACGTCTAATGGCTGACATGCAAAGAGGTGAGAAAAAAGTCTGATGCTGCAAATATGAACTAAGGTAAACTGGAAACCTTAAAGAAATTAAATGTTTAAACATTGCAGTATTTGGTATGACCAAAGTGGACTGGAATAGGACATTTTCAGTCACATACAAGGTGTTCTATTCTAGAAATGACAAACTCAAAAGAAATGGAGTGGCTTTGAAACTGAGAAAAGATGTAGCACAAGCAGTTTGAGGCTATAATGTAATGTCTGACTCAATCTCAATCAGACATTTTGGAAAACCTTTCAATATAATAATCATTTATGTCTGTGCTCCAACCAGTGCTGAAGAAGATGAAATTCAAAGCTTTTGTGCAAGTATCCAAGAGAAAATTGATCACACACCCCAACAAGACATGCTTATAGGTGTCTGGAATGCAAAAGTATGGAGCAAAGTAAATATTGTAGAAAAAATTGCCCTAGGAGCCAGAAACCAAGCAGGAAAACAACTCATAGAATTATTTGAAGCAAACATTCTGTTTATTGCTAACAAGTGCTTCAGGCAGCCCAATAGACTACTGTAAACGTGTTCTGAATGGCCAAAATGGAACTCAGGTAGATTACATAATTGGAAATACTCTGTCTGCCAAAACAAGATGGAAAGCCGATTGTGGTACTGAGCATGAATTGTTAATATCAAAGATTGGAGGAAGCTGAAAAGGAGCAGTAGGAGAATCGGGGTGCCTGAATATAATTTAATTAACATTTTTTATAAAGTCCTCATAAGGAACTTATTTGCATTACTAAACTCAATTGACTGAACTAAAAGAACTGTGGATTGAAACCAAATATTTTATCAGGGAAGAATGCAAACATACTATAACTGTAGTCAAAAGAAACGAAAAGCCTAGATGGATGATGGAAGAAACACTTGAAATTGTTGAGGACAAGTGAGAAGTGCACAATAAAAACCTTTTCCTTCAACTCTGAATATGATGCAACTTCTGTTTTCTAGAATTTCAGAAAACTGGTTCAAGTAGAGTATACAATATCTCCGTTAGTATTTCATCCTTTCACAGAGCTATTAGTTAACAATAAGGAGCATAATAGGTCCAATTTCAATATATTATTCAGCATTAAAAAGACCACAGAAGTTATCAAACACAGATCAGTATCCTAAATGTCAGTATGTAACATGAAATTATACAAGTGTAATTTTGTAAGGCATTCTGACCAAGTAACAAGGATTGTGTGGGTCGACTGTGCAGTAAGTTGTGTGGTTCCTGTCGCAACCAATTCTGCAATGCACCTGTGCAAGTGCTTCTTGAATAGCACTTTCACCTTGGTGATAGTACAGCTACCACTTACGTAACATCAAGTGATGCAAGCATAGCTACTCAATAGGATTTCAGCCAAAAGGATGGTAAAAATGATGGATTATTTTCTATGGTGTCTAAGTAAAAGTTAAATTTAAATGGTAGCGGGTTCTCATGTGACTGTTGTCAGGGAAATGAATTTTATATCTGCTGTAGGTAAGATACACAATTAAATAGTTTTGTGTATAGAGGAACTTATCTTGAGATCTGTGGATACTAGTCTGCTAAGGCGCAGAAGAACACAGTGATTGAAATCCAGTAGTAAGCCACAATTAGAATAGGCCCATTGAATCAGTGGAGATTTGATGGGCTCATTTCTTGGTATGTTCCACTGATTCAGTGGGCTTACTGTAGCTGCAACTTATAACTGGATTTCAGCCAGCTATCCACATTTTTTAACATTTGCCTACAATCAGCATTACAATGTGTGAATAGATTTTGTTTGCAGTCAGCAAAACCCCTAACAGTGATTGGCTAAGTGGTGTTTGTGAGCAATACAATACTGAAAGAGTTCTAGCTTCTTAGAGGAAATGAAAAAGGGCTGGGGAAAGTCCTCCATGCCTGGCCCCAGGGACATAAAAATTGTTGTAGGTAGCTAGGGAGAGCTTGAGGATTTTAGGAAGGTGAAAGAAAAGAGATAAACACACAAAGATTGGATGAAGAAATAGTGCAGAATAAGAAGCAATTTTACTGTTGACTAAGGTTAACTTCTTATAAAGAATACTGTACAAATTGTCTTCAGTTGCTACTTCTATACAAAAAAATACAGAGGGGGAAATATTCAGTGAATCAGTATGATATGGAAAAATTGTGTAGTTCTGATGCTTGTTTATCACCAGAGCTCAAAATCAGCTTCCCTCATTGCTTAATTTGTATGCATAGAGGCACTAGAATAGTACAGCTAAATGAAAAAGCAAATTGCAGAGATATGCAACACATTGATTACATATGCACAAAGTAATCTCATTACTGTAAAAACAAATAGACGGAGCTCTAATGAAATTGATAAAAGCTTTTTAAAAATATACGACAATGTGGAACAGAACTCCTATGAATCCAATTGAAAACAAGTGTTTGCTTTCCTGTTGCTTCACCTTTACACAAAGGGAATACCTTGTGAAATTGAAAGAGAAAATTCAGTGGGAGTAATTATATTGTGTATGTCTCACTCATGCTGAAAGAGTTTGTTTCCAAATTGGTCAAACTAGGTGGTGTCTTTATGCCAAAATGTGAGACTTTGAATATATAGAATACTAAAATAATTAAGGAGAGTGTAGAAAATGCAGTCCTGAAAACGTACAGTGGTGCCTCGCGGGACGAAAAACTCGCAAGACGAACGGGTCTTGTGAGTTTTTTGGTGCCTTTGGAGTTTTTGGGAGTTTTTTTGGATATTTTTCGTCTTGCGAGGCGGGTTTCCCATAGGAATGCATTGAAATTTAATTAATCCATTCCTAGGGGGGGGGGGGAAGTCAGAAACCAAAAAAAAGTCAGAAAAAAAGTCACTTACCAGGTACAGTAGACCCAGTCCCGCTCCTCACAGTGCCTTGGTAGCCCCGGAACAGCCGGACTCTGTGTGAGCAGAGCGCCGAACAGCTGAGAGTCGGCAACCAGCAGAGAGGCGGCAGCTATTTTGGAGAGGCAGCAGCCATTTTGAGAGGCGACCACATGCTCCTTCTCTCATCCCAGACTGGTACAATGGTACACCATTAGCAAGGAATGTTTTGGTTATCAGTCCTGAGAAACAACCTTGGCTCATCTTCACAGGAACAAACAGTCTCCAGGCACAATGAACACGTGTAAATCCTGGGAAATGAGTACTACAAAACCCATATCCTCACACGGATCAGTGCCAAATTTGGCACAGGTCTGCTCTTTCTCTGTGCCAAATTTGGAGAACTTTGGGCAAAGTGTTTCTCCTTCGTGTCCTCTGTGAATACACACTAATACACACTAATGGGTTAATCTGCGCCTGAGCAGAGCAGCCTCCGGAAACTTCCACAGCTTTAAGCACTTAGTGCTGGGACCTCCCCTACACCTGGCTATATAACTCCACCCCCAGCCCAGTGCTGCAGTTCTTTTTTTGACCGCCGCTGTAGCAGCAGCTTCGCTGTAGCAGCAGCTTCGTTTGGAACTTCGCATTGGAACTTCGCAAGTAGAAATGATTCTGTTCCTTTCTTTGACCTCCCTTTGTTCTTTCTTCTGTAACAAGTTGATTCTTTTGCCTGGGGATAAGGTATTAGCCGGCATTAGCTGTTCCTTGTAAAACTTTACAAAGCCGGCTTTGCAGCCCTCAGGGCTTTTCTCTTAAAGACATAAGGTCTCTTTTACCTTCTTTATAAAATTACCCCCAGGCTTAAGAGCAACAGTTTTCTGTCTGTTTGCAATTTCCTCTTCCTAGCAGGTTTGAAGAGGATGGCTTCTGAGCTTTGCCCCGCCTGTCAATGATTCTCCTGACTGAGGTACAGCCTCTCCGGAGTTTGGCATAGAACAGCCCTCTTGTTTCAAGGGGCTCGTTCTTACAGCTGTTTCGCAGTGAGCTGGGCTTCTGCACAGCCTAGGATTGCCCTTGGAAGAAGAAAGGGCCTCCGTAGCTCCTGCTCCCCACTCGTCAGTGGGGTACAGCCTCTTTGGAGGTTGGCGCAGGAACAGCCCTCTTGTTTCAAGGGGCTCGTTCATACAGCTGTTGACCCCGCAGCGAGTTAGGGCTCTGTCGCCCTGTCCCTTGGAGAAGAAAGGGCCTCCTGCAGCGCTGGTCACCTTCCCCGCATGTCAGTGATTCTCCTGACAGGGGAAGAGCCTCTCCGGAGTTTGGCATGGAACAGCCCTCTTGTTTCAAGGGGCTTGTTCTTACAGCTGTTTCGCAGTGAGCTGGGCTTCTGCGCGGCCTAGGATTGCCCTTGGAAGAAGAAAGGGCCTCCGTAGCTCCTGCTCCCCGCTTGTCAGTGGGGTACAGCCTCTTCGGAGGTTGGCGCGGAACAGCCCTCTTGTTTCAAGGGGCTCGTTCATACAGCTGTTAACCTGCAGTGAGTTGGGCATCTGGAGCCCTGCCCTTGAAGAGGAAAGGGCCTCCTGCAGCGCCGGTCGCCTCCCCCACCTGTCAGTGATTCTCCTGACATGGGGCAAAGCCTCTGCGTGTGATTGGCGCACGACAGCCCTCCTTCGTGGGCGCGTTCATGCCGCTGCCGATTCCGGATAGAGCTGCACGCCAAGGCTGTAGATGTTCCGGCGACATGCGGTAAGCCTTGGGGGATGGTATGGGCCCCTTCAGCTCCCGCAGCTAGCCCTACGTGTCAGTGATATGCCTGACTGGGTTAACACCCTTGGGTGGTTTGGCATGAAACAGCCCTCATTTATCAAGGGGCTTGTTCACGCAGCTGCTATTTCCAAAATCAGTTAGGTGCCAAGGCAAGAGCTTTCTGGCAACATTAACAGCCCTAGCTTTGCCTCTGAAAAGGGGGGGGGGCTGCAACTCCCACCGCTAGCCCTGCTAGACGGTGATATCCCTGGCTGGGGTAGCACCTATTTGGTGGCTGATAATTTGGCACAAAACAGCCCTCTTTATCAATGGGCTGGTTTACGCAGTAGCCTGCGGCCCTGCCTCAGCTGCCGGTGCCAGTATAGGCTCATAGGTAAAGGACTCACAGGAGTCCACCCTAGAACCCTGCTGCTGGTGGGTAAATTTTCCTCAGGTAGGTCCTTTCACGCTGACAAGTTGTGTAGGACCAGTCCCTTTATCCAGTATAGGAGCTATCAGCTCTCTGCCACCGCCACCATCCCGCTCCGCCTGGCATCGTTCTGAGCCACGGGCTATGGAGTGCTGTACGCCTCCACATACGCTTCACTGGTGTAGTGCTCCCTCGAACTCGGCTCCGGCAGCACAGTGTTCGCAGGTTCAACCGAACCTGCTGTTAACCCTTTCGGCTTCTCCGTTCTGGCAACTGTGTTGAGCCTGAGCTTGGTCGGGCTCGTGCTAGGGAAGTCTTCTCCCTTGTTCATCAGAAGGGCTTACCTTATTCAAGATTGGGAGTCACAGGGGGAGGAAGTTTTCCCAACCAATCTTCCTACACCCCTCTCAGTTGTCACAAAGGGTCGCCCTCCTTTCCTATTAACAGATGAGGAGTTCTTTGGCCGCCATGTAGCCACTTACTCCTCTGCCATGGGGGCTTATCTTCACCACTTATGGAGTTTGGTGCTGCCCATTCTGCAGGTAGCTCCTGTGCACCTTTACAGTTCACGCCTCCCACGTCATTAGGAGGCACTGTTGCTGGTGCCTCACGAGCGCACTGCTGCTCGTTACGCCTTTAAGCCAGCATCTAAACAACTGATGGGTCGGGACCTGCCGTTTGTTATTCTTGATAACCTGCTCAAGCTTTAGCCGGCGGCACAGTTATTTGCGGCGTAACAACCGCAAGAGCCTGACGATGGTCCTATCAGCCTAGGGCATCATGGGAATGTCTATGGCCTCAACCCCAAAGTTACCAGCCGCCGCCCCTAGACATGTGGGCAGGCAGTGCCCTGACCGGCAGGATTGCAGGCAGGACCGCAAGACTGAGCGGTCTCTTTACTTCTCTGTCATTGACCAGTTAGTCCGTTTGACTCCTTGTCTTCCCAGCTATGCCACTGAATTCGATGTGCCCCTGTCACAGGCCGTGTTATGGCTGCCTCCACCCCTAACCCCACCCCCCCCAAAAAAAAAAAAAAAAAAACAAGGATGGAGGCCTCTGGCCCGTCCTTGGGGTTGGAAGCCTGAATTCTTTTATTACTCTGCATAGTTTCCATATGGCTTCCTTGGACTCTGTTATTCACTGGTTACGTCCAGGGGGTTGGTTTTTCGTAAGATGCTCCCTTTCATGCGGGCATCTGGTTAGACCGTCATCGCTTTCTCAGGGTTTCACTTGAGGGAATCACTGTTTACCCATGGTTGGATACCTGGCTCCCGGTCGCGGGGTCCAATTCACAGGCTGGTAAGCATACGTCCTTGGCACTGTCCCTTTCGTCAGCGTTAGGACTATAGGTCAACATAGTGAAGTTGACGTTACCACCTACACACTGTGTAAACTGTGTTAATGTGACTTTGGATGCTCTCTTGAAGCAGGCTTTTTCCTCTGCCATCAAGTCTGTGACAATGCATAATTTGTTATGCTCCCTTTTTATTCAGGCGCTTGGTTCCCTACCCTACAGGTCCAGCAACTCCTGGAGCTGATGACATCTACTGCAGATGTGGGACAGTTTGCTCGAACGAGGATGCGGTCCCTTTAAGCCTGGTTTCTCTCACTCTTTCAGATATCTTGCGACCGTCCATCCATGTTGCTCCAGGTGACTCCGGAACACGCTGCTCAACTGGATGGGTGGAACCCCCCTGCCCCCACACCCTACGGACAGGGGGACCCTCTGGTCTCTTGACCCAGTTGGTTCGGTCACTGTTGGATACCAGCCCGCCACACTGCGGGGGGCTTGTCCACGCCACCACGTGGCCCTTCGCCGCTGGTTCATGGTAGTAGCCAGCCTGCATATCATTGTGCTGGAGCTCCTGGCACTCACCAATGCATTTTAGGCCTCTGAGTCCCTGCTCCGGGGTCGGGTGGTCCAGGTCGCATTAGGCAATGCCACTGCAGTTTATTATATAAACAAGCAGGGCGTCACTCACTCGTTACGCCTTCTTTTTCACACCATCTACCTTTCGAGATGGTGTTATGCTCGCCACATTTATCGAGTGGCTGTACATTTGGCAGGCGAGAACACTTCCATGGCACTCCATCTCGGCAGACCAGTCCTGCTCTCACGAGCGGGCTCTCGACGATACCATCTTTCGTTGCCTCTGTCGCTGGTGGGGGACTCCAGGCATGGATGCTTTCGCTTCTTGAATGGACAAGAAGTGTGCCATGTTCGGCTCCCGAGCCGGTGTCGGCCGCGCCTCCCTAGGGGATGCCTTCCTGACCTATTGGTCATGGGGCCTCCTTTACAGATTCAACCTTTTCCCCTTCTTCAAAGGCCTGTTGTTCAAGTCCACCATGAGTGTGCGACCGTCATGCTTGGTCGCCTCGCTACCCATGGTTCTCGATCCTGCTCCCGGGACCTGCAGAATACATCACACTGCACCTGGTCCCTCACCTACTGCCTCGGGACAGGGGTCGGAGGTTTCATCCGGACCTCGGGTTCCCCTACCTGTCGGCTTGGAGTCTTCCCCGACAGTAATGGACGTGCTCCATCATGCTTGCACACCTTTTACCACCTTGACCTACTCCTTTCATGGGTAGGCGTTCTGTCCCTTTGCATCACGACAACATTGGCCTACTAGGCCAATGTCTCTGGACGCACTCCTTCGGTTTCTCCTTCACTTGTTTGCCTGGGACTGGCCCGTTCTACCTGCACGCTATTTCTCCGTGGCCCAGAGAATATGCGCCCTGCCTATAGACCACTGACACCTCAGTGGTCTTTCCAGTTAATTCTTTGGCAACCCTCCAGGCTGCCTTGCTCCTGGCACTATCCTTAGCTTGCAGGGCTGGCTACACTAAGAGCCGGTCCTCCTTTTCTGCAAAGCATCCTTACGGCCAGGCCTTACCTTCTTGCCTAAGGTATTTTCTGCCTTCCATTTCAACCAGCCAGCTGTCCTTCCTGGTCTCTTTCCCACACCATCTTCATTGCTTGAAACAGCTCTGCACGCTCTAGACGTGAAGCGTGCTCTGTCTCACAACGTCTGTCACCTTTGCTGGCTCTCCTTTGGAGTACCGGCTTCCTCTCAGACCACGTCTAGCTGGATGGTCCAGTCCATCCGCCTTCCTTATGATTTGGCAGAGACTCTTCTTCCAAAATCAGTGAGAGCTCACTCTACTGGAGCTGTGGCATCCTCAATGGCCTTTCTCTATCACGTGGACGTCGCAGATGTCTGCCGCGCTGCCACGTGTGCCACTCCGTCTCCCTTGATCTCACCCTACCGCCTGGTAGTCCGGCCGAATGCTCAGGCTGCAGTAGGGCGAGCTGTCCTGGATCTGCACTTTCGTGACGTCCCTCCTCCTGGTTGGTCAGCTTGCCAGTCACCCATTAGTGTGTATTCACAGAGGACACGAAGGAGAAAAGAGGTTACCTACCTGTAACTCTGGTTCTTCGAGTAGTCCTCTGTGAATTCACACGTCCCGCCCTCCTCCCCGCTGTCCGTCACGTGTGCCATGGCATGTTGGGCAGCGGCGGTCGGTTCTTTAAGAACTGCAGCACTGGGCTGGGGGTGGAGTTATATAGCCAGGTGTAGGGGAGGTCCCAGCACTAAGTGCTTAAAGCTGTGGAAGTTTCCGGAGGCTGCTCTGCTCAGGCGCAGATTAACCCATTAGTGTGTATTAGTGTGAATTCACAGAGGACTACTCGAAGAACCAGAGTTACAGGTAGGTAACCTCTTTTTTAGTTAGGATTTTTAAAAAGTAGAAGTGTTTTATACCACCACTCTCTGTTCAGAAATATGTGATCCTAAGTGTCCGTAGATTTAAAACAGTGCATCTTAAAAAAAACACTCATCTTGCTTATCTTGAAAAACAATGGTTGTCCCCACCCACTTTTTTTTATTTGAAAGAATCCAGGTTGCAGGGGCTGAAATAGTGATCCTCGAAAGAGGCCTTTCAAGTGGAAAAAACTGATTTTGATATGAACTGAGGATGTGTGATATAGGATTGCCAGGCAGATGAAACGTCATATGAGCTAGAGAGAAATACAGGTCAATAAAAATTCACAGCTATTATGGAAGAAGTAAAAAAAAAGGAGGGGTGCTTTAAAAAAAGTAATGTAGTGACAGTTCTCTAGAAAGGGGAACATTTTGCCATGTATCTTCAGGGAATTAGTATACAATTTTGTAAGGTATATTCTAAACATTTCTTCAATACAAAAGCACAGAGCAGTTGTGTTTGTCCCAACCCTTCATGCTTTCAGTAAGCATTCTCTCAGGATTTCTGACACCAAGCTCTTGACAGAAGTTTTCAAATGGGAAATCAGTTCCATGTCTCAGGAAATCTGAACCTGAACCAGTCAGTCTGGACCCATTTGAACTATTAACTTGTTCCTGCCAAACAGGAATTTCTGCTTGCATAGGTATTCTGTGTCTGATTGTAAAAATATTAAAAAATATGTTCAGTGGGGATTTGGTGAGTCAGCTCTTCTGTAAGTCCCATTGATTCAATGGGCCTCCTCCAATTGTGACTTATTACTACATTTCAGCCAATGTGTTTGATAGCATGAATACTATCAGAAGATACTAAAGACAAAGAACAACTGCTGTAGATTGCAACACATTGTAATTCCTGGAGTCCTTTTCATTTTTCTTATTTACATTCAGAGATCTACACTGAATGGTGAAAATAGGCTTGAATGAACGTAAATAATGTACTATGGTGGTTAACTCATGGAGTTCCAAGACTGTTTTATGTAAAGAGATGTGATATAATGCAGTAAATTAAAGGTTGTCTAATGACTGAGATACTATATCTTCTGTATTATTGTGTGTGAAGTTTTACTGTTGTTTGAATTTAATTTTTATACAAGCAGTTTTTCTTAAGCTGAAAGTGACTCATAGCAGATGGCACTTTCCTGGTATCTTTTGTTTGTTATCTGACTGACTGTCCTAAAATTAGTATACAGGATTGCTTACAAGAGATACGGAATTTTTTATTCCACAGAGACGGAAGGTTTCAAGATTGACACGACAGGCACCTATCACGGAATGACTTTGAAGTCTGTAACAGTAAGTTGGAAAAAGATTTGTTTCAATGCTATATATGATAATCTAAACGTTTCATATAAGCTTTCCTTTCCTTTTTGTTTTTGTTTCCCACATTGAGAATTTTTTATTGGATTGCATGGAAGCAAACAAAAGTAATTCCCAGTCAATGCCAGGCATGTATGCTGAATTCTTCTTCCTTTGATACTGTTTCAGTTTCTAGCTCTTTCAAATACTGCTATTTCTGGAATGACAAAATTTATATCAATTTAATTTTTATGTATACCTTGCCCTATGGCAAGCATTCAGGTTGAATAAAACACTTGTGTATAAAATAAAGAAGGAGGAGGACCATCCCTTCCAAATGTTTTGATGGTTCATTTTTATGCAGATAGTTTCCCAGGCAGCTGAAAAGCAGAGTGTCTCTTAAAAAATGTTTCAGCCCGTGCTTGTTTTAAATTGTCTGTTTTTATGGAAGTGGGTTGAGCGTTCGCAAACAAATGCTGTTTTGATTTGCCTGCAAGTAGGGCAGATGCTGCAGAACTAGTATAGAAGCCTCATTAAAGACTTTTGCCATCTGTAAGCCTATATAAATCTGATGAATAGATGGCACTAAACAGTCTCCAAAAATCTGTGCACCTACTTCTAGTTTGCTCTCCTAATTTGAACATAAAATAATGCCTGGAATGTAAACGTCTTAAAGCCAATTAGACCTAACTTGTTTAAACTTTCCTCTTTTCAATAAAATTGTTCTTGAAGTTTTTACTATCACTTTCCTGGCGTTACTATCACTTTCCAAATGTTGGTTCTGTGCATCAGTTGGTGGACTTAATTTTAAAGCAGTTAGTTTGGGGTTAAATCTGCATATTGTTAGAGATACCAATTGAGAGTGTTTGTAGGTGTCACAAATATGCAAACATCAAGAGTCTATTTTTTTTTAATAGTATTGGTTGCTGTGAGAGAATGGCATCAACATTCTAGTGTTCAGGATGGGATTAATACATTCCTATTATCACCAGGAATGTGTTTTGCTTGTATTTTGTCAGTACAAAACAGAACCCTTGAATTGAAATAAGATGAAAGAATATTGCTTCGTTTTCAGATACATATTTTTTGAAAGATTATCATGGCACACTATGAATCTTTCTTTGCAGACGAAGTTTTCTTAGTGTATGAAACTAACAGCTTGTCTGAGGAGATGGCTAATGAGCTTGGCAATTGAATTTTACTCCTCGGCTCACATAGACTGAGTTCATGTGTTACATAAAAACTCATAATCTCAATTTCTCAACTAGGACCACCTGCTCATCATATGCAATAAATACCCCAGTTTTTCTAACCTCCAGATAAGCATCCATGAGAAGTTTTTCTTTTGATATATTTATCATCCTCCCTGCCTGCTTATTGTTATGTCAGGTATGGCCAAAAGGAAACAACGTTATAAAATTTAAGCAGCTGATGTAACAAACTACTGTTTGCGTAACAAACCATGTACAGACTTGTGAACTACCGTGTTTCCCCAAAAATAAGACAGGGTCTTATATTATTTTTTGTTCCAAAAACGCATTAGGGCTTATTTTCAGGGGATGTTTTATTTTTTTCATGTACAACAATCTACATTTATTCAAATACAGTCATGTCACCTTCTTCTGGTTGCTGCACAATGGTGGAGGGCGGAGTTTCACTTAACTGGGGCTTATTTTTGTGGTAGGGCTTATATTACGAGCATCCTGAAAAATCATACTAGGGTTTATTTTCAGGTTAGGTCTTCTTTTTGGGAAAACAGGGTAGTTTGAGTAGTGTATTCGCAGCTAGTACTATCTGTACTACAGAGCAGCATACCCAACTCCTCCTATGTTCTGAGTGCCAGCCTCCAGAGAATGTGTAATATCATTATGTTTCTTGAAGATGCTGTTGATAGTGTAGAATAGATTTCTAGCTTTGCGAAAAGGTGTCCTGAAATGTCTGCACACTCCTTGGGTAGAAGGTCTGGTAGGAATCATTGCAGCTTTTCTATATTATTCTGGTGCCCCAAGCCTAGGTGAAACAAGTTGTCTTCATTGACTGCGGAGACTGGAGAAGTTTCTGTCCCTTTCTAGAAGGCAGTTTAGCACAGAAATGAACTGAGAGTGCAATTGCCAATTTAAGGCACATGGGCCTCCTTATTCTTCTGATTTGTCCTAACTCCACTCCTGTTCTGTAATTTTACATGACTTGTTTCTATGAATTTTAAAATTCTTTTGGTTTGAGTGATGGGAAATTGGAGAAAACATGGCTCATTATTAACTCAAGCTTCAAATGTACTGTAGTAAAAAAAAAAGTTATTTCAAAAATATTTGCTTGTGTTTGTTTTCCATTCTGTTATCAGTGATGAGCTCCTGTAGATCTCTTTATACTTTCTGTAGTACAGATGGTGAAGGGTGGACTTTTTTGAAGTAATGTCAATGAAGATTCGCTTGTTTGTCTCTGGAGTAGTTTGTACTTTACTGACATGCTTAGTTATCATACAATGAATGGATGTTTTAATTATTTTGTTGTTGTTGCTGAATCATATCCTTAATTAATTCCAGCAGCTGATTTATGCATGCACTTTTGGTAAAAGATCCTTATTTCATTCTTTTATTTCCTGAAGAATATCGATTGTTTTCTGCTCTATGGTTCCAGCTAATTGAGAGCCTAGTGCACATTCTTTACTGCATCATACAATCTAAAATTGTTGCCCATATATTTCTCCAGTTCCCATTAGTTTATGTTTTTTATTGTGATGGTCTTTGGCTAAATACACACTGGGGTATTTGAACACTACTAGTTTTGAACACTACTAGTTTTGAACACAAACGTTCAAAACGTGAAAGATGTTTTAAAGAATGGTTTCCTCAACATATATGTGAAGGAACATTTGGTTTTCAAAGTTGATTTTTATTTATTCACAATGGCTTTATTTCAGGCTGATATTTCCCTTCCTTAATCCTAAAATTTAGCACAGTACTTCTCATTATATTATTAATCCTTTTGCGATTCTTGGCTTGTTTGTATTTCTCTTTTTACAAAACAAAGGACTAAGAGAAACAAGCTGATTAGTTCTGACTAATCCTGCAGCCTTCAGACTCAGTAGTCTGAGAGCATTCTAATAATGATAGAATTGTAGAGAGGAAATGTAGATGTCAACTTGTCTAAGCGCCTGCCTGTGGTGGCAGTCTTCTGTTAAATATTGCTAGGAGCTGATTAAAAAGCTCTAATGAGAGAGATGCCACCTCTTTCTAAGTCTACTAATTCCATTGTGTGGTTGGAGTTACTGTTCTTAAGTGAGACTTGATAAAAATCTGCTTCAATTGGTGCTATGTGGCATGCTTTGAAGACAGAAGTTTGAAAATGGGGAATTCAGTGACATCTAGTGGTAGTTTAGTAAGAGCTTTTGGATTTCTTTTCTTCATAATATACCTGCTATATTATGATTATCTGTGTGAAGAAAAGTACTGAATAAAATCAGCAATCACAAGTCACACAGCCTGATGTTCTAGAAAGATCAGTCCAAGCAGCTATATGTTGGCTTGGCTTGTAATGTGGAAAAAAAATGACACACATACACACAAATCCAGTTCTGTTTTGACAATATATTTTAGCATAAGCTTGCAGGAATGTAAGTTTTTCTGCATATTTTTGGAATAAAAACCTTGTGTACCTTGGTTAGATTTCAAACATTTATTTGATTTATGTTTAGTAGCCTAATCTTGATGTTCTATAAATGTTTTAACAGCTTTTCCTGTACTCCAAAATTTAATATTTGACAGAGAAGACTACTTCATAAAGTTTACTAAGTATGGTTTAAAAATTATATTCTAGTACATTCAGAGTTTTCTTTAGAAATTGATTTTCTTAGAACACATATAAATATTTTAAGACATGCCAAATAGGCATGGAAGTTTTGGATCTTTTTCCACTACAAGTACCAGAATTCAGTGGGAAATCTCCAGCTAGTATTCTGGTTGCTTTAGGCAAAAAATCCAAGTTCTATCTTTATATTAATGTCAGTGGTGCACATAGTGTTATAAGAAGGCAAGGCATTAAATATAATTGCCTGTTTCTGGTCATCTGAACAAGTGTAGACCAGTTGAATCAATGAAACTTAGATAAATGTTGACCTGTGTACTTTCCATTCCTTTAAAGCTGTGGCAAGGTTGGGAGAGTGTGGCAAGGTGGAAGTGCTATTTACAAAGCACTTCCCACATGTGTGCTGTGTAACACGCAGCAAGGCTTTTGCAGCTAAAGTGAACCAAACAAATACTGTTCCTTCCCTGCTGCACTGCCCTTCCCGTCTCATCCTTTCCCTCTGTTTTTTGCGCTAGCAAAGCTAATTAGAATTTACATTTTCTCAAGCCATCAACTGATATTCTGAATAGTTGTTGTAGGTATAATTCAGATTTAATGCTGGAGAGGTCACTACAATGCATAATTAAGGTTCTTCTTTATGTTGTGTTAAAGCTACATAGTAAGGTTTGATATATCTGACAGCTTTATTGGTTTTGATGCCATTAATAAAAATGGCACAGCCATGGTCCTGTGCCATTGAGATCTGTGAAAACTGTTGTGGTCAAAAGCTCATTGGCAGCGTCAGCTTGGTCATAACTTCAGGTGTATTCAAACCCCAAACTGTTCCCTTGAATTCTTAACACAGTGATAGTGTTAAAAAGTAGAGTTCTGCTGTATTTTATTTATTTATTCAATTTATATCTCGCCCATCTAGACCGAAGTCTACTCTGGGCAGCTAACAATAATGGATAAAAGTAAAAACAATATAAAATAAAGACAACAGTAATAATATAATTCAAGATGGCAAAAGTAATTAGGTGATGACAGGAGGAAAAGCCTGCCTAAAGAGCCAGGTCTTAAGTTTGCTCTAAAAACACCCAGCAAGGGAGCCAGACAGATCTCTGTGGACAGACTGTTCCAGAGGCGAGGGGCCACTGCCGAGAAGGCCTAATTTCTTGTTCTTTCTCTCCGGGTCTCCCTTGGTGTTAGGCCCCTCAGCCGCCCTTCTTGGCTAGAAAGAGTGATTCGGGTAGCTCTAGGTGGGAGGAGGCGTTCTGCTAGATATCGAGGTCCTAAACCATTTAGGGCTTTATATGTCATAATTAACACCTTGAAATCAATGCGGAAACGAACGGGCAGCCAATGCAAGGCAGCCAGAGTAGGGGAAATATGCTGATATTTTCTCACCCCAGTGAGAAGTCTGGCCGCCGCATTCTGCACCATTTGAAGCTTCCGCATCAATCTCAAAGGGAGCCCCACGTAGAGCGCATTACAGTAGTCTAATCTTGAGATTACAAGATCATGGACCAGAGTGGTGAGCACCCCAGCATCAAAATAGGGACGCAGCTGGGCAATCCGCCAGAGATGGAAATAGGCGGAGCGGACCACTGATGCTACCTGGGTTTCCATGGTGAGCGCCGGATCCAGATGGACCCCCAAGCTGCGAACCTCACTCTTCGCGGTGAGAGTCACTCCCCCAAAAGAGAGGGAGTTTCCCAAACCACCGATGGCAGGGCCACCCACCCTCAGGACCTCTGTCTTGTCCGGATTCAACCTCAGTCCATTCTCCTGCATCCATTGCAGTACAGCCTCCAGGCAGCGCTGAAGGGACGGAACAGCATCCACTGTTGTTGGAAAAAAGGAGATGTAGAGCAGGGTGTCATCAGCGTACTGATGACACAAAGCCCGACACCCCCTGATGACCCACCCAGCGGCCTCATGTAGATATTAAAGAGCATTGGGGAGATAATCGAGCCCTGAGGAACCCCACAATTGAGACTCCACAAGGCCGATATACTCTCTCCAAGCTGTACTCTCTGAGGACAGTCCTCCAAGAAGGATCGGAGCCAGGCAAGCGCCAGACCACTGATTCCCAACTCGGAGAGCCTCCCCAGGAGGATACCATGGTTAACGGTATCGAAGGCAGCTGAGATATCGAGGAGGACCAATAGAGATGCTTTGCCTCTCTCGGCCTCCCTCAACAGGTCATCAAACAGGGCGACCAATGCCATTTCTGTGCCGTGGCGTGGCCTAAAGCCCGACTGGAACGGATCCAGGGCATTGGTTTCATCCAAAAGGAGCTGGAGCTGGTCAACTACCACCCTCTCTACCACTTTGCTCAGGAAGGAAACATTGGCGACGGCCTATAGTTGTCAGTGTCATCCGCCGCCAGATTTGGTTTCTTCCTGATGGGCCTAATGAGTGTCTCCTTGAGGGCAGGGGGAACCTTGCCCTCCTGGAGATACCCATAAATTTTTGCAGTGGCCCATTCAGTTGTTACAGGCCTGGCTGCTTTGATTAGCCAGGCCGGGCAAGGGTCAAGGGAGGTGGTGGTGGCATGACAGCGATCAAGCACTTTGTCCACCATATCTGACGTCACAGGCAGAAAGTGATTCCATCTTATTGGGCAAGGCAGAGCGGTGGATGTCTCTAGGGGGGAACATGCATCTTTCATCAGCGGCTGTGCCTACTCCATGGCAGTACCTCACCCAACCTCCTCCTCTAGTTCACCAGACAGCAGTTACAGGAGTGTTTTATCATCTTTTTTTTTTTCTTGGCTGGATATCATGCGCAGCAAAGTAGCAACTGAAGCCAGTTGCCTTCTCATTTCTAGGGCCCAGAGGTTCAGATATTAAGTGGACATGTTGGTAGGTAGGAATCTTCACTTTGCTTTGAAATCATCCCAGCCACAGTGATAGAATTAAAATTCAGATAATCTGAGTACTAGGGCATCCTGGGAGGACCCAAGAGAGATTTTTGTGGAATTGTGTTTTGGGGATATTCACACACACATTCATGCATTCAGATGGTTTGGCCTTTCTTTTCAAGCCCTCCCACAATTTGCTGGCTTTACAGGGCATGTGTTTTTAAAAGAATTAATTTGTTTGGTTGTACAGTGTAACCCACCACCATCAGGAATATAATTTTTTATATATTCTTATCAATATGTTTCATCTTAATTTATATCATGTGCCCCATCTCTTTCCAAAAATATATTGATTCTTGTGTTGGGGTATAACCTTTATGTTTTGTAAATACATGTTCTATATAAGGGTTCCAGATCTTATTAAAACTATTTTCTTTCAGTAATCATTTTCTAACTTTCAATTCACAAGTTAATTTATCATTAATAGATAGATTCCACATCTTATTATACCATTCTTCCAACATCAATTGATTATTATTCTAAAATTATTTTAAAATGATTAATTTGAAATTATGAGTAGGAAAAAATTTTTAACCTTTTCCTTTGCCTGTCCTGCCTCTGCTTCCCTGTATAAAAGGGTGGTCTGAAGAGGTGAGAATCTGCTACTACATGTGAAGGCTCTCCAAATAATCAGTTTTCAGGGTCCTCAGTTACATGGAAAAGCTCTGAATATACCGTTTATGGGGGCAGAGTGAGAACTCACTCCCTGGTCACACTTTCAAACTAATTATTTTTTTAATTGTCTGAATGGGCTTATGTTGATATGGTAATGTGTGTAACAGGGCTGATGGTCATATCAAACAGTATGGAACTCTTCTAATAGGATGATGTGATTAATGTACTGTGTTTCCCCAAAAATAAGACAGGGTCTTATATTAATTTTTGCTCCAAAAAACACATTAGGGCTTATTTTCAGGGGATGTTCCCCCCCCCATGTAGAACAATCTACATTTATTCAAATACAGTCATGTCATCTTCTTCTGGTTGCTGCACAATGCTGCACAATGGTGGAGGGTGGGGTTTCACTTAACTGGGGCTTATTTTTGGGGTAGGGTTTATATTACGAGCATCCTGAAAAATCATACGAGGGCTTATTTTCAGATTAGGTCTTATTTTCGGGGAAACAGGGTACTTGTGTGCATTGTGTGAATAAGCTGAATTGTGTCACTTACTATTATGACTTGAACCAGTAGCATCAGAGCCAAATCTGAATCAAAAGCCTTATGCAGGGATGTAAATGGTGAACATTTTTGCATTTTTTTGGTTCTTTTGGGACATAATTGTTTCATTTTCATTTTTTTGTGTGTGTGTCTCATTTATTTTGTCTTACTTTAAAAAGAAAGCCTTTTTGGATTTATTGTGCCCCCCTTCATGTTTTCTGCACTCCAAAAAGGCTGGCAAATGCCTAAAACCAGTCCAAAAAAGCAGAGGCAAGACAATGACTTAATATACTCAAAGAGCAAGCAACAGTACATGAGAAAGAAAGAAAAATCACCATCAGATCTGTGCAGGCACTAGTTTATATTATCACATTCATCATCCCCATCAGAAGGATAATGAATGTGGAAAAACATGCCCCCTACTCCTAAAACAAATAGCAAGCAAACAGATAATGCAATCAAAATCCCCCAATCAAAACTATAGGGGGGATTTCTCTCAGCCCCACAACACCATTTAATGTCTTCCCTTCTTTGAGTCCATCAGCAACATCAGGCAACAGCAGAAATCCAAGAAAGGAAATGATCAAAGGAGAAGAAAATGGAGGGGAATCCCCAAATGAATAAGGGGGAATCGAATTTGAAACAATCCTAGAGAGGCATGCTTGCACAGGCAGGCTGCCTAGTAGCAGCAGAAGCAATCCAAAGAAATGGGAACAGTACCCCACTTCCAATAAGAGGAAAGAATCCAAGATAGAGGTAGGGTAGGCAAGCAGCAATCCAAGATGGAGGGCACCAGGAGCTCAGCAAGATGTAATCCCACCCACAAGGCAGGACAGACGCAAACAGCACTTCATTGGATTCCAGGGCCTCTTAACAGATTCAGAATTCTGGCCCCCAGCTGCTGACAGCCCCTACAACACAACTTGATGAGAAATTTCTCAGACTATTTGACAGACAAAGGGTAAAAGAGAGGACACTGAAAGGTTGTACAAAAAAGGGAACATGAGAGAATCAGAAAATGTTTATATACTCTTCTTTCATAAATACACATTATCCATATTTTAGAGGCTCATTTGGCAGTGACTGAAACAAAAGAGATTGCACAAAAAAGGACTTCTATCATGTTTGGACTCTTTTGTTTAAACATAAAAGTCTCATCTGTAGTCTCAGAAGAATTTCATTGTCTGTTCTATTTTACAAACATGGAGGGAAAAAAACCTCTAATAGATTTTACAGAGAGAATTTGAAAGAAACGTAGCTGGGTAGCAAGTGGTTATAAGGCAAAAAATATAACTGAGGCAAATAGTCAAATTAAATTGCAAAGGTTGGCACTTTTAGGAACAAAAGAACCTGTCAGAATTATTAAGAATTTGAGATTCCAGTAAAATTAGCAAAAACAACAACAACAAAATAAATAAATAATACTTAAGATTGGTGGAGTCCCTAACCTTGACTTAGAATTACATTGCATATACCAGTTTGAAGGGCAAAAAACAGAATGGTAGCAGCTACAGTGATTTGTCTTAGCCATGTCCAGCTATAGCTAGGATCAAGAAAAAATGCTTGCAAAATGTTTCTATATGATGTCCATTGTTAAGGAGGATGGAAGTGGTGGAGGTCAGCGTAAGATGCTGTAGTAGGAAGGGGACACTTGAAAGCACATATAGAACACCTTCCAGGCTGTTTTAGATCTCCACATAGTTTTAGCCTGATATCGCAAAGTTGCGAGTTGTCAGCCTTTGAACAAGTTAAATGTATTGTTAACATATAGGTGTTCTGCAATTGGTGCCTCCAAATGTCCTTTTGCTTTGGAAGAATTTCTCATCCTGTCATTCTGGAGTTTGTTCCTTGACCTTAGTTGGTGAATATGGTTTTGATATAGATGCCATATTTTACTGTAGGCTTTGGCTAGAGCTTTCATTAATGTCCAGGGAAGAGAACTAGTAGACTGCAAACCGCGGGTTCCCAACCTGTGAGTTGTGACCCCCAAGGGCATTGCAAAGTGTTTTCTGGGGGAATCATCAGGTTTAAACAAACCAGGGGTTTCTATCCGTATGCCTAATCCATACCCAAGGTAGTTTTATTTGCCAGAGCTTTTGAAAAATCCACCTTTCTGTGAAAGTAACTCAGAGAGAAAGACAATACAATTATTTCACCCATAGAAAGTCTTCCAGGGCTTAAGCAGTGTTTGAGAGGTTGTCCTCCCCCTCCACTTCCACAGGAATTGATAGTTTCCATATTCTGAATGATGTACCTGAGCTACACCTGAGGTGAGCACAGAGTTCGGAGCAGCTGGGTTGGAAGTGAGGCACACAAAGGGAACTTTGGGCAGCTAATTGAGTGTAGAGGAACAAAGTGAAGAGCCCCAGAAGAAGAAAGGAAATATGGGGTTGAATTAAGCAAATCAAAGAAGCGTTTGTGTTTCCCATCTTCAGCATACGTACTCTTTTGCCTGCGGACCATTTCTGTCAGGTCCATGTGAAGGGGGTGGAAATTGAGATTCCAAAGAAAGGTAAACTGCAGTGGCGGTGGAGCCTTCCTTATTCGTATTTATTTAATTGTGTTTGTGGATGGGGAGATCACAGAGGAGCTGGAAAGTTTTAGGTTAAGCCAGCCCAGGATTTATGGTTTCTTCTGTTCTCTTTTAATAATATATTGAGGCATGTTTTCCTTACCCTATAAAAATGCCATTTTATGCAAATATGGTGGGGGTTGCAGATTACTTGGCTATTATAAAAGTGGATTGAACTTTAAAAAGGTTGAGAAATACTGCTGGAAATAAGCAAGCCAACTCTGCAAGATTATTATTATTATAGTAGTGGAAAAAAATAATTTTCAGATGTTGAAGTTTAAGTATTACAAGTCTGTCACAAGGCAAGTTTTCTGAGAAGTATGTGCCCTTTATCCTAACAATTTACTGTGCTGATAATTTGTGAACCATGTATGGTATCTGTAGTGACCGAGGTTTGATTGAAAAAGGGTTTGATGTCAGATTTTTGTGCAGGTTTCCTCCATTTCTGATATAGCAACATAGAACTGCGAAAACAAATTATTGCAGTCACTTGCCTGTGAATGACAGAGCAGATTTTAAGGAACAAACAAGAATGGAAAATGTGATTGTCCCATGCATGTTGTTCCTGCTGAACAGGAAAACAGTTCCTGTAATCCAATTTAAAACCTGCTAGTTATATTTAAGCTTTCCCTTTCCTTGATTTTGGCTCCTGACTTTAATAGAATTCAGACACAACAGTTGTGTTTGCAGCCACAGTCTTTGCAATTAAATTCTGACTGGAAAGGAGATTAGTATTTTGATCTTTGAAGGGAAATTATCTGTGAAAGGTAGATCACAATTTACTGAGTTTTCTAAATTCTATAAAGAGCGTTGTAAGGAAAGCAGTATACTTTCAGAGATGTTATGTGTGCCTCAGTATACTTTCAAACACATTATAAAAACTGTACAAGAGTTTCTCATAAGAAGAGTGCAGAAAGTAATGACTTCAAAGCTTATGCACTAAAAGTTCCTAACACGGGATAAGGCCTTCTCTGTTTCAGCTCCCAGGTGAGAGAATGCTGTTATTAGGAGGTTAGATTGGTCCCCTCCCTTTTATCCTTCTGCCGACCTCTGGTTTGAGCCTCATTTTTATTGATCTTCATTCAGTCTGTTACCCTGCCCAGCTATGAGTTTAGCTCTTCCACTGCTTCACCCAAATTAAATGAAGAAGAAAGATTTGAATATTGTCTGCATATTCATTGCACCTTACTATGAAACCCATAATAACATCTCTCAGTGATTCCATGTAAGCCTATGGCATAGGATAGAACAGTGGTGACGAACCTTTTTGGGCTCGCGTGCCCAAACTGGAAAAAAAACAAACAAACGGGGGGGGGGGAGGAACCGGAAGTGGCAGCGGAAGGGGGAATCCCGGGCACGGAGGTGCCCCGAGACCCCACTCCGGATCCGCCGCCAGCACCAGCTGCTCTGGATCCTGACCCCGCCGCCTGTCCGGGCACCAGCACCGCGGTTGCAGCCACCTGCTCAGGTTTGGCTGAGGGGGGGAGTAGCGATCCGGCGACTTATGGCTCGCGTGCCGGCAGAAAGGGCTCCGCGTGCCAGCTGTGGCACACGTGCCATAGGTTCGCCATCGCTGGCATAGAACCTGATAGGCAAAATCCTGTTGGCATAAATCTGTGATGGCATAACCTGAACTGGGTGTTGGAAATATTTAGTTTAAACTAATGGAAAGCTTCTTACTATCTATTTTCTTCCTATTCCCTCCCTGCTTTCAGATTCCAAGGCTCTTTAGGGCTCCTTTTTGCACTGGGGAAGCCTTTGGGAGCCCTATGATAGAGGGGGGAGCTTTTAATAGTCAAAAATCACTGCAGATCACTTTCCTAAGGCAAAAGGGAGCCCTGGGAAGCCTCAAAACATGAAAGGGGGTGGGATTAGGAAGCTTTCTATTAGTATAAACTAAATATTTCCGATGCCCATTCCAGGTCATATATTTATGCAATAGGAGTTTACTCAGTAAGTTCCCATACCAGAAATGGCAAGGAGTTGAGTGGTAGTTTCTCAGTAACGGTTCTGGAGTGGAACAGGGTGGAGTGGAACCATCACAAAACCATGCTTCCAGTTTACCATCTAGACAGCTTGTTGAAAACATGTCACAGTTGAGAAGAATCAACAGAGTTTATTCCCCTTTTTCTCTCCTGGCCTCAGTCATTCCCTAAGAGCAACTCTGCTAAGTCATTAACTTAATTTACCCATTCTTCTGACAGAGAAAGGGTACAAATAACAGAGCTCTTTTGCAAACTAAAACAAAAGATTTCTGGTGGGAAAGTGGTGCTAAGTCAATAATTGAGAGTTTAATCAGCACTGAACACAGCATGATCAGTGGATTCCCCCCTCCTTTTGGGGGGGGCTAGGAATGTGCTGTATATTAAGGAGTGTGAGTTACAATATGGCAACATCTAATACAGGGATTTCGATAAAAGAATGTTAAACTTCTAATGAGGGAGAAGGACAGCTGCCATTCTTTATACATTTCTCTTTCATTTTGCTTTGTCAGCTAAAGCTTTTCTTGACCTATCAAATAAATATAAAGCCCTACAAAAATATGCTGGGAGACAGGGTGAGAAACCTTTTGGAATTATCCTATTGAGAATTACTGGTGAAATTGCATTCACTTCATTCATACTGTGGCATCATTTTTGAGTTGTTCTTTTAAAATTGTTACTTTTATTGATCTAATGAAGGAGTTCCTATATGACTTCACGGTTTGCATTTTGGGGGTCAATATGCCATTGTTTTTTCCATCCACCCTTTTAGCCAAGGTGTTACCTAAACTCAAGAAACTGTACAGAGATCTGGAAACGTGTTGTTGTTTTTTAAAGACAACTTTATTTCACTTAGCTTTAATGAATATGATTTAGGACCAACAGAATCTATTGGCTTTAAGGTTTTTTTCTTCTTCATTTTCCTTTAATTTTAACTGTATTCTGTTTTAAAGGCATTCATGATTGCTATGTTGTTAACTCCCACTGTAGCCTGAGGGGAATGGTTAATATGCAGCAATTTTGAGTTACAGATCAGTTAGCTCCTAAAGTCAGCTATGGCCTTACCATCATTCAGATAGTGTTATGGTGAAGCTGTCAGATTTTAAATACTTAGGAGAGCTCTTACAACTGTTGCCATGGTGATAGCATGAAGGCAACATGGTAGTTTCATCTGTATCAGTATTTGGCCAGATCCTTTTATAGTCATTTAACTATTAAAAGATGGTACTCTCTACAACCGGGTTACATCTCTTTGAGTTTGACCACAATAAACTGTAGCAGCGATTAACATTTACCCTGTAAATGGAAGTGTACTTCAGCATTAAATAGAAGTTCGCTATATTTTTGCCTTTTTTCTGTTTAATATTCATTGACTGATTTCTGTATAGATTTGCTTTGAAATTATCAACCTACTATTATACTTTCATGTCAGTTTCCTCCACTGATATTACCTCTACTATGGCTAGAGTTAAGTATGCCTGCAATCAGGATAATTGCATAGCCATTTGAGATTTTGTTGAGGGAATGGACTTCCGCCTTTCTTTCCTTTGTGCTTTTTTATGTCTCTTGCCTGATTGGACAAATGAAAAGACCTTTTGAAACATCGTATCAAAGTTAAGAAAATATGAATGTTAAGGAAGTATTATGTACTTGTTTAAGTTATTATAGGATACATTTTTGTAGTTCAATTAATTCCACTAAACAGCAGTGTGCTTCACAGGCGTTTATCTTCTTCAAAATACCAATGAAATAGAGTGCTTTCTCCCCTTCTTACTCATAGAGACTTGCCCAAAATCAACTACTGAGTGATGAGATGGCCCTTGTACCAGTAGATCTGTTGACAAAGTAGCCAACTAGAGTCTAGCACAGATCTAGAGGACCTCTAGAATGTGGCCCAGTTGTTGGACTGCAGTGCTTTTCCCAAGTTATATATTCATTTGTATGTGTATGTTTTCTCTTTCATTCTTTTCTGTAGACACAAAGAAATGACTTGTCCATGAAAGTGCACATTAAAAAATATAAGTCTTTAATGTGCCACCACATTTTTGGCTTTTTTTTTTTTTTACTTTTTATTTCTATTTGCTTTTACCTATAATGTTTGCACAGACCAACATGACTACCCCTTCTACAAAGAAATGAGAAAGAAATAGAAGCCTGGATGGCAGGTGTATTTGGGAGCTTAGAAAGCCAACCATTGGCCCCCTCTATGTGGGGCTGCCCTCGAGGCTGCCCTGGTGACTGCATCAGGTCCAGAACATGGTGGCCAGATTGGTGGCTGGTGTGAGCAAATGTGATCACATCATCCAGTTCTGGATAATCTCCACTAGTTACCCAGTGTGTCCCAGATCAGGTTCAAGGTTTTGACATTCACATATAAAGTCCTTCATGGTTTGGGAGCATGTTAGAGCATCTTTCCCCAATGTCATCTGCCCAGCCCGCCAGATCTTCACAGGCCAGGCTCCTCCGTGTAGCCATCCTGAGAAAGGTCGGAAATTCATCTGCTACAGGCAAGGCCTCTGTGGTGGCAACAATGCTGTGAAATAAGCTTCTGGAGGATTTGCGCCTGGCTCCCTCCCTGTACTCATTTAGGAGGCAGTTGAAAATGTTACTTTTCAGGGAGGCCTTTTACTCCAACCATGGATGAATGTCTTGCCTCCACTTTGCTTTACTGTGAAAATTTGTTTTGGTGCCATTGGTTTTATGTTATTGCTATTTGTGCAGTAATTCGGTGTTTAATGTTTGTTACTCTAGTTTTTACTGCTTGTAAACCACCTAGGACAGTGCTCTGACACTAATGGGTTGGTATATAAATTAAAGTAATAAATAAATAAATACATAGCTGTAGCATTTAGAGAACTAAAGATATTAGCTATTGTGCTGTGTGGCTAGTTTTCTGAATGACTGTCTCACCACTGTTCTTCATGGTTAGGTGTGCACATGCTTACGTATATAATTCAACTTCTCTTTGTCTCTCCCTAGAGAGACAGAGGTGTTACAGTTAGGTACACACAGCCAGACATTCATTCATAAAGCCAGCTACAAAATACTGCTGCTAAAGTATCTTTAGATGTAATCTTTCTGGGTACCCATGTTTGTTTGTCTCTTTGTATGGTTAATCTGTGTACATTGTGTGCGTTTTCCAAAGTTTGCTATGGCCTCACCCACTGCTGGAATGGCCAGTGGGTTCACATCAATATAGTTAGATCATGACAGAAAACAAGATATCTAACCATAGTCTAATGCCCTGCCCATCATATGACATTAGCCTTCATAGTTTAATGATGGATTAAGAATAAAATGTGCAGTTGCATTCTGTATACTGTGAAGGATCACTAACATATGGCTTCATCTTCTCTTTCTAAAAGTAAGGATTTTGTTTTTTATTTTATGTGAAATTTCTTCAAAAATCCATACTAAATATTTGCAGAGTTCTTTTAGTTTTTTAACACACCTGTCTCTTACTCATGTTGTAAATAATTCGAGAGAACATATTAAAATAGGATGATGCCTCAAACCAAGTCAGAAGATTGGTTCGTTTTGTTTAATCTTGCTTCCAGAAACTCTTGAAAATCTCAATAAAAGTCTTTTCCTACCTAGCCATTTGATTTCTATCAAATCTTGAATCTTCTTTGTGTGAGATATATGCTGTTCCACTGAGTAATGTCCTCTTGGCTTTTTGTTACTCATGAAAGCTTGCACAATCTCATTAACCTGCTTGCAGTATTATACTTAGATTTTAAAATTTTGTTTCATAGCATTGGATACCTGTTCAGATGAGTTGTGGTATGAAAATATAAGTTAGAATATAATCCTTTTTAGAGTTCTTACCAAGAAGACCACTTTTTTTTTACGTTAGGCTTCTGAACTTAGTAGAGATGAAATAGAGATCCAGCATTCAGTTATTTTCTGTTAATACAAAGTTGTTGTTTTCTTACAAAGAAAGAAAGGTTAAGGATGGGAAGTTCTAAGTTCTTCTGTCTGGTCAATGGTCTAATTGTACTCATGTAATTATATTGATTGTGTATTCAGGGAATACCACGTAATGTACTCTATGTTCTTCTGCAGTCTTTACTTGGTTAGACTTAAATCTGCTTATTTAGATGTATTGCCTCCCCCTTCCTGCATAGCAATAGGGTGGATAGTAAATCTACTTATTTATACACAAGGTGTGCCAATACCATTTCCTCTATATTTATACATTTCCCTTTGGTGCTAGGGTCATGACCAGGTGAGAATACAGACAGTAGACAAGGTGAAAATACATTGCTAATGCAGGATTGAGGCTGCAGTTCCTAGTAATTAATACCTTGACAGTCCCATTCCTTAGTTTAAAATGCATTATTACTTTGTCTGTTGTGTGTCATCACCTGGTCATGTTGAAGTAGACTAAAAAGACTACTGCTTTGGAAATCTCTTCAAATGTTCTTACCCAGTTTTATCCAGTTTAAAATGATAGCCAAAGTACCGTATTTTTCTGTGTATAAGATGATACTTTTGTCTAAAATCTTTAGACTAAAAATTGAAGGTCGTCTTATACACAGAAGTAAGCCAAGGAGAGAACCACACGATTGCAAAACTGCCCATACCTTTCCTCTGCTTCCTTCAGTCATGAGGCTTAGCTTCCTACAGTCAGGAGATTTAGCTTCCTCCAATTACGAGCTTTATGTAACTGACGTCAGCTGATGCTGAACAAACCAATTGGAGCGCACCTCATTGGAGGTGGAACATGTAGGCAGTGCTCAGATGCAACAGGGACTGATAATGTTGGAGCGTTCTGAGCCCAGAGGCTGAATAAAATGATATACTCAAAGCTAAGTGTGATGCATAATATGACAGTACTGGTATGTAAATGTTACCTAATGACTAAATAAAAATGTGTTCTGTTTTATGCTTAAATATTGAGTTCTTAATTTTGGGTTATAAAAGTGGGGGGGGGCGGAAAAATACTTTGGTAGGTCTTAAGAATTATCCTAATTTTTGCTATGAAATCTCATCAAGAATGAGATGTACAACAAGAATACGATTATTGTTGGTGGACTTTTGAAAGCCACAGTAGTGGGCAGAACATTTTTTTAAATGGATTAAACAGGAGTTAACTCTGTGGATGTTTCTGCTTATTGGGTTGGTGTGCTGATGCTGTCATGACAAAGGCACCCATGGTTTATTTCAAGAAGCTGTAAAAAAGAAGACCGATGCTAAAGTTTCTAATGCATATTAAACTCAGCTCATTATGAAATGATAACTGTAAGGCTGCAAGCTTGATTAATTTGACTGTAGCCTGAGACCTCTCCATGATGGACATACCAAGCTCCTTCTGAGGTCCACTGTTTATCATTATTTCCATCTTGTTGAAGAACCAGCTTGATTGAGCTTATGCACATTTAGATTTTCATCTTAGTTGTACATTTAGTAATTGCTCAGTTGAAAATATAGGGGAATAGTTGTCAGCCTCCTGGTAATCCTGTACATCTGTATGACATCTACTAACATAAAACACTTTTGTCTTTTTGTGGAGCAGCAAGGTTGGCAGCCTGGTGTGCTCTTGCAATTTTGACCTACAACTTCAATGAGCTCTAGCCATATGTCCTGTGATAAGGAGTTATGGAATTTGTACTCCAAATCATCTGGAGCCTAGGTTCTTAATCTATGGCCCACAGACCCCGGGGGGCTGTGATGTCCTCACTGGGTGTCCCTGAAGGCTTGAAGAAATGTTATGGTATTTTGCAGTTAAGAAAGAAAGAAATCTTAATTTCCTTTGCTTGTTTGTGTAAAATTTGGCTTCTCTAACCTACTACCCCCATTAAAAACAGACAAGTAAAATCGGTTATGAAAATAGCTGTTTGATAGTAAATAACTGTTTGATATTTCTGCCCATGTTGACAACATACAAGTGAGTGGTACTGAGTGGCTGAGAGATAGCATGTGACATTTCTCGCTGCTGCGCAGACAATCAGAAGCCATGGGAAGAGAGAATTGGAGTCAGTCAGTGTGAGTGAGAGTCCAGACTGACTTCGTGATCATGTTTCTTCTTCGATTTCTGCTAATAAAACTTTTTTGTCATTGTTGGGTTCGATATTGTCGCAGTGAATTTCATAACAACACATTTTGGCTGAACCTCAAAATGGATTGCTGGGTGAACTTGAAGCATAAAAGAATTGATGATGTTGATGAGGATGTGTCTTGTTGAAAGCAAAATGAAGTCATCTTAAAAAAGGAATATCAGTCGATTGGCTTAGTGTGTAGAGGTCCTGAAGACAAGCAACTACCACAATGTGTTTTGTGTTACGAGATATTATCCAACAAGGCCATGAAACTGTCAAAATTGCAAAGACATCTCAATATTAAATAGAAAGAACATGCCACAAAGAACATTGATTTTTTTCAGAAGTAAGGAGCATGAGCTTCAGGAAAATAAGAAAATTGGGGGGGGGGGGGGGAGAAAGACTGCAACTGGTTGTAACAATGAAAATGCAGTGAAGGCCCCATTTGAAGTTTTTCAACTAATAGCAAAAACTGGAAAACCGCACATAAAAGCTGAAAAACTTGTATTACCTTCTGCAAAAATCATGGTTTCTGCATTGATCAATGAGAAAGCTGCCAAGGACTTTTCTTTAATACTTTTGTCAAATGACACAGTTAAGAAGTGAATTGATGGTTTATCAGCCTATATCAAGGAACAATTATTAGAAAGAATTCACATGTCCCCCTACTTTGCACTGCAATTGGATGAAAGCACAGACATAAAAAACAAAGCAGTCTTACTGTGCTACATTAGATATGAGCATGAGAGAAATGTTTTCGAAGATGTACTGTTCATCTCCTCATTGGTACGCACTACAGCTGAATAAGTATTTAACAGCTTCAACAAGTTTATAACATCTCACAACATGGATTGGTTGAAATGCATTGGAATTAGCACAGATGGGGCACAAGCAGTGTCTGGAAAGCTTACTGGACTTGTACCATGGATTAAGGAAATCATACCAGGGGTGACTTGGTACAATTGCTGCATACTTAGGGAAGCTCTGGTTGCTAAGAATATACCAGAAAAACTAAAACAGACCTTAAATGAATCAGTAAAAATTGTCCATTTTTAAAAAGCAGATCACTTGAGTTCAAGACTTTTTGAACATCTTTGCAAAGATATAGACAGTGAACACCACCAACTTTTGCTACACTGTGAAGTTTGTTGGCTATCACGAGGTAAGTTTTTTCCCCCTCATTTTTGGGAATTGAGAGACAAGATAAGATGATTGGAGAAGCATGGAGTTGCTTCATGAAGAAGCAACTTCATCTCAATGATCGTTTGATAGATTTTTCCTAGTTAGTCAAATCAGCATATTTTTCAGATATCTTCACCCATTTAAATATGCTCAACGTAAATCTTCAAGGAGAAGAAGTTACAGTTTATCAAGTTGAAGACAAGATCGAAGCAATGATAAAAAAGTTGAAATTGTGGCATCATCACTTGTTGAACCAAAATTATGAGAAATTTCCAAACCTCACAAATTTTCTTGATTCCTCCGACGAAGAGTTATTTGAGGAGGACACATCATCTGTCGCACAACATTTGGAATATTTGCAGCATAACTTCTGTGAATATTTTCCTGTTCCTAATTCAAGCAAAAACTGGATTAGAGATCCCTTTTCAGTTAATGTGTATGAACTAGAAATATCCATTGATGGTGCTTTGAAATTGTAGTTCAAGGAAAAGTCCCTTCCAAATTTTTGGGCAGAAAAGCAGATTTTCCAGAACTATCAAAGAGGGCTGTGAAAGTATTGATGCCTTTCGTAACGACATATTTGTGTGAAAAATCATTCTCTGCTCTTGTTTATCTTAAAAAAATTAATATAGAAACTATTTGAAAAATGTAGTCAGAACTCAGAATACAAGTTTCAGCTATTAAACCCGATATAACAAGGCTTGTAAGTGAAATGCAGCACCAGCCTTCTCATTAATTTTAATTACATGAATATAACATGCTCCCCTTTTTTTCCACCCAACTTGTGTTTAATGAGGTACAATTTTGTACAAACTATATTCACGTCATTTTCTAGCTTTCATTCTCATATGGTGTTTTGTATTGGTGTGTCATATTAATTATTTCATGTGCTTGGAATTTCAATTTATCCACAAGAATTAAAGCCAATTTTTATTCAGAATATCAGGCACAGTCAATTAAAATTATAAAGACATTGACTGGTATTATATAACAGATACAAGTTTTAACCAAAAAACCTATTTTTGGTTTTAGCCAGTTTTAGCCATGCCCATGTTGAATTATCGTCATTCATTCCATTGATATTTCTCAGGTGTTTTTCAGGTAGTGGTTTATTTTTCTAACTGTTTAATTTATTTTCAAATTGTTGTTTCTTATGTTCAGCCTTTGTTTGTGTTATTTTCAAAGTATTCTGCGTTTCCACCACCTTAAGTAATTTTTCTCTACTTGTACTAATATACCGTATTTTTCCGTGTATAAAATGACACTTTTTCCTTAAATAATTTGAGAAAAAATTGAGGGTCGTTTTATACACGGAAGGCAGCTCTTTACCACTGCCTTTTGCGAAGGTACGGGGCTTAGCAAAAAGGAAGGGGAGTCCTTGCTGCCTTCCTTTTTGCTGAGCTCCGTGCCTTTTCAAAGGACAAGGGGCACTGGGCTTAGTGAAAAGGAAGGGGAGTCCTTGCTGCCTTCCTTTTTGCTAAGTTCTGTGCCTTCTCAAAAGGTGAGGGTGCGGGCGCGCCAGGCTTTAGCAAAAAGGAAGGGGAGTCCTTGCTGCCTTCCTTTTTGCTAAGCTCCGTGCCTTTTCAAAAGGCAAGGGGGGCGCGCGGCAGGCTTTAGCAAAAAGGAAGGGGAGTCCTTGCTGCCTTCCTTTTTGCTAAATTTCGTGCCTTCTCAAAAGGCGAGGGTGCGGACGCGCCGGGCTTTAGCAAAAAGGAAGGGGAGGCGTTGCTCTGTGCCTTCTCAAAAGACAAGGAAAAGTGGCAGTTACTTTGACAGCCGCTTGCCTTGCCTTTTGCCAAGGCACGGGGCTTAGCAAAAATGGAGCCCTTTGATCCCTGCTTTTTCTAATTTGGGGTTAGAAAAGCGGGGGTCATCTTACTTTGGGTCGTCTTATAAACGGTAAAATACGGTAATCAGGCTTTTTTCCCCCTACTCTACTACCTGCTGTATTTGCAGTAATTCACGGCCTCTGATTTTTTGTGGTGAATATAATCTGTTCCCATCACTTTTTGGATGTAGCACATGATGCATGTTTATTTGTTTCACGGTCTTTCGTTCCAATTCTTCTAATTCATTTTGGGTCCAATCTATTATTTCAGCTGGGCATGTAATTACTGGAACTGCCTGTGTGTTATGGCTTTGATTCTATTTCCACCATTTAATTTTGATTTTAAGATTTTCCACAGTCTTTTGTTGTATTCCCTTTCTGTCAGTTCTTTAACTTTTGTGTGCAGGATGTTACCTGATTCTAGCATTCAAGGTATTTATAATTTTCATCATTCTATAGTGATTTTATAGTATCTTCATTTTTCATTAAAAAGTGGGTTCAGACAGAAAGATCTTAAGTGTATAGGGTAGGTAGGGACAGTTAATGGCTGGATGTTTTATTACAACTTTTTAAAATGTTTTCAATTTTTTAAAAATAATCTTAAAATTCTTGAGAAAGATAATGTGAAGTAGATTAGGCTGAAAGATATTGAAGTGCCTCAGCAATTGATTGTCCTGGTGTGTTACTTGTATTGTGGACAAGAAGCTGCAATTAGGACAGAACATGGAGAGACAGAATGGTTGCCTGTAGGTGAAGGTGTCAGACAAGGACACATTTTATCCTCTCTATATGTTCAATCTGTATGCATAACATATCATGTGGAAAGCTGGACTAGATTCAGATAAAGGAGGAGTGGAAATTGGAGGGGGGGAATCAATAATTTAAGATGTGCAGATGATGCCATCTAATTGGCAGAAAGCATCAATGACTTGAAACAACTTCCGATGCAAGTGAAAGAACATGCCAAAGCAGGACTGCAGTTGAACATTAAGAAGACAAAAATCATGACTAAGAAGACCTACACAACTTTAATGTTGACAGTGGAGAAATTGGAATAGTTAGAGATGTTGTATACCTTGCTTCAACCATCAGTTCAAATGGAGACTGCAGCAAAAAAAATCAAAAGAAAACTGAAACTCAGAAGGGCAGAAGTGAAGGGATTAGAAAAGATCATCAGGTGTCAGAATGTGTCAGAGAAGACCAAGACCAAGATCACCCACACTATTTTATTCCTGATCACCATGCATGAGTATGAAAGTTGGACGGTAAAGAAAGCTGGGGGGGGGGGGGGGGAATTGTTTGCAATGTGGTATTGGATGAGAGCTTTGTGGATACCCTGGATTGCCAGAAAGCCAAATTTGATTGTTTGTTTGTTTAAAATATTTTTACAAAATATTTCTCCTAAAGATGGACCCATGGTAGCCTACCTCATTAAAAGACAATGTTGAAAGCTAAAAACAAGAAGTATACAAATACTAAAAAGAATCAAACAAATGCCACAGTAAAAGATGGGAACAGCAGCAAAATCAAAAACATATTCAAAGCAGTAAGGCACAACAATCCCATTTAAAAAATCCACTCATGCAGCCAGTTGTTAAGGGAAAGCTTGCTTGAAGACAAAGGTCTTCACCTGTTTGCAAGAAGGACACTAAGATGAGGTTAGCCTGGCCATCTGTGGGAAAGAGTTCCAAAGTCTGGGAGCAGCAATGGAGAAGGTTGTCTCCCATATCCCCACCAAATGCTCCTGTGAAGGTGGTGGGGCTATGAGAAAGGCCTCTCTTGATGATCTTAACACCCAGGCAGGCTCATAAGTGGGACATGGTCCTTAAGATAGCTTGGACCCAAGCTGTTTAGGACTTTATCAATTAGAACTAGCACTTTGACTCGTTCCTGAAAATCGATTGGGAGCTAGTGGAACTGTCTTAACGGGGGGTTATGTGATCCCTGTGACCAGCCCCAGTTAGTAATCTGGCTGCTGCATTTTGAACTCGAAGTTTCCGAATGCATTTCAGAGGAAGTCCCATATATAGTGTGTTACAGTAATCTAATTAGGATGTAACTAAGGCATGTGTCACTGTGGCCAGATCAGACCTCTCCAGGAAGGGGACACAGCTGGCATATTCCTGGCCACCGCTGAGACCTGGGCATCCAGGTTCAGAGACTAATCCAGGATCACCCCCAAATTGTGTACATGTATTTTTAGAGAGAGTGGAATATCATCCAGCACAGGCTACATCCCTTTTCCTTGATCTGCCTTCGACTGACCAGGAGCACCTCTGTCTTGTCTGGAATCGGTTTCAGTTTATTTACTCTCATCCACTCCATTACTGACATAAGACACTGATCTAGAGCTGTAACAGCTTTCTTGGTTTTAGATGGCAAGGAGGTGTCATTTGCATACTGGTAACATCGTACTCCAAAACTCTGAACAATCTCTCCCAGCAGTTTCATGTAAAGTTAAACAGCATAGGAGACAAAAGAGAATCCTGAGGGACTCCACAGGCCATGGTGTCAAACAAGAGTCCCCCGGCATCTCCTTCCAAGTTCTGTCCTCCAGGAAAGAATAAAGTTATTGCAAAAAAGTGCCTCAAAGGCCCATCCCAGAGAGACGAGCCAAAAGGATTCCATGGTTGATGGTATCAAACACCATTGAGAGGTCCAACAGAACCAACAGGGGCGCACTTCTTCTGTCCACTTCCTAGTATAGGTCTTCCACTAAGGACCAAAGCACTTTTTGTCCCATAACCAGGCCTGAAGCCAGAGTAAAATGGATCTGGATAATCCATCTTATCCATGAGTCCCTGAAGCTGAGAAGCTGCAACCCACTCCAGCACCTTGCCAAAGAATGTAATATTTGAGACTGGTCAGAATTATTCAGCATTGCAGAATCTAAGGAGGGCTTTGTCAACTGTGGTCTTACAGTTGCCTCCTTTAAGCATGCTGGGATCCTACCCTGTTGCAAGGAGGCATTCACCACTCCTTCTACCCACTCAACCATTCCCATTCTGCAGCTTTTATAAGCTAGAAAAGGCAAGGGTCCAGCAGACATGTGGTAGGCCTCACCTCTCCAAGAGTGGAATAAAAATATTATGCATGCATATGTACATACATACATACATACATACATACATACATACATACATACATACATACATACATACATACATACATACATACATACATACATACATACATACTAGAGATGGGGGTATTCATATACAAATATGAATATCGCCGCACAGCTGGAGTTAACAAGGAGGCCAGATGGTCCACTCACACGTGCGGCGGCCCTTCTCTTCCTTCCACTTGCTCTGGAGTGCCACTTGGCTAGTCACTCAGCAGCCTTGCAGGGAGACTCCTCCTCCCTCCCTCTGCCAGGAGTGGCTAGACGACCAGGAAGAGAACGGCACTCTGGAGCAATTGGAAGGATGGCAGTGCTGCCGCCAGCAACAGACATGTGAGTGGACGGTCCAGCCCCAGGGGCCGGACCCTTGTTAATTCCATCTGTGCGAGGATCCCCCATCTCTAATACCCTGTTTTCCCGAAAATAAGACCTAGCCTGAAAATAAGCCCTAGTGTGATTTTTCAGGATGCTCGTAATATAAGCCCTACCCCAAAATATTTAAATAAATGTAGATTGTTGTACATGTACAATAATCTACATTTATTCAAATACAGTCATGTCATCTTCTTCTGGTTGCTGCACAATGATGAAGGGTGGGGTTTCACTTAACTGGGGCTTATTTTTGGGGTAGGGCTGATATTACAAGCATCCTGAAAAATCATACTAGGGCTTATTTTCAGGTTAGGTCTTATTTTCGGGAAAACAGGGTACATACATACATACATACATACATACATACATACATACATACATATAGTCACCTGTCTCAACTACAGTATCAAAGTCAGGGTGGATCCGAGCAATTTTGTCTGCAAAATGTTATGCAGATTCTTCACAGCGAGCTACAGTACGGTCTGCATTTTCTTCTTGTGAACTGTAATGATTTTTGACTGCTTGAAACAGCTCTACTAGGTGGGTCTGTGCAGATGCAGTGGTGGTAGAGGATGACTGCTGCCACTGCCACATAATAGGCTTTGATTGAAATGGTCAAATTCCAGTTCTCTGATAACTGCAAAATGCTGTATTGCAGTTAAGAAAGTAAGTGGTATCAGAAAATTGTCAGAGATATAAGTTGGTACATTGAGCAGCTGCAAATGAATTGTAAATATACATTTTTCTTTCCTTATATGAAAAAAAAGCATGTTTTTATACCTAACATTTATGGTAGAAGATTATGTTGAGTTCTTGCACTTCATAGTGATGATGACAGGCCATCAAGTCTTTTTTAACCTATGACAGCTCTTTCCAAGGTTTTCTAGATATGAAGTATTCAGAAGTTATTTGCCAGTCCCTCCTTCAGGTGGCTTTGTAGAACCACTCAACTTGCTCAGGGACTCACAATCTTGCTGTTCTCCCAGGAGGCACAGTGGGGAATCAAAACACCTGGCTCCATAGCCAGGTGCTCCAGTGATTAAATTGTCCCATTAGTTTCAGTGAGACCTAAGACCAATCTTGATCCTAACCGACTGAGAATAGTAGCATATAGAGATGGGGGTATTCATATTCATATACAAATCCCCCCGCACAGGTGGACATAACGAGGGTCCGGCCCCCTGGGGCCGGGCTGTCCACTCACCCTTCCGCTGCTGCTGCGGGCTCTGCGCTCCCTTCCAATCGCTCCGGAGCACCTGGTCAGCGAGCCACTCTTCGACCTGGCTCCAGAGCGATTGGAAGGGAGCGCGGAGCCCGCAGCAGCAGCGGAAGGGTGAGTGGACAGTCAGCCCCAGGGGGGGCCGAACCCTCGTTATGTCCACCTGTGCGGGGGGGATTTGTATTCTTATACGAATACGATTACCCCCATCCCTAGTAGCACATCATTTCCTGTAACCAAAGAGAGCAGCAGCTTCTGTATGCCTTCTTTCTGTTTGTAGTTATCCCACACATATTCCTTCTTTTCTTATTTTTTGCCATTGTATCATTTCACATGTAGGACAGTTTACAGTTAGAATGAAAACACTCTTGTAACCAAACTGTTACTGGGTTTTGGTTTTTTGTGAGGGGTTTTTTGTTTTTGTTTTTTTTAGTCTTGTTTTTCTTTTTGCTATTGAAGAGGTCTGGCAGGCTAAATTAGGTTGCTTACTAGAAGTACATTCACTTAGTTTTCAGTTATATTTCATTAGATTTTTTTCATTTGTGAAATTCAGTTTTGCTGTAAGTAAGCTTGCAAAATGTTGTTTTATTTACTATGCAATCTGGTGTCCATGAAGTCTTTGAAAATGTCTAGTTGCAAACAGAAACAGACTGTTCTTTTTAATGGAAGCTAGCAACATGGTGGCTAGGCATCTTCAAGGACATAACTTGTATACTAGAAGGAGAGTTTCTATAATTTGGATGATGAAGGAAAGGGAAATTTGGTTTCAGATAGTTTCTTGTCAGTGTACTGTTCAATTGTAGCACCAAGCCTTACTCCCAGGTAAGTCCTTATCTGCATCAGTGTAATGACTGTTAGTACTTCTACACTGAAGGTTTTTTTTTTAAGGGGAAAAAATTTCAAGGCCCCTTTTGACAGGCTCATCATTCAGAATCTCAAATGCTCACCTCAAACCAGTGAAATAATTTCCTCACAAGCTGGGCACAAAATTGTGATTTTTAATTTAGATTTCCCTCAGGTAATAAGAAATCTACAGACATACATAGCTAGATTTGAGCTTGGGCAGACACACAATAATGGATTGTAGCAGGATCTCCTAAGAAAAATGATGGATACATATCAGTTAATCTGAAAGCCTTGTGAGTACAGTACATTAACTCAATCTTCTTTAGTTCTTCCTGTATTCTGGTTATTTGCCATATTGTGGTATACATCTTCTGAATAATGAGATTCTGTTTGTAAAGATAATATTCTAGGGCTCCAGGCTGAAAAGCAGAATTTGAAAAATGCATACAACCTGATTTGGTGATAGTTAAAAAAATATCAGTCTTTGTGAGAACAAAACACCTTTGTAGTTCTGTAAACTGGTATAGAAAAAGAAGACATATTCAGATTATTTGACTTATGCAAATACAGTGTACTGCTCGTTTGTGACATGAAAGCTCTGATACAGATGCTACAACATGAGCATATCCATTGAGCTGTATGAACCAACATGACAATTTCTGCTCAGTGATAGAATTCCAGTGCTGGATGTGCAGGCTATTCTTTGCTTGCTTTATTCCAATAAGATGTTTCTGCATTTGCTAATAGACACTGAGGCAGCAATTACTTGTATACACATCTCCTTGTATGTACAACTGGTGTTTTTTAAATTCAAGGCTGAGAACCTTGTGTTCAAACCATATTCTGAAATAGAGTGATTTTCATGATTTTTCATGAAATGTTCTGCACCTTTTGAGAAAGATTATACTACTGTGATAGATAGACAGTCATATTAATTTGATCAAAGGTTAGTTGATACTTTGGCTTCATCCCATGTATGAATACAGTGTATTATAAGGAATTTTGAACATGTTTGTAATGAGGCCTAAGGATATCATCTGAATAATTTTGGTGTTGTTTATGTTTCTTTGTATGGTATTGTTTTGACCCTTTTTAGTATTAGTATACTTATTGTTGTTGGATTTAATATTATCTTTTAATGATATAAGCCTCCTTGGGTTCTGCCAAGGAGAAAGGCAGGATATAAATAGATCGATCTATCAGTCCATCAATCCATCGATCAATCACACTTTTTGTGATGCCTTCTGACCTGCTAGATAGAATTCCTTGAAATATTTGTTAACAATACAAAGGAAGCTTTTTTAAAAAACCAAGTACCTTGTATGATACATTGATTCATATATAAGAGCGAAATGTGGTTATGAGAAAATGACTAGAGTTTTGTTTTGGTTTTGAGGGGTCCACCTTACATTGTAAAACAACTGTTTCATAGCTTTCTTTATGTGCTGTTGATAAATAGTAAAATGCCCTTACCCGTGAAAAATGGAGGTTTAGAGTTATGGTGACATACTCAGGAATCACTCTATAACCACCAAATGTGGCATAAAGCCTCGATCATCCCAAAGTGCAGGACACACAACAATGGGCTCAAGTTGAAGGAAGCCAGATTTCGGTTGAATATCAGGAAAAACTTCCTAACTGTTAGAGCAGTACGACAGTGGAACCAGTTACCTCGGGAGTTGGTGAGTGCTCCAACGCTGGAGGCATTCTAGAAAAACTTGGATAATCACCTGGCAGATATGCTTGGATTGTATTCCTGCATTGAGCAGGGGGGTGGATGTGATGGCCTTGTAGGCCCCTTCCAACTTCACTTTTCAATGATTCTATTATTCTGTGATTCAGGGAATATGTCTTGCAGCTGGTGATTTGTATTGTGGAAAGATAGCACAAAAGCACTGATGACTTTTCCATCCACTTGAAAAGTCAGTACAGAGGACCTGAGTTGTTGATTGAACTATTACAAGATTACACAGTGGAGTGTATGATAAGATTTTTTTAACACTATATTAGGCAGCCAGAGTGATCACTAGTGAGTGGATATTGTTCCTAGTTTGTGAAATACATAGATAGATGGCTTTAGAGAAACACTGTGTACGTATAATAGATTTTTAAAATTATTCAGATTGTGTGTATTGCATGGATAAGATCTGTAACTGGGCCCTGTGAGCTCAGTGCATGCATTTCCACTGAGTTCTCCACCCATTATTTTGACAGTCCAGTAATACATTAGTAAACTGAAAGGTAAAGCAGCCACATGACAATATGCTGTAATGCAGTAATGATGAGTTTTGTTCTCAAATGTAGCTCTTCAGAAAGAACAGTTTAATGAGCCAGGTTATGATCAGCACAAAATGTTGCATTCTAGTCTGAAAGTTTTCTTACACCAACTCTAAACCTGCACTTAAAAACAGGGAGCCTCTTTAAACCCCATCTTATTATTGATCCCATAAATGCATAAAGGAAAAAGCTGTGTACTTGGTTAAGTAGCTCTAGAGTCCATGGGAAGAGACTAATTTGTGCAGATAGTACTTTTGAGAGTGAAACATATGTTATTACATTCTGAATACTAAAAGAAGAGTTCATTGTTGAAAAACTGAGAGTAAGTTTGTTTTAAAAAAACAAAATTAGTATGGAACATTTGCGCAGTTAATTTTATTGGCACATAAAATAGCAATTGTACCACCAAACTGTGCATGCTTATTATTGCACATTAACACCAAATGTCTTCATACCATCTTACTCTTTTCTCCCGTTTTGAAAATCTTTTGGTTAATATTTCAATCATAATATTATTTTCAAGAATTATTTTTCCCTTTAAATTAAAAAAATAATTTTCAAACATCAGTAAGTGCTTGGTCTTAAATATTGTCCTGCTTAAGCACAGCATTTCCCCCACTGTACATGCTTTCAGCCATTATTATTATTATTATTATTTTTACAAATTGCACATGGAATGTTTCTAGAAGGAGGGTCCCTTCTAGTGCAGTTTACGATGACGATACTTGCCTGATTTTTCTTTTGCTGTATTTGCACAGGCATTGTGCTTATTCTGTTGTAAATGATTCCAGTATTTGATCAGTTCACTAGGCTGGAACTGATGGGAGGTAATTAGGTGACTGTATTTACAGCTGGAATAAGAAACCCGCCAGTGATTGAAGACAAACTCATTGGGTGGGGGCATTGGGTCAATTCGTAACTTTGCAAGACAGATGCCCACATACACATCCTCTAGGTGCAAACGTCTGATACCCAGTGAGACCTTAAAGATTTTTTCTGCTAAATCTCCAGAAAACACATAGCCAGTGCCAGAGCAGAATACAGGGTAACGTTCACTTGGATAAAGATCAGGTGGCATATACCATTTGCTGTCTTTGTTCCGGTTGGGAGCGTATCCCCTCATTAGATAGCCTGTAAAGTATTTACGCCGGGGAGGCAATTCTGGTTTCAAAAGCTTATGTATTAAGTACTCGGTGTTGACAAACATGTCGCTGTCTGTTTTCATCACATATGGAACATTTGGGCAGTACGTGGCAACCCAGTTCATCCCCATAAGTGTTTTGATTGTTAAGTTGTAATAAGTATCTAAGTACTCTTGTTGGATAATATCATGGTATTGTCGGCTTTCCTCTGCGATGGCTCGTTGACGGTATCCATTTAGTTTAATACTTAAACCAAGCAAAAAAATCCGAACAATTTGGATCCCAGGTGCCAGGCTCTCATTCCCCCATGTTTGTCTGATAGCTTGTCGAGCTTCCACTTGGCCTGGTTCTGCAGCTATAAGTAGTATTAAAAAGGGGCTTTTCTCCTGGCATTTTTCAGGCTCATTTATGATATACTTAAAATGATATAAAGTTGGGTGTCCAGTACCTCTTGCAGTATAAATACTCCCATTGGCACTTAGAGTGTTCTCTAAACCAGTAACTCCTTGAGGTGACAATTCTGTATTGTTAGAATTAGTAATAGTTGGTGGCCTGAGGGTCTGGGGGACTGCATCCTTCCAAATGGTCCTCAAAGAGCTGTGGTTTGTTTCACTTCTTGTTGACCTAAATCCCCGTGTTGTGTAAGCCACAGGGTTTTCTTTGAATCCAGCTCTGCCAGGTAGCCAGTCATGGTGGTTACAAAACAGAAATATAGCAAAAAGAAACACAAGAGAGAGTAAGCCAAGGAAGTGGGTGCGAAACAGAGACCTTTTGGTATTCCAGGACATTTTGGCAAAGCAGCAATGCCGCCTCCTCCACTGAAGCATGTTGTAGTTATCCAGTAATGGGATGAGAGGATGACTGAAGGAAATGTGTTCTTGATTTCGTAAAAATCCAATGCTATTTCTTGGAATCCATCTTCCGTTGTAGGCAGATGGTTAGCAAATGACTAGCTCTGCAAAAATCAGAAAAAGTTTAGTGGAGAAACTTTTAAAATTTACCTTTCCCATTTAACTATAAAAAAATCTGCATTTAAAAAGTGTCAATTATTAGAATTAGTCATTGTTAATAACATTTTCAAGTTCCAAGTACTTCACAATCTATATTCAGTTGTGTAACACCTAAGTGGTTTTAGATACTTAGTCTATTTAACAACTAAGAAAAGGATCTTGAGTTGGACACACATCCCAAGCCTCGTTATAGGTTCTTAGCGGGGGGGGGGGGGGGGGAATACTAACCCATGTTTCACTTTCCAACTTTTTATGAAGTTTGCTGTTCTGGCACTTACGTTTGTCAGTGCAGAGAGTAAAGTTCTACAAGTGAGGAGTAAGATCATTATGTAAAACTTTTTTTTTTCCACTGTGGCTTTCAAGTTGTCTGGCTTGAGGAAACATCTCTGTGTCTACTGTTTTTGCGCCTATGAATGTTTCTTCTTTTTAATATCAGGTGCTTTACAATTCCAGCGTGTTGTTGGTTTGATTTTAAGAAAACTTGCTTAGTTTACGAAGACAAGAATTACTTGAATCACACTAATGAATAGCAAATGCATGAGTCTTGGGAAGGCAAAGTGTAAAGGTCTTTGTACCAGATGGAAGGTTTATTGGCACTAATTAAAACTGATTTGATATGCAGTAGGTAGTATGGCTCACAGTTGGAGGCCTTTTTTTTTTTTCCAAAAGATCATGTATTGGTAGTGGGACAGACGGTGGAAGGTTGATTGTAGCAGAATTCTGTTAGTCACAGTACACTGCTTGGCTTGTTTCCACTGGCCCCTGCTGTGTTTAGAAAGTCAATGAGAAGATGCACCTGTCAAAATTAATTTCCAGGATACTGTTACCTCATTGTAGTATCATTATACATTAACAGATACTAAAAACTTTAATTCACCCTGAGTACTCTTTGACTTCCTCTTTAGTGTGGAAAATAGTTTAGTTCAGTTTTATTGTGTTCAAGTATAGTAGCATTTTATTTTAAATGGTTTTTAAAATGTGTAGCTTTTGCAATTTGATTGAAATTTTAAATATGTACATACAAATATGAATCAACCTTTCTCTCCCCAACCACTCACTTAGAAGCGGTAGTTAGTAGACTTGCTGCACATTGAAACTATGATCTTAACTTTATAAAGCATTTTCCTATGTTACTCCCTTTTGCTATTCAAGAGCAGAGTGAATGTGGCAGTTTTGTAATACTGCATATTACAACCCAATCACATTGTCTTTCAGATGAGCTCCTTATGCATTCATTTGTGACTCTCCTTCCCTTTGTTCTAATTTATTTTAAAACTTTGGAATTCTGAACAGGAATAAGAATGAACTAGCCAAAACGATGCTGCCCTTTTTAATACAAATATGTAATTTAAGTACTTGGCTATTTCTCAGAGCCAGTATTTGCAGTAAGGTGTTTTTTTTAAAAAAAAAATATTTAAAAGTTAATGGCTAATGACATTTTCATGTAGATTCTGAATTTGAGAGGGGAAAAACTGACACTGAAGCAGATAATTATAATGAATTATAAAGATGGATGTCCGTGCAAACGTGTGTTTATGTATACAGTTAAATGAAACCTGAAAAATATACATGTAGCAAAAATGCCTACATTAAAATAAGTGGGGAGGGAATTTAATATTTTTATATTTTCAAGTAGACATAATTAAAGCATTCACAATACAGTATAGGACTCACTGCAAATATTTGAGTATCCTGAAGGTAACATTATCTGTCATTCAGAACAAAAGCTGTAATAGTTCATCTTACTAACCACCACTAGGAGGAGCAAGTGGAGGGTTAATTTTGACTTGTAGCATACCCTGGTACACAGTTTTTGAACTATGCATTTAGATATTCAGTATTGTTATCACTGAATCTATAAATAAGCTGTGAGTTTTTATTTAAAGAGAATTATCTGCCTGTATAAATTATGTGTGTTCTTTTAAAATGAGCTGAATCCCTAGTCAAATACAGTGTTCTAACAGTTTCTGATTATGTGATGACAGATTAAACTTTGTTCTGTTGGTCATATATCTTGTTCAGTTGGCCATGTGTATGCATAGCTGCAAAACTAGATTAAACACTTTATGCACAACTGTTAATAGTGCATTGAGATGAAGTAATAGGATATTGGAAGTGCATAGTATGTTGGAGAGAGTTTTTTAATCTCTAAAATATATTACTCATCTCAGTGTGTTTTCTCTCCATTGAGGAGTCTGTTTACAAGAAGTGTTTTATTGTGCAATTAGAATCAGTAGAGTTAGAATTGCACAAAAGGCTAATATTGATGGTCATTGTTGACTTAACTGTGTTATCTGGTTATATTGCAGTGAAGGCATTTAATATTTCTGATAGTGTATTTTTTGAAGTCATAGACCTAAAGTATTGGAAGAATATTCTGATGGAGCTTTAGTGCTAGGATAGCAATAATTTAGTATCTTGACTATGTTACACTACTACTTCAAATCAATGACTGAGTGGAGCTTAATTTCTCATAATATTTGATGTATCCATCGTGTGCATTTGGAATGTTGCATGATGAGATATAGGTTGACATAAGTAAGTTCAAAGTTTTGTTGTTCGCATAATTCAGATTACAGCTTCAGGTCTGAATGACTGTGTTTCTGAAATGGGCCTTTTTGAATCCTGGCATATATTTAAAAAGGTAAACTTGCATACCAGACACCTTCTAGAGTTTCAGTTCTTACACCAACATTGAAATTGCTTGGTTTGGGGAGTAAGCTTCTATTTTGGGTGGTTATATTTTCTTCAATGTGTGGGATTTAAATTTTGAAGGGAAAAATTAAGAAGGAAAGCTATTGTAGCAAAATGAGTTGACAAAAGATGAGTATAACTATGATGAAGGGCCTGCTGCTAGTCTTAATATATCTGCTTAAGTACTTTACCATAAAGGAAACAAATATGTATTAGATATGTTAAAATCGTAACATCTGTTCTGATAGTACATGAAAAGCCCATTGTGTGTTTTTGAGTGATATTTTTAAGTAATTACACACATTTGTTTTATATAATTAATGTTTCAGCAAGCATATTTATGTACTGTTTTTCATCCAGCTAAAATGCATCTCTCTCTTTCATATTTAGTTTTTGGAGCAGAGTATTCTGGAATCATGCTCCCTCTTCATTTATAGTACTTTCATTGCATGTTAGTTTGGCCTTAGGCAAAGAAAGCACATTTATGCTTAACAGTATTTTTATGATTTAGTATTGTTTGTTATGGAGATTTTTGAACAGGAGCACTCTGGCATTAAAGGACTATTAAACTGCTATAGATTGAGGTCTTAAATTTTTACTGCAGGTAAGTAACCTGAGTTTCCTGTCTTTTTTGTAACCATTCCAAACAGGCTTAAATGATTGGAAATAATGTTAATTTACTTGTGATAGCCAACCGCTTTTCACTGTTTAAGCAATGCAAAGATCACATGCTAGAAAGAACTTTGGGTGGTGGAGTCTACACCCCATCTTAAAGAAAATAACCTATTGAGACTCCCTTCAGAGATTCTGGTGGATATCAGTACTATTTATAGTGTCTGTATGATTTTGATGCCCGTAGCCCAAATCACTATGATTCTTTTTGGAGCCCTTTTTGGGGAGAAGGATGTTGTAGGAAGCCAGGTGTGGCTGATAATAAAAATCAGATGATAGTTTGCTTGTGTGTTAGGGGTTAAGGGAATAAAGAAGATGCTGAAAGGTTTGAAGGTGGTACTAAACTAAGGCTGGCTGGTTTGTGTTAAAGATTCCCAGCGTGTGTCACGCCAAGGCTAGGTTATTGATGTTTTGAGATTATAGCAGGTAAGGTTTAGATCTGACCTAAACTGATTAGCTATTTTTAATTTTTAAAAGAAGAGGCTGTAAAGTTAAATTTCTCCAGACTTTACAATTTCTACTGATAGCAACATAATCTCTCTTAACCCACTTCTCCTTTTTTTTCCCCCAACCCCTCTCGCCTTCACATTCAAGTGTAAGTGACAGATTTATTAACAGAAATGTAAAGGCAACGGCATCCTTCTCAGCTGAGCACAAAGAGCCTTCCTATTTTTTTCCTTTTTCTTTCATCATTCACAGAAGCATTAGCTCCTGTAGATGGGGGAGGAGGTGTTCAGTGACAGTGCTCTCTGTGTTGCTAACAGCACATGCAGTCTAAAGAAATATCATGCAATGATCTGACATACCTTCCTTGGTCAAGCTATTTGTGGTGACAGGATTATGCCCACCGCAATAGTAGTTTTGGCATGCCATCCCTTCAGCCAAAAAGATTCTATCGGCCATGCGCACATCTTCCTTCCAGTAGCCTTCTGCCTGCGACTGCTTTTCAAGGTATCCAGTGTGTCCATCTGTATGCTTCCTGCTCTGCTACCTTCCCTGCTTACCGGCATGCTCGTCTTGCTTTTTCTCTGGTCATCTTTCAAGAGACAGAAGCAGCCCTTCTCGCTTCCATTCTGGCTGGCATTGTCTGATGTTGACAATGGAAGCATTGAAGCTTTTACACTTGGTGTTTCCCTTGTTGGACAATGCAGTGCTGTGTTCTCTCTTCAGTATCCATATTTCTAGTGGCGATGCCAGGCAAAGCAGCAAGAGCTAGAATCTGGAGCTGTTCGCTTGCATTTGATAATAGGATTTACCCTTCTTCCTTCATTGTTGCTAGGCAGTAACCAAAAGGGATGACTTGAAAGCTGGCGAGTGGGGGGATTTTAGTTGAAGGTTTTGTTCCGCAAAATCCAATCCATAGTTCTTCAGCTGCTGCACAGGCAAGCAGCAGTTTAAATGTGGACTTTGACAGATGCTGTCTTCTGACAGAGCAGAATTCCACGTCACTGCTTGGCTGAGTCCCACGTGATGGTTTGCATTCATTTGGGCTAAATCTGAAGGCAGCCAGAGAGCTTAGTGCTTTTGCTTCTGTTTGATCGAGGATACACATCCAGAGCCAGTGCAGCACTGGAAGAGTAAAAAGAGAGAGGATGGTCATGATGATGATCAAATTGATGAGTCTTTCCCTCCAATTGCCTTCCTTTATTTTGCTACTGTAGTTTAGCACTCCGTAAACATGTTTCAGCATTGATATTAGTTTACCATAATCCAAGTGCACCTTGGCACTGCTTAAGTGCTACAGGCTATTTATTATGCTAGGTTGTAGCATTCTCCAAAAGCACTTGCTTTTCATTTCGTGGATAGTTTTGTGTTGTATTAGTTCCCATACACCTTTCACCCTAATTGGTGATGTGGAAGTTTATGGTGTTAGATGAGTCCAGACTGTTCCTGGCAGCTTGATATCTCATCACATTTTGATTTATGATGAATAGATATCACAAAGTTCAGCACTACAAATTCAAAGTAAGTGAATTGTCTGGTTTCTCATCTCTTATTCCTTAATAAGTATTCCAATTTACTTGTATGCTGTTCATGCAGCTCATCTTACATTATCTGAGGAAACACCTCTTTTTATGTCAAAGCTCATGAAGTCTATATTGAAAATATATACAGTATATAGTATGCTATGCCATATTTGGGGCTTATCAGTTGAATTCAAAATGTGTGCTTTTTGAGACTAAAATTGTATGTTACAAATGCACTTCACAATGTGCTTGATTTGTGGTTTGCACTATTTATTTACAAAATGCTGACAGGAGGTGTGCTGACTTTTTAAAGAAGTAGTGGAGTGGATAAGCTTGTTAATAATTGCGATGCAGGCAAAATATCACAGCTTTCTGTTAAGAAAGACTGAGCTTTATAGGAAAGGAAATGAAGAAATCCTGTTCTCTCTACGGGAGAACAAGCCAAGCCCAAATTTCTGTAAGAATCAAATCGTATTTCTAGAAAACTGGAGTACCAAATGTACCTGCTCTTCAATTCTTAAAGTTCACATAAGGTACAGTTGGTAGTGAGAAGTGTGCATTGTTGGGATGGCTAGGTTTCCATATAATGAACATAAGTGAGTGAGATACCATTATTTCATGTTTCTCGGTAGATGTTATAGCTGATCTCAGCTGCCAGTATTCTCTCTGTGTATTTTCCCATTAATGGTAATTCACCATTGTACTGAAGATTGGTTGTTACATTTTCAAATGAATGGTATACACATTTCTGTGGTGTGAAGTTTAAGTTGATGAACTAATCTTTTTCTCTTCCCTGACTTTCCTGTGTACACATTTATAGATAATGAACATGAATACTGGAATTCTAGAAGTGGAAATATAGAAGTGAAGCAGAGAATGTTAACTGGTGGGATAGGATGTGGTTGGAGGAGACAACACTTAATCTCAGTGTTAGGAAAAAGTCTTATGAGTGGTTTCTGGGGGAAAAAGTTCCAGGTCCAATGCGATGTTGGCAGAAGGTGACAAGTGTTAGAAACCTGCTTCACTCTGTCTGCCTCCTCCACTGCATGGGCAGATTTGCAAATGGCCTAAGAGCAACATTTTCATGTGTTTGTTTTCATAAAGTGATTTTCATATCATTTTGATATATAATTTTGAGTTTATATTGATCTGGATTCATTTGCCTAAATATCAAACTTACGTAAGTTTGTTGTATGATATATAATATTCCTACTGTTTTTAAAGAACATCTCCAAAGGCTGTTGTGGTCAATATATACCCTACTTAAGTTGTTCATAAAAAAGAGAGACACAATTGGCAGTTAATGAATATAAAATAGTGAAATCAAAGTTCATTGTTTTATGACACAGGTTATAATATAGGCTTGGTACCTAGTATTTCATTAACTTCCAGTGTAAATTTCTGTGTACTTTTATGGCCTGAACTCATGTGCTTTTATTGAGTAGACGAACAAACAAAGCAAAAACACTCAAAAACACTGAATTGGATGGTATTGGACTCCATCAACCTTCAGTTGTAGAGGAATATTTAATCCTGTGAAGTGGCAGGTTGCAGGTGCTGGAAAGATTATTTTATGTTTTTAATCATTATGGAAGGCATGTGTGATCCCAAATGTATCAGACAGTGGTTCCCAACCTTGGGTCCCCAGATGTTCTTGAACTTCAACTCCCAGAAATCCTGGCCAGCACAGCTAGTGATGAAGGCTTCTGGAAGTTTTACTCCAAGAACATCTGGAGACCGAAGGTTGGAAACCACTAGTATAGGGGATTGCTCTTCACACAGTGCAGGTCTTCTAACACAGTTTGTATGAAATGTATGTGATTTCAGAATAGATTATTGTTTCCATTCAAGTAATTGAGCTCATAGAAGTGAGGGGTGGTAGCAGAATTGACCTTCAGCAGTATGTAAATGAGAATCAACATTTAAGAAAGCAGCATATTTTGATTATAATCTGTTAGTATTCTCATAATACTGAGAAGCAACAGCTCTCTTCTTCCTTAACTTACCAACAGATTATATGAAAAGCATGACAGATGGATAGATTGGCTTACTTCAGTATTCTGAAATCATAGACAGGTATTATTACGTACTTTGTTTAACATGTGAATTTTGATATGCCTCTGAAAACCCTCCTAAATTTTACCTGAATTTTCAAAAATTGCCTTAAGTGGACATTTTTTTAAGTTAGACAAAGTGGACATTTTTTAAAAAAGTTGTGCTACTCTTAGAGATTTCCTAGAGGTAATCTCTAGGAAGATAGTTTAAGTCATGGTCAGATGATGAGTATTGCTAGTACTCATTACAGAATGCAGCTATTTTAGGGATGCTCCAATGTTGTTAGTGATGGTATTTATTGCTTCAAATCCTACAGTGGCTCTGTAGCTTCTTGAAATAGTTTTCCCTGTGAAGAGGTTTAGAATCTGTTTCAGTATGTAATATAGTTTTTGTCAAAAGTTAAATAGTAGTGCTACAGAAGTTTACCTTTTGCCAATGTGCATTAAGTTGCAGCATAAATAGCAAGAATAATCACTTAAGATACTTGTTTGTAAAAAGAAGGTCACCAAACTATTGAAGTCTAGTGGACACAGTTCTCAACCTGACTGCAGTGCGTGGACTTCAGTGTTTAGGTCAATGAATGGAAGATCCCAAAGCAAGCTATTGCATTTTTAAATTAAGAATGGATGTATCTTGAGTTGCTTAGAATTTCTGTGTATCTGTGTGCAGCATTACAAGAAAATGACCACCATGTTTTATATGGATCAAGATTCTTATTGTGTTCTAGGTTAATTACATGCCAAGGGTGGTATAACTGAAAGATAAGGGCAACAGTATACTGGACTCAAGTGAATGACACGGAAAAAGGAAAATAACTGACGGGGCAGCCCCGCTTTCCTCACCTACATGTCAATGAAAACAAGAACAGGCAGTTCCTGTGTGTCAGCCAGGCCTGCCATCTGGCTTGACCCAGCAAACACTTTCTCCCAGCACCTGAATTTAGCAGGAAGCAGTGCCACTGTTGCTGTGGAGGAAGAGAATCATAGATTCAGCCTTAGCCCTGTCATGATGCTCATCAGCATAGAGAGACTGGTGAAACACGAGGAGGCTGCAGGGCCCAGGAGCAACATTGACAGGCATGGTACAGTAGCATCAGGAGGAGCTTGAGAACCCACAAAGTGAAGTGAGTGAGCAGAAGTAGAAAAATTAAAAGGAAAAATGTGAGCAAGGAAGGGGGCAAGCTAATGACGGAAAAGGAGAGCAGGAAGGAAGGAAAGATAGCTAGCTGCTCTAGAGAGAAAGGAGAGGATGGGTTTTTGGACTGGTGTCAGCTGGTTAGCCCCGGAGTAGCTGCAGCAAACCCTTATGTAGGCAGATGGGCCATTTGTCCCCCATGAAGACATCTAGAAGCTTGGAGAGAAGACTGCCTTATCTGGTACAGCCCTGCCAGTATCTAGCCAATGTCACACCTCATGCCAGAGCTACTGAACCAAACAACCCTCAGCCAGTCAGGTCGTGGATCAGGGTGGGAGAAACTTGATCACACAAAAGGCCCTGTGGACAGTGAGGTAATGCCTGGAAGGCAATAGGTCTTGTGAGATAAAGAACCAGGAAAGGTGTTGTAGTTCAGAGTCACTGTAGCCTTCTAGAACAGTAGTTCCCAACCTTGGGTCCCCAAACTTTCTTGGACTGCAACTCCCAGAAGCCTTCACAACTAGCTGTGTTGGCAGGGGCTTCTGGGAGTTGCAGTCCAAGAATGGGGACTCAAGGTTGCACTGCACTAGAGAACCTTCTGTAATGAGACTGAAAAAAAATAGAGATGAATTTTCAAGTCATTTTACTATGTTAAACCCTTTTGATAATTTATTGTTTGAACAGCACTGTAGAAATATTGTAAATAAAGACAACAACTTAAAGAACCACAGTTGCAGCTGCAACCCATCATTTCTCATTGGTGTCTATTTTCTATATACAAAACTTCACTAAATTGACTGAATCATGAAGGGTACAAAAATTTCAGTTCTTCGTTAATTACACATACAGCTCCATCTTAAGACCCCATACCACACATCACACTCCTAAATGTAGAGTTAACAATCTGAGCATGGAGAGACATCCATGAGTCCAATACTTTGAGAAGGACATGTACCGAGATACATGCTACACAGAGAAGCAAGCAATGGCTCTCTGATACCTATGGATCTATATCTTAACATCTCAGTTTTTCTTGCAGTGCTAACATTCTCTTGGTTACTCTAGCTCAGTGGTTCCCAACCTTGGGTCCCCAGATGTTCTTGGATTACAACTCCCAGAAATCCTAGCACAGCTAGTGGTGAAGGTTTCTGGGAGTTTTAGTTCAAGAACATCTGGGGATCCAAGGTTGCGAAACACTTCTCTAGATGATGCATCTGTTTTGGCTGTCTCCTCTGTCTCAGTGCTTGTCTCTCTGTGTTTTTCCCCCATAGAGGCTTGTCTGTGAAGTCTCTACCTGTAAAGTAGGGATAGCTGCAACACCACACACCACTGTAGATTTCTGAGAAATTTCATTTTGTTTTTATCCTGACTCTTTCCCACAAAAATGGGATCCATCTTTCTGTTCTCTGAGAAGCATATCCCTGAAGTCATTTGTATAGTTGCAGCCAAGTAGTACAGGTATAGCATCTCTTTTACTCACCTTGGATATTCAGTTTTCCAGGGAAAGAAAATCATCCTAAACATCAATAGAGTGTGATATATTTGACAAGCTGGGGCAGTTGGATTTTTTTCCTCAGGAGCAGGAAGATGAATGAGAAAGTCCCTTTCACTGGAGCAACAAAAGCTAGATCACAGTGATTACTTCTGGTGTTCAAACCAGTCCATTCCTGAGGAGGCAGAACCTTGACTTGGCACTCTTCTTGAACTAGGTCAGTTATAACAACACTTAGCTCAAAGCAATAGATAGCAACACATTTGCCTTTCTACATCCAACTTGAGTCTAGGAGGAGGAAGTTTGGCACATATGTGATTCCAAGAACTAAAGTGAACACTGACCTCTCAAGATTAGGCCTTCATGGCATGAGACTTATAAAGTACAGAAATGCCCCTGCTTGAACAGAGTGTAAAAAAAAAAAAAAAAAAACAGAGAGATTGTAACATAGATAGCAAGCTCATTCGGGCAGGACAACTTTTTTTTTTTTTGCTACTAGCCCAGAAAACCAACCCACAAGCAGTGGTTGACTCCGAGGCCAACCACTGCTTGTAATATTTGTAGTGCAGCTTTGACTCCAAGACAGTTCTTTTGTGTCAGAGAATCATTTCCAACACAGAATGGATTCACTTTTTAAACACAGGTGCATTATACTTGCATTTAAATTGTAAGTATAAAGCCAGCAGTATTGATTACAACCACAGTAAGCATGAAATTAGCAGTTTGGAAAATCTGGGGATCTGTGCCTGTATGTTTATTGCACTGAAACCCAATCATGTCATAGTCATATGAGCCATTCAAAAGCAGTGGTGTCATCCATGTATCATTTGCACTTTGGTACTTTTTATATGTGAGATTTTAAAGTACAGTAAAGCAGTACTCAGCATTTAAAACTACTAGATCACTTACTCTCTTGAGTGCCTTTATTTCACTCACTGTGATAGTTTAACCTGTGTAGGTGTGTATATTGCATGTTGAGGATATTCAATATTTGCAAGAGATGTCTTTAGTGTTTTTTAATTGTTAAGGATTTTCTGAACTGCATGAAAAATTAGAGGAAAGAAACACCACCACACAATGAGAATCTAAAGATAGCCACAAGTGTCGCTGTTGCCTTCCTTAATCTCCTTCTCACCAAACTGCATCACATTAATGCATTGTTCACATTTGCAGTTGTGAAGAAATGGCATAAAAATGCCATTTATTATTATTTACTGTGAGATTTAGTGCTGTGGTGTTGAGCAACAAAGGATCAAAGATCAGCTGAATCTTTTGTTTTCAGATCTTCAGGTTCCTCCTTGCTCCCATGTGAGGTTTCCTCATTCTGTCATTATTGCTGTACTAAATAAAATGAGGCATATTTCTTTAATGGGGAGGAGAAAGAGAACGAACAACCTTGCTTTTAAGTCACAAAGTGTACTGTTTCTTCAGGTTTTTCATTTTTAAATTCATCATGCTGTGACAATAAAGATGTTACACTGTGGTATGTGTGTCAGAGTGAGTGTGGCCATTTTGGAACCGTTTTGACATTTCACATTTATTTAGGTAATACTGCTCTAGAAAGGTTTCCTTATGCTTTAAAGCAGAAGATAAATTCTATTTTCTTGCTCAGCTCCACAGACTTTTAAATGGTTGTCTTCATGGAAGAATCATTTTAGCAAAGATAGTTCTCTCTCCCTGCTTTTTTTTTAAGCCAAAAAAAAAAAAAGCTAACTAAAGTATATATAGGATAATAACTTTTTTGGACTTTGCTAAAAATATTAAGATTGCTCATGGAATTACCCTGGTTATTTTTGGTTATTTAGATCACAACCTACAGAGATGATGACTTTCCTTCTTTCACTTTTGTAGGTAGCTCAAGTGTTGATGTTGTTTTTAAAGCAACAACTGTATGACTTCCCCACACTAATGCCAGTTCAAGCTGCACATATCTTTCGATAGTAAAAAGCTCAGTTGCTTAGTGGTGTCTAATTCTTTACCATCCCTCTTCTTTTTCCTCTATTAAGTTTTGGGGCCGTCTGATAACACTGTGAGTTATGATCTCTGGATCCACCACCTCCATGTCAACGCTAGAATTGTTTGAATTTATCTGTGGATTTGGTATAACAGAATTGTTTGGATTTATTTGTGATTTATAACAGAATTATAGAAATTCTGTTCCACATAGTTATCCCTTCAGTGTCTTACTCTGGTTTATGTAAATTAATTGTTATATTAGGGAAGGGAAGCTTCCTTCAGATTCTGCAGCATTGTGGTTTAGACACACTTTCCCCACCAAATGGATACTATCAGTCCTAGTAATAGTGCTTCATGCTTGTCACGAATGCTTCTCTCACATTCTAAAAGGAACTGTGACTTTATGAAGCTTTGATTCAGCACAGCAGGGGAGAGGAGGCTAACCTGTAGCAGCACTGAACATTTCAAAGTGAGAGAAAATTAAACTCTTATTCAGCAGTGTGATGGTTTATATGCCACACTTGCGTACATTGCTTGATAACATAAGGGATAGCGGCATTGGTGGGATTTTTTGAAATAGAATGGTGACCAAAAACTTCAAAGTGGGCTTTGATCAGTGAAGTTATTAATTATAGTGAAAGGATCATGTGTGTTCCATTTTGTGTAAACACTTCTAAAAGCAGTACAGTAGTATTTTCCTTGTATAAATTGTGCAATCTTTCATTGGTTGTTATGACTCCATGTGCTGTACTTTCTCATTCTTTAATGCCTTTTAAAATGTTCATCTGGATTAAAACACAACATTCATGCATCGTTTTCCTGTTGGAAGCATAGTCCTTTGTCCTATCTTTAATGATGTGTGAATTCTGTTCATTGAATGATCTTTCAGTTTTCTCTTCAAGTCCTCAATGCATGCTTTAAAGCAGCCCATGAATGAATTGACTTGTTTCTGTCAGGATGTCATCAGTCCTTATTACAGCAGTTGATTTCGCTTCAGGTTTCAAATTGTCATGTATCCCTTTTTCATGGCCAACTTGAAGTCTGCAGCACCACAGGAGGACAGCCAGAATTATCCTTCTGAAACCCCAGATGACAGGTTTCATTACATCCAAGGAATCCCTCATAGTTTTAGTGCAGATTAAGTTATTTGTGATCTTTTTAAACCTTTGGTAAGAGAACAAGAGATTTCCATAGGGTTGTGCATTCCTGTCACAGACAGATTTGCCCTTCTTAAGCTAACAAGTATCCCATGTTAACCCTAAATATGATTAACTTCAGTGTGTGCTTAAATCCACTTGAAACTGTGGCTTGAACATTGTTATAGCTGGTTTTAACATTGGTATAGAGGCAGTGCTGCATAGTTGTTAGCTCTGAGAAGAGATGGCTTGTTTCTGAGGAAGCTGGATCTCCGTAGTATGTTATAACTGAGAATGTTGTATCTGCACCAGGTCATTGTCATCACTTTTAAATGACAAATCTTTCCAAAAGCAGCCTACAGAGTTTACACTATAGAATGCCATAAGCAACAAATAGGATGTACTAGTTATAGACCAAGCAATCAAATGCTAAGTAGGGACAGTGCTAGTGTGACCCAGAGTGAATAAGAGGGATTTATTTCCCAATCTCATGTATGGTGAGCCATCTGTGTGAACAATACTCCTACAGGAAATGTTTTACCACTATCATTCAATATCATTAGCCGCTGTGTGTTCTTCAGCTGCCTACAAATCAGCATGTCTCCTGTTGTATTGCTGTAAGAGAAAACTCTTACTATGTGCTCATTCAAGGACCTTTTTTGCATCCAGGATGAGACTGAGAGTGGGCTTCTGTACATCCATATATCTTAAATATTATTTACTGAGGACTCAAGGGGACTTATAATATTAAAACAATGTTAAAAACTAAAAAGTGATAAATTATTTCAATATTTAAAAAGAAATAAACAGATACCAAATTAAAAATTAGATTAAAAGCAGTTTAGATTAAACACACACATGCACCAGCTGCATTTTTAGGAACTCCATCTTAGGCAGTCAGTTATTGAGAAAAAACATGCCTAAAGAGAAAGGTCTTTGTTTGTGGAAGGACAACAAAGACAGGGTCAGGCTGGCCTCCCATGGGAGGAAATTGTATAGATTGGGGTAGCAACAGAGAAAACTCTCTCTTCTATCCTCACCAGGTGTAGCTGTGAGAATCCCAGGACAAAGGCCTACTGATTATTTTAAAACCAGGGCATGCTCATAAAGGGATATGTAGTGGTTCATATGGCTTGGCTCAAAGTCATTTAAGGCTTTATAGATCAAAACCACCACTTTGAATTGTGCCGAGAAACAGACCAGCAGCCACTGGAGCTTTTGTAGCAGAGTTATATATGATCCCTGGAACTGGCCCCAGTTAACAATCTGGTAGCAACATTTTGAACTTCTTGAAGTTTCCAAAGGCAGTCACACACTGAACATGATACAGTAATCCAAATGGGATGTAACTAAGGCATGTATCACTGTGGCCAGATGGAACATCTCCAGGAACTGGTGCAGCTGGTGCTCCAGTTTTAATTGTGCAGATGCACTCCTGGCCACTGGAGACACCTGGGCATCCAGGCTCTGGGATGAATCCAGGAGCACACCCAAGATGCGAACCTGTGTTTTCAGGGGAAGTGTAACTTCTTGCAGTCCTGGCTGAAACTATTCTCTGATCTGCCCACTGACTATCTAGGATCACCTCTGCCTTGTCTGGATTAAGCTTCAGTTTATTCACCCTTATACAGTCCATTGCTGACACCAGACATGGTTTTAGAACCAAAGCAACTTCCTTGGCATTAAATAAAAAGGAAAGATAAGAGTTGGGTGTCATTCACATACTGATGATGACACTGAACTCAAAAAGTCTGGACAGCCTCTCCCAGCAGTTTCATATATATGTTAAATAGCATGGAGGAAGGAATAGAACCCTGAGGGATGCCACAAGCCAGGGTGTCGAACTGGAGTCCATTACCACCATCACTACCACCTTCTACATTCTTTCCTCCAGGAAGGACAGTGCTTCAAAATTCCATCCCAGAGAACAGCCCAGAAGGATACCATGTTCACATTAAACATGGGATTAAAATAAATAATGTCCACTCTCTCAGTGCAGGTATAAGATAATGGCCTAAATCCTCTTATCTAGTTATGTTGATGTAGCACATATGCTGCAACTTTTGGAGGTAAATTGCCCTAATTTAAGAAATAACCATTGTTGTTGTTTAGTCGTTAAGTCGTGTCCGACTCTTCATGACCCCATGGACCAGAGCACGCCAGGCCCTCCTGTCTTCCACTGCCTCCCGGAGTTTGGTCAAATTCATGTTGGTAGCTTTGATGACACTGTCCAACCATCTCGTCCTCTGACGTCCCCTTCTCCTCTTGCCTTCACACTTTCCCAACATCAGGGTCTTTTCCAGGGAGTCTTCTCTTCTCATGAGATGGCCAAAGTATTGGAGCCTCAGCTTCAGGATCTGTCCTTCCAAGAAATAACCGTAGACATTATTAATTGCACACTAGGATTATATATACAGTGATTTCTTTACTTGAAGCAATTTACCTCCAAAGGTTAGGCCATTCATGTAGCTAAACCAAGAGAATTTTGACCATTAAGTGAATCTGGAGATCTCGGTAACTGAAAATTCATACCCTTTTTTCCCCATATGGTTCTCTTCCTCAAGCCCAAATATCTGTGGGATAAGCTTTAATTTGTTGCACATCATTTTTAACTCTTATTTTTAGGTTTAGAGATTGATAAATCGTGTATATTATCATATAGAAATATCAGTATATTTTTCTCTTTTTGGAATGAAACTGTGACATCCCTCAGAAAGACCACTGTTAACGACCCATGACAATGGGTGGAGAAGGACTACAGAAGTGGGATTTTCACTCACACACACACCTGTCCTTTGTCCATCTAACAAGCCTATTCAGACCAGGAGGAAGCTACTTGGATGAGTAGCAAAATGTTTCAACCTAATAAGAAAGAAGTCCAGTTGCCATGACTCAACTCCCAGGTGGTGAGAAAAAGTATGTTAAATTTCCCAATTTCCTCCCATGGGAGGCCAGCCTGGCCCTCTCTTTGTTCTCATTCCGCAAACAAAGACCTTTCTCTTTAGGCATGCTTTTTCTCAATAACTGACTGCCTAAAATGGAGTTCCTAAAAATGCAGCTAGTGCATGTCTGTGTTTAATCTAAACTGTTTTTAATCTAATTTTTAATTTGGTATCTGTTTATTTCTTTTTAAATATTGAAATAATTTATCACTTCTTAGTTTTTAACATGAAACTGTGTATCAAGAGAAAATTATTTATCATATTCTATGAAAACAGGCAAAAGGTGTAAAATGGAAGAGGTACACTGTGACACACACACCTTCCACCCCAGGTCCCCGTGCAAGAACGATTGGTTGTTTGAATCATAGGTATTGGGTAGTTAAGAAAAGAGATTCTTTTTTAAAAAAATCCTTTCTTGGCAAGTTCTAAAATTAGAAATCCTTCCATGCCTTTACTGTTTTGTCCCACAAGTCTTTGAAACACACACAAACACACAAATGTTCTCAATGATGTTTACTGTCTCTCTGGGATTTGAATCTTGTCTGTCTTTTCAAAGCACACACATCTTTCCTTACACATCCTTTCAAACAAGAAATAAATAGATCCTTGAGCAGAGCCATAAGTATTGTATGAGGTGCTAAAGAGAGATTCTCTTGTACAAGTGAGCTCCTGCAACAAAATGTTTTGAAAAGCTCACTGAGCATTCTGTTTTCATTGGGTGGGGTGGAAGGGTCTCCCGGGTGTTTTGCTTTGTTTTAATTTTATTTTGGTGCTGGGAGGTGGACATACCTGTATCCAGTATGAGCTACATTATAATTAGAGACGGGGATATTCATATTTGTAAACAAAGATGAATATCCCTGTCCCTGCTGGACTTAATGAGGGTCCAGCCCCCAGGACTGGACCATCCACTCACGCATCCCAGCTCTGCGAAGGTCCTGGTCTTGCCGCCAGTGGTGCCCAGAGCTCCACTGTCTTTCTGCTCGGCGGGCCACTCCAGGTAGAGGGTGGGAGGATGAGTCTCCCTGCAGGGATGCTGAGTACCCAGCCGAGCAGGAAGACGTAGGAGCTCCGGGCACCATTGCCGGGAAGAGTGCTACCTTCACAGTGCCGGGATGTGTGACTGAATGGTCCGGTCCCGGGGGATGGACCCTCATTAGGTCCAGCTGGGAAGGGGATATGTATATTCGTTTACCATAGCATTCCTGGAAACAATGCTAAAGTCCACCAATTTACAAATTACAATTTACAAATTACACCAATTTACGAATACACATATCCCCATCTCTAATTATAATCTTTGTTTTCTCCTCTGATGTTTTTGGGAAACACTTCCATTTCTTGGAGAAGTAACTTGTCAGTGTGAACAAGTAAAGCGTTACCTAGATAATAAGACAATTCTCTGTCCATTTTACGTATGAAAATCTTGTTATATTCCAGCTCAGTGGTTTAGGTATCTGGCTGCAGAGTTAGAAGTTGGGAGTTTGATCCTCATTGTGCCTTCTTAACAGGGGCTAGACTCAGTGATCCAAAGGGTCTCTTCCAGCTCCAGTTCTAAGATTAAAATTCCATTCCATTCCACCACCACCCCCAGTGTCATTCCACCACCACCCCCATCAGTGTTCCATGGCACTGACTGTGGGGCTCTATTAGGATACTTTCATGGTTTTGCAGATTTCCTGCAGAGTCAGTAAATACAATGCTTGTGTAGAGCCACTGTGTTTGCTGCATTTCCCCTTGGTGCAGGAAAGAGGCCAGCCAGAGGTTGAGAGTTGATTCCCCACTGTGCCTCCTGTGAGTAGAGCCAACCTATGTGGCCTTGAGCAAGCTGCACAGTCCCAGGACACCCCGAGAAGAAGGGAATGATAAACCACTTCTGAGTACTCTCTACCGGGAAAACCATGAAAAGGGTTGCCATAAGTCAGAATTGACTTGACAGCACATGATTATTCTTAGAATGGAGATGCTTTTCCCATTTGTGACTCAACAGAATTATAGGCAGTGTCATTCCCACTATAGGAACTCTTCCCATTTGCACAGGACTGAGAAGATTCAAATCAGAAATAAGAGTGATAATGTAATGTAAAAATTTAGTAGCAGGGATTGCTGAGATGGTGGAGTATGGGTTGCCAGAGCATACATCTGTCAAATTTTTATCCTGCTAAGAGTAATAATGCATATGTTTGTTTGTTTGTTTGTTTTGGGGGGGGGGGTTGGCCAGTCATGTTGTAGTACAGTATCATGACTTCTGAGTTACACAAAGGGTAGATCAGTGAAGTCTAGTGAATATTTATACAGAAGTAATTCTGCTCTTTAGCTATGCCTTGTGTTTCATTTCTGCATTTAATCCATACTCCTCTGTGTTCATGTCTGTGATTCTCTTCTTTGCTGCTGGCATAAGCTTCTGTCTAGATTAGAAGCACTCAGTTGTCACCTCATTCAGCTCATGGAGTACTGACCGAGAGAGCAGCCTCGGGTTCCATTCTCTCTGTCCTTCCCTTCACCCTCTCTTCTAGTACCAGGGAAGGACAAGGAAGATGGAGCTAGACTGCTGTGAGTAGTGCCAGGAACAGACACTGAAAGCCTAATGACAGCAGGAAACAGTATGGCTTTATTTTTCTGACTCATTCTCAATCTGAACCCGTGTGCACAGGAAGTGACATTGAAGCTCATATGCCTTTCATAAAATGTACTGTTCATTATTGAAGGGTTTTTCTCCCCTCTACCACTCTATACATGAGACTTCTTAAGCTAGAATTAATATTGGACAGTGGTTGGAGAGGCTGAATGCATGTCCTTTGAACACCTAAGTATGCAAAGAATCTAGGAACAAATTGGCAGTAGGTGTGAGTGTCTTGAAGAATTTACTGCTGGTTCTAGCATGAGAGTGTGTGAAACAATATATATTGTAACTGAGAAGAATCCTAATTAGAGATGGGGGTATTTGCATTCATATACAAATACCCCCACACAGCTGAACGTAACTAGGGTCTGGCCCCCTGGAGCTGGACCGTTTACTCATGCGTCCACTGCTGTCACCGGCTCCGCTCTCCCTTCCAATCGCTCCGGAGCTTGCGGTTGGCTATCCACTCGTCAGCCTGGCAGGGAGACTCGTCTTCCCTCCTTCTGCCAGGAGTGGATAGTCGACTGCAAGCTCCAGAGCAATTGGAAGGGAGAGCGGAGCCGGCGGCAGCAACGGACGTGTGAGTGGACATTCTGGCTCCAGGGGGCAAGAGTCTTGTTACATCCAGCTGTGTGGGGGTATTCGTAAACAAACACAAATACCCCCATCTCTAATCCTAATCTATCTCTTATATTTTGTTTAAACTATGGATTAGTTCCTGTGGTAACAGAGAACCCGGAAATATACTGCCACTTTTTGCTGGAAATACGGAAGTATGGGTGAGGATTGCAGTGGCCACTGAGAGATGAGAATTATAGCCTCTTTCTTTACTTACCATCAGTATTTTTCTCCCCAGATTCCTTTCTCCCATGACTTTTGATTGTTGACTGATTCATGTAACTACCAAGGTCTTGAACATTGGTTGAATTTATTGTGTTTCTCAGTCATATGCAGCTGTTTGAACAAATCAACATGGACATCCTTGTTTCACAGATTATTTTTTCTTTTTGATCCCTGTTGCTCACATATATAATTTTTGCACCTGCTCAGAGTCCCATTTAGAACTTTCTAGATCTAAGTAGTTCTTTTGGCAGGAATCCTACTCTTTCCAAGCAAGCATGTCCAAGCACACCATTTGTGTGTGTGTGAGAGAGAGAGAGAGAATCAGGTGGAGTCATGGCAACTGGACTTCTTATTAGGTTGAAATGTTTCACTGCTCCTCCAAGTAGCTTCCTCCTGGTCTGAATAGGCTTGTTAGATGGACAAAGGATTGGGGGGGGGGGGGATGAATGAAAATCCCACTTCTGTAGTCCTTCTCCACCCATTGTCATGGGCCGTTAAGAGTTGTTGTGGTCTTTCTGGTGGGTGTAGTCCTGATCTTTCTGGGGACAGATGAAAGGGCAGCATGATGAATAGGAGACAGATTGTGTCTAAGGCCTCCACCCCTGTTGAGTGAGGGATTTTCTATATGCACATGTATGGCCTCCCTGACCCCTCTCTCAAACCACCTATCAAACTACTCAGCCCCCCTCCTTTGCCCATCTAACGAGCCTATTCAGACCAGGGGGAAGTGAAACCAACGTAGAGAATTTATCAGGTGTCTCCTACCAACTCTTGTCAGACTGAAGAAGCTACTTGGATAAGTAGCGAAACGTTTCAACCTAATAAGAAAGAAGTCCAGTTGCCATGACACAACTTCCAGATAACCTCACCTGGATGACTGAGAATCTTCACAGTTTTTCTCACCGTCTGAGTATTTTTCCTGTTACTCTTCTTAATTTTTAATTTCCTTCATTGGTTAGGTATTCTTCATTTATAGCATTTTCAGCCTTGTTCCTTAAATATACTGAGTGTGGTGCAAAAATCGCCCTTCAGACACACACTGCCTTTTTATTACTTTTATTTATTTATATCTTTATTTGATTGGAGATACTTCATCATAGCGTTTTTTTCAATTTGTGGAGGTTTCATTAAAATTGGATTGAGAAGTCATAAATCCTGGTAGGATGTGCCATTGAAAGCAGTCTTTTCAAGTGGCAGGCTTAGTAGCTAATAGCAAGCTGCTTTGTGCTGTTTTGCATTCTTTTTAGAAAGTTCCCTTCAAGCAGCTTCTGATGGCTACCATCAACAAATCTGCAGAGTCATCTCCAACTGTTTTGACCCCATTAGTATTAATTCTCTTGCCACTGAAGGTATCTTTGGTTCCATTTTCAGTTTTGGCATTGACCATGGACGTCACTCAAAGTGAACAGCTTCTAAATCTTCCATATTGAAGGACACAAGCTGTAAAAAAATTAATTAATAAATAAAAAGTAGTTTGAGAGGCAACTTCCTCAGTCTCAAACAGACCTATTGTGGCTAGATCGCTTTCTGCAGCCAGCTATTTTAAAGCCACAATGTCCTGAACAAAACTCCTCCTCCTTCTCAAGTGACCTTGGAGACTCCCATTCATGTTGGGCAAACTTAGTTGGAAGTTCAGCAGTTTTCATCCAATGACATTGTGTGCAGGGGTTCTGTTTTGAAAGAGGAATTTTGACATAGTACCTCCAAGGGATGTATAGCTCTTCACATCATTGGTCTTATCTTAATTACTCACAGTTGTCCAATCTGTCTGCTGATTCCTAGACTCAGTCTCATTCTCAGTAATATTTGTATTATGAACACCAGTGACCATCAAGATCACCTTTTTGTGCTGACTGTTGTTCTCCTACATGTTATGACTTACGTTGAAACTCTCCATGGCATTACTGATCTCAAAGACATTGCAATTGGCCATTCTTTGCATTTGGATTTTTGAGAGTATTACTGATACTCCCCATCATGACACTACAGATACTGGAGTCGATCACCAACACTGATGCTATATTGGGAGCAGTCTCCCTGTATATGGGCTCACAGCTGTCAATGTTGACCATCTGCTGTGATCTCTCAGCCTGAGCTATCCATTTCTGTTTTACCTGTCATCAGAAGACTATTTTGTTATCAACATTGGCATTACACATTAACTGCCGCTTGCCATTTTATCAGGTCTCCTGTTCATCAGCCTTACCTTCTGCTGCTCTGGTTTTTGTACCAGCCCTTTTAGTTCTGGCATCAGTCATGAGCTTTGTTCCAGTTTCAACATGAGCTGTATTGATTCCTGTATCAGCACTGGATATACAGTCACTCCTTTTGATTCTGTCTACCATGGGCTTTGAGGTACCAGAGGAAGAAGCTTTTATTATTCATATGTAGGTCTCAATCTCAGACCCTAGTGGCTCTGTACGTTTGCCAAGTTCTCTTTTACCACTCCCGTCAATCCTGGATCTGATAGTTGACAATGTTATGCTTCTGTCCCTTTCTGAGACTATCTGTGCTTATGTTGTTCAAAATTTCCCCATGGCCAAATCACTATATTTGGAAATTCAGAATTCCCAACCTCTGGTTGTTGGATCCTGTCTTCAGCAGAGTTCAAAAAATTCTCAGATTTTTTTAAAAAAATTCTGGTTGGAACAATTTTTGATGTCAGTGACATCAAGTTGCATTGAAAACATATATAAAATACAAGAGGAACAGACTGGTTTTCTTTCCCATTACCTGGACCAAAATTCTATTGTTGTGGAAGTCATCAGACTAAGGGAAAAGAGAACATTTACTCCAAGGGAGGAAACTAGATTTGATGAGTAGGAGCTTTTACTTGCCTCCAGTCCTCATTGTCAAGATGAGCTACTGCTAAGCAGCTATGTCCTCATATCAGCAGTTTGTATGAAAGAAGTTGAAGCCTTTCACTGCAGCTATTCCAGATGACTATAAAAACATTGCTGCACTGTTTCAGCAAGAACCCTTACCTATGCGGCATGACAGATATGTTTTTCTGACAAACTGCAACCATGCCTGCCTACATTGATTTTAGGAGATGCACCTGACTTCCTTCTGCTGAGAAAATGGAAGATACTAGGACTAGAATGGATCTCCCATTTGATGGCAATGGGCTTTTAAATTCAGCAACCTATGAGGTCATAAATCACCTCTTCAGAAGGGGGGAATGGAATTGGTCCTCAGTCTTCCCAACTAAACTGTTTAAATTTGTCTGGAAAAGGCAATCCTATGCGAAGAAGTCCCATTTGCATCAGTCATAGTCTTTGGGCCAGAAGTAGCAACCAAGTTATCTAAGTATTAGCCATCCTTAACTTCTACCAAAAAGGCTTCTGAGAATGCTAAGCATCATCTTTAACTCTCTGCATGAAGACCCAGCCCCCTTCCCCTTTTCTGCAATAAGATCAGAGCCATATAACAGATCTTGGTCCCCTAAAGTCCTTTCACCACCAGTTCATGATTTCTTACTATCATCAGTGTTTCCTTAGAATTCAACTGCTAACCACCACTCAGAGGATTTTATTCCATTTCTTCCTTTTCAGTTTTTCAGGAAGAAATTGCCACTATTTGCAGAAAGATACTGTACACTGCAGGCTCTTCCTCCATCAGAAGACCACACTGGCTTTTATTCTCGCTGGCCAGAATTCTATTGACTGTTTATATTGGCATAAGTGCAATGATGTAAATCACAGTAGCAAATTGTTCTAGTTAAGGAATTGTCACTTATATTTCTTGTTGCATGCCGCATAATATAACTGACACATGATGAGGAATACAAGCAGCAATCCACCACTACAGTTTATGCCACTACACTTATATTGGAGCAAATAACCAGTTCTGACTGGTATTTTGTAGTAATGAAAAAGAATGGAGGTCTCTATCCCATCTTGGATTGCAACAATACATTATTCTTATCATTTACCTAGAAGGTACAGATATGCAATGAAAATAAATATATGTTGGGAGCCCATCTCAGCAGATGCAACAATTCTGGTTCCAGAAGATGGCATTTGTAATATTTGGGGGTGAATACAAATATATATGATTATCCTTTCATGTGCAAAGAAGATGAGATGTTCATCAGGATATGAGAGGTGTTCATTTTCTAGCTGGGTATGAACCCAAGTAACAAGTACACTATGTATGTAAGAGTGGAACATCTGCCATAATTGGTTTTGTTTTTTTATTCTAGCAGTCTTGGTGCAACTGAAATCTCTTAGCACCTGATATGCACCCCATAATATCTGCAGTTCTTCTTCATGATATTATTTTTTTCTTATGATATCAAAGCCATAAACTTCATGACTTAACATAGTAGCAGTTTTGCTTCTTTTCCTTGCCCTCATTCCACAGTTCATTGTTCCTTGAAGGAGTGTTGTTGTTTTAAAGATGAGAAACATTTTGACCTGGGCAGCTATTTCTAAATTTAAGTGGATTTCTGAAGCAGTTATATTTGAATATTACCTTCTTTTTGTCAAGTCCTGGCAACTGCAGTACGTTCTTTGAGTGGCCCTGTATTCCCATATGTTTTGGACCACTTGGCCTAGCATAAGTCGAAATCTTGTGGAAAGCAAATTTATAGTTTAGTAAAAGAGCACTTGCTCACCAAATGCCAAGTACATTTTATGTATATGTGTTTTATATGGATTAACTTTTTCTTTTGCTTCACTGTCACAACTTAAGCATAGATCTTTTTTTTCTGAATAGACTGCACTAGTGTAATGAGAAGATATGAAGGTTAACACAAGAAAAGTGTACAACAGTTGATCTCACCTCACGTTACTGCTAATTTAGAGGCAACATTGTTGATTACTGTGTATGAAAACAGCCCTCCTTATATTTCTGTTAAGTGATTGATTGTTAATGGCTTTCTGATGGAGAGTATCTCCAGTTCTATGTGTATGTATTAACTGGACTTAGTTAGCAAGAACGATGAGAGCATGTGTACAAACAGTACTCATAAATGAAGCTCAAACTAATGATAACTTGAGTTCCCACTTATGAAAGCATTCATCCCTGTTGGAGAGTTGTCAGCATGCTGTTAAAACTGAGTCCATCTCCATTTTATTTTCCTTTTTTCCATCTGAATTATTTTTCTGCCCTTTCTTTTTGACATTAAAGATTTAAATCAAAGCCTGTGGTTCTCTTGGCATCACTCAGTATGTGTAATAGCTTGATGTCTCTCTTCCCTACTGTTCCACTAGCTTCCACTGGATCCCACTCACCACACTGCTTTCCTTTCTTACTCTTCTCCTGTGCTGGAGAAGAGTAAGAAATCACACCTTCTAGTAAGTAACTGCTGTTTTCAGGATGGAACAAAATTTAAGTCCAGCTAGCTAGAAGCAAAGTGCAGAGCATTTGTTCACTTTAGACTTTATGTTTGCCTATTTCCTGCTTTTATCTGGGGGGTTCAAAACAGAAAGAAATCCTAATTAGTTTTCTCTGCTGTGGCTGCTTCACATGTTGCCTGTGTTCACAAGTTATGTCGAACAAGCCACAGGAAATCTCAAGCTTACAAACTTGTCTACTTCTCCCCTCTTGGACATCCAGGAGGAGGTGTTCATAAGTTTTAATGTTTGCTTAACTGTGGCTTACTAGGCCAACATGCTAGTAAGGTTTGAAAAAGCCAATCTCGGACCATAGTTACAGAAGCTAGCTAGTTTTAACTAACCATAGTTAAGATTAACCATAGAAGCAAATCTGGATGGGCATGGAAAGCTGTTGTTCTTTAAAAGGCAGATGCTTCCAAACTTCTCACTGTTACAGGAATTGGGAAAGAGGGTGGAGTATGTGAAGCAAAAGCTTGCTATAACTTACTCTTGTTCATTTGTGTCACACTACAGTCTTGGGTAGCACAACATGTGAAAATGGCCTACATTTTTGTAAAAAACCTGCAGCTAAAATGTTTTCCATCTACTGAGACTGAATGTCTCTTTTCACTGTGATGGGTCATAAATAACTTTCCATGTAACATAAAGTGTTATCAGTCATATCAGACCTTCAGGTTCTTTACATGCACCTCTCAGGTACAAAACTGAAAATCTTCTCCTAACCAGTAGATGGCAAGAAAGACCACTTCCTGCAAATGAATTGAAAATTATTTATAAACCGAATTATTGATAGTTTTCAGCTTCTTTTGCTTTATCCATATTTTGACCATATGAAGATAGGATCTCGTTATCTGCTTCTTTAACAAAAAAGAATTGCAGTCATATTTGCTTTTCTATTTTTCTATTACTTCAAGCCTGTAAATTGTCCATTGTATTGCACATAATTCATTAATAAATGGTGGCAGTCACTAAAGATATATTAAATCCCAGAAGAACACAGTAATATGATTTGAATTTTGGTATGCTATATTTTTAGTGATAGTTTTACTTGGTATAATATTTCAAGTAAAGTGACAAAAATTGGTTATGAACTACACTGAACTGTTATTGCTCTTCTTCTTTTTGAAAGATTTGTATACTTGATAGATGTAGAAATCTTCTTGGAGTTTCTGCTTATTGTAATTTATAGGCACTACTATAAGTAAAACATGGGCACCAAAATTTACTATACTTAGTTTCAGCAGTTTCTTACAGTGGACTTACAATTAAAATGTACAGAACTCTTGTGCAGGGTACTGTTCCTTGCAAGGTATAGTTCTTTTGTTTCCTGCAGGTTCTGCAGTTTTTTGGTCTTTTCTGTTTAATGAACAGTTCAACACGAGTCTCAGACGGAAAAAGCTACCAGAAGAAAGCTTTGCGAAACATCTTACATATTTCATGTGACAATTTCTATGTCATAAATATGTGTCTTTGTTTTGACAAAGTTTCCCACAGAGAAACAGAAAACCAGGAGTTTTGGGGCCAGTCCTACTTGCTGTAAATCTGAGATAGGAGTGGCCAGTTCCATAGTGGCTCTTAAGCCAGCAGTACTCCACTCACTTTCCCCCATCGCTCAGCAGATCATGTGCTCTTGGATGAAATTATTTTCCTAAATCCATTTCATTTGGGTTTTAGATATGCCTTGTTGCGCTTTAGGATGACTTTGGTCAAAAAGAAACAAAGGGAGTGTAACTCTTTTGAGTACTTAATCCAGAAAAGGGTTAGATTATTATTGAGGACTGGGTGATTTGAACAGTGTTGAGTGCTAATGTTTATCATTTCCTGTTCCGTTTCCAGTTCAGTTCAGTGGTTCTGATGTTTAACTTCCTTAATGGCCTGGGAGCAAGTTATCTGAAGGATCCTCTCTTCCCATGTGTACGGATATTTTCACATTGTTTTCACTGTTTCATCTATTGTGGATAATTTTTGTGGTTAGCCAGTATTTGTTGTATGCAAGTGCTTTAAATAAATTAAAGTAGAATAACATTAATTCTGGGTAATGGTGAAATTACTGTTATCTCTGGTAGCTTTATCCTCATGAACACCTAGAATAAAAATAAGAATATATGTGCATGTATAATTGGGCCCTTAAAGTTGATTGATATAGAAGTTTTTCTCATTGTCATTGACTTGGAGACATTCTCCGATCTGAAAGTATATCATTTAGTTTTCATCCATGTCTGTGATGATGAAGTTGGCCTTATATTTGCCATAGAACTGCAAGTAATACTTCTGAAAATGATGCTGTCTGTAATAGGATCTGTTTGGTCCATGGAGCAGTGGGTGTTCTTTGGACAGCTAAAAGCCAGATGAATGAATATGGTACTTACAACTATACTGGGTATTTTCTGGCATCACCACTTTATCAGGCCATTGATAGCTTTGCAAGAATTGCCAGGAAAAGTCCCCAAGTTCTAGAACAATTTCCTTCTTATTGGAAACATTGAAAACTCCACATAGATACAGTTCTGTAAAGACGATGACAAATATTCTCACTGACCCACAAATTTACCTGTTTCAATTGGGCAGTGTGAAGGAGCGTCTCCTAGTAAGTGTGCAAACTTTAGAATAGATAAAATTTGTACCTGCTGTGTATAGCTAGTAGCTGGAAGCATATCACGTTGAGTATTCTTAAAGTACTGTACAGAAATGGGGGGGGGAGTTGTTTAGCTTCCCATATTGCTCCTTTTGTCTTGTTCAAAGTATGTTGGCAATATTATTTGTTAGATTAGTTATTGTTATTATGCTTTTGGAGACAGATATGATAGAACACTCTAGTTTTCTGAGTTACATGTGTATTTCATGGGAGACCTTGTGCATTGGTTTGAAGAAGTGATGAACCGCTGCATTTTTGTTGTCTTTACCCAACCATGCTACTATTGCCCAATATAATCTTGTTCATGTGTTGGGCGAGATACAGCAACTACAGTATTCTTGTGTATTTTAGAAGCCAGTATACACAATGCCCCCTTCTGTCAAGGTCATTCACACAGGACATCCCATGATTTCTCATTACTCAATACTTGACAGCTCATCACTGAATAAAGCATCATAGCATGTGGCAGTTTTCTGTGGATTATGAATGTATCTTTTGTAAACCTGAATAAGTGTTCTAAATCTATAATTGTCTTAAAAATGAGCAAGTAAGCTCAACCACCCCACCCCAAAGTCAATGAGACCTCTGTTGACTGCAGAGATTGGGACAGTGGCTTGTAAGTGCATTCAGCTGAATATGCTTATAGAGGTCCTGTGACCAATAACCTTGCCTATCAACATGGGTGGGGGTTGCATCTTACATGCATCCCACCATAGCCAAGTCTGTTCATATTTCCAGGCAACCAATAGGGCTCGAATATCTTCCAGAATAACAGTTTGCACAAGGCAACAGAACTTGGCCAATGCCTCACTACCTTGAATTTGCAAAACTATGGCAAATAGGATATGTCTTCTTTTAGAACTTGGGGGGGGGGGGGGGAAGCCCTCACACTTTTCAGAATCATGTTGTGCAATAGCATGCTGTTCAGAACAGCAGATTCCTGTGCTTCTTTGTACCAGGCTAGCATACCAATGACAATGGGTCTACTCTAAGTAGGATGAATACTATTTAGGCCAGTGAGCACTATTTTTCACTTGGTGTTGCAGTACCTATCAATTAAAAAAAAAGTGGCAATCAACAGCTCCTGTTCAGTTTCTGCTCATTTTAGAGGTTTAATGGGTATTGTCTTCTGCTGAGATGTCCGGTTATGTTTAAATGCATTGTCTATGTAATAATGGTAATTGTATTGTTTTGAAATGTATTAGTTTGGTAAGTATGTGATGGGAGGTGGTTAGTGTGAACATGGGGTTTTAGTCAGAATGGTTCAGATTGGCTGGAAAAAAACTGGTAGAAGCTGGTTTTTAATAAAAGAGCTGGGAGTTTGAGGGAAGAGAGGTAATAGAATGAAGAATTGTGCTGAATGAATTTTAAATCTAGGAATAAGTAACATCATTTGGACACTATTATTTTAATTAAATCTTATTAAGTTAATTCAAGCGGAGTGTTATGGAACTCCATACCTGAGAGTTGGCTATATGGAGGGTGTTAATAAAAGCCTGCATGAAGGGGCAAGTACACAATTATGAGGCAACTAATAAAGTTCTAGTAAAATGAATCTTTGAACTTCAGAGCTCGAAGGGATCCTATGGATCATCAAGTCCAGCTCATGTCAAGGAGGTACAGTGGGGAATTGAACTCCCAACCTCCTGCTCCACAGCCAGATGCCTGAACCACTGAGCTGATACAAGTTCTGCAGCAGCAAACCTACATGACATAGTTCTTGGAAATTAAGCAAGCAATTAATTTATTATTATCAATGTTTGTCTATATATTATATCAGTTGTTCCCAGCCTTGGTTCCCTAGGTGTTCTTGGACTAAAACTCCCAGAAGACTTCACAACTAGTTGTGCTGGCCAGTATTTCTGGGAGTTGTAGTCCAAAAACATCTGGAGTCCAAGGTTGGAAACCATTGTATTAAGAGTCTGTGTCCTTTTTCCCTAGTGACATTTTCCTTAAATTGAGGTAATCTTTGTGTGAAATAAAACTGCCTCACTTGCCATAGCTACCCTCATTTGTTCTGTTGTGAAGGTTGTGTTCTGAACAGGAAGTCATGCTGATTTAGATTGCATGATTTTCATGTCATGGTGTGTAAGCAGATAATCTTGGTTGGTTGGTGGAGAATATGTGTGAAGTGCTCCTTACTTTCCCATTACTCTTACATATTGATTCAGTATGGTAGTGTGTGTGGTTCTTGTCAGTCAGTTTTGGTGCTGTTGAAATGGTTTACCTGCTTTCTCATAACTAATTTTCGAATCATCTTCTTGGCTCACATGTGTTAGGAGATTGTTCTCATGGCTGACGAGACTTGTTGCTTCAGCATGGAAACTTGTATTGGTATCAGCAGTACTAATTTAGCCTGTAGAATTTCACAAGTGAATGAAGGCAGGAACATTGCATGTGGTTAATGGCTGCTTTAGATTTTGTTTTGTTTTTTATCCAAAGCAGAAATTCCTCTGTCTTAGTTTTGAAGAGCCAATGTAAGAGTCATCTGGATCAGAAAACAAGCTACAACTCTTATTCAGTCATTGTCGAATTTGGTTTCTTAAACACAATTAGAGGGGAGCACCTAGATCACCCCTGCTTTTGTCTTTTTCTTCATGTGATCAACGTGGAGTTTGCAAAGGAGAAGTTCTTGCTCACATGGAAACTTTGTATATAAATAAAATTCTGGAAAACCTGAGTTCTTGTTCACATCTAGAAACTGCGCTCTTCTTGACTTCAGATTAATCATGTGAAGAACGCAGCAACAGAAACTGGATTCAGTAATACCTGAATAGGATGTATGTTGTCTAGCATTCAGTTTCCCATTGTGGCCAACCACTGTCTGTCAGAAGCTCACAAGCGGGCTATGAGGATGATAGTCTTTTCTTGTTTCCCAGCAATCCATATTCTAAACACTTGGCCATCCAGTCCACAGAGCTTTCAGCACTGTAGAATTACATCTGTCTGTTGATAATGATGGATATTACGCAAAATCAGTTACCAAGGGCTAAAGTTTCAATCATGTGTACCCTGGTTTGGAAACAAATCTGAACAAAGTATAATTTACATTCAAGTAAACAAACAATATCTTGGTGGCATATTAGATCATATTAGCTGGACTCTAGAATATGTGATGATTTGTTAGTCTGTGGAACTAAGGTTGTGCCTTTTTTTTTTTTTTTTTTTTTTATTTGCTTTGCTTTGACTCCAGAATTCTCCAAGAAATCCCCTGGCAGAATTCTGAGAGGTCTAGCCACAGACAGACACATCCAGAAACATTTATGTTTCTCTCACCTGGACTAAGACCTACCTCAGACTTACTTTTTGTCTCAGGCTTTGCTTCCTCTTCAAAAAGGAAACTGTGCCAGTGCTTCTTAGGAAGCCTAGGTCTTTGTGGGATGTGCAGTTCCTTGTAGAAGGACATTCTATCGAGCCTAATTGGCAGCAAGACTACACAAAGACCTAGCCCTCCCGGGACGTATTGGGACAGTTTCCTTTTTGAACAAGAAGCTAGGTCTGAGGTAGACTTCAGCCCAGGTGAGTGAAATGTAAGTGTCTATGGGCTGGTACTGTGGAATTCTTAGAAAATTCTGAGAGTTGGAGTCCACACCTCCCTGAGAAATAAAAAGGAAAAGAATGGCCCTGTCTCGCATACCCCATCTGGAACCACAGTTCAAGCCATAATATAAATATGACAGTACTATGCTGTACTGTGGCTAGTAAAGTTGCTTTGTTCTAGCCTCTTTGTTTACTGAGTAAAGCAGCCTTTCCTTTGAGAGCCCTTGCCGGGATTCAGTTTGAAGAGAGGATATATTTTATACACTTCCAGAAACTTGTTTTCATTTTAAATTTTGGTATTTTTTTAAAAAAGAAATGTGCCACAGCTGAAACTATTGTAAATTTTTTAGAAAACCTCACAGAAAATTTAAATTCAGGTTTTGCCTACAACAATTTTTTTTTGTCTGTGTGTTTGTGTTCTAGTGTTTGTATAGAAAGAGACAGACACAGATAAGGAGTGATGCCTACATATTGTGATTGATCACACTGACAGGCAGCCATCTTACACACTGTAGTTGTATTATTTGTTTTCCAATCCAAATGTGTTTAAGAGCACAGAAATGTCAGGGACCTCTAGTTTAGCATGTAAGTGAAGTCAAACTTCAACTTAAGCAGAACTAATTATGTTATCCAACTGAGTATATTTATTCAAGAACCAAGCAGTGAGAAATTCTGAAATGGTCAGTTGCTTCTGAAACACAGTTCCCCAAACATTTTGGTAAGTGCCTTCTCTTTTCTTTTCTTTTTTTCTTTTTTTTTTTTGTAACTGAAGCTTCATGATCCTTCCATTTTTTAAAAAAAAATCTGATTGGTTGGTTGGTTTTGGTTAATGATCAGCTAGCCTGTAATTATTATGTCATATCTGCTGCATAGAGAGAAGACTGAAATATGTGCATAAAAGCCTGTGGAAGGCCAGAAAGGTTTGCAGCTAGTGCCAATACTCATTTTCTTTTTGTTTTCCCCCCACCTTATTTGCTCAGATGTGCATATACGTGTTTGACTGTGGCTGGCTCATGGTGGTATTTAAAAGGGGAGACTTAGCGTGGGATATCAGTAATACTTGTTTTGCTGCCTATACATTTGTAGTTAAGTTCTGTGCAAATCTAAGCATATCCTTTGATCAGAGACATTTCTAGAATTAAAGAGTAGATAAAGTTTGACTTCATCACAATGCCACATCTTCTAAACTATGTGAGATTAATACAGTGGTGGTATTGTGCTGTGGTTCAGTAAAGAGATATACCGTGTTTCCCCGAAAATAAGACAGGGTCTTATATTAATTTTTGCTCCAAAAAATGCATTAGGACTTATTTTCAGGGGATGTTTTATTTTACAGTCATGTCGTCATCTTCTGGTTGCAGCACAGTGCGGCACAATGGTGGAGGGCGGGGTTTCACTTAACTGGGGCTTATTTTTGGGGTAGGGCTTATATTACGAGCATCCTGAAAAATCATACTAGGGCTTATTTTCAGCGTAGGTCTTATTTTCAGGGAAAGGGTACTATGCCCGTGGGCCAAACATGTGACTTTGGTGCAGTGATTTTCACCATAGGAGGAGGTATCCTTTGTATAAAGTCTGGAGGTGGTTTGAAATTGCACTCTAGTTGGAGGCTTCCAATTATTGGAGGATTATTTGTCTTAACACATGTTCTTCTACTCTGTGCTTCCCACTATACTGTATTTTGACTGTTTTACTGGTACGTCATCACCAAAAGAGTGTTCAACCAGTGTAAGGGGGAGGTTCAATATAGCTGTCACAGCAACAGCATATCTGTGATTCTAACAACATAAAAGAAGTTCCATCAGTTACTATAGTCTTTTATATACCACATCTTCAGTGTAGAACTCCAGTTTACAACTGCTGTTTTCTTCATTTAATCCGCAAATTTCCAGCAGAGTTGCACGTCGGGAAGTAGGGTAGTAAATATTTTTCTTCTTTAGTCCCCTTTAGAGACTCTGTGTATTTTTTAAACAACTTCTAACTAGCTTACTGCAGTTGAGAATTAAATTCGTGGATGGATGAAGAGGTTCATGCATCATGGATCTTGCCTAGCTTCAGTAAGAAGGAACACAAATGTTGTTCCACTTCAGTGTTAGAGTGATAGGAGTTGTAATCTAACAGATTGGAGAGCAACAGGTTTCCAGCTCTGCAGTTCTTAGATTCTAAGATAAACTTGCTCTCTAGACAAATGTGTTAAGAAAAGTAAAATCTTAATACATTTTAGAAAGCCTGGAAGTAAAAATATAAAATAAAATAACTGGTTGCTATAAAAAGAAGAAGCAGAAACTAAAAGACAGATTTTTCTTTCTCTGTTCTGCTACACACGCACGTACACACATATGTACATGAACAAAAGTTACATTATATTAAAAGCTGACTTTATCTTCTCTCTCTAAAGGAAGGAGCTTCAGCACGGAAGACTCAAACCCCAGCAGCACAGCCTGTGACAAGGCCAGGTATAAAATGTTTTAATCATTATTGCATCATAGTAGGCTAACCTTTTATTTTTAAACAGTATATTGAGCATGCTTAGCTGGCCTTCAAATTTTTGAATGATTTTAGTATACATCAGTTGTGGAAACTACATTTGCTATAATTTACACATTCCTATGTAAAATCATAGGAGTGTGTAAATACAAACTTGATGATTCACTGACTGGTACCTTGCTTATAAGAATTCAGGAATACTTTAATAGTAAGTTGGCAAAATTAAAGTGGGAGGAGAAGAAAACTATGACAAAATATTGTGAAACTTTAAAAACTAACAAATTTGTTTCAGCATGAGCTTCTGTGGATCAAAATCCACTTCTGCAAATATTGATACTAATAACAATTAATATAGTTCCATAAAAGGAGGGTTGGGATCACTGTTAAGTTTCAGTACCCCAGGAAAATTATAATACCTAAAATTTGGAAGTATGGTATTGCAGCTAATTCAGGTTGGTGATGTTGATGTCCCCTGAACCAGGCTTGTTGACCACTCAAGACTGAAAAAGTCTTATTGTATGAGTTTTCTCAAAAATACTCAATATGTGCTGATTTAGAACAGCTACTATCCTTTGATCATATTGTAAGTGGATGTCACACAAATGCTATTGGGACATTTAAGATTTCCAAGTCCTAAATAGCCATGAGGTCTGGTTCGTGTCATGCCAATAGTTTGTGGAAAGACTAGATAGCCATGAGGTCTGGTTTGTGTCATGCCAATAGTTTGTGGAAAAAGTAGTGCAAGTTTTCTTGTCTAGTTATGCTACTGTAACACAGTTTAACTATGAGTAGGAAATTTTCTTACATTAAGCAATCACTGTAGATTTTATTGCACAGAGTTATGTGATTTCTTAACTTGGGACAATTTGCCTCTGAAAGATACACCATTTGCATAGCTACACAAGAGGATTTTGGTCACTAAAGAGCAATATGGTACAGAGAAGCCTGAAGAAAATAAAATGATGACTGGTGTGTGTAGGTTTTCTACATTAATTAGATAGTTTGAATGGCATCTCAGTCACAACAGTGCCTGTTGCCTTCCCAGTGGGAAATACAGCCTTCTCAGCTTTTCCAGATCCAGCAGGAATGCTTTTTCTCAGTGATAATGGAAAACCACTCTTTAAGTGACCAGTGCTAAATAATTTTATTCCCTCTCTTTTTATCAAGTGTAAAACAATTGCTTTTTTCTATTAAATAAGATTTATTTAAAATATGTTACAGGATAAAATGTTAATGTATTTAGAGCAGCATGGTATTGGGATTCTGTACTAGTTTTGTTATCTCTGTAGTTGTGCACCTGTGCTTAGAAAGGTCATGCTGCCTGTCATATTTATCTCACCAGGACTGTTGAGAATAAGAATGTGTTTGGAGCTGACAGGCAATGATATGAAAAGGGTAGAAATAGCAAGAGCAGAAATACATCTGGATAAACCGTCACACATGGGGTCACACTGCCAGATGCGATTTCACACACATTAACTGAAAGGCCTATACAGGCCTTCATCAGTACAAAAACTGACCCATATCATGATTGACCTTCCATATTTCAAGGTACAAAGAAATAAAGAGAATGCCATAAAATATTCCCTCATGATTTTAGCAGAAAAATGGTTTAATGTCTTCAGTAGAGGTGTTTGTTTATAGTCATAAATGCTTGTGATGTCTTCACAAAATTTCATAGGCATTGCACTGCTTGAAGCTGGTGTGGATGTGATGATAAAACCACGCAGCAGGTTAAGTAATTACATGGTTACAGCTTTTTCTTAAAACATGGTGGGTTTGGTCAGCAAAGCTCAGACATACCTGGGTTGGGCAATCATGTCCTTACCGCTCACCTTCTGCTCATGATATTATGATCAGGAGAAGATTTCAACAGTGGGGAGCATATGGTTTTAAATAGATGGGCATGAACAGCAGTTTGGTGTGGCACCCGCACAGGTGTTCCACAAGCACCGCACACTTCGGTTTCCTGCCTCTTCTGCGCACTTGCCCATCCCCTGGGCAAAGTGTGTTTCCCTCCCCACCTCAGCACAACTGCTTACTCACCAGTCGCAACACACACTTCTCTCCTCTGCGTCCTCAAATGGCCAACCACCCAAAGGCAGCGCTGTGGGTTTCCCTGCCCCACCTCCTCGTCTGAGTGGGCAGCCACCAGAGGAGCTGGAGGAGGGAAGTGTTTGCTGTGATCAGTGAGTAGGCAGGCGTGCTGAGGAGGCAGGGAGAGAACTGCACTTCACTCTGGGAATGGGCAAGCATTCAGAGGAGATGGGAGAGGGGAGGGGAGGGTGCCTGCAGAACACCTATGCAGGCATCATGCCAAACTGGGCCAAACCACTGAACTGCAGTCTGTGCCCATCTTTAGTTTTAAACTATTGACATGTTAAACTTACCAGAGATGAGGTAATTCCTGCATGCATCATTTTGAAGTAAGCGAAGACGGTAAACAGATAGGAGAGGAAGGTGGTGATCCTTGTTATGGAATAATTTCTGAAATGTAAATTATGATGTATTTTGCAAAATTACTGTTCAGACCTTTGATGTTCTGTACTCTTAGACTTTTAGGTACCTTTTCATGTTATTTTTCTATAGAAAAGTTTTTGAGAAATGTAGTCTAAAGCTTTAAATGAGAAAATGGCTTCTCAGTGAACCATAAAAGGGTCAGCAGAGGCATAATCAGAGCAAGTTAGGAAAGTGGGAGGGGGGGGGGCTGTGGACTGGAATGTGACTTGTACCACACCCAGTATGGATGGTGAACTGAATCAGTCCATAGCCCTTCTGTGAGCACTGATTACAATTTCAAACAGAATCACTGCCCTCAACTCTGTGTGGACTGAGAACATCCCGTTTGCCTATTCATTTACAAGTGGGATCTGAAGGCCTTAGGAATGGACCTCAACAGATAGGGAACCTTGACATCTGAGCGTTCAGCCTGGAGGCAGGCGGTGCAGCATGGCCTCTCCCAATTTGATGAGGCACTTGTTCAGCAGGCCAAGGCAAAGAGGCAGTCCCAAAACCAGCAAAATCAGGGAGCTGGACAGGGGACAGATTGTATTTGTCTTCAGTGTGGAAGGGATTGTCACTCTTGTATTGGCCTTCTCAACCACACCAGACGCTGTTCCAAGACCTCTATTCAGAGCACGTTACCATAGCCTCTCGAGACTGAAGGATGCCTACAACAGGCTACAAATGTAGTCTCACCCTAAGACTCGAAAAGCACAGATCCTCTATTTTTATACGAGATCCATCAAAAGAAAAAAGTGAATCATGCCATTAATAATTACATGTTTGATCACCATATTGTATTCCAGGAAACTAAGCATGTGGAGTAGCAATTTTATTGCACACTTCTTTATTTTCAAATCTTCTGATATCGACCCTGATTCTGTGTTATAGATACTATAAATCTTCAATACTGCACACTCACTCCCCCCTCCTCCCCCCGCATTGTCCCAATTCAGGGCAACATACTTTTATAGGTAGTGTGTTTTTTTAATCACAATCTCCATAGGTATTACTGTTATAGCAGGAGAGTGATATTACTAGCAATCCAAATACACATAAAAAGAAGTTAATAGGAACAAAATCACACAAAAAGACATTGCTTGTCAAGGCATATTGTATAAATGCAATCTTTTAAATACTTAGAGATTCCTATATCTTGGGGAACATAATTATATATATATTTCTGTCTGCAACATAAGATATACTCTTGAATTGACTATATATTGCTTTCTAAATTTATTCAACTCATGTTAAAGATTGTACCTATAAGTGCAAACAGTATTTGGTCATGTATCCACTCACCCGATTCTAAAAATGCTACAAGCTCAGCCAATTATTGTTTCAACTTAAATATAGATTCTTAAATTACTCAACTTTCTCTGAGGTATTCTGCTCCCCTATGTTTGCTGAGCCACCACAGCAACCCTCCACATTCATGACACATTATAGAATAGATGCCAGAGCCCATTAAGACAAAAGTTTTGGTTGGACCTATTGTTTTATATTGTTCACTGACACACACCCTGCCTCCAAAATAAGCTTGCTGGTCCCTCATATTTGCAAGTCCACAGAGACCACAAAGAAAGATTGCTTACCTGTGACTGAGTTTCTTCAAGTGGTCATTTGTTGCTCTTGTATAACTTGTCCTCCTTCCATCATGGATGTCTGTTTCTGCCAGGGCTTGGTGGATACGGAACTGTGGGAGCATAGGGCATGCCATGGGCTTCTGCAGTGTATATTGTGGGGCCCCACCCAAAACTTTGCTAATCAGCTTTGAAAGGTTCCAAAACAGTCTGTGCTGGTGCAGAAGCCCTTCTGTTTGACTGCCATAGATGACAACTTGAAAAAAAAATAGTTACAGGTAGGCAGCCTGTTTATTGCTCCCTTCTGTCATTAAGCCCTTATGGGTCCCAAGTAATCCTTTTCATAGCTGGGAACCCATGGTTGCCAAGAGATAAGAGGGGGAAGTCACCACTGGGATGACTTTATGGTGACTTTACTGGATGTTTGGTAAGTAAAGACTTCCCACTCCTCTTTCTTGGCCTTCACATATTCTTGGCAATGAAAGGAATTGCTCAGGACCTGTTGGGCCTCAGAAAAAGACTGAGGAATGTTTACCCTTGCCCTTGCTGAGGACATTGTCAGACATACACTATGGAACTTGCACAAACAGAATTTCAGCTTATATCCTTGTTCACCAACTTCAGATCAGAGTTGGAACAGTGTATGGTTTTAGTAGAGATGGACACTTACCACGGTTCAGCACTGTTTACAGATCGGACCCACAAGTATTGCACAGGTGCCAAGGATTCCACACCCTGCATCCTCCCACAGGTGCCCACTCAGAGGAGGAGGTGGAGCAGGGAAGTCTGTACTGCTGCTTCCTATGAGGCACCCACAGGAGGAGACAGGGTGCAGAATCTGGGGTGCCCACGAAACACCTGTGAGCCCAGTTCATCAAACTGCGGTAAGTGCCCACCTCTAATTTTTAGTAAACTGTGAAATTGGACCACTTTTGTTTAGTCATACGCAGTATTATATATGACGAAACAAAGGAACATACCTCCAACTTATTCTCTTCTAGAAAAAAGAGCCAGAACAAATAACCATTGATGCTACTTGCTTTCATACTTGCCTTACTTTATTTTTAATAAGTAGCTGAAGGCATTACAGTACCTCCAGCTGGGCACTGCAGAAACAGGAGTGGCTTGTTCTTACTTGCCTCTGGTAGGTGGGAGCCTTCTTACACACCCAGGTGAGCACAGTAAACGAACAGGACAATTTTATTTTTTTAAAAAAGGACAATTTCTGGATTTCTCTGAAAAGCAGAATGTGGCACTAAGAGATTTAATCATTCTGTTTGTTGTTTACATGCAGTTACTCATGATATATTAAGGGCTATAATTAATCACGGGACTTTTCTATGTACATCCATTTCTGTTTCCGATTAGTGATGTAGTCACATAAATAAAATAATAGCATGTAGCAATTTCAAAGACATAGGATGCTTTATATCCACAGTCTTCTTGCAGTCCTTACAATAACCATGTAAGGTAAGTCAATACCTCCACTTTGTAGTTTGAGGTCTGAGGCTAAGCAAAAGTGGCTTGTCTAAGAACATCTAATAATTTTTTGATAGAAGCAGAATTCAAACCAGGGACTTTCTGATTTGTAGTTTTATTTGTTAGCCACTGGGTTTTTGTTATTCATGTTAATAGATCCTAGGTAAATGTGAATAATCTCATTCGGAAACAAATGTGTTCCATGAAGCAGTTATTTTGTGGTATCTTTTTTGTCTCACAGTCTCCCAAGCAAGGCCACCTCCAAATCAGAAAAAAGGTGAGTTGCTACTAATTTCATAGGCCCTTCATAGAACTATAAAGTTCATATCTTACGTACCAAATTCCAGTTGTGGATGCATAATTAGTTTTGGTTTTTCGGGGGAGGTCAGTAAGGCAAAGGATAATGATAATTGCAATTTGTTAAATTGTATCTGCTACTTATATTTAAAAAATCTCTCCGCAGGATCTCGAACACCCATAATCATTATTCCAGCAGCCACAACCTCTTTAATAACTATGCTTAATGCAAAAGATCTTCTGCAGGATCTGAAGTAAGTTACTGATTAAAATACAGTTCATGAAAGATTGACTTCAATAAAGAGATGTAGCTGAAGTGGCTAATTTATTCTTGAAACAGTCCATGTTCTTTTGTGACAACTGGATTTTAATTTTTTCGACGAGACCTGGAAACAGTGTAATCTAGTTAGGAAGAAAAAAATAAAAAACAAACACCAAAGTGATTTTTTGCTTTATAAGAACCTGTTTATTTATTTATTTAAAATATTTTTACCCCACTTTTCTCCTTAAAAGGAACCAAGGTGGATTACATCATTAAAAGGACAATATATAAAAGCTAAAAACAATAAGTACAGAAGTATTATATTAAAAACAGTAAATAAAATCAATACTAAAAACATTTAAAAGCAACAGAGCACATCAATCCCGTTTGAAAAACCCTGTTACTCCAGATGTCACAGATTCAATTCTTTAAAAAACCTCAATTTTATGAATGTGAGATATTGTGCTTATTACCCATGTTGGAAACATTCCATGGCTTCTGCACAAATTGCTTTCAGGCAGTACTGAGCAAAATATATCCAGATATATAAGATTTTATATATAGAATATATAAAATTCAGTTGTATGGTTTATGATTGGGCTAGTGGATGTGTTTTTAACATTATTGTAAACTGGCCATGACAGTGGCTTTTCATTGGATGGGAGGTATAAAAATAAATAAATAAATAAAATTTAAATTGCATTTTCAAGAAGATTCAGCTGAAATTTCTTAAAAGTAAAGGAATTTCAGCAGTCCAAACACAAAATTATGACTTTTGAACTGGACTTCAGATCAGCATCAGTTGTGGCAGACCATCTTCTTTTGCTCAGTGCCAAATTTGAGAAAGTTTGGGCAAAAAGATTTTAGAGTATACAGTGGTGCCTCGACTTACGAATGTCCCGACATACGACCATTTCGAGTTACGACCAGCTCCGGCCGCAAAATTTTGCTTCTACTTGCGACCGGAGCTTCGAGTTACAACCAGAAAAAGGCAGGGGGAAAAGGCGGGGAATTCAAATTGCTAACCGTTGGTGGCGAAGAGGCTGCTTCTTTGTAGCACTTTCGCCCCATCAGTTAGAGAGTGTGCGATCGGAGGAGGCTTCGGACTGCCTGGTAAGGTAAGGTGCTGCTTTCTACTTTTTAAAAACTGTTCTGGGTGGGTTTTGCAGCATGGTTTTGGGCTGGGTGGTGGGATTATGTTTCTATGCTGTGATGGGTCTTGCAGGGTTTGTTTGTTTTGGGGTTTTTTTTCCCCATTTCCGATGGGTCTTGCAGGGTTTGTTTGTTTTGGGGTGTTTTTTTTCCCATTTCCAAAGGGTCTTGCACGGTTTGTTTGCTTTCTGCTTTGCTTTTTTTGCATTTCCGAAGGGTCTTGCACAGTTTGTTTGCTTTCCCCCCCCCCTTCGGCCAGAACGGATTAATCGCATTTCCGAAGGGTCTTGCACGGTTTGTTTGCTTTCTGCTTTTCTTTTTTTGCATTTCCGAAGGGTCTTGCACGGTTTGTGTGCTTTGCTTTGCTTTTTTTTCCTTCGGCCGGAACAGATTAATCGCGTTTCCGAAGGGTCTTGCACGGTTTGTTTGCTTTCTGCTTTGCTTTTTTTGCATTTCCGATGGGTCTTGCGCGGTTTATTTGCTTTTTCCTTTTCTTTTTTTGCATTTCCGAAGGGTCTTGCACGGTTTGTTTGCTTTTCTTTCTTTTTTTCCTTCTGCCGGAACGGATTAATCACGTTTCCGATGGGTCTTGCAGTGGGTATTTTTTTGTTTGTTTGTTTTGGGGGTGGGTGGGTTTTTTCTTCGGCCAGAACGGATTAATTGCATTTCAATGCATTCCTATGGGAAATGGTGCTTCGACTTACGACCATTTCGACTTACGACCGGAGTTCCGGAACCAATTAAGTTCGAAAGTCGAGGCACCACTGTACAGTCATGTGGGGAAAAAAAGTACACCCTCTTTGAATTCTATGGTTTTATGTATCAGGACATAATAAAAAGTATCTGGTCCTTAGCAGGTCTGAAAATTTGGTGAATACAACTTCAGATAAACAACAACATATGACATATTGCACCATGTCATGATTTATTTAATGAAAATAAAGCCAAAATGGGGAAGCCATGTGTGAAAAACTAAGCACAACTTATGATTCAGTAGCTTGTAGAACCATCTTTAGCAGCAATAACTTGAAGCAATCATTTTCTGTATGACTTTATCAGTCTCTCGCATCATTGTGGAGGGGATTTTAGCCCACTCTTCTTTATAGCATTGCTTCAGTTAATTGAGGTTTGTGGGCATTTGTTTATGCACAGTTCTCTTAAAGTCCCACCACAGCATTTCAATCAGGTTGAGGTCTGGACTTTGACTGGACCATCACAACAGCTTGATTCCTTTTTCCCCCCAGTCATTCTGTTGTAGATTTGCTGGCATGCTTTGGATCATTGTCCTGTTGCATGACCCAATTTTGGCCAAGCTTTAGCTGTCAGACAGATAGCTTCACATTTGATTCTGGAATACTTTGGTATACAGAGGAGTTCATGGTTGACTCAATGACTGCAAGTTACCCAGGTCCTGTGGTGCAAAACAAGCCCAAATCATCACCCCTCCACCACCGTGCTTGACAGTTGGTATGAGGTGTTTTTGCTGATGTGCTGTGTTTGGTTTTCACCAAACGTAGCGCTGTACATTATGGCCAAACATCTCCACTTTTGTCTTGTCTGTCCAAAGGACATTGTTTCAGAAGTCTTGTGTTTTGTCCAGATACAACTTTGCAAACCAAAGCTGTACTGCCATGTTCTTTTTAGAGAGAAGAGGCTTTCTCCTGACAACCCTTCCAAACCAACTATAATTGTTCAGTCTTTTTCTAATTGTACTGTCATGAACTTTAACATTTAACATGCTAACTGAGGTCTGTAGAGTCTGGGATGTAACTCGGGGCTTTTGGCAATTTCTCTCAGCACTGCACGGTCTGACCTTGGGGTGAATTTGCTTGGATGTCTACTCCTAGGAAGATTGGCAATTGTCTTGAAAGTTTTCCAGTTGTGAATAATCTTCCCCACTGTAGAATGATGGACTTTAATTTGTTTGGAAATTGCCTTATAACCCTTCTCAGATTGATGGGCAGCAACAATTGCTTCTCAATGATCATTGCTGATGTGATTCCTCCTTGCCATTGTGTTAACACAGACCTGAATGCTCCAGACTAGCAAACTGCTAAAACTTCAACCTTTATAGAGGTGATCGCACTTGCTGATAGTCAGTTACTCAAGGGCATTTGTTGAGCAGCACATGGCTGCTACTTAGCCTCTTAATTCCTATGGAAGCAGTAAAAGTTTACTTAGTTTTTCACACATGGCTTCTCCATTTTGGCTTTATTTCTGTTAAATAAATAATGACACAGTATAATAAGTTATGTCTTGTTGTTCATTTGAGGTTGTATTTACCTAATTTTCATACCTGCCAAAAACCAGATGATTTTTATTATGTCCCAATACATATAAGTCCTTAGAATTAAAAGAAGGTGTACTTTCTATTTCACATGACTGCATTTTTTTAAAAGTAAAACACTCCACTCAGAAATAGGCAACCCCCAAACTATCCCAGATTTTTTAAAACTCACATAAATTGAAAATACCAATTTTGCTTGTTTTGAAAGAGAATTGTTGGTCCCCACCTCTTTATCTGGAAAGAATCCTGACTGTTGGGGCTGAAATACTAGTCCTCAAAAAGAAAAAGGACTTTCAAATGGGAGATGACAAAACAGTCTTGAGAATTGCTTTGTGTTTAGGTAAAAAGTGGTGAACTGATTGATGTCAAGGAGTCACAGTGTGGAATTGAACTCCCAACCACTGGCTCTGCAGCTAGATACCTAAATCACTGAGCTATCCAGCAGTTCATTTCACATTAGTAAACTGGAGGTTTTTTGAAGAATTGAATCATTTTTATTTTTATTACAGGAGCCTAGTTTTATTTGCATCATGTGTGCCTTTTCCCTCAAACTAATATAAACCTTAATGTTAAACCTTAATAGTAATAAGACTACTTGTATATATAGGCAAATAGAACTTAATTTGATTGGGAGTTGAATGGAATATTAACTACCTGGTGATCAAAAGGTTATAAACATAAGTATCATTTTACTGTATTTTTCCATGTATAAGACGCTACTTTTTCCTAAAATCATTACACTAAAAATTGAGGGGTGTCTTTTACATGGAAGTAAGCTGAGATAGCTGAGGAGAGAACAAAACGGCACATACCTTGCCTCTGTAAACAGGCTTCCTTCAGTCACAAGTCTTAGCTTTGTACAGTCAGGAGACTTAGCTTCCTCCAATCACAAGCCTTATGGAACTGACGTCAGCTGATGCTGAACAAACCAATTGGAACACACGTCCTTGGAGATGGAGCCTGTAGGCTCAGATTCAACAGGGACTCATAATGTCCGAGCGTTCTGAGCCCAGAGGCTGAATACTCAAAAGCTAAGTTTTCTTAATTTTTGGGTTAGAAAAGTGGGGGGCATCTTATAAAAGGGTGTGTGTTATAAATGGAAAAATATGGTAATAGGCAAAGCTGTAGCTTCTGCATTCCATTAAGTCACCAGATAACAAAATATTGTTTTGTCTGATCAGTTTTTCATCTAGTATATCTAGAGTTGATAGTTTCCTATCTTAACAGGTTTCATCTTATCCTCAAATAACCAAGGATATTATACTAAGTGTTAACCTCCTGTAATATGCTTGGTGCTTTCGGTCAAACTGATTAATTACGTATTATCTTAATGCAAGAATAACAGGACCAGTTTCTGTTTAAAGAGGGAAATTTCTTGATCACTAGGACAGAAAGAAACACATTGACTTGTAACTATATTGCTATTGATCATCCCACGAAGAAGCTGTTAATTATTTCCAAAAGCAAAGCAATCAATAAATATGTTGATTAAATACAGTGTTTCCATTTAGTTATATTGTTGGAATTTTTATGTACTGTATACAGTACATTGGACATTTAGCAATGACCCGTCTAGCCATTTTTGTTTCAGCACACTTAAACAATTCTGATAACTTACTGACATGGGTAAAATTCTTAGTCAATAAAACTTCCCTTTTTTGGATTTTTCTAATCAAGATTTCCTCTTACTTAGAATTGTTATTTTCCTTGCCACTGTAAATATCTGTACCTTCCCCGAGATTGAATTTCAAATCTAAACAAATTTTGCATGAAGGGTTGAAATGCAGGCAATCACTTGACCTGTTGTAACTACTTTGACTGCTGTGAACAATAATGAATTCAAATATATCTAAAGTAAATAATGCATATTCATCAGCAGAGACTTTTTCTTTCTTTCTCGGAAAGACACAGCAGTTAATACAAGCCACCCTGAAAACTTGCAGCCAGTAAGATTCCTAGGATTAGTCTTCTAGGTATGTCCTGCTGTAGAACTACAACAACTTCATTATCTTATAAGCCAGAAATTTGAAGCACTGTCCTGTCAAAAAACTTAAGTTTGTGACTTAAACTTTTGCAGGCCACATCACACATCCATACAATCCATCTAGATCTGGGCCACGAAAGATAATGTTGCAATAAATGTTAGTCCTTTTAAGGTACCTTATGAGACTTCCTTGCTTGGGCTTAAAAAGACTAATGCTGCTACCTATCTGGGATTTATTTCTAGTTACATAGTTTTTTATGTAAACATCTGTTTAAATGATATATTTCTCTTCTTTTGTAGTGGTCTGGGGATTTTCTGAAATGGTTTGATCAGTTTATAAGCAGCATTAGCTTTTATTGTTCAGTGCTTCATTGTGATCCTGTCCAATTTTTGATTAATCTCTAAACTGTGTAATGCCTGTTTTTACTTTGACTGTACAAAATCAATTAGTAACAGTCTATTAATTCTCCCACCATCTATGTATTTAAGGTTTGTTCCATCTGATGAGAAGAAAAAACAAGGCTGCCAGCGAGAGAATGAAACTTTAATACAAAGAAGGAAAGACCAGATGCAGCCTGGTGGAACTACAGTCAGTGTTACAGTGCCATATCGTGTGGTTGACCAGCCTCTAAAACTTATGCCTCAAGACTGGTAAGGAGGACAGTCTGTTGCTCTTGGTGTTGCCTTTACTAAGCCACAGTGGAAATCAGAGTAGCAAAAACAAAGAAAAAAAAAAGAAAAACAGAACAAAAATGGTAAATACATTAATGTTAGCACTCACTGCAAACTACCATTATAAATTTACAATATAGTTACACTACATACATCTTATATTACATGTATAAATCAGTGCAGGCCTTCTAGATGTCTAGATAAGTGACCTTGTGAAAAAGATGTTTGTATGATCAAATGACGCTAGTGCTAACAGATTCTCTCACCATTGTGTAGTAGATGGTGGATGTTTATTCTTCCAGGCTTGGAGTATACGTTTTGTAGCCACCATAAGGACTCGTGAAGTCCAGTTTCATTTTCCCTTTGTTAAACAGGAATATAATTTTAAGAGAACAGAAATATCCAGAAATATCAAAGATTTCCCAAATACTGCATTAATACAGGTTGCAATTTCAATCAAAATTAAATAGTTTACTGGACAAGCCCAGATCATATGTGTCAAGGATACATTTCCAATTTTACATCTGTAACATCTGTCAGAATTTGACAACCACTTCCTAAACAATTCTTCACATTATCATTTGACCTCATGTTATAGTTACTGTTTTCACTTCATGATTTTTCTTTAAAGTATTTTACGTTTATACTATTTTTCAAGATTAAGCTTTTTCAAAGCCTAAATCCAGCTCTTTTCCTTGAAGCTATCTGTGCCCCCCAAACAACCTTCAGGGGTGGTTCACAACCTTCTAGATCTGGTTTTAGGGGTGCTCAATGTTCTGCCAGTGGATGTCCAGTGCTAGCTGCAACTGGTGAGTGCAGTTTATGATGAAAACCATTCAGCGACATTATTCATCATCCCGTGTGAATTGAGATTATAAATGCAATCCAAGTTTCCAATTATTTGTGTTTGTTGTTACATTTGCAAACAGGTCCCCTACCTTCTAAGTACGTTAAGGCCTTAACAAAACTGGTGTACATATGGATATCTTCAGGTATCCTTGTGTTGTGGAGAAAACAGCTGAATTATGGCATTATCCTGAGTGAACTCTTACAGGAATTAAGATATGAATGTGTTCAGAACAACACCTTAGCTTTTCCTCTCATTATGCTGCGAATGTTTTGTGTATGAGGGATTTAGTATTTGTGTCCCTTTCTGTTTTCTAGGGACCGTGTTGTGGCTGTGTTTGTACAGGGTCCTGCTTGGCAGTTCAAAGGCTGGCCGTGGTTGCTACCTGATGGATCACCTGTTGATATTTTTGCAAAAAGTGAGCTTTTCCCCCACTTACAGATAATTTTCTGTTATGTGTTCACAATAGAGTAAATTAATGTATTGTGCATATGGAAATAAAGCCTCTTCTGACACTAGCAAGTTAGACTAGTGGCTTAGATTAGAATGTTCAGTTGCTCAGAGCACTAAACAGATTGTAGCCCAGCCAGCATGACCAGTAACCAGTGATCTAATGAAACCTAGAGGACCACAGTTTCTTTTTTTATGGTTTAAGCCCAGATCCTGATAACAGACTTTTCCCAGATGTGGCAACAGATGTCACTGTAACTTACTGATTTTCCAGTCCTAAGGGGATAAAGGTAAAGGTTCCCCTTGACATTTAGTCCAGTCGTGTCCAACTCTAGGGCGCAGTGCTCATCCCCGTCTCCAAGCCATAGAGCCAGCGTTTGTCCATAGACAGTTTCTGTGGTCACGTGGCCAGCGCGACTAGACACAGAACGCCGTTACCTTCCCACCGTGGTGGTACCTATTTATCTACTCGCATTTACATGCTTTCAAACTGCTAGGTTGGCAGGAGCTGGGACAAGCGACGGGAGCTCACTCCGTCACGTGGATTCGATCTTATGACTGCTGGTCTTCTGACCTTCCAGCACAGAGGCTTCTGCAGTTTAACCTGCAGCGCCACCACATCCCACTTATCCTAAGGGGATAGTACGCCAGAAAGTAACGTATGAGTACTGAATCCCACATACCAATTTAATTAGCCAATTCTTGAGCTGCAGGTACCTACTTGTTTGTGCAGTGTGTTATGTTAGAAGGTGTTCCTTTTGTGAATACAGGGGAACTAATCAGAAAACTACAGTTAACCACCGCTGCTTGTGACATACAGACCAAGAATCATGATTCCAAACAAGCCAGAATTTGTAAGCGAACTTCAAGATGCAATTTAAAGCTAGTTTACAGAATCTTGGTTTGTTTGTGAACTATTACCAGATACCTGATATACCTGTAATGGTTAATTTGTACCTTTATAGTTACTTTCCCTGCTTGTATGAATGAAGAGTAGAAGTGGATTGAAGAATGTATGCTTATAGCTTATGCATTTCCTGAGTTATTTAGAACAGTTTTTAAATAACTCTCATAGCCTAGTTAAACATAAATTCAATTCATCACTTTTAGCTGGGCTTCCCTACATTGCACATCTCATTTGTTCCAGAAAACACCACTTGTAGCAGCACAATCCATTAGAATGCCGGTCATGGCAAATCTTAATAAAGCTAGGAGGGAGAAGTAATTTAATGAAGCGCATGAGCAAGTGGGTGAAGGCCCTTCTTTCCCGCAGCAGATTTTGTCTGGCCAGCCTTGAGAAGCTGGAAGTAACAAAAGAATGCAGCTGTGAAAAGTTTGAGTTTGCAGGGAAAACACAGAGTCTATGTTGAGGTTCAGATTCCGCCATCACTACCCCCTTTTTATAGAAGTTCATCAACAACCAATTATAACACAATTTAGTGCCATCTTCTCTTAAAATTTTAATAGTGTTGCACTATTTCAGGCTGAACACTGAGTTTTAGGCATTAGAACATAAGTTGCATTTCCATCCTCTCCACCAAATGAATGACCTTATCTCTTTTTCAAGCTTCAGGCTTCCTGTTCAGTTTCACTAATCTGAGTTAAAATGAAATCTAGTATATTTATATTGATCTGTAATTTGTGACACCAAAATGGGTAGTATGGGTGGAGAGAGACTGAGTACAAGTAGAGAAGAATAGGAAGAAAACAGCTGTTTATTGAACTCTCATTCAGTATTAAATGTAAAGTGGCCTACAACAGTGGTTTTCAATCTTGGGTCCCCAGATGTTCTTGGACTAAAACTCCCAGAAACCCTAAGCAGCACAGCCAGTGGTGAAGGTTTTTGGGAGTTGTAGTCCAAGGACATCTGGGGACTCAAGGTTAGGAACCACTGGCCTACAATTTTAATAGTGCAGAGGGAGGAATCAGGTTATTTTCCTGTGTTGTCAGGAATATAGATGAGCTACCTTTGTAGCAGGAAGGTCCAGGTTGGGAACACAAACCCAGAGGACGAGCAGTGGGCCTTGATCCTACATGTCTTAAAAGATAATGGTAACTGTTGCCTAGTTGACTTGAACATTAATTGTATTGACTGAAAACACTACTAACACATATAGTGCTGTAGAAAGTTAATAAGGTCAGTTGCTTTCTCTCTTATCCTTAGTTTCCATTCTGCAGTATGGGAATAATACACTGACTTGCCTTGGTAAGATGGTCCAAGAGCAACATAATGTATATGAAGTGTTCTGAATCCACAAAAGTATTATATAAATTTTAAGCATTATTAATAGGCCCAAAATATGAAGGAGACAACCCAATGTAGTAGAAAAGTAAAAGAATGTAGTAAACTGTAAAAACATGAGAAATCATCAATCTCTTAGAGGTACATTATTTTACTCTTTGACATACAATTCAAGAAGAAATACTTACAAGCTCAAGCTTACGTTTGAAAGATGATAGTGTAGATAATGTGCCTTTACAGATCTTTGTTAGATGCTGAAAGAAGTATGTAGCTACTGGCCTTCAAAAATGAACAGAAGTTAGCAGAGGCAAGCTAGCTTCTACAACAGTGAAGATTAAGAAAGATTTAAAGCTGGTTACTGTAGATTGAAATTTCTGAAAGGAAAAAAAGCGGATTGCAATAAAATTCAAGAAGACATCTAAACATATCATGCAAATCCTGGATTAAACTCCATCTAGAGCACATCAGACTATCTCTCAGTATCTCACAATATCACTTTATGCTGGCTAAAATCCCATAAAGTCACTTGAACAAAGCTTAAAATAGTACTCTCTTTATCCTCTGTTTTTCCAATCTACAGCTCTTGACCTCCTGTGAAATAATTTGTTTATCTGTGGACTTTATGCCTGTGGCTTCTGTAGAGAATAATTTCTTTTATCCCTTCCTTTCAGAGATATCTGTAAGAAAGCAGGCAATTTCAATGGAAAGTTTGGAATTTTGGCATTTTAACCAACATGAATATTTTATCCGAATGCCATTTTAAAGGTCTACTTGCAATTGCATGTTAATGCAAGTCTATTGAACTTGAAGGTCATTTTTAGTGAATTGATTCTTGTTCAATACTTTTTGCTCCTAACTCAAAGGATCTGTTTGACATTCATAGATTTCTTTGTAAATGCATACATCCTTGATAGATATACCTCTTGTGCTTTCTTTAAAAAGAAAAATTGGCTCAACATATTCTGAGATTAGTATTTTATTAGAAATGCTCTAGATGTCCTTGATACATACAGTTGATATACTCAACAGAAAGAAATCTTGTCAGTACAAAAAAGTTATAAATCAAAATTCTAGCTGTCGGCAACTTACAGTACCTGTTGCCAGTCCTTTACAATCTATTTTTTTGTACTGTATACAAACCAAGGATCTGCATTTTGTGGGTAATTGACAGCAACATACAGATTGGTGGGTAACATTTGAGGAAGTACTCGGAGAGAAAGGAATCCGTGATGGCTAAGAGTTCCTTAAGGGTCTTGAAATGATTTGTGTGAGAAAGAAAAGTCTGAGACATATAAAGAATTAGATAGCTGCATAAAGAGTTTTCAGATGAGCTAAGATGGGCAAGTCACCAAGGAGAAGTACAAACAAGTAGCCAGTATTTGTTAAAATAAAGCCAAAAACCCAGACTTGCAAGAGAGGTTAAAACCAAAAGAAGGGGGATTTTCAAGTATGCCCCAAGCAAGAGGTGTGGAAACAAATAAAATTTAAAGAAAGGAAAACTTACAAAAGCAATTGGAACAACTTTTTGATAGTAATATTGATTTGATAGTGGGATGAAGTGCCTTGGTAGGTGGTGGACTCCTTCCCTGGAGATTTTTTAAACAGCAGTTAAATTGACACTTTTTCAGGGATATTTCTACTGTAGATTTCCTGCTTCCACAGGGGGTTGAATGTGATGGCACTTGGAGTCCTTCCAGCTCTCCAGCTCTCTTATTCTGTATGAATTGAATCTGTGTCTCCTTGTCTCCCTAAAAATTGCAGGGCATGCTTGATGTAATTTGAAAAGTAGACCTGGATGAACATAAACTCTTACAACATGAAAAGCAACATGACAAACTGTCCTCTGATCTAAGATAATTGCACCATTCACCTCGTTGCCAATCTGTTTAAGAAGCCCCAAAGTGTACTAGTGTAGTATTTTTCATTTTTATAACTTACTTGACCTCCGCAGCACTCATGAAGCTAATGCCTTTAGCTTGAATAAAAATTTCCCTGCAACAACAAGGCTGTGTATCCACAATCACACAGAAGCTAGAACAAACGTTGGCTTATTTTTTCCTAGTTGAAAGTGTTCAGATTTACTGGATGTGTGGCTGCATTTATCTGTATACTCTGAGGCATATGTGCAGTTCCTTCCAAAGGTTTGAGGATAGTTTGCATGAAGTTTCTCTTTCCCTCTCCCCCTGCGCAGTCTTGTGTAAGATCAATTGACCTGTCCAAGAGATCACCTAGTGATCTTAATGTACGAGTGAGGACTTGAACCTGCATTTCCTCAGTCTATGATGAACACTTATCCTCTATACCATGTCAGCTCTAGAGCCATGGGAGAGGTGATGTCAGTGAGCTCACAATTGGCTTCATGTGAAAATTCCTTTTGTGTGAATAACTTTAACTTCAGATGATTTAACTTCTGTAATTTGTAGTGTATAAGAGGCTGCCTGTGTTGTCAACAGGCAAGGGGTCTTTTTTAAGAGGATTGGGAGTCTATACACACACTAATAGGGGAAGACTAAAGAAGACTAAAGCAGCACACTTTTGCTTTTTTTTTTCTGTTAGCAAGCCACAAAAGTTTATCCCTTATGTTATTGGGGCAGACCTCAGAGAACAACAGTAGGCCAACCCATAGCCTCTTCCACAATCAACCTGCAATCAGTGTAATTCATTGATGCTTTCTGAGGGATTCCAGACAGCATAAGAGGTGTCAGGACTAAAATCTTTCTTTGTCATTTGTTAATAAAATATTTAGCCTTCATTCCATTAGTGTACTTAATTGCCTCTGAATCCTCTCTGAAAACAGTCATGGCCTGTTAGCAACACTGTTCCCACAGTGATGGAAATCAGTTTGCCATCACCATCACAGGTATTGGGGTAGCCAGGGATTTACCGGTTTAAATTGATAGATTCTCTGCGCCATACTGGCTTTCTGTCTCATGATATCCACACAAACTCCTGGAACAACTGTTTGGGATTCACCATGTGAGGACTGGGTTTTTGTTTTGTTTTTTTGTTTTTTGTTTTTTTGTTTTTTTGTTTTTGTTTTTTGTTTTTTTTGTCTTGTCTATAATGCATTTGGATTTTAGGAGTTACAGTTTAATTCTTGCACCACTTCTCTCCACATTCTAGTTAAAGCTTTCCATCTTAAATACGATGAAGTTCGTCTAGATCCAAATGTCCAGAAATGGGATGTAACGGTGTTAGAACTCAGTTATCACAAGAGGCACTTGGACAGACCAGTGTTCCTACGTTTCTGGGAAACATTGGACAGGTAAATATCAAACTAAAAGGGAAAATTTACCTTTGTGTTTTTATATGAGGTTCAAGAGCAGTTTGTTGAATCTTGTAAGCAAACTCTGTAGCTTGAAGGTCCAGAAAATATTTTGCAATCAAAGTACTACTGGCTGTGCTGCATTTTTTTAAGTGTTTGATCAGGACATTTCTTGGTTGCAGACTACTTCATAAGATGTATGCAACTCCTAGTTGGGGCTTCTGTCTCGACTCTCTTATCCCTATTAATCTTGGTTTAAGACTGCAGATAATGCTGTTCCATATACTTTGTCTTGTGAAGTTCCAAACTGTTGAATAACGATAGACACAGAGTTGCTGCAGTTGTGCTTGGTGCATTTTTTAAGAGAGTAGACCTACTTCATGATAGGGTCAACCCAAACATGTGAGGAAAAGGAATAGATTAGTTTTGCTGCCTTTTGTAAAGAATAGTCTGAAATGGAAAGTATCTGCTAGATCAGGGTTTCTGATCTCATGAAATGGTTGCAATCTGAGGAAGACACTGTACTCTTCACACTATCACTTTACATGTGAGGAGAACGATAAAGGAGTGAGTGAGGCTAGCCTTCTCCCTTTTCTCATGTGTTTAGGTTAACTATATCCTGGCTGTCTTAATAGTGCTTATAAAGTTTGATCCTTCTCCCTCTGACCCCTACCCAGATCAAAACATAAGAATAGGCTATGCACATCTATAGCTGGCTGGACAGGTCAGTGGTTTAGATATCTATGGAGCCAGAGGTTGGGAGTTTGATTCCCCATTGTGTCTCCTGTTAGTAGAACCAACCTGTGTGGCCATGGGCAAGCTGCACAGTTTATTTATTTATTTATTTATTTATATGATTGATTTTTATACCATCCATCTGGCTACCAAGGCCACTCTGAGCGGTGTACAGCATAGTACCCTAATAGACAACAGTTTTAAAACACTAAATTGAATAGCTGTATCGAAGCTACCGACATGAATTTGACCCAACTCCGGGAGGCAGTGGAAGACAGGAGGGCCTGGTGTGCTCTGGTCCATGGGGTCACAAAGAGTCGGACACGACTTAACGACTAAACAACAACAACAATGAAAACCAAAATTAAGCATCAGTACACATACACAAAAGCAAAATAAAATTAACTGAAAGTAACAATAAAATAATTTAAAAGGCAAGGTGGTGGAACTAATCATATGAACGCTGAAACAACCATTGTGCTATGATGTTGTAAGCTCCGAGAAGACCTGTCTGAAGAGCCATGTTTTTAAAGATCATTTGAAAATTCCCAGTGAAGGAGCCAGGCGAATTTCAGGTGGGAGATTATTCCAGAGATGGGGAGTGACTGCCAAGAAGGTCTGGTTTCTGGTCTCCTCTTTCTGGGCCTCTCTCAGGGTCAGTAATCTCAACCACCCAGCCTGGGAGGCTCATGTAGGATGGTCAGACCTCACCCAGTCCCAGGGTTTCCCCAGAAGAAGGGAATAGTAAACCTCTGCTGAGTATTCTCTACCTGGAAAACCCTAGAAAAGGTTGACATTAAGTCAGAATTGACTTGACTCCACATGATTACTATTATATTATTATGCACATCTATATTGGTTTTGTGTTTTTTTAGATATTATTAGAGATTTACAGAATTTATTGCAAAATACATGGCATGGGTGTTACTTTGGTCTAGTCATAACAAACCTTTTATACCTCTTTTGGAAAACATGTCAAGCCTACCAAATTCTTTCAAATTTGGATTAACCCAAAAATCCCCTCTTCAGAATCAATCTGCTTGGCTAGTAAGATTATATCAGAGTTTCTGATCCATATCTCCCACCATCTGAAGTAAAGTGTGTAGTGACCAGAGACAGCCTTTTCTGTTGTAGTATCTTGTTTATGTAGCTGTCATTGGAGAGGGCTGATCTTACACAATTTCTTTTTTACTAACACATTTTATTTTTGTGTTTATTTTATGCTGAATTTTTAGTGACCTGTTAAATCTTTAGTGACCTGTTAAATTCAATTTGTAAACTACTGTGGTGGCTTAAGAATTGCTAATACATTCTAAATAAATAAATGCCCCATTAGAACTGCTACTGCAATTCATGCTATCTCCCCTCTTCTGAAGTTGAGTTTGATTTATTGATTTATTACATTTATACTCTGCTTTTTCACTAAAAGATAGCACTCCAGGCTGTCTTGATTGCAAAGACTTTTCAACTTTATCTCACGCTGAAAGTTTTACATTTAAAAACTATTTGATTAAAAATTCTCTGGCAAGTTTAATTGATATACCATTGGTAGGCAATCTGTGGAGGACAAAATCAAACAACAGTATTTGGTTGCAGATGCAATGAAGAGCTTCTTGATCTTGCCACATTTTTTGCATGAGTTCTGGCCTCCTTGATTGTTAATGTCATTGCCCATGTGAAGATGTGTGCCCTAATGTGTAACACAAGATATTACAATAATGAGTTATTCCTTTACATTACAGGTATATGGTAAAGCACAAATCCCACTTGAGATTCTGAATTCTTGACTTCTATTCTGTTTTCATAAACCTTGGATCGAGGACTTTGAAACCTACTCCGGTCTAGAGAGGAAAATTCTGCCTGTCTACATTTTTCAAGAACATTATACAGATAACGAAGGGAGTCATTGTTTAATCTTTTACTAAATCTTGTGGTATTACCATGTTGCAGTGACTGACCTGGCGAGTAGTCATTCTTACAAGCGAGGAATTTTGCTTAAAACTATTTTTAAGAGCATAAACCTTCTAGCCTGCAATTCAAATTGTATATTTTGATAGCAGCCATTTCTTCCCCATTTTGTTAAATTAGAAATGTTTTTACAATAACTTTTTTGTTCTTCAATAGAATATAGGTTGATTTTCATGGAAGGTTACGAACGTGTGTGTGTGTGTATGTATATAGAGAGATAGATGTTCTAAACCACTTCACATTTGAAGATAGTTCTTGGTTCTTTGCTTTATTGTTTCACTTGTGAAAAACCTTTTGTTTCAGTTGGTATTATCTTTTAGTCTAAAGAACTCTAGGAACTGAGCAAAGTGAAGACTGCTTTAGATAAATCAAATTGTCAGCCTGTATATGTACTGTATATTCTTTCAGTCTTTGGAAAAGGGATGGAAATAATATGCAAAATTGTTTCTTTTGTTATGATGATAGTTTACCAAAACTGTAAAAAGAATCATTATGAATACATTTGAATTATAACATTCTTCATGGAAAGTGTTTGATTTTAAATTGTGTGTGCATATGTCCCCACATTGAAGTGTGTATACACAAAAATATAACAGACATTTGGGGGCATTAAGGATTTTGTAAAATTAGAATTGGCAGAATGCAGTCATGGAAATCAGTTCTTCTTTTCCCAGTAGACTTTAGATCATTGTATTCTTTGATGTGTTCTTACATTACCTTGGCAGTCTGGGAACCAAAGCTGCCCATAGAGAGGAGCTCATTCTGCTCACTTTTCCTACACTTCAGGTCACCCTTAACTCAGATTTACAAGTTTAAAGCTGGTGCAGTGCTCTCTCTGTGGGTAACATGGGATGGGGTCTTGTTGAACACTGCCAAGATAACAGGAACCCAGTCTCAGTGATATAGGAAACTGAAATGCATTCAGGTTCCTATTATAGCTGGTTAGGTCATTTTTTTCTGCATTCCCATGAGATACAAACTTTTTGGTAACCAAAGAACATGTTTATTTTATTGGGAATGATAATTAGAGATGGGGATGAATAAAAAAAATGGTGATTTGTTTTGATCCATTATTCGTCAAGGTTAATGGATCAACGAATACAAGTATTCTTCAATGAATCCGTCGATTCGTCTGCACTTTAAACTGCTATAACTCTGGCCCCCAATGACCTAGAGACACCATATTTGCAGGGAAGCTTCCTCGGACGCTTTTCTACAACTCCTGAACGTTTGGTGAACATTGAATCACGGACCCCTGAGTTATGTAGTCACAAAGAGGACTCCCCCAGGAAAGCTCCCCCCAGGTACTTAGAGAATCCAGAATCACAACGGAGCTTCCTATGTCTTTCCCCAACACACCTGCCAAGTTTGGTGAAGATTGGATATCGGAACTCTGAGTTATTCACCCACAAATTGGGTCCCCCCAGGAGAGTTTACCACATGGCACAGAAGCCCATGGCATTGAGGGAGTTATATTTAGCCCCAGCAGAATGAGAGGTCCCTTTGGCAGAGGCATGCATGAGGCATTGAGTTTGTCTTCAGCTCAGCACAACATTACATTTGCCAGTGAAGTAGAGTTTGCCCTCAGGAGGACTGGAGGCAAGGAGGTATTTGGCAGCACAGCAGGCTTTTTGGCTCCGTCGGGCACTGAAGAAGTTGGCAGCAGGAAAACAGGCTCTTTTGGCCCCATCGGGCACTGAGGGAAAAGGCAGCAGGAAAGCAGGCTTTTTTGGCTGCATCGGGCACTGAGGTAGTTGGCAGCAGCAAAGTGGCGTGTCTTGCCCCATCGGGACACTGAGGCAAAAGGCAGCAGAGCAGACTCTGGTCTTCAGCAACATCAGATTTGCCTGCAAAGGAAAGGTTTTGGCCCCCAGGAGGCAACTGAGGTTGCTTGCAACTTCCAACAGCACCAGCAGATGAACAGGGTTGGTGCTACTAACAGCAGTTAATCCACGGGGCTGCGGGGCTGTCTGAAACAGATCAGCTCTGCAATCTGAAGCTGGGCGATGGGGTGACAAAGATGCTCGTTTAGAACTAGAAAGCTGGGAATTGCAACTTGGCTGCTGAGACCGCCTGGATATGATAAAGATAGCCCTCGGAGGTTTGGGGGGGGGCTTAGATAGGCCGGCCCTCTTGGCACGGGTTGAAAACCAGACGAGCTTTGCAGTCTGAAGCCGGGCGATGGGATGACGCCTGGACAGGCTTTGGGTGGGACTGAGACAGGCCCTTTTTGGCACGGGGGGGGGGGGTGCCCGGACAGGCTTTGGGTGGGGCAGAGCCTGGCCTAGGAGACTCACCTGTCCACCAACGTCTAACTAGACTTGCTGACAACCTCCAAAGAAACAAAGATGCTCATTTAGAACTAGAAAGCTGGGGATTGCAACTTGGCTGCTGAGACCACCTGGATATGATAAAGATAGCCCTCGGAGGTTTGGGGGGGGCTTAGACAGGCTGGCCCCCTTGGCACAGTTTGAAAACCAGATGAGCTCTGCCGTCTGAAGCCGGGCAATGGGGCGATGGGATGACGCCTGGACAGGCTTTGGGTGGGGCTGAGACAGGCCACCCCCCTTGGCACGGGGACGCCTGGACAGGCTTTGGGTGGGGCAGGGACAGGCCTGGTTGGGGATTAGCAAAAGGTGGCTGTGGAGGTGTGTTGTTTGTTTTTGAAAACAAAAGGAGGCAAGCAACACTTATTAGCAGCAACAATAACACCATCAGATGAATTGCTCCACCTCATTGGGAAGGTACTACTAACGGCGTCGGCGTTCCGTGTCTAGTCATGCTCGCCACATGAGGAAGTTGGCAGCAGCAATGTAGACTGTGTTGCCAACAAAGTGTTGGCAAAGTGTTGCCAACTGTGTGTTGACAACAAAGATATCCCTCAGAGCTTTTGGGGGACTTGGACCGGCCAGCTCTCTTGGCACGGGTTGAAAAACTAGATCAGGTCTGCAATCTGAAGCCGTGCGATGGGGCAATGGGGCAACGCCTGGACAGGCTTGGATGGGGCAGAGCCCGCCTTTGGGTGTGCCAACATGGCCGGACAGCCCTCTGTCCTGGCACATTATGGGCGTCACCCAACACTTTGCTCTTGTACACTTTAGTTGTACAAGAGCAACTATTTATTCATTTTTCTTACTGCTCAGTCTGGGTCTGCCAAGAGAGCTGGATGGCCCTCTTCGCTTGTTCGGGGGTGCCGGGACCGGCTTTGGATGTGTCAGCCGAGAGGGTTAGATGGCCCTCTTGGCATGTTCGGGTGACGCACAGATAGGCTTTGGGTGGGGCAGAGCCCGGCCGCGCTGCTACTACAGCTGTTAATCCGCGGGGCCACTGGTGAGCTGAGCTAATTCGTTTGGGTAGTTTGTTCCAACTTCTGCCTACCTACTGAGTTGGCATGGGACTGAAAGCAGAGTGTGATGCCCCATCGGGCACTGCGGTAGTGGGCAGCAGCAAATTACTGTGTCTTGCCCCATCGGACACTGAGGAAGTTGGCAGCAGCAATGTAGAGTGTGTTGCCGCATCAGGCACTGAGGTAGTTGGCTCCAAAGCAGGCGGGAAAGCATGTCTTAATAGGCATCGGGCACTGAGGCAATTGGCAGCAAAGTAGGCTTTGCCCATTGGGTGTGTAGTGGCAGAAATCTTCAACATCGATGAGCAAGAGGGTGGCGTTTGCCATCAAGGTGGCATATGAAACACAAGCCTCCAAAAAGAATTAATTATTTAGGCAAGTATGCTGTTTTTGACTACCAGGAAGGGCTTGGGTCGGCCCAGCCCTCTTGGCACGGGGAAGCCAGGAGGACAGCTTTGGAAAACCAGATGATCAGCTCTGCAGTCTGAAGCTGTGCAATGGTGTTGTTTGTTTTGTTATTGATGAAGAAAAGGGATGGTGGTTGTTGTTGGCACAAGATAAACTCTGCAGTCTCAAGCCGTGCGATAGGGCGACACCTGGACAGACTTTGGGTGGCGCTGGGACTGGCCTGGTTGACACTTCCATGCCCGGACAGGTCGGGTTGGGTTGGGGTGCTGAGCCGGAACCCGTTTGAAAGCATGTAACTGCAAGTGGATAAATAGGCACCACTTCAGTGGTAAGGTACTAGTAACGGCAGTCCGTCAGGCACTGAGGTAGTTGCCAGCCGGAAAGCAGGCTTTTGGGCCCCATCAGGGCACTGAGGTAAGTTGGCAGCAGCAAAGTAGAGTGTGTTGCCCCATCGGGCACTCAGGCACATGGCAGCTGGAAAGCAGGCTTTTGGGCCCCATCGGGGCATTCAGGCAAAAAGCAGCAGAACAGACTCAGGTTTTCTTCAGCAACATCAGATTTGCCTGCAAAGGAAAGGTTTTTGCCCCCAGGAGGCAACTGAGGTTGCTTGCAACTTCCAGCAGCACCAGCAGATGAACAGGGTTGGTGCTACTAACAGCGGTTAATCCACGGGGCCGCGGGGCTGTCGGAAACAGATCAGCTCTGCAATCTGAAGCCGGGCGATGGGGTGACAAAGATGGAAAGAACTTGGCCCGATGAGCCAACTTCACCCAACCCAGCAGTCAAGATTTGGAAGGCCCTTGGCCCGATTCTTGGCACAGAATCAGCAGCAGGCAAGCCCAAGGCAGCTGGAGAGGGATGCAGGATTCGGGGCCAACATGGCCCAAGGAGGCTGGAAGTGATGCCCGGTGGGGGTGGGGGGCGCCCGCACAGGTTGCACATAGCAGCAACATAGACTGTGGCACTGCAGGTTAAACCACTCAGCCGCTGGGCTTGTCCATCAGAAGATCAGCACTGCAGTTTGTATCCGTGCGACGGGGTGAGCTATGTTCCGTTGCTTTTCACCCAGCTTCTGCCAGCCTTCTGGGGCAGTAGAGAAGGCTAGGAGGCCGGAATGAACAGGCATGAATAATTGGAATGAAGCCCAAGGAGGCTGGAATCATGAAATACATATAAATATGCATTTCCAAGATTTTTCAGAATAAATGAATCATTGGATACTGATCCTGGAGATAGGGAGGGACATGTCACACAGCACATCTCAGGAGGGAGGGAGCACATTGGTCAGGTTTGGGTGGGGCTGAACCTGGCCCTCTTGGCACGGGGACGCCCGAAGAGGGTAGGACACTGAAGTCAGCAAGCAGCATTTGAGAATCAAGCCTGAGGAAGTTGGAATGAGCATGCAGGCCTTTTGGAAGTGGAAGGAGCTGCAGGACTCAGAAAGTTGTCATGTAGCCAGCAACGTAGACTTTTAGACCCATCGGGCACTGAGGAAGTTGGCAGCAAGGTAGACAGTGGCGCTGCGGGTTAAACTGCAGTGCTGCTGAGCCACTGGGTTTGTTATAAATGCTGTTGTTGTCCATCTTCGTATGGGGAACGCCCGGACAGGCTTGCGGGGGGGCAGAGCCTGGCTCTCGGGGAATCAGTAGCAACAACAGGAGAAAAGGGTCCAAGGTGCTACTAACGGCGGTTAATCCACGGGGCTGTCGGAAACAAATGCTCTGCAATCTGAAGCCGGGCGATGAAGCGACGCCTGGACAGGCTTTCGGTGGGTCTGAGACAGGCCTAGGAGACTCACCTGTCACTCACCACCAACGTCTAACTAGACTTGCTGACAACCTTCAAAGAAACAAAGATGCTCGTTTAGAATTAGAAAGCTGGGGATTGCAACTTGGCTGCTGAGACCACCCGGATATGATAAAGATAGCCCTCAGAGGTTTTGGAGGGCTGAGACAGGCTGGCCCTCTTGGCACGTTCGGGATGCCAGGACAGGCTCTGGGTGTGCCAAGAGGGTTGTCTGGCCCTCTTGTCACGTTCGGGGGTGCCGGGACAGGCTCTGGGTGTGCCAAGATAGGGTTTAAGCTTGGATGCCAAGAGGGCCAGCCTGGGTCTGCCCCACCCAAAGGTTGTCTGCGTGTCACCCCATCACCATATCGCCTGGCTTCAGATTGCAGAGCTGATGTGGTTTAACCCGTGCCAGGCAGGAGTTCTGCAAAACAGCCCGCCAGGACTACGCAACCCAGCAGGGAGGCAGAAGGTGGAACAAACTTAGCCCGCTGGGACTACGTAACCCAGCAGGCAGGCAGGGAGGCAGAAGGTGGAACAAACAGCCCGCTGGGACTACATAACCCAGCAGGCAGGCAGGGAGGCAGAAGGTGGAACAAACTTGGAAACAGCAGCAGGCAGGAGTTCTACAAAAATTGGCCCGCTGGGCCGACGTGACCCAGCAGGCAGCAGTTATCCCAGTGAAGCGCCTGGAAACAGCAGCAGGCAGGAGTTCTACAAAAATTGGCCTGCTGAACTGATGTGACCAGGAAGGCAGGCAGGACTTAGTTGGAACTTGGCCCAAGGAGGCAACTGGAATCGGCAGCTGGACTTCTGACTGAGGGGCAGGTTTACAGGCCGGCAGACAAGTAGGCAGGTTTTTTTTTTCCAGAAGGACTGGAGAGTGGGTAGGTGGGCGGGCGGGCAGAGAGGCAGGCGCAGGCAGGCAGGCAGTGTGTTAAGGGAGAGACTGTCATTGGAACCCTACCTCTTTGGGTTCAGTGAGGGGAAGCCCAACAAGGGAAGGTTCACCTTGATGAATGACAGTCTCTCCACAGTAACAGGATCCAAATGCAAGCGGCGTGGTCGGAGTATGTCTCCGAGATGGGAAAACATGCTTGCTCTGGACGCTTGTGGGGGGATGGAAAGGAGGTCCATGGCCACATTGGACAACTCCGGCCATATGACTAGTTTCCTAGCCCAGAAATGGAGGGGATCTGACTAGTGGGGCTGAGAGGGCTCAGCCAGATATTCCCGCACCATTATCTCTGCCGAATCCTCCTCAGCCGGCTGTCTTTCCTCTGAGGCAAGTGCCAAGGTCACCACAGAGCCCCAGTAATGGTGGTGGTGAATGGAGCCTTCACCAGGTGAAGTCCTTCCCTGTGGTTCAGGTAAACCACCCTGCCCCTTGTGGCCTGACGTTCCCGTCGCCCCACACAAGTGTTGTGCCCCCAACGCCCTGCGGACCTCAGTGGAGAGCTCCATTCTCCACTCCTCAAGGTCTGAGGTGCGTGCTGCCAAGCCCCCCTTAATTCGAGGATCACACAGGCAGGCCGTGTGGAAGGAGGGAAGATCCTGGTGCCACAGCAGTCTCCAGGGACCGATTGAGGGCATGAATCGGGGATGACCTGCCCCAGGCTTGCCGTATAACCACACAAGATGTCTGTGGTATCCAGGAAGGGCTTGAGCACCTCCACCATCTGGGAGAGGGCCAGCCAATCCGTGGCACTGATGCCCACCTCTCTCCCCCCGAGCACAATGGGCATGGAGGACATGATGTCCTCCATAATGGCTTTCTGCTCCACCAGGCGGGACACCGTGGTGTAGGTAGAGTTCCACCTGGTGGGCAGGTCTGTCAGGAGAATGTGGGTCTCCTGACCCAACTCCTCCTGCCTCTCACGCGGGCGGCTTTCAGGCTGCGGGAGAAGTGGTCCACCAGTTGGCGGCATTGCTCCAGGATTGCCCATGTCTCCCGGGTGCCTGCGTCCCACTTGGGCTTGACATGGCTGCCCAGGCCGAGGGCATTGCGCACCACAAGGTGAAATTTGTGTACCATGCATACAATGCCCTCAAAGCCCGCTGCGTTCAATGCTGCCAACATGTTCCGCCCAGCATCTGTGACCATGTGGCCACGGGTCACCTCCCCCTCTGGTGCCCACTCCTGCAGCGCGGACAAGAACTCATTGGTGATGTTCCTCCCCGTTGCCTGAGCTTCCATGTGCCACGCCTGCAGCAGAACGGACCTATAGCCTGGGGGCAGAGCAAGGGCCTCCCCCTGCAGCCCTGTCGCCGATGACCTGCCACTACTCAAGTCCTCTGGCTGCCACCAGTGGGCTGTGAGCGAGAGGTAGCTGTGGTGACCTACGCTCCACAGGTCCGCTGTGATGTGCACCTTGCGCCCCTGTAGCCGTGAAAAATGGTCACGGACCACCTCCCTCACAGAGTCATAGAACGAGGGCAGCACTCTAGAACTGAGAGTTCTCCGTGAGGGGAGGTCGTACCAGGGGGCAAAAAAATGCAGCAACCGGCGGAAGGCTTGGGATTCCACGATGGACAGTGGAAGTCCAAACAGGGCAATTGTCTCGGCGACAAGTGGCCGCCTGCTGGGCCTTGCCCTTCGACCGCCGACTGAGGGTCATGGCGGACCCAATGGGTGTCACTTCATGGAGCGTGGCCTGCCTCATGGTCCCGGCCCCAGAAACCCCTGTGGCTGCCTTTTTGAAAGGAGGCGCCTCCCTTCTGCCTCCCCTGGAGCTGCTCTTTTCCCTCTCCCAGACGGCGCGGACAAAGCGCCTTCCCTGGACAGGAGCCTTGGGTGGTGCCTCTGCAGGTGTTGGTGGATGGGGGTGGAGGACAGATGCCTGGGGTCTGACCCCCTCCAGACCACTCCAAGGCAGGTATTGCAGCGTGCCAGCCGTGGGTCATCGCTGAGCACCATGAAATGATCCCACATGGCCCCTCTGCCATGTTTGCCCAAACGAGGACCCAATGCCTGCCCCTGACTGCTGGCCTGGGAAGAACTCTGTGTCCCAGGGGTGCTGCTGGTCTGGGAGGAGGGAACATATGACTCTGGGGACAGGGGTGGGGGGGGGCTGTGAAGCCTGCCCTGCCGTTACTGGTTCCAAATCAGACTGGGGATCTTCCGAAACCAGTAACTCTTCAGATTCCTCTAGGAAGAGGAGCGGCAGTTCTTTTGGCACCTCTGGAAGCTTTGGTTCCGTGCCTGCCTGCAAGGCCACCGGAGGAGGGACAGTGGCACTGGTTATCGTAGATGTGGTTGTGCACGTGGTGGTCGTGATGACGGTGCTACCTAGCCTGCGTAGCTTCACAGCCTTCTTCCCCTTGAATTGCCCCTGAAGAAATCCCTTCATTTTCTACTGCCTGCCTAACAAACCAACTAAACAAATAAAGCAATGGAGATTGAGGAAGGAAACTAATAGAGGGTCAGAGAGTGTGTGTAAATTTTATTTTTAGAATGATGGTGGTGTAATTCTTTTACTAAAATGTGACCTGCCTGCCTAAACAAAGCCCCCCCTCAGTATAATGTAATTAGGAGAATTTCCCCCCGACCCACTGTGGCAGAGAAGCCAAAAAAGTCCAAAAAGAAAAGCCCTGCCAGCTAAGTCTCAGTCAGAGACACACACATACACACACCCAAATAAGTTTTGGAAGAAAAAGGAATGATGGATCCAGCCACCCACCAAATTCCCTGAGAGACACAAGCCTCCCTAAAATGAATTTTTGAAAACTGAATAATCCTCCCACCTAGACACACACCCACCCAAATAAGTTTTGGAAGAAAAAGGAATGATGGATCCAGCCACCCACCCACCAAATTCACTGAGAGACACAATCCTCTCTAAAATGAACTTTTGAAAACTGAATATAAAGGAAAAGAGATTCCACAGTCAAATGACGACAGTTCCCCCCACCACCACCACCGGACAATACACATACACACACACAAGCCTCCGGGGGGAAAAAAGGTTTGATTGATCTGAATTTGAAATAAAATTAAGCCCTTCCGAAGAAGTAGCCTAAGCTACCTGAAATCCCTCCCCAAATTCCCAGTAAAGTTGATGATGATTGATGAATGATGATAAAAAGTAAAATATAAGTCTTTGCTTTGCTGCCGCAAAAGCAAAACCGCAAGAGCACCAGCAAGCCAGCGAGCAGTAACTGTTCTCACTCCGGATAGCACGAACAGAAGTGGGGAACGGCCAAATGGGAAAAGCTTATATGAAGCGTCTGTAAAAGTAGATACACCTTTCAGCAGCACTATTGGCTGCCGGACATGCCAATCCAGGATCTCTGTCCTGATTGGCCAGAGCTTTGAATTGGCGCCAGCAAGCTCAGAGAGGCCCCCAAAAGGCGTAACGAATATAGACGAATATGAACGGATCGACGAATAAAACCGAGGAAATATTCGTCAAGCCATATTCGTCCTGATTTAAAATTTTACAAATATGGATAGACGAATATATGATGAATCGGCTATATTCATCAGAAAAACTGATCCGTTTTTATATTCGTCCCCATTTCTAATGATAATACATGAGGCAAAAAATAATACTGGTATTTCTATGACATTTTTATTTTAGAATAAAGCTGAATGCCACAAAGCAGTGGGTAAAGAAAATTATCCTAAACATTCACTTTCATAAAGAGTTATTTGAGATGAAGAAACTATTTTTTTCTCAGATCTAGAACCATGTTTTTATGCTGAGCATCTGCAGTCTTACAGATGTAAAACATTCTGCATATTCCTCCTTAATTTTGCTTTTTTAATTTTCTGTTTTATCATGTAACATTTCCTAATGAAATGTGAATGGTTTTCTTACTATCTCCTTCTTAAGACTTTATTAATATCTAATTGACTTTCAGTCAGGATATTTCTTTTCATATTCCAGATGTTTTGAGGCTGTAATTTCTATTTTGTCGTAGTTAGAGCAGGAGTCAGTTTTTCTTAGTGTTATTTTTCCCCCAGAATGTGTGAAGAATTGACACTGGTAGTATTTTTGACAAAATACCACAGCAGAACTAAACAGAGGATCTAAATCAGGAATGGAACATACTTTGAAAATAAAAGGGATTTTAGAATTCTCTCGTAACACTGACTCTTCCAACACTTTTATTTAATATTATGAAGAACCAGAGGTGCTGTGGTTCTTTTATGGTGCAGAATAATTATGACATGTGTGTTTCAATAATGAAAGAAGAATTCTACACAATTTGAAGATTTTAATTTTTTTCAGAACTGTGATTAATAACATTGCCATATTTGTCTGACAGATTATTTTGAATAGAAATGTGCAAGTTTATAAATGAAGTAATACTCTACTTAGTGCTTCTGATATGTTCCAAATAAATGAGATAATTTTAACAAACTGGTGGGGAGCAGGTAAACCAGGGCCCAGGTCTCTCAAAGGCATAGTCTACCTGTCTATAAGCTGCCCAGAATGGTGCATTGCCCTGAAGGGGTGGTATAGAAATTCAGTCCAATAAATAAATAAATCCTCCTTTAGGTAGACCAGGCCCATATCGAACATTACAGAATGTCCACTGGAGCACACATGCTACAGCAAATTAGCACTAAATGGGGCAGTGGTATGCAGGATACTGTCTTTTTCTTTTTCTCAGTTCCCTGGGAACTGAGCCTCATATGATTGAAAAAGTATGGTGGGGGTAGGGTTGCCAGATACATGGGTACCAAAAGGAGGACATAGAAAGCCAAAAAGGAGGACAGAGGAGGATGTATTGGGGGGGGGCGGGCTCCGTGCGCAGGGTGGGGTGGGGGGGCGTGTCGCTTTTGGAATTAGATATTGGGGAGAATAGCTCTTTGATCATGGGGCAATACCATGGCCATTCAACCTACTCAGTCTTGAAAGGCCAAGACTGGGAAAGTTACATTTTTTTTGACTACAAAACTCAGAATCCACTGGCCACTGTGTTTTCTTGTTTTAAAAAGTGTTAAAAAACATAACAAAACAAATCTACATATACACTTACTGGGCTCCCAGGACCAATGGAGACAATCTATTCCTTCCTTTAATTGAGATCCATCCCCCTTGTTTTATTTATTTATTTGATTTTTTATATATATATACCGCCCATCTGGCTGCCAAGGCCACTCTGGGCAGTTTACAAAAACAGAATTAAACAATAACATAAAAAACAAAATAATCAGCAACGATCAAACAAAATATAAGAGCTACTAAAACAAAGTACACTAAGAAATCACATTAATAAAAGCATAATAAAGTGAAATAAAAAGTTTAAAAAGTTGTGTGACAGATTTAAAACACTTTATAAACACCAGGAAAAAAAAAACAGAAGGCGTGGATTTCTCTCTGCTTGAGAAATGCAAAGGGTGGAGAAAATGGATTTGGAGAGAGAGAATTTTATACATACACACACACAATGCTTACTACACTACATATGACATATATGTATATATATATAATGTATATATTATATATGTGTGTGTGTCCATATCTGTATCTGTATCTATATATGGCTTTGGATACACACACATATATATCATATGTGTGTGTGTGTATATATGTGTGTGTGTGTGTACAGTGGTGCCTCGCTAGACGATTGCCTCGCAGGATGAGGAAATCGCTAGACGATGCCTTTTTGCGATCGCTACTCCGCTTCGCAAAACGATGTCTCTCTATGGGGAATTTTCGCTACACGATGAGGTTTCCCCATAGGAATGCGCTGACTAGTGGTGAAAAGCTGTCAGTGCAGCTGTCAGTGCATTCCGACGGGGACCCTCACTCGCTAGACGATGTTTCCCTATGGGAGATTTCGCAAGACGACTGCGTTTTCCCTTTGGAACGCATTGAAGAGATTTCAATGCATTCCAATGGGAAAACGTGCTTCGCTAGACGATGTTTTCGCTAGACAGCGATCTTCGTGGAACGGATTAACATCGTCTAGCGAGGCACCACTGTATATAAAATATGTGTGTGTGTGTGTGTGTGTATATATATGTATATATGTATATATGTATATATGTATATGTATATGTATGTGTGTATGTATGTGTGTATGTATATATATATGTGTACATATATATAAAAAGCCATTTTCTCCACCCTTTGCAATTCCTCAAGCTGAGAGAAATCTGCCTCTGTGTGTGTGTGTGTGTGTGTGAATTTCCAGCTCCCACAAGCACGGGGGATAACTCTGCACATGCTCCTGGACCTGGAAACACACTCTGCACATGCCCCAGAGTCAGGGGTGTGTGGGGTCGGGGCAGAAGGGGGGGATAAAAGTGCCTCCTCTTCCCCGGCTTTAGGAGGAAGGAGGGGCTGGACCGGCCCCTATTTCCCTGGCTCTGAACCACCTCCCGCCCAGAACCCCAGACCAGCCTTCCCTCCTGCTTGCATCAGTTCCTTTTTTCATAGTTTTGAATCAGTCTCTCTCTCTTTCTCATACACACACACACCCTCCCTCCCTCAATTTTCTATATACAATTAAACAAGCTTGATGAAACCACCCGGTTCCTCTCTCGCACCTTTCTTCCCGCCTTAATTGGAGCCTTGTCTCCCTTGCAGTCATGTCCTTTTTTCATGGTTTTATGAAAGTCAGTCTCTCTCTCACATACACACACCCTCCCTCCCTCCCAAAATTTTCTACAATCTTACCTTTAAACAAGCATGATAAATCCACCCGTCCCTCTCTCGCACCTTTCTTCCTGCCTTAATTGGAGTTTTCCCTCCTGCTTGCAGTCACCTCCGGCGGAAGCAGTCATTCACAAACTGGATTGACTGCCTGGGGCTGTTCTACAGCTGTAACCAATCAAGCAGCCTTATCTACGATCTCTAAAAGAACAGATTTACAAGTGCCACTGCCGCAACCAAAAAAGGTAGCAGGGAGAGGTGGCTTACAGTTTGAGGTTCGGCTGCAGGGGGTGGGGGTGAAGATACAAAAGCCGGACATTTTAAAGGTTTTAAGCTTTGCCTGCTGGACGGAGGACATCACCGGACGTCTGGCAACCCTACCCGAGACCATACTAGGTATTGTTATTGTCGAAGAATACATAGCATGGTCTCTGGCTCCCTTGGTTGGCCAGTTCTGGTGATATTGGTGAAAATACATATTCTTGGATTTTGCTCTTTTACCATGCTAGTTATTATTACAGTGTTCACTATTATCCACAGTTTTCAGCATCCGTGGGGGACTTGTAACCAATCCCCCCCAGATATGGGCTTCCGACTGTGCTTTCTGATTCAGAAACTGTGTTTTCCAGTTCCAAAATCACTCCCCGTGTCAACATTTGTACATACATAGTGTGTTATGCATACCTGTACAAATTGCTTCCTTACCAAAATGCTGAAATCAGGTCACAGCCAGCTGAACTCACACACCTACTGACTCAGGAAGGGGAATACACTATAAAATTATGCAGAAGATGAATAAAGTGGATAGAGGGAAGCTCTTTTCCCTCTCACGCCATACCAGAACCAGGGGACATCCATTCCAATTGAGTGTTGGGAGAATGAAAACAGACAAAAGAAAATATTTCTGGATCCAGCATGTTGTTAGTCTGTGGAACTCCTTGCCACAGGATGTAGTGATGGCATCTGGCCTAGATGCCTTTAAAAGGGGATTGGACAGATTCCTGGAGGAAAAGTCCATCGCAGGTTACAAGCCATGACAGGGATGTATAATCTCCAGGCTTAAAAGGAAGGTACCTCCAAAGACCAACTGCAGGGGACGGTATCAGGAGACAGGTATCTAGTTGTCTCGTGTGCTGCCAGAGGCATCTGGTGGGGCCACTGTGAGATACAAGAAGCTGGACTAGATGGGCCCTTGGCCTGATCCAGCAGGGCTCTTCTTATACGTTCTTATGTTCTTAAGGAGCTGAAATTCCCAAAACTTCCCAATATAATATTAATCATATAAGCGTACAGTGGTGCCTCGCTAGACGATTGCCTCACAGGACGAGGAAATCGCTAGACGATGCCTTTTTGCGAGCGCTACTGCGCTTCGCAAAACGATGTTTCCCTATGGGGAATTTCGCTAGACGATGAGGTTTCCCCATAGGAGTGCGCCGACTAGTGGTCAAAAGCTGTCAGTGCAGCTGTCAGTGCATTCCTATGGGGACCCTCACTCGCTAGACGAGGTTTCCCTATGGGAAATTTCGCAAGACGACTGCGTTTTCCCTTGGAACGCATTGAAGCGATTTCAATGCATTCCAATGGGAAAACGTGCTTCGCTAGACGATGTTTTCGCTAGACAGTGATCCTCGTGGAACGGATTAACATCGTCTAGCGAGGCACCACTGTATTCAGTGTTAACACCTCTGGAATAAAACATTAATAATGTTGTACTTCCTGTCATTGCAAAATGTGATACATGTGGTTGTGGAATTCATAGAATCAAAGTATCATAAAATAATTGAGTTGGAAGGAGCGTACAAAGCCACGGGGTCCAACCCCCTGCTCAATGCTGTAATCCAAGTCAAAGCAGATCTGACACAAGGTTGACCAATTTTCTCTTGAATGCCTCCAACATGGGTGCACTCACCACCTGCCAAGGTAACTGGTTCCAATGTCATACTGCTCTAAAAGTTAAGAAGTTTTTCTCTATATTCCACCTAAATCCGGCTTCCTGTAATTTGGGCCCATTATCATGTGTCCTGCAGTCTGGGATGAGTGAGAACAGATCCTGCCTCTCCTCAGTACAACTTCCTTTCAAGTATTTGAAAAGTGCTATCATATCTGCCCTCAGTTCCCTTTTCTCGAGGCTAAACATTTTCAGCTCTTTCAGCATTTCCTCATAGGGTTTGGTTTCTAGTCCCCTGATCATCCTCAGGTGAGTAGAAACCATCATCCTGGACATGACTATGACAGAACTCTTCCAAATGTTGAAAGAGAGAAAACACCTTGTGGCCTAGTGGGAGAGGAATGAGCAGAGTGAAAATCTGAATTAACCCCCACGATAGACCTGCAAGGGGAAAAAGTGAGGTGGGAGAGAAAAGAAAGAGAAGAGAGAAAGAGAAAGGGCAATTGTTGGGAATTCGGGAGGAGGAAAAAAGAATCACGACAGCTGAGTGGAGAGGAAGACTGGGTCACTGGATGGGTCCATGGGTGGATGAGCCAAGAACAGGTATGCCTTAGTAGATGAGAAGGAAGAAGCAGCGGGAAGCACGAGAGATTTCAGGGCTCCTAAATCATGCAAGGATGAGCACCAGTGCTAGTTTTGAATTAAAATGAAATACGCAGGCAACAATAACAACAACAACAAAAGAGAGCAGAATAGAAAATAACTGATAAAGGAGGAAAGTAAACAAACTTAATTCTAAATATTTTAAAGATGACGAACGTGTGGGGGAGGAGGCTTGGAGCCATTGGAAGTGTTGCAGGTGTGCTCCTGTTCTCCCCTCAATTTTAGCCTTCCAGTGGACAAGCTAAATCCCTACATAACACTCCTCTTTATGACTCTTAGTAGATCATGAGTAAGTTTGGAAAGTAAGGAAGAACCTACCAATTATTAATAAGAGTCTGGACAATAAATTAATACAGCCACTGGCTGTGCTTTGCATGCCTGTATTTTCACTATAGCTGATGTTGCAGGCAGGTGGCCCAGCTGTCTTGTTCCTGGGGAACAAGACATTTAGGTAAATTTAGGTAAATTCACATTGATCCATTGGCTGGAAGAACTTGCTTTGTAGCTAGACATTTGCAAACCTAAACATGTCTCCTCAGAGTCCAAATGAGCTGAATGGAACATACTGCTGGGTAAGCAGGCACAGGACTGCCTCCCCCGCTGTCCCCAGAGTGTGCTTCTCGATCAGGCCTTTAGTACCACTGCAAACAGCAGTCATGGAAAGATGTATTCTCAGTATAACAGTTATGAATGGTACACTAGAAAGAGGTCTTGCGAATGATAACACCACATGCAGATCTTAGCACAGGTCAGGCTTTTGCCCATCAAAGCAAGAATACAGGAAGCTTCTCTGTGTGTCTAGTAAGTTGGCAGCAAATTCAGTGCCTTAGGCCCCAATGAAAACGAAAGAACACAACTATGGGTCTCTCTCAAACTGAGAGAAATCAAGCCTTGCATTCATAGACTCCTGAACCACTAGGCGCTCAGAGGCAGCCACTGCCCTCAAGCAGCAGATTTTGCAGTACCAGTGTATTTTTGCCATCTATCCATGGCATGGATCCACATGAATTTTAATGTACATACATAGTGTGTATGTACATACTGAGTCCTGGCTGAATCCTGAAGATGATGTCAACAATCCCTCTGACATTTGATTCACCCACAAAAGCTTTTTTAATTTTAATTCAAATCATTGCCCATTTCCATTTCCTCGGTTGTGGCACTGATGTGAGAGGTTGGACTGTAAGCTTCTTTGAAGTGGCATATTTTCTCCCCACTTGTACTCTGCAAGGAGCTGTCCATGGAGTGCTCATGGTGTTGATGATGAAGATGAGGCTTGCCAGGTCTCAGAGAATGAGCTTCTGTGCCAGGAAATGGCTGGGCTCCCCTGAATCTCCAGGCCAGGCAGACAAATGTCAGGAGCAGTGGTGGAAGGGAAGGAACGAGTCTCGTTTATTGTTATGGGGTGGCCATAGTGTTTGGGTACCCAACTCCAACCCTCTCCGAATGGCACCAGGGCTCACTGGCTTCCTGTGTCTGTCCAACACGACACATAATAGACTTGCTTAGGAGCTCAGACAGGGAACCCACAATGCCTAGCTCACTCCCACACACATGCATGGAGAAATATTATGTTCCCAATTCCTGGGACATCACAAGGCCCCACACCATGACTTCACAAAGACCCACCCCAGGCATTGGGCCCCAGATATAATGAGGGGATGGGGAAGATAATCCCGTGACAGCCCCTGACAAACAAGACAACCCTTCAAAACCATTCCAGAAAAATACTTTTATTGGTTTTGGAAAAGAGGCTAAACGGGTATCCTCAGCGGAGACAACAGCCTGGTTCAGCTCCAGGAGGACACCTGCCTTCTGGTCCCTCGCATCCCCCTGGGGAAGAGGAAGCTTCGGGCCCTGCAAGAGAGAGAGAGAAAAAAAACAACAACTAAGGGGCGAGCTCGTCCACTGCTGTCAACCGGCTTCAACCCAGGCGTATCCACCAAACAATGTTCTGGCAACTTCATCTCGAAGTTCCGCCTGCCAACATCCGCTGGCTTCCACCAGGAATATCCACCCGTTCATCTCTTCCACTCTGCTTCTGAAGCCAGCCTCCGCCAGCTCCCGAATGCTTGGGTCACACACACGCCCTGGCGACATCCCCACAGAACGCCAGCCAGCCCATTCACACACACATTCACACACACACACACAGCAGCCAGCCCCCCCAAAACACACACACACCTTCACTCCACCAGCCATTCACACACACGCCCGGGCTTCCATCCACCGATATCCACCAAGCTTCCGCCAGCTGGTTTCAGGAGGCTAACGTCCACCGGCTTCATCCGCCAACCTCTGCCGGCCTCCGCCTTGCGGCCTCAGCCAGGTCCGCAGGCAGATTCCACCAGCTTCTGTCTGCCAATGTCCACCGACTTCCCCCCGGTCCATCACCGACATCAGCCAGCTTCAAGCCACGGATCTCCGCCAGCCTCAAGCTGTTAACTCGCAAGCCCACTTAGCAGGTTCATCTGCTTTCGTGAGAGAACTTGCCTTGGGCAGAAGGGCTGGGTCCCCCCTGCAGCCACTGCCGCCGCCGCGGCTCTCTCTGCTGGACTGCCCTCTGGCCAATGGCCTCCCTTCTGGTCTCCTGCCCTGCCCAGCAAGCCCCTTTTATCTGCCAGCAGAGAGGTGGGGCTCTGTGAGGTGACAACAACCCAGGAGAGTGGGGTTGGGTTCCCAAGGCAGCAGCAGCACCCTCGGGATTGGCTGAGTCCTGAAGATGATGTCAACAATCCCTCTGATCATGTGATTCACCCACCAAAGCTTGCATTTTGCATGATTTTTTTTAAATATATTTTTTATTAGTGGCCTATAAATGTATCCCCTGTCACCAATCCCTCTGATTGTTAAATCTCCCCATGTTGGCCTTCTGATAGGATTCTAGGCTGGTGCTCCAAAAAGTTATCTTCCAGCATTTGCACCAAAAGGAACTTTCCTAAGCCCTGAGCTAGGAAAAAAAATTATGAAAGTAATAAATGAATAAGGATGGGCACAGTCACACAATGCAGCCTTTGACTGTTTTGGGGTTTTGTTTTGTTTTTTACCTCTTTTTGGATATTTTTTTTTCTTGCCCTTGCCATGAAAAAGATATTATAAGGAGCCCGTTAAGAAAAAAACCTAAGTGTTTGAAACACATACCAGTATTTTAACACCATCCCTGCACTATCAAAGATCCAGCTGTGTTTCAAAGACTCTCCCAGCCTTTGGAACTCCTTCCCACTGGAAGGCAGATTTGCCCCTTCCTTTGCTGTCCTTCCACAAGCCGGCGAAGACCTTCCTCTTCAGGCAAGCTTTCCCTTATGGACTGGCTGCCTGGGATGGGATTTTGAATGGACTGTTGTGCCTTATTGTTTTGAACGCGTTTTTGTTGTTGCTTTTGTTTACTGTTTTTAGTGGGTGTGAGAGTAGGGTTGCCAGATACATTGGTACCAAAAGGAGGACATAGAAAGACAAAAAGGAGGACAAAGGAGGACATATTGAATGTTTCATTTGAATCGTTCCATATTAAACCTGGAATCAATACAATTTTATTATAATTGCTGCCAATAAATGTCTCTTAGTGAACTGACCAAGAAACAGTCATGTTAAAAAATAAAAATAAATTCAATGGAGGCTGTGACGGAATGCCCACGTCACTCCTGTCACTCATAGCTGAAGCTCAAGTGCAGGAGCCTATGAGAGGACAGGAGGGGCGGAGTCAGTTAGGCAGATAGAGGGAGTTAGAGTTGGCGAGAGAGGGGAAAGAGAGAATGAGAGTGAGAGGTGTGGAGGAGAGAAATTGAATAGTCAAGATAGAGAGATAGTCAGAGAACTGATATTAATAAGTTGGGTGAAGTGAATAAATCAATAAAACAAATGAAGAATTGAACGTGTAACCAAATATAAGAAGTTTTAATGAGTGATTCTATACAATGATTAAAAAGAACATCAGTGATTCAAATTCAATCTAAATAAACAAGTTATGTTGGCAGCAAGTGTCTGATTCAAGTATTGTGCAAGTGTGGATAAGGGATATCCACTGGTGGCAGCGAATGAAAGAGAAAACGTCGCCAGAGTGAACCTTGGTTTGGGGGAAACAAACAGGGAACACTGGGTGGAACGTCACAGAGGCTTTTTTCAAAATACCAAAAAACATTATTTAAACAGCTAATTGTACAATTATTACCTTATAATCTTTATTAATTACACAACATATTTCTCAGAGGAGCCAACGTTTTGCAGAAGATCTTCATTAGCAATCACATATGCATAAAACTGTTCACAGGTAATATTCTTCAAATTGTACTTTGTGAGAATGATGCCTTTTACAGAGTCAGCTAAGAGTCTGTTCCTTTCCTTTGTCCATTGAGCATTAATCAAGGAGAACACTCTTTCCACATTGCCATTGTGTCCAGGAATACAGAAGAATAATTCACAAATTTTAAGTAACTCTGAAAAGCAACTTGCATTTGGGCAACTTTGGAAAAATAAACTCCACTGTTCATGCAAGAGTCTTTCAAAAAACTGTTCATTCTTGTCTTGCACAAATGATTTAAGATTGCAGTATTGGTCAAACAATTGCACATCATTGTGGCGAAATGCCTACAGGTGACGTCATTCCTGCCTGTCAGTCACAGGAGCTCTAGAGGGAGGAGCCAAGGATAGAGCAGGAGGGGCGGAACCAAGGAGACAGACAGTTGGAACCTGAGAGAGACAGTGGAGAATTTGGAGCTTAGAGAGAGGAGAAGAATTAGAGTGATCTGAATAGAGAGTTAGGAAAGTGAATTAAGAACAAGGTTATTAGAGTGAACAAGCAGGAATGAGAACACCTAGAATAATAGAGATATTAAGTGATTGAAAATATATAACAAAAGCCTGAATGTATGTCCCGTCCTATCCAAACCTGATCAAACCCCTGTTACAGTGACTACGTGATTTACTTTGTGAAATGATTTATAATAAAAGGTTATCTGTTATTCAAACCAACTGATTCTGTAGTTCAATAAGCCTTGCACGTGGCAGCACAGGTGTCTAACACTCAGAGGAGGTATTAAGAAAATAATACCTGGTGACAAGGAGGAGGGAACCAAGAGGGAGAGAACCTTTGTGAGGGCCACAACAAACACAGACACAAGGGCGATCTCCACAATCATCCACAATAATACACAATAATGCAGTCACGTCCTTTTTTATGGTTTTATGAAAGTAAGTCTCTCTCTCACATACACACACCCTCCCTCCCTCCTTCCCTAAATTTTCTATAATCTTACCTTTAAACAAGCTGATGAAGCCACCTGTTGCTCTCTCGCACCTTCCTTCCCTCCTTAACTGGAGTTTTCCCTCCTGCTTGCAGTCACCTCCGGCGGAAACAGTCATTCACAAGCCGGATTGACTGCCTGGGGCTGTTCTACAGCTGTAACCAATCAAGCCACCTTATCTCCGATCTCTGAAAGAACGGAGGATTTACAGGTGCCCGCAACTAAAGAAGGTAGCAGGGAGAGGTGGCTTACAATTTGAGGTTCGGCTGCAGGGGGTGGGGGTGGGGGTGAAGATACAAAAGCCGGACATGTTAAAGCTTTTTAGCTTTGCCTGCCAGACAAAGGACATTAGCTTGAAAAGGAGGACATGTCCTCCTTTTGCCGGATGTCTGGCAACCCTAGGGGGGGGGGGGGACAGAATCTGTCAATGTAAAGGACACAGTGGAAGACAGTTAGTGTTCAAGCTAAATCAAGGTGGGTGAAGACACGTGGCCTTCCACACAAAAAAGCTGCAACATGCCCAAAGGAAGGCAACAAAGAGTATGGAAACCTCATGGGGCTCCATGAGGAACAGTGGAAGTTCAATACATCTAGCCTACAGAAAAGAAGAATCAGAATTTATGTAATAATCTGTTGTAACCAGAGGTAAGATATTTTTTTACTACAAGTATCATAATTCTCCATTCTGGGAGTTCTACATACATTAGAGGCACCTTACAAATACCTGAATTGATTTATTTGTTTGTTTGTTTAATTAATTAATTAATTTGTATACCGCCCCATTAGTGCAGATGTGCCACTCTGGGTTTACAGTCAACTAAAACAAAACATATGCAAAAATAAAACACAAAATAACAATCAACACATCAAGAGGCAGAAATATCAAAATAAAATGTGGCATGAGGCACATAAACATATAGATGAGCAAGGAACAAATCAAGCAGGGTTGCCAAAAAAAAAAGGCCTCTGTAAAGCCGTGTTTTCAAAGATCTTTTAAAGGTTGGGAAGGAGGGGGCCAGGCACAGTTCCACTGTCAGTTGATTCCATAGTGTTGGAGCTACAGCAAAGAAGGCCCTACTTCTAGTGGGGGATTTCTTGACCCTCCTTGGAGTGGCTACCTGGAGGATCATGTAATAAATGTAATGCACCTGGGGAAAGGCCTAAATTAGAAGGCTTTGAAGCTTAGCTAGGCCTAGCTCTGCCCAAGCTTCTCGCTTAAAACGAATGCTCCCAGCTAGGACTTGGCAGAACAGGAAGCTTGACCTAGCTAAGCCTTTTATTTTAGGCCTTTCTCCCAGGTCCATCACATTCAGGTATTTATAAGTGCCTATAACATGGGTGGAGCTCCCAGAATGGAGAATTATGGTATTTGTAGTCCTGAAAATCCAAAATTCTTAATCATAACATATTTGAGCTGCTTTGTTTCTGAAGTGGGTGCATTCTTAAATAATTAAATACAATAGTACCTAGGTTTACGAAATTAATAGGTTTGTCAGTGGTTGATATAACCAAGATGGCTGTCTCCCACGCCAGACATGGTGTGTCTCTGAATAGAAGGTATTAGTGCTATTCTGTGAGTTTACCAAAAGAACCCAGCTGGTTCAATAACTGGGCCTTGCTCTAATCTGGGACAGTCTTCTGATCATGTATCAAAGCTGTGATAACATGCAGTGCTATGCACCACTGTGGGAGGAGATTTCTTGCCGTATGATCTATTAATCAGACCTCAAGAGCTACAATAATTTTTTTAAACTGGATGACAGAGGGATCACCACTTCTTTTGTATTACATGCTGTGTCCTTGTGTTTCAGCTGAATAAGATCAGAGGGAGGCAAATCAGTAAGATAGACTTTATAGTGACACAGTCCTTGAAAAATGTGCATGGTTTTACATTGCTGGCACTCACTTCACTTTTCAACTGCTGCTCATACTCCTCTGAGAACAGATAGTGGTTTCGACCACCTCCTGGATCAAATTATGTAGTCCAACTTTTATATACACAGCCACCCATGTGGGTGTTCACATGGTATACAACTGTGTACCTAGAGCTATTACCATTCCTTGTAGTAAGCCAGTTGTTTTTAAGTGGGCAGCAAATTCAAGCATAACTACCTCAGGCTACCACAAACCTACAACTGTATATAAATCAAATAAATAAATAAATAAAAAATAAATAACTGTTCAAACGGAGCTCTGGGCATACCAATGAAATAGAAACTTTCAATTTAAGCACTTGTATTTTTGAAGATGGCCTCAGAGTTCTGAGAAGAAAGAGTGACAAAAGAGATGGAATAATGCCACCAAATGGAAAGCACCAAACTGAAATTGCCTTGCCCTCAAACTGGAAGCAGGAGAGCTCAAAAGAAGCTCTAAAAGCTGTAGCTGTGAAAGGTAGCAGCTTGTTCCATATTCTGCAGTTCTCCAAAAGCAGTTAATCTGCTATATTTTTGTACTATATTTTAAAGCTAAGAAATTGGCCAGGGTAGCTTTATTATGGTTGAGCAGGGGGAGTAGAACCTGGTGTAACACTCCAGCCAGTATGCCACAAGACTTAAACACTAAACAAGAAAGTAATGAGCTCCAAGAGTCCAGCTCTCTCTGGTCCATCTTCAAATCCTTCCAATCTTGTGAATTCCTCCTCAGTTTTGCATTAGAATTTTTTGGATTTGTGTTTTATTAAACTTTTCCTGTAATTATTCTGGTAGAGTGCAGTTTGTCTTTACACTGGATTTCATGCTGATGTGTAAAACTCATGTTTTGAAAGTGACTAGTTATGAATAACTTTTCATTTATTCCAGTAACGAAGATATAGTTCTATTTCATCACAGTTACATCCATGTACATGCCCTGAAAATCATGGTGGGGACACTTTGTTTACCAGGGGAGAATGAACCAAAAGTTATGGTTTGGCTTACACTATACAACAGTCATTAAATATTGTTTAATTGTTATGTAATGTCATATCCAGTTTTTATCATGGAGGAATTTGTGGGGTTTAACACAGAACAAAGAGTTGTGCTTACAGTGTTGGTGACTTCCAATACATAAAACACAATGCATTGTTAATCTCAAGACACATAACAATTCTGAAACAGTAGAAGCTGATAATAATATTATCAAGAAAATAACAAATTCTAGGGGGAGGGTCCCTTGGTTGGTAGACTTCCAATCCATATGAATCAGCTTGGTGTTTTCCATTGCAAAAATGTCCTGGAGGGATATGGTCATCTTAAAATAGTTTAAATAGTTTCCAGCCGGTTCCAAACCAATTTAAAATAGCAGCATGGCCCAGAATCCTTCTTAATAGAACACTACTTTAAAATTAGAAAAGATGCTTTGGATTACCCCATATGTTTATCAAACAAGAAACTAATATATCTTCTAAGTTGAAGGGTGTGAAATTAGGCATATATACCTGCATACACTTCCATCATGTTAAAAGCTCTGTATAAATAGTGGGCAATTCCCTGGCACAATTTAGAAAGTATGCTATGGAACATCAGGCACTGGAATAATCAGGAGGATCATGGACCAACCCTTTCTAAGAAAAATTCACCTCCATCCTTCTTTGCTTACAAGTCTACATCTTTTATTGAATTTGAAAGAACAGCCCCTCCAGATGTTTCAGACTAGAACTGACATATTGCTTTATCATTGACTATGCTGCATGAGAAAGTTGGAGCAGAGGCCAAAACTTCAGGGTTACTGAAGGTTCCCTACACTTCATATGAGGAAAATGCCTTCATCTAGCTTGCTTCACGGATTGCTGCTTGTCATGGCGAAGGGGCTTGAGTAATTCAGAGAAGCTATGGGCTATGCCGTGCAGGGACACCCAAGATGGACAGGTCATAGTGGAGAGTTCTGACTAAACGTGATCCACCTGGAGCAGGAACTGGCAAGCCACTCCAGTATCTTTGCCAAGAAAACTCCATGGACAGAAACAAAAGGCTAAAAGATATGACGCTGGAAGATGAGCCCATCAGGTCGGAAGGCGTCCAACATGCTACTGAGGAAGAGCGGAGGACAAGTATGAGTACCTCCAGAGCTAATGAAGTGGTTGGGCCAAAGCCAAAAGGACGCTCAGCTGTGGACGTGCCTGGAAGTGAAAGGAAAGTCCAATGCTGCAAAGAAAAATACTGCATAGGAACCTGGAATGTAAGATCTATGAACCTTGGTAAGCTGGATGTGGTCAAACAGGAGATGGCAAGAATCAACATTGACATCCTGGGCGTCAGTGAACTAAAATGGACGGGAATGGGCGAATTCAATTCAGATGATTACCATATCTACTATTGTGGGCAAGAATCCCGTAGAAGAAATGGAGTAGCCCTCATAGTCAACAAAAGAGTGGGAAAAGCTGTACTGGGATACAATCTCAAAAATGATAGAATGATTTCAATACGAATCCAAGGCAGACCTTTCAACATCACAGTAATCCACGTTTATGCACCAACCACCGATGCTGAAGAGGCTGAAATTGACCAATTCTATGAAGAATTACAACACCTTCTAGAACTGACACCAAAGAAAGAAGTTCTTGTCATTATAGGGGACTGGAATGCTAAAGTAGGGAGTCAAGAGATAAAAGGAACAACAGGTAAGTTTGGCCTTGGAGTTCAAAATGAAGCAGGGCAAAGGCTAAAAGAATTTTGTGAAGAGAACAAGCTGGTCATCACAAACACTCTTTTCCAATAACACAAGAGGCGACTCTACACATGGACATCACCAGATGGGCAATACCAAAATCAGATTGATTATGTTCTCTGCAGCCAAAGATGGAGAAGCTCTATACAGTCAGCAAAAACAAGACCTGGAGCTGATTGTGGCTCTGATCATCAGCTTCTTATAGCAAAATTCAAGCTTAAACTGAAGAAAGTAGGAAAAACCACTGGGCTAGTTGGGTATAATCTAAACCAAATCCCTTATGAATACACAGTGGAAGTGAAGAACAGCTTTAAGGAACTAGATTTGGTGGACAGAGTACCTGAAAAACTATGGATGGAGGCTCGTACGATTGTAAAGCAGGCAGCAACAAAAACCATCCCAAAGAAAAGGAAATGCAAGAAAGCAAAGTGGCTGTCCAACTAGGCCTTACAAATAGCAGAGAAGAGAAGGGAAACAAAATGCAAGGGAGATAGGGAAAGTTACAGAAAATTGAATGCAGACTTCCAAAGAATAGCAAGGAGAGACAAGAGGACCTTCTTAAATGAACAGTGCAAAGATATAGAGGAAAATAATAGAAAGGGAAAAACCAGAGATCTGTTCAAGAAAATTGGAGATATTAAAGGAACATTTGGTGGAAAGATGGACATGATAAAGAACAAAAATGGTAGGGACCTTACAGAAGCAGAAGACATCAAGAAGAGGTGGCAAGAATACACAGAGGAATTATACCAGAAAGATCTGGATGTCCCGGACAACCCAGATAGTGTGGTTGCTGACCTTGAGCCAGACATCCTAGAGAGTGAAGTCAAGTGGGCTTTAGAAAGCATGGCTAACAACAAGGCCAGTGGAGGTGATGGCATTCCAGCTGAAGTATTTAAAATCTTAAAAGATGACGCTGTTAAGGTGCTACACTCAATATGCCAGGAAGTTTGGAAAACTCAGCAGTGGCCAGAGGATTGGAAAAGATCAGTCTACATCCCAATCCCAAAGAAGGGCAGTGCCAAAGAATGCTTTAACTACCGTACAATTGCACTCATTTCACATGCTAGCAAGGTTATGCTCAAAATCCTACAAGGTAGGCTTCAGCAGTATGTGGACCAAGAACTCCCAGAAGTACAAGCCGGATTTTGAAGGCGCAGAGGAACTAGAGACCAAATTGCTAACATGCACTGGATTATGGAGAAAGCCAGAGAGTTCTAGAAAAACATCTACTTCTGCTTCATTGACTACACAAAAGCCTTTGACTGTGTGGACCACAGCAAACTATGGCAAGTTCTTAAAGAAATTGGAGTGCCTGACCACCTTATCTACCTCCTGAGAAATCTATATGTGGGACAGGAAGCAACAGTTAGAACTGGATATGGAACAACTGATTGGTTCAAAATTGGGAAAGGAGTACAACAAGGCTGTATATTGTCTCCCTGCTTATTTAACTTATATGCAGAATACATCATGCGAAAGGCTGGACTGGATGAATCCCAAACCAGAATTAAGATTGCCGGAAGAAATATCAACAACCTCAGATATGCAGGTGATACCACTCTGATGGCAGAAAGTGAGGAGGAATTAAAGAACCTCGTAATGAGGGTGAAAGAGGAGAGCGCAAAAAATGGTCTGAAGCTCAACATCAAAAAAACTAAGATCATGGCCACTGGTCCCATCACCTCCTGGCAAATAGAAGGGGAAGATATGGAGGCAGTGACAGAGTTTACTTTCTTGGGCTCCATGATCACTGCAGATGGTGACAGCAGCCATGAAATTAAAAGACGCCTGCTTCTTGGGAGGAAAGCGATGACAAACCTAGACAGCATCTTAAAAAGCAGAGACATCACCTTGCCGACAACGGTCCGCATAGTCGAAGCTATGGTTTTTCCAGTAGCGATGTATGGAAGTGAGAGCTGGACCATAAAGAAGGCTGACCACCAAAGAATTGATGCTTTTGAATTGTGGTGCTGGAGGAGACTCTTGAGAGTCCCCTGGACTGCAAGGAGAACAAACCTATCCATTCTGAAGGAAATCAACCCTGAGTGCTCACTGGAAGGAGAGATCCTGAAGCTGAGGCTCCAATACTTTGGCCATCTCATGAGAAGAGAAGACTCCCTGGAAAAGCCCCTGATGTTGGGAAAGTGTGAGGGCAAGAGGAGAAGGGGACAACAGAGGACGAGATGGTTGGACAGTGTCATTGAAGCTACCAACATGAATTTGACCCAACTCCGGGAGGCAGTGGAAGACAGGAGGGCCTGGCGTGCTCTGGTCCATGGGGTCACAAAGAGTCGGACACGACTTAACGACTAAACAACAACAAGCTTGCTGGATTTAAAATAACATTCTCAATCCATTCTGTTTTTGTTCAAAGAAACCAGCACTACAATTCTCGGGACAGCTCTAGTTAACTTAGGTTGGTAAAGCTTTTATTTCTATTAAGGATGTGGAGACGTACATGATGGGTATTTTGGAAGTCCATAAGGAGCATTAATGTGTTGTTCAAGGCTGCTGCCACTGACACCAGATAGACAGTTTATGTGAATGTCAGCTTTGTTTTTGACATTTGTTTTCAGTTCAATCGATGCATAAAACACACTGCTTATTCTCTGTGGAGTCTGTGAAGCTGTTTTATTGGTACTGCTTCTGAGTCTCCGGCCCAGTGAAATATGCCTTCACTTGGTAGCGCTTGCTAACATTCTCTGTAGAAAACAGAAGCTAGCCAAAATTAATGGCTTTAGATGGTGATTTTAAAATTTAATGTGGTGAGGCTGTACTCATTTTAATTCAGGAGTCATAACTAATGCCAAGCACTTTATTAAAGCAATGTGTTCATGAAAAATTTAACACTCCTGCCTGGGGGAATTGTTGGCCTAGAAGGTTAAAGTTCGCTCAGCATGCTGGTGGCAATCATCAGTGAAGCAATATGCCATGTAAATCATATACAGGGATTGTCAAAGTCTAGCTGTTCGAGTCACATCTTAATGAACACTGTAAGTTTCATTCAAAGATGGAGGCATCCTTGATTATTAGAATTTTCCCTTGGCCACTTAGTTTGGGTGAAGTCTTCTTTTTTGCCTGAAGGACCTTGGAAACATTTGATGTTGTACAAGATAATGGGGAGAAACATGGGAATGAATCTTTCTTAAATTCCACAAATTTGATCCAGATAGTTTTGCGTGCATAATGTAGACCTCCATGTAGATTCCTTCTGTCTGTAATGAGCAATCTGTACTCTGAAGAAATGGAATATGCTTAGTACAGCAAAACCTACACTCATAAGAAACCGCTGTTGGCAAGCAGTATTCCCATGTTTGCTCGGAGTCATCTTTCAGGATGCTCAAACTGTTACAGTAATAATTACAAATGAGCACAACTCCAAGTAATCCTAATTAATTGATATCTTTTTAATGCAAAATTAAATAATAAAATAATGGCTGAAATCCTATTGCTTAGTATAGTAAGTCATTGAATCAGCTAGGATTTGTTGAGTCAACTCCTCTGTAAGCTTCGTTGATTCAAATGGGCCTCTTTATGGTTTCCACTTACAATACTAAGCAACAGGATTCCAGTCATTATATACTTAACTTTAATCTCTCACACATAAATTATCAAAGTCATGCAATATATTGCTTTATCCATATTTAATATTTACTTCTTAATTTTCTCTCAACTTGCTTCTTTCAGAATTGAATAAAGATATGAAAGGTTATGGGTCATTTTGGACCACTTAAATATAAAAATGAAAAAGAGTGCCTCTATCTTGGCCATACCTGCAACATCATGAAACCTAGATATCTGAGACTTTGTATGCATACTAAAGAGACTGTGGAGGTGTATATTTTCAGACATATTGTTTCAAAACTGATTAATTAGTTTTAATTAATTACCAACTCTCTAGCCTCCAATGCCACTTCAGTAACTAGATGGCAAATTCCAGGCTCCTCAGCAGCAGTAGGGTTCCTCAAGAGTAAGAGCAAGGATCCAAATTTTTGCACCTGGTTTTTGATTGGGCTAGAACTGTTGGTCAGAGAGAAAACCTAGTGACAAAGAAAAAGAATGGATGGCATGTTGCCATTGTGCCCACTTTTCTGAGTTTAACCATGCTACCTATTACTTGTTTAAACAGTTAGCTGGCTTGGATTCCCAGGTTTCATATAAAAAGACATAAAGATGTATCTGGACTATACAGTTATATATCCATCTCATATTACATAAACTACCAAGGCTCCATTATAAGGAACCTTGGGATTTATAGTTTAGTAAGAAGGTACTAAATTAGTATTTCAGAAGTGTCCATGCTAATTTGGGATTTCTGAGAGCTGCAGTCCAGAAGAAGTATCTTTCCCAACCCTATTTACTATGAGGAGAAAAATTAAAACAATGTGCTTAGCTTTGCATTTATCATGCCATTTTTGAAACTATATAATCAACTGAATTCCTTGTAGTCTGTAGAAAACCATGAATAATTTCACATCATAAGATTTTAGATCTACTTGTCTTATCATGGTTTATAATGGGCAAAATCTGGTTGCGTAACTTTGTCTTTGTGAAACCTAGATTGGGTAACAGATGCATTTAATTTAAAGTAATTAAAAGCTTCCTATTCCCCTCCTTTTAGGTTTCAAGGCCCCTAAGGACTTTCTTTTGCCCTTGGGAAGCCTTTGGGAGCCCTGTGATGGATGGGGAGAAGCTTTTGATAGCTTTTAATGCAGTTATCCAGCAGTGGATTTGTGAGTTTTTGTGGGTTTTTGTTTGTTTGTTTGTTTGTTGTTGTTGCTCCCTCAGAGAGCCTCAGAACATAAAAGGAAGGGGACAGGAAGTTTTAATTATTATAAATTAAATGCTTCCAGCACCTGATCTGGATTACTTTGCACAAAGTTACACCAACAGGATTTTGCCCAGTATGTAAGATTTCAGTTGTTGGTATGAGCCATCAAGAAACTTCCTACTTATGGCAACCTAAATGGGTTATCAAGCAATATGAGAAATTGCAGAAGTGGTTAACTTTTGCCACCACCAATTGAACTTCTATGGCCAAGGCAGGATTTGAATCCAGGTCTCCTGAGTCTTAGTACAACACTCTATCCACTGCACCACTCTGTCTTTTAAGATCGTAATGGTCTTGGGATAAATTTGATGATCACAGTTTCAGTGAGTGGAATGGAGGTAAAGAAATGCAGGTTGTCCCAAGAATTAATAAAGAAACAGTGTGGACAAACAGATAATTTAGAACTGTCACAATTATATGCTTTCTAAATTAAGGACACGTGTATTTACTTGGGAAGAGCTGGTACTTTGGTTCAGATCAAAGTAATAAATGGATACTAAAATGTGACATGGCTTTTCCTCTAATCAAAAAGTCAATTCAGTTTGGTTCATACAGTCTTATTTTCATATAGGGCCCAACCCGCCAGCATTTTGACCACCTTCAAATTGGCAGGGATGAGCAATCGTAGACTTGTACCAGCAGCATGTATAGAAAAAAAGGGGGGACATAATATTTGAGGAGGATAAGGAAGAAATAGACGTAGAGAGAGAACAGAGGACAGTTTATTGAATTGCTTTAAATATTTATGTATAAAAACATACATAAAGTCACAAATGCTGGTGTGATTTTTATGTTGTTTACAACAAGGGTAACCTTCCTGAGTTTGGGTCACGGCCAAAATATATCATTCTTTATTTCAATTTATACCTTGTCTGCCTACCAAGAACACTCAAGGCTGCTAAAAATGCAATAAAAAGGACAGGTACATTAAAAAAACAAAAAAAACAAAAGAGGACATAAGGGGTCAGGGCACCAAAAACAACTGAAGCTATTTTAAAAAAAAACCTAAACAGTGAAAATATCAGAGCTTGTGAATGACTAGGTAGAAGTTAGGGATTGCTGAAACCTCTGACCCACTCTGTAACCCTAATGGCATGTATATTGCCATAATGGCATGTATATTGGAGTTTCCCTGCCTTATATATAATCCTGTGCAGTTGAGGGAGGGAATGCAAACATCTATGACTTAGAGAGGTCTGTAATATCCTAATTTTGTGTGACTAATCTGCTCAAAACTTTTAACATACTTCCACAACCCTACTAATTTTAAGTTTGTTCAACTGAGTTGAATAAGAAAACAAATTTAAAAAATGTTCCAGAATCCAAAAAACGTATATAAAAAGAGACTTGGTTGTCACCAGCATATAGCTCTGAAAACAGTTTGCATCAGGCAGAGTATGTGGGAAATCGATGATTTAAAATGCCTTCAGCTACACAGTGGAGAAAAGTCCAGATAGAGACCTACAGAGCAGATCAGTATATTTATGTCTCCCTCAAATACATCACCCTTTATTGTATAGTTAGTTTTAGTCAGATTTACCTCAATTTACTTTAACTGGCATAACAGTCTCAATATATTCAGTCAGAGACTGTGGTGTTAAGAAAGAATAAAAATGTTTCTTTTTTACTTTCAAAAATCTTCATATCAGAATACAAACAAAACATATTCACTCATTACATAGTATATTTCTACTGATTAGCTTATTGTTTGCTTCACTAACTGACTGCTTCCATAAACACTCAGAACACTGACATTACCATAACCTAACTCAGAATCCTGACATTGCTAAATACTAACAAACTCACACAGAATCCTGACTGAGGTTAAAAAAAAAAGAAGGCAGGAAAAAGAAACTGAGGTGGAGAGGGAGACCTCTGGCTTCTCTAAGTGATTGATATTCACCCAAAGTCCTCCCATCCAAACCTCCTAAAGGTTTCCATTCCAACAGTTTGCAGGGCTGCTTGCAGGGGTATATATAACTACGTGATGACCTCGATCTGTGCTCTCCCTAATGCCTCCATGATTGGGGTGTCTAGGTGAGATCTTGGGCTTGATTTGTGGCGGTGGGTTCAACTGTCACTTAGCTTCTCCTTTGGCACCAGCAGCTCAGTCTACTGCGTGATTCAATTGTAGTTAATGGCATTTTAGTCATGATTTATTTTCCATTTATTCTCAACAGGATTTAGTTCCAGTTAACTAATACACAGAGGTAGGATGAGGAGTCCCAAGTTCGACTCACGGAAGCTTACTATTTCAGAGTTGCTCTGTAGCCCTTTCTACTTACAAGATTGGCTGAAGAACTTAAGCATGCAATCCATACAAAACTGTGTGCGTTGAAGTCCTGTTGATTACAATGGGAGAAAGTTGAACTTGTCCTGACTGCTCCTCCTGATGTTAATAGGGCTTAAATGTGCATAATATAGGTGTGGGTTCTACTTGACACATGAGCTGATCCTCAGTAGCCAGCATTCTGCTGCCAGAGCTTTGATGTTCTGCTGGAACGTTGAACACAATTGGCAACCCAGAGACTGAGTTAGACAGCAGCCTTGAAGACTCCTGTAAAATCAGTGGTAACTAAAAGCACAAACGACCAGAGATGAAGTGCCTTCCCACTGAGTTATCAAAAGAAAAATGGAATAAAAAGGTGTTGGGAACATCAAAGAAGCCATACATGTTCACAATTGCTTGAGGCAATTTATTTTAGTAGTAGACTTTGTAGTTACTTTTACAGTACTTTGAGATCTGAAGATTATGGAATGCGAAGGCAGGGTTTCCCATTATCTGAAACATCAAGACAGACAGAGTTCCCTGGCCATGCTACTTTCTCTTGGTGTTATTTCACTAGATATCATACAGAGATAATTAGTAGAAAACAAATCAAAGAAGCCCCTCCTGTTTTGAAATGCCTAGCAATGCAAAGTTGATTGCATGATTGGCAATTCACCTTTCAAATATGCCACAGGCCTCCTCTGCACTGCTCAGTACTCCCCAAATATCCTTCTTTCAAATGTCCAGGAGTAGACTTTGCTCACTTGCAGGTCAGTTTGGAGCAGCATTTTTGGCAGTCCACTCAGGCAAAAAAGAAAAATGAGGAAAGTGGGGAAACTTTCAGGAATGGCCATTCACCTTTTTGCTGGAAAGGGAAGGGGTGTCTGTCGAGACCAAGGAATACACAAACCGCATTGGGGTACATGTTGACCAAAAGGGAAAGAAATCCCTGAAAATAGCTCAGGGGGCGACTGAGCATGCTGAGTGGCCAAGAAATGCTGAAAAACAAGGTAATGGGAGAGCAGAGAAATGAAGCAGATAGAATACTGAACATTAGATAATTAGAAGAAAACTACGTTTTGTTGAGGGCCGCTGTTGTTTTACTGTGTGAAGCCACACTCGGAAGTCTACCTGAGTTGTGACTGAGTTCACATTACTGTAGTACTTTTTTTTTTCAAAGAAAGAGGCTGCTTTAATTTCTTTGTTTTCTTCTAATTATCTACACATGACTTCCAGTGACATTACACCAGGATAAAGTAATATGACCAGGGTATTCTGTGAGTAAAAGCAGTCTGTCTTTGTGTTACCACAGTCACCTCAAGCAGCTGTAACTATACATGGCTTCTTTGATGCTCCCAACATTACCTTATTCCATTTTTCTGTTGGTAGCTCAACAGAAAGGAAGTTCTCCTCTGGTCCATTCTACTTCAGTGATAACATTAGTTTAAAAGAAAAATCAAAAGAAATATAAAAAATAAAGAAGACAAAAACGTTGTGGCACCTTAAAGATTAACTGCTATATTTTAGTGTGAGCTTTTGTGGTCAAGTCCACTTCTGAAGTGGACTTGTCTACAAAAGCTCACGTTCAAATTTAGCAGCTAGTCTTTGAGGTGCCATATTTTTGTCTTCTTTGTTTTTTATATTTCTTTTGTTTTTGCCTGTCACACTAGCACAGGCTAACACAGCTATCTCTTCTAAACCTGTATTATTTAAAAGGCATTTTTGAGATTTCTGGAGGGTGAGCTGCCAAATTTGCTGCTCCCTGGCTTCAGTGTTTTTCTCCCTTAAGTTTTCTTGATATTTATGCTGATACATCCCCCTTGTGCATGGCCGGTGACATGTTGGCTACTGAAGCAACAGTGCTCTCAGCAGGATCAACAGAAAAAGGGAATGATTTTCCCAGCAATGAACACTGCTTCTAGCTAAGCACATCAAATGTCTCTAGGAGCCTATGTAAATGAGTGAGAGCACTGGCAGACCAAATGTCAATAGACTTTTTAGAATGAAGCACTCCCAGGCAGGTCTTGCAAATGTCAGCTGAGAGTGGTTGGTTTTGCTTCTCTCTTGTTCACCTTTTGGCAAGGGCAGAGGGAGGAGGAACAAAACTAGGAAGGAAATTCCTGTTATCTCTGACTGGAGGTATGGGAATTTTGTTCAAGTTGTCCTTGGTGGGTAGTAATTAGAGGAGAGGAGCATTCCAAAGGGAGGACAAGATTTTCTCACAGCTGTCCATGGACCAAACAAGGGACTCCACCATCTGAATTAGTTCCAGAAGTCAGAGCTTTCCCTCCATTACAGTATGACATACCAATTGAATAATGGATAACCAATTGAGGTGCAGATGGGCACCATGGCAAGCTCTGCAACTGTTCAGGTGAGCCTCATTTTCAGCCTGCCAGTTGGATGGAATGAACTGATCCCTGGGACTGAGTCACATGACCCAGAGCAACAAGAGATGTCTGGAATATATGTGAGTTATATGGCTGGCCAGACAATATTGCCATGTATGCGAAGGTGGATTTCTGGTGATGAAGTGCTATGGGCTCTACGTATTTGTTCAGCTGTTGAAGCTCAGTTCTAGCATGGGTTGTACTTTCATGGTAGAACAGGGCCTTTGCCACTAGCCCATCTAATCTGTCCAAGTATGGAGAGCATTCACCCATTAGAATTATCGACCCATGGTTACCACATAGCCCACCATTACTCACTGTGCCACTATATCCTCAAAACAGCTGTGTTAGTACAACTTGAGCTTAGAAAAGAGGTTCATCTCCAAGCAGGAAACTGAATCTAGACTCTGCCATTCCAAATCCAGCCTTTCATCTTGTGGAAGCTTCAAGCATGATGATGTGATTAATATCCCCAACTAACTCACTTTGGTAAAATTGATGATGAATCCCTGGTTTGCACAGTATCACAAATGCAATAGTTTTTATGGAGTCATAGTGAAAAGTAACCTGCATTCTTTGAAAAAGCAGTTATGTTATATCATAGTGTAACACTTTTAAATAAACAAATAAATAAATAAATAATGGAATAAAAGAAACTGTAATGTATTAAAAGGATTTTTTAAAAAAACTTATTTATTTTGATTTGCATACTCGAGTGCCATCACAGCTACAGTTTATTCCAGTGTAAGACTTGTTTGGGGATGTTGATGAACAACTCCTCCCATAATCATTCATTCATTCATTCTTTCAGACAATATTTAAAGCTAAAAACAGTAAATATGCAAATATTTTTAAAGGATCAAATAAATACCAAACTAAAAAGCAGTAAACAAATCAACAGCAAAACACAACAATCCATTAAAAAGCCCTCTCAGATTGCCAGTCAGTAAGGGAAAGTTTGCCTGAAGAGAAAGGGAAACAGATATGCACCAACATATGGCCAGGGGCAGGTTCCTCTCCCCGCACTAGCATAAGTCCACAATTTAGTAACCTCCTGTGGGAAGGGGGCAATTTCTCTAAAACACAATAGAATAATATTGGATTAGTTTAGGCCTGTCACATGGGATTTTAAGAAGGACAGTTATTTCCCCTCTTATTTGACTTCTGTTATTCTAAAACAATAAGTAGCTTTTCAAGCGGACGATTAACTTGAATTACTTGAGCTCTGGGCTAAAATACAAATCCTGCTGTCACTCCACATGACCTGTAGATCTAAGCTGATTTGACTGTAATTTTCCACAGATGTCTCCTGAATGGGCTGTAATGTTTACAAGGAGACAGCACTTAACACAGTCAATTTAGATTGGATCAAATACAAGGCAGGTAGGGAGCTTTTACCCAGCTTGCAAGGGAGAAGAACAGATGCTGGTTTAGAAAGTTTACAGAGCAGGGATTGTGGGCAACTTTGTCATCCTGCAGATGTTCCTGGACTGCAGCTCTGTGCCTCCTGCACTATTGGCTATACTCATTGAGGTTCATGGAAACAGTAGATTGTAAATTGCTCACCACTGTTATATCGGATTCCATGTAGAAAGACAGCAGATCTCTCAATCCCAAATGCTGAAGGCAAACAATAACGGAAGATCTCCATGTCTCACTTTTGAGTATCCAGGAGCATCTAGTTGGCTGCTGCTAGAAAATAGTACGAGGTGATTTATCTCTTTTCCCTGCAGTACATCTAGGTCTGCCTTTGCCTCCAGGAGCTTTAAACTGCATTATGTGGGTGCCTCTTTCTTCATTTTATTCTTACAAGAAGCCTATAAGGTCAGTCAGGCTGATAGAGTCTGAGGGGCCCAAATTCACCCAGTGAGTTTCATGGTAGAGTGGGGATTTGACTTACATAGTATGTGAGAAAGGGCCTTCTTGCCTCCTGAGACCTAGTTAGGCACTCTAACCACTGCACTGGCTGCCACTGTATGGACTGGTCCAGTGAAGCATCATTACATTCATAAGCTTACTCACACCAGTGGATAAACTTCAATAGGAAAGAAAAACAACAATTTCTGGTTATCTCACATATGACTACAGCACTAAGAAAATGCTGTTGAAACTGAGGAGTTTCCAAAGCAGTTTGGGATACAGCATTGGTCTGTGAGGTGAGAAGGAACTCTTGTCTTTTAAAAAAAATGCACTACAGAAAAATATTTTGAACGTTCAATGCCATCCTTCCAAGAAAGATACTGTTTTTCTTTTTTTTCTTTTTTGGTCTGCCTTTTATGATTTGTTCAGATATTTGTTTTATTTATGTCTTTGTTGTCCTCTTTCTCATACTTTTCAGTATTAGTCATTTGGCAAGGAAAAATATGGTTTGTTCATATAATTTCAAACACTGAAACTGCTTTGACTACAAATATTTGTCACGCTTGAATGAAAACTGGAATAGAATTTCAAAGACCTTTAAATACAAGACAACGGACAATATTGTGTGCTCCTTGGGTTTTTGTCACAGTGTGATTTCAATGTCAGAAATCTGGCTGATGTGAAACAGGCCCCATTCTGAAACAGAGGCTTCTCATTCTATGGTCTTGTTCTCTTCCTTATAGAACTAAGTGTCTTGAGCTGGCCTGCCAAGCTCACCCAGTTACATCCTTCTACGCTGTAGTACTGTGCAGAATTACAGATAAACTGTAATTCTATTTAAAATACAGTAGTTTTTTTTAATGAGCATCTAAGTGGTCATGTATGCTTCCTTTTGTCCTTTTCCATGGTGATGCAAGTCCATTTTTTTTATTAATTCAAAAATGGCCACCTTACTCCCTAATGAAAGCCCTAGATTCAATCTTTTGTATCTCCAGGTGAGGAGAGCACATTTATAAAGAAGCTTGAGATGCTGGAGAAACTCTGCTGCCAAAAATCTACAGTGCTGGGCATTGTTTTGATCTCACTGTACCATAGCTTTTAATGTATTGTGGGCATATGAACATTCCATATGGCAGATCCATTTTACAGGAGCATAAGCAGCAACAGCCTTGGAAAGATCTCTGCCTCAGAACTTAGAATGGTTTTGCCAGTCAGAGTAAGCATCTCTGGATGAGCTGGATCAATGCAGTCTTAGCATTTTGCAGTTTCATACCATCAAATCATGTAGAACCAATGAGTAGATGCATGTGAGATACATCCAATTATCACATTTATGTAACTCGTACCTTCAAAACGTTTCCTTTCTGGATAAATAGAATACCATAGTCAGTATGGCTAGTGGTCATTCTAGCTTGGCTATTTGGGGAACTGCAATCCAAAAATGTAACTTTCACAAGCTCTGATATTTCTTTCAAGTTGTAATGTTAAGGTATGCAGATTTCCCTTGAAATCTGCATTAGGGATATGCACTGTCTTTGGGAAAATGTATACATTCAAACTGAATCAGGGGTATTTGTGAATTTCCCAGGCAACCCCAGGGCGGAGCAAAGCACTGAGAGGCATTAACATGGCTCAGTGGGGCACAGTGGACAGCTTCTGGAATTTTCCCTTGCTTGGTGTCACTTTGTGAATTATAGTGAGCACAAGAGGGTATCCTGTAGATCAGTGGTCCCCAACCTTTTCCAAATTGCAGACCGGTTAGGGGGTGGGGTCTGTGTGCGGGGGGGGGGGGCACCCCACACTCACAGGTGGGTGGGGAGCGCTCACATGCATGCATGGGTGGGTGCTCATGGGTGAGCAGGGCGCGCTCGCATGCATGTGTGAAAGAGCGGGGCACCCGTGCGTGTGGGTGGGCAGGCCATGCGTGCAGGTGGGTGTGCATGGGGGGAGTGCATGCAGGGAGGTGGGAGATCTGTCTCTGTGGCCCGGTCCTGCCAAGGCCACGGCCTGGTAACAGGCCGCGGACCAGGGGTTGGGGACCCCTGCTGTAGATCATCTTGAATGATGCCATTGATGTTATCAATATATCAGGCTGCCCTTTGCTATCCTTTTTCCTATTGGCCATGTGGGCACAATATTCTGCAGCAATCTTGGGCCATTTCCTGGTGTTTTGAATTATGGATACAGAAGCACAATATCCCACATTCATAAACGGGAGGGTTTTTTTTTTTTTTTTTTTGAGGAATTTAATTCTGTTATGGGCAAACTGATCTCTCTCAGTGGCAATCAACAATCACTTTTATTAGCTGACTGTCTCCACTAATTGCTATTTAGCAAAATCATACTGATCTATGATTAACTAGGAAAAAAAATCTTGAAAGGATTGTTTTATAGTCTGTTTCTCACCCACCCCATCCCAGTCAGCTAAATTATTTTTGTAATTAATTTTAAGAGTGTGATTTGTCCCATAGAATACCATTTTCAAAGGAAAAGAGGGTTATTTGCTGCATTGCTTGGAGAGTATTTGTCACAATTGCCTTACTTGTGTGATAGTGGAAGTCATAAAGTGCTTTATTGATATTTCTGTGGTATTTGGAATATCAGTCTCTTTCTCATCATCACCTTCTGCAAAGTCTGGTCTTTCTCTTAATTCTTCTATTGAGTCAATTAATGCAAGTGATAGTTCTACATCTGGTGATAATAATCCTGCTTCTGTTGGGAGCATATTTCCCTGTTTGTTTCCTAGATATTGAAATATATTAAGTCCATAATCCACAAAATGTTTACTCAAGGGCAATTTAATTGAATTCCAATTTTGTTTGAGGGTTTCCTCTCAGTAACTCACAGTTAATCGTTTGTAGATTGCAATGAGACCAGCATCAAAATGTCTGCTTACAATGCTAGCCACTCTATTACATTCCCCCTCTCCTTTCTCAACATCCAAGTTTCTATTCTCCCCCCAAATCCAGTAGTCTGCAAGAATACACAGATGAATTATACCAGAAAGATCTGGATGTCCTGGACAACCCAGATATTGTGTTTGCTGACCTTGAGCCAGACATCCTAGAGAGTGAAGTCAAGTGGGCTTTAGAAAGCATGGCTAACAACAAGGCCAGTGGAGGTGATGGCATTCCAGTCGAGCTATTTAAAATCTTAAAAGATGCTACACTCAATATGCCAGCAAATTTGGAAAACTCAGCAGTGGCCAGAGGATTGGAAAAGATCAGTCTACATCCCAATCCCAAAGAAGGGCAGTGCCAAAGAATGCTCCAACTACCGTACAATTGCACTCATTTCACACTCTAGCAAGGTTATGCTCAAAATCCTACAAGGTAGGCTTCAGCAATATGTGAACCGAGAACTCCCAGAAGTACATGCCGGATTTCGAAGGGGCAGAGGAACTAGAGACCAAATTGCTAACATGCGCTGGATGATGGAGAAAGCCAGAGAGTTCTAGAAAAACATCTACTTCTGCTTCATTGACTACGCAAAAGCCTTTGACTGTGTGGACCACAGCAAACTATGGCAAGTTCTTCAAGAAATGGGAGTGCCTGACCACCTTATCTATCTCCTGAGAAATCTATATGTGGGACAGGAAGCAACAGTTAGAACTGGATATGGAACAACTGATTGGTTCAAAATTGGGAAAGGAGTATGACAAGGCTGTATATTGTCTCCCTGCTTATTTAACTTATATGCAGAATACATCATGCGAAAGGCAGGACTTGATGAATCCCAAACCGGAATTAAGATTGCCGGAAGAAATATCAACAACCTCCGATATGCAGATGATACCACTCTGATGGCAGAAAGTGAGGAGGAATTAAAGAACCTCTTAATGAGGGTGAAAGAGGAGAGCACCAAAAATGGTCTGAAGCTCAACATCAAAAAAACTAAGATCATGGCCACTGGTCCCATCACCTCCTGGCAAATAGAAGGGAAAGATATGGAGGCAGTGACAGATTTTACTTTCTTGGGCTCCATGATCACTGCAGATGGTGACAGCAGCCACGAAACTAAAAGACGCCTGCTTCTTGGGAGGAAAGCGATGACAAACCTAGACAGCATCTTAAAAAGCAGAGACATCACCTTGCCGACAAAGGTCCGCATAGTCAAAGCTATGGTTTTTCCAGTAGCGATGTATGGAAGTGAGAGCTGGACCATAAAGAAGGCTGACTGCCAAAGAATTGATGCTTTTGAATTGTGGTGCTGGAGGAGACTCTTGAGAGTCCCCTGGACTGCAAAGAGAACAAACCTATCCATTCTGAAGGAAATCAACCCTGAGTGATCACTGGAAGGACAGATCCTGAAGCTGAGGCTCCAATACTTTGGCCATCTCATGAGAAGAGAAGAATCCCTGGAAAAGACCCTGATGTTGGGAAAGTGTGAAGGCAAGAGGAGAAGGGGACGACAGAGGACGAGATGGTTGGACAGTGTCATCGAAGCTACCAACATGAATTTGACCCAACTCCGGGAGGCAGTGGAAGACAGGAGGGCCTGGCGTGCTCTGGTCCATGGGGTCACAAAGAGTCGGACACGACTTAACGACTAAACAACAACAACAGCGCTCATCTGACTGTTCTGTGATCCTTTCCAGCAGATGTCCTTTTGCAGAAGTTTTGGGCAGGCAGTCCCAAGAAGTGAGTTTCGCTACTAGTATATAGGGTGGTTCATATTTCGACCTTGTTGGAATTAATTTTAGACCTAAGTTAAATGCCCCAACCCCAAATCAGGGTAGATAACATGTATATGGAGGTATCTGGTGCAGTGCAGTGGACAGTCTGGTGGACTGGGTTCAATTCCCCATTTGGCCATGGAAACTGATTGGGGATTGGTACTATTAAAACCAGCCCTTACTCATCTCCCTTGCCTTGAAAGCCCTGCTAGGATTGCTATAAATTGGTCTCAACTTGACAGCCCATAACATAACATGTAGCTATGAGATATACACAGGCCCCTCCCCGTTTTAGATCTCAGTCTACCCCACCACCACCACTGAATTTGCTATGGTAATAGCAGCACCTTCTCCTGCAACTTCCTTCAAAACAAATGAAGTGGGAATCTGCATCTTGTTTGAAAGCCAAAGTCTTTCCGTGCACCTAGATTTAGAGGGAAATTGAGGGGGCTGCTGCTTTTATGGTGGCAAATTCATGGTTCAGCAGAAGGGTATTTATTTATTTATTTATTTATTCATTCATTCAATTTGTATCCCACTCCCATTAATGTCACAGCACTACACTGGGCGGGTTACAACTCATAAAATAAAAAACGAAAATAAAAATAGAAATATTAAAACCAATAGCAATAACCCTTTAAAAAAACCACAGATGGCACCGACTAATCCCCAGAGTGGATGGAGGAAAAGAGGGGAGGGAAGAAGAAGAGGGGAAAGAAAAAAAAGAGGGGGAAAGGTGGTCAGCTGCAGTCAGTGTGGAAAGCCTCCATGAAAAGCAATGTCTTTAATTGCTTCCTAAAAGTCCACAGGGAGGGGGCTAGGTGGAGCTACTCTGGAAGCTGGTTCCATAAGGTTGGCGCCACCCCCAAAGAAGGCCCTACCTCTTGTAGAGGATTTATGGGCCTCCCTTGGGGTGGCCACCTGGAGGAGCCTCGACTGGGATGATCTTGTGTGTCGGGCAGATGACATTAAGGAGAGATGCTTTGACAAGTAACATGGGCCCAAACTGTGGAGGGCTTTGTATGTGATTGTCAAAACTTTGAACCTGATCCAGGACACAACAGGCAACCAGTGGAGGCCAGAACTGGAGTGATGTGGTCAAATTTACTTGCACCAGCCACCACTCTGGCTCCCGCATTCTGGACACACTGACGTCTTTGGATCAGATTCAAGGGGAGCCCCACGTAGAGGGCATTGTAGTAGTTGATCCGGGAGATAAGCAGGGCCTGCACCAAAGTCCTGAGGGAGTCCTCATTTAGGTAGGGGCGAAGCTGGGCGATTAGCCTAAGCTGGTTAAAGGCTGATCTGGACACAGCTGCAATCTGGGACTCCCAAAGAGCCAGGTCCAGAAGAATGCCCAAATTACACACTTGGCCCTAAACTGGAGGGGAGTACCATCCAGCCTAGGGACCATTCCCCCTAACTTATCGGAGGTCCCCCCCAGGAGCAAAATCTCTGTTTTGTCCTGCTTCAGTTTGATCCTATTAGCCCTGGTCCATTCCAGTACTGCAACCAGGCAACGCTCCAGCGTCTGGACAGCATCCACTGTGAGGTGGCAATGGAGAGATAAGAGTTGTGTGTCATCAGCATACTGATGACACCTTACTCAAAAACTCCTGATGACCTCCCCCAATGGCCTAACATTAGAGATGGGGGTATTCGTATCCCCCCACAGGTGCAGATAACGAGGGTCCAGCCCCCTGGGGCTAGACCAACCACTCACCATTCTGCTGCTGCTGTGGGCTCCGCATTCCCTTCCTATTGCTCCGGAGCTCGCAATGGATTAGCCACTCTTTAACCTGGCAGAGAGGCTCGTCATCCCGCCTTCTGCCAGGAGCTGCTAATCCATCATGAGCACTGGAGTGATAGGAAGGGAGTGCGGAGCCTGCGACAGCGGCGAAATTGTGAGTGGTCAGTCTGTCCCCAAGGGGCCGGACCCCCGTTATCTGCACCTGTGGGGGGATATTCGCATACAAATATAAATACCCCCATCTCAACATAGATATTAAACAGCATTGGGGATAGTGCCAATCCCTGAGGAACCCCACACCGAAGGGTCCAAGGTGCCAACACCTCCTCCCCTAGCTGAACTCTCTGGACACAGTCCTTGAGGAAGGATCAGAGCCAGCTCAATGCTAAACCCTCAATCCCAATCTCAGAAAGCCTGTCCAGGAGGATACCGTGGTCAATGGTATCAAAAGCCGCTGAGAGATCTAGGAGTACCAACAGGGTGCATCTGCCCCTGTCAGCCTACCTTAAAAGGTCATCCTTCAGCACGACCAATGTCGTCTCAGTACCCTGCCGTGGCCTGAATCCAGACTGGAATAGGTCAAGGCAATTTTGCTCCTCCAGGTGTGACTGCAGCTGATTTGCCACCACCCTCTCAATCACCTTGCCCAGGAATGGTATGTTAGCGATTGGATGGAAATTGTTAAGGTTGTTCGACGCTAACTGAGGGCATTTGATGATAGGTCGGACAATGGTTTCTTTTAAGCGGGAGGGAAGCATTCCCTCCCTCAGTGATGAATTATTAATATTCAAGACCCAATCAATCATAGCCCCCTTCATGGCTCTGATCAGCTAAGCTGGGCAAGGATCCAGCAAGGAGATGGTGGGCCTACAGCTAGCCATCACCCTGGAGGCTTCCTCCTTTATTTCAGGGTCAAACTGAACCAAATGGGCAATGGGTGATGGGGCGGCAATGATCACCCCTGGATCAGCTAGACTTCCGGTAGAGTCAAGGTCAGCACAAATGGCCTGGATTTTTGTTCTTAAAAAGGCTGTAAATTGATCACTGGTGAACTCAAAACAAGGCCTTGAATGGCCAGAACTGGTAAGGTCACGGACCACCTGGAACAGTTCTGCTTGTCAGTTTGCAGCCTCACCAATCCTCTGGATGTTAAAAGTCTTTCTTGCCTGTTTAAGGGCATTATCATATTTATTGTCCATAGTTTTAACTGCAGTCCTATTTTGTGCCAACATATCTCTTCCCACATGCTTTTTAGCCATCTCCTTGATAACTTCATAGCTCGCAGCTCCTCAGTATACCAAGGAGCAATGTGAGCTCTGGAGTGGAGAGAGAGAGTGTTTTGAGCGATCATGTCAGCTGCCCAGCTTATCTCCAGGTACCATCTATCAACCTGGGCTTTGACAGGGTCATTTTTCAGGTCAGCCAGAAGCCCTCCCAGAGCCTCTTGGAACCGTTCCAGGTCAAGAAGCCTGCGAGGGCAGCCATTTTCACAGGTCCGTTCCCCCCACGGAGAGGGGTCGTGATAGACAAGTTGAATCTCAATAGGATGTGGTCTGTCCATGACAGAGGGTGGGCGCTCACAGTGCCTACCCTCAGATCAGTATCCACCTTTGCAGTTGAGAGAACACCAGGTCCAGAGTGTAGCCAGGGCAGATGACATGTTGGGATAGCTTCATGGCTGTCGTGGCACCCATGAACTCCAGAGCCGGGCCAGATAGTTCTGATTTGGCATGGATGTTGAAGTCCCCGGCTATCAATAGTCTGGGTGACCTCAACATCACAGCCAAAATTAACTTGGCCAGCCCTGGCAGGGATACTGCTGGGTTGCAGGGAGAACGGTATGCCAGCACCATTCCAAATCCATCCCTGTGCCCCACAGTCAGGTGCAAACACTCAGGCTCAAAAGCGAGGCGGTCCTACTGGCATGTATAGAGTCTCTGTAAACTATTGCAATCCCTCTCCCCTCGCTTCCAATCTGCCCTGTTGCCACCCCTCCCAGATTGCCCACCAAGTGAGGCAGTGGTCCCCAGTGAGTCTGGGGGAGAAGTTGCCCACTCCTGTTCCAGATGTTCAATAGCCAATGAAAATGACAGCCATACACTCATGTTCACTGCTCCTCCTTATATGACATCTTACATTTTCTCGGCAAGAACAATATGTTTGTAGATAATCTGCAATGAGTTTACAGTGGGTTATCTGCAGACTGGAGCAAAACCATGTGAAACATGTCTGTTTTAATGCATGTGTTTCACATGTGTGGATGGTAGTGGGTACGGCTGAGGAGTGTGTTTTTTGTGAGCAGTAGTGGTCGTGACACTGCTGCTGTCACTGTTGCTACCACCACACTATTTGGGGAATGGTTGCAGCTCCTGATGTCCTCTTTATCTTTGAAAACAACTAAATTGTCAGTGACTTTTATAACAAGCCTGTTGGTCGCAACACGTATCTTGACTGGAGACCCTGCCACTCCAAACACATAATAAGGAGTATTATATACAGCTTGGCTCTTAGACTCAGACACATTTGTAACACTGAAGAAAAGAATACAGTGGACCCTCGACTTACGGAATTAATCCGTATTGGAACGGTGGCTGCAGGTCGAAAAGTCTGTAGGTCGAGGCTCCATTGACCTACAATACATCGAAAACCGATTAATCCATAACCGGCCATTTTTGGTCCATTTTGTTTGATTTTCTGGTCTGTAGGTCGATTCTCCGGCCGCAAGTTGAACCTAAATTTTGCGGCCAGAGAAGTCTGTAACTCGAAAAGTCTGCAGGTCGAGCCGTCTGTAAGTCGAGGGTCCACTGTATATGAACTTAAGAAACACCTACTTCACAGAGGATATCCTCTGATTATCATTGATTCTAAAATCAGTGCAGTTACTTCCTGTTCAAAGGGGAAAATTTTGAATCAGAATTATGAATCTAGCAGGAAAAAACATTCCTTTTGCAGTGGATTTTCATCCCATATCTCCAAATTACCGCAAGGCAACGAGTGAAAACTACACACCCTTAGCAACTCAGAGTGTCTTGCAAGCCTCCTGTGACAGTTTTCCACCAGCTACCAAATCTACTGAGATGACTAGTAAGAGCAGTCCTCAAATCATCAGTCAGCAATCCTGGATCACATCCTTGTGCTTCCAAATGCTGTATAACCTGTTAGTTTCTCAGGAAGACAGTCACTTTTACTAGCATTGTGACTGGCAGGACCTACTATATTAGACGAAGCATCACCTGTAGGTCTTGCAATGCAATTTATCTCTTTGAGTGCAGACAACAAGGATGCCATCTGTAAAGCTAGACACAAGATTCAGAAACCATAAGTCTGCCATCTTGACTCAGAATTCTGGACTACCAGTGTCTAGTAATTCTGAATACAGTATTATGTCCTATCTGACTTGCTTTTGTTTGGATTAGAAATACAATCAGATCCAAAAACATCAGAAAAGAGGAAAAGCTTCTGTATCTACAGACTGTCTACCTTAATATCTCATGGCCTGAACCTAGAAGACAACTCATGCCTTCATTTATCTGCTTTGGAATGCCCCGTCCTCTAGGTTGTATAACCGATGCCTTGGAAACAAGATACGTTTTCCAGAACAATTGAGAAGACATCAGCCAAAACATTTTCCTAAAATACTTTTGTCTGTTAGTTGGTCTTATAAATATATGTTTTTAATGATTACTGCATCTTTCAGGGTTCCAGAAAAATCTTTAATGAGGTGCGGTTCTTATTACCTATTTATATCCTGATGTATAAAATATGCATTTACATGTAAGGAGTACAGATGGCATGAACCACCTGTTCGGCGGATGGCTGAATAGGTGTTCTGTGGTTCGATGCCCTGCTCCCTCCAGCAGGCACCCACTCACAAGCAGCACCCCAGCTTCCCTGCCACACCTCCTGCAGATCCTGCTCTAGTAAGGAGTTTTGTTCAGAAGGAGGAAAATTCACATATATCTTTCTGTTACCTTCAGGCTTTTATTCCATTATTCACCTCAGAATTCTATTGAATGTGTAGTTAAGGCCACATTATCCTGTTTCTGAATAACTCCAACAGTCTGCATTTCATTTTTTCTCATCTCCTCAGGCTACGGACAGGTAACAATATAAAATGGAAGCAAAGGTGTATGGACTGCCATGACATGAGCTCAGTAATCCAAGTTCTGCTGTTTGGAGAGAACAAAATGCTGCTTTTGGAGGCATTGCACTCCAAATGTCTAATTTGGATTCCACATATACAAAGCCACTTCTATCAAAGTGTATTTATACGCAATAAAGAATAATGACATAAGGAGTGAATTTCAAGCTAGGTGTTAAGGCAATGTGTATTTTCTTTGATTAAACCATTTTCCCTCTCACAGTGAGTCTGGAAGTTGAGTCATGGCAACTGGACTTCCTTCTTGTTAGGCTGAAACATTTCGGTACTCATCCAAGTAGCTTCTTCAGTCTGAGGAGAGTTGACAGGAGACCCCTGATATATCCTCCACGTTGGTTTCACTTTCCCCTGATTTGAATAGGCTCATTAGATGGACAAAGGATGGGGGAGTGAGTGAAAATCCCACTTCTGCAGTTCTTCTCCACCCATTGTCATGGGTTGTTAACAGTCGTTAACAGTGGTCTTTCTGGTGTGTATGGTCCTAATCTTACTGGGGAGGAATGAAAGGGCAGCATGATAAATAGGAGACAGATTGTATCTAAGACCTCCACCCCTGTTGAGTGAGGGATTTTCTATAGGCACACGTATGGCCTCCCTGACCCCTCTCTCAAACCACCTATCTTCTCGGTCCAAAATGAGTACATCTTGGTCATCAAATGAGTGTCCTTTGTCCTTCAAATGAAGGAACACTGCTGATTGTGGTCCTGAGCCATTGCCCCTTCTGTGCTGGGCCATTCTCTTGTTTATGGCTGTTTAGTTTCTCTAATGTAGAGCTCTGAACACTCCTCTTTGCATTGGACTGCAAATAAACAGTGAGATTACTTTAGAGAGACTATGCCTCAGCCATCAGATTTGATAATGTGTTTACCTTCCAGTGACCAATCACAAAACAAAGCATGCTGGAATACAAGGGATGTTCAAGAAGAAAATCATGTTATAGCAAAATATGTCTTTCTTCCTCCAGTACAGAACCTGTGCAAAATCCATGAGAAACATATAATATTGTCTGATCCTAAGTCAAAACTCTCCAGCTCTCTAGAGAGCATTTTCAGTGACTGCTCCCAATCTTTTAAATTCCCATGCATTCAAGGCTAGGTTGGCCTCCTCCTTATTGTTCTTCTGTTGTCAAGTGAAAATTTTCCCGTTTAACCTGGTTTTTGCATTGTGAATGCCTTGGCAGAACTGAAATTCTTAGTGTGTGTGTGTGCAGCATATTTTATTTTTATCATGTGTTTTAATTTTGTTTATTGGTTTTGAACTGGTGATGTTTTTATTTATTTATTTATTTATTTATTTATTTATTTATACCCCACCCATCTAGACCGAAGTCTACTCTGGGCAGCTAACAATAATACATAAAAGTAAAAACAATATAATAAAATAGACAACAGTAATAATATAATTCAAGATGGCAAAAGTAATTAGGTGATGACAGGAGGGAAAGCCTGCCTAAAGAGCCAGGTCTTAAGTTTGCTCTTAAAAACACCCAGCGAGGGAGCCAGACAGATCTCTGCGGGCAGACTGTTCCAGAGGCGAGGGGCCACTGCCGAGAAGGCCTAATTTCTTGTTCTTTCTCTCTGGGCCTCCCTTGGTGTTAGGCCCCTCAGCCGCCCTTCTTGGCTAGAATGAGTGATTCGGGTAGATCTAGGTGGGAGCAGGCATTCCGCTAGATCTCGAAGTGTTAAACCGTTTAGAGCTTTATATGTCATCATCAACACTTTGAAATCAATGTGGAAATGAATGGGCAGCTAATGCAGGGCAGTCAGAGTGGGGGAAATATACTGATATTTTCTCACCCCAGTGAGAAGTCTGGCTGCCGCATTCTGCACCATTTGAAGCTTCCGCATCAATCTCAAAGGGAGCCCCATGTAATATTGTTATAGGTTTAATTATATTTCAATACAAATATTCTAATTTATTGTGATTTTAAATATATGTATACCTTTTTAGCCGTTGCATGCAGCCTTGAGTCCTTTCATTGGCAGAAAGGTGGAATATAAATAATGTAAATAACGTACATCAATAAAAATCTTTCAGTAAGATCATTGTTTATCCATATCTACAAAAAAGAGGCCCTGGTTTTTTTAAAAAAATTACCTTTCTTCTAAAAACATTGATCCATTTGTGTAAGATTCAGCAATGGGAAAAATCTGTCAGTTTTAATTTTTCTTGTGTTCAAAATTTGTAAATTTTAAATCCTTATTTTTCAGAATATGCAATATCTCAGTTTAGCCAACTTCTTCCAAAATGAACTGAACTGAAACTGTCTTCCAAAAGATGGAAGATGGAGATGACCATGTTGTGCCTGGCTGCCCAATAGCTGTTCAAGACAATTCTCAGGAAAATGAGGAGGTAGAAACTCCAATTCACCGCTAGAAAGGCAAAAACACAGGGATTCAAACTCAGTTAAGCACTATCAGTCATGGATTGGGATACACAAATGTGTTGCTTTCTGTTTCCCTCACATTTAATTTGTTCTGGTTTTATGTTCTTTCTATCCTGAATATTTTGTGAATTTGGTAATGGACAAGGTAAAAGGGTTATATGATGCATACATCACAGCAGGTGACTATGCCACAGTAGGTACGCCATGCATATTCCTATCCCACAGAATTCATTAACTCTGTGATTGTAACCTATAGAAAAGGCTGTTCTTCTATAACCACGAGAGGCAGAATGTTCATCCCCTTTGGTGTCAGAAAATAATAGCAAGGCGTTTATGTTGTAAACTTGCACAAATGGCCTGGGAACATGTTGGTGCTTTTTTCTATGAGACCGATATATATATATATATTTCTGATATATGTTACATGGAGGGTACATGGAAGCAGGAGAGCCAAAGGACGTTAAATCACCACCAGTTTTCAACAGTTGCTAGGCAACAGTATCTTATGCACAGACAGAAACAGCAGATAATGTTTATGGTATTTTGCTTTTGTTTTTATTGTCATTTTTTGGGTGTGTGTTTTCTATCGCTGACTGGCTGGCATGTTTTACCTCGACCAGAAGAAGAAAGGTTAGTTGTTAACAGAGGGATGAAATGGCTCTCATTCTCATTTGTGTGTAGCAAATTATCCTCATTTTTAGTTGTGCAGCTGGATAGTAGAGGCTGAAAGATAACATTTTGCTTAAATCCAGATTAGACTGAGCAGGGATTTGGATGTTGTTTTCAAATTTCTAGGCCCAACAAACACTGTATTCTGTCTTTGCTTCCTTAAAAAACACAGCATATGTAGTTCATTTTTTAATGAATGAATTTTTTAACTCCTGGAAATCTGAAATAGTGCTGTCCAGCTGTGTTGGGTTCCAAGTTCAAAACAAGTGTTTACTGTGTTGATTCCTCTCTATGTTAAACTAGACACGTGTTGTTGTTTTTTAAAAACAAAAAACTCAGGGCTTTGGCAGGCAGGAAGGCAGGCAGGCAGGCAGACAGACACAGACAGAGATTGTTGTTCAAAAAGCACTTGGCTGACGTAATACACACGCCAAACACTTGTTTTGAACTTGGAACCCAACACAGCTGGACTGCAATATTTAAGATTTCCAGATGTTTAAAAATGGCAAAACAGCTTGGTTCCTCTTTTGAAACCAAAACAAGTGGCTATTCTCAAAGGAGGTAAACAGATGTGTTAGTCTGAAAATCTGCTCTTTCTTTCACTTGTTTAGGACAGAAGGTAAGAAATAAATGAATTTTGTTTTAATTCTCTCAGCTTAGGCAAATACTAGTCCACAGCTACTAGAACACTGCCTGTTTGTCCCTTTATAAAATTCAGGGTTGTTCCATCTGTTGAGCATAATAACAACAGCGCATATCTGACATTGTTCAGAGCATCCCGTATACATTATTTCAGTATTCACTTGACACCTTAGTATGATACGTAACTCACCATTATTTTTTAATCCTTATCTTGCAAGCCACACTGGAAGTGTTTTTGACTAAAGAGTGGGACATACTACAACAACAACAATGTGCAGGCAGCTCTTCAACATTGGATCAAGTCTTTCTCAGAAATACTTGGAATCAATCTTGGGGCCTGTCACTGAGATATGATGTCATGATGGTGGCCGCATAAAAAAGAAGGACAGGGCTTTTATATCTTTAACAGTTCTGTAAAGAAGGAATTTCAACAGGGGCACTTTATCATGGATTGCCCTTTTATGTGTCTGCCCCATGAGGTTTGGGTTTATGTACTATGCAATCTGTGATTAATGACCGTGAAGCATTTCCCTCAAGTGATGGAGTGCTAAGGCTGCAAATGTGCCACGTCCTATCATTTGAGAAAGCTGCCCAGTTCTGGAAATGGAAGTGTCTAGCCCCCATCCATGGGAGTTTGATGGTGCCTCCACATGCTTCCCTGCACATCTCCCTCAGAGAGGGAAAAGACAGGCAGTGTGGCAACTGACTCTCATCACAGCTGGCTTAATGGGAGGGATTAAATAGAGGGATTGGGTTATATGACTCCTCTTGGTACGTATCAAGGCAGATAAAAGAGATCTCCATATAAATTGCCTGTGCTGTTTTCAAGTAACTTCTCTGGACATCCCTCCTATCTGCCTTGATTCCAAAAGGATCATTTGTAGCCAGGCATCATCATCATTTTCATGGGACTCACAGGCCAGACTCCTCACTAGGGCCACTCTACTATGCTGCCCCCTGCTTTTCTCTGAGTGAGAGTGCCCTAAGAGAGCAGGCGTGTGGAAGGCTATGTGTTCTTCCACTCCCAACACACCTTCACCTTGTGATGCAATGCATGCTCTAAGGCAGGGGTCTCAAACTCAATTTACCTGGGGGCCGCTGGAGGCAGAGTCTGGGTGAGGCTGGGCCGCATCAGATTTTCTGCCAAGCGGAGCAAGAGCCCGAGGAAGCCGCCCGAGAGTTTCCTTAGCCCGGCTGGGGCTCCAAGGAGGAGGTGGGGGCGCGCGAGCCCTCGTCGGCCGGCCACAACCCCCTCCGGCTCCTTCTTCACCACCACCACCACCAGCAGGACGAAGAAGCGGAGAAGGGAGGGAGTGCCGGCAACCGCCTAGCCGGGGGGAGGAGGGCACGACATAAATTTTTTTAAAAAGCCCTCACAGAATTCGCCTTGCCAAAGGAGAAAAGCCCCCACCGGTACCCGCGAAATTAAACAGAACGGGGCGGGGGGCCCCACAGGTGCACGCGCACGCACACAAACACACAAACGGAGGTCCGGCAACCTTCCTCTGAGGGCCTCCCCCTCAAAAAAAGGCGCACTCAGCAGCAGCAGCAGCTACCCCCACCACGACAGAGGAGCAAACTTTGCGAGGCGAGCCCAGGCAGCCTCCAGAGCCGAGGCGGCTGAAGCAGGACGAAGAGGAGGAGGAGGAAGCACCGCTGGGTGCTGAGATGGCCACTGGCCGGGCTGGTGCTGGGGGTGCCGAGAGAGAAAGAGAGCCAGAGAGCCGCTTCCCTGGAAGAGGCAGCGGCGGCAGCTACTGTTGGCGGCTTGGCTTGGGCGCTCGGGGAAAAGGGCCAGCAGTGCGCCTTGCTCGCTGGCTCTCCCTCAAGACAGCGCCTCTTGCACCCTCTATCTGGAACAGCAGCCTGCCAGCCGGCAGATAGGCGGGCTAGCTGGCAGGCTGCAGTTCCGGATGGAGGGTGCAAGAGGCGCTGTCTTGGGAGAGAGCCGGCGAGTGAGGCGAGGCTTTTTTTGATTCTTGACAGCAGAGGACGCATGGGCGCTTCAGGGGGGGCAGGCAAGGCAGGGGCCACAAACTATCATCCGGCGGGCCGCAAATGGCCCCCGGGCCGCATGTTTGAGACCCCTGCTCTAAGGGGTTCAATACACAAAACCATGATAGGTTGCCACCAGCTCTGATAAAAATAATATCAACAATTTCCATAGCTCAAACAAGGCTAAGGACTGGCTAGAAAGTACCACACCTTCCCTCGGTCGCTTTCCAAACAATGGCTTGAAAGGATTTGTATAGCTTGTTTTAAAAATGAAAATAAAAAGGCCGGTGGGAGGACAATAAAAAAACAAACATTTCCAGATACAAAAGCAAATGTGATTTTAGGATTGCAGCATTCAAAAGCAGAAGCACATCAGAAAATAATAACACTAAGTTACCCTATATGTAAATGTGGGGAGACACTCCATGTGTTCCCTGGCTTCATGTATGGCATGAAGATGTCTCCTTGTGAGTAACAGTGTTACCAAGAAGCAAAGTATGGTCCTCCCTAAACTTTCAAAAGGCTCAGATTCTCAGTTCCCATTTATACAAATAACATCTCAGGCCAACAATCACATCATTGTCGTTGTAGGTTTTTCGGGCTGTTTGGCTGTGTTCTGGAGGTTTTTCTTCCTAACGTTTTGCCAGTCTCTGTGGCTGGCATCTTCAGAGGACAGGAGCTAGAACTCTGTCTGTGTTCTGTAGAAATGTTAAGGAATATAGTAAGTGTGCTCTTTTGCTTCGGAGTGTTTCCAGTCTTCAGGTCTGTCTGACCGCTTCCTCTCCGTAGAGGCGTTCAATGTATTCTCGAAGGCTTTCATGGCCATCATTTCACAGTTCTAGCTCCTGTCCTCTGAAGATGCTGGCCACAGAGACTGGTGAAATGTTAGGAAGAAAAACCTCCAGAACACGGCCAAACAGCCTGAAAAACCTACAACAACTATTGGATCCTGGCCATGAAAGCCTTTGAGAATACAAATCACATAATTACTCTTAATGTACTTTGATCATTCTTACATGCCTCTTTCCATGCTTCAAGATAGATAGATAAAACTTTATTACGGTCAAAGACCAGCCACATTCCATGCTTCAAAATCTGCATAACCCTTGGACAAGGAAGCAAGCTGGTTCCTGTCTCACAGAGACAAACAATTGGTGACTACTTTGATATAGAAAGATAATGTTTGAGGTGTTAGATTCAGGCTTTTGAAGTCCTCTTGATCTCAGTCCTTCTTTGAAATGACCCAGGACAGGAATACAGGAATAGGAGATAGGGAAGAGGTGTAAACAAGTTATCTCCAGATCAAGATTCCCTCTAAACTGGGTGCGCATGTGCGTTTGCATGCCTCTGCCTCACTCCACTCAGCTGTCTTCCTCCTCTGTGCAGCGATCGTGTTAGGTTCCGGTTGCGATGGAACCCTGTGCGGGGGGGGGGTGGAGTCACATGCACGGGCAGGGGCAAAGTTGTGCGAGCGAGAGGCGGAGCCGAAAGTTAGAGGGTACATTGCCCCAGATGTAAAAGTTCACATTTCCATGCCCTCACAGGTACCTTCAGTGTTTCTTCATTTTTCATGTTCCCCAAGACCTTAATCTCTTCACAATCATCATCATCATCATCAACATCTACATCACCACAACTACCCCTGTCCTCCTTCACTTCCTACTGGCAGGCTCACATGAAAGCCAGTTGCCGTAGCACGCTGCATGCCTTTTTCTTCTGTGTTGGCAGTATACAAGGAAGTGTGTGAAACCAATGGTTTCTCCCAGTGGAGGGACCACTTTCATCTCCAGGGCCAGGCAAAAGCAGTAATGGTGATGGTGGTAGTGGTGAGGCACTTAATGCTTGCCTAACAGAGCAGCAGAGACTGGGCTGTCCCTGGCACTGGGGAACATAGGAAGCTGCCTTCTATTGAGTCAGACCATTTTAGTCCATCTAGTCCTTTATTGTCTACTCTGACTGACAGCAGCTTTCTAGGATTTGAGGCAGGATTCTCTCTAAGCCACGGCAGGAGATCCTTGGCATTCTCTGGTGGTCTCCCTTGCCCTGTTCAGCCTTTGAAATCAGAGGAGATTACACATGTTCAGAGTGCTATGAAGATGTATGTGATCCATCTTCACCACATGGGATAGAGTGGCATGAGAGCAACTGCTAGGAAGCAGCAACCATCACATTCAAGAAATGTTTAAACAGCTGCCAGCCCATCGAAGCACTCAATTGTCTGAAACATGGCTTGCAATAATGAGTTTTATGTTTAGAATGCTTAATGTCAAGCAGTGGCATGGGAGATTCTTTTACAGCTATTTGCAACCATGAAGCCGGCATTTTGTGTTTGTATTCTTGTTTTCAGTGGGACATGGCTTTGGAGTAGGCAGGCTTATGTTGAGAGGAGAAAAGAAATGTCAGGAGTTTGTGTTTTGCATGGAGGTTGGCTTTCTAGTTAATTACTTGGGTCAAGGGAGTATTGGATCTGGCTTATCGATGCAATTTTTTTAAAGTGTTGTTAACAAATAGGAGGCCACAGATTGCTTGTAGATAATGGGTGTGTGGGATGCATCTCACACAGCACTTACACTGGAATGGGTATGCACCTTTTCAGTAGAAATCATCAAAGGTCCTTTCCATGTCATTTTAGAGAGAGAAGGTGGCAAATTCATTAGTAAAAGACACTTTTATGTCATAATTCACTGCTGAGAACACATGTTATCTCTTATCTCAACAAGATAAGCTCTATGAAGGCATAATGTTCTCCTACTCCCCCTTGACCAGTTAACAACGTGAGAGGAAACATGGGGAGCTCTGATCCCTCCTACAAGTCCCATCACTGTTCCAGCAGCTTTTTATATAATGGGGATTCATGGCTGCAGCTAGGGAGACTTTTGATGAAGCTGCTGCAGAGCCACGCTTTGGCAGCGGGGCTTGCCTTTGCCTTCTTCCCCAGATGAGGCGAGACCTCACAGTCTTGCATGAGTAACTCGAGGGAGAGGGGGGAACAGTAGGTTATTTAAGGGCCATTCCCCCCTCTCCTCTTCCTCTTCCTTTGATGGCACCAGTTGAAGGAGGACTCCTGCTGTTTGGCTCTTTTACTAGCTGTGTAGCTGGTTTTTTAGGCCTCTCAGCACTCGGATTTGGGGGGGTAGCATTGGCTACCTCCCTTGGTTTGCCTGGCATTTGCCAATATTCATTAGCATATTTAACTGTTGAGGTGGTTGTCTTTCCTGTTAGTTCAGTTAAAATAGACACCGTCCAAGAGGGGTGGGGGTGTGATCGCGCGACTTGCGCGAGCCATGCCACGGCGTGAGCTACCCTTCATTTTAAAAATTAATATATAAAAGGCCATACACATCGGAACTCTTACCTAGGCCGATAATTAATCATTTTACAGTAGTATTTAAATAGTGAGCGTTACTTACTCAGTTCCTTGTTTGTTGGCGCTTTACTGCTTGAGCCGGCTACTGTGTGGCTCGGCCGTTCGGCGCCTCTAAGGTTTGTCGCGCCACTTCCCCCCCCCCGGACGTGCTTGGCATTGAATTGTAGAGGGTGCTAGGCAGTCAGCCAGGCACGCCTATTCTGGAAGACACTTGCTACTGTGCGGCTCGGCCGTTAGGCACCTCGGAGGTTTGACGCGCTGTTTCCCTCCCCCACGCGGACTCGTTTGAATTGAAGTGTGGAGGTTGCCAGGCAGTCGGCCAGGCACGCCTATACTAGAAGGCACTTGTTAATTGAGGCCAGTTATTTTAGCAGGCTTATTTAATTAGCTACCATTCTTTCCTTATATCAGGCAGCACAAAGAATTTGGGGTTGATTGTGTTATATTGGACTGGCTGCTTACTCTACAGGGATCATTTGAATAAATTAATTCCTTAGGTAGAATATTATAATTAGCTGATTCTTTAGAGTAGTGACGATTGTACTTGAATATTAATTAGGTAACTCATTAGTGGTTACATTTGATTGAATAACTTAATTAATTGCTGATACATAGTAGGGGTGATTGTATTTGAATATTAAGGGGGTAATTCATTAGGGGTTTACAACTGATTAATTATTAGTGGTTTACAATTGATTGATTAGCTTAATTTATTGTTAATACATAGGAGAGGTGATTGTGCGGAAATAACTCAATTAAATGTGAATATAGGGATAATTAATTAGTTAATTTGCATAGGGGTAATTAAAAATCGATTGCACATATAAGTAGTGGGGTAATTTGTTCTTTTACTATATTTGAGTAAACATAGTTTTCATTAATTGATGATAGTTTTCTTTAATTAATAATAATTAAGGCATTTCTGACTGTTTGAAGGGGCAGTAATCCTGTGGCTGTTCTTTTGTAATTCAAGTTGAATAGAGGGGCACAATGGCCTCAAAGAAGGGGCAAGGTAATAAAAAAGGGAAACAGCTGGCCAAGAAGCATCCAGCACCTCAGGTGTCACCGCCCCAGTCCTCTTCGGACGAGGAGTTGTGGCCCATATGGCAGCAGCTCTAGGATAAAATGGCAGCTTTTGAAGCTGCAAGAACAGCAAAAGGAACACCTCAGCCCAGCGAGGCGCAGCTGTGCCGGTCAGCTAGGGCTTCTAAAAGCCATCGCAGGGCTAAGCTTAAAGCTCTGGCAGAGAACCTAATGCACAGGTTTACTGTTTTTGAAGCTGAGCAACAAGCAGAGGGAACAGTCAGGAAGAAAGTGAATGAGGCAACGGTAACTGCACTGCAAATGGGTTCAGATGAAGTGAGGGCAACCCCACTCGCGGCAGCATCCAGCACATCAGCTCTAGGTGTGCAGGAGGCATTGGAGGAGGTTGGACTGGATACCATGCATGGCAGGGAGGAGACTGTCGCCACGCCTTTGCCTGGTGAGTCACCCATCGCACCGGACACCTCTTCACAGTTCCCTGCCTGGCCCTGGCCAGGCAGTGGACAGACCACGAATTCTGACACTACTCCACCATTCCCGGCCTGACCTTGGACAGACAGTGGACAAACCACTGCACCCAGCACCTCCTCACAGTCTCCTGCGTGGCCTTGGCCAGGCAGCGGGCAATTTAATTTACCACATTATACGCCATATAATATTCAGAGCTTTGGGGGGCTGGGTCCTACGTGGCCTTGTACAAGTGTCCAGTTTAGCAGCTGGGCCATGCCATGCCCACAACCTACATTTCCAGCCCTGGTAATTCCGGCTGCTGGTGTAGGTGTCTGGCCATACCCTTCGGTTCCAGACACGGGTTATAATACCGTGCCATTGCAAGCATTGCCATTTGGGGGTTGTGCGATGCCCCTGGGTGACCACCTCACCCCTGCAATGAAAGAAAAAATCTAGAAAGGTGAATATGTAGATTTATTTGATTTTAATGAATAGAGATGTAGAAAAGAAGGACCTGGATAAGGAGGATGAGAAGGATAAAGAGAGACGTAGAAGGAAGAGACCTGACAGGAATTGGGCAAATTGGCTACCCGGATTCCTAATATACGCAGGGGTGGTAGTAAAGGCACAGCCTTGGCGGGCTCAATCCTTATTTCAATACTTGGATCTCATCTATAGGGCATATGTGGACTTTGCAGGGCAGGCATGGCTTTCCTATGACGAATCGTTCCGTATGAGGAGTGCGATTCACCCAAATTTACACTGGGATGAGCCGTTACCGGGTCTCTGGCTGCAGATTATGACTCCGGCCAGGCCCAATCTAGGTGACAGGACTGATAGTGGGCACCTGATTAGGAAGACTGCTCCGAATTTGTCTCCCTGTGTAAGCGCGGGGCAGGTGGTTCAACTCCGCCTGCTCTGCTGGGAGTTCAACTCCAGGGGTGTGTGCGCCAAGAAACTCTGCAGATTCAGGCAAGAGTGTACGGTGTGAGGGGGGCAGCACCCCAGTACCACATGCTTCCGGGCTGGTGCCACAAGGCAAAATAAGGGCCCCGGAGGTGGGAGGAAACCCAATGGGGGCGGGGGTAACCCTGGAAAAGGGACCCAGCCCAATTAAGGTTATAGTTTTGGAATCATGGTTGCACGATTATCCCTTTCGGGATGACGCCAGTTATTTGCTTGAAGGTTTTAAGGAAGGTTTTAGGATTCCAGCGTAAGGGGAGCACACAGCATTCTTTGCCCAAAACCTCAGATCAGTACATGGCATGGAGGCAGTGGTTAAAGACAAGATAGCCAAGGAGGTATGGGAAGGGAGAGTGCTGGGTCCGTTTGCAATGGCTCCTTTGGAGACCTTGCAGGTCTCACATTTAGGAATAGTACCAAAGAAGGCACAAGGTGAGTTCAGATTGATCCACCATCTGTCTTACCCTGAAGGGAGCTTGGTTAACGATGCTATCCCTCAGGAACTTTGCACTGTGCATTATACCTTGTTTGATGAGGCAGTTGCAGTTAACATGGTACATAGGTGTGGTGTAGGGGCAGAATTGGCAAAATGTGACATAAAATCAGCATTTCGGATTTTGCCAGTTCACCCAAGGGATTTTGACCTGTTAGGATTTTGCTTTCAAGGTTCTTTTTATATAGATAGAGTGTTACCTATGGGCTGCTCAGTTTCATGTGCAGCATTTGAACAGTTCAGTTCCTTCCTTGAGTGGAAGCTTAGGAGTAGAGTGGGATGTAAAAGTACGGCCCATTACCTTGATGACTTTCTTTTTTGTGGGGAAAGGAACACTGGAAGGTGTAAATTTATACTAGACACCTTCCGTTCCATGGCGAACGAATTGGGTCTGCCTTTGGCTGAGGAAAAAAACGGAAGGGCCGACTACGGCCTTGACGTTTTTGGGTATTGAATTAGACATGGTTCAGCAAATGTCTAAGTTGCCAGAGGAAAAATTAGCTGACCTAAAGGTTAGGGTAGCTTTGATGCTACAAAAGAAGAAGGTGACCCTGAGGGAGCTACAGGAGATGGTTGGACACCTAAATTTTGCCTGCAGAGTGGTGGCGCCTGGTCGCGCCTTTCTGCATAGGCTTTGTACTGCAATGCAGGGCTCAATCGTCCTTTTCATAGGACCAGAGTTACTCAAGACATGAGAGAGGATTTGAAAGTTTGGAGGCAGTTTCTAGCTGAATTCAATGGCATTTCATTTTGGAAAGGAGAGAGGATGCTTAGAGTGGAGTTTCAGGTCCAGTCGGATGCTGCAGGCTCCTTGGGGTTCGGAATATATTTTAGAGGCAGATGGTGCGCTGGCAAGTGGCTGGAGGAATGGCATCATGCCGGGGTCACCAGAGACCTGAAATTTTTGGAGTTTTTCCCCATAGTTGGCGCATTGTGGCTTTGGGCAAGTGAATGGGTCAACTCTGTGGTACGTTTCTGGTGCGACAACCAGGCAGTGGTTTATATTGTAAACAACCTGACTTCACACTCAGAAAGAGTGGTCAGGGCTTTCACACTGCATGCCCTGGCATTTAATGTTCTGGTGCAGGCCAGGCATGTCCTGGGTGTAGACAATAGCTTAGCGGATGCATTATCATGCCAACAGATCGAGCGGTTCAGAGATTTAGCTCCAGGAGCCAACGAGTTTCCGGAGACTCTTCCCCCAGAGGTCTGGCAAATTGGCGTGATGATGCGGAAAGGGCAATAGGTCTGGCCCTGGCACCGAGGACGCGAAAGGGGTACTCTGCTGTGAGTATGGAGTTTCAGGAATTTAGAAGCCTGGTGGGCTTGGACCCAATGTGGCCTGCCCCAGTTGAACATCTGCAGCAGTTTATAGTGTATCTAAATAGGAAAGGTTTGGCACCAGGAACTATACAGGTTAGGTAATCACCATAGCCTTCTATGCGAAAATCAATGGGTACCAGGACTATTCATCAGACTACCTCCTTAGAAAAATGATCGAAGGCTGGTCTAAGGAAAGGGGCAAAGTAAAGGACACTAGAGCTCCCATATCACCTGAACTGTTAGAAGGCATTAGTGAGCAGTGGGAGGTTCTCTGTAGGGACGATTACAAAGCTGCTTTATTCAGGGCAGCATCCTTATTAACATTCTTTGGAGTCCTCAGGATTAGCGAGGTAGTCGCCTCAGGGAAGGGGGACAAAACCAGGGTAGCTTTACAATGGCAGGATGTCAGGGTAGTGGATGAGACGGTGCAGATTTGTGTCTGACGATCCAAGGCCGATCAGTGGGGCAAAGGAGCAGGTATCACCCTGTCACATTGTCACACTGAACCAATCTGTCCAGTGAAGGCTATTGACGCATACTTGATCCTTAGAGGACCAACCCCAGGATATTTCTTTATACATGAGGATGGTTCCCCTCTGACAAGATACCAGTTCTGGAAGTTAACCAATTTAGCTCTACATAAGTTAGGAGTTCAAGGACTGAGATTTGGGATGCACTCCTTTAGAATTGGTGCGGGGTCTATGGCGGCGGCCCTTGGTTACCACCCAGAGGATATCAAACAAATAGGATGGTGGGCTTCGTCCTCTTATCACAGGTATGTTAGGGCACTTCCTAACGTCTAGGCAGGGGCCTGGTTTTTGTTTATGTCTTACAGGTACCACAGTGGTGGCTAGGAGAAGACACATCGTGATCGTGGGCCACAGTTATGTTTTTTGGGCAGCGCGGTATGCTGCCATGTCCCCATGGGGGAGTTGTCTTGGACTCGAAGCAAGGGCCCTTATTGAGTGGAGAGGGTGCCGAGGTTTGCTGTGGAACCAGATTTGCCATGCAGCCGCCTTCGGTCATCATCCCCCAGAGGTGTTGGTAATACACCTGGGTGGTAATGATTTGACCAGGCACAGTGGAAAGGCCCTGATCATCGATGTGATTTGTGATCTCACCTGGTTGAGGGCCACATACCCGGCTATGCATATTGTTTGGTCAACCATCATCCCTTGGCTGGTATGGAGGGATGCGAGAAATTTTTTGCCCGTAAACATTGCCCGAAGGAGTGTTAACAGAGAAGTCTGCAGAGTTGTTTGCAGCGGCCTAGAATCGGTGATTGGTCACCATAGGATCCATATGGATAGGCCAGAGTTTTTTCGGTCAGATGGCGTACATCTATCCAAACGAGGTTTGGATGTCTTCCTGGAAGACATCAAGGGGGGCCTGCTGCTGGAGCTTGGTGAGCTCGATGGCGGGCATGGGACTTAGCTTGGCTAGTCCCTATGCAGTGGGGGGTAGTGCGGACTAAATGGGTATTTTGGTGAGTCCCATAGCAATATCAGGTAATTATAGCTCATCTGAACTCCCAGCACTGCGGATCGTGCGATTACAATGCTTGGGGGGGAAAGATGCGCTGGGGCTGCACCCAGACCAACAGTCAACAGGCAGAGGGTGGCTTGAGGTCTGGGGGTGGTCCAATTTTGGCTGGCCGGGTTTATCGCGGTCTTCACAGCTGCGAAAACTTGGGCCAGGGACTCGCCCAGTTGTTTGTTTGTTAAAGGGTCCGTTCAGACCCATGTGTTCAAACCTGAGTCCGCAGTACGGCAGGATCCCCTTTGCCAAAGGATTGGCAACATTGATTGTTTTCAATAAAGTGTGGCCCATGTTTAATCCATAATTCTGGTCTCGCGTCTTTATTCCGGGGTAGGGGGGCAATCTCTTTTGGTTGCCTTACTATGTAATTTGAAAGCCTGTTTTTCAAAAACCAACCATCTGCACCGAGAGCAACTTTGTGAAGTTGATGGTGAGAGAATTACACAAGTAAAATAACAGCAGCAAGAGCAAACACTGCCCCAGTCAATCCACAAGCTGGATTTAGACAACATGACACACCAGGGAACTGCTAGAACCCCCAACCTGCTGTGTATGCACACAGTGTGCTGGTGTACTTTGCTTGATTGCCTCTATTAGTAGCGGGAGCAGGTAAATAAAATAGAAGATAGCTGCTTTGCTTTGTAGCTTGTTTTGCATGTTATCTGAATCTGAATACTTTCCACTGTTTGGTTTGCTCCTGTCCCATGAGAAAGACACACACCAAACCAAAGCATACATTCTTTTAATCAAGAAACCAACTATGGATTCTTTGCCAAAGCAGTGAACCACATTGTTGATCTATTCCAGTTGCACGAACAATTGTAATCCTGGTATGTCAGCATTCCAAAGAGTGAGGAGTGCTGCAGTCTTATTCAGTGGAGTGCAATTATATTTCTGCTTCAGATCTTTCCAGTTAATATGGTGGCATAATGAACAGAAGGGGTGAAGAGCTTGGAAATGTTATTTTTCCCTGAATCCCCAGCCAGAATGGCCATGCTGGCTGTGGACTCTGGGAGCAGTAGTCCCAAAAAGTAAAATATCCAGGCTCCAATGGGGGTAAGGTTACAGCATATCTCCAAGCTTAACAGGTTTTTGAATGACTGAATTGGTCCTGACCTTGTCCAAGACTAGGGTGGAATGGGATTGCATGTGTTGGGAAATGGACACAACTGCTAGGCTGGAATTTTAAACTAAGAGTGTGGTTACACTTGGAAAAAACATATTTGAATTGGGTTTTGCATGTTTTAAATTGATTTTTAAAAAGGTGACTACACAATGCACATGGAAGTCCAGACTTTTTTCCCTTGGAAATCATGCTCTTGATTGGAAAGCAAAGCAAATTATTTTACTGATGGTAAGAGGGTCATTTATTTTAACAGCCTAACATAACTATGCCTTGCCACTACTCAATTAGCACAGCCCTTTTTCCCAAGCTTGAGGCAAGCCCCTGCCTTTTCTTTCTGTTTGTTTGCTTCTACTGTTTGTTCTCTCTCTCTCTCTTTCTCTGACTTCTGATCTGAGCAGACATGTAGCCCTCTGCTCCTGACCTCTGACCATGTGGCCAGCATGGTGAATTTCAGTCTCCAAACATGGTTGAGTATGCAGTTTCTTTCTTTATCCTTTTATTCTTCTGATTGTAAATGAAGTTTCACAACTGCAAGTAAATATGTTTTTCTTTCCTACTTAAACTACTTGTAGAGTGACTTTTATACACAAAGGACTAGTCACTATGAGAACAAAAGGGGCTGGGTGGAAGCTAGATTTTTAGCTATACTCCTTCACATTTTCCCTGTGCAGCAGTTGGCTTTAATACTTTATGCTCTGTAAACTAAAAGGAATCAAACAAAAAAAAATATTCCAGTAATTAATACAGTAAGGTACTGCTGGAAGGAAAGAAATGTCCAACAAGTTTTCATAAATGTATGTGTGCCACAAATGGTTAATAGAGGGAGCGACATCTACTTAGGGTTCCCTATTTCATCACTTTTCTATGTTATGCCTGTGAATGCTGGCCCATTCACAATCACAGCATACCGTGCTTCTCCACTTCAGGCTATCCTCGACCAGTCTCCTTACCACAGGCAAAGTTTCATTGACCCACCCGCATTCCCCTAATGTTTAACTCCAGCCCCTTACTCTGTGTGCATGAATGTGCATGTGAGAGGGTAAGAGTGAGGGAAGAAAAAAAAATAGAATGAGAAAATATGAGTTAATAAGCTGAACAGGCCAGGTTTGAAATCAGACAAGAGCAAAGCAGCAGGAGGTAGAAACAATTCTAATATATTTTGATGCTCCTCAGCTGAGCTGCAGCATGAAGGCAAGGGATGGAGCACAATAATGGCTACCTGCTCCTGTGTGTATATGATTGCTTGCTTGCTTGTCTGCTTCTATGTTTGTCTGTCTGTCTCTGTCAGAACACATACTTTTGCCTCTGGCTCTAATTATGACCTTCTGACTCAACTCATTTGCTTCCTCCAGCCTTCCCCTCCCCGCACTGTTGTCTGTTGGTGCCACTCTATAAACTCAGGCAAGAAACAGACATTAGATACAACCCATGACTGAAAGAGGGAAATGTTTAACTAACGAAGGCATATGAGTGTCACAGCACATGTTTTTCTCATTTCTGGGGTTATGCAAGTTAACTTGCTTTTGGTAACTGGTCTTCAGGATGTACACACAAGATTCATTTGAAGTCTGATTTCACAAACATGGAAAGACTGACTCAATCACTGCTGCAATATTAACACGATTTCATATGTAATTAGCAGCTATGTCTCTTATGTCTGTTTCCAGCCTCAAATCTGACTCATTTTTTATACTCTCTCTCTCTCATAGCCAATGGTAGGAGGCCACACCTTTTCTGTTCCCCAGTAGTTCACTCTATTGAAAATTTCTCTTAACCAAAGATGATCTTTTGTTGATTATTCCAAATACCATACAAGCCTATGTGAAAGTATTCAATATTTTCTTCCTTGTGGTATAATTTCTGAAACCTCAAAACACATGAGGCTTTCTTCTATTCTTCATAGTAGAGGATTAATACAACAAAGCACACTGTATGCTAAGAACTGTAAACACTGAGATTCCTTTCCTCTTAATTAGTGACCCTGATCTGTTGCATTTTTAACCACTGTTCTTTTCTTTTTTGTTCTCTTTATTATTTATGTTTATTCGAAGGCAGAATGCCATGTGAAGAGCAAAATGAATGTGCTGCCAGTATTCTTAATTTCATTTCAAAGTAAAGTCCCATGTGAGGGAGAAAGAGGAGAACAAGCAGGTAAGGATTAAATTGCACTTCTGGAGAGAACAAATCACAGATTTTGAAGACTCAAACTTCTGTATGTTGGAGTAAAATCACACAGCCCAGCAAGCTTAACTTAGCACACCAGCCAGGAACATAACACCAGCACCTCCATTTTTTCCAGTCCCAAGCAGGCAATAAAAGATAGTATTAAAACAAAAGGCCCACATGATCATTTCCACTGGAACCCTAGTAAACTGTGTGACCAGGCTGCACGTTGTATTCCTTTATCCATCTCAGTTGCATGCGCCAGTTGCTCTCCCTTTGGGAATCAGGATGAGAAGCAATATATATGGCATCATCATCATCATCATCATCATCATCATCAATATTATTATTATTATTATTATTATTAGTAGTAGTAGTAGTAGTAGTAGTAGTAGTAGTAGTAGTAGTAGTAGTAGTACCGTGTTTCCCCGAAAATAAGACAGGGTCTTATATTAATTTTTGCTCCAAAAAATGCATTAGGGCTTATTTTCAGGGGATGTTTTATTTTTTTCATGTACAACAATCTACGTTTATTCAAATACAGTCATGTCATCTTCTTCTGGTTGCTGCACAATGGTGGAGGGTGGGCTTTCACTTAACTAGGGCTTATTTTTGGGGTAGGGCTTATATTACGAGCATCCTGAAAAATCATACTAGGGCCTATTTTCAGGTTAGGTCTTATTTTCAGGGAAACAGTGTAGTAGTAGTAAAAAAACACCAGGCACGGTCAATCAAAACTATAAAAACATTGCTGGTTTTTGGAGCTCTGATGGTGTTATTTCTGAGATCTGCAACTGGTTATAATACTGTGTGAAATTGCTTGATATTGTTCCCAATGACAACAGGGACCACTAAAGTGTGTTTCATCCACAAGCAAGATGTTTCAATTGCCAAATCTCTGCATTTTGTTAGTATTTCCAATTCTTTATCTTCAACTCTCGCATCTCCTGGATTTGCAATGCCAATGATCCAGACATTTTTTGTTCTATTACTACTATGTTTGGAGTGTTATGTTCAAGGTATCTCTTAGTTTGGATCTGGAAATTCCACAAGACCGTGACGTCGTCATTTTCTGACACCTTCTCTACCTGATGTTTCCATGGATTTTTGGAGGCTGGCAAGTTATAACTTTTGCATCATCATCATCATCATCATTATTGGCACAGCCAATCAAGATTATAAAAACATTGCTAATGTATCATATAACAGATACAGGTTTTAACCAAAAACCTAAGTATCTGTTAAATATCTCTACTTGATGTTCGCATGGATTTTTGGAGGCTGGCAAGCTATAATTTTTGCATAATGACCAGTTCACTCTATCATGTCTAACTTTGTAATCTGTTTGTGCAACCTTTGGATATTCACAGATGAGGTGTGACACAGTTTCATCTTTTTCTTGGCAGAGTCAACATTTGCCGTTAGCACCAATTCCTTGGATCTTAGATTTCCTCACATTAGTTTGGACTGATTGTTCTTGTGCAGCAAAGATAAAGCCTTCAGATGATGATGATGATTGTTGTTTTGAAAATTAATTAATTAATTAATTAGGTGAAAAATATCTGTGTTAGCTCTATGCCACACACACACACACACACGAATACACGAACAATGTTCATGTACTATGTAACAGCAACACAAGAGTCCTCACATATGCAGCTTCCAGTAGCACCTGAATACTAGAGTGGAAAAGCTGCCTTTCCATTTATGGGTGAAACTAGGCATCAGAGAATACCTGCTTCCTCCAACTAACTCATTTCTCTCCTCTAATGGGATTAATTCAGAAATATATAGGGTTGTATTTACTGTCTAGTGACTTCTCACAAAGTAAAAGGTAAAGGTAAAGGTTCCCCTTGACAATTTGTCCAGTCGTGTCCGACTCTAGGCGGCGGTGCTCATCTCAGTTTCCAACCCATAGAGCTAGCGTTTGTCCACAGACAATCCTCCGTGGTCACATGGCCAGCGTGACTAGACACGGAACGCTGTTTACCTTCCCACCGAGGTGGTACTTATTTATCTACTCACACTTTTGCATTTTGCATGCTTTCGAACCGCTAGGTTGGCCGGAGCTGGGACAAGCGACGGGGGCTCACTCCGTCGCGTGGATTCGCTCTTACGACTGCTGGTCTTCTGACCTTGCAGCACAGAGGTTTCAGCGGTTTAACCCGCATGTTAAGCATGTTAAATGCAAAATACATAGTTGAGCCATATCACGCACTGTGACAAACAAATGTCTTTTATCACTTGACGTGCACCTCTTCTAAAAAACGTGCCAGATGGGTGGTCACACTCCCCCTGAAAACCCAGGTACTTAGCTTGGGTGTACTTCTGGATTTCTCTTGGAGCCTGGATGCCCAGGTCTTGACAGTGGCCAGGAGTATGATTGCCCAATTAAAATTAGTGTGCTATCCATTGAGAGGCCTGACTTGGGTACGATGAGACACACTTTGGTTACCTCCCATTTGGACTACTGCAATGTTCTCTTCATGAGGTGGCCTCTGAAGACGGTTTGAGCATTTCAAGTAGTGCAAAATGCAGCAGCCAGACTGCTGATTGGGCTGCTCATGAGGATAGCATGACTCCACTCTTACAATAGTTTTATTGGCTGCCAGTTTGTTTCTGGGCCCTATTCAAACTGCTAGCCATGATCTTTAAAGCTATTTATTCCTCAGGTCCAGGCTATCTGAAACACATTACCTCCTTCTACGAGCCCCCATGACCATTAATAAGACCAGTCTCTCAGTCCCAGCACTTTCATAGCATGTTTAGTGAGTACTCAAGATATGGCTTTTCCATCAGCCATTTCAGCAACTGAAAACTTACCTCTTTAGAGAGGCTTTTGGGGACCAGCAGGCAGTTGAGATGGGATGGTTTTTAACAATCTGATTTATATATTTTTAAATCGTCTTTTTAAATATTTGTAAATCACAGTTTCAAATTTTAATTCATATATTCTAAATTATTGTTGAATTTTAAATATTTTTGTAAGCCATCTGTGGTCCCCACTAAGGGGAGAAAGATGTGATAGAAAATAAATAGATAAATAGATAGATAAATAGAAAGTTTGGCTCTCTCATGAAATGTTAAAACAAATAGGATGGCTCTTTCTAGGTCAATGTTTCATTGATCTGCTAGAGCTGCCATTCTCAGGAATGCTAAGAGGCTTCTAGATAGAAGTGTGTTCCTCCTGAAAGTCCAGGGGAAAGACTATAAGGAAAAGAGAGCAAAGGGAAAATGTAATAAAATTGAAAGCCATTTAATTCTTATAGACTTAGTAGCAACTGACTACCGCCCCCATGATTTCTTCTCCTAGGAAGTGAGGAGCTTGTTTGCATCATTTCATTATTGCTGGTAATTGTGTTTACAATCTGTAGGAATCAAATGTGATTAAGAATCATTCATGTAGAAAACTTCTCTTTTAAATGGCCCACCACTTTGTGGCAGATGACCTTTAATTTCACTGGAACATCACTTTTGCATCATCCCTAAATGGTTATAGTATACCTTCCTCACAACTGCTACCACTGTATTATTGACCCAAACTGATTGGTTGATGTTTCTTGTATGCTACATCAGATAGAGGCTATATTTTGATTTCACCAGTGCACCACAACTGTTTCTGATTATGGTTTCCTCTTCTTGTTGCCTCACATTTCAGCAGTTAACATATATCTGTCTGTTTTTTCCAGTTATGCATCTGAAAGAATTACTTAGGCTTTGATACGCAAGGGTCCCCCAACCAACTTATTTGGGGCCCTGTTTGTGGCGCGGCAGTGTGGGAAGTACAGTTACTGCTGGCCATCATCTGGGGAGCATCCCAGTGTCTCCCATAGTGCACTGTGGTGTCATTTAAAGGATCTCAATTCAATTCCTGGCTAACTAATAAGATTGAGGCTTGCTACTGTGTTTCCCCGAAAATAAGACAGGGTCTTATACTAATTTTTGCTCCAAAAATGCATTAGGGCTTATTTTCAGGGGATGTTTTATTTTTTTCATCTACAATAATCTACATTTATTCAAATACAGTCATGTCATCTTCTTCTGGTTGCTGCACAATGGTGAAGGGTGGGGTTTCACTTAACTGGGGCTTATTTTTGGGGTAGGGCTGATATTACAAGCATCCTGAAAAATCATACTAGGGTTTATTTTCAGGTTAGGTCTTATTTTCATGGAAACAGGGTAGTTGAGGGGTGCAACATCACTGGTGATCAGAAGTGCTATTTTTTCCCCACTCTGATCCACCAGGGGGGTATGTGAGTCCTTCTCTGATGTTCCTCTAGCTAGTCTGCAGGAAGACTTCACTCCCCTCCACCCCTTTAGTAATAACGTTTACAAGATTTGGGTTGCATTATTTAACTGAGGGCAGTATGTGCTGTTTTGTTACATTTGTTGTAATTGTATCACCATTTTCTTTCTTTTTCTCTTTTCGTTGCAAGTTTGCAGTTTATATCTGCATCTATGGGGATTTTGTGCTTAGAAATGGGTCGATGTTGAGCTGAGGGATAGTTGAGACCCTACCCCAGGATGGAGATCTCCCTCAGGGATCAAGGCATCAAGTTTAGTCCTCTTTAGGAATGTTAAAACAAACAGGACAGTTCAGGAGGCACCCTCCTCTCCTCATAACAGACGACAGAGGGTCCTCCCAGTGGTCTCGTGCTGAGGTATCCAACTTTGTCTTCCCAGCAGGCAAGCTGCGAAGATAGCAGTGGCCAAAAGGTGGGTCACCCAATATGTGGATCCGATCCCTATGTCGAGCCATTGCTGTGTTGCTGTAACCAATACAGTTGTGGCCTATTCTGTCAATCTCAACTGGTGTTCCTGTTTAGTTTTCTTTGATGAGGGAGCTGTGCACCCAGTTGTGCCAACTTGGTCCACAATTAAACTATGCCAGATCTCCTGATTTCAGGTGACTTTGACAGTCTATAAAACATATATACAGAGAAGACTGTATAAGCTGAGAATATAGAGGGGATGTATCTTGAAAGATACAGTATAATGGCATTTTAGTAATGCCAGCTTTATCAGGTTTTTCAAAGGATTAAATATGGGCTGAATGACATGTATTAACATAAGGCTTAATTTGCCTTTACTTGCTTGTGCTAGGCATACTGGTAAAGTGGTGAAACATCAAGTAATATTTTAGCAGAGCATCTTAAATATCAGAAGAACAAGAATTATATTCCATTGTTCAAGGACAAGTAAATTGTAATGTACATAGCTTTTGCAACTGCAAGTTCACAGTTTCCTAAATTTTACTCTGAATTGTATTATATTGTGAGGTATTATATTGTGATGCTTTTGTAAGACAACCTTTGGAGAAAGAATTAGAAACCTTTTTTGATATTCCTCATTTGGATTCCCTACAAAAGCAGATTATCACTGCTCTATGTACAGAGGAAGGTGATACAGTGAGTAAATGAATGAAAATGGGTAAATCATTGGGACCCAATGGGTTTCCAATGGAATGGTACAGAACCTCTGCAAATCCATTAATTCAAAAATTCATGTTTGTATAAGGACATTTTTAAAATGGATTCTTTGTCAGCTATTTTATATTAAGCTTGCATTACTGTGATTCCTAAACCTGGCAAAGACCATACTTAATGTTCAAACTTTATACCAATTTCTAATCCCCCTATCAATGCTAAGATACTATATTGGCATTCTTCCAAATTGGCTTCAAAAGCTGCTTTGCCCTGTGTAAACCAGGCTGAGATTCACTCCATATCAACAAGGCAGTGGTAACTTTAGGCTAATGGTTACTTTCATTGTTTTAAACCATGAAACATGGTCAGGCTGTCATACTTTTAACAGCCTTTGACAAAATATACTGGAATTGTATGTTTGTTGTACCATTACATTTGGGTTTCCTACAGAATTTCTAAAACAGATAAGGATTCTTTTTCTTTTATTAAAATCTCAGGTTAGGTAATGGTATAGTCAGATGCTCTGTCTCTTCTGATATTTGATTTCTGTTTAGTACCCTTGAGTTGCTTTACTAGAGAGAACACATACCTATTCATCCACAATTATTATTATTTCTGAACTTCCACCTTTCACATATGATAAAACTATGTTTTACTAAATGGATTGCTGAGATGTCTTTAGATTTCGATAGACAAATGCTTTAAATTTGAGCCTGTGGGATAAAACACAGAATCCTTAAAATGAATAATGTACCTCAGATACTTTAGGTTCTTTCTGGAATTCTACTCAATGTAACTATTGATAAAATCAATACTTTGCCTCAGAAATGTATACAGCATTCCTCACCACCACATACTATGTCCCTGAAGTGAATGTAACTTTCATTAAATGAAAGTGGATAGGATCCCTAATTGCCCATTCAAGACCAGGCAATGGCAAATACTTTTCAATACAACAGGGAAAATGTGCAACAGTATTTCTCTCCTTGCTATGGGGAGGATTGCAGCTATCTCAGAGGGATTTTGTAAGGTCTATGAGGGTGGACAGCAGGTGATGCCATGGTTTCTGCTATTCAAAACATTCCAGGGTTCTGACTTTGCAAGCCCCTACTTCACTGCACCACTGTAATCAGATGTTCTCTTCAGAAACACCTCCATTTTCAGCATTTCTCACAAAACTGAACAGGAACTGCTGTGGATCTTCCATTCAGATGAATGCTATGAAGTTCTCTGCATTAGACACTGAAATTTCTCAGCATCCAAAGGAGTTGTTCCTATGTGCCACAAGTGACTTCTGATTTATGTTCACTCTACAAATTAATGACCCCCAAAAGGCCCTATCATTAACAGCTATCCTCAGGTCTTGCAAACTAAATACCATGACTTGCTTAATTCTTCTTGGGTCATTCTTTTTGTTTTTCTTCTCAATGTTGAGCAATAATATTGCTTTTGCACTTATTTCCTCAACCTTCCTGAGTAGTCATTTCAGGTGATCACTTCTTTCTATATATAATGTGGTGCATATCTTAAATTACTGATGTTCCTTCCATTAATTTTCACTCCTGCTTCATCTGAATGAAATCCAGAGGGTGCATGTAAAAGTGTATATACACAATAACAACCTTCATCAAATACAAAGATTTCAGCAGGGGAGAGTCTTCAACAGCTGAAATCCTTTATAGTTCCTCAGTAACAGAGCCTGGATAGCTCAGCAGTTTAGGTATCTAGCTGTGGAGCCAGGGGTTGAGAGTTTGATTCCCCAATTTGCCTCCTTAACAGGGGCTGGACTTGATGATCCACAGGACCCCTTCCAGCTCTGCAGTTCAAAAGATTATTATTTCAAGAATGATCTCTGATCTTCCTGAGCTGATCGTTAATGCATTATCTTCATGCTTAGCCATGTTCTCTTGTGACAGTTGGCTCCTTCTATCCAGATACTAAACTCAAAGATTGTAGTTGTCAGATCAGACATGTTCTTCTGCAAAATATTTCTTCAGGATACAAAGAATTCCTGACTGCCAAAACTCACTGCTGCTGGTGCTCCAGATGGTTCAGGGTTGTTACGCTCTCCCTCTCCCTCTCTCTCTCTCTTTCTGTGTGTGTGTGTGTGTGTGTGTGTGTGTATGAGTTCCAAAGACATGACAAACAGGCATAAGAGAACTTAGAATCATATCAACATTGGCTCTGCCTGGATGGATTATCTAGAAAGTTGTGAATAAAAGCTTCATTTTGCCACAGCTGTCACAGATTCCATGCCTGTCATGCTGTTCAGAGTGCTGCGACTCTGTATTTTGGTTTTTTGTTTTTTTTTAAATCAGGTGTGGGTGGATGGGTGTGATGGGAAGCAGCTGAACCAAGGCGGGTGGGAAATCTCAAATTAAATCTGGCGATTTGCAATGCCTACAGTTCTTTTCTCGCCTGGTCACTTGGCAGCTCTCTCCTTCTCCTGCTCTTTGTGTGTGTGCATGTTTGTTATGCCTCCAGTTTCGAAGTGTCAGACAGTTGGACTTTGCTGCTGAGTTTTCACCACAGGCACTACTTGCCAACGGAGAGGAGATGCACTGAAACAGATTTCCGTTCTTTCGCAGCCGGCCAAAGCAACAGAGCACTCTGGCAAAAATTCAAAGGCATTTTTAGAGATGATCTTATCCCACTGATGATTTTTCATAAGGGAAGAAAGCTCCTCATGTTTTAACTAAATCTTTGAGGAAAGCCTTAGTCACCAAGCATATGCAATTATCTCTTAATGAAGCCACTCTGGTAACTCCCGCTGAGGATTCTCATTCCTGGGCCCTATTTGACAAGAATATAATAGAATAAAGAATAGCACGTGCCCATCTCACAGAGTCTCCACTCATAGTGAGTGAGCATGCATAAAATATTGTTCAGTTTTTTCCTTCCAATGAGAGAATAATTGATATTCTCAAGTAGAGGTGGGAGACACGAAACACTCCAGATATCATTGGACTGAAACTCCTATTGGCCCTAGTCAGCATAGCCAGATGTGAAGGCTGATGGGATTTGTACTCCAACAACTGGAGGGTGTCCAATTCATGCTCTAAAGACACCATAGAAAATGTGTCTCTGGAATAGACAAGGAATTCATGTAGTCTAGCATCTTTTTTCCTACTGTGACCAAGAAGTTTTTAAACCACAGCATGAAGACAACTGCTTTCTCTCATGCTTTGTTTCACAGCAACTGATAATCAGAGGATTAAACACACACATGGATGTTTACAGATACACAGCTTCAGCATTTCAGCATCTCCCAAGGGAAAATGATGGTCCCTTGAACTACATTATTCTCAAAAGAGCAAATAAAAGCCCTTGGACTTCCCTCTCCTCATAGACAATTTTTGCCAACTGGGAAAACATTTTCCTGCCTTCTTAGTTGGCTATATCCAAGTAGGCCTACACAGTTTTTCCATTGCAGGTGGATTCTTTTCAGTGACCAGTAACCATAAAAGGCCATTTCTTATATGCTTGCTTATAATCGTGGTTCCCAAAAAAGTTGCAGGTTCACATTCATGAACTAAAGCAACCAGAAGAATGTGTTATTTCCATGCTTAATGTCATTTGTGGCACCTGTATATCAGGGTACAGCATTTCTTTCAGGACCAAATTGCAAGTCATAAAATTCTAATTTTCTTTACTATGTATTATTTGAGAAAAAGAACAAGGAACTCATCTTCTGCTGTGAGTTATTTAATACGGCTCCATTTTATTTTCCTAGTGGTGCTTTTGGCCCCAAATAGCCTTGCTGGATTAATTTTCTTTCGTCATATGATTATTTGTGCAATAAAAACTGCTTATCACCATAAAAATGCTATTTATTAATAAGAAGACACCAAAATCCTTGATAGTTTTTCTTTCTCTCTTTCCTACACATGCACACATCCTTACTAGACTATCTGAGCTCAAGGTGAAAGTATTTGGAAATTATGCTTGTCCTTCAGTTCTCCAGCTTGTTTGCATATGCTAATTCCTCTGCAGACTGGGACTGTTTATCATATACTAATACTTCAAGATGACGCTCATGAGGAAATGTCAGGAAATTTGAATTGTAGCATGCACACATCAACTTTTTTTTAACAGGAAATAAATTTGATAGCAATCAGATGCTCAAGCAAACCTGAGGTTTGATTCCATGTAGAACTTATCCTTAATGGATTTTTGCAATATTTGCATTATTTGCAAATATTTGTAAACATATTAGCCAAAATGCTGTTGCTTAGGGTGGTAGGTCACACCAGAGCAGGACCATTGAATCAGTGGGAACTTGGTGAGTCAACTCCTTCATAAATTCCACTGATTCAAATGGACCTACTCTAGTTGCAACTTACTATGCTAAAATTAATCACAACTAAATTATACTCATTTGAATCAATGGAACTTTTCGAGGAGTTGACTCACCAAATCCCCATAGATTCAGTGGGCCTACTCTAGTGCAACTTACTATGCTAAGCAACAGGATTTCAGTCATTGGGTGAGTATAGTGGAGACACAGCTTAAACACTCCAACACATAGCCAAAGTCTACTTCTTCCACTTCAAGAAGACAGGCAGCATGCTAAGATGTGAACAGAACCTACATTCAGATCTTTCTATCTCTCTTTTTCAGTCTTACCCAAACTACAAGGGGATTTGGCTAAGTTATCTCCTCTAATCACCAACTATTTTTCTTTTCTCCCGTGGAGATTTTCCTGGGAATGATAACTTTGATTAAGTTGTGATAACAAGGTTTCTGATAATAAATACGATAAGAAGACAATGCCCTAATTCATGTGAATTAGGCTGCAAATTTTGGTAAACAGAAACCACACTTCCCTCCTTAAAACAGTTATAAAGGTAAGTGAGATAATGCTGGCAAACATTTCTGAATACTCGAAAGGTATCTATCTGTAGCACAACATAATATATTTTCTGTAGGTAATGTTCTGTTTAATACATTGGATCCTTTACAGCAAGCCCACTGATGTCTACACTTACCTTGACTGGAAATCCTGATGCTCCAAACAGAATGTTGCATACAACTTGACTCTCAGAATCAAACATATTTGTTACGCGGAATAAAAATACAAAGAAATGTTTAGGAAACTCAAGGAACATCTCATCACCAAGGATATTCTTCAGTATACATTACTGATTCAAACATCAAGTGAGCATCTTCCTTTTCAAGAGAAAATTTTATTCATTGAAGTTATGAATCTAACAATGAACAATTTCATTTATGTTGGATTTCCATCCACTATCTTCAAACTATGACAAAGTAATTAGGGAAAGCTATCCATTATTAACACACTTGATGTTTTGCAAAAGCCATTAGGAATGGCAGTATGATTCTATGATTCTAAGCAAGCCTTCTGTGGTACCTTTCTGTCAATCTCCAAACTATGGGGATTACCTGTAAGAGCTGTCTTCCAACCACCAGTCAGTAATCCTAGACCATACATTGTGAGCCCAAGTGTTGCATTATCTGTGTATATTTTAGGACGAGAGTTATTTTTAAGAGCATTTGACTGGCAGGACCTAATACATGAAATGGAGTGCTGTAGTTCAGTTTATACCATTGAGTGTGGGTATGTCAGCAAAACAACAAATGACCTATGTATTTGCTTCAGAAATTATGGATTTGCAATATTTGCCAAGAAATTGGAACAACCAGTGAGTGGCTAGGCACTTTAACTCTGAACATCATGGCCTGTCTGACTTGTCAGTGATGAGGACAGAAATATTATCAAACCCGGTGTAGGCATCCTTCGGTCTCGAGAGACTATGGTAATGTGCTCTGAACAGAGGTCTTGGAACAACGTCTGGTGTGGCTGAGAAGGCCAATTCGAGAGAAGACAAATACGATCTGTCCCCTGTCCAGCTCCCTGATTTTGCTGGTTTCGGAACTGCCTCTTTGCCTCGGCCTGCTGAACAAGTGTCTCTTCAAATTGGGAGAGTCCATGCTGCACCGCCTGCCTCCAGGCTGAACGCTCAGATGTCAAAGTTTCCCATCTGTTGAGGTCCATTCCTAAGGCCTTCAAATCCCGCTTGCAGATATCCTTGTATCGCAGCTGTGGTCTCCCTCTGGGGCGATTTCCCTGCACTAATTCTCCATACAGGAGATCTTTCGGAATCTGACCGTCAGCCATTCTCACGACATGTATGTCGTTATCAAACCCAAATACATTAGAAAAGGCAAAGACCTTTTAGACTTACAATCTTGGCACCTAAGCTCCTCATGGCCTGAACCTAGAGAACATGGATGTGCCCTGTCTTCAGACACGTGCAAAACTGGACCAAATATGGGTTATTTCTTCAATTTTGGTGTAAATGTGGAGCAAAATGCCAATGTTCACTCCAGAAGTGGAGCAACATCCCAATGGAGATCCTTCTTATTTCATTCTGCATTCAACTAAAAAAAGATGGCCAGTGATTTGAATTAAGTAAAGAATTGATATCAGTACACTGAGTTCCTGCTGCCCTTGGCGAGATGAAAGCTGATCCTCTCAATGAAGTCCAAGAGCTTCCTTAGATGGAGGTCCTAGGGAGCGCTTACTGTGCACTATATATAATATGGCAGCTGCTTCACCTGCCATTTCAGTGAGCTGTAGGATAAAGTGAAAGACTTGTGTTGGCTACTTAGTCTTTTTCATTCTCGAACAATCTTGGAACACTCTTCTTTTTCTTCCTCCTCTCACTCAGCTTAGTTTACTCAATGAAGTAATAAACCATGCATTTTGGAATACTAAACTTCATTGACATGTTATTGCATATTACGATTGAGAATGTGACTATGGAAGGGCATTCATTGAATAGGTCACACAATTAGAACATTGGGATCTGTCTTTCTTTCTTGCCACACTTTTTCTACTTCTTTTTTCACTTCTTGGTGTGGCATGTGAACACCAGTCACTGCCTTGTGTGATTCTGGCTCCCGCATTAAGATCTACCAGTTCCCCAAATCAGACAGTGCTACGTCCAAAGTGTACAGATGATGTCCTCCCTTGTCCCCCTCACCCACTGTAATGTTTTCTTTTCCCAAAGAACCAGAAATGGATAGATGATGCCACAGACTCCAGGTGTAAGAGATCTGAATGCCTCTTATATGTCACAGGGTTGGTTGACCCCAATCTGCATGACTGATAGTGCACCAGGGGCTTTCTGCACATGTCTGACAGTGGACAACACCATCCATGCACTTTGGAATATTTTGTTCTGTGTTCTGTAACTGTCACCCTGGGAATAGTACATTGATAAAGTGAAAGTTGAAACCACTGAACTGCTGAATAGTTCCATGGTTTAGCCCTCTTGGGAGGTTAGGAGGTTGATTCCCCACTGTCCCTCCTTGGCAGGGGATGGACTTGATGATCCATAGGGTCTCTTCCAGCTCTGGAGTTCTAAGATTATTATCTTTTTTTCCTGTTTTGTTACTCACACTATTAAGTATACATGTATATCTTCTCATATATAATTTTAAAAATGTAATAAGCCAGGTTTGTTAGGTTGTAGCCCAGACATCACATCCATTCCTTCAAATTCCTGTGAGACAGAAGAAAATTGAGCCACGGTAGTTTCTCCTCCTGGCCTGCTCTTTCTTCCTTCATCCTTCCACATTTTGATCCCAACTGCTGAGGGACCAGATCTTAAAAAACTATTTTCAATATCCTTCTTAAAAAAACCCAAAAACCTTGCCACATTACTTTTTATTTCTTAATGCCTTTGAAGTGGGTAGCTAAAAAAAGAAAATAGCTTAGGGATATAGTGAATTTCTGATTACTAGGTTTTATTTGCTTTTCTATTCTGTTGCACGTAGTGTTTAGTTTAATCTGGAAACCTGATTGTTCTTTGCCTGCAAGGCATGGCTGGTGCTGAACTTCATTGCAGCTGGCCGGGCAACTGGCTCCTGAACTCTGAACTCTAGAAATGGGGGTCAGACCTCACAGGCTCATTACAGAGCTCCTAGCAGGGCCTTGATGGGAACCCTTCCAAGGAAGCTGTAAACAGACTATGCCTTGTTTTATTGTCATATTGTATCACTCTCCCAGATGTGTTGAAATTGTGCCGTTCTGAGGTGATGCCCTTTTCAGTCGCCTTTAAATGGCTTAAAATTGCTAAATTATCCCCTCACGTAGGCAGCAATACAATCACTGTTCGTTCACCTCAGGAATATTTGGGGCATCACACAAACTGTCTGATCAGAATGTTGCTAATATAAAGAGAGGTTCTTTTTATATACATATAAATAAAAATGACAGCCCACTTAGATCCTTTGCATGGAGTGTCAGCTTTAATTCATGTCTCCACTTAAGTCTTTTCACATGCATGAGGATGAAAACCTACTTTTGAACAGCATCCAGAATTTCGGTTTCTGTTCTGTGAATTAAAATACATGCACGCACACACACACACACAAACACCCATCTATCTAATCCGCCATACTGCAGGTCAGTACATTTCAATAAAGCTACACTGAGGAAGACGTAGCACATTTTTGGATATATTTGCATTCTGTGGAAAGTGATGTGTGTGTGTGTGGTTTGGGGGGTGGGTGGGAAGACTCTATGCAATGTGTTTCTTTCTTTTTAATTCATAGCCTAGCATTATCCCTGTTCCAACATTAGTTTGGAGTGAGAGAGCTTCTTCCTGCCCTCAGTTTTGCATTCTTCAGACATGAGGGCACAAACACTCTTTGGAGAGGGAATAGGGCTAGATGTTCTCAACATGTGCCCACTGCAAGCCATTCCTCCTGCTTCCTATAATGGTATCCTATGGTCCAAGCATGGGGCACCTCCAACTGCAGTGACAGAATAACATAACATCCCTGGCTCAGATCATGGGCTGCTGGACCTTCTTCCCCCCAATCTCTGTGCATTTAACATGTGCATCTGAAGGAGATTCTAAATGTGTTGAGCACTTAATTTTTTCTCCACCATCAGGATCACTGATTGCAGATGGTTCACAGGCATGGAAAAAACTCTAAGCTTATTCAGCTGAATGTGCTTGTAACCCTTCTTCAGTCCTTCATAATAAACATGTGAAGGTCAGTAGAGGAATGGGTGTAGCCAGAGATGTACAGCTGAGAATTAGAGGCCAGGGTGGATTTCTTCATAGACCTTTGTGACTCTAACAAGAGCTAAAAGAATAAAAATATAACATTTCAGTTATTTGATATAACAATGCAAACATTTCCAGTAAAAAGTTGGAAGTACCAAATGCTGTTAACTATGGCATTTTTTAATACAGCTAGGAGTAGACATTTTCCACAGAATCCTTATTGCAAACTGTTGTTACTGCTGAACAAAAAATAGCCACCCTTCGCATAATGGACTAAGTTGCCTTCAAGGATGTTGGAAAAATATAAATCCCCCTTTTTCATTTCAATGCATATGAATACACATCCAATATATTTCTCTTTAGTAGGTCACAAGTCTAAAAGCCAGCACAATGAAAGGCTTATTCATGAGACACAGCTGCCTTAGAAAGGCCCTTTTGCCTCTGCAGCAGAGAAGGGTCACAGAGCAAATTACAAGGACATTAGAGGCCTAGTCTTGAAGTCTAAAGTATACAACGAGGCCCCAAATAAAGGAAGGAACAACTTGCTTGTGTCAGATAATAAAACAAACAGCTTTGTCATCCTGAATGTCATCACGCGTCTAACTGCAACATTAAATGTAACGGAACATAATATGTAAAAACGGTATGATCATAAACATGACCATACATCTTGTTACTTCTCTATCAGAATCTAACATGTGAAACAAAATTCATGCATTTGCCCTCTTTCTGTTCCTCCTTTATCTATTCTGGTGCCTCTTCCCTTACTGGTCCAAGAGCATAGTTAAAGTAGCATCTATAGCATGGGAACACTTCTTTGGACTCACTTTCCTGGCTGGGGGGATTCTGGAAGCTGAAGTCCAAAAATGTTTACTGATGTTTATCAGTGTTAGCTAAGATGTGGGTTGTGAACAACTCTACAGATTTGTGCATGAATTTTGTTCCACATGTTAGATTCTGATAGAGAAGTAATAAAATTGAGACTATTAATGCATCTATACTAAAACATATTTCCTCTGGTGTAACTTAGAGGAAGAAACCAAAAGCAGAAGGAGGAGGAGGAAGTTGAGGAGGAGGTGGAAGGAAAGGAAAAGAAGGAGGAGGAGGATCAAAAGCGTTAATGCAAGTGCCTAGAAGGAAATTAATCACACACCAAGACAGGATATGCTGATAATTAGGGATGGACTTTTCATGTTTAAAATACGAATCTCTCTTTTATGCAAATTGTGTTATTTTGTTGATTGTAAAAGAGAACTTCTAAAACATGAACAATTCATGTTTAAGAAAGAGTGTAACCTTTGTGTAAACTTTTGATGCCTGTTATTTCACCCCCTTTTTTGTGTCAAATTTCCTGAATCCCCACCGACTCATCCAATAGCATTGTAAGGGTTGCTATTAGTGGCTAGGAGGGGGGTGTTCATGGAAATTTCACATCTGTTAAGTGGCCTGGATTGTTTGAGATCCAGTGATGAGTGCTCTTTTTTGGTTCACTTGTTCATTGTGAGTGTGTTGTGCTTTTAGTGTTCTCTGTCTTGGATGGTGCTGCCTGTTTTTTTTGTCTTCTGCACCTCCATCTTGGATCCTTTCATCTTTTGCCCCTTTTTTTAACCTTTTTGCCTTTATTTGCTTGCTTTGGTGTGGGTATGTATATGTGTATGTGTGTGAGTGTGTAGTCTTCCCTGTTTGACTGATTTTTAAAAATTGTTGCTTGGTTAATTTATTGCATATTCATTCTATTGAAGATGTATATTTTGGTGGGGTTTGGGCTGTTTTGTTTGCTTCTACAGGGGGTGGATCCATCCAGGGTGGTGGTTTTGTGACTGTGCCAGTGTTCCACTGGGCTGTGTGGGTATTACTGCTTTTGGTTGGGCATAGTTTAGGGAATTTTTCTTTTGTGTTTCTTGATGTTGTGTTGTTGTTGGTTGCTTTGGTGAGTGGGTGTCTTTGTGTGCGAGGAAACATGTCCCCGTCTGCTTGCTTCTTGTGGGCTGGAGCCAGACGGCTAGGGCTGCGTGCCTACACCCCACACAGACGGATAAAATAAAAGCATACAATTTGGGAAAAAACATTTTCAAAATGTCTCAAAATGCCATTTTAAAGTAATGTTCAAAAATTACTAGAAAATATTTGCAGCATTATTGAAGGAAAACAAATTAGTGCTGAAATCTGCTTCATTTTATTTTATTGCTCTGAAAAGGAACTAATTACAGGTAGCCTCGTAAGATTCGTAAGATCGAATCCACGCGACGGAGTGAGCTCCCGTCGCTTGTCCCAGCTCCTGCCAACCTAGCCATTCAAAAGCATGCAAATGCGAGTAGATAAATAGGTACCACCTCGGTGGGAAGGTAAGAGCGTTCCGTGTCTAAGTCGCACTGGCCACGTGACCATGGAAACTGTCTACGGACAAACGCTGGCTCTATGGCTTGGAAACAGGGATGAGCACCGCCCCCTAGAGTCGGACACGACTGGACTAAATGTCAAGGGGAACCTTTACCTTTACACGTAGCCTCACCACTTGGTACTTCCAAGCTCTGTTGTTCACACTTTTTCAACCATGCAGTTTTGTCCAAGAATTGTGGAAACATCCTTGCGCATTCTCTCTCTTGCTGCTGCTGCTGCTGAAAACCAAATACTGGCAGAGGGTGAGTGACTGCCTTCAAGGTGGCAGGAACAGCACCAGGCTTGGAAATGGACTCTCTGAAAATGTGTGTAGCTACTACTTTGAACAGCAGCTGTTACAATCACTAGGAGGCTTTTAAACACATGCTGGTGGATTGGAAGGCTGCTGAGTGATCTGGGGGATACAAAATGGTATATAGACAACTTTATGTGGCTAACCCTCTTTGGAATTGCACCATGGTTTCCAGAAAATGCTACAAGTTACAGTCATGATTTATGCTTCTCACTCCTCTATTCTGTCCTGACACAGGAGGAGGTGGGGACACAGGGCAGACAAAAGAAACTTTGAGATTCCCTTCTTGCTGAAGGCCTGGAATGTGGCTATCAAATGAGGAAAAAACAAACTCTCTCATTGATGAGTGGGTTGATTTTTATCTCCAAGGCATCAATAATGGGACTATTTTCTGAGTCAGAAAAATGTACTGAGCGTTCAGGTTAAAACTGCAAAGGATGACAAGCGTACACAGCTGACAATTCACACAGCAGTTGGCCAGTAATGAAAACAACATGAACTCCTGTTGCAGAAATGTTTATTTAAAAAAAAAAAAAAAGCAAGCAAGCAAGCAGTGGCTGTTTAGCTCATAAAGATCTGGGATGATTTGTAGGCAGCCTGACAGCCTTGTCCACTAAGATTTCATTCTTCAGAACAATTATAGTTTTTTCCCCCATGACAAAGTTGGAGGTTTAATACTTTCATTTTTCATTTCACCTGCACCTTGCAATTAATTCCACCTTCTGTGCAGTTTGTATTCTGAACAGTTGTCCTATGTTGCCTGTCCAGAAATGCCACTACACATACTGTGATATCTGGCCCCACCTATGTTGCAGGGCACACTTTAGACCTGGTTTTCTGTACTAGGGGAGGCGTTGGTGGTCTGGGTGTGGAGGAATTTTCTGTGGTTGCCATGGACAGATCACTACCCGGTACAGTTTAGAATAATTGGAACTCAGAGCCTCTGCAGGGATGGGCAACTTATTATTATGGTCCACTCCAGGAGGTTGATGGATCCAAATGGTTTCCTAATAGCTCTTAGGAGGTTTCCTGTCACCTTGTCAGGCAATTCTGTCAAAGCCTTGGTTGACTTCTGGAATGGAGAAATGGCCACAGCTGTGGACACAATATCTCCTAAGTATCCCTTCCCAAGGAATAGAGCCAGATGAGCCCTGGGAGTTTACCAGGGAGTTGGTGGTGATTGAGCAAATGAGATGGAGACTAGAGTGATGATGGTGGGAAACTCAGAGCAAATTCAACCAAATATGGGCTAGAGCCCACTGGAAGGCCTGCTCCATAGCATTGGTGGTGGTAAAGAAGTCATTCTTCTCAGCCATCATTTGAATTTGAATGTCACTTTGCAGGCAAAATTCTTTGGATCTGCTCTGACTTGGATGCTGTAGTTGATACAGGTCCTGTCAATGTAACTTTGGTGCCTTCATGTTAATGGATGAGTTTCAATTAGAGATGGGGATGACTCATCATTTTGGCAAATCGTCCCGCTTCGGGAGTCGTCAAAAGTTGACGACTCACGAAGCACGAAGTTGTCCCCATGAAGCGATGAATAACAAAGTTATTCGTCGATTCATGGGGGGGTTATTAAAAAAAACACCCCCGACCCCCACAATATGTTCCCCCCTGCCCTGGGACTATTTGGAGATCAAACTGATTCTTTCTACATTTACGGTGCCCCATTCCCCTTCCAAAATTGCATTAACTCTTGTGAAAGCACTCATCCCCTCCCCTTTGTTAATACCAAATCAATAAACTCTCCCCAAATATCTATGAAAATATTCTTATTTCTCAACCCCTTTCTTTACTCTGATATTACATGTTAACTTACCATTAATAACTATATCCCAAACCTCTTTATATCATTCATTTATTTGGAAATGATACATTATTTTCCAGTTCCTAGTTACCATTAATCTTGCTGCTGTTAATAAATTTGAAATTAATTCTTTAGTTGTTCAATTACATGGCTCCTTATGAAATACTGAGAAAAGCACTATTTTAGGGCATACCTCTCAATTTAGTTATTTCATATTTTTTTCGTGAAAACTAAATCTCTCTCTTCTACATACTGAAACAGACCGGCAACACACCGGGATGGAGCATCTCTCTGGACCAGCTAATGGCAGAACAGCAAATATCTGAAGTCAAGTGCAGCAAAGAATACTTAATAAGTTTACCCTACAATGCTCCATGGTGCAATCCATGTCAGGTTGTACTTAACATCTTGATGTAGCGTCTTGAGTCCTCTCTGAGACATAATCTCCTCAGCAAAGGGCAACTGTTCTTCTTTTGCTGAGATCAAGGAGTATCTAAGACCAATCTCCTGTAATCATACTGCAGGGAGCCTTTCCATGCACATTATAAAAAGGTCCCGTTCCTGAGGGAAAGGGAAGGGACTATAGTGTCAGTGACCTGTGTTGCGAAAAGGCCCAAGTAATCAGGCAAAAGCTGGCTAACATTTAGTGGAGTTGAGTGACCTTACCTGTAGGAGCTTGCAAGGCCCTGTGTGAGGTGCTAGCCACTCAGTATGGAATCAGCTTCCTGTAGGGATGCAAAGAGAAGCAGGCAGCAGTTTTCCTTTCAGAGGGTCTTGTGGCAGGATTGCCCAGCTCCTGTGGGTGGGGAGTAGAGGGCAGTGTCAGCTTTCCTTCCAGAGGATGTAGTGATGGGTGGGAGTTAGCTACCTGGGTAGGGAAGAACATACCCCACTTGTATGCCACTCAAGTGCTTTTGCCCCTATAATCTGTGTAAAGATGTTGGCAAGGAGAGCTGGCATGATGTGACTAGGAGCTTTGCCCATGCAACAGGCAACATCTAGGGGTAGACTGGAGCTGGGCAACAGTTTCTGGATCCCAGCAGGTAGGTCTATGGGTTGTGGCCTTGGCAGCAGCTTTCCTTGTAGAAAATCAAGTGATGAGGGAGAGGAAGGCAAGAGATCTATAGTTAAATCATTCCACTCCTCCTCTCACCGCTTGATCTCAGTTCTGCTCTGTGGCATTGGACAGTGAACTCTAACATCGGCAACTCTTAAAAATATAGAAACATTTGCAATGTGCATTTAACACAGGGTGTTAAGAATTTATCAGATTGAGAGGGTAGCCAACAAAGTACTGCAGTGAATGAATAAAGGCCAAGAAATCATAAAAATGAATCAATTCCAGAAAGCTGCAAGTCTTCAATCACATAATGAGGAATAAAAAGTACAGATTATTACAGCTGATCAACCAAGGCAAAATAAATGGGGAAATAACTGAAGGAAGGAGAACTTATTGGCTGAAAAGCTATGATATTTACTTATTTACTTACTTGCTTCTCTAATTTTTAGGCCAACTTTCTCCCAATAAGGGACTCAATCCCTTATCAGGACAAAGATATTCTCCAACCTTTGATGAGAGAGGAACATGGAGGAGAAATTTTCAAGTTGCTCTGTAAGATGGATCTTAAGGTAGGATACTATTCATAAAATCACCTTTAAACAATCTAAAACAATGAGTATTTTAAAACCTTGAAATCTTTTCCAAACAATCAACATATCAAACTCTTCCCTTCCTTGAAAACTGGAAGATGAAGCCATGATCTGACTGGGTGATAAACCTACATGTACAAGAACAAATGTGAACAGATACTTCTTCATAAAAGTTTCTGTGGCCATCTTAATTCAATTCATCCATGTTAGTCCCATTCTAAATCCAAAGGAGAGGTGCAGTTTCAGAGCTTGGGAAAGTTACTTTTTGGACTACCGCTCCCAGAATCCCCCACACAGTATGGCAACCTCCTCAGACTCTCTGTAATATGATTGAGTAGGATACAGTGCTTGATGCAGCTTTAATCAGAGGAAGGCAGTTAGCTCACATGGTAGATGTGCCAGACAGCAGTAGCTTCTTCAGCTGTTTCTTCTGAGCTCTTGGTGATTCTCCTGTCTTGGAGGAGCAGTGTGTGCTAGAAATCCTGTCTGTCACATCCTGAACTGGACTACTGCCCTTTGGTGCGTTTGAGGATCATATCTGATAGCCAGCATTGGAGTAAAACTGGGCAGTCAGACCAGTCGGCTCCTCTGCATGGAATGGATGAGGGTGCCATCTTGTCCTTTGTCTTAGGTTGCAAAACATCTTGGGAAGGCCACAGTGGGAGATCCCTTTCTCCTGCAGCTAGAAAGCATTTCCTTTTTTACTAAGCATCATCTCCAATTGCCCCCTTTGCTTTGCTATTGCTTTTTACGTTTTGTCAGAAGCTGTGAAATTAATGTCTTGTGAAGCCAGAACAAATGTATCTGGATGCTTTGTTTTCCAAGAGTTGCTAGCAGTTTTATTTTCTCTCTCTTGCCAAATGCCCTTGTTATATCCTACATGAAGTTAGACATTCTGTTGTCAACTCGATCTGTAATGGCAGGTTAAGAGGGCAGCTTGGCTGTCAGTATCTATCGCAGATAGTTAGAGCAAAAGTACACCATACTCATTTTGAAACTGTGCCAGTAATTTCTCAGTTATTTACTTTATTTTATTTTTTAGCAGAGCCACCTCCAAAACATTTACTCTGGTTTGAGAAAGTAAGCATGCAATTGACTGTTTTTGTTTTACAGAAAGAGAAATTTTCCAAATAAGAGAAACAAAATCTGTCAATACCATGATTTTATCTTCAAAATTGTGGCTAAAACTAACTAGGGTTGAAGGAAATTGTAGGTTGGGCCAAAGCTGGGGCACAGCTGCTCACCCAAGTTTAGTACTAAGAATAGCCTTCAACATCCCTATATAGTTTTGAACATCCTTATTTAGGGGAGTGTGTTGGGGGGGGGTGAAGCAGAGGCCAAAATTATCTTGTGTAGCTACTCAAATGGCATTAATTTCAAAGTGAACTGCACCAACGTAAGCCATGAAACTGATAATGTTTCTGGAAAAACAAACTGGTTCATGGTTCAGGCTGATCTCTAAATGAAGGGGGCTTTCTGTGTAACTCAACTACACAGAAAGCCCACCTTTTATATGCTTCACACCCCACACACCCGCTTCATGGGCCGCCTCTTCCTCCCCTCTGCTGCCCCTGCTACACTGCCCAAGCTGAGTAGGACAGTAGGCTGTCTGGGGCTGCTTCCTGCTCTAGTGCTTTCTGAGAGGTGTAGAATATTGTGGGAATTGTACTTCTTTGGGGGTTCCCTATTTATAGCCCAATGGGCAGCAAAACTATATTTCCAACAATATCCTAAGCCTCCCAGAAAGCACTGGAGCAGAAAGTAGGCCCAGACAGCCTACTGTCTTACTCAGCTGGGTAGCAGCAGTGGAGAGGAGGGGGTGGCAGAGGGGAAGGCGGCTTGGAACAAGTAAGTTACGTGCTGGAGCCCATGAAGGGGGAGGAAGGAAGCAAACCAAAACACCAACAGTGAAAACGTTCGGTGTTTCATTCTGCTTCATGAAAGCATGGTTCCCTGAACCGCCCACAGGTGTTTCCTTTGATTCATTTCATGCCCATCTCTATATACTATCTTTGCCACACTTTGCTGTAGGTTCCATATTTGCTAAAAATAACATTATTAGCAGCATCTCTTAGTGACCTTGTAACCTCATGAAGTGAACAGTATTGTTATGCAAACCCGCACTAGCCAGGCTAGTACAGTGGAACGACAAGGATGCACATGGGTCTGGGAGGACAAATAATACAAATCCTCAAGGTCAGAGTTTTTGGGATCATCTAATTCACAGCTGTCAGGCCATTAAGTGCCACTCTGGCATTATCTCAACATTTAAAAAAAAACAGTGCAGCCCTGAGAGGATTAAATGATTATAACATATGGCAGATGAAGAACCGAAGGAACCAAAGTCAGCCATTGCCAAAGTGAATTCAGAACAAGAAACCCAAGCAAACAAATGAGGTGCTATTCTTCAGTGTAAGCAAACCGTTAACATGCCCTTGAGTTATACCATAACTCTGTACAGTTAACTATTAACTACATAGTAACTTAAGTACAGTATTTGTGTAAGCTGGTTATCTGGAATAACATCTTGTCAAGGTGTGAGTAGAATTTCCTCAGGCTTCAACACCCAGGCCGTTGGAGCAGGTAGCTCAGATAAAGAGTTTTGAGTGTCAGAAGACAGAAAATTTATAATTATTTTGTTATTCATGTATTATTATTGTCAAGGATTCAGATTCTCATATAGCAAAATAACTTGGGTGGTTGTGGATGTTATGCAATTTGACATGAGTCTATTTTTCTGCCACCAAAATATTACACAGTGAGAAACTTGAAGCAATGTTAGGTGTTCCTCTTCAGGTGAGCATTTTGAAGACTTTCAAGAAAAGAAAGGAGCTTCTATATAACAAAATGTCTGAAAAGACTTTGGGTGTATCTGCTCCTTCATTTGTTTTCATTTCCCTATGTCCCTACCATGTCTTTGATTCTGGCTCCTTCAGTAGCAAAAATGACTCTTCAGGCCTGTCTTACAATCAGAGAAACAGAAAATTGTAGCACAGGTGACTTTTTCCATCCAAGGTCTATCCACTGACTTTTTTCCAGAAGAAATATTTCTGATCATTTTAGCACCTTTGCCTCTAATTCAATATACCCCTCTTATTCCTGGACATGTCAACCAGTGGGCTCTGAAAAATCACGCCTTTCTTGACATCTGGACTGCTGTAAGCCTATAGAGGTAGCATTCTGCCTCTACTAAGTGCACAAAATGGAGCTTTAACTTCTCCCCTTTTGACTTGAGGGACAAGTGATGTGATGGAAAACATAATTAACATTGACATGTAGTGGTTCTGGAACTTTGGTTGTTAAGTGCTAATGCATTTGAACTTGCTCTGACTGTAATGCTGGGGAAACTGGATTCTCAGTCATTACGGGAATATGTAATTCACTAAGGGGTCTGCCCCTCTTCTCCCTCATCTGTTGGTTCAATTTACATAGGGTTTTAAGAATTCCCATTATGAAATGTCACACATACATTTCAGAATTACAGTTAGCTGCCTACAGTCCTAAAACTATGGGGTATATAAATTAAAATAAAGCCAAATGTTTTCTGTCTGCTGGGTTTCTTGTTTTTATTTACATTATTCAGCAATTCTTACCATTTTAGTGGCTTACAGATGTATACAGCAGCACTCCTGTATTCTATGACTTGTGTTCTTTTTTCCAGGAAGTGAGATGTTTTCCAATTTTGTCTGTACAGAAAATCAAAGTTTCAACAGGAGACATTATCGACCTAGCACTAGAATATAAAATTTTAACATACACAAGATTATTTTTTGAAATGCCAACCTAAGCTTCCTAAATCTCATTGGCCTGACACAGTGGTCCTTTGCTAAGCTTGTTCTTTCTAGGGAATGTTGGGAACCCCTCCCCCTCCTTTTTATTTAGAAATGAATATTTCTTATTTTTATTTAGAAATGTAATTTCTTAATAGTTATTTTCAAATGTGTGTAGAATCTTTTTTCTTATTTCCGCATGATGCCTGAATTCTTCCTTCTGACAATTAAAAGTTGTATGTGTGTGCATGTGTGAACCTATCTATCTCCCCATTGATAGATACCTCTCTCTCCCTCCCTCCCTCCCTCTCTCTCTCTCTCTTACTCATTATCTCCCCTCCCACTCACTCACTTTCATTTTTCATGTGTAACATCTTATACAAACTTATAAAACTTATATAAAGAAAATGTCTATTGCTTTTATTATTTATTTATTTTAAATATTTATACTCCACCTTTCTCCTCAAGAGGATCCAAGGTGGCATACAGTATTAAAAGGAAACAATATAAAAACAGGACAGGGAGGGCAAAAACAAACAAACAACAAAAGAAAACAGTCCAACTCTTAGTCAGTGAGTCATTGAGAAAAAGATATTTGCTTGCAGAAGGACACCAAAGGGGGGGGGGGCAGCCTGACCTCCTGAGGGAGGGAATTCCAGAGTCTGGGAGCAACTGCAGAGAAGGCCATCTTCCATGTCCTTACCAAACGAACCTGTGAGGGCAGTTGGACCAACAGAAAGACCTGCCCTAATGATCTTAACATCCGGCAAACTCCTAAAGGGAGATGTGGTATTTGAGATAGTTTGGATCCAAGCCTAGGGCTTAATAGATCAAAACCAGCTCTTCAAATTGTGCCCAGAAATGGATCAACAACCAGTGGAGCTACAGGAGGGTTATGTGATCCCTGTAACGAGCCCCAGTTAACAATCTGTCTGTGACATTTTGGATCCACTGGAGTTTTCAAATACATTTCAAAGGTAGCGCCATGTAGATAGCATTACAGTAATCCAAATGGAATGTAACTAAGGCATGTGTCACTGTGGCCAGGTCAGATGTCATTTTAGAAAATGATATATTTCTATGAGAACTGATTGTTATAAGGTACCAATGTTTATCCACCCTCTTAAAGAATAATCACCATATTGGCAGAACAGATAGTTCCAATGGTGATGGGGAAGGCAAATACTGGGCAGCAGCAGTAGCTGCAGAGGAGAGAACAGGGTGACACTCAAGCTAACCTTTGCTGGTATTGTGCAGAAGGTGGCAATGGTAAACCACTTCTGAATGAACTATCCTTACCATGAAAAGCCCTATGATGGGACGTGTAGGCATCTTTCAGTCTCGAGAGACTATGGTAATGTGTGGACTGTATAATCTATGGACTGTATGATGGGACAGTCCAAAACGAAATAAGCGATAGTGCTGGAAGATAAAAACCCCAGGTAGGAAAACACTCAATCAGCTACTGGGGAAAAACAAAGGACAAATGTGAATAGCACTGTCACTAATGATGCAAGTAGATTAAAGCTGAAAGGACACCTGATATGCACAGAAAAGAAAGGAAAGGAATTGTATGTGATGCTGCAGAACACATACATTTGGAACATGGAATTAGAGAAGCATGAATCAAGGTAAACAGTAAAGCAAGAAATTGAATGTATGAACTTTACAGTACTTAGTGTAAATTAACAAAAGAGGACTGGAGAAGGATTTTTTAGTCAGACAACTACAAATCGTTCACTCTGGAAATGACAAACTCAGACTCTCTTGGTATGTACATTTTGTTTTTCTGCCAGGACTTATGTTTTATCCGTATCATTTTCACTTACATTATTTTGTCTTGCTTTTAGCTAGTGTGATCACATATATGAATCTTTTGGAGGAGTTGGGGCATGCCCTGATAATCAATAGTAATATATTCAGTGGTGTGGGATGTGGTGACTGAGCACAGTAATTGATGCAGTGCTAATTCAGGTGAAATAAAAGAAAGGGCTTTGGAGGGTGATGCATAGAAGAGGTTTGGGAGGTGATGATGGGGCAGGTGGAAGTTGGAACCTGGAGGGACAGGCAGGGACTGCCTGTGGGAGGAAAGGAGATGGTAAAGAGAATTGTGTTGTGAAATTGGTTTGGGGGAGGAGGCAGAGGAATGGAATCGGACTAGTCCCCCCACAGGTGAAGACAGAAACAATGTAGTGAAAGACATAAGGAGAAAATTGGTGTTCATCTGTGGTTTGTGTGTTTCTTCATTCATAGAATGAAATAAGAATGGAGAATAAGTTAAGTGGGATGGGAAACATCAAAATGGAGTGGGGCAGCAGCATTCAAGCACCTTGAGAGCACGTTGCAAATATGGTAAGGAAAGGGAACCCAAATGGTAGGCAATGAAACAATATGGATTGAGGAGGCAAATGAAAAAAAAATTTTTTTTTTCAACCAGTCTGGCTGTTGCATGTGTGTGTTTTGTAGAGTTGGGGGAACCAAATAACTATTGCCTATTGGGATGGAGATGTGGGTGTGACATGGAGAAGGGAGGTCAAGATGTGAGTGGATAGGACACCTGTAGGGCAGTTAGGGACTTTGGGCAGTGCTGGGGAAGGACAAGAGGAACAGATGCTGGGAGGAAAATTCAGAGAGAAAGTGAGGCAGGCCTGAAGTGGGTCAGGGTGAGGGGTATTTAAACCAGAGCTGGAGATACTGAATGGGCAGCTGCAACTGCTGTAAGTGGCTGGCAGAAAGGACAGGGAAGAGGGTGGGAATAATGGCAGAGGAGGGTGAGGTGGAAAGGAGAGCTGTGCGACACTCCATGGAGATACTTGAAATGCACCTTCCTGGATCATTTCTGTGTGGTTGACAACAGTAAAGTCAACCAGCACAAAATGCTAGACTGTGGTATAGAGAACTTTGCATCTACTCAGGACAACCTCCTGTGTGATTGTGCCCTTTGATCATGGCAGAGGTAGATTTGATTAGTGAATAACATGGGGTAGAGCAGAATTGTTCAGGAACTACAGCAATGCATAGAAGGATCTTATAATAAAGAGGCTTGTGACTCTTTCCTCTACCCATTTGCTTCACTGGCTCAAATTAGTTAATGATGCTGTGGAGATAAATTTGTCATAATCAGAGAAATATTATCCTGCAACCAATCACTTCCCTGAATATGTATTTATTTCCCCCACCTCAAGGAAACATATGTTAACTCATCAGAACAAGAGTTAATAATCTCCGCTGGCTGCTTCTGACACCCTGATATCTTTGTTCTTCTCTTAATGTAAACAGTGTTCTGTTGGCATTCCAATATTATCCTTAGCTGACCTATAAAGACTGGTCCTTGAGCTTTCTATTACCTCACCTGGGGTTTAATTTTGTCAGTCTAAGGTTTGGCCTTCATACTAAGCTGAATAGAAAAATTAGCCCCTAGCTAATGCTAGCTTACTTAAATAAAATTGATTTTTAAGGTCATTCCATTCCCAGAATCTCCTGCTTTAAAATACAAGTGAAAAATGCTAGAAAGCACATTTGAGTAAAGTCTTCTCTGTTGTTTTACTTCTTCCTTCTAAAAGTGCTCCACTTGTTCTCTCTCCTGCAGTACCTTTAAGAAAGCCCAGACTTTTCCTTATAGAACTTATAGGAAGCAAAGGGAAATAGCTGTTTCTTGAACCTTATGAATCAAGTCCTTTATAGCCACCACCTCTTATTCACAGAGAGGGAATGGCCACCACATTTCTGGGGGATCAATTTCTCCATCTCCCCTAAACACATCAGAACTATGACTTGATGACTTTTTAGACCTATCAACAACATGCTGTTCTTCTATTCTTCTTCCCTGAAAGTGTCTTCGTGAGATACCAATATTTTACTTTAATTCAGTGATTCTCAACTAGTGGGCCTTGTCCATAGGAGCATATCAGGGTTTCAGGGGAGTTCTGTGTAGTTGAGGAAAAAAACCTTCAATATATTTTTAAATTTAGAAAATAGAAAAAAAAACACCCCAATACCTATTGTTTTCTTCGTATGCAACTACTACTATGTAAGTAACTGTGCGATCCAATCCAGGATGCATTGATTGTAGGAGATTAGGAAGAAGTAGAAGTCTCTTCTAGTGAACGAAATCCCTTTCTGTCAGCAGAAAACCCTGTGTGCCTGCAGAACCATTTGGCCAGCTAAGATCCAACAGGAGAAGGGTCACAAAAGGAGTACAAAAGGGGTAGAACAAGACAAGAGCCAAGTTATGACAGACCCAATTTTTCTCCAGCCCAGGGATACAGCTGCTATGCTGGAAAAAAAATAAGATGAAGTGAGATTTCCTAGTGTCTCTAGGCTCAGAGAGTTTGATTTAGCATAGCTCCAAATGGTCTAATATCATCTTAGCTGGTCTTCTTCTATCTTAGATAATCAGGAAGGATTTCACACTTCAGCCATTTATTCATTTATTATTTAAATGAACATAATAATTAATAATAAATTAATTAATTAATGTTGGCCATTCTGGGCCTATTTGAAAAGAATGAATCCAAGATGCAGGGGCTGAAATATTGTTCCTTTAAAAAAGGCCTTTCTAAAATGGTTAAACAGATGAAATTGAAGAAAAAAGAGTCAGCTTCTGGGATTTTCCCTTGCTTGGCGTCACTTTGTGAATGGTAGTGGGCCACAAGTGGGTATCCTGTAGACCAGGGGTCAGGGAACTTTTTTACCTTTTACCCCCCAAAAAATTTATATACGCCAACATTACCCCCTTGATTTGAAAGGAAAGAAATCATACATTATTTGAATTAAAAATCTTATTGAATCTACACAGGCTGTGTACCAAACTAGCAGGATACATAATCAGTATCAATGGCTGCCAGGTGATGTGCCGAACTAGCAGGATGCACCAAATTTAATAAAGATGTGCACTATTTTTGCTGGAACACATTGCACACCAGCCATGGGGTGGTATAGGGAGTAGTAAGGTGTCCAACGTGCCTAGAAAGTTGCATTAAATTTTTGCTAGCTCACAGAGGATTTAATTATCATCAATGGCTGCCAGAGTGCTGCTAGCAATGACGTGCTTGCTAGAGACAGCCAAGGCAGAGTTGGGGGGGGGGGCTTTTCCTACCACTTTAATCATTCTGTGTGTGGTGTGCAAAAAGGAACAAACCAGGCTAAAGGTCATGTCACCCACCCTGGTGCCACAGCCCAACATCAAAGGACCAGTGCGCTATTTTTTTTTATCATCATCAATGGAAAAATCAGCAGTGGCCAGAGGATTGGAAAAGATCAGTCTACATCCCAATCCCAAAGAAGGGAAGTGCCAAAGAATGCTCCAACTACTGTACAATTGCACTCATTTCACACGCTAGCAAGGTTATGCTCAAAATCCTCCAAGGTAGGCTTCAGCAGTATGTGGACCGAGAACTCCCAGAAGTACAAGCTGGATTTTGAAGGGGCAGAGGAACTAGAGACCAAATTGCTAACATGCGCTGGATTATGGAGAAAGCTAGAGAGTTCCAGAAAAAAAACTACTTCTGCTTCATTGACTACGCAAAAGCCTCTCTCTCTCTCACACACACACACATCCACCCACCCACCTACCCACCCTCCCTCCATTTTCTACATACTGTACATTTAAAGAAGCTTGATGAAGCCGTCGATCTCTCGTACCTTCTTTCCCCTTGTTAACTGAAGCCTTTTCCTCCTCGTGCTTGCTTGCATTCATCTCCGGCGGAAGCAGTATTCACAAGCCCTGGATTGATTGCCCGGGGCTGTAAAGCCCTAAACAATCAAGCAGGCTAATCTCCGATCTCTGAAAGAATGGATTTACAAGTGCCCTGCCCTGCCGCAACCAAGGAAGTAACAGGGAGAGGTGGCTTACAATTTGAGGTTTGGCTGCACGGGGTGGGGGGGATGGGGGGTAGCGCTCTGCTCATTACCCCCAGGATTTTCACTTTTATCCCATTTGGGGTAAATTACCCCTGTTCCCCGACCACTGCTGTAGACCATCTTGACTGCTGCCATTGGTGCTGTAAACATTCAGGCTGCCTTTTGCTATCTTTTTTCCTGAGGGCAACATGGGCACAATATTGTGAAGCAATATTGGGCCATTTCCTCATATTTTGAATTGTGGATACAGAACTACAGTATCCCACATTCATAAACCAGAGGGTTTTTTTTAAAAAAAGAATTGAATTGACACAGAGTGCCTGGCATTCTAAAGAGCAGGAAACATTCCAGGCAAGAAATTAATGTAGGATCATGTTCAGAGAACACCATAAGAACACCCACCTTTCTTGCTATTACTAATAAACAACTTCGATATATGCTTTGATTAGAAAGTGCTTTGCAGTGAGAGTCAAGTACTTAAAAATCTCAATGCAATGGCTAATGAAAATATCCCATCTGTTTTATAACAGTCATTTTCCTCTGCACACGAATCTTTCCTCCCCTCTAGCAGTTTCTGTCTGTACTTACTGTTTTTCACCAAAGAATTTTGGAAGAGCTCATTGAAATAAAATACAGCTGCTTGGGGGGCATATAAAGCTACTTTCAGCAGATCAGAACTATTCATATCAGTGGGTTATGGCCAGCTCAGTTTCTTTCCAGTCAAGTGCATGTTAAAGTGAACTTACACTCTCTGTCTGTAAAACATGGGTGTGTGCATCCAGGTGTGTGTGTGTGAGAAATTTTAAAATAATCACACTTTTCCTTATGAAGAGCAAAATAATTGATTTTTCTGTAGATAATTTGTCTTACAAATATCCCCTCATGTCTGGAAAGAGAGGGAGATAATGCCCATGGAAAATATACCATTGATTTGTAATGACATTTGATATTGTAATTATTGTATCACAAAGTAGATGGCTGGGTCTCAGGTTTTGGCCCTGAGAATCAGGTTCTGAAATTCTTTTTCTGGATCTTAGGATTTTTCCTAATAGGCTGCAGCTGGCCTTACAACTCTAAGCTGGTCTGGTGGTTCATCCTGGCGTATAACTCCCCTGTTACAGCAGCTCCACTGGCTGCCGATCCATTTCCATGCACAATTCAAAGTGCTGATTTTAACCTGTTGTTGTTGTTTAGTCGTTAAGTTGTGTCTGACTCTTCGTGACCCCATGGACCAGAGCACGCCAGGCCCTCCTGTCTTCCACTGTCTCCCGGAGTTTGGTCAAATTCATGTTGGTAGCTTCGATGACACTGTCCATCTATCTTGTCCTCTGTTGTCCCCTTCTCCTCTTGCCCTCACACTTTCCCAACATCAGGGTCTTTTCCAGGGAGTCTTCTCTTCTCATGAGATGGCCAAAGTATTGGAGCCTCAGCTTCAGGATCTCTTCTTCCAGTGAGCACTCAGGGTTGATTTCCTTCAGAATGGATAGGTTTGTTCTCCTTGCAGTCCAGGGGACTCTCAAGAGTCTCCTCCAGCACCACAATTCAAAAGCATCAATTCTTTGGCAGTCAGCCTTCTTTATGGTCCAGCTCTCACTTCCATACATCACTACTGGAAAAACCATAGCTTTGACTATGCGGACCTTTGTCAGCAAGGTGATGTCTCTGCTTTTTAAGATGCTGTCTAGGTTTGTCATCGCTTTCCTCCCAAGAAGCAGGTGTCTCTTAGTTTCGTGGCTGCTGTCACCATCTGCAGTGATCATGGAGCCCAAGAAAGTAAAATCTGTCACTGCCTCCATATCTTTCCCTTCTATTTGCCAGGAGGTGATGGGGCCAGTGGCCATGATCTTAGTTTTTTTGATGTTGAGCTTCAGACCATTTTTGGCACTCTCCTCTTTCACCCTCATTAAGAGGTTCTTTAATTCCTCCTCACTTTCTGCCATCAGAGTGGTATCATCTGCATATCTGAGGTTGTTGATATTTCTTCTGGCAATCTTAATTCCAGTTTGGGATTCATCAAGTCCTGCCTTTCACATGATGTATTCTGCATATAAGTTAAATAAGCAGGGAGACAATATACAGCCTTGTCATACTCCTTTCCCAATTTTGAACCAATCAGTTGTTCCATATTCAGTTCTAACTGTTGCTTCCTATCCCACATATATATTTCTCAGGAGATAGATAAGGTGGTCAGGCACTCCCATTTCTTTAAGGACTTGCCATAGTTTGCTGTGGTCCACACAGTCAAAGGCTTTTGTGTAGTCAATGAAGCAGAAGTAGATGTTTTTCTGGAACTCTCTGGCTTTCTCCATAATCCAGCGCATGTTAGCAATTTGGTCTCTAGTTCCTCTGCCCCTTCGAAATCCAGCTTGTACTTCTGGGAGTTCTCGGTCCACATACTGCTGAAGCCTACCTTGGAGGATTTTGAGCATAACCTTGCTAGAGTGTGAAATGAGTGCAATTGTACGGTAGTTGGAGCATTCTTTGGCACTGCCCTTCTTTGGGATTGGGATGTAGACTGATCTTTTCCAATCCTCTGGCCACTGCTGAGTTTTCCAAATTTGCTGGCATATTGAGTGTAGCACCTTAACAGCATCATCTTTTAAGATTTTAAATAGTTCAACTGGTATGCCATCACCTCCACTGGCCTTGTTGTTAGCCATCCTTTCTAAGGCCCACTTGACTTCACTCTCTAGGATGTCTGGCTCAAGGTCAGCAACCACACTATCTGGGTTGTCCGGGACATCCAGATCTTTCTGGTATAATTCCTCTGTGTATTCTTGCCACCTCTTCTTGATGTCTTCTGCTTCTGTAAGGTCCCTACCATTTTTGTCCTTTATCATGTCCATCTTTGCACAAAAGGTTCCTTTAATATCTCCAATTTTCTTGAACAGATCTCTGGTTTTTCCCTTTCTATTCTTTTCCTCTATATCTTTGCACTGTTCATTTAAGAAGGCCCTCTTGTCTCTCCTTGCTATTCTTTGGAAGTCTGCATTCCATTTTCTGTAACTTTCCCTATCTCCCTTGCATTTTGTTTCCCTTCTCTTCTCTGCTATTTGTAAGGCCTAGTTGGACAGCCACTTTGCTTTCTTGCATTTCCTTTTCTTTGGGATGGTTTTTGTTGCTGCCTGCTTTACAATCGTACGAGCCTCCATCCATAGTTTTTCAGGCACTCTGTCCACCAAATCTAGTTCCTTAAAGCTGTTCTTCACTTCCACTGTGTATTCATAAGGGATTTGGTCTAGATTATACCTGACTAGCCCAGTGGTTTTTCCTACTTTCTTCAATTGAAGCTTGAATTTTGCTATAAGAAGCTGATGATCAGAGCCACAATCAGCTCCAGGTCTTGTTTTAGCTGACTGTATAGAGCTTCTCTGTCTTTGGCTGCAGAGAATATAATGAATCTAATTTCAGTATTGCCGATCTGGTGATGTCCATGTGTAGAGTCGCCTCTTGTGTTGTTGGAAAAGAGTGTTTGTGATGATCAGCTTGTTCTCTTGACAAAACTCTATTAGCCTTTGCCCTGCTTCGTTTTGAACTCGAAGGCCAAACTTACCTGTTGTTCCTTTTATCTCTTGACTCCCTACTTTAGCATTCCAATCCCCTATAATGACAAGAACATCTTTCCTAGGTGTCAGTTCTAGAAGGTGTTGTAAGTCTTCATAGAACTGGTCAATTTCAGCCTCTTCAGCATTGGTGTTTGGTGCATAAACGTGGATTGCTGTGATGTTATAAGGTCTGCCTTGGATTCGTATTGAAATCATTCTATCATTTTTCAGATTGTATCCCAGTACAGCTTTTCCCACTCTTTTGTTGACTATGAGGGCTACTCCATTTCTTCTATGGGATTCTTGCCCACAATAGTAGATATGGTAATCGTCTGAATTTAATTCGCCCATTCCTGTCCATTTTAGTTCACTGACGCCCAGGATGTCAATGTTTCTTCTTGCCATCTCCTGTTTGACCACATCCAGCTTACCAAGGTTCATAGATCTTACATTCCAGGTTCCTATGCAGTATTTTTCTTTGCAGCATCGGACTTTCCTTTCACTTCCAGGCGCGTCCGCAGCTGAGCGTCCTTTCGGCTTTGGCCCAACCACTTCATTAGCTGTGGAGCTACTTGTCCTTGTCCTCCGCTCTTCCTCAGTAGCATGTTGGATGCCTTCCGACCTGAGGGGCTCATCTTCCAGCATTAAATCTTTTAGCCTTTTGTTTCTGTCCATGGAGTTTTCTTGGCAAAGATACTGGAGTGGCTTGCCAGTTCCTGCTCCAGGTGGATCGCGTTTAGTCAGAACTCTCCACTATGACCTGTCCGTCTTGGGTGTCCCTGCACACAGCTTGGGTGGCCCTGCCCACAGCTTCTCTGAATTACTCAAGTCCCTTCGACACAACAAGGTAGCAATCCGTGAAGGGGATTTTAACCTACATGGACCTAAATGGCTTGGGTCCAAGCTATCTAAAAAACCGCATCTCCCTCTATGAGCCTGCTCAGGCATTAAGATCATCAAGAGAGTGCTTTCTCTCAGTCCCGCTACCCTCACAGGTGCGGTTGGTGGGGACACGGGAGAGGGCCTTCTCTGTTGCTGCTCCCAGACTCTGGAACTCCTTCCCACAGGAGGCCAGACTGGCCACATGTTTATTGTCCTTCTGGAAGCAGTCCAAGACCTTTCTCTTTAGGCAGACTTTTCCTTAATGACTGGCGGACTGAGAGGGGTTTTAAATGGATTGTTGTGGTCTGTTGTTTTAAATGTGTTTTAATATTGACCTTAGTTACAATTTTTAATATTATACTTGTTTCATTCTTTTTAAATATTTGTATACTTACTGTTTTTAGCTTTTAAATACTGTTTTAGTGATGTAAGCCACCTTGGGTTCTTTTGAGGAGAAAGGTGGGATAGAAATATTTTAAATAAATAAATAATCAATAAATACTGTCGTTCTCCCAGTAGATCCAGATTACTTTTTTCTCTTATTTGGTTTAGGAAAAAAAAGTGTTCCCTTTCCCTTCACTTGCTTCCCACTGTACACTGTAGCCTTCTCCCAGCAAATTTCTCCTAACAGACTCCAGGAGGCAGGCCCTTAGTAGCATTACTTAGTTAGTCTTTAAGGTCAATAAAGTCTGTCCACATTCTCTCTCACTCACTCACTTTCTCTCTCTCTAACCTCCCAAGGGCATTTTCCTAATTCTCAGGTTTTGGCCCTGATATCTCAGAGAATAGGATAACCATCAGAGAATAAAATAAGTGCAATTATCTATTTCTTAACATAATAAATACAGCTGTGGTGTTGGTGTCTCTTTCGTTTATTTCACTGGAATTTAACTGCAACAAGTTTATTCTGGGCCCAAGATATGAAGAGAGGTGTATGTGTATATGTAAGTGTAGATTTCTTTAATTAATTTCTTAAATGTTCATTATTGCAAGTTGAACAACTTATATCTGATGTAACTGGAGTCATGTTTTGCCAAAAAAATCCTCCTCCAAAGTCTCAGTCTCTCCCTCCATTTTTCTGCAAGAAGCCCTTGAGCCCTCCTGGCCTTCCTCTTTTATTCCGGCCTCCGCGTCACTCTCTCACTCATACAAGTGCCCCACATCAGCCAGCTGCCTTCACAAATATCTGTCATCCCCCCCGCCTTTCCTACCATGGCCTCAGATGGCCTACACTAATATATATATTAATTGTACTGTGGTGCATCTGACATAAAAAAGAAAGATTGATTAAATCGTCAAAGCCTATTCTGTGGCTGTAGCACCACTAATTTCAGATACATCAAAGAGGAAGAGGCAGAGAGAAAGTATGAAAAATGTAGAGAAGGGCAACCTGCATGCATTGCCCTTTTAGAAGGAATGAAATAGGTCCATGCCCATTGCCCCTCATTCCCTTGCCCACCCAATCCTGGAATAAAGACGCAAGACAACAGTATTGGTTCAAATACGGGCCACATTTTATTAATTAATCATCAAATTGTATTTGCCCTCCTTGGCCCAAGAAAAAAGGGGGGGGGCTGCTGTAGTGCGAAAACAGGTGAAAAGGTAGGGGTCTCCAAATACCCCTTGCTTGATCAATGGGCGAGTCCCCGACCTCAGGTTCCAGTGGTCTAACAGACTGCAGAAACCCGGCAGGCCGCTATAAAACACCCCCAGACCTCAAGCCATCTTTATTGATGACTGTTGGTCCGGAAGTGGCCCAGCGCATCTTTCCCGCACCGGCCCTGTAATCGCACGATTCCCAAAGCCGGGAGGTCGGATGCGCTGTTGGCTTACCTGATCTTACAATTGGGACACACCAAAACTACCTGTTTTCCACACTACCCGCCTGTGTGACCAGAATTACCACCACAATATCAACAGCCCTGCTCCAGTGTGGGATAGGCGAAAATTCCCCCCATCCAAACGCCAATCAGGATGAAGGTCAAAAATTCCTATCCGGCCCCAAAACGGCGACCATAAAATCACACTAGTATTAGGGAGGGCGGGTGGGTGCCCAAACGGGAAAAAGAGGGCGAACAAACAGAGAGCGCTCGTTTAAATACTCGCGCTCTCCCGCCCACGTCATTAGCGTAGCCAGCCAATCTTCCGTCCTCCAGGCTGATGGGCAAACGCCAGTGGCGTTGTTCCAGGTCGGTAAACCGACCGTCCAACGGCTGGGATCTTGCCCACCCAATCCTGGAATAAAGACGCAAGACAACAGTATTGGTTCAAATACGGGCCACATTTTATTAATTAATCATCAAATTGTATTTGCCCTCCTTGGCCCAAGAAAAAAGGGGGGGGGCTGCTGTAGTGCGAAAACAGGTGAAAAGGTAGGGGTCTCCAAATACCCCTTGCTTGATCAATGGGCGAGTCCCCGACCTCAGGTTCCAGCGGTCTAACAGACTGCAGAAACCCGGCAGGCTGCTATAAAACACCCCCAGACCTCAAGCCATCTTTATTGATGACTGTTGGTCCGGAAGTGGCCCAGCGCATCTTTCCCGCACCGGCCCTGTAATCGCACGATTCCCAAAGCCGGGAGGTCGGATGCGCTGTTGGCTTACCTGATCTTACAATTGGGACACACCAAAACTACCTGTTTTCCACACTACCCGCCACTGCATAGGGACTAGCCATAGCTATGTCCCATGCCCACCACAGAGCCCACCTAGCTCGGCTAGCAGGCCCCCTTTGATATCATTCAAAAAGATATCCAAGCCACTATCATCAAACATAAGGACAATAATAGATATCTTAGAATATTATGAATTGCACCCAGAAAAGCAGATGATGTTAATTTTTTTAGATGCAGAGAAAGCCTTTGATAATGTCAACTGGGAGTTTATGTTGTTACAGCTAAAGAAGATGGGAGTGGAAGGAAACTTCCTACAAACAATTAAGGCAATATACTCCAAGCAGGAAGCTAGGATTAAAGTCAATGGTAATTTAACGGAGAGCATACTAATTGAACAAGGCACAAGACAGGGATGTCCGTTATCCCCCCTTTTATTTATATTAACTTTGGAAATTCTAAACAGGCAGATAAGGGCCAATGAGAGAGTTAAAGGACTAAAAATTAGAGGTGAAGAATTTAAGATACAAGCGTATGCAGATGATTTGGTAATAATACTTGAAAATCCTCATGGAAATCTGGAGGAGCTTTTGAGACTAATAGAAGATTATGGACAAGTGGCAGGCCTTAAAATAAACTATCAAAAAACAAAATTTATGACTAAAAACATAAAGAAAGAAGATGTGGAAAAATTAGTGACAGAAACCAATTTTGAAGCAGTACAGAAAATTAAATATCTAGGAGTTATTATTACCAAAAAACCAAGCAACCTAATGAAAGAGAATTATTTGAGAATGCAGAAGGAAATCCAGAAAGATTTGGAAGAATGGAGTAAGCTGCAATTATCTCTGATGGGAAGAATCTCAACGATAAAAATGATGATATTACCAAAACTTCTATTCCTTTTTCAAAATCTGCCAATATTACTAAACTTCAAATATTTCAAGGATTTAGATCGTCTGATTGTGAAATTTGTTTGGAAGACTAAGAAACCAAGAATAAAACTCAGGTTGTTACAGGATTTGAAAGAAAGGGGGGGTTTAGGCATACCGAATTGGCTATTATACTATAAGGCTTGTGCTATGACGTGGATAAAGGAATGGATAACTCTTGTAAATCAAAGATTACTGAAATTGGAGGGGCATGATTTAAGAATGGGTTGGCATGCATATGTGTGGTATGGAAAATATAAGGAGCAATCACACTTTATGGAACACATTGTGAGGAAGGCTTTATACCTAGTGTGGCAAAAATTTCAAATACAAACCTACAAGAAAATTCCAATATGGGTAGCGCCTATAGAAGCATTTACTTTGAAAGTATTGAACCAGAAAGGGGCACTGCTAACATATAAAGAATTGCTTAGCAAAGAACAAAACATAAAAAATAAGCAAGAACTAGAGGTACTGGGGGTGGCAATAGATTGGTGGTCAATGAACAAATTGGAATCAAGATATAAAAAAGACAAAATTGTGGGTTTCTTTGAGGGTGAAGTTCAAGTGGATAAACTGTGGATCTATACTGATGAGAAAATAATTAAAAAAATGTATACATATCTATTGGAATATGAGATGGAGGATGAGAGGGTAAAGGAGACGATGATAAAATGGGCAAGCAATTTTGGTTACAATATTGATATTGATGATTGGACATTGATGTGGAAAGAATCCCATAAAATGATTAAGCCGGTAAATTTAAGAGAAAATATCCTCAAAATGTTCTATAGATGGCACTATACCCCTGTAAGGTTGGCAAAAATGTCAGAGGGTAATAGCAATGTTTGTTGGAAGTGTAAAAAAAAGCAGGAACCTATTATCATATGTGGTGGACATGTGAAAAAGTCAAGAGATATTGGATGCAGGTGTGGGAAATAATAAAAGAAATCATTCAACAGAAATTAAATTTTAAGCCTGAAATAGCACTGTTAAATATTGTGTCGGAAATCACTGATAAGAAAATCAAATATTGTGTAATGTATATACTTGTAGCTGCTAGGTTACTCTGGGCCCAAAAATGGAAAAGTGAAGAAACACCCACGATGGAGGAGCTCCTAAAGAAACTGTTGGATATTGCAGAATTAGATGCACTTTCAGAAGCACTACGTGAACAACCAAGAGACTATGTGAAACAAAGTTGGAATTTAATATATGTTTGGGCTCAGGAAAAGACAAAAATTTAGGGGAAAATGTTTTATGTTCATTATCTTTTTCAAGGCTCACTGGAAACCTGGGGAATCTGGGACTCAAAGGAGATTGGAATTTCTTGTCCTCTGAAGGGGGGAGGGGAGGGCTTATTTTGGGCTATTTTTTTATTCTTTTTCGTTTTTTGATATTTTATTCTGTAGTTCTGCTTAATAAAATAAATATCTATCTAAAAAAAAAAAAAAAAAAAAGATATCCAAGCCCGCATCAGACAGGTGGACACCATCATGTCTAAACAATTCGGCATTGCTCAATTGGATCCTGGGGTGACAAATCACCGATCCGAGGCTGCCAGAGCAGACCCCTCTACAAACCCTATTAACGCCCTGTCGGGCCTTGTTGACAGCAACAACACTCCGGGCGCCTCTCCAGGCTAGCCGTGGAATGATTGTGGACCAGACAATTCGCATCAGCGGGAACTTGATCTGCAACCATTTAAGGTCTCTCAAAATGTCCAAAATCAGTGCTTTTCCCGGTACTCCGGGTAAATCATTGCCTCCTAAATGGATTACTAAGACATCAGGTGGGGACTGGTGAAACGCCGTCATCCTTCCAAGCTGGATCCAGTGTAAGCCACGCACGCCTCTCCAAGACACGTGAGCATGGGCACCAAGCCCCAAGTCAGTCCCCAAATAGGACTTGGCAGCATAACGTGCTGCCCAATGCACAAAGCTGTGGCCGACGATCAACACGTGCTTCCGGCTTCCAGTCCCCAATTCACCTGCAATGACAAAACAAAACAACTTCCCCTACACATTAGGTAAGGCTCTGATGTACCTTCGGTAACTGGCCGAAGACCATCGGCCCAACTTTTTGATTTGATCAGTGCCATACCCAAGGGCTGCTGCTGTGGATGCTGCTCCTATCCTAAACGAATGTGTCCCAAATCTCATGCCCTTGACCCCTACTCTATCCAAAGCTAAATCTGTGAGTTTCCAAAATTGAAACTTCGTCAATGGAGACCTATCAGCATGTTGCAAAAAATAACCAGGCTCCTGGCCTCTACATGCCAGGAAAGCCTGGGTGGCCTTGACAGGGCAAATAGGCTTAATACCGCATTGCCCCAGGATCAATAACTGCCCTTTACCCTTCTGGTCAGCCTTTGATCTTCTGATTGTAATCTTTAGGCTGCCATCCTGAATAAAAACGTCACTCAGCTGTAATGCATATCTGGAGGTGTCCGCCTTTCCCTTAGCCACTAACTCACTAACCCGAAGGGCACCAAAAAAGGCTATCAAAGCCGCTGCTTTAAATAACGCCACTTCATATTGGTCCCTGCACCATTTTTCCCATTGATCACATATTTTTTCAAGAAGGAGCGGGGAGATGGGTGTCCTGGAATCATACACCCTTCCCCTCTCCTTGGACCACCCTTCCAGCATTTTCTTAATCCTATAATCGACAGTACCATCCGCATGGCCATTGATCTTAGCATAAAAGGCCAGTGCCGACAGTTTACCCTGAATAGTACTTGGCGCAAGCCCCTTCCTATGTAGAAAAACCATAAACTGTTGTAAGTGGTCTACAGGAGCTGGCCATAATTGCTCTAGTGCCATAGAAGCCCTAAACTCCTTAAACTCGCCTGCTGTAATCAGATAACCCTTCTTGGTTCTGGGAGCCAATGCCATACCTATCGCTCTTGATGCTTCTTCACGCCAATCTGCCAGACCTCCGATGGAAGAACTTCTGGCAATTCTCTGGCTTCTGGGGCTAGCTCCCTGAACCGATCGATCTGTTGGCGTGAAAGAGCATCAGCGATCCTATTATCAATACCTGGGACGTGCCGGGCATGCACCAATACATTAAATTGCAATGCCCTTAGAGTAAAAGCTCTAACTAGCTCCATGACCCTATCAGAGTGAGATGATAGGTTGTTTATGATGTAGACAACCGCTTGGTTGTCACACCAAAAACAAACCACGGCATTGGACCATTCTTCGGCCCAAAGCCAAAGAGCCCCAACTATCGGAAAAAATTCTAAAAATGTTAAATCCCTCGTGATGCCCTCTCTGTGCCATTCATCCGGCCATGTGCCGGCACACCATCGACCATGGAAATAAAAACCAAATCCCCATGACCCAGCAGCATCCGAATGCACTTGGAAGTCAGCTCTCAAATTGAGCTCGGATCTCCAAAATGAGACCCCATTAAATTCTTCCAAAAATTGTTTCCAAACAATCAAGTCCTCTCTCATACCCTTGGTTACCCTAGTTCTATGCATTGGTCGTTTAAGACCTCTCATGGCAGAACAAAAATGCCGCAGAAAGGCGCGGCCTGGAGCTACCACTCTACACGCAAAGTTTAAATGCCCCACTAATTCTTGTAACTCCTTGAGAGTCACTTTTTTCTTCCCAAATAACTCACTGACTCTAACTCTAAGGTCTTCCAATTTATTGTGGGGCAATTTTGAAGTTTGCTGCATGGTGTCCAGCTCAATCCCGAGAAAAGTGAGGGACGAGGCCGGTCCCTCCGTTTTCTCCTCCGCGAGAGGTAAGCCAAGCTCCCTCGCCAAAGATTGGAATTCCTCTAATATCATCCTACACTTCCCAGAATTCCCTTCACCACAAAAAAGAAAATCATCAAGGTAATGAGCTGTTGAATTGCAGCGCACCCTTTGTCTGATTTTCCACTCAATAAAGGTGCTAAACTTTTCAAAGGCAGCACATGAGATCGAGCAGCCCATGGGTAAAGCCCTGTCCATGTAGTACGAACCCTGGAACTGAAAACCTAATAGATTGAAATCAAGGGGGTGAACTGGCAAAATCCGAAACGCTGATTGGACATCACATTTCGCCAGCTCAGCCCCTACCCCGCAGGCCCTTACCATATTAACCGCCTCATCAAATGAGGTGTATCGTACTGTGCACAATTCCGAAGGGATGGCATCGTTGACCGACTCCCCCTCCGGAAAGGACAAGTGGTGAATCAATCGAAATTCACCCGGGGCCTTTTTGGGCACTACTCCTAAAGGGGAAACTCTCAAATTCGCTACAGGAGGCTCAGGAAAAGGTCCTAGGACCCTTCCTTCCTCCACCTCCTTACCAATCTTTCTTTGAACAATGCCCTCCATGCCAATTACTGATCGGAGGTTTTTTGCCATGAACGCAAAACGATCCCCTAATGCAGGGATCCTAAAACCATAACGAAAACCCTGAACTAAATAACGTGCATCACCCCTTCGTGGGTACGTCTGTACCCACGCCTCCAACACCTCAACCTTGATTGGGGTGGGTCCCCTTAGCAGAGGGACCGCTACCCCCTTCGGGCTTTTTCCCACCTCCTGCTCCCTTGGTCGGGCGTTGCCCACCAGATTTGAAGCAAGATGAGTTAGGGTGCCTGCCTCCACATGTGATACACTCATGTCTAAATCTACATGGGTATCTAGAGCATGACCCTTTGTAATTATAATCGTAGCAGGGTAGACGGGGTTGAACCGCCTGCCCCGCTCCAGGGCGGGATGTAGGAGTGCCAGCTGATCTTTTATTCAGATGGCCACAGTCAAACCTATCTCCTGCCATAGGCCTAGCCGGTGTCATATACTGCAGCCATAACCCCGGCTGAGGCTCATCCCAACGCAAATGGGGATGAATGGCACTCTTCATACGAAAGGCTTGGTCATAAAGGAGCCAAGCCTGCCCCGCAAAATCACTGTATGCTCTGCAAATTATGTCAAAGTATTGCAATAAAGCTGAAGCCTTCCACGGTTGAACCTTCACTAATACCCCAGCATATATTATAAAGCCTGGAACCCAATTGGTCCAATTCCTTTCCGGTTTTTTACGTCTAAGCTTCTCTTTTTCCCTTTCATTGTCTTTATCAATTTCTTTGATGTCCAATTCTCGATTCAGAAGATCAAAGAAGTCCACAAATTCTCCCCTCCAAATGTTTTCCTTTGTGGCCGGGGTCAAATGATCTCCCACAGGAGTAGAATAGTCCGCATAAGGCAAAGCCGTCAAGGGGACAGTATTAAACCCCGTGTTGGGGACTGACGGGTGCTGTGAAACACAGCTGCCAACTCCACACCCTGATGTACTAGCTGAGGGAGTGGTAGTATGTTGCATACCCCACCCACAACATTGCGCATTGGCAGAGGGCCATGCCATACCGTGTCCTCCCATGGACGGAGCATTGCAAGGTGTGCGTGCCGCGTGACAGCAAGGAGAGCCTCCTGCCCATGGCCAGGCGGAGGAAGGTGCCAGAGCACTGTGTGAACTGTGCGACTCACCAGAACACCCTACCGGCGTCGTGTAAACCTCCACTGCCTGAGAAGTGTTAGGGCCAGCCTCCTCCGCCGCAATCTGCTCAGGATTCTCATCAGCCAATGCCTCCGGCGTCTCTATGGTATTCCTCTCCTGCACCTGTGTAGACTCAATAGCAGCAAAACGGTCCATCAGGTCTTGAGTCAAAGCCTTTAACTCATTCTTTCTGCGGCTCTTAGTGTCCCTACCTGACCGGCGAGGAGATACCTCACGTTGTAGAGATACATGCTTTGCCACCCTCTGCGCTTCTAGGGCTACCATTTTCTCTTGTAACCTTTTCAGCATTGACCATGATTCATCCTCAGAGGATGACTGCTGTGGTGACACTTGTGGTACAGGTCTCTTTTTCGCCGGGGTTTTGCCTTTACCTTTACCCTTCTTCGAAGCCATAATGACCCTAATTGGTCCAAGGCTCCCTTACCTGTTCAACTGAACTAACACCCTGAAACTGTTCACTAGTAAATGTCACCCCACAAAGCTTTATCCTTGTCCCAATCCAATAATAATAACGCCCTTACATATAAATCAACCTCAATATCTACTGATCAATCAATTATGACAAATAATTAACTGTAGGTCAATATATATATATCCAAATTAATTAACCTTTTAATTATTTATTATTGATATATAATACATAAATACTCTTATGTATTTATTTGTATATATAAATATATTGTTATTATTATTATTTTAATACTATATAACTTTTACTTCTAGCCCCTCAATTAATTCTACCAACCCAATACATATAAATTTATTCCTGTATTAATCTACCTATTGATTTTACTATTATAACTATAACACTAATCAAGAGATTCAATGACCTATAGATATTATTATTATTATTATTTTTAGCAATTAACCTGTGATGAACTGTATTCAATGCAATGCAATCAATATACACAATCTTATTATTAACAATTAACCCAAAATCAATTTATTCTAGGTAAACAAACAACCAATATGATTAATATTAATTTATCACTTAAATATCGATCAAATAGTCCTATAAAGGAAACAATTAATTAATACCGCTCACAAATCAAAATGGCGGGCGAGAGAAAAGGGGCGCGAAAATTAGAAATATAAAATGGCGTCCCACAACTACAGAGCAGGCAGACCAAACCTAATTGACAGCTCTTCTCACCCAATATCTGTCAAAAACACCACTGACCAGAATAAATCAAACCTCAGACATACAGGGTGACTCAGAATTCAATAGGGCACGCTTTAAAAGACTACAAGCCCTCTATATTAAATAAAACAGCTAGTCACTGGATGGAGTGCTGTGGGGATAGGGACATCCAGTCATAAAGGCTCCAAGTGCCTTCTGTCCTTAAATAGACCCTCACAATTGACCTGGTTATATAGCTGTCAAGGCAGCACAAGATGTATTAAAAAGGCTTCCTGCTTTGACAGGTCGCCTCCACACAGCGGGCGCAGACCACGCCGCCGCTTCCCTTCACTCCCGCTAAGATTCCTGCTGGCAATATTTTTGACAGGTCGCCTCCACACCGCGGGCGCAGACCGCGCCGCCACTTCCCTTTACTCCTTGCTTTGAAGGTCCCACAAGTTACTTCGTACTAAAAGGCTCAATCTAATTAAGGTAAATAGATACAACCCAGGAAGGGAGCTGCCCTTCCAAACCCAAAAACCGCTGCTTCCTCCGAAATCCTGAAGACGATCGCTCTTTCCTCGGTCACCGTCACTCCGACCCTGGTGCCCAAACGGGAAAAAGAGGGCGAACAAACAGAGAGCTCTCGTTTAAATACTCGCGCTCTCCCGCCCACGTCATTAGCGTAGCCAGCCAATCTTCCGTCCTCCAGGCTGGTGGGCAAACGCCAGTGGCGTTGTTCCAGGTCGGTAAACCGACCGTCCAACGGCTGGGATCTTCTGTGTGGCCGCCTGAAGAAGCTACTTTTCTCACTGATAAGGTTGGGACTTTCTCCTGGTAACTGGAAAGGTAGGGGGAATGAAAATAAAAGCAAGCAATACTAAACACCCATCTCTGCAGATGGCCACTGCCTTGACCAGAAGCATTTCTGTTCACCATTCAGTGTATGAGGCTGATTTGCCAATTGTGTATCTCCACTCATGGGAACGTGCCGGCATTCTCTTTTGCATTTCTCCATTCATGAGAATGAGCTTTCTCACAAAGAACTTGAGATACACAAATACCATCATAAACACAGACAAGGATTGGACTTGAGTGACCCCAAAAGGTTGCAGTGTGTGTCAAGCACTAATCTCTGTGCCTGCCTGCCTGCCTTCCTTCCTTCCTAGGCAGTTTACATCATTAAAATATAGTATTAAAGCTAACAACGGTGAGTATACAAATACTAAATAGAATCAAACAAGACGATACTAAAAAACATAAGCAACACCAAAACACATTCAGAGCAGTAAGGTACAAAAATCTATTTAAAAACCTCTCTCAGAGAGCAAGTCACTGAGGGAAAGCTTGCTTGAAGAGAAAGGTCTTTGCCTCTTTGAGGAAGGACAGCAACGATGGGACAAGTCTGGCCACTGGTGGGAGGGAGTTCCCAAGTCTGGGAGCAGCAACAGAGAAGGCCCTCTTCTATGTACCCACCAAATGTACCTGTAAAGGTGGTGGGACCAAGAAAAAGGTATCTCCTAATTGTCTTAACACTCCAGCAGGCTCATAAAGGGAGATGCAATCCTTGAGCTAGCTTGGGCCAAAGCTGTTTAGGGCTTTATAGGTTAGAATGAAGACTTTGAATTCTGCCCGAAAATGGATTGGCAACCAGTGGAGCTGCTGTAACGGGGGGTTGTGTGATCCCTGTGTCTGGCCCCAGTCAGCAACCTGGCTGCTGTGTTTTGGACCTACTGAAGTTTCCTGACTCTTTACCTAGGCATTGATGGAGTCAGGGACCAATGTACTTTGCACACAGAAGCTCATGAATGTTGCATAACTAGGAAAACATACTTTTTTGGGCTATAATTCCCAGAATTCCCCAGCCAATGCTGATATCCTACCCTGGATTTTCCATCTCCCATTAACTGTAAAAAACAAACAAACAAAAAACAAAAAAAAAACCTGGTGTGTGCAGGCAGATCAAAGTTGAAAAGGAGGGAGAATGAATATCCTGCTCTTCTTTGCCCAGCTTTGTTTGAAAATAGACCACCAATCGTTGAAGTGGTTGCTATTTGAAGCACAAGGCTTTGTTTCTGTTGCTGGATCAAAGCTTTCCTCTTGCATTAAAAGCAGGAGCAAAGTGTCAGAAGCAGGAGGCAGAGGTGAACAAATATTGAGGTTTCTGAGATTTTGCAGTAATGTTTTGACATTGTGGAAGCACATCTGGGAGTAACTCTATTTGGGGGAATGCACTTTGCTTCTTCTATGAAAGCTGTGGTTGTTATATATGACTGTTTCCATTATCTTGGTTTTTGGATTCTCATGGGAAACAAAAATGCCTCTTATTCCATTTCTAGATGGAAACCTGAAAAGAAGGGAACAAAGTCCCTAAAAATCTATACCTGTGTAGCTGTTTGTCAATAGTTTCTGAAGTACAACATAAGTATTGCTAAATTGCTCTCTTGTCTCCCTTTCTACCATGGATCTAGCTATCCCGTGCTCACCTGTACTCTGTTTGTCCAAACATGGTCAACAGGCAGCTGGCCTGATTGATATAGTTGTACCTGAAGCCAAAGAAACACTTTGTTTGAAGATTAACTGCTCATAGGCTCAAGAATGCCACTAATCTTCTGTAAATGGAATGGGTGAGTCTGAAAATTCTTTGATAATGTTCTAAGGATTTAACCAGATATCTGTGAAGATTCTCAGTCATCCAGGTGCAGTTATCTGGAAGTTGAGTCATAGCAACTGGACTTCTTCCTTATTAGGTTGAAACGTTTTGATACTCATCCAAGTAGCTTATTCAGTCTGAAGAAACTACTTGGATGAGCAGCATGAAACTTGGCAATTCTTCAGTCTGAAGAAGCTACTTGGATGAGCAGCGAAACATTTCAACCTAATAAGGAAGAAGTCCAGTTGCCATGACTCAACTTCCAAATGATTTAACCAGATGAATCAATATTTGATTTACAGCAGTCTGGGGAGAACTGTAGGTTGTTCACATGCCAGTAAGCTCCTAGATCCATTATTCTACACTTTTGGCTAGAACTAAGGGGAAATGGAATGCCACAACATCAAAGGGAACATTGGTTCCCTAGCACTGATTTTACAGGACAGTGTGGTATGGTGGACAGGAACTAGACATACTTGTGGGCTTCAATGCATACTGAGAACAGGATTCACAGAGGCAGGCATAGTTGGCAGCAGGTACTTGAAAAGGCAGATACACCCAGGGGAAGGCTAGTGTGCTGCAGCAATATAAGTTGCTTGAGTTGCAACTTATTATGCTAAGGAACAGGACTACAGCCAATATATACTTACACACATACATCCCACATGCTTGAGTGCAATGGGTAAGAGCTTCATCCTCTAGAGCTCAGTTGACAAGGGCACCCAGAGCAAAATCACCTGTAATGAATGGCATAGACAGGAAGTACATTTTGAAAGAGGTGGTAGTTCATCAGATGCCAAAACACTTAGGACTTTAAAGGTAAGATCTACCATCATAAATGGAGCCTGGAAATGACCAGTAGCTAACACAAGGTGAACAGTACTGGAGTGTAATGCTTTGCCTCCTTACAAGAGTGTGTCAACAGTGTTTTACAGCAGTCTACATCTTTGGGTACCTCTTTAAAGGCAGCTCCATATAGAGAACATCAAAGAAGTCCTGCTGATTCTATATGAATGACCATGTATGAATGAGTTTGTGCAACCATCTCCAAGTGAAATTGGCAAGAGGCATTCCTGGGGCGGTAGATATTAGAAACAGGTCCTCACTGGAGCTAAAAGCAAGATAATGTTAGATAGGCACGATCAAAATAGCCTTTTATGTTGGAGAACTCAGACTTCAAAGGAATCCTTTGCTTAAGCCTTGAAGACCAATCACAAAACGAAACAAGCTATTTTGCAAACACCAGGAGATGAGTGTCTGTTGTCATATAAAAGGATTTCCCTTTTCTATAAATGAGTTATATATAAGGTTTCTTTTTTGCCCCCGATCAATACCATGGTTTGTTCTTCTTTTTTTATGCCCAAGACAGCTTGCAGTAGTCAAAAGCATGAAAACAACAACAACAAAGAAATTAAAAAATACCATAAACTGATTGAGACGTAACAAAAAAAAAAAGCATTGGAATTATTATATCTATATATGTTTGTGTGTGAGGTTTAAACTTAGGTAATTTTATATTTATGAACTGATTAGGCAATTTTGTGCTTATGAACTGATAGGGCAATTATTTTTTATTCAGTAGGTTCAGGTGTTTGTAGAATGATAATTATTTTATTTGGAAAAGCTATTAGACCATTTTTAGTCTGTCTCCACCATTGCTCATCATTGTTACATATTTGTTTATATTTTTTCTTAATAAGCGGTAAGTTTATTTTCCAGCATTTGGGTGGATTTTAATGGCCCTTTAAAAGCCTAGTAACACACATGGTTTATGGACCACAGTAACAGCCCAAGAATACCCTGTTAAATTATTCTCATTAGCACATTTTATGTTGGTTCTCTTCTAATTGCATTGTAGCTATAATGCGGTCAACTTACATTCACAACTGTAATTAAAATGATGCTGATGGATCTCATATGCCTTCTCCCCTCCACAATTTAATTGATGCTGAAATTAGGTCTTTAATATTAATGCAGCATTTGAAATCTTTAGACAAATGTTAAGTGTAACTGTTTGGGGATATGAGTGCAAAGTACTTGTTAACTGCTTACTTTCTAGTGTTCATTGTTTTATTTGTCTTGGTTGAGCTAGAGTCTCAGGTTGCCTTCATTTTGCAAACTGAAAATGGGGTTCAGCTGAAAATGAGGTTCCCCAGGGAACTCTGGGGAGTGCAGTTCTTTGCAGAGCGCTAGGGTTTATGTCACTTAGATGCCGTTAGAGCACATGTAAGAACTTATAAATGGTCTGAGACACACCTATAAGGAAATTGAATTGAATTTCAGTTCCCTTATAGATTTGTGTCAGACCATTTATAAATTCTTACATGTGAAACTTGGCAATTCTGTGTCTTAACATAGATCGGGCTGAATAAATCACATTCACCCAGAGCCATTCAGTAGGCAATTTTATAGATTTTTTACTTTTCTAAGAGATGTGCCTTTTAAGGCAATAAGCACCTGCATTTTAAAACTATATCTGCTCCTGTGATTTTCAGACATGATTATAACATGATTTTAGTTCTGCCTGCAATTTAAATTTTGCTTTTGAATGTACTTCTGTTTGGAGCTTTCCATAGCTGTAAGAATTTTAGGTAATAGTCATACCTGCAGCTTTCAAAAGTTACAAGAATAGATTTTTGTTTAAGCATTTGTGCCTATAGTTTTTTCATAGCTCTAAGACTGATTTCTGTATAACTGAAGTAAAAGTGCCTGTGTCTTTCCAGAATGTTATATGTTTTCAATAACTTTTGGATTGTTTTACATAATAGCAATGTACATAGATGAACAAAACTTGCAAAGTTCGGCAATCTGATGTTGCCGGGAATCATTTTAATAATGAAACTACTTATACCTGGATACTCGGATGAACTTTGATATGATTGTCATAGTTGTCCGATTTCATACTGGAATTAACCTCTTCAGGGATAAATGTCAGCTGAGATGAACACAGGCTTCCGATTTTTCCTAGAGGTCTATGAAGGTCTATTGGGCTCTTAGGAAGCTGTTCAAGCATCAGATTTTCTAACTTGACAGGTCAGGGGATCCATTTGGCTACTGCTAGGAATTATCAGAGGGTGCTTTGCTTCTAACCACTCTGAGTTGATAAAGGGAGGATGGAGATGATTTCTTAGTAGGGTCTTCTACTGTAACTAAGTTTTTGTTCAGGTGGTGTTTACGCCTATTGTTTTGCTGATTGCATTACCTACTTTCTGGGAGAATACTCCATTGTCTGGAGTTATGTTTCCTGTCATTTCCCATGTCTTATTTGAGAATCTGACCAGCCAGGCTTTGTTTTTGTTTTTTCCATTTTCTGATTAATTCTTCCCTGTATTGGGACTGTAACATCCCAAAAACAAAAACAAAACAAAACCTTCCCTTCCAGATGGGTTTCCTCATGAAGCAGCCTCTCTGTTCAGTATGTGCATTCACAAATATAAACACACAGAAAGAGAAACCTTGGAGAGGGAAAAAGTTTTGCAGAGGAGTTAGTTGTCATTTGGTAACATTCTCCAACAGAATCCTTGGCATCTACCAGGTGTAATAAAAAAAAAAATAAAGGATGAAGGGAAGAAAGATGTATCATTGAGAATATCCAGACATTGCTCCTTAATGTATCCCTAGACCTTGTAGATTTATGTTTCCTGATACATTTTCTTGCAACTAATTTCCAAACATATCATAATCATCCTCCCCAAAGCCTTGGAAACAGAAATATAAATACAAATGAAAGGTGGAGTGTGGGAAGCTCCTGCCCAAGGCCGTTCGTTGTTATCTGTTACAGTGACGTGCAAACACTCCTGGCAGAGAAGCAGCAGCTCCCAGCGGGCGGGGTGACCTCTCATTCTGCCTTTTCCCTTAGAGTTAGGGAATAGGTTCAAAGACTTTCTCCAGCCAATCCTAGTGGCGATTAGGTAACCAGTATCCTATCTGAATTCTCACAACATTCTGTGTAATCGTGCTAAGTTAATAAAAAGAGTTCTCAAGGCGTTGCTTTTAAGCTCCGCTGGCTTGGACATCTGTGGTCGACTTCTTTGTACTTTCTCTAAAGTTAATTGCCTTCCTATTGTTCCGTGATCACCTACAGTGGAGATCCAGTAATTGGACATCTCTCATTGCCCTGATTGGTGGGACACCTACTGCTTTCAGCTGCATTGTGAGGTGAACAACCAAACATTTAAGGAAGACTGAGAAGCAATATGCATTATTATACAAATATGGATCTTGATTCTTCTTTTTTTTCCAGGGTGGGGGCATAGTAAAACCCCTCTTCCTCCTGGAAACCTTTATGGATGATACTTCACTTTAAGGTGTGCAGCATTAAGATGATGAAACAGGTAGTAGTATATTCCATCTCTGTATTTCACCTGAGAATGGGGTTTCCCCCACTGTCAGAAATAGGAAGGCATGCTACCTACAGGAAGGCACAATTCATAGAATCTCTTTCCAATATGAGTGCCTTTTGGCAAGGATGAGGAACTTGTTGGAGCCAGGCTGGCTATGGATGGTGGCAGCTAAAGTCCAGCAGCAATAGACCCATGGATATCTTTTTGTGTGGAAGAAAATGCCTGGATACTTGGACCTGGACAGGGCTTGTTTCTCATTAGCATAGGCAGAGTGAAGTAACTACCTTAGCTAGCCGATTTGGGATCAAATTAAAAGGCAGCAAGTATTTCTTTTCCTTTATTTTCCTTATATTTGTTACTGTCATGAGTAAGGAGGAAGTCTATGGGATTTTTTTATTTTTTATTTTTTGGGGCCTCATGTGCCAAATTAAGTTGGTTGTTTTGAAGTAATGAATTTGGCACACTCGTTTATTAGGAACACAGGAACCTGGCTTATATTTGGTCCATCTAGCTAAGGATTATCACCTATGACTGGTAGTGGCTCTCCAGATCTCTGGCAAGAATCTTTTCTGCCTTTAACTGGAGGCGCTGAGGACTGAATATGGGACATTCTGTAAGCCAATTCAATGTTCTACCAGTGAGCTATGACTCTCATTGTTCTGCCACAGATAGCGGAACAATCTGTGGGCCATCTCTGCACCAAACACTTGATTACTAGCTTGCTATCCATTGTGTTGGGGACCATTGTCACCTACCAAGCAAGAAAGCCGCCTTCTTGAAGCTGTTATCAATGCTGCTTTACAAAGGTGAGCAACCTTATTGTGTGGTAACGCAGCAATAACCAAAGTAGTTAGTCTCTTGGTGGTTTCATACAAAAACCCAATTTAATAGTTTTTATTAGCAACAACAATAATAACTTTGCCACTGCAGAATGAAGGGATGTAGCCCTCATTACCTCTTTTTCTTTTGCTGTTTTGCATAAAGGACCAAGGTTCCTTCCACCACAATCCAAATGGAGAGGGAAAAGACGTTTTGTTCTCTGAGCTGTAAGTACCTGCAAGCTACGAGCAATAGCAAGCTCCTGTCAAGAGACAACCTCTTTCAAAGTGGGAGGGGAAGTCCAGTGCTGAATTGAGTTGGGTCTCTGAGGGGATGTTAGCCAGAGTCCAGCAAAAAAGGAAAAGAATTATCAGAAGGTCCTTCCATAAATTAAAGCCTTAGCAGGTCAACAGCACAGTCAGGGAGCAAGCAGAGGTGCAGTCATGAGGCAGTCTGGGTTGGATCTATGGGGTTCTACCAGAGAAGGGACACTGGGTGGGATGTTGAAGTCCAGCAACTCTGGAGGGTCAGAAGTTGCTCTTTGCAGTAGAGATTTCTGAGAGTGACAGTTCTCCTGTGTCACCCAAAAAGGAGTCACTATCAAGTAAGAAAACCATAAGGCAAGATCAGATATACGTGACTTCTCCAGGTTTTTTTTAACTTTACGGGAATCCTTGTACAGGATGGTTTCAATGGATTGCCTATATCTATATCTATATCTACCATTAAAACGGCTCAGAATTCACTGGTACACCCATAGCAATTCATCTGCGAATTGCTGAATGTGCAGCCAGCATAACTTACTCCCAGGTAAGCGTGTATAGAATTGGAGTCTAAATATGTTGCAGCTGTGTTGGCCTGTAGTTTGCTTTGCCTTGAGCAGTTGATGTGGGAAGTTTCCTTAGAGAAATTGCAATTTGCTTCTGAATCCCCAGAAAATACTGCATAAGACATTTTGGATTCAGCCAATATAATTACACCCACTCAGAGATGCACTTCATTTGATTGAAGCCCCTATCAATATGAGGCTAGTCATCATTCCTGAGTATGTTAAAATGAACTCTGGATTATGGATATCATATTGTTCACTCAATTTCCCTCCGTGAAATCAGTCAAGCAGTCATAATAGAGATTATGGGGGGGGGGGAGGGGGAAACCCTACAAAAATATTTCCCAATCTCTGTTGCCAAGAACTTCCTCTAGCTCTAGTTCTTCCATTAGACAAAATGAGACAGTTGCTCTTGCCAGCAAAAAAACTAGGTGGTGTGGTAGGAACAGCAGTGGTAGCCCTCTGACTGTTCCTTTCTACTGGAGAGTAGTACTGTTTCGGCAACCTGCTGTCCTCAGGTCAGGTGTATATTGTTGTCCCAGAATGGGAGCTGAAGTAAGACTGAATGGCTGGTCTGCTCAAGAAATGGGGCAGAGGGGGGAGCATCATCTTTTATCTTCAGTTGCAAAGTATTATGGCCCAGCCTTGCCTATGTATGCCCTTTTGAAAATGCATGATATGATGAAAACATTTTAGAAAGCAAAGCAAAGCAAAGCATGCTGCTTATATACCTCCCATAGCGCTTCAAGCACTCTCTGGGCAGTTTACAAGTTAATTATACAGGCTACACATTGCCCCGCCACCGACCTTGGAAGGATAGAAGGCTGAGTCAACCTTGAGCCAGCTACCTGGGATTGAACCCCAGGTCCTGAGCACAGTTTTGGCTGAAGTACAGCAGTTTAACCACTGTGCCACAAGGCATACCTGTCTACACTGTAGAATTCTCCTCTGTCCCTCTTCTCCAAGGTATCTTGGGAACTGTTATTCAGTAGAATGTAGTAGAGCTCTTTAGCAGAGAATTCTGAGTGCCTCCCAACCTACAGATCCCAACTTCCTTAAGAAGCAGTGGCAGTGCAGTGTTACCAAACTGATGGAAGTGATCAAGGAGGAATCTTGCCAGTATTTTGCCTCTAGAGTTACCTCTGAGCAAACCCTGACATTACTGTACCTTTGACAAAACCACTCCTCCTGAATGTTTCATCCTGGTGGAAATAGCACATTCGTTCTGTGATTATGTCACATTTCATGCTGTTATCCTGAGGTGTAGATATCAGTTTGGCTGTCGGTTTCTCCAGATGTGCAGACTTGAATCGACACTCCTTCTTGTAAGAACTTTTAGAAATTTCCCAGAAATTTCAGATGGATAACCAGGTTGGTCTGGATTTTTCTTTTTAAAGGAAAAAGGAAAAAGTCTTGTGTTACCTAAATACTGCTTTATTTGGCAGAAGAGTTCATGCACTGTGGCCCACATTTTCAGATGTGTGACTGTACTCATTTATGAAGTCCATTAAAGCTTCTGCCAAGGAAAACCTGTATGTCTTTAAGATGCCATAGGACTTGTCGTTGGTGGTGGTGTTTTTGTTTGGGATCCTGGAAAATGTAAATTTGAGGTCCAAGTAATAGAGTATTATTTTCTTACAGGATTAGAATGCCAGGGAGATTCTGAGAAGCACCACTAAAATGTCACTGACAGATTCTTACTTCCCTAATAAAAGAGACATTCCTCACTATTTTGTTTAAACAAATATACACACTCACAAGAAAGAGAAATGTGAAGTTATTTACTCCTGCAGTGTTCTTTTAACTGGCAGAACACTTCAGCTGTGGCAAACCATTTTGTTTTTTGTTGACTACCAAATAATAAGACAATTCATTTATTGACCTGCAAAAACAAAGCTACATCAAAGGGAAAGGGTGCTGCATTATTTGAAATGGAGTCGGTTCATGTCTGCATTTTCTACCCCATGACTGTGATAGATAGACATCACAGGGTACTGCTTGCTGAATCTGATGGAAAACAGGAACGATGTGCAGTATTGTGTAAAGCTGAAACATGAAAGCAAGAAGCTAGATGTGGAGGTGATGTTCTTAAGTGGCATATTATGGCCAAATTTCAGCTGCTGCTGAATTTCAGAGCAGTGAACACAGGAGAATTATGTTGGTATTTTCTCCTTTATAACTGCAATATTGATGAAAATGTCTTTTTTGAAACCAGACTCTGTCGGGACTTGGGCCGTAAAATGAGAATCGGCATGTTTGTCTTTCAAAAGCATTTCCAACGTCCTGCTATGTGTGTGAGCACTTGTAGAGATAAGCTGAGCTGGAAAAGCTTGGCTTTTTTGCACTAAGTCCCAGAATCCCCCAGCCAGCATGGCTGAGAGATTCTGGGAATTGTAATCCAAAAAAGTATCTTTTCCAAGATTTTGTGATGAGTCTTTCCTGGATGAAAGATAAACTCCTCCACAGACTTAGGGATGCTGGAGGAATTCAGTCAGTGTGAATTATGTCATGCCTTCAACTGTATGTCTAGAATCATTGTAAAGATGAGAATATTATTATCCTTTGGATCTCACAGTTCTGCATTTTCTGACACCATTCTCAGCTGGGGGGATGTACTTAAAATTATAATTTTAGAGGAAACTACATTTAGAGATGCACAGTTTGAGCAAAAATATATATTTTAAACATGCATTTTGTGAGCAAAAGCACTCCATTATGTAGACCAATACATTTTTATTGCAGATTTTAAAAACAATATGTTAATATGGTTAAGGAGTAAAACAGATTTATGGATGAACTCATGAAATTAAGACAGACTAAAAATATATCCATCCCTATTGTAGACATTTTCTAGATGAAGAAAATGATACTCAGAACAACTGGCAGTTATAATGAATGGGTTCAATGTCCAGCACTGGGGATTCCAGATGTTAAAGTGATTTGTCCTACAAATCTGCCTGAGTTATGTGGGTTTTCAAGGTAGGTGAGATGTTCAAGGAGTGGCTTGTCATTGCCACTCCTAGTGAGTTTCCATGGTAAAGTGAAGTTGTGACTTTCACCCAGGCTTCCCTGAGGAACTGAATAGTACTCCTCCATCCTCACCTCCATGAATGACAGACTACTCTTTTGAAGCAAAATGGTGTTTATTAAACTGGGATGGGGTTGACCAACTAAAGAAGATATTACTTTCTCACTCCCGGCAGCACTAGTTCCCCAGCCTTGTTTTATTCACAAGAGAAAGTCAAGTCCCTGTGAGGGACTTGGCTTCTTCCACCAGCCCCTCAGTCTCAGTATGTACAATCCTCAGTCCCAGGCTGCCTTACCATCTCCTGGCTCCTTGGAGGGAAGGATAATAAATCCACAGTGCTAGCAAACCATGTGTTGAGCTCTGGGTGTTAATCCAGGCTGATTCTGGGTCCTGGGATTTGCCCCATCATCTCTTCCTGTCACTACTGCCCTCATCTCATCACTTGCACCAGTCTCTGTCAGAGGAGAACTTGGCTTCCCTGTTCTCCGTATCTCCCTTCATACCCTCTTTCCCCCAATATGAAGGCTTAGGTGGAATATGGGTTTTTTCCAATGTCTCCCCTTTCTTTTTGGGCAATCTAAATTGGACCAGTACCCCAGTCCAGGGATCTTCCTTATAAACATATTCCCATTCATCTGGGGGTTCAGGTTTCTCCTCTGGGGAGCTCTCAGCCCAATAGGTCTTGGACCATTCCTCCTGGGTGTCATCCCATTCTACCTCCTCTCCTTCCTCTTCACCTTGCACATTCTCCCAGTTTTTCTCCATGTGCCTTGCTTCTTCATCTCTTCTCACTTTCTCACCTCCCGTTCTCTGGCAGGGTTAGCTTCTCCAACTTCACTACCTGCTCATTTTTGCCCCTGAGTTATCAAAGTCTTTTCTTTTCCTTCTGTTTCTCTCCCTTTCTCCTTAGTCTCAGGACTTGCTTCTGTATTCTCCCCCGTCAATGTCCTTTCCTTCTTTGTCCCTGTATACAGTTCCCGCATGGAGGTCTTTGATCTGAGGTTGATGGACTGTGGACAAGGACATCTGCAGTCCTGTCCTTCTCACAGGAGGTTTGAACCCAGGCCTTCTGTGCCCTAGTCTGGTACTTTCTCCATTGCAACACACTGGCTTTTTTGATGGGTTGTTGTTGTTTAGTCATTAAATCGTCTCCGACTCTTCGTGACCCCATGGACCAGAGCACGCCAGGCCCTCCTGTCTTCCACTGCCTCCCGGAGTTGGGTCAAATTCATGTTGGTAGCTTTGATGACACTGTCCAACCATCTCATCCTCTGTCGTCCCCTTCTCCTCTTGCCTTCACTCTTTCCCAACATCAGGGTCTTTTCCAGGGAGATTTCTCTTCTCATGAGATGGCCATGAGTACCAATGGATAACTGGTTGTAAAAGATCCTTCATTCTGAGCATAAGGGTCATATTTTGAGTTAAATGGGTGTGTAGTTGCGGAGCCAGAGTTGGGAGCTTCAGTTCCCCACTGTGCCTCCTTGATATGAGTTGGACTTAATGATCCATAGTGTCCCTTCCAGCTTTTCAGTTCTAGAATGATGATGATGATAAGAGATGATTGTGAATGATTGTCACAGAGGAAACTTTTCTTACTCCCCAGAGTTTGCAAGATAGCTTGGTTTGTTTTATAGGGCACTCACACATTCTTCATTTGCTTCAATTTTTCAGACATGAAAATCTGCTCAAATCACATTTCTGAAAAATTAATGTGATTTCAGCTCTAGTGATGGACTGTCTCTAAAGTATAGTTTGGCCTGAGTTTCCCTCTGTCTTCCAGTCAGGGCTGGCAATGTGCAAAAAAGACAAGCAAGTGAGTTGCTTATAATTAATCCCCCCCCCCCCCGATTACTGTGGTATATCTACATCATAGCTAGCTTAGTGGTTTAGGTGTCTGGCTGTGGAGCCAGAGGTTAGGAGTTCTACTGCCCATTGTGCCCACTGCGAGTAGAGCCAGCCTGTGTGGCCTTTGGCAAGCTACACAGTCCCAGGGTGCCACCAGAAGAAGGGAATGATAAACCACTTCTGGTTATTCTCTACCTCGAAAACTCTGAAAAAAGATTGTCATAAGTCAGAATTGACTCAATGACTTATTATTGTCGTCATCATTTTATCACATTATGATGGTAACTTAATGAAAGATAATATAATTCCTTTTGTAGGCATCATGAATTCCTTGAACAAGGCCCCAGATGAGTGCTTCAGTCAGGGGCTAGTTTTGCAATTCATGCTGGGAAGCTGAAAGAAGAGTAAAGTGTACTTTATAGAGAAACCTGGTTGCCTCCCAGGTTTGAATTCTGCCTACCCCTGACCAGGGGTATATATCAAATCCCAGAAGGAGGGATATCTACATTATGGAGAGGCATGGGAAGCTAGTGAGAAAAATAATGCAATAATCTCAGTTTGTTATGCATATAGCTGCCTTTTTCCATGACAGATATTTTCCATCAGCTCTGGTGTAAAATATTCTTTTAATGTTGCTTTGAAATGGGCCACTTGTTGCTCATCTCCAGAGACTGCTAACCATTAACAAACCTGGTTGTCCAGCTTCATTAAGTTGTTCTCTTTCCTGCCTTTCCAGCCAGCCCCAGGTAGATTAGTGCAAGCAATTAGATGCTCCCAAATTTATCCTGGCTTCCAACATCTGAGGGCATCTCCCCATGGTTAATCTGATGGAGATAATTGGAATGAATTTGCTTATCTCTCATTATAAGTGAAATTTGCACAGAGGAATGCAGAATGAAAGGAATACTTATGGCACAATTATCATTATTAGAGGCAGCCTAATTAGGAGCAATGAGAGACAAATAAAAAGCAAACTGCTGATGCACTTGCAACACCTTTAGTGAATCCTGGGGGCCTTAGTTACTTAAGATTGTGAGATCAGCACAGAGTTGGGAGGTCTGGAGGCTACTGGGCCAGAGTCATCCCATCCCCCCACCTGAAACGACCAGGCATGGTAAGTTGAGCTGAAGAAACAGAATCTTTTGGGTTTTAGGCTTTCATACATCAGTGCTGATGTGGGTTTCTAAACTGGGTGCTAGTGCTTTTTGGGGACCAACTAACTTAATAGAGCAACCAGGAGGAAAATGAGGAAGCAAGTTCAGGTTTGATGTTTTTCACATGCACTTTTGCCCTGATAGATAATTACCAACCACAGATGTGGCCGTACTGTTAGGCAAATTGAGGCAGGAGCCTTGGCTTGCAGAATTTCGGTGCGACGAAAGAGCAATGGATTGCATTTTTATTTTTTACAAATTTTTTTGCAGAAATTGGGGTGGCAAGATCCTTGTGGGATTTTCTGCCTCAGGTGCCAAAATCATTTCCCTAGCTACAGGAACTCTGCAGCTTAACTGGGGTGGGCACCATTTGCTGCTCTGTTTCAAGTAGTTTAAGTGGCCATTCTAGTAGAACTATGAAATATATATCAAATAATATCAAATAGGCTGAAATGCAGTTGTGTGTGTAACAATAATTACGTCATCACCATCAGCAAATTGCAGTTGATTAAACATTTTGATGATTTCAGGATTATTTTAGATCTACAAAGTGTGACTGCATTAAATAGTGGAGGAGTATCACATGGTTCAAGTGCAAGCTTATGCTGTGCTTCATGTGTTGATGTGTTACCAGGTATTCTCTCAGAACACCTGCATGAACTCACACATGTTTGAAGACACACCCATAAGGGATCTTTAAATTATGACAATAATGTTTCTTGGCACAGATTGGACTGAGTAAATCAGTTCCAGTTAAAACAGTCTGTGGTGTGCAAATACATGTCTATGCAAAAATGAGACTCTGCAGGGGTATTGTGCAAACCTGTGGTAACACTTGTGGGGATTCAGGCACCAGTGAGATGAACAGGAGGAAAGTGTTTTTTTTTACTGTAGGCCAAAAGCTGTATGTATGTATGTATGTATGCATGCATGCATGCATGCATGTATGATATTTTAAAAAACCTTTTGTCCTTAAAAAAGACCCAAGGCAATTTATATCATTAAAAGGCAATATTTAAAAGCTAAAAACAGTAAGTACACAAATATTAAAAAGAAACAAATACCACTCAAAGAAATGGTAAACAAAAGCAATACTAAGGACACATTCAGAGCACAAATGCATAACAATCTATTTAAAAACCCCACTCAAGCAGCTAGTCATTGAGGGAAAGCTTGCCTGAAGAGTAAGGTCTTTGCCTGCTTGGGAAAGGACAGCAAAGATGGGGCCAGCCTGTCCTCCTGAGGGAGGGAGTTCCAGAATTTGAGAGCAATGACAGAGAAGGCCCTCTCCTGTATCCCTATCTAACACATCTGTGGAGATGGTGAGACCGAAAGATGATGATCGTCCCTGATATTTAGGGCTTTACAGGTTAGAACCAGCACTTTGAATTGTGTCCAGAACCGGGCTGTAACTAAGGCAAGAGTTACCATGGCCAGATCAGATCTCTCCAGGAATGGGCACAACTTTAACTGTGCAAGTGCACTCCTGGCCACTGTTGGTGGTAGGCCAGGTAATTTTGTCTAGAGTGATATCTAAAAGTAACAGTTTGACTTAATGGGGAAGCCTAGTTGTACTTTAAAGACATAATGGTAACTAACTATTTCTTGAGCCTTGGAAATCAAGCTGAAGCCAATTACATTTTTAAAAAGGAACTCTCCAAGCTCTTCTGTTTATTGCTGAGGCAATACAGAGCCACAAAAGTGATTTTCAGCCCGCTTCTTTTGCTACTCTCCTATGCCTCCTTCCTTCAGGAAGTTGTTCAAGAAGCGCAGGTATAAGCAATGGGACAAGGCATCATTATTCAACAGTGACATTACCATTTACCGCTAATAGCAAATTACTGCTAATACTAACTAGGTAATGTTGCTTAGAATACAATGTACTCCCTGGATACTCCATTAGTGCAGGTAATGATCTTAGTTAACCAACTTTTGAGTGTCTAATTAAAGCAAATAGATAATTTTGCATAATGGCAAATGTCTGTGTCTTTACCTTTCATTATGAACACTTTTCTCTCCTTCTGCTCCTTAGCTTATTTTCAGAGTATTTTTTTTTCATCCTTGCATTTTACAAAAGGATCCGTCACCCTAATTGCATGTTTAACCTAACATGCTCAGATAGGTGGCTCTAACTGTGGAGAAAAAGCTGTTGCCAAGCACTGATCCAGAGCATGTTCTCAGTCTGGTTCAGAACCCTGTGTGAGTTTTCCACTTTGAGTGTGTGTGAGAGAGGGGATTCATTTAGCTGTCTAATTCCAAAAAAAAGTTGTTTTATACAAATAGGTAAAGCCATAACTAGGGTGGGACAACTGGGGCTTTGTCCCAAGGTACAAAATTTAGATGGCATTCCCCTTCCCCAGCTGCCAGTAGCAAAAGCATCCCTAACTAGCTGACTGGCTTATCTACCATCACAGAAAAAGACAGGACCAGACCACTGGGTCAGGTCTAAACATGCCAGTAGGTGGAACAGAGGAAAGGTTGACAGTATTCCATGCCTTGCTGAGGCAGCAGTTATACTGGGTTTCACATATGAGGCCTTCTCCATCAGAGGGCAGGTCTAGCCAAGGTTTGGTAGATCAAAATTCTGGTCTAAGCAGAAGAACAGGCAGCAAGGTTGTTGGCCAGAGTCTGGTCTATCTACATGGACTGTGTTTAAATGAGGAGCTCTCTGTCAGAGGGCGGATCTTTCCAGAGCATAGTAGATCAATCTTTGGACTGAATATTAGAGAAAGTCACCTGATTAAAATATATTGTCTGCTATTTCTCTCTCTCTCTCAGTAGGTAGGTAGGTAGGTAGGAATGAATGAATGAATGTGGGATATTCAGTGTGATATAGTGGATAGAATGATGGGCTAGGGCTCAGGAGGCATGGGTTTGAATCCCCGCTCAGCCATGGAAGCTCACTGGAGATGTGGAACTGGTAAAACCACTCCTTAAATGTCTCATTTACCTTGAAAGCCTTATTAGGGTCAATATTTTTCTTATCATTCTTTGTTAACTCATTCACTTATTGACAGAGTTTCTTTTTATTGATTTCTTCCTTTTGAGTCACGGGGCTTTCCCACTATGTGAAGTTTGCTGCTTGTATCTCCCTGGCTCAGTAGGTTTCAGCTGATAACAAACTAGGAAGCTGCCACTTTCGACAGAGCTGCTGACTGAAAGTCTGGAATGTAACCAGATAACAACTTGGCTGACATTAACCAGACTTTACTCCACCTAACCTGGCTGGCAACAAAAGGTGTGTGTGGGAACCCTGGGCTGGGTGGTATTCCAATGGTAAGTCCAAGTTGCTCCCCCTCTCCAGAACACCTGTAATACTGTTCCGAGCCAAACACTGAGGATCTTGCTCAGCCAGGAGTAATCAATTAACAACTAAAATCAATTAACAACTATGATTTTCCCTTGATAAGTAAGGGAGGGTGGAAGGAACTCTGGCCTATGCACTGTTTTGAGGCTGCTCCGGGTTGTTTTCCCCCTCATCAGATCTCAGCAAATGGATCTAATTTTCATCTTAGCTTGGCCAGCCAGTGTCACCATTTTGGCTCTGCCACCAGCGTGCATTGCTTGCCCCTAATTACAGCCCCACTGATCTGGCAGCTTTACAACTTTTACTGCCTTTGGGTGAGATGGCTGCTTGATAAATAAACAAGAACACAGTGGTGGGGACTAAAGCTAACTCTCCTTGAACATCTGGTGCTATTTGGGCCATAAAAGTCTATGGGACAGTTACAGACAGCTTTATAATGGTTTGACATTGGGACAACGGCAATGGAATGCTACATGAGAGGATTAAAGGCTGTGTGTATGTTTGAGACTTGCGGGGAGTTCATAACCAGATTGAACTGATCACATGATGGTAAGTCGACCCTTTAGAGAGCTGGGGAGAATGCATCATAACATTTTGTAGACAAAAAAGGACTTTTGGTTAATAACTTGCTGGAGGAAGACAGCAACAGATGTTCCAGTTACCTACTGAAGACCATGCTGCAGGAATACCGCTATGAGCAACTGATCTTAGAGGACAGACAGACAAAGCAACGTAAAGCAGATTATGAAAGGGACTAAGTCTAAAGTTAACCATTTAGAAATGAACTCTGGTTGACTCTGATTATTATGACTCCGCACCCAATCCCTCCAGTCTCCCCTGATGTTGGATGGAGTAACCAGGTAGACCTTGTGGCACAGTGGTTAAACTGCTGTACTGCAGCTAAAACTGTGCTCACGACCCAGGGTTCAATCCCAGGTAGCCGGCTCAAGGTTGACTCAGCCTTCTATCCTTCCAAGTAGGCATTGAGTAGCCACCAATGCCTACTCAGCAGCAGTGAAAGCTGCTTGAAGATCTTTCTACCCTGTCCAGATAAGCCAGGTGCAAAACCAACAAGTGGAATTGTTCCTCATTGTTCGTGATTTTTCCAGGCCTGGTCAAGTAGTCTCACCTGTGACCAGGTGAAGAATTGGAAAAACTAACAAAGTACAGAGATGTGGCAATCAAAACATCTCACCTCTGGAAGAAACACACTTCAGTGGTCCCTGTAGTCATTGGGGCTTTGGGAACAATATCAAGAAATTTCACACAGTACTATAAGCAGTTGCAGATCTCAAAAATAACACCATCAGAGATACAAAATCCGGCAATATTAGGAAGAGTATACATACTGTGCTGATATTAAACAGTTACTGAGGTTTTTGGTTAAAACTTTTATCTGTTATATAATACCAGTCAATGTTTTTATAATTTTGACTGTGCCTGGTGTTTTTTAATAATAATAATAATTTATACTCTACCTGAGCGTGCACACACATGTGTGCATATTGGGTATATAAAATACACTTCTAAAACAATACACATTACTACCTTGTTTTAGCACACAAAAAAGGTTTTCAAGGCAGAAAGCACAGTGATCCAAGATGGTGGAAGGAACTGGCCTCTAGAGTCTTCATAGCTGTCCACCCCTGTTTTAAGGTCTTTTGTAGTTTGGACCCAAGTTACTTAAATAACTATTTTCTCCTGTACCAGCCAGCCCACAGTCTGAGGTCATCAGCAGAACCTTTTCACTTCACTGGTGCTAAGGGCAGTTAGGCCAGGAAAGAGGGAAGACCATTTCAGTCTTTGCTCCATACCTCTAGAATCAGCTTCCATGAGAGGTTGTTCACACCTCTTTGATGCACATCTTCAGCAAAGGTCTGAAGTAGACGTGGGGACAAATATAAAAACGATTCATCAGATATTCGTTGCTTTGTATTCTTGGGGTCCAGGGACCCTGACGAATATAAAGCAATGAATATAACCATTGAATATAACCATTTTATATTTGTCCCTTTGTTCCCTATTGGCTTATGCCCCCGCAGATCAGCTGTTCCTTGGGGGTATAAGCAGAGAGGGATTTTCCCTTCGGGCAGCTTGCTAAAGCCTTGCGGCATAGGAAGAGGAGGGAAGGGATCAAAGCAAACCCCCAGCCCCAATACCTTTGCAAAGGCAGCGGCGCTGTGGGATGGCTTGGGTTCCACTTTCCCTCCTCTTCCTATGCCCCTGTGGCTGCTTTGTCTCAAAAATTACAGCATCTGGGTTAAGCATATCTGTTCAACACATTGCTAATGCCATATATAGTTTGTGGTCTCATTTAAGAGAATTATATGGCCTTTGGTTCCTGCTTGTAAAGCTTTATGTGGAAGTCTGATGATTAATGCAGATTGGGAAATGGAAGAAAGACATTTATAATGCAAATAATATTCAGATCAATGTAGATTTTACATTTGTATTACAGAACAATTGTGGCAAAAACTGCTTGAAGCCTTGCCCTTAAAGGTAATGTCAAAGCTGACCTTCTATGTTTGGGCCAGCTGCTGGCACTATCATCCATTACCACTGGACTTTTATTTTCATCCTAATGCTGTAATACCCCTGAGTGAATTATTCAGAAACCAGTTTTTAGCCTTTTAAAAAAACAACAACAAACTTTTAAGATTAATTTTGAAGTAAGGCTTCATAAGCAGATCTTACCTGCAGGGGTCTCTTATATTAAGGGATTCCAAGAAATAAGCTTCTGATTCCTCAAATATAAACCAGATGTTGACCAGAGTACTTCTATGTTGCAACAGGGCACGATAAATTGTGCTGAAAACTTAAGACACTAGAATGGATGCATTCATTGTTTCCTTGGAGTAAAGTAACAGCATAATGAACTGTTGCTTCCCCTTTGCTACTATCTGGGAACTGACATCCTGAGATACAAAGCAAGAATGCAATTGGAAGACTTGATTCAGGTAAAGCTATAGCTGATAGACTTGGACAGAGAAGCATCCTCATTGTCAGGATCTCATGATCCAATCTCCAAATGCTGGCCAACTACTAGAAGGGGTGAATGGAAGACAGTGCTCTTGCAAGGTTGCCAGACGTCATAGTTTCCAGGTTCATTTTCTGTGTCTCATGCTTCAGGCCTGAAATCTGGGGGTAATGCCAGCTTGGCAGCATTGTATTTTGAGATTCATTCTCCTGGCTTCAGACCATGCTCAAAAGCATCCTTGTCCTTTTCATTGCTTTGCATGCTCTTGCAGCTGCTGGAATTCACTATTGATCTTTAAATTTACCATTAAGGCTCTAGATTGTCACACACATCACATTTTGCCCTGGTGGCATCACAAAGGTCTGTATATCAGTCTTAAACTTTGGCCCTGAAACCTAAAGGAATGAGATGTTGCTGATCTGGCAAGCCCTGCTCATTAAGTCATATTGTTGTAGTAAGAAAAATGCCTCCCCCTTATTCTGAAAACAAGGAGCCATAGATCAGTGGTAGAACATGTGCTTTTAAAACAAAATTTCATAGATTCAATCCCTGGTTGGTGTTGACTAGTTCATCACAAATAAATAAATAACCACTCGCTTGACTAGTGCATTGTAATTATCCTATCTTTTTCTCTGTCTCCTGATCCGGAAGAAAGGTTTATCAGAAGACAGATGTAAACAAGAGAAAGAGTATAGTGAGCTTCAGATGGGGTGGAGGCAAAGAATCTAACAAAGCATGCATAATGTGTTTGAGATTAGAGATAATTTTACTAAATTAACATATTGTATCTGAAAATGGTAGAAATACACTGAAATGGTTTGATGAAAGGCAAAGAGTTTCGTATTAATGCCATCCTAATGGAAAACCACTTACAGCAAATAACAGTAATTTACACTGTGATCCCTGCTCTTAAGTGACTTATCAAAAAGCAATATTCTATTATTTCTCTATAAAAGTTCTAATTTTGTATTATTAAAAAGACCCTTTTCAGGTGGATCATTCACATGAATTCCAGCCCTCCTCCACTCCAACCTCTTTTTCTCTATCTCTTACTATTGTGCAATTCACCAAGCATACATTTTCAGCAACTTTGTTCTACATGTGACGGACTAATTTTTCAAACTAATTATTAAGACTCCCAAGGTTTTTGTATATTTTTCTCTTTTTTTAATTCTCTTCTCTACTAACACATGTGCAAAGTCAACTAGTACAGTATTCATGTAACTTTTATACACAATTTCCCTTGGGTTTTTTTGGGTCACATGTCCTTCCTTTCTAGATGAGGCAGAAAAAGGGCCAGGGTGGTGGAGGAGATGAAATACTGATGATATTGATGGTATCTTTAGGGAGATAATATATTTGTCTGAGAAAACAGGTGAAAATGTATAAAATGGGAAAAGGCCAAATAAATCACCTAAAATTATGCAAATCTGTATAATCTGCATTGTCTACATATTCCACTTTTTCTTGGCCCAAAATTTGAGTTGGCTTTGAGTCAGTTTTGGTGCAAAGCTTTATGCTGCTTTACTGTACCTCTGGAGATGTAAACATGGGGCCATGCAATTGATTGGAAATCCCTTCCAAGGCCTTAGGTCAAGGTTGGAGAACCTAATCCCACCAAAAGTTCTTGCTGGGTTTATTCCTCTTGTGGACAGTGTAATAACGGTGGGAACAAAATTGTGTGTATATCAATCTGGAACCAACTTACAGCAAACCTAAATAGGGATTTTAAGGTAGGTGGGATATTAAAGGAGTGGTTTTTCCATGGCCAAGTGGGGATTCAAACCCAGGTCTCCTGAGTCTTAGTCCATCATTCTATTAACTAAGTCTCACTGGGTAACAAAAATACTGGCCTATTTTAGCTTACAGTTTTTCTGCTTGTAACTAAGCCTTAAGAAAAGCCTTTTAAGCTTTCAGGAGAGGGGGGGAAATTGTACAAATACTGGTTCCTTGATGCCACAGTATAACCATTTGGAGAACGGTTACATGTTACTTCTTGATTTTAGGATCTAAGGGCTTGATCACACCTGCCAAAAGAACCCCAGTTATACCGATTTGGTCATTGTGTTTTAGATCATTTCATAATTTCCTGTTCACATGACGCACAGCCAACATAAATTCATTTGTCCTGGCAAGTGATTTCCCCCTTGCCAGGAGGATGGTTTTAAATTGTACTCTTTACAGAAGAGAAAGGACCATTTCCTGCTTGGGAAAAAGAAAAGAAGGGAAAAAGAAAGACACCAGAAAAACAAAAACAAAAAAACACCCAGGTATACATTGCTGAAAAGGAGACAGTTTGAAGGAGACAGCCTTCCCCACTCCCTTGTGGGTGAAAGAGGGCTAGAAAGATATACATTTCCTGCTTCGAATTGTAAAGAAAAGAGCATTGCATTAACACCTCTTCTCTCTCTTTTAAAACCCTGCTCTTTACGATACTGTGCAAGTCTTTCAAAACCTGCTTCCTCCTCTTGACGCTCGGACCTCTCTATTGCTCCGTCAGTATATCACTTTTGTTATTTTTTTTTAAAAAGGACAAGGGGGGAACCTGATTGCCTCAAGAAACAGTAGAGAAAATGAATTGATACAAAATTAAGAGCCGTGTAACCTACTATAATGGTTCAAATAGAAATAAATGAATCAATGCAGTTAAAAACAATGTGAACGCTCCTACTGATATAGATACCACGTGACTGCTGAAAAAAGTGTATCGGTACAAGAGAGGTATGAAAAGAATCGTTATAACCGGGGCTGTTTTCTTACGTGTGACTGTGCACTCAATTGCTTCGGGGCATTTTGATGTGATTCTCCCCTCCCCATTTTAGGCCATTTTCTTTTAAATATATTTTTTTTCAAAAAAATTATAGAAGTCACATAGAATCTAAAAAAGAAGAAGAAGTATCGAGTTATTGGAGGGGAGGCTGCCAGGAGTAACATAAGAAGTTATTTTTCAAAAGTCACTTTCCAAGCTGCATACACAGGATATGTATGCCTAGAAAGACAGGCTGAATGTGTTAGACAGAAATGATCTTGCACTCCATTTCCACTATACTGTACGTATCATGACATTTGCTTGAAACTCTTCTAATTCTAATAGCCATGGCACGCTGGCTCAAAACAAAGCCCGTCACTTTTTGAGCTGGAGTACAGGTAGGTATTTGGAATCTTCATTGAAGAACATGGTCCTTTCATTATCAGCAGGGAGTTAGTGAGACTGCTCCTCATTTTCCTATTGAGATATATAAGAAGAATATTGCCTATTTGTGTATGCCAATTCAGCCTTATTTACGATGCATCACATTTTTATGTACTGCTCCCAAACTGAAATCTGCCTCAACCAACCTATAAAACACTTTTAACAAGTGCTGTGCTCTCTTTATGGCTCAGTAATAAGGTTGAAAATGTACTTATCGATAGTGTTATTGTATATAGTCACAGCATAAGTGCCTGAGTAATAGCAGTTGCTTTTAAAGCACAGACACACAAACACACCCCTCTGCTTCACTTAACTGACTCCCTCCTGCTTTCCTGTGAATAGTTAGGATTTCAACAGCTTTCTCGTAAAGACTCTGCTCGTTCAAACTTTTCTGTTCCTCACAGGTGATGTAATAAGGAGATATGCTTTTCATTGCAAGGATGCTGACAAAACTGGAAGCTGGCAAGAGCTTGTACACAAGCATGCAGTGAAATTTCTATCTGAAAGTCAGTTCCAGATTTTAATAAGTGTATGATTTAGGGGAAATGACAGATGCAACGTTATAAGAGTAGTAATGAAAATGGTACTCAAGTGCCATCACTGGGCTTTGAATAAATATATCTTAACCTTTCTTTAAGTGACTGCCAGAGAGTTGATCTGCAAATTTGCAGCAGAGATGAGTTAGTCTGAACTGAGCAAATGCCAGCTTTAGAGGATGCTGATTGAATAGAAATTGGACCCCATAAAGTTGTCAACTCAGTTCACACACAATCCCCATAGTGGTTTTGCAACTGTTTCCTGAGTATTATTATTTTTAGGAGTTAGTCAGCTGGGAGTGGATTTACGTAATCAGTTTTTATGGAAGATAAATCTGAGGCTCACATGCTTCGGAGGCAGAAATCTCCAACTAACAAGGATTTCTGAAAGACTCTTGGGGAGATTTGCCAGTGAATCAGAGATTGAAATCCTGTTTCTTAGTAAATTGTACTGGAGTAGGCCCATTGAATCAGCAGGGATTTAATGAGTAAACTCCTCTGTAAATTCCATTAATTCAATCACAAATCCCCACTGATACAATGGGCCTACTATAGTGCAATTTACTAAGCTAAGCAATAATATAATTCCAGCCATTGTGGTACAAATAGTATTGGTATGCATCATTCAGCTATCTGTTTTTTCCTGGGATTTTTTCCCCCCAAGCCCTGTGGGAACCTTGCCCTTTGCCATTCATTTTCTAAAAAAATAAGTCTATTCTAAAAGTTGAGTTATGAGGGGAAAAAAAACTCACTCTCCTGTCCAACTGTTTTGTAAGAAATGAACTTGCGTTGGCTTTTCAGAGCCTTGTGGCTCAGTGGTTTAAACTGCAGTACTGCAGCCAAAACTCTGCTCACAACCCGGGGTTCAATCTCAGGTAGCTGGCTCGAGGTTCACTCAGCCTTCCATCCTTCCAAAGTTCGTAAGTTGAGTACCCAGCTTGCTGCGGGGGGGGGGGGGGGGAATGTGTAGCCTGCATAATTAAATTGTAAATGGCCTAGAGAATGCTTTAAGCTCTATGGAGTGGTACATAAGCAGCACACTTTGCTTTGTTTCATTGATAGGTCAAACCATTGTCAGTTTGACTGACAAGACTGTAGACTTACCATGTAAGATGGTCTATTGTCTACCAGTTTTTGAATAATGTTGCAGCTTGGGGAAAGCCTAGCCTGCCTTTTATCTGTTTTACAGCACTGCCTGTAAACAGTGCATAGAAAGTAGGAACATGCACCTTATTTGTTTGAATGCTAAAGCACTAATCAAATTGTATCTATTTATGCATCTCTGTGGTGACCATGGGATGGAATAAAGAACCTGAGAGTGCTCAGGGGCTGGAACAGCAATGCCCCTGCCGCCACCACAATCTTTCATATTAAATCTGCCATTTGATTTACATTACTGGGACTAGGTATGCACGTACAGTATATCACAGAAGTGAGTACACCCACTCACATTTCATAAATATTTTAGTATATCTTTTCATGTGACAACACTGAAGAAATGACACTTGGCTACAATGTAAAGCAGTGAGTATACAGCTTGTATAACAGTGTAAATGTGCTGTCCCCTCAAAATAATGCAACACACAGCCATTGATGTCTAAACCGCTGGCAATATTCATGGAAATGTGAGTTTTCATGGGAGACCTGGAAAGGCAGAAATACTGGCATGGAACAAGACAAAGAGCAGGTTGGTGTATCATCAAAATGACACAGGGTTTGTTGAATGTTGATCTATGTACCCTTAGTCAGATATGGACAGGGATAGGGGACAGAAAGCTGGGCTGTGCATTGCTTGCCCCCCCTCCCCTATCTATATGGCAATTAAAGTTTTGATAAGCTGCAGCCTTCTGGAAGTTCTTGGACTCAAGGTCTTGTCAGACCTAACCCTAACATAACCAATGCGTAAGAATTCTGTTCAAATTAGAGGTGCTGCTGGATATTAAGGGTGTATAGATTAACATGCACATTTTCTCATCCATGACCAAAAAGAAAGAAAGAGGTCTCTTTCAACACCCTGGGGCACCTCATAGAAAAAAAAACTGTCAGCATTGTGGGGATCTTTTGCTCCTTCATGAGAGTAAAAAGTATAGCATCCTTTTTTCGTGAGCAGCAGCACTATGAATCCTCAAGGTACCTTCTCCTTTTCACATAAGGTTTTTGTATTTTGTACAAATAAAATAGTTGTGGGTTTTTTTTGCACAAAATACAAAGGGTTTTTAGACAAATTCAGGTAGATTTTCAGAGTGAAAAACTCTTCTGTAAAGTTTTGCTAAAAGTCTTGGAATGCAAAAAATTACACAAAAATTCTCGCAATCTTGCCCTATGGAGTGAAAATCCTTCCTTCCTTCCTTCCTTCCTTCCTTCCTTCCTTCCTTCCTTCCTTCCTTCCTTCCTTCCTTCCTTCCTTCCTTCCTTCCTTCCTTCCTTCCTTCCTTCCTTCCTTCCTTCCTTCCTTCCTTCCTTCCATATGAGAATAAAATAAGCAAAGATCTGCATCCCTACTGTGGATGGAACTTGGGGGCATGCTCCCACTGGCCATCTCCTCCAAGGGTGGGCAAAATGTGCCCCCAGTGCTGCCTATTACATTGCAGTTCCCATTATCTTTCTCTGCAGATGTGGTCCTTCCATGAAATAGTGTGAAGCAGTTGGTTCAGCATCAAATTTTGGAGAGGGCACTGTTTCTCCTTGTTCCAAAATCCTGCTTTATCCACTACTTCAGAAGATTAGTTTCATTAATGATAAACCTACAGGTAATATAAAAGTTAAGAATGAGTTAATTAGTAAAGATTAGTTTGCACATATATCGGGATAATGTATTTATTTTGTACTGATAAAGAAGAAATGACAAAATATTACATGAGAGTGTATACAGTTCTAGAAGGGGAAGAGAGATCCAGAAGCAGTTACTCCCTAATGGTCCCAGTGATGGGGTGCACAGTATATATAGTTTGTGGGAATTTTTGTTTTTGTTTTTACAGAAGAAGATTAGCTCTAATATAGAGTGGAGGACTTTTTTAAAAAAAAAATGCTGAAGTATTAAGAGCCAATGTAGCTTCTGCAAAGGTCCTTGAACAAGGCAGAAAAATAGAAGGTAATCAAAAGGCCTTGCTGGAGACAAGACCCATTTATATGAATCAGCCTAGAATCCTAAATCAAGGAGATGAAAAGCAGTTTTGTAATCTGCCTCATGGCTGGCTGGATAACTCAGTGGTTTAGGTATGGTTGGGAGTTCAGTTCCCCACTGTCCCTTCAAGGAAAAGAGCCAGCCTGCATGGCCTTGGGCAAGCTGCATAGTCCCAGGGAGCCCCCAGAAGAAGAGAATGCTATGTTGCAGAGTTCTGAATGTTGGCTTTATTCTCTAGCTGTACAGCAGAAGTGCAGGGACTTACAGAGCAGAAATAGCTTCAAGTCTCCCCAGAAGACCACCCCTTATCAACTCTTACAGTCTCAATAACTTACTCTGAGACATTGGTAACAGAAAGAATAAACAGTTTTGTTTACTCATAGTTCTGAACAGATCAAACCAGCATACTGTACAAAAATGACTGCTTAGAGTAATAGTCCTCATCAGTCTCATAGCCTGCTTCCAGCAGACTCCTGCAGACTATATTCTCTAACAGCACTGAATGCCAAATGCATACTGACTACCAGCTGACAGCAGACCAAAAAGGAGGGGAGAAAGACACTTAAACAAAGAGGTGTGGCTGTCTTTGAAATCAGAGGCAGGGAAGGAACAATTGGTTCCATTGACAGTCACTCTAGCCCAGAAAGGTCCCTCCAAACCAAACTTACTGAAGGCAGCATATGAGGTTGAAATAACTCCAACATGCTAAATCACTTCTGAGTATTGTCTACCTAGAAAAAAATGGAAAAGGTTGCCATAAGTAAGAATTGACTTGACAGCACAAAGTTATTATTATTAGTCTTCTTGATACAAATCATGAAATAATCTATTTTTCTTTACTCAGAAGGCAGGAGATGTAACAGCAGAGCCTATAATCTAAGTAACGAAAGAGAAAACCTTGCCTTAATTCTGGTAATTCCTCTAACAGAAGCATTAAGAATCTTCCTCCATCTTGTCAGTCTTATTTATTTATCTTTGGGCAAAAATATGATTCCAGTCGGATCCCCCTTGACTCAGCCCTATCTTCTTCTCCCAGTCAAGATGAACAGGCTCTAACACAGTTGTCAATCAATAGCACATTAATTTAGCTCCAATCTGCTAAACTACATTTCATTTAATTGGCATTTCATTTATTAGGTTGGGCAATGTGACACAAGGTCAAGGCTCAGATGAAGAGCAAGAAGCAGGGATAGAAAGGGGGTGAAAAGGGTGGACGGGGAGAAAAACAGGGCCAGGCAGTTATTGCCATTTATAAGAAGAACCCTGGAGATAATTACACCGCCAGTTCTGAATAATAAAAGCTCTGCTTTATGGAACTGAGTTGCATCTTGCATAGTTTACAGATGTTCAGAGCAGAAAATAAGAAAACTACAGGTGGAATTCCTAAAGGAAAACATATTCAACCTTCTTAACTTTGTATGTCGTCAGTATTTGGAAAACCAATCTTCACATTTCAGCAGTAGGCTTAAAGCTATTGCAGTGACCAAAGATAACTGATTTCTAATGCTCTCTGTGGCACAATGGCAGCATCTTGTTCATTCACACACACTTTTCATTGTAAAGCCCATGTTACAGCTTCTAAATGTACTCTTGAGCTTCTTCCTTACTACTATAAGAAGTTGCAGTCTCTCACAATGGATATTAATCATTTGTATCTGTGTGTGTTTTAACCTTTTTTCTTTTCTTTTCCTTTCTCTATAATCAGACTGCAGGTTGGGAAGATTTAGGGCTAAATCCAATGTGAATTCTACCCAGTATTGATTACTGCAATGGACAGGACTTGTTAGTTGCACCAAGCTTAAGTCTAGGAACACCGTTTTTCTCATAATGACCACACACAGGTATGGGGATCTATACTGCTCCTTCACTATTATGAAAAGGTCCACTAATATTCCAGGATTCTTCTATAGCCTCTAAAAAAAATGCTGGCAGGAATATAAAGAAGTTCCTATAGATTAGAATACAAAACACTAGGTTTCTGTGTGCTAGAGGAAGAAATGAAAGTGAAACCTATTTATCAGTTATTCCTCAGCGATTTCTCTGTGTCCTTTTCTGAATCCTCAGTATTGAAAGTGGTGTGGTGTATGTCCCACTCTCTCAACCTAGTAATTCGAGATGCTTTGCAGGGTATGGAAGACACATGCCTACCTAATATGATTGAGTGGGCCAGAAAGGTGGCAGAGCATTTTCACCAGTGTCTGGGGATCTGAGCTGTTGTAGTGGAGGCAAGAAGAATGGGGATTGCCACTGTACTGCCTTATCTAGGCTGTGACAACTCAACAGACCTCGAGTTTCTACATGCTTGAAAGAGTGTTGGAGCAGTAACAGGCGCTCCGTGATTTGTCACTGGAGATGTCCATTGGTGTGGCTGCTCCTCTGGGCAGAGAAGAGTGGGACATTATCGGTCAAGTGGTCCATGTCCTCTGAAACATTGAGAGTGCAACACAAGTTCTTAGGGGGGAGACAGATATCGTTAGCCAGGTGATCCCAATGTTCCAGGGCTTGGTGGGCATGATGGAGGGCACAATGAGGGACGGTGCAAGTGGATAGGGGATTCCATAAAAGGAGAACAGCATTTTTTTCTGGCCTGGTGGCCCTGGCCAGCAAGCTAAAGGATCTGCTTCACTACAGATTTGCCTCCTTGTGGAAGAAGGAGGCATACATTCTAGGAATCCTATTGGACCCCTGAATTAAACAGCAGGAAATTGATATTAAGCAGGAGCAGCAGGGGGTGAGGGAATGCTAACTTTTCATACATGCAGCAGCAGGTAGTGAAGAAGGTCCAGCTAGCACTAAAGAATCAGCTAGCACTGAATTTTGAAAAATCTGAATTCTGAATCGGAAGGGTTGTCATTTCAAATCTGAATTCTGAATCTGATCTTTGCTATCCTTTATCATCTCTAAAAAAACTCTTATCTGTTTGAAATACTGGAACAGTGTTCTTGCTAACAAAGAAGCTCACACCAACTCTGAACTAAATAAAAGAAGAAATAATGGGTTTTTGCCCTGTCTTTTGACAAATGTGTAAAAATGTGCCAAATCAGGGATATTTATATATTTTATATATATTTATATACTTCTGAGGCATCCATGGGAGCCCAAAGACATTAACGGGTGGAGAGGCACACCAATGAGTTTTTCTGTTGAATCCACTATCCATGCATCATAATTAGAAATTAAGAGCATTCAGAAAGATGAAGGAAGTACACTTTTCACCTTAGAAAATATCTTTTGTTGTTCCTGCTGCAAAATCATTGATTAAATCGTTAAAATCTTCTGGCCACAGCATCCATAATTTCAGATCCAGGAAACAGGTGGAGCAGGGCTAGGGAGAGTGGCTGGAAAGTGTGAAACAGACTTCCTGTATTACCCTTTTAAGAAGGAATAAAAACTGATGGTGCCCAATGCCCTTTTAAAATCACCTCCCTCCCTCTTTAAGGCGATTCCCTTAAGAAACTGATGGGGTTTTCCCCAGGTGAAGCGGAGGGAAAACCACTGACTGTTCAGCTTTGCAGACTTCCATTGGTGTACTACCTGCACCAATGATCTGGACTCACCGTTAGCATTTCCCTATTTACAGAAACTGGGCTTTCAAGGAGAACTGGAGATGCATAAGTAATATCTGGGGCAAGAGTTGGTTTTGGAGTCTCTCCAAACAGGTCAGGTCAGCCCCAATCTGCGTGCTGTTTATTTGGGGGTTACTTGGGGTGGTGCTTTTGCACACCTCTAGACATGATAGCTGAAATCCTGTTGGCCAAGTTCCACCTATGCAACAGAAATGACATCATCAGCTGCCGATTAATTCCCCCCCCCCCCCAATTTGGGTGTGCATAATGCTTCATCTCATTGTGTGTGAGCTGTGTGCTCTGAAAAATTTAAAAAAAGAAAGTCTTTAATCGCTGTCAGTCTTCTGCTTGTGGTGTGGTGGCATCCTTCCCATTGTCCAAGTGGAGCTGTGTAACAAGATTTGGGGCAATGTATTTAAAAAGTTGCAACTTTCCAGGTGCTTTCTTTCTCTTTGAACATGGTGAGGTGAGGACCGTACATTTGGAATATTCAGGAAGCAAAAGGGTGGCATTTCTTTTGCAGATGTCTCAGGGATTTTTATATATGTAGTTGTCATCCTAGTTGCTGCATAAAGCCTGAAGATCTTTCATGTAGTTGACAGAAAAAATGGCACCTAATTAAAAGGGATTTTAAAATGCCTTTTGAGTTTGTGCTTTCCTTTGGAGATGAGAGAGAGAGACAGAGATGTTGCTGTCCTTGATGTTTCTTTAGCTGCTTACCCTTTAAGAATGCCAGAAACAGGTTTGTCTCTGTTAACTCTGGTGAAAAGCGAAGAAAACAAAACTCTTCAGCCTTTGGAGAAGAAATGCATTCTTTAATTAACCTCACTGGATTTGGTAACTGTGGTGAAGGACATTCATTGTCTGGCTGCAGCTTATACATTTCCAACGTGAAGTCACAACCAAAATCTTGAAATACAAAGACAAAACCAAACCAAGCCAGGATGTTTGGTTTTCAGAACCATGCTGGAAAAACTTTGTTTAGTCCAAATTGCAACTTTTTTTGCCGGGGTTGGGTGGGAATCAAAACAAAGATTTGACAAAAATGGGAGGGGGCATAACACAGTAGATCACTCCAGGACTTGTAGACTGAAGCACTAGGACTTGGTCATCAGAACAGAAAACATCATTGTTAGAGGGTAAGCAAACAGTAGCACAGGAGTAATGTTAACTTGTGAGTTCTACCTTTTAAAACTTGGAATGCCTACCTCGACACACATCCCTTTTATAAAGGAATCCCGTTCACATATCTAAGAAAAGAGGAAAGCTTACATTTATTAGAAAAGTACACTTGAGATAGAAATGTTACAGAAGTCTTAGTTCTAGCCAATGGTGTTAGGAACCATGGCTGCCTTCTTCAACTCTAGAGAACAAAAGAAATAGGTCTCCTCTTTGGAGGGACATGAGAAATGTGTGATATCAGTAGCCCTTAGAATAGCCATGGAAGCTCAATGGAAGGTCAACGCAGATAATAGCTGGTAAAGGAAAGCTTAGGGTACCTAAGGAGATTATCTCTCTACTCTTCCCATGCAAACACATGCATCTTCCTGAGTGTAAGCTGAGTCACATCCAGTCACTTCCGACAATTATCATCTCCCATCACCTCCCATCACCTCCCACACCCACCTGATGCTGCTATTTCCTCTGAGTTTAGCAGCAACCTTCACAGTAGCAAAGGAATGAATTTGTCCTACAACTATATATTCTTCTGGACAGTCTCCATTACAATGATATGTGTCTGGGGTGGCTTGTTTTCAATGATACTTTTACAGAAGATCTGTTCTTGGTGAAGCTAGAATTGGTTTATTGACTATCATGTAAAGTATGTTTCTCAAGTATTATGAAAAATAAATCCAGGGGAGGGACACTGTTATGGGTATTATCATGGTGAATATCTCTACCTCAAAACTGACTATCACACCACTGTGTGCAGTCATTTGTAAAGAAGGATTGGATGTAACGGCCAAAATCCTATTGTGTAACATAGTAAATAGCACAAGAACAGGCCCATTAAATCAATGAGGATTTCGTGAGTGAACTATGTAAATTCCATTGATTCAAATAGGTCTACTCTAAGTGTGACTTGCTTGATTACAGTAAGTGACAGTTTGAGTAACTGTATTTGAATCAATAGCTTTTCCAGAGGAATTGACTCACCACATCCCCATTAATTCTATAGGCTACTATAGTTCAATTTACTATGCTAAGCAACAGGATTTTAGCCAGCATCTCTCTCTCTCTCTCTCTCTTTGTGTTTTGTGCTGCCAAGTTGGAACTGATTTATAGTGATCCTAATAGGGCTTTCAGGGTAAGTGAGATATTGAATGAGTGGTTTTACCAGTTCTACTCCCTGAGTGCATTTTTATGGCCAAGTGGGGATTCAAACCCTGTTCTCTAGAGCAGAGGTCCCCAACCCCCGGTCCGCGGCCCTGTGCCGGTCTGTGGCCTGGGCCGGCCGCCGAGACAGACCTCCCGCCCCCCGCATGTACTCACCCCACGCCACCCGTTTGCGCCTGTGCGTGCGCTCCAGCACGCCCGTGCAAGCGCCGCGCCGCCATTTGCGCATGTGCTCGTAGGGCATGCGCCCGCCCGTGCGAGAGAGTGTGCGTGCTTGTTCGCGCATGCGCGCGAGCGCGGGGGGTGCCCCGCCTTCCCCAGCCGGTCCACGGACCGAAAAAGGTTGGGGAATGCTGCTCTAGAGTCTTAGTTCATTATTCTGTCCACACCACACTGGGTTTTCTCAGAGCTTCATAAAATACCTTAAAGCACAGCTCAGTCCAGTGCTACAAGTTCTCTGCTTTTATAACTGTTTTTGGACTGGGGTTGTTTTCTCTGAGACCTACTGTTGGCTCAGATGGATTCTGTATCAGAATGGAAATTGGAACCTTTGAAGACTGGGGGAAGGCTTGTAAATGCCTTTATTTCTTCTTAAATTCAGGGGTAGCCATTTTGGTCACCAAACAAATCCCAAAATCCCTATTCTGGCCCTTTTTAAAGGCCAATCAAAAAAGCAAAAATATCTGTGCAAACTTTCAGGACCTCCAAACTTTTTCGTCAGGCAAAGATGTTGCAAATAGCAGGAGGAGTTGGATGCCATGATTTTAAAGTCATGTCTGTGTTGTCCAGAGATGTAATGGTGAGGAAGGGTCTGCAGACAGCCAAATAGGCATCCTCAGGTACTAGGTTTTACCTTGAAAAGTTCTGAAGCTGACTGAAAACAAGAGAAGCAATCATTCTTGTTGGCCTGCCATTCTCAAAGTGTTGCCCATCTAGCCCAAATGACCAGAAGAGAGACCTGAGAGTAGATACTTATGAAGATTCTATCCCCTTTGACTCTCTGACCTTTACAGCCCTTTACACCTGTTGTTACACTGGCCCTTTTAGGATCTACCTATCAATCTCACTTTCTTTTCTTTTCCTGTTTCTTATGGGGCAGACATGGTGCTGCCCCTCTCCTGTCTGGCCTTTGGGGGGAACATAAGCTATCTGGTTAGGATTAGGTTTTAGACTTTTCCAAATGGAATGTAACTTTCTTATAAAGGTTAGTTTGTTTTTAACTGCTTCTCCAGGTTTATTGTGGGTCTATTGTGGAACTGTTCACCTACATGGCTATGCAGCACCCACTCAGCTACAGAGAGAAACCTTGATTTCCTTTCCTTTCACCTTGTGAACATTCACAACATTTCTGTCTCTCTCTTTAAGCAATTTCTGTTTTGTTTCTGAAACAAAATTAAAAGCTTTCTACATCAAAATTTACACGCACGAGGTAAATGCTAAGGGTTTTTTTTTTTTATGAAAGGCTGCTGTTAAAGGAAAAGGAATAACAGTAATAAAAACCCTGTTTTCCTTTGGACTTAAGTTACCTTCATGTCGTTTTCAACTAGAACGAATGTCAAACATACAGCCCCAGCATAGGAGATTTTATTCATTTTGGGTTTGTCCAGGCTTCTTCAAGGGCTGGAAAACAGCAGGTAGAGCGGGTGCCTGCTGCTTCAGGCCTGCAATCGACTGTAGCAGAATGGGAAGATAAATAGCCTAGAGGAGGAACAGGGAGAGGAGAGTGTTCTTGAGGTAGGGAGCTCAAAGAGATGAGAGAGGCAGTGAATATCTGGCAGATGGCATGAGCGTGAGCAAGGAGATGGAGGCATTTATTATTCTTTTCAAATGTAAACATTGGATAGTCTTCACTCTGACTAGCAATGGCAATGCTCAATGAGGAAACTGAACCAGAGGTTGCATGAAATTCCTTTCCACAAAGGTAAATGTTCAAAGGACTCCTTCAGCCTGTGTGAATGACTAAACTTCAAGAAATGAATAGGATATTTTGAAAGTGGTTTTAGGGTTTTGATGCATACTGTGATGCAAGATGCCAACCGTGGTCCCTTCACAGAGCAGTACCAGTTCACTGAGAGCTCAGACTGTCGCCCTCAATTTGTGCTTGTCATTCTGCTACTAATTATGGAGGAGCCTTGCTAGAAGAAGGAGTTGGTTACCTCACATAGGAGCAGCAGAATTCAGCTAAACTGAAAGATGCAGTGCGATACTCTTTACTTCAGTTTTAAGGAAAATAATGCTCACCAAACTTCCCCTTTGACTATTCTCCCCTTATCTTCTTTCGAACGGCGCCTAGGAACGCAAGTTGCAACCTGTTTTATTTTTGTATGCTAAACAAGAATATAGCATCCCATGACCCTAAACAAGGCACTGCAAGATTCTTCACATCCCTAATGATATTACATGAAGGCGATAATGTTAGGAGAGAAATGTAACCTTTCTAGGTATCATGCCTGTTAAAAATCTGTCTGTCATGTAGCTACCAAAGTACAGGCTATATCAGAAAGACAAGGTAGTTACTCTCCTTATTGTTTGAGTGTACTGGGTTCTGTCGGTCAAAGGGAAAGAAAACAATAACAAATCACACAGACTCAATTTTATTTGGAAGAAAACTGGCCACAACTAATAAAGTTGATGCTAAAATGAAGGATGGATCACCCATTAGCTGACCCACCTGCCAGCTGATGATAACCTAGGTAACAGAATTGGAGTTAACCATGTGGGCATGAAACACTTGTATGACCCCCTGTCACTGGGCAGTGGTGGTAGAAGTGTGCAACACCTCCATGCTGGGTAGGCACCTGTCTTCCTACTCCTAAAAAGAAACTCTACCCGAGGAAGGTCACACCCTTGGTGGTCCTCCTTATTACCTGTGGATTTTTTCCTCGAGGCCAAAACTGCTCCCAATAAAGCTGTGACAATTATAATTGTCACAAATTGTCACAAATTCAGAGTTGAAGGAATTGGGTTTACAAACAGACTGGTGGACAATGCTAAAATTAGAATCAAGGTTTCAAAAAATATAAAGCAGTGGGCTTTTATGAGGGGAAGGTACAGGTGGATGAATTATGGATTTATACTAGTGAGAAAATTATACAAAAATGTATACTTTTCTGTTAGAATATAATGTAGAGGATGAAAGGGTAAAAACTGTGATGATTAAATGGGCGCAAAACTTCGGTTACAATATAGATATAGATGAGTGGACTAGAATGTGGAACGAGAATTATAGATGGCTCAAACCAGTAAATTTGAGAAAAAATGTCTTAAAGATGTTTCATAGATGGTATTATACACCTGTAAAATTAGCAAAAATGGTATTGGAGCCGAGCAACTCATGTTGGAAGTGTTCTCAGCAACCAGGAACTTTTTTTCATATATGGTGGACTTGCGACAAAGCAAAGATTTTTTGGAGACAGATAAAAGATATTTCACAAGAAATTATACATCAAGAAATAACTTTTAAACCAGAAATGTTTTTGTTGAATATAATTCCAGTAATTGTTGATAAGAAAAATTAAATATATGATGTTGCACATATTCACAGCTGCAGGGCTGATCTGGGCCCAGAGGTGGAAAATGCAGGAAATTCCAAAGAAAGAGGAGTTACTTAAAAAAAATTTATATACTGCGGAAATGGATAGCTTATCAGAGACACTACGTGAGAACCCGAGAATATATATTAAGGAAAGTTGGAAAATGTTTTATGATTGGGCCCAGAAACAGATATGAGTAGAGAATGTATTAGAGATTACGATATCACAGTCATGAAGTCAAGAGCTTTTTAGATATTGTATGAAAGCAAGTATTCCCCTGTGTATATATTTTTGTTTCGTTTTGTTGTTAATCCCTTTTCCCCTTTCCTGTTGTTGTATAGTTGTTTCTGATAATAATAATAATAATAATAATAATAATAATAATAATAATAATAATAATAATAATAATAATAATAATAATAATAATAAACCAAAAAAACAAATGGTCACAAATTATAAGAAACCCTGCCATTTTACTATATACACATGTACACCAGACAATTGCAAACATACATTTGGAAGGATAGTTGGGAGAAGCTCCAATACTTCCCACACTTTTAGGTCTTCCCTCATTGCCTCCATTATCCAAAACCTGTGGTCGCCCTAGCCAGTCTCCCACAGAAAGCCCTGCCTTGGGAAACAACTCTGCCTGCAAAATTTAGGTGGCCCAGAATTGATTGTACATTTTTGAGGGAGCCCTTCTTCCTTGCCTTCAGCTGCTGAATGAGTATCACCTTAGCCTGAGGAAGGGAAGAGGTTCCCCCTACAACGTCCGGCTGGATACCCATATACATCAGCCTAGTTGCTGATCCCTGTTTGATCCTCTGCAACAGGGATCCCTAACTCCCTTGCTGTGGCCTGGAAGAGTTGCAGCCACTCATCACAAGCCAGATAGAGTGTGATAGCCCCAACGAATACAAAAGCAGTCCTTGTCAAGGGACCATATCAGAAGGGAGGCTGCAACAATTGACACTTTTACAAAAATGGCTAAATGCTGACAATGAGGAGTGCTCCTTACAAAGTTTGACACTCAAACATAAAAGAGCTGCTTTGGAAGTGCCTTGTGGCACAGTGGTTGAACTGCAATACTGCAACCAAACTCTGCTCACAACCTTAGTTCATCCCAGATAGTCAGCTTGAGGCTGACTCAGCCTTCCATCCTTCTGAGGTCGGTAAATTGAGTACCCAGCTTGCTGGAGGTGGGGTAATGTGTAGCCTGCAGAATTAAATTCTAAACCTCCCAAGGAGTGCTTTAAGCACTGTGGGGTGGTATATAAGCAGCACAATTTGCTTTTGCTTTTTTCTTTCCTAAGATGAAATCTGCTTTCATTTTATATTGGGAGTGTCTTACATATCTGGGTCTATTTGTGAAGGGACATCATTTAATACTGTTGCATATTTTCTAGCCAGATAACTGCAGGCTGACCTGCCTCTCACTTCAAATGCATTGCTGGTAGCAATTTCAGGTTCTGTGGTTTTTAAACTGAAAACAAAGCACAGGGTCCCTGATGCATATCCCGATCATTGTGCATGAATAAGTGTATGCATAAGTTTAGCCTTCCCTTACTGCAGTCCTTGAAAAGATCTTTGGTACAATAGCAAAAAAGGGTTCCATTAACTGAGGACAAAGGATATATTTTCTAAAAAAATAAACAAATTGATGCAAATACAGAAACAGCCATTATCATTTACAAATAAACACCAGTCATCTCATTATAGTGGGAAACACTGTATTCAGGCATTATAAATTCTGGCATTCTGAACATATGTGGAGCAAAGTGGATAGCTACCTGCTTCGTTATCACGTTCTCCTTACTCTCAGTGCCATATCTGAAGAAGAAATGTTCCTGCTCATGTGTAGCTTCTCCATGTGCACATGAACTGAGACATTCCAGGGGTTGGGGCTATGGAGCTAGAGACTAGGAGTTCGATTCCCTACTGTGCCTCTTAAGAGAAGAGCCAGTTTGTGCAGCCTTGTGCAACCTGCACAGGCTCAGAGTGCCCCCAGAAGAAGATAATGGTAAACCACCCCTGAGTACTCTGTACCTAGAAAAAGAATCAGTTGCTATAAGTCAGAATTGACTTGATGAGATGTAATTAATTATTATTATAATATGGAACCTACACAAAAGCAGGTTTCTGTTTTCTTCTGACTCGGTGCTGAAAGGACGAAGAAAATGATGACAGAAGGGGGAGGGCTAGGCTCTCTTTACTAAATGTATTCAGTTTATAACACCTGAATAGGGTTTGTGAGGAAATGACCTATGCACTCATTCAATCTGCTGTCCCAGTATGAACTTCTGATGGGGCTTCAAGGCTCTTGCTCACCCCCCCCCCCTTTAACATTATCTTCAAACAAAACTAGGATTGGCCAACCTTCCGGAGAGATGAGTGGTCTCCAACAGTCCTTCAAATAAAGGACTATCCTGTGTCAAACAGGACCTATGGCCACTCTGCCCCATGCTCAGAGGTCCCAATCCAGATTAGGAGCCCCTGCACTTAGTTTCACCCAGTATCATTTCAAGGGACACATTTTAAATTTAGACGAATGTGTAGTGATGTTCTGAGAGAACATTAGAGGTCACTACAACTAGCTTCTGCAACTAGGCTAGAATTGCAATGTTCACGGAAGGTGCTGCTTAGAATAAACTTTTTGTTGCTTAGTTGTTAAGTTGTGTCCGACTCTTCATGACCCCATGGACCAGAGCATGCCAGGCCCTCCTGTCTTCCACTGCCTCCCGGAGTTTGGTCAAATTCATGTTGGTAGCATTACCAACTTTAGCTTGGTAAAGGAATAAACTTTAGGTCTCTACAAATCCAATCCAGTTTTGATCATTGTGATTATTCAAATGATGGTCAAGTAATAATTAATAATCCTGTGCCATCAGGGCCAAAGTGATCACTAATTCCAAAGAGATGAATATAAATTGATGCAGAAGTAAAACACAAGCATATTCCCAAAACATTTTTCTTGAGTTTTAGTTAGATGAGGGAATTGTCAGCCCAGTCAGACTACCACATCCTAAAATGGCCTTCTGGCAAGTCCTACTGGCATGGTAATTGCTTTCCGGACATGCTAGGGGTCCTTTTAAGGAGAAAGGCAGGGTATAAATATTTTAAATGAAAGAAAGAAAGAAAGAGAGAGAGAGAGAGAAATAAAGAAAGAAAGAAAGAAAGAAAGAAAGAGGGACAGCCAGTTGGATATAGAAGTTAGAGTTTTGCACAGGGACATGGAAGACCAAGATTTAGGTCTCCAATGAGTTGTAAAACATACTGGATTACCTAGGGAAGGTCACTGTCATTCAGGCTGATGCCATTTGCAGGGTTGTTGTGACGTTAAAATGGAGATTAGGAGAGCCTTGTACATATAGGAGAAAACGAGGATGCAAAGATAACAAAGAAACAATTGCCCCTGAACTGTCAATGGGGCTGAGTAGATGGTATTTCTCAGAATCCCGGATTAGCCCCATTAGCTGCCAGCTACTAATTCTTCAAATAGTTACCAGAGAAATGGGAAAAACAAAGAAAAGACACTTTTTGGAGAGCATTTTAATTAGGAGTGTTCCAGGGCTGCCTCAGCCTCCTGTCTTACCCCCTAATCCTTTTTGTTCTGCTTAACATGGCTTTTATCCAGGTCTGGCTCCAACTGTAAGGAGCTAATTGACATCTGTACTGTCCCAGAGAACTTACTAATAGCACTACTACCACTACCTTCTTCTATGGACAGCTGCATGTTACCTCCCTTCATAACTATTTGGAGTGCCTCAGTGGAGCTGTGAGGTAAAAAGGTAAAGGTAAAGGTTCCCCTTGACATTTAGTCCAGTCGTGTCCGACTCTAGGGGGCGGTGCTCATCCCCGTTTCCAAGCCGTAGAGCCAGCGTTTGTCCGTAGACAGTTTCCGTGGTCACGTGGCCAGCGCGACTAGACACGGAATGCTGTTACCTTCCCACCGAGGTGGTCCCTATTTATCTACTTGCATTTGCATGCTTTCGAACTGCTAGGTTTGCAGGAGCTGGGACAAGCGACGGGCGCTCACTCCGTCGCGTGGATTCGATCTTACGACAGCTGGTCTTCTGACCCTGCAGCACAGAGGCTTCTGCGGTTTAACCCACAGCGCCACCACGTCCCTGTGGAGCTGTGAGGTACTGGGGAACAAATTGAAATGGTGTTTTTTTCCATTGCCCATCCCGGTTATTTGGGGAGAGCAGAGCACTTCTCATGTATCCACTTAGGATACATGAGAAGACAAGAAGGCCTAGAATATGTGTCAGGAATCAGGATCAGTGGGCCCTGTTCAGAGGCTGAGCTTTGGCAGCTGCCCAAGGCTGAATGGCAGATGAGAAAGAAGGCCATTGAAAAGCTGGTGTTCACCTTCTCCTGTCACTGCAGCTTTGTAGTGCTACAGTGACATTAATGGGTTGCACTGTGTGTGTGAATTTCCTCGTACCTCCTCCATTGTCAAGCACAGCAGATCCAGCTATTGCTAAATGAGATTTGAAGTGTTTTAAAAATAAGGGCTTTTTGGTGGGCGGAGTGAGTTCGTTTCTGTTCCCACAGTGTCTCCCCAGATGAACACAGACCTGTGGTTTAATAAAGCATCCTTTGATTAAAGTTTCCCAGCATTTGTCTGTTGTCAGGTGAAATGAGATTGAGCAGAAGGAGGACATGCGTCTAGTAATGGCTTCTCATGTTTCAAATGATTTAAATTAGTCGGAGGCAGAAAGTCCGGAAAGCAGGGGCTGCCAATGTAAATGTATTTCTAATTACACGCCTTCGACTCTTTGGCAGAACTTGCTGACCTCCCTGTCAGAGTCTTTCACCATGCGTGCCAGTCAGGAAACTCTGTAAACCAGGAAGCTATACTGGAGATGCTTGGCTGTGTGTACACGGTTGCTGTTTGTGATATATTAATAATGTTTCTTTAATACACTGACTCTGTATAATTCAAGGAGTTGGGAAGATTGATCATAATCTCTACTGCATGCAGCACATTCACTCGGATGGGTTCACCTCCTACCGCTGTGCGGCTATCTGTTTTTGAAGCAGGAAAGCAGCTATGTATTTATGCCTGTAGATCAGTATTTGTGACTAGCAAAATTATGATACGATGTGTGTCAAGGTCTTGCATATTTCAAGAATCATTCCATGCGTGTACTTGCCAAGGGCATTTTCCTATCCCTTCCTTATTAATATGACATAGCAGAGTTGTAGTGATGTTTTAGATTTTTTCCTGCATGTGTGATTAGAAGGTGTGTTTTTCTTTTAACTTGATACTTGCCGTAAGTGTGTGTGTAGAGGAGAGTGTCTCAGGACTAAAGCAGATAAGAGGAGGAGAATTACCAACCCCCCCCCCCCCCAACACACACACACTGTGCTAGGGTGGCAACTGAGACATTGGCACTTGGGGAAAAAGAGAAAATGCAGTCCTAAAAAATAGGACAAATAAGAGGCCAGATTTGCACAGCTTTTGCACAGGCTAGTTTATGTATAAACACACATTTATCTCAAAGACCACATTTTGTCTTCATGAGCCTGCCCGGGGTTAAGAAGATAGGGCCTTCTCTGTTGCTGCTCCCAGACTCTGGAACTCCCTCCCACAGGACACCAGGCTGGCCCCTTCTTTGCTGTTCTTCCACATCTTACTCTTCAGGCAGGCTTTCCTTTAGTAACCTGGCTGACTTAGAAGGTGTTTTAAATTGTAGTGGTTTGTATTTTTGTAGGTTTGTGGTTTTGTTGCTTTAAAATCTGTTATAGTAATGCTTTTATCTAAGTGCAGGAGTTGGGCACTGACAGATGATACAAGTCTGTGCATCCACTTGGAAGTACCAACTATGGAATTCAAAGAGGCATACTCCTCAGGAGGTCTGCCTTGTGACCTTTTTAGGACCTTCCACTCGCTGGCAGAATAATGGGCTTTTATTCAGACAGACTTTCGGCTTCTAACTGATGTACGTTTTGGATGCTGTTTACCTTTTTTTATGAATGGGTTTTTCACTTTTAACATTTATTTTGTGGTGAGGCAGTTGCATACTATTTGTTGTGGAATCACAGGATACACATTTTAAAAATAGAAATAAATGTCAGTATAGTGCACATAATTAAGAGAAAGTGCCACTGAATTCAGTGAATACACACACACACACACACAATTGCATTGTTTGTCTGAATCCAAACAAATAAGCATTTTTTTTTAAAAAAATCTTCCTTTTGATATCTCAGCTAGGGGTGTATGAATTTACCTGATCTAATTTGTATCCCAGTTGTGTACCTCTTTGGACCTCCTCACTCTGAGTGGCCAGGTCTGATTTGTTCTAGGGCTTTCAAAGTATTTGTAGACATTGGTATGTTTCTGAATGGGGAAACAAATGAAAAAGGAAAAGACAAAGGACTGTGATCTGGGATAGAGGGTGCAACTTGTGATGGAGTTGAAGCAGTGTGGGATATGTAGTCAGAGAAATGTAAGATGGAGTCAGACAGGTTCTGTGTGGAGATGATTTGAGAGACATTGGAATGTGTTTTTCTAAGTGCTATGAGAGTGTTTTTCTGAAGACCGGTACAGCATGGTTCAAGATAAAGCTGAAGGTCAGACAAAGAGGCCTGTGAAAGACTCAACATTCCAAGCTAATTGGAGAAGAGATAAAACACCTGGATCTTCATGGGAATTGAGGGCGGAGGAAGGTGTTACAGCCCCTTGAGGCTAATTGGTTAACAGCCATGAAGTGTCAAGAAGAAGGGAGGAGTTAGAGAATGTAGAAAATGGACGATGGGTTATGTGGGAGAAGTTTGATTCCATGATGATGGGAGAGAAAAAGAACTTGATGGTTTGAGCATGTGGCTTGAAGGAGAACGAATGTAAGTGAAGAGAAAGAAGGAGGTGGGGCTAGCCCACCTTAGCCCAGCTTAGTAGTGTTTTTTATTTCAATGGGGATTAGTTATTTTATTTAACTGTAACTATCTTTGAATATGTTCTTTATGCTAAAGCTTGAGCAATATAAACTGATCCTATGAAACTCTATTTTTCTAATAAAAAATAATTATAAAAATTCTTACAAAGGACTGGTCTCTTGAACAGCAGGGTCTGGCTAAATCCAGGGAGTGGAGAGGGCCACAAACTAGCTATCTTTAAGAGTCCTACCTAACTGAGCTGTTGTGAGTTCTAAGGAATCACAAAGCCCCTGTGTCTGTACTTGCAAAGTACTGGGTAAAAGTAAAGTGTTCTTTTAAGGTCAGACTTGTTCAAGGGGCTTATGCTACACACTGCTGAGGTCTTGGGACTTGCCTCAGCGCAAAGGTGGTAGGTAAGTGGCCTGTCGAATTCTCTGACCGAGTGCTAAGCACTCCTTAGGGAGGTTTGGGCACCACACAACTCAGTACCGTTAACTTTGGGAATGTGGTGGACATGTAGTGAGTAGGCAGAGCTTCTATCAGCTTATTTTCTTTCTTCCACACCGCACCAGGAGCTGTACACTTTGTTCATGGCTCTCAGCCTTCCATGACTCTACCCTACATCAGTTGGGTGCTGCTGCCCAGCTGACACGCCTCTTGCATTCCTTGAAAGGAAACCTGCTGATGGGCCAGGTTTGTAATCCAGTGTCATCCAAGGAAGGGAACGAGTCATTACTGGTGACTTCAAGGTTCCCTGACCATGAGCCCAAACCAAAACCCAAAGGAGGCTTAGGTGCGCTCCTGGTTATCCAGCAGGGCAGGACTTTACCTTCCTTACTCAGGTATTGTTTACTCCTCCTTAAAAACATAGGATGAAGGTCTCTTTCAGGCAGAGCATTTGTTCTTTCTGCACCAGTGCTGTCAGTATTTTTTCCTGCCATCCACATGATGTTCCTTTGACCTGCTTTTTTTCTGTGACTTTCAGTTCCTTTTTGTCCCCCCCCCCCCCCGAAAATATGGTTTACTTTTACTGCTGCTTGGTATTGGGATGAAGTTTATTGTTCCCCATTTCCAGTTGATACCTGTGATATGAATCTATGACTAGAAGCTTTCAGTCAGTGGTCAATTGTTATGTGCTATCCAGTCATTTAAGACAATTCTGAATACTGATCTCCAAAAACTTCTATCATTAACACCCATGCTCGGGTCTTGTAAACTGTGACTGTGGCTTCCCTTATTGAGCCAATTCATCTCATGTTAAGTCTTCCTCTCTTCCTACTGCTGTCTACTGTTTTTGCCAGTGAGTCTGCTCAAGATGTTCCCACAACTTCAGTTTATCCATTTTAGCTTCTAGTGAAAAATTAAGGCCCAGATTAATCTTGAACCCATTTATTTGTCTTTCTGGTGGTCTATAGTATCAACTCCTTTTGGAAGAACCCATCAAAAGAGGATACATTAATTTGTTCTATATTAGCCTTGATAGGACTAATAAAAGAGCTGGTATCTAGCTGCCCTAGAGTTAGATCACACCGTAAAGGACATGAATATTTCTTCCTCTTACAGGGTAATCCTTCGAGGCCCTGCAAATTTTTCAGAGATATTAGACATTCAGACAAAGCTGATTGATGATTTACAAATGGACCGATTACAAAACAAATGCAAGCTAATTTACCAGGTTGAGAAAAGCTCATGTCAGTATAACCAGGGTTTTTCCCATTAAAGGCACACTGCCTCTAGGTGTGGAATTAATATATTGTTTTATACATTGATGATCTTGGTAAGACTGCAGCTCTGTGTACATTTGCCTGGGAGTAAGGCTCACAAAACGCAATGATACTTCAGAGTAAGCATGGCTAGAAAATCATTATAAATGAACAAAGTGTGGTGGAATTACAGTCAATTGTTATGCCTGGCATGAAAGAAGTATTTCATGTACATGGAGGGGGAAGCAGAATTCTGCATTTCGATGGAACAGGAGCTGCAAATGTGAATAGAAATTACACAGCTGCTATAGACTTTAATAACTTTAGAATTAGATGGAATCACTGCAGGTGATGTTCAGAACAAATGGCATTTATTCCATATTATTAAGATTTCTGTGAAATTTAGCTGGAAGATGTCTCCTGTTTCATCCTGGGCCATCTTGCTATGTCAGAATGTCCTCATTTCATATGGCCCTGAGCTGTAATGATATTTTACATACCTCAATAAAGAGCCACCTCTCCTTAACTGCATGTGAAAGAAGAAGGACTCTATTTCTTTCCCGCTTATTCTGTCTGTGGTATAGTGCAAAGCAGCTACTGAAAGAGAAATGTTATGCACTCTGATGTAGTGCTTACTGAATAAAAGTCAATCCAAAGTGAAATGGGCAGTGCCTTATTGCAAGCTTATAGGTCTCAGAGAGCAGGAAGGCAAGTGTCTGGAGATTTTTGCTTATTCATATATATGTATGATTCCTTTTCTGGCTCTTGCAGACAGATTTGTTTAAAAACTTTCTTAAAAAGCAACATTTAAAACCAGCCAACAAAATTTGGCACCTGTAAAATCAAATCAACAAGCGAAATGGTGAGCAGCAAAAAGGTACCTGGACTTAAAGGCTAAATGGCTTGGCCTTGCGTCTTGCTTCTGCTAAAGAACTATGTAGCTTGTTGAACTTTCCTACATCAGGAGGTCCATGCAGAGGCATCCAACTACTAGCAGAGCCCTGCTCATTGTAAATAATAGGTTATCCACTATTCAGAGAACAGAACCTGGTGAAGATCTCGGTGGAGAGACTGTGTAGCTGAATGTCCAGAACACATGCTCTGCCTGATGAAAATGTCTGGTTCACGCACCAGCAGCTCCAGGTTATTGTTGTTGTTATGTGCCATCAAGTCGCATCCAATCTTATGGATTAATGATTTCCAAAATTTCATGTTATTGACAGCCCTCCTCAGGTCTCAAACTCATGAATGTTTGGTCTTCTTTTTCTGCTTCCTTCAACTTTTTCCAGAATTATTTATTTTTTAAAAATTGAATCTTGTCTTCTCGTTATGTTTCCTGAGTATGATAGTCTTATTTAATCATTTTTGTTTCTAGCACCACTTTGTCTTCTGGTGTCTGTAAAGGACTCCTCCAAATGTGGTGTTGGAGGAGTGCTTTATCCTATAAAGTTCTCCTCAGAAAATTCTCCTTTTCCCCCATAAAGTTCTCCTCCAATACCACATTTCAAATGTAATGTTTTTTTTCCCTATCTGTTTTCCTCACTGTCCAGTTTTCACATCTGTGCACAGTAATGAGAAATATCTCCGTCTGACAGAACCAAGGTATACAATATATTTTGACTATTTTGCTTTCTTTTGACTATTTTGATTACTGTAGATCACATCAAAGCCTTTCACTGCAGAACTGTGAAAAGTTATGGGTTCTAAAATAAATGGATGTGCTACAATATGCTCTCAAAAAACTAGACTTATTTACAAGGTCACCCAAGGCAGACTGGTTAAAGCTGAGACTTGAGACAGAGATGCATCCACCCTCTTCAGGATTAGCTGTCAGATCAACAGAAGAGAACAGATTGTTGCAATGGTGATGGTTGTGGAGAAACTTCTTAAGGGTAGCTGCTGAGCAGCAGTGATAGTGGAAGATTACGTTGGTGGAGAATCTTTCATAGACAATGACAGTGACACTCAAACTAATCCTTGTTAGTACTGCTCAGAATAAGGTAATGAGTGATTACTATTTTATACCTTCATACTCCTATAAGGAACGCCACGTGGGGACAAAAAAACCTGCTTGCAACCTTGGAGATGTCCTGTCAGTCAGTGTCAGCAAAACTGGGCTAGATACCCCATTGGTCTGACTTCATACAAGGTAGCTTCCTCTGTTCCTGGTTTCCTATCTTAACAAGCATGAAGTTTTGAATGAGAGAAAGCACTCCTATAGGTATCTATAATTCTTGGCCTGCCTGTAGAGAAACTGATGAACAGTTACTTCCAAAGAAAGCCGGTGAATAATGATTGAGAGATGGAACAAAGGAAGGGCTATTCATCAAGCCAGTGGCATAACTGTTTCATTATTTATGGGTGTCCATTACTAATAAAATTGATTATGATAGAAAACTTCCTACAAAATCCTTCCTGACTAAACATAGCACTCATAGCAGGCTGGGCACCAGCAGAAACAAACACAAAAGCATAAAAAAACCCTAGCATTTTTGGCACTGTGATAATGAACAGCTTGTGGCTGCCTTCTTGAATTAGTTGAGGGCAGTGATTCTCTAATTGTCTTTTGTTGTTTAGTCGTTAAGTCGTGTCCGACTCTTCGTGACCCCATGGACCAGAGCACGCTAGGCCCTCCTGTCTTCCACTGCCTCCCGGAATTTGTCTACATGATAGCAAATTCACATTCAGGCTCCACCCTGATATAGATATAGGTGGTATTGCCTCAATTTGTAGTGGACAGATGGAGTTGTGCACACTAGCTCCCCCAACATTCCTAATGTGCACCATCTCAGACTTGGGGTTTCAAATCATGGGGAGGAGTCTAAGCACATTGAGCCAAATAGACCTTCCAACCTAATGCAGAAATATAAGAATATGTCTAAATATTAAGTCAACTCATTGGTCCATTCAGCCCAGTGTTGTCAACTCAGCTTGGCAGTGGCTCTCTAGAGTTTGAAACAGGATACTTTTCTAGCTTTACCTGGAATTATCTGACATTCCATTGTGGTCTCCCATGGAACTCTAATCAAGCCTTGAACCTTTTTAATTTCTGAAATTAGGTGAGACTGGATATACTCAGAATGGTAAGAAGGTGACATATCAACCTCAAGGTTGTACATGTTAGCACAGAACTAGTATATACAGTCCCACTCCTTTCTGAGGAAATAATGACTCAGCTGAGGCTATGAAACAAGAATCATATGCAGGAACCTGAGTATACTCACATCCTTCTTTCTTCTTTGTTTGTGTCAGAAACGTCACAGCACAATTTATAAATGTTATTCTCCTGCAGAATAACATAGGACCAAGATTGTATATCTTGGTGTTTGCTGTTGTATGCGCCAACTGGTTTCCACCAGCTTTTATAGAATATTGTTCCTTGATGAAAACTCCTGCTTCATATTTTGGCAGTATTTCTTATAGGTCAGCGTACAATTCAAAATAACACCTAGGTATTTTTGGGGAAAACAATGATCTACCTGGATGCCTTTCCAGGTAACCTGAAGTTTCTCAGATGAAAGATGCATATCTGAGTGTTAGTAAGGTTGGCTTTAAGTTGATTTTTATCATATGTACCAAGTTCTTCTAATGCATTTATTAGAATATGTTCTACAATTTGAAAGCTGTCTAATTGAGCAGCAAGTGTGAGAATATCAGCATAAATAAAACTTTGGGTGCCTTGAGGAAATGTCTGATTGTTGGTGTAGATCAGTGGTACCCAAACTTGGGTAACCCAGGTGGTCTTGTGTTGCAACTCCCAGAAACCCCAGCTAGCACAGCTGCTGGTGAAGGTTTCTGGGAACTGCAGTTCAAGAACACCTGGGTTATTCAAGGTTGGAAACCACTCATATAGATATTAAACAAAATCAGAACCAGTACACTGTCCTGGAGTAGACCATTCTTTTGAGTCTTCCATTCGCTGCATTCTTGAAAGTTATCTTTGAAAGTTAACACAAAATGTGTGATTTTGCAGAAGGATTGCTATTACTTTAGTAATCTCATAATCCTTCATTAGATTATAGACTTTTTGAAGTATTATTTGATGAACAACTATGTCATAGGCAGTCAAGAGGTCAACAAAGGCTACTCCCATTATTTTCCTCATTTCAAAGGTATCCTCAGTATGTTGCATTAAATATAGGATTTGTGCTGTGCACTTCTAAAGCTAGCCTGTTATGAGATGAGGAATGGTTGTTTGTCAAGAATAATTCTTCCAAGAACTGTATAAATATGACAGTTAGTGAAATCAGCCTGAAATTGTTTGGGTCTCTGGTTCTTTACAAGGTTTCAAAATAGCAATCACTCATGATATACATAGTTGAGAATGGAGGATGGGGCTTTAGACATTTGGCATTGAGCTACACAAGCCTTGGAAATATTATTTCTTTCATATTATGTTTATGGCTATGGCCAAAAAAGGTTGAGAATGGCTGATCTAGAATCTTGCAGCAAGATAGTAAAACTCCAAGGTTCGCTATCAGGAGGAAGGCTGTTAAAAGTAATCACTATTACAAAGGTTGTGACTTTGTACACATCTTTAAAAGGAATGGGTGATATTCTGTAAATTGAGTTATCCTGACTCTACACATAGGAGTGCTTCAGTTTTTCACTTTTGCTTTCTCTGTATTCAGATTTTTAAAATTTAATGTTCTTTGTTGAACAAGATAAAATTTGTGAATGTTGGTAAATTCTTCAAAGATGTACTGAATTAAAATTATCTCCCATTTTGCTGGAGACTCCCAGCATAGAGGGGTCCATATTTGCCATATAGGAGACTTTAAACAATAGACAGCAGCTCCAATTAAAAAAAAAAAGCAAGGCATGCTGCTTATATACCGCCCCATAGAGCTTCAAGCACTCTCATGGCGCAGTGGTTAAACTGCTCTACTGCAGCCAAAACTGTGTTCAATCCCCAGGTAGCTGGCTCAAGGTTGACTCAGCCTTCTATCCTTCCGAGGTTGGTAAAATGAGTACCCAGCTCGCGGGGGGGGGGGCAATGTGTAGCCTGCATAATTAACTTGTAAACCACCCAGAGAGTGCTTGAAGCGCTATGGGGCGGTATATAAGCAGCACGCTTTGCTTTGCAAGTTAATTATGCAGGTTGCACTTTGCCCCCCCCCCCCAGCAAGCTGGGTACTCATTTTACCGACTTTGGAAGGATAGGAGGCTGAGCCAGCTACCTGGGATTGAACCCCGGGTTGTGAGCACAGTTTTGGCTGCAGTACAACAGTTTAACCACTGCACCATGAGGCTCTATGATAATTCAACATTATCATTGTTGAGTACACAGAGATTAAAGCCCAGACCTTTAAGAGTCAGGAACTCAATGCCCTTGGTCTGGCTGGACACATGTATTCGTTTCAGTTTCTCCCACCAGTGATTTAAAAAAAAATCAGGTTCCATCCTGAATATAAAGAGATTTGTGAATTTGGGGGAAAGCTTATCATAAACACTTTGAAGCAAAATAATCAGGCAACCCAAGTTGTGTGCTAACATGTTGTCTGGTAAAATGGAAGGAGATGTACCTTCCTATCAGTGTCATGAGGTGGGTGAGAATGAGTATCTCTATGCACTTTCAGGAAAGTCACAGAATAGGACTTGGAAGACATAGGTTCAAATTGTTGTTTGGCCATGGAAACTCAATGGGGGTGGTGTTGGTAGACAAACTTCAAACACCTCAGGTACCTCAACAACTTTATTAGGGTCACCATAACTTGACAGCACATGCAAATAGCTACATGCACATTCATGCCTGATAGATGGATCATGGTCGGCTTACATCTAAATGTGGATTGAGATGCAGATCACCTCATTATTAGTGTGATCTGCCCGTGTGGGCTTGAATCTTAGGAAACACAAGAGTATTCCCTTTCATGCCTGGGAATCTTCCTCCTCTGTTGGCAGGCCAACATACCTAAAATACTGTTGCTAGATGTCAAAGGGGTCTCATCAGTGGAGCTTAGGGGTAAATGATAGAAGAAAGCTAGTGCATGATGGGCAAAATGCCAAGGTAGCATTTCCCCCCCCCCCCTTAAATGTCGAATTGACATGCAGGTCTCAATGCACCACCATATTTCTGCAGTAGCCCTTCCTTAGCAAAGCGGTCTAGTACTAATATGGTGCTAATTACAGATTTCAACAGGAGAAAATACTCTTGCTAATGTAGTTAGCAACAAATTTGTTGGCACATTAATGAAACTCACTGGCCTTTTCCTCTTGATATTTCACCATCAAACAAGTCATTAACCATCAGTGATTACTTAGTAATTTCTCAGAAATTATAACTCTATTTACATAGGTTGAACAGCTTCCCATTTACTCTTCACTGGATAAACAATAAGCGAAACAATGCCTTTGTTTTTAGTAGGTTGTTGCTCTAAAAGAAGTTTACTTTTCACTATGGGAACAAAATTAAGTTTGATAGATAAGAGAAAGATGAGCTCATAGACTGAGTGAAATATCACTTCCTAACATGGATAAAGGTTAATTTCTTTTTAGGATGCAATTAGACAGCAAATTCTCACAGGCTGGATCAAGCTAAATTATTTAACTTATATGCGGAATACATCATGCGAAAGGCTGGACTGGATGAATCCCAAACTGGAATTAAGATTGCCAGAAGAAATATCAACAACCTCAGATATGCAGATGATATCACTCTGATGGCAGAAAGTGAGGAGGAATTAAAGAACCTCTTAATGAGGGTGAAAGAGGAGAGTGCAAAAAATGGTCTGAAGCTCAACATCAAAAAAACTAAGATCATGGCCACTGGCCCCATCACCTCCTGGCAAATAGAAGGGGAAGATATGGAGGCGGTAACAGATTTTACTTTCTTGGGCTCCGTGATCACTGCAGATTGTGACAGCAGCCACGAAATTAAAGGACGCCTGCTTCTTGGAAGGAAAGCGATGACAAACCTAGACAGCATCTTAAAAAGCAGCTACATCACCTTGCCGACAAAGGTCCGCATAGTCAAAGCTATGGTTTTTCCAGTAGCGATGTATGGAAGTGAGAGCTAGACCATAAAGAAGGCTGACCGTCGAAGAATTGATGCTTTTGAATTGTGGTGCTAGAGGAGACTCGAGAGTCCCCTGGACTGCAAAGAGAACAAACCTATCCATTTTGAAGGAAATCAACCCTGAGTGCTTCCAGACTCCCTGGAAAAGACCTTGATGTTGGGAAAGTGTGAAGGCAAGAGGAGAAGGGGACGACAGAGGATGAGATGGTTGGACAATGTCATCGAAGCTACCAACATGAATTTGACCCAACTCCGGGAGGCAGTGGAACACAGGAGGGCCTGGCGTGCTCTGGTCAATGGGGTCATGAAGAGTCAGACACGACATAACGAATAAAGAACAACATGCAATTCACATACAAAAATCAGGTGGTTTGGGGGCAGGAAACCGCATTGCATGTCAAGTGACCTTTGAGGGAACCAGCCTATTTGTTTATGCCAAGTTTGGGAAGCTAGGCTCCTCTGGGCTGCCTTCTCCAAGGAGGCAGGTCAGCTTAGCTGTCACCAAACCCCGCCGCTTGTCCAGAGGGGGAAACACAGTTAGCAAGGCAGCTGCAGCCAGAAGAGGGGAGGTGCGGCTTGTGCAGGTTCTTGCCCACTGTGTGCTCCACCTTGCCTGATGGTTCCATGGCAGGGCTGACATTTTCAACCCTAAGAAATTTTGTGCTCCTAAGAATTTTGCTCACAGGGCAACCGCCCCTGTGGCCCTGCCCATATTACGCCACTGGCTGATTCCCAAAGTGGTCCAAACCACAGGATAAAATGTCTGAATGTGCCCTTAGTGTTTTTTTAAAAGAATGTTTCAAAATGTGCAAATTTATTTGGAATTGAAAGAATATGAAATAAAACACACACATACAAATGTAGGAAGAAGCAAAACTGACACATTCATTTACCCAGGACAAGGTTTTGAGTAGTCACTCTGGCTTTGAATTCCTATATGGCACAGTGAGTTAAACATCTGGGAGTTCAAATCCCCACTGTGCCTCCCAGGAAAAGAGCCAGCCTGTGCAACCTTGGGCAAGCTGTACAGTGGTTCCAGAGCACCCCTGGAAGAAAGGAATAGTAAACCACTTCTGAGTACTATACACCTAGGAGACAATGGGTTAAAAAACCAATGGTGAATTTGCAAAATGGATCTTAGGGTGGAGGGGGTTTCTCAATGGTAGGCAGCAGGTATGGTCCACACAGATTTTAACTGTTCAACTTTTGTTACAAAGGTCCAGGATTCTGAACAACAGTAGCGTTGTTTTAAGATCTCCCCTCAGAACAACAGAAATGGATTGTTTAGACATGCATTTGAAAGAAGGCAACAAGACAGATTAATGGTGGATTGGTAAGCTTCCTCAGCCTCAAGTTGGAAAGGTCTTCATTAAAACGAATGAATCAGCTTCATCCAGTGAGACCCTCATCCAGTTTTAGGCCAGCAATAGATATTAGGGTAAAGGAAGAATAATAGGCACCATTATTTGTGAGCATGTCACATATGCAGGTGTTCAAGGGTCAGAAATGATTGTGCACTGCATCCTGTTTGTACAGTAGCAGATGGAAAGCACCTAACATTTATTAAGTACCGAGAGCCCTAAAAATAGCTCTTTGCCATAGCAGCATAGCAAATAAGACTAACATTTCCCTATCACCCACTAAGTGTGCCAAAAATACACAGTCAGGGAAGGGAACATGGATAATTCACATGATAGTTATGTAAATAGTGATTCCTTAAGCCCACACATGCATAGTTGTTTCTAGAAACTTTCTTATTCATGGCCCAACGTATTTACATATCTTATGTGTTTTTGTTCTGGGGCCTCCTCTTAGCCATTAATGGAATAGGACTCCCCTGCATGTTGATTACATAATAAACTTCTGGTATAGACTCACTCTGTGTCCGTTTCTGGTGACCTCCGGTGACAAACCCCTGTTCGGCCTCTGGCCTCAATTCCTCAACATTAGCAATAGCCTGTAATTAGAGCTGAAAGCACATTAAGGTGTCACTGAGGCAGTCCCGCACTGGTGAAATCATACTTCATAGGAAACCCATGCTTTAGTCTGGAAGACCAGTCAAGAATTCCACTTCCATTCATGCACTATTTCTACCACCTGTTTCTAGCCAAAATGTGTTTAAAACATGACAAAGCTTTCAGTGCATCTCCATTTCCTTGCAATCCCACTCACCACTCCCTTCCTTTCCCTCCAAAAGTTACCTGGAGCTGCTGAACAAGAAGGAGTCCTGATTGCAGCCATGATTAAATTCTGGAATATGCAAGAATACCAGCCAACCAAGATCTCAAGGGATGGAGTCTTCCTGTAATCAAACAGCCCTGCAATACTAGCATAGGTCTTAATAAAGGGTGCAACAGTAAATCTTCTCATTGTTGCTGCCAAGTACATATCTGCAAGAAGGGAAAATAGTGATCACAAAAGCAAGAACAGCACCTGGTGCTATGGCAATACTCTTCCCAAGTTTGCCTTAAAATCCAAAGATTTTGAAGAAACTAGAGGGCACCTTGTGCACTCTGAGCTCCCTGGGAAGTTCTCAAGCAGGGAAACCTAATTATCTGATCTTTGCTGCTCAGAGGGGAAGTGAACTGGGGTACTCTGGCCATCACTATCAACAGTCTCTATAAAAACTTTAATAGGGTGGGGGTTCTCAGCAGTCCTTCTTGATCATGCAACCCATGGTAATAAACAGGTACAAGATTGACCTGAATAGTTTACAAAAAGAAAAAAGGCTATGATAGTGCAGAATGTCTGAGAACCTGATCTTCAGAGAATAAGCATCTAGTTTGAAGTATGTAGAATTAATGAAATAAGATATCTTAATTCTAGCGGCTTAATTCCAAATTTAGAGAACTAGGTAGGATTAAAACATATTAAAATCCAGGGTTACAGGTGCAAACGTAGGGATTAATCAACTAACAACAGAAGAATATTTCAGTTGCTTTCCCATTTCCATGGTATGAGGGAACTCAAACATTGTGTGTTTATATTACGTTGTTCATATAAGTAGAACAGCTGCCTTGGCTTCAGGCTTTATTTATATAAATAGCTACAAGGTGGCTTTTATTTGTCAAGGTAATTCAGCAATTCCTAGGAAAAATATTGCTGATTGCTAAGTACATATTGGTTATAGACGAGGGCTCATAACACAGTCATAAGTGAAAAAGTGCACTTGTCTACTATAAAAATTTGATTTTAAGGTTTTGCACTTTTGTAAGTATATTCCATTTTATGCTGTAGATCAAATAATTTAACTTTACAGCGGTATAATATCAAAAAGCTATTGTATTTGCTGCCAGGATTTGCTACATGTTACAAAGTTAAAAATGACAAAATATGACAAGTGCACATATTTGCACTGGAGTTTGCATAAATTGGAGTCCTAATCCAGAAATCTGTCAGAGCAAACAACTCTAAATCCACCTATGCCTTGCCTTTGGGATGTCCTGGATCAGGCCCTGCCAGGGGCAATACTTCACGTATTTCTATGGGTGTACTCAATTCCTTGACAGTAGAAGTGCCTCCTTCATATTTTTCCTCCATTTTGATGATTTTCTCCATCCTGACAGTCAGACTGACAAATCAATTTCATGCTTACCTTTCAATGACCAATCAGAAAGCAAATCATGGATAAATGCAGAGATGAGGTTGATATAAGCTAACACAGACAGCTGTCTTTCAACATTTGAGGAAGAAATAGTTCTAAGTGCACATTAAGAGTATTGTCTAGTTTGATTCCGAGTCCCATCATAACCCTCCACAGCTCGCCTCCAGGATGGATTAGCACTGCTGTCTTAGTGTGGACCGACTGAAGTCCTATGATTTCAGAGGTTCTAGGATTAATTTAGAATGAATCCAACCTGCAAAATTTTGTTTGATATTGCCAGAAGCACAATTTTCTGGAAAAGCAGACAAGAAATTACAGTAGATAAATAGAAAGGTGATCCAGGGGCAGTGCACTTACTGCCCATTACATATGAATGCTTGTTTTAATGCCTGTGTTTTCCTGCTTCAGTGAAAAGGGAAGAACAGGAAACAGGTTTTTATCTCCAAATAAACTGAAAGGTTGACTATTGCATGGATTTAAATTTTTCTTCTTTTTTCTGAAGTCTGAAATGGAAACTACACTGAAAGAAGAGATGTGGAGAGGTTAGAGAACAATTTAAAAAAAAATCTTGTACTCAGAAGTTGTTTTTTGACCTTGAAGCCCATTTTGTGATGACACAGATCGTTTCCCTGCTTGTGTAACTGTATATGCCCTTTCATTTACCTTTGTCAAGGTACTTTTTTAATGCTCAAACATTTGGGCAAATCAATAGTAGCTCAATAAAATATATGATTAGTGCTGTGTGTATAAGAGCAGTTTTCTTACCCTTCCAAAGTAAGAATGTTGAGATTGATATAGAAGAGATTTTAACATTTTCCTTCCCTTCCCGTAGTGCTGTGTATGTGTTCAACAGTTGCTGTATATGTTATGGTTGCAGAACAGGTTTGTCATGGGAATTTTTCCTTAAATAAATCAGACCGGGGAAAAAAGATTTATCAAAAGTTCTGAGATATATTGCCAAGTATAGCTGAACTGCTAAGCATACCATTCTACAGCTTCAGTTTGTATCTACAAACAGACAGGAAGTTGAGGTAGTTCCTGAAAAGAATCATAGAATGAAGTAGCTGTCCTCTTTGTTGTGGCCATCTTTGTCATGGTTAGCCATCTATTGGTTCATTTTTTTTTAAATCCACCTTTCTCCCCATAAAGGATTGCTCATCCAATGCCTTAGGTGAGACTATCTGTTACTGGGTGCCCTAGCATCCAGTAGAACATCTAGGTAGGAACAGTGGCTTAGAGCACATGGTTTGCATGCAAAAGATTACAGGTTCAGTCTTGTGTATTAAAAGAATAATCAGATGGTGGGAAAGACCTCTGCCTCAACTTTGGAGAGGCACTGCTGGTCCAAGCCAATGATGTTGGGCTAGATGACAAAACAGTCTGATCAACTATAGGGCAGCCTCCTATAGATCCATCCTCAGATCTGTTTCTGGCTTCTCCTGAAAATCTGGGGCCTGAATATGATGCTGCATCATCTGACTCGAAGAACAGATAAGCCCTCATTGATGTAGGTGGCTTGGCTGCCATGAAGTGCACAGATATCTCTACTGTGGCTCTCCCAATACCATGGTGGCTCACCCGCCCTTCTGAGTCTGATATGGTTATTTTGCTTCAGGGCTCCAATACATCAGTCACTGAACAAGTGGTCCAGTATTTAATAGTTTGACAATTTTACATCTTCTATGTATTAATGGGTCTTTCTCTTATATGACATAAGGGTCCATTGACTATAAATAAAGAAGACTGACTTACCCAACAATACTGGTGGAATTCTAAAAAATGCAATGGAGGTGAAAGACCTTCACGTGCTTCCTCAAATGCCATAACAGCAACAAAAATCCATAGGTAGCTAGAGTGCAGCCAACAATATTTCAGCCTTACAATTCAGAGACAAACCCCCATTTGTAAGAAAGATGCTACTGGTGGTCTACTTTTGAAAACACTTGGTGAAGCTTACCTTGCCCTTTGTGCAGATGGGAAGCAGTAAATGAAACAAGGCATCTCTGGACTGCAGCCTCCTAGCATGGTCTCTCCAGCAACTTTCTTTTGGATCTATAGCTGTGATGACTTGTACACAAAACATTTTTTTGAATCTGCCAAAAACATGTCTGATCATTCTAGACCAGTGGTTCCCAACCTTGGGTCCCCATATGTTCTTGGATTAAAACTTGCAGAAGGCTTCACCACTAGCTTTGCAGCTCAGGATTTCTGGGAGTTGTTGTCCAAGAACATCAGAGGACCCAAGGTTGGGAAGTACTGTTCTAAACACTGCATTTTACCTGCCTTGTTTCATATTGCCACAAGACTACTGCATGCAGAGGAACAACTGCTGTCATGGTGTTAAAGTATATTTTTAGTTGTTCTTTTTTTTAAGGAAAGCAAAATGTGTCTGGGAAGATTGGAAATGGATGCCGTGTGAGGAGTCAGTGAAGCCACAGAACTGAAAGTGTAACCTTCAAAATTAGATCAATGTGTCATGTGCCTGTTATAAATGTGATTGTTGCTGCTGCTTGTTTCTGAGAGAGCCTGAAATGAAGCTTACATCCATCAATAATGGAGGCAGGGGAAGAATGTTACCTTTTAGCACCACAGATCTAGGTACTTTGCTTTGGTGTGAAGACAAGCACCCAAATCCTCATGTTAGATGGAGATCCTAAGTACGAAATTTCAAGGAGTTTGTCTTTGTTACTTTGAGATTGTCATTTTGCATGAACGTCTCCCTAGCAGAGACTGTCTGTGTGTTGTTTACCATGTGAACGAAGCTGAAAATGGTCTCCATGTTATATTTTTGCCTCCACTACCACTAACAAGTACTGTAGTGCAAAAATATAGCTCAGTTTGCCTTTGAATCCCTCAGTCTTCTACATATAGACACTCACTTTCTGCATCATGTATATAAGACACATTGTTGCACGTGCCTCTTTTGTTTTACATTGGTGATGCCTTTCTAATTTTTGTAAAAATTGAACAAACAAACAAAAAACAGAAATACGTACTTTCTGAGTGTGATCTACACAAGCAAGGAACTGGCATGGATATAACACCTGTCTGGCATAATCTCCCCCCGGGTTAGAGAAGTAATTTCAGGTAGCTCCAGGGAACACCATTCTAGACTGACTAATTGGATTAAGGAGACCAACAGAGATTCTCAGATACCCAACAGCGAAATTGCCTGGATTGATCAGGGAATCGAGGAGGCACATGCTTTCTCCAAAAGGCTTCAGAGCAACAGAACCATGAAGTCCAGTGCAATGTGTTGGATACTTTGTATTCTTATTTGATTCTGTGGCTCTAGTGGCATTGAGGTTGTTGCTTCTTCTACCATATTGAAAGACTGATATTTTATTTTTCCAATGAGGTCTCATCAAAAGAAACTTTAACTCATAGACAGCAGCAAGAAGCTCAACCTCCCTTCCCTGAATTGTGTGATGCCGCCCACTTGATTTCTGAGCTGTCCCTGATTTAAGCACGCCCAAATCTCTCCTCTATATTGAGCCTTGCAACTTAGAATCATAGAATCATGAAGTTGGAAGGGGCTTATAAGGCCACTGAGTTCAACCCCCTGCTCAATGCAGGAATGTATATCAAAGGATATCTGCCAGGTGGTTGTCTAAATTGCTCTTGACCTTCTCAGTCTTCCATATATTATGTATATCAAAAATGGTCAGAATCCTGTTGGCACTGTACTCATGCATAAGTGAAATTGTGTAAATCGTTGTGGCAAATTGCCATTAACTGTTAGAGCTTTTGCAACTTCACATGCTGCCTCAGGAGGTGTGGCTGGGAGTGACCTTTCTGAGCAGGGAGGTAATGTCAATCTGTCCAGGACTAACCAATTGTTCCTTTCCTGCCTCTGATTTCAAGGAGAGCCCCACCTCTCTGCTCTGTTTTTCTCTCTCCCTCTCTGGTGTCTGTTAGCAATTAGTTGTTTGTTAGAAATCAGTCTATTTCTTGAGGCCTGTTATTGCAGGCAGGCGAATATGCAGGTGTAAATGGTGATGCCTAGAGATGGGCACAAAATGAACCACGAACCAAAAAACCCAATGAACCGGGCTGGTTCGTGGTTCATTTCCTGACACAGTTCAAGGATCTTGTTTTGCTAAAGCAAAATAAAATGCCAAACTTTTTTCCCATTGGTGTTTTGTTTGCTTTGGCAAAAGAGAATGCCTGCTTGCCCCTTTCCCGCTGCCAGGAGCCAGGCATTTCCTTTTGTATGCACCTGCCTATGAGCTGGGTGACAGGCACATACTCAGAGGCAGCAGCTGGCTCTGGGAAGCTAGGCTGCTACTTCTCAGCATGCACCAACCACCCAGCTGTTAGGCGGACACATGCTCAGAGCAACGACTGGCTCCTGGCAGGGAAGCTGGGCCCATTGCCTCTGCACATGTGGCAGCCATCCACCTGACAAGTGGGCACACACCCAGAGGCAGCGGGCCCAGCTTCCCTGCCAGGAGCCAGTCATTGCCTCTGAGCATGCGGAGGTGACAGGAACAGGTAAGCCACCCCAGGTAAGAACCAGAAAAACAGTGAAACAGTTCATTTCTTCTTCGTAGTGATGTATGCACACAGAGGGGGTTGTGCCTGCACTTTGGAAAGTTCCAGGGTAGAGATGGTGGTATTCGTACTTGTGTACAAATACAAATACCCCTGCACAGCTGGAGTTAATGAGGGTCTGGCCACCCGGGGCCGGACCATCCACTTACACGTCCGCCACTGGCCCTGCTCTTCCTTCCAATTGTTTCGGAGCATCCGGTCTGCTAGACACTCCTGGCAGAAGGAGGGAAGTCTCCCTGCAAGGCTGACGAGTGGCTAGCCGACCGGGTGCTTTGGAGTGATTGGAAGGAAGAGCAGGGTCAGTGGCAGACACGTGAATGGACGGTCTGAGCCCAGGGGCCGGAACCTCGTTAACTCCAGCTGTGCGAGGGTATTCGTATTCGTGTACAAATACGAATACCCCGGTCTCTATTCCAGAGCCTCAAAAACAAAAGTGCCTCTCTGCTTATACTGCACAAATGCTTCCCCGCTCTCCTCAGTTCTTTTTTGTCTGCCACCACAACAATACACAAAGGACTGCTTCAGAGCCTTTGCTTTACTTTGAATTGTTTTTTCAATATGTCCTCTGCCCTTCCTCCTTTTTTCCTTCTTCCTTTATTTCTCATTTTATTTTCAAAGAAAGAAAGAAAGAAAGAAAGAAAGAAAGAAAGAAAGGGTTAGAGAGGGTTTTAAGTTTTTGATTTCATCCTCCCCTCATGGCTTTGCCATCCCCTTTTTTCCAGTGATTTATGGCCTCTGCTTTAATGAAAAAGTGTGCCACGTGTGGCAAAAAAGATCCCTCAATCTAACGAGCATGATATTTGCCTATTTTGCCTGGGAGAAACCCATTTAGTTCAATCCTGTAAAATGTGTAGGAGTTTTATTGCCATTACACTCAAAAATCACCAGTCTCAGCTTCAGTCCTTTCTTTGGAAACAATCCCTTCAAGCCATGGATCCCCCTGATCAACCAGCTTTACCAGGGAAAGCCCCGGACTTCAAGTCTGTCCCTTTGTCTTCCTCAAAACCACCATCAAATTCGAGGAAGAAATTGGAGCATGGCAGCCATAAACACCCAGCAGCCTCCAATATCAAGATGACAAAAAAGAAGAAAAAGCAACCCACTGACTCCAATGCCATTATGGCCACCTCAGATCCTCAGTTATTGATCAGAGAGCCAACCTCTACTCTTATTACCAATGGCCCAGTATACTGTCTTGGTCTCAGAGGGTGAGTGTCTGAGCACCTCTGTGCAGAGTGTTGCTGCCTCACTGAGAGCACCCCTCTCCTCATATACATCGCAGGATCAATTCTTGCCTCCACTGTCTGAAGATGGGTGAAGGTCGAGGTCAAGAGGTTAGAGAGAGACTGTATGAAACTTAAAAGGTGAATTAAGAGTGAGTTAGATATCTGTAAGAACGACGAATGGAACAGAGAGTTAAAAGAGTTATAAAGTTAAAGCAGCTTTGAGTGAAAGACAAGTGATTAGCAGCCTGTGATTTTTCTCTTGAATATTAATCGTATGTTAACTTCCCTGATTTAATAAATGACTTAAGTTTCAAAAGTACACGTGTCTCCATGATTAAATGGTATTAAAACAGTAATACCTGGTGGCAGCGAAGGAGGAAGAAGAGCGAGATCCTCGTGAAGTCCAGGGGAATAAGGGCTTCAGAGGTGACCGCAACAGCATACATGTGCTTGCCCTTGATCTCAAGAACCCTATGCCACCAGCCCTCAAAACTGATTCCCTGGGACTGTGAACACCATCATGATTCCCATCCTCACCAGGAGCCTTGAAATCGATCTCGATCCCCACACCAGTCCATTACTCTGTGTCTTCCGTGGGGCCAGCAATGTAAGCCGCCCGGAGACCTTTGGGTAGTGTGGGCGGCATATAAGTTAAATAAATAATAATAATAATAAATAACCGGGATCTCCCCAGTCATCCTCCCACGTCCTGGCTCTCAGACCCACCTGAGGTGCTCCTGCCTCCCCCACGTCCAGATTTTCTACTTTCATCACAGTTATCACATGACTCCCACCATCTGCTTGCAACACCTTCTGTTCCTGCAAGAGAAAGGCAATTAGGGGACAGCTCTGCTGATTCTGATAGGGAGGAGGAGAAGAATTCTGTTGGTGCTCCAGAATCCTCACTTGGTTCCGATGTTCAGGATGATGCTCCCATCTCTCCTTCAGAAGATCTCTCTTCATATAATGACTTACCTGATAGAGAGAATGGCAAAATCATTACACTTGCCAGTCTTCGGACCAGTGCTACCAGCCAAAGATGCAGTTCTTGCCTGTGCTGATAAGAAGGCAAACATCCCCGTTGAAATGGCGATGCTTGAGACCCTAACAGACCTCATCAGCCAGTCGTGGCAAAAACCTTCCTCGATCCCACCAAGATCTCGCAGAATTGAGAACTTTGGCAGGGTCCAACAGGACAAAGCTAAGTTCTTGTTCAAGCACCCCATACCAAACTCTATGATTGCCCAGACAGCCCAAATAAGATCCAGGAGCTCCTCCTGCGACACTCTGAATAATAAGGAAAGTCACAAACTGCACCTTCTTGCTCATAAGTTCTACTCCTCAGCAGTACTACACATGTGCATAGCTAATTATCAGACCATGATGGGTACCTATCATCAATTCATTTGGGAAAAATTTCAGACCATCATTGCCACCTTTGTTGTTGTTGTTGTTTAGTCGTTTAGTCATGTCCAACTCTTTGTGACCCCATGGACCAGAGCACATCAGGCCCTCCTGACTTCCACTGCCTCAAAAATCTCTAGCCATCTCTTTTCAGCAGGAGGCATACTCTCTCACTGGACAGCAAATCCACTCCACCCAATATGTGGCAGACAGTGCAGCTAAGAACATGGCAGTGGGCATCATTCTGCGTAGGCATGCCTGGCTCCACTCAGCAGGACTCCCAGATGACTCCAAGTCTCACATAGAGGACCACCCCTTCGATGGAGAGGGCCTCTTCAATGACAAAACTGATGATTTTATGCAGGACCTCCATAAAAAGAAGACAGATGCAAAGAAAATGGATATAAATACATACCACCCAACAACTCCACACTTATGCCCTCACTGGAATAGGTCCCTCCCATACTGTAACTACATGTCACCCTCTGAACAGTCCAAGGCATCAGATTAGTCTATCCACCAGTGCTTCACCCCTGTTTCCTCTTCCAACAAATACAAGCAGACCACCTTCACTAAGAATGCAGACAGGAAACCCCAACGACAGATTTGATGCCCCTCAGCCTGAGCTCAATGCAAGCAATTATCTTCTGCCACCCTCACCTCACATCACTACAGTTATGGACATATGCTTAGCACCATTCATCCGTACTTGGGACACCATCATCTCAGATACATGGGTTCTCAATGTCATAGCCCACAGATACACAATAGAGTTTTCTGCTCTTCCACCCACAGGCCATATCTAATTCACCCCACCCTACCCCATCCTTCAGGAGGAAATCCACACACTTTTGAAGAAAGAAGCCATATCAAGAGTGCCTTTCCATCACACATCTAATGGCTTCGTCTCTCGATACTTTACTGTACCCAAAAGGGATGGAGGACTATGTCCCATCGTAGATCTATGCACCCTCAACAAATTCATCATCCAAAAACATTTCCAGACAATGACATTACAGTCCATTCTTCCCTTGCTCCAATGGGGAGACTGGTTTGAATCAATAAACCTCCACAACATGTATATCCTTATCTCAATTCACCCACAACATCACCACTCCCTAAGCTTCTTTGTTGGCCACCAGGCCTACCAATTCTGCACACTTCTCTTTGGGCTTTCAGTGGCCTCAAGTTTTTTCACAAAATGTATGACACTGGTGGCTGTGTTTCTCAAAATCCAAAGCATCACCATTTCCCCCTATATACAGACAGAAATACTCTACATACCAAGATTGCATTCACCCTACAGTTGCTCTTGAGTCTTGGGCTACAAGACAACTCAGAGAAGGCTCACCTTGTCCCATCTCAAACTATACACTACATCGAAGTGCTCCTAGATGCACAAGTGCACAGGCCCTCCTGCCTCAACCATCGGTGGATACCATCATCTGCTCTACACAAAAACTGATTCGTACCCAACACACTTCAGTCCACTCCATCCAACAAGTATTAATACTCATGGCGTCCACGACAACCATGTTGCACCACTCTAGGCTCAGAAAGTGACTGCTCCAGTCCTTTTATCTCCTTGCCAACAACGACAGACAGGACTCCCCAAACAAAAGACTGTTTATTTCACCATGTCTCAGGTGAAAACGTCTCTGGTGGACAACTGAGCACCATGTTCGACTCAGAGTCCTTTTCCAGCAACCACATCCCTCTCACCTTATAGTCACAGATGCGAGCATGATGGGATGTGGCACCTACTGTCACCACAGAGAGGTCCAGGCTACATGATCCAGATGAGAAAAGATCCATTACATCAACTTCCTCAACTTCCTAGCTATTTTCAAGGCCCTCCTGGCTTTCAGAAAAATAATTCAAGGCCACACCGTCTAAATCGCCACAGACAACATCACAGCGATGTTCTATCTAAATAAAACAGAGAGGAACCAAATATTTGAGCCTTCTCTACCTATCAGGCCTGTTTTGGGAGTGGTGCATTGCCCACTGGATTTTCCCCATGGCAACTCACATCTCGGGTGCAGACAACGAAATGGTGGATTGCCTCAGCCGAATGATGACTCACACACACAAGTGGGATCTTTCCCAAAAGATATACACTCAGTTAGTCTTCTGCTGGGGCAAGCCTACTGTGGATCTTTTTGCCATTGTCTCCAACTCCAAATGTGCCTTTTTCTGCTCCTGGGTAGGCAGGAGCATAGACTCCCTGGGGGACGCTTTCACCATGGACTGAACTGGAAATCTACTATACATGTTACTTCACTTTCCACTGATCCAATGAACAACCGTGAAGATCATCCATGACCACTCCGACGTGATACTTATTACCCCACTGAGGCCATGCCAGTGGTGGTTTACCACTCTTCTCCTCACAGTGACTGACAGGTTCTGCTTGCCCCTGCACCAGGACCTTCTCTCTTGTCACCAGGGCACAGTCCTTCACCTGGAAGTCACTCACCTAAAACTCACCTCTTGGAGGATATTCACTGATCACCTATACACTTATATATGGAGATGTTTTCAGCTTTCTGCATCATCACTGAGTCTGCCGGTTTCTCCAGCTTTCCTCTCCACTGTTCTTGCTTTCCTATTGCACCTCAAGCAACAGGGGCTCTCCCTCCATCTCCTCCATCAAGGTCTACTTTATGGCACACCAGCCGACTGACCACTCATCTGCACATCTCTTCAGACACCAAACTGTTAAAAAGTTTCTAAAGGGTCTCCAGAATGCTTACCCTCATCCGTTGCCTCCATACATAGTGTAGACATCCAGGAGATTTGCTGAGCAGCTACATGGTCCAGGCCATTGACATTTGTCACAGACTACAGGCTAGGGCTCAGAAAGATGCTTTTGGAAGGGTTCTTCTGTCTTCTGTTCTCTCACCTCCAAAGTTTAGCTCGCGGATCACCCCTTTGTGTGCATACATGAACACCATGAAGAAGAAGACTTAGTTACTTACATAACTCTGGTTCTTCGACTAGTGATCCATGTATCCACATATCCTGCCCATCTCTCCTCTTGTTTTGCCCTTCTTTTTTCTTGCAGTGGACAGTTGGGACTGAGGAGAGTGGGGCTGTGCTTGCGTGGTATAGGCAGAGAGGTACTTTCGTTTTTGAAGCTCTGGAACTTTCCGAAGCGGTGTTCATGAACGCGCAAACTCCTTTGTGTGGATACATACGTAGATCACCACTTGAAGAACCATAGTTACGTAAGTAACCAAGTCTTTTCCAAGGTTTTGTGGTGGTTTGTGCTTTGTGCTTAGCCATGAACCATCACAAACCACCCGTTTTCTGTTTTGTGTCCATCTCTAGTGATTACATCATTATTCCATGAATTTACTTTTCAATTTAATTTAATTTAAAGCTTTCTTTCCTCCTCTTTCAGGTTCTGAGGCTCCTCGGGGATCCCTTTTGAGCTGAGGAAGCCTTTGAAGGGTCTTAGGACAAGAAATGGGGGAAGCTTTTAATAGACAAAAATCACTGCTGGATCACTCCTGCCACAACCAGGATCATTGGTGGTGAACAATTGGTGAATTTTGGATATTAAAGGCTTATCACGAAGCCCCCCAAGGTTTATCCAGGTAAAAAAAAGATACCTAGGAAGCCTCAGTAGTTGAAGGGGAGAGGATCAGATGTTTTAAATTAAAGTAAATTAAAGCGTAATGTTGCTATTTGCACCCAGATAGTCATGCCAACAGGATTCTAACCCCTGACTCTTAAAAGGGGAAGGGCGTATTTGGGGGAAATGTGCTTCTAAATTAATGGGTCAAGGGATTCAAAGCAAAACAGTCTATTCCAAATTTCAAAAATAAACAATTACACAACAAGAAATAAACAAATAAGCTGTCTCTGTATAACTGAAAAATCACTCATACAAAAGTTCTCAGGGAAGAAAGAACCCAAATCTTCCAGTCTCCTGTTAAGAAGAGGCTGCACTCCCTGTCCTTAACAGTAAGGGCCACTGAATGCACTGTGTCTTATTTTTGAATCAACAAGATTGCACTGCTTATGTGGCAATGGAATAGCTATGATTATGTGGTGATTACAGTATTGCTGTACTGTAAGCCTGTAGAAAGATGATTGCTAGAATTGTTCAATGGACTGGATGCTCCAGGTCACATTCCTCCCTTTGGGGAAACCACACTTTGCATGTAATCAAGCGCCAACGTGTAGTGGGTTTTTTTATTTAATTCTTTAAAACAGGACACTTAAGGTATGCATTTATTGTGGCTCCACAACACCAATCTCCTGATGTTTGCAGGAGATTTAGACATCATAATCTCCTATTTGCAGCCTTTCAGTGTTTTCCCATTGTTTTTCTTCTGTATTTTTGTTTACCCAGGAAAATCTGTCAGAGAAAGAGGGAAAGGGGAGGGGGAATACTAAATAGCTGCACTTTTAACTGTTAACAGTAGGCAATCTGTGTCTAGAAGCATCTATTAGTTCAGTAGGCAAAGGAGGGATACTTAATGCTTTCCCTGCTGGCTGTTTTTATTCACAAAATTGCCTCCTTCAACGTTTTTGTGCCCACATATAGAGAACCCAACAGGAGAAGAAGTGGGTTGATTTTCAGAAAGTAAATGTCCAGAAAAGAAAATGTCAAGATCATTGGCTCTCAACCTTGGGTCCCCAGATGTTCTTGAACTACAAGTGCAAGATATCGTGGCCAGCACAGCTGGTGGTGAAGGCTTCTGGGAGTTTTAGTCCAAGAACATCTGTGAACCCAGGGTTGGGTACAACTGGTTAAAATGAAGAAGGATATCAAGAAGCTAGAATATGTCCAGAGGAGGGCAACCAGGATGGTACAAAGATCTGGAAACCAAGTAGTATGAGAAACAATTGAGGGAGCTGGATATGTTTCATCTGGACACAAGAAGACTTGAGATATGATATGATAGCCATCTTCAGATATTTGAAGGGCTGCCACGTGGAAGATGGAGCAAGCTTGTTTTCTGTAGTTCCAGAGGATAGGACCTGAAGTAGTGGATTCAAACAACCTGAAAGCGTTTGAATGTAGTGGATTCAAATGACATGTATTTTACCTACACGTTAAGAAGAACTCCTTGACTGTAAGAGGTGTTTCACGATGGAATAGACTGCTTTGGAAGGTGATGGAAACTCTTTCACTGGAAGTTTTTAAACAAAAGTTAGAAGGCTGCTTCTCAGGAATGCTCTAGTTGTGGATTCCCTGCTTCAGAAGCGGGTTGAATGCAATGACCCATGAAGTCCTTCCAGCTTCTCCAGTGCTGATTGCTTTCCCTTACAATCACCAGCCTCCTGAGGCTGATTTTTCGTTTTCTTTTAAACACATATTTCCATGTGACATGCCATTTGCTCATAGAGCAGCTTCCATGTGGGGGAAGAATCATCTGATGAATCAAGACAGTTGAAAATTGTGTGTGTGAGAGAGCTGAGAATGTGTGTCACAGTTTTTTGTATTCAGCAGTGGTAATATAAATGTCAGTATTCCCACAACTCTGCAAAGTCCTGCTTTTGTTACCCCAGAGAGCACAGTCCCATGGCTAACCATCAGCCAAGTAGGTACTCAAAGCCCTCTTCACCCCACAAATGGTTAGCTAGCCAAGGGCCAACTGAAGACATTTTGTTGCCCGAAGTAAAACAGCAGATAATGCCCCCACAACCTACTCTAGCCCAGATGTGCAAGAGCCAAAGCCAGCCAGGTTATTTTGGCACACTGAGGAGAAAATTCTAAAGTGCTTCTCTTCATCCCTATCAGTAAAACAACAAATGACATGACAATTTAACAATTGTCGAATAATTTGCTACTTTTTTGTGACACCACAAATCTTCAGGTGGCCACCTCTCTCTACTTGATATTAAGGACAGCCCTGAATTAACCCAGGAAGGAGGTTAGTTCATTCTTATCTGTGTCTGCAAGGTAGGGTTGCAATCTAGAATCAAAGGCCTTGACTTCCTCAACCCTGTATGGCACCCTCCGCTACTGTGCTTCTGCCCCCATCAAAGCTCTTGGATATGCTCTTTCCAGTTACCCAGAGCAGCTTGCTATGCTCTTTCCCTTCCATTTCACTTGGAAAGTTCATTTTAAAGAGTAATTAGTTATAGTCTTCAGCCCATGGTTGAAGCATGGCAACATTACTCTAAAATTTTGGAGCGAGGCACCCACTGTTTGAACCATTAGCCACGTCATGTTACAGTAAAAGTTCCAATCTGCCCTTCCATAATTCATTGTCATTATTTTTTACATTTTTTTAACCATATTGGTTTACTGTCTGTTTCTCAAAATAAACTGAATACCTTTCTGTTTCTTAAAAGAAATCCCTGAATACTACAAGCTCTTGACCTGTGGCATAAAACAAAGGCTGTTCTTGTGACTGCTACAAAACTCACAATAAAGCATGACACAGCAGTGTAGGCTAGCACTTGAACCATTAGATATTCCTCTTCAACACACTTGTACCTATAAGAGTAACTAAAAGGTTACAGTTACACCACAGATGGAGTGATGCTATCCTTCGTTCAATTACTATCAAAATATAATTTGATTATATTTTCATTTGTGAGGGTTTAAAGATAATGAAAGAGTAACTAATTTGTAGTTACTCTTTCATTAATGGGAAAAGTAATTGAATTTATTACATGTAATATGGTGCTTGTAGTTTACTACTTCAGTGCTCTGAGGGGAAGGAGCAGGGCCTGGGAGCCAATGGGGAGCCTGAGAGCTTGAAGCGGTGTGTCAGTCTTCACTGACCCATGTCCGTAATTCTCTCAGAAGTGACGCAGAACTGTTTTCTGCCTGATTTCTGACAATACATTTCTGTATTGCAGTATTAGTCCATTAGTCACGACAGTGAGTTGGTTTTTTAAAACTGTGATTAATTAAAAAGCTGCCACTGATGAATCAGGCAGCTATTTTTCTTAGATCACTGATTTTAATGCAAACATATAAAAAAGAGAGAACCTCAAGAGTGCTGTTTTCTCAGCTGGTGTCTCTGCATTCACAAGAAAAAGAGTTCTTGCTTCCAAATGTTTTTATTTACGTGCAAATGTAAGCCATCTCTCCATTAAAAATAATCAGACAAGATTATCAACTTTCCTCTGATGATTGACAGCCATAGTTTGAAGATTTCACTCGCTTAACTTTCTGGGGGTGCTTTGGATATAGGTGTGCTGGTTGTAGATTTGTCTTCTTGAGGTTTCAGCCATGAATGTAATTGTTCATCAGAAAGGTTACAGCAAGGATTTTTTTCCTTCACACTCCACATTGCACATGCACACCAAAATGGAGACAGCAACGCTTGAAAATCCAGTTCTCCTAAATGTCAGAGGTGTCTGTCCATGCTTTGTGCTATTTGCTCTGTAGGCTTTTCAGGTGGGTAAATCTACAGAATCAGCTGAGCTTCGGATCCCCATTCCACTTGAGGAGTGAAACAATTCATTTCACCATTATTCTTCAGATGCCCTGGCTACAGGAAGACTGGGTTTTCAATAACTTCTAACTGCCAGAAATCAATCCATCTTTGCTCTGAAGAATCTGTGCTTGTTTTCTATTTTAGATCTGTTCTACAAAGGCAGGTTTATGGTGTCCAGATCACCAGGGAAAAAACACTTACCTGTGTAAGTACTTAGTGCTCCACTCCAGTGACATTTCAATACAGTTCTCACGGGTTCAGGCCCATGTATATAACAACAACATGTCAACAGCACATTTGCCAGAGCTACTGATCTCAGACATACTGCTGCACACATGTGGGCTAGAACGTACTGTCAGGACTTTAAAAAATAAATCATCTTTATGGAATGCTTGTCCAGCATCGTGCTTATCCCCGTGACTTCATTTAAGTTAGATTAGGCATCCTTCAGTCTCGCGAGACTATGGTAATGTGCTCTGAATGGAGGACTTGGAACAGCGTCTAGTGTGGCTGAGAAGGCCAATTCGAGAGTGACAATCCCTTCCACACTGAAGACAAATACAGTCTGTCCCCTGTCCAGCTCCCTGATTTTGCTGCTTTCAGGACTGCCTCTTTGCCTCGGCCTGCTGGACAAGTGCCTCTTCAAAATGCAAGAGGCCATGATGCACCGCCTGCCTCCAGGCTGAATGCTCAGATGTCAAGGTTTCCCATCTGTTGAGGTCCATTCCTAAGGCCTTCAGATCCCGCTTGCAGATATCCTTGTATCGCAGCTGTGGACTCTGGGGCGATTTCCCTGCACTAATTCTCCATACAGGAGATCTTTTGGAATCTGACCATCAGCCATTCTCACGACATGCCCGAGCCAACGTAGGCATCACTGTTTCAATAATGTATACATGCTAAAAATTCCAGCTCGTTCTAGGACTACTCTATTTGGAACTTTGTCCTGCTAGGTGATACCAAAAATGCGTCAGAGACAACGGATATGGAACGTGTTCAGCTTCCTCTCCTGCCGTGCATGAAGGGTCCAGGACTCACTGCAGTACAGGAGTGTGCTCAGGACACAGGTTCTATAGACCTGGATCTTGGTATATGCCATCAGCTTCTTATTAAGCCATACTCTCTTTGTGAGTCTAGAGAACATGGTAGCTGCTTTGCCAATGCGTCGCATTGTATGCCAATGTGTCGCAGAGTATGGCTTAAGCCACCTAATGGCTGACCTCCTGTTGTGCCCTTACACAAATGGTGTAACTTTTAGAGAAATGTAGCTGTAAGTTAAGAAATCTCTGTAGACCTTATCTACAGCCAGTTGCATGACTTGGCGTGCAACAGGTAATGCCTGTGGAGTTTTCTTAACTTACGGCAATTCACATCCAAGTATTATACTATTTACATACCTGTGCAATAGGATTTCAGCCAATAGTGTGAAATGTGGTGGGACTTTGATCATACTTTTGAAACCCCATTCCCTTGTCAGAAAAAATTTACCTACATTATTTGCTTTCTTTTGAATCCTTGGTAAAGAATGTCACCCACAGCTCTCTTATGTGTATTCAGTGGGCCTCAGCTGCATGCATTTATGTGAATCCATTTAGACAATTTTAACAACTGTCTCCTTGAATGCACAATTAAACATACTCTGATGACCATGCAATGCTGCTGTCAGGATTGTGACTCATACCAGAATGTCTAAAACAAATCTGCTTCGGCATCAATGGTAGTGGTTCACACTAAATGTTGATTCTTTGTGACACATATTCATTGTTTAGAGACATTCTGTACCATCGCTAAGAGCATCTATAAGCATTGGAAAGTGGTTGTTTTTTTTTTAAAGTATAACCCTGCTTTATGCCTAGTAGAGCTCTCATGACAGCTTATCGTTATTAGCATGCGGCACAATTTAAAACAATATAGATCATAATTAAAAATGCTACTTAGTTAACCATACAGTGAATATAGCAAGAAAGTTTTCATTTCTACTCATTAAATGAGTCTGCATCCAAGGTGAGCAAAGTATAACTCTTCAGATGTTGTTGGACTGCAACTTCTAACATTTCTTGGCCACCCTGGCTATGGCTGATGGGTGTTGCAGTCCAGCAACATCTGAAACGGCACACACTGCACACACCTAGTCTATACAGATGAAGAATTTGTCCTCATATGACATTGGACATATCTGGACCCTTCTTCAAAGATGTTAGAAAACAAGAGCAGCTATACCATCTTTCTGAAGAACAAAGGAAGCAGGTTAGATGGGCTTCTATGGGGAGGAAATTCCATAGAGACCACAAAGAAAGCCCTGCTCCTTGTAGCCCTGTTCTTAATCTTGGAACAATCTGTAATGGTAAGGATGGGCAAAACACCATTTCTGCAGCCCCCAGACCCTCTAGAGCCCTTCCATGGGCCCAATAATACTGAAAATGCTATTTCACAGGAAAATGGGCTTTTCTGCTCATGAGTATCTCTAGCAGTGGCAATTTTGGGATTAAACCAGCCACTCCATCCCCAACCTCACTTAATCCCCCAAAATCAAAACTAGAAATTGATGTTTGGGCACTTACAGCTTTGATTTTTTTTTTCATAATTCAAATTTTAAAAAAAATATTTTGGGCCTGCAGGAAATACTATCTAAACTTTGGCCTGTCAAGGTTGCCCACTCCTTTGTCATGGAGTATTATTAGGGGAAGGTGCTTATTTATTATGTACACCCTCCTTTTGTACAGTGTCTGTATCTGCCTGCTAGTGATGCTTGTGTGTCACTCAAACAACTGTGTGAATCCACACAAAAAGGTCCACCAAAATCATCCATCCTACTAGCATATCGACATAATACATTAAATGACACCTAGAAACCTGAGAAATGTATCATGATGTTACATCATCACAGAAAGCTTCAGAGTTGTAAGTCTTAAGAGGCACTCCAATCAGCATGGATCAACTATGAATGATTGAATGAATGAGCTTTATAACAGTCACTGACCAGCAGATATATCCAGATGTGACTATAACACAAAAATATAATGAAAAGTAGCATAAGGTACCAATATAATATCACACTATGAAAATGGAAGGACTGCACTGCTGCTAGAGAGATTAATTTGGTCAGTCACTACAGCCAATGTATCAGGGATGATTTGAGCCTCAGTCCAGCAACATCAGGGGTGGGAGGCACATGTTAACTAACTTCGATATATCAGAACCAGAGGTGAGCACATTCATAGTTTTGGACTTGGCTGTAGACAGACAAGCTGCCTAGGGAATTCTCACAGTTCTGTTCTAAAAATAAATCTGCACACCTCTAGTCAACCAGTTGGACAAACAACTCTTTCTTTTAATTTGTTAACCAAAAATATCCCATGGTTCACTGTCTTTTTTTCTTTGTATCAAAACCAAAATATGCATTACCTGCAAAGCTGATTTCCGTAACTGTTCATGTTGGGGTGTGCTGTATATACTGGAGATTCAATTATAAATGTGGTTAGCAGTGCACTTTTCCACAATGCCATAATTCAGCCATTCCATGTGCGTACAATAATATGCCTCCCTCACCAGTATAAAGGTAGAGGCTAAAAACAGTAGGAATACAAATATTAAAAAAGGATTAAACAGTGTTTGAAGATAAAAAGCTTCATCCAGCACTGAAAACAGATCAAGAAACATTTACACAATTTGTTGTTGTTTAGTCGTTAAGTCGTGTCCGACTCTTTGTGACCCCATGGACCAGACCACGCCAGGCCCTCCTGTCTTCCACTGCCTCCCGGAGTTTGGTCAAATTCATGTTGGTAGCTTTAATGACATTGTCCAACCATCTCGTCTTCTGCCGTCCCCTTCTCCTCTTGCCTTCACACTTTCCCAACATCAGGGTCTTTTCCAGGGAGTCTTCACTTCTCATGAGATGGCCAAAGTATTGGAGCCTCAGCTTCAGGATCTGTCCTTCCAGTGAGCACTCAGGGTTGATTTCTTTCAAAAGGGATAGGTTTGTTCTCCTTGCAGTCCAGGGGACTCTCAAGAGTCTCCTCCAGCACCACAATTCAAAAGCATCAATTCTTTGGCGGTAAGCCTTCTTTATGGTCCAGCTCTCACATCCATACATCGCTACTGGAAAAGCCATAGCTTTGACTATGCGGATCTTTGTCGGCAAGGTAATGTCTCTGCTTTTTAAGATGCTGTCTAGGTTTGTCATCGCTTTCCTCCCAAGAAGCAGGCGTCTTTTAATTTTGTGGCTGCTGTCACCATCCGCAGTGATCATGGAGCCCAAGAAAGTAAAATCTGTCACTGCCTCCATATCTTCCCCTTCTATTTGCCAGGAGGTGATGGGGCCAGTGGCCATGATCTTAGTTTTTTTGATGTTGAGCTTCAGACCATTTTTTGCGCTCTCCTCTTTCACCCTCATTAAGAGGTTCTTTAATTCCTCCTCACTTTCTGCCATCAGAGTGGTATCATCTGCATATCTGAGGTTGTTGATATTTCTTCCGGCAATCTTAATTCTGTCTTGGGATTCCTTCAGTCCAGCCTTTCGCATGATGTATTCTGCATAAAAGTTAAATAAGCAGGGAGACAATATACAGCCTTGTCGTATTCCTTTCCCAATTTTGAACCAATCAGTTGTTCCATATCCAGTTCTAACTGTAGCTTCCTGTCCCACATATAGATTTTTCAGGAGATAGATAAGGTGGTCAGGCACTCCCATTTCTTTAAGAACTTGCCATAGTTTGCTGTGGTCCACACAGTCAAAGGCTTTTGTGTAGTCAATGAAGCAGAAGTAGATGTTTTTCTGGAACTCTCTGGCTTTCTCCATAATCCAGCGCATGTTAGCAATTTGGTCTCTAGTTCCTCTGCCCCTTCGAAATCCAGCTTGTACTTCTGGGAGTTCTCGGTCCACATACTGCTGAAGCCTACCTTGTAGGATTTTGAGCATAACCTTGCTAGTGTGTGAAATGAGTGCAATTGTATGGTAGTTGGAGCATTCTTTGGCACTGCCCTTCTTTGGGATTGGGATGTAGACTGATCTTTTCCAATCCTCTGGCTGCTCCTGAGTTTTCCAAACTTGCTGGGATATTGAGTGTAGCACCTTAACAGCGTCATCTTTTAAGATTTTAAATAGTTTCACTGGAATGCCATCACCTCCACTGGCCTTGTTGTTAGCCATGCTTTCTAAGGCCCACTTGACTTCACTCTCCAGGATGTCTGGCTCAAGGTCAGCAACCACACTATCTGGGTTGTCCAGGACATCCAGATCTTTCTGGTATAGTTCTTCTGTGTATTCTTGCCACCTCTTCTTGATGTCTTCTGCTTCTGTTAGGTCCCTGCCATTTTTGTCCTTTATCATGTCCATCTTTGCACAAAAGGTTCCTTTAATATCTCCAATTTTCTTGAACAGATCTCTGGTTTTTCCCTTTCTATTCTTTTCCTCTATTTCTTTGCACTGTTCATTTAAGAAGGCCCTCTTGTCTCTCCTTGCTATTCTTTGGAAGTCTGCGTTCAATCTTCTGTAACTTTCCCTATCTCCCTTGCATTTTGTTTCCCTTCTCTTCTCTGCTATTTGTAAGGCCTCGTTGGACAGCCACTTTGTTTCCTTGCATTTCCTTTTCTTTGGGATGGTTTTTGTTGCTGCCTCTTGTACAATGTTATGAGCCTCCATCCATAGTTCTTCAGGCACTCTGTCCACCAAATCTAGTTCCTTAAATCTGTTCTTCACTTCCACTGTGTATTCGTAAGGGATTTGGTTTAGATTATACCTGACTAGCCCAGTGGTTTTTCCTACTTTCTTCAGTTTAAGCTTGAGTTTTGCTATAAGAAGCTGATGATCAGAGCCACAATCAGCTCCAGGTCCTGTTTATGCTGACTGTATAGAGCTTCTCCATCTTTGGCTGCAGAGAATATAATCAATCTGATTTCGGTATTGCCCATCTGGTGATGTCCATGTGTAGAGTCGCCTCTTGTGTTGTTGGAAAAGAGTGTTTGTGATGACCAGCTTGTTCTCTTGACAAAACTCTATTAGCCTTTGCCCTGCTTCGTTTTTAACCCAAGGCCAAACTTACCTGTTCCTTTTATCTCTTGACTCCCTACTTTAGCATTCCAGTCCCCTATAATGAGAAGAACATCTTTCTTTGGTGTCAGTTCTAGCAGGTGTTGTAAGTCTTCATAGAATTGGTCAATTTCAGCCTCTTCAGCATCGGTGGTTGGTGCATAAACTTGGATTACTGTGATGTTGAAAGGTCTGCCTTGGATTCGTATTGAAATCATTCTATCATTTTTGAGATGGTATCCCAGTACAGCTTTTCCCACTCTTTTGTTGACTATGAGGGCTATTCCATTTCTTCTACGGGATTCTTGCCCACAATAGTAGATATGATAATCGTCTGAATTGAATTCACCCATTCCCGTCCATTTTAGTTCACTGACGCCCAGGATGTCAATGTTTCTTCTTGCCATCTCCTGTTTGACCACATCCAGCTTACCAAGGTTCATAGATCTTACATTCCAGGTTCCTATGCAGTATTTTTCTTTGCAGCATTGGACCTTCCTTTCACTTCCAGGCACGTCCACAGCTGAGCATCCTTTCGGCTTTGGCCCAACCACTTCATTATCTCTGGAGCTACTTGTACTTGTCCTCCACTCTTTTGCACAATACCTCAGAATAATCTAGCATGCAGGACACAAAAATGGCGGACATATGGAATAAGAACATGCTGCATTTGAACAAATGTGCTTTTCTCTTTAAAGGGGAAATATATTTTCCCCACCAGAATGAAGTATTTATCTAAGAATAATAAAAGACAACTTGGCTGAAGAAAAATACATTCCATTGAATTTTCAGAAGAGAGTTGTTTTGGTCTTTGTCTGTTAACCATCATTAAGCAGAAATGACAAAGAGCAAATAAACTTTGTGTACAATTTATGCTGACAGCTTATTTTTGCTGGCATATTTAGTAATGGAGCTACTAGGAGAAATCATGTAACTGATTCCATTAGTCATTAGTGTTTCTTTCCCTCCATGTCTCCATATGACAACAAGGAGATGGTTCCCTTGCCACTGTTGATGAGTATAATCTGGACCTCACATAATAACATAGTTGTTACCCAGTAATTGGTTAGATTAGGCTGCATTTCAACTTGAAGGCCTCACTCTAGTGCTCCAAGATGTCATATTCCTGATGGAAGTATGGTATGGTAATCCACCTCTGAGATCTTCAATGACATTCCCACTCTGGAAAGGGAGATTGAATTGATTGCCTGCCCTACCTCAGAATAAAGACGCGAGACCAAATTATGGATTAAACATGGGCTGCACTTTATTAAATTAATCATTGTTGCCATCCTTTGGCAAAGGGGGGTCCTGCCGTAGTGTGGAATCAGGTTTAGGCACAGAGGTCTCAACGGACCCCTTAACCAACAAACGGGTGAGTCCCTGGCCCCAAGTTTTCGCAGTCGTAAAGACAGTGAGAACCCAGCCGGCCCCAATTTGACCACCCCCTGACCTCAAGCCACCTTCTCCTTGTTGACTGTTGGCAAATCATTGCTGCCCAGGTGTATGACCAACACATCTGGAGGAAACCAGCCCACAGCAACCGCTCTGCACAGCTGGCACCACTGCATACCATGCAGCCGTCTCCATTCAATGTGAACTCTAGCACCGAGGCCCAAACTGCTCCCCTATGGGGATGCAGCTGCATAACGTGCTGCTCAAAAAACATAACTGTGGCCCACGATCATAACGTGCCGTCTCCTCGGTATCGCCCCAGGACCTGCAATGATAAAACAGAACCAGGCCCCTGCCTAGACATTAGGAAATGTTCTAATATACCTACGATAAGTGGATGACGACCACCATCCAATCCTTTTAATTTCATCTGTGTTGTACCTTAAAGCTGCAGTGGTGGATGCCGTCCAGTATTCCGTTCACCACAAAAAAGGTAGTCATCCAAATAATGGGCCGTGTATTTATAGCCCACTCTACATCTGAGCTTCCACTCAAGAAAAGAGCTGAAACGCTCAAATGCTGCGCATGAAACAGAGCAGCCCATAGGCAAAGCTCTGTTTATGTAGAAGCATCCCTGGAAATGAAATCCTAGCAGGTCAAAATCTTGAGGGTGAACTGGCAAAATACGGAAAGCTGATTTTATGTCACATTTTGCCAACTCAGCCCCCACACCGCACGTATGCACCATGCAAACCGCTTTCCCAGGTTATTTCCGCCACCACTGGGTTTTTTACCACTTCCTGGGCCCTTAGCCTGTCGCTGGGCCCCGGCCCTAAAACATGAGACGTTGGGATGCTGTCCACCACACACTGAGCACTTATGTCTCAAACGGCATGGCTTCCTAGCACAGACACCCTTGGCATTGTAATCCCAGCAGAGCAGGCGGGGTTGAACCACCTGCCCCGCTCCTAGATGGGGATTCTGAGTCAGGGCCATTTTCTGATTAAGATGTCCGCTATCGAACCTGTTGCCCAGGTTGGGCCTGGCCGGCGTCATATACTGGAGCCAGAGGCCCGGCAGGGGCTCGTCCCAACAAAGGCTTGGGTGAATCGCGCTCCACATACGGAACGATTCATCATAATGAAGCTATGCCTGTCCCGTGAAATCTACATAAGCACTATAGATCAAGTCTAAATACTGAAAAAGCAATAGAGCTCACCAGGGTTGGGCTTTCACTACCACGCCAGTGTAAATCACAAACCCGGGCAACCAGTTTGCCCATGTCCTATCTGGTTTCTTTCTCCTACATCTCTCTTTTTCTTTCTCATTGTCCTTATCCACATCCTTCTGTTCCACATTTCTGTTTAGCAATTCAAATAAATCTACGTATTTACCCTACCATATATTTTCCTTTGTTGCCAGTGTGAGGTGATCACCTAGGGGCATTGCATGATCACCGAATGGTAATGCTTGTAAGGGTATGGTATTATAACCAGTATCTGGCACAGATGGGTATGGCCAAACCCCTACGCCAGCCGCTGGATGTAATGTGCCTGGAAATTTAGGTTGGGCATACGGTGCGGCCCATCTGCTAAACTGCGCACTTGTACCCGACCATGGGATACATGGGGCCATGAAACTCTGAGTGTCACAGGCTGTGTGAACAGGAGGAGTGAATTGTCTGTGATGGAGTGTCTGGTGTGACGGCTGACTCACCTGACACAGGCAGCACCCCAATGGGTTCCTCCCCTCCAGCCAAACGCGCTGGACTGGCCTCCTCCGTGGCTTCACGCCCTTCAGAAACCGGTTGCTGCCGAGGTCGGTGTCACTCTACTTTTGGCAATGGACCGCCGCCTTGTTAATGTCGCTGCCCCATCTGCCTCTTGTCTGGGCGTCCCTTCTGCCTGGTGCTCTGCCTCTAGGACAGCAAACCTAGACATCAGATGATCTGCTATAGCCCTGAGCTTAGCCTTGTGATGACTTTTAACTTCCCTAGCCGAGCGGCACGGCTGCGCTTCGCTAGGCTGGGGTGCCTGTCTGGCCTGTCTTTCGGCTTCCAAGGCCGAAATCTTTTCCTGAAGTTGCTGCCATACAGGCCAAGATTCTTCATCTGAAGACGATTGGGGTGGCAACACTTGCGGAACAGGACGTTTCTTGGCTGGTTGTTTTCCCTTCTTGTTGCCCTGCCTCTTATGTGAGGCCATTATGAGACCAACCGTAGAGAACTATATATGTTCTTTGTAGTGAAGAATTTATTTAAATCACTTTGATGTTAATACTAATTCGTATCTAATTATATTATGTAAATATTGCCAATGAATTCAATTACCTATGTATTTATATGTGTATCTAAGTTTATCTATCTGAATTATTACTAAAAATTAATAATTTAGTCAATCAGCTTCAATCAATTAAACATGTGTGCAATTGCCTAGTGATTCAATTATGATTATTCAAAGATTAGACCATTAATCCTGTTACTGCTAAATGGTTAATATTAGTTCTACTAGCCAATTGATTTATCATATTTCTTCTTCTTCTTTTTTTGCCAATGAAGTGAATAGGCTGAGAAAACAGATCAATTGCAAATGGCATCTCCTACAACATGCCTTTTCCAACCGTCAGGCACGTGGTGTGTTTCAAATCTGGACCCCGCCTAAACTTGAAACCCCACGCTGTGAAAGGGAAAAGTGTTGGGGGGGATTGGAGTGGAGCGCCAAACAGCTGAGAAGCCGAGCGGCGGTGGAACGCCGCAACCGCTTGTGAATACCCAGCTCTAGCCAACAATGAGGTGTTGGGCTGGCTCGCTCTATTCCCCAGTCTTTACCTTCCTCCCACCTTTGCTGGAATTATAGTAGTACTTTATATAACCAGGTTGTTGTTGTTGTTGTTGTTGTTGTTGTTGTTGTTGTTGTTATTATTTCTTTTAAACAAAACAAAAAGCCAAAAAACAATAATTGAAACAAGCCCCAAACTGTTAAAAGTAGAATCAGCTGGACAAGCTATGCTCGCGCCGAAGTGCAATCCTCGCGACCTGCGCGGTTGCGACCCCCCCTCTTACTGTTACCTAATTCAAAATTAATTAATTAATTAATATTAAAGCAAGTCAAAAATTAATTAAGATTAATTAATTAAGACTAAATTCAATTCAGCAAAACATCAAGCAAACCCCAATTCCCGATCGCTGAACTGTGCAGGCCTACGATCTATCACGCAGCTCAAAATAGCCAAAAAGCAGACTCCGTCCTGAACTGATGCCAGCAAAGGAAGAGGAAGGAGCGAGGGGTGAACGGCCCTTAAATAGCCTATCATTCCCCCCTCTATGCCCGAGTTGTTCTCAAGGGACTAGAAGTCTCGCTATATCCGAGGTGGTAGGCAAAGACGAGCCGCGCTGCTGAAGCGTGGCTCAGCAGCAGCTCCAACAATTGATTGAATCTCCAACAATGACTTCTGGCTGAACAGCCACAGAGATTTCAATGTTGGTTCTCCTCCATAGGTCAGAATGTGAACCTTGGAGGACAGGGTCATGGTGGTTGGAAGAAATGGGCCAGTCTCCCTCTCTTATTCTAGTTTATGAATTTACACTGATTTAATTGTATTAAAGTTCTATTTCTGAAGGTTGTTAAGGCCATGTGGCTCATTCCACCAAACCTGCTGGCTATTATGTAATTTCCTTTGATAATAGAACATGAAAGGAAAGTTATATTTCTGCCTGCAAATTAGCAGTAATAGGACATGTTAACCCTAAAATGCAGTGGTGAAGTTAAGAACCATGTTTAGAGCAGAGCAGTCCATTACGATGAATGGTATCTGAATTCTGTGCTTCAGCAATCTCAGTACGAAAGACAACCATGTCATGGCTTGAAAGAGTAAAAAGAGAGTTTTTTGTTTTCTTTCAAACTAAAAACAGAGGGAACAAAACAATCATATGTCTATTGAAAATATTTACCACAGCTGGTTTCTTCCATTTCTTACTCAATTACCTCAATCTTTTAAAAGTTGTATATTTGCAATTGCTGTAAGTACATCACAGCCCACTTCTGAAAGAATTTATCTAACGAATGCTAGGTGGTAAAGAGTCTCTGTTATGAATAGACGGCGCCCTCTTGTCAGCCCTAAACACTGCTACTTCATAATGTTTGTGAGGATCAGAATAAGGAACAGAGTGTGGTTCTTTCAGTACAAAGAAAGAATTGTCTCATGTTAGAGGCTACAGTAATTTTTTGGTGTTTATGCTCTGACCACTATTTAGATTAGTATGTTCAGCCGCCTACTGTCAAGACTTGTTGTTTGCTCCTCTCCCCCACCTTTTGAAAAAGAGCAGTTTGAAGTACCCATTTGACTTATGAGACACAGATTTTTCCAAGTCAAACACTGGGTTAAAACCTGGAAATACACAGGAACATAGACACTTGCCTCAACCCATTGTGCACCTAGTACTGATGACATCAAATGACAGCTGCTCTCTAGAAAGACATCTATGAAAAGGTATCAGGCATTATCATTCAGGCTTTCTGAATGCAGGCCATCTACTCTTCTCCTGAGTTTCAGCTCCTTCCTTCTGCATCTGTCTTCTGTGAACAAATGCAGCTGCTGCTTGCTAGAACTACCACAGGTTCTCTATCTCCTGCTTGTTGTGAGACACATTGGGAGTCCTTATCCTGCCAGTCGAACAGGGAAAGGAAAGTCATGAAGCCATGGGACGCTATCCAGGAGATGACAAAGTATCTTCAACTCTTCTTGCAGAAGCTAACTGGAGAATTTCTTTTAAAGCAAGAGAAGCAGTAAAGGAGATGTGGATTATTTGTATCCTGCAGGCTGCATATGACTGCTGGGGCCCATATGTGTTTTCCCCAGCACTACTATGCCATCACCATCTACCCCCCATTAGAACTGTTTTTTAAGGGGGGGAAATACCCCAAAATCTCTTTGTGTGCTGTAAGGTAGCCATTCTCAACTGTTTTTTTTTGGCCACGGCCATAAACACAGTATGAAAAAACTATGAGCCGAATCAGGAATGTGTAAATTGCATAATGAACCTTATAAAGTGGTGTGTGAAGAATTGTTTCCATTCTGTGGCCCCCCTTCAAATGTTCTAGGGCCCCCAGGGGACCATATGGCCCCTGTCGAGAATGGATGCTCTAGGGCATGTGGGGGTAGTTTTTCTATGTCATAAGGGGTCTCCAACATTCCCGGAGTCCCCATTTATTTTATGTATTGCATTGCATTGGCCATTAGAAGGTATAGGAGTTTTTTTCAGTTAGGAAATTAAATTCAAATTCAAATAAAACCCTCTCTTTTTTCAGTTGAAAGCATTGTAAGAAACATTTTTCAGGGTGGGGTCAGGGGAACATGGGTCAAGGGATGGGCACATGTGGCTCATGGGATTCTGTAGGTTGTCCACACCTAAGTGACAGAGAAATGGAAAAATAAGTAGTGGGCTAAATCATTTAGTAGTCCCCACTAAAGTGAACTCATGGAATGAATGGGTCTTACAGATGTGGACTTTCCATTCAGCAGTTGATTCAGTGTGTCTAATCTAGTTGGAACTAGTTGTTGGATTATTGGCCTTAAGGAGGATGGCAAAAGAAGTCAAAGAGAAAATCAGATTGAAATTCTACACATTAAAACATACCGAATCTCCATCATTTTAGAGTTAAGCCTGAGTGCTGAAAATCACAGACTGAAGAGGCAAGTCTGATGGTGCTTGTGATGAGGTATGAACAAAGATGAGAAATCATATCCCATAATAGGGGTGCAGGGATAGTCACAACATATTCCTCTCTTGGGAGACTTGCTGTCTGACCCAGACACATAGTTGAAATTGTTTGATTTTAATAGCTGAGGCTTTGGCCATCATTTTTAACTTGCAGTTTGGGACATAGCTGCATCTTACTTTGATTGTTAATGGAGGGCTCACTGACTTTGTCCACCAGTCAGGATCAGATCTACCAGAGGGAAGAGAGATTAACTGCTAGGCAGATAGACCAGGCATCTCCTTCTCTGCCAAGCACCAAGCTCCACCACTAGGCTGGCTATCAGTACTTTTATATTCTTTAATATGTTATTTGAGCTAGCCCAACATTAGACAAATAGTTAATTAAAGTTTAATTTCAAAAGTAATTACTTACAGTTATTGGTCCAACCCACTGATGTACTTAATGGCCATTATAATTTTTAAAAGTAACGCTTTATTTTCCAGTTTCTTAGAGGTAGCTAAGCTGGCTGGATTGCTCAGTGGTTTAGGTATCTGGCTGTGGAGCCAGAGGTTGGGAGTTTGATTCCACACTGAGTCTCCTGTCAGTACAGCCAGCCAGAGTGGCCTTGGGCAAGCTGCACAGCCCCAGGGCACCACTAGAAGGAGGGAGTGGTAAACCACTACTGAGTATTCTCTACCTGGAAAACCCTGAATAGGATCACCTTAAGTCAGAATTGACTTGACAGCATGTTGTTGTTGTTGTTTGTTGTTGTTCAAAAACACCAGGCACAGTCAATCAAAACTATAAAAACATTGACTGGTATTATATAACAGATACAAGTTTTAACCAAAAACCTGAGTATCTGTTAAATATCGGCACAGTATGTATGCTGTTCCTAATATTGCCATTTTTTGGAGCTCTAATAGTGTGATTTCTGAGATCTGCAACTGTTTATAGTACTTTGTGGAATTTCTTAATATTGTTCCCAAAGCCCTGATGACTATGGGGACCACTGAAGTGTGTTTCATCCACAAGCAAGAGGGTACTTTTACATCCATTTATACAATTATACTAGAATAAAAAGATAACCAAAAAAGAACAACTTAACAGGTTTTACCAGAATTATTATAGTTACTAATCTCCCCATTCCCTGATTGGACCTTCACATTCTTCTTTTATCTATACTTTCCAGTCCATATTTCAAGTCCAGCTATAAAATCATTCCAAAGTTTTGCATCCTTTTTAAGATGACCATGTTTCTGCTTTCTTCTAATATTTCCCATATTATTTCCTACTTACAGTAATTACGTGTATTATCAAATGTCTTATTTCTTTATCTAGGTAACCGGGGAGTAGGGTTTTGTCCTCTCTAAAACAGTTTCTTTCATTTAATGTCCTTCTCTTTCCCTCTCCCCCTCTGATCAAAGCTGCTCCAGGCTACAGTAGGGAGGGTCGCCTCCACCGCAGTGCCAAAGGAAACAAAGGTGCCTCCGATCTGGTGATGTTACACAATCTAAGACTCTTCCTAAATTCCAAAGTTCAAAAGTTCTATTCCCTGACTCTAGTTTCATCCATCAGCATTTTAATTAGACAGTTTATGATTAGACTGTCCCGCGGGAGTGAGTCTTTGCCTTTGATTAAAACAGTTCATTCACAAAATAACTTTCTCCCCTCCTCTCTTTTTCTCCTTCTCTTTCTTCTCCTTCTCCCAATGAAGGCTGAGGCATGGGGGGGGGGGCTTGTTTCTACCCTGGCTCGAAGAATTATAAGATCTAATCCATTTTCACTGACTCGTTAACCCCAGCTTTCTTCTGTGTCATTGTTTTAGGTCCATAAAGGTTTCTCTATATAAAGCACATATCTTGACTTACTTAAAGTTCTGGTCAGAGTGTTTTCCAAAATCCTTCTGTACTCCTCTGCTCTCTGCCAGAGTTGTTCCCAGATCTTTGCCCAACATGGTTTCCTCCTTGGTCTGTGCAGTCAGATAAGTCTTCAGGGGAAAAAAAGCAGCTTCTGCCAACTTTTCTCCCCTTTCTGTCGCCTCTCCTGCTTCAGACACCACTTTTCCTAGCGGACTGTCCTTTTACCCCCTACATTGGGGGCCTCGAAACCGAGGGGCCCCAGTCAGTTTCAGGAGCTCTCCTGAAACCCGACCGGTCTTCACATGAGCCTAATTTGTTTTGCTCTGCAGTTTCTCCTAATGAGGTATAGAACAATCATTGTTTATTTCGAAATTGCATCTTTTCTCGATATTGTTTCAAGTGTTCATCATATCTTTAAATTTTCTTTGCTGTAGCTGTTACACGCTGTTTTAATTCTTCAATAGTTTCAACTATTGTTTTCCTTTCTAGGTCATATATTTTGGCTTTTACTTTTTCATTTTTAAGTTATGAATCTTTCAAGTGTTTTAAGTTGCTAATGTCTGCACGTAATTTGTTTATTTTTCTTTCCAGCCGAATTTTCCATTTTGGAGTGCCAGGAGTTCTCTTTTTTCTTTTCTTTTCTTTTTTTCAGCTTGTAACCAAGTTCCATGGTTATTACGGTAGCTGTGCTATACATGAGCTGGTTTGTTTTCTTACCGTGTTGGTTGGGATTGTTCTGATGACAATATTTACATCACTCAGTAGATCTTTTACTGGTTTACTTTGTAACTGGCACAAATTGGGGAGCTTTTGTCTTTCTGTGTTCTGGCTAATATGGTTTACTGTTTTTCCCCTCAGTGGTGTTTGCCATTCTGTCATCTCATAATTTCTTGGTTGTTCCATAAGTTGTTCCTCTATTGATACATTTTCTTCCACTACTGTGTCTATCTCTACTCTCCATTTGTCTTCCATTTGTCATTGTTTTGTGTTGATTTTTCTTTTGCCAGCTTCTCTAGTTCTTGCAATTCCAGTTCTGAAAACACTTTATTCCAGATGATAAACCTTCTCTGGTCCATTAATTGTTGTTCAGTTATGTCAATGTTTGGGTGTTTCCTTTTCCAAATTTCCATCATTCTTTTTTGAAAACCACGAGCTGTTGGATTTGCCTCGCAATAACATTTCATAATTTCTTGATTTTAAGCCTGTCCGGGTTCCTCAACAGGGTCAGCTGAGCACTGTAACCCATTTGTCACCAGATGCCCAGGGACTATAGCATCTGATGCGGTCCTTGTTGATCCGGGCAACAACTGATCCGGTATGGATTTCTGTTTATTTCCTCTCATCATAATTGATGGTTGGTGGACACAGTTGGTCTGGCTTCTCAGCTGAGACCCGTCTGGCTTGGGAGACCCTTCAGCAAAGCTCTCAACCTCACTTAAGCATGCAAGCCCCTCTGCCTCAACAAGGACTGTGCCCATGAAGGGGCTGCTTGATGATGAGATGATGATGTGGCTAAAGTATGCCCTTTTTTGTTCCATCTTTTAAAAATTTTTGAATGTCACAGGCCACTAACTTGTGATGCAAAACACCTCCTTCCCATCCAGCTCATCATCACCTTGACACTCATGACAAACACAAGATTGCACAAGATACTGTGTAAGAATTGTGTGATATTCCTTCTCCACCATTAGTGAGACCATATTCTGTGTACTCCAAAAGCAACTGAAATGTTATAGTTACATCACAAAGGGATAGAATAATAATAATAATAATTTATTTGTACGATCAACAGATCAGATGTGAATAACACAGAACAACTGCATAAAAATAAACAGTATCAATACAACTGTAATATACATTATGTGCAGCAGACTCTTAGGGAGACAAATTCCGTAGATAATTGTTAGAAGCATAACCCCACCACCAATACATACATATTCACATATGCATAAATACATGTCTATATCTAGAGGATTAAGGCAACATTTCTCGCCTACAGACTAGTGCTGCTGCGCAGAAGCTGGCCACTTTAATCCTTACTGATGGACACTGGTCTGCCAGCAGATAACATGTATAGTACTCATCATCTCTTCCAGGGATGCTTTACAAAATTGGATGAATAAAAGTGTCACAGAAACCAGTGTAGAAAGAACAATACAACAGAACATGGCCAACCGTCTCGACCACACCAGCCTCACAAGGACATAAGCGCTCTTCATAGGGAATGTTCTTGTATCTGCCTTCCAGCAGGACTGAAGGAAGTACATTAAACTTTGCTAATGTAAAAGCTTTTCTATATTTTGGAAGGGTCAGAATATTCAGATAGCTTGCAGGTAAAAACGCCTGACCATAATCTCTAAAGCCAGGATGGACCGTAGCTATGCTTACATGGCAGCTCATTGTCTGTGATGCGCTGGTGTAGTTCCTGTTTTGCTTTTGTATAGCCCATTAACAAAATAGCACTTCTCGAGAGGCCCAAATTATTTAATTTCTCATCCATAGATCTTTCCCATCTGGACTGAAACTTATCAGTTAGCACTAAAGGAGCCAACCCCACAGGGGTGAAGAAGATTTTAAACCAAAAATATAACTTAAGTATCCATGCCCGAGACTCTATCAACATCTGGCCTGTTTCTAATCGTAAATGTACATTTGGCACACAACTTGGGAGTCCAAGAATAGTTCTCAAAAATTTCGTTTGTATGGACTCCATTGCAGTAAAATTTCTGTATCTACACCATTGTGCACCATATAACATCTGTGCTAACACCTTGGCATTGAAGACCTGTATGGCTGATGGTATATGCTGACCTCCTTTTGCAAAGAAAAAATGTATGAGTGACTTAATACTTCTCTGAACATTTGCAATAGCGTTGGATAATTGAGCCTTCCAAGATCCTGAGGACTGAAAGATCACACCCAGATATTTATAAGATTTGACTTGCTCAATTAGGTGGTCATTTATTTGCCATTTATGTGTGATCCGTTTCCTGGTAAACACTAAGACTTTTGATTTATCATAATTAATTACTAACTCCTCAGTTTTACAATAGTTGCCCAGGGCTCTTAATAACCGCCATAGGCCAACACAGGTTAATGAGAGAAATACAACATCATCTGCGTATAAGAGAGTAGATAGGGGTCTATCTGCTAGATTGGGGGGATGAAAGTTGGTTCCAGATAAATTCCTAACCAAGGAGTTAATATAGATGTTGAACAAAGTGGGAGCCAATACAGCCTTGTTTGACACCAGCATATGTGGAGATGGCCTTGGTGAAGTGACCTGCCCTGTTACATCTCACCTTCACCCTGGTTTTTGCATAGAGGCAGTGAATCAGGAGCAACAGCCGCCTATCAATGTTGGTTGTCTCCAACTTCTGCCAAAGCCTGTCTCATGGGATCATATCAAATGCGGACTTGAAATCAATAAAGGCTGTATATAGTGCTCCTTTGGTCTTAAATGAATATTTATCCACCAGATGTTGTAAAACTATACCATGATCTCCTGTAGAGCATCCTGATCTGAATCCTGCTTGCTCATCATCTAGAAGATTTTCCTCTTCCATCCAACTATGTAATTTCTCAAGAAGATGGTGGGCATACAATTTACTGATAACACTTAGCAAGCTGATTGGCCTATAATTTGCAGGGTCAGCTCTTTTCCCTTTTTTATAAATTGGAATGATAATAGCAAGTCCCCTCTGGTATACATGCGAGCTGGTCAATGCATGTAAATAGTGTTGCTAATACTGGGGCCCACCAATTAATATTGGCTTTAAGAATCTCAGGAGGAATGTTATCACTCCCGGGTGCTTTGCCTACTTTAAGCTTAGCAATAAGTCTGGTAATTTCAGAGATTGAAACTGGGGGCCAGTCAGGGAGATCACGGGATGCAGTTTGTGGAATCAAATGTCCAGATTGTTTTGCAGCATATAGACCAGTGAAATATAGTTCCCAGGTCTTAATAGGTATGTATGAATTTGCTGCACCTACTTGACCATCTAACCCTCTCGAGACTATCTCCCAGAAAGTAACAGAGTCATGTGACCTTGATGCTACAATTAATTTCTGCCAACTCATCCTCAATGCCAAATTCTTTTTGTCCTTGATTAGCTTTTTATATTTTTTTCTTTAACCGAAACCAATCAGGTGGTAAGGATGGCAGGTTTGATTCCCTATATCTCTTATAAGTTTCTAGTAGTAGATACTTCATTTCCAGACATTCCTGATCGAACCATGGTTTGGATGTATGGGTTCTACAAAAAGGGGCGTCCTGTCTTATGGATTTTTTTATGAATCAAGCATCCTTGTAGTGCTGTGACTATTTCTTGATATAGATTGAGAGCCTTTTCAGGGGAGATAGAAGTTACCTCTCATTTACTTAGTAATCAGAACATAACTTGTGCTATACCTCTATTACTGAAAAAAAAGAATTGATTGATTATCTACTTATAATCATTTACTTCCAAACCCTAAGACTGAGGTAGCTACCATCCAACCATTCCTTCTGAGTTATCTGTTTGTTCCCTTCTATACTAAAGCACCAAGCTATGTGTGTAACATGGCCTGCTATGAACCCCTTTAGATTTAGGCATCCTTCAGTCTCAAGAGACTATGGTAACGTGCTCTGTATGGAGGACTTGGAACAGCATCTAGTGTGGCTGAGAAGGCCAATTTGAGAGTGACAATCCCTTCCACACTGAAGACAAATACAATCTGTCCCCGTCCAGCTCTCTGATTTTGCTGGTTTCGGGACTGCCTCTTTGCCTCGGCCTGCTGGACAAGTGTCTCTTCAAAATGGAAGAGGCCATGATACACCACCTGCCTCCAGGCTGAACACTCAGATGTCAAGGTTTCGTATCTGTTGAGGTCCATTCCTAAGGCCTTCAGATCCCGCTTGGAGATATCCTTTTATTGCAGCTGTGGTCTCCCTCTGGGGCAATTTCCCTGCACTAATTCTCTATACAGGAGATCATTTGGAATTCAACTATCAGCCATTCTCACGACATGCCCAAGCCAACGTAGATGTCGCTGTTTCAGTAATGTATACATGCTAAAAATTCCAGCTTGTTCTGTTGTTGTTTAGTCGTTAAGTCGTGTCCGACTCTTCGTGACCCCATGGACCAGAGCACGCCAGGCCCTCCTGTCTTCCACTGCCTCCCGGAGTTGGGTCAAATTCATGTTGGTAGCTTCAATGACACTGTCTAACCATCTCGTCCTCTGTTGTCCCCTTCTCTTCTTGCCCTCACACTTTCCCAACATCAGGGTCTTTTCCAGGGAGTCTTCTCTTCTCATGAGATGGTCAAAGTATTGGAGCCTCAGCTTCAGGATCTGTCCTTCCAGTGAGCACTCAGGGTTGATTTCCTTCAGAATGGATAGGTTTGTTCTCCTTGCAGTCCAGGGGACTCTCAAGAGTCTCCTCCAGCACCACAATTCAAAAGCATCTTCGGCGGTCAGCCTTCTTTATGGTCCAGCTCTCACTTCCATACATCGCTACTGGAAAAACCATAGCTTTGACTATGCGGACCTTTGTCGGCAAGGTGATGTCTCTGCTTTTTAAGATGCTGTCTAGGTTTGTCATCGCTTTCCTTCCAAGAAGCAGGTGTCTTTTAATTTCGTAGCTGCTGTCACCATCTGCAGTGATCATGGAGCCCAAGAAAGTAAAATCTGTCACTGCCTCCATATCTTCCCCTTCTATTTGCTAGGAGGTGATGGGGCCAGTGGCCATGATCTTACTTTTTTGATGTTGAGCTTCAGACCATTTTTTGTGCTCTCCTCTTTCACCCTCATTAAGAGGTTCTTCAATTCCTCCTCACTTTCTGCCATCAGAGTGGTATCATCTGCATATCTGAGGTTGTTGATATTTCTTCCGGCAATCTTAATTCCGGCATGGGATTCATCCAGTCCTGCCTTTTGCATGATGTATTCTGCATATAAGTTAAAATAAGCAGGGAGACAATATACAGCCTTGTCGTACTCCTTTCCCAATTTTGAACCAATCAGTTGTTCCATATCCAGTTCTAACTGTTGCTTCCTGTCCCACATATAGATTTCCCAGGAGATAGATAAGGTGGTCAGGCACTTCCATTTCTTTAAGAACTTGTCATAGTTTGTTGTGGTCCACACAGTCAAAGGCTTTTGCATAGTCAATGAAGCAGAAGTAGATGTTTTTCTGGAACTCTCTGGCTTTCTTCATAATCCAGCGCATGTTAGCTCATTCTAGGACTACTCTATTTGGAACTTTGTCCTGCCAGGTGATACCAAAAATGCGTCGGAGACAACGCATATGGAACGTGTTCAACTTCCTCTCCTGCCGTGCACAAAGGGTCCAGGACTCACTGCAGTACAGGAGTGTACTCAGGACACAGGCTCTATAGATCTGGATCTTGGTATATGCTGTCAACTTCTTATTAAGCCATACTCTCTTTGTGAGTCTAGAGAACATGGTAGCTGCTTTGCCAATGCGTTTATCCAGCTCGACATCTAGATGTTGAACCCCTTTAGTGAAGACACTTATCACATTGCCATTTCATTGAAGTGAGATTGAATTGTCAGATTCCCTCTGGCCACAGAATGAGAGAAAGGGTGCCATCTTGCCCTTTGCCTCAGCAAGAAGGTATGTTGGATTGGCCTTAAGTGTTATCCTGTCTTAGCAGAACAATTATCTATATGTAAATGTGTAGTGCAAGCGTACCCAACAGTAGTTTTTTGCTGAAAAAAAAACCTTGCATGATACTCCTTTAATGCCGTGTGTTTCTTGTTATTCTTGCAAATAAATATACAGCTTTCACTCCACACACTTCAGCATCTTTGAGACTGCCTTTCCCTTCTTGTAGCTTTCTTTCTTATTTGCCTTCCCTCTCTACTCCATTTTCTGCTCTCCACCTGTATGTGTGTGGAGACAGAGCTATGCACTATATAAAAGAAAAGAACAGAAGCATATACCGGAAGTAAAATATTTATTGCTTCTTTTAACCAAAAAGCATCCAGATTGTTCATTTCCCTCCTTTTCCAAGGATGGGAATGAGACTGGGCAATTGTCTCCATATTTCTCCCTGCACAAGAAAGGGAATAACCAAATTCCAAATCCTTCCCATAGTTCTTTTATGCTTCCAGCACCCATAAATGAAAACTTCTATCAACAGGCATCCCATGCTGGCTGACTTTGTATCTTTTGCATAATGAGAAAGGATGAAGTCAGTTGGATGCAGCAGCAAAACTTTGTTCAAAACACATCCAACACATTCTCAGGAAATTCCATCTTTCTTCATCCAAAGATAAACTTGATAATATGACAACACGCAGTGTGCCCAGGAAGTACTCTTAAAACTGTCAAAAGAAATCATAATAAATTGTTTACCACGTCCATGAGGACTAGAAAATGCCTTTTAAAAATGAAAACCTAAAATTCCTACCACAGTGATACACTGCCTCAAGAGCTATTGCAGTCTCATTAGCTCTGCACTTGCATGAACCTTAAGTAAAAATGACTAATTACTAGCTACTAATTACTACATTGCTAATTAGAATAATTGAATTGCCTAAATTATGGAATATGTTACTTCTGTCTTGGCAAATTTATTTTTCCTTTGCAATAAATTAACCAAGCACATCTAGTCATCATGATCTCTAGTTCTAAACATATTATCCAGAAATAAAACTTATTCTGGTTTAATGATTAAATACAAATGACTAATTTAAACCTCTTCTAAATAATACAATCTCATAATGCAAGGCTTGTACTCTCTCTGTCTATTCTTGGGGGTTTTTTTGGCCTGCACGAGAGTTATAAACTCAGACATATTGTGGTGCACATAGTTTGATATTTTGCGTAGCTCTAAACACAAATAATTAAAAACTTTACATCTTTAGTCATAACTCTTCTGGTTATGACTAAATCCAGTTCATGGCCTTCTTATGCCACTTCCAAATTTCAACAAACAAAACATTACTTAATGTGTATAGGTGTATAAACAGAATGATATAAGGCAGAATCACTACAGCAAGGGTGAACTGGTTATTCCTCCTCTCAGAGTTATTGGGCTGTAAGCCCAATAACTTCACCATTGACTGCACTGGCTAAGTTGCACAACCATGTAACAGAGAACAAAAACTGGATAGAGTATCAAATCAGTTTATTTCATGAGCACTTACTAGGTAAGCACTTTGCACAGAGTAATAGAGGTGGATCATCAAGGGGAATATTTTTACTGTGTTCCAGATGTCTAAAATTTACTCCCCCATATAGTTGGACAAGGCATTGCAAATAAATCTGCCTTGCTGACCCAAAGATACAGAGAGAAATTTATAGATCTAGCTATAGCATATACACCATGGGACCTTACCACTTGATAAATGGTTACCATTTGTCTGTGTTTCCCTAGGAGTTCCATCTGAGCTCACCACCACCACCAATCCTCTCTGCCATCTGGAAGGTGGTTGGGGTGTTTTTGTAAGGATCATGGAGGACAAAGCTATAACTGTTATTTCCTGCTCCATCCTAGACTTATCAATTTTTGATTCTTCAAAAAACCTCTGTTTATGAATGTGGGATATTGTACTTCTCCATGGTTCAAAACACCAGAAAATAACCCAATATTCCTGTGCAGTATGCCAGTGTGGCTAGCAGAAAAAAGGATGCCAAATTTTATACAGCAAAGGGCAGTCTGAATGTTGATGACACTAATGTCAGTAGTCAAGATGGTCTACAGGAAACACTCTTGTTCTCACTACCATTCAGAAAGAGACACCAAGTAGGGGAAAATCCCCAAAACAGACTCCTTTTTCATCAGTTAACCACTTTTCACTCAAACACAAACAGTACTTTTTCTTCTGGCCCTCTCTTTTGCTCTTGCTGGTTTATTTTTTAGTTTCTTAAGAATTTATCCAGGTCAAAAGCCTGTGATGTCATAGCACAGGAGACCAGTGAGTGAGAACTCTTGAGCCAATAATAATAATCCCTGGCCATCAAGTCAATTCTGATTTATGATGACCCTTTTAAGGGTTTTCCAGGTAAAGAATACTCAGAAGTGGTTTACCCTTTCCTCCTTCCAGGGGCACCCTGAGATTGTGCAGCTTGCTCAAGGCCACACAGGCTGGCTCTTCTCCCTGGAGGTACAGTGGGGAACTGAGCTCCCAACCTGTGGCTCTGCAGCCATATATCCAAACCACTGAGGTATCCAGCCAGCTAATAATAATCATGTGCCATCAAATCAATTCTGACTTATGGTGATCCTTTCCTAGGGTTGCCAGATACATGGGTACCAAAAGGAGGACACAGAAAGACAAAAAAAGAGGACAGAGGAGGACGTATTGAATGTTTCATTTGAATCGTTCCGGATTAAACCCGCAATCAATACAATTTTATTACAATAGCTGCCAATAAATGTCTCTTAGTGAACCGACCAAGAAACAGTCATGTTAAAAAATAAAAATAAATTCAATGGAGGCTTTTTTTCAAAATACCAAAAAACATTATTTAAACAGCCAATTGTACAATTATTACCTTATAACCTTTATTAATTACACGACATATCCCGGTACCTGCTGTTGTCGCTCCTTCACTTGCGCCGAGGCGAGCTCTGCGAGAATGTTCCCCTTTCTTTCCCACCTCCTTTTGCTGCTGCTGCTGCTGCGGCTGCTGCCTCTTCTCCCTCTCCCTTTTTCTCTGGCAGGCGCCTGGCGCGGAGCCCCGCTCTTGCTCTGGCTCCCCTTCCCTGCAGCTTCACTTCTTCTTCGCCAGCCTTCCTCAATCTTTTCTAGCCGCCGCCGCTGTCTCTCCTTTCTCGACTCCTGCTGCTCACTCGAATACCTCTGGGCAAACCCACAAACTTTTTTTTTCCCCTTAAAAAAAAAGATCCTGCCCTTCTCCGGCTGCCTTTCTCTCTCGACTCTCTCCTTTTGTTTTGCCCGTTCCCTCTCACTCATGGTGTGTGTGTGTATATATATATGTATGTATATATCTTGCTCTCCTTTCCTTGCTAATCTTTACGCACAGCTTGCTCAAAACAAAGCAGGAAGTCACCTTCAGAAGCAAAGGCTCCACGTGGGCGTGGCTGATTTACAGCCCAAAGTGGTGTCTTAGATTGTGACTCCATCAGGGACTGCTTTTCACCTTCCACCTCTCCCCCTCCCATCCAAAATTATAACATAAAATATTCCAAAAGTCAGACATTTTAAAGGTCTTTAGCTTTGCCTGCCGGATGGAGGACATTAGGCTAAAAAGGAGGACATGTCCTCCTTTTGCCGGACGTCTGGCAACCCTATCCTTTCCAGAGTTTTCCAGTAAAAAAAAATACTCAGAAGTAGTTTATCATTCCTTTCTTCTGGAGGTATCATGTGTCCCTTATCCTTAAACCAGACTTAGGCCAGACAGCCCTTAGAATAAAAGGCTATTGTCCATCATGTATACCCCCAAACCCACCTGCCCACTGTTGCTTCTAATTCAGATCAGATACTGTCTGTGTGTGACTGGGGGAATTTGGGGGGCTGTAGTCAAAGAATGTAACTTTTCCATTCTGTATAGAATGTTCATGAAAGAATTAGACAAGAATAGGTGGTAGTAATGTGAAAGAACTGCAGAATTAATCTGAGACGGATAGAAATCAAAGCAAAAAAAAGGAAGGAAGGAAGGAAGGAAGGAAGGAAGGAAGGAAGGAAGGAAGGAAGGAAGGAAGGAAGGAAGGAAGAAAGAAACATGCACATTTGAAGGACCCTGAAGCAAAAAGGGCACAACTCTCTTCTAAGCAAAACAGCCACCAAATTCAGATACTTCTGAAAGGCCAAAAGTGGGCCTTCAGTGTTCATGATAAGACAGGAGGTTCACTATAACTGAGAGTAGAGATGGGCATGAACCAGAAAACTGGTGTTTTGTGATAGTTTGTGGTTTATGGAACCTCCCCGCAAAATGACCCAGTTTGTGGTTTGTTTTTCATGTTCGTGCCAGGGGAAAACTGCCCTCCCCCTGCCCCCATCACTTCCCTACCATATCTTGAAACTGCCATCTCCTCCTCCTCTGCTGCCACCACCATCATCCTGAGAATCAGCAGGCCCAGTTCCTTGCATGGAAGCCAGGCCTGATGCTTCTCCAGATGGTGGTGGCGGCAGTAGAGGAGGCGGCAGCAGCTTCAAGACAAGGCATGGGGAGGGGCAGGAATCCCATTTTGCTGAAGCAAAATGAAACACTGGGGGGAGGGGAGTTCAGTGCTTCATTTCATTTTGTCAAAACAGGGTCCCCAAACAAAATCACCAACCAGCCCAGGTTGTGTTTTTTTCTGGTTCATGGTTCGGTTCATGCCGATCTCTAATCTAGAGTACTACTTTGTATATTTATTTAAAAGGAGGAATGAATAAAGTGCAAATAAACCAGATAACTGCAGGTTACAACATATTTTTAATGAAGGGCAATACATTGTATGCTGAAATGCAGTATACTTTGACTGCACTATATGTTTACAAGTGGAACCTGCAACAAAATTTTACAGTGGGGAACGCTCCAGGGCTGGAGGAAACCAGGCTACCAGACATGCTTTATCCCAGGATAATTCATCCTGCCACCAGACTAGGGGCTTCAGTTACCACAGGCATGCTGAAAATAAAGAGCATGCAGAAATTGTCCCCCCACCCACTGGACCTCATTTTATGCTAGGGAGTGCTAAGAGGTGTCACCCAACCAAACAACATTGGGAGGAAACATTCTGATTGGGGGAATGAAAATGTTTGACATGTCAAAACACAAGATAGAGCAACATTTTAGCTGCTGCTTGAAATATCTGGACTCAAAGCCATTTTTGTCTAGCACTACAGATGACCATAAATGCAGAGTGAAAATGATATAAAATGATAGTACAGACATAACCTCAATTTAAGTAATAGCAAATGCATGGTGGGCTTATCCTGGATCAATTTATCTTCCATGGTCAAGTAATTTCCTAATGAGATAAGGGAGACTCACCCATCATAACTTGTCCATAGGAACAATTCCAGGTTGCTGCAAATATTACAAGTAAAACAACAGAAGAAAGGGTTACAGGTTACTTGATTCAGACTCTCCTTTCCTATTCATCAGTGTTCCTTTTTTTTAGTTGTAGTCCATATATGTATATGTGGTTATTTTGTTTCTTAGGAAAATATGTTTGAATCTATTTGTATCAAATCGGATACATAATACATTACACGACATTTTTATTAATCTATGTAATTCTGCAGTGAAATTATTGCTATTACTTAAATATAATTAATTACTAGGGTAGCACTTTTTCCTTGCCTCAGTTATTTTGGCAAATGAACTCAGTACTTATACTGAGTAAGCCAGCAATCAATTAAAATACTTTTGTCAATGTACTTAAGCTTTAGTACATGTTCTTTCCTTTACAATTCTGAATCACAAATTAGAGCTGTGTGGAGGACTAGGAGTGACACCCATACTTACAATCCTTTTCCCTGCCCTTCTCTCAACCGCTTACAGGTGTGGCGTGATGCTTTGCTCACTGGTTTGGGCCAATCATTATTCATCCAGAAACCAGAATACAGGAATAGTTTTCATTTTTATGGATCTTTCAAATCATGGTTTAGGGCAGGAAGAAGCCTTATGAGAAAGAGAAAATAAACTGGCAGAATTAAGAAGAAAGACAGGGTCATCCCCCCTGCCTGGCACCCCTGAGAGATAACTCTGAGAGAATGTGGCCCTCAGTAGAGAAGACACGTTTCTCCGCCACAGTTTAGAGAATCAGAAATGTTAGCCAGAATGCAGCTGTTCTCTAGATAGTCATGAGAAACATTTGGTATCAAAGCATGAGAATTTAATTATTTAATAAAATAATAATCACCTTAAAACACATTTACCCTTCCACTTAGTGTAAGGTAATTCAACAAAATATTCCTTTCCCATCTTTAATGTAATGTACACATTCCTGCTAGATCAGGCAGAAGAACTGCAAAAGCAGCACACATTGGTATATGTAGACCTCAGACAGATTAAGTAACGGGGAAAGAAAGGACAATCTCCAGATAATATTAAATCATCAAAGTATGATAATAACCCACAATATGATTTGGATTAAAAGAACCATAGGAACTAATGAATGGCTACAAACCTGAGAAACTGTACTAGCCCCAACTCTGTATCTCCTTCCTCATTCATTTATAGTCAATGATCACTTAAGGGCTATTAAATTAATCCCAATCAGTCGGTTCACAATTTAGGATTGTTCAATGGTTGGAGGCAATCCTAAACAAGGCTGCTCAGAAGAAAATTAAATTAATTTAAATAACACTTGTTTGTAAGTCTGTGTGCTTAGATTTTAATCAATGTGCTGAACATCACCTGGGGAGCTCAGGCAATGGCAAGATCAGGAATTTGATTAGGAGGGGGAAATGACCTGTTGACCTCCAGTTTATAGTCTATATGTAATAATAATTATCAATATGCCTTTAAGGCTGTTTCAACAGCACCTCTTTGCTTTCAGAGTAATTGTATGTGTTTTGCTTTGCTTGGTTCTTTTCTGCTTTTTAATGTTGTGTCTGCTTTTAAATCATGCTATTTGAGCAATGTCATTATGGGAAAGGTTGTACATTACATGTTGTAATGTAAATTTGAGTACGTTTTAAAAGCAGGATAGGGAACACAAGAAATCTTTTCAAATTTAGTTTTTTTTAGTTGTGCCACAGTTAAGTTTTAATTTGTGTTACATGAGCAATTTCATTACTGGAAAAGTTTGTGTTGTAGCTATTATAATTTAATTCAACAACTTCTGGGTGGAAGACAATTTACAAGACATACTCAGGAAAATGTTAAGAGTGTCATAGCTTGTCCATCAGTGGTGATGAGTAGCTTCCTCTTTTGTTTTTGTTTTTTTTACCAGAAACAAGATAATGTTCATAAGCACGTTCAAGATTATTATCCAAAAAAGATGGGGAGCAGGGGGAAGGTCCAGAATGATCAACTGACATAATTCTGAGGAGAAGAGATAACCAAAGTAAACATGACGCACTATATTTCACATACAAAGAATCAGTCTTTTGTGCTCCTTCCCCCTCACAGGAGGAAGACAGAAGGGAGAAAAGCGCCATGCTCCACTAGAGGAATCTGGCTCTTGCAATATACTCAACCATCTTGCACCATTGGGGGGTGAAGGGCAGGCACCTCCTGTTGATTCTGGACCCTTGAGGGAAAGGGTAGAGGAAGCCTCATGCTAAGAGGGCTAATGAACTCTGTCCTTGGGTCAGATGATAAGGCAGACCTGAGAGAGAGCACTGAAGTTTAAAACATGGCTTTAGATCACCTTTTCTCATGAGAAGAGAAGACTCCCTGGAGAAGACTCCCTAGAGAAGACTCCCTGGAAAAGCCCCATGATGTTGGGAAAGTGTGAAGGCAAGAGGAGAAGGGGACGACAGAGGATGAGATGGTTGGACAGTGTCATCGAAGCTACCAACATGAATTTGACCCAACTCTGGGAGGCAGTGGAAGACAGGAGGGCCTGGCGTGCTCTGGTCCATGGGGTCACGAAGAGTCGGACACGACTTAACGACTAAACAACAACAAATATCACCTTTGCCTGAATTGCTTGCTCTTTTCATGGGCCCCATTACCTCAAATTTTGGACTATCTTGGCTTGACCCTGAAGTTTGCAGACCCTGAAACAGGAAAGAGAGGCTTTGGGGAGCTAGGTCCTTCATGGTGGATGCTTCTACTGTCCTTACCTGTGTGTCCATTTTGTTCCCTCACAAAAAAACCACACACATTTTAACAAAGTTTTAGCAGAGTGAGTTATTACGACTTTAAGTTCCAGTTAATGAGAAAAGGGTGGACTCTGGGGAACTTGTAGCTATTCTCTTCTGTGAGTCTCTGTACTTCTATTGTGCAGCAAAAAGGAATTTTACCATAAATTCAAAATTCTGTAACAAGAACGTTTGTTCAAATAATTTAATTTAGTGTTTGTTTATAACCCTATTTTAAACAGCTGAAACACATTCAAACCACGGCTTTTTGCTGTGTGCCTATTTTGCTAGAGAACATTAGCAACACTTGTTATCAATAGCAGTCCCAAGCCAGTGTGTCTGGAAAGCTTTTTAATAATGCATTGCTTCCTAATGATTTTAACCAACAAGACAGGCATTGATGAATTTCATTCCAGCCTGCAACAGCCTAGTCTACAAGCAGGTATTGAACTGCGTGCTGTGGAATGGCTTTACTCATTAAGCCTCTCAGAAAAAGTCACTTGTTAGGTAAAGAATAGTCGCCTGGACAGCATTTTTAAGGCAGCCTGGAAATATCATTTTCAAAAAAAGGCAAGCATTCTTGGCAAGCGGGTAGCTAGTTTGCTTGTGATATTGATTCCTGTTAGCAATAATGATCCAGGGAAACAGTCTCTTATCACAGATATTGTGCGGCTGTTATTTTTAACCATGAGTATTAGGCTTCTGGGAACAGGTAGGTACCTTCCTACTGCCATGCCCTTTACACAAAGCCTTCACAGCAACATAAACCATATTTATTCATTTTCTCCAGTAACCCTTGAAATATGTTAGTTTTCACTTAGAGATAGAAACCAAGCAAACAAACAAAATCAGAGCCCCCTCTTCCCATTCAACCCCACAGCAACAGTGAGCCACTAAGCAGTGCTGGGGGAGACTCAAAGTCAAATCCTTACTCATACACAGCTCTGTGGGTGAAGATGAGTGACCAAGGAGTGACCCACTTTTTCTTGGCCTAACATACCTTGCAAGTTTGTTGTGAGAACATTATCTGGGAGAACAAACAATGTACACCAGCTTGGATTCCGTGAATGAAAGGCAGGACCAAAATTTGACATATAAACACAACCAGGACAATCTGAAGAGCACCTGCACAGCTGTTCCATGGGTGCTGTGTGCTTTCCTCTCCTGCCTCCTCCGGATAATCACCCACAAACAAGCAGCAGCATGCTTCCCTCCTCTGTCCCTCTGGGTGACTGCATACTCTGATGCAGTGCTACAGGCTTCTCTGCCCCACATCGGAGGGGATGGCAGCCAGAGGAGGCGGGACAGGGAAGCCTGCACTGCTGCAGGTGAGTGGGCAATCATCCAGAGGAGGCAGAGGAGGAAAGCGTGCTACTACTGATGACTGGGTGATTGCGCAGAGGAGGGAGGGAGGGAATTGTGCGGCACCCATGGAACATCTGTGTGGGCGCTGCACTGAACTGGGCCAAACCACCAAACTGCAGTTAATGTCCATCTCTACTGGCTACCATTCACTGTACCACCTTGTCTACTCTGGGAGCATTAAAATTGGTCTTCAGCTATAATACTGATCTCTGATGTAATGCAGTTAATATAACACTTTCCAGCCATTTCCTTTGGCAATTGACAAAACCGTCTCTATGTAAAAAAGATGAATGGGGAGTTCAGATATTTAAAAGGGGAATAAACTGAAAAGAATTTCAGACCTCTTTGACACATCATTTTGATGTTTATATCTATAACTGCCAGATTTCACTACGTACATATTAAGTTATCAAGTTAAGTTGGTCTTAGAGAAAATAGGAATGCCAAGGGAAGCACACCAATACCTCAGTTGGGAACTGTACAGAAAGGAAACCTTTGATGCAGTGTCAGAACAGTATGAAACATTAACATGGCTACTGTAGCACCAAGTGGAAGGATGTTGTGTCTTTTGCAATAACTAGTCATTATTTCTGTTTGAGATTTGAAAATGAAGCAGCTATGTGGTTTATTCTACCCATTCCCATATCTCCACAAACTGAAATCTAGTAGTAAATCACAACTAGAGTAGACACATTGAATCAATGGGGATTTGGTTGCGGCAACTCCTCCATAAGTTCAATTGATTCATTAGGCCTACATTAGTTGCATTTTCTATTGGATTTTGACCACTGTGTGCAGTCAGGTCTGAAAAAGCATGGAAGGAAACAACAACAAAAACCCCGGACTCCCAATAAAAAGTGAAAACAGAGAAGAGTCTTGTGGCACCTTAAAGACTAGCAAGTTTGGCAATGATTAGCTGCAATCCCCAAAAGCTTACATTAAATAACTCTTCTTAGGGCACAGTCACACTAAGAAAATAAATCAGGAGATGAATTTTTGAAATCAGTTTAAAGTCACATGGTGGTCATGTGATTTTTTTGATCAGTTTGTCCATCCTTTTTGGAAAACTTTTAATCTTTTAAAAACTGTTTTGTATATCAGTTGAGGGGGCTACGTGGACTTTTAGAATAATTGCATCTTAGGCTTTGTCCTATGCCTGCCCACCTTCTTACTGGCTGCTACTCTCAGCCACTTGCTGATGCTGCTGTGGGGTAATTGTTAATATATTTGGTTTTTTTAAAAAAAATATTGCAATCTGGCATACATCTAGTATGAAAGATGGGTCGGGGGGAACAGACTGGACTGCAAGCTTTCATTGCAGCCCAACACATGAGCACGGAGATAGATAAACAGATAAGCAAGCAGGTAGGCAGATTGGGCTGTGGTGGAGAAGGAGAGGGATTGAGGGATCCAGCAGCCAGGCTAATGAATGGAAATTTACAAGAACCAGCACAGTGAGAAAGGTTAGGTGGGAGAAAGCACTCCCTCCCCTAGAAGCTGCAGATCTTGTAAATTTCTCTGGTCAATTTCTCTTTACCACTGGCTGGTGTGTCTTCCCTTTCACTACTAGACCAACTGCCAGATTCCTCACTCCCTCTTCTTCTCCATCCCCACCTCCCGTGTGTATTTGTCTGTGTGTCTTAGCACAAGGTGATGGATGGTACTTTGATGCTGCAGAAATCAGTGTGGGACCAGTTTTTTTTTTATTAGTTTCAACACATAACATAATTTTTACACTGCTGTGCAATTCAGTTAAGTTGGATGGGATACTGGGGATAGAGTAATGAGTAGACAGTGGCAAAACTCTTGCTGTGTAAATTATACCAGCATAAGAATGATGATGTCCTGTAGGGTGTGCTAGTAATTAAAGAGTTAGACAGGGAAAGGACAAAGGACAACAGGGAAAGGGAGGTTCAAGGGAAAGGAAGGTGCAGGAATTGAACTACAGTTGGGGGAGGTAGAACCTTTGGAATGGACTGTCTATGTTTATCTGAGAGGGAAAGCTCCTTGGAAGAAGGTGGTGCATCCGGATCCGATCCCCACAGGCTTGACACAGCCCGAAGGCAACTGGGCTCAACACCCTTGTTGTGCAGTGAGGAGTCAACCCATGCAGAAACCTACTAATTGCGAGAGGATTGGAATGGCCCCTCATTAAAATACTCTTTTGAGATGCCAGGGTTGCACAGGATGTGGTCAATGCATCTATGGTTGCTGGTCCCATTGGACCCACTGAAGTTGTTGTTCAGACTACATCATTAAAAGACATTAAACTGTTGTTCAATGTTACACCATCTCCTGTGATGCCTTTCTTTAAAGGGGAGGAACCGCCCATCTTAAAACTAGAACCCAATCACAGACAGAGGTTTTAAAAAGTATTCCCCAGAAGTCTAAATTTCATAGACACTACTTTAAGCTCTTTGAAGAAAGGGTGACATAATGTGAGTTAAACAGGGTAAGAAAATATTAAAGCATGCTTGGTTTTGGCAAAATAGAATTATACTAGATAAAGGAAAAGTCCAGATTCAGGTAACAGAAAAATTCATATAGCAATAGTTAGGATTAGGTGCTTCTTCACGATAGGCATCTTTTTCTGGTCCTGGACACCCTATCTCCTCATCAATTTCAATTTGTGCTTGAAATTTCACAGTAAAACATGGATGCCTAGAAGGTTTGTTGTAAGCTAGCAAAACTTGTGACATAGTGCACAATAATTCCTGATCACAGGGCATGCCTGCCAGGGCCTCACCCTTAGCTTCTAGCTTCCTGGCTTTGCAGAACTGGGGTCATGATCCGCCTGTCTTAAATCAACAGTTCTTTTTCTATTTATATCGCTAAATATAAATCTATTTTTAATATATAAAATCCGAGCTCATTTTATTATGACATTTCATAAAGTGCCAAAGGACATGTGAAAAATACCAGAACTTGCTGATGCTGTGGCAGCTGCTGCTGCTACTACTATTAGTACGTAGTAGTACGACTACTACAACTACCACCATTGATTATGCCTCCACTCCCACCCTCTTAGATGGCTCCAGATTCCAAAACTGTCCTCCTCACCCTTAAAGTAGGATTTCCATGGATTTATTGTTAACTTTTTCCCTTCGTAGCAAGGACATTCCCCTCCCAAGGCTGAGGCAACATTTGTCTTGAATACACATTCCACCACAGGGTCTCCATTTTATAGATTTGCATTAGCTCAGTTCCTTCTCCCTGACTGCCTAGGGGGTTGAGTAGAATTGAGTAAAATAAATTCAAATAGGATTCTTTTCAGCCTGAAAAGTAAGACCTTGCAACCAAATGAGTCATATATTTTTTTTCCTGCTTCCATATTCAATAAACTTAGTCCTGGGCTGCTCAGAGTATACAAGGGATGGCAGTGTGAGAAGAAACTGTAATACAGTTTGTCATTTAGGACAAAGTATCTCCAGGCAGAAATTAAATCCAAATTTAGGAGTATAGATCGTTAAGGTTTATCTTTAATCTTCCCTATTCCTTTCCCACTCTGCTTTATTACAGAAGAGGAATAGAGTGCTTATCTCTATGACATCTATGAAAGACCTTGAGGAAACCAATATTATAAATTTTCCATGCATTAATATAATCCATATATATTTTCCCCATTTCTGTGTAGCAGCAAGGAGAAAGAAGTGACTTCACAACCAAAATGAGCATGAAACACTGTGGCTTTAATCTGTCTCCATAATTAAAACAGCTGTGCCATAATTTGATTTTCATTCTAATGATACAATTTAGAGATGTCCTGTATACTGAAGATCAAGCATACCACATAATTATTGATTAGTTATAAGCCATTTGAGTTTTATGTTTATTTTGCTTGATGATCATCATTGCACATTTGCATTAATTAATCTATCACTATTTATTACAGCCTATATAGAAAGTAAATAAAGTAGAAGCACTTAGGAGGTTACTTAGAAGGAAAAGCAGAAAGCCTGGGAAATCCCATAGAAATACTTAGTATACTGTGACTGTTGCTATAAATTATGGAGCATGTGTTAAATTAAACATCCAGAGTTTAATGAAGAGGACACAGACACAGAGGCACAGTACATGTGTATGTGTTTGTGTCTATGTGTGCGCACCCATGTGTGGTAAAATAATTCAATTAAATTTGGTGAATGCCCTTAAATAAATGTATGCCTTCCCCCACATTTATGAGACATGAACTGGTGGAGTTTTCACATTCACATTTCCCGGGTGCCACAGGTAACACCACCACAGGGAGAGGAGCAGCAATGAGGTACCTTCCATCATGTCTGGGACCAGATCTAGGAGAAAGCCCACTCCCTGCCCCCATCTGCCAGAAGTGTCTTACTTCTTGTAAGCTGCTCTCGAACCCTTTTGGATAGCCAACAAGGCCATAGTTATGGCAGCTGGGGTAGAGGTTCTAGTAGCTCTAGTCCAAAAGAAGGAACTTTTGTCCATTCTCTGCTACATATTGATTGATAATGGCTTGCTTAAGGCCTTCTAATGAGTTCACAGCAGAGGTCAACTTTATACCAAGGATTTCCTGCTTTACTGCTCAAGCTAACAAGATATGCTGCAATATCTTCCAGATAGAATTGATGCTATATTTTGCATGCATTAAAGATCTGCTGCATTTTCAAAATCCAGTATTTGATATCTCAGTGGGAAACCCCCGCATTTGATCATAAAGTTGAAGTTTCCCAAACAGCATTTCAGCATTGGCCTGCTTAATGATAATAAAAGAACACCTTGGGCAATTTGTTCTAACTTGGAATGCAAATTCTGAAATCCATATTTAGATTTTGTGAATATGATTTATACTTGCAGATTTGAAAGGAAAAAAAGGGAGGGGGGGGTCACCTGGATTTATTGCATATTCAGGGAGATGGCAGTGATGGAGTGAAGAGAGCTAGTATCAATTAGACAAATAAATCAGACACTGACCTTCTTGGTAACCATTTAGGCTCCACTTGTTGACTCAATCATGTTTGGTTAAAGTTACCAGAATTTAACTCAAGTGTAGCATCACACTGAGGTTGCAGTACCAGCACAAAACAATTTTCTCTGCCACCTCCCCAGCCTACAGCAGTGGTGTACTGGTGAATGTAGAAGTGGTAGGGCTCTTCATGACAGTCCCCATAGGCCACCCCCTGCCCAGCAAGGTGAGCCTCAAAATACGTACTGACAAATGAATTCTAGCAGTTTTTGTTCCCACTAGGAGCAGATCTTCTATAAATCTGTGTGATATGTCCCATCAAATCAGAACTGACTTATAGCGATTCTAACAGGGCTTTCAATGTAAGTGAGGTATTTGAAGAGTGGTTTTACTAGTTCCACTCTCTGTTGAGTTTTCATGGCTGAGTGGGGAACCAAATCTTGGCCTCCTGAGTCCCAGACCATCTACTACACTACACAGATCTCACTTTGCATTGCAACAGTGGTGAGTTACAACTGTCCCTCAGGAAATAATTTTCTTTTCCAGCTAACATGAGGATTACAGCTAAGGTCAGGGATGCCTGGAGGGGGTGGCAGATGATGTCAGAGTCCCTGCTAATCCAGAAAGTCCCAGGACTTTGACGCTGTGAGACCTGCTTCCATGACAACACTAGCCTCCAGTTTTACGTGCTATATGAATGTTGGTTTCAGAGGGTGTCCATGCTCTGTACAGGAGATTGTGGAGGTGCGTGGGGAAAAGGGGAAGTCACTCTACTCCCTATTTCATGGAAGAGAATTCTGTCAGCAGCTGTACTCTGCTGAATTTAGGCTTTGGTGGATGTTGAGAACTGAAAACATCATATTGCTACATTGCATTTGCAGTCTAAAATATATGAAAGTGTAACAAAGCCTTCTGAATAGATTCTGGAAGGATGGAGAAAACCAAGATAGTCCCCTGAGTACAAAATTATGGGCCCTTGTAAGATCACAACAGCTTAAATCTATGTGTGAATAGCTTTACATAATATACAATTTGGAGGATATTCCAAAGCATGAGCTGGAGATCATTATGCTAGTGAACAAATGTCAGTGCGGGTCACTAAAGGCAAGAAAGTTTATTATCCCAAATAGGCAGAGAATGGTTGCATGGGTGATCATTCAGGACAGCTTGCCTCCTCAGGATATTATGCTGTCATCTGATATATCACACACATACGTCCAAAAAAAGAAATTCCGCACACTGTTTTTACCTTCTTTAATGGCATTTGAGAGACCAGTGGTCTCAGTTAGCCTACAGCAAATCCAGGATGAATTTTAGAAATAGATGAATACTGTCTGGAAGGTGCTCCGAAATAAACAATAAATTTGTGATGGACGATTCTATCAATGCATTCCCACTGAAGAACCTCCCAGAAGTCCCATCATCTTGTTGGAAATCATGGCCCCAAATCCAATCTTGCAGTTGTTGTTCGAAGAGAACAGTTCCGGGTGGAACTGTAGCTCAGCAGGACAGCAGATGATTTGCAGCTGTTAGATCCTTCCAAGTGCGGTCCCTAACATCTCCAAAGAAAAATATCTCCTAATCATAAATAAACTGGCCTAGGATCCGAACAGGGACATACAAAGAGGTCTAATCAGTGTCTATCACAATTAATGAATATCCTTGCGCTGGAAATTCATCAAATCCTGATGTTCAAGCACATGCACATCACTCAATTTCTCTAGATTTGATGACAGGCAGCAAAACAAGCTGCTTCCAATGAAAGAATTGCATTTGATCCTACATTTGGTGGAAGGGATATGAATGTTTTCTCTGGAATAGCCCATTGATACATACAAGGAACTGCTAAAAAGGAAAAGACAGGCACCTGGGAACCAGGCCCAACACAAGGATTTCTACTACTTACAATGGAGAGGAGCTCACACTCCTTTGGCTGGTCACCTGCAATTACAATTCAGAGCTACTCACCATACTGATTGCTACTACCATAGTGTGTCTCTCCATCAGCCTCCAAGGATGAGATTTCCAAAGTAGTGATGGTGAGCAATGTGGCAAATAGGTCTTGATTTTATGTCAGGGCAACAATGAATTAGGAAGGGTGGGAGCAGTTTAGTGCTGTCTCCATAATAAATATAAACAATGCATCCTTCATTATGCACATGAGGGTTTATTTCTTTTTTGCTTATTTACAAAGATTATTTGCAGTTTTGTATGGAACGATACGGGTCCTAAAATGTCATTTTCTTTCTTGGAATCTTCCCATCATTCCATAGTAGAGTCAGAGCCTGATCCCACTGATGAAATAAATCAGGAGACAGATCTTTTTTTTTATTTTCCCTTTTTTTTTCAAAATTCAGTGTAAGATCACCTGACTTTGGGGTCGGTGTGAGTGTCCTCACCATTGCCACTGCTGCTGCCGCTGCTGCATCACTGCTGCCTCAGAGCAGGTGGCTCCAGGCTGTGGGGCCAGGGGAGAATGCGATGTAGCAGGAGGAGAAGGATGAGAAGGAAAGAGGTGAGAAGGGAAAGATGGGGTAAAGGGTAAGGGTGAGAGTAGCATGGGGCAGGTGACTAAGGGAATAGAAGGTGGGAAAGATTTGGAGGGGGTAAGGAGGGCCAGGGCAGAAGGGGAGGAAGATGGTGGGGGCTGGAAGGGGAGGGAAGGAAGACTGAGCTTGGCTAACTGGTGGCTGGGAATCAGCTGTTTGGCACAGTGTCTGCTTTTTCAGTACGTGGCGGCAATGCTGTTTTAATATTCTGGCATAGTGCTATATCTGGTAGCAGGGATTTTTTAAAAAATAATGTGAATAGGGGCATTGACATATGCGGAATTAATTCCAGTGAATCAGTTCCACATCTGCCTTAAAATTAAAATAAAGACATCTGGCGGAGAAGTAGAAAAATTTGCTCCCCTGTCACATTACTCTGCTCATGCTAGCTACCTGTGTGTGATTTATAGATGGTTACGCATTACTGCTTTGACTGGATTTTCAGTACTACTTGTGTTCTCCATTTTTATGTTTTCTCTTTCTCAGAGTAGCTTTTTAAAAAATATTTGTATACTTACTGTTCTTAGCTTTAATATTGCCTTTTAATGATGCAAGATGCCTCTTTATACTCACTGTTCTTAGCTTTAAATATTGTCTTTTAATGATGTTAACCACCATTGTATACTCATTGTTTTCAACTTTAAATATTGTCTTTTAATGTTGTAAGCCGCCTTGGGTCCTTTTCAAGGAGAAAGGCAGGATAAAATTATTTTAAGTAAATAATAAATAAATGCACATACCTTGTGTAAATGCTCAAATTTAAATTGATACAAAATATGCTGAACTCAATTTAAATAGGAATTGTTTTACTAGTGGAATCGGGATCTCAGTTTGCTAGGAAGTATGAGCATGGGGTGACAGTGATACTACTATGTCACTGGGATGTCAGGAATGTGGGAGCATTTAGCATCCCTCCACCCTTACAGAAAATGAGATGGGCTGCTTTTCTTGCAATTATTTTGTATATTTGTATTGTAGTACCCAAGATCTGCTGGATAGTTCAGTGGCTTAGGCACCTGGCTGGGGAGCCAGAGGTTGGAAATTCGATTCCCCACCATGTATCCTTGACAAAGGCTGGACTTGATGATCTATAGGGTCCCTTCCAGCTCTGCAGTTCTAAGATTATTCTAAAATTATTAAGATAACACAGAGGAATATTCAAAGTAAGGATAAACAGGGATTTTTTTTGGGGGGGGGGTCTGGTGAGAACAACTTTCCGGTTCAAAAATTCATTGGAAAGAACTTAGTATTTCTGAAAAAGCAACATGAACAGGTTTAACTTTTGCTATGTACAACATGCTCTCTAGTCTGGAATGGTATCCTCTGCTAAAAAACCCGTTACCAATTGCATTTGAAGTAGCTGTAAGTTAGCTTGTGCTGAGTGAGCTATATTTCCCTAAAACCACCTAGTGAGCCCCTTGGATGGTGATGTCCATATTGCAGAGTTTTGAATTTCTAGTAAAATTCCTTTCGCTTTGCAGTGGAAATACAGAGATCCACAGAGAAGAATAGCTGCAAGTTCCCCAGATTTCACCCATTTCTCATTAACTGGAATGTCAAGTCTTAATAATTCACTCTGAGACATTTATGGGAGAAAGAATAAATATATCTTTACTTACACTTGGTTGAAATTACAGAGTTGTGTTTGCTGCTTGCTTTCTGCACACATACTTAGCAACCAACCAAACAGATCAACAGCAAACCAACCAACCAACAAACCAATGAACTGCTGTTAACCCAGGAAATAGAGGGAAAGAGCACTCAGCAGAGAGGTGGGGCTCTCTTTGAATTCAAAGGCTGGAAAAAAATGATTGGTTAGTGCTGGATAAACTGACAGTCACTCCAGCCTAGGAAATTCCCTCCCAGCCACTCAAACCACAGACAGCATGCAAGGTTGCAAACAATACTCCAAAAGTTCAAACCCAGTTCTCAGAGTCCATGCTGAAGTCCCAAATCAATTTTATTTTAAATACTGGCATCTTAATAAACCATAAGTATTCTCTCAGCACTATATAAAATTCATATATCAGCATTTTAAAAATGCTTTTTTAGTGCAATGATTTAATACTTCGAAAATGCTATCTTTGGCATACCCAAAAGCAACCAGATATATTCTTGTGGCTGTTGACAGCCGGACAGACTGGAGCCATTACCTAAATCTTTCCAATGTCTGCTGACATTTCGCTTCTGTTTGCAGTCTCTCTGTCAGAGATAACGGTCAACATATGCTCATTATGTCCACTAGTCCTCCCGAGTACAGCACAAGCCACTGAAATATCCGATAGGGACACCAGTATGTTTGTTTTTAAAATAAGTTAATTAGAATGCATTTGCTTGTATCAGTGATCCAGAACTTGCCTCACTTAGAAATAAACAAGCTATTTGCTTCATTGAAGCAGTATCCAGATATGGTGACATGTTCTTAACCCCAACCTTCATGTCTGTTTACAATTTTTAAAGAAAAATAATTAGAAGATGGGCACTATTTTGACTTTTTACAAAAATGTTTGAGATGTGGGCAACAGAACAAGAAGGGTGCATATATATCTAATGTATATATATATATCTTTTGGAGTCATATTCCAAGTAGTCATTCTATTTTTTTAAATGCCGTCTCGCATCTCTGTCCTAGATAAAGCATTCAAGATAACTATATTTTCTGTAGCAGTCAAAAAACCAACATTATTGGAAAATTCGGCCACTCTGGTGAATGGATAAAATCCAAACCACAGGTTCTTCTGAGAGATGGGGGTCAGGTTGGGCAATCTCAAAACCAAACCTGTATATGTGCAGCTAGAAGTACATCCCACTGATATGACTTGATGAGGGTCAACATGTTGAAGTTAAATCCTGAGAAGATGGAAGGTCATCAGAAAGTCAGGATGAGGACACAATTCGCTCTGTTCTAGAAAGGGCTCTGTTACAGGTCAAAGGTGCTATTGGGGACTAATCCTTGCTGTGCACTGTTGTTATGTTCCCGAATGGCAGCAGAGAGGAAGAGTGGTTTTTGCACAACTCCATCTGATGACCTTTCTTGAATTAACCTGAGTTGCCAACAGTCATCTATGTCTAAATCATATCACGTCTTGACTATTGCAATGTGCTGTACTTAGGGCTAGGCTTGAAAATAGTCAGCTATCTTCTGTTAGTACAATGTGGGGCAGCTAGGCTGCTAAATGGGTCCATTATATTAAGCTCATATGACCTTGACCCTTGAAAACAAGCTTCAAGGGACAATGTAGTCCCTTGAGTTATATAAAATTTATGTAAAATAATATCTAACAGTACATCAATATATCAGAAACAAGTCTTCCTCTAAGGTGTGTGACTGCGTGAGCACACTTGACTCTGCCCCCTCTGCACAGCTTTCCTCCTCCCCCGTGCACCCACAGCGGTTGTTTCCAGCCCCTTTCGTTCCTGTCTCAATGGAACCTCACACAGGGAGGGGGGCGGACTTACACATGGGGCTGATGGAAATTAGAGGAAACATTGATCGGAAAGAGGTTTCTGTTTAGGAAAATGTCCCTCTGTTGCACTGGCTGCTCCTGCAGAAATCTCTGATGGAAATCAGAGCAGGTTATGTGTAGCTGTGAAGCCTTCTTCTGTTGCTGTTCAGGTTTTCATTTCTTAGAACATCCTTGTAGAAGGGGAAGTCAGTCAAAATATGTGGGATAATGGATTGTATAAATAAGGAAAGAAAGGCTAGATTCAAACAATTTAGAACAATAGATATCATATTCTGAAATAGCTGGTGCACATTTGTTCCAGGAAATAACTCTGCTTCAGTTCAGTAACTGAATTTTGACAGAGTACAGTGTTGTCTGTCTCAGAAATAGCATATGCTTGGTTCTGCTGTTTTTAATCTATACCTAATCTCTGCATGAATGTAATTACAGCTGAAATGAGATCCCGTCAAATATATGTTTTACATTCAAGACTTTTGCAATAAAATTTCCAATGAATAAATAAAACAAATCCTTCTAAAGCAATCTTTCACACATCCAGTGGATGCTTTCATGGGGGTGTGGTGGGGGTGGATGGGAAAGAAGACTGAAGAGGAATCTGCCATTTACAGACTCTTTGTTGCTATGGATGGTTCAATAATGGCTTATTTCTATTATTATTTAACAAATAATACTCACTGTTTTCTACCCCCATGCCCCCCCCCCCGACTGAAAGGTATTTAAAACATTATCATCTCTTAAAAGGATCCCTTCTGCCACTGTAATTCCCAATATTCAGATTTTTGTACACACACCTGTCTGCATGGGTGCCACATGACAATGTCTTTAAAGAACTAACACGTGACAGCTGATAGTCACATTCTGGTCACCTTTCAGTAGGAGATAATTTGGCTGAAGCAGTCACAGGTCATGGGTGAAGATGACTCATCTTTCGTCCCACCATTAAAAGGGCGAATGAGGCCTCTCTGTATATCAGAAGGTCGGTCTGTGCCGAAATTGGGCCTAAAAAAGAAAGAAAGAATTTGGTCTTTGCAGAAAGTCCTACAACATCACGCAGTAGGGATTGAAAAATCCATCCAGTTCACTCCCCACTCTTTTATTTATTTATTTTTCTTTTACATCTCAGGTTGCAAATCCCATTGAACTGATGAGGACTTGTACAGCTTTGAAAGTTCTTATGCAAATATGCAATGAATGTAAGTATTGTCCATACCTTCTATGGGTTCCCCTAAAATCGAATGTTTGAAGCCCTCTCATCAGATTTTTGATTCCACCTTCATTTTAAACTTAGCTTGTATGAGTGTGTCAATAGCAGAGAAGAACTTGAGGTCTCTGATGATTTCTTCTTAAAGAAGAAGGATGCTGGGAAAGTGGCTTCCCAACAGCCCTATCATGTGGTCATTGGAGCATCATTTTGAACTGAAGACTTCATGGTTCATAGTCAACCACACTATCTTTTTTTCAGCAGAGGTTGTAACCCTCCAGCTGTTGTTGAATTGTAAATCCAAACATTCCTCACCATTGGCTCTGATGGGTATGGTTGCTGGGCATTGCAGTTCAGCAACATCTGGAGGGCTATAGTTTGCTTAACATTTAACCAGGATATTGTTCAGATATCTCTGTTTGTTTTCTTTTATAGCTCTGAAGCCAACCAAGAGTCTGTCTAGTCCAACTGAAGGTGATACAGCCTGGTTTGACTGAACGTCATTTTTGAGCATTCCACATCAGGCAATGCTCTGACCTGCCTGAAGCAAGATTAGCTACTGTTGAACATTGGTTGTCATCCAAAGGCCCTTAGTGAAAACCACACGCATAATCTAGAGTCAATTGGGGAGCACATCAAGAGGTGGAAGTCTCTCAGTAGGAACTGCCTTTTGTAAGAAGACTGCTACAATAACAAGGAGAGATGTCAGGAAGATGGAAGTTTGCTTCAGAAGAAACACTGGTTCAAGATACAATTTATCCCACTCTTTTCTCCTCTGTTTCCTTCCTTCCTTCCTTCCTTCCTTCCTTCCTTCCTTCCTTCCTTCCTTCCTTCCTTCCTTCCTTCCTTCCTTCCTTCCTTCCTTCCTTCCTTCATTTATTTATTAAATTTATACCCTGCCTATCTAGACCGAAGTCTACTCTGGGCGGTTAACAATAATAGATAAAATAAAAACAATATAATAAAATAAAAAACAACAGTAATAATATAGTTCAAGATGGGAAAAATAATCAGGTGATGACAGGAGGGAAAGCCTGCCTAAAGAGCCAGGTCTTAAGTTTGCTCTTAAAAACACCCAGCGAGGCAGCCATACAGATCTCTCAGGGCAGACTGTTCCAAGGGTGAGGGGCCACTGCTGAGAAGGCCCGGTTTCTTGTTCTTTCTCTCCGGGCCTCCCTCGGCGTTAGGCCTCTCAGCCGCCCTTCCTGGCTAGAACGAGTGATTCGGGTGGATCTAGGTAGGAGCAGGCAGTCCGCTAGATATCGAGGTCCTAAAGCATTTAGGGCTTTATATGTCATCATTAACACTTTGAAATCAACGCGGAAATGAATGGGCAGCCAATGCAAGGCAGCCAGAGTGGGGGAGATATGCTGATATTTTCTCGTCCCACTGAGAAGTCTGGCCGCCGCGTTCTGCACCATTTGAAGCTTCCGCATCAATCTCAAAGGTAGCCCCATGTAGAGCGCATTACAGTAGTCTAATCTTGAGATTACAAGCACATGGACCAGAGTGGTGAATGCCCCAACATCAAGATAGGGATGCAGCTGGGCAATCCACCAGAGATGGAAATAGGCGGAGCGGACCACTGACGCTACCTGGGTTTCCATGGTGAGCGCCGGATCCAGATGGACCCCAAGCTGCGAACCTCACTTTTTGTGGTGAGAGTCACTCCCCCAAAAGAGAGGGAGTTTCCCAAACCACCGATGGAGGGGCCACCCACCCTCAGGACCTCCGTCTTTTCCTGGTTCAGCCTCAGTCCATTCTCCTGCATCCATTGTAGTACAGCCTCCAGGCAGCGCTGAAGGGACGGAACAGGATCCACTGTTGTTGGAGAAAAGGAGATGTAGAGCTGGGTGTCATCAGCATACTGATGACACGAAGCCCCACACCCCCTGATGACCCCAACCAGCAGCCTCATATAGATATTAAACAGCATTAGGGAGATACAAGACTCCACGGGGCTAAAACACACTCCTCAAGCTGTACTCTCTGAGGACAGTCCTCCAAGAAGGAAAGGAGCCAGGCAAGTGCCAGACCACCGATTCCCAACTTGGAGAGCCTCCCCAGGAGGATACCGTGGTCGACGGTATCGAAGGTGGCTGAGATATCAAGGAGGACCAACAAAGACATTTTGCCCCTGTCCCGCAGCAGGTCATCAAACAGGGCGACCAATGCCATTTCCATACTGTGGCGCGGCCTGAAGTCCAACTGAAATGGATCCAGGGCATTCCTTCCAAAATTCCACAAATGTTAAGTAGTTTATTCAGCCAGGCTCCACTACAGCAAGTGAAATGGAGCAGCTGTCACTGTTCCCATCTGTACTGACCCATTCTGGTTTTTTTAGTATAGGAAACAGCACCATGGAGAGCTAGCAATGATTGTTAAAATCTCCTGGAACACCTAAAAACATCTGATTGTATACATAAACACACAATGTAACAGAACAGGCCTAGGCTTAAGATCGTCCTGGTTTTTGATGAGATGATGCAAGTCCCTGCTTCTCCTACTACTAGCTTCTGTCCCACCCAAAAAACATTCTCTTTGTAACTGAAAGTTTGTATAGTGGTTCAGCACCATGGCTTACCCGATCTGCCTTTTACGGAGGTGGTATACAAAACATCTATTTCCCAATAATGTACCTTAACCAATAGGAAAACCATGGACTGTAGACGTCCCCACCTATACCAACTTCTGCATCAGTTCAGGTAAACTACTTGGGGCAGGTACCCTCCATTTGAGTGGCTATGAAGTCCAAGAGTGGTTAAAAGATATAGATCAGAAGGAAGGAGGTAAGAGATTCTGAAATTGTCTGACCACAATGTGCACCTAGACAGTAGATTCAGCAGGCACACAATTCACTGAGTCATACTTTTCCCCACATGGGTGAAATGTCTTGTAATTCTGGTTAAACTCTATTTTTTCCTAATTTCTCATTTATAGATGTAGATTAGCCTATGCAATTTTGTGTAAAGCAGTATCCTTTGTTCTTTAAAAAAACTGATCACATTCCCTCCCCCTCTCTCTTTTTTTAAAGTGAGTGTTCAAAGGGAGCACTTAATTTTGGTATAAGCACCAGAATGCTTACAATGTTTGGGTCCAGGGGTACCTGTGCCTCTCCGTACATGTTCAGTTTTGTATAAAGGAGAGAATGCCTCACTGTGACATGGTTGTACAGTATGTACCTGTAACATATACCTGGTTGGCCAAATGCCTGGTTTGACCACAGCTACCTTTTCTAAAATTCCTTTTGGTTTGAAAACTAGCAAGCTTTCTGAAATGTTTTATTTTATTATAGGCATGCACTTAGTGCAAAAGCTACAGACATTTTTAGGTGATCATTTTTAAAGAAAGAAATTAACATGTGCAAAGAACCACATGATTCTTCTTTCCCTCCCAGCAAATGTTATTATTAATCTATAGGATGGCCGAATGCAAGGGAAAGGAGAGGGCTCATTCCTTGCACAGATATGTAGAAGTATTTTCAGCAGAGGTGACTTGTTACAGAGTGGTAAAAGTTGACTCTGCTGAAATTTCCTCTCCCTATCAAGAAGACAGGAGACTCGTCCTCTTTTGCAACAGCTCTGCCGATTATCCAAGGTTACACTGAGTATGCAAAGGAAAAGGGCACAAACAAAATCATGCAGATGATGTGGAAATGGGCAGGAAGAAAATGAGCCAACTATTGAAAACCAGTTCAGTGCAACTAATAAGCATTTATTCAATGGGCCTTATGCATGTGAGCTGTGCCCCATTTAAAATCTAATGGCGATGTTAGCACATTCCATTAGGAAGCATAATGACCAATTTGTTCTTAAAATATCAAATACATATTATTATGCACTTAAACACTGGCTTGGCATTTGCAAGGTAAATAGGAAATTTGAGGACAAGTCACTGCAGCTGCTAGAAATGGTGCTTTTGCAAGCAGCCTTAAAACCACAAGAAGAACCCCTGCTGGCTGAGACCAAAGACCTGTCCTGTTGAGCATCCTGTTCTCACATTGGCCAACTAGGTGCTTGCGGGAAGTCTACAAGGAGGCCTGGATCAGAGGAGGACCCTATTGCACATAATTCCTGGCTACTGCTATACAGAAGTATACTGCCTCTAGTGCAGGACCTCTCCTAACTTCAAGCCTATTCCATTGGACAGTCCATGGGTGCCTATCAAGGGCAGCATTCCAAGACTCTAGATGCAGAAAGAGTTATTTAAGAACAATGTTGTGTCCTTTCTCCAGGCTTCCTGGACGGCTTCTTTTTTCACCTCTCAATGCAAGTGTTGGAAAAGAAGTTTCCACTCACCTGTGCTATGCCAGTGAAAGAGGTTGTGTCTCAGAACAGACTTTAAGAAAGTACATCATTCACCTCAGTAATTTTCCAGATTGCAATCCACTCTGCTTTGTTCTACTCAGTTGTATAGAAAAGGGCCAGCATTGTTCTCACTAGGTGAGAAGTGTAATGGTAGGCTAACTCCATCCCATACCTTTTCCAATATTGCCAAATCAAGTTTATTACATCATGTAGTATCTGTAGTGAATATAGTGCTTAATACGATTATCTCAGAGTAGATGGTGGGGGGAAAGCTTGAAGCACGTGCAGTTTATGGACTGGGAAGGGAAGATGTTTCACTCCCAAATTATGGGCAGGTGCCCCTTGCCCCATTCAAGAGCTATCACTGTCTAGAACAAATCAAAATGCACACTGAAAAAAAAAATCATATTGCTTTAAAGCTAATTGATGTACTGTTTAAAGTGGATACACACAGGATACATGTAGGTGACAAATTTATGGCTATGTGACTTTTATGCACCAATTCATCTTCCAGAGTTTATGGTGCCCCCCCCCCCAAAGAAACTGCAAAGATAAGGGTTGGCACCTATGTTTTATTGCATATATTCTGTTCTTTGATTTAGATGTAAGAATGTTGTCAAAGTACAAAACCCATGCTGCGTGGTGGTGTATATTAAAACAATGGGCCAAAGTCCATTTGGCTGATACAAGTTTTAGATCTCTGAAGCCATCGGATACATGTTTTGAAATTCTGTAGTAGCTGTGTTGGTGGGATTGGATTTGGATTGTCAAAATGCAAGGAAGAGAGGAAATTTCCATAACAAAAGTATCAAACAGTCTGCTTCTAGCAATTAGCATGCAAGAGACTGCATCTGTTCAAAGTATTTATGCTTAGGAAGAGAGCTTTCTACACTGGAAGCTACAACGGACTTGCCTCCAAGTAACTAGTGATGGCGAAGATTGACACTCACAGGTTTGCTCAAGATGGTGAATGTTATTCTGTCATCCAGCCTGGTACAGGTTGACAGAAATCCAAAGGGAATGAATTAAAATGCAGTGGTGAGGGGGAAGGATCTGTGAGGGGTATAGGCAGTCTCTAGAGGAGTGTAACCTTGAGAAACAGAATTTATTACTTTTTTCCTTGGTTATCACTACTGTGCATATAGAAATGTTTCTCTCTACTTCCCCACCCCCTTAGACAGGCTTGCTTGCTTGTAAACAAGATGTGGCATGAAAATGAAGTAGAGAGGGAAAACATGGTGAACCAGATATGTGACCTGGCTTTATAATTCTCAGTGGCTTTGACTATAACCCTCCCCTCTCCCTGAAATAGCTCAAGACTGAGGAATTAAAGTTCAAATCCTTTCTGAACGGGATGGATTCTTTAATTAAGGTTTCCCTGTTTCTCAAGAGGATGTGTAGAAGATCTGCGTGGAAGCCTTCTGGCAAATTATTTTCTCTTCCCATCACTCAGCTATGAGCTGATGCAGAGGATGAAGTGACAGCAGCAGAGAGAGATATTGCAAATATCCAATTGAGCAAAAGTAGTGCAGGGACCACTGAACATCTCAAACTCTTTGGCCCTTATCCTGTTGTGTAAAACTGAAGCAGAAAAGAAAAGGCATCAGTGCCCCCCACCCCACTAGAGCAGGATCCTCATCACATGCCTGCTCTTGGACTGGTTGTGAAACTGGTCACACAACTGGTTGTGTGACAAGGAGCCTGCCAAAAACCTAGCTGCTTCTATCTGAAATAGAGTACCAGTCTTATCCTGTAAGGGCCTGTGCGTGCAGCAGATTTTAAATTAGCTCTTTAGCCATTCTCTATCCCCAAATAACCTTGGATAAAGGGAGCTAGGAACCTCTAAGAGAGAAATCCAAATGCCTTCATGAACCAACAGTTCCCAGGATTCTTTGGGAAACATGGACAATTAAACTAGTATAAAACCAATATAAGTTTATGGTTTAGATATGCCCTTAATGTATCTTGGGTTTCTTTTGCAGTTTGACAAAGATCACTTGCACATACAAACTGAAACTAGAATTAGTGTCTAGGGTGACCAGATGCAAAGGACGGCACAGTTTTTACGTCTTTTATAGTAGAGGAGGGAATTTAAGCAGATGTTGCCTCCTTTCTTCTATTACAGGCTCCAATTGTTTAAATGCTCTTCTGCTGTGCAACTATTTGAAGTAAGGATTCCTTTTTGCCTTTGTGTCTGTCCCTGTTGTTGTTGGCATCATGCGTAGAATGTCCTTGGATCCCAAATAAGGAAGTGTGAAGAACTTGCTCTGGTGAATGCTTAGTGTATATTTCCTCCAGAATTTGCACATTTCTGGATGACTGAAAACCATAGATTGAAAGGAACTAGTAGATACTAGTTCCTATGACACATTAATATTGGTGACCCAACGCCTCTGTAAGTTCTACTGATTCAATGGGCCTACTCTAGTTGCAAACTACTACTGGATTTCAGCCAGTGAATAGTTAGAAAGTTATTTTTTGGTGTATTTAGTAATTTTTAAAGTTACTTTCAAAAGTTACTTCTTGAGGACATTTAAAGACGTTTGGGCAGACTTCCCCCCCCCAAAACAAAACGTTTAATTGACATGACAACTTAATAGCCCACAGCTTGTCTGTAAACCAGGGGAAGGGACGTGCTCTGAAGTAGAGAGAGTATTTCAGAGCAATCAGGTCAACCGCCCAGGCCACCTCAGTGTACTACCTGATGACCTGAGATTCAACAGGGTCACCAGCCAGGTCAGTTGGATACCCTCCCAAGGACTCCTAAAACCTATCTGGGTCAAGAAGCCTCTGAGTGGGGACCATTTTCACACGTCCTGTCTCCCTGTGGGAGCTGCAGCTAAGCTGAATTTCAGCAGGAGATTACCTGACCATAACAATGGGGAGGAATTCATTTTCCTCACCCTCCAATCATATCCTTTCTGTGCAGATGAAAACACCAGGTCTAGAAGGTGTCCTGCTCTATGCATGGCACCAATGACATGTTGGGACAGACCCATGGATTTCGTTGTGTCCATGAACTCCAGGGCCACACTTGAGGGCTCTAATTTGGCATGGATGTTGAAGTCCCTGACTATCAATGGTCTAGGTAACCACAGCACCCCCATCAAGATGAACTCAGACAGCCCCAGAAGGGACTGTGCTGGGTCATGGGGAGAGTGGTACACCATCCCAGTAGGCCGTCCCTCCCACTGCATATGCTCTATGTGGGGCTGCCTCTGGAAAGTATTCAGAAACTTCACTGGATTCAAAATGCAGTAGCCTGGTTGCTAACTGGGGCTGGTCACAGGAATCACACACACACACCCCAGTTACAGCAGCTTCACTGGCTACCATTACATTTCTGGGTTCAATTCAAAGTGCTAGTTCTAAGCTATAAAGCCCTAAATGGCTTGGATCCAGGCTATGTCAAGGACCCTGAGCCTGCCCAAGTGCTAAGATCATCAGGAGAAGCCTTTCTCTCAGAACCACCACCACAGATATTCTTTAGTCAATGGATTGGGGTACTATGTGGCAAATGTATATATGGACACTTTTTTCTCTAAATGCTCCCTTCAAAGAGATGGATTTCATCCTACGAAAGACAAAAACAAGACACAGAGAAGCACAGATTGTCTGAACAGCGCAGTAGGGAAGAGAAGAAAAACACAGATGCACATCCATAATCCTAACAAGACTGGATCTCATGACTACCTAATCTGATCAGATAGGTAACAGTGCCAATAAATTAGTGGTAAAGATTGCTATACATCAGTGACACTGTAGCTCCAAATGAAGTAACCCTTATTTTGTTGCTGTAAACTGGGAACCAATGTCGATACCTTCCCTTCTGCTGTTTGTGAAACATTAGGATTCTTTGGGGTTGATTTTTGGCTTAATAAGGAATAATAAGTATTTCACTGGAAGTTAGTTTTTGTCATACTGGATTATTAGCATGCAGGAGAATACCCAGACACTTACAAGTCCATTCAGTACAGATAAGTGCCTTTCTTTTAAGTAGGGTTTAAATATTAAATGTGCTGTGGTATATTTAGTAGCTCTGCCTGCAGAATCTCAACTAGTAACTGAATGGTGCTTGCATAGTGAATTTGTAGCACTTGTTGCTCATATATTTATGGTCAACAATCATTTCTCATTCAGTGTGTTGCAGCCATGAAGGCCTCCAAGGAGCAAGGGACACAGAAAAGGTATGATATGATTTTATGTTTTGGTCGACAATTAATCTCAAGCCACATACAAGGTTACTTGGCACAAAATGTTCTGTTGCAAAACTACATCTCTCAGAACGAAGATGTTCTATTCAGATACAACCTGAAGGGGAAAACTTAGCTTTTTGATAGTTTAAAGAAGCACTAGAGCACTTTAATTGTATCCAGTCTTCATTAAGGCATAGCAATACAAATAGGCAAAATATACTTACAGCACACACATTATTAAGATTATTCAGACAGGGTTTGTCAGAATCAGTGTAAAGGGGTATTCATAATACATTATTTCCTATACATATTACACACTCTGGTTGTCAATAGATTGGCTCCATTCAAGATTGCATGGGCTTCTCAGTGGATTCAGGGAATATAAACCATGTAAATGTAATATTCTGTCTCTGTTCATATTGCTAACATTCAGTAGACTGAAATTCCCACAGAGTCAAAAAATGGCCCAGAAGTCTCTCATTATTTTTCCCATATGGATGATATTTCAAGAGAATATTCATGCATCCTGACAATGTTATATGCCATATTTTACACTGATAACTTGGAGTTTAGAATAAAACAATTTTTCTTATAATCTATTGCATTTTAATGATTTGCCAATTGTTTGTACTCCTGCCATCCTAAATCAATAGAGATGTTTTTGATCCCTCTCTCCAGAGCAGAATAAATTACTGCTCCTTGTTTTCTGTTTCTAGGTAAACATACCTGTGGAGGATCAACTTAGTCAGAAAGGGATCTTTTCTCATTAATGGGGGACTGTTTACCCCTTCAAGAACCAGTTTAATACCAATAAATTTTGTCTAGCTTGTCTCTTCACCTCTCAAAATAATCACGCCCAGTGGATGACTTTAGTGTGAAAAAAAAAATGTTCTCTGGGAGTTGTTGTCCCAAGATGTCAGCAAAACCACCATGCGATTACACTTCCAATTGAATGTGACACTTCACTTGTTGTCCTTTTCCTTGAGATGGTTGGCTCAGAGTCACAGGCCGTTTCATAAAGCTATTGTAGAATCAAGAATAGAATCTAAAATATAGCACCAGTGCTGAGAGTTCTAGGATTAAATGAATTTTCTAGACCAGTGATTCCCAACCTTGGGTCCCCAGATGTTCTTGTACTACAGCTGTCTGAAATCCTGGCCAGCACAGCTAGTGGTTTAGGCTTCTGAAAGTTTTAGTTCAAGAGTATCTGGGGATCCAAGACTGGGAACCACAGCTCTAGACTCATTCCAGTTTGCCTTCTGGTCTGGTTTTTGGGACAGAAGACATCTTTGGCAATGAAGATAATATTCATTGGGAACAGGACTGTGTGAGTACATGTCTGCCAGTTATTTAGTGCTTCTCAACAACACTACATGGATATCATCAGCTATGGTATCATTCTGGACAACCTGAGGGACATGCATTTAGGAGGAACCATTTTGCCATAATTCTCGTCCTTCTTTGAGAGTTGGTTCTAGAAAGTGATGTTGGGGGATTCTTGTTAGCGTGTCTTGGGCATTACTAGGACTTGTTGTAACTACTCCAGACTAAGCAGTGACAACTGACATTAAGCAAGTACGTTTTCAGTTTCGCAAGCACAAGAAAAGAAAAGAAATCCAACTTTGTATGGTTGCTAGATGTGAAACAACAATCAATCACAGTTTTAATGCTGGTCTTAATTTTATCTGTGCCATAAACAGGTAAAATTCATGGCATGACACTGGTTTGGATTATTATGTAATTTGTAGTTTTATTTTGCCCTTCTATTTACAAACTGAAAAACATACTTGTACTCTCACACATACCTCCTAAGGATAGCTGTTATCCCAAAAAAATAGGTATAACTTTGAAACTGCCAAGCTTTCCTAATATTACATTGACATCTTTTCATTATTATTAATGATTCTGAATTCTATCGCATATTTTTTTTTTAAAATTGAAAATTTTCCACAGAAATAGTAAGCACTGGGACATTTTCCAAACTATACACTCCTGTCTGTTTCTCTATTGATCATCAGCTATGGAACTGCTGCTAGAAAAAATTACCTGATGATTTCGGTGACATGTCTTTTCACCAATTTTCAGATGACATGCAAATCTCTTATCCTTTTTCATCTGGTATCAAAGAAGCTGCTGATGTCATGAATCATTACTGAAATGGGCGGGAGGATGGCTAATTGTGGCTTATTTAAACTACACACAGTGAGAGATGCTCCTGAGGAGGATTCCAGAATATGGATGCAACTGTTTTTGGATGTTTTAACATCCCTTCTTGAAGAAGGAGGTGTTCATTTTTTACATCTGTACTTTACTTTTTGTCTGGATGACCAGATTTGCAGCTCTGATTATTTAGGCATAGAGCTTTAAAGGAATTGTGTTCCTGGAAGGAAAAAAAGTAGGAATAGCAAGAAATACACATCCCCTGAATCTGTTATTTGGCAAGGTAGTGGCTGTAGCCTGGAGTGCATTTGGCTAGGTTGTGACTATTCTTGAGGAGATCACACTTGGGCTTGTCACAGGAACACATGCCTTAGCCTCAAACTAGATTTAGTTAGCTAGTTTGTTAGTTATATGCTGATTAGTTAGTTATATACAGAACTGATAAGAGTTCATTCTACACAGAACCAGCTTTGTAGATTGTTTAGAAGCCATGTGATTGAAGAATGCAGCTGCAAGGAGGTTCAATGACACATACTCTCTCAATTATACCAGTCCTGTGATAGCTGTCCTGCTTGCTATTTTGCTTCATAGGATAATTCAAAATATTGGTGACTAACTTTAATATTTCAAATATAATGGGTCCAGGATGTCTTCCTCCCATATTATCCTGCCTGTTCCCTAATATCAGGATGAAAGCCCCTTCTCTATATATATATTTTGGGTCAGGGAACTTTACAGTGCCATGTACATTAAAGACAGGAAACAAAACAAAACAAAAGCAAAAACAAAAAAACATTAAGAATAAAAAAAAGGTTGTGGCACCTTAAAGACTAACAGCTATATTTAAATGTGAGCTGTTATGGATCAAGTCCACTTCCTCAGATATAAGAGTGAGACTACATGGCAAACATTTATACATGGCCTCAAGATAAAGAGACTGGTTAGTTAGTAGGCACAAGTTGTAAATTGTGTGAGTCATTGTGGCATTTCACACCTGGTAATAACTTAAGACCCCGTTCATTTCCTTTAAAGCTTTGTTCTCTAAAAAGCAACAATGGATAACAACAACAGAAACAATATAATCATTGTGGCTAGCGATGTGCACTTCGTATTTATATCCAGGGGACATGAATATGAAGCACACCAGCACAGGAGTCCTGGAGGTCCATCTCCGCCCCCTGGAACTAGTCTGTCTTATTGGGCTCCGTGTGGCACGTGCATCTGTCAACACTGGCATCATGCCAATCACGGCAGTACTCCCACTGGCACTTCCCCACCTCTCCCTGCACCCGACCACTCCAGCAAGTAGGCGGGAAGATGAATCTCCCCAGTCGGCTGCAGGGAGAGGCGGGGCTACTGCCACAATTGGAATGAAACCAATGTTGATGGGCACATGTACTGCATAGAGCTTGGTAAGTGGACTGGGCTGGTTCCAGGGGGTGGGAATGGACCACTGACACATCTGTGTTGGTGTGTTTCATATTCATATCTCTGGATACAAATACAAAGCACACATCTCTAATTGAGGCATTACTAGTATGGTACTGAGTTAAGAATCCCTGACTTTATCTTTGAGGTTTGTTCTGAAAAAGTGGCAGTAATTGGTTGGGAAGGAACCTGGGCTATGGAAAATAGCAGATAGCAACATAATTATTGTAGTATTTTACATTTGGTAACAGCTTAAGAAGCCCTGACTAATATTTTATCTGTTGAGATGTCTATCAAGCACACATATAAAATCTTAGCTGTTTCCCTCTGGATCCATGTTCTGTAATGTTTCATCTCAAGGATGGCAAGAACAAAAAGGACTGGTACATCCACTGAAGCTGTCAAGCAAAGAGAGACGGTGGTCCCAGGATGTAAAAATGGGTATTGATACTTTATTCAAAGATAAGCCCAACGCGTTTCGGCTATTGCACTTTAAGCCTTCTTCAGGGGCTATAATATAATAAATAAAACAGAAAGAGCACATATATGAGCTACTCATTTGACTGGGACAACATATAAGACATTTTTAAAAAAAAACATTTTGTGCTAGCATTAATACATTAATATAATTGTCACAGTTTACATTAAATATTACAAGTGATTTACAGGAAGAGTAACAATTATATATAAGTAAACATAAGAAGTCAGGTTACATACCGCTGATGTTATGCTCGTGTAGAATCTGTCTCTAAGGATATTTTTGTGGACAATCTCTCACCCCTTTTCGGATAAATGGTGCCGTGGTGGCAGAAGAAGAACAGTTTTATAAACAAAAGACTGCATAGCTGTGTACAAGGTCGAACTAGTGTGTTAGCCTTCCTTGGCTAATTACCCTTCAAAAAAGTATCTGAGGGAAATAATATGAAACTACAGCAAGGGAATATAGTCTATCTCTTCATTGAGACCAGAAGGAGATAAAGAATTTCACCTTAAAATCCAGTCTATTTCTTTTTTAAGAAGAGCCTTATCATGATGTATGGGGACAACTTCTAGGATCCAGAATTTTAGATCTCTTTCTGAATGGTTATGCTGAATAAAATGACTTACAAGGGGAGTTCCCAATTTTTTTGTTTCTGATGTCGCTTAGGTGTTCCCCTATATCAGTGGTGGCGAACCTTTTTGGGCTCGCGTGCCCAAACTGGGGAAAAAAAACAAACAGCGGGCAGTGTGCCGCTGCCGTGGAACCGGAAGTGGCAGCGGCAGAACCGGAAGTGGCGGCGGAAGGGGGAATCCTGGCACGGAGGTGCCTCGAGACCCCACTCCAGATCCGCTGCCAGCACCAGCTGCTCCGGATCCGCCTGCCGAAGCGCCAGCACCGCGGCTGCAGCCGCCTTCTCAGGTTTGGCTGCGCGGGGGGGGGGGCAGAGTAGCGATCTGGCGACTTATGGCTCACGTGCCGGCAGAAAGGGCTCCGCGTGCCAGCTGTGGCACACGTGCCATAGGTTCGCCATCACTGTCCTATATGGATTTTAAGGGGTCTAGAAGTTTTCCCCACATACAATTTGTTGCAAGGACACCTGATAGCATAAATTACCCCTTTAGTGTTGCAGTTCGTGAATTTGGTTAAGGTATATCTTTTGCCCTGTTGAATATCTGTAAACTCTGTCATCCTACTTGTGTTTTTACAGTAGACACAATGCCCACATGGATGGTGTCCTGTTGGAGGGGGTGTGTCTTTCCAGATATAACCTGGTTTTTGCTGTTGCTCTTTAAATTCACTGCTAACCAAAATGTCAGCAAGATTTTTAGTTCTTTTGAAAGAGGTTTGTGGTTTCTCTAAACAACCTGGTATATTGTTCAAGATATGCCAATGGGATTTGATACAGTTTTTTAATTTATCAGTGACGTGGTTGTATGTGAGGACACAATTAATACAATTCTCTGGATTTCTATTTTGTTTATGAAGAAGATCATTCCTTCTGGTCTGAATAGCTTTAGTAAAGTTTTTGTTAATGACATGTTCTGGGTAGCCTTTTGCTGACAATTATTTTTTTAATTGATGGGATTCTTGTATGAAATCTTCTCTCTTGGTACAATTCCTTTTGATTCTAAGGAACTGCCAATATGGAAGGTTGTATCTTAAAGGTCTAGGATGAGAACTGTCAAATCTTAAATAAGAATTGCAATCTGTGGGTTTTTTAATAAAGGGTGGTGTATACAGTGATTTGCCTGCCTCTTTTTTTATTGTCAGGTCCAGAAAATGAATTTCTGTATCATGATATTCCATGTCAAACTGGATGTTGTTGTCCAACGAATTCACCCATCTAAGAAATAGTAATATTAAATTTTCTTGTCCCCTCCAAATTATAAAAATATCATCAATATACCTGAACCATTTTATCAGATGTTTATTAAAGGGATTAGATTGAGAGGTAACATTTTTTCAGATGATTCCATGTAAAGATTGGCTATTTCTGGAGCCATGGGACATCCCATGGCTACTCCTTTTACTTGCCAATAAAATTTATTTTCAAATGTAAAATAATTCTTTTTAAGGGCTATTTCTGCTAGTGAGTATAAAAATGAGGAGGGTGGATATTTTTCTATTCTTTTGTTTAAGGTGTCATAGATAGTATCTAATGCCTCTTCTTGAGGTATATTAGTATAAAGAGAATTGACATCCATCATGATCAATATGTCATGATCTTCTACTTCAATAGGTGCTATTTTGTTAATGAAATCTCTGGAGTCTTGAATATATGATGGTATCAAAGGTATAAAAGGTTTTTAAAAATAATCTACAAATTTGGACAGGGGCTCTAGGACAGAATTGGATCCAGACACAATGGGTCTCCCTATTATTGGCTGATGTTCTTTATGAATTTTTGGAAGGATATAGAACACGGGTATCCTTGGGTTAGTGTTTAGTAAAAATTTATATTCTGAATTACTAATATATCCTAAACTGAATCCTTCTTCCAGTGTAAATTTACTATCTTTGGTGATATCTCGAGTGGGATCATTAATTCTTTGGTACAAAGATTGCCCTGTTTGTCCTATGTAGAGTGCAGAGGGGCATTGTTGGCAAAAGATAGCATAGATCACATTAGCAGAGGAACAAGTAAAAGTGTCTTTGATGTTGTGTGTGGCATTATTGGGTTCTGTACATTAAAGACACTACGCCCAAAATCCAGTTGACAAAAACTGTGTGTGTTAAGGGCAGCTGTACATGAATTATATTTCCCCAGTGGGCTGTTCTTTGCATGATTAGTTTTGTGGGTTGTCATGTGCTTGATTTTACAATCAATGTGCAACTGGCTATGGAAAGGAGTGGCTTCTGCAAGGGAAAAGATTCTTGTGATTGCTTTTATGTAAGTAATTTAAGTGAATAGGATTCTGACCTGTATAAATAGTAGGAATTCTTCATTACATTGTGGTACAGATATGTTTCTAGCTCATCATCACTCTTCACCTTAGCTTTTTGTAAATAACTTATTCCTGTTGTAAAAACAAATGTGCCAAATAATCCCATGAAGACCAATTCATGTACCATTCATATGTCTGGATGGGAACTACTTTGATTATACAGTTTCGATTAGCTTAAGTCCTTGTGTGTGTTCTCTGGCTACAAAATCAATACAAGAAATGCTTTTAAAGGCCTTTAAAAATGTTTAGTTGGGCAGCAACATATGGCATACAAACTTCCTGGCAGTTTTAAACTATGTGGGGAAAGTATTATTTTTGAAAAGAAACCTGATCTCAGTCTGGGAATTTATTTTTGATCTATAGCACTGCAAAGTTCTGCATATTGAAGATTAAATTAACCATTAAATTAACACAGGCAGAAGCAATATCATTTTTATTTAAGAAGATTACATGAAAAATCTTCACTATTAAAAAAAACACCAAAGTTCCCTTTGTGCCAGGACTGCCATTGTAGCTCAGCCAAATTATTCTGTAATTCAAAAGCCTTCCCTGCTTCCTGTTAAATAATTCTTCACATTCCATGTTAAACGAGGATCTGCCAGAGGGGAGGTGGGATCAGATGATTAAAAATGCTAGATTCTTGGCTGGTGGAAATCAGACCAACTTTATAATTGTTAGAGATATTACCCCTCCCTCCAGCAAAGTACATCTTTCTTCATATCGGTAAAGCTGAGCACAGAATATTTATATGCTTCTTAATGAAGCCTTCATACCATTTCAAAACAACCAATTATCACTTTCCATCTGTCACAGGATGCATTTCTGAGACCAGTACCTGAATTCCCTTATTGGGCCTAGATGATATTATATATTTTTTTCATATGAGAACCAGAATTTACTAGCTAAAAGATTTCTATAGTCTTTTCACACAGCGAAAAGCAGAGCAGCAGAACTAAATCCTACAAGGTAGGCTTCAGCAGTATGTGGACTGAGAACTCCCAGAAGTACAAGCTGGATTTCGAAGGGGCAGAGGAACTAGAGACCAAATTGCTAACATGCGCTGGATGATGGAGAAAGCCAGAGAGTTCCAGAAAAACATCTACTTCTATTTCATTGACTACACAAAAGCCTTTGACTGTGTGGACCACAGCAAACTATGGCAAGTTCTTAAAGAAATGGGAGTGCCTGACCACCTTATCTACCTCCTGAGAAATCTATATGTGGGACAGGAAGCAACAGTTAGAACTGGATATGGAACAACTGATTGGTTCAAAATTGGGAAAGGAGTATGACAAGGCTGTATATTGTCTCCCTGCTTATTTAACATATGCAGGATACATCATGCGAAAGGCAGGACTGCATGAATCCCATGCCGGAATTAAGATTGCCGGAAGAAATATCAACAGCCTCAGATATGTAGATGATACCACTCTGATGGCAGAAAGTGAGGAGGAATTAAAGAACCTCTTAATGAGGGTGAAAGAGGAGAGCGCCAAAAATGGTCTGAAGCTCAACATCAAAAAAACTAAGATCATGGCCACTGGTCCCATCACCTCCTGACAAATAGAAGGGGAAGATATGGAGGCAGTGACAGATTTTACTTTCTTGGGCTCCATGATCACTGCAGATGGTGACAGCAGCCACAAAATTAAAAGATGCCTGCTTCTTGGGAGGAAAGTGATGACAAACCTAGACAGCATCTTAAAAAGCAGAGACATCACCTTGCCGACAAAGGTCCGCATAGTCAAAGCTATGGTTTTTCCAGTAGCGATGTATGGAAGTGAGAGCTGGACCATAAAGAAGGCTGACCGCCGAAGAATTGATGCTTTTGAATTGTGGTGCTGGAGGAGACTCTTGAGAGTCCCCTGGACTGCAAGGAGAACAAACCTATCCATTCTGAAGGAAATCAACCCTGAGTGCTCACTGGAAGGACAGATCCTGAAGCTGAGGCTCCAATACTTTGGCCATCTCATGAGAAGAGAAGACTCCCTGGAAAAGAGCCTGATGTTGGGAAAGTGTGAAGGCAAGAGGAGAAGGGGACGACAGAGGACGAGATGGCTGGACAGTGTCACTGAAGCTACCAACATGAATTTGACCCAACTCCGGGAGGCAGTGGAAGACAGGAGGGCCTGGCGTGCTCTGGTCCGTGGGGTCATGAAGAGTCGGACACGACTTAACGACTAAACAACAGCAAAGAACTAGAGACAGTTTCCAGCCTTGTCTTCCATATTTTCTTCAACTTTGCCTTTATTTCTCCACTTAAGGATTATGTGGTTTTGAAAAAATTAACTTTCCCAAGCTCCAGACATTTCCTCAGAGAGAGTGAGGGGCAAGACTTTCAATTTCCCAATCATGTCTTGCTATCTGTTTTCCCTGTGAGTAGTTCACCCATTATCAACATGGAAGTTGTACCCTGACCTGTTTGGCCATTCATACTTATGGGTTCTCTGACACTTGTCATAAAAAATGGGGCAGCGTTCGGATCTCCCTTTCATTATATACCCATTGCCTAGACCCACTGCCCTCCCATACTGAGGTATGGTCTGAAACAGGAATTTTGCAGGGTTCTAAATAAGAACATAGGAAGAGCCCTGCTGGACTGGACTAAATCCTCTCAAGTCCAACATTCTATTCACATTGTGGCCAGTCCATTGACTATGGAGAGCCCACTAACAGGACTTGAGTGCAAGTGCGCCATCTGTCTCCAACAACTAACTCACAGAAGTCATGATACTCAGATACTAAAGGTGATAGGTTGTTATCCTAAATAGTAGCTAGATGGTCTTAATCTTCATAATTATGTATGAATTGAGTTGGCTCCCTGCTCTGGAATTTTTCTGTCCAGCAGGTGGTTGATGGTCGGCCAAGCAGTAGAGACAGAGATGAGGTAGAGGGGCTAGTGTTTGGGCTACTGCTTTTCCATCACCCATGAGGGGAATATATCAGTATAAGTTCAAGGGTACGAGAAGGAGTTGGCCCTGGTGCTTCTGCCTTCTTGCTTAAAATTTTTGTTCATATTTTGGAAGGCGAGGAGGAGGATGTCAGAAATATATTGCTTCTACCCTTGGTGATGCTTTCAAGTGAGAAAGTTCCATATTCTTTCTTTGCCTCTTCTTTTTCTCTGTTCCAGTTCTGTCCTGTGGTCTCTTCCTTAGTCCAGAATTTATGCTCCTGGAGAAAGAGACTTGTACTTTATGTCAATCTGTGCAGCATCAGGTACACGGATGCCACTGCAGAAACAAATAGCAGATATCTTCAATAGATGTTTGTTGCTTGCATAGGACATCACATCTAAAAATGGTTAAGTAAGTGCTAATAAATGTGCAAAGCTTATCCTGCTTGTATTACAGACTTACTTTAATCAATTGTCATCATTCAACTCTTACAACACTCAACCTTCCAAATTTTGGTTTTTTTAAATACTATTTAGGAAATTTCAGTGAGATGATTTGGATGCAATCCTATACATGTCTGCTCAGAAGTAACACCCAATGAATTCAATGTAGTGTATTCCCTAGTAAATGAGTATAGGACTGCAGCCTCAGATTACAGTTAAAAAGAATGAGTTATCGTTAAAATTAACTGACTTTCTGCCATTCAAAGAAATCTGTCTAATGCATCTAACTGATCTGGATCTAACTCAGTGAAACTAATGTTAAAGGTGACAGCCTGAAAAGTGCTAAGGAGGATTAATCTGCTCACACAGTAGCGCTCTGTCACCTGAAAGAAGATAGCTGGAAAATGTACTTCTGATCTGTGTCAAGAATGTCCTTGGTAAATTAGCATAACTGAACCTGCTTAAAAGAAAACATTTCAAGGCAAATGTGGAGGTTTTTTTAAATGCATATAAAATTTATGAAGATTATTTGAGAGAAACAGAAACACTAGAGAAACTCCTTAAGATATGTATGCCCCTGTGGTTGGATGGATAGTTCAGTGTGTTAGGTATCTGGCTGTGGAGATGGAAGTTCGGAGTTCAATTCTCCACTGTGCCTCCCTGGAGAAGAGCCAGCCTGTGTCGCCTTGGGCAAGCTGCACAGTCCCAGGATGACCCCAGAAGAAGGGAATGGTAAACCACTTCTGAGTGCTGTATACCTAGAAAAACCTTAGCAAAGGTCACCATAAATCAGAATTGACTTGATGGCACGTATGTTCCTGTATTCACTAAGCTGATGCTTTGTCTTGCCAAAAAGAATTTTTCAAGTTCCTGATTGCATGTTTCATCCAATGACTTCTTAATGAGAAGAAGAAGGTTTTGGAAGATGAAAGAAAATTTTCACTTGCATTTTGGGTGGCATCCCTAATTTTTATGTCAGGATGATACAGATACAATTTATATCTAGCTGTTTCTGCAGTTGTTCGGGGATCATTTTTTTCCCCAGTCCATATTTTTAAAAGCTATTCTCCCAGCCATTAACTTACATGACTTCTGTGTTTTGTCCCCACCCCTGCCCACCCTGCCATATGGCTTATCTTTTTGATAACCATCCTTCCACTATATGAATGCATATCAAGCTAGAAAATATACAGTATATGTATTTAAACTGGTGTTTTCCTGTAGCAGGATGTGGAGGTGTGGGAAATGGAGGTAGTCAATAGCAGAGAAACATCCCAAGGGCTTGTAAAAGGCATGTACCTGAATTTGGGGTGTCTTTTCCAAGAAAGAAAACTCTAAAAGCTAAAGTTCAGAAATGACACGGGTGGAGGTGGGACAAGCCCCTTGTGTGGTAAAATAGGTTTATCAGCCTTGAAGGATGTAGTAAGTAGACGGTCATTGGAAAAGAAAGAAAGCATCCAATCCTGGGGTACTTGGGTTCCCAGCAAGTACTTGGCATTTCTGATGGGTCTGATCCTAGATGTGTAGCACACTTTCTCTGTCCCTGGTGAGAACAAGACCGGAAGGCTGGCCCTGGAGAGGAATGGAGAACAATAGTCAACACCAGGGCAGGGGTTGGCGAGGCTAAGTAGATGCCAAGTGGAAGGCACTTCCTCCCTGGAAAGGTCAGCAAATTATCACCTTGATAAACTCAGCCACTCTCAGAGCTTTGTAATCTAGTCTTATCAAGTGAAGATGCTACGTATGTGGTATCTTTCTAAACTCATGGCCTTCCAAAAGTGCTTTCCCTCCCTCTCCTCCTCCCCCTTCTCACAAACATTAGAGGCCTCAGATAGACAATGAAAAGATAATACAGAATGTGAAAAACTGAATGAGGACAACTTTTTATAAGATCAGAAAGAAAACCTGGAACCAATGCAAGGCCACAAATGGACTTTAAGTGGGACCTCTATTTCAGGAAACAGATCACACACCATCAGGATGTTGTCCCTAGTGAGATTGGTCTTGAACAAAGATGAGATTAGAAGAGAGATAGCAGATCACCTTTTCTTAACCCAAGCTACCTCTGATTTCATAATAGTTGTTACTATTGCTTTTTGGGAACCTGAATTTTGGCTAAATGGAATCTTAAATATGAAATTTCGTCTCATTTTTATGGGTGTTGTAAGCACAAAGAGTTAATTTCTGAGTTCCAACTTTGTTTTTACAGTACATTTTTTCAAAATGAAGTAACCATGAGTTTCAAATTAAATTTGTAATGGCTGGGTATTAAAAAAGTGCTTAAGTTTTTAGAAGAGTATACTTTGCCTTTGGCTCAAGAAGCAGTAAATCCTTTGGTAGCAATAGCCTCCTTCCACATACCAATGAGAGTTGCATAATTCATATAATTCAGCCAAAAAAGAGACTATGTATCTTGTGGAAGGAAAAGGTGAATCGTGGCTGTCTACTTTTTGATATTATTACGTTTGGGATAAAGAACCTTATGTCGCAATCTGCAAAAATTAGAAAAGCACTAATAAATGTGGGGTATAATAATCGATCGGGCTTTGCTTCCCTCTAATAACTATATCAACGAGTTGTTCATGCAGTATTAAAGGAGATGTGATGGGCAGAAACAGAGAAATTGGACTTAAACTCCTACAATACAATCCTCTATTTGTTTGTTAAGACCGAGGCTCTGCTGAGTTCAATAGGGCTTACTCCCAGGCAAATAACTATAGGTTGTAGCTTAGAGTTAGTGACCACTGATCAAGTCCACTAATAAATTCCTCACTGCATAGGAACAGAATAAAGCATATTGGGATTCAAACGGATATCTTTAAAACATAATACACCATTTTGGATTTGTCTTGACAACTGTTTATGTATGATAGTTACATGCATGTTATGCAACAAAATCTTGAACTGGCTTGCACATGAAAAAAAAAGAATGTGGATAAAATACATGCGTAGTATCATCATCACCATAATCAACATCATCAGCACAATGTGGCATCAAACTAATTTTGAATTTTGGTGACCCTTGCTGAGATGTTCTAGGTATAGAGCAGTCAGAAATGATTCACCATTCTCTTCTGGAGTGTTCTAGGACAATATACCGTATTTTTTCGTGTATAAGACAATACTTTTGTCTCAAATCTTTAGATTAAAAATTGAGGGTTGTCTTATACACAGAAGTAAGGAGGGGGAAGGGATGATAGTGTTTTGATCCGTGTTTTTCCCCTCCACTTTCTTGCGAAGAAAGTGGAGGGGGAAGGCAGGAATCAAAGTGCTTTGATGATTCCTGCTTTCCCCGTCCACTTGCTAAGTGGGCTTAGCAAAAAAGGGGAAAGCAGGGATCAAAGCGATCCTGCAGTGCTTTGATCCCTTCTTTTCCGCTCCACTTGCTAAGCCCTGCTTAGATTTCTTGATTTTGGGTTAGAAAAGTGGGGAGGTGTCTTATACATGGGGGCGTCTTATACACAGAAAAAATATGGTAGTTTGCCCAAGACCATGCAAGCTGGCTCTTTTCCTATAAGGCACAATGGGGAACTGAACTCCTATGTTCCATGCCACAGAGCTATCCTACCAGCATACATGAGTAATGCAATTTTAAAAATGCAATATAAACATAAGCAGCATTAATGAAAAGTTTTATAATCAAGTATGCAAGATAAGGAAGCTTGTGTAACATTTCAGAAGGTGTTTAATTGTTTAGAAAGTGAGGTATTTAAAACCCACCATATTTGCTGTCTCCTGAACTACATGTGAGAGCATGCTCCAAAGGATGGCCCACTTTTGTGACATTGCATGGGTGACAACCATTGGCTATGGAATAGCCAACAAGCCTCCTTTGGAGATCTTGGACATTAAGGGAGGTGTATAGGAGAAGGTAGGTATTAAAGTCTTATTTAGGGCTTTGTATGTCAACAAAGAATCTTCAGGATTGCTGAATACCTAAGGGGCATCCTGGCATGACCTTAGCAGAGGAGATCTCCAGTGAGGAGGAGCCTAAGAAACTAGATACTCCAAATCCTGTGGCAGTGGAGGACCTCCTTGACCCTGGAGATCTCGGACACTCAGGGAACTACAGTAGGAGCCTGAATCTGCAGACCCCAGACTCTCAGAAGCCCAGGAGCCTGGATCTATGAATGATGGGGGCTCAGGAACTGAGTCTGAGAAGGTGGGATGACCTTCCAACCCTTAGAGGCAAAGAGAGCTGAAAGCATAAACCTGTTTTGAAGTCCTTTTTGCTTCAAGTGGTTTTTGAAACCTTTGCCTTTTTGCCTTCTCACTATCTTCAATAAACTATAAAAATCTTCCCAACCAACTGTTTGGCTTTTTGCCTCAGAGAGTTTCTGGTACTAAAACCAGGTCTTGCCTTCACCAGCTACAGAGATTTTGGGTATTTTTATGGGTGTCGTGGCAGCTTTACCTGGCAAGGTGGGTGTAGTGGTTCTGAGCGCCTAGCTCTGTGGATTTTTGAAACTCCCTGGAAGCACTGACAATCTGAGAAGACTGGAGTGTTGGGAGGCACCTGGGCCAGGCAGGTTCCCTAGCCATCACCACATTTGACTCTCCTGGGTACACCCACTTCAGGATAAATGGAGTAGTGTGGCTAAGTGGCTGGAGATAGACCCCTGAACCCTGTATTCCATCACATTTAATTCCTGTATAACTATTGCTTTTACTAATTGGATCCAGGCTTGTTATAGTGCTTACATCACAAATATTTTATCATTTATATTGTCTGCCAAATTTAAATACACTTCTTTAACATTTACACACAGATTTTGTTATTATTTCTTTTCCAGTGCCTTGTTCTGTCTGTCTGCCAGCCCAGTTTTCTTTGGCTTTTGAAAGCTTGAGAATTCTCTATGAAATGTGTGAACTGCCATCATTTTAAAAAGGGGGGAGAGGAAGGCTTGTGTCCCTAAATTGATAAAATAAATGAAACTTCTATTGGTGCTTGATTTATGATTGATAACTTCAGATACATAAGCTGTCAGCTGAATTGCAAAAATACATGTATGAGCAAAGGGCTGTTGTTTGGTTTTCTCTCTAATGTATCTAAATGGGAAGTTTTGAAGAAAATGCACTCTTCATTTGATTCCAAAAAGTGCAGAAAAGTCTTTATCTCACCATTCTCCTCTCTCTTCTAACAACAGTACCAAACTGATCTTTTTTAAAAGCTCTTTCTGAGGAAAGAGACCTTTTTTTAACGGTACATTGTGCACGATGACGAATAAAGCCTCCCTGAAGTCCCAATCTGCTGACGTCTGGTGGCTTCTGTCTGGGGGAAGACAATTTCCGTCATGTCATAGGCAGAGTTTTCCTTGCCTGAATGAGCCACCAAAGTAGGAGGTTTCCCATTCCACTGATTGCAGGAACTAGTCTTCCGTGCTTGTCTAGAATGATTGAAGTCTTTCCCCACCCCTTCATCATCTCTGCAGTTAATCTCATCAGTGTGTTTGCAGGAGTTTTCTTTCATAAAGTGCATATACATTTCTTCAGAGTCCAGTGGGGTGGACACAGCTTACTCCAAGCAGAGTTCTGAAAAGTTATCTATATATTTTTGGGTGAAATTCCTAGAATTTTCCAATCCGGGATGCCAGGAAAGTTGATCAAAAGAGTAACATTCCTAAACCCTGCTTCCGAATGAGAGCGTGAAGGGTTGTAACCTAAACCTGAAAATTGATAAACAGAAGACAATCAAATTAAGATTTTTAAAAAAATTAGACTGGCATAACTATGCTCCATAAAACAACAACAAAAAAGAGGTAAATGGTTTTTTTTAAAAGAATCTTAGAAACTCTTAAGAGTTTGAGAACAGATTTCTCTTGCTTCTCTCCTGTTAGTTTTGTTTGCTTCTCCACCTTGGGGAACTGTGGATTTAACTCTTCCTGGATTCTGTGAATTACCTCCCTGATGGTAATTCTGATTATTTCAGTGTTGCCTGGGGGTCCAGAATGTCTGTTTAATTGGAGAAGTTGTTTCTGATGTACTACCTGTGACAGGAAAAGTCTCATTAATCAGTTGATATCTGGCAAGTGACAGTGATTCTTGTATTTAATATACTGACAAGTCAAATGTGCTAGGCATTATTTTAATTTCTGCAGACATTGATCTTCTTTTGGTGGCATGAAGTAGAGGTGTGTGTGCCTACATGTGTGCATGCACAACCTATGAAAAAACTGCAGGAGTACAACAAGAAATAGTAATGATAATAATTAAATCTTCTGAGAATCTGGAGCACTCACCCATAATCAGAATCATATGCTGTCAAGTCAGTTCTGATTTGTGACAGCCCTATCCAGTGTTCTCTAGTTATAGCGCACTCAGAAGTAGTACTCCATTCCCTTCTTTTGTGGGTGTATTGGGACTGTGAAGCTTGCCCAAGGCTACGCAGGCTGGCATTGCTCTTGGGAGACACAGTACGGAATTGCACTCCCACCCTCTTGATCCACAGCAAGATACTTAACACACTTAACTACCCAGCCAGCTGCACTCACCAATAGTGGATGGTAATTTACTATCTTGGCCTTTTTCTTCTTCCTCTAATCAGTTTTCTGCAAAGCAGGATTAAACTGCAACTACACTGGCAAGGTTAATCCTAATCCTGATTCACAGCCTATATTAAATGTGAATTCACAGTCATTGATTGCACAGGGGCTGCAGAGTGATTTGGGAGTTCAGTGTTTACTCTCGATGCAATGCGATTCACATTTCAGCCCCCCCCCCTTCTCTCTTTTCCCACTTCTGCTGATCATTTTATGGTTTTATGGTTCTTTGTGAAGCCACTTGGTTTTGAAAAGTGGCAGCATACCAAAGTTCTTCTTAACATGTATAGAAAGACCACATATCACAGGAATATCTTTTTTTAAAGTCTGTCTTGTTTCTGTTTTGTTTGTAATACTTTTTTCTCATCCAGAAGTGATCTAGCGCTAAATTAGTACATAAATACTAGCAACAAAGCTGATCAAGTGCTGATTTCATTTATATGGAAAAACATGGTGGCCAATCAGAGGAATGAAACCCAGAGTGGGTGTGCCTGTTGTCCTGAGCATCACGCTCCAACAGCCTTCGTCTCTGAAACACCATCCACAAACATGCCTCCCCTTACAGGAACAAATTAACTGATCACACAGGAATATGTCCATTTGAATCATTTTTGACCTGAAAAATGTAGAAGTCAGCGACAGATAAAAAAAAGCCACATTGGGAGCAAAAAAGGATGGATTGATTTGAAGCAGCCTTTCCATGTGATCACAAAAAAACCCCATTGAATTTACCTGTACTATAACCGCAGCAGGTCCTGTAGTATTTGATTGAGTAGTCATTGCCTTAGACTGATACTGCACATAATTTTGCTAAATATACAGAATATATAATGAGATTATTAGCAGGAACGTCCCATGGATGACTACTCAGAAGCAAGCCCCAATGAGTTCTGTGAGACTGAGTAAACTCATAATTACACCCTATTTCCTCCCAATGCAGAAACGCTGTGAGCCCTAAATGCAGAAATACCTTCACAAAGGCTGTCTGTTGCATCTCTGCATGACACACTGCTCTGCCATTTCCTAGTCACTGTATAGCAGATGTGCAGTGAAATTCTGATGCACCTCTGAGTTGGGTGATGGGATCCTTTGACAACACTGCAACAGCATCTGCATTTAAAGGAGGTTGTGTGGTGTAATTGATGCATGAGTTATTTGTTTTGGGCTTTGTTTCTTCCAGCTGGGAGGCATGTCCAGATTAGAGACAAAGGAAGGAGGTTGTAATCTGTAATCTGCAAAAAATTTAAATGGGTAAGAGTGAAATGTGTTTCCAACTTTAATTCACAAAAAAGGGTCCCTCTACTGTCAGAAATTTGGGAGATGTTGTTTTAACTGAAGAACAGTAGCAAAAAGACGGAAATGAAGGGTGGATATATATTGCTAGAATCAAAATGAACACTTCAGATCCTCCTTGGGAGAAAATAATCCTATTTGGGATTTGCTCTCTTCTTTCTTAATCTTCCTCTGAAGTTTCCTGATGGTGCTTCCAAGCATATCCAACGAGCTGGCTCTTTGCAATCTTCATTTGCTGCATCATAAACCTCATTCGGCTGCACTAAACAAGGACGTATGAGTTACTGGAAAGAAAATGTTAGTAGTGAGATATCTAAAATTTATGGAGTCTGTAATGGCTTGAAGTTGTGGATAATTCTACCCTAGAATCAAAAGAAGTGTGGCGATTAACGGCTAACCATAGCTGTTCAACATTATGCAAGTTTTCTTTCTTGGACTAAAAGGCTGTTTTCAATTTGAACAAATTAAAGCAAGGGAAATAAATGCAAACAGAGAAGCAATCCCAGTTGTTTCTATACAATTTCAGTGTGTTGGCTTCTGGACTTAATCCATATGGGGACTTGTAGGTACAATTTATCAAATGAAGAGTGAGGGGTCTCATGTGTGGCACAAGTATGGATAGGAACGGAGAAGGACGGTTATTACAGTTGGGAGGGTACTAGAGGAACCCCAAAACTCCATTGTAAAGCATGTGCTCTGTGTTCTGAAGGTGTCTGATCTAATCAGGGACATCTTCAGTTGTAGAACCAGGTTTCAGGGAAGACCTCTGCTTGAGAATAACTGTTGCATTAGAGACAGTTGTGGACTGAATGGACAAATAGCCTGCTCTGCATCCTATATCTGATCTTTTGTGTTTTGTTTTATCCAGCTGTGAGCCACACATATGCCTGAGGAAGAAAAAACAAACTGGCATTTCCTCCTTGCTCCTCCCAGCCTCTGTAGTTTTGGAAATATAATAAATGGAACAACTGGGTTTTTGATGCTCTTTGAAGACATTCTCAGATGGGCCAGCTAGACTATGCCTTTCAAGCACTTCTTGTGCAGTATCTAAAATAATTTTAATGAAAAACTTGAAAAGGTGGGCACAATGGGTTGAGAAGGGAGAGAAGATAAAGGCTGAAGGCCTTCCTGGAGCCACCTAACAATTCAGAACTAAAACTGGATATCTAGTTAGGTGTGAACAAGGGACTGTGCAGCTACAGTAATCCAGTTCATATATATTTTTTCTTCATTCCAGCTGGACTGTTGCTGCAGAGGAAAAGGGAATGATAAAAGAATCATCTAGTTTGAGTCCCTCTGCTGTAACACAGGATAACACACATCAGCAGGTATTGTATTTTCTACTCCCTTGAGTAATCCTATGAGCACTGAAATGTGGTCAAGTGTTAAATCTCAGGTTGGAGTTCACTCATATTTGCTGGTTGTGCCTTCCTTGATTTTGAAGGTTTAAAAAAATCTGCATTTAAGAATGCAGAAGAACTGCTGTAGCTTTATGCTGTGCCAGGTTACATGAAAATTTACTCATGCAAATGGAGCCTTGGAGATCAGCTCTGACAACTCTTATGAAACAACCACAAGAACCACAACCACATATGATCTAAGCTCTTGGGTTACAGGGCTGATTATAAATATTTAAAATAGGTGTAATGATACTGAGAGATGCTGGGACTTGTAGTCACATAAAGATGGAGTCTGTTAGGTTCTGTCTAAGATAAAATTGGGAAAGGAGTACGACAAGGCTGTATATTGTCCGCCGGCTTATTTAACTTATATGCAGAATACATCATGCGAAAGGCAGGACTGGAGGAATCCCAAGCGGGAATTAAGATTGCCAGAAGAAATCTCAACAACCTCCGATATGCAGATGATCCCACTCTGATGGCAGAAAGTGTGGAGGAATTAAAGAACCTCTTAATGAGGGTGAAAGAGGAGAGTGCAAAAAATGGTCTGAAGCCCAACATCAAAAAAACTAAGATCGTGGCCACTGGTCCCATCACCTCCTGGCAAATAGAAGGGGAAGATATGGAGGCAGTGACAGATTTTACTTTCTTGGGCTCCATGATCACTGCAGATGGTGACAGCAGCCACGAAATTAAAAGATGCCTGCTTCTTGGGAGGAAAGCGATGACAAACCTCGACAGCATCTTAAAAAGCAGAGACATCACCTTGCCGACAAAAGTCTGCATAGTCAAAGCTATAGTTTTTCCTGTAGTGATGTATGGAAGCGAGAGCTGGACCATAAAGAAAGCTGACCGCCGAAGAATTGATGCTTTTGAATTGTGGTGCTGGAGGAGGCTCTTGAGAGTCCCCTGGACTGCAAGGAGAACAAACCTATCCATTCTAAAGGAAATCAACCCTGAGTGCTCACTGGAAGGACAGATCCTGAAGCTGAGGCTCCAATACTTTGGCCATCTCATGAGAAGAGAAAACTCCCTGGAAAAGACCCTGATATTGGGAAAGTGTGAGGACAAGAGGAGAAGGGGACAACAGAGGATGAGATGGTTGGACATTGTCATCAAAGCTACCAACATGAATTTGACCCAACTCCGGGAGGCAGTGGAAGACAGGAGGGCCTGGCATGCTCTGGTCCATGGGGTCACGAAGAGTCGGACACGACTAAACGACTAAACAACAACAACAAAAAGATGAGTTAAAAGCAATAGAATGTGTGAGACTGTTTTTGCAGATTTACTGCCTGGTACAGAGAAGCATGGACAGAGATAAGAAGGCAAGGCCAGAGAGGCCTAGAGGAGACCAAACAAGAATACCGCTTAATTGGAAACAAGATAAAACACCTGTGGACTCATGAGAAATATGGGTGGAGAGATGTGTTAAGTTTTCTTGCAATTAATTGGATAACAGCTAATAAGTGTCATGAAGAAGGAGGTCTTAAGAAATGTAGAAAAATGATTGTGTATGAGAAATATTGATTCGTGGCATGTGGAAGAATGCTTGCAGAATGTAAGAAAAAAAGGTTTGCCTTTTGAAAGAGGAGAAGGAGGGGGGTAAATAGCCCAGTTTAGAAGCCAAGATGATTACTTAGCTTAGTTTTTAGTATTTTCCTATTTTAATAAGAAATAGAAGTTTTGTTTAACCATTGTAGCGTTTGAATATCTTTTAAGCTTAATGCTTTTGCACAACAACTGTATTCTAATGAAACTTACTTTATTTTTTTAATAAAAACAATTATAATCCTTACAAAGGACTTGTCTCTTGAAACAGCAAGGCTTACATCTAATTCCAGTGGAGATTGGAGAAGGTCACTAAGTTGTTACTGTAATTACCAAGTCCTACTTTGCAGGGCTGTTGTGTTGTTTAAGGAAACACAAAGTCTATGTTTGATTGCTTTGGAAGTAAGCAAAGGTTTCTTTTAAGGTCACAATAGTCCATGAGGCTTACACTACACACTTCTGAGGCTTAAAGGACCTACCTCAGAGATAAAGGTGGTAGATTTGCGCTCACAGTGACTCCTTGCCCAAACATCATACTCTCTTTTGGGAGAGGTGATCGTTACAATAGGTTCTAAGGCCCATGACATTAGGGTAAATATGTACAGCCATTTGTACTATACATTTAAATGTTATGCCTTTTGATGTCTTTTTACTCCTTAGATAGGATGAGACAAATGATCACTCTGCCTCACATTTTTCTGCTCACACGACACACAGTCAGGATAGAGACATTTTCCCAGTCAGTGGTGTAACTGCTGAACATTTCTCCATTGCCAGGAAGGTTGTGTTATTTTGCACCTTTGTGCAAAATCCTTTACTGGGATTGCCTGTGTGCATGACCTGGCCCGCTTCTTTTCAGAATCAAAGCCAGGAAGGCGGCCACCATTACTGTGGCACACATACTATTTTTTTTAAAAAATTTTCATGCTTGATACATTGATATGTTGGTAAAAGATCATGGGGGGCTGCTGCCATTACATTACTGGTGAGTAATTTTTAAAAATTTCTATGGGAAGATACATTGAAATGTTGATATGCCAATGTCACCGGGGTGTGTGTGTGTGGTGGTCACCAGTATTGCCATGCGGATATCCCATGTCCATTGTGTGCAATGCATTTCTGCAGGAGCAGCCAATGCAACAGAGGGCACTTTCCTAATCAGAAACCTCTTCCTGATTAACGTTCCCTCTAATTTTCAGCCCCTCTGGGCAGGGCATCCCCCTCATGCAGAAATCTGCTCCACCGTGTGTGTGAGTGACCCCCTGCACAGGGTTCTGTTGCGACCGGAACGAAAGGGGCTGGAAATGATTGCTGTGGGTACACTGGGGAGGAGGAAAGCTGTGCAAGGGTGTGTGTGGAGTCACATGCACTCGTGCAGTCACACACCTTAGAGGGAACCTTGTTCCTGATCAATCGATCGATCGATCTATCTAAATTTAGGGGCTAAATTGCCCCTTGAAGCAAGAGAGAAAATAAACCAGTACCATGATATGGTCGGCCATAATGATTCAAATAGGGGGAAACAAATTGGTACCGCTAAAAGTTCTTGGGACGTTCATCCCAGAATATAAGCCATGTGACTGTGATTCAGTACAACAGAAGTATGTAAAGTTTTAAAAGAACTAGAAAACATTTCCCTTGTGTTTGCAGGGCCTCAGTCTGAAATCTGTTTCTTCTATTGTTGGGATGAGGATGGTTGAACTGCAAGCTTCTACTGAACAAAGCTGAGATTGCTGATGGGGAGGACTAATGCGATAATTTGTGTAGTAGAGGAGGAATGGGTCTTTTTAATGATGTCTATCCCTCCCTCTGGAATAACTGTGGCTTGAGGCCAAATAGAATTAGGTTTTTGTTGTTGTTGCTCATTTGCATTTTGTAGTGAGCATATTTTTGCTTACTTGGTACTCAACTAACTCAACTGACTTGGATGCTGTAATTGATACAGACCCAGTGGATGTAACTTTGGCCCTGGCTTGTCCTGTTTTAATGGATACTTTTCAGTTGGTGCAGCCTGATGATGTGGACAGGATTCTTGGTGAATGCCACCACATGTGTGCTGGACCTTTGCCCTTCCTGGCTCATAAAAGCAACCAGAGGAGGAATGGCCGATTTGGTATGGGGAGTGGTAAATGCCTCCTTACAGCAGGATAGGATCCCTGCTTGCTTAAAGGAGGCAGTAATAAGACCGCTACTGAAGAAGCCCTCCCTGGATCCCAGTGTACTAGATAACTACCGGCCAGTCTCAAACATCCCATTACTGGGCAAGGTACTGGAGTGTGTGGTGGTTTCTCAGCTCCAGGGATTCCTGGAGGAAGTGAATTATCTAGACCCATTTGAATCTGGTTTCAGGCCTGGCTATGGGACAGAGACAGCTTTGGTCACCTTGGTGGATGACATACACCAGAAACTGGACATGGGGAGTGTGTCCCTGACCTCTCAGTGGCTTTTGATACCATCGGCCATGGTATCCTTCTGGGCCGTCTCTCTGGGATGGGACTTGGAGGCACTGTTTTACAGTGGTTCCAGTCCTTCCTGGAGGGGAGAACTCAGAAGGTGGTGCTGGGTGACTACTGCTCAACGCCCTGGCCATTGGCCTGTGGCGTTCCTCAGGGTTCTGCTTTGTCACCCACACTTTTTAACATCTACATGAAACCTCTGGGAGAGGTTGTCCAGAGTTTTGGGGTTCGGTGTCACCAGTATGCGGATGACACTCACCTCTATCTCTCCTTTCCACCTAATTCCAGGGAAGCTGTCTTGACTCTAAACCAGTGCTTGGCATCAGTAATGGGCTGGATGAGGGCAAACAAACTGAAACTTAATCCAGACAAGACAGAGGTGCTCCTGGTTAGTCGGAAGGCAGATGAGGGAATAGGGATACTCCCTGTGCTGGATGGGGTTACACTCCCCCTGAAAACTCAGGTCCGCAGCTTGGGTGTACTCCTGGATTCATCCCTAAGCTTGGATGCCCAGGTCTTGGCGGTGGCCAGGAGTGCATTTGCACAGCTAAAGCTGGTGTGCCAGCTGCGCCCATTCCTTGAGATGTCGGATCTGGCTATAGTGAGACATGATTTAGTTACATCCCGTTTCAATGACTGTAACACACTCTATGTGGGGCTGGCTTTGAAGATGGTTTAGAAACTTCAGCTGTAAAACTCTGCAGCCAGACTACTGACTGGGGCCAGCTACAGGGAGCATATAATGCACCTGTTACAAGAACTGCACTGGCTACCAGTCCATTTCCGGGCCCAATTCAAAGTGGTGGTCATTACCTATAAAGCCCTATACAGCTTGGGTCCAGGCTACCTGAAGGACCGTATCTCCCTATATGCGCCTTCTCGGCGATTAAGATCAGCAGGGGAGACCCTTCTCTCAGTCCCATTGCCAGCACAATCACAGCTGATGGGGACATGGGAGAGGGCCTTCTCTGTGGCAGCTCCCAGGCTATGGAATGCTCTCCCTCGGGAGATCAGGATGGCCCCTTCCCTTTTATCATTTTGATAAAAGCTAAAGTCCTATCTCTTCAGGCAGGCTTTTAACAATTATAACTGAATCTCTGAACCCCATTTTAGCAGATAACTTTAATATTTTTTATGTTGTCATGTTTTAATCTTTTAATTGTATTTTAAATCATATATTGTTTAATTTATCTTTTAATATTTAACTTATTTTGTTTTTAAATTGTGTGAATTTTAATGTTGTGAGCCGCTTTGGGTCCCTTGTTGGGAGAAATGTAGCATAATAATAATAATAATAATAATAATAATAATAATAATAATAATAATAATAATAATAATAATAATAATAATAATAATAATAATAATAATAATAATAATAATGGTTGTTGTAGGTTTTTCGGGCTGTTTGGCCGTGTTCTGAAGGTTGTTCTTCCTAACGTTTCGCCAGTCTCTGTGGTTGGCATCTTCAGAGGACAGGAGTCAGAACTCTGTCTGTGCTCTGGTGCAGTTTTGTGGGATAGTTGAGTATTTATAGCTGTGGGATCAGCTTTTGTCCTTTTCAGGAGATTGGGTGATTATGGTGATCAGCATGTTTTTTTGTTGTGGGTGTATTGTTGTGATAAGGGGGAGAGCCTTCGAGAATACAATAATAATAATAATGAAAGGATTTGTGATATTGGTGGCTATCACCAATATAGTTAATCCAGCCATGCTTGGTTAATCTGCTGCTGTGTTTATACATTAATTTGTCTAATTGAGTCAAGTGTTCAATATGTTCTTAATGTTGAGTGCAGGTTAATTTGGTCATGTTTGGTCTCCACTAGCAGGATTGTGCAGGAATTCTGTTAAGGCACAGGGTTGGGAAGCACTTGTAGCACTTTTATGGAGAAGATACATTTAAATATATATTTCAGTCATGTTTTAAAATATATATTCAGATTTGTATCTTCACACTGATTTTTGCTTTAAAAAGATTGATGCAGAAACAGGACAAAAAAAAAATGAGTTAGCACCTACTTCCCAAGAGTGTTGACTTCTAATTCAATTTTTTTAAAAAATTGCTTTCATTTTGTTTTGAAACGCTGTTTTCATCTTTTCTTTTCTTTTTGTTATTTTACACAGATGGGGAGGCTATCTTTGGCAAGAAAGCAATAAACCAAAACTTCTAATGCATGTATGCCTGCATTCATAAGTATTGTTGTTGTGGGCTTTCAAGTTGCTTCCAATGTACAGTGACCCTAATAGGATTTTTGAGATAAGTGAGTACTCCATGGAGTGCCACTCCCCAGTGAGTACATTACACCATATTGGCTCTGATTAGTAACATAAATAAAATAAAAAATAGACTATTTTACCCCTAGTCAGCTTTTGTCTGGTATGTTTTAAGGATGCTTCAGTTATCCTTTTTTTTTTTTTTTTTTAGCATGCAGTCAGTCTATCTTCCTTTCAGCTGTGGCCATTCATTTAGGACCAATATGGTAACCATGTCATATTATTGACTAACTAAATAAATTTATTCTTCATTTTTCTCACCAGTCAGTTGAGGCAAATTTCTGCTTAAGGTTTGTTATGTGTCGTCAAGCCACTTTTGAGAGCATCATCATCATCATCATCATCATCAATGTGTTGTCAAGTCAATTCAGACTTATGGCAACCCTTTCCAGGTAAACAGTACTCAGAAGTGGTTTACCATTCCGTTTTTCTGGGTGTGTCTTGATGACAATAGTAGAGTTTTCAAGGTAACTTTCATATCTGAGAGTGGTTTTATCAGTTCCACCTCCACCTCCTTCCCCCAGGGGTTTCCATGACTGAGTGAAGAATCAAACTCAGGTCTCCTGAGTCATAATCCTAGTCTGTTCTCTCTATCCAATATATACCCTGGCTCAATCTCTGTAAATTTGGCAGTTACTTGTTAGTGCAAATAAAGATTATAGAACACAAACAAACTATAAATTGGAACAGGAATACTATAGTCTCCTCCTTTAAAAATGATTCCAGAGATGTTAGAATCTAAAATTAAAATTTAATCTACACACACACACACATATTCCCATAGGAACTTCTTCTTAGCTTGCTATAAATAAATATGGATAAATGGGCTTCCTTAGAATGTGCAAAGTAACCTCGGGGTAAGATAAAAAGTATATATATTTCCATGGTGAGTAGCCTCAGTCTAGGATTTGGAGTCCCCATTTTGTCAAGGGCTCTCTTCATAGCATAAATGTGTGAAAATTCAGTCCCTGCTCCAACACAGTTTTTCAATCTAAAAATGACATTTTGAAACAAGTCTGGACTATTGCCACACACTGCACTGGGGTCAGTATATCAGTGCAATAATCAAATTATTGTCTAGAGAAAGCCCTAGATATTGTGTGACAGCCCAATTCAGCATTCCTTAAGACAATTCAAAACCCGAGGGAACCGAAAGAAAAATTTGTAAATTTTAAACTCAATCTCAGAACAGCACCAAATTTTGCACAGATGTAGCAGACCATCTGCTCTTGCTTTGCACCAAACTTGGATATGTTTTGGCAAACAGTTTTAGAGTAATGATTTTTTAAAAGGCAAAACTGTTTACTGCCCCTACGCAGATGTCAGCAACCTTCTGTGTCTGCAGATTTAGAACAGATCAAAGAGACTGAAAAGACCAAACCTGCTTATCTTCACAGAGAATGGTGCATCATTCTCATACACACACTATTATAACAGTTTACAGGTTAAAATTTACAAACTGCTGGAAAGCTCAGTTTAGGTATCTGACTGTGGAGCCAGAGCTTAGGAGCTTGTTTCCCTATTGTGCCTCCTTTACAAGGACTAGGCTTGATGATCCATAGGGTCCCTTCCAGCTCTGGAGTTCTAAGATTATTGTTATTATTATATTACTATAAAGCTCAAAGACCCCACATGGCAATACATATAACAATGTGGCAATTAAAAAACAATTATAAAAAAGAAAAGAAAAAGAAAAGAAAATATTAACAGCATCTGGAAGACTCTTGTTGTTAAAGGCAGCTTTGAATAGTTCTGTTTTTAACAGTTTCTTGAATATAATTCCTATTAATCTCTTAATAATCCTCTGCACTTAAAAAATTCTGTTGCATGTCATGTTTTCTTTGGGTATTTAGGTGTACTTCGTATCACGGATCACTTGCCTATAAATGTGGGTTATGTCTGAGAAATCTGGAAGTAGATTTAGGTACAATATATTTCTGAGCCCTTTGAAATATAAATGTAACTATTTACTTTTTCAAACTAAATGTCCAAATTCTGAGCCCTCTAGATGCTATTGCATCAAATCAGTCATTTTTCCTCGCCATGGTGTGCATGAGAAATCAGGGTAACAGTCGACAAACAACTGGAGGACAGTCCCCTTTGCTTTGTAGGACATGACGACTGCCATACAGCCTGCTGTGGTCTATTTTTTTTTTTTTTTTTTTTTTTTTTTTTGCAGGCTTTCTTGCTAGTCTGGCTGCTTTCCATGTAATTTTCGCTTTTGGTCAGAGCTGAATGGTAACGTTCAGACTGAATCCATTCCTGTCTTCCCTTAAATGCCAGGACCAGCTGTCACCTTAAGTCCTGCAAGACATTTTCTTTTTCTCAGTACTGCTTTTTTAATGAAACAAAGAAAATGCACCATGTTGAAAGCACAGAAATACTGTTTTAGAAGCACAATTGGCTACCAAGCCAAAAGAAGCTTTAATAAAGCTTTTTTGCATACGTAACTCTTTAATACGAGAATGTCAGCTGTTGGCTTGAAAACGGCAGGGACTGAAAAAGTTATTTAGTCTTGACTACAACGACCAGAACACCCCCATGCACCATGTGTGATTCTGGAAGTTACGGTACAAAATGGTAACTTATTCAAGTTCTGGATATATCAGTGCTTTGCTGAAAGATGATTCCAGAAGGAAAATTCAGGTCAGTTTTGGTGCTGGCTTATCATGGCTGAATTATTAATGTTCATAATTATTTAGGACATACAGTATAAGCAATGTAAATTCGGCGAGTTTTTGACCATGGCTGCTCACCCTTGGTTTCTCCAGTTCTCTTTTGCTCTGCCTCTCTAGGCACAGCAGATAGCTTTTAATGAAATTTTTAGTGTTTGAAGTTCAGAAAGAGGTTAAAATTTTGGTTGATGAGATGGAGTCTTTGAATTATATATTCCTTGGATAGACAATCACCAGCCCTTTACTTGTTGCAAACAAATGGAGCCTTTTTCTGCTAAAACTTTGAACTGAAAAGGCACCCTATAGATACTACCTGCTGGAATTTCAGTCATTTGAACGACATGCCTCATCATTGTAGAAGGAAGGGATCTGAAGCTCGCCTTTATTTGGTTTTTCAAATGGGATGTATTGACAGTTTTAATATGATTTTTAGGTACATCTGTCAATGTACAAATGCCATGATCCTTCTTGGCTTCCAAAATATATGTAAAACAGAAACAACACTTTTGACTGATAGTAATAAGCTACATTTAATTTGCAATGGAAACTGCAGTCTAATTAAAAGATGGGAACAGATGATGTAGCAAAGCCTGCAAAATGCCTACACGTCTCTTTCAAAAAAAGAGAATGATGTGTTCTCCACAGAAATGCCATCAAAGTTTCTCCTGGATCTGTCATTATGCTAACTCATGTATTAGCCAGGTTTATACTGAAGTCTGGAATCTCATACTGACGGCTTGAGTTTTGGTATGGAAGTTCTGAATGGCCATAGAATTTGAAAATGGCTGCAGAATTCAGTGTGTTGAGAATGCTGCATAAGGGCTGCCTTTAGAGCCACTATTCTCAGATTGTGTTCAGACATACAAGTGTGCTACAAGACAACACTGTTGAACTGTGAGAACTAAACTCCTTGGAGACTCTAGTAAGCCCAAAATATCAACCCAGAGAAGAGGTTTCCTGCTCCATCTTTGGCTTTGCCTCCTTTCCCAGGACCTCTCTTGTAGTGAGGTCACTTGATTATTTTTTTTAATGAAGAGACATACTTGCCCAAAGAAGGCTCCAGTTCAGATGTGCAACAGATGCAGGAATCCAAAAGGTTAGTTCCTCTGAGGCCAAGGCAGCTTGTGGGCAGAGTGGAGGGAGTGGCACATCCCCAAATTCTGGGACAGTTCCCTTTCTGCTCTGATCATAGGTTACCTATGCTCTAGGTTCCAGGCCATCAGCTGACTCTCAGATTGCTACATTTTTCTAAATCTTCAGGCTAGAAGATGAATCTCAGGGCAAATACTACTGAAATAAGAAATGTAAAACTGAAAAACCATTTGTCCAAACATCCCCAAGTTTGGCACTGAGCAAGAGCAAAGTGTGTGCTACACCCATGCCAAATCTGGTACTGATCCGAAGTCCAGTTTCAAAATTATCATTTATTGTTTGGGCTGCCCCTATTTTTAGAATTGCCTTGTAGAATGTTGATTTGCTCTGGTGCACAATAACACAGTTGCACTATTATGCAGCTATAATGAACTCTGTATACAAAGTGGCTAAAAAGCCTGGGCATGCATTTCCAGAAAGTACCTGAGTACACTGGCTCAGTGTATAAGAGAACTACCCAGTATCAGCAGGAACTTTTCATACTCTAGGTAGTTTATAAATACGTTTGCCTGCTTGTCAGATGGCAAACACAGGCTTCATTTGGAAGTATGAAAGATCTGCTGGAATTATGTCTCTAAAACAGCCATTCTCAATGGGGACCACATGGCTCCCTGGGGGCCCCTGCCACGTTTGAAGGAGGCCACAGACTGGAAACAATTCTCCACACACCACCTTATAGGGTTTGTTATGTGACTTATACAATCCTGGTTCGGCCTATATTTCTTTCATATTGTGTTTGTGGCCATGGTTACAAAAAGGTTGAGAATGGCTTCTCTAGAACACTAATGAGATTTCATCTTGTGATTATGCGCTATCTGTAATGAATAGTTTGGCCTTCAGTGATTGCAAATTTGAGATAAACCTCAAAGGCTAACAGGTACATATATTCCAGATCAGTCTTTGTAAAAACCATAGATACAAATGATTCCAGAGAAGGAGTACAAGGAGTTTCCATTTTTTTTAGGGGGGGGGGAGATGAGTGGAATGACAGTTGAATGCTGGCCCAGTTCATCCAGTTCTAGCACATTCCTCATGTCTATTTATTCTGAGTTGCTTTCTTTGTCACAATCATAACAATGAATTATGTGATGCAAATCTGTGTCACTGCACTAGGCAAAAAAAAAATCAATTTAAGTCAGGTTTAGCATGTTTTTCATCGATGTTTTAAAAGATGACTACATGATGCACATGGCAGCACAGATTGTTTTGACAGAGAATTGCGTTATTTAGATTGGAAGTGAGGTATTTTACTCTTCCTCCAGAAAGTTGTTTGTTTTAACTCTGATGTCCAATTAATCTATTTTGAATCATTTTGACATGTGTAGACACTTCTGTAAATTGTGTCTGTGGGGCTTGCCACTCACTGGTGTGCCTACTGTGCTCCCTCTCCTTCTCCACTTGTGTGTGTGTGTGTGTGTGTGTGTGTGTGTACCTGTGTATTTCCCTTTTTCGCAAGTCTAGAAGTGTGGATCTAGTCAAAATGTCTGGTCAGTTTCAGCCCCATATGGTGTCTCCCTTCTTGGCAAGCCCAGTCAGTTTCAGCACAGCCTCAGTCTCTTCCTCTTCTTCTCCACCCCTTCTGTGTGTACACGTCCGTCCGTCCGTCTGTTTCTCTCTGTGTGTGCCGGATTGCAGGAAAAGCTCTGTTTTTATTTTTTTTTTCGTGTCTGCCATTTTGTTCCAGCATTATTTCAGATAGCAAGAATTTTTTTAAAAAAATTATAATAACACCACAGCAGTAATGGCTAGTGGCTGTGAGAGGCAGACAGAATGAGGGCAGGTGAGGACAAGACAAAGCCTCAAATGCAATGATTCTAAAAGCCCACATAGCCGCCTCAACTGTCGTGAGACAATTTAAAAATGGATTAAAATATTTCCCAAGAGGACATGCACACTGACCCAAAAATCACATGACAACCACGTGATTTTAAACCCAGTTCAAAAACTCTGAACTCTCACCCTATTTATTGCAATAGTTCAGTTGTGAGTTGCTGCATGCAGGTGTCTTCTCACTAGGCTGCCATTTTGGGTAACATCTCTGTGGCAATAGTGGGTTCTGTAGTGATGTTGCTGGTCATCTCTTCTGTGTTATTCTTTGAGGAGGGTCTTTGGTTCAATGGTAGAGCCACTATCTGAAGACAGTCCCAGCTTAGCTCCAAGCCATCTCCAAAAATGGCAGAGCTCTGGGAAGGACTTCTCTCTGAAACTTAGAGCGCACCTCCATCTCACAATACAGAGTAGTAGACTAGGTGGATTAGAAGCCTGACTCTGTAAAGGCAGCTTCATGTGTTCAGTTTTGGAATCCCATTAAGATAATTATACTCTTTGGAGCTTTTCTCATACCAGCTTTCCAGGAAGCTGGTCAGGCTCTGTTGACTGAGAATTAGCACAAGAAGCGCAGTTGCTCAGTTATGTGTCGTGTGTATTGCTTTTCCTGCTTTACTTCTTCTTTGTGTTTATTAATGCTGCAGTGACTGCATTTAGATAACAGCATCCCCAGCTTGCTTTAATTTGTCTCACATATTTGGCAGTCTTACAGGTTCTGTTTTCCTCTGTGTTTTACTGCTCTTCCTGTTCCAGCACAGTTACCAAATTAAAGTTTGGTTTTTGGAGTTAATCCCCCCCCCCTCCCAAATACAGGTAACAAGGAAGCAGTCTAAAGTTTCTGAGAATTAAGGGAGCACAATCAAATTCTCTTTTAAAAACCTGTCAAAATGATAACTATGTAGCAAGCAAACCTCATCTTCCTTTTACATTCTCTCATTCAGTTTACTGACCCAAGTCTGCAGTCTGTCTGTCTGTCTAACACTCCTCAAAATCTAAAACCCAGGGACAATAGAAGGCATTTCTACCCACTCTGAGAGTTGTCCTGAGTTGTCTCAGTGTACGAGTGAAGTCATAAGGAAACCTGTACAATAGACCATGTGTGGTCTTTCCTCCATATCAAGGCTCATCACTGGGATGCAGCACTCTTGCACCCCAGCACACAATGCTGATGGGATCAAGTCGTGCTGATGGTACATGTTACTGCATACACAAATACTTAGAAGTCTGCAGGCAAATATCTAGAAGTGGTATTGAAGGAAGCATGTCACTACACTCTAAGGTTTATTCAATCAGTTACAGTATAATCACAAGGAATGTGGAATCAATATAGCATTTTGTGCACTTGCAGACAGATTGAGTGCTTATGATGGAGCCGGCAAAAGATTCTGTAGCACAAGAGTGGGCAACCTTTCTCCCAGGTCCAAGGGCTGCACCCATGTGCATGTGTATACACTCTTCCCCCACCTTAGCATATGGGGGTGGAGCGGGAGGTGCCATATAAATAATATAAATACACAAAATAAATAAGCCAGTGTAGTGGATAGAGTGAGGGACTAGGACTCAGGAGACCTGAGTTCAAATCCTTGCTCAGCTATGGGAATTTGATGGGGGGTGATGCTGGTTAAAAACACTCTTTGAATATCTCATGTACATGGAAAAACCTATTAGGGTCACCATAAGGTGGATGTGACTTGATGGCACATAACAGCAACTTGTGCAGTGAGATGCCACTGGGTCTCTCCCGTCTTGTAGTTACAACTGACTGCCTAATCATCCAGCAATCAGATGGGAAATTACAGAACCTAGATGAGGAGAAGAGAACGCAACATCCCCATGTACATTCCTCCTCACTATAACCATGCTCTGGAACAGTTTCAAACATCAGGGCCCTTCTTAGTAGCAGAGACATGGATATTAAGGATGTGCACAGCAGAAGCTTTCGTTTTTTTGTTTTGCTTTATTACCTTGTTTGTGGGGGAGGTTCTTTAGTTACCACTTCATTTTGGCTCTTACCCATTAGTTTTTCAAGCAATGCAAAAAGATGGAGGAGAAAGGGCTGCCTGATGTGGCCAGGAGGCATGTGGTGGTGGGAAGGCAAGGAGACGGAGGAAAAAGCTGGGCAGGGAGGCTATTTGTTGGAATATCAATGTGAAACAATTTTGCATACAAAATCTGATAGAGAAAATCTGATGGAAACCCAATATTTTCATGATGCTCCCTTTAGTTAAAAAGGATGAACTGGATTTCAGAGGATCCTTATCAAAAATTAGGGAAAGATTCCAGTAACAAAAATAGGAGCCTTTGCTGCACCTCCTATACCAGCGATGGCAAACGTATGGCACGCGTGCCACAGCTGGCACGCAGAGCCCTTTCTGCAGGCACGCGAGCCATAAGTCGCTGTATCGCTACTCCCCCTGTGCAGCCAAACCTCAGGAGGCGGCTGCAGCGACGGTGCTAGCACCCCGACAGGCGGCGGGCCAGGATCCGGAGCAGCTGGCGCTGGTGGAGGTTGGGCACGATTGGAGGCAGATTCGGAGTAGGGTCTGGAGGCACGTCCATGCCTGGGATTCCCCCTTCCGCTTTTACCCGCTGCCCACTGGTTTGTTTTTTTTTCCAGTTTGGGCACTTGGGCTCAAAAAGGTTAGCCATCACTGTCCTATACACATATAGTTCCAAGGCTATTTAAAAAAAAAGTATTTCCATAGGTATATTGTTTAAAAACTCATATTTCAGCTTCCTTTTTCTCCAAAACTGAAATGTGTAACTTACAGCCAAAAAATCCCTCTAAATCCTACAAGCAGATAGCCTGTGGCACAGGACACTATGTTCTATCCACTACACCAGCAGACCACTGGTCAAAAATTCCTATCTGGCCCTGAAGTGACCGGCTAGTCTCGCACAGAACCTTGAGGGCAGGCGGGTGGGTTGCCATGCCTTCAACAGATGCCTGAGCAAGGGCGGGTTTGCCTTATATATGCCCTTTTCCTGCCCTGCTCATGCGAGCCCGGGCAGCCATTAGGCATCCCAGGCTGCTTGTCTTGCCACCCAAAGAAAGCAGGTAAATTTGTCCCATCCACACAGCAGTTAGGCACATGCTCAGAATGGCACATTCTCAACACCTCTAACAGAGCATGAGGCAGCAACATAAACCGGAACTCAAACCATATGAAATTCAAGTTTCAGTATCTAGTGAGGGTTTGCCCCTATAACTAGAAAGGTGACTAAAAAGTTATAGCCACACTGGAAAATGCATGAAGGTATTGCTTGTCAATTTATGTAATTTTATGTAATTATACCTTGTTATGGGGGAGGAAGTATTACAAGTACCAAGTCATTTTGTAACTAGTTATTTTGAGCAAAATTCTACATGTTTTTACCATGTGGGCAATCAGCCATTATGTGCATGGCCCTATTTATAGCATTTGCACAAGAATACTCATTACCTCCAATGGGCACGGAGAAGCCTCTCTGCCTTCAGTGGCTCAATCTGGTCCTTACATAACTGGAAGCTGGAGATTGTATGGACTCTATGCCTGTAGGACTGTTATACTGCACATTTCCAAATGCATTTTGTCCACAGTCAGTAATTCCTTTCAAGCTCTGTCTGTCTGTCTATTTTGCAAAGTTCTGGTTGTGCACACTCCTCTCTTTTGCTGAATTACAGTAAGAAGCCCTATTCAGTCCTCCTCTAAAGCATGTGGAACTCACACACATTGAGGTAAGTAGGCCAGCTCCATTGCACACGTGAAGTTAACAGTCTGAAGTGAGGCAGACTATTCTATCTGTGTAGCATGTCAGTGTGAGTCAGTGGTTAGGTTCCCATGGAGATGCTGCACAAATAAAGCAGCCTTCTCCTCTTCAGACTGTCCCTTTCAACCAGAAATGACTGAAGGCAAGACTACCCTGCTGCCCCCAATGCATTTGGGTTCTATCTACTTACATAAAAACTGAATAGGGCAAGGGTCTGCTATGAGATGGGGCAAATCTACATAAGCATGTGGAGGGAGTTAAGAAAGCATTGGTAAACACATGTTAGTCCTCTCATAATGTCCATTAATATTTAATATGCATTTCACATTGCCTTTACAACATATCATAAATGATAAATAGGTGTCAATGAATGCCTTGGTGAAATATTTATTAAGTGCTGTGGTTATTGTTATAACCAATTCAGGATCCATTAGTGAAAGTGAAGGAGGGAGGTGAACTATCAAGGTTAGCATGCACAATTTCTAATGAAAAGTGTGCCCCTGAAATTACATTCTGTAAATGATGACATCTGGGTGACAACCTGCAAGTCTGTAATAAATGATAGCCAGCAATGAGATGCTCCATCTTCTGTTTAATGAAGGGACCTCTACCTAATGTGCAAACCTTGTGTGGTGGTAGAAGAAATCCCTTCTCTGCATTCTATGTATGACTATACTAATCACAGTACTTATGAAAAATAGAGCTTTGAAATAAGTTCTGTTGCTAACACGACTCTTGTCTTAGGGACATCTTAACATGGGCAGATGCTAGTCTTTTAAATATTCCCCTCTGATGACATATATACATATTTCATGGTTGTCTGTTCTTGAAATCAGAGAGGATGGGTGAAGTACTGGATGACTGGAGGAGATCTAACATTGCCCCTATATTCAAAAAGGGCAAAATGGAGGAACCAGGGAACTACAGACTGGTCAGCCTGATGCCAATCCAAGGGAAAATTCTGGAGCAGATTATAAAACAGCCACTCTGTAAGAATCTTGAAAACAATGCAGCAATAACTAGAAGCCAACATGGATTTGTCAAGAACAAATCCTGCCAGACTAATCTGATCTCATTTTTTGATTGGGTAACCTCCCTGGTAGACAGTGGGAATGCTGTAAATGTAATATATCTTGACTTCAGCAAAGTCTTTGACAAAGTGCCCCATTATTAGCAAGCTAACTAGGTGTGGGCTGGATAAAACAACTATAAAGTGGATACACAGTTGGCTACAGAATCATACTCAGAGAGTGCTTATCCATAGCTCCTTCTCAAACTGGAAGGAGGTAACAAGTGGTGTACCACAAGTCTTAGGGCTCTTCAACATTTTTATTAGTACTCGGATGAGGAAGTGCAGGGAATACTTATCAAATTTGCAGATGGCACAAAATTGGGTGGAATAGGTCACACCTTGGAAGATAGGAAAAAAATTCAAAAAGATATTGAGAGGCATGAGCATTGGGCTGAAAACAACAGAATGGCTCTGGTGAGGATAATATCCAGAACCAAAGAGACTCTGGGGTGGGCAGAGCAGGGGCAGTTCATATGACCAGGATTTGAAGCTAGATTTTAGGGAGTGGGAGACCACCCAACATTCCCCCCCCCAAAAAGCTAAAAATGGATATACGATGCTCGTATACTTATTGCTCTTGCAAAAAAAGATGGAAATGTTTAGGGTCTACATTTCCCAGCCTTATCATGGGTACAGTTTTGCTTGCTGCCTTGTCATCTGCCTTCATCTACATTGAGACCTTGCAAGCACCCACTTGCACTATTCAGCCAAAGCTCTTATAATTAAAAACGGCAACAGTGATTCTTCAGTACGATCAACAGATTTCTTAGAGTATTAACATCAGTCCTGAAACATTCAGGATAACAACCTGCTAGATCTTTATGCATTTTACACACTTTGCCAGAATCCAATGTCTGTTTCTTTTTTCCTCCCTTGATTAGAGCAGAGCATGTGATGTCTTCTGATCTGCACAATTTGGAAGATTCCCTGCGACAATTGAATTAAACGGTTGATTAAACTTCTGTAATGTTGCAAAAAGGCTCCCATTAAGGTGAAGATGCCCTGCTGAATTTTCCTCCATTTCCATATGGTCATGGTGCTGTTATGGCACAGGTCAGTAGCTGTAATTGGTATTAGCTCTCCTATGGTGCAATCAGATGGCTGTAAAGACGCACGCCTGATCACGCCAGAAAGGGTCAACTTCAACAGAAGCAATATCCCTTAAAGCAACCCTTCGGTCTGCTGGGGAATTGCTCCAGCCTGGCCCCCCAAAATAGAAACCCAAGGCTGGAAAGTATTTCCCTGTATGTCGTGTGATCATCAGGAAACAGATTGCACTGGACTGCTCCACCAGTAGTCAAAAAAGCAATCCATTTCACCATGTGATCACACCCTTAGAGTGTATATGAATTCTCAAACAGGGTGGTTGTTTCAGACCGCAGGTGAACTGAACTTGGGAGCTGCTTTTCCCTACATGGAGTGGTAAATGCTAAACTCAGGCTATAGGAGGATATCTGCGATTACTTCTAGACAAAAAACTCATTCAACCTGAACACCAGTTAAACTTTCTTTGCACTCATGATACAGTACTTCTCCTAGTTGTCCACATGACTCCAGGCTGAAACTGGCATCAACTGTACCAAAGCAGCACCAACAGCTTTATTCTCTGTTCTTACTGTTTTTACACCAATGTTTCATCTTTTTATTCAGCGCTGCTCTGACTCGTAGCTCAAGTGGAGCCTAGACTATGTTGACCCATGCTATTTTATGTTATTTGCAAGCTCTTCTCGTGAAGTAATGCTTCCTTGTAGATGTGTTTCCTTTCATCTCCACTCCATCTCTTCAGGGCTCAGTGCTACTCCCACTTGCTTTATCTCCACTTGACCATCTTTCTCCCATTTCCTTCTTCCATTTCCCCACAGGAAGGGGGAAATCAATGAGAAGCAGCAACACTTCCCCATTCCAATTAATGTAGCAGCCCTAGGATATCAGCTCTGCTACTTTTCACCTTTATTTACTTATTTTTAGTTAAATTTAGTTTTGAGCTAAGGTGAGTAGGAGTATTATAATGAGAGAGGGTCTGAAGCTTCAAAATATCACAGTATTGAATTTTCATTTCTCAATTTTGCAAGATGAAGAAATATTTTGTAATTATGCATAGTAGATAGTAGTAGGTGACATTTCTTGGGAAATATCTTTTTATCTTTTAAGACTGGGCGCCCCTGTGTTTCTCAAGAGTTGATCTCTAGCTGATTTACCAATGATCTCAGGAGGCCAGTGAAGCTTTGCAGATGAGATCAGCCACAGTCAAGAATAGCTTTAATGCCACACACCCCCACCCAACAAAACAAAATTCAGCAAAGATCTCTCTCTCTCTCTTTCTCTCTCTCTCTCTCTCTCTCTCTCTCTCTGCTGAATTTTGTTTTGTTGGGTGGGGGTGTGTGGCATTAAAGCTATTCTATTTTTATTATATGTATTCTATTATATATATTGTACAGGGCGCCTCCCATGTTTTCTAAAGATTTAGGATCAAACACAGCTGATTTCCTCTGTGATCTTAGGAGATCAGTGAGCTTGTGCTGCCAGCAGGAAAGGGGAAACTTGATAGAAACTTCAAGTGTTGACACTAAGAGAAGCCCGTAAGACATCAATAAGGAATAGGGCTTTCTCGGCAGTGTCACCCTCCCTGTAATGCCCTCCTGCAGGAAATATACCAGGTGTCTTCCCTTTGAACCTTTAATAACCTTCTAAAAATGGAACTTTTTAGAGAAGCATTTGGGGAGGCCCTCTTTAGTTAAGGGAGAGACAAGGAGAGAAGAAAAAGGAAAGTATAATAATTAGAATTATTGCCTTATTGCCAGTTTTATTGATGCCTGTTCTGCTGCGTAGTACTTATAGTTACTTACAGCCTTTGGTTGTAGTTGATTGATTGTATAATATATTTGTCTGGTGTTTTGTTGTAAACCACCCAGAGTAGCTGGTATATGGTATAAAAAAATCTAATAAAAATAAAAGTCAAAGTCAAAAAAGTAGAAGCTGGGAAGATTCATTGCTTTATGAAGTGGTGAAGGCAGAATGGGCAATACCTAAGTATCATATCATTGGCCGTGTAGGATTAGCGCCAGACCATTATTTAGCAAAAACAGGTGGCAAGAGGTGATGAAGTTGCTCACAAAGAAAAGCCACACTCTGATCAATTGCTGTAGCACAGGCATGGAAATATGAAAAAATAAAATAAAAGAGGAATGTTGCAATGTAATGAAATAGGTAAATATAGATATGAGAAGGTTTGAGGATGGTGCCTTAATAAAGTCATGATATCAACATTTTTTTTCTCAGTAGCTACTCTGGTTAGAGAAGAGTTCATTCTTTACTTATCAAATCAAATATCCAAGTAGCCAGACCTAACCTACTGGGGTTCTTGTTATGTGCCATTAATTCAGTTCCCATTTATGGTGACCCTATGAATTAATGACTTTCAAAAGGTCCTATAATTAATAGCCCTGCTCAGGTCTTGCTATGGGTTACTTCACTGAGTTAATCCATCCCTTTTTAAGTCTTCCTCTTTTACTATTGCCTTCAACACTTCTGAGCATTGTTGTCTTTTCTAATGATGGTTTTTAAAAAGTATTATTGTCATGATACATCCAAAGAGCCCCAGTTTAGTCATTTTAGCTTCTAGTGAGAGTTCAGCCTTGATTTGCTCTAGAACCTGCTTATTTGTCTTTTGGGTGGTCCATGGCATCCATAAACCTTTCCTCCCACTTCACATTTTGAAAGAATAAAAATGTTCTCATCTGTTTTCTTCATTGAAATCAAGTTTCCTTCCTTCATGCTTCTCATGTTCCATGTTCCAGTTATATATGTCACACAGCATCATATTTTCCTTTTGTCTCTGTGCACACCAGCAGCTAGCCATCCTTTTGGCTTTAGCCAGGTCGCTTCATTGGTGATAGTGCTATTTGGACTTATCCCCTGCTCTTCCCTTGTAGCTGCTTGAGTGCCTTCCAATCTGTGGATGTCATTTCTCAGCACTAATTCTTGCTTCATTTTGGATTGTCTCATCGTAGGGTTTTAGAAGTATAAAGTATTCAGAAGTGATTTACCATTACTTTGTGCAACGCTGTTGTCTATGAAAGATCCTCCAGCATTGCCAGCTTCCACTACTGCTGCTGCTGTCCAGAAGCTGCCCTTCTAGAATTCCTCCATCCTATAATCGATGGAACTTTTCATTATCTTTTGCTGATGTGGGTATCAGTTCAGAAAATAGGTGGATGCCTTCAGTCTTGTTTATTGGCTTTAATCATTCCAGCTTGGGTGACCCTGCTAGAAGTCTACATTTGTACTGGAGTCTGGCCTCTGTACATTCTTGCTCTCAGCTTCTCTGACATGTTCAAACTCTCTCACATGTATCCATCAGAGGGAAGCTACTAGGATAGTGTTGATAAAAGTTAAAATCAAATTTCAAACTCTTTGCCTGCAGCTACTGGTGCCAAGAGAACTATGACAGATAATTACATGCTTTATTGCCTTGTATTCAGAGCATGGAGCAGTTGCTGTTCTCGGAACCCGGTGCCAGCATGGCTTTTTCCTAATTCTGTTTCAATTTGTAATATTCCCTGGAGCATCCGGGTCCCCTCCAAATGCTGGCCCTGATGGGCCTTTGTCACAGTAATCTAACAGAGCATCCTCTGTTCATCTTCCAGGGTGCTGTAGACTGACCAGTAGTTTCACTGGTCCAAAAATCTGTAATCTACCCTGGACTTGCCAGAATGTGGAAGTGCCACAGAGCATTCTTTTGCCTTTAGCACCCGACAGCTGGAACCAGGGCTTTATCTCCTCCGTGTTAGTTTTGTTCATTGCTGATAATGGCAGTGCTTTGACTTCTGTCTCAGCTTAATGAAAACAGCCATGGCTCAGATCCTCTGCTGATGGGAATCTGCACAGTTTCTTTGCCTTAAATGGACTTCGGCTGACAGGCTTCAGTGGCAGGATCGTGCTCAGTGATGTGAGTGGAAGGAAAAAGAATCCTTTTGGCTTTCTCTGTCAGATATACAGATACATAGAAGGAAGCTCTCCCTATTCTTCACCTGCCAGCTGGTGATGAATGGGTGAGCTTTTTAAAGGCTTTTTAAAATGAGCTGGGTGGCTGAGGGTTTTTGTTTTAGCTTTTTAAATCAAAGGATGGGTGGAACTGTTTCAGCATCCCATCAGTTTCCTGCTCATCTTGTGTATTATCATTCTTTCGTATATCTAGGATTTCCATGCTTCTGTTCTCCAAAATCCAGCTAACCTGATGTGCGCATCATGAAAACTAAGCAGCCTTATTTCCATACTATGCAAATCTCCACATTATGCAAATTGGTCACATTAATTGTTGCATTGTTCTTTTACCAATGTGTTTCAGTCTTGGCGTCATTTACAAACACTGGTCTCAGACAGCATGTATAATGTATTGGGTAGGAACACTAGACTTTAGAGACAAAACTTCAGATCTCCAATTACAGTCACAAAATTGACTTGTGCCAATCAGGATCTTTCAGCAAGCTTTGGGTGTGATAAGATGGCACTTTAACTTGTGTTTTGGATCACTTTTGTCATAGTCAGGTTCAATCCATTTCCTGGCAACTACATGACTTACTGGTAATTGTGAACCAGCCTGACCCTTTTCCATGGGTAATACAGCAACCCTAATACAGCAAACAGCCACCCAATACCACAGCCTACCCCACCACCCCCTTCCTTTCCCTACCTTAGGCCCCACCCCACCCCCACCGACACCTTCTTACCTTAATTGCTGCCGCCGAGGTCTTCTGGCCTCGGAGACACGCATGTAAAAAGGGAGAGTGGCTGCCCTTTGCAAAGATGGTGGCTGCAGCTTCATTTAGGGTATGGAAGCTGCAGCTGCCATCTTTGCAAAGGGCAGCCTGGATTCCCTTAGCCTGCCTTAAGGGAATCCAGGCTGCCCTTTGCAAAGATAGCAGCTGCAGCTTCCCTACCCTAAATGAAGCCACAGCTGCCATCTTTGCAAAGGGCAGCCACTCTCCATTTTTACACGCCGTGGCTGCGAAGGCCTGATGGAGATCTCTGCAGCAGCTATTAAGGTAAGGGGGTTTTAGTGGGAGCTAAGGTAGGGAAAGAAAGGGGCTGTTGGGGTGGCTGGCTGTGTGTGTGTGGTGGCTGCCTATCAGCTTCTGATCAGCTGATCGGCGGCCGGTAGGCAGAATGGGCTTCTGTGCCGTGTGGTAAACTCTCCTGGGGGGGACCCAATTTGTGGGTGAATAACTGGGATGTCCAATATCCAATCTTCACCAAAGTTGGCAGGTGTGTTGGGGAAAGACATAGGAAGCTCCGTTGTGATTCTGGAGTCTCTAAGTACCTGGGGGGAGCTTTCCTGGAGGGGTCCTTTTTGTGACTATATAACTCGGGCGTCCATAATCCAATGTTCACCAAACATTCAGGAGTTATAGAAAAGCGTCTGAGGATGCTTCCTTGCAAATTAGGTGTCTCTAGGTGGTTGCAGTCCAGTTTTATAGCTGTTTAAAACAAAGATGGATTGACGGATTGATTAATCAAAGAATATTCATACATTCGTATCCGTTGATCCGTTAACCTTGACAAATAGCGGATCAAAATGAATCACCATTTTTTTTATTTGTCCCCATCTCTAATGAAAAGTCTTTATTTTCTGGGGAAAGATACAAAACACACACACTAAATCACAACCCTCCCCACCAGAGACCAAACCTCAACTTTTCAGGACAATATGGTATCAATATTTCACCTTCCAGTTTATTGCTTATGTACTGCCATGACCTTCACCAAGTACCATTTTCCTGCCACTCTCCCTAAATAAAGAGGTCAAGAAAAGACTGCCTGTCAAATGTTTCAAAGAGCAGATTTATTGTACTAGTAAAACCTTGTGAAGTAAGGTCTCCTTTCTCTTTATCCCCTTCTGTTTTGTTTTGCCTCAGGGATAGGTGAGTGTGACTATTATGTTTTTTATTCTGAAAAAAAATGCATTCATGGACTGAAGTTGATGCTTTTCTGACTTGGAAAGCTCTTTAGTTCATATGGATTCACTGCTCACTCTCTCACACTATCTCATCTTAATTTTCATGTCTAGGGTTTTGTTTTTTAAGTTAATTAATGAACAAATGGAAAAGTTTGTGTGCAAAGCCTGCATTCTTTTTCTTTTTCAAAACACTTACTTAACAGTTTGTTTTATAACTCATCTCTGTAAGGTCTCGTGCTCAGTGGGCTGAACAAGCAAGAGAAAGAAACCAAGAAGGTGGTTATATTGCTTTTTTTTAAAACCTATTTAATTTGGGTTTAGCCTTCTTTGGATCATTGTAAAACAGGTGAATACACGATTCATGTGTAAGAGTGGATTAATCTGACAGGGAATTGTGGGTTTTTTTTGGAGTGGCAGAGAATTTCTTTACCAGAGGGCCATTTATTTTAAAGTGGATGTGGAATCCACTCATTTGAATTGATTCCTCCTCTGTGAATGGCTCTGTCCACATTAAAGTCAACCACTTGCCCATTGTTGTTGTGTTAAAAGCAGGGGGGGACAAGCTGGGTCACCAAGCAGCCTGCAGGAGCCCCCTGCAGCTGTAGCTCTCTTGCCCAAAGTCCTGGGGTGGGGGGACAGATGAGGCAAGATCAATTGAAGGAGGTGTCTCTTCACTGAGCCAGGAGCTGAAAGGCAGGCATTGAGACTTTTACTGGTATCACCCACCTCTGTTTTTAAGTTTTATACAAGAACCACATGCCCCTTTGCCTTTTTGTTCAGGTTCTTTAATTTTATTTAACCTTCCCTCCCCCCAAAATGAAAGTTCCTTGGACTCTAGCAAAATAGTACTGCTGATAGTGACAGTTTATATAGACAAGATTTTCCTGATACCCATGAGGACTGGAAGCTTACTAACCGCAGCAATGAAAATGCACCTGTTCTGGGATCCAAGTTAAAGTACAGGTTTATATAATTATTGGCTTGTATGGTGGGGTTGAGTTTGCAAAATTCCCACTGTGCCTCCTTGACAGAGACTGGACTAAGTAATCAATAGGGCCCCTTCCATGTCTGCAGTTCTAAGATTATTATGATTTATTTTTATATTATTTACAACTTGGAGAGCTTGTTTTTACATTCTACTTTTAGGAGTAGCTTTCAGGATAGAAAGTTCTACAACAGACGGTTGAGTCATCTCTTTTAGAAATGAGGGGCTTTGGGAACAGATGGCTCCGGTGAAGCAGTAGTTGCTCCGGCTTCTTGTAGCTTCCTCCCTAAACTTAAAGGTGCTTATTAGAGATGGGCACAGACCAGTTCATCCCAGTTTGTAAAGGCGGCAGCACAGGTGCTGCTGCTGCTCCCTTCCCTGCCTCCTCTGGCTTTAACAGCCACTCACCAGACTCAGCTTGCTTGTTTTTTCCCACCTCCTTGGCTAATCTCCTAGTCACGAGCAAGAGCACAGGATTCTCTGCCCTGCCATTTTGCCTGAGTGGGAGATCAGCCAAGAGGACAGAGCAGAGTAGCCTGACCTGTTGCCAGTACTGGAATATCAGTTGAGGATCGTGGAGGCTGGGACTGGTGAGCGGCTGATGGAGCCAGAAGAGGCAGAGGAGGTGAGCAGCAGCACCTGTGCTGCTGCCTTTATGAACTGGGACGAACCAGGACAAACTGGTTCATGCCAATCTCTAGTTGCTTATTTTATGACACCATAAAGACCCTGGGCTGAATAGTGACTGCTTTTTCCCCATGTATGTACTTCTTGCCAGTAATATGACCAGTTTGCAAGACTGAATTTAGTGTATGGAAAGCGGGTTGAAAAAACAGAAGCTCTGAGTACTAATGCCCCAGCGCATTGCTAATATTGTTATGTTCTGTCAATTCAGAAATGACTTATAGTGATCCTAATAGAGCTTTAGGAGCACAAGGGGACGTGGTGGACAAGGGGACGTGGTGGCGCTGCGGGTTAAACCGCAGAAGCCTCTGTGCTGCAAGGTCAGAAGACCTGCAGTCGTAAGATCGAATCCACGCGACGGAGTGAGCCCCCGTCACTTGTCCCAGCTCCCGCCAACCTAGCGGTTCGAAAGCATGCAAAATGCAAAATGCGAGTAGATAAATAGGTACCACCACAGTGGGAAGGTAACGGCGTTCCGTGTCTAGTCGCGCTGGCCACGTGACCACGGAAGATTGTCTTCGGACAAACGCTAGCTCTATGGGTTGGAAACGGAGATGAGCACCGCCCCCTAGAGTCAGACATGACTGGACAAATTGTCAAGGGGAACCTTTACCTTTACCTAATAGAGCTTTAAGGTAAGTGAGATAATTAAGGAGTGGTTTTACCAGTTCCACACACCCAATGAGTTTCCATGCTAAGCAGACCTCCTGAGTCTTAGTCCATCACTATGCCACACTGGGTTAATACAGAGAGAAATATTTATGGAAATTAAAGATGAACACTGAGATGTAACACAGAGGAATTCTTGGTTACTGCTTGGGTTGTCAAATATTAGAATGCCACCTGAAATTTCAGGGAATTGCTATGCTTCCCCCAGGTCCCCAGGCAGTCTGGCACACCTCAGGATGAGTGATGCTAGTGAAGGAGGAGAAAGCTAGATCTCTCCATGGAAGGTAGCTGCAAGGCTGGGACACCCATCTCTATCCGTTGCCAGCCGGTGCCAGCGCTAATGGGTTCAGTGTAAATGTATTGGTATGTTGCACATGCCCAAAGTTGGCCCACCAAACAGCCAGGAGTGGAATGACTGGAGTGAGGAGAGACAGTGGGTGCATGCATTTGGGCCCAATGTGATACTAGGAACAAATTTTGCATTCTGCGTCATCAGCCTGGGTGTTGTTTTGTTTTGTTTTTTTGCATGGACTCTGGCTGCTCTAGCATCACAGGGCCCAGAGAAAATAAAACCATTACCAGTAGCCTGGTGGTGAAACTTCCACAAGTTTTATCAGAAGTGCAGCACCTCAGAAATTGTCCCATGTATCATGTGAGCAAGGAGGCACAATCACTGTGGCAACTACTATAGTTACTGGATACATTTCATGAGGACATTAGACATTGGGGGCATCATGTATTTGCACTGCTTATCTGAATGCCAACATGTTCTAGGAAAGAGGCTCAGTTTTCTTGTGGAGACAGTGTATTGCCCTGGGCCAGCATATTGAAATTAAATATTATCAGTGCATGGAGGCAGCTTTGGAGCGGTATTTCTTGAGCAATGCTCCCATGCTGCCCACCTTTTTAAAATCATCAAGTCATGCTTAAACTAGCTCTTTGGACAGCAGCTGCCATGCTTTGCTTTTAAGAGAATAAAATAGCTTTGAGATCCAATGTGGTATAGCAGTTGGACTAGGACTCAAGAAACCTTGGGTTCAAATCCCTTCCTCAGCCATGGAAACTCACTGGCAAGGTGGCAATGGCAAACCACTTATGGAACATTTCACATACCTTGAAATGATAGGGTCAGTATTAGTCAAAAGTGATTTGACAATGCATAGACAGAACAAGACATATTCGCAACAAAAACAAAAGGCAAAGAAAAGGTCACCAAGTGGAGCACACAGACGTAGACAGAAGGGGCAAACAGGGAACTGACAGGACACAACCGTCCTAGAATTGTGTTTTTTTATATATAGAAGCAGTGCATGTGTGTGCACTGCTTTATCATTCTTGCTTTCTAATGTGATTAATTTATCATGTAGTGTGGCAGCCAGTGACTTTCCTTCTCTCTGTTCCTTCCCAACAAATCCACAGAAAGAAGCCAAAACAAGCCCCTGGTTCTTCTTCTGTTTTGTTGAGAAAGGAACAGAATAGAGAAGGGAGCAGCCAGTCCGAAGTGAACCCCTACCTGGCAAGCCAGGGTACTGGCAGATCCCTCCTGCGCAAGTGCATTCACAGAAAATAAGTTCTTATTTTTAATGCTGTGTCAGCTCACCCCCAAACAACTGTATAATCGAACACCACTCGAAGCTTGTGTTGACCTTAGAGCCTTTTGACTAGTGACATTTCAGACTGCCAATTTTTTTTCCCCTCCCAGTACTTGCACCTTGGCAGATAAGAGTGACCTGAATTTCTAGCTCTGGGAACCTTCACCAGCTGTCATTGCCCATTAAGCAGAACCCTTAGGAAACAAGCTATACAAGAGCTTACTCTGATGCTAAGCTCTTCACTTTGCACAATCCATGAGCATTCCCAGGGACATATTTTCTCTTCAGTTTCTCGCCTTTTTCCCGCCCCCCGCCCCCAATCCTTTTAAAACAGGCATTTCCTTTCTGAGTTTTGTAAAACAAATGAAGTGACTTCCTCCTGAAACAGCAGCTGAATTAGCAAAACTAAATATTTTTTTCAACCTGACTGCATGCTTCTGTTCTTGGATTCAGTCTTTCTTTGTCATCCATTATTTCTTAATAAGTCACAACAGAATCACTGGAATGCATGTAAACAAGGGAAACACAGACTCCCTCTTCAAGATAAAAGTGGATTAATGGCATTGTCCCTTTTACAAGAACAGATTGTGTTAAACAGCAACTCTGGATGCTTTGTCTTAAGCAAATTGTAGCTATCTATTGTTCAATTTGGTGTGTGGGTGTGGGGAAACATATGGTAAATGTCTGCAAGGTCATGTGCGAATTCAGATCTGTAATCATACCCGCCAAGTAGTCAGTGGTAGGTAGATGTGGCTAATCATTATTTGTAAACCTGAAATATAGATGTACAAAAATAGACATTAAAAATTAAGTCTGCAAGGCTTATAAGAGCAACATGGTACAATTATTTCCCCCCCACCCCAGACATCAAAGCCTGTATCTTATTTTGTTCCCCTTTCAGTTTTCTCATTAAACTATTGCAGTTCATATTTTGAGCTGCTGTTTGTGATGTAAGCACTCCTAAATCTCAAATTTAATTTTAAACAAATTCAAGATCTGGACCAAAAGTTTTTGATTCTCTTTACCTTTTAAATTGAGGTCATAGGATGACAGGTATTCTGGGAAATCTGTGTGGGAAACATTTTGTTTGGCCTAGGAGCTGAATCATAATTGGGGATTGTAATTCAGGGGGGCTGCATTCCAGTACTGGGTAGGGTGAAGCACAAGGGTAGAACCAAGGGCTGAAGCAAAGTAAGCAGAGCCAAAGGTTAAAAATTTGGATAATTCCCAATCACATATACAAAGCACAGCTATGTTCAATGCATGTGTGCTCATGAACAAGCACCAGGGCAACAACTTCTTGGCCTGCAAAGCATAGCTTGGTGTTGTGTAACAGTCACTAAGGTTGCAAAGCACAGCTCAGTTCTATGCTACATTTAACCTTTAAGTATCCACAGTTCAGTGCTCTCTTATTTCTGAACATTGAAGGGAATTACTGCAGAACAAGCTTGCAGTAGAGATAGGGAAGTTTTGTGACCTACATCCAGCCTACGGGTTGGAGGTTCTACATCCCTGAATTATAGGATCTTGGCCAGACTGAGTGTTAGATTGCACCCCCGCCCCCGAGCTCTGTTAAATGAAATCCTTCCAACTAAGCATCTCTTCTTGGTGGCGAATAATAAATGAAACAAAAGCCAAAACTAAAAATGTGCTTTAGGTCTGGAATTTATTCAGAAAAGAAAGCAAACTGGGTGTATTTGTCTGTTGCCAAACCAATCCACAGCAAATAGAGGAAGCCACAATCGGCACTTAGATTGAATTGGAAGTATTGAAGTGCTTACTTTGGTTCTACCAAGGCTCAAAATGATGAAAATACTGTAACAGAAGCAGGAAATCCAAACCAGAAGGAGACTGACAGTTTAAGCTCCAATGAAAAGCCTACGCTCTCCTAGACGTTCCAGTCACTGAGCCCAGGGAGAGCTCAGGTTGACCAAATAAATTCCCTTGTCCCTGTGACTGGCGGACATTTCACATCTTAGAAGGGCAAGGGAATGGTGGTTTTAGTCTGTTAGAGGTTGCTGTTCATATCACTTTCATTTTCAGTAGAGTGGATGGGTAAGCACTGGACAGGGTTTTTCTTCTTTTCTTTTAGCCAACTGTAGATCTCAGTCCAGTCAACTGTGTGTGTGAATATGCCATTGATGTCTTCTTCAGTCTCTTGTGGATGATTTGAATGGGGTAGGTTGCAGTGGTAGCATTAGGAATAGGACCTAAGCTATCCCTGCTCCCTCAGTTTTGTGCTTTTCCTTTCTATGCTTGCCGCTGGCTTTCATTTTTTCAGGACTCTACCTTTTTCTCTTTTTAAGCTGTTCATGTCCGTATTCCAGATGCTGCAGATGAGAAATATGACACATAACTCTGAATCTGATCTGAAGAAATGAATAATAATTGAAGCATGTGAGCAGTGCTCATTTTCCCATTTAGTGCAAAGCCTAGGCCTCCCTCACTTGTGGTCTAGGATGTCGAAGGGCAGGAACTGGACAAGGAGTAAATTGCACAGTACCAGGCAGAAGAAAGGAAGGAAACTAACTGGTAGAAGCATTGCCTGAATACTGGAGGTTGAATAGTGGCTGATTTCCCCTCCATCCCGGGTCAGAGCACTTTATTTTCCCCATTTTCATGTTTTTTCACTCTTCAGGCACACACAAATATATACTTATACTCTGAAATATTCAGACACAAATTGAATCAGATGAGCTACAAATCAGCTTGAAGCAAATCACCTGCTATTTGTAAGACAAATAATTAAGTTGAAGATATTAGCACACACATAGTCTAAATCCAATTGCTAGTTCTAACTAGAAAAGACCTGCTGAAGCTATAGGATTTGTACAAATGTCAATGTGCTGTCCTGGAATTTATTCACCAGGCCTACTCTAGAGAATTTGGGCAGACCAAATCAGTTTATCCTGGCCTTTTGCACTGAACTTAGCCTACTTGGTATTTATTATTTTATTTTGTTAATTTTATTTATAGATAGTTTTTTAGGCAGCTGCCTAAATGACCTCACAAGTCAGCTGCGAAAGAAAATAAAGTAGTATGTACAGACAAAAGTGTGGCAGAAATACATCATATTCACCCACTCATGGATCAAAAGACTGATAGGGAAGGAGGAATGGAGGCTACATTGTGTTGCTTGAGTATTCATTGAGCTCTTGAAAACCACAAGGTATTTTCAGGGAAAGCTGTGGAACACACATACGTCCGCACTTGCTTCCTATCCCTCTGTTATCTGTACATTGTCAAGCTGAAAACTCCTTGGGGCAGGAGCTATCTGTTTTGTTTCTTAGACTGCTGAATCTTAACACACATTGATGGCATTGTATATGTAATAACCTGAGGACTGGGAAAATAACAAGTATTGTGCTCTCGATGGTGGAAAAATGTTGCTTATGTTGAGAGAAGAAATCACCTTGTTCAGCCTTGCCTTTAGACTCTCTTTTTGAAGGACAAAAAGTATCTCATGATGACTTGAATCATGTGCCAACTTGCCAACCACAATTTCTGTACCTCTGCACTAAACACAATCTGCACTGAATGTGGCACTTGAAATATGTGTTAGTGCTTCTTGCCTGGGGCTCTATCAGACACCAGAGGTTACAACTTGTGCAAGCCTAATCTTGAGGCAGTAGGTGAATTCTCTTGTACTCATGTTCCTGAGACATCCACTTCCAAGGTAATTACTATGTCTATTATCAAATAGCAGTTGAAAATGTCTAAAAATAATGAGATCCATCCAGCGGCAGCTCCCACAATGCCGAATGAGGCAAGCACCTCAGATGACAGATGCTTGGGGGCAGCATTCCTCCTGAACCCCTCAGCCATGCCACTGTCTTGGAAGGCACAGCCTGTGCTGCACACTCTCATTAGGCTGCTGCCCTCAGGGTAGTGTCTTGCCAAAGAACCGACCTGGTTTTCCCTGTTGAAGTAAGTTTTGAATGCCAGTCCATTTTGCTTCTATATGTGGAATGGAAGGAGGTACCATTTAGTCCTTTCCCTCAGGCAACAAAATGCCTAGGGCAAGATTTGGATTCACCTGAGGTATAATCATAAATTAGTGTGAGGTGTGGGAGTAATTTGCTAATGGCATGAAATGAATGGTTTAAATACTCCTCTGCTCTTATTTCGTGTGTAACCTGCTGAATACAAAATGGATCTGAAGAGCATGCTTTAAATTTCCATCTGCTCTTCTTGAAGGAATGTTCTTCCCAACAGGGGCACCTCACTGGGATGAGCTGCAGGGTCATGGTCATTTGTCATTGTTCCCCACCCCTTCTTGAGCTCTGACACAACAGATGGAAAGTCTGTGGGCTAATTAATCTGTTTTCCATGACATGTCTTTTGGCAGAAGGTTCAGGAAATGCATTGTATCAAAATAAATGCTCCCGCCCTCCCCTTTGCAAAATAGCTGAGTAACATACTCCCTCACTGAACACAGGCAAGGAGGTAAAATTCTGTACAAGAAATACAAGTGAGGAGAGATATGAATATTTATATAATGATGTTAACTTAGTGCTGGCTAATGCCTGTTGGTGGGAATGCTTTAAGCTTTAGAAACAGCAGAGAAGGTGCTGCAGCTGCATTACTCCAATGACTGGAAAAAGACATTGGTATAATGGTGGTGGTCTGGTGGTGATGGTGACATTTCACAACTAACAAAATGCCTCTATAAAAATACACTTGGCACTATAGCTGATGTGAATGGGTGTGTGTTCAACTCATCTTTTCCAATCAGGTAGTTTTGCCTTCCCATTTTAAACCTTCTTCTCCCCTGCTTCCTGTCGGGTTGTCACCTTTCATCTGTCAGGTCTCCAAGGCCTTTGAAAGCTGGTAGATGGGTGGGGATTCATTGGAATCCCAGGTTAACCTGGGATTTGTGATCATGCAAATAGATACAAGGCAAAAAGGCCAAGCTGGTGAAGGAAGTGGTGATGTCACAATGGCCTGTGTCCCAGAGGTTTCTTTTCCCTTAAACCCTTTTCACATGGAACTCAAATAAATGGACAAACTATATTGAAATGGTCCTTGAGATCCCACCATTATTTAGGTATAGGTGACAATATCTTTAGCCCTGTCTCCATGTAATGCAGCTCCCCTTGGCCCAGCAGCCATCATTTAGGTGCAGTGGCTTCCCAAGGTCCTAGAGTCATGAACTCAAGAAGGGGACTTGGCAGTTGTTCTTATGACCATTGGACATGGGGGGCGGGGTGTGCTGGCTTGGTAGTTCTCAAAATATGGTAGATCACTCTTTCTCCTCCTCCTCTATTCTTGTGACTTCTTCTACTGCATAATTATGTATAACAACATCAGTGTTCACCATACTTTACATAATGCTAGAGGACATGTTGCTGTCCCAAGGAGTCTGAAACCTCCAAACTGAAAATTACTGGAAGGATGACTGTGTTATGGTGTGTCTACACAGCAGGCAAAATGCACTTCAATCCACTGTTAATTTGAACCCGAACAGTTCAGTTTCCCCAGGTGAACTCAGTTTAGCTGTCCCTTCTTTGCAGCTTCTTAAGGCAGTTTTTAGCAGTAGTCATCCGGGCATTCAAGTGCCTCTTTGCTTCTTCTCTCATCACCCTTCCAACCACCAGCACTCTTGCATACACTTTTCTACATTGGCTCAAGCTATCACACCACCTGAACCAAAGAGAATGCAGTCAATTGCAAATTAAGTAGATGTTGCAACAACAGAGGAAAAAAGTACCAGTTGGGGGTAAAACTCCAGGCTGAGTTGCATTAACTTGTGTATTGTGCAGTTAATGGGAAAAATACGAATATACCTGTCCCAGTTCTAGAGCAATTCTCAAATTACATGTCAGAGGATATATTTGCAGTGTTGCAAATGGAAAAGTTATGTGTCTTAGTAATGGACTAGATGTGAGGAGGTAATAAGAGGTCGGGAGGAGAGGGAGTTAAAGATAATGCCAAGACATCATACTTACACAGCTGGTGATGGTTGTTGTAGGTTTTTCGGGCTGTTTGGCCATGTTCTGGAGGTTTTTCTTCCTAACGTTTCGCCATCATCTTCAAAGGACAGGAGTTAGAACTCTGTCTGTGTTCTGTTGTTGTGTGTGGCATAGTTGAGTATTTGTAGCTGTGGGATCAGCTTTTTGTCCTTTTTTTTTGGTCTCCCCCCTTATCACAACAATACATCCATAACAAAAACACCCTGATCACCATATTCACCCAATCTCCTGAAAAGGACAAAAAGCTGATCCCACAGCTACAAATACTCAACTATCCCACACACTACACCAGAACACAGATAGAGTTCTGTCCTCTGAAGATGCTGGCCACAGAGATTGGCGTAACGTTAGGAAGAAAAACCTCCAGAACACGGCCAAACAGCCCAAAAAACCTACAACAACCATCTGATCCTGGCCGGGAAAGCCTTCGAGAATACACAGCTGGTGATCTTTGTGGGCTAGGGAACAATGAGAAATTCATGGAAGGTAAGCTTGCCCAGTACATGCTTCCTGGAACCAAACACAATTTGTGCTTGGAAACCTATACATTTTAAATGTTGTGATATGCACAACAAAATATTGTTCTTAAGAAAGCATTTGAAAAATCCATACATATGAAAAATGTCTACTTTTGAAAAATGCACAGACACATTCTTTGGGAGAATGCCTATCTTTTGAGTGAAGTTTGCAAATGTTTCAGAGTTAATGGAAATGTCCAGAACATTTGCATTAGGTGTCAAGACAATGCATAAGAGATATAATTTGACTAATGAGGAACACAGTTTGCTTTTCATCTGGCTGATGCACAAAAACTCTTGTGAATCCTGAACTAGTTAAGTGCTTTTTGGTAACATGGGGATTCCCTGTCTTTAAAAAATAAACATTACTAATTAGCACAGTAACAAATATGGTAGCTTTTATTGTAAGGCTAAGGTAATGCAATGGCTTCACTTGTTGTCACTCATTAACAAGTACCAACCAAATCACAAAGTATACGTAAATTACCACCTCTCTGGAATAAATTCTAAATTAATAACATTCTCTTTGCTGTGTGAAAACAAACACTGTTTAAGTGGAAAGTAGTTGTCAAGAGATTCTCAGCCAACTGACAAATACATAGTTCACAGGGAAAGAAAAATATAGCCTCTAATGCTAATGTAGTCATGAGCTTTGTTTTTATCCATAGCTTTCCTCCTGCTTGCCATTTCCAGAGACAAATTTTGAAAAGAAGATAAGCAACAAAACTCTCTCTCTCTTTTTTTAAATTTAAAGACCCTTCCTGTTCCTTGAGTTGGGGATATTGGGCTGTAGCCAGAACATAGAAGGATGGAAATGGATGCTAATTTTACTTCTTCTGTCAGCATGCAAAATCTTCCCTTCCCTTTTCATTTCTGTAGGTTGCTTGGCCCTTTAAGACCTACAAACCTTCTTTTCTCAGGTCATAACATTTTCTTTCCAGAAGCCAGGGTCCCCAACTTAACCAGGGACCCCATGTGCAGTACAGTGGCTCCTAGAAGAGGGGCAATGGCAGCTGCTGCCATTCTCTTGGCATTGTACGGAGCCCGCCAGCAGGCCCTGCAGCACACCACTTGGTCAGCCAGTCAGCAGGAGCCTGGCTGGCTGGGGCAGGTAGAACCTCTTTGGCAGAGCAGAGAAGCACAGTCTTCATTCCAGTCTGCTGTGTGGTTACATGTGGAGCTCCTGGGTGCCTTGCTGTTAACTTGTTTGAAGACACTGAGCAAAGAGCATCAGGATCTAAGAAGCAGAAAAAGTAATGATGAAGGAAAAAAATGAGGAAGCAGCAGCTGAGAATGTGGCAGCAGTGCTAAAGAAGGGGCAGTGACAATGAAGAATGCAGTGACAGTTTGAGGCTCCAGGAAGCCTAGAGAAGCTCATGCGACACTCAGAAACAACTGGAATCATTTGGGGTGTGTGACTTGCCCTCCGCCCAAATATACTAGGCTACTCAGACCTGGTGTAACTAGGGTCTTGGACAAGCTTCCTCCCCTCAACATATATGAGCATCCGTTAATTGGCAAAGTAGAAGAAAACATTCTGAAAGATGCCAGTGACAAATCTCTCATATGGATGTGATACGTTGATGACATCTTTGTGGCTTGGATGAAAGACAAGGAACACCTGGAAAAATTTAAATCATGCATCCAACATGTTCATCTCACTATTGAATTTGTATCTAGTAGCACCATTAAAATCCATCCATCCCTTTTCTTTATGTCCTGCTTACCACTGAAAACAACAAAATTGTCACTACCTTTATAACAAGTGTACTGATGTCCACATGTATTTTGACTAGAAATCCTGACACTCCAGATATACAAAGGAGAATATTATATGCAGTTAGGCTGTTAGAATCAGACAAATTTGTAACACCGAAGAAAATCATTTTAAAAAGAGTACAAAACTCAAGAAACACCAGCTTCACAGAGGATATGCTCTGATTATCATTGATTCTAACATCAAAAGAGTTTCTTCCTATTCAGGGGAACATCTTTTCCATCAGAATTATACATTTAATAGTGAATGGCATGCCATATGTATAGATAAGTAGGTAGATAGATGGAAATATATCCACTTATAAAAGCGACTATGTTTAAGAAAACATTTTGGCTTCTTTGTTCTTTATATGTATTAAAGTGAGATATTGAAGGAAAAGTTTTTCCAGTTCCACACCTGCACTGGGTTTTCATGACTGACCTGGGATTTGAACCCAGGCCTCCTGAATCCTAACTTACCTCCCGAGGTAATTGGTTCCACTGCTGTACTGCTATAATAGTTAGGAAGTTTTTCCTGATATTCAGCCAAAATATGGCTATATATGTATGGTCATAGGTGTTGCTCGTTGCTCCCTGCTGATTCAGGTAACAGAAAACAAGCTAAGAGGGCCTGAATGAAACCATGGGACCATGGTCAGTCCTACATTCACAAGGAGGTCAGGTCTGCTGTATCTGAATCCAGTTCAGACAGTAGGAAGAGAAGCTGGACAGGTGGTGACACAAGAGGAGGCCTTCAAGATTTTGTCTGTGCATCTGGATTATTTCTGACTGTCAGACATTAAGTTCCAAGGGACATGGTACTTTGAAACAGTGCTGAGGGGCTATGCAGTGTCCTTTGCTGCTTTTGAATTGTTCAGAATTCTTTTTAGAATGGATGACAAAAGAGAGCTGAGGCAGCGAGTATCACACACTATCTGTATGACTTCCTTTTTGTGGGGACTGCTAACTACCGTAATTTTCCATTTATAAGATGCCCCGATGTATAAGATGACCCCCACTTTTCTAACCCCAAATTAGAAAATGTGATTGCTGCTTTCCCCGCGACTTCCTAAGCTCGGGGCTTAGCAAAAGGAGGGGGAAAGCAGGGATCAAAGGGCTGCATGAGCGCTTTGCTCGTTGCTTTCCCCGCCACTTCCTAAGCCCCACGGGCTTAGCAAAAGGAGGGGGAAAGCAGGGATCAAAGGGCTGCAGGATCGCTTTGCTCGCTGCTTTCCCTGCCACTTCCTAAGCCCCACGGGGCTTAGCAAAAGGAGGGAGAAAGCAGCGATCAAAGCGCGGCAGGATCACTTTGATCCCTTCCCCCCTCCACTTGTTTTTGTTCTCTCCTCAGCTTACCTCCGTGTAGAAGATGACCCTCAATTTTTAGTCTAAAGATTTTAGACAAAAGTATCATCTTATACACGGAAAAATGCAGCATTTAGCCAGTATTTAGGACCCTTTCAGGCCTTGGCAATAGAACTGGAAGTTCTGGGTTCCCAGGGGAAAAAAAAAAATGAGAGTCCAACTTTCTGTTCGCCCTTCTTGGCTAATGAGCTTGACTCAGTCAGTGAAATGCCCAAGTTACCAGGTGATAAGGTAGCAGCCTTCAAAAATTTCCTGGAGTGAGCAATAGCCGTTATGGAGATATAGGCCTTGCGGGGTCACCTTAAACATTACCATATAGTCAGGCCAGATTGGGATATTTTTGCCAACCTGTGTTAGAGCACAGCAGGAATAGCAACAGCAGACAACCATATTAGGATCACAAAAGAGATGAAGGAATATATGAAGATGTGGCTTAATTTCTTTGGTCAATTTAATATTGTCATATTAGAAAGTCCACCTGGTTGGGAGTACTGCTCTCCAATTAGAAGCAGAGATATGCAGTGGCATTGGCTTTGAAGAGTATTTTTGGAACTGGTGATGTGCCAAATACTGTACTCCCAAGTGTGTCAGGTTGCACATTGACAAGGATAGGACCTTCTTGGAGTTCTTCCTCATCTTAGTAGTGGTACCCATATGGGAGAAAGAATTTAAAAATAAGGTGGTACTTTTCTGGTATGACAACCAGACAGTAGTCTGGGTAGTCAACCAGCAAGCATCATGTTTGCTTGGGGTTATGCACCTGCTACACCAGTTTGTCTTAATATGTTGTGCAGACAGTGTCACTTTTGTGATACTTCATATCCTGTATGTAGATTACAGCATTGTGGACATTTTGTCTCTATTTCAGAAAGAGTGATTTTATGTTCAAGCACACAGGGCAGCCCCCTATTTCAACTCATTTACTGAGGATCTCTGTAGCCTTGGCAGCAATCAATACTGTAGGGAGTATTTTGCTCATTGCCACCATTGATCTTACACTTTTATGCCAGGGAAGTCCAATGTTTTTGGAGTTTTTCTAAAGCCTTAGATGAGAAGAGAGATGTGGCCAACCTCTGAAATTATGATTTTAAAGTAGCTATCAGCACTGAGAGAGAAAGCGAGGACTCTAGAGACTATGGTCCTAGTGTGGGTGTGGACAGCCTCCAGTGCTACGGAGCTGCTGATGGCTGCGTTCCCTGGCACAAATTCCATGGGCTCAGTGTCAGGGTTTAAACATATGGGCATTTTATTTACAGTGGTGCTACAGCCTTGCAGAATCCCTGCAGCCTTGGAAGATGCAGGTTGACAGACATACACCACTCCTCAGGCACCCTCTCCTCAGTGGGATCCTCAGTTATCTTCACTGAGTGCCCCCACAGTTCATGTCCACCACCATGAGACTTTGCCCAGCTCCAAGAAGGTTTGTCCTTGATATAGATGCTGGCTGCCCAGCCCTGCCCCCTGGTCCTTGCCTGTCCAGGATAAGGGAGGCTCTGCCGGCAGTCCACAGTGGTCCTTTGGGTGGAGGAACATCACACAACCCTCCTAGCTCCTTCAGGAGGAGCAGTTCCTCTGGGGCATCAACCCAAGTCCCTTCTTCTTCCTCTTCTTCTGTTGACCAGCAGCCTCCTCAAGCCCTCCCTTCCTTCCTTTTTATCAGGCTCCTGGCTGCCTTGGACAGGTGTTACTTATTAGGCTACTGCACCTTCTCCAGCTGCCTTCTCTCCCTCTTTCCCTGTGCCTTAGCCTCTTCCTCTGGCTGAGCTGTCTCAGTCACCTTAAAGGGGCCTGATGGCTTGCTGCCCACCCCATCATAAATACACATAGCCAGCATCTTTTTCTCCCAAAGTAAATAGTTGCACCATCCTCGGGGGCTCATTATTGGCACATTGAACTTTACAGGCTTGGTGGAGGCAATGCTCCCATTTACAGGCAGTATAAAGCTATTTATTTATTTATTTATTTATTTATTTATTTATTTATTTATTTATTTATTTATTTATTTATTTATTTGTTTGTTTGTTTGTTTGTTTGTTTGTTTGATGTTATGATACCATAATAGATTACAATTTTAAAATAGTAAACATAAAAAATAAACATAATAGCTAAAGAAGATCAAAATTAACATCAGTACACATACACAAAACAACATAAAACATCTGCTGTGCACAAAAAATGGTGTTATCATTTCCTTTCTTCACTGGTTAGTAATAAATTCCTTTACCATCACTATTTAAGGGATTTTTCTTTTGGAACAGAGGAAGCCGTTGGGAGGATATAGGAATTGTTTCAGAATTTAAGGATCTGAAGAATTAATTGCTCTGGTGACCAGACAAATTAGACAGTGATGCTCAGTCCTCCCCAAAGGCTTATGCATGGCTGGATGAAGGATGGCATTTGTACTTTCGAAGCAGAAGTGTGCTATCACATAACACCACTGGAGATTAGACAAAGTAAGAGAAATAGGGGCATTGTTTTATTAAATGTTCCTCAGCTAAATGCAATCCCATGTGGAAAAGAGAGATAGCAGCAGTAAGGACCCATCCTTTGCAACGTAAGTAAGGAGTGTTGCAAACAGTGTTTTGTGACTTGCTCCTTGTAGCCCTCTACCGCTAAACAGTTGGGGAGTAGATATTGTTTGAGTTTCTAGCTTCTTTGTTTATTGGTTTGGAAGATATGAAATCCACCATGAGTAGCCTGGTTTGGCTGCTCTGATATGAGTACAAACCATTATTGAGAATATACATTGGACAGATGTAGTTTCCACAAAGATAGCAAATACTTAGCAGGTGACTTATATGGAAGCCTGCTTCAGATTTAATGGGAAGCATGTTTCCCTAGTACCTAAATATGATCTGGCAAACCTTTCATCCTGTTCTTTTCAGTCTGCCATTTTTTTCATGTGCCAGAAGAGAATGAAATCAACCATTTCTACTTTTAAACAAATTACAGTTCCCTGTGATGTCTAAAACTGATCTGCTGGTTTGTTTAAACTATGGTTTAAAAATATGTCAGGGTCTGCTATAATGTTTGGCCCTGTTTTGTTTTTCATAACAATACCCCCAAGTTCAGAGAGGTGACTGTGGTCAGCTTAACCTAAGAGTGGACACTTCATATCTCACAAACACAAACAAGGAGAGGTGAAATGGGAATGTGAGAGCTCAAAACTCTTCACAGCTCATCTGAGCATCATGGTTTGCCATTAGATCTAACTGAGGACAATCTATAAATAATGCCTTTCATTAGTTTGCTAGTGTCAGCACATGAATTCTCATCAGCTCTTGCCCTTTCTTTGTATATTTAATTATTTTAAAAAGCAAATTTATACAGGAAATATTTTCAAATATTCAAATATCATTATGCTTCTAATCAATGAATCAGAAATTAAGATGACTCCCTGTTTTCTTTGCCATCATTTTTACCATTTCTTGTTATGCTCCTATTTTATCCTTAAACATTCTTGGTTGATTGGGACAGCTATTGCACCCCAGCATTGTTTGCAACCACTTTTCAAATCAGTATTATTGTTGTGTTTGTCAGCAGCAGTTTTCATTCATTTCATTCAGCATGTGATATCCAGTGTGATGTAGTGAATAGAGAGACAGACTAGGACTAAGGAGGTCTGGGTTCAAATCTCCACTCAGCCATGGAAGCTCACTGGGGGTGTGGACCTGGTAAAACCATTCCTTAAATATCTCACTTATCTTGAAAGCCCTGTTAGGGTTGCTATAAGTCAGTTCTGACTTGATGCCACATAACATAGTTCAACATGTAGAGGGGTGTATTCCAGAATATTCTATGATTCCTCATTTAAGTTTTGATGAAAAATGCTACTTTTTGTACAGTAAGCATATAAATCTTTCCTTTTATGTTATTTGAACACCATCATTTCAGTAGCGGAGTGGGGAACCTGGAAAGACTTCATAGGGTTTTGGTTCCCATATACTCTAGGGAGCTGAATAGTATTTCAACCACATCTGAATAGCCAATGTTGGGATGATAGAAGGTGTATTCCAGCAACAGTGAGAGAGCCAAAGTTCTCCTATCCATGCTATATACTGTAGCTTCCAACATGTTAAATACCATGAGACAGCTTTTCAAAGGAGGAAGGAAGGAAGGAAGGAAGGAAGGAAGGAAGGAAGGAAGGAAGGAAGGAAGGAAGGACCTATCATTTGATGGGGGGGGAACTGGCCTCAGGCAGCAGATGCTTGGAGTTATGGAATTGAGATTGGCAGCAGCCCCCTATCTCTGTCTCTCCACTGGAGGATACATCCCTGTGTTCTAGGCAGACAATCCTGCACCCTCTAAGCTAGCCTGCTTTGCCCCAGTGAGGCCAAAGATACTATCGCCTCACCAGGAGAAGTATGATTTAACTGCCATTCTGGTCGTTTTCTATAGATGGGATGGAAGGGGTGCCATCTAGCTCTTCACCTTAGGCACCAAGATGTCTTGGACCAGGCTTGGTACTATTATAGTTACTTAGAATAGTAAGATGGCATAGTCAGACTCTTCTCCTCCTTTCCTCTCAATACCCAACTCAGTAGTGTCTCTGCATCTCCAGCCTCCAAAACTAGTGGCTGGCTGTTTCTTCTCATCCTATACCTTCTGTCCCGCAAGTAGAGCTTTCATTCACTCCTTGACTTTCCCACCTAACAAACAGTATATACCAGACAATTAACTCCAAAGTTAGCTCAGACAGGGAAGCTTTCTGCTGCAAACATGGAGCCTGTGACAAAAGAAGAGAGGATTTGCCAGCTACTAAGCACTCGTTTTGGCTTGGCAGAGAGTGCATCATTTGGCACAATCCTGCTTGGCAAGCAGTGTTTGTTCTGAGGGCTGAAGCAGCTGTATCCAGGATGATTCAGATCTAATCCAAAGTGCCATGCATAGACCTACTGTAGTGATTAATTACCGAGAAAACAGAATGGTAAACAAAGGCAATTTTACTTTATAGGAGTTAGAAACACATACAGAGCAGGGCTGTTGCTTCCTGTGGCCTTGCCATGTGGTCACTTCAAAAGAACAATCAATGCAACAATAAGCAGAGACTTTGGCTCCTACCTCTCTTGCTCAAGATGTCTAGGCAGGAAGGGATGCTGTGTCTTTACCGGCTCAATGGCAGGGGAGATGATTTGGCTGGAGAGCTTTGGCCAAAAGAGGAATATCACTTTCTGACAGTTGTTCCAACAAATGGCAGTTAGAGAAGGACAAGGGATTCTCATTACACAGCATGTACAGGTATATTGTGTTCTGTTTGTAGATAGCTTTACTATTTGCAACAAGCTTGTAACCCACAGAGCTGCCCAGTTTTCAAAGAGGCAGCTATATTTATCTATTTCAGCATCATTAACAAAACTAACATATTGCAGTCACTGTCATCATCACTGATCCCAGGTGGCTATGATAGAAATAAGGAATTTCAAAGGGACAGTTGAGAGAGAGATCTTGTATATCTTGTAACTTTCAGTGCCTTCTCACTGGCAATGAATCAGCTGCTACTGAGATTCTTAAGCATGCACCGAGCCAGCAGGCACGCATGCCTCTGAGAATCCCAGCAGTGACTCCTTAATTGGCAGCTAGAAGTGACTGAGTGTTACACCATTTGCCTTCCTCATGCTTAACCAAACAACAGGATTCCAGTCTAATTAAAATAAAGTTTGGTTTTGTATTTGTTTGTTCATTTCTCTTTGTGTATGTCCTGGGAGATCTCTGAAATGGTAAGAACCAGTGTTACACAATTTGGAAAAGATATGAATAACTCCCCAAATTAAGTACTTGAGTAGATTGTACTTCAAAACCTGGTCCTCAAAATCCCAGTTTTGTTTTGTTTTTTTTTATTTACCCTGAAAGATTTCCAAAATGGTGAAAGCTAGAAATATGAACTCTTGCATGAATAATACTGATTTCCCAATTTAAATAATTGCATTGGTTGCATCTCAAAATCAGAGCATCTTTGTTCATTTATTCTGCTTTTGCTCTAAGATTCTCAAAAAGCTTAAGAGTTTGAAACATAAAAGCTTGAACGAGTACTACAGGTTTCCTTACTGAAATAATTGAATTGATTATATCTCTACATATGTTCCTCCAAATGCCCACTGATAATTTTACTACGCATTTGCTGAACTCTGCAATTAGGAAATCTGTAGTACTTGTTCAAACTTTTCTGTTTCTAGCTCTTATTGTTATAGAGATCTTTCAAGAAAAATAAAACAAAACAGAACAAAAAAGGTTCCTGTACTAATTAATCTGGGGATGTAACCAAGAGGGGTGTGCTGCTGCTTCTTAACACAATCTGTGTCCAAATAAAGAATCACAGATAAGAGCTTAATCCACCCCACACCCTTTTGGTAATACTTCAGTGCAATCCTTATCTGGCTTGGTAGTGGTATTTTTGCATTTACAGATTTTTTTTAATCCAGTTTTTGTAGGGTGGGGATAAGAGTTACATAGTGCCATCACTATGGAGGATTGGGGTAGAAAGGGGGATTTTATTTCAACCCCAGATACCCTTCTGGCAACTGTGCAAATGCCAGCAGGCAGTGGGATTTGAAAGATCACAAAGCAGGGAAAAAAGGTGGAGCTGAGAGGGAGGGAGAAAATAGACCCCAATGCACTAATAGCCAATGCAAGCATTTCTTCACCATTGCACAAACATGGAATGCTAGTTTTTGGTTTTGTTTTTTTTAAAAGGTCTAGTGGTCTAATAAAGCTAGATAAGAAAAAGGAAAATTCCAGAATAAGATTTCTAGGTAGCAATGATGACACATCTTTTACCCCTCCCTATGATTACTTGAAACAGCTTGTGGAGTGTGTGAAAGGGAATACATATCACAGAATGAGCTGTGATATGTATTTCCCGCAGCCCAGCCTCTCAGTGGTTAGAGTGTCTAGGGGAGATCTTGAGCTTTATTGGGAGTTGTTCATTGTCACTCACCTTCTGTTTTGGTGCCAGACAGTTCATCTCATCAGTTCAGCTTGCTAGGTGTCTTTAAAAAAACCACAACTTTTTAATCCCATGAGTGCTAGATGGAACATGAAGGATCCATGGGGGTGTTGTCTCACCCCCATAGGAGACCAGCAGCTCATTGCTCCATCCTGAATCACCCCAGAATCACATCAATAGTGCATATCTCTAGTAGCCAATGCAGTTATTTTAATTTTAAAATCTTTAACGTTTGTGCAAAATATTGTGTTTCTAGTCTTAAGGTTTCCAAGGTCTTTTGAAACCAACCAACCAACAAGGGGTCCTGGGTGAATGTATTTCAATGGATTTTCAAGACCCAGTTATTTAAGTTGGGACCTCAGTAGCACCAATGCTAAATTTAATATTTCTAACTGTCATATTTTTGGAGATCTTTCAGGAGAAGCAGACAAGCAAACAAACAGGGCTCCGTGGGAACAGATTGTGAAATGTAACCAATCCAGTTTGTTAAGTTTGGCAATTAGTATCTGTGCTAAATTTTGTGCTTCTGGCTTGTATCTTTTTATAACAAATAGCACACACACACACACACACACACACACAGCTCTTGGGGCAAGTATGATGACTTAAAAGCCAAGAAATCAGTTATATGGGTGCTGAATGTCATGTTTCTCGCTCTGTTACATTTTCAGAAATCTTTTATGACCAACCAACCAATCAAAGCATGATCTGGGAGAGACTTTTTGAGATGTAACCTACCCAGTTATTGTTTAAGTTGGGAAATCAGTAGTACCTGCCCCAAGTTTTTGTTTCCATCTCTTAAAGTTGGGACAAACAAGCAGAACAAAACAATGGCTCTAGGAGAAATTAATTTCAGGATATAATCTATTGAGTTATTTCCATCACTGACTCAGAAGCTTCTGTGGTAATTTTTGAGGTTCTACCTCTTAACATTTTGGGGAGCCTTTGGGACAAAGAAATACGCAAATCAAGTTTCAGTTTAATTTGTAACAAAAAAAAAATCCATTTTCCAGCTCAGCAAAGTACATTGGAAATATCTTATGGTATAATACTGAAATGCTTAAAACCACACTTAGGTTTGCAATCTGGGGCCCATTTACTTCGGAGGGGTCTGTACTCAGGATTGTGAAGCTGTTAATAACTTGTTTTGCTAGATGTAGGAAAAGCCATTTTGGTCAGCCCTAAAAGCGACCTCTTTTGTTCTCTTTTTGAAAAGAATGTGGTAGGAGGTGTGTGAGAATGCTGATTTCTGATAGCTGGCTAAACTAGTTACTTTATTTCTGTACAGCAATCAGTTTCCATTCATTCTTAAGTACTGAGTCATTATGCTCCAAACTTGCAGCTGCTGCCTATTAAGGAGTTATATATTTTCTTGTTCACATCTCTGATTCAACCTGAGTCCACATGTATCAAAGATACTCATGAATGGTAACAAATCTTGCAGTAAAGGGTTTGTGGGTTTGGATGTGTAGAATGGTGACACTAATACCAACCAACTGGCTAACAGCAGCACATGCCCTTGAAAACAAGGGAAATTTCAATTAGCTGTGAGAGTTGCACAAGGAAGAAGCCAACTGACTTTTTCACAGAAAGAAGTTCTACATAATAGCATCACTGTCGAACAAGGGGCTTCTCTTTATCTCTAGCCACAGCAATACCGAGAATGCAAAGTTGGGCTAATATATGGCTGATTTATTTTTCTGTGGGTCACAATCTTTTCTAGAGGTCACTGCTAGGACTGAACTGAACATTTCATTGGGACCAAATAGTTATTTTTGGAGGTAGGATGTTTCCCACAAATGATTTGAATGTGAAAATATTTCCCTTCACAACAGCTGCTGTTCCCTTGCTTCAGTATTCTTCCCCTTTCCCCATTAAATCTTTTGACGTTTCCCTAGATAAATGCAGAGAAAACTGTGTTGGCCCAAAGCATGTACTAAGACAATACTTTTGTTAGGCTAATCAAGAAGGCACAAAAAGTATAAAACAATATAAACAAATCTGCCATTGTGTGTGCTTTTGCAGACTTTTTGAGCCTTCTAGGGTTGGGCTAAGAAAGATATGATTGTAGTATGTATTTTGAAATTTTCCACAAAATGTCACAGAAAAGACAGGGACAAAGTATTCTCCTGATTCCCCAGCCAATAGGGTTTGTTTTTAATGTTACTACACTGTGAAGTCAATCAGATATGGTTAGTAATGGCATTGGGGGTGGGGATAAAATACTTAGGGGGAGCATAGAGGTAATGTAAATGAACAACCAAGGATTTTTTTTTGGTTATCGACAAAAAGAAATGAAAGAAAAAAGTAGGAAACGATAAGCAATTGTTAACGATGCTGAAAATATTTCAAAAGTTCACAGGCTTAATCACTACTATCCATTGCACTCTTAATTCCTCTGATAGACTGAATACAGAACAAATGCATTTGCTGGCTGGCCAGCTGGCTGGCTGACTTTTGAAAAAAGAGGGATAGTGGTTGCTAGTGCTTATTATAAGAAAAAATATCTGTGCGGTAGAAACTCAAAAGGACTGCACTTCCCATTTCATTCAAACGTGTGTTCTCTCCGAAGTCTACTAAAAGCTTACAGTTCAGCACAAGTCACTTCTCTTTAAAACAAATCCATTCTGCTTTGTCCTCCTGGTCACCTTTTGGTCACTGTCCTGTCACTGACAAGTACCTCATGCGGCAAGATTGGTAGAAAGGAAAAACTCAATCTAGTTTGATGGGCAGTGGCTTATGGTTTTCAAGGGTAGGGATCAAAGCCAACATTCCTTTTGTCCCACCAGATGCTTAAAAGAGCTAAAAGAATCTCATTCAGAGGCTCTGTCATTCAAATACTTGTACCTTCTCTGACACTGTAACGGTAGATATTTGCAGGTGACTTTTGCTAAGCATTGCAGGCACAGGTCTGTAATGCTCTGAAGCAGACTTTATGTAGATCAGAAGTGGTCAGCCTCTGATCCATTCTCCACGCAGCCACACTTCCTTCTTCATCACACCACCATTTGGTGAATAGGCTGGTTATGACTGGACATATCTTTGGCAGCCACCTGTTATTCTCCTGGCTTCCTATAGCCCCTTCCCCTTTCTTCTTCTCTTAGAACACCAGAGCTTCTAAAAGAAAGAAAGGAACCCACCAAAAGGTAAGATTGTGTGTGCTCTTGGGTTTACTGATATATGACTGGATCCCACAATCCAAAGTGACTCAGGCAGTAGTTAAACAGAAAGCAGAAAATGTCCTTTATAAGACTGGAACACAATAATGAAACATACTAAGCGGACTGATTGTCAGCATTCAATTCTTTTGTTGCACTTGTATCTTCTTGAACCTTCCCCTGAACTTTGGACCAATACACTACCTATACACTACACCACTCCACAGTCTCTTTCTATCGGAAGCAAACATCCAGTTCCTGACTCCACACTCTCTGTTGTGCTTCTCTCTTCCACTTTGTCTCCTATCACTGTGCCTAACTGTCCTTTCTTTCCTTAATCCCTCTCCATGGCTCTCTAAAGGCTATGAAAGGATGAATCTTTGGGCCCATGCTTTTGCCTTTGTCTCAATCCACCAGTTCCCTCAGAACTTCTCTGACATTGAATTCTGTCCTTGGGCTGAAATGCATTCTTACCCAATCCCTAGGACTCAGAACAGAATGCATGGTGCAGCTTTCTCCAGTCTGGTGCCCCCCAGTTTGGACTGCATACAAACTCCATTGCCCTTAACTGTTAGTTATGGTTGCTCGCAGCTGATGAGAACTGTCCAAAAATTTGGTGGTTGTACATGGTGCAAGTGGCATGCCTGTTAATAACCAGCATTGGCCAGAAACACCACAGATCAATGATATTAGTAGCTCTATCAGCGAGTTTCTAAGTGAAGCAGTTGTACCATGCAGCCCACCTCTGAGATTACCATCTGGTTGCCAAAATCCTGTTCCTTAGTTATGCCTATGGAAAGCAAATGGCAACTTCCAGTGGCTTTTTGTTGGCAATTAGCATATCCATTACACCACACTGGATATCTAATATTCGACTATATGATATATGAGATGTTTTATATAGCATCTAATAGAGAGTCCTTTGCCAGAATGTTGACACTTTTGTCAAGTACCGTAGTCCATTTTTGCTCCTCTTGGAAAAATAAACCCTGGCAGTTTTAATCTACAATTTAGCTTTTTGAAAACCAGATAATTTTATATGGTGGCATGTACTCATTTTATAATACTGCACATCTGGTTAAGAACAGTTGAGTCAGTAATGGCCAAAATCCTAGCAGCAGTCTCTGGCTTCCAGTCACACAATTCAGTGGCTGCCCTGGAAAAAAAATGAATGAGGCCTTCAGGTGTACAAAAGGTAGTGAGCAGTCCCTTGTGCAAATGGCAAATAAGGACAACCTTTGCACATGTGAAAACAAACACATATAATTTTTGTATTCTATCAGGAACTCTGAATTGATGTACATGCACTATTCTTTAGAATTTGTGAAATCCACCGTAATGTAATTCAGGTCTCAGTTTAAAGCACATGATCTGACGGCTTTCTGAAATATAGTGGTCATCTCAAAGTAATGACCTGTATTTGAAAAATCATGCAATATCAAGATACATAATGGGAGAATGAAAAAGTGGTGGCTGTTACCATGGGGAGAATAGCTCATGGAGACATAATGAGTGCATTGTTCGTGTTGTTACTCAAGGAACCATCTTGCAAAGAAAGGTCTGTCTTACCCAGAAGACAAAAAATAGATTAGTAAGTGTTTTTCATTATCTACAGGAGAAGTGAGCAACTTCCCAGGTTAGGGAACTGCATCCTCCCACCATCCTCATAGGTTCTGTCACCGTGACTCATTCTCTCTCTCTCCATCTCCAGGATTCTATGGGGTATATAGAATGCATGCCTTGGTTCTGTTAGAATCAATAGAGCATTTTTGCATCTAAAGTAACCAGGGAGGGGGCAGCAGGCGGCTAGCTAGGTGGGTGGGATTGGCCACCCTGGCCTCTCTTAGTGTTCTGTGAGCAACTATGTGTAGATCATGTGGAAGTTGGTAGAAAAGGGCTCACAGTTCACTTAAGTGTTCGGAAGTCCTGAAATCTAACTGAGTTAAGATTATATTGGAGAGAACAAATTTTAAACAGTAAAACTGATGCTAAACTGCCATTAGGTCCTTTCCTTATTCATGACAGAAGCACCACAATAAAATTAATCAATATATCAGATAATTTTGATCAAATAATGGGCAGCATCAAGAGCATTTGGTGCAGCTATCATCAGCTCTTCCATAGTACATGCTGAGGGTCATAGAGTCTATGAGCATAGGTTTGAGGTTCCCTGTTGTTCTCCACACTCACAAACAACTGTGTTGGTGTAAAACCCCCATTCTCTTAGGTTCACTGTGGGTCTGCCAACTCTAGTCTTCAGCCTGTTCAGAGACTTCCAAGTAACTCAGTTCTCTGTGTGACTGGGTGCTAGACCTTCCTGGGGTTCCACCCATTTTAAGAGGGGTTGTTCTTTCCTTTCATATTACAATCCTGGCATTCTCTGCTGTGCCTTCAAGATAGTAGGTGATTCCAATAGAGCCTTGGCTGAAAACAAAGGAGGTGCAATATGACCTCCAGTACTTGCTATAAAAAGTCCTAAATGTATACTTTGATCACCTATTTTTATTTTCCTCTCACCACATTAAAAGCATAAACTCCTTCCCAGAAGTTAAAGTGGAAAACTGCATAAAGATAAATCTTACTGCCCTAATGTATTGAGGAAAACCAGGCCATGGGAGAATCTGCTCTGTGTGGAAAGAACAAATTTATAGAAACAACCATGTATAAAAAGAAAAAAGTTCCAGCTGTCAGCACTCCTGCATACTCAATTCTACCATCTCTTCCCTCCTGTCTTCGTACATTTTCCATTTGCTTGCTCTTCTCTGTAGCTGGATTACCCACACAAATGAAAAGTGTATTGCTGAACCCTACATTTATCCTCTTCTGGCCACATTTGCTTCTCTCTTATTTCTTGCACTTGTCAATAAAACTGCAGTTCCATGGCTAATAATGTGAACGAGTGCTTGGCAAATAAAAGATCCTCTTATTGCTCAAGTTCTGAGCAACAAAGCTTTTCTGTTGGAAGAACTCTTAAAAAGCCAAGATGAATGAATTTCTTTCAGCACACTCTTCCCCTAATGGGAATCTAAGTACTGCAGCTCTATTTTGTGGACTATTCATGATCATAAATAAGAATCAAGCAGACATCATTTTATTAGAACAAAAGCATTCCAGTATACCTGACTCGATGAATGGGTTGGATTCTTTCAGTCATGGTCATCCTTGAAAAACATGTTATTGCCCAGTTAGAATAAAGAGTTCAAGGCACTTTTGGGATGCTGCCAATGCTGGAGCCACTGCTGAGCCAAAGCTTCAGCAGCGTGGCTCGCCTTTGCCTCCCTCGCTGGATAATGCGAGACCCTAGGTCTCACGAGAGCAGTTGGCGAGAGGGGGGAATGCTAGGTTATTTAAGGGATGTTTCCCCTTCTATCCACCCTCTTCCTTTTCTGGCAATGGCAAGGAAGAGAGAGCTCTGCTGTGCGGTCGCAAAACAGCTGCGTCACTGATCAAAGGCATTCGGCTATCAGCGTCCAGGAGGAGGGGAGGGTAGCATCGGCTCCCTCCCAGGGTTTTTATTTCTAATATCATTTGTTGTTATTTAAATATAAGTTTGAATAAGTATTGGTTTTAACTGAGAAGACAAAGAAGTGCGGGGGGGGGAGCAGCTGCGGTGCGGCCTGCGCCGACTGCGCTCCGGCACGAGTAGGGCTGAGAGCATTTACAAAAAAATAAAAAAATAAAAAAAATTAAGGCTTAGCTTTGAAGGTCTGGTAGAGGTGCTGGCTGATCCGTAGCGGGTCCTAGGGCTTGCCTCAGGGTCGGACGGGCATGTAGTGGCAGAAGCAAGGCGTGGGCCTTTGAGATTAGCTGTTGGGCACATGCAGGCACTGCTCGGCTCCTGGGCTGCGAGCGTTTGTTTTATTTCAAATTCTTCAGCCCCCCTTCCCTTCTTCATCGGCGGGATTGGTGTGCTAGCCCTTTGAGGGCTGGTTTGGCAGCAAGGCCAGTACTTTACTTGGCCTCGCAGCTATAGCAGACCTGCATTGTTTTATTTAAATAGAATAAAATAAATAAAAATAAATAAATAAATAACAATATTAACCAATATTACTGCTACTGATAATAAATTAAATAAAATTAAATATATTAAATAAATTAAGATTATTAAAATAAATATAAATAATAATATAATAATTTAATATTAATATTCATTAATTCATAACAAATAACTGGTAAAGTTGAATAAATTAGATTAATTTAAACTTGATTGATATTTTATATATATAGTAATTAAATAGGAGCGTGCCCAGGTTAGGATAATCAATTAATTAAGTGGGCACAGAGCACCAGTCAAAGGAATTTAAATAAGATTTGAACTCTGAATCGTCAAGTAATTTAATTAGGGACTACTTCCTTGTGGGTGCTAATTGGATTGGTAATCAGTTAAGGGGCATTAATCAAGGAATTTAATTTATTGTGAGTACATATTAATTAAAATTGGAACAATCAATAACATCTATGTGGTCTGACTAGCTGGTTTTTACCACATAGTCAGGTTTTGTTGTCTTAAAAGAGCATAGCTGCGAGCCATCAGCTGGTTAGTCCCTCCATTATTGTGCATAGATAAGAATCACTATCTGACTTGGCATCAATACTGCTGAGACAATTCTGAGCTCTTCTTCATCTTGAGTACTAGATTCATAATGGCATCTCAGAAGGGCCAGGACAATAAGAAGGGGAAACAGCCTGCCAAGAAAAGGCCAGTTCCCCAAGTGTCTCCTCCCCAGTCCTCTTCTGATCAGGAATCCTGGCCAGTCTGGCAGCAATTGCAGGAAAAGATTTCTGCATTGGAAGCTGAGCGGCTGGCGAGATAAGCTCCACAGCCATGTGAGGGGCAGTCACGCAGATCAGCCAGGGATGTCAAGAGCCATCGTAGGGCCAAACTTAAGGCAATTGCTGATGATCTAATGACTAGATTTGCTATTCTCGAGGCGGAACAGCAGCCCGAAGGGACGCCGAGATGTGATGCAGACAGAGCTTCTTCGACTCCACGGCCTTGGCGTGCTGATAAGGGCAGAAGGTTTTCAACCGCTGCGACACCTGAACCAGCGACCATGAGCCAAGAGGGGCAAGATGAAGCAGATGAGGTCTGCCCTGACAGGCTATATGCCAGGGACGAATCAAGTACGGCGACAACTTTGTCAGGTGAGTCGGCCACTGCACCGGGCACTTATTCATCAATCCCCGCTTGGCCTTGGGCTGGCGGTGGACAATTTAACTCCACAGTCTACACACCATATGACATACAGAGTGGTAGGCCTCCCAACACTACATGGCCGTGTTCCAGTCCGCAATTCGGTGGATGGGGCACTACATACCCGCAGTTTATGTTACCAGCCCAGTTTAACACTTCGGCTGGTGTGGGGGTTTGGCCTTACCCGTCGGTTCCTGACACGGGTTATAACACTGTGCCTTTGCGAGCGTTGCCATATGGTGATTACTCGATACCCTTGGGCGATCATCTAACCCCGGCAACGCAAGAGAAGATATGCAATGGTAAATACGTGGACGTATTTGAATTACTGAATAGTAACGTAGAGAAGAAGGATCTCGACAAGGAAGACGAGAAAGAGAAGGAGAGATGTAGGAGGAAGAAACCTGATAGGACATGGTCTAATTGGCTACCCGGGTTTCTGATTTACATGGGGGTGATCGTCAAGGCTCAGCCATGGAGGGCTCAATCCCTCTTTCAATACCTGGATTTAATTTATAGGGCTTATGTCGACTTTGCTGGGCAGGCGTGACTTCATTATGACGAATTGTTCCATATGCAGAGCGCGATTCACCCAAATCTTCATTGGGATGAGCCCCTGCTGGGTCTGTGGCTCCAGCACATGACTCCAGCCAGACCCAATTTCGGGGATAGGTTCAATAGTGGACATCTGAATAGGAAGGTTGCCCTGGGACAAAATCCCTGCGTCGGAGCGGGGCAGGCAGTTCAACCCCACCTACTCTGTTGGGAGTACAACTCCAAGGGCGCTTGTACCAAGAAACCATGTCGCTTCAGGCATGAATGTTCTGCATGTGGAGGTCAACACCCAAGTACATCATGTTTCAGGGTCGGGGCTCAACGCCAGAACAAGGGCACAGGAGGAAGTATAAAACCCCAGCAGTGGCGGGGGTACCCCTGGAAAAGGGACCCAGCTCAATTAAGGTTACAGTTTTGGAAGCATGGCTAAGTTCCTGCCCCCACAGAGTAGATGCTACTTACCTCTTGGAAGGCTTTAAGTATGGATTTAGGATCCCGGCAGTGGGTGAGCGCAGAACATTTTTTGCGCAGAACCTCCGATCGGTGTGCGGGATGGAAGGTGATGTCCAGAATAAGATAGATAAGGAAGTAAAAGAAGGAAGGGTGCTTGGCCCCTTCGCAATGACTCCTTTGGAGAACTTGAGGGTTTCACCTTTGGGTATAGTGCCAAAGAAGGCCCAGGGTGGGTTCAGATTAATTCACCACTTGTCCTACCCGGAGGGAGCGTCGGTCAACAATGCTATCCCTCAGGAACTTTGTACCATGTGCTACACCTCCTTTGATGAGGCGGTTCGCATAGTAAGAAAGTGCGGTGTGGGGGCTGAGGTGGCAAAATGCGATATAAAATCAGCATTTCGAATTTTGCCAGTTCACCCGCTGGACTTTGACTTGTTGGGATTTCATTTTCAGGGATTCTTTTACATTGATAGAGCTTTACCTATGGGCTGCTCGGTGTCATGTGCTGCATTCGAATGGTTCAGCTCATTTATTGAGTGGAAGCTCAGGAGTAGGGTGGGCTGTAAGTCTACGGCCCATTATTAAGATGATCACCTTTTTCTGTAGAGAAAGGAATTCAGGAAGGTGTAGATTCATCCTAAGAATCCTAAACAGTTTTCAATTGATGGCAGAGGAGCTGGGATTACCCCTGGCAGAGGAAAAAACAGAGGGACTGGCCACATCCCTCACTTTCCTGGGTATCGAACTGGATACGGTGCAGCAGACATCATGGCTGCCCGAAAACAAATTAGCTGACCTTAGGATCAGGATAGCTGCACTATTGCAGAAACAAAAGGTGTCTCTGCGTGAGCTCCAGGAGATTGTGGGACACCTAAACTTCGCTTGTAGAGTGGTAGCACCCGGGTGCACATTCCTGCGCTGGCTTTGAGATGCCATGAAGGGCCTGCAACGACCATTGCATAGGACCAGGGTCACACGTGGTATGAAAGAAGATCTACTGGTGTGGAGTCAGTTTTTGGCAGGGTTTAACGAGACATCCTTCTGGAGAGGGGAAATTGGGCTGAAAGCAGACTTTCAGGTCCATTCGGATGCAGCAGGTTCCCTAGGGTTCAGAATTTATTTTAGAGGTAGGTGATGTGCCGGCACATGGCCTGACGATTGGCATCAGAACGGCATTACCAGGGACTTAACATTCCTAGAATTCTTCCCAATAGTGGGTGCGCTTTGTCTATGGGCAGAGGAGTGGTCAAACTCCATGGTACATTTTTGGTGTGACAATCAAGTGGTTGTTTATTATATAAACGTCACATTCAGAACGGGTCATGACACTGGTTAGGGCATTCACATTACAGGCCCTGCAGTTTAACATCTTAGTGCAGGCCCAACATGTACCAGGTATAGAAAATAGACTAGCTGATGCATTGTCGCGCCAACAGATTGAGCTGTTCAGGGAGCTAGACCCCGGAGCCAAGGAGTTCCCGGAAATTCTGCCCCTGGAGGTCTAGCAATTGGCGTGAAGACGCAGCAAGAGCAATAGGCTTGGCTCTGGCACCGAGGACACGGAAAGGGTACTTGGCTGTGAGTATAGAGTTCCAGGAATTTAGGAAGATGGTCAACCTGGAGCTGGTTTGGCCAGCGCCTGTTGAACACCTGCAACAATTTATCGTGCATTTGAATAGAAAGGGACTAGCACCTGGAACTATACAGGGCAGGTTGTCTGCACTTGCCTTTTACGCTAAGGTTAATGGCTATCGTGATTACTCAGCGGATTACCGCGTTAAAAAGATGATTGAAGGATGGTCCAAAGAGAGAGGTAGAGTTCAGAATACCAGGGCCCCCATACCACCTGTGTTGTTAGAACGCATTTGCAGGCAGTGGGAGCTTTGTGTAGGGATGAGTACGAAACGGTCCTATTTAAAGAGGTGTCATTATTCACGCCTTTGGGGCCCTCAGGATTAGCGAGGTAGTAGCATCCAGAAAGAATAAGACTAGGGTAGCTTTGCAATGGCAGAATGTTAGGGTTGAAGATGGGAAGGTGCGAATTCTTATTTGGTGATCCAAGGCCGATCAGCTAGGTAAGGGTGCCCCAACTTGCCCTAGCGCGGTGTCGCGATGGACAGCATCTGCCCTGTTAAGCCACAATAGCATATTGAGGTTAGGGACAGGACCAAGGCTATTTCTTTAAACATAAGGATAATTCACCTTTGATGAAGTATCAGTTCTGGAAATTGATGGATGTAGCGCTGGAGAGAGTCGGCATCCAAGGAATGAGGTTCAGCACACACTCATTCAGAATCGGTGCAGCTTCCACTGCGGCAGCCCTGGGTTATAGCTCAGAAGAAATTAAGCGTTTGGGTCGGTGGTCTTCATCCAGTTATCGTAGATATATCAGAACACTCCCTAATGTCTAGGCAGGGGCCTGGTTTTTTGTTATATCTTCGCAGGTCTTGTAGAGTCGGTGAGACGGAGGTACATTTTGATTGTGGGCCACAGCTATGTATACTGGGCAGAGCGATATGCTGCTGCATCCCCATGGGGGAGTGACCTGGGCCTTGGAGCCAGAGCGCACGTCGTATGGAAAGGGCTGCGCGGAATGATGTGGAGCCAGCTATGTAGGGTGGTGGCCTTCGGCCAGTTTCCACCAAATTTGTTGGTAGTACACCTCAAACGCAATGACTTGCCCAGGCATTCTGGTAAGGCATTGATCCTGGATGTTTTACGCGACCTGAAATGGTTGAAGGCCATGTACCCAGCCATGCATATTGTGTGGTCCACGATAATCCCTCGGTTGGCGTGGAGGGATGACAGGATTTTCCTCTCCGTTAACACAGCACGTAGGAGTGTTAACCAGGAGGTCTGCAGAGCGGTCTGCAGCGGCCTTGGATCGGTGATTGGTCACCAGAGGATCCGATTGGATAGGCCTGAGTTTTTTTGGAACGATGGAGTCCATCTGTCCGATTTGGGTTTGGATGTCTTCTTGGAAGACATCAAGGGGGGCCTGCTTGCTGAGCTTGATAGGCTCGATGGCGGGCATGGGACTTAGCTGGTCTAGTCCTTATGCTGTGGCGGGTAGTGGAGATAAAACAGGTTTTCTCTGGTGAGTCCCATTGCAAACTCAGGTAAGCTAACAGCCCATTGGACCTCGCAGCGCTGTGGATCGTGCGATTACAGTACTTGGGGGAAAATATGCACTGGGCCACAACCAGACCAACAGTCAACAAGTAAAGATGCCTTGAGGTCCAGGGGTGGTCAAATTGCGGCCGGCTGGGTTCTTGCTGTCTTTAAAACCGCAAGAACCTGGGGCCGGGGACTCACCCATTTGTTGATTAAGGGGTACTTTGAGACCTATGCGATTTAACCTGTTTCCGCACTACGGCAGGCCCCCCTTTGCCAAAGGATGGCAACATTGAATTATGATCAATAAAGTGTGGCCCGTGTTTTAACCCATGATATTTGTCTTGCGTCTTTATTCCGGGGTGGGGAGGGCAATGCTGGAGCCGCTGCTGAGCCAAAGGTTCGGCAGCATGGCTCGCCTTTGCCTCCCTCCCTGGATAATGCGAGACCCTAGGTCTCACGAGAGCAGTTGGCGAGAGAGGGGAACGCTAGGTTATTTAATGGACATTCCCCCCTCTATCCGCCCTCTTCCTTTTCTGGCACCCACCTGCCCGCCCTATATTCTAGTGTGAATTTTCTGGTCGTCTCTGGGGCCGGATAGGAATTTTTGACCCGCATGCTGATTGGCCCTTGGATGCAGGGATTTTTTGCCTATCCCATACTGGAATTGGGCGCTGGCACTTTATGAGGTGGAAGTTCGGTCACACTGGCGGGTAGTGCGGATGAAACAGGTTTTCTCTGGTGAGTCCAATTGCAAACTCAGGTAAGCTAACAGCCCATCGGACCTCACAGTGCTGCGGATCGTGCGATTACAGTGCTTGGGGGGAAATATGCGCTGGGCCACAACTGGACCAACAGTCAACAAGCAAAGATGGCTTGAGGTCTGGGGGTGGGCAAATTGCGGCTGGCTGGGTTCTTGCTGTCTTTAAGACCACAAGAAACTGGGGCTGGGGACTCACCCATTTGTTGATTAAGGGGTACTTTGAGACCTCTGCAATTTAACCTGTTTCCGCACTATAGCAGGCCCCCCTTTGCCAAAGGATGGCAACATTGAATTATGATCAATAAAGTGTGGCCTGTGACCCATGATATTTGTCTTGCGTCTTTATTCCGGGGTGGGGAGGGCAATATAATTTCCTTTTCTTTTAAACTTCATCTCTAATTTTCAATATTTCGTATTGTCAACTACAAGCTTCATAAAACAGGAATCAAACCAAGGAAGCAAGAAAACGTACAAGCTAGAGATAGGGACAAATATAAAAACAGATCGGCTTTCCCAACAAAAATAGCCGATTCATTAAATATTCGTCCCTTCATATTCGTGGGTTCCAGAGACCACCCACAAACATGAAGGGACTAATATTTACCCATTTTTATTTGTCCTTCATATTAAAAAAAAACCCAAAAACAAAAACCCATTCTGCCTACCAGCCACCTGGTAGGCAGCCACGCCCACCACAGCCATCCACCACCACAATCTACTCCCCCACCCCTTCCTCTCCCTACATTAGCCCCCACTGACACCCCCTTACCTTAATCACCACAAATGAGGTCTTCATCTGGGCTCCCAGCCACGGCATGTAAAAAGGGAGACTGGCTGCCTTTTGCAAAGATGGCGGCTGCGGCTGCATTTAGGGTACGGAAGCTGCAGCTGCCATCTTTGCAAAGGGCAGCCTGGATTCCCTTAAGGCAGGCTAAGGGGGGTGGCAGCGGTGGGGGAGGTGATGGGGCGGGGTGTTTTTTTTTAATAACCCCCCTACGAATTGACAAATCACAATTCGTCGCTTCATGGGGGCAACTTCATCCTTCGTGAGTCGTCAAATTTTGATGACTCACGAAGCGGGACTACTCGCCAAAATGGTGAGTCATCCCCATCTCTATTACAAGCAAAACAAAACTTTAAAAAGTGAAATGGCTTGAATTACTGCTTTCCTTCTAGAATATCTTGGTGGATCCTCAAATAAGCCAATTCCAGTTCGCCACAAATTCCACAAGGATCCAAGAATCAGAAATCAACTTTTCAATCCACTACATATTTCAAACCTGAACCCAGAACTGGATCATAGTATGTGAAGTTAGGGCTCCCATGGCTTTGGTGTTTTCGCACAAGTGCTGGTCTTTGTATGGACACAGTATATTAGAGGAAAAAGTACAGAACAGTTGACCAGTCTTGTAGTATGTTACTACATCATTCTTCCCCTGGAATATTAAGGTTGGAGAGCCCCTGAAAAATCATCCATTGTGGTTAGAAGCTAGAGCCATCAGTCAAAAAACTACCCACACACCCACACACTTCCTTTCACTTTTCCTTCCTTCAGTATCAGTGTTTTCTTTTATGGAAAGCTTGGGGACTGAATTTCAATTTTTGAGACTTACTGTTGTTACCTCTATGCTCCTTTCAAATCAAATGATAGTAAGTCTTCAGGAGTGTTTAGAGTTTGGTGCACCTCCTGAATCCATCCAGATCAGTCTAATTTTGTTGAGGATTTGGAGTTTGTCTGAGTCTGATGCATTCTCTTATTGAGCACCTGCCAACTTCACCTCTTTAGAAGTTAGGTAAAACTGAACACAAATTTTGTGTGGACTTCCACTGGAGGAAGCAGTTTGTTTTTCAGGTAGATTTGTCCCAAGCTGATTAATAATAACAACTGTTTGCCATCATTTTGATTCTGCTGTATGCTAATCACTTCCAGGATTTTCTAAACATAACATACTCAGAAATAGTTTATGGTTTCCTTTTCCGCTGGTGCTCCATGACTGCTCAGCTTGCCTGAGGTGACACAGGTTGGCTGTTCTTAAGGAAGCATATTAAACGATCAAATTTCCATCCCTTGGACCAATAGCCTGATATTCCAACTTGCTTCATCAATTAAAAAATAGAGCATTTGTATTGGTTATAAACCTATAGTTGTGTTATATTTTCCTTTGTGGTAACTGTGATGAATCATTTCACCTTGCTCTGCTGCCCCTGTTACAGGGGTAGAAATATTCCAATTTTAAACCACGCTTGATATGAGCAACTGTTATATGGATTATGTCAGTGAGACACAATCAATAAGAACCCCTGTTGTGCATGTTGTAAAGTAACCTTTTACAGGAGAACCACCCATGGTGTGGAGCTTTCTGACTTTCTGGAAGTTAATAGCTAAGCTCCCATTGACCTTAATGGAGTCAGAAGCACACCATTTTGAAGTCCTCTCTCAGATCTCTTTTTATTACGACACAGTTCCTAAAAGGTTTTTGTTCAGACATTCTAGACTAATCCTTGGGAGGTAAGAAACGCTAGATAAAAAGAGTAATGTGAAATACAGAAGTTAACAGCAGCTGAGTGGGCCATTTAATATTCAGGGCTTCTGAGGAGTTGTGTAAAATGCAAAGATTAGGGCTGCTAATTTTATAAATATGATAAGGGACAGATTAATTTCCTTCTCAACTAGTCTAAGTGCCTTTCTTCTTTCTCAGCATTCTTTCTCAGGATAGCGGCTAAACTAAGGTAGGTGCAATGTTTGGGCAAATTTGAATATTACATTTCACATGTAGGATCTTTGTATGTGAAGGTGGGGACACTGTTCCCAACGATCTTATTCAGAAATAACAGCACTCTCCTTCTTCCCCAACCTATAGGAAGTATTTACTTGTGTGCCCCTGTGAATCCAACCATTGAATCATGTCTTAGCCTTGGGGCCAGCCCTGCCATTAGGCAGAGTGAGGAAGGTGCCCCAAGGACCACATTTTGGGCATCATGGAAAGGCAGCAGGGTTTGAAGCATTCTTTTACTATTTCAATTTTATGCCATGGAGAAGAGAGAGGTGCTTTTAAATATTCCGTCTCATGTGTTAAAATAACTTGATTGACTTTTAGATACTATGTACTATAGATACGGGAGGGAAGGGATATTATTTGCCTTGGACAGCAAAAATACTTTCGTCTCTGTCTATATAACCATTTTCTAGGCAGGTTCTATCTGTTGTTGTATTTCTTTGCCACAGCCCAGTGCAACAGAATACTGTGAGCCCAAATGTTTAGTGCTGGGGTTGCCAGGTCAACAGCATTATATTTCTTTTCAGGTCAAGACTTGAAACCTGGGGGTGGCTTCTTGTTTTGTGGTGGGCACTTTTTAAGAAGTGGAGCAGACAAGGGGTACTAAGAGCAAAATGCCTGTTTTTCACCACATCATTTCTCTATGTATTTTTACTATTGCATTTAACATGGTTCTTTTTGTGCCACAAGTTTATGTTAAGCAGCTCCAGGCAGAACTGTAGAAGAGTCACATGTAAAACATTGTTGGTTCTACTCAGTGCAGATCTTGCTAGAATCAATAGGAGGGAGAAGCTGTTTTTATGAATTTGAAGGATGCAGAATGATTGGCAGGGACTCTGAGGTTCATTGACCTCTCGTTCCCACTTATGCTGCTGCCGTTGTTTCCCTGAATGACCTTCCGGGAGCCACATAGCAATGACTTGGCAGTTCAGCAGTTGCTGGTTGGGTGCATGATGTTCTTCTTGCTTTGACCTTTTAAAGCCCAGGGAACGTGACATGTATGTCTTAGGCTGTCATCTGCAGTGTCAGCAGAGATATAAATTGAGGACAGGGTTTGAGTCATTGAAGGACAGAGGAGATAGTATGGAAAGTGAAGTGTCAAGACAAAAACGGCAAAAAGAGTAATGCAAATCAGAAAGGGGGACAATTGTTCTGAAAAGAAGACAAACAGAAGCTGGGGAAGTGAGTGCAATTGAAATGAGGTGCCATGGATTGAGGCAAATATCCTTTGACAAACAAGAGACAGCTATGAGAGTCCTTTGTTGACAAGTAAAGATGGAAGGAAGTCAAGGACAGGGAAGGGTGGAGAAAATGGGAATGGGTGTATCTTGGTGCTTTCATATTCCAGTATCAACAAACAAATGTAATAGAGTAGTAAGGCTGTGAAAGAGATGGGAGGCCATAGGGACGTTCATGGTTCAAGTGGCTGAGGCAAATAGTTTGTATAGAGCAAGTTGGACAGAATTCTGTGCCTAGTAAAATGGCACCAAAGCAAATCTGAAGGCATCATTTTGTTGAGATACTACTGTGTTAAGATACTACTGTGAAGGTCACAGATAAGCCAATTGTCTCCTTATGGGCAACACAGTAGCTCTTCCTCATTACAGGACTGGAATCGGGTCTCAGACTCTTATTCTACGCTCCCCTATTTCTGTTTACCGTGTTTCCCCAAAAATAAGACAGGGTCTTATATTAATTTTTGCTCCAAAAAACGCATTAGGGCTTATTTTCAGGGGATGTTTTATTTTTTTCATGTACAACAATCTACATTGATTCAAATACAGTCATGTCATCTTCTTCTGGTTACTGCACAATGGTGGAGGGCGGTGTTTCACTTAACTGGGGCTTATTTTTGGGGTAGGGCTTATGAGCATCCTGAAAAATCATACTAGGGCTTATTTTCAGGTTAGGTCTTATTTTAGAGGACACAGAGTATTTTACATAATACTGGAATACCAAAATCATTCCAGTCTTCAGTTTCATGTATTTGATTCTACATACCTCTAGTTTACACAACCTTTTTGAAATACCTTTTTGGACTGTTATAGAAAACTGACCAGAATCTCCTGAGAAAACCGCCTTGTATCTGGTCTCTGCATTTGGACAAAGCTGAGGGACAGGATTGGCGGCATGGTAAAGTGAAAACAATCTCAAAAGCATGTAGCTCTGCTTTTCACCAGTTCTGAATAACAGGCCATGTGATTGTTCTAGCATGAGATTACATTAAACTGCATTTTGCAAATTACTTTGCTTTTGTTTTAGGATTATCAGGAAGTCAACACACAACTTCACTTGAGAGTGTGATTGTGCTTCGAAGAACTTGCACCCCTGGAAGGAAAATGATGTACATTTAGGAAAAACATATTTCATTTTGCATGTGATTTGAGCCTCAGCTGGACTAATGCAGTTTATGATCCATGGGGCTGCCTTGACAGCATCTTGGGAACTTCATTTAGGACAAAGATATTCCTTTATTTGATTGACCTCCTGCTTTTCTCCCAAAACTGGGACCAAGGTGGTGCACAATATGATTAAAAAGACAAGTACAAAAGAATCTGTAATAAATTATAATATTAAAACACACTCAGCAAATTGCACCACTAAAATGCAATGAGTTTAAGGCAGGTTTAAAAAGCACATTATTTGAAACTGTAATAATTCAGAATTACAGCAACCAGCCATTAAAAGCCCTGTCCTTGCAGCCAGTCAGATGCTGAAAGTGTGCCTGAATAGAAAAGTCTATGCCTGCTGTCTAGGTTGCAAACTGGCTAAAGGAAACAGATCTTTCGTCTTCTTAAATGGCTGCACTGATTTCTGGGCAAGTTTTATCAATGGTTGATTCTAAATAGCATGACATCATGACCACTTCTTTCACATGAGCTGATCCACACCCTTATTCTTCATCTGACGATCTCCTCTGGAACTCCCCCATAGACTGAGGTTGGGTGGGTTGACTCAGAGACCTTTTGTCCATTGTGGTACCTTGTGTATTAACAGCAGGATCTCCCCAAGGAAACTCATGTTGCATCAGACTTGCTGTTGTTTGTTACCAGGTAAGGACTTTTTGTTTGCCCTACCATTTCAGCATGCCGTATTTAAATAAAGATGACAGTTTTATGGTGCAATTCTGCTGAATTTAATAATTGTTGCTTGCAGCTCTTTTGTCTTTTAAGTTATTGTGTCATAGCTTTTATCATAAATGTTGTTACTGATTGTTGGATGGAGCTAGAGATCCCATAAATACATAACACATAAATAGTTCAAACTAGAGATGGACACGAAGCTACAGACGAACCAGGACATTGATAAAAAAATCACTAATTCATTGATTTGGATTGGTTCGGGTTAGTCCAAACCAGAAAACCTGAACATTCCTGACCCAATGAATTTTTGGTGATGCAACAAACTTCCTGGTTTGCTGCCCCTTCACAGCTGGTAATATCCCCTGCGGCTTTCCCACTCCCCTCCCCCCCGTTGCCTCCCTGCCTTTTCCTACTGCTGCTGCTGCCACCACTATCTTCAGAGGAAACTGGCTCCTGCAGGCTGGTGGCCTTTGTGCATGTCCCTGCCTCTCAGCTGAGAAGTGGGTGCCTGTACAACAGGGAGCCAGCCAGGGAAAAACTGTATTATTATTATTATTATTATTATTATTATTATTATTATTATTATTATTATTATTATTGGCAGCTGGCCAGCTCCCAGACAGTTACCTCTATTCAGGCAGCTGCCTTTCAGCTGAGAGTGGGCACCTGTGCACAGGGAGCCAGCAGGGGGCCAGCGGGCTGCAATTTTAAAAAATTAATTAATTAATTAATTTCCATCTGGCTGGCTCCTGGCCAACTGCCTGTGTCCAGCTGTCCACCTCAGACCCAAAGACTTGTCAACATCCCTGTTTTTTTCACAGTTGTCCAAAGATTGTGCACATGTCTATTTTAGAAATCGGATATTGTATGTCAGTGCTTTGGACCTCTGCAATTCAAATACACACAGGTAGGTCACTAAAAGTCAAATGATACAGGGAAATCAGAACATTAGAAAAGGGATTTTTTAAAGTACTAAAGAATGAGAGATTTGATTGTCACAACGTAAGTAATTCTACCTCTCAAGGTACGTGGTTACATTACTTAAAAAAAGCCCTATTTAGGTCTGATAAGATGAGATCAACCCAAGGAGGTGTCTCTTCACTGAGCCACCATGCAGTCCTGAGAACCAGTGGCTGGAAGGCAGACAGGCAAAATCCTGCTGCAGCCGACTCTCTTTTCCCCTCTCCAGCCAGCCAGTTTCAGCCTGTGTCTCCTCCTTCACCCCAGCTGTCTATGTGTGTGTTTTGTTCACCTCCTTGGCAAGAAACATCCCTGGTCAGTTTCAGTCCATGCTTCCTCCTTCACCTTGCCTGTGAGCATGTGCAGAGCGCTGATTTGCACATTTGCAGTGTGTGTCAGTCACCTGTCATCACCGGGCTGTCCTGTGCACATCAGCAATCACAAGGCACCACTGTGCGCATGAAGGCTTTTCTAGCACCAGGTTGTTTGAGTGTTTTCTATTGCACTTCCCTCCTCTGTGTGCACACACCTACGGTATACACACATATGCACCTGCCCACCTGCCTCTGAATTCCAGCCTTGGGTTGGAGAGAGAGCACACACATCTGGCAAGGGTGTCCTTTCAAAATTACCAGATTAAATGTTTGTTCTGAGGGAACGCAAACTGCGATTCAAACACCACATGATTGCCATGTGAATCGGAGTCGATTTAACTCGATTTCATTTGCCCAACACATATTCTGAACTCATGCCTTAATGTAACCTCACCTTCATTTTGCAAATTAGCTTGCCCTGTTTTGTGACTGTGTGTGAGCAGGAAAACACAAGTTTTGTATGTCTGCTCAGGCAAAAGGGTTTTCTGGAATGACCTCATTCAAATACTAATATGATTTTTCCATTTAACAACATACTATTTGAAGCATATAATTTTACTTATACTTTGCCAATTCCTCCAGACTGGGGTGACTTTGCTATGAGCATGACTTGTCTTTTAGGGAAAAGAAAACACCCATTCCCTGCTACATCAGAGAGGAGTATGAAAAACTACCAGGTGGATGTCCCCCTCATATTTTTGCAGCCAAATGGTATATGAAGTCCTTACGAGTGGATTGTTTCAATGAAATGAGGTTTTTAAAAACTCCACCAGGGGATTTTGCTTAATCTGCCTTTAGAGAGATGGTCTCTCTTACCTTTGTTAGATAAGGATTTCCTGAGCACCACATTCCTAAATTCTACTTACATTAATAAGCAAGACTTTGGCTGATAACCGTACACCTAGACCTTTAATTTGCCAAGAAGTAAAGTCACAAGTAAAGCCCCTTCACGGATTGGTGCCTTGTCATGGCGAAGGGGCTTGAGTAATTCAGAGAAGCTATGGGCTATGCTGTGCAGGGACACCCAAGACGGACAGGTCATAGTGGAGAGTTCTGACTAAACGCGATTCCACCTGGAGCAGGAACTGGCAAACCACTCCAGTATCTTTACCAAGAAAACTCCATGGACAGAAACAAAAGGCTAAAAGATATGATGCTGGAAGATGAGCCCCTCAGGTCAGAAGGCATCCAACATGCTACTGAGGAAGAGCGGAGGACAAGTACAAGTAGCTCCAGAGCTAATGAAGTGGTTGGGCCAAAGCTGAAAGGACGCTCAGCTGCGGACATGAGTGGAAGTGAAAGGAAAGTCTGATGCTGCAAAGAAAAATACTGCATAGGAACCTGGAATGTAAGATCTATGAACCTTGGTAAGTTGGATGCGGTCAAACAGGAGATGGCAAGAAGAAACATTGACATCCTGGGCGTCAGTGAACTAAAATGGACGGGAATGGGCGAATTCAATTCAGACGATTATCATATCTACTATTGTGGGCAAGAATCCCGTAGAAGAAATGGAGTAGCCCTCATAGTCAACAAAAGAGTGGGAAAAGCTGTACTGGGATACAATCTCAAAAATGATAGAATGATTTCAATACGAATCCAAGGCAGACCTTTCAACATCACAGTAATCCAAGTTTATGCACCAACCATGGATGCTGAAGAGGCTGAAATTGACCAATTCTATGAAGACTTACAAAACCTTCTAGAACTGACACCAAAGAAAGATGTTCTTGTCATTATAAGGGACTGGAATGCTAAAGTAGGGAGTCAAGAGATAAAAGGAACAACAGGTAAGTTTGGCCTTGGAGTTCAAAATGAAGCAGGGCAAAGGCTAATAGAGTTTTGTCAAGAGAACAAGCTGGACATCACAAACACTCTTTTCCAGCAACACAAGAGGCGACTCTACACATTGACATCACCAAATGGGCAATACCGAAATCAGATTGATTATGTTCTCTGCAGCCAAAGATAGAGAAGCTGTATACAGTCAGCAAATTGATTGTGGCTCTGATAATCAGCTTCTTATAGCAAAATTCAAGCTTAAACTGAAGAAAGTAGGAAAAACCACTGGGCTAGTCAGGTATAATCTAGACCAAATCCCTTATGAATACACAGTGGAAGTGAAGAACAGATTGAAGGAACTCGATTTGGTGGACAGAGTGCCTGAAGAACTATGGATGGAGGCTCGTAACATTGTAGAGGAGGCAGCAACAAAAACCATCCCAAAGAAAAGGAAATGCAAGAATGCAAAGTGGCTGTCCAACGAGGCCTTACAAATAGCAGAGAAGAGAAGGGAAACAAAATTGAAGGGAGATAGGGAAAGTTACAGAAAATTGAATGCAGACTTCCAAAGAATAGCAAGGAGAGACAAGAGGGCCTTCTTAAATGAACAGTGCAAAGAAATAGAGGAAAAGAATAGAAAGGGAAAAACCAGAGATCTGTTCAAGAAAATTGGAGATATTAAAGGAACATTTTGTGCAAAGATGGACATGATAAAGGACAAAAATGGTACTGACTTTACAGAAGCAGAAGACATCAAGAAGAGGTGACAAGAATACACAGAGGAATTATACCAGAAAGATCTGGATGTCCCGGACAACCCAGATAGTGTGGTTGCTGACCTTGAGCCAGACATCCTGGGGAGTGAAGTCAAGTGGGCCTTAGAAAGCATGGCTAACAAGGCCAGTGGAGGTGATGGCATTTCAGTTGAACTATTTAAAATCTTAAAAGATGATGCTGTTAAGGTGCTACACTCAATATCCCAGCAAGTTTGGAAAACTCAGCAGTGGCCAGAGGATTGGAAAAGAGCAGTCTACATCCCAATCCCAAAGAAGGGCAGTGCCCAAGAATGCTCCAACTACCGTACAATTGCACTCATTTCACACTCTAGCAAGGTTATGCTCAAAATCCTACAAGGTAGGCTTCAGCAGTATGTGGACCGAGAACTCCCAGAAGTACAAGCTGGATTTCGAAGGGGCAGAGGAACTGGAGACCAAATTGCTAACATGCGCTGGATTATGGAGAAAGCCAGAGAGTTCCAGAAAAACATCTACTTCTGCTTCATTGAGTACGCAAAAGCCTTTGACTGTGTGGACCACAGCAAACTATGGCAAGTTCTTAAAGAAATGGGAGTGCCTTATCTATCTCCTGAGAAATCTATATGTGGGACAGGAAGCAACAGTTAGAACTGGATATGGAACAACTGATTGGTTCAAAATTGGGAAAGGAGTATGACAAGGCTGTATATTGTCTCCCTGCTTATTTAATTTATATGCAGAATACATCATGCGAAAGGCACGAATGGATGAATCCCAAGCCAGAATTAAGATTGCCAGAAGAAATATCAACCTCAGATATGCAGATGATACCACTCTGATGGCAGAAAGTGAGGAGGACTTAAAGAACCTCTTACTGAGGGTGAAAGAGGAGAGTGCAAAAAATGGTCTGAAGCTCAACATCAAAAAAACTAAGATCATGGCCACTGGTCCCATCACCTCCTGACAAATAGAAGGGGAAAATATGGAGGCAGTGACATATTTTACTTTCTTGCGCTCCATGATCTGCAGATGGTGACAGCAGCCATGAAATTAAAAGATGCCTGCTTCTTGGGAGGAAAGCGATGACAAACCTAGACAGCATCTTAAAAAGCAGAGACATCACCTTGCCAACAAAGGTCCGCATAGTCAAAGCTATGGTTTTTCCAGTAGCGATGTATGGAAGTGAGAGCTGGACCATAAAGAAGGCTGACCGCCGAAGAATTGATGCTTTTGAATTGTGGTGCAGGAGGAGACTCTTGAGAGTCCCCTGGACTGCAAGGAGAACAAACCTATCCATTCTGAAGGAAATCAACCCTGAGTGCTCACTGGAAGGACAGATCCTGAAGCTGAGGCTCCAATACTTTGGCCATCTCATGAGAAGAGAAGACTCCCTGGAAAAGACCCTGATGTTGGGAAAGTGTGAAGGCAAGAGGAGAAGGGGATGACAGAGGACGAGATGGTTGGGCAGTGTCATCAAAGCTACCAACATGAATTTGACCCAACTCCGGGAGGCAGTGGAAGACAGGAGGGCCTGGCGTGCTCTGGTCCATGGGGTCACAAAGAGTCAGACACGACTTAACGACTAAACAACAACAAAGTCACAAGGAGCATCCCGCTCCTTGTGATGTATGAAATCCAGTGGGCTAGTAAAGCATGGACCCTCTCTCAAATCCTAACAATCAGATACTTGAGATTAAATATAAGATTTCATGGCATTTGTTTTTATATGCTCACACCTGTTGGGGAATTCAGGGTTCTTTTTACCCTCAACAGGAAATGGAATAATTGGGCACATTGTCCAGAGAAAATTAGTCATATTTAAACCTCCCACAGAAATCAATGGCATTTAAGTACTTAAAACTCTAAGTTTAAGTCTCATTGATTGTAATAATTGATTATATTATATAAGCAGATATACAAAGCAATAAAAGTTCAGAATACAATCAGTGGTAAACAGCAGACAAAGCAAAGTCACCATTTAGCCACAGGGTTACTGGTCTAGGCAGAATTTTATGCTTTTGGTTACTTCTAAGTTGGAAAAATGCAAAACCAGGGGAGAGAGAAAAGTCTATATTCTGAATTTTTGTTATTAGCAATTGTTCTGTTTTCTGCAAGATAAACACCAAAAGCAAGAAAAAGAATGTGTGTGTGTGTGTGTGTGTGATGATGATGTTACCTTTCATCACAAAAGGGATGAGCTCTGTTGAAGAGAAGGACACTTTGCAGTTGCCCAGAGGGAAATCTATTCTGAAGTTCCTTTTTTAAAAAAAAATGAAGCTGCCTACCATCATAAACGAAAGCAACTGTATGCAGACATTTTGTCTTTAGGTTGCCTTTAAAAAAACAAACAAAGATACAAACCTTGCTTTCAGGGATAGAAGTGCTGTTAGGGTTTTATTTGGAACCTCAGTTGCTTTCTGTGATTTGTGTGACGGGGGGGGACTTTGCTTGGCTGGAGTGACTGTCTGTCTATCCAGCACTAACCAATTATTTCTTCTAGCCTTTGATTTCAAAGAGAGCCCTGCCTCTCTGCTGAGTGCTCTTTTACCATTCTATTGGAGGCAGTTGTTTGTTTCCTGTTGATTAGCTCAGTTGGTTGTTAATAGGAGTGCAGTAAAGAAAGCAGCATACGTAACTCTGTAATTTTCAAGCAATTGTAAGTAAAGAAATGTCTTTTATTGTTTTTTTTACAAATGTCTGAGAGTGAGTTATTGAGACTTTAAGTGTCAGTTAAGGAGAAAGGGGTGGACTATCTGGGGAACTTGTGGCTATTCTCCTCTCTGAGTCTCTGTACTTCTACTGCACAGAAAAAAGAATTCTGTGAGAAATTCAAAACTCTATAGCAACTGCTGTGTTCATCTTTAGGGGTATTATACCATATGGACCAGAGTTTTGGTTCTGGTGGTAAGTTGTTGCTGTCATGATCGTTATCACTATGGTTATTATTTACATTTATACTCCACTCTTCCATACTAGGTAGTGCTAGAGGCAACTTACAGTCATAATGAAACAATAAAAACAAAGACAATAAATTAAAAATAGTATCATTAAAATCAAATAACACCAATATAACCATAAAGCTATTAACATGAAATAATGTATTATTTATTTTATTCATTTATACTGTTTTGCTACCCTTCTTCTGGTGAAGGGACCCGATGTGGCTCAGACGTCATTAAGAAACAAGACAACTAAAAGCACAGCAAATTATTACATTAAAAAGCAATTAAACATATAGTAATATTGAGCCAATTAGCTTAAAGCAGTTTAAAACACATTAAAAACACATTAAAACATAAGAACAACAGTAGTAACGTGCAACATCTGAAAATCAAAAACTCTTCTTTGCCCAATTCACTTGTTAAGGGCCTACCTGAAAGGGAAAGTCTTCACCTACAGTATGTTCTGGAAGACAAAAGGGTAATAACCTAGCCTCACAAGGGAGGGCACAACCTGGAGCAGCCACTGAAAAGTCTCTTGCATCCTTATCAGATATGTCTATGAAGAACTGAAAGAAGGGCCTCCATTGAAGAGGCTTGAAACCAAAATTTGCTACTGGCCAACTTCACTTCTTCTTGTCAGGACTTAACTTCAGCTTCTCCAGCTAGTCCGTTATTGAATAAAGGCAGCATTCAATGATATTGACTGCTTCATCTGTATTAGGTGCCAGAGAGAAATGGAGCTGGGTGTCATCAATGTATTAGTGGCACTTCACGCCAAAGCTTTGAATGACCTTTCTCAGTTTGTGACTACAATTCCCCTCTGTGCCTCCTTGACAGGCTGGACTCGAAGATCCATAGGGTCCCTTCCAGCTCAGCAGTTCCAAGATTATTATTTTACGTTTCTATTTCGATTGGGTCATCACAGGCTGCAGACTGTATTGGTGCCAGTATTCACAGCCCAATTCAGCATTCCATAAACCAACCCAAAAAACAGGAGTGCCCCAAACAAAAAATTATAACTTTGAAACTAGAACTCAGATCAGCACTAAATTTGGCACAATGCAGCAAACTATCATGCCCACATTGCCAGCAGGACAAAGGATGCCAAGCTTTGCATAGCAAAGGACTGCGTGAATGTTGACCACACCAATGGCAGCTGTCAAGACGGTCTACAGGATATTCTCTTCTGCTCAGTACCAAAGCCTTACATAGCAAAGATTGCCTTTTTGCTGTGTAAGGCTTGGCATCCTTTTTCTTGCTGACAATGCAAGCATGGTATTGTGGAGCAATACTGGGCCATTTCCTGGTTGTTTGAATTGTGGGTACACAATTTATATTTATATTCATAAACCAGAGGTTTTTTTTTTTTTTAAAGACTTGAATTATAAGAGTTAAATGGGAAAGAGGGTATTCAGAGTTGAAAGGAACATCAACAGATTAAGCATCAGATCAAAAGGAGCCATGCCAGACCTCAGGTCTGCAGGATTTATGCCCCTGAGTATCAAACACCACTTTGAGGTTAGAAGGTAGAAGTTAGAAAAAGGGATTAGAGTTAGAAGTCAGTAGTTGAGTGGAGTTGAGTTTCTTAAGCCATGCGGAGTCAAGGCGAGATAATACCCTGCAGTTTAGAATATAACTTAAAGAAATAGACAAGGGAAAGTATCATGCTTTGGGGCTGTTAGAAAGTCAGTGCAAGAAGAGAAGAAAGGAGAAACTTAGCCACATGGCAGGTTAATCTTTATTGTTTTCATGTGTGTATTTTCTTTGCCAATGTCCAAAAGCCTGTTTCCTTGTGTTCAGCCAAGTTTATTTTTAATTTGTTTTTTTTAATTTCTTTTTTATTCTTTTTCTATAAACCTTTAAAAGATTATTGCTTTAGAGGAACTCAGATTTTGAATCTCATGTGTGGCCATTTGACCATGACTAATGTGCATGTTCTAAGAGCATGTTCTCAGTATGTTCTTTGAAGGGCAATACTGGTAGCTGGGGTAAAAGAGTTTTAAACATGTTGTAAACTGCCCAGAGTGGCCTTGGCTGCCAGATGGGCAGGATAAAAATCAAACCAAATCAAATAAATAAAAATAATACACATGACAACTTTTTTCTGGACCCTAATGGGGCAAATTCTGGCCTCAAACAGCTTCTCAAGAATTTCCCTGTCTTGACGGAAAGCCCTGAGACTTGAGGGATCCACTGAAAAGGGCCAAGGGTCCCATTACACCCACAGTCTGCTGGCTGGTCCTCCACCACAAAGAGCAAGAGGACAAAGAGCAAGAAACTATATTCTTGAAGAAAGAGGAAGTGATCTAAGGAGAAAGTGACCTAGGGCAACAGTCTGCAAGTGGCTTCCTCCAGAGACCCAAGACGGACCAAGATGCCCAATCCCACCAGTCTTCCCCTCTGTCTGTTGACTAAAGAGTGAGGGATATGGGTAAAGAAAAAAAAGGGGGGGATACAGATGTGGGGATCCAAAGGCAGGGAAGAGAGAGAGAGAAGGGTAGCTAAAAATTCAGGTGGCAAGAGAGAACAGTGGAACTGCTAAGAAAGAGAGAAAAAATGAAAGACAAAGAGAAAGAGAATGGATGACTAAAAACTGAGACACACAAATAAACATGGGCAAAGAAACTAATGAGCAGGGATAGTGCCTATTAAATAGGGTTGCAGGTCTGTGGCAGTATAGAACCAAAGAGAGCCTCTAGAATCATTGGCCAGAATTCTGTTGGGTGATTTTCATGTGTGTATGTGAAACTGCGTAACTCACCACAGTGAATTGCTGCTAACTAATGAGGTGCTGGTCACATTATAAAGCACACACGACTCATTGTGGAGCAGGCGTGGATGGGGTATTGCAACCAGTGCTTTGTTAATTAGCAACATTTCAATGCAGTGAGTTATGCAGTTTAATGTACATGAAAGGGATGAATTGAATTCCGGCCTCTGATGTGAAATGGACAGTTGAAGGGAGGGAGAATTAGTAGAGAGCAGTGTGTTGTAGAGAGAAGAATTATGATGTTGTAGATAGAATATTGTCCAAAGGGAGGGGGTTGTTAGTAGTGCACAGGTTGAAATGAAAATAATTGTCACAAAAATGACTTTTCAATTGTTGATGTAGGAAGTAAAAACAGAGTGAAATAATGTTGGCCTTTCAGTGTTTTGAGCTGCATGCCCTCATAGGCTATTTTATTGAAATGGAGATATGGATTGCCTTAAAATGTGGAAAACATTTTTCTCCAAAACCCTAAAATGGGCCGGCCTTGTCAAGCATACCTGAGTTTGTCTGTTCTAACCATTTCGCCTTTGAATGGAAATATATAATTATTTTAAAAGCAAAGAATTAGCGCAGCAGATAAAAGATTGAGGATATGCTCTAGTGCCTTGGAAGCCTGCACAGTCTGACAACTCATGCTGTGTGAGCATCTCATTTCAATTGCTGTACAGAAGATTTTTTCCCTTCTTTAAAAAAAACAACAAAAAAACGAGTAAGGCAGAGGAAGCGTCCTGAATAATTTAAGGCCTCTCCCTCCCCTCAGTCTTCAGTTTCTTTGTTCCTTTATGTATCTTTGAGCCCACACTGGGCATTTTAGTTTGTCAGCGGTCATGCTACAACTGTGCTCACGTCTACAGCAGCAGGAGAGTGAGATGCCAGGAAAATACATATTTATTGTTATGTTTAAGTTGTAGGAAAAGGGGGGGGGGAGAGAGATATATATATATTTAAATCTGTCTAGCTTGGTGTAATATAAGGAACATGTTATATTTAAAAGGGTTGTTCCAGCTGGTCATAATTTTCCTCTCTCCACAACCTTGCAATACAATATTTTTGAATTTATTATCTGCAAGTCAAAGGCACACATCCTGAACCTTTCTTTAAAGTTGCCCATCAACAGCACCTGGAGAGCAGGTTCTTGTTGTCTTCTGATGTCTGTGCTGGATTATCATGTTTGCCCACAACTTTCATGCTTACCTACGTATAACAGTAGACTATAATGTATGCCAATGGTGTGAAGATTGCTCACTTGTCAATGGAGGTGTCTCCAAAACATACAGCAGGTCAGACTGTTTTCCCCATTTGACTGGATACTGCTTAATCTGAATCACAGTGGCTCCCTAAGATCACATGTAGTGAGATCTCTACATGTTTGCTGACTGATTATTTTGAGGCGCATGCATGAGAATAAACAGATTTGTATTGGATGAGTTGTGGCATCTTTTTGTTTTAAGAAGACTGTGTGCCACATAGAATCATAGAATAATGGAGATGGAAGGGACCTATAAGGCCATCAAGTCCAACCCCCTGCTCAATGAAGGAATTCAAATCAAAGCGGATCTGACAGATGGTTGTCCAATTTTCTCTTGAATGCCTCCTGCGTTGGAGTGCTCGTGACCTCCTGAGATAATTAGTTCCATTGTCATACTACTCTAACAGTTAAGAAGTTTTTCCTGATATTCAGCCTAAATCTGGCTTTCTGTAGCTTGAGCCCATTTTTATGTATCCTGCACCCTGGGATGATCCTGAACAGATCCTGCCCCTCCTCTGTATGACTACCTTTCAAGTATTTGAAAAGTGCTCTCATATCTCCCCTCAGTCATCTTTTCTCAAAGCTAACACGCCCAGTTCTTTCAATATTTCTTCTTAGGGCTTGGTTTCCAGTCCCCTGATCATCCTTGTTGTTCTCCTTTAAACTTGCTCCAGTTTGTTGGCATCCTTCTTAAAGTGCAGAGCTGGACACAGTAGATGGCCTAAGCAATGCCAAAGGGAGGGGGACTAGTGCCTTCTGTTAATGCATCCCAAGGGGTGCTTACAAATAATGTTTTTGTTGCACCATCATCCTGTCCCGTTCATGGAATTTTACAAGGTGTCCATCATCTTCTACTTCTAATCTTCCCATATTTTCTCACATCTTTTTTCTTACCACAGAAAATTCCCTAAGAAAGGGAATATAGAATAGCTATTTTGTTTTGGCACTGCTTAAAGCGATCCATCTGGATGTAGCCCAATTCACTCCCAGAGGAGACTTACTAATTTTATCCTTTGGGGTCATACCAGCGGAGAAATTAGACTTAGGATTTTAGGGAAACAGAACTGGATGCCAAGGATAACATGTCAAAAGAAAGATGTGTGAAATGGTTTCTAAGACAAATGGAGACAAGATGTAACTTTCAGGAAGCTGATTAGTCAGCTGAAGAGCAGTACTGGGTGACAGTGGTGGATTTCATCAGCCTCCTGAGCAGCAATGATTTGACACAGCTTGTCTCATGTACTTGATCCTGATTAAAATAAGGTATATTAACTTATTTCACCTCTCTTGAAACAGACCAGATTATTTCTTCTTCTTCCCTGTTCTTTTTCTTCTTTTTCATTTCACTATTACTTCCAGTTTATAGCTCATAAATAACCTGGAAAATGTCAAAGTTGTTGTTATTCATAGGGAGGAAAGATGTTAATTGCAGTGTTGAAATTCTACTGGTCCAGAATACTGAGAAGTGTGTTTTCACTGAATTGCAGTGAAGAGAGATCCTAGATTTTGAGAATATTTTTACAAAAATGTTCATGCAGACAGACACCTATAGAATTCTGGCCATTATGTTGTTGTTGGTAATCCCATTTGGAATGTGAAGTGTTCAGAGACTGGTTGGTTTTGCATTAGCAATTAAGTTTCCTTAGCTCTACAAAACAACCCTCCTGAACCTGCTTCTATGGAAGTCCAAACTATGAGAAGTTGTTTGTTGATACGGATCACCACAGTTGCATTTTTGGATTTTCTTTGTGAGGATTTAGGTGTGGGGTTGTCATGATGAGGGCTGAACCTCCTTAATTTATCACTATACTGTTACACATATACAGCAAATATCTTGCACAGTACAACAGACACTAAACATAAATATTTCATCAGGATGCTCTGTTCAAGCACATTTAAATGAATGGGAATGGCTTCTGTACAACAGGGCCTGTTCAGAACCACTTTGTGACTGGCAGCATTTGTGGCTTCTTTCCCTATACTTACGTACCACTTGAATCATGCTTCTTGACATTCTTCTGAGCTTTAGGAAACTGTTAATGCAAGTTCCTTTTTACTAAGGATAAAAAGAATACTTAGGTTTTTAACTTTTTTTAAAAAAAATGTTCTCAGTAAGAAAGGGTGTTTCTACATACTAAAACATCTCATTGTAAAATGAGTAATCATTGCAAGATTTTTTGCCCTGACACAAATGCAAAATTACCAGCAATTTTCTTCTTAATCAATAGCATATGCAGAAAGCTCTGGCTTTTGTGTCAAAGAATGTGTATTTTGCCTTTAAAACCTTGTATTTTGTGCAAAATAACAAGGTTGCCTGAGTAAAAAACAAACAAAAAAAAGCAACACTTCCACTTTTTTTTTTAAATAAGTGGCAACAAAAAAAAAAAGAAAAGAAAAGACATAAAACCCTGAAACCTTTAATTGTGTCCATCAGGGAGAAAACCTTTGATTTTTTTTCATCCTCTTTTAAGAGAAGGAACTTAATGAAGATTCCCATCCCTGTCATCTCTCCATCCCTGCTTCCAAGTGAGAAACCTCTGGATCCTTTCACCCTTTACTCATAAAGGCCTGTAGTGTTTGTCTTGTGTGGACCTTTCATAGCACAGTTTTTCTCTGGATTCTTTTACTTTTGCCTGTATCATTCTCAGTTTGCTTAGCACTCATCCTGATTGGAAATGCAGCATGCACAGAGGAAATGTTTAATCCTTTCCTTTGTGGATGACCTCTCTCTGTGTGCATAGCAGTTTCCAGTATACAAAGTATCTTACTGGCATCAGTGAGGGCTTTTAAAAAGTATTGTTAGTATCTGTACTGGAGGATTAATAGGGGGTGGGGGCAGGGAAATTTTGTCACAGCTGGGAAGAGAAAGAATAACTATCTTGCCCAGCATTGTGCTGTGATGCCATTGCAGATTGGGTCTCTGTGCTTAAACTGGCAAAGGAGCTGAATGTTAGGTACTTAACTCGATACCCCTTTGCATCTGTGAAGCCAGAAATAAATACAAGGTTCTACATGAAATTTTATTAACACTGGATAAGATTAGATGTTGAGAAAGAATCATCGGAAAGGGTTGCTTCACTTGCTGCGATCTTGCTTAAATCACTCCAGCCTGGTCCCCAAAAACAGTATTCCTGCTGTTGGAGCAAAACAATACAGCTTGGGCACAGACCACGGTCAGGTTCGTGGTCAATCTCTTTTGCATGGTATGATCACCAGGAAATAGCTCACAGCAGATCATGCCACAAGGGCTACTTCCCTGTCTGATTGCACCCTGAAGCTTTGCAGGATCAAATCAAAGGTCATTCTAATCCTGTTTTCTTCACAGTTGGGTCCAGCCAGACGATGCACCTCTGCCTATAACTTGCAACACAGCATGACAGACACTATTGATTGATCCACTGTAACCCCTAAAAGTAATGCTCAGAAATGCTGCTTATTAACAATTCCTTCTTTTCATCTTATCCTTTGCTTATTCTCTCCCTTCGATTTGTCACTACAGAACTCCATTTTGGCTGCGTGTTCTGCTCTTCATTTTACCAACACCATTCTGCATTCTGTCATTCCTAAATTGTATCGTCCTGCAAAACCAGTGCAATAATAACTCAGGTGAAGATCTCAAGTATCCATCTTCAAAAATAGCAACTCTTGCTTGAAAAGGAATGGCATTTTCATACATATGTATGAAATGATGCTTATGCATCATTTCATACATAAAGAGCAATACTATTTTTTGAATGTACATCCCTCCTTTCATAAATCTGATTTTCTTTGTTAAAAGATTTCAGATATCTTTTTCTAACTACTAAAGAATATTGTCTTTATGCAACCATCAATCGAATCCTCATCTAGTTTGTCTTGCTTTATTGTATCTTGTTTTCCAAAGTAATTTCTTCTGTGTCCCCAGAGTTTTTTCCTCTTGTGTGATATTAGTTGATGTCTTTTCTAAAGCATAACATATACTGTAAGATTCATAGATAAACCTGCTGTTGTAATAATAATAATAATAATAATAATAATAATAATAATAATAATAATAATAATAATAAATCAAGAAATTTCACACAGTACTATAAGCAGTTGCAGATCTCAGAAATCACAGCATCAGAACAACAAAAACTGGCAATATTAGGAACAGCATACATACTGCACCGATATTTAACAGATAGTTGGGTTTTTGGTTAAAACTTGTATCTGTTATATAATACTAGTCAATCAGATTAGGTTTAGTTTTCAAAATCCCACTAATTAAAGATGAGAGTTACTGGCTCTGAGTTTCATGAAAGGGGAAAATTTACCTCAGTTAATGAAGGCTCATTGTGATGGAACCTTCTGCCCTAGAAATCTCACCTGAGTTCCTTGTTGTCTTATATTTAAGAGAGTAACGGAAATGTACTTGTTCCTTAACATCTTTTGTGGGTAATTTGGATCCCACTTTTACTGTTGTTGCTGGAGTTTTTGCAACTGATTTATTTATTTGTACCCCTCTTCTTTTTATTCTTCTCTCTTTTTTTGGTCCAACCTCGCTTCCAACATGCTCAAGGCAAAATATGTGATGCTCCTCCTCTCTCGTGTTTTCTTTTGTGACAGTCTTGTGATGTGGTATATGTTGAGGGAAAATTGGTTCGAGATGTGATCTTGGATCCCCTCAGTTCTTGCCTGACACTCTGGCTCTTGTTTCTGAGCTTTTAAGTCGCATTTGCCAGGTTTCCTTCCCTATTATAACTTTGAATTCAGGCAAAATGATACACAATGGTACGCAGGGTTGAGAAATGTAAAACAGTAATTCCTCACTGATTTAATCCCAGATGTTTAAAAACAGAGTCATGTTAATGTTCTTAAGCTGTCAAGATAAAGAAAATCTTTCTCCTCAGGGCTGCATTTGACATGTTTTGAAAAATATTAAAAATGTCACAGTGAATCTGACATTTCTCTGTCATCAAGTATCTCTGGGATAAGAAATAGACATAAAAACTCATCTAGATCTGAAAATCAAGATTTAAAGCAAAAAATACTTTAACCCTTTCCCCCTATTATGTTCTATTTAATTTAGTCACCATCACATTCAAGAAACAGTAGTTGATTAGTGCTATAAGTTTTGTATGATTAATTAATTTATAACTCTGTTGAATCTTTATAAATTAAAACAGAAACCCTGAAATAAAAAAAATATGGATCTTCTTTGTTTTTTTAGATTATGCACGTGTGCATGGAAGGCACAGGAGGCATATCATTAGAGAAGTCTTCTTGTGTGAGAGAAAATGGAGAGTGCCTTTTCTAAGATGTTGTGCATTTGTCTTCAACAAAGCACAAATCTGAAGTGAATGTGCTCCCCTTGAAGACAATTAGATAGCCATGGAATCTAAAGCAACACATGCTTGTCTGGCTCAAAAGCATTAGCTGTTGCATTGTTGTACCAAGAAATAGTACAGAGATGAGCCAGACCTCTCAGCTTTTAAACTCTAAAGGAAAGAGTCCCCAAACTTCTTCACCTGAAACAGAGTGAAGACTTGGACTGGGTTGCTAGGTCAGCAGCATCACATTTCCTGAGGTTATCAGGGCCAGAATCTAAGACCTTTGTGATTTCATAGAGGCAAAGCAGGCTTTGAGCCCCTGCTGTCAGGACTTGTACAACAAAGAGGCTCATGAGTTGAACTGCTTGTGCTCCTTTCCATGTTTTCCCCCAGATGGTTCAATATGTCCAACATGAGCTCATCAGAAACAAAACAAAACCAGGACAACAGTGAGGAGAGAAGACTAGGGACAGAGCTAGTGGAAGCATGTACCTGAGCCTACTGTGTCTCTCTGCTGGATAGCTTAGTGTTTTTGATGTCTGGTTGCAGAGGCAGAGGTTGGGCCTTCGATTCCCCACTGTGCCTCTTTGACAGGGGTGGGACTTGAAGATCCATAGGGTCCCTTTCAGCCCTGCAGTTCCAAGATGATGATGATTGGAGTAACTGACTGGTTAGCCCTGGGCCAGTCCCAGCCTGAGATGTAAAATTTTGGGAAATTTTGAAGCCATATACAACATCATTGAAAAAAAAGAAAAAGAAAAATTGGGGAAAAAACTGTTCGCCCCCCCCCCCCGCCCATTTTTTTTCCAAAGCCGTTTTATATGGCTTAAAATTTTCTGGAAAGTTTACATCTCTAGCCCTGGCTGAGGCAGTTAGTTCTTGCATCCATTGGGAAAGGATGGAGATGGGCACACAGGCCTTCTAAGTCACTTTACACACCAAAATCAGTCTTATCTTCTGTTTCAGTGCTGCTCACCTTGAGATTTGGTTTTCTGCCTGGGGAACCAGAGAAGCATATCAGTTTACTAAATCTTCAGCCAGCACCCTGGGAACTGCCAATCCTAGGCTAGAGGAATGATTACAAATGGGGGCAGAGTAATATGTGGTACACACTAGAACAGAATGTGTGTGTGAGAGAGGTAGAGAACGATAGGGAGAGAGAATGACTGTGTCACATAATACAACAAGTAATATGGATAGATGCATTGTCTTTACCATTAACCATCATTCCAAGCAAATTTATAATATGTTTTCAGCAGTGGGAGAGATAATACCCCCATACATCCAGCACTGACGTTCATTGCTCAACTGACTGCTTATTTTTCACTGCAGTTTCTCAGCTCTGAAAGATATTGTGTACTCTATTCTAGCTCAGTGCCTTTAGCCTGGTCTGGGGACTTGACATGGTCAATATATTGCTCTTGCCTCTTCTTCTCCAAATGTGACCTCCCCACACACCCCTCTGATCAGGCATCTATGCCCATCTTGTGATGAAGCCACCATTTCCGGACATTTTGAATTGTGGATACAGAACCACAATATCTCGTATTCGTTAACTGGAAGTGTTTTTGTTTGTTTGTTTGTTTAAGAATTGAAGGTTATCAGATGGGCCTTGGCTTCACAAATTTCCTATATTAAATGAAGGAAAATCTTGAGGATTTGATTCGTGAGATCTGGCAACTCCCCTTAAATTTTTCAGTATGTTCTAATCAACGACTGCATGGAGCAAATAGGCAGAGCAGATGCAAGTGAGCATTGGATCTGAGAGGCTGCCATCTGATCAAATCCACCAAGGGCTGATTATCTAACCAGAAACGTATTTTGTTGATTCTTAGACTTTGTCTCCCCAGAGTAACTGCTGCCAATGTTGGAAATCTTTCATCAAATGGGGTGTTGACAAGCAATGGCACTCCAGGTAAAGGTAGCGTATTGAGCCTTGTTTTCCAAGGAAGCTTTCCTTTATGCCAACTACAAATACCAAAAGAGAAACAAAAGACTAAAAATGACAGGTAGGTGTGTGTATGTGTGAAAGGGAGAGAAGAAAACAGTGTTAGAAAGAGTGGGCTAAATGCATCTTGAAATGTCATGTTTAATTATGTTTTCCTGCTTGCATCCCACAAACACTATAACAAGTGTCTATGAATTACAGTGATTCTGTTTACTAAAACAGTGTCACCCTTGAACAGAAGAAGGTGCCTTATAACAAACCTTACCATTGTTTTGCTCTGTCAGAGTCCATGGGCAGGATTCATTCTAAACCTGAAATGCTGAGGCTTATAGTCAGACTGGCAGCCTTGTTTATGCAGAATGTCTGCTCTACCACAAAGCTATGAACACTTCCTTAAAAATTTGGTGTATTGTGTGCATGGAACCACCTCATAGTAAGATGAAGTATTGTCCCATCCAGTGACCTGGCACTTTGGGAGACTTTTTGAGCCCCCACTATCTCATAGTCAAATTAGACATAATGGAGATTCCATGATGTTTCATACCTGAGCAATCATGCTCCCACATGAACCCATGTTTACTTTGAAATGACCAATCACAAAATAAAGCAAAATACTGGAGATGAGAAAGCTTTTCAGATATCTTTGGACACTTAAGGAACTCCCAATTCTAAAGGTGTGATATTTTTGCTGTCTAATGCAAAGCTAAGAACCTTCAACTAGATGGGCCTCTCCGCGAGGCGTGAAGCTGCTGGGGTGGGGCTCCTTTTCCCGCCCAGATGAATGAGGCAGACATAGCGTTTGCTGTGTCATATGGGGCGAGGGGGCTGGGCGCAGGCACTGTAGCACTGTAGAGTTAGTAGGTGTTTGAGTGATCAGGCCTGTGCACATTCAAGGATTATTCTAGCTAAGCTATCTTTGGAATTATGGGTCCCAAAAAAGGACAAGGAGGGGGAAAGGGAAAACAGCCTACAAAGTGCAAGTCCCCCCCCCCCCATGTTCTCCACTAGCAATTTCTTCATCTGATGAAGAAGAGTGGCCAGACTATAGGTCTATGTGGGAGAAATTTAGCATCCTTGAAAGGGAAAGGGCGCAAGCCAGAGTGGTGGAGAGCACTTCTGCAGTTAGGAGATTGTGTAGAGAGTCCAAGGCCCATAAATTAGCAGAATTCAAGAGGATGGGGGACATTATGTTATCTCGCATCACTATTCTAGAGGGAGAGCAGTACAGCCCTTCGGGAGCCTCTTCAGTGGAAGTTACTCCAGTAAGGCGAAGGAGAAAGCCTACGGTGATAAGTCAGCAGCAAGACCAACTACGGGTGTCATCGACATGCACACAGACCCAAGAGGACGATGCAGATGAAGGACACAGCTTCAGACAGCCTGCGCAGAGAGAGGAGGGTCCGGCTAATGTGCCATCGGTGACATCTGTAGGGATACAGTCAGGTGAGAGTATCACTGCACTGGGCACTACACAACCTGCAGGAGCTTGGCCGTCGAGTACTGGGAGCCATGCGGTGCCGATCCCCTCGGCCTCACCTTTGCCGGCAACATATTCAGGGGTACAGATGTTATCAAGACCCATAGGGAGTGCAGCCCTGGGTTCTGTTGCAGTTACCCAGGCTATGATTGGCGGGGGAGTTGGTGCAGCTGTTCCCACGGCTGTCCCTGATACTGGGTATAACTCAGTGCCAAGGGTAGCACTGCCTGAAGGTGATCAGTCCCTACCGCTGGGAGATCACCTGCTGCCTGCTACAGTTGAAAAAATTTGAAGAGGTGAATAAGTAGACGTGTTCGAGCTCCTGAACAGGAAAATAGAAGAGAAGAAAAAAGACAAGGAGGAAGAGAGGAACAAAGAAAAAGTGAGGCAGCGTAGGCCGGACCGTTGTTGGGCAAATTGGTTACCGGGTTTCTTTATATATGCAGGGACAGTGATCCGGGCCCAACCAGAAAAAGCCAGTTCATTAATCCAATACATGGATATAATTTATAAGGCATATGTGGATTTCCTTGGGCATGCGTGGTTGCTCTATGATGAGGGGTTCCATATTTTCATGGCACTGTGCCCCAGCATGTGCTGGGACATGCCACACAACGCATTATGGCTGCGGCTGATGACGCCCACCCATCCGATTCTAGGGGACAGGTTTGACAGCAGGCATTTAGTTCAAAGTGCACAGACAAACACGTCCCGCTCAGTGGCAGGCCAGGTGGTTCAACCCCACTTGGTCTGTTGGGATTTCAATTCCCGGGGGTCTTGCAGCTGAAAACAATGCCGATTTAAACACCTGTGTTCCAATTGTGGGAGGGAGGGCATGCATCAGCAACATGTTTCCAAGTGAAGCAGGGGGGATCAGGAGGCAGAGAGTCAGGAGGCTCGGACAAGCCACACCCTGGTGCCTCCAATATTCAAAAAGGGTCCCAGTCCAATTAAGGAGTTCGTTTTGGCCCAGTGGCTAAGGGACTACCCTAACAGAGTGGCTGCAAAATTGTTAAGTGAAGGTTTTCATGATGGTTTCCATATTCCAGCAGTTGGGGATAGGGTAGCCGCCTGGTCTGATAATTTGAAGTCGGTGAAAGGGCAGGAAGACATAGTTAGGGCTAAAATCCATAAAGAAGTTGTAGAAGGAAAGGTGTTGGACCCTTTTCAGGCCCCGCCTGTGGCGCACCTTTGGGTGTCCCCTCTTGGGGTGGTGCCGAAAAAGGCACCTGGTGAATTTCAGTTGATTCATCATTTGTCTTTCCGGATGGGGTGGAGCTAGGGAAATGTGACATTAAATCGGCTTTCCAGCTCCTCCCAGTGCATCCCAAGGATTTTGACCTGGGCTTTGCTTTCAAAGGTAATTACTATATGGATAGGTCATTACCTATAGGGTGCTCAATATCTTGTTTTGTTTTTGAACAATTTAGCACTTTCTGGGAGTGGATGCTCAAAAGGTGGGTTGGCCCAGTGGGTGCGGTCCATTATTTAGATGATTTTTTTATTTTGTGGGACACGTGGCACATCGCAATGTGCACACCTTATGACCTCCTTCCAGGAAATGACAAAGGAACTGGGAGTCCCATTGGCAGAAGAAAAGACAGAGGGACCTTGTGAAGTTTTAACCTTTTTAGGTATCAAATTGGATACTATCTGACAGTCCAGTAGGTTCCCAGAGGCAAAATTGTGTGAACTAAAAGTGAGGCTGTGTAATTTACCGACACAGAAAAAAGTCACATTGAGGCAGCTACAAGAAACGGTAGGCCACCTTACCTTTGCGTGCAAAGTGGTGGCCCCGGATAGACCCTTCTTGCGAAGGTTATGTAATGCCATGAAGGTCCTTACAAGGCCTCATCACAGGAGGAGACTAGCAAGGGGAATGAAGGAAGATTTGAGTGTTTGGTTAAAGATTTTGGAGGAATTCAATGGAATCTCTTTCTGGAGGGAGGAGTTACATTTGGGGTCTGACCTACAGGTTCAGACTGATGCAGCAGGGTCAAGTGGTTATGGTATATTTTTCAAAGGTAAGTGGTGCGCAGGGATGTGGCCGACAGAGTGGCACAGTCGGGGAGTCACCAGAGATCTCACCTTTTTTGGAGCGCTTTCCGATAGTGGGTGCTTTGTGGTTGTGGGCTCACGAGTGGGCTAACTCTGTGGTTACCTTCTGGTGCGATATCTAGGTGGTGGTGCACATTGTTAATTCTTCGTTGTCTAGATCTTAGAGGGTAATGGTGCTTGTCAGAGCCCTTACTTTGAGGTGCTTACACTTTAATATAGTTCTCCAGGCTCACCATGTCCCTGGGGTTGATAATCCCATTGCTGACACCCTGTCCCATCAACAGATGGACCAGTTCAGGGTGTTGGCACCGGGGGCACAGGCTCAGCCGGACGTCCTACCAGATGAGGTATGGAATCTTGGAGGGCTGAGGCTAATAGAGACATGAGTCTAGCAGTCGCACTAAGCACTCGCCGTAGTTATACAGAAGCATGCAAATAATATTTTACCTTTTGCGAAAAAGAGGGACTGGGACATGATTGGCCTGCATCAGACAATAACCTTATGCAATTTGCGGTTCATTTACATAGGAAGGGACTGGCCCCTAGATCTATTCAGGGCGTCTGCCCTAGTTTTTTATGCTAAGGATCAAGGTTGTAAAGGGTTCTCTATCAACTTCCGTATTCGCAAGATGATCGAAGGGTGGAGTAGAGAGTGAGGTGCGTCAGGTGATACTCGTACACCAATATCGACTGCCATATTGGCCAAGCTGGGGAGTGCATGGGAGGTGGTTTGTGAGGACCAATTGGAGGTTTGCCTGTTTAGAGCTGCTATGCTTATTGCGTTTTTTGGGGCCCTATGGATCAGTGAATTAGTGGCTGCATCCAAACATGACACGTCGCTATCCTCTCTGCAGAGGAAGGATGCAGTGGTATCGGAACGCCAGATTGTCATTCATCTTCAGAAGTCAAAAACAGACCAATTAGGAAAAGGACAGGTGTTACTGTTACGGCAATGTTCTGAAGTTGAGATTTGCCCAGTAAGGGCTACGCAAGAGTATGTGCAACTTAGGGGCGCAGAAGACGGAGGCTTTTTGCACCATAAGGATAAGTCAACATTAACAAGATACCAGTTTTGGAAAATTATGTCCCAAGCCTTATGCAAGGCCAGGATACAGGATTGGCGTTTTGGAACGCATTCCTTGAGGATTGGTGCTGCATCTATATTAAAAAAGTAGGCAGATGGTCATCGCAAAAATACCGTGCTTATGTTCACCCATTACCACAGTGTTAGGTGCTGCTGCATTTTGCTTTGTTATTTGTCATTACAGGTCCCGAGATGCCATTGGCCCGACTTTGAGTCCAATTGGAGTCGCAATCTGGGCCTCAGAGAGGTGGCGGCAGTGGAATGGAGGGGACAGAGAGGCATGCTCTGGGATGGGTTCATGGAATTGGCGTCCCAGGGTTCTCCGGATGTGCCCCCTGACATTCTGGTGATTCATTTGGGAGGCAACGACTTAGCCCAAAGGTCGTGCAAGTCGCTGATCCTCCAGGTCATTGAGGACTTCAGATCTTTTGTGGCACAGTGCCCCAAAACATGCATTATCTGGTCAACGATTATTCTGTGGCTGGTGTGGAGAAGTGCTCATGACCCCAGGCGAATTGATCATGCCCAGAAGGGTGTCAACAGAGAGGTTGGCAGGGGGTGTTCGGCAGGGCTTGGGGTCAGTTGTTACACATCCTCAGGTTACATTTTCTTGGCAGGAGTTATAGAGAGAGGATGGCGTACATCTGTCAGATTTGGGGTTAGATGTCTTTCTAAGGGGGGGTCTCAGGGCTGAAATATTCAGCATGGTGGGGGCATGGGACATACTAAGTAGTCCCTATGCCGTGGCGGGTAGTGCAAAGGGTAAGGGTTAGATGAGTTCCAAATAAGGCACCCCCTCCTCTCAGAATGGCAGTAGCAGAGGTTTAGCTGAGGGGAGGGAAACTGGGGACCCCAGGGGATGCTGAGCACTTAGGGTTTGGAGGCCTGGATGGGCCAGACTTGGGGTACCACAGCTATTGGAAACATGGAGGCGTGCTGTATGGTGGGACAGTGCGCCTCCGGTATAGGAACTCGATTGGCAGTCTGGACCGGAAGGTCAAGGTTGACTCCAGTTACAGACCAGTTTGGTGCACTACGGTAGGCCCCCTTGTAAAAGGGAAGTTCTAAGTTATAAATAAGTAAATAAAACTGTGGCCCTAGTTATCCCATATACCTGTGTCTGTCTTGTTATTCCGGACTGGGCGGGCAAAGGCCATTCCCTCTACACCCCCAAGATTAAAAACAATTATCTAACTGATGAGAGATGGGTTGTGATTTGCTTCCATTTTCATGCAGAGCAAGTATGAAAAGAATGCTCACTAAATGTTTCGTCCTTGCCAATTTAGGCTTTCTCAAGATGCTGTAACACTTTCACAAGGAATTTAAAACCCAGTGAGATCCCTCGCCTGTAACCAAACGTGAGAGAAAGAGATAATTTTGTTGTTGTTGAGGGTGTCTGCAATTTGCCCAAGATGTCTCTTGTTGTTTCGTTGTGAGAAGCGAAGCATACACAAACAGTAATATACACATATAGTGGCACAGAAAGACTGGGTGAGTGGTAGGAAAGAGAAAAACAACAACCCATCTGGTATTTTACATTCTGAAAGCAGCAGTCATTGTATTTTCAACTAAATTACACAATTTGTATGATTCACAGATTGTGAAATCTTTCTCCCAATCTCCCAGAAATTTTTTGTTTTTATTATCTTGCCCAAAATCTCTTGGCATTCTGTCCACTTCTGGGCCTGGTGCATCCCATGGACAATTCTAGAAGTGTAAATTTGCCTTGAAAAAGTGATGTACTCTTTAGTATAGGAAAAAGGCCACATACCAGATGCCTTTGTTAGGATATATGGAATTCTTACACAACTTAACTTCAGAATAAAATTTGAAGGGTTCTAATAAGCTTTCAAGGTGTTTCCTATGTATACATCTAGGATGGGGCTGCATTGGATATCCAAAAGTGTTGGCCTATAATTCACTTCAACCTCTCCTAGCATATTCCATGGTAAAAGAATAGGAGCTCATTTGAAGGGACAGAAGTTGCCCAGCCATCATACACATCAAGAACATTTTGGGCACGACTTGCATCTTACAGAGGACAGTCTTCCATTTGAATGCGAAGGGCTGTTTGGTTGAAGTCCTGTTAAAAGAGAAACAACCTTAATAAGGGAGAGCAGGGTCTTCAATGATGCTGGCTACAAGCACTTAGTACCTGAAAAATTGACTATAAGCACTGAGCAGGTACACTGGTCATCTGGTCACCACCTTCTGCACTCTGGTGAAAAGCAGTAAATTTCTATTAAAATTTCTGGATTGCCATCCACAATACAGGTAAACTAGCATGCACATATTTAATGCAGGGCTATGTCCTTTTTTGGCCTCTTTGGATATGTGTTAAACAGCCTGCTCTCCACTACAGAATGCTATGGAATATTTTTTTAGCCATCAAAGGGACTACTTTTGTTTAAAGTTCCAGTCTATGATAGCAAGATCCTTGTGACTCTATGTGGGGCACAGAAAAGGGCACAGGTGCTTGTGACCAAGCAAGGGGGCACTGTCCAAAAACGTTGGGAAGGAAGTGGAATCCACTTCAGGAATCCACTGGCAGCTCATATGAGGGCATCACTTGTTTCTTTCACGCATCTGAATCCATTCCTGAAATGAAAGGTATAGTTTACTATATGGAGAGTTGGGTTTCCTTCTCTTGTCCTGGAAACATTCAATTATGGTTCATGGAAAGGATGGTTAGGGTTCGGGGGGGGGGGGGTTGCTTTTTTTTAAAAAAAGCCATATGGTGTTTATTGCCTGAACCTGTTGTTCAAGAAAAGAGATAGAGCCCATGGTCAATTTAGGGCCTGATCCCACTTCCAGAATAAACTGGCAGGGTGATTGTTTCTTTTCGATTTGGGCTAAAGTCACATGCACTTTAGCCTGAATCCAAGATTTGTGTGTCGGTGCGTGCATCCTCCCCTTTGCTGCCACCACTGCCTGCTCCTCCACCACCCATGCTGCCTCAGTTACTTGTCAAAACAAGCTCAGTCACGGGTGGTGAGTGAGGGGGGCAGACAGGTGATTGGGCTGGTGAGGGGGCAGGCAAACAAGAGGAAGTTTTTCTGCTCCTGTCAGGGGCATTCACATATGTGGAATTGATTCCAGTGAATTGATTTCTCATCTACCTCAAAATAAATGTACCTCTGGTGGAGGAATAGAAAAACTCATTTCCTTGGCACACTACTCTGTGCATGTACGTACTTTGTGTGTATGCCTAAATTTGAGTGTTTTTTTTTTAAAAAAGCAAAGCAGTTTTTATTGTCAGCAGGATCAGGCTCTTATTTTCTCTTTTCTCTCTCATCAAAGCCACTAAGTACACTTAGCCCTCACTGAACAATTCTCCTCCTTTTTCTTCTTAACTTACAAACAGGTAATTCATCTGTGTTCCTGGAGCTCCTCAGAGCATGCTGAAAGCACCACCTTTCTCTTTTGCCACTGAATGTCGAATGAGACCACAGAGTGTAGTATTAGGAGGTACAATGATCTGCGAAGTTAAAAGTAAAACATGGAAGGCTAACACACTGACATGGAAAGTTTTTCACTGTTTACAGTATAGCTTAATAATTCACCAGCTAATTTTCCAACAGTACTTATATCAGAGTCAAGATATACTTGTCATAACCAAGATATCTTAAACTTTTTAATTTTCTCCTGAGGGAAATTGGCTGAAGAGCTTCATTTTCCCTAATTCCAGTGCAGGCAGATATTATAATGCTCCTTTGGGTCATGTGAAATATTGCTATATCAAAGGTTTTAAGACAATGTTTTGTAAATTAATGCAGGTATAATCAGCTAGGTTGCCTGCGTACAAATTAAATCCAGCATTCAATGCAAAGTGAGATATTGCTACAGTGAGCAAAATATTAAGTTAATCTTTTGGGCACTCATATTGATTTAAAAAGGGAAGGCTAAGAAAACTGCATTAAAATATTTATATACAAACACAATGAGTAGTTTGACTGGTGGTTTCTGAATCTTGCTGCTAAGAGCTCTGGGACCCATAGATGGGATAGGGATTATCTTTGCATCATCTCCTCAGACTTGTGAGGATCTACATGTGGGTGATCTAGGGAAGGTCCCCCTACACCGACAATAAAGATGTCTTAGTTCAACCAGTCTTGGGAGGCCTTGCCTGGATAGTTTTATAAACACTTGTCACCTAGCTATAGTTGTACATATCCACAAACTTCCCCTTTGTATTTCTGCTTAAATAAATGTGTCTCCAGTTAAATCCATAAAGCGTGGCTCACATCTTTATTGACTGCAAGAGCAGTCAATGCTTCACATTTGATTGAAGCGAATACTTTTCAAGGTTTGTCTGTTTTGTTTCTGTTTTTTTTGTGTTTTTTTGGTAATCATTTGATTAACACATTCGTAGGGTATTTACAGAGTATCTACCATGTCCTCTTCCTTCTGCATAAAGTCTCAGTAAACTTACCTTATACACCTTGATGGAGTATCCATCAAATATCCAGTATCCACTGTATCTAGCATCCACTGGGATGGGACTAGCAGTACCAGAATCCTAATCAGGAAATGAATACTGTGTGTGCCATAAGATGATGGTGATGGTGATTTTTGCTTGGAAATTGTCTTCTGCACACCTAGTAGTCCGCATTTCACATGACCTGTTGTGGTTGAAGAATGCCTGTTACCAGGGCTACCCCTAGACAATTTTGGCAACTGGGTCTAAGGTGAGGTTTCCCTTCATTCCAAGTGCAGATGCCAGTTTGACTGGCAGTGAAATCTTTTTTCAACATTAGTGATTGGACAGCATCTTCTACCATCCCAGAGGGCAGCAGGTAGGTTTAGGGGTATGGAGTAGGCCAGAAGGAACATAGCAAACTGTTCTGTAACAGTCCACCACATCTCCATCACTCTGGGCAATGAAGGCACCAGCACATTCGTTACCTCTTTGTCTGCTCACTTGGTCAGAGGGGACTTTCCCAGTGACAGAGTGGCATGTTGGGAGGAGGAGAAGATTAGCTGAAACAGCCGCACAAGCCAGGCTGACAGCAAGCCAGCACTGATATGGCTGTGCTGTTAACCCAGACCAATGAGAACAGCCAAGGGAATCAAAACAAATGCTGGCTGGGGTAGCTGTGATCTGCCCATGTTGAACTGGGATAGCTGTACTCTACTGATTTCCTGCACTCTCAGAGTGGGCTTCTTGCCTTGGTGCAGAGAAAGGGGAGGTAGTCACACCAGTGCTCCTACCATATGTGTTTATGACAGCCCTATGCCTTTATTTATCAGTGAAGGCAATGCTTCACTGAGAATTCTGGCCTACGAGTGGCTTTCCCACAATGCTTTGCTTGTACTTTTTCCTGAGCCGTCTGTCTGGCTAACATTAGAAAAAGGATATAGGGCTGGGCAGGTCAGAAATCCAGTCAAAGTCAGACTTTTCTCTTATTGCTATCAATTCTTTATTAAAATAATGTACTACTGAACCTCAAGGAAGTGGCTCCTATGCCTGAGGTTCTGATAAATGAATCTGCCTCCAGTGCAGTAGTTTCAGAAGCCAGCCATGCACATGGACAATGTTCAGAGAAGCAGAGACGTGGAGGAACTACAACCAGCTTTGCACGCACTGTGGTCTATACAAGTTTTTTTTGGGGGGGAGTGTGGGTTAGAAAATGCAACTGTAATGAGTTTCAAATTTATAAAGGTCCCATTAAAAAAAACACAACTTGGTAATTCAGCACTAAAACATAAGGAGGAAGTTGGAGTGAGGATAATATTGGATGCCTCCCTACTCTAAATAGAAATGTGAGACTTTAGAAACATAGAATCACAGAATGATAGTGATGGACAGGATTGCAGAGGCAATTGAGTCCAGCCCCCTTGTCAAATCCAGGATTCTTGATACAGCCATGAGCACAATATCTGTTGTGGGCAAACACGACCGCTTATGTTCATGCATTAAAAGAGTTGAACATATTCATTATACTATTGGTCATGCAAATGGCAAGTCATAATAAAAGTATAAGAGCACTATCAGTAGGAAAATGCCAAGTGACTAGTGGAAGGGTGGAATCTGTATTACCTCTGATAATAAAAATTCATATGACCACTGATAAACATGACACTGAGGGGAAAACTTTTTGTTTGTACAGTAACTTTTAAGGTTCTGTGCTTTTTCTGTTTGAATTCCAATCAATTCCAATTCCATTGTACCAGCCCAAATGGGTTACTAATGATTAGTCAATTAACCTCAAAGCGCCAAAATAAAAGATGTATGCTTGAGCAATGTAACAGATTAATTGTGTTCTGATCTTGTGGAACAAAAGGTTGCATGCAAATTAGTGGCATCAAAATAAAATGGAAGGTGCAGGAAAGATAACAAAATTTTGTGGTGGTTTCCCTCAAATTTGTTCAGCGACAATTACTAAGACTGTTTTTGTTTCTAAACAAATGAGGAGTGGTGGACGTCCCTTTCTCTTATTAGTAGAGTCACTGTTTCAGCAAAGCTGAGTGTGGAGATGTGTATGCTCTTTATCTGGAAACAGGACAACAGATTCTGTGTTAGATACACATGGAGGACATGTTTGCACTCAGTTTAGGGTTCTTCTCCTGGGTCAAAAAAAGAAGATGGGGTTATGAAACATCAGTCCAAAACCATGTTTTATCTACATGTTTCAGTGAATAATAGGTTTGGTCTTAATTGCTTTGAGTCATTTTCAATATATTGATGTTGAAGTCTCATCTTCACAGAGCTGGGGAAAGTTATTTTTCTGAACTACAGCTTCCAGTGGCCCAGCTGGCTGTGGAATTCTTGGAGCTGTAATCCACAAAGGTTAGTTTTCTAAGTTTTGATACAGAAACTAAAAAACTCTGCACTGTAACACAGAGAATCATGATTCCTGGATGCTTATAATTAGAGATGGGATATTCTTATTCATTAACAAATATGAATATCCCTGGCCCAGGTGTCCCGGATCCCCAGGCCGACCTCCCAGAACCGACCCATCCACTCCAGAAGAGCAGGAAGGCTTCCTTCCTTCCTTCTTTCTATTCAAAGGGTTGTGAAATAAAATTGCCTTTTGAAGGATGAAGTAGCCTTTCAGTCCAGGCAAAGCAAAAGTGTCTGATGAAAATATCAGACAATTTTTAACAGCATCTAAAACTCTGTACAAATGTGTTTGCTGTGAACACATCTGTCACTGCCTGGTTTGATTTTTCCATGACTACTAAATGTGATATCAAGCAAAACTAATCCCCTCCACCAGCCGGGAGAACCCATGCTACAAAGCCAAACTTCCATGTGCATGGGTCATAGAGATCTGAATGTACATTTTGAACACATATCTGCGCTGTATAGCAGTGTTCAAGTTGGGCCTCACTGAAAAGAATGGATATACCTTTTGATGCTTGATGGAATATACTCCCGTATGTAGCACTCCTGGTTCTTACAAACCTGGATCATGACCTGCAAAGGTCTACTTACCTATAAATGTCCCTAAGTTAACATATTCTAGGAGGTGCTCCATAGAAAGAAACTGGGCTGTTTTATAGGTTCTTTTTCATAATACATTATTTATTTCTATTTCTTAATATTTTATCAGGATGGAACTATCCCCAATGTATTTGCCTAGGCACAGAAAAAGCTTAAATATTCCTAGTACCATGTGCAGAGGATTTTAATGTGCTGTTCTACTTTCTGTCACACTAGAGATCTGGCTGCATCAGGACAATTTGATGCGGTTGCTGGATTATCAGTGACAATTAGATTGTCTCTTTCAGGCAGTGATAGGGTGCCAGCCTTAGGGAAATTATGAAACAGACAGCTATTTTTCACAGTTTCCTTTGTCCATATTGCAGGGACAATTCTTTGTCCCTGTAGAGGTACCCCCTTTGGCTATCTCAAAAATATAACTTCCATAACTTGGAAAGGTAAATAACTACTCATTAACTTACAGCACAAAGAAACAAATCCCTGTCTTGCAGGGTGCTAATTCTCTCCCTCCCTGACTGCCACTCTTTACCCCAAGCCTGAAACTCCTCTGTCACAACCCATTTGCAACCTATTGCTGTGGAAGTTGCAGTGCCTTGATGGATGTCCTCTGTTCTTCTGGAGACAGAGAGAGCGGGAGCGAGAGAAAGAGAGTGCCTTACATTTTGGAGTGTTAAGATCTCTAAGTATAGCTCCATGTGAAAGTAGCTGGATGGACAAACGGATAAGTGCTATAATAATTGATGCCAGAGGTACTTTATGTAAAAATAATACAATAAATGAACACCTAAAAATTAGAAAAGGATATAAAAGCTACACGCAAGCAATCAATTCTCTCAAAGCATTGAATAGAAAAGTTTTCAGTTGTTATTTTAATTAAATTAATACTACAAATTTCTGTAACAGTTCATAAAAAGCAATGTCTTTCTCCCTTTCTCCTTCCATTATGTAACATATATTGCTCCTAGCTCATAGGATTTGTCAGTACCTTGCAAATAATTGCTTTGCCTCCTTTTATAACACGTTCATTTAGCTGGCTGGGTAACATTCAATGATCAATCACTTTCTAAAGATCGGATGGAAATACACAGAGGGCACTTTCTAAAGTTGACCCCATTCTTGGCTGCCATTTTAAGAACTAAGGTTTCATTGACTGGGCAGTCATTGTCTGAGTACGCATAACAAATCAGGATGAGATTCTAGGATTCATCACACTCATCCAGTTAGTTTAGTGCAATGCTTCCCATCCTTGGGACCCCATATGTTTTTGGACTACAACTCCCAGAAATCCTGGCCAGCACAGCTTCTGGGAGTTTTAGTCCAAGAACATCTGGGGACTCAAGGATGGGAAAGAATTGTGATGGTGTTGAGATTCACACAGAACTTACCAGTTCACATCTGCAGAGACTTTGAGCTTTGAACATTTGCAAAGTTTGATGTATTTTTCAAAGAAACAGAATACATGTGAAATCACGTTTAGATGTTTTTAAAATATGAAGCACTAAACCACATACAATTAAAAAAATATGCCAAAATATTTTTATCATTGGGGGGACTCCATCACTATCACATGCACTTACTAAGAAGTGAAAACAGCATGTATATCTGGGTCACCATATCAAAAATGAGGATGATATAAGTGAGAGACTTCACATTACAATGAAAGCCTCAGATGATTCAGCAGAGCCGGCTGTTGTTACACATAAACAGCTTGTCAGTGATCTTTTTGTAAAGATGACACTTTATGTTTTAGTGCTGAGTTATTGTGACCACAGAACTTTACAGCTCAGATCTGACTCTCTGCTGTATAAAATAAAAGGAGAGGACATACTTATCAGCTTTATAACAGACACTGACACCCATGTGACTGTATTTCTATATGACATTTTTATTTTTGTTTAAATATTTATTAACTGCGCTCTTATATACTAGCCAGGTAGTTGAAGTGGTCATCTTACCACTTTTCAGTTACAGAAGGCTTCAGTATGCCTTTATTTTCTTTTTCTTTTTCTTTTTTTGAAATTTTTTTCCCTTTATTTTAAATTTAAACAAAAACATATAACATACAAACTAAAATACAATTTAACTGTGTTCCCCACCACCATATGCGGGACCTCTTGCCATAATCTTCCTCTTCCTTATTCTTCTTCTTCTTCTTCCTCTTCTTCTATTGTCCTCTTCTCCAAAACTGCATTGATTCTTGATTTGGAGCTTTCCCTTTTCCTCTTATTAATACATATTCCAAAAATCTCCCCCATATATCATAAAAGTTATTTTTTTTCAACTCTCCTTTCTTAACCTTTAAGTTACAAGTTAATTTATCATTTATTGCTATATTCCATATTTCTTTATACCATTCTTCAATTTGCAATTCGACTTTTGATTTCCATTGCCTAGCTATAATCAATCTAGCTGCTGTTAATAAGTTGGTTATCAATTCTTTAGTCATTTTGTCATATTCCACATTCTCAAATATTGATAACAAAGCAATCTCAGCATTAAATTCTATATCTTTTTCACATATGTAGCTTAATTCTTTAAAAATTTGTTTCCAAAATCTTTGCACTTTTTCACATTCCCACCACATATGAAAGTATGTACCAATTTCCTTCTCACATTTCCAACAGACATTCGGATGATTGGCATTAATTTTATTTAATTTTGACGGTGTTAAATACCATCTTAAACTAAGTTTAAAAAAATTTTCCTTTATTCTTACTGACATAAATCTTAACACCCTCATTTTCCATATCATCCTCCATTCTTCTTCATTTATTCTTTTCCCAATATCTTGCTCCCACACTATTTTTAATCCTTCTTTCTCACTTTCCTCTTCCTCTAAATTAAGAAGAAGTAAGTAAATTTTGCTCACAGTACCTTTCACTGAGTGAGTCATCCGAATGTCCTCATATGACAATAACAATTGTTCGTATTTTGTATATTCTCTACCTTTATTATATTTATTTACCCATTCATTAGTCCATCTTTCTAATTGTATATAATTCAACCATGAAATGCTCCTATTCTGAAGAGTTTGTTTCATTTGATCTATCGATCTCATTTTATACAACCAATCTTTCAATCTAATCACTTTCTTTTCTTTAAATAGATCCACATATACTTTCATATTGGTAGGAAAATTTTCTATTTCTGTCACTAATCCAAGTGGGGAATATGATGAACATAAATTCTTTTTGCACTTATACCATATATTTAACAATGTCTTTAAAAATGGGTTATTAATTTCCCTTATTTTATCTTTCTTAATTATACCAAATAAATATGTTTCTATATCTGCCTGTAATTCTGATGATTCCATCTCCCACCAAATTAGCCTTTCTGGATTATATATAATTTCCCCAATAAACCTCAATTGGTTAGCCAAATAATAATTTTTTATATTTGGTAAACCTATACCACCTTTTTGCTTTGTTCTATACCAATACTTTTTATTTATTCTAGATCTCTTCCCTTCATTACAGTATTTATTAATTATTCCTTGCCAAAATTTCAAATCATCCTCTGTTAACTGTATTGGTAGCATTCTAAATAAAAAATTAATTTTTGGTAAGATTTTCATTTTTATCAATGCAATCCTTCCAAACCAAGATAGCTTAAAGTTACTATATTCCTGTAATTTGTTTTTAATCACTTCCTTTAGTTTATTATAATTATATTCCTTTATTTTTTGAATATTTTTTGCTAAATCTATTCCTAAATATTTAATTGATTTGCATAATCTGAAATCATATTTTTCAACACACCTTTCTTGTTCTACTCTATTATGATTAAATAACATTAATTCAGATTTTTGCCAATTCACACATAATCCAGTTATTCTTCCAAATTTTTCTAAATGAGTTCTAATTTTATCTACACATTCTAACGGATTTTTCAATGTCAACAAGGAATCATCAGCAAATAAATTAATCTTTATTTTATTCTTTTTCCCCATACCTTCGATTAAATCATCATTCCTTATTACATTTGCCAACATTTCAATAATCAAACAAAACAGAACTGGAGAAAGAGGGCAACCTTGTCTAGTGCCTCGGCCTAAAGCTATTTGTTCTGTAATCCCATCATTAACTATTACTACAGAGGTATTCCCCAGATATAATTGATCTATTATCCCCCTAAATTTCTTTCCAAAACCCCAACCTTTTAACAAAATCTTTAATGTTGGCCATTCCACGCAATCAAATGCCTTAAATATATCTAATGATAAAATACCTGCCTTCAATTTGTCTTTTTCTATATTGTATAAAATATTCAATACCCTCCTAGTCAAATTCTCCATTTGTCTACCCTTTAAAAAACCATTCTGATCCTCTTTAATATATTTTATAATAAATTTATTAATTCTATTCGCAAGTATTGCAGTAAAAATCTTTGCATCTTGATTTAATAGTGAAATGGGTCTATATGAACTTGGGTCTGTTAAGTCTTTATTAGGCTTTGGGATAAGAGTTATTAATGAATGTTTCCAAGAATCTGGTATTCTCTCTCCTTCCAATATTTCATTATAGAGCACTTTTAACTTAGGGATCAATATTGGTTTAAAAGTTTTATAATATTCTGATCCTAAACCGTCAAAACCTGGAGTTTTACCATTTTTTAATTTATTAATAATCTCTATAATCTCTTCCTCTTTTATCTCTTTATCTAAATCCTTTTTATCATTCTCTGATAATTTACTCTTAACATTTTCTTTAATATAATTTTCTATATCTTCTTTCGATACACTATTACCTTTATACAAATTTTGATAGAATTCATGTATTATCTTTAGTTTTTCTTTCATTAAGCTACAATTCTTTCCCGTTTTGTCTTTAATCACTCCAATTATATTTTTTGCTCTTTTAGTTTGAACTAATCTAGCTAAAAGTTTTGAATTTTTATTACTGTATTCGAAAAAATTCCTCCTAGCGTATATCAAGTCTCTCTGGACCTTTTCTAGCTCTATACCTTCTAATTCCTTTCTTTTAGCTTGGATCTCAATTAATTTTTTGTTATCTCTATCCATAAAATATTTGCTTTCTAAATCCTTTAATGATTCTACAATTCTATTTATATTTTCTTCTCTCAATTTTTTTAATCTACAGGATTCTCTTATGGCGATTCCTCTCATGACTGCTTTCATAGTGTCCCATAACACTCCTATTTTATTCCCACCTGCTTCATTAAATGACCATATTTCCAACCATTCTTTCTTAACTTTATCCACAACCTCTGTATGTTGAAAAATATTGGAGTCCATTCTCCATCTTCTAGCTTCTCTATAGTCCTTCTTAACTTTCATCTCCAACACCATCAACGCATGATCTGTTATTTTTATCACATTAATATTTGTATCTACTACTTTTGAAATTAAGTTTTGTGAAATAAACATAAAATCTATTCTAGAATAGTATGCCTTTATTTTCAAGTTTCCTCACCCCAACCAAGGCAAACAAAGGGCTCCAGTTCCTCATGCATAATTCTCAACAAATATATTCATGAGCCCACCTTGAATATTTTTCCAGTATCTTATATTTTGAAAGCACCCAGGCTTAGAAAGCCTGAACTAGAACAACAAATTATGACTATAGCCAAAGTTCTAATAGAGAGGTGAACTTTTTCCTCAATTAATTTGAGTCTCTGAATGTATAACAGATCTGTAACACACATACTGCAAACATGAGTGACAAAGCTGCCAGTTTCATTTTAAGGGAAATCAGAAGTTTATCTATGACTTCATAAATCAATGTGTGATGTCTGTTAATGTGAATTGTCACATTTCCTTATTCAGAGCCCATATTTTTGTGAGTGTGTTCCAGATACATGCATTAATGGGTGTAAGGCTCTCATTGATTAATACACATGCTTGTGCACATGTAGCAATGTACGCAATGTTGCTTTGCACAGTTTTCAAATCCTTTCTATTTTACAGAATGTATCAGATGGACAAAAATGTATTTATTTATTTATTTCTCTTTAAAAAATATTTTACCCCACCTTTCTCCTAAAAAGAACCTAAGGTGGCTTACATCATTAAAAAAACAAAAACAAATATTTGAAATAATTAAATAAACATTATATTAAAATTATTAGTTAAAACATTATTAAAACATATTTTAAAACAAAAATACACATTTCAAACCACTCTTAGACAGCCAGTCACGAGACTTTTTTCCTCTGCCTCTGAGGGCTTCCCCTTTTTTTCTAACCACAATGATTTGAGTAGTGCTTTGACTGTGTGATTGACTGTTTAGTTCAACAGAAGGAGCAAGACTTTGCATGTTTTCCTGGTGATGTAAGAAGTTGGAGTGTGATATTTTAGGACAGTGGGAGCACCCACCCAGGTGATCTGTGTCTCTGGTTAACCAAAAGGACTTTTTGTTTAAAAAAAAAAAAAACACAAAAAACTACTGAGTCTACTAGTAGGTTGCACAGACAAAAAAAAGAGAGAGATGAAAATTGATATAAAATCAAAACAACTCTGACAAACTCCAGCAGACTACAATGATTCCATGGTACATATGTATTGTATGTTTGTACATGTATGGAGAACTTTGGAAAACAGTCTCTTTTTTCCTACCTTATTGTACAAACATACACATGCACTATGGAAACACTGTAGTCTGTGCAACCCTTTGAAAAGTTCCAGTGGCTTGACAGCAGACCATTAAAGGACCGCCAGGCAATATCAAAAGAAGTGGGGTCTATGGGCTCAGATCAAACCATATTGGATTGAGGAGCCAGTGGCACCAAAGCAACCCAGGCCTTCATGTGATCACAATCAACTTGCCAATGGAGTCGCACCCTAAGTCAACTAAATGAATCTTATGTCATCAGTTTTGCCTGGTGAGTTTGGTCCATTCTGAAGTTCATTTGCAGTAATGAGGAATAGGCATAGTTCCACCTACCTATCTTGGATGTACTCCTAGATAGAAAACTGTCTTTGCTCATCTCACTTGCTTGTTTCATTCTTGCATGCACGGATGAAGAATCTATCACATTCTTCTTTTTGCCAATGATTATGGCAATGGATGTCCCGATACAATGTTTTGCTCCCACACTGTGCAAGTTTTCAAAATATGTGCAACTGCAGATAATTGCCCCAAATTAGGCTGGATAAGTTTTACATAATACTTCATAGCACTAGAGGCTATTCCCATCTTTTTTTTTTTTTACTATCAAGCCAATGGTGCTCTCTCTATGTGAATTTGTGTGTGCGTGTGACTGCTTTCTTTCTCAACGAGAAAGGTCACAAGAGACATTTTACACACATCACAGAGATCTGAAGGTTAAAAAAAAATCCTCTTTGCCTTGGTATTAGCTGTGAGCAGCCTAAACTCCAGGAGTATTTCTTCCATTCCTATGGCCGTCATTGTCAATGTAGTTTTATCATCAGGATTGCATCCTTGGAAATATCATGTCATTGATCCAGACTCTTTTCTTCAACTGTTGGGCTTGAAACTGTGTTTGTTTAATCACTGTCCTTTGTAATGCTGCAGAACAATGCAGAGTTCATAGACTTTGTAAAAATCATTCTGGGCAAATTCGTGCACCATCCGTAGCTGCCGTTCAAATCACTTATAAACTTTTCATTTTACTTTTTCCCACTTAAAGCCTAAGGAAAGGCCTTCTTCAGAGTAACCTGAACGGGAATCAAAAAAAGTCTTTTACTGAAGGTTTCCAAACAAATTAACCTTTGGGTTTGAGATCAAGCGTGGAAAGGTTTAGCCCCAGAGGACACATGTTCTGAGTTTAATGAGTGCATGAAAATGGGAGGGTGTGTGAGAGAGACCAAAAGCTTCAGCCTAGCTTTTTAACTACCACCCAAAGAGAAATGTAATAATTGCTAGTTCTGCAGTGCTTCTTGAGTATGCTATCAAAGCAGCCTACAGGGGCAAGGAATCAACACAGATGGATGACAAGTGGTTTTCAGACAAATGATCATCTACATTTTCAAGACCGACAAGTGTAGCTGTAGCTATATCATGAAGGCAGTCATCCTGGTGCTGGACTGATCAAGATTCACAAGAACTGGGTAGACCAATTATTAGTTATCCTGGTAAAATAGTCCTAGGACTTTGCCATGATGCATTCACCCTAATCCCTAGAATTAGCAAGTATCATAAATTTGGTCATTGTCTAGTATTTCCATCCTGCGTATGTTAGAGATGTAGAACCTTGCTGGTTTTGTCCTCACAAGCGAGGACAAAAAAAAATCACTTTATTCTCCTCTTTGCCTGTGAGGACTGGCCAAGATTTCCTTACAACTCTTGAGCAATCCTTTATTGAAACAATCTGTCTCATATTTGTACCCTTTCCAAGCAATGTTATCTTTTCTGGTCAGCTATGTTTTTTCATTATATAGCTTCAGTTGACTCATTTTCCCCTAGTGAGAGTTGAGGTTTACCTTGACAGAGCACCCACTTTTCTGCCTTTTTGGCTGTCTGTGATACCTGTAAGGCTCTCCTCCAACACCACATTTCAAATGGGTTGATTTTCATCCCTGTCTTTCTTCAGTGTCTTTCTTTCACATGTTCTGGATGATTTTGACCTTGATTTCAGTGACATTTTGGCTAACTCCAACCTCTTCCTTTTTTTATTTCAAAAAGCAAAAGGACATATTTTGGAAAACATGCACACAACGTGTTCATAGAGCTTTTCGTCTGATATAGCTTGTCTTTCTCAGGTTTCCCAACCCAAGGAAAGGGTGTGAAAATAAGAACATAACTTTCTTGTCTGCATCCCTTGGAGCCAGCATGGCAACATCAGTTTACCTAATATGTCAAAAGGTGTGCATGTTTCTCCATTGTACGTGTTGTACCTACTCACATCGTTGCTTCACCATTTCATTAAGTCCAAAACAGCCCTTCAAAATATTTTGACACAGAAGGATTTCTGTGATTTCAGCTACATCCAAGCTTTTCTAGCTTCTGTCCTCTCCCAGCAACGATATCACAGATTGTGTGCTAATCTTCTGCAGACCTCTAGCCCTGGGTAATTCTACATGAAGGAAATATCTGTTTTAATTTGTATGCAGTGTATGTATACTTAAACTTTCATTTTAAAATACAGGGAAATTCAGTTTTTCAAAAAACAAAACAAAACAAAAACCCTCTGGTTTATGAATGTGGGATAATGTGCTTCTGTATCCATGATTAAAAACACCAGGAAATGGCCTGATATTGCTGGACAATATCATGCCATATAAATGTATGGAGGGTGATACTTATCTGAACAACATGCCCAGCTACATTAGCCAGTTGTGGCTTAATGTGTTTTGTAAAAGAAACCATCTCCTACGAAAGGCCATCCATCTTCAGATATTATCAGCTTGATACAGTTGTTCCTGCCTTGTGGCTGTTCCCAGACTGCTCCTAGCAATTTAGGCAACTTTTTGTAGCTAACCTGGCAATGTCTTTCCATTCAGATCATTCCCTGCTTTCTTCTTTCCCCCACCCAAACACAAGTCTCTAGACCTTGTAGAACTGCATTTGCCCAACATGAACCATGTTCTCGGCTGATCAGGGCTGTGAACAGTGGATTATACGCATGCATGGTAATGGTCGCTCCGCCATCAAGAGACCTTCACCGGGCGGGGCTTCTTTGCCCTTCCTCCCAGGATAGACAAGGAAAGCTCGCAAATGTGACCTGGGAGGGGAGGAGGAAGGAGCGCCCTATTTAAGCGTAAATATTTGATGGGATGAGCCCCAGCCAGGTCTGTGGCTGCAGTATATGATGCCAGCAAGACTGAATCTGGGTGATAGGTTTGATAGCGGGCACCTTTTTCGCAGGGCTGTCCAAAACTTTAATCCCCATGTAAGCACGGGGCAGGTGGTTCAACCCTGCCTGCTCTGCTGGGATTTTAACTTGAGGGGAGGGTGCCCAACCTACTATGGGCCTGGAGTTATTTCTTAGGGACATTCAGGGAGGCCTGCATCAGGAGTTAGATGGATTGTTGGCGGGCATGGAACTTAGCAAGGCTAGTCCCAGTGCTGTGGCAGGTAGTGCGGAATGAAGATGGTTTGGTGAGTCCCCTTGCACAGGTAACATTATAGCTCACACAACCTCCCAGCACTGTGGATCGTGAGATTACAGTGTGTGGGAAGGAGGATGTGCTGGGGCCACACTTGGGCTGATGATCACCAATGGGATGGGGACTCGAGGTCCGGGGGTGGTCAAATTTGGGCCGGCTGGGGTCCCACTGTCTTCAGGACTGCGAGACCTTGGGGCATGGAACTTGTCCATTTCCGGGAGAAGGAGTCCGGTGAGACCTCAGCTGCAAACCTGATTCTGCACTATGGCAAGCCTCTCTTTATTTCTTTGGAAGTTGACGGTTATTATAATGGTTAATAATAAAGTGTGGCCCATAGTTTACCCATTACACTTGTCTCGCCTCATTATTCTGATTTGGGGAGGGCAGTGGTCTGAGGATCACAGTAAAAATGCCTTTCTTTTACATGTTACCAGTAATTATGTGTCTCAGTTTTTTGGCCAGAACAGGGCACAAATGTGCCATCAGCAACATAATGAATATAATAAATATCCATTAGCCTAACTGTAAATTGTCATACTAAAAGATCGTGACTGTTGCTATGGGCTTCACAAGCACCTTTTAAAAGTGTGCCCAAGGGACAGAAATGAAACCCCCTTAATTTAGCCACAGCAGTCCAGGTTGAGTCATTAAATGAAACATATCTTTCCAGCACATCTAATCTTTTCCCCATTGTAAAATCCATAATATCATTATCATAAAAGAATAGCTTACTTAGGTCTACCGTTTTTGTTCTAACCTAGATTAGAGCAGGCAGATGCATTTACATTATTCCAAAAGCAACCATTGACATACAGATTCAGGCATTATGTTAGACAAGATATATTCTGGATATATATTTTATAGATGTGTATCTCCCTGTTAACATACATTATTTTCAAAGGACATGCAATATGTATAATATATTTAATATATTTTGGTATCACTTCAGTAAGATAGGAGCTGGATGTATTGGATGTATTTATCGGATGTTCATTCAGATCCCCACTTATTGATGAAGGCTGACTGGGCTGCCATGAGGATTTGACATTGTAGTCAACCTTGCACTGTTGTTATTAGAGTAAAATAGGAGAGACCCATGTATACTGACCCTTGATCATTGGAATAAAAGGCTGTGAACAAATATATTTTATATTTGAATTTAAAGCTGTAGGCTACTTTTTCATGCAGAGGCCCTTTCAAAGGCCTTCAACATCAACACACAAACTAACTCAATGGCTAGAATCCAGTTGAATAATTCCTCCAGCATGAGTCCATCAGCATAAACTTCAGCAGCAATTTGCTGCTAAGAAGTTGGCATTTACATTTCCTGCCATGGGCCAAAGCACACAACTGCTGTTCAGCAGGAAATGCAACCCCTGACTTTTCAACTAGCAGCAGTTTATACCAAAGTATGTAAGTGATAGGATTCTGGCCAGTATCTACAATAGTGAAACACAAATAAAAAGCTAAACACATAGAGCAGCAAAACAATTCAGGAAGTAAAATAGACAGCCACCAGTACATTAATAAGAACAATAACAACAACAATTCTTAATATTTGCATAATATGTGCAGGTATTATAAACGTTTTATGTGTGTCACCTAGATGTCATCCTACTTACAAATCCTATTAATTTCCCTTTCCGTGATCCTGTAAGGTATCTTTATTGCTGATCCAGGATTGTGGAGGCTGAGGGAAAACAACTTGACTTGTGAATGTATGACAGAGGTGAGATCTGAATGGGAGATTTCCTGATTTATACTTCAGTGTCATACCCACAATGCTGTGCTAGGAAAATCCTTGAAGCTCTAGATGTATTGGTCTACAACATACCAACATACATACATATCATTGACTGTACCTAAATATGGTCAATGATAAGGAACGGTAAGAGCTGCGCCCCAAGTTTGTTTGTTTGTTTGCTTATTTATTTATTATATCTTGCTTATCTAGTGGCAAGCCAGTACTCTGGGTGGCTTACAAAAGAACATATAACACAGCATTCAACTGAAAATAACACAACAATACTAAACAAACACCAAAGTAATATAACATAACAACACCCTCACCCCCAGATGGTGACAGCAAATCAGTTAAACATTACAGAGAATGGGCCAGGAAGTCTCTCAAGTTGGGAGGATAGACCTGAATGCCTGTTTGAATAGTACTGTTTTCAGTTGCTTCCACAACAAACAGAAGAGAGGGAGCTTGGCACACATCAGCAAGCAGTGAGTTTCATAATGTTGCGGTCATGACAGAGAAGGTCTGGTTCCTGTTGGATCAGGAACCAGACCTTCTCTGGTGTTGGTGTGTTGGTGTTGGGATAGCCACTCATAATAATACAGTCTGAGAGGATCAGGTGGCCCAGGCAGTAGATCTTAGGGAGAGATGCTCTGACAAGTACCGAGGTGCCAAGCTGTTAATGGCTTTATAAGTTAGAATTAGCACTTTGAATTTGACATGGAAGCAGACAGGAAGTCAATGCAGGCTTGCCAGAATTGGGGAAATATGATTGTATCTAGAAGCTCCCGAGATGAATCTGGCACTGCATTTTGCACCTGACAGCCCCGCAGAGAGCATTGTAGTAATTGATCCTTGAGATTACGAATGCATGAACAAGTATGGTCAAGGATTTCCTGCCCAAATAGGGCCACAACTGTGCAAGCTGCCAGATATGAAAAAAGGCAGACCTGGCCATGGCAGAATTTTTTTTCTCCATAGAGAGCACCAGGTCCAGGAGCACCCCTAAGTTATGGACCTGGTTCTTTAGGGGGAGTGTGACCCCATTCAGACCAAGCAAAATACCCACTAGCCAGTCAGGATCCCATCCCAACAACAAGATCTCCAACTTGTCAGGATTCAATCTAAGTCCAGTCCGTTATTGAGGCCAGGCATTACTCAAGAGTCTGGACAGCTTCCACTGCTGAAGAGATAAAGAAGAGATAGAGTTGCATGTCATCCGCATATTGGTGACAGCACACTCTAGAATTCAGGATGATCTCCCCTAGCACCTCATGTAGATGTTAAACAGCACTGGGGAGATGATCAATCTCTGGTCAATTTCCAAGTTGAGTCAACATAAAGCTGGGCCTCCAACCCCCAAACTCAAATGTCTGTCCAAGAGGATACCTTGGTCTATGATATCAAAGGTCACTGAGAGATCTAGAAGAACCGACAAGGTCACACTTCCCTGGTCAGCTTCCCTTTCAGGTCATCAAGCAGAATGACCAAAACTGTCTCAGTTCCGTGGCAAGGCCGATAAGGTGAAGTGCATTGCTCTGTACTATACCAGTGATAGGATTGTGGAAAACAAAACCACTTGAGAGGAAAAACTGTATGGAATAAAATGTTGGTACTGAATAGGCTGTGTTTCAAATTCCAACCAATCACATTTTGAATGATGGTGGGACATGACATTTCATTGATTACCTCAGAGGTGAGTAGGTACACATGTAACTGGCATCTCTTCAATTAGCTGCAGCAAGGGGGACACAGAAGAAGCCTTCCCAAAAGCTTGTGGAAAGTATAAACACATTCAGGCACCCCCTGGGCAATGACAGCACCCTGTTGGTTGATCCTTCCACTCTGGAAGAACCACTCGATTGCTTGTGACACAAATTACACAGCAGCAGCAGCTGCCACAACTTCTGTGATTTCTCTTTGCAGACTGGATTTGACTGTCAGCTTGGGCATCTTTGGAAGAGGGACTGTTTGCCATCTTGTCCTTTGTATCAGGCAGCCTTATAACTGGAGTTGGCTCCAATGAAGGGCAATTGAGAGAAACCACTTGCTTACACATTCTAACTGCTTCTGTTTCTTTAGATGAATTTAGATAAATGACTTCTGATGACACAAACAAGAGACTCAAAGGAGATGTGCCACTAAGAAGAAGTTATGTGTAAATTCCCCTCCTGCACCTTCTTTCTTTTCGTTGGTTTGCTGGCTTAAAGAAAAGAGATGGCTATTGTCCATATCATAATGTACTGCTGGATAGCGCAGTGGTATAAGTATCTGGCTGCATAGTCAGAGATTGGGAGTTTGATCCCCTACTGTGCCTTCTTGACAGGGGCTGGACTCAATGATCCAGATGGTCCCTTCCAGCTCTACAGTTCGAAGATTACTATAAGATGATGATGATACCAAGAACTAGTGTTTGATATCTGAGATATAGACTTTTTCTCTACAAATCAACACAATTCCTATCCTTAAATTTATGTTAATAAGGATAAAAATAGAGAAGTACAGACAGTTCCAATAGAAGAACATGCAATATTAGGGCAACTTGTCAACAAAATGCATAAACAAAATAGTGGAAAAATTGTGCTATGTCTATTAATGTCTAGGCATTTAGCTGTGCATACTTCAACCCCATTATATAGGAAGGAGATGATATGGCTAACGAATATTTTTCTGAAGATACAAGAAAGAGGTTCTTCCTCAATCTTTCCCCCCCATTAAAATCCATTTAAAAAGGCTGTATTCTTAGTAAATCAATGTCAATATCTGGAAGACGGTTTTGCTTTTAAATTTATACTAGAGTATACTAAACCTTAGAAAAGTAAAATTTTGGATTACAACAACAATTAAGACAGTTGTGGCACCTTAAATATTTAGGGTGCAATTCTAATAGCCAGGATGACTGAAGGCTGCTGAACTGGCACTAAACCAGCTGAAGCTATACTGAATCTAAAACCCTGCCAGCCTATAGATGTTGGACGTTAAAACATTTCCAAATACATGCATTTTTTAGTTGTGACTTTTTTTTTCTTAACATGATGGAATTTGAGCACAGTGTTCTGGAAAAATGAAGACTTTCAGCCACGATTGCTTTCTGGTCCATATTTTGGTCTAGGGAGTTTAGATGGCACTACACTAATACTAACCTACCCATAAAAGATGGCTCAGAAGCTTCACCAGGACAGAACACTGCCATGCAGAATACGGCCAGTGAATGCTAGTGGATGCACATCACATGACACTTATTGTATGTCTGCTGCATTGATTGCGTGTGTGTTCCCAAGCACACTTTAAAGTGCCAATATTAACATTGAAAGCCTTATATGATGTTGCCCGAAATCATCTTCAGATAACTTGGGGCAACCAATGAGGGGGACACCAATGAAGGCCCCTCTGGTGAGCTGTCTAGTCCCAGCCCAGCAAGCAGAATGGTAATCTATCCAGGGATAGTCGGACTCAAACAGAGGCGTTGGAGGTGTTGCCTTCCAAGACAATGGAAGAAACACCGGTTAGGGTGCACAGAGTGACTCCTGGAGATGGGGGAGGCAAAAGGAGCTAGCTGGGAGATAGGAGCTATAAAGGAAGCACTGGAGAAAGTGGGGGGACAGTTGAAGGGGAAGAAGGAGAAAGAAAAAACAGTACTTTCAAAGGTAGAGGAGGAGACAGCCTGAAGATACGGCCAGGAGGAATTTGGAGAGGCATACAATGTGAAGAAAGATGAGGAGGAAGAACCTGAACCACCTGAGGAGTCAGACTATGTTATAAAGGAGGAACCTTGGATCAAAGTCCTAGAGTAGATGCAGGTGCCTAAGGGGGGGTGCAGGTGCAGGTGCCTCCTGCACTATTGGGGGGAATGACAGCCGAGGTGGGGCCTTTGCCACAGCTGGGATCTGGTATGGGAGAGCCAACCCCAATGCAACAATGACACTGGACATGGGAATATCAACAGGAACACCAGCATTGTCTCTAGCAAGAGCATCTCTAGACACTGACACTGGCCCACACTTTGTCAGGGCCCCAAGTATACCTTATGCCCTGCCTACACTGTAGACATACAGGTTCTTGCTTCTGTGTGCCTCAAGTTTTGGCAGCACATGTGAGACGGCCTATGGACTCTAACATCCCAGTGCCATTAACTTGGGGTATGGAGCAATAGAGGACTGACCCAGGGCTAGTGGAGTTAACTAGCTCCAAGGGAAGCTGACCTCAAGAATGCACTTCTTTTAAAATTCCCATCCAAGTAACAATAAACCCTGTTTTGTTTGAAGCACATGTTGTCTATTCCATGGATCAGGGAATGGAGGAGAGGCCACCCGTCAACCTTTGTACGGCTTCACTGATACGTACCAATCTTTCTGTACGCTGTAGTCAGTGGCTGAGGTGCTTCTGGTGTGCCCATCTTTGAGAATGACAAGACTGCTGAGTGTGTGTGGGATAGTTTCCCTCTAGTGGTGGCACTGTGCTTATGGAGCTCATTACCAGTTGGGAAACATCAGGTCTTGCCTTTTGAACCCTTTAGAAGAAACCCATGGAATGATTTTATTTTTTGTCTGTGGTCCTCTCCTAATGGTTTCCTGGGAGTTTTTCAGGGAACTTGTGGCAAGATTGTGATTAATTTTAATATTTGTACTTGGCTTTAGTTTTACTATCCAGGGTTTGTTACTTATTAAGTTGCTAATTAGGTCTTAATTATGCATTATTGATTTTTAAAATGAATTATATAATCTACTGCAAGAGTGTTACTGTATTCTTTACATATCGTACAGGTACTTTTTGGTACATAAATAAAACCAATAACAATTTTCCTAGTGCTGAGAATCTCCTAAAAAGCAAAAGTGTGGATAAGAAGAGAACTTTTGATATAAATTATTCTTATTCCTTGCCTCTTAAAAGGATTATGCAGGTCCTGGAAGTGGGCTGTTTCATTCATAGATGTGTTTGTGTTAGGGCATGGTGCAAACAAAAACATTGTTTTCTGGAATACCTAATACTCACGTAGAATTAGTAGACCATTTGCGGATTCCAATAGCTAGCAGGAGAAGAGACATTGATAAATGGTAACAGTGACTACTCTGTGTTCAAGGAGTGAAGATAACCTTTTTATCACTATCAGTCCCGAACTCTGCCAATTTCATGCCTTCCAACATTTAACAGATGGAAATAACAACATGCTTATGACAGCTACTGTCATTCTAGGGGTCACTTTTCAAGCTGCTAACCCTCTGTTATTACGCACCATTAAAGGCTCTTCACTTCCACCTGGTTGCAGCATTAATTTCTTGTCTACAGTAAATTACAGACTGAAATAATTTTGATATGGAAGTTTTTTTTTAGAGGGCTGAGGATTGGGACCCTTCCCCTTTGGTGAGTTTGTTCTCGAGCTTTACTCTAGTATAAGCAAAAATGAGGACTATAGTTTCACGATAATGGCCAGGACCTTATTACTTACTTACATGGACATAAGTCAAATGGTGTAAATCACAAGTGGCAAATTGTTCCAGTTAAGGAGGTGACACTTGTCAAACGTCTCGACACAGCCAAACTATACTTAATGTTGGGTCTCCAAATTAAACATGCAAGGTTTTAAAAATGGATGTCACTTTAACTGTTGGTGCAGTTCTTCTGAGGAAAACACCTTGTTCCAAACTAGTATTTGGATAAACTTTCCTTTCTTTTCAGTGGCAGGGGGGAAAAGGAAATACCAACTTCAAAAGAGTATCTTGGTCAGGACGGGACAGGAAAACATTAACCACTCTTCCATATCAACCCTGATTCCATTTACAATCAAGCTCCCTGCCTCAATTGCTGCAATTTGCATTTAAAAAAAAACACTGTGAAATTGAATGATATGTTCAGTTAGAACCTCACTTGACAGTTTTGTCCATTTTGCTTGCTTTTCCTTTTGCACAACTGTCACCTCCAGCAGAATGCATGCTTTTCCAGTTGCTTCCTGTGAAACCAATTGCTCCAGCCATCAGCTGATACGCTTATGTGTTCATCAGACAGAGGGGGACTTATTTGAGAATCGATAAAGTTCTACTCAGTGATGAAGAAGAATACTGCATGGGTGCTGCTGTCTTTGGGAGTAGGCAAATATGAATTCCTGCTTCAGTCATTCTTGAAGATAGAAAAGCAAAGTCAGGTTGGAATGTATGTAATAGTTTTTCAACACAAAGATAACACATCTAATAATGCGTGAGCAGTATAGTATACTTGCTGCTCCTTCAAAAGCTTGCCTTCTCCAGAAGTCAAACCAGGAGTGTGAAACTGCCTTACAATATGTACTCCACAAGTAAAAACAAAATCAGGAGCTGAACTGTATGCTCTGGCAGTGTACAATGAATAGCAGCTTAGTGTCCATGCTTTCCTACATATGCCCACCCCCACGAGATATAACTTCTAGAGAAGTCTCTTACATGCTGGGAAGGTATGGGAGTAAAGATGGAGATGAAGCACTAAAATGGCACTTCGTCTTGGTTCAAGTTTGACAACCCACAAATCACGAATTGCCACCCAGTGACCCGACGAACAACGAATCCATCATTCGTCGGGTCATATTTTTTTTCCTTTCCCTCTTCTTGCTATGCCCCGCTTGGCATAGCAAGAGGAGGGAAAGCAGGGATCAAAGCAATCGTGCAGTGCTTTGATCCCTTTTCCCTTCCTCTTGCTTAGCCCCACGGGGCATAGCAAGAAGAGGGAAAGCAGGGATCAAAGCAATCCCACAGTGGCTGGGGGATCCCTTTGATCCCTCTTTGATCCTTTCCCTCCTGTTCTTATGCTGTGCGGGCATAGGAAGAGGAGGAAAGAGGACCCAAGCCATCTCCCAGCCCTGGGGGGTGGGATTCCTTTGGGCAGGCTTTAGCAAGCCACCTGAAAGGAAAACCCCTCTCTGCTTATGCCCTGAGGAACAGCTGATCCATGGGGGCATAAGCAGATAGGGAATGAAGGGATGAATATAAAAGGGTTATATTCATTGCTTCATATTTGTTGGGGTCTCTGAACCTCAAGAATATGAAGCAACGAATATCTGACGAATCAGGGATATTTAACCAATATCCTGATTCATTTTTATATTCATCCCCATGTCTAGATGGGAGCTGTAAATTGCAGCACATTGGAGGTTACCCGGGAAGAAGCTGAATTTGAAGAATTTTGACTAAGAGAAGTTGGCTAGATTAACAAAAAGTGGAACTTGGTGTAGGACAGCACATGCCCAAGTGCTACAGTATGCTTTAAGGTTTAGGCACTATCTCAGACTGAAGATCTGGTGACCTGTCCACTTAGGCCTACATTGGGATGTGAAATTTTCTCAAGCCCTCTTGTGTTTTTAGACATCAAGGTGGACAAAGATGGATCCTGGCTGAGACAGATTTAGAGTCATTTCAATTTTGCTTCATGCTTGGTTATGGGGCAGTTAATGCTATGGTCATCCTGGTAGGAAGGTGATCTATGGTAGGAAGTGGACAGGGGAATATGTCCCCATTGTTTCTGCTGTACCTCTCAGTGGCTTTCAACACCATCAACCATGGTATTTTTCTAGCTTATGTCTCTGGGATAGGACTTGGAGGCGTTACTCTGCAGTTTTCCAATTCTTCTTGGAGAGGCAAGTTGAGAAGGTGATGTTAGAAGTCTCCTGTTTGACAACCCAACCATTGGCTCAGAAGGATTCCTTCAGGGTTCTGCTCTATCTTTCATACACATGAAACTGATGGAAAAGGTTGTCCAGTTTTGGGTTTTGGTGCCACCAGTATGACACCCAACTCCAATTCCAGGGAAACTGTTCAGTCCTAAACTAGTGTGTGGTAGCAGTAATGATTCGAAAGAATACACACTGAAGCTTAATCCAGACAAGATAGACATTCTCTTCATTACTCAGAGCAGGGAATAGAGATCCAAGTTGCACCAGATGGAGTTACACTCCCTCTGAAAACTCAGGCTTGCAGCTTTGGCATGCTTCTGGATTCATCCATGAGCCTGGACACCTAGGCCAGGAGTATATTTACACAGTTAAAACTAGTGTTCCAGCTATGCCCATTAGGAATGTATTTTTGTGTTTGTATGAAAGGGGAAAAAAACATGAAAGGACCTCTTCTCCCTATTTTTTGTGTTCTTTTCTTGATTTCCAAACTGGAGCTTCTCAAACACAAATGATTTGTATTTATGAAAGAGGAGTACCCAAAGGTTTTGTGTTCTTTCAATTTCCCTCTATTATTTGACCTTTCTTTTGACTTTTGTATGTAACTGTTCTTTTACCCGTTGTGTGTCAAATCACCTGATAATTTGTGGTGGGGGCTTTCCTTTCTTGGACTATTTTTGCTACTGCCTGGGCCTGGCCTGCTGGACTTGAAGAAGAGAAGACAATAGAAGGTCTCAAATGATTGTGGGAGAGAAATCTCACTATATTCTAATAGTTTTGGATGTGTATTGATGGCAGTTTTGCCTTTATTTGCTTTACTTGATTTTTGCGAGAGGGGGCTATGTGTATGTTTTATTTTGCTATTTTATCCTCTCTCCCTCTCTCTCTCTCTCTCTCTCTCTCTGTGTGTGTGAGAGAGTGTGTGTGAGTGTGTTTGTCTGTCTTTGTGAGTAAGGGTGTCTTCCCTGTTTGATTGATTTTTTTTAATGTTATTTTGTTAATTTATTGTGTAAAGGTGAACATTTTGGTGAGCTTTTTGGTGATTTTTCTTTCTCATGTACTGTACCCTGATTTGGATTAGACTGATTCTGTATTACCTTGTCTCTCCTGGGGTAGTTTTACCTGGTTCTTTATGGCTTAATTTGGACTAGTGCTGCCAAGAAACAACAACAACAACAATTCAGAACAAGCAAGAAAAATCAATCATCTGTTATACATGGATGACCTAAAATTATGTGTGAAAAGTTCCACAGAGATAGAATCACTACTAAACATGTTTAGTGAAGATATTGAAATGAAATTTGGAATTGACAAATGTGCAGCTCTGTCTATACAACATGGCAAGATCCCTGATGGAACAGAGTTAAAAAATTGCAATATTATAAAATCCCTGTCAAGTGATGAAAATTAGAAATAACTTGAAATACTAGAAGCAGATAACATCTTGCACACAAAAGTTAAAGAACTGACAGAAAGGGAATACATCAAAAGAGTGTGGAAAATCTTAAAATCAAAAGTAAATGGTGGAAATACAGTCAACTCCATAAACACATGGACAGTTCCAGTAATTAGATACCCAGCAATAATGAGATGAAAAGTGCAAAGAAGAACAACCTGTATTAAAGTATCAGATGAAATTACAGTTATGCAAAATTAGCCACAGTTAGCTCTTTATAAAACACAAAATTTACCCCAATCTTCCACCTGTCCTCTAGTTGAAGCTCACTATGTTTCATCTCGTAAGATCTATGAACCTTGGTAAATTGGATGTGGTCAAACAGGAGATGGCAAGAATAAACATTGACATCCTGGGCGTCAGTGAACTAAAATGGACGGGAATGGGCGAATTCAATTCAGATGATTACCATATCTACTATTGTGGGCAAGAATCCCGTAGAAGCAATGGAGTAGCCCTCATAGTCAACAAAAGAGTGGGGAAAGCTGTACTGGGATACAATCTCAAAAATGATAGAATGATTTCAATACGAATCCAAGGCAGACCTTTCAACATCACAGTAATCCAAGTTTATGCACCAACCACCGATGCTGAAGAGGCTGAACTTGACCAATTCTATGAAGACCTACACCACCTTCTAGAACTGACACCAAAGAAAGATGTTCTTGTCATTATAGGGGACTGGAATTCTAAAGTAGGGAGTCAAGAGATAAAAGGAACAACAGGTAAGTTTGGCCTTGGAGTTCAGAACGAAGCAGGGCAAAGGCTAATAGAGTTCTGTCAAGAGAACAAGCTGGTCATCACAAACACTCTTTTCCAACAACACAAGAGGCGACTCTACACATGGACATCACCAAATGGGCAATACCGAAATCAGATGGATTATATTCTCTGCAGCCAAAGATGGAGAAGCTCTATACAGTCAGCAAAAACAAGACCTGGAGCTGATTGTGGCTCTGACCATCAGCTTCTTATAGCAAAATTCAAGCTTAAACTGAAGAAAGTAGGAAAAACCACTGGGCTAGCCAGGTATAATCTAAACCAAATCCCTTATGAGTACACAGTGGAAGTGAAGAACAGATTTAAGGAACTAGATTGGGTGGACAGAGTGCCTGAAGAACTATGGATGGAGGCTCGTAACATTGTACAGGAGGCAGCAACAAAAACCATCCCAAAGAAAAGGAAATGCAAGAAAGCAAAGTGGCTGTCCAACGAGGCCTTACAAATAGCAGAGAAGAGAAGGGAAACAAAATGCAAGGGAGATAGGGAAAGTTACAGAAAATTGAATGCGGACTTCCAAAGAATAGCAAGGAGAGACAAGAGGGCCTTCTTAAATGAACAATGCAAAGATATAGAGGAAAAGAATAGAAAGGGAAAAACCAGAGATCTGTTCAAGAAAATTGGAGATATTAAAGGAACATTTTGTGCAAAGATGGGCATGATAAAGGACAAAAATGGTAGGGACCTTACAGAAGCAGAATACATCAAGAAGAGGTGGCAAGAATACACAGAGGAATTATACCAGAAAGATCTGGATGTCCCGGACAACCCAGATAGTGTGGTTGCTGACCTTGAGCCAGACATCCTGGAGAGCGAAGTCAAGTGGGCCTTAGAAAGCATGGCTAACAACAAGGCCAGTGGAGGAGATGGCATTCCAGTGGAACTATTTAAAATCTTAAAAGATGATGCTGTTAAGGTGCTACACTCAATATGCCAGCAAGTTTGGAAAACTCAGCAGTGGCCAGAGGATTGGAAAAGATCAGTCTACATCCCAATCCCAAAGAAGGGAAGTGCTAAAGAATGCTCCAACTACCGTACAATTGCACTCATTTCACACGCTAGCAAGATTATGCTCAAAATCCTCCAAGGTAGGCTTCAGCAGTATATGGACCGAGAACTCCCAGAAGTACAAGCTGGATTTTGAAGGGGCAGAGGAACTAGAGACCAAATTGCTAACATGCGCTGGATTATGGAGAAAGCCAGAGAGTTCCAGAAAAACATCTACTTCTGCTTCATTGACTACGCAAAAGCCTTTGACTGTGTGGACCACAGCAAACTATGGCAAGTTCTTAAAGAAATGGGAGTGCCTGACCACCTTATCTGTCTCCTGAGAAATCTATATGTGGGACAGGAAGCAACAGTTAGAACTGGATATGGAACAACTGATTGGTTCAAAATTGGGAAAGGAGTACGACAAGGCTGTATATTGTCTCCCTGCTTATTTAACTTATATGCAGAATACATCATGCGAAAGGCTGGACTGGATGAATCCCAAGCCGGAATTAAGATTGCCGGAAGAAATATCAACAACCTCAGATATGCAGATGATACCACTCTGATGGCAGAAAGTGAGGAGGACTTAAAGAACCTCTTACTGAGGGTGAAAGAGGAGAGCGCAAAAAATGGTCTGAAGCTCAACATCAAAAAAACTAAGATCATGGCCACGGGCCCCATCACCTCCTGGCAAATAGAAGGGGAAGATATGGAGGCAGTGACAGATTTTACTTTCTTGGGCTCCATGATCACTGCAGATGGTGACAGCAGCCACGAAATTAAAAGATGCCTGCTTCTTGGGAGGAAAGCGATGAGAAACCTAGACAGCATCTTAAAAAGCAGAGACATCACCTTGCCGACAAAGGTCCGCATAGTCAAAGCTATGGTTTTTCCAGTAGTGATGTATGGAAGTGAGAGCTGGACCATAAAGAAGGCTGAGCGCCGAAGAATTGATGCTTTTGAATTGTGGTGCTGGAGGAGACTCTTGAGAGTCCCCTGGACTGCAAGGAGAACAAACCTATCCATTTTGAAGGAAATCAACCCTGAGTGTTCACTGGAAGGACAGGTCCTGAAGCTGAGGCTCCAATACTTTGGCCAACTCATGAGAAGAGAAGACTCCCTGGAAAAGACCCTGATGTTGGGAAAGTGTGAAGGCAAGAGGAGAAGGGGACGACAGAGGATGAGATGGTTGGACAGTGTCATCGAAGCAACCAACATGAATTTGACCCAACTTCGGGAGGCAGTGGAAGACAGGAGGGCCTGGCGTGCTCTGGTCCATGGGGTCACGAAGAGTCGGACACGACTAAACGACTAAACAACAATGTTTCATCTCTTTGGCCAAAAGACTGAGGAAGACATATCGCTACCTATTGTAAGGAAAAAGTTCCTGAAGACTCTGGAATGTGTGGGAGAACTGATCCAGAAGAATCCAGATAAGAAAATCAGAAGGAAAAATATGAAATAAAGTAGTGAAATCATTGTGTTCTGTTTCTGTGAAAAATTGTTATTTATTTTTTAGAATTCTAAACCACCCATTTGATCAATGGTCACTCTGGGCAGTGTATAGTAATGAAACCCAACATCCTAGAGCATATAAAAATAGCAGCTATAGAACAAAAATGAGAAATAAACCAATATATCAGAAACCATAAAAAATAAAACTAAACGAGGACAAGTAAGGAAGGTGTACAATCTCCTAGAAGGAGTAGTCTAAGCCATTGTAAAAACTTTAGCTGCTCCCATAATCAAGGTGAACTAAGGTCCCAAGGTCCCAGAGCAGTCAAAATCTGCAAAAGTAAAAATTACATTAGAAAAAGTGAACTGAAAAGCATCTGCATGTGAGTGTGAATGTGAGTGTGGATGTGGCTTTTTGCTCTACTGACGCCCCTAATTTTCCTGCATTCTGGTTGGCTTCCTTACCTTCACCCCTAAAATTCAGTTCTGTGCTGATAGTTAGCAAGGTGGGCGAAAAAGTGCATTACTCAGCCAAAGCCTTGTTGCCACAGCAATCATCTTTCTTTCTTTCTTTCTTTCTTTCTTTCTTTCTTTCTTTCTTTCTTTCTTTCTTTCTTTCTTTCTTTCTTTCTTTCTTTCTTTGCTCATTCCATCATGCAAATGTCTAGGCAGGATTTAATTCTTAGCCCCTTTTGCCAACAGAAAAAAAAACCAACCAATTATGTTGTTCATGAAACAAACCAAAGATTTCCTTAATGCCATTCCGGAGTCCACTCCATAGGCCACATATCTGTAGGCCAGTCCAAGCCACATGCCCACTTTTCTTAACATACACATTTTTCTGGTTGGGGGGATTGTATTGACTAAAGGAAGTTTATGCACATTTTTCAGAGACACCCCTTTTGCCCTGTGCCCATTTACTTGTGTATAATTGCGGGGAGGGGTTTTTTTCTAATGACAGGAATTTGAAAGATATGCACATTCTTTCCTTAAGAGTCTTGCAGGCTACAAATAGATTTTTTTTTAAAAAAAACACCAGTTAATACAAACTTCTTTTACATCCCTAGGATCACAGAAAATGTGGTGTTATGTTTGCCCTTTTTCAAAGAATAAGGTCCTATCTCTCAAAATGTGGCAATGAAATGTTTCTGGCCTTTTAAGTTTTACATCTAGAATTCTCTCTGCATTATTTAGGACCTTAAATCAATGGAATGCAATGCAGTTCACTAACATTATGAATAAAATAAATGTCTGAGAGATGAGGCTTTTAAAATTTGTTTTGTTTCATTTTGGTTTTTGCCTTGTAAGCACAGAACAGGCATTAAGCTTGCTTATTCATTTTGACACTGACTGCTAACCTTTAAGGAATGCTCTAATTGGGTTTAAGGGGCAAGTAATTAACAGGAACCGCCTGCATTCTCTTTGCTTATTGACTTCATGTTGCCCTGAAGTTGAAAAGCTTGTAGCTCTAAGCTGGTTCAGAGTTAGGGGCCCATTAAATGGCAACCTGGCATGGCCAGTTCTCACGCATCTGAGAAAATATTTCAATGAGTGAAGTATTTGCGTAGTTCAATTGTCTCATAAAAGTGTGTGATCCTTTGCCAGTCCATTTATCCTTTTGAAAGACATTAATTTCATGTGCTTATTCATGTAAATCATGCTTCTTTTGTTATTGATTTAGTGCATTTATATTAGTATTATTCACATCTGTCTTTTAAAAAAACTTCTTCCTGTTACTTCTCCAGTTGCCTGTGGTGATAAGTGACAGATGCTTCATGGAAGCACCTGTATTATTTACCCACACATGCCCTGAGATCATTCAATATTCTAAGACATTCTTTTCATGCTTGAAGTATTGGAAAGCTTTTCCCCTCCATTGACCTAGAGTATCTCTGGAATACTGTGAGTAAGCAAAATGGTAGCTATTGTGAAGTCCTCCTTTACCACTATAGCAGTTAAACTTTCATCAGTTAATCACTTCTCACCCAAACACAAAGCAATTGTCAAGGCTGTTTTTTGACAAGTGTGAATGGTAGTGAGCACAAGAGGGTATCCTTCAAATAAAACCTCTTTTGACTCTGTTTCTGTGATCTTTAATTGCCCTAAGCAATCCAAATATCTCCCTCCCCACCATGAAACTGCAACAATGAATCTACTTTGCCACGTTCTTGCTTGCAAGCCTGTTTCGCACATGCTCAGTGTGATAGGAAATCACTGTCCTTTTGAAAGGCCTTTTTGAGGACCAATATTTCAGCCCCTAAAGCCTTGATTTTTCACAAATAAAAAAAGCAGGTACGGCCAACCATTCTCTTTTAAAACAATCAAGATTGGTCTTTTCAGTTTATATGTTCTTTTTAAAATCCTCTCTGGCCCTGTGGAAAGCAGCTAATCTCGCACTGAATGCATGGGTGGGTGGGTAGGTGACATATTTCTACATAAGGGGCAAACAGTTTTACTTTAAAAAAAATCTTAACTCAAAAGCCCCTTTCTGACATAAAATTGGCACACAGCAAGAACATATTGTTTGCTATAACTGTGCCAAATCTGGTGCTGATCTGAAGTCCAGTTTAAAGGTTATAATGGAGGGAGTGGTTCCCCATTTTTAAAATTGCCTTATAGCTCTTTGCCCACTCCAACCAGAGTGAGGCGAGAGTGAAGGGGAAACAAAACTCTGATTTTCCCTTAATTGAAGGCTGAGGGCAGGGCAAGAAGCCAATATAAAGTATCACTGCCCTCATCCCGTCCTGTTGCAAAAACAATGCAACCTACTCCAATGCAACCTGTGCATTCAGTGCAAGACTAGCTGGTTGCTTCAGGTCCAGATAGATTTTTGGTCCACTTCACCTGATTGGTGTATTGAACAAAAGATGGGTGGGAAGTTTTTGCCTATCCCGCACTGGTTGCTCAAGGGGCAATTTAGGCAGTTCAGGGGTGGGGCCGTGTTAAATAGGTCACACTGGCAGGTAGTGTGGAAGGGGAGGATTCACAGTAAGTCTCAAGGGGCACCAAGGTGGTTACTAGCCCATCTAGTGTCCCTGTAGTGCATAACACGTGATTCCGTTGCAGGCATGGGGATGCACTGGGGCCCAGCCCTGGCTGTCGCTCAGCTAAGGTCCCAAGGCTTGTGGGGTGGCAACCTGGGATGGTCACTTGGTGTCTGCTGGCTGTTGACGGGCTGTAAGTAAGACAGCATGGATTCGGAGCTTTGGACTCACCTGTGTTAGGGTAGGAGTGGTTAGGAGGGACCCCTGGATCTTGACCCAGGTTTCTGCATTACGGTTGGCTTCTCTGCAGGAGGTAGGTGGTATAGTTTAAATGTTCAATAAAGTTGTGGTCCTAGTTAAGCCCATTATCTGTGTCTCATCTCATTATTCTGGGAAGGGGGGCATGTTGATTTGCTCTGCCAGCACAAGATCAACTATGAGAATATTTCTCTTCCAATGAGTAATTAGGAGATTACAGAAACTGGAACAATTTTAGGGCCAGATCCCAGCATCCCAATTTTTACAACAGGACATTCATTATAACTTGTCTGGGGATGTGAAAAAGATCATAAGACACATTTTCTTTGGCTAAAAGTATTGGATGAAATAGCATAAGTTCCAAGTAGTAAGAGTTATTCTGCAGAGAAGAGAGGCATGGTACAATCCATGCTTGCTGCTGTATCTTGCCATTTCAGCTGTTTAAGTGAAAAGAATGGGGTCATGTCTGTTTTTCAGAACATCTGGATAACCATGTTTACCATTGCATGTGATGCCTTTGATCTAATCAGATAGGTATCCTAGTGATCCCCAGAGAATGGCAGAGGATGTTGAGTAGCAGTTGAATTTAAACACGGTCCAAGAGCCTAAGTGACATCTGCAACTCAAAACCAAGTAATTGCCTTTAACAAATAGTTTCAGTGGGAATCAATTCTGAGCAAACATTGAGACTTGGCTCTCAAATCTTAGAAAGAAAAATAAATATTTTATTCATCTTATGACCATAAATCCTTTAGAAGTTCTTATGTAATGTAAGGGAGTGACTAGAGAGGTACTTGTCCCATGTTTAGCACCATGTTTCTCAGTGCTGCTTTCAGTATTTATTCTGTTAGTGCTAAATGTGAGTAGACCTGATCTTTCAACATGAGTATATAGTATATTTTGTTTGGCCAGTAGGGCTCCTTTTTTGTAGTATTTCTAGTTGTTTTTAGCTTGTGTGATCACCTGTATCAGTCCTTTGGGGCAGCTGCTGAGATCTCCAGAGGACATCACTGATGTATAGAATGGGGCGTGTTGTGGGAGTGAAGCTGACTCCTTTTGCCTGCCTTTTGCCCACCCAGCCCGGAGTGATGAGGCTCGACACAGGAGATGGGTTAAACATGGGCCACACTTTATTGAACATTAACACATCAACACAAAATTCCCCTTTCAAAGGGGAGCCTAACATAGGGTGGAGTCATACTGTGTGCATAGGACCGGCCATGCCCCAGACACAGGCCTTAACTGTTGAGTTCTGGTAAAATCTGGAAGCCCCCCAAGGACACAGCCCAAATAAACCTCGGGACTTAAGATGATCTGCACCCCGAGGACCCCCACCTCCTCCCTGTCCCAGCACCGAAACCAGTGGGCATTTGACACTGTGAGGTGGGACGGCTCACACCCCTATTGGGTGCCCGCTTAGACTCACCTACAAACTCATGACTTCTGGCACTACCCACCACTGCATAGGGGCTACACAGTATGCCCCATGCCTCCACCATCACCGAAATTTCAGACCTAAGGTCCCCTTGAATATCACACAGAAATAACTCCAGGACCATGTCACATAAATGGATACCATCACCCCAATATAACTCAGGGTGCTGCATATGAATGTCTGGGTGCACCACCATGGACCCAAGGCCAGCTGTGACCACTCTAGCAACCTCATGGTTGACACCGCAACACGCTCTGTCAATGCGCCTTGGGTCACAATCAACCCCCTAGACTCGCCGTGGTAGCATTGCTGACCACACAATATGCAGTGCAGGGAACTAGGCCGCTAAGGCCTGCAGATCCGTGGTCACTTGCAATATAAGGGACTTGCCTTTCCGCATAGCCAAATTGTTTCCCCTAGGTGCACAACAACTGTCCAAAAGGCATCTCTGTGCACCGCTGAATGACCAGGTCCATAAAGCCATTCTTTAAAAGTGCTCTCTGGCCTCTCACTCTAATGTTGCCCAGGCCCAGGTTCTGCCCCCAATTGGAACAGCACACACTATGGCTGCCCAGAACATGAAACTGTGGCCAACCAATAAAACCCAACAGGAGCTCCAGACCTGAAAAACACAATGGAGAACAAGCCAGCACAAAGAACTGCAGCAGGGTGCACACGTATGTGCGATATCTGTAGGAAGCCTGTCTCCCCACCTTCTCGATCACTCTACATCATAGCCCATTGCAGCAGCCATTGACTCTGCCCCTATCTGAAAAGAGTGGGCCCAGACCTCTGTCCCTTAATCCCAGCTTTCTGAAGTGCTTGGGAAATCACCCTCAAAATGATATTTAGTTAAAGGAGTCCCGTCTCTACGTCAAAACAACTCACCCTCACCATCACCCCTCTGTGCCAGGAGCTCCTGCATAACTCGAACAGGGCACAATTCCTCTATGGAACCCTTTCCCAACTTGATACTGCAGCCTTTCCCTTGTTGGTCGGTTTTTAAACTTCTCAAATGAATGACATTTCGGTCTTCGAAGACCACTATGTCAGACCTCTGCAAGGCCGCCCGGGGACAATCAACCACCTTAAATAGACATGCCTCAGAAAATCTCAGACTAGAAGTTGATAATTGCTGCCACATAGCTGGTGATGTGGGAGTTCTCTTTTCCTCACCCCTTTCCTTACCCCCAGCCTTCCATCTTTTATATATATAAACCCCAAATTGTAAGAGATGTTGCACTGGTGCAGGCCAGTCCTGACTCAACCTTTCCATTCCATGAAAGGAGTAAAAGTCTTCACGTGCCACTGCATATGTACTTCGTGTGCTAGGAGCAACTGCCAAGGCTATGGTCCGATTCACTTCCACTCCCCAAGGCTTCAAACCTCTGCTGGCATTACATCTGGCTAAGTGCACATGCCTGGGGCCAACATCCTGAACTGCTTGATCTGCTGACGGAACAGGGCATCAGCCAGTACATTATCAATGCTAGGCACGTGGCAAGCATGAAAATCGATGTTATAGCATAAACGGTGCAGTGTAAAGGCCCGTACCAGAGACATGACCCTTGGCGACCTTGAAGTGAGTGAATTAACTATATGAACCATTGCCAAATTGTCACACCAGAATGTGACTGCACAGTTAGCCCACGGCTCGCCCCATAACCACAGGGCCCCAACCATTGGAAAAATTCAGAAAGGTTAAATTGCGACTAACTCCCTGCTCACTCCAGTCCATGGGCCATACTCCAGCACATCATCTCCCGTGGAAATACATACTGTATCCTAGGGACCCAGCTGCATCAGTCTGAACCTGAAACTCAGCCCCCAAACACAAATTGGTTCTCCAAAAGGAGAAGCCGTTAAAACTGTCCAGAAACTGAAGCCCAACATGAAAATCCTCTTATATCCCTGCTGACAGCTGTCGACAATGAGATCGCCTGTGTAGACCCACCATTGCCATACACAGCTGCCTGAGGAAGGCCTTTCCTAGTGCCACCACCTTGCAGGCAAAATTTAGGTGGCCCACTACTTCCTGCAACTCCCGTAACATGGCTTTTGACCTAACCAGCAGCTCCCTCAGTCCCTTCAGGAAGCCAACTGGACTGCTGAACTGTGTCAAGCTCTTATCCCCAAATAAATCAAGGTCGTTGCTGGCCCTTCCGTTTTCTCTTTGTCCAAGGGTACTCCAAGCTCCTTGGTCATTTCCTGAAAGGGTACCATAAGCCTCCTCCACTGACCGGTGCCCCTTTTCCTATAAAATAAATAACAAGGCGGCATCAGCTGGGCCCATCTAACAAATAACAAGCTGCTTCCTTATCAGGGTAGTCCCTCAGCCACTCGGCCAGCACTGCCAACCTAACTGGGCTGGGCTCTTTTGGTAAATTTGGGGCCCCAGGAGGTGGCTTCTTTCTACCTCCAAGGTCCTTTCCTCCAAATCCTGTCTATCCCCGCACACAGGCCAAGGATACATGCAATCCCCTGCACGTGAAATTCTGGTGCCGGAACCTACTGTATGATCTATTAACCTATTGTATGATCTCTTTGCATTGAACTCCCAGCAGACCAGGCGGGGCTGAACCACCTGGCCCGTGATTGCACTGGGGACTGTTCTTTATGAAGCCCTCTGCACAAGGTGACTGCGATCAAAGCGGTCACCCAGCACCGGGTGAGCTGGTGTCATAATATGCAGCCAAAGGGCATTGTGCTGGACAACCCATGGCATGTTACGATGAATTGCCACACGCATATGGAATCCATCAGCATAGAGAAGCCATGTGTGTCCTGGGAAATCCATGTAAGCCCTATATATTAAATCAAAATATTGGAACAAGAAAAATGCCCTGTCTGGTTGCGTTCGCACTAACGTCCCTGCATAAATGAGGAAATCTGGCAACCAGTTGGCCCAACATCTCTCTGGCTTACGTTTTCTCATCTTCTCTCACTCCCTTTCTTCTATCTTCTCTCCCTCCTTCTTCTCTACTTACCTCTTTAAAAGCTCAAAAACATCTACATATTCGCCTTTTCAGATCTTCTGTACCATTGACGGGAGAAGATGGTCTCCAAGCGGCAATGACAGGTCCCTTGAAGGGAGTGCATCTCTAGCTGCAGAATTATACCCTGTATCAGGGATGGATGGGGGAAGGGACTAGCTACCTCCCTGGCCCCAATCCCCATCACCTAGCTTAGCACAGACCACTGTGGGTAGGTGCAATCCAAGGCTGCACCGAAGTGCCTGCCCCTGTGACACCGGGTGCACTAGTCCCTAAAAACGGTGTCCACCCATACCCCGCTGGAAGAGGCGGGTCCGGTGTGTTAGCCGGCCCCCAAGGCCAAATGCCAGAGCTAAATGAAAGGTCAGATGTGGCAGCGTTTTCACCAGGCACCATGATTCCTCACCCTCCAAACAGGCCTCTGGTACCTGGCCCGAACCACCACTCTCCACACTGGCTACTGGCCCTGCACTGCCTTCCACCTGGGACCCAGGTCCAGCTGGCACCACTTCAATCCTTCTCTTTTGAGGAGGGTGCTGCTGATGGTGGCACTATGGCCTTCCGCTTTGCAGGCTGTCTTCCCTTCTGGGTTCCCTGGTCCTTCTTTGGACCCATGCTGCCTCTTCAATTTATAGACTTAGCCCACAAGCCCTTGATTGATTGATTGATTGATTGATTGATTGATTGACTGATTGATTGATGACTGATTGACTGATTGACTGACTGACTGACTGACTGACTTATCAATCACTTTTTTATGCAAACCAAACAATGTGCTTCACTGTATATCTGGGCTCACAGACACCCTCAATTTTTTTAAATAAATATTCACATATGCCTCACTGCTTCCAACCCCCACTTTTTTTAAAAAAATAAGTGTATAATGGGGGAGGGGGGACACAGGTCACTTCCCCTTAACTGGGCCACAGCCCCTATAATCCTGCTGCCCCTGTTTTATGATGATGATGATTTATCCCCTATTGAGAAGCCAGTCTCCCGCCCCCTTTTTTATTTTTACTCTTTTGAAGCTAGCCAAGCCTCCCGCTCACAGCCTCTGCCTTTAAACAAAAAACAAACAAACAAAAAACACCTCTTTTGAGGCTAGCCAAGCCTTGCACTCCTCAGCTCTTTCCCTCTGCCCTTAAAAAAAGAGATAATAACGTGGGGGTGATTACTCAGCCCACCTGAGACTCCAGTCCATTGGGGGAGCGGCAACCATGCTACTCCCCGAAGAGCTCTTCGTTGCACGAGGCCACAACACACCTTTGCCAATGACTTCTGGCGAAAGGTAAGATGGCAGGGGCAAGCAGACTCTTAAAGGCTCGCCTTAGCTCCCACCCCTGCACTTTCTCCTGCACATGCCTCACCGAGCGGGTGGGCAAAAAGCTCCCACAGCTGCAAAAGGAGCTGCAAAAGGAGCATTGCTAACACTGGTAACAACTATAATTGCAGTGCAATTTATAAATTGTGATTTTAAAAGTTTTTCCCCTCCTCGTCTGGCTCTTCATGCTAAACATAATGCCAAACTGATACAGAACTAATTCAAATGCTTACTGGGTCTTGTCAGTAGAGTGCTATTTCACTTTCTAAATATTAGAAATTTTTAGAAAAAAGAGAAGGGATTTGAATGTCAAGGAAAGGAGTGGGTAAGAGGGTGGTGATAATGGCAGAAAAGGGAAAGGGAGAGGGGTCACATGCACACTTGAAATGCTCCTTCTTGGGTGTAGGTTCCCAGCCCCTCCAGAAGCAGAAGGATGTCAATAGGTCCCAAGGGCACTGTTATAAGAACTCTTTGAACCATGACATGCTGCTAGAACAGAGACCTTTATATCTCTGCTATTTTCAGATTATCCTCTGCTTTTCTCAGTGGCCTTCCCAATAGGTCCAATCACCTCCCACAGTCCCCAATATCCACCTAGGATGGTTTCCTTCACCCCCTGGTCTGTTGACCAGAAACAGTCTAAAGGCCAATGCCTCAAGGGTGCTCTTTCTGGACTTCCTGGGCACAGAGGTTTATTTTCACCTGGTGTTACTGATGAAGCTGACCCTGCCTCTGCCAACCTCATAGTTGAGCGGATATTACTGTCAGTGGCTTGGGGGACTAATGGCAGCTTCTTTTAGGGGATGCCCAACACCCCAGACCTTGCTATATCTCCAGACATTGGGCTCAGATGTGAGGCAAGGATGAGTAAATACAGTATGGCCAAAGTAGGAGGGGTTCCCAGGATGCCATGAATTGATGGCCTAGTTCAGCTGTCACTCTGCACCTCAGTCTCTCCCTTAACTTCTTCCTCCACTACTTCCTCCTTGGGCTGAGATCTTCCCTCGTTGTTATATCCCTCCATTGCAGTTGTCAAGGGATTGGGAACCTTCTCATGCCCTGGCTCAACATGTGCTGTCAACATGTTGCCCCTGTATTTGGGTACTCAGCATACCAAGGGTAGGGTCGTGCTGGAGTGGGATGCACATCTCCTTTGACAGCATGCTGAGAGGCCACTGCTGCCCTATGAACAGCCTCCAAGAGGGATGTAGAAAACACAGAACGTGACCCCTGCTAGAGCCCATTGCTCTCTCACTCAAATAAATAAACATTTCTTGTAAATGATGACAGTGATTTAAATACAGAAGTTTGCATCACTCTAGGATAAACTTCTGTGTACTCATGCCCTAATTCATGAAGTTGGATGTGAACCTCAGTTTGTACCACTACTATTATTACATATTGCACTGGTTAAGAAAAAGGCCAGTGTTTTTATATAGTGGTAATTCTATTGGCTGTTTTAGTCAGTTATCACAAAGAAAAAGTCAAGAAGATTAATGGAAACAATTAAAATAGCCTAAGTGATTTAGCAGGAGGCAAAAATGGACTGTTAAATTTTGTTTTAGCAATTTTATACAATCTTGATTCAGGGTAGCAAGGAAAGCGAATCTTGCTTTCATTAATTACAAAGCATGCAGTTGGGAGTAATTTGGTATCATTTCTTTGTCTTGCATTTCAAGATACAAGCCCACTTATTTCCTTTAATATTCTCTGATGGAGAGAGGGAAAGAAGAACCTTATTATATGAATTGAGAATCACATCATTCATCTACTTTGTATGATCATGTTACTCATATGGTCATTTTCTTTTCATTGGCTGAAATGTCTGCAATAGCTGTTGTCAAAAATAGCATGGTAAAGAAATATTGAGTAGAAGAATTCAATATATTCAACAATCTACACAAAATACAACAATGAAGTAAGATAGCCAGGATTCACATTGTGTCTGTCACATTCTTGGAGATACTCAGGTCGTGCACTCAGTTGCACATCCTGGCATATGACAGACAGACAGAAAATTGCAAAAAAAAATAAATAAAATGGAATTGCGATTTCTCAGATGTTCATTGTATCTCACAAAAGGCTTCTGGTTAGTAGATCAAACTCATTCTGTTCCCCACCAACTGCTCCGCTGTATTATGAAATGTACACTTACGTGCATGTTATCAAATGCAAGATTACTGCCATCGCCCAGTTCGTCCTTTATCTGCCATCCATTTCCTGGCATTTCTCTTGCTTTTCCATGCTTTATTTTTTATTTTTTATTTCTTCATCCTCTTTGTTGTGGAACCACATTTGGAATATTAAGGGTCAGAAGCATGTATCAGTTACATTATTTGTGAAAGCTGGTTCTTGCAGGCTATATACAGTATGAGCTCCTTAGCATACGTAAGCATCTTCATTCACATAAGGGGAAAGTCATACACACACAAATTGATAGGAGCAGAAAGCGAAGGAAATGTTGGGTCCGCCAGCGCATGTAGCATCACCAAGGCGGGGCTCCTTTGCCTTCCCACCGGGAGAATGCGAGATGTGAGAATCGCATCTAGTTTCCCGGATGGGAGGTTGGAAGCATTCATAAAAGGATGCTCCCTCACATGCTCAGCCTCTTTTCGAGGCTTTCTTTCCCAACAGCGGACGGCTCACCGCACTGCGGGAATTTTTTTGCTGCGTAGCAGCACTTTCATTTCTGGCTGCAAGGAAGGAGATTGGGGGGCGCATTAGCACTCCCCGAGGTGGGAAGTGGAGTCAGGGATCATCTTTGGATCATTGACTAGCCCGTCTTAATGGGCAAAAAAAGAAAAAAAAGGAGGGCACCAGTAGATAAAGGCTATATATATATATATATAACCTTTATCTACTGATGCCCTCCAGTATCTACTGGGAGGTCGCCACTAGCAGGACCCAAAATTCCCCCACCCAAGGGGCATATCACCTCCGCCCCTTACACTTCTTAATTCTATTTAATCTTTCTTATATATATATAAATGGCTGAACTAGCCTCATCACCTGTTCGGATCTCGAAGACAGGTTGTTCATGATGTGTACCATTGCCAAATTATCACACCAAAACCTAACAACTGAGTTGACCACTCTTCCGCCCACAACCAGAGGACACTTAAGATAGGAAAGAACTCAAGGAATGTCAGGCCTCTTGTAAGGCCTGTGCTCTGTCATTCCTCTGGCCAAATTCCAGCACACCATCATCACCTAAAATATTGGGGGGGGGGGTCATCACATGCAGGACCCATCCCACTTACTCTCCTCATCCTAGTAAGGTTTAGCCAAACCTGGGGTAGTATATATAGAGATGTGTATGAAGCTTCGCTTTTCCAGCCGGCCACACTACTGACATTTTTTGGAGCTTTGAGGTTTAGTGAGGTGGCAGGAGTGACACATCACAAGCAGTGTTGCAGCTATCAGACATGGTGGTGGTAGCAGATAGAATACAGTTGCATATACACAGATCTAAAGCAGATCAGGTCGGTAGAGGGGCAAACATAACATTAGGGACATGTTCTATCGAGGAAATATGCCCTGTTCAGGTATTGGGAGTGTACCTGAGGCCTCAAGGAGTTACGCAGGGCTATCTGTTCCGCCACAGTGATGGTGCACCACTGACGAAGTACCAATTCTGGAAGGTCACAGGTCTCACCTTGGGACAGGTGGGATTGGAAGGATGGCACTTTGGAACCCATTCATTCTGTATTGGGGCAGCATCAACCACAGCTAATCTGGGGTACAGTCCAGAAGAGATGAGGAGATGGCCACCCAATAGATACAGGCTTTATATTTGCAATATGCCACAGTTGTAGGCTGGCTCCTGTCTCTTTGTGTTTTTTGTTTCCAGGTGTGGAATGGCCCAGACAGTGATGGAGGATCTTGTTAGTGGGCCACAGCTTTATTTACTGGGTAGCTGCGCACGATACCAGGACAGCTTGAGGCCGAGATTTGGGACTGGGTGCCTCTGCTTGGTTGGATTGGAAAGAGCGGAGAGGCATGCTTTGGCAAGAGTTCAATGAAGTTGCATCTTCAGGATACTCCCCCAGATGTTCTGTTGGTTCACTTGGGCAGTAATGACTTGGCCAGAAGGAGTGGCAAGTCCATCGTGTTAGATATTTTGAGGGACCTACGGAGCTGGAAGGTCAAGTATCTGTCATCAAGAGTTGTTTGGTCCACGATAACTCTCTGGCATGTCTGGAGGGTGGAATGCAACCCAAGTTGAATAAATAGGGCTCGTAGGAAGGTTAATAAAGAAGTTTGCAGGGTGGTTATTAATGAGTTAGGTTTGGTAATTGGACATCCGGAGATCCATTTGGATCGGCCGGAACTTTACAGAGGTGATGGGGTTCATTTATCTGATGCTGGTTTGGAAGTTTTCTTGAATGATTTGCAGAGGGGCCTGCGTGCCAAAATTCCCGGCTTGGTGGGTGGATGGGTCATAGGCTAGCCCCATTCCGTGGCGAGTAGTGCAGAAGGAACTAGGATCAGTGAGCGCCCATGGAGTACAATGGAGGTGATAGCACGTCCGACCTTGAGGTGCTACGGATAGTGAGGTTACAGTGCTGAGAGGAAGGATGTGCTGGGGCCCTCCCCGGGCTGAGGGCCACCAAAGAGAGGGGGTTTACAGGCTGTTTTAAAGACCATGCGATAACGGGGTGTGGGACTCGCCCATATAAGGTTGGTGAGGGGGTCCAGTGAGACCTTCGGCACCAAACCTGATCCCGCACTACCGCAGGTCCTTGGTTCTGAGGGCAAGAAGTTACCTGTTATGTTTCAATAAAGTGTGGCCCTAGTTTAACCCATCACCTGTGTCTCACCTCTTTATTCTGGGGTGGGAAGGCAATACCATATACCAAATCAGACCATTTGTCCATCTAGCTCAGTGGCTGCTGTCCTGACTGGCAAAAGCTCTTTAGAGCAATGGTTCCCAATCTTGTATCCCTAGAAGTTCTTGGACTAAAACTCCCAGAAGCCTTCACCAGTGGTTGTGCTGGCTGGGATTTCTGGGAGGTGTAATCCAAGAATATCTGGGAAGCCAAGGTTGGGACGTACTGCTGTAGAGTTTTGATAGGAGCGTTTTCTACTTATCACCTGGAGAGACCAGAAATTAAATCTTTAGTGTGGAAAAGTCTTTCCTTTAGAGATGGGCAGCTAGGAGAGCATCTCAGATTTCAATATGAGTGAAAGAGGTTTTTAGTAGCAAATTGCCAATGTACCAAACTACAATCCCACCCCCACTACTACCACCAAACCAGCAACAGAAACTCTATATTTTAAAATCTCCAATTCCCGTCAGCCCTAGCCAGAGCTGAGAGGCAACTGCATTTGTTCCAGCCATGGCTTAGAAATCTACATTCCTCATCCTTGATCTGAAATCATATGTCCTGCAAATGGTGCTCACTGGTTGTGCTCCATAAAAACAACAGCACTGTTGCAAGCAAAACAGTAGCGCTTGGGGGAGATAACTTCTGATCTATTTCATCTTGTTTCAAAATTTTAGTTGGTCTTGGAAATATTGGAGAAAAGAGCTTGTTTTGTACTGCAAAAGGTTTTTTTTTTTGTTTGGTTTTTTATTTTTTTATTATTATTTTTTGCAAAACATGTTGGGGAAAAGTTTGTTCCTCTGTTCTGGCACTGGAGCAAGAACTCTCATAAAAGTTGGAGAATTCTCAGCTGACTGTTTCATCAGATGGAGATGGCTCGTTTTGATTAGAAGCAAGCAAACATACAAAATGGCCAGATCTCTTTTCATCCCTAGCTCTTTCAGATAATGCAAAGTAACTTGTGTTTTTTTACATGGAAATTGGTTACAAAGATCATTCAATGTTTATAATGACAAACAACATGTAGAAGCAGCGTGTAGGTGAAAAAGAAAGGTGCTTCTGAGGAATGACAGCATGCGCTTTGATACATGTGAAGAACATGACTAATGCCCTTCCTAAACGCTACATGTGGTGAAGAAGCTGTGCCCTGAATGTTCATTCGCTCATTTCCTCCCAAATCCATACAGCTTTACTGCTATTCATCTGCTTAGTACTCACCTCCTGTCTGTGCGCTGCTACTCATAAAAATGCAAATAAACTTGAAAATTGTGCATAATGAAGCAAAAATGACAGATCTGCTCATACTTAGTGGATAATTTATTCTGACCACAGTGTCACTGCTGTTTTGGAGTGTCATTACAGTAGCCCATTAACTGTGCGGAGAATTTCCACCCCTGCAATCAGTGGACATCAGACAGGCACATCATCATGCCCATTGGACATCCCCACTGCACACTGATGTTGACATATTTGCTAGCCATGTACTCAGCACCTGTCCGTTAGTGGTAGTGTGGAAGGGATCTTATTGAGTTCCTTCACATAATCAGGGTTTCTAGCCAAACAGAATTCCTGCTTGCATGAAGTGCTCCTACTTGTATATGCATACATAGACAGTATGTGTGTGTGCATGCACGCACATGTGTGTGCGTGCATGTGCGTACATGTGTGCATATACACCTCCTTTCGTACTGCTGCCAAATGCATATTTGACAATGGCCGTGGTCCTTGAGAGCACGGCTAGTGAATATAATCAAATGGAGAGCCATCGAACAAAGAAAAAAAAAAGTGCTGTGTTAGTCAACATAGGCAGCAGAATAGGCCTATCCAGTTGTTATCAAAATATCTAAGAAGACCATCTAATCCCTTGGCTCTTCTGTGCTTACTCAGGAAGGCAATTTTTCTGAAGAGGAGAAATTCCCCCTGACATGTAGACTTTAGATAGTTTTCCAGAGTTCTTGACCATGCATAGAGCCGCTTTAGACATGCCACTGTCCACACAGTGAAAGTGATAGTAAAGAAGAGAGTGGCTAGGCGCTCTCCTATGAGCATGTTGATAATAACCAACCAGGTAGAAACTAAATAGGGCTGATGAGGGAGCTGAATCTCGATATAGTGGAATGGAGTTAACGTTCTGATTGTCTTCTCATATTTAGAACTCAGTGACTTGAATGTTATTGCTCTTTTCTGTGTGCACAATGGTCCCACTGAGCATGTGGTTAATGAAATACACCAGTCAATGAAGAGGGTATTCACTACCCTGATCTCTTATACAAATATAAAACCTGTTGTTTCCAGTGGGCTAATTTCCGGTTCCATGCTGTAATCTGGAGATTGCTTGGGAAAGGTGGAGTACACCTGCTACAGGGTGGATATGCTCTGCTGTTACAAAGAAGATTCTTCCCAGTGCAAGTCTATTTGTTTGCTTGTGCGTTTAAAAATCAGACAAACAAGCACACTTTGGGAGGCTTTAAGCACCTTTTAAAATGAAAAACAGGGTATAAAATAAAGTAATAAAACTGGTTCATAAAATAAATGAATAAAACAATATATCTGGGAAGGTTCTAGTGTCTTCCTGTTGTGTTAGTTTCTCAGTTGCAGACTAGAGAGGGTTTTTTTCAGAACACATTTTAAATGAAGGGAAACCTTTATAAGAATTATTCCTCTGCCTTCTAATCTGAAGTGGAGCTGCTCAATTTATCCCCTCAGATGATCCCTGCCTCATTTTTGTCACCTCATTCTGCAGCCGGAGCAAAACCGGGCCTAACTCTGACACCACTGTTAAACCACTTTTTCAAACACAATATTTTTCTCATATGCACTTGACTGGGAAAAGGTCAGAGTATCCTAACGTCTTCTTGGAAAACACACACACACACACACACACACACACACACACACACAAAAGCCCCCGCCTCTCATCGGCCTAATTAGTGCAGCATAACTCTGCATCACAAAGGATCAATAATTGATGAGCTGGTGCTCTCAATGCTAAATAATGTAGTGCCATTTGTACTGATTAAAAGCAGACTTCTGGAGGGGGATGGCCAATCAAAGCTGGTTTCGGAGGGATTCATCAATGTGTGAAAATGTGAAGCAGTCGATCATACCACAGGCAGAAGCAGAGCTCCGTCATGAAGAGTTATGCTTTTTCCAAGCATATGGAGGAAATATTATTTCAGCACAAAATCAAAGAGGTTAATGTGCTGTTCCAGGTGCGAACTGTCGGAGCCTTTGGTTTATTGGGGAACATGAACAGGCTACATTGACTTGCAGTCTCTTTCTTCACGTAATAAAGGCAGGATGCATTCAAAACATACATCATGGTGATCAATTGTATTTCCAAAGTTATATTATTTCAGTGTACTCTTGACTGGGAAAAAAAGTCTGAATACCGAAAATTGTACTGACATATAAATGCAGACTTAGCGATGGCAAAGAAAAGAAAACCTGGGTCTGTCCAAGCCCTTCTGCTGCCTGAAGTATAGAACAAGATGGCATTCTCTCATTTCAATTGCCATAGTTAACTACACTGGTAGATGAATCTTACCACATTCTGGGTAAGGGGCACTGGCCTCTGTTGGCTAACTGAGGGACAGAGGGCTGGCTGCATGGTGCCACAGTGCTGTCTTCCAACAAAAGGGGACAACATGATGATGGTTGCTGCTTTGTTGCATGGAAGTTTAAGATTTTAAAGCATTAGAAGGGTTGCGTATGCATGTGTCTCTGTATGTCCCTGCACGTCTATCTCTCTGTGTACAATCCAACATTGTTCTGTCTTTTGTGTGTTGTGTGTACATGCACACTGTCCAGGCAATCAAGGCACACAGGTTGTGTATAGGTCAGTGGTTCCCAACTTTGGGTCCCCAGAAGCTCGTGGAGTACAAATCCCAGAAATCTTGGCCAGCAGAGCTAGTGGTGAAGGCTTCTGGAAGTTTTAGTCCAAGAACATCTGGGGACTCAAGGTTGGGAACTGTTGGTATAGCTTGTGGAGACTTTGCAAGAAGAAATAACACTCCTTGTCCAGAGGTGAGGAGGTCTGGGGTGGGGGGACTAGAGGTGTCTTCAAGTTCAAATACCCTACATAGGAGAGAATGCAGAAGCTAGTGAGTTGAAGAGAATGAAGCAAGTAGTGAGTGTTTGTTACATTCCTAGTACACAGTGTAGGTATCCTATTTCCAGGCAGCTGTTGCTCGATGCTGTATCAACACCTTCAAAACAGTTTTGTGGAGCCATGCATTGAGTTACATAAGCTGACAAGGAGTGCATACAAGAAGTTTCCAAGAGAAGAAGCCAAGGTGAGAAGCATGAAGAGTTAGTTAATAAGGCCCTTCAAGATTGTGCAGAGGTGTGGTCCCACAACAAAGGCAAAATTTTAAATAAAGAAAAGTATTACCAGTATATGTGATGGTTCAAGCGCAGAAAGCCCAAGTTGAGTCTGGATAGCTGGATAGCTCAATGGTTTTAAGGTCTGACTGGAACATCATGCTAAATTCAGAGTAATTGGAGTGGTATATTGCAATGTAGTTGCACCCTAAGTGCATAAGGAAGGCTTCCTAAAGTATGTTTGATCTCTTTTATTCTAATGGACTTGCTTAACTACTAGATTGCAAGTCATCATTGCAAAAAAACAGTTGAATTATTGTTAAGAATCAAGAATCCTATAATTCAGTTCTTTGACAGTTTGTACAGTCCTTCATCCTGATGAAACACGTTATGTATCCATTCATTCACACATCCATAATTTCAGATGTTGAGATACAAAAACATGGAATCAAATTCACACTAGAAAACTTTTTTTTAACTTCACCCCCTCCCCTGTGTTTCCAGGGTGAAATGAAATGAATATTTAGAGCAATTTAACTTTCCAGGAGTGTGCATAAGAACTTCAGGCAAGCCATGTTAAAAAAAATCCTTCAATATTAAAATGTATTGTTTATTTGGAAAATGGGGAGGAGACCACTTATATCTATTGCATTCTTAGTTCACAGCTCTGTCATGCCGTGACACGCCTTTAGTTTTCTTTTCTCTTTCTCTATCTATGAGTTATGTTGTCATTAATGTAAAAAAGAAAGTCTGAAAATTAAAATAAATATTGAAATAACTTTTTCATTATATTTATAAGTGATTTGATGTTTTTTTTTAAGTCACAGTATTTTAAATCAGAAATAAAAGCAATAGACAAAAATATTGGGCAAGGAGGAGCACAAGATTTTTGTGTTTATCAAAAGTGAGCATGGTTTTAAAGGTCAGGAAAGACTGAACTAGATAATTACAGAAGGAAGTAAACATGCACTGTTAGAAGTCCATATATTTGACTAGTCTTGCAGATTCTTCTGCTGAAGAACTGTTTCCCAGCACCATTATACTTCAAGCAAAAGCTGCATCAATAGCCAAAGAAAATAATCATACCCTGTGGAAATGAATTTTCCCCTCCCTTCACACTCAAAGAACCCACCCTATTGTCTGGAAATCAAGAGAATGAAAGACTCTCTTGATGCCTTTTCCTTTTCCATTTATGTATCCACCCCTCCTGCAGAAACAATAGTACAAGTGCTCCTACAATATACTGTGAGTCTTCCACCTCAATCATTTCTTTTGTTGTGCTTTCCATGTAAATTGTGTTCATAATCATATCAGGCAGAGAAGCCACACTCCATTAGTGGCCTCAGTTCTCAGGAATCTGTCCCATGTCCTGGGTTAAGTAGTGTTCCAAAGAAGAGGCTGGATTGTTTTTAGAGTATCTCTAAGTCAGAAGCAGTGGAAGATCTAAGGGATTATATTTTCCCCCTGGTTTTGTATCAACAGATATAAAATGTAAGAACAGCAGAAGTTTAGCTTTATTTCCAGTCTCATATTATTTCTGCCCTTTCATTCTTTCTGCTTAACTTGCCCGCTATAGGAATATGTGTACATTAAAGATGGACATGAAATGAACGCACACGAATTGGCTTGTTTTGTGATTCGTTTCAGGGTGTTTCAGGAAAACCTGCCTTCTCAGAATAAAACAAAATGCCAAACTATTATTAGTGTTAGCAATTCATATGCTTCATTTTTGGATGCATCATCCCTCGCCAGACAAGCTGGTGCCACCCAATCAATTTCCTAGGCAACACTGGGGTGGACCTAGAGAAAACTGTGTAGGATTGATTGTCACGTCAGGCAGCCAACCACAGAGCTCCAATTCCACTCTCTGGGAGTAGGTGGTTATAGGAGCCACACCCTGGTCAGTTCAGCTGGTGGTTTCACTTTTGCAGCAGTCGGCTAGAGAAGAGGATTGCTTAGCTGGCCAGTCTGTTCATTCTGCCCCCTTTCTTTTCCTTCCCCAGTCCACCTCATGATGAGCAACACCCTGTCTCAAGTTCCCTCACATGAACCACTCATTTAATTTTCCCCAAGCCAGCTGCAAAAGAGCACTTTCCTGGGGGGACCTGTTTTGGAGGGCTATAACTTGTATGCCCCAAATCCAATCTTTGCGAAACTTGGAGGGGGGGGGGGAGAATTAGCTGATGACACTAACTGTCTAACTCACTTAAGGGCCATTCTACCACTTCTGGAAATCCCAAATCACACAAACCACGAAATGATTCATTTTGTTGGAAAGTTCGTGAAAGTATGTGGTTCATGGTTCATGAATAGTGATGAACCATGAATAGACATGGGATATCCATATTCATTTCCCATGGCCCTTTGGACCCTGCCCCCAGAACCGGCCAGTCTACTTATGACTTGCCATGTGGCACACACAGCCGCCATCATTCGCAACACACCAATCTCAAAAGTAGCCTGGCTGGCTCTTCCATGCCTCCTGCACAGCCAACCACTCCAGCAAGGGGGCAGAATGATGAGTCTCCCTGCTCAGCTGCTGAGTGGTTGGCTGTGCAGGGAGACAGGGAAGCACTAGCCCAGCTAATTCCACAATTGGCACATCACGGACAACGATGGCTGCGTATGCCATGCGGCGAGCTGTAAGTGGACTGGCCAGTTCTGGGGGGAGGGCCCAAATGGCCCAGCCACCTGTGATGCCCCTGGGAGACAAAAACGAATATCCCATGTCTAACCATGAACTATCACGAACCACCGTTTTTCCAGTTCATGCCCATCTCTAGTGTACATATAGGCAGCTGAGAAAGTGAGTGAGAAGATATTCTAAGGGTGTAACCAAACAGGATTTTGTCCTGCAGGGTAATTTGGTATTTTGTCCAGTGACCAAATGAGGCTAGATTGATTTATTTTGGCATGAGTATCTGGTACATTCTGTTCATCTGCAATGCTCCTTTTTTTTTAAAAGGAAAAGTTACTGTGTTCCTTCATTTCATTTCATTTCATTTTTTTCTTTTTCTTTTGGCACAGAAGTGCATTGTGTGGCTTCCCCCCCCCCTTTCTGGAACACAATTGGGCATGTGTTAAGAACATAGATCAAGATGTACACAGAGAGGTGTGGCATGGGAGTGAACATTTGGGCCTCTTCCTTCCTACTGGTTTTCATTGCTATAAAAATACAAATAATTTTCCTTTACACTTTTTAAAATAATCTGCAATAATTCTAGCACTAGATTATTAGACAGTGAAACAACTGCTGTCATTCCTAACATAAACATGTTTTATGATATACTGATACAAATAAAGTATCTCATACTATATTTTTGTAAGGAATTTGACTCAATAGTTCTGTGCAAATAAAGCATGAAATACGTGAACAACAACAAAAATTTCCAACCCATGTCTCTGAAAACTATAGTTCTAAGTGAAATTATCAATATATAACTAGACAAGGTTTGAACTATCCTGACATACTGCTAAACCATTTCAATCTTACATCTTTGTTTAATATTCTTTTTAAAAGAGATATGGAATCAACAACTATGTGCCACCATTTCTGCCCTGGCAGGCAGTGAGTTGGTGGGAACAAGGTATAAAAAGGAGGGTACAGGTTGGAGGAGAAGGTAGTGATTTTGGCAGAGGAGGAGGATGGGTAAGAGTGGGGAGAAGAAATGGGCATGAACCATCGTTCATTGCTTCATGCTAGTTCATCTGTCGGTCCAACAGGTGTTCTGCAGTTCTGAGATCTGCCTCCTCTGGCAGGCACCCACTCACAGGCAGTGCCCTGAGACAGCAGGGCAGGGAAGCCAGGGTGCTGCCTATGAATGGACATCTGCCAGAGGAGGCAGGGTTCAGAACTGCAAAACACCTGTTGGACTGACGGATGAACCGGCATGAACTGCTGAACTGGTGGTTCGTACCGATTTCTAGTGAGGAGGGACTAGAGGAAAAATATTGCTAATATCATCTTTTGTGTGGACATTTGAAACACAGTGTCCTGGGATGTCTGAAACATTGGACTGAACCATAGTGTTCTGGGATGTGTGAATCATAGAACTGGTATCATCTGTGACTATGTGGTACAAGGAGTGTGAAGCATTTCTTTGGACATTTGTATCTGCTCTGTGATCACCATGCACTCCTTTTCATCCCTGAAACACACTGGTCTGAATCCAAACAACTTAATACCTATTTCTGCATTTTCAGTGTAATTTTGGAATTTTGTGTCTGAAATACAGATATGAAAAATGCTTGCTACATTCTTCATCCTCAGATTCTTGTCATCCTTGATAAGAATGTTAAAATTTCTGTGATATTTTTTGCCTTTCGCTTTTTTTTTAAGGTCATTTCATTTCATTTTTTATTTTCCCCTTTTAAATATATTTTCAAAATAGGCACCAAACTGATGTCTTTCCAACTTGAGAAGCAAAACAAATACAATATGTTGAAGGTCCTGGTGGTTGAAGGCCTAAGGGAAAAAATAAGAAATTAGGAAGTATTTGGTATTAAGAAGGGAAATGCTTGGCACTGGACAGGTGTTCTTGATGACACTAGCATATGGGGTCACAAGCATGAAAGGATGGAGTCTTTTGAGGGAAAGGAAACATTTGGGTGGAAAAAGAGAGTAGATCACAGACAGTTGTATCAGATAACCCAGTGAGAGAGATGAAGGGGTCAGCCTATGGCCAGTAATTTTGAGCTGCGGTGGCAAACAATGAGAATGATCAGAATTGTTGTATGAATAGGAGGTGAAAGACAACACTGTGTAGACATTGTTAAAGTAACTCCATATGCTCCACCAGAAAGTAAATAGGACTAAAGGCAGGGAAAGCACAACCCAGTGAGATCCCTAACCAGTCTATGCCTGTTTTGGAAAGGATTTTAAATGACTACAAAGACCCATCATGACTACAGAGTTGGAAGGGGGAATGGCCATTACTAGGTTTGAAGCTGAGGGCAAGAAGTTTGTGCCTGATCCAGGAACAGACAGGAAGAGGAGAAGATTTCAGTAGTCTAAACCAGTGATTCTTAACCTTTGTTACTCAGGTGTTTTTGAACTGCAGCTCCCAGAAACCCCAGCCAGCACAGCTGTTGGTGAAGGCTTCTGGGAGTTGCAGTCCAAAAACACCTGAGTAACAAAGGTTAAGAACCACTGGTCTAAACAAAACCATAGACAAAGTTTTTGCTGAGAGGGCAGATAGAAATGGTGAAAAGTAATGCCAAGGTTAGATGCAAAGGCGTAGAGGCTAACATTGTCCATGGGTTAAAATAAACTTATACGAAGAGATGAGGAACTGAAAAGAAAGATGAGCAATTTGGTCTTTGGCATAATATGTTTGAAGCGATGAAATATCCAAACATAAATGTTAGAGAGGCAATTAAGATATAGAATTGAAGTAAAGTACACAGTTTTGGTTGAGAGCTGGAGAGAGCTGGACCTCAACTGCATATAAGTAGAACAACATGGATGCAATTACTTTCCTTAACTACTTCTCTAGTTTCAAAACCTATAATCCTTTGCTAAATATTTCTAGTCAGACTCAAACTGATCTTACTCTACTGACTACCTCTAAACATAAGGGAATTTTTTTTTTACACTACCACTCCCAGAATTCCTCAGCTAGCATGGCCAGTCACAGTCCAAAAAGTAACCTTTCCAAGCTCTGGTTTCTCTCTTGAGCCCAATTTGCCTTCTCCATCAGCCATCTACCAGCAGAATCTTGAAGCCTATGTTGTATCCAGAATTTGGAAATGTTACTTGTTTGGATTACAGCTCCCAGTGTTTCCATTCAGCATAGCCAATAGCCATGCTGTCTGAGGAATTCCAGATGTTGTAGGCTGGGAAATTAACATTTTGAAAGTCAGATTGTCCCAGGTCTCCTTCTCCCAGTCCATAAGTCCCAGAAGAGCAAGATATAGAAAATATTGGATCTGTCTCCATGAAGAAATATACAGAACCAATGTTTTCTTGCATAAAGGGCAATGAAAAGTCACCTTGTGGTGGCTTTACAGTATAAAAATGGTAAAGGTAAAGGTTCCCCTTGCCATTTAGTCCAGCCGTGTCTGACTCTAGGGCACGGTACTCATCCCCATCTCCAAGCCGTAGAGCCAGTGTTTGTCTGTAGACAGTTTCCATGGTCACGTGGCCAGCGTGACTAGACACGGAACGCCGTTACCTTCCCACCGTGATGGTACCTATTTATCTATGAGCATTTACATGCTTTCGAACTGCTAGGTTGGCAGGAGCTGGGACAAGCGACGGGAGCTCACTCCGTCGCGTGGATTCGATCTTACGACTGCTGGTCTTCTGACCTTGCAGCACAGAGGCTTCTGCGGTTTAACCCGCAGCGCCACCACGTCCCCTAAAAATGGTACATGAGAATATTTTCTAACATACTCATACAGAGCAATATCTTTAAACAAGGCTTTTGCTAGTTGCAATTCAGGGGAAAAAAGGATGAGATCAAGTTACATGATCAGTGAAAGTTATGATGAGGCTGAACTCCAAGATTACTATTTTCAAGGTGGAATATGCTGCTGATGGTGTGTGTCTGGAGATTTTGCAAAGTTCATAAGCACACTGCTGTTGTGAGAGGTGAGAACTGTTCAGCTGTGATGATGAGATTGCTTGAGCATCTGGTAATTAATCCCAACTTTGGGGAATTTCAAATCTTTGGCAAATATGCACAAAACTTAAATTGGTTGATGTGCAAGGGCATCCTTATTCTCATGTGTAGGTCATTCTTGGGTAACTCCAAAATGCTAGAAAATAATCAGGATCTCCATTCATTTCAACTAGTTATAGAGCACAACAAAACTACTATTTTGTTGGATGTGGATTTCATTGGTTACCAACTTGTAACATGGAATAGTTGGATCTGTTGCTTGGGCTCTGCATGTCTCTTCCAGTAAACAAACAAAAATCTGAGATTTACGTCCACCTCTCTGCCCCTGACAGCCATCTAGCTCCAAGGTAGTGGCTAAATTACAACTAGCTACTATGTACAACATGCTAACATATTCATGTGTGAGAGGACAGCTGTAAGCCCACAGTAAGAGTCAGCCTCAACACCTTCTACAACCCCTTCAAGTGCCAGTTTGAAGGAGAGCTATGTGTAGCATCGTTTGCAGGGAACCACCTGATACAGGACAAACCCTCACAGGAGCCTTATCAATGTCTGCACAAACCCCAGAAGGTCTGAGAGGTGGCAAAGGGGTGGACTGGCTTGCTCCAGTGGTGCCTAGCCCTTATTCAGCATTTCCCCATGCCCCAGGAAAAAGCAAAATCATGAGAACTGAAACATGAGGCAATGAAGACATTCTTTCTGTTAGCAGTTCATTGGCAACTTGTCTGATGTTGTGATTTTGAATCAAATGCAAACCAAAACTCAGTTATCCTGGAGTTTTCCAGTCAAAGAACTGGAATTCTCTAATCAAAAATGTTAAGAAATGTGCATATTTTTGAGAACATGAAACATGTATTATATTAGGAAACCTGTTTGCAAAAATACGTAGTCAGGGCACAAAAATCCAGGTACAAAGAAAAATGAACACAAAAATATTATTCTGAAAATTTGCTCACAAAATGAACTTAGTATTGGAAGAATTCTCAAAGTTCAGAATAAAGTGAATTTGGGAATAGAAAGAAGTGAGAAACTTAGAGAAACTAAAATCAACAGAGTTTTCCTTCAGAAGTTGAAGCTTGAGGTACTCACTACATGGGTCTTGCCAGTTCCCTTCTTTTCTGCTCACCTACATTTCATAGTAATAAATGGGCACCCTGAAGTGTACTATAATCCTATTCACATCTTATGTCTAAAACCACTTCAGGTCTGAAGAATGTGCTGGGACACAACCCTAATAAGTCAGGGTCCCACTCTTTAAAATGCTGTAAGCAAGTTCAGTTGAGTGCACTTATGAACATCACTGTGGATCTTCACTGTGAACATGTGAACTTGACCTCTGGGTGGGATGGCAATGTTAAGAGTAACCTACATGCTTGCCCCCATCTGTACCATCCTTGAGACCCTACTCAACCTTGAGCAGTAATGACTGAATGGGGTTATGTAAACTCCCATACAATATAAAATATAAAATCCCACTCTAAGTGGGATTCTGTCACCCAATTTTATTGATTTCTGAGTATTTGTGGTTCTGCCTATGTGAGTGCATGATTTAACAGTAGAAATATGGGGAAACTGCCATTTCTCCTAGCAAAGTGGGCTTTTTACTTAAAAGGCTGTAGAGTAAAGCAAACATTACTTTGGCAGTAGCCACTCAGTCCTAAGAATAATATGGATGGCAGAAATTGCCTGCCCTTCACATAAAAGGCTGTAGGTTGATGAAAATATTCCCAAAGCTACAATGTAACTGGTGGATGAACTCTTCCAAAGATAACCCTGGATATATTCTTTTATGATAAGAGTTGGCACCACAACTCCGAACAGCTGCACATTTTGAAGAAATGATAACACAGCTAGGAAACATTTCGACAACTTCCCCTGTGAACAATATTAGTTATCTATAGGCTGATAAGGAAAAAGACAGCCTTTTTACTATCTTGCTTTCAAGATCTTAGTAAATTTTCAGGGTGGCTGGTCAAAGGAGGAGAAAGAACCCTGAGACAAAAGTAAAAGTGTAGGAGTTAACAAGAAGTGAAGTACTGCTGTTTTTAAGACCAGGAAATATAAAATGGAAATACCAAGGTGAATGTCTTCAGGAATTTTAATAACAAAAAGTTAGGTTGGAACAACACAGAGCAAGATAAGTGTGGGGCTCCCAAGCCTGTGTTTATTTCATAATAATAATATGGGGCCGATGGGAAATCACAGAAAATTGGAAAACAGAATTCATTTGTCCATTTGCCTGTTTCCCTCCAATTTTTCTTCTCTTTAAAATGGATTTTCCTCTTGTTGCTCTTATTCCAAGACCTGAAGTAAGCTTGTCTTGGTGGTGGGGCAAACATGCCTTGCCAGACAAATGTAAAATGTTGAATCAGTGGGTAAAAGAAGTATAGAAATGACCCATTCATGCCAGTGCCTCACTCTCTATTTTATTAATTAAAATATTTTTGCAGCTCTTTTTATCTTATAATAACAGGTTGGTTGATAAAATGCTATTTTCAAACATTGAATAAAACCTCATCAAAATTCATCAATATGAGGAACTTATATAATAAGAGAGACTTAGAAAGAGTAATAAGCCAAATGAAATATAAACAAGCCAATTGAAATATAAACAGGTACTAAAAAGATACTGGATAAAATTATTTATTTATTTATTTAAAATATTTTACCCCACATTTCTCCTAAAATAAGACCCACGAATATAATGCCAAGCATATGTTGTGCACCCTTGGGACAATGTTGGGCTGCCACAACAGAGAAGGTTGCCTTCACATGGTGGCTGACATCCTGGTATGTAGCTGTGTGAGTATAGCTTAATGTTATGCCCATGATAGCTACAATTATGCCAAGGTGGTAATGCTATCCACAAAGCACTTCTGCTGGCACCATGCATAACTGGTCAAAAGGGAACCGTACAACTTATTACTCAATTGCCTTGCACTGTCCTTGTTGCCAGGGCAGAAACTGGATTCTGGCCACTGTTCATGGGTGTCTGGACAGCTGAAGCAGTATCAGTGGGGTGGAAAACAAAAGCCTTAACTTGACACAACCATAAACTTAGCAAACTTTGGAGTCAGGTACTTCCAGGAATGAAAAATCTATTTGAATTAATTGTGATTTAGTACCCTTACTAATAAGCATAGTTTACTTTTCCAGGCGACTTAAGGAGCAGGCCAGCTGTGCACAATAGATTCCAACACCTGGTCAGGTGCTGTGTTGATTCGTACCTTGGTTCTGTGCAAGATCAGATGAAAGAGGCTGTTTTCATGATATTTGCCTGAAAGGGTCACCTGAAGAGCCAAAGAAGCTTCCTTTGCTATTGCTGTTTTCTCTTTGAATCCTTCGGCTTCACTCAGGATGCTTATGTACCCAAAGTAGTAAAGTGCATTGCAGCAATAAAATGGTTGCATACCTCAGCAGCTGAATACTTACAAGGCTATTTGAGTGTACTCTTGAATGTTTAACAGAGAAGACGCGGCAAAATGCTGTGTGAAATAAAGCAGTGTCTTTACCTCAGTGCTTTTCAAACCTTCTTACTTAAACAAAACCATTTGCTAGGGTTAACTTTTCATCAGGGAAATCTTACATGCTTGAACATACTCTATGATACAGATGGGCCGACTTCTGGCTCATTGAACCAACTTTGTTTTGTTGCTGTTAGAATCTCACAATCCACCAATGTAGGAAGTTGCCTTATGCAACCACAGGTCTATCCAGTCCATTATTGCCAACTCTGGCTGGCAGCTGCACTCCAGGTTTTCAGGCAGGATTTTTATCTAGCCCTCCATGAAGATCACTGGTATTCCCTGGTAGCTTCCCATCCAAGCATTAATTATTCCTGACCTTACTTAGCTTCCAAAAACTGATGAAATAGATATGTGTGTACAGGTTGGAGTTCTTAGCTGCAACCAGGAGCAAAATATATACCCTAAGAATTGAAGAAAAGAATATATCTGGGCACGTTATGAGCTTAGGATGTTCCCCCTGCTCCCAAAGTAGTCTTTTCATAGTCCTGGTTAGCCAAAGCTTTTTTCATTTGAGTAATCTAATTTAAGAATCTCAAGGAATTTATAATATGAATCGTAATACTAATAATATGTAACTGGCACTTAACTGAATGGTTAATCATTTCAAAAGCAGATGATTAATCTACTCAAAATTCATTATTTAGTTGGCAGCTGAAAGAGACTGAAGGAAGAGAAAGAGAGAGAGAGATGCTTTCTGCTTTAAAAATCATTAGAATGACAATGTCTGTCATGTAAATAAAAATATTTATACCATTTGACTTGTTTTTCAGAACCTGGGGCTTTTATAAAATGTCAGAATCTTTGGATCTGGGCTGCCTTTAGCTTTAAAGTGTCTGAAATGGTTTTCTTCATCTTTTCAGTTACAAAAGTCCAGCCAATAGCTACAAAGGAAGAGACTTTTTGAATGATCATTCTTGGGAAGATTTCTCATGCCATTTCTGCTTACTGAGATAAATCGTTATTTTACTTTTAGGGCACAGCATATGCTGAAAACTCACCTTTTATTCATACAACTGGAGTATTAAAATAGGCAGTGCTGTTTCCTATGAGATACACATTCTATATCTTAGCAACTGCTTTCTTACTGAAAGGGTAAAACTAGGCATAAGATATACTTCAAACAAGGAAGCGGCTAGGGATATGTTAGATTTGATCTTACTCAGTTATTTGCTTTTCTGGTGCTAAAGTCATTCAAACTTGGGCATGTTTCAGAAATTTCAGCTATGAATGAACTGAGCCATGTTTTATCTATTCTGATTGGTGGCAGCTTTCCTAAGCTTTGTCTGAACATTTATTCCCATTTGAACTGTTGGGGGTAATTTAAGAGGTGATGCCATTGTTTGAATCCAGCATGTTCTACATGTGGCAGATGTGTTTTATCACTGAGTTATGAGTCCTCAAAAGTCCATCCTTTAGTAATGAAAGGAAATCATGGTTCAGATTAGTGCACTGATTATCACAACTTCCATCAAGCATTACCTACCAGTCGAAGCATCACACATCATTTATATTAGCTCAGAGCTTGGAAATAACGTATTACAAGTTTAGGTGTTACACAAAGAAGAGCAAGTTCTGTAGCAGCTAAAAGACTAGCAAGTTATATGAACTGTAGCCTACTCCTTCAGAAGCTCTCCACAAAATTTACAAAAGTGAGCAACAATGAACAAGATCGTAAAGTGCCACAAAATTCCTTGTCATTTTTGCTGCAACAGGGTAACAGGTGTACCCCTTAGAAACAAGTAGCAAATGGCGACTTCGCCGGCGAGGTCCCTTCGCCGCTCGGAGCTCTTTGCTGCACCCTCCGGAGTAGCGTGAGACAGCTGGCCCACGCGAGCGCTCCGGGAGGGTGGGGGTGGGAGCGTGTTGTATTAAAAGAAAGCCCCGCCCCCGATTTGGCCTCTTTCGAGGCTCTCAGTGTGCGAAGAAGCTCATCGCGTCTGGGAACGGATCATGACGCACTTTGAAATAGTGCCTGCATGGACAACGGATTTGGGGTTGCGGCGGCACCCCTTTGGTTTGATTGACTGTCTTAGCACAGTCAATAGTGTTAATTACTGCTGGCTTGCTTTCTTCTAGGGGCTTTCGACGGGGCATTCGCACCCCTGGGCGGCTTTTGCCATGCCGCAGCTAGCAGCCTCAGCAAGCCAATGGCTATTGGACTTGCTTTAAGGCTAGATTGCTGAGACTTCATTTTAATTAATTATAGCCCTCTTGCTTCTTTTAATGATCTGATATCTGGGGAATTCTGGATCAATCAACCCCCCCGTTACTTACTCAATGTGCAGTGCATAATTGTTAGTCCTAATTGCTAGTTAATAATTTTATTAATAGTTACAGTATTGAGAGGGCAGTTATATTGGGGTTTAATTATTTCTAGGTAATAAAGTGCTGGAGATATATAGATATAGATATAAAGTGCAAAGTGCATAAACTAATTAATAAATTAATAAGCAAGTAAATAACCTGCTGCAAGCGTGCAGGGTTTAAAATAGTTCTTTTGCCTTGTGGGCTGCAGTGGCTAAAGCTAACAGCCTGTTTAACTTGATTTAATGGCATTGCACCCCCTAGGGTTAGGTTAGATAACAATAAGAATAATATTCAATTACTATTAATGCTAATACTAATAACAAGAATTTATTGCGTAAATAAATATTAATATAGCTGTGTGTGAGTCTCGGTTAAGGTTTAACAAGTTAGTACCTGAAGAACTATGGGTCCGAAGAAGGGGCAGGGAAAAACTAAGGGCAAACAGCCAGCCAAAAAGCACCCTCCCCCCAGGTTTCTCCAGTACAGTCATCCTCGGATGAGGAATCCTGGCCCATTTGGCAGGAGCTGCAGAATAGAATTTCTGCGCTGGAAGCCGAGCGTTCTTCCCAGTCGGGCCCAGTTGCAGGTGGATCCCAGCCTCACAAGTCTTCCAGAGAGTCCAAAGGTCACAGAAGGGCCAAACTGAAGGCTTTGGCTGATAATCTCTTGTGTCGCCTTAATACGTTAGATGCCGAATGATCTGCGGTCCAGAGACCACCCACTGGAGCCGAGGCGCCACATAGGGTACCCCAGCGTGCGCAGTCTGAAGCTACACGTGGTAGTCCTGACCCAGAGTTAGCTGTAGCAGCCGCACAGGAGCCAGCGACCTCTGGAATTCCAGGTGAGTTAACACCAGCACCAGACACCTTTAGGGATGCTGTAACCTGGCCTTGGCTGGGTGCAGGGCAGATGGGTATGTCACCATTCACTTCACACCAATGCGTACATGGCATTGGAATGCAGTCTCCTCAGGCACCACCAGGTCCCCCAATTGGATGGATTCCGCCTTATCCACAGGTGTCACATCCTGCACCTTTAGGGGTTACACCAGGGGTTGGCGTATGGCCATACCCCTCTGTCCCAGATACAGGCTATAATTCTGTGCCCCTTAAGGCTTTACCCTTTGGCGATTATTCCATGCCATTAGGGGATCACCTGACCCCAGCAACTAAGGAAAATATTTGGAGAGGCGATTACATCGATGTTTTCGAGCTTTTAAACAGAGAAGTGGGCAATAAGGAATTGGAGAAAGAGGATGAAAAAGAAAAAGAAAGACACCGGGGCGCAAACCTGAACGCACTTGGCCTAATTGGCTACCAGGCTTTTTGATTTACCAGGCTGTAATAGTAAGGGCCCAGCCTTGGAGGGCTTTATCTTTGGTTCAGTATTTGGACCTAATATATAGGGTGTACGTCAATTACCTGAGTCATGCGTGGTTGCTCTACGATGATTCATTTTGTATGAGAGCCACGATACACCCCAATTTGCACTGGGATGAGACCCATCCTGGGCTCTGGCTTCAATATATGACCCCTGCACATCCTAGCATGGGTGACAGGTTTGACAGTGGCCATTTAATCCGCAAAGCAGGCCCGAATCCCACCACTAGGATCCCCTCCACTCAAATTCCTGAACTACGTACGCGGAGCGTGCGCTAGGAAGGCTTGTAAATTCAGACATGAATGTTCATTGTGTGGTGCGCAACACGCTAGCATTAATTGTTTTCGTGCCCACACACAGAAAGGGGCAAAGGATGCCAGTGCAAATAGAAAGCAGGACGGAGGCACAGAGGGCACTGCTAAAGGGTCCCAGCCCAATTAAAGTTGATGTACTGGATAGATGGTTGTCGGCTTACCCCAAGGTGGAGGATGCCAAATACTTGTCAAATGGGTTTAGACTTGGTTTTAGGATTCCTGTTGTAGGTGAGAGAAAAGGTAATTTTGCACAAAACTTGAAATAAGTACAAGGCATGGAGGACATAGTTAGGGAGAAGATAGGTAAGGAAGTCAAGGAAGGTCAAGTCCTTGGCCCCTTTCAGCCCCCCCCCCATTACCACATTTGCGGTTCTCCCCCCTAGGGGTTGTCCCTAAGAAAGCCAAGGGTGAATACAGACTTATTCACCATTTGTCATACCCAGAGGGTGACTCGGTTAATGATGCCATTCCGCAGGAGTTGTGCTCAGTACGCTATACTCTGTTTGACACTGTGGTGCGCATGGTCAGGTCTTGTGGTTTCGGGGCAGAGATGGCCAAATGCGACATTAAGTCGGTGTTTCGTCTTCTTCCTGTACATCCAGAGGATTTCAATTTGTCAGGTTTTCATTTCCAAGGGGCCTTCTATATAGATAGGGCTTCACCTATGGGCTGCTCCATATCCTGCGCTGCGTTTGAGTGTTTCAGCTCATTTTTGGAGTGGAACCTTAGACGCAGGGCGCGGCGTTGCAGCACTGCTATCTAGACAACTATCTTTTTTGTGGTGAGCAGGGGTCAGGGATATGCAAATTCATTTTAGAAACATTCCAGAGCATGGCAAAAGAGCAAGGGCTACCGTTAGCCGAGGAAAAAACGGAAGGTCCATCCACAGTTTTGACCTTCTTAGGAATTGAATTAGACACACAGCTCCAGGCTTGCAGGCTACCTGACTCCAAACTGAAAGACTTACAGCAAAGGCTTAGAGAGTTAGTAAAGAAAAATAAGTCTCCCTTAAGGAGTTGCAGGAGCTGGTAGGTCATTTGAATTTTGCATACCGGGTGATTGCGCCAGGCAGGCCTTTTTTATGATGACTTTGCGAGGCAATGAGTGGCCTCAGATGGCCATTTCATCGAACAAGAATGACAACCGGTATGAGACAGGACCTCCAGGTGTGGCTCCAATTTCTGGACAGTTTTAACGGTATTTCCTTTTGGAAATCAGAGATAAACTTGGGGGATGCTTTGCAGGTGCATACAGATGCAGCAGGATCCAGGGGTTATGGAATTTACTTCAGAGGGAGGTGGTGTGCAGGAGCCTGGCCAGACGAATGGCTGCAGTCTGATATTTCCCATGATCTTACTTTCTTAGAGTTTTTTTTCCATTTTGGGTGCCTTGTGGCTATGGTCTGGGGAATGGGCAAACTCTGTTATTCGTTTTTGGTGTGACAACCTGGTGGTTGTTCACATAGTTAATAACCTAACCTCTCACTCCGAAAGAGTAATGTGCTTAGTTAGGGCATTCACGCTGAGAGCCTTACAGTTTAACATTGCCGTACATGCTAGGCATATTCCCGGTGTGGACAACAGTATAGCTGATGCCCTGTCCTGTCGACAGATCGACCAGTTCAGGGAACTGGTGCCGGGAGCCAGCGAGCACCCAGAGTTACTGCCACCAGAGGTTTGGCAAATTGGAGGGAAGACACTGACCGAGCGATAGGTTTGGCTGTGGCCCCACGGACACGCAAAGGGTACACGGCCATGAGTAGAGAATTCCAGGAATTTAGGGGTCACATAGGCTTGGATCAAACATGGCCAGCTCCAGTCGACCATATTCAGCACTATATGGTCTTCTTGAATAGGAAAGGATTGTCCACCAGCTCAATTCAGGGCAAACTAGCAGCTTTAGCATTTTACGCTAAGACACGGGGTTACCAAGATTTCACTGCAGACTATCGTATCAGGAAGATGTTAGAAGGGTGGTCTAAGGAAAAAGCGAGAATACCTGACACTAGAGCTCCCATAACACCCGCCATACTGGAAATGCTTAATAAACACTGGGATAATATATGTTTGAATGCTTACGAGGTGGCCCTGTTCAAGGCTGCATCCTTAGTAATATTCTTCGGAGCCCTTAGAATAAGCGAGGCAGTTGCCATGAGCAAGTCGGACACATCACTAATGGCCTTGCAAAGACAGGACATCGTTATCGAGAATAACACCCTATTAATACACATACGACAGTCAAAGTCTGATCAGAGAGGGAAAGGAGTGCATATCGTGCTAGGCAGGTGTTCTAGAAACAGCATATGCCCTGTTCTGGCCACAGAGTCATATTTGACCTCCAGGGGTCAACATCCAGGCTATCTCTTCATGAACAGTGATGGGTCACCGTTGACCAAATACCAATTTTGGAAATTAACTGACAAGGCGCTACAGCAGTCTGGCGTAGTGGGGTTACGCTTCAGCACTCATTCATTTAGGATAAGAGCAGCCTCGACAGCTGCCGCTCTTGGCTATGATTTGGAAGACATTAAATGGTTAGGACGCTGGAGTTCCAGCTGTTACAGGCGTTACGTTCATGTTCTCCCTTCAGTTTAGGTTTGTTGCTTGCCTTGTTTCTTTGTTGCAGGTGCAGAGGTTTCGAAGAAGAGACTCCGCATCCTGATAGTTGGGCATAGCTTTATCTTCTGGGCAGCACGCCATGCAGCGAAATCATCATGGGGAAGCAACTTAGCAACAGCCCAACTGGAGTGGTTTGGCAAGAGGGGTATGCTGTGGGATGCGTTCCTACATGCAGTGCCTCACGGTCCGCATAGCTGTCCCCCCGATGCGTTAGTTGTTCATCTTGGCGGTAACAACATAGCTAAGCATAGCGGAAAGTCGTTAGTATTAGATATTATACATGATTTGCGTTTGTTGAAAACCGAGCATCCTTCCATGATCATTCTGTGGTCCACAATAATACCTAGAGCTCAGTGGTGGGCAGATTGCCCACCACAGTGCATTAATGCAGCCTGCAGAAGAGTTAACCAGGAAGTTTGCCGGGCTGTCGAAAGGGGTATCGGTACAGTTATTGGGCACCACGACATTTGTTTGAATAGGCCGGAGCTTTACAGGCACGATGGGGTGCATCTTTCAGACCAGGGACTGGAGTTATTCATTCACGATATTCAGAGGGGCCTACGTGCAGTTATTAATAGTTTGGGCGGGCAAGGGACTTAGTCATGCTAGTCCCTTTGCTGTGGCAGGTAGTGTGGAAGGAAGTTGGATCGGTGAGTCCTAGTAAGAGCACAGTAAGGTTATAGCTCACCCAACCTCCCAGCGCTGGGGATCGTGAGATTACAGCGTGCGGGGGGGGAGGGTGCGCTGGGGCCTCACATGGACCAAGGGCCACCAAACATGTGGGGGCTTGAGGCCCGGGTGAGGTCAGTGCCAAGCTGGCCAGACTTGCGCTGTCTTGGTGACCACGCAGGCTCGGGGCAGAGGACTCGCCCATATTGGCAAAGGGTCCCGTGAGACCCAGTTATTCCTTTCCGCACTACAGCAGCCCCCTCTTCTTTGTTATAGTTCAATAAAGCGTGGCCCTGGTTTAACCCAACTACTTTGTCTCGCGTCATTATTCCAGATGGGGTGGCAATTATATTTGGGCATAAGATGGACATAGCAACGTTACTTTTCCAAATTAATGCAATACTGGCTGAAATCCTGCCATGCGGCTCTGTGTATTGTTTTGGAGGGATTTGGGGGAATTTTGTGATTTTTTTGTTTGTTTGATTGTTTTAAAAGTTAATGTTTCAGTAACATGCCCCTAGCATGGTTAGGATAATTTAATTTTTTTAAAACCCTCCGGTTTATGGATATGGGATATTGCACTTTTGTATTCACCATTCACAAAGTGACACTGAGCAAGGGGAAATCCCAGAAGCTGACTCCTTTTTTTCATCAGCTAACCACTTCTCACTGACACACACAAAAAAAGTTGTCATGGTTGTTTTTCGACAAGTGTGAATGGAAGCAAGCACAACAGTGTATCCTGGAGACCATTTTGATGGCTGTCGTTGTTGTCAACATTTAGACTGCCCTTTGCTATATAAAGCTTGGCATCTCTTTTTCTGTTGGGAATGCAGGCATTATATTGTGCAGCAATATCGGCCCATTTCCTGCCATTTTGAATCATGGATATAGAAGCACAACATACAACATTCCTAAATTGGAGGGTGTTTTTTTTAAAGAATTGCTTTTCCTGGTTTTTGAAAACTGAAGTTTAAATATACATGAAGTAACCACAAATTCCAGCAGAAAGCTCCCTCGTGTAGAATTATCCAGTGCTAGAATATCCCAGAAGATGAGCACATGATCTGTATTATGGTTGCTGGGAGAGGACAAAAGCAAGAACAGCTGGGATGTGACTGTAGTCCCTCTGTGCCAAAATATTTTGAAGGGCTGTTTTTGGACTTAATGCAACAGTGAAACAAAGGTTTGAGTAAATGCAACACACACAATGGAAAAACATACAAACCCTTTTTATCTCTCAGAGCAACTAATGAAAACTAGAAAGCTACGTTCCAATTTCCAAATCCTTTCTTTGGGTTGGGCAATCTAAGGAAGACCAAAAGCACTAAGGACATGTTTTGTGCACGATTTCCAAAACATTTCCTTTTGCTTTTTGAAATAAAAAAGGGGAAGAGGTTGGAGTTAGCAAAGAATGGCACTGAAACCAAGATCAGAATTATCCATGCTATGTGAAAGAAAGACACTAGAGAAAGACAGGGATGAAAATCAACCCATTTGAAATATGGTGTTGGAGGAGAACTGTACATACATGGAAGACAGCAAGAAAAGCACAGAACTGACCAGAAAAAAACAGTATTGCTGGGAAAGGGGGGGCATTAGAAAAAGTCAAAGACCTAACATGAAAAGAGTTGACTCAATAAAGAAAGACCTGTGCAGAACTTACTGGAAAAGACTGTATAGCTAGGAAGAGGTGGGCAGTAGGAAGAGACAACAACCAAATTTGCAATGCTGTTGGTGTGTAATATCTGAGCTTAGCAGTTAATGATACAACATTTTGAAGGTAATGAACTCATATAGTCAGAACACATCAAAAGTGACTTGATGGCACATGACATCTTTGGTTTTTTAAAAAATTATAAACAATTATATAGTTGCAAGATGGTTGGAATGGTGGAAATTATGACAGGATACAGGCAGCAAAGCTCTTTTAACATTGAGTAAGACCATCTAGAGCTAGCAAGGAAAAAAATAGTACTATCTCAGTTTAAATGAGTGAGATTTTGAATATTTGTTCTTTATTCTTTTTCAAATATCTTTTCAAAATATTTTTACAATCAGACACAGAATCCCTTTGCTAACATGGATCCCTGTTTGGACAAGAAGGAGTTAAAAATTCAATCGGGTCTTGATTGAGAGGTGAAAGTTCAAATTGCCCCAGGCGTAGTTCTGATTTCCCCTTTGAAGACTTTTGTCAGGAGCCAGGTCTCAGAAATGCTTTGACAGAATGCTTACTGAAAGTACCCAGGGCTGGGACAAAGAGACCTGCTATTTGCTTTTGTAATACTTTGAATGTGCCTTACAAAATTGTATGCTAATTTTCTGGAGATACATTGTAAAATGTCTCCCTTTTTGGAGAACTGTCACTCCATTACTTTCTTTAAAGCAAGCCTGATTTTTTTTTAACTCTATAAAGGAAACCTGTCTTTTGACTTTACTTCTATGATGTTTAATTGCCCTAAGCTCTCCAAATATCTCCCTCCCAATCACAAAGCTACAGCAATGTATCTACTTCACAAAGTTCTTGCTGGCAAACTTGTTTCATGGATGCTCAATTTATAAGAAAGTGATTGTTTTACTCTTTCGAAAGGTCTTTTATGAGGAGCCATATTTCAGCTTGTACAGCCTGGATTCTTTCCAAATTAAAAGAGTGGGAACTATCTTCTTTAGTGGTAAGCAAGATCGGTCTTTACAATTTATACAATCTTTTTAAAATCTGGAGACACTTGAGGTTGCTTATTTCTGCATGTGGAGTAAAATAGTTTTACTTTTAAAAATTCATAACTCACTTCCCCTTTTCTGGCACTTCCCCAAATTTGGCACAGAGCAAGGGCAGCCTGTCTGCTACACGTCTTCCAAATTTGGTGCTGATATGAAGCCCAGTTTCAAAGTTATATATATATATTTGGGCTGCCCCATTCTTAGAGCTGCCTTTGCTCTGCTGCACAATAACAACAGAAATAACAGGTAACTAAAAAGAAAAAGCAGCAGCTAATTCTAATGTGTAACTGTTTCAGAAACAACATTGATGTTCCTAAGGACATGCCTTCATTATGCTATACATGCACTTTGCCACGGATCCATCCCAGTCAGTCATTTAAATGAGGTGAGGTTCAGGAGATGCTCTGGGCAATGGTAATAATCCATAGATTAGAAATTAGGGGCAGCATTTTGTCTCTCAAAGTCTAGTTTGGGCCTGAGTTATTGGCGCCAGAGGGTCAATTACTGAACACAAAACTGCCTGCCATTTGTGAGCTAACCAAACTCTTCAAATATTTGTTGCATTGATTCCCAATATGCACAGAGATTTCGGTGAGCTTAAAACACTCAACATGAGTGAAAGAATTTATCCTTCCCTAACCCACCAGTCTCTTTCTATCTGTAGTTCTCATATAGTTCTTTTTCCAGCACTGGGGATGGACAGTGAAAACATGATATATAAACCGCTTGATGGTCTATGCTTTTTATCTGCTGGAAGGCCTCCTCTGCCGTCTTTCAGGAGACAATGTTTCCCCTTGTGTTTTGCCTCTTTGCTGGTATCAGAAAAAAGGCTGAGAGGTAAGAACTTACTTGATAAAAATTCTGTATACCATGCAATCATAGGAAGACAGACACTCAGGTTCAATACTGCCATTTCTTTTTATTTCTTTTCCCAGATCTTAAAGAGCATATTAATAGGGGGAAATAGTACAATTCTTAATTTTTAATTTATTTGTACAAATATATCTGTGAAGATTCTCAGTCATTCAGGTGAGGTTATCTGGAAGCTGAGTCATAGCAACTGGACTTATTAGGTTGAAACATTTTGCTACTCATCCAAGTAGCTTTTTCAGTCTGAGGAGAGTTGGTAGGAGACCCCTGATATATCCTCCACATTGGCTTCACTTCCCCCTGGTCTGAATAGGCTCATTAGATGGACTAGTCAGGGAGGCCATACATATGCATATAGAAAATCCCTCACTCAACAGGGGTGGAGGCCTTAGATACAATCTGTCTCCTATTTATCATGCTGCCCTTTCATCTGTTCCCAGAAAGAACAGGATCACACCCACCAGAAATACCACTGTTAACGACTGTTAGAGACCCATGACAATGGGTGGAGGAGGACTGCAGAAGTGGGACTTTCACTCACCTCCCCATCCTTTGTCCATCTAAGGTGCCTGTTCAGATCAGAGGGAAGTGAAACCAACATGGCTCCTCAGCTAGATACCTAAACCACTGAGCTATTCAGCTAGCTATCTCTGCTATGGTTGTTGTGGGTTTTCCGGGCTGTTTGGCTGTGTTCTTAAGGTTTTTCTTCCTAACATTTTGCCAGTCTCTGTCCTCGGCCACAGAGACTGGGGAAACGTTAGGAAGAAAAACCTTAAGAACACGGCCAAACAGCCCGGAAAACCCACAACAACCATCAGATCCCAGCCGTGAAAGCCTTTGAGAATACATATCTCTGCTATACTTTCAGTAAAATTACAATGCCTAACTCATGATAGAACAGAAGACTGACCAGGTAAACACCTTGGGCCCCAAAAGAAGGGATATAAATTAAACCAATGAAACATCATACATAGTAATGACCTAATCTTTTTATCACTAAATATGAATATTACTTGGAAAATAGTATCTGTTTTATCTTTAATCTTTTAATTTCATTGAAATGAATGTTTAGAGAATTAAGCCATAAATATCCACCACCACCCACTCAGAATTAATTACTGTTTACAAAGAATATTTTATTTGTAATTTATTAAATAGTATTTATCCCTTAAATTAAACACATTAGAAAACAAATTACATGAAATAGATAAAACAAAATTTATTCATTCATTTATATCAACTACTGAATTCATCAGCATTTATTTAAGTTATTTCTAATAAAAACTGCCAGCCCAAAGCACTGATTACAACACATAACAGCCAAATACAGGGTGCCACCCAGCCGTTGTCCCAGTGGCCTCCCCCTACATAAATGGCTTGTAAAAAGCCAAAAAACTACTGTCTGGCTGCTGCAAGAGAAATTTACGGAGGGAGCCACCATCTCTAAATCTAAAAGCTGTCTCCCCAAAAAGCTGTCTCCAGGTTCTTTTTTGTGAATGCAGGTACCATACAGAGGTCTTCAGAACCAATGCATGATGGGAAGGGTAATTTTTGAGTTCATTGTTTCAGAACACAGGTGACCTCAGAAACTACCTTCCTCATCATGCTTCAGTTCCAAGGACCCTAGGTCTGGACCCTGAAGCCTCTGGACCAATAGGAGGAAAATATTTTAAAAGAGGGTGGCCACAAGAGAAATCCAATGCCCACACTGACAGAGATGGATATAGGCATAGAAAATATTGCACGATTCCAGGTGCAAACAGATACCACCACTCTTCAAATTGATTCTTCAAATTTGCTGTCTCCATTTTGTATCTTAAGTAACTACAACCCCCAGAACTAGAACATTTTGCCAAGATTAATTTTAAAATTTCTGCTTCCTACCTTTTCCAAGTTTCATAATGCCCAGCCTGATGAAGAGTTCTGAAGGACTCAAAATATCGCTTTCCCTCTTTCCTTTCTTTTTGATATTTTAGTGGCTCAGTAAACACATTACCCAGCTGTACTGTGATTCTTTCTTTCTTTTCCTCTGTGGTTCGTGGTAGGCAGGTTAGAGTGGAACCCTTGGGCACAAAGCTATCCTTCCCCATCTAGAGCCATTCTGCTCTCACCCCCATGCAGCTCAACCAGGGTCACACATGTGGCAGGGCACTTACTATAACACCATTAGGGACACATGTTCTGGGTGATCTCAGTTGACTTCTCTACCAAGAGATACAATGGAAATTTGAACTCCTCGCCCTTAACACTGCAGTAAGGCATTCCAACCCACTGAGCTATACCAGCAGGATATTATATATCTCCCATCATTATGAAAATATGCTAATTTGGCAGAAACCTGATGCAGTCTTCTGTGGTCGAAAAATTAGACTTCTAAGAAATCCCAAGCCTAACACCTGAAGACCAATTGCAAAACATAGGCAGCTAATTTACAAATTACATGAGGTGAGAAAAGCTCCTACTGTGACACTCAAAGACTTTCTGCAATTAATAAATGCCTCTACTAATGAAAGAATATCTGTCAGTGTTTGCTTTTGCCCTCACTGTCAAAGCATTCAAGGAAGGCAGTAAGAATTTATAGAAGGAGTGTTTCAAAGCTCAAAGATTTGTAAGGTTTTTGTTTTATGTTTTTAAAGTTAAGTGGAAAATAATCTGGAAAACTTTCAGCCACATCATAATATAAAGACAAGTTATAAAGACAAGTGGAAGCCCCATTCCAAAACTTGGAAATGTCCCTTTTTCTTCACAGGCTTTCACACTGATCTCTCCAATGAATGGTCAAAAAGGTTATTTTTCAGGCCAGACTTTGTTTCATTGGCATTAGAATGCCTCTTCTTCCTCTACATTTGCTCAGATACTATTCTGTATAGCTCACAATATTGTGGCTGTTCACTTATTATAAGGCATGAAAGCATGCTGAGTAGCCATGGGAAACAATGCTGGATTTTTGTAGTATGTATGGAGAAAGTAAGCATGTTTTATACTTCCTGTACTTGTGCTTACTAGTGAACATCACTTTGCTTCCCCTTGAAGTTTTCATCACTGTTGTGTTACAAAACCCATTCTCCTAGTTAACAGCCATCTTGATGCTTCACAATCCTTCTTTGTTTAAATGTTCAAGGGTGGAATCAGGAGCTGAAAATATCCAACAGCCTTCTCAAGAGAAGAAGCTGTAAATTTGTCTTTGTGCAAGAATTCAAAATGGCAGCCCCTCTAGTTGGGCCCCCAAGAAGGGTCTAAAAATAAAGGCAGTGGTATTGATCCAAACAAATTCTAGTGATTTTCATACCTAGGGCAGGCCTCTTGCACAGTCAGTGAGTCTTAGCTACTCAGTTAAGATTAAGCCATTTTCCAAACATTTGTCATTACAACAGGGAGAGCTTCCAAAAAAATAATTGACCTATATCCTATTCCTAGTCCCAATGGGAGTAGTCCCATTGACTCAGTAAGTATTACACAAAAGTTAATGTACCATTCAGGAACTGACCTGCTCTCTGACAAGAATCCAAAGAATAGGATTATGGCCTTTGGTTATGAGAAAATCCATTTTCCCTCTATTTACTGTGAGTACTACAGCTGATCCCACAGAGAACGCAGAAGCCTAAGGAGGTGGCCGATTGCCTCATCATTTCTGCTAATCAGAAAATCTTTGTATTTAGTTCCTGTGAGCTCTGCATCCACTACGCAACTGGCATATATTGGAGAAAGAGTCCTAAGAAAATCCTCAAGACCATCAGGCTACAACTTGACTCTGGAATAAAGAAAAGATTGTCACTAAAACCAGCAGTCTTTCTTTCTTCCAGTAACATCCAGGAATTGTGAACATATTATTCTCCTAGTTTTATGTAATTGGCCACCACATTTGATGGCCACAAAACTCAGAGTGATGGCATCATAGTCTATACAGAATATACCCAGATGTTGCAAGATAGGGGAGAAGAACAAAACAGAGAGCTGCTCCTTTAGGTTGTAGCCTTTACACATTTATTTTATACTTATTTATCACATTTATATTCACTGAGGCTTCCAAAGTGATGTACAATAGATAAGGCATTATGTAAAAGACAGATTTTAGAAGTCAATGTTAACATTAGTTTTAAACACCAGAGGCAGTATGAAACAATACAAATATGGATGCCTATTGGCAGCTAAACAGAGATGGGGGCACCCTGACTTCCCCTGGGAGGAAGTTCCAGAATTAAAAAGCTGCTACAGAGGAAAGCCTGTCTGGTGTATTCACCAACTTCCTGGGATCAACTGGGCTTCTGTCCAAGTGCACACGGGCATACATGAGTGTAGGTGATCTTTCAGATATCCAGGTTCCAAGTCTATTAGGGCTTTGTGGATCACAACCAGCACCTTGACGGGTGAAGCACTGGGACTTTCTGATTAGCACAGCCCATGATGTCATTTACTATGTCTCAGGCTTCCCTGTTCCCTTTGAGCTTAGCAGTCTTCGCCATAACTGGAAGGAAAATGGATCTTCCCAGGAACAGTATCATGTTATGAGCTATCCCTGTTGTACAGCAAAGTATCTGAGTGTGCTTTGGTCCAGGCTGGATAATTTAGAGCCATTAGCTTTACAACAAACCCTGTTACAATCTTCACTTGTTACGGACTAATCTAGGAAAGTGGCTTTGTGGCCTGTCATGATGAGCACCTCCACTTTCAAATTTACCGTTACACCATTGGCTCAGAAAGGTATCTAATTTCAGCTCTAATGATTCATAATCAGCATTCACTGCTATATCTCACTGTGTGCAAGGAATACAGACTGGCAATGACTATAAATGTGACCTAAACTTTAAGTTCTCTCTCAGCTATTTGATAGTTTCTAGACTGCAGCTTTGGGCTCCTTGAATTTGTCAGTCTAGAACTGCCTAGTCCATCCTAAGCTTCATTCTACCATTTCATTGTTATAATCATCTCATTTTGATATTCCACTTAGGTATCAAAATTCAAATGGCCAAACTAATTTTAAACACATTATGGGAAGCCTTTTATTACCAGAGAAAATCAAATTTAACACATGACATATCATACAGTGAATTCTGTAATTTTGGTAAATTAAACTACGGCGGCCATAATGTAATGGACTAAAGCATTGCTAATCTCTTCCAATAAATACATTTAGAGAGGAATGAAGAAAATTCTAATGATATAAAAGAGTTCTTTTTTAAAAAAACATCCTGTGCAAGCTATTTCTGGACAAGCATTTTATAAAACAAAATCCTATGGCTTCAAGTATTGTAGGGAATCAAAGGAATTCAAGTCAGGGTGTATTGGAATCTTCACATTTATTCCAGAGAAGTTACAGAACAGACAAGAAAGAAATATGAGTGTTTGGTGGCTTTCTTCTTGCTGTGATGAAGATCTGTGAAAAATGGGCGCAGAGACAATAATGTGTTTGGGGAGTTTCCCCCTTCTCACTGGATATATTCAAGGCAGAGCTATGGTATTGCATTGTTCCTGGTAGTGAAGATTTAAATACCTTGGAAAAGAAGACTGTGATTTTTTGTGGAATAAGTAGATGAAAGTGGCATATTCATAAGTGGATGGAAGTGGCATGTTCATCACAGTATCTGAAAGACCAGATAGTCAAAGACCATTAAAATCTCCACAGAAAGTCTCCCAAATTCAAGCCTGGGGTGCTTCCAGATGGAGTTTTCCATTTGTTTAGTACCCAGTATGTGAATTAAATATTGCTTTCAGCAGTTTTAGTTTGGGCATATCTACATATTTGGTTATTTTTTCTCTCCAGAGAAATCTGGGAACCAAACCCCACTATTAGGCTCAGGCAGCCCAATGATGACTTCTTTCTGAGTTAACATGTGCTGGATTTTGCTACTAGTCCATGAATAGAAAGCATTGTTAACAGTAACAGTATAAAACATTTACATTAACTCTATCGAGAAGCAAATTTTTTTGAAACTGAAGTTATTGTACATTGGGCACACTATAAGAAGGCAGGGAGTGCTAAGAAAAGTTGAAGGCAGCAGGAAAAATGGAAGACCAAATATGAGATGGATTGACTCAGTAGAAGAAGTCATTGCCTTAAGTTTACAAGAGCTGAGAAAGACATTTTGGTGGTCACTCAATGATGAGGTTGCCATAAGTCTGGAGCAGATTGATGGCACATAGTAACAACAAAATAGTCTATTTGGACTTAAAAGTAGCCTAAAAGGTCCCATGGCAGGAGATCCTAACAAGAAAAGGAGTCCAAGAAGGGTGGGAGCTTCTAAAAAAAGAAATTCTAAAGGCACAACCACAAACAATTCCAACAAGAAAAAAAAGGGGGAGGCGGCAAAAAAGGCCAGTGTGGCTTCACAGAAAGCACAGGGAGGACCTAAAAACCAAAAAAGACATGTACAGGAAGTGGAACAAAGGCCAGGCCACCAAGGATGAGTACAGACAAATAGCAAGGAAATGCAGGGATGGCATTAAGAGGGCAAAAGCTGAGAATGAGCTGAGGTTAGCTAGAGAAACTAAAAGCAATAAAAAAGCATTCTTCAGGTATGTGAGTAGCAAAAGACAAACAAAAGACATAGTGGCACAGCTCCGCAATAGAGATGGAAAAATGATAACAGATGACGAAGAAAAGGCAGAGGCGCTCAATTCCTATTTTAGCACAGTCTTTTCCCATAGGACATACTATGAAGCTCCAGACAAATGTGAAGTGCAAGTGGAGGGGACAGGATTGCAGCTGGAGACTGATAAACAAATAGTCAAGGAATACCTCATTACTTTGAATGAGTTCAGATCTCCAGGGCCGGATGAACTGCATCTGAGAGTACTGAAGGAATTGGCTGAAGAACTCTCAGAACCACTGTCCATTATTTTCTTGAAATCATGGGAAATGGGTGAGGTGCCAGACGATTGGAGGAGGGCTAATGTTGTTCCTATCTTCAAAGAGGGCAAAAAAGAGGAACCTGGGAACTACAGGCTAGTCAGCCTGACATCAGTCCTAGGGAAAATTCTGAAACAAATTATAAAACAGTCACTATGCAAGTACCTAGAATACAATGCAGTAATAACTGGAAGCCAACACGGATTTGTCAAGAACAAATCCTGCCAAACTAATCTGATCTCATTTTTTGATCGGGTAACCTCCCTGATAGACGGAGGGAATGCTGTAGACATAGTATATCTTGACTTCAGCAAAGCTTTTGACAAAGTGCCTCATGATATCCTGATTAGCAAGCTAACTAGGTGTGGACTGGATAGATCAACTGTCAGGTGGATACACAATTGGCTACAGAATTGTACTCAGAGAGTGATCATTACTGGCTCCTTATCCACCTGGAAGAGGTAACAAGTGGGGCACCCCAAGACTCAGTCCTTGGTCCAGTGTTCTTCAACATTTTTATCAATGACTTGGATGAGAGAGTGCAGGGAATGCTTGTCAAGTTTGCGGATGACACAAAATTGGATGGAACAGCTAATACCCTGGAAGACAGAAATAACATTCAAAATGATCTTGACAGGCTGGAGCACTGGGCAGAAAACAACAGAATGAAATTCAACAGGGATAAGAGTGAAGTACTGCACCTCAGAAAAAGAAACCAAATGCAGAGTTACAAGATGGGGGATACCTGACTCAGCAATATTAGAAGCGAGAAGGATCTTGGAATTGTCATAGATCACAAGCTGAATATGAGCCAACAATGTGATGTGGCTACAAAAAAAAGGCAAATGCTATTTTAGACTGCATTAACAGAAGTATAGTTTCCAAATCCCACAAGGTGCTATTTCCCGTCTATTCAGCACTGGTTAGGCCTCACCTTGAGTATGGTGTCCAGTTCTGGACACCACACATCAAGAAGGATGCTGACAAATTGGAACAAGTTCAGAGGAGGTCAACAAGGATGATCAGGGGGTTGGAAACCAGACCCTGTAAGAAAAGACTGAAATAACTGGGCATGTTTAGCCTTGAGAAAAGAAGACAAAGGGGTGATATGATAACACTTTTCAAATACTTGAAAGGCTGTCATTCAGAGGAGGGGTAGGACCTGTTCTGGATCATCCCAGCGTGCAGGACATGCAACAATGGGCTCAAGTTGCAGGAAGCCAGATTTTGATCGAATATTAGGAAAAACTTCCTAACTGTTAGAGCAGTAAGACAGTGGAACCAATTACCTCGAGAAGTGGTGAGTGCTCCAATGAGAGAAACTTCGACAACCACCTGGCAGATATCCTTCGATTTGTATTCCTGCACTGAACAGGGTGTTGGGCTTGATGGCCTCATAGGCCCCTTCCAACTTCACTATTCTATGAAAGAAAGTTGGATTTATGTGAGAAAACATCTGAAATTACAGATTGATCGCACTGATTAAGAGTCTACATTAACATAAATAAGATATTTTGAACTACCCGTATAGTTTTAACTGTTTATTGATAAACCAAATTCTTGCCACTCAGCAAATGATACATGATTGTGTCTAACCTTGTTTAATGATACCAGAAATTGTATCATTTCTGAATTACATGAGGAGAGGTTCCGCTCACCTGCTGTGAACAAAATTAAGCTGTCAGCTTTATTTTCTGCTCACCCTCAGCAAGCTGGTGTATGACTCTGGAACCTTTTTTGTTAGAAAAATCTAACCATAAGTTGTTATAAGATTAACACTGTTGTGTTTAAACTTAAACCCTTAGGGCATGTGTGACATATTGAAATACATAGGATCAAACTATTCTTATTGTTTTCTGGGACTGCTATTCCCCAACTGGAAGATCTGATCAGGCTCAAGCAAGGTGAAACACATCCACTTTAGTTGTACTGAAATATTGGAAGTTAGACAAAACAGATAATGAGCACTGAGTTCAAATTTTGTACAAGGATTGTATGTGTTGATTCTAAATGATGCTGACATTTAAGACTTCAGTGGAATCACAGACTGATTTTTTCAAGAGAATAAAATCTAAGTTTTCTCTTGATAGATTATGTGGTAGTAGCAGCTCATGGATTTAGCAGGAGGAAGAACCCCAAATTTAGGAGATCAGGCCCCCCTGCCGCTCAATCTATAAATTGGCTAGGTTCCTGGGGACTAATTTTATCTTAAAACTGTGTAAATCTGACAGTTTCACTTTTTCCTGAATATTCAAATTATGCATGTTCTGCTATATTCTGATAATCAATTCAAATTTTCCCTCATCTTTAGGTAGTAGTCTCTCCTTCATTTTAATTTTGTGAATTTTGGTAAAAATTGGTCCAAAGCAAGCTGAAAAGCTAATTTCTGTTTTAGAAGCTAGATTGCCAAAATCCTGCTTACATACACAATTTTAATTTATTTCAGCTGTTTCTACCACCTGGCTCATAGACGTCACTATTTCAGCCTGTCATATAGCCCTTCCAGCAATTGTATGAATGGAAAGTAGCCATCAACTTAGAGTTTCAACAGTTCCTCAGACAATTTTATACAAATAGTTTTAGGTCCTTATTGTCTAATGTAGAATCAGCATCATGCTATGCAATATTACAATTTCAATATGGTCTGGGAAATTGCTCCCTTAGTCTGTCAAAATTTGCTTTAAGGAGACCTTTAAACTTAGCAGGATTCTAAGGAATGCCCTTTAGCCATTGCTGAAGGGTAATATCAGGAAGTGTGTTTCATTTTGCATTACTGTCTTAATGTGGAGAAAGAAATAGCAAGTTTACCTAGCTAGATATTCTGCTATCTTATTTCTGGATAGGTTTGGAATAGGCTTCTGTGAAAACTTCTTCAAGATAAAGAACATCTGGCTAATAGTGTCTTAACTTGTACCATGTGATTCTATAATGCTTGGAAAGGTGGGTTATTTAGCAAATGATTCAAAATGCACTTGAGAGTTTTTACCCACACCCTCCACTCTTTCTACAGTAACATTGGACTGCCTACAACTGTAAATGCTCAGTCTTCCTCCAGTGCTAATCTAAACACTTTAGCAGTGTATTATGTATCATGTGGCTATGTAGAACCTTGTGGTCTTCTTTACAACAAGTACTCTTCCAGCTAAGGCCTAATATTGTCAAGATGTGAAATTTTGAATATATAATGTGTTAAAATAATTAAGGAGAGTGTAGAAAAAGCAGCCATTAAAATGTACATTGTATGTTTTAAAATGAGGTTTGAACATCAGCTCACTAAAGGTCATTCCGAAACAATCAGCCAGCTCTAGCCAAGTTTGGAAGCAAGGTCTCTATACAATATCATTGCCTTGCAGAAGAATCTCTTTCATTCCTGATAGTCCAGCGTGAAAGCAAACAATTGAGAAAAAACAAGTTAACTCACCTGTGATTTAGGTCCATAGCATTTTGCCTACAGAATAAATTAGAATCCAAGTATCTTATACCCAGTGCAGCTCACTTCATATGTTAGTCAAATCAAGAGCTCTTATCTGCAATTATGGCAAGTCATTGGATCTGTACTTTACAGGTGTTTTACAGGAGTTGTAAAAGCAACAGAGATTTCCAGTACTGTATAAATTTTATGACTGTGTTTCAAGATCATGTAAGTTGTTGGTCTGGCAAAAGTCACATGTTTACAATTGAAGGGAAATGTAAACATCTGAGAGAAATAAAAATATAGAGAGGCAGGAAACACAACATGACATGCCACACACAACGGATAGCAATAATACTGATACCAAGGAGCAGGCATTATGTAGCAGCAACAGCAGCAGCAAACAAGGACAACATGGATTTTCCTCCGTAGATTTATACTAGCTTGGCTAGTATAGACTAATTTTCTCTGTATGTAATGATAATATGCTTAAAGACTAAGAACATAATTTTCTTTAATATATTCTTAGTTTTCAGGACTTGGATATTTTAAGAGATGTATTCCCTGGTTTTATATTGTGCTTTTTAAAGGCTATAAGCTGCTGCATTTTTAGAAAGTAACAAAACCTTCTTTTTTGTTATTTTATTGTACTTTTTATGCTCCTATATTTTGGATTGAATTCTGACTTCAGAATTTGCGTGCAACTTAAATTTAGTTTTCATATATTTCTAAGCATTTGTACTTACACTTTTCCATAGCTGTAAGACTTTTGGATATTTTCAAACTTTGAAGTAGTTTTGTGCTTATAGGACATAGAAGCAATGTAGATAAAGTGTGTGCGATTAGACAAGTTGATGTTGCCTGGAATAATTCAACAAAGTAAAGACTTGTATCTTGATATCCAGATGAATTTTGATACGATCGGAAATGGTTGTCTGATTTTATTCTGGAATTATTTATTATTTATTTTTATTTATTTTATTAGATTTATAGCCCGCCCATCTACCAATGGTCATTTCAATACCTGCCAGCTCTTTTGAGAGTTTTTGTAATCTATTTTAGATTTCCTGAATGGCAGGAATGACACTTCTTCTAGGAGAGTGAGTTTACAGAGATACTCAATCCAGCTGGCTTCTGATGTCCTAGACTAAGTGCATATTATTTTCCCTTGTACTTTTAAGAAATCCCAGAACAGGTCTGAAACAAACTGAGACAGACTGAGCCAAGCTTTTTTTCTGCAGTAAAATAATGTTTGTCAGATAAGCAACAAATATAAAGAGTAGGAAAGGATGGGATCAAAATGGGAAATAATTAAGAAAGAAAGTTGAAAGGAATAAAGCGAAGAGAAACACAGGCTACGGTAAACACAAAGCTACTATGAGATTCTAACTACTTCCTTTGAAAAAGTATAATCAGAGATAGGTGGTGAGATTCTTGATCAATTCAGACTGGTGGGAGTAAAGTATAAGTATCATTAGCTGACATGCTAAGATTTACATACAATAAACAGATGACTACTCAAATAGACCAATTCACAAGAAAGGTAAAAAGAGGATTGGGCTAAAATATTCAAGTTAATAAGACAAAAAGTTTGGAAATAAAGAGACAGAGATCCAAACTAATCAAGACAATTAACAACTGCCAAAACACTAGCTGCAGCCTCTTCTGTGATCTGCTGCTATTAGTCTAACAAAAGCAAAGTGCTGCATCAGAAAACTGAATATATTATCAAACCAAACTTCAGAATATAATAGAATTTAACTTCACTGACATCCCATAATTCCTCTCTGGAAATAGTATGACTAGAGAGGGTTGGTAAGGTCCATGTACTAGATTCAAAGCTAGAGGTATTGGTGAGCACAGTCCAGCTCCCCTCCTTCCTGTCCCTATTCCAGTCCAACTCCCCTCCTTCCTGTCTCCCTAACATCTTTCCTGTATGGCACTGTTTTATAACACTTTAGAATCACTGGGCAGAATTCTATTGGTGTTCATGTTGGTTTGCATGACTTGCAGTGGCTAACTGATGAGGTGCTGGGGTGTGTCTTAGTCAAGTGCTTTGTCATGCATCCAGTTGCATAGCTGAGATATACCCTGATACTTCATCAATTAGCCATCACAAATTATGCAGATGTTATACAAACACTAACAGGATGCTGGCATTCCTGGATTTTTATTAGTTGCCGATTGCTGAGTTCACCTGGAACACCAAATTTTTTCAATAGTGGCGGGAAGGAGGTGGTCACCAAGCGGGAACAATTGATCACCCTCAGGGAGCGCCTCCCTAGGAACCCAATTGTAATCGGTGTTGGGAATCTGTCTATTGGCTGATCCCTCTGAGCCTGGACTCGTGCTTGTCTGAGGGGCCACCCCTGGCAATGTTGTCGTTCCTAAACTTCCCACCAGTGGGGTTCCTGCACCTAGTTGACTCGAAGGCACTTGTAGGGAGAGTGAGATAGCCTGACCCCAGGCACCCCATGGCCAATAGCCTACATGTGATGTGCCCGGTGTGATGGGTAACTCACCTGGCACCACCCTTTCATCTTGTGGTGCGACTGGAACTATCCCACCTGGTGCACTGCTGCCTTCTTGACGTGCTTGCCCACTTGCTGCCTCAGCCGGTGCCTCCTCAGGTCACTGCACTGATGCTGTTGATTCCCTTCGTTGTCTCACCAGTGTATCCCCAGCAGCAACTGCAGTCGAAGGTCTGGGGCGTTGGGCTTCTAAAACAGCAATGCGAGAGAGCATAATGTCCCCCATTCTCTTGAGCTCAGCCAATTTTTGAGCCTTGGTCTCTCTGCGTGACCTACGCTGCTCAGTTGGACCCATGGCTGCCCCGGGCTGTGCTCTTTCCCTCTCCAATGCGCTCAACCTCTCCCATATGGCAGTGCAATCTGGCCACTTCTCATCATCTGATGAGGAAATTGCAGGCAGAGGTTGAGCCGGCACCTTGTGTTTTGCAGGCTGCTTGCCCTTACTACTCCCCCAACCTTTCTTGGGTGCTATAATATCTGTATAAGCTAGCCCAATAGCTACGCTGCTTTAACCCACTGTTGCACCCAATCCACTATATATATAACCCTATATATATATATATAAAGAATAATAATAATAACAAAATAAAATAAATAAATAAAAATAGAATTAACACGTAGTGTTTAGTGGATTCATATATATATAAAGGTGTGAAGCTAGGCCAGGTGCTCCTGGACCTTTTCTCCCACCTCAACAGTCCTAATATTTAATTAGCAAACAATATTGACCTTTAATATTAATGACAAATCACAGTAAATAATAAAGGGGGAGGTTGGGGTTTTTTTGGCTCTTTTCACCCCCAAAGCACCCTAGAAAAACAGTGTGGGGGTGGGGGTGGGGCGTGGGCCCTAAGCCCTCTCCCCCCTAACGAGCACCCTTATCCCCCAACCCCAATCCATATCAAATGCTTATTAATTAATTAATTTATTATTATTATTATTTTATTTTATTTTAATTTATTTAAATTTAATAAAAATTAAATAACAGCCTGGCAAGACTGCCAAGGCTCCTCCTCATTGTGCCCAAAAACCTTAGGGCAAGTTCAACAAAGCTCCTTCCAAAATAATCACTGGTCGGGTCAAATGGCAAAAGCAAAACTGCTTGACGCTGACATAGCAAGCCTCCACAAAGTGACCGAAGGCAGGGAAAGAGGGCTGCGCAGGAAAGGGCAGCCTTCTTAAAAGTTCACCCCATCCGTGCCTGCAGCCTCCCAGGATTCTCTGCAATGACTCTCCGGACAGGCGGGCAAAGAAACCCCTTCACAGAGGCTGTGCGCCGTTCGGAGTTACCGTTTGGTTAGGATAAGGACATCAACCTCAGATGATGTTCTATAGGGAAGCTTTGCCCAGTTTGGGCCATGTGTGACTACATACAGGAGTGAAGGAGGGGTGATTAGGGGCCATTGTTCAGGCATCAGCGCACTCATGAAGTTCCAGTTCTGGAAAGTTACAGTGAAGGCACTGCATAGCCAGGGAATTGTCATTGTGGCATTTTTGGAGCATATTCATTCCATATTGGGGTGGCTTTGATGACAGCAGTCCTGGGGTATGCCATGGAGGGCATAAAGAAGGAAGGAAGATGGACATGTATCTGGTTAAGGACTTATCTTGGACCACTTCCACAGTGAGATGTGCAATGCTGGCAGTAATTTTCATTGTTTTGTTTCAGGTTTGAGTTTATCAGAGAAGAAGCTGTGGATAGATATATATGACTGCAGCCGTGTGTACTGGGCAGTGTGGGACACTATATGGCCTGCATGGGGTGTGCACCTGTGTCTTGGAGCTTTGGCCTCATTAGAATGGAATGGCAAATAGGGGCATGCTTTGGGATGGGCTGCTGACCAAGGTCATAGAGGCCAATACAGATTTGCCTCCTGATCTCTTGGTGATTCACCTGAATGGCTACAACTTGGGTAAGAGGAAGAACAAGTTCTCGATTTTACAGGTGACCTACAATGAAAGGGAGATGGCCCAGGCTACAGATAGTTTAGTCTGCTCTCATTCCTCAGAGGGTATGGAGGGTGGATCACAGGTGCATAGATTGGGTCAGCTATTGGACTAACAGAGAAATTGGCAAGGTCATGTTGGTGGGTTTGGCTTCAGTTATGTTGCATTCAAACGATAAAGTTGAGCATCTGGAATTGCATAGAGATGATGACATATATCTGTCAGAGTTGGGAACTGACATCTTTCTGCAGGACCTGTAGCAGGACCTTAGAGCTGAGATTCTCAGCTTGGTTCGGAGGCAAGGGGCTTATTGAGGGCTAGCCCCACTGCCTTGGTGGACAGTGTGGAATGGGAAGTGAGTATCAATGAGTTCTCAAGGGCAACTGGGGGTGCTATTGCAGCCAACATCTTGGCATTGCAGATCTTGAGATGGGGGGGTGCACAGATGGCAGGTTCTGGCCACTGGCCACCTAAAGTCATGAGGCTGGCAGCTGGGGAGAGTCACCCAGGTGTTAGCAGGCCAGGAATGGGCTATCTTCAGGACAACACAGACCCAGGGCTTAGGACTCACCCTTTGAGGGGTACATGCAGGGTTAAGCAGGTACCCCGGTTCCTGGTCCAGGTGCCAGCACTACTGTAGGCCCCCCTGCAGGAAGTAGGTGGTTGCAAGTTAAGAATTAATAAAGTTGTGGTCCTACTTAAACCCATTACCTGTGTTTGGTCTCCTTATTTTTGAACTTGGGTGGGTAAAGCTCTTTCCTTTCCTTAGCTCTAGACAGAGAACAAGGAAGAAAAAAGGGCAACTCATTAACTCTCACTCAGTCCCTTCTCTACCTCCTTCTAAGTTTATCAGTGTACCCAGAACTGCTTCTCCCACCTGCAGCTTGAAGCTGTCATTGTGCATCCTCTCTGGCCGGCATCCACAGTATGTCTCAGCTCTCACTCTCTCTTCTCTGTGTTGGCCCTAAAAGCTGTTTGTTAAATTAATGTTTTGTTTATTTCATTAATGTTTTTTTTTAAAGAAAAAGCTCTGATCTCATCTTTGATGCTACACAGAGTACTTTATACACTCTGGTATACAATCTGATCTAAAAGCTATGCTCCAGAATATTTTGATGATTGTGCTAGTTTCTGGGTGAGCTGTACCAGACAAACAGTCTATCTTCTAGCAGAAGACAGCTGGTTTCACAGTGGGAAATAGCTTCCCCATCACGGATATAGGAAACTGCTCTATGCTGAGTCAGACAGTTTGTCCATCTAACTCAGTATTGTCAAAGTTGAATAGCAGCAGTTCTCTAGATTTTAGGGAGGGATCTTTGCAGCCGTAACCTGGGATCTCCTGCTTGCAAAGGACATGCTCCATCAGAGAGCTACAACCCCTCCCCAACAAAGTCTCCCTAGACATTTGTGCTTCCAAGAGCACATCAACCGCAGCATGAAGTAGTTTTAGATGTGTCTTGAGCTGAGATAAGCAACTTCAGCAGGCTTGGGAGCCATATATTTGTCCCCAGATTCTGCCACAGATGGAACTGGGCCTTGAAATAGCTATTTCTGTTTTGAAAGGAAGGAAGGAAGGAAGGAAGGAAGAAAAAGAAAGAAAGAAAGAAAGAAAGAAAGAAAGAAAGAAAGAAAGAAAGAAAGAAAGAAGTAGCTGGATAGGGACTGCTGGTGATCTTAAGAGACTCTCCAAAGTCCTCAATGGGGAAAAAAATCTAGAGTCCTTCAGGAGCAGAAACAGGGGCTTTTTGACAATTAAAAAAAGGGGGGGCTCTCAGCTCGTCTTGGAAGTGGCAAAAGTGCTCCTGAGGGGCTGCATGAGGCCCCATGCTGGCAACTCCTGGTTTAGGCATACATGTTCTAGACAAGCATACTTTACTTCAGAACAAGTGAAATGTATCACACCAAAGTAACATTTTGTACTGATGTGCAGTACTTACAGGCATGCACAAATTTCCTCTAAACCTTAATTTGAAAATAGCCCCCTCTTTTTTTAAAAAAAGGCAAATACATCATCTTGTCATTAGTGTAGTGACAAAAATATATCAAATTCTAAGATGTTGGTTATGAGTAATATAATGAAAACATAAGAAATGATTCTACTGATATAATTATTCTGTCAAATATGATGAGTTTTGCAGACCAAAAACACAGCCCTCACTGTCACTAAATTAGTTATTTAAAACCACTTGTCATCTTTAAAATATTTGGATTTCCAGCAAACAGTATGAATTTTTATCAGGTAAAACTTGTTTTCTTCTTCCTCTCAGCTACCTGGTATATTATTGTTTTCCTTTGTTTTTGTTGTAGTGATTATTAATGTGGCTAAATAGATACATGCTTTAAAAAAGTAACTACACAAAAATATACGTAAGATGCAAGACAGGATTTAGATTAGCAGAATATATATTCCTTTGACGTCAGTAGCACAAACTGATTATTAGTTTGTACCTCTTGAATTTAAATGGAAATTAAGTTCAACGTCTGGAGTCCACTCATATTTTTAATATATATATTTTTAACAGAGTGAGGAATTCTGGGCATTACGTATATACTCATCATAAAAAACTTCAGCAATGTGGAAACAGATGCATGACAAACACAAGTTCGAGGGGCACGGAACTATGTAATGTGATACCCAAATTTTCTTTCTGTGTGTTTTTTTAATGAGTGGAATCCGATTTAGTTAAATTTAAGCTGAACTTAATTTCCGTTAAGATTAAACAGATATAAGATATTTTTTGACAATGAGAATTACTATATGGATTCAGCTGCCTGGATAGTACAGTCAGCTGGGTGCCTGGCTGCAAAGCCAGAGGTTGGGAGTTTGATTCCCTGCTGTGCCTTCTGGGAGAAAAGCCAGCCAGTGTAGCCATGGGCAAGCTGCACAGTCCCAGGGCGCCTCCGGAAGAAGGAAATAGTAAACTGCTTCTGAGTACTCTGTACCTTGAAAACCTTGGAAAAGCTCACTGTAAATTATAGTTGACTTGATAGCATGCAGTTAAATTATTGATATATGTGTACTGGCCAGGCCTGTTGGAACTCAATATTTCAATACACTACCCTTCAAAAAATTTTGGGAAGGACTCTTGTAGGGTTATAATACAACCTTTATGAGTGAAATTCTGGCCTTTGTTCCCATGCCATGTGTCTGGGCACTTTGCTTCCCCCAATGAAGAAGGAAGAATTGTTGACATGATGATGCTATCCCACCATATATACCGACATCAGAGTTGAGACAGGAAACCTTTTAATCCTTCCGTGTATTGAGCTTTGGTTTCTTTGTGGCTGTGCCCCACCTGGTGGGTTCAGTATGTTTAGTATATTGAGTAAAAGATAGTTTCGACTTTTTGCCTGTCCTGTGCTGATTGGCCACAGGACTTATAGGTGAATCAGAGGGTGTACCTGCTATAAATAGCAGGATATCTGGTTAGGGTAGTGTAGAGCAGCGGTCCCCAACCTTGGGCCTTCAGATGTTCTTGGACTACAACTCCCAGAAGCCTTCACCACCACCTCTGCTGGCCAGGATTTCTGGGAGTTGAAGTCCAAGAACATCTGGAGGCCCGAGGTTGGGGACCACTGGTATAGAGAATTCAGGGTACTAATGGAAAGCTAAATAGGGAAATTTTAAGGTTCAATAGGTGAGCACCTCAGATCATAGAATTCATGGTTTGACCTAAAGTGTGCCCTTCGAGACTGTCATGGTCACAACGTACATAAAGTCATGAGGTTTCAGAAGGAAATGGGCCTGGGGGGGGGGGTTCTCCTAGATGTGAGCTTCCTGGTGTAGGGTCATAGGCTTACAGCAAGGCACAGGACTCAGAGCTTACCCTACAGAATAGCAGGCTGGATGTCTGAGGATGCTGACCCCAAAAGAGGCCCATAGAAGGGAAACTAGAAACTGGGCCTTCTTGGTGGTTGCCCCCTGACTTTGGAACCAACTACCTCCAGATATCCACCTGGCCCCTCTGCTGGCAACTTTTAAAAAGCTTTTTAAAACCTGGCTGTTTCGACAGGCATTTTACTCTGTTCCACCAGTGGACTCCCAATGAAATCACTAGCCAGTAAGGTCATTATACCACCATTTAAAAATGCTTAACTGTTTAAATGTCTAAATGTTGTAGTATTTTACTATGTCTTATTATGTTGGATTTATTTTTATATTAGGAGTTATGTTTGTATTGCTTTGTTGCTTTGCTTTGTGTTCTGTTGTAAACTGCCCAGAGTGGCCCTTGGCTAGATGGGTGGTAAATAAATAAATGAATAAATAAGAGTTGGTTGAGGAAGACTCTTGTCACTTCTCAATGGTCCACACTACAAGAGACCCCACTGTAAACATCCTGAACCTGCAATGGGGCTTCCCATAGTGTGGACGCTAGAGCAGGGGCAGTCCTAATTTATCCCAATGCTGTGTCTCCCCTCTTCATTCCTAGTATAGGTGCGGGAATCCACTAAATGGGAAAAACAAAGTGAGGGAGATTTCGTTAGAAAGAGATAAAGTACATGTGCCATTTGAGAGACGGGGGAGTATCAGTGCTAATGAGAGATAAGGGAGGAGTTAAGTGTGAAAGAGCAGAGGAGCAGAACAGCAATGATAAGTGATTTTAAGAAGTTGTTGCTTAATTTATTTGAAAAGCCATTTCCCCGTTTGTGAGTATCTGGTGAGTGCATCTGCTGTGAGAAGTCTGAAGTAAACTTTTACCAGAAGCCCCACTTGTGTTAGGATGTGACAATGTTATTCTCATGAACTGAGGTTGTATTTGCACTAAAGAATCTCTCCTCCAGCCATAGATGGACATGACAGGCAAGCTGTCTTACTGGGAAACTCATCCGCTATTGATGATTGTCCCTTTGAAGCTTCTGAGCACACACACCCCCCATGGTGTCTCAAAACATTGGCAGTCATTAGTATAGTGGACAAGGGGGAGAAGGGGTGGAGAATATATCTATATACAAGTTCCACAGGGATAAGCTGTGACGGAAAAAAAATACCTTCTAAATGTGCCAGTGATATGAAGGATCTTGAAATTTAATAACTCTTCCCTGCAGCCAGAGTGTTGCTAATTGTGGCTAAATTTTGTAGCAGATGAATGATGTCTGAGTCTTTATCAGAATTCTTTAAGAACATGCCCACAGAGACTAGCAGTCATTTGCAATGTGTTTTCCTTTGTTTTGAGATTGTTTACAGCTGCATCAGGAACAGCTACCTTCATTATGTGTTAATCTGTGCTGTAAAAGAATGCCTGGCAGCAGCCTTGAACATAAGGGTTGATCAGGTGAGGCTCAGCATGTCAACTACTCTTTTTTAAAATGGAGCACAGTTTTTCTGTGATAGAAGTGTTTCTGTTATAGGAATCCCTTACTCCCCTCCCCTTTTCTGGAGATGCTTTTATCTTCCATTACATTTTCACTTCCTCTTATTATTTATTTTGATTCTTTCATTTCTATTCCATTGTGCTCTGAATGACAGTGCCCAAGAAAAAATGAAAAAGAAAAAAGGATTGAAAAATAGGTACAAACTAAATTGCAGCAAGTGATAATACTGAAGTACAACAAAACACATAACGTGAAAAGACTACTAATTTAAAACCATTTCAAACACTTCAGCCTACACATTTGAAAAGATTAATACATGAAGCATCTCCTATTAAAAGTGCCTTTATCGGCTATCCAAATCAGTTGAAAAGATTTTCAACTGCTTGAAAGGAGAAGTCTTTGTCCGCTGATGGAAGTGCAGTAGATAGGGACCAATACAGTACGATCCTTGTATTTGCTGTTTCTGCTACTGTGGTTTCACATAGCCGTGGCTGACCACAGTCCGAAATGAAGGGCAGGCCCTTCATTGTCTCTCCCATCTGCCTCTGTGGACCAGGGAGTGGTGGCACATCCTCCCAGTGGCTATTTTGAGGAAGGGAGCTAAGTCCTAATTTCCTCCAGTGGGACATGTTGCCGGCACAGTCCAAGCACTCCTCAGCATCTTACTCTTTCCTTCTGCCCACTCGTCTTTTACATTGGGAAGGCATTTGGAAGGTAGTGTCCATTCCTATCTGTGGTTTCAAGCACCTGAGTGCTTGGAAGTATCCTCCACATATATGGGGATTCTACTGGAAGGAATCTCTTGTGTCCTCATCAAACAGACAGATGAGAGTGGTGGGATCAAGAGAAGAGCATCCACCAAAGTTCATAAAACAAGTGGAGGTTTATTTGGTGTCTACTTTGGTGTCTACTTCATTAAGCTTAAATTTGTTTATGCATAGCATAGCAGTATAAATGTTTTGTTACAAGCCATCAAATGGGAACCTTTCTGCAATGGATGCCGTCTCATCGCTTAAGTGCTGCCTGGACACCGTGGACACCATGGATGAGGGACAATAGACTAAGGCTGAACCTAGACAAGAAGGAAGTCCTGCAAGTTGGTTCCCCATAGTGTCTGTGGATTGGGGACCTCCCTCACTTTTTTGGGGGGGGGTATTCTCTCCACAAAGGATGAGGTTTGCAGTCTGGGTGTACTCTTGGACCCAGAGCTATCAATGAAGTCCCAGGTACTATATGTGGTCCATTCTGCCTTTTTCCATCTGAGGCCGATTGCCCTATCTTGACACCGGGTCCCTCACAACACTGGTCCATGCACTGATAGTCTCAAGATTAGACTACTGTAACACTCTTTACATGGGGCTGCCCATGTGGCTGCTATGAAAACTTCAGATGGTCCAGAATATGATGGCCAGATTATTGAGTGGAGTGAAGAAATACCATCATATCTCCCCTACCCTGGCCACTTTGCATTGCTTACTTGTTTGTTTCTGTGGCAGCTTTAAGGTGATGGTGCTGACATACAAGGCCGTAAATAGTTTGAGACCTTGATACTTGGCAGAAAGCCTTCTTCCAGTGAGATCCACCCAATCTTCCCAGGCCGGGCGATTGAGAGAGGCTGCAAAGAGAAGACCAGAAACCAGGCCTTCTTGGCAGTCGTCCCCCACCTCTGGAATAATCTCCTGTCCAAAATTCACCTCGCCCCTTCAATGGGCATTTTGAAATTATCTCTGAAAACATGGCTGTTTAGACAGGCTTCCCTGGAGCTTACATCATCATAGTGTAGGGTTTGTTTTTTTCCGTGCTTATACTATCTGTTCCACCACCTTGCCTTTTAAATTATTTTTAGTTATTTCTATGTTGTTTCTGTGTATCTGGTTTGATAGATCTAATTTGGTTTTTTTTATAGTTATTATGTTCAGTTCTTTTTAAAGTGTTGCCTGTTGTTTCACTGTGTTGTGAACCTCTCAGAGTGGACTTGGTGTCCAGATGGGCAGTATAGAAGTTGAACAAAGAAACAAGCAAGCAAGCAAACAAAGACTGTAATAGAGATTTTCAAGGTAAGTGAGATAGTTTAAGGAGTTGTTTAACCTGTTCCACACCCTCAGTGAGTTTCCAGGGCTGAGCAGGGATTTGCACCCAGGCCTCCAGAGTCCTAGTCCATCACTCTGTTTACTACACCAGATTTGTATACACTTAGGTCTGAAGATATTTCAGACTAATTGGCTATAATTTTATTGGTGTTTACTCTAGGTTTGCATGCCTTCCCATTTCCATGCCTCATTCATGTAGACGAGCAACTAAACTATTCATTCTGCAGTAAAGGTACATGCATTTCTCCTCTGCCACTGCCCCAAACCCTTCATGTAAGGTTTGTGTAACATGCTGTGCCTAATTATGGTGAATTGACAAGGTGCCAGAGTGTGTCTGAGCTATGTGCCTGGTCATGCACTCAACTATGCAACTCAGATGTGCACCAGCAACTTGTCAATTCACCACAATTAGGCACAGCATAATTGTAGTCAGCAGATGAGGATGTCCTGTAGAACATCTTGACTGTAGCTACTGGTGTTGTCAACATTCAGGCTGCCCTTTGCCATGTAATCATTCTCTTGCAAGCAGAGTTTATCTTTTCAATGTGTCTGATCTGTTTTAAATCTGCAGCCACAGAAGGTCACTGGTGTCTACATGGGGGTAAAACAGTATTACCTTTTAAAATATTATAACTTGAAAACAATTTGCTCAAATGTCCCCACATTTGTCACAGAGCAAGAACAGACTATCTGCTATACCTCTTCCAAATTTAGTGCTGCTACAAGGTCCAGCTTCAAAGTTATATATTTTTTTGTTTGGGGTCCCCCTAGTTTTTGAATGACTTATGGAATGCTGAATTGGGCTGTTGCACCATGTCTATTCTTGCATGCTTGTGCAGCAATAGTACAGTTTTTCTCTACCAGACTCGCCATTCCTGTGACAGGAAGTTGGCCGTGCACTCATCCTGTTGTGTTACGGAGAGCCAGGACAATATGGGACTTAGGTTCTGATGTGTGTAAGTTAAAATGGTGCCTCTGTTGTTATGGGGAGGCTGCTTAGACTCAACTATGAGTGATTGCACAGTTTAAGAGATCTGGGATTTCATGAATTCATGTTTCCATCTGAAGATTTCATCCTTGTAGCATATGTATTACAAGTGTATTTTCTGTTTCAAGCTCTAAACACTATTTTCCACTCTTCTATTGTAAACTTTCCTCCCTACTTCCATTACCTTTCAGGAAAGCTTAATTGCATCAGATCAGCTATTACACTTTAGCTTTCTTTTCTTTCTATAGCACTTTAAGTTGTTTTCCCTCCCTTCACCCACTTCACTACAATATGTCATCCAGTAAAGTTCTTTCTCTCTCAGTTCCTATTGTCAGGCCTTTTCAGGAGGCTCAATGTTTCTGGAGTTAAACAAAAATAAATTATGCTGTATAGAGAACATTCATTTCCTCCTAGCACTCTACGACTACAAAATACAATATCTGTCACTTGGCAATTGAGTAAACATCAGTGATACTAGTGCCAATTTACATGTGAAAATAGCGATCAGTTGGTTTCCACTGATTTATAACCAGAAATATGTTGCCAGTAATGAGCCACAATATGAATATTCCTAAAGTGGTTCTAAGCAGCTGTTGACATTAAGTCAGCCATGGGTGGTGGTTTCAAAACAGATAATGAACAAATATATTTGATAACATTATTGGAGGCAATGGATGATGCCCAGTGTGGGAAGCTTGGGGTATCAGTGCAAGGCAGAGCTTCAATAATTACTTTTTGAACTACAACTACAAAAGTCTTACAGCCAATCTGCTTTTTACCTATTGTAGAAACATATAGCTGAAGTTGACTAGCACCTAGGAACACCACTTGACAAACTTCTGGATAGATACCATATTAGAGTGCACACCTAAACCTTTTTTTATTATAGTACATTATTATTTGTCACTTCTGCACCACAGAGTCATGCACATTCATTCATTCTTCCTTCCCCCTACTTTCCTTTTTCTACTGCTAACATTTCCATAGTGTACATAAATTTTACAGATAGTAGTTCATGGCTGTAAATGAACTTCAACAGCAACAACAACAAAAATGCCATAAAGAACCTGTGAAAACAATATCTGTCACCTCAAAAATAGATGGAGCCAAACCCCAATATATCTGAGGAATGAGGAATTCAAATATACACTTTATCTGTGCCAGCCCTGTTTGGGTCTTCTGCAAGTTGTTATCTTATATAACCAGGGCACAACACACCCATACTTAAGAAGAAAAGTTCTTGTATGAGTAGCAGCAAAGCCACCACCATCCCCACACATCCCCACTGCCACCAACACCCCTCAGACAGGTACCATTTCCTCCTGCAGGCTATGCTGTGCTGTGTACCTGCTCTTTTTAAAATGCTATTTGTGGTCTCTTAGACTGCCAACAAGCACCCTCTTTACCTCTGCTCTTCATGGTACATCAGGGTGGAGGTGGTCAGAAGTGGGCAGGTGTGCCAAGGAGGTACATGGCGGCAAGGAGAGGAGAGAAAGAAGAAAGAAGAAGGCACACCCCCTGGCCACTTCTAGCAACATGCAGGACTTTCACTCCAAGTGGCAGAATGAGATCCCAAGCTGGTTAGTGAGCTGCAGAGAATGACTGGCAGAGGTGGGGGTTCCATGTTCTTCACCTACAAAAAGTGAAACAAAGAAAGCAAAGGATTCTCACTGGGTTCCAGCCAATCCAGGCCCTTTAACATCTTCAAAATTCTTGCTTCCTCCCTCTCAGATGTTCAAATTGGCAGTTGACAACAACCCTTGTGATGCTATTTCATTGGAAATTTCCCAGGCAATTTGATAAACAAGGAGTGAAAGAAAGGGTAAACAAAAGAGCAAAACACAAAGAAAGTTTTGTGTTCCTCTCTTTTGTTAACACAAGACATTTATATTTAAGAGGGTCTCTTTCAGGAACCAAGGAATGAACACAAAAATGAAAGTAAGAACATTTTTCAAGGTCTTCTTGTTTTTTTTAATTCAAAGTAGCATGAAAATCCCATTACTAATAATAGCCATCAATCATGCATTCAATTTATTAGAACTGTTCAAATATATTTTCCAAAATGTGTAATGTTTTGGCATAAACTTCTAGCATCAAATACAAGTAAGAATATGCGAAAAGCTCAATTACATAAGCCAGAGAAAAGAGAAGAGAAAATAATTAATAACTAACATTTAATTTTCCGTTTCATTTATTTAAAATATTTATACCCCACTTTTCTCCTCAAGATGACCCAAGGCAGTTTACAATATTAAAACAAACAAGGTACCAGAGTGTAGGATCATAATTCCCAAACTTCATTTTCATTTTCATCATGATCATCAGCCACAAGGATCTTAAACAATTATTCAGGAATACATACTTTGATAGAGTAAAGGTGATACTCAAAACAGAACTCAATTCAAAAGGAAAATTACTTCTGTCAATACCTGGGTAACCACCAGTCCTAGCACATTCTTTTAGAATTATGGAGTAATCTTGATGATTTTAAAAACAAAAATCAAATCAAATGTCAAAATACTGTTGCCATTATCCAATAGTGTGTATGGAGCACCTTTATTTGCCATGGAGGTTGAGTGGGCATAGATCTGTCAAAATCAAAACTCTCTATATGGGTCAAATAGTCAAATTTCAAAACTACTTCCGTGAGACCACAGTTCCACTTCATCAGATGATTGTAGAAAATGGGAAAGGACTAGCGATATTACAACTTGCAAATAACCAACCTACATTCATGGAAGTCCCATTAATGGCTTGAGAAACAATTACATGGACAGCACCTCAGTTACCTCATGGATGATAATATTGATAAACATCAATCAAGCCTATTGCTTAAGTGAGGACACCTTCAGGCTGACACTGAGTAATTCATATGCACAGGCATAACCAATTTGCAAAGATAATTTTTCAGCATTTGACTAAATCTTACAGATTCTTCTAATCTTTTCTTTCATATTTAAATTCCAGCCACCTCCAGTTCTAGAAAACTAAATTGCAATATTATACTTGGACAAACAATTTCGTTACTGGCAACATATTTCTGATTTTCATTCAGGATGCCCTCTTATGTTCACTACCATACACAAAGTGACACAAAGCAAGGGAAAATTCCATAAGCTGACTCTTTTTTTTCCCATTAGTTAATCACTTCTCACCCAAACACAAAGCAATTGTCATGGTTGTTTTTCAACAAACGTGAATGGAAGCAAGCAGAAAAGGGTATCCTGTAGACCATCTTGACTGCTGCCATTGATGCTATCAACATTCAGGTTGCCCTTTACTATGTAAAGTTTGGCATCCTTTATCCGCTGGCAATGCAGGCATTATATTGGGTAGCAATTGTGATGCTCCCGGCCCACTAATGGGTCGCAGGGCACTCGGTCAGAGAGTTCTCTGGCACTTATCTACCACCTTTGTGCTGGATCGAGTCCTTAGATCTCAGCAGTGCGTAGCATAAGCCCTTTGAACAAATCTGACCTAAAAAGAACACTTTGCAGTTACTTAGTACTTAGCAAGTACAGGCACATGGGCTTTGTGATTCCTTAGAACTCACCAAAGCTCTGTGAGGTAGGACTCTTAAATGATAGCAACTCTGTGGCCCTCTTCACTACTGGAATTAGCCAGACCTTGCTGTTCAAGAGACCAGTCCTCAGTAAGGATTTTTTTAAAATTAATTTTTATTAGAAAAATAGAGTTTCATTAGAAATCAGTTTATATTGCAAAAGCATTAGCATTCAAGAACATATTCAAAGATCATTGCAGTTAAATAAAATAACTATTTCCCCTTTAAAATAATAAACTACTAAGCTGAACTACAGAGGCTATGGTGGGCTATAGTGGGCTAGCCCCCACCTCTTGCTTTCTCCTTTACTTACATCCTCATACCATCATCAGGGATCATCGAACACAATTGAACATCATCAGTCTCCATCCATCATTAGTAAGAGAAACATTCACATAACCCATCTTCCATTTTCTACCCTCCTAAATCCTCCCTTCTTCTTGGCCTTTCTGGCTGTTAACCAATTAACTTTTTAGAGGTTGTACCACCTCTCTCCGTCCCCTATTCTCATGAGAATGCAGGTGTTGTTATCTCTTCTCCAATTAGCTCGGAATGTTGAGTCTTCTAGGGCCTCTTGGTTTGGCCTTCAAGTTATCTCGTTCCTGGCTGTAACGGTCTGCAGAAAAACAGTCTCATGGTGCTAAGAAAAACACATTCCAAAGTCTCTCAAATCATCTTCACACAGAACCTATCTGACTCCATTTTACATTTCTCTGACTGCATATCCCATCCTCATGACACACTTCTAACCACATATCCCATGATCATGACAGCAATATCAGGCCATTTCCTGGCATTTTGAATTGTAGACCATCTTGACTGCTGCCATTGATGCTATCAACATTCAGGCTGCCCTTTACTATGTAAAGTTTGGCATCCTTTATCCGCTGGCAATGCAGGCATTATATTGGGTAGCAATATCAGGCTATTTCCTGGCATTTTGAATTGTGGACACAGAAGCACAATTCCCCCTTTTTTTTCTTTCTTTTTTTTAAGAATTGAATTGTAAATTACATAATAGCATTAGCCTTCATTTTACAGTGCTCCAGGATCTTTTGGGCTTTATGTATCACCTAGAAATGGAATTTTAAAGAGAAATAGTCTTTTTTTCCCCTGATACAAAACACATCATATTTCATAAAACTTTAATTTTTGTAAAGTTCTAAGAATGTATTAACTGGATGTAGGATTGACAGTAGTCATTGCAGTTTGAAACTAGTAGTTGTCTAATTTTTAATTTGAAGGCCACAGGTTCCTGTTTATGGTATGTTATACATCTGATTTTTGTTTGTGGAAAGGTTTTGAGCATGGTCAATGTGTGTACACACACACCTTTTCATTTTCCCTTGTTACACACCCTCATTTTAATATTCATAACATACAAAATCCATGTACCAATTTTTCTCAGAGGTCACTTCCTTTGCTTTATGCTACAAGAGCTTGCTGTTCCAAATTTCTGCCCATGAAACCAGAGCACTGAATTCAGCTTTTAGTGTGTTTATTTTGGGCCCACATCTGTGCTGAATAACACCAATTAAGCTTGTAAAAGAGCAGGGTATAGTAAATAATTAATAGCTGTTCCATCAGCACCTCCTGGGCTGCGCACCTCTGCTTAAGATGAGTGAAGACTTTAGAAAGCATTCATATTGGAGTCAGTGAGGTGCTATGATACATCTAACTAAGGGCTGAAGATGGATGCCTTGATTCTTGCTGTGCTGTATGCACTGAATATTTCACATAGTTAGTTGCTCCCATATTCATAAAGCGGAAAGGCTAAAAGTCCTAGCTTCAAATGTGTGTGTTGTGTACCATCAAGTTGAAGCAGACTTATCCAACCCTACTAGGGCTTTCAAGGTATGTGAGATATTTAAGGAGTGGTTTGACCAGTGCCATCACCCCCTTCCACGGCTGAGCAGGGATTTGAACACAAGTCTCTTGAGTCCTAATCTGTTATTCTATTTACTACACCAGACTGGTGCTCAGCTTCATACATACTAGTATAATGTATTTTGCATTTACATCTCTCTCCCAATAAAACAGGTGTGGGTTATTTCAACATTTGGTGAATAAATGCCATGGTTTTGCTAGAATTTCTCTGTTTTCAAGAGAGATACTACACCACTGTGTAGCTTTCCTTCCTTCAACCCAAAGAAATGTGTGTGGATGCTGAGCTACTGTTTCAAATGCTAATAGAGTTATTTCCTAAATATGCACAACACAGTATGTCTTCCACTGCTTCACTCTTTAAGGCAGATATACCACATTAGAATGTGTTTTGTACCTTTCCTCCTCCTCTTGAAAACAATGGTAGAGGTCAAGCTGATATTCAAAGTTCAGATGCACAATTGCATCATGAATGCTTTCACCAAAGTTTTCCCCAGTATCTTGGAATTCAGGGGAGATGTTCGGTTACAAGCACACAGAGAATGAATGCCAATCAGAAAGGATGAACCAAACATCTCACATTGCAAAGCCAGCCATAGTAGAATATATGGTACAGCCTGGTGAGTTGCTAATTATCATTCAGTTAGAAATAAATTGTTATTTGCTCCTACTCTTGGAATGAAGATTTGAGATGCAGTAGAAGAGGACTGATAATGTGAGACCCTCTAGTGTTTTTGGACAGACACTCTCTTTGACCCTAGTGGAGGGGCAATAGCCGTAACCCAACAACATTCTCAACGGGGGCCATATGGATTCCTAGGACACCCTGGAACATTTGGAGGGGGCACAGATTGAAGTATGTGAGAAGATTTTCTGTTCACCTCTTTGTGTTGTATCCTTATTTGACAGAGGGCCCTGGAACCTGAGAAGTGCTCATAAAAGGACTGTGGCCAAAAAAACATTGAGAATGGCTGATCTAGAGCAGTGGTCCCCAACCTTGGGCCTCCAGATGTTCTTGGACTTCAACTCCCAGAAATCCTGGGAAGCAGAGGTGGTGGTGAAGGCTTCTGAGAGTTGTAGTCCAAGAACATCTGGAGGCCCAAGGTTGGGGACCACTGATCTAGAGGACTACATATTCCTCAGCCCATAAGTAGAAGTGTTGAACTAAGGGACATCAAGCAGAGGCAATAGGTTGAATTGAAGGGCACAATTTTATTGAGAAAATGAAATTGCTTCCCTGAAACACAGCAACCAGTTACATTTCAGGTTTTTTAATTTCTTCTGCTACAAAGGTGATCTAGCAGATGTTTCCCACTCTCTGTCCTATTCAGGTGACATTACTTTGGCTCAAAGGTCAGCAATTAAAATTGGTCTTTTTTTTCCTTTACTGTCCTCACTTTTTCATGGAGTCTCAAGGACATTCTAAGTGCCATGCTTTAATCCTTCAAAGGGGTGGAGGAGATGAAAAGAACACAAGTTGTTTGAAGTAAGAGTTGTTGACAGATTTTATAGGATTGCCAGGATATATACCTGTTTATTTCACTATATGACAGCAGAAGGAGGGATGATGCACCTTTGCCTGCCATCCTCAGGGAATTGCACTCAGTGGCCTTATAGCCTCCTTCCAACTCAAGTATTCTATGCTCATTCTATCCTGTTCCACATTTAAAAGTCAGGAAGACAAAAACATTATGGCACTTTAAAAATTAACTGCTGTATTTTAATGTGAGCTTTCGTGGACAAGTTCACTTCTTTAGACATTGTCTCATTCTTATGCCAGAGGAAGTGAACTTGTGCATGAAAGCTCACGTTAAAATAGTCTTTAAGATGCTACAATATTTTTGTCTTCCTTACTCTCTGCAGTAGTAAGAGTTATTTTGATAGTACATCTGAAGTGCTTTGAGCTCCCCGGGAATGGCAATGTGTGTATTTCTGTCTGAGTAAGTAATATTATTCTTTACTTTGTTCAGTTTTTCTTTTTTGCCCATTACAAAAAAATTGTATCCACAACCCTCTACTTCCATCTTTGTCTTCCCTCATTATTTCAACAGTCAGTATTTTAGATATCTTAATTGATGAAGAGGAAGTCTTCAAAATAATTACTTGATGAAGACAAAACATAGAAACTTAAAAAGATGAATGGGAATCACAATGGCTTTGGAGAATTGTCTCACCAGACAGTTACCCATTTTGATATGGGAAGTTGAAACTTGTGGTTTAAGTAGAGCAAGTGCTCCTCTTGAATAACACTTATATTTTTCTTCTTTCAGTTTTGTCAAAAGAGATCCTGTTGACTATTGTTTCATTCATATTAGCTTGTCTGCAATCTCTTTCCCCCTCTTCCTATCAATATTAATCACATTGGTGGAAACAATATATTGTGAACAGAACATAGTGAATATATCGTACCAATCTATTTGAACTGGTTATACCATCTGCAATCACACTGAACTTTGTGATGACATCCCTGAGGAATAGATCTGTGAAAATTCTCAGTCATCCAGGTGAGGGTATCTGGAAGTTGAGTCATGGCAATTGGACTTCTTCCTTGTTAGGCTGAAATGTTTCACTACTCATACAAGTAGCTTCTTCAGTCTGAGGAGAGTTGGCAGGAGACCCCTGATATATCCTCCATGTTGGTTTCACTTTCCCCTGGTCTGAATAGGCTCATTAGATGGACAAGGGATGGGGGGGTGAGTGGAAATCCCACTTCTGCAGCCTTTCTCCACCCATTGTCATGGGTCGTTAACAGTAATTAACAGTGGTCTTTCTGGTGAGTGCGGTCCTGATCTTTCTGGGGATGGATGAAAGGGCAGCATGATAAATAGGAGACAGATTGTATCTGAGGCCTCTACCCCTGTTGAGTGAGGGATTTTCTATAGGCACACGTATGGCCTCCCTGACCCCTCTCTCAAACCATCTATCTTCTCGGTCCAAAATGAATACATCTTGGTCATCAAATGAAGGAACACTGCTGATTGTGGTCCTGAGCCATTGCCCCCCCCCCCCCCATGCTGGACCTTTCTCCTTTTTACTGGCTGTTTGGTTTCTCCAATGTCAAGCTCTGAACACTCCTCTTTGCATTGGACTGCATATACTATATTGTTCCTGTTGAGTTTTGGTGTCCTGTCTTTTGGGTGGACGAGTCTCTGCCTTAGTGTGTTTGTGGGTTTGAAGTGCATGGATATGTGTTATTTACCAAAAATCCTTTTGAACTTTTCTGACACCACCATGTAAGGAATGACCAGGTTTTTTCAGTCAGCTCTGGGTCTCACACTGTTCTATTGTCCTGCTGGGTTGGGACATAGCCTTGTTAAATGCCCATTTTGGATATCCACAGGCCTTAAGGGCTGTCTTTAGATGTCTGTCTTCCTTCTTCTTGGCTTCTGTGGAGGTGGGGATGTTTCTTGCTCTGTGGTTTAGCATCCTAGTTTGTGTTGCAATGTGTGATGAGAGTCAAACTGCAGGTATTAATCAGTGTGTGTAGATTTTCTGTGGATTTCTATTCCTAAGCTGCCGTTGGATCCTATGATGACTGCACAGTCCAGGAAAGCCAGCCGGTTGTCTTTGGTGTCTTCCCTGGTGAACATGATATTTGGGTCTACTGTGTTTATGTGGTCTATGAAGGCCTGTACTTCCTGAATCTTGATCTTCACCCAAGTGTCATCCACATACCTGAACCAATGGGTCAGAGTCGTCCCCTGAAAGGTGTTTAGTGTCTTCTTTTCCACTTCTTCCATGTATAAGTTGGCAACAATGGGTGACAGTGGGGAGCCCATGGCACAGCCATGTTTCTGTCTGTAAAAGTCCCCTCTGTAGGTGAAGTAAGTGGTGCTCAGACACAGGTCCAGGAGCAGGCATATCTGGTCCGGGTTGAAGCTGCTTCTGGTTGAGAGGGTGTTGTCTTCTTCCAGTCTCCTTTTTACAGTTGTTAGGGCATCGGGGGGTGGGGGTGGGAATGCTCGTGAAGAGGGATGTGACATCAAAGGATACCATGGTTTTGTCAGTATTTAGTTTTAATTCCCTGACCTTGGATACAAATTCCTCTGAGTTGTGAATGTGGTGGTCCGAATGTCCAATCAATGGTGGTAAGATGGTGGCCAGGTATTTAGCAATGTTGTATGTTACTGAGTTTATGCTGCTGACGATGGGTCTGAGGGGGGCTCTTTCGAGAAGATAGGTGGTTTGAGAGAGGGGTCAGGGAGGCTAAACATGTGCATATAGAAAATCCCTCACTCAACAGGGATAGAGGCTTTAGATACAATCTGTCTCCTATTTATCATGCTGCCCTTTCATCCGTGAGTTGCACAACTTAGTGAAACAGGATTTCAACCAATGTCTGTCTGCATCACAACCATGACAGATTAAATTGCATGGATTAGTCCAATGTAGTTGAATATTGTGGAACTACTGATTATAATCTGTTCTTAATTCTGTTTCTCCCCCCTTGCCTTGTTTTAAAGACAATTAAATACGTAATCAGCAATGCATTGGGATGTGTTCAGCAGTGGATTTCAGTTCCTTATAGATAATTAGGCATAGGGATCTATGCAAAAATCTCATCTGGAGTTATATGTCTCTGTGCAATGAAAACTCATTTTTATAAATAAGTGTTTTTATGGCAAAGTGAATAGGAAGACATAATTATTTTAAGGCCTCCTTAATTTTATGCACAGAAATAAGAATAGCTTTCAACTGGCTAGCTCTTTTAGAACATTCCACCCTTCCCTACTGGATGTTGGCAGGAAATAGATTAGATCCTTTTGATACTGATGTGATGTATAATGCCTATATCTGCCTTGTAATTGATCCCTAGGGCTTGGCTGAGTAGAAGAATAAAGCTTCAGAATTTCAATGATATTTCTTATAGTAGGATGGCAGGGGAAAAAAAGTGCTCTGTGGCCTCATGCTGTTTCATTATGAGGGGCAATGATTATAGCAGGGGAGGCGACAGGGTGCCTTTCAGATGTTTTAGTGTCCGCCTGTTTAAAATTTCAACTCACATAAACCTTGCCCATTGGTTATACTGACTAGGAATTACAGGATTTATAGTCCAAAACATATGGACAACCTATAATTCTACCATAGGTTGTCTTCAACTTGATGTCCAACCAGAAAAGAATACACAAGTGGCACCACTAACATTTTTTCTTGTTTCTGTTGAAAGAGGAGAAGATCAACATAATAAAATTACCTTATCAGAGTGAGTCAATCATTTGGTTTACTAAAGCTAGGATGATTTTTTTCTAACTGGTAACAGCTCTCAAGTTTGTTATGCCTTCCCTAACCCTGATGCCTGAGTGAGCAACTAAGGCTTTCCAGATTTTTTTTAAGACTGCAACTTCCATCATCCCTCATCGTTGGTCATGTTGGTTAGTGCTATTGGAAGTGATAGAGCAAGAACATCTGGGGTGGGGCACAATCGTTCATTCCTGCTTTAAACTCAGATGCTGAGCAAGGACTACAACTACAGTTTGTTCATGCAAAAGGTACTCATTTCTAGCTGGCACCATGGACCTAATTGGGCTAAAGATGAAGAGAGGTGAATAGCCATAGAAATACAAGGTATTTCATTCCAATCTGGCATATTTGTCCACCTATTTTAGACTAGTGGTAACTTTTTTGAACAATTAGCTGTTAGATTCCCAACTGACTTTACTCTTTTCATGGAGGTATCGTCATTAATGTGATTTTTAACAATACCTCACCCCCACTCTCTCCTTCCTTGCTATAGCTAGGAGCAGATGTGCAGGATGATGCCACTACTGCCTACTCTATAGCAATCACTAGAAGCATTGTCAGATACGCTATACTCCATTCAAATATCAAGGGAATGATGGGCCTTTGTGACATCACAGAAACAGGGCAGGCAAGAGTTCAGAAGGGGACAGAACTGCTTCTGAATCAAGTGATGATTGAAATGGACACAATATATTGTCTTCTCTGCTTTGTTTGAGACAGCACAATGGGCTCAAGTGCATGCACCCACTGGTGCTTTACTGCTTTTTTGGTGTGCCTATATTATACCCAAACATCTTTGTACTGAGCCAATGGTCCATGGTGCCAGCTAAAAATGGGCAGAAATAGGTACCCTGGCTTTAAAGAAATGTCCCGTACAAAAACCACACTTCCTCATTGTTTAGCTTCTCTTGATCTGAGGTTCATCTCCTTGCCTGGAGACTCAATGAGGTATAGTAATTGCCTAAAACTTCAGCTGGTCCCCTAGGAATGCTGATTAGTGGGATGTAGATATTATTTATGTAAATAAATAAATAAATAAATAAATAAATAAATAAATAGTGTGTTAACAAAATGTAAATACACACAGAAAAGTAGGAATCAAGAAACCAAAAGGCAAATAGAAAATTTCCATAATATCATCGAGGGATTGTAACCATAATCTTGTCCATCTAAGGATGCTGAGGTGATGTGAGACAACAAGGGTCTGAGCTTTGCTGACTGCCAGCTTCACCAATGCAAGGAAAGGATCTCTCCATCATTCTCCAATCACTGAGAGTGTGGGGAGGGGTATTATGTGAGGTCATGTGGACTTTATGTTGTCTTGCATGCTGCATTTTTACTTATTTTCATTAGGTACTATCTAGTTTAGGATTGTTTCTGCATTGACTTGTTCACACTTAGTTTCACTTTGACTAACCTGAGGAGAATGTGTGTGTGAGAGAGAGCACAACTAACTTGAGTAGTTTGCTGGACTTTGAATAATTAAGCCTAAGTTTTACCATAACAGGGTCTTTTTTTCATTTCTTTTGTCTCTTAATGGGGGGGGGGAGGGAAGGGAGGCATTCCTGCAAGATTTCAGACAAATTTCAGACACAGCTTTAATAAAAAGGTCCACATGTAGAGTCTGGTACAAAAATGGATAATCTCTTTGTGAATCTTCTCCAAAGTTATAGTTGTTTGTGTTTCTCCTTTCAAGTGAATGCCACCTGTTATGGCTGGTGGGATGGAAGGTACAGCACAGGTAGGCAACCCTATGGAGGACAAGTGAAGCCAAGGCAAAAACAGGTATTCACATGTGCATGACTGTGGGCAGCTTGAGCCTAGGGGTGACAAGATAGCAGCTCTTTACCCTAAAGAATTATTAGAATTAGAGTTGCACATGAACCACTGAACTGTAGAGCTCTGGATCTCTGAATCATGATCCAGAGCTCTACAGTTCAGTGGTTCATGTGCAACTCTAATTCTAATAATCCTTTAGGCTGGGGATCAGCAACTCAGAGAGGGTACAGATCATGCCAAACTTAATGGGGTCCTGATTGGAAGAGCTGAATCAGTATCCAAATTGAGGGCCCATGTGCAACTCTAATTCTAATCATTAGCTCTAGATCTTGATATTAGTTGTGGACAGCTTGCAGTTTTGCCTTCTTTTCAGAAAATTAAAGTATCTGCCTTAAATACTGTTATTAAGAAATGTAACACCAGAAAGCTGGTAATTTTAGAGATTATGACATTACCTTCATGGACATGATCTAAAGTGTACTATCGGCTGAAAGTAAAATCAGAGCTGTAATGCCTGTCTTAAAAAGAAGAGAAATTATTTCAGACCAGTTGTCACCAGTGAAAGGTACTAAATACCAGTGTCACTTGAACTCTTTTCTCTTGGTTTAAACTTCAGTTTCCAGGGCTGTCCCTCAAAGATGCAGACACTGAGCAACTCCAAAACAGATGCGGGTACCAAATGTAAGCAACATCATCCCATTTTTCACTCTCTTCAATGCCAGTAACACTGTTCTGTTCTGTGACATTGGGTGGAGGAAATGACTGCTACCAAAAGACAAATCAAAATGTGAAGGAAATACTTGAAAATAATGGCATTATCTGCAATGCACCAATTTTTCCAGAAGGGTTGATGACATTAGTTAAAAAAGAGAATGCAGTCATGTGCACCGCTTTAATGTTTTCTGCTAGAATGATATTGTAACAGGTACTCTGACCTGCATTCTGTTGAATTTCTACTGAGTAGAAAGTAGAGATGGGGTATTCGTATATGAATATACGAATACCACTGGACGTAATGAGGGTCCAGCCCCCTGGGGCCGGACCGTCCACTCACGCATCCACTGCTGCCATCAGCGCCGCTCTCCCTTCCAGTCTCTCCAGAGCTCACATTCGACTATCCACTCCTGGCAGGAGGAAAGACAAGTCTCCCTGCCAGCCCCCCCCCCCCCCCTTTTTTTATATATTTTTAAAGGACCGACCTTTCTGTGTTCTTGAAGGCTTTCATGGCCGGGATCCGATGGTTGTTGTAGGTTTTTCAGGCTATCCGGAACACGGCCAAACAGCCCAAAAAAACTACAATAACCAATGGCCTGCCTTTCTCTTCAAATAAACAACTTTCTGGAACAGCTAACATAACTCTCACTTCAAAGACATACAAATGTTCAGTCTTCAGGAAATACTGACTGTGCAATCAGTTTACATAGAGTACTGGACACACATCACTCTCTTCATGTTATGAAGCAAGGCTCTGCCTTCAAACACATGGAACATAAGTTCTGTCCAAGGTCAGCACTTCACCCTGTCTAATGGGAGACACAACGCTTCTTAAGGATACATAAGTTGTCTTTCAAGCAACTTGTGGTATCAATGATCTTTTCTTGATGGGAAACCTAAGAAGCTTCCCAAGGCCTCCACTGTGAACTGGGTTGATTTTAAACATTCTGTGTCTCTACCACTAAAAATCAAGTGAAAGACAAATCAAATGTGCTGCTTTTAAAAGCCAATCTTGAAAAAGACAGAGATAAAGTCACATTTAGAGAGAACCAGAGTGCTCAACAAATTGTGATACTAACATACTCAGGGCTGTGTTATCAAAACTAGAGGTGAAGCTTAATGAAAGCTGCATACAGCAAGCAGTGGAAACTCAGTAAAGTTTTTTGAAGTAATTTGTCAAATGTTAGTCCACAGCAGGAATCAGGCAGACCACTCTGCCCATGGAGCTGTTACTTTATGGGGTGTGTGCATGTGGCAGAGAGATACTAGCCATAATGGCAAGCTCTGCCGGTGAACTTACCTTTGCCAAGTGAAGTCTCTTTGCCTTCTTCCCCTGGAATAGTGTGAGATGCATTATTCACATCCCTGCAATCCAGATAACCTCACCTGGATGAATGAGAATCTTCACAGATATATTCAGGGCTGTTGTTTCAGGATGCACTCCTTTCACATAGGTGCAGCCTCGACAGCCATGGCCTTGGGCTATGATTCAGAAGATATTAAGAGGATGGGCCGTTGGTCTTCAAGTAGATATCACCTGTATGTCCACACACTCCCACAAATCTAGGCTGGCTGCTGGCCATGTTTTTGTTTTGTTTTCAGGTCCAGTGAGCTTCAGGAGGCAGCTGCATATCGTGCTGACACAGACACAGTTTCATCTACTGGGCAGTCCGTCATGCAGAAAGAATGGCCTGGGGTCATGATTTGAGTTTGGGGCATCAGCTTGTCTTGAATGGAGGGGACGGAGAGATATGCTATGGGGCAAGTTCCTTGGAGCAGCGTCCAGTGGTACTCAGTCCTTGCCCCCTGATATATTGGTGGTGCATCTTGGCGGTAATGACTTGGCCAAATATAGCGGCAAGTCTCTCGTAATTGATATCTTGCATGACTTGCATTTTTGGAAGGGCAAGCATCCATTAATGTGAGTGGTATGGTCCACTATAATACCGTGACAGGTTTGGAGAGCAGAGTGCCTCCCACAGTTCATTAACCATGCACGTCAGAGTGTGAACAGGAGGTGTGCAGGACAGTTTGTAGGGACTTAGGATCTGTGATTGGTCACCTAGATATCTGTGTGGAGATAATGGGGTGCATTTGTACGAGTTGCGTTTGGAGATACTATTACAGGATTTGCAGAGGGGTCTGAGTCCTGAGGTGGCTGGATTCCCCTTACCTTCTGTACCCCTTACCCTATACCTAGTTTAATAAAATAAATAAATAAATAAATAAATAAATAAATAAATAAATAAATAAATAAATAAATAAATAAATAAATAAATAAATAAATAAATAAATAAATAAATAAAAGGTGGCACAAAGAACCGAAACAAGGAGACTTGGGTTCAAACCTCAATTCATTATCTGATATCATAGGCTTGTGTGAGAATATGCCTCTCTCAAGCAGTAAATACATATACATATAAAGGGTGATACTCAATGCTGTGATGTCTTGGGAGTACATCTGTGGCTTTCTGAAACCATGAGTGGGTATCCCTCATCAATGCACCATCTCTGGAAATATCTAAGCTAGACTTTACTAAATTTATGTCCTCAGATGTATTGAAATACAGCTCCCATCATCCTCAGACATCATGGCTCACACTGGCAGAAGAAATGGTCCATCTGGTGTGTGCCTGCTTAAGTATGGATGAGCTTGAGAATCTAAATATCCTAAAACCTTCAGTATTTTTCCGTCTCTCTCTTCGCACTTCATAAATGGCTTAATCTGAACCAACTGAAATCAGTCACACAATACGGCATTCCTGCCCCAAAGGCAGCCATTTTATAATGACTGAAATCTTATTGAGCAACTACATTTTTGTAATGTGATGTTAGCTTAAATTGTGCCAAAGTGAAAGTGCTATTCACAAAGCACTTTCACAGGTATGTTGCACAAGGTTGGTGATAGAAGCAGCATGACCAATTGCACAACCAATTTGTGCAATCCTAGTTGCCTGGATGTAACACCTGACAAATTTATGCAGAAATAACTTCATGTTACACAAACACAAATAGGATTCTGGCCAATAAAGTGTTTCATTTGCTGCTACAAGTTGTCTTTTGCTACAGCAAAAGTCCTGTCTCCTACAAACACTATAATAAAAAACAGTTCAATATGCCTTTGGGCTCCACAGAAACAGTGGTGGCCATGGCTGCCAGACCTGGATCAGCTTCCAGAGGCTCCACACCACATCGATTGCTTGGAGGAAGCACACATGCACACATACATATACAGGTCCAGGTGGCCAGTAAAATTGTCTTTTTGAGGCTGATTTCTTTTTTAAAAGAGTTGTGTTGGGATCATTGTTGGAGTGTGTTGCAGTACAGGCCTGTTAGGGGCATCATTTTCTGTGAAGATGTGCCTTTGTATAAATAAAAGAAGAGCTTGGCTGAATCAGGGGATGCACCCATCTAGTTCAACGTTCTCTTTCAGTTTAATCATATGAATGCTTCTGGGAAGCTTACAAGCAAGAAACATGGAGGCATCTGCACCTTTGTGTTTGCCTTTTCCAGACATGATAGCTCTGGAGGCAGGCAACCGATTCAGCAAGTTCCCACAAAATTTGTTCTCTATACCTCTGTCTCAAAGTTTGGAAATAAGGCATTAAACTTAATGTTAAATTAGCTCCTGCCCTCATCTAATCGGTCAACACCCCCCCCCCCCCCCGCCAAAGTACCTGTAGAGCTTTAGAAGTAACATGTTCAAAGTAATGTTAAGACAATTTCTCTGTGCTAAAATGCTCCCTTAAAATGTCTGCAGTCCCCCCCACCCCCAAATAAGGCACCATGAGAACTAGCTCAGCACAAGTACTTCTTAGCTTTGTTACTTCAGGTGTTTTCTGAGTATAATTCCCAAAACCCCTAGTCAACATAGCCATTGGGCAGAGTTTCTGAATCTGTGTGGCTCGTGGGAGAGTGAAGATGTGTGGGAACTGAGAAACCTGTTGTTTAGGCAAAGCTGCTGTAATGTTCTGCAAAAGAATATCTTCTGATGTGAAGAGAAACCAGAGTATTCAAAAGAATGACATTTGAAAATCATTGAAGAAAATCCTGGCTATCTGTAAAGTTAGCATTGAATGTGTACAGGATGAAATCAAATCAAATTGTTTTATATAGGTTGGAACCAGTAAAGAATGAGGACTAATTTAGAGCAGATTACAGGCCAAAAAAAAAAAAAAAAAGGGAAATGAGATGCAGAATTTCCTAGAAGGAATAATATAACCCATTGTAAAACTGAAGCTTCTCTCAAACTAAGGTCCAAAGGCTCCAGAGCACTCAAAATTTGCAAAAATAAAAGTTACAGGAGAAGTGATCTGAAAAGCATGTGTGCCTGAGTGTATGTCAGTGTTTTTCTTTTCTCCTAAGCAGCAATTCCTTTTTGTTCCACTGACACCCCTAATTATTCTGCATTATTCTAAAATTCAGTTCTGCATTGGTAGATGGCACAGTGGGAGAAAAAGAGCATTACACCACATTTCTTTATTCCCAGAAGTTAAATCACCCTTTCATCTGAGTCAAATGAAATGACCGTAGTGGCTTCTCAGGGAATACTCTGAACACGGAGACACTGAAGGTATACAACATTGTAGCCAATCCATACCTTCCACGGTCTTCCAGCTCAATCAAAGCCTTGTTGCCACAGCAATCACACATCTGTCCTTTTGGTCATGCAGAAGTCCAGTCTGAGAGGAATCCTCTGCCCTTTTTGCCAACAGGAGACAGTCAATTGTGCTGTTCATGAAACAAACCAAAGATTTCCTCAGTGCCATTCAGTACATAGGCCATGCCACAGGCTGGAAGTCTAGTCCATAAGTGATATATTTGCAGTCAGTCCAATCCACATGTCCGCAGTATACCCTTGCACCCTAAAAGCTGGAGCTGAGTAACAACTACTTTCTCTAGCTAACAATTGCATGGGACATATAGACTATTTGGGGAAATTGCCAGATAGTAACAAAATGCCAGAAAGTAACAAAAAGGGCATGTTTGAACGAGCAAAGAACAAATGTGCTATTATGGGTCAATGGTGACAACCTACATGCTATTCTGTATGAAACCTGCTATATATTTTAATAGGAATGATTTAATAATGTTGACTCTACTAATTGATTGGTTTCGAGCTGAAACATTAACAGTAATGAATTATTCCCACCATTTCTAATGAATTCATTTCCAAAATATCCCAAGCTGTGTTCTGTCTGGCACATTTTCACCTAGCCTGGTGGTAATGGTTGGCGGTGGCAGTGGTGATAACAGCTGCTGTGGCTAGTGTTAAAGGTACACCGAGAGAATCAGGGTATGATTTTGTTCTGGGTAGGATAGCATCTAGCTTTATGATTATTAATATTATTATTATTAGTTGTATTTATATGCTGCATTTCTCATATACCTCCTCATAGTGGTGTTTGCCAAAATCCTATCCTCTTTTCCACCGACATAATGCAAACTGCATTAAGTTTTGGCTGCAGATTGCTGCACATTAAGAAGGCAGTGTAAACCTTATCTTTCATACACTGGGTGATGTGACTTGGTGCATAACAGGTAATGTTTATGCTGACTTAACTTGTGGCAATTCACTGCCAAAATTTAAACCATTTGCATTATACTCACAGGCATGATTAATAGGAGCTTGGTAATTATTTATTCAAGTATTTAAATCTTCACTGTGACTGTCACTGGTCAGGGATTATAGAAACTGTAGCTGAAACCATATTGACGGCTGAGGGTTCCACAGCCATGGCTGTACATACAGCCTTGGCAATCTGTGCAATTGCAATAATGCTTTGAGTGAAGGTTTGCTCACACACTTTGAATTATGTATGAAAATATTTACATCCCTTCTTTCTGATGCTATCAGTGTCTCTGAGACAGCTCACCACACAAAACAAAATCAACAGCTGGGCAGCCAAATTAATCAAAGCCAAACAAACAATAGCAAGACTAAAAAGGAATCGACTGGTGATCACTGTTCATCAAAGTGTTTTGGTAGAGCCATTCTAATTGATGCCTTAGGAAGCACTCCTCTGCCCACTCAATGAGGGAGCAAAACTCATTGGATTCAAAGGGATTAATCCTGAGTGAACATTTACTGGAATACGTCTTCTTTCAGTGTGTGCCTGTTAAATATTGCTGAGGACACTTTTCTAGAACAATGAATGTTCCATCTGAGAAAATCCTGTCTCCATTAACTGCCCCGTTTGCCTCAGTTCTGAAGTAGATTACTTCCATATGAAGGCACTATGACCCTGGCAGTCAGTGGTGGGGGTCAATAAGAGTCAAGTGTGAACCAGACTGCCATTTTGAGACATGTCTTGTAGAAAATACCAGGGTTAATACCTGTGTAAATCCATTGCAGGCAAAACATGAATGGGTCTGAGGGTGTCTTCAAATCCAAGACATTTAATTATACCTGTAGTGGCTTCTGCAGTGCATCTGAAGAAACAAACTGATATCCACAGAACCTTGTATATAATAAGCTGTCCACAGTGCCACAAAACTCCTTGTTGTTCATGCAGAAAATGAAAGTCTCATTTTCAGGATTTTGGATGAGCTTTCTATCTTGCTTTACGTTTGTCTTTTTAAAGGAGACCCTGGCTTTTGGCAGCATGAAATAACCTCATGACTTGGCAACAGGTGGTTGCCTCTCCTTGTCTTTTTATTTCATCTTCTTCCTTCCCAAGATAGCAAATTTTCACAGGCTCGACACAATGCCAACTTTTTAATGAATGCAACTGCACTGTGAATCTGACAAAGATAACAATCTGTTGTTTTTGTATCCTCTTTCATTTTACTTGGCTTTATTTTTGAATTAGGAAGCAAGAAATGGAGTGTGCATGTAAAAGAGAGACAGACAGACAGGCAGACAGACAGAAACAGAGAGATTGAGAGAAAAATGTCTTCCTTTTGTAAGGGCACCATGTAGCATGGCATCCAGCTGGGTGCACAGGATTGCTAGATGTTTCAGCATTCTTTAAAACAAAACAAAACTGCAGAACCTATTTGACCAGAGTCCAACAAACAAATGAAACAATTCAATTCCTCAAAAAACCTCTGGTTCAAGAATGTGGGATATCCATGATTCAAATATCCATGATTCAAAATCTGTATCCATGATTCAAAACACTATGATTCAAAATGCCAGGACAATGTGTTGCACAATTACGTACCCACATTCCCAGCAGGAAAAAGGATGCCAAGCTTTACATAGCAAAGGGCAGCCTGAATGTTGATAACACCAATGGCAGTAGTCAAGATGGTCTACAGGATACCCTCTTGTGTTCACTACCATTGACAAAGAAGATTGGTCTTTTCAATGTACTTGATCTGTTTTAAATCTGGGGACATTTAAAGGTTGCTTGTTTCTGCACAGTGCAGAAAGAGTTTTACTTTTAAAAAAATCATAACTCAAAACCCCTTTTCTGACACTTCCCCAAATGTGACAAAGAGCAAGAGCAGATTGTCTGCTACACATGTGCCAGATTTGGTGCTGATTGAAAATCTTGTTTCAACGTTATAATTTTTGTTTTGGCTGCCCCCATTTTTACAATTGCCTTGTAGAAAATTGATTTGCTCTGCTAGCACAATAACATCCCTGCACTCTCATACACGTGTATGATGGGAAGTAGTGACCTGTCTAAACTACATTCAGCTGTCTTAACTATGATAGAGAATTTGGACAATGGAGCTTGTGATTGTTTTCCATCTTTTTTGTACAGTGTTCGTGAGCACAATGGCATGACAATACAATAAATGAATCTTGCACACAGTGGGAAGTTTAATTGTTTTCATCTTTTCCAGTAATTTATTTATCAGTGGGAAATGTTCTGTAAAGAATCTTGATTGAAGGCCTGCCTATTTCCTTAGCAGAATTCATATAAGCAGAGGGTGTATGTTTAATTTCACGGGAACAAAGCAGGACTAAACAAAATGTGTTATTTTAAAAGAATGCATACTTGGTATGGGTGGAAACTAAAGCCTCCTGTGATTTGTGTGTAATTTCTTTAGAATAGTTATTTTTTCAATTATTGTGGTAATATGAAGAGTGAACCTCAACATTATCAGACTATACTTGGATGTGTTTCACAGGCAAATGAACTGATTAACAACATAATCCTGTACATGTCTTCTCAGAAGTTAAGTCCTATTGAGCTGGATTAAGCCCTATTGAGTTGAATGCTGCTTATTTTCAGGAAAGTATCATAGCCTTCCTGATTTAATCTTGAACAGATCTGTTTAAGATTACACAATAAAGCTTCAGTTGCACCATGGATAAATGCATTTTTTTTTCTGTTACAAATCCCAGAATCCCCCAGCTGAGTTGGGAAGTGATAAAATTCTGTGGGCATAATTTGCATTGGTGGTACAGAGAGCTTAAAACAAACTTCTTTTGATGAGAATACATTTGGAATGTGGGAAAATATTCATGACCGTTTTACCTTTGAGCAGTTGTTGACTATTGGAACTGACCTATCTTTCCACCTTCAAAATTCTGCACACATTAGCAGAGTTCTGAGCATGGGATAAATAGTCAATTTGCATGGCTGTTTAACAAAGAAAGAAAGAAACAGATGTGCTAAAATCAGCTTGAGTTTGAAATGTAGCACTGTAACATTTCCAAGGCATACCCTCTGCACAGGTGGAGGAAAATGGTGCCAATTTCATGCTTAGTGAGAGACAAAAGAGAAATTGAGAAGTATTTATCAAAAAGACAGGTAAAGAGAAGTCAATGTTTGGAAGAAATGTTTCTTGAGGGAGTAGCCCTGTTAGTTTGCAGCCTGTTATAGCAAAAAATAAAAATGAAAGCAATGAGTCCTATGGCATCTTAAAAATGAACAGGTTTAACATGGGGTAAATGTCTGTGGACTTGTTACAACTGAAGAAGCTGCTTCTGAAAAAGTGAACTGTAGTCCATGAAAGCTTATGCACAAGAAAATGTTAGAAAAGGTTAGCATGGAAGTGACTTGTAAAAGTAGTCACCAGGACCAGACAGAATTCATCTACTGCTAGAAGGTGCTCTGTCTGGTATTTTGCTACAGTCTAATGGAGTGAATGAATAGAATACAGTGGTAAAATGGCAGAGACCACAGGCAGTACCTAAGAGAGGAGCGGGGAAGCTTTTAGCTACCAGATTTCATTGGACGTTAGCTCACCTTGTCTCTGACACTGGTCATGCTGGCTGGAGCTAATGGGGCTTGTACTCCAACACAACCTGAAGGGCCCCTGCTTTCCCACCCTAGACTAGTACAGCTGCTCCATGTACTCACATAGCCGAGGTATCAAGCAACAGATCAATTTCCATGATATTAAACTGATACAAATTGTTTCAATAAACTACAAAATAAAGCAACCTGCGATGACATCCAGCACAGAGCAAGAATTAGGAGTTTGCAATTCTCTGGCAGTTTTGAACCCAGCTGGCAATTAGGCAGCGGATATAACATTTACACATCATACAGATCATCAAGCACTTTGGAGACATTTTCAGAAATACTTTATAGATCAGAAAAATTGAATCTCTATTCAGAAAGATGATCAGTGAAATCTAGGCAGGAAATTCCAAAATAAAATCTATGACTACTCAATGAATATTACCCAACCAGACAAGGAATATCATAGTCACCCCAATCAAGGTATGAAATACCTAGTATACCGTCCTTTTCCCTGTTGTACATTCTTCCTTTCATAGGGTCCACCTTTTATTCTCTCCCTTAGAACTCCTTTTTCACACGCACATGCCCTTGTGCTCTTGGTCTTAGGTGGGGAGGAGACCTTACCCAAAGATTTTATGGTAAGAGGTCATCTAACAGATTGGCCAGGCTTGGCAGAGATGGCAGATAATGGGCTGCAATGGACAGTTGGCTCTCCCACAAATAATCAAGATAATCCCAGTAAAGGTGTGTGCAGAACAAAGATGTTATGTTGATTTGAATTTCCCCTGTGTTTCTATTTATATTCTATATATATCTCACTCTCAGCCTTCTTAACCTTGGGTACACATAATTTAGATATATTGGATGTTTTACAATTGGCAGATTGCATTTTTCTCAAGTTATGTGTCATGTTAAAACTGCAACATAGACTTTGGTCCATTTGAACCATGTAGTTCTCACATTAAAACGTTATGGCTAATGATATAAAGCATCAACCACGAGTATCTGTGAAGCAACCATTCTATTTCTATGTAATGTCAATTCATTTCCAAATCACAGTGACCCTATGAATTAGTGACTTCCAAAATGACCTGTCCTTAACAGCTCTACTCAGTGATTGCTCAGGCTATGGCATTTGTAATGAATCAATCTACTGTTGGAGCTATTTCAACCTCGTACACTCTCTTTAAGTAGGTTTGACTGAGAGGGACCTTTCTGGACAGGGGTTACTGTCAATCAATCCAGCAAGAATTTTTCCTTCCCTGCCTCTGATTTTGAAGAGAGCCACACCTTTCTGATTAAGAGTCTTTTCCCTCCTCTTTTAGGCTGCTGGCTGTTAGTATGCAGTTTTATGCAGTCAGAGTGCTATGAGAAGGTAGTCTGCAGGAGTCTTCTGGAAGCAGGCTGTGAGTCTGCTGAGGCCTGTTGCTGTGGTAATTTTTTTTTACAGTCTGCTGTTTTTTATCTGTTCAGAACTGTGAGTAAATGAAACTTTTAATTATTTCTCTTACCAATGTCTCAGAGTGAGTTATTGAGACTGTAAGTGCCAGTTGATAAGACTTGAAGCTAATTCTGCTCTGAAAATCCCTGAACTTCTGTTGCACAGCTAGAGGTTTTTAACCAATGTTCAAAACTCTGCAACATTGATCCCATGTTAAGACTTCATTTTTCTATGGCCTTCAACTTTTTCTAGTATTCCTTTCATTTTCATTGAGTACAGTAACCTCAGTTTAGCCATTTCTAGGGAGAGTTAAGGTATGACTTGCTCTTGAACCCACTTATTTGTCTTTTTGGCATTTCCTGGTATATGTAGAGCTCTCTTCCAGCATCCTATTTTAAAGAAGTCTACTATTTTTTTCCTGTCGACTTTCTTCATTGTCTAACTTCCATACAGGAATCATCAATTCCTAGGTATTAGATGATCTTGGCCTTTGAGTTCCTTCACAGCTGCCCTTCCACGTCTCAGCCTTCTTCTGATTTCTTGGCCGTAGTCTCCCTTTGGATTGATGCTTGAACTGAGGTATATAAAATCCAACAATTTTAGTTTCTTCATTGCCAGCATTAAACTTACGTATTTCTATAAACATTAGGTTAGTCTAGAGCTTCCCTGCTTCTTGGCGCAGTACCGTAGCATCTGTGGGGATTTGTATCTTCTTATAGGTCAGCCATACACATAATGGCTGGACATGTAACTTGACAATATCACTATCGAAAGTAGGCTACCCAAGCATGTGTCAGAAAGCTTTTGACTATTCCCAAGTGGTAGCATCCGTACCTCTTTACTTGTCACTGAAATGCTTCAAGACATTTGCAGGAATGGGGGTAGTTCCTTTATGTTAAGTCAGATCATTAGCCTCTGTAGCTCCGCTCTCAGTGCCTCCTGGCAGGGAGTCAGGCAGAGGTCTTATCCAACATGATGCCAGGGAAAAAACCTCAGACCTTTTCAATGCAAAGCATGTGTTCTCACACTGAGTTAAAGACCTTTCCTGAATGTCTGGAAATACACCACACTAGCCCTCAGTTCTTTTTAATAGCCATAAGAAAAATCAGCTTGTTCTTTCCCCAAAGCACTCTGTAGACATAATTATCCTCTCTCTATTACAGCCGCTTTAACTCTCTCTTTGACCAGTGGCATTATTCCTGGTTTAATTTCATACACATGACAGTAAAATGTGGCCCTTGGCCTCCACATGTTAGAATGCTCTTAATGTAAAAAGTATTAAAGAAATAGGTCATACAAACGGGAATGTAAAATGTTCAGATATTGCCCCCTTATCTTTTAAATAAAACTCTTAATTTGACACCAGCAGGAGAAATAGAAATTATTTCTCTCTGGGCTTTCATGTGAGCTGTCAGGATGATAAAATGGAATATGCTTTAAAATCAGCCTTTCCATGGACAGCTGTTTCATCATCATTAGTATGGATATACTTATTAATATCTAGGCCACCCAGTTCTACAAGGCCTTTGATTGGAGCTTTTGAGAACACACGTCCGTTCCAATCATTTGTTGGGGGATTGGATGTAGAAAATCCTCTTCTGCGAACAAATTCTGGGTCTGTTTGTCGTCAGCATTATCTGCGGCCTTTTACAAACACATTAAAAGGTAAGTTCTTGTTTTCTCCTTATCACACAAATTACACCAGTGCCGCACTCACAAACAAACAAACACACACACATCTCACCTTGCATTGTGCTTGGTTGGTGTCAATTTTCTGGGACAATCTCTATTTTGCAGTAGCTGTCTTCACCGAACCATGGCCCCCATTTTGTTCCTTGGGGATTTGATTTCAAATGTTTGCTAGAGTTCAAATGAGGACAAACACTCCTCCTCCTTTTCATAGGTCTGCTCATTGGACACTGGGAGGGAGACAGAGAATGTTAAGATCCCCACACCATGGTCCTGAGTTTGATCTTAAATGGCAAACTTTTCCCATTCATACCCTGCAAAAGTCAGGGAGAGACATGAGTGGGAGTGATTGCATGGCAAAGAGAAATAATTAATTAATATTAGAGATGGGGATGAATAAAAAAAGGTGATTCATTTTGATCCGTTATTCGTCAAGGTTAACAAATCAACCAATACAAATATACGAATATTCTTCAACGAATTGACAAATCGATCAGTGAATTTATCTGCACTTTAAATGGCTATAACACTGGCCCCCAATGACCTAGAGACACTAAATCTGCAAGGAAGCTTCCTCAGACAAATTTCTACAACTCCTGGAAGAGTGGTGAACATTGGATCACAGACCCCTGAGTTGTATAGTCACAAAGAAGACCACCCCAGAAAAGCTCCCCTCAGGTACTTAGAGACTCCAGAATCACAACAGAGCTTCCTATCTCTTTCCCCAACATGCCTGCCAACTTTGGTGAAGATTGGATATCGGAACTCCGAGTTATTCTCCTGAGAGTTTACCACGCGGCACAGAAGCCCATGGCATTGAGGGAGTTATATTTAGCCCCAGCAGAATGAGAGGTCCCTTTGGCAGAGGCATGCATGAGGCATCGGATTTGTCTTCAGCTCAGCACAACATTACATTTGCCAGTGAAGTAGAGTTTGCCCTCAGGAGGACTGGAGGCAAGGAGGTATTTGGCAGCACAGCAGGCTTTTTGGCTCTGTCGGGCACTGAGGAAGTTGGCAGCAGGAAAACAGTCTCTTTTGGCCCCATTGGGCACTGAGGGAAAAAGCAGCAGGAACATGGCCGGACAGCCCTCTGTCTTGGCACATTATGGGCGTCACCCAACACTTTGCTCTTGTACACTTTAGTTGTACAAGAGCAACTATTTATTCATTTTTCTTACTGCTCAGTCTGGGTCTGCCAAGAGAGCTGGATGGCCCTCTTCACTTGTTTGGGGGTGCCGGGACCGGCTCTGGGTGTGCCAGCCAAAAGGGTTAGATGGCCCTCTTAGCACATTCGGGTGACCCGCAGACAGGCTTTGGGTGGGTGGGGCAGAGCCCGGCCGCGCTGCTACAACAGTGGTTAATCCGCGGGGCCGCTGGTGAGCTGAGCTAATTCGTTTGGGTAGTTTGTTCCAACTTCTGCCTACCTACTGAGTTGGCATGGGACTGAAAGCAGAGTGTGTTGCCCCACTGGGCACTGCGGTAGTGGGCAGCAGCAAAGTACCGTGTCTTGCCCCATCGGGCACTGAGGAAGTTGGCAGCAGCAACATAGAGTGTGTTGCCGCATCAGGCACTGAGGTAGTTGGCTCCAAAGTAGGCGGGAAAGCATGTCTTAATAGGCATCGGGCACCGAGGCAATTGGCAGCAAAGTAGGCTTTGCCCATTGGGTGTGTAGTGGCAGAAATGTTCAACATCGATGAGCAAGAGGGTGGCGTTTGCCATCAAGGTGGCATATGAAACACAAGCCTCCAGAAAGAATTTATTATTTAGTCAAGTATGCTGTTTTTGACTACCAGGAAGGGCTTGGGTCGGCCAAGCCCTCTTGGCATGGGGAAGCCAGGAGGACAGCTTTGGAAAACCAGATGATCAGCTCTGCAGTCTGAAGCCGTGCAATGGTGTTGTTTGTTTTGTTATTGATGAAGAAAAGGGATGACAACTTAAGCCAAATATGTCAGCCCAGATGCCACACTTCATGGTCCAACTCCCCTCCCCTGCTCCTAAATCTATCAGGGTGGCTGCATGTGGGCAGATGTGCACCTTCATTCAGGTCATGCATATGCCTGCCTAAGCATGCTCACACTAAGAAGAATTCTTACTGGTGCAAGGGAAATTTTTAGCAAGACGACTCAGCATGCAACACTTGCTAAATTGCTGGAAACATTTTTCCCCACATATTCTGCATAGTAGGGTACCTGGTTGCAGAATCAGAGGCTGGGAGTTTGATTCCCCACTGTGCCTCCTTGGCAGGGGCTGGGCTCAATGATCCATAGGGTCCTTTCCAGTTCTGCAGTTCTAAGATTCTTGACATTATCCTTAACACTAACCACAGCACCACATTTGCTTGGGACCACCTCACCTGTCATTTTCTTGATGGCCTGGTCCCCTTGCCTTCATTGTATGGGAAGCTGATCTGCAACAGGAAGCCTTCACACATGGAATATACTGTCTGCTGCAGAAATTCAGCCTCACTGGATGAAGAGTGGGTGGTGTCTTGGCCACTTCGGAGTGGAACCTGGAGTAGGCCTCTGCACATGCCATAGGGAACTTGTGAGACGGAATGTCCATGCAGGGCTGTACTCTTTATTTGTTCACCTGATTCACCAGGAAACTGTGCAAAAGCATTGACAATCTGAAAACTAGTCTATCTTGACAACAGGAACAGATTGATGTTTAAGCCGTCCAATGCGGGTATTAAGCCTCAGATGTAGCCTGCAGCATAATCTCTGCTAAAGCTTATAACTGCCTGGTTTGTAATGTCTTTCTGACTCAAGCTGCCTTCACAGAAATCCTGAAATATCATACCTTAGTGGCTGAGCATGTGTAATATCTTCATGATGTGGGAGCCTCCACAGTGTAGCACATTCCTTTGCCACAAAGGGAGATGTCACATCCCTTACAAAAGTTGCCCATTTGTGGGTCCTCGCATACCAGCCTTGCCCCAGTTTCCAGGAAAGGAGAGTCTCAACTATGTGCCTTGGTGCTTCTTGCACAACCTCAGCAGGTTGCAGGATTAGTCATACAACTGGTCATGCAAGAGAAAGCCAACTGGAGTGCAGGGGACACTAACACAATTTCCTTTCTGCTATGTATTTTGTCAAGAAAATATTAGCACAAGTTATTCATTAAAATGGAAACCCACAAAAAAATTGGCATCCATTATTGCGGTCACCGTTCTTTCCCCAGTGTTGTTTACTCCTTCAAAGTGGCTCTTTTTGTAGATTAAGTTGTCTTCTCCAATCTGTTATTTTCCAGATGCCTTGGACTACAAATCTCATCATTCAATTGCTGACTAGGGATGGTAGGCACCATAAGTTCAACCCATCAAAGTGCCAGGAAGGAGAATGCTGCCCAAACAGATGGCTTTATTCAATTAAATTGTGCTGCTGATCTGCAAATTCCTTTCTTTTTCTACTTCCTATCCCATATTATGCTGTTCAGTCATCCTTCAAACACAGTGGGCTATTTACCTAGATTGAAAAAGACTAACAAAAAATTATACTGTTTTCTGTTTAGAGGATATAGGTTCAGTTTAATACTGAAGTGTAGCAGTGAGTCACTGCAAAGACCATTCATCAGTATATTGAGGTAGAAAATTCTTAATCAGAAATATTGTGACTGTCTTGGAGCATATACAGAATATTTTCTTGCACTGCTGAATGGCTGCAGCCTTTGCCCACCAACTAAGAATTAAGAAACACAGTTAACAACAGAAATCCATTGTCATAATGGGAAGAGAGAGAAAAAAAAATGTTCTGACACTCTTTGCATTAGGATGACTTTGCTTGTAAAATTATGAATTTTACAGTTCATAATTTTACAAGCAAAGTTAGCCACACTGTTCTTTTGAGGTAATCTCCTCTAGCTGTGCAGCAGATGTTCAGGGATTTACAGTGCCAAATTAGCATCAAGTCTCCCTAGAGTAGGCCACCTCTTATTGCCTCATCAACTGGCACTTACAGTTTCAATAACTCACTTTGAGACATTAGTAAGAGAAAGAATAACAAGGTTTCACTTACTCACAATTCTGAAAAGATAAAAAAAGCAGGCTGTACAAAAATTACTGCTTAGAGCAACAGGCCTCAACAGACTCACAGCCTGCTTTCTGCAGATTACTTTTTAACTGCACACTAACTGCATAACTTACTAATAGCACTGGCTCCTAATTGCCAGCAGACTAAAAAGAGAGGGGAAAAGATTCTTAAGCAGAGAGGCATGGCTCTCTTTGAAATTAGAGACAGGGAAGAAACAATTGGTCACTGCTTGATGGATTGACACTCACCTGAGCACAGAAAGGTCCTCTCAATCACACCTTCTCCATGCAGCATACAAGGTTGAAATAACTTCAGTACTTAAAGGCAATTTCAGGATACATGTCAGTCATACATAATGGTGATTTGCTGCTGCTGCTGACATTGCCGCTGTTGTGCCTACAGAACTGCATAACAGGATTTCAGCCTATGCCTTAACAGGGTTGCTTACAGAATTCTCCTATGTTGTTTTTCTCTACAAATCTTATGTTTCTGGTTTACCAGAAATGTTTTTCAGAGCAGAACCAATTAGTATTGTAACCTACAGTTGTCCAAGACTCCCAGAGATATATTTCTGGAATGCTGAAAGAAATTAATTAAGCCACAACTACCAAAAGTAAAAATCCATAACTTGTTCTTTATCATTATTGTGACTTTTAAAACATCCTGCAGGGCCCCAATTGCAATCTTGCAAGAAGGAAAATATTTAAACCCGGAATATTGGCATTTTAAAATTAAACATGGTGTCAGACGAAGGGTGGGTTAGCCACACTGTTCTTTTGATGTAACACAGTCCTGGATATAGCTATTTGTTTGGTAACTGCTGCTTTGAATAGTCATTCTGCTGGAGCACACCTGAAAGGGAGGGAAAAATAGAATAAAGAGAAACTAGCCATTCTTTGCAAGTAAGCTAGTCTAAGCCTCCTTTAATTTAGAAAAAGCATTAATAAATAAAAAATACCACAACATTCTGAAGCCCTTTATATTTAATATCTCGCTAAATGAAGAACTGTGTGTACAAAAGTTTGCTGATTTCCCAGTCTCACCCAATCTAGCAGCTGAGACTGCACAGGTGCAGCCGGATCAAATAGTTGCAGTCAAGCACATGCATTGCTTAGGAACAGGAGTTGTATTCAATTCCCTATTAAATAGCTGACTTATATGACTGCAGCTCTGTTTACAGGGATGGACAGAGAGAGAGAGAGAAAGCGGGAGCTAAACCAGTGCCACTGGGTGAAGAAGATTATTGAAAACACTTAGGCTGGGTAAAGCTGGACACTTTCCACCACTCCACTGGTGGGGTCCAGATCTTCTGCCGACCCCAGGCAGATCCCTAAAGCTACTGTAACAATAAGAAAAACAGCAAATAAAGGCTGGATAGATTTTGCTTCCTGGAAGAAGCCTACTACTTCTGGCCCAAGAAGAGAAGGGCCATGGGCAGAGCTCTGTTTAAAAAAGAAATTGTTGAAATAAAGCTTTGAAGTATTTTTGGAAAGCAAGGTCTGATTCCATAAGTTGCAACATCACACTTGTGAGAACTTCAGAGGGAGGTTGACAAGTGTGTCTAATACTCCTGTATGTCTTGTGAATTAAGTTAGTTCAGCTACCTTGGAAACTGGCATTCCAGTCTGATCTCTCTCTCTCTCTCTCTCTCAGTCTCTCTCTCTCTCTGTCCCAGAACACCTTACGATATTGCTTCTGTCTGATCCAATGTGGTTTGCGAATTTGATAGTTGGAAAGCTGGCAATGTGGGATGTTTTCCAGGATTGTCCTTTTCCAAAGCCAGAATATGCTTTCTGTTTTATGATTGAACTGCATCATTTTTGCCTGGTCCAATGTGACTAGTGAACTAGGCAAGTTTGAAGAACTGGAAATCGGGAGTTCCTGATTGTTTTCTGGAATATGCCCAGAGGCAAAGGGGTCTTCTGATGGAGCTAGGATTTTTCCTTCATGCTTCTGGGGTGGGGCACCTCCCCTCAGTCCACATACTGCCCATAGTGGTTGCTAGAGTGTGATTTCTATGGCTATTTGGGGGGCAGGTATGGTTGCACATTCCCCCTAATCCTTTGTGATGGGGTGAATGTTGTTTTGTTTTCCTCAGACATTGTACCTTCAGATGCTTTTCCAGAATGTTATTAAGTTTAGCTAGGCTAAAAACTGATATTTCCAGGTTGCTTTCATGGAACACAGCTTAATGCCTGGAATACAGTGGTGTGGATTCTGCTGATGTTTTGTAGCTCACTACATCAGTCACATCTAGTCATATGCGACTGCTGAATTTAGGTGGTTTAGCTTACTTGGAAGTTTGCTTCCTGGTCATGCTGCTCTCTTCTGGATGGCTTCTGGGTGAAACAATTCACAGAAACATGCTGTTTCTTATTCTCATGTGTCTCTAGTGCACCTTGCTCGCTTGGGCAGGAGTTATATTTTTAAAGGATCCATTCTGGCCCATTCCATTCCATTCCAGCATTTCCAGCACACCATCTCAAAAACTTGCTCAGAAAAGAAAAAGTGCCATATTTCAAGGGTAAACATATTGTGGTGAGTCAAATACACTGAAGAGACAGAACGTTCCGTTCTTTAATTTCTGTTTAAGAAAAAAAAATCTAACAGATGGCTAATAACAAAAAATCTTAATTGTTTAGCTAGTGAGAAACATGAAATGGAGAGATTCTTACTTTCAGCTAGCAAATAATTCAAGTTTTTAATGTCAGCCTTGGGCTCCTGATTCCTGAAGAAGGCAGGACAATTTCAGTGAGGGTTCTCCATTAAACACATTGCTGTTATTGTCTTGCTTCTTTGGGGCTTCCTCAAGAGTGTCAAGACCCATGCTTGTATTGTCCTTTTTATATTAAAAAATCTGTTCTCTCAGTTTTCATAGCAGTTTCTCTTCTTCAAACCCTACGCATACAATCTTTTAACAGATGAGTCTTCATCATTGCCATCTTCTCTACACATAATTATCCTATGGGTTTATTTTTAAAACTATTTTTTAAAATAAAAAAAACAGGGAGGCTAAAATCCCATTGTTGATTTACATGTGGATAAGGGAAACTAGGTAAGTCTTGGAGGCAAATTGCCACTCATTAACATGGTGCTGGTTACATTCCTGATCGTGTACCTGATTATATGACCAGGTGCACACCCAGGAATGTAACTGATACCTGATTAATGAGCAGCAATTTGCCCCCAAACCTTAAGCAATTTCCATTACACAAACATAAATTACCAATAGGATTCTGGCTGTAACGTTTTATGGATATTACTGGTAGATCTGCCCACCATGTTGTCTAAAGTTTTGAGAATGCTGTCTAACCTAAGGCTATCATTTGAGATTCAAAAACTGTTGTGACAAGAATCAGTGTTTCATTTACTTCTTATTAACTCTACAGATCCTAGCAATTTTTAAAGACGTTGTCATGTTAACCTGTTTCAGTATAACAACAAAAGCAAGCAAACAAACTATTGTGGCACATTAAAGCTTACAGGTTGTTTTAGGATAAGTCTTTGTGATTTACCATTTAGACACATGGAATAGTAGAATTCATGAAGAATTCACACCACAAGCTTCTATGTAAGAGTTCTTGGTTACTGGGGTGGGATTTGAGTGGAAAGAGATGCAGAAAATGACACTTCCATCATTAACACTGGTCATAAACTTTCAAAGCTTTTGAAAGTTAGTGTCAACATTCTTGCAGTGAGAAGCTTTTTATTAACACAGAAGCCAGCAAGGCTACCAACCTATCTGTCAATTGGCCCCCAAGGTATAAATGTTAGACATGGGGACGAATAAAAAAATAAATCGCGATATTTGTCAGAAATCGCTGATTCATTAAATATTCGTCCCTTCATATTTGTGGGTTCCAGAGACCCCGATGAATATGAAGGGATGAATATTTCCCCATTTTTATTCGTCTCCCATATGAAGAAAAAAAGCCATCCTATGGCTTTTCCATTCTGCCTACCGGCCCGCCGATCAGCTGATTGGCGGGCCGATAGGTAGCCAACCCCCACAGCCTATTCCCTGCCCCCTTCCTCTCCCTACCTTAGCCTACTGCCCCCTCCACTGACCTCCCCCTTCACCGTAATCGCCGCCACCGCCAAGGTCTCCATCTGGCCTCTGCAGCCACGGCGTGTAAAAAGGGAGACTGGCTGCCCTTTGTAAAGATGGCGGCTGTGGCTTCATTTAGGCTAAGGAAGCTGCAGCTGCCATCTTTGCAAAGGGTAGCCTGGATTCCCTTAAGGCAATTACGGTGGGGTGGTGTCGGTGACGGGGGCATTGGCAGGGGTAGTGGGGGGTGGTGGCGGCATGGGGGCCACTAGGGGGCAGTGGCATGGCGGGCAGTGGAGGGGGTCAGTGTTTTTTTTTGAACCCCCCATGAATTGACAAATAAATTCATGCTTCGTCGGTTCATGGGGGCAGCTTCGTGCTTCATGAGTCGTCAATTTTTGACGACTCACGAAACAGGATGACTCTTCAAAATAATGAGTCGTCCCCATCTCTAATAAAAGCACCTGCTTTCAAGAGAGTGCTCATTTTAGTTGAAGGCCACTGCGATCTGCTGAATTTCAATCCTTTATAAAAGAAACCAATTATACTACACATAGACTGGGTTTATAAACAATAATAACCTAGTCTGTTAATATAAGTACTGTGCTAAGAAGCCACTGCCCGCCCAGTCTGGAATAAAGAGACAGACACATATATATGGGTTAACTAGGGCCACAACTAGGGACCTGTCCATAAAGTAATTACTTTCGAAAGCAAAGCCAAGGAGGTCAAAATCTTTGGGATGCACTGGGAGTAGCCGGAATGCCAATTTAATGTTGCACTTCCTGAGCTCCGCCCCATCCCAGACTTTCGCACCATGCGCACTGCAGCATCAAACGATGTATAACGTACAGTGCACGGGTCTTGGAGAATCCTGTCGTTCACTGATTCCCCCTCTGGGAAAGACAAATGGTGAATCAGCCTAAATTCCCCAGGTGCCTTTTTTGGCACCACCCCCAGAGGGGACACCCAAAGGTGTGCAACACGCGGGCCCTGAAAAGGGCTCAACGCCCTTCCTTCTGCGACTTCTTTATGGATTTTAGCCCTAACTATGTCTTTGTGCCAACTTCAAATTATCAGACCAGGTGACTACCCTAGCTCCCACTGCTGGAATATGGAAACCATCTCAAAAACCTTCACTTAATAGTTTTGCAGCCACCCTGTTAGGGTAGTCACTTAGCCACTGGGCCAAGATGGCCACCTTAATTGGACTGGGGCCCTTTTTTAATATTGGAGATGCCGGGAGGTGGCTTGTGCCCACTTCCCTGCTCCCTGCCTCCTGACCTCCCTTGCTTCCCTTGGAAACTTGTTGCTGATGCATGGGGGGGGGGGCACAATTGGAACACAGGTGTTTAAACCTGCATTGCTTTCAACTGCAAGATCCCTGGGAATTGAAATCCCAACAGACCAAGTGGGGTTGAACCACCTGGCCCGCTACTGACTGGGACATGTTTATCTGTGCCTTTTGGACTAAATGCCCACTGTCAAACCTGTCTCCTAGAATTGGACAGGTGGGCGTCATCAGCCACAGCATAATGTGTTGTGGGGCATGTCCCAGCACATGCTGGGGCACAGCGCCGCACACATACGGAACCCCTCATCATAGAGCAGCCATGCATGCCCCAGGAAATCAACATACGCCCTATAAATTATATCCATGTATTGGATCAATGAAAGGGCTCTTTCTGGGTGGGCACGGACCACAGTCCCTGCATATATAAAAAACCCAGGCAACCAGTTTGCCCAACAACGGTCGGGCTTACAACATCTAACCTTTTCCTTATCTCTCTCCTCCTCCTTATCCTTCTTCTTGTCTTCAATTTTCCTATTCAGGAACTTGAACACATCCACGTATTCACCTCTCCAAATTTTTTCCACTGTGGCAGGCAGAAGGTGATCTCCCAATGGTAGTGACTGATCACCCTCTGGCAATGCACCCCATGCAACCGAGTTAAACCCAGTATCAGGAATGGCTGTTTGAGCAGCCGGTCCTGTTGTTACACCTACCACCGTCTGGGTAACTGCCACTGATCGCGGGGTTGCACTCAAAAAGCTCCCTAACATTGTCTGAGCCCCTGATTGTGTTGCCGGCAAAGGCAAGGCTGAAAGGACCGGCACCGTATGGCTCCCGGTGCCCCATGGCCAAGCGCTTGCAGGCTGTTGTGTCAGGTGCAGTGATACCCTCACCTGATTGAGTCCCTGCAGATGACACCGCTGGCACACTGGCAGGACCTTCCTCCCTCTGTACAGGCTGGCCAGCGCTATTTCTTCCCTCAGCCTTATCCTCCTGGGTCTGTGTACACATTGATGTCATCTGTGGTTGGCCTTGACTCTGGGTTGCTGATGGGGACACACTTTGTTGCCTCTCCAGAGTGATTGCCACTGAAGAAGCCCCTGAAGGTCTGGACCATTCTCCTTCTAGAATGGCAATGCGAGATAACATAATGTCCCCCATCCTCTTAAGTTCTGCTAATTTATGAGCCTTGGATTCTCTATGTGATCTCCGAAGTGCAGAAGAGTCCCTGGCCTCTCTGGCCTGTGCCCTTTCCCTTTCCAGTATGCTAACCTTCTCCCACATAGACCTATAGTCCAGCCAGTCCTCCTCATCAAATGAAGAAATTACCAGTGGGAAACATGAGGGGGTTTACGTTTAGTCATGTGCTTTCCTTTCCCCTCCCCTTGCCCTTTTTTAGGGGCCATTTTGGCTAGCTGTATACGTTATGAACCCTACTTACCAGGAAACCAAGAACTAATTCTAACATAGCCAACGTTGGCTGTGCAATAATTCCAAATTTTCCTTACAGTCACTCCCCCCACTTTTAAAAAAAATTATCTATCTATCTATCTATCTATCTATCTATCTATCTATCTATCTATCTATCTATCTATCTATCTATCTATCTATCTATCTATCTATCTATCTATCTATCCATCCATCCATACATACATACATACATACATACATACATACATATATATACACACACATATACATATACTTACACACACACACACACACACACACACACACACACACACACACACACACACACACACACACACACCCCTACATGTACAGAGATAAACTTATATATGCACCTATAAGGCCACTCAATCTCCCCCCGGGGATTGATCACCCTTTCTTTTATTCTTTTTTTTAAAATGTGTATCAACTTCCAACACCAATTTAAATAATAATAAAATAAACGTCCACTTTTTTTTAACTTAAAGGGGGGTGGGGCAAATCCCTTTTACTCTAACCGCCTCACTGCCGTTCCTATTACCCCCCACTCCTTCGGATGACTCTTTCATTTTTCTTTTTTTAAATAATGATAAAACACCACCCTGCACTATCTCCTGACCTATCCCCGCACAGCCCTTGCAACCGATGCGCTGAGCAGCCCAGGCGGTTGAAAACGAAACCGCTTGGGACCCGCTGTGACTGTGCTGGCTCCAGCGCTGAAGACGAAGGAAAGGTGAGGCGAGGTTGGGAAGCCTTCTTCAAGGCTTCGCTGTCACCCAGCCCGCTTGCCCGATCTGATGCAGGAATGCCTGCGTCTGTTTCCTCTGTCCGGGGGGGAAAGGAGCCCCGTCCCAGCAGTGAAGTGCCTCATGGAGAGGCCCTCATCACAATTCAAGCTGTTGGGTATAAACTGTATTTAGAAGTAGATTGGAATTGAAAGTAGATGTGGGAACAGAACTGGTATCTGGGTTGGTATGTACCTTTTGTAGGTGAATAGCTGTTTAAATTTGGGGGCTGTCTGTAAACAGTATAGGGTTGCTATTCTAGGCCTGTTTGGGGGGGCATTATTCTTCAGTATGGTTTATAGTTTCTGATGAACTATTTGAGTGGAGTCACCTGTGGGTGAAAACCAGAGATATTCTGTCAATTTTTGGGGGGAGGCCTGGTTGATAAGGTGGCTGGATAGCTCAGTGATTAAGGTAGAGCCAGAAGTTGAGAGTTCGATTCCCCACTGTGCATCTTAGAGGAAGAGCCAGGCTGTGTAGCCATGAGCAAGCTGCATAGTCCCAGAGCTGCCTCCAGAAGAATGGAACAATAAACCTGGAAAACCCTGAAAAGAGTTGCCACAAGTCAGAATTGACTAGACAGCACATAATTATTATTGATTATTATAACCAATTTTTCTTGGGTACCAGTTTTGTTACAGATCCTGGTTTCTCTCTGCTGCACTCTGCATTTTTATCTTTTGCTTGTGGCTGTTCTTTTTGTTTCATTTTTTATTTCATTTCATTTGGATTTCATAATGAGTCCGTTTATGACTTCAGTGCAAGGCAGTGGGAAGTTATATAGCAAATGACCAGTACACTCTTGCAGATCTCTGCATCCACAGCCAGAATGATGTCACCATCAGTGGCAGATTGCTGCTAATTAAACAGTTCTCTCTTTTCCCCCAGTTTTGTGTGATTCCATCTTAATGTGTGTAAATCACATAAAAATGAACTCTTTAATTAGCTGTAGTCTGCTGGTGGTGGTGATATGATTCCCACTGTGCAGGCAGACCTCTGTAAGAGAATACTAGGAGATGAAGTAATTTATGAGCCTTTAAGGATTATCTTAAATTGGGAGTAGACATTGTGTGACAACATTTTGGGAGTGTTGAGAGGGAATGGCAAATCAGCAAATCTCAAGACTTTGGGATGGTGTGATTTGCCTTTGTTCACTGAAAACAAGAACAAAAACCAATAAAATAAAATTTAAAAAGTCAGCATGAGGAGAGGATTGGTGCATCTTTTTGAAATTCAGGGAATAGTAAAAATGTTCCCCACTTTCTGAGATATGGGGTGGCTGAAAATAATCCTCAAAAGGTGCCCTCCCATCTTAAGTTCTTCCTCTCTGCCTTGCTTTATGTTTTGAACTGCTTATGCTGAACAGAAAGTGTCACTTATAAAGTAATTTGTGATTCATTACTTTAAAAAAACGTATTACTGTCACCTCTCACAGTAAAACTGTAAGGACACACATACCGATCATTATTCTGTTCTTCAAATAATGTTGTTGTATGCTCAGTAACCCCCTAAAAATAGGTTCTGGAGGTACCATATATTATTTCTAATATATTACTTCCAAGGGCTGTGTATATGATCTCATTTCTATCCTACATTTATCCAACTCAGTGTCAGTGCTCAGAGCTTGATTTCATTGAATCCTCATTGAATAAGTAGCATGGAAAGTAGCAGTTCCACCACAAAAGTGTTAAGTTACATATATCCAGTTCCATTGAGCCAGAGGGACACTTAAAAGGTCCCTCTGGCACCTCATGAAGCTTCCTCATCAGTAATAGCCTACATGGGAGTAAGGATTTTTCATGAGTATGGCAAAAGAGGCAGGAAATGGTGGTGGCTCATCAAGAGCAGGAAAAAGTTATTTTGGGGCATACATTATAATAATATTAATTAGGGGGAAGATTTCTAAGACATTTCACATTTGCTCTGCAACCTACATTTGAACCCATAAGCAAGGTCAAACATGTTTATGAGTAATCTGGCCTTTCTCACCAGATTACTCATAAATATGTTCCAACCCACCCACCCACAAACTCAAACATAGGTTGCAGGAAAAAATATTACATGTTATTAAAATCCTCTCCCTAATAATAATACTATCAATAACAATAATAATAACAACAGAGATTTTAGGAGGTTTCATCCCAATAGTTTTTTTAACTACTCTGGGCTGGACAGCTGCATATGAAAAAAAAGAGAAAGTAGCTCTGTGGTCATCTCTGGTCAGGGAGTGGCTATGAATTAGAAATGAACATTAAACAAATTAAATGAATAGAATCATAATGAAATGGAATGCTTCTGTGTGTGGTCAAATAGCACAAGTTGATAAATTAGTGACTTCCAGGAAGTTCTGTTGTCAACACCTCTGCTCAACTCTGGCAAATTAAGGCTGTGGCTTTCTTCAACAATCCATGGGTATCATGGATTATTTCACCATTATTTCAATGGATGCACTTGCTTAAAACCTCTGACTAACCCATTTTATTTTAGTGTTCAGGCTTTGTCCAAAGTGAATGCACACCTTTAGTCGTAATATTCTGTGAATTTTAAAAGTGTAATCAAATCAAAAGAGCATTTCATTGAAGCAGAAGCAAATCCTGTCGCATAACTTTTAGATGTGAATTGTCACAAGTTCAGAACTCTCCATAGGCATTATCTGTTGCATGCCAAGTCACACACCCCAGTATATAACGCAGAATATCTATGGACATTTCTTAACTTATAGCAGTTTGCCTCCAAAAGTTATGCCATTTGCGTACTTGCCCAACAAGATTTCAACTGCAGTGTTTAACATCTTATATTTCTAAAAAAATAAAAATAAATACTGAGTAGAAGGGCAATAATTAAGATGTGCCAAAGTAAAATTTCACTGCATACACTGCAACCATGCTTCTTAAAAATAATAGCAAAAATTAGTGTTAAGGAAATCTATATCTGAGAAAATTTTCTTGTTCCATCCTTTCAAAAAGAAAAAAAAAGTTATTTTAAAACTCTCATTGTGAAATGGGAAGGAGCACGAAAACAACAACAGAACGATGGCATAGTATTATGATGTTTTTGTTATATGCTACCCAGTCACTTCCGACTTATGACAACCCTAATAAGAGTTTTTGAGGTATGGAAGGTATTCATGGAATGGTTGGCCATTGCCATCCTCCTGTAAGCTACCATTGCTGAGCAAAGCTTTGAACCCCGTCTCCAGAATCCCAATCCAGTGCTGAATCTCCTACACTACACCAGCTTATATGCACATGCATACAAAAACAAGTGTTTAAATAGTGCCAATTCTAAATTAAGCATCCTGTGTAAGCACACCTAAGTTGTGAGTAATCCCCTTTCCTGAGACAGATGCCAAAGGCATCCAAGGCTTGTCCCATCCTTCTTGCTCACATTTACATTAAGAAATAGTAAGTGTAGCCATTAATAAGAATGTTTTCTTCCCTCCATATTGTAGTTCAGCACAGAACTAGAGTTAGCCTGCATCTGAAAAGTGTAGTTTTTGGTTCAGTCAAGTGAATGTTCTTAAAGTGGGAGCATATACAGAGAAAATCATTCAAAGAAATAGACTATATCATTTATGCCATCTAGTCTAATCACTTAATATAGCTTCAAAGCAACGCCATTAACCAGGATCCATGCAGAATAAAATGATACCAAGCAAGAGGGAAAAATGACCTGGGTCATTGTATTTGTTTGCAATACACATTTATTTATAATAGGGTTACACATTGTAATGTTTGCTTTGACATCTGCATCTTCCTGACATAACATACTACATTAGCAGCAATTTATAACAGAAGCCTATGTGAAACCTCACAACTTCGACCTAATCATAACAAATACATTTAGTACATCTTGTTGACAGCATTATAATAAGGTAAATGTTCTTAAGTAATAATCCAATTCCTTTCTGGTTTCCATATCCAAGGCCAGAAGGGAACGTAGAAGTAAAACTAGTACAAAAAATGAGGGAGGGAAGGTGAAAGGAGATGCACAATCATATTACCCTCATCAGCAGTCCCAATTAATGGTCAAAATCCTATTGTGTTTATATGCTGGTATAATACAACTGGTTTAAATCTTGCTGGCAAAGTGCCGCAAATTGAAAAGTTAGCAACTCAGCAAACGCCGATGCTAACTTCTTAACTTGTGGCACTTTAAGCCAATGGTGCTATACCAGCAGCTGTAAGAAATAGGATTTTGGTCAATGTGAACTTACACAATAGATACCTTGGAAACTGAGGCCTTTCTTCCTGTTTTTCATGTTGCTTCAAATGTGGCTGGGTACTACAAAATACAGGGTGGGCACAGATTGGACATATGAATCTGGGTTAGTTCTGCCTTTCTTCCTTGCTGCACTTCAATAAATAGGTAAATTAAAGGGGCAAGGGAATGCTCACTTTATTGGGGCAAGTCACAAAACAAAGAGTTTCACCATTATAAGTCTCAAAATGTAATTGCTTACAAAATGAGCCCAGTTAAACTTGCCGCCCATGATTTACTTGATGATGTCTGCTCAGACAAAAGTCATAGTAAATTCAATGTGACTTAGTCCTAGGTAAGTGAGGACTGGAGTTTCCAGTGTCAATTTTTTTTCTGGTGATCCGGTGGATATTCTTAAAGACCAAAATGTATATTTTGTCCTGCCAGTAGATGCTGAGTAACAAAAATACATTGAGTGTGATGATGAGATGGGCACTTACCAGAGTTTGGTAGTTCAGCATGTTGTGGGGGGTCAGGCTCACAGGATTGCATGGGTGCACCAGATTCTGCACCCCATCTCCTCCCGCAGGCGCCTTACCAGAAGCAGTGCTGCAGGCTTCTCTGCCCCATCTCCTCCTCTGAAATGGGGCCCATGGGAGGAGACAGGGTGACAAATCCAAGTCACCAGTGCAACACTTGCAGGTCAAATCTTCCACACTACACTGAACATTCATAAGTGCCCATCTCTAATGAGGACTGTTACCCCAGTACATACACAGATCACAGGTTTGTTTTTGGAAAATGACTATTTTGCCATCAGGTGGTTACTTCAGATTAAATAGCTGTAGGAATTCTTGTCCATTTTAGTTCATGCTAATTGATTAATTTGAAATGCTGCTTTTCAGGAAGAAAATGTTCGTATCTAATTCTCCAAGCTTTACTTTGATAATGCTAAGTGTAAGTCTTGTAACTGGCCCTGCAGCTCAAGCCTTATTGTTCAGAAGAAACTCCCATGTAAGTCTGAGGAGGATTTTTATTTTAGTTTTTTTCCCCCCTGTGAGTCAGTTTTGGAAGAGATTGGAAGATTTGAGAGGGAAAAGGACTGGGGGGCACACAGAATAAATAAGAAGCACACACTGAGCTAGAGAAGACAGTGGATAATGCAGCCATTGGGAAACCATTGGCACTGGGGATTGACAAACTGAGGCCTACAGCTCCATTCAAACCCATCATTATATAGGACCACACTGGTCTACCTTAAGAAATTATTTATTGACTCCATTTCTCCTCCTAGTTCCTTTTCCTTCTTTAGAAACTTAACCTTAAATTATACAGTTATCAGAATTGTTCATATTTCTTCCTTGCCATTTCTTTTTAAAATTCACTCCTGTCACCAAATATTTTTGACTGCCACATTTTAATTCAGTTTTTCTATGTTTCTTCACACTGATGGATAGGTATTTTTTTAAAAAAAAAGTTTGTGAAAGTAAACATACTGTAGTATATCCTACTGTATGTCTCTCGAAAGAGGTATGGGAAATTGGAACGGTAGGTGCTACAAGCTATGATCCTAGTTGCTCAGAAAGTAAGTCCTACTGAAGGACACTAGAATATGTTTCTGGAGTATTTCACAATGACAAATTTGCCTTCTGGCACTTGCATTTTGGCACATGCTCTTCTGGACTGCTCAAAAATAAGCTCAATAGATTGGGAGTTTTGATTATTTTTCATAAATGTTACCTTGCCATTAGTCTTTTAATTTGTTCTAATTAATATGTTTTGTGCCCTTTTGCTGTTAGAAACAGACCTATCTCCATAAGGCTAGCTCCAGATTTGAGGAGGGCCTTGGCAAAGTGCCTTGCAGAAGCCGCCTGCTTATGTGGGTGGGCATTCTCTCTCATGAGCGCACATGCTATCTTTCTCCCCAGTTTCCCTTGTGAGACCATTGCATCCACCACTTGAATCACAGCCAAGCAGTTGGGGTGAGGAGCTGCCAATTAAAATTTTCCACAATGACTCTGACATGACATTGTTCCAAGGTGCTGTGGTCAATGCGAATCACAACTCTAGGATCCAGCTGCTTTTCAAAAAGATGGAACTGGGGCAGGCTTCCTTTTTGAGCCATTCTGTGCTACTGGGAACCTGGCAGGTGTCTGAGAATACTGAACACAGATATCATTCCCCTGCCTCCCCCCACCCCACATTGCACGAGCTGTCTCTTGGATCGTCAACTCACCCTTGCAATTAACATGTAAGGTAGGCCCATATTATTTGTCTCAACTGGCTAGAGAGCGATGTGGTTATATTTTGTAATAAGAATGGCTGAGGAGAATGGAAAATTGCTTTTCTTGGATTCACAAAAAAGTGCCTTTTACAATGTTTTTGTTTTGTTTTCAGCAAATGCTTTTGCTATTTTCTTCTTGCTGTTTAAAGGGGCTGCTTTCACCAGAGTTTTTAAGATGCTTGACACACATCCGAAAGCAATCCTTTTTGAGCTCTCATAATTTGTTACATGCGTTACTCCCCAGTGACATTATCTATGTAGATTGCTCTCTAAATACATACAAAACTCAATAATGATCACAATAATGGCAAATATCTTTACTTGACTGCACAGTAGAAGTGAGAAAGGGTGGAGGCAGATACACATTTTCAGTTTTTAATATAAAGAAAAATTAGGTTGGGGCTTTAATATTCTTTTGCTTATGCTTCAATAAGTACATTCATGAAAGTCTTAATCTGTAAAGACCTTGCACAGATAAAATAAGCATAATTTGTTATTATCAACCTCTGTATGGGGGAATCTCCTACCCAAGCTTTCTTCTTCATTTATAGCTGTCTGCTTTTGTTTGTATTCAGGCTTCTTGTTGGAGTCATAGTCAATGCTCTACTTCATAGGAACATTTGTTTGGAGGAACTACATGGAGTGTATGTGGGTATAAGCACATGCTGTTTGGGAGGCAGATACTGCACGATGGCTGGGATTCTGTCGATGAATCTGCAAGGTTTGTGTAACTTGCCACAGCTAATTGTGGCCAACTGAAAAAGTACAGGGCATACCCTGGTTACAGAGTTGGATATGCAACCAGGCATGTGAGTGAGATGTGGCTTTGGCATGTCATCCATTAGCTGTGACAAGCTACAGAAGCTTTTCGCAAACAGCAATAGGATTCTTGACTGTATGTCTCCCACCTTTGATCACAGGCTTAGACATTCCTTTGCTCCACACAATGTCAAACCAAATCAGGCAAACCAAATCAAAACAAAAATTCATTTTCACACACTCTTTTCAGGTACGTCTGTCACCAGGTTCTTTATCAGAGCCAGCTCTCCCTTCTGTCAGTGTACAGAAGGCTCGTCTAGAACTCTATCAGTACTGGTGAACATCTTGTTTACAAGACAATATTATTTTATTAATTACAGGATTACGATGCCATAAGTAACTCCTTGCCAGCCTCCAGCACATGACAACCTTGTTAGTTACCTTTTAGAAACAGTTGTATACCACAGATTTAAGTTGTACCTACATACACAATCTCCCCCTTGCACCAGTCTTTGTCACTCGTTTCATAATTCCCATTTGTTTCTCTCAATCCCAAAATCCTAACTGAGGCTCAAACTAGAAACATTAATTAAAAACAGAGCTCTGTCGAGAGGTATCTCTGTTTATCCTAGCATGAGCATGCCTCCCACCTTGTGGGGCAAATTACCTTGATTTTGTTTAGTAATTGATCATCCAGAGGTAAACAGGGGCTTCATTTGCAAGTCTGATTGCGAAGGCACAGAACTTAAAAAGAATTCTTTGTCTGGAAGGAAAATGTTGCACTAGCAAGAAACATGCCTTTAATGTGAATTTTGACTCTGAGTCACTCAAACTCACTCACATCACACAATTCTGAACAGACCTCCCCCTCATTTTCTCACTGAATCTCCATCTAGATCCAAATACATGCTCCCTGCTGGACATTCCACACTTGTCAATCAGTCTTCATACACACTTCTAATATTATTTATCACATTATATTACTGTATAAAGACACAACCTCTGTCATAACTTATGTAACATGACACACATCCATAACCAGCTGAGAAAGTGCACAAGGAATTCTGTTTCTATGTATTTTGCCCTTGTATTTGAATTAGGGCATTAGTGGGGAAAAAACTGATAAACCTCCAAATGAAAACATAGGGGGAGCCATGTTGGATCAGATCAAAGCCCTATTTAGTCCAGTATGCCATTCCCATAGTGGTCCAGCAAGTACCTGTAGGAAGCCGTAAGCAGGAGATGCTTGATTTATTTCCTGAACGCAATAGCATCTTCACATGTGTACTCCCCAGCTACTGGTATTGAGAGGTATTTTGCCTAATGACTAGAACGTATAGCTTATACCATTTATAGCCACAATCTTAAAAATATATCTTTATCTTCCATATATACACTCAAAATCTGCAATCAATGTAAGCATGCATTCATTTTGATACATGTACGAACTTGCTTAATGGTATTCCAGGAACTCATGTTGGTATCCAGAAAATAAAGTGTACTTACACCTCTTATTTCACGGTTGAAATCATTTCTGTCTAATAGATTGCACTATTACATAACATTATCTGCAACTACATTGTTTCTTCTAATGTAATCTAATATAATTGCAATGGTCTCCAGAGAAACCATGTAATATCATGCTTCCAAGGGAGAAAAATAGTAATTACCATTTATGTAATGCTGTAGAGATATATAAAGGAATTATGCAGACATTGACTGACTGGGTGCAACATCTTGTAGTAGAGATAATTAAAATATTGGAAATGGGTGAAAAGTCCACAGACAGTTAAAGACAGCTGGGGAAAATGTGCACAGTGAGCTGTCAGCAAAGGCAGAGAGTTAAGAGTGTGAAAGAAGCTGTGAATTTGGTTGTTTAAGTAAATGGCTCCATAAGTATCAGTTTTTGAACCTGCAGTTCTGGATAGAATTATACCTGCATTGAGATGTAGAACGAGGTAGTGTCTATCCAGCATACACTACAAGTTCAGAGGCAGTTCAGCTGGTCATCTGGTGCATTTATAGAGGCTGAGTCAGCCTGATGTAAAAGGAAGAACAGAAAATAATTTTAAGGTTCTTGGTTTCTCTGGCAAGGTCCTGAAAAAGAGAAAAAATGGTTGGAGAGAACCCCCGCACATAGGTAATTTGCAAATATAGGTAAGAGGTTTATAGGAAAAGAAAGAAAGAAAGGAAAAGAGAGGTCTTGCAAGATGGAGTGCAGGTGGTCGGAGACCAATACAAACAGCTCAAAGGTTACAGAAGTCAATACATACTTTATACAGTTCTTTATCAGAACAATGAAATAAATGATGCTGTTACCCTATATGCCTTTTGAAGTTGTTACTGTTGCCACAAAAAGGCACCAGGAATATGGCCTTAGCAATGCCCTGGTCATATTTCGACAACTGTAGCCCTTTTGATAATACAAAGGCACACTATAAATACAATCACACATATTTTGCATGTTACTATTGATATAGTGTGAATGGTAAGCTGACTTATCCCTTATCTTGTGTTGATATTGTTACTTCCCCTCTGCTGGCTTCTCGGTTCTGATCCTTGGCCAGACTGTTCTCACGCGTCTGCAAGGCTACACATGTTTTTAGACCTTGTAGTTGTTGTCTTCCAGTTTACAGGGTCTTATGTTCCTGAGAGATGCTTTCTGGGTGAGCTGATTCTAAGTTTCTATCATTAGTAAGGCTTAATAGGCAATTGCATTATTGGAAATAAATGGTTGTTAGAAAGAAATGGTAGTAATATATAATATGTTCAACAAGCCCATAGAAAGTTCAGTACCTCTAGTAAAAAAACATGAGACAACATTCAATCCACTGCAAGTCTGCACACAAACATAAGACTGAATCTAGAAGAACCGCTAATATGAACAGAACTTGTACATCTCAACTAGCCTACACATCATGAAGTTCAATAGAACCTGTCAGATCAAAAAGACTCGCCTCTTCAGACTCATTGTCCTCTCCACATAGAGGGGAGGTAAATAATGATGGAGGCCAGATGTTTGATCTACAGATATAATTAATACACAATTATGATGTCTCATTTCTATAACTCTTGTCAATGAGTTGCCCTTCTGTTTGCTTGTTCCTTCTCCTAATTAGCCTCCCACCAGACTGCATCATCATTCTGGGTAGAAACTGCGTGGCCTATAGGCTATATGCCTAAATACGGACAGTCAAAGCCCAGAATTTTGCATAATCTTATTTTATAATTTAATTTTATTCCTCCCCTGCATCTTTTAACAACTCAAAGAGCCTTTTAAAAAAAGCAGAAGTGACCTTCTTCTCACAAAGAATGGGTCAGGTACAAGGCTTCATGTCTGCTCATCCTGATCTATCTTTTCTCATTTCCATGGACCATATCTTTTCCCCTCCAAATTTTTATTTGCACATCTGCTTGCTTTCTCAAATTCCTCAGTCTTTATTTTCCTGGTCCACACTTTTTCTACCTCTACACCTCCCATGCCCTTCTGCTATCTTATCTCACATGCTAACAAAGCACTTCAGCTGGTTATTGACAGACTCTTCACTACCATCAGCACTGGTACCACCATCAAATCTTGTAATGTGCTATAATCTTTTACCATGACTTTCTGAAATGCCCATCCTCTTTTGCAAATGCCTCCCTTGTTCCTGTTGTGTAATCTGTTCCCTGTGTTGCTGGATTTAAAGTCAAAAACCCCTTTGTTTACTTTCAAAAGAAACTTGAGAATAGACAATTCAACCTCATTTGATGGCTGTTGTTACAGAACTGCCAGGAAAGATGCAATTAAACCTACTTACGTTAAATGATCCAGCTTTGTATTAGGAATAGTAAAGCAAATGGCAAATCTCTTAACTCTTAAGTCAATTTAGCAAGGATTAGACCCCTGGAGAGGGAAATCTTCTTAAAATAGTGGAGAGCTTTCTCCTGCCATTTTAGCAGGGAAATATAGGGGAGTCATCCCTCCCACCCATGCTTTATCAAGATTTTTTCAGACATGTAGTTTCATCTTTTCCTCTCTGGAACAGACCGAATATCTGACCTAAGCACATCTTACAGCTCACCATGAAATTCAGGTGCAAACAAGAGATAAGAAGCTACTGCCTACTGAATTCCTAAAAGTTTTATGTTTATAATTTTATCTACTAGGGCTGCATGCTGTAGTAAAATCGTTGGGAGCCATCTCAGTAATAATGCAAAGGTATGTGTTTAGGTTTCAGAAGGTTAGAAGATGGAAGGCAAATGTTTTAATATGAAAAGATATTCAACATTCAAGGTTTTGCCCTCCTCCCAATCAGGCATCCATCCTGGTGGAATAAACAGTCTTCAGAAGAAAGAGAAAATTGTGTTTTCCCACCTTATTCCCCATTAAAAGAGAAATATTTGAGGAACATCTTGGCAAATTTGTGATCTGCCTTGTTGATTTAAATAATACTTACTGCATTCTTCTTTCTTCATAATGTGGCTTTCTTGACATGATGGCACATCTCAGTGAAGAATTATCAATTCTTGTGAGATTTCTCACCTCTAGGGAGAGAATGATATGGGACACTTTTTTTCTCATCAAGGTCTCTGTAATTTATGCAAAATGTCTCTATGAAAAAGTACACAGAACAGCAAAATACATGTATGCACATACAAATTCCCAGCAAGTGTAGAACTGGTTGATTGTTTAGAAAAAACACATCCTCCTTTAATACTTGTGTCCATTAAAGAAGCATCTCTCCTTAAGGTCTTCTACCTGTGTCACCTGTTCTTCTCAAGCTGTGTTGTTGAGGGTGACCACCTCAAGGGAGGCCTGAAAAATGACTGCTAGGAACTGTGCCTTCTCAGTGGTGCCCACAATGCTCTGGAACACTTTGCCTGTAGACATACTCCCTCCCTCCCAACCTTCAAGAATCTTGTTAAAACTGAGCTCTTTAAAAAAGCCTTCAAGCATCTCCTCCACCATGATACTTTTGTTGCCTCTTTATGTGTAAACTTTGCCTTTGTTTAGCTCTCACCATCAAGGTTTTTTCTTTTATTGGAATTACATGTTTGTGTGGTTGGGATGGGTGGGTGGGGAGCTCTTTTACTTTTGAACCACCCAGAGCAGTAGCTTGCCACTAGATAAATATTAATAATCATGTGCCGTCAAGTCTACTTTGTCTTATGATGACCTTTTTCAGGATTTTTCAGATAGATAATAATCAGAAGTAGTTTACCATTCCCTTCTTCTAGGGGTACCTTGGGACTGTGCAGCTTGCCCAAAGCAACACAGGCTGGCTCTACTCATAGGAGACAGAGAGGGGAATCAAACTCCCAACCTCTGGCTCAGCAGCCAGATACCTAAGTCACTGAGTCAGCCAGCCAGCTTGCCACTAGATGTGCAGTATATATGTAAATGTCATAAATAAATAAATAATAAATGAAACTCTATGCAACAAAGCAGCATCCATTGATCATTTTTATTTAATGTGTGCAAGAATAGTTCTCATTCTCTTCCCTTGTTGACAGCCCCACAAAACAGGTTACCATCTTGATGGAAGAGGAGAATAATTTCATAACTGTACTCATTTCAACTCAGATATACATACTTAAATGTGATTTCTGTTAGTACAGAAATGAGGCTGAATGGACTTACTATGAGTAAAGACATGTGGAACTACTACAGATTAGTAAATAGGCTGATTTTTCCACTGTTGCATTATGTTTTTGAACAATTGTCAACAAAGGATGGAAGTGAAATTTAAGCCATGGCATTTTTTCACAGTTCTGGTGCCAGGTCTGAAGAAGAGAAGGGCCCTGCTTACTGGTAGGCTGCGCACATACGCAAAAACCCAAATGTTCCAGAGTTTCTGCTAGTATGTAGAGCCTACACATGAACAACATCTTTCTTCTTTTCAGGCTCTGTGCTGAAACCATGAGCAAAGCAACAACAAAGGTTGTGGGGCAAGGGCCCCCTCTCTGACCATGTTCAGAACAGCGGCTAGTTTATTGTCTGACAAGAGCACTTGCAGCATTCCTCTTCTCCATTTCATTTTCACAACATTCCTGTGAGATGGATCAGAGCAAGTGAAAAGGACTGGCTCAGGGTTACATAGTGAGCTTTCTGACTGAGTTGGGACAAGAACCTGGATCTCTCAAGTCCCAGTTTAATCACAACACCATTGCTCCCCGTTTTGCTCATGATATTCTCTTGTGTCATGCAAGTTAGAAATTACTATTGATTACTTGTGCCAGTTACCAGTGATGCATAACTGTGAAACCTGAGGCCTAGCCAGATCTTATTTCAACATATGGAAATGTGAGCTGTGTGAAATTGCCATACATTGTTCTTAGAATCATAGAATAAATGAGTTGGAAGGGGCCTATAAGACCATTGAGTCCAGCCTCCTGCTCAGTGCAGGAATACAAATCAAAGAATGGCTGTTGAAATTTCTCTTGAATGCCTCCAGTGTTGGAGCACTCACCACCTCTCCAGGTAATTGGTTCCATTTCTGTACTGTTCTAAGAGTTGGGAAGTTTTTCCTGATCTTCAACCGAAATCTGGCTTCCTGTAACTTGAGCTCATTGTTGCATGTCCTGCACTCAGGGATGACTGAGAACAGATCCTGCCCCTCCTCTGTATGACAGCCTTTCAAATATTTGAAAAGTGCTATGATGTCTCCCCTCAGTCTTATTTTCTCAAGGCTAAAAATGTTCAGTTCTTCCAGTGTTTCCTCATAAGGCTTGGTTTCCAGTTCCCTGATCATCCTTGTTCCCCTATGTGTTCTCTTTTCCTCTTATCTCTGTTAAGGAATTATTTAGAACAGTACAAGCAATAACAGAAGGAGGCCTGCTGAGGGTGGCAGTGGAGTGGATCCTTATGACTGAAGCAGAATGTCACAGCTGCCTCGGAGAAGAATCTAAAGGGTCCCCTCCCCATTGTGTTATCAATGACAGAAAAGATTTCAGATAGTTCTGGTGTGACAAAGCCTAACATTTTTATGGAAGCCTCATTTTTTTAAAAAAATCTGTTCTTCAAAATTAATGAGCGCACCTGTTCTGTCTTGAGAAAGAAAGCTCTGCTTGTCTTTAACCTCTGGTGAGTTAGGAAAATGAAGCCATGTGGCTTAATGAAGCAGGGCTGAAAATGGCTTTTAATCCTTAACTATCTTGCAGCTAATGCTAACTTGCAGCTCAAGCTCTTATCAGGGTTCATAGGGAAACCTCCTAATTGGGGATCCAAATGGAAAATACATGGCTAGTGTTGTCTTCATAGATTAGTCAGCAGGAAGGATTAGACTTGGTTCCAGCCAGCAGGAGCCCAGTGTTCCCTTGTTGGTGTTTTGTCCTTGTTTGAGAAAGTCATATAACAAATGTTGTTGTCTAGCTGTGGAGTGGTGCGTGGACTGATTCTCAGACTTCTGTATCTTATGTCCCACCAAACACTCTTTCTAAGAACCTGATTCCTACCCTCAATAGAAAAATAACACATTTTCTGATCAGGATATTTATAAGGCATTCTGTTAATTTTACTCACACTGATCTCATCTGATTGTTGAAAGCTAAGCAAGATCAGGCTTGGTTAGAACTTGGATGGGGGGCAGCAGATAACACTGCAGAGGTCTGATAATGCTAGGGAACAGTCCTATCTGAATCCTGGAACACCTGCTGATCACCAGCGTTTGCAGTACTGAACAATAGTCCTGTGTCCATTTGTTTCTTTGAGGAGCAAGGAGTATTATGGCTTAAGAAACATCGTGTGTCTCTTATTACTAGCTTGCCAAAGCTCAGAGATGGAGAATATATGGTGGCAGTAGATGACATGTGGCATGTTCAGGAGAACATGGGGACAGAAGAAGAGTTAATTCTTAGTAATTGCTATAATAACCTTATACCCCATCTAGAGTATTTGTGTGGAAACTGTTGAGGTGGGATTTCTATCACTGGTTGAGAACCACTGTTTTCAATCTTACTTGAAGAGATAATAGGGTTTTAGAACTCCCCCCCCCCCCCTGCTGCTTTACGTTCTACAACCAGCAATCTGCTCAGATTCAGAATGTGTTATTCAGATTATGGGAAAATTTCCATGTGTGTCTTCAGTTTTGAATAACTGTTCAAGCTGTCCTGTTGTGCACATTTCACGAGAGCTTCCTAGAAGATTTCAATGATTCAGTGGTAAGATCAGTGTGCTTACTTTCTGAAGACTTTTGGTTCATGTTACAATTGATTGTATGCTGTGTGGCAACTTTCAGAGTGCCTGTTTGAGACTTAGCCTCTACTTAGTCCATAAGGCAGTGGAAGTCAGAGGCTGCTGTACACAGTTCTGTCTTGGTGAGCATTCCTTCATCTGTGTCTATCATTTGCATATACATCTAAGCAGAGTGGAATCTGGCATCAGGTACATAATTTGGTTTTCCCCTCAGCTCTTGCTTTTTCAATTTTTTCTGGCACTTGTCATTGTGGGGATAAAACTGAATTATGGCAGTGAGAGTGAATCTGAAGTAATAAATATAGCCATAAGAAAAAAAAATAGATGGAATATATGTCAGCTGTCAAACATGACCAGGACCTTGTTCAGCCTCGAACGGAGAATCCTGCTGTGTTCAAGCAGCAGGTGTTCTGTAGACTTCCTCGCCTCTCTCCATGTTTCACAAAATATGTGATCTAAAGTAAGCAAATAGATGAAGATAGTTTTTGAGAAGACTATACAGCAAGCTGTATACTCCATACACTGATTTACTGACATTGTTGTTTCTGAGATTGTGAAACAAGTTGATGCCTGTGAAATTTGACCTGCCACCAGCTTGATTCGCAAAGGTTCATATTGGCCTAGTAGTGGGTAGAGAAGGGTAACTGTCAAATTTGCAGATTGTCCCAGTGGTGCATAAGAAACTTTCTGAACTGTTAAGATTGGAAGTCTTGTTACCACTTTTTGAATTCCAGCCTCTGTGAGAATCTGCACTTCTCCATTCCCTGAAGGATAAATGCAAAGGATGAACTCTTTCTGAATGAAGCTGCTGAAGCTACTTTTGGCCTCGAGTGAACCAAAAGATAATGGAAATATCTTAGAATCTTCCTAGTGAAAGATGTAAAGAACTGTAAAAGTTCAGCTGCCTTTAAAAAGCATTAGAGTATTTGGAAGTATTCTGGAATAAGCATGCATACCATTTTTTCGATGACTGAAAGTTCTCCTAGGTTTGAAATTTTTGAATGATCTTCCATTCTCTAGAACAGCAAGACACAATTAATTTTTGGCTTGAATCAAGGACACATAATTGCTAACCATTTGCCACATGGAATTTACTTTATCAATCATTTCAGAGCTTTGCAAAATAGCATTTTGGACTACAACTCCCAGATCAATGGTGACCATGCTGGTTGGGACTTTTGCTAGTTGTAGTCCAAAAATAATGTTTCCATAAGCCTTTAAGCTGGTTCCTGGGGGGCAACAAAGAAGATCAAGCAGCACTTCAAAAATATCCCACTCTGTATCTCAGCTTTGTGTATAGTAGGGCAGTTGCTCATTGGCTGAATTTTCATTCATGCTGCACTTCAGGATATAGTGGAAGGACTGTATTTGAGAAGCTCCTTCACTACCATCTGGCAGACATTCCTTGTTTCTAATTTCAGACAGATTTGCTCATTTGTGTTTCTTCCCCATCCTTCCTTAGGTTTTCTTGTTGTACAGGAGTCAAACTGTAAACAACAGGATATCATTAGAAGCTGAAAATCCATTAGTGTTCAGGCTGACCTTTATGATACAAGTGCAATTCAGGAAGCTATCCATAAAGCCTGTGTTTTCAACTGCAGACCAATCACAAAATGATACAGCTAATTTGCAGACTGTGGGATGTGTGAAAAGTAATATTCAAACATTCTGGAGCTGAAGGAATTCCCTTTTTTAATCATAGGCTATCTGTAGTGTATAGTTTGGCTCCCAAAGTTCTTATTTTCATTGATGCAAAAACACGTAGTAGACAAATGCTATGGATGTTTGCATTGTGATTAATTTCTTAGAGATCATTATCCATTGGCAGCATGGATTCACTGCCATGTTCTGTTCTAGGCTTTACCTCACATGTGGACAACCCATGAGTTTCCTGTGTTGCCCATTGGTAGGGTCCACATGTCTTCCACAATTCTCATACATGCCATCCCTGCTGCAATTGTATTGGGAAAGAGGGCATGGCAGAATGAGTCTGCTCAGGTATCCCAGTTCTCCAGTGAAGTTAAGCTTCCAACAAATTAGCTCTATTTGGTTGCTACTAAATTGAAAGTATACTTTCAGTAGATACAGGGAAGTGCCTCAGACCTGCCTATTCTTCTTCTAGTTTCACCTTTCTTCTATATTGGAGGAGAACAGTGAGTCTAGAGAGATGAGACAGAATGCTGATTTTCCAGTGTTCCAATTCATGTGTTGAGCACCTGTGGATAGCGGAGACTCTCCCCTTCAGACTTGTCTCTCTCCACATGTAAGAGTGGCAAAACTGGGCAGAGGCACAGATTTAGAATACTTCCCTTAGCAGTATTAAGCAAGTACAATTTAGTAATGACTGATTAGGGCTTTCGTGTAATGGCCATTTGGTGTGCTGTTGGCAACATACTTGAAATGGAGATGACTGCCCCTCAGGAGAGTCATCCCCACATGCTGTTTTCTTCTTGAAGACTATGCATCACCCCACAATGAGCTGAATAGGCAGGTGAGGGTCAATGTGCTTCTACTGTTGTGTACCTATGTGCAGATATAGGGGGGTGAGGGAGTGTGCATATGCAGTGGAATGAATCTATTTGCATACAAGCATGCATATGTGCACACACATGATTGTGTGGTATCCCAACCCACTGCCTATCATTACATGTGGCCCTTGGAAGCAAAATGTTTGTCCCTCCCTTTTATATCTAGCCCCACTTTTAGAGGGGAAGTCTGACCAGCAGCTGGTCCACTCTATGTCTTAGCAAAAGTCCTAAAATTTAATAAATTCTTGCCTGGAAGCAGAATTCCTATTTCTTGTGAATTCATGTGTCACACTAATTATGAATGTGTGCTTCTAACCCATAAGACCCATTGCAATTGTCACCTCAACCATGAATTATTAGGCGGCTGCCATTTTACAAATCTTATATGAAGGCACACATACAAAGTGATGATGAAAAAAAAAAGAGCGACCTATCTTACAGGTTGTTTTCAGACAACTGAGATGAGAAGTGACTGATGTTATATTTTGCAAATCTAAAATCATGCCCCTCTAAAACATGAGAGAGATTTCAGTGGACATTAAGGGGGCAGGAGAAACATAAGGGACTGGAACAAATAAGGTGAGTGTTCATGTCCTCAGAAATCAGGGATGGGGAGGGATAATCAGCTTGAAACTTGACGTACGTTCATTTCTTTTTGCTTTTGTTTTAGAGTTGAATACACAGCCTTAAATGGATGCATCTCTGGACATATCCTTAGAAATGCAGGAAGTTATTTTAGCCTTCAGTTGCCTGATTTGCAAAGCAAACTGTGGGCAGGCACATTTCTCATAGTTCAGTGGGGCTTATTCCTAGGCAAGTGGGTTTAGGATTGCAGCCGAATTCACTTTGCAGAAATTTGGCTGTCTGAAGAATTTATTCCGGTCGACCTAATTATTTTGAAGTTGCATGGTGCAATGTGGGATATCATCTGGATGATTCAATTTTATTGCCAGGCTGATGAACAGAATCTCCATTTTGCATGACAATGAAATGCTGTGATTTTCTGTTTGTATGAAACATTCTGTTTTGCATAATCTTTCTCATTGTAGAAATGGGCTAGTGTAGTATGTAGTTCATTTCAATTATTAGACTGTTATTCCTCCCATAAGGCCAATGGCAAATGCTTTCTGTTGTTATGCAAAATATTGTTGATTGAATCTAGCAGCTGTTCATTATTACAGCAGAGATGTTGCTCTTAGCCTTAATTTTGCAACACTTCACATTGTTTGGCAATCATGAAAGCACATTTCCTGTGTGCTTTAAGTGAGAAATAGACAGTTTCAGATGGTTTCTTAGCCATTTTATTAAATTGCTTTCATTTGTTCAGTGTTATTCTCTTTACTTCCAAAGATTTTTTCTTAACGTAATGTATATTGACTGCATTTTCATTAAACATGGATTTGCTTTAATTACATGGGGATGCCTAAAATGATGACTTATGACTTTTTGAGACACCGCATGTTGATAACTAAACACAAAAAGTCCCTAGCAGATAACACTTGGAAAAATTAAGGTTCTGTCCAGAGTGCTGTCTATGAGATACAGTAACTCTGTCAATTTGTTGTAATTTTTTTGATACCTTGAGCATTAACACATCAGAACTGTGGTTCTATAGCATTGGGAGAGCCTTCCTGGGAGCTGTAGGATGTTCTGGATATCCAACTTCAAGGGTGGAATGAGAAACCCACCATTAGAATACCCCCTTCTACTGTCTCTCCATATGATGTTTCGATCGCTGGCAAGGCATCGCCTTTGGCCGGCGTAAGCGATCCTTGCTGTACACCCGGGATAGAGCGAGGCTGCGTTAAGCCTCACGAGACGTTGTGCGAGAAGCGGGAAAGCCCTGGGTATTTAAGGGGCTTTCCCTCTCGCACTGCCCTCTTCCTTTTTCGGGCTGTCGGAAGGAGAGGATCACGCTGTCTGGCTCGTTTCGTCGCTGCGTCAGCTCTTCGTGTCAGACGGGAGGGAAGCATTCGGCTCCCTCCCCAGGTTTGGATCTGTTTAGCCTTTGTGCTTAGTTCTCTTACTGACTGTTATTCGTTCAATCAAGTTGATTTTGTTTAACGCAATTTTCTTTAAATACATGTTCTGTTTAATAAAAAAAAATGTTGTTCAAGGTGCAGCGGTGGCGCGGTTCACGCCGCTGCGCCGCGTCAAGTAAGGCAATTTTGCCTTAAGCAGTTCAGGTAGTTGATTGTATTTGGGGAAGGCGAGGAGGCTTGCTTTTGACCCGATTGAGGACGGAAGTTTTAAATCAAGAATAAAGGAAAGAGACATAAAGGGGGAATAGAAGGAAGGTAAAGGGGGCTGAGTGGGTGTTTCTTTAACCCGTCGCTGTTAGTTTGGGGCTTGATTGTTTAGGTAATTGTGTTTATTATTTTCTTTCCCCCCTGCACCATTTTTAGTTCTGTTAGCCTTTAGGCTCGGGCTGCCTTGCCTGTAGTTTTTGCCTTCGCGCCATTTTCTTTTCGCGCCATCTTGTTTTCTGGGCGCCATTTTGGGGTTCAAAATTTTGTGTCAGATTTAACGGCTGCGAGCCTAAGGCACTGGTAGGCTCAGTTTGCCTATTGTTTAAAGTGCTGCTATAAGAATAATAAAAAAAATAGGAAGAACAATCTGAGCTGAATAGAATTGATTACATGAGTAGATTAGAAGAGGTAAAGGAAAATAAGAAGGAATAAATAAGTAAGTCAAAGTAACAATATTAACAATAATAAATAAATAATAAATAAATATTTACTAATTAGATATACATTAAAAAATTTGTGGAAATAATAAGCCAATTACTTTAGTCTAAATTGTTTTCAGCTAATTAATAATTACATAATTCTTATTTCATTATTTAGTGGACGAGGGTTAATTACTGATAAAACTAAATAGCCAATTACTTTGAGTTTATTCGTGGAGCATATATTACGGTACATTGGTTTTAAAATTAAAAATTCAACAAACAATTAGTGGATTGTGAATTGATTACATTTAACATTGTCTAAAGTTAACAAAAGTGCCTTGTGCACAGTATATTAGGAACAGCTGTTTGTTTTGCTAGCTGTTTAATAGCACCTGGAAGGTGTGGAGTTGCATGCCCCAACTGGGGGCTGCCTGCTGAATAGCTCAGTGGTTTAGGTCCTTGGCCGTGCTTTCAGACCTGGACTTGTGACCCTGATAAGTAATTGTTTTTGGTGGTGACTTTTCTTAGCTTGCTGTCACCAGTAGCAGATATGGCCTCGAAAAAGGGGCACAGGAACAAAAAAGGTAAGCAACCTGCGAAGAAAAGACAGGTACCCCAGGTGTCCCCACCTCAATCCTCCTCGGATGAGGAATCCTGGCCTATATGGCAGGAGCTGCAACAGAAGATTTCGGCTTTGGAGGCACAAAGGATGGCTAGGCAATCGCCCCTGCCTAGCGAGTCCCTACCACATAGATCAGCCAGGGAGTCGAAGGGCCTTAAGAAAGCTAGACTGAGATCCATCGCAAAAGATCTAATGGATAGGTTTAATTCCCTCGAGTCTGCCCAGGTTATGGAGTCTGCGGCCATGCGTGATGCGGATGAGGCGTCGGGACAGTCAAAGGCATGTAGCGTCGAGAAACGTCGTGCGTCTATGCCAGTTGTGGCCGAGCCTTCATTTATTTCTCCAGAAGGGTTTGAAGAGGTGGAAGAAGCTGGACCCAGCATTCCTCAACATGTTGAGGACTCTAGCGTAGCCACAACATCTTCAGGTGAGTCGGCCTTTGCACAAGGCATACAGACACTGTTAGCTGCTTGGCCTTGGGCCGGCAGTATTCCACTAGGCTACAACGCAAACACACCCCACACATCCATAAACATGGGGTTACCTAGCGTGGCTTGGCCTTATGCCAGCCCACACTTTAGCGCCTGTGGCTTACCGTATGTAGCCACACCTCCACAGGTGCAAGCTGAGAACATGTTTGGTACAGGGTATTGGCCTTACCCAGCTGTTCCCAATACTGGCTATAATTCTATTCCCCTCGGGGCACTGCCCTATGGGGATTATTCTATGCCTCTAGGAGATCATTTAACTCCTACAATAAAGGAAAAGATTTGAAAGGGCGAATACGTTGACAATACTTGATTTCCTTTTTTCTTATATATTTTTTTCTTTTTTTCCTTTTTTCATCTTGAATAATTTGTCTATTGATGTTTAAAATTTTTTGTTATATTTTATGTGTTGTTATATATGTTGGAAGCCGCCTAGAGTGGTCGTTCGACTAGATAGGCGGGGTATAAATGCAATAAATAAATAAATAAATAAATAAATAAATAAATAAATAAATAAATAAATAAATAAACAAATAAATATTTGACCTTCTGAATAGAAAGATTGACAAGAAAGAGCTGGACAAGGAAGATGAGAGGAAAAAAGAGAAACGCCGAAGGAAGAAGCCGGATAGGACCTGGGCCAATTGGCTTCCGGGATTTCTCATTTACGCAGGTGTATTGGTTAAGGCCCAACCATGGAGGGCTCAAGCCCTCTTTCAATACCTTGACATCATTTATAGGGCATACACGGACTTTGCCGGCCAGGCTTGGCTGTTGTACGATCAGGCGTTCGAGTGCCATTCAGCCAAACCTATGCTGGGACAAGCCACAGCCAGGTCTGTGGCTTCAACATATGACCCCTGCTAGGCCAAACACGGGGGAAAGGTTTGATAGCGGGCATCTAAATAGGAAAATGGCCACCACTACAGTTCCCCGCCTTGGCGCGGGGCAGGCGGTTCAACCCCGCCTGTTCTGCTTTCAATACAACATTAAGGGACTATGCACCAAAAAGCCATGCAGGTTTAGACACGAGTGCCTTACTTGTGGGGGGCAACACCCAAATATACACTGTTTTAGGTCCAGTGCTCACCGGCAAGACAAAAATAGTGGGAGCTCAAAGAAACCCAATAGCGGGGGCGGTAACCCTGGAAAAGGGTCCCAGCCCAAGTAAAACAGGTTTTAGAAGGTTGGTTGAGGCTTTACTCTCGTAGGGAAGATGCCTCCTATTTAAGGTTAAATAGGTTTTAAGCACGGATTCAGGATTCCAGCCGTGGGTGAACGGATTGCGTTCATCGCACATAACCTTAAGTCAGTAGTGGGTATGGAATCCATAGTTCAAAGGAAGATTGATAAGGAAGTGAAGGAGGGCCGAGTCCTGGGTCCTTTCTCTTCGTTGCCCTTCGAGAACCTACATGTCTCTCCACTGGGTATAGTCCCTAAGAAGGCTCAGGGAGAATACCGGCTGATTCATCACCTGTCCTTCCCGGAGGGGAAGTCAGTTAATGATGCCATCCCTGAGGAACTGTGCACAGTTAGATACACATCATTTGACGAGGCGGTGAATATGGTTAGGAAGTGTGGTCTGGGGGCTGAACTGGCAAAGGTAGACATTAAATCGGCGTTCCGGATTTTGCCAGTCCATCCCCTTGATTTTAACTTATTAGGCTTCCAGTTTGGAGGCTCCTTTTATATAGACAGGGCTCTACCCATGGGCTGCTCAGTGTCTTGCGCCGCCTTTGAGAAATGTAGCACTTTTATTGAGTGGAAAATTAGGCAAAGGGTGCGTAGTAATTCCACGGACCATTACCTGGATGATTTCCTTTTCTGTGGGAAAAGGAACTCAGGTAACTGTAGATTCATATTAAATGCATTTCAAACGATGGCAAGCGAACTGGGATTGCCCCTAGCTGAGGAAAAAACGAAGGGGCCATCCACATCGCTAACTTTTCTGGGCATAGAACGTGACACGGTCCAGCAAATGTCAAGGCTACCCCAGAATAAATTGGTGGACCTCAGATCCAGGATAGATGGGCTGATGCTTAAAAGGAAAGCATCACTCAAAGAACTACAAGAGATAGTGGGGCATTTAAACTTTGCTTGTAGAGTAGTAGCGCCGGGAAGGGCGTTTATCAGGAGGCTATGTACAGCCATGGGGGGGGGGTCTTAGTCGACCTACCCACAGGACTAGGATAACTCGCGGTATGAAGGAAGATCTCACGGTCTGGAGACAATTTCTCGATAGATTTAATGGGATCTCCTTTTGGCGAGTTGATAGGTGTTTGTGAGCAGACTTTCAGGTGAATTCTGATGCGGCCGGATCCTTAGGATTCGGCATCTACTTTAGAGGTCAGTGGTGTTCAGGCACCTGGCCTGATGCTTGGCATCGGGACTGCATCACCAGAGATCTAACCTTTTTGGATTTTTTTCCAATTGTTGGTGCCCTCTGGCTTTGGGCTGAAGAATAGTCAAACTCAGTCGTCCGCTTCTGGTGCGACAACTTACATCGCAATCAGAGAGGGTAATGAGACTGGTTAGGGCTTTCACATTGCAGGCCTTGCAATTTAATGTATTGGTGCATGCCCGCCATGTTCCAGGCATTGACAATAGAATAGTTGATGCTCTATCACGTCAACAGATGGAGCTGTTCAGAGAGCTAGCCCCAGAAGCCAGGCAGCTGCCAGAAGTTCTTCCTTTGGAGGTCTGGCAGATTGGTGTCAAGAAGCGTCCAGAGCAATAGGTTTGGCCCTGGCACCCAGGACGAGAAAGGGTTACCTGGCCGTAAGTATAGAGTTTCAGGATTTCAGGAGGTCAATAGGGTTGGAGTCGGTTTGGCCGGCTCCAGTTGAGCATCTTCAACAGTTCATGGTACACCTTAATAGGAAAGGGCTGGGTCTGGGTACCATTCAAGGTAGGCTATCAGCCCTGGCCTTTTACGCTAAAGTAAATGGTCATAAGGACTTTTCAGGAGATTTCAGGATCTGAAAGGGACGTGGTGGCGCTGCGGGTTAAACCGCAGAAGCCTCTGTGCTGTAAGGTCTATAGATCTGCAGCTGTAAGATCGAATCCACACGACGGAGTGAGCGCCCATCGCTTGTCCCAGCTCCCGCCAACCTAGCGGTTCGAAAGCATGCAAATGTGAGTAGATAAATAGGGACCACCTCGGTGGGAAGGTAACAGCGTTCCGTGTCTAAGTCGCACTGGCCATGTGACCACGGAAGATTGTCTTCAGACAAACACTGGCTCTATGGCTTGGAAACGGGGATGAGCACCGCCCCCTAGAGTCGAACACGACTGGACAAATTGTCAAGGGGAACCTTTACCTTTTAAATGGTCATAAGGACTTTTCAGGAGATTTCAGGATTAGAAAAATGCTGGAGGAATGGTCTAAGGAGAGGGGCAGAGTGAGGGACTCACAAGTCCCAATCTCTCCTTCTCTTCTAGAGCACATATGTGAGCAATGGGTGCTCCTGTGCAGGGATGAGTATGAAAGGGTTCTGTTTAATGCAGCTTCCCTATTAGCATTCTTCGGGGCCCTTAGGATTAGCGAATTAGTTGCTGGAGGTAAGGCTGACAAATCTAGGTTAGCCTTACAATGGCAGGATGTTAGAGTATTGAACGATAGGGTAGAGATAAGGCCGATCAAATGGGTAAAGGAAGAAAATTAGTTCTGGGACAATGCAGCATTGCTTGCATATGCCCAGTTCGTGCCGTGAAAGCATATGTTGCTAGGCGGGGGCAAGAAGTAGGATATTTCTTCCAACATACTGATCAGTCACCTTTGACTAAGTATCAGTTTTGGAAACTGACTGACTTAGCCTTAACCAGGGTAGGTGTATCAGGCCTAAAGTTCGGTACTCACTCATTCAGAATAGGTGCGGCATCCACTGCAGCGGCCCTGGGTTACAGCCCAGAGGAGATTAAACAGTTAGGCCAATGGTCTTCTGCAAGTTATAGAAGATACATCAGGTCCTTACCTAACGTGTAGGTAGGGGCATGGTTTATGTCTTTACAGGTCCCCTTGGGCCCGGAAGGCGTTGGCAGATAGTGATCGTCGGCCATAGCTATGTCCACTGGGCAGAGCGCCATGCCGCTGCATCCCCATGGGGGAGCAATTTGGGGCTAGGGGCCCAAGCACATATCGCCTGGAAAGGGTTGAGAGGTATGCAGTGGATTCAGCTTTCCAGAATGATGGCATTCGGCCAGTCTCCACCAGATGTGCTCGTTGTCCATCTTGGAGGCAATGATTTGCCTGGAAGATCGGGTAAGGCTTTGATCCTGGACATTCTACATGACCTTAAGTGGATGAATGCCAGGTATCCCACGATGCAGATCTTATGGTCCAATATTATTCCTCGGTTAGCCTGGCGAGGCTGTGTGAGGACTGTTGCTGTTAACAAGGCTCGGCGGAGCGTTAACAGAAAGTATGTAGAGGCGTCTGCAGCTGTGGCCTTGGATCGGTGATCAGTCACCACAGGATCCAAGTTTCGAAACCCGAATTGTTCAGAAGTGATGGTGTCCACCTGTCAGATGCAGGTTTGGACATATTTTTGGAAGACATCAAAGGGGGCCTGCTTCTTGAGCTCGAGCGGCTCTGTGGCAGGCATGGGACATAGCATGGCTAGTCCCTATGCTGTGGCGGGTAGTGCGGAAATAACAGGTATTTTCGCTGTGTCCCAATTGTAATCTCAGGTAAGCTAACAGCGCATCCCACTTCCCAGCACTGCGGATTGTGCGATTACAATGTCTGTGGCGGGAGGATGCGCTGGGCCACTTCTGGACCAACAGTCATCAGCGAAAGATGGCTTGAGGTCTGGGGGTGTTTACTAGTGGCTGGCCATGTTCCTGCGGTCTGGAGACCACGGGAACTTGGGGTCGGGGACTCGCCCATTTTATTGATCAAGGGGTGTCGGCATACCCCTACCTTTCACCTGTTTCCGCACTACTGCAGGCCCCCTCTCTTTTGGCAATGGATTGCCATTATAATAATTGATGTTATCAATATGGGCCCATATTTAACCCACATCTTTGTCTCGCATCTTTATTCCGGGGTTGGGACAGCAATTGTACACTCCTTGTCTGTTGTCACATGCAGATGAGGACAGACAAGATGAATAAGAAGAGAGTGATTGGGCATTTTAGGACATGGAAGTATTGGAGCACGGAGGTGTGTTCTTTCTGAGGGAGAAAGATTCCCTGAAAAGGGAGCTTTCAAAAAAGGGAAAGCAAGTCATCTTCCTCAGTGAGCTTAGCATGCTGGGCAGTTGAAAGCACAGTACCATTGCCTCAGCAACTATTTCCCGGTACCTAAGGGAGTGAGCTACTATGACAAATTCAGCATCTTCCACTGTGACTAGCCTGTTAGGATTTGGACTCCCTCCTTCTGCCCCACAGTCTTGCCTCTTCATCTCTTACCCTCAGGAAGAAAGAGATGAGAGTAGTTGAGCTTGGCCACCTCTTGGTAAAGAGTGAAAAATCCTCCCCTCAACTTTCTCTCCTGTCCCTTCCCTACCTTAAGAAAGAGCACCACCACAGCTAGTAGAACCACAGCTAGTTCTGGCATAATTCAATACATCTTAATATTGTCTTTTTAGTGACGTAAGCTGCATTATGTCCTTTTAAGGAGAAAGATGGGGTAAAATATTTTTAATTAATTAATTAATGAGAAAATACAAATGTCAGTAACTCTCTATTTGAGAAAAGAAATTTCCCTCTCCATTAGCAAATTCCTAAGTTAATTGATTTTAATACATTCATTGGTATCATTGTATAAAAGGCACAATAAAAAGACTGTCAAGAAAAAAAGCACAGTATCCACCATTCATTTTTATGGGGAGAATAACATGGAAACCCTTCATCACCTGTAAAATATGGTGGCTAGAGTCACCATTCAATATATTAAGGTAAAGGAAGAAGATGACATTCGATGTTTGGCTACAGATATCGACAGAATCTGGCTTGCCAGCCACACTTGCTATATTTTAAAACACTACATGAGCACAGAGCATTTCGTTAAAATACTACATGAGTACAGAGCATTTTGTTTATTTATCCTTAAACAAATAAATGATATCATTTTAAAAAATTGTTCGTTAACCTCCCTCCAAATTTCTTATGCCATTCTGCTATAAATTGAACTTGACCTGCCTTCCAGTATTTAACAGTTAATACTCTAGCTGCTGTAAAGCATATTAATAGGTAGTTTAACATTTAATTGAGCCTTTGTTTTGGCAGTCTGAAACTGCTTACAGATTGTTCAGCTTGTTTAGTGTTTCATTACCATCACCGCCAAATGCACACACATGAATGTAGAAAGCTTTGGGGTTTTTCCCCTCTTTTGGGGTGGGGTGGAGTGGGAGTGTTAGGCAAGAATGAAAGGAATGAGCATTCTTTCTTTAAAAACAAATATCATGTAGGTAGTCACTGCAAGGACCAATTGTTCCCTAATGCAGTGTATGTTTATAAAAATAGCTTAGATGGATGCTCTGTGCTGATAGCCACAGGGCAAGTGGAATGCATGGACAGATTCTCATTTCTCTGTGAGTAAAAATGGGCCTCTTATTCAGAAATGACATAGATCTTTGTTTTAGAGAAAGACCTCATACTTGGCCAACTTCTGCTCCACCAAGAATGTGTCACCTAGGGAGGTTTTTGTCCCCCCTCTCCATTTCGCTTTCATTGCAACTGAATCAGAAAGATTCAGTTTTGCTGCAATGTGATTCGTAGCCTCTGAAATCACAATCAACTGCTCACACAGGGGCTATGGATTGATTCATGAGTTCACCATTTATACATGTTGTGATGTAAGATTTCAGCCCAAAGCACCCCCTTCTTTCCTTTCTTCCTCTGTTCCCATCTCTGCAATCCTTTTATGGTTTTATATGACAAAACTAGAATCAGGAAAGAGAAGGGAGGTAGTACTGACCTGTTCTGATGTGTGAATTATGAGGGGAAGGAATCCCAATTAGGGATGCATGGTATGTGTGTATCTCACAAGGGAAAACAGTTGGGACTTTGAAATGTGGATGTTATTGTGTGTGTGTGCATGCGCGCGCACACACACACACATGTGTCATATTGGGATTCTCTCCCCCCCTCCGCCCCTGCTCCATTCCAAGTGCTTTGTACCTTCAGCAGAAGTTCAGATGGAAAGATCATAGAGGGAGCCAAAACACTCAGCCTGAAAATAGGGAGAAAGATGGTGGTGGTGATGATCCCGATGTGTTTTGTGCATGCGCATTTGAAAGACTGTTAGAGAATGTTCCACAAAGGAACACAGTTGAGACTTTGAAATGTGTGCACACATGCACACAACACATTGGAATTCCCTCAGCTCCTTCTTTCTATTTTCAGGCTGAGTGCCTTGGCACACTCTACAATCTTTCCATCTTAACTTCTTAGAAAGATACAAACCACTTGGAAAAGGTGAGGTGGGGCTCCCAATGTGGCGTGTATGTGTGCGTGAATGCATTTCAAGGCCCTGACTGTTTTTCCTTATTGATACGTTTGAAATCATGCCCCAGCTGTTTACATAATTTTACAAGAATGTCCGCAGGGGAAAAATCCCGACTGAATTCTTCTGACTGAAAAGAAATAGAAGCCCCCTAGAGGCTGAGGAAAAAAAGCTGCTTTGGCAGCAAAAAGGTCTGGAAAGAGTCAAATCAGTCTTCGTGTCATGCAGATAGTAAAAAAAAACAACGTCAAATTCACTCATTTTATAGGAGCAAATCCCACCATATATGACCATGTAATGCCGTTTCTGCAGTAAAATACAAAAGCAACACACTTTCCATTGCTAGTATTGTTTACTGCAGAAATGGGAAATGTGTGGTCCATGGATTGTATATTTATTTATTTGTTTATTTATTTCTCATTTAAAGCATTTATAATGCCCTGGTGGTGGTGTGGCAGTGGCAGTGGTGGCAGTGGCACACCATGAGAAAGATAAGCCTCTCCCTCCCCAGGCGTGAACTGAAAATCGAACCAGTTTGCAGTTGGGTTTTCTGGTTGGTTTGTGGTGGTTTGTGGTCAACCACAAACCACCATGAACCACCATTTTTCAGGTTTGTGCCCATCTCTACTTGGCACCAAAGCAATGCCAGTGTTGGCTCCAGCCCACCAAGTCTCTTTTTGTAATCTCTGGAGTAACATGATGATGATAATGATGATGATGATAAATTTTTTAAAAATCCTGTTTTTCTTTTTGAAAAATGCAAGACTCATGCCTCTAGAGGCTGCATTTTTCATCTCAAGCATGGTATTTGTGTTCTAACAAAATAATTGGTTTAAAAGCAACTGGAAGTACTTTTAAAAAATCTGGAAATAATTTTCTGGACTCTTCCAGTGTCATTTGGAGGGGACAGTATGACTCCCAGAAATCTTGAAGACATAAAAAAAGGCCTGTGGACCTTAGGAATTTGCTCACTCCTGATCTCCTGGAACCTTATGAAAGTACACTTTTCCCACTGAACTCTGGGTTCATCCATGAGTAACAGGATTTTGCCTCTATCATCTCCTCATGATCGGAATCCTGCTGCTGCAAACAATTTCTCCTTCGATCATTCTCTTTCTGTTTCAACCCCTTCCTATACTCCCTGGAAAAAGAATTATATCATTTAATTCTGCATCTGATTACATGCGTAGGCAATTCGGCAAGTCATAGTGATAGTTCAGTCTTTTTACTGCCTAGTTGAGAAAACAATAGAAAGCACAGAAGGCAAGTTTAATGGTGTTGTTTACTGCAAATATTATGCCATAATTTCTTCAGACCTTAATAAGAGTTGTTAAGAAGGACAGTGTGTTGCTAGGAGTTTCATGACTTCCAATAATGGAGAGGTTAGTTTCGCTTAGTTTTGTTCTTTAAATGGCAGAAGTACCTAAAAAGGAAAGGGAGTAGGGGCTATTTCCAAGGGAAAATATTTGTCCTCTTAGTTGGTGGAAAGTTATAGGGCAATGCATGGAGAAGCAAATGGAAGGTTAGTGTATGTGGTAACTAAAAGAGGGTTATTCTATTTTCAGTGGGGGTTTAGAGAAGTAAGCAAAAAAGTAAGACAAGGGTGCCAAGTTAGTCACAGACTGCAGGTCTTCCAGAATAGAACAGGACCATATATGGCCCATTTGTGGCAGGTTCAGAAGACTTGCACTCTCAGTGTTGATGATAAAAAGAGCCTACAACTTGGGTTTAAGTCTCAACAGAGCCTGGAACTTTATATGTTATTGAAATCACAGAAAGGAGAAGTTCTATTGTGACAGCCATAGGGCAACTTGAGTTCTGGGGCATAGTGAGGTGCATTAATGGGCGCATCAACAGCATAAAGCATTAACTACATCCACAATGCATCGTGAGGTGCATTCATTGTCCCATTTTAACCTGAAGTTAAATTTCAGATGAATATAGAAGTTCTTGCTTGGGCAAACCACCTGACTGGTTTTGAAGGAAGGGTTTCAGTCAGTCCAAAGAGGTTTGTATTCTCGAAGGCTTCGCACCCACAGTCGGGTTCCGATACATGGATGACACCTTCGCAATTTGGAGCCATGGTGAAGAAAAACTGGAAGAATTTCTAAATCATCTCAATAGCATCCACCCAAATGTACAATTCACCATGGAAAAAGAAATAGAGGACCAACTCCCTTTCTTAGATGTCATGGTCATATGCAAACCTGGCCTCCTATTGGGACACAAGGTCTACAGAAAACCCACCCACACCGACTGGTACCTACACAAAAACTCCAACCACCACCCATGACAAAAAAGAGGCATAATCAAAACACTGGTAAACCGTGCAAATTGGAACTGTGAAACTCAATTTCTCAGCACCGAACTCAACCACCTGAATTCGGCCCTACAGGCAAATGGCTATTCCAAGAATGAAATCACAAGAGCCATCAAACCGAGAAAACAACACCGAACTGAAGAAGAAAAACAGCCACACACAAAGTATTTCTGCCATACATCAAAGGGGTCACAGACCGCATGGGGAAACTTTTGAAAAAACACAACCTACAAATAGTATTCAGGCCCACCACAAAAAATACAACAAATGTTTTACGGTCAGCAAAGGACAAAAGGGACCCCCTCACCACTGCAGGAGTATACTGGATACCTTGCAGTTGTGGCCAGGTATATATTGGGACCACAAAACGCAGCATCCACACCAGAATCAAAGAACATGAAAGACACTGCAGACTAAAACAACCGGAAAAATTGGCAGTAGCTGAACATGCCCTGAAACAAGCTGGACATGAAATTCTATTTCAAAATACAGAAGTACTGGACAACACCAGCAATCATTATGTTAGACTACACAGGGAAGCCATTGAAATCCACAAACATCAGCAAAGCTTCAACAAAAAAGAAGAAAGTCTAAAACTCAACAAAGCCTGGCTCCCAGCACTGAAAAATACAGTCTGCAAAAAGGTCAACGAACTCTACCCAGCCACAAGGACCGGTGATCACTGCACACAAAAGACTAGCTAACAACACCCATCAATCACAGTGACAGATCATCCCCCCCTTATCACAACAATACACCCATAACAAAAAACACCTTGATCACCATAATCACCCAATCTCCTGAAAAGAACAAAAAGCTGATCCCACAGCTACAAATACTCAACTATCCCACACACTACACCAGAACACAGACAGAGTTCTAACTCCTGTCCTCTGAAGATGCCGGCCACAGAGACTGGTGAAACGTTAGGAAGAAAAACCCTCAGAACATGGCCAAAGAACCTGAAAAACCTACAACAACCAAAGAGGGAGGCAGGCAGGCAGGCAGGCAGGCTGGCTGGCTGGTTCGTTCTTTCGTTTAGAGAAGGTGAGCAGGGCCACTTTACTAGCAGGATTAGAATACTCTGAGGTCAGAGCTAAGAAATATTCCTAGCCATGCCAACCTCCTGCTAAAATGGACAAGGGAGGGAGTAGTGAAGTTCTCTTTCCTTCTTTGGTTCCCCCCGACTATTTCTGTATCTGAACACTTCCCCCAATGTTAGGGGACTGGGGTTATCTCCCTACTCTGCTCATGAAATGTCTATGATCTACCCCCCTTGACATCAGAGCTTCTGCATTGGGGAAGTCAGTGATACAGAACTTCACAGAGGGGCTGGAAAGGAAGAATCTGAAGTTGGGTGTCTTCCTCCAAGGATGGACCACCACCCCTGACCTCAGAAGAGAAATCTGACATTTCCTGTGAGCCCTGCCTGGAATCATAGGACAACAGTCTTAGTGCTCCTTTATTATTATGATATATTATAATTCATTTCTAAAGCCCTTATAAACCATTGTATACTCTGTCCTGATGACCAAGCAATATGCTCTTTATTTAGCACAAAATATGGCAACAGCCTTTAGGTTAAAACGGCTTTTAAAAGGGACTGAACAAATCCTTGGAGGAAGAGAGATTGGGCTATGGCAATTAGCTGGTGCAGCTGATTAGACTCAATGTTTTTAGAGGCAGAGAACTTCTAGATACCAGATGCCAACAATACAGGAAGCCAGCTACATTCAGACCTGGCTCATGCACTTCCTGGAGCATTTGGCTGGACCAGAGGAAGCTTCCATCAGATGCAGAAGGGGTCTTGTCTTTGTAACAGCACCTTCTTTCAAGCTCTCATCTCCTTCCAGAGATCAAATGAACTTGTAAGCTGCCCCAACTTTTTCATTCCAGGGTGCCAGAAGCACTTCCAAGAAAAGCAGCCGATTTCCCCTCTTTATGTAAATGACATCTAAGGCATCTTGTCTCCAAAGACCATTTTTTGATCAATTACCATTTCTATCCCTGATCTGTCATGCATTCAGAGCCTGTTTTCCTATTTCAAATCTCATCAATATATAATTCTCCTAAAGTGGTTGCTGGTTTCAATATAATCGTACCTTTCTGACATCTGAACACTGAGAGAGAAATAGCCTGTGTTCCTATCTGTGTTGCATAACTTCTTAAATAATTCACTGGATTTCTCCATGACATCCTTTCCTAACTACTTTGTAGAAATTGTGTCTTGGAAATTTCACATTATTTCAAATGAAGGCTAGAATTATATAAAGCTAGAAGGGTTTCTTTTTTAATCTGCTCCCAATATCACTTGAGGCAAAATAATTACCCATGAAAACCCTTTAACCATCTCATTACATCAACCAGGTGCTAAAAGGCTGGATTCTCCCACCCTTTTATAGTGCATGAAAAAAGTACTGCAGTGAATGATGATGACTACAGTCCCAAAGAATGATAGATATTCTTGTTTGATGTCCTCTTTTGTATGCAATGTAGGCACACTTAGGTTGATTTGAGGCCCAGATTCCCAAGCTCAAGACCAGTCAACTGTGTATTATACTTAAAGGGATGTAAGTTCAGCTTCTTTCTGAATGCTTGTATGCTTGTGATTCTCAATATGATAGTGATAGGGGAATAGACATAAAAATGACATTGCTTATGTCAGTGGTTCTTAACCTTTGTTACTCAGGTGTTTTTGGACTGCAACTCCCAGAAGCCTTCACCACCAGCTGTGCTGGCTGGGGTTTCTGGGAGTTGCAGTTCAAAAACACCTGAGTAACAAAGGTTAAGAACCACTGGCTTATGTGATGATGTTTCCCTATATGATAGTTATATGGGGATCATAGGCCTAGTAAAATGATAACTAGAGATCTGTCCTCCACCCTACAGTCTAGGAAAGACACATTCATCCAGACCTTGAACAAAAAATGTAAGTAATTATTTTTCAGCTTTTCAACAGAGACACAAAGAATTCTCACCAAGTTGCTCATTCAAAATGAGACAGGCTGTTTCAACATGCTAAGACAGCCTGTACAAAGCTGCTGATCCACATGAGAGTTCTCACCTCCAGCACAAGAATGAAGTAAGGAACCTTGTTTTCCATTGAGGTTTCTGCAATTTGTGAAACATGTTTGCTTAAGCTACTGGGTGAAGCCAAGCATTCCCCAAGCTGTACACAGAAATACAAAAAGATTGGTTGATTGATCACAAACATGCAAACACTGCTTGCAATTTTAAAAAGTTCTTAAAACCCCTGACCACTAGCTATATTGGGAATGATGCTGCTTGGGCCCAAAGTTAGAAAAGCTCTTCTGTGCCTACTTGACCAAAAATGTATAGTATCATACTGTAAATTATATTTAGATCCCATCCACATGCTGACTTTCATCTCTGAGGTCTGTTGTTGTTGTTGTTGTTGTTAACAACAGCAACAACAACAACAACAACAATAATAATAATAATAATAATAATAATAATAATAATAATAATAATAATAATAATAATAATAATAATAATATTGAATATCTGTTATTATTTAATTCTGTACCATCTTCAGCCTGTTCAGGTGTTCGAAAGAGAAAACATGAAGAAGGAGGTGGGGATATGAGATAAGGTCCACCCATGTTGCCAGGGAAAGTCTGCAAGGGATGTCTACTCTCATTCAGCATGATCAGGGATTCTGATTAAATTGAGGTCTTTAATTGTATTTAGCTGAATATGGGCAGGATGGGGTTTTTTTTTAGAACTTCCACACCAACATGGGAGGATAGGGTATGGAAAGAAAAAGCTGGACCATACTTGCAGAGCTCTCTCTCTCCATGCTTACACTTTAGAATGACTGAACAGGAGTCTTGTCTTGCCAAAGGGGTAGCCTTGTCTCTCTTTCCAATGGGATAAAGAAATATTTCAAGGAAGCTTTGTGGGTGGAGTTACCTCAAAGTGTTTTTTCCTTGGCTAGAGTGGGAAGCTAGGGAAGCTGCTGGCTATCACAGAGATGAATATAAAATGAAAAACGGGGACACATGTCTGTAGGTGGTGTTTTGGTGACTTAGGCAGTTTGCGGTGTGATGTTCAAGCCAGGAGAGGGACATGCAAAAGTAAAGCACTGTAATTTTAAAGTGAGGGGTTGGCTGCTAGCCCTGAATCCTGTAAGCTCATGTGAGAAAGTCCTTTTGCTATTAAGCAAAAGGTTAGTACTGTTAATTACTTAATTAACAGGTCCAAAAGCTTCATTAAAATCACCTCCTCCTGCCTACCTATTACTCTTTTCCCTTACTTTCAAAGGTAACATGCAGAAATTATCTCTGTTCATATATGGTTTTAAACTATTGGCATGAAAAACTGTAACCAGAGATGAGGTAATTCCTGCATGTGTTACTTGAAAATAAGGGGGGAAAGTAATGGATGGGAAGGTGAAGGTGGTGACTCCTGTTACTGAATCATTCTGATGTGTGAAATATGATGTATTTTGCAAAATTACAGTTCCAACTTTTGATATTCTGTAGTCTTGACTGTTAAGTATGTTTCCATGTTATTTTTTCTATAGAAATGTTTTTGAGACATGTTGTAGTATGAAGCTTTGAATGGGAAAGCAGCTTCATAGGAAAACATAAAAGGATCAGCAGAGAGTGAGACCAGAAAAAGGAAGGAAAGAAGGGAGGGCTGTGGGGTCTGGAATGCAACTTGCATCACATAAAGTATGAAGGGTGAACTCCTGAATGAATTTGCAGCCCCTGTGTGAGCACTGATTGTGATTTCAAATGTAATATAGGCTGTGAATCAAATTGTAGTGTATACATTTCAGTGTATTTACACCCTCAGTCACTAATACTGATTTCTCTCTCTCTTGTAAGCCACACGGGAAGATTTGATGTGTTTGAGGACATATGCTCAGATTAATATGGGGATGGAGTGAGAGCTTCAGTGGAACTCTTCAGTAAGTAACTGTATTCCCCAGAACATAGCACACAATTCTCTGCTAAACATAAGAAGGTGTTTTCTTTATTTTTTCTTTTCTTTTTCTAAAAAGATGTAGAGATGTAGAGAGTGTTTTCTCAAGGCAGAAAGTTTGAAAATTACTACAGGATGCTATATGTAGATCAAGCATGTTTCACTGCAGAGATGGGCATGAACTGCCAAAATGGTGGTTTGTCTTGGTTTGTGGTTCATGGAAGTCCATGAACCAGGAATTTACAATTTTTCCCCAAACAAACCATGCATCGCGGCGGTTCATTCAGGATTTTTTTTAAAAAGACAACCCAGTGGCTGTCTTAAAAAAAAAAAAAAGCCCGGCTGCCTCCCCCCACCAGCCTGCCTCTGGACCCTTCCCACTGCCCCCACTGCCTTCATACATTTTCTTGTATTTTCATACATTTTCATACCTCTTCCTCCTCCTCTGCCACTGCTGCCACCATCTTGAAATGCAGCTGGCTATCACAGGCTGGAGGCCTCTGCACATGTTGCCTCATCTCAGCTTTAATTAATTAAATTAATTAAATTAATATATATATATATTTGGTCAGATGGCCTGTCAGCTGGTCAGGGGTCTATGTGCACAGAGGCTGCCTGGTCGATTGATCGTACAATTGCAATAATAATAATAATAATAAGAAGAAGAAGAAGAAGAAGAAGAAGAAGAAGAAGAAGAAGAAGATGGAGATGAAGATGAAGATTAAAATGATTAAGATTAAGAATAAGAACTTTCAATGTTGCTGTATTTCTCTCAATCCTATCTGAATTTTCTACCCATTTTTGTTGCATAACAGGGAGCTATTAGAACCAACTTACTGAGGCGTAGGCATGTTTGAATAAACAAAGGCTGCGTTCTGATAATACCAGAATGTGAATATAATACTTTGATGTGAATTATACATTTCTGTTTATAATGCATTTGTAGAACTTGATTTCCTGATTGGTGGTTTGCAAGTTTTAATGTACAATAAATATCACAACCAAATACCTAACTCATTGAGCTATCCAGCCAGCCCTATTTCTGCCTCAAGTATAATTCAAATACAATTTCAACCAACCACTTGAACTTAACAACCAAATTAGTTCCACTGAAGCTGATAGAAATTAGTTCCTATATATGGTTTTATTTCACTTTTATTTATCTTTATAGCACTAATCAAGTGCATTAAAGAGCTTCGTAAGCCAAAAGAAGCCAGTCTTTCCTGAAGAGGCGCATAGACTGAATTTTGACTACCAGTGTTCGGGTGAAATGACACAAGGGAAGGAGGAATAGTGGACAAAATGTTTGTAAGAGATGTATTTGAGTTGTGTTCGGGCCAAAACAGTATCTTTTCCAATATTTAGGTAAAGGTAAAGGTTCCCCTTGACATTTAGTCCAGTCGTGTCCGACTCTAGGGCACGGTGCTCATCCCTGTTTCCAAGCCATAGAGCCAGCGTTTTGTCCGAAGACAGTTTCCGTTGTCACATGGCCAGCGCAACTTGACACAGAACACTGTTACCTTCCCACCAAGGTGGTACCTATTTATCTACTTGCATTTTTACATGCTTTCGAACTGCTAGGTTGGCAGGAGCTGGGACAAGCGACGGGAGCTCACTCCGTCGTGTGGATTCGATCTTACGACTGCTGGTCTTTGACCTTGCAGCACAGAGGCTTCTGCGGTTTAACCCACAGCGCCACCACATCCCTTTTCAATATTTAAAGGTAAAGGTTCCCCTTGACATTTAGTCCAGTCATGTCCGACTCTAGGGCGTGGTGCTCATCCCCGTCTCCAAGCCGTAGAGCCAGCGTTTGTCTGTAGACAGTTTCCGTGGTCACGTGGCCAGTGTGACTAGACACGGAATGCTGTTACCTTCCCACCGAGGTGGTACCTATTTATCTACTCGCATTTACATGCTTTCGAACTGCTAGGATGGCAGGAGCTGGGACAAGCAACAGGAGCTCACTCCGTGACGTGGATTCGATCTTATGACTGCTGGTCTTTGACCTTGCAGCACAGAGGCTTCTGTGGTTTAACCCACAGCGCCACCACATCCCTTTTCAATATTTAGATGAACACAAAAACTAGCTGCTGATGCTGGTGGGCACACATTGTGTCAAATCACTGCAGGAGCTTCTGTAGTTGGAGTTCTATGTATGTGAATACTGAACAGGATACTTCCTTATATGTTACACATAGCCCCTCATTAGATGCTAAAGTCTTTCAGTGTTCCAAAACACTTCATGACCGGGCAATCATAGTTGCCAAAGCTGAAGGTCCTGAAAAACTCCTGTTGTGGCAGTCGCTCATTATTCAGCACTTGAGAAATTCCCTCTTTCATTGACAGGCATGTCTATAACATATAGTTTGGCACCCAAATTCTCATATCTAGACTTGGTTTCATTTGAGAGGCTGGGTTCCATACTTAAATGCAAGTGCGTTGATTTCAGTATTTGATAAATTGCAGCTTTTCTATGCAATTTGGTCTCAATTGCTGCTTGCCACTGTTGGCTCTGGCAGTCATCCTCACAATGAATTGCCTTTGTTAAAAAGAGAAAGTGCAGAAGAAATCAGACTCTCCTTCCTATAACCTAGATGCTCATGAAGTTTTCTCATTGCTGTTATAATTATCTTACGCAACTGAAAACGATGGGAGAAAGTAATCAAGAAAAAGCATAACATGATGGAGGTCATTACAAAAGGATATAAAGGATATTGAGGAAATAAAAGTGAGGAACATCATTTTCTGTCTTGTACTGCAAACACTTAAAATGATTGAAGTTAAACATCACCCTTGTCAGCCCCACAAAAGATTGCCTGCACAGCAAATCATAATTCTGTTCAGCTTCCTATCAATATTTTATCAAACGATTTTATTTTTGGAAAGGGACTGTTTGTCATGCCTTGCCATGGCTTTGAACTCTCACACTTCACTCATCCCATGGAATATGCTTTCCCATTCACATCCATTCTACAGGCCATATCTGGTTCAACGTGGGGCTCGACTGCTGATGCTTTTGTATGTGGTCCAAACCAAACTATGATTGAATCATAGGTGAACCAAAATCTCTTTCTCTTTTTTCTATGCTTGGAATTTGGTTCTATCATACACACACACACACACACTACCAACCATAGCCCCTGTTCTCTCTTTGGATAAAGTCTATAAGATGGAGAAGTGGAAATTATTTTTTTTTTCCCTTTGCTGTTTTGCTGTTGAAATTCTTCCCCTGAATCTGCTACCTGCTGTAAATTAGCTGTTTGTGAGGTGTGTGTCTGTGTATTTTGTTCTGCTTTGTTTTAATTTAATATTTATTGCATTTATATCCCATGTTTCTGCCAATAAGTTCAAGACCAAGTTTTCTGCTCCCGACTTTCTCCAAACAACACTTACATGAGATAGGTTCAGCCAAGAAATCATGACTGGCCACTGTGTTCCATGGCCAGGTGTGAGTCCAGTACTCCAACCATGACACCACATGTGCTCTCACTATAGTGACAGTGTAGGAAAATTATGGGATGCAGGAAATACTACAATCCCATTCTCTGCCTGAGCTGCAGTTAATATAAATCTGGAGAATAAAGTGTTCTTTCAATTTCCACGATGTTATGTGTTTTCTGTTTTGTGTTGACTCTATGCAGTGTTTACTATTGTGTGTGATTCAGCTTTGCAGTATCTTGAGAGAGAGAGACAAATCCTGAAACCAATCCACATTTCTTGTCAGCTAGTGCCGGGACTCACTGGCTTTTTGGTGTGTGTTGCATACATAATAGCTAAAATTCTGTTGGGTGGTTTCTGCCTGTGCAATGGGAATTATGTTATCATCAGCAGACTGCCACTGATCAAAGACTTCCTTTTTCAGTTTTGGGGTACACATGCCTCCATCTGATTGTGTGTGAGTTTTGCACACCCCTGATAAAAAATGAAGTCTTTAATGAGCAGAAACCTGCTGCTGCTGCTGCTGACATCATTCCCATTGTGCAGGCAGAGGTGAACAGCAGGATTTTGGCCCATATTTGTTGACTTAGTTATAAAAGAAATGCACACAGTCTGTCTCACAGATATTCACACACATTCTTTTGCAATTGTTACAGAAGGGACTCCACTTGTGACATCACAAGGGCCCACCCATTGGTCTTAGTTTCAGCTCTGAAATCTCATGGATTGAGAAGTTGCTAACCTGGCAATTGTACAAACAGGCCATTCATTTTCACAATACTCATTGGTTTCAGGGCACTCAACATTAACAGAACCCAAGTAAACCACACAGTGTCTTTTGACTGTACTGTCTGTGTCCTAAGCTTGAACAGAAAGGGCATGATGGGAAGAAGGGTTCTATGGGACTGAGACACAATTATGCCACTTATTTCTCCTAGATGTCCATCAAAGACCAAGCCTGTGTACTTTCTCAATGAAGGGTCCATTTGCTGGCAGTTAATGGCCTTCATTGACCAGGTATGAGGTAGCTGAAATAGTATTTTTTAAAAAAAATATGTGTGTTATCATTTATGGTTTCTCATAAATGGTTCCAGCCTTTCTTGTTTCCTGTCCCTTGAGCCTGAAATTCCCTCCCAGTACACAAATATAATTGCACCTGTCAGGTTACTTCTTCCTTCAAATGATTCCTTATCCAATTATGTTCCGTTACATGTTACTCTAGCACATGTGATGGAACTGGATACCTCTTCACCCCTTTGTAACTTCAGCCCTTCTCACTGTATTTATTTATCTTTCCCCCCTCCCAACAGCACCTTGTGAGTGCCTCTTTGGATTTGTCCTTTTCTTCCTTACTCTGTACGTTGCCATACATACTGATGAGAAATTAATATTAATTACACCACAAGGAAGAATTATTGTAACTATTAAGCATCCCCTGCCCTTGTGAGGGGGCTGGGATCAAAAGTGAGGCAAATAAGTATGAGAAATAAAGGAAGTGGGTGCATGGCAATCTGGATGACTGTTACAGTGACTCTGTGTGCACATGCATAAGAAACTAATTTGTTCCTAAATCATTACATTACTGAACTGGTGTTGTAGGAGAAATTAATTTGCTATGCAACGTAGGCTCAGTGACATTGGTTTTATAGCAAATACTTCTTTCGTTTGTATGTGTGTGGAAGTGACGGCCATATTAACCATTGGTATTTCATTCTAATGAGAATTGCTGGAGGTATATTAGGATTAATGTAGTTGAAAACTAGTTTTTTAAAAAAGCCCACACACTTCATGTGCTATTAAACCTGAGGTGTTAGGTATAAGTATAAATCTGATATGGAGTCTTACAATATGTCCTTATTTTAATAAGTGAATCTCTTTCTCTTTCCCTGTCCGGCAATAGGATTTAGGCCTCCCAAATGTATAGCAGCTGTATGAGAAGCACTTTCAAATGGGTCATGATTTACAGTCTTTCAGCACTCTACATCTACATATGAGACAGTGGAGCTCAAATGTATGAATCTTTGGGGACAATGTTATTTCAAGTATAGTTTTATTTAGCACTGCTGAGACCAGCTGTGCAAAATCAAGTACCCCATAAGAAAAAAATCTGTCTCATCTTCAGAATTCTTTTGCCGCTGGTAGACTTGCAGGACAGGGTTGTTTTGTTTCTGGGTTTTTTATGGGGTTGTGGGTTTTTTTTTGGCTTATTGAAAAAAAGTCTTCAGCTGCTCTGGGATTGTGTTTTACAACGCCAGTCAACGGTCCTTTCCTACTGAACTATATAAATTTAGTGATGGCCTAGCATCTCCAGAAGCTTTTAGTTAAAAAAATGTATCTTCTTCATAGTCCATATTTATTTGTCAGGGTTCTACCTTCTGAATATGAGACAGGCTATGACTTTTGGTATGTAGTTTTTCAGAAGATTGATGCCATTTAAAAAAAATCCATGTACAACTAAAATATTTTAAGGTACTCTGAAAACATTGCTGCTTTCACAGTGTATGCTTCCATTATACCCAAGAAAGGCGAGGAAAACCTGCCTCATACTTTGGGGCTGTCATCTAATTAATTTAACCTGAACAATTAATCATATGATTCTGCATAGATCTGCATAAGAATAAACAATTGTCCTGAACAAAAAGTCTATTTTGCCATTAAATTCTGCTTGGGTCATGGAGATATTTTATTTATTAATTTATTTAATTTTTATACTGCCCAGCTAGTGCGAGGCACTACTCAGGGTGGTTATAAACAAAATCTATACAAGTAATATAATACAACAAAACATATCATAAAGTAAATCAAATCAAAGACAGCATACAACTAGCAAATCAATCAACATCAAAAACAGACATGTTAGAAGAGGTATTCCCTGCTTTGCACACATGAAAGACAGGAAGAAGGGCACCTCTTTTCCGATGATCCCTCCAATTTGCCATTGTTTAAAGTGCCTTGATTAAATGCAAAAGCCTAAATCTTCTTGTTTAGCTGACCCATTGTATCAGTGGAATTTATGTAATTGTTGACTTGTCAATTTCCCATTGATCTATCTAACAATTGGATTTAGGCCATTGACTTAATAAAAGAAGTAATGACGTTGAGTTTGCCAGAATGGACCAAAACAAGACACAATAGAACTTCTGAAAATCACTAATTCATAGAGTCACCATAAGTTGGAAGTGACTTAATGTCACATAACAGCAATGAAAAAAAATATGCTTCTAAATGGAACTTTTTAAAATTGAGAACTCACTAGCCAGTTGACTAAGCAATGTACCCCATCTTTGCCTCTATAATGTTCACTCCAGAAGCAATGCATGTGGATATGATATTGAGCATCAAAGTGAACTATTTCATTTTGCACTAAACATACGGGCATTGGATTCATCTTCTGATTCAACTTTAAGTGTATCATTGAATAATAGAATAGAATAACACTTTATTGTCATTGCATGTGCAACGAAATCACCAGAGTGCTATCCAGACAGTGCATCACTCATTCAGCTAAAACTCCATGTAAACTCCTTACAAAATTCCAACATAATACAACAGCAACAAAATACATTCACATGCAACCCTACAATAAAGTCAGATTAAATCTTAACTGAATTTAGCAAAGTCGTCGCCCTTGGATAAAAACTGTTTTTAAATCTATTTGTCCTTGTTTTGTCCTTTTTGCCAACTACAGTGGATGCCGTTCTGTCCCTGCAACGCTGCCTGGGGTCTGTATTGCAATGGATGCAGGAAAATGGGCTGAGGCTGAACCCGGACAAGACGGAGGTCCTGAGGGTCGGGGGGCCTACCATCAGCGGTTTGGGAAACTCCCTCTCTTTTGGGGGGGTGACTCTCATTGCGAAGAGTGAGGTGCACAGCTTGGGGGTCTATCTGGACCAGGCGCTCGCCATGGAATCCCAGGTAGCGTCAGTGGTCCGCACCACTTATTTCCATCTCTGGCGGATAGCCCAGCTGCGTCCCTATCTAGATGTTGGGTCGCTCACCACTTTGGTCCATGCGCTCGTAATCTCGAGATTAGACTACTGTAATGCTCTCTACGTGGGGCTGCCTTTGAAATCTATGCGGAAACTCCAGATGATGCAGAATGCGGCAGCCAGACTTCTCAGTGGGGTAAGGAAACATCAACATATTACTCCCACTCTGGCCGCCTTGCATTGGCTGCCTGTTCGGTTCCGCATAGATTTCAAAGTTTTAATGCTTACGTATAAAGCCCTAAACGGTTTAGGGCCTCGCTACCTGACGGAACGCCTTCTCCCACCTAGATCTACCCGTATCACCCGATCTAGCCAGGAGGTGAGGCTGAGGAGCCTAACGTCGAGGGAGGTCCGGAAGGAAAAAACAAGAAACCGGGCCTTCTCGGCAGTGGCTCCTCGTCTTTGGAACAGCCTCCCTCCTGAGATTCGCATGGCCCCGTTGCTGGGCATCTTTAAATGCCAACTGAAAACCTGGCTGTTTAAGCAAGCCTTCCCTCCACCCACCGTCTGAATTTTTGTTATTTTGTGTTTTCTTCCATCTTGGATCATTGTTTATTTATTAATATATTGTTATGATTTTAAATTGTTAAATTGTTAGATTATATGTTGTTATCCGCCCAGAGTAGTCTATATGACTAGATGGGCGGGCTATAAATGTAATAAATAAATAAATAAATAAATTGTTTTAATAGATCTATATCGTCTTCCTGATGGCAGTAGTTCAAGCAAAGAGTGTCCAGGGTGGGAGGTGTCCTTTGTAATATTTTGTGGTTTTTTAAGACAGCGTGACCTGTACAGTTCCTCCAAGGTGGGGAGGGGACACCCAACAGTCTTCTGTGCTGTATTAATCACCCTCTGGAGCGATTTTCTCTGGGCACGTGCACATACAGTATGACAATACACTTTCTATTGAGCATTGATAAAAGGACACCAACAGTCTCTGAGTGATGTTATTCTTCCTAAGCATCCTTAGAAAGTACAATCTCTGTTGAGCCTTTTTCAGTACCTCTGAGGTATTTACGCTCCAAGTCATGTTCTCCTCAATATGGACACATAAAAAATGAAAAACCCTCACCCTTTCTACTCAGTCTCCACTGATTAATAATGGTGGAATATCCATCCTTCTTCCTATAATCTATTACAAGCTCCTTAGTTTTTGAAGTATTTAGAAGCAAGTTATTCTCGCTACACCATTTTATCAATCATTCCACCTCGTCCCTATAAGCAGACTCATTCTCCCCTGAGATGAGCCCCACTACTGTGGTATCATCTGTGAACTTAACGATGGTATTGCTGTTATAAGTAGAAATACAATCATATGTATAGAGGGTATAGAGCAGGGGACTCAGCACACAGCCTTGTGGTGAACCAATACTAAGGCTGAGAACTGTAGATATATATTGACCTACTCTAACCCACTGACTGTGTTCAGACAAAAAACTGTCTATCCACATACAAGTGGAATATGGAAGTCCCAAATCCCTTAGTTTAACCACCAGCGTCTGAGGGAGGATGGTATTAAATGCCAAGCTAACATCCACAAAAAGCAGCCGTACATAGTTCCCCTGCATATGGATATAGCCTCTGACTTGGTTTGTCTTCCTGCAATTCTGTGATGCTTTAGCTATAGATTTTCTGCTTCAGCAGAAGGCTGGGCTTGATGACCTTCAGCGTACCTTCTCTCTTTACACTTCTGTGATCCATGTGGTGAATGAGAAAAAAGAAAATCTTCATCAAAAGAAAGTAACACAGAGCCTCATGGCTCAGTGGTTAAACTGCTGTACTGCAGCCAAAACTGTGCTCACGACCCGGGGTTCAATCCCAAGTAGCCGGCTCAAGGTTGACTCAGCCTTCTATCCTTCCGAGGTCAGTAAAATCAGTACCCAGCTCGCTGGGGGGGGGGCAATGTGTAGCCTGCATAATTAACTTGTAAACCTCCCAGAGAGTGCTTGAAGCACTATGGGGCGGTATATAAGCAGCACACTTTGCTTTTTTGCTTTTAAGATATTTTTCTTTTGTCTTGGGGAGATTTAAACATTTTCAAGACTTTTCTGAAAACCTCTATGAAATGCACATTATTAGGAAATGATTGGACTGTTTCCTGCTTAGGAATTATGGTACAATTGGACAAGTTGTTTGTGTCTTTTTGTTCAATCAACTTGTGATTTTGTGCTTACTGTGTATGTGTGCTTAGCTTTGCAAGTGCCTCTTCGCGAGGTGTGCAGCTGCCGAAGCGGGGCTTCTTTGCCCGCCCGGCCGGAAGAGACTGATACAGCAAGAGCTGCGTCATATCGGGCGAGGGGCTGGGCAAAAGCAGAGCCTTGAAGAAGGCTGCCCAGCCTCGCCTCGCCCTCTCTTACCTTTTGTCGGGTGGAGGAGAAGAGCAGTTGAAGAGGTCCCCGCAGTTTTGATTTCGCAGGAACCTTCGGCGTTGTGACATTGGAAACAGGGCTGTGCGCACAGCCCTTTGCTTTGGAGAAGTGGGGGAGGTTTTTCTTTGTCAAAGAGCCTGTGCAGGCTCCAGCTTTTGTTAAAAAGAGAGAGAGAGAGAGAGAGAGAGTGAGGGAGGAAAGCGGAGAAGAGGCTTGACAATGGAGCAGAGGCTTGTGTGGTGGAAATAATAATAATAATAATAATAATAATAATAATAATAATAATAATAATAATAATAATAATAATAATAATAATAATAATAATAATAATAATAATAATAGGAAAGGGAGGATAGTTAGAGAAAGGGGGCTGGGGACCCCCCTCTTTTCAGGGACCCCAGCCCTAGTACATTGGGGTTTTTGTCATACCCACCCCCCACTTTGGTGTTGGTAAAGTATTAATAATAATACATAAATTATTTGAACTAAATATGGTAAAATAATATAAGTGGGGGGTAATTAGTGATAGGTTAACGAAGGGTTTGGGTTATTGCATTGGTTCTTATTGTATACTGGGTATCTTGTTGCCTGTATTTGGGGGTGACAAGAGGCTGCTGACCAGTAGATTGGGCTGTGTTTAAAAAGAAAAGAAATATAAAGATAGATAAGAAATAAATAAATTAGATTAGAATAGATAGATAGATAGATAGATAGATAGATAGATAGATAGATAGATAGATAGATAGATAGATAGATGATAGATAGATAGATAGATAGATAGATAGATAGATAGATAGATAGATAGATAGATAGATAGATAGATAGATAGATAGATAGATAGATAGATAGATAGATAGATAGATAGGAAGCACGAGAGTGAAGGTGAAGCCTACCAGCATTATGAAGTGCCAGGGCTACCAGTATGGCTTCTAGAAAAGGGCAGGGGGGGACAAAAGGGTAAACAGCCTGTTAAACGTAAAGCCCCACCTCGTTCCCCACCAGCACTTTCCTTGTCAGAAGACAAGGACTGGCCAGATTACAGATCTTTGTGGGAGAAGTTTAGCACCCTTAAAAGGGAAAGGGCGCAAGCCAGGGAAGCTAAGGGATCTACTGCAGTGCAGAGGTCCAGTAGGGAATATAAGAGTCAGAAGTTAGCTGAGCTTAAAGGGATGGAGGACATTATGCTGTCTTGGATTTCTATTTTAGAAGGAGGACGATCCAGCCCTGCTGGGGCCCCATCAGCAATTACCATCCCTGCAAGATAAAGACACGAATGTTCAGCAGCAGTGCAACAGCAATGGCAGCCGTGTATGACGTCAAGCTGCACACAGACCATTGAAGATGAGAACGTGGGTGGCAGTGGTGTCAGCCAGCCAGTGACGAGGGAAGAAGGTCCTGTCAACACGTCTGCAGTGGCATCAACAGGAACACAAGCAGGTGAGAGTATCATTGCACCGGGCATGACACAAACTGCGAGCGCTTGGCCGTGGGGTACCAGGAGCCAGACGGTGTTGGTCCTTTCAACCTCGCCTTTGCAAGCACCACTGTTAGGCACACAGGTAGTGTCTGAGGGCAGTGGAAATGTTAAAGCTTGTGCAAGTGTAGCTATTCAGGCTAGTGCTGTGGGAGCAGCTGGGCCTGTAGTTCAGGCAGCTGTTCCACTTGCTGATCACCTTTTGCCGGCTACAGTGGAAAAAATTTGGCGAGGAAAAAATGTAGATGTTTTCGAGCTTTTGAATAGAAAGATAGAGGATAAGAAAAAGGACAAAGAAGAAGAAGAAGAAGAGAGAGAAAAGCTGAAACAGCATAAGCCAGACTGTTGTTGGGCGAACTGGTTGTCCGGCTTCTTCATTTATGCAGGAACAATAGCACGGACCCAGCCAGAAAGGGCCCTGTCACTTATCCAGTACATGGATATTATTTACAGAGCATACGTGGACTTCCCAGGGCATTCATGGTTGCTCTATGACGAGGGGTTCCGTATGTGCATGGCGCTGCACCCCAGCATGTGCCGGGACATCCCCCAGGACGCATATGGCTGCAGACCATGACACCCGCACGCCTGATATTGGGGGACAGATTTGACAGCAGACATTTAGTTCACCGGGCACAGACATATGCATCCTGCTCAGTAGTGGGCCAGGTGGTTCAACCCCACTTGGTTTGCTGGGATTACAACTCCAAGGGGTCCTGCAGCCGGAAACAGTGTAGATTTAAGCATTACTGTTCCGGTTGTGGTGGACCCCACCCAGTGGCAACCTGTTTTAGAGGGAAGCAAGGTGGGACGGGGGAAGGGAATCCAGAAGCAGGCAGAAGCCTCGCCCCGGTCCTTCAAACACTCAAAAAGGGCCCCAGTCCAATTAAAATAGCAGTTTTGGACCTGTGGCTACAAGATTACCCTAATAGGACAGCAGCTAGATTTTTGAGTGAGGGATTTAGGAGCGGTTTTCGTATTCCAGCCGTGGGTGATCGGGTAGCTACATGGTCAAAGAATCTGAGGTCTGTTAGATGTCAAGAGGAAATAGTGAGGGCAAAAATTTCTAAGGAAGTTGCAGAGGAGCGAGTATTGGGTCCTTTCAACTCCCCACCAGTTGCACACCTGCGTGTGTCCCCTCTAGGGGTTGTGCCCAAGAAAGCAGCGGGTGAATTCAGGTTGATTCACCATTTGTCTTATCTAGCTGGGGAATCAGTAAATGATAGGATCCCTCAGGAACTATGCACTGTCCGTTATACATCATTTGATGTGACGGTGCACATGGTTCAGAAGGAAGGGATTGGGGCAGAATTGGGGAAATCCGACATAAAATTGGCATTTAGGCTCCTCCCAGTGCACCCTGAGGACTTTGACCTTTTGAGTTTTGCTTTTGAAGGGAATTATTATATGGATAGGTCATTACCTATGGGATGCTCAATTTCTTGTAAAGCTTTTGAGCAATTTAGTACATTTTTGGAATGGATGCTCAGGTGGTGGATCTGCAGAGCGAAAGTTGTCCATTATTTGGATGATTTTTTTATTTTGTGGGAGGCATGGCACATCCCAATGCGCGCACCTTATGGCAGCATTTCAGAAATTGACGCAAGAGTTAGGAGTACCATTGGCCAAAGAGAAGACTGAGGGTCCTTGCCAGGCTCTAACCTTTCTGGGCATTGAGTTAGATACGGTCTCACAAGCTAGTAGGCTGCCAAGGGAAAAATTGGATGATTTGAAAGGGAGGTTGCACAGTATGCTAGCCCAGAAGAAAGTCATACTTCGGCAATTGCAGGAAGTGGTTGGCCATCTTAACTTTGCTTGCAAAGTAGTGGCACCAGGTAGAACTTTCTTGCGTAGATTGTGTGATGCTATGAAGGGTCTCACAAGACCCCATCATAGGAGGAGATTGTCATTTGGAATGAAGGAGGATCTGAGGGTTTGGGTACAGTTTTTGGAAAAGTTCAATGGAAACTCCTTCTGGAGGGAAGAACTTCACTTAGAGTCTGACCTACAGGTTCAGACTGATGCAGCAGGGTCATAGGGCTATGGTATATTCTTCAAAGGAAAGTGGTGTGCCGGAACTTGGCCTTTAGAGTGGCACAGAGCAGGCACCACCAGGGACCTTACTTTTTTGGAACTGTTTCCAATAGTAGGAGCCTTGTGGCTATGGGCTGATGAGTGGGCTAATTCTGTGGTCACTTTCTGGTGCGATAACCAGGCGGTGGTACACATTGTTAACTCATTGACGTCTAGCTCGCAGAGAGTGATGGTGTTAGTTAGGGCCCTCATGTTGAGGTGCTTACAGTACAATATAGTTTTCCAAGCTTGGCATGTCCCTGGGATTGATAATGCCATCGCTGATGCCCTGTCACGTCAACAGATGGATCGGTTCAGGGAGTTGGCTCCGGGGGCAAGGGCCCATCAGGACATCCTACCAGACGAGGTATGGAATCTTGGAGGGCAGAGGCTAAAAGGGCTATGAGCTTGGCAGTAGCTCCAAGCACTTGCCATAGTTACACAGTGGCATGTAATGAGTATTTTGCCTTTTGTGATAAGGAGGGTCTTGGGCATGAATGGCCTGCATCAGATGACCAGCTGATGCATTTTGCAGTCTACCTGTACAGAAAAGGTTTGGCTCCTAGGTCCATTCAAGGTAGGATGGCAGCTTTGGCATTTTATGCCAAGGACCAAGGTTGTAAAGGCTTCTCAATTGATTTCCGTATTCAGAAAATGATTGAGGGGTGGAGTAGGGAGCGGGTTGTACCGAGTGATGATCATACACCGATATCACCAGCTATTCTGGCCAAGTTAGGGAGGACTTGGGAGGTAGTGTGTAGGGACCAATTTGAAGTTCATCTTTTTAGAGCTGCATCACTTATAGCATTTTTTGGTGCACTGCGGATAAGTGAGCTTGTGGCTGCATCCAAAAATGACACATCTCTATCTTCTTTGCAGAGGAAGGATGTGGTATTGTCAGAGCACCAAGTCTCTATACACTTGCGAAGATCAAAAACTGACCAGTTGGGTAAAGGACGGGTGCTGCTTTTAGGGCAATGTTCTGAGACGGAGATCTGTACTGTAAAAGCTACATGGGACTATATACAACTTAGGGAAGAAGAAGGGGGTGGTTTTTTACGCCACCAGGATGAGTCACTGCTAATGAAGTACCAATTCTGTAAGGTTATATCCCAAGCCTTACGCAAGGCTGGGATACACGGTTGGCACTTCAGGACTCATTTTTTTAGAATAGGTGCTGCATCTACGGCAGCCACCCTTGGTTTTCCAGTGGAAGATATTAAGAAGGTGGGCAGATGTACCTCACAGAAATACTGAGCTTATGTTCCCCCATTGCCACAGTTTTAGGTTCTGCTGTGTTGTTGTTCTGTTTGTCATTGCAGATCCGGAGAAGCCCTTGGCACGAGTTCGAGTTCTGTTGTGTGGGCACAGTTACATATTTTGGGCACCAAACATGCCAGTCGGACCAGTTGGGGTCGCAATTTGGGCCTTGGAGGGGTGGCTGCTTTGGAAGGGAAGGGAAGGAGAGGCACACGCTGGGACGGGTTCATGGAACTGGTGTCCCAGTGCATGGCGGATATGCCCCCTGACCTTTTGGTGATACATTTGGGAGGCAACGACTGGTCGCTGGTCCTCCAGGTGATAGCAGACCTCAGGGCATTTGTGGCACGCTGCCCCAAGACAAGAATACTATGGTCGGAGATGATTCCGCGTATGGTCTGGAGAGATGCATGTGATCCCAGGAGAATTGATCGGGCCCGAAAGGGTGTTAACAGAGAAGTGAACAGAGCAGTACGGCAATGCCTGGGGTCAGTGGTTGCACATCCTCTTATTAGAGTTTCTCGGCCCGAGTTATACAGGGAGGATGGTGTTCATCTGTCTGAGGAGGGCCTGAACATATTTTTAAAAGATCTACAAGAGGGTCTTAGAGCTGAATTGTTTCAGCTTGGTGGGGGGCATGGGACATACTAAGTAGTCCCTATGCCGTGGCGGGTAGTGCAGAAGGATAAGGGTTAGTCAGTTCCTAAGAAAGCACATAGAGGGTGTTAAGCACCCCTCCTCTCAGATGGGCATCAGCAGAGCTTTAGTTGAGAGGAGGGGAAGCTGGGACCCCAGGGGATGCAGAGCAGTGACGGTTTGAGACCCGGATGGGACAAACTTGGGGTACCACAGCTGGGATACACGGAAGCGTGCTGTACGGTAAGACAGAACGCTTTCGTATAGGAACTTGATGGGCGGTCTGGACCGGAAAGTCAAGATTGACTCCGATTATAGACCAAGCCTTTTGCACTACGGTAGGCCCCCTTGTGAAAATGGAAAGTTTTGGGTTATAAATAAGTTAATAAAGTTGTGGCCCTAGTTATCCCATATACCTGTGTCTGTCTCGTTATTCCGGGCTGGGCGGGCAAAGGAAAAAGTTTAGTGCAAAATCCAGAAAACACTGTAAAAAAGAGCTTGTCTCTTTCTTATAATGGAAGTGAAGACTCTCATGAGAGCTGGTGAAGCCTCACTAGACTGTCTCACCATATTGAGGAAATAATGACTTTTTTTTTTCATGTTCCTGTCTATGTTTGGGGAAGTGGATTTGTCCACAAAAACTCACATTAAAATTTAGCAGATCATTTTTAAGGTGCCACAATATTTTTGACTTCTCTATTTTTAAATTTTCTTTTGTTTTGTCTGGTATGCTAGCACAGACTAACACAACTACATCTTCTAAAACTATCTCATAATGATCCTCTTTTCTGAAAGGCATTAAGTTCCTCTTGGTTGATACTGTTGAGGAGGTTTATAAAACAGACCTCTAAGTGGAAAACAAATGTATGTGAAGCTAAGTAAATATTTGAACAAACACCTCTTTCAACTTTTTGGAACTGAAATCCATATAAGGGTAGTTCAGTTCTGTGATTGTTTTTAAAAATTGCCTGAATTTACAGGAATGTATCAGTATTTACTCACTCACAATCAATGTCTTAACGAAAAACAGAAATTTTAACTGTATTGTATTAAATATGAGAAAATGTATGTAGTTTTCAAACCTATTTTGTTGTTGCTTAATGTAAATCACAACCACTTTAGAATACCTATTATACTGGGAATCAGCAGTAAGAAAGCTTCTGCGATGCAGTAGCATAGCTAACACATTAATAGGCTGCTTTCTGAAGGTGACAAATCATGCCTTTGTGAGCCCATGATGAAACGGCATCACAGGTACTACAGTAAATTAAAAATCGTAAGATGGTGTAATTGAATGAACTTGTGAATGCACAAAGGCAATCTGTATTCTTTGGACCATACACCCATAAGTGTTTTGTGACTGAGTCAGCTTCTGCCCTCATTCTCAAGAAAAAGGGTGGCTTCTCAGTTGTGGCTTTTTTCATGGCATGTCCCCATGCCAGTGCCATCCTCTTTTAGCTTTTTGCCACACTGAATATCAGATTCTACTTTACAGCAAATGAGTGTTTCCTCCTTGAACAATGTTAGCTTTGTAGACTGTCAAATATACTACTTGCCTGAGACATCAGACATGCAAATAAAGCCATGCTATGTCCCAGTTTCAGATTACAAAAGAAAAACAAAATGTGGATTGAAGGAAGCTCATACGAGGACAAGCAGGCAGGCCTTAGGAAGCTTGATGTAACAAGGGTGAAATATGTTATCAGCTACATAGAATCTTATGTCATGAAACCCCTGTGGAGTTACATCTTTGATCATCATCATCATCATCATCATCATCATCTTAGAACTGCAAAGTTGGAAAGCAGCATATGGATCATTGAGTCCAGCCCCTGTCTAGGAGGAAAGTGGGTAATCGAACTCCCAACCTCTGGTTCCGCAGCCAGAGACCTAAACCACAGAGCTATCCAGCATTTAGGTGAACTGGCTCTTGGAGTCCTGAAATTGATTAAATAATCTAGCACAATGTTTTGCTGGATTTGTTTGATCCTTCCTGCTTGCAAGACGGAGAATGTCATGCCAGTTAAGTCCCCCTTGCTTTAACCAAAAGCTGACAAATCCAATTGATTAACTTGAACATGCCTGATTTTTCTTGGGACCTATTGTGGTTATTCCACCTTATGGCTGGCCATCTGCCTTTGTGCAGCAAATTTGGTCAGAAAACAAAACTGTGAAGTTTGAGGTTGAAAAGAAAAAAAAATCACCTGTGGCTGTTGTTTCTGAATCAGAGCAGCTGCCAAATCCTTGGAGAAATGAATCAAAACATCTGCCATAATAAAAAGCAAGCTTATTAAAAAGTTAAAACCATGCAAAGAAGCAAAAACAAACAAAAATGATTCAACAACCTGCTCCAAAGGTTTCCTATAGTGACAGCTTTGGCCTTGGAATAAGCTTCATTGACTCATGAACCTGAGATGCAAATGCTAAGCATATACACTGGTAGAAGTGGGAAGTTATTTCATGTCAAGTACATGACAAACTGAGAAGAGCAAGTGTGATGGCCTGCAAGGGTCAGGGAGTCCCACTGTAATCACTCGGCCACACTGCCTTATTGATCCTAGAGTAGGTGAGCCAAGAAGAGTCAATGTTGTGATCCTAGAACACCATCACCTGATCTTCCTGATTCTGGTACCTCCCAACACTCTAGTCTGACCTGACTAAGCAGTGTTTTCAGGGAATTAAAAAAAATCCAGAAGGTTAGGCATTTTAGACTCTTATACCAACCTTGTAAGGTAGAAATGCCATCGCACCCATGATAATTTACCAACTCCTAGTTAATGGTTAAGACAAGACCTGGTTCTAAGTACCACAAACCCTCTTAGCCAAAAATGAAAATTAGATGGAGAATTTTTAATATTTTATTAAAGATAGTGAAAAAGACAATAAGACAAAAGCATCAAAAAGGTTTCCAAAAGTCACCAAAAGTATTTTGGAGCAAATAGTTAGAATCTAAAGCAGGAGCGATGCAGAGAAAACACGAAGTACCTACTACTTAAACACAAGTGTAGCATCGCCCTAATCTTAGGGCACTGCTCTGTCTCTAAGAATGATAGGAGTTGAAGTCCAAATATTTGGCAGACCAACAGTTCCTTAGCCCTGTTTTAGTAGCATTGTTGTCATATTCCTACAGCTCTTTCGGGCTTCTCCTCCTTGACACGGTCAACTCAAGGTGCAGACACATATTCTGCAGTCTTGTTAACTCTAGAACGGTTTCCAAGATAGGTTTTTAACTGACACCAATGAAACCTGAAAATAATACTTGGATATCTTGGGACTCACTGGTTAATGCAATTTGAGGCACTGAAAAAAATATCTAACAGTGAAACCTGAGATTGCTGTGCTGTTAGAAGGCTGTACTTTTTAAAAAAATATTCATAGAAAGTGTTGCAGCGCTGGGAGCCAATTAATTCAACGGCAATGTGAGACCCTCTGCTTTCTTTGGATTGAGATAAGTTTATTTTATATGTATTAATCAGAATCCTATCGTGTACACATGATAGGATTCTTGGCAGTAGTGCCACAGAGTGGTCAACTGACCAGATGGGTGGGATATAAATACAATAAATAAATAAAATAAATAAATAAAGATTATGGAACTCTCTTCCACCCGAAGTCCACCTGGCCCCTTCATTGGGCACATTCAAAAAGCTACTAAAAACCTGGCTATTTAGACATGCCTTCCCTGAACAAACTACACTCTGATACAATATAACTTCTATCATACTGCCATGCTCCATGTTTTTATATTTTTCTACACTTTTAATTGTATTTATTGTATTGTAATTTTATCCTCACTGCACTTTATGACTTTTGATTTTTGCCCCTATGTATTGATGTTGTTATTTGCTATTTTGTTACTTTGTTGTTTTATGTTACTGGTTGTAAACCGCCCAAGGTGGCCTTGGCTGCCAGATGGGCGGTATATAAATCAAATAAATAATAATACACATAAAGACTGGATAGCATGCTGCAGCTAATTTTGGCAAATTGATGAAAGACTGAGCATGTTTTGGTCACATGCCTGGTCAACATGCCTAAGTGCAAAACTGAGATGCAATCAAACACTTTGTCAGTTACCTACCATTGGGCAGAGCTAGTGATGCAGACTTATGCAAACACCAGTAAGATTTTAGCCATTATATATTTATGGAGTAGTTTTTATAACCCTGTTTAGAATATATATAATGTCATTGGTTGTTCAAATAATTTTGTAAGTGGGAGAAATATCTTCAGAAGTATGCGTTTTGTGAAGTCAGGATGGAAGCAGTGCTGTTACATGAAAAAGAAGACTTCAGGAGATTTAAATGAGATATGATTTTCTGTTCCCAAACAGATTAGCAGATAAGTGTTTTTGTCAATTGGAGATTTATCTACACAGCCTTCTGTGTTGCCATTTTTATCTCATAGCTCAGCAAAATACTCAGCATCTTTTGCATTTCCAATATCCTTGAAAAAAGAAAAGAAATAACTTGGGTTTTTATTTATCTTAGCTGTGCCGCATAAGAGGAAAAAAAATCATCTGAAGAAGTTGTCAAGAGGAAGACAGAAATACTTATATTTCAAGGAATTTTATGGCAATGCCAAAAGATGTTGGCTACTTAACTTCTTCAGATTTAAGAATACATAATTAGAATAAATATTTACGGAACAACAAAATCATAGTTGCAACAAATATGTGGATTTTCCCAGAGCTGTCATGTTTCCAAAGACTGCTGAACCCTCAAATAAAGCCTAGAGTCACTCCAGGACACTGATGCATGAGGGAAGACTGAGACGGAAGTCACCACACAGAATTTATCTCCTTGCAACCACTCTGCTGCCCATTTCACACAAGAATAGGGCGAATTTAAAGACTTATGTTTTCATTGCTGGTGAGGGTTCACATTCTATAATTTTCTCCCCACCCCTCCCCCTTAAATAGCTTATTTAGTTTACTAAAAAGTCTACTGTTGGGATTGTACGTGCAAGAGACTGTGGATAAACTACTGTGTTCCTGTTGCATTGGCTTTGATTGCTTTGGTCAGAATTAGTCTGCTGGTTGCTGCCTCCCCCCTCCCGCCCCATCTTTTTCTTCTTTGTGGCCGTGCAAATCACACTAACTGCTGGGCTTTGTGCAACTACTAGAAGGAGGTGTCCAGGAGAAATGAAATCCTCTTGTCTCTGTCACATTCCCAAAAGTGATGGAGCTGTGGAGCCACCACACCAGATCGATAGCCATTTACATTGTTCATTTGCAGACATGGGCGTCTCACAGAGATTGGGAAATGCACAAATACCATTATGAGCTCAGACAAGGATTGAGTCAGAGGATCACCAAAAGGGAACATAGTAGGGCAGACACTTATCTATACACCCTTGTGTGGCCATGGACTGGGTCAGGGGCAGATGTACATCCCATTTTAGTCATTATGATTGTTTGCCTCTTGTAAGCCATTCTGAGGGAACGTGCAACAAATAGCAGACAAGACAGGCAGTCAATAAGTCTGTATAGTGAAACAATTTGAGCAAAACAGTAAAGAGGACATGCACATTCTATTGTGTTTGAAGATGCTGTGTTGTCATGTCATCTCATAATATTGTTGGGTTTAACAGAAAGGTGACTCTGTCCCACAGTTTCTGCCCCTGGCAATTGTTTTCCCCAAGGATAAGATGAATGCTTGCTGCAGTGGAACTGCTTTTGTGCTAACAGAAGTCAATGGAGGGTATTTCTTTGAGATCCTAACTTCCTGCAGCAATTAACATGGGGTAGTGGGAGGGGCTTGGGGAAAAATTATTTGGACAGCACCAGCTGGAATCTCAGAAACTTGGGAAGACATAGTATAAATAAGTAATTTTCTAAACTCTGGTAAAGGTGGGATTGTATGATCAATCCTCCACCACAACCTCCTTTTCCATGCCGCCTTCTAATGTCACTGAGCTGTATTTGTATTCCAGATGCAAACATTTCTGTTATTTCTGATGATATCAGTGTAGACCTTTTCTTATATATGCCCTGTTATTATATGGATCAGGCCAAAAAAACAACAACCTGTTAAACAGAGAATTGAGGATATTGAGCACCAATCAGATCTTTCCAGCCTACAAAACACTATGGCAAGGGCCTATATTAAAAATGTTACAGAACCAGCTAATTATCTAAGATTGCTGGAAGTAAAAAGGTTTAGGAGAGCTTTTACCCTGCTAAGGTGTGCTGCCCTCCCCTCTGCTGTGCTTGAAGGGAAGTACAAGAATGTCCCACTTGCTGAGCGGCTGTGTTCCTGCCCCCTTGGCGAGGTCGAGTCTATGGAACACATGTTTTTCCGCTGCCCGCATTATGCAGTAGCACGAAATCAGATTATTACTCCATTGATTGAAAACATCCCTGGCCAATCAGAGAAAACTAGACTTGAGTATCTCCTCTCAGACAGGGATAGTAAGATATCATACAAGGCAGCTGGGTTCTGTCTGGCGATTCTCAAGTTTCAGAAATTTCCCCATACTTGACTCTGGTATTGGTATGGAGGGTTTTGAATCGCTTGTATATTTATTTGTTTTATACTTGTATACTTGTTTGTTTGTTTTATGTCTGTGTTTGATGTTTTTACGTATTGCAGAGATTGTGTGGATCTGGGTTGTCCAGTTCTCTGTATGATGGGTCTGAGGACTGTAGGCAAAGAATTGATTGATTGACCTTCTGTACAATGGTACTGTATTTACAAATGGTTAAGGTGTCCTTGCAATATCATATAGGCTTTTTGGGTTGCTTTTATTTTAGCACAAGAAATAAAAAGTCTTCAACTTGGTCATAAAAAACAAACCCCAGGTTCCCATAAATAATAGTGCTTACAAGTTTTAAATTATGTTTTTCCAATAAATATATTGTGGTTCCAAATACAAATAATCTAATTTCCTTTTCATGCTGCTTCGAGGAAAGATTTGGTTTTCCCACTTGAGTTTTCACCTCGCACAAAGCATTATGACATTTGAAGATATGAAAATTGCAGGCTCCAGCTGACTTGCTCTATGAAACTAAAATAAATTGCTGCTACTAGAGAAAGCAGAATCGCATCCACTGCCAGTCCTGGGGTCATCTTTTGATGTGTCCCTGGCTTGAGTTAGTTCCAGATGATAAGAATGACTGTGAAAATTTATCACCTGAGAAAAGTAGCTTGAAGCAAGGTTATTATCTGACTCAACCATGACATTTGTCATATCAACACTTGCTTAAATTATTTCTTCTGTCAAGTTATTTGTTTGTTTTAAAAAGGTATTAAATCTGTGAAAAGATGCAGAATCGCTCAGGAGAAAGTTGAAATGGCATTTTATACATGTTTTTGCTAGTCCATGTAATGGCACTTCCTAATTCTTAGCTTAATGCTTGAAAAATGACTTGCAAAAGGTGAAGAAAAAGTTACTCACTATGAAAGGATGATGAGGCAGCAGATTTTCCCTGTGTCAGAGAAACAGAAGAGTGCAACATTGTGTTTGCAGGCATTGCCTTTCTAATATAAAATAGTAGCAAAAGTATCTGGCTTCACCCGGCTGAAAAGCACATTTGCTTTTCTTCAACTCGTTGTTCTTTTTTTCTCCCACAACTCTTTTTTTACACTGTTTCCCCCCCTATCTCTACAGAGATGCTCCACCATTGTAAGTTTCCCAGGAGTGAGGATGTTTGTGATCCTGCTTGATGTATCCAAAATTACCAAACAGACATCTCATCTGCAAAATTTGAGCACTTGTATTGAGCTGACTCTGGGCAGGCATAAGCAACTTCTAGATGTTTGAAGACTGCACACATGCACGCACACACAAACACACACAGACACCTTGGAGAGCCACATCCACTTCTGTAACCCTAATCTAAAACTATAGCTCAAATCCTGTTCTTATGACATCATCAGACACTTTCTTTTAATGATTTTTAAAAAAGAAAATAACAAATAACTTGTTCTCCTCCAAAGGTCCCACGGCTCCCATGGAGTCCCCTTTCATTGCGGGAAACTTTACTTCTGGGTGGGGTGTGGCTTGTATGTATCCTTACCTCAGCAGTTCTCCTTTAGGCACCCAGCCTTTCAGGCTTAACACTTGAATATGGCTAATGAGACTCCTCGTGTAATCTAGACCTGACGATACAGGATTCTGAATTGTGAAGAGTCTCCACAAGTTCAGGAGCTCCTCCCATCAGATGTTACTTCAACCACAGTAATAGTGGAGGTAACCACAACAGTCAAGCATTGAAGAAAATATAAAATACACCACTTTGTTGCTGCTTCCATAATGATTTCCCTTCATGAATAGGACTACTGAGATGTAACATATAATAACAATTCCTATCCAACCACTGCCTCTTTGAGTTGAAGTAAAGCTTCTTCCCATTTACCTCAATTTTATTTTATCATCTGCTTCCAGTCCCTTCAAGAAAACTGGCGAAAGTCATCACCAGGAGTGTGGCTAGTCTCCTTTTGCTCTTCTTATTTATTGCTTTTGTTACATATATTACTTTATCGCTCACATTCCATCTTGTTTCTTTCTTTCTTCAAAAAAAGAGAGGTGTTGGCAGTGTAACAACTTAGATGCTCAATCATTTTCCTCCAGTTACACTCCTTATGGGTTTTAGAAGCAAGATGTGCCTTTTGTATTGTAAGATAAAGACACAAGGTAATTCAGAGTAGATGCCCCTCACACATACACGAACAAAAAGGCAGATGATCATTTGTATCAATTTTTGAAACCGTACAAAAGCTCAAAAGCATCTGTGTCTTTTGTTAGATGGTCTCTCTTGTCCTGAATGTTCTATATACCACTCAGCAGCCTTTTAATAGCAAAGTTAAGATGAAGATGATGCATTGTGCAATCCAGCTTTAAAAGCTTTTGGTTTCCATAATGACTACCTGCATTTTGACTCGAGGGACTTTGTTTCTGTTCCCTTAAAGCTGCTTACAGCTGTCTTTCTCTTTTTGCCATGAAGCTTCCTAATTGGCTGGCATCCAAATATGTGAGGTGTCACTTCTGATTGCATCAGAACATCATGTTATTTTAGGGGCCATAATGAAATATTGTTAGGTGATGTCTTTGTGCAAATACAATGTTTATTTTGATAGAATGAGACATGGAGTATCAGTAAACCCCCTCCTCATTGGATGTGATGTGGAAGAAATAAGAGAAAGGGCCTATAGTGAGTAGAGCTCAGATCCTGATAACATCAGCTTGATGAAGAATTTTAACTAGAGAAACTTTTTGCTGCTTCTTCATAATTTTTATTTGTTTCTCTGCTACTCTCCCCAAACCAATAACACATCATTTAATTAACCTTGGTACCACAGATTGGTTAAAGATTTTATCAGTCATGACAACTTAATATAGCAGAGTATACACACGGAAAGAGTAAGCAGCTTTCTTTTCTTTTGGCAGGGAGGAAGAGCTTGTTTTCCTTTTAATATTCTCATTTCCAAAGAAAATTGAGTTTTCTGTTAACTCGAGGGTCAGCTAGATAAGTGCAGAAAATGTAGAAGGAAAAAGGTCTTTAAACACACTTGTAGGGTATGGTAATCAAATTAATTTTATGTGGCATAATAAAACACAATGTGATTGTATTTGTGCAGCAAACACTAATTATCTCTCCAGCGCTGGGATAAGAAAGCTATTTTGAGAACATGATGGGTGTCTCAAATTGCCTCTTCACACTGGAGCTGAATTATAGTCATTAATGTAATAGATTAGAACATAGTGTCAGGATTAAATAGGCCTTGAACCATGAACCTGTTGGTGTGTCTTTTGGTGAGCCACTAAAGGCTCACCAAAAGGAACATAAGGACGATAAAACTCCCTTCAGAACTGCTAATGTGGTTCCCTCCCTGGACAGTCCCGTTCCTTTTTTACTATACTGAACTATTTATTTAAAATATATTTACCCCACATTTATCCTTAAAAGGACCCAAGGCAGCTTACATCATTAAAACGACAATGTTTCAATATTTCTTTCTCAAGGCTGGCTCCAGGTTGGAGCAGACGGTTGTTCTTAAAGACCCACTGGGTCTCTTCCAGCTCTATGATTCTATCACTAAGCAGAGAGAGCTGCTTCACACTTGAGGTATTTAAGTATCATGAAAGAGCAGAAAATTGTTGTTTAAACTGTTGTTCTTTTATATTTTTACTGCCAGGGGTAGAAATGTTGTAAGATATCCTGCTGCTGCCAGACTTTAGATAGATTGTCAGAGTCGCTGCCGAGCCGAGGCTTCGGGCAGCGTGACTCACTCTTTGCCCCCCATGGATGGCGCGGGACCCTACTACTCTCACGAGAGTTGTTTGGAGAGAGGGGGAGTGCTTGGCTATATAGGGGGCGTTCCTGCTTACCGGAGACCTCTGCGCAGGCACAGATGAAACCCATTAGTGTGCATTCACAGAGACCACGAAGAAGAAAGAGAGGTTACTTACCTGTAACTCTGGTTCTTCGAGTGGTCATCTGTGAATTCACACTAATGGGTTTCATCTGTGCCTCCTGCTGCCAGACTTTAGATAGATTGCATCTATTCTTGGGTAAAGGGAGTTTTGCTCCTGAGGGAGCAAAATATGTTGAGCTGGACCTGCCTGTGAATTTGGGCAACAGTATCCCCAACTTCCCTAGGATGTCCCCCCAGAAATGTGTGTGGATGTGAAATGTTCCTGACTTCCATGGATTGGTAAAAAAAATCCAGTTTCCAGAGGAGGGACACATTACATTTCGAGGTGGTACAATCTTTGTGCAGAAAATATTTTAAACCTTTGAAAAGCAAATTCAAGTGGTCAGCCATCTTTTTTTTCTTTACAATGCCCCTAGGAACAAAGCTCCAGAGTCACATGGTATCATTTCCAGGGGAATCTATGGCTAGATTTCAAAATGGCAGAGACCTGTGGTCTCAGCCCAACCAAACTGCAGCTTGGCTCTTAAAATCTTTAAAAGAAAGAGAAGGAAATATGAGGGGGGGGGGTTAAATCCCTTCAGAGCACCTTGCTAATGTAATTCACTCCTGAAGCCAAATATCTGGTCCTCCCTCAAGCTCTTGGGAAGTTTTCAAAACCATCCAGTGTTTTCTTTTTAAACAACAACAAATAAGGATTTGGCTGCCTCGCTACTTCTGTGCAGTTGTGTATCACTTTTGCTCTTTTTACTTTGTATGCACCTTAGTTTCAAACAGCATCTTTTTTCATGACATTTTGAAACTTACAGACCAAAGTATGGAGGATGTGTCTGATATAAGAATCATAACATTTTTTAACACCATGTTATTGGGAATTCTGCCTTATCAGAGTCCATGTGAAGCTCATAATTCCACTGAATTATCACTGCGCAAGAGTGAAGTGATGTTATTGTGCAGCAGAGCAAGTCAACATTCTACAAGGCAATTCTAAAAATGGGGGCAGCCCAAACAAACAAACAAAAAACGTTGACACTGGATTTCAGATCAGCACCAAATTTGGCACAATGGAAGCAGGCAGTCTGCTTTTGTTCTGTGCCAGATTTGGGGAGGTTTGAACAAAGAATTTGCAATTCATAATTTTTTAAATGTAAAACCATTTCTGCCCCCATGCAGAAAGAAACAACCTTAAACGTCCTCAGATTTAAAACCAATCAAAAAAGTTGAAAAGACCAGTCTTGCTTATCTTGAAAGAGAATGGTTGGCCCCAACTGCCTTTTTTTTTTTAATTTGGGAAGAATCCAGGCTGCATGAGCTGAAATGTTGAAGGTCTTTCAAAAGGCCTTTCAAAAGGGAAAAACAACCACTCTAACACTAAGCATATGTAGAACAGGCTTACCAGCAACAGCATTCTCAAGTAGATACTTTGTTGCAGCTTCGTTACCTGGGAAGCTACCATTCACATTTGTTGAAAAAACACCCATGACAATTGCTTTGTGTTAGGATGAGAAGTATTTAACTGATGAAAAAAGAAATCAGCTTCTGAGATTTCCCCTTCTGTGGTGTCACTTTGTGAATGGTAGTGAGAAGAAGGTATCCTGTAGACCATAGACTAATGCCATGGTGTTGTCAACATTCAGGCTGTCCTTTGTTATATAAAGTGTGACATCCTTTTTCTTTCTGGCAATGCAGGCATGATCTTGTGCAGCAGTATTGGGCCATTTCATAAGAGTTTTGAATCATGAATACAGAAGCACAATAGCCCACATTCATAAACCAGAAGTTTTTTTTAAAGAATTGAATACTAATATAACTCCACTCCAAATTTTCCCTGCCAACTTGCAGAGGGATTGGGATTGGGGCTGAAACACAAATATAAGAAAAGTCCTTTTTTTGATCTCAGCTACTAGGATGCACAAGCTACCACAGCCAAAAAAAAAAAAAAAAAATCCCCATTTCTACTGGCTTTGTCTAAGCACACACATGCTCATGCAAATAAGCTCTTGAGCATGAGTGGCAGGAGTGACAGGGCCAATCGCCACAGTAACTCATTGCAGAGAATGAGTTACTTGTAACCAATTTCTTTTTATAATAATTAAAGCATGAGATGTTAATGATGATGATGATGATGTTTCATCAAGTTTGTTCCAACTTATGGTGATCATTTCCATCATTTTCTAGGTATATAGTACTCAGAAGTGTTTACCATTCCCTTCTTTAGGGGGCTGCCTGCCAACCTGCATGGCCTTGGTCAAACCAAACAACCCCAGAGCATTGACAGAAGAAGAGAATTAAAACACATCTAACTAATATTATAAATGCAACATAACATGGAATACTTTTACTCTCTTTGTAGTACTAAGCACACACAAAGAAATACCTTAATAGGCATAATGGCTTAAATCCTGTTGTATAGTTACACAAAAGGTGTAACTTCTGAAAGCGAATTGCTGTAAGTTAAGAAATTCCCATTGGCATTATCTGATTATGCCTGTGGAAATGTACAAGATTTTGAGCATAGTGTCCTAGTATTTGAAGGCTGTATTGTTCGAATAATTCACATATAACCTATCTCCGGCTCCTAAAATCTTCTGTTTCCCAAATTGCATTGGCTTGTTTGTTAAATTCTTTTGAAAATTATTAACAGACTTTAGATTACATATACCTGAACCAGAAGGCAAAGATCCATCAAGGGTGCTTAGAACAGCAGAGTGCTGAGTTACAGTACATCAAAGAGGCTTAGTTTAATCTCTAGATGTTTGCATTGGAATAAACATTATAAATATTGTTGTTGTTTAGTCGTTAAGTTGTGTCCGACTCTTCGTGACCCCATGGACCAGAGCACGCCAGGCCCTCCTGTCTTCCACTGCCTCCCGGAGTTTGGTCAAATTCATGTTGGTAGCTTCGATGACACTGTCCAACCATCTTGTCCTCTGTCGTCCCCTTCTCCTCTTGCCCTCACACTTTCCCAATATCAGGGTCTTTTCCAGGGAGTCTTCTCTTCTCATGAGATGGCCAAAGTATTGGAGCCTCAGCTTCAGGATCTGTCCTTCCAGTGAGCACTCAGGGTTGATTTCCTTTAGAATGGATAGGTTTGTTCTCCTTGCAGTCCAGGGGACTCTCAAGAGTCTCCTCCAGCACCACAATTCAAAAGCATCAAATCTTTGGCAGTCAGCCTTCTTTATGGTCCAGCTCTCACTTCCATACATCGCTACTGGAAAAACCATAGCTTTGACTATGCGGACCTTTGTCGACAAGGTGATGTCTCTGCTTTTTAAGATGCTGTCTAGGTTTGTCATCGCTTTCCTTCCAAGAAGCAGGCATCTTTTAATTTCGTGGCTGCTGTCACCATCTGCAGTGATCATGGAGCCCAAGAAGGTAAAATCTGTCACTGCCTCCATATCTTCCCCTTCAAATATATTATATATATTAGTAGTTTTGTGAATGGCCACTGTTATTCACTCGAATGTTACTGGCAATTCTTTGCCCTCTAATCTCCCCATTTACCATTCCCTACCACCAGTGTTATGTATTGCAGATGGCCCTGCCAAGAGACACTTCATGCATCTGATGAAGTCCATGAAAACTTATGGCATAACAAATAAATTAGTTTTTAATGTAGCACAAACTGCTTCATCATTCATGTGACACTGTCCCATCCATAGCCCGAATGACAAGGGTATGAGGTTAAAGTGAGAATGTTGTAGTACATTGAATTTTTTTTTGTATGGCATGCCCTTGTACAGTATGTTATGAATGCCATGTCACTAATGTAGTGGGAGCCATGAGATAAAAAGAAACAGCATGAAGCATCTTGTATTTATAAAGCCAGTGTAGCTTATCGTATCACAATGATAATATGCTGACCAGGTCAGAGAATGAGTTAGAGCCTCTCAGCAAATAGCAGTTTATTTTCTTCCTTTGTAAAGTGAATATCTGGAATTTCTACCTACCAGCTTCAGCACAGAGAGACTACAATATAAAAAACCCACTAGTGTAAGAGGGAGGGACTATTGATCTCTACAGCAGATGTCTCAATATGGACCATGCCTAGCCAGACACAGAGGGTCTTAATAGCATGCAAAGACATCTGTGTGTACCCTTTTGCTGTGTTGTATTCTGTTGTATTGTATCATGTGAGCCAGTGTACTGTAATGGATAGAATGATGGACTAGGATTCAGAAGACTTGGACTGAAATTCCTGCTTGGCCATGGAAACTCACTGTAGGGTAGTAATAGTCAAAACTAGAGATGGGGGCGAATATAAAAACAGATCGCTTTTTCCGACGAATATAGCCGATTCGTTAAATATTCATCAATCCATATTTGTGGGTTCCAGAGACCCCCACGAATATGAAGGGACAAATATTTACCCATTTTTATTTGTCCTTCGTATTTTTTTTAAAAAAATACCATTCTGCCTATCGGCTGCCGATCAACTGATCGACGGCAGAAAGGCAGCCACCCCCGACACAGCCACCCAATGCCACAGCCTACCCCCACCCCTTCCTTTCCCTACCTTAGGCCCCACGCCATGCCACCCACCACCACCGACACCCTCTTTCCTTAATCGCTGCTGCCAAGGTCTTCTGGCCTTGGAGCCACGCATGTAAAAATGGAGACTGGCTACCCTTTGCAAAGATGGTGGCTGCATCTTCATTTAGGGTAGGGAAGCTGCAGCTGCCATCTTTGCAAAGGGCAGCCTGGATTCCCTTAGCCTGCCTTAAGGGAATCCAGGCTGCCCTTTGCAAAGATGGCAGCTGCAGCTTCCCTACCCTAAATGAAGCCACAGCCACCATCCTTGCAAAGGGCAGCCAGTCTCCCTTTTTACACGCCGTGGCTGCGAAGGCCAGAAGACCTTGGCAGCAGCGATTAAGCAAAGAGGGTGTCGGTGGTGGTGGGGTGGGGGCTAAGGTAGGGAAAGGAAGGGGGTGTGGGGGGTAGGCAGTTGGGGTGGCTGGCTGTGGGGGGGGGTGGCTGCCTATTGGCTTCTGATCAGCTGATTGGCGGCCGGTAGGCAGAATGGGCTTCTGTGCTGTGTGGTAAACTCTCCTGGGGGGACCCAATTTGTGGGTGAATAACTCAGATGTCCGATATCCAATCGTCACCAAAGTTGGCAGGCGTGTTGGGGAAAGACATAGGAAGCTCCGTTGTGATTCTGGACTCTCTAAGTATCTGGGGGGAGCTTTCCTGGGGGGTCCTCTTTGTGACTATATAACCCAGGGGTCCGTGATCCAATGTTCACCAAACTTTCAGGAGTTGTAGAAAAGCATCTGACGAAGTGTTCCTCCAAATTTGGTGTCTCTAGGCCATTGGAAAGCCAGGGTTATAGCCATTTAAAGTGCAGATGAATTGATGGATTGATCCGTCGATTTGTCGAAGAATATTCATGTATTTGTATTCGTTGATCTGTTAACCTTGACGAATAATGAACCAAAACGAATTGCCATTTTTTTTATTTGTCCCCATCTCTAATCAAAACCATTCTTTAAATATTCCACATACCTTGGAAATCCTATTACAATCACTAAGTTTCATGTGGGACTTTATGGCACACAACAACATGGCTCTGCTTCCATGTCAACCATCTGTGGGCTAAAGAAATGCACAATACAATGGCATGATACTACACATTCAGTAAGAAGCTACAAAGAAATTTGGAGTTTGGTAGGGGAATTACATGGATTGGTGACAGCTCCAACTCTTACTTAATGTATCTTTAGGCCTGGAAGAAAGCTAGCTTTCATCCTGGCAAATTAATTTTTAAAAGTTAGTTATAGTTTCAAAGCCTTTAGGAATTACAATTAAAGCTGAAAAAGTTACCTTTTGATGTAATCTAGGAGACTCTGGGTATTGAAATCAGAAAAGTAATTTTTGCAAGCTAGTTATTCAAAAGTAAGGAAATAGTTACTTGTAGTTAGCTTTTAAAAGTCAAAATGGTAAAGGCTGCTGGCCTATGGTAGAGAACGCAACTAAGTAGTGAGGCTACACATTATAAGCACAAAAGTAAGTTCAAGAAGAGTTGTACTACAAAGAGAGTAAAAGTATTCCCTTTTATGTTGCATTTATAATATTAGTTAGATGTGTTTTAATTCTCTTCTTCTGTCAATGCTCTGTGGTTGTTTGGTTTGACCAAGGCCATGCAGGTTGGCAGGCAGCCCCCTAAAGAAGGGAATGGTAAACACTTCTGAGTACTATATACCTAGAAAATGATGGAAATGATCACCATAAGTTGGAACGAACTTGATGAAACATCATCATCATCATTATCAACATCATCATGCTTTAATTATTATAAAAAAGAATTGGTTACAAGTAACTCATTCTTTGCAATGGGTTACTTCCAAGCTCTTCTATATGTCTAAAATTAAGAGTAGATGTCTTCCTTGTCTCCATTTGTCTCCTTCCATCCAACATAAATGTAATTATGAACCAGATAATTGTGGTCTCTACACAGACAGATGATCACTGTAATTCCAGGTAATGAAATTGCTGGGAAGTCTTTTTAGTGTTTGGAAGTTAGAAGTAAGTACATTAAGTTCTCTTAATTGCTTAAACACTAACAGTGCATACTTGCCATGCAGTTGAGTGAAACTAGTGTTCCCTCCATTGGCTTCAAAATGGCAAAAATCGCATGTCCCCACACCTGTCATGGTCTCACTTCTTGTTGTAGCTGCAAAGCTGCAGACAGATCCTTCTGTTTGTCATAACTGGGATGAAGCTATCTCCACTACAAGTACTAAAAGCGAAGAAGAGTGCTGTTCTGCAGCTTAGTGAATAAACAGGGATCTGAAAAGGGAATTGAAGGTCAGGAACATCAGTCATATCTGTGAGTGTGACTCACTATCACAAACCACCATATAATTGTGACACATACAGGAAAACAAAATACAGAGATGTACTTAGAATTCAGCTATTATAATTCAAATGAGTGCCATTCTCCCACATTTTCTGGAATATAAAGCAATGGGGTATTTGACGTAATGGCTGAAATTTGCTGCTAGCTCTGCAAGTGCAACATGAAGCTGAGCCATCATTATGGGAAAGCACAAAAGGGCAGATGTGCTATCCACACTTCATGTGTATGTAGTGCAATGGGAAGCCAGCTTTCGCAGCTAAAGTTAGCCAAACAAATACTTGCCATGCAGTCCCACTCATATGTCTGTGGAAGTGGATTTGTCCATGAAAGCAAACATTAAAATATAGCAGTTAGTCTTTAAGGTGCCACAACATTTTTGTCTTCTTTATTTTTTACTTTTATTTTCTTTTTGCTCAAATACATTTCCTTCTCTGTTGAATTACCCTCCTCATCTCTGCTCCTGCAAAGCTAGTTAAAAATCTAGGTGGGAGGTAGAGGAGAAGAATGCAGAATTTTACCTGAAGACCAATGACTTTATAATACTATTCAGTTTAAGCAATTTGGGAAAAGCTATTTGTTGCTGCAAAATAGCAAGGCAGCAGGCCTGGATGACATCTGCACAGAACAGCTACAACATTTCAGCACAGTAACAAAAAAGTGGTTCATTTCTTTAATAATTATCCTGACTCTCTCAGGATTCTGAAAATTTGGAGAAAGGCATGAGTGCTATTTTGAAATCTGGTAAAGAACACACCGACCCAAAATTCTTTGGCCCAATCACATTACTTTGTCACCTAAGTGCTAAAAAGAATGATTCTTCCCCATCTAATGGAAGTCATAGAACCACTTCTCATCACACAACATGACACTTCCCTTCTCCCCCTCTCTGGTCCCACTCAGTAGCCTATCAATATGGTAGCAGAAGTTGTTGATCTTTCACAACATGTGCTCCCCTTTTAACTCTGATGAGGAGAGGTTGCTTTCCCTCACCCCCTCGCCCACTTGCTAACATGATCACACACATTGCAAGAAAAGCTCTCATTCATTTGCCCCTCCTGCTTGTTTCATGGAACTTCCTTCACCTTTGATGACCTTCAAGAAGATGAAGAGGCTTCTCTCCACCTCCATCCTTGTTCCTGCAGCTCAGGAATTTTTGCTCAACTACTTTTTTGTTTTAAAGGTTATAGAGAGGCGGAGCATCGTCGCGGCGCTGTCAGCAGCCTCGGGAAACAAGCTCCCGGGAAAGCTGGAACCGGCCGGTCTGTGGCCCCCCCCAGAAATGAGGGGGGCGAAGGAGAGATCAGGAGAGACCTCTCTGAAGCTGGTGAGCATCAGAAAGAAGAAAATTTTGGGCAGCAACCTGAGATTTCTTCCTCTGGAAATTCACCCGAGCACAGACCGGACGCGGAGCCATCTTGGCATAAGCTGTGAGAAACTCCATTCCCCCCCCCAACTCCCTGAGGAGAGGAGAACAAGCAGCACTGGCGTTGAAAATATACAGCAACAAAGTAAGTGGAAACCCTTGATTGATGAGTAATCCTACGAAGAGGAAAAGAAATTAGTGTGAAATAGTGGCCGAAAGAAGAAAAGTAGCGGCGAGCTTTACGTACCAGTTTGCTTCATCAAAAGCAAAAGGGAACCTTATCAGCAAGCTGGCTTAAGGCCAAAAAAAGAGAGATACTGAGACGGAAAAATCTTTTGTTTGCGGAAAAAATCCCAGAGTGAAAAACTACTGGGTAGGCTGTTAGAATCTGTTAGAGATTGAATGTTGCGAAGGTTGTTTAGCCTGGATTTTACTTTTTGAATTGTTTGAGACTTTGATAATAAAAATAACTTTTGAGAGTAAGAAAATGGACGGTGACTCAGCAGGGAGACGATACTGAGGCAGCTAGAAAAATCAGGACTGGAGTCTGACGGATTGTAAGAACATCTACTGGAGAGACTGCTCTTTTGTGTCTGCTATTATGTTGGGATTCTTTTCTGGCGGGAATGCCCCTTACCCTATTTTTTAGCCTGGATTTGCAACTATAGGTTGGATGAGACTTGGTCAACAGATGATTGCTAGGTTTTTGATGAAGAAACAATAAGTTTCTAGAAGCAAGAAAATGGACTGTGAACCATCAGCAACACGACGTATTCAATCAGACAGAGGAGCTAATAAAAACAGGACTGGAGCCGGATGGACTATAAAGAATCTGCGGAAGAGATTGATCTCCTGGGTTTGCTGTTTTATTTGGACCTTTTTTTTCCGGCTGGATTGGGAGAGACTCTCTCACACATAGAGCAAGGGATGTTTTAGAGACTCTGATAAGATTGTCATGGTTGTAATTTAAATATAACAATATTTGTGTAAGGAGGGGAGGAAGTACCTAGAGGAGGTTTATGATTAGGGGATCAGTTCGTGGATAAAATAGTGGAAATTGAAAGATTAAAATGGCCTCTGAAAATTTAAAATGTAAAAGATTGGGGATCTTGTCTGTCCAAACGCAAAAGTTGGGAATAGGGGAACAAAACCCAGATATAGAATGGCAGGCTAATATCCAAAAAATAATAACAACAGGATTTCAGCAGGCAAATGAGCATCTCAGCCAGATAGAAGACCTGATGAAGAAGAATTTGCCTGATGTTAAACCGCAGTTAAATGAAGAACTGCCTGTATTGAGTGAGACACTAGATAACATAGATGGGATGAAGAGTAACCCAGTGTACTACTTAGCTATCACACCCGGAAATGGTTATGTTAAAAAATGGATTAGTGTCCTGGACTTATCCTTTTCTTACAAGGGAAGTAAGGAGAAAATATGGGAAGTGATAGAAATGGACACCTTTGCAGATGTGCTGGAAGATTGTCTAAGACAGAAGGAAATTGAGCGAAGGGATGTATTTCTTAAATGGTCTCGATACCCTGAAAATGTTGGAATAACGTAGTGCTAAATTCAAATATAATTATAAGTTGATAACTGTGAGGGTAATCAAATTGAAAAAAAAAGCAGAAAGTTGATTGTTTTATCGAAATATGAATAGATTGAATGTTTGTATACTTTGTGTTCTCCTGTCCTCAAATTTTTCTTTCCTTCCCCTTCTACCCCCTTTTACCTTTTGTAGTCCCTTCCCGATCTTTAGTAGTTAAAAAATAAAAAACTTTAAAAAAAAAAAGGTTATAGAAAGACATTTCCAGCCAAATCTGTTTGCATTGCTGCACACTTTTTTAAAAAGGGAGAGGAGGAAACTTTTGTGTGGGGAAAAGAAAACAAAGAAAGGATGATGGAAAATGTTTTGCCATTTCTACATGCTACTTGTCAAGTGCCCCTCCCCACAGCTCTGGAACTCCTTGCAGTGGCAGTGCCTCAACTGGCCCTTCCTTCCTTCATCCTGCTTTTCTTCACACACGTAACACACACACTGCCTCTATCTAAATACCAAACAATCTGCTGCTCCTTCATGAGACCCTCACTCTGGCTAACGATAGAACTAGGTTGCCCATTAGGTTTGAGTTAAAAGAGTCGTACCAAAGATCTGTCAGGTGCCTCAACAGCCAGAGGTCCCCCAATAAGAACACAGTGCTTGACTCTTGACTATAAAATGATCCTTTTTAAAAAGAGGAAGAACAGGGCACAATATCTAAGACCATGCCATCTACTGCTCCTATGAAACAGGTAGAGCTTCTTTAGATATATTGTCCAGCATTCTGTTGCCAGACTCAGCTAGTGAGTAGACCCATTCAATCAATTGCTTAATTCTTAACTCAATAGGTGCACTCTGACTGGGACTAGCAACAGGATCCTGGTCATTATGCTGCTCTGCATTCATTAAAACTCTTAACATGACACTTTTGCAAGAGCCTCTGCTACTGCTGGCATTTTTTCCCTCTCACATATATGGACACTGGCTAGCTCAACCCCTCCTATCCCATTTTTCTACAAATTCAGAAATAAGAGTTCATATCAGGCACTAGTATAAGTGGCCATGGAAAACTGAGGCAGGTTTTGCCCCCCACACAGCCCCTCTTTTCTGATTTTTAAATATGATTGTTTAAAATATACTCCAATTGCCTTTGGAGCAAAATCACCAACAAGCTAGCAATTGAAGATTGCTGTGCACAGAGTATTTGAGCATTATTGGACTATGCTGTTGCTCTCCCTGGTCTGTGTGAGCAATTCAAGCTGGATGGCTCAGCATGGCTTTTTGAACTTGAAAATATCAAAAATATTGAGGCTATTTGAAATGACTCGGTTCTGGAAGCAAGAGTATGTAATGTATGAGTGAGGCAAGAGCTGGCTACATGATCTGTGAAGTGCGTCTTGGAATAAAGAAAGAGGTATGTTGCATAGCTTGAGTAGCACCAGTGATCCCTGAAATGAGAGTTATGACAGGCCTCATATAATGAGGCTCACACTGTAAAAACTCTTAAACTCACTGTTGCTTTTCTGAATCAGTGGCTCACTCACACTTTTCATCAAAATAGCATTTTTTTATTTCATATCTATATGGGATAAGAAGAAAGTGAAGCAAACAGAAGAAGCAACAGCATGAAGGCAATAAAGGGGAAACCTGAACCTACTCTTGAGCAATCAAGCCCCCAGATGTTCCACAAGGGAGAGTTTTGTTACCTTCAAGTCAACTTCAGATGAGGGGTGGGCTCTATGTACTGGATTGGTTTGCCTGCTGGGCCAGATTTGACACATATGGTGAAATTTCCTTTCTCTGCGCTTCAATAGGACTTGAATGTACCAGGACTTGGAAAAATCGGTATTTGGACTACAACTCTCCCTATTTCCTTCTACACCAAATGTTAATGTTTTCAGGGAGTCTGTGCAGACAAATGCACATGCACCTGGAGAGATGCACATTCAGTGTGGAATCAGAGCATATGTTTTCATGGCTCATACATGGAATTATATGAAAATGAAGAACCAACAATCCACACTTCCTCTCTTGCTGCTTACTTAGGACATCCAGAGCCATTCCTATGAAATCTGGATTTGGCTAAGGTACACAGATACCTGATCTTGCTCTGGCCTTTGATAGAGCATAGCTTTCAAATAAGTGGTTTTTGTGCCAAAATATCACCTCACCACCACCACCACTTTGTGATGGGAGAGAGAACCACCTGATTTACTAGGTGGACCAATTCTTTTTTGGTCTCCTCCCAATTAAAGTTTAAAGGGCAGAAAGTGGAAGGATCATCTTGGATGCTTCAACTACATCTCTGAACAGATTAGCATTGTTTACCACTGTAGCTATGAACCAAAAACACATGGAAATAATTCTGAACATCATGTTTTCTATTTGAAAAGAACATGCTATTTATTTATATCACACCTTTCCTTCAAACAGCTAATTTCACTGTATATTGTTCCCAATGTTTGAACCTCACAACATCTCTGTAGCATAATAAGTCATTTCTTGAGATATTCAGAGAGTGATTTCAAGGCAAAGTGCTTTCTTAATGCAGTTTGGATGTGTGTTAAAACAGCATAGGAGGGAGTGGGGGGAGGGTTTAAAACAGAAGTGAGAAAATGGATGTTTTCTATCTGTCATGTCCTGATTCTGAGTAAAAACAAATATTGCTTATGGGATGTTAAACTATGAGAACCACAACTCTTCATGAACAATAGTTATTAAAATTCTGTTTGAATCAACCGAAAAGCAGCATCTGGCAGGTTGCTATGAAAGTGATAGATTTCTTTGGCAGCCAAACCAAGATTTATTCGTTTTTGAGAGGAAGAAAAGAAAAGGCTTTTGTATGTGGAGCTTAGTTTGAATGAGTACAATAGTATAACACAGAAGAGCACAAGAGCACGATGCTGTGCATGTTTTCTCCCAAGCAGTTCCTAGTGCATTGAGCCCCATGTTGCTGGGGATGGGGTTTCATTACAGTTCAAGGACTTCCTGTACTGTTCCAGTGTAGACCAGTTTGAAGGTTGATACACAAACACTTCTTGCCATGGATAAACACACCAATCTGAAATCTGGATTATAATTCTCCAGACTCTTATCTATATGTATGAAAAGCTTCTTTGGAAAGTTCTCCCGTCACACAGCCACTGTTCTGTGAAGGAGAGAGGAGGGTCATGACTTGGTGTATCACCCCTTGCCACTGCATGGGATGTCCTTCTCCCTGTCGTTTATGCCTGGGGTAAGGAGACCTAAAAGCATAAATTCCCAATGTGATTTAGCACACTGAATACATACAAGGAGAAGTTATGTGTGTACCTCAGACGAGTGGAGATTGGTAACTCCAATTTCTGCCCACTTTGAGGTTTAGTCTGAGCTTTAAAAGAGCTATCTGAGAGGAAGCCTAACTGCCAAATAAACATCAAAACCTGGAATGGAATCCAGAGTCAATTTCCTGAACATCACATCAGAATCATTAGCCTCCACTGCCTCAGACTGCCCACTTCACACTTCCTCAGCCTACCCTCGCTTCATGGAGGAAATTCTGGAAAGGACAGAAAGGATGGGACAGTTGTGCCAGAACCAATGAGTGTGGCACTATTTCCATCTCACAGAGTCATCAGGGAGAACATCCCAAAATGGCTTACATTGGCATTAGCTAAGAACCAAACCATCAAAAAGCATTATCTACACCCACACATTGCCTCACAAAAATAACTCCAGGTCCCTGCATCCAGACAAACAACATGGTAGTGAGAAGGTTATGGTAAACTTTGTCTTTTGTATGCTGGGTTTCTTTTATCAAGGAGGTTTGCTTCCCTGCCAATAAATGTGTAAGCATGCAACCTTTCACTAGTACGTATAAGGAAACAACTCCAGGAAAAGCTTTTGCTTTTGATTCTGCTGCATGACAAAATGTTTCTGAGCAGTTAGTGAAAAAGAAATTGCATCACCTAACAGGGAGAAAATGAATGACTAAATAAGAACTAATGTACCTGCTGAAACAGCAGTGTTGTAACATATTTATGGGGGATGTAAAAGAAAGGTTAGCAAGCTTTCAAAGAAAATGCCTCAAGCCATTCTTTGGTTTCTTTGCTGATGAAATGCAGCAGAAATGAGGTTTTTGAAGCTCAAAATAACTGATTTTCTCTTGTTGAAAATCTTTCATTAATTCTTCATGGAGTCTTAATGACAGGTGGGGGGAGAAAACACCACCCAATATATGACCAGCACCAGATTAATCTACATCCATCATTGGCAGCTTCATCATTTATGAGTAGAGATAGGCATGCACCAAAAAACGAACCTGGAAGTTCATAAAAATCGCTGCTTCATTGGTTCAGGTTGGTTTGGCTTCGTTAAAAGTTAAGAACAAAGAACAAAACAAAACAAAACAATGAACTTTTAAAAGTGATTTTTGGTTTGTTTGGTTCATTTGCCCATTTTCTCCCCACTTACCCCCAACTGCCTGCCCCTGTCAAGCAAAAGCACTAGGCAACCCTGGGAGGGACCTAGAGACTACTGGATTGACAGGTCAGGCAGGGTTGTTATTTTGTTGTTAATCATCCAGAATCCCATGCAAAATATGATGAAATTTGTGGATATTTGCTATATTCCTGTTTAAACCATACTGAAAGATACTTCTGGCTCATCAGCATGGACCAAATTTTACTAGAGATTCACAGCAATAGCCTTACACTGCCTAAATGATTATTGACCATTTATGGACTTCTAACTGAATTCCAAGAGGACTGTTGTAACAGCCTGCCAAACAGGTGTTAAAGATTAGGTTTCTATGAGTGATGGGAAGAGTTGCCAACCTTATTTCAACCAGTGTCATTGGTTTCAAAGCCAGACATTCAAGAATTGAGCAAAGACCTCAGGTTGGATGGATGAATCAGTCAGTTTTGTTCCTCTCACATTTGCTTTTTTAAAATTCCAATTTATACAACACTTTTCTCCTGATAAAAGAACCTAGGCAGTAGACAAGCTCTTTGAAAGACAAATGCTAAGACCGCAGAAGCCTCTGTGCTGCAAGGTCAGAAGACCTGCAGTTGTAAGATCGAATCCACGAGACAGAGTGAGCCCCTGCCGCTTGTCCCAGCTCCCGCCAACCTAGCGGTTCGAAAGCATGCAAAATGCAAAATGCGAGTAGATAAATAGGTACCACCACGGTGGGAAGGTAACAGCATTCCGTGTCTAGTCACGCTGGCCACGTGACCACGGAAGATTGTCTTCAGACAAACGCTAGCTCTATGGGTTGGAAACGGAGATGAGCACCGCCACAACTGGACAAATTGTCAAGGGGAACCTTTACCTTTACCTTAGAATTATTGAATAAGAACAGTTCGAAACAATTTCAAGACACATTAAAAAACAGATAAAAAGTACAGCACCTCTCATTTAAAAACCCCTTCCTTGGCAGCTAGTTACTTTAAAAAAAGCCTTCCTGATGAGAAAAGTTTTTGTCTGCCAATGGAAGGGCAGCAGGAAAAAGCCACCCTGTCCTCAGATGGAAAGGGTTTCTACAGCTTGGGACCAGTCACTGAGACAGACTTCTCTCATGTCCTCACTGAACACATCTGTGATAGGGGTGGGGAGGACTGAGAGAAAGGCCTGCCAAAAGATCTTAAAATGTGGGATTTGTCCATCCCAACTATAAAGACATTCATAAATATCAATAAAACATGAGGAGAAATAATGAACTAAAATTATATTCTCACCCATCCCTATCTTCACAGCATCCACCGGCTTTATGGTTCCCCAAAGATCGCTGCTTTGCAAGTGATACTCAAGGAATGTAATGACATTATTTTTTATTTGTTAAATGTATTTCTGCACAGTTTTTCTGACCATCAGCCTCATCCACAATGATGGATGATAACCAAGACAGATAAAACGTGACATCACCCTAACCTCCCTGGTCTTTACCAGCCTAGTATCTTATGGGGGATGGCATATGCAACAGGGCTTCTGGTGAAGGTCTTGAGTTCTGCAGAAGCTCACACAGGAAGAGACAGCCTTTGGGATATCTTGGGTCTAAGCCATTTAGACCTCTGTAAGTCAATATTTTTGGCTATCTTCCCTTTGATATTTGTAAACATGTGTAAGGTAAAGGTAAAGGATCCCCTTGACATTTAGTCCAGTCGTGTCCGACTCTAGGGCATGGTGCTCGTCCCCGTCTCCAAGCCGTAGAGCCAGCGTTTGTCCATAGACAGTTTCCGTGGTCACATGGTCAGCGCGACTAGACACGGAACGCCGTTACCTTCCCACCGTGGTGGTACCTATTTATCTACTTGCATTTACATGCTTTCAAACTGCTAGGTTGGCAGGAGCTGGGACAAGCGATGGGAGCTCACTCCGTCGCGTGGATTCGATCTTACGATGGCTGGTCTTCTGACCTTGCAGCACAGAGGCTTCTGCGGTTTAACCCGCAGCGCAATGTCCCAGTGATTTGGAACATAACTGATGGCCTGTGTGGATGAATCCTACATGCTCTCAATTTAGGTAACATAATTCTTTTTTTAAAAAAAATTCTCCTCCTAAAGCCTTGATAAGCTTAAAAACTCAGTATCTTTTTTTAAAACAAGAAAGAAAAAAGAAAGTGCTGTCATCACTTCAGAAAGTGGAATCTCCTGTATATCAATCATTTAGTCCTCATGTGTGGGGCGCTGCCTAGCTGAATGAAACAGAAGGGATCTCATATTAAAATGTCTCTGAATAACAATAATTTTCATTTGGGGAAAAAATGTTCACTGTAAATACTGTGAAATGTGAGGTAAATGAAGCTGCTGCCCAATTTGTGTTTTCACGTTATGGAGTATATTTATGCCACTTTCCACAGTTTACATTTTTAAAAAATGAATGGTTCTCTAAAGACTTTTGTCTAGGGTTCATTCCACAGGTTTGGTGCTTTAAAATGAATGTTACCATTGTGAAGATCTAATATTTACATATGTAAAAACTCATATGTGCAACATCCTACAATGAATTTGCAGTTTCTATATTATTTGGGGAAAAATTGAACTATTAGCATTTGTAATTTTTAATGCCGATGCAGACATAACACCAAGGATTAATGAGCATTATATTTGTCCACTGCCTTCTGTAGAACAGCTGTGCATGTATGTGTTTGTGAATGTGTACATGGATGCACACACACACATGGAGCACCCAGCATGTGTTAAAAAGGGTTGCCAAGCCCAGGGCCTGAAAAAAATCCTTTACTTTCATGGTTTGTGGTGACATCTACTAGGAACACATTCCATTAGGGAAGGAATGTGCTGGTAAAAATGTTGTAGTGCTAAGACTTGCAGTTGCATTATTGATCTTTCCCATGTGGTAGTAAGCTCTTATACATTGCAGCAATTCCCGGGGAGGATCACACAGGAAAAAAGAAAAGAAAAAAGGCTGGTGTCCTGTCACTGCAATATGTAAAGAGCATCTTGTAAATAAATGTGCCTTGGATAGATGCATTAAGGTCACTTGAATTCTCTCAAGGTTTTTGTCCTGGCAAGCTTACTCTTAAATTGATAAAAGCATCACTTGATGTAAATCAACCTGCAAAAGTAATGCGTTCTCTTTTACCCTGTGACGCTGATGCAATAGAAATGAATGGCTGTGTCTAAAAAGCAATACCCACATGAGATTTCAGGAAATGCAGATTTATCCAGGAAGATTTATGGGATGATCTGACACACTTAATTGCTGTGAAGCTCCAGAGTTTTAAAGCATACAGACGTCAACTAGAGATCTCACATGTAGATGTACAGGCCTGAATCCTGTTGAAAAGTTATACCTGTGTAGGTTAAATTGCCTAATTCACCACAGTGAATTACCATGAACTAACAAGGCACCTGTCCAATTGCATTACTAGGTATGTGACTGAACATGCTTAGTAATGAGTGTGAGCCTTGTAAAGGGAACACTGCCCTCTTAGCAGTGGTCCATCGCAGTGGATTGTAGAATTTAATTTTTGTAAATCAGCAACAGGATTCTGACCAAATATTACTATTGTGGTAAATGCATGGTCATAGAGGTCTGCAGTTGTGTAGGGCATTGTAGCATATTTGTTGAGTCTCAACTGCTTTAACAATAAAACTCAGTTCTGTTTGATGTGAAATAAAACTTCACAAGCTCAAGCATATTACATTTAATATTTTAACAGACTGTCATAACATGTAACAGGATTTTAAAAGTATGAGGCAAAACTGGTGTATTGTGGCTTTTTGATTCAAATCTCATTTTTGTTAAAAGCTCACATGACTGTTTTAGGTGTGCCACTCGTGTTCAGCCACATCTAGATGCAGATTATTAGCAGCTATTTAAAATTAGTCTCTTTTCTGTCCCCCACCCATGCAAACAACAAATGGTTTTTTGTTTGTGTCAAAGTTCAAGTGTTTCTGATTTTGACAGTATCCGATGTTGTAAAAATATCTCCCAAGACACACTAGCATTCAAAAGCTCCTTAATATAAAATAACTTCATATTGGCTACTGAATCATGTTAAATATCAAATAGATCAAAATATCCAGGTGCAAAATATGTGAACACATAGATTACTCAGTAAATATTTATGTCAAAATTAACACAGAGAAGAATTCTGGGATAGCTTTTGGAACAATACTGCACCTCTTACTATGTGACAACTAGTACAGCAGATTATGGCGGCAGAGGGACTGAACTCAGAAACCAAGACTTTTTTTTATTTAAGTCTCACCTCTGTTAAAAGGTCTCTGGGCTGTCCTAGGTGTGCTACTTATGTTCAGTTTTAAATCCCACCCCCTCATCTTATCTCTGTCCTATGTACAGACACATAAGGACTGCTGAGGTCATGTGTATGAATCACTTAACCCTCATGCAGTCTAGTCCTAAGCAGAAGTTCTCAGAGGTCAGTTGTACTTTGGTTTTATTTTGTGGCTATATCAATTAGTCATAGATTTTGGACTGTTTTATTACACATTTCCCCTTCATGGATTGCTGCCTTGTCGTGGCGAAGTGGCTTGAGTAATTCATAGAAACTATGGGCTATGCCGTGCAGGGCCACCCAAGACGGACAGGTCATAGTGGAGAGTTCTGACTAAACGCGATCCACCTGGAGCAGGAACTGGCAAGCCACTCCAGTATCTTTGCTAAGAAAACTCCATGGACAGAAACAAAAGGCTAAAAGATAAGACGCTGGAAGATGAGCCCCTCAGGTCGGAAGGCGTCCAACATGCTACTGAGGAAGAGTGGAGGACAAGTACACGTAGCGCCAGAGCTAATGAAGTGGATGGGCCAAAGCCAAAAGGACGTTCAGCTGTGGACATGCCTGGAAGTGAAAAGAAAGTCCGATGCTGCAAAGAAAAATACTGCATAGGAACCTGGAATGTAAGATGTATGAACCTCGGTAATCTGGATGTGGTCAAACAGGAGACGCCTGCTTCTTGGGAGGAAAGCGATGACAAACCTAGACAGCATCTTAAAAAGCAGAGACATCACCTTGTCGACAAAGGTCCGCATAGTCAAAGCTATGGCTTTTCCAGTAGTGATGTATGGAAGTGAGAGCTGGTCCATAAAGAAGGCTGACTGCCAAAGAATTGATGCTTTTGAATTTATTTATTTATTTATTTATTTATTTATTTATTTATTTATTTATTTATTTATTTATTAAATTTATACCCCGCCCATCTAGACCCAAGTCTACTCTGGGAAGCTAACAATAAAAAATGGCATAAAAGCGATATAATAAAATAGAGAACAACAATAGTAATATCGTTCAAGATGGGAAAAAGATAAAAATAATCAAGTGATGACAGGAGGGAAAGCTTGCCTAAAGAGCCAGGTCTTAAGTTGGCTCTTAAAAACACCCAGCGAGGGAGCCAGACAGATCTCTGAAGGGAGACTGTTCCAAAGGCGAGGGGCCACTGCTGAGAAGGCCCGGTTTCTTGTTCTTTCTCTCCGGGCCTCCCTCGGCATTAGGCCCCTCAGCCACCCTTCCTGGCTAGAACGAGTGATTCAGGTAGATCTAGGTGGGAGGAGGCATTCCGCTAGATATCGAGGTCCTAAACCGTTTAGGGCTTTATATGTCATCATTAACACTTTGAAATCAATGCGGAAATGAACAGGCAGCCAATGCAAGGCAGCCAGAGTGGGGGAGATATGTTGATATTTTCTCGTTCCACTGAGAAGTCTGGCCGCCGCATTCTGCACCATTTGAAGCTTCCGCATCAATCTCAAAAGTAGCCCCATGTAGAGTGCATTGCAGTAGTATAATCTCGAGATTACAAGCGCATGGACCAAAGTGGTGAGCACCCCAACATCAAGATAGGGACACAGCTGGGCAATCCGCCGAAGATGGAAATAGGCGGAGCGGACCACTGACGCCACTTCAGTTTCCATGGTGAGCGCTGGATCCAGATGGACTCCCAAGCTGCAAACCTCACTCTTCGCGGTGAGAGTCACTCCCCCAAAAGAGAGGGAGTTTCCCAAACCACCAATGGAGGGGCCACCCACCCTCAGGACCTCCGTCTTGTCCGGGTTCAGCCTCAGCCCATTCTCCTGCATCCATTGCAGTACAGCCTCCAGGCAGCGCTGAAGGGACGGAACGGCATCCACTGTGGTTGGAGAAAAGGAGATGTAGAGCTGGGTGTCATCAGCGTACTGATGGCACAAAGCCCCACACCTCCTGATGACCCCACCCAGCGGCCTCATATAGATGTTAAACAGCATTGGGGAGATGATCGAGCCCTGCGGAACCCCACAATTGAGGCTCCATGGGGCCAAAACACTCTCCCTGAACTCTCTGAGGACGGTCCTCCAAGAAGGATCGGAGCCAGGCAAGCGCCAGACCACTGATTCCCAACTCGGAGAGCCTCCCCAGGAGGATACTGTGGTCGACGGTATCGAAGGCGGCTGAGATATCGAGGAGGACCAACAAAGACATTTTGCCCCTGTCAGCCTCCCTCAGCAGGTCATCCAACAGGGCGACCAATGCCATTTCCGTACCGTGGCGTGGCCTGAAGCCCGACTGGAATGGATCCAGGGCATTGGTTTCATCCAAAAGAGCCTGGAGCTGGTCAGCCACCACCCTCTCTACCACTTTGCTGAGGAAAGAAACATTGGCAACGGGCCTATAATTGCCAATATCGTCCACCGCCAAACTTGGTTTCTTCCTAATGGGCCTAATGAGTGTCTCCTTGAGGGCAAGGGGAACCTTGCCCTGCTGGAGAGACCCATTAATTATTGCTGTGGCCCATTCGGTTGTTGTAGGCCTGGCCGCTTTGATTAGCCAGGCCGGGCAAGGGTCAAGGGAGGAGGTGGTGGCACGACAGCGGTCAAGCGCTTTGTCCACCATATCTGGCATCACAGGCTGAAAGAGATCAAGTCTCACCGGGCAAGGCGGAGCGCTGGACATCTCTGCTCGATCTACTGTATTCAAAAAAGGAGAGAGCTCCCGGCGGATGGCCTCCACTTTAGATTTTAAAAATGCTGCAAATTGGTCAGGTGAAATACTAGTAGGAGGCCCATCACTTAGACCAATTCCGGATAGATCGCGAACTATACGGAAAAGTTCCGCCTGCTGATTTGAAGCTTCGCTTATCCGGATAGCGAATTGAGCTCGACTAGCAGCCCTCACCTTAGCAAGGTAATGGTTAGTCGCGATCCTGACAGCTTTCCGATCATAATCCGTCGGGTTCCATCTCCAATTGCACTCTAGCCTTCTCCTGTTTTGCTTCATAGCTTGCAGCTCCTGGTTAAACCAGGGCGCAGGCCGAGCTCTGCGCCAGAGAGGGCGTTTAGGAGCGATCGTGTCTACAGCCCTGGTGGCGGCAGCAAGCCAGCCATCAACCAGAGCCTCGACAGAAGCGCCAGTCAGATTAGCCTGAATCCCTCTCATGGAATCCTGGAATCCTAGAGGATCCAGTAGCCTTCGAGGGCGGACCATTAAAATAGGTCTTTGCTCCAGTCTACCCTGGTGCTGGACAGCATAACCGGGAGGACAGGCAAGAGTCAAGGGAACACCCCCTTCCCCGCCCATCCAAGTTTCAGTTATGCATGCCAGGTCTGCATCCTCATCCAGAATAAGGTCTTGGATAATCTGGGATTTGTTGGACACAGACCTGGCATTCAACAGCACCAGATTTAGAGTGGAGGGATGGCTGATCTGACTACCTCAAGACTGACGGTTGGTCACAGTGCCAGAACAGTGAACAGCCTTCAAACATCTGTTCACCGTTCTTCTGAAATGAGTAGGAACTGTGCCATCGCCATATCTCCCTCTACCCGTAATCACTCGGATGTACAAAGGACCCCCGCTGGGGGGGCAAGCCTTCCACTCCATGTCAAAGAAAAGAAAAAAAGAAAAGACCAAAAGATATACCAAATTAATAAGAGTAAACAATACAGTGGTAACAAGGTTAACAAAATTAATCCAAACCATAACATAAAAATACACTTTTAAATTAAACAATAGTCAAATTAAACAACTTAAAAATTAAAACTTTAAAAAAGAAAGGAAATACAAACAGGGAACCACTCCCCCCAGACCACCCCCTGTCACACTGAGAAAAAGAAAAAGTAAATAAGGAAAAAATCAAGCAGTGGAGAAAGAAAAAACAAAACAAACAACAACAACAAGAACACACACACACACACACACACAAATTTCTCCCCCTGCCCAAACCACTCCCAAACCACGCCTAGGTGTTAGATACTGCAAGGTCCAGACCCAGTTGTAATTGTCATAAGTACAGGAAACCTTGAAATAGGCCAGCGGCTGCTAAGAATTGTTGTGGCCAAAAGCCAGGCCCATGTTGAGTTTGCTCGAATTCCAGATCTTAAGGGCTACCCTGTCGTCACAGCTGACTGAGCGTCCGCGCACAAGCACATAGGTATCCAGTGGGAGCGCTTGGCAGACCGGATAATCACAAGCTCGTTGCATCCACATTCGCTGTAACACATGCAGATGTTAGGTGCCAGATGGTGGTCCTCCTCGCTGAGGAGCACAGGGCCTCGGTGGCAATGTGAGGCCAGCACACGCTCCCAGATGAAATACAACTCCCAACCACCAGTAGAGCTTGGTCTGCACCTTGCAGTGGTGGCAATGGAGGTCGGGAAGCGGGCGTTGAGACACCCCCAGCACAGTGGGCATTAAGACAACCCTGGCGGGCACCACCGCCCGACTAGATCGGTTGAGCACGGGTCCGTGCCAGGAAGCTCGCCCAAGTAAAACTGCAAGCTGAACGGAAAAACCTGCAGGATGACACAGAGGACCACTGAGACAGACAGTACATTAAGCCCAGGAACCCCGAGACCAAGCAGGCAGACGGAAACTCAGGAGCGGGCGGACGGCAGAGGCAAGGGTGGGGAGAGGGTCGGGCAACCAAACAGTCCCACACCTCCTCAGCGGGTCCCACACCTCCTCAACAAGTCCTTTTTCTTCCTTCCCTTTTCTTTCTCCCTCGGAGAACTCCAGCTCACTGTATTCCAACCTGCCTGCCTGTTTCCCCAACGGCAGCAGCTGCGGCGGCGTTGTTGTTGTTCTTACTCCCGGTGATAGTGGAAGCAGCAACAATTGTAATGTTTGTTGCTGTTGCAGCAGAGATAAAAGAATAAAAAGCAGCTGCATCAAAGGAGGGAGGCAAGAAACATAGAATAAACAAAGAAAGGAAAAGGAAAAGGAATTGTGGTGCTGGAGGAGACTCTTGAGAGTCCCCTGGACTGCAAGGAGAACAAACCTATCCATTCTAAAGGAAATCAACCCTGAGTGCTCACTGGAAGGACAGATCCTGAAGCTGAGGCTCCAATACTTTGGCCATCTCATGAGAAGAGAAGACTCCCTGGAAAAGACCCTGATGTTGGGAAAGTGTGAGGGCAAGAGGAGAAGGGGACGACAGAGGACGAGATGGCTGGACAGTGTCATCGAAGCTACCAACATAAATTTGACCAAACTCTGGGAGGCAGTGGAAGACAGGAGGGCCTGGAGTGCTCTGGTCCATGGGGACACGAAGAGTCGGACACGACTGAACGACTAAACAACAACAATAACATTACATATTTGTATTTATGGTCTATCCTTTGCTTTGTGAACTGTGCAGAGAACTTAAATGACTGGATAGTGTTTTTCAAGGCTTACAAGGGGTTCTTCTGTGTTTGTGGGCAATGAATCTACCAACAGAAGAAAGGAACAAAACGTTATTAAAGAGACAGTAAAGGAGAAAGCATAAGCAGTAAAATAGTAAAGTCGAAAGAAATCTCTCACCCCTTCTGTTCACCAAAAGCCCATGAAAAATGGCAGTAGGCAACCTCTGGACTCAGTTACTGTGCAGTACCTCCCAGGAAGAAAGCAAAAAGTTCAAAATTGATATCCCTCTTCTTTGGATAGCAATTAAATGCACCTGTTTGTTAAACATATCTATGTACCCAACTTTTCATATATTTACATTTAACTAATTGGCTAAGTGATAGCAGAGCACCTCTCTAGTTGGCAAAGTTATAATAGGACCAAAGATCTAAGTGTATTTACATTCCAGAGCAGTCCAGCCCTGGTACCTCATTACTTAAGTACCTTTGAGCTTCTGCCAAGAACAACAGGTGTGCAGCACTCGTGCTTTTGCATAAGAATATGAGGTTGGTTTCTACCAGTTTGTTCTTTCCCCAAGTATTGCTGGAAACTCTATCAGTTTCTAGCAATTGTCTAAACATTGAACACAAAGGAGAATATTGATGTGTAACCACAAGGGATGTATCACTTGAATTTTTTTTGCTACAGACCCCAGAATTCTCTATTCTGGGAGTTCTGTCTGACAGACCCACACCTCAATTTTGCACACCTGAAGAAAGGCCTCATTCAAATGCTTTATGGCCTAGTTCCATCAGCTTCCTGTTCAAAAAGGAAGCTGCCCAAGTGTTAGCTGAAAGACTCCCAGATAGAACAAGAAGCTAAGCTGGAAGACTCCTTTTTGAACAAGAAGCTAAGCCTATGGTAAGCCACAAAGGCTTCTACCTGGGCTGTACTCCAGGTGAGTGAAATTTAGGCACAAGTCTGTTAGGTGGAAATCTCAAAATGGAGAATTGTAGGTATTTGGCAAAATTAACACAGGAGGTTCATTCTCATGGTCAAGGGTGGAGACAAATGAACAGAGTGAGCAAGGTAAAAGACAAAGGAGTACACCCTCCTGGCACAGTTACAAAGCCTTTATACTCTTTCTTATCGACAATAGAGAAAGTTTGTTTAAAATAACCAATTAGCAGGCAGCATTCAAACAATTGCCTAATATAGAGAGGTAGCTTATGCCTTTAGTCACATAGGCAGGAAACAGTTAATGTTTAACTTCACAAGTCAATAAGTGCTGCTGGCTAAGCATATCCAGGTGAACTTTTGACCTGACACAACCAGCAAGTAACAACTTCCACTAATCCATCAAATACAGCAAAGAGTGAATGTTTAATTGGGTATGCCAGTGATTGTTTCTGACCAGGCACATTTGCAGCTTCTACTGATCAATCAAGTACGGAAGAAAATAGAGAAATAATAAGACAAAGAAATAGGCAGTTTAGTTTTCCCTTAGCACTAGGATTTGTAATCCAAAAAATCTGGATGGCAATCTCTATAATGACAATACACCTCCATGCCATGACAAAGGGCTTCTGTGTGGATACTACGCATGGTTATGGGATAAGAGAAAATGGAGTCATGAAAATCTGTTGGGTATGCTTTCTCTTGTCATCAAGTTTTGTAAACCCCATGTTCATGTCATACTGAATCTGGAGGAAGTTGTGAGTTTTGGTGAATTCTTCAAAAACTAATTGAAATGTACATCTCTCCATTTTCACCAGCCAAATTCAACAGGCGCACTCTCAGCCTGGAGAGGACAACATAGTATCTCTTTGGCCTATAGATCTTAAACACGATGAGAAGAAGATGATCCATTCAAATTCAGCACGAATATAGTCAAATACAGAGAGATTCAAGCCCAGACTGTGAGGAGTTAAGTACGCAATGTCTTGTGCCTGGCATTGTCCATGTCACTTTTGTCCGACATTTCAGTTGTTTTAATCTCAAGCTCATTCGGTGCTAATTATGAAGAAATCAATGATCTTCCATACCCAACTCATGGTTTCCTTGAGCCTAGATTCCTGGGGGTAGTGAGAGAGGAAGGAAGGAAGGAAGGAAGGAAGGAAGGAAGGAAGGAAGGAAGGAAGGAAGGAAGGAAGGAAGGAAGGAAGGAAGGAAGGAAGGAAGGAAGGAAGGAAGGAAGGAAGGAAGGAAGGAAACTGTCAAAAACAGAGAGGAAAGACTTGCTAGTTCTACATACCCCCTGCCATCTCAGGTCAGATCTCTTTATTTTCCACAATTTCCCTTCCCCACATCCCCAGATCCAGAAACATACAAGCAAATAAAATATTTGCAGAAACCTGAGAAGAAATCAGTTTGGGACATTTTAAATCAGTTCACAGCTGGTAGGCCGCAGTTTGTATTGCAAACATTTGATACAAATCAGACCAGATGATATTTGCACACCTTGCTTTCCATTCTGTCCAATGAAGTTTTTTGTATATTGAAAATCTTCAGGTACTTTCACTGACAGACGTTAATCTCCTTAAATATCACCTCGGCTGTTCTATTTTACATGTGCTCTGGTCCGCACAGGAGACAACTGCGTGCAAAAATGCAATTTGATTTGGAGCACCAAGCTAGGAAATTGCCCACAGAAAGCACAAGCAGCTTTTAAATGTAGAAGTCCCTTATTTAAATCCCCATCATCACCAGATGGCACTTGTCACACCCTTGTAAACAACCAGTCAGGCAGGCAGCCTGAATTCTCATTTCCCTGCTCTTTGAATTTTTCAGGTGCAAAAACTCATTTGGTTTCTCAGCCATTATTACCATGTTCCCTGACATGGGCTGAACATTTTGTTTTGAGGAATGTTGAGAAGTCAAAGTAGAAATATTAAGGGAACACAAGAGCCAGAGTGCTCATGTTTACACTTGCGGAAATGTGGTAAGTCAATAAATAACCAAAAGGAGAAAAATAAAATAAAATTAGACATCTGTTTTCCCCTCACCTCTGTCTCTTCCTCTCTCCCTGTCATATATTTAGTTACTTCTAGCCAGGATTCTCAAAACTTCAGGCCATCAGTACAAATATTTGTTGAGAACAGTCTCTCAGGACAGTTTAAGGACAGTCTTTATAAAGAAGCAAATGGGTTAGAGAAATGAGTACAGAAGTGCTAAAGTGATAGTTATCTAGCATTAAGTAATATGTTTAAGAGTAAGACACCTAATTGTGGTTCTATCTGGCTAATGGCATGGCCTTTCAAATGTCTAGACAAAAGACAAACCAAAATCAAGTTAGTTCTATTAATTCTGAAGACACTTTAATCATTTTGGAGGGCTTGGCTGCCAAGGTGATTCGGAGCAATGAAAGGTGAACAATATTTGATAGAATGGGAGTGTCAATCAGAAACAGATAAGAGATCTCTTTTTTGTTTTGTTTTGTTTTTTGTTACTCTCCTTGACATCAAAACAAATTGTGCTCATGTTGCTTGCTATAAATGTTGGGGTTTCTACAGTTTTGAACAAATTATCTTCTCTATTTATTTATTTATTAATTAATTTTTTTCCTGTTTGTGCCCATCTCTACTCATAACCACACCTAAGTACAACTTTCCATTCAGTGAAAAATCTGTCTTCCATTTCCCAGTGGCAGGAAAATTTTAGGTCTGAGTAAAATGCCCGGTCCGCTGATGAGCTCTTCAGCAGCACGGGCCACCATTATCCCATGCCTGGGATAACGCGATACATCAGGGTCTCGCAAGAGCAATTGGAGATGGGGGGGAGCATATTTAAAGGAAAGCTCCTCCTACCTTGGGCCTCTTCCTCTTCAGCAGCCCACCCGCCCACCCTGATTGCTAGTGTGAGTTATACTGGTCGCATATTTGGGGCCGGATGGGAATTTTTGACCCGCATCCTGATTGGCCTTTGGAAGCAGGGATTTTTCACCTATCCCACACTGGCTAAGGTGCACTGGCATAATGAGAGGTGGTCAAATTTGGTCACACGGGCGGGTAGTGCGGATAAAACAGGTTTCGGTGAGTCCCCTCACAACCACAGGTAAGGTATAGCTCATCTGATCTCCCAGCGCTGCGGATCGTGCGATTACAGTGCTTGGGGGAGAAGATCCGCTGGGGCCGCTCCCAGACCAACAGTCAACAAGAAGAAGGGGACTTGAGGTCCGGGGGTGGTCAAATTTGGGCCAGCTGGGTTCTCGCTGTCTTCACGACTGTGAGATCTTGGGGATCAGGACTCGCCCATAGTTTGGTAGGGGTCCGTTGAGACCCCTCTGCAGAACCTGATTCCGCACTACAGCAGGACCCCTCTTTTTTTCCTTTGAGGATAAATATGAATAGTCAATAAAGTGTGGCCCATGTTTATTCCATGACAGTTGTCTCGTGTCTTATTCCGGGGTAAGGGGATAATGTATCTGCAAGAAAACAAATGGAGAAACTCACCTCTTCACAATGCAGGAGTGGGCCCTCAAGATATTTGGTCCACTGGATATTACATACCACGATTTCTGTAATTCCTCACCATTGCCCATCCTGGCTGTTGCTTCTGGAAGTTGATGTCCAAACACTCAGAGAGTCAACATTCCTCCACCTTTGTCATAATAGCTAGTGTTTGGGCAGTTAATAGTGATCTAGAAAGAAATGTCAAAACATCGATATTTTCATTCCACTCCACTTTAAAAAACTGAAAACAGTATGTGTATGTCATACTTTTGCCTTTTAAGATTTGTTAAATAATGGGTATCTGCTGGAATGGAGCTTAGAATTATATCTTACACTGAGATGAAAATCTTGTCATATTGTAATTTCAAGATGGCAAAGCTGCAGCCTTTGATCTACATGTTCCCTTGGCACAGGGGTTTCCTGACAGCTTTGCTCTGACAAAAAAAATTGGATTGCTCTTAAAAAATGGTGCATGAAAAACTAGTTTCCATGTAAGCTGTCTCCGGTTTGTAAAGCTGTTTAAGTGATTCCAAACACAGACAGCTAAAACTTTCTTTAAGAGATGATTAGGAATTTTATGCAATGGTAATGAACCCAAACGTGTCCCTCCATGAAAAACAACCACTCTTTTTCATAAGGGGAAGAGGGATTCAACATAGGTAGCCTGCCAGAGGGAGGGGGATGACAATTTTCACCAAATTCCATTTCCAGTACAGTACCCACTCAGTAAAACAGTTTATCAGAGTGTTTAGAAGACTTCAGGAGAAAAGAGGAACTGGCACCATATCAGATGGCACAGGAAGAAAGGGAACATAGGTGGAGAATCCCCACACACTCCACACACTTTCTCCAGCACAAGTGAAATTTTGCTGGACATAGGCTTTAATACAACTCACAGTTTTTATGAGATGTCCTATGCATTTTCTGTAGTGGTGAGGATAATGAGCCTCATTGAGGTTTCATTGTACTACTTCAGTCTGCACTTAGGAAGTCCCAAGATAGAATTTTGATCATTGTTTGAAAACAAAAAGTCCTATGTGTAAAAAATGAATTTGATAAGCTAGAATCATTTCCCTTGACAGTGTTCTACCTGAAATGACTTTTTTCTGTATACAGTCAAGTAAAATCTGTGGTCTGAAATGGGACAATCAAAGTACCCCATATTCCCCTTTTCAGAAGGTGGGTAAATTCCATATGCAAAGCCAAAGGGGGATTTGACCTTGAATGTTGGCTTTTCCTCCTTTCTGTCACAATTCCCATTGCCGTCGTTAGCTAGAGAGTGACTGTTGATCATACAGAGAGCCTCCATGGCTGAAGGAGTTTATCTCCATGTTGTGACTCTGTAACAATCATAAGAGAGGGGAAAGACTAATACATTCTTCCCACTTCACACATGGAGAGCCTATACATGTTCTAAACTGAAGAGAGTGTCTATTTCTTTGAGAACAATGTCTAAATCAGTGGTCACACTGAATATTATCACTGGAGGAATATTATCACTGCAGCAATAAAAGCTATAAAGTAATATGAAGAATTGACTTTACAATTACAATTCATTGACATACATTCCCTACATTAATTCCCAATAACTTCTAAGTATCTCATCAAGATTTTAATGGATTTTACTTGTGTTCCATTTAAGAAAACAGCTTCACATTTTCTTCTTATCAATTTTTATTCCTTTTTATAGTTGTATAGTATCAATGCCATAAATGCAGATACAGTCTCCTGGCAGAGCATTCCAGAACTATCCTGTCCAAGTCTATCCCACATGCCAGAGCCCTTGAAGTATATATTCACCACATGTGATGACAGGAGTGTGTTAGTTCTGCCCTCTCCATCTGAGGAGGGAGATTACTGTATCCACAGAGGCTTCCCACAAGAATTTGATAATGAAAGGGATAGGCTGTGGCTCATGTAGTGATTCTACAAGGATAAAACAGTGTTGCCCTCTTCAGACTACACATTTTGCATATTGGATGGAGGGAGCATGGCTTACATGCTGCCCTCATCACATACAGAAAACAAATGGTTTTGAAAGGGCTAAATAAGGCTTAGTAGATTCAGAGGCAACGTAAGAATTTGAAACTAGAAGTTTGCTACCTCCAAAATGGTCACTTTGCCACTAATACTTAGGGATGTGGACTAACACTAAAATTCGGGTTTGGAGTTCAGATTCAGAATCACAGCCCTTTGGACTCAGAATTCAGAATTTAAAAAATTTGGAATTTCTGGATGTCCAGAACTCCATTACAGCCAATAAGAATGCTTATATAGGAGAAAGAGAAATAACTCCTATTGTGTAAGCAGATGTTGGCTTGAATGATGTTGCATGTTGCCAAATGCTATAAGGGTTTCCTTGGCCTTATGAAGAAGGTGAACTAGAAATCTAATGGCTTCATGCTTATTGTGCTTACTCAGAAATAAATGTCATTTATTTCAGTAGCACTTACTGCCAATTATACATGCTTTGGACTGCAGTCCAAATGTCAATATAATTTTTGCCAAGAAATTGCACCATGGCAGTGAAAAAGAATACAAATTTACTCTGATTCAGGACCTCTTCAGACTGTCAGTGCAACTCAGCAAGGTACATCATGAGTTGAAAAAGAGTGTTGTTCATGAAACTACCCCTCAAGCCTGCATAAAACAAACAAACAAAAATATACTGTAGTACTAGTCAGACACTCATATGTGGATCAATCATAAAATTATAGAATAAAGAATAACTGAGTTGGAAGGGGCCTATAAAGCCATCAAGTCCAAACCCCTGCTCAACACAGGAATCCACATCAAAGCAGATCTGACAGATGGTTGTCAAATTTTCTCTTGCATGCCTCTAGCATTGGAGTGATCACCACTTCCTGAAGTAATTGGTTCAGTTGTTGTACTGCTCTAACAGTTAAGAAGTTTTTCCTAGTATTCAGCCTAAATCTGGCTTCCTGTAACTTGAGCCCATTGTTATGTGTCCTGCATTCTGGGATGATCAAGTACAGATCCTGCCCCTCCTCTATATTACTATCTTTCAAGTATTTGAAAAGTGCTATCATATCTCCCCTCAGTTTTCTTTTCTCAAGGCTAAACATGCCCAGTTCTTTCAGTCTTTCCTCATAGCATTCCCACTGACTACCAGGAAGGTTAGAAGTATATTCAACCTGCTGCACTACTGCTTCTCTGTCACATGCATATACATTTGTATGGCTGAAATTCTGTTGCTTAGAATAATAAGTTGCACTAGAGCAGACCCATTGAATCAGTGAGATGTGGTGACTCAACTCCTCTGTAAGCTCCATTGATCCATATGGACCTACTATAGTTGTGACTTACTTTAGGATAGTATATTGCAGCTAAAGTAAGCCTATTTGAGCAAATGGATCTTACAAAGGAGTTGACTCACCAAATGGCCCTACTGTAGTGCAACTTACTACACTAAGCAACAGGACTTCAGCCTTTGTCCTGGTTGAGTTAGGACCAGGACAGCTCTTCCAGGGGGACAAAATACCCTTCCAAGCTTACTGTGGAAACTTATGGGTTGGATACAGACTTAACTGAACTTTGCGTAGATCCACTGAGATCAATGCCGCTTTTTAGTGAAGCCTATAATATAAATATCATTGACTTCAGTGAATTTCCTCTCTCAGTCTGGATGCAAACTATTGCATTTTATTTCTAGAACATGAAAAGCCTGCTTTCAAAGGATGAGTCGAAAGTGATGTATTTCCCTACTGTACTGTTGTTGTTACATATAGCAACTCTAACAGGGCTTTCAAGGTCAGTGAGGTATTTAAGGAATGGTTTTACCAGTTCCACTCCCCCAGTGAGTTTCCATGACTAAGTGGGGATTTGAACCCTCCAGAGTCTTAGTCCATCACTCTATCCACCACACTACATCGGGAACCTCCTGTTTACAACATGTCAAATAATTTGATTCTGGCCAGTTAAGTCACTGAAGCTATTTGCCCCTCTTCCTTTTTCTTGTCATATAAAGACTGAGATTAATGAATTGGGTTGGACTTGCATTTACTTGAGTGGATGGCTCTGACCTCAGAATTCAGCCTCGCCCTTTTCAGTCTGATGAGCACACTATACATGGTTAGAAAGATCCTGTGCTCAAATAAATGTGGTATATTTGCATTCATGGAGTATTTGCCCACATAGTAAAAAGTGCAGATGCCCACAACTGTTACTGGATTCCAGTTTCTGGGTGGAAGGCCAGAGCAGCCCCTCAGCTTGCTCTTTTATCACCTTCTGAATGCAAAATGATAATAAAACACACCACAATGGAAAAGGTGGCAGCCATTCTTAGACCTTTAGGATTACAGCCAGTATAAAGTACAAATGTCTAAAGCCTGGACTTCATAAACCTCTGTAACTTGCAGCAGAACTATGTTTTGATTCTTTTTTTTTTTTGCCTTTGCTGCTTCAGTTTTAAGGGGCAAGTGTGTGTGTGTGTGTGTATGTGTAGGAGAGGTTTTTTTAAAAAGACTTTCCAAAATCACATACACACAAAATGACCTTTCACTATAATATTGAGCTGTTTCCTGTAAAGCTGTTCATACTCATGAATTATTCATCGGCATTTCAAAACATGTGGGGAAATTTCAGTGAATGAATGGTACTTGTCTAAACTATCTCTTTCTTGGTACAGATAAAAGGACTACCGTATGGCAGAGCTGGAAAGCGCTATCTCTCAAATCCACGGAACATGGCTTTCGTTCAGCTTTTCACACTGCCTGCCTCATACGAAAGGATTGCAACAAAAGCCCACAAACAATCACAAACACTTTATGGAGGGGAAAGAGAAGGGGAGAAAAGAACAGAAAAGAAACCCAAACACTTCCAGGATTTATATACCCACTTGATTTCAGTAACTAAATCATTGTCACATTTGGAGTACTGGGGATGTCTTCAGTTAATTAAATGCCTTCTAGGTGTGGCAATACATTTCATTTACATACTCTGGTTCTCAGGATGCACACAGAAAAGGGCAAAATGTTGGCATTTGGTAGTTCCCATGCTTGTTTTCTTAGTTCTCTAGTGGATCTCCTGCAAGGCCTGATAAGAGCACAGTCTGAATGGCACATTGCTTTTGGCCTTTTGAAAAGAACTCAGAATGGCTGTGCATGTGAACAGAATGTCTAAAAAATGGGAAGGTGGCTGTTAAATATGTTGCAAACTTTTTGAATTTCTGGTAAAATTCTCCTTTTGCTACACAGTAGAAGTACAAAGTCCACAGAGGAGAATAGCTATATGTTCCTCAGAGTCCTCCTTTTTCTCATTAACTGGCACTTAAAATCTCAGTAACTCACTCCGAGAAATTTGTAGGAGAAAGAATAAAAATACTGTTTTCTTTCTGCAGACATACTAACAGTGAAACAAATGGATCGACAGCAACAAACAACTGCCACCAACTGATGAAAGAGAGGGATAGAACACTCAGCAGAGAGGTGGGGCTCTCTTTATTCAAAAGCTGAAAGGAACAATTGGTTAGTGTTAGATAGTTACACAATCACCCCAGCCCAGAAAAATCCCTCTCAGTCACTCAAACTACAGATAGCATGCAAGGTTGTAAAAAACTCCAACAAAACATGAGAGAAAACCAGTAAATGCCCTTTAAAGGAGGGGTATCTGGTCAACAAAGAGGATTCAGAAGTTGTTATTTTCAGTCACAAACCTCACAGGCCCAAATCTTGTTAGGAAAAACAAAACAAAACACATTTGCATGAGGGCAGCTGTGCAGCAGTTTCCCCCTTTTCATTTGCTGTATATCAAGCAATTGCTTCTCTGATTCAAGGAAGCAGATGAGTGCAACAGATGGATGGCAGGGCAGCTAGGTTCACTTGTCCGATCACTTGCTTATGCTGAGAAAAATCAACAGGATTCTGGCCGAAGTTGAACGGCCCTGACCTGCACCTGGAACAACAATCCAGAACTCCATGGCTAATAATTGCATTCTTTCAACCTGATGAAACACTGGCTCTCAATACTACTTCCTGTGAGTTTCCTCTCCCAGCTGAACACACTGTAGGAGTATTTCTACTGATTAATATGAGTGGGCGTCAGTGAAGCTTGCATTTTTATTGTATTTCAGTGGTCCAATAAAGCTATTACCCAAAATTTTAGGATTTTGCACACAAACCAATGGTTGTGTTTGTTTTTATTTACAGGGCACTGCAAATTCATTTTAGAATCATTCCAAGCACTGGCTGCAGAGCTTGGGTTACCATTAGCATAGGCAAAAATGGAGGGTCCCTCCACTTCACTGACATTCCTGGGAATAGAGCTGGACACTCAGATGCAGGCTTGTAGATTGCCGGACACAAAACTGAGGGAGCTTAGACAGCACCTATGTAAGATGGTAGGGAAGAAGAAAGTTTCTCTCAAGGAGCTGCAAGAGATTGTGGGGCACCTGAATTTTGTCTGCTGGGTTGTTGTGCCCGGCAGGGCCTTCTTACAAAGGCTACGTGATGCCATGCGAGGTCTTCACCGACCATTCCACAGGACACGGGTCACCTCAGGAATGCAGCAGGATTTGCAAGTTTGGATTCAGTTCCTGGATGGTTTTAACAGGGTCTCCTTCTGGAAATCAGAACTGAACCTCCAGGCTGAGTTCCAAGTGCAGACAGACGCAGCTGATTCATTGGGTTATGGGATCTATTTCAAAGGAAAGTGGTGTGCTGGAGTCTGGCAGGTATCACCCGGGATTTGATGTTCCTGGAATTCTTTCCTATCCTAGGAGCACTCTGGCTGTGGCTGCACGAATGGGCTAACTCCATCATGCGCTTTTGGTGCGACAATCTAGCTGTAGTGCACATTATCAATAATCTCATGTCATGCTCTGAACACGCGATGTGTTTGGTGTGAGCCAACGCACCTTGCAGTTTAATATCATGGTGCAGGAAAGGCACATCCCAGAGCTAGACAATAGTTTAGCGGATGCATTATCCCGTCAACAGTTCAGGGAATTAGCTCCGAGAGCCAACAAGTACCCCAAGACACTACCTCCCGAATTTTGGCAAATTGGCGGGATGATGCTGAAAGAGAGATAGGTTTGGCATTGGCCCCTCTGACGTGCAAGGGGAATGCTGCAATGAGTATAGAATTCCAGGAGTTTAGAAACATGATAGGCCTGGATCAGTTATGGCCGGCACCAGTAGAGCAGCTTCAGCAATACATTGCTTACCTCCACAGGAAGGGATTGTCATCAGGTTCTATTCAAGGTAGGATGTCAGCATTGGTATTTCATGCCAAGATTCAAGGTCATCAAGATTTTACATCAGATTTCTGTATTAGGAAGATGATAGAGGGCTGGAGCAAGGAAAGGGTTCAAACACCTGACAAAAGGGCACCTTTTTCCCTGGCGATTCTTGAAAAAATTAGTCAGCAGTGGGATAGCATACGTAGAGACAACTATGAGGCAACCTTATTCAGGATGGCATCGTTCTTCGGAGCACTGAGAATAAGTGAGGTAGTAGCTAAAAGTAAGGGTGATACATCCATGACAGCAGTTCAAAGACATGATGTATGGCTAAAAAATAATATGGTCATTATACATGTACACAGATCCAAGGCAGATCAGACTGGGAAGGGAGCTGACATTGCATTAGCTCTGTGCTCTATTGGCATACTATGCCCTGTCACAGCAGTTGAGGGTAACCTGAGGCTCAGGGGGAAAAAACACGGTTTCTTCTTTTCACACAAAGATGGTTCCCCCTTGACTAAATATCAATTTTGGCAATTGACGGATAAGGCCCTTCTGAGAGCAGGGGTTCAGGGATGTCACTTTGGAACACATTCGTTCAGGATTGGGGTGGCTTCTATGGCAGTGGCCCTAGGCTATGGCCAGGATGCAATTAAGCAGTTGGGTCGCTGGGCTTCCAATAACTATTGGAGGTATGTCCATACCCTCCCACAAGTTTAAGTTTCTTGCTGGCCATGTTTTTTTCATTGCAGGTTCAATGGTTGCAAGGATGCAACTGCGTATCCTGTTGACCAGGCATAGCTACATTTTCTGAGCTACACACTATGTGGCAAGAACGGCTTGGGCATGCAATTTGGGCCTTGGAGCCACAGTGCAGGTCAAGTGGAAGGGGCATAGAGGCATGTTATGGAGTGAGTTCAATAGAGTGGCTCATCATTCATGGCCTCCTAATGTTCTGGCAGTTCAATTGGGTGGTAATGACTTGGCCAAACACAGAGGCAAGTCTTTAATAATTGATATAATTAATGACCTTCAGTCACTGAAGGCAGAGCATCCTTTAATGTGCATTGTGTGGTCCACATTGATCCCTCAGCTGTTTTGGAGGGTGGATTGTCCCTTGCACCATATTAATACAGCATGAAGAAGTGTGAATAGAGAAATGTGCCATGCAGTTTGTGGCAGACTGGATTGGGGATTGGTTACCCTGACATCTGTGTGGACAGGCCAGAGCTGTTCAGGGTTGACGAGATACATCTGTCTTGGGCTTGGACCTGTTTCTCGAAAATATACAGAGGGACTTGCTTTTGGAGGTTCAAGGAGTGTTGGCGGGCATGGGATTTAGCATAGCTAGTCCCAGTGCTGTGGCGGGTAGTGCAAAATGAAGATGGATTGGTGTGTCCATGTGTGAACACAACGATCGCTAACTGTTCATCCGACCTCCCAGCGCTGCAGATTGTGAGATTACAGTGTGTATGTGTGTGGGGGGGGAAGGATGCACTGGGGCCACATCCAAACTAACAGTATCCAATGGAATGGGGGCTCAAGGTCTGGGGGTGGTCAGATCAGGGCTGGCTGAGGGCCCGCTGTCTTCAGAACCACAAGGCCTTGGGGCATGGGACTTGCCCATTGTCGGTTGAAGGGGTCCAGTGAGACCCCAGTTACAAATCTAATTCTGCACTATGGCAGGCCCCTTTCTTTGTTTGGAGATTGAACTTTAATAGTTAATAATAAAGTGTGGCCCATCATTTACCCATAACCTTTGTCTTGCTTCATTATTCTGGGGTGGGAGGGCAATGAGCACTTTAGGATCCATAAGGAGGAAAATCTCCCTCTAGCCTCTGGAAAGCCATACCTACATTCCTTTGAGGCAGCAACAGTAAGACATACCTTCACATAATTGGAGAGAGTCATAGAGCTAGGAGTTCAGAAAGTTAAAAGTATAACCCAGTTTGTAGGGTGGGAGAGAATAATATATGTACATTCTTATTCAAATTCATCATACAACAGTAAACAGAATAAAGAAAAAAAATCAACAGTATAAACAACCAATCACTGAAATCTAGGATGCAAGAATGGTGTCTGTGCTGCCTGCTCTAGGTGTCTGATTGCTTCCAAGTTTCAATCCACTCACCATGTGTTTGAAAATGTGCAGATAACTGCAAATACACCAGTGCTGTTCATGAGTTCAGATTGCAGGTTCAATAAATGCATATAGAGCAAAGATCAAAGGCTTCACATTCCCTGTGTGAGTTTACTGCATGCCTAAACAGAACTTCAGGACATAAAGCCTTCACATGTTACATTCAGATGGTCAGTGAATGTATGTCAAGGGAGAAATGGAGCCTGCCACTTCCCTGAGGTACAGCCACTGAACATTAGGACTATACACCACATTTGGATACATATGGAAACAGTAAATGAATCAGGACTATCTGGACAATTTTCTTTTTCCTCCCCGTCTTTTAAACTTTGTAATTTCAAATTATGACACTACTAGCACTGACGGCAGGTGAATGAATGCTTGTGTTCTTGTAAGGAGGACATGAATTGCAAGAAAGGAGGACATATCTTCCAATGGAGGACTGTCCTCCCTAAAGGAAGTTATATGGCCACCCTAAATCATTGAAGTGAATGAAATATTGTGACCTGCTTCTACACCTTGATGATAGATACACACCAGGCTAAGAGGTCTTCTGTACACAGATCTGTTCTCAAATAATGTCCCCAAAATTGATGGCGCTGCGCAACCCCTCCCCCAAATCATTGTCATTTCTGTTTCCCATTCAAAGGAATGTCTTTACCCCAAATATTTGGAAATGCAAAAATAATACATCAATGACATGTGCCTGGATCAAATAATAGTATCTCCATAAAGGTCCCCAGTCTCTGTGCCCTTATTCAGACATAGGTTGGATCCAGGAACCAGCACAAGGCTTAACTGAACATACAATCTCAATGCAGGGCTGCTGGCTGTTCTGAATGCTTTGTTGCTTAGGGAAGGAACAGCAAAATATCACATAGTTCAACACTGCAGCATTCTCATGTCCCAAGACTATGATGATGAACAAACAACATTCTAGGTCTTTTTTTTTATAAAACTGGGGATGGAATCCTATTGGTGTTTGCATAAAGTTTGTGTAACTTAATGGAATTAGTTGTGACCAATTGACAAAGCATTAGGCTGCATCTTGGTTGTGCAACTGGGCTCATTACCAATCATGTGACTGAGATGTTGCCCAGCACCCCAACAGTTACCCATGGCAAATTATGTACTTCTTACATAAGCACCAATGGGATTCTCACTTTTATCTCTCTTTCCACGTTCAACTGTCTCCACTGTGTATTTATCTTACTGCAAGCATACTAGAAGGGCATACCAAAATTTGTGGCTATTAGGTGCAGTTACTTACAAAGCATTTCCTAGTCAGTATGTCATCTGGAGTGTATAAGGTATTACATACAGTTCCTTAAAAAACATTCTGAGTCAGGACTTCCTGGAATTCCATTCGAAAAGAGATCAAGATGTGTTTCCATCTAAGATAGGTCCAAACCATCTGACATGTAGGGTCAACATAAATAAAATGGGATTGTAAGACTGCATGTTTAACCTTGCCACCAAAGGTGCATGGCTCCTGTTACCTTGGATTGTCATTGAGAGATAAGTTCTTCAGGGATAGGGGAGCCTAATCTACCCATGAATGGCATTAAAGCAATTTAGTATCCTAGAAGATCAGGCTTGTAAATCATGGAGAAGACACCACATGGCAGACCTTGTCATTTAATATATTATGAATCAGGGAAGGCATGTAGCCCTGTGGTGTGCCCTTTGTATCTCAGTAGTCCCTTTATGGAAGTAATATATAAGGAGGGCTAGCAAAGACAAATATAGATAAATCTGTCAATTCTGCTTTCTCCCACACTGAATTTTCTAAAATCCTTAGTTGCTCCCATCATCTTTATGAATAAATGTATGAATCTCTATCAATTTTATTTTTTAAAAGCCCAAATGAAATAGTCAATCATTTTCACTGACCATGTTTAAGAGGTATCACCATTCCCAGAGTGACTAGGATTATGTTGTAGCAGATTGATACATAGTTATTTAAAAAAGAGGAGCCTGACAAGAAAGGGAAGGAAGGAAGGGAAGGAAGGAAGGAAGGAAGACAGACAGACAGACAGACAACAACCCAAGTTCAGCATCACAAGCATGGCTCAATATTTTAATCTCTATTCAATTTACTTGTATCTCACCTGTTTCCCAATGGAGGGCCCAATACAGCTGGCAATATGAACTGAAACAAGATTCAGCTAAAAATAAAATATGCTCTAACAGTTAGGAAAAAAAATTACACAACCAATGCACAGGGACTGTAGATAAGCTAGGAGTTAAATATGCAAGGCCTCCTTGAATGGGTGAATCTGTCAGTTTCACAGGCCAAAATTCTCACCAACTCCTAGCCAAATGTGAGCCATTAAATCCTCCAGCCCATGTCCACCACTTGAAGAGAAAGGTTAAACCGGTGGCCCTAACTAAACATGCCCAATATCTACAGGTCAAACAAGGGAACTTTTAATAATTAGAATTCATGATATTGTTTTGACAATCTGCTCTTCAAAATATTTGGGGCCCAGGGAAAGGCAACAGATTTTTAATTCCATCATTATGTCTGTTCGTTTCTCCCTAGATGGCCATCCAAGAAGAACACTCAAGTTGGTTTCTTAGATAAATGTTATCTATCCATTCTAAGTCATTAATCTTTTTCACGGGTTTTTATGTTCGAGAGCCACTTAGAACACATCTGTTCATCTGCCTCTTATGCTAACTGACTCTCCACCCCCTCCTTATTGTGTTTTGTCTTTGTCATTCAGTAGTAAGCTTGTGGGCAAGGTCTGTATTATTTCTAATTTTTTGTTTAGCAGATAGTAATTAGAAGTGCCCTGTAAGTAAATTAAAAGCTGGAATTGCTCAGATGTGCTCTAACATTCACAAGATGCCACTAGATCTGTGTCCAGGAATGTAAATCTTGGGTTGTTCTGTCCTCACATAGTAAAAGAAAAAAATACATTAGAGAAAAGAAAACTCTGCTGATGTTGCACATTTTCAGGACTGTTTTTTTCTCACAATTCTGAAAATGTTCAAAATTGTGACCATGGTTGTCTTGACTATTAAAAAGCAGTAGCATTGAGTGGGGTGTATGTGCCCTTTTCATCAATCAGCCTGACATATTTATTGTGTGTGCTCTGGGTGCATATAAATGTGCATGCACTTACATTCACAAATGAGGGGAAATTGTTTATCAGCATTATGCACAAATTATAGAAAATACAGGGAGAAAAAAAATACCCCATGTCTCTGTCTTGTGCTGGAGACAAACCTCTTAGGGGCTTTAGAGAATGCATAACAAACTGTTTTGCCATGTATGGCAAGTCTGAGCCAAAATCGTGACTGCAAAAACAAACCACAAACTGTTTACATCCTCATATATGCCTTAGTCCTCTTTCTTGTATTAGCCTTAATTGTGGGGGAAAATGTGGCTGCATTAAACAAATGAAGTTAAAAATGTATTGCAACATTAATAGTTAATGATTCCCTTTAAGACTTTGCTGAAATCTGGGTGCCAGGATAATGCTACTATAATTTTGAGATCCTTATCATGTTGCCCTTATTATGTTTCATTATATATATCTGTTTTGAGATACACATGTATCTATAAGTATGCATTTAAAATGTGTACATGTGAGACAAATGCCCAGATTATTCATTATTTGAGAATTAACCATGGAAGAATAAAACAATTATATGGCAGAACAAAGTCTTCTGATGGGAAACATCCATCCTCTGTCAATATTCTGTGAGCACAGAATTCTTTTTCTGTAAAATTTGTAGGCAAATATGTTTGATTAATTAATGTAAGCTTGAACAATGTTTTGATTCCAAGAATGGAAAAAAATCTCTGTAATATTTGCATAGAAGTCTCATCCAGTCAGAAGTTCTGGAACTGAGGGTGTGGTTACACGTTGGGTTCACCATGCTTGAAACCAATTTAAAAATTTCTGCTTTCTTGATGTATAGCTGTGTGTGAATTTTTTTTTACTATGAATTATGGTTTATTGTTCAGAAAGCAAGGTATTTTAAACTGCCTCAAGGGAATTGTTTATTTTAACTATTGTAGACACAATATATTTTGATTCATTTTGGCATGTTTACTCATCTGTGTTGGAGTAAATTGTGTCTGTGGGGTTTGTCAAGTAATGGATGCCAAGATCACTAAAAAAAATAGCACAAGTATTAAAAATAGCATCAGTGGCTGCAACAATAAGTAGTTGTGAGAGGCAGCCAGCATAAGGGCAGGCAGGCACAGGAAAAAGCCTCAAATGCAATGAGTCTGCAGCACCTGACTGCCCACCCTCACACTGGTTGCCTCTCACAGCCACTCACTGCCACCACTGGTATTATTTTTTAATACTTCTTTAATTTTTTTATTTCTTTCAATCTGGGATAGCACTATTTCAATATTATAGATAAAACAAAAAACAAAAACAAAAAAAGAGGTCATACTGTAAGGTTTCCCTGCAGTCCAAAATCCATGATCAGTTGAGCACACATGCCAGTGCAAGGGCAGGCAGGCACAGGATAAAGCTTCAAATACTACAATTCTAAAACTCCATGTAGCTCCCTTGACTGAAATACAATACAGTTTTAAAATGGATTAAAAGTTTTCCCAAGAGGATGCACACACTGACTCCAAAACCACATGACTAAAAACTGACTTGAAAAAAATCCCAATCATCTCTGATTCATTTTCATAGTGTAACGATACCCCTAGTCTTACTCATTCCAGACAGATTCAGTGACCCAGATAATAAATTAAGAGACTTTAGTTCAAAACATTCAGAGAGAGAGAGAGAGGGAGGGAGGGAGGGAGGGAGGGAGAGGGAGAGAGAGGGAGAGGGAGAATACTATAGTGGGGACGGGGGATGGGGAGGGGGAAGAAGAAAGGAAAGAAGACTTTACTCACTGAGAGCTCTAGCTTTCGTAGTGGGACAACTATCTTGCCAGACTCTCTAATCATAATCTGAGGTGAAGGGGTTAGAGATAGGTCAGCATGTGTTGTCAATGGGGCACCATGTGCCATGTGTTCCCTTCCCTCACCCCCACATGACTCCCCCACTCACCAGCTAGTGTGCGCTGCTGTCCTCCTCCTCTTCCTTGGGTGTTTGTCCAGTCCCATCAGGAGCATCTACTTCCCTTTTTCACCTCCTCCGGCAGCTGCCCACTCAGACATGGAGGTGAGGCAGGGATTTCTGCAGTGCTGCCTTTGAGTGGGTGGTTGCTGGAGGAGGTGGACAAGAGAAGCATACACTCCTGCTGGGACTGGACAAATGCCTGAGGAGGAAGAGAAGCAGATACCAGCTGGTGAGCAGGGGAGCTAGCCAGGGTGGGGGTGGGAGAAGGCAACGCATGGTACCTGTGATGCCGTGCCATTGACATGCAACAACCTGGCATGAAGTGATACATGCCCATCTCTAGAAAGGATATTTTATTTTGCTTATTTGCTGTCAAGAGGAGAGAAGCTAGAAGATGGAGAATATATTCCAATATTTTTCAGTATACAGATGTAATAGATAGAGCTAAGAAAGAATGGATAGAAATATGGTCAATAAATGAAGCAGGTGGGAGTAAAATAGGAATGTTATGGGACACTATGAAAATAATTATGAGAGGAATTGCCATAAGAGAATCATGCAGAATAAAAAAATTGAGAGAAGACAATATAAAAAAAATAGAAGAATCATTAAAAGATTTGCTGACAAGAGGGAAGTTTCAAAAGAGCCTTGCTGAAGTCTGTGGAAGTTCTCTTTTTACTGTCACTTCAGTTTGTCGCTTTCTCTGCAGGCTTCTGGAAACCTCTTTTTATTTTTAAGCCATTGAAATTCTCTTTAGTGGATTGCATGTTTGGAAGCTACATATAACAGCTTCTCATAGATGCACATTGGCATGAATAATACGTAGGTTATAGACTGTAAATAGGAATTAATGGACAAATAGGTTCTGAGATTGCCAACAAGTACAATTTCTGTAATAACTAGCAAGGAGGTGCTGTGTCCTGAAGAAGACCTGAGTGTCTTCCGCCAAGGGCACAAAGGAGGAAATAGCTGGTGGTAGATCTGGTTTGTGTGGAGTGACCAACATGTCTGGCGAGGTGAAAATTGTGAAATTGCAGTGAAGACTGCAAGAAGGGGGGCCTGCCTTCTTCTGGAAAAAAAAAAACTCTGTTTACTAGAAAAAGTGGGCTTAGACAGCATTAAGGGCAAATCATCAGCTCAGGGCATTTTCTCTCGACTGATGACCACCACTTACTTAATGTTGTCAATGCTCTGTCCTTTGTTGCCATGAATATTGTATCTTTAAGTCTTATAGTGCTTTATCTTAGTCTTACAAAAAAAGTCCTTTCAAATAGCCGCCCAGAGTAGTCAATTGACTAGATGGGTGGGGTATAAATGCAATAAATAAATAAATAAATAAATAAATAAATAAATAAATAAATAAATAAATAAATAAATAAATAAATAAATAAAAAATAGGTTTCTTTAATTGAGCTGGACTCCTGTTTGAGCTGTAACCTGAAAAGCTATCAGAGACCTTATATATAAGTGGGAAGAGCATGGCAGGACCTACTTTCAGCGAGCCAGTGATTCATGCAAATTATATGCCTGGTCTGGGATCTGATGTAAATAACATCTTCTAAAAGTCTCCAATATCTTGTCCTCATCTTGCTGGTACCCAATGTTCAATTCACATTTCATAAATGTCTCATCCTTCTTTACTCCTTATTTGTTTTATCTCTTTCTCTTTTTGTGGTTCTGTGTATGAAGCTCAGTAGTACATGATTTGTAGTTTTATTCTACAGTTGCACTTCCCTATTCCTTCTTCCATTCCATTGTGGCTCCATTTTAGATTATGTTTGATTTCAGTCTGCTGAAACAATTGGATGCATTTTTTAATGCGCCGTCAAGTCAATTCTGACTTATGGTGAAAAGTTTTCAAAGTTTTCCAGGTAGAGAATACTCAAAGTTGTTTACCATTCCCTTCTTCTGGGGGCACTCTGGGACTGTGCAGTTTGCCCAAGGCTACTTAGGTTGGCCTTACTTGCAGGAGGCACAGTGGGAATTGAACTCCCAAACTCTGGCTGCATATTAACATATTTAAAATCTTTATATTGAAGCAAAATTTTAATGGAGGTAGCACAGAAGCCACTCTGATGGCAGAAAGTGAGGAAGAATTAAAGAACCTCTTAATGAGGGTGAAAGAGGAGAGTGCAAAAATGGTCTGAAGCTCAACTTAAAAAAAACTAAGATCATGGCCACCGGACCCATCACCTCCTGGCAAATAGAAGGGGAAGATATGGAGGCAGTGACAAACTTTACTTTCTTGGGCTCCATGATCACTGCAGATGGTGACAGCAGCCATGAAATTAAAAGACTCCTGCTTCTTGGGAGGAAAGCGATGACAAACCTAGACAACATCTTAAAAAGCAGAGACATCACCTTGCCGACAAAAGTCTGCATAGTCAAAGCTATGGTTTTTCCAGTAGCGATGTATGGAAGTGAGAGCTGGACCATAAAGAAGGCTGACCACCGAAGAATTGATGCTTTTGAATTGTGGTGCTGGAGGAGACTCTTGAGAGTCCCCTGGACTGCAAGGAGAACAAACCTATCCATTCTGAAGGAAATCAACCCTGAGTGCTCACTGGAAGGACAGATCCTGAAGCTGAGACTCCAATACTTTGGCCATCTCATGAGAAGAGAAGACTCCCTGTTAAAGACCCTGATGTTGGGAAAGTGTGAAGGCAAGAGGAGAAGGGGACGACAGAGGACGATATGGTTGGACAGCGTCATCGAAGCTACCAACATGAATTTGACCAAACTCCAAGAGGCAGTGGAAGACAGGAGGGCCTGGCGTGCTCTAGTCCATGGGGTCACGAAGAGTCGGACACAACTTAACGACTAAACAAGAACAAGCACAGAAGCCCTAGGTCCTCTTTCATTGGAATCTGCCAGGGTTATTCCTGGGGGCAGAGGGTACTACCGTCTCACCATATTTCAGGTATTTATGTGAAACATCTGGCCACTTTTAAAGGACCTTTAAAGGTGGTTAGCCCACAGACCTATCTGTATGCCATTTGGCGGGCTCACTTGACTTTGAGGGACTTCTGTCTCAGGGTCAAAAGCAGGAAACTTGGATTTTAACCTCAGAGGATTATAAAACTTTATAACTCTCTTTGGTAGTTTGAGTCTGTGGTGGTCCATTACAGGTGACATTTTTCCCTGCAAGTGTTAAATCCAGTGTGAAATCAAACAATGACAACCATATCTGAGTATCAAGGTATAGGTAGGTTCATTGTTGAAATAATTCCATGCAACATTGACTGATTTATTTATACAGGCTTTATTCTACACTGCTTCTATGTGTAGGAATCCAAAAGTTAATGAAAACATGTAACTTTTTGAGAAATTGCAGGCACATTTCAGTTACTGAGAAACTAAACTTATAGTTATGGGAAAAGCTGTAGGTACAAATACTTAAAAATATATGAAGATTGAACCTAAGACCTAAAGTCAGATTCCAATTTTAAAATGCAGGAGCATAAAAGGTATGATAAAATAAAAAAAGAATGTTTAATTCTAGAAATGCAGGGGCTTATATAATCAAAAGGCCCAACTGAAAGCAGAATACATATTTCTTAATATATCGACAATCTTAAAAGTAAAAATATATGTTAAGTAAGATACATTTCTTAGCCTTCAAGCATATTCAGACAGAACAGAAAAGTATTCAACAATGTTCTCATCCAGCCAAGTCATCCATGAGCCAGTTTGCATCTACAGAAAGAAATCAATGATTTCTTTACATTACCTCTGTACTGGTGTGTTTCCTGGCTCCTTCTTTCTTCTTGGCATCTTGTGCCTGGTGCCTGGTATCTGCGTTGTTGGTATCTGGTGTGTGTCATGTGTCTTGCTTCTGTATATTTATATTTATCTTATTTGTTTATTTTTCTCTTCAACAGTAAACAACTGAAGCTTGCTGATATAGCAAATTGCTATACTGTGTAATACATCTTGTACAATTTCTGTGACAATGTACACTGCTTTTGCTAAGCTAACAATCTGCTGTCTCTGAAAATTATGAAGACGGCAAATTGCCATCTCAGCACAAGATTGCTTATATTTTTCCTCAGACACGTGCAAAGAGAACAAACTGTCAAGAGACTTGGCGATATGCAAAAAGACCCTTGAATGTGTTTGAAGAGACCAAACTTTCAAGAGACCAAATTGCTAGCGAATGAATTTGAGGAGGTACCAATTTACTATAGTCACATTTCAGTACTCATGGTTTGGGGCTTCCTTTTTTTCAAAGTTATACTTTCATTTTCCTTATCAATGCTTACTCACTTATGAAAGAGATTCTTTGTGAGGCAATGTTATTTTACATTGGTCTTGCCATTTGTCCAAACAGAAAAGGACATGGCATTGGAGGTTCCCTAGACCTAAAAGAGGAAAGGCAGCAGTGGTAGGAGTGCTCGCCTCCCTCCAGAGGATCAGGGAAGAGATCACTGTGGGGGTAGTGGTGATGGTGCTGCTGCTGGTAGAGATGGTGGTACAGTAGCGGCATCCTCTCCCACAAGCAGGAAGAGGCTGGCCAGAACTAGGGTCTGTGGAAGGAATAACACAAAATCATCTGTGGTAGAGTTTCAAATACTCTTAGAGCCAGGCATTCAGGAAGACTCTGGATTAGAGATGGGGACAAATATAAAAATGAATCGTGGTTTTTTACAAATATCACCAATTCATCATATATTTGTTCATTCATATTCGTCAATTTTGAAGACTCGACCAATACAAGGTGACGAATATTTTCATGGTTTTATTCATCGATTTGTCGATTTGTCAATATTTGTCATATTCATTACCCTTTTTTGGGCCTCTCTGTGCCATCTCTGAGCTTGCTGGTGCCAATCAGAAGCTCTGGCCAATCAGGAGATCCTGGATTGACATGTCACACAGCCAGTAGTGCTGTCACACAGCCAGTAGTGCCTGCTGGGGGCAAACACTACCTCAATGTGAGAAGCCACAGTGCCTGCCAGAGGCCTATGCTGCCAAAAGACCAAATGCCTCATTGCCTGCCAGAGGCAAACCAAATGACCTCAGTGCCAAAGATCTCTCATTCTGCTGGGACCAAATCAAGCTCCCTCAATGCCATCCGCTTCTGTGCCTCGTAGCAAACTTTGCCAGCTGGCTCTGTCACTTTCCTGGTGGGATGCAATTTGTGGGTGAATAACTCTGATGTCCAAAATCCAATCTTCACCAGACTTGGTGGGCTTTTTGGGGAAAGACATAGGAAGCTTCTTGTGATTTAGGATTCTCTAAGTACCTGGGGGGAACTTTCCTAGGGGCATCTTCCTTGTGGCTATATAACTCAGAGGTCCAGAATCCAAACTTCACCAAACCTGCTGGACTTGTAGAAAACCGTCTGAGGAAGCTTCCCTGTGCATTTGGTGCCTCTAGGTGCCTGGGGGCCTGTTTTATAGCATTTTAAATTGAAAATGAATTGACAAATTGATTCATCAAAGAATATTCATAAATTTGTATTTGTTGATTTGGCACCTTGACAAATTATGAATCGCAACAAATCACCCCTTTTTTAAAATTCATCCTCATCTCTACTCTGGATCTATGCAGTAGATCCCTTCTCTTATATTTAGAAAGTGGACAGCTTTGGAGAACTGTGTAAAAGCAGCAGCAGGTGGGCTACGATGAAGGTAGCAGTAAATTTGTTGCCCCAGTGACCTTTCTTTTGAGGTGACTGCCTCATCTAGAATCATGACAAGACTGGTCCTTGTCTAAATGGTGAGCTGTTAATTCTCCTGTCCTGCATCAGCTTCTATGCTTCACAGTGTCTCTGCTTCTGTTTAATACTACTTTCTTTGTAATATTTTATAATTGACTAAGATGAGAGTTGATCACAATTCAGTCATAAGATATGCTGAAATAAGTAATAAAAAGAATCTGTGAAGAGGAAAATTTCATTTAAGGGTGAACTAAAGTTGAAAAGGGTATTTGCTGAATGAGATTTTACTTGTGATAAAAGACGATAGATGGATCATTACAGAAGTCTGCATAAAATCAGTTGCCAATGGGATGGGACTACAGTTCTCAAATAAATACTGGGGTGGGGGTGGAGTGTCTTTGATATACATATTTGAGCTGATTTCATCACCAGGAAATTAACATCTACAGTATGTCAGAAAATTTAGTTCTGTGCTTAAAATCATGACACTCTATATACCAATGCAGTTATTTAATCCCTGCTTTAGCAGTGGGGAAACACATGGATTCTTTTCGACATAATAATCTTCTGTCTCAGGAAAAAAACTGAATGTTAAACAGCCCTGACTCGCCCCTCTGGAGATATTTTAGGAGTCTGAAAATGAAGCAGCTAGGGTCACAATGCCATTTTTATAAAGCTATCATGTGGCCTTTCTCTATGGGTCTGGTCAGGCCAGCTCAAAGCAGAATATAAGGAGCTTTCAGATCAAAGATTCATCCTGCACAGTGCTGTCTTGCTAGCAATAAATGAAGTCTATTCTATGTCTTTTGTTGAGTGTTTACTGTCATCTTCTCTGCTGTCCAGGTTAGGATTTCAGCAAGTTTTTAATTCTGCTGCTGCAGAATATATGCAAATTATAATTGTAGTCTTTGAACTGTAGAGCTAAAAGGGACCCTCTGGATCATTGAGTCCAGCCCCTGTCAAGGAGGCACAGTAGGGGATCAAACTCCCAACTTCTGACTTTGCAGCCAGATGTCTAAACCACTAAGCTATTCAACAGTTCTAATTCATGCAAATGTAGGTATTCTTTTGAAATATGTTGCAATTTTGCAGCCGTTGTTTTTTAAAGCCTGGCTAAGCAACTAACAGACAATGAAAAACAAATGAGAGCAGCCATGTAAGAGAATGTAAGAGTCATTTATCTATTTATAAATAAATAAACATTCAACTGGTGTTTGTCATTGTCATGTGTGCTTAGTAGTGGGGGCATTAAGAAAGCCCTGCCATGTATAGCAGCCCTACAGGCCTCAGTACTCTTTGACACCACAAACAGAGCTTCTGTGGCTGAAACATCCTTCTAATTACTACATATTCAGGATGACAATCACCTTCATGGGTGTTTCCTGACACATAATGTGCACCTGCTCTTGTGTTCTTCCATAATGAGTTTTTCCTCTAGCAAGAAAAAAGAACTACCCCCTCCAACCAAAAGAAGTTGTGTAAAAACACAGGGAGGTTACTACAAAAAAAGAAAAAAAAAAAAAAAGAAGAAGAAGAAGACAGTGACAAGTGGCCTCCCTTTAAAATTCTGTTCCATATGGGTCTATTGCAGGACAAAAGCTTGCCCTGGAGGCAAATCTGCATTTTATTTGTGAGCTCCCAAAGTGATTTGACCACACAGTAATGGAGAAACAGTGCTGGGTTAGGTAGACTTGCCTCTGATCCAGCAAGGCATATACCTGGAATATGAAGCCATCTAATGGAATTTCAAATGAGTCCATTTTGTCAAAACTTGATCAGCACAAATCTGATCAAATTTTATCTCCTTAAGCCCAAAGCATGTTGGTTGATTACTGTAATGTTACCCATGTTTTAATTTCTAAGGGAATGTGTGAGCCAGACTGTGGATGTAAAAAGCACAAAATAGAAACAAATGCATTTTCAAGGAAAAGAGAACCAAAAAAAATGAGAATAATTTCAGATTGGAAGTGGGAGGATTGTCACAGCTTTAAATAGCTGTATTTGTATGAAAAGGTATGGAATGGTGATGATAGTTGGCTTTAAGATACATATTTCCTTCCTTGAAAGTGTTACAACAGCTTTAGTTAACAAGCTGATGTGATAACTATGCTGGTAATGTCAATGTTTCTTTCAAAAACTAAATTTTGTTCCATTTCAATTTAACTCTCATAAACTTCCAGCTAGACATTGTTTTAAAAATTGTCCAGGGTTATATGAGCATAGGACTTAAAACAGCAACCCTAATGGGTAGTGATTTTGTTTAGGAAGGCAATGAGCGAGCTCAAAAATGTTGCGGATTCCTTTCAAGTTTCTTGATGTTGTCCTAAGAGTTCATTTTCTTTTAAAAAGACTTATTGTTATCCTTTCTAGAGTTAAATTGGTTTGCAACAGAAATAATGCCTCTTCCTGAAGCCCCTTGTGAATAATCTCTATGGGAATATGCAGCAGCTCTTTGATTCTCAGCAACACGGTTCAGTATTCAAAGGTTTTGTAGCAGCAACATTTGATGACATTTGAGAGCTTATACAAAGAAGTAGCAAACATCATATATAAGGCTGAAAATCCTAAAGTGGATTCTGTCCAGAGAGGAACTAAAACTAGACTCTTTGTAAAGAGTCCATATTTCATTAAAACAATAGCCTACTGGAAAGAGAGAGAGAAAAACCCTGAGCCTGGAAAGTTAGGTTTAACGATTTCTCCATGTCCAATATTAGAAATTGGAAAATATCTTTTTGGTGTTAACATTTAAAATTCAAATCATTTAATATGCTGAATTTGCTATATTAATACATTACTTACATGGTTAGTTCTGAAAAAATAGTGAGGTTTATAAGCTTCTGTCACTAATGACTCATAAAGGTACATTTATCAGTGGATATTTCAATAGTGCTTTCCTTATTACTTCACAATTGCTTTTCGTTATTTAGCACTTTTTCTAGATTAACTACAAGTCCCATACAGCGGTTGTGAGATTGATATGGTGGGATAGCAACATGTTTGAAAATAGTGCTGTGAAAGAAAACTGTTTGCTCTGAAACATGGGATTTTGCTTCCTCGCTCCAGGGAAAGGGACACCCACTACATACAGCATTGTTGTTTTCTTCTGTAACTTTTTTTAGTATAACAATATACAAGGTTTTGACTGAAAACTGTAGCCTTTGTTCAAGAATTCTCTCTACCCCTCCCCCCAACTTTATTGTTTCAGAGTTTTGAATTTCCAGTAAAATTCCTTTTGCTACATAGAGATCAACAGAAAGGAATAGCTACAAGCTCCCCAGAGTCCACCCCTTTCTCATTTATTGTCACATAAAGTCTCAACAACTCGCTCTGAGCCATACATGAAGCTGGGATGATTTCTGAGGTCTCTCTTCTAAATGCCTCTGTAACCGTACCAAAGATGGTTTTGTTCTGCAAAGAGATAGCTGTTTCTTGCAGCAGGAACTACAGCCCCTTTAATGACTAGCACAACATGCATGTTAAACTGCACACTTGTTTTATTTGATGTTGTGAAGTGGGCTCTATTTTCTAACAGGAGCCACTGTTTTGTATATGGCATCATTAAAAATGCCTCCTATGCTAGAACCTGTCCCTGCCTTACACAGAATCATCCTTGAGTGATGCGAGAGAGAATAGGAACTGGTCATTGTGACTTGAACAGCTGTGTGAGAGAATCAAAGTGAGGGGGAAAGAGAAGGCTGAAATGAAAGCTGTATCTTTAGTCAACACATCTTGTACAGTAGTTTTATGCCAGGTTGGAACTGGCCAATTGTTTATTCTTTACACTGTAGTGGTTGCCAGATTTAGGGCTCCTGATGTTCGTAGGCTACTATTCCCAGAGAAGAGTTGAGGCTGGAGAAATATCACAGACTCTAGGCTGTGCTAAGGCCTCTCTACACAGGAAGGTATAGTTGGGCTTCCCTTTGGGGTGGAGTACTGTGGACAGACATGTGTCCTCTACAGAGGATAGATCATAACTAATTTTTAAGGAATAAAAAATTATGCAACCTTTATAATATCAGTTTCATAGTATTAGATTTAGACGCCTTTCCTGTCATCCTCCTAAAAATATCCAATTTAGCATTAATGTGTTAAGCACTATAAACAAACAAACAAACAAACAAACAAATAAATAAAATTGATATTCAGTTGTAAATATCATTGTTGGTTTTGTCCTAGAATAACAAGGTTGTTATGAAAAAATAATGTATAATTACTTCATACAATGTACGTTGAATCAATTGTGTGTGTGTGTGTGTGTGTGTGTGTGTGTGTGTTGGAATAACATGCAAAAACACAAACAACTCTTGATTTACCTAGCATATCTTCATATATTTTTAAGCGATACTGGGTTATGCTATCTGTATATAATGGGAAAAAGGTGATAAATGAAGATTTTTATTCTTGTCTCCCTACTGCATTGGAAACAGAAAAGAAAAGAAAACTCTAAATCATAAAAGTATAATTTAAGAGATAATACAATGCATAACAATTTCTTCTCGGACTGGATAATAGGTCCTAGAAGGCAACTAAGAGAAGAAAGTAGCAATTGAAATACATTACAGAGCAGGCTGACAGATCTGCCTGGGAGACAATTTACAGATATACAAGACATATTAAAAACTGCCAGAAGTCTGTTATTTTCTTATAGTCAATTTGTTTCTCAGAAACAAGAGTCTGGGAACTCTGCTACAATGTGACCTTCTAACCTGCATGGCTCACTGAGTCCTCTTACAGATCCAACATTACAATAAATAAGTTTCACGCATCTTGGGTAAATATTGCAACAAATAAATAGAACAGAGTACAAGTTCATATCCAGCATGATTCCCCCATTTGACCTCTACCTGTTGAGTGAAATTTCTGAACAAATTATATTCACGTACTATGGTAATATGATATATGTAAGGGCTTTTCTTGAGATTAGAAAACCTACTTTTTAAAGTTCACAACCATGCATAGGGAGCTGCATATAATTCATTTGCCTCAGTGGTCTTAGCAAGGCCTGCCAAGACTTTGGACTAACAATCAGCCTGAAGAAAACACAAGTCATGGGCCAGGGCGTGGACTCACCTCCCTCTATTACCATCTCCACACAAGAATTGGAGGTTGTTCATGACTTTGTGTACCTTGGCTCAACAATCTCTGACACTCTCTCCCTAGATGTCGAGCTGGATAAACGAATTGGCAAAGCAGCTACCATGTTCTCTAGACTCACAAAGAGAGTATGGCTCAATAAGAAGCTGACGACATATACCAAGATCCAGGTCTATAAAGCCTGTGTCCTGAGCACACTCCTGTACTGCAGTGAGTCCTGGACCCTTTGTGCATGGCAGGAGAGGAAGCTGAACACCTTCCATATGCATTGCCTCCGACGCATTTTTGGTATCACCTGGCAGGACAAAGTTCCAAATAGAGTAGTCCTAGAATGAGCTGGAATTTTTAGCATGTATACATTACTGAAACAGCGACGTCTACGTTGGCTTGGGCATGTTGTGAGAATGGCTGATGGTCGGATTCCAAAAGATCTCCTGTATGGAGAATTAGTGGAGGGGAATCGCCCCAGAGGGAGACCACAGCTGCGATACAAGGACATCTGCAAGCGGGATCTGAAGGCCTTAGGAATGGACCTCAACAGATGGGAAACCCTGACATCGGAGCGTTCAGCCTGGAGGCAGGCGTTGCATCACGGCCTCTCCCAATTTGAAGAGTCACTTGTCCAGCAGACCGAGGCAAAGAGGCAGTCACGGAAGCAGCAAAATCAGGGAGCTGGACAGGGGACAGATTGTATTTGTCTTCAGTGTGGAAGGGATTGTCACTCTCGAATTGGCCTTCTCAGCCACACTAGACGCTGTTCCAAGTCCCCCATACAGAGCACGTTACCATAGTCTTTCGAGACTGAAGGATGCCTAATACAGTGGTCTTCCCTATGCAAGTCAGGGTTCCTGTCCATCGCATCCAGATATTGTTGTTCTTTGTTGTTGTTTAGTCGTTAAAGACCATAGTCTTTCGAGACTGAAGGATGCCTAATACAGTGGTCTTCCCTATGCAAGTCAGGGTTCCTGTCCATCGCATCCAGATATTGTTGTTCTTTGTTGTTGTTTAGTCGTTTAGTCGTGTCCGACTCTTCGTGACCCCATGGACCAGAGCACGCCAGGCCCTGGTTGTTCTTAGTTGCCATCAAATCACCTCTGACTCATGGCAACTCTATGATTGAGCAATCTCCAAAATGTTCTGTCCTCAATAGCCCTGCTCAGCTCTTGTAAACTCAAGCCTGTGATTTCCTTTAGGGAGTCAATCCATTTTGTATTTGATCTTCCTCTTTTCCCATTGCCTTCAACTTTTCCCAGCATTGTTGTCTTTTTCAGAGAATCCTGCCTTCTCATGATGTGCCCAAAGTAGGACAGACTCAGTTTAATCATTTTTGCTTCCAGAGACAGTTCAGGATCAATTTGATCTAGGACCTACTTGTTCATCTCTCTAGCATTCCAGGGTATCCACAAAGCTGCTCTCCAACATCCCATTTCAAACAAAGCAATTATTTTTCCTGTCAGCATCCTTAACTGATAAGCTCTCACAACCATACATGATGACTGGAAATAAAATATTGTGGATGATCTTGGTCTTGATCTCCAGTGGCACATCCTTACACTTGAGGATCATTTCTAGTTCCTTCATTGTTGCCTATCTGAGTCTCAGTCTTCTTCTTATTTCTTGACTGCAGTTTCCATTTGGATTGATGATTGAACCAAGGTATATAAAATTTCTAACTATTTCAGTTTCTTCACTGTCAATGTTAGAGTTGTGTAGTTCTGTAGTCATGATTTTGATCTTCTTGACGTTCAGCTGCAGTTCTGCTTGTCCACTTTCTTTTTTTTCACTTTCACTAAAAGCCATTACATTGTTACTTTCTGCCAGTGAGATGATGTCATCTGCATATAAATTCTTGAGATTTCTTCCATCAATTTTCTCTCTTCCTTTATTTGAAGAGTTCAGATTTTTGTATGTGTTCTCCATACAGATTGAACAGATAATGGGATAAAATGCACCCTTGTCTGATATCTTTGCCTGTAGGAAACTGTGCTGTCTCTCCTTATTTTGTCCTACCGGTAGCTTCTTGTCCACAATCCAAGTTAGCATCAGGACAATCAGGTGCTGAGGCACACCCATTTCTTTCAGAACAAACCATAGTTTCTCATGATCTACACAGGCAAAGGCTTTACTGTAATCTATAAAACATTCAGATATAGTTCCAGAAATTGCGGCGGGAGGTTAATTTAATGTCTGTATACACACACACACACACACACACACACACACACACACACACACACACACACACACACACACACACTTTCTCTGTTCAGTGACAGCACTGTTACGAACACCAATTTCCCCTTCACACTTGTTGGTAAGTTTTCCTCTCCCCTCCTCATTCCACTCCTGGCCCAGAACAGTACAAGACCCTGGATAAACTGGCAACTGGGTGAGACTTAAGCCCTATCCAGAGGTTTGAGATCCTGGTATTTTCAGGACACCTGGAGGGAAATACCTGAAGCCTACTAGAAGAGCCTCGTGGCGCAGTGGTTAAACTGCTGTACTGCAGCCAAAACTGTGCTCACGACCTGGGGTTCAATCCCAGGTAGCCGGCTCAAGGTTGACTCAGCCTTCTATCCTTCAGAGGTCAGTAAAATGAGTACCCAGCTCGCTGGGGGGGGGGGGGGCAATGTGTAGCCTGCATAATTAACTTGTAAACCGCCCAGAGAGTGCTTGAAGCACTATGGGGCGGTATATAAGCAGCACGCTTTGCTTTGCTTTACTTTCAAAGTTATAATTTTTTTTGTTTGGGCTGCCCCCATTTTTAAAATTACCTTGTAGAATGCTCATTTGCTCAGCTGCACAATAACACACAGGATGTTCCATGTGTAGTATTCTATGCAATGTGAGAAGGCCAAGTTGTGCACTTCCTATCCTAACTCCCCATGCATTCACCACAGGAATAATTATACCTCACTTCAGCCAGAAGTGGTTTCAATGAAACCAGTTCACACATTCAGTCAGACATAGGGATGTTCCCTTTGTGTCTAAAGGAAAAATCCAAAACAAAGAGGAGGCTCCCTCTCACGGTTTTTCCCCCCTTTTTTTTCTTTTTCCTTTTTTTTCTTTTGGCTTTTTTGTTTTGTTTTGTTTTCTTGATTTTTGGAAGTACAGTATGTGTTTGCATGTTTATTTGTTTTTTGTTATTTTGCTATCTGCCCTCCCCCCATGTGTGAAGATCTTCCCTGTTTGATTGTGTTTTTAAAACATTGTTATTTAGTTAATTTACTATCTATTTATTCTGCCAAGGGTGTATATTTTTAAGGGGACTGTTTTGTTTGCTTCTTTGGGGGATGTGGGCCATGGGGCGGACTTTGAGACTGTGCCAGTGTGCCCCTGGGCTGTGTGGCTGGTTGCTGTTGATTTTTCTTTCTCATCTAACATTGTCAGCTTGCGGAATAGATGTATTCTCTGTTGCCTTGCCCCTGTGTTTTTAGGAGCAGTCTTCAAAGGTTCTTTAGTGTTTTTGAGTTTCAGAAAACATAAATGGGAAACGTGAAAAAGGCTGAAGAGGGACTGATACAAAAAAAAAAAGGCACACTTCCTCCAAAAGAATTCATAGAAGGAAAAAAATACAAAATGTTTCACCTTGCCCATCTTTAATTACACATTCTTCAAATATGAGAAAGCAAACTAATACCTGCATTTGTGAACTGGTCTGGAGGCTCAAAATCAATATGGATGAGAGGCAAATAATTGATTGCATCCTTATGCCTCTGTTCCTTTCGAAACCTTCCTTTGTATTATTGTTGCTTCAGAATTTCATTCAGGCTTTTCCTATGCTGCAAACTTGTTGTAAGCTACCTTTATTGCAATAATACAGCCTTCTTTCTGTAGTTTAGAAATAAGGAAGGGAAATAAATCCAAACAAAGCTACTTCAGACAATGATGTAAAGACTGCTATCAGGGTAAAACCAAGTTTAATTTGTCTATATTCATACAGAAAGGGGGTTTCATTTGCTCTCTTTGCTTTGATACACTGGTATTTTCAGGTTCATTATCAAAATGTTGTGGAGATTATTTCAGCATGGTAAAAAATACTAGCACTTTGCATGCAAATGTAAGAGCTAAAATATTAAAGAAGATGACCATAACATTTTGCCTTTTTTGCTTTCGCCATAGCAACAACAGATGGGTATGCACAGTCATTGCTATCAAATCCTTCCTGAATTATTATGGTTTTTCAGCTGAGAAAGGAGTCCAAGGTTAGTTGGGCAGATGTGATTACAATATTGTAAGCATATGTTTCTATTTGAAGGCCAGAGTTAATACAACTGGCCTTATGACATGCTTTCTTCTCATGTAGAAACTGCTATCAGCCCTGGCTCTGAGGCAGCTGAGGAGAGAGAAAAAGTCAACAGCACAAGGCTGCTGGTCACTCAGATCAATGAGCAGCTGTGGCCATCTTTTATGGAAGTCAGGAGGGCCTGCCGAACCATTAAACAAAGTGACCCAACTTTCTCAGGTGGCAGATGCTAGGACACTTCAATTGGTGTTTCCCCCTCCCCCTTTCCTTTCCAGTCCTTGGCCATTTCCCTGCCGTGAAAGGCTGAGCGGTATGTGTCATATAACATCTCCCAAACCCCTTCAGCTAGCCTGCTGCCCTCAAGGAGATCAGAGAGGCCTATCTCTGCCAAAATTCATTTGCCAGTCCAGTCGGTTTCTATATGTGAAAGCGAGCTACTGGTACTATCTTCTCCTTTGCAAAATATTTTGAACGGCCCTGACAGTCAGGGAATATCACCTGGTCTACTCTGACTTGGTGACACAATATGTTATGGACTGGTGTGGCTGGTCTCTGACTCCTCCCTTCTTCATAAGTGCTTGCTCATAACACAATAACCTTCCAAACATCTGTTCAAGCCCCATGGAGCACTCAAATCCTGATTAAGTTGCGACAATCTCCCAATTTGTTGAATTTATGAAAACATTATCGGCCTCTTCTTCCCATCTTTACATCACCTCATGTTCTGAGGCAGCCGTCTCCAACCCTTGAAATTGTGTCTGTTTTGGTACATATGTTTCCTAGCCTTTTCTTGAAGAGGAGCTGAGGCAGGAGGTGAGCTGTGTTTGGGAGGACATTTTATTTGGTGAGGTATTTTCTTCTAGGCTGACCTTTGTTCTCCCTGACTGCATGGTCAGAGGGGGCGGGGTTTTGGCTTTAAATGTGTGCGAGCAGAAGCGCGCGCTTAACGGCGCACAAAATTCTCTGATTCTATTTTTGACTCTAATCTGGTAAATAGGAAAGCCAAATAGCATTGCATACACCTGGGGTGCAGGAATGTTTTAGCGGTAGGATCAGACTTCCTCTCTTTTTTAATTCACTGACCAATCAGTCGAGAGGGAGAGTGCAGGATCTCTTCCATTTGTAACACCTGTGGCATGTCTGTTTCTTGCCAATGAGGTGCCTGGGTAGAACTGCTCTAAGTGTCAGCTGGTGGTCCTCTTGGAAGACAAGGTCCGGCAGCTGGAGGCCTGTGTTCTAATCTCTGCACTATCAGGGAGCAGGCCGGGTAGGTGGGGCTTGTCAGCCTTGGAAGGCAGCCCATTTAGGAGAAGGAAAACTCCGATTTCAAACCTCCACTGCCTTGTGGCTATATCCACTGATGGAAAAGGCTTCAGGGGTTAACCTCGAGGCAAAATCCGGAGCCAGAGTCCCAGAGGCAGTTTGTGTCGTTCTGGCAACTCCTGCGACGTCACTGGAACCAGTTGTATTGGCTCTTGCCTTTCCATTGGACTATTTCAGCGACGTGGAGAGGGGTGATTTGCTGCTTGGGTAACAGCCTATCCTCCATATTATTTTACCCAGGCTTCGTGCTCTGGAGAGGACACTCCAGCTTTGCATACAGCGTCGAAACAACATGGGAAGTAGCAGTTACCGGTTATAAGTCTTTGCTCAATTGGCGTAGAGCATGACGCCAGGGGCTACTTCCGATGGTGGGAGAGGTCATTGCACCTCACTAGGTAGCTACCACCCGCCTTAAGCTGGGCAGTCCCCAGCCAGTAAGGTGCTACCTCGCTACAATCTGTTAACCTCACGGGGTGCGTGGGGTTTAGGGTGAAAGCCGACAAGCAGATCGATAACCCTGCAACATGCAACAATCATAAGAAAACTTCTGCCCTAAAGTTGGGCACCTGGAATGTTCGGACAATGACCCCTGGCTTTTCTGACGACCTGCAGGAAATAGACGACGTGCGCAAGACAGCTGTCATCGACATGGAACTGAGTAGACTGCAGATGGACATTGTTGCCCTGCAAGAGATGAGATTGCCAGACATGGGATCTGTCAAAGAAAAAAACTTCTCATTCTTCTGGCAGGGAAAACCATTGAATGAGACCAGGAAACATGGTGTTGGCTTTGTGGTCAGAAATACTCTGCTGAGATCCATTGTTCCACCTACTGTGGGGAGTGAAAGAATCCTATCTCTGCAGCTCCACTCATCAGCGGGACCGGTCACCCTCATTAGTGCATATGCACCAACACTGTCGTCCACAACAGAAGTCAAAGACAAATTCTATGACGATCTGGCAGCTACTATCAAAAAAGTCCCTGCGAGGGAGCCACTGTTCATTCTCAGAGACTTTAACGCTAGAGTTGGTGCTGATCACAATTCTTGGCCCACTTGTCTAGGCCGTTTTGGCATTGGGAAGATGAACGAAAATGGCCAATGCTTGCTGGAGTTTTGCTGTTATTATGGTCTCTGCGTCAGCAACACGTTCTTTAATATGAAGCTTCAACACAGAGTTTCCTGGAGACATCCAAGATCAAAGCATTGGCATCAGCTTGATTTGATCCTCACTAGACGTTCTAGTCTTCCTAGTATTACAATCACACGCAGTTACCAGAGTGCTGATTGAGATACTGATCACTCCCTGGTGTGTAGTAGAGCAAAACTGCGAACAAAGAGATTGTATCACACGGAAAAGGAAGGAAGACCACGTATTGACATCAGCAAGACTTGCGATCAAAGAAAAGTGGAGGAATTTGCCCAAGCACTTGAGGAAACCCTTCCAAGCCCAGCTGATGCAAATGCACCTGAACGATGGGAACATTTCAAGAACGCTGTTTATAACACAGCCCTGTCCACATTTGGCAAGAAGACCAAAAAGATGACAGACTGGTTCGAAGCCCATTCGGAGGAGTTGATGCCAGCCATCGAGGCTAAGAGGAGAGCTCTAGCAGCATACAAAGCCTGTCCTAGTGAGTACAACTTGCAGGCTCTTCGACTTGCTCGTAGCCAAGTCCAACAGACTGCCAGGAGATGTTCCAACGATCATTGGCTTCAGCTCTGCTCTCAGATACAGATAGCAGCGGACACAGGTAACAGCAAGGGAATGTATGATGGTATCAAGCAGGCTTTAGGTCCAATACAGAAGAAATCTGCTCCCTTGAAGTCTGCTACAGGCGTGATCATCCAGGACTGAACACAGCAGATGGAACGCTGGGTGCAGCACTACTCTGAGCTATATTCCAGAGAGAATGTAGTAACCGAAGAGGCACTAAATAACATTGAGTGCCTGCCTGTCTTGAAAGGGTTGGACAGCGAACCAGCTTTAGCAGAAATAAAAGCAGCCTTGGATTCCCTCACCTCAGGCAAGGCACCTGGGAAGGATAACATCCCTGCTGAAGTGCTGTAAAGAGATCATCACCACCGAGCTGTATGAAATCTTTTGTCTTTGCTGGAGGGAAGGTGGAGTACCACAGGACCTGAAGGATGCAAACATCATCACATTGTATAAGAACAAAGGAGACAGGGGCAACTGCAATAACTACCGTGGCATCTCTCTTCTCAGCGTTGTAGGGAAGCTGCTTGCCCGTGTTGTGCTGAAGAGACTCCAGGTGCTTGCAGACAGAGTCTATCCAGAATCACAGTGTGGATTTCAAGCTAATAGATCCACCACTGACATGGTATTCTCCCTCAGACAGCTGCAGGAGAAATGTAGGGAACAACGACAGCCACTCTTTGTGGCCTTCATAGATCTTACAAAGGCCTTTGATTTGGTTAGCAGGAACGGCCTTTTTAAAATACTTCCCAAGATTGGCTGTCCACCTCGACTCCTTAACATCATCAGGTCCTTTCATGAGGAAATGAGGGGCACTGTAGTTTTTGATGGCTCAACATCAGATCCCTTTGACATCCAAAGTGGAGTGAAACAGGGCTGTGTCCTCGCGCTGACCCTGTTTGGGATCTTTTTTGCTGTCATGCTGAAGCATGCCTTTGGAACTGCAACAGAAAGTGTCTATCTCCGGACTAGATCAGATGGAAAGCTCTTTAATCTCTCTAGATTGAGAGCGAAGACCAAAGTCCATCTGAAATGCATGCGGGACTTCCTCTTCGCCGATGATGCAGCTGTTGTTGCCCACTCTACTGAAGACCTCCAACAACTCATGAATCATTTTAGCAAGGCTTGCCAAGACTTTGGATTAACAATCAGCCCGAAGAAAACACAAGTCATGGGCCAGGGCGTGGACTCACCTCCCTCTATTATCATCTCCACACAAGAAATGGAGGTTGTTCATGACTTTGTGTACCTTGGCTCAACAATCTCTGACACTCTCTCCCTAGATGTCGAGCTGGATAAACACATTGGCAAAGCAGCTACCATGTTCTATAAACTCACAAAAAGAGTATGGCTTAAAAAGAAGTTGACGGCATATACTAAGATCCAGGTCCATAGATCCTGTGTCCTGAGTACACTCCTGTACTGCAGTGAGTCCTGGACCCTTTGTGCATGGCAGGAGAGGAAGCTGAACACCTTCCATATGCATTGTCTCCGACGCATTTTTGGTATCACCTGGCAGGACAAAGTTCCAAATAGAGTAGTCCTAGAATGAGCTGGAATTTTTAACATGTATACATTACTGAAACAGCGACGTCTACATTGGCTTGGGCATGTCGTGAGAATGGCTGATGGTCAGATTCCAAAAGATCTCCTGTATGGAGAATTAGTGCAGGGAAATCGCCCTAGAGGGAGACCACAGCTGCGATACAAGGATATCTGCAAGCGTGATCTGAAGGCCTTAGGAATGGACCTCAATAGATGGGAAACCTTGACATCTGAGCGTTCAGCCTGGAGGCAGGCGGTGCATCATGACCTCTCCCATTTTGAAGAGACACTTGTCCAGTAGGCCGAGGCAAAGAGGCAGTCCCGAAACCAGCAAAATCAGGGAGCTGGACAGGGGACAGATCGTATTTGTCTTCAGTGTGGAAGGGATTGTCACTCTCGAATTGGCCTTCTCAACCAGGCTGGACGCTGTTCCAAGTCCTCCATACAGAGCATGTTACCATAGTCTCTCGAGACTGAAGGATGCCTAATCTAACTTTCTTATGCATTTTCTTTATGCCCATGTTTTGTACATATTTTTTCCAATAATGAAGTACATTTTGTATGACTTTTTCAAGTATACACGTTTGTGTTTTGAGCATAAATTTGCTTCGAATCTGTTGCTTCGAATCTGTAAAAAAAAAAAATCTGTTGGCTTGCAGTTGCTTCTTAATAGTGGGAAAATGAAAGATGTGTGTACATTTTTGTTAATTGTCTCACCCATTGGATACAATGGTCCAAATCCAGCTGCTTGTGTAGCAAATTGCACTAGAGTAGATCCATTGAATCAGTGGGGATTTGATGAGTCAAGTCCTCTGTAAGTTTCATTGGTTCAAATGGGCCTATTCTAATTGTTATTTATGCTAAAGTAAGTTACATTTAGAATAGTTTCATTTGAATCAATGAAACTTATGGAGGTGATTCACCAAATTCTCATTTCTTCAGTTACTCTAAAGCAATTTACTATGCTAAGCAACAGGACTTTGGCCACTTTAAAAAACCCAGTTAACACAGATATGTATGTATTTGCAGTTTCATGCTTCAAGATCTTTACCAAAATCCAATCAATTATAATTATCATGCATCAATATTTTACTTAAGAAATATTGCATAGGATTTGAGGCATTAACTTAATTTGGGAAGGGAGGTCTCCCTAGGCTATACATTTTTCCTCTAAGTGAGTGGTCTAAGTGGTCTGGTCCAGACATTTCTTAAAGACACGAGTGTGCATGTTTCCTCCATTGCGATGCACCTAATGCATGATATCTGTTCCCCACAATGATAACTGTGTATCTGAAGGCACAACACAGTTTCCTTCATGAAGTGCACAGGTTAGTATATAGAACACCAATGTCACAGATTACGTGTCAGTGGGGCACTTACCTAGAGATTGGCATGAACTGCTATTCGGTGTTTCCACCTGGTTTGGCGTGGTGCCCACACAAGTGTTCCATGGGCACTGCACACTTCCCTCCCCCAACTCCTCTGGGTGATTGGCCACTCACTGGCAGGAGTGCACATCCCACTTCTGCCTCCTCGGGCGATCACCCACTCACTGGCAGGAGCATGCTTCCATCCTCCACCTCATCTGGGTGATCCTCCACTCACTGGCAACAGTGTGGCTTTCCCTGCCCTACCTCCTCATCTGAGTGGGTGATCGTCCAAGGAGGCAGACGGAGGAAGTGCGCTCTTGCCACCGTGTGGCACCTCCCAGAGGAGGTGGTGGAGGGAAACATGCAGTGCCCTCCGAACACCTGCATGGGTGCCATGTTGAACTGGGCTGAATCCCCAGACCATGCCCATCTCTACATTACCTTCTCCTAGGTAAGCCATAGCATCAGCACAGTAAATACCTGAACCAGACTGAAGAAAGTAATGCCTAGGTAAAATCTTCCTCTCCCTTTTACAATTTTTGCCTGATATTTGCTGGTGAGCTCAGATTCCTGCATTTTATTTATTAGTGTTTCAAACTTGAATTAGAGAGATCAGGTTAAAATTTTCCTTACTCTGATTAGAGGGTCTTTGACAGACCTTGGGTCAGTTACTATCTCTTGGGGTGGGGATAGAACCATTTGGTTCTTGGCAGAAAGGCCAGGTAGAAGCATTACCTTTCCTTTGCAGAAGATCTTTAGGATATGAAATATTTTAACTTTCTGCAATGTTCAGGATTTACATTGTAGTGTTTCAACCCTTTGCATTGGTTTGATTTTTGTTGTCTCTGTTTTCTTTCTCTTTTTCATTGTTTCAGATTTGTTTGTAAGTTCTGATTTTATCTCTTTAAAGTACTTCTTGTTAGCTCCCTTGAGCTATCTAAAGGAAAGGTAATACTTTCAATTCTTTTTTTTTTTAAGCGAATGTACTAGTTTATGCATAAGCAATATCAAATGGATAAGGAGACTTTAGAGGCAGCACTGCAGGATTTCAGAGCACATATGGCCTATGGACCCCACCTTGCCTATCCTTAGGCTATGATGTGACACTTGGAAACTCTATGAATAGAAGCAGGCGAAGGCCATATTGGTCCATCTAACCAGCAAATTTAAAAATACAAACTGGTTGGTTTAGCTTAGCTTAGCTTAGTTTTTTTAAAAAATATCTTGTGTTTCTGTAACTCTCCTTGCCACTTATAAGGTTCATGGCATAGAATCTGTATAGTTCAATTAGTGATGGAGACAACCCTGAGTAACTGCAAGATGCTATATTGGCAAAAATGGGGGAAGGGAGGATTGAATCATTCTGTTTCTCTTTTTCAATCCTGCATACATCTTGAAATCAGAATAGCATCCAGCAGAGTCTTACCAACTCAAATCTGTTATTTTCCCCTACATTTCATCTTAAGACAGATAACCAAGAGAAAGGCCAAGAGTACCTACTGTACAGTAACCTGTCATTAGAGCTGAAATCATGCCAGTGTCCCAGGGACATGATTCATGAAGGATTTCATATCTGAGAGACCAGAGTCACAAGTGAACCATAACACAAAGCAAGCTAATTTGCAAGAAGATGAAGGCAGAAATGTTTCTGCTGTGTTAATCAGATGCTTCCAGCAGTTAAGGAATTCTCTTTTTTATTGAAAAGTTGTCTGTAAACTAAAGTTCAGCCTTTAATGCTACAGATGGTATCCAGGCAGCTTCTCCCCTTGTCTTGAGAATTTCCAAAGTAGCTTGTTATTTTGTGTCCTAATAAAGATATTACTCTTTTGTGGAGTTTGCCTGAAAATTACACACTTCCTTTTATTTGAGACTGAAAGCAAGCAAAATGTCATTATTTTTTCATTTCTTCCTTTTCAAAAAACCTATACTATAGAAAGTTTGTCCTAGATAGTATTTATATCTGCCTGCAGTAACTTTGCCTTATCTGCACCTGGCTTCTCATTATCTCCCCATATAACTAGTAGTATTTTAAGGACACGTAAGCAAAAGTGTAGCATTCAATATTTAAACTCTTTTTAAAAATCTACCACGTGCACATATATTAGGGAGAGATAATATTGCAATGCTGAACAATAACATTTAATACAAAGACTATCATAATGCTATATATGTGCAATTCCTTAGGCAAACACTAAAAATGGACTGAAGCTGGGGTATTTGTGTGATTTTGGAGCAACTATGGGGTGGACAAGGAGCTACTCATCACCTCTGGGGCAGAATGATACCACCATGGATCATTTGTATCCCATTCAACATTCATAGGGTTAAAAAGATGGCCAATAATTTTAACTGAGAAAAGAGGAAGTCTAAAGTAATACAGTAGGTTTCTATGGCCTTTACCATTGTCTATTGTATCCTTCTGGGAAGGCTACTGAGTTTAGCAATCAGGGGCTCCATTCTCTGCTGATTCTGGTCCTTCCTTGAGGGCTGATCCCAGATAGTACAGCTTGGGGAATGCTGTCTCCACTCCTTGGGACTTCTACTATGGGGTCCCAAAGGGACAATTTCCCCAGTGCTTTTTAGCATCCACATGAAGCCACTGGGAGCAGTCGTACAGAGATTTGGGGTTCGCTATCACCAATACACTGATGACAGGCAGTTCTATCTCTCCTTTGCTTCATATGCAGGTGATGCTGTACAGGTCCTTGAGTACTGCCTAGCATTGATAATGGGCTGGATAAACTGAAATTAAGTTCAGATAAGAGAAAGATCCTACTGTTTGGAGAATCATCAAACTGGTTAGAGGGAAACTTATCTGGCCTTGGTGGAATTACACTCCCCCTGAAGGGTCAGACCCACAGCTTATGGGTACTCCTGGACCTGGCACTCTCTATGGAAGTTCAAATATCTGTTGTGGCCAAGAGTGCCTTTTATCAACATTGCTTGCCCCGCTGTGCACCTGCTTAGATAAGAAATGCCTAGTAACAATAGTTCATGCATTGGTAATCTCAAAAATAGACTACTGTAATGCACTCCATGTAGGGCTACCATTGAAAACAGCATGTAAACTTCAGCAGGTCCAAAATGTGGGCGCCAGACTGATTTGTAGAACTAATAAATTCAATCATATATCCACAGTCTTGCCTTGCCTTCATTTGTTCTCTGTTAGTTTCTGTGCTTAATTCAAGCTGCTGGTTATGACCTATAAAGCTCTTAACAGTTTAAGACCTTGATCCTCACTGGAACATCTCTCTCAGGAATCAGCTATACTTGTCACCCAGTCCTCTCAGTTCATTATGCTAAAAGTGGGCACACCAAGGGAGGCCAAAAAAGAAACAACAAGGAATCAAGCCTTTTCAGAGGTGGCCCCTAGTATTTAGAATAAGTTACCAATAGAGATACACCATACTCTCTTCCTGCTTATGCTCAGAAAATTATTCAAAGCTGCCTTCAACAACTGATTCTCCCAGATGCTATTAGTTTTAATATTAATTTCATTTTTAATTAGTTTTAGACCTATACTGTTAGATCACTATGTTGTTGAACTATGTTGTTGAAGTTTTGTGAGGCTTAAGTTTTAACTTGTAAACCACCCAGAGTAGTGCTTGCACTAATGAGGTGATATATGCATTAAATTAAATTAAATTAATTAGTTTGAGCTGCTAGTGCAATGGAGAAGATGAGTGATAGCAGATCCCCTCAATCAAGTCCTGGCACTTCAACCAATGAACTGGTAGGGAGAACTCAGATTAAGGGCACTGGGTGGTCATGCCACTTTGCCAAACATTTCATACAGATGTTGGTCATTGTTGTTCAGATAGTCTTTTTGCATTCTGCAATATTCTTTTTTTCCCTTATTTTTCAGCTTTGTTTACCAAACATGACTGCAATGTTATTAAACTATTAGACTGTGTATATCTGTGTGACTGTGGATGGATGATTGTTGGGTGAATAGGCCACACAGTAAGGCAGCTTCATACGGCATCTTGTATCTTTCACAGATGTTAGTCGTTTGCATTTCGCCCCAATTTGTGAGATTTTTAAAAAAAGGAGATTTAGAAAAGCACAGGTAACAGCATGGACCTGAGGAAGTAGCTATATGGACAGAGAGGATAAAGGAGCTTCTGCAAACCTCTACATTATAACTTTTTGCGTCATGATACCTTTATGAGGGCCAACTGAAAATCAAGCAATGAGAAACTAGCATTTGACAGTCACAAAACCCTTGTTTAGGCATCAGGTACAAAGTGAGGTGGAAAAGAAGAGGGTATTTTTTGCCTCTTCCCAATTTAACATTGCATTGGAAGAACCATGTTGTAGAACTCAGAAGCTAACTCTCTGGCAATCAAGTGCTATGTGACCTGTCATTGTTCATTAAAAAGGTATTATGTGACTGTTCCCATTTGGATTCCTCCTTCGCCATGAAAGAACACTGCTGCTTGCACTGTATCAGTGTGTGTGTGTGTGTGTGTGTGTGTCTGCAGGCACCTGAGCATTTGTGTGTCTAATAATACTTAAGGACATCAAAGGTGCTGTTTAATCCTCATTTAGCTACCTTTTGAGTTGCCTTTAGAAAGAAAACAAATAGAAAAAAATCTAATCAAAGTTTGCTGTGGGAGAGATAAAAGGTCTCTAGGCAGGAATCCATTTTCTTCCTCCCGTGCAGGCACAGTTAACATCTTTATTATCAAGGAGGGCTGTATGCCGTATTAGGGAACAGAAGAGAAAAGCATCACTGTTTGTGAATCTGACAGCAGGAGTGAAGTGGTCATAAATGCTGTCAGATGCCAAGAGAACACATCATAATACTTGTGGAGGTGTGTTAATGCTCCCAAGGGAACAACAGCCTACGTGAAATGGCTTCTTCTTCCTGATAACTCTTATTCTCTTTGTTTAAATGTGGAGCAGGGTACTTTCTTTTCTCCTTTTTTTTATGATCACATGCCTCCTCTAACCAGCAAAACTATTATGCACCACTCTTAACATCTTTTGATGTCTTGTGCAAAAATATGTTTCTTTGTTGCCTTCAAGAGTCCCCAACCAATTACAGCTGAGGCTTTGTTATGCATAAAACGGGACACCTCACTGTCTTCCTGCTTTCTAGTTTTGCTCTTCAAAGGCTTTGTCCTTTTAATGTTTGTTTCAACTCTCCTGAATGACAATGTTCAGGCAATGGAAAGAATATTTTGCAAAAATCTTTTGAAACCAACCCAGTGGTCTCCTAAAAATGACACTGCAGTACTTTTTAAAAGTTTTTTTCCTCTATTAAATATCCTAATCCAGCTTGAACCCCTCTGGGGCCTAAATGGTTGTGGGGATTTACAAGGAAGAATTGATAGATGCAGAACGGAAGTTGTTCCCTCCTTTTGTTGATTCTCCATTGGAAATGTCTCCATTTTGTTTGGGACACTCATTTATTGAAATAATAGTCAGTTCTCCCCTTAAACTAAAGAAAACAAGAAAATGGCACATAATTTGAGGCACAGCAAAAGAAACATAAACTAGCCTTCTAACTGGCTCTTCTTCCAGCAGATCAATGGAAATGATGGATCTGTTCTTAAAATGTAGCAAAACTTTTAAATTTTTTTCATAGAGGGAATGATTCTAAAAACAATCATTTTGCCTTGGATCGAGTGTCAGTGGATACGGACTAGCAAAATGTGACTTTCCAAAATCCAGTTGGGCTGCTCAGCCCCTAAAAGTCATTTGCTAAAGACTGGGAAGGGGGATTCCTCCTCTAGAGGGGAAGACTGAGGAGGGAAAGGAAGCACCATTGAAATTCCACAAAGTCATCTTCAACAAGCTCACGGAAAATGCCTGTCCCTAATTTTCATGAATCCCACCTTGGCTCCCTATACTACATAATGTTGGCAGGCCACAAATGCTGGAGGCTGTCTGATCAGCTGGGTCATTAAATTTCCCTTGTATGCTGGCTTCCTCCTCCTGCAAACAATTTTCTTCTCCACTGAAGATGATTCAGCTGGATGAGGCATTGGCAACCACAACCATTGACAAAGGTTCTCCCAGGTCCTACAATGTTTGGCTCCATAGAGAGGGGGATTAAGCTCCTTCTTTGGGGGCTCCTTGTCCCCCTTCCACCAGGGGTGAGATGAGAGAAGGTAATACAAAATGAAAGTTTTGTTTCCTCATGATTGCTGGCTGGGAGTTGGTGGACAACCTATATCAGATTTTCCTGACCTGACCCCAGCCTCTTGGAATGAAGGCATGAGGTGGAAGGAGCATGGCTGATCGCACTCAATTGACTGGCAGCAAGAACAGGTGGTGGTGAATGGGTGGCAGAGATGATGATTCCTGGTGGCAGCAGTGCAAATAGCACAGTTACATGGTTTGTCAAGCCAGCTGGCCCTCAGGTCCTTGCAGGAACAGATGTGCTGGTCACCACTAGCAGCCTGGCCACCTTATGCTGCCGGTGCAGTGGACAGGAGTTTGCTGATTTTGGTGGGTTATATTTCAAGACCTCCCCCACATTCTGTTAAGCTCAGGCAGTGTGGCGTGTCAAAGGAGAGGGAGCAGTGACCCCACATCTCATCATGCCCCCCCTTTGGTATACCTACCCCCCATCTGCTCAGAGAATTGTTTTGAGGAGGTCTTTGAGATGGGAAGTGGTTAGCTGCCCACTCACCCACTTGAACTTGGATAGCTCAGTGGTTTGGCTGGCTGCCTTTCAAGCCAGAGGTTGGGAGAGTAATTCTACTGTGTCTCTTAGATAAGGGCTGGGCTAGCTGATTCCTAGGGTCTCTCCCAGCCCTACAGTGCTTAGCTTATAATGGGGCTCAAGGAAGGGCAAGGGGCCACTATGCATAAGGCATATCACATATTGCCTCCATCCCTTTCTTCCTCAGAGAACTTCAATGCAATTCTTGTTGGGGCCAGCAGTTCAACTCCACCTACTTTGCTGGGAAATTATAGCAGGAAACTCGGTAAGTTTAGACATGAGTGTTCTATCTGTGGAGGATAACACTCAATCATGACTTGCCTTAAACTACCAGAGACCAGAGTGGGAGCAAAAAGTCCCCCAACTCTCTTAATCTCCAAAGGGCTCCATTCCAATTAAGTTTGGAACTTTGGCCAATTGGCTCAGAGGGTATCCCAAGGAGGCATATGCATCCTATTTGTTGGATAGGTTCATGTTCCGGTTTCGAATGCTAGTCATGGTGCCCTGAGTGGCAATGTGGTCAGACAATCTGAGCTTGGTGGTGGGTATGGGGAATAAGATAGCCGAGGCAGTACAGGAGGGCCTTTCGATGCTCCCCCTACCACATTTGAGGGTATTCCCATTGGAGTGGCACTGAAGAAGACCCCTGGCAAGTTCTGGCTTATCCACTGTTTGTCATACCCTGTGGGGGGTGTCGATAAATGATGACATATTGCATGAATTATGCAGTGTGCAATACACATCGTTCAACACTGCAGTGTACATGGTACACAAATGTGGACCAGGTGCAGAGTTGGCAAAGTATGACAATACATCAGAATTTTACCTGCTACTTGTCCACCCCATGGACTTTGAGTTGCTAGTCTTTGCATTTGAAGGTTTCTTTTACATGGATAGAGCCCCTCCTATGGGATGTTCTATCTCTTGCACAGTATTTGAGTGATACAGTTCCTTTTTAGAGTGGGCCTGAAGTGCAAGGTGGGATTAGTACAAGCGGTCCATTATACCATAAGTAGTCAGCAATGCTGACTACTTATGGTAATCTTTCAGGAATTTACAAAAGAATTGGAAGTTCCATTGGCCAAGGAGGGAGACTGAGGGACCTTCTCCTGTCCTAACCTAAATAGGTATTGAATTAGACATCCTGCAGCAGTCGTGTTGCTTACCAGACAATGAGCTAATTGGGATCAAGGACAGGGTATGCAGAGCACAAGGTCACCATTAGGGAGCTACAGGAAATAGTGGAACACCTCAACTTCACTTGCCATGTGGTTGCATCTTGTTGGGCGTTCCTCAAGTGCAATGCTCCAGGCTGCATTTTAGGTGGTGGGTTACTGCAGAAATGCGGGACAATTTCCAGGTTTGGCAACATTTCTTCAACAATTTTAATGCGGTATTACTTTGGAGAGACGAAGTGCAACTTGATGCAGAATTCCAGGTCCACACTGATTCTTCAGGGTCATTGGGTATATATTTTATGGGTGCCTGGTGCACAGAAATGTGGCCAGAAGAGTGGCATGAAGCAGGCATTATATGGGACCTGACAGTTTTAGAGTTTTTCCCAATCATGGAAGCACTGTGGTTGTGGCCTGACCAGCAGGCTAATTCAGCGGTGATCTTTAGGTGTGAGAATCAGGCTGTAATTCACATAGTTAAATCTCTCACATCTAAATCTCCAAGGGTCATGAAGCTGGTACAGGCCTTTACATTAAATTGCCTGCAAGCCAATATTGTTTTCTATGCAAAAAAACAATAGAAAACAAAACAAAGAAAAACCACACAAACAAACAAACAAAAAAACACAACCAAAGTGTGTTGCTTATATAACACTCCATAGTGCTTAAAGCACTCTCTGGGCAGTTTAAAAGTTAATTATGTAGGATACACACACACCCCCCCCCCCCCGTGAGCTGGGTACTTATTTTACCAACCTCAGAAGGATAGAAGGCTAAGTCAACCTTGAGCCAGCTACCCGGGATTGAACCCCGGGTCATGAGCACAGTTTTGGCTGCCAGATACATTCCTAGGATGTCAAACAATATCGCTGATGCTCTGTCATATCAACAGATCAGTTGGTTCAGGGCATGGGCCCCAAGGACACAGGCTTGACCTGAAGTTCTGCCACTGGAGGTATGGCACATTGGAGGGTTGAGGTACAGGAAGCCATAAGAATGGCAGTGGCCCCCAGCACCTGACACAGTTATGCAACCGTATGTTGGGTTTTCTACAGCTTTAGGTGTGGAACAGGTTTGGCCCACCCCGGTCAACCTTCTATTGCAATATGGAATGGATCTGTACAGGAGGGGCTTAGCTTCCTGGTTGATACAAGGGAAGATGTCAGTTTTGGCATTTCACACCAAGGTGAAGGGTTGGTCAGACTCAACAAATTATTTTTGGATAGGGAAAATGAAGGAGGGTTGGGCTAGGTAGCATGATAGGCTGCCAGATTCAAGAATACCATTCTTACCTGACATTTTAGTTATGCTAGAAGAAACATGGAAGGTGGTGTGCACAAATAAATTTGAGGCTCTGTTATTTCAGGCGTAAGATCAAATCCACGCAACGGAGTGAGCTCCTGTCGCTTGTCCCAGCTCCTGCCAACCTAGCAGTTCGAAAGCATGTAAAAATGCGAGTAGATAAATAGGTATCACCACGGTGGGAAGGTAACGGCGTTCCGTGTCTAGTCATGCTGGCCACGTGACCACAGAAACTGTCTTCGGACAAACATTGGCTCTATGGCTTGGAAACGGGGATGAGCACCGGACCCTAGAGTCGGACACGACTGGACTAAATGTCAAGGGGAACCTTTACCTTTACCTATTTCAGACAACCATGCTGTCAGCAATCCCCCCCCCCCCCGGACTAGGTGTATTGGTGGCGTCATCCATGCCAGATATGGAAAAGGAGTGGGAAAGGAGTGGAGATGAAACTGGAGAGTTGCTCTATTGCAGTTAAACCCATCACCGGTGTCTTGTCTCATTCCTGACATGGGGTGACAATATGCTTTTTGAAGTGGGCACAGTTCAGGGTGCTGCTATGGGTTTGGAGGCCAGATTGGCTTCCCCCCACCCCTTTTCTTTTCATCATTCCCTTTCTGCAAGGCTAAGTAGAACGGCTTCTTGGACTTTAAGAGAATTGAACTCAGACTCTGTAAACGTTGCTTTGATCTCATTTAAACAACAGCTCTTAAAATACATCAACTTTCATCTCTGTGGAAGCTTTACAACAGGAGTGGGCAACGTGTAGTCCACAGGATGCACCGGGGGCTCTAGTATAATTCTTCTGCACTTACCCAAATTAACCTTTTTTTGAAACAATGAAGAAGACCCTCACACCTTCTATGAATCATGTGGGGCAGTTTTGTCATGCTTTTGCCCTCCTCAAGTTGTTTCAGGGATCTTTTTCAAACCAGAGGTAAGTGGGAGTTATCTCTGTTATTATTATTATTATTATTATTATTATTATTATTATTATTATTATTATTATTATTATTATTATTATTATTATTATTAAGGACCTTTCCTGGGCCTGAAACAATTAAGATGAGTATAAAAAAAAAGAAAAAGAAAAATTGCCCCCTCCATAGCTGCTAGAGGGCAAAAGGGGGATTTTCAATAGAATTAAAATTGTTCACATTGATTTTTGATTGCTTCCTTTTTGAACTGAAATGTTTTGTTTTTCATTCTTATATTTTAAGCCTTCAGAGGCTTTCTGAAGAAACGAGCTTCCGGCTTGACGCTGCGACAAGACAGCAGCAAGAGGATGGAGCTCTGTCCCCTGGGCTGAATTCTGACCTGTTTGGGACCCCCCAGGGGGTTAAAACCACCCTGAAGAAGTGGTGAAATGGGGGAGAAGCCTGTTGATCACGGGGGGGGGGGGAATGGTGGTTACCCACGTTTGATTCAGAAAACTCCCCAATCAACCAGCGGGCGGAAACAGGCAGTTGAAATAGCTTGCTTGCAAGTCGTCAGCAGCCGGCAATAGAGAAGCGATAAATCAGCTAATTAACATCGTTGTTACCATTGGGTGAGAAATATTTTTTTAACTGTACTGCTTTATGACTATCCCTGGACAAGACAATCCCTATAACAGAAATAGCGTGTCTTATCCTCACCACTTATAGAGCAGCGGTGAATCTGGAGAGAGGAAAGAGATGCAAAGAGACACAAAGAAAATAAATTGGACATTAATTAGACATTTAATTATACTTCAAGGAAGGAAGGTTGGTATTACTTTGTTGTTACAAACTTAACAATCTTTCTCTTAAGACCATCATTAGCTAACAATTCTGGGAAACTAAACTTGTTTATGTTATGGCTACAGTTAACTAAAGCGCTGGCAAAAAGCCAAAGCAATGACCTTGAACATTCTATGGCGGTTTGGAATTCCTTTTCTTTTTGAGGACTGAACTGAAGTACAGATAAATTAACCCTAGAATGCCTAATCCAGCCAAAGTGGAACTTTTAAACTGTATCCTGGGTTCTGAACTTGACTGGAGCATCAGGCCATGAATACAAACATCAAGTGAACTATTTGGTGAGCAAGTATTCTTGAGCCTTTAGGAGGTGAAGACCCTCTATGTCTGAGACTGGATTCAAGTTTAACCCTAAAGATGATTAATCTATTAAAGTAAGTGGACCTATGGAAGCAAGTATTGATGGAATTGGACTGATTACTTTAAGCATCTGGACAACTTTCACTTAGAATACAATTATTTGATATGTGGGACATAATGCCACAACAGGGAAATTTTTGGGATGAAACAAAATCTACCCTTCAAGCAATTTTAGAAATAGTGAGATCCCACAATGAAGAGGCGAAATTATTCAAGGAGCAGTTAAAGAAGGACTATAATCAACAGGAGATAGGGAATAATGAGCAAGGAAATGAGAGGTTGGTGGATGATGTATGCCAATCAAAGGAGGGGCTGGAGGAAATCAGAGGAGAAAATCTAGGAGATCTAATTCTAACCCTGGAGCCAAGGAGAGTTTTAGGTGTGCTACAGGAAGATAAGGGGAGAGAACCAGCAGAATTAATTAAAAAGAGCCTGGAAGATCTATTGGAGATAGATCAAGTGTATAAAATGTTCTCAGATGGTACAAGGGACAGCAGAATTTTTAGAGAGAGAGAAATAAGAATTGGGAGAAGACAAACAAGAGAAGGAGTTACTTAGAAAGATGAAAAGGAAAAAAATATTATGGTATGAAAGTATGTGTGAAGTTTACCACGTGGCCCTTGCTTGTTTCACAAACAAAGAGCTCACGCTACGTATCCCACCAGCTGACAACAATTGTGACGTCCACCCCTTTGAGGCACCTACGTGTTATGCTCTCACAAAGGGTTCAGTCTTTCCTTTCCCTCACTGCCACCAGTGGATTTCCTTTATCCACAATATAAAAGACTTTAGCCAAACACTTGTCTGGTAACTGCCAACAGAACTTATTTATTGAAGTGTATCAAATTTAATCATAATCACAGATGTTATTCATATTGATGTACACCATCAAATCATTAAAATATCATAGATCTTGCCACATAACCAATCACCACCTGCTCTATCTATTTATCTTGACCAGCTTATCTCTATTAATATGTTCCTTCTCTCTCTTCTCTCACTATCTCTCTGACTATCTGACTATCTATCTGACTCTCTGATTCCAAATTCTTATCTTAGCTCTTATATCATCTCTTATCCCATCTCTTATCTCTCCTCCTTGACTCCTCCTGCCAAACCTTTATATATCTGCTGACTCCGCCCCTCCAATCCTCCCATAGGCTCATGCAAATTAGGTCCAGACTATGAGTGACAGGAGTGACGTGGGGCAATCGTCACAGCATGTATATACCTAACTTCTGGAATTGTAAGGGGGCGTATCCTATATATTAGAAAAGGGAATTAAACTGAAATAAGGGATCACTAATCAGGGTAAAGGCATAACATGGTGGTTCTTAAGGTAAATTCAAGCTAGATATAAGGATGAGGTAAAACAAATAGTACTTAATGGAAATGGAACAGCAGCAAGAGCAGCAGTGTCAGCCTGCAGAGAATATCCAGAGGACCCAGGAACAATCTGTACATCAAGTGCCCCCTACCAAGCTTCAGAGGAGACGAGTTGTGGTGGTTGGGGACTCCTTGCTCAGAGGAACAGAAGCCACAATCTGCAATCCTGACAAGATGAATTGGGAGGTGTGCTGTCTCCCTGGAGCCAAAATTCGTGATGTAACAGAGAGACTGACAAGACTCATTAAGCCCACTGACTCTTACCCCTTCCTTTTGGTTCATGTGGGAACCAATGACACTGCGAGGCATAGCTTCTGTCACGTTCCTAGGGGATTCAGCAGGCGAAAGTCCAATAAGCCAGTCCAAGGTCCGGGAGATACAAAACAGATGCCAAATTGTCAAAGCCAAAACACAAACCATAGTCAGAAGTCAGAGTCCGAAAGCCAAGGGTCAAGAGAGCAAGGTTCAAGATAAACAGGAGCGTGGATGCAAGCCAGGGAATTAACTTGTTGCTTCCAAGCCTCTGAGTACAAATTATATAGCAGCAACAATCACCTAATTCCTAGAAACATTCCATCCTGTTAAAACTCTGGGCTGGTCGACCTGATGTTCCTGTGAGAAGCATTCATGCGAGCCTCAGACCTCCATGTTATGAGTCTCTGCCGAAGCTTATCTCTCACTCTGGCTAGTGGGGGAGGAGAATCTGGCGGTGATTCAGTTGTCTGTGATACTAATTGCCCAGCATTTTCCTCAGCTGTAATTAACCCCTCTGATTCCAGGCCTTCTTTGGCTGAACTCATGAAAGCTTCCAGGACATCACAAAGGATTATGAGGATATGGGTAGGAAGCTGAAGGACCTGGGTGTGCAGGTTGTAATCTCATCTCTCCTCCCTGTTGAAGGACATGGCCCACGAAGGGAGAAAAGAATAATGGAAGTTAACAACTGGCTCCACAGATGGTGCCGCAAGGAACTATTTGGCTTCTTGGACCATGGTCTGCTATTTCACAAAGATTGTCTTTTGGCAGGGAATGGGGTGCACCTCACAGCTGTCGGCAGTAATGTTTTTGCTAAGAGGCTCACAAATCTGATCAGGAGAGCTTTAAACTGAATTCTGGGGGCGGGGGGGAACAATAGTTTTCAGGGCAGAAATTCAGCAAGTGCTGACGAGAAAAGCCCAGCAGGGCAAATAGTACTAGAGAACAAGGGGAAGAAAAACACACATGATCCTAAATGTCTCTACACTAATGCACAGAGCATGGGAAATAAACAAGATGAACTGGAACTCTTAATACAGCAAAATAAATATGATATAATAGGTATCACTGAAATCTGGTGGGATGAAACTCATGACTGGAATGTAGTTATTGGGAGGTATAAACTATTTTGGAGAGATAGACCTAGCAAGAAAGGAGGAGGAGTAGCTTTATATGTCAAGGATGTTTATACTTGTGAAGAGATATAGTGCTCAACCTGAGGGGTGAAGAGCAGGTGATGTAGTGGGGGAAATGCAGCACAGAATAGGTAGAGAAGTAGTACAGGAATACCTGGCTACTCTAAATGAATTCAAGTCTCCAGGGCCAGACGAATTACATCCAAGGATATTAAAAGAACTGGCAGAAGTAATTTCAGAACCATTGGCAATAATATTTGAGAATTCTTGGAGTACAGGAGAAGTCCCCACAGACTGGAGGAGGGCAAATGTTGTCCCTATCTTTAAAAAGGGGGAAAAAGAAAACCCAAATAATTATTGCCCAGTCAGCCTGACATAAATTCCTGGAAAAAATCTAGAGCAAATCATTAAACAGACAGTTTGTTATTACTTAGAAAGCAATGCTGTCATCACTAAAAGTCAACACGGGTTTCTCAAAAACATGTCATGCCAGACTAATCTGATCTCTCTTTTTTTGATAGAGTTACAGGCTTGATAGATGAAGGGAATGCTGTGGATGTAGCATATCTTGATTTCTGTAAGGACTTTGACAAAGTTCCCCATGATATTCTTGCAAGGAAGCTAGTAAAATGTGGGCTAGACAGTGCTACTGTTCGGTGGATTTGTAATTGGTTGACTGATCGAACCCAAAGGGTGCTCACCAATGGCTTCTCTTCATCCTGGAGAGAGGTAACTAGTGGGGTGCCTCAGGGTTCTGTTCTGGGCCCTGTGCTATTCAACATCTTTATCAATGACTTGGATGAAGGAATAGAGAGTATGCTGATTAAATTTGCAGATGATACCAAATTGGGAGGGGTTGCTAATTCCCCAGAGGACAGGATTAAAATTCAAAATGACCTTGACAGATTAGAGTCCTAGGCCAAAACTAACAAAATGAATTTTATCAGGGAGAAATGTAAGGTCCTACACCTAGGCAGAAAAAATGAACTGTACAGATATAGGATGGAAGACACCTGGCTAGATAACAGTACCTGTGAAAGGGATCTAGGAGTCTTGGTAGACCACAAACTGAACATGAGTCAGCAGTGTGATGCGGCTGCCAAGAAAGCCAATGCAATTCTTGGTTGCATCAATAGGAGTATAGTGTCTAGATCAAGGGAAGTGATAGTACCACTCTATTGTGCTTTGGTCAGACCTCACCTGGAGTATTGTGTCGTTCTGGGCACCTCAATTGAAGAAGGAGGTTGACAACCTGGAAAGTGTCCGGAGGAGGGCGACCAAAATGGTCAAAGTTATGGAAGCCATGTCCTATGAGGAGCGGCTTAGGGAGCTGGGAATGTTTAGCCTTCCAAAAAGAAGGTTAAGAGGGGACATGATAGCCATGTTTAAATATTTGAAGAGATGTCATATCGAGGAAGGGAAAGGTTTGTTTTCCACGGCTCCAGACACTAGGACAAGGAGCAATGGTTTCAAACTACAGGAAAAGAGATTCCACCTGAATCTCAGGAAGAACTTCCTGACAGTCAGAGCTGGTCAGCAGTGGAATATGCTGCCTCGGAGTGTGGTGGAGTCTCCTTCTTTGGAGGTTTTTAAGCAGAGGCTGGATGGCCATCTGTCGGGAGTGCTTTAATGGAGTTCCTGCATGGCAGGGGGTTGGACTCGATGGCCCCTGTGGTCTCTTCCAACGTTGTGATTCTATGATTCGAATGAACATACATTAGATGTGATATTGATATAGACATCATAGAAACTGTGGAGATAGAAATGGCTAAACAATTATATAAAGAAAATCTGTATAAAATGCTTTAGATAACATCTATTATGTATTAGGAACCTATTTAGTTATTATTGGTATAAAATACAAAGTTGGTCGCTTAAATCACCTCAAAATTATATAGATTTGAAACCAGAATTACTTTTATTAGGTATTTTATTAGAAGACTTTGAGAACATTGTATACTATGAGAGCAATATTACGACAGTAGCCAATATTGTACACTAAAATACACACATGAATGGTTTAAATGTTTAAAAAATGTTTGCCCCCCAACCCCGGAATAAAGACACGAGACAAGTGATATGGATTAAAACACGGAACACACTTTATTGATAATTGTGGCGGAATGCCCACGTCACTCCTGTCTATCATAGCTGAAGCTCAAGTGCAGGAGCCTATGAGAAGACAGGAGGGGCGGAGTCAATGAGACAGTTAGACAGAGGGAGGCAGTTAGAGAAGAGATTTGGACAGTTAAGGAAAGAGAATTGGAAAGTTGGAGAGTTAGAGAGAATGAGAAGGAGATAAATGGAATAGTAAAGCTAAATACATAGTCAGAGAATATTAATGAGTTGGTTAATGTGAATAAGTAAATACAACACCTGAATAAGCAAACGTGTAATCAAATATAAGAAGTTTTAATGAGTGATCCTACACAATAATAAAATAACATCTGTGATTTAAAAACCAAAAGATAAATAAACAAGTTATATTGGCAGCATGTGTCTGATGCATATATGGTGCAGTGTGGATGAGAGATCCACTGGTGGTAGCGGAAGAAAGAGTAAACGTATCCAGAGAGTGAACCTGTGTTTTGGGGAAACAAACAGGGAACACTGGGTGGAACGTCACAATAATCATTCAAAATTTTTTGCCAATCAATTGGCAAAGGGGGGGCTGCTGTAGTGCGGAAACAGATACATCAGTAATCATATGGGCGAATCCCCGGCCCCAGGTTCTCATGGTCTTAAGGACAGCAGGAACCTGGCTGGCCGCTAATAAACACCCCCAGACCTCAAGCCATCTTTACTTGATGACTGTTGGTCTGGTGGTGGCCCAGCACATCTTTCCCCCCAAGTGCTGTAATCGCACAATCCACAGCACTGGGAGGTCCGATGCGCTGTTAGTTTACCTGATCTTACAATGGGACTCACCGAGAAATACCTGTTTTTTTCCACAATACCCGCCACAGCATAGGGACTAGCCACGCTATGTCCCATACCCGCCATCGAGCCGCTCGAGCTCAACAAGCAGACCCGCCTTGATGTCTTCTAGGAAGACATCCAAACCCAAATTGGACAGATGGACTCCATCATTCCAAAAAAACTCAGGCCTATCCAGTCGGATCCTTTGGTGACCAATCACTGATCCAAGACCACTGCAGATTGCTCTGCAGACCTCACGGTTAACACTCCTGCGAGCTGAGGAAAAACCAGGCGTCTCTCCACGCCAATCGCGGAATGATCGTGGACCACATGATCCACATAACAGGGTACCTGGTCTTCAACCAATTCAGGTCCCGAATGATGTCCAGAATCAAAGCCTTGCTAAATCGTTACCGCCAAGGTGTACGACCAATATATCTGGAGGAGACTGGCCAAAGGCCGCCAACCTGCACAGTTGGATCCATTGCATGCCTCGTAGTCCTTTCCATGTAACATGTGCGCCGGCCCCGAGGCCCAGGTCGCTCCCCCATGGGGATGCAGCAGCATAAAGCCCTGCCCAATGAATATAACTGTGTCCAATTACTGCAATGTGTCTTCATCTCACCGATCTTAAAGGACCTGTGGAGACATAATCATACCAGGCCCCTGCCTATACGTTAGGTAATGTTCTCACATATCTGCGATAACTGGAAGATGACCACTGGCCCAGCCTCTTAATTTCTTCTGAACTGTAACCCATAGCAGCCGCGGTAGAAGCTGCACCTATTCTAAGAGAGTGGTTACCAAATCTCATACCTTGTATGCCTACTCTGTCTAAGGCTAAGTCAGTTAATTTCCAAAACTGATATTTCGTCAGAGGCGACCTATCAGTGTGTTGGAAAAAATATCCTGGGTACTGCCCTCTAACTTTTAAATATACCTGTGTGGCTCTAACAGGGCATATGTTGCTTATGCTACACTGCCCTAATGTGAGTTGTGTACCCTTGCCTAATTGATCGGCCTTGGATTGCCGAATGAGGATTTGTACCTTTCCTTCTTCCACCTTAACGTCCTGCCATTGAAGGGCTAACCTAGACTTATCCTCCTTTCCTGATGCAACCACCTCACTAATTCTAAAGGCCCCAAAGAATGTCAACAAAGACGCTGCTTCGAAGAGGGCCTTCTCGTATTCATCCCTACATAAGATCGCCGACGGCTGGCAAATGCGCTCCAATATCTGTGGTGAAATAGGGACCCTCGTGTCCTGAACCCTACCTCTCTCCTTGGACCACCCTTCTATCATTTTCCTTATGCGGTAGTCCCCTGAATAATCCTTAAATCCGTTGACTTTCGCATAATAGGCCAGAGCAGACAGCCTGCCCTGAATGGTTCTGGGTGCCAGTCCCTTTCTATTTAAATGCACTATAAATTGTTGCAAGTGTTCCACCAGAGCTGGCCATTCCGGCTCAAGGTTGAACACTTTCCTAAAGTCCTGAAACTCCATACTCACGGCTGAATAACCCTTCCTTGTCCTTGGTGCCAGAGCCAAACTTATCGCCCTTGATGCATCCTCACGCCAATTTGCCAGACCTCCGGAGGCAGCACTTCAGGAAACTCCTTGGCTCCGGGGTCTAGTTCCCTGAACAGGTCGATCTGTTGGCACGACAATGCATCAGCTATCCTATTTTCCAGACCTGGCACCTGCCGGGCATGCACCAAAACATTAAATTGCAATGCCTGCAATGTAAATGCCCTAACCAATGTCATGACCCGTTCCGAATGCGACGTGAGGTTGTTTATAATGTAAACAACCGCTTGATTGTCACACCAGAAACGGACCACTGAATTTGACCATTCTTCGACCCATAGCCAAAGCGCGCCAACTATAGGGAAGAATTCTAAAAAAGTCAAGTCTCTGGTGATACCATTTTTGCGCCACTCTTTGGGCCAGGTGCCCGCACACCACCTTCCTCTGAAGTAAATACCAAATCCCAAAGATCCTGCTGCATCAGAATGGACTTGGAATTCAGCTTTTAACCCTATCTCCCCTCTCCAAAAGGAGATACCATTAAATCTTTCTAAAAACTGGCTCCATACTAATAGATCTTCCCTCATTCCTTGTGTGACTCTAGTCCTATGCCATGGTCGATGAAGACCCTGCATAGCGGTGCACAATCATCTGAGGAATGGACGCCCTGGAGCCACAACTCTACATGCAAAATTCAAGTGCCCTACTATTTGTTGAAGCTCCCTCAGCGACACCTTACGCTTTTGCAAAAGTGTTGTTATCCTGGTCCTAAGATCCTTTAACTTATCATCTGGCAGTCTTGATGCCTGCTGAATTGTGTCTAACTCAATCCCTAAGAAGGTGAGGGACGTGGTAGGCCCCTCAGTTTTCTCCTCAGCTAGTGGTAATCCTAGTAGTTTTTCTAATGCCTGAAACTTTTTTAGTATAAAACTACACTTTCCTGAATTCTGTTTACCACAGAAGAGGTAGTCGTCGAGGTAATGGGCCGTGGACTTACAACCCACCGTACACCTCAGTTTCCATTCGATAAATGTGCTGAATTTCTCAAATGCAGCACATGATACCGAACAACCCATCGGTAGGGCCCTGTCAATGTAAAAGGAGCCCTGAAACTGAAATCCTAACAAGTTCAAATCACTGGGATGCATGGGCAAAAGTCAAAACACTGATTTTATATCGCATTTCACCATTTCAGCCCTGACTCCACATTTCCTGACCATGCGCACAGCCTCATCCAAAGAAGTGTATCTGTCTCTGAGCACCGGCTCTAAAACATGTTGCTTTGGGATGACGACCTCTGCATGTGCTACATTCGTGCTTAAAGGAGCATGGTCTCTTGGTCATTGACTGATGCTCCCTCCAGAAAGGAGAGGTGATAAATAAGCCTGAACTCACCTTGTGCCTTTTTGGGCACAATACCCAATGGTGAAACCCTTAAATTCTCCATAGGTAATGTTGGGAAGAGGCCAAGAACCCTTCCTTCAGTCACCTCCTTGTCTATCTTACTCTGTACTACGTTTTCCATTCCCAGCACTGATCGGAGGTTCTGAGCAATGTATGCACTGCACTCCCCCAAGGCCGGAATCCGAAAACCATATTTAAATCCTTCTAATAAATAATTGGCATCTTCTCTATTTGGGTAATGTTTTAGCCATGTTTCTAAAACTTCCACCCTAATTGGGCTGGGCCCCTTTTCCAGGCGCACCCCTGCCATTGCTCGTTTTTTCCCACCTCCAGGGCCTTTGCTCTGTCTCTGAGCGCCGGCTCTAAAACATGTTGCTTTGGGATGACGACCTCCGCATGTGCTACATTCGTGCTTAAAGGAGCATGGTCTCTTGGTACAAAAACCCTTGGAATTATATTCCCAACAAAACATGTGGGTTTGAACCGCCTGCCCCGCTCCAAGGCGGGGATTTTGACCAAGGGTAATCTTGTTCAAATGTCCACTGTCAAACCTCTCCCCTATGTTTGGCCTAGCGGGTGTCATGTGTTGTAGCCACAATCCAGGTTGGGGCTCATCCCAGCGCATGTTGGGATGAATTGCGCTGCGCATCCTGAACGCTTCATCATAATGAAGCCACGCCATCCCAGCGAAATCAATATACGCCCTGTATATTGTATCTAAATATTGAAATAGAGATTGGGCCCTCCATGGTTGGGCTTTGAATATCACTCCTGCATAGATTAAGAATCCTGGAAGCCAGTTTGCCCAATTCCTTTCAGGTTTCTTTCTCCTCCGCCTCTCTTTTTCCTTCCCATCTTCCTTATCTAAATCTTTCTTTTCTATGTTTCTGTTTAATAGCTCAAATAAATCGACGTATTCGCCCTTCTATATCTTGTCTTTAGTTGCTGGGGTGAGATGATCACCCAGGGGCATGGAATAATCCCCATATGGAAGAGTGCACAACGGGACAGTATTATAACCCGTGTTCGCTACAGAAGGGTAAGGCCATGCCCCTGCACTAGCTGTGGTATTATTCTGAGCTGTTAGGGCTAAAGTAGGGTATGGCATGCCCCATCCACTAAGCTGCGGAGTGGCGTATGGCCATGCTGTGCTGGGAAGCCCCAAATTTTGTGCAGTGTAAGGTGTAAATGGGGTGTGGTTGAATTGACCGCCACCGGCCCAAGGCCAAGCAGGGGCTGGTGCATAGGTGCCCGGTTTGGCGGTCCACTCACCTGAAGACGTTGATGCCAAGCTTGGACCCTCCCCAGTGTATTGACTGTCGGGGCAAAGTTCAGTTACATCCTCTTGGACCTCCTGGCATTTGGTTGTTGACACCGTCGTTGCTGGAGTCGAAGACCTTATTCCCCTCTCAGAACGCCGTGGTTTAGGTGTTGACTCCGCACCCTCGGCCTCGCTCCTGGTGGTTACCTCATGTAGCTGTTCTGCCTCAAGAACAGCAAAACGATTCATTAAATCATGAGCTAAAGCCTTAGGTTTTGCCCTGCGGTGGCTCTTAGCCTCCCTAGACGATCTACACAGTTGAACCTCAGCTGGCTGCAGTGTTTGTCTAGCCAGTCTCTCAGCCTCTAGGGCCGAAATCTTTTCTTGCAGTTCCTGCCATACAGGCCAGGATTCCTCATCTGAGGAAGACTGCGGTGGGGACACCTGTGGAGCTGGCCTCTTCTTGGCTGGCTGTTTCCCCTTCCTGGTACCCTGGCCTTTCCTCAATGCCATTAGTATGAATTATTCTTTGATCTTAATCAATTACTACCTTGGAAATATACTTATCAAGCAAGTGAAGAAATTGTGCCTATTATAGCTCTAGCACCCCCTAGCGTCTAAAGTAATTACACACCAATAACTGGGGGGGTTTGAGCTCAGTGCCTTAGAGGTTTTCTTCTCTCTTTTTTAAAAAAAATTCCAATATTAAGCAATTGCTTAATTCTTACTTAGCCTTTGCAACTTGTTATATATTAACTAATTGCAAACCAATTCAATTAATTTTCTGCAGAATAATTAATTAATTAATCCCACTATGGCTCCCAGTCACACAATTAATTTGCCCTGAAAATCACTTTACCAATTAATTAAATCATATAAAAATTTTAAAATTAATTTATTTAAAATTAATTATCAATTAATTATAATTAAAATCCTATTATCAGTTTAGTCCTTAACTATAAATAATTTATTTCAAGCAATTTATTTATCTATCTAATATTTATATTAAAGTTACTTATTAATTATTATACTATTTATTTATGCTAATTAACCTGTTATTTATTTTTATTTTATTATATCTATCTATCTATCATCTATCTATCTATCTATCTATCTATCTATCATCTATCTATCTAGTAAATAAATTACGATGTGCAATCTCAGCCAATGCCCCGTTCCTCGCGAGCCCTACCTTGTGAAGTGTGGTTAGCAGTGGAACAAACCCAAAAACAAGGGGGGTGTGCAGCTTCGTATCAAGCCAAGAGGCTTTGCTGCCACGCTTAACCACTTCACGCCAAAACCAATGTGGAGAAAATGGGGGGGGTGTTGCCGCACCGTCTAAACCTGAAAGTACTTAAAACCAGTACTTGAACCAATATATAAATAAAATACTTAAAATAAATTACCCCGTGCCGTCAGCCCGATCAAACCCTCTGATCCCAATGTCCTTATTATTGCAATTATTGTGTTTTTATTATTATTATTATTTATTTTGTTATGGACGCTCCACGGTAATTCCTAGGTTAATACCCTGGAGTTGACCTGTTTGCGCCTAAGCACAGGTGGCTCATCCACGCCACCGCTAACACCTGCTTCCCCTCGGATCCTAAAAGCTCAATTTAACTAAATATAAAAGAAAATGGGAACCATCCTAATTCAAGAAAATAATGAAAACACGACCGTGGGAGGGAGCTGATGCTACCCTCCCATCCTTCTGCAGCACGCTCCTCGCAGTGACACAGTACGATAAAGCCAACCAGCGGAATCCTATTTCTCCTGCAGTGCCAGAAAAAGAAGAGGACGGTTAGAGGGGAGAATGCCCTTTATATAACCTGGCGTTCTCCCCCTCTTTAAATGGCTCTCGTGAGACCTTAAGGTCTCGCGCCATCTGTGGGGGGGGCAAAGAGTTAGTCGCGCTGCCCAAAGCCTCGGCTTGGCAGCAACTTCATCAATAGATTTTGAAGGGACAACTAAGAAGACACCAAGATGCAAAAAACAAATAATTACAAGCAACCCATGTAACACGATGTTTAACAAGCTCGAATTTAATGTAGATATATTGAAAAACTAATAAAATGTTTTTTTAAAAAAGGCTTTCTGAAGAAACAAAACACACTTTGACATAGATGAAGGAAGCCAATGAAATATTTAGGAGCTCTGTTTTGTGAACAACACCATTCTCTTATTTCAAGTGTTAATCCAACCTGTTTTGGTTAAGGGACTTCTCTAGACTAGCTTGACTTAATACATAATGAGTGGTGGGATAGGGGCTGGCTCTTCCACTGGGTAAAGTGAAGTGGGTGCCTCGGTAGAGAAGATGTGGTAGCTATAAGATGTTGGACGGTAGAGCTCTGCACATCATGAAATCTACCCTGTACTTGCTAAGGTAGCCTGCTGCTCTGAGCTGCTGAGGATGCTGATGGCTTCAGTGCATGAAAGGTAGGGCACACCAATTCTCCCTCCTAAAATGCCACAGTTATTTTCACCTTATTCTCTCCTCTTTGTCTCAGACAAAGATGCCCTTGATGGGACTTATCCCTGCTGTGAATCTTGCTTTCTATTCTTTATGCATCCCTGCCACTAATATTTGAGTTTCAGATTCTTGTGTACAAGTCTGTGTAGACAGACAGGTTTGTTTTGTGGCCTTGAAAGAGGATGTGATTTAAACATAAAAATAAAAACATGAGGAGAGTTAAATCTGATAATGTATTCCCCCAGGTCACTGCAATGATACACATCAAAGAACAGTCTATAAGAAGCAGGGATCTTGTGAGTGTTCAAAGAATCCCACTGTATGATAAAGGCCTAGGTAATGTGGCATGCTTTATTACATTATGGGAACATAAGGGCCTCAGTTTCATTGAGCCAGGCAGGAGACAGAAGTCAGAATAATCCCTCTCTTCAAGGATTACTGAAGTGGCCTGAGCAAATTTTAATGAGGTATTTTAGAGCTTTCAGCTAGTGAAGGTGGAACTGAGTTCACTCAGTTCCCAGTTTCCCCTAGTGCCTGCCAAAGAATGTAAAATAAAAAAGGACCTGCATCTGGCATCAAAGTGCTTGTCTCACCCTGCAAAAAACTCTCTTCAAAAGAGCTAGGTAAATGTAGCTGGGAAGGCCAGCTTTGCAGCCGTCCTCACTGCTACTTGAGAATGCTTCTTATTCACAAACAATTTGAACAGACATCACAAGGAGAAAGAGGATTTACATTCAGGTCCCACACTGGATGAAAGTCCTGTTAATTCACTGAAATTTTCTTCCTAGTAAGCGTGGTACACAATTGCAACATGAATTTTTAAACCAACATGTAAAAGCTGTTGTAACTAAAGTTAACAATTCTTCAAAACAAACAAACAAACAAAAAAACCTCCAATTTATGAGTGTGAGACATTGGGCTTCTGTACCCATGATTCAAATCCCCAGGAAATGGCCCGATATTGCTGCACAGAATAGTGCCCACATTGCCAGCAGTAAAAAGGATGCCAAGCTTTACATAGCAAAGGGCAGCAGCCAGCACCAAAGGCAGCAACCAAGATGGTCTACAGAATAATATTTTGTGCAAAAATGTCCATTTCTGGAAAAAATGGCTCTTTTTCCACAAAATTGCCTAATTCATGCAATTGCAGTAATGTGTGAATTTTACAAATTGCCCAAAAGTAAGATGGATCTTCTTTTTAAAAAGTGTGATGCACTTGATAGATGGTTTGAATCTTTCTTAACAATCCATTAGACTTTCTGTGCTTGCTGGAGTTATGGGCTTTGCTTCTCAAAGGAAAGGATGCTAGAGACATTTTATCGAAATGACAGAGATCTTGTATGGTGCAAGAAGAGCTGTCTTAATCTCTGCTGGAGGCAAGGATGCTCATGGGGGTTTACAATTCCTCATGGAGGTGTCTTGTCATGTCAAGACAACATAAATCAACAAGAATATGGCATTCAAAAAGAAGTCTAGCAAGATAGGGACATGGGTAAGCAGAATTGTCCCTGGGAGTTTAATCCCAGCCCAAATAACTTCTTATATGAAATATTATTCAGTGATAAACAGTACAAGCTCTAATTGTTTGGTAGATTTTGGCTGTTGTTAACATTATCTGTATTCTTACGACTTCTATGGTGGAGAATTCCCCTATTAGATTGATACATTTTGTTATACATGCAATGGTTGTTTAGTTATGCCATATACCATTCTGGCATATGAATAAATATAATAAATATAATAAATAATAATTAAATAAATAAAGTTGATCTGAGCAGAACAAACTAAAATAAGTTAAGATGATGGTTGGTAAAGAGGAGAATGATTCATATTTGATACCCAGACCTTGTAAAGTTCCTCCACCATAACTAGAATATGTAATATTCTCCAGGCCACATGACCAATAATGGTTATTGGTTCTACCAGTAATTCAAGTTAAAGGTATTCGTGAATTTTCAATATTTGTGAGGTTTGTTTCAGTTCTAGGTCTGAGAATGGGCATAGCGTGAGAGGTTCTATTCAGCACTATTAAGCAACATGAAAACAACACAACTGCTCAGTGTTATCCTTATTTATTTATTTATTTATTTATTTATTGCACTTATACCCCGCCTATCTAGTCGAACGACCACTCTAGGCGGCTTACAACATATACAACTTATAAAATACAACAAAATTAAATGCAACAAAATTATTAAACATCAATAGTCAAATTATCCAAGACGGAAAAAGAGAAAGAAAGAAAAAAAATCAGGTATTGCAAAATTTTATTGCAAAAATGTGGTTTTGCAATAAAATCCTTCTCCAGAATTAAAAGGAGAGACATATTGTTCAGGATATACACACAGAACTCTTCCCAACTTTGTGTTCTTTTCCCTTGTGGTTGCCTAGCATAGATCTACAAAATATATAGTTTGACCTTGTGGCATAATTAATTCTGAAATACAGCTGAAATCTGAAAACTCCTGTACATTGGCTGCATAAAACCTCGGACTCACGGTTGTAAGCTGAAGATGGCATCATGACAATCTTATCCTTCAATTTCCTGCCTTCTGTTAAGGCCTCATAACGCATATATAATTTTGTGCATGTCAGGCTCATCTGTCCTCCTTATTTTCTAGGACTTGTCATTTTATGATGTTTGTTTGTGTATACATTTGTCCAGATATGGAAACCTAATGGTGTAAATATTTGCCAGAAGTGTCAGTAGGCTTATTTGTGCAGCCAGTGGGGTCTAAATTTCCATCTTATCCTAATGAAAATGATTTATCTTTCAAGAATGCACTGTGTAAACAATACTGTGCAGTACTAGTTACTATGGTAACCATATTCTGTAGATTTTAATCCTCATATATCAATATATGCCTCCCTTTTTTATTTTTCAAGTGCTCTTCATGTGAATGGTGTTAAATGAACTTATCACATGACAAATGTTGTTTCGTAATCCCTCACCTAATTTCATATTATTTAATGGTGTTGATAAGACAAAGACAGTATCATTTTTCTTGATAGAATGTGTAAGACAGTAGTCACATTTCAGGAAAAAAAATGGGAGTTTTTTGTTTTTTGTTTTTTTAAAGTATTGTGCCTTATTCCTAAAAAGTTTGGTTACCTGTGCTGGTCATGTTTTTATCCAATGTCAACAGTACCTTCTGATAAACTTAGGCTATGATTTTCACACACAGAGAGATCCATTTTTGTATTGAAAGATGAATACATAGCAGTCCCAACTAGTTATGCAGAAGACTCACTGAAATAATTTGAAAGAAAATGTGGTTTTGCAATAAAATTTGATTCTTATGTCACTGATCAGGGATGAGGCAACAAATGGTTAATGGTTTAAGCATTTCATTTTTAGGATCAGATTCGGGGAGGGTGATTAGGGTCTAACCACTGGGGGCTCTTTTTCTTAGAGGCACACCTTAACATGGTGAGGGGTGTGTGTGTGTGTGTGTGTGTGTGTGTGTGTGTGTGTGTGTGTGTGTGTGTGTGTGTGTGTGTGTGTGAAAGAGAGAGAGAGACAGACAGACAGACAGACAGAGAGAAGCTGAAAGCACTGCCATCATGAGGTCTGGACAGCTCTAATGGTGATGGGAGCCAAGAAAATCATGGAAAGGAGCTACAGGGGAGTAGCAGTAGTTGAAGGAGACACTAGTGGAGTGCCTTTCACAGATAATGGCAGTGATACTCAAGCTACTGTTGTTAGTAGTACACACAAGAAGGCAATGGTAAACCACTTCTGGATATTTCTTACCTTGAGAGAACTATTACAATGATGAGAACAGCAAAAGGCGAAAAATAAGATCTCTCTTCCATAAAAACCAAGAAATCAAAGGGAAACTTGAAACTCAACTAGCGATGCTGAAAGATCAACAGGAGAACATAAATATACATGGATCTAAACATGTGGATTACACTGTGTTAGCAGTCAGAGATCTTTTTACCTACTGTGATTCATTCATAGGGAATTGGGAACTGCGGTTGGTTGAAATATTTACAATGTTCTCCAAACAGAATACTTGTTTATGGGATAGAGCTCTGAGCATAGACTTCACTGGAAATTAAATAACCTAGGAATCATAGGATGGAGCCATGACTGCTACAATTACTTGGTGATCATCCATTCTCAGTTAGTGTTATGTGCTTTCAAGTCACCCATGACTTATGGGGACCCCAGGAATCAGCAAGCTCCAAAATGTCCTGTCCTCCTGCTCAGCTTTTGTAAATTCAAGCCTGTGGCTTCCTTTATGAAGTCAATCCATCTTGTACTGGTCTTCCTTTTTACCTGCTTGTCTTTTTCAGAGAATCCTACCTTCTCATAATGAGCCCAAAGTCAGACAAGCCTCAGTTTAATCATGTTTACTTCCAGAGATATTTCAGATAGTTCATCTTTCTGCAACTCCAGGTTATCAGCAAAGCTCTCCTCCAGCACCCCATTTCAAATGAATCAGGTTTTTTTTCTGTCAGCTTCCTTAACTGTCCAGCTTTTACACCCATATATGGTGATTAGAAATATGATAGTATGGATTATCTTGTCCTTCATATCCAGTGACACATCTTTACACTTGATGATCTTCCTTCATTGCTGCCCTTCGAAGTTTTAGTTTTCTACTGCAGTCTCCATTTGAATTGAACCAGGCTATACAAAATCCCTAACCATTTCAGTTTCTTCATTGTCAATGTCAAAGTTGTGTACTTCCTCTGTATTCATGATTTTGATCTCCTTGATGTTCAGCTGCTGTCCTGCTTTGGCATTTTCTTCTTTCACTAAAAATCAGTTCAGGTCATTGCTACTTTCTCTCAGGAAGATGGTGTCATCTGTGTATCTTAAATACTGATGATTCTCCCACCGATTTTCACTCTTCCTTCATCTGTATCTAGTGTGGCTTTCTGTATGATATGTTCTGCATTCAGATTGAACAGATAAGGAGATAAAATGCACTCTTGTCTGACACATTTGCCTATAGGAAACCATTTTGTCTCTCCATATTCTGTCCTAATGATAGCTTTTTGTCCACAAGTTACAATCAAGTGCTTTCTTTCAGAACAATCCATAGTTTCCCATGATTGACACAGTCAAAGGCTTTGCTATAATTTATAAAGCATAGACTGATCTTCTGAAACTCTTTGGTGCTCTCCAGTAGCCAGCAGAATTTTGCCTCTTCCTTATCAAAATCCAGGCTGAACAGCAGGCATTTCTCGATCCATATACGAACAATAAGAATACTCTCTTACACTTGTTTACAATTATTTTTGCTGAGATCAGTTGGACTGCAGTTAACCAAGCTTGAGTGAGTAGGTACAAACTCATAGTTGGGTTCAACCTCAGTGTATTCCCACTCATTCCAGGGTCCCAGCCAAAGGTTGATGGAAGGCAATGAATGGCTTCTTTCCCCATGCCACTCAGAAATGATGTCATTTGCCCCAGATGTTAGGGCAGCAGGTACTGAAAGGTAGGAGGATGAAAGGAGCATGAAAGTTTCTGCTCAAGGAGTTTCCCCTTCTGGTGGAGATTATAAAAGGGAAGCCACTGGGGACCTAGGAAAGCCAGAGGGGAAGACACAGGGAAAAATGGATGGCATACACATTTGTGTATGTGTGTGAGACAGCACTCAACCGAGGCAGAGAAAAGTGCAGAGTGCAGCCAAGGAATGGATTGATGCACCTGAGTGGACAGGTGGGACCGTCAGTCCACCTGTCTATACCTACTTTTCTGGATTCTCCTTAACAGGTGAACCTTCTCCATCTGTACCTAGTGCTCCTCACACCAATAACGCCAAGTGTTTTGGTTAATGTCCAAAAGGTATGAGCCTTCAATGGGTAAATGGAAGGTTCAGCCTGCAGAATCTGGTGAGACTTTAGCAGCAAAGGTCATACCAACATAACTGAGGAGGTGAGGACATTAGAGACAGTTTAAAAGATTGTGCCAAATGGCCAAGGTCATGGAAGAAGAAATCATAGCATCAGCTATCTCCTTTTATGTTTGCCCACCCAACCCTGGAATAAAGATGCGAGACAGTGATATGGATTAAATACGGGCCACACTTTATTGAATTAAAATTCAAAATCGGATTTTGCCATCCTTGGCAAAAGAGGAGGCCTGCTGTAGTGCGGAAACAGATGAATGGTAGGGGTATCCAAATACCCCTTGATCGATAAATGGGCGAGTCCCCAGCCCCAGGTTCCAGCAGTCTTAACGACAGCTGGAACCCAGCCTGCCGCTAATTAAACACCCCCAGACCTCAAGACATCTTTAGTTGATGACTGTTGGTCCGGAAGTGGCCCAGCACATCTTCCCACCACCGGCCCTGTAATCGCACAATCCACAGAGCCGGGAGGTCGGATGCGCTGTTGGCTTACCTGAATTACCATGGGACACACCGAAATTACCTGTTTTTTCCGCACTACCCGCCACAGCATAGGGACTAGCCTAGCTATGTCCCATGCCCACCACCGAGCCTTTCGAGCTCAACAAGAAGGCCCCCTTTGATGTCTTCTAAAAAGACATCCAAACCTTCATCTGACAAGTGGACATCATCGCTTCGAAAAAATTCAGTTTTGCTCAAGTGGATCCTATGATGACTAATTACCGATTCGAGGCCGCCGTTGCAGACACCTCTACAAACTTCTCTGTTAACGTCCCGCCGGGCCTTGTTAACATCGCCAATATTCCGGGCGCCTCGCCAGGCTAACCGCGGAATGATCATGGACCACACGATCCGCATCGCAGGATACCTGGCATTCAACCCCTTAAGGTCTCGCAGAATGTCCAGGATCAACGCCTTACCCAATGATCTAGGCAGATCATTGCCTCCCAGATGAATTACCAGGACGTCTGGTGGGGACTGGTCAAATGCCGTCATCCTGCCAAGCTGGATCCACTGCATGCCACGCAGACCTCTCCAGGTAACATGTGCCTGGGCTCCAAGCCCCAAATCGCTCCCCCACGGGGACGAGGCAGCATAACGTTCTGCCCAATAAACAAAACTGTGGCCGATGATCATTATGTGCTTCCAGCCTTCAGACCCTAAAAAACCTGCAATGACATAAACAGCCCCTGCCTACACATTAGGTAGGGATCTAATATACCTATGGTAACTAGAGGATGACCACTGGCCCAACTGTTTAATCTGGTCGGTGCTATAACCTAGGGCTGCTGCCGTGGATGCCGCTCCGATCCTAAAAGAATGGGTCCCAAATCTCAAGCCCTTAACACCTACCCTATCTAACGCTATATCTGTCAATTTCCCAAACTGATATTTAGTCAAAGGTGACTTATCAGCGTGTTGGAAAAAATACCCTCATTCCTGGCCCCTGAGCTCCATAAATGCCTGCGTGGTCTCAACGGGGCATATACGCTTAATGCCACATCACCCCAGGACCAGTTGCTTCCCCTTGCCTGTTTGATCGGCCTTGGATCATCTAATAGTGATTTCTAAATGACCACCCTGGACTCTAACATCCTGCCGCTGTAAGGCTAGGTGAGAGGTGTCTGACTTCCCTCTTGCCACTAACTCGCTGATCCTGAGGGCACCGAAAAATGCTATTAAGGCCACTGCCTTAAACAATGCCATCTCATAATGGTCTCTACATAGTCTATCCCATTGCTCACATATGCTCTCCAAAAGAGATGGGGAAATAGGCGTTCTGGTATCAAACACCCTACCCCTCTCCTTAGACCATCCCTCTAACATTTTCTTTATCCTAAAATCCCCTGATAAATCCTTATATCCATTCGTTTTCGCATAAAAGGCCAGCGCCGACAGCCTACCCTGTATAGTGCCTGGTGCTAACCCCTTCCTGTGGAGGAATATTATAAATTGCTGTAAGTGTTCAACTGAAGCAGGCCAAACCTGCTCCAGTCCAACCATCTTCCTAAACTCCTGAAACTCCGTACTCACAGCTAAGTAACCCTTTCTCGTCCTTGGAGCCAATGCCAAACCTATTGCTCTGGACGCCTCTTCACGCCAATCTATCAGACCTCCGGAGGAAGAACTTCTGGCAGCTTCCTGGCTTCTGGGGCTAGCTCCCTGAACTGCTCGACCTTTTGGCATGAGAGAGCATCAGCTATCCCGTTATCTAAACCAGGGACATGCCGGGCGTGCACCATTATATTAAATCCTGTAGGGTAAAGGCCCTGACTAAATCCATTACCCTCTCAGAATGCGATGAGAGGTTGTTTATGATGTAGAAAACCACTTGATTATCACACCAAAAATGAACCACTGAATTTGACCACTCATCAGCCCAGAGCCACAAGGCCCCCACAATTGGAAAAAATTCCAAAAATGTCTGGTCCCTCATGATAACCTCACGATGCCAGTCATCAGGCCATGTGCCTGCACACCATTTGCCTCGGAAGTAAATTCCGAATCCTAAGGATCCGGCTGCGTCCGAGTTCACCTGAAAATCCGCTCTCAAGTTGATTTTGGATCTCCAAAAGGAGACCCCGTTAAACTTATCAAGGAATGTTTTCCAAACGAGGATATCCTCTTTCATACCTATAGTCACCCTAGTTCTGTGTATCAGCCGCTGAAGGCCCTTCATAGCACTACAAAGATGCCGCAGGAATGCCCAACCTGGCGCAATTACTCTGCACGCGAAATTTAAGTGCCCAACTATTTCCTGTAGCTCCTTGAGCGATACCTTTTTTCTGCTTAGCAATGCAGTAACTCTATTTCTAAGGTCTACCACTTTATTAAGAGGCAGCTTTGAGGTTTGTTGCATTGTGTCAAGCTCAATTCTGAGAAAAGTGAGGGATGTAGCCGGTCCCTCTGTTTTCTCTTCTGCCAAAGGCAGCCCCAGTTCTCTTGCCATAAGCTGAAAACTGTCTAGTATAAATCTACACCTACCTGAATTGCTCCTCCCACAAAATAGAAAATCATCAAGATAATGGGCTGTAGAATTACAGCGCACCCTTTGCCTGATTTTCCATTCAATAAATGTACTAAATTTTTCAAACGCAGCGCACAAAACTGAGCAGCCCATAGGTAAAGCCCTATCTATATAGTATGCTCCTTGAAAAGGAAAACCTAGTAAATTGAAATCAAGAGGGTGAACTGCCAAAATTCTGAACACTGATTTAATATCACATTTTGCCAGCTCCGCCCCCACGCCGCAAGCCCTAACCATATTAACTGCCTCATCGAATGAGGTGTACCTAACAGTACACAATTCTGGGGGAATGGCATCATTAACAGAAGCCCCTTCTGGAAATGACAGGTGATGTACTAAGCGAAACTCCCCTGGTGCCTTTTTGGGCACTATTCCCAAAGGGGAAACTCTCAAGTTCTTCACGGGCGGCTCCAGGAAAGGTCCAAGGACCCTGCCCTCCTTGACTTCTTTATCAATTTTAATCTGAACAAAATCCTCCATACCGGTTATTGATTGGAGGTTCTTGGCCATAAAGGCCTTGCATTCTCCCATTGCAGGGATCCTAAACCCATATCTAAAACCTTCCATCAAGTACCTCGCATCATCCTTCCGTGGATATGGTCGTAACCAAACTTCTAAAACCTCCAATTTAATTGGGCTGGGTCCCTTTACCAAGGGACCTCCCACCACTATTAGGCTTTTTACCGCCCCTGCACCCGTGTTCTGTCGCTGTGATCCCGCCTTAAAACAGGTAGAATTCGGGTGCTGCCTGCCGCAGGTGATGCACACGTGCCTAAACCTGCACGGCCTCCTAGAGCAACTTCCCCTAGAGTTGTATTCAAAACAAGGCAAGCGGGGTTGAACCGCCTGCCCTGCACCAGGGCGGGGAGCCTGAGTGATAGATACTTTTCTCTTTAAATGGCCACTATCAAATCTATCCCCAGTATTTGGCCTCGCGGGGGTCATGTGCTGTAGCCACAAACCTGGCTGAGGCTCATCCCAACGCATGTTGGGATGGATAGGGCTCCTCATTCGGAAGCCCTGATCGTACTGGAGCCAAGCCTGCCCAGCAAAATCTGTATAGGCCCTATATATAATGTCAAGGTATTGCAAGACGGCCACAGCCCTCCAGGGCTGAGCCTTCACAACGACCCCTGCATAAATTAAAAACCCGGGGAGCCAATTGGCCCAAGTCCTGTCATGCTTTTTCCTTCTACGTTTCTCCTTCTCTGTCTCATCATCCTTGTTGATGTCCTTCCTATCAATTTCTCTGTTAAGAAATTCAAAAACATCGACATACTCACCCTTTCAAATTTTCTCTTTCGTGGCCGGGGTTAAATGGTCTCCCAGAGGCATGGAGTAATCTCCGTACAGCAAGGCCCCTATTGGAACCGTGTTATAACTGGTATTTGGTACAGATGGGTGCGGCCACACACCTGCGCTGGGTTACCCTGTTCGACTCACTTGCTAGGGGCTGAGCTACATAGGGTGCCCCATACCCATAGAGTTGTGGATTGGCATAATGCCAGGCTAAATTAGATAACCCCGTGGGCAGTGTATTGTAGGGTGTGGGTGCCACGTAAGTATATGGAGAACCACCGGCCCACGGCCAGGCAGTAGAGAGTGTGTGAGTGTCAGGTGTCGAAGATGACTCACCAAGTGACGTTGAAGCCCTGCAGGGTTCCTCAGCCGTGTGTGGTGGGTCATAACCGACCTCTTCCACATCGTCGCGCAACGTAGGATAAGCCAATGACATGTCTGACGTCCCTGGTGTAGAAGTACGACCGCGCTTCCTCGTACCGCTCGTCAGCGGGGTAGACAAAGCCCCTACCGGCTGTGCTTCGCCTTCGGGAACCTGCATGGACTCGAAGGTGGAAAACTGTTCCATTAAATCCTGAGCCATTGCCTTCAAACTTGCCCTCCTGTGACTCTTTGTCTCTCTAACTGATCTGCGGGGTGAAACGTCTTCCTGCCCAGGCACCTGCTTTGCCATTTTCCGAGCCTCTAGGGCTGAAATTTTTTCTTGCAGTTCCCTCCACACTGGCCAAGATTCCTCATCTGAGGACAAGTGTGGAGGAGATACTTGTGGGGCCTGCTTCCTTTTAGCAGGTTGCTTGCCCTTGCTGGGGCCACGCCCCTTCCTGGACGTCATTGTGCCTTAAAGTCCTGCAGCAATTAACAGGGCTAAAATTACAGGTTACACCTGGATGAGGACCAACCCGCTCGATTGCTCTATTAATTTGGTTTGCTGATTACTCAATGAACTCCAGCTGCACAGCCAGATACCTAAACCCTTAACTGACCAGCAGGTGGCAATCTATAAGAAATCACCATATCTATCTTACACAGTGGACTACCATAACCTTCTATTCTATTGTTAAATTTTTTTAAAAATTATATATATATATATATATATATATATATATATATATATATATATATATATATATATATATATATATTGTTAATACTTGTTTACTATTAACAATTATTATAGCTATCTATCTATTTATTTATTTATTATTATTTAATTTTATTATTATTATTATTATTATTATTATTATTATTATTATTATTATTATTTATTTGTTTTTATTATTTATTTATTTATTTATTTTAAAGCTATACCAAGCTAATCTTGGTATTATTCGACCTACTTCAACTCCAAATGGTTTGGTTAATTACACTTTATTTCTCTCTCTCTCTCTCTCTCTCTCTCTCTCTCTCTCTCTCTCTCTCTCTCTCTCTCTCTTTTGACTTTAGCTGAGCAAAATGGCTGACCGTTAGGAAACCAAAATGGCGGGTGGGGAAAAGCGCGCAAAAACTACCCTAAAGTAAAGCAGGATGAAATGGAGGCAAAACAAACTAACAGGCTAAGTAAGCAAAATAAGATGAAGCAACTAATTCAACAGACTAGCTCCCAAATTAACTGATCCAAAATGATAGACCCGACGTGCCGAAGAGCGGCAGGCATGAAACCGCACCGCCGCTTTCCCCCCCCGAAGACAGATAACGTTGATTCAAAAGGAAAATAATAAACCAATCAACCTAAACTATAATAAACTAAATCAATTAAATATAACCAGGGGAGGGAGCGGAAGCTGCCCTCCCGTCCGCTGACCGATCCGCTGACTGCCAATGATGCACACTGCAAAATGAGCTGCTGCAACTCCTTCCTCCTCGGTGCCCGAAAAGGAAAGAGGGCGAAGCGAGGGGGAGTGCTTGCTAAATACCCACGCTCCCCCCTCCAAACGCCAGTCACGTGGGACTGGAACAGTCTCGCTTCATCCGGGGTGGTGGGCAAACGCCAGCAACGCTGTTCAAGGTCAGTAGACCATCCAGTGGCTGGAACCTTGTGCTTGAGGCTTAGTATCAATGGGGATGAAGTGGAACCACCTGGATTATAGGATGGAAAAAGGTTAGGATCATGCATCCAATGATCTCCTTGTAAATAGTTCTACAATAAAGATTTTGTTTGTTATGAATACTGCTAGACTTTACTTGTAGTGAGCTATTCAATGTCTGTCTATGGATGGACTGAATATATTCACACCATGACTGACTAAAGTCCATCTGATTTCAATGGCTATGTTCTAAACATGGATAAATGTGGATCCAAGCCTTACAAAGCATTTTAGATTCTTCTTTGATGCAATAAATTCATTTTACCTTGCAATACTAAGCTTGTTCACTCAGAATTTAAGCAATATTAATTCTGGTGGGAATTATAGCTAGATAATTAGGCAAAGGATTGCATCCATAATAACGTAAGGAAAATAGGCAAAATAGAAAATGTAATATACATGGATTCTTAAATACCAAATATGGGACATTAAAAAATCCTGGTAAAAGAAAGACAGAGATAGAAGAAATGTTGTAAGATATCACAAATATGGGGAAGGAAGGGAAATACTTGGAGGAGTGCTTTTTTTTGCCTTTCATTTTGTTTTTATTGTCACCATTTAACAAAGGTATTAACAAAGGTATTTATTCCTTAGGAGAATACACAAAACAATGTGTCTGTATGCTATTCTGCTTGTTGTTAATTTTTCTTTTCTCTTTTTCACAGATTTCACACCTTGGTGTTAATCATGTCCCATTCCTACTGCCTACTTCTGTTACAGGCAGCAGGAAGATCTTGTTAATTAGAAAAAAATTAAGGGAGAGCAAAAAACCCTGACTCTCACAAACAGTTTTGTGGTGTGATTCTGACCACTGGGATCTGTGAATATATTCTCCTAAAAGCTTGCAGTTGCCAGAAAAGCTAACAATGGTAATAATGCAATCCCCCTCAAGAGTAGCAACAAATTGAATGAGTCATTTATTTATTAACACTGTTGCAAACCTTCTGTCATTATTTAAGCAGTTTCAAAACATGTATTGGCAACAGAGGCGAGCTGATGCTCAGAAACGTGGAAAGGTGCACAGCTGAGGTGCCTGACAGATTTCTTCTAGTCTCTTTTCTGAAGTGCTAGTCCAAACAGATGATGAACAGAACCATAGAGGTACATGTATCCTGGTCTCCCAATGCAGATGGAGAGCCCTCAGATCAGAGCTTCATTTTTCAGCAGCTCTGCGGTGTAGTGGGTACACATGGACTTTTCCCTGGTTCAACGGAAGAGGTTATCTAGCCTAGACAGAAGATATTGCTAAGGTGGAGGAAGACAGAGCACAAGAAGTTCCACAACTTATCTAATTCCCTAGAGGAGAACATGGAAACAGCTGCACATTGTCAAACAGGTTTGAGAAGAGACAGGGACAGCCCAACTGTTAGAAAGGTCAGGATGGACTATTGGCCAAGGTAGCAGATTTGGGGGTGACGGGTTCCTAAATATTTATTGATTTGTGCTGCCAGGGATAAGGGGAGGTGCTTGTGCAATTTGGTACTTGATATGGCAAAATAACTTGACTGGCTTTGAATGCTATGCGTCTTGATTGAGGGTGTGCAGGCATCATTTGCCAAGCCTCCTCAGGTAGAAAAATATTTTGGGCTTGGCCTGAAAAAAATCTTGATCCTGGAGAAACACAAGCATTCAGGGTAAAGATATCCTGACCTCTAAATACCCTAAACACTGTTTTTAGGTATTTCTGGCCTTGAACCCAGTTCTGTTTGGTTTCCATTTACTGATTAATTTTTATTTCATCTGGTTTTGAAAACTAAATTATGAAACTGTCACCTAAAACTGAAATGCCTATGTTCTTCTCTCCAGTGTGGAGACTTCAAGTTAGTTACTTTTTATACCAATTTCACACACAGAGACACCTCTCAAATGATCGAGCTGCTGCTGAGCCACGCTTCGGCAGCGTGGCTCGCCTTTGCCTCCTTCTTCGGTGGCTGCGAGACCTTACAGTCTCGTGTGAGCAACTCGGTGGGAGAGGGGGGAACGATAGGTTATTTAAGGGCCGTTTCCCCCTCTCCTCTTCCTCTTCCTTTCCTGGCAACAGATGAGGACGGAGTCTTGACTGTTCAGATAGTTTCTGCTGCGCAGCAAGGCCTGCACAGATCGGCGCTTGGATAGGGACGGCAGTGTCGGCTCCCTCCCACGGTTTGCCGGGTGCTGCTTGTATCAGCAAGATATACTGTTTATAATTAATTAATTTGATTGAGTAAAGGATAGAGTTTGGTTTGGGGCTGGGCGGTGTGAACGTGCTGCTCAGGCCGGGCGGTCCACGGTGTGGTGGCCTTGGCTCGCCGCCCCCCCTTGTTAGTTCCGACAAAGTTAGATTATGCTTCCTTTTAAGTTGAGTTCATAAGCAAAACATTTAAAAGGGGAGGACAAAACACACACAGAGAGAATATTGGTAATATATTAAGGCACGCTACCGTGGTTGGGCCGATCTATTGGGGTTGAGGAGCGGATCTGGCTGCTGCTCGGCTCAGCTGTTCAGCACTGCCGGAGTCTGAATTAAACCACGTGATTGGCTGTTAGGCTGAACACGCTTCAGTCTAGGAGCCTCTACCCTTACTTTAGTAATAGATTTTGTGTTTTTATTGTGGTCTGTAATTATTTATTCTGATGGGCGATTGGCCTGGTGTTAGGAGAGGATACTACTGTGGCTTATCAGCTGTTCGGCACTCCACTTCCCCCCCCCCTGCCTTGGGGAAAATATGCCTAATAGTTTTGACAGTAATCTGAGAATAAATTGTAAGTAAATAAATAGGTAATTTAGTAATAATAATTAATTAAAAGTATTTAAATAAATGAATTATTTAATTAATACATAATAATAATAATAATAATAATAATAATAATAATAATAATAATAATAATAATAATACAAATATATACGTACAATATATACATTAGCAATATTTACATGATAAAATAAATACAGCAAAGGAAGGTTGTTACAGTTTTTTGTACAGTGGCTCACACTGGGGTGTTCCCATCCTTCGCCACTCAGGGTGGTAAAGTGTAATCATGTTGATTGCCGCCTGAGCAGGGGTCAAGGCTACAATGGCCTGTTGAGTATTTTAGCAAGATTGGAGCTTTGAGTAAAAATTTGTCTTCCCTAAAAGGTCTGAGTATCAGAGAAGGCAGTGACTAGCCCCTCAGGTGTCACCTCTTCAGTCTTCCTTGGAAGAGGAGTCTTGACCCATCTGGCAGCAACTGGCACAGCAGCAACAGCGGTGAGCAGGCATGAGGTGATGGAAAAGGCAAGTCCAGACCACCTGTACGGAAGGGAGGATTCAGTCACGACGCAGCTTTTGTCAGGTGAATTGGTTGCTGCACCAGACACTCCTCCACCGATGCCCGCTTGACCTTGGACTAGCAGTGGGCAGATTAACTCCCCCTTCTATTCAGCATATGATAAGTAGGACTTTAGGGCTCCAAGCAATTTTTGGCCTAGTACAGGTGCAGTTTGGCGGCTGGGCTTCACCATTTCCACATGTCACATTTCCAGCCCCGCTAAATTCAAGGGCTGGTTTGGGGTTTTTTTGGCCTTACCCATCGGTACCAGGTTCTGGCTATAACACTGTACCATTATAAGCTTGATCATTTGGGGACCACGCGATGCCTAGGGTGATCATCTCACCCCGGCAACCAAAGAAAAAATCTGAAAAGATGAGTACGTAGACTTATTTGACCTGACCAGGGACATAGAGAAAGGATTTGGATGAGGAAGATGAGGGAGACAAAGAGAGGCGCAGGAGACATAGACAAGACAGGACATGGACAATTGGTTACCCGGGTTCTTAATTACACCGGGGTTGTAGCAAAGGCCCAGCCTGGGTGGGCCAAATCGCTACTCCAATATTTAGATCTGATCTATAGGGAGAAGGTGGACTTCGCTGGACGGGCTTGGTTATCTATGGTGCAGTGTTTCACATGAGGAGCATGATTCACCCAACTTTGCGTTGGGATGAGCCCCTGTGGGGCCTCTGGCTGCATTCTATGATGCCAGCCAGGCCCAATTTGGGTGACAGGTTCGATAGCGGACATCTTATTCGAAAGGCTGCCTGGAATCAGAATCCCTGTGTAGGAGCGGGGCAGGTGGTTCATCCCCGCCTGCTCTGCTGGGATTATAACACCAAGGGTGTTTGCACTAGGAAAGCATGATGTTTCAGGCACGAATGTTTAGTGTGGGGTGGGCAGCACCCAGTGCTACGTGTTTCCAGGCCGGTGCTCGAAGACAGGACAAGGGCCCCGGAGGTGGCAGACACCTAAGTGTGGCAGGGGTAACCCTGGAAAAGGGCCCTAGCCCAATTAGGGTCCCAGTGTTAGATGCATGGCTAAGTGATTATCCCAGTAGAAAAGATGCTGGTGGCTTTTTAGAAGGCTTTAGGTCACCTCTCCTACACAGATTATATTTTGTGGTGAAAGGAACACAGGAAGGGGTAGATTTATACTAGAAATCTTCCAATTCATGGTGGATGAGCTCACGCTGCCTCTGGCCACTGCGAAGACGAAGGGACTAGCCACGTCCCTGGCATTTTTAGGCATAATTAGATGCAGTACAGCAGATATCTAGGTTGCCAGACAGCAAATTAGTTGACCTTAAAGCCAGGATAGCCTTGATTTGCAAAGACGAGAAGTGTCCCTAAGGGAGTTACAGGAGACCGTTGGCCATTTATATTTTGCTTGCAGAGTTGTGGCGCCTGGGTGTGCCTTTCTGCATAGGCTTTGCGAAGCAATGAAAGGTCTCCATCGCCCCCTTTCATAGGGCGGGAATTACCCGGGGCATGTGAGAAGGTTTGCATGTATGGAGCCAGTTTTTTAGTTGATTTTAATGGGATATCCTTTTGGAGAAGGGATGTGATGCTTAAGGCCAAATTTCAGGTTCAAACGGACGCAGTAGGTTCCTTAGGTTGAGGAATTTATTTTAAGGGCAGGTGGTGCGCCGGTAAGTGCCCGCAGGAATGGCACCATGCTGGAATCACCAGGGATTTGACATTCCTGGAATTTTTTTGTCAATAGTTGGCGCCTTGTGGCTTTGGACGCGTGAATGGGCAAACTCTCTCATGAGGTTTTGGTGCGACAATCAGGCGGTGGTTTATATAATAATTAACCTCATATCGCATTCCGAACAAATTTTGGCATTCGTACATGCATTCCCTTTGCGTGCCCTGAAATTTAACATTTTAGTTCAGGCCAGGCACATTCCAGGTGTAGTCAATGGCTTAGCTGATGCATCATCACACCAACAGTCGAGCGGTTCAGGGAGTTAGATCCAGGAGCCAATGAGTTCCAGGAGATTCTTAACCCAGGGGTCTGGCAAATTGGCGTGATAATGCAGAAAGGGCAATAGGTTTGGCCCTGGCACCGAGGATGCGAAAGGGTATGCGGCAGTGAGTATAGCGCTTCGGGAGTTTGGGAACCTAGTAGGATTGGAGACAACGTGGCCTGCCCCAGTGGGACACCTTTAGCCATTCCTGGTCTACCTACATAGGAAGGGAATAGCGCTAGGATTTACACACGGCAGGAAGTCCGCGCTTGCCTTCCATGCTAGGGTTCATGGATATCGAGATAACACATCAGAATACTGCATAAGGAAGATGATTGAAGGTTGGTCCAAGGAGAGGGGTAGGGTTAAGATATGAGAGCACCCATATCACCGGTGCTTTTGGAAAACACTGGTAACCAGCGGGACGTCCTTTGTAGAGATGTTTATGAGGTAGTTTTACTCAAGGCAGCATCCTGTTAACCTTGTTTCAGCGCCTTCAGGATTAGTGAAGTGGTCGCTACTGGAGAAGGGGATATGGCCAAAGTAGCTCTACAAGGGTAGGTTGTTAGAGTAGCAGATGGGATTGTCCAGATTCACATTCACCGATCCAAGACCGATCAGTGAGGTAGGGGAGTCCACATCACTTTAACATGTTGCTATGTGAAATAACTTTGCCTGGTAAAAGCGATAAAGGCATATCTGAAGATTGGGGACCTGCGCGGGAATATTTCTTTGTGCATTGGGATGGGTCCCAATTAACAAAGTACCAGTTTTGGAAACTGACTGACACGGCACTGCACAAGGTTGGAGTTCAGGGATTGAAATCTGGTACACACTCTTTTAGAATGGGTGCGGCATCTACTGCAGCAGCCCTAAGCTACCCTCCAGAAGAAATAAAACGGATCGAGCGGTGGGTTTTTTCCACTTATCGCAGGTATATCGGAACACTTCCTAATGTACAGGCAGGGGCCTGGTTTCTGTTTTATCATTGCAGGTTGGGTCACGATGGCGAGGCGTAGGCAGATCATGATCATTGGCCACAGTTATGTTTTCTGGCCAGCACGTATATGCTTCCACATCCCCCATCCGACAATCTGGGTCGCGGAGCTGGAGTATATATCGAATGGAGAGGGCTCCGTGGAATGCAGTGGGGGCCAGCGTTGCTGAGCGGCTGCTTTTGGTCGACATCCCTCAGATGTGTGGGTAATACACAGGGTGGTAACAATCTGGCCATGCATGGAAAAGGCCTTGATCCGTGATGTAATACGTGACCCCACATGGTCGAGGACAACGTATCCTGCTATCAGCATTGTATGGTCGACGATAATCCTTCGGCTGGCATGGAGGGATGCGAGACATTTTTGGCCCGTTAACACTGTATGAAGGAGTGTTAACAGGGTAGTATGCAGAGTTGTCTGCAGCAGCCTTGGATCGGTGATTTGTCGACAGAGGATCCACGGATAGGCCTGAGTTTTTTCAATCGGTGAGGGCACCGTACCCTGCTATGAACATTGTATGGTCGATGATCATCCCTCGGCTGGCATGGAGGGATGCGAGGCATTTTTGGCCCGCTAAAACTGCGCGAAGGAGTGTTAGCAGGTTAGTCTGCAGAGCTGATTGCAATGGCCTGGGATCGGTGATTCCAGAGGATCCGCATGGATAGGCTTGAGTTTTTTCGGTCAGATGGCATACATCTATCCGAACGAGGTTTGGATGTCTTCTTTGAAGACATCATTTGGAGCTTGGTGAGCTCGATAGCGGGCATGGGACTTAGCATGACTAGTCCCTATGCGGTGGCAAGTAGTGCAGATAAAAGAGGTTTCTTTGTGAGTCCCATAGCAATCTCAGGTAATGTATAGCTCATCTGAACTCCCAGCACTGCGGATCATGCAATTACAGTGCTTGGGGGGGAAAGATGCGCTGGGGCCACACCCGGACCAACAGTCAACAAGGAGAGGGTGGCTTGAGGTCTGGGGGTGGTCAAATTTGGGCTGGTCGGATTTCTTGCTGTCTTCACAGCTGCGAAAACTTGGGCCAGGGACTCGCCCATTTGTTTGTTAAAGGGTCCGTTCAGACCTCTGTGTTTAAACCTGATTCTGCAGTACAGCAGGACCCCCCCTTTGCCAAAGGATTGGCAACATTGATTATTTCAATAAAGTGTGGCCCGTGTTTAACCCATAATTCTGGTCTCGCATCATTATTCTGGGGTAAGGGGGCAAAGAGCTCAAGGTAATACACATGGCCTCGTTCTTTGTTTTTTTGCAGCAACCCCGTGAAGTATGTTGTAAACGTGACTGCTGGTGAATTTCATGGTTGCATGGCCATTTGTACCTGGGTCTTCTCATATTACACTGGATGCCACATATCCATTGACAGATCAATATCATAAGAACTGTAAGTTCAAAAGCTGGGCCACCTTGCAAAAGGACAAACAACTAACCAACCAGTAGTGGAAATGGCTATATGTCCACTTCCAGTTGTGTTTCTTGGAGCTAGATATTTTGATATTTTACAGACACTGCATCTGTGGAGGTTTTCAGAAGCAGAAATTGCCATAAATGCAACTCCCCCTTTTTTTTAGAACAGGGATGACACTGATACATGGAGCTGCAAAAACAGTATCTGGGGAGAGGGGTTGTTTTACCCACCTCTAGCTGAATTATAATTTCTTTTGTGTCTTATTAGCATTTGAAGAGATGCATCTTTTGCTTTGATTTTAGTATGCTGCTCCATTTTTAACAAAAATGGCACTAATTCTCTTGATATTTTAATGGCATTCTAAGATTTGATGCATCATTTGCTCTATTGATTTCAATTTAATTGGCTGCACTGGACACATTTGGTAAGTAAAGATTCCCCTTGACATTTAGTCCAGTCGTGTCCGACTCTAGGGCGCGGTGCTCATCCCCGTTTCCAAGCCATAGAGCCAGCGTTTGTCCGAAGACATTTTCCGTGGTCATGTGGCCAGTGCGACTAGACACGGAACGCCGTTACCTTCCCACCGTGGTGGTACCTATTTATCTACTCGCATTTTTACATGCTTTCGAACTGCTAGGTTGGCAGGAGCTGGGAGAAGCGATGGGAGCTCACTCCGTCGCGTGGATTCGATCTTACGACTGCTGGTCTTCTGACCTTGCAGCACAGAGGCTTCTGCGGTTTAATCCGCAGCGCCACCACGTCCCTGCTACACATTTGGTAGCTGCTTTTAAATTCTCCTTTTGGAGAAGAATAAAGAATAAGTATTATAAAGAAATGTCCAATATGTAAGTTGATGCCACATAGAGCTTGTTAGTTTTCAAGGTACCACAAAATTCTTTGTTTTCGTTAGCACCAACATGTGCCTCCATCTGTAACTTATTGTGTAAGGTCAGGAACTGCACACTGTCCAAAAGCAGGTGGTGTGGCGCTTTTTTTCCTTAGGTGCAGTAAGGCTGTGAATTTTTAGAGATGACATTTTCATTTGTGGCTGAAAAAGCTTGGCTTCAATCCAGATGGCGGCTAAGGTGGTTTGTTATTATATGAATGCTGTAAATGCCAGTGAGGATGAAAGAGGGTCTTGTTGAGTTTGTTTTGGGTCCTTTTTTTTCTTTGCACTTATGATTTAAGAAATGCCACAGACTTTCTGATAAACCTATTCTTGTGGAGAACAAATTTCCAGAGAAGGTGAAGGTTTTTTTAAGAGCAAACCTCAAAGAAAAGTGTTTAGCTGAAAAGCCGTATCTTCACTTCATTCTGTTGTCAATTATAAATTTCCCCTGCATTTTTAGTGAATCAGCTCTTGGAGATCTATTGTAATTTGTTTAGTTATTAGAGTTGCATCTCAGTAGGGCAGGGCACAGAAGCTCACTGGGCTTCCTTGTTGCTTTTACCAGACAGTGAGACTGAAATGTGGAGGAGATTTTATGGGATTCAGGCAGGACCAGCCCAAGACATTTTGCAACCTGCCTGAGGCAAAAAACAAGATGGAACACTTAAGTCCCTGATCCACCAGAGCAGTATTTGAAACATACTTCCACACTAGCAAGAAACAACATCTTCCACCACACCAGAGGAGCGCACACTAGGTTAGAAGATGCAGGACAGGATGTCTTAGTGAGGTCATGGCTAGGAGGGGTGGCAGATACTATCTCACCACCCAGCATCTGCCACCTGAATCAGATGTCTCACTTTCTATAAAGGCAAGCCTCATCCTTGGGCCAGGCCATACGATAGGTATTTCCTTTGTTTTGGACCAGAACCCAGTATGGCTAAGAGATCAAATCTTTTACTGCTCTTTCTCAGGCCATATAATCCAGAGATATGGCACAATCTTCTTGACTTGATGAACTACCAGAAATCTTACTTAAATTGTAATTATTTCCATTAACCTTCCCATGCACAAAGATGCTACTCTTTACTTCCCCAGAGTCCCATTTTGTTGCAAACTCCACATAAAGCATACACCTAAAATGTAGGAATTAAAGAATATTGTCAGCTGCATTGCTGTAAACAGTGTCTTCAAATTTCACTTATTTGCCTCAACAAATAAACAGGCTGGAATGACATTTTTCTGAACATAGCTATTGATTTCTGTCATTATTCTTTTTTGCTCAGACAGTATAATATAATGGGACTAAAACTGTCCCTTGATGAGTTTTTTATTTTATTTTCTTTTGGTTTTTTTTTTGGTGAATCATGAGGTAGCAAAATAGAACTAATTTGTCAGCCAGCAGGCCTATTTCTTCCATTGAGGGAGTCCAAAATCCACTTGGGACAGGAAATACTCCACAGTATGAAAGGGAGCATAAATTTACTTTACTGTTATTTGATTTTGTTTTCCCTTCCATTATTTGATTTGTTTTGCTTTTATTTTTTCTTTGGCATTATGAGTTTCTCCACACACAAGTATTCCTTTGGGCATGTGCATACCCCTCAATACACAAATTCTCATCTGGGTCAGAAGATAGCTCCCAACTTGCTTGTTCAGTTTTATTTGTTGTTCTAGTGCATGATTAAAGCACCCAGTTAGAACCAAAAGAATGAAATATGGGAGTCCAATTTTCAAGCATTTTCATTCAGAAGCAGAGCCAGTCTGGAGTCAACATGCATGCATAGATTGGGAAGCTCCTTTGGCCAAATGAGGTCAAAGGCCAGCAGCACACCTTCCCTGCCTGAACGACATTTCCTTTCCCCTGTGGTTTGTGTTCAATGGGTCACTACTTACAACAGGCTGCCAGCGTATACCTGACCAGCATACTTCAAATGCGGATGGGGTGGAGTGGCACTGCTAAGTGATGTGTGGTGACCAGAAATGCCACCAAGGAGGGAGTGCCAATGGCAATATTCCAAGAAGATCATCCAAGCCTGATGCTGGGCCTGTTGCATTCAAGGAGGTTCAATCCCCAGTAAGTGTTCACTTCCATCTATCTGAGGATTTCTGTTCTATTTAGACTGCAATTCCAAACACACATTTCTAGCAAGTAAGTCCCACGGAACACAGAGACTTACTTTTGAGTAAACACATTAAAGATCTGGCTGCATGAGTACCTCCTTTCATTTGCATGGCTCATAATTTTTATATACTTTTGTAGGGCTAATTTTTCCTTCATTTTCAGCATGAATACCATTCCCTTTATTATTTTTCTTCTCCTCGAGAAGGTTTTGTTCTGTAATTCCATTATGACAACCAGCTGGCTGGGAGAGATCTCTGTACCAGAGCTTGGTACCATCAAGCTGGAAAACCTATCAGGATAATGAAGAGTTTGCTCAGTAGAGCAGTAAATGTGTCTAACCTTTTTTAAAAAAAGTAATTTCATATTTCCAGTCATTAAAAAGCTTCTGCTTCCACTTAAGTTTTATTTGTCAAATAATGCTTTTAATTCACATTATTTTCAGCTGCAGAATGAAGCTGGAGTGACTTGATGTGCTACTTGTGGCAAACGACGAAAATCAGAAATATGTTTCCCTTTCTTGTGTGTGTGTCATAATTTGTCTTGCAGAATTTTGAATTTCTGGTTATAATTCATTTTCCTCAAATAGATCACCCTTTTCTCATTAACTGACACTTACAGTCTCAATAACTGTCTCTGAGACATTAGTAGTAGAAAAAATAAAAATGTTTCATTACTTACGGTTGTGAACAGATAACATAAAAAAACTAAACAAACTAACTGACTGCTTCCAATGGACAAATAGAGGGAAAATAGAACACTCAGGAAACAGATGGGGCTCTCTTTGATTTCTGAGGAAGAAATGATTGGTTAATGCTGGATAGATTGACAGTCATCCTTGCACAGGAAGGTACATCGCAGTCAAACAAACTACAGGCAGCATGCAAGGATGTTAACACTCCAATAGTTTGTAGGAGTCTGGCTTCTGTCTCATTTCTCTTTTTCAGACTTCCTCATCCAAATATGCCCTGGACTTCTCAGTTCTGAATTATTTGTTTCATGCACATCTGACCTTTCCTTCACAGAGCTCAGGCCTGCTTTCCCATACAGTGGACCCTCGACTTACGCACGGCTCCACTTACGGACTTTTCGAGTTACAGACTTCTCCAGCCGGAAAATTTCACTTTGACTTCCGGCCAGAGAATCGACATAAGAACAGAAATAGGCAGGGGAAAAAAGGCGGGCAATTCAACTTTCTAACTATAGGTGGCGCCAAGGCTGCTTCTTTGTGCTGTAGGTCTGTCGGCCATTACTGTGTGTAGGGTGTGTCGCAGTTGAGAGAGCTCCTGCTCTCTCAACTGATGAGAACCTTTGAACACGAAGGCGCGGGTCTACTCGCGAGTAAGCGCCACCAAAGGCGCGGGTCTACTCGCAAGTAAGCACGGCTTTGCAAGCGCGGGAGGCTTCGGAGGCTTCAGACTGGTAAGGTGCTGCTGTTTTTTCTTTTTAAAAAGTTGTTCTGGGTGGGTTTTGGAGGGTAGATTTGGGCTGGGGGGTATGTTTCTGTGTTGTTTTGTTTTTTGGTGATTTTTTTTTTTTTTTTGCAGTCCCAGCGTGGGACTTGCTCCACTGTTGCTGTTATTTTAATTTTTTTTTGGAGGGGGGGTATTTTTTCCTTCTGCCAGAACGGATTAATAGGTTTTCAATGCATTCCTATGGGAAATGGACCCTCGACCTACAGACTTTTCGACCTGCGGCCACTGTTCCAATACGGATTAATTCCGTAAATCGAGGGTCCACTGTATTTTATCCTCACAGCAATCTTATGAGACAGATCAACTTGAGGGACAATGATTGGCTGTGGAGTCACCCAGCACTGACTGGGAATCAGCCTTCCTGGGGGAGTTTGGCTTGGACTCCCTCAGCCTTGCGGGACTGGGCCCTCGCTGCCTCTGGCTGCCCCACCCCTCCTCAACATCAGCCACCTGGTCGGAGGGGAGAAGGGGCTTTATAAGCCAGAGCCTGTGCCAGGGCCCTGCTGGACCAACATTCCTGCCTTTGCAAGAGTCTCCATCATCTGCCGTCCCTCAGGCACTGAGTGAGAGACAGTGTGGCTGTGCTGCTGCCGGTTGCCAGCCTTCCTGGGGGAGTTTGGCTTGGACTCCCTCGGCCTTGTGGGACTGGGCCCTTGCTGCCTCTGGCTGCCTCACCCCCTCCTCAACATCATCCACCTGGCTCGGGGGGAGAAGGGGCTTTAGAAGGGGCTTTAGAAGGGGCTTTAGAAGGGTTTTTTATTGTGATTATCAATTGCCATCAGGTTACATACGTAGAGACCCACAGTGGATCTGAGGGAACAGGAAGGGGGGAGGGTGTTGGAGGGGGCAGCCATTGAGGTGGTGCTGGGTAGGGGAAGGAATGGCGGTGGGGGTAGAACATGCCCACGTAGGAGAAGAGAGGTTAGATATCTTACATCTATCCCCTCTTCTAGTCCTACCCCCAACCAGATGGTATCAGGTGACCATATCAGCAAACCCTCGAGCCACACGGTGCTGTTGATGAACGCCAGGTCAGTACAAAATAAGACTGCCCTCATCCATGATGTAATTCTGGATGAGGGTGCTGACCTGGAGTGCATTACTGAGACCTGGGTGGGAGAGGAGGGTAATGTTCCCCTCTCCAAGCTGTGTCCGCCTGGGTACTCAGTCCAGCACCAATGTTGCTCGGAGGGTTGGGGAGGGGGAGTTGCTATAGTCTATAGGAGTTCTATCTCTTTGACCAGGCTTCCTATCCCTTTGAGAGGAGGTCTTGAGGGCCTGTATTGTGTGTTGGGCTTACGAGACAGATTGGGGATTCTTTTGGTGTACCGCCCACCCTGCTGCGTACCAACAGTCTCCCTGCCTGAGCTGACGGAGGTAGTCTCGGACCTGGTGTTGAGGACTCCCAGGCTGTTGGTGCTGGGGGACCTCAACATCCATGCCGAGGCTGCCTTGACTGGGGCGGCTCAAGACTTCATGGCTGCCATGACAACCATGGGGCTGTTTGAATGTGTCATCGGCCCAACACATGAGAAGGGCCATACCGTGGACCTGGTTTTCTCAACGGGACTGGAAGATGGTGGTTTGGATGTGGAGGGGCTGGTTGTGACCCCATTGTCATGGTCAGACCACTTCCCGGACTGCTCATCAGCTCGCTGTGATGAGTTTGCCATTCATTTTGAGGGAAAAATCGCTCAGATTCGCAGTGGGTTGGACTCCACCGTTACTGCAGAATCAGAGGATGTGTCCAGTGTGCCGTACTTAGGACAAGTATTAATGGATGAGTTTCAATTGTTGGGGCCTTAGGATGTGGACAGGGTGCTTGGATCTGTCCGTTCTACCACCACTCCGCTCGACCCTTGCCCATCTTGGCTAATTGGAAGATCTGCCAGAGGGTTCACACCTGGGTCCAGGAGGCTGTGAACGCCTCTTTGAGAGAGGGAGTGGTCCCTACCACCTTGAAAGAGGCGGTAATTTGGCCACTCCTAAAAAAGCCTAACCTGGACCCAAGGCTGGTGGTTAACTACCGACCAGTGGCAAACCTCCCTTATTTGGGCAAAGTGTTGGAGCGGGTTGTGGCCGGGCAACTCCAGGCGCTGCTGGATGAAACGGATTTTCTGGATCCATTTCAATTGGGTTTCAGGCCGGGTTTTGGTACGGAGACTGCATTGGTCACCCTGTATGATGACCTTTGCCGAGAGAGAGACAGGGGGAGTGTGACCCTGTTGATACTCCTGGACCTCTCAGCGGCTTTCGACACCATCGACCATGGTGTCCTTCTGGATAGGCTGGCTGGGTTGGGAGTTGGGGGCACCGCTTTATGGTGGTTCCGCTCCTTCCTGGCTGACCGTGTCCAGAGGGTGGTGCTGGGGGACAGTTGCTCTGTCCCATGGCATTTAAGTCATGGAGTTCCTCAGGGCTCGATACTGTCCCCCATGCTGTTTAACATCTACATGGAACCGCTGGGAGAGGTCATCAGGAGGTTTGGGCTGAGGAGTCAGCAATATGTTGACGATACTCAGCTCTACCTCTCGTTTTCCACCAATCCAGGTGAGGCGGTTTCTGTGCTGAACTCGTGTCTGGACCTGATAATGGACTGGATGAGGGTTAATAAATTGAAACTCAATCCAGACAAGACAGAAGTGGTGTTAGTTGGTGCTTCACCAGACAGGCTAGAGGGCCATTTCCCTGTCCTGAATGGGGTTACACTCCCCCTAAGGGACAGGGTCTGCAGCCTGGGGGTGCTCCTGGACCCCGGTCTAACTCTGGAAGCCTAGGTGGACTCGGTGGCCAGGGGCGCCTTCCTTCAGCTGAGGAAATTATACCAGCTAGGCCCTACCTGGATGAGCAGAGTCTCATGAAAGTTACGCATGCACTGGTAACATCCCGTATAGATTACTGCAATCCGCTGTACGTGGGGCTGCCTTTGAAGACGGACTGGTGACTGCAACTGGTTCAGAATCGAGCTTTGGGTAGTGTGGGTGGCATATAAGTTAAATAAATAAATAAATAAATAAATAAATTTGAATCCAAACCTCCTTGCCCAACAGTCTCACCTAAGGATAGTGAATCTGAGTGAAAATATTGGTTTAGAATGGCCGCAGGCTGAAGTCACCAAGCCTTCACAATATGCTGCCCTCACCTTGCAGAAGACTGTGGGGAATTTGGCAAGAAAATACAGAGTGGCTGCATCACTCACCTCCATGGCAAAGAAGGGCTTCCCTCTCCTCTCCTTTTATTTTTCTGTAAGCGGCAAAAAACAGTAACATTTGCTTGCATGTCCCGTCCCCCCCATAACCAGACAGACTTAGCCTGTGTCTTTATTGCGTACATACCATGTGTGGTTCTTCCTAAAAGTCACTGGCAGTTCCATGTACTGTATGTTATTTTACAAGTCAAACATTAAAGGAATTTAGCACATTGGCCTCTAGTTCAACAGATATAATTCCATTCTTTCATAATATAATGCCATTAGTTCATCTAATTCCAGCAAAAGAAACAGAAGTTGTTAGGCTTTTCCCCATGAGAGTCAATGGGAGGTAGAACCATTGGATCGGTGAATATCAACTTGTATTCAGGACCCAAATTGAAACAGATGGTATCTATCAGCATCTACCAAATCAGGCCACTTCTCATTGAATCAGGATCTCTACCCCCACATCACTTCTGTCTACTTTTGAAGAAAGACCATGTAATAAAACTTCAATGGGTGCGTCTTGTATAGTATTACTCTGATGAAGCACTTTAATATTGGAAAAGATTCAGAGTTTAGGTCAGCATAGATGCACATCCAGAATCCTTGTGGGTGTTTATCGTGCTTAATCCAAACAGATCTTTACCAACAATCTGCAAAGTTGGCTCAGGAAACACATTTCCTTCCAGAGGTCTTCTATTTCTACCTTTTCTCCCCACTTCTGGCTGCAGGAATGATGAACCACCTTTCAAAAACTGAAATTCAGAGGTAGGGAGAGGGAGAAGGGAAGAGATTTTCTGAATTCTGCATGATCTTCAGCTAAATCATTATATCAAATGGCATTTAAAGATTCAACTGATGTCAAGTTTCCACATTTGGTCCAGCTTTGAGCAGACAGTTGATTAGGGAACCGTTTGATGCTATAGTGTCCAGCACACTATTGCATAATTTCTTATACCTGAGAGTAATAGCTTAGTAACCTTCCATGAAGATTATGTTGCTGCAGTAAATGAAAACTATTGGTCTATATCAGGGGTGTCCAAACTTTTGAGCATGAGGGCCACATTGTATATTTTCAACATTTTTGAGGGCCAAAGGAATGTGCACAGCTGTACACGTGGTCACACACACTCCCCTGCATGCCTGCACAGATAGCCGCCTGCCTGTCCGCACATACGCATGCCCTCCCTGCCCGCCCGTCCGCCCACACTAAAGAAGACTAACAGTTCAAGCATCAATAAGAAGCCCAGGCTTTCTGGAAAAACCAGCTATAGAGTCGATGGGAAGGAATTCCTCAGCTCATGTCACTGGCAGATGTTTTGTGGGGGCAGCATGCCGGAGAATGAAGAAAGATTGCTGTTTACTTCACTTTCATTTTCTGGAGGTAGGGGAATTAGGAAGATTTCTTCTGCTTCTTTTTTGGCAGTATGTCTACATTACTACAACAATTTAGATTGTATGTGCAGGCATGCACATACACAGACATAACCAAGTTACAAAGACCATTTTTCAGCAGTTGTCTAACTCTTATGGATTACTCACATATTTCCCTCTATTTTATAAATTCCAGACACCTCCAGTTTTAGAAAATGAAACCACAATACTATACTGGTACAAACAAGTTACCATTGGTAAAACAGTTGATTTTAATAAGCCAGATATTATACTTCTGGGTAAGCAACAAAGAAAAAATATATTTGATAGAAGTTGGAGTTCTGTCAACAAGCAACTGCAAATGTACCAAAAGTGGGGGAAAACCCCCCGCAAAGTAGCAAACATTAAGGCAAGAAATTAGAAGTATATGAAAACAAGATCAGGTCACCGTCCTCCCCATAATAATTTCAGCAACTAGAGTTATTTAAAAAAATCTGTGAATACCAATTTGAAACAATTCCCCATAGCTGCTAATTTGCTTATTGAAATTTTAAAAATCAGATTTTTGTCATCATGTCAATTTTTAAAAACTTGATCCCTAATTTTTAGGTTTAGCCCTTTGGTCTGCCCTCAAGCATCAGCAAAATAGACTACTATTACTACTACTACTACTTCTAGATGATGGTGCCTTTTGTCTCAGTTTTCTATTACATTATTTTGCAACAATCAGGCAAACAAGAAACCAAGGCCACACAGGAAAGAGTGCAGCATTCTGCCATTGCTATTTCATCTCCCTTTTTGTTTACTTCATGTTTTAAGTCATGCTGATTTCCCCCCCTCTCCTTCGTCTCCAGAGAGATGAAGCTTAAATTGAACTGACTATATTATCTCCTCAAATCCCTTGAAAGGCACCTCAAAATGCATCAAATGTCACAGGCGCAGCACAACACAAAGTAGATTATGGAGATGGAGAAGAAGCGGGGGGGTGTCCCAAAACCCGGGTTCTTCCATTGTCAAATGCCAGGGAGCTAATCAGGGCTCTAGCAAAAGTTCACAGGTGAGAAAGGAAATGAAACAGTGAACAAGTCAATCGGATGCATCCTATGCAGAATCTGAGCTCACCAGTTATATTGTCAGGTGATACCTGAGAAAGTAATTTAGAAAAGTAACTCATGCATAAAAGCAAGAGAAAATGCGCAAAGGATCAGCTGACTTATTTTGTTTTTTTTCAGAACTTCCTCAATGAGATTTGAAAGGTCCATATAGTCCAGCATCCTGTTTCCAGCAATACTGTTCAAGGGCCTCCAGGAAGCATAAACACAGAGTTCTCCACCCAGCTTCCCCTGCTTGCCTCCCGCAGTTAGTATTCAAAGGCTTAAATCCTGTTGGTATAGCTATGCCTGCAGAAGGGTAATGAAGTCACCAGCAGGAGGATATTTTTAGCAGTGGGAGATATCTATCCTATGGCTTTTCTGACTTGTGAATAATATTTTTCATCAAGTGGAAGCCCTGGAAGCCATAGGGCAGGAGGAGGAAGTCTTTCATTACTGAAAATCTCACCCTGCTCATAATGTCATCACCATTCTGCAAGTGTAGCTTCATGCACAGGATTTCAGCCAAGATACAGGCTTCTTTTGACTTCTCATACCTCCATGCCATTTATATACTGTGAGGGCAAGAAGGCTCAAAAATCATCTACCCCTTAATGGTCCTTATCAGTTCACAGCATACATATCCTGTTTTGCTAAAACATTGGTATGTGGACCGTGACACGGCGCATGACCTGGGTGGTGACTCAAACTTGTTTTGCACGTAGGGAACCAGTCTGGTCCCAAAAGGACAGGCTGTGAAAAAGTGATAAGGAATTAGGCTTCTGCAGAATGAAATAAACAAGCTTGTTTTGCTATGACTATATAAATAAGTTATATTCCTAATCTCAGGGTCCCCAGACCACTGGGCACCCACACTTGTGTGTATCTGAATCTGTATTTGCTGCAGCCTGTTTTAATAAAACCTGGAACCTCGGTTCAAGAAAATTCACCATTTTTGCCTGGTGTCTGTTGACCGAAAGGGCTTCATCCAAGGGGTTAGAGTGACAGCTTTTCCTCGTGCCAAAACCCAGGAATGAGAGACTGGTGGAGTTGGGCTTTTTAACCCCTTTAGCCCCTCTCTACTTTGGCTTGGTGAAGGGGAGGACCACGGCGCCTCCAGAAATGGGTCTGATTGCTTTAAAAATATTTCTAGGCTAGTGGTAAGAATCACATCTTGCAGGAGTAAATTATATCAACGCATTATGTGAGGGGTTCCCTCTTTTGTCTCTTCTTGACCTTATCCATTTAATGGAGTCATTTTAATTCATTCATTTGCTGATTGTATATAATTATCATGGGTATAGTGGAACATTCTAGCTCCACCATCAACATTTTTTTGTTTTGGCACCCTCCTACAGAGAAAGGGCAACAAGCCTGAAGATAGAGAGCCCTGCTATTCTGGTGTCTCTCCAATGAGGAGGGATCCTGATTTCCTTCTGTTTGTGGTCAGTACATACACAGTGAGACAACACCTTCATAAGGTTTTTCTGTTTTTCTGTTGAAAGTAAGGTTGCTAGGTTGGAACCAAAACCTGAGATCATGGGCTGGATATTTACAATGTCATGAAATGGGCCCTTATGACATCATAGACGCAGTATAGGAAAAGCTCAGAAACCAATGTTTTTTTCCTCAGGGTTGAGTTTCACTGCTGCTACGATTTGTGGAAATAAGGAAGTTCACAAGTTGCCACATTGGTGGTCTGTTCCCTGGCTTGCTCCAAATGGCGCAACAGACTCAAGATCAAGATGCCAAAATCCAGGGATGAGGACTCAAGTTGTGAGACTTGCTGTCAAGTCAGACTTGGACTCAACTCGGGGTGTTTTTTTTTTCCAATGACTCAGCCTTGACTCATGACTTGGAATCCATCCACCCATTGCTTTTTTCCTAGGGAAAAAAAAGCTTAACAGGGACTCAGACTTAGCTTGAGACTTGGGACCAAAGACTTGGACTTGGACTTGGGAGTCAGACCCAAAGACTTGCCAACATCCCTGCCAAAAATTAGGAGTGGAAAGAAGTAGAGTGGTGGTGAGTACAGCACTTGGACCCATCATGTCATTTGGAGCAATGCACAAATGAATAACTGCAGACTGAGCCAGTGAGCCCTGATGGGTGCCTGGGCTGTAAGCCACATCACACACAAATTCAGACTATTTCCATCTGTGGTGCTACACTCTTTGGGATTTGTCTCTGTGTCTGGAGGCCTGGAGAAGCATAGCAATTTTCAGAGATTTCAGCTGACACCCTGAGAGCTGGCACTCTATCTGAGAGCCAACACACATATTCAGACACATGAGTCATTTCTGCTCTTGTATTGTTTTCTATTGAAATCTGTTTAATTGGTTTTGACACCCTCCTACAGGGAGGGTTATGTGCAATGGCAAGATTAAACGGACAAAGGAAGCTATTGTTTATACTCCAAACACAATCCAGGTAGTACATATGCTTCCCCTTTGAATATGTTATCACAGTTACACCTTTGCTACTTTTTGAAGGCCTACTCCTTCTAGAAACAGATTTCTCTGAATGTGTGTACTGGTAGAGCTGTTTCTGTTCACATGGGTCACAGTAAGCAATTGCAACACTAAAAGACTCTAGCTTATGCATCTGAAAAGTAACTTGGCCCTCCTGACTAGTTACAATAAATGTGCAAAATATGTATGTACATTTCAAATCAGTTAAGAACCATTTGGGAAAATGTCATCACACTTTACAAACTGGACAAATGTACATTCTGATATAATATAGTCCGGCACTATAAGCCAGAAAAAAAAAATTTCAAGGTGGTTAATGAAAATGTTGGTAAAATCTCTCATTGTCCTCCTTTATTTTTTTAAACACACACATACACGTACACACATTAAATGTGTGTGTGTGAGTGAGTGAGTGAGAGAGAGAGAGAGAGAGAGAGAGAGAGAGAGAGCTTGACATTCTTCAATGTTTCAAAAAGGTGTTCCAACTCTTGACCTTTTAAATTGTCCTTTTCTTCATTCTTTCCACTTAGAGTCCAAGCAGTTTAATTTCCCTGTTTTGCCCGCAGTTCTCATTCTTCTTGTTAGTGTGTACTGTGTGGGTAGGTGTTAAACACCTCACTCTAGTGCCTTGAAAAATTGACTGTATCAAGTTGGTAAAGTCAAACAGGGCAAATCTGTGTCGCACACAGTGGCATAAACCAAGTGTACTCAAAAGTAATATTTGCATACGGTAATTGTTTGAGAATATTAAAACAAAGTGTGCCTTGCAAGCTACCTGCGGTAGTTTATTTGCCCACATTGCAGAACTGCAGTTCTGACTGAACAGTCATAATGGGAAGGAAACGTGATTAATTTTACACTCATCTGCAGATGACATTCTCCTTTGTTTAATGAGCTAAATTTTTCCTGGTGTTGTACGTGTGGGCTTTGCTGCATGACTTTCCTGAATGTTAGTGAATCATGTCTTGAAAGGGAAATATAGTAGGGCTGAGGGACTTAGGATCTCATGGGACTTTTATTTTCTTTATTTACTTAATTTTGACAGAAGTAGAGTTGTGTCAGATATTCATTAATGCAGATATTTTCCCCAAAAGGAGTGTGTACAGTTTTGCTGAACAAATCTCCAAGAAAATTATGCATTTTATAGAACAGGGACACTAAATTATTCACTACTTTGAGATATTGACTGAAATCCTGTTGATGGAGCTGTGTGTTGTAAATGCTGATGACATCATCAATGGATGATGTTAATCTTCAATTTAATTTAAATTAAATTAATGAAAAACTTCCCATCCTGGCCCCTAGGTTCCAGTGTTCCCCGGGGGATCTCTTTAGACCTAAGGAAGCCTTTGGGAGCCTCGGCATGCAGACAAAGAAGCCTTTAATCTCTGGAAGTTGCTGTCACCACTGGTCCCAATTTCTGAATATGAAAGCTCTCCCCCCTGCCAGGTGACCATTCATGCACCCAGCCATGTAAGCAAATTGACAGATTGACTTCTCTGTGTTGCTGCAGCTGCTTCCATGTTTCCAGTTATATGTGAGGTAAATTTAATCAGATGATGGCCATTATTTGATACAATAGGTAATACAGAAGCTAAGGATGTGCAGAAATCTCATCAAGACAGGGTGTCTCGAAACAATAAGACTGTCAAAAACTGCCCAAGTCCTGCAAGAATGCTAATCTCCAATACAAGAACAAGATAAAGACTTTTTTGTTTCACAAAAATGCAGCACAAAATGCATAAACATGTACTTTTCCTAAATTTGCACAAAAAGCAGAGATTTCGTGCCTTTAAGCACACTTATGCAGCAAGCAGAAAGTCAGGCTGATAGATTAAAAGGATACAAAACATCCATCCAATGCTGGTACATTTGCTAGTCCATGCAAATTTGCAACACTTAACTGCATTTTCAAATAATTTCAAATAATTCACATTTTTCAGAAATGGATTAAATATATGGATTCAGTGTGAATCTTTGTTAGCCCACTGTTTTATGACCGGAGATCACTAAACATTTGTTGTTATTGTCACCTAATTGGTGTTCTGTGATTCTGTCAGTTGATGCTGGTTGGTGGAAAAGTGACAGTGGCAGTTGGATGCGAAAGACCTGTCCACTCAACTGCCCCTCCCATCATGTGGGTCTGGTATTCATAGGCAAATTATTGAGATAAGAGAGAGAATCACTGATATGTCATACTGCTGGTGCCTTGATGACAACTGTTAAATGGAAATTAGATAATAATGATAACTGAGGTGTCCAAGGAACATAGGACCAGGGGAAAGCCTTTCTATCTTCTTGTTTAAGATACAAGCTAATATGAAAAACAAAAATCCTTGTTTTCAGTCAAGCTATTTTGGTATCTGGAGTCAAGATTACCACCAGAGAAATGCTTGCAATAAGACAAATCAGTCAAGTTCCTTCCTCTCTTCCTCTCTGTAACCATGTATTCCTAGACAGGAAATTGTAAGAAGGGATCAGAACTGGCATGAGTATCATTTAACTGGGAAATGGCAGTGGTGAAGAGATGAGCAGGAATGATTTATCTAAACCTACAGACTTTCAAAGTCCAAAAACTATTAAGCGAAGGTCAAGTGATTGTTTAATTCTTCCACTAAACTACCAAAAGATAACGGGGTGGAATCATAACTGTTTATTTATTTATTTATTTATTTATTTATTTATTTATTTATTTATTTATTATATACAAATAAATACATAAACCACCATGTACCCACTCACCAGCAAACAACACCAAAATCAAAAAATAACAAGAAAAAAGAAAGAAACCTCAAAGGCAATGGCAAACTAAAAAAAAATATTTTTCTTAAAAAAAATACAATTGCATGGGGCAGCAAAGAGGAGGAAGGCATGTAGATGTATAAACAATTAAAAAAGCGATGGATAGGTGCATAGAATCCTATCATTACAGAAGTCTGCTTTCCACATGAGAATGGAAAGATGTTCTTCCATCCCACACCACATGTTTTGGGGCCTAGACTGAACCAGATAGCAACTTAAAGAGGCCATCTCTTGTTCAAATGCATCACTCTAACACAGAGTGCATGAAACAAAAATAGCATTAACATATAAGCACCTAACATGAATTTTAATTTTGGAAACCATTATATCACCACTCTGGACCACGTGTCTCCATCATAATGCCACTCCCAACAGTTACCCACCTACCTTTACACTGCAAATTCTGCTGGAAATAATCTGTAGCAGTAGACAAGTCTGGCCAACTTCCAAGCACACAGCAGGCTTTTCAAACCCCCACAGCATGAAGGCCACACTTCCTTTTAGCCCCTATGGCTGAACAGAAAGCAACCTAAAGAAGAGTTCTTCCAATAGTTCCTTACAACCAGTTAGATCTCATTGTCAGACAGTGCTAATCTTGTTAGCAAAATTCTGCAGTGGCAGTGCAAACACAAGGTTTGTGTTCATATCAGCCAAAGCAAGACTCTGTATCTGCATACACAATAAGACTATAAAGTGCTGCATGCTGTACTATGTAACATTATGTTTTTAGTTGTGCAGATAGAGCTAAAGGAGGCACATAAATCTACATGTCATGATTTCTCAGGATATTTTTTTATTTCATACTGTAAGCTGCTGTGGATGAAGATGTGGATGAACATATCTCAGTTTAAGAAGACCAAGTAAGAATGATGCCGTTTCCCCAATCACGCAGCCCCTCAGGTAATCATATAATATGTCATTGAACCAAAAAGATTGAGTAAACAGTAATTCATTTCATCTGAACCAGATATAACAAAAAATAATTATCCACTTTGAAGCAAGCCAGGCTATTAAACCAATATCAAAACTTGGTTTAATATCCTGGCCTCTTCTGAAGTTGGCAATCTTAGTTTCCAAGCTTAAACAAAATGGGAAGCTGAGGTTAACAGAATAATACCTGGCTTGTTTGCTCACAGTGTTCCTGTAAGCTGCTGCTGGGATAGCTATAGGCGGTGTGATCGTGGTAGAGTGGTATGGCTTGAAGATGGTGGTCATGTCTGGCATGAATGGGTCTGAGGCCAACATTAGGAGGCTCCTTTGTCTTGCTTTATCATCTCTTTGAGTCAGTTACATTTTAGAGTGATAAAGCTCCAGTTTTGCTTTCTTGCCAGCTCTGGGGTGCTTAAGCTGTCTCTTGTGCTACAATGAGCAGTCTCCTATAGGACTTGGCTATGCAGAAACATTCATAAGGTTAAACAATGACTGGAAGCAATTTTTTTTTCTGACAGAAAATAGGACAAACCATTCTTCTATGTATCCTGATGTAAACTGAGGATGACTCAAGTACTTAGTGCTATGTATGACTTATATGTGACTTTCTTTATAGAAACTCTGCCCTTATTAATGTTGAGTATCCTCTTCCCTGACACCAAAAACTTTCATATTTCACAGGCCAGCTGCTTGTCCTCCATTTGAAAACCTACAGTGATGCTTTAGTGGAATGAAAGACTTCATCTTCATGTAAATGAGCAGAAGGCAGGACCACTTTGTTGATGTGATGCAGCCCAACATCCTGCGACTCATATGCACATCCATTTGTGTCACACCAGGGGATAATTAAAATGAAGAGATTTTACCATTAAGTAGTAATAATCTGTGTTCATCCATCAGAAAATTAACACACCCTATTTTCAGCAACAGTGGAGACCTGTTGGGTCTCCAGATGTTTTGATCAGCATCTCCCATAATTTCTTACCATTGACAATGCTGGCTGGAGGTCTTGGGAGTCCAAAGTATCCAGAGATAGCTAAAGGCCAAAGTGTCTAGAGGGACAAAGGCTCTTACAGATGAAGTATTTCACAAACGTAGAGAATATTTCACAAAACTTTATTAATGGTATACGTGTGTCCAGTTATGTTTTCTGATTAGATTGGATTGTTTTTAGCCCTTCAGATTTTCACAGCTCTCTCAGCGGCACTCTGGAAAAGCTAAAATTAGTGTAACCAGCACTGCTTCAAGAGATTTGTGAACATTTTGTTCTGCCTGTGCCATCCGCTGCGAAATAGTGTAGATACGAAGAGCTGTCTTTTCCCCGTCCCCCAATAAATGTCTATAGCACCTTTGAGATTCTTTTAAAATGAAAGGAAAATGGTCAGAAACCTGTTGGCTATTTATGCTGGCATAAGGGAAATGGCATAAATTGCAGCAACAAATTGCCACCACTTAATCAATTGCCACTTGCATCCATCATCATGCAGCAACTCACCTGACTGACACATGACTAGGTATAAAAGCATCAACTTGTTAATTAGCAGCAACTTACTGCTGCAGTTTATACCATTGTATTTACATGGGTGTAACTAAACAAATGGATTTTGGTCGATATTTAAGTGTAAAGTAAGGTAAGAATTCCTTGGCATGTAGCCTGCATTTGACTTCAAGGGCATTTTTGCAATCTCTGCCCCCCCCCCCAGCTCCATTCTCCCCTTCCCAAAAAAAAAACCCTAAGAGAATCTCACATCTAGAAACCCACAGAGTTGTGAGTCTCCTCTAAAACAAAGCACGTCTCTTGTTTCATCAAAAACAAAATGAAACTTTTTTAAAGCTCCCTGGTTTGCTGGTAGAGGCTGGTGCAGCCCATGCCAGGGTATTTATTTTTAATTATTTTATGCAGTTATTTTTAATTATTTTAAACATTTGTATAGTACCATTTAATCAATACAATTTTTGGGAGATGTATAAAACTGAAAAATCATCACTAAAGAACCTTTAAGGACATAATAAAAAGACAATTAAAATGTTCAAAGGAGGAAAATGCAGTTTCTTTAAGGAGTCCAACTCACAAAGACTGGAACTTTTGGCAAGCCTCATTATGTTTGTTTTATCACCATATTGACATGTATAGAACCAGGAGAAAAAAAGATATTGAATCTGGTATTTGGTAAACAGAGTGAGAAGGCCTTTTTCAATCTTGCATCAAAATATGTGTATCCTGTATAGTATTGATATAGTCAACGAGGTATTCATAATCAGGGCTACTTATCAAGGAATAGATCAAATGGCAATCTGTTCTTCATAATCTAAAGACAGTAGACATTCACCTTTGATCCTCACTGGATTTTCTAATGACTTCAGGATCACATCTCCTCATTTCTCTATTGCAATCAGGGCTAGCATCAAGGAAGTCACCCATTTCAAGAATCAACAGAATTTGTGCGTATTTTGTTGATTCATCTGACTGAACTGTAGACTAGATCTTCCATTAACAAGTACAGGGTTTCTAAAAGGAAAACCATGTATAGATTATACAATAGGACTGCAGGAACTGCAGGATGATTACCCACAATTTCACTTATCTGCTGCCTGCCTGAAAATATTAAATACCACCCCCTGAAATGTGCGTTTCCAAAGCGTATTACCAGAACTGGCCACTAGAGGGAACCGGAGACTATGCTCTATATAGCACTTCTATACCCACACTTTTCGGTATCTGTGTCTTGGAACCGATCCCATGGATACCACAGTCCTACTCTACCTAACACTTAACACTCGAGTCTTTCTCTGTTTATTCCAGAGAATGAAAATGTAACTTTTTGGATTAACTCTCCAAGAACCCCCCACATAGCCATGCAGGGGTGGAGAAGGGGTGGATCTGGGTGTTACGCTTGAAAAAGTTACTCTTCTCAGTTCTTGTTTACTGCAAGTAGTGTATCTTTATTTCAGAAAGGCTTTTAGCAAATGAATGTTCTTGTGGGTAAGGCAGTAAAATGTGGTCTAAGCAATGCAACTGCTTTGTGGATCTATAACTGGTTGATACACTGTAGCTAAAGAGTGCTCACCAATGGTTCTCCCTCATCTTGGAGAGACAAATCAATGAGGTGTCATGGGTGTTCTTCAACGTCTGTATAAATCAATAGGTGAAGGAGTAGATATCCTGAACAGAACTCAAGTCTTGAAATGTCAGTCTCTCCTGTTCTTTCTTCACCACTTCATCTAGGGTTCCTCCAATTCTGGATTGACTTCAGTGACCAATCTCTTCCTACTCTCTGAGAATTAGTGCTTAGAAAAGCGATGGCCATAAGGGGAGTAATTTCTACTACATACTCTTCTCCCAAAAGACTGTGGGTGGTTTGAGTGGAAACCGTGCCTCTTCTGTTTGCAAATTGCATCCATACACAGGAACAGCGTTAAAGTCATCCTTCTCTCCCTTTCCTACTGTTCTAGGTTATGATACTCTGCAGTGGAACAGCCTAAGATAACTCTAGCATCTAAATTACCACAAACACTGACTTTCTCAGAGACTTGAATTACATTTTTGGACTATAACTCTCAGAAAAGTAACTTTTCAAAGTGGCAGCTCATATTACACAATGTGGCAGGTACAACTCATGCAATTATACTTCATAAACATGTGCTTTTCTGCTTATATATGCACATACAGTGACAGAATTGTTGTATAGGTAGCGGTAAGTACAATTGAATTCTACTCTACTGTTGTACTCACTTCTGCCAGCTGAAAAATAATGCAAGGTTCCATGACCCCTGTTCTTTTGTGTAGCTATTTACTCCAAAATAAACACTAAACACTAAAAATTAGCCATCTGGCAGCCAACATAATGCTCTGTCAGTTTATCACACCTTTCTTTCCTTTTATGCTGCTATCCCTATTCCAAAGGATTTTTGAAACACACAATTGCTTCTGGTTAGAGAAGTGTGGTATTTGAACAGAGCTAGGGAGCTACCTTGTGGAGTTTTGTGAGAAGGAAAAGGAGTAACCCCAGACACACAAAGGTTGTGGTCCTTAAAGGAATTGCTGAGCCCCCAAACAAGCAAAGAATTACACCTTGACTTTGCTATACTACCAGTTGAACATTTTATCAAAGTTAAAATGTTTCAGGAAAGGGCAAAATAGAGTATGATTGGTATGATTCAGGGGTGCATACTCTGTAGGCCAAGGGCCACATATGATTCCCTAAAAGTGTGGGGCCCCAAGAGTGCCTTCACCCATCACCAAATTCTTTGCCCATGACTTTTCTCCACCAATTTCATTCAGATTGCTCTTTCTTAACTGCTGCTAGCAATAGGAAGAGAACTATGCCTGTCAGGATATCTGGACTTGCCATTTCACCCGCAGCAATTGTGTCTTTCTCTGTGTTTGTGTCCATGCATGTGTGCACTCAGCCCCAGAATTAAATACAGCCTGTGCAACTAAATATGTTGTGTGTCTCTGGTACAATAAGACAAAGGTAAAATAAAATAAGGAACATGAAATCAGACAGAGTAACAGAGTATCAGACAGGGGCATGTGCATGGATCAAGTAAAAGAAAATAGTATTTGGGTCTAAAAATTTAGACTGCAGGCCATCCCTGCTTATTGCAGTTAAGAAACATCCAGGAGGAACCACTGGCCCCATTGCTAGTATTCTTGCCATGTTTCTTTTCACACAAGGTGCAAATCAGCTGCTTTACCTTCAAAGTTGCCATCTTGAATTCTAACTTAGGTTGTACTGAGAAGCAAGTCTGATAAGCTAATTTGTCACCAATTCAACCCATGATTGTTTCAGTCTTTTGCACAATTATTGGGGGTTATAAGCTCCACTGGCTTTGGAGTAAACCAAATGAGTGAATTATACGTTAGAAAGAAATGGAAATACAGCTCACAAGTAAACATTCACAGAATCTGTTTCCTAATTTGCAGCATTCCTATCAGTCTCATTTTTGTCTCTTACCCACTAAAAGGAACAAATAGTCTTTGTTACCATAATAAAGAGTAATAAAGGGCTCATTAAAGGCACAATCATTGTCAAATGTCATTGAGTTTATCTGACATTAATCCATGGCTTAGACATCTAGCTGCTGCTGTTTTTGCTGTAAAAATGGATTTCCTGAAGGACTGTTTAATGATATAGCAGCAATGCTTGTAGAGAATAATAAGTTCTCAAGGTTTGGCTGACAGCTGGCCTGCTGAAGCCATGCCATAACATCATCTTCTCCAGGTACATCAGACATAAGACCTCTCTCTCCACATCCCCTAGGAAGATCGTGCTCTTACGCAAGCATCATTGGCTGGAGGACTGCACTTGCCCAAGTGGGAAGCACCATGAGCTCTAACATGGCACCTTCTTTCCTCAATCCCTACACCACCTGCCACACAACTGGTAGATTCTTCCTCCTGCATTTCCTGGAATCCTGTTTAATGATATAGTGACAACTCTTGTCAAGATGCTTAACAAAACAATGGCAACACTTGTCAGGAACAGATGGTTGTCAAGATTGCCTGATGAATGAAAATATGAGCTTGAAAAGGTCTGTGTGGGTGCATGCATGCATGCCCATAACTAAGCTCAGAAAAGTTACTATTTTGAGCAACAGTCCCCAGGATCTTTCAGATAAGAACATGTCATGTGGCTGGGGTGTACATTTACCCAAATTAAAAGTGTTAGAACTAATGATGGGAAAATTACATTTTTCTACTGCAGTTCATGTAATACCCCAACAAACAATGGCCATACTGGATATTCTGGGAGTTGCAGTCCAAAAAGTCACTTCCCAAACTCTTGTATATGCCCATCTCTGCAACCATAACTATAGCTGTACAGATTTTGTTTTTTTTTATCCTACCCAGCAACACTCTGCATGAAAATTATGTACATTCTGTTTGAGATTTGAAATGTCCATGCAAATAATGAAAGCAGGCCCTTTGCAACCCACTTTTCTTGCATCATTTCTTTCACCAGGCTAATTAAAATTGGGACTGGCAGTGAAGACTTTTTAATGTCCTAGATGCAGTCAACTCTTAGAGGCATCAAGAATTTGGAAGGAAATTTATTATTTATTCCTATTACAGTCAATCACTGTTCTTTATGTATACACCAGAAGACACAGCAGGTGCCCTGAATAACTTATAGTCCCAGGGAGTTTCAAACAGTGCTATAGCAAGCACATTTAAATCAAGGAGAGGATGTATCAAAACATCCCAGGATGTGAGAAAGGCAGATTGCATGAATTCTGGCACTCACTTTTGTCAAGTCCTAGGGTAGTATCATCAGGGTTCTGGCCTAAAAAAACAAAAAACTCAGCAGTGCAGTTTCCTTTTCCTCAAGGAGAATGGACAAGAAAGTGAAAACACTATGAAAAACAGGCAGTTCTTTCAGTGGTTCTTAGCACTGTCAGTCAACACAAAGAGAAACCATGAACCACTGATTCCCAACCTTGGGTAACCCAGGTATTCTCAGAGTGCAACTCTCAGAAACCCCAGCCAGCATAGCAGGTAGTGAAGGCTTCTGGGAAGCCTTCACTGTAGTTCAGCAACACTTGGGTTACCCAAGATTTGAAACCACTGCTGTAAACCATCCACATGGCATTGATTTGGAAGTGTCAAGTATGTTTTCAGGATGAAATCCCAAAGCTGGCTTATTTGCATATGCTTTGTGGATGGGCAGAAACAATGTAAATACTTGTCTGTCTTTGTTGGTGTCTAACAACCACGTGTAGTGTACTTCTGCATAGGTGATTCAGGTTTGTATTAGAAGACATCCAAATTCTGGCTGAGGCCCCGACAAGATTTCAGGCCCTGGTTATAGAGAGAGAGTGATTACAAGGCTGGAGGGCTCACAACCAGAGTTTCAAAGGAATTAGTTACATATAACTAGTAATGTTTAATTAATTCATTTACTCCACTAGCAAAAATGTGATTAAGTTACCTTATGATTAGAAATGGGCATGAACCACTGGTTTGGCAGTTCATGCCACTTTGGCGCTTTGGGTGCACAACTGTTCTGCAAGTGCCCTGGCTTCCCAGCTTCACCTCCTCCGGCAGGTTCCCACTCAGAGGCAGCGGCATGGCTTCCCATTCCTGCATCCTCCGGAGGGTGCCATGCTGGGAGGCGATGCTGGGAAGCCATGTTGCTGTCCCTGAGGGGGTGCCTGCCAGAGGAGAGAGGGCTGGGAAGCTGTACTCCTGCCTCTGAGCAAGCACCTGCTGGAGGAAGCAGGGCTGGGAAGCCAAAGCACCTGTGGAACAGCTGTGTGCCCAAAGCACTGAACTGGCACAAACCGTCAAACCATCTCTAATCATGCTCATTTGTGCTATGTCTCAAACCTGCTGTGCTGTGGCTGTTGAAAGAATGATGACATGGATAAAAGGAAATGTATGTTGTAGCCAAGGCCAGTAGTTTATGGCATTCAAAAAGTCTTTTTAAAAAGTCACTTAAAATAATTGCTATCTATTTTAATTAGTTTTTAAGAGATGAGAAAGGGGTAGTTTTAAAGTTTCCTGCCTACAATGTGGATTATTTTTTTGGGGGGGGGGCTTGGAACGATAACTAATTTTTAATAACTAGTTAACTAAGTTATAATAACCAATTTCTAAAGTCAGAGAGGAAATGAGGATAACAGGAATGATATATATTCCTTCTGTGACAAAGTATTGTCAGCTTGCACACATTACTTCCAAAAAAATGAGTATAATCTAACCTATACTAGTCATTGGTTGAAATCCTAGTTGTGTAAGACCTGCAGTGTAAGGCTGATGACATCATCAACCAGGGCAATTTTTTAGACATTAAACATTTCCTCCTTCTATCCCATGTAATCCCTTCCATTATTGGGAAGCCATGGGAGCAGTGGATGGGAGGAGGAAGTCTTTAATTATTGAACATGGCCACCATTGGGATGTCTTTACCCAGCCAGTTGGGAGTCATAGTCCAAAAATGTAACTCATTTTAAGAAAAGATACTGGAGGCTAGAACTGCAGGTGGTATAAATGTATAGTATTCTATGGGTCAGTCAAAAGCTAGCCCTACTGACAGTCTATTCCTGGCACAAAATTGACAATTTTAATGTGTATCGGCCAAAATATTTGCATTTTATGCATAATCACCCAATTTAACAATTGTTGAAATTTCACAACTTGCTCCAAATTAGGTGAGTGCTTGTTTGTTTAAGAAGCTGGAGAAGTAGATCAGTTATTTACACCTGTTGTTTACACAACAAACAGCTATTAATCTCATGCCATTACTGTATAAGGGAAGAGGAAAAGTAACTACTTATATTTTGTGCAAATTATATGAACCGTGAAAGCTGGGAGTGAGCATACTGAGATCCTGTATTGTAAGTGTCACCACAACAGACATAACAAGCATTGGGTTTTCTAACCAAAGGCATAGGATTTCCCAGTAATATAACATAGTAAAGGATCACTCTGATATCAAGCTTAAATTAATTTCTTTAGTATAAAATATTTTGCACTATAGAGCAGGAATCAAACAAGTGTAGAAGGCAAGAACAGAAGCAAAGCATTAAAAACAAACAAACATAGCTTCATGCAGATTCAACTCTCCCTGTTTACTAGATCAGTGACTTCAGACTCTTGTCAGGCAACCATCAAACTGCCTGTGTTCTCTGTGTTTCATGTAGTTTATATATCTTTCCCGGAGGGCACAAATGTCTGGTGTAAGGAGCTTAATATCTGGAGTTCTTAACTAAGGCAGTATCAAGCATTACATTGTTCTTTTTACTGGCCAAAATCCTATGTGATAAAAACACAGCAGAAGTTTCCATGGCAAATTCTCCCAAGTTAAGAAGTTAGCATAGGCATAGGCTGTTGCACACCAGGTTGTGTCACTTGGCATATGACAGCATATGCCCATGCTAATTCCTGCCAAGATTTATGCTGATTGTGTTCCTCCAGAGGGCCCAAGTAACAGAATGTTGACCATTCATTGGCAAACTACAATAATGTATACCAATGACATACATAAGGTATGTTCCTGTTTGATGTAAAAGATGCCCCAAGCAGACTTCATAGAGTAGAGTATTGACAACTTCAAGTGGAAATGTTGCTTGTGTCATAGGGCTTTTCTTTGACAGACACTCAAAGTTGAAGTGTTATCTGTACTGTGTAGAAACATCCTTATCTTTAGTTGCATGTGTGTGAAGGTCCAGCAAACTTCTGCAGCCTTTTCTGCAGCATTTATCAACAACCAAAATGAGAAAATATAAGTGACAGTACACCACTGATGTAAACAATGAAGAGGTATGGGACAACTCACAGGAAGATTCTCTTAGCACTGCAATAGAGCTCAGCTGCTTCAGAATGACAACAAGGTTGGACATCTTTGCTGGTCCTAGGCACTCCATTCTCTCCATCTGCACTTGGGTCTTGAAGACCAAGGGAGTGTGTGAGTCCATGGAGGGTCAAGTGTAAGCAAGGACATTTTGTGATAATAGACAACATCATTTCTGATTTAATAGCAGATACGTTAAGACATCAGCCTTAGTTTCCAGTTTCCTCACTTTGTGGATCTAACCCTCTTAACTCCGTTCTTAAATTGGCAGACATTTTAAAAAAACTCTTTGAATACATTATCTTGCGAGAACTAGTTCTTGCAGAAGACAATCCTCTTCAAGATCTGGTGTATTTATATCCCCAATCCAGTGTTCCAAATATTGAGCAGCATATGGTTTTTAAATAGTCTTGCGTTTTAAATAGTCTTGCCTCAATAAAGCCTAAGTCCACATCTTGAGTGTTCAAGTTCAACATCATCTTATATATTTGACAAAATGGAAATAATTTTGTGTTATTGTTACATGCTGTCAAGTCGCTTCTAAATTATGGCAACCCTATGAATGGGCAATCTCCAAAATGTCCTGTCCTCAGCTGCCCTGCTCAGTTCTTGTAAACTCAAGCCTGTGGCTTCCTTGATGGAATCGGTCCATCTCATATTTGGTCTCAGATTTAGAAGCTAGGTTATACACACAGATACTTGTCGTAGGTTATACACACAGATACTGTATTGCCTGTTTCAACACGTTGCTTATGCCAACACTCCAAGACAAATCCCCTGAATTTTGAACAGTAAAATCAGAATATGGAGGCTTAACTTCTCTTTGTAATAATAGGTTTGGAGGGCTCACTAAGGAAAGACAAGGGACACACAAAACAGCTAAACACTCCCTATAAACTACTGTGAAAAACTATAATAAACCTAATATCATTTGGTAGGTCACTCTGGGAAGGTCACAACAGTGACAATAACATAAAATAAAATAGCATAGACATGATCAAAAGTGCAATTAAAATTAAAGTTAACATAACATTTTAAAACAGGTGGCAGTTAAATATGATAGGCTGACAAAATCAGTGACTCTTCAGATGGTGTGTTTTGAAAAGCCTGCTGAAATAAAAAGGTTTTGAGAGACTTGTAAACATCAACAGGCAAAGAACCATGCAGATTTGAGGTGGCAGCTCATACCAAAGCCTAGGAGCAACTTCCGAGAAGGCCCAGTTCCTTGTTCTCTCCCTCTGGGCCTTCCTTCCTATATGGGTAGGACAGGCAGTCCTTGTTGGAAGGAGGTGTTCTGCCATGTACTGAGGTCCCAAACAGTTTAGGGCTTTATAGGTCAAAACCAGCACCTTGAAGCTGATATGGAAACAAACTGGTAACCAATGCAAGGTGGCCAGAATTGGGGAGAAATGATTATCTTTATTAACTCCTCTCACTAGCCTAGCTGCCATATTGTGGACCTGTTGAAGTTTCCATATGCATTGCAACAATCTATTCTTGAGATTACCAGTGCATGGACCAACATGGCAAGAGACCCGGTGTCAAGGTAGGGACACAGCTGCACAATCCACCTGAGATGGAAATAGGCAGAATGAACCATAGACATTATCTGGATGTCCAGCAACAGCACTGGATCCAGAAGGATGCCCAAGATGAAAACCCAAAGGTAGCAGGAGCCCCCATCTAGAGGACCTCCATCTTGTCCGAGTTCAGTTTCACTCTGTTCATCCTCATTCAGTCCAGGACTGCAGTCAGGCAGTGCTCAAGGGATAGGACAGCATCCACTGCAGAAGGGTGGAAGGAGAGATAGAGTTGGATGCTGTCGCGCACCCCCAGTGTCCCTAGTTTGTTTCCCTCAAACCCAGGTCCCACCTTTGGGCACGACGTTCTTAATTCTCCATACACCAACTGCCACCAGTGGATCTTTATCCACACTTTACCAATAATGTTGTCTGGACACGTGTTGTCAAATATAACTGATTATTTATTGTTTAGTTGTAGAATCACATAAGTATTTTAATAGATGTTGTATTGTGTTGTACTCATTACTTGGACATTAGACACGCTTCTTTATTGGTAGTACTTTTCATATAAATCACTGTGAATCACTGGAATACTATTAGATTTTGTCTATTTATTTCACTTCTATCTTTTATCTATTCTTTAATTCATACACCAACTATACCACTCCAACTTTCCAATCTCTCCCATAAAAACCCCCCAAAACCTCCTCTCTCAGTTACCAACTGTCTCTCTGACCCCGCCCTCCTGTCCTCCCATAGGCTCCAGCTCTAGAGCTATACATGACGGACAGGTGGGACATGGGCATTCCGCCACATACCTCCCCCCTTGGAAAGTTTGTTTCATGGGGTAAAACTTATGGTAGTTTACCCTCATGAACAACGTAGGCTTTTTCTTAACAATATTTCTACCATTTTTTTTTCAATGCAATTCTCATTTACACATTTGCAATGTATACTTACTCTATACTTACTCTTTTACTTAGTTGAAAGCATATTATTCTTATTACTTTATATTCAAATAACATTAATCAACATTTTTATTACTTACAAACCACTTCAGTCACTTTTATTCTTACTTATCATTAGTTCATCTATAAATTGCATTTTTATTTATTTCATATACATATACTCTTAGAATATTTATTTAGAACAATTTTAATACCATTACAAGTTACATTTTCTTTGTTTCCATCAGTCATTCTTCTGGTCTTCTTGATAAGGCGTCCTTGGCTACCACAGTTTGAGTCCCTTAGACTCTGGATCCACAAAGTCACAGTCTTGTAGGGGTATGGCCCACCTCATCAACTTCTTATTGTTCTGACAGTCCGCAACCACAGCCATGGGGAATGGTCTGTGCATGGAACAAAATGTCTTCCCCATATGTACGGTCCGAGCTTCCGCAAAGACCATACAATCGCCAGACACTCACGGTATATGATGGACAGGTGTCTCTCGCCAGCCTGCAGCTTCTTGCTCAGGAATGTCACCGGATGAAGGTCCCCGTTGTCATCCTCCTGGCTCAGCCCGGCTCGCAGTCCGATGTGGGATGCCTCTGTGTAGACGGTGCTCCCTCGCTGGAAATCTGGTTCTCTCAGGGCAGGACCGGTCATCAGCGCAGTCTCCAACCTCTCGAAGGTCTCTTCACAGTTGCTCGACCACAGGATCTCGTCAGCTTTTCTTTTATGGGTTAGGTCCAATAAAGGGGTGGCTATTTCACTAAAATTTTGGATAAATCGTCTATAATAGCCAACTAACCCTAAGAAAGATCTGATTTTTTCCTTCAACATCTCATCCAGTTCTTGGCGAACCTTGGTTACATATGGCCCTGTGACTCTGTATGGAGTGACAGCTTGAGGGGGTGCATCTCCAGTATCAATTTTGTGCACCACTCCCTTTGCTACACCTGGCTTATTGGAGAAGACCTGCTTGTATTTTATTAGCAAGGCTCTTGCTTCCAGTTTCCGCTCTGGGTTTAGTGTGTCACAGATCTTTACATCTTCTGGGTTATATTGGGGTTCGCCTCGCCCTTCCCAATATGGCAATTCATGTTTCTCATTGTCAGCTTCTTTTATGGCATATAGGACAATATTTTCTTTTCTATGGTACGGTTTAATCGTGTTTACATGTACTACTCTTCGACCTTCCTCTCCTTCCTCCTGAATTATGTAATTCACCTCACTCATCTTGGAGATTATTCTAAAAGGACCTGCCCAATTTAACTGCAGTTTGTTCCCCTTAATAGGTTTCAGCATCAGGACTTCATCTCCAGGACTGAATGATCTTTCTCTGGCCTTTTTGTCATACCATAGCTTCTGTTTGCCTTGCTGCCTCAGCAAGTTTTCTGAAGCTAACTTCAGCAATTGCTGCAAGGAGTTCATCAGGGTATCTAGGTACTGGATCACAGTTTCAGGATCTTGTTCCCTCTGCTCTTCCCAATTTAGTCTTAGTAGATCAAGGGGTCCCTTCACTTTTCTCCCAAATAACAATTCAAAAGGACTGAATCCAGTGCTTTCCTGGGGTACAGACCTATACGCGTATAATAAGGGTTGTAATCTCTGATCCCAATCATTGGGATTTGCTGCTGTATATGTTCTGATCATTTGCATTAGGGTCCCATTAAATTTTTCCCTGCTAGTTACTGTAGGGAATGGTCCCACAATGTCCAGGCCTATGCATTGAGATGGGGTAGATATGATTGGTAAAGGGCCCAATTTTGCTTTAGCTTTATCCTTGCCCGTACCCTGCCTTTGCCATACATCACCTATTAGACAGTATGATTGTATTTGCTTCCCCATTCCTGGCCAGTAGAAATTCTGAGCTATTCTCTGCTTTGTGTGTATGATTCCTAAATGAGCATTATGTTCTTTCTCCATAATCCTTTCCCTGTATTTCAAAGGGATCACCAGTTGTTGTTGAACATTTTCCCCTCCCCTCTGAGGCTTAATTAAGACCTTTCTGTATAACAGGTCTTTTGCCACACAGAACTCTTCAGGGCTTTCCGGGGTTAGTGTTCCTTCTCTGGCTGGCTCAAAGCATTGTTGTAGCGTAGAATCTTGTCTTTGCTCTTGTTTAAAAGCATTTTCCTGAGGATTTCTTATAACTACCACCTCAGCTGTTATATTGTCTTCCTCTCCTCCTATAATTTCATTAGGGATCTCACAATTTTCTTCAGGTTTTGCTCTTTTTTCTATCTGGGAGCGAGTAGTGATTAAAACACTCTTTACATGCTCAGATAGATCTAATCCAATCAAACATGGAGCAGGAATTTGATTCGTGAGGGCTACCTTCCACACTCCAGTCCACCCTTGATATTTCATTGGTATTTGAGCCATAGGTAGAGTAATTAATTCTTTCCCAATCCCTTTTATGGTTATGTATTCATTTCTTACTATATTTTTCTGAGGGATAATATCAGGATGACACAAAGTCACCTGTGAGCAGGAGTCTCTCACCGCTAGATATTTTGTATTATTTATATAAATGGGTTCCCCAGAACACCGAAACAATTCTTGGTTATTTTCAATATAAAAGCATTGGACAATGTTGGCTAATGGCAGCTGTTTTTCCTGGCCCTCTGCCACCTCTGTTTCAGCGCCACTTTCAATTGCCTCAACTGTCTTTCCCTGCTGTTGTACATAGTACACTTTCCTGGGTACATTTCCACCTCCTTTCTGTGGAACCTCTTTATTCTTTAAGGTTTGGCATTGGGAAATGAAGTGCCCTGGTTTCCCACAGCCATAACACAATTTTGGACCCCTTTGTTCAAAGAGAGGGGGCTTTTCTCCCTTCCCTTCAAAGCTTTGTTTCATCTGTTGATTCTGCTCTGAGGGTTTGCTTCTAAAACGGCCTCCAGTATTCTGATAGTTCTTGTGGTAATCTCTGGGTTCTTTTCTTCTTTCCTCCCAGCTGTTACCTCCAAGTTTTATCTCAGAATAGTTTGGGTTTCGTATTTGTGAGATAAAATCAGCTTCTTCACTCGCCTGTCGAACCGATCTGGGCTTTTTATCCCTGACCAAATACCTTAGTTCTCCTGGTAGAACTGAATAGAATTGTTCTAGCCCTATAATATCTTTCATTTCTTCTAAAGTCTCAACTTTAGCGTGTTCTAGCCACTTCTCCGGACAGGTGGGACATGGGCATTCCGCCACAGATGCCATGTACATATTGATGACAAGAAAATCCAAAACTCTAGGTGACCTCGCCCAACAGTCTCATATAGATATTAAATAGCTATTCAAGAAAGATTCTCTGTGGATCTTTCTTGAATAACAAAACACTAAGGGCTCTGGAGAAGCATAGTGTTTGATCTAGAGAAAAGGTAGACATCTCAGAGCTGTTGGCCTGCAAATCCCATCAGTCCTAGAGAGCTAATGGATTGTGCAAACTCCAGTCCAGCAAACTATAAAAGCTCCAAGTTACTCGCCTCTTTTCTAGTCAAAGATGAAAGAGAACTGCCAAACAATGTAATAATACAGTAACCATCAATTATGTGGAGGTGGAAATACTCAGCCACTTTGCTGAGACAATGGCCACCATATTCTGTAACTGCTAAACCGAACAGAGGAGGATGTTCCCAAGTATATGAACAGTGCAAAAACAACTTGACATGCATGGAAATACTATGAAGGTCCACCAATTACGTATTGAGTTGTCTTTGCCACCCACATTCTATTAATGCAAAAAAGGAGTTAACGAATGTGCAATGACACCACCAGGATATCTTCTTCTGTCCACTACACGCATACACACAACCTCAACACACAGTGCCCTGTTCCACATGCAATCTCCAAGTAGAGCATATGAACTACTTTATAAGCACTCTGTGTTCACAAACAGTGTTGCAGATCATAACATTCCATGGTCAGAACCGAACAGATGGACCTACTTCATTTCACTGCCTGAAAAGCCAACTGTATATGCTGGCTTTGAACCTGAGACTTTTAGATATGCAAAACATGTTCTACCATTTGAGTCACTGTGATGCTCACGATTTTTAATGCAGTCTATCAATGCTGCCTTCCATAAGCAAAGAGACTCAGGTTTTCTTGCCCATTTCTCATTATTTCCAGATGGCATTGACCTCATGTTTTGTTTGCTTCTCAAGTACACTCTTCACAGCTCTTTGGAACTGCAAACACTTCTCTAACACTTGAACTGAGAACAAAAACTATGGTTGTCACTTTGCAGTGTATATGTGTCACTGGTTTTTTTTTAAATTTTATTTTTTTAAATTTCCAAAACAAATACAAGAATACAAAATACTTACTAATACAATCTAAAACACAGTGCACCCCCATACCCACGGGACCCTTTGGAGCAATACTTTTATTACGAACCTCCTTTCCAAAATTGTATTGATTGTTGCTTAGAGGCTTTCCCCTTGCCTTTCACTAATACAAATTCAATAAATCTACCCCAAATAGCATAAAATATTATTTCCCCTCTTTTCATCTTAAGTTCAGTAGTCAATTTATCATTTAACACAATGTCCCATACTTCATTATACCAATCTTCTAATTTAATATCATTTTTATCTTTCCAGAATCTAGCTATTAATATTCTAGCACTTGTCATAAAATTAGAAATCAATTCCTTTGAGCAATAATCAAGTTCTATCTTATCAAAAATTGACAGCAAAGCAATTTTAGAATTAAGTTCGATATCTTTTCCAAATATATCACACATTTCCTTAAAAATCAATTTCCAAAATTTCTGAATCCATTTACACTCCCGCCACATATGATAATACGTGCCAATTTCTTCATCACATTTCCAACAGATCTTAGAATAGTCTGAATTTATTATGTTCAATTTCACCAGAGTCATGTACCACCTTAAACTAATTTTAAAAGTTTTTTCCTTTATTCTTACCGACATTAATCTTAAAACTCTCATCTTCCAAATTTTTGTCCAATGCTCTGTTTTAATTTCTGTCTTTAAATCATGTTCCCAAATTGATTTCAAACCTTCTATTTCAGTCTCTTTTTCCTCTTGTTCCAAAATTAGGTTATAAATTCTACTTACTACTCCCTTCCTCAAAGCATCTTTCTGCATGTCTTCATGTGATGATAGAAATTGTTCATACTTAGTACATTCTCTACATTTGCCATTAGTCTTCATTCATTTGTCCAGCTATCTAATTGGATATAATTATACCATGATATTTTATTAGTTTGAAGTTTAACTATAATCTGATCCTTCGATCTCATTTTAATCATCCAATCCTTCAATCTGGCAACTTTTTTATCCTTAAACAAATCAGCTAAACCCTTCAAGTATGCTGGAAAATTTTCTATTTCGGTCACTAATTTTAGTGGTGAAGTAAAGGGACATAATTTCTTTTTATATCTGTTCCAGACATTTAACATGTTTCTTAAAAAAGGGTTGTTCACCTGATTTATTGTATTTCTTTTTACTACATTAAACAAATATTTTTCAATATTCCCATTTATTTCTGAGAATTCCATATCCCACCAAATTAATCTTCCTTTGTTATATATAATATCTCCAATAGATCTTAGTTGATTCACTATATAATAATTTTTTATATTAGGAATACCTAAACCTCCATTTTTTTGAGCCTTATACCAATATCTTTTCTTTATTCTTGATTTTTTACCTTGATTACAAAATCCATTAATTAATCCCTGCCAATACTTAAAATCTTCTTCTTCTAATTGTATTGGGAGCATCCAGAATAAAAAAGCATTTTTTGGTAATATTTTCATTTTGATCATAGCGATTCTCCCAAACCACGATAGTTTCAATTTAGAATGCTCCTACAATTTATCTTTAATATCACTTTTTAATTTGTTAAAATTTTGCTTCTTTAATTTTTGAGTCACTTTAACTATATTTATACCTAAATATTTAATATAATTACACATTTTAAAACCATATTTATTTACAAACGTTTCTTGTTCATATGTATTGTAATTAAAAATCATTATTTTTGTTTTTTGCCAGTTAATAGTTAATCCTGTTATTTCCCCAAATTTTTCTAAATGATTTTTAGTTTTAGCCATACTTTCTAATGGGTTTTTAATAGTTAATAATGAATAATCAGCAAATAAATTAATCTTACTTGTATCATTTTTACCTAATCCTTTAATTAATTCATCATTTCTTATTGCATTGGCTAACAGTTCTATAATCATACAAAACAATATTGGTGAAAGTGGACAGCATTGTCTTGTACCTCAGCCTAGAAAAATCTGCTCTGTTAAACCATCATTAACTATTACTTCTGAAGTATTATCTGAATATAATTGATCTATAACCCCAATAAATCTTCTACCAAATCCCCAGCCCTTTATAAGCAGCTTTAATGTTGGCCATTCCACACAATCAAAGGCCTTAAATATGTCTAGTGATAAAACAGTTGCCTTTGTTTTTTCCTTTTCTACCTCATAGATAATGTTCAAAACTCAGCTAGTTAAATTATCCATTTGTCTTCCCTTTATAAAGCCACATTGATCCTCTTTAATATAATTTGTTATAAATTATTTAATCTATTTGCTAATATAGCAGTAAAAATCTTAGCATCTTGATTTATTAGAGATATAGGTCTATAAGATCCCGGATCTGTTAGATCCTTGTTGGGTTTTGGAATAAGAATCGTTAATGAGTGTCTCCAAGAAGGTGGCATTGTCTCTCCTTCCAATATTTTATTATAAAACATTTTTAGCTTAGGTATCAAAATGGAACTAAGATGTTTATAATATTCTGGACCCAATCCATCAGGGCCTGGTGTTTTACCATTTCTCAGTTTTTTAATGACTTCAGCAATTTCTTCTTCTTTAATCTCTTCTTCTAATATTCTTTTATCACATTCCAATAATTTAGTTTTTAAATTCTCATTTATATAATTATCTATATCCTCTTTCAGTACATTGTTTCCTTTATATAATTTCTGATAAAATTTTTGAAAAATCTTCAATCTATCTCTTTCTAAAAAAAACTTGCTTTCCAAATTTCTCAATTCTTCTTCGTTTTTTCACGTTTATCTCCTTAATTTTTTTCAGTTTACAGGATTGCTTATTGTTATTCCTCTTGAATTTGCTTTCATCGTGTCCCACAACAGGCCTAATTTCGTACCTGCTGCTTCATTTATTGTCCATAATTCTAACCATTCTTTCTTTATCTTTTCTATTACCTCTGGGTACTGGAAAATGTTAATATCCATTCTCCATCTTTTAGAGTCTTTATAATCTTTTTTAATCTCAGTCTCCATTGACATCAAAGCATGATCTGTTATTTTTATAGAATTAATCTCAGTATTAACTATTTTAGGAATTAAATCTTGAGATGTGAATATGAAATCTATTCTGGAATAACTATTATATACTGCTGAAAAATAAGTATATCTTCTTTCATCACCTTTCATTACCCTCCAAATATCTTTCAAGTGGATATTTTTTACCTTCTAGCTCAATATTGTATTTCTTTGGAGAACATCATTCCGATCATAAAAAGTTTTATCCTTTATCTTATCCATAACCATATTGAAATCCCCTGCCAAAATAATATAACCCTTCTTTACCTTCTCCATTTCTTTAATAACTGTGTCATAAAAATCTCCTTGTTTATTATTAGGTGTGTAAACATTAACCAAAGTATATTCTTCCAAACCCATTTTACCCTGTATTATTATAAATCTACCATTACAATCTTTTACTACCTGTTTCACTGTAAATGCAGAATTTTAAAAAATTATGATTGCCACACTTCTAGATTTAGACGTTCCAAAGTTTTTTCATAAATGTCTATATTATTCATCTTAAGTTCATTGACTCCATCTTCTGATTGATGAGTCTCTTGCAAAAAGGCAATGTCCACCTTATTTTTCTTCAATAATGCTTCTATTCTTCTTCTTTTCACTATTGATCCCAGGCCTTTCACATTTAACGTGGCTAGTCTTATTCTCTTGTCCATTTCAGTTCAAAGTCTCTCCTCCTAACAGGCCCTGTGTGCAACCTATCCCCCCAACAAACAAACAAAAATACACTAAAAATTAAACTCAACATAACCCAAACATATAATGCTTTACCCCTAACAACCCACTGAACATTTATCTTTTTTCCCACCCCACCATATTCCCCCACTATAACTACTAGCAAGGGCACAAGGTGGGGGGGGGGCGCGCCACTATTCTCCAGCAGAACTGCAACCAGAACCTCGCCTCTGCTCTTTTTATCAAATTTTCGCATTTCTTCTTAATTTTTGATAACACTGAAGCCCCCTTCTCCATCCCCTCTCTCCCCTGTAATTATAAGTAAACAAACAATTAAATCCAGAATTATTAATAATTTTGGTTTTATTATTACTGTTGCTAACTATTATTAATATAATTAGTATAGTTAATACTAAAAACTAGAAAGAAAGAAAGTGAAAAAATCGATATAAATAAATGAAGGAAAGAGAGAAGAAAAGTAAAAGTAAAAAAAATTAAAATATTTAGAAGGGGGGGAGACAACAAGTGGTCCGTCTTCTAACCCTTCAGGAATCTGGTCCTTTCTGCTTCAACTTTCTGTTTTTTTTGCTTGAAGTCGGAGTTAACTCCTGACCTCCATCTTCCTACTGCCAGAGTTTCCACACCTTCAACAGGTCTTTACCTTCTTCACATGAGTAGATTTTAAACAGAACTTGATCTTTCCAAATTTTCAAAAAAACAGGATGACCCCAAAGGTATTTGAGATTATTTTTGATCAATACTGCTGTAACAGGCTTCATAGATTTTCTCCAATTTAAAGAATCACTGCTTAAATCTTGAAAAATCTGCAGCTTAGTGCCTCTGTAGACCAGCTGGTCTTGTTTTTGTTTAATTTCTCTCATAAATTGTTCTTTCTTTGTATAATTAAAAAACTTAACCAGTCTTGTCCTTGGTCTTTTGGGATTACCAACAAAATGAGCTCTTTCTATGTCCTGTTCATCTAAGTGTTGTGTGCCCATTATGGAGTTAACCCACATTATAATCTCTTTTTTGAGGTCTTGTTCATGTTGCAATTGAAAATTCATTATTTTAATGTTGGACCTTCTGGAATTGTCTTCCAGATAAATCAGCTTTTTGTTTCGCTGATTCTCTCAACCAACCTGCTTATCTTAGTCTCATTTGCTTCTGCCCTGTCTCCCACTTCCTTAACTTTCTGTTTGACAATTTTCAACTCCGGTGTCATTCCTACGACTTGACCTTGAAGTTTATTAATGCTCATTTCAATAGACTTGGCTCGTCTCGCTGCTTGCTCAAACTCCTGACTCATTTTACAGGACATTTCCTTCACAACCCGTGTCAGTTCATCTATTGCTTCTTGCTTATCTACAGCTTGGGATGGTGAGACTTTGTTCTCTGACTCTTTTTTTTCTAATGCAGCCTCCACCCTCCTCAAGCATTCCAGGCTGCGATCCAATGGCTTGTCAGAAGTTTTATCTAAAGCTTTATCTCTTTATTCTTGTTAAGAATTTTAACAGCCTTGTCCTTCCTCTTTGGCATAGAGAAGAATAATTAGGAATGAATATTATTGTCGGAAGCTCTCATTAGAAGCAGGGCTCTAAAAACTCTAACAACTTATCAGACTCAAAAATGAAAGCAGTATTCCACTCTAAATTAACACAGTTTTTAAAGAGTTTAACTAGATGTACACATTCCTTATCTTTCCCTCCGAAAGTTTATGTAGAAAAAACCAGTCTTCAAAAGTAAGAAACACATTTTAAAAGTTGTTTACCATATCGGCGACGCGGAGGTTTAGTTTTTAGCTGCCCTTTCCTCCCGAGCGGAAGTGACGTCCATATGTCTCACTGTTGAGACAAATCAACAGTCTGCACATGTTGTATTTTATTGCTATAAAATTATAAACTATGCATTTTATAATGTTCTTAAGAGTATCTTTTTGGGAAGGGGCACCCATTAATGGTATGTTTAGTAATCTGTTTTCCAGTTTAGTAGAAAACCTTAAATAAAGTTCATCTGCCCTTGAGACTTAAATGGACTCAATATTTCTGTCTCTGTAGAGAACTTGCAACCTGTCATTCAGCTAGTGTTGCTTACAATATTTATTAAAATAGTGAGTATGACAGAATCGGGGAACCCTGTGAGATCTCAACATAGTTTTCCCATCAAGATCCCTTTGGTAGTCACTCAGCCATATGTTTCACTCCCCATCAAGCCTTTCAGCATTTGAGACTCCAGGGAATTCAATGCACAAAACACAGAAAGCTGCCAACAGGTCCCATAAAAATATTTAAAAATTCAGTATCTTGGATAAGGCTAGGACTGGATTTTAGTGCCACACTTCTCTCTCATTCACCATCCAAACAATTGCTTGAATTGATTTTTGTACTTTATTAGAAGAAGAAGAAGAGAAGGGGGAAAAAGACAATTCAAAAGAATAAAAGTTTTACATCGTTACAAGAAGAGATTGCTTAAAAACTTAGGTGCAAATTTGATTACAGGATTATAGCATTTAAAAGCAGAAACACATCAGCAAATAAACTCTAAAGTACTCACACCTAAGCAGAGACTTAGAATAAATCTGGGTTTCCCTCCATGATTCTAAACTTGGCACATCTTTACAAGATCACAAAGTCCTTGCAATCAGATGGAATGCCTGAATGGTGAGGAGGAGAGGCATTGTCTTCCTCCTGGAATCAATCTCTTCTTTCCCTGAAAGGCTGACATTGAGACTAAGACAAAACTCCCTCTTCCTCAAGTCCCTTTATGCACTTGAATGGGCCATTTGTGGCCTGCAATCACTTAATAACTCTTAATCCCCTTTGATCAATCTAGCAACAAAAGGAATTCTTCATTCTCAGGTGCCTCAGGAAGTAGCTGATTACATTCCCCTCTCGAAGTGTCTTTGATATACAAAAGATAAGCTTACAGTTCCCTATCTGTGTTCTGTCTTTGAAGAGCATCCACACACATGGTGAGATGTCCTTCCTTTGAATTGGCCCAAAGATAGGAGAACAGAACAGAAGATAGGGAGAAGGTGTGAACAGGCTATTTCCAGATGACATTTTGCCATGCAAGTTTAAGTTCCCATGCACTTACAAGCACATAATGTCCAAAAAATGAATTTCATTTTTCATATTCCTTCAAGTTCTTGCTTTCTTCACAGTGAGCTTTACTGGCTTGCTAGTTGTGGGAGTCTGGGAGATGTAGTCTAAAAAGCAAATATTTCCCATAGCTGGTTCATTATTTATAGATACTGAATATTTGCTAGAGCGCATGCTTCTCTAGACACACCAGTGCAATGGGCACTGCAGCCATTGTCCATGAGCTAGTCACTAAGCCAAGGGGATGGCAAGGAATGGGGATGCCTCTCTACTTTCTGTGAGGTTTGGCCTAGCAGAAAAAGGATACAGTCTTTTCTGACCTTCTCTTCTGAGCAATCAGAAAGCAAAGAAAGCCCGTGTTCATTTCCTCATCACAAACAGGAAATGAAAACAAGCTAAATCTGTAAGAGATCAAAAAAAGCTCATATGATGCCAATCAGATATATGTTAACACATCAGGAATATCAGGAATATCAAATTCTAACAATGAGTCCTCTCTGGAAACTACTTTGACACTGATTTAGGAACTTAAACATCATGAGCAGGATTTCTAAAGGTTTTGTGGATGCAGAATGGACAGGTACACCAAATAGCCTGATGGTGACAGCTTAGCCCATTACATCATATTAAAAGACAAAGCCAGTCCCGTAGAAAAACGAAATGTGGAATGCTGGCAACAACGGTTTAACCGCTAGATAAGGCTTGGCCAAGGAAACAGATAGATGGGTTTAAGCTTGGCCAGGTTTGGTCAGGCAGATCTCAACTCTGTATTTTCCTCAGACTCAAACAAAATCCTAGAAGGGGTATGAGATTCGAAAATGTTAATAAAAGCAGACAGGGACTGGATTTTTAGTGTTAATTCTATGTGATGCTCTTTTTGACACACTGAATCCAAGTACCTGCTGTACACAAGTATTGTGTACTTAAATAAATTAACCACTAAGCTTAATCTCTCATCAAGTGCTTTGAACATACTGTAAACTTCTGTTTCATTTCTAGAATTTTCCTCTGTACATTTTTATATCAATATTGTGGGTAAGTCATTTAAAACAGACATTCTCAACCGTGTTTTGGCTACAGCCATAAGCACAATATGAAAGGAATAGAGGCTGAATCAGGATTGTGTAAGTCTCAAAACGAACCTTATAAGGTGATGTGTGAAGAACTGCTCCCAATCTGTGGCCCCTTTCAAATGTGCCAGGCCCCCCCAAGGGGCCATATGGCCCCCATTGAGAATGGCTGATTTAAAGAAATCTATGAAAACTAACTATTTTCAGTTCTGCTTTCGTTGCTATTTTACCAACATTACAAATTTCTGTTATTTATCACTTAAAACATATAGTTTGTAAAGTGTGAGTCACTTCAGTACCACCCTCCCTTCTTTAATCAGGGAGTGCCACAGAAACCGTTCAACTTTTGAAGCTTGTCAATGTTGTCAAAATTTCAGTAGCATTCCTGCTGCAGAAAATGTATAAAAATAATGTATAAAAGCATCAAAAAGTGTATAGATGTATATAAAAAAATCAAAGAGTCTGATGGTCTCTTTACATGCTGCCAAGTCGACTCTTACTTATGGTGACTTTTTCCAGGGTTTTCTAGTTTCAGAAGTGGTTTCTCAGTCTCTTCTGCGGAACTTCAGGACTGCATAACTTGCCTAAAGCCACACAGGCTAACTCTTCTACAAGGCACAGTGGGGAATCAAACTCCCGACCCCTGACTCTGCAGCCAAGTACTCCAATTCACTGAACTATCCTTAAAGACTAAAAATCAAAGTTGTTAGTCTTTGAGGTGATGTGAAACTCTGTTTCTTTTTTTAAATGTACAGTCATGGCCAAAAATATTGGCACCCTTGCAATTCTGTCAGAAAATGCAACTCTTCTCTCAGAAAATTGTTGCAGTTGCAAATGTTTTGGTACTCACATGTTCATTTCTTTGGTTTGCATTGGAACAACACACACACACACACACACACACACACACACACACACACACACAAACAGAGAAGAAAAGTCAAATCTTATACAATCCCACATAGAAACCCAAAAATGCACAGGCCAGAATTATTGGCACCCTTAACTTAATATTTGGTAGCACATCCTTTGGAAAAAAATAACTGAAATCAATTGCTTCCTGTAACCATGAATGAGTTTCTTACACCTCTCTACTGGAATTCTGGACCACTCTTCTTCTGCAAATTGCTCCAGGGTCTTCAGATTTGAAGGATGCCTTCTTCCAACTGCTGTTTTGAGATCTCTCCACAGGTGTTCTATGGGATTGAGATCTGGACTCATTGCTGGCCATTTCAGAACTCTCCAGCGCTTTGTTTGTAACCATTTCTGAGTGCTTTTTGAAGTGTGTTTCAGGTCATTGTCCTGCTGGAAGACCCATGACCTCTGGTGGAGACACAGCTTTCTGAAACTGGCCGCTACGTTGCACCCCAAAATTCTTTGGTAATCATCAGATTTCATGATACCGTTCACACAGTCAAGGCATCCAGTGCCAGAAGCAGCAAAGCAACCTCAAAACATCTTTGAACCTCCACCATGTTTGACTGTAGCGACTGTGTTCTTTTCTTTGAATGCCTCATTTCTTTTTCTGTAAACAGTGCCATTATGTCCTTTACCAAAAAGCTCTACTTTCTCATCTGTCCACAGTATGTTCTCCCAGAAGGATTGTGGTTTTATCACATAAGTTTTGGCATACTCCAGTCTTGCTTTTTTATGCCTTTGTGTCAGCAGTGGTGTCCTCCTGGATCTCCTACCATAGTGTCCCTTTTCATTCAGATGGCAACGGATAGTGCGAGCTGACATTGTTGCACCCTGTGTCTGCAGATCAGCTTGAATTTGTTGGGAAGTTAATTTGGGTTCTGTATCCATCATTCGAACAACCCTTTGTTGTAATTTTTCAGTAATTTTGCTCTTCCGTCCACATCCAGGGAGGTTAGCTACAGTGCCATGGGCTGTAAACCTCTTGAGGATATTGCGCACAGTGGACACAGGAACATTAAGATCTCTGGAGATGGACTTGTAGCCTTGAGATTGTCAATGTTTTTTCCACAATTTTTTCTCTAAAATCCACAGACAACTCTTTACACTTCATTCTTTTCTACATGCTCAGTGTCACACACAACACAAAGGTTGAGTCAATGTTTCTCCATCTTAACTGGTTGCAAGTGTGATTACTATATTGCCCACACCTCTTACTTGTGACAGGTGTGTCTAAATACAAATTATAGGAGCATCACATGCTTGAAAAGCAATTATTTCTTACAATTTAGACAGGGTGCAAATAATTTTGGCCAGTGCATTTTTGAGTTTCTGTGTGGGATTGTATCAGATTTGACTTTTCCTCTCTGTTTTTTTTGTGTTGTTCGAACGCAAACCAAAGAAATGAACATGTGAGTACCAAAACATTTGCAACTGCAACAATTTTCTGAGAGAAGGGTTGCATTTTCTGACAGAATTGCAAGGGTGCCAATATTTTTGGCCATGACTGTATGTGCAGATCTTTAAAAAAAATAAATGTATAAATAAATATGTGTAAATAGGGTGTGCTCTAGGAACAGATGGATTTACGACTATCTCTACAAACAGCCCTGCATAGAATAAAAGCTTTTCTCTTTTTTTGGTGGCACATTTTAGGTTCTGTGTTGCATATATTTGTTTATATCATCTGTATACATAAACCCAGATTTTCCAGGAACTGCTGTGACAGATCAAACAGACTAAAGAGGAAAGTAAAACAGCCACATATGCTGTTTAGCATACAATGCAAGCTGAGTTTGAAAGCAAAGGTGACACTTGATGTGTTCCTACTTAGTGGAGGATTTTAGAAATTAAGACATTGGCAGAAATACCAAGCTGAAGGATGGATGTATTTGGAAAGATTTTTTTTTTAAAGTCTGCTACAGTATGTTGGAAGCTGCACCTCAAATGAAATAACACATTTAGTAGGTTTTTGTTCATCCCCTTAGGTTTTTCCTTTACAATAGGGTTTAGGGCACCTTTCAACGGTTCAACCTGTTTTGGACTACAGGTCTCATAATGTCTCACTATCACCCATACTGATTAGGACTTCTGGGATGAAGTTCAAAACATCGGTGTGACCAATGATTCCCTGTCTCTGTTCTATATGAATGTTTTAGACATCAAAAGAGAAACAGGCATTTGTGAGTTGGACCTAAGACTATAAATTCTCAGTTTCTGCTTCTAATGCTAACAATAACAACACAACAACATTCATACACTTCATTTGATTCCTACAATAAGGGAGTAAAAGTCTTAATATTCTTCCCATTTTTTGCATTTTTTCCTCTTCCCCCCACTTTATGTGGAGAAAAACTGGAAAACATATTGAGCGAAATACCATTCTTCAACAGCTGGGCTCTCAGGATTGACAAAGCACAACCGTGGTTCACTGTGAATTACGCCAATGCTGTTTTTATTTCTCTGTCCCAAGATCAGACCCATTAAGCTTCCCCACCCAATTGACATTTATTTTCTGCTGTCCTGGGTTGCTGATCTCTCCACTATTTACCCATAGTTTTATAACCCGCAGACACATCTGGTTTCTATTTTTGTTAATTTCCTTGCATTTTGGATGGCCTCTATGGCACCCAGAGGATTCCAGGGGATGGGGGGCAAAACCAGTTCCTGATTCTGCCAAGACTATCTAGACCCTTCCTGCTTGATAGTTTTACAGCCCTACATCTTATTCCATATCCAGACAACATTTCTATTGTAGGATAGCAGCTATCAAGATACTTAGTTTTGCCTTGGATCAAAATGTGCTTGCTCTGTAAGTCCCTGAGGAGGTTGGGTGCTATCACAGGTATTTACCGTGCACTGCAGAAAACCCACTTGAGTAGCTAGCTCCACTTACCACATAGAACTAAAATGACATAGAAGCTATTTTTTGTGTGTGGCAACAATGTCATGAAATCAAAGGTCAGGTTGGGCCCTAATATTACTGATATATAAACTAACAGAAGGAAAAAATAATCTGAGATTAATTTGCCATTTGGCCCAGTCAGTTGAGCTAGTATTTTCTTAAGAAGTTGGAGAAGAATTACGTTATACCAGAGCTGCACTATGCACCCTATCACATACTGAAATGGCATCATCAGGAGCATGCCGATCCCCAACTACTTTTCCAGTTACTAGAAGTGTGGCTACATTGCAGAGCCAAATTGGAATTATTTGGTTTGGGATTGATTTGATCAGAAGCCTGTATTATATTTTTAATCAAAGCCAGTGGTCGTGCAGGGACTGCAGAATGTTTTGGGAGTTCACCATTTGCACTAAATCAGATGCAAGTTACTTTCCAGTCTACAGTCCTTCCAGCCTTCTTTCCTGCCAATCCTTTTATAGCAATCAAAACTACAAATGGGACCCCCTTCCTGATCTTACTAAAATGTATGTGCCCCTACAAACAACATGGGATCCCACCTCCTCTCTATAGTTCTCTCCGACTGTTTGCGGAAAGTTCAGCCTCCTCCTTTTTGGGCTCCGCCAGGGAGAAAACAGTCATGGCTTTGAAATGCACAGACACACAGTATTGGGTTTCCCTCCCCCACCTCTCCTTGTGGATCTCTTTCTCCATCTGAAGCACCTTTTCTCTGATAAACTAAAGAGGTCCCTGAAAACCCATTTTCCAATTTAGTGTTTCATACCCCTCTCTCCTTTTTCCTCTTTCTCTTGCCAATTCACTCCTGCACCCTGCTTTGCTGCTTTCATACACACTCACTCAGACAAAACTATACTTGCATACACACTATCCAAACATAACACACACATGCACAGGCAAGAAAGGGGTCTGTCAGGTACCTTCCCATAGTCCCTCCCCATGTGATAAAGGTAGTAAAGGCATCAAGTGCTGTGGTGGCTTCATTTCTCACTTGCCCTTTTTCCCCTCTCTCCCCCCTCCCCCCGCGATCTTCCTGATCTCTTTTCTTTTCTCTCCTCTCTTGCTCCCTCTCTTTTTCCCCAGCTGGTACGAGTACGTCTTCTTTTGCTCTTCCCTCCCTCCTCCTCTACAGACACAGAAAAAAAAGCCCTTTTGAATCCTTCCAGCAATAAAAAAATGTACAAGCCTCAAGGCAGGAGAGAAAAAGGCCACTTTGTGAGCCAAAGGCCCTGGATGGATTTGATTCAACCTTTGCGGCAGTAGGCAGCCAAAATTATTTTGAATTCACCCATTTTATAAGTGGAGCAAATCCCAAGGTATTCAAATATGTAGACGGGCTCTAAGGCTTATCAGACCACTGTTATAGCAGCAGATCAATCCCACTGTCTCCTTAGGCAGAACTTCAGGGCTTCTCCACCCTTTTCCCTTCATCTGGTTGTAACAACTGTGGTGTCACATATATCTTTCCTTCTTTCCCCACAGCAAGGATGGAGGGTGCTGCCTGTTCAAATCAGATCTGCCACAGTTAAATCATGGAAGAGACCTGCAGCTGTAGTACAAGGTGGTAATGCGAGTTGGTGGAATGACTGAATGAGGAAGGGTGTGTGTGTGAGAGGAATTCATCTACAAGAGAGCTGTTTAAGCCACAACAGTAGCCTTGAGGTCACAGTGATTTCTTAGGACCAAGGTGAGTGTTACAAATCACTGAAGTCTGTGTTCCAAGCCCAGAACTTATGAACTTTGGTAATGTCATTCATTGCAAAGCAATTTATGTTTCATATATAACCATGTTTTTAAATTACAGCTCAAGGGCACAGTGCAATCTAGCAAAAGGTAAATCTAAGCCTCACTGGAGCCAAACAGTGCAATTTAATGCTTAAATACTTTTGGCACACTGACTTTTTACTGGATTATGCTAGATAATTAGCAGAAACCCCCAGGTGCTTTATATTTTTTCCTCTGTGAAACTTTCTAGAGATTCAGGGATGGAGTGATTGATTCTAATCAGTCTGTGAATGTGTGGTTCCTTCTAATAGATGCTGCCAGGGATGTTGGCAAATCTTTGGGTCTGAGTCCCAAGTCTGAGTCTGAGTCTTTGGTATCAGGTCCTGAGTCCCAAGCCCCAAGTCCAAGTCTCTATTAAAAATAAGCTTTTTCCCCCCAGAATAAAGGGAGAGGTGGGTGGGTTCCGAATCGTGAGTCAAGTCTGAGTCATTGAAAACAACAACAAGAAAGTTGAGTCCAAGTCGAGTCACTGGTGCGACTTAAGTCTGACTTGATAGTGAGTCCTTCAACTCGAGTCCCCATCCATGAATGCTGTTACAGGAAAAGCAGAAATATCTAAATGGTGGGTCTTGACTTAGGGACTGCATGGACATCCAGATTTGTTTCAGACTATGACTCAATGTTTTGAAAAATGGTCTGCTTCTGCCCTGAACAATTCAGATTTGAAAATCTGATGTTTCATGTCTCCCATTGACAAACAGAGGACACACAAAAGCAGCTATGCCACTTTTTCATGGTCTAGTAGCCCTTTAGAAGAAGACTACCAAATGGTGCACTTTACTTTATTATATACGTGCTCTCTCTGTGTGTGTGTGTGTGTCTGTGTGTAGGAGGAGGCTTTTTATTAGGAAAGTATCAAAGTATCAAAAAAGGATGTGCTTGATCTCTGTATGTTCCTTGCAGATGTTTGCTATAAAAATGGCTGACAGCATAGATATGGATATGAGATAACTAACCTGCCAAGTTTCAGAAGGATAGGTGCGGCAGTTTATACAGAAGAGAAATCCTGAAATATGTCAGAAAAAAAGTAACTCACTTCCTGTCCCTTCTTACTCCTTTTATGGCAATGTGTTTTTGGAGAATTTCCACAATTCAAACATCACTTTTTGGGGGTGAGAAATACTTGAGCTTTGAAAATGATCAAGTGAGGGAGATGGCAATACTGACATATTTTTTCATCATCTTCAGAAGTGCACCAAGGCCAGATAGCTGCAAAGTTTCAGGAATGAGGTAGTTATGAAACCTAATGCCTGCTTTAAAGCTTTTAAAATTCTAAATTGTGGTGGCATTAAAAAGGAGGAAGTAACTGCCAAAGTCACAGTCCTTTCCCCCAAACCATACCAATTGGAGAGTCCCTCATGAATAATGTCCAAGCATTGGGATAGGGATGGCTAAGGCCTAGAAAGAAGCCTGTTGGCCACTATTCAAGGCTCAAGACATTCCCAGGGCCATGCGAGCCCCAGGCATTTTTAAATTTTAATTTTCCTTCTGCCCTGTCACGATAAACGATAACACTGGAAACATGTGAATTGCCATCTTTAGGAGAAAGGTGATAACTTGTTGATTTGCTCATCCCACCCTTCAAATGACAGTTTGCCACACTCTCAGCTGTATGTAATGATGTCCGTAACATCCACTACTGTATCTTTCTTACAGAAAATTGAATCTCTTATTGTAACAAGGGAGATGCCTACACTGCTAAATTACAACACACAATGTTGATGGAGCCAGATTATCATCAGAGGGTTAAATTAAACTCTTACATATGGATTTTAATGGAGAAAATGCACTGGTATTTTTAAAAATGGTTTTTAAGAGAGAAAACTCAAATTCAATAATGCCCAAATGTTGTTAAGATTGCTTTAGCTATTGTTGTTCAACAGTGCTTCCCCATTAAAGCACACAGTAGGTTTTATTAGCTCAATCCTTTTCCAACTTAGATTAGATTCTGTTGGGTTTTGATATCTTTCACATTAACTGCTAAAGATTTGTAGATACAGAAATCAAATTTAAGTGCCAGGCTAAACTGTGCCCAAAGTGTTACAATATCATTATTGGCTTCTGGAAACATTTCAATTTAGATATCCCCAGCAATAAATTCCTCACATTTCATTCCTTGTAGAATTTCAGGGAAATGAGTCAGATATTTTCTTTTCTATCTTTCTCTTTTCTCTCCTATAACAAAGCAGACAGTTTAATAATAAGAGGGGAATAGAAAAAAAATGGCCAATAACATAGAGGCTACATGATTCTATCCTCCCCCCCCCCCCACTTTATCCCTACAAGAAGATTGGGGTTGAGCTGAGCATGGCAAAATGAACATTTTTGCTTGATGTGGCCTTTGAAGAAGTTTAGGAATATTGTTTGTGACCCCGTTTGTATCAACAAGTATGTGCACTTGTTAATTGCTGCTCTACATTCTTACATATATTGTACACCATTACTAAAGTGAACACACACATACAGCTAAGCAATTTCAGAGCATCCCTTCCTTCCTCCCTCCCTCCCTCCCTCCCTCCCTCCCTTCCTTCCTTCCTTACTTTTCCAAACAATACTTTGGGATGGCTCTTAAATTACTTCTGGGTTATAATATAATGTAAACCAGTTTGTTAAAAATAAATAAATAAATAATTGTGCCCGTTCTCCAGAGGAACTCGGGATTCTACATGGCTCTGTAGGGATAAAGAGAGAAGGACGGAATGAATATGGTTGCTGGATGTGGTGTTTCAACCTGGATTTATATGAGCTCTGTTCATGCCATGTAAATTCTGGTTTTCTGAACATGAAGTGTCCAACCCAGCTGCCACCATGATTACTTGGTGGCAGAGCAACTCCAGATGTACTTGGAGGAGGAGAATTGCCTTGATCTACTCCAGTCCGGATTCAGGCCATGGCATGGTACTGAGGCAACATTGCACAATGACCTTTTAAGGGAGGCAAGTGGGGGAGGAATGAACCTGTGGGTGATCCTGGATTTCTCAGCAGCTTTTGATACTGTTAACCATGGTATCCTCCTGGATAAACTGTTGGGTGCAGGGATCAAGGAGCTAGCACTCAGCTGGCTTTGATCCTCCTCAATGGTCATATCCAGAGAGTGCAGCTGGAGGAGGAATTTTCAGCCCCTTGGACCCTGAATTGGGGGGGGGGGGGGTGCCCCAGGGAACATCAATCTCCTGAATGCTTTTTAACATCTATGTAAAGCTGCTGTGAGAGGTCATCTGGAGATTCAGAGTGTGTTGCCATCTGTATGCTGATGACACACAACTTTATCTCTCCTTTACATCCTTTGCCGTGGATCTGGTCTGAGTGCTGGAGCACTGTCTGGCCTTGCTTCTGGAATGGACCAGGTTTAACAGACTGAAACTGAACCCAGATAAGATGGAGAACCTTCTTTTAGGAGACCCTTCTGATAGGTTGGAGGACTATCTCCCTAAGTTGGATAAGGTAATCCTTCCACATAGGGATCAAGTTTGGAATCTAGACATGTTCCTGTATCCAGCTCTTTCATGGGATTCCGGACTCTAGCTGTGTCCAGGTCAGCCTTCAACCAACTAAGGCTGCTTGTTTAGCTCTACCCCTATTGGATGAGGGGACTTTGAAGACATTGGTGCATTGGTGCATGTACTGGTGATGTCCAAGATGGACTACTGTAGTGCTCTCTATGAGGGGCTTCCTTTGAGCCTGACCCAGAAACGATAACAGGTCCAGAATGCAGCTGTCAGGCTGGTGTCAAGTGTGAGCAAATTTGACTGCATCTCTCCAACCCTGGCTCACCTGCACTTGTTCCTGTGACATTCCAGGTATAAAGCCCTTCACAGTTTGGGGCCTCATTACTTGTCAGAGCGCCTTTTTCCCAAGAATATCAACCCATGTTTCAGATCCTCACAGGCCATGTTCCTATGCATTGCCACACTGAGGGAGGCTCGAAAGACACCCACCAGAAATCGAGCCTTCTCAGCTGTGGCAGAAGCCCTTTGGAATGGGTTTCCAGTTGAGCTCCACCTGGTCCCCTCCCTCTCAATCTTTAAGATATTTCTTAAAATGATGCTTTTCAAAGAGGCTTTCAATGGCATCCTCCAATGAATTTGCCAGATTTGTGCTGGCCGTCTGACTATTGCTTGATGCTTTCGGTGTTTTTGTTTCATGTTGTTTATTGATTTTCTTTTCTTTTATTATTTCTTTATTTTTTGTTTCTACTGTTATATATTGCATTTGCCTTACCTGTCTGTTAACCACCCAGATTAGTGCCTCACACTAATTGGGCGGTATGAAAGTTGAAGAAATAAAAACTAATGCTTTCAGCACTGAATCTGAAGAGGAGAAGTTCCTGCTTGCCTATTCATTCTACAGCTGAGCAAGAACCCTGTGGAAAACTGGGCCCTTTCATGCATGTAGAGTCTATATGTGAGCAAGGACCTCTCCCCTTAAGATTCAGTGCTGAAAGCATGAGGAAAGTGGTGACAGGAGTAGGGTTAGGCATTCCTCTCTAAATATTTTCAGAACGCTGGAATCCATAACACTGGAACAAGGCACTGGTCATGGTTGGAAGCTAACAATTACACCGCAGTGCAATAGGAGTCTTCTGGGGGAAAATCCAGTCTCTTGAACAGTACTATTTGGTCTGCACTTCCCAAGCTTGAGATAAGAGAGGTGTTTGAAAGAAGTGACATCTGTGTCAGCAGGATTTATCAATAAATTGCTGTAAAACAGGAGTTGGAGGGTCAGCCCCTCTGTTATTCCCTCAGTCACAACACAACCCTCCAGCTGCCTGTCAGCAATTCAACATTATACACTTCTGACATGGCCTTTGAGTAGGGATGTAAAGTATACTTGCTAAAATTCTTCTTTCTTGTTGATTTAGGCTGTCTTGAGTCAAGGGACTATATCAATAAGGAATTCCCAAGCTCTGCAAAACTTCTTACCTTCAGACATTACTTGAGCAATTTAGCCAAATTTTGCCCACACACAAAAAATATTTTATCATTCTCATTCTCTTCTCTTCTCATGTTGAGAGTTTGTTGTCTGTGTATCAAGGAGAATAATATTGTAATTCCTCATCTTCATGTGGGAGTATGACATAAGTGAGGATTTACATCCCTCCTTTGAGTGTTCTAGGGCACGAATTTGCTGGCTAATTAGCTTTAACCTCATTGAGAGGCTGTAGCACATAGAATCAGGAATTGTTCTGAGAAAGGCTTGATTGTTTACTTTTTCACACTTGCCATGGAAGTTAAAAAAGGAATAGCTGTATCTAAGGGTAAAACCATTCTAGAAGCCCTTTTCTCTATTAGTGGGGAACACCTAGTTATACTATATTGTGTTGTTGCCTTCTCAATGTAGGCTAAAGAGATTAGGTCCTTGGGCTCATGTACTGTACAATCTTTCAACACAAGCGTGAATGCAGATGATTCATGTTCATGTGTAGAACATATACAAAATCTGGAACTTCTCATATTTTGAATCATTTCTGTTCAAGTAGAGAAAGTGACAGTGCATGAGTATGGGCAACATTCTCTCTTCTACCTGTGTTTTATGCTTCTGGATATAGTACTATGCCAATAGGGCTCTTATCATCAGTTCCTTTCTGTTTATTATGTTGGTGACCTAGGATCTTATCTCGACCCTCATCTATAGTAGTCAGATCTGATAGAAATTTAGATACCAAACAAAGCCTGGACACATTACTTTTTTAAACGAAACAAAACAAAACACAGTGACTATGTGTCTTGCTGGTAAGGGAATTCTGGTTGCTGTCATCTAGGGGTGGCCACACACAAACGTGGAACCCGGCTGGATTGAGTGGCATGGGTGGACAATCTTAGGGAAATACTGTATGCTCTGTCAGATAACAAGGAATTATCTATAAATAATATAGCTAACTAACTAGCTACATTCACGTGGACATATAACACACCGCTTGAGAGGGGTGGAAAACTACCACCTCTTTGTGGTACTGGAATTACTGGTCAAGACTACAGTGCTTTAAAGTCTGCTTATTGCATGGTAAGAATGACTCTTATCATTCTTTTTGCTTCCTCTAGAAGCTCCCCATTTTCCAAAATGATGTTTTTGAAGCTGAAGACAGAAGTAGAAGTTTGCTGAGAGACAGAATTTTGTCTTCATAAAAAAGGGGCAAATTTTATTTCAATAAGCTTTTATCTGAAATAAAATGATCCATAGGAAATATACATGAATAGTAATCTTAATTATGTACTGTACAGCAGAGGCAGCTTTCCAACAAGTCTTAATCATGCTAAGATGCTAATGAAGCTGTGATTCAATTAAGCTGGATCAATTTCCATGGGATATGCATCAGGAGAAATCTGTTCTGTGTTAAAAAAATCCATAATCAATAGTTTGGCAAATGTTTTTTTGGCCTGTTCTGTTCTCTAATTCCACTTTGAAACTTGTTTGTTCCTCTGAGACTTCAGCTGGATAACCTTTTTAATGACCCTGTGTGTATTCTTATTATATCTCTTTACCCCCAACTTAATTACCAGAATGCCGAGAGGTAGGTTTTATTCATGTATTACGGATTTAGTCAAGCTGAGGCTGTATTTTGCATAGTTATTTCATTTGCTATTTCTAGAAGCTAGGGTAGAATTAGAAGAAGCAATAAAAGCATAATTTTAATCTTTGCTTCAAAAAGACATTAGTAAAACAGTGAATACTGGGCCTTGATCCTTCAAGATTTGACTTTATGTTAAATCCTGCCTTTGAAAATAGTCTCGCAATATCTTGGGAATTTTGCATTGAATACTAATGGATATCTTTATAGAAACATGCCGGTATAATACGGAGTTCTACATTGCTTTTGTAAACCTGAATATCATTCTACACTCAGCTATATTCATCACTTGTGACTGCAACAACAGACTCATACATTTATTTTATGAGTTTTATTTTACATTTATATCCCCCCTCCTTTCCTCCAGTAGGCTCAAGGCACTGTAGATGGCACACATCTTACCCAGTTTATTGTCATGGTAATCGTGTCATGTAGGTGAGGCTGGCAAAGAACAGTTGCCCCAAGATCATCAGTGAGTAAAATGCCTAATTAGGAACTGGAATCCAGAATTCCCATGGCACAGTATAGCTCTTTGCCCACTACACGGTACTGGCTCTCTTTTTTGATGGCTTATTTATACACATTTATACACAAAATGTGAGTCTAGCAAGCACATGAGGAATGAACTGATATAACAATTATGCATGTCATACGTATATGTAATTTCAATGCCTGCCAAGAGGTAGCATCTCCTTCTGATTCATTTTCAATACAGCCATGGACTTGCCAGTCTCTTAAATTAAGTTTTAGTCTTGTTTTCCATTGAGAGAAATTAGCAGAAGTAAGCTTTGGAAGTTTCCTTGAAAAAATCGTTTTGTCTAATCTGAATCCATCTTTGTATTTCTGAGCAAGTTTGGTTATTTATTTCAGAAAAAATGAAAAGTCAACAACTCTTTTTCTCTTCACCTAGTATGTGATTTAGTTGGGGGTGGGGGGAGAAAAACTGCAGTAGTTAGAAAACAAAGAACCTGAAAAATGATGGTTAGTTCTCTCTCTGAGCCAAGCTACTCACTCTGGGCCCATAACAATTGGAGAATTTGATTAATTGCTTTTATAACAGAGTATCAGATAGAAACAACAATTGCACAGAGGAAGCATTAGAGAATTGCCAGTAGCCTACCCCTTTTCACAGTGATTCGCACTTTATATGTTAAAAATCACTCTAGAAGTGTTTAAAGTAGGAAAAAAATGGTTTATTTAATTATAGTTACAATTAGTTACAATTAGAAGAACAAAGAGAAAAAATGAGGAGCTAGAGTCTCTGCCAAGTTGGGAAGACATTGTTCCATGCTGGCCACATGGAACTGTCAGAAGAGAGAGAGAGAGAGAGAGAGAGAGAGAGAGAGAGAGAGAGAATGGAAGCAGGACAAAAGCAGGAAGATGAGTGAGGGCTTGCCTCAAATGCCAGAGGCAAGAGTTAGAAATTTAGCAATAGGTTAGTGGCAGAGGACAATCACCTTAGGCTATGTGTCAACAGCCTATTAGCATATCAGGATCTATTGGTGGAGTATACACTGCTTTGGTCAACACACAGGTGTAGATAACTCAGTTTCAATTTGGCCCATTGAGTAACTCTTTGTGCTTATTCATACCATATTTTACCCAGACTGTCTTACCATGGGTTTGGTCCTTGGAATATTAGTTAATTTACTGTTTGTCCCTTCATGGGTTTCCCCACACAATCATTCTTCTCTAGAGAATTTGGTGGTCTTTTCTTCTTCCACAATTTCCTAAACCTCAAGTTCTTTACATTGCATGTGTTGAGAAATTTATGAATTTGGTTTATTCTTACTTTAAAAAAAGAATAAAAGACTGAATAAAGTTCAATCAGTAGAACTGTTCCTCACATGAAGAGGAATTCATGTTGTCCCTGCTATGGAGCTGTTAAAGATGAGGAGTCTGCTAGGAAAAAAAAAACAGGCAACCATTTTAATTGAGTGCTACAAACATAGGTGTACATACAAGGATTCATATCTAGGCACTGAAGAGCTAAGTTCTCAAAGCACCAGACCTAAGGGCGAATCTAGCAGTTTTGCTTCCTTTGAAATTCTTGCCCGTATGTAAGTGACACATCTTTCCTGGCTCAGGGTTGGCATTTTGCTACTATTCTGATATATGCATGTGTGATGTTTTAGTTGGACTGAGTGAAAACAAATCATATGTAGCACAGATCTCAGCAGTACAACTATTGTTAGCTCCAGTGAATATATACCCTTAAGTAAATGGATAATGGAATGTAGCACATCGCTATTTTTGTTCTGCTTCTGTTGGATGAGATAAAGACGGCAAATTCCAGTCAGGCTGTCAAATTAAACAAAGGCCCTGGAGTAGTAGACTCTCACACGTACATTTGTACATGTGTTAGTTACACACCTGCAATTAAGAATTCGTGCAGGCATTTTGATATGTGTCATATCAAAAGAATTACATCAAGCCAACTACATACCTTATGGGCAAGTCTCATGTGTCACTGATTAACTAACAACAAAGGCTTTTGCAAACATGCAAGCATGCCCTAACCTCCCCAAATTTGATTTTGGTTCTGGAGTTTCATTCATCTGTCAAAATTGGATATTCACTGTACAAAGTGTGTGTGTGTGGGGGTGGGTGGGTGTTTCAGGGATCCATAAAACATTCAACATGTGCACTTAGTACCCAAGGTCTATGAGGTTATGCCTTTTTTTCTTTTGATCCTTTTTAGACTGAGGCATTTCACTACACATCTACAGAGGTCAAGGAAAGATGTTCTGAGGAAACTGCTGAGTCATCCATTAAATCTATGTAGATTTCGTAACTTATGGCAATTTGCATCTAAAAGTTAAATTGTTTGCATAAATGCACAAAAGGATTTCAGCCAATGTGTTCTTTATTAGAATTTACACAAATCCACACTTTTGTTATACTAGTGAAGGAAAGAACCTGTGATACAATGTCAAATAATGAGATAAACCAAAATGAATAGATTCATTCCTCCAGGACCAGGGCTTTGAGGGTTTGTCCCTTAAAAGTTTGGCTCAGAAGGCCTGTGGTTCAGCCATATTTGTGCTGAGTTACAGTTGTCTACTCCCCCTTTGGTTATTTGAATTTTGGACCTCTCGCTTCTTTTCCTGCAAGGCCTGGGGCCCTTCTCTTCCTTGTCCTTAATAATACATGGGGAGAATTGCATAGATGAGATTTTATGCCAGTTGGGGGTCTTATGTCAATTGAGATCTTAGGGAAAAAGCAAGTCCTCCTCATGCCTTGAATGTTTTCCATAAACATAATTGGTAATGTCTGCACTGAAAGAGAGATTCATTGTGAGAACAGAGGTTTCCATGGAAGGTAGCCTTATGAGATTTGTAATTTTGAGATCTATAGTTAGGTAGCAGAATCATGATGCCCCTCCATCCCTCCTTCCCTCTCTTCCTTCCTTCCTTCCTTCCTTCCTTCCTTCCTTCCTTCCTTCCTTCCTTCCTTCCTCTCTCTCTCACTCACACACACACACACACACACACACACACACACACACACACACACACACACACACACACACACAGGGTTGAACAAGGAAAAAACAAAACAAAACAAAACAAAACCAAAAAAACCCAACCTTCCTGCAGATGCCATGGGTTACACCATCGTTGGCTCTTGAGGAAGCCTTCAGGAGACAAGCTGCCCAATGAATTTCAATGAGATTTCAGTTCCATAAATCTTTGTACAAGGTGGAGAAATCAGGGTTGCCTAGGTAACTGTATAAACCTGAGCTTTTCTGGCACTGAACATTTTACTTTCAAACTGAAAATTCCAGTTTAAAATGGATTTTGGAACACATTGTAAATCTGTATTCATATTAGCATTGAAACATTCCCATTAGTCTGTCTACATGTTTAACCTCATTAGTGCTGCTGAGAGTAGGTGGCAATGTTCTTTTTCAATAAAGTAGGTGGCCCGGCATGTGTAAATATGTATAAAGGTGTTAAAAATAGCTGCATTCTCTACAGTCCTGGCATTGCAACTTGAATGAATCGCAACAAAATGTATTTAGTCATTCATGAAGGGTTTTCAGTCATTTCATGATTCAATTAAAGCTGTTCAACAGAAACAGTAATCAAGCGTCAGTGAGTTGCTTAAGTAGTGCATTTATTCTTCTGGCGTGCCATGCGAAGTTGCTTAATGTTGTGACTGTGTTTTTTTGAATCTGACAGTAAATAAATATTTTAGAGGTTCAAATATAATTATGTGAATTCTTGAGTCTCAGCCAAAACCTTAAACATAATGCCATTTTCTGAACTGTTCCTTGAGAAGGAAATATGACATTAAAATGTCTGAAAAATAAACTTTATATTTTTGTTGTACAGTATGACTGTCATTCTGAATCCAAATATAGCAGTGATTATAATGGTGGAACAAAGTCATTCCTGACTCCATTGAGAGGAATGACCAGTCTTCCACTGACTCTTGCATGGCTGTAATTGTTGAGATGTACCTTCATTGTTTTCTCACCTACAATTTACCAGCCTCTTGCTTTCAACCAATACCAAAATATTTTATTTTGCAGCTCAAGAATAGTAGCATGGTGATTGTACTCTTTTTTCATGTAAGTAATGAAAGAACAATAATGAAGTTATTTGTCTATTTGATTATCTGAACACAGAATGTTCAGATATTACCATCAGATATCCATAACTATATATATATATAACCCAGCTGTTAGGCAGATCTTTTTTTAAATTGTATTACATGTTTGTGACTTGGAAATATAGTGTGTGATCTCACTCTCTAGTGCTCATTATGTAGGCGATAACAATTGACAGCAGAGGGCCAAAAGTGCCAAAACAGCTTTGCATGTGTTCAGCATGTAAAAACAGAGAACGTTGTCCATATATAATAATTTTATGACACTAAAAAGAAACATTATGTCATATATCACAGACTATGATTCGCTTTCTGCATGCTAAAGTTTCAGAGACCACAGAATCAGGAACTCACACAACTTGTATGCACTCTGACCCTGCTCAGACATCTGGTACTATGTAGGGAAAGCAGGACAGGAGAGTGACACCAAGTATGGTTCTCAATGCACAGTGAAGCACTACTCTCCATACTCTCTGCGTACAGGGGGTGCCACAAAGCAATTGCCAGGGCTGTTTTTCAAGAAGTGTGAATAAATCCCCATTTGGCCAGCAAGGAGCTGAAAAGTTCTACTCCTGAGAATCAGCTAACTGGGTCCTGACTGAGAGGGTCAGATGTTCAGATTGCCCCAGACCTGGAACTGATTTCCCCATTGAAGACTTTCATCAGGAGTCTGGTCTCAGAAATCCTGAAATAATGTTTACAGAAAGCACTCAGGGCAGGGACAAACATAACTCCTCTGCTCTTTTGTAACACAGAAATACTATGAATATACCTTACAAAACATTTTGCTAATTCCCTGGAGATACATGGCAAAATGTCCGCCTTTCTGAAGGACTGTCACTCCATTATTTTCCTTAAAGCAAGTGTGGTGGGGTGTTTTTGCTTGTTTTTTTTTGTTTTACTTTTCAAAGAAAACCTGTCTTTTGATTGCTTCTGTGACCTTTCATTGTCCTCTAAATATTTCCCTTCCCACCTATGCAGTTGCAACAATGTATTTACTTTGGCATGGTGTTTCTGGTAAGCCTGCTCCACACACACTCAATTCATGAAAAACATCAGTTTTTTTCCCTTTTGAAGGGCCTTTTTTTGAGGATCAGTATTTTAGCCCCTGCAACCTAGATTCTTTCTAAATAAAAAGACATTTGAAAAAAAAAGGACAACCATTCTCTTTCAAAACATGCAAGAGCTGTCTTTTCAATTTATGTGACCTGTTTTAAATCTGGGTCATCTGGAATCACCTGTTTCTGAACAGGGTAAACTGTTTTACTTTAAAAAAAACTGTAACTCAAAACTCCTTTGTTCAAACTTCCCCAAAGACAGTCAGCTACACCTGATGTGAAGCCCAATTTAAAAGTTATACTTTTTTGTTTGGGGTACCTGCCTTTGAGAATTTCCTTGTAGAATGTTGATTTGCTCTGCTGCACAACAGCACAGCTGCACTACCCTGTTGCTATGGATGGCTCAGTGGTTTAGGTATCTGGCTGCAAAGCCAGGGGTTGGGAACTTGATTCCCCATGGTGCCCCTCTGTGCAGCTTGCCCATTTGAGTATTCTTTACCTGGAAAACCCTGAAAATGGTAGTCATGAGTCAGAATTGACTTGACTGCGGCTTCTCCTCCTCCTCATCTATGTAGTATTACTTGTAACAGGATTAGAGATGAGCACAAACCAGAAAAACAACAAATTGGGCTGGTTCATGGTTTGTAGCTAACCATGAATCTCCAGAAAAACAAACCGGTTTGCAGTTCATTTTTCCAGTTCTTGCCTTGAGGGGGGGAACCTACCTGCTTCTGTCTCCACCCCTTGCCCACCCCCTTCTCACTGCCTGGTCCTGCCACTGGATTCTCCTCTGCCACCACTGCCACCACCATCCTGAGAAGCAGCAAGGCTGGCTCCTTGCATGGAAACTGGGCCCACTGCTTCTATGCATGCACCCACTGCCCAACTGATAGGCAGGTGCATGTGCAGAGGTGTTGGGCCTGGGTTCAAGGAGCTGGCCTGGTGCCTCTGTGCATGAATTCTATTTATATTCCAGTTCAACTAAATAGCTGGAAATACAGGAGTCCCCCACCCCCATATCCATGGGTGATATATTCCAAGACCCACCAAAGATGCCTTAAACCAGTGGTCCCCAACCTTTTCCCAACCGTGGACCAGTTGCGTGTGTGTGGCATACTCATGCGGGGGCATGGCACACTTGCGGGGGTGTGGCACGCCCACAGGGGCAGAGTGCGCTCGCGTGCATGCACGCGGCGGTGCTCACGGGGGGGGCACTCGCGGGGGAAACAAGATCTGTGTCCACGGCCCAGTCCTGCCTAGGCCACAGACCGCTGCTGGGTCACAGACCGGGGGTTGGGCACCTCTGCCTTAAACCATGGATAGTAGCGAACCCTATATATACTGCAGCCGCAGCCACAGCACTGTTTCTGTACAGCAGGGTAGCAGAGGTGGTGGGCACAAAATGACAGTTGTAGTAAACATGATTGATGGGTGGCTCACCCCCTCCTGCTGCCACTGCCTTGTACTTTGTATGGAGGGCGTTGACAAAGGACGAGCTCAGCAGAGGGCAGGGGCAAGTGGAGGCACTGCAAACAGCAACAACGGCAACAATAAGAGGAGGAGGAGGAGCAGGCCACTGTGGCAAGTCCCTGAATTAGCTCTCAAACTAGGAGTTGTGTATGTGGCATTATAATGACTGGAATGAATAATTCAAGGTAAACTACAGATAACTGAAACCATGGAAACTGAATCCGTGGGTACAGGGGTTCTGCTGCAATGCCACTGTTATGCATGGTTGCCATCACTGACCTCAATGTTTTAGGCAGGCTATTTACTTCATGCAGGGGAAGCTAAATATAGGAATTATGGAATACACGTGTCTGATACCCAGTTGATAATTTGATTTCATGTAATGTGTGCATCTGTTGTAAAATCTACAATATTCATTTGCTTTATTTATATCCTGCTTTTTTCTCAATGGACTCAAGGCAGTGGACAAATGCTAAAAAATAACATATTAAAAAAAATTATCAGTACTTTTTGCTAAGTACGTTACTGGGTGATGCCCAAGTTACCAATACATTTCTTTATCAGAGCTGTGGCTAGTAATGAAGAAGTAGAAAAAAACCCAGGAGCAATTCAGTAAAAGGATGTTGTTATGTGCTTGGGCATCAGTATTTAGATGAGATGACTTTTCGTTTCATTATTTTAAAAAAGTGCCTAGGCAGATTTTAAGATATATGGTGCAATTGTCCTATATAAAAACATTTGAGATGGAAGTGTGAATGTGATTTGCTACATAAAAGAAGCCATCAGCTAATATTGCAGCCAGGGGTTGCATTATTTTGATTCTATCAAAGATAAATTGATTCACACAAATTTCTGATCATCAATTTTTCTCAGCGATGACAATGATAGTCAGTTCTAAAAGAAATTTCACTCAGTTTTAGATCCTGGAACTGAATGCAATTTGCTGTTGGGAATTCCACATTTTCAAGCTTGTGATGGATTCCACAGTTGTCTTTAAAAAGATATTTGATAGCACGAACAGCTATCACATTTTTCAAATGTACACATGTGAAGTTTGAAAAATATGCACAGAAATAAGTATGAAACAGTTAAAAGTAAGAGGGAAGCTTGTATGGCATCAGCCAAGTGGTGGGGGGAAAAAAAGAACCTTGACAAATATCAGGTTTGTCCATTGTTAGCTATTCCTTAGGCTTTAAACTTAAAAATAAAATTATTTTTTAAGGAATCCATTGCTTTTAAGGAAATCACTCCTGATTATTTTGACCCATTTCAATCGCTCTTCCAGCCAGTATATGAACTGAGACTGTTTTTGTTCCTTGGGTAGCAGAACTACAGTGGCAATTGTAGGAATACAACGTTATTAGTTCTCCTGGAACTTTCAGTGTCATTCAGTATTAAAGATTGGACATTTGTATCTTAAGGACTTTGACTCCCATAATTTGGCAACAATCTCCCCCTTCCCCCCCCCCCCCGGCTGGATTATGGGAGTGAAAGCCCTTAGACCAGAAGAGGGAAGAGAAGCCCTCTTAACTCCTTGCTCTTCCCTTGCCATGTCTCCATTGAGTGAGAAGAAAAGTGTCCTGCTACAATGAGGGAGTTACAAAGATTCTCTGCAACTTGCAAAGGTGCACGGGAGGACAGGTTTTCATGGAGGTTTCTGTGTGGATATGTTGATGACACCCAGCTCCACTGTTCCTTGTCATCCAACACCAAAAAAAAAGCAGTCAGGACCCTTGAATGGTACCTGAGCTCAATAATGGGCTGGGCAAAGTTGAACAAGCTGAAATTAAATCCTGACAAGAGGAAGGTGCTGCTGATCAATAGAAAGTCACACTTGGGACTTGGAATTCATTCTGTTCTAGAAGAGGTTGTGCTCCCCTGACAGGAGGTCAGGTAGGTACTCTTGGAATACTCCTTGACTCTGCACTGTCCCTGGATTCTCAGGTGGCAGCAGTGATGAGGCATTCCTTTGCAACATTCCACTCAGTGTGCCAGCTATGCTCTTTCCTTAGTCAGCCAGACTTAGCAACAGGTGTCCATCCCATAGGCGCGTTGTGCCTGGGCTACTGCAATAGTGCACTGTGTCGTGCTACTCTTGAGGATGTTCCAGGATCTTCAGTTGGTGTGAAGGGACCATGGCACTACATAAAACACGCTAGAACACACCTCTAATCAGATCACACAGAATACAGTTTGGAAAGATAAAACACAGCCAGATTTATACATATATGTACATGTTTTTTGTTCCCTCAAAGAGTTTCTGTAAAGGAATAAGGCTGGCCAGGTTTTCCTTTGCCAGGGCAGGTTATCTCACCTTCCAATCTAGATTGGAGGAGCAAACAGACACAGCAGGGATCATTCCTTCCACCAACAGACACAGCTGGGCTTTTGTCTCTCTTCCCTTAGGCAAATACGACCAATCCTATGCAAATTGAACTCCGGCACCTGGACAGTCTTATTGCACAATACCTTTTCCTATACAAACATTATTTCCTATCACCTTGGAAGTCTCCAACCTTGTAACCTCTTTGCAAGATAATGAAGTGTTTCCCTGTCAATAGAATACAACAATGTAACCATGTATTTCCATAATTGCTGCCTATAGACCCACCCTGTTGTAAAACTCCATCCTTTCTGTGATTCCCACTCCGATAAAGTTTTTGATTCCTCTGTAAACCCATCCCCTCTGCCGATAGGTCATGAACCACCCATTTCTCCATTTCTCCTCCCATTCCCTTGTGTAACCAATTTTTTAAAAGTCCTGGTCTTCCTGTGCATGGCACGGTTGTTCCTGCCTACACTTGGAGGCATGACTTCCGTCACACTTTTTATCTAGCTAAATAAAACAGCAACCATTTGAACTCTCTCTCGAGTCAAGATTTATTGGCAATTAATTTTGACTTGGAAAGTCTAGGGGCTCAACAGGTGCACTCAACAGGTGCAACATGTGACAGCTGGACTGTGAACTGGTGCATCATATCATTATGACCACATGGCCCCAATTCTGAAAGACCTTCACTGGTTGCCAGTTGCTTTCCTGGAAAATTCAAGGCATTGATTTAACCTTTAAATTCCTATATGGCTTGGGTCCTGACTGTCCTAAGGGATTGCCTGTCTTGTTATGAACCTCTTGAGATGATAAGATCTTCAGGGGAGGCTTTCAAGGGAATACCAAGAGTTTCAGGGGCCTGCCTAATAGGGACATGTGAAAGGTCTTTCTCCTGTGTTCCTCCCAAATTGTGGGGTGCAACTTTCTACAGAACCGCAGACAATTTTCACTCTGCCTGCTCTTAGTAAGAGTGAGAAAATACATCTTTTTGGACTGAGAAATTATTTTTAACCTGCCCTGCTGTGTCATTTTTAACTGCACACTTACTGACGTTAATGCTTCGAAAGCATTTATTTGTTTTGAAGTTCACAATGGGGGTTGGTTATACAATATTTTATAGTTAAATTTGGACTTATTTATTCTTATTCTTTTATGAAGTTTGTAAGCTGCAGTGAGCAGTATTTTGTAATGGAAAATCAAGATAGAAATATAATGAATCATAATAAATAATAACCTAATTTCTTCCTTACACTACACTGCAGTTCAACAGGTATCAAAAACAAAATTTGGAAGAAAAAATATTTAAATAGTTTGTGTTTAACGATTCTTAATGTATTCTTCATACATACAAAGGATGTCCTTTTTTATAGGCAGACATGTTGGCTGTAAATATTTTGATAAATAAAAATGGAAAACTGAGTGCCTCTGGACAGTTGATATAATGGAGGGCCAAACGAGCACAGCTTTTTTGGTTTAACCTTTCCATAGCAGATGGCAAGCTTAATGCAGTTCTGGTCCAAGACGCTTTCAGTTCACAGCAGGTGTTTCTCTCCCCCACCCTCCACCCCACTGTAATTACTTAAAGCTCATTCTGGGAGAGCAGGCAGTAGGTCAGTTCTGGGTACCAAAAACAAGCAAGATTCAGGGACATAATTCAGTAGCAATATATTTGTTTAAAGGGAAGCTGCACATAAATCTCTGCTGGAGATAACCTAGGAAAAAAGGAGGGAGAGTCCATTAACCAGAACGTCATGCAAATCAAAAGTTTGGCAGAAAAAAAGAATGAAAAGAGGTGAGGAGGAGGGAGCAGAACTGCTAGAGAAAGTAAATTCCCAAAACAGTGCCCTAAATAAGATGGCAGCACTTCTTTTGAGGTTTTACATGTCAAAAACCTACAGATGCACACAGTCAGAGTTACTCTTTGATTTCCCCATCTTCCCATGAAGAATGCAGTTGCCACTGTTGTTAGACACTAAGTGTTCTTTCCATAAGTTTGTCTCATTACAGCTTGATAACCAGGGCTGATTCCAGGTTTGATGGGGCTATATAGAAAGTTTCCCCTTGTAGGCCCCATTCGTACAGCAGTGGATAACTTGGTGGGTTCATCTGACAGAGATGATCTTCGGAGAGCCACACATTGCCATCCCCTTGATAACAGAAGCATTTGGGCCACTCTGCGTAGGAATGGGCTGTCTGAATACAGTCATGCCATCCACACAGAACGCAGATGAGATAAGGGTCCAGGTGAACTATGTTGGTTCCAGATTATTTATTTTATTTATTTTTATTCATTTATTTATTATACTTATATCCCGCCCATCTAGTCTTTGACTACTCTGGGTGGCTCACAAGTGGAATAAAAACAATTACAATATAACAACAATTTACAACAATAAACAATCATTCAAGATGGGAGAAAAAGAAAAAATAGATCAAGTGGTGCCCGGAGGGAAGGCCTGCCTAAATAGCCAGGTTTTAAGTTGGCTTTTGAAAGTACCCAGCGAAGGGGCCAGACGAATCTCGGAGGGGAGATTATTCCAAAGACGAGGAGCCACTGCCGAGAAGGCCCGGTTTCTTGTTTTTTCTTTCTGGGCCTCCCTCGGCGTTAGGCTCCTCAACCGCACCTCCTGGCTAGATCGAGTGATACAGGTAGATCTAGGTGGGAGGAGGCGTTTCGCCAGATTATGAGACCATTGGGGAGTCCCCCAGACTATGATCTATAGATGAAGATGTATGCTTTTGCTTACCAACACCATTATATTTGGGGCAGAAAATAATTCTGTGAAATATTCCAGTCTGCTTTTTCTAAATATGAGTGAGAGTTACTGGGGGGGGGGGGGGGGGAGAGTTACCCTGTTGTCCCTATTGGTTGGAATCTGATTGTCGATTAAATGTATGTAAGGGAACTTGTGTAAGTCTCATCAGTGAAGTAATGAAACACCAGTCATGTTTCTGGTTGTGTGCCCACCACATGACCAGACATGCAATCAGAGATGCAGCCAGCATCTTGTTAATTACCCGCAACTCACTGCATTGCCATACTTGATTTCACTTGTAAACACCTAAATCACTAATAGGTCTCCAGCCACAGAATAGTAGGCAATTTCTTTAGGAATGTGCATTTACACCTTCAGCAAGAATGTGAAGATTTCTACAACTTCTGACTCCATAGGACTCTGGCAAAGATCAGAACACTTCTGGGTGGATGAAGTACTTACTAGATAGTAAGAAAGTGGCTGGATGGGTTTTCTGACTCCTCTTCCTCTGTTCTAAAAATGCAAGCTACTTCACTTAGCAGCCACTTGGTTCTGAAACCTCTTCAAAAACTACTGCACAAATATCACTATGTGATGACTGAGCACCATTTCCAGTGACATTCTGTGGAGGGAAAGATGCTTGTCTCCTTGGGGACTGTGTGGCATCATTATCTGGCATCATCTCCAGTGCTATTCTTAAAGAGAGTTTGAAACTAACAGGCACCAACTCTTCAGTGCAGTGTTTTGTTTGTTGAATGTTTCCCCTTCCTTCCTTGACACAAAGAAAAAAGAACAGCAGAAAGATTGCTTGCTGACTTCATAAAACAGAGGTGATTCTTTCTCCCACTTCTGCACTTCCTGATCTTTGGAGGTGGTTCATCTTTTCCCCTTGATCCAAGCAAAATATGAAGAAATCTGGCTGGAGTAGACATTCCAATCATCTTGCCTTCCCCTCTTTTCTTCACAGCAGATAGGAGAGTGACAAACCTCATCAACCTGGCATGCGTGGCTGCATTTTAAAGTAACAAAATTTGTTTATTCTCTGAAGTCAGTGCCTCTTGCCCAAGTGCTCTGACAGGAAGCCAAATTGGCTACACTCAATACACTCATCAAATGGATTTGGCAGAGGCCAAGAAGGAGGTGTCATATTTGCTGGAGTTCATGTATTTAAGATACTAAATGAATGCTCTCCAGTTAATGTGAAAGTGCTGGAATGCCCCCCTCATGTCAATGACGGCAGAGGCTGTAAATGGAACACACGTCTCAGTACTTTAATGAGAAGAAAAAGATATAGGCATCCAATTAAATGAACTGAGATCAGGATCACTAGTCAAAGTGATATTTGTCATTGACCTGTGGCCATGCTGTGTTTGCCAGAGTATTTTGTTTTCCTCTGTATTGTGACTGTGATGCAAAGAGAAGTATTTACAGCAATGTGAAATCACAACAACAGCAGGACCATGAATTTTGTTGCCTGTTCTTTGTTGTGATCTGTAGTTTTCATGTACCTGTGAATGTGAAAGTGTTGGTGTTGTATAGGTGGAGGGCAGGTTTTCATTATGGAAATCATTGCTCACACAATGTCAGAATGTGCACAAGCAGCACAATCCCATGTTACTATGCAGGCAGACCTTTCTGCTCAGAGGAAGCTCAGTGAAATGCCAGCCTAGATGTAGGGTAGCATATAGCCTTCTTCAGGGAGGACAGTCCTCCATTTGAAGAGCAGCCCTCCTTTTTGGTGAGACATGTCCAGTTACTACCCCTCAGGAGTTTCTCTGAGTGAACAAGGAAAGTAGAGAACTGGACTAGTAACTATATCTAAAAAACCCTCTTACTTTTTAAGAAGTAAAATGGTTGGTGGCATGGCCATTCCATAAGAAAATCCACAAACCACATACACAGATATAACTGCTAATGGATGGCAAGAAGGATATGACATGGCATGTCTGTTATGGATGAACTTCAGATGTGAGGTCAGTCCCAAGAGTCAATATTCTGAAAGCACTGTTCACATCGTTCCTCTGAAATAACTGTTGCCTAGCTAGATATTTCAGCAGTGACCGCTGTTTATTTTTTTTCTCTTTATATACATTTTTTGGAACCTGCCAAACAAACAAACAAACAAGACAGAGGGCATTTCAGAGAGTTAGTAAACACTATGTTTTATTTACTTATTTGATTTATATCCCATCTTTCTCTCAAAGGTAGTTACCTCACCACAATCCTGTGCAATATGGTAAGCAGTAGTGTGTCTCCATTTAAATTACAGTAATAAAATCTAATTGTGATGATATTTATGTATATTTGTTTAATCAGCATAGTCAAATATAATACAAAGACATCCCCCTTTTTGGTAATGTCTGTTCTCCTTTTTCGCAATGGAGCAGTGGCCACCCTACCTATATAGAATAGCTACATGGAAGAGACAAACTTGGTTGCAGAGAAAATGCTGGGTTATACTGGGACAACAATACTAGATTTAGAGGAGGGAAATAAATAACACAGCCATGGTTGTAACAACCTCTTTATAGAACTCCCTCTACACAGGCTACACAAAGAACTTCACTTCCTATTCGGGCTCAAACATTTGGGGAAAAAAAACAGAGGCAGATGTTCATTGTTCAGAATGGGACAAAGTTAGGAATTAGTAATTCTATCAGCCTTGAGTAAACTCAGATTCTCCTCTTCCCAGTGCTGGATCTATTCCAATCTCATTCTGCATTTTTTAAGTTCCACACTCAGAAAATCATTTATATTTTAATGTTTTTTAAACAGTATTATTTTGTATATTTTGTGTGCTTTTAAATATATACTATTTTTGTGTGCATTTTAAAACTATATGCATCTTTGTTTCCACATGTACATTTAGAAAGTTATTTTCTGATGAATAAACAATTGTGCTTTGAGGGATAGATTACAACCCTAGTAAAATAACTAGCCATGATATTTATCAGTAATGAATAAAGTTCACTGAAACACGTGTGCACATAGTTCAATCATATGCGGGAGAGACAGAAGTATGTCAGGCAGTGCAACCCAGACTCAGAGATATGCCAGCTGTAGTGGGCTTGGATGGACAGGAGCCTCTGTTCCAGCACAATCCACTTATACTGACTGATCTCAGATCTGCTTGCAGAACTGGATCTACTTCCCCAACTGCTGGCTGAGATCAATCATCAGAGGAGCAAACAAGCGAACAAACAAACAACATTTTTTTAAAAAAAAAAGATGGATGGGGAGGATCGAAGTTGTGCCAGATCCAAACCCTTCTCGGCTCTGAGTCACAACTACTATGCCAGCACTTAGTTAGGTCAGGATCAGGATAGTTGTAATTTCTAACATCTCGAAGCTGGAGGTGGGTTGGATTCAGCACAGCCTCAGGTCACTCAGCTATCTTGGCTAGTTGATTGTGCCCATATTTATTTTCAGGTTATAACCAGATCTTGGAAATAAATAATTAGAAATAACTTTGTTGTTTAGTCATTAAGTCGTGTCCGACTCTTCGTGACCCCATGGACCAGAGCACGCCAGGCCCTCCTGTCTTCCCCTGCCTCCCGGAGTTTGGTCAAATAGAAATAACTAGTAACTTGAAATTAATTTATTTCTCCAGTAACTAACACATCACTACATCACTACATTATATCCTCACTGTAATTAATTCAATTCTTCCAAAAATATAAAAAAATTAAAATCTGTTTTATGAATGTGGGATATTGTGCTTCTGTATCCATGATTCAAAAAGCCCAACATTGCTGTGTAGTATTGCTCCCACATTGCCAGCAGAAAAAAGGATACCAAGCTTTAGATAGCAAAGGGCAGCCTGAATGTTAATGATACCTATGTCAGCAGTCAAGATGATGTGCACGATACCCTCTTGTGCTCAGTGCCATTTCTTCCAGGCATTTTGATACCTGGAAAACTTGTTGAAAAACAACCCTGACAGTTGGTTTGTGTTCAGATAAGAAGTGGTTTACTGATGAAAAAAGGAGTCAGTTTCTGGAATTTTCCCCTGCTTGTTGTCTCTTTGTGAATGGTAGTGAGCACAAGAGGGTATTCTGGAGGGTATTCTTGAATGTTTTATTTGGACTGTCCTGATTTTTAGAATTGCCTTACAGAATGTTTATTTGATGTGCCAAGACATGATCATTGCAGTGCTCTCATGAAACAATAATGTGGGATAATGTTAGTCTTTTTGTTTTATAATTGTAACTAGCAGTTACTTTCACAGATATAACAGTTTGGCCTCACTAAATATTGAGGAAGAAATATTGCATGGTTGAAGTGCTAGCTTATACTGCAGTCTCAGGTTTTTGTAAACCTGGTAAGGTTCTTGGGAGAAGAATGTTTTGTATCACCAGACAGCAGCTTGAAGCATTCCAGTAGGGTTCTCTAGCACTAAAATGTGGCTATTTCAGTTACTTTTGAAAAATGAGAAAGTAAAGAGTTACTTTCAAAATTATAATAGTAAGTAACTTCTTTTAGGGCCTGCAAATGATTACTGTCTGGACCATAAATAAGACATTTGTAAGGAATCTTCACATTCTTCTAAAGAAATCTTATGGTCCATTGAAGGACATTCTCTGGCCCATGGAATATAATGTACCCCACTCTTTGTAGACACTTGCCTAACTGGGAAAAACCTTCTTGGTGCCAACAGAGAAAGAGAGGTGAATTACATTAGCCTCATCTTCTTACTCCCTTTCCTGATTCAGGGCTTTCCACAATGTCCTGTTTTGGGAAACAATTATAACAATTCTCTCCCATAGAGATACACTATCTGAACATCCTAGGCTGTTAACACTTCCTTGTTATGTTGAAGACTCAACTCACAGTTGAAGACTCCTATTCAAAGAAATCAAAGAGCAAACCTTGAACAATAATATGTACTTTAGATTTGGGTCTATCTTATGATTTGCGAACTGTTGAACTGGAAGTGAAACTAAAGCCATATTCAGTCTTATTAAAGTGAGCATTATTACCAGAGGCAGAGAGGAGAACTGTCCTACTCTTGTTTCTGGTTTTTTTTCCCCCACAGCCTCTTACACATGGACAGCAATGAGTCTGAAGAGCAGAGACTCTGCTATCTGTGTGGGGCTTTCCACACAATTTGGGACGCTGGAAAATTGGCATTTTCATTTGTCAGGCTTTGATCTAGTGATGACTGAATAGAACTCTGTTTACAATCAAATTCTGTGAAAACTGCTTCTAGACTATATCGAGACCGTTGGTGGAAGAATCGCCTGTTTAAAACTGTCCATCCTTTGGATCTCTGCACATTAAAAACAAATCATTGTTCTCTCTGCTGTTTAAGCTTGATGAAGACAATGGGGTATTTGTGTGCTCATATTATGCTGTTTCATATCAACACTCTCCCTCGTGGCAACCTGCCAATGGAGATTTGATTGACCTCTGGCAGGTCTCATTGTCAATGTAGGAATTGCTGGTGCAATTTTCCTGTTCACTCCTCACGATCATCTTTGATGCAGGCTATTGCATACTGGAAGGTCCCCAAGAGATTAGATTTGCTATCTCAATCTGCAGGTTCTGAGCACAACATGAAAGGTGCTATAGCAGACCATGGATCAAAGTATTAATGAAATTAAGCTGGGTGGATCAAGAAATTAGAAACATGATTTGTGGCAAGGAGATACTGAGATGGTGTTGTTGATGATTCTAAATATGGAGGCATTCTTCCAAAATAGAAATGTGGCACTGTGCGATTTCTATGTGGCTTGTTCCCTTTCCCCTTGTACCCTCTAAGAGGTAAGGAGTATTTTGTCATTTTTAAGGGTCCTCAGAACCAATAGTGCCTCCATGCTTCCAGTTGTGCACCATCACACTTTAGGGGGTTCAGTTAAAAAAATGGCCCTCCAAGTCCTAGGGATGGGCATGGGCTCTCCATGGACTTCTGAGGATTGTTCAACCCTGGGTTATAAAGACAGTTTCAGGATTCTTCCTCACCTTCACCTTGCTTAGCTGAGTGAAGTTTTGTGAGTACCTGATCCTAGTTTCTATAGTGGGTGGGTGGTGTTTTCAACAACAGTCATCGGGAATCCAGAAGGTAGTTGGGGAAGAGCAGTAGATCCCAACCTCTGCCATCTAGTAGATCACTCATATAGTATTATGTGAGCATGCCTGTTTCCATGTGACAAACTCACTATAAAATGTACAACAGATCTACAGCACCCACCTGCTCTCCTGCAATATTCAGCTATTAGACCAAAAAACTATCTAGGTCCATAAGTTACTGCCTCCACCTCATAGCTGAAAAATAGATGTCCTGCAAAGTTTCCCTCTTGACAGTCATGAAAAATCACTGTGAAATTGTTGTAACAAGATATATGTAAGGAAAAGAAAGTGAGAAAATGTTTTATGGCTTTATATTTTGCTTTCTCTCCCTCCTTCTCTTTTCTGAGTTGCAGCCTTGAAAATGGTCAGATTATAAATAATTTGCTGTGTTTTGCTAATTGTATTTACTGCTTGCATATGTTAAGTCTGAACGAAAAGGATAAGACAAGCATCTCAGTATGAATAAATGGAATGAAGCAGGTGGTAGACAAAAGTTTCATACACAAAAACAAAACTAGCATGTGCATAAATTGGACACCAATTCTGCTGGCAGATATAAAAAAATTAGCAATATATTTGAGCAGATGTTGTGATCCACTCAGAGAAAAATGTTGGCTTCTCTCAGGGGTTCCAAATACAGTTCTCATTATATTAACAATGTACTGAGATGAATAACATATTAGGTGTATTGCCAATATGCTGGACACTTAAGGCGTGACTCCTTAATTACTTTTTCAGTGACAACTGGAATGAATTCCAAAGTGCATCTTTCATGAAAGCTCATTCTCTTGACTCAAATTTATGCAATTTAGGGTATGTAATTTCTATAAGTAAAGTTTTTGAACTCTAGATGGGAAAACGTATCTTTTTTGGAGTACAGCTCCTAGGTGCCTCCAGCTGGGATATTCTAGGGGTTATTATCCAGAAAAGTAACTTTTGCAATCTTTGGTTGGAAAGTGTACATCCCTGAATGCCAAATCTACCTTCCTGAGTGTCCCTGGTCAAAATATCCGTATGTGATGACACACTGACCATTTATTGACCACAAAACATACTCCATCATTCGTTCTCATAATAGAAATTCCAGGTCTAAATACAGATGGTTATAAGCCTGGTTCAGATAGAGATGATAGAGGAATTAGATCTTTGTGGATTTCTGTATGAACTGGCTTGCTATATATGTTATGAATAGATCTGTGGATTGGAACCAGAACTGGCTGTACTATTGTGCAGTAAGGGCGTCTCCTCAGACAGCGGAGTGCAAGGGACTATGAGTTTGCCACTTTCACATCTCTGCCACTCATGATAGCTGATGCTAATGGCAGTTCTCTATAACTGCCTATGTGCAGAAATCTGTACCCTCGGGAATGCTGTCCTCAGAGAGAAGATACAATGTGAACTTTGATCTGGAACATCATTTATGCCATGGTGTAGGCAACTTGGTTGACCTTCTCCCTATTTTGCTCCAAGGACCCCTCAAAGGGAAGCATAGCTGCAGAGTTTAGGAAGTTGGTAAGAGGTATCTTCCTTCTTTCCTCTTTTGATAGTCACTATCACCACTGCAGGCTCTCCTTCTCCCCCTCCACATGTTTTGGTGGGGAGGAGATAGAGGTGCCATCAATGCCCCTGCCTCCTCTTCTAGCGAACTACAGCATGGTGCAACAAGGAGTGTGTGGCTGGATGTGTGCACATGCAAGTGACATGAGGTAGTGGCATCAGGAGAGTGTCTGAAGGGAGTGTTCAATGCCTTGCCTCAAGCAACAGGTTAGCTTTACCTGCAAAATGCATTCAAATACAAAACTCATATTGGTATGTGAATTTAGAGGTAAAATACATGTGCAGATATGTATACAGTAGAAGTCTCTTATCTGCCGGATCATTAACCACTGATTCAGTTATCCATGGTCTGAAAATATTAGAAATATTAAAAGAAAAATCCCCCTTCAATATTTTTAATGATGAAGTTACCAGAATTGACCACTAGAGGGAGCCAGAGACTATGCTATGTATGGGATTTTCTAGCGATTTCCACAATGTTATTATCAGAACTGGCCATTAGACCATGCTATGTATAATGTTCGCTATTAAAATAGCATTCTTCATTTGTCAGCATCTGTGGGGAGCTTGGATCTCATCTCCCATAGATATGGGGCTCCTACTGTACTGAAATGTGAAAGCTCATGCAATTTTTTTTAAAAATCATACATTAAAGCAGAAGTGAATAGAATAGCCTTAGGAATGAACAAAAGATGCAAGTGGTATGAACAACAAACAGTGGTTCATTAAACACATCCACACAACTGCAAGTCCTTAACATCAAATTTGTGAAGACATCTGTGAATTTTTGAAAAGTATTTTCCATTCCACCCCCCTCCCAAACCCATCACAAATAATCTGAAGAAAATTCTCAACTCTCTGCATTGAAACATTCAATAGGTGAATTCCAATTGTGGAGACACTCACCTTGATTCCTTGATTAACAGATCAAGAGGATAATCTGTGATTAATACCACTGCAGCACACTTAATATACTGATCTTGTCTGACTTTGGAAGCTTAGCAGGGTCTGGTCTGGTTGGTACTTGAATGAGAACAGAAGAGGAATTAAAAAGGGAATAAAAGAAATCTTAAAATAAGATTAAGAGAAAATCTGCCCTGAAACTATAGAAATTTGAGCTGCCGATACTGAGCTACAAAGACTAATGATCTGACTCAGTATAAAGCAGTTTTCTATTTGTATCTGCCTATTGTTAAATATGGCTGGATAGCTCAATGGTTTAGATATCTGGCTGCAGAGCCAGAGGTGGGCAGTTCAATTCCCCCCACTGTGCCTCCAAGACTTCAGCAAGCTGCACAGTCCCAGGATGCTCCCAGAAAAAGGGAACGGTAAACCACTACCTATAAAACCTTGGAAAGGGTCACCATAAGTCAGAATTGACTTGACAGCACACAATTATGATTTCATAGGTACAAGATGAAGGGCATTTTTGTTTCTGTTTCACTCAAATGAATATATATATTTATTTGTATACATCTGATATTCTCTGTTTTAATTATGACATTCTAACATTTTAGAAAATGATTATTAAAAAGAAAATGCCAAGCAAAATTGTCACCTGTTCCTCAGCCTCATCCATTCATCCATATATTCCTACATTCAAATATGGATGTGGTTGAGATTTGGAATTGATGTGCAATCCAAAGAGAAGTGGAGATGTCTGTCGGTTTCTGAACTAATCTGGGGCAAAGGGAGAAAGCCCAAAGTGCAGCACAAATTGAATTGGAGCAATCCAAAGTGCCAAAGATTGCTCCAGTATTTTAGACATGTAAAAAGGTTGAGAGGAAACTTGCAAATTTCAGCAAGTCTCACTCAGAAAGTGAGGGTAATACATTCAAAGAACAAGGAAGCCTGAAACAAAAAGAGACGACCGCTCAAGTGCCAATGAAACCCCCAGGTTCTCCTGGAAACCCCAATGGTGAAGCTAAGATGGACCAGGCAAATTTCCCTGCCCCTTGTGATAGGTGGCCATTTTGCGTTTTGGCAAGGCTAGGAAAGAGTGTTAGAGATTGCTATTTGCATCACTTTAATTTTCAGTAAGGTGGGTGTCCAATAGAGAATTATTCCTTCTTTTCCTTTAAGGCAGTTACAGATCTCATTTTACATTCTACTTTAGAATCTAATCAATTCAGTGTGAGTGAATATGCCATGGATGCTTTGTCTGTTGTTTGGGTTTTAATCAGGTTAGGTCACAATAGCTGTAGCTCTCTCCCCACTCCATCCCCATTTTGTACTTTACTTTTTCCATGCCTACGGCTGGCTTTTATGTTTGCAGTGCTTGCAGCACTTGGCTTTTTCCTTTCCTTTTTTCTTTGAGCCTGCCTAAGTTCCACATGAACATGTCACACAAGGCAATGATCAATCACTTTAATTGCGCAAGGAGGGGGGGAAAGAAAGAAAGAAAGAAAGAAAGAAAGAAAGAAAGAAAGAAAGAAAGAAAGAAAGAAAGAAAGAAAGAAAGAAAGAAAGAAAGAAATTTTAAGAAACCATGACTCCTGGTGATCTCCGACATGGAAACCTGTATATAGATAGATATATCTCTCTGTGTGAGTGTATACATTCTCTCAATAGTTAGCGAGATTCTCCCTAGACTGTGTTACTCTAATTATCCCAGAAACCTCTCTGTGGAACAAAACATACAGTAATCAATGAGTTGCCTTTTTGTGCTAATAATCTTGCATTATCACTATGTGTTTTCACCGTCATTACCATTACCATTATGGCTATTATTCCCTTCATTTTGCCTGTAGTTTTTAAAAACATTATCTCACAATGAAAATCTACATAGCTGCAAACAGAAACGGATCTGTGTGCCAGATTCCAAAAAAACTTGAAGCTCAAGCCTCTGGATTTCCAAGCCATCCAGTTTGGAGATGCTCCAAATAGCAGATGATTACAGGTTTCCAATTGCAATCTAACATCTCTCTAATGATGTTCCGTATGTCTGTGAAAGCACTGACAGATCTGCAGTTCTGTCGAACTTTTCTCAAACTGTTTTACCAGCAGAAAAGGGATCATCCAAAAAAGTGAGACTGATGGAAAGCTGGTCCCTTTTGAAAAACAAATGGGCATGTGGGCATCCTCTATTTCTCTTCTGGGAGTATACTTTTTGTCAGTGTTAATGTGGACACTTCCACATGCGAGGAGCCCTTCAGGAATGCAGTTGATAGTGCTGTTAAAATCTCTGAATCTCGTTTTGTTGCATTTCATACAGTCCTACATTTTACTTTCATTCCAGGCTACTTCTCCATAGAAAAATATCAGGCTGAATTCCTGCAGCTTAGTGTAGTAGGTCACACCAGAGTAGGCCCACTGAATCAGTGGGGATTTGGTGAGTCAACTCCTCTGTAAGATTTTTTTTTAATGCAAATGAGCCTACTCCAGTAGCAACTTACTATGCTAAGCAATGGAATTTCAGTCTCATTGTATAACTCATTACATCTCACAACTAGGTTGCTATTACAATTATCACTGCACATATTTAGGGTATATTGTTTAATGTGTACACATTTTCTTATCTATTTTTTGTGAAGATTTGGGACGTGAGAGATGGCTCTGAGACAAGTCAGTATTCCAGGTTGACAGCAAAGAGACTCACAGAGATAGTAGGCTCCTTTACCAGCAGTGTATTTACAGACTATGTACAACAGAACTATGTACATCAGTCAACAGATGCAATAATACACTCTCAGCAAATGAACGGACAGCACTTCATGCAGTAACTCTTCAACACAACACTCCACACATCACCATAGTGTGCAGCACCTATATAGTTTGAACAACCAATCACTGGGCACATCACCTGATGTCTTCTCCCAGACATTACCTCATGTCCAATACACATTTCATGAGTTGCATCAGCTTCATGTGCTGACTCTGTGGCTGCACACCTATTTTGAGATGGATGCCTGTTAGCAAACTTTGGTTCATGTACTACAGAGTAAATTTCATATATTGTGGGTCATAATATCCTGACAAACCCCTCCAATTTACTAGTGTACTGAACTCAATCCCAGCTTTTTTACAATTTCCTTGTGCCTTTGCACAGGAAGTGGCTTTGTTAAAACATCTGCCTCATTTTCTTCTGTTGGACAATATTGCAATTTAATTAACTGTTCTCTTATTACCTCTCTGACATTGCAATATTTGATGTCTATGTGCTTGCTTCTACCGTGCATTCGCTCAGATATGGCCATCTGAATACATGTTGTGTTGTCTTCACATGTCAGAATAGGCTTATTGACAACATACCCAAAATCTGATACCATTTGTTTGTACCAAACTACCTCTGAACAAAGATCTGACAGAGCTGTATACTCCGCTTCTGTGGTTGAAGTGGCGATATTTGTTTGTTTTTTGGATTTCTATCCTATTAGAACATCTGCAAATTTGATCACATAACCAAACATTGACTTTCTGTCTTCTATACAATTTGCCCAATCGTTGTCTGTAAAACATTTAACACTATAATCTGTACTTGGATCTAACACTAGACATACATTTTGGGTACCTTTCAAATATCTTAACACTCTTTTGATACCAAGCTAAAGATGTGTTATATACCTTCTTAGAATATTGACTGCATTGGCAATACAGTGGTGCCTCGACTTACGACCATAATCCGTTCCAGAAGATGGACGTAACTCAAAATGGTCGTAAGTCGAAGCACCATTTCCCACTGAAATGCATTGGAACGCGATTAATCCATTCCAGAAGAAAAAAAAAATACCCCCAAAAAATAAAATAAAAATAAAACACTGCAAGCCCCATAGGAACACGCTGGGGCTGCAAAAAACAACAACCCACAAACCAAAAATAAACTATGGAGCAAGCCCCAAAGGCGCTGGGGCTTTAAAAAAATAAAAATAAACAATGGAGCAAGCCCCATCGGAAGGCGCTGGGGCTGCAAAAAAACAAAACAAAAAAATAAACAACAGAGCAAACCCCGAAGGCGCTGGGGCTTAAAAACAAAACAAAAACCAAAAATAAACAATGAAGCAAGCCCCATCGGAAGGCGCTGGGGCTGCAAAAAAACAAAAACAAAAAATAAACAACAGAGCAAGCCTCGAAGGCGCTGGGGCTTAAAAAACCCCCAAACCAAGAATAAACAACGGAGCAAGCCCCATCGGAAGGCGCTAGGGCTGCAAAAAAAAAAAAAAAATCACCAAAAAAAAACACAACACAGCACAGAAACATAACCCCCCCCCCAGCCCAAACCCACCCTGCAAAACCCACCCAGAACAGTTTTTAAAAAGCAGAAAGCAGCACCTTACCTTACCAGGCAGTCCCAAGCCTCTTCCGACGCACTCACTCTAACCGTTGGGGCGAAAGAGCTACAAAGAAGCAGCCTCTTCGCCTACCAACGGTTAGCAAATTTGAATTCCCCGCTTTTTTCCCTGCCTTTTTCCGGTCGTGACTCAAAGCTCCGGCCGCAAGTCGAAGCAAAATTTTGCAGCCGGAGCTGGTTGTAACTTGAAATGGTCGTAAGTCGGGACGTTCGTAAGTCGAGGCACCACTGTATCTCGGTGTGTCCATTGATATATTTCCTGATTTTCAAAAAAACTGACTGTTCCCTTTATCCTTGTAAAAATTGGTTGTCATAGGACTTTGCACACTATTGCAATCTTTCATGTTGTATTTCTCCAGCAATTCCTCCAGCTTGGCACTTTGGATCAGAACAAATTTATTCTCTTCCCTTTTCACATTAACACCCAAATAAAATTTGAACTCACCCAGATTTTTCAAATTAAATTCCTGACTAAGTTGTCTTTCAAAGAGATCAACTAGGGCTTGACTTTTTGACATGAAACACAAGTCATCAACAAATGCCAATAAAAAATTATGTTCTTTGACAAATTGTTGGATGTACATACATGGGACACTTTTCCATTGACTTGATAAACTTAATAAACTTAATTTCTTAATAAACCTGATCTCAGACAAGTTTATGTTTTCAAATACACACATGCTTTCATCTGCAATTTCACCTCACCAAAATGCATCACAGGTATCAGAAATGAATGGTTTTCTGAGGTAAGTTGTGCTCCATACTGTTCTCCTCTCAAAAGGTGAAAAATTAATATTTTCATAGGGAAATGTGAACTCAGCAGATTTCTTTTACATCCCAATAATTGACTAAGGCTACGGTCACACTAGCAATAAGAACCACATTTAAGCATCATTTAAATCAATTTAGATTTTATTGTTCACATGACGCAAGGGTGAAATCAATTTATATAGGCTGCAAAATGAGTTTTTTCCCCCCCAACTGGCTGGCAGGGGCTTTTTTAAATACCTTGCTTCTTAAATAAATTCAATTCAATGTGCTTTTGTGGATGTGAATGCTGCTGTCATTTTAATTTGTGCCTATCTGGATTTTGGGTGGCAGGGCACCAATGTTTTTCTTTTTACATTTTTAAAAACTTTTTTTCTTAAAGGGTTTGTGGCTGCATCTCTTCATCAATACGTTCGGCATTACAACCACCTACCTGTTCTCTCTATTCAGCTGATGAAGGAGCTAGAGGATCAGCAGAAGACCAGCAGGTGTACAGCAGGCATGCCTGGGCATGGAGGTCAGCCATTTAACAGGAGCATCACCCCACAAAGCAGCTGGAAGCCTTCCCTCGCATTCTCATTTTTTCATCACTAAACTTCTCTAGTGTTTCCCCATAGTGACTTATGACACCAGGTAGCTCCTTGTAGACACTCAGTTTACCAACATATCACTTAATCTTTTTTAAAAAATAATCAAAACCTTTAAGAACAGTGTGCCCCTAAAACAAAACAAATCAAAGTGCTCTGCTTATATACTACTTCATAGTGCTTAAAGCACTCACTGGGTGGTTTACAATTTTTAATTTTGCAAGGTACGCTGGAAATGATTCAATTTCAGCAGTGCAGATGCCAAAAACAGTTTAAATCACCAGAAATAAACGATTCCCATTCAATGCATGTGAATTTGGCCATTGGTTTATATACCGCATGACATGAACCTGATTTTTAAAAAGTCTGAACAAAAATCAATTCAAATTGCAGTGTGATCACAAGCTGAGTTTGAGGAGGCAATGACCTTACACCTTAAATGTATTGAGAAACACCCAGGAAGATGGCAATTCTCTATAACAGCAGTGAAGAAAATCATCCTTTGAAGAATAGTTATGGACTCTTATGATATCAGTGAGAATCATAGAATGATTGACTTAGAAAGGGCCTATAAAGCCATCGAGTTCAACCCCTGCTCAGTGCAAGAATCCAGATCAAAGCGGATCCCGACAGATGGCTTTCTCTTGCATGCCTCTAGTGTTACAGCACTTACCACCTCCCAAGATAATTGATTCCATTGTCATACTGCTCTTACAGTTAAGACATTTTTCAAGACATTCATCCTAAAACAACTTTCTCTGGCTTACTTATATTACAGATCAGAATGTTACATTTTAGAAAGAACTCAATGTGTAACTCATTACTTCTCAGCAAGTAGGCTGCCATTACAGTTATTTCACTAATCACATGTGTACTTTGTTGCACTGTAAGTCACAGTGAGAGTGTGTGTTCTGTGTCATCAAGTCAGAACTGACTTATAGCAACCCTAATAGGACTTCCAAGGTAAGAGAGATATTTAAGGAGTGATTTTACCAGTTCCAGTCCCCCAGTGAGTTTCTACAGCTGAGTGGGGATTCAAACCTTGTTCTCCAGAATCCTAGTCTGTCACTATATCTGCTACATCTCACTGGCAATCCCACAATGAGAGTAGGCTGATTGAATCAATGGAACATATGAAGAGGTTGACTCACAAAATCACCACTGATTCAGTGGGCATACTCTTGTTGCAACTTACTACTGGATTTCAGCCATAGAGTTATCCTTACCAGACAGACCAGAAAAACAGATCTCTATCTAGTGGCTAGTTTCAATGTTGCACCTTGGAAATATTGACAAAGATTAAAAAGAGAAAATCAAAGAATCATGTAAAAGTGGGGAGTTGTGAGGGAAGGTCCTGTCAAAATGCATGTAAAAGTCCCTTAAAATGCCATTTAAAAGTAACTTTGAAAATAGCTAGGTGTTATTTGTTACACCTAAGTAACTTGAGTGTTTCTCATTGCATTTAACTACTATTTGCATGACTCATTGCCCAAAACACAATTGCATTGGGGAAGGAAAACATGCTCTTGATTCCACTGGATTCCATCATTTCACCAGTAGAAGCCCAATTTTGGGCTCTTGGCCCATACACAATGAATGTAAAGAAACATTTCAGCTTGATTCTAATACTTGTGATGGAATCTGTAACTGGAAACGTCTATTTTTGTACACAGGATCTGTCCCAAGCCTAAAAGTTATAAGCAGCACGTGTTGCCCATTTTGATAACATTCTCAGCACCAGAAAGCAGGGGGGGGGGGGGGGTCAGTTCTGAAAGTCTAATTTAGTGAGTCTGTTTTTAGTATTCAGAAATTGACTCTTACTTCTTCATCTGTATACTTGTCAAGGGATCCCATTACATTAAGTTTGATAAATAAACAAGAGGAAAGATTGCTCTGGCTTTGTAGCAAGCTTGCGTGACAGTGAAACATTTTTAATGCATATTTGACAAAGGAAAAAGTAACTTGAAAAATGAATAGAGGCCCACAGTATACTCCAAACGACAAACTATGATGATTAATAGACCTTTTAAAAAGAATAATTGTGTTGCGGGCGATACCAGTTTATGTTACAGAACCGTTGGATATATAGCATCTGGCAAATCCCCTTTATGTGGAGATGTAACAGTTGACAATGGTTTAAAAATTGACAATAAATGAGCCAAACTGCACTGAAACATAGAAACCAAACTCATCCAGGAATCTGGACTCTGAAACTATGAGCTGTCAGTCATCCTCTGACAGGGTCATCAATTGGCTACTGTGTCTTGGTCCAACCAGTCACTCATGTATCACACCCCTTCTCCCCAAAAGGAACAAATAAACAAAAGTAAGTGCAGAAGAGGACAAAAGTACATACAAAGTTGGTCTCTTTCTTCAAATGTAGACATAATTATAATTAAACAGCAAAGAAACAGTAATACCTCTCACCATGGTAGGAAAAACTGTGAACAGATGATCTCCATGTGATTGCTTAGTCATTGTTTGGGAGCCGTGAGTAAGGAACATACCGCTTTGGGTCCCTTGTTGGGAGAAATGCGGCATATAAATAAAACTAATAAATAAATAAATAAATAAACTTCAAGGCCTGCTATCTTTTCTTATAGTTTGCTACTTTTAAAATGGACCTGGCCTGGACAAGCCTTCAGAGAGAGAAGTGTCCCCTGTAAAGAGGGACATATGTCCACTCAAATGCTGGGATCTTTATATATATATATATAAAAGTGAATTTCATATTAAGACAGACTCTTCCTGTAATCCACCAAGTCCCTGCATGTTCTGTACATAAGCACTCAAGATTCACAACAGATCTCTTCAGGCGATCTATCTATCTATCTATCTATCTATCTATCTATCTATCTATCTATCTATCTATCTATCTATAAATTGAAGATGGTATGTGTGGTGAACCCCAGATGTACTGAGAGACTCTCACAACATGGCAAGAGTTAATATCCTAGTGGGTGCAATGGCATTGTTTTCAATATTTTAACCATTTTTAAAGTAGGTGTGGGTGCTGGGTTGGCTGGCCTGTGGGTGGCATGATGCCCACCCTTTGTACAGGGCAGAGGTACAGATCAGGATACTTCATATAAGAATCTGCAAAAACTGAATTACTCAACTGTGTTGATTACCTCTTAATTTCACTGCTCACGTTAAACTGCTGATGTTGTCTATGTCCTTCAGTCTAAAACATGTCACCTGAAGAATCCCATTCTCCCCTATGGACTGTGATTGCATGAGTTCAGACAAATAAATTCATGGGATGGGACCTTTTCAGACATGGCATTGAAAACCTGAAAATACCTCCAATCCTCTTTTGTATATCCTTAGGTATCAAAGTCGACTTTAGAAAAATCCAGTGATTTTTTTTTATTATTATTATTAGATGAAATCTTTAGGTATCTGTACCTTGCTGGATAGCTCAACAACTTAAATATCTGGCTGCAGAGCCAGAGGTTGGGAGTTCATTCTAGAAGAGCCCTGTGATTGGGTTCTTTGAAAAGCTGCAGCAGTTCCACTCCCTTGATGGGAAACGACAACCGACTCTCTTCTTGAACATTCAACTTTTTATTCATCGCAACACTAGGTGAATCAATAACAACTTCTATAGGTTCGAACAAATCAACATCTGGTAACTGTCCATATCTTGAAAATAACAATTCTTGATTAGCATTGACATGATTCACAGCGGGGCTGGTCCAAAGCGCTCCCGATCTGTTGGCTTCCTCAAAGGAGCACTCCGGACCACGCAAATTGTCCCACAACATGGATGTTGGGCCCAATCCCCCTCTGGACAAGGACTGTTGTGGATGGGTCCTGGATGGATCACCTTCCTCGAGGGACCCTGTCCTCGCAGAAAGACCACTACCGTCCATTCTAGGGGATCCAACGTTGTCCCTCGTCCTCTTGGTGAGTTTGGCAACAGTCCTCCCACTTTCAGATTTGGGAAGTCTTCCAACAATCCATGCACTTTATCATAGTCCACATCCTTCTCTTTTCCTTTCCCCTTTTTAATATCTTTTCCACATTCTCCTCTTATCGGAACTCTAAACACCTTTTCACCTCCACACTCTTCTCCCTCTTCCTCCCAAACTGATAAAACTACTCCCCTTCTTCTCCCCCTCTCTCCTCCACCAGGCAAATCTCTATCTTTTCCTCCCTCTCACTTGGTTCCTCCCTTTTTTCTCTTTCAGTGTTTTTAACTCTTCACTTTCTCTCACTTCTGCTGATTCTACCTCCTGTTTTGTCTCGGTCGTCCTGATTTGAGGGGATGGTTCACTCTGTTCTACCTTCTCTTTCTCTACTGATCCTTCACAAGCCCCGCTGTTCATTCCATAACAGCCAGCCTGTGTGGCCTTGGGCAAGCTGCACAGTCGCAGGATACCACCAGATGAAGGGAATGGTAAACCATGTCTGAGTATTCTCTACCTAGAAAATCCTGAAAAGGGTCACCATAGGTCAGAATTGACTTGACACCATATACTTACTTATTTTGGTATCTGTAGAAGATATCTTTTTAAAAAGTTCAAGCTGAAGTCCAAAACATCTGGAAGAATAAATGAAGTCATGGCACGTACGCTAGAATCCTAAACAGGATAAGACAGTAATATTTTGTTGCAGGCCCCATTCAAGCCACAGATAGCAATGAAGATCTTCATTTTCTTCACATAAATGTGTATAACAACCTTATCAGGGGGATTTGTGCATTTCCAAGGTATCATGCCCTGACCAGAGGCACAGACAGAGTGGAATTGCACCCCACCCCCAAGATCCCTCATGTTAAATCCAGCATTCATGCATTGCAAATAAAAGTGAGGAAAGAAAAAGAAAAACTAAGAAAGATGAAGAGTATGCTTCTTTACTCTGAAAATGAACCTTCTGTGCATTTCCTGCTCTAAAATCAATGATTAAATCAACAAAGCCTTTGCAACTGCAGCACCAATAAACTGGACGTTTGAGAACAGGGTGAGGACAAAGAAAAGGGACAGGAAGTGAGGCATAACATGCTCCTTGCATTGCCCCTTTAAGAAAGAATCAAAGATGACTGTGCCCATGGCCCTTTTAAAATCCCTCACTCACTCCCTTCCTGCTGCTTCTTTGGAAGTCAATTGAGACTTTCTCCTAATGGCAGGAAACAAAAGGGAGAAAATAAAAACAGATTGCTCAGCTCTGCAAACTGTTGCTGATGTCCTTCTGCCCAGCCGCACTGTTCAGACTATGACTTGGCCTTGCCATTGTTTTTCCCATTCACAAGAATGAGATTTTTATGGATTACTAGAAAAACATAAATGCTGTTGTGGACAAAGAAAAGGATCAGGTCAGAGTGCCAACAAAAGTGTACAGGATGGGTTAGTCCCAATCTTTGTGCACTTTATTCAGGCACACAAAGGATCAAGGGATCTGTGCACATTCCTAATAAGCAGGAATGATGTATAAATAAGCTGAAGTACTCAGTCAATGAATATGAGTGTACAGGCTCACCCTTACTTGTGAGAAAATTGTATTACATGGGGGATTTATTCCAGATTAAGTATGCAAGACTGCAACTTTGAGATTGCAGGAGATATTGAACTCCAAAACAGATTTATCCAATTCTACATTTCTCTGCTCTAGGCTATTGGACAAGTCAATGACTGGTACTTTCCTAATACATTATTAAAGATTTAATTATGATTGAAAAAATAAGGAAGACGGTGTTGGTGCCTTTCCCAGTGCTCTGCTAAAATTTTTATAGAGGAACTATTAAACCCTGTAGGAATTCTATTCAACAAAGTACTTACATTTTATTATTTTCAAACTTAGTTATTCATTTAATATCCTGGAAGCCAACCTTTTTTTTTTTTTTGGCTCAGGATACAGAAGTATTAGGCAGGAGAAGGAAACCACATGGCACAATGTTAACACTCAAGCGCAGGTAAATCCAGTTTAATGGAACATGGCAATAAAGTAGCAGATTGTAAAAACAAACAAGTGATTAAGCTTTGGATGGATTTTTAATTGTAGCCAAGGCTGTCAGCCTGCCTTGCAAGTGCACAGCAGTGAGCTTTCTGTATGGGCATTGTGTCGTGCTGAATGCCACCTCTGAAAGCCATGGGCCCATACAGCCCTTTCTCATCCCCAGCAGTAGGGGATAGTGAATGAAAGTGGGGAGCTAAACAGATTACCATTATTGCACAACATTTGTTATGCAGCTAATGATTTGATAGCAGCAAAATCTATTTCTCTGCACACATGGCTAGAGGAGGGCTTTATTCTTCACCCCTTCGTTTCTCAGTCTATATAGTAATATGCTATAGAAGTAGAAGTAAAGTAGAATGTTGGTTGGCTTTTCTCCCGTCCATGAGGAGGATACATTGAGCCCCAGTACCTCAAACCCTATCAGATCCCAAACCAGGCAACTCTTGCTTGATGCTGGCTAAACTCTGTTGATAGTGAGGACATTGTTCATGCCAGACCAGAAGTGAGGTGTGGCTTGCAGGAGTGGGAGCACTGAAGGATCTGAGATCCATATATGGACAAAGCCATGAGAAGCCATTAAGCAGGGCAGAAGCACTAGTACTTTTTGATAAGCAAGGAAAAGGGTATTGACTAGGTATGAGCACAAAATGATCCACAACCCCCCACAAAAAACCATGAACCAGACTGGCTCATGGTTTGTTTTGCGGCCAGTTCAGGGAATTGTGCTTTCACAACTTTTCATTCTTGGTGTTTTGTTTCATTTTGCCCCCCCCCCCCAAGAAAGCCCCCCTTCATGGGCCATAGCACTTACCTTACTCACTCTAGGCTGCCACTACCACCACCGCCACCTCCATCTCCAACCCCCGCTGCCTAGTTGAGTAGGACAGTAGACTGTCTGGGGCCTATTTCCTGCCCCAGTGCTTCCTGGGAAGCTTAGGCTATTGTGGGAAGTGTAGTTTTGCTGCCTGTTGGGCTATATATAGGGAACCCTCAAAGAACTACACTTTCCACAATACCTTAAGTCTCCCTGGAAGCACTGGGGCAGGAAGTAGGTTCCAGACAGCCTACTGTCCTACTTAGCTGGACAACACAACAGTGATCAAGGGGGAGCAGGATGCCTGGAACAAGTAAGGTAGGTGCTGGGGCCCATGAAGGGGGGTGGAGGTTGGGAAACCCATAAAGGGGTGCTTTCTGTGTAGCTGAGCTGAGCTACACAGAAAGCTCCCTTCATTTAGGAATGGGTCCAAACTAAATGAACCATGAACAATTTGCTTTTTTAAAAAATCACCATTGTTCATGGTTTGTGCACACCAATGAACCATCATGAACTGCCATTGTGGCAATTCATACCCATCTCTAGTATGGATTCTACCCACCATTACCTAAGATGCGAAATGGCAGCCAGTCATAAGACATAAGAATTTATCTGGTTGTCGTGCCTCCCTGAGGTTTTCGGGGGAGCTTGGGCTTTTCATTGGTGCTTGAATTGTTAATATTATTTTGCTGTGGGCTTCCTGGTTCTGTTCAAGTATTGCTTTCATTTTCTCAATGAGACCTGCTGACACCAAGTGTTTTTTAAAATCTTTTAAATCAGTTTTTAAAGTACTAGAGCAATATATGGCACTTCAAAGCACCCCATTTGATCTGAGTACCACTTCAGGTTTCTTCACTTTACTTCAGATTGATAGGAAAATTGAAAAATACCCCTGCTTTGCTTGGGACTCCAAAAAAATTCTTAACCCAAAGCACACTCCATGAACTATATGCCTAATAATTTTTAAACCAATTAAGTGTCAGATGTATGATATGGTAGTTAAATGATAGCTTTGATTTGTGCTCAATTGTGATCAAGCTTGAATAATATGCAGCTGTTTCTCCTCTGTGGAGATTAATACCCTTTGTCACCCGAGGCAAGCAGCACAAAATATGCCCTCATATCAATTTTGTAATTTATGATAGAAACAGTAATAACAGAAATATTGGCTAAAAGTTGGTGCTATTACAGGAGGACCTCAGGCATGCCCTTTCGTAAGTTATTTTTTGCTGATTGCTTTATCTTCTCAAGTAGATAAGGATTCAAACTGAAGACTGGATGCACAAGTCTTCAGTCGCAATATATGGATTTAAGAGACTGCTTTCATCAGGCTTTTTAAAATCTTCTCAGAGTTCCCAGCTGGCATGATTGGTAATCATCTGGCTAGGGAATTCCGGGGGCTGTAGTTTAGGAAATGAACCATTACAACCTAGCCCACTATCACCTGTTGTCATTGCCAGAGGTTTCCCAGGGTCTCCAGCATAGAAGAATCTTTCCTGCTATTTCCTACATAAAATTCAAATGTAAAAACTGACAATACCTTTTTATACCTTTATAGGTACCGCCTATTTTTGCATTTGGATTTTATTTTGTTTGGTCCACACGACTACCCTTTATTTCCTACATGGTTCTTCTAACTGGAGTTGCCTGTGCAAAGCAGGTGCTCTATCACTAAGATCTGTCGGGGAGGCCCTTGTCTGTGTTGTACCATTGAAAACAATTTGTGATGTTGGGGAAGGGTTCCCCCCCCCATAGATCCCCAATTGTGGCATGCCCTCCCCTTTAAGTTTGATTGGAGCTGGCATGGGCATCATTTTGGCACCAAGTCAAAACATGCTTATTTATTAGAGGCTTTGGGAGTTGAGGATTGTGGCCAGCACAGGTTTTTAGTGCAATGGTTTTAATGTTTTAATGTTTACATATTTTAATGTTGTGTTTTAAACCACTTGATTTTAAATTGTTTGAATTTTCTTATATTTTAAAATTATTTTATATAACTTTGTAGCCAGCCCTGAGATCCTGAGATACAGGGCAAGCTATAAATAAATAAATAAATAAATAAATAAATAAATAAATGCATACATGCATGCATACATACATGCATACATGCACACATACAAATAAATAAATAAATAAATAAATAAATAGAGGAAGCTATGGTCTTTGATTTGCAAGATCTGAGCAAGCCTCTTACTAGTAGGACATTCTGGAGGTCACGAACTCAGGGTCAGAAATGATATGATGGAACATAACATGCAGGCACTTACTTAGGCAGAAACATTTTTTATCTGCCCATACTGAAATAATCCCTTTTGGGCTTATTTTCAAGACTTTATATACTGCATGGTGTTTTATCTCCATTTTGCACCCTTGCCCATACTGAATTAAATCTTCATTAACTTACTAAGACTAGGGAGCAAAAGAAAGCACTAATATCCTAGCCTGTTGTTTACTGTCCAGAATCCTCTTGATGTTTGCAGAAAGTTGGCAAAACTTCCCACAGCTTATAGTGGCTAATTGAATAAATGCCTAGGCATGTCTCAGTTGTCTGCCTGACTATGCATCTGATTGTTCAGGCAAGATGTGCCGCGACATTGTCAATTAGCCATAATTAGCCATAGCAAGTTATACAAAACTTATTTGAATATCAATAGGATTATGGCTACTGGCAGTGCTTAGCATGCAGCTCAGTACACAGATATGTATTCTTGCTTTCTGCTAATAGTGGATAACCAACATGTCTTAATACTTCGTTATTTTTCCATTCTTCTAAATATTTGAATTTCTGTTCTCTTGTGCTCTGTAGTCATTCCTAGTCTCTCTAACAAGAGCAGCCCTCTTCAAGGTCACCACATCAGAGCTGGCAACAATCGCAGATAATGATGTAATGTGTGAAGGGGAAGGAAACACCAACATAAACTGGCACAAGTTATGGGGGAGATATATAGAAAACGCCTATCAATGTGACCCTTGAACAGTCTAAGGGGGACTGGCAACCTACCAATTTTCTTGCCGCTCTCTGTCATTTTATTAGACCTTTATGGTTCACTTGTTTTATTAGACTGAAATGGGCTTGATGTTTAAATCACCACCCTAAGATGGGTTGGTCACCTGTTCACAATTTATTTATTTATTTGCTGCACAGTTCAGTGAGTTAGGAATCTGGCTGGGGAGCCAGAGGTTGGGAGTTCGATTCCCCATTGTGCCTCTCTGTGCCTCCATGGACAAATGCCAGCCTGTGTGGGCAAGGCTGATGTCAGCACAAGGTTGCCCCATACTGAGCCCCTGGGAGGGATGTGTTTGGTTCCTGCCTGCAAATCAGTAAACAAGCAAGCAGGCAAACAAGTGAGCGAGGCCATTCTGAGGGAGTCTCTCTCTTGTTGGCAGCTGTAAGGAGAGTGCACTGGGGCTTTTTTGGGTTCCTACAGCTATGCCTCACCATGCCCCAAATCCCTTCGCTTTCTTTTCCCACCATTTCTTTCATCTTTGCAACAAGGGCTTGTAGGAGCATGTCCTACTGACAGCAGGAACAGCAGGAGACCCACCTGGAAGAGAAATGCAAAATTGCTGCAGGTTTTTCTCTGCTATTATCACTGCTAAGAGGGCAAAGATGGAGCCTCTGACAGGAGACACCTCAAATAAATCCTAGAATGAAGACCCACTTCATGACTTGCAAAAAACTACTGACTCTGAGTGAATTTTTCCCCTTCTCTTTCTGGAGGAACCGAGTTACAAAACCCTAGAAATACAAATGTCAGGAATGGGGAGATCATGGAAACATACGGTCTGTGTCACTTGTGTATTAGTGGCAGTGGGGCTTGTTCAGCTATTTTTTTCTGCTGAGTGACACCAGGGTTTAGCAAGTAGAGCTTTGATCCAACCTACCAAAACTTACAGGGCATCAATATCTAGAGGTGAATCTACTGATGAGTAGAAAATAAATGTCAATACCACACAGCCTTATTTACTTTCCTTATTTACTTTATAGCAGCGCAGAGGTCACCTTGTTAATCCCCACTCTAGAGAGATGCATTATAATTCTGTTTCAATTACAAAAATCATTTCCAGATTTGTATATGTACATATAAATTAGCATATGGAATTTCTGGCAGTCTTTTGTCCCTCTCCCCACTGCAGTGAAGCATGTCCTCTTTTACTAGCACTGTGTAAATGGCTACCCTGCTGAACAGTAGCCATGCTTCAGGGAAATGACATCCAACAACATCTTGGGACCTAAGTTTGGGAACCAAGGACCCAAAGGTGAATTAACTGATTCCTATTGTTTTACAGCAATTGGTCCACTAGCAGATGTCATCCAGAGACCAGTCACCCGGGTACAAACATGGGCTGACATTCTCTATCAACTAAATGGAGCCTAAATAGTCCAGTTACGAGCTCGGTTCCTTCTGTGCTGTGTAGTTATAGCTCTCCATGTGTCTTCATAGCTAAGTAAGTACATGTTTGTTTGTTTCATTTGGACAGTAATTCAGACACACACAATAAAAGAAGGACAGGCTGGCAGACAGTGGATATAATATGTGAGTTCCAGTTTGGACAATTTGAGTGGACAAGTACAATCTGAGTGGAAGTATTTCCTATTTCAGTCCTTTCCTTTTGAAATGCTGTCATATATCTGTTCTCTAGTAGAGATACCCTAGCCTTCAGAGGGAACTAAAGTACCATGCAAATTGTAGCTCTCCGAGGAGAAAATGAAGGTCTCTGGGTTTTTAAGAATGCTTTATCAACACTGTTATTTTTATGTGCCATTAAGTTGCTTCTGATTTATGGCAACCCTATGAATTAGTGACTTAAATCCTGTTTCTTTGTTACACAAATGGTATAACATTCAGTCATTCCTAACTGACAATCAAAGAGTCCTCTCTGGGATTCTTCAGCACACATTAAACTGGTGGGCATGTGCCTTCCAGAATCCCCATGGGGACTCATTAATTACTGTCATGATTCCACGTGGCCCCTGATTGTTTCACCAACCAAAGAACTCACGCTATGTGCCCCTCAGCTGCCACCAGTTGATTTCATCAACAATACCTATTATTAATGATAGATGTCCAGGCCATATGTCATTTTAAAAGAACCAAATAGAAATTGTTTATTGATACAGGTGTTGACAGAACAAGCAATGTGGTTAACTCTTAAACAAACATTATTCTTGTTCCACCCTCAACCACCATTCTCCCGCCCAAACTCCAAAATTCGCTCAACTCTCTAACACTAATTCTACATCTCAAAACCCTATCTAAACCTTATCTTAACTCCTCCTCCTGCTGCTGAATCTCTTATACCTCGTGACTCCACCCCTCCAGCACTCCCATTGGTCTATGCAAATAGCATATGAATATTCATGAATTATGAATTAGTGACTTAAATCCTGTTTCTTTGTTACATGAATGGTATAACATTCAGTCATTCCTAACTGACAATTAAAGAGTCCTCTCTGGGATTCTTGAGCACACATTAAACTGGTGGGCATGTGCCTTCCAGAATCCCCGTGGGGACTTATTAATTAACAGCAAAAAAAAAAATGGAATGCTCCATGTTTTGCTTAGCAAAGCAAAAGGATTTCAGCCAAAGACCTTCAAAAGGTCCTACTGTTAACAGCCCTATCAAGCTCTTATAAACTTTAAAAGTATTTTCTTTACCAAATTTCAACTACAATAATTCCCTCCGGAAACAAAATAAATATGAAACATGTGTTAAATCTCCGGTAGAGACAGTATTTTTCCTGATTCTTCCTGCTTAGGAACTCTGAACACCAAGGTTGTTTCTTGGAAGTAAAACAGCTTTTTGTTCTGAGCCTTGGATGTAACACTCAAATAGTTATGCATGTGAAACACATTACAAAATACAGGAGAACCCAATTTTGTTTGTTGTTATGTGCCCTCAAGTCACCTCTGACTTATGGCAACCCTATGAATGAGTGATCTCCAAAATGTCCTGTCCTCAACAGCCCTGATCAGCTCTTATAAACTCAAGGTTGTGGCTTCCTTGATGGAGTCAATATATCTTATATTTGCTCTTACTCTTTTCCTGTTGCTCTCAACTTTTCTTAGCATTATTATTTTTTCAATGATTTTTGCCTTTTCATGAATGACAGCCTCAGTTTCATCATTTTTTCTTCCAGGGAAAGTTCAGGCTTGATTTGATCTAGGATCCACCTGCTTGTGTTTCTGGCCGTCCAGCATATCTACAAAGCTCTTCACATTCACTACAAGTTATTTCAACTTATTGATGCTTTTTACTAGTAAGATGGTATCATCTGCATATCTTAAATTATTTTTGTTTCTTCCACCAATTTTCACTCCTTTGACCAAATCTAATCCAGCTGTTCATGTGATACGTTATATGCATGTAGACTGAACAGATAGGAAGATAAGGTACACAAGTTATACATGAGGACAATCAAGTGCTTCTCATAATCCACACAGTCAAAGGCTTTACTGTAGTCTATAAAGCACAGAAAGATTGTCTTCTGAAATTCTTTGGTGGTTTCCAGTATTAAGTTGATATTTGCAATATGATCTCAAGTTCTTCTTCCTTTTCGGAACTCAGCTTAATCATCAGACATTTCTTACTCCATATAAGGTGCTTTTGTTGACCTTGAGCATCACTTTGCTTTGCATGGGAAATCAGAGAAATGGTCCTATGGTTACTGCACTCCTTAGCATCTCCTTTCTTCAGGTTTGCAAAAGATATTGAACATTTCAAGTCTGTGTGCCATTGCTTTGTTTTCCATATTTGTTGGCATATTCTTGTTAGGACTTTGACATACTCAGTTTCTGTGGCTTGAAATAGTTATATTGGTATCTCATCTATCCCTGATGAATTATTTCTTCCCAGTGTTTTCAGAGCAGCTTTCACTTCACTTTCTAGAATTCTTCATAGTATTCCTCTACAAAGGAGTCTGTCATCCTTTTATCCGTTCTGTACAGGTCTTCAGCATAGTGTTTCCACTTTCTCTTTATTTTCTCCTGCTTAGATAGTGTGCTTTCCTGTTGGACTTTCAGCATTACTAATCTAGGCTTAAATTTCCCTTTGATTTCTTGGATCTTCTGGAAGAGATTTTTGTTTTTCCTTTTTTGCTGTTCTATTTCTTTGCACTGGTGATTGTAACAATTCTCGTTGCCTCTATGTGACATTTTTTGCAAAGCTGCATTCAATTTTTCCCTATTTTACCTGCTGTCTGTCTATTTCTATCTCTCTCTCTCTTTTGTTTTAAGAGTTATAAAGGGGATTTTGTTACGAGCTAGTTCAGATGCATAGGGCAAAATATGTGGTGTTTTTAGACACCTAACATTAATCTCCTGGCTTTTCTGTCTCTGCAACCAATGTCTAACACCCACGAAGTTGTTGGTGTTCCTTTCTTTGATTCACACAGAGTTATATGTTAGATAGATAGATAGACAGACAGACAGACAGACAGACAGACAGACAGACATAGGGATCCTCCTACATTTCTTCTGGTACCACTGCAAACAAAACAACCTCCTTCTCAGAGCAGAAAGCTGCTTTTTGTCAAAATATATAAAAGAAGGAAGGTGATATATAATGGAGGGTCAGTGCACCAACTCCAGAGCCAGATAAATCCTTGTGAGTGATTGCTCCGTTGTTACATTTTGAAACATTGGGAGCTTTCTGTTTGTAGCTTCAGGTCAATGAATAGATGAATACGGAGAAACTTATCACAAAAGGTTTGATAGAATGTGGGGGAAGAAATTGCAAGAGGAGCATGAAGGCATTCAGGTAGTTATGTAAGAAGTTCAGATCAGAGAAGAGGACAATTGCATCTTCTCTTTTTTTTTTTAACCTTATAACTCCAACAGTCTTCATGATCCCAGGAAAGTAGTAAGCATTGATGCATTCAAATACTATTCATTCACATGCAGAGAATTTATTTATGAATGAAATTTTAATTTTAATTTTAAGCATTTTAATTTTAAGCATTTTTGAAGTCATGGACCATAGTTTTGAAACCACCTTGCTTAACCCACATGCATCATCATTAAAAAATGAAACCCAAACAAAAACAACTGCATGGTATGAGTGCTCTGATATGTCTGACCTCAGTGAGAATTCCAGGGTATTACTTAAAAATTTTTTTTTAATATAAATCATGACAATCCATCATGTTACAAACAATACATACCAAGGCTTAACATAGTAATCTATCATCTTACTTATTATGTAATTTAACTGTTGACCATCTGCTATTCCCACATTTCATAAAGTCACATTTACACCATTCCCCGTTTCATCTTAGAGAAATATCGACCAATTCCAGGGTATTACATGATATAAAAATGCCCCAAGGCCCAATAATTTTCAGGTGTTGCAACTGTACCCAAACATCCAGAGCCAGAAAATGCACACCACCACGAGGTACAATGTTTGCATTGAGTAGTCATCAGCCTTCTTTTGCATATGTCATGTAATCAACACTATTTCTAGTGTGGCTGCCAGATTCTCACTCCCAACTCAGAACAACAAAAACCTTGTTCTGAACCCAAGAAATTAAGGGTTTGCCTTAAACAGTTTGGGACCTTGCTACCTGTCAAAACATCTTCTTCCAGGTTCTGCTGCCCATCTTTCTCGGTTCTCTCTCAAGCCTCATGCCTGTGGGTGTTAACACCAAGAGAAACCCAAAAGACATCAACAAGGAATAGGGCTTTCTTGGCAGTGACACCCTCCATTTGGAATGCTCTCCCACAGGAAATATGCCAGATGTCCTTCCTTGGGACCTTGAAGAAGCTCCTAAAAATGGAACTTTTTAGAGGAGCATTTGGGGAGGTGCTCCTCAATTAATGGGAGGGAGGGAGAAGGAAAAAAACCACAATAATTAGAATGCCTTATTGTCAATTTACTGCCACCTATTCTGCTGCACAGCAGTTACAGTAATTTATAGCATTCATTTTTAGTTGGTTGATTTTATAATATATTGTCTAGTTATACTGTTGTAAAACACCCATAGTAGCTGGTTTGCTAGAAGGGTGGTATAAAAATCAAATCAAATCAATCAGTCAATCAACATTAAGAAACAAACCCACATGAAATGTCTGTGAATTTTGAGGATTAAGATTCTAGTTGTGTGGCAGCTGAAGTCTTCAACACTTGTGATGCAATCACATTATTCATTGCACCTAAGTAGCAGGTGGGAGGGTAGAATGTACAGCATTCCTAGCTCTGTTCTCCAATAGACAGGGGAATGCACACTGGACTCTGAAGGAGCATCTACTGAGATGAGGATGCTGGACACAGTATCTGCCATGAGAGTTTCACCTTGCCTAATGGTAGGTGCTTCCCTGTCAGCTGAGCAATCTGCATGAGCTCTGCTGTGCTTTGGTCCCTACCCTACTCCTTCATTTGCGTGAGATGTTTAGCTATTTTAATTATAACCCAATTTTCTTTCAGGACTTGAACATGAGGCAGTTTGCAAAAAAGGTTAAAACTGGTACAGATAAATGCAGATAAAATTAGGTACCATTAAAAGATAAGAGCATATATATAAACAGATGAAAACTTATAATGCTAAAATGCAGTTAAAATACTTTTAAGTTAAAAGCAATTTTTAAAACCCCACATTTTTAAATGAAAGTATAGCAGCTATCACTTCCTGGTTTCCTTCCTCAGCAACCAGTCCATTGCCAAAACAAGGAGAGTGCTAGTTTAGCTTTCCTTTGCTGGAATTCCGCAGCCTGGGAGCAGCTGCTAAGAAGGACCAATAGGAAGATACTATACCCTCAAACCTGCCAGAATGGCTGAAAAAACAGCTGATTGTTCAGAATTCTCATGCATTTCCTCTGTTTCTAAGCAGAAAGCATTTCTCAACTGAAAAGGTAGATATATTTTCTCTGATAAATATGGGAACATACAGCTTTAACAGGGATTGCTTCTAATTCAAAAAATTGGAACTGCTTTCATTCAGTTTCCCTTGGTTTGATTTAATTTGTTTATTTCCCCAAGTTGCTGATAGTAAAAATGACATCTGAACTGTTTGCTTGTGTAAGCATTCCATGATGCTTCAATGTAATATTTTAAACATTTGTAATTTTGGGAAGCATTTTCATTAGTCTTCCAAACATCTCACCTAAATTGAAAACCTTTTGAAAGACGGACTGTGAGTAAATTGTTCTGTTCTCCAAATTTAAATCTGCTTAATTTTCAGATATGCACCTAAGCTGAAATGTTCTTGAGTTGTGACTAGAGATGGATACGAACCGCCAGTTCAGCAGTTCATGCCAGTTCATCCTTTGGGTAACCAGGTGTTTGGCCCTCCCTCCTCTGGTGGGTTCCCACTCAGAGGCAGCATCCTGGCTTCCCTGCCCTGCCTCCTCTGGGCACTGCCTCTGAGTGGGCACCTGCCCAAGGAAGTGGAGCTGGGAAGTGCCAAACATCTGTTTGTCTGAAGGACAAACCAGCACTGGTGGTCTGTGTCCATCTCTAGTTATGATACTGGTGCTCTACTCCCTGCCTTGCTTCAGATAGCATGGACATCATGAGTCTTCTTGGCTGCAGTGGTGTAGAACCTTAGGGTGAAAAAATCTCTCTGTGGGTTGGTGGTGAGTCCAGTCACCACAGCAATGTAAAGTCACCACAACAGTGTCAAGCCTAGAAAATGTCGCCATGAGTAATGTGTGCTGTAGATACAGCTACTTGGGACATGAGCCTTAATAGAAATGGTGGCAACTGTTGCAGCTGGTAACTTTAGTTGTTTATTTATTCCTGAATATCAGGGGAAACTGTGTAACTGTTGGAGCAGTACAACAATGGAATCAATTACCTCAGGAAGTGGTGAATGCTCCAGCACTGGAGGCATTAAAGAGAAAATTGGACAACCATCTGTCATCTGTTTTGATTCAGATTCCTGCATTAAGCAGGGAGTATCATGACCTTATAGGCCGCTTCCAACTCAATTATTCTATGATTCTATGAATTAGCCCAAATTCTAAGCACATTTGCTCCAATTACCCTGTGAACCATTTCCACAAACATCTGCCCCCAAAGCAGTTCTGTCTTCCCCCACAAACCTTGCCTGCCCTGTCTCTGTGATGTTACAAGGAAACACACATGTGACAACACAAGGGTCAAGCCCAGCTTTTAGGTTTTAACTCTTGACTCTGAGGGAATGGGATGCTGTTGACCTGATAACTTTACTGAAAAGTGGTATTGATTTGAATTACACCACCATTTTAAGTAATGTTTTCTAAACAGCATATTTTACCATGTTTCCCTTATGGGTAAAACCCATTGCCCAACAAATTAATTTGTACAGTCCATAAAATGGAATTTTTCAAGGCTTGTAGTTGGATCTAGCAAATTAGTGGTCACAAAGGGTACCACAATTAGAACAGAAAAGATCAATACAAGAAATAGATTCATGTTTTCCCTGTTATTTCACTGCCCGTTAGCTGGAAGCAGATAAACAGAAATAATGAACAACTGTCAGATGAAAGCTTTGGGAGAAAAGAAATGAGGTGACAAAGAAAACAAAGGGAGACTGAATGAAGCGGAGAGTTGGGTGATACATCAGCTTCACAAAGGACTGTACTTCTAAGTGAACTTCCCAGAAGGAGCAAGAGCAATAGAGAAGGAAGGAAACAGGCTATGGTGGCAGCAAAAAAATCTACTCCACTTAAAAGAACATGGCGAGGCTATATTTCCTGGATAAGGTTATGAGAAATCAGTTAACTCTCCAGGGTTAATGTGAGCTGATGACCTCTTTCACTTTTTCACATAAATTCTTTGACATGCAGCCCAGTGAATTATTTGTGCTTGCTTGTATCTTTTTGTTCACTAACCAGCCTGTGTAGCTTAAAGGAAGAATAAGCTAGGCAGACAATGAAGCCTTTATTCTTAAATATACTTTTAGATAATGTTAGAGATTGCTCCCTAGTGGATTTTTTTAAAGTCAGCATACACTTCATAGAGTGAGCTTCAGAATATCGCTTAATTCTTCTTATTATTTTTATTATGTTACCACTCAGTTCACTCAGACTCCCAGAGTGGCTCATCATAATATTTACAAAACAGTATCAACAGTAAAAGAGATACGGAAATGAACCAAGGGCATTGCGAAAAATAAAAGAGGTGAGAACAAATAAACAAAACGAAATGACGGTTCAAATCAGTCCCAAAATACAAACTGATTCAGCTTCTTACTAGGCTGTCACAACAAGAAAGCCTTGACAATGCAGGGTAGGTCTCATGAATGGGGAAGGAAATATAGGCACCACCATCAGACAGTCCCAGCTCTTCATGCTAACCAACATGACCTCAGGGAGGGCTTTTACTTTTCATGTAAGCCAAATATGTAACAAATGTACTTTCAGAGTAGGCATGAAGGGAATCCATAACAACATTTAAACCCAGTTACCTCTGGACCCCATCTCTCATAATCATCTGGCCAACAATGGCCATTGTGACCAGCAGGATACTATGAGTTGTGGTCTCAAAGAGTAACTTTACCAAGTTTTGGTTGGAGCATTTTCTGTTGTTGAAGTCAGAGCTACAAACTCAAGTACATCTAGCAGAAGGTTCTTCCCTTGAGGATCAGCCAAGACCAGAAAGCTCAGCTATTAGGATTTTTGTTACAATTGCCCAAACAGGTGTTCATACTACTGTTGAAGGCCTGATGTTTCATGCCATCAGACATGGAACATGTCTGACAACGTAGTGTACAGCATACTGACTATGTGTGCTAGGAAAAGCAAGACCTTACCTGTCAGACATGGCTAGGCTTTTCAGCTCACTAGCATCCAATTTCCTGAGATCTCAGGTCCTAAACCTGAGAGCAGGGGTGAACCCATGTCACCGGGTTGTTCTCTGTAATAGAATAGAAGAGTAAACTAGAATTGGGGAGAAGGTTTTGTGTCACAACTACTAGGGTATGTGCAACAAGGGAACTCATGATCCACAAGGCCCAACAGGCCTAATATTGGTGCATATAGAAACAATAAATCAGGTGATAAGTTTAAGGAAGTTACTGCTGGGTGAGTGAATGTTGACCTGTCATGTCTTTTGGAGTAACAGACACCTTCATGCTAAGCCAGTGGGCCCCAATACCATTTGAGAATGGGTAGAGAGACTGATACCCTGGCTTTAACCACGTCACACACACTTCCCCTTACTTTCAACTTCTTCAGTGCCACTCACTATGAGGGTTCTCATTATTGGCTGTGCAGGTCCCTTCTCCCATGCACATTTTCAGTGACTGAATAGGGAATGATTTCATGAACATTCTTTTTTTTTAAGTTATCTGTGTCATGATCATGGGATATGTGATTAGAAATGTGTCATGAGAATGGGATATGTAGTCATGAGAAATATAAAATGGAGTCAGAATGGTTCTGTGTTCTGTGTAGAGATGATTTGAGGGACTTTTGAAAGTGTTTTTCTTAAGCATCATGAGACTGTTTTCCTGTGACTGTTATCTTGAAGGCCATGTCGAGAGGCCCATGGAAGACTCAACATTCCAAGCCTGTTACAGAAGACAAACAACACCTGCAACTCTCATGGGAATAAGGGATGGAGAGAGGTGAAACAACCTCTTAAATTTAATTGGTTAACAACTAGAAAGGCCATAAAGAAGGGAGGAGATTTGAAAAAGTAGAAAATGGGGGATGTGTTATGTGAAATGATTCCTTTTAGGATTATTCTCTTACTGATGGGGAATTGAGACTGATGATGGATTTAGACTGATGATGGTGAGCATGTAGCTTGCAGTAGAAAGAAAGAGGGGGGCTTGCCCTCTATAGCCTACCCTAAAGATAGCTTTTAGACTTTATTATTTTAAAGGGGAAATAGTTATTTTATTTAACTGCAATGATCTTTGAATATGGTCTTGAATGCTATGCTTTTGCAACATAAACTGAATTCTTATGAAACTTTATTTTTGTAATAAAAATGTAATCTTAAAAATCCTTATTGAGGACTGGTCTCTTGAACAGCAAAGGTCTAACTAAATCCAGGAAGTGGAAAGGGCCACAAGTTGCTACTATTCAGACTCCTACCTCACTGAGCTGTTGTGAGTTCTAAGGAATCACAAAGCCCAGGTGCCTGTACTTGCTTAAGATCTGAGTAAGTGCAAAGTGTTCTTTTTAGGTCAGACTTGTTCAAAGGGGTTTATGCTACGCACTGCTGGTGCTCAAAGGACTCAGCCCAGCGCAAAAGTGGTAGATAAAGGCCTAGCGACTCTCTGACCGACTGCCCATTGATCCTCTGAGGACTATTGGATTTGAGTAGGTAATGTGCAGTCAAAGGTTACTATAGGTACAGAAGCAGATCAGGGGTGGGGAGAGTGTAGCTAAATTTAGACTGAACATGATAGAATCCTGAATTCACTGAACTATTCTGCAACCATGTCATTATCTTGTTTGTAACAGGAGGCAGAAATGGTTCATAGTGATTTAAGGAACAGTAACAGTCGTAGAGATAAAACTATGATTGAAGACCTCCTGTATTGTGGTGTAAATAACTTCTTCAGAATATATAGGGCTGACATCTTACCTTTGTTCTCAAATTGTGCTCTGACTGTTTAGGAGCGCTAGGAACAATTTTGAGCATTCCAGTGAAGCAGTGCAAACAAAGGGGAGTAACATACACTCTTTCTTCTCATACTTCTGGGCACCACAGAAGTGCAGTTGCCCATATGTTCTTATGATAAGATGCCTCAGATGTCTTTCTGTCATTCCTGTCTTCCTCAGAAACCCAGCAGAAAGAAGAGTCAAAAAGTTAGCCACTCATACTTCTCTCCTTCTATACGACTGCTAGAGGATTCATAGTGGATTTAGGATTTGTGAATGCTGCACATGTTTTCATATGGATGAAGTAAAATGTTTTTGTAACTTCCTTGTAAGGCAGTGGTTCACAAACCTTGTTGACCCATGACTCTCTTGACTTAGTGGTCACTGGCCGTGGCTCACTAATATGATTTTTTTTTGGGGGGGGGGAGAAGGGAGGGGAAGCCTGGTCTGAGTAGTACTTCATTTTTATTGTCCCTCTGCCACTGCCTTCAGCTCCAGCTCCTCCCCGCATGGTCAGATCATTCATTGTGGTGCATGGACACTGTGCCCATGTCCTCCTTTTCAGCTGCTTTTCCCTGGTGAGGGGTGGGCAAGGCAAACAGGAGTAGGCAGAGGAAGCACCTGTTGCCCCTCTTTCCCTCCTGCTTGCTTGCCTGCTCACGCACTGATGGGGAGGTGGGGGCTCCTTCTGTGGAAGGTAGCATGGAAGGAGCATATGGGAGTGTGTGTGTGCAGGAGGGGGTGTCAGGGTGGGGCTCCCTTCCCCTTGCCTCACTCCCTGGTCCACTGCATCCCAGTGGCTCTAGTCCTGCCTGTGTTGTGAGGCTCAGTGACCTGGATGGGGGGATGAGGCAAAAGGACCCATCCCACAGCCTCCCTCATGCAAAAAGGGCACCACCGCGGCCTCTTCTTCTCCTGCACAGGCAGGCATCCGGGGACAGGATGAGAGGATTCCATGGCACCCTAGCTGGGTTTAGCGGCACCCCAAGGTGCTGTGGCAAACAGTTTGGGAACCACTGTTGCAAGGACATCCTCACTATAGCCAAATGAGTAGAGAAGTAAGCAAAAAGTAGTGTCAGAGAGAAGTTGCGAGGAAATTAGTAGCACGGTAGCCCAGTAAATTTTAAAAAGAATGAATCGCAGCAGCTTGTTAAACATGGAAAGGATATAATTAGAAAGAAAGGACACACAGTATGAGAGACAATTAAGAAAAATACAGTGCACTTCAATTTTACCTCTGAAGATAAAATCAATGAATCATTGCTTAATTATACTCTTAAGGGACTTCTGTCTCCAGTAATTTAAAGTCAAAAGCATTGATAGTTTTTTTGGCAACAAGAAACAGAGTGTGGGAAGGCTAGAAAGGGGGAAAGGGGGAAAATATGAGAAAGTGAAATGAAAAGGTCAAGTTATTGCAAATGGCAGACAGAAATCTCTTTTTCAGACATTGTTCTTCTTTATCTAGAATTGTGGCAAGCTCCACGACCTTTCACCCATGTACCCCTTTCCAGTTCTACCACTGTGGGGGAGAAACATGCAAATAGGGCAACTACATGCGTGGCGCTAGTCATGTGCCTCTTTCACAATCAATCAATGTGAATGCCAGTTGGTTGGGACAAATCTGTAGAGTTGTCCTTACCCATGGAAATTTCTGAGGATGTGCAGGTGGGGAGATTTCAGTTTGTTTTCATTTCAGGGTCTTTCAATTGGCTTGTCTTCCATTTTAAGGGTCTTGCGGGTATCAGGACTTTTGGTAAAACCGAAACACACACACACACCTTAATCTTTCAGAGCACTATTGCTTTGGTTTCCCCTTTCTGATCTCTGGCTCTAGAAGAAATATGAAGCCTCACAGAAACCTCAAAAAAAGCAGGATCTAGACAAAGGACATTCAGGCAATTATTAGGCAACACAATGGCAGTGCCTGAGAAATACAAAGCATCAGCAGACCTATGCAACAGACAATTTGCATCAGCAGCATATATTCATCATTGTCAATGATCAGCTCAGCAAAACCACATCACATTCTCAGCAGCAGCATCATATAAATTGAACACGGAAATCAATTTCATCCTCCTTCATCTTCACCAACAACAGCAGCAGGAATAACAATACACAGATGAGAAAGAGAAGCATCAGGCAGATTCAACATCATCACTGATCACCAGAAAGGAGTGAGCACTACTTTTTCAAGTGACATCATCATCATCAATATCACATCAAAGCATCACATGAAGTAACCTGTTGAGCATAAGAGAGAACACAGCAGGCTGCCCGCCACAATTGGTGAGGAGTTGTGGAGCTTGGCAGGCAACATGTACAACCTTCTTACTTTCCTTCCTCTCCCTTTGGGATTAGCTGACTGCCTGAAAGTGAGCTGCCCCACCACTGCTCAGCCTGGCTGTACCTTGGTATCATCATAGGACATTCCTCTTTTTCACCAACATGGAGTCATCCTTCTTCAACAACACAACAAGACCCAACAGCTGACCCTGCTACACAAACAGGCTGCATAGAAGAGATACACACATACATTTACCACAGAACCACACCCTGTCTCCCAGCCATGGCATTGAGCAGATAAGCATTAAAACAGGAACTATTGTAGCTCCTTCCTGCAATGATGCTCTAGGTTCCCATCCCAACAAATTTCTGTGGTCCTTCTCTTACCTTTTCTGTTTCACACACACAGTCTGTCAGTTTCATCCTGCTAAAGCAAAGCCTTCATATGTCATCAAAGCAAGTGACTATAACATTCTTTCTTCATCGCAAGACATAAGACACTATTTGCCAACAAGCATTCTTCTCACTCACTAACAGGAAAGAAAGAGGAAGCCATGTTTTTCAAATGTCTATTCCTTGCTATTGTCTCTCTGTCTCTCTTTTTGTGAGACCTGCCTAGTGAGTTGTTTGTTGTTACTGTTTTGAAGAGAGAGAAAAACACACTTGCATCTATGGCACAGGGAGGGGATAGTAATTCTGCAGCAGTGGGACTTTTTCTGGTTAGTTGTGCGTTCCAAATGCAAAAGTAAATTGAAGTACTAATTTCTACCATCATTTGGGCTAGTGTGCCCTGCCTACTAGGAGTAGGATCCCTAGTTCTACTGCTGTGAGCAAAAGCCTTCCTAAGGAACCAAGCAGCCAGGCCATCCTTCTTACTCTTCTCTCTCCTCCGATTCAGCACCAGCCGGAGTTCCATCTGCACCAGTCTTCCATAGATGCTTTCTTTCACACTGGCAGAGAGCCACATACAAGCCCTCAAGTCCTCCCATCTTCTCTACCAGGTGGTCACAAATAGAGATGGGCACAAACTGAACCATGAACCAGAAAAACAGATGAAATGGGCTGGTTTGTGGTGTATTTCATGAACCAGTTCAGGGATCCAGTTTTGCTGAAACAAAATGAAGCACTAAACTTTATTCTCCCTGGTGCTTTTCTTTGTTCAGCAAAAGGGAATGCCCACTCACCCCCTTCTCACTGCCCCTGTGTCCTCCCTACCTGGTCCTGTTGCCGCCTCCTCCACCACCACCATCGCTGTAGTGTCCTGGACTCCCTTTTCAGAGCCAGGCCTGCCACTTCTGTGCATGTGCCTGCCACTCAGCTGATAGGCACAGAGGCAACAGGCTGGCTCCTTGAAGCTGGGCCCAAGGCCTCTGCGCATCCACCCATCTATTAGCTGGGCAGCAGGTGCATACACAGAAGCAGCAGGCCTAGCTCCAGGAAGGAAAGCCAGGCCTGCTTCCTCTGAGGATGGTGCCGGGGGCAGGGGCAGGGGCAGGAACATGGGCAGTGGAGGTGGCAGCAAACCAGGTAGAGAGGAGGAGTGGGAACGGGGCAGACAGATGCTGGAGGGCAGAAGCGGGTAGGTTCCTCCCCAGGCACAAACCAGAAAAATAAACTGCGAACCATTTGTAGGTTGACCTACATAGCAACTGGTAAGAAGGGAAAGTATAGCCAAGGAGCCAACAGAAACCCACCTCCTTGGCAAGTGAGAAGAGAAGGCCATCAAGGGAAATCACCTTGCCAATTAAAGTGCTGATTTTCTGAGTTTGCAGCCTCTCATTGTGTGCTCCCCTTACTTGTCTGCAAAGAGCAAAACAATAATAAAAAGTATATATATTAACCTGCTTTGCCACCACCTAGACCCCAACCCCTCCCCCACCCACTGCAGGTGGCACCCTACCACTGCCTAACAATGTCAATGGCATGTACACCCTGACCTCAGCCTCGTCCACTGCTGCCCAGGAGCATGTGACTGTAGTGCCAGGCCAGGACAGGTCAGTTAGGTGCCTAGGGGTTAGACTTTGAGGCCATAAGAGTGGTGGTGGTTCACCCATGGCCTCAATGCCTTGTTTCAGGTCAATATTGATCCAGTTCAATATTTTTAATTAGGTTTTTTTCATCGTGAAAGTGCATCAGGTCATTTTTACGATTGCAAAAACCTAATTAAAAATATAGAGAAAGATATATATGTAGTTATTTTTTAAAAAAAGAAAACCTGCATTGGGACATATAGGAGGCAGCAAATCTATAGAAATACACTCAACAGATCTGCATAACTCTTAAGTATTCTACTTTTTAAAAGAATGTAGTGTTCAAACATTCATGGAAGATCTCTTACATACAAAGAAATTTGTATACATATGCACCTTTATAATAGCATATTTGTTTGATACTCCAAGTAAAATTGTTGTTAAGCAAACACTTCATTAAAGTCAGAGGTATTGTTCCAAAGTCAATAGTAAATTGGATTTCCTAGGGCTTGCCATAATGCGACTCAGAACTCTTGCTGAGTAAAGTGTACAAGGTAATGAATAATAAAAAGCAAATAAGTGGGTTGGTAGGCTGGCAAGATTCCTAAACATAACTAGGATAAGGTAATTAGGCTACTGGAGAGTATCAGTTCATGCCAAATGCTTAGTTCTTGCTAGAAAATACCACAAAATGTACTGGTGCTCATATTTCAAAGTCAAACTGATGCTGAAATCCATCTCCATGTTATACTTCCAATGCACAACCCTCTGATAGGTCTACATTTGTTTAAAGATGTGTGATCTGTGTACTTCTGTTAGGAAGAAAGGACATAAAACATCACCAGAGGGGGCTATTCAGCTGAGTGGTTGCACTGATTCTGATTTGGAACCAAAAAAAGAATCTGGGGTGCTTTGCATATATTTTAAATGGGAGTCAAGCAAAGTAGAGAAGATGTTAAAGCAATATGTTGAAGGCTGAGTCTGGAAATTTCATTTCCCCCCCTACATGAATCAGAAAGAAAAGATAACTGTTCAATGTGTAGATGATCCTCAGCAAGCTATGTCATATTCTGGAACTCCCTGAAGCGGAGAAACAGAAAGCCTCCCAAGACAACCTGTGGGGTCAACAAACAACTGTCTCTGTCCCTCCCACCTATTATGGTCACACACCTCCTCCTCTAAGATGTAGCAGGAATCCTTCCATCCACAGAATCCTTTGTGGCTGCTACCATGCTCTTTACATTCCAGATGCTCATCATTTATTTATTTATTTATTTTTAGTTAGCCGGCCTGTTAGCCAGCTGGGGGACCTCTGTGCACGTTCCTGCCTCCCAGCGGAGAGATGGGGACATGAGCAGAGACCAGCCGGCTTGCAGGAGCCGGCGGCCTTTCAAGATGGCAGTGGCAGCCACACTGGTGGAGGAAGCAGCAGCAGAAAAAGGTAGGGACGCAACGGCGGCAGTGGGAAGGGGTGGCGGTAGACTGTGTGGGCTGGGAGGCAGCCTTTTTTTATATAGACAGCCACTGGACTGACTAAAAAAAAATCCTGAATGAACCAATAACCCGATTCATGGTTTGTTTGGGGGAAAAAATGTAAATTTGTGGTTCTTGGACTTTCATAAACCACAAACCAAGACAAACCACCATTTTGCCCTTCTCTAGTCCAGATACGTAAAACTATAGAATTCAAAGATGGTGTGCTTTCTTTTTCACATGACTGTAGATCTTGGATGTGCATTGTTTGTATGATTGTAAGAAATAGTTCCTAGTGCATATATCTGGCCTTTTTGACAAAGTTCACTGGATATACAGTATGTGGTTTCTGACATTCTTTCAGAAAATGTTGAGAATCACCTCTCTGAGTTATTCCCAGTGGCATGCATAGATCAGTGTTCTGCATACCTTGAATAATGCACAATACATTGTTTTTAATCTGCTCACCAGAAGAGTGATTGGGTGGGTGGGAACTGTGAATGCTTAACATCCATCTGTTGTTAACAGTTTGCAAATACTCAGCTTTAGCATTTCCTTTTTGTTCCTATGTACTCCTATTGTGATTGTTGAAAGAAAACTATCTGTTCCATCAGAAGTATGAAGCACACCTGCAATGCATCTGAAGATGAAAGGAATACAAAATTAGGACAATCGCTTGTTTCTCAGTATTGATGTCATTTATAGACATTGTTGGGAATTTAATAATTTTTAAAAATTAACAAGTAGGTTTTTCCTCCAAAATGGGGAGAGGGCAGGAAGAGGACCAGCTTGTTATTATTTTTTCCTGGTCACTTGTGTTTGACAGTACTGGAAAAATATTGTCCATGGCTGGAAGATACCAAGAAATCACTTCAGTTCATTTCAAGCAACTGAATACCTTTTAGGGTTAAACTAGGCAATATGTTTCTTTATTTTTAGAAGAGACGCTCTCTCAAATAATAAAAACAAGTCTCTTTGTTGTGACACAGGATTTTGCTCATGGGAATATCTTGCTTTCAGGTTCCTTTGTTTTGTGGTTGATGAGTGGACTTTACTTGGAAGTCTAATTAATTGTTCAAGCTCACATCTTGAAATCCTATTGCGCAGCTCCACAGTCCTGGAAAAAAACCCAATTGCTTTGTGTTTGGGTGAGAATGGGTCAGCTGATGAAAAAAGAAGTCAGGTTATGGAACTTTTCTCTGTGAGTGGTAATGAGCACAAGAGGGTATCCTCTATACCAGTGGTTCTCAAACTGGGGTCCCCAGATGTTCTTGGACTGCATCTCCCAGAAATCCTGGCCAGCACAGCAAGTAGTGAAGGCTTCTGGGAATTGCTGTCCAAGAACATCTGGGGACCCCAGTTTGACAACCACTGCTATAGACTATCTTGACTGCTGACATGAGTGTTGTCAACATTAATGCTGCCCTTTGCCATGTAAAGTTTGGCATCTTTTTTCCTGCTGGCAACATGAGGATGATCTTGTGCAGTAATATGAGGTCATTTCCTGGTGTTTTGAATTGTGGATATGTAAGTACAATGTCATATTCATAAACTGGAAGTTTTTTTGAAGAACTGAATTCCCTCCCCTGCTAGACTGCTCTTCTCTGTCTCTGTTCTTGCAAAGCACATTAGAAATGGTGGCAGGGTGGCAGAGGAGAAGTAAGCATTTTATCAGGAAGAGGTGGGTGGCTGAAGAGGAACTAAAGTATCAGCAAAACTGGGGGAGAAGAAAGCAAGTCCTGATAGGCTCTACCACAGCTGCACTGCCACCAAAGGAACACTTGCAATATTTCTGGCCGTTGCTACAGCCATTGTCATTCAGCTATCAGTCACTTGCTAGCAATGCAAGAACAACAGCCACCACCAAAACAGCATGGTCCCCCTGGAGAGGCAGACCCAAGACTGGCCATGCACGCACACACATACAAACCTGCACCCAACAGCGTGGTCTTCTTTTCCTGCTCTTCAGATCAGCTGCCAAATCTCCCAAGAATCAGCTCCACAGGAACTCTTGCTATCTCATTGTGCTTGGTTGCCTTACTCCCGCTTTTTAAAAAAGTGTACACAATCTAATTGGACTGCCAGGGCATAACATCTGTCAGGCTTATGCTGCTTTCACTTTGTTACAGAATTCCAGCCATTTGGGGAGATAAACGTATTAATTGTGGGGGGAACCATATTTCCCTTAATGACTAGATTGACTGTGATTCCAAAGCAATTACAGCTATTGTATGAGGATGGGGTTTGCATGGAGGGTGAGAAAGCTAAAGGGAAATGTTACTTCTATTGATGAAGGTAGGATTTTAAACCTTGGTTTTCCAGTGTCTTAATTCACATGGAGAGGCTTCAAAGATATATTAAGACGTCTCCTTCAAATAGAGAATGGAAACAATGGTGGAAATCCAGTAGTAAGTCACAACTGGAGTAGACCTATTGAATCAATGGAACTTATGTGGGTGTTGATTCAACAAATCCCTATTGATTCAGTGGGTCTACTCTAGCTGCAAATGGTTTAATTCTTCATTTTTCTTCATTTAGTCTGTTTAACATGACAGGATTCCCCAGAAATTTAAAAGCCCCCTAGGATTTATTGCTTCCAGCTGAAAATAAGACATGGAGGTCTTTCCCCTGCTCATTTTTCTGTAATTTGTGCAAAATGCCTCCAAAGTTCTCTCCCTTTGAAAGGCAAAGTGTGTATATAGCAAGCACAAAAGGATTGTCTGATTGCTAAACCCGTCCACTGCTAGAAATAAAGCAATAGTCATTCTAGTTTGGGGCATTTCCTAGTTCAGGTCAATTTATACAATATGTTCAATTCAGCATTGTTGTGCAAAATAGGACAATTTTATCCAGAAATTGATAATTTTTTCACAAAATCACATTTTTACTAATGTAAGAACTCTAGGAAATTCCTTGCCATCCTTGCTGGAATGTTGCAGTTCCTTGTTCTCATGAGCAAGGAAATAAAATCAAGGATTTACATCCCTACCTTAGAGTCACTGACCTACAGATGTAAAAGGATGACAAAACTTGAGACAGGAAGAGGCAGTACTAGTATGCTTCCCCTCATGTTATTTGCTGTATATTTATTTATTTATTTATTTATTGGATATATGCCTCAAAATGCCATAGAGCTCTTGCATAAATTGAATCTTTGCTAACCCTGTTTATTGTTTGTGCAAGATAGTATTTGATTGCAAGAGCCTAAATATGAAAAAGGCTGTCTTTCCTATATTTCATGTCCTTTCATTGATTTCAATGATTTCCAAAAGAGAGCCTCTGTAACACAAATGTTTCCTGCTTACAAATTAGGAGCATGCCTCTTCCGTGTAACCTCTCTTTCACCCTTTTTCTGTCAAATTGCCTCAGAATTTTTTCATCCAATAATGTGAGTCAACAAGACAGTCCGGGACAAGGGAGTGGAAACTTTGAATCTATAAATGAGCCTGGAAACCAATGGGAAGTGCTTCAGATGTACCCTTTGGCGAGGATTACTGTGTGTGGAGCCTCTGGTTCCTTCCATCTTGAATCTTTTCCCTTTTTTGCTTTGTCCCTTCAATTTTTGGCATCTCTTTCCTCCCCCCAAATTTCTTTGTCTTACTTTTTGCCACTGCCAGGCTGCCTGCCTGTAACAGTGTGCCTCCCTGGGATTATTTTTGGATTTTTTCCCCCACGGTTTCTTTGAGATTTTTTCCTCCTCTTGATTTTTTTTGTTTTGATTATTGTTTCTTGTTTGGTCCTTTCCTTTTTTCTTTTTTTTTTTTTTTTTGCTACTACCTGGGCGCAGTGTTGCTTGCTGGACTCAAAGAAGAGAAGAGAAGGCATTAAGTGTTAGGGGGAAAGAAATCTTCCCATACTCTATTGCTTTTGGTTGGGGTTGGGTATTTCCCCCCCCCCCCTTTGGCCTTTCTTTGCTTGCTTGCTTTTCTTGGTTTTGGGGAAAGGGGCTTCTTTTTAAAAATGGCTATTTTCTCCCCTGTTGGTGGAGTACTTCCCCAGTTTGACTGATGTTTAAAATTTTGTTATATTGGTTATTTTACTGTTTGTTTATTCTATTAAAGGTGTATACTTTGGAGGGTACTTTGGGGGACGGGGGACTGTTTTGCTTGCTTCGGTGGTGCTGTATAGGCCAGGAGGGTTGAGCTGCCTCTGTCTCTTTTGCCGTGGTCAGTTGGACACCGCTTGGGGGATTTCTATTTTGCTGTTCTTGGTTTCATTGTTGGTTGCTTTGGCAAATGGGTATCTCTTTGTGCCAGGCAACCACTAGTGTCACTTAGATGCTAGTGTAATTAGGATCTCAAACTAACTTTAAAAATGAAGAGGAAACCACCTAGCTTGTGGCTTTTTCAGGCAGAAGGGATAGCAATAATCAATTATGAGTAACATGGGAAATCTTATTAATGATACATTGAAAGTGTTGAATAGGTTAAGGCATTAAATCTCTGGCATCAGGCCAGAATTGACACAGTAAATTCTAACAAATAAAAATTAAGGGATTATTTCCAAGTTCTGCTTCAACATGTATGCATGCACACATTCACAAACATACATGTGTTGTGCTGATTCCTGGGTAGCTTTACATGATAATTTCTCTGGCAGCTCATAGGATCCTTAAGCAAGATATGAATTCAATTTCCTCTGCTTCCAGCTGTGTGAATTTAAAATGGGTCTCTGTATAATTAGTTATAATCCTAAAGCAATGTTGTATTTCCACTGTTCCGGCAGGTGAACACTGATGGTGACTAACAGTGTTTTCCACATTAAACTCTTCAAGAGGTAGCGCATTCATGCTTGGCATAATAAGATTATCCACTGGAGCATCAGAAAGGTAGCTGTGATGCATTAATTCTGTTCTGTTTTCTAATGCTTAATTGTCAAGCAAAAAATGTTTAGTTTCCTCTCCTACTTCAGAAAGCTTCAGGGAGTTCCACTTGTTAAAAAAAATGCTGACCCTTCCAATTCAGTGGACAGTTTCTTTTTATGGAGCTGTTGTAAGGGGCTTTTTCTTAGGAATTTGTTTTAGCTTAAAAAAAAACCCAAAAACCTGCCAGCTGTAGGCATTTGGGGAGGGATGTACTTCTGTTTTCCTCTCCAGATGTTTTGTTTATACTAAAGCAAAGTTCTTCATGTCAATTTGAGTTTTTCTTTGTATCTCAGGCATGTCTTAGGAAATCTGTTTGGGCTAAGAAGTGTCTGTCTTTTCCAGTCTAAGGAAAAACAAACAGCCTTTTCCAAAAGTAATGAATGAAGCCAAATTAAGTATTACACAATGCTCTTAGTTTGCATATAACCTAGTGGAAGCCTGTAATGGCATACCCAAAACTCAGATTCTTGACTGGCAAAGCTTTCCCAGCTGCAGTTTTAAATTTTTTTAATTTGAATCAGTAAAAAACAAATACAAAATACAAAACTAAAAATATGCTCTTTTTAAAGAGCTTATGTTTTGTCACTCCTCCATGTACTTCAATGTATTTTAAATCAATGGCACCTGCTCTTTATGAAATAGGAGAACTGGCACATCTACATTTAACCAGGAGAAACTTAGGACAACCTGTGAAGAACTTCTCCTTCCCTATAACTTTGGAGAGGGGGAGAATTGTAAGTATGTGAAGCACATTAATCTGATTTCTCTCTCTCTCCTCTCTTACCAAAATTGTTATTTAAAAAACCAGATTGAATAAGGACATCTTACTGCCTGAGGCAAAGAACAAATCCCAACCCCATTCAACACAGAGAGGCCAATGGATGGCAGCTGAACCCTTCATCAGTACCCACTTCCCAACTGTATGCTTTCATGATACATGCTCCATTGCTTCCCTCTTCTCAGGTCACTGGTGGGTTAAAATTTGTGTCTTTAATTTTACATACTAAACCTTTTACAATGTTTCTGAACTACTGTATTTATAGGGGTTGGAAAGAAACAACGTACAGAATTGTACTCAGAAAATGCTTATCAGTGGCTCCTTCTCAAACTGGGAGGAGGTAACAAGTGGAGTACCAGAAGGCTCAGTTCTGGGCTCACTGCTCTTCAACATTTTTATTAATGGCTTGAATGAGGGAGTGCAGAGCATATTTATCAAATTTACAGATGACCCAAAAGTTACAGGAAGCCAAATGTTGGTTGAATATCAAGTAAAACTTCTTAACTATTAGAGCAGTATGACAATGGAATCAGTTGCCTTGGGAGGTGGTGAGCGCTGCAGCATTGGAGGCATTCAAGAGAAAATGTAACAATCATCTGTCAGTTCTACTTTGATTTAGATTCTGCACTGAACAGAGGGTTGGACTTGATCACCTTATAGGCCCTTCCCAACTCCATTTTTCAATGATTCTATGACTCTATGAATGTAGTGATGGTGACGTAAATGAATTTAGAAGCAGGAGATTATTATAGAGTGGGATAATAATCTGCCCCAGTCTTCCTTGCAGTGAAACATTATTCATACTTACTCAAAAGTACGACCCAGAACAATAAGACTTACCCCCATGGAATGATGTATAGGATTGCAGAGTTCAGTAGGACCAACTACAGATTGGAATAATTTGTTTCAGATAACTGTGAAGGTGGGAGGTTAATGACGTTGACCCCTTTTCAAGGATATTGACCGGTATTTAACCCAGTCATTGTAGCTGTGGGAGTAAATTCTGAATATGCAAGTGAGAGAGGGCAATCCTATGTCCAATTCCAAACCCTAAACTCCATAAAAACGTGCTTCAGAAAGCTACATAATCCACCAAAGGAAGTTTTCAGCACTGAATAAAATTGCAGGGGGCATGAGCAAGCATCTTGTTACCACTAGAGACATTTCATTGATTGAGGTCGAGTTGCTGTGTTAACAAATAACTGTTACTGTGTTCAGAACTTATTTGGTCTTTTGTCAAATCTGGATAACAAAAGAGAAATTCTCAAAGGTTGGGCCTCGGTAAATTAAACTAACAAGTTGCCTCTTATGAAGTGTCCATTATATTATCAAATTTTAAAGAGAATATCTTAATTTGATGCAAATGTCAGCTTGATTTTATAGCATCTACAATGTTGATGGCAAAGCATTCTTCTTCTACTACATCTCATTGGGTTTTTGAAGCCCAACAGTTGCCAAGCTATTCAGCATCAGCATATTGCTTCACGTTTTGTCAGTTCATTTTGCACAAATGAGCCATTTTATTTGTTTGGAAGTTTAATGATACAAATTACATTTGCTTCTTCAGACCCAGAATACCTTGTTGTCATTCATATTGTGTTCAATCTGCAAGAAAATTACTCTGTGATGGAGTCAAAGGCCTCTTCCTGATGAGGTTTTTCTAGCATTCAAGTGGATGGAACTCCAAGAAATGTACAGTTTAAACTACTGTAGATTTAGGACAGTGGTTCCCAACCTTGGGTAACAGAGGTGTTCTTGGAGTGCAACTTCCAGAAATACCAACCATCACAGCTAGTGTTGAAGACTTCTGGGAATTGCATTCCAAGAACACCTGGGTTACCCAAGGCTGGGAAACACTGATCCAGGGGAAAGATCTATCTGAAATATTCCTGTGGCATTTTGATTTAAAATGTACATTAAATTGAATATTCAGTACCATATTCGATATACAATGCTGTTTTGCTTCCGTATTTGCCTCTTAACAATATTTGATAGGTGGGGAGAAAGGGCCTTTTTTGGTATTCAGTAACTGTTGACTCATGTGATTCCATATGTGTTTTAATTTTGGCAGATGTCCACCAAAGAATTCCAACAAATTTAATGGACTAAAAATTAAATTCTTGATTAACATTTCACATGTAAAGTTAGCTTTTTGAAGTGTTATTTCACCTTGTTTTACTTCCACTGAAATTTAAGCTTGTGTTATCTTTCAGAAATGATTAAAAGGTAAAGTTAATATGATTTTTTAAAAAGCTTTATAATCTTATCTTAGAACTGCAGAGCGGGAAGGGACCCTATGGATCACTGAGTCCAGCCCCTGCCAAGGAAGTACAGTGGGGAATTGAACTCCCAACTTCTAGCTCCACAGCCAAATACTTACACCACTGAGCTATCTAGCAGTTCTTGGTTCTTCAAACTTGAGGCTATCACAAATATAGAATTAGGATGTGTATGATACTCAGAATTGCTCCTAATAAAACTTTAGAACTCATGAATAAAGATAGGCCATTATATTTCCTTCTGGAACTTAACTAAAGGAACGTGTTCATTACACCAAATATTCACAAGATTATATTATGAGAAACTTCTTATGAAAAAAGTACTGGGATTTTAACCAATGTCATTTTTCCAATAAAATAAAATAAAAATTAAAAAAATTAAAAACCCTCCAGTTTATGAATGTGGGATATTGTGCTTCTGTATCTATGGTTCAAAAACCAGGAAATTACTGTGCAGTGTTTTCCTGCATTCAGCAAGTCCAAAACGCAGCCAGATTGCTGACTGGGACTTGTTACAGGGATTACATAACCCCCCCCCTCCCCCAATACAGTAGCTCAATTGACTGCCAGTCCATTTCTGGGCTGAATTCAAGGTGTTGGGCCTAAACTAGCTGAAGGATGGCATCTTCCTTTATGAGCCTGTTCGAGTGTTAAGATTATCAGGAGATGCCTTTCTCTCAGTCCCCCCACCTTCACTGGTGTGCTTAGTGGGGACACAGGAGAGGGCCTTCTCTGTTGCTGCTCTCAGACTTTGAAACTCCCTCCCACAAGAAGCCAGGCTGGCCCCATCTTTGCTGGGGTAAAAGGAGGGGTAAAATTAATTTAATTTAATTTAATTTAACTTAATTTTAAAAGATGTCAAGCTTTACATAGCAAAGGGAAGTCTGGATGTTGATGACACCAATGTCAGCAGTCAATATGGTCTTACACTCAGGATACTCTCTTGTCCTCACTACCATTCACAAAGATACACCAAAAAGGGAAAATTCCAGAACCTGGGTGGGAAACATTTCTCACCTGAACATAAAACAATTTTTAGGGCAATATTGGGCAATCTCCTAACATTTGGAATCCTGGATACAGAAGCACAATAGCTCACATTCATAAACCAGAGGTTGTTTGAAGAACTGAATTTCCTGGCTTCTTAGAACTGAAGTTTACATGTATGTACACTAGACACAAATTCCAACGGAGACTTCCCTCATGTAGAATTACCCACTGCTAGAGTATCATAGAAGATGAGCACATGATCTGTACTGTGGTTCGTCAGAGAGGGACAGAACCAAGAGCAACTAGGATGCAATTGCAGTCCTCATATGCCAAAAAACTGGGAAGGTTTGGTTTGGTCTTAATGAAATGGTGAAGCAAAGGTGCAAGTGCAACACATAGAATCATAGAATCACAGAGTTGGAAGAGACCACAGGGGCCATCGAGTCCAACCCCCTGCCATGCAGGAACTCCATCAAAACACTCCCGACAGATGGCCATCCAGCCTCTGCTTAAAAACCTCCAAAGAAGGTTTTTCTTTTCCACCACACTCCGAGGCAGCATATTCCACTGCCGACCAGCTCTGACTGTCAGGAAGTTCTTCCTGAGATTCAGGTGGAATCTCTTTTCCTGTAGTTTGAAACCATTGCTCCTTGTCCTAGTGTCTGGAGCCGTGGAAAACAAACCTGTCCCTTCCTCGACATGACATTCCTTCAGATATTTAAACATGGCTATCATGTCCCCTCTCAACCTTCTTTTTGGAAGGCTAAACATTCCCAGCTCCCTAAACCGCTCCTCATAGGACATGGCTTCCAGACCTTTGACCATTTTGGTCGCCCTCCTCTGGACATGTTCCAGGTTGTCAACATCCTTCTTGAATTGAGGTGCCCAGAACTTGACACAATACTCCAGGTGAGGTCTGACCAAAGCACAATAGAGTGGTACTATCACTTCCCTTGATCTAGACACTATACTCCTATTGATGCAACCAAGAATTGCATTGGCTTTCTTGGCAGCCGCATCACACTGCTGACTCATGTTCAGTTTGTGGTCTACCAAGACTCCTAGATCATACAATGGAGAAACTGTTTAACCTGTCAGGTAAAGCAGTGTTATCATGGCAACTCTGAAGAATGCAGAATACATAGCTGGCTTCCATTTTCCAAATCATTTTCTTGGGGTGGGAAGCCTGTGGAAGAAAAGTTGTATATGCCCAAAAGCTCTACTATCATGCTGCCTGCATGTTTTCCAGATTATGTCCCCAGCCACAGGCTCAACAAACTTGCCTTTTAGAAGAAAAAGGGGGTGGCTGGGAATTAGCAAAAATTTCCACTGGAAACCGATGTCAAAAACATTCATACCATGTAAAATACAGACAGTGATGAAAAACAGGGAAAAAAGCAACTAATCTGAGATCCTTACAGAAGGCACAGACCACCAGAAAAACAGATGTGGGTGCTCAGTCAAGTCAAGGCTGAACTCTCACTAGAGTAAAAATGAATAAAATGGATCTTGCACATATAGTAAGATAGAATTTACTGAAAAAGATAATATTGCCGGGAAATGTATTGGAGATGGTAGGAATAACATCTAATAACATTAGATGGATTGGCTCAATAAAGGAAGCCACTGCTGTTAGTTTGCCACTGCCGTTAGTTTGCCTGTCCTGAGCAGAGGTGTTAATGATACTCATACCATCAACACATGTCTGAAGTGACTTGGTGGCACACAACAACTTTGGTGTTTTTTTCTGTGTTTTTGTTTTACCACAAATTGTATAGTGAAGACAGGTGGAATGGCTGAGGTACCCACCTAAAAACTGGAGATTATTACAAGATATAGCCACAAAAACTCTACTAACATGCCTGCATGTTTTCCAAAAGATGTGCCCAGCCGCAGTGTCTAGAAACTTACCTTATTTTTTTAAAAAGGGCCATGAAAAGGAGCACATGAGTGGGTGTAGAAATTTGCCTTTCAGAATAAAAAAATGTGACCAGGCTGGCAGTTAGCAAAGCTTGTTGACATACAATTGTGAAATCAAGAAGACAAAGAGTAGAATTGGGTAAATGTGGGGTGTTTGGAAGTTTAATTGTGGGTATATTTGGGGAGGGAGCTTCTCAGTGTACGGAATCAGAAAGGAGATACGGTTTTAGATAAATATAGTTAAAACTTTGAGAATTTTAACTTTAAGTGTAAAAGATCTGGGGAGTACTATGAAAAGGAAAGGAACAGAGGCAATTATAAAGACAAAGCAGATGTAGTATTTCGCAAGAAACTCATCAAACAACAAGGTGTGAAACAACTTAAATTAATGTGATCAGATATCTATGAGAAAGCTCATGGGAATTCAAGGTCAAGGGGGGTTGCAACCATTAATTCTAAGAAATGTGAATTTAAATTAAATAAATTGAAGAAAGATGACAGAGGTATATATATAATGTTACAAGGTATAATGAGAGGAGAAGACTAGAATATACTTTGATTAATGTTTATTCCCTGAATGATAATCAAGAGGATTTTAAAAAATGAATTAGGAACAATATGGAAGGGGTTTGTAATAATGGCTGGAGATATTAATATGGTAATGGATGAAGGAATGACAAATCAAATCCTTCTCAGAAAGTGAAAAGGAATAACTGGATTTTGAATAGATAAGGAAAACAGATCTAAAAGATGTTTGGAGAGAGTTGAAATGAGATAATTAAAAAGTTTATTTTTTATTCTTTTGTGCATGAAATCTACTCCAGGATAGATTATATATTTGCATCTAAAGATCTGTTTTCTACAATAATTAATATTGCTGTGGGTATTATGAAGGCAACTGATCATGCTTTGTTGAAGATGGATATTAAATTCAGAGGCAATTATAAAGAAACAAAAAGATGGAGGATATATTCAAGTATTCATCAGCATAAAATTATTGGTACCTGGGAGGACACCAATATATTGTGCTGACAGCAGGGCTCAGCATTCTGTAAGCCAACTTAAAAAACTGAGGTGCCCCAAACAAAAAATCGTAACTATGAAAGTGGACTTCAGATCAGCACCAAATTTGGAATGGATATAGCAGAAAGTGTGCTCTTGCTGTGCACCATATTTAGGGATATTTGGGCAAAAAGGTTTTCAAATTATCATTTTTTAAACAGTAACACTATTTTACCCACATGCAGAACCAAGCAATCTTGAGCTTCAGCCAATTTAAAACAGATCAAGTACAGTGGTGCCTCGCTAGACGATTGCCTCGCAGGACGAGGAAATCGCTAGACGATGCCTTTTTGCGATCGCTACTGCGCTTCGCAAAACGATGTTTCCCTATGGCGATTTTCGCTAGACGATGAGGTTTCCCCATAGGAGTGCGCCGACTAGTGGTGAAAAGCTGTCAGTGCAGCTGTCAGTGCATTCCTATGGGGACCCGCACTCGCTAGACGATGTTTCCCTATGGGAAATTTTCGCTAGACGACTGCGTTTTCCCTTGGAACGCATTGAAGCGATTTCAATGCATTCCAATGGGAAAACGTGCTTCGCTAGACGATGTTTTCGCTAGACAGCGATCCTCGTGGAACGGATTAACATCGTCTAGCGAGGCACCACTGTACATTGATAAAACCAATTTGCATACCTTGAAAGAAAATGGTCGATACGAGCCCCTATTTTTAATTTGGAATTCAGCCATTCATGGCTCTAATACACACCTTGAAATTAGTGATTTTAAAAGGGGGGGGGACCCTCTGAGGATTTGGGCTTCCTTATAAATTGCCAGCATTCTAAACAGACTGAACTTTTGACCCTGCCACTCAGAACCTCATTCAGGGATTGTAAAAAAAACACGTTTAACTCCTACCCATGAAAATATTTTAAAATATATTTTAAAAATAGAGAATAATATTCAGCAGCTCACTCATTTAAGCTGTAAATGTACTGTTTTTTTTCTTTGTGGCTGGGGATGATCTGAAAGCAAGTTTTTACCTGGCTTACTCATGAGTAGGTTTGCCCAGTTTATTCATGAGTAAGGAAACAGCAGTGTTGGGGAGAACATTAGGGTGAAGGTTAGGGAGACAGAATGGAGGGAGAAGCCCCCTTTCCTCCCACCTTTTTTGCTCTATATGAGTTACTGACTTCCAAAATGTCCTATCATTAAGAGCTCTGCTCAAATCGTGCAAACGAACAACATCTCATGATGGCAGTGAAATCAGCAGCAGGACTAGATGGCATTTCACACCTGTAAAATTGGCAAAAATAGCATTGGGGGTTAGCAACTCATGTTGGAAGTGTGGTGAGTAACCTGGGACTTTTTTTCATATGTGGTGGACATGCGATAGAGTAAAAAGATTTTGGAGACAGATAAAAGATATTACACAAGAAATTATACAACAAAAAATAGCCTTTAAACCAGAAATGTTTCTGCTAAATATAATGCCAGAAATTGTTGATAACAAAAATTAAATATATGTTGTTGCACATATTTACAGCTGCAAGGCTAATTTGGGCCCAAAAATGGAAAAATTGAAGGTGGAGGAGCTGATTAAAAAATTATTGGATATTGCAGAAATGGATAGCTTGTCAGAGGCATTACGTGAGAACCCGAGAACATATGTTAAAGAAAGCTGGAAAATGTTTTATGATTGGGCCCAGAAACAAACATGAGTAGAGAATATAGCATTTGTATGGATTTTAGTGTTGTAACACAGCCATGGAGCCAATACTATACTATATATTGTATTACTGTAACCACTTCCCTTTGTTTTCCTCCCCCCCCCCCCGTATTTGTATTCCTTTGAGTGTTCTTTGTTTGTTTGTTATATGATGAAAATAAATAAATAAATAAATCATCAGCAGTAGCAGGAGAGTGAGCAACAGCAACATCAACAGTGCTGCCATGTTGGGGAACAAAAATGATGGCTTATTTATGCAAACGTGGTGGGGGGTTGTAGGTTACTTGACTATTACAAAAGGGAGTCACGTCTTGAAAAAGGTTGAGAAACACTGTTCTAAAGGATTCAAGGTGGCTTACAGTATTAAAAGAAACAAAGTTAAAAGCTAAATAGCTGAATAATAATATGCTTTCCCAAGCACTAGAACTTACTACTTCTCCCATGTCAAATTCCCTTTAAAATTCAAGTAAGTCCTCTTGACCTTTTGTTTTCAATAATCGAATTAAATATTTTTAGGTTTTCTGGGAATTCCTCAACCCACTCACTAGACATAATGGGGAAACTGGTGGAATAAATAGTTTATATATCTATTGTTAACATGTTTCTAAGGAAGAGATTTTCTTTCTCTTTTTTTTACTACATTTGTATTTTCTTGTTTAAAGAGAATATTTACCAAATTAACATACAGTTCTTCTGTTTCCACGTTTAACCAAATTACTTTACTAGTCTGAAATATCTGAAAAAGTCTTAATTGATTAGCAATAAAGTATAACATTAAATTAGGGGCTTAAATTCTAAACCTCCACTTTTTTGAGATCTACACCATAACCTCTTTTTAATTCTAGACGTTATGTCTCTATTACAAGATTTATTAATCGTATTTTGCCAGTCCTTTAGCTCTTCTTCACTAATCTGTATTGGTAACATTATGAATAAAAAAATTAATCGTAGGTAATATATTCATTTGATATACTTCAATTCTGCCAAACCATAACAATCTCAAATTTCTTTAAATCTTCGAACTTATTCATGATTACTGGTTCCAATGTTTTATAATTCTCTTCTTTCAGTCTTTCCAGATTAGTTGGAATATTTACACCTAAGTACTTAATAGTCTTTCTAATATCAAAATCCAATTCTTATTGGGGTTTTTTGGATTTTTTTTGTCTTTCCACGTCGTGAGTGCCCCCCCCCCCCCCGCCTGGTCCCACTCCATGTTGACATGGTAAGTTGTTGCAGAACTGAAACATTTTTTAAAAAATACAATCAACTTTAGGGACCAACAAGCCTGATATAACGAAATATCAACAAGGCGCATGAGAGTCCAGCTCACTCTCTGTCTCTCTTGCTCATAAACAGTTCTATGGTGCAAACTGGAGACCTTGCTCCTCCACCAGATCCAACTTTTACCTGTGTCTGGGTTGCATAGGCCAACCACCTCCCAGCCTTCCCTGAAGAGTGCTTCCATTGGTGTGATGTCTTCTGCCTTGCATGCCTCCCAGTCCACCAGGAGGCATGCATCCACCCAAAGGCCCTTCTCCATGGTGACCAGATCCTCCTTAAGTAGGAGTCCTGCCATGGCTACAACTGCTCCCTTCAGGGCATCTCCCACCACCTTTCTGTCACCATCTCAATCACCAGTGAACTACACCCACCTTGTCAAGGTGAAGCGACCACTAGCTGGGCTGGGCCCCCCTCACTGGCCCGAATTCTTCATTATAATTAAAAAGTAACATTTCCATAACCCATAAACCATATCTGGTGCAGCTGGGGGGTCATCCATCTGCCCTGCCTAACATAGCCAATGGTGAGAGAGGGGGAGTGTCAAAATAAAGTTGCCTCCCCTGGCCTCCCCTTGCCAACACCAGGACATATAGGTTTTCCTGACTAATTTGCATTGGGGAACAGGTTCATGAAGCATTTGTCATCTCTTCATTACAAGGCTGAATATCTGGTTACATATGTCAAATCATAAGGAGCCACAGACTCAAGAGGCAGCACATGCCAAAGTTGCAGGAAGCCTGTTTCTAATCCAGGATATGACTTCCTTGTTGTGTGCATAGCTGGCAATTCGGTTGCTTTCAAGGTGCTGTCCATGAATTTCTTTTTATGCAATTAAGTACAGCAAAAGAAGTCATTTGACAAATTACATTTTAATTTGGCAGAAGCGTTTTTGAATGAAATAAAATGTGAAAATAAGACTGAGAAGACCTGGATTCCAATACCCTCTCTGTCATGGGAACTCACTGGATGTCAGCAATGAATGGTAAACCACTCTTTGTGCATTTCACATACTTTGAAGATGTTGTGAGGTTCACTTTAAGTCAGAAACAATTTGACAACATATAACAGCACAATGCTTGCTTAAATCATTTCGGCTTCCTAGTTTTTTTTGCTAATCATTACGACTATGAACTGAATTTGGTAAAATGCCAAAATGCTAATCAAATCTGAACTGTTTGTGCATTTCTGTGGTGGGGGTGAAAAGCTCTGGGGCATTTACAAGGTTGAGTGGTGCTCCTCATGTATGTCTTGTATGAAATTTGGCATTTTTTTGGGGGGGTTGGTTTTTTTATTTATTTATTTAATTTTTTTAAAGACACAGTATGATGTGATTGAAACTGGAGAAATGGAACCTGAAATATCAGTAACCTATAAGGAAGATTCTGAGCTGGTGCCAGTGGAGAAAGAGACTGACAACTCTGACCTCAAATTAATTGAAAGATCTCTCTTGCATGCTTTAATGACTGAGATGCCAGGAGGGCCTCTGGGCAAGGTCACCACAGTCCCCTGCAGCTGCTCTCTGTAGCATTAACTCTGATATGAAGTCAGGGATTTGCATTAGGGTAGCATATATATCTTTTGTCCTGTGTTCTTAAATGTTCTGCTCCAATCTTCTTTTTAGCATTGTTATCATATCTTATTACTTTATTAGGAGTGTGTATGTGTGTGCATGCGCTGATGTGCATGTGCCTGCATTCTTGTGTGAAGTTTGAATGGTTATACCAGAATATTACTTTATGGCACTAAGGAATTTACTTCTCTCCCCTCTCCCTCCAACTTTTGGTTTATCATTTCTTGTCAGTGCTGTGATGTCGATGCAAAAGTCCATAAGGGCTGTCTCCTGCTTTTCTTTTCTGGGACAGATGTGGACAAATAATCCTGCCAAAATAATTACGGTGGCACTGTGTAATCCCCAAGTCATAGCCCTTTGCATATCCCTATTTACAAGAGAGGGGATTTTCCTAGAGATTTCATAAAACTCAGTATCTGTGCAGAGAATCCCCCAAACAGTGTGTGCTCAGCTTTTGGAAATGGACTAAATCAGGGGTTAATTGTGTAGCACTACTTACTGTAGTGGTGTGATTTTGTAATGGCACAAAATTTATAAAAGAGCATGTGAGTGCTGGCAGAATTGGAGTGAAAAGAGGACCAAAAGTAATATCTCAATTTGTTTGAAGGAATCTCAGTGTTTGCAGCAGTACACAAAATGTCTAGGGTGGAATTTATAGCAGGAGGAAAAGACATCCAAACAAGGCCAGTACACCAGCCTTGGGGAGGGACATGAGAAGAACCTCCCTGAAGAATGTCAGGCCTGTGAATACATCAAGTGTCCCCTGGGCAACAACAGCACCCTGTTGGCCGATCCTTCCACTCTGGAAGCACCATTGGCTTGCTTCTGATATAGAATACTAAAAAACAGCCAAAAGGGCATGGGGCAGATCCACTAAAGAAGAAGGGTCATCAGGTATGCTGTCAGTTGGAAAAGGAAAATGGGGTTAGGGAAAGAACATGCTTTCATCTACTTGAGCTCCTTATAACTTACCACACCCTCAGTGAAGGCATGGCTGGCTGAAGCCCTGAGCAAAAGCAATCCTGGAAGGCAGAGAGGATGCACTACAGAAATGTGTTGCAGATCCTATTTGTTCCAACTAGTACACTAACAACTTAGATATTTATATGAGCCTGTCAAATAGGGGTCAGTTTTTGATGGACGTATTTATTTGTGTTGAAAATGTGTCCTCTCTTTAGCAATGTTGTTGGAGGACTGCTTCAGCGGGTGTGTGTGTGAAAGTGTTTGGCTACTGAGGAAGTCTGTCCACTCCAAATAGGCTTCATCTTTCCACCAGGACAACCTCACTTCCACTTCAGAGCTCTTGATGGCCAGGAACATCCATTTGGCCAGCTGAGATCACAGGCACTTTCTCTTCAGATGAGTGATATATACATAGCACAACCTGATTACATGGAAACATATGGGACCAAAGCAGAAGTGGAGAGGACAGCTAATAGTAGCCAAAAGGGTTTTAAAAATAGCTAAATAATTCTCCCAGAAATACTTTGTTTCTCTGCTAATAAAATGTCAAAATTGATAAACCTACAACTTTGAGAGAGCTCGCAGATATTGAGAGCTCAGATGACTCAAGAGGAAGGTGAGAGCAGTAAGAATAATCGTTAGTTGATCTTGTTTTTAAGAAAGTTGGATGCATCCACACATTCACAGTGTTTGGCCATCACTGTACAATAAAGTTGGTTTCACAGTTAGTATACAGCACAGATATATTCAGCTTTCTGTCAGGTGTTAAGCTGCCTGCCCCTTACATTTTCAGAACCCAGGACATATAATCTTCATTTGTATCTCTCATCTAAAAACTATATCTTCTTGTAAGGCCCCAGTCCTCACCTGAAGGAAGTAATTCAAGGCATTTGGCTACCTGAGGCAAAAGCAGGATGCCCCCTCCCCCATTTCATGTAAAGGATCATTTGGGCAGGCCACTGAAATGTTTAACAGCGGAAAGAAGACAGAATCCTTATGGCACTTGAGGGCAGCACACTAGCCTAGAAGGCACAGGAGAAGTTGCTCCCCATTTCTCCTGCATCTGCCACCAGAAGCACCTCCCTCACTTTGCCTAATAGAAGGGCCAACCCTGAATCCAAAAGTGCACCATTTGTCATTGCATTTTGCCATATATAGAGACAACTGTACACAGCAATATTGCCCTAGAAATAATGAAATAGAATCAGCAGTATATATATTTTTAAAATGGCCAATTTAAATGGACACATTTTTTAAAAAATGTATCTAATGTGAAGAATACAAGTCTTAATGTCTATCGTTTGTGTTCTCCCTCTCTATGCACTCTTGGTGTTTACACTTGGTTCTTCCATCCCATCATCAACAATTTCCTAAGTAGGGCATATAGGTAATTACATTGCAGGTATTAACAGAACAAGGCATCAAACATCATTGTTAAATCTGAAACATTAGACCTCCTTTGCCAAGCTAGTGAACAAGATAATTGCATAGCAAACACAGTGCTTGTATTTCAAAATTGAAATGCTTTGTGTGGATCCATTAATGATACTTAATTTCTGTATTCTGTGTTCTGCCCTTCTGTCTGAGACTGAGTGCACCGTGGGGCTCAGATGTATTACACAAAGACAATCACAGTTCCAATATAAAGTTGATCTTTAAGAATAGCATTATTTCCATAGTACATAAACTCCCTTTCAAATACCAAAAGAAGTATGACAGAAGGTAAATTCATTATGGTTTTAGAACATATATTGTTATCCAAACGCTGCCCTGTTTACATATAAGAATCATGAGACTTTTAAAAATTGTCAGCAGTATGTTATCACAGTAGTCTTTACAACAGCACTTGAAGGTGGGTATGCAAGATTATTTCCACACTTTAAAGATAAGAACTCTGAGGCTGAAGAATGTTTTAAACTGTGGTTTAAAATCAGTTTTCTGAGAAGGAATTTAAACCATAGTCTGAAGGTAGATTAAGATAGTGGTTAATAAATTATTATTAAACCACTGTTTCCCACATCGGAGGTATTGGCTTAATGAAACCTCTTCAGACAAGTAGCCTCCAAAATTAACATCTGTTTTTAGGTTTCATGTCTATAAAAACATTGAGGATAGGCTCGGGGAGAGAGAGAGAGAGCAGAATGAGTGATTGACATATCCACCTTCTAATCTCACAGCATAAGGGGTACAATCTCTGTGTTTTACTTAAGGAATTGTAACTCATACAAATGCAGTTATATCTGCAATTATATCTAGCTTTTATTTGTTCAGATCCTGAATTCTTCTGCAAGGTTACAGAAGTATTTCAGAATTGGGTTACGGGGCAGAAAGATTTAAACTTTAAGTTCTGTTTAATCATGCTTTTTAAATTTTTTCCTTTTTTCTTCTCTGTATTTATTTTTTTAATAACCAGTCTTCCTCAAATTCCTCCCACAACAGTGATTCTCCCGCCACATTGATGATTAAAACCCATCATTTTATTTCTTAGGATGACTGCTATAGTTTTTTTTTAATTATTTTTATTTTATTTTTGTGGTCTGCATTTTGTTGACTACACTACTGTTGCTTACAGTTTTTGACGATTATTGTTATATGTATGCCACATTCAGAGATGCCCCCCCCCCCTAAAAATGGATGGGATCTTTTACATATAGCAACTATAATATCTGGCTATTGTGTTATTCAGCTCTTTAAAAACAGGGAAAATATACACACACATCCTCCATTTCATGCATTGTTCAATCTTTGATTTTAAGCAACTAAAATCTCAGTGTATGCTTTTAGTATTGTATGTGTATATATACATATACACTTCTACAGGACTAGGTAAAAGCAGGAACAGAATGGAGCAGAATGAGGCAGAATGGGAACTTCTTAATAAAGAAGTTTATTGCCCTTTATTGCTCCCTTAATAAAGGGAGTTTATTGCCCTTTATTGCCCCATGACCCATCAGCGTGGAACAAAGTAGTCCAGAATGACAACTTCCAAGTAGGATCGTTAAACTAAGTTCATGTCACATACTGTGAATAACAGTCCAGAATGGTGACTTCCAAGTAGGGCGGTCCAACAAAATTCACCCATCCCATCTGACTAGAAGAGACTGATGCAACCAGGCCAAAAATGCCCTGGGAACAACTTTCTAGTATTTATTTATTTATTTATTTATTGGATTTTTCAATAAATAAAGCATGGCCCACTATAGCCGAGAATAAAAGAACTGGATACATAAATCCAATTCAACTTCTACTATAGGAGACAGGTAGTAGTAAGCAATATATAGTTTTGACATGATGGTACATATTAAAAGAGATTTTTAAGAAATTGTTCTGATTATGGAACAGACATTTTAAGTGAAGCTAAACTTCAGTTTGACTTCTGATATACTTTCACAAAAGCAAACCTTGAAAAGGAAAATAATCAAGTAAACAAGTACATATTTCATATAAGACGCAATTGGCTAATGAGATTTGGGGTGAGTGGATCTGGAAATACCCAATCAATGTCTGAACTAGTTCAAAGAGAAGGCACTGGTCACTCCCCTTTATGACCCATAAGATATCTGGTAGCTCACCAAACACTGCAAAGTGGAACTGATTAGCTGGATTTGGCTTTCTAAAAATATACAGGTATTTCTCCCCTACTTTCTCTTATAATTTTCAGGGTGACTTACATGAACAATTGCAGTAATAAGAAATACCCAGTTTGAAAAACATTGTCAAAAGATCAAGATAAAAGAGATGAGACTGGACGGAAAATGGAAAAAAAAACCCAGAGACTTAAGTGTAAAACATCAGCAATTTGTGGAAGAAGGAAGACTATTGTGAACTGGCAGTGGGAGCAATGGAAAAGAACAGCCATCTTTCCATCTTCTACCTTGGCCTGCACGTATCCACAAGACATAGGAAGTGATGATTCCATCAAGAATCTTCTTCTCCCTCCTTGCTTCCTTTATGGGAAGAACAATTTATGGGATCACTTTGACAATAAATGGTAAACTACTGTCTCATCCTGCCTAATGGTCACACTGCTATCCTAGGCTTTGCCAGAGCATTCATAGTGGCTGAAATCCTGTTGCCTACCATAGTAAGTCATAGGCTCATTGAATCAGGAGGGATTATTCTAATGGGCCTGCTTTTGTTTTGACTTACTACACTAAACCAGAGTAGGCCAATATGAATCAATGGAATGTACAGAAGAACTGACTTATCAAATCCCTCAGTCATAGACACATTTCCCCAGGAAAAGGTCTTCATGAGTGGGGAATATTTTAAGCAGACACAGGCAAAACTGTAGCTTCAGCCACTCTGAGCAGTCCCTGGACCATCTTTTCTGAAATTTGAGAGGAGACCCCTCCTCCATATAGGTTTTGAGATTTTGATATATAAGATCTTCCCGTGATAGCCAGCAAGCTATTTTCTTTTTTCAAATTTTCTTCAGTATACACAACAAGAAAAGCATGAATTGACGATGGGAACAAACTCCAGCTTTATTCAATTTGGCCCTATTTGTATTTTGAGAAGTGGACTCAGTGGAACCACAGCTAGCCGAGGCAGAAATATTGAGCTAGCACTTAAATTCTGCCTCTGGGGAGAGATCATTAGTCTCAAGATGAGAAGAGATGGAGAAAGTCAGGTAATGCTACATAGACAGTAATTAGTATAGCAGATTGCAATCCTTCTCTTTTTTTATAGTGTGCAATTAATTTTGTTCATTATATTGAAGGTGGAGCTATGGGAAATTGGCTTGACTTCATTACACACTAAAGAGTTGAATGTAGAGCCGAACAACACTGAACTTGAGTGCTTGTCAGTTCACAAATAATGAGGATACGCTACCCGCTGTTTGCTTTACTTCGCAATATGAAGGTCTGTCAAGGATTTTTTGCTTTACATTTCCAAAGGGAATTCCTGCCATATGATGTAGAATGTGATTAACCAACTTGAAATAGTTTGGTAAACAAAAGGAGAGTTAATAAGAATATATACATAGTTAGATATGTATCTAGAGACACACAGAGAAAACCATTTGCAGTTCTCAAGAAACTCTCAAGTATTGGAGACCACACACACAAGAAAGGCGTATGACACAATATGCCCAAAGCTATGCCACTGAATTTTTCACTAATTTCACTGGAACAAAATTTGCAGGTGAGTTTAACTCTCCCATTGAGACAAATGGTGCCCCTGCATTATACTTGTACATCCTTGTGAGTCTTGGCACATCTTCTCTAAAAACTTTAACAAATTTAAGTACTGCATACTTTTATTAGTAAACCCTGACAACTACATTTCCATGAGGGGTCTGGAATTTTTTGTTGTTGTTGTTTAGTCGTTAAGTCATGTCCGACTCTTCATGACCCCATGGACCAGAGCACGCCAGGCCCTCCTGTCTTCCACTGCCTCCTGGAGTTTGGTCAAATTCATGTTGGTAGCTTTGATGACACTGTCCAACCATCTCATCCTCTGTTGTCCCCTTCTCCTCTTGCCTTCACACTTTCCCAACATCAGGGTCTTTTCCAGGGAGTCTTCTCTTCTCATGAGATGGCCAAAGTATTGGAGCCTCAGCTTCAGGATCTGTCCTTCCAGTGAGCACTCAGGGTTGATTTCCTTCAGAATGGATAGGTTTGTTCTCTTTGCAGTCCAGGGGACTCTCAAGAGTGTCCTCCAGCACCACAGTTCAAAAGCATCAATTCTTTGGCGGTCAGCCTTCTTTATGGTCCAGCTCTCACTTCCATACATCGCTACTGGAAAAACCATAGCTTTGACTATGCGGACCTTTGTTGGCAAGGTGATGTCTCTGCTTTTTAAGATGCTGTCTAGGTTTGTCATCGCTTTCCTCCCAAGAAGCAGGCGTCTTTGAATTTCGTGGCTGCTGTCACCATCTGCAGTGATCATGGAGCCCAGGAAAGTAAAATCTGTCACTGCCTCCATATCTTCCCCTTCTATTTGCCAGGAGATGATGGGACCAGTGCCCATGATCTTCATTTTTGTTTTGATGTTGAACTTCAGACCATTTTTGGTGCTCTCCTCTTTCACCCTCATTAAGAGGTTCTTTAATTCCTCCTCACTTTCTGCCATCAGAGTGGTATCAAATGCATATCTGAGGTTGTTGATATTTCTTCCGGCAATCTTAATTCCGGCTTGGGATTCATCCTGACTTTCGTCCTGACTTTCGCATGATGTATTCTGCATAGAAGTTAAATAAGCAGGGAGACAATATACAGCCTTGTCGTATTCCTTTCCCAATTTTGAACCAATCAGTTGTTCCATATCCAGTTCTAACTGTTGCTTCCTTTCCCACATAGAGATTTCTCAGGAGATAGATAAGGTGGTCAGGCACTCCCATTTCTTTAAGAACTTGCCATAGTTTGTAGTGGTCCACACAGTCAAAGGCTTTTGCGTAGTCAATGAAGCAGAAGTAGATGTTTTTCTGGAACTCTCTGGCTTTCTCCATAATCCAGCGCATGTTAGCAATTTGGTCTCTAGTTCCTCTGCCCCTTCAAAATCTAGCTTGTACTTCTGGGAGTTCTCGGTCCACATACTGCTGAAGCCTACCTTGAAGGATTTTGAGCATAACCTTGCTAGTGTGTGAAATGAGTGCAATTGTACGGTAGTTGGAGCATTCTTTGGCACTGCCCTTCTTTGGGATTGGGATGTAGACTGATCTTTTCCACTCCTCTGTCCACTGTTGAGTTTTCCAAACTTGCTGGCATATTGAGTGTAGCACCTTAACAGCATCATCTTTTAAGATTTTAAATAGTTCAACTGGAATGCCATCACCTCCACTGACCTTGTTGTTAGCCATGCTTTCTAAGGCCCACTTGACTTCACTCTCCAGGATGTCTGGCTCAAGGTCAGCAACCATACTATCTGAGTTGTCCGGGACATCCAGATCTTTCTGGTATAATTCCTCTGTGTATTTTTTGACCCTTCACCAAATCAAATACTTCGAAAAAGCCCATGGCAAATATGATGGTACAAAGTCAGTATCAGCATACAATAAATGAGTACAGAGCTATGGGTTACATACTAGATTAGATGCTAGGAGGACAAGAGTCTAATCCATCTATTACTGCATTCAACAATGCTAAAATGGCTGTTTTCAGTAAATATTGCAGTTCTGAATGACAAATATGCTTATTTTGCATTTGCAGGCTGAACCTCTTGTATGTCATGACATTTTAGCCCACAGTGCTTTCCCCCCTCTGTCCCCATGCCCTATACATCTTTTTGGATATGCCTGCTAAGATGAACAACTGATGCTTCAGATGGAATGTGTTACCAAGGCAGAGACAGCTCAGTGGTTTAGGCATCTGGCAATTCCTCTCTGAGCTTCTTTGATAGGGACTGGACTTGATTACCCATAGGGTCCTCGCCAGCTCTGTAGTTAAAAAAATGTGTGTCAGGGAGGCTACTTACTGGCTTCACATAGGGCTTTTCCCTTAATTGAAAGAAAACCCTGCATACAAGAACAATAAAATGACAGCCCAGCCATCCAGTTCCTGCACGAGATGGAAGCTAAACAAAGAAAATACAGCTAAGAGATGGAAGCTAAACAAAGAAAATACAACAGGTTTACAGCACTTATGTCCCACAGATGGAATGAGTAAACACTGATTGCTGTCACCATTCTACCACATTATTACCAATTTTAGCTGCTGGCAGGCCTCAAGCAACCTCAGGATTCAGGCTGACAACCTCCCCCGGCCCCTTTGGAGAGCACTGCCTTGCTATCTTGCCAGCTAGACTTTTTGTCTCCATTTTTCCTTCCTGCTGGAAAAAGAAGGTTTTATCTGAGTCTCTCCGTTTCACCCTACCTTTCTTTCCTAATTGGCTGCCAGATAACCTGAACAGGCAACACATCTGTACTGTCACCCATGGTGGAAATATGGCTTGGGTGCTGTACTTCTGTTGATGGAGAAATCCCTTTTCTTGCTTCCACACAGGAAGTAGAGTGTCCACCTGAGGTAACCCAATGGTGGCCTTTAATCAACAAATGGTATGATGTAATGTACTCTTTGTTCCTTAAAGCATTAGTAACTGTCTAACTCAGCCATTCTCAACAGGGGCTCTGGAACCCGAGAGGAGGTCCTAAAAGGGCTGTGGCCAAAAAAAAAAAAAAAAAAAAAAAGGTTGAGAATGGCTGGTCTAATTCAAGAATAGTCTCCAGGACTCTCCATTTCTGCTGTTGCAGATGATGGGAAATGACTGACTTGCCCGTGGGCACAGAGTGTTCCAGAAGTTGCTTCAGGATATATCTGCCACTGTTTTTGGAATAATGCTTTGTGAAAATAATTTAATCCCATATACTTAAGGGGCATTCATTCTCAACTAGAAAGGCATCTTCTGTATTGTAGCAAATTCCCAGTGGACAACTTGAGGATGAGCATGGGTCTTTGAGTGCAGACTTACACTTCAGACACAGGGTTTTTTTTTTATCTTAAGGGAATAAGAAATCTAAATGCATTTGAAAGATGAGAAAGAAAGAATCCTGTAAGGTTTTGAAAAGTATAAGTTACAATATTCTCCACACATCACTGGTGACCTCACAATCTTGAACATTCAAAAGAGTGGATGTGAAGCCAAACGCAATGCCAAGATGCACCTCTCTTTATTGAACAAAGGGGTCTTTCTTGTTTCAGCAGTCCTCTGGGATTTGTTGTCCCTGAGGAATAAAAAGGATCACATTGAAGTGTACTTCCTTTGCTAGAGGGAAGTAAAAGACAGAACAACTTGCCTTTCTTCATAGAAAAAGAATAAAACCCTGTCAAGCAGTTCTAGCAATGAACTACTACTATAGGAAGACAGGCATCTCAGTGAGCCATCAAAGTATTTATTAAAGCCAAATTCCCTGGAGGGCAAAGGACAGATTCTGGAAATGGTCAAGGACCTTCACCACAAGGGACAAAGCTATAGGCAGTGAGTTGTGTACATTCTAGCCAGGAAATTGAGTTTCCATCAGTGTGGGTACACGTGCATGGGCATGTGTGTGTTCACTCAACAAAAGGCCTTTGTGCTCCTTCTGGGTCCTGGGATTCAGGAAAAAGTACAAACATACACAGTGTTGTGGATAAAACAAGGCCACAATTTCGTTGATTACAGAAGCAGCATTCCTTGCACAGTGTTGGGAATGCACTGAGTGCATCATGTGACGCGAGTGCCAGCCCAATCTCAACATCTCCAAGAATGCTAGACTACTGTGCACAGAACCACTCAGAGGCTTCCCATCACCTGTGGATGGGGCTGGGTCTCTAAGCTAGGTCTGACAAAAACTTTGCCCCAAGTCCCCTTGAAGAGTTCCTTAAACACCAGGGAAGAGGCTAGATCTGCACCTCCCTTTCCTTCCCTTGGATCTACCTCAATGTTAACAACTTCCAACCCACTGAAAGTTATCACTAGAGAAAGACAAGAAAAAAATTCCATGTACCAAATAGTCAACTATATACATGAAATGTCATGATGGAGATGGGCATGAATTAAAAAATGAATCACCAAATTTATTCAAAAGTCACTAATTCATCAATGTGTATTCATATGAATCAATGCCCCTAACAAATACGAATCAATGAATTTTTAGTGATTTTTGATTCGTTGATTTGTTGGCCTATAAAATGGGCCCCCAGACACCTAAAGACACCCAAATTGTAGGGAAGCTTCCTCTGACTCTCCTCTACAATCTCCCCAGTTTTGGTGAAGATAGGGTATCCCTTAGCCAGCTGCTAAAGGGCACTTTCCTGGGGGATCCGATTTGTGGGTATATAACTCAGATATCTGAAACCCAATCTTCACCAAACTTGGAGGAATTGTAGAGGAGAGCCAGCAGATGCTTCTCTGTGATTTTGGTGACTCTAGCTGCCTGGAGGGAATTTTCCTGGGGGGGTCCCTCCTTATGGGTGTATAACTCGTACATGCAAAATCCAAACTTTACCAAGCATTCAGGGCTTGCAGAGGAAAGTGAGGGGAAGCTTCTCTGCAATGTTTGTGTCTCTAGGTGCTGGGGGGGATTTTATAGGGATTTAAATTAAAAATGAATTGAAATATCAATCATCAGAAAAATTCATTAATTTGTAATTTGTGATTTATCAGCCTTGACAAATCACTATTTTTTCTGATTCATGCCCATCTCTGGTCATAAAGCACAAAGAGAGGGTGAGGCTGGAAAAGATAGAAATGTCTGCCTCTGGTTCCCCCAAGTTTCAGTTCTACCCCGCTGCCACTCAACCTACCAATTAGAAGCCAGGAGGACATCTGCTTGAGTAATGTGTCACCTGGCATCCTTAGCATGATGCTGAGGTACAGGAGGAGAGAGTCATGTAGTCAGCAGCTGACCATATAGCAATCATCATCCTGGGCCAATATTTCAGTACAACTTGTGTTAAGGGCTTTTATGTTCATGCAAGCCGCAAATACCAGGAGCATGCAGCTGTTAACGGCCACACCTTTAAAAGATGTGTCTTGTTCATAAGATGGATATTTAGGTAATGATTGGCTCCAGCTTCACCACTACAGTGGAACTGGATGATTGTCCACAGCTGGCCCAAGTCCCAGATTTGTCCTTTTACTGGGATAGACACCTGCAGACAATTCATGTGCAATTGAAACTATCATACCATTTTATAAGCCAAGCTTTAGATCAACCCATTCAGCTTTCTTCTGAATACAAGCCATAAAACTTTCTGCCCTCATAACTTCTGGTTAGTGGCATATGATTCATCCAACACAGCCTTAACACAAGGCCATGCAGTTTGTGTGTGTGTGTGTGTATGTGTACATCTATCAATCTGTCTACCTGTCTTATCCACCCACCTGTCTCTCTAAGAAACTGTGCTTTCTCCAAACAGTCTACCACATCTACTTGTCTTTTATTTTTCAGCATGTTGGTGGATTTCCACTCAGTGTTATGAAAGAATTGGAAGGCAATTAAATCAGCATAGCTAAATATTGGTACGACTGACTGAATATCAGTCTTATGAGGCAACAAGACTTTTTTTTATGGCGAAGACTAGTATACAAGTGAATATTTTGATGTCATTTCTAGTGGAACTCTTGCTTTTGTAAATATTTAGAAGGAAGCGGCTGCATACCATTAGGTTTCACAGTTTCTGTGTCATTGGCCTCATGAAAATAAATAGGGAGAAATGCATATTCCCACTTCAACACATGGTAAAAATGTCATATTTCTCAGAAGGCCATATACTATACCCTTTCTTAATTATGTACATCATAATGACTGCAAGCTGCAAAATGAGCAAACCTGCACTGGCTAATAAATCAGGCTTATCATTATGAAGAGAGAAAATGTCAGGATGTTATTTCTCTATTACTGTTGGTTTTGTTTGTTTGTTTGTTTTTCTCATTTTTACAAGCACATGACCCACCGTGGAAGCTAATGATCTAACAGGAATCATAGAGAGAAAGAAACTGGTAATGAGGGTTACCCACAAGCCAGGTGGGAAAAGAGATGCTTCTCCCTTAGATTGGGTCAGAAGACTGTCATTCTAAATTAAGAAAAGGTCTATATTAAACAAATATGTATGGGACACAAGAAGGGAAAGTAGATGAGGTATAAAAGAAAACAAACAAAATATTATAGCTTATAATGTACACTAATTCTGAAGAAGGAATCATGCTTCCAAGATCTTCAAGGAATTGGGGAGGATGACATGGCATAGTAGGATGACAAAGAAGTAAAGGAAGATATTCCACATTTCTTAGGTTTTCATAGGGGACCAGGACAGAATAGCTACCCACTGACTTTTTTGATTTGGTGTGGCTCACATGCATGATTTTCAGCTTCCAGATCTGGTTGGTAGAACTAGAAAGGTGTTAATTGCAATAAAATACCAGTACCCTTTTCTGTCAGGCTGGATTTATCAAAAGGCTTCTTGTTTGTGAATCTGGAAGCTTAGAAACATATGTGGCCCTTAAGAAGCACCCAAGAACCAACAATTTAACATTTCTCAACTCTGATCTACCCCAACAATAATCCCGTGGAGTAGGTTCAGCTGAAGGATAGTGGACAGACCAAGGTCGCTATCTGAGCTTCATGACTGACTTAAAGACTGAAATCTAGATACCTCATTCTTGTTCATCGGATTCGTATTATTTTTACAACAGCATAGTGATCTGTTATAATATGACTGGACTTTTCCCCCTTGTCTCCAATTTTATTTGAAGGGAAAAAATGCATTTTAAGAATACAACATGATGTATGGATTAAATTATATGTCTTCTAGGACCATACTTTTAAAAAGGATTTTCTTTTATTTCTTTTTTTCCCCTCCCCCTTCTCTATTAAATTGCTGAGTGGATTGCATCAGATGAACCCTGGGCCAGTGGCAAAGATTACAATGCATCTTGATTAATAAATAAATAAATAAATAAACGATGAGAAATCTCGATAGGCAGTTCACAGGCCCTGGAGGTCGAAATTGATTTTTGTAGTACCTGGATTTCTAGCTGGGAGATTAACACATAAGTCCAATAAGATGATTAAGTCTTTACATGGGAAGGAGAATCCAAATATTGAAAACCTGAGATGAAATGGGAGGATATTCTTCATGGAGAATTATTTAAGGGCAATCTTTTTCTCACACAGAAGAACAGAAATAGAAATGGTAAATCCAACTCAGGCTGGTTATATTTATGATTTTTTTGGTACTAATATTTTAAGGGCCAGTCAAAGGGAAAGTGTATTCCTTCTCATTGATCCATGTAGGTGGATATGCATTCTCTATGACTAATCCATTTTCCTCAGATCTATATGCCTCAGCAGTCAGATCTACCTTCTAATGACCAAGCATAAAATTAAACATGCTGCATATGGTACAGTTATTCATTCTGGATGATAATATTTTATAAAATGATGAAGATTATGGAGCAAATAATTCATACTTCTCCACTGGGTTTTCCCTCACTATATTGTGGATGATAATGGGAATTTAATGCATAAAGAACTGATGATTGATTGCCTGATTGTTCGACTGCTTGTTTAGCTGCCTGTTTGGAAATTATTCTGAGTTGGAAAAAGACACTGTCTTATTTTGGATCAGTGGAAATCCTGATTATGCTATCTAGGTCTGATGGGAAAATTAACACAGACAGTAAGGATTACTAAAAGAGTTCAGGACAATAATGCTTTTATTCAATATAGTACCCTTTTATTAAATATTGTAACAACCGTTATTCAGGCTATCATCTATGACTTTTAATTGACATTCAAATGCATTTGTCAATGAATCTGATTCTCTTTTGAAATTGATTATTGGTTGTGTTTTTGCTGTAGCTTTTGTTCTATTTTCTGAAAATAAAAATAAAATAAAATTTAAAAACCATGATCAATGCCTTCATGGGTTTTAAATGTCTGAAATAGGTTTTGACTGTCTGAAATCAGTGGTGTTCTCATTTCTCCACAAATGTTTGACTTTAAAACAATGCTTAACAATTCCCTTAAGCCTTCCATAGAGTGTAGAAAGCAATTTTGCCATGTTTGAAAAAACTCAGTAGCACTGGACTCCCTTGCAGATACACCTGTATTTCAATTTTATATGTGTACGTGTGTATAGGTATATATAGGTATATATGGATAGATATACACATACACTTACACACATTTGTATATGCATGCGTACGTATGTCCATGTATTTGTGTAATTTGGCTACTGGAGTATGTGCATGTATTTTTTTCCATTTTAGAAAATCAATTTTAAAGAAAACATTATCAGATATGGGTGGGACACACAAGCTAATGTATCTCTCTGAATGGTGGCTCCGCCGGCGAGTGTCTTCACTGTAGCAGAGCCTCTTTGCTGCACTCTCTGGAGTAGTGCGAGACAGCTGGTCATCATGATTTCTCCGTGGGGGCGGGGGCGGGAGCGGGTTGTTTTAAAGGATAGCTGCGCCCCCATTTTGGCCTCTTTCGAGGCTCTCAGCGCGGAAAGAAGCTCGTCGCTCAGCGAATAGGCTGTGATGTACTTCGAATTGAGCGCCTCGCGGTCGTCGGATTCAGGGTTGCGGCTGCAAAATTATTTTGGATATTTTTTCATTGATACAGTATGGGGCCTTGTTTGCTTCAAGGGGCTTTGTAACGGGGGTTTTGCCCCCCCGGGCAGCTGCTGCTGCGTCGCCACCATCGGGATTAGCAAACCACCGGCTTTTTGTCTCTTCTCAAGCCTCCAAAAAGATTATGTTACACTTAACTTAATTACAGCACTCTTCTGGTTTCTGGTATCTTAAGTGATAAAGGCAGCTCTGGGCTAAGTGAAAGTGGTGGTGTGTAAGCACGATAGCCGTGGGATTTTAGGTTGTGTTGCCCCCCCACGTGACTTCATTATTCAGTTAACAGTTATTAAATTACTTGAATTGGTGTGATTTTAATAATAATAATAATAATAATAATAATAATAATAATAATAATAATAATAATAATAATAATAATAGTTACAGTAGTTAATTTGTATGTACATATACTGGGGTCTAATTATTTACAAATAGGGAAATAAAGTGCTTAGGTGCTGGAAGTGCATAGAATAATGCACGAATAATAATTGAATAAATTAGTAAGTAAATAAATAAAATTGCTTCAAGCACGCAGGGCTTAATCAGGTCTTATTTCATTGGTGGGGTGTAGTGGTTTAAGCTTGAAGCCTTGCTTAATTGGTTCAGTGGTAATTTGGGTCCTTTGGCATAGTTTTAAATAAATAAATAAATAAATAAATTTAAAAAACCAAGAATTTATTGAATAAATAAATACAAATAAGGTGTGCTGAGAGTTTTGGAGAGTGTATAGGAACATAGCAAGCTAACAACTCCAGAACTATGGGTCCAAAGAAGGGACAGGGAAAAAGTAACGGAAAACAGCCTGTTAAAAGGCGCCCTCCCCCCCAGGTTTCTCCTGCAGAGTCATCCTCGGACGAAGAGACCTGGCCCATTTGGCAGGAGCTGCAAAATAAAATTTCTGCACTAGAGGCAGAACGTTCTTCCCAGCCGAGCCCGGCTGCAAGTGGGTCCCAGCCTCGCAGGTCTTCCAGGGAGTCTAAGGGTCACAGAAGAGCCAAACTTAAGGCTTTAGCTGATAATCTCTTATGTCACCTTAATGTGTTAAATGCTGAGCGGTGTGCCGTTCAGAGACCATCCACAGGAGCTGAGGCGCCGGAAAGGGTTTCTCGGAGGGCACAGTCTGAACCCGCAAGCAGTAGTCCTGAGCCAGAGTTGGCCGTGGTAGCTGCGCAAGAGTCATCGGCTATTGGAATCATGGGTGAGTTAACATCAGCACCTGACACCTTTAGGGACACAGTAGCTTGGCCTTGGGTGGGCATAGGCCAGGTGGGTACGTCAGCAATGGCAGCACACCAATTTTCACAAGGCATTTGACCACAGTTGCCTCAGGTACCACCAGGACCCCCAGTGGGTTGGATTCCACCATACCCACAGGTATCATTCCAGGCTCCTTTGGGGGTCACACCCGGGGTAGGTGTATGGCCATACCCTTCAGTACCAGATACTGGTTACAATTCTGTACCTTTGAAGGCATTACCCTTTGGTGATGATTCCATGCCATGGGGGACCATTTAACTCCAGCGACTAAAGAAAAAATTTGATGAGACGATTACATTGATGTGTTTGAGCTGCTAAATAGAGAAGTCGACAACAAGGAATTGGAAAAAGAGGATGATAAGGAAATGGAGAGATGCAGGAGGCGCAAGCCTGAGCGCACCTGGGCTAATTGGCTGCCAGGTTTTTTTTATTTATGAGGCAGTAATAGTGAAAGCACAATCCTGGAGGGCTTCATCTTTGATTCAATATTTGGATTTAATCTACAGGGCGCATGTTGACTACCTGGGTCACGCGTGGTTGCTCTACGATGAATCGTTCCGTATGAGAGCTGCGATACACCCGAATTTGCACTGGGATGAGCCCCACCCTGGGCTCTGGCTTCAGTACATGACCCCTGCTCAATATAGTGTGAGCGACAGGTTCGATAGCAGCCATCTTATCCTCAAGGCGAGCCAAAATTTCTCTCCTCGGCCACCCGCAGCTCAGTCTCCTCAACTATGTTTGCTTTGCTGGGAATTTAACTCCCGCGGAGCTTGTACGAGGAAGGCTTGTAGGTTCAGGCATGAATGCACCTTGTGTGGTGGGCAGCACGCCAGCACTTTCGTGCCCGTGCACAGAAGGGGGGAAAGGAAACTGGTACAAATCGAAAGCAGGACGGTGGCGCCGGAGCCACTATAAAAGGGGCCCAGCCCAATTGAGTTAGATGTATTGGATAGTTGGTTGTCAGCATATCCTAAGGAGGCAGACACTGAATATTTGTTGAATGGGTTTATATTTGGTTTTTGAATTCCTGTTGTTGGCAAAAGAAAAGGTAGTTTTGCCCATAATTTAAAGTCAGTACAAGGTATGGAAGATGTACTGAGTGAAAAAATAGGTAAGAAAGTCAAGGAAGGCTGAGTTCTTGGCCCCTTTCAGGACCCCCCATTGCCACATCTTCGGGTCTCCCCACTGGGAGTAGTGCCCAAGAAAGCTAAAGGCGAATACAGGCTCATTCACCATCTGTCGTACCCTGAAGGTGACTCGGTTAATGACGCCATTCCACAGGAGTTGTGCTCAGTACGCTACACTCCTTTCGACACTGCAGTGCACATGGTCAGGTCCTGTGGTTTCGGGGCGGAGATGGCTAAATGTGACATTAAGTCAACGTTCTGTCTTCTCCCCGTACACCCTGAGGATTTTTATTTGTTGGGTTTTCATTTCCAGGGGGCATTTTATATAGATAGGGCTTTGCCTATAGGGTGCTCCATATCCTGCACTGCGTTTGAGCATTTCAGCTCATTTTCGGAGTGGAACCTTAGACACAGGGCGGGGTGTTGTAGCACTGCTCATTATTTAGACAATTATCTTTTTTGTGGAGAGCGGGGGTCAGGAAAGAGAGGTTACTTACCTGTAACTCTGGTTCTTCGAGTGGTCATCTGTGAATTCACACTAATGGGTTTAATCTGCGCTTGCGCAGAGGTCTCTGGAATATTCTAAAGCTGAAACAAGCGTTCGCTAGGACCGCCCCCCCAGTACACGTGGTCCGCCCATCCTAGCGATTGCCTCAGTTCCCCAAAGCCACTGCTGCTCAAAGAGTGAGACAGACATGACGGACAGAGGGGAGGACGGGCGGGAAGTGTGAATTCACAGATGACCACTCGAAGAACCAGTGTTACAGGTAAATAACCTCTCTTTCTTCTTCATGGTCTCTGTGAATGCACACCAATGGGTGATTAACAAGCTTACCTCATAGGTGGAGGGACGTCATGGCAAAACTGAAGATAATACTGCACGTCCGAAGACCGCATCTGCCTTGGCACGCATGTCCAGATGGTAGTGGGATGTGAAGGTCGATGGAGCTGACCATGTAGCATCCCTGCAGATATCTGGGACTGGGACACCACGAAGAAAGGCTGTGGAGGTGGCCAGCGCCCTGGTGGAGTGAGCCCTGACATTGGTGGGGAGAGGCTTCTGGGCGAGCTGGTAAGTAAGAAGTATGGTCTGCACAATCCACCGTGATATGGTTTGTGGGGATATTTGTGCTCCTCTGTGAGGTGGATGAGGTGATATAAATAAACGCTTAGATTTGTGAAAGGAGGAGGTCCTTTTGACCTAAAAGGCAAGTGCACGCCGTACATCCAAGAGATGGAGTGATCGCTCAACACCTGTTGATGGTTTTGGGAAGAAAGTAGGTAGAATAATTGGTTTACGGACATGAAAATCAGAAATGACCTTAGGGAGGAAGGAGATGTCTGGATATAGGGTAACTTTATCTGGATGAAATTGTAGGAATGGGGGGTCTACACGGAGTGCTGCCAGCTCTGATGCTCTGTAGGCGGATGTGATGGCGACGAGAAACAAGACTTTGAAGGAAAGAAAGCGCTCGGAGGAAGTGGCGAGAGGTTCAAATGGTGGAAGTGACAGACGCCTGAGGACAGTGTGTAGCAACCACTGGGGTGTAGGAGAAGGTCTAGGAGGATTGAGGTGAGCCACTCCTCAGAGGAATCGCTTTAGAGTGGAATGCCGGAATAATAAGGCGGCATCTGAGTCCTGTGGTTGGTACGCTACGATAGCAGACATGTAGACTTTGATTGTGGATAAGGAGAGGTGACAGTCAAAGAGGTAGGAGAGAAAGGCCAAGACTGCTCGAAGAGTAGTAGGAGCAGTGGGAAGGTTATTGTGCCGAGCAAACTTTTGAAACTTTTTTTTTCGTCGCAGGTTTCCTAGAGTGGGAAAGGATGGTGTTTAGGGAGGGAGGATCTGCCAGGCTGTTAGGTGTACAGACTGTAGGTCGGGATGGTAGGTCTGTCCGTGATGCTGCGTGAGGAGATGAGGGAGGCAAGGTAGATGGATGGATTGGGATGTCATGGAGGTGAGCATTGTGAACCAAGGTTGTCTCGGCCAATACGGAGCAATCAAAATTGCATTGGCGCGGTAGTGTCTCAGCTTTACGATGGTTCGGAGGAGGAGTGGTATTGGAGGAAAGAGGTAGAGTAGGTGGGTGGTCCAACTTGCCATGAGAGCGTCACCCATAGATCCTGGGCCGATCCCTGCTCTTGAGAAGAACATGGTGCATTTGGTGTTGGTTGCCGTGGCAAACACGTCTATATCGGGGTGACCCCACCTGTTGCAAAGCTGGAGGAAGACGGTGTGGTTGAGGGACCACTCGTGCATCTGAGATGTTCGTCTGCTTAGAGAGTCCGCCCATGCATCGTGCTGTGTGGCAATGTGGACCACTATTGGAAAGATATGGTGATCTAGGCACCACTCCCAGAATTGGACAGCAAGGTAGAGGAGGGGTAGAGAGTGTGTGCCTCCCTATTTGTTGATATAATAGAGTGCTGTCATATTGTCTGTGGTCACCTGAACTGCTGTGCCTGCGATGATTGGCAGGAAGGCACGGAACACTTTGAAGATAGCCAGTAATTTCAGGTTGTTGATGTGGAGGGATTTTTCGTGGGAAGACCATGTGGCATGGATTTGAAGGTCTTTGCAGTGTGCACCCCAACCAACAGGGCTGGCATCGGTTATAACCTGAGTTCTCAGTTGGAGAGGAGCAAAGGGTCGACCAAGAAAAAGATTGGAGGGTGTGATCCACCAAATTAGCTGGGAAGCAAGCTCATGGGTAACCTGTAGGCACATAGTAGGCACGTCGAGAAGTGGGTCGAACAAGGACAGGTACCATGCCTGTAACGAGCGCACTTTCAATTGGGCATGTTGAATGACGGATGTGGTGGAGGCCATGAGGCCGAGGAGTCGTACCTGATGGGCGGTAACTGAAGCGTACGGCTGGAAGTGAACGATCAGAGAGTATATCTTGATTGCATGTTCTCGAGGGAGGAAAGCCCTGGTGTATTGTGAATCTAGAACTGCGCCTATGTAATCGACTCTTTGAGAAGGAGTCAGCACTGACTTGTCGATATTGACCCTGAGGCCGAGGTCTGCCAGAAGGGAAAGGGTGACAGAAATGTCCTTGAGAGCTTGGGCTCGTGAGTGAGCGACAAGTAACCAGTTGTCGATGTATGGGAACACAGAGATTCCCAGGTTGTGGAGATGCACCGCTACGGGGGCCATGCACTTTGTAAATACTCTGGGAGCTGTGGACAGGCCGAATGGTAGGGCGTTGAATTGGTAAGTGGAGCGGCCGAGGGAGAAACGAAAAAAATTGCGGTGGTCGTGTCTGATAGAAATATGAAAGTAAGTGTCGCTTAGGTCGATGACTGAGAACCAGTCTCCCTCTTGAAGCAATGGAAGGATGCGTTCTAGAGTCACCATGCGGAAGCATCTCTGAGTGATGAAATAATTGAGGTCCCGAAGGTTGAGGATGGGGCGTAGAATGTTGTCTCGTTTGGGGACAAGGAAGTACCGGGAGAAAAAGCCTGGGTCGGAAGTGCTCAGGGTGACGAGTGATATGGCTTTCTTTGAAAGAAGAGAGTGGATCTCTGATTCGAGAGTGGTGGAAGGGGAAGTGAGAACAATCCGCAGTGGTGGTATGGAGAAAAATTCTATCGCGTAGCCGATGGCAATGATTGATAGCACCCACGAGTCTGTGGTGATGCGAGACCAAGATTGAAAATGCGGTGCAAGGCGGGTGGTGACGAGAGGGGATAGGGTGCGAGACGGAAGGGTGAGAGAGTCAAAGGCTCTGTTTGGTTTTCTTATCAGGGCGCCTGAAGGATTGACGGGGACGCTGTCGCTGATTATGCTGACAAGGTTGAAATGAAGATGATGGTTGAGGTAAATAGTGTTGCTTGTCTGGGAATGACTTATACTGATGGAATGGATACTGACGACGCCACTGATGACGTTGAGGCCTGTAATAAGGCTGAGTATTATAGGAGCGTGTGGTTTTTCTCATCTTCTGCATGTTATCGATAATCTCGTCTGTCTTGTTGTCAAACAGACCGGAGCCATCAAAAGGTAAGTCTTCAATCCGCATTTTAGAATCCTCTGAAATGCTTGCAGAATGTAGCCAAGCATGTCTTTGTAAGGCTACGGCTGTAACCATGTGTTTGGAGGCTGCTTCTATAATGTGATGTGCCGTGATTCGCTCTTGTCGAGCCACTGCCATGGCCTCTTGATGAAACGCGAGACCTCTAGGTTTGTAGTCTCCAGAGGTGGACTGTAGAGATGGAAGAGCCTTGTTTCAAAGGAACCTGTGGTAGGCTCCCATCGTGGCTAGGTAGTTAGCAGCCCGGAGGGTAAAGGATGCGAGAGAGTAAACTCTACAACTGATGATATCTAATTTTCTACCCTCCTTGTTATTTGGAGTGACGTTGGAACGGTTACGAGAACGAGTCTGCATCGCATCTACAATCACGGAATTAGGTGGGGGTGTTTGGAGAGGAAATCGGTGTTGGTACCGTGGGTTTTATAGAGATTTTCGACCCTTCGCGAGATTTGAGGTACCGAAGATGGCTTGGTCCAAGACTGTTTGATAAGTTTGAGAAGTGATGGAATGAACCCCATGCGAAGGGGGGTGTTTGATCTTCATCGGTATCCTCATATACTTTGTCGGATTCAGATTGAGTAGGTTGTTGGATGTCCAGATCCATGGCTTTGGCGATGCGGAGGACCAGCTGGGAGTAGGACGAGAAATCTTCAGATGTGGAAGGAGGATTAGCATCATCTATATCAGAGTCAGGAGTGGCAAGATTAGGTGGTGACTCCTGTAGGGCCAATGAAGCAGAGGACTCAGAGTCCGATGATTGTTGTGGAGAAGATGATATGAAGGTATCGGGAGATACGTCCGCCTGGTGGTGTTTAGACGGTCTGGTATCTTGTTTTCCCTGTACTGATTGTGTGGAAAGGTCTGGTTTCCTCTTTTGAGGTTTTCTAGAGTCTACGGTACCGGGCGGTGGTCCTGCATAAGTTGTAGTAACCTGTATGGATGATGATCGGTCCCGAGAAAGGGCAGGTACAGGAGGCTGGAGAGATTATTTAGATCTCTTAGGTACCAAGGTCGACGGGACCGAGGCAGCCTGTGCGTACCACTTATGGTTCTTCTTATGGGACTTCGGTACCGAGACGGAAATCCTTTCGTCGTTGGAGGGCTGACCATAGTAGTAGGGAGGATGATATTGAGGAGATGAGGACACGGACGAGTCCGAAGGATAGTAGTATGCATACCGCATACGATTTGGATCAACGAGCTGTTTGATACCATGGTGCCAATACCAATGCGGACGATGACGGTACTGCTTAGGTGGTGGTTCGTAGTAGACAGGAGGCTCATAAACTGTGACACGTTTGGGCCGATGATGTCGAGCCCATGAGCCTGGCGATACCGGCAGTCCCGAGTGACTCGGAGGCTGAGAGGCAACGGTATCGGAACGGCCAGTGTCTTCAGTATGGTGGAGTTTAGCTTTCTTTTTCTTCACAGGAACTGGATCAGGAACACACATCGATCCAGACTCACACCCAGACACAGAGCCAGCCAAAGATTTGGGACTCGAACAGGCCGAATAGGGTAGTACGGTGACCTCAGCAGAGGTATCCGCCCAAGATGGAGACCGGGCGAGCAAAGGAGAGGGCGGTTGGCCCGACGGTGGAGGAATGGATTCCCTGTCGGTATCGAGATCGATAGTCGGTTGACTCTGTACGGAAGGGTGCCATACCGAAGGTTGGGTATCCACAGAGGGCTTCTTCGATTTCTTCGGTTTGGTACCGGTAGGTTTCGACGTAGTTTTAGGTGTCGGAGTGGATTGGGATGTGGATCCGGATGATTTGAATTTAGGTGGTTTGGACTTAGTTTTCTGAGACTGCAACGGAGAATTGGTGGCTGAAGAAGCTGGTGGCAATTGTGAAACTTGAGAATTGTCCATTTTAGGTGGTGGCCAGAGGGATTGCTCCCACAGGAAAGATTTTAATCACTGTTGGCGGAGTTTGATGTCCTGTTTAGTAAAATTTTTGCAGTAAAGGCAAGTGGCTGGTTGATGTGATTCTCCCAAGCAGAACAGGCAAGAATCGTGTCTGTCAGAGACGGGCAATTTATTTGTGCAAGAAGTGCATCTCTTGAAGGGCCCTGTGGGGGCCATAAAAGGCGGGAAGGAAGGGAGAACAGGGGGGAAGGGTGATGATGAAGAAAAATAAAGAATCTAATTGAGATATGAACGATCTATTTGAAAAATGAACAATGATCTTGTTTTCTTTCAGAAAGAACCAATTTGCGCGAACGGAGCTCAGAGAGATGAGACCTCAGCGGCAGCAAAAAGGAACTGAGGCAATTGCTAGGACGGGTGGACCACGTGTACTGGGGGGGCGGTCCTAGCGAATGCTTGTTTCAGCTCTAGAATATTCCGGAGACCTCTGCGCAAGCACAGATTAAACCCATTAGTGTGCATTCACAGAGACCACGAAGAAGAACATGTACATTCCTTCTGGAAACATTCCAGGACATGACAAAAGAGTTAGGGCTACCGTTAGCTGAAGAAAAAAACAGAAGGTCCGTCCACTGTGTTGACCTTCTTGGGAATTGAATTAGATACACAACTACAGGCTTGTAGGCTTCCCGATTCTAAGCTAAAAGACTTGGAACGAAGGCTTAGATGCTTAGAAAAGAAAAGTCTCCCTTAAGGAGTTGCAGGAGCTGGTAGGCCATTTAAATTTCACCTGCCATGTGATTGCTCCAGGCAGGCCTTTCTTACGAAGGCTTTGTGATGCAATGAGTGGCCTCAAATGGCCATTTCATCGGATGAGACTGACAGCTGGTATCAGACAGGATCTGCAGTTGTGGCTGCAATTTTTGGACGGCTTTAATGGGATCTCATTTTGGAGGTCGGAGATAAACTTGGGGGATGCTTTACAGGTGCATACGGATGCAGCAGGATCCCTCGGTTATGGTATCTATTTTAGAGGGCGGTGGTGCACAGGTGCATGGCCGGATGAATGGCTGCAGTCTGACACCTCCCGTGACCATACTTTCTTAGAGTTTTTCCCTATTTTGGGAGCCCTATGGCTATGGTCTGAGGAATGGACAAACTCGGTCATTCGTTTCTGGTGTGACAACTTAGCAGTTGTGCACATAGTTAACAACTTAACTTCACGCTCCGAGTGAGTGATGCGTTTGGTTAGGGCATTCACACTTCGAGCCTTGCAGTTTAACATTGCAGTGCGTGCTAGGCATATACCTGGTTTGGACAACAGTGTAGCTGACGCCCTATCTCGTCAACAGATTGACCAGTTCAGGGAATTAGCGCCGGGGGCCAACGAGGACCCGGAGTTACTGCCACCAGAGGTTTGGCAAATTGGAGGGATGACGCCGAATGAGCGATAGGTTTGGCTCTGGCTCCACGGATGCACAAAGGGTATGCGGCCATGAGTAAAGAATTCCAGGAATTTAGAGGTGATATAGGCTTGGATCACATCTGGCCTGCTCCAGTCCACCACCTACAGCAATATATAGTTTTCTTGAATAGGAAAGGGTTGTCCCCCAACTCAATTCAGGGCAAATTGGCCGCATTAGCATTTTATGCTAAGATAAGGGACTATCAAGATTTCACTTCAGACTATCGTATTAAGATGTTAGAAGGATGGTCTAAGGAGAGGGTTCAATTACCTGACTCTAGAGTGCCCATCACACCTGCAATGTTGGATAAGCTCAATCAACAATGGGACAACATATGTTTGGATGCCTATGAGGCAGCCTTGCTCAAGGCTGCGACTTTAATAACATTCTTCGGATCCCTTAGAATAAGTGAGGCAGAGGCTAGGAGCAAGACAGATACATCTCAGTTGGCTCTGCAAAGACAGGATATTATTATCGAGAACAACACCCTCTTCATTCACATACGAAGATCGAAAGTCAATCAGAGAGGAAAAGGAGTACATATCACGCTAGGCAGGTGCTCGATAAACAGTATATGCCCTGTCCATGCTGCGGTAGCTTATTTGATGTGGGTGATCACAGAACAAAGGAAGGCTAATTGCCTTAGAGAGAGAACAAAGGAGTCGACAGCAGATGTCCGAGCCAGCGGAGCCTACAGGCAACACCCTGAGAGCTCTTTTATTTACTTAGCCATGATTTACATAGTATGTTGTTAGAATTCAGATAGGATACTAGTTACCTAATCATAACTAGGATTGGCTAAAATAACCCTTTGATCTTATGCTCTACCTCTAAGCGAAAGGGCAGAAGAAGGGGTTACCCCGCCTGCTGGCAGCTGTCGCTTCCTGCCAGGAGTGTATGCATGTCACTGGAACAGAATGCAGCTACAGCCTTTAAGCAGAAGTTTCCCACATTTCCCCTTTTTTTGTTTGTTAAGCAAAGGCACATATTCTTTCATATATTTGCGAACTACATATAAATCTTTTCGGCGAAGGCCTGAGGGCGAAGCTTTGAGACAAGTAGTTATCATGGAAAAGAAGGTTGGTATACATTGAATAAAGCAACAGCAACTTATAAGGAGTATGAGGAGCATAATTCCATACATTAACACAGTGCGAAGCCATCCAAAGTGGGGCAGCCATGACCACAAACTGTCCCACCAGGAAGGAAGTATGTCCTGTCTTATGTTATTGGCAAGCTGTCTAAGATGAGCAAGCTGATTATTTACTGCATGACTATTATCAGATAAGTTAAAGCAACAGAGATTGGCAAAAGACTCACAACCGATGTGATTATGCAACATGAGATAATCCAATGCTGGGGATTTTTCGCCTATCCCACACTGATCGGAGGTGAGGCTGTTTATGGGTGTTTTCTGTTAAATTGGTCACACTGGCGGGTAGTGCGGAAGGAAGTTGGATTGGTGAGTCCTAGTAAGAGCACAGTAAGGTTATAGCTCACCCAACCTCCCAGCACTGCAGATCATGAGATTACAGCGTGCGGGAGAGGGGAGGGTGCGCTGAAATCTCGCACAGACCAAGGGCCGCCAAAGGTGTGGGGGCTTGAGGCCCGAGTGAGGTCAGTGCCAAGCCGGCCGGGGCTGTGCTGTCTAGGGGACTGCGCAGACGTGGGGCAGTGGACTCGCCCGTATTGGCAAAGGGTCCAGTGAGACCCAGTTATTCCGATCCGCACTACAGCAGCCCCCTCTTCTTTGTTCAGTTTAATAAAGCGTGGCCCTGGTTTAACCCAAATCTTTTGTCTCGCGTCGTTATTTCGGATGGGGCGGCAAGTCTCGACGTGTGTGCATGCAGTTCTCAGATCTGTGGACGTTGCCCACCTCTATCTTAAATATTTGATTTTACTCACTGTATTAACTAAGACAGGAAGCGACTCCTCTGAAGTGAAAAAGGAGAGGCTTTGATTAAAAAACAAAGATCTGGATTAGTCACTACCTTTTTTTGTATCACTAAAAAGTTACAAGTAATGGAATATTTTTGAATTCTTTACAACACCTTGTTAGACAAAGATGACATATAACTTACCACATGAGTCATGGCCATCCCTTCTGGCTCCATTTTGAGACTTCCCATATTTCATGCCACCTATGTCTGATGAAGTGTTCTGTAGTACTTCAAAGCTTTCGTTATTTGCATCCATTTAGTGATTTAAAAAGGGGGGGGAAGAGAGAGAGGAGCAACTAACCCAGAACATGGCTTCTACGATCACATGGCTCTTTTTTTGTATCTTGACAATGAAAATGCAGTGCTCCCTGTCTCACCTGAAAGTGAAGAATCTTGTAGTCCTTGAAAATGCCTACTGGGTAAGACCAAAGAATTTAGTGACTATTATCTACATCCTTACTTCACATGAGCATCCTATTTTTTTTTCCTACTACTTAGGCTAGGCATCTGGCTACAGAGCCAGAGGTTGATTCCTCATGATGTCTACTGTGAGTAGAGCTAGCTAGTTTGGCTTTCGGCAGTCTACACAGTCTCAGGATGCTCCCAGAAGAAGGGAATGGTAAACCACTTTTGAATATTCTCTATGTGGAAAACCCTGAAAAGGGTTGCCATAAGTCAGAATTGGCTTGATGTCACATGATTATATACCTAGGATAAGGTGGAAAGGTTAGTCTATTTGAATCACTCTAGGTGAGCTTATCTGTACCCCATTCAGCATGTCTGGCTGTGTGTTTAAATGACCCCTTCAGCTTCTGTACATGCCCACAAGTCATAGATTTGTGGCCTCAGCACATGTGACATGAGGAGTGGCTCAAAGGCCCATTTAACCATGAAACTGGCTGCAGGAAATAATGGCATATGTAAGCAGGACTGTTCACCCCTCCCCCACAACATCTTTACATTGGCCAAACAGGGGCAAAATATTTGTCAAACAGCAGATCGTTGTAATCCAGTTGAGGTAAACATGAATGGCTGCAGTGCAAGTTAGAATGTATTGTGTTTCTATCTTTGGAGGCATGGTGCATTTGAGCACCGGTTGTTTGGGAATAAAAAAGGAAGAGGGTTATTGCTCTCATGTTCTGCCTCAAGGCTTTCCAAAGGCACTTAATAGTCCACTCAATACATGGATCAGTGGACTCAATCATTTTGGTCTCTTCTTATGTTCTATGTCCTTACCGATGTTTTGAATGTATATGTTGAGAGAGATGCAATTATTTCCTGGAAGAATGCCTCCTCTAGACATGTCTCTCTCTCTCTTTCTCTCTTCCTGTCATATCTCCTTCGGTTTTTAATCTCATCAACGTGCTGGATGGATTGAAAATCCCACTGTTGTTTGTAGTGGCTAAATGAAGTAGAACAGAAAGCCAAGGCATTTCCATTGTGGAAACGGTTTATTCATTATTAAGGTATTAACTTTTAAAGTGCAGGTAGAAGGTGGGTGGAAGGTTCAATGGGGGAGGAATTTAATCCTGCCTACAGTAAGCCTCTGAAAAGGTGGGGGGAGGATTGACCTTTGCAGCCTACAACCTAAGGCTGTGCGAATTCCAAAGCCTTTGGAACCCCACAGCTTCTAGCTGTATTAATAAAATGGCACCCAAATGCAAGGTGTAGGCAGAATATGGAGTGCAGACAGTGTTTATGCAGCCCCCTTTTGTCTTATAGCCTTTTCCATGCAGAACAGATATGAATGTTGTACTCGACAAATGAGAGGACAAGCACTTATCTGGTGCCATTCGACTCCGCTGCGCGCATTACTTTTTTGTCAGAAAGCGGATGCAATTGCATTTCAAGAAACACTCGGTGCACCCATTAATGTGATTTTTATTACCAGCTTCTGCTTGCTTAAGGGCTGCATCATCAATCAACTTCTCTGGATTTTATTCAGGCTGAGATCCTGCTGCTGACTCATTCCACTGAGTGAATATACCAGTCCTCCCCTGGTTGTCTAATGCTAGGATGACAGTATGCAAAAAGAGGAATATTTCGAGATGTCAGTCCCCAACTCTACCCAAATCAAAGATCCTTCAGGTGATAATAGCCGACCATGTGAAGCTGGGATTATCTGTGAAGCTCCCCATGTCCAAGGAAGGCATGCTGAGAATGGAAGGCATTTAGCGTGTTCTGCAGTCATTGCAATTCATCATGAGAAGACAAGTCTCATTGGAAAAGAGTAATGCTAGTAAAAGTTGAAAGCAGCAAGAAAAGAGGAAGGTCAAACATTAGATGAGTAGACTCCACAAAGGAAGCCACAGCCATGAATTTGCAAGAGCTGAGCAGGGCTGTTAGTGACAGGGCATATGGGGAGGCCACTCATTCACAGAGTCATCATAAGTTGGAGGCGACTTGATGGCACAAACAACAACAGTTGCAATTCTGCTTTTGACACCTTCTGCAAAGCTTTGCAATGAGACACATAGTACATTTTTTCATATGTCAACCAAACACCCTGGAGAGATTCAGCTCGTTACCAGAGACACAAAATAATTGTGCCTATTGCTTAATGAAAAAAATACTGCTATTTAGCATAAGCCAGCTTGTAACATTTGATCTGTTCTTCTCCGGTAAACAAAGCTTCCCTGTTGTGATTCGTTGAGCATGCATGTGCACACACCAAGCCTGCATGCGTATGTGTCCTTGAGAATCAAAGCAGGGATGATTTGTTCACCAGCAAAGAATGGACTGAAAGTTAGGATTTGGCCGACAACTCTTTAAGACAATAAAACTGAGAGTAAGTGAATATCTAAAGTCACCCAGCAAGTTGCCTGGGTGAGTGGTCACTGCAACATGGACTACAATCCAATTCACCTATGCATGAAATAACAACAACAGAGCTACAAAAATGGCAATACTCGTATTAGGGACAGCACATATACTGTGCTGATATTTAACAGATATTTAGAATTTTTGTTAAAACTTGTATCTGTTATATAACACCAGTCAATGTTTTTATATTTGATTTACTGTGCCTGGTATTTACTACTACTACTACTACTACTACTACTACTACTACTACTACTACTACTAATAATAATAATAATAATAATAATAATAATAATAATAATAATAATAATAATACTCTTAAAACTGTAGAGCTGGAAGGGACCCTATGGATCATCAAGTCCAGCCCCTGTCATGGAGGCACAGATGGCTAAACCACTGACCCATCCAGCAGTTATGTTATGCAAAATTTCACATGCATATAAACGTATGCACACATAGAATATACATGGCTTGTGGGAGGAAGGAGAGAGAATGGATAAATCTTATTTTTGTTACAAACTTGTGGGCTATGTTTCTTAATTTCTATTATTTCATCTAAATATTGCTTACCTCTTTCAGGCTGTCTAATAGACATAAAGCTGTATGAATTTTTTAGTCTGAACTATTGAATGGAAATTTTAAAGTTAACACATGTGATTCAGTGGGTCATTTTTCGAGGTTAACAATTGGATATAGTCCATACAGTTTAATAGATAGTGAAAAGACACCCTTCAGTTTTTCAACTTCAGCCCAAACTTTCCCATGTACTTTATATTTCAAAATGTCTTAAGGGATTTTTTTAAATTTCTTTGCTCCAGACTGAATCTTTTCAGAATGTATTTTACACCACATTTAGCAGACATTTGGCCACAGGGAAAAGGAAAAGGCCTTGCAAGTATTTTTGAAACATGTCAAAAGTTGTGTAGCAGATAGAGTGGTGGTCTCTTCATGTATTTCCTAAGTACATGTGAAACACATGGATGACATGACAAATGTTCCAGTCATTGTTTCAGCAAACCCCCCCCCCCCCAGGGTCTCCCTGCCCCATGCTGACAGACAAGCAATATAAAGAGACTCTCAGTCCTTGCAGCCTCCAGGAAACATGATTTTCACTTGAAATAAATTGTGCAGCTTTTACATTGGAAAAGAAAAATGTTGTTTTCCTGAAACTAGAAGTGGATTTCCACTTTCCTTCAGCCAAATTTCTATGGCACATGGCATGGGTGATACAGCCTAAAGTGAGTTTTGGTGGGGCCTGAGATGCTGACCTGTTGGAGCTGTCAGCTTCTGTTTTAAACTATATTCTGAAAAATGATGGCTATATAGGTCAACAGTTATACCGTGTTTCCCCAAAAATAAGGCAGGGTCTTATATTAATTTTTGCTCCAAAAAACGCATTAGGGCTTATTTTCAGGGGATGTCTTATTTTTTTCATGTACAACAATCTACATTTATTCAAATACAGTCATGTCATCTTCTGGTTGCTGCACAGTGCTGCACAATGGTGGAGGGTGGGGTTTCACTTAACTAAGGCTTATTTTGGGGGTAGGGCTTATATTACGAGCATCCTGAAAAATCATACTAGGGCTTATTTTCAGGTTAGGTCTTATTTTCGGGGAAACAGGGTAGGATCAAAGTAGAAGGGTGTTAATCTTAGCAGAGACAGCAATATTATTCAGAAAGGGCAATGTATAAAGCTAGTAATTAATAACATAAAATATCTAATTAAATTAGTTTTACATTGGCATTAAGGTATTGATAACCTTTTTATTAATATAACATTGGCATTTAAGTATGTTACAGTCTTAGAACTGCAGAGCTGGAAAGGACCCTATGGATCATTGAGTCCAGCCGCTGCCAAGGAGGCACATGGAGAATAAACTCTCAACATCTCGCTCTGCAGCCAGATACCTAAACCACAGAGCTATGCTAAAAGCCTAACCAGAATGGGGGTGAAAAATCTGTGGTTTTACTTTTCCCTACCACTTCTGTTTTGAATTTTGAACAGAAGGAAGCAGCTCATGACTTTTTCAAATTCTTATTTTTCATCCATAACTTTTCTTTTCTTTCCTCCCTACTGTCCCATGTCTTTTAACTTACTTTAAGACTCAATTAAAGTAACAATGCAGGGCTTGGAGGCACAAAGAAGTCCCCAAAATTTCCTGGCAAGATCATGAAGCTGCAGCAGCTGCAGATAAACCAGACAGAAAGAAGGAAATTGGCTATCAGGCTATCAGCACTTGTTTGCAGCTTGTTAAGGTTGTTTCTGCTGTAGTAATCCAGATTTGCAGGAGGCATGGCTGTAGCAGAACTACTTTAACAAGTTGCAAACAAGAGCTGATTGCCAATTTCTTCCTCTCTCTACTCCCCTCTCTTTTTGGTCGTCTAGGTGCACTAGTGCAACTTTGTTTCAGCACTAAGCCAAGAAGAAGAAGAAGAAGAAGAAGAAGAAGAAATGGCAAAATGGCATTAAGGGCATTATCACAAAGATCTGATGTCTCCTTGACTGGTCCCACTGCCTTATAGTTCAACTCTCTTAAAGAGGTGCATGCTTGAAGTGCATGTTCTGCAACTGTGTCTTTGCTTTCTGTCTCTCCAATCTGCCATCCATGAGCACGCCTGTATACACTTTTCTGCATAGGTTCAAGAGATCATACTGCCTAAACTGATGCAAATGACTTTGCTAAAATAAATAAATAAATAAAATAAAAGCCACAACAGTGGAATAATAATAATAATAATAATAATAATAATAATAATAATAATAATAATAATAATAATAATAATAATAATAATAATAAAAACAGTTTGGTGGCAAAAACTCTAGGCTAATTTGCATTGACTTGTCTGTCATATAGTCAACAGAAAATAATGTGAATCTGACTGCTCCAATCCTGGAGCAATTCCCGTATTATTTGTCAATTTAGTCACCTTCTCAGTCTGAGATGTGGCACCTCAGGGGAACTAGAATCAGTTCTCATTTTCTCTCTTTCTTTCTGTATATTTCTAGCCAAAGGATTTGTACTGTGATGACTGGGAAAATAAATGCTCAAAAATATGGTAACCCTCATATCATAAAAGCTGGAGACTGTCATTATCCTACATTCAATAGATCCCATACAGTGATGTAGCAGTAGATTTGGAATCACAGGTGCTCACTGTGACAGTCACTATAGCCACCTTGCCTCATAAAAAGAGTCCAAACATGTAATCTGCTGCATCAGTGCACACCACCAGTTAAGGACCAGGACTTCTGTACAGGAATTGGCCTTAAATTGGTCATTCAAAATAACACATTCCTCAGGTAGTTTGCATTATAACAGTATTCTGTTTCAGGGTGTCTGGTGTGAAGACCTCTCTCAGCTGTTGTGACACATTTTTATGTCTTGGACCCAAGATATGCCTTCTATATTTCGTTAGCTCCAGACTATGGATAGAACTGAGCATATTCAATCCCCTTTTCTAAGTGCCACCCTGATAAACTTTATCACTGCTCTTACTTCTATAGACTTCTGCTGTACTATAAGATTTTTTTAAAAAAATCCCGCCTTTCTCCTTAAAAAGAACCCAAGGCATTGCTCAGAGATCAGGCTTAAATTCATTTCTTAACTCTAAAACATCTCAAAATATAAAACAGGAATCAAACAAGTCTTGAAGGTAGAGATACAAACGTAACATAGCACAAAGAGATTTTAATGCAAATTCAGCGATCCCCAGTTCCTAGATGTGTAGCAGCAGACGCTTGTGTTTTTCAGGTCTATGACCGTATAATAAAACCTAAACCAAACTCTTGTGAGCCGTCCATCAGATTGCTTCTCTGTTTTAGGTTTCATGTAGTCTGCACATTGCTCCTTTGCTCCTTCAGTGCAAAAATGTACCCTGTTAGCAATTTGGGATATGGTGCTCTTTAATGGGTAGGAACACCATGCACCACTCTATTGTTTCTAAGTTCCAAACTACAGTGATATATCCCAATGCCCTACATAAAGCCTGGCTCCTGTTTGAAGCAGCAGGTGCCCTAAGCACTCTTCAAGGGGTGCTTGTTAGCAATCTCATATGAGAATATCCCTTGGAATACTGGCAGTCTCTTGCAAGGCTATTGTTTGGCTGACATCCAGTGTTTAAGGTTATGTATTCTGTGCAAGGAAATCCTTATCTCCATTTGTGTAAGCATGAAGGTCAGAAAGCTTTATTAAGGATGTGCAAGTGCCATGTGATTTGATCTTATCCAAGTATATATGGTAAAGATCAGGGCTGACTCACCCTGAGCTGGTTTGGAGGTGGCCTAAATTTGTTTTCTGATTTGTGCAGGTGTTCGTATATATTTGTACATTTCTAGATTTGGGGGAAATGGGGGAAATAAACAGGGAAAATAAAAATGGTATGATTTGGGATAGGGGCATCTATTCAGTGCCATCAGATTTGGGATTATGGTAGACCTTCAGTGAATAGGCAGTGCTCTTACCAGCTTTTTTCCTTCCTTTTTGTTCCCATGGAGCCCTGCACCCCACTCCTTGCATGGTTGCTGACCTTACATGAATCAACCTCGCATCAGCCAACAGTAGGCAAGAAAAAATTAAAAGAAAACAGAAAATGATGGGAAAATCATTAGCACTACATTGACCTATCCAATCAATGCCAGCATAAGGTAGGCAGTCATCTATCCTACATTCACACAATCCAAGTATAATGGACACTAAATGTAGCTAGCTACTTAAATGAAAAAAAGAGAGAAAGGTTGAACATTTAGAACCTAGACAGTCAACTAATTTTAATGATTAAAATTAAAGGGGTACATGAAATAACCTGATAGTGCATGAGAGCAGAAATGCCCAAATATCATTGTTCTGCCTTGTTTGGACACTTTTTTTTCAAAGTTGGTTCACATCCATGTACTCTATCAATTGCACTAGTATAGTCTATTGTTCTTATGTCAAAGAAGGACTACAAGCTTATTAATTTTTTGTGCCTAGTTCTGCTTTAGCATCAAAGACAAACCTTTGCTTAGGATTTCTTGGGCACACAATCCACTTAGTTCTTGCAACTGGCTGTCTGACATAGAAAGTTCTGACTCATCCATACTATATGGAAGAAAGACAGTGAGAAAGGACAGGGAGAAAAATCAACTAATTTAAAATGTGGTGTTGGAGGAGAGCTGTGCATATATGAAAGAGAAAGAGCAAAAATGAATCCTCCCGAGAGTGATTTAATTTGGTCCTGACTGGCAGGCTCAAAAGTTCAGATCTACCTCCTCACTCCCAAACTGAAACAATGTTTATGTTTAGAATGTCCATGCTTATAAGAAAGGCAAAAGGTCAAACTTTACCCCCTTTGAAATGGCTTTTTTCAAAGTCAGTATTAGTGCTCCAGATGCCTGGATTCCTTTCAAATTAAAAAAAGGAGGCTGGGACTAACCATTCTCTTTCAAGATAAGCAAGTTTGGTATTTTCAATGTATTTGATCTGTTTCAAATCTGCAGACAGAAAAGGTTGCCATTGTCTGCACAGGGGGTGGGGTGGAAAAACAGCTTTACTTTTAAAAAATCATAACTCAAAAACCATTTGTCCAAATGTCCCCAAATTTGACACGGCATAAGACCAGACTATCAATTTTGGTGCTAATCTGAGGTTCAGTTTCAAAGTTATATACTTTTTTGTTTTGGTCGACCCTATTTTTTGAGTTGCTTTATGAAACACTGAATTGTGCTGTTGCACAATAGCTATTGCTGCAGTCTCATGCAGCAATAATTTTTGTATAAGTACCTATTACTTTTCGCTCAACCTCTGGTGTTCCTTGTCATTATATTCCCTCTTGCATTTTGGAGAAAGGACAGACTCATACAATGAGAACAAATGTTTAACTCCTTCCAGAATGTTGCTGGGCATATACTGAGAACATAGATCAAGACATACACAGTGAACCATAATGTGGGAGTGAATACTTTTGCCTCTTCCCTCCCACTAATTTGCACTGCTACTAAAGTAGCTATAATTTTCCTCTGTATTTTTAAAAAGAATCTGCAATAATTCTAGCACTAGATTGACTGGCAATTTTAAATAAGAGGATTACTTCAGTTCCTAACTAACCTTTTTGTGTATGTATGCTGTACTGATGTACTGATAAGCCACTGTAGTACAATATTAGTACTTAGATTTATTTTTAAAGGAATTTTGTCTTGACATAGGCAACAGAAGCATAGAAACATATGTACAGCATAACAAATGGGAATATCTCAGCAAATTTTAAGTGAAATTACTGTTCCTTTCATAGGATAAGCATTATTTGTGTCATACTGATACACCACCAAACCATTTTGGCAGCACTCTAACAGTTGTTTATGTTTTTTAAAAAGATGTTGAAGCCCTGGAGGACAAAGCCATGGGAATCACTGCACTTGTAGTCATACGTAGCGCTGTGAGACCCATGTGGAATGTGAAGAGGCTGTGACAGTCAGAAATCATACAAACTCAGTTTGCCACATCATCTCCTCATTACCCAGCAACCCAAGAGGAAGTGGATGGAGTGTGTTGAGGGTGGTAGCTTGAAACTACTCTCCAGCTGACCTTCAATAGGATTCTGGCCAATATTGCTTCTGTACCCTTCACTCATATCTGTGCTATGTTGCATCACAACTACTGTCTACATCCAGAGGGCTATGTTCAGTGGAGTTATATGGAAGGCTTCTCAAACTACTCTCCCTAAGGGGAGCTTACCTGGGAAGATCTGGAGGCCTCAGGAATAGCCAGTGAGCCAGTGGACCAAGCCTCCATTTATAAATTAAAGTCCTCACCAATTATCATGATCCAATTGGGAATTTTGTTAGTGCTACAACAGGAGAGGAGGACTCCAGCAGCAGCACTACAATTGGTCTCTGGTGTCAAGCCCTACTCCTTATTGCCTGGATGGATGGAAGAACCCTGAAACAGAAGCCACGTAAAAGGACCACTGAAGTGGGACAGTGGCCCACTGGGATCTTGACTATGAACTGAACGTTCACCAAGCACCTATGTTACAATGAAGAGAGGCTTAATGTAGTGCCTTGACCAAGGCAGATATCCCTTCACATCAGGGAGGTAGACACTAGGCTGGAACATGGCTGTACTTATCTGTGAGTTTGAGAAGTCTTGAGCTAACCCATAGCATTTTTTAATCCTCTCTAAAGATCACTTTTTACCAAGGTACCTCTCTGTAACAAATACTGGGGCATATCAGAGGATCTGTCCTTCCAGGTTCAGGGCAGGTGTGACATGATATCAGTCCAGCTGAGGAGAGTATTCCTTAGTTGGGTAACACAGACAAAGAGCCCCTCACTTGTAATAATTCATCTCATGGAGAAGGAAGTATATTGAGGAGAACCTCATCCCATAAACATGTAGTCAGGCTGGTATAGGATTGGGCCACTCTCCACTTAACTGAACCGCAAGCTATCTATAGCTTTAAAGGTAAATGTGAACACTTGGAAATGTGTAGTACCAAAACAAGAGGCACAGCTTTCTCTGAACTGGAATCACATCATGAGAATGAGCAGTATTTGCCAGGACTTTGGGATGCACCATATCAAAGGAGGTTTGTTTGGCAGGCAGCACAACCTAGTCATAGAGCACATGCCACACAAAATTCAAGATGTTCCAAGTTTCCTGGACAAAGCCCTTCTTGAACCTTCTTGGAGACCTGCTAATGGTCAGTGTTAGCAGTATTGGACTAGATGAACCAATGGACTGGCTCAGTGTAAGGCAGCTGTCTGAGTCATAAGCTATGGATTCTGCCATATACAGTGATAGGAAGGATTTGTCATGCTTTGTGCAGGCAGGAAAAAAATCCTTCAGGATTATTATACCCCAGATGAGTTGGTGCACTGTGTATAATATGAAGGGGTACAAGCTGTTCCAGCTTGTGATGATGGTTGGGCAGTGCCTTTGGGGTTTCACTCTCCATGAAACCCATGAAATACTAAAGAGAGTGAAGAGTTAAGAAATGTCAACTGCTGTAACATTTGACAAAACCCAAACTTTATCATCTGCAGAAGTGGAACATGTCCATTCATAAAGATGGACCTGAGTCAGAATTAATACCTGCTTCTAGTGTGAGTCCCCTTCTCCTCCTCTCTTTCAGGGAAATAACATTTTTTCAAAAAACTTATTGAAAACCTAGAAAGGCAGAGGTAAGACATGCCGATCTTTTTAAAAGCTGTCTTATTTCCTTATTGTCTTTCTCTCTCTCTTTTATATCTTTAGCAAAGATGTTCAAAGGCTGTTCAAGAATCTTGACTTCAGGATTCTTATCCAAAGCAAACATCTATCCCTTCTGAGAATAGCTCATGAATACAGTAGTTAGCCAGCTGTCAAATCATTCAAGTTTTCCTCCCCTTTATAAACAGTGCAATATTTTCAAAAGAGAACAAAGGAATGTGATGTGCGCAGTGCTGACGACGTCTGTGGAATACTGGCATTTAAGTCAGTCATGGTGGGTGGTGACGCCAATTGCAAGAGATGCTGTGAATCCACACCAATTTTCAGTTGCCACCTTGGAGGAGGTCTCCAAGGTGCTCAGACCTGTCCCCAAGATACATTCGGCACCTTGGATAACTTCTGTAAAGTTCATATTTAAGTCCAGAGTGAATTCACAGCACCCCTGTTACAGAGAGCACCAGCTGCCACTGATTTAATTGTTTTGAAGTTTGTAGTTTTACACTAAAAATAAGTTTCAGCACAACAGGACTTATCCATATGTGCTGCTTCTTGCTTAAAGCACATGCATGATAATCTCTCTCTCTCACACACACACACAAATACACAGACTCAGAAAAACTGTTTTTGAAGTGCCTGAATCATATATTGCACCCAAAACATTTTGGAAATATAGTTCCTTCTGCAGGAGCTTCTGTAACCATAAGAAAATATATAAAAATACTAACTCTAAAGTGTCAACACATTTCAAAATATATAAAAAATTACAAGAAACTGTTTTCTTATGAACTACCCATCTGTAAATGTATCACCTATCTTTACTGAATTTGCTATGTTATGGTAGCTATTCATGTCTACCACAAACATATATTCTTATTATTGCAGGCAACCACTTCTTTAGAAAATAGGAACAACATTATTCTGATCTAACACCTGCATTTGTCATTCAAAACAAAGCTTACTGCAGCCTATTTCTCTGGAAACCTAACCAGACTCATATATATATGGGTACAGGAGCACACATTACTCAGGAAAAATAAATGTGTGTGAGGATAGGAAGTGTTGTTTTTAACTCACACATCTGTCTTTCCTGGAATCCATGACAATAATGCTTTTTACTCCTCCTTCTGATAGAACAGGGAAGAAAATTAGGAAGATCTGGCTTTGCAACTCAGATGGTGACAAGCGAGTTCTTAAAAGGGTCACTTATACCTGCTATTATTTGTGGTACCTCTTTTACTCCTGAGTCAGGGAGTATTTCTATGACATGTGATTTTTTTTCTGCAACCTGTGTTTGAGCTTATGGGTAGGGTTGAACATATTTATGAGTAATTTGATGAGAAAGTTCAGGTTACTCATGTGTAAACTTGCTTATGGGTTCAAATGTAGGCTGCAGAGAAAATGTGAAATAGAAAATGTGAATAGAAACCTTCACTCTACTCATGAGTAATCCTCCAGGTCCTCAATAAAAAAATTACAACAGCTTTAAGTACTCAAGACCTTAACTGAAACTTCTTGGGATCATGCTTTTGAGCTTTGAAGTTTAATATGTCTCTTTTCTAGAGTGAATTGTAGCATCCCACATTTATATATATGTTTTACTCCAGAAGAAAGTGTGTTAACAGAATGATGTTACTTCTGACAATGACCTACGAGATATTTTGTTTCATAGAAGACTAAAATGCTCACTTGTATATTCATATGTATATCTTCTGCCATTACCAATGAATTGAAGACACTACAAACCTGATAGTATCCATTGAGACTGGGGGAATAGAGTGTTTTCAGGATTCACTTCTGACATTCTGCTAATGGAACTGCTTTTGTGAGAGGAACAGGGAGGAAGACTGGTTCTCCCTCCTTAAGTAGTCTACTCCACCTGGCCTCAACACCTGCTCCAGAGGTCTGGAATCTGTCCTGAGCAGGATTTCAAACTGTTTCAAAGGGTTGCAAGGTGGAAGGAAGGGAAGAACAACTTATCATGTCAGTGGATGCCTTCTGGGGCAACGTTAGATTTAAGCATGCATGTTTTATTTCCGATATACAGTGGGACCACTGTATCTGTAGAAGATTGGTTCCAAGTCCTCCCCCCCAATGCTGAAAACTGTGGACAATAGTGAATGCAATACATAGCATGGTAAAAGAAAAAAATATCTAGAAAAAAGTATTTTCACCATATATTACCAGAATTGGCCAGTAGAGAAAGCCATACATCATGCTATGTATTCTCCAACAAGAATACATAGCATGGTCTCTGGTTCTCTCTAGTGGCCAGTTCTGGTAAATACATCATGAAAATATGTATTTCTAGGGGGGTTTTCTTTTAACATTTTTAATATTTTCAGACCACAGATGAGTGAAACCACAGATAATGATTTTGTAGATAAGGAGGTCCCACTGGGTAGTGAAATGAAAGGTGAAACATAAACCAAATCAATCCGTGTGTGTGTGTGCTATAATAATCTACTGCAACACTTTTGCTGTTGACCACTTAGGAAAGCCTCCAACGTTTATTACTTCAGTCTAAACACAACAATCAGCATCAACTAGAATAGGCCAACTGAAGCAATAGAACTGACATAGGTGCTGACTTAGCAAGTTAGTTGGGTTTAACAGTTGAAAAAAAAGTAACCCTTTCTGCTTTTTTTCTGTGTGTGTGTGTGTGTGTGTGTGTGTGTGTGTGTGTGTGTGTGTGAGAGAGAGAGAGAGAGAGAGAGAGAGTGAGAGAGAGAACCTGCCTCCTTTCTGAAAAAACTGATTGACATGAATGTTTCCTTACCTTTGAAGATTAATCCCTGTAAAAAAAGACTGAAAAATTCCATACGCTCCTGTCCAAAAGCAGAAGATACCACCAATAGAGATGGGCATGAATCAGAAACAGGGTGATTAATTTTGATTTGTGATTTGTCCAGGTTGACAAATCATGAATAACGAATTTATGATTTTTTCTGACATACTGACAGATCAATGTTAATTCATTTTTACCTCTAAAACCCTATAAAATGCCCCCTGAAGGACCTAGAGATACCAAAATCGCAGGAAAGCTTTCCCTGACTTTCCTCTACGAGCTCTGCACGTTTAGTGACGTTTGGGTTTTGGACACCTCAGGTATATACCCATAAGTAGGTCTCCCCCAGAAAAATTCCCCACAGGCACCTAGAGACACTGAAATTGCTGAGAAGCTTCTACTTACTCTCTCCTACAATCCCTTCAAGATTGGTGAAGATTGGGTTCCAGACATCCAAGTTATACATCCACAAATTGGTTCCCCCAGGAAAGTGCCTTTTAGCAGTTGGCTTGGGAAAAACCAATCTTCATCAAACTGGGAGGGATTGTAGAGGAGAGTCAAGAAGCTACCCTGTGATTTTGGTGTCTGTAGGTGCCCGGGGGGAACATTCCTGGGGCCCCCTCTTTCTGGGTGTATGACTTGAACATCTGAAACCCAATCTTCATCAAACATGTAGGGATTGTAGAGGAGAGTCAGGGGAAGCTTCTCTGCAATTTTGGTGTCCCTAGGTGCCTGGGAGTCATTTTATAGCCCAATGAATCAACAAATCAAAAATTGCTAAAATTAATTGATTTGTATTCATCAGGGGCATTGATTCATAAAAATACTAATTGACAAATTAGCAATTTTTGAACAAATTTGGTGATTTTTAATTTGTGCCCATCTCTAATCACCAGTTTACCACCACCATTTATTAATGCCTGAGGAACAGTAATACATATTGCTAAAACATATTCATCTGTGAAGATGTTGGGGCAAACCCTCTTGTGTAGTTACACTGGTGTAAGACAAATGGCATAAGTCCTAGGGATAAATTCCCTCGTTAAAAAATCAGTATGGACATTATATGTTGCATACAGAGTTGTGTGACTGAGTGTGCAACAGACTATATCTATAGTGATTTCTCGGCTTGGGGCTATTTGCCCCCAAAAGTTATGCTATTAGCAAAACTATGCAAGATGATTTTGGCCATCTGGACTCAACATAACTCATGCATATATTTACCAACCCTGGGGCCATGGCATATTACACAGTCACCTCTCCATTTTAGAAATAAAATCAATAATGAACCATAAAATATTTAGCATTGATCAGCTCTTCACCTGATATATTTACCTTGTTACATTTATTTCTATTTGTTTTTAAATTGGCCTTTGTATATAAGAAAAGCAAGTTAATGTAAGAATGTATGCTTGCTTTTTCTCTGAACTCTTTTTAAACGGATATTCAAGATTTTTTTTTCCTGGATTGTTGCTTTGTAGGCATTAAAACTGCAACCTCGTTTCATTTCAGTATAACAAATAAAAAGATGGCATGGGGAAAACTGCAAAGGAGCTCAGGAAGCAAAGGGAGTAGATGAAACAGTAAAAGACTGGGGGATGTTTTAAGACCTCATATCCATACCTTCTGCTTGTGAAACTGACATATTGTCCCTGACATCAATCGAAAGATGTGAATTTACCCCCTCTGTGAATCTGGATACACACGCCCATGAGCTGCTTTACAGGGAAGTATTGACTATAGCCATATCTCCATGGCTGTCTGACTGGATGTTTTACCGTATCTCCACAAACAGCTGAAGAAATCATGTTGATTCATGCAATAACCATGAATACCAAAGGAAGCAATCTTGCACTGTGCTACTTTACAGCCTCTGGCTACCCAGAGGGGAGAATAAAACTAGTGTGGTGTCATATATTTAGATAATATCTATGGAATTCAGCTAGCCGGTTCACATTCAGATTGAGAATGAACTTTGTTTATATCCTTGTGGTGTATCTACTCTTGGTATGCTGGCTGGAGTTGTAATTAGAAATGGGCCTTTAGTGTTAAATGAAAGATCCCAAACACAAAAGAGGCCCTCTTTTGCATATTTTGTGTTCTTCCATCAATTGCTGAAAGAGAGCCTCTAAAACAAATGTTTTGTGTTTATGAAAGAGAGGTACATGGAAGTTTCATGTTTCTTTTATGTTCCCCCTTTTATGTAACATTTTGATGCCCTTTGTTTCAATTTCTCTCTGGCAAAATGCCTGGTAAATTTTTCATCTAATAGTCATTTCAAGGGCTATCAGCAATCAACCAGAACATCTGGGTGGAGTCGGAATCTTGAACATGTAAAACAGCCTGGCTTGGTTGGAAGCCAGTGATAGGTCAGTGCTCTTAGCATTATCTGTTCCTTGTGAGTGTGCTGAGATCCTGGTACCTTCCATCTTGGATTGTGCTGCCTGTCTTTCTGCCTGCCTGCAATGCCTCCATTTTGGATCCTTTCCTCTCTTTTTTTGCTCTTTTTTCTTGATTTGCTGGGGGATTCCTTCCTCCTTCATTCATCATAATCACCATCATATATTTTTTTCTGCTGCTGCCATGCACCCTGTCTGTGCCAGCATGCCTACTTGGAATGACATTTTGGGCCCCCCCTCCTTGATTTCTTGGTGCCTTTTTTTTTTTTTTTTTTTAATGGGGAAGCTTTCATTCCTTGGACATTTTTTGTTCCCTGGTCCTGGCCTGCCAGCTACTGCCTGCTAGACTCAAATAAGGAAAGGCAGCTGAGTGTATGTTTCTTATTTTGATATTTGTGTGTGTGTGTGCGTGCGTGTGTGTGTGCGTGCATGCATGTGCGTGTGCATGAGAGAGAGAGGGAGGGAGGTTGTGTTTGTGTGTGCAGTTTTCCCATTTGATTGATTTTAAAAAACCAAAAAAAATTTGGTTAATTTAATGTGCATTTATTCTGTTAAAGGTATATAATTCTCTGTTGCTTTGCCTCTGCTTTCTTGGAGTAGTTTTAAAAGGTTCCTAAGAGCTTTTGAAGTGCTAGAAAGCCTGAATGGGGAAACCCAAGATGAAATGTCCAAAAAAGCTTTTCTTTTAATGTAAAATGAAAATATTGTTGCACAAAAAATATGAAAAATGAAAGAGGTACCCCTGAAAGAATGCAAAACAAAACAAATTCATAAATTTTTGTAGTGCACATCTCTAGCTATAAGCCAGAAAAGTAATTTTTGCAAGTTGTGTTCTGGGATCATAAATATCTTTTTTCGTTATGCCTCTATTGTTTGAGATCACCTGACACAGACTTTCCCAGTTCACCTTGTGTGTATCTGCAGATGTATTCAGGCAGTAGGAATATTTTTCTGAAGAAAATAAAAAGCATATATGCTCTTCTGAAAGCTTGAAATGTGGATTATGACAAAAGTAGTTGAAGATAAAAAGTTGAATTACTGGAAGGGGTGGGATGATCAAGAGCTAATATGAACCAACAGTTTGGACATCCCATGGAGCCCATTTTCATTTATGTAGCTATTGCTACATTTCCTCTTCAACTCACGTTAGCCTATATTTCAGCTAGTGTAGAGACCATGCAAATCATTTTTGTTGTAATCTAAAGAAGAAAATATCCATCTGATTTTGATGGATAACTAAAGCTGTGCTGTTTTAAAAAAGAAAAGAATGTCTTGACATCAAGGTTACCTTGGAGCAGAACTGAGCTTTTGGGTTTGAGAAGCCTGACCCCTCTGCCTTGTTCATTTCAACTCATTCATGTTATTTATTTGAACTGCTCAGATTCTTCACTCCTGCACTAATAACTTTTCAATCTGTATTTAGGTAAGCTTTGCCTACGCAGCTTTCAATGAGTGATGTTTCAAAAATACAAGGGTAAAGACTAGCCAGGGTGGCTGATTGCAAACTAAATAATCTAGACTGTACAGAAAACATCTCTCCATCCTTCACCTCCCCTGGCCAGGAGTCAGTCTCTGATTGATAACAATGAAGAACCATTTTGTGACCCTCTCTATCCTAATGAATGACTATGGTGGTGGTCAATGGTAATGGATGCTTTGCAGATAGGATTCCTTTGATTGAATGCTGGTTGAACTGAAGCCTTAATGTGTCAGTTACTTTCAGAAAGGGGAAGAGTGTCATTCTTTGGATCAGCTTTAGAGACTAGCACCCTCATATACTTCAGCCACACTAATTTTCATGTGGTGGTCAAGTCAGGCTCTACAAAGGCCAATGGTTTCAGTTAGATGTGCTTGAAGGGGAAGCCTGGGGAGGCTTCAGAAAATAAATTTCCTCTCAACTCCACTTCCATTAGAGCAGTAGCAATGCTAACATCAAACAAACCCAAAGACAAAGGATGAAAACTGTGTCCATGATGGGAATAAACACAATCAGCCAAAGAACTGAGATGTGGAAGGCAATGGAAAACTATTCCTTTATTTCTCCTGGAATGGCTAGGCAGAAATGTATAAAGGTCCTCAACCTCTAATAAACTTTAGAGGGCCAGAGGGGACTGATAATCTCCAGGGCGAAAATGAGATTTCAATCTTGGAATGTATGAAGTATGGATGCAGCAGGAAAAATTCAGAGTACAGTAAAAGAAATGAAAATGATGAGCATACAGTGCAAACAACGTTTGTTGTCTAGGATCCAGATAAGTAGGGATAGATAATGGTCATGATCTGTTTTATTGAGGCAATGATGACCCACAGCAGACTGGTCAATGCTTATTCAATATAAGGCAAATACTAAAGACCTCAGCATAGTACATCACCCAACTTCTCATAAAGGTGAAGTATAGAAAAATGGTATGAAGAACTCAAACCTGTTGTATAATGCATGAAAAAACAGCACCTCTAATGCTACAGCACAGGACATGACCTTGCAGACAGACAGACAGACAGACAGATAGATGGATGGATAGATGGATAGATGGGGGGGGGGGAAAGGGCTATAAACATTAAATGAATTTGGAGAGTGAATGAATCAATTTTGAAAACAGCAACAAAAAGAACAAAAGGACTTGTAGTCATCAATCCCCTATTCAAATTATCACCAAGAAGACTATTCCTGGAAATCATACTTTAATTGGCTGATTCTTATTTGCAAACAACAGGTCATTATGAAGAGCTCAAAGGTGCAAACATCCAGTTCTACTATGTTTACTAGCTCATGGAACAGGGCAACAATTACTGCTGTTTTAAATGTCTATAAATATGCAAAATTGGTCTTAAAATTGTGTAAAATCTGAGACCACCAAGAAAAGCAATTCTGTCTCTCACAAGCAGCAGAGTAGTTATTGTTGTTTATTCCTCTGTTTGCCATGCAATGTCATCAGTCACCATTACGTTCAAGCAACACAGAACTGCAAGCTGCTCTTCTGGGCTGTGTATTTCCCAGCAAGCCTACTCCTGTGTCCAGCTTGCATCACTTTTTGGAAGCTGGGGCATATGTATATAAGAACCACTATAATTTGATGTTGCCACCTGCTAGTGGGGAAGATGTTTTAGTAGAAAAGGGGATAAAGTAAACTAGATAGCTACCATTAAAGGTATGCATGGAAAAGAGAAATATAGAGCAGATTGCTCCCAAACTATTTATCATTTTAAGTAGTATGGAATGGGCTTGGCCAGAAGTCCCATGGGCTAAAACAGCTGATGGTCTGTGCTAGGTCAGGGGAAAAACAACAACAACAACCATTTTTCAAGATTTGATCTTTGATGAATAAGCCCATCTGTCCTGTATTTTGGAAATGTGGTTGGATGAAACTGGAGGTGGGGGATTTCTCTTTGCCCCCAAGGATTTTCTGTGCAGCAGCAAGTAAACACTGCAGGAGGGGTTAGACTCACTGGAACTCACAGCTCTTGTTAATGTGGAAGATCAATTAAGGTGGTCCACCTGAGGATCTGAATGGTTTTGTGATGATTCTCTGAAAGTTTTGTATTTTGTTGGCAGGTGATTCCCCTGAAGACCTGGTTGACGTAGGAATGGGAAAAAGGCAAGGACAGTATGATTGCTCCCAACCATCCCTTGTTATAGAGTGGAGCCAAACTAGCCTCCTTTTTTATTGATATTAGTGGTGATGAGACTAAGGCAGATCAAACCGAACAAGGCTCAGTCTCAGCAAAAGTTCTATTATCCGGTAGTGCTGATACTGGGGGAGAAAAAAAAATCCCCCCCCACCAGTGTTGTATTTCTTCAAAGTTGTTCAGCTAAGGTGTTTCAAGTTATTAAAGAGGTATTATGCTCTGGCCTGTGTGAGGAGAGTGCGAACCATTCAACACCCCATTGTGGACAATCTATACAGAACATTCTGGATAAATCATTCAAATGTATTCCAACTTGGATGCTGAAATTGATGCAGTCTCAAATGGATATAACTTTGGCTTCTGCTTATAGGGTCTGCTTCAGCTTGTGCAGTTCTAGCACATGGACAGGATCTTTAAAGGAGTCAAAGTCACCACATGTACAGTATGTCCTTCCTTGTTCCACCACTATATTGGAGTTTACTGGTCAGTCTTCTGTAGTCCATTCTTGGACAAGGTGCTCAGGTGTGTGGTGGCCAGCTCCCCCTAGATGAAATGGATTCTCTAGATTTGCATCAATCGGACTTCAGGCCTTGGCATGGGATAGAAACAGCTTGATAGATAACCTGTGCTATGAAGTGGACCTTTCAGTGTCTTTCAATACTGTTCACCATTATGTCCTTCTGGGGCACGTCCCTGGAAGGGAACTTGGAAGAACTGTTCTATGAGAGGGACAAACTCAAAAGCTAGTGCTGTGAGATTCCCATTTGATCTGTGACCAATGGCTACTAGGATTCCTCAGGGCTGTGCATTTTCCCCTATGCTGTTTAACACCCATATGGATGAAGGTTGGAGATTCCTGATCTGGAGCCACCAATATGCTCATGAAAGCCAACTTGATCTCCATCTAGTTCTAAACAACATCAGTGTTGTGGGTACCAGCAAAATTTCTCTTTCTCTGTAATTTTCTGAGTTGTGACATGAGAAGACCCCATGCCAAGTCTTTCTAGTGCAGAACTGAGATTTCCTGGCTTTCCTTTGCTATTTTATTCATTTTCTTTTTTACTTACCATTCTGCACAGGGAACTTGGAAATTCTGTCCTGTTTAATTCCCTTCTCAATGAATCCTGTGCAGGAAATAGGCCATTTTGCACAGGAATTATAATAATCCTGCACAATATGACAGGGAAAAAATGGCCATGGAATTTCCAAGAACTCTCAGAAGATTTCTTGAAAGATTTCTAAGTCAAAACAAATAATCAAACAAAAAAACAACAACAACAACCACCCCACGCAGAGGAATCTCACTGAGAGAAAATAATGACCTTTTCCCTCAGTTTTCCCCCAAGAACAAGTTGAGAGTCACATCTCTACTGAGGAAGGTGTTCTGGTTCTAAACTAGAATTATTGCATCAGTAATGGACTGGGTGAAGATGAACAAGTTAATGCTTAATCTGATCAAGACAGAGGTACTCCCGATTAGTTGAAATGCAAATCAGAGAACAGGGATTCAACCTGTCCTGGATGGCATTGTACTCCCCGTGAAAATGTAAGGTTGGGATCAAAATCCTTGTTGAGATTTTGATCTCAAAATGTATTCAATATAAATGTTGTATAGATAAAGTAAAATGGCTGATTCTACCTGAGTCATGTACTGAGTGTATTCAGGTGTGGGTATCAAGGTTTAAGGACTTGATATTGTTCAGCTGTTGTACATGATTTATGTAAGTAATGCATTTTCTGATTGGTCCCAAGAATGTATAAAAGTCATGTGTAAAGGGGACATCTTATCTGCTGTAAGTCAGATCATTTTTCCTATGCTATGTATTGTACCATGTCATGTTATGCTGCCAGATGAATGTCTATTCTCTCTGTATATATGTTAATAGACTAAATTGGTATTTTACTCTCTCAGTGTTATAGCGTCTTCACAACCTGATATCTCCTAACTCTGTTTATGTCCTGAGAATACATATTTAACCAAAATTCTCAACAGTCCTCAGTTCAACCCTGGGCCTGAATGTCCAGGTAGTCACAGTGTCCAGGCATGCACTTGCATAGGTTACATCTAGTATTCCGGTTGCTCCTGGAGATGCCTGGCTTGTCTTTGTTAACACATGCCTTAATTGCTTATTTATTTATTCATTATTTCCATTTCAATACTGCCCCATTAGTGCAAACACTATCTGGGCAGTTCACAACATACACAGTGTACAATAAATGCAATAAAGATACAATAAAACCCTGTTGCTAGCTAAACCAAGAAACCTACTTCCTCATTGCACTAGTGCAATGCACTCTAGCTGGCTGGATAGTTCCGTGAAGCCAATGATTGGGAGTTCAATTCCCCATTGTGCATCCCAGAAAAGCCAGCCAATATGTGGCCTTGGGCAAGCTGCACAGTCCCAGGAGGTCCCCAGAAGAAGGGAATGGTAAACCACTTCTGAGTACTGTCTACCTAGAAAACTCTGAATTGAACTCCCAGCTCCTGGTTTCACAGCCAGATATCTAACTTAGTGAGCTGTAGAAAAATGTGGCAGAAACTGAGAGCCCATTGTTACAATGAGAACTGAGGTATAGTTAGATGTCTTCAAAGTGAGGGAGTGAAACAAGGCCACCTCCTAAACCACCATTCAGTAAAAGTTAATTTCCATGTTATGTCTTGCCTATTCTGTCCAAAAGGAAATAGGCAGCCATTTGTTGATGTATCCTCATTCTCTGTCTCTCTCTCTTTCCACCTCCTTCTCCTCCCAATTACTCTTTATGGGCAAAGAATAGGTAGGAATATGGAAGAATGGCTGTAATGCTCATACAACAAAATACCAATCTGTAGCTGGGCAATGCTGTTATTAGGACCAACTAAACCTTCACAAAAGTGTGCAAGCATCTGAGTTGTGCTAAGCTCCTCATGAGGCTGGATGGTATTAAAAAAAAATAGAATGAAAGAGGCCAAGAGAGAAATGTAGAAGTTTGCCTTTTAGACAGATGCTGTTGTAGCCACATTTGAAAACTAACACATCACCATTATGCAGCTGAATGCACATGAACGTAAATGAAGACACTGACTCACTCCCACAGTACCTGTACATGACAGTATTGGCCAGAATTCTATTGTTTAGTTATGCTGGCAGAAACGCAGTGATGCAAGGTGCAGTGGTAAATTGTTATTAGTTAACAATTTGCTACTTGTTTACTTCGTTGCACACCAATTGTGTGAGCTGGAAGGGAAGGAGGAGGGATAAAAGCAGCAACTACTGGCATAACAGAGCAATAGGATTCCAGCCATTATTACTTAGGCTGTAACCTACCTACTCCCCAAGTTACATCCAGCATTGCTGTGTCATTGAATGTCTCTTTTTCCTTTTGACCTGATTCCTTGTAACAATTTTTCAACCATTTTTATGTTCTGAATTGAACATTCTGGGGGCATTTCTACTGGTTTCAGTACATGTTGTAATGGAAAAATAATGGAGAATCTTCAGAACATTGAAGGTGTGTTGTGGGATGGGGAGAGGATGCCCACACATATTTATAGGAGCTAGTAAATAATAAGTGCAGTGTCAGTCCCTCCAGTCACATGAAGAGGAACAGCGCCTAGGGAATGGAATTGTTAAATGAAAATGCCCCTAGCCAAAGAGTGCCCCCCACCAGCAGCAAACCATAAATTCCATCTAGAACCTGAGAAGCAATCTGTTTGGGACTATGGTGTGGCCATGCAGGTTGGGAGATTTGGGGATTTGTAGTACAAAATTAGTAACTTTTCCAACATTTGTGTCTAATCAGGGAGGCTTTGGTGGGATTTGGTGGGATGGAAGGGACTGGGCAAGTAGGCATCTGGACATCAGGATGGAAGGATCATATGTGTAAGCAGTATTTTGAACACCTAGCTGGCAGCTTAATAAAGGACCAAAGAAAAACCTTGCTAGAACAGCCCTAGTGGAATCTAGTCCAATGTCCTGCTTCTAACAGTGTCCATCCAGATACTTTAAGAAAGTCCACAAGAAGGATATGGAGGAAACATATATCTTACCACTTATGTGCCAGCATCTGATCTTCACAGTCACAATGCCCTCTGCAAATAAATATGGAAGTTCTCTTTGAGTCTCACGTCCAATATTTATTTGTAACACTATCCTCTGCAGAATGTACCAAATCCCCTTTTAAAGCTATCTAAGCAAAGAGCCTTTGCCACTAATGTATTTAATTATTTGTCACATTTATTTTTCATTGTTCCTCCAGTGTGGATGCTCAGTGGACATGCAGAAAAAGGTACATGGCTCTTTTTCAGCTCACAGCTTTACAAATCATGACTGAATTTTTCAAAGCAGCTTCACCTACTTTCTCACGATTATAAAGTGCTCAGCTGCATTCTGATTTGCGATATGTTCTTCTTTGGATCCATGATTGCTAATGCTGTTATGGTTTTGAAAAAGAAGCAAACTCAGGAGAACTACTGGATTTTCATAACGGACTGCAATTATCTTGCCATGCTTAGAAAGGGAAGATTAGCAATGGCTGATGTCAGATCATTTCAAAAATTAAAAACGATCCCTATCTGAATTCAATGCTATAATTTAGTTTCTGCAGACATAAAGTGCATCAGCTGTCTATGAATGACAGCCAAACAATTAGATTGAATTCTATTCTTGAACAGAATAAGATTCTATTCAGGGAAGCAGAAGCAAATGAGAGTGCAGAGGATACTGTGTGATATTCAAAAAACTGTTTTGTGGGAGTCTCCTCTGGCAAATATATGTCACGTAATTTATTTGGAGTGTGTTAAATGTTTCAAAAGTTTAATATTTAGATAAGACTTCTAATGTGGAAATGATAAAAAAGTAAACAATACAGTACTATCATACGTTCTACTGAATTCCTTGGTATTTACTTCTGTGTGAATATACTTGCACACTCGAGCTACTGGTCCACAATGTTCACTCCTGGTTCAGATCTTATCACTGAGTGCTGTTAATTTAGCATAAAGTGAAATGAGTTTAACACCTTCCCACCACTTCCAACTTACTGGAATCTTGTCTGAAAGAAGCAATACGTGATGTGGTTAAGATGTTAATGGACTCTAATGATTTAGACCACTGGTTTCCAATGCTTCCCAGCCTTGAGTCCCTAGATGTTCTTGGACTAAAACACCCAGAAGCCTTCACCACTAGCTCTTCTGGCCAGGATTTCTGGGAGGTGTTGTCCAGGAACATCTGAGGACTCAAGGCTGGAAGCACTGATTTAAACTATTGTTGACTATTGTATAGTTTAACATTTTCCCATGTGAAATTATATAGAAAAATTGACAGTGTGCATCAGAGTTATAGCCTAAATCTTTTCAGTTATTGTGTGTAGTAATGGGGGAGAAAGGGAAAACACATAGGCCATGTGTCTTAATAGTATGCTTTTGAAGTATTGCTTTCAAAGTAATATCAAGGGGTGTTGTAAATTCTATTACACTATGGAATCCATGCTTCATATTCTTTTGTTTTTGGAAGTTCAATGGTAAGGCAGGAGAGTGATGTTTCTCCTACTGTGGGACCTAGATTATGGAATAACTTGCCTTTAGAGTTACATTTAACCTGCTAACTATTTTATCTTTTAGCAGAAGAGGAAGACAATAGTGTTCCTTTGGGTGTTTTCTAATTTGGCCATGGTAATATATATGAAATACAGTTCGTTTTGAAACATATCCGTGCATAGCTGCAATTTAAATGTAAACATCTCATAGTAGAAGACAACAAAGACTTTTGTCTAAAACCTGGGAGAGCCTCTGCCAGTAATTGTACAAGATATTGAGTGAAGTGGCACAATGGTCTGCTGGTGTAAGTTAGGTTCTTACGTTGCAGTTTCATGATGAGTATCCATGTCCATAACCTTTAGCAGTGCTGCTTGCCTGTGGTGGCTGAGAACCTTAGAGTTTGATGCCACAATGAGTGTAATGTCTAGCACTCCCTGTTGGCAGTATTTTCCAGAACTGACTTCGGAAATAATAGCTTTATTTCTCATAAACCATCCATCATATTGAGCAATGATATTCCAAGAAGGGTATACAATATACATGTTGCAAAAATGCTAAACTGCCTGGAGGTCAATTGTATAAATCCATGTTGTCTCCCCCTCACAATTTTGTGATAATTTCAATCTGACATGTTTTGTTCCTGATGGAATTAAGTGGGAAGGGTTGTGTATTGACAGGAACTACAATTATGGAATAGTTCCTCAAAGTCTAGGCTGTCACTGGATTGCTGGACAGGATGATTGCATGAAAGAAACCATTTGGCTGTTGTGCCAAATGCACTATGAAAAGCAACAGAGATGGGAAAATAACTGTGATGATGATCTGAGTATAGCATGCACATATAACATGGCTTGGTTCTGTCATAGAAACCTTAGAGGAAGAACAAGAACTTTTGAAGGACTCTACAGCTGATAACATGCTGGTTTAAAACAGTAATGGCTGTTTACCTTGTCACATGTGGGCAGATATTAACATTGGGATGAGAATTGCCTCTTAAAAAAATCTGAATCCAGAGAAAGAAGGAGCTGGACTTGTGAGATCAGTCAGTGAAGGTGGGAGAGGCTTACAAATGGAAAGTATGAATGGGAACAAGGAAAGGTTAGATAAGGTAGTAAGCTGTTATCAAAATGTCAGATGAACAAAATTCACTCTTATTCTGTGTCAGACAGATGCACATAGTGGAAATACACTTGAACTAAGGAGCCATGTGGCTTTGGGCACACAATGAACTCTGGGTTCTCTTTTCCATACCAGAACTGAGTTCCTGGACTGACCCCTAATTTTCCCATAAGTTTTCTGTGTTTCCATAACCTATGGGGGAAGATTGTTTCTGCTTTTGGGAGGATGTCTCAAAATGCAAAATGCAAGAAATGTCCCCAAATGCAAAAATAAAAATGTTTGTGTGCATGTGAGCACACACATATGCCCAGGGAAAATTCTTTTCTCAGCTGAGAGAACAATATACGTTAAGATGTACATCCCTGGATAAATCTCATCGTTGAAGCATATGCTTTACATGCAGAGAGTCCCAGCTTCTGTTTCCATCTACATATAGAAAACATCATAGTCTGGAATCCTAGAGAATTACTTCCAGTCACTGTCAACTATGGCAGCTGAATTTCTTTCAGCACTATTTTTGAGCATAACTTTTCATTGTGAGCTGCCCAAGGATGTTTCTGTCTCCTTCCCCCCCCCCCCCTTTCTGTTCAGTATCTTTCAAAAATTCTGCACTGTCTTGGCTGCTAGCACTTGTTTGTCTGCTAACTGATTGGGAAGAAATATTTTAAGGGAGGAGATACTTCTTGGCATCTTCTCCTGGGCTTCAGTTGAAGTACATGAGGATGGGAAGTGTACCAGTCTCTTACTGGGGAAAGAGGGGGGAAAGAGAGAGGGGTTGGAGACGGGGAGAGAGAGATTGGGGGATCTTTGAACTTGAAACAAGTGCCCTTGTGAAGACTATGATAGATGATTAGAAGCTTACCACATTGAGGACGCAAAAGGGGAGCTGGAACTGTTGAGCAAAGGATGTGCTTGGAGTGGGGGATTATACCTCATTGTTGTTGCTCCATCCCATATACCAATCCTACCAGGCATACTCATTGGAAGCAACTGAAGGTGACTGGGTAAGAGAGAAGCCCCAGAAGGACAGGATAAGGTTGTGGTGTTTACCTCGAAAGAATAACTGATTCTACTCCATTAAATGTTGTGAATGTGTTTCAATCCTGCCCAAGTTCAATAAACCCAGTTATGTTTAAGAACCCTTCAGTTTTATGGATTTGAGAATGGAAGAACCCACCCCAACCTGCCGGGGATTGGTGAAAGTCAAATGGTCAAAAAACTGGAAGACATTTTGGGTAAAGCACTGGGCAAAACCAAACCATGTAATATAGTGCCCACATCCGGCAAACTTTATTTATAATACAAGATGGGTCATAAACTGTGAATGCATTCATTAGATTATGTAATTTCCCCGCTCCTCAAAGCTACTGCAGTTCATCAGAAGAGCTTATCTGTTTTTTCAACACAACAAAACTCTGCACAAGTTTTACTTGATAGTGGGATGATGACCCACAGCACAGGCAGTGATACTGCTTCTACAGTATTGTTTACACTCTGGAGACTGAAGGCAGCTGTCATCTGTCTTTAATGTTGTCATTTTTCTAAACCAGGCATGGGGACTCTTTAGGGTTTTGAGGCCAGTTCCCCCTGGACACAAAATGATTATTTTGCATTTGTTAAAAAAAAGAAAAGAAATGGCATGATAATCACTTCTGATTTTGAAAACACCCATATACCCACCCAAGCAAATTCCTATACCTTGCTTAACACAATATTTTTGTTTTTGTTTTTCTTTCTTTCTTTTTTTTTGGGGGGGGGGAAACAGTCAGGTGGGCATATCTTGAAGGGACTCTTTGATCTCAGAAATGGACTTGGGAATTACATAAGCTACATGACACCCACTCTTGTTCTAAACTATAGGTCTCTTGGCTATTTGGAAACATTACTGTGTTGTATGTTTCACTTTCTGAAATTATATAGGAAAATCTGAAAAGTTACTTTTACAGTTACAGTGCCAATGCTCCCCAAAGTAGATAATTATTGTTACAGTTACACTTTTACAAAAGTAGTTTAGTTTTTTTATTCAAAAGTAATTGAAATAGATAAATATGAATGGTTTTCTACTGCCGCCACCTGGTGGCTTTCCATGGTTGAGCAGGGATTTGAACCCAGGTTTCCTGAGTCCTAGTCTAAAACTTTATTTCCTACATCACATTGATTCTTTGTTTTTAGTTGCCTAACTAATAGTTACTGTAAAAAATGTGAATAAGTTATTATTTGCAATTATTTATTTCTAAGCTCTGTTCCTCAGATATGTATACATATTTGCCCGATAATCATATTTTTGGACAGTTAGAGCAGATTTTTTTTCTTTAATGACAAAGCAGCCAGATCATTTATCATTTTGAGGAAAAAAAGATCTTATCAAGAAAGACACAGTGCCTCTCTTCAACAATCTCATTAGCACCGATTTTGCTCTCACAAAGGGCACTTGTCATTCAAAATCTACATTTTTAATGCATGAACATTGGATTGCTCTACCAATGGCCTAATGCTTCAGACATTCAAATAAAGAGGCTGATCTACTGCCTCTTTACTCTAAAGCAAGTCTATTAAAGTTAATGGAACTGCTGCGCAGTAAGTGGGTTGTAAATTGTTGCCAAGATCTCCTTGCAGGAGAAAGGGGAAGCCATTTTGTGAAACAGTCTAATCATTTTGACCATAAACACAGAGTATATTATATTTTCTTCCTAGAGCAGTTAACAAAGACGCAGGTGTTAACTTTGGAACACTAGAAAGTGTGTTTTGAACAGAATCCTTTATCTCATTTCAGTCTGTAGCAAAGAATCTTGCAATGATGAATGACTTCCAGTTTCCTCACATTCCTTCTTTGCGACATTAACAAAGTTTTATTCTGTGCCAAACGCCTATGTCATGCGAATTGTTCTTCTCACACTGAGAAACCTTGTGTGGGACTTTACAGTTTGCTGCCTGCAGTAAGTTAGATCAAATTTCTTTTGAATCTTATTTTACTTTCCATATAATAACAATTGTGTACCATCAACTCAACCCTGATTTATGGGGACCCTTTTCAAGGTTTCCAAGGTAGAGGTTACTCAGAGTGGTTTACGATTCCCTTCTTCTGGGGACTGGGACTGTGCAGCTTGCCCAAGGCTATACAGGCTACACACAAAAGGGCAGCAAATTATTAGCAATTTATTTTTATTGACAGAATAAACTGACAGAACAATGGTTGATTGGCTAACCCATAATGGACTAATGTCAATTAGTAGAGCTGAAAGGTGGGCTACACATCTTTTACTTCTTTCAGTGCTGTATTGCTATACAACAATTTAGAAAGAGGAACAAACAAATCAAACAAACAATTTTTTCTTTCTAACAATGGCTGAAATCCTATTGCTTATCAAGGTAAATCACAACTAGCGGAGGCCCGTCAAATCAAAGGAACGTACAGAGGACTTAACTCATCAAATCTCCACTAATTCAATGGGTTTTCTCTGGTTGTGACTCACTCACCAAGCAACAGGATTTCAGCCAATGAGTGGTAGGTTTGCTTATTAAAGTGCCTTTAAAAATGTAAATATTCTAGTAAATGTAAATTTACTTGACTTCAGTTGCTTCAATTATCTGATAAATAAAAGACAATGTTTAATAAATTTTAAAAGCTGTTGTTTTTTAACCATCTTTAATTAAATATCTACTTCAGGGCATGGGGGTGGGAGGGATCTGAAGCCTTACCTATGTTGCTGTATTACCAGTTTTCATCAGTTCCAGCCCATGTAGCCACTGGTCAGGGATCACAGGAGCTACAGCCCCAACATTTGAAAAGTCACAGTTTCTGCACTTCTACCCTAGCTACTACATCATCCCTGTCACGACATAGATTGATTGATTAAAATATTCATTAATCTAGAAGTGCACCTCTGAGTAACAAGGCAGCAGGCTTTTAAAAAATTAATTACTCTTAACTCAACTATTTGCACAACCCAGAGATGCAGGCTGGCAGGATCCATCTTAGAAAAGATTTCACTGTTCTCTAACACTAAGGAGAAAATACCTTTTCTAATGCAGTGTATGCTTTTACAAGTATGCTTAATCTAAATCTCATAAACTGATGTATTGTTTTATTTAAATATACATTTTGCAGAGTTCATTGACTTATAAATCAACATACTGAGCCCACTTCTGTTTAGTCAGAAGTAGCGTGCTCTGGTCCATGGGGTCACGAAGAGTTGGACACGACTAAACGACTAAACAACAACAAAATTCCCATTGAATTCAGTAGAACTTGGGAGCTAGTCTCATATGGAAGACCTTAGAATATGTATAGAGCTGTAATATAATAATTATTTAATTAAGAGACTACCATAACGTCTTAAGGGACATGGTGGCGCTGTGGGTTAAACCGCAGAAGCCTCTGTGCTGCAGGGTCGGAAGACCAGCAGTCGTAAGATCGAATCCACGCAACGGAGTGAGCTCCCGTCACTTGTCCCAGCTCCTGCCCACCTAGCAGTTCGAAAGCATGCAAATGCGAGTAGATAAATAGGTACCACCTCGGTGGGAAGGTAACGGCGTTCCGTGTCTAGTCGCGCTGGCCACGTGACCACGGAAACTGTCTTCAGACAAACGCTGGCTCTACGGCTTGGAAACGGGGATGAGCACCGCCCCCTAGAGTCGGACACGACTGGACTAAATGTCCAAGGGGAACCTTTACCTTACCTTACCATACCATCTTAGAATCATAGAATCATAAAATAATTGAGTTGGAAGGAGCATATAAGCACAGTGCAGGAATCCAAATCAAAGTAGACTTGATAAATGGTTGTCCAATTTTCTCTTGAATACCTCCAGCATTGGAGAGCTCACCACCACTGGAGGTAACTGGTTCCATTGTCATACTGTTCCAACAGTTAAGAAGTTTTTCTTGATATTCAGCTGAAATCTAGCATCCTGAAATTTGAGCTCATCATTACATGTCCTGCATTATAGGATGATTGAGAACAGATCCTGCCTCTCTGTATAACTGTCTTTCAAGTATCTGAAAAGTGCTATCATATTTTTCCTCAGTCCTCTTTTTTCAGGCTAAATATGTCCTGTTCTTTCAGGTTTTCCACATAGAGTTTGGTTTCCAATCCCCTGATCATCCTTGTTGCCATGCTCTGAACTTGTTCCAGTTTGTTACCATCCTCCTTCAAGTACAGTGTCCATAGCTGTACACAGTACTCAAGATGAGGCCTAACCAGTGCAAAATAGAGGGGAACTATTACTTCATGGAATTTGGAGAGTATACTTCTTTTAATGCAGCCAAAAATATGATTGGCATTTTTTGCAGCCACATCAAACTGTTGGCTCATATTCACTTTGTGATTTACAACAATGATCCTTGTCACTCATAGTACTACTGAGTCAAGTATCCCCCATTTGTGTTATTTTTTTCTCTAGGTGTAGAGAAATTTTGCACTTATCTCTGTTAAATTCCATTCTGTTGTTTTCAGTCCAGTGCTCAGGTCTATCAAGATCTTTTAAAATTTTGTTCCTGTCTTCCAAGGTATTATCTATTCCATCCAATTTTGTATAATCTGCAGATTTTACGAATATTCCCTGCACTCCCTCATCCAAGTCATTAATAAAAATGTTGAAGAGCACCAGGCCCAGGACTCAGCCTTGTGGAGTCCCACTCGTTACCTCCTCCCAGTTTGAGAAGGAGCCATTGATAAGCACTCTCTGAGTATGATTCTGTAACCTACTGTGTATCCACCTTAGAGTTGTTCCATCCAGCCCACATCTAGTTATCTTGTTAATCAGAATATCACGGGCACTTTGTCAAAGGCTTTGCTGAAGCCAAGATATATTATGTCTACAGCATTCCCACCATTTACCAGGGAGGTTAGTTAATCAAAAAATGATCAAAGGTTAGTCTGGCAGGATTTCTTCTTGGCAAACCTTCCAGCCTGGCTTCTTGTTAATACTGAATTGTTTTCATGGTACTTGAAGAGTAATTGCTTTATAATCTCTCCCAGAATTTTTCTGGGATTGATGTCAGGTTGACTGGTCTGTAGTTTCCAGGTTCCTCCTTTTTGCCCTATTTGAAAACAGGGCAAAAAGGAGGCACCAGTCTTGTATATGCCTGGTCTTTGAAACCATCTATGGTTGATCGCAAGGACTGGAACTGCATGCAAGCATGAGAACAAAAAATAAGTGACCATCACCTACAGCTGGCTAAGCTTTCATTTACATTTTATCTTAGCATTTTTTTTCAACTTAATGGCATAATAAATACCAAAAAAGAAAGAAGAGACCATCAATAAAATGTCAAATGTATCTTGCTAAGTTTCCATACTTAGAAAATTGCTTTTTAGTTCAGTTGGACCAAGTATTACACCTTTTTCTTTTCCAAGAGAATACAAATATAGATATCCATATTCAGTAAGAGGAATGCTATGAAAAAATAAAATAAAATTTTAAACAGGAAAAATATGCATTGAAGGCCAGTCTGCAAACTGCATTTATCTACAGAAAGATGTGTTTTGTATTAATGTATCTACTGACAGAACTGTCTTCAGGAATGAGGACAAGGGTTGCCAGGGGTCAGGGCATCAGCTGAATTCTTATGAAAATGTTTGAGACTTCCTTGAGTCTCTTGGCACAGAGACAAATGTCAAGGTGAGAAGTGTAAGAGGAAAGAAAAAATATTTTTGTGTTAGAGATAATGTTATTGCTTGGATACTAATCTCCACTTATTCCCAGGTTGTGCTAGGGTTCACTGTCTCAACATAAAGATGTTTGTATGTTTGCTAATCTTGCATAATATTAGTACACTGAGAAGCCAGAAGCAAGGGGGGAGATAAGAAGCAGAGCATCAGAACTTGGGAGACTTATTGTTGCATAAGCGCTGATGGCAGCAGTTTAGGGTCTGAAACAAACGGTGGGGAAAGATCAGGTCCCAGCAGATCTTCCACTGGCCAAAGCTGCATCATCAGGTCCCATAAATAACCACATGTCATATAAGTCCACATGAGCTGAGAGCTGAGCTGAGCTGAAAGCTGGAAATGGTGACAAACATAGCTGCTGGGCACATTTGCTACCTGCCCAGCCACCAAAGAATGGTTCTCTTTTCTGGTTCTGGATTGTCATATTGAGTGGCTATCTGCTTTTATCCATAGCCAGTTAGTCCAAAAGCAGATGTATAAACAGCCCCAGTTTCTACCTTCATAAAACTCATGAGGGTCTGCTGTTAAATGAAGGGTTTATTGCAACTTGGAACAAACAATGAAAACAACAGGGTACAGCATCTCTAATGGTTACTCTCTAGACTAACTATCCCCTAGGGCAGTGATGGTGAACCTTTTTGAGCCCGAGTGCCCAAACTGCAACACAAAATCAGCTTATTTATTTCAAAGTGCCAATACTGCAATTAAAACCCGAATGCTGAGGTTTTAGTTTAGAAAAAACAACTGTTCCCGCACTGCAAGGGTTAAATGCTTCCCTCCCCCCCCCCCCCCAATGGGCAGTATTAACAAATAAATACTTACTGGTCCTCCAATCCCCCATTGGGCTAGACCGGTAATGGTTGCCATTGCACCCCTCTGCTGGACCACTGCACCAGCAGAGGGGAGTGCCGAAATCCGGGATCGGAGGATCGGTAAGTATTTCTCTATGGTGACATGGCTCGTGTGCCCACAGAGAGGTCTCTGTGTGCCAGCTGTGGCACGTGTGCCATAGGTTCGCCATCACTGCCCTAGGGGGTCATGTTCAGCTCTTTGTTGTCTTCTCAGCAGGGAGGTTAAGGTCTCTGCAGAGGTGTGCAAGGCGTGTTGCAGCATGGCTGATAAATATCCACTGTCATCTGACCATAGATGGTGGTTTCCACTACCTCAGTGTCCTTGTTAGGCATTGCTCTCAAGGGTGTAGACTCTACTGGATGGGAGCATATTATAGTGGGTCTGGCCCTTTCCTGGCAATCTGTGGGTGTCAAGGAGGGGGTGTTTTCCTGTCACTCGGCGGGTACTCAGGAGTCACCCTCATCAAGGCTCTAAGTGGTTACAGAATGCCCTTTCCCTCATCTCTGCCATCTGCAATGGCAACTTTCCCCCTTTCCCCATACTCATTCTGCCTCTTCAGTTAGCACTATTAGCTAGACAGCACCATACAGGGCTCTCGATGCTGCACCTATTCCTAGCTGATGCAAGACTGCACCTCCACCTCTCTGGGTTCCTCAATCTGGCAGGCTTCCCACTCAACCATCTCTGAGGCTAGTCCCAGTGGTTTCCCTCCTCCTTCTCTCTGTCCTCCTCTAGGGGCACCCTCCCTCCAACCTCTCTTCCCTCTCCCTCTAGTTGGCTGATGCCCTCAGGTGCTTCTGCCACCTCTTTGGAATAACCCCAGTCCACCGGGGAGAAACAGGTGGGGAAGTATGTGGAAGTTGGTGGTGAGGTTGGGTTGGACCTGCCTTGGGAGAGGGGGGCCTAATTGGTCCCGCAAACACCCTTTTGATCCATGTCTACCTCACTCTGCGATGTTGAAAGGGAACTGGGCAACCATTATCTGTCCAAGGGTGCCACTCAGTACTTCCAAAAGTCCCTGTTGATCATGTTGGTGTTAGAAATGGAGAGTTGACTTTCTAACTTGGTGTGGCATTAGTATTTAATATGAATTCACCATGAACAAGTTTGTGCAGCCCCTCTCCGGTCCAGATCCTACAGCCTAGGAGCAGTATGTGGCCAGACCTTACAATAAACTTCAGTACAAAGAAATGCAGCTTTATGGCTTGGTGACTTAAGTTCCTGTTTATGTTCTACGTTGGCTGTTTCTATGGTAACAAATCAATATTGGACATTCTGTGTGTGAAAGTGTAACACACAGGGATAAGTATCTGCTCAACCCTTCTACTGTACCTGCAGACTTTCATCCTTGTTTGGAGTGAAGCCAGAACTAGCTTTATGCAGGACATATGTTTGCTGTGTGTATATACTGATGTTATGCCACTATTCTGTGCAGCAAACAGCAAATGTGTGAATAGTATTATTAGGGGTGTGACAAATCTGTCAGTCTTGTTTTCCTTGCATTTCTCAGCTTATTGGCAACACTTTCTCATTTTGAGCCCCTCCTTTCTCCATGCTTGTTTATTTGTGCTTCACTTTTCTATCATGCTTTTCTTTTTCTTCTTTCTTTTCTCTTTACGTTTTCCACATTGATATGTCTATGAGCATTTTTGAATTGCACTCGGTTTAGTCCTTTTATAAAATATATAAAAACAGCTTTGTGCATATTTTTCTTTTGCTATAAAGTGTTGCAAGAATTGTGTGTGTGTGTGTGTATTGCACTGCAATCCTCAGAATCCACCAGGAGTTCCCCCAGTCAGAATTTTGGGAATTGCAGGCAAGAAATCAAAGTCCTCAGGGGCGTTTTCAAATAGAGGTGTAACCCTCAGGAAGCCTCCTCAATGACTTCCATTTCGGCTATGAAGAAGGAAGAGGTTGGGAGAAGCTAAGATGCAGGGGAGCCACTGGCTCTCTGCTGATTAGGCTCTGAATAGGAAGCCTCTTAAAAACCTACTTTCCTGCTTTCTGAGACCTACTGAGAGTTGCAGTGCAAAACATTACAAAAAAATGCATGCCTAATATGGATCCTGTTTAATAATATAGTTATTACTATTGTGTCTCATCTATTTTGTCATTTAATTATGCTGGTCACCATCGCTATGCTTAGGCCTCTCACCACTCCGTTGTTTCTGGCTAGAAGCCTCCTCAGGTTTCACCCATATAGTAATGTTTGGAGATACAGTTCCAGTAGGTATACCTATTATTGTAAGATGAAGTATAAGTCTAATTAAATTCCCTTGATGAAAATCAGCTAACCGTGTTGAGGATTAACTGCTCTGTCTTACTAGTTCTGAATGCTTCATTTTATCACGTGTGGTCCTTTCTTTTTCTGTCTCATTTCTACACATGATTTCTAGTTTCTGTCTCGCTGTGGCCTTGTCCTTCCAGTTCCTGTTAGGATCTCCTTCTGTGCAGGGTTAGTAGGTGGCAGGGCACCAGCTGAAGTCTCAAGGAATTGTTTTACTGTCTTGGTTCTACAGCTGGTAAGACAAACCTCAGGATGAATGACAGGAAGAGGAAGTTTGCCCTTTATGTGTCAGGTGGGGTTAAAGCCTAGGCAAACATTTTCACACATTTTCAACTGGTGGCAGGGTCCACTAACTCAGAGCAGTGCACTTGCTCAACATCAGTGCATCAAAAAGCTAAAAGCAATGGGCATTGATTAGAGTAAAAAGTTAGTAGGTGTATGGCATGGAGGTATCATGCCATGTGGAATGTGGATGACAATTTAGCACCAGAATCACAACTTGTGAAACATCTTCTTGTAAAAGGCTTTGGTAGCTGTGGTTCAAGGGCCTGGGGAAAAAGACAACCCTGTTGGCTGGCACAAAGCTTCTCTCAGGCCTCACATCAGCATACTCCCATCATGTCAAGTGTGCTTTAGGTGAGGCATATGGAATGCAAATCCCAGTGGCAATAGCAGCAACCACTGTAGCTGCAGGACACATTTTGCAGCTAAAAAACAAACAAACAAAAAAGCCACTGCCCTCAGTACTGGTATTCTGTATTACCTGGTTAGCTGGGTTTTACCAAGATTCTGCACCCATTTACCTTGTGATCATTTTCATAATCAGCTGATCCAGAAATGGTGCTGTCTCAACACTTCTCTGCTCTGCCTTTGGGACGTCACAAGGGCCTGTCCTGTATGTAGCATCACAGATGCCTTCTCCCTACCACTAGTCTTAGTGTTTGGCCCTGAAAGCTTAGAGAATGTGATGGTGCTGACTTGGTAGAACTATTCCTTTGATGCATCTGATTATGCTGTAGCCATATCTGTGGTACTGGATCCTTTGGAAGTTCTCACTTAAAACTCTGTTACACAAATGGAAGTGTATGGTCTCCTCCTGAGGAGGTCCACTTTCTCGTTACTACCATGGTGCTGCCATTTTTGCTTGTCTTCTTGGGCCAAATATGCAGAGCTACCTAAAAAGAAAGGGCCAGGAAAACAGGGATTCTTCCTCTCCCTCTTATCATTGGTCACAGGCAGGGGCCTGGCTGGGAGGTCTGAGGTGCTGTGATCCAACAAAGTAACTTTTCCAAATGACAATGAGACCTGCCATCCCCATTCTGGCTCCACATCATGTCCTTTGCCAGAGAAGACAGCATTTATTTATTTCCTTAAAATCCGAAGTTGACAATTTTGCATGTATAGAGTGGTAAGTGAGTTTTACAAGTGACAACCTTGAAATAAATAGTCACCCACAGCAGACACTGCAGTGTCTTGTAAAGAATGATTTCTAACAAGTAGTAACTCAAGCCTGCCCTCCCTCCTCCCTGACACTACTAGAGCTCCTCTGTTGGAGTCCTACCTTACTTGAAATAAACACATCCTATCAGTAATGCATGGTTTGGTGCTGATAGGAAATGCTGTTAATGCTGAGAGAGAGAAAACAGTAATTCTCATCCATCATTTTAGCACACTTCACTGTGGACTGAGCAGAGATAAGGGATTCTTGTCGCACTACAATTTTCAGCTTCCTCAAATCTCTTCCTTTTTTTTTTCAAGTGTCATAAATGTTTGTAAAGGAATTTATGACTGAAATCTCTGTGAAGCCGTGCAGGTGTATAGGGAACAACAGGAAATGTTGATTAAAACTTTTTAAAAAAATGACATTTATAAGTTGACCTTCCTGATGGGGTTTTTGTTTTGTTCTTTTATCTGGCAAGGAGACCTTTCTCTGTTCAATTATTCTTCAGTCATTTTGCAGGCAAATTGGAGTCAAGGCAAAATACTCCTGTTACTCTGTAGTACAGAGCATTTGCTGGTTGGACAGCCGTAAGCCGTACACACCAGCTGTGTTATGCTTAATATAGTAACAGTTTTATGTTTCCTTGTGATGTGTTAAATATTGCTTCAAGGTATCTCTAGAGATGGGCACAAATTAAAAAAATGATGATTCATCATAATTCATTAAGGTTGATGAATCACAAATCACAAATTTATTATTTTTTTCCAATAAATCGATGAATCAATTTATTGATTCATCTTGAGTTTAAAACCCTATAAAATGGCCCTCCAGGCACCTAGAGACACCAATATTGCTGAGAAGATTCCCCTGACTTTCCTCTACAAACCCTGCAAGTTTGGTGAAGTCTGGGTTTCAGAAATCCAGGTTATACACCCACAAAATGGGTCCCCCCGTGAAAGTGCCCTTTAGCAGCTGGCTTGTGGCAGTGCTGGAATTTTCCCCAAGCCAGCTGCTAAAGAGCACTTGGGGGTGGCATTTTGTGGGTGTACGACATGGAGGTCTGAATCCCAATCTTTACCAAACCTAGAGGGATTGTAGAGAAGAGTTGGGAGAAGCTTTGCTGCAATGTTGGTGTCTCTAGGTGCCTGGGGAGAACTGTCCTGGGACATACTATTTGTGGGTGTATAACTTTGACGTCCAAAACTCAAACTTCACCAAACTTTCAGGGCTTGTAGACAAGATTCAGGGGGAGTTCTCTGAAATTATGGCATCTCTAGGTGCCCGGTGTGTGTGTGTTTATAGCCATTTCATCAACTAATCAATGAACTGAAAATTGCTAAAAAATTCATTGATTCATATTCATTAGGACGTTACTTTTGATGAATACAAATTGATAAAATAGTTATTTTTGATAAATTTTGCAATACAGTTTTAAATTCTTGCCCACTCTTTCATTTGTTGAATGCCATTTCCTAAAGATGTACTCTTTGTTCAGAGTGATAGGGCCCTTGGAGGGCAAAACATGTGTACCCACCCAGGATGGTAACTGAAGCTAAAAGAATATAAGTGGCATGCAGAATGCGAGGCTTCATTTAGATCTTAAATAAGGTTCTTTTGTGACAGATGAGCTTAGTGAATGAAATATAATCTTACTGACTGATTTAAAATTTCACTCTTTTGAAGTGGAGAATGGCTATGTATATTGGTTCTGCTTAGTTCCAGCGTTCCTCCATGCACTGGCTCCACCTTTGGGTTACACAGCCTCGATGGGAAGGTTGGAAAGGCAAACCTTGGAAAATTATTTTTAATGAACTCATTGCATTCCTCATTGCTTTGAAATGGTCAAATGATGGTCATTGTTGTTCCACATATAGAAGTAATGTGTTATACCACGCTTGTTCATTATTGTTATCAACAATCCAGAAAGATATAAGAACATGCTCTCTGATTGCAATGTTCTTTTTCTTTTTTTCTTTCCTTCTTTTGTGGAATAGCCCCCCCCCCAAATAACAACTTCTAATTGTAATTACAGTACTTGTAACTAGTTACTTCTAAGCTTTGCTGAAAAAAGATTAGAAATACTGTACATTCACCTGAATGTTCTGAGAATCTCTTCAAAATTTCACAACAAACACATGAAGGTTTGATGCTGAGTTGCATGATTTGGTGTGGAACAGATAGTGCCTAGAAAGATTTCTTAACTTACAGCAAGTTGTTCCTAATAGTTATGTTTTTTGTGTAACAGGATTTTTGCCATTGTTTATTTTATTGTGATCATTCTAACTGTGTGTAGATATAACTGATTTTAATGGTTTTATGGCTGTTACAAATTTTATTTGATTTTGATAATGCTACAGTTGAATCTGGTTTTGCTTGTTTTTATTATGTTGTATGATTATTGTAAGCTTCCTTGAGCACTGCATAATGAAAAGGTGGGATAGATGTGCACTAAAGAAAATAAAGTAAGTACCTCTTTGCTCCACCCTGTGGTCACTTTAAAAATAAACAAATACCCTGATTCACTGTTTTGTTTTTGTTTTTTACACATTTATCTGAAGACATTGCAGATCTCTAATTTATATTGGGCAAAACTGTCTTGGTTAGTTATGCTGGTATCATGGTGAAAATTATGGAAGTGAATTGCTGCTTTTTAACAAGTCACCACTTCTATCTCATGCCAGCTGGGCAGGCTGGTGCACATCAGGGATACATGTATCAACTCATAACTAGTGGCAATTTTCTGCTGTGATTTATGTCATTTCACCTGTGCCCATGTACCTAAATCAATAGAATTCTGGGCAATATTTATTTATTTGAACACTTATATCTGGAGGAAGAGTACAACCAAAAGACACAACTTTAGAACAGTTTTCAAACAATCTGAGTATGAGAGTCCTGCTGGCCCAGCTGGTGGGTTCCCCACCTCGGCCCAACGGGCATCAACCTTCCTCATGTGCAGCTCACCTGTAGATTGGGGCAGAGATAACTCTGCCAGGGGAGATACCCTTGACCATGCAGGTGTGGTCATGGCAGGACTTTTACTTAAGGAAGATCCAGCCCTGGCGGAGGAGGACCTATGGGCAGATGTTGTTGACTGGGAGGTATTTGGGGTGGAGGAGGTCTTGTCATGAGAGGTTCATTCCTGAGAAGGTTGGGAGAAGATACAGATGCTTGACCAAAACATAGGGAACTGGCTGAAGCTGATCCTGATACCCAAGAAGGTTGGCCACATCTGGTGTGACCAAGTTTGGCATCATAAGGCCATCCAGTTGGAAAACCAGCATTGTGCCCAGTGCCAACAGCTCAAGAACCAAAACCGTCTGCCTCAAACCCAACCACCCCCTCCAGCTTCACAAGTCCTGAAGATTACACCACCTGGTTCAACCCATATATGCCCAGCTTTCCACACAGCTGAATGTGCCAGCCAGGCATGCTTGAAGTTCAGCTGCACCAGTGCAAAGCCCTACTGCATGTATGGAACTGGAGGAGATGCAGCCCAACAGTACAGCCTGACTGGAGAAGGGATTCACACCACTCACCTTCAGGAAGAGGTGTCAGCCTGCATTCAGCATCCTTGTTGTGGCACTCCCTTCCTGGCCCACCTGTAAGAAATGCTAGACTTAGTCAAGGAGCAAGGTTTGTGCTCTAGCCAGTAGACATGCTTAGAGTGAAGAGGAGACAGAGAGTGAATTGGACTCCCTGACACCCTGCGTAGTTTTGTTCTGTCTGGGCCTGTTGGCCCTTTAAGTTGGGTGCTTGTCTAAATAAAAGGTTTCAGTTTTGCAGGAACTTCCTGAGTTGTCATGAAGGGGGAACCAAGGGGCTGCTCATACTGAGCAACAAACCAAAACCATAATCAGCGAGCCAGGAACCCTTTTCAGGAACCCTTTCAGATGTAGTTGTCTAGAGGAGATTGGGATGTGTGCTCCTACCCTCCTTCCCACTCCCAACGTCTCTACGTTGACAGGGAAGATTCCACTGACATTATGCTGAATGGACTTACACAGGTCTATGCAACTGGAAGGCCTGCTTTATGCAGACTCCATTTCACCCCATCCATCTGACTAATACATATACATATACATATACATACACACACACACACACACACACACACACACACACACACACACACACACACACACACACAAGGACTTATGTTTGTTTATTTGTTTATCTTTTTGCAGACAGAGCAACCAAAAATGAAAGCAGCTTAAGATGCACCAAATATCTGTATAAATTCCAAATGGATTAGGACTTGTGGAAAGAAGAACCATTAAATCTAGTGTCTAAAACCTATGGGCAGAATCTTGTTCCTTAACACAGTTGCATAAGGGGAATCCTGCAAGCAGTTCATCATGCATCCCCGACAGCTTCCAAATGAGCAAACACTTTCACACACTTGGTCATGCAACAGGTAGCAAAAAAAGAGGAAAACTGCTTCCACAGATATATTTAACTGCCCAGTTCATCTCAAATGATTTTGATGAATAGCTATTGGAATTCATTGTGGCAACATCTAAGATGTGAAGAATATTCACAAAATTCCTCATCCTCATGAATGCCTAGACACTTTAAGATACCTTGATAAGGAATCATTGGCAAAATGCCTCACCTTCTCCTTAGAGTAAGACAAAGGTCTCCACCCCCTTAGTTAAAGGTCTTCAATTTTACATAGAATCCATTCTCTCTGAGAAGCAAAGCATACACACAGCAAGGACTGGCCAATTGTGAGACTCACGTAATTCATCTCAAGGCTTTAAATTGTCAAATGGCTGGGGGAGTCACACTCCTAGTGTTATGTAATTAATGGCTGAAATCCTCTTGTTTATTGTAATAAGTTGCAATTAGAATAGGCCCACTGAATCAGTAGGGATTTGGTGAGTCATCTCCCCTATAAGTTCCATGGTTTCATGATGTCTAGTAGCAACTATGCCGTGCAGGGACACCCAAGACAGACAGGTCATAGTGGAGAGTTCTGACTAAACGCGATCCACCTGGAGCAGGAACTGGCAAGCCACTCCAGTATCTTTGCCAAGAAAACTCCATGGACAGAAACAAAAGGCTAAAAGATATGACGCTGGAAGATGAGCCCCTCAGGTCGGAAGGTGTCCAATATGCTACTGAGGAAGAGCGGAGGACAAGGACAAGTAGCTCCATAGCTAATGAAGTGGTTGGGCCAAAGCCGAAAGGACGCTCAGCTGCGGATGCGCCTGGAAGTGAAAGGAAAGTCTGATGCTGCAAAGAAAAATACTGCATAGGAACCTGGAATGTAAGATCGATGAACCTTGGTAAGCTGGATGTGGTCAAACAGGAGATGGCAAGAAGAAACATTGACATCCTGGGCGTCAGTGAACTAAAATGTATGGGAATGGGCGAATTCAATTCAGACGATTATCATATCTACTATTGTGGGCAAGAATCCCGTAGAAGAAATGGAGTAGCCCTCATAGTCAACAAAAGAGTGGGAAAAGCTGTACTGGGATACAATCTCAAAAATGATAGAATGATTTCAATACGAATCCAAGGCAGACCTTTCAACATCACAGTAATCCAAGTTTATGCACCAACCACCGATGCTGAAGAGGCTGAAAGTGACTAATTTTATGAAGACTTACAACACCTTCTAGAACTGACACCAAAGAAAGATGTTCTTCTCATTATAGGGGCAGATGGGCAATACTGAAATCAGATTGATTATATTCTCTGCAGCCAAAGATGGAGACGCTCTATACAGTCAGCAAAAACAAGACCTGGAGCTGATTGTGGCTCTGATCATCAGCTTCTTATAGCAAAACTCAAGCTTAAACTGAAGAAAGTAGGAAAAACCACTGGGCTAGTCAGGTATAATCTAAACCAAATCCCTTATGAATACACAGTGGAAGTGAAGAACAGATTTAAGGAACTAGATTTGGTGGACAGAGTGCCTGAAGAACTATGGAGAGAGGCCCGTAACATTGTACAGGAGGCAGCAACAAAAACCGTCCCAAAGAAAAGGAAATGCAAGAAAGCAAAGTGGCTGTCCAACGAGGCCTTACGTATAGCAGAGAAGAGAAGGGAAACAAAATGCAAGGGAGATAGGGAAAGTTACAGAAAATAGAATGCAGACTTCCAAAGAATAGCAAGGAGAGACAAGAGGGCCTTCTTAAATGAACAGTGCAAAGATATAGGGGAAAAGAATAGAAAGGGAAAAACCAGAGTTCTGTTCAAGAAAATTGGAGATCTTAAAGGAACCTTTTGTGCAAAGATGGACATCATAAAGGACAAAAATGGTAGGGACCTCACAGAAGCAGAAGACATCAAGAAGAGGTGGCAAGAATACACAGAGGAATTATACCAGAAAGATCTGGATGTCCCGGACAACTCAGATAGTGTGGTTGCTGACCTTGAGCCAGACATCCTGGAAAGTGAAGTCAAGTGGACCTTAGAAAGCATGGCTAACTACAAGGCCAGTGGAGGTGATGGCATTCCAGTTGAACTATTTAAAATCTTAAAAGATGACGCTGTTAAGGTGCTACACTCAATATGCCAGCAAGTTTGGAAAACTCAGCAGTGGCCAGAGGACTGGAAAAGATCAGTCTACATCCCAATCCCAAAGAAGGGCAGTGCCAAAGAATGCTCCAACTACCGTACAATTGCACTCATTTCCCACGCTAGCAAGGTTCTGCTCAAAATCCTCCAAGGCAGGCTTCAGCAGTATGTGGACCGAGAACTGCCAGAAGTACAAGCTGGATTTCGAAGGGGCAGAGGAACTAGAGACCAAATTGCTAACATGCGCTGGATTATGGAGAAAGCCAGCGAGTTCCAGAAAAACATCTACTTCTGCTTCATTGAATACGCAAAAGCCTTTGACTGTGTGGACCACAGCAAACTATGGCAAGTTCTTAAAGAAATGGGAGTGCCTGACCACCTTATCTATCTCCTGAGAAATCTATATGTGGGACAGGAAGCAACAGTTAGAACTGAATATGGAACAACTGATTGGTTCAAAATTGGGAAAGGAGTACGACAAGGCTGTATATTGTCTCCCTGCTTATTTAACTTATATGCAGAATACATCATGCGAAAGGCAGGACTGGATGAATCCCAAGCCGGAATTAAGATTGCCGGAAGAAATATCAACAACCTCAGATATGCAGATGATACCACTCTGATGGCAGAAAGTGAGGAGGAATTAAAGAACCTCTTAATGAGGGTGTAGCGAACAGCCCTGCCCTCACCTGTCCGTCCCAGCAGAACCTTAAAGCAGGAGCCAATGAGGGGTTGGAAGGCGGAGCCAAGGGGGGAGGGAGCTGGATATAAAGGCGGGTGTATGGAGTCTGGGAAGATTCGGAGAGTTTCTGTTAGAGAGAGACTGTATGAAACTTAAAAAGGTGAATTAAGAGTGAGTTAGAGATCAGTAGGAACGATGAATGGAACAGAGAGTTAAAAGAGTTATAAAGTTAAAGCAGCTTTGAGGGAAAGACAAGTGATTAGCAGCTGGTGATTTTTCTCTTGAATATTAATCGTATGTTAACTTCCCTGATTTAATAAATGACTTAAGTTTCAAAAGTACACGTGTCTCCATGATTAAATGGTATTAAAACAGTAATACCTGGTGGCAGTGAAGGAGGAAGAAGAGCGAGATCCTCGTGAAGGCCAGGGGAATAAGGGCTTCAGAGGTGACCGCAACAAAGTGGTGACCAGCGGCGGGATCGAATGTAATCCAGTAACGCCTAAAAGCAGAAAGGTTCCCAGAGCAGAAAAAATTATTTTAGTCAGGGGATCTGAAGTGACCGGAGTGGGTAACTTCCTAGAGCTTTTCAGGGGGGAAAGCTTAGTAGGGAGGCTCCTAAGCTCAGATCGGGGGGCTAAAATAGGGACAGGCTCTGAGGAAACCATTTCTGGAAGGAGTTGACCTCTAGCATAGAAGGGACCAGTTGGCTAGCTTGTCCTGGGCTCAAAGGAGAGAGCTCTGAGGGGACAAAGTGGAGGCCAAGGTCAGAGAAGCTGAGGTGACTCAAATCAGCAAAAGCTGGAACTGGTTAAAGCAGATATTTCTGTTTATTTTGGTGGCTAGAGGCAGGGAGAATCTTTGTCTCATGCTAAAGACCTGGCTAGGAGCCAGAGGTCTAAACAGAGTATCTTAATTGTGGGTGCTAGCAGGGAAGCAACTTTATTACAGAGTCTCTAACTCACTGAAAAAAAAATTGTTCCTTTTAAATTTGAGGCTTGTAAATTGAATCAGCAGCTTAAATAAATAAACATGCCTTCCACACGAGGGAAAAAGGTGGCAGAGTTGCCTCCTGAAGTTTATGATGCCTCAGATCAGGAGGGGGAAGGAACTCAAGAAGGAATTACCTCAGAGAGGGAAATGGAGACCTCAAGGGGGGAGGACTCTATAGAATTCAGAAAATGGAAACTAGAGAAAGCACAGGAACGGGAATTCAAGCTACTAGAAATTAGAGCTAGGGCTGATGAAATAGATCTGGAAAAGGAAAGAATGTCATTTGAACTAAGGAGGTTGGAGCTGGCAGCCCAGGTTAATAATAATAACAATAATAGCCATGCTAATTCTGACGAAAGACATTTGTCCAAGGCAGATCTTAAAAGATTCCCTGTATTTAGGAAGGGTGATAATCCTGAATCTTTTATTATTCTGTTTGAGCGTGCCTGTGAAGATTTTGAAGTGAGGGGATCAGAACGTATGATTGTGTTGAGGTCCCAGATAAGTGGCGAATTAGCTGATATATACGCCCAGATGCCATTGGAATTAGTGAGAGATTTTGAGGAATTTAAAAAGTTGGTATTCTCACGGTTTGGCATCAATGCTGAGCATTTAAGACGTAAGTTCAGAGCCCTGACAAAAAACCCTGAAGAATCCTATTCTCAACTGGGGGCGAACTTGACCAAATATCTTGACAAATGGCTTCAACAGGAAGGAGTAGAGTCTGTACAAGATATTAAGAACATCATGGGGCTAGAGCAGTTCTATTCACTGTTACCAGGGGACCTGAGGTACTTAGTAAGGGATAAAAAGCCCAGAGATGTTCCTGAAGCTGGGGGGGGGGGGGTTGCGGATTTTATTTCACTTATTCGAAACCCAAATTTTTCTGAGGTAAAAGTGGGGAGGAAAACATGGGATGACAGTAAAAAGGATCCCAGAGGTTACCTCAAGAACCTGCAGGCAAGTGGCGGCCATTTTGTAGGCAAGACCACAGAACAGAGTCAGCCAAAATACAAGCACTGGGGAGGGGAGGGAGATAAGACCCTTAGCCCAGAACCAAGAAACTTCAGATCGTGTTTTGGATGCGGCGAGAGAGGCCATTTCATTTCACAATGTGCTAAAGTCAAAGAAGGGGGTCAAAAGGCCAATTTACCCAAGCCTAAGTCAGTGTACTGCGTGCAGCAAAGCAAAGTTACCTCAGAGAATGGCGAAACCGTAACTCATAATACAAGTACAGCTAGGGATGAGAGTCATGAACAGCGAGCTGAACAGCTGCCTGTAGCTGATATAGTCCATTGCTATTTAATAGAGGCCAACCAGGAGCTTTTTAAAAGTTCTGGTGACAGCATTTACGTAAATGGGACAAAATGTATGGCTCTGAAAGACTCATGCTCTCAAGTTACTTTGTGCCATCCTGACATCATCCCTCCAGAGAACATATTGAAAGGTGAAAGCCTGACAGTTAAAGGAATAGGTGCAGAAATAATTACCATGCCAGTGGCTGAGGTACCTATAAGTTATCAAGGGTGGAAAGGATTATGGAGAACAGGCGTAGCTGAGCAATTGCCTGCACCCTGTTTGATTGGGATCGATCTCACTGAGCATGTCAAAAGTGTTTTAGTGCAGACTCGCTCCCAGCAGAAAGAAGAAGACAAAGCAAAGGATAAGGGCGAAATTAATACAGAGCTGGTGGAAGGAGAGGATCCTACAGCTGAATTAATACCGATTAAGATTCCCCTAGAAAACACATTTAAAAGGGAACAAAGAGCAGATCCCACGCTGGATCAATGTTTTAAGAAAGTTGGCAAAGGTCAGGTAACCCCCGAGAGTCCAGAAAGGTTCTTCCTAGAAAAAGACCGGTTGTATAGGGAGACCTTAGTGAATCCCAGAAGGGGGGGGAACTCACCTCAAGCAGCTGGTAGTACCTCTCAAATATCGAGTGGGGATAGTGGAACGGGGGCACGCTGGTATTTTTTCAGCCCATTTGGGCATCTCAAAACCTAAACAAAGAATGGCCCAAAACTTTTACTGGCCTGAGATGGGGAGGCAGATAAGAGAATTTTGCCAGAGGTGTGACGTGGGTCAGAGGCCAGGAAACTGCAATGACAAAACTAGAGCCAAGCTGTGTCCTTTACCTAGCATTTCGAACCCTTTCCAACGCATTGGTTTAGACATAGTTGGACCGTTGCCCCGAGTTACCAAGAGGGAAAACAGATTCATTCTGAATATCGTTGACTGTGCAACACGTTATCCCGAAGCAGTTCCCCTGAGAAATATAGAGACTCAGGCAGTTGCTGACGCTCTGCTGAATTATATGTGTCGCATGGGGTTTGCTGCTGCTGAAATAGTCACAGATTTAGGAACCTCCTTCTCGTCCAAGCTGATTAAAATAACCTCCAAAATGAACGAGATGAACTACATTAGGCAGGAGGAGGTAGAGACAGGCAGGAGAGTAGTCCCTGTGAATGTGCTCGAACCCTACTCTAGAAGGGAAAACGTTGTCTTGCTGACCTTGAAAGAGGCAGTCAATGAAAGACACGAGTTACTTTACTGGGAAGAGAGGGGCGAACCCAAATACACTCCAGAGGAGGTCCAATTCAGTTCCTCACTTTGCCCAGAACAGCTAAGAGAAGTGAGAGCCTTGATAATGAGGTACAAGCAGGTTTCCTATAACAAACCAAGGGTGGCCTTAGGGATAGTGCACGAGATGGAAATCAGAGATGCACCCCCACAAGCAGTTACACCTTACAGAGGACGAACCTGTCTAATCAAACTGTGGGGCAAGAAGGAAACGTTTGTCCTATATATGAGTAGAGAAAAGCCCAAGAGAAAACATGCATGGCCATACTGGGAAGGCAGAGGAGTGACCTATCATAAGCAAAGTGGTTTAGAACGTAGCCTTACCCTGCCAGTGGTGTATATGGCTAAAAGAATGCGAGTTTGGCTCAAACTCAAGGGGTATCACCTAAAGGGTTTACCCAGTAGCATCCCGATAGCCGCTCTAGAAAGGGGTGTAAAACTCTGTAGAGCTGCTAAAATAACATGACGGAAAGAGAGATGGAAGACTGCACCGATGGCAGGCCGCGGACGGAGAGTTCCTGAGTGCCAGAGAGGTTTCACCATCACGGGGGTGTCCAGATTCGAACCGGTAGCCGTGCCGAGCCAGGCAGATGACTGCAAGGACCATCATCCGAGGACGTTCCAGAAGGGGAGGCGGCAGGCTGACAAAAGATCCCATCCTTCGGTGGTTCGTGAGTGTCGTGAAGGTGCGGAGGGAGGTGCATTTCACCACAATGCAAGCCGTGCAGGAGGGAAGGACAGTTTTGTATATGCTCTAACCCTCCACCATGACTACGATTCTGGACATTCGAAAAGGACAAAGACGGGTGATTGAAAGGGAACTCAAATGACACAAAAACTTTGACTGAGAAAAATTATTGGGACAAAAGGGACCCAAGATGGGGTGGCAGACGCCCTTTCGAGAAGCGCCGAAGGCTGAAGACTAGGGAAATGGACTTTGGTGAAAAGGCAAAAGCAATAAAATGTTAATGGTACCAAGTTAAAGGTTATAAGCTGTATGTTCTAATGAAAAAAAAGTATGTAAGTATTAAAAGTGTTATGTGTTGTTGTTAAATAAGTACCTGAATATATGATTGAAAGGGAGAGTATTGTAATTGAAATAGTAACTGAATTACAAGGTTAAGGCATAACAAGCGTATAAGTTGGTTAATTATTACTTGTGGTCAAAGGTGGTAAGTTTTGATTGTAATGCTGTAAAGTTGATGGTGGTCTACATTGAGGCTCCTTGTTGTTCATGAGGGTAAACCACTATAGGTTTTACCCCATGAAACAACTTTTTAAGGGGGGAGGTGTGTAGTGAACAGCCCTGCCCTCACCTGTCCGTCCCAGCAGAACCTTAAAGCAGGAGCCAATGAGGGGTCGGAAGGCGGAGCCAAGGGGGGAGGGAGCTGGATATAAAGGCGGGTGTATGGAGTCTGGGAAGATTCGGAGAGTTTCTGTTAGAGAGAGACTGTATGAAACTTAAAAAGGTGAATTAAGAGTGAGTTAGAGATCAGTAGGAACGATGAATGGAACAGAGAGTTAAAAGAGTTATAAAGTTAAAGCAGCTTTGAGGGAAAGACAAGTGATTAGCAGCCGGTGATTTTTCTCTTGAATATTAATCATATGTTAACTTCCCTGATTTAATAAATGACTTAAGTTTAAAAATACACGTGTCTCCATGATTAAATGGTATTAAAACAGTAATACCTGGTGGCAGCGAAGGAGGAAGAAGAGCGAGATCCTCGTGAAGGCCAGGGGAATAAGGGCTTCAGAGGTAATTGCAACAGAGGGTGAAAGAGGAGAACGCAAAAAATGGTCTGAAGCTCAACATCAAAAAAACTAAGATCATGGCCACTGGTCCCATCACCTCCTGGCAAATAGAAGGGGAAGATATGGAGGCAGAGACAGATTTTACTTTCTTGGGCTCCATGATCAATGAAGATAGTGACAGCAGCCACGAAAAGATGCCTGCTTCTTGGGAGGAAAAGCCATGACAAACCTAGACAGCATCTTAAAAAGCAGAGACATCACCTTGCCGACAAAGGTCCGCATAGTCAAAGCTATGGTTTTTCCAGTAGCGATGTAAGGAAGTGAGAGCTGGACCATAAAGAAGGCTGACCGCCGAAGAATTGATGCTTTTGAACTGTGATGGAGGAGGATTCTCTTGAGAGTCCCCTGGACTGCAAAGAGAACAAACCTATCCATTTTGAAGGAAATTAACCCTGAGTGCTCACTGGAAGGACAGATCCTGAAGCTGAGGCTCCAATACTTTGGCCATCTCTTGAGAAGAGAAGACTCCCTGGAAAAGACCCTGATGTTGGGAAAGTGTGAGGGCAAGAGGAGAAGGGGACGACAGAGGACGAGATGGTTGGACAGTGTCATCGAAGCTACCAACATGAATTTGACCAAACTCCGGGAGGCAGTGTGTCAAAGTATTAAAAAATTTACAGGCCTGAACAGAGCAGAGCAGAAGTACTAATAAACTGCCATGTCACGCAGGTGTGTAAGTATAAAAGTGCTGAGTCACAGTGACTATAGAAAGGATGATGCAACATCTGGGTGAAGACTGGATGATGCAACATCTGCCCTGATTGGGCAAGGGCAGATGCTTATGTGTATATAGTTGAGTTGTACAGAACACCACCACCACTTCTACAAATGTTGATTTCATGCTGTCACGCTGCCGCTTTGTATATTTGCTGTAAATACACGTGTCGGGCTGGAAGAGAACGTGTCTGTGTGAGTTATTTTTACCATCAGGACCAGAATCAACTCTCAGCTAGCGGCTTGCAGGATTCCGCGTTAACAAAGGTCATGGGCCCAGCGACGCACCCTGCGCAGACCGTCTACTGCTGAGAACGTTGGTGAGTACCAGTGGGTTCCACTATAATAGAAGGAGGAAGAAATAGAGGTCCTGAAAGAAAGCAGTTCTGCTGTTGTGTGCCCAGGAGGGGAAGGAAAACAGAGGACTGAGAGAAGAGCAGGCAGCATGGCGTTTGGGGGAACAAGCCTGGGAGGTTTTCCCTTAACGAAGTTAAATGACTGTAATTACCAGACGTGGTCCGTCAAAGCTGAGATGCTATTAAGGAGGGAAGATCTGTGGCAGATTGTAACCAACCTCCCAGCACAGCTTGATGAAGAGGAGGAACGTAAAAATGAAAAAGCTCTGAGTACTTTGATACTTTGCTTGGAAGACAACCAATTAATCCACGTGCGTGGCTTGGCTACGGCGAGAGAAGTTTGGCAATGTCTCAAGAGAATTTACGTGAGAGATTCAGTAGGATCTAAAGTATCCTTAACCAGAAAGCTCTACAGGTGCAGATTACAGCCCGGTGAGAGCGTGTCTAAACATTTGCAAGAGATAAAATGTCTCTTTAATGAACTGGAGCAAAGGAATGTGCAGTTTCCAGAAATCCAGAAAGTGTACCTCATTCTAAGCAGTTTATCTGATGAATACGACACTCTGGTCACCAGTTTAGAGTCTATGCCTGAGGCGAATTTGACCCTGGAATACCTGACGGGCAGATTGCTGGAACAGGAACGACGTAAGAGTGAAATGTCTGGTGACGGAGAGAAACAAAACATCCAGCGTCAAAGGAACCAAGACGGCTGGAGGAAAAAGACAGATTACAGCTTACACAGAGAAACAACTCCTAGGAGAGAAGATAGTGGTCGTGCTATGACCGTGAGACGCTGTTTTGGCTGTGGATCTGTAAATCATCTTCTGAGAGACTGTAGCAGAGACGACAGAAAAGCTGGCTGCAAAAGTGAAAGAAGCACCGAAAAGAGAAAAGGGAGGATTTCTCTTGTCCAGGCAGCAAGAGATAAATCCAAGGTCGTTCAGCAAGCTTGCTGGATAATTGACAGTGGGGCCGTTACACATTTAACTAATGAAAGAGATTTGTTTCTTTCTCTAGGTGCTTCGGAACAAAGCAGCGTGAGCCTGGCGAATGGACAGAAGTTGCCTGTTGCTGCAGAAGGGACAGTTTTTGTGTCAGGTTTGGAACAAGAACTCAAAGGTGTTCTTCATGTACCACAGTTGGACTGTAGCATCTTAAGTGTGTCTGCTTTAGTAAAACAGGGCTTTGTAGTCATATTTGAAAATGATGAATGTAAAATTAAGAAAGGAAAATGTGTTTGCGCAAGGGCAAAACAAGAAAATAATTTGTACATTTTGAGGTGTAAAATACAAAGTGACACACATGTAACAGTGAAAAACGCACCTCAGCATGATAAATGTGCACACCTGTTACACAGGAGGTTGGGTCATGCAAATTTTAGAACAATTCAGAGAATGCAAGCAGTGGCAAAAGATGTACAGTTGAAAGAGTGTAAAAATTATTTAGATTGCAACGTGTGTAAAATGGCAAAATCTAAAGTAAGCCCCAGAAACAAGGAACGAACCAGTCAAACACAAAGGCCCTTTCAACTGGTACATGCAGACTTGATTGGCCCTTTTGCATCATCTTTGGGTGGAGCAAAATATGTCCTGGTAATTGTAGATGATTATTCAAGGTATTCTTTTTGCTACTTATTGAAAACAAAGGCAGAGGTGTTTAGCAACTTCAGAAATTGGCTAAGCTTCATTGAGAGACGTTATGGCCACAGGGTGGCGCAAATCCAGACGGACAGAGGGTCTGAGTTCCTATCTAACAAATTTCAAAGCTGGTTGAAGGAAAATGGGATATATCATAGAAAAACTAGTCCATATTCACCCTTCCAAAATGGCGTGGCAGAAAGAAGAAACGGGGTGTTGCAGACAATGAAAGACGCATTGTTAGCTGACGCTAACATGAGTCATGGCCTGTGGGGAGAAGCCCTGCTTACATCGAACTACATAAATAACAGATTGTTATCTTCTGCAATAGGGCAGACTCCTTATTATATGTTATATGGGAGAGAGCCATCTTTAAAACACATGAGGGTGTTTGGGTGCAGTGCGTGGGTGCACATCCCAAAAGAGACAAGAAGGAAGGGACAACCAAAGGCAAAGAAAATGAAATTCATAGGTTATGAAAGAGGTTCAAAGGCATACCGCTTCCTTGATGGAAACAGCAATGTAGTGATTTCGAGGTCTGCCAATTTTTGTGAACATGAGAATTGGGATAGGGTTCATGCTAATTCCCAAGTTTTCATACCATTCACAAACACAAGAGAGTGTGAGAATAGGCAGTTAGAGACAAAAGAAGAAGAAACAGAAGAGAGCCAGTCCAAGACAAAAGATGAAGAAGACGATGGGCAGTGTAGTGATCAAGAAAGTGAGATAGGAATTAAGCAAGAACCAAAAATTGAGGATGAGCCACAAATCCCCAGGAGGTCAGAGAGAGTTAACAAAGGGGTTCCGCCTGCAAGGTTTGGTGTAGGAGAAATAAGGGTGTGCCATGTGTATCAGGAACCAAAATGTTATGAAGAGGTCATGTTACTTCCTGAAGTAGAAAAGAAAAGATGGCAGGAAGCCATGATTGAGGAAATGAAGTCTATGGACGACCACAAGGTCTTCACAGAGACTAGGCTGCCACAGGAGCATAAAGTGATTGGCAGTAAGTGGGTTTTCAAAAGAAAGTTACAAAACAATGGGGACTTTAGGTATAAAGCAAGGTTGGTGGCTCAGGGATTTACTCAAAAGAAACATTTGCACTATGATGAAGTATTTTCCCCTACAGTGAAAGCAGAAACTATGAGGGTAGCTTTGACTCTAGCGGCATCTAAAGGGTATTTGATAAATCATTATGATATAACGACTGCATACTTAAATGCTGACTTAAAGGAAGAATTATACATGGCAAAAGCACCCGGCTTTGAAGGGTCAAGACCAGGAATGGTTTACAGGTTAAATAAGGCCATTTACGGGCTGCGACAATCAGCCCGAAACTGGAACCAATGTTTACATACAGTGTTAGAAAAATGAATTTTAAGAATAGTCTGGCAAATGTTTCTTTTCCACTTACTGCCAATCACTTTATGCTCCTGTGGCAGCCTAGTCTCTGTGAAGACCTTGTGGTCGTCCATAGACTTCATTTCCTCAATCATGGCAGTAGTGAAGACAAATGTGTACATGGACAACAAGGGTTAAAAAGAAAGAAAAATCATTTGAGGAAATGGTAGTAACTAGGTAAAAACAAACAAACAAGCAGACAGACAGACAGATAGCACCAAAAATGTTCCTTCTTAATACAATGAGAAGAGGTCCAAACTGTTATTCTGTGTGGGCTGATGAAACAGTCATTACTGAATTAGATGGTCTTGTTCACCCACTGCCTGCTGCTTCATAACTGTTCACTTGTGTGAGAACAAGTAATTCCACTCTTTTGAGGAAGTTCCCTGCAGATTGTTCTCCTTGGGATTTGTAGGACTGGAACATCTTGAGCTAAGCGCCAATTGATTCTTCTGTGTTTCGACCCCTCATCCTTTGCCTTAATCCTTTCATGCACTATATTTATGTTCACTTCTAGAGCCTTTTTTTTTTCAGTTGAACAGCATCCTTCTTAACCTGATGTGTCAGAATTAAAGCATGAAGCATTTTGAATGGAATAGCCAAAATCTCCCCAATGTTCCCCTCCTCCTTTTGCAATGCAGGAAAGGATGGCAATTCACTCTTATCATTAAGGAAGCTATATGGCTTTGGGATTTGAATATGGTAATTAACTATAAACCAGAAAGAAATTCTGGTGGGCAGAGCGTCTAGTAAAAGAGGTTAATTAGTTGGTTGAATGACACTAGCACTATGATATAGGGGCACAGAATAAGCTGCAAGCAATTAAGGATACTATACATATACCACAATCCCTATTTTCATGAGCAGTAGCAACTGCTTAAAATAATTAAAAATGCCACTGTTTAAAACAAAACAAAAAATGCCACCCATACTGTAGTATTTTTTTTTTAATTGCTTGCATTCTGCATCTCATTCCAGGGAATACATTTAGTAATTAATTATCATAGGAGGCACTGCATTAAAGTATATTTCTTCCTATGAGATTTTTTTTTAATGGAACAAGGCTGAAGAAAACCTTAAGGTTTGGCAAACTGATGTTTAAAACATTCCTTAATAAGCTTTGGTTGGCCCTTCTAATAAAAGGTATTAATGCTGTAGCTGGCTCCTTCTTATAAAAGATATATCAACAGAAGATCAAAAATGGTTATGATAATGTTGCTAATTAGACTGAGTGTATTAGTGGGGTAATGGTTCTTACTTTCTAGATTTATTTTTGTACTGGAATCACCACTGAAATTAGATTTTTATGCAAATCATTTAATGGCTTCTATCCTTTTACCGAGTTTCACTGACATAACATAAACAGCAAATCTTATGAAAGTGAATCGCCCCAAGTTGAGAAATCACCATAGACATTATAAGTTGCATACCGAGTTCCATGACTCAGCATGCAACTGATAATGTTTATGGTGATTAAATTGGGGCAATTTGCCTTCGAATCCCATTCAGTTAGAAGGGGTTAATGAAACCAGCCACAAAACATCCACAGGAACAACATTCCAGATATGCAAGAGGATTTTTGCTAATAAATTATACTATATGTTAAGAAGCTTCCATTTCTATTTTTTTGCCCAGCATACCGTTTTGACTTAGAAGAAAACTGGGCTGCCAATTAGTAAATAAATAAACCAAAACATAAATCAGGCATTTGAAATCTGTAACCTCCTCTCCATGATGAGCAATGCAAAGGTTGAAATCCTGTTGCCTAGTGTAGCAAGTTGCAACTATATTTATTTATTTGTTTCTTAAATTTGTATACTGTCCCATTAGTGCAGGTGCACTATTCTGGGAGGTTTACAGTCAACTAAAATAACACTTGTAAATAAAAATGAAACACAAAAGAACAGTTAGTCAGAGTAAGAGCAAGCCCACAGAATCAGTGGAGCTTTGGTAAGTTAACTCCTTTGTTAATTCCATTGATTTGATGGGTCTGCTCTAACTGTGACTTACTGTCCTAAAGCAGTGGAATTTTAGACAAAATTGCCTTGAATTCAGAAGATGAGAATACTGTATGTTTCTCATTAGTTCACGTTTGAGAAGAATGTACCAAGATTTTTGAATTTCTTAATGTTCAAGATGAATGGATATTTTTCAAGTGGAATACTGAGAAGACAAAGGCAGCATGAGTGGTCAAGTCTAAGCACTCAACTGAGTGTACTTGTGTTTAAGAATTGAATTTTGTGTTTTGGAAAAGGAAACCTACATCAATACACATCCCTGAAGCCAGCTGTATGAAATTTGGCAGAATACCTCTTTGGGATCTGTTGTGTCTCCAGATATTGTACATATCAGTGCAAAAACAAGATGAGACATTGGGAGAGATTGTGAACCAGATGTGTGAATTGTCATTTGAATTTGGACTCCAAACTGATTCAGAGAAGGGCTGAATCACTTCAGATAAAAAAAAAAATCAAGCTGTATGAGGTGACCCATTCCCAGTCCTGGTTTCTAGTTTGTCCAACTGTACTTTGTAAAATGATTTCAACCTCATTATTTTCTTTATATGTGCAGTGCTGTTTTCCATCACATTTCTGCTGTAGCTTTTTGCTCCTATCCCCCCACATTTCTTCTCTATTAAATTCATGAGTATTCTATGTGTATAGATATAAAAACTTCTTTGCATATACATAATGTGTAGTGAGAATATTATTCAGTGTGCTCATGTTCAGAAAAAAAATTGAAGTGGTTTTTTTGTGATTAGTAAGATGTAAATGTAATAGGAAGGCTGGAAAGGCAAAAGGCTGAAATCCTTAGTTATTTCAAAATAATGCCTTTAGAATGTCTTTGTTTTCAGTACACTCAGTAGTAACATATTCCTCCTTGCTAAACTGCTCACTCAAACAGAATTAGACCTTTTTTATGGAGGAAAACCATTCACCTTCATTCAGAGTATGTCAGAGCTAGGGTGAAGGAGCAAATATTTGAATGCTATTCCATATGTGTATGAAAAAGCAGCAGTGTCAGCAGGAGACTTTGCTAAAACCTTCCTGACAGAATCTTTGTTTAGAGGGGTGTAGTGGGGATTTTGGCTTTTGATTTCACATGAGTGAGCCTTTAAATACATGGCCCTCCATACAACACAGTCTGAGGTAATATAGCTTAGCAAAGACAGCAACATATGGTTCATCTAATCGTATATTTCACCTCTTAGAGTTTCAAGGTGTTCCAGCTTTTGACAGGGATAAGAAAATTACCTATGTAGTGAAGCTTTAAAAATGGTCAGAAAACCTGTCCTTGAATAAATCAGCATTCTTTAGAAGGTTAGATTAACAACACTCCAATGTATAGAAGATGCCCAGCTGGTGTGTATAACCTTTTAATTAGGTATTAAATGCTACTTCCTTGTTGTGAACTGATACAACTTCTACTGTGAAGTACTGAAACAACCTTTCATATCCTCTAACATGCTAACATGGCCATAGTTCAGCAGTTGCACTGTACTTATTTTTGTCACCTGTCAACGTGTGCCGATGCAGAATTGGGAACTAGGCAATGGATTTGTTATAGTATACTATGGTAAACAGAAGGTTATTGATTTCTTGGATTTCAGCAAAAGTAATTTGTAGGATGTTGCTCAAAGCAAAACCCCAAAATAGATGTTGGGTTTTGAATCTCTTGTAAAGTAAGAAATGAATTTAGGAAAGTATTTTCCACCCCCTCCTATATATCACAATGAAAAGTACTATTATTGTTTAAATCTTTGGTTGTCATCTCTTCCAAAATACTGGCAATAAAGGCTGACTCTTAATGCTTTTTTGTTGCAAAAATAATCGATAGTTGAGTTCTGAGGGTTGTGTTTTGCCACGTTTCGTAGAGCACTTAAGTTAGCACACAGAGCTGTAATTCAGCAGCAGCAGAATCCACATGGTATCATACAGTTTGTATATAATTTTGCTACCTTTTCAAAGGAAGAAAAGATTTCAGCTGTGAGTGTTATATTAGTTGCTGCTTTGGGGAACTTTTATACCTGTATTCCCCAGATATGGAACTTTTCCCCAAGGGCAGCCATTTAAGGTAGATTTGAGTCTATTTGCTTTTTAAAAGCAGGAAAGGCTCAAACATCACAGCCAAAGAGGAAAAGGATTTCTAGCATTTCCCTCACATTATTGTCCCCTGGGTTTGCTTAAGCCCTGTAGTTTCCACCAACTATCTTCTGATTTAGCATAGATTATTTCTTTAGCAAATTTATAGAATAAATTTAAATTGTAGGCTACCATGTGTCCCAGGCCTTGGAGAAAGACAGCATACATATAAAATAAAATAAAGTGAAGAGAAGTGAAGTGGTAGAATAGAAAAGAAAAGAAGAGTTGGATGGAACACAAATATCATCTAGTCCAACCTCTTGTCAATGTATAACCCACAGCTAAATCATCCCTGGCACCCTGCCTCTGTAATTCTCATCTTCTCCTGGACCCTTCCTCCACTACCCTCAAACATGAGGGAATGTGAACAGCCCCATTAGGGCTAATACTTTGCAAAGGCCTTGAGATCTTTGTAATGGTGACTGTACCATTCAGACATGAATAATTGCCTCCATCTTTCCAAAGGTAAACAACCTGTTGACTTCTACATGTTGTAGATCATAACTTTCATCTTCCCTGGAGCTTCTCTATGAGATCAGGAACCTTGACAATTCAATGCTCCTGGCTTTGTGACGAGGCTGCATGTGCAATAGTCTGTCTCTTTTTCAGTCTATTGTTCCTTTGCAGTCAGTAACAAGCAAAGGGCAGGGCTAAGACAGTTTAATTCTTCACATGTTCCACCCTTTTCTGAACATCTGCATAAGGTTAAGGTCTAACTTCCATGTGTGAGTCTAAGCTCCTTTTCAAGGTCATCTACACTAGAGGGTCGGTGACACATGTTGCACCCAAAATTTCAATGTAATGAAATGTGTAATAATTGTGGTAAAATAATGTGCAAGTGATGTAATGATACAAAGACCAGTTATAGATACATGTAGGCCACAACTATTTTATTGGCTACAGCTACAGTGTTTGGTATGGCATGGGGCCAGGATCCAACTATTGGACACCCGGCCTTTTTGCTTTTTATGCTCTCCCAACTCATGTGGAATGGCAGGAGAGTGTTGTGCTTGTTGTGCCCTCTGAAGTGTTCTGGCTATACAGGCCCTTACACTTGCCTGAGTAGGCTGCTTGGCTTACTTATGGGAGTCAATCCATAAAAAGTAGGGTGTGCCACATCTGCTCTTACTTGAAAATGTTCTTGTTCAAAGCCTCCAGCATCGCACAAGGGAGTGACAGAAGAGAAGTGGAGAAAACCAGGATTTTAGTGCATCAACTACATGCAGCATGTCAAAACTGGAGAAAAAGCAAATAGGTAGGAGAAATGTAACACCAAATGTAAGACAAAAAACATTCCACCTAGGGTAGGAAAAAAACACCTTCCAGTCTCCATCATCTAGCAGCCAACTTTTGCCCCAAACAGCTGCCTGGAATAAAGTTAGGAATGGAAGGCAAGGAAGGTGGCAAAGCACCAAATGGCTGCAACCACATGGCTGCCTTATTTACACCAGTTAAATGGTTCCCCTGTTGGATCGACTCCAAAAATGTGTGTTTCTTGATATATCTATGCTTCTGAATGATGGAGAATGACTGTAGTATTTATTACAGCCAACTGTGTAAAGGCTGGGCCAAGTAGGGTGGACAGTACAACACAATTTTATTTTATCTAAAATGGTGACTGCTCTAGGTTCTTATATTTCTTTGGAGTTCCCCTGAACAGCAGTTACAACCTCTTTTTATAAAATGCCTTTTTTTAAAAAAAAATCATGGTAGTCTTTTTTATGCTTAAAAAAAACTGTGGTAAATTTAGCACAAAACAGATAGCTCATTTGAAAGTGTCCAGGGAGATGCAGAAATGTTGTCAATGCTGCAAGAAAATGTGACTCTCTCCTCTACAGCACTTGCAGGCTAATTTAAAATAATGAGCTCTTATAAATGCCAACACATTTATTTTTCTTAATGTAGGATGGATGTGCTCCCTGGCAACTTCTGTAGTACAGCACATTTCTCCTCTAGATTCATCCTCCTGCTACAGAGCGTGAAGATACATTCTCTCTCTTTCGCTCCTTTAAATATACAGAGTTCTGCAGGAGCCAAGTTTAGTGTGAAGGCACATGTTTTCTGAATATCATGATCAATGTTAATTCTCTGACTCCTACAGTTGAAGAGTTTCCATTAGCAAGACTGGGCAAGGCCTCTTCCTATTCATAGTGGTGAACTGATCAGTCTGTCTTCTGTAAGAGGGCAGGCTCTGAATATAACAAGATAGCCTCTTGTTACATGCACAATAATTATGAGAGAAATGTTTGACAAAAATAATTGGAGCGTATATCTACCTGTATATTACAGACACAGATTCTTGAGATAAATAGGACCTTAATTCTGCACTGAAAGGTTTGTAGGGAGAGTAGAATTATTTTGTTCCTTCTTCCCTGGCTCTGGAGTTGACCATGGCATCTACACTAGATTCCAGAACACACTCCAGGCATTATATATACACAGAGCTCCCAAGCTCACTTTAGAGGATCCTATGGTGACATTTTGGAATGTTCCTGATTTGCTTCATCTAAGGCACAGATTCAATCACTGGTTTTCTGAAGCTTCAAATGACCTTCCATGAATACTTGTGCAGGTATTTTTAAACTTCATGAAATGTTCAGTTGTGGTAACCCCTAGCAGGAGACTAGGGGTTGTCACCCCTGTGCCCCCAATCATGACGCAGCAAGTGTTTGCAGAAACAAGCTCTTTTATTAGAGCAACACAACTCAGGATGGGCCAACATGGCTCAACAATAAAACATAGAAACTCTAGGGTGCCAGGGAATTAACTGCACTCCCAAACAGTTCATTCAAACAGAACTAGTCCACAACAATCCCTCACTGGGAGGAGAAGAGCCCTGCCTCCTCTATCAGTTACAGAACCCCTTGCAAGTGGGCAAGGCATGGAGTGATACAACAAGGATGCTGGATGCAGTCACTCAGACGCTGGATGCTGTCCCTGGAGTAGCATAGCCTGGGTGCCTTCACTAGTACGCCATATGCCCCATATGTATGGTACTCTACCTTGGAGGCATGGCCAAAGTCTGTACAGACATGGCTAGGCTCACCAGAGTATCAAGGAGTGGAGGGAGGAGAAATAGGGGAGGACCAGTCAACTGGCATCAATTGTACTGACCAGGAGGCCCTTCTGGTGGGGCCGCTTATCCCTGCTGCTTCCTTTGCTGGTGGCGTGTCCATTGTTGGTTTTCCAGCCTTCTCACCTCACATTGTCTCATGTCATCTTGCCTCATCTTGGTGGACCGGGGCAGCTTCCTCTGGTGACACAAAGAACTCTATACCCTATATTCAGATCCTGGAGTTTGATGGTTTCCAGCCGGTTGTGGAATGATCTGGCAATGCCAACACCTCTTGGGCCTCAAACATCTACCAGCTGATGGCATCCACTCAGCAATCCTCCTCTTCCTCCCTTGCTCTCCTCCTTAAATCCCCAGTTTGCCATGGCTGTATGTGTGGTCTCCAAATTGTTCTCCACATCTGTGCCACAAGCGCCCCAGTCCACAGGCAAACTGCAGGTCAAGAATCTCACCCTGACTCTCAGGGAGGTGGTCTCCCTTAGAGCTGTGCACAACTGGTTTTTCAACGTTCCTTAGCTCTGCCTGTGATAGTGTCCATTTCACCAAATTTCTCCAGACTACTCCACTTGATTCTCTATTAGTGATTGCAGTAACTTAGTTATCCCGTCCCAGATTTTTGTGACTTTATTCCTTCATAATCCAGCAGACCCACTATCATTCTAGAGTGCTGTGGAGATGGGTGGAGTAAGGTGATAGCAATCTCCATGTGTACAAAATGGTGGTAACATCAAGAAAAATGCCCCAAGAAATTTTGACTCAGTTCTAGTTTCTCCTTTTTTAGTCTGGTACTCTTTTATAGTTAGAGAGTGAGACCAATATGACATCTCTGATTTAGTTTGAAAAGCATCAAACTAGAGGATATGCATATTACATTTTTTACAGAGACATCACCTTAAATGGTGAAAGACATTTGTGTCATAACAGATGATTTTCTTCCATCTACTTACCCTGCATTTAGCAGTTTTATGATGATTCATTGGAAAGTAAACATAGACTTAATTTGCAAGTCTGATTGTTGAGGCATCTAATTTTGAGGACAACTTGTTGTGGGAATGAAAACTGTGTAACTGTAGGGACTGCCCCTTAATGTCTAATTTAACTAAAATTGTTGGCTTTGAACTGAAGACACCTCAGCCAGGAGGGGTGGCCTTGGAAAAGGAGGTCTCAGCATAACTTGTCTCAAGGGTTTATCTAGAGAATACAGTAAGAGATCCCCATGCATGCTGTTCTATATTGCTTTGAATAAAGGTAAGATTTTAGTGGGATACATTAATGAATTCATAAGCTGAAGTTTCTGACAGTTTGAGGATGTGCAAAGAACTAAAATAGGGTGGGGGCTGCATGTGAATATGAGAGGGAGAGAAAATGAGTACAATGAGCCATCAGAAGTTCTATTTCTGGGGAACACGTAGCATAAAGAGTAGAAGCTGTGCAGTTCTAATAAGCACATAGCATAAGCTCAGACAGAGTTAAGTATGCTGGGAGATATTAAGTCGCTGTGCCTCACTACTTGTGCAGTTGGATTTTTTTTAAAGTATGTTATGTATTTTTTTTAAAAAACACCATAGGACAATCCATGCTGATGTCTGTCTCCCAGTCACACATTGTGTTGGAGTGTTATTTGCAACCTCACATGCTGCCTGTAGTTTGGGAGGGATGATTGTCTGCCTATCCAGCACTAACTAATCATTCCTTTGATTTCAAGGAGAACCCCACCTCTCTGCTGAGTGTTTCTTTCCCTCTCTTTCCTGGGTTGGTGTCAGTTGTTTGTTGTTGATCTATTTAGTTGGTTGCCAGTATATGTACATTAAAGAAAGCAGCATGCAGAAGTTTGTAATTTCAAGCAAATCTAAGTACATAACTTTTTTTATTCTTTCTTCTACAAATGTCCCAGAGTGAGTTATTCACTTCAAGTGGCAATTGATGAGAAAGGGTGGACTATCCGGGGAACTTGTAGTTATTCTCCTCTGTGCATTTTGTACTTCTACTGAATAGCAAAAGTGATTTTAATGGAAATTCAAAACATGACAACATATTGTGGGAGGGGAGAGTACAATACAGAGGTTTTGAGTGACTGCTAGAATCCTGTAGCTTGATACATGACATAGCTGCATTGCCAAAGGAAACTGCAGGACAGAAGATCTGTTAAGAACTCTGGCATTTTCACCATCAAAGAATTTTATTTTCAGTTTTCCCATCACATGTGGAACATTAAGAATGATAAACCATTGTTTCATTGATAGCTCCATTTTGACCTACATAAATACTTTCATGAGATAACTGGAGTGCTGTAGTGGATAGAGTAATGGACCTCTCCTTGGTCATGGAAAGTCGCTGGGGGTGTGGAACTAGTGAAAACACTCCTGCAATATCTTGTTGACCTTGAAAGTCCTGTTAGGGTTGCTGTTAATCAGTTCCAGCTTGAAGATACTTAACAACAAACACTTTCATACTCAAAGATTATCCTGCAGTTTAAAAAAATGTATGCATATCTACTAAAAAAAAGATTCACTGAAGTAAGTGAGAATTACTGTTAGGTAAGTGTGTGTTGCAAAGCTTGGAAATAATCCCAAGTGTGTGTGGCTAAGCTTGGTTAATTTTAATTCATTAGAATATGAATCATTTTGTTGTTGTTAAATACAGGCATAATGACAGGTATGTAATATTTTAGCCTAAATTAACAAAAAAAATTATAATCTTAACAACATTTTTCTCTTGAAATCCTTCTTAGATATCACAGCACTCTCTGTTTAAGAGGACACAGGCTGGGCAGTTCATCATTAAAAGTTATTTGATATGCTATTTCCTCTGATATCTAACTGAAAGGGTGTTCTGGGGTTGAAGTTGACTCATTCCAATCCAGGATTGGAAAAGTCAATCAGCAGTCAGGATTAAGGAGCTAGTGTAGCGGAGAAGAGTAATCTGCTTACTACAGAATAAATTGCTGCCTCTTAATTATTATTTTTTTAAATTACAATGCCCAGTGTCTTTATAGTAGAGCACAGGCGTACCTCGGTTTATGAATTTAATTACGAATGCGTTCTCTGGGACGTTACGTAATGCGAAAAATTCATAAACCGAAACGCGGTTTGCCATAGGAATGGGGGCAGCACTATAAATCTCCAGGCATAATGCATCCTGGGGAAACTTGTTTTGTACTGCGAAAAAAAACACCGTAAACCAAGGCATTCTTTTCAATGGATTTTCCTTCGTAAACTGAAAATTATGTTAACCGAGGCATTCGTAAACCGAGGTACCACTGTATATGATTTTGGAAGGAAAGAGCACAATGCTCACTCTGTCTATTTATTTCAATTTTCAATTTGTTAAAGCACAGAGCAGTACTTTTAGTGGGTTTTTTTTAGTAATACGCAGCACAGTAATGTACATGTCTATTATTGCTGCATGAGAGTGTAACAATGATCTTGTGCAGCAGAGCAAATCAACATTCTACAAGGAAATTCCAAAAATTGGGGAAGCTCAAACTAAAAATTGACTTTGAAACTGGGTTTACCATCAGCACCAAAATTGGAACATTTGTAGCAAAGTTTGTTCTGTGCCAAGTTTTTGAGTTACATTTTTTTTTAAAAAAGTGAAACTGTTCTAAACCCCTGTTCAGAAACAGGTGACCCCAAACTGCTCCAGATTTAATATAGTTCACACAAATTGAAAATACCAATCTTGCTTATCTTGAAAGAGAATTGTTGGCCTTACCTGCTTTTACTTATTTGGAAAGAATCCAGGCTGCAGGGGCTGCAATACTGGCCCTCAAAAAATATCTTTGAAATGGGAGAAACTGTGATTTTTAAAAAATAAACTGAGCATACATGATACAGGCTTGACAGGAAGAGTGGCTTTGGCAAGGATATATTGTATCTAAGTGGTCAGGTCAACTAAAAGTCACAGCTCTTATGAAAGGAGTAAAAAAAAAATGGTTTTGCTCCAGAGAAAGTAATGGAGTGACAGTCCTCCAGAAAGGGAGACATTTTGCCATGTGTCTTCAGGGAATTAGCACACAATTTTGTAAGACATATTCAAAGTATTTCTATTAAAGTGAGTGTTTAGGAATGCAGTCTTTAACAAATGTACAAAAGTACATAGCAGTTGTGTTATGTCTTAGCAATTTCAGTAAACGTTCTTTCAGAACTTCTGAGACCAAACAGAATTGGCTCGTTTAACTAATTTAGCAGTCCTATAGTTAGCATGTATATGTATATGTAGATAGTGGGAGTTTAGGCTAGATGTCATTGAGCATCCACTTATTTCTGGTGGGTTATGGTATTTGTAAGGCTCTGCACATGAGTTGATTCCTCTCCCTTCATGTTTCTTCACTGTCTATCTTATCAATAGGATGGACAATTCTGAGCTTGATTTCTAGTGACAATCTTTGCTAACTCCCAGCCCCATCTTTTTTAAAAAATAAAAATAAAAATTGAGAGTACAACTTTTGGAAACATTTTTGTAGAGTAAGTAAGGGCTTAGAAATGATAAGATAGCTTTCTAGTCTGCATTCTGCAGAGCTGGTACAGCAACATTAGTTTACCTGAGAGGTTAAAGGGTATTTATCTTTCCCCCTCAGATGCAACTCAACTTTAATACTTATATGACATACAGGTACAACATGGTCCTCTGCATGCTGGGAACACATAAAGCTATTTGGCAAGTGAAATGTGAGAACTGTTTATTTATGTTCATTTCTGACAAAAAAATCCAAAATTTGCAAATTTCTTTATAGCTGGGATAGAAAGAAATTCAGGATTTGTTTTGTTTTGTTTTCATTTTCTAAAAAACTGAATGTGGGGAAAAGTAAAACTGACAAATTCTCCCACCCCTGTTGGATATAAATAAAATGTACGCCATCCCCCCCTTCACGGATTGCTGCCTTGTCATGGCGAAGGGGCTTGAGTAATTCAGAGAAGCTATGGGCTATGCTGTGCAGGGAAACCCAAGACGGACAGGTCATAGTGGAGAGTTCTGACTAAACGTGATCCACCTGGAGCAGGAACTGGCAAGCCACTCCAGTATCTTTGCCAAGAAAACTCCATGGACAGAAACAAAAGGCTAAAAGATATGACGCTGTAAGATGGGCCCCTCAGGTCGGAAGGCGTCCAACATGCTACTGAGGAAGAGCAGAGGACAAGGACAAGTCGCTCCAGAGCTAATAAAGTGGTTGGGCCAAAGCCGAAAGGACGCTCAGCTGCAGACGCGCCTGGAAGTGAAAGGAAAGTCCGATGCTGCAAAGAAAAATACTGCATAGGAACCTGGAATGTAAGATCTATGAACCTTGGTAAGCTGGATGTGGTCAAACAGGAGATGGCAAGAATAAACATTGACATCCTGAGCATCAGTGAACTAAAATGGACGGGAATGGGCGAATTCAATTCAGACGATTACCATATCTACTATTGTGGGCAAGAATCCCGTAGAAGAAATGGAGTAGCCCTCATAGTCAACAAAAGAGTGGGAAAAGCTGTACTGGGATACAATCTCAAAAATGATAGAATGATTTCAATACGAATCCAAGGCAGACCTTTCAACATCACAGTAATCCAAGTTTATGCACCAACCACCGATGCTGAAGAGGCTGAAATTGACCAATTCTATGAAGACTTACAACACCTTCTATAACTGACACCAAAGAAAGATGTTCTTGTCATTATAGGGGACTGGAATGCTAAAGTAGGGAGTCAAGAGATAAAAGAAACAACAGGTAAATTTGGCCTTGGAGTTCAAAACAAAGCAGGGCAAAGGCTAATAGAGTTTTGTCAAGAGAACAAGCTGGTCATCACAAACACTCTTTTCCAACAACACAAGAGGCGACTCTACACATGGACATCACCAGATGGGTAATACCAAAATCAGATTGATTATGTTCTCTGCAGCCAAAGATGGAGAAGCTCTATACAGTCAGCAAAAACAAGACCTGGAGCTGATTGTGGCTCTGATCATCAGCATCTTATAGCAAAACTCAAGCTTAAACTGAAGAAAGTAGGAAAAACCACTGGGCTAGTCAGGTATCATCTAAACCAAATCCCTTATGAATACACAGTGGAAGTGAAGAACAGATTTAAGGAACTAGATTTGGTGGACAGAGTGCCTGAAGAACTATGGATGGAGGCTCGTAACATTGTACAGGAAGCAGCAACAAAAACCATCCCAAAGAAAAGGAAATGCAAGAAAGCAAAGTGGCTGTCCAACGAGACCTTACAAATAGCAGAGAAGAGAAGGGAAACAAAATGCAAGGGAGATAGGGAAAGTTACAGAAAATGGAATGCAGACTTCCAAAGAATAGCAAGGAGAGACAAGAGGGCCTTCTTAAATGAACAGTGCAAAGAAAAAAGGAAAATAATAGAAAGGGAAAAACCAGAGATCTGTTCAAGAAAATTGGAGATGTTAAAGGAATATTTTGTGCAAAGATGGACATGATAAAGGACAAAAATGGTAGGGACCTCACAGAAGCAGAAGACATCAAGAGGAGGTGGCAAGAATACACAGAGGATTTATACCAGAAAGATCTGGATGTCCCGGACAACTCAGATAGTGTGGTTGCTGACCTTGAGCCAGATATCCTGGAGAGTGAAGTCAAGTGGGCCTTAGAAAGCATGGCTAACAACAAGGCCAGTGGAGGTGATGGCATTCCAGTTGAAGTAATTAAAATCTTAAAAGATGACGCTGTTAAGGTGCTACACTCAATATGCCAGCAAGTTTGGAAAACTCAGCAGTGGCCAGAGGATTGGAAAAGATCAGTCTACATCCCAATCCCAAAGAAGGGCAGTGCCAAAGAATGCTCCAACTACCGTACAATTGCACTCATTTCACACGCTAGCAAGGTTCTGCTCAAAATCCTCCAAGGCAGGCTTCAGCAGTATGTGGACCGAGAACTCCCAGAAGTACAAGCTGGATTTCGAAGGGGCAGAGGAACTAGAGACCAAATTGCTAACATGCGCTGGATTATGGAGAAAGCCAGAGAGTTCCAGAAAAACATCTACTTCTGCTTCATTGACTACACAAATGCCTTTGACTGTGTGGACCACAGCAAACTATGGCAAGTTCTTAAAGAAATGGGAGTGCCTGTTCACCTTATATGTCTCCTGAGAAATCTATATGTGGGTCAGGAAGCAACAGTTAGAACTGGATATGGAAAAACTGATTGGTTCAAAATTGGGAAAGGAGTACGACAAGGCTGTATATTGTCTCCCTGCTTATTTAACTTATATGCAGAATACATCATGCGAAAGGCTGGACTGGAGGAATCCCAAACCGGAATTAAGATTGCCGGAAGAAATATCAACAACTTCAGATATGCAGACGATACCACTCTGATGGCAGAAAGTGAGGAGGAATTAAAGAACCTCGTAATTAGGGTGAAAGAGGAGAGCGCAAAACATGGTCTGAAGCTCAACATCAAAAAAAACTAAGATCATGGCCACTGGTCCCATCACCTCCTGGCAAATAGAAGGGGAAGATATGGAGGTAGTGACAGATTTTACTTTCCTGGGCTCCATGATTACTCCAGATGGTGACAGCAGCCACGAAATTAAAAGACGCCTGCTTCTTGGGAGGAAAGCGCTGACAAACCTAGAGAACAGCATCTTAAAGAGCGGAGACATCACCTTGCCGACAAAGGTCTGCATAGTCAAAGCTATGGTTTTTCGAGTAGCGATGTATGGAAGTGAGAGCTGGACCATAAAGAAGGCTGACCGCCGAAGAATTGATGCTTTTGAATTGTGGTGCTGGAGGAGACTCTTGAGAGTCCCCTGGAATGCAAAGAGAACAAACCTATCCATTTTGAAGGAAATCAACCCTGAGTGCTCACTGGAAGGACAGATCCTGAAGCTGAGGCTTCAATACTTTGGCCATCTCATGAGAAGAGAAGACTCCCTGGAAAAGACCCTGATGTTGGGAAAATGTGAGGGCAAGAGGAGAAGGGACGACAGAGGACGAGATGGTTGGACAGTGTCATCAAAGCTACCAACATGAATTTGACCTAATTCCGGGAGGCAGTGGAAGAGAGGAGGGCCTGGTGTGCTCTGGTCCATGGGGTCACGAAGAGTCGGACACGACTTAACGACTAAAGAACAACAACAACCCCATCATCATACAGTATATGTGAAATGTTGAATTTACATTTATATGTGGCCAAGTGTATATCTTTGGTATTGACATGCAATGTAATAATTGGTGGTTCATATAGATACTCATGTCCTATCATTTATATCCTGTTCTTTCATTATTACTTTGCTAACATTTTCAAGTTTTCAATTTGATAGATAGATAGATAGATAGATAGATAGATAGATAGATAGATAGATAGATAGATAGATAGATAGATAGATAGATAGATAGATAGATAGATAGATAGATAGATAGATAGATAGATAGATAGAAAAGTGGCTTATAAATGCAATAGACACATAATTGGGACACTGCTAGGATAATCAGAGCAGATCATTTTGCCCTAACATAGATAGACAGACATATGGACAATTGATATCCACTAGACATGGGGATGGATATAAAAATGAATCATGATATTCAACAAATATCGCTGATTCATCAGATATTCATCGCTTCATATTCATGAGGTCCAGAGACCCTGACAAATATGAAGCAATGAATGTAACCCTTTTATATTCGTCACTTCGTCTTTCTCTCTCTGCTTATGCCCCCACACATCAGATGTTCCCCAGGGGCATAGGCAGAGAGGAGTTTTCCTTTCAGGTCACTTGCTCAAGCCTGCCCAAAGGGAATCCCGTTCCCCAGTTTACCAAGACAGTGGGAGGATTGCTTCAGTCAGACTTCCCCTGTCTTCCTATGCCCCTTAGGCATAGACAGGGGAAGCCTAACTGAAGGAGTTTCCCATACCCTTTGCAAACAGCGGGGGGAGGGGGAGGGGAATCACTTCGATCAGGCTTCCCCAGTCTATGCCATGGGGGCATGGAAAGACAGGGGAAGCCTGAACCAAGGGATTCCCACCCACTCCCACTGTCTTTGCAAACAGCGGAAGGGGATCGCTTTGGTCAGGCTTGCCTAAAGTGAAGCCCTCCCTACTGCTGTTTGCAGTGGAATGGAAGCTAGGCTGCCAGAACAGAAACTGCCATTCCTAGCTTCTGTTCCGGCAGAGGTGGCAGCAGAGCAGGAGGAGGCAGCAGGACAAAGTAAGCAATGGGGCAGTGGGAAGAGGGTGCAGATTGTGGAGTGGGTGTCATCTTTTTTTTACGATAGCCCCATGGGCTGTCTAAAAATAAAAGACCCGATGAACTGACAAATTGATTCATGTTTTGTTGGTTCACCGGGGGGGGAGGGGGATTCGTGGTTCCTAGGTTGTCAAGGCTGATGACCCGTGAACCAAGATGAACTACATTTTTGGTGGTTCATCCCCATCTCTAGTATCCACTCTTTTCTGACATCTGCCTCTTCAGTTCTCTTTGAGGGCTTGTTGTTGTAGATCAAGGATGAGGACTGTGGGGCTCTCTGAATGGCCGGCTAAAGGCTGGCTAAAGGTGTGAGAAGCTGCAAGTTAATGACAGCTGGATGTTAAGGAATGCCATCTCTAATCTACCTTTATTTAGTATTGCATTTAGTTACTTGAAAGGATAAGATTCTAATTATTTTTTACAATCATAACTTAAGTATGTTTTCTAAGTATTACAGAATTGCAGAAGGTATTTCTCCCAAAAATCTTTCAAGGCAGCTATTTTCCTTTCAAGGAAGTAACTAGGCAAAAGCATAAAGATTCCTCCATGATGTTCTGACACCAGACAGTTGGCTGAAGATTCCAGGAAGTGTGAAAAGTGTAATGAAGTATATACTTGTTAGACTGAACTGTTTTGTGCTGTCGGCTTTGTGACTGGGCTTTCTGCTAGCATAAAATGAAAAAGGGGTCATTAGGTAATTTGTTGATAGACTGATGTGCTAGCTCAGAATGCATCTACTGCCTCTAGTATTTTATGCATTTATTATGAAATGTATATTCTGCCTTTCCATATTACAACTCCTGAGTGGTTAACAAACAAATATATCTATTGATAATTTAAAAAAAATCAAGGTGTCTGGAAGGCATGGGGTTTATGTTCAGAACACAATAAAGTAGAACCCCCATATCCATAGGGGATCAGTTCCACGATCTACCATGGATACCTGAAACCCTGTATATAACATACAAGGAGGCAGGACAAAGGTCACAAAGAGGGTCGGAGCTTGTATGTTGTATATAGAGCTGTGGTAAATCACAGGAAACTAAAACCACAGATACTGGTTCCACAGATATGGCAGTCCTAATGTATGCCCCATGCTGGTATTCTTCAGAAGTAAGTCCACAACTGGAAATTGTGGAAACAATGTGGCTCATTATTATCCATTCCACTGCTAGATATATTACAGCTTCTTTCTAATACCACATCTTTATATTTTGGCAATTAATAAGAAGTCTAGGTATTGACATCTTAACTACCTGTTTCACACCAGCACACAAATAAATGAAGATAAGGAAATGTCAAGTGGAAGCGGTTTCAAGAATTTAAGATGCTTGCTGGATCAAAACAAAAGCTTGCCTAGTCCTACATTCTGTTACCACAGTGGTCAATTGATGGCACATGGAAAGACAACAAGCAGTATATGAGGGCAATAGCACACTCCGGTGCACAGTGAGTAGTTTTCAGAGCTGTGCTAGATCTGGTAGTTTTTTTTACAAATAAAACTCAGTCTGCTTCTGGGCCTTTAGCATCAACTTGATCTAAAGAAGTGATAAGAAGCTATTTATACTAGCAAACTCAATATTGTCGATACCAGCTATCAGCAGGTCCACAGAGTTTTAGGCAGGGTTTATTCACAATATTATTTGGAAATGTCAGGGATTGAATTTAAGATCGAGATGTATATTCTCAAATCTCTCATCCTCACATATAAGGCCAAGGAGCTACAACACAATCTCCCTTGCATTTCAGAATGTTAGGATACCTGGAAATCTCAACAGAGGTCTCACACTGAGGAGAATCAAATTTTGTCCAAAATTGCCTCGCACTGGCAAAAAACTCCTCATTTTTTTCCTGCAAAATCATAGACACATGTGAGCCAAAAAATTTTTTTCTCTAACCAGAGGGAATGCTCTTTTATTTAAGAGGTTGAAGAGTGAGTTGTTTGTATATTGTGTAGCAATCAGACAGATTTTCCATGCTTGATATGTGTGTGTGATTGTAGAGAACCTTAAGGGTTGATCAGGAGAGAGAGAGAAAGAGAGAGATTGAGAGAGAGAGAGAGACTAGCTAACGACACCCATCATTCACAGTGACAGACCATCTCCCCCCTTATCACAACAATACACCCATAACAAAAAACACCCCGATCACCATAATCACCCATTCTCCTGAAAAAGGACAAAAAACTGATCCCACAGCTACAAATACTCAACTATCCTACACCAGAATGCAGACAGAGTTCTAACTCCTGTCCTCTGAAGATGCCAGCCACAGAGACTGGAGAAACGTTAGGAAGAAAAACCTTCAGAACACGGCCAAACAGCCTGAAAAACCTACAACAACCATTGGATACTGGCCGTGAAAGCCTTCGAGAATACAGAGAGAGAGAGACTTATAAGGTATAGAAGAATGTTTGTTAACATTTCAAAATATACTCCCCTTTCTAATTTTCTAATTTGGGTACACACAAAGAAAGGAGAATCATCCTTCCAGGAAGCATAGAATGATTACTATAAGCTGTTACTAGCCTGAGCAAGCAATCATCTTTTCTTTCCCTACATTTTTGTACTCACTTCCATAAACGGGGAAAAATGGAAATAACATGTTCCAAGGACTTTAAAATGAGAAGCACAGAACAAACAAACAAAACCTGACAATAAACAAAAAACCACCCTTTCACAGCAAGTTACTTATAATTAATTCCTTTTGGCCATAGTTGCAAAATAAGGCACATTACACTTGTAATATAATGTAATATAACAAGGGATAGTGTCACTCCTTCTGTGGTGCAACTATAGTAGTTTTATTTGCTTTAGTAGTTATAGGCAGATATGAGTTCTCTATTTAGATCTGTGTTGTATCACAGGCCAATGGCTTGTAGTGATATGATTTGAAAAAGAAAGAAAAAACTGAAGAAAGCATTTTAGTTAATTCTGAATAATGACACAGCATAGTCACTTTTTACAAACTGAAACCATAACAGGAACTATGTACTTGTGGACCCCTCAGACTTCAATGGCAATTAATAATTTTTTAAAAGATTTTTTTCTAGTTTCTGCAGTCTTTGCAGTGGGGATTTTTCCTGTATTTCTTGATTGGCCCAAAATCCACAAAAAAACAAAACAAAACAAAAACTATACCCTGGATCAAGGTTCCCTCTAAGGTGCATGTCTGCACGGGTGGGCATTACTCCGCTTCCCTCCACGCAGGGCTCCTCCTCCTCCTCCTCCTCCGTGCACCCACAACAATCACTGGAAGTTCAGTCATGGCAACTGGACTTCTTTCTTGTTAGGTTGACAGTGGGTGGAGAAGGAGTGCAGAAGTGGTTTATCCCTCACCCCAGTCCTTTGTCATTCTAATGAGCCTATTCAGACCAGGGGAAAGTGAAACCAACATGGAGGATATATCAGGGATCTCCTACCAACTCTCCTCAGACTGAAGAAGCTACTTGGATGAGTAGCAAAAGATTTCAACCTAACAAGAAAGTCCAATTGCCGTGACTCAACTTCCAGATAACCACACCTAGATGACTGAGAATCTTCACAGATATCCACAACAATTGTTTCTAGTCCCTTTGGTTCCAGTCGCGATGGAACCCCACATGGGGGTGTGGAGTCTTGCACTCCACATGAGGGGTGGAGCCCTACCCAACAGGGCTAAAAAACAGAGGGAACATTGCCCTAGATCCACTCTCCCTTAATGACTGAAATCCAGTAGTAAGTCACAACTATTGAATTTATGACACTTGCATCATCATCATCTCAGAACTGCAGAGCTGGAAGGGACCCTATGAATCATCAAGTCCAGTCTCTGTCAAGAAGGCAGAGTGGGGAATTGAACTCCAAACCTTTGGCTTCACAGCCAGATAGCTAACCCACTAAGCAGTTTTTAGATGCTGATTTACCAGGTCTTCACTGATCCAATGGGCTTACTCTGGCCGTGACTTGCTACTGGATTTCAGCCAAAGGTTCCCCAGGGAAGATTTCCCCCCCCCCCCCCCAGAGTACCACTTGTAGTTCTGGTTAGCATCTCCATGAGGATGGAATTTCCCACATCACTAATGCAATGTTAGAGAACTAGTTTTGTTTTATGATAAAAAAAAAATAGGATTATTAATAAATCATACCCTCAGGTGCCTATGCAGAAAATCCATCAGGATGTAGGCAATATGTTATTTCCTGCTCTCTGGAAATAAATGAGGCCTATTTCTGAGTACACATGACTACAATTTCTGTTGAAGTTAGTTAAAGTTAGTTAATCCCTTTGCAATCAATGGATGATGTTAGTCATGACTTTGAGCATCTTTCAGTGGAATTTATGTGCAACTCAATTTGGATTCCATCCATTGATTTCAATGAGATTTATATGCAAGGAACTCTCAAGAGCAGTTCCAAACATGGGCTGTTTTAGTAAGGAATGTATAAACAGCTTTTTTTTTTTTTTACAAAAGAAAAAATACCTATAACTCCTCATGCTTGGGCTGCGGGGAAAATTGCTTTAGGATTAATCTGCTATGTATTGTTACAGTAGCAGTCCTAAGCTAAGCTCCTATTCTTAAACAAGCAAATCTTTTTTCCCAGAGATTTCAGCTGTTTCTTTATTATCAGCTCTGAAGTTTTGTTTTCTCAGGCTCTTGTGCAGTCAGATAACCCCCAAATGGTTTTGAATTAACACCCTGCAGTGTCTATATAGCAGCATGTACATTGTCCTGAAAGAAAACCAGCCGTATCACACAATAGACAACAAGGGGTGGGTTTGGAAAATATGAATTATTTCCCCCCACCAGCAGCTGCTGACTTTAGCAGAAATTGTGCTTCCAGGGTTTTTGCAATACCGACTGTTTCTGTTCAGTTTGTGCTAGCAAATCCTATTGTCACGAAAAAAAAATCTGCAAAGTAGGTTGCATAAAAAGACTCCAGATTAACTGGGTAGATGGCTCCGCTTTCCATGTAAGATTTTGGGGAAAGGATGAAAGAGGAAGAGATGGCCTCTAAGGCAAGAATAGGCCACAATTTTATACAGCATCCAAAACGTCTTAGGATCTGAATGGTCATCTCCACAGTACGATATGTGTCTTCAGGGGAGACAAATGGAGGGTTGCTTCCTCTGACTCAGAATCCTAAGTTTATTTTATTTTAAGGCATACAAACATCATGTGTTCTAGGGCTGCACATTCTGTCCTTCAGTGTTACACACATCAGTGCTAACACGTTGTTACACAGCTTTACCCCTCTCCTGAGGAGGGAACCCTGCAGACACAATTTTATAGCACTCCTTGCCCTGCTGCATGTGAGTGGAGTTGTTTTTCCTTTATTTGAAGGCAGCGAGAGACAGCAGGGTGGATTCTAGAGATGGGAAGAGTGCTTGCTAATTTCCTCCTTCTTGTCAGTGTAGGCTTTCGTGGCATGATGAGACATCTCAGTGAGGAAATTTAAAACCTCGTGAGATTCCTGACCTCCAGCTGACAGCAACAAAAAGCTCTCCCCACCCCCTGCCAAGATCTCTGTGGTTTGTGTGAAATGTCTCTAGGTTAAAACAAATCAAGCACACACACTCTCACACACATACAGAACGAGCACAAAGAGATTGATTTTTTTCCCTATTTATAGTCATTATTAATGAGCATAAATTCTTGTCCCCAACCCACCCCCACCTTAGCAGAAGCCATGTATGTGCCACTGCGATTGTCAGGTATTAACTTTCCTGGAGATAGAACTAGATACCATCAAGCAATCCAGTCGCCACCCAGAAACGAAATTGGAAGACCTAAGAATTAGACTGCGCAACATGCTAAGACAGAAAAAAGTTACCTTGAAACAATTACAGGAGTTGGTTGGGCACCTGAACATTGCTTGGCATACATCCAAGGCTACAAGGGACCTCAAGTTTTTGGAGCTTTTCCCAATAGTTGGAGCATTATGGCTGTGGGCAGATGATTGGGCTAACTCAGCAGTCACATTTTGGTGTGACAATCAGGCTGTGGTGCATGTAGTTAACTCACTAACATCTAGGTCGCAAAGGGTCATGGTTCTGGTTAGAGAATTTACACTGCGCTGTTTGCAGTTCAACATAGTTTTTCAGGAATGTCATGTGCCAGGAATTGACAATTCAATAGCTGATGCCCTGTCCCACCAACAGATGGACTGGTTCAGGGTTTTGGCACCAGGGGCATGGGCTCATCCAGATGTCCTATCACCCGAGGTATGGAATCTTGGAGGGCTGAGGCTAATAGAGCCATGAGTTTAGCAATGGCCCATAGCACTCGCCACAGTTATGCCATGGCATGTAATGAATATTTAGCTTTTTGTGAACATTAAGGCCTGGACCATAGTTGGCCTGACCCAGATGAGCAGTTAATGCAATTTGCTGTATACTGTTATAGGAAGGGGTTGGCTCCGAGATCAATTCAGGGTAGAATGTCTGCGCTGGCATTTTATGCTAAGATCCAAGGCTGTAAAGGATTCACAATGGACTTCTGCATTCGGAAGATGATTGAAGGGGGAGTAAGGAGCGAGGGACCACAAGGGATGCTCGCACACCCGTATCACCAGCCATTTTAGTGAAATTAGGACGCACGTGGGAAATGATTTGTAGAGATCAATTTGAAGCCAGTCTTTTCAAAGCTGCGTCTCTCATAGCATTCTTTGGGGCCCTGTGAATAAGTGAGTTAGTAGCAGCCGCCAGGGCAGACTCATACCTATCCTCTTTGCAGAGAAAGGATGTGGTCTTGTTAGAGGACCAGTTGATCATTCACATTAGAAAATCAAATACAGATCAATGGGGAAAAGGTCAAGTGATTGTTTTAGGTCGTTGTTCAAAAGAAGAAATTTGCCCAGTAAAGGCCATGCAGGAATATGTGCAAATTAGGGGAGACAGAGAAGGAAGTTTTCTGAGACACAGAGATTAGTCACCTCTTACCAAATACCAATTTTGCAAAATTACGTCCCAAGCCTTGTGCAAGGTGGGGATACAAGGGTGGCATTTTGGATCACATTCATTTCGAATTGGTGCTGCATCCACAGCAGACGCTCTTGGTTATGGACCAGAGGATATTAAGAAAGTAGGGAGGTGTTCATCTCATAGATTCCATGCATACGTGCGACCATTGCCGTAATGTTAGGTGCTGCTATGTTTTTTCCTGTATTTTTATCGTTGCAGAGCTGGAGAGACCATTGTCGGATTTGAGTCCTGCTTTGTGGACACAGTTTCATATTTTGGGTGGCCAAGAATACCAGGCAAACCAGCTGGGGTCTGAACTTGGGCCTTGGGGCCACAGCGGCATTGGAATGGAGGGGACGGAGAGGCATGCTCTGGGACGGGTTCCTCGAACTGGTGTCCCAGGGTACTCCGGATGTTACCCCTGATATATTGGTGATCCATTTGGACAGCTATGACTTGGCCCGAAGGTCAGGAAAGTCATTGATACTGCAGGTCATTGAGGACCTTGGAGCCTTTGGGGCACATTGCCCAAAAACGTGCATTATGTGGTCAGATATAATTCCAAGAAGGGTGTGGAGAGATGCTCGTGACCCTAGGAGGATTGATCAGGCAAGAAAGGGAGACAACAGAGAAGTTGGCAGGGCAATAATGCTGGGCCTAGGGTCAATAGTTAAGCATCCCCATTTAAAGGTTACACAGCCTGAGTTATACAGGGCTGATGGGGTGCATTTATCGGACGAGGGGTTGGATATTTTCTTACAGGATTTGCAAGGGGGCCTTAGGGCTGAAATTTTTGGATTGGTGGGGGGCATGGGGCATATTTCATAGTCCCTTTGCTGTGGTGGGTAGTGCAAAGGAACAGGGTTAGTTGAGTTCCAAAGAAGGCACATGGGGTGCAAAACACCCCTTCCCTCAGAATGGTATCAGCAGAGGTTTAGATGAGGGGAGGAGAAGCTGGGGACCCCAGGGGACGCTGACCAATTTAGGTTTGCAGATCCGGATGGGGCAGACTTGGGGTTCTACAGCTATTTGAGACAGGGAAGCGTGCTGGTTGATAGGACAGCACACTTTCGTTACAGGAAATCGATTGGCAGAGGTTTGGACTGGAAGGTCAAGTTGACTTCAGCTTCAGATCAGTTTGCACTACATTAGGCCCCCTTGTAAAAGGGGAGATCCAGGTTATAAATAGTTAATAAAGTTGTGGCCCTAGTTACCCATACTACTGTGTCTGGTCTCTTTATTCTGGGCTGGGCGGCAATGTTGGAGTCGCTGCCGAGCCGTGGCTTCGGGCAGCACGACTCACTCTTTGCCCCCCCATGGATGGCGCGAGACCTTAAGGTCTCACGAGAGTTGCTTGAAGAGAGGGGGGAAACGCCAGGCTATATAAGGAGTGTTCCCCCCTCTAACCGTCCTCTTCTTTTTCTGGCTTGCCTAAAAGGAGGACTCCGCACGATCAGGCGATTCTTGCTGCATCACCCATAATGGTTGCTGAAGGATGGGAGGGTAGCATCGGCTCCCTCCCACGGTTGAGTTATTGTTCATATTATCATTTACTTGCTGGGACGGTTCCCTTTTTCTATATTTGTAAAAGCTTGATATCGGGCTCTAGGGGGAAGCGGGTGGCAGCGGCGGTGTGGCTGCGTCGGCCGCACTTAGGCGCGGGCAGTTCAACAATTTATCAGGCCCTTTTAATAATAATAATAATAATAATAATAATAATAATAATAATAATAATAATAATAATAATAATAATAATAATAATAATAATAATAATAAGGACATTGGGGGTGAGAGGGTAAGATCGGGGCGGTGGTGCTTCGGATCTAGTTTTTAGGTGGTTAACGGCCTTGGTTCAGCGCGAATCCTACCCCCCCCTTTTCTCAGTTTGAATTTTGGTGCCAGTTTGCTAAGCACGGCAACAAGGCATCAGTGGCTGGTACAAAACTGCGCACCTCCTTTTTTTCTGTCACACCCACCCACCCACCCCCCGAAGATAGCTATATAGCACAATACCGAAGGAAGGTTTGCAGGGATCGGGGCATAGGCTGAGCTAGCATTTATACAGGTTTTTTTAAAATTGAATTAAATTAAAATTAAATAGTTTTGAATAATCATTAATAACAAAATTAATTATATATATTAGATAGATAAATTAAAAATTAATTAATTAATAATAATATTTAGGTACTAAGTTAATAAGTAAATAGCAACAAGTAAATTTGAATATTTCAATTAATTGATAATACAAGTATTAAATAAATTAATTTTAATTTTATATACATAGGAAATTAATTAAATAGTCAAACTGATGGTTTAGCTATTAGTCAGAGTAGAATTGATTAATCAATCACATTCTATCGAAGGATTTAAAAAAAAAGAGAGGAAGAATCTAAGAAATCAAGACCCCCATCTACTGGTGTAAGATGTCTTACTGGTGTAAGAGTTGTTCTCTTATACACTAGGGGGTGGTTAGCAAAAAACAAAAACAAAAAAAACTAAGTACAACTTCTTCATTTGGATTGGCAATCATATTCCAAGTGTGCTAACTGATTAAGCGACAGGAGGCCTTGACCCACAATGGCATCGAGGAAGAGCCAGGGTAACAGGAAGTGGAAACAGCCGGCCAATAAGAGGCCAGCTCCACAGGTGTCACCCCCCTCAGTCCTCATCAGACGAGGAATCCTGGCCTGTCTGGCAGGAACTTCAGGACAAAATCTTTGCATTAGAGGCGGAGTGGCTGCCAAGGCAAACTTCACAGCCAGCCGAGGTTCAACCTCACAGATCAGCTAGGGATGCCAAAAGCTACCACAGGGCTAAACTTAAAGCTTTAGCACATGATTTAATGACTCGGTTTGCTGTTCAGGCTTATTCATCACTTATCTTTTCCGGAGGGAGCGTAAGTTAATGACGCTATCCCACCAGAATTGTGTACAGTGCGATACACCTCTTTCGATGAGGCTGTGCGCATGGTTAGGAAATGTGGAGTCAGGGCTGAAATGGCAAAATGCGATATAAAACCAGTGTTTCGAATTTTGCCAGTGCATCCCAGCGACTTTGACCTGTTAGGATTCCATTTCCAGGGATCCTTTTACATTGACAGGGCCTTACAGATGGGTTGTACGGTATCATGCGCTGCATTCGAGAAATTCAGCTCATTTATTGAATGGAAACTTAGATGTAAGGTGGGCTGTAAATCTACGGCCCATTACCTTGATGACTGCCTTTTCTGTGGCGTAAAGAACTCAGGAAGGTGTAGGTTCATACTAAATAGTTTTCAGTCATTAGCAAAACAGCTGGGATTACCATTAGCCGAGGAGAAAACTGAGGGGCCAACCACGTCCCTCACCTTCCTAGGGATTGAATTAGACACGATATGGCAAGCATCACGACTGCCTGATAATAAGCTAGAGGATCTCAGGAACAGGATAGTGGTACTCTTACAGAAGCAGAAGGTGTCACTGAGGGAGCTTCAACAAATAGTAGGGCACTTGAATTTTGCCTGTAGAGTGGTGGCTCCGGGACGTCCTTTTCTCCAGCGACGGAATCAGTTTTTAGCAGAATTTAACGGAATCTCCTTTTGGAGAGGTGAGATTGGGCTAAAAGCTGATTTCCAAGTCCATTCAGATGCAGCAGGATCCTTAGGATTCGGCATTTACTTCAGAGGAAGGTGGTGCGCGGGCACTTGGCCCAACAAGTGGCATCAGAATGGTGTCTCCAGAGATCTTACATTTTTAGAATTTTTCCCGATAGTGGGTGCGCTTTGGCTATGGGCTGAAGAGTGGTCAAACTCTGTGGTCTGGTTCTGGTGCAACAATCAAGCGGTTGTTTACATTATAAACAACCTTACGTCACACTCAGAACGGGTCATGACATTGGTCAGGGCATTTACATTACGGGCATTGCAGTTTAATGTACTAGTGCATGCCCGGCACGTGCCAGGTTTGGAAAACAGGATAGCTAATGCATTGTCGCGCCAACAGATCGACCTGTTCAGGGAGCTAGACCCCGGAGCCAAGGAGTTTCCCGAAGTGCTGCCCCCCGGAGGTCTGGCAAATTGGCGTGAAGATGCATCAAGAGCAATAGGTTTGGCCCTGGCACCGAGGACAAGGAAGGGTTATTCGGCTGTGAGTATAGAGTTTCAGGAATTTAGGAAAATGGTCAACCTTGAGCCGGAATGGCCAGCTCCAGTTGAACATTTACAACAATTTATTGTGCATTTAAATAGAAAGGGACTGGCACCCGGAACCATTCAAGGTAGGCTGTCTGCTCTAGCCTATCATGCAAAAATCAATGGATTTAGGGATTATTCAGGGGACTACCGCATAAGAAAAATGATAGAAGGTTGGTCCAAGGAGAGAGGTAGGATTCAGGACTCCATGGTCCCTATTTCACCGCAGCTATTAGAGCACATCTGCAAACAGTGGGCCCTCTTATGTAAGGATGAATATGAGAAGGTCCTTTTCGAAGCAGCGTCATTGATGACGTTCTTTGGGGCTCTTAGAATTAGTGAGGTGGTTGCATCAGGAAAGGAAGATAGGTCTAGGCTAGCCCTTCAATGGCAGGATGTTAAGGTTGAAGAAGGAAAGGTACAAATCCTCATTCGGCGATCCAAGGCCGATCAGCTAGGCAAGGGTACACAAATCACCTTAGGGCAGTGTAGCATAAGCAGCATCTGCCCCATTAGAGCCACACAGGTATATTTGGAGGTTAGAGGGCAGAACCCCAGATATTTCTTTCAGCATACTGATAAGTCGCCTCTGACGAAATATCAGTTTTGGAAATTAACCGATATAGTGTTAGACAGAGTAGGTGTACAAGGTTTGAGATTTGGTACTCACACTTTCAGAATAGGTGCAGCTTCTACTGCGGCTGCTCTGGGTTATAGCTCAGAAGAGATTAAGAGGCTAGGACGGTGGTCATCTTCCAGTTACTGCAGATTTGTAAGAACATTACCTAACATATAGGCAGGGGCCTGGTCTTGTTATGTCTCCACAGGTCCTTTAAGGTCGGTGAGACAAAGACACATTGCAATACTCGGCCACAGTTATGTATACTGGGCAGAGCGTTATGCTGTTGCATCCCCATGGGGGAGCGACCTGGGCCTCGGGGCCAGAGCACAAGTTACGTGGAAAGGGCTGCAAGGCATGCAATGGAACCAACTGTGCAGGTTGGTGGCCTTTGGCCAGTCTCCACCAGATATATTGGTCGTGCACCTTGGCGGTAACGATTTAGCCAAGCATCCCAGTAAGGCATTGATTCTGGACATTATTCGAGACCTGAAATGGTTGAAGGCCAGGTACCCTGCTATGCGGATCGTGTGGTCCACGATCATCCAGCGATTGGCGTGGAGAGACACCAGGTTTTTCCTCAACGTTAACACGGCTCGCAGGGGTGTTAACCGTGAGGTCTGCAGAGCGATCTGCAGTGGCCTTGGATCGGTGATTGGTCACCAAAGGATCCGACTGGATAGGCCTGAGTTTTTTCGGAATGATGGTGTCCATCTGTCCGATTTGGGTTTGGATGTCTTCCTAGAAGACATCAAGGGGGGTCTGCTTGTTGAGCTCGAGCAGCTCGATGGCGGGCATGGGACATAGCATGGCTAGTCCCTATGCTGTGGTGGGTAGTGCGGAAAAAACAGGTAATTTTCAGTGAGTCCCACTGTAAGATCAGGTAAGCTAACAGCGCATCGGACCTCCCAGTGCTGCGGATCGTGCGATTACAGTGCTTGGGGGGAAAGATGCGCTGGGCCACTTCCGGACCAACAGTCATCAAGTAAAGATGGCTTGAGGTCTGGGGGTGTTTATTAGCGGCCAGCCAGGTTCCTGCTGTCATTAAGACTGCGAGAACCTGGGGCTGGGGACTTGCCCATATGTTGATTGATTTACCTGTTTCCGCACTACAGCAGGCCCCCCTTTGCCAAATGATTGGCAAAACTTTTGAATTACAATCAATAAAGTGTGGCCCGTGTTTTAATCCATATTACTTGTCTCACATCTTTATTCCGGGGTTGGGGGGCAAAGAGCAATTTTGACACTGTTGGAACAATATTGGTGAAAAAACCATCATTCTTGCCAGAGCAAGAACTCTACTAAGAGCACCAGGACATTTTTTCGACCATCCTTGCAAGTAAGGAGAATGTTGTAGTTCCTCACTTGCATGCGCAAGAATGATATAAGAGAGGATGAAGCTGTTCACAGTTCCCTCATTCTGGGTAGTCAATCAGGTGCTTGGGAGAAACATTAGCTAATATCCTGTCAAGCTTCTGCTCAGCAGAAAGTCCCGCCAGCATGGTAATGTGGGATTGCAAGTATTGCCATTGTGTCAGCAATGAACTCCACGAAGAAACAGCTCACACAAGCAGTTCAGTCCTATTTTACATTGCTGACTAGACTTTTCCCTCAGCTGGCAATTCTGTTTAAATCTGCTTCTGTTCTTGATCTTGCAGTGGCCTTACCTTCTCACCATCTTTTAAGCTAGAGGTGGACAAAAGGCAGCCCTCCCAATATTGTGGACTGCAATTTCCAGCATTTCTCAATATTGGCGAGCATTGTTAACAATAGAGTGTTCAAAAGTGGGAACAGATGATAATCCACAGAGCTCTTTCTACTCTCCACCCCTTGAATATATAATGCAATGTCGTTCATTGTTTGCAATCAGTCATCTAGGTTACTAACTGCATAGTATGTAATCGGGGAAAAAGAAGTGAGCAGGAGTTACAAAGTGTTTTATTTTGTTTCAAAGACTGAGATCAGACATTTATAAATTATAGGTTTTTTAAAAGTAAAATTCTGCCAATTTCCTTTTCTTATCCTTGAGAATTATTTCATTCTTCAGAAGGTTAGGTTCTTCCCTACTGTATTAGTGTCTGTTTGCTATTAGAAGCTGTCGCAGGGGCATAAGGCTAATGGGCCCTTACGTTAGATTTTGTAATAGGATGTGCATTGTATTCAGACAGATGAGTAAACAGGAAATAAATCAGGATAAATTTGTGCACTTCCACTGTGACCAGAGGGTGGAACAAAAAGTCTAGAGGCATAAACAGGATGGAGTGGCATCCCCCAATCCCAGATTCCTCATGTTAAAGACAGCATTCATATATTCCAGTTAGAATGGGAGAAAGGGAGGAGAATGACACTGAGAAGAAAAGTACGCTGTTTGTCTTAGAAATTATCCTTCCTTGTCTTTCCTGTTGCTGTCCTTTATTATTACATCATCTAGGTTTTGTAAATGCAGCGCCACTTATTTCAAATCCAGGGATGAAGAGGAAGAAGAAAAGGAACTAAAGGTGTAGGAGACCAGACTCCCTGTATTGCCCTTTCATGAAGGAGTCAAAGATATCTGTTTTCATTGTCCTTTAAAGATCCCTCCCTTACTCTCTTCCTGGTGACTGCTTAGGAAGCCAATTGAGGCTTTCCACTGGGGGCTGGAATAAAAACAACAAAATTAAAAATAGAACTGAGTGCTCAAGTCTTCAGACTGCCACTGGTGCTCTTCTACCTTGCCTGCACTATTCAGTCTATAACATGGACTTACTATTTCCATTCCCCCGTTCATAGGAAGGGGACATCACAGAGAACTAGAAGCACACACATATTGTTGTGGAATGAAGCAATCATTGGGTTGTATTGTCACCAAAAGAGCACAGAATGGGCTCAGTACAAAGTGCAGGCCTTTTATTTGAACATGTGCTGAATTATTTTGGATTTTTAAAAGTATGGATAACTTTTATCCATAGCTATTATGTTCTGAAATACTGTGGATTTTTTATATATATATCTGAATCCATAGGGATGACACTTCATAATGCTACACTCATGTACCTTTCTTGGCCTACATCCAATTGCCAACTAGATTACACCCGCATGTCAAGAAGACAAGAGCATAGTAATATGAGTTGAAGCAGTCTGGAAAACTGTAAACATGGCAATATAGTTTTATATGTCAAAAGAAGATGTATTAATGGAACTTTAGATATTTTAAAGTAGTCAGTCTGCTGCCAGGCTTCATTTGTTAAAGTATAGGGAACTGTGAATACAAATTTAATTTGTTAATATATTTTAATAGTCTCAAAACTATGTAAAAGGTGACAATCAAATGCTTAAGGCAGAATTTCCCTCAGAAAACTGCTACATTGCATGATCATGTGTATCTGTCAGGAAGGATTATTATTATGGTCTGTGATGTCCCCATTCACAGGAAGGGGACTTCACAGTGAAGCCTATTATAATGCTAGTACAGAAAGAGATACTTTATATTATTGTACATTGGTACCTAACAATGTTTACTGAGTTTTCATTTCTTGCTATATATAATAGTATAGAAATAAAGACAAATGAAGTCTCAGAATTTGGTACTTAAAAATTACTGAGTGCCCAGAATCTATTAGAGAAATTTAATTTTCCTTTAGTTTGTTGGGTCTGTGACTGTAAAATAAAGATTGATTGGTTGCATTTTCCTTTGGAGGGACAGTTAGTTCCAGGGAGATTAAAATATGGTGAATTATTGACTAGTTGAGGAGTGGGAAAAAAGAAGAGGCATATTTTGAGAGAACTTCAAACCAAGACCCTTTCTAACAGGTAAGCACACTTATCAGAGTAAGCAAAACTCCTGAGGACAGTGACCTGAAGACAAAAGATGGCAGCCAAATGTGTGGGACTTGACTGAAGCTCAAAGATCAAGTCAAATCAACCCCCTTGTGATCAGTCTCAAAACATCCCATGCACTTTGGTCTGAAGATTAGAACAAAGGCAACAGTCTGCATGAAACCTTGTTAGGAAGTCAGGCTTCAGAAAGGCAAGTAATCTGTCTACAAAAATAGTAGCTTTTAAAGTTTTTCTCTCTGTTGTTAAAATGATGATGCTAAAAAAGAGGTGGAGTTAATGGTTGGGTTGGGTTGCCAATAGGCTTTTGTTGTAATCATAGCCTATTCTGAGGCAGGGTCTTCCTGAATGATTGTGAGATAAAACACTTTACTTCTCTGCCTTCTTGCTATTTTAGTCTTAAACATTCAGAAAATAGGAACTGGGTGTAAACTGGGAATCTGCACTAGCACCAAAATTTGGATTCTGAATGGGGATTTAAAATTTGGAATTAAAGCTCTGGATTTAGAATTTGGAATTTTAAAAATTCAGAATGTCCAGATATCCAGACCTCTGTCACGGTCAATATGAATATTACATACCTGTGATTTTCCCCTTTAAAAAACATGAAGAGGAAAAACATTTTAAAGGATCCATTTGTCCTTTGACATCTTCCCAGTGATAGTGCCAAACAAAAGGAGTGCACACCAACAGTCAGCAATGCCTAGGTTTTAGGAAATGACTGTAATGGGCATGCTGATTGAACCCTGAACAGTGGGAAGTGCCAGCAGGAAATGCCAGCAGCATTGGGGAAGCAGAGGACAGGTTGCACTGGGGAGTGAGCAAATATCCCGGACAGCACTGACAGGCAGAGTTAAGCAGTGGGAACTGTGCCAACATTATGGGGCAGAGTGCAGTTGGGTGAGTGAGTGAGCACCATCTTGGAATAGCAATTGGTAGAATGAAAGAGGTAGAAGGAGGGAACAGCAGACCAAAGCATGACTTCCCTAGGACCATGAGCAGAGTGTGCCATTCTCTCATAAAGGGGACTTATGAGAAAGCCCAGCAATGTTAGGTTGACCTTAAGGAAATTAAGATTTTCTACAATTCCAGGTGTCAACAGTGTGGACTGACAGTGTCACCTTCCTGAGAGACACTGCTACAGTGGGTGCAGGCAACACTCCTGCAGCCTTCCCCAAAGGCCTACTTGTTCTACGAAACCCATGTTTCATACTGAACACAGACCCTTCCAATGAAAATCGCATACACAAACTCAGAGACACAGTCTATTAATGTAATATATCTTTCTATATATAATAAAACATTCCACAGCCAAATAGAACTTAAAGGAGTCAAAGAACATATAAATATATAAACTAAAATATAACTCCACAGCCTAAACTTAATTTAATATTTCCTTGTTGATTTATAACACATTAATCTATGAATCTATTCATTCTAAATCTTATTCTTAACTACATTAAGGGAATAATATACAATGAGATGAAAAGAATGTAAATGTGAGTTGAGGTTTCAGAAAAGGACAGAAAGAAAACTGCTGTAGTGCAGGCTTGCACTACAGCATATACTAACAGCAAATGCTCAGGGGATTTATAAGCAGCTACACCCACCTTTCAAGTGGAAAGAACCAAGGTGAAAAAACCACCTTCTGGTGTCTGTGTCTGCTTCAGGATTTCATTGGTGCAGACAGAATCTCTTACTGGGTTTGCTCTCTCTCCCTCCCCAGGGAAACCCCAAACAGGAGAAGCTAAGTTCTCCCCCCCCCCCCCCCGGCCCTCTACCCTTGGTGCCAAAATGACATTAAGTTTCATTTCTCAAGAAATCACTCAGGGATGCCTGAGAAATAGGTTTCACTTTAATTTCTTCTTCTAGCAAACAGAAACCTAGCTTTTTGCTTTCTAATGTCTAGGAGTAAATGGGACTCTGAATACTAGGAATTATTATTACAAATATTAAAAATTATCATATTCAGATTTGGATATATTTGGAACTATCCGAATATGGCATTATTAAGTGAATTTTGAATATTTCTGAATCTGAATGCACATCCCTAGAGTAAACCAAAGAACAGAAGGAAAATCGTATACTTCATAACTTCATTTTATATCTAGGCTGAAGAATTTGGATGTCATAATTCTTGCCCTGCAATTGAAACAACCATTATTAGCCTCTAAAACCCAAACCCAAGATTCTGAACTTTGGATTCTGAAATAATGGGAAATGCTCAAGGCTTTTGATAGAGAAAATATACTAAACTTATAGATTGTCCTTGACCACAGGGAGGTTTCAGAAGAGTTATTTAAGTTGTGATTCAGGATACCAAATGCTTTGCTAAATTATAGCATTAGAAAGCTGTTGATTGCAGGGCATTTTTCACAGAAGGCCCATCAGATGTGGAACTCACTCCTACCCTTCAGTTAACCTTCAGGGCATGTTTCAGATCTGATTTATTTCCTAGGCTTTTGCTGAGGAAAAAATATATTAAAAGTAGAGCGTTACATTTTTCATATCTTGCGGTTGGTGACATTGTTTCTATTTGACTTCTTATTGTCTGCATTTCTAGAAATGGTTATGTGCATATCCATATACATGCATGCATAGTCAGACAAGTATTCGTGATGAAGTAATTACAGATTGGGTATATCCAGCAAACGACAAAATATTTGGGAATTATAAAGCACTGCAGTTCATCCTTTGGCTTGTTCAGACATGAAGTGTGGAAAGTCAGGGCTCTTCAAGAATATGGAGAAAGTACCTGTTTTGCCTTCAGATTTATAGTAAGTGCCCATCCACAATTAGTGTTTGTTTAACCTTCCTTGCAACCAGTATACCAGCAAGGCACCCCAGCGTCCACACAACACTGGGCACAGACTCAATGCCAAGCCAAAAAGAAAAAAGAAAGGAGAAAGAAAACACACTTTGCTTTCTGGGGTTTTAACCTCTTGAGGATGGTATATTTTTGTTCTCTTTTGGATTGATTTGCTCTGCTTCAGGATCTGCTCATGCAGATGCCACTATCACACAGATGTGTGCTGATTCATTCACTTGGTGGATACAGATCCTTTCATGACACTTTCTTACATGCACAAACCAAGCATGTGTGTGTGCCCTCAAGAAATGTGGTGAGGGCTCTTTATTTACCAAGAAGGAACTGACTGAAACTGTTGAATTTGCTCACATTACGCAATAGGATTTTGGCCATTAACAGAGAAAGGTAACCACATGTATTTCTTGGTTACTTTGGTCTTTGTACACTGGGTGTACCTTTAGCCCTTTGGATATTCTTTGACTCCAGCCCTGATGATCTCTAATTGTTAACCATGTTGATAAGGGATTAATAGGGCTGGAATCCAAGAACACCCCATGCTTCATGGACACCCCAGCTAGAGCTGCCATCAGGTTTTTGTCTAATATGATCCTGAAAGCAACTAGTTATTCTGAAGCCTTCTGGGCAGGCATGGCATTTTGCACCAAACTCTAGACACTGAGGATCTTTCTGTATCTTTAAGATCTTATAGGCAGAGCGTTACTGTGTGTAGGTTTGATTTGGAAAACTGCACTGACAAAGAAGGCATGTCAGATGACATCCACACCTTTCTATATAATTTGTGAAAATATGGCTTTCTTGGGGTCTGGATCTAATATTTTAGGAATTATTTATAATATAACTAAGATTCCAGACAGTAGTAGAAATACTCCAGGTTATCTGGGAAATTTTGCATAAAATATTTTCTGTAAGAACCACAAGGAACTTCTTAAATCTCATAGCTTATGATATGCAGGGTACAAATCTTAGGTGGTTGTCCTTCCCATAATTTTAACCTTTTTGAAATGCTTTACAGGGAATTACATAGACATATAAAAATAAGAGTATTACATAGAAAACCACATAGTAGACGTGCCATTTTTCTGACAGCTAGCTAGGGTGCAAGGATAACTTCAATGTGCACTTAACAAAATATTAGAAGTTCCATCATTTCCAATTAGTATCTTTGGGAAGGTCTAATTACTATCCTTCCCAGGACAAAAGGGGAAAAGACCTCAAAAATGCAAAGATGCTTTCATGCTGTCATCACTAACCTTGATCTGTCCTAGAGATTAGATAAGATTTAAAGAAACGTTCTATACCATACTCATTTCATTCCTAATTGGCAGCCTTTAATAATAATTGAAAAGTGTTCACTAGTTTAAATACTGTTTCACAATGGGAATTATTTCTGGCAAGAGGCCTTTCACATGTAAGAGGCAGAGGAGTAATAGTCCTTTCTATCCTAGAGTAATCTCCTCTACAAGATTTGACCTTCCTTCTAGTTGTTGTTTCCACCCATGCAACTTTACAGGATGTACTCTACAGCAGTGGCCCCCAACCTTTTCCCAACTGCGGACCGGTGGGAGGGGCGTGGCACACTCACACGGGGGGCGTGTCATGCTCACGGGGGGCATGTCGCGCTTGCAGGGGGTGTGTCGTGCTCACAGGGGGCGTGTTGCACTCATGGGGGCGTGTCACGCTCGTGCACATGCGTGCGGGGGCCTGTTGCGCTTGCAGGGGTATATTGCGCTTGCACGCTTGTGCGCAGGGGCATGTCGTGCTCACAGGGGGCATGTCGCACTTGCGCGCATGCACGTGGTGCTCTCGCAGGGGGAGGGGTGTGCTCGAGCGCATGTGCAGGGCGCGCTCATGGGGGGAGCGCTCGCGGGGGGCAGGAGATCTGTGTCCGCTGCCGGGTCATGGACCGGGAGTTGGGGACCCCTGCTCGACAGGATGTAGTGGCATCAAAGGGGAACAGAATCCTGCTGTATACCTTTAAATAGGATGAAACTATGCTTTACATTACATTGTAAGAAGAGATAACTGCTTAAATGTTGAAAATGTAACAGTGCAGCTTTTCTTTCCTCGTATAGTTTACAAGTTACTATACTGTGTTTTGTAGATGACCTTTAGGAACTAAACAGGGACTTTGTAAGTCTGATTTCTTAGCCGTCAAAGTATTCCTGAACACAATTTCTAAAGTGTGAACATGCTCTCAGCTCTAATGTCAGGGTATCTGTAATATGTAGTTTGGCCTATGGATAGAATATATTCCTAGAGTGCACTTGCCTGGACAGGAGACACTGCAAAGTTCATAAAGAGTCTTGTAGGAAATGAAATGTGGAAAATGGGCCTGGAACTCTGTGGGAATCACAATGTGAAAAATTGGGAACATAAAAGTTTTAATTTGTATACAACTGTGCGCACCCATTCTTGTGTGTTTTTAATGTAATGAAAGGACTGATCCCTTTGAAAGAACAATTGTTGTCTGAAAAATCAAACTCACAAAATGGATGCTTTACTGCACTTAACACCAGAAATCTGTACTTTATTTTATTTTTTCAAATTATTTATATGCCGCCTTTTTCCCCATAGGGACCCAAGGTAGATTACAACAAATTAAAAAACAGATTTAAGAACACCATATAAATCTTGTATTTAAAAAAACAATTAAATATATATTGAGATTAAAAATCAAGTTTAAAAACAATTCAAAAAAAATTAAAAACCTGTCAGTTAAAAATCAGCATTCCTGAGATATTTTACTGCTTAAAAGCCTGCCTGAAGAGGAAGGCCTTTGCTTGATGATGGAAGGGCAACAGAAAGGGGGCTAACCTGGCTTCTTGGGATTCTGGACTTGAGCATCTTTATCCTCTGGAAGCGCCATCTAAAGAAATGACAAGTAATCAAACAATAAGCAAAACAAATAAGTGCAGCCTCTGATTTATGTGTCCAAAGTTGATCAAATGGCCAAGCCTAATGCGTACAACATTAGATGTTTAATTGCTTCTACTTTCATGAGTTTCTAGCTTAGGATGGGGGAGGGAAAGAAGTAATTTAATATTTCAGTTGAGCCAAGATGCTTATCTGATAAACGAAGAATTATTTGTGAGTTTGCAGCAATGGAAGTTCCAGGAGAGATGTGACTACTTTTCAATTAGCAGCTGTCTCTGAAAACCTAATTTCACAGTTTCACAATTTGGATTCTCATTTCTAATGCAGTTATCTTCCTCTTCTTCTTTTTTTTTTAAAAGGAGCTTCTCAGAGTAGTAAATTGCATTTCAAATTTGAAAACCGCTGTATAAAAATCCATTTGTAGAGATAAAACCTGGGAGGAAAGGCATTATGTGCTGCACAGAGTATGGGAGGAAAGGACCCTAACAAAATTACTTCAGTATTACAGACAGATAATTTTAAGAGAAGGGTAAAGCTGGCTGATTGATTTGCAGGCAAATAATGCATTGAATTGGTTTGGCCTTTATAAAAAATCTAATACCTATCTGTCCATTACAAATAGCCAAATTATAGAAGGGTGTTCCTGAACTCAGTGTCACATCAATCACTGGCCTTTTCTTGAGACGTCTGCACTGTGAGCATGGAGGTAATGGCACAGCTGCACACCAGTAGATGAATGCATGTGGGTGCTCTGCATAATCAGGATCCTTCCATTAATAAGAAAGTCCCAGTCAGGGGTTCTGAACTTCTGGTCATATGGCTTGGGATTCAATTGCTGATTTATGCTTGTGTAAGTGAAATGACAAATGTTGTAGTAGTAAATTTCCACTTATAAAGGGAGTGCCAGTTGCATTCCCTAACCCGTGCCCTATCATGCAATCACGTACATACCAGGAATGCAACCAGTACCTTGTTCATGAGTGACAATTTGCCACCAACATATACATGATTTCCCTTATGCAGGTGTGAGTCAGCAATAATATTCTTGCCATGAAGTGCCCTCATTCATTTGTAGACAGCTGGCTGTACCACAGTTCCTGATGTACCTGTGGAGCAGATACAAATAGATAATAATTTGCTTCTTATTAACAGGCCCTGGTTGTGTTTCTGGGCATTCATTAATGAGTAGCAATTTGCTACCAAGATGTGTGCAATTTGCAGTTTCTGCAATGTGCAATCTCCCTTAATAATATACAAATATATTATTACACTTACAAAAGTGTAAATCTCCAATAGGATTGTGGCAACCATTTTCCACCTTTCCTGTTGAGGAACACTGGCAAAGATTTGTGCATGTATATTAGAAGTTGCTTTGTGTCACTATATTTTAGCAGATCATACCTCAATTAACAAAAAATGTTTATGGTTGTTTATCTTTAGAGAGCATTGTGACTGGAGAGTAGAAGTCTAAGCAAATGAATTATGAAAGGAAACAAGCAATACTGTACATAATTTACCTGTACATCTGGAAATTCAAGCCATGGTTTAGAGTTATAACTATGATTAATGGAAATTCTCCTTTGTTATGTTATTTGAAGTAAGCCAGTGTGGAAGCAGTATGATTACCAAAGAAACTTTTCCTGTTACATGTGGTCCGCCACTTAGAGATATACTTGAGGACAATACAGTCATATCTAATTCTAAAAGCAAATACAAGTTCTAAAGCTTTCTGTAGTTCATAAATACTTGCTAATTCTAGCATCATTTGAATTTTTGCCAAGCTTTTGTGGTCTGAATTCTTCATCAGCAAAACTATGGATGTACTACAGACAATGTGATTGGAGCACCAGACTGGAAGTGGGGAGATCTAGTTGTAACTCTTCCTAGTTTTAGCTAGTAAGCTTATTAGGCAACTTCAGGGCAGTAACTTTCTCACAGAATAGTTCTGAGGTGGGAAATGGAGATTCAATTCATGTATTTCATCCTGAATTTCATAGAAGAAATGTGGGACATAACTATTATATATTATTGTTTATTAGTTGTATTTCTCACTTTTCAGTCCTAAGAACTGATATAGATCAGTGGGCTGGAGAGCCTGGCAGTGGGGCCAGAGGCTGGGAGTTCAAATTCCCGTATCTTCCAGGTAAGGGCCTGCCAAGATCACCCAGAGACCATGTGACAGATATGGTTACATGCCTGCCACCTGTGTGGCCTTGGGCAAGCAGAATGGTCTCAGAGTGCCCCCTGAAGGAGGGCCTGGTATAGTACTTCTGAGTACTGTATAGCTAAAAACCAGGGAGGGTTGCCATAAAGTCAGAATCAACTTAACAGCACATAAATATTTCCACTGCATAATAATACTCAAGGGGGCTTGCAGTCATAAAACATAACAGAAATAACAGTAAAAAACAGATTGAACCATCAAATGCAAAAAAAAGCCATTTTAATGCAAAAAACATTAAAATAAATACCCCTATAGATAGTTAAAATAATGTCAATATATTAGGCCAGTTTAAAAAGATGCATCTTCACATCCTTCCTAAAAACTGATAATAAAAACTACTCACAACTCTAAGGGGAGTGCATTCCATGTCTGGGAGTCATGAAGAAGTAAGTCTTCCTCCATGTGTCTGTCAAGCTGGCCTCTTTAGCTGTTGATATTTTTAAGAGAGCTTTGACTGAAGATCTTAACATCTGAACAAATTAATAATGAGACAGGCAGTCCTCTAGAATGTCAGCCCTAAGCTGTTCAGGGTTTTGAAGGTTAAGCATCTTGAATTGGTCCCAATAAGCAGCTGGCAATCGGTGCAGGCATTTCAGTATTAAGGCCATGTGATGTGAATACCATGTATCTGTTAACATCTTAGCTGCTGCATATTGTACCAACCAACAATTCTGGACTATCTTCAAGGGTAGCCACATGTTAAGTCTATTGCAGTAGTCCAGACACAATTGAATTATGGCATCAATTACTATTGTCAAGTCAGGTCCATTCAGAAAAGCTAGTTCATGCACCATCCCCAGCTGCAAAAAGACATCACCCATTACTGCTGCCTCACTGGAATCCAGGGACAGTACAGAATTAAAGAGTACTCCAAGGCTATGAACCTCATTTAGCAAAATAAGTGCAACCCCTTTTGGAACAGTTAGAATCCCAAGTCTGATATTCTACTGACCACCAGCACCTCCATTTTGCCAGGATTTAATTTCATCTTCTCACAGATATTCACTTTTTTTTTTTTTTTTTTTTTTTTTGTTATTGAGAAAGGTTGAGGAACTAATTGGACTATGTGCCGAAGAAACCCTAAGTAAAGCTTGCATTTGATAGTAAGATTTAACTAGGCATAAAAAAACAACAAGCTTCTGGTACCTCTTGTCTTGCTAGAGGCAATGGGTTCTTTTTGGATTTGAGAGGCAATAAATGCACAAATGGGAGAAGATTACAGAACTTTAAGAGGAAAGAAAAAGACAAAATTTATAATAAAATAAATACATAACAGTGATAGAAAGGAAGCTAATAACCCTACTGCAGAAGGGATAAAGGCAAGAAATGATCTGATCTGATAACCTTTCTTCCTTTATGCCTGCAGACAGGCAGTCTTGCCTGCAGAGAGCTCTTGTTCTGTCTATCCACATCCAATTGGTTGTTACAACTCAGTAATAGCCAAATTTCTAATCTTTTTATATTTTAAGATAGATAAGGTACCTAACACCTGCATTCTACCAGCTTCACAATATATTCTTTCTTAATTGGCAAACTGAAAAGTAACTCACTTATCATTCATACAATGATTTAAAAAAACCTCACTAATTAGCAAAACGAGAACACTTGTGACCTCAAAGCACTTGGCTAATGAGCAAAATGATAACATTTAGTTTCCCAGATGTTCAGAACTGATTGGCCTTGACTGGCACAGCTGGAATAAGCAAGTACCTTACCCAGATAGTAAACACATACCTTCACAATAAATACAGGCCTTTCTCAGGGAATTATTTGCCAGGTCAAGCAAGGAAACTGTAAAATTATGTAAAATAGAGCCAAAATTGTAAAGCAGACTCAGACTATTAGTATGACCAATGAAGGCCTATGGAAAGATGAAAATCTATGCATATAAGCCTATAGATACAAGCATACTTAGGCACAGATGAAATCTTTGGATATACCACACCAAATCCTTCATGATATGGCTCTACACTCATTGACATAAGATCTGTAAGACACATGCCAGTGAAATTCATAAAACATCTGACCTTCATGCATGGTGCAATCAAAGATAAGGTTGTATGCACCCAATACACACAAGCCTAAATACTGGCCATCAGCCCAAAGATAGCCTCACTTCAGGCTGCCAATGCTCCAGCTGATATTATCACATGAGGTTGCCAATGCTTTATCCTTGAAGTCTGCTTACAGCACCTGTTACTTCAAATATCAGTTTTATTTTATTTAGAAAAGTAACTTATCACTACATTCTGGCACTACATAAAGGGACTAAGGAATGTTTGGTAAGGCCACCCAATTAGGAGCAGCAGATGTTAAGTTGCATACAGTGCACAATTTTGCATTAAGGGAGTACTATATAAACAAACAAAACAAAGAGACAACAGGCAGTCTTGCTACTGCAGACAGATAATTATTAGTATGTTGGTTGAGCCTCAGAATTAGTCAAGAGAGGTAATGAGATCGTAAAATGCATGAAAATCAATTATATTTAATAAAATCATATGGGAGCATCAGTCATATAGGAATTATGAAGCTAAAGAGATGGGAAACTGATCCAATGCTTGTTACAATACTTAAAGAACTGCAGGATACTTAAAGAGAGTAAACTATTTAGACTTTCTTAAAATAAGAGTGGAATATAAAGTAAATAAATGACACACTTTATTTCTTATCACCTTGTGGATTCAGCTACGTGCAAAGGAAGGAACAGGCAACAGAGCTTTCTCCTCCTCCTCTCCTGCTCACAAGCATTCTGTGTTTGTACATAAAAGTAGATGGGTTCTTCCTTTCTACCCCATGTGTACTTGCCATATACTTAACCAACGGTACCAGTTGCTATGAGAATGCATAGTGTTATGCCATCTGGGAGCCCTGGGTTGGAAAAGTACAGCTGGCTATGTCTGTGAGCCTCCCATTGCATGTAATCAACAATGTGCTGTGGTGCATGGCTGTGAGCAAGGAAAGGAAGGGGCACAAACAAACTTTTAGCTGACTGCTGTGCACCCATATAGCACAGCTGGGATGGCATCCCATAGGGACTGGCAACAGAACAGAGTGATTCTTTTCTGCGACATCTTCACATTTCTCTACTATAGAACTGTGTGCAGAAAACAACGAATATATTCAGAAACTGGCATTGACCACAAATGCATAATTTGAAAAACTATGAGTAAGCATGCTTTAATCAATGGGAAAAATGTGAAGAAATATCTATATGGAGGGCAGAAAAAAATACACTAAGTTCTGTATACATGGGAAGGATGTTGAGAAAGAATGATAGCTCTAGTAGGATTTTGAGATATACAGTAAGAACCAGACCAATGGATTTTCACATTCCTAGAAATGGTTCTCAGCATTTTGTATTCTGTCACATTCCCATACATCCAAAATTCTGAACAAGGGAAAGCCATATTCTATAACTGGAATCGAGAGGGACATATTTTAACTACAGCTCTTTATCACATGCTGTTGGCCATAGAAGACAGAGCATCTAGATCAGAGGAACAGCCAGGTATTATTGTATTGTATTAGGCATCCTTCAGTCTCGAAAGACTATGGTAACGTGCTCTGTATGGAGGACTTGGAACAGCGTCTAATGTGGCTGAGAAGGCCAATTCGAGAGTGACAATCCCTTCCACACTGAAGACAAATACAATCTGTCCCCTGTCCAGCTCCCTGATTTTGCTGCTTCCGTGACTGCCTCTTTGCCTCGGCCTGCTGGACAAGGGTCTCTTCAAATTGGGAGAGGCCGTGATGCAACGCCTGCCTCCAGGCTGAACGCTCCGATGTCAGGGTTTCCCATCTGTTGAGGTCCATTCCTAAGGCCTTCAGATCCCGCTTGCAGATGTCCTTGTATCGCAGCTGTGGTCTCCCTCTGGGGCGATTTCCCTCCAATAATTCTCCATACAGGAGATCTTTTGGAATCCGACCATCAGCCATTCTCACGACATGCCCAAGCCAACGTAGACGTCGCTGTTTCAGTAATGTATACATGCTAAAAATTCCAGCTCGTTCTAGGACTACTCTGTTTGGAACTTTGTCCTGCCAGGTGATACCAAAAATGCGTCGGAGGCAACGCATATGGAAGGTGTTCAGCTTCCTCTCCTGCCGTGCACAAAGGGTCCAGGACTCACTGTAGTACAGGAGTGTGCTCAGGACACAGGCTCTATAGACCTGGATCTTGGTATATGTCGTCAGCTTCTTATTGAGCCATACTCTCTTTGTGAGTCTAGAGAACATGGTAGCTGCTTTGCCAATGCGTTTATCCAGCTCAACATCTAGAGAGAGAGTGTCAGAGATCGTTGAGCCAAGGTTTTTATTGTACTCATAAAGGAAACAGATTAATATCCTTTTGGCTTTCATCCATTTTTGGTGTAGTTTCTGTTGTTGGTTTTTGTTTGTTTGTTTGTTTTGGGTTTTTTGGATGGCTAAATTATAGATTTGCATTTATGGAGGACGATCATTCTAGGACAATTGTATTGTTGCATAAACTGGCATGGGCATGAGCTGCAGATTGGCATCCTGGTGCATCATAAATTAATATGCAAAAAGCATCTATATTGGTTCTGGCCATCCTGCTTCTTATGAATCCCTGATATGATTCTTTGGGTTGAATACAAGGTGTTCCTTCTTCTAATTAATTGATACAGTCAAAGAAGAATCCCACTGAACGAGTTGAACTATGGAAGAATGGAGTGTTAGAAATAATATTTCTTTATCCGTGGCACTGGAACAGCCTCTCTGTCCATCCCTTGAAGTGCTCACTGAAGTAAAGGCAATAATGAAACGGGTCCATTTGGCTGACTTCAATCATCTATTTTATACATTCTGCCAAAGTGTAGGAAGAATCCATTCTGCCCTCTAGCTTGCTTGATGGGAGTATAGATACAGTAAAGGCAGTTTATTCATTTAACGTGCTGCTATGATTTACTGCTTAAGTATAGTGAAGGATACGTTTTATTGGGCAGATTTTCAGTATGATGTAGCAGAAATTTAACTGTGCATCACCTGGCCTCATAGACAGGGCAATACAGTCGATAGCTTGCATGGAAGTATAAAAAAATCTATTTAGTTTTTTAATTTAAACAGGCATTTATGCTTATGAATGTCACTGCCTCATGGCCTTGTTGTACATGATTTTTCTTTTTAAGACTGCACATGATTCATTCCAGACCTCCTCTGTTAATACAGAAGTAAACTGAAAAAAGTAAAAAAAAATAAAAGTAAAGTAAAATAAAAACAACTGTCATCTGAGAATTCTGCTGTAGGGCTGCTTGTGGAAATACCTCAAAGCTGTAAATCTCATTCAGAACAAATGGTGCCAGGTTTCAAAGCACTGGCTGAATTGCTATGCTTTTCAGCGTATCCGAATAGGAAGATAAATCTCAAGGTGAGGAAGAGAAAGTTCATTTTTTGTACATGAAGACATCTTAAAGTCTGGGATTTAGGGATCACTGGCACAACCTGAAAGTGTTGGTTTGCATGTTTCTCCAAATGACATGATAGCTCCAAATGCTTGTAGCCACTTGTTTACTTCCTTCCCTTTGGCAAGTTGTGCCAATGAAATAACATTGTTGTGACTCATTGAATTCCTTTCTTCCAACTGTGCCTGCCCTACTTGTACAACATCGTAAGGGCCTAACTCATAACACTGCATGAGTCTGTCTCTGGTCTCAAATTTTGGCTCTCATATGTCAATTTTGAGGATGCTGCTGACCTGGAAACTTTATAATCAGAACAAGCAGTTCATAGAGTCCTTGCTATCATTCTCCTCTGTTTGTCTTAACTGAGCATTATTCAACCTCATTCAGTCCAGTACTAGAGATGTACACAGCAAATATTTTCATATTTATTTTATTCTAGGTCCTTTTTTGCAGAGTACTTCTTTCTTTTTGTGTATGTTTTTCATGCACTGGTGCTTTAGCTGTACATAAAAAAGAAAGCATATTTCAGGTTATTTCATTTTGGGTTTTCTATTCCTATTTTCCAGCACTCTAAAAGCCCTAAAGAACTCTTTAAAACTACTTCAAAAAAGTAGAGGCAAGGCAACAGAGAACCAATGTACTTCAAAAGCAGGTTGTAGTACAGCTAACAACAATAATCACTGAACAAAATAGTCTCAACCCCCACCAAAATATACTGCTTTAACAGAATACACGACAAATTAAATAAAGAATAATTTTAAAATAATACAGTAAAAAAGGGAACATGCTCTTTGTTGCCTTCTCTTCTCTTTTTGAGTCCAACAGGCAGACCAGGCAACAGCAAAAATAATCCAAGAAAAGAAAAGATCAAAGACGGTGAAAAATCCCCAAAGAAATCAGGGAGCAGAAATAATAATAATGAAAATAATCCCAAGGAGGCATACTACCACAATAGAGCTACCTGGGAATAGCAGCAAAACAGATAATAGAGGAGCAAATGCAAGCAATAAAGAAATAATAATTCCAATATAAATAATATGGAACACAATAATATAGCAGGAATCAAATATATTTCTGGACAACTGGATTCCATGAGAAAACACAAATACTCACCAGCACTATAAAACACCTTCTCACTGGTGTTCAGAAGGTACCTAATGAATAGTAATACAGTTTGGTGATACTGTAAGTGGTATCCCTGTGATGGTCTGCCTGTGATAACCTTCCAGCTAACTCTAAACTATCTAGTTTTTGCTTTGAGAACAAAACATTTACCAGATATTTATGGCTTATTTACTATTTCAGTGTTATCAAGTAGATATCAGACCAGCAGAAATTCTTTCTGTTATGTTCAAATCTGTTCCTTTCAATTGGAGAGGCTGCATTTTGTCTTTCCTTGCCTATTACAATTGAATTTGCCAAGGGAATGGCCAAGATCCTTTTAGTGGTGGCAAGTCGGCGACTACTCTGCAGAGCACTCTAGAGAGATAGCTACCTGATATACTGATGGGAAAAAAAGTTTTAATACAAGAAGACAGTTCCTAGCCATTAAGCTGTTAATTTTATTGAAATTCACTGAGCTGTTGGATTGTATTTTGAATCCGTAAGGTTTGATGGTGGTGGATGCATTTTTCCAAGCTTGTGTTTAGGGTGCTCATTGTTCTGTATTGATCATCACAATTTTTTTATGATTGTTTTATAGATTCTATTCTCACTGATGATTTATAGTGCCATAGGCAACACTGAGGCAAGGTAAACTTTTGGAAATATCCTTTTTCTCCCTGAGGCATAGCCAATATTTGGGGCATTTTATCAATGTGACAGTAAAGTGGACGATGTGACCTGGTTTCTAAAAGCAGTAGCAACAGTCCATCCCATTTCCCTCTGTTGTATTTTGCTAAATTAACCCACTTACATCGTTATAATCACAGGGAGTCATTAGTGGTACTAAAGAGATTGCCTTACATGCACATTAGATACTGTCTTACAGAAGCTTTTATCTTCTGTTGATGTAGGGAGAAATATAGTAATGGAGGGCAAAACAATGAAAACAAAAGCAAATAGGTTTCTTTTGTGTTATGACAAATTAAAGGGGCTGATACACAGCCTTTTGGAGTCTGTGGAGAAAACCCTGAGCAGGCATTAAATAAGTCTGTTTGAAAACCATGGAGCACTTCTGACTGGCTTTTCTGGTGAGTCCATCAGCTTGGGATTCTAAGAAAAAGAGGGAGGCTGGCCCCTATAGGGTTGTTAACCCAATTGCCTTGTGCAAAGGATTCTTGGAGACCGAGAGGTGAGCAAAAATCACCTTGGTATGTGTGTCATGCAATGTCAGTGTATCAGAAAGACAGGACTGAGGAGAAGGGACTAGGGAGAGAGTTTGTGGATGATCAACATGTGGACTTTCCAATAAGGAAAAGAGTGCCAGAGCATGTCTTGTGAGCCTTCTTGTTGTGCAAGCCATAGAAAGCCTAAATGGGGTGGGGGTTGGAAACCCTCCTTGTGGTCTGGTCCCCACAGTAGCATAGGGCCTGGGGAGCAAAAACATCTGTCAGGTATGCTGTACATAAAGCCACATAGGATATAAGTCCTAGTGAGAAAAAAAGGAACCACTGCAGTTCCTGGGTACGTGGTGACACCTACCACATGACAAAAATTGAGGATTGCCCTCATTCTGGATTGGCATATAATACCTAGTTCTCCATGGGTTGCTGAGATTCTGGACACATTTGCTCATATGCTCCCTGTTACCATTTCTACAGCCAGCTGACACAAAAGCAGTTCTGCTTCTGCTCCAAACCTTTCTGTGTTCATCACAAGAGATTGTCCCCCTAGTCTACATTTTTGGCCCTGAAATATCAAGGGGTAGAACACTGCTGACTTCTTATTGTCAGCTTTATGAGGTATTGTCCTTTTATATGCCTTATTGCAAATTTATTCATGTATCTTTATATAAGTTGTCCAAGAAGGCCTTGCATCCTGAAAAATGGGAACTATATATACTAGCTATATCTATGTTTGAAATATGTAGCTATATCTATTTTTTTTATAACTATGTTTGAGATACATGCTATATATGTTAGAGCTAAATAAACAAAGCATAAAGGCAGTAGTTGTTCATTTTTAAAAATGTCACATGTGAGCCAGACTTTGGACACTAACAAGCAACCTCGGGTTCTCTGAGCTTACTTCCTGCTGCTCACATACTAACTTATCATCGAAATGGTTCTATTTCATTTTGTGGTTGAATTTATTCCATTGCCTCATTTGGATGTGAAAATGGGACACAGCTGCAGGTGTCATCCCTCTCTGTGTTCAAACTGCACAACTAAAATGGTTGGGAAGCAACAGGTTGAATAAATAAGAACTTGTTTTGTCAGCACACATACAAAAAAACATGAGCGGAGAAGGTGGAATAGATTTTAAGTGCTACTTATGGCTAAGTAATAAAGATTTGAAGGCCTATATTTTACAGACAGTGATAAAACCTAGCCATAGTGAACATCAAGCAGAAAGTACATGGATATATGTATCATAACAGAAATGTGTGTTGTATAGAGGGATAAAGGTCAGTTTAAATTAACCAACTGGCATATATTCTCTAAGGCAAAGAATTATGCCTAACCCCTCCTAGACCACAGCATCAGCAGCCTGGCTCCAGATGTTCTGTCTCAGCATGCAACTACTGTGGGCCTTAAAGACAAGCAGGTGTTTCTCAGATGGATGGGTTTATATAGTTCAGAGAGGGCAACACGTTTGGCCTGGGAGCGTCCTGAGGTGAGTTCAGGTGGATTTGTTACTTTCACCAATAGATTTGCAGACTTCAGTTCCAGGCAATGTTATGTTAGGATTGGGCCCTCAATTGCAGTGGGTGTTGGCCAACCCTGGCCCATTGGCGTTACAAAGAATGGTGGGATCAAGATTTGACAGTAAAATAGTACAGTACAATCAGGTTTTGATCACAGAAGGCTTAGGATGGGAGTATTCATTACCAGATTGATGGGCTCTCTACATCACAGCTTTCTGTTCTAACCTAGGGGAATGAGTCTTCTAGGAAATCCTTAGAGGTTACAATTCTGTCTGCCTGAATACCAGCTGCTAGGAGCTCTCCAAGGCATCTTGCTGTTTAGGACAGGTAGCTACAGTTCCTCAAGCCTTCCCCCCCCCCCCCCCCAGTTTAACTGGCAGGAAGAGAAGATCATTCCATAGTTCCACTCACAAAATAGACAACTATCAGAACTCAGCTTCGCATTCCTCAAAAACTGACTGTGGAAAGTTGGAGGCCTTTCCAAATAGTATGACTAGTGGTATAGAGGGTTTCAAGGTGAGTTAGTAAAAATTAAACTCTTCCTCTATTGTCTGCAGAAACTTCAGTCAATCCAAGCTCTAATTCTAATATATTGATTGATTAGTCTATTAAATTCATGTTGAAGCCTCCTTTAAAGGAGTAGCCGTCACAGAGTGGAACATAATAAAAGAAACAACACAAAATGATAAAAACTCATAAGAACAGCAATTACAAATAAAAACTGAAACCCAAATATAGATTTATGAGAAGACCAGTGAGAACATGTACATCTTTAGACTTATGAACATGATAGGCTCTTTCCTTTGTTCCTACTAACTTACCTGTTCATGGCATACTATGGCACATGCTATTAGCTGTCTTTTTTCTGAACTTCTGAAGGCTAGACATTTACTCACTACAATATGTAAATTCAAGGCTAGATTAAATTATTTAAGAATGCAAATAGTCTTTCTCATTCATCCACTGTTTCCATTATGATGAGTGTGATAAATTTCTTGGAATCTACTGGTAAACAAATGTAGATGCATCTGCTACTAATAAACTGTAATGATTTAGTGCAGTTTAATAGCCATGTTGGTTGTTCTCAAGCTAGCAGTTTAAAAGCAACCAATGTGACAAAGAAAGTATGTTCAATCAATACCATCACAGATTTAGTCTGATTTCAAGACAGTGCCTGCTGGATTAAGCATGTGCTTCCTTGCCTCTGCCTTGCAGCAAACTATTTTGTTTTATGATAGATAGCCCTTCATCAAGTAATTATTCTCCACAGTTTCTGAATTATTTGATGTACTCTGATTTCAAACACATGGTCAATCATTGCTGATTTCACCAATAGTGTAAGCCAAAGAAAATATTGTCTTTGTGGGAAAACTTGATGTGATTAACCAGATATACCAAATATCCTGTTATATGGAGGTGTTCATTAAAATACTGTTTACTCTGTGAATCAACAGTTCTGTCTTAAAATGAAATTGAATTTTCCAAGGGGTGGGATACTATGCCTAGTTTTATAATTAGGATATCAGTTTCAACAGATTGTGTGGAGGGTATGGCGGTTGTTACCATCATGTCTACTAGAGACTAGCTGCTTGAAGACCACATAGACGGACGGCCCTGCGTGCTTGGAGGTGGGAATCTTGAGAACTTTGAGGTTTGCCAGAAATGAAAGATAAGACCATAAGAAGCTATGCTATAGTGGCTTAAATCCTCCATAAGTTACACTATATAAGGATAAGAGGTAACTTGATGACATGGTGGTAAGCAGAACTCTAGTAGGTAGTGACCAGGTTCTACATGAGTTCTTGATTTCAAATGGATTGTAGGCACATGCTGGATTATAGGAAAGCCAGGACAATGATAAGTAAGCCCCATGACAGAAGATCCTAACAAGAAGAGGTGTACAAGATGGTTGGAGTCTCTTAAAAAGGAAATTCTAAAGGCACAAGCACACATAATATGAAAAAAGTAAACAGGTGGAAGACAGAAAAAAAGACCAACATGGCTTTACAAAAAACTCAGAGAGGACCTGATTTTCTTTTTTAAAGGACACACGTAAGAAGTGGAAGGAAGGCCAGGCCACAAAGAAAAAGTACTGACAGGTAGCAAAACAATGTAGGGCTGATATTAGGAAGGCAAAAGCTGAGAATGAGCTGAGGTTAGCAAAAAGCAAAGAAAAATAGTTCTTCAGGCTTCCCCCCACACAAAAGCAATCAAAAAGCATTCTTCAGGTACGTGCATAGCAAAAGATAGAGAAAAGAAATAGTAGCTTAGTTATTTGGCAAGGATAGAAAAATAGGAACAAGATGACAAAGAAAAAGCAGAAGTGCTCAATTCTTACTTTAGCTCAGTTTCCCCCAAAAGACAGTCTATGACCCTGCAGGGAAACATAAAGTACAAGTGGAGGGACAGAAGTGCAACTTGACACTGATAAACAAATACTCAAAGAATGCCTTATTACTTTGAATGAGGTCAAATCTGCATCAGAGAGTATTGAAGGAACTGGCTGAAGAACTCTCTGAACCACTGTCTATTATTTTCTCGAAATCATGAAAGTGTCAGATGATTGGAGGAGGACTAACTTTGTTCCTAAAAAGGGACGTGGTGGCGCTGTGGGTTAAACCGCAGAAGCCTCTGTGCTGCAGGGTCAGAAGACCAGCAGTCGTAAGATCGAATCCACACGACGGAGTGAGCTCCCGTCGCTTGTCCCATCTCCTGCCAACCTAGCAGTTCGAAAGCATGCAAATGCAAGTCGATAAATAGGTACCACCTCGGTGGGAAGGTAACGACGTTCCGTGTCTAGTCGCGCTGGCCACGTGACCACAGAAACTGTCTTCGGACAAAACACTGGCTCTATGGCTTGGAAACGGGGATGAGCACGGACACGACTGGTCTAAATGTCAAGGGGAACCTTTACCTTTACCTAGCTTTGTTCCTATCATTTAAAAAAGGGCAAAAACAAGGATCCTGGGAACTACAGACCAATCAGCCTGACATCAATCCTAGGGAAAATTATAGAGCTGATTATAAAGTGGTCACTCTGCAAGCACCTTGCAGTATCAAGCAGAATGTCAAGAAAAAAACTGCCATGCTAATCATATCTCATGTTTTGATCAGGTAACCCCCAGGGTGGACACTGGGAATGCTGTAGCCATAATATATATATTGACTTCAGTAAAACTTTTGACAAAGTGCCCCATAATATTCTGATTAGCAAGCTAACTAGGTGTGGACTGGATAGAATGATCAGGTGGATACACAGTGGGTTATAGAACTTACTTGAAGAATGATTATCAATGGCTCCTTTTCAAACTGGGAGGAAATAATAAGTGGGGTACTACAAAGTTCAGTGCTACACCCAGTGCTATTCAACATTTTAATTAATAATTTGGATGAGGGAGTGCAGGGAATGCTTATCACATTTATGGATGATATAAATTGAGTGAAATAGCTAATATCCTGAAAGTCAGAAGCAAAATTCAAGAAAATCTTGATAGGCTCAAGCAATCAGCTGAAAGGAACAAAATAAAAATTAGCAGGGATAAGTGCAAAGTTCTACACCTAGGAAAATGAAACCAAATGTGCAGATACAAGATGAGGGATACATGGCTCAATAATACTACATGCTGCTACTTGGAATTATTGTAGTTCACAAGTTGAATGTGAGCCAACAGTGTGATGCAGCTGCAAAAAAAAATATGCAAATGCTATTTTAGGCTGCATTAACAGAAGTAGAGTTTTCAAATCTCATGAAGTAATAGTTCCTTTTTAACCGGCAGGAGGTTGGACTCAATGGCCTTATAGGCCCCTTCCAACTCCATTATTCTCTAACTCTATGACTCTGTGCATTTCACAGTGACAACAGCTAGCATTAGTTTTAAAAGCTCGCTGATGTTTCTGCTTCTAACTAAAGGAAATATACATGTTTAATTGTCTTGTACTTTTGTTTCTGTCTTAAAGGCTCAGTAATGTAGAATATTAAAATAGTTTTCTTTGCCAAAATCTCACAGTACAAAGCATAGACCCCTGATCTCTAAGCCTTTCACTGTTACTTAGCATACTTTCAGATGGAATTAATGCCTCTTCAGAATAAAACCTAGTGACCGTAAATAATCAGTACTTGTTCTATTCTACCCGTGGCTTCATCTGGGTCACTGGGTTGGCATGGGCAATCCAGCTGTCTTTGAATTCCAGCCAGGTCATTTGAATCCCTTTTGATATGGATGACAAAAAATACCATAGGTTTCACTAATGCTGGTTGTGGAATTCATCCAGCACAAAGACTAAGTATTACTTTCATATTTGTCCATTACTTCCATAAAAACCTTGTGCCATTTAAAATGAAGTACAGCTGGCCAAGACATCCCAGTGTTAGGAGCTTAATGACTTCTGCTTGAGGGTGGCTTAATTGAGGGTACAAATGGCTAGGAACCAAATTTTCCATAATGATCCCGTGTTCAAGGGAAGCAAACATAACTTGTTAACAATACATAATTAAATATCATTAAGTGGAGCATTTGACAGCAAAGTCCTTTCCTTCAATCAATTTATTCACTTGGCTGGATTTAATCTTCTTCCTCTTCCCATTCTTTCAGCTCCAGTTAATTAATGCATGGCACACTATGTTCTCACAACCTGGGAGCTGTCAAACCAAGTTGTTTACTATTGTTCAAGCTGAGCATTTGCCTTTAAGGGGAAGAGGACTTAAGGACAACCTAATATTCCTTCTTCTGCTTAGAATACAGATGAACCAGGCTAAAGTTTCCATGCAGACAGAGTATGCTTACTTGAACTCACAGAGAAATGTTGAAACCCTGACACACATGGATGCATGTAGAAAAGAGGCAGAAGGAGGTGTCCAAATCACTGTCATTAAATTACCACACAAGTATCTTGGTACTTATAAGACATGTTTCTTCTATTGGTATACAGTGAAGCATAATATATTTTAATATAAATTATGCCCTTCCCATGGGTAAACCTATTACAATAACCCTGGGGATGATAGAAGGTATCAGTTGATGAGGCATAACTGAAGCTGTAACAAGAAGCACTTCAAAGTACCTGTTTTGTATTCAGAAACTATTTAGAAAGAAAATAAGGACATGTCCCCAGACAAGGCCTCCAGAAACCACACAAACTAACAAATCCCCTCAGAGACAATGTATCACAGAATGTGTTTTTTTTTCCTCATTGGCAATTTTGATGGTTCCCAGACACTATTACATATTTCAGAATACTGCTTTCCAGGGGTATTTCACATAAAATTGCATTAAACCTTAATAAACCAGTTTCTGATGTATCCTTGGATTTGGATGGATGGGCATCTTTAAATTTGCCCATTAGTAGTAAGATAAACACACTTAAAACAGATACCACACTTTGAATTATATATGTTATTCATGTGTGTATGTGTGTTATGTGCCATCGAGTTGGAATCGACTTATAGTGACCTTAATAGGGCTTTCAAGGAAAGTGGGGTATTTAAGGAGTGGTTTTTCCAGTTCCACTCCCCCAGTGAGTTTCCATAGCCAGGTGGGGATCTGGACCCTGTCCTCCAGAGTCCCAGTCCATCACTCTGTCCTCTGTACCACTGTATTCCCAGTATGGCCCAGATTACATGTTTTTCATGTAATCCTTTATATACTGAGCAGATACTTCCATAAAATCAATACTATACTTTTGGAAATTTATGTGGGGTTCCACAGAACTTTGAATTACTCTGAAGAAAATGCAGCTTTCATTCAGTGAAGGTGGATTTGGCTTTTCTGATCCCAATTTGTATCATCAGACATATATGCTAACCTGTACTAATTATTGGAAATCCATCCTTTTGGAGGCCTCCTTTCCGGTGCCCCCTCTTCAGGAAAATGGTTTTGGAGTCCACATATGTTAAAATAGGCTTTATTCCCCCAAAGATCTCTGCAGCAAGAGAATCATGGTGTGTATTGGTGTTACAACTTCAATTTAACCCACTTTCACATGATAAATTAACATTATGGGGTAACCCATATTTAAACATTGGAAAGAAGTCCTTTCTACAGGTGTGGACAGATAGATCAATTTTAACGCTAGACCAATATGGATATGATTATGAATTGTTGCCATTTTCTAGCTTGGACGCTAAGTATGACCAGCCACCCTCAGCCGAATGGCAGTAGTTACAACTGCAGCACTTCCTGGTATCTAAATCCAGTCCAGCAGTAGTGAGCAACTTTGAGTCTCCTATGTTCTTAGAAATGCTTTTTAAGTCAGTTCAGGAAAAGAAATCCACATTATTTGGCTCTGAATATCTGCTGTCAGATAATAAATATGATACACAAGGTCTTAGAGATGTGTGGAATAGAGAAATAGTTTGTGTTACCCATGGAAGGCTGTGATGTTCATAGATATTAAAGTATGCCTTATCCAGCAAAAAATCATGCTTAGAATATACTGGACAATACAATGTCTCTTAAGGACATATGGGAAACATTATTATTGTGTTTTTAGTCATACTGTATTCTCAATTGCTTTTCTTTTCTTTTTTGATATAACATATAACATACAACATATAACATATATGTTTTTTATATATGTATTATTCATAAATTCCTTGTAGCCATTATGAGAGCAATAACTGGATGTGGGATAATGAAATTTCACCTAAAATTAAACTTGAAGAACTTTTGGTGCATTCTGCTGTGGTAAAACATCTGTAGGCATTTGAAGGGAAATTTAAAGGGCTTTGAGAAGATCAAGAAAATATTTTGGGCAGGAGGCAACTGCATTGTCCGCTGTTGCGGCTAAATATCACCATATTGAAAACTGAGGCAAAGTTGGAGAGCTCATCTCAGGCAAAATATAAGTTAAAGGGAATGATTAGCAGATTTTGTGAAAGTGATTTGCATATCTCTGGTCTTTAGATGAGCATAGTGCAGAAAAATTATAAATAAATGTCCCCCAAAAATTTAATGACAGAGGTCATGACAGACGTCTGCCAGCTGTTAACTTGTGTTCTCCCTTTTCCCCACCATCAAGGTTCCTGGTCTTTCTGTCTCCACAACTGTCCCTCACTTGATGAAGCCCAGTCCCAGCCCTGCCCCTTTGCATTGCCCTCCCCATCTTCACTTAAAGCACAAAAGGTGGGAGGGGAGAAAAAGAGGATGGAACTAATCTTTAAATGATTAGAAACTGCAAGTGAATTAACAAGCAGTTGGGGCGGAGAGTGGAGGGGCATTGTGAAAGAGGGCAGGACTGAGGTGTTTTCAGTAGCTGTGAAGAAAGGGTCATACAAATAGCACTTGGTTTAAATTCCTTCTTGTGCACAACTGTCCTTTTTTGCATCTGGCCACGCGAGCAGCCAGGAAAGGAAGGACAATCACTCCTCACAGGCCTTAGAAGATATGGGGCTGCTAACTGTATCCTTTCCAGCACTCTGTCCCGATTGTCCTTCAGGTTTAGCTGCCAATTTCACAGACAAGTTATGATTCCCCCACAGGTTTCCGCAGGCAGTCTGATACTGTAAAGGATACGACATTGACCCTATGCTGCTTCCAGCAGGAACCCAATCTCAGTCCACTGCAGGAAAAACAGCCTCAAGCTTTGTACAAAGAACCTGGAAACCAATCTTGAATCCTCTCCCAAAGTGGTGCCTGTCAGATGTGTTGGACTACAACCCCTATCAGCCCCAGCCAACTGGTCAAAACTGCTTAGTCCCCATCCTTAAAATAACAGTACTTCTGTGCTCTTGTTACCCATGCAGCGAATGATACAAAGAAGGTGAGAGAATGTCTTAAGTTATTAACTATAACCTCAATTGTATGTAAACAAAAATCAATTATCTTTCTCGATGTTATCCCAGTATGGATGGCTAGTGATGTACCTGCAAAGGATACTGGCAAAATGATATGGGATAAAAGCAAGACTCTCAGATAAGAGATATCAGGCATCAGAAAGAAGCAAGCCAGGTTGGAGAGCAGAGAGGAAAGGGAACAGGCTGCGTCAAAACTGAAAGGGGATCCCAGGGAGCACCTCCGATGAGCTGCCTCTGCTCCTACTTAATAATTGTGTGCTGCTAAGTCTATTCCAACTTATGGTGATCCTTTCCAGGGTTTTCTAGGTAGAGAATACAGAGAAGTAGTTTACCGTTCCCTTCTTCTGGGAGTGCCCTGGGATTGTGCAGCTTGCCCCTGACTACACAGGCTGGCTCTTCTGGGATGCACAGGGGAGAACTAACCTTTAAATGATTAAAAACTGCAGGTGAATTAACAAGTATCAAACTCCCAAACTCTGTCTCCGCAGCAATATAACTAAGACACTGAGCTATCCAGCCAGTTCTGCTTCTCCGCTTTTCCTGTGCTTTCATCTCCTCTGTGCTATGAAAGCTACACCTCATCTCTTGAAATCATGCTTGTTAAAAGCAAGGAATCCACACTAGGAAGAAAAGAGGATTGCTTTGCTCACTACAAGGGTACAGAACCCTCCAGTTGTGGTGCTTTTTTGTTCCCAGAGTCCTGGCCCAGCATGTCCAATAGTAAGAGACCGGGAATGTTGTAGTATCAAACATCAGGCTTTTCCTATGTGCTTATGAACACAGTGTAGAAATAAATAGGATACTCAGTATTACCATTGTATAAGCAAGCTTAGCACTGCATAATAAAGCTATGGTGCACTATGAAGATTTCCTAAGAATAAACCTAATGAAACTCACTGGGGCTTATTTTTCAACAGCATGCTCAAGATTTCACAGGAGGTTGCAACACCAAAGAATACAGCCAATCATCTTAGGTATAGACGTGGGGGAGCTCAGAAGATTCCACATACACTTTGCTTGTAATATGTTGCACAACAATATTGCTTGGTAATTAAAAGAAAATAGTCGAAAAGATGTTGTGTGCCACCAAATCACTTCTGACAGAGTGTATATTATATGAACGAGTAATTTACAATGTGTAAGTTACAGGTCTGCTCAGGTTTTACAACAGCTCTGCTCAGGTTTTACAAACTAACAATTGTGGCTTCTTTTATTGAGTCAATCTATCCTCCTACTGCCCCACATTTCCCCTGGCAATACTGTGTTTTCTGTTAAGTTTCATCTTCTCATTATGTGTCTGAGGTAGAATAGACTCAGTTTACTCATTTTTGCTCCAGTACGAGTTGAGGCTTGATTTGATTGAGCACTCACTTATCTGCCTTTTTTGACGGTCTGTAATATCTATATCCATATCACATATATTTATTTATTTATTTATTTAAAATATTTTTACCTCACCTTTCTCCTTGAAAAGGACTCAAGTCATCTTACAACAATGAAAGACAATATTTAAAGTTGAAAACAATGAGTATACAACGGTGGTTAATATCATTAAAAGACGGTATTTAAAATTAAACAATGAATAAGGAGGCATCTTATATCGTTAACAGGCAATATTAAGGCAATATTAAGGCAAAGATCAACAGTATACAAACATTTAAAAAAATGTCACTCTGAGAAATGGAAAACACAGAAATGAAAAACACAAGTAGTACTAAAAATCCAGTCAAGGCAGTAATGCATAGCAATCTATCTAAAAATCACACACGGGTAGCTGGTAACTGAGGGAAGGCTTGTCTGGAAAGAAAGTTCTTTTCAAGAACAGCAAAGATGGGGCCAGTCTGGCTTCCTGTGGGTGGGAGTTCCAAAGTTTGGGAGCAGCAACAGAGAACGCCCTCTCCTGTGTCATTTTAAATTAGTAGTCCCCCCCCCCCCCCCGGTCTGCTTTCTTCACTGTGTCTAAAACACAGTAATCAGTAATAGTATGGATGACCTTGATGCTGGTTTCTAGTGACACATCCTTACACTTAAGGATTTTTTCTAGTTCCTTCACAGCTGCCCCTCCCAGTCCCAGCTTCTTTCTGATTTCTTGGCTGCAGGCTCCATTTGAATTGATGATTAAACCAATGTAAAAGTGCTGTTTAGAAAAAGCAAAACATGGAGCATGGTATTGCATGAAAGTGGTTTTTTCTTTACATAACTTCTTTTTGAAGTTGTTGATGTCTGAGGGTAGCAATTGGGTTGGGTCATTGAAGAAGTTAAAAAGTGATTTTTCCCCCTTGAGGCCTAGTGCTACAATTACATTTCAGATCTATATCAACACAAACATTTAAAATAAACAAAAACAGTAGTGTGTGTCTGTGTTTAATACTTTTTACACACAAACACATTCCCTCACTGCCCTCTCTCCTTTCTGAGCACATACCGGCTATGGGCAGCCCCACGGCACCCAGAAATACTTGCAGGCTGTTGGAAGGAGGGGTAAAAAAAACTCTGCAGAAACAAGCAGAGTGAAAAGGAGCAGTTTGGAGTGTATTAAAGCTAAAGACTGAGCCATCAGCACGGAGGCCTCTGTTAGCAACACGGCTCACTACCTTTCTAGGTCATAGTGCATTGCACTGTTGTGGGTAGGATTATATTTCTACTTAAAGTATCATATTTTTGTGTAGTTATGACTACTTCCATATATTAGTTAAAATTGGTGTATGCTAACTAACAACCGTGGCTTCCTTCATTGAGTCAATCTATCTCATGTTAGGTCTTCTATTGCCCACATTTGCCCCAACAATATTTTTTCCCCTGATAAGTTCTGTCTTCTCATTATATGTCCACAGTACGATAGCCTCAGTCTATGATTTTTTGCTCGAATGAGAGTTCAGGTTTGACTTGCATGGAAAAGTAATGCAAAAATGCCTTCCTTTGTGGCATGATCTCCTTTTGGCAATCCTTGTCATAGAATAATGAAGTTGGAAAGAGCACAGAGTCCAACCCCCTGCTCAGTGCAGGGATCCAAATCAAAGTAAATCTGACAGATGGTTGTCCAGTTTTCTCTTGGAAGGATAGCAGGAAAAGAGGAAAACCAAATACGAGATTGACTGATTTCTTAAAGGAAGCCACAGGCTTGAGCCTACAAGAGCTGAGCAGGGCTGTAGAGGCCAAGACATTTTGGAGATTGTTCATTCATAGAATACCCATAAATTGGAGGTGACTTGATGGCACATAAGAACAACAAGAAAGATTTCCCTTCTTAAAAAGGGAATATGCTCCAAATAAAGTTAACATATTTCAAATCACATTGTTGTTATGTGTGATTACAATGAAACTAAAAAAAACTATGGTTTTTGCACTGAAATTGATGGAACTTAAAAGTACAATGGAATTGGATTATGTCTACTGGGAATTAGCAAAGGCTAATGAACGAATATACAGACAAACAAATACATGATAATGTCTTCAGTTCAAGCAAAATGGTCTTAAATGTGTTCAGTTGTGGTTGGATGTAGACACCAAGAAAAAAATTATTATTAAACCAAAAGTACACAGCACAATTTAGATAGTATATTTTCTAGTTTAGATAACACCTCAATATTTCATTTTGTGTAGCACTGTTTCTGCATTGGCACTGATTATTATTAAGTTTTATTCCTTTCCTATTTTGCATGGTGGAATGACTTCTTGCAATCCAGTTTAGATTATGTTCTTTTGATAGAATTCCTAGAATCACATCTTTCCAATTGCATTTAATAGCAGTTTTTCTCCCCTCGGGAGTAAGATTATGCAATGTGCTTCAGAAGCCACATGGCATTCTGCAGGAGCTTGTTTATTCATACGGCAATAACCCAAACAGGTTTTATTGTCAACTGCTGCATAAAATTCAGATGTGGTGCCTCTGCAAATTCTCTTTTTGTATGGGGAATGAAAATGAGTCTTGCTGAAAGATCATGACTCACTGGAAGTGGTAATTATGCTCCTCCTGACAAGCTAGTGTTAAAAATATGCTCCACTCCCTAAATGTACATAATTTTCATTTTTCCTCTCATTGTTGGAACAAAATATTTCAGTACATGGAAAGGAAATGATGAAATCACATGTCTGCTGAATCTGCAGATGCTGAGAAAATTCATAAGGCTTCGGCTTTTCCATTGACCAGAGTACATTTATACAGATAACAACTATCACATTCAGGCTACACATCTGAAAGAACCCATTCCATTTATTATTGCCTTTTCTCATATCGTAGCATTGCAGTACATCAGGTTTTAGAATGATGTGACACAATATACACATTTCTGCGCCTCATCAGAATTTTTGCAGATCCATTAAGAAAGGTTATTGGGAAAAAGAAAAATCCATGCTTAGCTTGATTCATTGGCTTTTCACTCCCCACTCTGCTCAGGTTATTTGCAGCCCATAATACTTCTAAATCTTCTACTATTCCATTCTCTGCATATCTTCCGTGAGCTGTAATGTCAAAAACCTTTAGTCTTCTAATGCAGCAATTTGAACCTGGATAGTACTTCTAGTTAATGAAGCAATTTTGTCAACCTTAATGTTGTTCCCAATAGATTTGGGAAATGACTTTTCAGTATCTCGTCCTATATTATTTAGATACATTTGCATGTCCCCAGAAGCATCAGGAGAGAAAAGCAGAAAGCATTCTAGACCACATGCACCCTGAGCCACCCAACCCATTCTTTTTCTATTTTCCAAATCAGAAGCTAGTTCTTTCCATCTAGAAAAGAATATCTCCTGCAGAGAGGAATGAGTAAGATTTTTATCTCTGTGTAGTCACACCCTAAGATGTGTGACTATCTAATATGTTTCTTAGTGGGCGCACATAATTCTTTTTTCTTCCAGTGTCACCTGATTTCCCCCCAGTATGCAACTCTGAAGGAATTTCCAAAATGTATAACCTATGCACATATACACATCTGAATTATAGTTGTATGTGTGTTTGTGGATAGACTTTGTGTAGTAATATACATGTATATGCATATGCAAGCATTTGGCTGGAGAAAGAGGTTTCACTGAGCCAAGGCATTTGAAGGTAGACTGACAATGGATCATTGCCCATGATTTATACATTCCTACCCTTTGTCCCACAATAATCTCTGGTCAAAATTTTTTTCCAGGAGGTTCAAAGCACCTGAAAACTATTCAAAATCTATTTATCCGAGATGAGAGTGGCAGGGTCAGGCTTATAAACAGCAGATACTGGCCAGTGAGGCAGTAGCAGTAGCTTTCCTGCCATTCCCTCTGTATCCAATAAACTGGTTTACCATTCACGCAGTAGGCCACCCTGCCGTTTCTCAGATTAGCATGGAAGATGCTATTCTGTCACCAGTATTTCAGTAAGAGTCATCTGTTCACCAGATCAGCTTCAGTATTTGGATGGAATTGGAAGGAAGAACCCATTTTGGTTTTTTGCCTCTGGAAGGTCTTTGTCTCCCCTCTGGATAATGGGATGGGCTTTCTTCTAGTACATGAGCCTGCCTCAGTGCTAGGATCACTATCTGAGAACCTGCTTCATTCCTTCTGTCCTCCAAAGTGAAGTGGAGAGTGGCAATTAGTAAGAAGATCTTTGTAGAATCCATTGCCTTGAAGCCTTCCATGGTGTCAAACCTGAGGTCAAGATTTCTCTGCCAAGTGAAGACCTTTTTATTTGCTTGGGCTTTTCAGTATGCAGTCTAAATTGATATGATTATGTTCGTTTGTTTATAATTTATTTCTCTATCTTGTGTCCTGCCTTGCCACCCTAAAACAGTTGTCAAATCATTTTATCAAATCTGCTACATCTGAAGAAAATTTTGTTGTTATGTGCTATCAAGTCACCTCCAACTTATGAATGTTATGATCTCAAATGAATGAGCGACCCCCTGAATAAGCAATCTCCAAAATGTCCTGTCCTCAACTATTCTGCTCAAGCCCATGGGTTCCTTTAGGGAGTTACTCCATCTCGCATTTGGTCTTCCTCTTTTCCTGCTGCCTTTCACTTTCTTTTCATTATTTTATTTTTCCATAGAATCCTGCCTTCTCATGGTGTGCACAATATAAGACAGCCTCCGTTTCAACATTTTTGCCTCCAGAGATAGTTCAGGTTTGATTTGCTCTAGGACCCACTTGTTCATCTTTCTGGCAGTCCAGTGTATCCACAAAGCTCTCCTCCAGCACCACAGTTCAAATGAATCTTTTTTTTTCCTGTCAGCTTTCTTTGCTGTCCAGCTTTCTTGGTTTAACTGTTTTCTCTTTTTTTGAAAATTTATTTAAGGTATTGAGTTCTAAGATCCAGTGAGGGAAGATTTGCTCACATGATACTCTCACCAGGAGAAATGGGGAGCTGACATTTTCTTTCCTTTCACAGTCACGTCCCCCTATTTCCAATCAGATCTGGAGGACTGAGAGGTCCTGAAGGACAATGTAGGTTCTATTGACTTCAGGTTGAATTGTAGGGGTGGGCTTAGGACACAGGGATAAAAACTGCTTTCTTCCCATTGTTACTAGCAGAAAGCCTTTTTTGTTCTATTGAGCATAATCCTTTTAAGCAATGAGGAGCACAGTGCCTCTTGGGCATAACATGCAATATCTGGCTTGCAGCAGCACAAGCCAGACAGAGACTATCCTACTGAAAGCAACATGGTGTCTGTCATACACAATGGGAACACCTTCTTGTGCAAATGCCAGAGAAAGAACAACCACACATGTCACTGACCATTGCACATACAACAAAGCCAAAGAGGATCCTGCCCATTAATTTTGTTGTATTCCAGCCTGATGAGAAGTGCAGGCACAAACAGGTTTGGAATAAATAAATTGTACTCTCATCAACTGAAGTGAGACACCACCGATCATTTTTCTCTTACTCTGAATGTTACCATTTGTTAGGCCTGCATTAGCCTTCACCAACCAACTGGCTGTTTACTCAGCATAACTTTCTTTTTTTCTATGACTGGGCAGAAAGAACACCTTGTTCTTTTTTCCCCCCATTTAAATGGCAAACTGAAATTCCCACAGGCCAGGTCCCAAATTTTTGTTGTTTAGTCGTTAAGTTGTGTCCAACTCTTCGTGACCCCATGGACCAGAGCATGCCAGGCCCTCCTGTCTTCCACTGCCTCCTGGAGTTTGGTCAGGTCCCAAATATATCTTTCTAATCTTGAAAAGCATTGGTTTAGCAGCCACAAACAGGAGGCACAGGAGTCCTTAGAATGGGTGAGCTTAATATATGCCTTCAGCTGGACAATGGCAGTTTTCAGACCCTGGCACATTTATTTGGTCCATGCACGGACTGCATGTCACATTTCCCCATTTGACTTTCTTTAACATAATTAGCGGTCCCCCCCCCCCCCCAATTTGGTTGGAAAAGCAGATGCACTGTTGTATTCTTCAACTTGCATCTGGAAAGAGATGAACAATGGTATTGACACCAAGCCCACCAGTCTCAGGCTATCCAAGCAGCCTTTGTGTTATACAAAGTTCCCCTCGTTCAGCTGCCAGGCGTTTTTCATGCCCTGAATTAGGAATGTTCCTATCTGAATATGGTTTATATTCTAGGGATATATTCTAGCTCTTCTCCAGCATTTCCATGGACTACAGCCAGGGTTTAAACATGTGTAAGGCTAACTGTAACAGTTTCTTTCTTTGAATAAAAGAGGAGTTTAATGTTCAAAGATGCTTAAGAACACTTTGCAACCTTAGCAATGCCAATTAATGTAATGACCTGAAAGACCTTCATGTATTTGCTAACCTCTTATCTCATTGCCCTCATGTCTTGATAAATTCGGGTTGTGGTAATTACCCAAACCTCCCTTGCTGAACTCTTAAATCACTCAATCCTCTCTCTTTTAATACTTTTTATGAACCTGAACAGATGTGTGCTGCCACTTCTCTTTTGTCTTCCCATCCAGCTCAAAGCCAACTCTGTACAATATATTCCCCCCCCCCCGTGCCCTGTGTTTCCACCCACTTCAGTCCTCTTTCTAATTCTCATTGCTCATGAAAACAAAAACAAAAAAACAAAAATAGATCCCTGTTCAGGAATTGTCAAGAAACTGGAAAATAGGGGACGGTGGTTTCAGTTGCCCTGTGAAATACAGGCCAGGAGATTGTATAGATTGTTAAGTCCTTGGAGTACAGGCCTGTCTTGGAGAAGGGATGAGGCTTAATATTCATAGAAGGTGCTAGGCAAATAACCCTAGTGAAGAACATTTTAAAAGCAACTGAGTTCACCAACAGTTATTGTTCTCTCTAAAGGATTGTATTTGCTAGTGGGAAGGCTCTGACCAAGCTCTGAATACTATGCAGGTATTACTGCCAAACCACCACTTAATAGTTGAAATCTCCACACTTTTCCATAGTCCCATGATTGCAATATAGAAGCACTACCTTCTTAGGGACCTTGATACGTACATGCCATTTGTCACAGATTTATATGTAGTTTATATTTGTATAATTCTTCTTTAATTGTCATGGGATAATTTGACATTATTGAATTGCTAAGATCCTGTTGTGTAAGATGAACAAATTCATAAGTTTCTTTCTGTTCCTCGCCGGTCAGTAAAGACCCCCCACCCCCACTCAATTCTTTTTTTATATAACATTTTATTAGTTTTTCACTATATCTACATTCAATTCGTGCTTGTTAAACATCGTGTTACATAGATTTGCTTATAATTATCTATTTTTGCGTCTTGGTGATTTAATCCCTTCTCCAATCTTCCAGCCATTTGTAACACAAATTCCACGTATTAAAGTATTCTGAATCTTCTTTCTGAGTCTCAGTGTGAGTCTATCCATTTCTGCACAATCTAAAATCTTCTTAATTATCTCTTCTTCTGTTGGTATTTCTTCATTTTTCCAATGTTGTGAAAATACAATCCTATCTGCTGCCACAATATACAGTGTTAGGTAAACCGATTGTTTATCAAAATCGCCTGGTAAAATACCTAGTAAAAACAGTTCTGGTTTAAAATCTATACATTTTCTAAGCATTTTAACCAACCATGTGTGTATTTTAGTCCAATTTTTTTTGCTTTTTCACATGTCCACCATACATGATAATAGGTACCTACTTTTTGTTCTCATTTCCAGCATTTACTAGACATATTTGGAAAAAATTTTGCAATTCTGGCAGGTGGTAAGTGCCATCTATAAAACATTTTATAAAGATTTTCATTATACAAAGTAGCCATTGTTATTTTACAATTCCTATTCCACAATTTCTACCATTTCTCGAGTTCAATATTGTGTCCAAAATTTTTATTGCACCATTGTTTTTTTTACCTGTTCATCTTCCATTTTCCAATTCAAAAGCAGTTTGTATAATTTCTTAATTAGTTAATCGTCTGAGGTTAACAATATTTGATCAAGTGGTATTTGTTCTTTATAAAAGCCATCTTTAACATCTTTATCGTATCTAGATTGAATTTGCATTAATGGCCACCATGACAAGCCTAATCCCTGATCAATAAGGTCTTGTTTTGGTTTTAATTTCCCTTCTGTGTCTGATATATCTTTGTAGCATAAAATTTCCTCAAAATTCCTGAGGTTTCGGTGCACAAATGCTTCCATAGGCAAAAGCCACCTAGGTATTTTTATGTACATTTTCTTTTTTAACTTTTCCCATATTATCAATTGTTGTTGTTTAGTTGTTAAGTCATGTCCAACTCTTCGTGACCCCATGGACCAGAGCACGCCAGGCCCTCCTGTCTTCCACTGCCTCCCGGAGTCTGGTCAAATTCATGTTGGTAGCTTCGATGATACTGTCCAACCATCTCGTCCTCTGTCATCCCCTTCTCCTCTTGCCTTCACACTTTCCCAACATCAGGGTCTTTTCGAGGGAGTCTTCTCTTCTCATGAGATGGCCAAAGTATTGGAGTCTCAGCTTCAGGATCTGTCCTTCCAGTGAGCACTCAGGGTTGATTTCCTTCAAAATGGATAGGTTTGTTCTCCTTGCAGTCCAGGGGACTCTCAAGAGTCTCCTCCAGCACCACAATTCAAAAGCATCAATTCTTCGGTGGTCAGCCTTCTTTATGGTCCAGCTCTAACTTCCATACATGGCTACTGGAAAAACCATAGCTTTGACTATGCAGACTTTTGTCGGCAAGGTGATGTCTCTGCTTTTTAGGATGCTGCCTAGGTTTGTCATCACTTTCCTCCCAAGAAGCAGGTGTCTTTTAATTTCATGGCTGCTGTCACCATGTGCAGTGATCATGGAGCCCAAGAAAGTAAAGTTTGTCACTGCCTCCATATCTTCCCCTTCTATTTGCCAGGAGGTGATGGGACCAGTGGCCATGATCTTAGTTTTTTTGATGTTGAGCTTCAGACCATTTTTTGCGCTCTCCTCTTTCACCCTCATTAAGAGGTTCTTTAATTCCTCCTCACTTTCTGTCATTAGAGTGGTATCATCTGCATATCTGAGGTTGTTGATATTTCTTCCGGCAGTCTTAATTCCAGCTTGGGATTCATCCAGTCCTGCCTTTCGCATGATGTATTCTGCATATAAGTTAAATAATCAGGGAGACAATATACAGCCTTGTCGTACTCCTTTCCCAATTTTGAACCAATCAGTTGTTCCATATCCAGTTTTAACTGTTGCTTCCTGTCCCACATATAGATTTCTCAGGAGATAGATAAGGTGGTCAGGCACTCCCATTTCTTTAAGAACTTGCCATAGTTTGCTGTGGTCCACACAGTCAAAGGCTTTTGCATAGTCAATGAAGCAGAAGTAGATGTTTTTCTGGAACTCTCTGGCTTTCTCCATCATCCAGCGCATGTTAGCAATTTGGTCTCTAGTGCCTCTGCCCCTTCGAAATCCAGCTTGTACTTCTGGGAGTTCTCGGTCCACATACTGCTGAAGCCTACCTTGTAGGATTTTGAGCAGAACCTTGCTAGCGTGTGAAATGAGTGCAATTGTACGGTAGTTGGAGCATTCTTTGGCACTGCCCTTCTTTGGGATTGGGATGTAGACTGATCTTTTCCAATCCTCTGGCCACTGCTGAGTTTTCCAATCTTGCTGGCATATTGAGTGTAGCACCTTAACAGTGTCATCTTTTAAGATTTTAAATAGTTAAACTGGAATACCATCACCTCCACTGGCCTTGTTGTTAGCCGTGCTTTCTAAGGCCCACTTGACTTCACTCTCCAGGATGTCTGGCTCAAGGTCAGCAACCACACTATCTGGGTTGTCCGGGACATCCAGATCTTTCTGGTGTAATTCCTCTGTGTATTCTTGCCACCCTTTCTTGATGTCTTCTGCTTCTGTGAGGTCCCTACCATTTTTGTCCTTTATCATGTCCATCTTTGCACAAAATGTTCCTTTATCAATAGTGAGTTTCTAATATAATCATTCTGAAAATATCTATGGGTTTTGGCTTTCTCATACCATAAAAAGGCATGCCAGCCCAATTGTAGATCATGACCTTCTAGATATAGCAGTCTTTTATTCCTCAAAATAATCCATTTTTTAAGACAGACTAGGATACATGCTTGGTAATATAATTCCCAGTCTGGTAATCTGAATCCTCCTTTTTCTTTAGATTCTTGTTGCATTTTCAGTTTAATTCTTGCCTTCTTCCCTTGCCAAATAAACTTTAAAATCACCTTGTTTAAATCCTCAAAATATTTCTTTTATATTTTAATTGGTACTGTTTGAAACAAAAAAGTAATTTTGATAAGATATACATTTTAATTGTTGCTATCCTTGCTAACATTGATAATTGTAAGTTCTTCCATTTTTCCAAGTCTGTTTTTATTTGTTTAAGTAATTTTACATAGTTGTCATCTTGCGGTTAGATATATTCCCAAGTACTTGACCTTTTTAATTATTTGTAAATTTAACATTTCTGATAGTTGATTTTTTTGCTTTGCTGTTAAATTTTTTGTAATAACTTTTGTTTTTTCCTTGTTGATTTTCAGTCCTGCTACTTCTCCATATTCCTCAATCTTTTCTATTAATTTAGGTGTTGATTCCAGTGGATCTTCTAAGATAAATACCAAATCGTCTGAAAATGCTTGTAGCTTATAGCTTTCACCTTTTATTTTTGCTCCTTTGATTTCCGGATCCTGTCTCACATTTCTATTGAGCACTTCCAGGGTCAATATAAACAGCAGTGAGGAGAGAGGGCATCCTTGTTTTGTGCCTTTTTTTAACCGCCACTCAATTCTTAAGGGCACATGCTGTACACATGCATCAAGAATCACAGAAGAGCTCCTTATTTACTTGAGAGGAATGGACTGAAACTTATGAATTTGCTCATGTTACATAAAAGAAGTTCAGCCAACGTGTGCTCTGATTTCCTCAGAGATGAGTATTTGAATATTGTTGACCACAAATGTCAGTGGACCTGTTTAAATTCTTTGTGAAAAGGATCCAAGCTCAATTTTGCAATGGCTCTGCAAGTAAAGGATCCCTCCATGTCATTTTGAGGGATCCTCCCCTTGTGCAACACAACTTATTTCATTCAGCAGGTTCTAACAGTTGATGAAGGATTTTCAGGGGGCTGGAGGTGCTGCCATGTGTAAATTAGAACCCAAACTACAGGTATGATCAACTGTGTTTCGTCAGTGAACCATGTCCTGCCGTTATAAGCCTGAATGGTAAGAACCTGTTGTTGCTATGGTTTTCCCCAGTACATCTTTCTTTCTCGGGATGCATGAGGAGCAACACTGGATAAGTACCAATTGCTGAAGATGAGAGCAAAGTCATTTGCAAACAGGTAGAAATTGTAGGAAAATATGTGTTGTTTGATTGCCATAAAGTGATTTGGGTAAATGTGTTTCCTACATATTTTTCCTGCATGCATTCCAATAATTTTTTGGGGGGGAGGGGACTGAAACAAAAGGCAAAAAAACAGCTCAATGTAGGTTTTCTCTTTGCCTTTGTAACAAAATAACACCTACAGACATATCACAGGATCATACTCCCACTAGGAGCTGAATTAGTTTCTCCATGAGGGTTATCACAGCTGGAGCTAAACTGAAGACAAAGAAAGCTTTGCTTGGCATAGAAGTAGTTCCCAAATAAATAACAGTTGGATTGAGGTGCTTCCTTCAGGGGACAAATGCAAAAGAACAAAGAAATCAGCCTTCTGTTTTAGAAGCTTGATAATAAGTCACCTACTGGCTGTTCAGCTTACTGTAAACACCTCAGATATCAGAAGAAGCATTCATTGCTCATAGGTGGTGATGTGATCCTCTTTGCGTCATCAGGCAATAAAACATCTATAGCATGGAAAGCATCCACTGTCAGAAATACTCTAGTTGCTGTTTGAAGCTGTTATTGCTTTATTCAATGCAAAGGCTATTTAGAATTAAAATAGGTTCTCATCCCATAAGCCTCATACTTGATATGGTAGCAATGCTCTGAACAAAGCTGAGAATCCTATTAGTTGTGCCCACCGGAGTAAGTCCCTTGGTGTAAATCGTAGCTGTGAGTTGTCACAAGTTAAGACGTTGTTGTGGTCATTTGGTGTCACACACCAGTTGCATGGCTCAGGGTGCAATGGCAAGTGGCAACTCTGGCTTCTTAACTTGCAGCAATTATGGCTGACATTTATGCCAAAGGAGTTACACCAATGCAATTGTTCAGTCATATTCCGGTCAGCAGCTGAAATGCAGTCTGAATTTGTGAACAGACTGATGGTGATATTAGAGCTGAATCAAACCTACTTGTGCAGTTTTTTGACTAATATTTTTGACAAGAATAACAAGCCTTTTTTCTTTTTTGGCATTTTAGAACTTGCAAAAATATTCAATATGTACTCATTCTTTCTTTTCCAGTCTTTATTTTTGATTGCCTTCACTTGCTTTGACTGCAATTACCTTCATTTGCCCTCACTGCCACTTATTCTCATTTGCTCCATTCTGAAAGGAACAGAAGGAAATATGATTCCTGTGCTGAGGCAATGAGAACTTTTCCCAAAAGTCCTACCACTGAATCATGTGGAATAATACTTCTGGTCCCTTTTGGAGGGCCTCCACCCTGCCAGAAAGGATTCACATATTTGCCAGGCTTTCGAAACATTTCTGACATATAAAGCAAAATTATCAGTGCACGTAAATGTGAATGGCTAAACTGTGCACGACTGAAACAAACATCAATGTGGAAAAGTTACAAATTATGTGAAATGGACAAGTAAATCAATAAATTAGGGGGAAATCTGCAAAATAAAAGGGCATGAGAGTGAGGTACAGAAGAAAACACAAAGGCTTTGCACTCTGGTCCAAAAATCCAAAAATGCCATTGAGATTCAAAGAAATTCAACAAAAGTGATATGAAGTGATTTTCACATCTGTGTCCAGGACAATGAAAGCTTGGGTTCAGATCTCTACTCAGCGACTCTTTGCTCAATTCCTTTTCCTCAATGGTACTTACTTCCTAGGATTATGTGGAGATAAAATGAGGAAAGAAGGTTCCATCTAGGCAACTGTATGGTTCTTGCAAGAAGATCAAGACTGAAATAAATGAAACAAATTCAATTGTCATGTTTTCTTTCTTTTTTAGAAAATAATCTATAAATTGTAGTATGTGAGGCCCACAACATAACTTTATTTCCTATAGCAGGGGTACAGAACCTGTTGCACTGTTCACTCCCACCAATAGTCAGGGCTGGTGGGAGTTACAGTGCAACAATATCTGGAGGGCCAGATGTTTCCCGGCCCTCTTTTCTAGATCACTGGGGAAACAACTATGCCTCTCAGACCTGCTTCTGATGTAGACGTATTCTTACTTAAATAAGATTTAAACACACCAGCATAGAATTGTGATCCAAGTTACGACTTCCATTTCATTTTGACTGTTTCATGTAATTCTGGGATAAATCTGCATTCAGAACTGGACACCAACTTTCTTCTTCTTGGTGGCATTCCAAAGATGTTGACATTTAGTCAAGGTGACCACAAGCAGCTAACCACTATTACTTTTGTTGTTGTTAAAGAAATCAATAATGCAAATGGTGGTGTCTTTGAAATACCAGTGTGGTCAGCTTTACAAAAAACTCACTTTAACTTGCACCATTGCATCTTATTACAGGGGCAGGGGGGAGTCACAAATTTAATTAATGCCTAGGGTACGTGATGCTGAAGGGACAGCTTATACAGGCAACATGCCAGGAGGGCTGTTATTTTTGCTTTACTAATAAAGGGGAACAAATGGTCTAATTTGAAGCTTGCCTACTTGTCTTTTTTTAGGCGCCAAGCTGTCAGTATTAACACATGCAAGCACGAAAAGGCATTTTGACACGCTGCAGTGAAATCATGCTTCCATGATCAGAACTAATAATATGGTTGTAGCACTAAGCAGGTCCAATTATTTTACATATCCACACATTAAAACTCAAGTTAAAATTTTTATTCACACATGCACACACACACACACACATACTCAAACCATTTGAAAATGGATCCAGAAAAGAAGGAAATCAAACAGAAAGCTGAAGATAAGCTATATACACAAATGCATGTGTGATGGAATTATTATGGTAGCTGGGGATTTGCAGGGGGGAACCTTTAGTATTTATTTAATTTTGAAGTTTTTTGGGGAGAGTTATTCATTTACCCTCTTTCCCTGAAAATAAGACAGGGTCTTATATTAATTTTTGCTCCAAAAACACATTAGGGCTTATTTTCAGGGGATGTCTTATTTTTTTCATGTACAACAATCTACATTTATTCAAATACAGTCATGTCACCTTCTTCTGGTTGCTGCACAATGGTGGAGGGCGGGGTTTCACTTAACTGTAGCTTATTTTTGGGGTAGGGCTTATATTACGAGCATCCTGAAAAAAATCATACTAGGGCTTATTTTCACGTTAGGTCTTATTTTAGGGAAAGCAGGGTATTTATTTATTTACTTATTTATTTAGCTTGTAAACTGTCCAATTTAGTGAGAACACTAGGCAGGGTGATTTACATAATTAGGAAAAGCATACAACTAAAATAATAATTTAAAAAATCAGAATGCATAACACCACAAACTAAAATACAAAAGGTCACCTAAGATTGATGCCTGTAATGTAAATCAGACCAAATTATATAAACCATAACATAATAAACAAAATGTACATTAGTTTAAGAAAAATAATCAATAGCATGATCAATAGCATATGAATCTCAGAGATTGTCTTTCAGTTTCAGGTTCTTTTGGGTACAGGCCCTTTCAGTAAATCCCAAAAATCCCAATTTTGGGTGGAGGATTTCCTATTCTGTTTTGGATTTCCTATTCTGTTTTCTAGTGCTAGACCTAATTTAGCCCCACAGAATCATCAAAACTAGTCCAAAATAAACAAGGGGCAAAGCAACAGACTAGTTGTGCTGCCAGCAGCCTTGAAATCCATAACCTTTATATATCTTCTGCCCTTGTTTGTGTCTCTTCAGTTAGATAGGACGGGAGTGGGTAGTGAGTGTTCAACATAACCTTTGTTTCATATACAAGACTAGATTTCTCTCCTTTCATATGTTGAAAACCATCCATAATCCCTTGGTGCTGGTTCATGGGTAAAAGAGGTCAGTTGTTCCAACAGGAGTCTTCAGTTTAGTGGCCCCAGGTGTTTTGGCCTACAGCTCCCACTATGGACCCAAGAGACTGCCTGTTGCATGACCAATTGCCTACCAAGAAGAATCCAAGTCAGCCTAACAGTTAATCATGCTATTGAAAGTTTACAATTAGGGATGGATGATAAGGGCCACAACTTCTTTGATTATAGTGAAATAGCCTTGGTGCAACATGAACAGCAGAGTTATCCATCAGATGACCTCCATTTCAACTAATGCCCACCAGCCCAGCACTGGCACTGGGCAGCCACAGATTGGCACCAAATTTGGGTATGACCCAGGTACTAGGGGGCTTACTCCTTCTTGGTGTGGTGGAAAGTGAAGACCGTCCCAAGCAGGGTATGTCCCTATTATTTTTCCCCTCTGGATCCCCAAAGGAGAATCATCTATCTGTGATATGGATTGAATATCTATCTCTCTTGCCAAGGATTCAGTTCTATGTGTGACACCATCACCAGAGGTGCCCCCAGCTCCCATAGACCTGATCTGCTCCACACCAAACTCTTCTTGCTAAAACCAATCCAGTAGGCCAGCCCTGGTGTTTGCCAACCACTTCTCTTGCCCAAGGTTCAACAAGTGCACACCATCTTTTCTAAATAATTCCTCCTGAAAGCAGATGGTATCCCATAGACCTCTACTGCCCATAACTGTGACTTGCCTTCTGGGCTTCCTTGCCCCACACTTCCCTTGTCTCTCAAGTAAGTTTCACTCAATCAGCTTTGTCTCAGGAAGCTGAAGACAAAGCAATGCCAAATGTTCCTCCATAGCTAGGATCATATATGAATTCTTTTTCTTTCCAGGAGATTGTTCCCACTCATTTGGGTAATCTGAACGTGGGGGGGGGGGGGAATTGTGACATCCACTGTGTTTTAATATTGATCTTTGTTACCATTTTAATATAATTCTTGTTTAATTATTTTTTTAATATTTGTATACTTACTGTTTTTAGCTTTTAAATACTGTTTTAATGATGTAAGCAACCTTGGGTTGGAGAGAAAGGTGGGATAGAAATATTTTAAATAAAGAATAAAGAATAAATTGTTTGATGGAAGTATCAGGAACTCATAGTGCATCCCTCCCTGCCCAACCTACCTGATGCTGAGCTGGAGAAGCTATTTTGACTTCTTGGTGTCCTTCTCTGTTGAGTAAACAATACTGTAACCCCAGTCCAGACAGACCTTCCAGCACCTGCAACTTAAAAAAACCCAAAGAGAGGATAGCAATTACGTATTTTGCACCAGATGGGGCCAAACAACCCCTTGTGAGCCACTGACTGCTAGCACCCACTAGCTTGAATCTTGACTGGTGAGAAGCCCAGTGCTGTTGTTGACATGGCTGCCCCAATGTGGAATGAATGGGTTCCAAATCCAATTGCAGGTAATGCCAACCACTTAAACCCATCTATCATAAATTGAAACCATATTGGACAATTTCTGTAACAATTTTGTTCATTTTTTTAAACTGCTATTATTTTGGGGTGCTAGTAAACCTGGAACTGTTGGGGGTCATATTTGGGCATTGGTGGGCCTCATGCCTGTTGGCCACCCCAACATAATTTATGACCCTTTTTCACTCCTCTCCCTGGGCCAGGATCACCAATACAGGAGCCTCATGGCACAGTAGTTAAACTGCAGTACTGCAGCCAAAACTATGCTCATGACCCAGGTTCAATCCCAGGTAGCCAGCTGGAGGTTCACTCAGTCTTCCATCCTTCTGAGTCAGTACATTGAGTACCCATATTGCTGGGGCAAGGGGGGCAATGGGTAGCCTGCATAATTAAATAGTAAACCATCCAGAGAGTGCTTTAAGCACTATGGGGTGGTATATAAGCAGCATGCTTTGCTTTTACATACCAAGAAAAGAAAGAGATTGCTTCATTTCTGTTGCGTTCCTACCCTGTTAATCACAGCAGATCTGCAGCTGAAGGGAGGCAGTACAACAGAAATGTCACTGCTTGCGTTATGATCAGGAGTGCTTCTGTATCCAAATGCACAGACTGTATGACCTTGGCTCCAAAAAAATCTGCTTTTTGTGAATCCATAGGGAAGTACGTTGCAGGGACTTCTGTTCAGTCATTTTATGTTTAGCCATCGATCATCAGCATTATAGTCACACTGACTTTGACGCAACTGTATTTTCCTGCATGTCCTCCTTCATCTATTCCATTCTAAAAGCATAAAGCATTTGTCACTTTTTTTTCCTTGTGAGGAGGAACAATGACAAGAAGAAAGCAACCTCAAGTGAACACTGTTGTTCTTCCTGACCTTCAGTTTCCAGTAACAGTTCCTAATACAAAGTATTTCCTGAGAGCAGATGCTGTGGATCTGCTTCCGTGCTTTCCTGGGTTTAATGGCTTTTTAATAGGTAGAATTGTTTGAAACATTCTGTAGCTGAAAAATATTTCTCTCTTCTTAAACAAAGGACAGTGTCTTCTTGACTTTTAAAGAATCACATCTTTTTATGTATTCTAGCCGCATTCACCTAGCACTTCCCAATTCTGTATTGCTAGAGCTGCACACTAGACCTACAAGTTGCATTCGTATGCACATTTACACTCAGGAAATCTGATTTGAATTCAGCGAGATGAGGCTGTAAAGACCCATTGACTCACAATGTTTTTATTTAACATTTATTTATAGCATTTATATCCCAACTGCAAAGTGGAAAAGATTTCATAGCAATTTACAAATCAATAAAAAATTAGGAGTGTGTGAATAACGCCTGCTTCAATTCATGCTGAATGATCTGCCCTACAAGTCGCAACCAATTTTCTTTGAGACAATTTGAGGCCTGCCTGCATCAATTCATATCCGAATGTTCTGAAGTATTTATGTGTAGATTTGTGAATTGACAAAAACAAACAAAAAAAACCAAGAACATGGAGAAGATAAAAGGCCTGACTGAAGATGGGAGAGGTGGTGCCATCAAGCATAATGTGCAGGCAAAATTCCAACCATTTTCTCCCCCTCCCCTTGCTGGGAGCAATGCAACTCAGAAAATTTTGTTCCTGTTCCTAATGCTCTTGTGATCTACTCACTCAAACACAGCACAATGACACACATTTCACACACACAGGCATTCAATCAATTAAATTTAGATCTGTAGCTGCCTAGGAAAGAGGACAACAAAGATGATGATGAAGAAGAAATCCTCTGGTTATCTCCTGAAAATGAAAACAAAGCAAATTGCTATCTTTCTCTACAATGTATTGCCCTCACAAATGACCACTGATCACATAGACAGAGGGACTCACTTCAAGGGACTCCATGATCAGGAGATTTTCATTGGCACTTGAGCTGTCAATCTCCTTCTGCTTTGAGCTTCCTGGTTCTATGACAGTATTACTTTCCTTTTCTCAGGGCTCAATCACACCTGCTAAAGGAACCCCAGTTATACTGATTTGGCCATTATTTAGATCATTTCATAATTGTCTGTTCACCTGATGCATGGCCAACATCGATTCATTTGCCTTGGCAATCAGTTTATTTCTCCCTCGCTGGGAGAGTTGTGTGAAATTGTACCAATGATATATCGCTTCATTTCTTATCATTTCAGTGTGTGTGAATGTTGCTGTCGATGTATTTCCTTTGCGAAGGGGTTGGGTTTCTGGACGCTGTGGCCACTTCATGGTCACTGCACCTTTACCCTTTAAAAGAGGTTTTTTTTCCCTAAGGGATATTGATAAATCAGTAGCAGCAGTAGCTGCTGCTGCCACCACTGCCACTGCCACCACAAAAAAACAACATGTAGTCTGCTGTAATGTTCAATAGAAATAAACAAATGATTTGATACAGTTAAAAACAATGTAAACCCCTTGGAGAGGTGAAGGCTACATGTCTGTTGGACCTTTGTCCTTCTGACTTATAAAAGCTACCAGAGAGGGACTGGTTGAGTGGGGACAAAGACTGGTAAATGCCTCCTGGCAGCACAGTATGATCTCAGCATGCTCAAAAGATGCAGTAGTAAGACATCCTCAAAGAATGCAGTAGTAGGACCATTGCTGAAAAAGCCCTCTCTGTGTTCCAACACATTCAATAATTACTGACCAGGCTCTAATGTTCCATTGGAGTGGGTCATGGCTTCACAGTTCCAGGGGTTTCTGGATGAGATGAATTATCTAGATCAGGGGTCTCAAACTCAATTTACCTGGGGGCCGCTGGAGGCAGAGTCTGGGTGAGGCTGGGCCGCATCAGATTTTCCGCCAAGCGGAGCAAGAGCCCGAGGAAGCCGCCCAGGAGTTTCTTTAGCCCGGCTGGGGCTCCGAGGAGGAGGGGGAGGGGCGCGCGAGCCCTTGTCACCGGCCACGACCCCCTCCGGCTCCTTCTTCACTACCACCACCACCACCACCAGCAGCAGGACGAAGAAGCGGAGAAGGGAGGGAGCGCCGGTGACCGCCTAGCCGGGGGGGGGAGGGCACAACATAAAATTTTAAAAAAAACCCTCACAGAATTCACCTTGCCAAAGGAGAAAAGCTCCCACCAGTACCCGCGAAATTAAACAGAATGGGATGGGGGCCCCCACAGGTGCGTGCGTGCGTGCGCACGGAGGTCTGGCAACCTTCCTCTGAGGGCCCCCCTCAAAAAAAGGCGCACTCAGCAGCAGCAGCTACCCCCACCACGACAGAGGAGCAAACTTTGCGAGGCGAGCCCAGGCAGCCTCCAGAGCCGAGGCGGCTGAAGCAGGACGAAGAGGAGGAGGAGGAAGCACCACTGGGTGCTGAGGTGGCCGCTGGCCGGGCTGGTGCTGGGGGTGCCGAGAGAGAAAGAGAGCCAGAGAGCCGCTTCCCTGGAAGAGGCGGCGGCGGCGGCAGCTGCTGTTGGTGGCTTGGAGGCGCTCTTCGAGGATGGGCCGGGAGCGAGCTCCGCTCTCAGGCATCGCTCGGCGGCGGCTCGGGCGCTCGGGGAAAAGGGCCGGCGGCGCGCCTCGCTCGCCGGCTCTCCCCCAAGACAGCATCTCTTGCACCCTCCATCCGGAACTGCAGCCTGCCAGCCGGCAGACAGGCAGCCTGGCTGGCAGGCTGCAGTTCCAGATGGAGGGTGCAAGAGGCGCTGTCTTGGGAGAGAGCTGGCGAGCGAGGCGAGGCTTTTTTTGACTCTTGACAGCAGAGGATGCATGGGCGCTTCAGGGGGGGCAGGCAATGCGGGGCCACAAACTATTATCCAGCGGTCCGCAAATGGCCCGCGGGCCGCGTGTTTGAGACCCCTGATCTAGATCCATTTCAATCACTCTTCAGACCTGGTTAGGGGATAGAGACTGCTTGGGCCGCCTTGGTGGATGACCTACACTATAAACTGGACAGGGGGATAGTGTTCCTGTTGGTTCTGCTGGATTTCACAGTGGATTTCAATACCATCAATCATGATACCCTTCTAAGCCAATTCTCTGGGTTGGGGCTTGGATTAACAGTTTTGCAGTGGTTCTGGTTCTTCATGGAGGGAAGAACTTAGAAGGTGGTGTTGGAGAACTTCTATTTGACACTCCGGCCATTGCCCTGTAGTGCTCCTTGGGGCTCTGTTTAGTCCTCCATGCTAGTCTACATGAAACCACTGGAACAGGTATTCCACAGTTTGGAGATATGGTGTCACCAGTATGCTGATGACACCCAACTCTATCTTTCCTTTGCATCTAAATCTGTGGAAGCTGTTTCAATTCTAAATCAGTGTCTGGTTTCAGTAGGTGAATAAAACAAATCTTAATCCAGACAAGACAGAGATGTTCCTGATCAGGCAAAAGGCAAACGAAGGACTAGGGACCCAGGCTGTGCTGGATATATTTCCCCTAAAAATACAGATGCACAGGTGTGCTCCTGGATTCATTCTTCAGCCTGGATAGCCAGAGTTTGGCAGTGATCAGGAGTGTATTTGCACAGTTAAAACTAGAGTGCCAGCTGCATCCATTCTTGGAGATGTCTGGTCTGGCCATGGTTACACATGCCTTTGTTACATCCCGGTTGGATTACTATAACATGCTGTAGATGGGACTGCCTTTGGAAAGTGTTCAGAAACTTAAGTGGGTGCAAAATGCTGCAGCCAGACTGCTATTTGGGGCTGGTTACAAGGATCACATACCCTCCCCCTTTTAGCGCAGCTGCACTGGCTGCTGGTGTATTTCCAGGCACAAATTTGGTTTTAACCTATAAAGCTCTAAATAACTTTGGCTCAAATTGTCTCAAGGACCATATCTCCCTTTATGAATCTCCCCACATTTTAAGAGAAGCAGGGAAGCATTTACTTTCAGTCTCACTAGCCTCACAGGTATGTTTGGTGAGGATACAGAAGAGGGCCTTCTCTGTCACTGCTCCCAAAGAATTCCCTCTCATGGGAGGCCAGGTTGGTTCCATCTTTGCTATCCTTCCTCAAGGAGGCAAAGGCCTTTCTCTGCTGGCCTGCTTTCCCTTAGTGACTGGCTGTATAAGAAGGGGGAGTTAAAATGGGATTGTTTGTGCTTTTCATGCTTTAAATATGTTTTGAGTATTTTTCTATCTACTATTTTAAATATTTGCTTAGTTCTTTTTAAATTATTGCTGCATGAGAGCGCAGCAATGATCTTCTGCTGGCAGAGGAAATCAACATTCTATAAGACAATTCTAAAAATGAAGTAAGACCAAACCAAAACAACTTTTAAATTGGCCTTCAGATCAGCACCAAATTTGGCACAGTTGTAGCAGACAATCTGTTCTTGCTCTATGCCAAATTTAGGAAGCTGCTGGTTGCCTTATGTTTGGGTGATATGTGGTTAAACTGCTGGAAGAAGGGAGTCAGGCTGTGTGATTTCCCCGTTTGGTGTCTCTTTGTGAATGGTAGTGAGCACAAAAGGGCAACCTGTAGACCATCTTGACTGCTGACATGGGTGTCACCAACATTCAGACTGCCCTTTGGAAGTTTGGAATCCTTTCTCATGCAATGCTGGACCTGGCGCTGGGGCTTCGAGCGACGTAGCCCAGCGCGGAGGGTAGAAGAGCCCATCGGCCCGAGGACTCGCTGAGGGAGCCGGGGAGAGTCGGCGGTGGCTGGGAGGAAGAGCTCACTGGCTGAGTACTCGCAGGGGAACCTGGAGGAGTCAGAGTCCCTGCGGGAGGCTTCCCCGCGGGAGGCTTGGAGGAGTTCTCCGCGGGAGGCCCGGTGAGCCAGATGAGGTTGGATTGTGGAGTGTTGGGAGGCCTTGCCGAGGGGTCCGCTGAGGTCTCCATGCTGGCTTCGCTGTGGGTCGCTGTTGAGATCTTCATTGTGGCTCGCTGTTGGGATCTCGCTGCTGGGCCTCTTTGGGATCTGGGAGACATCATTGATGCCAATTGCCAGGGGAATCCTTTTGCGCTTTCCCCTGGCATGTTCAGTGTGGACTCTTCTTTTACCCCCCCCCCCCGCTGCGGAACATGGCAATGTCAGCGCCATCCCTACCGGTAGCTTTGTTATTTCCACCTTTATTTACAATCTGGACCCTTGCTTTGTCCTTGTATGCCTTTCTAGTAAACCTGAACTCGTCTCCAAAAACATATCGGAGGAAAATAAGAACTATAATTAAAGGGCAGGGGGACAGAACCAACTGGGGGGGGGGATTTTGGGTTTTGATATAACCTGTTTTATTTTATTTTATTTATATTATTTATATTATTTTAGTTTTGTTTGTTTTATTTTGTTTTGTTATTTTGTTGATTAATTCAAAGTGTATTATGTATTATGATTTAATATTTGGATTAAGTTTTACTAATTCGATTATTGTATCACATTTGTATTAATTTTGTGCACTTTTTACTTTTTCTTCTTGACATGGAATGGAAGGTCTGCCCCCCCAGCGGGGGTCCTCAGAACATACGAGTGATTACTGGTAGAGGGAGATATGGCGGTGGCACACTCCCTACTCGTGTTAGAAGAACGGTGAAAAGATGTTTGAAGGCTGTTCACTGTTCTGGGACTGTGACCAACTGCCAGTCTCGAGGTAGTCAGATCAGCCGGCCCTCCACTCTAAAACTGGTGTTGCTAAATGCCAGGTCTGTGTCCAATAAGTCCCAGGTCATTCAAGATCTTATTCTGGAGGAGGATGCAGACCTGGCGTGCATAACTGAGACCTGGATGGGCGGGGAAGGGGGAGTTCCCTTGACCCTTGCCTGTCCTCCTGGTTATGCGGTCCAGCACCAGGGTAGACTGGAGGGGCGGGGGGGAAGTAGCCATTGTTTATAGAAATACCCTTGAGGTTACTAGGCGCTCTACGGTGGTAAAGCCGGTTCTGGAGGCCCTCCATGTGTTTGTTGGGGCCAGGGATGGTATTGGGATCTTGCTGGGTTACCGCGCTCCCCGCGACCCAGCCACTTCCCTACCGGAGCTGGTGGACTTTGTCTCCGCAGCACTGTTGGAGTCCCCGAGGCTTTTAGTCCTGGGTGACTTCAATATCCATGCGGAGGCAGAGGTTTCCGGTCCAGCTCTTGAGTTCTTGGAAACCATGGCTTCCTTGGACATGTCCCAACATGTTAACGGCCCCACACACGTGGGCGACCATATGCTAGACCTGGTATTTTCCGCTGAGCGGAGCGAGCGTGGTCTGATGGTGACTGACCTGGTGTCAGTCCCTTTGTCATGGTCAGATCACCACCTAATAAAATGTAACCTCTCAGTGGCTCTCCCTCCCCGCAGGGAGCATGGACCTATTTTAATGGTCCGCCCTCGAAGGTTACTGGATCCATTGCAATTCCAGGATACCATGAGAGGGATTCCAGCTGATCTGTCTGGCGCCCTGTCGAAGCTCTGGTTGATGGCTGGCTTGCCGCCGCCACTAGGGCTGTAGACACGATCGCTCCTAAACACCCTCTCCGGCGCAGAGCTCGGCCAGGGGCCTGGTATAATCAGGAACTACGAGCTATGAAGCGAAATAGGAGATGGCTAGAGTGCACTTGGAGAGATAAACCAACGGATTATAATAAGAAAGCTGTCAGGATCGCAACTAACCATTACCTGGCTAAGGTGAAGGCTGCTAGACGATCACACTTCACTGACCGGATAAGCGAAGCTTCAAATCAGCAGGCGGAACTTTTCTGTATAGTTCGCGATCTATCCGGAATTGGTCTGGGTGATGGGCCTTCCACTAATATCTCACCTGACCAATTTGCAGCATTTTTTAAATCAAAAGTGGAGGCCATCCGCCGGGATCTCTCTCCTTTTTTAAACACAGTGGATCGAGCAGAGATGTTCAGCACTCCGCCTTGCCCAGTTGCGCTTGAATTCTTTCAGCCTGTGACACCAGATTTGGTGGACAAAGTTCTTGATCGCTGTCGGGCCACCACTTCCTCTCTTGACCCTTGCCTGGCCTGGCTAATCAAAGCAGCCAGGCCCATAACAACAGAATGGGCCACAGCGATAATTAATGGGTCTCTCCAGGAGGGCAAGGTTCCTCTTGCCCTCAAGGAGACACTCATTAGGCCCATTAGGAAGAAACCAAACTTGGCGGCGGACGATATTGGCAATTATAGACCCGTCGCCAATGTTTCCTTCCTCAGCAAAGTGGTGGAGAGGGTGGTGGCTGATCAGCTTCAAGCCCTTTTGGATGAAACCAATGCTCTGGATCCGTTTCAGTCGGGCTTCAGGCCACGCCACGGCACAGAAACGGCACTGGTCGCACTGTTGGATGACCTGTTGAGGGAGGCTGACAGGGGCAACATGTCCTTGTTGGTCCTCCTCGATATCTCAGCCGCCTTTGATACCGTCGACCACGGTATCCTCCTGGGGAGACTCTCCGAGCTGGGAATCGGTGGCCTGGCGCTTGCCTGGCTCCGTTCCTTCTTGGAGGACCATCCCCAGAGAGTACAGCTTGGGGAGAGTGTTTCGGCCCCGTGGAGTCTCAATTGTGGGGTTCCGCAGGGGTCGATCATCTCCCCAATGCTGTTTAATATCTATATGAGGCCGCTGGGTGGGATCATCAGGGGGTGTGGGGCTTCGTGCCATCAGTACGCTGATGACACGCAGCTCTACATCTCCTTTTCACCTACTTCAGTGGATGCCGTTCTGTCCCTTCAGCGCTGTCTGGAGGCCGTACTGCAATGGATGCAGCTGAATGGGTTGAGGCTGAACCCGGACAAGACGGAGGTCTTGAGGGTGGGTGGCCCCTCCATGGGTGGTTTGGGAAACTCCCTCTCTTTTTGGGGGGTGACTCTCGCCGCACGGAGTGGGGTCCGCAGCTTGGGGATACATCTGGACCCGGCGCTTACCATGGAAAACCAGGTGGCGTCCGTGGCCTGCTCTGCCTATTTCCATCTGTGGTGGATCGCCCAGCTGCGACCCTACCTTGATGGAGGGGCCCTCACCACTCTCGTCCATGCGCTCGTAATCTCGAGATTAGACCACTGTAATGCGCTCTACATGGGGCTACCTTTGAGATTGATGTGGAAGCTCCAAATGGTGCAGAATACGGCGGCCAGACTTCTTAGTGGGGTGAGAAAATACCAGCATATCTCTCCCACCCTGGCCGCATTGCATTGGCTGCCCATTCGCTTCCGCATTGACTTCAAAGTGTTGATGATGACTTACAAAGCCCTAAACGGTTTGCGACCTCGATATTTGGCAGATCGCCTTCTCCCACCTAGATCTACCCGAATCACTCGCCATAGCCAGGAGGGACGGCTGAGGGGCCTAGCGCCGAGAGAGGTCCGGAAAGAAAGAACAAGAAACCGGGCCTTCTCGGTGGTGGCCCCTCGACTATGGAACAGCCTTCCAACAGAGATCCCCCTGGCACCCTCGCTGGGTGTTTTTAAGAGCCATTTAAAGACTTGGTTATTTAGGCAGGCCTTCCCTTCTGTCAATTCTTGAATTCTAGTTTTTTGTTTTCTATCATTCCCCATCTTGAATACAATTGTTTAATGTTTATGATGTTTTATGATATTTATGATATTTTATGACATTTGTAAGCCGCCCCGAGTAGACACTGTCTAGGGGGGCGGGGTAGAAATCTAATAAATAAATAAATAAATAAATAAATAAATAAATAAATAAATAAATAAATAAATAAATAAATAAATAAATAAATAAATAAATAAATGCTGGCACAATATCATGCAACAATTCCATGCCAATTCCTGGTATTTTGAATTGTGGAAACAGCAACAAAATATCCTACATTCATAAATCAGAGGTTTTTTGAAGAATTGAATAGTATAATAATTTATTGGTTTTAGCCTTTAATGTTGTTTCTTTTTTAATACTGTAAGCCACCTTGGGCAATTTTTTTTTAGGAGGAAGAGGGAGTAAAAAGATTTTAAATGAATAAATAATCAATTAGATTTTTCCCCTTCCCTTCCTTTTTTCTCTTGCATAAACTATGTCAAAGCAGTTAATATGGTTGCTTATGTGATAACTTCCATTAGAAAATAAAGAAATGCTTGGTATATAGGATGAGTTTTGTTTTGTTTTTTTTGCTTTTTGTTTTGGTTGATGAAAAATTCAAACTCAGATGGTGAGAATGACAAACAGTGAAAACAGTATAATGATCTTACATACAGCCTTTTGTCAACCTGTGCCTCATCTTAACTTTTCATTCATATATCCAAACCTATCTAATCTTAACTCCAGCTCTCTTTCAACCCATCTTACTATGCCATTGTTCATCACAGATTCTCTCTGTCTCTCTCCCCCTCTCTGCACCCCCCATCAAACTCATTCATCTCTCTGTGTTCCTAAACACAGAACCACGAACCAGAAAAAAAAAAACTTGGTTTGTGGTTCGGTTCAGGGATCCCATTTTGCTGAAATGAAACAAAAGCACCAAACTGTTTTTCACTTGGCACTTCAGTTTGCTTTGGCAAAAAGGGAAGCTTGCCCCTCCTCCTCCCCTCCCTCTGCCATCTCCCTATCTTGTCTTCAAGCTGCCGCTGCCGGCATCCTGAGAGGGACAGCAGGCCCAGCTCCTTGCATGGAAGCAGGGCCTGCTGCCTGTGTACATGTGACCACCTGTTAGCTGAGCAGTGGGTGTTTGTACACAGGCAGCAGACCCGGCTCCCCCCTGGCAATATAGGGCCTGACCTTGGTAGGGCATATTAAACTTTCATGATAATTGTCATCTACATTTCCCTTTGTCACTATTTACAATGACTTCTATGTTGCTTAAGTGGTTGCGTCCTTTCTCAAGCATTTGGAAATCTGTTTATTTTGTGGCTCTGATCCACCAGCCTAGTTAAGACAAACTTCTTATTTCTTATTTGAAGTAGTTTCCTTTCTGCTGTTTCCGACCTTTCACATGCCTTTCCACCTATAAGGCTCCCTTTTCCACCAGATTTCACCAGAGAATTTACTGCTGTGGCTGCTGTCCAGGGTACTGAACTGTTCTGTTCTTCTCTACAACGTTTAGGTCAGCCCAAGAAAAACAGACAATACTTTACTGCTTTATTTATTTATTTATTTATTTATTTATTTATTTATTTATTTATACCCCGTCCATTTAGTGAGCATATCATGGTTTGCCTCACTGACTTTAACCTACTGAAAAATTAACATATGTTACAGGCATTCCTGAACTGCTGTGAGTGTTAAATGAACCTGCTGCTTTTCTGTGTCCTTCAGAATTGGGACACAACGGGAAGTGGAAGGAACAGGAGAAGATGATTTCTATCCATTTTTCTTTCCTGATCAGGCCAGAAACAAGACCCCAGAATCAGTAGCAGGAAAGTGGTCATCCTTATGTCATATCTGACAGATGTTCTGCTGGACACTGGAAATGCCTTGAATCAATTTTGGAGGCTCTTGGATCAGAGAGAAAGATAAAATATGAAGAAACTTTGTAATGTTTTCAGTTGGAACATAGAAGAAACCTTGAACCCCTTTGGGAAGTGAATGATAAGCCAATTATCTCCTTCTAGTCTCTGCCCAAGTCTCTCTTAAAGTCAGGATAACTAGATGTGAACGGTGCACATCCACCTTTGACAACTTTCTAAAAGAAGGCATATTGACAAATGCAACTTATCATGAGGAAGGCGCATTATGTCTCAAAATGACACATTTCATCTTTTTTTGCAGTCTGTAGAGAATTATGGGATAACCAAAACATTTAACTGAACACTTTGAGACTAAAAAGGAAGGGGTAAATTGCAAACAATTCTTGCTTGTGAAGGTGCAACAGAAGCAAGGGCTGTCACCACAGCAGTAAGAACATTTTTTCTCTCAAAGTACATGATACTAAAAGAGTCTCACATCATAATTTTAAAATTGACTTTAAAAACTGATCGTCTGAGCCAAATAAAAATACTAATTTCCATTTGTTTCAGTCAGAATAATTTTTGTGGATGAAAAAGCTATGGACGAATGCCTCACAGAAACATCTTCTCCACTTCCTTCCCTATCCCACACTAAACAAATACCAAAAATCCATAGCTGCAGCCTCAGATATATTCAGCAATAAAGCTGAATCAATAATATACATGGCAAAGAAATATAAGCAAATAACAAAGACAAACATGTACTTCTCTAATCCTATTTAAACATACTTTGAATTAATAATATAGTAAAAGATTATAACATATAATAGTAATTACAGCAAGGGCCTTGCAACATTTTCATGAACTTTCATCAACTAGAAAGTTTTCATATATTCTTTTTGTCTCAGTTGTATAGAAGACCTTCTATGAGCTGGGTAAAATTCAGATATTTATATTTATTAGCTGGAATCCTAGTATGCATTTATGCAGGTGTAACTTCATTAGTGCAAATTTCAGTGGCAAATTGTTACATGTAAGGAAGTCACACAGGCATTTGCTATTGCACAAATCCTGATGTTTAATGAAGGAAATTGCATTAGAGTATGCCCAATGAATCAAAGAGGACTTGGTGAGTCCACAAGTTCCATTGATTCAAATGGGCTAACTTTAAGCCCAAATAAGATTCAAACTGTGACTAACTTTAGCTTAATAAATCACAGTTAGAATAGGACTATTTGATTCAATGGTACTTACAGAGGAATTGACTCACTAAATCTGCATTGAATCAATGGGCCTACCCTAGTGTGAGTTACTATGCTAAGCAACAGGATTTTGGCCAATGAGTCACACTAAGGGTATGCAATAGTAAATGCCTATGCCAACTTCTTAACTTGTGGCAATTCTGTCTAACATGTGCCAGTGGAGTCAAACATGGCAGCTGGAAATCACAGGATTATGGCCATTGTTGTAATATCATGTAAGTTTTCCTTCACGGTAAACATACGTTGGCTGAAATCCAGAAGTAAACCACAACTAGAGTAGTCCCATTGAATCAATGGAATTTACATAGATGTAAACTATTAAATCCCCCATTGATTCAATGGGCCTACTCTAATTGTGACTTACTGCTTGATTTCAGCCTTTACATGGTTAACACACTGAAAGAAGTGGGGCCTGCAACAGAATGTGGTCACATATATGATACTGTAAGAGCAATGGTCCTGTTAAGGGATCCAGCCATAGAAGGGATACTTCGTGTCACTGTTCCAGTCTCCTAAGGTGTGGGGCTGGGCAGTGCCACATTAATGTATAAGGTATATAAGGTATTTTAGAGCCTCAGGCTGTGGGGTTGGCCTCTTCATTAACACCCCAAAATAGAAAACTCCCTGCCAAGTACTAAATTTCAAGCTGAAACATCTCTTTCACACATACACTTTTTTTGGTAAAACTATTGAAACTCTTAAACTGGACATCATTTTGGACCTTATTTTGACTTAATTCAATTTGAGGGAAGAGGAAAAAATCCTGCAAACAGGGTAGATGAACAGTGACAGATGTTTCAAATCACTTTGCAGATACATAAAATTGCTGATTCAGTGACTGCAAGAGGTTATATCTGGTACATGATGACCTCAGTCCAAGCCCTCCTTAACACCTTGTTGGTTGGAGCATCCAGGGACGTTCTTGGACTTTACTGGCAGATTCACCTGTCACTCACCTTCTCCTTTGGTGCCAGGAGCTCAGTCTACTGTAATACATTTCATTTCCTTTTTTCTCCATTAAAATCACTGACAATCTCTTTAACCCTATAAGTGCTGAATGGGATACAAAGGATCCATTGTGGTATTGTTTAGCCCTGGGATCCAAGAGTGTCTCTCCTCGTTCTGCCCTGTGGTAGCTCTAGAATCACCTTGATTTGTTTTGGTATTGTGCATTTATCTGATGAGGATGTGCCTGGCTGATTTGAATCACATAGTGGCAATATAAGTAGTATATGGCACATGCACACACACACACACACACACACACACACACACACACACACACATGCATGTGCACACATATAGATCCACACTGCAGACACTAACTGTTTGAAGACCAAGAGTACAGTGAAGGGGGAAAGAGTGTTGCTGGTGTTTTTTCTTTCCTTGTCAGCTCTGTCAAATGGCCTCTCAAACTCTCTTAGTTCCTGAGTGTATAGCTGAGTGAATGTGATTGCAGTGCTCTGTGCACTTCCACAAGGCACTCTTCTGCAAATGGAATGCTGTACCTCAGAAGGCACAGGCAGCCTTATCTTGAAAAGCCAAAAGTGTAGAATACAACAAGGCAGAGGAAAAGAGGAACAACTTCAGAACTATGAGGCTAAGTGTCAGCAGCAGGTGCAAAGGAAGAGAGAGAGAGAGAGAGAGAGAGAGAGAGAGAGAGAGAGAGAGAGAGCGGGAGAAGGTTTGTGATGGAGAATGAAAAGAAACATTGGCAAAGCTGCCTGCCTTTTTCACAGACAGGATAAATCTTTGAAAAACAGAACTTGTGTGTTCCCATTGTGTGTGTCGGGGCAGGGGGAGGGAAAAAGCCAGGGGGACAAAATCCAAAGAAGATGAACAAGCTGTTTGCACACTATGGAACTGTCCTTTATAACTACTTCCAAGAAAGTTATAAAAACGAAGACATTTAGGAAGGAATACAGATAAGGAATCCTGGCTTAATAATACTTGGTAGCTGGACATTCTGGGTGGCAGTTCGTAGAATACGTGTATAGAGGGAGCACCACTGAGATGAATGGAACTACTCTGCAGAAAGTGTTTTGGTGACAAAAACTTCTCTTTATGAATAACAAGGTATATGGGCATTGTCCCTATTTGACCTTATTAGGTACTTCAGCTTGCAGTTCTATAGATGCTCTTGTCTTCAGAAATTATTGAGTACGCTGAACTATAGCTAAACATGGAGGTTTCGTTCCTTTGTTAAAAGTAATTTATTTTGTGCTAATTTGATCTACTGTTGTTTCTTAAATAACATGGCAATATACCTTCCTCACTTGCTATGTTTCTTGGATAAAATGATAAAATATGAGGAGTGCAGGAGGAGGCTATGTTACACCTTCCTCAGCCTGAGATGCTGATCTTGGATGCTATGAAAGCATTAGCTACCTTGAATTCCATATCTGAAAGAAAGGCATTATATAAATCAGAGAGAGAGAGAGAGAGAGAGAGGGATTATTATTTATTTTATTATTATGGGTTTTTTTTCCCTGGAGAGAGATGCTTGTGGGATTTTCTGCATCAGGTACCAGAGTAAACAAACAAAATGTTTTGCCCAGCCTTAGGTACTAATGCTCTTGACACAGTGTCCATGGGTACTGTATCATATTCACCCTCAGTAACATAATGTTTTGGGCTGATTCTCTTCCTCCCCAAACCAGGTTGCAGTCTTTTCTGGAATAAGTGAAACCACATTGTGAAAGATGAACGTGACCAGGTGGCATCAGGTGGTAAAAGCCTATGGCAGACCACAGTCACACAGGCAGCATCATGGGAATTTATGAAGGTGACTAGAGACTCACTATTCTAAAATCTAACCCTGTCCAGAAATCAAGGTTACTGTTGTTTGTTCATTGTGCAAATGCACATTAAAACTCTTTCACTATCTTCAACTATTATTACTACCTCCTAGTACTACCATTTTAAAGAGCAACAGAAAAGTTTCCTCCAAGTTTTCTATGGCCAAATACAAGGTTGGTAAGAGCCTTTTTTTTCCTGTGATGGGAAAGCAAATATTCTCCCACAGCACAAGCTGAAGTAAATTGTGTCTAAGACTATCCAAGTTATTACCTGAGACAGGAAATCCTACAAATAACTTTCTCTCCAAAGTAGGAAAAATAATAAAAATCCAGCAGTAATAAATTAAATAACTAACAATTGTCCTTCATGACATCCCATATCTGCCACCTGGGCCAGCTGTCTGCTGACTGGGTCAGTTCACAGTTCCCTTGCAGTGCAATGGAAAAAGAAGCATTAACCCCTACTCCATTTTGGCTTTTAGCTACCCTACAAATTCCAGCTTATCAGATTAACTTCCACCACAAATTCCTTTTGTGACAAGATATACAAAGGAACCCACATCCAGAAGAGCCGTGTCTTGGGATGCTGTATATTGATGTTGATTTTTTTTCAAAAAGTCAGATTAGACTTTTTAAAAACAGCAACAACATAAACATCAAGTTAAAACATTTGGAGGTGTGTCCCTTCTATACGTGAATCCCAGTTGAATACTCTCTAGCTTTTATTTTCTATGTTTTGCTAAGAATTGTTGAAAAGAAGTCTATGAGAATCCAGGTCAAATATATATTTGGTTTCCTTAGGAGCATACATATGGAACGGCTGCTGGTCTACTGTTGGCGTAGCTCAGTGATTCGATTAAAGTGCAATTTCTTGAAACTCTCACACCTGCTGGTTTCTATTTATATTTAGGGATAATTAATAGACTAACCTGCAGAGAGTGTCTGCCACAGTTGGAAAGTGAGGAGAGGCTGAGATTTCATCAGCTTGACAAGGGCAGAGGAAGCAATACCCAGCATCCCACTTGCATTCTGAAATCAGTTCATTATCAGGGTAAACATTGTAAGATGGGGGAATATGGTCCCCATTTTCCTTCCCATCAGTGATTTATCTTACCATGGGCAGTTCTGCTGTGTAACAGCTATGTTTCAAAAGGTTATAAGGAATTTAATAAGGCTTTTAATAAATGAACAGAAATACAGAGGAGGATAGACATGTTAGTTCAGACAGGACAATACATATCCCCCATAATTGACCTATTGGCAGTGCAATCCTAACTCGAAGATGTACATATTTTAGCAGGATTGGAACAGACAGAAATTTCTTGGGGTGGCACAGCTGCAAATCCAGAAGATCCACACACAGACATCCCCTTGTGCTGGTTGATCTCAGAAAGATCTACCAGCAGAATGACTCTGCTTGCTAAGATCAGTGAACAGAATGTGGCAATATCTGTGCCTGGTGTCTGGGCCTTTATGCTCCGCCAGAGAGGGGATGTCCTAGTTGGCTCCTTTTGTCCCCCAGCATGGTATTGTCCTTGTATAAGCATTTTGGTGTCATCACAGTCTTGACAGTACTGTGACAGTTTGACTTGTTTCTAGAAGACAGATGATGCTGGGGTGTCATTCATGGATCATGTCAAACAGGATGACCAGGTTTAATCATAAAATGATCTTGAAACCAAGCAGATTTGATGCTTTTCCACATCAGATTGTGTAGGTGTCCATTAAGGCAAAGATGTTTGTAGCACTGTCTCCCAGTTGGTGACTATAAAGTAGTGTCCACCTTAAAAAGTCTCATTTCATGAATGTATCAGTGTGCCAACATTGTTATGTTTACAAATACCTGCATGTTTAATCCTTCCTTTTGTGTGGTACTGAAACAGTTAAGATTTTTCAGCTGAAATTAAAACGCTATAATGCGTCACCTCACTTTCCATCTGTGTTCATAATTGTATCATGCACTTAATTTGTGGTGGTATAGTAGTATGAAATTTAAACAATTTAACTCAACACAGTTTAAAATACTTATTAAAATTATTTATTGCAAAAAATATTGAAATGTGCAATGGCAATTGGCCAGTATTGGCTCAAAAAAGCCATACATCTACAAAGCTGGCATGAAAAAAATGATTTAAGTAGGCCCTGTCTCCAGACTCTCCGAGTCCACTTCTGATCCACTAAGCGTTGTCCTGGCTTGACCCCCATAGTCTTGCCTGGAGGTTAGTTTTTATGAAATTAAATGCTGTGAGAGCCAAATGCTGCAAAAGAGAATAATAATGGATGGCCGTAATCCAAAGAAGAGGCATATATGAAAAAATGCATGCTCAGCCTGGGTCTGTATATGTCACTTTCTCTGCAGCACTTCTCATTGCCAAAGATCCCAGGTAGCTGGTTCGTGGTTCACTCAGTCTTCCATCCTTCTGAGGTCAGTAAATGGAGTACCCAGCTCACTTGGGGCAATGTATAGCCTGCATAATTGAATTATAAACCACACAGAGAACGCTTTAAGCTCTATGTGGCAATGTATAAGCACCATGCTTTGCTTTTGATTTGCACAGAGGCAAGTCATATAGAAATCCAAATTGTAGTTTGGCTTGGGGTTTATAAGAAGGATACATTCTTGCAAGAGGGACTGCATGTGCTCTCAGAGCTTTACAAGCTGAGACCTCTTGTGTAAACATGGAACATAAAGTTCATTGCCAAAGATGCAAGCCAAAGTGGCTTATCTGATGTTTTTTGTAGTCCAGACTTGCTCTTGCAAAAATAGGATACCACACTCAAATGGTGCATGCAAATTCTTGCTGTGATCTATTCCTTTGATTTGTGGTCTACCCTGTTCTATTCTTTTTGTTGTCATTAAGTTAGTTTATACTTTGCTTTGGTAGTAAACCTTTTCTAATGCAATCACTTTTATATATACAGTTCATTATGAAAAACCATGCCGTTGGATATGAATCTCCTGGCTCAAAAGAAGCAGATTACTTTGCAGCCTGGGATAACCTAAATTTCTTTTCCAATAATTTATATAACTGCCTACAAGACAGCCATCAATTTTTCATTCAAATTGTTACAGATATTTAGGACAAACTGACATGTATTCAGTCTTGGCAGTCCTGGATGAAACTTGTCTCTGGAGGAGATACGTATATAAAATGTGCAACATAATTCTCATGCAGATGTCTTATATGAAAATGAATGGCAAGGAACAAAATATACGTTTTTGCAAAGATCATTGCAAAATTGTTCTATTGCATATTTATACATTGTGCCAGCACCAAGCAATGAAAAAGGGAGACAAGATGATCTATCAAAGCCAGTAACAACATGACTGTAGTTTATGTTGTCTTTACACTGGGTTCAAAAAGCTATATTGGACACTAAAAATGCAATTTCTCACATAATCTACAAAGCTCTGCTGCCTAGGTGAAACAATAGGTAGGTAATAATAGGTGGTCCACCCTGCCCCATGCCAGCTGCAAGGTGCTGAAGGGGATGGGTCAAGATCAGGCCTCTCTTAGTGAAGTGCCATGGATTTCAGATCAATGGATCCAAGGCTGCCCCATCCCGTTCCCATCCACAACTATTTCTGATATGCTTGCTACCACTGGTGTTGATATCACTGGTAGTAGTTTCCCAGTTGTGGCTTCCTAGCAACCTGTAGCTTCCTTCTTCTTTGCCAGCACAGGAGGAGTTTCCAGCGGTGTGGAGACGTTGGAAGCAGAGCTCCTTTTGTTCAGTAGAAGGGGATGGCTGTGAGGCCCTGTTGTTGTTTAGTCGTTTAGTCGTGTCCGACTCTTCGTAACCCCATGGACCAGAGCACGCCAGGCCCTCCTGTCTTCCACTGCCTCCCGGAGTTGGGTCAAATTCATGTTGTTTGCTTCAATGACACTGTTCATCCATCTCGTCCTCTGTCGTCCCCTTCTCCTCTTGCCCTCACACTTTCCCAACATCAGGGTCTTTTCTAGGGAGTCTTCTCTTCTCATGAGATGGCCAAAGTATTGGACCTTCCCACAACTAACATTGCATCAGAAGTAAGGCAATAAGCAATGTGATAGTTTTTAATAGTTTGAGTTCAACATCATTAGAAGAAGGACAGATGTAAATATTGGTGTTTAGGAGTCCACCCATTGAAGCCTCCATTCTATTTTTCACCCAGGTTTCCATACTTACTGATCATGCTCTCAGCTCTCATTTGGCTGCTTTGGCCCCATCAAGGAAGACACTTTTAAGAGCCAGTCTCTTTCTCTGAGAAGTTTTCTGTTCTGAGACGTTCCAGCCACCATATCTGCAGTTGATTCTCTCCTCCGCTCCCCGACCCGACCCGACCCTCCCTCCTAATATGGATTGAAGGGCACTCCACCTGTTTTGTGTAAAGAAAAAGAAGTCATGTTTAAGTGCTTAGACCATTGTTATGACCTTCCTGGCAGCCTGCTTTAGAACTTAGAGGGTTATATCCATCTCCATTCTACTAAAAGAAGCCCTCCTGAAGTCTCTAAGGACTCCACATTAGTGGGAATGGAGGAAGTTATGCAGACATAAAGGGGTTAGCCTCTGCTAGGCCCTAGAAAGTGGCAGGAGTGCAGGAAGAGCTGTAGAGGACAGGAAAAATTCCTGTGATCAACACCTGGCTAGCAGACAAAGCAGGTGTGGAAGTTATTTGGACACAGATGTCTGTACTATGGTGAATTGTACTTGATTTCTACTTAAATTACATTCATTATGCCTACACACATATATATTTATATTAGGACATTGAAACCTTGCCCTCTATTGTCCTCTTGGTTGTCTGTCCTCCATTTTGGCAATGGATTAGGGCCTACTTTCCAATACAATTCCAGTCTGCTAGCCACTGCAATCATGGTAGCAAAGAGAGAGAGAGAGAAATACAAGTGTTCTAGCGCAGAGGAAAATGCTATTGGAAACTTTTTGTCACAGATGAAGCTGGCATCCACTGTTACCCAAGCAGCACACTCAAATGCCATCTGAAATCAACCTCATTGTGTGAAATTTTCTTTTCCTGTCACAAAAGCAGGCAATTGCAGAAGGTGGCCAGGGGGAGAGAAGAGGCAGTTAATAACCATTCCTACCTTATTTCCTGCTGTTATTACAAGCTGAAATAAGATTTTAGCACCTCTTCTACCCTGTTTCCCCGAAAATAAGACCTAACCTGAAAATAAGCCCTAGTAGGATTTTTCAGGATGCTCGTAATATAAGCCCTACCCCAAAAATAAGCCCTAGTTAACTGAAACCCCGTCCTCCACCATTGTGCAGCATTGTGCAGCAACCAGAAGATGATATGACTGTATTTGAATAAATGTAGATTGTTGTAAAAGGTAAAGGTAAAGGTAAAGGTTCCCCTTGACAATTTTTGTCCAGTCGTGTTCGACTCTAGGGGGCGGTGCTCATCCCCGTTTCCAAGCCATAGAGCCAGCGTTTGTCCAAAGACAATCTTCTGTGGTCACATGGCCAGTGCAACTTAGACACGGAACGCTGTTACCTTCCCACCGAGGTGGTCCCTATTTATCTACTCGCATTTGCATGCTTTCGAACCGCTAGGTTGGCGGGAGCTGGGACAAGCGACGGGAGCTCACTCTGTCACGTGGATTCGATCTTACAGCTGAAGATCTACAGACCTTACAGCACAGAGGCTTCTGCGGTTTAACCCGCAGCGCCACCACGTCCCTTAGATTGTTGTACATGAAAAAAATAAAACATCCCCTGAAAATAAGCCCTAATGCATTTTTTGGAGCAAAAATTAATATAAGACCCTGTCTTATTTTCGGGGAAACAGGGTACACACACACACAAAATAAGTATGAGCTTGATAATATTCTTTCTTCCGTGCTAGAAACTGTCTTTGTAAGGGGTTTTGAGTATGGTCATATGTGTGTGTTGGGGAAAAAATGTTTTTGCTTGCACAAATAAGGTGGTATCTTTTTGTTTTGTCCTGACGATCATTTATTTTAAATCATTTTCTTTGAAGAATCCTGATGGAGATCTGGGAATGTCACAGAAATTCTTCGATTTACATGCACACATGTTCTAGTACTATTTCAGTATATATATGTATATAGGATGGGTTTTTTCCAGCTAATTTCTCGTTGTTTAAGAAAACAGGTTGATCACTACAGCTTTTTTATTTTGCAGACACTGAAAGAAAAGCTATTTTAAAGGGAGTGGAATAATACTCAGAGACGATTGCCAGATAGTAATGGAAAGTTTTAATTCTAATTTGAAGACAGATTGGAGTCAGCTATGGGATAATGCTGCCAAAATGTTGCATGAACTGGAAGGAATTGGAGGGGTGGAGTGTCACTTCTATTCTATTAAGAATAGAAGTGACACTTGCCAGGCAAGCTTCACATATCTCCAGTTGCCATTCAAGGTCACCCAAAGCCCTTTTAAAGGAATGAATTACTGATGACCTACAAGGGATTTTAAAAGACAAACTTAAATTTCTTAAGAGGGACAGTTATTATCTTCATAATCATATCTCACATGACCAGTCACACAACAAAGCACACAACCTAATATATGACCTCCTTATATCCAAGCACATGACAGGCAGCCAGAATAGTTCTGCATATCACTTATACAATTTCAGATTTCTGCTGTACAAAACCAGTTGTGGCCTGCATGTATAAAGGACACAAGAATAAAGGGTGCATTTTTAAAAAAAGGCTAATATATTTCTTTATTTAAAATATTTTCATCCCACCTTTCTTCTTAAAAAGAACCTAAGGCAGCAGGAAAATAGATACCCAGGTACCTGGATGCAGAAGGGTGAAGCCAACAGAAAGTACAGTGCATAATTAATGTATATAGCCATTGCTTATATTTTTAAGACCATCAGCACTAAACTACAGATACATAGAAAATAAAACAAGTTACAACATTGTCACAAATACTGAACATGAATTAAAAAACACACAGAAAATAAATATCTCAAGCACAAGGACCCAGTTACTGGTTGCAGGTGAGACTGTAGATAACACAGCATATTAAAAAAAAAAGCTTTTAGAAAACTGTCTAGAAAACATTTGCACAAAAGACTAATACTAAGATCAAGATTTGCAGCAACAACCTTCACTGAATTCATGGCAGCGAACTCAGACGCCTAATGCAGATGTTGGTCTGGTTCCTTGTGGGCTAAAATTGTGGTGGGGCCATTTATTTATTTATTTATTTATTACATTTTTAGCCCGCCCATCTAGTCATATAGACTACTCTGGGCGGGTAACAACATAACATATAACAATTTACAATTTAAAATAGCAATATATTACTAAAAACACAATAATCCAAGATGGAAAGAACACAAGAAACAAAAATTCAGGCAGTGGGTGGAGGGAAGGCTTGCTTGAACAACCAGGTTTTCAATTGGCATTTAAAACTGCCCAGGGAAGGGGCCATGCGAATCTCAGGAGGGAGATTGTTCCAGAGACGAGGAGCCACTGCCGAGAAGGCCCGGTTTCTTGTTTTTTCCTTCTGGGCCTCCCTCGGCGTTAGGCTCCTCAGTCTCACCTCCTGGCTAGATCGGGTGATACGGGTAGATCTAGGTGGGAGAAGGCGTTCTGTCAGGTAATGAGGCCCTAAACCGTTTAGGGCTTTATACGTAAGCATTAAGACTTTGAAATCTATGCGGAACCGGACAGGCAGCCAATGCAAGGCAGCCAGAGTGGGGGTAATATGTTGATATTTTCTTACCCCAGTAAGAAGTCTGGCCGCCGCATTCTGCACCATCTGGAGTTTCCGCATAGATCTCAAAGGCAGCCCCACGTAAAGAGCATTGCAGTGGTCTAATCTCGAGATTACGAGCGCATGGACCAAAGTGGTGAGCGACCCAACATCTAGATAGGGGCGCAGCTGGGCTATCTGCCAAAGATGGAAATAGGCGGTGCGGACCACTGACGCTACCTGGGATTCCATGGCAAGTGCCTGGTCCAGATAGACCCCCAAGCTGCGCACCTCACTCTTCGCGGTAAGAGTCACCCCCCCAAAAGAGAGGGAGTTTCCCAAACCACTGATGGTAGGCCCACCCACACTCAGGACCTCTGTCTTGTCTGGGTTCAGCCTCAGCCCATTTTCCTGCATCCACTGCAATACAGACCCCAGGCAGCGCTGCAGGGACAGAACGGCATCCACTGTAGTTGGCAAAAAGGAGATGTAGAGCTGTGTGTCATCAGCATATTGATGGCACGATGCTCCACACCCCCTGATGACTTCACCCAGCGGCCTCATATAGATGTTAAACAGCATTGGGGAGATGATCAAACCCTGCGGAACCCCACAATTGAGGCTCCACGGGGCCGACTCATACTCCCCAAGCTGAACTGTCTGAGGATGATCCCCGAGGAAGGACCGGAGCCAAGCCAACGCCTGACCACCAATTCCCAACTCGGAGATCCTCCTCAGGAGGATACCGTGGTCGACGGTATCAAAGGCGGCTGAGATGTAGAGGAGGACCAGCAGAGAAGTTTTTCCCCTGTCAGCCTCCCTCAATAGGTCATCTAACAGGGCGACCAATGCCGTTTCTGTACCATGGCACGGCCTGAAGCCTGACTGAAATGGATCCAGGGCATTTGTTTCATCCAAGTGCGCCTGTAGCTGATTGGCCACCACCCTCTCGACCACTTTACTCATGAAAGAAACATTGGCGACGGGTCTATAATTGCCAATATCGTCCACCGCCAAGTTAAGTTTCTTTCAAATGGGCCTAATGAGTGTCTCCTTGAGGGCAGGGGGAAACCTGCCCTCCTGGAGAGACCCATTAATTATCGCTGTAGCCCATTCGGTTGTCATAGGCCTGGCTGCTTTGATTAGCCAGACCGGGCAAGGGTCAAGGGAGGAGGTGGTGGCCCGACAGCGAACTAGCGCCTTGTCCACAACGTCAGGCGTCACAGGCTGAAAATGGTCAAAGCTCGCCGGGCAAGGCGGAGCGCTGCACATCTCTGCTCGATCCACTGAAACCAAAAAAGGAGAAAGCTCCCGGCGGATGGCCTCCACTTTAGATTTTAAAAATGCTGCAAATTGGTCAGAGGAGATGCTAGGGGGAGGCCCTTCACCCCGACCAATTCCGGATAGGTCGTGAACTATACGGAAAATTTCCGCCTGCTGATTTGAAGCCTCGCTTATCCGGTCAGCGAGGTAAGTTCGACTAGCAGCCCTTATCTTTGCCAGATAAAGGTTAGACGCAGCCCTGACAGCTTCTCTATTATACTCCGTCGGTTTCTTTCTCCACTTGCTCTCTAGCCTTCTCCTAGTTTGCTTCATTGCTCGTAGCTCCTGGTTAAACCAGGGCGCTGACCGAGCTCTGCATTGGAGAGGGCGTTTAGGAGCGATCGTGTCAACAGCCCTAGTGGCGGCCGTAACCCAACCATCCACCAGAGCCTCGCCATGAGTATGAATGTAAGCCAAGCCCAGATATCCCAATCACCTGTAGGGGCATTAGGCTTTTATGAAGTCTTACATGTATATCCACTATGTACCATAAGTTTAACCTTTCAGGTGATCACCTGATTAGGCCTATATACAGCAGTTGAGTCACAGTGAGCCAAGGCATACAGTGTAGATTAAGCGTGTCCGCCCAGGTCATGAATATTAATGTGCTATCTGCATGTACCAATGAGAGTGCTGGAGAGGCGGAGTCACAAGATATAAGAGTCTCTGCAGGAGGAGGAGATGAGAGGATGGTGAATTGGGATTTTGGGGGGGAGACAGTTAGATTGCTAAGCAAGGGCTGGTGTGTAGTGAACCGATGAAGACCATTAAGGACAGTTTAGTTCAGAACAAAAGATGTTGGCTTAACCTTTATTCTTTGTTACCATAAACTATTTCTGCTTTATATAAAATGACACGTTGTCTGGACCTCTGTCAGTAACATTGAAAGTTGTTGTGAACAACTGGTGGCAGCTGAGGAGCTTGCAGCGTGAGCCTTTGTTTCGTGAAACAATCAAGGGACGCGTGGGGAACGTGACAACGTGCAATGCAATACATGTCCTCTGAAAAATGACATCTACTGGGGGGAATGGAATTTATGCATAGGTGTTTATGTATGGGAATGCAGTCTGAGTTACACATATGCCTTCAGCTGTCAAGCATTCAGCATGTAGTAAGCAGTGTCAAAGAATCTAAGGAAAAACTCAAAGATTTTATTCCCCTCTCTCTTCTTCCACCAGTTTGCCATGCATGTCTTGAGGCAATTTGGAGGTGGCCATTTTGGTGCTGTTTCTGGGGTCACAATTTGGTGCCTGTCCAGGAAAATGTACATGGCACTAGAGAGAGGAAGAAAAGGGGGTGATACAAATGAAAAATAAATCATGTCTGCAAAAGAATTACATAACTTTAATGTTGGCAGTAATCATCAATCCAAATGGAGACTGCAGCCAAGAAATCAGAAGAAGGCTGAAACTCAGAAGGACAGCTACGAAGGATCTAGAAATGATCCTCAAGAGAAAGAATTATAACTAGAGATGCTGAAGCTCAACTACATTATAGTATTCCTGATTACCATGCATAGATGTGAAAGCTATTTGTTCAATTTTTTAGTGCCTCAGTAAAGGTATCACCTGCCTTTGCAGATATGAATGCTGTACAGTGAGGAAAGCTGAGAAGGGATTTTAAAATGCTTCATTTGTAATGTGGTTTTGGTGAAGAGCTTTGAAAATGCCATGGACTACGAGATAGACAAATACGTGGGTTATAAGCCTAAATTCTCCCTAGAAGCCAGTATGATTATGCTGAGACTACTGTACTTTAGACACATCATGAGAAGACATGACTTGGTAGAAAATATAATAATTTTTGAAAAAAATTGAAAACAATGGTGAGGAGGGGAAGGAAGACCAGAAGTCAGATGGATTGACTCTACAAAGGAAGCCAAAGTCTTGAATTTACAATGCTTCAGTAGGACTGTTGACAATAGGACAATTTGGAGGTCACTAATTCATAGGGGCGCCGAAAGCTGGAAATGACTTGATAGCACATAGCAACAACAGAAAACCCTATTGCTCTTCCCAGCTAAAGTAGACCTATTGACCCAATGAGATTTACATAAGTTTTGCCTTTTGTGGATTCAGTCTCTTTTTCATTGGGACTAGCAATGGCCAACATGTTTTGGAGGATAGTACCAGGCCCTTGCCATCGTTCTCCATGTGTAGCAAGCAAGAGTCTGAAAAGATAAGCCTCCATCTGTTGAGGAGACTGGCCTTTTCAGATTGTCAATCTCTGCACAAGGAGAGCAATGACAGAGGGGGCAGGCTAATATGCTCCCCTCCACATGTATTAACCTGAAGTAGATTTCGAACATCTTGGGAAAAGCTATAGATAGAAATGTATAAATTCAACTGCCTGGTCCGCAGATTTTTCTGTCAACCAATCCTCAGTTTCCTCAGAAAGCTATGGTTCAACTGAGCACAAAAGGCACAGAAGAGCTCATTCCTTGTAATAGTAATAGGTATTTTCCACTGACTATTTTATCTGAAGACCCTGCGCTAGGCTTTGCTTCCCTCTGTCATGTATCTGTCAGGAAAAATCTTTTCTCAAATTACTATCAGATGAGCCTGGTATAAAGTCTGAGGTGCATTAGATATCTCTGCATTTCATTTACCGGATATTTGCTGGAGTGGAAAGGTGTCCAAAATATAGTTTGCAACTGGCTTCAAAATAGTTATCAAATATCCCTTCAAAAAGATCTGTGTTACCTGTGATGTCTAGCATTAAGCCAATTGCATAGAAATTGCACAATACAAAGCAAGTCAGCAACTGAGAGAGGACTGATTGCACATATTTACACTCTGCTCTTTAGTTTGGAGACCTTCCACACAAATTACTATTTGAAATAATGAAGGCATAAATAAGTTGGGTTTAAGCAATCAGCTTGTACCTGGGCCATGTTACAGGTTCATGGGGTTGCTCATCAATCACTTCTGCATTGGCCTGTGGATTTATCTTTAAATTTTCATGTATGTGTTAAGAATGTGCATTCTGTTTGGACAAATGTGTAATAATGGACTGAACGAAGGCAATTCCAGGGCAACCATGGGAAATAGCAGACAGTTCAAGGGCACTCATGGGATGGAGTGACAACCCACACACAATAATTGTGTTAAATTCAACATTTGCAGGGTTAAAATGTTTTCAAAAATGATGCACTGCTGTTACAAGTTAGGAAAGGAGAAGAGAAATTAAGGAAAATGCTGAGTTAGTGCCAGTGAAGAGGCAATACACTCTTTGCCTACAAAATAGAACTTCTTTGCCCTTCCTGCTGTAAAATCATTGATTAAATCATCAAATTCTCTGCTGTTTGAGACTTGCTTGAGTAATCATCCAACATCCCACAAATAAATAAAAAAAGGAGGGGGCATGCCCATTGCCTTCTTAAAGTCTTTTCCCTGGAACTACTGCATTTCTGTTCGTTGGTGAGATTGGGGCTGTCCACTGCTGGTTGGAGACAAGAAAGAGAAAAATAAAACAGACTCATCATCCTGGCCAGAATCTCTCCTGTCCTACCTGCACCTTGGGCCCCTCAAAATTCTTGGCCTTCATACAGTTGCACCTTTTGCTATAAGTTAGTATTGTTTTTCACATGTTCCCATTGGCAGGAATGAGCTTTTCCTGGAGATCTAGAGTCACAAATGGAAACATAGATTTAGACAAGGATTGTGTTGGAGTGTCTCCAAAAGCTTACCGATTGAGTTGGCAACTTATGTGAGCAAGAACTGGATACAATCTAAATGCATTTCAGTTACAAATATTTCTATACAACAATGTTGGAAATAGGGATGGAAGAAATTCATCAAATTCTTCTTTGTCCTTGATATGTGCTGTTTCAAAATGATGAGAAACCTTGATGAGTAGTCTTAAACAACAAGATTCCAGCTGTCAGCAAGACAGATTGCTCTTTTTTTACCTCTTAGAATCTTTCTTGTTTCTATAAAATGTCTGTAGAGTTCTTGCCTTTTGTGAAGCAAAGTACAGGCACATTGAGAAAGCACCGAAAGACTGGCTGATTGTTAAGAAAGATGCAAATAAACCATCTAGTGCTTCATATTCTTAAATAAAACAACAGCCATCCTGCTTTTGCGCAATTTGTACAGTTTTGTGCAGAACATCATTCTTAAAGATGCAAAAATTCCTCATAGTTTTTGCTGTCAAATAGAACATTGTCATTCTTCATTCTTGCATTTAAGGGCAAGAAAAACAAGGATTTACATCCCTAACTGGAATATTTTCAAAAGTCAGTGGCTAACAAAGAATGATATCTCAACCTTGAGATGGGGCACAGATTGGGCAGGAGTGCTCCTCCTATCATTTGCCCCAGTGGTGCCATTACTCTCATGAAGAGTGTTGTGGGTAATAAAGTACTGTGAGAAGGGTTCCCATTGGTAGCAGCTGGCAGAAGCTCTTGAAAACAGAGAAGCCCCTGAAAAAGAGATGTGATAGAAATATGCCTGAGGGTGGGACAACAGTGGCAAGATCTCAAAGCTCCACAGATTATGGTAAATCCCAGATCCTCAGGCATCTCAGCAACACTAATCTAATGGTGATATAGAATAAGAGAAAATCACATCTTCTGCCTGGCTGCCATGAACCTGCAGGGCTTGGTATGTGATGATAGATCTGCCACTCCGTTCCTCCCTGATTCCTCTATGTATTGCTGGGGTAAGTAAAAAGGCATTTATCTGAAAAAACATTGGGGAAGATGCCAGCCAAGCATTCCAAAGTATATAGTCCACAGTCAGTGGACAATAGGAGAGAACATTCAGAATCAAACTAGATGATACGGTTAGCATGTAATTTGAAGTGGACCTCTACTGAGAGGCAAATGATGACTATTAATTGCAGGATGAGCTTTCTCCCCCTCCATCTGCTACGAATAAGGTAGCTTTATGTATGGTCATCATAAATAAAGATTCCACTTACAAGTCGAAATGCTCAGGCATCAAGGTCTGAAAGAATTGTGTGCCTGGAAATAATGTGCTATTGATTTCTAAATATGGAGCTGATTATCTCATCTAGTTTAATCACCATCCACCACATTCAAAAATGTACAAAGGATCAAATATAGGTATCCAAGAGTGATCTTAAAACTCAGGCAGAATGCAGTATTTCCAGTACCCAGTCCTATGCCAAGTGACTTTACATGGCAATAAGGAAAAATGGATACATCTCAGAAAATTATTTCCATCCCTAGTCTGATGACTAAATTTGGTTAGAACATTTTAAAATCTCCCAACCAATCATTTTGGATCTGCATTAATTTGAACCTAGATGGAATATATTACCAACCCATTTGATAACAGATCATTAACTGAAAAGAAAATTGACACTTTAACTCAAATGTAAAATTTCCGCTATTTACTACAAAATGTAAGCTGTGGTTTTAATGGACCCATGGAAGTGCATGGGAAGCAGAGCAGTAAGATGTGAAAGAAAAACATCGTAAACTCAGTTACCTTCCACAGCTTCTCCTCCAGTCATTTGTGCCAGTTTGATAACTTATGTCATATAGACCTTGAAATCTTAGGATTTCACATATTTTTTCAAACAAATGGAATCCCTGCATTGCGAATCAGTAGATCTATGTTCAGTTCCTCTGATACTTCAAATAGCTGTGCTTAATGCTACTGAAGTGATAGTAGGAATATATTCTGTTTCTGCATTAGCTTCAGAGAGGGATTGGGGTTTTCCTCTTGTACTAATTAAATTATATAGTTAGCTTAGAGTTATGAATGCCTCAGTGGTGGAAGCTGACTCTAAAACAAACAAAACCCAAATGTCAAAATTCCCATTGCTCTTTCTCTAGCCTATCTCAACCATCTAGCATGCATCCTGGACCATTACACATGTATATCTATTGCCCTCTGTTCCTTTCAGTAGCTACCTACCCTATTATCAGATATATTCTGAAAGAAAGGAGGAGCTGTAGGCTTTGGCAGCAACTCTAGCAATTTGTGTTCCATGAAATTCAAAGCAAATTTGTGGTGCCTCCTCAGGCTAAACATCTGACAGAACTGAAAAGAGTTTTGGAAATACAATATTTCTTGGGGGATGAAGAGCACATATCCTCATACGCATTTCTACAGGGGGCTAACTGCAATGTTTTCAGTAGTTTCCCTCACTTGAATTCTTTGATCAGCTTCCACAAAGCAGTGCTCAATTAGAAGTTTTCCTACTGCTTTGCTTTCTCACCATTTCTTACCATTGACTGATCTAATGTTAATAGGAAAAAGTTTTTGTTTATTGAGGTATACAGTGGTGCCTCGCTAGACGATTGCCTCGCAGGACGAGGAAATCGCTAGACGATGCCTTTTTGCGATCGCTACTGCGCTTCGCAAAACGATGTCTCCTATGGGGAATTTTCGCTAGACGATGAGGTTTCCCCATAGGAATGCGCCGACTAGTGGTGAAAAGCTGTCAGTGCAGCTGTCAGTGCATTCCGATGGGGACCCGCACTCGCTAGACGATGTTTCCCTATGGGAGATTTTCGCTAGACGACTGTGTTTTCCCTTGGAACGCATTGAAGAGATTTCAATGCATTCCAATGGGAAAACGTGCTTCGCTAGACGATGTTTTCGCTAGACAGCGATCTTCGCGGAACGGATTAACATCGTCTAGCGAGGCACCACTGTACTTTGCTAACTAGCCACAGTGTCCCGTAGGACAGTGGTTAAACTGCAGTACTACAGTGAAGATTCTGATCACAACTTGAGTTCCAACCCAGGCTCAGGTAGCTGGTTCCTGGTTGACTCAACCTTCCAGCCTTCTGAGGTTGCTAAACTGAGTACTCAGCTTACTTTGGGGGGAGGGGGAGGAATGTGTACCCTGCACAATTAAATTGCCAACTGCCCAGGGAAAGCATATGGGGCAGTATATATGTAGCACACTTTGCTTTGCTTTGTCATCCTTTACCTACTCACTCACCTACTTCACTCCTCAGTTTAAGCTCTCTTGACTGGACCAGAGTGATCATGCAATCCTCTCCTAAGGGAAGATAACTCTGAATGTCTTTTCTGTAGCAGAATTCTTGTCCACAGTCAGATAAGTGGGGAGTGTTAATTCTATTTAGGTTAATTGTGTTCCAAATCTCTTTGAAGTGGAATCATAGATTATTTAATATGCAATGTACACAATACCCAGAAAAACAATAGTTGGCATAAGATAAGTGCTAACAGCAATTTCTCAGAAATACATCAAGAAACCTTTCTTTAAGGGAGAGAGGCATGCAAATCATCCACATATAATCTTCCACCTTCCAAATTTTTTTCCTCAAGAAGCTTGTTTCAAATCCAAATTTCTAAGACCATTTCTCAAAGTTTACTGTATTATCCACAGGAAACTGGAATCCAGTAGTTCCAGCTGTCTGACTGCCCTGTTGAAGAGATGGGTATGATAGGAAATGATTGCTGTAATGTGTTATAGCTGCGCAGAAGAGGGAACTCAAATTTCTCTTAACACACAGTCAGAATACTTTTTGCAATAAGTTCTCAAATATTGTGCTAAAAAAGTCTATGGAAAAATGGTATAAAATGGCTTTATATAAAACCAGTGTTGTTAGTAGTGCATCGATTTCTCTTTGGAGATGAGACCTATGCTTTAAGGCAGGCAGACTTAGTTTTCAGAAATATTGCATCCCTCATTCGCAACTGTATTATGGAATTAAAAGTTTGTTTGGCAGAATGTGCTATTCTAGGGAAGACCATTTAGGAGCACTGTAAATCATCATCATCTTCACCTTAGAACTGCAGAGCTGGAAGGGACCCTACGGATCACAGAGTCCAGCAACTGTCAATGAGACACAGTGGGGAATCGAACTCCCAACCTAAACAACTGAGCTATCCAGCAGTTCATAAATCCCAGTGTTTTTTTAAGAACTATTGATTTGAGTAATGAATTAATAATGCTAATTCACAGAGTTGATTTTTTTTTCACTTTAAAATGTTAACAGGCACAAATTATCTTCTGAATTTCTAATTTTTAACACTATTGAATTATAAACCTAATGTTCTAAGCTCCATTGCTATTGACAATGACATTAAAAACTCATTGGAAAATACCTCCTTCAGTGCAAGAGTCAATGTCGTATACGATACTAGCCTTGACACTTGATTCTGTGATTGTATGCATACTCTCTTTAGCCTCCTTGTCTTTTCTGTGGAAGTCCTGTTTCATAAGCTGCCATTCTTGGTGGTTCCACAGCTGTTGAACTCTCTTTCCTGAAACACCTTCTCCAGAGTGGAAAAAACCTTTCCTTTTCTAAAAAGCATTTAGAGCAGTGATAAAGAAGGTTTTAGTATATGTTCTAGTGATACACTTCTGTGATGGTTGCACTAGTACTTGTTTGTACTACCATGATAACAAAGCCACACAATCTACCCAAATCACATGGGCAGAAGTAGCAGATTTTGCCCAGAGCAAGAACAAGCCTAATAGAAGAAATGAACCATACATCAAGTTCACTTATTCAGTTACGCCTTATGTGTATCTGAATAAGTGGCCTTATTGCTGGCTCTAGGACAATGGAGGACAACATCCACATTGGTCTCATGTCAACAATGGCTAAACACTGCAAGGAACGTAGATTTCCAGCTGATAATACTGAGGGAAAGAGCAAGGATCTTGCCAAGTTCATACGAGAGAAGCCAGAGCAAGGTTATATCTGTTTGATTCAAGGAGGAATGCAGCCATTAAGGAAACATGGAAATATCTTCAGCAACTGTAGCAAATGCCTTAAAACAGCAGCTGCATAGGAACTGAATGTGCAAAAAAGATACAAAAACTTGAAACAGGGATAGCAAATATATAATGTGAGTTTTCAGAAACAGACATTTCAATAACTTATTTAATTTCAAGTTCCTAGTCCCAAATAGTCATCTTTACTACAGTTTCATATGCAAAGAAATGTCAACTGTCCTCGTGAACAGCTCACAGAAAGCCATTTTTCTTCTGGGGAAAAAGAAAACCAGCACTGAAATCAGAATGCTGATATGCTGCAGCATCTTGGGATCTCTGCAGTTCTAGTCATTGTTCTGTTCTCCAAAATAGCTGATCCAGAAGGGAAACTTGGAACAATGTTTCCATGAAGTCTACAGTATTTCCAGATCTACATGCTGCACCTCAGGATTGCATTTCTTTAGCTCCCTTTTAAGCTGGTCCACCTCTGCTCCCAGCTTGCCAATTATATTTTCACCATGTTTAAGCATGAACATCTCTAATTCCTCCAGTGTCTTCATATTCTGCTGGATTTCTTGTAGCAGCTGTTCAATGTCTTGTTTCTCCAGGTAAGATCTAGTAACAATCTATCCACCAAAGTCTACTTCTGCTTTGAATCTCTCTTTGTTCATCCTTATCTGTAGCTTTAACATCATGAATTGCTCTTGCTGCAGGGTCACTCTCAGACACGGTCAGCCACAGTTGCAGCATGGATGTGAGGCAAAAGGAGCGGAGAGCAGGAGCAACTCACTCCTCATTGACACTCCCGGCCTCTGCCGGCACTTGACTATCGGTCGGACCCCATCAGCCAAAGGCAGTGCCGCAGGATCCGGATGTAGAGCAGAACCTTGACCCCCAGTTGTTTGTACTATCCTCATAATTTGTAACTTTCTTTGTGTCCATGAGATTGAGGACATCCAGAAAAGAAGTAATAAAATAAATCTCAGTTAATCAAAGTAACATTTCTCTATGCCATCATTATCTTAGCTGAGCCTCTCAGGGCTGTAATAATAAACCTATTAATAAACTTAAGGGAAAGAAATCCAATGGAAAGCACAGCTATGTAAATGTGGAAATTTTAGGGATATTTGCACATATGCCTTGAGATTAATGGGCTTATGTTAGTGTGGATTGTTCAATTATGGATGAAAAATATATTTTTGGTTTGTGGAGTATATTGTGAAATGTATCTAAATGTATGTATCAATAAAGAGAGCTGTATTGCATTCCTGTCCAGGTTATAGATAGCGAGGGACATTGGTATGGTGGGAACAAAGAAAGTACAGATGACTGAAGGATAGCCCTCTGCCAGCCTTAACCATGTCTAAAAGGTAACTGTTTGCCTCTCTAGTGAGTCCCCTAACCTAGTCTGCTATTAGATACCAGGTTTTTGCATGATAAGAACATGCTTGTCTCTTATCTTATCATAGCTGGGATAACTGGCCTGGTTTGTATCACCAACACCTGAATGGGCAAGTTGGGTGGAGTAGATCTAGCCATGGTACCTGCTCAAGTACCCTTTGAAGCACCAACTTTGGCTGACAACTTTGGATGACAGCTGTCAAGCCAACAGAGGCGGCTTTAAGTAAAGCATTGAAAAACTTTGAAATGGGAGAAGTTAATCTAACCTACCAGGAAGCTGGCTGGATAGCTCAATGACTTAGGTATCTGACTGTGGAGACAGAGGTTGGGAGTTTGATTTCCCACTGTTCATTCCAGAAGAGCCAGCCTATGTGACCCTGGGCAAGCTGCACAGTTCCACGACGTTCCCAGAAGAAGGGAATAGTAAACCACTACTGAATATTATCCACCTAGAAAACACTGAAAAGGGTTGCATAAGTCAGAACTGACTTAACAGCACACACTTACTTATTTAACCTACCAGGAAAACCTTCTGTCCTGGGGTGGGCTATGAGGGTACTCTGATTTGGCCCACGTGACCAACTGGGAATGTTATTGCAGGGCACACCCACCCTTCTGCTCAGCGGCATTTCTAACCAAACTGAGTAAAGAAAATCCTTCAAGTCTGAAAATCCTATTATTTTGATCTTGAGGATCTTCAAATTATTAATGATAAGGTTGTTTTAACTAGACTATTGCAGGTTTATATGGCTTCCATTACAACCATGGAGTCTCATTCATTCATTCATTCATTAAATTTTTATCCCATCCATCTACTGGCCAGGCCTCTGCTTGCTCTGCTACTCTGACCAACTGACTTTCATCTCAAATGATTCAGAAATGTGGTATTCCCCCTGCCATGCGATCATATTGCTTGTACTGGAATGCCTTTCGTATTGTGTCAGAGGAAACATTTCTGATACAGCTTTTTGTGCACACTTTTTGCCTAGTTTTTGTTTCTCGATTTTATACCTTTCAGATTTCCATGCTGTTTCATCATTTTGTATCTTTCCATGTTTCTACCATTGTGCACCACTTACATGTTATTTTATGATAAGTGATACATAAGTTATACTAATTTCAAAAACCCGTTTGTGATGACATATCACAGAAATATTTTGAGATGGGGGGCATGGTTTGCTGCCAACGAAGAGGGCAGCATAGAAGATCAGCTCCGCTCTAAGTCCAGGAATAACAGTCAAAATATATCTGAAAGTTTATAAACTGAGAAGGAAAACACTTCAAATTGAATAGATATGGGAAAGCCAAAGAAGACGCCAGAAGAAAATAAGCCCAGAGTCACCTCTGATGAGGAGGATCAAAGAGATATGACCGAGGCATCGGAGGAGTCTGAGAGTGAATTGGAGGCATCTGGTAAGAAAAGAGAGAAGGGGCGGAAAAAAGCTAATGGAGCAAATGATGAGATGAAGCTGCTTATAAAACAATTAAGAAAGGATTTACAGAATGATATGAAAAGTCTTATCTCGCCCCTAAAACAAACCCTTTTGGAGGTTAAAGCAAGCATCAGTAAGGTAGAACAAACTGCTGATGCTGTTTTCGAGTTGGCACAAAGTCTACAATCTAGAAATGATGAGTTGGAAAAAGAGATGGGGCAATTAAAGGACAAATTGGTCGAACAGGAGAATAAACAAAGATGGCAGAACGTCTGTCTGAGGTTTTCTAAGGAAAATGAGAGTGAGAAGGACAGTGAGTTGAAACTAATAGTTTTGAACTACATTCGAGAACTCTGCCCCAACATAGAGATAACAGATAGGGATGTGGACCGTATCCATCGAATTGGACCAAAACAACAATCAAGAAAGAGATATAATTGTGAGATTTGCTTCATATGCAGTGAAAGCAGACATGTTTCGTGCTTTGAATAACATCAAAGAATTGGCATTTGAAGGGCAGAAAGTGGAACTGCACCAGGATCTTGCACCAGAGACAGTAGAGAGACGTAAGCAATGACGACAGTACATGAGGATTCTGCAGGAGAGTAAAATTAAATATATGTGGGGTTTTCCTTTTAAACTGATTATCTGGTATGGAAACTCATCCACAATTATGCAGCTGCATGACTTTTTTGAGCAAAGGAAGATTCCCCTCCCTGACATACATCTGGTAGAGACGAGTACAGAAAGGACAGAACAGCGAGAGGGGATGCAGCTTCACTGGAGAAAAGCAGAAAGGGGGAAAAAAATCTTAAAAGGCAGTGGTGGAGTACTGAAACTTGGACAGAGAAACTGAACTTCTCAAGGACACAGCAAGAGTTGTTATCTGGAACTGAAGATAATTACCAACATGAGACAGCTGCTGCTTACTAAACATGTAGTTTCAGGAACTACGTAAGAAGATTCCTTATTAAAAAGAGAAGAAAATATAATGTAATATAATGTAATAGTAGCTAATAGTTCACGCTTTAAGATATAAATAAGAAGTAGTGTGTAAGCAGTTAAATGAAATGTGTAATAGATAGTGAATACAGCAGGATGTAGACATAAGTATAATATATCCATGAGTTAAGAAAATGTCTAATTTCATATAAAATAGTAGGGTAAGAGTGGGCTGCGAGATGGAGCGATCTTCCCACAGGGAAGCTCCTAGCTTCACATCACCCCACAAGGCTCAGCTCAAATATTATGAGCTGGAGGTTTCATCTCATAGCCTATAATGGGGTTGGGGAGAGGGGGAGGGAGGGAGGAAAAGGAGGGGGATACAAGGGAAGAGGGGGAGGGAGAGGAAAAGGGAGACTTTAGATAGACAATGCAATTTAGAAAAAGATATGTATAATGATAAGGCATGTAGTAGCAGTAAAATATTTCAGAAAACTAGGTTAATTAGAAGTACAGCTTATATAATAGAAGTATGTAATGTTAGACAATCTTAGTATATTATCTTATAATACAAATGGTCTTGGCTCACCAGTTAAAAGGTATAGAGTTATGAAAACTATTCAAAAACTGGGGGCAGATGTTCTGTTATTACAGGAAACACATCAAAAAAAGTAAAAAAAAAGAGACATTATTAAGCACCCGATGCTAGGAGATCAGTATATGGCAAATTGGACAATTAAATTGAGAGGAGTGGCTATAATCCTTAGGAAAAATTTAAAATTTGAAATGATGGACCAATTAAGAGATCCTGAGGGAAGATATATTTTAGTGAAAGGAAAGTTAGAAAATAAATTGCTGACTTTAGGTTCTTATTACACCCCTAATATAGAGCAAGCAACATTTATGCAAAAAAAATTGAGGGAGGTAAAAAAAATTGCCTGGGGTGATGTTATTTTGGGAGGGGACACAAATTGCATTTTAAGTCAAAAGTTGGATACAACATCAAAAAAAGAAAGGTGTCAAGGGATGGAATCAAAATAGGAAAATTAGTTTAAAAAACTGGTTTAATAAATGGATGGAGATATTTAAATCCTAAAGTGAAAGATTATACATTCTTTTCAAAAAAAAAAATGCCACTTATTCAAGAATAGATCATATTTTTATTTCAGAAAAATTGGTATCCCATATAGAGAATATACAGTTTGCTCCTATCATGACCTCTGATCATGCACCAATAAAAGTTTTTTGGTCTAATAAAGAAGTACCAAAAAAACCCTAGAATCTGGAAATTAAGTTCTAATATATGCTTAAATACAGAAATTATTAGAAAAATAAAGGAAGATATAAAGATTTTTTTATGAAAGAAACGATAAAGAAGGAATGAAACCTGCATTGTTTGGGACACTCTAAAAGCAGTTTTACAAGGAAAGTTTATTATGGAAAGTTCTAGATTAAAAAAAGAAAGAAATAGATTACAAGAAATAGTGGAAAATAAAATAAAAAATCTAATAGAGCAGCATAAAAAATCCGGATCAAACAAGGTAGATAATGAACTAACAAGAGCCAGAACAGAATTAGAGGCATTAGACACAAGTAAGACCCAGGCAGCTATGAATTATCTAAAGAGAAATTATTATGAGCTTGGGAATAAAAATAAGTTGTTATCACATGCAGCAAAAAAGAAAGCAATAAAGAGGGCAATTGTCTCTGTGGAAAAAAAGGGAAGAAACAATAGTTACCTCACAACAACAAATAGTAACAACATTTATGGAGTATTATAAAAATTTGTATGAGACAGAATTAACACCAGATACAAACATTAAGAAATTTCTAAATACATTACCAATTAGTAAAATATAGGAAATCATAAAGAGCTACTTAATTATCCAGTAACAATAACGGAAATAAAATCAGTTATTAAAAAAATTAAAAAGGGTAAATCACCAGGTTGTGATGGGTTTACAGCAGAATTTTATAAAATTTGGGAAGATGACATCATAGAGCATTTGTTAAAATTGTTTAATTCAATACTGGAAGGTGAAGAAATACCAAAATAATGAAGAACAGCTAGGATAATAATTATACTAAAAACAGAAAAGGACCCAGTACTCCCCTCATCATATAGACCAATAACATTACAAAACCAAGACCAAAAGATTTTTTTCCTCAATATTGGCACAGATAATTAATAGTTTTATTACTAAATACATTCAAAGAGATCAATATGGGTTTATGCCAGGAAGGCAGATGCAGGATGCCATCCGCAGAGTTCTGAATGTTATAAATATAGCAAATAAAGAAGAACGGAAAATAGCAATACTTTCGTTAGACACGCTTAAGGCCTTTGACCATGTAGAATGGCGTTATATGTTTGAATTATTAGAAAAAATGAATATGGGTGAAAAATTTATTAATGTCTTTAAAAAAATCTATGTATAGGGGCAGAGGCTAAAGTACTCATTAATGGAATAGAATCAGATAAATTTACTCTATTTAGATGAACAAGACAAGGAGACTCCTTATCCCCAATTATATTTGCAATAGCAATAGAACCACTTGCTGCACAAATAAGAGAAAATGAAAATATTAAAGGCTTGGTGTTTAAAAATAGAAAACATAAAATAAACCTTTACGCAGATGACATGCTTCTATTTCTAGAGAACTCAATAAAAAGCATAGAATCATTAAAACAAATATTACAAGAACATTGTTATTATACTGGACTAAAAATCAACTATCAAAAATCCAAATTGTTATGTATAAATATCTCTATAGCAGAACAAAAGGAAATTAAAAAGAAGTCAAATCTGAACCTATGCTATTTAAGTTTCAAATATTTGGGAATTTGGATAACAAAAAGTTTAAACCAGTTAATATATAGAAATTACAAAAATTTAATCAAATCAGTAAATGAAAAAATTAGAAGTTGGACTAAATTGAATATATCAATGCTAGGGAGAATAGCATTAGATAAAGCACACATATTACCAACATTTTTATTTTTATTTCAAAATATACCACTACAACCTGAAATTAAAAAAATAAAATTATGGCAAAAAACCCTGGAAATGTGTATTGGCAGAAAGGGGGAAAAGCTAAGGTTCATAAGCAGTGTTAAATATGGTCAAAGCATAAAGGGAGGGCTAGGGATACCACAATTAATAAAGTATTACGAAGACTTTCAAATTACTCAAGCAATAAAGTTTATATGGACAGAATAAATCCAGATTGGATTGAAATGGAAAGAGAGGAGGTTAATGGTGTAGTTAGCACTTATATTTACACAATGTAACCAATTAGAAAGAAGGAACAAGTGCAAAATCCTTATACTTGTGAGACATTGAAAATATGGCGTAAATACATGAGATTATTTGCTCCGCCTATATCCCCTCTATGCCCCATACTGGATTATCTGAAATTTAAATCAAGAGAGAAATATGTACAATTCAAAAATTGGAAAAGAATTGTAATTTATAGAATAAGAGACCTATTTGACTCAGGGAAACCAATAACAATTAGACAGTTAGAGGACAAAACAAAGGAAATAAAAACTAATTGGCTACAATTAATACAGGTAAGAAATTTGGCAACTCATCTATACCACAGTTCTAGACCTATGAGAACGCTCACGGAACTAGAACAATATAGTATAGAAAAAGATCAAAATAAAAGGAAGGGAATAACTTCAGTAATATATAAACATTTAGTTGAGAAAACATTTTCCAGGGGTATGGGATCTAAAATAACATGGGAAACAAATTTGAATATTAATATATCAGAGAAAGAATGGATGGAAATATGGACCACATATCCATATAAATCAATATCAGTTAAAACGAAAGAAATGGTTTTGAAGGTACGTAGTTCATAGATGGTATTGGCACCCCACAAAATTACACAAAATTAATGGAGAAATCTCAAACAGGTGCTAGAGAAACTGTGGAAGTAAAGGCACACGAGAACACATGTGGATCTCTTGCCCCAAAGTGGAAACATATTGGCAGGAAATAATTAAATGGATAGAAACATTGTTGAATCAAAAAATAATTAAAAATGAAGCTTTATTATTATTTTCAATATTTAATGATGGAAATGAAAAATTAATTAATAATGACCTAATTGCACATCTTATTGGTGCAAGAAGAGCTGAAATTGCACAAAACTGGAGAAATGCTCAAGATCTTTCAGTACAAAAATTTGAGAACAGAATCTGGCAAATGGTCCTGATGGAAAAGTTGACCAATCAAATTAAAATATATTGAGGGGAAATAAAAGAGGATAAATTTATGAAAACCTGGCAACCATTATTAACATATGGAATTAGCTCAAGAAAAGAAGAATGTGAAATGGGAAGTAATTTGGATTGCTGGCATATAATATTTTAAAAGAATTAATTAAGTATGTTAAAATATGAACTAGTAGATGTGTAAAGAAAGATAATGTGCTGATAGACTATGTAAGTAATGTGATAGTATTGTATTACAGTTCTAACATGCATTGTCATACTATGGAAGTTAATAAAAAATTATTAAAAGAAAAAAAAAAAAATATTTTGAGATCCCCTAAATAAGAAGGGACGTGGTGGCGCTGCGGAGGGACGTGGTGGCGCTGCGGGTTAAGCCGCTGAAGCCTCTGTGCTGCAAAGGTCAGAAGACCTGCAGTCGTAAGATCGAATCCACGCAGCGGAGTGAGCCCCCGTCGCTTGTCCCAGCTCCCGCCAACCTAGCGGTTCGAAAGCATGCAAAATGCAAAAATGCAAGTAGATAAATAGGTACCACCTCGGTGGGAAGGTAACAGCGTTCCGTGTCTAGTCACGCTGGCCACGTGACCACGGAGGATTGTCTGCAGACAAACGCTAGCTCTATGGGTTGGAAATGGAGATGAGCACCGCCGCCTAGAGTTGGACATGACTGGACAAATTGTCAAGGGGAACCTTTACCTTTTACCTAAATAAGAAGTGCACAAGTATGTGACATTTCTAAGTTATGACTATTGGGATAATAATGCAATTTCAAACTAATTGTCATTCATTTGTTCATATATATCTGTTCAGGATACTTCACCCAGCCTCATACTAATATTACAGCTGTCACTTTTGTTTTATATTTTAAACTAGACCTAAGGAAACTATTAATAGCTTGCCTACAGGAAGAAAATATGTACATGCAGAAAGATGCAGAAAAGATTCAGAGAAGAAAAACGACCTTCTGTGGAAATTTATAATGGTCAGATGAAAATTAAGTTCCCTCCATGAAATTCATCTTCTACATGACATCAGATGTGGTTCAAGAACTGATGCACTTCATACTACTATAAGTTGATTGTTACTGGATTTGTAAGCACAACTGTAGGAACCATTAGATGAAATTAAAGAAATATAGGTTGAAACTCATATAAGAGAAACTTTGACATCTGTAACCAATATCCACATATGAATCTTAGCAAGGGACTTTCTGGACAAAGCACAAATAGACACATGGGTGGTGGGATTCTTAACAGTAAGAAAGCATTTTCATGAGATCTGGGCAACAGATCTCATGAAAATGCTTTTACACTGCCATTAAACCTTTCTTCCCAGCAAGGTGAAGGAAATTCTGGGATTTCTGGGATGGGAGGTGATCTAGTAACTTTTTGTGTGGTCTCAGGTGAACATAGTTAGGTAATGTTGACACCACAATGAGGAATTTTTGGATCCCATGAGACTCCTTGTCTCCAGCTGAGAAATTAAGAGTAATATGTTTTTTCTTCAAGATGTCAGTGATTTGTACAAACAGTCACCACTGTCTCTTTATCTTAGAGTTGTGTGTGAATGTTTTACTATGTTAACTCTGTATTCTGACTTTTATGTCTGACAAAGTGGACATGTTCCATGAAAGCCTTTATTAAAATATAGCAGTCAGTCTTTAAGGTGCCAAAAGTCTCTCTTTTCTCTCCCTTTTGTTTTCTTTTGTGTTTCTTGTTGAAATCACTGCATCAAAGTAATGTTTTTCTCTTTGAAAAGTCCACACACAGAGCAAATACATAATGGTTTACTGATTGTTTAAAAAGATGTAAACAACCCTTTCAGTGCTCCCGGTTATTAAAAATTCATATAACAAAACAGCAGTCACCATCATTTTGTGCAATTTACATTGAAATGTAGTTTGTGTAATTTAGCTTAATTTGTGGAGGAGGGAGATAATTCTTGTTCACATCTCTTCTTTTATTAATAGCACATGAGACAAAGAGAATAATTTTGTGGCTCTTTGTCTATGGCTAGCAGGATGAGACAAATAAGGAGTTTCATCCCTAGTATTATTATATGTTTGATGAATTTTCCACAAAACATGTCAGACTATTTTGAGAAATCATATGGATGAGTCCTCCAGCAAGGATCAGGCAACTCTCCCAGATCCAGTTTTGGAGGAGAGTTGCCAGGCCACATAAACCTTGGACCCTTGGAGGACCGGGAAGCGGAACCTCAGATAAAGGCAACCCTGTGCCTGAGTGAAAAGAGATGGCCCATGACAACACTGCAAAATGAAGGCTTGAGAAACCTCTAGGCATAGCTACAGGAAAATATTCCTTGGGAGAAGAAGCTTCCTCAGGGAAAACCTTGGGAGACCAGTGCACCAAATCCTGCAGCCAAGTTCATATCTCAGCTGGCCAAATGTCTGTAGCCAAGTGCAAAGTGTGGCTCTAGCATCTATATGAACCTCCAATTAGGATTGGGAGTTTGGTTTAGGCAGTGTCTCTTCTTGTTCCAGGTCTTGTCTGATATATATTCCAACCCTTGCTGTTGACTCACTGGCTGTGTTTGACTTTTAGACTGGCTTGACCATGCTTCTTGGACTCTACTAGTTTGCTTGTATTGTTGTTGCTAACTATGGGATTGGCTTGACTTTGCACTGCCCTTGGACCTTGGCTTTGAATCTGCTCTTCGTGGCTGTCTGGTACAATTGCTTGCTTGATTTTTGCCTGCCTCATGAACCTGTTTCTGGTCCAGACTTTGAGTCCAGCTAGCCAGGTAGTATGACAGGAAGTTAGAAACTGAGTGGGTTGGCATGTTATGATTCATGATTGAGTCTGAGCGGTGAAAATTAGACTATTTTGTATAGGCATTTACAAAGATTGCTATTAGCAATTCAAAAAATTGCACTCCAAGAAAATTATTAATTTCTCAGGTTATAAAACTAGGCTTGAGTTTATAAAGGAGGTGAAGGAACTGATCAGAATATTGTGGCTGTGCACTAGAAGTAATCACTTGGCATTGCGTGTGGCTGGTTCATACATGATGACTATCTCCATGCAGTTGACCAACAGCACTTTCTTGTCCTTCTAAGAAGAATGCTTGGAGACCTCCATTACTTGTCAATCAGGTACATCCCATCAGGGACCACATGTCATGAAACCCTGTGTGATCTTTCTGTATCTTCTTAAGGTGATCTTGTTGGAATGCCAGGCTTATGAATCTTGAGATCAATTGAGCCTGGAAAAGTCTCTCAGATTTGCTTGATGGAAATTTTATAATGAACTCATCCATTGCCATTAATGTGCATCTTGCTAGACCTTCAGTCACAATAAAATTGATGGTAAACACTTTTCTCACATCCACATCACTATCCACATCAATATTCACTTTCTGAAATACCAAGCCAAATCTTGCTTTGTTTACCTCCTCTGACAACTGTTCTCATTTCATCAGAATTATGTAATTATGTTTGATAATGTCAGGGTTCTTTGTCCAGCAGTCATCATCATTCACATTGCAAACTCTAGTACCCATGAAAAGTCCATATCTGCTGTAATATCACAAAGGCTACAATACTTGACAAGCTTCCTTGGTATGAGTCTCACTAAGCTCAGTGTACATATGTACATATGAATTGTCAGGCACTTTGTTTTGTAGGTTCAGTATGATAAAGGTGGAGATTGAAGACAGTACTAAAGAAGGAATTCATTAAACAGTTATGACTTTTATTTTGGGGTGTGTGTGACAAGAGTATTGCTATGAACAATTTCTCCAAAGTAGAAAAACAAACAAATAATGCAGTGTTTCTCAAGCAAAATAGCTAGTATTCTCAATGCAAAGATATTCTTTCGACATTTTAATACAAACTTGAAAAATGTGCACTTCCTAAACATAAGCTAGAACACAATTAAGTTACAATGATGCTTTTCTGAATTTTGTATTGGAGTTCACAAAGGGGGGAAATACCATGCAAAAAGCTTACAGAAATATACAAATGGACTGAAAAGTAGGGGTGTGCAAAATCATCCACTTCAATATGGTCCAAATTATTTGTCTTACAAATAGCAATGCATTTACTTTGAGCTAATTGGTTCATCCAATTCTATTTTTATCCACATATTTGCACAGTAAAGTGTCTGTACATATTTGCATTTCTTTGAATACTGAAGAAACCATGACAATGGGAAAAAAGAAAGGTTTTTCTTTCTTTCTGACTTGGAATTAAGAGTGAAAATCAAGTACCATCAACTACTGCATGATTCCCACTCCGCTCTTCCATGAATCCATTTTGCATTAGCTGGACACTGGTACTCATCTGTCAACAACCCTGGATCCTTCAAAACAAGAGCTGCTACTATAGACTTTTAACTTCCACAATAAAATAAAATAAAATAAAATTAATTGAGTGATTTGGAGAGCCCCAATTTATTTTGGCACTATTTCAGTGGTTCCTCACTTCACTTCAGACCTGTTTGAAATCAGGCAAGCACACCATCTTCAGTTTGTTTTCCTAATAAATTCCAGTCTACTGAAAAGTGTGTGCAATTATGTTAACGCGGAATCCTGCAAGCCGCTAGCTGAGAGTTGATTCTGGTCCTGATGGTAAAAATAACTCACACAGACACGTTCTCTTCCAGCCCGACACGTGTATTTACAGCAAATATACAAAGCGGCAGCGTGACAGCATGAAATCAACATTTGTAGAAGTGGTGGTGGTGTTCTGTACAACTCAACTATATACACATAAGCATCTGCCCTTGCCCAATCAGGGCAGATGTTGCATCATCCAGTCTTCACCCAGATGTTGCATCATCCTTTCTATAGTCACTGTGACTCAGCACTTTTATACTTACACACCTGCATGACATGGCAGTTTATTAGTACTTCTGCTCTGCTCTGTTCAGGCCTGTAAATTTTTTAATACTTTGACACCCCTCCTAATTTACACCTGAACAAAATTCAAACCCAACTCTTTGATTATTTCACTGTGTCTTTGAACACTCAAAGGTTTTGTAAAAATATCAGCAACATTTTTATCCGTTTTGCAGTATTGTAACTCTATTAATTTTTCTTTTATGGCTTCTCTTACGTTATGATATTTGATGTCAACATGTTTACTCCTATTTCGCATTTTTTCTGTTACAGCCATATGTAAGCAGGTTGTATTATCTTCTAAGACCTTTATTGGTTTATGTGTTTCTATCTTTAAATCCTTAATTAATTGTCTATACCAGATTAATTCTGAGCATACTTCCGACAAAGCTGCGAATTCAGCTTCTGCTGTCGAAGTAGCCACAGAACTCTGTTTTCTGGACTTCCACCCTACTAAAACATTTGCAAACATTACAACGAATCCGGACATTGACTTCCTGTCACTTTCATCATTTGCCCAATCACTGTCAACGTAGGCCTGTAAATTTAACTCTTTTGAAGGATTTATGATCAAACACTTGTCACTTGTTCCTTTTAAGTATCTAAAAACTCTTTTTACACCCTGCCAGTGTTTCACAGTGGGCTTCGACACATGTCTACTAAGAATGTTCACTGCTGCTGAAATGTCAGGCCTAGTCCAATTTGCTAAATACATCAAACTGCCAATTGCAGAATGATAAATTTCTTGACTCTCAAACTCTTTGTTTTCTTCATCACACTTTTGAAAATCTATTACCATGGGGGTTTGTACATCTTTACAATCTTGCATATTGTATCTCTCCAACATTTGTTCAATTTTTAACTTTTGGTTTAATACAAAACCTTCATTTTTTCTCTGTATTTGCACCCCTAAATAATTTTGTATTGGACCCAAATTTTTCAGTTTAAATTCTTTTTTCAGCTGTTTTTCAAATAAATTCATCTGGCTCTGATTTTTTGTCATAAAACAAATGTCATCCACATATGCCAACAAAATATTTAGCTCACTTCCACATTCTTGTATGTATAAGCATGGATCAGCCAGACTATTCTTAAAATTCATTTTTTCTAACACTGTATGTAAACATTGGTTCCAGTTTCGGGCTGATTGTCGCAGCCCGTAAATGGCCTTATTTAACCTGTAAACCATTCCTGGTCTTGACCCTTCAAAGCCAGGTGCTTTTGCCATGTATAATTCTTCCTTTAAGTCAGCATTTAAGTATGCAGTCGTTATATCATAATGATTTATCAAATACCCTCTAGATGCCGCTAGAGTCAAAGCTACCCTCATAGTTTCTGCTTTCACTGTAGGGGAAAATACTTCATCATAGTGCAAATGTTTCTTTTGAGTAAATCCCTGAGCCACTAACCTTGCTTTATACCTAAAGTCCCCATTGTTTTGTAACTTTCTTTTGAAAACCCACTTACTGCCAATCACTTTATGCTCCTGTGGCAGCCTAGTCTCTGTGAAGACCTTGTGGTCGTCCATAGACTTCATTTCCTCAATCATGGCTTCCTGCCATCTTTTCTTTTCTACTTCAGGAAGTAACATGACCTCTTCATAACATTTTGGTTCCTGATACACATGGCACACCCTTATTTCTCCTACACCAAACCTTGCAGGCGGAACCCCTTTGTTAACTCTCTCTGACCTCCTGGGGATTTGTGGCTCATCCTCAATTTTTGGTTCTTGCTTAATTCCTATCTCACTTTCTTGATCACTACACTGCCCATCGTCTTCTTCATCTTTTGTCTTGGACTGGCTCTCTTCTGTTTCTTCTTCTTTTGTCTCTAACTGCCTATTCTCACACTCTCTTGTGTTTGTGAATGGTATGAAAACTTGGGAATTAGCATGAACCCTATCCCAATTCTCATGCTCACAAAAATTGGCAGACCTCGAAATCACTACATTGCTGTTTCCATCAAGGAAGCGGTATGCCTTTGAACCTCTTTCATAACCTATGAATTTCATTTTCTTTGCCTTTGGTTGTCCCTTCCTTCTTGTCTCTCTTGGGATGTGCACCCACGCACTGCACCCAAACACCCTCATGTGTTTTAAAGATGGCTCTCTCCCATATAACATATAATAAGGAGTCTGCCCTATTGCAGAAGATAACAATCTGTTATTTATGTAGTTCGATGTAAGCAGGGCTTCCCCCCACAGGCCATGACTCATGTTAGCGTCAGCTAACAATGCGTCTTTCATTGTCTGCAACACCCCGTTTCTTCTTTCTGCCACTCCATTTTGGAAGGGTGAATATGTACTAGTTTTTCTATGATATATCCCATTTTCCTTCAACCAGCTTTGAAATTTGTTAGATAGGAACTCAGACCCTCTGTCCGTCTGGATTTGCGCCACCTTGTGGCCATAACGTCTCTCAATGAAGCTTAGCCAATTTCTGAAGTTGCTAAACACCTCTGCCTTTGTTTTCAATAAGTAGCAAAAAGAATACCTTGAATAATCATCTACAATTACCAGGACATATTTTGCTCCACCCAAAGATGATGCAAAAGGGCCAATCAAGTCTGCATGTACCAGTTGAAAGGGCCTTTCTGTTTGACTGGTTCGTTCCTTGTTTCTGGGGCTTAATTTAGATTTTGCCATTTTACACACGTTGCAATCTAAATAATTTTTACACTCTTTCAACTGTACATCTTTTGCCACTGCTTGCATTTTCTGAATTGTTCTAAAATTTGCATGACCCAACCTCCTGTGTAACAGGTGTGCACATTTATCATGCTGAGGTGCGTTTTTCACTGTTACATGTGTGTCACTTTGTATTTTACACCTCAAAACGTACAAATTATTTTCTTGTTTTGCCCTTGCGCAAACACATTTTCCTTTCTTAATTTTACACTCATCATTTTCAAATATGACTACAAAGCCCTGTTTTACTAAAGCAGACACACTTAAGATGCTACAGTCCAACTGTGGTACATGAAGAACACCTTTGAGTTCTTGTTCCAAACCTGACACAAAAACTGTCCCTTCTGCAGCAACAGGCAACTTCTGTCCATTCGCCAGGCTCACGCTGCTTTGTTCCGAAGCACCTAGAGAAAGAAACAAATCTCTTTCATTAGTTAAATGTGTAACGGCCCCACTGTCAATTATCCAGCAAGCTTGCTGAACGACCTTGGATTTATCTCTTGCTGCCTGGACAAGAGAAATCCTCCCTTTTCTCTTTTCGGTGCTTCTTTCACTTTTGCAGCCAGCTTTTCTGTCGTCTCTGCTACAGTCTCTCAGAAGATGATTTACAGATCCACAGCCAAAACAGCGTCTCACGGTCATAGCACGACCACTATCTTCTCCCCTCCTAGGAGTTGTTTCTCTGTGTAAGCTGTAATCTGTCTTTTTCCTCCAGCCGTCTTGGTTCCTTTGACGCTGGATGTTTTGTTTCTCTCCGTCACCAGACATTTCACTCTTACGTCGTTCCTGTTCCAGCAATCTGCCCGTCAGGTATTCCAGGGTCAAATTCGCCTCAGGCATAGACTCTAAACTGGTGACCAGAGTGTCGTATTCATCAGATAAACTGCTTAGAATGAGGTACACTTTCTGGATTTCTGGAAACTGCACATTCCTTTGCTCCAGTTCATTAAAGAGACATTTTATCTCTTGCAAATGTTTAGACACGCTCTCACCGGGCTGTAATCTGCACCTGTAGAGCTTTCTTGTTAAGGATACTTTAGATCCTGCTGAATCTCTCACGTAAATTCTCTTGAGACATTGCCAAACTTCTCTCGCCGTAGCCAAGCCACGCACGTGGATTAATTGGTTGTCTTCCAAGCAAAGTATCAAAGTACTCAGAGCTTTTTCATTTTTACGTTCCTCCTCTTCATCAAGCTGTGCTGGGAGGTTGGTTACAATCTGCCACAGATCTTCCCTCCTTAATAGCATCTCAGCTTTGACGGACCACGTCTGGTAATTACAGTCATTTAACTTCGTTAAGGGAAAAACTCCCAGGCTTGTTCCCCCAAACGCCATGCTGCCTGCTCTTCTCTCAGTCCTCTGTTTTCCTTCCCCTCCTGGGCACACAACAGCAGAACTGCTTTCTTTCAGGACCTCTATTTCTTCCTCCTTCTATTATAGTGGCACCCACTGGTACTCACCAACGTTCTCAGCAGTAGACGGTCTGCGCAGGGTGCGTCGCTGGGCCCATAACCTTTGTTAACGCGGAATCCTGCAAGCCGCTAGCTGAGAGTTGATTCTGGTCCTGATGGTAAAAATAACTCACACAGACACGTTCTCTTCCAGCCCGACACGTGTATTTACAGCAAATATACAAAGCGGCAGCGTGACAGCATGAAATCAACATTTGTAGAAGTGGTGGTGGTGTTCTGTACAACTCAACTATATACACATAAGCATCTGCCCTTGCCCAATCAGGGCAGATGTTGCATCATCCAGTCTTCACCCAGATGTTGCATCATCCTTTCTATAGTCACTGTGACTCAGCACTTTTATACTTACACACCTGCATGACATGGCAGTTTATTAGTACTTCTGCTCTGCTCTGTTCAGGCCTGTAAATTTTTTAATACTTTGACAAATTATGCTTTCATTTAGGAAAATATAAGTGTAGAAGTGCATGGAAAAATGAAAACAAAATGTGTATATTTTTAAAATGTCCACTGAAAGGTACACAGATTTTTGTGAGGGTATTTTTTTAAAAGTAAAATGATGCAGAAATATAAGTTGTTTTTGTTGTTGTTTAGTCGTTAAGTCGTGTCCGACTCTTCATGACCCCATGGACCAGAGCACGCCAGGCCCTCCTGTCTTCCACTGCCTCCCGGAGTTTGGTCAAATTCATGTTGGTAGCTTCGATGACATATAAGTTCATTCCCTTATATAAGAAATATAAGGGAATGAACTTAATGCCTGAAAAATTGGGAAGTGAGCAAAGTCAGTTCTCACAAATTTGCCACATTGAGATGGTATCCTCCACAATCTTTTGATGATATTTTAAGTCAAAGCCTAACAAATCAATCAGGGAACCCAGATGAACAGTTACAATACCTAATCACTCTGTAATATTTTCCATTTTAGCTGCTAAATACGATGTACCTGCAAGTGCAGTATGGCACTATCTCCAGCTTCAGCATTTGCTGTTGTTTGTCTTTGGTCCATATGTACTGAGTGCTTCAGAATCTCTTAAGTTGCTGGAGGGAATTATTAGAACTGGTCAGAAATCTGAGCCAGTAATTGTAATATATAAATGTTTAATGGATCTTTATAAAATAGATATTCAAGAGTTTAAAGAGACGTGCAATGGAGAATTAGAAGGTAAAATACAATCTAAACAGTGGGAAATTGTATTAGAATCTATAAAAGATTTTTTTTAGATTTGAAATTGAGATGGAGTCAACAAAAAAAAGTATTTTAGAATACATTGGACTCCACAACAATTGTTCAGGAAGGGATTGTCAAATTCTGACAGATGTTGCAGATGTAATATTGGAAATGCATCCTTGACACATATTATCTGGCCTTGTCCAACAATACATTTGTTGTGGTTGGAATTGTCACTTGTATTAATGCAGTATAAGCGAAATCCTTGATATTTCTGGATATTCAAGTCCTCTTAAATTATATTCCTATCCTATGGGGCCTAACAAAGGGACAATGATACTGGACTTTATGAGCTCTTATGGTGGCTAAGAAACGTATGCTCCAAGTCTGGAAGGATAAACATCCACCATCCACTACACAATAGTCGGAGGATCTGTTAGCATTAGCTTCATTTGAACAAGTTTCATATGGATGCCAATTTTGTGAGAACATCTACCTGTACATTTAGAAAGCCTGTATTGATTTATATGCATAATATAAGATGTATGTAGTAAAACTATATTGTACATTTAATAATGTTGGTTTATACTGAGTACTAACATTACCGTATCTACCATTCTACATTTTGTTTTTGTTTCATTCTTTTTAGTTAAATATACTTTCATCTTTTAATGTTAGATCTGCAGAAATAAAAAGTAGTAAAAAAGTGCACCTAATCACTCAAACCACAAGTATTTAAGGGCTTGTCTACACATGCTTGTTGGAGTGGACTAAATCGGGTTGCTAAATTCCTCTTTGAATTTCCCACATTGTGAAGTGGCTTAAGAAAACAGCCACTTCAGGATATTTTTAAATTAAAAACTTCCTCTGCTCTGCAAAGGGGAAAGGAAGCATATTTTTTTAAAAAGACTTTATTAGGGCAGTGCTGATAAGCTACATCACTTACAAAGCATTTTTTAAAATAGAAAAATTCCACCTGGAAGTGGTAGGAGACAGGAGGGGAAAATGAGATTTTTTTCTTCTTTGACTTGTCAGGTTGAGAACTTGGCCACAGCTGAATCCACTACTGGCCAGGATTTGGGAGTGGACCCTGCTGTAAGTCAGGTCATGACCTGATTTTTCAGACAAGTCAAAGAAAAAGAAAAATCCCACATGTTGACCCTTCCTGTCTCCTCAGATTGTAGGAGGGAGGTTTATTTCTTTTTAAAAAATTTCTTATAAGTGATGCAGCAGATTAACACTGTCCTAATAGACCTTAAAAAAAAAATCCTTTGACTTCCTTGCTTCCGTCCTTTGCCCCTCCACAGAACAGAGGAAGTATTTAATTAGGATTTAATTTCCCAATATTGTGGAGTGGTTAAGCTGTCTTCTTAAGCCAAATTGACAGCAGAATAGAAAAAGCAATATATACTAAATATACATATACTAAAACCAAACCAAAATGGAATGACCCTACCTGTACCTAAAAAAGAGTAGCTCCTGACAGGGACCAAGAAAGGACTAGGTAAGAATTGCTAGTTCACTCCAGCAATTATGTCATCTGATCACTAGAAAAAAGAATGAACCAACCCATCCTTGCAGTGTACCAAGTAGTGGGATAAATGGCTGTCTGATTCCAATGTTTTTACTTCCATCTAGGGCTATCAACCCTCATTTCTCATTTTTGTGCACAAAACAAGGAAACACATTTTTTCTCTTGCTTGGCCTCAACTAGAAGTTTCTCATTGCCCCCTTACCCCAGAATAAAGACGCGAGACAAGTATTGTGGGATAAACATGGGCCACACTTTATTGAATAATCAATACTGCCCACCATAAAAGGGGGGTCCTGCCGTAGTGCGGAATCAGGTTTTGCACAGAGTTCTCAATGGACCTCTTACCAAACAAATGGGCGAGTACTTAGCCCTAAGTTCTCGCGGTCGTTAAGACAGCGAGAACCCGGCTGGCCCAAATTTGACCACCCCCGGACCTCTAGCCACCTTCTCCTAGTTGACTGTTGGTCCGGGTGTGGCCCCAGCACATCTTCCCCCCCAAGCACTGTAATCGCACGATCCACAGCACTGGGAGGTCAGATGAGCTATACATTACCTGTGATTGCAATGGGACTCACCGAAACCTGTTCTATCCGCACTACCCGCCACAGCATAGGGACTAGCACCACTAAGTCCCATGCCCACCAACCAGCTTTTCAAGCTCCAGAAGCAGGCCCCCTGGATATCCTTAAGGAAGATATCCAAACCTCTGTCTGAGAGGTGCACTCCATCATGCTGAAAAAGCTCAGGCCTATCAGCACGGATCTCCCGGTGACCAATCACCGATCCAAGGCCATTGCATACTGCTCTGCACACTTCCCTGTTAACACTCCTCCACGCAGTGTTAACTCGCTGAGCATGGCATTCCACCCTCCACACAAGCCGAGGGATAATCATGGACCATAAAATGCTCATAGCAGGGTATGTCACCCTCAGCCATCTGAGGTCACACATTACATCCAAGATCAAGGCCTTTCCACCATGCATGGCCAGATCATTACCTCCCAAGTGTATTAACAACACATCTGGGTGTTGCAAGCCAAATGCTGCCGCTCTGCAAAACTGGCCCCATTGCACTCCTCGCAGCCCTTTCCATTCGATCTGGGCTGTAGCTCTGAGGCCCAAATTGCTCCCCCAGGCCAACTTGGCCGCATAGCGTGCTGCCCAAAAAAACATAACTGTGGCCGATTACCATGATGTGCAGCCGCCTCGCCATCACTGCTGGACCTGCAATGACAGAAAACAACCAGGCACCTGCCTAGATGTGAGGGAGTGTTCTGATATATCTGTGGTAGGCTGTAGATGACCAGCGCCCCAGCCGTTTAATATCATTGGGGTGGTAGCCTAAGGCAGCTGCAGTTGAGGCAGCATCGATTCTAAAAGAATATGTGCCAAAATTTAAACCTTGAATTCCCACCTTATGCAGTGCCATGTCAGTCATTCTCCAAAACTGATACTTCGTTAACGGGGAACCATCCTTGTGTATGAAGAAGTAATCCTGTCCCTGTCCCCTGATTTCCAAATATGCACCTACCGCTCTCACTGTACATAGTTCTACTATAGAACAAGTTGCTAAAATAAGATTGGCACCTCTACCATGCTGGTCGGCCTTGGATCAGCGAATGTGGATCCTCACCGTATTGTCCTCTAGCCTAACATCCTGCCATTGCAATGCTACTTTGGTCGCATCACTTTTGCCTGTAGCTACCACTTCACTAATCCTTAACGCGCCAAAAAATGTTAGCAACGCCACTGCCCTAAATAACGCTGTCTTGTAGTTGTCCCTACAAATGACAGTCCATTGCTGGCAGATTTTTACCAACAATGCTGGGGATATGGGTACCCTTGTGTCCTTGACCCTGCCCCTTTCTTTACTCCAACCTTTGATCATCTTCCTGATACAGAAGTCAGAAGTATAATCCTGATACCCTTGGACTCAGGCATGAAAAGCCAGTGCTGACATCCTACCCTGTATAGATCCTGGCGACAGGCCTTTCCTATGTAAATACACTATAAACTGTTGAAGATGTTCCACCAGAGCAGGCCATATCAGCTCCAAACCCACTAGGTTGAATCTTAATTGGGCTGGGGCCCTTTGTTAAGGGAACCCCCTCCACCATTGATTACTTCCAATCACCTAGGCTCACCTCAAGTTTAATACTACCAATTAACTATTATCATACAGCACCAAGCGAGTGTCAAACAATAAGTTAATTAATGATGAAAATTAATGTAAATAGTCCTGCTAAAGCCCCCTCGACCCAGCCTCCTCTGGCTGCTGCCTGGGCTCTACTAAACTCCTTCCTTATCTCTCTCTTTTTTTAAAGTGACTTATGTCTACCAGTCTCCCCTTAATTATTTTATCTATTTAATCTAGTTTATTTTATTTATTAATATTTTATTAATATTATTATAAATCTTATTTTAATTATTTATGTGTGTGTGTGTGTGTGTACACACACACACACACACACACACACACACACACACACACACTCAATATTATTTATTTATTTATTTATTTATTTATTTATTTATTTTGCTAGGACCCACTAGGTTAATTTGTCCCACCTCCAATGAGAAACCAAATCAAATTCACCCCCACACCCGATGTGAAATGCAATCAATTATTTATAATTATTTGGAACTGAGTTGCCACTGTCTAATTAATTCAAATGAATTTATTATTATTAAATTATTTATTCAATATTTTAACTCCAAAGTGCAGGCTCTTCCGGCCTACTCTAGCGAGCCGGGAGGGCTTGTGCGCCCACTCACAGAGCAGACTGGCCCGCTTGCTTCAATAATAATAAATTTCTGCTTCTTCTTCTTTTTTGCCTATAATAGTAATTATAATTCAATTCAAATACCACTAAATATAGATTAATTATTATTCCTAATTAAAATAAAACCAGTGGCTTTTGCTAAGCTTAACGGGTGCCCAGGCGTTCGCCCGGCCAGGCCTGAGCAGCCGTGCTTCCCTGCCCGAACCCGCTCTCAGTTCCCGCTTTCAAAAGATGACTGTAAATTAAATAAAATTAAATTTAAAATTAAATTTGAATTCCTCATTTAAACAGCTCCGAAATCTGGGAGCTGAAACTCAGCAAGCAAACCTCACTTCCAAGCAGCAAAATCGCCCATGCAGCCAAATTGGAGCTACACAGTTAAAAAGGAATGTCAGAATAGCGGAGCTCCATCCTCATATGTTGCCAGCAAGGAAGAGGACGGAGGGAGGGGGGAATGCCACTTAAATAGCTCACTCCATCCCCCCCTCCCTTCCAGGGTCACTCTCGTGAGACTCCCAGCGTCTCGTGATATCCTGGGAAGGAGGCAATGGAGACCCGTGCTGACGAAGTGTGGCTCGCCAGCGGATCGAGCATTTGTAGCAAAAAAAAGTTATACAAATTCCTGATGCATTTTAATAAGAGTGTTTTTTAAAAATTATTTTGTAAGCATCATACCCACATGTATGGACTATATAGTATATAAAACCCCCTGATATTTATTTTCATCCTCATTCATTTGTACCCCACCTCCTATTTTATGACAAGGCATAAAATAAAAAGGCTGGGAAAGAGGAATACACACACACACACACACACACACTTGAAGAGTCTTTGTAGGCTTAACTCCAAAGTCAGGGCCCCAGTTAGGAGACCAATTTCAGTCAGCTAAATCTAATTGGATGCAAACTCACTGAACTGTTGGGTTCTTTTCAAGTCTCACAGTGAAAGTGCAAGTAATGAGACTTCCTTTTCATTTGGAGTCTTTAATAATGCATTCTGACAACAACATACTAGGTCTGGCTTCTGGAGTTTCCAATTTATTTCTTGATGTCTGGTAATATGGAAGAAATAACATCCTGGAGATGAATCTTGGTGCTCAGATATAACAGAAGGTGTGGAATGGACGTTGGAGTGGAGCACCTGTGAAATCTACCTCAGCCAGGACAAGGGAACATTGTATGCAGCTTACTTATAGATGGTAACTAACCTTCTGAAGTTAAGCTATGTAACTAATGCCATAAGTAATGAGTGTTGCAGAAATTGCAAGGGTTGGCCTCATATACTGAGAAGCATTGAGACTGTGATGTGTTCTATTCATTCTAGGAGCAGGTTTTCAATGAAGTTACTGAAATAACCACTCAAAAATATTGGGCATTTTGGCAGTCGTTGAGTGGAATAATGAGGCATTGTTGCATAAAGACCTGTTCTCTTTATTCTGGCCAGCAGCCTGTGTGGAAATTGTACTTGCCTGGAAAAAAGATGAAAATGTTACCATAGTGCAACATAAAATCAGATTATGGGTGTTAGTACTAATGGAGAAACTTACACAGCAGATGCAGGCACAGTGCCACAAAGGTAACCCAGATGCTTTCTATTTGGTTTCCCTTTGCTGATTACATGAATTGTAATAGACTAATCTTCCATCCAGGAAGAACTGCAGAAAAATATTTTGGGCTGACATTACATTAACTCTATTAGAGATGGGCACAAACTGCTGGTTTGTTGGTTCGTGATGGTTTGTCCTTAAGATGAATAAGTGTTTAGCACTTCCCAGTCCTGCCTCCTTCAGTGGGTGCCCAATCAAAGGCAGCACCCAGAGGAGGAGGTTACGGAAGCTGAACAGGCACGAAGTGCCGAACTGGCAATTCTTGCCCATCTCTACTCTATGTTGATTCTTGTCAGGCAGATGACTTCAGATTATGGGAAGGATTCTACATGTACTATTATTGTTCAGGTATTCTTATCAGTACTTACTTGTTTTCTCTTGCTTCACATTGTTGTTGATGTCTATACACTGTTGCAAAAAACTTCTAATAAAGAGAATGTTAAAATGTAGATAACATAAGCATGGAACTACAATTGCTGTTGCCTTTTGGGATGAACTCTTTACAATTTAGGAACATTGGATGGCATTCTTGTGATCTCTTAAAACCATCAGGTTTCTGTGTTTGCTATTTGTATATACTTTGTTTCTCAAAGGCGAAGGATGTTAGTTTTTCTCAGACACAGTGTGTACAAATCATGGGGACCTTGATGAGAAAAAACCTGCAGTCCTTGTATTGTTTTCTCCTGATGACAAGGATCTAATGCGGCTTAAAAATACTTAAGTTGAGACAATCCAAATGAATTAAAATGAAGAACTTATTGAATATTTAGAGGAGAAGGGGACGACAGAGGACGAGATGGTTGGACAGTGTCATTGAAGCTACCAACATGACTTTGACCCAACTCAGGGAGGCAGTGGGAGACAGGAGGGCCTGGCGTGCTCTGGTCCATGGGGTCACGAAGAGTCGGACACGACTGAACGACTAAACAACAACAACAAAAAGTGTCTGATGTATGACAGAGAAACAGTTACATGTGGCAAGTATTCAATGGGTGAAATCCTATTGCAGAGCTCTGAATGCATAATAGGGATTATGTCATCATCAGAGGCAAATCATCTTGATTAAAGGTGATTTCAGGGCACACGGCTCATACACAATGCAACAAAGTTGTGTGCACTCCAAAAAAATAATAAAAAAATAAAGCATTTAATCAATGGTGATTTGCCACTGCTGCTGATGTCATCCGCATTAGAAGAAATAATAATATGGAATAAAGGGAAAGTGAATACATTTACATACTTTTGTAGGTTGCAGAATGAAGCTTTTGTCATCATACAGCTGAGCCTCTATAATTTTTATCAGTGCTGATAACACACAGCTTTGTTCACATGCCTTAAACTCATGTTCCTTCCTTTAAAAAAATAACCCACACAAACTAGACAAACAAGAAAATATCCAGCCGTCAGCTTAACAAACACTTAGGCAAAATCAGACACCACCCTTGCTTACTTTTGAGTGGAGCAGAGAAAAGGAAGGTCAGTAGCAGCCTGAGGTTTTTGTCTTTTATACTTGTTTGCAACAAACATCAGAATGTCTTGGGGTGGAGGTGGGGGAAGCATGTTGCCTTCTTCTTTCCCCTTTCCACTCATTGTAACCATTGATAAAAAATGACAACATATATTAGAGTTAGTCCCTCATTTCACCTGCAAATGGAACACATTACAAAGAAGCAACCAATGGAAATCACCTTTTCTTAAGCTGAGGCTGACAAAGACAGAGTGACCATGATTATCATATTGCAAAGAGAAAGGAAACTTTACCATCCAGAAATACTGATTATAACAAAAAAAAGAAAAAAAAAAGAGGGGAGGGGGAAGAAAAAAAAATGCACTCAGGTCTTTAAGCCTTCAGTTTTCATCTGCTCTCATTAGCATCTCTTCTTGACCAAGTGACATTGAAAGGGGAGGATGCTGTCTCAGTTTAAAAATCTAACTCAATCTGAAAACACTCCAGTGATTATTTTAGGAAATTGGGTAAATACAGCCATCAAAAGGGGAGGTGGCACTACATTCTAGGTAGAGTAGAAGCAGGATGTTGTTTATAACAAATCTATTTTTTATTAAATAAAAATGCATACTGCATACAAGACTGCTGTGCAAAGCATATAAATATTGTTTGAAATCTTTTATTAATTATTGTTATCTCCTGAAGAGTGGCTCTTTATTTAACTAGCTTTAATTAAACTTTGGGTGCTGGAGGGCTAATATGCAATCATTGGTAGATAATTGATTCCTGTATCCTAAGTAAGGCTTAGGATATTCACAGGAGAATAAAGCAAAGACCCACTCAACTCAGTGGTACTCACTTTTGATTACGTATGTCAAATGCTTCGCTGTAAATCATATTGCGGTTATTCTCATCAACAGATTGATAATATGGGTTATGTTTATTGGAACAATAAGTGGAACAATGGTGGATTCAGGAATCTCCAGGTCTTTGATCTGTTCAATTGAAGCACTAGGAGTGCAGGCTTGGAAGCTGTCAGGGCAACTGTTACAAATTGGGAACAGAAAATGAAATGTTGATGAAAGTCAAAGCCCTGTGCAAAGAACACTTAGCACACAGAAGTAGGGAGAGACTTGAGCATGAACTGCAAATATCAAAATCTGCCTCATGGATAGGATGGCCACCAATACATTTCCAAAAAAGAAGACACATGTAATAAAAAAGAAGACCAAAATGGGATGTTGATTTGCATAAAATTGCATATGCTAATTTATATTTCAGATGCAAAATTAGAAATTATTTCTTTCAATCATGGCACAGAGATGGCTTTGAGTCCTCTTATTGGGAGAAAGGCAGCCTATACATAAAACAAAGAAATAAAATAAATCGATTGCCTTGTCCACACTGGGGAAAGGACAGGGAAGTGAGTTTCTTTCAGTTTTGCTGGACCTCTTGGCAGCATTTTGATAGCATTGGTCATGGTATTCTTCTCGGTCATTTCTCTGGGATGGAACATGGAGACACTGGTCTACTGTGGCATTGGCCCTTCCTGGAGGGGTGCTGGAGGACTTTTTTTAAAATGTCCTTGCCATTGGCTTGTGGAGTTCTCAGGACTCAGTTTTGTTTCCTATGCTAGTTTATATATACTGTATATTAAATCGCTGGAAGAAGTTGTCCACCATTTTGGGGTTCAACCACAACAGTATATGGATGACACCCAACTCTTTATCCTTTTTATTTAGTTGGAAGAAAACTGTTAGAGTCCAAAACCAATGTATGGAGCCAATAATGGAATAGATTAGCACAAACAAACTTGATCCAGACAAGACAAAGGTGCTCCTGGTTAGTCAAAAGGCAGATCAGAGAACAAGGATTCCACATGTAGTGAATAGGGTCACACTTTCCCCTGAAAACTCAGCTTCACAGCTTGGGTGTGCTCCTGGTTCATCTCTGAAGCTGGATATCCTGATCTTGGCAGGAGCCAGGAGTGCATTTGTACATTTAAAACTAGCATACCTATTCCTTGAGGTATCTGACCTGACTATAGTGACACATGCTTTAGTCACTACCTGTTTGGATTAGTGTAGCACATCGAACATGGACCTGTCCTTGGAAAGTGTTCAGAAGTGTTAGTGGATCCAGGCTGCTGCAGCTAGAATATAGGAAGAATAGAAATCCCTTCTTACAATAGCTTCACTGCCTACTAGTCCATTTCTGGGGACTTATAAAGCTCTAAGCAACATGGACCCCATCAAAGCCTCAGGAGAAGTCTTTTTCTTCATCCACCTTGCTCTCAGGCATGCTTGGTGCAGATATAGGAAAATGCCTTTTTGATGACTACTCCCAGGCTATGGATTTCCCTTCCATGGGAGACCAGGTTGGCTCACTCCCTGTTGCCATTCTGCCAGCAGCTGAAAGTGTTTCTTTTTAAAGCAGGCTTTTTGTTAGCAATGTTGCTGAGGAAAGGATTTTAAGGGAAGAGTTGTGTTTTTCAAAACTTTCTAAATTTAAATAGATTTTAAAGGGATTTCATATTTTTAATGATTGTGATGTTTAATTCTTTTTAATACTCTAATATTACATATTTTAAATTATTACAGTACCTGTGCTTTTATATCCTTGCAAGTTGCCCTGGATCCCTTCACTGGGAGAAAGACTGTGTAGAAAATGCATACATACAAACATATTTATGTTATTTATTATTATTTATTTGTTTTATTCATAGGCCGCCTTTCTCCCAATAAGGGGATTCAAGGCAGCTCACAATATTAAAAAGAATAGAATTAAAAACATAGTAATTTAAACATTTTTTAAAAAACAATTCAACAATGTGCTAATTAAAATACAATTGAAAAATTAGCAGCAAGTAAGCATTAAAAACTATCCTAACTTTAAAAAGGTACTCAAGGACTCAATCATGATTGTTAAAGCCTGCCTGGAAAGATGGGTCTTCAGCTGTTGGCAGAAGGATAAAAGGGAGGGAGCCAACCTGATCTCTGAAGGGAGAGCATTCCACGGTCTAAGGGCTGCCAGAGAGAAGGCCCTCTCTTGTGTCCCCATTAGCTGTGCCTGCACTGGCAATCGGACCTGGAGGAAAGCTGTCTCTGATTATTTGAACACAGAGAAGGTTCATATGGGGAGATACGGTCCTTCAAGTAGCCTGGACCCAAGCTATATAGGCCTTTATAGGCAATGATCAGCACTTTGAATTGGGTCTGGAAATGGATTGGTAGCCAGTGCAGTTGTTGTAACAGGGGCATTATATGCTTCTGGTCCCAGTCAGCATTCCAGCTGCTGTATTTTGAACTAGCTGAATTTTCCAAACCATCTTTAAAGGCAGCCCCACATACAGCATGTTACAGTAATCAAAGCATCAAAGCAGGATACATACATACATACATACATACATACATACATACATACATACATACATACATACATAAAACAGAATTACAATGCATCTCTTTCAGGTGGGGAAGACAGTGACAAGCTGACCTGTGCACCTGCCCATTCTGTTGCCAGGTATTTATTGGAGATGGGCAATTTTGAGGACCCCAATTTCACTCCTTATGACTCCTTACCTTTGAATCAGACTTTAAGGAGGATTCTTCTCTGGTAGCCCTTCAAATGGAGGTCTTTCCTTCTTTAAGAAAGGATATTTGGCTACCCAAATTGAAGTTGCTGGAGCAGATGAAAAGGTGCAGCACTTGGGGAGTGGATGACTAACTCTTCTTTCCAACCCGCATGAGACCCATGAAATCACAGACCAAGCCACAACTGGGCATTAGCAACAGCACCAGAAGCAGTAGCAGCAGCAGCATCAACAACAACACTTAACACTCATTGAGAAAGGAGGCCTGCTATGGGTTGTATTTTGCTAAGAGGCTACAGGATCTCCACTGTCATCTAAGCAGAACCTAGACTATTAATGTTACCTGCATATCTAGTTGCCACTACTTAATGTTCTCAATTAGGAAGGTACAAAAAGCATCAGAAAAAAATTGGCAATTTATAACTATTTTTTATGGATTTCTAAATATTCTCCGAAAGAAACTTCCAAATGAGGAGGTTTCCTCTGAAGCCAGAATCCTGTTAAGAGAAACTGTACACGGAAAGGTAATTGTGTAAGCAGGTTCCCTTGATTGATAGAGTGTCTGTGACAAGTTTGATTACCAATCACCCAAAGTGTGTGTGTGAACCATTTGCACCATACTTTTCCTTCCCACATACTGTTTCTCCCAACAGGGTTCTGGCAAAAGCAAAGAAAACCCCCATTCCTTACCCCACCTCCACCATTGCCTCTGTTAGGATAGTATACATTTCAGGATGATGCCATGAGGATCTTAAATCTAGATTAGGGCCTCAGGAAATCTTTATCTAGCCCTCCCTCAAATACCTCTTGACCCTAAATGTTGAACATGAAATCAGATACTGTGAAAAAAGTGAATAGCATGCTGCAGATGGCAATACAAACAAGATGAATATTTTTCCCACTCCCTTCTCAGCAACTTCTGTATGCATTCTCATTTTTATTACTGTAACATTCCCCACAACCTTTATACAATTCCATTCATGAATGCTAATGATCAGATTACCATAGAAAAGGAGAAACAACGTCTTTTTGATATCCTTGTGCTGAGAGAGTCAAAGTTGAGGAGGCTTCAAACAGCATATAAAAATCTTTCATTCTGAGTATCAGTGATGAATATCAATGACTAGATATTCTTTAAAACGATTCAGTCATTATTGCTGCATGAGAGCAACAACTTTTAAACTGGGCTTTGGATCATCACCAAATCTGGCACAGTTGTAGCAGCCAGTCTGCTCTTGTTCTGTGCCAAATTTGGGGATGTCCTGCCAATTGCTTTGTGTTTGGGTGAGAAATGGTTAACTGATGGAAAAAGGAGTCAAGTTGTGGGATTTCCCCCTGCTTGGTGTCTCTTTGTCTATCATTCACAAAGAGACACCAAGCAGGGGGAGATCTCATAACCTGACTGCTTTTTTCATCAGTTAACCATTTCTCACCCAAACACAAAGCGATTTCCAAGGTTGTTTTTCAACAAGTTCTCTAAGTATTTATTGCTTGGAGCCACAAAGTAATCAAAATGCCTAGAAGAAATGGAAGTGAGCACAAAAATGTATCCCGTAGACCACCTTGACTGCTGACAGGGATGTCCTTAACATTCAGGCTGCCCTTTGCTATGTAAAATTTGGCATCCTTTTTCATGCTGGCAACCCAGGCATGGTGTTGTGCAGCAGTATTGTGCCATTTCCTGGCATTGTGAATCATGGGTACAGAAGCACGATGGCTCACATTTATAAAATGAAGATTTTTTTTTAAAGGAGAATTGAATTTTGAAATTAAGCCATTGGAATTTATTCAAATAACTGTTCAAATACACCATGTTGTATGCAACCATGTATATATTTGGAAATAGCTTGTATTCTCTACATTCCCCTCCACCCTTATTTATATGCACATTGAAAAATACTTTCAGAACAACAACAAACAAAACCAAACAAAAAAGTGCTAGTGATGATGTGGAATTGTTATTAGGGACCTGTAAGTTGACTGAAGTTGTTTTCCTCAGCATAGCAGTGACAAAACAGAGTTTCTCTTTCTGCTGGAGAAAGACCTGGATGTAATTTAGAAGGTTAACATATTAAATTAATTGCTTGTGCTAGCTTTGGGAACTCATTTTTTTCACTACAGATGTTCATGTTGTGGCATTTGTCATTGTGAATTAGAAACTGCTTCCTCCTGTTAGGCATAGTTCAGTGGCTCAAATGTGCAAATACAATCTTGCACACATAGAACTTCAACTATTCTCTTTCTTGAGCTGGTAAATGATCCATGAATGCCCAGTTGGCTCTACATGCATACATGGATAATTTAGCATCAGAGAAATAAGCAGAAAGAAAGCAGTGGATAAGGAATGGAAAAAGGTATTGGGACTTCTGGGTACTGCAATCTAGCAAAGTAACTTTCCATTCTGTAAATAGGGTGCAGTCAGAAAAGGAACAGTCATGTGCTCCAGCAGGTTTTTCCAAGAAGCCATCCAGAAACCATTCACTATGTGACTTCAGTTGTTCTTCAAATGATAGATAAAAGCTCCAGAGATTAATAGATACGATTAAATCTATAAGCTGCACCATTGGATTCCTTCATAATTTAGCAAAAACATATGCCACTTCTCTGTCATTTCGAAAGCAGCCACTCAGGAGATTAGAAAGCTTCTGTAATGCCATCACCGATATTCACAAGGCCAAAAATAAAAATAAAAAGATTGACTTCCTCTCTGCTCATCTTCCAAAACTGATGGTGTACTAAGTTTGTCTCTTTGACGTGTTCTGCTACAAATCCCTGGCTTTTTATGTGCACTCATATGCATGCAATTTCATGCAATTTGTCCGCAGGGATTCTGAGATCAACTAGCTACTCAATTCTGTGAATGTTAGGAACATTAAGAAACATGGAATCTCAAAAACTGAGAAGCAAGTGTTCAATGGTGAAATCCACCAGGCCTATTAGGGATCAGGCTAAAGCTCCTATAGCATTCCGCTCTAATCCCAAGACATGCTAGGATATGAAATTCATTCCAAAGTCCACCAAAATATATCACTGTGAAGTGTATAAAGTGGTCCTGCACAACTTGTGTGACTCACCAAATTGAACGAAGCTTCCCCGCTATGTATTGTGCCTACCAAGTACATGGCCCTATTTTTGCAGTTCCAGACAAGTGGCAAAATACAAGGATTATTGAGCCCCAGATGGGCTGCCATTCAAGGCTGGTTAGCAATATTCAGCTCGGCGTATCAGAAGTTCCCTAGTATAAAGTAAGCTCTAGTGTGAAAATTGATACAAATCTTATTTTTCATTATAGATGTGATTTATTGTTCAGAATTCTATTACTTACATATCCCAGTGCTGCTAGTTAAGGAGTCAAGTTCCTCATCTCATGCTAAGTCATAGAATGGGTGCACAGTAAGGAATACAACCCTCAACTCCTTAATAAGCAGCAATTTGCCACAATGGTTTATGCCATTTGACTTAAGTCCTATCCAGACATTGATGAATAACCAGGATTCAAACCCAGATTTTTACATGTTAAGCACACTGAAACCCCTGAGCATGGATGGATGAATCTACCAGTCTGTATTCCTCTCATATTCAATTTTACTTTAATATCAAGTTCTTTTTTATTCCAGATGTGAAGTAAATTGTGAATCTTTGAAAATGCTTTTATATAAACTGAAAAGGAAAATCCCTAACTGAAAAGATAATCTTACTCATCTTTAAGATGAAGGGAACAATAGCACTGAGCAAGATCAGAAAAAGTTACTGTTCTCACATTTAAGAAGATATTTTTGAGGAAATATCATTTTCCTACCAGAGCACTATTTTTGACCTTTGAACTAGAAATATCTGGATTACTGCATCTAGAATGATTAAAACTACCAACTAAAATTCCACAATGAAGGCTTATATCCACTATTGTTACTTTGTGAATGGAAGGAGCTCTATGATTAATACAATACTTTAATTCTTTTTAATATTTGTATACTTACTGTTTTTAGCTTTAAAGATTGTCTTTTAATTATGTAAGCTGTATTGGGTCCTTTTAAGAAGAAAGACAGGGTAAAAATATTTTAAATAAATATAAATGAATATGAGATGTGCCCCCAGAGAGATCCCTTCCAGTCACAGAACAGCTCCTTTTGTTAGTGCAACTTTTCTTCAATGAATTAAAGTTCTGTCCTTGAATGGAGCAACCAAACTGGACATAACCATTGTCTGAAGTCTATCTGCAACTAACCTACCTAAATCCTACTGACTTCAGCTTGAAACCTCCGGGAACATAATGCTTGAAAGCTGTCAGAAAGTTCTGCACTTCAGTTTCCACCTTCCATGAAAAAAAAAGAAAAGAAAGAAAGAAAGAGAGGGAGAGGGAGGGAGGGACAGAGAGAATCTTTTAACCATTTCAATATTTACTTTATACAACAGAGAATTCAGTTCTTTTGATAAGCAATTGACTTATTCCTTTAATCCCTTTGAACAAAGTGCTTATTTTTAATGAATATATTTACTTTTGAAAGTTGCTAGTTTGGAAGTCTCTTGAGAATGAACACTGCTATCATTATGGTACATGTTGTATAGCAACAAGGGTAAAAACGTAGAAATCCTAATGACATCCAAGACAAACATTGCAATTTTTTTAATGTCCTACCACAATGTGGGACAGTGCTTAAGATGCTGGCCTACAACCAGTGAATGGGGAGAATCTATTCTATGATTTCTTCCCATGCCAGGATTACTCTAGTTTCAAAGAGTGTCACTGCCATGGGAGCAAAAACTTTATGATAGACTTCTTCCATGACTTTGGTCTTTTGACTTTTGCTTTGTGACATAAAAAAGAGCCATGTTTCCCCCCTATAGTGCCAGTGGCTCATATTCCCTGAAGTTATTGCCAGAAGAGGAGTCTTTCTCCCCTTGTATGCACTGTATCAGTGTGGGTGGGAGGTAAATTGGAGTCAACTCTTAAATTTGGCTTGTACTTGTCTGGCAACAACTCCAAATTATTAAATAACAGCAACAGCAACATGACTGCCTTTTACCTTAAATAAATATTAAATAAATAAATGTATCCTGAAATAAAACATGTGGGGGGGGGGGGGGAGACCAGGGGCGGAATTTGGGGCTGAAGGAATATGATCCTTCTGGTGCTCAAAACAAATTCCTGGTCTTAGATTTTTTTGAATTTTAAGTGTATGTCTTCTGTGCCATGTTCTAGTTGCTCCATCTTGAAGTTCTATTTTTTAAAAAAGTAGATTCCCATATACCTGAAGTCTGTCCATCCCTGTGCTACTTTATTCTACATGACTTTGGCTGAAGTGACCCAGGGAGACCTCACGACAGCTGTTTTGAAGAAACATGCTGCTTGTGACTGTCCCTATAAGGAAATATATTTCTTTTCAGAAAGTGTCTATCAGTTCTCGAATGTTGACACAATGCAGTGGCGCCTTTCCCATGCCTCAAGGCAAAGAAATAACTGTTCAGACTTTCCCAGGTGTAACCAGAGGAAAGCAAAGGGAAACAATAGATTGAGTTATTATTCAGTACCTTTTTGTCCAGAGACAAACAGAACAAAGGAAAGACATTGTGTAGCCTCATTGGATCACAGCGTGCTCACTTTGGAGGAAGACTAAACAGTGTTGTCTAAGCAAAACTCTAGGTAAACTTGGCTCAGCAGAAACTAAAAATGAAATGGTTATGTTGAGAAAACTAAAAATGAGATGGTTATGTTTAATACATTTTCTAAGCACTCTACCCACCCAAATCCCAAGCCTTAAGAAGATAAACACTTGAAGATAGAATAAGCTTTTCTGTATCAATTCAGACCACTGGTCCATCATCTAGCTATGTTTTCTCAAATTTTGATTGAGAACAGCTTTCCAGAGTTGCAGGCAGGAATCTTTCCCAACCATATCTGGAGATTCTGCTATTCCTTGAAGGTCTCCCATCTTGGTCCCATCCTAATTAACTTCTAAAATAAGGCAAGATTCTTATTTTCTGGGTGACATGGCAAACGAGAAGAAAAGAGTTCATCATTAATAACCAGGAGCAGTATACTGGAGTTACTGACCTGTTGCCTTAAATCATTTACTCATGATACATTTTGTAGTCATATATGGATGTTAGGATTGTGAAAATCATAATTCTAGTAAATCCTTATTATGGTGATGAGAGTAATGAATTTGAGCCCTAAGAAAAAAGTGGCAATAAAATTCAAGATGTGCATCTGTTTTTAAGTAAAAGTTGTGGAGTCTTCCTTCCTTCCTTCCTTAACATTAGTGGCAGTGCTAGCATGAACACCGTTCTTTCCCCAGAAGTCTATGTCCTGCTGTTTTCTTACCTCACATCATTCTGGCATTCAGTAACTTTTAGAGAAGAAAGGTTGTCTTCTTCTGGCTTGTCCCTTCCATTTGTGACTTCCTAGTGTAGGTGGGGAACATTTAGGAATGAATGTAGCCATGGTCAAGTGAGCACAGTTTCAAACTCTCTGATAGGGCAGTTCACTTGAACATGGTTTCATTTCCTCTACAGTTCTTCTCAATGAACATGGAGTTTGAAAGATAGGTAGGAGCAGATGTCCAGACTCTCTTTCATGCTTGCAACATCTGAATATCCTAATGCTTAAGGTTCTTCCATGATGATGTGGCAGATAAGAAAAAAGGAAGAAAAGAAGGAAGATCAGGGAGAGAGACAACTTAGCATCAGATATTTGAAAGTTCTCTTATATATGCCTGTCAGGTAGACAAGCAGTGAATAGATAAAATTCACTATCAAAATGTCCATCATTATGATGACATGAGGGAGAGAAAAGTTTTATATATTGGAGGAATCCTGGGAGTTGTAGTAGGCAACTGTGTGCTCTAAGCACACAGAAACTTTGAAGACTGATATCCTATAAAATTCCTGTTTGTGAATGACAGGGCAATGAGCATAAGCAGCAAACTTGGCTTACTCCTATGGAATGGACCTCAGATGACAGTCAGTGAGAGCCACCGAGAGCCATTGCCCCCTTACCCCAGAATAATGAAGCGAGACAAGTATTATGGGATAAACATGGGCCACACCTTATTGAATAATCATTATTGCCCACCATAAAAAGGGAGGTCCTGCTGTAGTGCAGAATCAGGCTTTGCACAGGGGTCTCAACGGACCCCTTACTAAATAAATGGGTGAGTCCCTAGCCCCAAGTTCTTGTGGTCGTGAAGACACCGAGAACCCGGCCGCCCCAAATTTGATCACCCCCGGACCTCGAGACACCTTCTCTTTGTTGACCGTTGGTCTGGGTGTGGCCCCAGCGCATCTTTCTTCCCCCCCCCAAGCACTGTAATTGCATGATCCACAGTGCTGGGAGGTCAGATGAGCTATACATTACCTGTGATTGCGAGGGGACTCACCGAAACCTGTTCTATCCGCACTACCCACCTGTGTGACCGGATATTTCTACCTCTAAAATGCCATCACACCTTCACCAGTGTGGGATAGGCGAAAAATCCCCGCACCCAAAGGCCAATCAGGGTACGGGTCAAAAATTCCTATCCGGCCCCAAAAGACGACCAGAGAAACTCACACTAGTACATAGGGCGGGCGGGCGGGCTGGTTGCCAGCAAGGAAGAGGTCGAAAGGAGGGGGGAATGCCCCTTAAGTAGCTCACTCCTTCCCCCCTCCCTTCCTGGGTCGCTCTCGCAAGACTTCCAGAGTCTTGCGATATCCCAGGAAGGAGGCAATGGTGACCCGCGCTGATGAAGCGTGACTCGCCAGCGGATCGAACATATGCATGCAGAGACCATTATTTCTCCACACAACCCTTCCCTAAGTTCCAATTCTTGGTTGCATCAGGGCATGCAAGAAACAGGAAATCCAGAAACGGTTTTCTTATATGCCTATGAGGATGACTCAAGTTATTAATCTGTGCAGTTAAAGCTTGTTGCAAATCTATTCTAATCAGTGTTATTAGCATGAAGGGTGTTTCAGCTTTTCCTGTTTTTTAGTAATTGGAGTGCCTTTTAATATGGGAAAATCAATTCAGAGTAATCATCTTAACTGCAACTTCAGCACCATTTTTTTCCATGAGAATGTTAATGATGATTGCAATTTCCACTGATCTATTTATTCTGGTGTGAACAAAAGGAACCAAAGAGGCAAAAGAAGTATAAATGTGGAAGCATACTGGGCAAATGCTACTTTAGTAAAACCTAAAACCTAGAGAGAGGAAGGACATATCCTGCAAATTCTAAGGATTTTTCTGGGTTTTGGTTTGTTTGTTGTTGTTGTTTTAATTGTTTATCTGTTCCTTTTCTTTCTTTCTCTGCTGGTGCTAAGATGAGCAAACAGTTTGCCTTCAAAGACCATACAAAAACAAAACAAAACAACTCTCCCTATCAACATGCTGGATGTTTAATAGCTTACAGCCCCAACATCTGTACCATACTTCCATTCATTGAAAAATGTGCTCAGCAGTTTCTGTGGTTGGAATCAGTGCCCTTTCTCCACAAATAACAGGGAAAAAATGTGTTTATGAAAGGAATGATAGAGAAAAACAAGGTCCTTATTGCAGTAATTCCTATGGTATACAATGTAAAACCTAGCCAGTATATTTCCAGTCAGTTGCTTGCTACATATCTTCTGAAAGCCAATGGAATGTAGTGGTTGAAGTGTTAGAGTACAGCTCAGGAGACTTGGATTCAAATCCCCTCTTGGTCATGAAACTCATTAGGTGACTTTTAGTGAGTCACAGTCTCTTGGCCTCCCCTGTCTGAGAAGTTTATTGTGCAGATAAAGTGGAGCAAAAGAGAGCCATCTGTGTCACCTTGAGCTCACTGAAGGAAAAGTGGGATTTAATTGCAATAAAGAAAGGCAACTTCCCATGGGTAAGGAACTCTCCTCACTCAATAGTGTGTTGCAGAGTTTTGAATTTTTGGTTTAATATCTCTAGCTGCACAATAGAAGTGCAGGGATTCAAAGAGCAGAATAGCTTCAAGTTCCCCAGATTAGCCCACCACTTTTCTCATTAACTGGCACTTGCAGTCTCAATAACTCACTCTGAGACATACTAATAGAAAGAATAAAAGGTTTCATATACTTACAGTGAACAGATAACAGCAAACTAAAAATATGACTGCTTTGAGCAAAAGGCCTCAACAGAGTGATTGAGATCTTGTCCAATAGATAAAAGAGAGGGAAAGAGAAGCAGAGCAGAGAGTAACTGAATTATGAACCAGAAAAACTGGCAAATCAGGCTGGTTCATGATTCAGTTTGCGACCCAATTCAGGGATCCTGTTTTGCCGAAGCAAAACAAAGTGGCAAACTTTCCTTCCCTCAGCACTCTGTTTTGCTTTGCAAAAAAGATGCCTGCTCACCTCTTTCCACGTCCCTTCACCTCCCTACCTGGTCCTACTACCACTGCCATTGTCAGACACAGCAGGCTGGCTTTCTTTCCAAGGAAGGGCCCATTGCCTCTGCACATGTGCTTGGCCATCAGCTGAGTGGCAGGCACATGCGCAGAAGCACCAGATTTGGAGGTGACAGGGGCAGTGGGAAGGGGACAGGTGGGCATGTGGTTTCCCCTGGCATAAATCCAAAAATTGAACCATGAACTGGTTTATTTTTGGGGGGTGGTGGTGTTGTGTTTGTTCGTGGTTCATGGGTAGCTGCAAATGACGAACCATCACGAGCCACTGGTTTTCCATTTTGTGCCCATCTCTATTCAAAACATCTGAACTTAGTCATCCTGTCTGCACCTGAAGAGAGACAGAGTAAGTGTTGCTTTCTTCATCCTTCAGGACCTCTCAAGCTGTTTAGGAAACAAAGAGTTGCAAATACTTCTAACAAAGCATTCCCCCCCCCCCAACATGTTGGTGATCCAGAAGGGCTCTATGGAAGTAATCCATCTTTCCAAAAAGAAAAATCATATCATCCAGGCACTATGGTCAGTTTAGAAAGGCTCATCAGTTAGAGCCTCTGGAAAAGTAGGCCTAGACTAGTGAACTGTTGGCCTCACATGTCCACTCAGGGGCATCAGCCCACTCCTTGCCTCCACTCTCCTTTCCTTCCGCCTCAGTTGAACTCTCCATCACGATCTCAGTTCTTCCCACTCTTCCTCTCTTCAGTACTTTCTCAATCTTCCTTGGAGGTTTTCCTTGCTCTCCAGTTGCTTCCTCTTTTATAGTCCCGACTGAGTGGGAAGATGAGCATGAGGATTTTTCCATCCTTTCCTTCCTCCTGTCTTCCTGTACCTTTGACCCAACAAAGGAAATGGTACTTCTCCAAGGTAAAGGCATGTGAAAAGGAAGTCATTCATAGCCTTCTGTTGACCTTTGGCTGCAGCCCTACAGTGCCAGGAAAGATATTGAGGTCAACACTGGCTGCAGGCCTGTGTCCACCTATTCACACATATATTTTGGAGTAAGAAGTTTGAAAAGCTGCATTATGCTCCCAAGACATATGCATTAGCTCTTTGAAAAGGACATTATTATCTCCTCATGGCTGTTTGAAACCTATTTCCAGAAATATAATATTCACAGTAACCATAAATTCAAAATTCAACAAAAACCAACAGAGAAATGTGAATGCTATCCAGTATACTTTGTGTCCAAATATTTGTTGTACAAATCAGGACCAACTGCAGTGAAGTGATTCAGAGGTGGTCTGAACCAAGTTGTTCTTTGTTTCTTCAGATATTTAAATTTATTTGTATATTTTCTGAGCTGGAGGAGAAAACTCCCCTAAAAATGTGGAAAATACTGGGTCCTGCTTGCCAATTCAGTGCTATCAGATTCAGAAATATGGCAAACCTTCACTTTGTGGGCAAAGCTCCTACCAGCCTCCTTCCTTCCTTCTGCCCTCACCCCCAAAATTGTGTTCAAGAGAAATGTGTGCTAGGGTACCCAGTCATTAGCCTGGGTTGCCGAAATGTATCCCCTTACAGCCTAGCCCAAATGAGATTGCTGCACATTGCATACCTGTCCATTGTATAACCTACAGTCACCCAAAACATTTTTTTAAAGGATACATTTGGTATCAGTAGCACAGGAGAGACTATCCAGGTAGGAAAAAAGCAAGCAGGAAAGTTCAGCGACAAGTGTCTTCTATGGCAATCTTTGAGACTGAGTGTACCAGGCTGTAAAGATAAGTGATGAGGAAGAAAGGAGAAAACCTGTGTTGGGAGCATGGAGGGTGTCTCCTTGTTGTGCCTGGATGCAAAATGCCTGCCTGAGGGGAAAAAAATAAAGAATCCTGTTAGATTGATCCAAGCCCTTCCCGGGACTCAGGAGTCAGAATTTCTTGGATAGGTTTTGGCTTTCATTCAGCTGTCAATCTTCTGCTTTGGTGCTTCCTTATTTTAGAACAGCAGCTCCCACCTAATATTTTTGTTCCAGTTTCTGCATTTTAAACCCAAAAATGCTGTAGCAAATTACAGTATTCCAAAGGTTTTTTTGGACTATTCTATATCTCCTCCAGTACTTCTGCTTCATCTCATTTGGACCCCTTTTTTCTTTTTTCTCAAGCTGGTGCACTACTCTAATTTATACTACTTTCTCTTCCTAAAGCAGCACCAACCTAAACCCTCAGCCAAACACTCAGAAGTCTGTGGAAGAAATATATGCCCAAACATTGTGTGGATGTTTTGCCTTATACAGTACCTCTCTATAAGGACTAGAGACTTAAACAACAGCAACAAAACAAAGCTTAGAGATGGACTAAATGGGCATTGAGTGGCATGTCTAACCCAGGCCAACCAGGCAAAACCTCGCCAACAAGGTAACATGGCACCCTTCCATGTGGAGAAAGTGACAATAGTGAGGGAAGGGCTAGGCATTTCTTTCTCAGCATGTTTCTAAGAATTGGGTAAGTGAAACTGAATAGGGCTTTGGCTATGATTTACTGTTGGAAAAGAGACTAATTAAAAGTAATTTATTATATTAAGTGGTTACTTCCAAGTTCTTTTCCATTCATATCAGCAGGCTGTGGCTTATTCCTGAAGTCCAGGAAGTCATTAAGTTTCAGGAATCCATCTTCACAGAAGTCCTTGCAAGACTGGCTTAGTTATTTGTCTATTTTGAAATGGATGTCCTAGTTTGGTTCCCATGGAAACCTTACACTGAAGCTTGTGAGAAGCCAGTCAGCTAGTGTATATTTCACTTCATTTCCTTTTTTCCTTCTGCTGTGGTTAATTGTTTTTTTTAATGCTTAATAGGCTGAAGAATGTTAAATGACTGAACATTTCAAATGTTTTGCTGAAACCTTCTAAAATTACTTCCCTGCTTGGAAAAGATAAGCTGCAAAAATGTCTGATTCATACTCCTTCCCCATCTTTTACCTCAGTCTTTATGCAGCTTTAGTTATGTTAATGATTGTGTGGGCTTTTAATAAATGCAACAATGTGGTACATCTCATGTTTATGGGTTACTGCACTTATTTTAAAGAACAGGTTCTCCGTAGAGATGGGCACGAATTAAAAAAAAACAAATTGCAAAATTCATCAAAAATTGCTAATTTGTCATATTCATCTGAAGTGATGCCCTGACAAATATGAATAAATGAATTTTTAGCCATTTTTGATTTTTCAATTTGTCGGGCTATACAACACCCACTGGCACCTACAGACACCAAAACTGCAGAGAAGCTTCCGCTCCTCCTCCTTTACGATCCCTCCAGGTTTGGTGAAGATTGGGCCAACTGTTAAAGGGCATTTTTCTGGGGGGGACCCACTTCGTGTGTGTATAACTCAGATGCCTGAAACCCAGTCCTCACCAAACATGGAGGGATTGTAGAGGAGAGGCAGGGGGAAGTTCTCTGTGATTTCAGTGTTTCTATGTGCTGGGGGGGGGATTTTATAGTGTTTTGAAGGCAAAACAAATTAACAAATTGATTCTTTGATTCATCAGGAAAAAAATCATAAATTCATTATATGTAATTCGTCAACCTTGATGAATCATGAATCAAAATAAATCACAATTTTTCCAGTTTGTGCCCATCTCTAGTTCTGTGGTTAATTTGTTACTTCAGCTGGTTCAGGAGGGTGCATTTATGGCTACTCTGTAACTTTTTTCTCTTTGCTTTCACATTATGTAGCTGACACCTGAAGGTTACTCTCTGAAGAACCTTGTTCTGAAAGAGATGGATTGGCCTGGATGGCATCAATCAGCTATGTGTTCTAATGATATCAAAGGCCACCACATATCTAGATTTCTTCAAGGTTCAAATTCCTCTAGGGAGTATTTGTACTATATACTGTCCCAGTTTCAAAGCAATTGTTGACACTTGTAGCAACCATACGTGCTTCAGCTCACTCTAAGAAGACTGCTTGCTTCCTTCAGGGTAAAAGAAACAACAAACTACTTTCTTGCTTGCACAGAACATAGCTTCAAGGAATGTAAAAGGGGGAAAATGCAGGTCCTTCAGAAGACCTCAGTCCTATGACATCAGGAGGAGGAGGAGAGACTTACAGTACCATTGCACTCCTGTACATCTCTGCAAATGGTTCTTGAGAGTTTGAAATCAGAATGGATCTGATTTTTTGTAGGAAGTAAGAGATTATTTCCCCCCCCCCAGCACAAATCTGGCCTCTTATCTTCAGAATGCTACCCAATCCACTGATTTATTGCAAAAGCTGACATTGTGGGTTTTCAATCAGTGCAAAATCAAAACTAATTCATGAAGGGTTCTGCCCACATTTTTTAAAGTAATTGAAGGAATAAAATAAATTTTATTCAGCTGAAATTTGCAAAGTGCGGTTCATATGGTTCAGTAAGTATTCTGTTTGCTCTGGAGAGGAGCACAAACTGAATTATGAACCAAAAGAAAAGGGGGGGAAAAACACAAATCGGACTGGTTCATGGTTCAGTTCATGATAAGGTTCATGCAAGCCCTTTTGCCAAAACAAAATGAAGTGCTGAACTTTTTTTGCTTCAGCAAAATGGATGCCCCCTTCACGCTGCCCCCCTTCCTGCAGCCCCCATCGCCTCCCTGCCACCACCTCCTCTTCCTTCCTGCTGTCTCTGTGGATGCACACACCTATCAGTTGAAAACTGCAGTGGCAGAGAAGGAAGAGGAGGAGGCAGCAGGACTAGGTTGGGAGGTGATGGAAGCAGTGGGAAGGCAGTGGGTGAGGGGAAATGGGGTGGAGGTACTAGGTTCAAAAATGGACCAAAACTGGTTCATTTTTCTGGGATTGAGGGGTGGGTTGTGGTTCACGGGTAGCCACAAACCAGGAACCACCATGATTCATCATTTTTCCTGTTCGTGCCCATCACTAGTTTGTTCCCACCTTTTCCTCAGATAAATTTTACAATGACTCTTATCTCCCTCCTTCATTCAGAAAGTGTTGGTCACAATTGATCTTTCAGAACTGGAGACAAAATTTTTGATTTCATTGTAGAATCATATGGTTTTCCAGTTCAGTCTATTTTACATGACAGAAAACATTCAATATGAACAGAATGTACACTATTGCATTATTATTTTTATATTAATTATCCAATTAATAGAAGCAATACATCACAAGAAACAGTTAACCTAAATTACTTCCAACTTAGTTTGTCCATTTAGCAAACATGATCTTTAATTGTATTTAAGTCACTCATCTCCTTTTTGGGTTCCACTCATGGTCCTGTATTGATAGGGAAGTGGCCATGGCTCAGTGGATTCTTGGGAGGCAGAGCACAAGCTTTGTCATTTGGTGATCTCAGACTCATTTTTCTGAGCAACTCACTGTAAAGGGAACTTGGATTACAGAACCAGAAAAGACTCAGTGTTGAGCAACAAGTGGAGTGCTTTCAGAAACATTTCAGCAGTGTTGAACAATATCTCCACTTTTGATAGTTTTGTTGATATTGCCTGAAAAGAGGCTCAAAATATTTCCATATTGGGGGCGGGGGATGCAATGGCCAAAATCCTGTTGCTTAGCATAGTAAATCACATAACAGTAGGCACATTCAATCAATGGTGATTTAGAACGTGAACTCCTCCATAAGTTTCAGTAATTCAAATGGATCTACTTTGTGGCTTTATGTAGCATAGTACATCACACGTAGAATAAGCCCATTAGAATCAACAGAACCTGTGGAGCACTTGGCTCACTAAATCCCCTTTGATGCAATTTATTGGAGCAACAACATTTGGCCAATGCTTTCTGAATATGACTTTGGTTGTTCTCACCAAGAGCACAGCCTGTTTCACAACCTATCATCATGATGCCTTCCTACTCTTTTAATTTGTTTAATTTTAATAAATATATACATTTATATACTTCTGTACCCTTCTCACCCTTCCTTTCTCATTCCCCATGGCAGAGTCATATTCAAATTCTCTTGAGGCTTTCCTGGGAAAACTATAATCATATTTCAAGTGTATTATAAAGACCAGTAAATCCTGTACGCATCAGAGTATGCATAGTTGAGAATGGCTGTGCTAGAGTATCATGCTATGATTGATACTCTCTGTATGTTTTTCTACTCTTTGGCTCTAGTCTGTCTTGCTGCTGCTAGAAGGTGGCTTTTTAAGGGTTTATGTAAAATTATCATATTCTCCCCTAAGAAAAGGGTAAGAAGTGCTAATTCCAGGGATTTAGTAATTGACTGATTTGTGTGTTTGTTTATTTCATTAAACACCTGTTCCCATGATGCTTTCCTATTTACTGTGACATCATATTTACTGTGTTTTTCCCACTTGTCTCTGCATCAGTGATCCTAGACAAGTGGAAAACACACAGCAAATATGATGCCTTCCTATTTACTGTGTGTTTCACTTGTCTTGGATCACTGATGTGGCTTATGACAACAACCCAGTAATCATAAATTGCACAGAGGGTGAAATATATGAAGCAGTGGGTATGAACTGCTGAGACAAAGAGCCGAGAGGAAATGTTCTCATCATTAGGATTCCCTCCATCATTCTCCCTTTCTTTTATCGTGAAAATGCTTGAGAATACCTCTTCCAAAGACCTTGGAGGGTGACTGCTGCCATTCAGAACAGGCAGTAATGGGCTAGAACTCCACTCTCTCTTAAGGCAGCTTCATATGCTCAGATTATTCTCACTAACAAACACTGTTGTATCTTAAATAAGCATCATTGCCTCACCCATCCAACCTGCTTCTCCTATCCCATGGCAGGGTCTCTGCTTCAGCCCTGCACCCAATGATTCCCCCCTCTGAGAAATCACCAGGTTCTCTTGTTTCACCAACTATACTGTACCATATCTGCCTTTGCTTACGCTTAGCCTCCCATTCATCTGTGGCTGCCTCCAACTTCCTATCTCTCAGTAGACGGGAGAGCCAGTGTGGCAAGGATGGATTATGCTCATGAGCACGGATGAGATGTTCCCCTATACATCTATGTGACACAGAAAGGAATGAGCCCACAGAAATATGTGCTGAATTGCACATTTGCCATCAAATTCCACCTATAGTGCAATTCTGCTATCTCTGTAACCATTTCTAGGAGACAATAAAGAATGGCCAAGTACTCTAATGTTTCTGAAGACTGGAAGGAAAAAAATAACATATCTTTCTTGCATGAACATATTACACAGTGCAGGTCGAGCTCTCGCTCTCTCTCTCTCTCCCACCCACCATCTCACTCTCTCTGGAAAGAAATTCCAGAATGTAATGACAGACAGTTGCAGGCCATGACTTCAAATCATCCTCACTTCTGGCTGTCCAGCGGCTCTGAAAGAACATGAAATGTCCTTGAAGTAATTCTAAAACCAAGGAGTGATATTAAAGGCACATACAAGGTGAGCAGAGGAAATAAATTATCCCAGAAATGGCTGTTACTATTAAGATGGGATTGCTGCCTCTTTTACCCCTTTTCTTTGCTACACTGCAGGTAGTTTCTGGAGTTCTGGGCAGGGTGGGGGAGGGGGAGAGGATACAGGAAAGGCTGTCAAATATGTTGTGAATCCTAAAAGACAAACTATTATTTATTTATTTATTTGATTTTTATACCATCCAATCTGCAGCCAAGGCCAGTGTGGACAGGCTATGTTCTAGATAGCTTTTCATTAGAATAAGAAATTCCTTTAATTACTGAAAACATCTGTTTGTCACAGCAGGAGCTCTTCACACTTCCTGTAAGTAGTAGAGGGGCTTGCTTTGCTTTGTGATTGGTCATCAGGAGGCAAGCACAGGCTATATTTGCAAGCTCAATAACTCAGTCACAAAGGTCTGCCTGAACCACATCCCTGGCATGCTACTAAATTTTAGCTTCAAATGGCCAGCTATGTTCAACATAGTTTTGCTGTCCAACTGAGCATTCAAAAACAGTTGAATCTTTTTGCATGCTCTAACTGATCACTTGTGAAAGACCAACATGTTTTTGCCAAAATTAATTAAAATCCACACCTTTCTAGATTAGAACACAGTTGTGAAAGATTATATATATGCAGAAAGATTTTTCTTAAGCATGTATTGTGATATTTAGGGCTTACAACAGCTGGCAGGCAAAGAATAATTTGATTGATTGTAAGTATGTAGGATATACTCATCATCATCATAACCTTTATTGGCATAAAAACATACAGCAAACAGCAGTCTTCAAATAGATGGGGGATACATACCCCATATGAAACAGATCAAAAAGCTTCAATGAAAGCAGAATATAGCAGTACATAGTTAGTTTCAAGGTAACACCTAGCCATTGTTAATAAGCTGTAACTTATACAGAAAGAAATAATTAATTGTATCCAATAAGATTAGACAGGTGGGTTTGTTGAAAATTGAGTTCTACGCCGCTGAATTAATAAACTAATAAATTTGGCCGTCTGTCTGGTGTAGGTTTTATTCACACCAAGCAGAAGATTGTACAAGATTGCCTCCTCTGCCCGTCCGGTAAAACTAACAAGGATTAATTCCAGGTTTGAAGAGTGAATGCTATTGTACATCATGGCACAGTAGAGAAGCATGTGCTCCAGGGACTCTATGGACCCAGAGTTACAAGGGCAGAGCTGTGTTTCCAGAGGTTGCTGTGGCGTTTGCCCATGTCATGAATATGCATATGATGTTGATGAACTGAGAGGTGTATAGTGATGGTAAAAATAATGGTGAGTATCCTTATTAATGCAGAGGTAATGTAATGTAATTTGTATTAATGTGAGTAATGCAAAAGGTTAATATGTCTTTGTTGATGTAAAGAGTAATGTGATATGTCCTTAGTGATGTAAATAATGCAAGAGGTTGATATTTGTATTATTTCATAAACCTTCATTTGTTTATGAGGGCAAACTGTTAAGTTTCCCCTCCTAAGACAAACTTATTAAGGGGGGAGGAATGTGGCGTTGGCCCAGGTCATGAATATTCATATGCTATTTGCATAGACCAATGGGAGTGCTGGAGGGGTGGAGTCACAAGGTATAAGAGACTCAGCAGGAGGAGGAGAGATAGAGACAGATAGGGTTTTGAGATGGAGAATTAGAGTGTTAGAGAGTTGAGAGAGTTTTGGAGTTTGGGCGGGAGGATGGTGGTTGAGGGTGGATAAAGAAGAATGTTTGTTTAAGAGTTAACAACATTGCTTGTTCTGTCAACACCTGTCTCAATAAACAATTTCTATTTGGTTCTTTTAAAATGACATATGGCCTGGACATATATCATTCATAATAGGGTATTGTTGATGAAATCAACTGGGGGCAGCTGAGGGGCACATAGCATGAGCTCCTAGTTTGGTGAAACAAGCAGGGGCCATGTGGAATTGTGACAGTTGCGAATTAAATCTACCATATAAGATGTTGGACGGAAGTACATTAAATGTAGTTAAGGTGAAGGCCTGCTGTTCATGTGGGCTCTCTATGAGATGTAAATAACAGGCTGATTTATAGATATATAATGGCAATTGTAGATTTAAAGGTGAGCATACTTTGCAGGCTGCCGCAAAGAGTTCTTGCCTTTCGATATCCAGGAGGCTCTCTTTGAGCGCTCAGACCGAGCAAAAGGTAGAACACCCAGGTGGTCTAGGGAGATACCCATAGTCCGTGCCTTTTGTATGAACAGTTTTAAACTGGGAGAATGTAAATAATCAGATAAGACACCCCTAATGAAGGGGTCATCAGTGGTCACAAAGCATATTCTCAGCCAGCATTTAAAGTGTCTCAGCCACACTTGTGTCTCCAATCTGATTAAGCTTGCCTTCAGGCATAGAGCTGTATATGGCACACAATGAGGCACAACAAAGATATTATAGAGAAAAGTGGCCTGGAGTCTTTCCACTGAGGAGTTAAAGGCATCCAGCCAGATTGGTGAGCTGTATAGCAGTTGGGAGACAGCCTTGGCTTTGAACACTCTCAGGGCAGCCTGAATCAGGGCATTGCCGCATACATGAAAGAAATGAAGTATTGCTTGCACTGTCAGCTTCATCAAATTAATAATGGATTGACAATGAGTTACGATAGTGCAAATTAAGCCCTAGGTATTTAAATTCTTTTACCTGCTGGATAGCTCTCTCATGGAATATCCAAGATTGAGATTTCCAGCTCTTACTGAATATGACTATTTTAGATTTGCTATAATTGAGAGTCAGTTTGTTAAGGGAAAGATAGCTAACACAGTTTTCAATTAGCCTTCTAAGGACTATCTTAGTAAGTGATAGTAGTGCCATATTGTCGGCATATAACAGGATGGAAACTGCCTGGGAACCCAGTCTAGGATAATGACTAACAACCTCTAACAAGGAAGCAGCAAGATCATTGATGTACAGGTTAAACAGTGGAGGGGGGGGCAAGGACACAACCCTGTTTAACACCCCTATTAATGGGGACCTGCTCAGAGAGGATGCCGTGGCTGGATAAACAAATGTGGCATGTGTTATCCATATGCAGTCTCTGGATCAACAGTAGCAATCTCCTGTCTAGACCGGCATCTTGTAACTTTTTCCAAAGAAGTTCTCTATCAACTGAATCAAAAGTGGCTTTACGATCTTAGAAAGCAGCATATAGGTGCAACTTAACATGAGCCATCTGCTTGGTTATAAGATGGGACAGTACCAAACAGTGATCTATAGTAGATTTGCCTGCCCAGAATGTTGTTATCAGTTGTCCAGGCAATAAGCTGATTCAGCAGGTGATTGGCATAACCCTTGCCCACTGCTGACAGCAAGATAATTGGTCTATAGTTGTCCGGAGATTTCTTTTTTATATATGGGAAGGATTATAGACTGGTCCAGGCCTTGGGAATCAGCCCAGACCTGTCCACAGCTGTAAAGAGCTCAGCCAGGATTGGTGCCCACCGATCCACTCTCTGGGTATATTGGGGGCAGCAAATCAGGCCCAGATGCCTTCCTGGATTTGTATTAGCTAATAATTGCTTGATTTCTGCAATAGAAATCGGGAGCCTATCAGATACTCCTGTGAGCATATCCTTATCAAACTGGGGCTCATTTTTACATCATCATAGTAGAGTGACAGGAAGTACTGCTCCGAAGTGAGAGAGGGGATTGGGGATATTGACGGTATTTTAGTCTGGAAAAAAAACCCAAAACTACTTCCTAGAATTGTTTGGGGTTCCTGAGTTTAATAGCTTTGGTTAACATTTTCCAGCAGGCTGAGGTATGACGTTGTAGGTTTAATTTGATCACCATTGCTAATGGGCACCTAACACTAAAGTACCTGGGAAGAAGATTGGTACAGTTTGATTTCCGAAAGGCATCGTAAATTTGACGCCGCTCTTGCTTCAGCTTGAAACAATCCCTGTCTATCCCTGCCCACTCACCGCTAGCTTAGTTAGTATGGAAAGGGGTACAGGGATGTCCAATATGAGCTATTAAATTATCAACGAGATTCTCATATCTACTTAAGTATGGCTGTGAGATATTGGCAGTAGGGTCTATATCAATCAATCATTATTTATTTGATTAGTCATTTCGACCAATAGGGTCTATATATATCTAGTCCCTATATATCAGGGACTAGGATGTAATCTATCATACTCGCTCCCCGGGGCGAAACATGGGTGAACTCCCCATCAAAATTCAGGTCAGTTAAGGCCAAGCCTCTTAAAATACTAAAACTAGTGAATAGTTGCCCCACATGGTTGATTTGATTATCCTTAGAGAGTCTCAAATAGTGGTAAAAATTTGGTAAAGATGCTCCTTCAGCAGGGTCCTATACTGACAGAAAGACCTCTGACCCTGATCTAACCCTGGCATTGAAATCCCCTACCACCAGACATCGGGCTTGGGGGAACCTGGATTCCATGTTCTCCAAGGCTTGGGATAGATAGTGCCATTGTTGTTCTCTGAGAACTCTTTTCTGTGTGGGAGGAATGTACATGTTCACCAGAAGTAAATCGAGGGTCAAGGTCTTCACCTTTATGATCAAAAGTTTACAATGGCTTTTGGCCATAAACAGAATGAAATGTGCAGTGCAGTCAAAATAGCGAGCTCAACTGAAGGGCAGCCCTTGATCTTATGCTTGGTGGCAGGTAAAGAAAAGGAATTAAACCCAACCAAGGAGAGATCAGAGGTCATCCAGGTTTCCTGAAGAGAGATGATCTCTTGCTCCTGTAGAGGCCTTCTAAACTCAGGGTCATGCAGTTTCCTGGCCCATCCAGAGATGTTCCAGGAGAGGAGTCTTAAAGGGCAACAGTTGCTCTGGGAGAAGGACATTTGCAGGGCATCAAACCAGTTGGGGGATGGGGTTGGAATATAAAACAACTGGTTCACTGGAAAGTGTTTTCCCAACCAATAGGTTTAGATCCTTGGCTCCACATACATTCATGGTGCAGCCAGGTGGTACTTGCTTCACAGGACCTGCAGCAGTATCATATGTATCAGCCATTGTTGTTATTTGGGAAGGAATAATCGGAGGGGGAAGGGAGCAAATGGGTAGAGGGCAATTATCCATAATTTGAGTAAGCTGTGATCTAACATTATCCATATTATGCACTATCTTCAGTTGTTCTTCTATGGATACAGTCCTAAAGGCCTCAACAGCTTCATGTACAAGAACATCATCAGCTATGTCCAATTGTATAAGGGGTGCACAATCGGCCAAATTGACAGTGTGAACCTTGTTAGAAGCCCAATCCATGTTGGATGGGACACCAGGAGCTAGAGTTTCCCCAGGTGAAACAGCCAGGGGCAAGGGGCCTGTGATTTCATTGGTTGTTTGATTACGTGCAGCGCTAGAACATATTGTAGTTTTCACTTCATCCGGGACTGCAAAGCCTACTTTTGTGTAGCCTTCTCTGCTTTTTTTGTGACTCAAGAGAACTTTCTCTGGGTTTGTAGTCTAGGCTGACATATGGGCAAGTTTTTCAATATCCCATGATGGATAGATGTGACCGCTGGGGCTAAGCGTGGGAAGGGTGGTATGCCCATGTGGGCCAGCAGTTCCTAAGTCAGACATTTGAGCACCACAATTATCATCTGCATTAGCATCGAAGGATGTGAAAGGTGGAGAAAATAATTGTTGCGGCAAAGGGGATTTAGAGGCCGCATCACAGAATGATGTGGGAAGATAGACAGGAAATTGGTCATACTTAAAATCGCCATTGGAATAACTGGGCTTGCAAATTTAAGAAGCAGCCTAGTTTGCGACCGGGAGGCAGGCAGCCTCTCATGCTCCTCCAAATCAATAGAGCACAATTCTATACAAAGGAAGTGGCTGAAAGAGTGTAGGATATACTGTGATAAACCCAGAGTTGGGGAGGATAATAATTTATTGGACAACTAAGAATAATTTTAAAACTAGCTTTCAAATCCTGCAGGGATCTTCTTCAGGCTGGGTGTCGGACTTTATTTTATTTATTTTATTAGATTTATACCCCGCCCATCTAGACAGATAGTCTACTCTTGGCGGCATTACAAAATTTAAAAACAATAGAAACAATGAACATGCAAAAATCCAAGATGTAAAAATGTAAATATTAAAATACAGCAGGAGGGAAAGCCTGCCTAAATAGCCATGTCTTAAGTTTACTTCTAAAGACACCCAGAGAGGGAGCCAGGTGGATCTCTACGGGCAAGTTGTTCCAGAGGTGAGGGGCCACTGCCGAGAAGGCCCGGTTCCTCTTTCTTTCCTTCCGGGCTTCCCTCGGCGTTAGGCCCCTCAATCGCCCGGCCTGGCTAGAACGAGTGTCTCTGGCAGAACTGGGTGGGAGAAGGCACTCTGCCAGATATCGAGGTCCTAAACCATTTAGGGCTTTATAAGTAATCGTAAGAACTTTGAAATCAACGCTGAAACGAATGGGCAACCAATGCAAGGCGGCCAGCGTGGGGGAAATATGTTGGTGCCTCTTCACCCCAGTTAGAAGTCTGGCCGTGGCATTTTGTACCATCTGAAGTTTCCGCGTCTATCTCAAAGGCAGCCCCACGTAGAGCGCATTACAGTAGTCTAATCTTGAGACTACGAGCACATGGACCAAAGTGGTGAGCGCCCCCACATCAAGATAGGGACGCAGCTGGGCAATCCGCCGAAGGTAGAAATGTGCGGAACAGACCACTGACGACACCTGGGTCTCCATGGTGAGCGCCGGGTCCACATGTACACCCAAGCTGTGAACCTCACTCTTGGTGGTAAGAGTCACCCCCCCCAAAAGAGAGGGAGTTTCCCAGACCACTGATGTCTGGGGCGCCCACCTGAAGGACCTCCGTCTTGCCCAGATTCAGCCTCAGTCCATTCTCCTGCATCCATTGCTGAACAGCCCCCAGGCAGCGCTCAAGGGACGAGACAGCATCCACTGTTGTTGGAAAAAAGGAGATGTAGAGCTGAGTATCATCAGCGTACTGATGACACGAAGCCCCACATCCCCTGATGACCCCTCCCAGCGGCCTCATATAGATGTTAAACAGCATTGGAGAGATAATCGAGCCCTGCGGCACCCCACAATTGAGGCTCCACGGGGCCGAGAAACTCTCTCCAATCTGCACTCTCTGGGGACGGTCCTCCAAGAAGGAACGGAGCCAGGCCAAAGCCAGGCCACCGATTCCCAACTCGGAGAGCCTCCCCAGGAGGATACCGTGGTCAACGGTATCAAAGGCAGCTGAGATATCGATAAGGACCAGCAGAGACATTTTGCCCCTGTCGGCCTCCCTCAGCAGGTCATCAAACAGGGCGACCAATGCTGTTTCTGTGCCATGGCGCGGCCTGAAGCCCAACTGGAATGGATCCAGGGCATTGGTTTCATCCAGAAGAGCCTGTAGCTGATCGGCCACCACCCTCTCAACTACCTTGCTAAGGAAAGAAACATTGGCGACGGGCCTATAATTACCAATATCGTCCACCGCCAAGCTTGGTTTCTTCCTAATGGGCCTAATGAGTGTCTCCTAGAGAGACCTATTAATTATTGCTGTAGCCCATTCAGATGTTATAGACCTGGCTGCTTTGATTAGCCAGGCCGGGCAAGGGTCAAGGGAGGAGGTGGTGGCACGACAGCGGTCAAGCACTCTGTCCACCATATCTGACGTCACAGGCTGAAAGTGGTTAAGTCTCATCGGGCAAGACGGAGCGCTGGACATCTCAGCTCAATCTACTGTTTCCAAATAGGGGGTAAGATCCCGGCGGATGGCCTCCACTTTTGATTTTAAAAAGGCTGCAAATTGGTCAGGTGAGATGCTAGAGGGAGGCCAATCACCATGACCAGTTCTGGAAAGATCACGAACTATATGGAAAACTTCCGCCTGCTGATTGGAAGCTTCGCTTATCTGGACAGCGAAGTAAGATCGACTAGCAGCCTTCACCTTAGATTGGTAGAGGTTAGTCGTGATCCTGACAGCTATTTCATTATTTTCCGCCGGGTTCCACCTCCATATGCGCTCTAGCCTTCTCCTATTTCGCTTCATTAATTGCAGCTCTGGGTTAAACCAGGGCGAAGGGCGATCTCTGCGCCGGAGAGGGCGTTTAGGTGCGATCGTGTCAACAGCCCTGGTGGTGGCAGCCAGCCAGCTATCCACCAGAGCCTCGACAGGAGCGCCAGTCAGATCGGCCGGAATCCCTCTCATGGTATCCTGGAATCCTATAGGATCCAGTAACCTTCGAGGGCGGACCATAACAACAGATCCTTGCTCCCCACGGGGGGGGGGGGGAGCCACTGCGAGGTTGAATTTGATTAGGCAGTGATCCGTCCATGACAAGGGGACAGACACAAGGTCAGTCACCATCGGAGCACACTCACTCTGCTCAGTGGAGAACACCAGGTCCAGTGTGTGGCCACCCACATGGGTGGGGCCATTGACATGTTGGGACATGTCCAAGGAGGCCATGGTCTCCAAGAACTCAAGAGCTGGACCGGAAACCTCCGCCTCCGTATGCACGTTGAAGTCACCCAAGACCAAAAGCCTTGGGAAAACCAACAGTGCTGCGGAGACTAAGTCCACCAGCTCCGGTAAGGAAATGGCTGTGTCGCGGGGAGCGCAGTAACCCAGCAAGATCCCAATACCATCCCTGGCCCCAACCGACACGTGGAGGGCCTCTAGACCCGGCGTCGCCAGAGCAGAGCGCCTAACAACCTGAAGGGTGTTTTTATAAACAATGGCTACTCCCCCACCCCGCCCCGCCAGTCTACCCTGATGTTGAACTGCATAACCGGGAGGGCAGGCAAGAGTCAGGGGAACACCCCCATCCCTGCCCATCCATGTTTCGGTTATGCATGCCAGATCTGCATCCTCCTCCAGAATCAGATCTTGTATGATCTGGGACTTATTTGATACAGATCTGGCATTCAACAACACCAGGTTTAGAGTGGAGGGCCGGCTGAGCTGACTACCTCAAGTCTGGCAGGAGGTCACAGTGCCAGAACAGTGAACAGATTTCAAGCATTTCAAGACTTTAGAATATTGAAGGTTCCAAGTACTGCATATTTCTGCGTATTAGACATTCAAACAAGCAACAGAGGAAGTTCACTGCACTCATGTCATGTGTGCATCCACAAAGAAATCTGACTAGTCAACAATGTTGTTACATGAACAGATGCTCAGTCTGAATCAGTTCTCTTTTTTTAATTGTTTCTAAAGCTAAAATGTTCAGTTTCAAATATCTGTTCTATGTTGAGTCCAGCCCGTAACCATAAGCAGCAGGTAGATGCCATACACTTTGTTATGTGCATGGCAGCAACAGAAAGAGAGTCAAAAGACAACCTAAACTAACGTCAAAGAACATAGATACCATCAAGTGGAAGGAAAATCAGTTTTTGTATCATTGCCACCTTATGGTGGCCTTCTGGATTAATCTCCTCCTAAAGGTGCTATAATTCAGTGGTCCCCAACCTTTTTGTCACCACGGACTGGTTGGGGGAGGATGGGGTCCATGTGTGGGGAAGGCGGGGCACCCCCGCACTCGCGTGCATGGGCGAAGGAGCGGGAGGCACTCTCGCGCTTGCGCACACTCATGCACATGCACAAAGAGGTGGGGGCACTCACACGGGGTGCGTGCACATGCACAAAGGGGCAGGGGTGCTTCCGGGGGAGCATGTGCAAAGGGGCAGGGGTGCACGTGCACTCTCGTGCATGCACGAAGGGGCTGTGCGGGAGGGAGCACGTGTGGGGGTTGGTGGGAGTTCTGTCTCCGCTGCCCCAGGCCACGGACTGGGGGTTGGGGACCCCTGCTATAATTGATACATCACATTGGAATTGGGTGAGAAAGATGTGAGTTATAATTCCTGAATGATAACACTGGATGGCCTTCAATGAGCTATTTCACAGTCTGACTAACATAGCAAAAGATTGTCATGAATGCAGGATAAGACAATCCCATCTATGAGAAAAAATATTACAGTGTTAGCCTTTGAGCATGTTGAGTGCAGTGCTATTGATTTTTAGGTTTTTCCCTACAGCTGTTCCCTAGTCCCGTTAAAAAGATACCATAAAGAGCAGCTCCATTTCTTTCCACTTAGTTACGTGTAACTCTGACCAAACATATCCATCACATTCTATGGTGACTACATGACTACTGTGTTCTGTCTTCATAGAAGCTCCATGCATGGGTTTTCTTTACTACGTGAGCAAACAGGTGATCTTTATGGGTATAGGACTAGTCCAAAGTAAAAGCAGAAGAAAAAAAGTGAATCACAAAAAGGTTTTGAAGAAAATGAAAAGTGGGGAAATGATTCATTCAACTTAACTTGGAAAAAAAGTAGAAAAATGATTTGAAAACATATCACTGAACTTTAAACTAGGCTGGCTGTCATGAGAATGTGAATTGTCATTTACTACAACCCTGTCCTCCAAACTGGTGCATTCTGTCACAGATATGTCAGACTGCATTGGATCTTATGACTCCAGTGAAGCAACAATCCAATAAACAATGTTAGGGGTTTGAAGTAAAGATAGTCAAATTTGTGCATGGAATCTGAATTACTTTGTCATTTATTAAACTGACTTTCTGTTCCTGGTAGGCAGACCAGAGCATAGAGGTACTGCAAATAACTGATTACTTATTACAAATTCATTTTCCTAATAATAACAATAATATAAGTATTGGATTAAATTCTGAGTGTAACAATGAGGGATAATTCCACTCATTTTGCAGTGCTTTTTTTTTTAAAAAAAATATCTTTATAGGTATGGGACTGTAGTCTCATTAAGTGATGAAAGGGATCTCACATGATTGAAGATATGCCCATGCTATGCCTCCTGCTGTGTTACTGTAGTTGCTAGGTCAGCAGCATCCCATTCCCTGAGATTTCAGGACCAAAATCCAAGTTTAGGTAGTGTCTCCTTATGATATAATAGAGATGGGTTGGAAGACCATGCACTGCTGTTGCCAGGGCTTCTGTAACAAGACGTTTCATGAGTCATAATGCTGAACGTCCTAGTGTCAGTGGGTACATGCACTCAGCCCCATTGTATTATTTGGAGCAACAAATACACACGCACAAACAACTTCACATTGAGCAAACTGGTACCAACTGGGAATGGATTGAGATGGTCACCTAGCCACCTTACACAAAATAATGAAATTTTCTGTTCTTTCAGTGCTTGTTCTGCTGAGATTTGTCTTCCTGTCTGGAGACCCAGAGCACCATGCTAGGTCCTAAGGCACAACTCACTGAAACTTCTGACAGCACCCTGAGACTAAGCAATTCTGTCTACTGTAGGTGTTGAGATGACAACAAAAGTGGAAGGAGTGTTTTCTTTTAGCATGTGTATACATATGTGTAAATAAAATAAGCATGGAACTATACAAGCTTTTTTGAGAAATGAAAATAATAATAATAATAATAATAATAATAATAATAATAATAATAATAATAATAATAATAATAATAATAATTATTATTATTATTATTATTATTATTATTATTATTATTATTATTATTATTATTAAAAACACCAGGCATAGTCAATCAAAACTATAAAAACATTGATTGGTGTTATATAACAGATACAAGTTTTAACCAAACATGTATCTGTTAAATATTGGTGCAGTATGTATGCTGTTCCAAACATTGCCGTTTTTTGTAGCTCTGATGGTGTTATTTCTGAGATCTGCAACTGCTTATACTACTGTGTGAAATTTCTTGATATTGTTCCCAAAGCCCCGATGACTATGGGGACCACTGAAGTGAGTTTCATCCACAAGCAAGATGTTTCCATTGCCAGGTCTCTGTATTTTATTATTTATTTTCAACTCTGGCATCCCCCGGAATTGCAATGTCAATGATCCAGACATTTCTTCATTCTATTACTACTATGTCTGGTGTGTTATGTTCAAGGTGTCTTATCAGTTTGGATCCAGAAATCCCACAAGATCTTGACTTCCTCATTTTCTGACACCTTCTCTATCTGATGTTCCCATGGGTTTTTGGAGAATGGCAATTATATTTTTTGCATAATGATCAGTGCACTAATTTTGCCACTCGATCATGTCTAATTTTGTAATTTGTCTGTGCAATCCTTGGACATTCACAGATGAAGTGTGACAGTTTCATCATTTTCTTGGCAGAGTCGATATTTGCTGTCAGCACTAATTCCTTGGATCTTAGCTTTCATCACATTGGTTTGGAGTGCTTGTTCTTGTGCAGCAAAAATCAAGCCTTCAGTTTCTTTCTTAAGGATCTCCAGTTTTTGCTATGCCGATGTTGAATTATGATCATGGTTTCCATCAATATTTCTCAGGTGTTGTCCATGTAGTGGTTTATTTTTCCAGATGTTTATTTTATTTTCAAATCGTTGTTTCTTATATCGAGCCTTTGTTTCTGTTGTTTCAAAATATTCTCCATTTTCAGTGCCTTAAGTAATTTTTCTCTGCTTGTACTGATATAATCATTTAGGCTTCTTCTTTTTTCTCCTCTATTACCTGGTGTTTTTGCAGTAATCCACGTTGTCCAATTTTTCATGGTAAATATAATCTCTCCACATCACTTTTTGGATGTAGTGCATGATGCATGTTCATTAGTTTCTGACCCAATTATTTTCTTCTTCTTCTTCTTCTTCTAATAGATTATTTTTCTGAAGGCAACTTTAAAAACTCTGGGGAAAATCAGTTAACATTTTCTAAATCCAAACCTTACACTCTGATTATGGCCTGCCAGGAGTCCCTAATCAATGTGTCAGGTCTGGATTTAGATTAAGGGAATTAATCTTAGATTAAGGGAATGGTCAGGGGCCACAAATCTAAGCAGAGTGCATGATGCACATTGGCCATAAATACATATGGTCACTGCTATTTAACACTGGTGCTAAGTATGAATGGTTTAGGGTATAAGCCTATACACACTTACTGGAAAATGAATCCCACTGTTCTCAATGGAGCTTAATTCTGTATAGGCATATACAGGTTTTGCAGCACTGTTTTTATAGCATTCACTTTAAAGCTTTCATTCTTTATGTTTCTGTCAAATTACAATGATTCCATTATCTAGTTCTCTCCCCTATCCTCATGGGAAAGAATTCATGTAAACTATAAAGTCATATAAACTGCAATACAAAAACTGTCTCTGTCTGTCTGTCTGTCTCTCTCTCTCTCACTCACACACACACAGACACACACACACACACAACCATACATAGAGAGAGCAATACAGTAAATGAAATAAGCCACAACTATATAGTAATCAAAATCAAAACAGACAAACAAACAAAAAACAACATAATGAATTAAGTCACAAATAACAAGTAATTAAGTAAGGAGTTCAACAACAAATAAATAAATAAATCATATGTTCTTTGTACACAATCCAAAAACAATAGGCCTCTAAAGTATCATAGACAGAAGCTAACTGTCGAGTCCTGGAGGACCCTTCATCAGGATGGGCATTAAAGACCAGGTAGGGGAGGGAGAGGGCATCGTTTTTGGAACTTTTTCTTTGCTTCTACAACCTGCCAGCTCTGTATTGCCCAGCTCAATGAAGACTCCTTCAGAATTTGAGTACGTACTAGCATATGTTCATGAGTTTTTTTAGTGGCCCAAAAGAGCAAAAAGCAAAGCAAAGTGTGTGGCTTACCTATTGCCCCATAGCACTTAAAGCACTCTTCAGGGGTTTTGCAATTTAATTATGTAGATTACACATTGCCCCACCCCCAACAAGCTGGGTACTCAATTCACCAACCCCAGAAGGATGGAAGACTGAGTGAACCTCTAGCCAGTTATCTGGGATTGAATCTGGGTCGTGAGTTTTGGCTGCAGTACAGCAGTTTAACCACTGTGTCACAAGGTCTTACCTACCCTTGTTTTTGTATTAAATCAGCAGGTAATTGTTGGAGAGATAAGAGGGTGTGATCAGAGAGGCATTTTTCTGCTGTTTAGTCCACTGTAGAAATGGGGGTATTCGTATATACCCCGCGCAGCTGTAGTAAGCAAGGGTCTGGCCCCTGGGACCAGACCATCCACTCACACATCTGGCAGTGGCCCTTCTCTTCCTTCCAATCACTCCAGAGTGCCACTCGGCTAGCCACTTGGCAGTCTTGCAGGGAGACTCGTCTTCCCTCCCTCTGCCAAGAGTGGCTAGATGACCAGGAAGAGAACGGCACTTGGGAGTGATTGGAAGGATGAGCGGGGCCAGCAGAGGCATCAGACGTGTGAGTGGACAGTCCGGCCCCAGGGGCCACACCCTCGTTAACTCCAGCTGCATTGGGATATTCGTATACGAATATGAATAGCCCCATCTCTAGCCCACTGCAAGGATAAGCTGATTTGTATTTTTTAAAAAACTTTTGTACCACCCGGTTAGTGCAAAGCTGTGAATAATAGTCAAATCAAATTAAATCAAATTAAATAACAATAAATAAATGTAATAAAGTAAATCAGGTAAATAAGCAACATAAGAGTAACAAATTGATCTGCATAATTGATGGTTTGCTCCTTTTTCTGGTGATTTATTTATTTAAAATATTTTTACCCTGCCTTTCTTCTTAAAAAAGACCTAAGGTGGCTTACATCCTTAAAGACAATATTTAAAGCTGAAAACAGTGAGTACACAAAAGTGGTTTACATCATTAAAAGACAATATCTAAAGCTAAGAATAGTGAGTATAAAGAGTCAGCTTACAACATTAAAATACAATATTAAACCTGAAACAATAAGTATGCAAGTACTAAAAAAGAACACACAAATACCAATCTGAGAGATAGTAAACAAAATAGTACTAAAGACCCAGTAAGAGCAGCAATGCATAACAATCCATCTAAAAGTTATAGCCAGCTCATATAGCCAGCCATGTGGCCAGTCACTCATGTAGGCAGTCACTGAGGGAAAGCATGCCTGAAGAGAAAGGTCTTTGACTGCTTGCAGAAGGACTGCAAAGATGGGGCCAGTCTGGCCTCCTGTGGGAGGGAGTTCCAGAGTCTGGGAGCAGCCACAGAGAAGGCCCTCTCCTGTGTCCCCATCAGACGCACCTGTGAAGGTGATGGGACTGAGAGAAAGGCCTCACCTGATGATATTAACACCCGAGCTGACTCAAAGTGGGAGACACGGTTCAAACCAGACTGACCCCAGAGCATACCTGCTTGCAGCTTTCTGGGTCCATGTCAGAATCTACTCTTTTTTAGGTGCAGGTAAGTTTTGGTTTATTTCCAGCACATGCAATAGCCAGAGACCTGCAGCCAAAATTCTGGCTATTCCTTTCATTTAAATTTTAAGCAATACAACGTTGCCTTCATAGTGACTCTTCTCTCTTCTCTGTTCTCCCTTGTTGGATGACATTTTTTGCTTCTTTCTTCCCCAAGCCCACCATGGTACATTCAACGCCATTTAAAAAGGTACTCCTACCTCTTGAAACACATTCAAAGGGTGCAGGAGAAAGGGATATTAATGGGAAAAAACAACAACATCCCTTTTCTACAATTAGTGGAAGCATCTGTTCAATCAGAGGTTGTTCAGGGAGTATAACAATAACATTACTCTGTAAGGACAACAATATAATTTGAAGTCTATGTTTATATGTGTGTATTTGAGGAACCATCCCTGATCATGCTAGATATATAAATCCCACAACAAACCTGCAAAATAGGTTGGCATGAAAGATTGTGACAGTCTCGTGGTCCTTCATTGAGCCATTATTTAGGACCTAGATCTTCCCAGTCCCAATCTAAACACCTCAACTCATAAGGGAATGGGCAGAAAGAAGCACCACTGAATATTACTGAAGTCATATTAGATCTTAAGAGAAAAGCATATTCTAATTAACATTATTTTGCCTCTACCATTGGGATTGCCTCAGCAATCAGACTAGCAGAGCACACAGGAATGTAAGATATGGAGGTAGCAAAAGCATGTGCTGTGACACACAGACATTTTTCACCACTTGATAGAGCACTACTTCTAATTATATGCTATTCATATTGCTTAGTTTTACTCTCAGAGAGCCAGAGGCCTGCAGACGTTTTTAGAACTGAATGTTCGTAGCACACTGGCTTTTTCAGCCATATTCATCTGAGTTATGCCTTGTGAGTCAGAGACAATTCTTAAATTATAGGAGCAATGTGGCTTTGAACGTTACTATTTAACATTTGACCACAGTACCATCTGTATTCAGGAGAACACAGTATGATCACTTTGTACCTTAGGAGGTAATTTGATCAGGTCACTGTGGGAATTAATTGTATCACCATTAACACTATTGAGAGTTCCACTGATTTTTATCATTGGAACATTGATTTTTACATTGATTTTTATCAGCATTCAAAACCTGCTTCTCTTTGATACATTCTCAAGTGAAAAATATTGTTTATGCTCTTTTATCTAATGTTTTTATATGATCTAAAGGGAAATTAAACTGCATATTTTTGAAATACAGATTATTTAGAGTAATGTATATGACTGATGATTTATTGGGTACTGGTTTACACCCAGATGATGCTTCCAAACTGTAAGGTCTGTGTACTTGCCATATGGATTATGAATTCCATTGGCAACTCAGCAGTCACTGGACAGAATCCTACTGGTATTTGTGTAAGGTTTTCTTGCCTTGGCTTATTGTATCTAATAGCTGTGGTGCCAGGCATATCTTGGTCATTTGTCTGTTCACACACCTGGTTGTACAACTGAAGTGTACCACAGCACCTCGTCAATTAATTCTAATTAGCTGTGGCAACTTCCACAGATCTTACACAACCATCTTACACAACAAAGAGACAGCAGGATTCTGAGCACTGAATGTAATGAACCATCCTAGCCACTCAATAGACTTTTTCCCCAGACCATCCTCTAGAAGCAGCTGTGAGAGCATTAGCTGTTGCACTAGTTCAGCTAGCCCTAAGACTGGGATAAAAATACCTTCTTCTGAGCATCTCTCCAGATTTTTAGATTCTCAGTTTCTGGACATTTTTCCAGGAACAGCAGGAATTATGCTGGAATCTTTCAATTTTGTATTTCCAGAATATGTATGATATTGGACTCTAAGAGGAAGGACACATCAATGGAAATCCTAAACCACAACGAAAGGGGGTATCATTTAGAGTTCCCATATTCGCGTTCTCATAACTTGAGCTTCCTATTTTGTACATTATGAAAATTAAAGAATCTGAATTGCTTGGTATACACATTTGCATAATATGTTAATTAATTTAGGCTTTTAATCATATTATGCAAATTAAGCACACTAATTATTGCATTATTTTTATCAATATATTTTAGTCTTGGAAACATTTGTGTAATGACCATTGATCTGAGGGACCCAGTGAAATCTAATGGCTGGAGTGCTGGCTTTGGAACAGGAAGAAACAAGATCAAATCCCTGCTCAATCACAAGGCTTACTTGGTCTCCTCGGGCCACTAGGTACTTCTCAGCCAAGCCTACATTATAGAATCATTTTCAAAATAAAATGGGGAAAGATGAACCATGTGGAGCAGGCATACACATTGGTGGTGCATGTAAACAATGACATTTTGCTGTGCACATTGGTAAAATTCTCATGAGATGGCTGTTATTCTTTGCCATTGGTTTTTCTGATAGCAAAACAAAAATTAAAACCCTACAGATCCATGAGAATACCACAGGAATCACTCATAAGTGACCCACTGTTGCCCGAACTGCAGGAAAAAATGCAGGGGAAAGTGAGGACCAGCTGCAGAAATCACAGGTGGAAAAAACAAGATACCATTTTCCCCAGAGACACAGACTGAAAATTTTATTATAAGAAGGAAATGTCCTAACTTAATTTTCTTTGCTGCTTCTCAAACCCCCACCCTCATTAGCTGTGGTTTTGTTTCATCGCAAAGCTATATTGGGAGTAAGATTCATTGCAGGGCCTGAATACGTACGTTTTCAATAAATAAACTACATCACCCAGAATCACTCCTTCAGAACTGTCACTGACCATACTGGCTGAGAGACTGTGGGAACTGTAGTTAAAGGAAGTTCCTCTGCCAAACTCTGTTTTGTAATGAGTACAAACACATCGGTGTGCACCTCTACTGGTGTGTAACACTCAATTTATTAGGGTGTGCATCTGAATAAGTAGTTCAAAGGGACAAAAATATGTAGGAGCAATTCCTTCAAGCCTCTTTCCATAAATGTATAATTGACACCAGCCATAAGATCACTAACAACAAAAACAAGAAGCAGAACTTTTCAAGAATGTATAGTTCCTTTTCCCTCAAACTTTCCTAACTAAATTCTCAGTCAAGTTCCCAGAAGTCAAGGGAAAATAAACCAGAACTTAACATTTCCAAGAGCTGGAAGGGACTGTAAGAGTCATCAAGTTCAACTATCCGATAAAGCAGGAAATGCAGTAAGATCGATAATGTCACAACTTTGAGAAGTTCCTTTTCTTTGGAACACAACTCCCATAATCCCCCTGCCAATGTTCCCTGTAAACTGGGCACACGTGCGCATGCATGTGGCTCTGCCTCCCTCCGTGCAGCTGTCTTCACCCTCCACACAGCGATCATGTCAGATTCCAGTCACAACAGAACCCTGCGTGCGGCGGGGGGAGTAATGCACGGAAACAGGAGCGAAATTGCATGAGAGAGAGAGGTGGAGCCCCGCCCAGCGGAGCTGAAAGTTAGAGGGTACATTGTTCCCGGCTATGGATTAATTAATTTCTATACTATGTTTGCATTGAAGGTATGCATTTAGAAAGAGTTCAAAGAAATTTAATATATTTGAAAAGAGAATATTTTGAATTAAATAATAAGAACTCTAAATTGCTAGCAAGACTTACTCAAGTGAAAAAAGCCATAACTACTGCAGAGGTGATTGAAAATGAAAAGGGTATCAGATGAAACAAAATGAGAGAGAAAATAGAGGCTTTTCAAGATTTTTTTAAAAGATTGTACACTAGCAATAATGTGTCTATAGATAAAGTTTAAAAACATGTAGAAAGTAATCTAGCTAGAAAAATACAAAGGGAAGATATGGAAAAAATGGAACAAAATATAACTGAGGAAGAGATAGAAGAGATTATAAATAAATTAAAAGACACCAGGATTGGATGGATTGGGCTCTGAATATTATAAGATTTTAAAGAATGTCCTCTTACCCAAATTGAAGGCTTTATTTAACAAAATATTAGAGATGAAATTCCACTGTCTTGGAAATATTAAATTATTGTGTTAATTTTGAAACCAGACAAGCATCTGATGAATATGGGATCATATAGACCAATATCATTGATAAATCAGGATGCTAAAATATTTACAGCAATATTAGTCAAGAGATTGAACAGTTTTATTGATAAATATATTGGTAAAGATCAGAACGGATTTTTGAAAGGTAGACAAATAGGGGATATAATGAGAAGGGTATTTAATGTAATGTACACAATAAAAGACAAAGACAAAATAGGAATGTTAGTATTAAATATTTTCAAGGCTTCTGATTTGGCAGAATGGCTGGCACTTAAGATACTGATAAAAAAACACTTCAGAAATATTATTCAACGATTATATTCAGAGAATACAGCTATGATTTTAGCAAATGATGAGATGACAGAAAAAAAAATATCATTAGGCCAAGGAACAAGGCAAGGATGCCCCTGTCTCCAGTCCTGTTTATTTTGATAATTGAATTATTAGTAAGAATGATTAGGGAAGATAATGAAACAAAAGTGATAGGGAATAAATTAAAAATTAAAGTGAACTTATTTGCAGATGACACGTTAGTAACGATTGAAGATTCAATAAATTCTATAGAAAATATTAAAGTGCATTTTAAAACATTTGAAGAAATAACGAGGTCAAAAGTAAATTGGAGTAAATCAGAATTTATGTTAGCAAATTATGACAATGAAGAGAGAAGAAAAATGAAGGACAAATTTGAAGGTAAATTAAAGTAATAACATAAAAAACTATGCTTTAAATAATACATAATGACAACAAACATAAAACAAAGCACAATCATAACTCAAATTCACAGTGTAGTTCACTACCTTAGGGATTCCCACCCCCATTTTTAAATTATCAACTTATTTTATTTTCATTTATGTACCCTGTATTTCTTCAAAAACATTATGATTCTTGTGTTGGGTTATAACCCTTATGTTTACAAAAAAGATGTGTTAAAAAATCATTCCAAATTTCATTAAAACAATTGTCTTTCAATGTTCCTTTTTAAACTTTCAATTCATAAGTTAATTTATCATTAATAGCCAAATTCCACATTTCATTGTACCAATCCTCTATATTAAACTGGTCATTATTCTTCCAATTTCTTGCAAATATCAACCTTGCTGCTGTTAACATAATATTAATTAATTCCATTTTCCCTCCTTTTAATTGAATATTTCGAGACACATTTAACAAAGCTAACAATGGACATTTTTTATATCAGTCCCCAGGATTTCCTTAATCTCATTAAAAACAATTCTCCATTCCTTCTGCCTCTCTTCACATGCTATTACAGTATATCTCTCCATTACAGGTTGAAGTGCCAGAGGCTTTGGTCCAGATCCCCTAAAGTGACCTGATGATTTCACATGTGGTGGACAATGCTATCCTATTGTCAAGATTAATTTAATATTTAACTGGCAGTCCAGTCAAGTAGAGCAGGTGCCATTTTGTCACTCTCCTAAGGCAGCAGAATATCTTAGGTTGGTTGTGACATGAATTAAATGTCAAAAATATGCACAAAGCAATAGTGACAAAAGAATGCAAACTATTATATCTAGAGTTTAAAGCTTCTTTAACAAATAAATGCATGCCAAGTATTTCAGTTGAAAGCTTTAGTGGTGCCAAAGTATTTCTTAACTTTTTTCCCACAATCTCAGTGCTCTCCCACACACAATGATTGTCTGTAAACACTTATGGCATGACACAGTAATTCTCTTCCTTTTCAGATTAGTTAATACACACAGTCCTATTAAAGGAAAGGGAGTGAAACCATTGAAGATATCTGCAAATTAAAGAACTCACAGTTCATGCAAAGTTTTGCATGGTTCTAATTCCATTCCCTTTTATCTCTCATACAACTGCAATGAATAGTTTGCCATTGTACTGTATGATTAAGCTGTCACAAAAGGAATTTTAAGAGCATCCCAGTTCAGCATGCATTCTTTTAAATCTGATGGTTCAGTCCAAAGCATATAATATAACACACAAACCAGCTCATAGAAGTAACATTTTATTCAGTTTCATGAAACTCAAAGGAAATGCAGTGGTTTGAATCCAGGAATTCTGTATTTAACTGGCTTTTACACTGTTTGCCTAAATGGCTTAAATGACACCAACAGGAACCTAGGGGTAAACATTGGGGCTAAATTAACTCCATGATTGTTTCAATCTATTTAATAATTAGAAAATAATATATACATGAAGAGGAAAGCGCAGTATAAACAGATGTTTGCAAAACAATTGCACAGAGGAAGATTATCCTAGTTGATATATTCTCTCTGTAGGTCTTCTTACCCACACTCACCAGCACTGCTCACTGGCATGCTATTCCAGAAAAAAACTGCTTGGATAGTGAGAGCGGAACCTTTAAAAAAGCCAGAGGGCACAGGGGAAATGTAGCACTTCTAACTGTTCCACTGTTATAGATCCTTTCTGCCAAAGGATAGTGAGTTTTTGTTTGTTCATTTCAATACGGAAAATCTGGCCGTTCCAATGCAATCACTGGTGTGACTGGTTCACATGGATGCAGGCACCTACATGTGTTCTTCTAAAGGGTGACGGGCAAACTAATACTTGTTTCAGACTGGACCAGCAATTATGAAAAAAAGATTGGCTTTTTCTGTTCTTTGTTTGCTTTCTTGCTTCTAACTGATTCTCTATTACTTCCACTAAGACTCTGTGTTTTTGTGTGTGCTTGTATAGTACTTGTTGTAATGCAGACATTTCATTTACTGATCATTTTCAATAGATTGATTATTGCTTTACTGTTTTCAAAGTGATGTTAATGTTCCTAGAGACTTGAACATTATTTTTTGAAGTTGAGGCATAAATTTGTTTGTTTGTTTGTATACCACCCATTAGTGCCAAAGCACTATTCTGAATGGTTTACAAAGGTTTAAAACAAAGCTTCATGACAAAACACTAAAATATAACACAAATATTTGTGCTTGGCAAGAGGATTAGAAAAAACAAACAAACAACAACAACAAAAGAGTGGCACCAAAAAGTTACAACAAAAAAACAGAGCTGGGGTCAGATTGAAAATCCTCTCTGAAGACAAGTGTTTTCAACTAAAGGAATGCAGGGAGGGCACCAGGTGAAGCTCCTCCAGGAGCTGGTTCTATAGTCTTGGTGCCACCACCGAGAAGGCTCTAACTCTGGTGGATGACCCTTGGGCCTCTCTCAGGGTGGCTACCTGGAGATGGATGGGCTGGGTAGTTGACATTGGTGAATATAAAATAAATATGGTAAAAGCAGAAGGAGGCTCTGCTGGAACCTCACATTGCTCTTATCCATTGTGAGCTGGTGAGATGGGAGGGCACCTGCATACCTACTTACCACACTCCAATAACTGGAGTTGAAAAGGATCTGATAGCGAACCAGGGAGGCCAGGAGGTCAGCTGACCAGAATGCATGAGTGGGGTAGTTCAATAAAAGGAGAAACTAGGGAAGAGCAGGAAGCATGGAGAAGGTAGAGGATAAAAGCTCTCTAGGAGTAGAGGAGGGAGCCAGGAGAGACCAGAGGAAGGACAGGAGATACTGGGTGGCAGGGTGGCGCAAAACTAGCAGGGATAAAAGCCAGATCAGAAGAGGAAGTTACATGGAGGCTGCAGAGGACAGGCAAGGAGAAAGGAAGCAAAGAGCTGGCTAGGGCCAAAATACATACTAGAACAACAAATAGCTGAAACTATGCTGTGACAATTATAATTCAAGGTGCTGCATGAGGTGCTCTTTCTTAGACATTACAGTTAAAAAAGCATGGAAGTTTGTCAGCAGTATCACAGCTTGAAGCTTCACACCAAATTTATGTGTATTCTGTTCAATAGGTTTTTTAAAAAAAGCCTCATTGCTTTTGCAAAGGGTCCCAGTTGAGATAGAAAGTTGCTTATATGCCTATTCTGCCCAAGCCCTCTTCTTTTCAACTATAGAAGCATCTCTAAAAAAACCTACAGTGATCAGAATCCCATTACTTATATCCACTGGCATCAATCTACTAGGATAAATTTCAGCAGTGAATTGCTACTTAAGTAGCCAGCGTCTGCATTTTATATTGTACTCCAGTCATGTGACATGGTATGTGACACTGAATGCAAATACCAGCTTCTTAATTAGAGGTAATTGGTCACTGAAATTGGCATGAACAGATTTATGAAGGTGTAATTCATCCATGGGATTCCAACAATTATAATCTTCTCCAAAGACATGAAGAGGAAGGGGTTCAACCCTTACAGTCACACTCCCTGCTGAACCTAGGTGTACACAATTAGGATTCCAGATCATGGAGCAAGCCACTGCACCTTCAGCTGCCATCATCTCTTTTACAGACAGGCCTGCAATGGATGGACAGCAGAGGGATATTACTAGTAGGACTTCCAGATAGTGGGGTCAAAGTCAGCAAACCACTGGGCTCTCTCTCAATGTAAATCTGAACTGAATCATGTGGCAAGAATAATGCCTCCATGAGTTTGCTCTAAATTCGTTGGTGATAAATTGAAAGCACAGGGTGGAAAAAGAGACCGCAATGTTACAGTCTGTTTACACATGCTCTTTTACATATGCAATTACACACACACACAAAAACAACAACATGTCTCTGATGTATACCAACAACTTAAGGAACTTAAATTTGAAATTCCCATTGGGGATTAGGTGGGAAGGGGCAGGGTAAAGAGCCAATGCACCCTGAAATAGTGGGCAAGGGCACTATGAGTTGCCCTCGCTCCAGATGGGAAAACAATGTTGCATTTTGAAGGCAAATGCAGTACCATGTGTATCAGCTAGTGCTTGCATGCTAGATAACTCGAGACTCATTTAACTATCACCAGCAAGCCCTGACAAAAGACTAGTGCAAATATGTTGCCCTGGCAAAACCCAGGTTCAAGAATTCCCCAACATTGCTAGAGTTTTTTCCCATTGTATTTTTCAAGGCTCAATCTGATTTGTTCTAAATCAGATTGACCCTTGATAAATACAGCACACAGCTCCTATGGAGCATAACATTTTGCCAGCATTGTTCCACAGGGTAGACTCTGATTTTGCTAATGTAAGGCTTGCATAACTTGCTGTGGCTAACTGTAGCAAAAATGTATTTTTCTGTGTATAAGATGCCCCCATGTATAAGACACCCCCCACACTTTTCTAACAGAAAATTAAGAAATCTTACCATAGCTTTGAGTATTCAGCCTCTGGGCTCAGAACGCTCAGACATTACGAGTCCCTGTTGAATCTTAGCACTGCCTACAAGCTCCACCTCCAATGAGGTGTGTTCCAATTGGTTTGTATAGCATCAGCTGACATCAGTTACATAAGGCTTGTGATTAGAGGAAGCTAAGTCTCCTGACTGTAGGAAGCCAAGCCTCAAGACTGAAGGAAGTCTGTTTGTAGTGGCAAGGTATGGGCCATTTTGTTCTCTCCTTGGCTTACTTCGATGTATAAGATGACCCTCAAATTTTAGTGTAAAGATTTTAGACAAAAGTATCATCTTATACATGGAAAAATACGGTAACAATATGCCAGAGAATGTTTTGGTCATACCCGGATCACAGACCAGACTTCACAAGTTAAAACGTAGTTTCATGAGTTCCACTCACATTGATCTGAATCATTTCACCCATTTCTTTATTGCTGGTTCAATACATTACAAATAATTTTACTTTTAATCTTGTAAACTACCGAGAGTAGTACTTGCATTAATAGGGTGGTATATAAATCAATGGTGACAGCAGCCACGAAATTAAAAGAACCCTGCTTCTTGGGAGGAAAGCGATGAGAAACCTAGACAGCATCTTAAAAAGCAGAGACATCACCTTGCCGACAAAGGTGCGCATAGTCAAAGCTATGGTTTTTCCAGTAGCGATGTATGGAAGTGAGAGCTGGACCATAAAGAAGGCTGACCACTGAAGAATTGATGCTTTTGAACTGTGGTGCTGGAGGAGACTCTTGAGAGTCCCCTGGGCTGCAAAGAGAACAAACCTATCCATTCTAAAGGAAATCAATCCTGAGTGCTCACTGGAAGGACAGATCCTGAAGCTGAGGCTCCAATACTTTGGCCATCTCATGAGAAGAGAAGACTCCCTGGAAAAGACCCTGATGTTGGGAAAGTGTGAAGGCAAGAGGAGAAGGGGACGACAGAGGACGAGATGGTTGGACAGTGTCATTGAAGCGACCAACATGAATTTGACCCAACTCCGGGAGTCAGTGGAAGACAGGAGGGCCTGGCGTGCTCTGGTCCATGGGGTCACGAAGAGTCGGACACGACTTAACGACTAAACAACAAAATATAAATCAAATGAGTGAGTGAGTGAGTATTTTCTTTTGTCCAGAAAAAAATGTATAGAGTGAGGGACAGAAATAGCAGGAAGATTTGGAATTTCTGTATGGTTCTGCCCAATCACCATTCTTAAACACACACATAAACACAATTATCTGATATGTAGAAATGAAAGAAATGCTTTGTTTTAAAATGAAGCTGAATTCCAGCTGCATTCTTAATGAAAGGACAGATAAATATGTATGTGATAAAAAAATTCCAGTTGTACAGGATAACTTACTGTTCTTGAAAATGCTGCGGTCGCTGCCAAGTCCCTGGACTTTGGGCAGCTTGACCGGCTCTTTGCCCTCCACCCAGGATAGAGCGAGACTGCCTAAGTCTCTCGAGACTTGCAAGGGGGAGCGGGGAAAGCCTAAGGTACTTAAAGGGCTTTCCCCCCTCACACCGCCCTCTTCTTTTTTGGGCACCGAAGGAGACGGAGGCTGTGCTACTTGGCTTCGCTATTTTGCTGCGCCACTGTGCTATTGAGCTTCTACAGATGGGAGGGCAACATCGGCTCCCTCCCAGGGTTGAGTTTGGATTATTTTCAGTTGATTGTGTTCTTTGATTTTGCGATTTAGATAACTTAATTGATTATTTTAATATTATAATCTTGTGTACCAATTATTTATTTAGATTGTTCTGATTAGAAAGGGGAAAGCGGTGGCGCAGTTTCGTGCCGCCGCGCCGTGGCACGAGGGGTTTAAAAAAAAAAGGGAGTCAGAAATAGAACATAAATAAGCAAGAGCTAATAAGGTCCTAGGTTCTGAGTTGATTGCGGATTGTTTTAGGAAAGGGAACCGGACGAGAAGGGAAGTATACTAAACGGTTTTTTTTTTAATTTAGTAGCTTCGGTAGGCTTTAATTTGTGTGGAGCGGCTTTATTTTTCCATTTTGTTTGCCTCACACCCCCACCCACCCTCCGCTCTCCCTCTGCTGGTAGCGACCCGCTACTGCAGCTAAGGGGCCGATTGCCTACTAGCAAGCGTGCACCGGGTATTATATATATAATATTGCAAATTAAAGGCTATGGCACAGGACCTCATGGACAGGTTTGCTGCTCTTGAGTCCACTCAGGTTCTTATATATATATATATATATATATATATATAAAGAAGCGAAGAGAGACAAAGAGAATTATATATATAAATAATATATATATTATATATATATGAAGAGAGAATATAAGCTAAAATAAATTGAAATAATAATAATAAAAACTAATAACAATACTGAATTAGCTAATTAATTAATTTATTATCTTAAGTAATCAAGAAGGAATTTTGATTATTAAAATATATTAAATAGTTACTGTTTAATATATTATAAATATAAATCAACTGTTAGGAATTAATTAGCATAAATTCATTAAGATAATTAATTAATTGAGTTAGCGACTGAGTATAGCACAGATTGCAACAATAGTGATTGAGTTTGGAAATAATAAATAAATACGCATCGAATATAGTGATCATATATTAAAGGGTGCTTAAACAACGCATTTGCCCCAAAGGGCAATGGGCAGCCCCCTTCGCTGGACCAAAGGTGAGAACACACTGGTGTGTGTTCAAAGCGTATCCACGCAAGGAGTAGTGGCTATTAGCACACAGGCCCTACTGCGCTGCCACAGGGGCGCAAGTGGCTAGTTTTCATTACCTTAAGTAATACCTAACCCCGGGTTAGCAATGACATCGAAAAAGGGGCCGGGCACCAGGACAGGGAAACAACCTGCCAAGAAGAGGCCAGCGCATCAGGTGTCTCCCCCACAATCCTCTTTGGACGAGGAATCCTGGCCAATATGGCAGGAGTTACAAGAAAAAAATTCGGCCCTAGAGGCTCAAAGGTTGGCAAGGCAGCCTCCCCAGCCGAGCGAGGTAGAGCCACGCAGATCGGCCAGGGAGACTAAAAGCCATAAGAAGGCCAAATTAAAGGCTATGGCACAGGACCTCATGGACAGGTTTGCTGCTCTTGAGTCCACTCAGGTCCTGGATGTTCCAGCTATGCATGATGCTGACGGGGCGTCTTTGACTCCGAGGGCACGAAGCGTGGAAAAGAGAAGGCCATTGACCCCTGGGGCGTCCGAACTGTCATCTGCCTACCAGGAGATACAGGGCGAGGTGGAGGAGGTTAGCTTCACCACACCACATCCTTTGGAGGACCCCTGCAGGGCTACCACTTCTGGCGGTGAGTCTGCTATTGCACCGGGCACTCAGACACCTTTCCCCGCATGGCCTTGGGCCGGCGGCAATCCAATCAATTATGTGACAAGCAGACCCTACACCTCACTGAACATGGGGTTGACCAATATGGCCTGGCCTTACGCCAATCCGCATTTTAGTGGTTGGGACATGCCATACGTTGCTCCTTCTACACAAGCGCAAGCTGATAACGTAGCTAGCATAGGATCGTGGCCATATCCGTCAGTGCCTAATACTGGATATAACAGGATACCATTTGGGGCTTTGCCATATGGAGACTACTCCATGCCCCTGGGGGATCACTTAACCCCCCGCTACAAAAGAAAAGATTTGAAAAGTGAATACGTTGATGTATTCGACCTGCTCAATAGAAAGGTTGAAAAGAAAGATCGATAAAGAGGATGAGAAGAAGGAAAAACGGAGAAGGAAAAAGCCAGACAGGACCTGGACCAACTGGCTTCCGGGGTTCCTTATATATGCGGGCATCATTGTCAAGGCACAGCACTGGAGGGCTCAAGCCCTCTTTCAATATCTGGACATCATATACAGGGCTTACACAGATTTTGCTGGCCAGGCTTGGCTGCAATATGACAAGGTGTTCCGCATGCGGAGCGCTATTCAGCCAAACATGCGCTGGGATGAACCCCAGCCGGGTCTGTGGCTCCAGCACATGACCCCCGCCAGGCCAGATACAGGTGAAAGATTTGACAGTGGTCACCTGAATAGGAAGATTGCCGCTACACAAATCGCCCACCCTGGTGCGGGGCAGGCGGTTCAGCCCCACTTGCCTTATTTCCAATACAATTCTAAGGGATTTTGCACTAAAAAGCCTTGTAGATTCAGGCATGAGTGCATTACTTGCGGGGGGCAGCACTCAAATTCCGCGTGCTTTAAAGCAGGTGCCCAGCATCAGGATAAAGGGGCAGGAGGTGCCAAAAAGCCAAACAGTGGCGGGGGTAACCCTGGAAAGGGGACTCAGCCCAATTAAGGTTCGGGTTTTGGAGGAGTGGTTGAGGGCCTATCCTCATAAGGACAATGCCAGGCACTTATTGGATGACTCTAGGTATGGGTTTTAGAATACCGGCGGTAGGTGAACGCAAAGCATTTATGGCACGGAACCTCCGATCAGTTTTGGGTATGGAAAGCATAGTCCAGAATGAGATGGATAAGGAAGTAAACAAGGGTCGGGTCCTTGGACCTTTCCCAACACCACCCATTGAATCTACGGGTTTCACTGCTAGGCATAGTTCCCAAAAAGGCCCAGGGTGAGTTCCGTTTAATTCATCAGTTGTCCTTTCCAGAGGGGACGTCAGTTAATGATGCCATCCCCCCAGAGCTATGCACTCTTAGGTACAACTCATTTGAGGAAATGGTAAGTATGGCCAGGAAGTGCGGGGCAGGGGCTGGACTGGCAAACGGTGATGAAATCAGCGTTTAGAATTTTGCCAGCTCACTCCCCCTGACTTTAATTTATTGGGCTTCCAGTTTGGCGGCTCATTTTATATAGATAGGGCTTTACCCATGTCGTGTTGTGTGCCGCTTTTGAAAAATTTAGTACATTTATAGAATGGGAAATTAGACACAGGATGCATTGTAATTTCATGGCCTATTGCCTTGAGGAATTCCTTTTCTGTGGGAAAAGGAACTCAGGTAAATGCATGTTTATACTAAACACATTCCAAACATTGGCAAAGAGCTAGGGCTGCCCCTAGCCGAAGAAAAGACAGAGGGGCCAGCCACATCCTTAACGTTTTGGATAGAACTCGACACGGTGCTGCAAACCTCAAGGTTACCCCAGAATAAGTTGGTCGACATTAGGTTCAGGATTGATTCTCTATTGCATAAGAGAAAAGCATTGCTTAGGGATCAGCAGGAAATAGTCGGGCATTTAAACTTTGCCTGTAGAGTAGTGGCACCAGGTCGAGTGTTTCTCGGGTTCTTATGTGCTGCCATGAAGGGTTTTAAATGACCACCGCATAGGACTAGGGTGACGTGAGGGATGAAGGAAGATCTCCTTGTTTGGAGGAAATTCCTTGAGAAATTTAATGGGATCTCCTGGAGATCTGATATGAGTCTGAAAGCTGAATTCCAAGTGAACTTGGACGCGGCCGGATCTTTAGGATTCGGCATTTATTTCCGAGGCAGGTGGTGCTCAGGCACATGGCCAGATTCATGGCAGCAGTGGCATCACGAGGGATCTGACCCTACTGGAATTTTTCCAATTGTGGGTGTGCTCTGGCTCTGGGCAGAGGAATGGTCAAATTCAGGGGTCCACTTCTGGTGCAACAACCAAGCGGTTGTTTACATCATAAACAACCCTACATCGCAATCAGAACAGGTCATGACATTGATCAGGGCCTTTACATTGCGGGCATTGCAGTTTAACATATATGTGCATGCCTGCCATGTTCCAGGTATAGACAATAGGATAGCTGACACTCTATCACGCCAACAGATCGAGTGGTTCAGGGAGCTAGCACTAGAAGCCAGGGAGCTGCCAGAAGTTCTTCCTATGGAGGTCTGGCAGGTTGGCGTGAGGACGCATCCAGAGCAATAGTTTTGGCCCTGGCATTAAGGACAAGAAAGGGTTACTCTGTCGTGAGTATAGAGTATCAGGAATTCAGGAAAATGGTCGACCTGGAGCAGGTGTGGCCAGCTCCGGGCCAACACTTACAACAAATTATGGTATATCTTAATAGGATAGGGTTAGCACCAGGCACTATCCAAGGCAGGCTTTCGGCTCTGGCATTCCACTAAAAAATAAAAGGTTATAGGAATTTTTCAAGGGATTATCGAATTAGGAAGATGATAGAGGGATGGGCCAAAGAGAGAGGGAGAGTGAGGGACACTAGAGTTCCCATCTCCCCTCCTCTGTTAGAGCGCATAGGCGAGCAATGGGTGCTTCTATGCAGGGATGAGTATGAAAGAGCCTTATTCAAGGCAGCTTCCCTATTAGCATTTTTCGGTGCCCTCAGAATTAGTGAACTGGTAATTGGGTGTAAAAGCAGACATATCCAGGTTAGCTTTACAATGGCAGGACGTTAAAGTCAAGAGTAGAACTTTTAATCAGACGATCCAAGGCCGATCAAACAGGCAAGGGGAGACAATTGGTCCTTGGGCAATGCAGCATAGAGCGCATACACCCAGTCAGAGCCACGAGGGCATACTTAGAATGGCGAGGACAGGAGGCATGATATTTTTTCCAACATGCTGATAAGTCACCTTTGATTAAATATCAGTTATGGAAATTGACAGACTTAGCCCTACATAAGGTAGGTGTTACGGGTATGAAGTCTGGCACCCATTCGTTTAGGAGTTGAGCGGCATCCACTGCAGCAGCCCTGGGTTACAGCCCGGAAGAAATTAAACAAGTGGGCCGGTGGTCGTCTTCAAGTTATGAAAGATACATTAGGACCTTACCTAACGTGTAGGCAGGGGCCTGACTTATGTTTTTGCAGGTCCCCTGGGGTCCGGAAAACGAAAGCAAATAGTGATCGTCGGCCATAGCTACATTTACTGGGCAGAACACTATGCTGCCACATCCCCATGGGGGAGCGATTTGGGGCTCGGAGCCCAGGCACACATTGCATGGAAAGGGCTGCGTGGGATGCAGTGGATCCAGCTGTGCAGTACGACAGCATTTGGTCAGTTCCCACCAGACGTGCTGGTAGTTCACCTTGGAGGCAATGACTTGCCTAGACTTTCTGGTAGGGCGTTGATCCTGGACATTATGCGTGACCTTAACTGGTCGAATGCCAGGTATCCTCTGATGCAGATCGTGTGGTCCACAATTATTCCCCGGTTAGCCTGGCGAGGCGCCGGGAGTATTGGCGATGTTAACAAGGCCCGGCGGGGTGTTAACAGAGAATTATGCAGAGGCGTCTGCAGCAGCCTGCGAGGCGGATCGTGTGGTCCACAATTATTCCTCGGTTAGCCTGGCGAGGCTCTGGGAGGATTGGCGATGTTAGCAAGGCCCGGTGGGGCGTTAACAGAGAAGTATGCAGAGGCGTCTGCAGCAGCCTTGAATCGGTGATAAGTCACCATAGGATCCAAATGGAGAAGCCTGAATTGTTCAGGAGTGACGGTGTCCACCTTTCAGATGCAGGTTTGGATGTCTTCCTGGAAGACATAAAAGGGGGCCTGCTTGTTGAGCTCGAAAGGCTCAGTGGCGGGCATGGGACATAGCACTGCTAGTCCCTATGCTGTGGCGGGTAGTGTGGAAGTAACAGGTATTTTTGGTGTGTCCCAATGTAATTTCAGGTAAGCCAACAGCGCATCCGACCTCCCAGCACTGCGGATCATGCGATTACAGTGCCTGTGGGGGGAAGATGCGCTGGGCCACTTCCAGACTAACAGTCATCAACTAAAGATGGCTTGAGGTCTGGGGGTGTTTATTAGCGGCTGGCCGGGTTCCTGCTGTCTTTAGACTGCTGGAACTTGGGGGCGGGGACTCGCCCATTTCTTGATCAAAGGATATTTGACCCCTGCCATTTACCTGTTTCCGCACTAGAGCAGGCCCCCTCTTTTGCCAAAGGGTGGCAAATTTCGAATTTGGATTTTATCAATAAAGTGTGGCCCGTATTTAACCCATATCATTGTCTCGCATCTTTATTCCAGGGTTGGGAGGGCAATGAAATACATAGGCATTACTATTTAAGTTTGAAAGACTTCTTAAAAATATATGATACAGCTGACAATATCCTATACTTCCTACTAATGGTAGCAACATTAATTCATTTACGCATTTTCGTTAAACATCTCAAAATATTTTACAACACAGAAAGGAACATCTGAAGCCTGTACATCATACAGCTCCCAAAAGAGAACAGAGCTTCCCTTTTTACACATTTTAGTTTGCTTGATATATTGTAGTTTGACTACCACTGTTTTGATGTCTGGCGTACCGAGCTTGGGGCAAGGAGGTCATGGTGGTTGAAAGATTCTGGGAGTTCCCAAACTCCCCCCCCCCAAAAAAAGTAATTTAACTCAAGTCTACTTTACAGAAGTAGTTAACAAAGGAAAGCAACTTTGACAAGTCCAGGCTTTTCCTCCAACCATGTCTAAAAAACCCACATCCTCTCAATATTTCTACTTTCCTTAATTTCTACTTAATTAATTAGTATTAATTAAGAAAACTAATACAAAAAAAAGAAAAGAAAAACAGAATAAATGAAACAGCATTAACAGCACACCAAAGGCAGCAGGAATGGTCAAACAGTAGGGTAGATTTGATGGATTTCTTCATCAAAGAAATCCATCAAAGGTTGCTAGTAAAAGCTTCTTTTTAAAGCATTGTTTTAAGCAACCTCTTGAAAGTAGAGAGAGTGAGGGCCCGGTGCAGCTTAACCAGGAGCCCATTCCATTTTTGGATGGGCATTTGGGGGGCTGGGGAGCTTCAAAGGTGATTTTGGGGGCTGCATGAAGGACATGGCTACACTTTGCCAACCTCTGATTTAATGGCAGTCAGAGAGTCCTCCATTTTAAGCCGTCCTCTGCTCGAAGGCTGCCCAGTCCAATTCCAGTTTAAAGTAAAAAACCAAAAGAAGGGAGGGCAGATGATTTCAAAGTGTCTACAAAAAGACTGTGGGCAGAGCAGACACCCAGGTCTTGTCGGAATATTCCTCACAGAACTTGGAAAGCCTTAAAAAACAAGTAAAGGGAAATATGATAGAGCTGTATAACATTTTGCATAGTGCATTAAAAAATAGATAGGGAAACATTTTTCTCCCTCTTATAGTACTAAATTCTAGTAATTAGAACTTGGTGTCATCCACTGAAACTGAATGGTGGCAGACTCCAAACAGAGAAAAAGAAGTATTTCTTGACATTCTGGACAATTAAAAGTAAATTATAGAATTTACTACAAAAAGTACTGAGGGTTACCAACTGGGACAGCTTGAAACAGGGTTTGAAGAAATTCATGAAGGATGGGGCTATGAGTAACTACTACACATGTTAAATTTATATTGCCTCCAGTACCAGAGCCTGTATGGCTGTTGCTGTGGTGACAGCCAAGAACATTGCAAGCCATTCTCTTTTGGCAGTGGCTTGGCTCCTCAACAACAGAAGCATGTTCCCTCACTAAGTCATCTTGCTTACCAATTAGAAAATTGCCATCTCCTAATTCCTGGACTTAGCAACTCTATTACTATGACCAACAAACTCTGGTTGTTGCTTTGCATGAGGAATGTTCATTTGAAATATAGTCTTTCTAAAACCTTCCACATTTTCTCAGCTTGGAACTTTTATTTATGAACAAGTTACTTTGAAACCTAACTTTCAGTGAGTGACTGAGTAGTTTCATAATATACATTGCTTTCAGGAATTTCCTGACTAGCTGGTCAAAAATCATATTGTACAGCAGCAAATCCCCTACTGTCTGTCAACATCTGTCTTGAGCAGCCATTCTCAATGAGGGCCATATAGACTCCTGGGGGCCCTGGCACATTTGAAGAGGGCCACAGTCTGGAAACAATTCTTCAGACACACACCTTATAAGGTTCATTATATGACTTATACAATCCAGATTTGGCCTATATTCCTTTCATATTTGTTTATGGCCATGATCAAAAAAAGGTTGAGAATGGCTTCTTCTTGAGTACCAAGTCCATAAATATGTATGTTTAATAGTTCCACAAGGAGCTACTAAAATAAATTCAATAAGCAGAAATGATATAGAAAGTAAACTAGAACCATATACATTTGTAAATTCCCTACAATACATGTTTTCCTGTTCTGGATAAGCATTCCATACAGGGTTCAAATCCATGCTTGGCCATGGAAACTGGGGGAGTAGAACTGGTAAAACTACTCCTTAAATATCTCACTTTCCTTGAAAACTCTATTAGGGTCACTATAAGTCAGTTCTGACTTGACAACATATAACAACAACACTCTTTCATGCTTAAAACTAAGTGTATGCTATTTGGCCAGTAACCTAGTGGTAAAACCCACAAGCTTCTCCAGATGTGATTGAATTTCAACTGTTATCAGTCCTAGCTAGCACAGTCAGTGCTGAGGGATCATGAGAGTTGTAGTCTAGGCATATTTCCAGATACACACAGTCCTCATCCTCAACTGAACCAGGATGCTTAACTAACAACTTTCTTTTCAGTTCACAGGTGCTCCCTCTCACTGCCTCAAAGTTCATATTCCACATACAGGCTTGCTTAAACCCTTTTCTACCCTAGCCTGTGTTTGTCTACAGCAAATCACTTCCTCTTGACATGACGTGTAGTACCAGCCGGAGTAAATTAAATAGGTATTACTTCTGAATATAGAAAACAAACAAAACCAAACAAGGACCACTATTTTTTGTCTTTATCAACCATGAACATTGTAAAAATAATTGTCAGAAATATCCAAACCCTTGGTAAATCACTATTGCCTAATTTAGCTCAATGAAATAAGATTGATTTATAATAATTCTTACATAATGAGGATGGAAAGATGTTTTCCATGTAGCTGAGTGCACTCTACAGAAGATGATTTCTGTGCCCACTCAAAAGAGTGGGAGGAAGTTTATTCAATTTGATTAGTTTAACAAATTCATAGTTAGTATTCAGCATATCTTTATGACAGTATTGAACCATGATTGCTCATTTTGACTGTTCTGATTTACATGCTTCGTGTTTAGAGCAGCTGCTTTGTGCAGCATTAAGAAGCTAAATGGGTAGGTTCACCATGGAAACATAATGTTGACTGGAATCAAGAAGTATATGGAGCATTAAAACTGAGACTTTTTCCCCCCAGTAAGATTAATTGGAATCCAAAATTCAAGATGCAAAAGACAGCATTGTTTTGAGAAAAATCTGTATTTACAATGTAGTGCTTGTGGCCAGAATCCAATTGCTAGTCCCAAGCAGACCCATTAAAACAGAAGGATTTACATAACTGCTGCTGATGTAAATCAAAGGGATCTACTCTACCTAGTATCAGCAATCGGATTTAGCCTCCAGAAGGTCTATAATATTCACTTGCAACTGAATTTTCCAGATTTAAATGATTCAAATAGGATTTAATTTCAAAATACACTTTTCCTACACCTGATGGAAGACATGAAATTCCAGTTAACTAACTATCCAGTTAATTTCCTGGGCAGGTTCCATCTGCTTCTCTCCTAGAAGCAGATAGAACTGGCTGTTTCCATTCATTGCTTAGCATGTGTCCATCATAAAGCTATTCCATTCTATTTTCACATTAATCTCCAATTTAAAAAACATGTCTGCATGAGAATTCCTATTTCCATACAGTATATATGTAAATGCACATTTTGAGAACATTACATTACAGAACAAATATTTGTAAATGTATTTTTAAGTACACATTCCTAAATTCATTCTTAAATATAACATTTTTCATGCATCTTGTTATTTTTTTTTTTGAACCGAGAACTGGATTGCAAAATGCAAAGAAGTGTGAAATCTGAAAGTAAACAGTTCTGATCCATATGCTAGTTGGAAGGTACAGTTCAGGTCATCTTGCATTCATCTGAAGTCCCTAATCTCATATATCATCTAGGAATGAGGGAAACATTTTGTTCACTCTCCATTTTGGAGTAAACCAAACTAATTTGCCTTTAGTGGATGAGAATGTGGTTAGGGATATATGTGTCTTTCAGATTCTGCCCCTCTCTGAATTTTGCAAGTCTGGTCTCAACAGTCATTGTACACAAAAATGCGTCCCTTAAGGAAAATGCTTACAAGAACATGCACACTAGACAAAACTGTGTATAAAATGAAACAAAATGTAAAGTTATGGAAAGTCTTTTTTAAACACAAGCATGAATTTTAGCCTTTATAAAAATTCATGATGACACAGAAATTGAAAGAATAACTTCAAGAGGACAGGATTGAGGGTTCTTTTTTCTAAGAACTATGATTATAGACCTCTCTCCCTGAATTGCTCAGGATGTCTCCAAAACACTGCTGTGTCTTTTGCATCTTGAATTTTAGGTTCCAGTTATTAAGTTTTAAAGAGGCATTTGAAACTGTATTGTTCCATCAAAATGTTGGCTTATAAAACGGATTTTTTTAAACAGATTTTTTTTCTTTTGTTTTTATTTTCTATTTTTTTTTTGTAAATTTCTGAAGGGCTCCTGGTTAAACAGCCTTTTAAATAGATGTTTTATTACAAAATAAATTAGCATAGTTATAATTATTTTACCATAACTATACTTATTTTTGTACTAATATTTGAGTAATGTTCAAATTCAAAGCCAAATTGAGCCAGATATGGAGTATGATCACCAGATATGGATGACACCTCCCTCTGATCAGAAAATCTCTTCATGTGGAATGCCAATGAACATGGGCTGTATACTTTCTTTCACATGTTGACTGTAAAAGGATTTAGAACAGATGTCAATAGTAAAAGTTTCCCTTGACTTTTCTAGTTTATTCAGCCTGAATTATTGCCTGCTGTTTTTTACTACATGCAACAGCTATATTCCTCAAGACTCTATTAGAATTTAAGACTTTTGTAACTTAAAAAAGAAAAAAAATAATCTGCAATACATGGAATGGTTTTAGTTAATATCCTCCACATAATTTGATTGTGTAAGAAGTAAGGTATTAGCCTTTCACATGTTCCACATTTAAGATAACACATTAATTGCTTCCAGAGCTTTATATTACTGAATTAAACCTGATAGAATATTCTTAAGTACTTTGTGGAACATTACAGGTTTCATGTTATGCTTTATTTTTCTGCAATGATTTGGGAGGAGGAATTATTTTTGTGATATATATATTCTTTAAAATGCAACTTGCACACTGAAAAAGATTACCAGTCTTTAGACTGCATTATGCAGTAAGCTGTTTTAATCATTCAGTCCAAAAGGGAAGGCATGTACTAATGACAGAGACTAGACATATGAACCTGACTGTGCCTTGATTATCTTCAGAAGCAAGAGTTCTACAAAGATTAAAAGAAGAAAACAATCTGAAATGGACAGAACTCATTTTAAAAGATAATCAAAATGAGTCAACCCTCTGAGTGTGTTCAGTTCAGGAAAGACCACATTGAATGCTGATTCTCCATGCTGAAAATTTTGGTTTCTTTCCTTTTTTTCCCCATTGTCAATGTTCAGTGGATGCCTGCTTTTGATGCCATAGCTACCTAACTTGTCAGAGGCTACATTTTTTTCCGTAGGACTCTGCAGGGTACAATTATTTGGGAGAGGAGACCAAGTAATAGAGATTCCAATGTCAGAATGTTCAAACTATCCAAATTCTTCCCAGCCTTTTGCAAGCAAAGTAGAAGGATTGACCGAAGTGTCCCCACCTGTTTTTCCCTTCCATATTTTTTTTTCTTTCTTTATTACTTTTCAGAAGAATTTCTTCTCAGTGCAAGCAGTGAATAAATTTACAAGCAGTGAAAGGGAGATTGTTTAGACAAGTTGCAGAGCTGGTTCAAACTTCATAGTTAGGCCCTCAGGATCCAAGGTTTCTATTTCCACACTTGGTGACACCATCTTTGCTCCTTGTACAAATCTGAAATTCTGATCAGGGAGCGAGAACGTACCTTGGACATCCCTCTTTTCTGCTCTTTTTTTTCTTGTCATGGTGTCAATGATGATGAGAAAAAGCTTTGATATTTTTGCTGTCATGCCAGACCAGAAGTCCTGCAGTGGCTGACTATTTTTTCATTGGGTGTCTTCATGTGTTCATACACTCTTTTTCATTGAGACCAAGAATAACTGTAGTATTCATTAAATCTTTAGCACATAATCCTACTTGGGATCATGGAACATAATGTTTAGTTAATGTACTGCTCCTCACAATTTTCATCTTAAAATTTCATGAGCTAGAGTACACCCCATTCAATGCAAGGGGGGGCTTCTTCTTGCTGAAGGGTACCCTTACATATACCAAGAGTGTATAGCCTCTGATTCAAGTATGACCAATCACATGCAAAACACAGTTACAGGATTTTGGCCATAGAATCCAGGACTCTTAAGCCCTGGTGCGACACTCTGACCACTAAACCCGACAGATTCTACACCATTCTTTGAGTATCCCACAATGAATTCAGTGGCAGCACACACTTTTTAGAAATGCAGTAGCTTTGATGGATTAAATTTACATTTAAGAAGCTAGCAGTGCAAAATGCAAATAACTCTATAAATTACTTCCTGGCTGCAGTAAATCTACTTGCAGATTTAGGTGTATTTATTTATTGCAGAAGATATCTAATGATGTGTACTTATAGGAACATAACTACCACAATTATATAACAACCTCTTTTCAGATGCTTATACCTTTCTCAAAGTCACCTTCTGGAAGTAAACACTCTATGCACAGGTCTCTGGTGGCTTGCAACATTTAAGAGAAATGCATTGTTTTTCAGAATTCAGATATTACTGCTTTGGCTCCATTTGGCTGATATGTCTAAATTGAGACTTTACATGATGCAGGAATGAGGTTGCAGAAAGAGATTGTGTCTTTCTTCTTGATCTGCCACCAAATGTACTATCTCACTTTAAGGACTTCTGAATGTCCTTGTATGAGTGTAGCATTTTCAGTGGGCCTCCATGAGTAAAATCCAATATGTTTTGAACCTAGGTAATCAATATTCCACAAGAAATAGATGGCTTGTGTTGTGTCTATACAAACATATTTTTTGTGCATAAAAAACACTGTACCAGTTCTCACTAGGTAGTGTGCCAAGTGGGGAGTCAAGAAGGAATTGTGTGAGCAGACGCTTTTCCCCCGAGGAATGCCTCGGGAATAATGCTACACTACAATATGGAATCATTTATGTGCTTACTCAGCTGATGATCCTTGCATAGTTCAGGAGTAAGATATGTACCCTCTGCAATAGAAATGAAATAGGCTCAAACTTATTGATGCATTTAGCCTATTTTTAGAAGCAGCATTCCCTTAAAAGGTAAAAGAAGTCTCATTCCAGAATCCTGTTCCAGGAACATGGAGGAAAAGAGCAATCATGTAAACTCCAACCCACCTCCAACCAAGTAGGTTCCCTTTCTCGTGCTGAGCCATGCACTTGCTGATTTTGCTCTTCCACAACTGGCAAATTAGCTTGCTTTTGTGACTGTTGATTAGGAAGTAAGCATAGGCTTTATTTCCAAGTCTGATTGGTCAGGCATGGAGCTTCAAAGGAATCGCATACCTAAAGGGGAAACAATGTAATAGCAGGAAATAGACTTTTTCCTTGATATTTAATTTGATCCTTAATGTATGCCTCTAAAAATACCTACCGTACATGTTATTTTCAGGCAGGGAAGTGATGTGGCAGCTATTTCACCATAGAATGAAGATGGCTGGTCCTGTAGTAACCCAGGTGTTCTCAGACTACTATTCCCAGAAGCCTTCACCACCAGCTATGCTGGCCTGGGTTTTTGAGAGTTGCAATTCAAGAACACATAGCTTACTCAAGGTTGGGAACCACTGGCGTAGTGGATAGAGTGATAGACTAGGACTCAAGAAATGTAGGTTTGAATCTTTACTGAGCCATGGAAACTCGCTAGGTGGTGACAATGATAAAACTGTTCCTTAAATATTTCACCTCCTTCCAAAATCCTATAAATGAGATGCAACTTGATGGTACCTCACATCAATCAGGTATCAGAGAACAACTGATGCCATACAAATTTAAAAGATCAGGACAGCAACTGCTGGAACTGATCTCCTCCAGGACAACATGCTTCAGTAGCAGCAGCTTGCAGGGTGGACTTAGATACAGATTTCTCTCTGCCTGAGAACTGAATTTGCTACCTTATGCACATAATACATTTATGCAGAATTTGTGAATTTGCATTTGAAAAAAATACTTTTTTATGTACCTCTTTGCCATAAGTCCCCAAAAGTAATGTGTTACTGTCACTGTTACATTTGTTACATTACTTCTTGCTTTGCTCATTGTTGTCCAATTACATCTTTTAAAGCTTTACAAAACAAACTCTAGGATTAGCCCTGCAAAATCTGACTTAATTTGTCTTTATGAAGTGAACAAGACATTTAAAATAAATAAATAAATAAATAAATAAATAAATAAATAAATAAATAAATAAATAAATAAATAAATAAATAAATAAATCTCAGTGTGAGTCTTTTGTCTTGGAGAAAATTTGTGGAATTTCATGGGTGTTTTGAGAGGCATTTTTGTAAAAAGTGCAGAGTTGGAAAATGTGGCGAAAATTGCCTCAGTGGTCTCACTGATGAGTTGGTTCTTTGTTATGAATCAGTCAGTGTTACTATGCTTACTGTGTATATATCTTAGCATCACAAAGGGAAAAGGCACCAGTTTTTCATAGACAGCTATTTTATGCAAAGTACCTTTTACACATACTGTGAAATCCACAGCAACAAAAACGTATTTGACATCTCACAACGGAAGTGAGACTCTACAGAATGTGGAGAAGCTTCATCTTACCATGATGAGACTACTCAACTTAAATCTCAGCAACATGTGTTTAATAGGAAATAAATGCAAAATTTATCTCAAATTCCCAACATTTTGAAATATAAAGTAACTTTGAAAGTAACTAGAACACATTATGTGTTATGTCCTTGCCTCAAAGTTATTGATCTCATTCAATGCTTTATTTTTTAAATTTAAATTTGGAGAACACTCATTAACAAAAAAGTAACGAATGACTTACAAATAACTATGTTAACTCATTATTTCCAAGTAGGAAAATGAATCTTGCAGCCTCTTGCTTTCAGAGAGAAACTAAGAAAAGATAATTATTTGTTTTCCTTGCTGGATTTCGCAGATTTTTTTTGGGGGGGGGGATTTCCAAGCTGCACAGCACCATTGCTGTTCCTGTGCAGAATGGACCACAATACTATAAATGTCTGTGCAGGATTCACCAGTAGAGATGGTCATGAAGTGGAAAAATGATGAATCAGCATGGTTTGTTGCCACCCACGAACCACAAACCAATCCCAAACCCCAGGAAAATGAACTGGTTTGTGGTTTATTTTTTTCAGGTTTATGCCTGGGGTAGGGCAACCTCCGGGAGGCAGTGGAAGACAGGAGGGCCTGGCGTGCTCTGGTCCATGGGGTCATGAAGAGTCGGACACGACTTAACGACTAAACAACAACAAGGGCAACCTAATACCTCCACCCCCTCTGCTGTCTGCCCACCCCCATCCCACTACCCCTTCACCTCCCTGCCTTCTCCTGCTGCCTCCTCCTCTTCGTCCGCTGCTGCCACCACCTTTAGAGACAGCCGCACAGCTTCCCTTCCGAGAGCTGGGCCTGTTGTCTCTGTACATGTGCATGTTTATCAGCTGATGGCAATGGAGGAGGAGGAAGAGGAGGAGGCAGTAGCATCAGGTAGGGAGGTGATGGGAGCAGCAGTAAAAGGGTGGGGGCATCTGTTCATCTGTTTTGCTGAAGCAAAACAAAGTGCCAAGCGGAAAAATGTTTGGTGGTTCACTTCATTTCAGCAAAATGGGCTACATGAATGGAACCATGAACCTGAAACACGAACCAGCCCAGTTTGTGGGTTTATTTGGTTCGTAGTTCGGTTTTGCCCATCTCCATTCACCGGAAAGGGCATAAAGCTAAAGGGAATTTCACAGTTGCCTGAACAGAGCAAAGGATGAACAATCGATCGATCGATCGATCAATCAATCAATCAATCAATCAATCAATCAATCAATCAGACTGGGTTCTTTTCTTTTTTTATGAGAAGCTGGGAAATTTCCCTGATACAGAGCAAATTCTGGGCAGGAGGTCTCAGTATGATGAAGCTCAGAAAATCACCAAGAACAAGAAATTATGTGAGTACTTGTCACAGGCCTTTTGTTCAAGCTCCAGTTCAAACAGATAACCCTTTCAAGCAATACCTCTTTGTCTGAAGAACAGGGATATTTCTATAACCTAAGCATGTTACATTTGCCATTTTTCCTTCACACATGTTATTGAATATACATATTTAGGGGAAATGCAAAAGCAAATGAGAACATAACAACAAATACAGGAGTTGAAAAGGTTACAAATAGTATTATAATGTCTGAGGAAATTGGGTTTTATTTCACAAGAAGACAAATTTGTCTCTTACTGCAGCTAATAATGAGAAAGGTTTGAAAGCAGCTTTATAGTTCTTTTCCTTCTGCTTTAGCTCATCTGAAACAGTCTGAAAAGCTTGATAGGATATTGGCCTGAGGTAAAAATATGGGGGCGGGGGAAGGAAAAAAAGCTGGAGATTGTGGTAGGAATTTTAGAATGCCCTTCGGAATTGAAAGTGCCTGTGGTGAGGTAAACATGAGGTAAATGAAAAGGATAATAAGATATTTCCACAAGATGAGAAGCTTTTTTGGAAAGAATAGTGAAATGATTAAGGGTGAATTCACTTGTATATTATTTTCTTATGCAACCTCCCCCCCAAAAAAAGTAAAAGGGGAGTTATCTGATATCAAAAGTGATGTTTCTCCTTTCCCCCACTGCCATCTCATGCACAATTACATACAAACATACATAATTGCAAAATTTATCTTCAGTGAGTTATGAGTTTCTGTTCTCTTTTTTGAAAGGGTCCCTGCCTTTAACTCCCACATTACAAGGAGAAATACAGCAGCAGACATTTTCCTTCTTTTGCAAAGCCCGTAATGGGCAAAGCTTCAACTGATGAGCTTCTCTCTGACCTACAGAAGCTGCATCATGGGGGGAAAGTGCCAGTTTCATTTGCACTTCAGATAAGCCATAGTAGCTTAATCTTCTTCTTGTTGTTGTTTAGTCGTTAAGTCGTGTCCGACTCTTCATGACCCCATGGACCAGAGCACGCCAGGCCCTCCTGTCTTCCACTGCCTCCCGGAGTTTGGCCAAATTCATGTTGGTAGCTTCGATGACACTGTCCAACCATCTCGTCCTCTGTCGTCCCTTTCTCCTCTTGCCTTCACACTTCCCCAACATCAGGGGCTTTTCCAGGGAGTCTTCTCTTCTCATGAGATGGCCAAAGTATTGGAGCCTCAGCTTCAGGATCTGTCCTTCCAGTGAGCACTCAGGATTGATTTCCTTCAAAATGGATAGGTTTGTTCTCCTTGCAGTCCAGGGGACTCTCAAGAGTCTCCTCCAGCACCACAATTCTTCGGCGGTCAGCCTTCTTTATGGTCCAGCTCTCACTTCCATACATCGCTACAGGAAAAACCATAGCTTTGACTATACGGACCTTTGTCGGCAAGGTGATGTCTCTGCTTTTTAAGATGCTGTCTAGGTTTGTCATCGCTTTCCTCCCAAAAAGCAGGCGTCTTTTAATTTCGGGGCTGCTGTCACCGTCTGCAGTGATCATGGAGCCCAAGAAAGTAAAATCTATCTCTGCCTCCATATCTTCCCCTTTTATTTGCCAGGAGGTGATGGGGCCAGTGGCCATGATCTTAGTTTTTTTGATGTTGAGCTTCAGACCATTTTTGGCGCTCTCCTCTTTCACCCTCATTAAGAGGTTCTTTAATTCCTCCTCACTTTCTGCCATCAGAGTTGTATCATCTGCATATCTGAGGTTGTTGATATTTCTTCCAGCAATCTTAATTCTGGCTTGGGATTCATCCAGTCCAGCCTTTCGCATGATGTATTCTGCATATAAGTTAAATAAGCAGGGGGACAATATACAGCCTTGTCATACTCCTTTCCCAATTTTGAACCAATCAGTTGTTCCATATCCAGTTCTAACTGTTGCTTCCTGTGCCAGCTTAATCTTACTGTGTGATAAAGATATACAGTCATCTACAGTTATTAAATTCTGTGTAACTGCTTGACTTATTGATACAATAGTCCAGGATGCTCTAAAGTAGAGTTTCACTTTACATTATAGTCACTCCCTAATTTCATCTAGAGCAAACTTCTTTTAAAGCAAGAGAAGACAAACATTGCAGCTAGCAAAGGAAAGTTTTGAAAAAGTCAACAAAGTTTCAGACATTCCTTTTTTTCTGTGAAATTTGGTGGCAGTTAGTGATGTGAATCTTGCAACCTCTCAGTCTTATTTAGAAACCAAGAAAAAAAATCCCTCCTTCACAGTGAGATTTCTCTGTTAGGATTTTTTTGTGGTCATTTTTATCTCAGATCTGTGTGGAATTATTGCAATTCCTATGCAAAATGTTATCTTTCCTGTATCTGACTGACAAATGAGAAAGACATTGAAAGACATTGTACACAATTCAGCAGTTTCTTTTGCAAAGAACAGGCAACAAACAAACAAAATAAACAAGAAATACAAAACTGGGGCCTCCTTTTTCTGGGAGGCCAGGAAATCTTATTGGCACAAGGGGGAATACCAGTGAGGAGTCCTAGCATGGCAAAACTCAGAACATCACCAAGAACAAGACATTTTTGGTGACACTCCACATCCATAGCGACAACTATAATTGTCATTTATTCATTACATATATTATCTGTCCTTTGCCTAGGGTGGTGTAGATAAGATTCTATTCTATTCTATCTTCACAATAGTCCTTTAAAGTAGATTAGGCTGAAAGAGAATTACTTTTTTCTTTCAGCCTAATCTAGAGATCTCAGGAAAAATCCAGAAAACTTCAGCACGTCTTCAAAGAGCAGCATACTGTTTTTCACAACAGTGGCTTCTAGACCCTCCCTGCCTTAATTAAATACTTTTCACATTAGCATATATGTGGAGGAATGTTTGCAAAAAGATTCTGGGGTGCATTTAAGAGTGCAAATTCAGGTCACATAAGGTCCTAGCAGCTTCTTCTTCTACATAACCTGAATATGCCTTAGAACTAAAGCTTGTAAGTAACTAGCTATGAAAAATTGTCATCAGTAACTTTTCCTCAAAAGAGAGGTGTAACTACATGACAGTATGATTTTAAATTCACTTCACTCTAGACATGGGGACGAATATAAAAATGAATTGCAATATCCAACTAATATCGCTGATTTGTCAGATATTTATTACTTCGTATTCATGAGATCCAGTGACCCCAACAAATAAGAAGCAATAAATATAACCCTTTTATATTCGTCTGTTCATCTATCCCTCTCTGCTTATGCCCCAGCAGATCAGCTGTTCCTCAGGGGCATAGGCAGAGAGAAGTTTTCCCTTTGGGCAGCTTACTCAAGCCTGCCCAAAGGGAACCCCCCCTGTTTACAAAGATGGAGGGGATCACTTCAGTCAGGCCTATGTCATGGGGGCATAGAAAGAGGAAGCCTGAACCAAGTGGGGGGGTCACTTTGGTCAGGCCTACCCAGTCTTTCTATGCCCAGGCAGGCATAGAAAGACAAGGGAAGTCTCACCAAGAGAGTCCCCCCCCCCCACTGTCTTTGCAAAGACAATGGGGAGGGGAATGGCTTGGTTCAGGGTTCTTCTTTCTATGCCCCCATGGCATAGACTGGGGAAGACTTCCCTTGTCTTTCTATGCCTGCCTGGGCATAGAAAGACTGGGGAAGCCTGACCAAAGCAATCCCCCAGCTGTCTTTGCAAACAGCGGAAGGGGATTGCTTAGGTCAGGCTTGCCCAAAGAGAAGCCCTCCCTACTGCTGTTTTCAATGAAACGGAAGCTAGGCTGCTTGAACAGAAATGGTGGTTCCGGCAGCCTAGCTTCTGTTTCGGCGGAGGTGGTGGTGGAGCAGGAGGAGGCAGCAGGACAAGGTAAGCAGCAGTGGGAAGGGGGTGGGGGCAGACTTGGGGGGAGGGGGCTTATCTTTATTTTTTAGATAGCCCCATGGGCTATCTAAAAAAAACCAACCCCTGATGAACCAACAAATTGATTCATGGTTTGTCAGGCCACCAGGGGGAAAATCCTGGTTGAACCAAGAAAACCACCATTTTGGCAGTTTGGCCCCATCTCTACATCACTCCTCTTGTGGTGTAACGGTACCTCTTATATAGGTTGTAGCGTTCTCCTTTAAATGTGGTCATGGCTCAGGTTTAGTTAGAGTGAGTCATGCATATTTATGTTGCTGAGAGGCGGAGCCAAGAGGCAGAGTATAAAGAGGCAGAGCCTGAGAGGGTGAGATTAGATCAGAGTTTTGGAAGGAGTTTGATTAGCTGAGTTCAGAGATTTATAGGAGTGTGATTAGACTGATGAGAATATAGTAGGAGATCTGAGAAGTGATTGACCAGTGACTGGAAGGGAGAAGGAATAGAACTGAATATTAATATACTGAAACCATTAAGCAAATAAACTAGAGACCTTTCTATTTCATTAAAGAGTGGACCTGATTCTTTCTAAAGGAGTGATGGGGATTTAGGGATCTCCTGGTGGCAGCAGTGGAAGAAAGGAAAGAGTTTAGTTTTGCCCTGGTGTGCTCTGAGGTCTGAGTCTAGGTGGACAGACCAAGGCACGAGTGGGTCCAACGCCACATAGGTGCCAGCGGTGTGGGATTCAAAAGGGTGAAAACGCCACATTGGTGTTGAAGGACGGTTTGCACAGCCGTCCAGTGACCTGCAGCATGTAGTTCTTTTGTGGGAGAGGGAACCAATGTGATGGACAGTAACTATTTTAGTTAGTTTTGAGAAACAGAAAGGCAGGGGGAGACTGAAATGTAAAAATAAAGATTATAGTTTCCCCAATATCTATAGTGGCAACTAGCAACTTTTGAAGAGGTCCCTGAGAACTATAACCATAACGTAATTTTCCTAAAACAAATCCATCATTTCTGGTTTGAACACATTGCTGGGGAAGGAATATCACACTGTGGAATCTGTGTTTCAGAAAATCCTGTCCAACGCTGCTGAACATTTCACAGAGGAACCCTTGGTAAGCCTTTTGTCCACCTACATTAGCAGCAAATGAACATGAGAATGCTAAGGAGGGCAAACCTATCATTCAAATGCTTTGGCCATTTAAACTGCTGCTAACAATCTGCCTTCTTCCCTGCCTCTCAATCCTGACCTTGCCTGTTTTTTCCTCATCCTGTCCTTACTTCATTCAGTTGAAGCTTATATGTAAGCAGATCAGGAACCTATGAGCCATCCTCGGCAGTTTGCCAGTCAGACATTGGCAAGATTACATGCTTTGCAGAACCAACATGTGAATTAGGTGATATTGTGGCATAAAGGCCCAATTGTGTTTTAGACTATGTAGCAGAAGGACTATTCCCAAGACTCAGAAAGTAATAGTAACATTCTGTTCTATACTGAAAAGACTTCAGTTAGAAGAGACAGGGCATAGGAACAGACTGTGGGGTACACACCCTCCCAGGGAAATCAAGGGTGGCATCTTAGAGGGCAGCATTGTTTCCCATTACATGTACACTCAGCCCACAGATTTTTCAGGAGGAGGGGTGTGTGCTTCAGAAAGCAATGTTTGTAGAGGTGACAGTGCAATAAAAGAAGTGAATTTGTTTGTTTATAGCCAACCAAATAAATGGCTGCAGCATACTGTATATTGAATAAAAGGAATAAAGAATGTGAACCCTTTCATTAACAGACAAGAGTGTATGCATGCCCCCTACCTCTATGCAGGTGTCAAATGAGTACAAAACACTGCATTTAAAAAAGGGGGTTGAATCTTGCTGTGTAAAAACACAAAATCAGCAACGTGATAGAGTTAGGCATGGACTGGTCATGGAAGTGGGGAGAGGAGAACATCCATAGATATGGGCTTTCTAACAGATTAGATCCTAAATCTTCCCCTGCGTTAAAAAAATAAAAATAAACCACCCTCCTCCACTACTCAGATTATTACTCAGAAATGGGAACAATGTCAAAAGGAAGGAACTTGGAAAGTATTTATTGATCTGAGGAAAAGGAAAAATGAAAAGCTTGGAATGTGTGCAAACTTTAATTATTTTGCTTGAAAGCTAGGCAGCAAAGTTTTAGGGTACTTTCTTCTTTTACCACTTCCATTAATGGACTTTGCCCATGTCATCAATAGTAAGGGTCTTGATGACCCACTGGTCAAGTACCAGTAGGTGATACCTATAGTAAGCACTGTCTAAGGAGATAAAAGCATACTTCATTCTCACCTTTTGTTCTTTCACAAAGAAAAGCTAACAGTAGACTATGCTGTGTTGCGCTTTTGATACTGATAAAGTGGCAGCACTTTTCTTTAAAAAGTGACATCTTCACATAGATGGAGTTATTCTTTTAGGGCCACATATTAGGATTAGGCATTGTAGCGTTCACCCTAAGTTATGCAGTGTAAGTTATGCATTATTCATGTTATATGTTAATGTGGTTAAGAGGTGGGGCCGAAGGAGATGTTAAAAGGCGGAGCCTGAGAGTGAGTCAGAGTCTGGAATCAGAGAGAGAAAGATAGTTTGGGGTCTGAGGAGTGATTAGTTAGAGTGTAACTTGTGATAATTAATAGAGAAAGTTAATATTGATGATTGATGAATCTTGAAGAATGTGCTTATGAATTTTTCCAGAAACCACCTGTAATTAATAAACCTGTTTTGTTGAAAAGTCAGTACTGGATGGACCTTCGTCTTTGCTAAGAAAAATAAGTTGATAAAAGAGATCAACAGGTGGCAGCGTATCAGAGGGCGTGCTGAGGTAACTTGTGAGCTCTGTGTTTGGGTAAACAAGCAGGGGCCACAAGGGCGAATGCCACAATTTGTGGCAGCGGTGGGATACGAAACAATCCAGTAAAGCCAGAGTTTGAAAGTGAATTTTTTTTGAGTCGTGGGTACCTTTTTAGTCAGAGGTCTGTGGTGAAGAAGTGGGTAACCTGCTAGAGCTTTTGTGGAAAAGCTTAGTGGCGGGGCTTCTGATCCGAGGTCTGGGGGGGGACTAAAGATAGGTAATGACTCTAAAGGAAAAATTCCTGTTTATTTAACCTCAAGATTTGGAAGACCAGTGGGCTAGCTTAAAATCCAAGGCTCTGAGAGAAGGGAGCGCTGGTGGATAAAAGCGGAAACCAGAGGTCAGAGCAGATCTGAGGGGATAGGAAAATCAAAACAGAGGCTTGAAAAATAAAATTATTTTGGGTGTCTGAGAACAAGAATACCTCAGACATAGAGAGACACAGTAACTAAAAGGTTGTTAGCTGGAGTACAGCTAGAGAGAAAGCTGCTGAGTAGCACAACAACAGTTACTGGAATTAACAGCAAAAAGACAGGTCCTTTTAAAAAATCAGTACTTACACTTAATACTAATTAACTCAGACGTAAATATGCCACCCAAACGTAGCCAAAAGGGGAGTTGTGAGGCTGAGGTTTTACCTCAGGAAGTGGAGGGAAATGGAGACCCTTTAACTTCAATGGAACAGGAGGAGACTGATGAGGGTGCCTCAGAAAGACAAAGGGATCTAAGCTCCCTAGGTTTTGAAAAATGGAAATTGGAACAGGAATTCAGGCTCAAGGAAATGGAAATTAGGGGAAAAGCCAGAGCTGAAGAAAGAGCTAGGGAACTAGAGCAGGAAAAAAGACAAATGGAATTAAAACAAATGGAGTTTCAAATAGAGATGAAAAGATTGGAAATTGCTGCTCAAAACAATAATAGTAATAATAACAACAATGCTAGTGAGGGAAATCTCTCAAAAATCGATCTAAAGAAATTTCCCCAATATAGGAAAGGTGATTGCCCTGAATCTTTCCTCATTTCATTTGAGAGAGCGTGTTGGGATTTTGATATTAAGGATGATGAAAGGATGATAGTGTTAAGATCACAAATAAGTGGAGATTTAGCTGAGCTGTATTCTCAGATGCCTCTAGAGCAAGCTAGAGATTTTGAGGCCTGTAGAAAGATGGCATATTCAAGATTTGGCATAAATGCAGAACACCTGAAGAGAAAATTTCGTTCCCTTAACAAAAAGCCTGAAGAATCTTATTCTCAGTTAGGGGCTAAATTGGTTCAATGTTTGGACAAATGGATGGAACGTGAAAATGTCACTTCTCTAGAACAGATGAAAAATGTGATTGGGTTAGAACAATTTTATTCCATTTTGCCTGGAGAACTGCGTTATTTAGTCAAAGACAAAAATCCTAAAAATTTACTAGAAGCAGGTGAAAAAGCTGGTTACATTGGTGAGATTCGAAACCACAAGTTCTTTGAGGTAAAATTTTACAAGCAGAACTGGGACAACAGTAAGAAACCCTTCAATAAAAATTACCTCAGTAAAACATCAGGGAAAGAAGGCCAGTCTAGTACCTCACCTCGGTTGCCAAGGCCTAGTCAGCAGAACCAAATGAACCTTGAGGAAAAGTTTAACAGATCTCAGAATGATCGAAGGACTTATAGACAGTGTTATAACTGTGGTGAGTTTGGGCATATTCAATCAAATTGTATGAAAAACAATAAAAATAAAAATGGAAAAGATGATAATCAGACCAAGAAAGTTTACTGTTTAAAACCCGTGGAAGTCACTGAGGGAAGTTGTAACCGTAGTTCTGTGTCCATGGCAACCAAGGCTGCTGAGCCTGAGGAGATCCTGGTAGCCCCTATAGTTCATTGTTTTTATATAGAAAATGACAATTCTCTTCTTAAACACTCTGGGGAAGCAATAGTAGTAGACGGAAATAAGTACATTGCTCTAAGGGACACAGGTTCGCAAATTTCTATCGCACATTCAGACCTGATAGCCGAGGACAACATAATTCCAGGCAGAACTATGACCTTAAAAGGAATTGGGAAGGAAACTGTAGTGTTGAGAGTGGCAGAGGTTCAAATAACTTATGGGAACTGGTCTGGAAAGTGGCAAGTGGCCATTTCGGATGAAATACAGGCTGCTTTTCTCATCGGTTGGGACTTAATAGAGCATGTTAAGAGTGCTTTTGTACTTACACGCTCAAAGGGAGGCCAGAATTCACCCACTGTAGTAGAAATGGATACTGTAGCAGAGGGAAGCCTGGAAGGAGAAAGTTCCTTAGAAAATCTGCTTAACAGTTATGCAGAAGCTGATCACATGCTTTAGAAGAATCGAAATAAAAATAGTTTTGCCCAGGAGCAGAAGGAGGACATTAGCTTGGTGGATTGCTTTGAAGTGGCCAGTTCACCTACTTTATTGTCTCCTGAGTGCCCTGAGAGATTTTGCCTGGATAAGGATCTTTTGTATAGGGAAGTTTTAGCTACCCCATACAGAGGAAAAGGAGAACCCCAAAGGCAATTAGTGATCCCAAGTAAATACAGAAAGAAAATCATAAATCAAGCTCACAGTAGTTTGTTTGGAGCACACATGGGGATCACACGAACCAAAAGAAGGGTTGCCCTGAACTTCCTTTGGCCCGGTATGGGAAAACAAGTTACATATTACTGCAAGACTTGTGACATATGTCAGAGAAGGGGGACAGGGCAGGACACAACCAAAGCAAAATTATGTCCTTTGCCAGTCATCTCTACCCCATTCCAAAGGCTAGGGATCGATCTGATAGGTTCACTGAGCCCTGAACACCCAGAGAGGCCTATAACTGATAAAGACCTGACCTATAGAGAGGGTTTAACAGCACCTCATAGAGGACCCCACAAACATATAATTGTCCCTGAAAATAATAGGGAGGAGTCCTTAGAAGTGGCAGAGCCAAGCTTGGGAGGTACTCCTGGAAAGGAGAAAGGCTTGTATGAGGCCCAGGAAAGAGTATTCTGTCCTGAGGACAAAGTAGTGGGACTGATACCCATAGAGGGGAGTAAACTGCTTTTGTCAGGGTCGAAACCTATAGATTTGTTGCAGCAGCACTGGAGGGCTAGAGAGTCTAGTAGCTCTGCAGCTGGAAAAGGCCTTAAAACCTTGCAAGTCAAACCCCTACCTAACATATCAATGGATAAAGAAATAGAACCAGATTGAAAGCTCAGTGCATCTAAAATAAACCAAGTGGTTGAGATTGCACTTAAAAGAAACTCACTTGAGAATCTTGAAGTAACCTATGATAGTGGTTCCCCACATATGGAAAACTTTACAATAAAAGGACCTGTGGGTGAAATTGTGAGTGAGGAGGAAGGCATAAGCACTAAGAATTCAAAGAAGGATGCATCCAGAGATGTTCTGGAGGAGGAGAGGGAACTGCCTACCCTTTCCCCAGCTGAGAAAGTGAATCCACGGGCCAGAAAGAAGGCAGGTTTCACCAGGAAACGGCAAGCAGAAGACATCCAGTGGACATCAGAGTGCCCGATGACTACCAGTTGACAGAAGAGAGCGCAGACTTCAAGATCTGCCTTTGTTGCACCGGACTACAACCGGGAGTTCATCGTGTACATCGATGTGTCAAGTGCGAGTCTGGAAGCCGTGCTGTGCCAAGCGGATGACAGCAGTGACCTGCAAGGCTTGGACTTTGTAATCCACAGCGTAAAAGAGACTCAAAGCGTGGATGCTGATAACTTGCCTCGAAGGCCAAATTACTAATGGGGGGGGATAGACCAAGTTGGTAATGTTGTACTAAATGTTCTGTTTGTGTATAGTTATGAAATATTATTAAATTGCAAAGCTTGGATGTTGATGAGCTAAGAGGCGAATGATTCAAGGACTTTTAAAATAAACCTGAATGGACTATGGAGTAACTGTTTAACTATCTATGTAAAAGTTCCATGATTATGTTATATTTCTGTAAGGTTGAAATGTTAAATGTCGTAAGTATAAATGATAAGGTAAAGTATATAATTGAACTGTATTGGAGTGTTTAGAGTGATAAGATATTGTGATTGTTAGATAAAATGTTGTTATTGCTTGCAGAATTTTGCCAGAGGGTAAGTAGAGTTTATGTGCATTGATGCATGTTTGTTTAGGATGGAAAATGAGTTTCCCCTCCCAAACAGACATATTTAAGGGGGGAGGAATGTAGCGTTCACCCTAAGTTATGCAGTGTAAGTTATGCATTATTCATGTTATATGTCAATGTGGTTAAGAGGTGGGGCTGAAGGAGATGTTAAAAGGCGGAGCCTGAGAGTGAGTCAGAGTCTGAGTCTGGAATCAGAGAGAGAAAGATAGTTTGGGGTCTGAGGAGTGATTAGTTAGAGTGTAACTTGTGATAATTAATAGAGACGGTTAATATTGATGATTGATGAATCTTGAAGAATGTGCTTATGAATTATTCCAGAAACCACCTGTAATTAATAAACCTGTTTTGTTGAAAAGTCAGTACTGGATGGACCTTCGTCTTTGCTAAGAAAAATAAGTTGATAAAAGAGATCAACAGGTGGCAGCGTATCAGAGGGCATGCTGAGGCACCTTGTGAGCTCTGTGTTTGGGTAAACAAGCAGGGGCCACGAGGGCAAACGCCACAGGCATCCTTCAGTCTCAAGAGACTATGGTAACGTGCTCTGAATAGAGGTCTTGGAACAGCATCTAGTGTGGCTGAGAAGGCCAATACAAGAGTGATAATCCCTTCCACACTGAAGACAAATACAATCTGTCCACTGTCCAGCTCCCTGGTTTTCCTGGTTTCAGGACTGCCTCTTTGCCTTGGCCTGATGGGCAAGTGCCTCTTCAAAATGGGAGAGGCCATGATGCACCGCCTGCCTCCAGGCTGAACGCTCAGATGTCAAAGTTTTCCATCTGTTGACAGCTGAAACCCATTGCAGAATGCTAAGGGTTTATTGGATCAAGATGGCAACAAATGAATAAATAGCAAGAAATGATTAAATCCACAGAATGCAGAAAGACAGTATACATATATGTGACAGGGCCACATATATAGCAACACATATAGTAAGGCTGACAGGCCAGCAGCATCCAAAGCCCTTAGATTTCAGGCTAAAACCATGTCCATAGGGTAGTTCCTCGTATGTCATATAGATGAGGTAAGGATTGGAGCAGTATAAGTGCTTCTCAGCTTGCTGACTGTAGAAATCAGAATTATGGGAATACATGGGCTGAAAATCTGGGTTTATCTCTGTTCAACCAGATAATATGGCAACCAAGAGTCAGGAAAAGGCTATGCAAAAATGTTCATCGTTTGCAGTGGTTAGAACTGGATGCCTGAAGGTTAAACATATACCTCCCCCACCCTGAGTTTCTCTGAAGAAGAAGAAGAAGAAGAAGAAGAAGAAGAAGAAGAAGAAGAAGAAGAAGAAGAAGAAGAAGAAGAAGTGGAGGAGGAGGAGGCGGCCCAACCATTTAATTAATGACCTTCAAAAGTGAGATTAAAGTGTCTAGCTCTTTCCTGTGTTTTAAAATGACTTGGGTTTAGAAATATTTTAAAACAACTGGGCAAGCATTAGTAAGAAAGGAATGGCCCCTAAAACAAAAGGCTGACAGTTCAGTTTGCAAGCCATGCAGCCTTACCTACAACATGGATGAAATATGTGGAGGTTCTGAAGTCCTTCACTACTGCTAGGATGTGCAGGAAGGTCTTCACAAGCCCAAGCCCTGTACTCTTCAATAAGGTGGCTCACAAGTCACAAAACTGGAACTTCAGTATACTGTCTTTCTGCATTCTGTGGATTTAATCATTTCTTGGTATTTATTCATTTGTTGCCATCTTGATCCAATAAACTCTTAGCATTCTGCAATGGGTTTCAGCTGTCAATCTGGTGCTCCCATCTTTTGCTATTCTACCATTACTGCCATCAATTTTTTGTTTGTTTGTTTTAATTTCAGCATTTCTAACTCCCAAAATGCCAAAGTAGATAGTCCTTATTTCTAGGGGCATGCCAACACATAAATGCATAAATAAACATGTGACACCTCGTTGAACAGGGTGTTATTTCCCCCCCCCCTGAATTTAGTTCACCGATTACCATGATCCTGGCTTTCTTAATATTTCTTTTCAGACCATGTTCGTTACTTAATAATAATAATTGTGTGCCATCAAGCTGATTCTGATTTATGGTGATCCTTTCCAGGAATTTCTAGGCAGAGAATACAAAGAACTGGTTTACCATTTTCAGGGCACCCTCAGACTGTGGAGCTTGACCAAGGCTACACAGGTTGGCTCTTCTACCAGGAAGCACAGTGGGGAACCGAACTCCCAATCTCTGCCTCCACAGGCAGATGCCTCAATCACTAAGCTATCCAGTCATGTTCGTGTTACTTACTTAATTTTACTAGGAACATCCTAACCTTCAACCAGTAACACACATAATCTGCATATTGGACATTGCTGATAACCTCTCCTTTGAAAATGAAACTTTCATTTACTATTTGAATAAGCAAATGTTTTTCTAAAAATATTTTCAGAGTATAAAGTGAATAGAAATTGTGAGGTTATTCATCCTTGTCATTCCCTTCTTATTATCTTTATCATTTATTATTTATATTTTTATATTTATATTATAGTATAAAAATAAAAAAGATAGATGATAAATAATATAATATAATATATTTATATTTATATTTAACATTTATCTTTTTTATCATCTGATCAATGTTTACTGCCACATTTTGTTATTAGTCCTGGTTTCCAATAGTATGAATATATCTTGAATGAAGAATTTTTATATATCAACAATTCCACCAGCTTCCCATGTTGGACAGTAATAAAGCAAGAGTACATGTCTGCATTCATGCCATGGCATGTATATGCATGCAGAATAGGCCTCTCCTAGTTTCCAATACTCCTCTGAAACCAGACTCTTCCACTCTTTTTTTATATAATAAATTCTGCCATGTATTATTTTTAAGAAAACCTTAAGCAAATAGTGCATTAAGCTGATAGCATAGCAGATCCCTCTGTTGTTGCTAATAAATAATTAAAAGTCTACAGTTGCTACTTTGCAGAGCTTCAAAAACATTATTTTTTTGGTCTACCCTCCCATGAGGCCATCCTGGTTAAGGAATTTTTACAGTAGTCCAAAATTTTTATAGTAGTAAAAAAAAAGTTACTTTTCAAGCACTGGTAGTCATCACAATCTGGACCACACAAGCCATCTATCTCAAGACATGAAATTCAATTCAGATTAATATTCCCTCCACTTGCCATAGTTATGGACAGTTGCTTTAATTGATTATTAGCTGCCCTTGAGTCCACTAGGGGGAGAAAGGGACAGACAGACAGACAGACAGACAGACAGATAGATAGATAGATAGATAGATAGATAGATAGATAGATAGATAGATAGATAGATAGATAGATGCTGAAAATTGCCTTACGGATTAAGGTTCATATTGAGATATCTCTCCTTCTTCTCATGAAAATAACTAAAACTTTGACCAGCTGCTATTCAAATACTGCAAGTGGTTTCCAGTTGTGAAATTGACTTTTTAATTTGTACTATATAGGAAATCCTATCAAAATAGTACAACATACATGTATTGTTTCATTTTTCTCCTGCCTGAATTGCAAGGTTAGGACCTTCCAAGAATTGACTGTAATACAGATATATTATCTCCTCTGCTAAGCACACAAAATGAGAAGTGTAACTACTAGGCTTTATGTACTGAAAGTACAAGTGAGGAAAGGATTTTCTTCCTGCTCAAACATTTGTTTAAGAAAAATTAGGACTGTAAGAAATTGAGATAAAAGCCTTACCCTCGACACATTATTAGAGGCTTGTTCATAGGAAGGGAAAGCCATTTGATTTGGTCCATTAAGCAGGGCAATCTAAATTGCTCTTAGGCTGGTAGTAAGGAAATGCCTTTCATCAGATTCTTTCTTCTTGGTGTGTCGGATGAAACAGAAGGGAGGAAAGGAATTAAAGAGCAAAACATTGATGCTGTCATGTAATTGCAGGCTATTTGTTTCCTCTCTGCTGAATCAATCTTTGTATAAGTATCAGTTCCATATATAAATACTGTGGAGCCTTTAGCAAACCTGTGTTCACTTTCTAATAGACAGACAAGAACATAGGCTCTTATGGGTGGGAAAACCTATGGCCATCCTAATATTCTGGTTTACAATTCCCATCAGCCTATCAGTATTCTGGGAGTTGCAGTCTAAAACATTTGAAGGATCTAAAAGTTCTCTATCTCGGCCTCATATGGCTCAAGGCACAGCTAAGACACAGGTTTTGGCAGCAATGAACTTCATGAGCAAGTGAAATCTACTGGATTTATCTAGTGTATATTCATTCTCTCACACACACTCTCTCTCACTCTCTCTCTCACACACACACACATTGAAGTATCTCTGGACAGTCAAATGTGTGATTCTAATTTCTGACATTTAAATCATGTTTCATTTTTTCAAGCAAGGGATAAATGAGGGCATTTAACTAACTGGTTATGCAAGCTGATGACAAAATCCCAACTGTCTAAAATTTTAACTGGGAGCCTCTTAAATCTGCCTTGTTTAATTCCCAAGCACACCAGACTGAATAAGACAGAAAGCTAGACTCTTCTTTTGTAGAGACAGATGGAAAGGTTGCTTGCATTCTGGATATTTTATCCAGTAGAAGAAAACAAACAAACTTATGAGTCATGGGCATGCTGCCTCTCATACATGATATGCTAATTTAAATGCTAGTTAGCCAAGATGTAATTCATTTGGAGTATCTGCTAAATTACATTTTGAAGCTACCTCCTGGCTTGGTTCAGTTGTGACTGTTTCATCCATATAGATTGACAAGCTTGTAAATTTGGAGCCAAGATTTGTATTTATCAGCCAAGTTTAGTCCAGGCGGCTACAATCTAAGCTTTCCATGCTGTCCAGGGTGTACAGTGTCCTCATCCTTCTTGACACTTTTTTGGCTTGACTTCCACTCTTATCTCTCTGCATTCTCTATATGATCTTTAGTAGCTATGTGTTATAAAGCTCTCCCAATGGATGCCTGAAGGTTAAACATATACCTTCCCCACCCTGAGTTTAGAAGAAGAAGAAGAAGTAGTAGTAGTAGTAGTGGAGGAGGAGGATATCCAACCATTTAATTAATGACCTTCAAAAGTGAGATTAAAGTGTCTAGCTCTTTCCTGTGTTTTAAAATGACTTGGGTTTAGAAATATTTTAAAAACAACTGGGCAAGCATTAGTAAGAAAGGAATGGCCCCTAAAACAAAAGGCTGACAGTTCAGTTCTGGCATTGACACATATGGTGGAAAAGAACCTGAGATACAGGACAGCCACTGCCTGTCTGCACTGACAATATTGACAGCGCCAGTCAGTTTGCAGACTAAGACAAAGAACAAGATGCCCACTGGTCCTCCCAGTTCTGAGTGGGTGTAAGGCAGCTTACAAGAGCACTGCAGTGAAGAAGGTGTGAACTATGTTCTGGAATATCACTATGTCCCCTCAGCTATATGCTCAGCAGGTGGCCTTATTAAATCCACCATTTCCTCCCCAGCTCCAATGCAATATGAAATATAATGCTGTCCACAAAGTCTTTTGGCTAAGGTTTATTGAAGTGATCACTGTTATTATAGAAAACTGTAGGCACAAATACTTAAAAGGAAATCCAAAAAATCTTACACCTATGAAAAGTTGCAAATATTCTTATACAAAACCTAAGTTGCAATCAATATAATAATCACGTGAAAATAAAGCAGTTTACAGCCTAATATGGCACACTAAAAACAAAAGGCAAAGAATACACCTAAAAAAATCAAAGTTGTAAAAAGTAAACATATATTAAGTAAAATATATGAGTTTAATGCCTTGTGTATGTGTGTCCTATCTCCACATATTTTAAAAAAACTCTTTAAGTTGTTTTCTCTTCCCTCCAATCTGTAAACAAACCTTATCTGCAGGATAAGGATTATGAATCAGGAGTATGAAATTCCAAGAATATTTTTTAATGGGAAATTGTATTGTTTCTGCACATATTGTGATTCTAGGGATCTGTAACTTAATAACTTAATAACTGTAACTAATCTCTGGTTAGATGCCATTATTTAGATTTATACCATTGTTATGACTACCAATTTTTGTTGAACCTGGGACAATAAGCTCTTATAGCACCAAGACCTAAGACACCAGACTGTTGTAAGATCTGATTATTACGATCACTGATAGGGTGTGCTATTAAAACCTACAAACCTTTCATATTTTCATATTAAGAACAGAATAATTCTCCCCATTACAGCATTTATTTCAAATTTGACCCTTTGTTTATTTCCACACTAAACTGGCAGGCATAAATGAAATTCTTCAAAGCAGCATTATCATATCATGACCTTGTTCCCACTATTGTTGGAAAGCAGTTTATTGTTTAGAACAAATTATTGTTCCAAGTAGAGATGGGAATGAATATAAAAACGGATCGGCTTTTTCGACTAAAATAGCCAATTTGTTAAATATTCGTCCCTTCATATTCGTGGGTTCCAGAGACCCCCACGAATATGAAGGGATGAATATTTACCCGTTTTTATTCATCCTTCGTATTTTAAAAAACAACAACAACAAACCCACAGCCTAGCCCCCACCCCCTTCCTTTCCCTACCTTAGCCCTCCCCCACACCCACCGACACCCCCTTACCTTAATCGCTGCCGAGGTCTCCTTCTGGCCTCCCAGCCATGGCATGTAAAAAGGGAGACTGGCTGCCCTTTACAAAGATGGCGGCTGTGACTTCATTTAGGGTAGGGAAGCTGCAGCTACCATCTTTGCAAAGGGCAGCCTGGATTCCCTTAAGGCAGGCTAAGGGAATCCAGGCTGCCATTTGCAAAGATGGCAGCTGCAGCTTCCCTACCCTAAGTGAAGCTGCAGCTGCCATCTTTGCAAAGGGTAGATAATCTCCTTTTTACATGCCGTGGCTGGGAGGCCAGAAGGAGACTTCAGCAGCAGCGATTAAGGTAAGGGGGTGTCAGTGAGGGCCAAGGTAGGGAAAGGAAGGGGGTGGGGTAGGCTGTGGGTTTGGGTGGCTGTGGGGGGGGTGGCTGCCTCTCTGCTACTGATCAGCTGATTGGCGGCTGGTAGGCAGAATTGTGTTTTTTGGGTTTTTTTAATAGGGAGGGGGTGTTGGTGGGGGTGGGGGAGGGCTAAGGTAGGGAAAGGAAGGGGGGTGGTGGGGTAGGCTGTGGGTTTGGGTGGCTGCCTTTCTGCCGCCGATCTGATCGGCAGTGGGTAGGCAGAATGGTGTTTTGTTGGGGGGGTTTAATAGGAAGGGAGTGTCAGCGGGGGTGGGGGGTGGAGGGGGGCGGCAGGGGTGTTTTTTTAAAATAAACCCCCCCCCCACGAATCAACGAATAACTTTGTTATTCATCACTTCATGGGGGCATCTTCGTGCTTCGTGAGTTGTCAACTTTTGATGACTCACGAAGCGGGACAACTCGCCAAAATGGTGAGTCGTCCCCATCTCTAGTTCCAAGCCATACTTTTAAATATACTTTTGTTTTCAGTGCAACTTTTTCTGCGCTCCCTAAATTATTTTTTAAAACCTTAAAACACAAATATTGACAAATATTTCAAATATTTCAAATATTGACACCAGCTAAAGCAGAGATTAGGAAATAGCACAGCAAAACAGTTATCTGTAGGACATTCCCAGAGGATGTTTTTCCTCAGAAATGTGGCCATGCTGGTCACAGCAGTCACACAGCCATGTGAAATGCGTATATACCGTATGTAAAAGTGAAACAAAAGGAGTCCCTGTTCATCGTTCCTCAGACAGGAATTTTCTGAGAACTACTCTTATACCAACATTCAGAAAACACTGAAACCCCACCCCCATATAATATTTGATGATATAAACCCATTTGCTCCATTTTGCTCAGTCCCAGCTAAAAAATCCTCTGCTCATAAATCATAATTTAAAAGAGTCTTTTACACTTATTCCAGACTAAAACTGCTCAGTTCACTATCAGACGGGGCATAAAAATCATTTGCAAAGTTTTTTAAATATGATGCAGTGAACATGAAACTTCATTAGCCAATATAGTTAACACAATTGTCAATTGTTTTCTGAACTTCCTACATTCATTTAAACAGCATGGACTACAACTGGATGATTTGGCACTGAACAGATTTGGGACTGAGCAAAATGGAGGAGGGGTTTTATATGATCAAATATTATCTAGGGGGGAGCCAGTGTTCTCCAAATGTTGGTATGAGGGTGGCTGAAAAAGAAAATTCTAATTCCCATTGAATAAATGCTACTTCTTACTAGTTTGGCCCCAGTAAAGAATTGATACGGCTGCTAGAAGCATAATTAAAGATAGTCCTAACAACTGCTCACAAATCCCATGTTCTCAAAGAGGCTTTGAACTTGTGTTTCTCATACATTCATCTCCAACCACTCCTGTGCACCACGGTAAACAACTTCCAAAAATGACAGGAGTTTCCAAAGCAGATTGTGAATGAATGCACATGCCTGAAGTCTTCTAAAGCACAGTGTCTAATTAAATTATAGGACCTACATTCCAAAATCATTAAAGTGAATTGTGCTGCCAGTCAAATATGAAATATGGTATCCAAAATGTTTAAATATATACACATGAGAGATATAAAGTAGCTAGGAAAGTTTGTGTTTTTCTTCCAAAAGGGCTTGTTAATATTAGCATTATTGGCAGTGGTACATTGTTACTGTCTTTGGGACGTGGTGGTGCTGCGAGTTAAACCGCAAAGCCTTTGGGCTGCAAGGTCATAAGATCAGCAGTTTGAATCCATGTGGCAGAGTGAGCTCCCGTCGCTTGTCCCAGCTCCTGCCAACCTAGCAGTTCGAAAGCATGTAAAAATGTGAGTAGATAAATAGGTACCACAACGGTGGGAAGGTAACAGCGTTCCATGTCTAGTCGCGCTGGCCACGTGACCACGGAAACTGTCTATGGACAAACGCTGGCTCTACGGCTTGGAAACAGGGATGAGCACCGCCCCCTAGAGTCGGACACGACTGGACTAAATGTCAAGGGGACCTTTACCTTTACCTACATTGTTACTGTTATTTGATTTTTCCTGGTGCTTACAGTGTTACTTACTCTGCTATGCATTTATATTTAGTTTCTCTTTTGGTGTTTTTAGGTTTATGTTTTATGTATGTAAGTTTCCCAGAGTAATGGCATTGGTACTAGATGGATAAAAGTCAAATAAAGAAAATAATCTTTTGGAGGGAAAATCAGTATAAAACAAGAGCCAATATGTTGGGGGAAGGAATCCTTTCCGATCAAGTAATGAGAAATAATATCATTACTTGGAAAGAAGGAACTAGCTATTTCACAATTTCACAAAAGGATCAGTGTAATACCCTCCTTATTGCCCCCACCTCAAAGTAATGTGTTACTTTCAAACTCTGTGAGACTGCAGTTGATCGCTGTTGACACCAGAGATCTGCAGCTGGTTAATTTAAATTGTAGTTGATCTGTCTGCTCCCAGTGAGCCTGGCGACTACCTCCCAAGCAGTCTTGTTTGTCAATTGCCTTCCTGCCAACAACTTACAACTCTTCCCATCTCCTCCCATCCTAATTCATTCCTTGATTGCAGTCTGATGCTGTCATGAAATTCTTTCCCTTAGGCCTTTTCATTTATTCTGTTTTCTGGTTTCAGTTTCCTCTTTTCTTACCCTCCTCCTTCTTCTAGCCTTCTCACTTCCATCTGTTACCTCTTCTGCCTTCTGGAACCTTGTGTGAGTGACTTAAGTCCCTCCTTCAGATGACCTGCATTCCAGAATTTGAAAATGTTTCCTATACTAGATTGCACAGAATACGCTGCTAGTACTTCGTGCCTGGAACAAGGTAACATTCTACTTCTCTCAAAGAAGTTAAATGTTGGTCAGCATTATATTCACTGAAATTTCCCACTGTTTCAGTACTTAGAATGTTCTGAAGATTCTCTGTCACCACAACAGATAAAGCAATGGCTAGGCACAACTTACGGGTGTTCACTAACCTATCTTACTCAAGTAATTAAAAAAAAATCTTGGTTAGGCTGCTAGTAGCAACTATATCCACCAGTTTCTACTGGCATCTAAGGCTGCAATCCTAGCAACGCAATTGATAGTAAGCTCCATTCAATTCAGCATTACTTACTTCTGAGGAAATAGAAAGAGATTGCATGAGTGCAATCCTAAACACATGTTTGGAAGTAAATGACATTGAAATGAATGGTATTTACATCTGAGTTTACATACTATGGACTGAGTTGTTGAGTTGTGAATTCTTTCGTTCCATAGGCCTTGCTAATGAACATTTTATAGGAGTGTTCAGGCTAACTACTGTAATAACATTTAATGGATTACAGAAAACTAAGCTTACTCACCCTGTTTGGTAAGAGATACTTGAAGAAGTTATAAGCTTAGTAAATCAACAGGAGACTCTATTTACTCTTGATTTATTTCTAGTATTTATGTTGTGTTTAATAGATTGCTGGTGCAGTTCAAAAATTCTCTTCCATAAATATGCAAGAGCAGTCTTATACAGTTTAGTCTTGCAATGAACCTAGAGATAAATTAGTGTCTGGTAATACTGCAGCATCTGTAAATTAAAGAGATAAATAAATTAAATACTAAAGGAGGGTTGTTGTTTTTCAACATTGCATCTGGGAAAATCAGAGGGTGTTGCTTATGAGAGATCTTATGGGCAGTTATGAATCCAGCATAATCTTTTAGGGCATAGAGACATTTGGCCATATGCAAAGGACAATGTTACACTAGTCCCTAGGCTCTGATGAAGGGACCTTTATAACTGTTTTTGAGCAAATATAGTGGAGTATGGCTAGCAAATATGCTTCCCCTTCCATCTCTACTTTTAAAACCTTTCACACAAGTTTGTCAGTCACAGGGTAGCAGGCATGTATCAGACTTTATGGGATTCCCAATGGCACTATTGTCCACTCCACTTTCCTTGAACTTTTGGATCTGATTTAGGAAGGAAGTTGACCTACCACTGACTACTGGTAAATACACTAGCTTTAGCCCTTGTCTGATTGTCAATATCTGCAGCCAGCAGAGAATAAGAATGGCATGGATGGATTATTCCCACCAGGATAAAGAAGGCTTGTATAACTTGTGATCCACCAAGGGAAATGCATTGTGGCCCACCAAGACTAAATAGACATATATGGTGAGTGGTGACCTATCAAGAACTCAACAGACCAGACATAGGGAACCTGTGACCTGGTTGTTGGGACTCCAGTTCTTATTAGTTCAGGCTTGCATAATAAGAAATGGTAGGAGCTGCAGTTCAGCAGCATTGGAGGGGCATCATTGCCTTTACTCTTACCTGTCTTATAACAGCAATAAAAAAATGGATTAAACAATTGAGGGAAGTCAGGGAAAGGTCCATGGTTAAATCACCAGCATCTCCAACTAAATTGATCTCAAGAGAGTAGGGCCATGAAAGATATCTTGGCAAGATATTAAAATAATACCAACTTAGATGAGAGAATGATCTGTTTTAGCATATGATAGTACCTTCATGTGTTCAATTTATGTTTCTGTCGTCTCTTCATCAGATACTTTAGAGTTGATGCAGATGATACCTTAAGGGAGAGGTCATAGTTCATTGGGACATACTGGTATGTAGACAGTCCTAGACCTACTATATAATATATACTGTTTAAAAGGTTTATAGATAGCAGAAGTGAGAGATACTGCTTCTGGACAACTTTGAAAATTTCTGTTAACCAAAGTAGAGAGCTTAGGATAAGATGCATCAATGGCCTGATACGAGGCTTCTACACTGCTTTTGTCTTGGTGGGTCACCACATATGCAGGATTGACTGGAGAGTACAAAGAGTCAAAGTGAAACTTCTCTGCATCATGTGTAGTGAAATGCATTACATTGAAATATCTATATTCCCTGGTTGATGGGTCATGTTTGAATAATGGGACTCATCTTGGGATTTAAAGTGCAAAATAGACAATTCCCTATAACCTGTTATCTGTTTCATGTTGCAGCAATTCACAAGAGTTCTCAACAGATCACTAGAAAAAAGAAATATACTCACAAACTTTATCTATCTGGCTCCAAACAATGACTTCCTTCTAGCACACAATGACATTTCTGGGACATAGGAAATTTGCAGAGAGTGCTGTCAGCTTTTAATTAGGGAGGAGACTGGAACAAATACAGCTTGTTTTCATCTTGGAATTCTGCCCTTTAAGACTACTCCAAAGCTAAATAAAATAGTGATTACAAGTTCCTGTCCCATGACCATTTAAACAAAAATGACCACTGTAAATGGAAGATTTTAGTGATAAGATTTAAGTAATCATATCACTTATGATCTTTGCAGATTGCCTCAGAAGTCCTCACTTTATGGGGAAGCATCTCAAATTACCAGAGTGAACGACACTATGAACTTGGTGTAGAAATATTGGTCCCATTGAAATTAATGTGAATTGTAACTGCAGTGAAGAGTGGGGTGAGGAAGGGAGCAATAACAATACATAAGCTGGAATGTATTTTACACTACCACAACTTCTTTGGTTTACAAAGAGGGATGAAGGAGAATTTTCAGTTCACTGTTATAAGATGTTACAAAACTCACAATTTTTATACTTGCATTCCATTGCAGTTATAAAGAACAGGAATCAAATATGAGGTAAGTTGACTTACTGGTACATCTATCCAGGCCAGGTTGGAATCCTTGAATATCCACATTTGTGCTGAATAATGGTAGTCGCCTCTTTCCCCCCGCTAAAATATAAAGATGAAAATTCTTGTTTATCTCTTTCTTGCAGGCAAGAGCAAGGAATCATGCTTTTCCTCCTCACTCTGCAAAATTGTGAGATATTTTCTGATGCTATCAACCTGATGGCTTAAGACAAATTGGGTAGTTTGCTCAAGTTCTGTAACTTACACAAATTGTGCACAATTAATGATAGATTTATTTTATAATAATTTATAAAACTGGAGCACTTGATGGGTTTTTTGTATCCTTTTAAAACAGTCATATACAGGAATTCTTCTGTTCAAAGCCCGATTTGCTTCTTGACACTAGTTTTGCATGGACTGTCCCAGAAGCATTTTGCACAGATTGCAAAAACCCTGATGAGGAGAAGACTCTCCCTCTTGCACTGCAAATAAGGATTTTCATGGAGCTTGAAAATTCCTCATCTGAGTGTCTTCTCATGTTGTCAGCTTAACGTCACCAAAAAAGGAGAGCATTCTTTTCATCTCTTCTAAGAAGTTTCTTGTTGTTAATCCATATATGACTGGCAGGTACTTTCTGTACTGGGAATAGCCTTACTTGTTGAACTTGGCCAGTGTATATGGATCAATTCCTTTTCTTGTTGTAGGATAATTTACTTGCATTAACATGGAATGGAACAAATTTGTGATTTAACAAATCTGAATCCAGGTGAATGCAAAACTATCCAGATTTTCCCGTCCCATATTACTGCTCACAAAGTTTGGCATAATATTGGGCAATGACCAAAGATGTGGATAGCTTTCCACATTTGTGATCTAGGAGGACACATCTTAGACATCAACTGGTGTAGTCTGTATGTCTTATTTTTATTGAACCTTTCAAAATTCCACCAGAATTCATGTCACATCCCAGTTCTATATGGTTACAGGAATTTCCCTCTCTTCCCTTATGGTTGTTCATTCATATCTTATAAACATATTTCATAATGTACTTGTTTAATACATTTTCCCAATATACACATTGAATGCTTTCCCCCCACCCAACCAAAATAAGGAGACAGACACAGGTGATATGTATAGTGTGAATTCCTGGGGCAAGTATAGAGGTACCTTCCTATACCTACCCTATTTTGCCCTTGGGCAAGTCCCAAGCCCTGGGTCCATGCTGTTGAGTCAACAGCCTGTTTCCAGCCAACCAACACTCAGTTGCCCACCCCCTTTCACAAGTGCCACACACTTGTGAAATTTTGGTGGCCATGGTTAACCCCTAGTGCAACCCCATCCCAGCAATTGAATCTAGGGGTCTATGGTGCCAAGATATTGGGTGCAATATCGTCCTTGAACAACCCTTGGGAACTTACCATTGCTGATCTCCTTCTCTGCCAGTGTGACCTATTTAAATGCAACATCACACCATGATTTGTCCATATTTTCCCCTCTGGGTGATTGGTATGAGATAGGCAAAAATTACCCACACACCTTTTGTCCAATACACCAGTCAGGCAATACGGGTCCAAAATTCCCACCCAGCCCCAAAGCGACCAGCTACTCTTGCACTGGACCCATAGGGTGGGCAAGCTGGTGGGTTGCTTAACTTTGCAAGAGGCCTGTTGGAGGGCAGACCTGTCTTTTATGGCAGCCCACCTCACCCTCTATCAGGCAAGGTCCAGGAAGCCTAGGGGCACCGACGGAGTCTATTTCCCCATTGCAGGGGAGTGGGTTGGCAAAGACTCCCTGCCCACACAGCCATTAGGCACACTCACAGAGAGACATCTTTTTACCATTGACTGAAGCATGTTGTGCACATTTCCTGTTTCCTCAGATATATTTAAATCTTTGTGTGCATTTGTCTTTACTGAAAAATATTGCAAAACTTGTAAATGCAAAAAGAGAGGCGCAAAATTAATACTTTCATAGGAAAACACACATTCTGTTTTCCCATCCCTATGCCTCAGCTGGTTCTGACCTGCTGTGTGGCTGGAATGCTAGCCAAATCAGCCACCTGCCAGCCATCTACAGAACAAGAGGACTCCAACTGTATCTTCTTCCCAAAACAGGGATAAAGAGGGAAGCCTGATGAGCCAGAACCTGGGACTTCTGTTTTATGAAGCATTTACTCTGCCTTCTGTCACTATCAAGCTTTCTCCAATTTTTTACCTTTTATTTCAGATTATATTTTATAAACACAAATTTCCTCAGTTGTCTTCTCCAGAATGATAATCAAAACATCCCAAGCTCCAATAAACAAGACAATTAAATATTCAAATGACAACCTTCAGTTTAATGAAGGGGGGCAAAGAGAAAGAGAACTTGTATGTCAGATTGTGAATATGCTTAAATTAGATGGCAAACAATGGTATTTTGGGCATAATCCACTGATTAAAATATAAAATGTGACATAATTCTGACAGATTAATTCTAGGGTTCTCACTTCAATCTCCTTTTTTTAAAGTGGAAGAATTCTCTACTGTTTGCTCATTAATAGTTACATTTGATTTGTGTTACTGTCCATACTACAACATAGGAGCTTTTGTGAGAAGGTAGAGGAAGTATAAAATGACTTACTGAAGGATGCAAATTCTCACTTCTCTAATTCTTGCAGGTGAGGGCAAGACATTGCTTTTTTTTTCTCGTCAGCTGAGCAGAGGACAAGATAGTTTCCCATATTACCAACTTGACAGTATTTGTGCAGACTGCATGGCATGTGAGATTCAGGATACAGATCTGCATTTCCATTTGCTCAGGACTAAATGGAAACATAGGTCCATATTCTGAATCAGATTGTTGCTATATTAGTGGATGAGGAGGAGGAGGAGGATAATTATGATGTTTTCACTATTGCGTTTTTGGTGCATGCTGCATGGGAAATATTGGTAATATGAAATGTTTCTTGAATAGCAGGGCATAAATTATGTAAGTGAATACATAGAATGAAAATGTAAAACCCACAAAAAGAATAATAGTCAGTCAAGTCTATTGAACACCTTCTTCATTCCCGAAGTAATCTTAAACCCCCAAATCTGAGCCTCAAAGCATTTCTAAAATGTGCAAAAGCTTGGGGATTTGGCTAGCTATTCACTGCTTAAAAAGCGACTGCTGATAGTGCATCTATGTGCATCTTTTATTAGATCAGACACAGGCAAAGTGCATCCTTCCAAATGTATTTGGACTGCCATTACCAGCATTCCTTACAACTGGTTAAGCTGGATAGAGCTAATGTGAGTTGAACTTCAACAGCATCTACAAGGATGCACCTTGCCCAAAATCCACCTTGTCTATGGATTTTGGAGCTTTTAATGGAGCTCATGGTGGGACGAACAGGATATAAAGCCAGATGCAAATGTGCTACCCTCCAAGTGTTGTTAGATTGCAGTTTCTATCTGAGCTTGGTAGCACAGGCAATAGTAAGGGGTGGCAGAAATGGCCATTTAACAATCTCTAGAGAGCCATTAATTTCCCCATTGCAGCTTACTGTTGGACTCAAACCATTTGTGCCAGTAAATCTTACAAAAAGACTAACTTGTATTATGCAATCACAATAGGACCAGGAGCACTTTCATGTCACCACGAACTTTATGATCAATGCAGCATAACCTGCTCAAATACCCTTGTGCCATTACATAAATCCTTGTGCCATTACATCTATTAAAGAAATAAAATAAAAATCCTGTATTTATGTCAGTCTTCCTTCCTTCCTCCCTCCCTCCCTTCCTCCCTCCTTCCTTCCTTCCTTCTTTTCAAAAACATATACGCTATCAGTCCATGCTAGCTATAATCCTTCTGTTGAAGATTCTAGTGCAACACCTGTGACCCTTGTCTTACCAGATGTAAAAGATTCTGCATTAATAGAATGGGTTTTTTTTAAAAAAAAAATAACATTGCATTTAAGCATTCAGTCCCATTTTGTAATACCATAGTCAGGATTCTTGCCACTTCCATCTTACATGCTGAATTGCTTTTCTTATTTCTTTACTCTCTGTTATCATCAAATAATTCTAAATATCTAGTTGAGATTGTGTTATGGGGAACAACAGACCAGGAAATCAAAATTAAAATTTTAAAGTAACATATCATTAAAAACTAATTTGTGACATCAGAGAATAATATTATTGTTGGTCAGACACTGATATATTTCCTCCCTTTTTGACCACAGTTTTAATTTTATTCTGTCATGAGATTCCACTCTCTTGGTCCTGATTTCAGTTGATGCTATTTGCAGTTAGAGACAAACTGTAATGCCAGCTTTTTACCCTTCTGCGATGTCTTGCACAAATGTATTCAATTTTGCACAATTTTTTTTTAAAAATTAAAAATATCAAAGAGGTTCTTCACATAGAGAGTCTAAAATACTCAAATGAGTCATGCTTACAAAAGGGGGTACATGTAAGTGCTGTGTTTCTTTCATGTTCCATCTTTCACGTGACCTTTGTATGCCAGGCAACTAGTGCCAGTTTACCTCGCTGCTTCCTTCCCTTTTTTCCTATTGTTTTGCCCAGGGTGGATGGCACTGAACACATATGTTGTCTTCTCATTTCTAAATGTTGTCTGTTTTGCTGTTTTTTTAACTGGCAGGTGAGTAAGATATTTTTTGCTTGGTGTGTATGCTGTTGAATAACATAATATAAGCTAATGCCTACATATCTCTGGGGATTATTTTTCTTTCTCTTGTATTATTGCTTGCTTTTGAAGTAGATTATTGTCTGTTGCCTTGCCTCTGCTATTTTGGACGGTTTTTTAGGGTTCTTTAGTGCTTTTGTAGTGCACAAAAAGAAGAGACAACCTGAAAAGAAAGAAAGATAAAATTTTCATCATGTACATAGAATATTTTGGATACTCTCAGAGTTTACTTAATGATGCTCAAAACCACTTTTCTATGTCGCGTTGGAGAAGGAGAATTCCTCAAGTTCATACTTATCTGTGCAGCTATACTTTATATTGTGTTTCTTTTCCCAGTGGAATGCACAGGGTTTTTTTATTGTTGCTGTTGTTGATATTTTTATTATTTAAAATAACTCATGATCTGAAAAATCACTTGATCTTCAGTAGATTGTGGGCCACTGGAATTCCTTTGTGCGGCTCTATGGATTTCTCTCCACCTCTTTGCATGCATCAATGATAAAGTTCATGTGTCACATTTTTCAATTCAGAAGTTTGTTTTCTTTTTATGACCTCTTGGCTCTGCCTCTGGTAACACTGTTTGCCACCTGAGTTGCTCCAGAGGGCATCATAATCCAATAGGTGGTATGATATATAGGTCAATTAACTTAAGTCACAAAACATATACCCTCAGTTTCATAAATTTGAATTGAATAAGCAAAAGCAAATCTTGAAAGACTAGATCAAAATCTGCATTTCACTAGAAAATATCTTTGTGAAGAAATAAGGTTCTTGTGCTTTGATATGAAACTATTAATTTTTGATGTCTATATTTAAGAAGGCATTGATTTGCTGCCTTTTACTGAAGTAACTTGAATGCTTTAATTTTTAAAAAAATGCATTTGGGGATGATAAGCTATGCATATTAATAAAAAAGATGAGGACAAGCATGACTATAGCAATTAGTTAGTAGATGTCTGCATGGAATATTTCAGGGATCACTACAAAGTCTGGCCAGAATCCTTCTGAGGAAATAAGGACCAAAAGGCAATTATACAGTATAAGCATTTTCTCCCTTCCGGAGACTGTCCTTTGTTCAACTGATCAGGTATTGATTGAGAAATTTGGTGCACAACTAGTCTTGTGACAGATCAGCTTGCCAAGGAAACTACTTGTATGATTCTTCTAGAGTACACTGCTTCTCTCAACAGAATTCTGGCCTCTGAGTGTATGCCATAAGAATTTTTAGTGTATGCCATTATGCATTTTTATTTCCTTTTCCTGAAAACTGCCACATTGACTATGCTGGATAAGACTGATGAACTTTGTAGGCCAGAAAATATCTGGAGTGCCTTTGCAGATCATTTGTGTCATGAAGAAACCTCTGGATATGCATCTGTATTCCACCCCTAAGTGATCCAGCCCAACTAAGTCAAATTGGCAGCTCAGGTGTGTGTGTTTCATTAGTAATCTTCATTGCCAGTATTTGGCATTTCTTTCCATATATTGCTTGATGGAGAGCAGAGATGTGCAGCAGATGTGCAGGGACTAACAGAGCAGAATTAGCTTCAATTCTCCCCAAGGAGGCCATCTTTTTTTTGCTTCTCATCAACTGGCACTTACAGTCTCAATAACTCACTTTGAGACATTGGTAAGAAAACTCACAGTTCAAAAACAGCGTACTGTACAAACATGACTGCATACAGAAACATGCTTCAACAGCTTCACTGTTGACTGCTTCAAGCAGACTATTGTAGACTATATTCTTACTGCACACTAAGAGTACAACTGCATAACTGAGCAATTGGTTACTGCTAGATTGATTGACAATTACTCTCAGAAAAGTTTCTCCCAGCCAACCCTAATAAGGCATGATATAAGATTGCTAAAACTCCAACAGTTTTTCCAGGGAAAGTTCACACTTGGTGAGAAAAGAAACTAAGGGAAGTTGACTAAACAAAAATGTATTGCCAGAATGTTTGTGTACATGCATAATGCACAAAAGCTTTTGCCAAATAAAGTCTATCTGAATTCAAATTTTGGCAGACCAATAATTTTTTCACCTGCATCCTTGAGATTTCATCCCTTTCTTTCCCCATCATCAATGCCTTCCTTCTTTACTTTTTCTTCTCCAGTAGGAATATAAATGTTGTTAAACACTGCACTGGCACCAGGAATAGAAAAATCTGTCACTTTCATTTTCTCCTGTATTCCAAACTTTTAAACATCATGTTTTTGAGTCCAGAATAAGTGATTTACTTTTTTTTTGCGGGGGGTGTGTGTGTAAGTTCTTCAAAAATGCCCCAAACAACATGATAGTCCATTTGTTCTTCTATTGGGTAGGGCCATCTGTAGCAAAAAAACCCAACCAAACAAACAAAAATGGGAGGGGGGACGAGAAAAAAAGAAAAGTGTACTGCTTATATACTGCCTCATAGCACTTAAAGCACTCTCTTGGCGGTTTATAATTTAATTATGCAGGTTACAGGTTGTCACCTTCCCCAGCAAGCTGAGTACTCAATTTACTGACTTTAGAAGGATGGAAGGCTGAGTGAACCTGAAATCAGCTACCTGGGAGTGAACTCGGGTTGTAAGGAGAGTTTTGGCTGCAGTACTGCACTTTAACCACTGCACCACAAGACATAGAGAAGACCAGGAAGTGCTTGCCTGGCATTAAAGATGAGAAGACTGTTGGAAAATAAGACAGGACCACATATACATGGCAAATCTTATTGGCGTTCATGAAGAGATTGCATAAGTTGCCGAAGCTAATTGAAGCTGATTGATGAGGTGCTGGGAGGTAATAAGTTTTTGTCCATAGAAATGAAAGCCAGACTTTTAAGAGTTTATTTGTTTATCGGCCACCTTTCTCCTGGACTTGAGGTGTCTCACAGCATAAAGAAAAATAGAATTTGAAACACAATAAGTAATACATTAAAAACAATTACATTATAAAACTGATTAAAATACATTTAACCTTTAAAAACACGTAAAACATTGGAAACTATCTGAACTATTTAAAAAATGGCATTGAGGGATTCAGTCATGCTTGTTAAACGCCTACCTGAAAAGGTGGGTCTTCAGCTATCAGAAGAAGGATAAAAGGGAGGGACCCAACCTAACCTCCCAGGGGAGATAATTCCATAATCTGGGAACAGCCACAGAGGAGGCCCTCTCTTGTGTCCTCATCAACTGTTCCTGCGCTGTATATGGGACTGTAAGGAGGGCTTCCTCCGATGAGGAGCACCAAGAAGGCTCATATAGAGAGATACAGCTCTTCAGGTAGCCAGGACCCAAGCTATATAGGCCTTTATAGGTAATGACTAGCACTAGGAATTGGGCCCAGAAAGGAACTGGTAGCCAGTGCAATTGTTGTAGTAGGGTAGTTGAGCATTCAAAGTCCTGGGCATAGGCGGTCAAGCGTTACACATAAAGCTTTTGAAAAAATTCAAGTCATTAGCTTCCTCAGTTGTCCAAATTTTGGTAAATTGTTCTAAAATTAAAACTGAAATGAATTTATCAACCATTCCTAACTAGCCCCCCCCCCAAAAAAAAACACATAATGGAGAACATGTGAAAAAGCATAGTGATGAAAGACTTACATTTTACTTTGCAAAACTCTGAAGCTGTGCCAAATCATACACTGCCAATTGCTGAACGTCACCTAATGAGAAACTGCATGTTTTCAAAGACAAAACAAGTAGCACAGGAAATCTTATTTAGCATGGTAAATAATTGGCTATCTCAGCTTCTATTGCCATGTAGCCTTGACTGCCTCAGGAAATAGAGATGAGATTATTTCCTCCTATCGTGCAAGGATGCTGTTCCAAGAGATATGCATTTAGACCAGAATCTAAAGCTGTAATCTAGGGAAATATGCAAGTGTATGATTGCAATAATTGTAGTTTTATTTGCTTTTATGTTTATTGGTTTAATAGTTTTATTAGTCCCTTGCTGCCTAGTTATTTTACATCTGTGGAAGTGATTTCAATAAGTAATTAGATTAGCAAGGATGAACATCTCATTTACGGGCAGACTAGTCCTGATTGTAAGGTAACAGGGACCAATCTAGCATAATTTTGTGTGTTTTTTCCTCTTCTTATTGTACTTGTTTTATATTCAACTCAATTTCTGTGACTTTCTGGTGACAATTACTTCAGAGCAGAACTATATATTATGCTCAATATGTGAGATGGAAAGTGTATTTATGGATTCTTATGATTTTCCTTTTAGATAATTTTTTAAATTATATAATAGAATCATATATATAATAGAATCATAGAATCATGAAGTTGGAAGGAGCCTATAAGGCCATCGAGTGCAACCTGCTGCTCATTGCAGGAATACAAATCAAAGAATATCTGTCAGGTGGTTGTCTAAATTTCTCTTGAATGCCTTCAGTGTTGGAGCACTCACCACCTCTCCAAGTAATTAGTTCCATTGTTGTACTGCTCTAACAATTAGGAGGTTTTCCTGATATTCAACCAAAATCTGGCTTCCTTTAACTTGAACCCATTGTTGCATGTCCAGCACTCTGGATTAATGGAAAATGGATCCTGCCCCTCCTCTGTATGACAGCCTTTGAAGTATTTGAAAAGTGCTATCATATCTCCCCTCAGTCTTCTTTTCTCAAGGCTAAACTTACTCAGTTCTTTCAGTCTTTCCCCATAAGGCTTAGTTTCCAGCCCCCTGATCATCCTTGCTACTCTCCTCTGAAATTGTTCCAATTTGTTGGCATCCATCTTGAAGTGTGATGTCCAGAACTGGACACAGTACTCAAGATGAAGCCTAACCAATGCCAAATAGAGGGGAACTAGTACCTCGTGGGATTTGGAGACTATGTTAATGCACCCCCAAATATAGTTTGCCTTTTTTGTAGCCACACCACACTGTTGGCTCATATTCAGCTTGTGATCTACAACGACTCCAAGATACTTCTCACTTGTAGTATTGCTGAGCCAAGCATCTCCCATCTTGTAACTGTGTGTTTGGTTTCTTTTTCTGAGGTGCACTACTTTGCACTTATCCCTGTTGAATTTCATTCTGTTGTTTTCAGCCCAGTGCTCCAGGCTATCAAGATCATTTTGATTCCCCCCCCCCCCCGTTTTCCAAGATGTTAGCTATTTCACCCAATTTTGTGTCACCCACAAATTTGATTAGCATTCCCTGTATCCCCTGATCCAGGTCATTAAGAAAAATATTGAATAGCACTGGGCCCAGGACAGGGCTCTGGGGTTACCCCAATTGTTACCTCCTCCCAGTTTGAGAAGGAACCATTAATCATCAACCTCTGGGTATGATTCTATAGTCAACTGTGTATCCACCTGACAGTTGTTGTATCCAGCCCACACGTGGTTAACTTGCTAATCAAAATATAATGGGGCACTTTGTCAAAAGCTTTGCTGAAGTCAAGATATACTACGTCTGCAGCATTCCCTCTGTCTATCAGGGAGGTGACCTGATCAAAAAATGAGATCAGATTAGTCTGGCAGGATTGGTTCCTGACTGGTCTGTAGTTCCCAGGTTCCTCCTTTTTGCCCTTTTTGTAGATAGGGACAACATTAGCCATCCTCCAGTCATAGACCCTAAAATGGCTAATAAAGTGTAAATAAACTGAAACTTTATCCAGATAAGACAGAGGTGCTTCTGGTCAATGGAAAGGCAGATCAAGTAATAGGGTTGCAGCCTGTACTGGATGGAATCACACTCCTCCTGTAAACACAGGTGCACAGCTTGGGGGTGCTCCTGGATTCATCTCTGAGCCTGGATGCCCATGTTTTGGTGGTGGCCTGGAGTGCATTAGCACAATTAAAACTATTACACCAGCTACATCAGTTTCTGAAGAGATCTTATCTGGCCACTTTCATACATGTCCTAGTTCCTTCCCGACTGGATTACTGTAACTCACTCTATGTGAGTCTGCTGATGGAAAGTGTCAGGAAACTTCAGCAGATCCAAAATGCAGCAACCAGATTGCTAGCTGGGGCTGGTTAGAGGGACCACATAACCCACCTGTTGAAGCAGCTCCACTGGCTGCCGATCAGTTTCAATTGAAAGTGCTGGTTTTAACCTATAAAGCCCTAAATGGTCTGGGTCCAAGCTATCTCAAAAACCGTGTCGCCCACTATGAGCCAGCTGGAGTGTTTTTTTAGCTGAGAATCTAGTTTGCTTCTCTGGTAACCTCCCTGTGCAGAGAAAGGGTGGCAGGAGTAAAGCATTCTCTGTTGCCCTCTGGTTGAGCCTTGATGAGAGCTCAGAGGGTACTTCCAGTGTTGGCTGAGGGCATGCACGGTTGCTTCTCCTCCACCTTCCCCATATAGGGAAGAAACAATTGCAGCAAAACACTTTCAACCAGTTGGGGCTCACCCAACCTTGCACTGCCTAAGTCCAATGAATCCATTCTGGGTTTTAATCCAGATTGCCGAGTATTTATCCTAACTGCTTCCCCTATCTTGAGTCTAAGGTTCAGCACCTGTGAACTCGGGCAGGAAGGACTACAAGACTAGATTCATGGCCAACATTGCCTGAAATCAGAGTTACCAAACTCCTCTAGCAGACTCTTAATAAAAATTCAACCAGCACTTGTGAAAGCTAGCTGAGAGATGGCAGTGTCACATGCTGCTCTCCATGTGACTTGGAAGAGACAGCAGTGGGAATGAAAACCCTCTGGTGATTTTCAACCACCCATTGATTGGTGATAACCTGAAAATTGCTCTCCCTTAGGGATCAGGGATCGGGAGGTTGGGTGGAACTTCCTGCAGGTGAATTACTACTCTCTGTAATTCTCTCTGTAGAAACAAGATTTCTAAGAATGATTCTGCAGGTACCACGTGCCTGTCCTTATTATTTTGATATTCGGAGGACTTTTATTGAACCAAATCTACAATTATTCCCTGGGCACTCTGAGGCTTTTTACATGCTTTTATTGCTGTCTGGACACAATATAGATATCTGGTACAATGTGGTGAAATTTCTTGTAGCTGCTGTTAAAATCCGTGAAAGGAAGGTTTTAAAAGTTACTTGATTTTAGTTATTAGTGGAAACCTGTAAGGGAGACTAAGGTAGTATAATGTATTACTTTGTTAGGATGCTTTTAACTTAGAATATGTTTTATATGTGTGTTTTATTGTTTTTGTACATTTATTTGTACATTTGGATATTGGTCTATGACCGTATTAAACTTGATCTGTTTTACTATCTGTGTGCCAGATTAGACCCACAAATATTCAGCTACACACACACGCTGTAGAGAAACCTAGTAATACAAAGAATAGATGAGAGGGCTCCAAGAACACTATGTAAGCATTACAGAACTTACAACACATTTCAGTAAATGTAATTTGTAATACATTCTACATGTTGTAAACAGACCTAAATTAAAATACAATATAACAAGCCAAGCAAGCTTCTTCAGTAAACAAGATCCTTCAAAGAGTGTATTTGCACGGTGTAAGGAGAACAACCCCAATTTGAAGCAGTTAAGTATGGAATATTATCAAAGGGATAATAACCACCTTATATTTATGCATGCGGCATAACGAACAGAAAAGCACAATAGGGCAGATACATTAGATTAGCATAATTTTATTCCACTATTCAAATGTGCAAGATGGAAATGGATTTTGTTTCAATTACTGCATTTCTCCATGGGGTTTAAACATTTTATTCAAAATCCAGGCTGTTTTTATTTTGTTTTATGTTATATGCCACTGACATTTGCTCAGCATCTTTTTAACTGTAGATGCATTTCACTAATCTGTCCCCAAATATTAACACTGTAGCCAGCTGTTGTTGAAAATCCTGATTATTACATTTATCTTAGAGATATTTCCAAAAAATGATTGAATATCTCATTCTTTAGTGAACTCATATGTTGAATATTAAGAGGGCTATTTCTCTACCTTCTCCTTGCCCTAAATGGAAGAACTTAGAGTGACTGCTTTCAAGCAAAGGAGATAAGAAGGAACTCCAAAGTATAAGTTCCATAGAATTAACCACATATTTCCTAGTGGTACAGTCTCCTAGCTATGATAGTGGCAAAACCATATTATAGTGTGCCTTTTACATCTTACACTGGGAGTGATCAGATTGGGATTTGTCCCATGGTTTGCCCAGGCTGAGGATGGATTAGTTCACTCCTTTTCCCAGTGACTACATGACATACAGTACATTCCATTGAAAACCATCCCATCCCTGATGAATGCCCACCTGAACCTTTTTGGGTCCCTGTCAGGGTCTACAGGTTTTTTTTAGTGTGTGTAGGATCCCTCAATTTTGTTTCATTCCAGTGTATATAATCACTGGTCTTGAACCAAAGCAGATGACTTAAGCTTTCCCTTTGCCTAAAGGGATCTTGAGAAATGGAAAGCTCCCTTCCCATTCCCCTGTGAAAGGGAGGAGAGAGGAAGTTTTCCATTTATTTTTAATTGTTACTCACATATCAGTGATACCTGCATCACTAATGTGCTGTGTTGGTTAGCAACAATGGAAATCTTCATCTCCCTTCTACTCCATGGTGAAGTGGGAAGGAAGCTTTCCATTTCTCAAGACTGTAGGTGTCCTGAGCAAGGAAGTGAGGGAATGGGCTTTGTTTTTCTTTTCTTTTTCTTTCTTTTGATTTTTTCCCCAAGCAACCCTGCCGCACCTCCTCCAGGTGTTGCTTCTGATTGGGTGCCTGCCGGAGGAGGCAGGGCTAGGAACTGCAGAACACCTGTTGAACTAATGGACAAACCAGCATGAACCGCTGAACTGGTTGTTCACGCCCATCTCCAATCTAGATCAATCCAGGCCAGAATAATTGGACTGTCTAGATGAACCCTCACTGAACTATTTCAGGGCAATATCATAGTCAATGGTACTAAAGGCTTTTGAGTAGTGAGGAAGGATTTACGGGATACCACTCACTCCATCACTTTCCTAATGAAAGTAATAAACCCATATGACTAAGGTTGTTTTGGTATCTTGTTTAAAGCCAGATTGAAATGACCTTAGAAAATCTAATTCATGAAGGGACAAATATAGCTGATCAAACATTACCCACTCCATTATCTTGTGCAAGAACTGGATGTTTGAATTGGGTGATAATTACCTAATAACTCTAGATTTCAGGAAGGGATATGAATTGTGAAAGTTTTTCTGTTTGTTTCATTTTGAGTTCTTTCAAGGGTGCCTCCTCCATAGTTTGCATTTTTTAGGCACTAGTCCTTTCATTTCACACAAAGGGACAAATATCTTTGTGTTTTCTGTCACTCCAAGAGCCCCAAATAATCCTTTAAAACTTCTCCAAAAAAGCAGGGGTATGGCAACAGAGAATTAATCTGTAAAGCAGCCATTCACAACCTTCCCCCCCCCCCCCACAGCCATAAGCCCAATATGAAAGAAGTATAAACTGAATCAGGATTGTATAGGTCACACAAAGAACCTTATGAGGTGATGTGTGAAGAATTTTTCTAGTCTGTGGACCCCTTCAAATGTTCCAGCTCCCACTAGAATTATATGGCCCTTGTTGAGAATGGCAGCAACAAAGCACCAAAAAATTAGAAAACAGAAAATAATAATATGAGCTTACTGCCACCCACCGAGCACAACAGACCTTCTGAGCCTGGGCAACGCAACAGAAAAAAAAAGGAAACAACCAGTCAGGCACTAGCACACAGAGAGACATACTTTTACCAGAGCAACCAAAAACAAGACAAAATTAAGAACAAGTCTGAAATGCCCCAAGTGTTTTCTAGTAAACATCAAGTTCAGTGGCACAGTTAGTCCTCCCCCTCCCTGAATCCCAGCCACCCACTCTCAGCAGCAAATGATGTAGTTTCCCCCTAAAACATGAAAATGTACACCTTTAATAAAATAAATATACATTTAATGTATGCCAATCCCATTTGGTACATATGCGGACAATTTTGCTTACAAAGCACTTTGTAGAACCATCAAAGCCAGTGTTGGAGTGGATCACATGAAACCCCATTACTACCTCACTTCCATTTTATCCTACAGTAGACTCAGATTTAAGGGTCTGGAGTAGACAAGGGGACGAATATAAAAATGAATCAGGATATTCAACAAATATCCCTGATTCTTCAGATATTCGTTGCTTCGTATTCTTGGAGTCCAGAGACCCCAACAAATATGAAGCAATGAATATAACCCTTTTATATTCATCCCTTCGTTCCCTATCTGCTTATATCCTGCAGATCAACTGTTCCTCAGAGGCATAAGCAAAGAGGGATTTTTCCCTTTGGCGGCTTGCTAAAGCCTGCCAGAAGAGAAACTTACCCCCAGGGCTAGGGGATGGCTTGGATCGGGCATTCCCCCTCTTTCTAACCCCAACGGCACAGGAAGAGGGGGAAAGGGATAAAAGATGATCCGGAGCCAGGGGACCACTTTGATCCTTTTTCCCCTCTTCCTATGCCGCTGGGGAGAGAAAGAGGGGGAAAGCTTGACTGAAGCCATTGCCCAGACCCACTGCTTTTGCAAAGGCAGTGCAGCCAGGAAATCACGTTGATCCCTTCCGCTCTCTTACTATGCCACCACTGGCCATAGAAAGAGGGGCAAAGCCCGACCAAAGCCATCGCCCAGACCCACTGCCTTTGCAAAGGCAGCACAGCCAGGGGATCACTTTGATCCCTTCCCCCTCTTACTATGCCACCACTGGGCATAGAAAGAGGGGCAAGACCCGACCAAAGCCATCACCCAGACCCACTGCCTTTGCAAAGGCAGCACAGACGGGAGATTGCTTTGATCCCTTCCCCCCCCCTTCCCTATGGAGGCTGTGGCGGAATGCCCATGTCTCACCTGTCCATCATGTGGAGCTCTAGAGCTGGAGCCTATGGGAGGACAGGAGGGCAGAGTCAGAGGGAGAGTTGGAGACTGAAAGAGAAGGAGAGAGGAGGTTTTGAATGTTTATGAGAGAGATTGGACAGTTGGTGTAGTTGGTTTATGTGTTAAAGAATAGTTAAAGGATATAAGTATAATAAAATAGATAGACAGTCATCAGATCTTATTCCAGTGATTAATGAAACGTAATACAAATAAAGAAACGTGTTTTAATATCCAAGTTTAATGAGTGCAACCTAATATAACATCTATGAACATACTTGTGTGATTTAACAATTAAGTAATAAATAATCAGTTATATTTGACAACACGTGTCCAAGAAGCATCTTTGGTAAAGTGTGGATAAAGATCCACTGGTGGCAGTTGGTGAAAGGAGAAATAAGCAAGTCGTGTCCAAAGGTGGACCTGGGTTTGAGGGGAAACAAACTAGGGACACTGGGGGTGCGCGACAGGGCTAACTCTACTTCGCTGCCAAATGCCTCAATGCCCGCTGGGCCCAAACTCTACTTATCTGCCAAATGCCTCAATGCCCGCTGGGCCCAAACTCTACTTATCTGCCAAATGCCTCAATGCCCGCTGGGCCCAAACTCTTCTTCTCTGCCAAATGCCTCAGTGCCTGATGGGGCCAAACTCTACTTCTCTGCCAAATGCCTCAGTGCCTGCTGGGGCCAAACTCTCCTTCACTGCTAAATGCCTCAGTTCCCAATGGGGGTCAAACTCTCCTTCGCTGCCAAATGCCTCAGTTCCCAATGAGGGTCAAACTCTACTTCGCTGCCAAATGCCTCAGTTCCCAATGGGGGCCAAACTCTACTTCGCTGCCAAATGCCTCAGTGCCCAATGGGGGCCAAACTCTACTTCGCTGCCAAATGCCTCAGTGCCCAATGGGGGCCAAACTCTACTTCGCTGCCAAATGCCTCAGTGCCCGATGGGGCCAAACGCTGCCAAATGCCTCAGTGCCCAATGGGGCCAAACGCTGCCAAATGCCTCAGTGCCTGCTGGGGCCAAACTCTACTTCTCTGCCAAATGCCTCAGTGCCTGCTGGGGCCAAACTCTCCTTCGCTGCCAAATGCCTCAGTGCCCAATGGGGGCCAAACTCTACTTCGCTGCCAAATGCCTCAGTGCCCAATGGGGGCCAAACTCTACTTCGCTGCCAAATGCCTCAGTGCCCAATGGGGGCCAAACTCTACTTCGCTGCCAAATGCCTCAGTGCCTGCTGGGGCCAAACTCTCCTTCGCTGCCAAATGCCTCAGTGCCCAATGGGGGCCAAACTCTACTTCGCTGCCAAATGCCTCAGTGCCCAATGGGGGCCAAACTCTACTTCGCTGCCAAATGCCTCAGTGCCCAATGAGGGCCAAACTCTACTTTCCTGCCAAATGCCTCAGTGCCTGCTGGGGCCAAACTCTACTTTGTTGCCAAATGTCTCAGTGCCCAATGGGGCCAAATTCTACCTGAATGCCACATGCCTCAGTGCCCGCTGGGGGCAATCTCTACCTCAATGACAAATGCATCAGTGCCCTCTGGAGGCAAACCCTATTTCACTGCCAAATGTCATGCTGCTGAAGACAAACTGTACCTCAATGCCTCATGCCTCTGTGTGCCTGCCGGAGACAAACCAAATGACCTCAGTGCCAAAGATCTCTCATTCTGCTGGGGCCAAATCAAACTCCCTCAATGCCATCCGCTTCTGTGCCACATGGTAAACTTTGCCAGCTGGCTCTGTCACTTTCCTGGGGGGACCCAATTTGTGGGTGAATAACTCAGATGTCTGATATCCAATCTTCCCCAAACTTGGCAGGTTTGTTGGGGTAAGACATAGGAAGCTTCTGTGTGATTTAGGATTTTCTAAGTACCTGGGGGGGACTTTCCAGGGGATATCCTTCTTGTGACTATATAACTCAGGGGTCCGGAACCCGATGTTCACCAAACTTGCTGCCCTTGTAGAAAACCATCTGAGGAAGCTTCCCTGCATATTTGGTGTCTCTAGGTGCTTGGGGACCAGTTCTATAGCATTTTAAAGTGAAAATGAATTGACAAATCAATTCATCAATTCTTCAGAGAATATTCATAAATTTGTATTCATTGATTCATTAACTTTGATGAATCATGAATCACAATGAATCACCTTTTTTTTATTCATCCCCATCTCTAGTCTGGAGTCTATGATGCAGTACTGACACAGTGCATTGACAACAACATTGGCCACAAAGTCCTGAATAAGCTTGCCCCGCCAAGGTGTTTCCCCAAAAAGTCTCCTAGCACCACAGTCCTGGGGTTCTCCATCACCACATTGGGAAAAACATGTGATAAAGAAGTTGGTGGGCATGAACAATATCCATGTTCTGTTTCTCTGACTCAGTACTACAAACTCTTGAATCTGTCAAATGGATTGGCTTCCTGATGAGAAAGATTGGATTCTTAAACTTCAAAGTAGCAACTCCCTCCCCTCTTCTTCCAACTTAGTTTGCCATTGCACCAAACACCCTTTCAGGAAGAGCTAGGTGACAGCTGGCTACCAAACCCTTTGATCCTTCCAGGTCTATGTTTTACAGGATAAATCAGTCACCTCATATGTGATTATATCATGCATCAGTTCACAATCAGATCATGAATAACCAGTGTTTTGTTGTGGAAAGACTTTATGTTCAACAGCAATTTCACCAGACAGTAGCATCTGCTGGTGTGACTACCAAGTCTTGAGGCAAAAGAAAATGTCTAAAGGGGGAATAAAATGATTAAGTGCCTGTAACTCTCTCTTACATTATTGTATTACAATAGTCATTTTATTACAATAAGCATGGAGGATGTAGAAGAGGCCAGAGGGATCACCTCCTGCCTCTTCTACATCCTCCATGCTTATTATAATAAAATGACTATTGTAATACAATAATAATAAGTAAATTTTGACTTATGATGGCCCTTTTCAGGGTTTTCTAGGTAGAGAATACTCAGACATGACTTACCATACCCTTTTTCTGGGGGATGACTGGGCAGTTTCCCCAAGACCACAGAAGCTCGCTGTTCTCCTACAAGGCACAGTGGATGATCAAACTACCAACCATACCTAACTCACTGAGCTATCCATCCAGCTATTGCAATCAACATGCTCTCTAATTTTCAGCCCTGCTGGATGGGTCTCCGCCTCTCTTGCACGCAACTCTACCCCTGCGTGAGTGGGCGACTCTGCCCCCCCACATGCTGAGTTCCATTGCAACTGGAACCTAACAAGAGAAGCAGAGTCATGAACATGTGCCCAGCTTAGTGGAAACCTTGACTGCAATGTATCTTTTGCAACACACTTGATGCTTCCTTGTCTCATATGCCCTGGCTTACCTTCCCTTCTTCTCATGCTTTTATTTTTCTTCCCTTTCTTTCCTCAGCTATGCAGCAAGGGGTGCCAGATCCCACTTTTTCTCAGTCTCAAATATGAGTTTTTCTTCTCTTCAATGAAGATAATCTTTAGGGGTAATTCCAAATGCCACCTTCCATCTTTGTTAACATAAGGAAGCATAAAGGTGTGGTACAGTTGTTATGTGCATAAACTTAGTGATGTTTGGTGGATCAAACTTCCTTAAAGGTAAAGAATTGCAATGAGACTCTGTATTCTGTTCACTTGCATGCAGAAATGGTTAAAATATGTATATTCACCATTTACCCTTAAGTGTATTTTTTACACAGGTATTCATGCTAAGCACAAAATGCCAAGTGACAGTATCATCACACAGAGAAAAGCAACAAGACATTCATATCTCAGCACAAATGCATGTCTTTGGTTTTTCTATGTGCTGTTGAATAAAGCAATTCAGCCCATCTCCCATGACTGTTAAAGCTAGAAAACAATATTTGCTATTATATTAAAGGTTTTCAAATGAGTGTATTCATCTGAATCTACTGCTGCATCCACACTCAAAATTAGATTTATTGTGTCCCAAATTTCTCATCTTATAAAGGATTGATATCCATACCATTGTGTCCGAAGGACATCCTTGGGGCCTTGTGAATCATGCTATTATTCCATTATTTCTGATTTTTGAAAACAATTTTACTGGATTGTTGGAAGCTTGTCTAGTGTTTGGCTCATGTTTTCACATTGTTAGGCCACTTTCCAAGTGGTCAACAGATGGCTGGTGCTCTTTGTCTTTCTCATCCAGAGATTATTACATGCCAACTCCTTGTTTTGCAGGCTCTTGATGTATAGGGCAGAGGGACGATTTACTGCTGATTGCACAGCTAAATTAGAGTTGCTCTCCTAAATTCAAAAAAGAACCTTTTAGGACAATAGATATTTACATGAGATGGAGGAAGCCACTTATTTATGAACAGAGGTCTTGGTTCTTCATGTGATTCATCACTTTACAGACTAGCAAACTGATCTGCAGTCTAATTAAGGCAAAACACTGACCCCCTATTTTGTCCCAGCCAATTCTGTGCATTTCAATCAGGTTAAACACAAGTGCTCCCACTGCTGATTTGACATGTAGGTCAGGGAGCAGTCTACAGAGACAAATATCTCTAAGAAGAAAACAATAACAGCAAGCAATCCTTTTATTTATGGGGCATTGTATGCACCCTCTAATTTAAGGATAAGGAAAAAAAGCTAATAGGAAGGGAATTTGATGAAGTTCAATGTAAGGCCCATAGTCTCATTATTCTTTTCTACTGAGATCCATGGAAGCATTGCCAGAGGTTGGCCTTCAGATTCTAGCTGTCTCTAATCATAATATAAATCTGGAAATTTCCATTTGTTTAGTCCTTAGTGGTGGGTGGAGGTTTTCTCCGGGTGACTGGAAAGGAAAAGTTATATTTTATTTCTGCTCTTGGTAAAGGTAAAGGTTCCCCTTGACATTTAGTCCAGTCATGTCTGACTCTAGGGCGCGGTGCTCATCCCCGTTTCCAAGCCGTAGAGCCAGCGTTTGTCTGTAGACAGTTTCCGTGGTCATGTGGCCAGTGCGACTAGACACGGAACGCCGTTACCTTCCCACCGTGGTGGTACCTATTTATCTACTTGCATTTGCATGCTTTCAAACTGCTAGGTTGGCAGGAGCTGGGACAAGCGACGGGAGCTCACTCCGTTGTGTGGATTCGATCTTACGACTGCTGGTCTTCTGACCTTCAGCACAGAGGCTTCTGCGGTTTAACCTGCAGCGCCACCATGTCCCAATTTCTGCTCAAACAAAAACAAAACAAAACAAAAAAAGATTGCTTTATTGCCCTGCAAACATTCAAGGGATTGAATGTTTGCAGATAGAAAACAACAACATTAAATGGCACGTCTGTGTGATAACCTATTTGAAGTTGGAATCTCAGATGTTAAAATTCCTTGGCCTTGTTTTGCACTGGAATAATATGCAATGCATGTGCTCAAATGCAGCAGTCCTGCAGCTATGTGCTCACCCAAAAGGCTTAAAAAAAACTGTTTCAACATGAATCTGTGATTCAGCCTCTTACTCTTTTAGCTATCTCTAAACACGTTTTCTTTCACAATATACATTCTGAATGCATTTTGATGTTGTTGGGTGGTTGGTTTGTTTTTTAGCATATGGGATGTGCAAGCCAGTCAACAATGAAACTCCATTTGTCATATTAGTGCACAATGTGTAAACTGGATTAACATGTATTGAATGGATTAAAGAGGAATAACCAACAATTACCAAAAATCTTAAGTTTAAAGTAAGGGAGAATGGAGTCTATTTGGTGTTTCCATTTGATCCTTTCTTAAGTCCTTCTCAGCCCTATTCCTGAATAGCTTTATTCTGAACACTATATTAATTTTGGAAGAATTTATGTGTTTCAGAGTAAATGACAAAGAACAGAGTGGTGTCAGGTAAATAAATGATGTATTACATGTATGTTAGGGTTCAGAGAGTAGCTCTGAAGAAAGACAGATGGGGAATGGTAGGACATATTTCTCCTCCTTCATATTCATACATGCACTTATAACCAATATGGGAACTAAAGGGATGTAACTGACATTTATGACATCACTTAAGATACAAAGCCATACTTATGATGATCATATAAATTGGGGTGATACATCTTTGGGGCTCCAGATATTTCAGACTCCAGCTCCCACAATTGCTTGCCATTGGGTATGCTGGGTAGACTTGCTGGGAAACATATGGACCAAAACATATGGAAGTTCAAAGGCTCGCATGCCTAATATAGATGAATTGAAAAAGACTCTCATGGTCAATATGGTAGCAGTAGGAACATCTGGTTATATTCATTGTCCTTGTGTGTGCTTTTTCAAATTGTGAACTAATGTTTTGTTTGTTTAGATGTAGCTCAGGCCAAGGGCTCAGGTGAGTAGCAAAATCATAATCAGTCTACTACTCCTACCCTCATCTGTGGCCATCTGCTTGAATAATAATAATAATAACCTAAACAACTTGCAGAATTTGGAGATTTTCAAGCTTGTGGAAGACTTCAGAGAAAAGAAATTCCCAAGTTAAGGAGCAACCACCAAAAATACCTCTAGAAATACTCTTCTTCACTTACCTTGACAGATAGATGGTATACACTTAACATTGTGGATCAAGTAGAGATGATCACTTGACTCTCCATTTGGAACCATTTCTGTGTCCTAGACTGGCTTCAGGTTTTCAAAACTAGAAGTCTGAGGATTGCTGAAAATGGCCCAAAATGTCAACCTTTTTTTTTTTTTTTTTTTTTTTTTGGCTTTGGGGGATTTGATTGACACACTGAGCAATAGGAGAGAGAAGATTGGTGGCTCCAAAAACAGCCACATGTTGTCCATCTCTGCTTTAAGCATCCAGATAGGCTCTTAGAAGCCACAAACCAGTATCTTATTGATGATTAATGCCAACATAAGCAAAATGCCATAAATTGTAGAAGCAAATTGTTACATGTGTCAGTTTTGGAGTTTGACTTGGAGTGCAAGTGGCAACTCATTAATTATTAGCTACCAGGGTTTATGAGAATATACTTACCCCAAAATAAATCCACAATGCACTTTTGGCCACAGAAGCCACTGACAAAACTAGACAAGCTTGTTGTCATAACTCTTAGCTCGCTTTTGTACCTTGCTCAGTTCTTGTGAATGAATCTTCTAGCCCAGTTGTTCCCAACCTTGAGTAACCCAGGTGTTCTTGGATTGCAACTCCCAAAAGCCTTCACTACTAGCTTTGCTGTCTGGGGTTTCTGGGAGTTGGAGTCCAAGAAGACCTGGATTACCCAAGGTTGGGTACCACTGCTCTAACCAGTAATTCCTACAGTATGCTACCCAGAGACATGATTGCCCATGTTTTGCCCGTCCTGCTTTGCATGATGTGACTTAGGTCAAACAAGTCTGTTCCCCTTTGACCTCACACTAGAAGAGGACTTGATGAAAAGAAAACCACATTATACAGCCTCACTTAAAAACAACAACACATGACTAGCAAAGAAGCCATATCCATAAACCTAACTTCATAATTTAAAAGGTCTTGGATAATAAAAAGATTCTATAGCACTAATATAAGAATGAAGAAGGCACAAGGTGAGACACTCCAGGAAGGTCCCACAACCATGTGCCAGCACCAGGAAAGGCTCATCTGCCTTGCAACCACCTCCCTCAATATTTCTTGGGGGGATTCTGGGGTGAATCCTCTGAAAAGGGTGTCAAGGTACATATGTACAAGGTACATCTTTTAATTCTAAATGAGTTTTTATCATTCCCCGGCTGCTCTCATTCATCATTCCTATTATATAATATGTGTTTAATGTTTTCATCTTTTGTTATACCCAAATCAACTTTTTAAAAGGGACATTAATTGCAGGATCGTATGTATATTTACTTGGATGTAAACCCCACTATCTTGAAGGCAGCTTCCTTCTCAAAATGTGTGTGTAGGATTCCAAACAAGTGTTCAATCAAATATTTATTAAGCAACCTTAAGGGGAATTGCTCAGGCCAGTTTACTCAGAAATTTTGTTCTGATGGAGAACAAGCTATTGGGGGAGAAAATAAATACACTATGCAGCAAGGAAAGAAGGTGTTTGTAGACTACAGATAGCAATCCTTTGTGCATGAATAGCTGGAAAAAAATATATTTAGAAATCTCATCTGTGGAACGTTCAAAAGTATATGACTCTTATGACCCAAATAGCCAGCCAAGGAGTTTTATCAGCAACAGCATACATGCTGATAGGAAAAATTACAAATTCTTGAATAATGAAGGGAGAAATATTGTGATGTAAACTCCTAGCTGAAAAGCTTGCAAATTAGCACAAACTGTGTGCTGGGCATTGTTGAATACTGGCAGCAGTAATGTAGACACAGTCCAGGAGAATTACAGCCTATGCAATTTCCTTGCAAGAATAGAAGATGGTTTGTCTACTGGATATTTGCAGTTCAGCAGGAACAAACATGGTAAAACCCAATGTGTTTCCATGATTCTGGCATACATGCTTTTGGAGACTTTGACTAACATCTGGACTATTTGGCAGAAAATCCTGAGGCTCTACATTGCTCCAAAAGCTCTACAGTTTATTTGATTTCATTTTAAAACCATATAATCACCCATCATGCTTAAGTACTCAGAGCAGGGTACCCAATCACCACAAAATATACCAATATGTGATTAAAAAAAACCCAGCAATTGAGTTGTTATCTTCTACACATTACCTTGAATGGCTTCATTACAAAAAAATAGTGAGCGGCACCAAGATTTAGAGTATATTATCACACACCCACAGACACCAGTGGGCAAAATACAATGGTTAGTCTCAACTAATAATAATAATAATAATCCTAGTTAAGTGCTATGAAGTCATTTCTGACTTACAGTGACCCTTTCCTGGGTTTTCTAGGTATACAGTACTGAGAAGTGGTTTATTATTTATTTAGTTTATTTATTCATTTGTTACATTTATATTTTGCTTTTCCACAATAAGTTAGAATATTAATATTAAAATACAATTAAATTTTATAACAATATTGGAAACGCCACTAGTTTAAAACAAATCTAAACAACTCTAAAACACATAATGAAATATCATAGAATATGGTGCACTCATATTCCTGTATAAACTCCAATCCTGCAGGACATTCACAAATCAAAAGCCAGTTTAAACAGGATGCTTTTCACCTACCATAAGCAGGACTTCTTCTGGGATACTTAGGGACTATTCAGCTTGCCCGAGGGGTTACAGGCTGGTTCTTCTTCTTCAAGGTACAGAACTGAACCTCTATCTCCACAGTCAGGTACCAAACTCACTGAGCTACTGAGCCAGCTAGTGTCACCTAGATGCAAACCAAAAATGCATACCTAAAAAACCTTAATAAAACAAAACCACATAAACCTTAATAAAACAAAACCACATAATGCAATTATACATAAGGTGCTGCCCCCTGGAGATATAACCAGATGCCAGCCACAGAGACTGGCAAAACATTAGGAAGAAAAACCTTCAGAACATGGCCAAACAGCCCGAAAAACCTACAACAACCATTGGATCCCGGCCATGAAAGCCTTCGGGAATACAGTTTTTCCTTCATTTATGGAGCCCCATTTCCCTTCCAAAACTTCACTGACTCTCGTGAAGGTGCAGAATAGAGATGGGGATGAATATAAAAATGGATCGCTTTTTCCGACAAATATAGCCAATTCGTTAAATATTCGTTGATCCGTATTTGTGGGTTCCAGAGACCCCCACGAATACGAAGGGATGAATATTTACCCGTTTTTATTCATCCTTCTTATTAAAAAAAACCCCAATAAACACCATTCTGCCTACCGGCCGCCCATCAGCTGATCGGCTGCAGAAAGGCAGCCACCCAATACCACAGCCTACCCCCCACCCCCTTCCTTTCCCTACCTTAGGCCCCACACCACACCACACCACCCCCACCGACACCCTCTTACCTTAATCGCTGCTGCCGAGGTCTTCTGGCCTTGGAGCCACGCATGTAAACATGGAGACTGGCTGCCCTTTGCAAAGATGGTGGCTGCAGCTTCATTTAGGGTAGGGAAGCTGCAGCTGCCATCTTTGCAAAGGGCAGCCTGGATTCCCTTAGCCTGCCTTAAGGGAATCCAGGCTGCCCTTTGCAAAGATGGCAGCTGCAGCTTCCCTACCCTAAATGAAGCTGCAGCCACCATCTTTGCAAAGGGCAGCCAGTCTCCCTTTTTACATGCTGTGGCTGCGGAGGCCTGATGGAGACCTCGGCAGCAGCTATTAAGGTAAGGGGGTGTCAGTGGGAGTGGGGTGGGGGCTAAGGTAGGGAAAGGAAGGGGGTGGGTGGGTAGGCTGTTGGGGTGGCTGGCTGTGTGTGGGGGTGGCTGCCTATCGGCTTCTGATCAGCTGATCAGCGGCTGGTAGGCAGAATGGGCTTCTGTGCCGTGTGGTAAACTCTCCTGGGGGGGCAATTTGTGGGTGAATAACTGGGATGTCTGATATCCAATCTTCACCAACATTGGCAGGCGTGTTGGGAAAAGACATAGGAAGCTCCATTGTGATTCTGGAGTCTCTAAGTACCTGGGGGGAGCTTTCATGAGGGGGTCCTCTCTGTGACTATATTGCCCAGGGGTCCGTGAGCCAATGTTCACCAGTCTTTCAGGCATTGTAGAAAAGCGTCCGAGGAAGCTTCCCTGTAAATATGGTGTCTCTATGTGGTTGGGGGCCAGTGTTATAGCCATTTAAAATGCAGACAAATCGACAGGGTTTCGTCGATTCATCGAAGAATATTCGTATATTCGTATTCATTGATCCGTTAACCTTGATGAATAATGGATCAAAACAAATTTTTTTATTTGTCCCCATATCTAGTGCAGAACCCTTCCCCTTTATTAGTACAAAATTGATAAATTCTCCTCAAATATCAATTAAAATATTTTTATTTAGCACACCCTTCTTTAGTTTAATATTACATGTTAACTTGTCATTAATATCTATATTCCAAACTTCTTCATCCCATTCATTTAACTGAAATTCATGCATTACTTTCCAATTCCTTGCCACCATTAATCTTGACCGTTAATAAACTTGAAATTAATTATTTTGTTGTCAGACTCCATTGGTCCTTGTCAAATATTGACAAAAGAGATATTTTAGGCCAGCGGTCCCCAACCTTTTTGGGACCTCGGACCAGTTAGGGGGTGCGGGCTCCATACGTGGGGCAGCGGGGCACCCCCACACTTGCGGGTGGGCGTGTCGCACTTGCGGAGGGGTGTGTCGCACTCGTAGGCGGGCATGTTGCGCTCGTGGAGGGGTGTGTCATGCTTGCGCATGCGCAACACGCCCGCCCGCAAGCACAACACGCCCCTCCGCAAGCACGACACGCCCACCGTGCGTGTGTGCGGGGGCAGAGATCCGTATCCGCGGCCCAGTTCCAGGAAGCCCATGGACCGGCACCGGGCTGCAGACCAGGGGTTGGGGACCCCTGTTTTAGGCCATAGCTCTATTTCATTTATTTACTTGAAAACCAACTGCCAACGTTTCAATATATTCTCACATTCTCACCATATATGAAAATAAGTACCTGTTTTCTGACATCCTTCCCAATACAACTCAGAATACTTAGTATCTATTTGATTTAACTCCACTGAAGTTAAATGCCAACTCCAAACTAATTTATAAAATATTTCCTTTATCCTTATAGACATAGACTTTAATATTATTTTACCCATATATTATTCCACACTTCAGTACATATTTCCTCTCCCAAATTGTGTTGATCCTCTGTGTCTCTTAATATTTTGTAAATTCTACTCATTAGCCCTTTCATTGTCTTATTTTCATCTACTTTTTTTCTTCTGTAATACTATTTGTTCAGATCTTGTAAAATCCCTACATTTTCCATTTCTTTTTACCTAAACTTTAGTTCCCCTTTCTAATTGAATAAGATTATACCAAGATATACTTTCCAGTCCTAATACTTATTTTATTTGTTCTTTATTCCCCATATTTTACAATCAATCTTTTATCCTAATAACTTGCTTCTTTCTTAACAGTTTCTCTATATTTCATTTCATATTTCCTGAAAATATTTCCAGTTCTACCAGTAGATACAATGAGGAAATTAATGGAATAAATATTTTTCTATACTTTTTCCAAATTATCAACTTTTTTTAAAAAAATTTTTTTACAATACTTTTATTAAATTGTATAGAAATATTCTTGCAGTTCACACAATCTTCCTGTGATTGCAGACAACCATATTAAACTACTGGACAGAGATATAATATCAAATATATATCTAATTTGATTAGCTGTATAATATAATCTTAAATTAGGAAAACCTAACTCTTCTAGTTTTTGAGGTTTATACCATCTCTTCTTATTGATCCTTACATCTTTATCTCCATCACAAAATTTATTGATCACATTTTGGCAGTCTTTCAACTCTTCTATAGCTATCTTTATTAGTAACATCATGAATGAAATTTAATCTTTGGATTGAGTTGAATGGGTACTTTTTCAGTATGAATAACAGTGGAACTGTAATTTAAACATATTTGGGCCATAGGAGGATAGGATTAGGCCCAAGGCCCTTCTGTCAGCAGGAATGCCTTGCCGCCAGCCCTTCCCATTCTTGCTGACAGTACTTTCTTCTCAAGCCTTATCTTAGAGATTTGGAGTGTGATTTGCTGGCAAAACTGCTGTGCACTCGAAGATCTGCCAGCAGAAAAGCTGAACAATGGTCAGAGAAAGCACAGAGGGACAAAACAAGACACATCCAGACTTCCTTCAGTCCAGGGAAGCAGCTGCTATGCCAGCACGGAATTAGGCCAGAGTAAGGATAGTCCCAAGTAATTTTTAACAAGATGATTCCCATCCAAAGGAGATGGATCACATAGGGAGGGATTTAGATTCGGCACTGTTTCAGCTGACCTATAAGCAGCTCAGCTGGGCCTTGGCCCTCTTGGCCCATTAGAATAATGCTCTCAATCTGGTATGTTTCAGAGCTCTTCCAGAAGTGCCATACATCTTCTTTTTCTTCACTTCTTTTCCCTCACTTTTTATCAGCAGCTCTTTGAGGTCCCCAGTAGAGAGGTGTTCCATATTGCTACCTAGTCTTTTCATCTGGCCATACTGGGAAGTGATATACTGCATATTTGGCATGCAGAGTGTGTGCTCCAACACTGAGACATGCCTCCTTTCCTTACATTGCAACTGTCAAATGTTTAAGCACTAACTTAGCTTTCCAAGGCAAACACGCCTTCTGTCTGAATTCAAACGCCATCACAGCTACAGGAAGCTTAGCCATTTACTTAATTCAGAGTTTGGAGGCAGACATTTGTGATTTATTCACCTTGCTGATACGGATATGCATCTGTACATTTCAAGAGTATCCATTTAAATTTGATTACAGAAAATCATGACTATCAAATAGGACGAAGAATGACTGATGACTATAAGCTTTTAGCAACTGTATTGTACCATATATTTCTTTGGCCTGTAACCATGTTTACACCAGAGGAACGTCATAGACATTTTTCTCCACAACCAAAGGAATAAGAATGTTTTCAGGAATTTCCTTAAGGAGATACTTTATTATTTTCAAAGTATGTCTGGGGGGCTGGGGGGGGGGGAGCAACCACTTTTTTTTTTTTTTTGGTCATGATTTGGAGCACTCCTAATTAGTCTGTTCTGTAGCCTGTGCAGATAGTACTCATGGAAGAAAAAAAACTGAATCAGTGTGAAAGGAAGGATAGCTCAAGTGAAAAAATAAATTGCACTAAAACTCAGAACCTTCTAAGCATGAACCAGACTGCTCTCACTTCGCCCATCTGTATGTGCCCTGATTCTTCCCCCATAGCTCAACAACACTTTACAGGAACATGTTCCCCCATCCTTGCTTTGTAACCCGCACATTAGGCAGGATAGAGTTGTAGTCACACTGTGGGTGGAAGCCCAAGGCTGTCAAAACAGTTGTTGTTGTTGTTGTTGTTGTTGTTGTTGTTGTTTTTGCCCAAGGCTACATTTACTGAATGACTTTTGAAACTGTTCCATAATTCTTTGTGAACCCTAGAGATATAATAATGCTGGGGGATGTGGATGGCAATAGGAAATGAGGGAAACTAGTATGATAGGAATTGATACAACCAAAGAAGCCATAGCCTTCAGTTTGCAAGAAATGAATAGGGCTGGCAAGTGGGGGGGGGGGGGGCAAATATTGTAGTTTTTTAAAACCTAGCAATTTTATTTCATTGTGAGCTGTTGTGGATCAAGGGTTACCTCAGACACTTGGAAATTCCTCATTCAGGCCACTTGTCAAGTTGAGGCAGTATTAATTCATGAGAATGAGGAATTCTGAGAGCATTACAGTGGACCCTTGACTTACGGAATTAATCCGTATTGGAACAGTGGCCGCAGGTCGAAAAGTCTGTAGGTCGAGGGTCCATTTCCCATAGGAATGCATTGAAAACCTATTAATCCATTCCGGCAGAAGGAAAAAATACCCCCCTCCAAAAAAATTAAAATAACAGCAACAGTGGAGCAAGTCCCACGCTGGGACTGCAAAAAAAAAAAAAAAAAAAAAAAAATAACCAAAAAACAAAACAACACAGAAACATACCCCCCAGCCCAAATCTACCCTCCAAAACCCACCCAGAACAACTTTTTAAAAAGAAAAAACAGCAGCACCTTACCAGTCTGAAGCCTCCGAAGCCTCCCGCGCTTGCAAAGCCGTGCTTACTCGCAAGTAGACCCACGCCTTTGTCGGCGCTTACTTGCGAGTAGACCCGCGCCTTTGGCGGCACTTACTCCCAAGTAGACCCGCGCCTTCGGGTTCAAAGGTTCTCATCAGTTGAGAGAGCAGGAGCTCTCTCAACTGCGACACACCCTACACACCTACAGCACAAAGAAGCAGCCTCGGCGCCACCTATAGTTAGAAAGCTGAATTGCCCGCCTTTTTTCCCCTGCCTATTTCTGTACTTATGTCGATTCTCTGGCCGGAAGTCGAAGTGAAATTTTCCGGCTGGAGAAGTCCGTAACTCGAAAAGTCCGTAAGTGGAGCCATGCGTAAGTCGAGGGTCCACTGTATTTCACTCCTTAGTAAATACAAAGTGCTGTTTATAAGTTTTTTTTAATGGTTGGGGCTGGTTTTGCTTTAGAAACAGACTGTATCTGTATGAGCCTGCATTGGTGTTAAGATTATCCATAGATGCGATGACTGAGGCCACAATAAAAAATCAAGAATCTTTTGATTGTGTTTCTAGAAAACAGTTTGTCCTAGGAAGAGAAGGGAGGAGAAGATGAACTCACAATATGGTGACTGGGAGTTAAGCTGGCACTCTCCCCTTCTCCTGTTGAAAACCATCCCCCAGCTCTGGGGGATTTTGTCTCTCAGAAGAGACAGTGGTATATCAGGAGCTGGCCTTTGCCCCCTAAGCCAATCAGTTGAGTATTTCTATCAGTTTTCATTGATGCTGCTCTTCTCCCCTTCTCAATTGTAGCAATGTCGACATTTACAGCTAGGTAGTCTCCAAATCCTTTTGTTATTTTTCTATTTGCATCCATGGAAGCCTCCTACCTGAGAACAACCCAGAATCTTCAGGCAAACTGTCAAGTATGTCAGAAAATTTACTGAGAGATAAATAGCTGAGGGCCCTTTCCTGCTACTTTTAAGTGCATATTGATAATTGCAAATGAATTCTGTACAAAAATATGATGAAAGATGAGAGGAATAGAGAATTCTGAGATTTTAATAGCTTTGACACCCCCCATTGTTTATACAGAGCACTGAAAATTGGTGCGTTACATAAAATTATGGACCATTCTACTTTGTACCAACAAGGTAATGGGCTCTATGAATAATGTACATAAAGTGATTCAATACATAAAACATAAGTCATAAATCCAACTTGTCAGAAAATGACTTTCTGAAAAAGGAGTCTACTCCATAAAATCTTATTGCTTCATCACAGTATTTAAATAGGCATCACTGAAATCCACAGTTTAGGTTACAGGGCAGCTTATAAGCTACTGCCTTAATTATGGATCATATTCCCTGCACCTGTAGCAATGTATTTGGGACACTTATGCACATGGGTGATTATAAGTTTCGTCCAGTCATGTTTGCTAAGGGTGTGCATATCATGATTTGCCTTAGGCTCCACACAGGGTATGTTTCTTATTCAACACACAATATTGTTCATTCAGAGTCTGGTTCTTCATTCATTGTTCATAGGCTGTCCTCATTCAACACTCAACATGATACAGAGCCAGGAACAAGACCTCGCCTCATACCTGTTTAATAATAATAATTGTGTCCTGTCAAGTCAATTTCGACTTATGGCAAACTGATTAGTATCCTTATATTTGCTGTGGCAGCACATCATGGTTTCCAACAATGTCACCCATTATAGGCACATTTACTTGCTCATCTGCTATTGTGATCTATGTCATCCTTGGCCAGCAGTGCCCCTCTGTAGTCTACATATGGCAAACAGGACACCTTCTGCACTTACAGGGACTTTATAAAGAGAAGAATATGGCTGTGCCATGAGGGCAATTATTTAGCAGCCATCGTACATGCCCACTGTGCCTTGGAAAGCACAGCTCAAATGGATCCATCCAGGTTAAATGCTGGATGGCCTCTGCCAGCTGTCAATAAGCAAAGTAAGCTTGCCTATGGAATAACGATATAATGAAAACTCATAGTTTTTCTCATCTTCAAAGAAAATGGGTGTCTTTAGACAGCAAAACACACTGCTGAAAAAATGGGCAGTTGCTGCAAGAATTTGCACTCCAGCATGAGAGTGAAAAGACCAGCACATTTCTGACAGTAGCAAAATTAAATATTTAAAACTAGTTCATCTAGTGGTGGAAGCATTGAATGGCCATTTAAATTTCCCCCAATGCCCCTTGTAGCATCACTTTGTGTCATTGTGGGAATCAAAATGGCCATCTGACGCTGCTAGGGAAGTCTGCTACCGGGGGTCGACCAATCATAGAACTTGTACAACTTCAAAACGTTAGTCTTTTGGACTGTGATTCCAAGAACAGCTCAACTAGGATGGCCACTAGCCATGCTGCCTGGAGGATTCTGGGAACTGTGACTTTAAAAATGGTATTCCAAACTTTTGCAGGGAGAGCTGTTAGACTCGGTGCAGGCCCTGCTCTGCAGCCTGCTGTCTGTGGACGGAGGAAGCAGGGGTTCAGTCACCCTCTTTAGTGATACATTTTTGAAACATGATGATGTGTTAATTGTTCCATAGCCAAAGCAAGGTGTGATAGCTTTTGGTTATGAGCTGGAAAAAAATGTGTGTGTGTGTTTTCCCCCTTTTCTTTCTCATAACAGAATTCTTAATACAGTACAACTTTGAACAAGCTATTCTAATGAGACTATTTTTAGTGCTTACCATTCACATTTCATGTGAGAGGAGAAGCTCACTTAGAACAATCCAGCATGATAAACATAGAGGGAGGAGGTAAGTCCTGAGCAAGAGAGAATTGTCTCCACGGTGACAGGCAGAGACTTATTTTACATATCTTTGATGAGCAGGGTTTAATCTCCCACTGGCTTTTATAATGCACATCGGATATTGCTTCTTTTTCACTTTTTAGCAAGCCAGAAGGAAGCTTAATCATAAAACAATCATTTGCCATTGAAAGGCCTCTAAAGACACACTATCAAAATAATAGTGACATCTGACTTGGTGTAGGATGGAGTGAAATTTCATATGCTGTAGCTGCTACAAAGCTTTCTCTCATTAACACTTATTTATCATATTTGTTTTCTCCTTCCTCCACCCACTCTCTTTTCTCCAAGAAGTTCAGGGCAGTTCACATTGGTGATAGTATTTTATGATCACCACATTCCAGCATGACAGGGCACATTTGTTCATCTATCCAAATACTTATACTGTACCTATCTATGCAAAGAATAGGCATGACAGCTTATCAGGATTTAAAATAAAATGATAAAGCAGTAATAGAAAACCATTAAACAAAAGGAATATATACTCAAACTGTTCAAGTAACACAGCATCTTACACAGCATCATAAAATGCTCATTTTTTTAGCCATTACCCCTAAAGCAGGGCAGAATATTTCTCTGTTGGTGTACCTCATACCAACCACAAAACCAGGGCACGTAAAATCTGAAGGAAAGCCAAGTTATTTTGTCACATGAGGTAGAAAATCTGCAATCTTCTTGGCAACAAAATGTATCAATAATAAAGTGTTACTTCTTCAAAATTAAAAAAAAAAACACCAAAAACATAACACACTATTAATCACTTTTAAACAGCAGGTAATATTAACTAGTTGAGTAATTTAAACAAATGTGTTTTCTTTTCTTTTCTTTACATTTTAATTTTTAATTGTGGGGGTGCTTTGTAAACCACTTTCCATTATTAGACCATCAACCGAAGTCTCAAAATTTCAATGTTATCATAATTTCAAGTTCTTTACACCATGCTTCTGAAGAAATGTGAAAATATGGATAGGATAAAAAGTGAACCAAATGAAATTCTCACTCTTGTACACTATCCATATTCAAAAGATTCAGACACAGCTATTCTCAGTAAGGAGATACCCATGTTATGCCTACATGGCAGGCAGCTGTAAAAGATGAGTTGACAGTCAGAACAAAAAAAAAGTGGCAATCTGAATACAGCACCATAAATGTGACTGAATTAAAAGATAGATATTTCACAGTTCTCCAACTGAGTGAACAAACCTATCAGTTTCCATTTCCACTCATCATGTTGTTCTTTTTCAAAATAAAAAAATCCCAATTTTTTCCCCGTCTCCTGTGAAGACATTTGTGAATTTCAGAATGCTTTTACCAAACCAGAACTGCTGAATAGCTCTGTGGTTTAGGTATCTGGCTGTGGAGCCAGAGGTTGGGAGTTCAATTCCCCATGGTTCCTCCTCGAAAAGGGCTGAACTCAATGATCCATAGCATCTTTTTCAACTCTGAAGTTCTAAGACCATTATTATTATTTTTAAAAAACAATGTATTTTCCTACAAACAAATGAACTGAATGTGATGCTCAATTATCCTTTGTCTCCATAGACAGCGACCACAGACCACAGTGCTTTCTTAGTGACCATTCTGTTATATAGCTTACATTGTTTGCAGACAATATCCCACTATTTAGCCACATCCCCATCCTATTCCCAGCTATGATAATCATAAAAGTGCTTTTAATGTTGTTTCTTGGAGCTGTTAAAGATGTTCTTAAATAAATGAAACACACTTTTTTTAAAATGTGATCATAAACCAATTATTTCTATCAGTAGCAATTTATCCCTTTCTATTTTTATATCGATATGATTATATCTTTGGATTCCCAGTATAGTGCAGTGGACTGAGTGATGGACTAGGACTCTGGAGAACAGTCTTTGAATCCCACCTTGGCCATGGAAGCTCACAGGGGGTGTGTAACTGGTAAACCCATTCTTTAAGTATCTCACTTATCTTGAAAGCCACCTTAGGGTCACTATAAGTCGGTTCTGACTTGACAGCACAGAACACAAACAATTCTATATCATGTGTAAACCAGGCTAGCTCTGCAACTTGACTAGAACACAGCAGGTGCTGTATTGATATAGCTGAGCTGCCTTGAGTTTCTGGTGTGGTGGGATATTCACATCATGATGAAGAACCACCATATTGACTTCAAATTTCTTCTGAGACAGGGTATCAGCAGCAACTCTAGTCATCATGCAAATAAAATATATCTTTCTTCCACAGAATTTCCCAATTTGTATTTGATGGTATGTCATCCCCCGCTTCCGGCAACATTCATTCAAACTGCAGGGTGTGTTGTTGTACAAGAAGACTGCATAAGATCTCTGCTAATAACACATGTTCCTGTGAATTTTTCCAAGGGAATTTTTCTGGCAGTTGGCATCAATTAACATTAGCAACAACAGCTTATGAAGTGTGTGAATCGAGACATATTTATCATAACTTGAAAATTAAGTTTGTTCATGAGTTTCTTCTGATATTTTTATTGCTATATTATTTCACTGGTGAAAGAACCTAGGCTTACACTGGATAGAATGTTTCTTAGTCTGATGCAAGGAAGCCTTTGAGGATATGGTAGAGTTGGGCACACTGTGCCTCTCTGCCTGAGGCTGTGGTCATACCAGCGAAATGTCCCCCTGTTTTCTCATGTCTTTTACTTGCTGAGCAGTCATGTGTTGGGGTCACGTGACATATATCTCAGGATGTGCATTCTGACATGTTTTTAAAGTACTACAACATTTAACAAAATTAAATGCTCTGTTTGCAGCTACACCTCTGTAATGAAACATATCCCTTCCTCTCTTTTTTTGCATTTCTCTGCCCTCCCTTTTAATGTTTTTTTCCCCAAACACATTGATGTGTCGACTATACATCCTTGATGGATACATATCTACCTGTGGTGTTTGTGCCTCTTACAGCACTGTGTAAGAGGGGACTCAATGGTGGGGAACCCACAGCCTACTGCATTGGCAGTCTCAAGGCAGTAGGTGGAGTGATGCTCCACAGGCCTATGTCCTGGCATGCCTGGAGGACTTGGAGAAGTGTCCAAATATGCTCTCTTTCCCCTCTACTTTCTGGATAGCATTGGACTTCCGTCATCATCACCACTCTTCCTTTTTCTTTACAATCCTCTGCTATTCCCAGTTCCTGAATTCTACCACCACCACCCCAGTTAGATATATTCCATGCCACTGCTTCAGCAAAAATGACAAGTAAATCTTGAAATCTCGTTTTGTCATTACAATGCAAACAGAACATCTGATTCTTCATATCATGAGCTCAAGAAACCAACTACTCCATCTGCTCTTTCTAATCTTGCTTGTGTGGGCAATTCCCTGCTAATTTACTATTTATAAAAGTAGGACAGGCTTTGTATGTTGCTAGAGCTCTCCTCTTTTCCTCGATGGCTGGCATCAATTCTTCCGAATGGGCTTTGAACCAGTCTTCCGTCTTTTTGGTCTTCTTGCCAAATGTGGACAAGGCGGTGTTATAAACAGCATTCTTGAAGTGTTCCCATCATTCAGGTGCATTTGAATCAGCCAGGCCTGGAAAGGTTTCCTCAAGCGCTTGGGCAAATTCCTCCACTTTTCTTTGATCACGAGTCTTGCTGATGTCAATACGTGGTCTTCCTTCCTTTTTCATGTGATATAATCTCTTTGTTCGCAGTTTTACTCTACTACACACCAGGGAGTGATCAGTATCGCAATCAGCACTCTGGTAACTGCATGTGATCGTAATACTAGGAAGGCTAGAGAGTCTAGTGAGGATCAAATCGAGCTGATGCCAATGCTTGGATCTTGGATGTCTCCAGGAAACTCTGTGTTGAAGCTTCGTATTAAAGAACGTGTTGCTGACACAAAGAACATAGTAACAGCAAAACTCCAGCAAGCGTTGGCCATTTTTGTTCATCTTCCCAATGCCAAAATGGCCTAGACAAGTGGGCCAAGAATTGTGATCAGCACCAACTCTAGTGTTAAAGTCTCAGAGAATGAACAGTGGTTCTCTCTCAGGGATTTTTTTGATAGTAGCTGCCAGATCGTCGTAGAATTTGTCTTTGACTTCTGTTGTAGACGACAGTGTTGGTGCATATGCACTAATGAGGGTGACCGGTCCCGCTGATGAGTGGAGCTGCAGAGACAGAATTCTTTCACTCCCCACAGTAGGTGGAACAATGGATCTCAGCAGAGTATTTCTGACCACAAAGCCAACACCATATTCCCTGGTCTCATTCAATGGTTTTCCCTGCCAGAAGAATGAGAAGTTTTTTTCTTTGACAGATCCCATGGTAGCAATCTCGTCTCTTGCAGGGCAAGAAAACAAACATGCCACAGATGTTACAAGTGCAACAGATCCTGCACTCTCCATCTTGACTGATTGGTCAGTGAATTAAAAAAGAGAAAGTCTGATCCTCCCCCTAAAACTTCCCTGCTCCCCCAGGTGTATGCACTCCTATTTTTATTTCCTATTTACCAAGTTGGAGTCTAAAAAGTAAAATTAGAAAATTTCACGCGCTGAATTCAGAGTAAAATCAGAGAATTTCATGTGTAATGGGGCGCGCTTCTGGTAGCACTTATTTAAAGCTAAAACCCCGCCCCCTCAGACCATGCAGTCAGAGAGAACAAAGGTCAGAGCAAACACCCCCTTGCAAGCCTAAAAATCCACAATCCTAGAAAAAATACCACACCAAATAAAATGTCCTCCCAGACACAGCTCACCTTCCTCTACTTCCTCTGCAGGAAAGTCCCTTGGACTACTCCCCTGACTTCTAGCTGTGAATCTGTTTGTTGGTGTGGGAGATATGGTGCCTGGCACATAAAGATGATAGTGCTGGTTTCAATATATTAATATCTTAGTTACTGTTGTGTAACTGCTTCACAACGGTATCTATTCACATGCCCTGTGAGATCTTTGCTTTGCAAGTATACAAGGCTCACCCAATTGAAAACAACTCAGCTCCCGCATGTGCAAGGGGATAGGGAATGCTCCCTTGCACAGATGTCATGATAGAATTACTACATGTGCAATTGACCTTTGTATGCACAGTTAGAATGAACAGAATTTTTGCTATGTTAATTAATTAAAATTGCCCTTCTAAATAACTCTCCAAATAAACCTGGCTGCACATCCTTATGATGCCTTTAGTAAGGATGGAGAGTTTCAGGTGTCTACATTTAATAATCTTAGGGCTCTACAGAAAAATACATCATCATTTATTATTGTATCATTTTCAACAGGTGTAACTGGTATCTAATGTTTTCTTGGTCTGATTAGTATTCCTTCTATACAAATGCCACAGTTAGCCCATTGCTAGACAATACCTTGGTGTTTTAGCCACATAGTCTTCTCCCATTGTCATAGGAGAGCAATAAGAATGCTTATTGTGCCAGGGATTACCTCCAGATGGCCAATCACAAAACAAAGCCAGCTAATTTGCAAATGATGGGAAAACAGCAGAGCTTGTGGAATTATGAACAGGTGACTGTAAATGCTTAAGGAACTGCCAGTTATACCAGTGAGCTTTGCCCTCCCACCCTGGAATAATGAGGCGAGACTCAATGATGGGATGAAACAGGGCCACACTTTATTGATTATATCACTTTCAATTCACTGGCCCTTCAAGTAATCAAATGGGGCCTGCGGTAGTGCGGAATGATGCTGGAAGCGAAGGTCTCACAGGACCCTTTCTTTATGACACTGGGTGAGTGTCCATCCCCGAGGTAGCGTGGCCCGTATGTCCATGTGTCCTCGGCCGGCCATTGTTTGACCACCCCCGGGCTTCTGGCCTCCTATCTCTTGGTGGCCTTTGGTCCGGAGGTGTCCCCAGCGTGTCTCCCCCCCTGGACCATAATCTCGTGATCCGCGGCTCTGAGGGCTCAGATGCGCTATAACCCGCTTGAACTCCATGGGGAACTCACTGATCCATCTCCATTCCCCACTACCCACCACCGCAGGGAACTAGCCTAGCTATGTCCCCTGCCTGCCATACTATCCAACTCGTACCGCAGGCCCCTTTGGAGATCTTGCAAAAAGATCGCCAAACCTACTTCTGACAAATGGACCCCATCATTCTGAAATAGTTCAGCCCTCAAACTTATTGCCTGATGACCAATCACCGTGCCCAGCTCCTTGAATACTACGCTGCACACTCTGCACACTTCCTGGTTTACACTCCTTGTTAATGCAAGGAGCGGGGCAATCTGCCCTCCAGACCATCCTTGGTATTATCATGGACCACACAATATTGGTCCGTGGGTAAGCCGCCTTCCATGCCTTCCACAATCTCCGTACTCAATGATTTGTCTGTCTGATTGCACAGGTCATTACCACCCAGGTGTAAGACCAAGACATCCGGAGGCCATATCTGTGCATCATCCCATGTTGCAGCCTTAAATTCCTTCCACCTCATTCTGCTTCGGCCTCTCCATTCTATGAAAGCGGAAGTCCCTAAACCTAAGTTGGGCCCCCAAGATGATTTTCTGGTGTAACGGGGCTGCCCAAAACACAAAGCTATGGCCCACGATCCAAATCCTCATCCATCTGCCATTGGCCCCTGGATCTGCAAAACAACAGAAAGATGGTCAGCAACCGTCCTACACTTCTGGTAATTTACGAATATACAACTTGTATCTGTTTGATTACCAATGCCCCATCCTTTTGATAGCTTCCGGGCCATATCCTAAAGCAGCGGCTGTCGATGCTGCTCCTATCCTGAATGAGTGCATCCCAAAACGCCATCCCTGCAACCCCAACTGTTGAAGCGCAAGCTCCATTAGCCTCCAAAACTGATATTTAGTAAGGGGAAGGCCATCATTATGGCAATAGAAATATCCACTATGCTCCCCTCTCAATTGCAGACAAGTTACCACGGCCCTAACAGGGCATATGTGACTAATTGAACACTGGCCCAGCATGATGTCCATTCCCTTAGCTATTTGGTATGTCTTGGAACACCTAATATGAATAAAAAATTTATTTTTCACCACCTGTACATCCTCCTTTTGTAATGCTGCCAGCAACTTATCTGCCTTACTTGCAGCAACCACCTCACTGATTCGAAGTGCCCCCAAAAAGGCCACCAATGATGTTGCCTTAAACAAAGCTGTTTCAAAATTATTCCTACATATGTCCTCCCAACTTTTGCTAAGCTGAACCAAAATCTCAGGAGTGAATGGAGATCTATCATCAGGCAACTTGTCAGTTTCCTTACTCAATCATTTTCTTAACCCAATAATCTCCTGTGAAGTCAGGGTATCCCTGAACTTTTGCGTACTATGCCAGAGCGGACATCTTACCTTGTATTGAGCTGGGCGATAAACCTTTCCTATTGAAGTATATTGCAAATTGTTGTAAATGTTCTACTGGGGCTGGCCATGTAGACTGTAGACCCACACTAGACCTGAATCCTCAAAACTCAGTACTCACAGCTGTGTACACCTTATGAGTCCTGGGAGCCAATGCCAGCCGTATGGCATGCTCAGCCTCTTCTCGCCAATCAGCCAGATGTCCAGAGGAAGATTCTCGGGACACTTTCTGGCTCCTGGCGCTAACTCCCTGAACTGTTCCATCTGCAGATGTGACAGGGCATCAGCTATGCTATTATCTAGCCCCGGGATATGTCTGGCCTGAACTACTATATTAAATTGCAGTGTGCGCAATGTGAAGTCTCTGAGCAACCTCATAACATGCTTTGACTTAGAGGTAAGCGTATTAATCACATGAACCACTGCCTGGTTATCGCACCAACATCACACCACTGAATTAGACCGCTCTTCTGACCAGAGCCATAACGCTCCTACAATGGGAAATAATTCCAGAAAGATTAGGTCTCTAGTGAGACCCGCTTCCCCCCAACTAAGCAAAGGTCTCCTCTCCAAAACGACACCCCATTAAATCCATCTAAAAATTTGGTCAAGACTAACATGTCTTGCCTCATACCCCTCGTGACTCTTGTTCTGTGTAAAGACCTTCGTAATCCACTCATGGCATCACAAAGCCTCCGAAGGAAAGCCCTACCTGGAGCTATCACCCTACAAGCAAAGTTCAAATGTCCCACTATTTGTTGTAATTCCCTAAGTGTGACCTTCCTTTTGCCTAAAAGAAGTTCAATCTATCCCTAAGCTCCCTAAGCCTATTCAATGGGAGGCGACATGCTTGTGCCTCTGCGTCCAATTCAATTCCCAGGAAAGTCAGAATGGACGACGGTCCTTCTGTCTTCTCCTCTGCCAATGGCAGCCCCAGTTCCTTAACCATGTCCTGAAAGGCCCTCAAGAGCCACAAACACTAGCTCTCACCACATGTTCCATGCCCTTTACAGATTTTAGGTTATCAGCCCATGAGCCTTTCCTCTGTCCCACTGCTGGTATTCTAAAGCTGAATTTAAATCCTTCTAGTAAGTATGTTGCATCGTCCCTCCATGGATAATCCTGTAACCACGTTTCCAAAACTGGTACCTTAACGGGGCTGGGGCTCTTTTGCAGGGGGCTGCCCGCTCCCCTCGGCTTTCTTTCCTCCGCCTCCATCTTTTCCTCCGGCTTTTTGCCCTCTCCTAAAGCAATTGGAGCCTGCATGCTGGCCCTCACAAACTGAACATTCATCCCTGTATCTGCATGGCTTTCGAGACCAGCTCCCCCTGGAGTTAAACTCCCAACATAGCAGGCGGGGTTGAACCACCTGCCCCGTGGCTACATGGGGATTGTTAGGCTGGCCTGGTCTGCGAATTAAATGTCCGCTATCAAATCTTTCCCCTGTGGTGGGCCTTGCTGGTGTCATGAACTGCAGCCAAAGTCCCAGCTGAGGCTCATCCCATCTTATGCTAGGGTGAATCGCTGCTCTCATCCTAAATGTCTGGTCATAAAGCAGCCATGCGTGGCCTGGGAAGTCTACGTATGACCTATATATTATGTCCAGATACTGAACTAATGACAGGGCTCTCCAAGGTTGCGCTTTTACGATTACCCCAAAGTAAATGAGGAAACCAGGTAGCCAATTTGCCCAAGTACGTTCTGGCTTCTTGCGCCTATGCCTTTCTTTCTCTCTCTCATCCTCCTTTTCTATCTCCTTTACATCAATTTCTCTATTTAACAGGTCAAAAAAGTCCACACAATCTCCATGCCAAATTTTTTCCTTCGTGGCGGGAGTCAGGTGATAGCCTAGGGGCATGGCATAATCACCAAATGGCAGTGCCTTAAGTTGCACTGAGTTGTACCCTGTGTCTGGCACCAATGGGTAAGGCCAGATCCCCACTCCTGGGGTAAGCCCCAGAGGAGCTGGGAAGATGACTGGTGGGTAAGGGGCACTCCATGTCCCTGCTGCCCATCCCTGTAACGGTAATGCCTGGTGCTGACCCACAGAACTCCCTGAGCTCCCCACTCTGTACTGCTGCATATTGTGTGTTTGCACCTGGCCCATGCCAGGCCATGGCCAGGTGACTGGTACCGGGTTGGTGTCTGGTGCAACCGCTAGCTCACCTGTGAGAGGAACCGTGGCTGTCTCCTGTTCCAAACACCCGTCTGCCTCCTGGGCAGATTCCATTCACTTATTGTACCGTCCAGCCATGCTGCTCCTACGTGGTCTAGCTCTGCTCGGCCCAGGCTGGTTGCAGGCATCGTTCACCTCCTCCTCTCCTTCAGTGCCTACCGGTGATCGGCGTGCTTGGGAGGCCGCCGTCTTAGTTGACCCTTGCCTCTCTGCCTCTAAAACAGCGATGCAAGACATCAGGTTATCTGCAAGTGCCTTTAGTTTAGTGTGCCTACGCCCTTTAGACTCCCTAGCAGAACACCACGACAGCTCATCCCCCAGCCCTGGTTGAACTTGAGCAGCATGTTCAGCTTCCCAGGCTGAAATGTTGGCCTGCATAACCTCCCATATGGGCCAACTCTCCATCTGAAGATGACCTGGGAGGGGAGATCACAGGCAGAGCCTTGCGTTTTGCTGGCTGCTTCCCCTTACTTTTACCCTGTCCCTTCTTTGGACACATTTGCTTTTAAACCTTTTGTGAGGACACACAGAATAGCAACCTCCCAATGTAACTCAGCTAACCTTACTGCTACCAAAGCCTCCTTCTTATATCTCTAGATAAAGAACACTAACCCAATCCTGAGGCAATAATGGCGAAGGTTAAGCACACCCTTCTTCTTTTTTAATTATTTGGGGTGGGAGGGAGACCCACCACTTGGAATAAGTTGAGTGAAGTCCTCTTTCACTCTCTCTTCATTATTATTTAATTATATATTTTCAATATTTAAGCTGATGCTATGTGGGGCAGGGGGAAGGAACAACTCCCTCTGTACCACAAACCAGCTGACCCCTCTCATAGTAAAGCCCCTTAGAGGCCCAGTATGCCTGACTCCCCCCCTTTTGCCTTAATCAGTTAAGGACTAATTTAATTTTGTTCTTTCTTGTATTTAATATATTTATTTATTATTATTATTATTATTATTATTATTATTATTATTATTATTATTATTATTATTAATTAAATTAAACATATATGTTCCCTCAATGAAGGGGGGTGTCAACCTGCTGCCCTCCCCACAGGGATTGGGACCCCTGTATGTCATTGTCCTGTATACACCCCCAATTCACTCCCAATCTAATCACTGATAGTCTTCTGTTAAACCTTTTCCTTATTTATTTATTTATTTATTTATTTATTTATTTATTTATTTATTTATTTATTTATTTATTTATTTAAAAACTAAAGAAGAACCCCAATTCCAAACCTGGGGGGAGCCCCAAGTCTGATGCCTGTTGCCGTCCCTTAACTGGGGCTAAACCCCTTGGGGCCGCTGCCCCTATAACTCCCCCTCTCTCCTTGATTACTGTCCAAAGCAAAATAAAAACTATTCCCCCTTGGAGACTTGCACTCCTGGGAGAAGGCTGCCTGCTGCTGCGTCGGAGTGATTCTGCTTTCGGTTTTGCAATGACGCAGCAGCACTTTGAGTCAACTGCGGAGTTGACTGAAAGCACTGCTGCGTCACTGCAAAACCAAAAGCAGAATCGCTCCGACGCAGCAGCAGGCAGCCTTCTCCCAGGAGTGCAAGTCTCCAAAGAGGCCGAATGGGGGAGGAGTGCCTGTTTTAAACCTTCTAGTAAACCTCCCCCCTCCCTTTCCAGATAGCCGGGATGTGAAACCACGTCTCGCGCTATTCTGAGGGAGAAGGCAAAGACACTCCATGCAGCAAAGCTTCTTGCCCGCGGAGCACGCCATTCTGTAGCCTCTAACTCAGACCTAAAATGTCAAAACAGTGAATTACTTGGGATTTTGTTTTTACACTTTACCCTGGCTGTTTGTTATGAAGTAAAGTTGAGTTATTATGTACTACTGTGTCACTACAGTTGTCATTACAAGTGTTACTGTGTCAGTAGGCCATTCTTCTGCACTAGAGTTGGCAAACAGAAATTGAAAAGTAAAAATTGTGGACACAACTCATCCATCTCCAGTAGAAATTTCCATTAAACCTATTGGAGTAATTTCCCAGACATATAAGACACTATTTTTGGACTAGTGTCTGTTGTTGTTGCTTGACTGGCCATACTCTTTGGAGTATTATGGGAGTTGTAGTTCAAATAAATAACTTTTCTCAGCTCTGCCCATCTTCCTCTGTTCTTGGAACAGCTCAAGGTCTGTCTTTTCTCTGTGTAAAAATACTCATGCATAAGTGCTCCCAAGTGGGTTTACCTGGCCACAATGCATAGCAAGGAGTTAAAGAAGTGGTGGCGATTGACCTATTCATGTGTTATGCCTAAAACTATGTACAGGGGGCGGGGGGGGGTCAGGAAGGCACCACATAAGGTTCACCTTGTGTCTTCTCCCCACCAGAAGTCCCTGAATCTTCCAAAATCTGAAGCACAGGCTTTAAGTATGCTCAGCTCAGTGTACTTACAATGCTTGCAGGATCAGTGGCTTTACCTTGTGGCTCTTGAACATACAGTCAAATGCACTTACAACTGCTGCTGTAGAACTTTGTGTTCCTGCTGCTTGATGAAGGTTTCTAGAATTCTGGGTGGGAGAAGTCACATGAGTCGGGTTTGCATGTATCCCACATGCTCACTACCCTTTTAGATTTGTCATAATTCCTGGCATAACATGTAAGTAGGACTAGTTATTAATGAAGACACTTCATCAAAGTCTTTTTTGTGGTTGGAATAGTTTCCTGTACCAGATCCTACCTCCAGAATGAGACCAAGACAACCATGCTCTTTTATCTGGGGAGCTATATTTTGTGCAATTTGTGCAAAATGTTTCCAGCAAGTTTTCCCTCTGTGAAGCTAAGCATACAGTCTGGGGAGACAAAAAAGATCAGGCTAACTGCTTTAAAAATAGAAGCATCCTTTCTCTATTTTTTGTAGTCCATTAAAGAAGGTAGCACTTCCTGTAGTTTTAAATGTTGCACATTTACAGAGATGCACAAATATTAGTTGTGCAAATGCACAAAGAGAAATCATGAGAATTTTATTTTCCACTTTCTCATTTCTCACATGAGAATGAACCAGTTCTAGAATTATATCTCCAGCGTGGCAGCACTCCAGGTGGCCTTTGGAACATCAATAGATTTCTGGTTCAAGGCACTCTTATAATTTCCCACTAAGCCAAGAAAAGGTTATGCATTCTGTGGGTTATTTTGTGGGAGCTGAAAATGAATGTGAACGGAGCTCATTTTAGTATTTTCTCATCCTTCTCTGAACTAAAAACAATGGCCAATGAAATAAAATGAATTGAAATGATTTTATTACAGTCATGTTGTTCTCTGCAAACAGTAGGGTGAGGGCTGCTTGATCATTCCAAGTTGGCAGGATAGCTCATTAGGCTAGTCTTTAGATCAAAATCCCTCTAAATAGAAAATTATAATATCAAGTATAGGCTAGTCTACTTTCATACTTACTGCCCTGTTGTCAATGTGCATTGAATTGTTTTTGTATGAGGAAAAATGTTGCCCTGTGGCTTAGGTAGTATAACTCTGTGAAAAGTAGGCCTCAAATCATTCCAACTGTATTCTGTTAATAATCCCAACTAGACTAGAGCCATTAAATGAATGCGACATGTTACATCATGAAGGGTGCCAGGACTAATTCCTGACTTTTAGCCTGTCTCTGATGCATTAATCAATCAGCCAGAGACAAGGAGATCCAATATATTTGTTTATTTTCAGCTGAAAGCAAGCAAAGAGACGCAACTTCACCCGCCAAAACATGCGGAGAAGAAGCGCCCCTCAGATACCAAGTATACATTTTTATAAGTTTAAATGAGAAGAGGAAGACAAGGGGTGGGGAGAAGGAGGAGACAAGAGAGGAGTTGCGGGTGTCTAGGCAACTGGCAATAATTCATTTTTCCCGGTTCTATGTCAAGCGCCCGGTTTTCTCTAAGGACAAATTCCCAATTTAGGCTAGTTAGTTGCAAGCAACAGAATGCAGGCAGCCTCCCTCCTTTGTCTATTTGTCTACTAAGCAGAAACATTTATGTAGCAAAGCAAGTTACAGAAAGCAAGATGGCTACAGTAAGTCCCATTGATTTGGGTTAACTATTTGCTTGCTTGCTTGATCAGATTTGTATCCTGTCTTTTCCTTAAGGAGCTTCATGGGCTTACATTGCTGTCCTCCCCACCTTGTCTCCACACAGCAACTCCAAGTATATCTGTCTGAGAGAGAATGACTGATGAAAGCTCATGACTTGGTTTAGTTTGAAGTTCACTCCAAGTTTCATTCTGAGTGTTGGCTCAAATTGGGAAATTACATACTTTTCATCCTTTTCTCTGTTAAAAATCACATTTAGATCCTATCTTCACATCCCACTTTTGGAACTTATGAAATTATGCAACTCGTGCTGGAGATGTCAAGCTTTGTAAATTACAAGAAGCAAAACAAGAAATGAAAATAAACTACATATATGGCCACCACTTTATCCCCAGATATGGCCTGTGTGATAAATTGGAAAGAAGGGTGTGTGGTTGGCCCAGGATCAGCCAATGAACTTGTTAGACTGTGGGAATTGGAAGCAGAGGTTGGAATGACAGTACAATAAAAGAAATGCCTACTTTGAGAGAAAAATGTACATACACCACCCCTCTTCAGGCATTCTTAATCAAAACTTTGAGTTTCTTTATGCTGTCTTGTATGGAAAGAAAACACACTCTGATCCAAATTCACTGCTCTTTGTTCAAGTGAAGTGAAAATGCTTGGTCCGCTGGTGAGCCTCTTCGGGATAATGCAAGACATCAAGGTCTCGCAAGAGCAATTCGAGAAGGCAAGGGGAGAGAGAGCATATTTAAAGAAGAGCCCCTCCTACCTTCGGCCTCTTTCTTTCTGACAACGAAGGAAGATAGATGTCCCACAGCCAGGACATCAGGTTCTTCCCACGTCACTCTCCATTTCTTGCTGGCTGTCGACGGGGCGGCGCCCCCCCCCCCCCCCCGGTCTGCTATCGTGCTCCGTCTGTTCCTGGGTGACAGCATGAAGACACTTATTTTACTCTTGTATTTATTTCAATGAGGAGCGATCTGATTTGAGTTGCGGTTGAGGTGTGTGTAAGCCGTTGGGGCCAGGCGGCTGCACCCACTTGCCTGCGCATTGCTCAGTAGATAGGCTTATAAAAATAATAAATAAATAAAGGTATGAAGCAAAACAGGGCTGAAGGGACAGGAGGACAATAGGCTTGGTACAGCTATCGGAAGTATAGTCGGTTTGAAATAGAACGGCATAGGGTGCACACTTGTGCTGCCCCTCCACACCCCCTTCCTTCTATTTAGGAGTTTATAGGTTTGGGTATGGAACTTTGAAGCAAGGTCACAATTGAGTGCTGATCTTCGGAGGAAGCCATATTTTAGTGGTGTTTGTAAATAAGGGTGGGGGAGTGCAGGATATTTTATATTCAGTAAAGGATTCAATTAGTTAGAATTTATATTAGCATATTTCATTACATTTGCTAGTCAGTTCATTAATTATATAAGTATTACTATTATTATTAATTTGATTAATTTCATTGGTCCATACAGAGCGAATTAATAATTAGTAACTGACTAATATTAGACATTATATTAAATATTGGTATAAATTATAAAGACTTTTGAAGCAGAGCAACACAAGGGGCACCGCCTGGTGGCCTGAAGGGTTGATGGGGTTCTTCTAATTTTGGTGTGGCAAGTATCTTCTATACTTAGATATTTATAGATATAATTTTAATGTTGTTGTTTAGTCGTTAACTCGTGTCCAACTCTTCGTGACCCCATGGACCAGAGCACGCCAGGCCCTCCTGTCTTCCACTGCCTCCTGGAGTTGGGTCAAATTCATGTTGGTAGCTTCAGTGACACTGTCCAACCACCTCGTCCTCTGTCGTCCCCTTCTCCTCTTATTTATTTATTTTATTTATTTCTTACATTTTTATCCCACCCATCTAGTCGTTTTGACTACTCTGGGCGGCCTTCACTCTTGCCTTCACACTTTCCCAACATCAGGGTCTTTTCCAGGGAGTCTTCTCTTCTCATGAGATGGCCAAAGTATTGGAGCCTCAGCTTCAGGATCTGTCCTTCCAGTGAGCACTCAGGGTTGATTTTCTTCAGAATGGATAGGTTTGTTCTCTTTGCAATCCAGGGGACTCTCAAGAGTCTCCTCCAGCACCACAATTCAAAAGCATCAATTCTTCGGCGGTCAGCCTTCTTTATGGTCCAGCTCTCACTTCCATACATCGCTACTGGAAAAACCATAGCTTTGACTATGCGGACCTTTGTCGGCAAGGTGATGTCTCTGCTTTTTAAGATGCTGTCTAGGTTTGTCATCGCTTTCCTCTCAAGAAGCAGGCGTCTTTTAATTTCATGGCTGCTGTCACCATCTGCAGTGATCATGGAGCCCAAGAAGGTAAAATCTGTCACTGCCTCCATATCTTCCCCTTCTATTTGCCAGGAGGTGATGGGACCAGTGGCCATGATCTTAGTTTTTTTGATGTTGAGCTTCAGACCATATTTTGCGCTCTCCTCTTTCACCCTCATTAAGAGGTTCTTTAATTCCTCCTCACTTTCTGCCATCAGAGTGGCATCTGCATATCGGAGGTTGTTGATATTTCTTCCGGCAATCTTAATTCCGGTTTGGGATTCATCCAGTCCTGCCTTTCGCATGATGTATTCTGCATATAAGTTAAATAAGCAGGGAGACAATATACAGCCTTGTCGTACTCCTTTCCCAATTTTGAACCAATCAGTTGTTCCATATCCAGTTCTAACTGTTGCTTCCTGTCCCACATAGAGATTTCTCAGGAGATAGATAAGGTGGTCAGGCACTCCCATTTCTTTAAGGACTTGCCATAGTTTGTTGTGGTTGACACAGTCAAAGGCTTTTGCGTAGTCAATGAAGCAGAAGTAGATGTTTTTCTGGAACTCTCTGGCTTTCTCCATATATAATTTGTATGTATATATAATAGATAAATAAATAAAATAAATAAATAAATAAATAAATATTATATCCATATTTCTATATATAGTTAGATACAGAGTGAGGCTAGTTGAGTAATACATAATTGGTGGAGAAGTGTGCGGCTGTAGAGACTAGTGGTTAGCTTTAAAAGGAGTGGGGTTCAGAGGGGGGATGTCCTATGGGAGAGGCCAAGGTAATAAAGGGAAATATCCCATGAAGAAGCATGTGGCTCCTCAAGTTTCCCCTCCGCCATCATCTTCGGATGAGGAGGAGTGGCCCATATGGCAGCAGCTCCAGAATAAAATAGCAGCATTAGAGGCCGAGAAAACAGCTCATGACACCACGCCACTCAGTGTGCCACAACCTCGCCATTCAGCCAGGGATGCCAAGGGGCACAGGAAGGCTAACCTTAAGGCTCTCACAGAGGATTTATTGTCTCGTTTTTCAGCATTAGAGGAGGATCGTGCAGCATCAAAAACATCGAGGAAGGGAGCGGATGCTTCAGCCGCTACTCTTATATGCGGAAGCGAGGAGGAGGAGCAGGTAGTGGGTCAAGCAGAAAGGGATGGTCAGCTGCTTGGAGGCAGAGCCGGGAGAACGATGGGGAGGAAACCACTTGCGTGGAGGATCTCGAACAAACTACCTCAGATGGGGCACATGAGTTTTAGGCAGGACACAACACATTCACAACATTCCCAGCTTGGCCCTGGCCAGGCAGCGGTCAGTTCACTCTGCCAATACACACACCACTGGGCACGCCAGGTCCAGGGGCTACAAGTACACCATGGCCGAGTGCAAGCCCATCGTTAGGTACTTGGGCCTCACCACATTCACAGGCTTCCTTTCCAACAGTCTTAGGCCCAACTGCAGGCGTAGGTGTCTGGCCATATCCGTCTGTCCCGGACACGGGCTATAGCACAGTTCCCTTGAAGGCTTTGCCTTCAGGGACCATGCTATGCCTTTGGGAGACCACCTTAACCTGGAAACAAAGGGAAAAATCTGAGAGGGAAACTATGTGGACCTCTTTCAGCTCCTCAATAGAGAAGTAGATAAGAAGGACACAGATAAGGAAGATGATTAGAAGAAGGAAAGACGCAAGAGGTGCAGGCCAGATAGGACCTGGGCTAACTTGTTACCAGGTTTCTTGATCTATGCTGGGGTACTCGTGAGAGCTCAGCCTTGGAGGGCCCAGGCGTTGTTCCAGTATTTGGATTTGATTTACAGGGAATACGTGGATTTCGAAGGGCAGGCGTGGTTGATCTAGGGTGAACTGTTCCATTTGCGGAGTGCGATTCATCCAAATTTGCGGTGGGACGAGCCGTTGCCAGGCCTTTGATTACAAATTATGACACTGGCCAGGCCAAACCCTGGAGATAGGTTCGACAGTGGTCATCTTATCCGTAAACCAGGACCGAATGTGAGCTCCCATGCTGGCACGGGGCAAGTGGTTCAGCCCCACTTGCTCTGCTGGGATTATAACGCCAAGAGCACGTGCTCGCGTAAGGGATGTCCGGCATGAGTGCTCGGTCTGCGGGGGCCAGCACCCCAGTACCTAATGTTTTAGAGCCAGGGCTCAAAGAAGAGCCAATAAGGACTCCAGAGGTAACATAAAGGCGAACGGGGCAGGGCGTCCCCTTAGCAATGGGCCCCAGCCCAATTCAGGTTGAAGTATTGGAGAATTGGTTGCTGGACTATTTACAGCATACAGACGCACAGTATTTATTGGAAGATTTGCGGTTTGGTTTTAGAATACCAGCTTTAGGTGAGCACAAGGCGTTCTTTGCCAAAAATTTAAAGACAGTGAATGGCACGGAAAACATAGTTTAGGATAAAATTGGAAAAGAAGTATTAGGAGATAGGGTTTTGGGACCTTATAAGTATTCCCCATTGGAGACCCTTCAGGTATTGCCCTTGGGTGTGGTACCCAAGAAAAATAAGGGAGAATATAGGCTCATTCACTATTTGTCTTACCCAGAAGGGGAGTCAAGGCACGATGCCGTTCCGCAGGAGCTTTGCAATGTGCACTACACCTCCTTGATGAGGCAACACGTATGGTCCTTAGATGTGGAATTGGGGCGGAGCTTGCGAAATGCGACAGTCATCAGCATTTCGTATTCCTCCAGTCCATCCATTAGACTTTGACCTTTTGGGGCCTTTTAATTTCAAGGCTCTTATTATATTTATAGGGCCTTGCCTGTGAGCTGTTCTGTTTCCTGCGCTGCATTTGAGCGGTTCAGTTTATTTTGGAATGGAAGCTCAGGAGTGGGATGGGTTATAAGAACACTGCCCATTGTTTGGAGGACTATCTTTTGTGGTGAACGCAACACTGGTTGCTGCTGAATTATATTGGAAACCTTCCTAACAATGGCGCAGGAGTTGGGGTTGCCATTAGCTGGGGAAGAAACAGTAGGGCCAGCTGCAGCACTTACTTTCGAGGGAATTGAATTAGACACTAGGCAACAAGCCTCCAGGTTGCCAGGGGACAAACCTGAGACCCTTAGGTCTCGGAATTGTCTACTCAGGGAAAGCAGGAAAGTATCTTTGAAAGAACTGCACGAAGTCGTAGGTCACCTAAAATTTTTTGACTGTAGGGTAATTGCTCCAGGCTGAGCAATTCTGCGTAGATTGTGTGATGCGATGAGAGGTCTGTGTCACCCCCCTTTTTCATCAAACCTGGGTTACAAAGGGCATGCGTCAAGAACTACAAGTTTTGAGTCAGTTCCTTTCTGAGATCAGCTTAGCTGATGCACTATCAGGCCAACAGATTGATCAGGATTAGGGAGTTAGTTGCAGGAGCCCAGGAATTCCCAGAGGCTCTTCCCACAGAGGTTTGGCAAATCCGCAGGTTGATGCAGAGAGCGTGATAGGTTTGTGCCCTGACCCGAGGATGCTAAATAAGTATTCATCAGCGAACATAAGATTTCGGGTGTTTAGAAATCTAATGGGCTGGGAACTGACTTGGCCGCTCCGGTGAAGCACTTGTAACAGTTTATAGTTTATTCACATATGAAGGAACTGTTGATGGGATCCATAAGAGGCAGGTTGTAAACAATTGCTTTTTAGGCCCCGACTTAGGGATATCAGGGTCATACCTCTTACTTGGGCATTGGGAAGCCATTTGCAGGCTGGAGTAAAGAAAGGAGTCGGGTCTAGGATACCAATGGCAAGCCATAGATAGTCTTGTAAAATCGACTATCTATGGCTTGCCATCTGTAGGGATGGGTACAAGGCAGCATTATTGAGAGCTGCATCACTGTTAACATAAGTTGATGCATTAAGATCTCGTGAACTGGTAACTACAGGAAAGAGTGACTTGACCAAGGTAGCAATACAATGGCAACATGCTAGGCGAGAGGATACTATGGTCAGGTTGCACATTTACCGATCCAAGGTGACCAGCAAGGTGGAGGTGGCTATCTTACTCCAGCACCATGTTCTATAGTGGGGCTATGCCCGGCACGAGCGGGAAGTGCATATTTGGAAGTCAAGGGGCATTGACAGGATTGCTTCCTTGTGCACTAAGACATTCTTCTTTAACAGAGTATCAGTTATGGAAGATCATAGACATGGCACTGCATTAGGTTGGAATTTCAGGGTTGAAGGTTTGGTGCACATTCTGCTAGAATGGGTGCTGTTTCAACTGCAGTCACCCTAGTCTACTATTAAGACGATATTTAAATGCTTGGAAGGTGGTCATTCAATAGCTTATTGTGAATATGTCAGAACATTCCCTCATGTCTGGTCAGGTGCCTGGTTCCTTCTGTCGTTGCAGGTTCGGTAGTGTTGGCGAGGTGGCTACACGTCATGGTGATTAGCAGCATTTGGCTTGCAGCTCCCAATTGTGTTTAATACACTTAGGATGTAATGGTCGGGCCTGTACAGTTGAACGGCCTGATCTTGATGTACTACGTGACCTCAGACGGCTAAGGGCAAATGACCCTGTGATGGGCATTATATGGTCCACGACCATCCCGAGGCTTGTGTGGAGAACAGAATGCTGAGTTCAGTGAGTTAACACTGCATGGGGGAGTGTTAACAGAGAAGGACGCAGAGCTGGATGTAACGGCCATGAATCGGTGATTGGTCACCAAGAGATCCGCGTGGTTTGGCCCGAGCTCTTTTGGACTGCCCAGCATGTTAACACTGCATGGAAGTGTTGACAGTGAAGTGTATTGGGCATCGCTCAATGGCCTTGGATTGGTGAATGGTCACCAGAATCCGCATGGAGAGGCCTGAGCTGTGCTGGCATGGCCAGTGGGTTAACACTGCGTGGAGGAGTGTTAACAGTGAAGTGTACCATGCACTGTGCAATGACTGGATCGGTGAATCATCACCAAGAAACTAGTGTGGCTCGACCGGAGTTCTGTAGCATGATGGAGTGCACCTCTCAGGTAGAGGTTTGGATCTATATATTAAGGACACCGGGAGATCCGCACTAACAGGCCTGAGCTCTTTCAGCCAGAAGGAGTACACCTCTCCGAAAGAGGCTTGGAGATATTTTTGGCAGACCTCAGGGGGGGGCTGCTTTTGGAGCTCGAGAGGCTCGATGGAGGGCATAGGCCTTAAGTGTAGCTTGCCCTTATGCCGTGGCGGGTAGTACAGATAAAGCAGGTTTCGGTGAGTCCCCTCACAACCACAGGTAATGTATTGCTCATCTGATCTCCCAGCGCTGCAGATCGTGTGATTACAGTGCTTGGGAGAGAAGATCCGCTGGAGCTGCTCCCAGACCAGCAGTCAACAATGAGGAGGGGACTTGAGGTCCGGGGGTGGTCAAATTTGGGCCGGGCTGGGTTCTCGCTGTCTTCACAACTGTGAGATCTTGGGGCTTGGGACTCGCCCATAGTTTGGTTAGGGGTCCGTTGAGACCCCTCTGCAGAACCTGATTCCGCACTACAGCAGGACCCCCCCTTTTTCATTGAGGATAAATTGAATATTTAATAAAGTGTGGCCCATGTTTATTCCATAACAGTTGTCTCACGTCTTTATTCCGGGGTAAGGGGCTAATGGGTGGGTGGGGGCTCCATGTTTTAAAGTGTATAGAACCCACAGTGTTGAAGGAGGTGTGCTAGGCCTTCATCCTGCTTTATCTCTTTAATCATGGAACCTTGAGTGTCTAAAGAGAAGGAAATGTTATACCCAACAGCCTTTCCAAATGACCAGAACCTTCATGAGGGTGGTTAGTTGATATGAAGAGGCTTCTCGAGAACATCAGTCTGCTCCTTTCAGGCAGTTCTATTTCAGTGATTAAGGGAAGGTGGCAGGGCTAGCACACTCCAATATATGTGTGCTGCAAGTGCTTTAAAGCAGAATTGAGTGGGGCTAGGGCTGGATATTATCCTGTTGGTTAAACACAGGTTTAGAGAGAGTATGGCTCAATAAGAAGCTGACGACATATACCAAGATCCAGGTCTATAGAGCCTGTGTCCTGAGCACACTCCTGTACTGCAGTGAGTCCTGGACCCTTTGTGCATGGCAGGAGAGGAAGCTGAACACGTTCCATATGCGTTGTCTCCGACGGATTTTTGGTATCACCTGGCAGGACAAAGTTCCAAATAGAGTAGTCCTAGATCGAGCTGGAATTTTTAGCATGTATACATTACTGAAACAGCGACGTCTACGTTGGCTTGGGCATGTCGTGAGAATGGCTGATGGTCGGATTCCAAAAGATCTCCTGTATGGAGAATTAGTGCAGGGAAATCGCCCCAGAGGGAGACCACAGCTGCGAGACAAGGATATCTGCAAGCGGGATCTGAAGGCCTTAGGAATGGACCTCAACAGATGGGAAACCCTGACATCTGAGCGTTCAGCCTGGAGGCAGGCGGTGCAGCATGGCCTCTCCCAATTTGAAGAGACCCTTGTCCAGCATGCCGAGGCAAAGAGGCAGTCCCGAAAGCAGCAAAATCAGGGAGCTGGACAGGGGACAGATCGTATTTGTCTTCAGTGTGGAAGGGATTGTCACTCTCGAATTGGCCTTCACAGCCACACTAGACGCTGTTCCAAGTCCTCCATACAGAGCACGTTACCATAGTCTCTCGAGACTGAAGGATACCTAAAAAACACAGGTTACAGTGAAGAATGCCCGAATAGGGCAACACTCATGGTTTAAAGCTGAGCCAGTTCATTTTGAAAATGAATAAGATTTTATGCTTACCTTTATTGGCCTCTCTTCCAGATGCTTGCCTCTTTTGACAACAGGATGGAGGGGCTGGAGGCTGCTGATCTTTATGGGCCCTTCTGCTTCAGTTGCCTTTAAAAGGTAGCTATAGATCCGTCTGCCCTGAAATTGGTATTTTGTCTAAGGGTAATGGTAAGCTTTCTAGCACTAGTCATTGCATGGATGAAGTTGTTTCATCTTATGTTCAAAATAAAAATTCATTTTATGGAGGGGAAGCAGCCTGGATAAGCCATCATTCTAGTATAAACACAAAAGCTGTAACCTGTAGAGAAGACAATTGTAAAACTCACCTAAGAGCGGGAATGCTAAATGGCTCTTTGTTTACCTTGAAATGGAATCCATTTGAAATACATGCTATTACTGGTCACAGGAACGGGAGCTTGCAAAATGGTGAGGCTGAATCTCTTTGCACCATAAATGGTCTATTTTTCTACTAGGCAGGAGCTAAGTGAAAGAGAAACTATCTATTTTTCTCCAAACTTAAAATCAAAAGTGCCCTCTTGGTTAGGTTTCAGAAGGAAGCATCTATCTAAAACAGCAATCACACTGCCAACGACTTCTAAGATGACAGACACTTTTCCTATTCTTGCCTTCTTTTTTAGCTTGCAAACAAAAGTTCTGTTCAGCCAGAAACATCTATGTGTTCATGATCAGATGGAGGAAGAGTTTGGGGCTGCACCTAGAGGCTGTCCCTAATGATGGATGGATCAGTCTGTTTCTCCCCTATGTCAGTCATACAAGACTATTTCATCAGGAAAAAAAAATCCATAGGCCATTTCTGATAACAGGGAGCAGTCTGAACAAAACAATACAATTTTCAAGTGGGTTTTTGAATCTGAACTATATCTGGCAAAATGGTTGTAGATAGTATGGACTTGCTCTGTGCCAAGTTTGAAGAAGATTACACAAGTTCTTTTAAAGAGATAATGTCTGAATTTTTTTAAAAAATAAAACACCTTCCCACCCCTCCTGTTTTTTAATTTTGTGCACAACAGCAAATGCTTATGCTAGTGACTTAGTTTCCAGCAATTCCCCACAAAACTCTATGCTGGTGGAGGTTAGCTGTCTTAAATATGTAGTAGGATTCCACCCTATTTACATATTACACATTTTCACATTGCCTTTTGACATGGCCCATACAGCCCACAATGTGCCATGTAAATCGGGGCATTACATTAAAAAAATGAGTCAAAGACCACATTACAAAACATGGAGCTAGGCACCATCTGAGGGGACAGCTTGACTGAAAGCCACAGGCAATGGGGACGAGGATGGTTCATTTGCAAATGCACATTAAATGAATTCTTCAAGCAGTCTACTGCTTTGCTTTTGTGTCCCCTTTCAGTCTCTTCTCTTCCACAACAGTCCATGCACAGAGGCATGTTTGAAGATCTAATCACATATGCAGCAAACTGTGTTTTACTAGCCTTTTTTAGTGCAGAGACAGCAGTGACTGGGACCAGTGGAGGATTTGGGGGCAGGACCAGCAGGGCTCACCCCATTTTCTTTCTCCCTAGTCTTAAGATTATGTGGTGCAGGAGTTGGAATCTTGTGCCCCTGGCCCCCAGATGCTGTTGGACTCCAGTTTCTGTCAATCACCAACAATGTCAGTGACAAGGGATGCTGGAAGCTGTAGTCTTGCAACACCTGGAGGGCCACAGGTTATCCAGCACTGATGTAGAGGATAATTTGTAAACAGGTCTGTACTTATGAAGAAGTAGCACATGATAGAGTTAAGAGTGTTGTTGGCAAATTCATATAGAGGCTACCTGTCACCATCTGTTTAAAGTTACATGCACTTTCTAAGACTGAGGTTTGTTCATTGATTGGACATGTTGAAATTCACTTCCAGGAAACAGCCCAGAACTGGACTGCAAAAGCACAGAAATAACATTGTTCTTGTTGGGGAGGTTTTAACCCTGAACAGCAAATTTCCAAGGAAAGTCAATCTGCTTTCAACCCTGTTGATATGCTGTGTGGTCCCCATTCTCCTAAGTTCAGGTGTGAAACAGAAAAAAGATTATGTTGCTTGCCTCCTGGTCCACTATTGGCATGGGGAATCTGATGCCCAAATACTGCATCTGCTGCTTGGGCACAATGGGGGCAGCCATCTTGCCCAGAGGTTCAAAACATTACTTGTAGTCTAAAAAAGTAACTTTTTCACATGCAGTGCTGAACTGTTCTGAGGAATGGTGTGCCTATGTCATGCTCACATCATTTTTAATATAGAACCAATATCTGTGGGAAAACCCTGTTCAAGGTTGTTAGCTGTTATCTGTTTTCAGTGATGAGCAAACTCTCCTGGCAGAGTAGCAGCAGCTCCCAGCGTGCAGGGTGACCTCTCATTCTGCCTTTTCCCTTAGAGTTAGGGCATAGGTTCAAAGACTTTCTCCGGCCAATCCTAGTGGCGATTAGGTAACCAGTATCCTATCTGAATTCTTTCAACATTCTGTGTAACCCTTGCTAAATTAATAAAAAGAGTTCTCAAGGCGTGGCTTTTAAGCTCCGCTGGCTCGGACATCTGTGGTCGACTTCTTTGCAACCTCTCTAAAGCTAATTGCCTTCCTATTGTTCTGTGATCACCCCCATCATTAGTTTTCCTTTTGCTCCATGATCACCTACAAATATCAACCCAAAACTTCCCAGATATCAGCCTCCTGAACAGTGGACAAAGGCTACAGACAAAATATTTTTGAGATTTTTTCACAAATCACCTCCATAATGTCTATGATGTTGTATCATAATGAAGTGGGGATGTCTATATTTCTGTGGCCCAGAAATATCACCACAACAAAAACCTCAACCATCAAAGGGTTCCTTCCCACACTGAAGTCTGCTCACATAGGAAAGAAGGGAGGGAGGGAGAGATTAAAACATTTTTATTTTACTCATATTTTACACAATTAGAGGTTACATGAAGCAAGGGTTTCTATTACTTTTCCCCCTTAGTTGTTGTTGTGTTTTTTAATTATTTCATACAGCTCAGAAAATATTGCTTTCCATGCAGTGATGTTTTCTTCTGAAATATTTATTTCAATAAAGTTGGTTCTATTATCTCTCCTTTGCTGATTTCACCGGGACGTTTTCTCTGTGACTTTCCTGCAGTATAATTGAATCTATCAGGCATGCACAGATGCACAGACACACATATACACAGAGAGAGCCACCCTGACCCTGTTCACAATAATGTGAATATTAAATCCATTTATTTCACTGATAGTTATTTGCAAGGAACTGAGCAAAGAACTAAATTATCCCAGCCTAATCCCAAGACTAGGATGAAACATTTCACCAGAACATTCTCAACGGGGGCCATATGCCCCCCTGGGGGGCCCTGGCACATTTGAAGGAGGCCACCAACTGGAAACAGCACAGCACCTATTAAGGTTCATTATGTGACTTATACAATCCTGATTTGGCCTATATTTCTTTCATATTGTGTTTACGGCCATGGCCCAAAACAGGTTGAGAATAGCTGCTTTAGAACATGAACGGGAACCATTGTAGGACTTGTTCCAGGACATACCAGGATCTTCCCTATCAGCACCACAAAATTTTTTAAAATTAAATGAAATTGAACATCACTGGACATCACTGGTTTTATATGATAAGCCTCCAAGAGTAGTAGCTTTCTTTTGTTTCTTTTGCTAAATTGAGAAAGAAGAACAGTAGAGATCACAGAAATGGGTGGAGGTTCACATATGACACATGAATCACATGTTTACCCTCCTGCCAGGAGAGCATGGGAAGTACACTGTTGTAATCTTTGGTGAAGAATTTAGCTTCCTGGGAGTCTAATCTTTTAATCAATCACAGGTTTCACAGTTGTGAAGGCAATGTCTGACATTTGTAAAAAATTCGTTGTGGTGTTTTGGATTCTTTTATATGTGCTGAAATAAAGGTAGATAGCACTATTTTGTCATTTTAATAAGTTGTTCTCAAATAGCAGAACTGGAGCTGATTGGAAGAGAAGGGATATTTTGGCACAGTGTGATTGGGTTCTTTCTTGGTTGGAGGCGGGTCTTTCCTTTCCGCGGGAAGAACAGATGGAGACGAAGATAACGGTATAAACATGGCTTCTTTATTCTTCTTAACTTCAGAATTATCAACATAAAAAGGGTCTAACAAACTCAACTTTGGCTGTAACTTGTAATTCTTAACATTCGTTTCATTCCCATTCTTTACTCCCTTCATTCCCCCTTCATCCCATGGGGACTTTGATTGGTTTGATTCCATGTTGGGAAACTCAAGGCTGCACAAATCATCCCGCAACAAGGATGTTTCACGTAGTTCCCCTCCAGATATGGTAGGTAACTGGTGGTACCAACGTAAGTTACCTTCTTCCCTATATCTTGGGAACGGGGGTACCGCCACCATACTCCATCCTGTCTTCAACTTAGGCTTATCTTTCTCCACCGAGCTTGTGGGATTTGGCAATAAACCCCCTCCAGTTCTGAGGTTCGGGAACTCGCGAACTAGCTCAACAGGTCCATACCTTTGCAGTCCTTTTTCCTCCGTCTGAGTACTTTTGTCCTCTCTCTCTACCTCATATCTCCTCTCTCCTTTTCCTTCTTCCTCCTCTTTTATATTCTCGTCCCATCTCATCAAATCTAACTCCTCCCCTTTTCTGGCTTGTCTACTCTCTGCCAGGAATATCTCTACTGCTTTATTCCTCCCCACTTCTTCTTCCACTAACTGGATCAACTCTCCTACTGCACAGTCACTAACCCTTGTCTGTTTTCCTCGGAGGACGGCACACTAAGCTGGCCTCCTTCACACACAGGATTCATTCACCTGCTCTGTGCCAGAATTCTGGTCTTGCTCTATCACAGATAATGTCTAACTGCAATTTGATAAGTGAGGGGCTTGCTTCTGGTGCCCCTTGCAGGCTGTCCACACTTGCCTTGTGCCTCCTAGAGGGGAAATACTGCAGCTTCCAGGTCCCAAGAGGACACTGACATGAGAAAACAGGCTGCAGATAGATAAGAGGAAGAGGGGGATGATGTGATCCACCAGGGTGAAGCGGCAGTGGCTGGGACCTGGAAAGAAGAGTGGGGGATAAAAGAGGGGGAAGAGGAAGAAGAAGGAGACTCCTACACAGATGACTCAATGGGATCTGAAGGTGGGGAAAAAAACTAAGGAAGAGCTGGACCGCACCTTTTGTGCCACTGGGGATGTGGACTGTTTGTACATACATAACCCCTTGACAGGGGTCTGGACGGAGGTCCCAGTGGTCAAAGGGAGAGAACATGGTGGAGGAGACCCCATTTTAAAACATTGAAACATGCTGTCAGGAGGTCACCGCTAGCACCCTAGATGGGCCATCTGAGGCCATATTTCCTGGCCCCTAGTAGGCATGCAGGAGGATAGCCAGCTGCCAGTGAAGGAGCTGGATGATAACAGCCATCTTTGAGGGGGTAAGGCAGAGGATAAAGGAGGAAGACCAGGAGGATTCAAGGTCTTCCTTCAGGGAAATGGAGGGAGAAATGGAGACTTTGGATGAGGAATAGATAGAGGTCATTGAGGCTTGCAATCCCCCATTCTGTGCTGTGTACTGAGGTGGAGAGTGTCTGGGAAGAGGACACCTTGGCTGAAGTCCTATTGGCTAAAGGAAGGGACTGTGGTTGAGAGATCTCAGGGCCTGGACTCCAGGAGCCTATTGCAATTCTGATACAACCCTGGTACCCTGGTGCCCATGTCATCCAACAGGAGCACTGGTGCCCACTCCAACCCAGCTGCAGCACTGACAACAAAATTGCCAGTGCAAGAGCAGAGGAAGTTCCAGGAGGAGTGGAGGACTGGGCATCAGTAACCCTTGCCTGGCTTTACTGGCCATCCTTGGAAGGGCTTTGACCAAGTCCAGGACTCATTCTTTCCTTCCACTTTCAGAGACTAGGATTCTAAGGGCACCCTCTGGCTTTAACAGGGCACCCCCTTGAAAGAACGTTCTCTGGGAGAGTTAGTGCAGGGAAGTCCTGCAAGCCATTAAGGACATTGTTCCTTGGTTGCAATAAATTCAGTTCTTGGTCATTCTTACAATCTGGAGCCCATGAATTAACCACCACAGGCACCACCAGAGGAGGGTCTTGCAGCGCTCCCACAATAATGCATATATATATATATATGTAGATCTTATGTATGGTCAAGTCACTTCAAAATTATGGCAACCCCACCATGTTTTCTGAGGAATGTGAGATGTTTAAGAAATGGTTCATTATTGTCATCCCCTCATGACTTTCTATGGCCAACTACAAATTTGAACTCAGGTCTACTGAGTCCTAGTCTGACACTCTATCCAGTACACCATGCTGTCACGTGCATACATGCATACACTCTGCTTTATGTATGTTCTTTTTATTGAACAAGCAATCAAATGTAATGTATCTAGATATTTGAACAAAGCAAGCAAAGTACAGAAACCATATTATTGCACACACACACACACATTTGCACTTGGGAAGTATAATACTAGAATAATAATCTAGAACAATGTGTTTGTTAATTCCAAGCATTCCTGAGAAATGTGATTTCATTTAACAAAATATGAGAAAACTCAGTAGGCTATTTCGTGTGAATACGAATTTAACCTTGGTAACTTCCTCAATTTTTGTTAACTAGTTAGTAATGAAATTAACTACTGTGCTTTCCTAATTGGTTCCACATTGACTAATGTTGGGTTATATGAACTGATTATAATTCATAACAATAATGTTTCTTAGATCACCAAATCTGTGTTAGAGTGTGCTACTTTATATGTGATTAGGGTATGTCACTAGAGGGATGTAATCCTTTTAGTTGATTAATTTAGCAGTACTGCCAAGGCCAACTGTACCATTAGACAGAGTGAGGCGATGCCTCAAGCAGTATATGTTGAGGCACTTGGAGTGAATAGAGCTGTATGCACCATATAAGCTGCTCTGTGTATCTTAAACTATGCAGATATAATTGCATATAGTCAAGGAAGCTGTCCTTTGTCTGAATTGCAATACGGTTCAGTTTATCAGCTTCCGTATATGAAATCAGGCAGTAGACAAGGTGTCCCTTGCCTCAGGCAATATATATATATTGCCTGAGGCAAGGGACACCTTGTCTACTGCCTGATTTCATATACAGAAGCTGATATATATTATTGCCTGGTCCTGAGTGTTGCTGCAGTCAGTGGAACTGATTTATCTGAGGGTTTAAAAAACAACAAACCAACAATAAGATGAAGGGATGATGACAACAACAATAATAACAACACTACACTTTGGCTTGGTAACATCCAAAGAAGAAGTTTACACTCCAGATGCCATGATTCCTTTTTGATTTTCTATTCATGATACAGAAACCATTACAGTACATTATTCTGGAAATATTAGGCAGTATCAGTCAAGAGGAAGGAGTATCTCTCCCATAACAGCACTGCCCATTGTGGGAACCGGGTAAACATAAGACCCTCCCATATTGCCTAGATTGTAGGTAGGAAAGCTGGTACTCTCCAGATGTTTTATACCTAGACTCCCAGAAAACTCAATCAGTGTGGCAAATGTTCAGGGATTATAGGAATCAGAGTCCAAACCATTTGGAGGACTTTGGGTTGCTTACCCTTTACTTAACTCTTTGGATTCAATAGGCACAGCTCCTGTAGCATGAATGAAAAGTCAGAGGAAGCTTAAAATGAAGACTAAAGAGAAGAATCAAGGAAGAAGGGCTCTAATAAACTGGATCAACTGAATACTTTACTAGTCCTGCTCTGCATTTCTCACTCACTGCTTTCTCAGCTTCTTTTCTTCTATATGTGTTGCTGTTGGATCAATATCATACTTCAAGTGGTTTATAATTTCATGAGCAATATAAGCTGCTTTGAAACCTGTGAGTTTGTTTATGGTTACACAAGTATAGGATTGATAGATCAAACTGCCTTTTCTTAAGGAAATTCTGAAATTAATAATTTTCTCCATGCTTTTTAAATAAATAGCTTAACTGCAGCAGAGTTGGACATGACTTTATCTTTTCACTAAGCTTCCTGGACTGAAGTCATGATGTAACCCAGGAATAAATATTGTTCACGTAGCCAAGAAAAATTACTTTTGTCAGGAAGATGGGTGCATACATAACAAAAACAAAATAAGGAGTTGTTGTGCCAGGACAATTGATTAGCTCCTCACTACCATAGGTGATTCTGAATATAACATTATATGTCAGTGGGCAAGATCCAAAGAATCTCCAATGAATGCACATATGCACATGCCTTCTTCCTTCATCTATGGCTCTTCTAGTTTTAGAAACACAACCCTGAAAATCTCAAGAGTAAATCTTGTCCCACATGGCGCAATGACTGGTAGTGCTATCTGTTAACCATGGGATCCTTTAGCATCCTTACTATAGCACATGAAAGTTTCCTGTACCCTGCTGGATTGCAGCATATAGTTGGGACAAGATCTAAAGTATCTCTTTTACATATCTAACCCTTTAAACAAGTAAGCTACCTGCCTTGCTTCCTGGATATAGGAGACAGGCACCACTTTAGCTAGGATCAAAGGCATTTTCTGTCAGGTAAACACATAAAAAGTTTAGGGGCAGGTTAATTCACATTATGTGGGCCATGTATCCATGAGCTAGACACATATTTTGGGGAGTCAGTATCACCAGTTACCCACACAGCAGGCAACACTGGGCATTGACCTCTCACAGTTAGTGCTGCCTCTCAAACCACTGCTGGAAGCACTGAGCACATAATTGTCTTTACTAATAATGATGATGATGTGCCATCAAGTTGATTTCTACTTATGGTGATCCTTGCCAAGGTTTCTTAGGTATAAAGAACTCAAAGTGGTTTACCTATCTCTTCTTCTGGAGGCACTCTGTGTATCTTGCCCAGATCTACACGGGCTGGCTCTTCTCTCTGGAGACACAGTGGGGAATTGAACTCCCAACCCCTAGCAGCCAAGTCTTCAAAATGACTAAACTATCCAGCCAGCTTTGCCTTTGCTATCACATCATAACACACAATGAGAATAACAGAACAGATTCTGATAAGTTCCTTTTATGTCTTTCCCAAAGCACCATGACAGAGAGTTTTAAAAGTGGTGGTGGTGGAGGGGAGAGATTCCCAGTAAAATTATTTTCAGGATAGATGCTTGTGCTGTCAGTCACACAATGACTTCTCCTTCCTTCCCTATGTTATATTTTCTTTGCATTGACATTGCTGGGAAGGGCATTGTTTCAAATTTTTGTATGACTTCCATGTTCTTCTGAATCTCCGAATAAGCCTGAAGCTTTGAGAGCACCCATTTTGCTATGAACAAATCCCACCTTTCTCTAAAATGGCCCAGTTCCATTCTGAATTTAGTATTTGTCCAAAATGGAAGTATGCCTCTACGTATTAATATTAATCAATAGTTTTCTTTCTCTGGAAGAGATGAGGACTTGCTGTGTTATTTCTCACAATGCTTGCAATGACAGCTAAACAGCCCACCGCAGACACTTCTTTCATCTGCCCTTTAAAATACTACCAGACAAAACGATCATTTGGACATTTTAAAAACATTTTACAAATCAAGCCCAAATCAGCCATGATTAGATAATGACTACCCGTGGTAACCTAAGCTGGATATTAGCTGTGAGATATGAAGCAGTTCTTTTCAGACAGCATATGAGTGTTTCTTGGCCAAAGAAATGAAGAGCGGGCAATCTATGTAGCATTGGGGTTGTTTGAGAAGAGGCTGGGAATATTGTATTCCTCACGCCATTGTTGGCTATGCTGTTCATTCGAAGTGAGGGAAATAATGTGATTGAAAAGACAAGGGCACAAATGCAGTTCAGGTACTGTGAGGCTTGGTGCTGTCATTTTTCCTTTTAAAAAAATGTTTAGATGCCCTCAAGCTAAGCATCTATAGAGTAAAATAGTTCATGACAAAATGTGCTTGTGAATTTTAACTACAGCTACGGGGTTGGCATGCCTGACCTTTCCTCTGTACGACAGAATTTTGTCGTCTTATTCGCTTAGATAAATGTTTGGTAAAATGATACAAAATAATAATATCCTTCCTGATGCTAAAAGAAAGGCTATTAAAGGTCATAGTTTTCACACATCTCCTTTGGGGGAATCCCTTGTAGTTGTGTCCACAATCCCATATTATTAAAACAATTCCTCCAATTTTAATGTATGGCTCCATGTCTGTATGAGAGCCATTTATTCCCAGGTCTTGTTCCTGCTTTGAAGTGTTTGCCTCATTTGTCAAAGACCCAGCTGGTTTGCTCCAGTCAGGCCCATATTGCTTTGCTTCCCTCATCCACTCTGCCACAATGCAAGAAGGTACTTACTTTGACCCATCCTTCATGTCATACAAGGTTTTGCCAATATTTTATGAGCCTTGCCTACAGGTAGAAAAATCTTGAAAGCCTTAGAGAACTTTTCCAAAACTAGAGATGGGCAAAATTGTACCATGGCCATCATGGCTGAAGTATTTTTGAAGGTATAGTCCCAAAACATGATGTCCTGTCTCTGGAGAAGCTTGCATGATGCCTCTCCCATGTGATCCAGATTTAGACTGATTCAGTCCAGATTCCTTGCCCTTTTTTGGGCCATTACCAAATTGTCTGTGGCTGCTCTTTTGTTGGGGACCTCTCTCACTCAAGAAACACAACTCAGTCCCTCATTGGCTGCTTCTAAATGGGCCTTAAAACCTGTTTGTTTGAATCTGTTTTTAATTAAAACTCATTTTAATTCACTAAATGCTGCTGCATTCAGAGAAATGGCATGGTTCCTTCTGTATTATTGTTAGTAATGTTTTTGTTTTGCTTGGTTTTGTATATCACTGGTATTTAATCTTTATCATAGCTGTATTGTACATTTTGCATTGAGCCTCAGTGAGAGTCACTTGCCATGTTTATTTAATTCTTCACACTAAAATGTACAGGATTGTGGTGCAACTGTATCCACTTCTGAATGTATACAACAATAGGAGGGAAGATAAGGACCCAAAATGGAAATTTGCAAGGAAAGTGTTTATGTAGTGAGTTAGCTTTTGGAAAGAGGAAAATCCGTTTTTCTGGGCATTCCTTTGGTAGATTATTAGATGAAATGTGAAATATAGAGCTCCATATTTTCAATTACAAATCTTTTTTTCCCTTGAGCATATATAATCATGATTTCATGGATTTATTTCCCAACTCAAAGCACTTGTCTTCCAAAGAGTAAACAGTGCCAAGAACATTTTGATGCTTCTCAAGGATTGATGTTGACAGCGGGTCAGAGTCTGAAAAGTAATGGGCCTCCAATGATGATCAATAGCTGGCTGTCAGAAGGTTGTGGTATGATGTTGACTTCTTTGAGCCCTGCCTCATGCTATTTTCCACAAAGGAGGAATGGCTTGAATTGACACTGGGGCAACCCCTTTGACGCAAATTTGCAAGAGCTGCCTGTATTTTATGTGTGCCTTTGGATCAACCAGCATGTCAGAAAGGACCAAATTACCTTTGAAGCAATAGAATCTGTTCTTGATTATGAACTAAACAAGGCTTGTCATTCTCTTATATAAAATCTCTGACCATAAACATATACGAAACAAGTGAGGCTAGTAATGTCGATCTGTCTGGTCAGTGACCAATCTGGCAGCCTAAATTAGCATCATCTGGACTGTGAACATAAAATTGTACTTGGGATTTGGAAAGTAGAGGTTTTAGACACCTACCAAGCTATGAAACTCATGGGATGATCTTGGACACATCACACTGTCCCTTTCTGAGTACCGTATTTTTCTGTGTATAAGACGCCCCCATGTATAAGACGCCACCCCACTTTTCTAACCCAAATTTAAGAAATCTAAGCGGGGCTTAGCAAGTGGAGGGGAAAAGCAAGGATCAAAGCGCAGAAGGATCGCTTTGATCCCTGCTTTCCCCTTTCTTGCCAATAAAGTCCCTGCTTTCCCCCTCCACTTTCTTGCCAAGAAAGTCCCTGCTTTCCCCCTCCACTTTCTTGCGAAGGAAGTGCTTTCCCCCCCTTCACCTTCTTCGCAAGAAAGTGGAGGGGGAAAGCAGGGATCAAAGCGCTGCAGGATCGCTTTGATCCCTGCTTTCCCCTTTCTTGCTAAGCCCGCTTAGCAAGTGGAGGGGCTTTCCCCCTCCACTTTCTTGCCAATAAAGTCCCTGCTTTCCCCCTCCACTTTCTTGCCAAGAAAGTCCCTGCTTTCCCCCTCCACTTTCTTGCAAAGGAAGTGCTTTCCCCCTTCACTTTCTTTGCAAGAAAGTGGAGGGGGATAGCAGGGATCAAAGTGCTGCAGGATCACTTTGATCCCTGCTTTCCCCTACCTTGCTAAGCCCGCTTAGCAAGTGGAGGGGCTTTTCCCCTGCACTTTCTTGCCAATAAAGTCCCTGTTTCCCCCTCCACTTTCTTGCCAAGAAAGTCCCTGCTTTCTCCCTCCACTTTCTTGCCAAGAAAGTGCTTTCCCCCTTCACTTTCTTCGCAAGAAAGTGGAGGGGGAAAGCAGGAATCATCAAATCGCTTTGCCAAGAAAGTGGAGGGGGAAGGCAGGGATCAAAGCACTTTGATTCCTGCTTTCCCCCTCCACTTTAAGCAGGAATCAAAGTGCTTTGATCCCTTCCCCCTCCTTGCTTCCGTGTATAAGACGACCCTCAATTTTTAATCTAAAGATTTTAGACAATAGTATCATTTTATACATGTAAAAATACAGTAACTTCACAGGGTGGTTGTGAGCAGAGATACAGACTCAAGTCATGGGACTGTCAAGTCAGACTTAAGTCATACCAGTGACTCAACTTGGACTTAACTCATTTTTTTCCTCAATGACTTGGACTCGACTCACAACTCAGAACCACCCACTCCTCCCCTTTTTCAGGAGGAAAAAAAGCTTGTTTTTCATAGAGACTCAGACTTGGGGCTTGAGATTCGGGACTTGATACTAAAGACTCAGACTCAGACTTGAGACTCAGACCCAAAGATTTGCCAACATCCCTAGTTGTGAGCAGTGAGGGAGGAATCTTGTCAGTTTCACTTTCTCCAACAGTTAGGTTTTGCTATTTGGACAAATTTGGATTGAAAAACAAACTGATTCTTAGCCATCTCTAGCTGTGAGGATGAGGTGTGGAGGAGTATGATCATGTACACTACCTTTTGCTCATTGGAAGAAAGGTGAGATATCGATACCACTCAGAGATGAATGCAAAGTTCACTCTAATTTTCAGCCCTGCTGGGCAGGGCTTTACCCCTCTCACATGCAACTTTGCCCCTCTCAGGCACAATTTCTTCCCCACCACTTGGGGTTCTATTGCAACCAGAACCAAAGGGGCTGAAAACAATTGCTGTAGGTGCATGGAGGAGAAAGGCTGCACAGAGGGGGGTAGAGTCGGGTGTGCATGCACATGCATGCACCTTAGAGGGAACCTTGGATGCATGCCAAAATCCATGACAATACTGTGTGGAAATGACATGGGAGCACAGAAAAAGTCAGATTCCCAAAAATCCTTTCATTATTTTTATTTTAGGAAAAAAAGCAAGCTTCTAGTTCTCATGAGGGCAAGAATATATTCAAGATTGCATGGGCAATGTCTCCTTAAGTTTCAAAAGCCAGAATGTTGACTGAGTAAATTTGCCAATGTTTGAAGACAAGGGTTGTGCACCTCATGTACCTCTTTGCTGCTTCCCATCAGCAGCAAATCCCGAATGAATGATGCAAAGTAGTAAAATTTCACATTCATTATGCAAAATACATTATGCTAATTGCTCTAATTTTTATAATGTATATAAGCCACAGAAATCAGTGTTTCTTGTCACAGAATTTGGATTGTGCAGGTGCAAAATTTTAATCATTTTAAGCATGGAATATACTTACAGTCCTTGATGTATAATTATTATTCTTCCTTATTTCATCTAGTGTACCCAGTATCATCCCTAAGGAGAGAAATTAATTTCTTTCCCCTTTTCCCAGATCAATTCAGCTCATTGTCATTGTACCAAAAGATATATTTGTTCCGGCAAGTCCAGCTTTATCTTTAGCAGTCTTCAACTATCTTAAAGGATGAATAGAAACCCTCTTCTCCAGCCTTGACTCAGATCACAGATTCTAAGTGATCTTGTAGCCTTGGAGGCAGAACAAAAGCAGTGTGGTTAATTGGATGGAACAAGAAGACATGGGTAATAGGGACTCAGTGCTCATCAAACTTCATGTCCCATGAAATGTTGCACTCTTGGCAACCCATGACTTGCCCTTAAGGTTGAACTTGCTTGTCTCATTGATTTCCCCCTCCCCCCCATTTGGAATTCGTGGCCATGCTTTAAACAAATGCAAGTATAGTCAGGACTTCCAAAGACAGAATCAAGTAACCATTATGGGTTAGATGATGGCCAAATACCATAAAAAACATTGGACTTGGTTGAGGAAAATCTCAGACATATCTATTAATTATAAAACAGAAATAGCAAATTGGTGCTTCTCAGAATGTCCAGTCTTATTTTTGCCTTGCGTTGTGTGAGTCCAGGTTTTGAATCAGCCTTTGTTAAGTTTCAGCGCTGCAGCACAGGCAATTCATGACTGGAGATGCTTCCCTTTCAAAATATGGGGAGAAGCAAACCTCCCCCCCAGTTCCACACAGCTAAACCACCTGAGATGTTACATCAGAAATTGTTAGTTGCTAGGTGAGGGTTTTATTTTATAACCAACCTCTTCCCTTCCTGACCCAGATCATATGACAATTCAGACATCTTCCTTTTATTTAGATCTCAAGAAAGGAAGGCATTTTATTTATTTATTTTTATTTTAGAACTGCAGACCTGGAAGGGACCCTATGGATCATTGAGTCCAGTCCTTATTAAGGAGGCCCAATGGGAAATCAAATCCCCAACCTCTGGCTCCACAGCCAGATGCCTCAACCACTGAGCTATCAATGATAATGTGTGATGTCAAATGGTTTCTGTGCATGTGCAGGGCACTGTCTGTGCTCCTAACTGTGAATTTGGAAGATCTGAAGCTGGGGAGAGAGCAGGTCAAAATGGGTTGACTCCCTGCATCTATGGTCTATTTGGGGAGGGCCCTGGTTACTATCTCAGCTGACATCCTTGTTTCCTCTTTGAATTATTTCCCATAGCTTCCCATACATGGTAGGATCAGGGATTGAATAGGGGGAGGAAGAGGAAGAAGATTAGTTTTTTTCATATGGTAAGAGTGGGACAGAAGGTGTGGCTAGCAGAAGGCCAGATCCCTAGTATTCATGCCAGACCCAAACAATCAATAGGTTGTATACAGCCTGACAATCACAGAGGCAGTGTTGCCTAATTTCTGTGCTTCAAAAAGGTGCTGAGTCAACTCTAGGCCCCATCTTCAAACCACTTGGAGTTACTTCCTAATAGCACCATGGCTGAAGGTTGGCACACTGATTTCAAGTCACATACTGAATCAACATGTTGCTGTTACTACAGAGAGAGAAAGCAGAGAAATACCCTGATGTGATGCACTTTGTAGTGATTGCTCCATTTATATAGGGCTGCCACTGAATTCCACCTAAAGGGGAAGTTGAGGAAGTCTTCTCATTTTGAATTTCTCCCCCCCCTCTCTCTCTCTCACACACACACTCACTCACTCACTCACCCACCACTCCAAAATGATGTGATCCTAGTGCTAGCAACCTAAAATAAACTAGGTTTTCCTAAACTGGGGAACATCTTATACTCCAAGAGCAACATGCAAGTTTGTATGAATCAACTGCCTCAGAGTCACACCTGAGAACTTTACCTCCCTCTTCTTCTCCCTGTGAACACCATGCTTCATGTCCTTTTTGAAGGTTTCCCAATCTTCCGGAGATTTTGGTAGGAACATCCCAAAAGGGAGGGAGGGAGGGAGAAAGAGAGAGAGGCACCATTTTGTTAGTGGATTTACATCACAGGGAGAAATCCAGACTCGTAGTACCAAGTGTACTGTTAACATAAAGTAGCATTAAAGAAGATTTGGGATTTATCCCCACAGTAAAATCACAAAGACTGGTGTATTCTGCTTTGATTAAAAAAAAAATCAGGACAGCTGTTTCAAGGTTTTGTTTGTTTGTTTGTTTTAAATGGACACTCATTGCATGTGCCTGCAGAGAACAGGATTCAAGCACTGGTACCATTCACAGCAAGAGCTAATACTGATTTTAAAAACATTATTATTTTGATAGACTACTGATCAACTAAGACATCTGCAAGTGAAGATTAAGCCTGAGGTCATGTTGGGTGACTAATTTAAATGGAATGGGTGGCCTTTAAATGGAAATTTGTAATAAACTCTGTGGTTGTACTTTAATTTTCTGATATTGCATGTGAAAGTGTATGTGGAGATTACATTTACAATAAATGAATCACTGATGTTAATTGCCTAAAGCAAAAGCTTGGTTTTGTTGAAACATTTTTTTCATCCTAGTTTGCCAATGCTCTACAATATATGGTCTTTATTAACAATACTTGTGAAGCAGCATTCAGTAGAATGATATTGCCAAGAAAGTTTCCAGATCTGGAATTATAAGTGGAAAATTCTGTAATGAAATCTCCTTCTTTAACCTGTTGCAAATGCTGGTAAATTCTGGTTTTAAAAATGAAGTATTATAAAACTTCTGGCCATTGCCTGATCAGACTCCTTTCTCCTCACAGAGAGACACAAAGAGACATGGTGGAAAGATCCATGCAGTTAACACCCTTAAGTTGAAACAGAATACTGTATTTCCTGTGTATAAAACAACACTTTTTTCTAAAATCATTAGAGGAAAAATTGAGGGTCGTCTTATACACAGAAGGAGGTGAAGGCAAAGGAGCAGCTGCACTCGGCTGCCTCTCACTGCTGCCCATTGACTGCTGCTGCCGCCGCCTGATCGCCTCCTCCAGCACCACTCATGGGCTCCCTTCAGGCAGGGGACAAGGCAGTGACATGAGCTGGAGGTGAGCCCCGGCAGTGGCACTGGAGGAGGCAATTGGGCAGTGGCGGCAGCAGCAGCAGCAGGAGGCGAAGGAGCAGCCATGCTTGGCTGCCTCTCGTGGCTGCCCATTGACTGCTGCCACCACCACTCAATTGCCTCCTTCAGCGCAACTGCTGGGGCTCACACTACCGCCTTGTCCCCTTCCCAAAGAGAGCCCACGGGTGGCACTGGAGGAGGTGATCGTGCGGAGGCAGCAGCAGCAGTCAATGGATAGCTGCGAGGGACGGCCGAGTGTGGCTGCTCCTTTGTTTCCACCTCCGGCAAGGGTCAAAATTGGGGGTTGTCTTATACATTGGGGGGTCTTATACATGGAAAAATACAGTAACTGAATACTATCACAAAACCTATGAGGTTTGGAGGGAATGCCCCACTCTGTCATTTCAGTATTGACATAATGTTTATGAGTCTAAGGTGTAAGCTAAAAAGTCAGCAGTTCAAACCTGGACTCTGCCATGAACTCAGCATGGCATATTCAGCAAGTTATACAGGAATGTTCACACTGTGAAATTTAGTGCAATCCGGCCAGTGCTTAAAAGATCCTTATCTCCAGTGCAATTTATTTTAACTCTTGGTACCCCTCTGCGAAGGAAAAACAAAGAGCTATTTTGCATCTCAATGAATCATTCCAAAAATATTACATGCTCTAACCCTGTGCCAGAAAGACACAGGCCAGTTCTTAAAGGGGATGGATGGATCACTTTAAGTAGAATGTGTATGTGTATATTATGTATAGACTTACAATGACAATAAATTTATTTATTTATTTAGAAACACAAGCAGACAAGGTCTTTTTTTCCATGCCAAACAGTGCTATCAGGGAACCATATGCAATAACTATGCACAATGTCAATGTGGGCAGGCTCTTAGTGTCTTCAGCTATCCTCATTTCAGGCTCTATGTACCTAAAAGAACCTTGGAGGGATCCAAGTCAGGGTTGCAGTCTTATGGGAGCATCAATATAGGGTGTCTGAAAAGGCATGCTAGGATCTATGCAAGGAGGATCAAATAGCAAGGCTTTTCAAGGAGCAGATAATAAGGAAGGTTAGAATGAAAACTGAAGTCAAATGACAAAGCCAATTCCTTTCAGAGGAGCCAGAAAAGAAGTTGGTTGAACAAGCCAAGGTCAAGTCACTAAGAGTCAGTTGAACAGGAATCAAAGGAATGCAGTAACTGGAGGCAGGCTAGGAAAATACTGTGTTGTTTTTTTCACCTCTGACATTGGGCCATCCCTTTCTCCTTGTTTGTTTTTGCTTCCTTTGTTGTTTCTTTTGTCTCTTCTCTCTCAACTACTTTTCAAGAAGCAAGCACAGAGTTTTATGCAATGCTAGAAACTTCATCTTTGTCCACTGAAAACTATGAGCAAACGTCAGTTCTCTCTTCTTAAGACACATGTAGAGTGGCTATTTTTTTTTAATACAGAAAAGGCTAGATTGTGTGCCCAAGCGAGGGTTAGTGAGACTGGCCTAAATCTCTTCCCTTTTTGGTTTTTCTTCTGCCTTCTGCACTTCTAATAAAAGGAATAAGCGAATACCTATTATATTTCTTAAAAACAGCAGCAACAACAACAACAAACCATGATACTCTCAAGCTCTTTTCTGTCACAGCTTTGCACTGCCTTTCACCTGGCCCATGCTGTCCTGCCTCTTTAGACACCTTTTCTCCATGGTGGTAGCTCATTCTCAGAGTCTCCTACTGAGGTCCCCTCAGCTGGTGAAGGTAGGTCTTTTGATATTTCACGGGAGGATCCAGGCTTTCCCTCAGGGTTTGGTGTTTGGTAGCGGGGGATATCTCAGCTCTGAGTCTGAATTATTCTCTGACACATATCTCACTGGTGAGTGCATGTCAACCTCAAGCTTTTTCTCTGAAGAGGACTCTCCCAGGTGGGGTTTGACTTCAGCCTTCCTTCCTCCCACTATGAGCATGATGTGGAACATTATACTGACCTGTCTTATAAAGTTTTTGTATGGATTGATGAGCTGTTTGTGACAAATGAAATATAAATAAAATATCACAATCTTCTGGTGTACAAACATGAAGTATGCATAAAGGAATTCTCTAAACTTTCAGTAGAGTTTTTGTCCCTCTCTTCCTCACTTGGAGTGTTTACTAACAATGCAATTTTCAGAGCCTTCCAAAAGGAGAAATTATTAAAAATAACATTAGTATTTTATGGATTCCTGTAAAACAGCCATTCAGATCAGTAAGATCCAGTATTCTGAAAGAGTCTATAACAACGTTTATGGATTTTGGTTTTGTATTTCAGGAAAAAAAAATGTTTCTGCCAGCCTGTCTCTTTCACCTCTCCCTTCTTTTCTCACCACCCTCACTGTTTGCCTCTTCTCCTGTCATCGCTGCTAGTCCAGATCTTTCACCTCCCCTTCTTTCTCTCACCACCACCACCATTTGCTTCTTTGCACCCTTTTAGCTCTGCCAGCCCTGGTCTTTCACTTCCCACACCTTCTCTCACTGCTCCCACTGCCATTCACCTCTTTGCAGCCTGCCATCTCTTCCAAGCCTCAGTCTTTCACCTTTCCCTCCCTTTCTCTCTGCCACCATTTGCCTCTTTGTCCCCCTGGCAGCTCTGCCAGATGCATTTCTTCATCATCACAGCCATCACTGCTGAATGGGGGGGGGGGAGGAAGGAAATTACCAGAAACAGGTGCCCCTATCATGGTCATGTGCCTAAAAAATAGCAAACGAAACAGACACCCCCTGAAAGAGAATAAATGGAAGTGGAAATTAATGTTTCTGATGTGCATATCCCTAATGTATATACAATGTATTCTTGTTATTTTGAACAAGCAGTCAGTGACCCAGCCACACTGTTGTATTATAAATAGGCATGGTCACTGCCATGGAAATCGCACAACAGACAAGTGACTGCCAGGTCATGCAGTTTCATACACGGCTGCTAACATTCACTGGATCTTATTGCAGTACATGTATAAATCCTATGGAGTATCATGATAGAATTATTAGTCTCCATCTTAGACTGGTGGAACAAAGAGAAAGTATTGGAACGGTTTCTTTTTTGAAATAAATGTTTTAATTAACACAGCAGTTAGAGTTACCACTTTCTTCTACAAACAGATTGACGCCAATTAATGCCAGTTTTAAAAATGTGTGAAAATAGGTATGAATTAACACACATGCTGCTAATTAATTAAAAGAAACAAGACAAATGGGAAGATTATCACATTGTTTTTCCAGAAATCTGTGTCTACACTCCACCATTGCTTTGCTAAGTTTTCTTTTTTCTTTTTTAGCCTTATTACTAAGAACTCTCCTATGTTGACAGTAGCGATGTGCATGGTGAACATTTTTGTATTCATTCTGCTTTGAGTTCTCTTAGAGGAGGATGCTTTTGTTTGTATTTTTGTGTGTGCATGTCCTTTCATTGTACATATAACGTGTTGGCGTGGGTCCAACTCTAAATACTTGATATGGCGTATGCCTCTCCAGAAGCTTAGAGTCAGATTTGGATAATGAAGCTTCCAAGAGCACTCTGTTAGGGAAAACAAACTTTGGAGCCCAAGATAACAAGTTACACAGAGTCTCTTATCTGGTAGCTTCAAATCCTCCCCTTAATAAGCAGAGTAAAGATGCGGACATATGAGAAAATACATGGAGAGAGTTCTAATAAGGCTTATAGCATAATATATTAGACTTGGTCAGACATATATACATGGCAACATATACATTGGCATAGATATTTCAGAGCAACATAATATTCACAGAAGTAAAGTAATAACCACCAGACTCACAACTGAGTGGCAAAGTGCTGTTCTCACACTCTTGCTTAAATAGTGAGAGCAGCCTATCACTGCAGACATGGCAGCTGAACATGTTTAACAAGCATTACCTAAGCTTGTCCCATCTGTATGCTATCAGTCATCCATTGACTTGACGTTACAGGCATGACTTTACATTCTCACTACAATATTAAATTTAACCCCTTGTTCACTTAAAGGAACAAATCCTGGCTACCTCTTTTGGGTTATTTTATTTCAGTTTTTTCCCATTCATGTTTTGTGATACTAGTCCAAAACAGTCCTAAAGAACCTGTAAAAACTACTCCGAAAAAGCATATGCAAGGCAACAAAGAATTAATCTATTCCAAAAGAAAGTAAATGAGAAAGAAAAATAATCATCAGTACAAGATAAAAAAATGCTGCCAGTTGTGCCCAATCAACAACAATCACTATTTCAAAGTCCACATTTCTTCCCACACACTCCCAGAAGCAAACTAAGCAGTCCCAAATTAATCCCAACAAAATAACCTTTAACAGAATAGATACACAGTAAAATAACTAAATAACAATTATTAAAAATCAGTCAGACAGGGAAAGCACCTTGCTCCTACACAAACACAGAGAAAAAAATAACAAAATCAAACAAAGAAATCTGCACATAGTCCTCTCTCCCAAAACCCAAGAAAAGCAAGCAAGCAAACAGCAGATAATAAATCAACCTCTTCCCAAAACAACTAGAACATGAGGAGATTTCTTTCCCCCTTACAATTTGATGCCCTCATCTATGAACCCAGCAGGTGGCATCAGGGAAGCAGAAAAATAATATAAGAAAGCTCACACATCCACAAAGAATGACTGAAGCAGAGAGAGAGAGAGCACTCCCACTGGGTTCTAACCAATCCAGGCCATTTTACAGTTTCAACATTCCTGCTTCTCCAGGTAGACATCTTGATGGGCTTCTGATAGCAGCCCTAGTGATGTTATTGGATGAAAAATTCCCCAGGCTATTTAACAAAGGGTGAAAGAAAGATTAAACAAAAAAGGAAAACATGAAAGAACAGAAAACTTTCATGTACCTCCCTTTCATTGATATGAATCATCTGTGTTTAAGAGGCTCTCTTTCAGTAATCCATGAAAAACACTGAGAATAAGAGAGAGCCTCTTTGAGAATTTTTCTTTGGTTAAAACACAAAAGTCTCATTTCTAGCTGACAGTGCATTTAAACAGTTACAGTTGTATCCTTCCTTGCAAATCCTCTCATGGAATTTGTTTCCATCTTGGAACAGCTACTGACTTGCTCGTTTGATTATTGCATATAACAATAAGGAATGAGGTATTTCTGGCACTGCCAACAAGAGAAGGAAAATGAGGACAAGTTTCTCTCTTACTCGCTCAATCGCTCTTGCTCTCTCTTTCTTTTTCTTTGTTCCCCTTTTATTCACTCATAAAATAAAATTGCAAAATGACAAAGGCCTGTATTTTGTGTGGCACACTCTTTCAGGTTTCTGGATGTCTGCAACAAATAGCTTTGGCAGAGTGTTACATCTGAGTGGGGGAAATCCCCCATGTTTTAGCACTGATTGGAATCCCCCCTCTGCCTGCTTTTAGCAAACACAAAATATTTTGGATGCTCCAAGCTTGAATTTCCCACATAATCTGCAGTTTGGGATCTGAATGTGAAATGGATGTTTTCTGAACTTTTTGAAATAGAACTGGCTGTAAGTGGAAATAAACACCTTATCATTGTCAATGGGTATGATCATCCAGTGTGGTATACTGGGTAGAGTGAGGAACTAAGACTCAGGTCATGTTAGATTCAAATCCCTGCTTGGCTATGGAATCTTACTAGGGGTGGGTAGGATGACAGACAACTGCCTGTATACCTTACGTACCTTAGAAACCCTATATTAGGGTTGCTACAAGTCAGATGAGACTTGATTGCACATAACACTTGATCACCATTCCACCCTGACTATACCCATGTTGTCTAATTTCACAAGCTAAGTAGCATCAGACCTGATGAGTAATTGCATGAGACATCACTGAGTATCATCAGATATCTCCAGGTAAGGCTAGGAAAGACTCTTATCTGAAACCATACAGAGCCACTGCCAGTTGGCCATAGGGCGTCACAGGAAAAATGCTTGGACTCTATATAAGTCAGTTTCCTGTGTTTCTAATCTACTCTGTGCATTGCCATACATGTTACTATAACTATGTTTGTGCAAAGGGAGGCCTAAGACTGCATGGAAGTCATTCTTGATCATCCAGAATTGTACAGACTATGCAATATTATTTCTCTTAGGTTTTATGAATACTATATATTTCTATATGACATGTAGTATTGTGAGCCGCCCCCACCACCCCCTCCATGATGAGAGGGTGAGTCTCTGCAGAAGAAGCAGCTTTATTCAAGTGGGGAAGGGGAGAAAACAACTTGCACGAAACGTCTTTTACAGAATCGGGTCCAGCTTGACCCTGAACAGAAATAGGCTTTGGCAGACTCAGGCCCCAACAGGCAGTGGGGACAAGGTCCTTTGCAGACTCAGGACCTTCTGGGCTAACTGAAAAGTCCTTAGAAGGAATGGGCACCTCTGGGCCAGGTGCAACACAGTTCTTGTCAGAGCCAAGCTGACCCAGGAACATAAGGAGAGTCTGTGGACACAGGCCCTTCTGGTCCAGTAACAGACAAGTCCAAAATAAGGTTCAGCTCCTGCAATGAGCCACAAACCCTAGTCCAATGGTTCAATACAATTTTATAGGTGCCAGGGAGTTACTCCACTCCCCAAAGTTCATAAGTACCGCTTGTTTGGGAGGTCTCTTGAGGAAAACCACCACAGGCTTTACAGGCAGGAGGCACCCTGCCTATCTGCAGGCACCCCACCCCCTAGTCTTCGGGTTCTGACAGAGGGAACATTTGTGCACACCCTCTCCTGAATGACATGATTGGAGTTCAGGCAGGAACTGCTGTGTGAGATGGCTGGGTGTGGAGGCAGATATCAGGCTGAGTGAGATGGCTGGAGAACCCTGGTGGGAGGGAAGGGGACCATCTGCTTGTCTGTATTGCCTCCAGCAGCACTTGGCTCCTCTTTAGCTTTTCAGATGTCTCAGCTCTTGGAGCTGAACCTCATTACATTTTACCCTGATGGCTTCTTCAGGTGAAGCCATCAACTCCCCTTGGGGTGGAATGGCATGGACATCTTTTCCCTCAAAGACCGGCCAGCATCTTTCCACTGATCCTCTTCCCCTGAGTCTTCTGGTTTACCTTTTATCTCTAGCTCAGCCATCCCCATGGCAGTGGCATTCTCTCCAGCCTCACCCCAGGACCCAGGTGTAACACATGGAGAAAATGCACCTGCTGTGCCTGCCAAGGTGGTCAGTTGCAGCCAGGGCAGACTCACAAGTATCCACTCCACTTCCTGTCCATTTTGCAGCCAATGAACTGTTATATGTTTTCTCTCCTTAATATGAAAATTAGCTCAACGCTACACTTAGTGGCATCTGTAGACATGGGAAGGCTTGGTTGTACTCATAAGATGAGATTATGCTTGTTGGTGGCAACAGAATCATATAGATCAGATGTAGATGACCTGTTACATTTTTCATGACATGTCTTGGTCACCTTTGTTGGAAAAGGTCACATTTTCTGTGAATCAAGGCTCTGATCTGTATTTGACAACTAGGAGTGCCATATTAACATTAAATATATATTTATTGAAAGTGTGACATTTTGTGAACCTTGGGAAATGAGCCACTTCTAAACCTTTTGACACAGCCATTCATTATTCAGAGAATGCACATTTGACTGCATCTTAGGCTGTAACCTGATTCTTTTACACTTGCACAGGTCTAAGTATTTCTGGACTCAATGGCTGAAATCTAGTAGTAAGTTATGATTAAAGAAAGCCCACTGAATCAGTGGGGATTTGGTGAGCAACTCCACTGTAAGTTCCATTCATTCAATGGGCCTACTTTAGCCATGACTTACTTCTGGAATTCAGCCACTAGAATGCTCTTAAGTAAGTAATAGTGCAATCCTATGAGTTCCTACTCATAAGTATATATGAGAACCATTACAATAGCGTGAGTAAAATAGACCTGGATTCAAATCCCCAATCAGCCACAAAGGTGATTGTATGATATTTGGCCTTATCAATCAGCATCACAGCATTGTTTTGAGGCTAAACATGGAAAGCGAAATTGTGTGCACTGCCTTGAGGTCCTTGGAGAAAGGATAGAATATATACGTAATAAATAAATAAATATTCTGCTAAGTAAACTTGGATAGAATTACAGCCTAATAATGTCTGCATTAGAAACAAAGAGCACTTCTTGCAATCTTATAAGGGTCTGGAAGTAATTGGCTGGAGAGAAACACACATAACTGTGCAAAATATATATTTAGGGATATAGGTCTAATTTTAGGTAAAGAGAATCAAAATAGGAACCAGATTGTTCTCTTGGTTAAATTCAACTGATTTTCTTTATGTGTCACAAACTGATTTCTATGCTCATCGAACAGTGGGGATGGAAATTTTGTTTATTTTATTCTCTAGGAAAGAATTTAAAAAATTCTTCCCAATGGGCAAGATAGAGTTTTTGTGTGTGCTCTGCATTTTGTCATTCTTTTTCTGAAAAATCGAAGGAAGTAGTGTTTGTACAAAGCCCCTGTATTTTCTTGGGTTTTTTTGTTTTTTTAAAAAAGTTGCTTTTTGCATTAAAAATCTCCATTTTACACATTTTTCAAATAAAACCCACTGTTTTGCCTTAAATAGGATTGCTGACAAAAAAAAAGTAATAGTCTTTCATCTTTTGTTCAGGAGTACTAAATCACACAGTGATTTTTTTTTTTTTTTTTTTTTTTACAATCAGCAAAAAAAGCCATCCCTTTTCAACAAGAATGAGAAAATTTGCAAATATTTTCTATGGCCTGATCAATCATGCACATACATGAGATACTGATGATTTCAAATACTTCTGGGAGGTAGAGGTTCACAAAATATCCATGATGCTTCTGATATCATTTTTAGAGCCTATGTAACAGCTAGCTAGCCCCTAAATGGTAGTTTTTGGAAAATATAGCTACAACTGAATGTGAAAGTTGATACGCCATTAAACCAAATGCATGAAAGGCACAAGAAGAAATTATTTTTTCATTAAATTCAATTAATAATTGCAAGACCATTTTAATGAACAGCTGGTCCAAAAATTCTTTACTTCTCCATTCCTGAAAAGTAACTAGATAACAAACTTGTGGTTACTTGAAATAATCTCAATGTACAAGCCACTGGCCTATGGAACAAAACAGATTCTTTTCACTATCCACCTCATGGTCACATACACAAGAGCACATGTAGCAGTACGACACACAACACAAGCAACCACTTGAACCATGGGATATTCCCTCTTTACCATTTAGTGAAGCCCCACCCTCACAAATATAAAATAAATCATAAATATACAGTTACACAAAAGGAGTAATATTTATGCCTTGCTAAGAAAATTCCCAACTCTATAGCCTTAAATTTAACTTCTTGAGAGTAATAGTAAATGTCTGTTTATATTTAGTATCTTTACTTCTAAAATAAATTAACAGATTTTTTTTTCTCTGAACATGCCATATCAGTCCTATCTTGGATCCACCCTTAAACTTCTTTAGGGATCCCTTGGGATTAATGAGAGTTCATTTAGTCATAATGAACTCAAGGCTAACTGATTTCAGTGAGTCTGCTCTATGCTTGGCTATATCTGTATCCAACACTGTATTATTAATTCCAGAAAATCCCTAGTAATTTCATTTCAAGTTAGCAACCAGGTGCATCAATGTTTGTCATTAAATCTAAGCCACATATTCTGCTGAGGTTTCACAGTACTGCATCTCTTCTTTTAGAAAGAAGTAAATACATCCAGGAGATGTCCTGGATATTTTTAGCAAAAAAAATAATGCTAGAAATTCTATGCTGCCCCAGGTAAGAGAATGGAAGTTCAGAGAAGATTCTAATCTTCAAACAGCTGTGTAAAAATATTGACCTTCACATCCTGTTCAAAATTCACTATCTTACATATCTCTTAATCTTCCCCATGGCTATTTGATTTGAGGCTTTAAAAAAGAAGAGATATGATGTGTTTTATTAGGAAATTCATACCCTAGAAGTAGATTCTCAGAAGAACACTTTGCTCTTGTAGTGGAAGGTTATATTAGGTTGGGTATCAAATCATTTTTTTACCAGTTTATGTATTAAAGGAAGATATTTTCTGCAATGATGTAAAAATTGGTGCTTTTGAAAGCAGTAAGACTTCTATTTTGACAATAAACACTGGAGATTTTAAGTGTATCCATCCTCTGAGCAGTCCCACATAAGACAATGGAAATAAATTCTGAGTACACAGAATGAGTGGAATGGTGTGGGAAAGTGGCCGAATGATAGGTGAGAGAAGACCACTACCTTTACTTTTGTGCTTCTCCCTTGGGCAATTTTATTTTGAACCAAAGGATTGTCTCTCAGGGCCTGTCTACATTTCTCAAAAAACCCACAATATGTAGTGTTTTAATTTTAGCCAACTCAAGTCATGTGGTTTTTGAACAGTTTCCTGTGTTCCTACTTAGTAACTGAAACGCGTATCTTCGTCTATTAATGTACTGATTTTGTAGGCTACATACTTTCATCTTGTGTTCTTAAATCAGATATGCATGGAGAGGCTCCCTTTTAAAACCGGCTGTAAGGTTCACAATGGACTTAAGTAAATTAAGAAAACAGTGTGCTAATTTAAACAGCCCTCTGATGGCTGTTTATTTTAACTCATTTCCTAAGGAAATAAAACGAGTCACAGGAAAATAAATACACACTTTGGAGTTTATTGTGTGAATGTGAAACTCAGCATGGTTTTTAACAGAGTTCAAATCCCAGGATTTTGTCTGTGTGACCAGACTCTCAGATCGGGAATTGAGGAAGCATATGTTAAACCATGATGTTCTACAAGCCAGGACAGAAGTGGTGCAGGATCTGGTAAAATACACACATGCACACACTTTCATCCCTCCATTTCTCACTGTTCATATTACTTGACTAAGTATCCGACTTCTCATTCAGTCCATTCCCCCTTTTATCTGACCCAGCACCCACCCCATGACATCCCACCTGTAGCATAATAAGGACCCACTCTCTCGTCTCAGACTTCGGTTATGAATCTGAAGGAGAGGGATACTGTTGACATGGCAACCGTACCCCACACCAGGAGTCTGACATCACTCATCCATAAACTGATATGGAGAGGAACTGCAAGCAAGACCTTCTCACATATGTTTCAGTCAAAGCTTTTTGTACTACCACAGCAAAGGCAATGCAAAAAAGAACAAGTCATTAGAGTAACATAAAAATCCACTAGATAGATAGATAGATAGATAGATAGATAGATAGATAGATAGATAGATAGATAGATAGATAGATAGATAGATAGATAGATAGATAGATAGATAGATAGATAGATAGATAGATAGATAGATAGATAGATAGATAGATAGATAGATAGATAGATAGATAGATAGATAGATAGATAGATATCTCATGTGCTGGTCCATGAGGATATTACATGATGGAACAAATTTCATAAAAAGAAGCTTCCTATCCTGCTAGACACAATGCATTTCAAACAAGATATACATGCTTTTCAGATCCTTTCTAAAATACCCTTTTTTGTCTGCATGTCAAAATGAGATTAATTAGCATAAGTTATTGCACTCCGTTTGCTGTGAATCTCTCAGCACAACTCTGACCTCTAGTGAAGAAAATAAATAAGCTGGAAAAACAGCACTGCAATGTTGCAGTGTTGCATGACAAATTCCTTGAGCATTAGATATGTGGCTGCAAATACATAAGAGGCAAAGCACTAGTGCTCCACTTACCTCTGCTTGCTTTTCCTGTCCTTGATCAACTACTCTCCTCAGTTTACATTGAATGCCTGAGAAAGTGAGGGGCAGTGTGAAAAATCACTTTGTGTGCCACATCTAGGGATGGCTAAATCTTCAGTTTTGCTCTTCTCCATGTTTAGTGGAAAAATAATAAGCCTGAATTCTTTCCATTTTTTCTTCTGTAAAAATATGTTCTGTAAAAATCTTATCAAATATAATAAGTGAACAAAATTCTCACCATCCACATCACCAAATTCAATGCACACAAGTATCCCACTATAGAGAGGGTTATGATGTACATTCCTACCATGCAGCTGTTTCAGATGAGGTACCTGCCAATCAAAAAGAGCCCCAGTTCAGAATTAACATGATTGAATACACAGGAATCTCATTCCCATACCATTTTCTCTTTCACCTGAGGTGCAAGTTGTCTTGGGTTTCCCCTGCCATCCTACATGTGTAGCTCCAGGAACAGTGCACACCAATTATTGTATGGCACAAATTCACAGACATGCACTGTCAGAGGAGGAAGATACCATGGTAGCATCTGCTTCCCCACCACCCCTCATCTAGTTAGGAGGATACTTGCCTACCAGAAGATGAAAAGGATGCAATGGTTGTGGTAACAGAGCAACTAACCACCAGCCAACCAAGGATGAGAATATTGTAGCACTTCCTGCTCTCCTGAAAATACTCAAATATAGTACAAATAATGAGTACAAATATTTGAGTATTTGTACTCAAATATAGTACAAATAATGACACAAATGGAGTCAAGTATCAAAGGAAGGAATCTTTCTGGGGCAAACTGGGGTGGGGAGGGGAGGATATGATTCCATTTTGTTTTTGATAAGAATTTACCAACTTTTTAAAAAAATATTCATATATTGGAGAGAAAAAACTTGAGATCATTATTTTAAAAAAATAAAACGTAAGAAAAATGGGAACCAACAAGTTTATCTGACCATAATCTAAGTTCAGGCCTTCAACCCTTCAGTATCAGAATCCCACTTAGCCATTGTAGTACTGAATTAAGATTGTCATTTCTTCTTCTTCTTCTTCTTCTTCTTCTTCTTCTTCTTCTTCTTCTTCTTCTTCTTCTTCTTCTTCTTCTTCTTCCTCCTCCTCCTCCTCCTCCTCCTCCTGAACAGATCTTAATTAACTTTGTTGTGGTAGGCAGGCCTAACACGGTCCTCTCTATACCAGGAATAGCTATATCTCTTGAATTTAGCCAGTGCAAATGGGAGAAAAATTCATTTCAGTTGTTTGTTTGCTTGAAAATGTAATCATAATATACAAATTTATTCATTTCAGGAATGGAAAGGACTTGAGATTTACAAAACTCATGAGAAAGCAAAACTAACAGATTCCCCCAATCCTCATGCATACTAGAGTATCATAAAGCCCCATCTTCCTGGATCAGGAAGCTCATGAGCGACATGAGTTACATGAGCAACATGGGCACCCTCCTGCTACTTTTCAGGGTGCTAAAAACATTTTGCTGTCCTCTTTATAGCATATTGCTGGTTTGCCTCTCAAGCATTAAGACTACCAGTCTCTGTCACAATATCTATATATTGAAGTCAAACACTTCATTCTACTCCCTGGAGAGCCACCTCTCAATAGCAATATTTTAGGGAAGTATTGCTATATATATGAGTCTATATAGAGAGAGACTCTGTAGTAATTATCTTTGAGTCGAGCTGCTTTCTAGGTAACAGGATAGCAGAGGTATGTCCACAGGCATCTCGTTGGATGAAGCACTTTTTCTCAGCACATCATTAGCTATCGTAATATGCTGTGATTACACTAGAAGAATGACCTCATAAAATGCCTTTTGATTTGAGTTCCATTTTAGTAAGGGAAGTCAATCACTTTGATCTCATCTGCCTCTGTCACCTTCCTACTAGATGTGCTGTGGGAGATTTCTGATTAATATGTCTGAAATATACCGCATAGTCTTTAAGCCTCTGTGTTCTTCTATCGAACATGACCGGAGGATGATTGTCAGTTTGTATTCATTCAAAAATGATCTTAAGCATTACATCTATTATAAACTGACCTCTATCACTCTGGCCAGCCTTGTAAGAACAGTAAAGAAATGTGTAGGGCATTTGTTCATGCTGAATTTGGTTTTTAATGGAGGCTCTCTAAGCCTCTGGACTGCTTTCAGAGAAGGTAAAATAAAGCTGATTAAACAGCAACATTGTACACAGTTTAAATCCGTCTCCAGATAATGAAGGTCAATGTGGGGTTTCCCATAAAAAGGACAGATTAGACATTCTGAACATAAATCCGGTTGATAATGAAATCTATAAACAGAACCCCTTTTTGTGTTGTATAATGCTGGAACATGACATCTGCTGTCCACCAGCCTTTAATTTTGTTGTAAACATTACTGCATTGCATTTATTCCTGGGAATGAATTAATCCTAGTCAAATCAGAAGGTTATTCTTTAATAATAACAGTGCAATTAATATCCCTTTATGATGCAGGGATATAATAGGTTTTTAATCTGTTGAATTAAACTATATAGTCTGGTAAAATGCACAGTACAAATAAAATTTCTAATTTGCTTGAAATATGTTTAATTTTTTTCTTCTTCTAAACTGCACTGTTGAATAAATGTACAACTCATTAAAATATTTATTATATGACAAGGGACACACCAATACTTAGGAACATCTTCAGATCAGACATCTTTAATCTGGAGGATTATTTTACAATGATTTACTTAGATACAAAGATGTGAAACTCTTTCACCAAAACGTCCATTCATTTACTGTATTTTTCTGTCTATAAGATGCTACTTTTTCCTAAAATCATTACCCTAAAAATTGAGGGGCGTCTTTTACATGGAAGTAAGCTGAGATAGCTGAGGAGAGAACAAAACGACACATACCTTGCCTCTGTAAACAGGCTTCCTTCAGCCACGAGGCTTAGTTTCCTACAGTCAGGAGACTTAGCTTCCTCCAATCACAAGCCTTATGGAACTGATGTCAGCTGATCCTGAACAAACCAATTGGAACACACCTCCTTGGAGGTGGAGCCTGTAGTCTCAAGATTCAACAGAGACAAAATGTCCGACGTTCTGAGCTCAGAGGCTGAATCCTCAAAGCTAAGTTTTCTTAATTTGGGGGTTAGAAAATTGGGAGGGTGTCTTATAAATGGGGGCGTGTTATAAACAAAAAAATACAGTAACCATATTTGATGTTATTAGTATCTACATGAGGAGGGGGTCAACTAGAGATCATAATGCTACCCAGGAAACTTACGACATCAAACTCTGTCTCTTCTTTGTGTCTGATTTAGTAAATCCTGCAGTTGAGCAGTGTGATGAAATAGATAAAAGTGATGACTAGGACTTAGATGTCCTATGTTCAAATGCCTACACAGCTCTGAAAATTCAACGAGGCAATGGTAAAACCTCTCCTTAATATTGCACATATCTTAATAACATTATTAGGTTACTGTAAGTCAGATGCAACTTGACAGCATGTAATGCACAGGATATGCAGAACACTTGAAATACTACTACTATTGAGCCACAGTTTATTATGTGAATGCTGCTATATGATGTTGACTAGAGGTGTGCAAATTTATTTTTTAAATACAGTTCCCAGAATTCCCTAGGCAGTTATAGAATGCAAGAGTCCCTTTGGACCTTGAGTGTGTGGCTCTCTCATAGTTGCTTTGTCCCACCCCCCAGTGTGCCTCCTTATCATGGAAGTTTGCTCAACCTTCCTGATGCAGTCAAAGCATGGACAAAATTATCAGGTCCAGGAAGCATCGGAGCTAACCCTGAGCAGCAGTGTTTCTCCTCCCCCCCCCCTTCATGGTTTTGCTGTAACAGTCATTTGTCTGTGCCCCTGAGCTGACACCCCTGCTTCCTACCATCCTTGTGCCATCTCCACTTGCCAGGCAATGGAGAATATATGCAGGGGCAGCTTCTTGTCATTTCAATATGTTCTTGCCTCTCTGCAACTCACCTGAGTCTTATTGTTGGCATCCAGAAGGTCAGCCTCTGGATCTTCCCTGCTCCATGCCCCACTACTCAAGAGGTGACAGCCAGGTCAGAGTAGAGTTTGGCCACACTACTCAAGAGGATTGTAGCACCTATGGGACAACAGCTGCTGGTGGAAACTACAGAGATGTAGTGGGGGAAAGGAGCATTTGCCACTTGTCTACATGGACAACTGGCCTCCTGCATACAGCACCCTTGTTGCAGCACTCTTGTTGCCTGGCACACCTATGAGGTAGAGGAGGTGGGGCTCCATTCCTCCCCTTGAAAGACTCTTGAGGGGCACAGTCCCAAAGACTGTGGGAATGAAGTTAACTCCCTGGCACCCTAAGTTGTTAAGTTTTATGATTCAGCTCAGTTGGCCTTTTAAAACTTCCACTGCTCCAATGAAGATCCTATTCCAGCAATTACTCTCTGTGTCGTCATGGAGAGGGGTATGGAAGCTACTCACAAGATTCTTTGTATTGGAGCTTCATTCAAAAATGGGCAAGGAGTTCTGGTATGGAATGGTTGGGCAAGAGGGGCACACCTTTAATCCCTTTACATAGACAACATTTCTCTTTAATTTTGACCTCTTAAGTTTTCATTATTCATTTAGGAGAGAATGACCTGGGGACACAAACAGGTCTCTATCAGTTCCAGATGCATCAGGACCTTGATACATTGTGCTCATAGGAGCCTGTCATGTGCCAACCACAGTCAGAGCTTTTACAGTGACAGATTTGGCAGGTCATTTTCTGCCCAAGGAAATTTGACAAGGTACATCACACCTTAAACTACTGGATAAAAGATTCATTGCACCACACACAAGTGCCTACATCAAATACAAACATTCACCTTTTTGCAGTTGGGTTGTAACTTTATTTTTGACAGACTTACAGTGAAGCCTACAGGTCTTTATAGTTGATGGGGGGGAGTGCAGTGTAGTTGACCCCCTTTTGTTCCAGTGTACACCTCAGACCCTCACACATGCAGATTTGCTCATCAACCCCACCCCACCCCATGCAACTGGCAGGAAACTGCATATAGCAGCTATAGCCTGCTTCATCTGTAAGGTATGCTCTGTATTGGGACTTTTGTCTCAATCTGCTTTCAGACAAGGTGTTGCAAACTACACACTGAGGCATATTTTCCTATCATTTATCTGAAAACAGCTTAGCCAATCTCATCCCTCAAGATTGTTTTCAACCAATAAAGTTGTGCCCTCTTTTAAAGCCATCACCATCTCCAGCATCTTCATTCCTTACAGAAGGGCAAAGAAGCTTCTCCTATTGGACCAATACAGTTAAGGGGGCTCCCTGGTTTGCAACATGGCAGCATTGGTTATAACCCTGATTTGCTATAAGGCTAGCTTTGAGGGAGCGGTTACTCTTCTTTCTTTCTTTTAGCTCAAGAGGAGGGATTAATTCCTAAATATTCATGAACTACTCACAACAAGCCACCTACAGCAAGCAGTACTCAAGTCCAGAAGTATTACTTCTAATACAGTGTTCTCACTTAGCATTATTGTACTTTCAGATTGTAATAACAGGCTTCTTTGCTTCAGAATTTTGATTACAAGGGACTTCTGGTAAGTAATACTTGTTCCGAATCAAATGTGTGAAATTAATTTTCAAATGCAATTGGCAGCCAAGTTTCAAATCTATAGAAACAGACCCTGTGAGTCCAAAAGCATTGACAGTAATTTTCCTCCATACTCTTGTGCAGCAGTACCAGCTTGCTTCGCCTTAGAAGAGGTTTTGTCAATCAGCTGGGGGGTTTGCCTCCTTTCCTTTTTATGAAACTATAAAGGAATTGGGTCTGAGATGGGAAAGAAGCACAAGGAAAAGAAACAAAATCAGGGTGCAGTATGTCTGATATAAACTGGGAAAATGAATTGAAAATACATGATTACAATTTCAAATATTGAAACGCTGGGAGCTGGTTCATGGATTTAGCATAATATAGAGCAGGTGTGGAAAACCTTTTCCTCGCTAGACATCCATTCCCATCAGACTTCCATTCCATGTTTCAGACTTCTGTTCCCATCAGCCCTGGCAGAGTGGCCAATGGTAAGAGATTAAGAGAACTGCTTTTTAAAACATCTGGAATGTTACAGGTTCCCCATACTTATTCAGAGATACTCAGTGTTTGACGAGCCTCCTTGTCTCTCCACTTAATGGGTTTGAATCTTTAATCCCTATCTAAACTGTAAAGCTCATCTAACAGAGGACTCAAGTAGGATGAATGGCCTTTCTGGGTAGACTAAATGGCCTTTTATTCCTTTTCAGCGTTGTGCTTCTATGAATAGTTAAGTTTTAATGAAACTGCTAATGAAGGATGGAAGTACTTTTCTGTAAGCATTCACTGTCATTGGTCAGAATCCTGTTGGTGATGTACTTGAGTGTAAGTTAAACAGTGTAACTCTGAATAACAAAGTGCCTCTAACTAATAAGGTGCTAGTGACATTACTAGGTGCATGTGTGTTGTGCAGTCCATGCGCTTTGCAACATGAATGGAACCTCATTAGATAGTAGCAATTCTCCACAGCGACTCCCGTGGTTTAACTTATGCACATGTAAATCACTAACAGGATTCCAGCCACTTTTCCATGGTATGTTTGAAGCAGCTTTGTGTGTGTGCAGCATTCAGATATTATTAGGGAACTCTTCTGTTTTACAACATCATAGTGAATATTTTTATGTGTTTGTTTACCTTATTTCTGTCCTATCAATTACCCCAAAGGAATCTAAGCAACAATAATGACTTGTTTATCCTAAATGAAAGAATCTTCAAATGAAGCACTGCTTGTTTCCTCAAAATCTCCACCTTCCACAAATTGGAAGTGGCTACAGGCTGATCCATAATGGCAATCCCCTATCTCTGAAAGAAGTTTTTCTATCACAGTGCATCTTCTCACCATGGAAGCCCTCTAAGCCTTAAGGAACAGCAAGGTTTTCTGAACCAGTTTGAAATTTTTCAGGACAGGATAGCCCAAGATATATTCCTGCATTACTCAAGAAAAAGTACAAAAGCCAATCTTTCTCATGGCTGGCAATGACATCCTCCACCATTTGTAAATGCAGCAGGCTATCCTGGGGTAGATGAAATAATATAGGCAAAGGTGGCTAATGATGTGGATAGGAAGCACCCCACCCAAAAACTGTGGATTGTGCACTCTTTCTGCTCAGACAATAATCTGCCAGTAGATGCAGGGTAGGTATCTTGCTCATCCACCACAGCTTCTGCCACCAGAGGTGACTGCCTCGTTCGACCAAATAATAGGACCAGTCCTGAAAATGACAGATCTGATCTTGTAAGTTCAAGTCCTCCTTAAGACACCACAAAGTGTAGAAAGATATAGAAATCTCAGGCTTGGAACAAACAGAGAAAAACAGCTGATGATAACAATAAAAGTGAATTAATTATTTGAAACACACACATACACCCCAGGATTTGCCAGAATGCAGTGGCTGAAAAGCTAGAATGCTGGAGAAATCTGGCTTAATATCAGTAGCTGCTGATGCCCAATAGGACGAGTTGGTCAACTGAAGGGGAAGCAAAGTCAACAGTAGGTAGAGCTAATTTTGGCTTTATCACATTTCTCCTCTCCTGCAGTGACACTTCAGTATGATTTCTTAACATTCACCATTAACCTGACTTGCCTTTTATTTTGGTTCAGTAGACAGCTGCAGCTGATTCTTTTCTGAGGAATAAGTTGTACTACCCTGTGGATTGCTTGCAATGAGATTGTGCATTTATGTCCCCAATTTGGTCTAAGCATTAAAAGTAATAATATACTTGAATAGGAGCACAAAGATTAGAGGCAGCCCTCCCTCCCCCCCCCCCCCATGAACATGGGAAATACTCTGATCAGTTCCTTGCCCATGTCTGTATTGGTATTTCCATCTTACTGAGTCTCTGAGGGGGGGAATATTCACTCCGAAGATCATTTCTGCTTGGCTTCTTTCACCAGTGTTAATGGCAGAACAAACCAACTAGTTAGGATTCATAAGCACTATTCCAGTTGACTTAGGCATTCTGTGAATAAGGAAGTATTAATGCCCCCCTTATATGGGGAAGAGTTTAGGGACCCCAGGAATTATATGGTTGTCTCCCCTGAAAGAACATAGTCAATATATTCAGTATCATGGCCTCTTTGCTTGTAGTTTTAGCACTTAGATTTTGCATAATACAAGGTGATATGCAGTTATCATTTTCTTTCACCCATCTCATTAGAAGATGACTTTTACCTTGATTGGCATATTTATCTAAAGCGGTGTTTCTGCTCTTCCCTTGAAATATAAATCATCAGAACTGACTCATGCTTTGTCACCCTCTGAAGCCTGAGTCTGATTTTATTAATCCACTGGTGAAAATATATTAGGTGAGCAGCAGATAAAAGGGAATCATAAATTAGCAGAATGGTTTTTAATATACATAGCTTCTGGGGAGGGGGGATGTTAAAATGTGGACATGAAATGAAAGACGAAAACTGAACAAAGCTGTATGGGGAACCAGTGAAGGAATTCTCTTATATAATGCCAGGCACTGTCTGCTAGGGTAAGTGATACTGAGCAAGATGAACTAGTGGTCTGAATCCATATGGAACAGCTTCCCCATGTTCTTGCTTGCTTTCCTTATTAAGTAATACAAACCATCCTTTCATTTAGGAACCTCAGATTGGCATACCTTGGTATATCTTTTTAGATTAAAGCAGGGGTAGGAAAGCCTCTGGATGTTTGGGATTTTAGGCATATTTCTCCCATCAACCATACTCATATGGTTACCTCAAATGATAAGAGGTAAACTGAAGTTGTAGACCCAAACATCTGGAGATGCAAAGGTTCCCATATATTAAAATGTTCATGTAAGAAGACCCATATATACTGTTTTATGCAGAGTAAGAGCTTTTTTCACTTCTTATAATTGATGAACTAGGTTGTATTTTTCTGTGAATGGCCTCCTGCTTTTACGCATGAGATTCCTTTGAAGTCCAATTTCCCAGTCCCAAAAGTTTCCTCGAATCACAGCACATTATCATACTTTCACATCTAATCATGGTCCATTTTTATATCTCTTTCTATCCTTAGAAATTGTAGCATTGGTGGAAAGGTTGTTATACAAACAGACTCTTGCAGCCAGCTAAGCATATGTTAAATGACTTCTTTGTATTCATAGGCATGCCAAGTTGTTATACAATATACACACATTTCTCTTTGCTGTCTTGCATGACACAGTCAAGTTACCAAATGGATACAAACTGAGAAAATACCTATCCATAAAGGTATTCTTTTATATTTTGGGGCTACAATCCCCAGAATTCTCCAGGAATTCTCCAAACAGAATTCTGGAGTTGAAGCCCAGAAACAAGAGTCTACTAACCAGCTTTCCAGTTATCTACATCCACTGCTACCTTCTTTGACCTGTTCCTACTTTCAGAAACAAGACATCTATTGTGGTGCTATCTGGGAGTTATAGGACATTTGGGGAGTCATAGTTCTTTGGGAAGCACCCTCTAGTGAACCTAATAGGCTGTGAGACTATGACTCCCACCATCCTCTATATCCAGGAGGCCCACCCCTGCTGGACTGACATAAGAGAAGGAAGACCTATGCAGCCAGGGGTATGTGGAAGGGGAATTCAGTGTTCCAACGTTCAGTTTTGTTTCAGGAGCTTCCAAAAGCAGAACAGTCAACAGGGAAGTATCAGAAGAGGAAAGTACAACAGATGTCAGGATCATTTGCTCCAGTGAGAGCTTGGAAATATTAGAGTAAAAGCACAGCCAGCTATAAAATGTGTGTGTGCTTCCAGCATAGCCTTTGTGGGAGGCAATGTGGACGTTCACCTCTTGTCTGCTGTTCTATGCTGCCTAACACATCACAGTCATCCGCTCATACTTGCACACATATCTTAATATGTGGTAGAGTGAGCAGAGCCAAGCCTTTGACTTAACCCTAGCATTGTGACTTATGACCCCAATGCTCACTGTTCAAAGGGGACCCTGCATGCAGGCCATTAAATGCAGACAAATTAACCTTTTTTCAGTCACTGAATGTGGTATCTGCTGATTGTATAGGCATTGTATAGGCATTGAAGCAGAGTGTGTGATGTCATGGCTGAGACCAGAATCCAGAAAATTATATGGGGGAAGATACATTCTGAATGACATGTAGATGTACTTTTTGGATTAGGACAATGATGTAAATTCTAGCAGAATTCTGACACTCAAAAGAAACATTTTGGTAAGCAAGACCATAGGCAGCAACACAAGTACAGATGACTGCTTCACGTACAACATAAGAAAAGTACAGGGTAAGGAAAGCCACAGATCTATGAACACAAGCAATTGGTGGTGTTTTAGAAACTCCTTCTTGCTTTCTTTTGAAAGGATTGCTGAGAGGTTGGGGCTCAGGACAGTGAAAGTCCCACCTTGGAACATTGCTGTGAACATTCAGTTTGAGTAGAAAGCAGGAGAGAGGAGGATGCGAAGGAAACAGAAGGGCACACTGATAGTTTTGAAGATGACTTGTGGACTGCAGTAACTTTTGTGGATCACAAAAATTGCAGATCAATGAAGTACTGTAGACAGCATGTGTAAATCATGATTTACAAAAATGTCTCTTTGGTGGAAGATTTTTTTTCCTTCAGTAAAGGTAAAGGTTCCCCTTGACATTTAGTCCAGTCGTGTCCGACTCTAGGGTGTGGTGCTCATCCCCGTTTCCAAGCCATAGAGCCAGCATTTGTCCGAAGACAGTTTCCGTGGTCATGTGGCCAGCGCGACTAGACACGGAACACCGTTACCTTCCCACCGAGGTGGTACCTATTTATCTACTCGCATTTTTACATGCTTTTGAACTGCTAGGTGGGCAGGAGCTAGGACAAGCGATGGGAGCTCACTCCGTCATGTGGATTCGATCTTATGACTGCTGGTCTTCTGACCTTGCAGCACAGAGGCTTCTGTGGTTTAACCCACAGCGCCACCAGTATTACTACTAAAATTCTAATTCTAAAATTTTGCTTTCTCTTTAATTTTTCCTAAAACGTATGCTACTGCAAATATAAATTTAAATATTTTACGTCTGAGTTGTCTTTTGCTTTTCACTTGAAAATATTTAACTTCATTTATATTTATTAATTTATATTTGTTAATTATAAGATTATTTCAATTTTTTTGTTGTCTTTTGTTCAAATGAGGGGGTGACTACATGAGCATTTGTCCCACTGTTTGGTCTGCTGTAGGGAGAGTCTGGTTCACTCCTATTGTTGGTGACCAGACGACATGAGTGCCAGTGTGAACCAGTTCATCCCCAGCGCATTCCAATCTACATCTGACAAGGGTTACTCTTTTTTAAGGCACAGGTAAGACCACTCTGTTTTGGTTTGTTACCAGCACATGCAGTCTTTGGGAATGAACCAAAGTAGAGCTAGCTTTAAATTCCTCATCCAGTTTCCATTTGCCAATATTGTTAAGCTTAGCCACTTAATGATACTGAGAAATTAAAAACTTCCTCCACTCCTCAGTGGAGGGGCAGTAGGAGGAAGTGAAGTTTTTTTTAAAAAAAGCATATTAGGACAGCATTGATGCACTGTGTCTTTTAGAAAAAAAATGTTTCCTCCCAGAAGGAGAAAGAAAGAGAGGATCCAAGAAGGAGGATTGTTTTTTGTTTTGTTTTCTCTCTTTTTTTAAGGGAAGTGGGGCCAAAAAGGGTTGCTTAGGATATGTTGCCATATGGATGCAAGAGTCACAGCAAATCGCTTACCAGAATTCTTTGAGATTTTAAGCGACCATGTTTAGCCTGCTCCAACTTGCTCCAATTGAGCCATCTAGTCAAAAACTAACAAGCAGAACATGCAACACACACACTGAATGTCCTTAGTAGGTCCACAAGGTCTGTTTGTGGCTAATAGTTATTGATGAGCAAATTTATGACCTAACAAAGTCCTAATTTTTAATCCATTAAGCCAGTGGCTATTGCATACATCTTGCAGGCATGAGTTCTATAAGTTAATTATATGGTATTTGTTTATTCATAAAAATTATACTGCTCCCTCCTGGTTTTCCTTCAACTTCCCTTCAACTTGTCACACAACAAATAAATGAACATGAAACATGACATTGAATGTCATTCAATAATCACATAATACACCTGCAGAAGTTCGTAAAGAGGATGTATTAAAATGATATGCCTTGAAAACAGAGCTTGGAAAAGTTACTTTTTATAATTTGAACTACACCAGTTGTGCTTTTCTGGGAGCTGCAGTCCTTAAAGAAATTTTGCCAGCTGTGCTCAGTACAAAAGGACACACAATATATAAGAAAATTATGATCCTCAAAACCTAGTTTTGAATTGGCAGATACCATGTTTCAGATTTGATATTTAATACACCAGTTGCTAGAGGGAATGTTTCTTAATTAAGAGATAACTAAGACGTTCCTACATTTTCATGCCTTGTGTTTTTCTTTTTTATTCTTTCTTGGAAATAAAAAATAAACAGCATACATCAAACTTGGGATAGTACATCAAGAGAATAAACTGAAGAATCACATTCTTTTATTTAAAAAAATGTTTTGTTTTCAGAGGAAAGTTATTAACCATGGGCATCCCCAAGCCCTCCATGGGCAAAGGGATATTAAAGAGACACCTGGGGCTGATCATCACTACACAGGAGAGCAGCCAGTGCAGATAACAGAAATTATATTACAGAACTATAGACAGACAACCTGCTGGCCTTTGTGGACACTTCCATCTTTCTGCCTCCAGCAATTCCTTCCTACCTGGCAAGATGGTGCATGTTCACCTGCTGAGGGTCTAATCCAAAATCTGATGGATGGCTGCTAGTCCTCTAATGTCTGAGTCCTTTCTTCTGCTCTTCCTTGGCATGGAGGTTCTCCTTTAACTGGCACAGTCGCTTAAAATGTCTTTCTAACTGCCAGTGATACAGCTGATTCAGGGGCATTGTTGACACAGGTGAGTTCGGGCTAGGCTAGTTTGGGCCACCCTACCATGGGCTCCATCTCAGGCAAGTCTAAGAGTCCCTTTGCCCAGCTCTGGAGGGCTCTTTAGGTGCTGGGTCCAGGAGCAAGGCGTTCTACACCAAGACCAGTGTAGCCGTAGTAGAAGAGGATCTCCTGGTGTCACAAGTCATCTTGGAACTTCTTAACATCACTCCACACATTCCCTGACAGCTCAGTGTCACTGCTTCCTTTCTCCCACTGCTCCAGATTCCACTCCTTTTGTAGCCTGCCCTACTTCCCTTTTGAAAAAATTCATGTCCTACATTTGGGCACCTCCAGTTCCCATGTAGCCATTGTCAAACCTTTCTTGGGACTATTGGCCACTTCCCTGGTAACTGGTAGCCTCTCTGCCATTAGGTTCTGTACAGGGTGCCTCTCAAAATAATCCCCAAACAAAACAAAACTACTAGTCTCCTAATCTCTTGCACTTCCCACAGATTTCAGCCACTGCCACCTATATCTTCTGTCTTCTTCACAGGGACATCATAGGTTATGGAAACTATATTCCCCACTTGTGTGTAATTGAAAACTCCCATGAGGACTTTGATTGCTTGCCTAAAGCCTGCAGAATTCTGGCTAGAGGAATTCATAGTGGTTTCTGGGGGCTGAAATCCAAGAAATCTAAAACCTCCTGCCTAGCAAATGGGCCATTTGGAACGAATTCTTAAGAAACTGAAATCGCACACAGCTATTTAGCAGAAACATTTGTTTGATGCTTTGCTTGGCCTCTCCCCTTCCTACCTGAAACCTCTGAATAAAAAATGTTGCTTTTAATTAGAGATGGGGGTATTCATATAAGAATATCCCCCCCACAGGTGCAGGTAACAACGGTCTGCCCCCCTGGGGCCAGACCGTCCACTCACCGTTCCGCTGCTGCCATGGGCTCCGTGCTCCCTTCCTATCACTCTGGAGCTCACGGTGGATTAGCCACTCCTGGCAAAAAGCGGGATGACGAGCCTCTCTGCCAGATCACAGAGTGGCTAATCCATCGCGAGCAACTGAGAGATAGGAAGGCACTGCAGAGCTTGCCGCAGTGGCGGAATCATGAGTGGTCGGTCTGGCCCCAGGGGGCCGGACCCTCATTATCTGTACGTGTGGGGGGATATTCGTATACAAATACAAATACCCCCATCTCTACTTTTAATATCTTCTTAGTTGTACCTTTTAGAAAAAAGAAGAAAGGTAAATGTTGGCCACCACTGAAATTATTCTTACACAGTAGTTTAATGTGATCCTGGAGCTATTTAACATGTCATGTGACAAGAAACATGGCTTAGCCATTGAGTGTTCCTATAGGAAGCTGTCACTAATTCTTATTCCCTGGCATGTGCCAGCATGAAGCTAGGGATGTGGAAATCTGCCAGTTTCACTTTTGTTGCATTCTCAAAATTCTATCAGTGTTATTGTCCCGGCTCAGTTTCATGTCAGGTTGTAGAACTTCCCTCCCCCTGGACATTTTTGCATATTTGGATATGTATTTCTCCTCAGGTATACATTTTAACTGATCTGTTTGTCTTTTTAAAAAGTACACATTTTAGTCATGCAGTATTTTTCAGATTACATATTCTGTTCTGCATGCATTTTCCTTGGCTGAAATATATCATAAATTTCAGAGGTCTATAGATTTGTGAGGCAAAGTGTATTCTCTCTCAGGAGGTGCAAAATGGATTTTCATTCATTCATGTTAGAGAAATGTAATCCAATGAATTTCTTTTTCATCTCCACTAAGGATGCACCTTTTTTATGTAAAACAAATCATTCTATTCGTACCCGGTGTTTTTAGCAGTCCTGTAAAACATCTTGATTGTACAGCCAAAATATAATGCATAAATCTTCTTTTGGACAAAAAGTATTTATTGAGATATTATTTCATCAAAATAAAAGGAAGCTGGGAAAGTAAGAGCCCAGGACAACTCCCATTCTTGCAATATTTGAATAGGGTTACTTTTTAAAAACTGCAACATTTCAGCAAAGCTTGGAAATGTTACTATTTTGAACTTCAATGTCCAGAATACTGTGCAGAACACTGACAACTTTAAATGCCAAGACGCTGGGTAAATATACCAAAAATCTGGCAAAGCAAACTTTCTTCAATATTAAAAGGTGATGAAAATTCTGAATAGAACTGATATTTTAAAATACTCAAAGCTCAAGTTAAGGAGAACAGCCACTTAGCTCCTCCTGGCTGCAAGACTGCATCACCTGTTCTTGTGATCCCACCATGTATTCACCCAAGGCTCTCTGCAAACATACTGAGAAGTAGCTCAGCTGTACTTAGTGAACTCAGCAATGGCTTCTATTAGCCCTTTAAATATCCAAGGAACACAATATTTTTTCTTGCACCAAAGTGGACATGGCACTGCAAGGCAATCTTAAACTATTTACTGGCAATTTGGACACAGAAGCAATACCCCACGTTGATAAGACATGGTTTGTGTGTGTGTTTTTGTAAGGACTGAATATCTCTACCATGTCCCACAGGTGCTTTGTATTCATATTAGATATGAAGTGCAACACCATAGCTGGTGTGAATTCTGTTCCCCACACACACACCCGGGCCAGCTGGGCTCCTGCCCAGATTGGTTTGCTGCCCCCAAAGAAGGACCCCAGAAATGTGTGGAGCCCAGTTAGTGGCCTGACTGGCTCAGGGTGGGTGGGGGAATGGAATCCGCACCACTGTGGTGCTGCGCTTCATACGTAATACAACTACAAAGTGTCTGTATCAAATCACTGATGTTGGTGAAAATGTTATACAATTATGCAACATTCATACTGTGCTTTCTCTGTGTGTTTGTACCTTAGGCAAAAACACACATACACATATGCATATTAAGAACCTCTATACACGGGCATACATATATGAATATGTATATGATTATGTACATGCATATTTTAAAATATATCCTGAGAAGATGTAAGTAATCAAAATAGACTGCAAAAGGCTGCAATATGAGGCCTTGCTGATTTAAAGAAAGAAAAAAAACTTTAATATCATTTTTACATATCCTAAATAGCTGGAACAGAACACAATCTGTGCTTAATAATTTTTGTTAAAGGAATACAAGAACGCAGGGGGTGGGTGGTTTTGAACAGTTGTCAGGGAGAGAAATATACCTTCTGTGTGCCGTTCTGCTTCTTATATCCATGCTTCCTCTACTTTTTAAATAGGGCCACTTAAGGTCCGTAGATATGCCATTTAGATATGAAGATTGCACCAAACGACATATCAGACCTCCAAGCAACCCTGTTTAGCCCAATCCTGCCTGCTTTGTGTAAACAGGCCCACAGAGAGCTTTTTTCATGTGTTCTGTGAAAAATATATCTGTAAAAACTAGTATCTTGTTTCTTTGTGAGAAAAACCACACACAAAAGGCAGGCACAAAAAGACTGGTTGATTGAACAAAAAGATGCGAACAGTCTATCTAGGACTTCTAATTTTTAAAAGCCCATGCAACAAGGCAGTCACTTCTGTAGTTTTGTGTAATTTCCCAGGTGTACAATTTTTGCACTGCAGATACCAGCAGAAAATAGATGCCAGCAGAAAAGTGAGATTTTATTATTATGATGATGATTGCATTTTCTTATTCTTGCATGTGGGGTGACAAGACAAGTGAGTATTTATATCTCAGCAACACACTCTATCCTGAATCAAGGACCTCATTAACCAGAGCCAAGAAAGTGAACTGTTTGAAGATGAGACAGATTGACTTGTATCCCTCAAATATCTGATATGCGAGAGAGCAGATGATTAAGGATGTGTGAAATATTGACTTCAAGTTCTTTTTTTTTTTCCTCTGAGAAAATTGATTCCCCCAATTCTGCATTTTCCAGACTAAACAGAAATGGATACAATTTGTAGTCAGAAATCTATATATTTCTGAGCTTCTGATGCATTTCTGTGAAAGGTCGATTTTAAAAAACCACTTGAAAAATGGGCAAAACACACAGCACACATTTCTAAACTGCACTCTCACACACATTTGAGTCAATAGGGGCATACATCCATTAACATATCCATTATTGTCTCTGTTGTTTTGTTTCTCACCAACAGGAAATAATAGCATATATTATCTCCCTGATCATTTCTCTCAACCAGCAAACGTGGCTTACTTGTGCCTATGTTCTCAATCAAGGATCCTGCCCACCACCACCGAGTGCATTTCCTAACATGGTTTCTCCCATTCTCTCTAGTTTCGGGAGTAAAGAGGCTCTTTGTAGCGAATAAGTTCATAGGAAAAGGGCATCCTGAAGATAAGTAGCTTAACAACATATGATTTATATTTCTCTCTGTGTGTGTGTCTGTGTGTGTGTATTTTTATATAAAAACCACATTGTTTCCTTCTAAAATCTCAGGTGAGCACATGTCAGCTGTGATTCACCCTGAATAGTCTTAAAGCTATATAGTTATAAAGGGTGGCAGAGTGCAGGAAAAGCTCTTGGAAAGACTTACACTTACACTCCTTTGTTGTTGTTTAGTCGTTAAGTCATGTCCGACTCTTCGTGACCCCATGGACCAGAGCACGCCAGGCCCTCCTGTCTTCCACTGCCTCCCGGAGTTGGGTCAAATTCATGTTGGTAACTTCGAAGACACTGTCCAACCATCTCGTCCTCTGTCGTCCCCTTCTCCTCTTGCCTTCACACTTTCCCAACATCAGAGTCTTTTCCAGGGAGTCTTCTCTTCTCATGAGATGGCCAAAGTATTGGAGCCTCAGCTTCAGGATCTGTCCTTCCAGTGAGCACTCAGGGTTGATTTCCTTCAAAATGGATAGGTTTGTTCTCTTTGCAGTCCAGGGGACTCTCAAGAGTCTCCTCCAGCACCACAATTCAAAAGCATCAATTCTTCAGCGGTCAGCCTTCTTTATGGTCCAGCTCTCACTTCCATACATCGCTACTGGAAAAACCATAGCTTTGACTATGCGGACCTTTGTTGGCAAGGTGATGTCTCTGCTTTTTAAGATGCTGTCGAGGTTTGTCATCGCTTTCCTCCCAAGAAGCAGGTGTCTTTTAATTTCGTGGCTGCTGTCCCCACCTGCAGTGATCATGGAGCCCAAGAAAGTAAAATCTATCACTGCCTCCATATCTTCCCCTTCTATTTGCCAGGAGGTGATGGGACCAGTGGCCATGATCTTAGTTTTTTTTAATGTTGAGCTTCAGACCATTTTTTGCGCTCTCCTCTTTCACCCTCATTAAGAGGTTCTTTAATTCCTCCTCACTTTCTGCCACCAGAGTGGCATCATCTGCATATCTGAGGTTGTTGATATTTCTTCCGGCAATCTTAATTCCGGCTTGGGATTCATCCAGTCCAGCCTTTCGCATGATGTATTCTGCATATAAGTTAAATAAGCATATAAGTTAAATATGTATATGAAAACATATACAGTGTGTATATTCAAAAGCAGGCACATTACAACTTGCTGATTTTCTTTTTGAGGAATACAAAGAAACTCTCTGAGGTTTCTAAGCCTTAAAGACCACCCAGAAAATAGCCACAATTGTCATTTGGCACAATTTGTGTTATTTGTATTAAATCCGCTGTGTTAAGGAATTGTTTTGCGCAATTTTGCTGAACATACTCCAATAATCCTTCTCTCTCTCTCTTCTTATCTCTTCTCTCAATGAAGGTGCCACAAAATACTTCACTCTCTCACTGATTGTAGGAGTGCTCGCAGAACATGTTTCAATTATTGTGGAAGCCTATGTCAGGATGTTTTTTTTAAACCCGTCCACCTTCTCTTTCTGTCAGCTTTCTTCCACGTACAGCTTTGCAAGAGTCTCGTTTTCTGAAACCAGCACACTGTGGATTTTCCAGAAAGCTTTGAAAAACCACAAATAATGAAGTTCAAAACATTTGAGATGCGGGGTTGTGGGGATTGATTTTCTCTTTAATGTCATGTTTGTGTTTTGAAACCACATCAGTATGTGATAGAAGCACCGTATATTCTGAATGTAGGTCAAATGCTTGTCAGATTTATACGGTTCGGGGGTTTAAAATGTCAGCTCTTTCTGCCATAGAAAAATACAAATGGGGCCTTTCTCCAAAAAGATGCTAGCAAATAAGGCAGTGGGATCTTTAAAAATGGAAATATGAGTAGGGTCGCAGTGCCTCTGACTGTGTAACATCTGCTTTGCAGTGAGCTTGAAAGACTACAGAGTAGAAGTACAGAATGCTGATGGATTATTCCCATCAAGCTTTTAGTCTGCAAATGTATTCATGCAGTCCTAGAAGTGACCATGGAATATTTCAATACATTGATTTTATGGCATTTCAGCGAGTGAGATGCTTACAAAGTCATTTTTAGTAAGAGTGAACACAGTCAGTGGAGGCTTGGAAAGAACTATGGATGAACCACATTCATCCTTATATTTAAAAAGAAAGATGTAGGCTTTAGAAAGAATTAATTATATACATTAAGATGATTTTTAAAATTCAGTGTTTAGAATGAATAATGGGTAAAACTAAGAACCATGAACAATTATTTTTTTAATAGTCCTATTTAATGCCTCTGGTTTGGCCGGTAGTTTAATCATATTACAGCTAGGAACGTGCAAATATGCTAGTATTGGTTTGTCTTCCTGTCTCGTTTTTTAGCTTGTTGTGCCCTGCTTGCACATCAGTTAACTTAGCTCTAAAAATCTGAACAGAAATTTCCATTCTTATGTACCTTCTATAACTAGAAGATGACCACCGGCCTAATCGCTTAATTTCCTCTGAGCTATAACCCAGGGCTGCTGCAGTGGAAGCTGCTCTGATTCTAAATGAATGGGTGCTAAACCTAGTGCCCAGAATGCCTACTTTGCTTAGTGCTAGGTCTGTCAATTTCCAAAACTGATATTTAGTCAGTGGTGACTTATCAGCGTGCTGGAAGAAATAACCTGCATCCTGCCCTCTAATTATCAGGTATGATCATGTGGCTTTAACTGGGCATATGATGTCTATGCTACATTGCCCGAGGGTAATTTGCTTGCCCTTGCCTGTTTGATCGGCCTTGGATCACCTAATTAAAATTTGTACCTTTCCGTCTTGGACTTGAATGTCCTGCCACTGTAGGGCTAGCCTGGATTTGTCTGCTTTACCCCCAGCTACCAGCTCGCTAATCCTGAGGGCACCGAAAAAGGTGATTAATGCAGCTGCTTCAAATAAAACTTTTTCATATTCGTCCCTACAAAGGAGCGCCCATTGCTCGCATATGCATTCCAATAAGGGAGGGAAAATAGGTATCCTAGTGTCTAGCACTCTCCCCCTCTCTTTGGCCCAACCCTCTAACATTTTCTTTATGCGATAGTCCCCTGAAAAATCCCTATAGCCATTTATTTTTGAGTAAAAGGCCAGGGCTGACAGCTTACCTTGGATAGTGCCTGGCGCCAGACCCTTTCTGTTAAGATATACTATAAACTGCTGTAAATGCTAGACCGGTGCCAGCAAAACCGGCTCCAGGTCGACCGTCTTCCTAAAGTCCTGAAATTCTATACTCATGGCTGACTAACCCTTTCTTGTCCTCGGTGCCAAGGTCAAACCTGTTGCTCTGGATGCATCCTCACGCCAATTTGCCAGACCTCTGGAGGAAGGACTTGTGGCAGCTCCCTGGCTTCGGAGTCTAGCTCCCTGAACCGATCCATCTGTTAGCGTGATAATGCATCAGCTATCCTGTTGTCTAATCCTGGTACATGTCGGGCATACACCAATATGTTAAATTGCAATGCCCGTAAAGTAAAGGCCCTGACCAATGTCATGACCCGCTCTGAGTGTGACGTAAGGTTGTTTATGATATAAACAACCTCTTGGTTGTCACACCAAAAATGGACTGAATTTGACCATTCCTCGGCCCACAGCCATAATGCACCTACTATGGGGAAAAAAATTCTAAAAAGGTCAGGTCCCTTGTAATGCCTTCATGATGCCATTCATCCGGCCACGTTCCCTCCGAAAAGGACAAGTGGTGGATTAACCGGAACTCACCCTGGGCCTTTTGGGCACTATTCCTAAAGGAGAAACCCTCAGGTTTCCGATAGGTGGCATTGAGAACGGTCCAAGGACCCTGCCTTCCTTAACTTCCTTATTGATTTTTTTCTGTACGATCTCTTCCATGCCAATTGTAGATCGGAGGTTCCATGCCATAAATGCTGTGCGCTCTCCTTGTGCCAGGATTCTGAACCCGTATCTGAATCCATCCAATAGATACTTGGCATCTTCTTTATGAGGATATGTACCTAACCATTTTTCTAAAACCCTAACCCTAATTGGGTTGGGTCCCCTTTCCAGGGGGACCCCCGCCACTGCTAGGCTTCTTGCCTCCTCTGGCGCCCTTGTTCTGGTGCTGGGCACCTGCTTTGAAGCAGGATGAATTTGGGTGCTGACCCCTGCAGGTAAGGCATTCGTGCCTAAATCTACACAGCCTCCTTGCGCAAAATCCCCTGGAATTGTACTCAAAGCAAGGCATGCAGGGTTGAACCACCTGCCCCGCACCTCGGCGGGGATTTTGAGTAGTGGTAATTTTCCTGTTAAGATGCCCACTATCGAATCGCTCGCCGGTATTTGGCCTGGCGGGGGTCATGTGCTGAAGCCATAGCCCTGGCTGGGGCTCATCCCAGCGCATATTAGGACGAATAGTGTTCCGCATGCGGAAGGCCTGGTCATACTGAAGCCAGGCCGTACCCGCAAAATCTACATAAGCTCTATAAATTATATCCAAATATTGGAAGAGGGCATGAGCCCTCCAAGGCTGAGCCTTAACTATAACTCCTGCATAAATTAGAAAACCTGGAAGCCACTTGGCCCATGTTCTATCTTGCTTTTTCCTCCTATGCTTTTCCTTTTCCATCTTCTTTGTCCAGATCTTTCTTCTCGGCGTCTCTATTGAGTAGGTCGAATACATCTACGTATTCGCATTTTCAGATTTTTTCTTTGGTGGCCGGAGTTAGGTGATCCCCCAGGGGCATGGTGTAGTCTCCATATAGCAAAGCCCCAAGTGGGACTGTATTGTAGCCTGTATTATGCACAGATTTGTTGTTGTTTAGTCGTTTAGTCATGTCCGACTCTTCGTGACCCCATGGACCAGAGCACGCCAGGCCCTCCTGTCGTCCACTGCCTCCTGGAGTTTGGTCAGATTCATGTTCGTAGCTTCGATGACACTGTCCAACCATCTCATCCTCTGTCGTCCCCTTCTCCTCTTGCCTTCACACTTTCCCAACATCAGGGTCTTTTCCAGGGAGTCTTCTCTTCTCACGAGATGGCCAAAGTATTGGAGCCTCAGCTTCAGGATCTGTCCTTCCAGTGAGCACTCAGGGTTGATTTCCTTCAAAATGGATAGGTTTGTTCTCCTTGCAGTCCAGGGGAATCTCAAGAGCCTCCTCCAGCACCACAATTCAAAAGCATCAATTCTTTGGCAGTCAGCTTTCTTTATGGTCCAGCTCTCACTTCCATACATTGCTACTGGAAAAACCATAGCTTTGACTATGCGGACCTTTGTCGGCAAGGTGATGTCTCTGCTTTTTAAGATGCTGTCTAGGTTTGTCATCACTTTCCTCCCAAGAAGCAGGCGTCTTTTAATTTCGTGGCTGCTGTCACCATCTGCAGTGATCATGGAGCCCAGGAAAGTAAAATCTGTCACTGCCTCCATATCTTCCCCTTCTGTTTGCCAGGAGGTGAGGGGAGCAGTGGCCATGATCTTAGTTTTTTTTTATGTTGAGCTTAAGACCATTTTTTTGCGCTCTCCTCTTTCACCCTCATTAAGAGGTTCTTTAATTCCTCCTCACTTTCTGCCATCAGAGTAGTATCATCTGCATATCTGAGGTTGTTGATAGTTCTTCCGGCAATCTTGATTCCAGCTTGGGATTCCTCCAGTCCAGCCTTTCGCATGATGTATTCTGCATATAAGTTAAATAAGCAGGGAAACAATATACAGCCTTGTCGTACTCCTTTCCCAATTTTGAACCAATCAGTGTTTCCATATCCAGTTCTAACTGTTGCTTCCTGTCCCACATATAGATTTCTCAGGAGATATATAAGGTGGTCAGGCACTCCCATTTCTTTAAGGACTTGCCATAGTTTTTTGTGGTCCACACAGTCAAAGGTTTTTGCGTAGTCAATGAAGCAGAAGTAGACGTTTTTCTGGAATTCTCTGGCTTTCTCCATAATCCAGCGCATGTTGGCAATTTGGTCTCTAGTTCCTCTGCCCCTTCGAAATCCAGCTTGTACTTCTGGGAGTTCTCGGTCCACATACTGCTGAAGCCTACCTTGTAGGATTTTGAGCATAACCTTGCTAGCGTGTGAAATGAGTGCAATTGTACTGTAGGTGGAGCATTCTTTGGCACTGCCCTTCTTTGGGATTGGGATGTAGACTGATCTTTTCCAATCCTCTGGCCACTGCTGAATTTTCCAAACTTGCTGGCATATTGAGTGTAGCACCTTAACAGCGTCATCTTTTATGGTTTTAAATAGTTCAACTGGAATGCCATCACCTCCACTGGCCTTGTTGTTAGCCATGCTTTCTAAGGCCCATTTGACTTCACTCTCCAGGATGTCTGGCTCAAGGTCAGCAACCACACTATCTGGGTTGTCCGGGACATCCAGATCTTTCTGGTGTAATTCCTCTGTGTATTCTTGCCACCTCTTCTTGATGTCTTCTGCTTCTGTTAGGTCCCTACCATTTTTGTCCTTTATCATGTTCATCTTTGCACAAAAGGTTCCTTTAATAGCTCCAATTTTCTTGAACAGATCTCTGGTTTTACCCTTTCTATTATTTTCCTCTATTACTTTGCACTGTTCATTTAAGAAGGCGCTCTTGTCTCTCCTTTCTATTCTTTGGAAGTCTGCGTTCAGTTCTCTGTAACTTTCCCTATCTCCCTTGCATTTTGTTTCTCTTCTCTTCTCTGCTATTTGTAAGGCCTCGTTGGACAGCCACTTTGCTTTCTTGCATTTCCTTTTCTTTGGGATGGTTTTTGTTGCTGCCTCCTGTACAATGTTACGAGCCTCCATCCATTGTTCTTCGGGCACTCTGTCCACCAAATCGAGTTCCTTAAATCTGTTCTTTACTTTCACTGTGTATTCATAAGGGATTTGTTTTAGATTATACCTGACTAGCCCAGTGGTTTTTCCTACTTTCTTTAGTTTAAGCTTGAATTTGGCTATAAGAAGCTGATGATCAGAGCCACAATCAGCTCCAGGTCTTGTTTTTGCTGACTGTATAGAGCTTCTCCATCTTTGGCTGCAGAGAGTATAATCAATCTGTTTTCGGTATTGCCCGGGTACGGCCAAACCCCTGTGCTAGTCATGGTATCCGTTTGAACCGGTGGAGAAGGAGCAACATAAGGCATGCCCCAACCGCTAAATTGTGGATTGGCGCACAGCCAGGCAATATTGGTCAGCCTTGTATTGAGTGCGTTGTAGGGTGTGCATGGTGAGTAACTATATGGAGTACTGCCAGCCCAAGGCCATGTGGGGAGAAGTGTATGGGTGCCAGGTGCAGTAGCAAACTCACCCTGCGAAGTTGTAGCCCTGCAAGGGTCCTCCAAAGGCTGCGGCGTATTGAAGCTAACCTCCTCCACCTCATCCTGTCCTTCCTGGTATGCAGACGATGGTTCAGACGCCTCAGGAGTAGATTATGTTCTCCGCTTCTCTATGCTTCGTGCCCTCAGAGTCAATGAAGCCCCATCAGCATCACGCCTGGGAGAAACTTCTGGGACCTGTTCTGACTCAAGGACGGCAAACCTGTCCATTAGGTCCTGTGCCATTGCTTTTAATCTAGCTTTTCAATGGCTTTTAGTCTCCCTGGCCGATCTGTGTGGTTGAACCTTGCTTGACTGGGGAGGCTGCCTTGCCATCCTTTGGGCCTCTGGGGCCGAAATTTTTTCCTGTAATTCCTGCCAAACTGGCCAGGACTCCTCATCTGAGGAGGATTGTGTGGGAGACACCTGAGGGGCTGGCCTCTTCTTGGCCGGTTGTTTCCCCTTCCTGGTGCCCTGCCTCTTTCTTGATGTCATTGTTACCTGGGGCTAGGTATTAATTAAGTGGTAACGATAGCTCTCTAACTCCAACCCAGGTGGCCACACAGCCGAGCCGAGCCGCTATTAGCCACTATTTCCTGGCCTGAATAACTCTTTTAACTTCCACCAGAGAGTTTACACTTGATACCTGAAAGGGTCCAACCAACTGCCCTTTGAAGAAACTACGTTGGTCAGAGCACACCTTAATCGGTTACTCCTTATAGTCAATGCATATTTATTTATTACTTATCAATTAAATCATTAACTATTGCTATCAATGTTAAACAGAATCAACTGCTCAATTAATTAATTAGCTCAATGAATTTACCCCAATTGATTATTATCAGGTAATTTAAATTTATAATGAATTAGAAAATTAGCTTATTTAAATATATTCCACTGATAAATACTCCTTTATTGAATAATTACAATAAATATATAAATAATTAATTTATTATTATTATTATTATCATTTTCTTTTTTCTTTTTTTCTTTTTTTAATATTATTATAATTTATTCAAATCACTATCTATTTAAATTCCTGCTTGTTGTAGTCTATAACCTATTTATCTAACTTCCTATTTCACTCTTCTTTCACTCTTTTTTTGTTGTTGCGCACTTGGCTAGTCAACCCACCGGTCCGCTAGCTGCAGTTGCTTCCTGACCATTGCAATTTGAATGGGGGGAGGGGGGAAATTCGGCACACGGATGTTGGGAGAAAAGCTGAAAGCGGGTCCTTAATGCCCTTGAAACGCTTCACAGAGGAAAGGGGATGACCAACGAGCTGAAATGAAAACCGAAAAAACCGCTCTGACTGAAATAAAAAGCCTTCCGGTAACATAATGTAAATCGAAACACCATTTAATATACTTTTAGCCTATCTTCAGTTTTCTCTTCCTTAAATTTACTTGCAATCTATGGTTAATTGATTTCTAGGGTTATTATTCCCCTCTCTGTTTCCCCTTTGCTTTTTTTAAAAAACCCTTTGCGCTGAGGCGCAGCGGGCACGAAACTCCACCACCGCTTTCCCCCCTTTCCAGTCGGGACCAAGCTAAATAAAGTAATTAATATAATAAAACTTAACGAATAATAAGATAACAGAGGATAATTAACACAGGAAATTCAAAACTAGACCCTGGGAGGGTGCCGATGCTACCCTCCCGTCCTGTAGAAACTCGATCGCCACGTGTCGCAGCTAGAATGCCACAGCAGTGCAGCACAGACTCCTTCTCTCTAGGTGCCTGAAAAAGAAGAGGGCAGAGCGAGGGGGGAATGCCCCTTAAGTAACCTTGCATTCCCCCCTCCTCCTTATAAGTCTCATGAGACCAACCAGTGTTGCGTCATCCGGGGTGTAGGGCAAAGAGCCAGCCTCGCTGCTCGAAGTCTGTGGACTCAGCAACGGCTGCAGCATTGTTGCCAAGTATGCATACATTCTGCATGCGACTTCTCTTGTATAGTACGTTTTTTTTTCAGTATTCTCACACATACAGTATATCACAGAAGTGAGTACACCCTCTCACATTTCATAAATATTTTAGTATATCTTTTCATGTGACAACACTGAAGAAATGACACTTGGCTACAATGTAAAGCAGTGAGTATACAGCTTGTATAACAGCTTGTGTAAATGTGCTGTCCCCTCAAAATAACGCAACACACAGTCATTACTATCTAAACCGCTGGCAACAAAAGTGAGTACACCCCTAAGTAACAATGTCCAAATTGGGCACAAACGGTCAATATTTTGTATGGCCACCATTATTTTCCAGCAGTGCCTTAATCCTCGTGGGCATAGAGTTCACCAGAGCTTCACAGGTTGCCACTGGAGTCCTCTTCCACTCCTCCATCACAACATCACAGAGCTGGTGGATGTTAGAGACCTTGCACACCTCCACCTTCCATTTCAGGATGCCCCACAGATGCTCAATAGGGTTTAGGTCTGGAGACATGTTTGGCCAGTCCATCACCTTTACCCTCAGCTTCTTTAGCAAAGCAGTGGTTGTTTTGGAGGTGTGTTTGGGGTCGTTATCATATTGGAATACTGCCCTGTGGCCCAGTCTCCGAAGGGAAGGGATCATGCTCTGCTTCAGTATGTCACAGTACATGTTGGCATTCATTGTTCCCTCAATGAACTGTAGCTCCCCAGTGCTGGCAGCACTCATGCAGCCCCAGACCGTGACACTCCCACCATCATGCTTGACTGTAGGCTCGACACAATTGTCTTTGTACTCCTCACCTAGTTGCCACCACACACACTTGACACCATCTGAACCAAATAAGTTTATCTTGGTCTCATGGGACCACAGGGCATGGTTCCAGAAATCCATGTCCTTAGTCTGCTTGTCTGCCGCAAACCGTATGCGGGCTTTCTTGTGCATCATCTTTAGAAGAGGCTTCCTTCTGGGATGACAGCCCTAAAGACCAATTTGATGCAGTGTGCGGTGTATGGTCTGAGCACTGACAGGCTGACCCCCACCCCACCCCTTCAACCTCTGCAGCAATGCTGGCAGCACTCATGCGTCTTTCCCAAAGCCAACCTCTGGATATGATGCTGAGCATGGGCACTCAACTTCTTTGGTCGACCATGCCGAGGCCTGTTCTGAGTGGAACCTGTCCTGTTAAACCGTTGTATGGTCTTGGCCACCATGCTGCAGCTCAGTTTCAGGGGTTTGGCAATCTTCTTCTAGCCTAGGCCATCTTTATGTAGAGCAACAATTCATTTTTTCAGATCCTCAGATAGTTCATTACCGTGAGGTGCCATGTGGAACTTCCAGTGACCAGTCTGAGAGAGTGAGAGTGATAACACCTGCTCCCCCTTCACATCTGAGACTTGTGATAGTAACGGGTCTCATGACACCAGGGAAGGAAAATGGCTACTTGGGCCCAATTTGGACATTGTCACTTAGGGATGTACTCACTTTTGTTGCCAGCAGTTTAGACATTAAAGGCTGTGTGTGTCACGTTCTCAGGGGATTCGGCAGGCGAAAGTCCGATAAGCCAGTCCAAGGTCAGAAGTCCGGGAGATGAAAACAGATGCTGAATCGTCAAAACCAAAACACAAACCGTAGTCCAAAGTCAGAGTCTGAGAGCCAGGGGTCAGGAGAGCAAGGTTCAGGTAGTTCAGGATAAACAGGAGTGTGGACACGAGCCAGGGAATTGACTTGTTGCTTCCACAAGTTTCCAGACCTCTGAGTACAAGTTATATAGAAGCAACAATCATCTCATTTCTAGAAACACTCCATCCTCCATCAGGCTGGTTGACCTGATGTTCCTATGAGAAGCATGCACGTGAGCTTCAGATCTCTGTGTTGTAAGTCTCTGCCGAAGCTTATCTCTAACTCTGGCTAGTGGGAGAGGAGAATCTGGCGGTGATTCAGCTATCTGTGATACCAGAGGAGCCTCCGGTTCCACTAATTGCCCTGCATTTCCCTCAGCTGTAATTAACTCCTCCAATTCCAGGTCTTATTCAGCTGAACTCATGATGGTGTGTTGCGTTATTTTGAGGGGACAGCACATTTACATTGTTATACAAGCTGTATACTCACTGCTTTACATTGTAGCCAAGTGTCATTTCTTCAGTGTTGTCACATGAAAAGATATACTAAAATATTTATGAAATGTGTGGTGGTGTACTCACTTCTGTGATATACTGTATATGAACTTCATGCACACTTTTCCTAATGTACAGTTCTGATAAGATGTTTACTTTAAAATTGCAATGTGATATACAAAGAAGTGTGAATATTAAAGGGCAAATATTTTGGAGTGTCTTGGTCATGAATCATAGAATAATTGAGTTGGAAGGAGCCTATAAGGCCATCGAGTCCAACCCCCTGCTCAGTGCAGGAATCTAAATCAAATAAGATCTGACAAATGGTTGTCCAATGTTGTCTTGATTGCCTCCAGCGCTGGAACGCTCACCAGCTCGTGGGGTAATTGGTTCCATTGTCATACTGCCCTAAAAGTTAAGATGTTTTTCCTGATATTCAGCCTAAATCTGGCTTCTTGTAGCTTAAGCCCATTATTATATGTCCTGCACTCTGGGATGACTGAGAACAGATCCTGCCCCTCCTCTGTATGATTACCTTTCAAGTATTTGCTAAACATGCCCAATTCTTTCAGTCTTTCCTTACTGGGTTTGGTTTCCAGTCCCCTGAACATCCTTGTTGCCGTCCTCTAAACTTCTTCCAGTTTGTCGGCATCCTTTTTAAAGTACAGTATCCAGAATTGGACAGAATACTCAAGGTGAGGTCCAACCAGTGTCAAGTAGAGGGGAACTGGTACTTCATCGGATTTCTGTGGACGCATCCTAAAATAGCATTTGCCTTATTTTTTTGCACCCACATCACAGTTTGCTCATATTCAGCTTGTGTTCTACAACAATTCCAAGATCTTTGTCACCTGTAGTATTACTGAGCCAAGTATCCCCCATCTTGAGACTGTGCATTTATTTATTTCCCTAGGTGTACAACTTTGCACTTACCCCTGTTAAATTCCATTCTGTTGTTTCAGCCCAGTACTCAAGCCTATCACGATCTTTTTTAATTTTGTTCCTTTCTTCCATGGTATTGGGTATTCCACACAGTATTTTGTCATCAGGAAATCTGATATGTATTCCCTGCACTCCTTCATCCAATCATTAACAAAAATGTTGAAGAGTACCAGGCCCAGGACTGAGTCTTGTGGTATCCCCCCCCCTTGTTACCTCCTTCCAGTTGGAGAAGGAACCATAGATATGCATTCTCTGAGTACAATTCTGTAACCAACTGTGTATCCACCTGACAGTTGTTCTATCCAGCCCACACCTAGTTAGCTTGCTAATCAAAATATCATGGGGCATTTTGTCAAAGGCTTTGCTAAAGTCTCAAAATATATTAAGTCTACATCATTTCCCAACCCCATTGATTAGGTGAGCCACTGTTTCTTTTCTCTGTCTTTTGCTATGCACATACTTAAAGAAAGTTTTCTTGTTGCTTTTATCATCTTCTGCTAACCTCAGCTCATTCTCAGCTTTTGCCTTCCTAACACTATCCCTACAATTCTTTGCTAATTCTCTGTACTCTTCTTTGTAGACTGGCCTTCCTTCTACTTCCTATATGTGTCCTTTTTCATTTTCTGATCCTCTCTTATTATTATTTTTTTTGTGATGAGTAATGAAGACACATATAACTTGATCTGTCCACATGTGGTATATGAGAAAGCCAGATTTTGGTTGCATATCAAGAAAAATTTATTCTTCAACTAACTGTTAGAGCAGTACAACAATAGAACCAATTACGTTGGGAGGCAGTGAGAACTCCAATTCTGGAGGTGCCCAAAAGATATATATTAAGATATATCTTAATATATTTTAATAGATATATTTTAAAGATATATTTTAATTTGGATTCCTGTATCGAGCAGGCAGTTGGACTCAGTGGCCTTATAGGCCCCTTCCAACTCCATTATTCTATGCCTCAAGGACTGAACACTGGCCCTTCTGAGTGCATTGTGGTAGAATAGTTCAATGTTAATTAGGGCAGACCCAAAACTAATCACTTGTTGGATGTTCCTGGCACTCCTTAGAGCATTTGTCCTTAATTCTCCTCTCTCTCAGTGATGGACAACTAAAGACATTTTAAATAGTGAACATGATGAGGAAACCTGATTGGCTACATTGTATGATAATGTCATGGTGCTCACTGAAGAGAGTATGGCTCAATAAGAAGCTGATGACATATACCAAGATCCAGGTATATAGAGCCTGCGTCCTGAGCACACTCCTGTACTGCAGTGAGTCCTGGACCCTTTGTGCACGGCAGGAGAGGAAGCTGAACACCTTCCATATGCGTTGCCTCCGACGCATTTTTGGTATCACCTGGCAGGACAAAGTTCCAAATAGAGTAGTCCTAGAACGAGCTGGAATCTTTAGCATGTATACATTACTGAAACAGCGACGTCTACGTTGGCTTGGGCATGTCGTGAGAATGGCTGATGGTCGGATTCCAAAAGATCTCCTGTATGGAGAATTAGTGGAGGGAAATCGCCCCAGAGGGAGACCACAGCTGCGATACAAGGACATCTGCAAGCGGGATCTGAAGGCCTTAGGAATGGACCTCAACAGATGGGAAACCCTGACATCTGAGCGTTCAGCCTGGAGGCAGGCGTTGCATCATGGCCTCTCCCATTTTGAAGAGACCCTTGTCCAGCAGACCGAGGCAAAGAGGCAGTCACGGAAGCAGCAAAATCAGGGAGCTGGACAGGGGACAGATTGTATTTGTCTTCAGTGTGGAAGGGATTGTCACTCTCGAATTGGCCTTCTCAGCCACACTAGACGCTGTTCCAAGTCCTCCATACAGAGCACGTTACCATAGTCTTTCGAGACTGAAGGATGCCTAATACGCTCACTGATGTACACAACTAAGGTGGGGAAATGTGGTCCTCTTGATGTTTTGACTATAAATCCCATAGCTCTTTACTTTTGCCTGTACTAGATGGGGCCTGTAGGAGCCACAGACTTCTGGAGTAGAACTTGGAAATATCTGGATGCTAAAATTGTTTCTTTTGTAGCAAATGGGAGGACAAACAAACAGATGTGTCAAACCTTTCAAAAATTATGGTTTTCAAGGCAATGCATTAACATTACTGTTACCCTTAGTTTTCAGCAATTACAGGCATCCATTTGTTTACCACCCCCCACCACACCAATTAAAGCAAAAGTAACAATTTCAACATTAAGGAGTGAAATATAATGTGTTATTTCCAAGCTCTGATCCAAAGGGGAAAAGATTTCCTGTCTTTGGTATTTTGGAAGCAGCAATAGCAACCCATACTGCCAAGGGCAACAAATCAACACTAAGGAAGCAGCTGCCAAATGCCTGGGGAAATCTTGTTGCTGATCAGTTCTTTAAAAAAGTAAATATTTATATTAGAAAAACATCTGCATTTCCAAAATTGGAAAGAGGTGGATGTCTGATAGAGCTCTTGTGTTAATAGGATGTGCCCAGCTGTGTGAAACAAGTGAAGTCTCTCTAACATATCATAATATCAAATATACATATATAAAAATAACACAGAACAAATATTGAAAAGCTCACTCCTTACCTTAAAAAGGTAGCTATTTGCATTGGAAAACATCTACATTTTTAAAATTTCATCAGGCAACAATGAAACTGTTTCCACATGAAATCAATGTAATGCCAGCTACAGCTCTGGTGTTAACAGGCTCTTCCCAGCTCTGTGAAATGGGTAAATTTAAAGTATATCTGACATAATATCTGGCCATACACATAGACTGGATCTTTCCATACCACCAACGTAACTTTCTAAGCAGAAAGCATGCAATATGAAGATTGGATAATTGGGATGGAGATGAGACCATAAATGTAGAGTGGAATCTATGCATTTACATGCCAAGGATAAGGTAAAACCTTGAAGAACTTTTGTTTATGCCTCTGTGAGTGGCATTACAGATTTGTTCAGGAACGAAAAAAGATTTCACAGCAGCAACATCTTTGCAAGGCAATTAAAATGTGCATTGAAATGATTAAAAGCTGCATAACTAGATGGATCTCCAGACCTTTAAAAGTGAAATGCCTGCGGAAAAAAAAATGTTATTTACACATTTACAGAAAACCATATGCTGTCCCACAGTTTACTGAGCACAGAAACCACACCACACAGTAATCTCTTCAAGAATCATTTTAAAAAAAGAGAGATTTTAGGAATCCCCCCTTTTTTTCTTTACAAAACATAAGCAAAACATCAGTGCCTGGTATGCTTGAGGCTCTACTGCTGTGCTGTTACCTCTCCTAGAGCTCACCTGCTAGGATCCTGGGTCTGTGAGCCACCATTTTGATTTCCCACTGTGCCTCAGTATGCTGCTGCACTGAGGGCATAGTAGGAAATTAAAATAGCTGCCTATATCAGACGACTACCAATATAAGAACAGTCTCAACAGAGGGGCCATTTTCTGAGGGTTCTCCTTAAACATGAAGCTAAGAGACTGAAATATTTGAACTCCTAATCCGGAGCCAGAGAACAAGTGTTGACGCTTATTCCAAAAATTAAAAATGAAGATTACAAATATGGTCATGAAGAAAGGGAATGCCTTAACTACTAAAGAGCAAGCAAAAAGCAGAATTGCCTTATCCATAAGTCTCTGGATTGGGGCTAGAATGGGTGGTCATTGCACAGTAAGGCTGCCAATTATGCTATTTTTATTGTAGTTGCTGGTAAAATAGTATTGCCCAAATTCTGGTCACTTAACACAATCTCATATTCATGTGTTTTTCTCCCTCTGGAAAGCTCTCCCTGTATAAGTGGGCAAGCACTTACTGAAAACTCATGATGATCATGTGAATGGGAGCATGCCAGAGGGAAAATATAAACAGGATTTTGGCCATTTTGATGTTAAACTACTATCAAGTTCTAAGAAGCCAGTACACTTCAAAGTTCATAAATGTTTTTGCTTCTCTCTTTGGGAAGAAAACTGTTTCTGGCTCACACTGTAACAGAGCCCATCATCCTGCCAAATTCCAAGGAGTTCCACCAACAATGTCCTGGTGCAGGTCCTTGCCTGCCAGGCTTACGCTAGTCCTAGGTTTCCAAGACCTCCAGATGTCCCTTCCCAATGTGCTGCAATGATGAGAATGAAATGAATGCCACTTTCCTTGAAAAACAAAGCATATCTTACTGAAAGGAAAAGTGCTTTTTCTTTTGCAATGCTGGTGCAGCAAATTTGTTAGTGGTGTGTATATATGTGGGCCCTGGAGGTTTTAAAGGAAGGATCCAGGGAGGACACAAATCTCGAGGAGTTGGCTCCCCTTGCTTTAGAACAATTGTCTGGAAATTGATTGTTAATTATGTGAAGACAAATCCTAAATCAAATAAAAATTAGCTTCCAGTTTGTGGTCCCTGCTTTCCACACACTGATCCCAGAAGTTCAGACTTACTTTTGTTATCTTAGATGTTTCACCTGAGCCTCTGTGGAGTAGGAAAAGTAGCAACAGCAACGAATACCACAGAAGAGCAAAAACAGAGGTACTCTCTGAAAGTACCTACGAATTTGGAATCATTTCATTTGGAGATCTGATAATGAATCCATCTCAAGTTAGGGAACTGAAGGGTTATACTGAGCTGCCTCAATAGAGAAGTGTTCTTGAAATGCATAGACCTTTAGTGAATGTATAAGCCTTCCTGAGAGTACCTGCAACTACATCTGCAATAACATTTGTGAGTTATGCGCAGAAGAGTCAAATCATGGTGACATTTTGGCACCAAACTGAGACAATGAGGAGATTGTAATGAGTGAAGAGGTAAGTAAAGTTAGTTATTGGTGGAGGGGGGATGACATTTCCCAGTGGCAGTGCTGGATGGGGCATTCTCAGCTGTAGTTCCATAAAGTAACTAACTTTGCCCATCTCTGTTGGGTCTGTGGGTAAGCTAGTTAAATGCCTAGTCCTTGAAGGACTCATGGAAAGATGTGTTTATTTCTATTGCTGTTACTCCTAATGCATTGCTTTGCTCCATTGCAGTTCACCAAAAATGCTATACATAGCAAACTCATATTTAAAATGGGAGGATGAAAAACAAAAAGTGACTTGCCCACTCTCTGGTACATTTGCTTAGGAAATGTTTAATGGATTGCCCTGCTCTGTTTGCTTCCCCATATCCATAGTAAGGGCAGAAAATTCATCTGCTTGTTTGCATGACAGTTTTGTCTATTTGGAGCCTGTGTGGCTTTTCCTTTGTTCATGCAAAATTTTATTCTGCCCTGTCTCTGCAGGCTGCCAATAGACAAGGGGCTAGAGGCCCGGGGGTGGTCAGATCATGGCCGGCTGGGGCCATGTTGTCATTGGACCACACAACCTTGGGGCAGGACACTTGTCCATTGTCGTGAAGAAAAGGTTCTGTGAGACCTCCACTACCAGCATCATTGCACACTACAGCAGGCCCCCTTTCATGTTTTGAATTGGGCTATGAGTTGATGAAGTCTTAGGGTTAATAAAGTGTGGCCCTGTTTCATCCCATCATTTGAGTCTCACCTCTTTATTCCAGAGTGGGAGGACAATGTGTGTGTTTGTGTGTGCATGCATATGTTACTGGATGTGGTTTGGATTAAAAGTAAAATCTTACTTTTGAAGAATAGCTAGCAGAATGCATTGAACTATTGATGATGATAAAAATAGTAATGACAGTAATAATAGTAATAGTAGTTTGTTTGTTTATTTATTTATTTTTATTTTATTAGATTTATATCCCACCCATCTAGTGGCAAGCCACTATTCTGGGTGGCTACAAAAAACATAAATGGGCAAACAGAATTAAAACAATAAGCATGCAAAAATAAGAACCCACTCTAAGAACATCCTCTCTAACAGGCATCCTAAATCTCAAAATTAAGACAACTTAATCACATGTTAGACAACATATCAACACCATAGGGCCAACACAACATTATGCCATAAATGAAATCAGGAAAGGGTAAGGTTTCCAAAAGCCTGGATAAAGAGCCAGAAGAAGAAGAGGTGTCAGAATATGATGAAGTCAAGGTCTTGTGGGATTTCTGGATCTAAACTGATAGACACCTTGAACACAACACACCAGACATAGTAGTAATAGAATGAAGAAACGTCTGAATCATTGACATTTCAATTCCAGGGGATGCCAGAGTTGAAAATAACGACTTGGAAAAACTAACACAATACAGAGATCTGGGAATCAAAACATCTAGCTTGTGGATGAAACACTTCAGTGGTCCCCATTGTCATCAGATCTTAGGGGACAATATCAAGAAATTTCACACAGTATTATAAGCAGTTGCAGATTTCAGAAATAACACAATTAGAGCTACAAAAAAGGCAATATTAGGAACAGCATACATATTACACCAATATTTAACAGATAATTAGGTTTCTGGTTAAAACATGTATGTGTTATACAATACCAGTCAATATTTTTATAATTTTGAATGACCGTGCCTGGTATTTTTTAATCATCATCATCATCACCACCACCACCACCATCATCTTACAACTGCAGAGCTGGAAGGGACCCTATAGATCATCAAGTCCAGCCCCTGTCAGAGAGGCACAATAGGGAATCCAACTTCCAACCTATCTAAACCACTGAGCTATCCATCAGTTCTGGATTGAAAAGGGCTGATTTTGAATGAACAATTTAGGAGCTTCATTCATTTGGTTTCTCATGAGGAATTAAGCCTATCAATTGCAGGGCTTCATGTCTCACATCCCACCCAATTTTCATCCCTGATGAAGGCTCCTGAAGACTCAGCACATTTAACGCCAGGTAGTACTATGCCTGGACTTAGTACCTCCGTATTGGGCAACATATTGGACCAGAATTGGGGAGACCCAGGATGAAACACCAAGTCAGACAAAAAAATCACTGGTCACAGATCTTGGATGTAATACACACACAAAAAAATAATGTTGTTGGTCTTTACTTTCCTCCCGCCCCCTCTTGTTTTCATACTCTAGATCAAGGATGCGGCTTTAAACACTGTGAGAATGTTAACATGGGGGGGGGGGAATGCCCTCTCCTTCTCTCTCTCTCTCTCTCCCTCTCCCCATAGACACTTATGTGATAGCTGCAGAATGAGAGGTTGGGAGTTTGCTTGGGAGTTGTGAGGACTGAAATGACTATTGTGAGGAGTAAAATGACAGCACCTCCACAAATAGTTCTAGCTCTTCAATTTGACCTCATGGATACTTTTTCTGTCCTGGGTTTCAACACAACTTGGAAGGGCCTGGAAACAGATACTTTTTAAATTGAAGCTCCTAGATGGAACTTTGGATCCAAATCATATGAGATCTGAAGAAAGTTTCTACACCCAGATTTCCTTGAGGGAAGGAACATTTCAAACTTTAATCCTGCCTTTTATTGCCAAGTGATAGAAGTTCAAATGACTACACTGGGAATTGCAGACTTGAATAATCTGACAGAGAATAGAGGTCTGGTGCTTTTAAAAGAACACCCAGTTGGGTTGAACAAAAGAAGGACAGCATTTAAAACAAGCAAGATCAACCATTTCTAAAAAAAAAAAAAAATCCTTCTAGAAAAAGTGAAAGTTGGAACTATTCTTTTTTTTTTTACAAAGAATAATCAGTTCTTATTTTAAAAGTTCTTCCATATCAAGAATCACATTGGCTACCCAGCCCAGAATAACGAGGTGAGTCACAATAAAGTGGGTTAAACTAGGGCCACAGCTTTATTAACTCTTATTAATGCTTTAATTTCCCCTATTTTAAGGGGGCCTGCCATAGTGCAAAAGAGGTCTGAGACGGTTGTCAATCTTACTTGACCGGTCCAGAACTTTCCCCAGTGGGAGCCTGCACCAAAAGGGGGTGCTGTTCTCCAGCCCTGCCTCCTCTTAGCCATACACACTGGAGGCTGGCCTAAAGCCTAGCCTCAGGACCCCAATGAACCGCATCCCCTGGGGTCCCCTGTTTTCCCCTCCCCTCAGCAGAACCTCTCTTACTGCAATTCTGAGAGGAGGGGTGTCTAGCCCCCGCTGGGTATATCCCTTGTAAATCCCCTGCTGCTACCCTGCTTTGCACTACCCGCCATGGCATGGGGCTACATTGTATCCCCCAAGCCCCCCACCTGGCTGAAAAGTTCGGCCCTAAGGCCCCCTTGCAAATCACGAAGAAACAAATCTAGCCCTAGATCAGATAAGTGCATCCTGTCTTCCCTGTATAACTCTGGGGAACTGACTCTAATGTCGGGATGCAAAATAACTGACCCCCCTTGAGCCCTAATGGCCAACTTCCCTGTTAACTCCCTTCTGGGCCTTATCAATGCACCTGGGGTCACACCTTGCCCTTCATACCATCCTAGGTATGATCGCTGACCACACTATGCGTGTTCCAGGAAAGCACAACACCAACGTGTGCAGGTCCGCAATGACCTGCAATTTCAATGTCTTGCCCCCATGCTGGGTCAAGTCGTTGCCACCGAGGTGGATTAACACAATATCAGGGGGCACATCTGGAGTACCCTGGGACACCGATTTTAATAACTCATCCCAGAGCATGCCTCTCCGACCCCTCCACTCCAACGTGGCCCATGCACCAGGGCCCAGGTTGAGACCCCAACTGGATCGTTCTGCATACTTTGCTGCCCAGAACACATAGCTGTGGCTATATAACTGGACCAGCGTTCCTGCACTCGGGGGAGCCAAAGACTATCTGCCTGCTGCAGCTCACTGTGTGGGAGACAGTGAGACTGTGGTTGGGCTCCTGCCGGCTGCCAACTCTTTTCCGGGGGAGCTGGCTCGGTCTCCCTCTGTTTTTGCAGGACTGGGCCCTGCTGCTCCTGGCTGCCTCACCCCCTCCCAACATCAGCCACCTGGCTCAGGGGGACAGAGGGCTTTTAAGCCGGAGCTGCTCTTGGGACCCTACTGGACCAGCGTTCCTGCACTCAGGGGAGCTGAGGACTATCTGCCTGCTGCAGCTCACTGTGTGGGAGACAGTGGGACTGTGGTTGGGCTCCTGCCGGCTGCCAACTCTTTTCCGAGGGAGCTGGCTCAGTCTCCCTCTGTTTTTGCAGGACTGTGCCCTGCTGCTCCTGGCTGCCTCACCCCCTCCTCAACATCAGCCACATGGATTGGGGGGGGGAGAGAAGGGGCTTTAGAAGGGTTTTATTTTTTATTTATTTTTAAATTGTGATTAATTACCATCAATTAAGAGAGACCCACAGTGGATTTGAGGGAACAGGAAGGGGGGAGGGCGTTGGAGGGGGCAGCCATTGAGGTGGTGCTGGGTAGGGGAAGGAATGGCGGTGGGGGTAGAACATGCCCACGTAGGAGAAGAGAGGTTAGATATCTTACATCTATCCCCTCTTCTAGCCCTACCCCCAACCAGGTGGTATCAGGTGACCATATCAGCAAACCCTCGAGCCACACGGTGCTGTTGATGAACGCCAGGTCAGTACAAAATAAGACTGCCCTCATCCATGATGTAATTCTGGATGAGGGTGCTGACCTGGCGTGCATTACTGAGACCTGGGTGGGAGAGGAGGGTGGTGTTCCCCTCTCCCAGCTGTGTCCGCCTGTGTACTCGGTCCAGCACCAATGTCGCTCGGAGGGTCGGGGAGGGGGAGTTGCTATAGTCTATAGGAGTTCTATCTCCTTGACCAGGCTTCCTATCCCTTTGAGAGGAGGTCTTGAGGGCCTGTATTGTGTGTTGGGCTTACGAGACAGATTAGGGATTCTGTTGGTGTACCGCCCACCCTGCTGCATACCAACAGTCTCCCTGCCTGAGCTGATGGAGGTAGTCTCGGACCTGGTGTTGAGGACTCCCAGGCTGTTGGTGCTGGGGGACCTCAACATCCATCCTGAGGCTGCCTTGACTGGGGCGGCTCAGGACTTCATGGCCGCCATGACAACCATGGGGCTGTCTCAATGTGTCATCGGCCCGACACATGAGAAGGGCCATACCTTGGACCTGGTTTCCTCAACGGGACTGGAAGATGGTGGTTTGGATGTGGAGGGGCTGGTTGTAACCCCATTGTCATGGTCAGACCACTTCCTGGTCAAGTTTAGTCTATTAGCTTCTTCTCCCCTCTGCAAGGGTGGGGGATCTATTAAGATGATCTGCCCTCGGAGACTAATGGATCCAGATGGTTTCCTGAATGCTCTGGGGGATTATCCGTCTGATATGGTCGGCGCTCCTGTCGAAGCTCAGGTCACCCTATGGAATAGGGAGATGACCCGGGCGGTTGACACGATTGCGCCTAAGCGCCCTCTCCCTGCACGCAGAGCCGAGACAGCTCCTTGGTATACTTCTGAACTGCGGGCAATGAAGCGAGAGGGGAGACGGCTGGAGCGCAGGTGGAGGAAATCCCGCTGGGAGTCCGATCGAACATGACTTAGAGCCCATTATCGGGCCTATTTTGTGGCAATACAGCTGGTGAAACGGCAATATTTCTCCAGCCGTATTGCTTCCTCAGAATGTCGTCCAGCAGAGCTGTTTCGGGTGGTCCGGGATCTTCTTCAACCGGGAAATCCGGTGGAGGTCCCGGACTGCTCATCAGCTCGCTGTGATGAGTTTGCCATTCATTTTGAGGGAAAAATCGCTCAGATTCGCAGTGGGTTGGACTCCACTGTTACTGCAGAATCAGAGGATGTGTCCAGTGTGCCGTACTTAGGTCAAGTATTAATGGATGAGTTTCAATTGTTGAGACCTGAGGATGTGGACAGGGTGCTTGGATCTGTCCATTCTACCACCACTCCGCTCGACCCTTGCACATCTTGGCTAATTGGAAGATCTGCCAGGGGGGTTCGCACCTGGGTCCAGGAGGCCGTGAACACCTCTTTGAGAGAGGGAGTGGTCCCTACCACCTTGAAAGAGGCGGTAATTCGGCCACTCCTAAAAAAGCCTAACCTGGACCCAAGGCTGGTGGTTAACTACCAACCAGTGGCGAACCTCCCTTATTTGGGCAAAGTGTTGGAGCGGGTTGTGGCCGGGCAACTCCAGGCGCTGCTGGATGAAACGGATTTTCTGGATCCATTTCAATCGGGTTTCAGGCCGGGTTTTGGTACGGAGACTGCCTTGGTCGCCCTGTACAATGACCTTTGCCGGGAGAGAGACAGGGGGAGTGTGACCCTGTTGATACTCCTGGACTTCTCAGCGGCTTTCGACACCATCGACCATGGTGTCCTTCTGGATAGGCTGGCTGGGTTGGGAGTTGGGGGCACTGTTTTACGGTGGTTCCGCTCCTTCCTGGCTGACCGTGTCCAGAGGGTGGTGCTGGGGGACAGTTGCTCTGCCCCATGGCATTTATGTCATGGGGTTCCTCAGGGCTCGATACTGTCCCCCATGCTGTTTAACATCTACATGAAACCGCTGGGAGAGGTCATCAGGAGGTCTGGGCTGAGGAGTCAGCAATATGCTGACGATACTGAGCTCTACCTCTCGTTTTCCACCAATCCAGGTGAAGCGGTTTCTGTGCTGAACTCGTGTCTGGACCTGATAATGGACTGGATGAGGGTTAATAAATTGAAACTCAATCCAGACAAGATGGAAGTGCTGTTAGTGGGTGCTTCACCGGACAGGCTGGAGGGCCATTTCCCTGCCCTGAATGGGGTTACACTCCCCCTAAGGGACAGGGTCCGTAGCTTGGGGGTGCTCCTGGACCCCAGTCTAACTCTGGAAGCCAAGGTGGACTCGGTGGCCAGGGGCGCCTTCCTTCAGCTGCGGAAATTATACCAGCTACGGCCCTACCTGGACGAGCGGAGTCTCATGACAGTTACACATGCACTGGTAACATCTCACATAGATTACTGTAATGCGCTCTACATGGGGCTGCCTTTGAAGACGGTCCGGCGACTGCAACTGATCCAGAATCGAGCTGCGCGGCTGGTGAGTGGTGGGGCCGCTAGGGAACACATCAAGCTGATTCTGTTTAAATTACATTGGCTACCAGTTGCTGCCTGGGCCCAATTCAAAGTGCTTGTTTTGACCTATAAAGCCCTAAACGGCTTGGGCCCTGGATACCTGAAGGACCGCCTCCTTCCATATGAACCTACCCGGCAGTTAAGATCTAGCCAGGGGGCCCTTTTGAAAGAGCCATCCCTGAAGGAGGTAAGAGGGATGGCTTGTAGACAAAGGGCCTTTTCGGCAGCTGCCCCCAGACTATGGAATGCCCTCCCGACTGAGAGTCGTCTGGCGCCGACGCTGATGACATTTCGGCGCCAGGTCAAAACCTTCCTGTTCCAGAAGGCTTTTAATTGAAATAATATCAACTGTGGGTCCTGATGGCAATTTTTAGAGTATATATTTTAATTGCATTTTAATTGTTTTGTCTTTTTATTGTATTTTAACTGTTGTAAGCTGCCCAGAGACCTTTGGGTAGTGTGGGCGGCGTATAAGTTAAATAAATAAATAAATAAATAAAATAAACACACTTGAACTCGGGTTAACCAATTCCTTAAACGTGAAACAATAAGAACACAAAAACCAAACACCAGCACTTACAACTGTGGCAACAGTCGTACATAACCATGGTACCTGATGGAGGACTACCGCCCCACCTTTTTAATGTCCTCCACACTGTACCCCAAAGCAGCCACTGTAGATGCTGCACCTATATGAAATGAATGGGTGCCAAATCGCCAACCCTAGATCCCAGCCTTTCTTAAGACATGAGACGTGAACCTCCAAAATTGATATTTTGTACGCAAAGACAAGTCCTTATGCCTCAAGAAACCCCCTTCCTCGTCACCTCTGAGCCCCACATATTCTATTGCCACATTAACAGGGCAAATTGCTGCAATGGAGCATTGCCCCAACATTACGACTTGGCCTTTCCCCATCTGATCGGTCTTGGATCTCCTAAGATTAATCACAACTAGCGTGTCTGAAATTAACACATTCTTCCTCTGCAAAGAGGATAGAGATGTATCGCTCTTTCACGCTGCCACCAGCTCACTTATCCTAAGTGCCCCCAAAAAGGCAGTAAGTGTTGCTGCCCTAAAAAGACTCACTTCAAATTGATCAGAGCACACAGCATCCCAAACTTCCCCTAGCCAAACAAGGATTTCCTGCGATATAGGTGTGTGCGTGTCCCTCATGCCCAATCTTACCCAGTTCCAGACTTCTAACATTTTTTCTAATGTGGAATGCTCCCGTGGTATCCTGGTATCCCTGAGCTTTAGCACAGAAAGCTAAAGCAGACAATCACCCTTGTATTGATCTGGGAGCCAAGCATTTCCAGTGCATGAATGCAAAATTGCACCAAATGATCAACTGGGGCAGGCCAAGCCTGCCCCAGCTCTTCTGCCTGACGGAACAAGCAAAATTCTTTGCATGCTGCTTTGACAAGTGACGGGGACCACTGCCAAACTCATGGCTCTATTCGCTTCTACCTGCCAAGACTCCATAGCTCGTCTGGTAGGACCTCCAGGTATGGTCGTGCTCCTGGAGCCAGCACCCTGAAGCAGTTGATCTGTTGACGGGACAGGGCATCAGCCAGAGTATTGTCAACCCCTGGGACATGTTTGGTGTGAAAAACTATATTGAACTGTAAGCAGCGTAATGTGAGTGCTCTAACAAGGACCATTACTCTCTGTGATCTAGATGTGAGTGAATTAACTATGTAAACTACTGCTTGGTTGTTACACCAGAAGGTCACAACCAAGTTAGCCCATGCCTCAGCCCATAACCATACTGTACTCACTATTGGGAAGAGCTCTAAGAATGTGAGGTCCCTTGTAATGCCTGCCGCTTGCCAACTCGATGGCCAATTCCCTGCACACCACCGACCTCTGAAATATATGCCATACCCCAGGGATCCTGCTGCATCTGTTTGCACCTGAAAGTCAGCTCCTAACCTCAGCTCCGTTCTCCAAAATGATATACTATTGAACCCCTGCAAAAACCTTTGCCAAACTACTAAATCTTGCCTAATACTAGCTGAAATCTGACGTCTGTGATGCAGCTTATTGAGGCCTTTCATAGCGTCACAAAGCCTACGCAAAAAGGCTCTGCCTGGAGCCACAACTTTACAGGCAAAATTCAAGTGTCCAACCAAAACCTGCAGCTCCCTTAAAGAAACCCTGTGTTGTGCTAACATGGCCCTAAGGCGCTGAGTTAAATCTGCTATCTTGTTCTCTGGCAGTCGACTGGACTGCTGAAGGGTGTCTAACTCTATTCCCAAAAATGTCAAAACCGAGCAGGAACCTTCTGTTTTTATCTCTGCCAAAGGAACACCAAGTTCCCGAGTCAGCTCCTGAAAGGCCTTCATAAGGAGCCCACACTGGGAAGTACCCTGCCTCCCACAAAATAAAAAATCATCCAAATAATGGACTACCTGCGCTGACCCCACCCTACACTTGAGGGCCCATTCCAAAAAGGAGCTGAATGTCTCAAACGCTGAACAAGATATGGAGCATCCCATTGGGAGCGCCCTATCCATATAAAACTGCCCTTCAAATGCAAAACCCAACAACGGAAAATCTTCCAGATGTACAGGTAATAACCTAAAAGCTGACTTGATGTCAAATTTCCCTAACTCCGCCCCAATCCCTCAAGCCTGTACCATATGAACTGTGGTGTCAAACGATGTGTAACACACACTGCATAGCTCCTGAGGGATCCTATCATTAACTGAATCCCCCGCTGGGAAGGACAAATGGTGGATCAGTCTAAATTCACCTGGAACCTTCTTTGGCACTACCCCAAGTGGGGATACCCTTAAATGCGGAACCAGTGGGGTAGAAAACGGACCCAACACTCTGCCTTCCGCCACTTCTTTGCCAATTTTTCCCCTTACAATAGCTTCCTGACCGACTACTGATTTCAAGTTTTTGGTCAAGATAGCCACCCGATCACCTGTGGCAGAGATGTGAAATCCCCACTTGAACCCGTCCAGTAAGTACTTGGCTGCTGCCCTATCTGGGTAACCTTGTAGCCACATTTCTAAAACCTGTACCGTAATTGGGCTGGGGCCCTTTTGGAGGATTACTGGAACTTGTAGGCAGCTTCCTGGTGCTTCCACTCTCCCTTCCCCCTGCTACCCCTGTTCTACCTTTGTAACACGTGGTTGCTGCATGGGGTCCTCCACATGTGGCGCATTGGTGGCAAAACATACAGGGACATCTGTTGCAAGATCCACGGGCGTTGAATTCCCAGCATACCAAGCGGGGTTGAACCGCCTGTCCTGCCCAGGAGCGGGAAGATCCAGGCTGAGTCCCTTTCTGCACTAGGTGGCCACTATCAAACCCTTCCCCAAGAATTAGTTGTGCAGGGTCATGTAGCGGAGCCAAAGCCCATCATGTGGCACATCCCAGTGCATGTTAGGGCACAACTCCACATGCATATGGAAGCCTTCATCATAGGAAAGCCATGCATGCCCAGGGAAATCCACATCGGCCCTATATATCAGATCCATGTACTGGATTAGAGAGAAGGCCCTTTCAGGCAGGGCTCTAACTATGGTTCCAGCATAAATAAAGAATCCCAGCAACCAATTGGCCCAGCACCTTTCTGGCTTGCACCTGCACACCTTCTCCTTTTCCCTATCATTCTCCTTGTCTTTCTTCTTTTCCTCCAACTTCCTGTTCAGCAACTCAAAAATATCCACATACTTTCTCTCTCATTTTTTTCTATACTGGCAGGAAGGAGATGGTCACCAAGCAGCAATGACTGGTCACCCTCAGGGAGCACCTCACAAGGCACTGAATTGTAACCAGTGTTTGGAGTCTGTCTGCTGGTTGTCCCCTCTGAGCTTATTCTCGCACATGACTGAGGTGCCACCCCGGGCATTGGTGCTGTGCCAAACCTCCTGTCACTAGGGTCCCTGCACTTAATTGACCCAAGGGCACCTGTGGAGGGAATTGCATTGCCTGACCCCAGGTGCCCCATGGCCAGTAGCCTGCATGTGTTGTGCCCAGTGTGACGGTTAACTCATCTGGAACCGCCACAGCCTGTGGCACAACCGGATCTACACCACGTGCATCACTGCCGTGCTTCTGTCATGCTTGCTCACTCGCTGTCTCAGCCGGTATCTCCTTGGCTTGCTGCACTGTAGCTGTGGGTTCCCTTTGCTGTCTTACCAGTGTATCCCCAGCAGCAGATGCATCCGATGGCCCTGGGCACTCAGCTTCTAGAACGACAATACAAGAAAGCATAATGCCCCCATTCTCTTAAGCTCAGCCAACCTGTGTGCCTTAGATACTCTGCACAATCTGCGCAACTCAGTTGGACCCACTACCACCCTGGCCTGTGCCCTTTCCCTCTCCAATGCACTCAGCTTCTCCCATATGGCCGTATAGTCTGGCCACTCCTCGTCATTTCATGATGAAATTGCAGGTGGGGGTTGAGCCGGAGCCTTGTATTTTGCAGGCTGCTTGCCCTTGCTACACCCCCCCCCGACCCTTCTTGGGCGGCATTGTGCCTATGCTAGCTGCCCAGTAGCTACCAGCTCAGTAACATCACCTGGTACAGCCCACTTGAGCTACCTCCAATCAAATTAATCAAAATACTATATGCTGTTTGTTTATTTATTTATTTATTTATTTATTTATTTATTTATTTATTTACTTATTTATTTATTTTAATACAAGGAAGGTGTGGGGCTGGGGTAGGGGCTCTTCAAGCAGCCTTTCTACTCCTCTCTCTCTCTCTCTCTCTCTCTCTCTCTCTCTCTCTCTCTCTCTCTCTCTCTCTCTCTCTCTCTCTCATTTATTTAGTTATTTATTTTTATTTTATTTTATTTTATTTTTAATAGAAAAGGGGGGTTAGAAGTCTTCCCTCCAACACGAACCCAGAGAAGGCTTGGGGTTGGGGGGTGGGACTCTGGGATTATTCCCCCCCCATGAACTCCCTTATTCCCCCCTTCCCCACTCAGTATTATTAATAATTATTTATTTATTTAATTATTGATTATTTTTATTACTTCATTTTTTTTCATTAATACAGCAGCCTTGGCAAAACTGCCAATGCTGCTCTGACTAAATCCCCCCCAAAATACCTTGGGGCTGTGCCAATGCACAGCTGAGATCCCCGAAGCTCCTAAACAAAAGCTGGTCAGGTCGAGCGGTGAAAGTGAAACCACTTGACTCCGACACAACAATCTTCCTTCCAACAAACTGAAGCAGGGAAAGAGGACTGAGCAGGCAGAGGCAGCCTTCTTAAAGGCTCGCCTTTAGCCCTGCCTGCTGTCCTCCCGTCATTCCCTGATGCATCTCTCTCTGGACGGGCAGGCAAAGAAGCCCTGCCCCGGAAGCTGTGCGCCAGTCCGGAGGGACTTTTCACTGCACAGAAATCCAGCAACCACTATGAGATCAATAAGAATTAAAAGAATCTAACACAATGAGAAAATTCTACTTTCATTTATCAAATCGTTTGAAACAAAGCTGCTTAACATCCACTGAATTGTGTCCAGTTCTGGATATAATGCAATGATTAAACCACAGTTTCCTCAAGGAACTGTAACAGCAAACTGATGTTAAATCAAATCATAGTTGTCATCTATAAAAGCAGGTGCATCAGAGAATGGGCAAGATGTTAGGACATAGTGACACCAGTAATTCTTAAGCCAATAAATAATGATTATGTTTGAACTACTCACAAGCACTTGAGGATCTGAGGGAGTGAAGGCCTGTCCAAAGCTTCATTTTATGTTTGGTAGCCCCACTGTCCCCTTCACGGACTGCTGCCTTGTTGTGGCGAAGGGGCTTGAATAATTCAGAGAAGCTATGGGCTATGCCGTGCAGGGAAACCCAAGACGGACAGGTCATAATGGAGAGTTCTGACTAAACGTGATCCACCTGGAGCAGGAACTGGCAAGCCACTCCAGTATCTTTGCCAAGAAAACTCCATGGACAGAGACAAAAGGCTAAAAGATATGACGCTGGAAGATGAGCCCCTCAGGTCGGAAGGCGTCCAACATGCTACTGAGGAAGAGCGGAGGACAAGGACAAGTAGCTCCAGAGCTAATGAAGTGGTTGGGCCAAAGCCAAAAGGACGCTCAGCTGTGGACACGCCTGGAAGTGAAATGAAAGTCCAATGCTGCAAAGAAAAATACTGCATAGGAACCTGGAATGTAAGATCTATGAACCTTGGTAAGCTGGATGTGGTCAAACAGGAAATGGCAAGAAGAAACATTGACATCCTGGGTGTCAGTGAACTAAAATGGACGGGAATGGGTGAATTCAATTCAGATGACTATCATATCTACTACTGTGGGCAGGAATCGTGTAGAAGAAATGGAGGAGCCCTCATAGTCAACAAAAGAGTGGGAAAAGCTGTACTGGGATACAATCTCAAAAATGATAGAATGATTTCAATACGAATCCAAGGCAGACCTTTCAAAATCACAGTAATCCAAGTTTATGCACCAACCACCGATGCTGAAGAGGCTGAAATTGACCAATTCTATGAAGACTTACAACACCTTCTAGAACTGACACCAAAGAAAGATGTTCTTGTCATTATAGGGGACTGGAATGCTAAAGTGGGGAGTCAAGAGAAAAAGGAACAACAGGGAAGTTTGGCCTTGGAGTTCAAAACAAAGCAGGGCAAAGGCTAATAGAGTTTTGTCAAGAGAACAAGCTGGTCATCACAAACACTCTTTCCAACAACACGAGAGTCGACTCTACACATGGACATCACCAGATGGGCAATACTGAAATCAGATTGATTATGTTCTCTGCAGCCAAAGATGGAGAAGCTCTATACAGTCAGCAAAAACAAGACCTGGAGCTGATTGTGGCTCTGATCATCAGCTTCTTAAAGCAAAACTCAAGCTTAAACTGAAGAAAGTAGGAAAAACCACTGGGCTAGTCGGGTATAATCTAAACCAAATCCCTTATGAATACACAGTGGAAGTGAAGAACAGATTTAAGGAACTCGATTTGGTGGACAGAGTGCCCGAAGAACTATGGATGGAGGCTCGTAACATTGTACAGGAGGCAGCAACAAAAACCATCCCAAAGAAAAGGAAATGCAAGAAAGCAAAGTGGCTGTCCAACGAGGCCTTACAAATAGCAGAGAAGAGAAGAGAAACAAAATGCAAGGGAGATAGGGAAAGTTACAGAAAATTGAATCCTGACTTCCAAAGAATAGAAAGGAGAGACAAGAGGGCCTTCTTAAATGGTCAGTGCAAAGATATAGAGGAAAATAATAGAAAGGGAAAAACCAGAGATCTGTTCAAGAAAACTTGAGATATTAAAGGAACATTTTGTGCAAAGATGGGCATGATAAAGGACAAAAATGGTAGGGACCTAACAGAAGCAGAAGACATCAAGAAGAGGTGGCAAGAATACACAGAGGAATTATACCAGAAAGATCTGGATGTCCCAGACAACCCAGATAGTGTGGTTGCTGACCTTGAGCCAGACATCCTGGAGAGTGAAGTCAAGCGGACTTTAGAAAGCATGGGTAACAACAAGGCCAGTGGAGGTGATGGCATTCCAGTGGAACTATTTAAAATCTTAAAAGATGACGCTGTTAAGGTCCTACACTCAATATGCCAGCAAGTTTGGAAAACTCAGCAGTGGCCAGAGGATTGGAAAAGATCAGTCTACATCCCAATCCCAAAGAAGGGCAGTGCCAAAGAATGCTCCAACTACTGTACAATTGCACTCATTTCACATGCTAGCAAGGTTATGCTCAAAATCCTCCAAGGTAGGCTTCAGCAGTATGTGGACCGAGAACTCCCAGAAGTACAAGCTGGATTTCGAAGGGGCAGAGGAACTAGAGACCAAATTGCTAACATGCTCTGGATTATGGAGAAAGCCAGAGAGTTCCAGAAAAACATCTACTTCTGCTTCATTGACTACGCAAAAGCCTTTGACTGTGTGGACCACAAAAAACTATGGCAAATTCTTAAAGAAATGGGAGTGCCTGACCACCTTATCTATCTCCTGAGAAATCTATATGTAGGACAGGAAGCAACAATTAGAACTGGATATGGAACAACTGATTGGTTCAAAATTGGGAAAGGAGTACGACAAGGCTGTATATTGTCTCCCTGCTTATTTAACTTATATGCAGAATACATCATGCGGAAGGCTGGACTGGAGGAATCCCAAGCCGGAATTAAGATTGCCAGAAGAAATATCAACAACCTCAGATATGCAGATGATACTACTCTGATGGCAGAAAGTGAGGAGGAATTAAAGAACCTCTTAATGAGGGTGAAAGAGGAGAGCGCAAAAAATGGTCTGAAGCTCAACATTAAAAAAAACTAAGATCATGGCCACTGGTCCCATCACCTCCTGGCAAATAGAAGGGGAAGATATGGAGGCAGTGATAGATTTTACTTTCTTGGGCTCCATGATCACTGCAGATGGGGACAGCAGCCACGAAATTAAAAGACGCCTTCTTCTTGGGAGGAAAGCGATGACAAACCTAGACAGCATCTTAAAAAGCAGAGACATCACCTTGCTGACAAAGGTCCACATAGTCAAAGCTATGGCTTTTCCAGTAGCGATGTATGGAAGTGAGAGCTGGACCATAAAGAAGGCTGACTGCCAAAGAATTGATGCTTTTGAATTGTGGTGCTGGAGGAGACTCTTGAGAGTCCCCTGGACTACAAAGAGATCAAACCTATCCGTTCTGAAGGAAATCAACCCTGAGTGCTCACTGGAAGGACAGATCCTGAAGCTGAGGCTCTAATACTTTGGCTATCTCATGAGAAGAGAGGACTCCCTGGAAAAGACCCTGATGTTGGTAAAATGTGAAGGCAAGAGGAGAATAGGATGACAGAGGACGAGATGGCTGGACAGTGTCATCGAAGCAACCAACATGAATTTGACCCAACTCCGGGAGGCAGTGGAAGACAGGAGGGCCTGGTGTGCTCTGGTCCATGGGGTCACAAAGAGTCGGACACGACTTAACGATTAAACAGTAACATCCCCACTGTATGTTGTTCATTAACCATGTTCATTTATTTTTTTAATTTCTTTTTAGTCTCTTCAATGTATTTTTCACTCTTCATTTTACTTCCCAGATTGGAATTCATCCCCTGAACATTCTCCATCCCTGGTCTATTGAAATGACATACGATGTGATTCGCTGTTTTATTTCTCCCTTCAAGGGGCACCCAATAAATTGGAGCAAAGATAGGGAGATGCACTGATGTCACCAAATGCTCATTTCACTAGTGCTTACCACTTGCTGTCTATTATTTGTAGCTAGACTTCTGGACTATAAGCCTATGTACACCCACTCTGACATAAGTCCCAGTCAACCTGCAATTAAATATAGATTTTGTTTTCTTACCTCTACACTATTTCACTCTAAACTAAAGGTTGTCGTTATGGGTGCAAGCTCCATGGCAACAGAGACTATTTCTGTCAGATAAAATATTATGTTTCTAGTGATAACTTCCCTCTATCTTGGCATGACATAAGTTGCACATCAAGACCTCCATTTGTTGTTGAAATAATAGGATAAACACTCCCTCAAGACTTCCCTTTCCAGAGTGACTTTGAAATGTTTCTCTTTTATACCTGTGACTGAGTAATATATACAAGCCATGTCCCTAAAGCATAACATTCTGCTGCAACATTTTAGTGTGATATTCCAATAGACTGTCTTTAGGCAAACATCAGTAGACTTCTGATCATGTCTCTCATATTTTCCACACATTGGAAATGTGACACACATTGTTGTATTTTTTAAAAGGTTGTCTTTCACTTGCTAAGTTGTACAATAACATTTTTCCTTGTTCAAGAAATGAAAGTAGGCATGGGAAAGCAGAGAAATAAAATTGGCAACTTCCTGTGAGAAGCCATGATGAAAGTGGAAAAAGTTGTACACAAAGTTACATCCAGCCTTAATTATGAAGACCCACTGAAATCATGATCACTGTAAATCTGATGGATTTAAACCGCTATGTTCTAATCTAACAGCATCAAATATTTTGGAGCACTCATGAGGAATAAGAAGAGGGGAGTGGATTAAATCATTCCTCTTTTGCCAAGCCCCATAACCCAGGGAATTCATGAATTCCTTTCTTTGTTCCATCCTCAAAATTTGCTTGTTGGTAAATTATTGACAAGATTTTCCTCACACTTTCTCACTTCTTTTTTCTCACCACGTCTATAATACTTCGAAGGTATCTTTTCAGGTGCATGAGAAAATACTTTTGTTTTTAAAATAACACTGGCAAATTCCTTATGAGATACTAAATAAGTGGAATTCATCACCAGACATTTTCAGTGGTGGGAGAAGTACCACCACTATGCCCATCATAACTAACATTGATTCCTCTCCCTCTCCCTCTTTCTTTTCCTACTTCCCCATTTATCCCCCTCATCTTACCTCAATTCTTCATACCCATCTCTTGCCTCACTCTTCATCTTACTTCAACTTCCTCACTGTCACTGCCTGATCTCTGTAGAGACCAGTGGAAACCATTACAAATATGCCTATACTATTTTCCAGAGAGGATCTGATCTTGCAAGGTCTTTAAAGTCATACAGGACTCCATGCCTACAATGTCTGGCCCTCAGGATCCCTCATTTGTGATCTGGTCAACTCAAAACATTGAGGCTGTTCAGAAGAGTGGGTGTAGTGCAGCCTTTTCAAGAGGGACACAGCTGTTCCAGGTGTTCCATTGCCTGAAATAAACAATTCACTACATCCAATAGAGGTTGGTTCTGAACACCTAAGTTTTTATCAGGTGTTTTAAATTTGTTTGAATTTGTTTTAACTAATGATGTTTTTAACAGTTCAGGTTTAGTCATATTTTAATATTCATATTGTAATTTACTGTAGTTTTAATGTCTTGGTTTTTGTTTTGTTTTGTTTTTGGGGTTTTTTTAAGCTATTGTACACTGCCTTCATTTATTTCCATGGGAGAAAGGCAGGATATAAATTATATTAGTAAGTGGATGAGTAAATGAACCTAAGCCTTAAGGAATAATGTTGGGAAAGATGCACATCAAAGGGTGACTGTATATCTCTGTAGTGGTTATAATTATGTTTGATCATGAATAAAGTTAAATGCTTTCTTCCCCTTTTTTCTGTTTTTTCAGTAATTTTTGAAAAACAGCCTCTTAACATGAGTGATTCATTTAAACAAAAGAGGACTGCATGGAAGCTTCATGTTATTTCTTTTTTCCATTTTCAATTAACCTTTCTTTCACCCTTTGTCTGTCAAATTGCCCAGGAAATTTTTCATTCAATAGCATCATGACGGCTGCCATCAGCAGTCAATCAGAACATCTAGAAGTGGGATTTTTTAAAAGCTGGATTGAATGGAGTCCAGTGAAGGCAGTGTTTTGCTTCAGTAGTTCTTCTGGAAACCCATGTGCTAACTTCTGGTGCCCCCCATCTTTCATTGTGCTAGCTGCTGGACTCAGAAGAGAAGTCAGTAGGGTTTTTCTGAGGGGGAGACTTTTATTTTATTTAATTTCATTTTAACCTTTATTTGCTTGCTTGCTTGTTTTTTTGGGGGGGGGGGAGGGTGCTGTGCTTTTGTTTTCTTTGCTTGCTTTTTGCATAGTGTTTTTGTTTTTTGAGGTTTGCTTGGTGTTAGGTTTTGCTACTTTTACCCCTGTGGGGTGGTGGTAAAAGATGTATATTTTGGTGGCTCTTTTGGTGAATTTTCTTTCTCATGAACAACCACTTGTTTTTGGAGTAGATTGATTCTTTTTTGTCTTCCTTTTTTAGAGTAATTTTAAAAGGGTTTTTGGACTACATTAATGGGAAACACTAATGGGAAAACCCAAAATAATCTGAAAGAATATGGTCACTTTCCTGTCAAGTGAAAGGACCAGTATACACAAAAAATCCCACAGAAATGAGAGAGGCAACTCTCCTGAAAGAACCCCAAATGAAACAACCATGAAAAAAAATTGTTGTGAAGTTCCCTGGTAGGAAACTTTATTGGGCTTATTCCTGTACTGAATATAGGTGACAAATTGAAGTCCCCCTCAGAGCCTTAAAGATCTTGGAACAAACTTACAGTTGTGATTACATTTCTCATATACCCCGATCATCATGAAGAAACTGAAATATTCTTCATTGTATTTGAGGGATTAAAGGGATATAGCAGTTATGGGAAATTATCACACCCTCAAGTCACTATTCTATGGAAATGTCACAGGCACCAATGTATTCATTGCTCTTTATCTGCCACACAGAGGAAGATGGTGAATGTGCCTAAAATGTCAGGTAGTATATATGAAGGGAGGCAGGAACAATAACTTGTATCTTGAATCCCAGACAGAATTTTAATTTACCTTATATCTTTTGTGGTTAAAGTTACAGCATTCATCTCCAATGTGTCTACACACTTTGGTAGTGTATCTGTGGCATTAAATAGAAAATTATATCTGCTCTCTCTCTCTCTCTCTTCCTCTCTCTCTCTCTCTCTCTTTGAAAATGCATTTTAACATACTTTTTTCCCCATTGAAATGAAAATCCATGTATGAAAAAGAAAAGCAAAAAGAAAGAAAAAGAAAGAAAGCAAAAGTTAATTGTCAGAAAGCAAAACACAAAAATATGAAGAGGAAGTCCATGTTTCTAAGGGTGTAAGAAAAGTGTTGTTTCATGTGGTAGTACCTACAGAGAAGTCTCCTATTTCTTTGTAATCAACATTTCAAGAGGACATTGTCAAGCAAATTTGAACTAATTAGCAGGTTTCTTCCCTCAGGAGATTGGAAGGATTCAAGAGACAGTAATGAAAAATCACTAAATACTTAAACAAAACAAAAAAACCCAAACAAACAAAAAAGAACAGCAGAGCTCTATAAAAGCAAAATGCCATCACACACCTGGGTAAAATATTGATCTGTGAAAGGGAACAAAAAAGAATATGTTTGCCAGCAAGAGTCCATTTGTGAAGTATGATTTTCAGCATTTAAAGCAGAGGGTGAATTAATGATTTCTTGACTACCTCATGCTGTTGTGCATATGTACTGACACAAATGTCCAATAATTTATATTAGATTACTCATCTGTATCATATTCATGAATGGTTAACATACTCCCTTTGCCTCAAAGTAAAGAGAAGAATTCCTGAATCCATTTTGTAAAACCTCATACCATAATTTCATTCAAAGGCATTTCATATATATAACTTCTTACATCTTGAAAACGTTGGAATTTATCTCAACAGTGTTCAGGCCTTGCAAATGTTTCTTTGCTGAACTGAGGTATTCTGGGAATTATAGACAAAAAAAGAGAAATTTTATAAGGTCTAACTGTAACCAATCACATGCCTTGAAAAGATTCAAGCAAGGCATTATGCCAATAACTTCCTTATTTTTCCTCAGAACCAGGTAATCTAAATAAGCATCTGTGATCATGGAGAATCCATTAAACTATTACAGCTAATATCAGTAAATGGATTTTGTTCTCAGTTTTTAATAAATTAATTCCCTCTAAAAATAAATTATCCACACAATGCAGTCTACGTTACCAGTGACTTCATGTTGCTTTATTGCAGATTACACTGTACTAGGGTTGAGGAAATTCTGTCCCATTTCCCCCACACCCTTCCATATACATCAGTGTAATGAAACATCTACAGTTATACAGTAGTCTCACTTAGTCCCTTTGTGCTATAGCCATTTTGTTTTAGAGATTTGGCTGATAGCAGGCTGCCTGTAATTTGACAGGTTAAAATGTTGAGCTTCTTTTCATTGTTAAAATCTTAGGGAAATAACCCAGAGAGGTTTGTCCCATTCCAGTAAAATGGTGAGGTCCATACTTTGCAACAGGTAGCAGAAAGTTGTTTTGAAGGAAGTGCAAGAGATGTTTGTAACCAGAAATCTGAAATAAAGAGAAATGAACTGGAGTTAACAGATCCAACCTGCGTCATATACAACATTTCCTGATTTCTTCTGGGCAAGGTCTCTCCCTCCTGAAGAACAATGATTTCTATCAGCTTATCACCTAAGCCAAGCTTTTTTGGCTGAGAAGAGCTTCCCAACTCAGCCTTACCCAGGGCTTGAGAGTTCCAAAAAAGTAGAACAGGTAGAAAAGTGGAACTTGTAATTCATATCCTTTTTGCCTGCCACATAACCCCGAGCTTCATGTTTCAAAATGCCTCACGGTGCTCACATGACTTCACCCCTACCTGGACTATTACCTGAACCTCCTCCTCCTCAAGTATGATCGATTAATGTACCTAACAAAACATCCACTGCAAGTGCTTCCTTTCCTTTGGCTGTCCCCGTAGATAAAAATCCCAACTACAAGTACAAAGAAGCCAAAATGTTTTTACTCCACCAAAAATGCAAAACTTCTGTCTTAACCTGCAGTGGGAGAAGAGGTCCCAGCAGATTCAAGCAACCATTCAGAGGGCATAGCATATTTGTGTAGGGCTTGTAGCTCAGTCCTCTCCCATCAGCAATGATGTGCAAGTTGACCATATGCCCTGCCTCTTCCTTCAATCAGGTCATTAGTCTATCCCTGCCCAGAGTTTACACTGAATGGTCAGGTGAATGCCTTCATCACAAAACCCAACATAATCAGATCAAAACCCTAGTAGGGCCCACAGCAGTGATAGTATCAAAATTAGATAGCATCTGGGTTCCGTACACAAACATGCAAAAAGTAGACCGTGGATTTCAAGGTATTGCCCCTGCAAGTGAGCTAGTGCTCACAACTTAGGCTATTCTCTATTGCATACACTCTCCTTACGTGTAGCCCAAACACAGAGTGTACATCACAGATGCCCTGAATCTGGATACTCTTCAAGGAGCAGATCCATATCACTTCTAACTAGTGAAGAAGGTTATTCTGAAATGTGGATCTATAAAAGATAATTAAATGTGATTTTATCCAATAGTGGGATTTTTTTCCACCTTTGTTACCTCCTCTTTTTTTGATGCTGTCATCTCCCCTCTTGCATCCAAAAATAGACTGAAGCCCAGATCCTGACAGCAATTTCAGGTGTATCCCAGATATTTGTCCTGTATAATGGGATTTTTGTCTTGTTTGTTCCTTTCAGCAATGTATGCCAAATCAAAAGGTGCTTTTGGACATTCTTCATTTTGAATGTGATTTGCTTGTGCCATAAGGAGGTGCTTTTAGAGATACCCATAGCCTATTTGTCTGATGGCAGAAAGTGAGGAGGAATTAAAGAACCTCTTAATGAGGTGAAAGAAGAGAGCGCAAAAAATGGCCTGAAGCTCAACATCAAAAAACTAAGATCATGGCCACTGGCCCCATCACCTCCTGGCAAATAGAAGGGGAAGATATGGAGGCAGTGACAGATTTTACTTTCCTGGGCTCCATGATCACTGTAGATGGTGACAGCAGCCATGAAATTAAAAGACGCCTGCTTCTTGGGAGGAAAGTGATGACATACCTAGACAGCATCTTAAAAAGCAGAGACATCACCTTGCTGACAAAGGTCCACGTAGTCAAAGCTATGGTTTTTCCAGTAGCGATGTATGGAAGTGAGAGCTGGACCATAAAGAAGGCTGACCGCTGAAAAATTGATGCTTTTGAATTGTGGTGCTGGAGGAGACTCTTGAGAGTCCTCTGGACTGCAAAGAGAACAAACCTATCCGTTCTGAAGGAAATCAACCCTGAGTGCTCACTGGAAGGACAGATCCTGAAGCTGAGGCTCCAATACTTTGGCCATCTCATGAGAAGAGAAGACTCCCTGGAAAAGACCCTGATGTTGGGAAAGTGTGAGGGCAAGAAGAGAAGGGGATGACAGAGGACGAGATGGTTGGACAGTGTCATCGAAGCTACCAACATGAATTTGACCCAACTCCGGGAGGCAGTGGAAGACAGGAGGGCCTGGCGTGCTCTGGTCCATGGGGTCACGAAGAGTCGGACACGACTTAACAACTAAAGAACAACAATAGCCTATTTGGGCGAGTAGAAATGGTCAGCATTTCTTTCACTATGTTTTAATGGTTTCAAAATATTTTTGCAGATATTCAATGGCTGGAATCCTCTTCGTGCACTTATGCTGCATAAGGGTGATGATGGTGTCAGTTATGGCATTTTTTTAAAAAAAGAAAACATTTCCAGTTATTCACGTGAGGTCCCAGGACCACTGTGGAATCCCCTTTTTCCATCAGGAAGCTGTTGGGGGCCATGAGGCAGAGGGAAGTCTTTACTTTCCAAAATTCATCATGGCCAGTCAAATCATGCCAGCAGCAGTTATGTTCAGAAATGAAATACTTCCTGCCCAGTTCTGCAGTCCCATGGCTTCCCCACAGTGAAAGAAAAGAGTTGGGGGGTGGGGGGAGTAGAATTAGCAATGTTTAATTTCTGAAAAAACCCTTTAACTGATGATCCTCAATTGTGGGCTTCCGCAGGGGTCGATCATCTCGCCAATGCTATTTAATGTCTATATGAGGCCGCTGGGTGAGATCATCCGGAGTTGTGGGGCCTGGTGTCATCAGTACGCTGATGACACCCAGCTCTACCTCTCCTTTTTTCCTACTGCAGTGGATGCTGTTCTGACCCTTGAACTCTGCTTGGGGACCGTTCTGGAGTGGATGAGGGCAAATGGACTGAGGTTGAATCCGGACAAGACGGAAATCTTGCGTGTGGATGGCCCCAGCATCAGTGGGTTGGGAAACTCTCTCTCCTTTGGGGGAGTGACTCTTCCCACAAAGAGTGAGGTATGCAGCTTGGGCATCTGCCTGGACCCGGATCTCACCATGGAAACCCAGGTGGCATCTGTGGCAGCCGGTTTCCATCTTTGGAGGTTTGCCCAGCTGCGTCCCTATCTAGACGCGGGGGCACTCACGACTCTGATTCATGCCCTTGTAATCTCAAGAATAGACTACTGCAGTGCTCTCTACGTGGGGCTACCCTTGAGGCTGATGCGAAGACTTCAACTGGTCCAGAATTCGGTGGCCAGATTAATAACTGGGGTGAAGAAATTACAGCACATCTCCCCCACTCTGGCCGCCCTTCATTGGTTACCAGTTCGTTTCCGCATCGACTTCAAGGTTATGATGATAACATTCAAAGCCCTAAACGGTTTAGGACCTAAGTACCTATCAGAACGCCTGCTCCCAGCCAGATCTGTCCATAATACTCATTCTTCACAGGCAGGGCAGTTGAGGGCCTTGACCTTGAAGGAGGCCCGGAGGGAAAGAACAAGAAACTGGGCCTTCTCGGTGGTTGCCCCCCGCCTATGGAACAACCTGCCTGTTGAGATCTGCCTGGCACCCTAGCTGGATGGGTTCAAAAGAGCACTGAAGACCTGGCTCTTCTGCCAGGCTTTCCCAAAGCACTAGGATCTCGCCCTCCCTTTTTACCATTCTTTTTGCCATCCTCTCCATCACCCTTTTTACCACCTTTATTGCCATCTGTTTTAATTTCCCTGTTTGTTATGTATTAATTTATTTTTATTGTGTTTTTAATATTATGCCTTATATTGTTGTTAGCCACCCAGAGTGGCCTGGTTGCCAGATGGTGCGGGATATAAATTCAAATAATAAATAAATAAATAAATAAATGATGGCTACGTGGCACCAATTATGCTGCTGGATTTTAGCCAGTATTTGTGCTGCTGGAGCCATTATGTAAATTCAGGATATACATTTCAATAAATACATTTATATACTTTGTTTTATAAATCCAACACATAGTGCATGAAAGTGTTAAAGGTAAATTTAGATGTAAATAATTTTTTCCTTGCTTCATTTCTTGTAGGAAGAAAAATAGCTTACCTTGTAGTTTTTTCCATCTAATATTTGCCAAGATGTGAAAAAAACTCTCAGTGGTCCATAACAGTCATTGGTTCTAGCCTTAGAGCCACAAAAATGTCTTCATTGTCTTAAACAAACAGTACTGTAGGCTTTCTGTAAAGTAAAAATAGCTTTAAATATTGAAATGACAGATGTGGGTGAGAAATTGAGTCTTGAAATAAATGTTTTTCATTAGTTTCACTGGTTCCATGGACACACCATTGTTTTTTTGACACAATGTCCACTTCTAATATGTTTTATTTTGCTGAGAAGTAAATGAATGCTGGCATTTCATTAAACTGTACTTTGACATGAACCATGGCTGTATTTGCAGGATTATAATAACCTTTTAAGGTAAGCCTTGGATCTGGATAATTGGAATCCATTTTTAACCTACATTCCAATTTAATATTAAAACAAATCAAGTCACCTGTTGGCAGAAAGATAAACAAAGACTAATAATTACATGGATGTCTAAAAAAATCTCAAACAAATGGCAAAGTGGTGATAAAATTTGGGAGATCATGATTAGGGACCAACTTAACTTGCAAATGTTAGAATCGGTGTCAATATTAAGAACTCAATGGCTGAAAATCTTGTTGCTTAGTACAGCAGTAGAGTATAAACCTTTATTCAAATAGGCCTACTCTAGTTGCAATGTTCTTTAGCATAGTAAGTTGCAACTAGAGTGGGGGGATTTAATTCAATGGAATTTACAGAGGAGTTGGCTCACCAATCCCCACTGATTCAATGGGCCTACACTAGTGTGATTTACTACACTTAGTAAAAGGATTTCAGTTACTATTACTTTTTCCTTTTAATTGTGCCTACTTCCTGTTTATCTCATGTAGAGAAAATCTAAAAACTTCTCATTGCATTCCAAATAATACAGATTAGAATGAACGAATAAGTTGATATGTGGTTTGTATCAGTTTTGCATATATTCGGCATAGTTGGGTACAAGAAATTCTGAAGTGCAGGCATTCATCATGATGCTCTCTATAGCCACTATTAAGTAATGGCACTTTTTCTTTCTTTCTTCTACTGATGTCTCAGAGTGAGTTATTGAGACAGAAAGTGCCAGTTGATGAGACAAAAGGTGTGAGACAATTTTTTAAAATTATACAGGCTACACATTGTCATTCCCCCCCCCCCCCCTCAGCGAGCTTGATACTCATTTTACCAACCTCAAAATGATGGAAGGCTGAGTCAACCTTGAGCCAGCTGTCAGATCCATTGGTATCAAATGCTGACCTTGAGCAGAGTTTTGGCTGCAATGCTACAGTTTAACCACTGTGCTACGAGACATGTTCCTTTTGTTTTTTGCACCATTTCTATTAATCCAGATTCCCTTGATGGGACAAACAAGTTTATCCTCCTACATTTTTATGCAGAAATATATATATTTATATTTTTGACACATACTGCAACTCAACCACCATTTATATTCTTTCTTTTGGAACAATTTATATCCTTCAGTTGCTGTATTCCAGTCATGGGAGTCATCCCACCAAGTTTCAGTCATGCCTATCAAGTCATATTTACCCTCTTGAATTAAGATTTCTAGTTCTTGTTTGTTTTCCATACCCCTGTAACTCATATATAGGCACAAGAGATTGTGTGATTTATGGCCTGCTTTCCTTCATAATTTTTATGACAAATATTATTGGGTCTATTAGAGGTGCTAAGTCTGTTCCTCTTATTGTGCATAAGCCTTCATCTATCTTTGAGCTTGTGTCTCCCTCTCCCTCCAATTCAGTTTAAAGCCCTTCTTATGAAAATCTCAATGCTGTGGCCAAAAATATTTTTCCCAATCCTTGTGAGGTGCAATCTATCATTTGGCAGCAGTCCATCTTCCAGGTAGCATAGACTGTTGTCCCAAAATCTAAATCCCTCATGTTGGCACCACCTTTCTAGCCAGCAGTTCACCTGGAGTATTTCCCTTTCCCTTTTTGAGTACTGGAAAGATAGACAAGAAGACTATCTGGACCCCCAAATACTTGAGTTTCCTTCCCAGAGATGATGTGATTCCTTTGTAGTTCCTCTTGGCTGTGTCATTTGTTCCCATGTGGATGAGAAGAAATAGATATGCAGTTGTGGGTTTTATGATTGATGGCAATCTTGCATCACATACTTAATCTGTACCCTAGGGAGACAGCATACCTGGTGGTTCCATGAATCTTCCCAGCATATTTCAGTTTCAATCCCATGCACTACGGAGTCCCCTGTTACAACTACTCATTTCTTCTTTTTGTAGGTTGTGGATTCAGTGACTCTGCTTGGCTGAGCATCAGCTTCTCCCATGGAGCCTCCTCTAGGTCTTCCTCTGCATGCTATCTCACAGACTCCTCTTCAAGAGTCTGAAAATGTTTTTTGCAGTTCCACTGGTGAAAAGTGAGGAACAAAAGAAAGTCTCCTCATTTGTTTGCTCCTCACTGTGACTCTTTTCCATGGTGCTTCCTCCTCCATGTTTGTTTTCTCCTAAGCATTCTCCTCCTCTTGCTGTTCTTCCACCTCAAGTGTCCCCCTTTGGCCGTGGCTTCTCAAGAGTTCTGCCTATGTACTCTTCATCTTTTCCTGTTGCCTTAAGAGTGGCTACTCCATGCTCTAGTTCTTTCACATTTTTTTCCAAAGTGCTACGAGTTTGCACTAGCTGCATGTGTACACTGTGTTGTTCTCAGGCATGAAGACAAAAATTGTACACATTTTGCAGGTCACCACCACAGAAGTGTCTCTTCTCTCCATAATCCCTGTTACCTTTTTCTACTTTCTTCTGTTCATGTATGAGTGCCCTTTCCATTGTCTTGTTGGTAAAGACAATGGATGCTGGTAAAGTCCACTAATATAGAACTATATCTATTTTAAAAAATAATTCAATGGTTCCCTCTTGGCTGCCACCATCAAATTCCTGTTAGCTCTCCCTAATCACTCACTCGGTGAATTCTCAGGGAATTACTCCAAGTCACTGGCTGGTATTCATCTAAATCACTCACTCCTCTGCCTTCTTCTCCTTGGTCTCCCCTTTTCTTTTGCCTTCATCCATTACACTGTTTCCTTACTATATTTCCTTATTACCCCTCCCTCATCAAACACCTGTAAGCTCTCCCTGTTCACTCGCTCTGGTTGCTCCCTCCCTGGGGTTTGTCTCAGTTTTATTCCACTCAAAAGAACGAGATAGCAAGTTATGTGAAAGTTTGTGTTTGTATCTCTGCCAATAAACAATACTGGTCTAAATGGGCAATTAATATAACCTGGCATAAGGCAGATTCCTCTGTTTCTTAGAGATAGTCCTGTCATACATTAGTTTTCTTAATAAAACTAGCATAGGAACTAGAAAAAGCACAGGATATATCAATGCTGCCCGAAATATTGCTGAAAGTACTACTGTTCATCAAAACTGGTGAACTACTGAACTTGGACCAACTTAGGACATTTTGGTGCTTGAGGTGGAAAAAAAATCACCCTACCCAATTTAAAGTACACCATATTTAAAGCCAATCAAGCTATTATGGCACATGTGGCTATGAATACAGCAAAAATACCATAACAAACTATCTAATTAAAGATTTGCTATTCTTTCATGACCTCCCAAATTGCTGTTTGAGGAGATACTCCCTCGTTAGCCTAACTAGTGCTTATTATCTTGCTTGTTCAAAGAGTGGACAGAAAAAATTATGGTCACTGTTGCCATGTCCAGATATTCAGATCCCTGTCTAGTAAGGGAGAGTGGTGACAAGCATGCAAGTTTTCATCTTTTCATCCACCTCCTGATCTTCCTCCCTCAGTTGGAAGAAAACATCTGCACTACACAGCTGATTTTCCAAGATTTTCTCCTGGAAATTCAATCAGGGTTATATAAAATGCAACCTGGAAACTGTGTGCACTCTCTAGACTTTTTTTTTCTTTTAAACCCACTCTCAAGAGTCTCTGAGAACACCGCTGAAAAAAAAACCCTAACAATAAAAACCTCAATCCATATTTTAAACAGATTTCCGGGGGGGTTCAAAACAAAACACCTATTTCGCAAAACTCGAAGTGAACTTCCAGCTACTTCTGGCTTCAAGTTTGTTTGGGGTTTTGGTAGTGCTGGTGTTTTGTTCAGCATATGGAGAATCCCAAGAGCAGAAGATGGGCCCCAGATCTTCCCAAGTTGGTCATCCCTGTTGTGAATCATGTGGGAAGACTACAAAAACAGGAAAGGCTCCTCGCTGGAGTTGTTTGCCTCCATCTAGTGGAGATGGAAACGGACAGTAAAGAAAGTGGTGGAGGTGGCATAGCTAACATGTCCATCCCCGTTCTACCTTGTCACGTGGACAGTTTCAACAACTAAATGTGGCTTATACTTCCAAAATCTATGCTGATTGTTTTATTGCATGCTGTCATGACAGTGACTGAAGTCCTGTCGTGCAGTTGTGCAAACAGTAGAACTTTTGGAAGTGAATTGCCCTAAGTTAACTCAGTGTGCAACTGATAATATCTACAGAGATAATTTAGGGAGATCCTCTTCCAAGAGGATACATACAGCTGTTGTATAACTGAACAACAGGATTTCAGCCAACGTAGACCTTGACCATGTTTGTTCTGATTTTTAATGGAGTCACACTAACTGGAAACCTGTTGATCTGATTCAGGTCACTTACCTGAAGTTACAAATATGCAATTTTTCATTCCTTTAAATGAAAATAATGTTCCTTCCCTACATTTCAGAACACAGCCATGAGAAATTGGGAATCTTTCAGGAGGCATTCATGAAAATAGTCCTCTGCTGCTTTCCACATTAATATTTCAACAGAAGGATGAAGCGTTGCAAACAAGGTTCAGATAATCTGCTGCAGCCATTCTGTGACCTTGCTTCTCTTTTCTTATATAATTTGCTTCACTTATAAGTCAAGCAAATGAAATGTTGCCAGGAGACAAAGCTCCCTATATGTTTCCATCAATTTGCACATGAAAAACCTCACACACTTCAACCAAAGCAATTCAGTCGGCTTTAATATGATTAGTTATTTTGATCCCCGCCCCTGTGGTTGCAGCATACCTCAGGGTTGCCAGAGGCCCTGTTTAGTATTACTTTTGCATTTAAAGAGCAGCATCATTCCACTTCCAAATAAATCAACAACCCAACTGCAAAGACACACTTTTGCCAGTTGTAAGCATCTGTACGGTCATCATATGTCTGGTATCTTGTTCTTTTTGTTCTGGCCTTTGACCTTACTTAAACCTTTCTTTTAAAAAAAATACAAATTCTAGTGAAAACTATAATCATCACCAGTGAAATTAAAAAAGATACATATATGTCTGTGAGTAATGTATTATGAACTAAGTATCAATTGTTAATTACTTCTTAAAATGTAGTATGAAACTGCTCTCTCTCCACCTTTCAGAGCAATCTATTGAGGTAGAGAGGGGACCCTGTACCAAAGGAATCACCATTTCCTGAGCCCAGCTGATTAAGGTTGGCTAGGGTGAAAAGAGCTAAATGCATTTGTTTTGAGGTTGGTGTACTTCCTGACCCTGGTTTTGTTGTGTCAATGGAGCCACATTAATCTCAAATTTCCTGATCACACACCCTAGAACACCCCATTTCTGGACACACTGGCACAAGAGAAAAGACAGTAATTGGGTTGTCTATTGTCCTACCAAGGAAATTTCTGCCTGCTTAAAAGAAAGTCTGAAGCATCCTATGGAACTTCGGCTAGTTCTCCAGAATGCACGGTAGCTCAGAAGTTAGGTACATATTTTAGACATGCTGCTTGTTAGTCTTTTTATATTTAAACATCCCTGGGAATTTGGTCTCTCTAGGTGGTGGTGGGGGGCATTTTATATGTTTTTAAAGTAAAAAATGAATTGACAAATTGATTTGTCAGAAAAAGTTTGTAAATTTGTAATATGTGATTCATTGACCTTGACAAATCATGAATCAAAACAATTCACAATTTTTCTGATTTGTGCCCATCTCTAATCAGAATCCATAAAGTTCTGGGCTTCTTTAAAATTGAATACTTTGTGTCACTTAGCGGGTGTGGAGAAGAATCATTCTGCTATACCCAGCACAAGGAAGGAACCATGTAGAATTATACACAATCTGCATATTTGGTGCTTTTGCTGATGAGCTTAAGAATGGTTAATTTCAGCAAAGAAGTCTAGTTAATGAGAGCTAAAGAAATATGGTAAAACTGTGATGCATAAGAGTCCCATTTAACAGATAAAACTGATTTGTATTTAAATTCTTCTAACTTCCTGTATAAACTAGTCATCTCAGTTCACATCAAGTTTTTCTTCAGTCAGAATTCAAGGGCAGCTCAGCAGTTTATCACGCACCACCATGACTACTCCAAGGAAGTTCAATAATCTTATCAAAATTATTTTGAAGGTTGATAGATGTTTTTGGCAGAAGATCAAAGCTTCAAAATAAGCTCCAAAATTGGCAACCAGGTTGCTGAGAAATAATGAAGAGTGCAATCAATTACTTTTAAGATGGAGTTTTCCCAGATCTGGTATGTCTCCACTTTGCCTGCTTCAATCTTCCTTAACAGATGCAAAACCAGGCTTTCGGGTGGCAAAAATGAAGACCTTCCCTACCTATTCACAGGACCAGTGAAACAAGGATTGCCAAGTTTTATTTACAGAATTCCTTCCATTTCACAAAGACATTTGTCCTTGCAGCACGCCTTGCTTTGGCAGCCAGCCAGATCCATAAGTGATTACCTGGCTGAACTGAAGGTGCTAAAACAGCATCACAAACCGTGAACAGTTCTGAATTATGCCTTTAAGGATCATTGGGTGTTTAGTCTCAGCTACAATGCTGTGAAGAAATGTTTTCCAAGAGAAATTGACCTTACATGGTTCTGAGCTATGGGTATTGCTATGTCAATAGAGAAGTGGGGAAGAACCCTGAAACGATAGCCCAGCTTAATAAGCAGTGTGCCTTAAATGAATGCTATGTCACTGAAATTGTGTATTGAAGTCACCTAATTTCACAGTCACTGAGCAAACGTATAGGATTGCCTTTGCTAGATAGGCTGTGGATGTACCATGTAATGTAGGCATGTGCAAAAAGCAGAGGAAATAGCTAGCTTAGATGGGAGGATTAAAAAAAATCCTTGCAGATGCATGAATCTAGAGCCTTTGTACAGCTTAGGCCTTCCTACTGACTGAGAAAGGAAGAGAGGTTTTGCAACCTTCCCACGCAGTGCTAGGAGTGGGTACAGATTGCTGTCAAGGTGGTGCCAACATCTGCTTTCTTCTAGCCACTTCCCTACCTCCACATCACAGCCGCTTCCTGGCAAACTGTGTGCATCATGACTGCTCCTAAGGTCCTCAAGACCAGAGGATTATGAGAAAGATAGCCAACCCTCCCCCCCTTTTAATGGAGAAAGTGAGACAAAGAGGTCAACAGTGACAGCAGTCAGCTGAAGCAGGAGTGAGTAGGAGGCAGTGATACATCCACCACTTCCCTGAAGACCTTCACTGCAGGGTGGTGCAACTAGCAATAAATATAAATAAATAAGATTGATTGGTTGGTTGGTTGGTTGGTTGGTTGGTTGGTTGGTTGGTTGGTTGGTTGGTTGGTTGGTTGGTTGGTTGGTTGGTTGGTTGGTTTTTATTCTGCCTTTCTCCTTAAAATAACCCAAGGAAGCTTACATCATTAAAAGTCAATATTAAAGCTAACAACAGTGAATATACAAATACAAAAGAACTAAACAAATGCCATAATGAAAAACATAAGTAGGACCAAAACACATTCAAAGCACTAAGATACAACAAGAGGCTGTTCCGCGAGGCTCGGAGTGTCAGCACGCTGGAGTTCGTGAGCCGGGAGTCTCGATGGAGGTACTGGCTGGAGGTGAACCAGAGGGACGCCGGAGGGCTGCCGAGACAAGCCCAGAAGCCTGGGAGGATGTAGAGGAGGCTGGAGGTTTGGAGGAACCTTTTAGACTCAGGCGGTGCGCCGGAGCCTTCGGCAGGGAGTTTGGCGTCAGGGAGCTTGCCGTGGGGGGTCTGTTGTGGGGTCCTGCGGGCTGCCCCCCTGCTGGCTGCCATGCCGCAAGCCTCATTGGAATCTGTTCCTCCTGCCCTGTCTCCTTGTGTGACCAGTGAGGACTTTACAAACACCCGACTGCTAAGGAAAATGGCAGCAGCAGCGCCATCTCCACCACGAACTTTACTGCTACTGTTGCTTTCCTTTCTTAGTGTTGGGGCTTGCCTCAATTTTAAAAACTGTCCTCATGGTCATTCCAATTACATCTGGAAAGATAGTGATCTTCAGACATAACACAACGAAACAGGACTGTGAGTGGGGGGGGAGAAATTTTTCACGTTTAATTTTTATTTGTTTATTTATTTTTTATTTTGTTTTATTTTATTTTTATTGTATATATTATTTTATTATATTTTGGTGTATTTATTTCATTTACTTTATTGTAAGTTGCTTTTTGCAATATATGTACTTTATAGAATTTAATTTATGTTCAGTATATTTTATTTAATTTGACAATTGATCACAGACAATTATTTAGTTTAATTTTTATTATTATTATTTGAATTATCTGCACTTTAAACTATTTTTGTTAATTTATGGAGTGGAAGGCTTGCCCTCCCAGCGAGGGGCCATTGAACATCCGGGTGATTACGGGTAGAGGGAGATATGGCGTTGGCAGGGCCCCTACTCGTGTCAGAAGAACAGTGAGCAGATGCTTGAAAGCTGTACACTGTTCTGGGACTCTGACCAACCGTCAGGATCGAGGTAGCCAGTTCAGCCGACCCTCCACTCTAAAACTGGTGCTGTTGAATGCCAGGTCTGTATCCAATAAATTCCAGATTATTTATGATCTTATTCTGGAAGAGGATGCTGGCCTGGCATGCATAACCGAGACATGGATCAGTGGGGAAGGGGGTCCACCCCTGGCCCTTGTCTGTCCTCCCAGTTATGCGGTCCAGCACCAGGGTAGACTGGAGGGACGGGGGGGGAGTAGCCATTGTATATAAGAACACTCTAGAGGTTACTAGGTGCTCTGTGGTGGTGAAGCCGGGTCTGGAGGCCCTCCACGTGTCGATAGGGGCCAGGGATGGTATTGGGATTTTGCTGGGTTACCGTGCTCCCCGCGACCCAGCCATCTCCCTACCAGAGCTGGCGGACTTTGTCTCCGCGGCACTGTTGGAGTCCCCGAGACTTTTGGTCCTGGGTGACTTCAACATCCATGCGGGGGCAGAGACTTCCCGTCCAGCTCTTGAGTTCTTGGAAACCATGGCTTCCTTGAACATGTCCCAACATGTTAACGGCCCCACCCACGTGGGTGGTCATATGCTAGACCTGGTTTTTTCCACCAACTGGAGTGAGCGTGATCTGATGGTGACAGACCTTGTGTCTGTCCCCTTGTCATGGACGGATCACCACCTAATAAAATGTAACCTCTCAGTGGCCCTCCCACCTCGCAGGGAGCAAGGATCTATTGTAATGGTCTGCCCTCTAAGGCTACTGGATCCTATAGGATTCCAGGATACCATGAGAGGGATTCCGACTGATCTGGCTGGCGCTCCTGTCGAGGCTCTGGTGGACGGTTGGGTTACGGCCGCCACTAGGGCTGTCGACATGATTGCTCCTAAGCGCTCCTAAACGCAGAGCTCGGCCAGCGTCCTGGTTTAACCAGGAACTACGAGCGATGAAGCAAATTAGGAGAAGGCTAGAGAGCAAGTGGAGAAGGAAACCGATGGATTATAATAGAGAAGCTGTCAGGGTCACGACTAACCATTATCTGGCCAAGATAAGGGCTGCTAGTCGAGCTCACCTCGCTCACCGGATAAGCAAGGCTTCAAATCTGCAGGCGGAAATTTTCCGTATAGTTCGCAACCTATCCGGAATTGGTCGGGGTGAAGGGCCTCCTTCTAGTATCTCACCTGACCAATTTGCAGCATTTTTAAAATCTAAAGTGGAGGCCATCCCCCGAGAGCTTTCTCCTTTTTTGGCGACAGTGGATCGAGCAGAGATGTCCAGCGCTCCGCCTTGCCCGGTGAGTTTTGACCATTTTTAGCCTGTGATGCCAGACATTGTGGACAAGGTGCTAGTTCGCTGTCAGGACACCACCTCCTCTCTTGACCCTTGCCCGGCCTGGCTAATCAAAGCAGCCAGGCCCACAACAACTGAATGGGCCACAGCGATTATTAATGGGTCTTTCCGGGAGGGCGGGGTTCCCTCCGCCCTCAAGGAGATGCTCATTAGGCCCATCAGAAAGAAACTCAATCTGGCGGTGGACGATATTGGCAATTACAGGCCCGTCGCCAGTGTTTCTTTCATTAGCAAAGTGGTCGAGAGGGTGGTGGCCGATCAGCTTCAGGCGCACTTGGATGAAACAAATGCCCTGGATCCATTCCAGTAGGGCTTCAGGCCGCGCCATGGTAAAGAAACGGCATTGGTCGCCCAATTAGATGACCTATTGAGGGAGGCCGACAGGGGTAAAACGTCGCTGTTGGTCCTCCTTGATATCTCAGCCGCCTTTGATACCGTCGACCACGGTATCCTCCTGAGGAGGATCTCCGAGTTGGGAATTGGTGGCCTGGCATTGGCCTGGCTCCGTTCCTTCCTGGGGGATCGTCCTCAGAGAGTTCAGCTTGCGGAGAGTGAGTAGGCCCCGTGGAGCCTCAATTGTGGGGTTCCGCAGGGCTCGACCATCTCTCCAATGCTCTTTAACATCCATATGAGGCCGCTGGGCGAGGTCATCAGGGGGTGTGGAGTGGCGTGCCATCAATATGCTCATGACACATAGCTCTACATCTCCTTTTTTCCAACTACAGTGGATGCTGTTCTGTCCCTGCAGCGCTGTTTGGGGTCTGTACTGCAATGGATGCAGGAAAGTGGGCTGAGGCTGAACCCGGACAAGACGGAGGTCCTGAGGGTGGGCGGACCTACCATCAGTGGTTTGGGAAACTCCCTCTCTTTTGGGGGGATGACTTTCACCGCGAAGAGTGAGGTTCGCAGCTTGGGGATCCATCTGGACCAGGCGCTTACCATGGAATCCCAGGTGGCGTCCGTGGTCCGCACCGCCTATTTCCGTCTTTGGTGGATTGCCCAGCTGCGTCCCTATCTAGATGCTGGGTCGCTCACCACTCTGGTCCATGCGCTCGTAATCTCGAGATTAGACCACTGTAATGCTCTCTACGTGGGGCTACCTTTGAGATCGATGCGGAAACTCCAAATGGTGCAGAATGCGGTGGCCAGACTTCTTAGTGGGGTGAGGAAACATCAACATATCACTCCCATTCTGGCCGCCTTACACTGGCTGTCCGTTCGGTTCCGCATTGATTTCAAAGTTCTAATGCTTACGTATAAAGCCCTAAATGGTTTAGGGCCTCGATATCTGGCGGAACGCCTTCTCCCACCTAAATCTACTCGTATCACCCGATCTAGCCAGGAGGTGAGTTTGAGGAGCCTAACGCCGAGGGAGGCCCGGAAGGAAAAAACAAGAAACCGGGCCTTCTCGGCAGTGGCTCCTCGCCTTTGGAATAACCTCCCTTCTGAGATCCGTATGGCCCCTTCGCTGGGCATTTTCAAAGGCCAATTGAAAACCTGGCTGTTTAGGCAAGCCTTCCCTCCAGCCACTACTTGATTTACTTTTTTCGTCCATCTTGAGTACTGTCTATTGATGTGTTACTTTGTTCTCATATTTTAAATTGTTTATTTTATATGTTGTTAGCCGCCCAGAGTAGTCAGTTAACTAGATGGGCGGGGTATAAATTTAATAAATAAATAAAAATCTATCTATATATTTTTTTAAAAAACCCAGTGAGGCAACCAGTCACTAAGGAAAAGCTTTCCTGAAGAGAAAGGTCTTCACCTGCTTGTGAAAAGACAGAAAAAGATGCGGGCAGCCTGGCCTCCTATGGGAGGAAGTTCCAAAGTCTGGGACCAGCAACAGAGAAGGTCCTCTCCCATGTACTCACCAGAATCACCTGTGAAGGTGTCAGAACCAAGAGAAAGGCTTCTCCTGATGTTCTTAACACAGGCACATGCTCATAAAGGGACATATGATCCATGAGATAGTTTGGGCCCAAGCCATTTAGGGCTTTATAGGTTAGAACCAACACCTTGAATTCAGCCTAGAAACAGATTGGTAGCCCATGGAGCAACTGTAACAAGGGCATTATCTGATCCCTGTAACCAGCCCCAGTCAGCAATCTGGCTGCTGCATATTGGACCTGCTGAAATTTCCAAACTCTTTCTAGAGACAGCCTTGTGTAGAGAATGTTACAGTAATCCAGCCAGGATGGTAATTAAGGTATGTGTCATGGTGGCCAGTTCAGATCTCTCCAGGAATGGGCACAGCTGGTGCACTAGTTTTAATTGTGCAAAGGCACTCCTGGCCACCGCCGGAACCTGGGCATCCAAGCTCAGAGATGAGACGAATTCACCCAAGCTGTGCACCTCTTTTTTTCATCTGTCTTTTGCTCAGGGAGAGTTAACTGGAATGCTGCCTCTTTTGTTGTTTTGCTTTTAATTAATTGACTTTTATACCATGCTTTAAAGAAGATAATGTTTTTAGTTCTATATTTTAATACTGTTCGCTGCACTGAATGCTTCCCCCCCCCCCCCAGAAAAGGCAGTGTGTGTTAAGTTCCCCCAGAAACAGCCCGGTTCACTCACTGGGCTCTGCTCAGCTTACACATCTGTCAGCATCATTGTTGTGCCAATCATGGAAGTAGTCCCACTGACACTTCCCTGCCTCTCCCCACAGCTGACCACTCCAGCAAGGAGGCAGGAAGACAAGTCTGCTCAGCTGCTGAGCAGGTGGCTGTAGGGAAGGCAGGGAAGTGCCAGTGGTACTATTTCCATGATCGGTGCGACAACATGCTAACAGACGCACACACTGCATGGAGCCCAGTGAGTGGACTGGGCTAGTTCTGGGGAGTGGGAATGGACCACCATGGCACCTGTGGTGCTGCACTTCGAATTCTTATCCACTGGATACGAATACAAATTGCCCATGTCTACTTAACTTTCAGTCACTTTCAGCTGGCAATTAATAAGTCCCCACTGGGATTCTTGAGGGGGTGCCAAGCTAGCAAGCACATGCACCCCTGAGAATCCCAGAAGTGACTCATTAATTGCTATCTGGAACTGACTGAATGTTACATCATTTGCCTTCCACATGTGTAGCAAATGCTACAGGATTTCAGCATTTATATGATCCCTGATTGATTGGAGTCATTAGGGGAAGTAGAGAACTTTAGGGAGCAATAATACAATACTCAAGTTTTGATAAGGAAGAATAAAATAGTGCTGCTAACAATGAAAACCAAAATGAAAATAGTATAGCAAAAATTTGGTGGGGCAACATATCATATATGCCGGAACACTTTCTTGATTTAGGAAAAAAAAAAAATCCAGGACAGTGCTGTTAATGGATTTAAGCATGTCTGTCTACTTGATGGGTTATAGATGGCATTTTATATTTTATATTCTTAGGCAAAAACGGTGAACAAGTTTTCTATACAATTGGTTCCTTCTAGCCGTTTCTTTTTTAAATGAAAATTTTGGGGTGATCTCTTGGTAATTAGCAATCTGGCTTTAGCTGACCTGGGGCACAACCTCATGTGATCTTAGCATCATGCTATGTAAACAGAACAGTCCTTAGCATATCAAGCAATTGAACAAAAAAGGTTCCAGGTGAACAGTGTCATGCACCAGGTCAACAGAAGGCGAAACAACAACGGCAACATTTTCTTCAGCTGACCCACCATGATTTTGAGGTCATCAATGGTCCATGGAGACCAATTACCTAGCCCAGTGGGGAAGGTCTATAGTATTTATCCAATACAATCCCCAATCTAACTATTCTTTTGTACCATGACCCACACAAGGTAGACCTGAGGCACCTTGTGCTCTTTGAATAATCTCCCCTCTCCACTAAATGCATGTTGTTGTTTTTTACATTCATAGTCATAGTTATATGTTTAGCCCTAAAACAGGTCCTTGGAGTGGCAAAAACAACATCAAAAACAAGTTAATCAAATTATATTTTATGATGAAACATAAATTGAGCAAACGGGAGCATACCAATGAAAAACAAAAAAAATAAAATAATACAGGAAAACAAAATAAATCATGAATATGAAATCATTTGTGAATTTTCTGAAATTTGTATAAAATGAACTAGAATTAAATTCTTACTCATCCCTGATCAGCACTGCCTGCTCCCTTTTGGGTCTGCCTTCATTTAAAATCCCAGATTAATAAAACAGCCAATGGAGACATGAGCCTTCTTATGGTGAAACTAAAATCTGAAAGTCCTAATTTTGACATCTGGAAGTTGAGTCATGGCAACTGGACTTCTTTCTTGTCAGGTGGAAACATTCCACTACTCACAGACTAATTTTGACATGTTTTGCTGATGCTACCTTTATTATTTTTCAAGCATCAAAAGACATCCATCCTGTTCTCATAGGTGAGTATTGGAGTATAGTGTGTTAACTGATCACTCCTAGATTTTCCTTCCTTCCTTCCTTCCTTCCTTCCTTCCTTCCTTCCTTCCTTCCTTCCTTCCTTCCTTCCTTCCTTCCTTCCTTCCTTCCTTCCTTCCTTCCAGTTTTAGTCACCAAGTCATTTATGCTTTAGCTTCAGTTCTTATTGTTTTCATAGTTTTATATCAATATTGTTGTTAATTATTTTATTTTTATTAGCTGATGTGAGAGTTATGATGCAGATATATAATTTTTGGAATGAACAAATATTCACCATTTTCTGAACAGAAGAAGACATGGAGAACTCCATACAGGTGTGTATGGAGAACAGATGGGTGGCAGAAGAAGACAATGCTCTTCCTATCCTTCAGGTGTCACAGTAAAATTTTCACAGTTGCTTGAGATTAAGGATGCTAACTGATAAGGTAATTTTATGTGATCAGTACTGTAGAATATTACATGGGATCCAAATAATACTGCCTTCTATATTACTTCTATTTGTAACCATATTACTTTCTCAAAGAGCCTTCAATATTTTCGGATAAGAAGAAATTAGAACACTAGTATTGCTATCCCCCCTTTGATTTAAAAAAAAATCAGGAAAAGTATGGAAACCCCAGATACTAACATTTTTTCTTAAAGCCTAGGGTGCACTGTATTTCCTTCATGGATCCTTTCCAACTAGCTAGTCTTTGTGTGATGCTCAAGAGTAAAATCAGGCTTGAGGTCACTCCTTGTATATGCTGTAGCTTGGTGCTTGCTGTGTGCCCCACGGCTGCATGAATTACTTTCCCCCAGCCTTTGGGAAAGTTTCCATGTTATCTTGCCTGCCAAGGCTAAGCAAGTCAGGATAGCTTCAAGGACATCTAACTGCTAACTCGTGCAGCTGGACTTCTCCAGCTAGAGGAGTGAGGAGTGAGTGACTATAAGAAGGGAAGCTTTTTATTTGAAGCTTATTTTTTTCCCTTTTTAACAGGTTAATTGCAGGTAGTCAGTGGGCTGCCTTTGCTATTCCCATTTGGGTCCCAAGAACCAGGTGAGAGATAGGGCTACTTAGAGTAGGAAGTTGATTATATTTTTGTGTGGTGTTGTTTGCAAGTCTCATCTCTTACATGTTTTAAACTGCTGGAGCTGCTTTTTATTTATACCTACTTCCTTCTTTTAATCTGGTGTAATCAAATCTATATTTTTAATAAATGTAATATATTTTATAGACCTGTGTTGGTCTTAAGTGATGAGGAATGTGATACCAGCTAACTCCACTCCTAGCTGCTTAGCCAAGCTACCAAGTAAATAACTCAGAGCCTCAAGCCTTGGGTTCCTGTAGTTATAAAGAAGTTATAAGGAAGCCCAACATTGGCATAGGTTGGGGAATAGCCTGGAGGCCTTCATTTCCTTTGGAATTGAGGACTGGCTTAATCCAAGGTGGTAGCAGTTCTACTGGTATAAGCATTTTGTGTATAACACTCTGTGCCCACATAAAGTTCTGTCTATATCTGTCTATTATACATTTTAGTAAAGTGATTCATTTGCCTAGTTCAGAGCCATGCACAACAGCATTTGAAATAGAGAATCAGAATGAGATTCAGTTGTCCTCACATTATTTGTTTAGAATGTTATTGTATTTTAGCCTATTGTTTGAAATTGCTATGTAAATGACCTTGGGTCCAAGTTCTAAGAGAAAGGTGGCATTTAATTGAATTTAATTAGTGAGCGAGTTAACTAGCTAGCTAACTTTTGTGTTTGGTTGGGGACATGGAGGATGGCCTTCTCTGTTGCTGCACCCAGACTCTGGAATTCCATCCCACAGGAAGCCAGGCTGGCCCCATCATTGCTGTCCTTTTACAAGCAGAGGAAGACCTTTTCATTCACATAAGCTTTCTGCGAGTAACTGGTTGGCTGAGAGGGGTTTTTAAATAGAGTTTTATGCCTTGTTCCTTTGAATCTGTTTTCAATATTGATTTACTATTTTTAGTGTAGTATTTGTTTGATATTTGTATACTTATTGTTTTTAATATTGTGTTTTAATGATGAAAGCTATCTTGGGTCCTTTTTACAGAGAAAGGCAGGGTAATAAATAAATACATTTAAAGAAATAAATAAAATAAAGACCAGCAATTCTGCTTTGTCTCTTCAGTGATAGAATTATCTTCTCTCAGAAGCTGCCTGAGAGGTGGAAATGCTAAAATGAGAAATCACAGTTTGACTGTTTTGGACTACAACTCATAGAATCTTCCAGCCAGAGGAAGAAAGTCATTTTTTCAAACTTTGAATCCTAGGCAACCTTAGCATCTGTTCAGTGGGGCTTACTCCTAGGTTGGTGTGCTTAAGATTGCTTCCTTCATTAGACAACATGTAGAAAACCACTTCTGAGATCCTAGAGATCAGCTATGAGGCCAAATAGATAGTAACAATACCCAGTGTGATGTAGTAGATAGAGAGAGAGAGACTAGGAATCAGGAAACCCAGGTTTGAAACTGCTCATCCATGGAAACTCTCTTGGGGAGAGGGTGTCACAGATAAAGCCATTCCTTAAATATCTGACCTTGAAAAGCCCATTAGGGTCTCTACAAAGGTGTGACTACACAGTGAGAAAAATGTGAATTTGCGCCTGGGAAGTTGGGGAAGTCAACTTTCCCTAGGTGAATTTGCATTAATTGGACACACAGGGAGAAAGGAGGAAATTGACAGAACAGTCTTGTTTGCAGCTTGTTAATGTAGCTCTCATCTAGCTCTCCTGATCTGCAGGAGGCACTGTTACAGCAGAATTACCTTAATGATCTGTCAGGAAGGACTGAGTGGCAGTTTCTTCCTCTCATTCTCCTCTGCCTTTAATAATTATGTAAGAGGAAACATTTGGTGTACAATGCACCACAGCTCATGAAAATAAAAAGAAGAAATAGAGGGAGTGGCAGGTGAGCGGTGGGGGGGGTCTAGTTTCCTGGGAAAGTGTGTGAAGAGAAGTATGCTTCCATCCTACAAGCGTTCCTCACAGCTTTACCCACACCTCCAGCTCCTGGGATCTCATTTCCTCCACTTTCCATTTCTGCTAGCAAGGAGCCTGCAGGTTGCTCTTGAAACTCTTAATCAATGGGTTTCTCAGCTCCATAGGTCCATAGAAGATTGTGGGATACAAAGACAGCTCAGTAGTGACAGAGAAATATAAATTCTTTAAAACAAAATTTGGGCTACATCTGCATGCACAAACTAACATTTCTAATGTATCACTTTAGTATTTTTTAAATGTCTAAGTCTAAGCAAAACAATGCTGGTACCAAGCCTTTAAAAAAATGCATTGTTTGCAAAAATCCAACCACCAGCATCTCTCCATTCAGTTTTCTGCATCAGTTTAAATGATCACAGCATCTGAACTAATGCAAGTTGATGCAATGTCAAGAAAGTAGAAGCTCCAGGAGGGAAAAAATCCTATAGATGGGTAGGGGCATTTGGACTGATTCACACTGGCTTTTATATCATATGGTCAATGGAAAAACAATGTGAATCAGACCACCACAATTCTGTAGCATTTCCCTCATTGTATGTCAATGTAATCACACCCTAAGTCAGTTTCAACTTGATGACACATAACATGAAAACAGACAATAACAAGCTAGGTGAACAAATACTCTAACCTCAATGAAGGTATCTTCTTTTGTTTATTAAAAAGGAAAGAAAGAAAGAAAACCCCATTGGATTTTACTCCACTAGTCTCTGGCCCACAGCTCCACTTTCTTACCAGATATTTCTCTTTCTTTCAAAACAAACAGTGGTAGTAGCTGTGTGTTTTTATTTTATCCATTCATACTAGTCTGTTCGAGCTACTCAACAAATGGCATTTTTAGTTCTCCTCTAGTAGAATCTTTTTGATTATATTCACCAAGGCACTAGAATTCCAATGAATCATGGTGGCAGCTTGTTTTCCTCCCTTAAGGAGATCACGATCCAAGACATCTTGTCATCCTGTATTATACTACATTCCTTGAATTTCTTTTATCAATAACAATTGTTGCCCATCCCCTCTCTGTGTGATCCACATCAACTGAAGAAAGTGAGCAATCAAGAGGTTATAAAATCAGACAAGACTTTCATTACCGACTGACAGAAATGAAAATGACGGCCCCCATGGCAGCTGTAAAATCTGATATCTATCACACTGCATGCTCAAATGATCTTGAATGCTTTTTCACTCCTAATTATTTTGCCCTAGTTTAAAACCTGACAAATTACGCCATATGGCCAGCATTATGAGCAGACCTGGCAACTTTTTTTCCACCCCCCTGGGGAGGAGGATTCAGAAAGGGAAATCCAGTGGCACCTGCTGTGCCAAAAATATATACTTTATGGTTGTCCTTCTCTATTTCCCTCTTATAATTTTCTATGATTTTGTCTGAGGTCCATGGAACATTTCCTCTCAGGTAGCTGTTATGTTAGTAGGACACCTTTGTACTGAGGAGTTCTGGCTTAAGTATATAATGGTTAAGGGCCAAATGTGTTTGTGTGTGTGTTTGTTCCTCCCCCCAAGGGCTCTGAAGACAATAAAAGGATTTTTTAAAAGTGTTTTAAAAATGAATACAAGGTTTATATTTAAAAATATTTTTTCAAAGCCAACAAAGTCAATGTTGAAAGTCATCAAAAGCCTAGCTTTAAAACCAGTTTTATGAGAGAAAATAGTCTTTCAGATACTATACTATACTTTTCCTGGCCACTGTCATGTGTATCTGGGACTTCAAGATCAAACTAATGTTTCAATTACCTGCAGCAGGAACAACACCAATATCTGAGCAAGGATGCCCAGGTTTCGGTAGTACCCAGGAGTGCTTTTGCATAATTAAAACTAGTGCACCAGCTGCACCCACTCCTGGAGAGGTCTGAACGGGCCACAGTGACACCTGCCTTAGTTGCATCCCAGCTGGCTTACTATCATGTGCTCTACATGGAGCTACCTATGAAAAGTGTCAGGAAACGTGAGAGGGTACAAAACTCTGCAGCCAGAGTGTTAACTGGGGCTGGTTACAGGGATCACATATTGACCATGTTAAGCAGCTGCACTGGCTGCCAATCCATTTCCAGGCACAATTCAAAGTGCTGGGTTTAACCTATAAAGCCCTAAACGGCTTGGGTCTATGCTATCTCAAGGACCACATTTCCCATTATGAGCCTGCTTGCATGTTAAGATCATCAGAAGAAGCCTTTCTCTCCTGACACCTTCACAGTTGTGTCTGGTTGGGGACATAGGAGAGAATTTCTCTGTTGCTGCTCCCCAACTTTGAAACTTCCTCTCACAGGAGACTAGGCTGGCCTCATCTTTATTGTCCATCCACAAGTAGACAAAGACCTTTCTTTTCATGCAAGCTTTCTGTGAGTGACCAGCTGTCCCCGCTGGGTTTTTAAATGGAGTGATATGCCTTCCTGCTTTCAATGCATTTTGGTGTTGCTTATGTTTTTCAGTATGGCATTTCTTTGATCCTTTTAGAATTTGTATACACACATTAGTTAGCTTTAATATTGTCTTTTAATGATGTAAGCTGCCCTGGGCCCTTTTAAGGAGAAAGGTGGGGCACAAATAAATAAATAAATAAATAAATAAATAAATAAATAAATAAATAAATAAATAAATAAATAAATAAATAAATAAATGTCAATTAGAGGAGGGGCACACACTGCCTGTCCCACTATGAAGAAGTTAATACATTAAAAGCTTAAATTTCACTGGTAGTTTTTGTTTCTGACATACTTCCTACTGCAGCAATTAGATTTTATTTGTACCACTTCCCTTTTCCATTACATTTATTGTCAGAAGGGAAGGAGGAAATGCATAATGATTGTGATTCATTGCACAATTTGAAAAAGATATCATTATGTTTTACCACTGTAAGTATTTAGACTGCATTAATTTCACTGGTGGTCTGTCCCACCTCTTCTACTTAAGTTTCAGTGACTATAAATTACCAGGAAGGAAGACTATAGAAAAGATTCAAAACATTAAGTGTTTAAAAAGCCATAGTGGCACAAATTACTATTATCTTCTTGCTAATGTACATGGCATTTAAAATTAGGATCCATTGTGGGCAAGATAAGGACCACTTAACAAAAGGAAGGCATAACAGTGATTTATGATTCTGTTTGTGACCATAACAAAGTCATGCTGATTTTAAACTGCTGAAGAAAGAAATCCAATGTGAATGTGATTTGAGAGTATAAAGTGTATGACAGTATCTGTCCTTGTGATGCCTCCCCAAAGAGTGGGAAAGCATTGTGAGTACACTCAGGCAACCCCTGGACAATGGCATGTAGCCAGACAATCCTTCACTTCCAGAAACACTGCACTGTACAGTTGTTGATTGTGCAACACTCTGATGTGAATAAAGAAAGACAGATTTGAGGTCCAAATGGAAGAATGCCTGTCTTTCCCCAAAGGAAGAGATGTAACAAGCATCAGTCCAGAAGTGTCATGGTAGTCCTCTTGAGCATTGCCCTTCACCAATGGAACCCCAAAGGCATTTGTGTTTCATTCCTTGTATTTGTGCTTTGAAGGAGATAGCCCTGGTGCCTGCTGAGACGCTCAGTGCTTGTTGGGAGGTGTTCCAATGCTCCACGGGAAGAGGAGCCTTGCTACCCATTACCATCTATAGAGGGAGTCTCTTATGATTTTGCCCTCCCCATAGAGCATTGTGGTGACTCCCAGTAAGCATCAGGGCTATCTCCTTCTTCTTCAATGCACAAATACATGGAACAAAACACATGTGTCAGTAGGAATTACTCTCTTCCACACCCCAAATTCAGCCTGGGGGCTTCAGGGTGAATTCTGGGAGTGAGAATCTTAGAAATCAGAAAGTGCCAACCCTAATAGAAACACATTGTTCTTTCCGAAGACAGGAAAAGATTTCTCAGGGTTTTCTTCTTTAAATACAGAGTTTTATTAACAATACATGAAAAAAAATGATCTAAAAATAAACTATTGTGGAAATAGTGTTCTTTTAAATAGGCAAGCAAGAGCCATACTTTAACTCACAAAATATTTCTAGTAGAGTAAAAACAAAAAAAGCTATTCCCAAAAACCAAAACAGAATGAAATACCTTTCTGTTTGGTTCCACACTTTGTAGACTATGCTGGTACCTGCTGCATGTTTTCACAAAACCAATGTTTGAAAACTGACTATTCATCTTCAGATGCCCTATTTACACTATAATTTTTTAAATTCAGTTCTTCAAAAGACCTCCAGTTTATGAATGTGAGGTATCGTACTTCTGTATCCATGATTCAAAATGCCAGGAAACTGTTGTGCAATATTGTGCCCACATTTGCCAACAGGAAAAAGCTTGCAAGACTTTACAAAGTAAAGGGCAGCATGAATGTTGACAACACCCATAACAGCAGTCAAGATGGTCTACCAGATGCCCTCCTGTGCTCATTCCCATTTATAAAAAAGACATAAAGCAAAGGAAAATCCCAGAACCTGACACATTTTTTCATCAGTTAACTACTTCTCTCACACACACATAAAGAAATTGTTATGGCTGTTTTTGAACAAGTTCTCTAGGTATCTATTGCTTCGAGTCACAAAGTAATCAAAATGCCTAAAAGAAATGTATCTTTCAAATTAACTATGTGCACTCATGTACACATCTGTGTAGCTAGAATTTATTCAATTTTCAATTCTCATGGATTTTACAGGAAATTGGAGTGCTTCTGCCCCATGCAACCTGGTGCATAGCCCCCCTAGCCATCTGTACTGGGGAAGAAGTGTCAGCCATGTTCCTTCAGAGCTGGTGTCCCTTTATGCTCAGGAATGGAGGACAACACATCCAGAAGTTGAGAGAAGGCTAAAGGAAAGGTATGGATACTTGTTGCAAAGTACTTAATATTTAACCACTATCAGGGGTGTGCACTGTGGGTCTTTCCACTTCATAAGGGAGAGCCTTCCACAGAGGGAAAAACTCTTAACTGATTGCCTTTATGTCATTGTGTTAAGTGAACATGATTTTTGGCAATACAATTTTACCAGCAGCTGTTATGAATGATAGAATGTGTGGGTTCCAGAAAGACCAGCACCCCAGGCCTGAAAAGAAGATGGAGACTTGTAAGGGAAGATGGGATGGTGAGCCTGATACAAATCTGCCAAGAGTCGCAAGAGTTAAAGTTTCTATATCAGCAAGAAACCACAGACGTGTAAAGAACATTCTAAATGTGGACTTGTTTGTTCAGATAGGAAAAGGGAAGAAGGCTGGCTGTAACCAGTTGTCCATACAAGAAAGGGGAAGCAGACTGAATGGAACAGGGACTGAGGTAAAGGACACATGTAAGAAGCATTCCTGCATGGCAACAACAGACTGTACCTGCCCAGGAAATCAGGGTCTGCCCCCTGCTTGCCTATGCCCACACAGGTTCAGCCCATAGGCACAGCCCACAAGGAAGGTGCCTACAAGAAAGATGACCCAGGAAGAGACTGTGGGCTTCGATCAGCACTGCAACGTTGCTCCCATCACTCTTACCGAGAGACTGATGAACTATCGGGGAAGAGGTTTTTTTGTGTGTCAGTATGTGTGCATATGAAGTATGGAAGAGGCCTCTTGATACCTTTGTCTTTTGTTGTCTTATGAATGAAAGCAATAAATATTACATGAATAGTGTTTAATCTAAAAATTTGGTGTATGGTCTTCTTGTTAGTAGTCTGGTCAGGGTCTCTCTCCTGATCCCTCTCCCCAGGATATAAAGAACATTGATCCCATGGGCAACACAGCTACAATAAAATGAACACAATTGGCAACCTTACTGCAAAGTGCACAGTGTCCACCACTTCTAGCTCCAATCTAGAGACCTACGAGTAAGGCAATTCTGTTTTCTGCTTCTTTTTTAGTGATTAGAGCATTCATGCCCTTACTTGGTCTCCTCATTTTTGTTTAAATAAACATCTACACTGTTCTCTGGCTTCAGACCAGAAGTTCACATGTGTCAATCCTTTGGCTTCATGTTTTAGGGGAACCCTCAGGAAATGCCCCATCTGTTTAGACTGCTCCTGTATTGGTAGTCTTCTGAGGCAGGTAGCCATTTTAATATACTACTATGCCCCCAATACAGCAGCAGACTGAGGCATAGTGGGAAATCAAAATGGTGGCTTAAGCACACCAGGCATGGATGCTCTGCCTGCCTTTGAACAACAAAGCATTTTTTTAAAAAAGAAAAGGGGGGGATCCCTAAAATCTCTTTAAAAATATATATACTTGAAAAGAGTACTATGTTGACAAGGCCTGCTTCACTATCCAACTTACAATGTGTGGGTAGTGAGGTTTCTGTGTTCAACATACAGCATTCTAGTTCCTTTCTTCATGCCCATATGTGGTCTCCTCATTTTTTATTCTTGGAATAGACTTCTACACTTGTTCTCTGGCTCCAGACTAGCAGTTCAAATGCTTCAATCCCTTAGCTTCATGTTTAAGGAGAACTCTCAGGAAACAGCTACTCTGTTGAGACTACTCCTATATTAGTAGTCTTCTGATAGAGGCAGCTATTCCAATTTCCTACTATTCCCTCAATACAGCAGCATACTGATCCTAGCAGATGAGCTCTAGGACAGGTAACAGCACGTAAGTATCACCTCAAGCATACCAGGCACTGATGTTTCAGTTCCGTTTTGCAAAGAAAAAAAAGGGGGATCCATAAACTCTCTTTTGAAAAAAAGATACTTGAAGAGAGTACTGTGTTGACAAGGCCTGCTTCACTGTCCAGTTATAATGTGTGGGTGGTGAGGTTTCTGTGCTCAGTAAACTGTGGGACAGCATATGGTTTTCTGTAAATGTGTAAATAACATTTTTTTACGCAAGCATTTCACTTTTAAAGGTCTGGAGATCCATCTAGTTATGCAACTTTTAATCATTCCAATGCACATTTTAATTGCCTTGCAAAGATGTTGCTGCTGTGAAATCTTTTTTGTTCCTGAACAAATCTGTAATGCCACTCACAGAGGCATAAACAAAAGTTCTCCAAGGTTTTACCCTATCCTCGGCATGTAAATGCATAGATTCCACTCTGTATTGTCTCATCTCCATCCCAATTATCCAATATTGCATGCTTTCTGCTTAGAAAGTTGCATTGTTGGTATGGAAAGATCCAGTCTATATGTATGGCCAGATATGGTGCTAGAGATACTTTAGTTTTGCCCATTGGACAGAGCTGGGCACAGTCTGTTAAATCAGGCATTCAATCGTTTTTTTGAGGAAACAATTTGATTGTTACCACATGACATTTTGGAAATGCAGATATTTTCCCAATATAAATATTTGCCTTTTTAAGGTAACGAGTGAGCTTTTGAATATTTGTTCTGTATTCTTTTTTAAGCCTGTTTGTCCAGGAAGAAGATAAAAATTTAGCTAATAGTGAGCAAATTAGCAAATTGCATCCTGATTGTCAGGGTCAAAAAGGGGGACGTGGTGGCGCTGCAGGTTAAACCGCAGAAGTCTCTGTGCTGCAAGGTCAGAAGACCTGCAGTCATAAGATCGAATCCATGCAACGGAGTGAGCTCCCGTCGCTTGTCCCAGCTCCCGCCAACCTAGCGGTTCGAAAGCATGCAAAATGCAAAATGCGAGTAGATAAATAGGTACCACCACGGTGGGAAGGTAACGGCGTTCCGTGTCTAGTCGCGCTGGCCACGTGACTACGGAAGATTGTCTTCGGACAAACGCTAGCTCTATGGGTTGGAAACGGAGATGAGCACCTAGAGTCGGACACGACTGGACAAATTGTCAAGGGGAACCTTTACCTTTACCTGTCAGGGTCAAAAGTTCAGATTGCCCCAGACATTGAGCTGATATCACATTTAAAAACTAGTTTGAGGAGACTCAGAAATCCTGGGAGTCTGTTTACTGAGTGGGTGAGGGCAACCATTCCCTTTCAAGATAAGTAAGTGTTGTCTTTTCATTTTATGTGATCTGTTTTAAATCTAGAGATGTCTAGAAGTGCCTATTTCTGAATTGGTGGGTAAACATCCTAGATTTAAAATGCCCTCAGTTTTAGAATTTCCTTATAGAATGTGTATTTGCTATTCCAGCAAAAGATCACTGATGCACTCTCCTGCAGCAATAATCTATTAAAAGCCATATTTAGACATTATGAAGTAAATCCACAAGGCAATGGATTGCATTATCACTACCCATTCTATTGGGTTTTTTCCCCCCATCTCTGTTCTCACATGGACAGCAACTTCCTCAAGAGCCAAGCTTCCTATATGCATGAAGGGTCTGCATCAGTTCAGAACACTGGAAAAGCAGTATTTTGTATTGTGGATAGACTGTACAGATAGAAGAATCTGTCTACTTCAGAAAGTCACTTTTGACATGATGAGAAAAGACAGAAAGTGCAGACAGAAGGCACTTTTATTTCATACATTTAAATAGGATAAAAATTGAGGATTCAGATGAGACTCCAATTGTTAAATCTAACATAAAGTAAGAAGTAGAAATTCCACCTTGTCCATGCTTTTGTCATACTCTCAACCACTGGGTCGATAAGATATTGGACATAGCATTTAAATGGAGTTTATAGCCATATACTCTAATGCCTATAAACCCAAACAGTAGACTTGTCTATCATATATTCCAGGGAATAGTGACGGTTAGGATCTGGCCTTTACACCTTTCACCTGGTATTCATAGGCCCAGTTTACCTTTCCAGCATCACACTGAGATGATCATGTGAACGTTGCAGTACATTTGTGGATTGCTTCAGTTTTAACCATTAATTTCAGGATCTGGTAATCCTTGACATTAGCTCCACTCCCTACCTTTTCCATTTGGTATTAACATCTCTTCATATCTACTGGATAGAATTCAGCGCAAAAACATGTCTGATTACTTCATTTATTATGTGTATATGCATCTGGGCTAAAGAGCCAAGTCTGAGGATGAACAAGGAAAAGGCTGGTCCCCAAGACTGCCCAAATGTAAGAATGGGTGATACCTTTTATTAGACCACTAAAAGTCCAACAAACTGCAAGCTTCTGTGGAGAAAATTCCACTTCTTCAGGCTTAGCACAGCCCCTCCATAGACAGTGCAGAAAAACTGTACACAGGAGTTCAAAATTTGGTGGTACATGACTATGAGAGTTGGTGTCAGTTCTCTCAGGCTGCAGTTTCAAGTCTCTTTGCAGCATGGCTTGGAATGTTTACAGCCCTCACACAAGCTCTATCTCTCCTACAGATATCCTGGCTTGATTTTCCCATTTATTAGATTTGAATGATGAATACGCCAAAGGAATTGAAAATCTGAAGTGCTAATATATAATTGATTTGTTGTGAGCTTGTATTGACTTCACTGTCTTTGATTATTGGCTGGGAGCTTATATTTGTTGCAATATTTTTCATCATAAATAAGAACAGTTACTCACTTTCTCATTCTATTACTACTACTGTTAACATTTATTTAGCACCTGCAGTGCTGTTTTATACAAAGTTTAGGCTATTGAAATGGCATTAGAGATACGCAGTCCTTATCTATTATTTTTGCAGACAGTTCTGCCTTGCTGAAATTAAATGATGGGTAAATTCCCCTGGCTTAAATTAAATTGAGTTCAGTATTTACAAGCTTTCTCAGTTAGCATCTGGGGGGTAAAAAAACCCCTCATCTATATGCCAAGAATGTTCTCCTAGGTAATAATGTCAAGATACTCATGCTGATGTTGCCATGGGAGTGCACATCACCGTGTTGCTCGTGGGAACTGTAGTATGCTTCGATGTGGTGTTTATGGCTCGAACGTTTCATTGGCTTATGTAGTTCAAATGCATGCTCATAACAAGCTTCTCAGCCAACTCTGTGAATAATACCTGGCCCCTGCCTCCCACCACCTCCTCAGGAAGCATTGCAGGGGGTGTTGCGAGTAGCTCTGTGTCTTTTTTTGCCTCCAGCAGCAGAAGACCTTGCACTAGGGCTGCTGACATATATAGCAGCTCACGTGTAATACAGAGATGTATTATGACCTGAACAAACTGATATGGAGGGGAATTCAATCCCCAAAGACCTTCTGTCTCTGCTTCAAGATAATTCATGGAGAAGAGAACATATATCCCATTAAGAACAGCTGACCAAAGATGCCCTGTTGGAGTTTATACTGTTAACCATCCAGAATAGTACTGTGCACTAATGGGGCAGTAAATAAATAAATAAATAAATTCATCATAGGGTTAAACTCCATTTCTGGTGGTGTCAATAGAGACAAACAAGTTTGTATGTGTTAATAAGCTCATCAAGCAAGTGCACAGTAGGATCCCTGTATATGCAGGACTAGTATCCATGGATTCACTTATCCAAAGTTTAGAAATATTAAAAATATTAAAAGAAAAAAATATTAAAAGAAAAAAAACTAGAAATATGTATTTTCATGATGCATTTACCAGAATTGACCACTAGAGGGGGCGAGAGACCATGCTATGCATTCTTGGTTGTGGATAATGCATATTATGGTCTCTTCCTCCCTCTAGTGGCCAGGCAAGTAAATACATGGGAAAATACTTTTTTTCTGTATTTTTTTCTTTTTCTTTTACCACGCTATGTATAGCATTCGCTATTATCTGTGATTTTCAGCATCTGTAGAGGGGCTTGGAACCCATTTCCCATGGTTATGGAGGTCCTACTGCATCTGTACTATACCCAACTACAAATAATGGTTACTGGCTGTGGCATTAGTTAATTAGCTAGTTACTTAGTTACTTTCTTACTTAGTTCAATTTATATCCTGCTCCCATTAGTGTTAAGGCACTACTCTGGAAGTATGTTTTTATGTTTCAGTTTTTTCTCTCCCCACTAAATATATCCAACCCCCAACACCCACTCAAGGAAGTGTAGAATCCACCAGTTGAGAGAGTACTCCATACACATATTAAGTGGCTTGTAGCCCACACAAACATTGATCAAATAGCATATAGATGTATTTAAGAATTGATGGGCTCTTGTTTGATTTCACTACAATAGACTAACCTTGCTGCCCCCCTGAAAATGTTTATTGTTTTATTGCCTGAGTGCTGATGGGCTTGGTGTTTTATAGGATGCTTGGCTGTTGTTCCTTGTTCCCTCATCAGCAGTGAGCAGCTTGCTATTTTGCATGATGCGCAGCTATTACTCAAAAGACTGGGTTTCTTTGCAACTTTCTTCCACATTCTATGCAACTGATTTCATCACATAACATTTTGCATAACAACTCTCAGTTTTCTTTTCCCACATGTATGCAAGTATTATTCAGAAACCTCTTGACTTCTTTATGGGAGTCATTTGCTACCAAAAACAAATAAATCTGCTTTCCATTTGCTTGCTTGCTTGTTTATTTGTTTTGCTTTGGGAAATGCTGGGTGGGCAAATGCCATGTCAATTCCCTGCATTTCCTAAATATCATACTAGTAAGATCAACAGGACTGCTTTGTGTGAGTGATATGTGCCACTTTTCTCCACAGCATGAGCACTGCTGGTGACATCTCTAATGGTTTCACCACTTTAAGCATCAGAGCTAAGTCAGCCATTGCCAACTGCATTGTCTTTGGGGCCTTCTTAACTTGTTTTCCTCAAAAACTTTAACTCTTTGCCTTCCAGCACATCTTCAAATTCTGTTCATCTCTATAGGTGGATACAAGACACTGGAAGATATCCTGTCACTCTTTGAAATTATTGCATGTATTTAGAAGGTAGGTAAAGGTAAAGTTTCCCCTTGACAATTTGTCCAGTCGTGTCCAACTCTAGGGGGCGGTGCTCATCTCCGTTTCCAACCCATAGAGCTAGCGTTTGTCCACAGACAATCCTCCGTGGTCACGTGGCCAGCGTGACTAGACACGGAACGCCGTTTACCTTCCCACTGAGGTGGTACCTATTTATCTACTCGCATTTTTGCCTTTTGCTTGCTTTCAAACCGCTAGGTTGGCGGGAGCTGAGACAAGCGAGGGGGGCTCACTCCGTCGCGTGGATTCGATCTTACAACTGCAGGTCTTCTGACCTTGTTTTATATAAACATATACAGATTTAAACATTTTGACGTATAAACATGCATATACACATATGTATACACATATAGACTGTACACACACACACACATATATACACATGTCAAAATGTTATATATGCAGCATATGTGTGTGTGTATATGCATATAACATCTATCGATCTATCGATCTATCTATCGATCTATCGATCTATCTATCTATCTATCTATCTATCTATCTATCTATCTATCTATCTATCTATCTATCTATCTATCTGAATTTACTACTACTCCTGTTTCTACTCTGCATCCCACAGATGTGTGTAAAATGACTCCCACATTCTTAAGACCAAATCACTGCTGGATCAGCTCCCATATATTTGCAGCTTTCTGAAGGCATTGATTTGCCCTCCTTTGGCAATAGGGCTACAAATTTGTAAACCAAAAAGTGGAATTTTGCCTTCCAGATTCCTCCCACACAATTGGGTCTTACTAAATCTTCTACTTCTGCACTTTGGGAAGTGTAAACCAGGCTGGCAGGATATCTGGTGAGCTGCATTTGGATGATGGGACATGCCCGGTGGAGACTCACTCAGTGGTCCTTTGATTCCTGCAGAACAACTACACAGTTAAACACCAAGTGAACACTGCCTCTCTTGCTTAGCTCCACTATACAGTATATGGGAGCAGTTTACGTTAATGGAAAGTATGCACAAGGCCTTATATTTTTATCTCAAAACCGTAAGCAGTGTTAAGTACAGACATTTGTCTGTTATGTTACTGTCAGACCAATATTAACTAATGTCACATCTTGAAAACTGCAACGAGACATCGAACTGCCCTGGGTTGTGGGGCCCTGTGCTGTTAACAGTCAGAAGGCATGGCAGAGTTTTGGAAAGTCATGGTAGCCCGGGCTGCAGTTTGTCAGGAATCCAGTACATGGCAGAGGTCCTAGATTCATGGGGAACCTAGAAAACATAATCAACACCAGGTGGTGTTTGAGCTAGAAGCCAAACACATCTTCTCCAAGCAAGACTAGACCCAGATTGCACCTTAAATAGGAAGCTGCTCTTCTTGAGAAAGTTTGGTCCCACCTCCATAAAATTTGCCTCTCAAGGAGCTTGACCAGCCGCAACTGAAAGAGACCTAGGTGGTTGGACAGATGAAGGTACTCTTGGCTGGGTTCCTCTAAATCACAAACAATACTGAGACCTCTAGGATCAGAGGTCTTGCCCCTGGGAGGGTCCTATCAAAATGGGCTAGGGACAGATGGGGGCTCCATGACCTAGCAGTTTTTCTACCTCTTCCTCTGAGGGCGAGGACTGAGATCCCAGTTAGTACAGTCCTAGTACAGTGTATATTGTGTAAGCCTACAAGTCCTGGTGAGGGACAATCACATTTCCCATGATCCCTAAAAACACTTTTTATGCCACAAATGAAAGCATTCATTGCAACATTCAAGTGGGCTCACTCAGTTGCTACAGTCGGTTTCAGAACATGTGTCAATCATTTTTAAAAAAGAGTTTATGAAGTGCAGATGTGTTGCCCTGAAAAATGAAAAGTTCTTTTCAAAAGTGTCAAGGGAAAAAGTGCTTTGAAGTGAAAATAAGGCACTAGTAAGGCTTGCTTTTCATTATTTACAAAATAACTCAACCTCTTAGCAAAACAGCCAGATCGTTTGGAACACAGCTACTGATAAGATAACAAGACAGAAGTAGCTCATTCATTGTGTGTGCCAGTTTCTGTGAGAAAGAGTAAACAATGACACAATGATGTAATGTGAAACAGAGAGAAAAGAGAAAAAAGTGAAGTGCATTTTAAATGCTGCTTATATTGTGTTTTACCTATAATGTTAATTGACAAACAGATACCACAAAATACATGTGGAAATCTGTGTTAGGCAAATGAGAACAACAATATATTGTACAATAGAAGCTTTTGCAGAATATTGTAAGAAGAGAAAAAGGTGAATGTTATTTTAACCTGTTTATTTCTTAATAAGCAAGCAGAGAAGAGAAAGAAGGAGGCAATTTGTTTTGTGAGGCTTTAGGCCCAAATCTGTAAGAAGTAATTGTTTTAAGAAAGGGTTGAATATGTTATAGTACCATCTAACAGTACCATCTAACAGTGGTAAAATAAACAGCAAGGAGCCACTACCCTAGTGCAGGGGTTCCCAAAGTGTGCCCCGGAGCACCACCAAACGCAGCCAGGGGCACCATGGAATCCTCTCTCTGTTTTTTCCCCAAGCCGGCACTGCTGCTGCTGGTACTGCAACTCCAGATCCTTTGCCTCCATGTTCACCTCTTGCCACTCCTGCTGTTCCACTGCCATTGCTACTGTTCAAGGGAGCTGTGAGTTGAAAAAGTTTGGGAGCTACTGCCCTAGTGGATTGCCCCATATGCCCTTGGCTATCTCACTGGAATGCTATCATAGCAATGTCCTACACCGGCAATGTCCTGAACTTGCCAATAAGACTTCTGTTTTGACTAACAATGTAGGACAATGAGTACAGTATATACAGTATATCACAGAAGTGAGTACACCCTCTCACATTTCATGAATATTTTAGTGTATCTTTTCATGTGACAACACTGAAGAAATGACACTTGGCTACAATGTAAAGCAGTGAGTATACAGCTTGTATAACAGTGTAAATGTGCTGTCCCCTCAAAATAACACAACACACAGCCATTAATGTCTAAACTGCTGGCAACAGGAGTACACCCCTAAGTGACAATGTCCAAATTGGGCACAAAGTGTCAATATTTTGTGTGGCCACCATTATTTTCCAGCACTGCCTTAACCCTCTTGGACATAGAGTTCACCAGAGCTTCACAGGTTGCCACTGGAGTCCTCTTTCACTCCTTCATGACAACATCACAGAGCTGGTGGATGTTAGGGTCAAGAACATATCTAAGGTGACTGAAACTAGCAGAGGCTTGAAAGAAAAATTGAAAAAAAATAATTCTGAAATAGTTTGGTGTCTGGAGGCAAGGAGATATAGTGTCTCAGACAAGGAACAGCGTGTCTGGGTGCCATAAGAAACAGAGTAGCAACCCGTAGCTGCCAACGGAGGACTACTGAGTAACTCTCTAACTCAGAAAGAAAAAAAAGCATTTTAAACAGAGGCTTGACTGACTATCTCTGCAGAATTAACCAGCTTATCCAAATAAATACAAAGAAACATGCCTCCTAAATGAGGGGAAAAGGTGGCACTGGAGGGAACCAACCCTCAAAATTTACCTCAGGAAGTGGAGGGAAATAGTCCCTCTGGAAATATCTGAACAGGAGGAGACTCAGGAGGAGGATGCCTCAGGGAGAGAAACTGTGTTAACCTCCCAAGAGTTTGAGAAGTGGAGATTGGAACAGGAATTCCAGGTAAGAGTAAAGGAGTTAGAAATAAGAGCTGAGGGAAAAGCTCAAGAATTACAGCTCAGAGCTGAAGAAAAAGCTCTACAGCTCAGGGAAATGGAAATGAGAGAAAAAGCTGAGGCTGAAGCGAGACAAATAGCATTAAGAGAAAGGGAAATGGAGTATCAAATAGAAATGAAAAAATTAGAAGTGATGGCCCTAAACAATAACAACAGTAATAATACAAATGCTGCTGAGGGAAATTTCTCAAAATTTGACCTAAAGAAATTCCCTCAATTTAGAAGAGGTGATTGCCCCGAATCATTCCTTATTTCATTCGAACGGGCATGCTGGGACTTTGGCGTGAGAGGGGAAGAACTAATGATTGTGCTAAGGTCTCAGATAAGTGGGGATTTAGCAGAAATTTATTCCCAAATGCCCTTAGATCAAGCCAGAGACTACGAGGCTTACAGAAAATTGGTTTTCTTGAGGTTTGGGTTCAATGCTGAACACCTGAGATGGAAATTTCACGCATTGACAAAAAAGCCTGAGGAATCATACTCTCAATTGGGGGCAAATTTGGTTAGATGCTTGGAGAAATGGATAGGAGAATGTCACGTCACTAGAAGAAATGAAAAATATAATAGGGCTAGAGCAATTTTATTCAATCCTACCTGGGGATTTGAGATATTTAGTCAGAGACAAAAAGCCCAAAAATGTACAAGAGGCAAGTGAAACTGCTGACTATATAACAGATATAAAGAACCCCAGATTCTCTGAGGTAAAAATTGGCGGGAAAGTGTGGGACGACAGAAGGAAAGGATCCAAAGATTACCTCAGGAACAATCAAGCATCTGGAAGCCATTTTAAAGGCAAGCCCTCAGATCTGAATCACCAGAAATATAAGAGCTTTGAAGGAAAGGATGACAAGTCCCCATATTTTGAACCCAGAGTCCCTAGAACCTGCTATGGGTGCGAGGAGAAAGGACATTTTATTGCTCAGTGCCAGACCACCAAGAATAGAGATGTGGGTCAGCAAAAAGGAGGGGGATCCAGTCTGCCCAAGAAAATATATTATGTACAACAGAAGGGAGCTAAGGAAAACATGGAATCGGTTGTGATGACAACCCCAGTGACACAAAGGCCAGAGAGCCAGCAGAAGGAGCCGCCTATAGCTCGCGTAGTTCAATGTTATTTTATAAAATGTGATCAAAATCTGCTGCGCAGTTCAGGATATGAGATATATGTTAATAATATCAAATATCTTGCTCTCAAAGATTCATGCTCACAAGTGACAGTGTGTCATCCAGAGATCATACCCAAAAGAAACATGCTGGAAAATGAGACCATTTCTATTAAAGGGATTGGAGCTGAAATAGTGAAGCTGAAATTGGCAAAGATCCCCATAAAATATAAAGAGTGGACAGGAAATTGGATAGTAGGCATATCAGATCAAATTCCTGCACCTTGTTTAATCAGCCTAGATTTATCAGAGCATGTACAGAGTGTTTTGGTAACAACTCGCTCCCAGGGAAGGCCAATTGAAGATATTGAGGAGAATAGGGGGAATCCTGAAATAAGAGAGGGGAATGAAACAGATGAAACAGCTGATCTAGTTTCTATGAGGAATCCTAGAAATCTGTCTTTCATAAAAGATCAAAGAGAAGACCCTACCTTAAATGAATGCTTTAAACAACTTAAGGAAGGACCCCTGACCCCTGAAAACCCTGAAAGATACAGTGTTAAGAAAGACCTGTTGTACAGAGAAATATTAGTGAATCCTATGAGAGGCGGGGGGGGGGAGCAATCTCAGACAATTAATAGTACCCTCCAAATACAGAGAAAGAATTATAGAAAAGGGACATAAAGACACATTTGCTGCTCATTTAGAGGATCACAAATTGCAACCCTTATTGTATGCGTATTGATCTGTACCCCAGGAAAGCACAGGATTTAGTCCATTTGAATTATTATTTGGAAGGAAAGTTCAGGGACCCCTAGATTTACTCCAGCAAAACTGGGAGGAACTTAGGGGAGAAGATCCTGAGTCAGTGATCCAATATATAGATACCCTAATGAACTCCTTGCAGCAGTCTCTTAAGATAGCAGCAGACAATCTAAAGAGTCATCAAGGGAAGCAAAAGCACTGGTATGATAAGAGGGCCAGGGAAAGAACATTCAATCCTGGAGAGGAAGTTCTAATGTTGAAACCTATGAAAGGGAATAAACTCCAATTAAATTGGGCAGGTCCATTTAGAATAGTCTCAAAAATGAGTGAAGTGAATTATATAATTCAGGAGGAGGGAGAAGAAGGTCAAAGAGTGGTTCATGTAAATATGACCAAACCTTATTATAGGAAAGAAAACATCCTATATGCCATTAAAGAAGTGGACAACGAAAAACATGAATTTCAATATTGGGAAGGAAGGGGCAAACCCCAATATAACCCTGAAGATGTTAAGATTAGTCACACGCTAACCCCAGAGCGACAAGATGAAGCGAGGGCCTTGCTGCAGAAATACAAGCAAGTCTTCTCAAATAAGCCTAGTGTAGCAAAGGAAGTAATACACAAAATAGATACAGGAGAAGCACCTCCTCAAGCTGTCACACCTTACAGAGTAACGGGGCCATATGTAGCCAAGGTTCGCCAGGAACTAGATGAAATATTGAAAGAAAAAATCATTGTTCCTTCATCTAGCCCTTGGGCAGCCCCAATAGTACTAGTTGATAAACCAGATGGAAGTATCCGCTTTTGCGTGGATTATAGAAAACTGAACCACGTCACTAAGCCTGATGCTTACCCGATGCCTCGATTAGTTGACTTGATCGAGACTATAGGGGGATGTCAGTTCATATCCAGTTTAGATCTGACTAAGGGGTTCTGGAAAGTGGGGTTAGACCCCAAAGATCAGGAAAAGACCGCTTTTTGTAGCCCCTTTGGATTGTCTGAGTTCTGGGTCTTAAGTTTTGGATTGCGAAATGCTCCAGCAACCTTTCAAAGACTCATGGACCAAACATTACAAGGGCTTAGGGAATTCACTGTAGCATACATCGACGATATAGGGATCTATAGTCAGACGTGGGAAGATCACATAAGCCACCTTGAAACAGTGCTACAGAGACTACATGAGACCGGGCTAACAGTAAAAGCCAGTAAATGCCAACTGGGTAGCTCAGAATTAAAATACTTAGGCCATGTAGTAGGGGGAGGCATAATCAAACCCCTGGAATCAAAAACAGAAGTAATCAGTAAGTGGCCTAGACCAACGTCCAAGAAAAAAATTAGATCTTTCTTAGGGTTAGTCGGCTAATATTGACGCTTTATACAAAATTTCAGCGAGATAGCTGCCCCTTTATCTGATTTGACACACAAAAGAAAGGCTGAAAAGATCCAGTGGACGGGCGACTGCGAGGAGGCCTTTAATAAGTTGAAGACTGCGTTGATGACCGGTCCTGTCCTGAGAGCTCCAGATTTCCAGAGAGAGTTCACCATCTTCATGGATGCATCCAGCATCGGGTTGGGAGCCGTGCTGAGCCAGGCAGATGACAACGGAAACCATCATCCAGTAACTTACCTCAGTAAGAAACTGCAGGCGGGTGAGAGACATTTGTCCACAATTGAACGGGAGTGTCTAGCAATCGTATGGTCATTGCAGAAACTCAGGCCATACATATGGGGAAGACATTTTATACTTTGCACAGATCATTCCCCACTTCTGTGGCTGAGAACTATAAGGGCAAATAACAACAAGCTGATGAGATAGGCCCTACTTCTACAGGACTTTGATTTTGAGATTCGGAGTGTGAAAGGAACTCAAAACATGGTGGCCGACGCATTATCTCGTAGACCAGAAGACTGACAGACAGAGAAGAAGAAAGATGTAACTTGTAATGTTATATAAAATGTTCTAGTTATGTATAAATATGAGAGGTAATTAAAAATGTAATTTCTATATGAATTAATGGTAAGTAGAAAGAAAAGTAACAGATTTGTATTAAGTAAAGTGTAAGTAATGCAAAGGTTGATTAATGTAATTTAAATATTTAAAGTAATAAGATTAATGTGCGTTAACTAGTAATCAATAATAACAAGCATGCTTCGATACTGTATAAAAGAGTAAGAATATAAATATTGCTTAAAAGAGTAACTGATAATCGTATTGGAAAAATGTTTGAGATAAATTGTTTGTTGCTTCATACATTGTTCATGAGGGTAAACTACTATAAAGTTTCCCCCATGAAACAAACTTTTCCTAGGGGGGAGGTATCTGGCGGAATGCCCACGCCACTCCTGTCTATCATAGCCGAAGCTCAAGGGCAGGAGCCTATGAGAAGACAGGAGGGGCGGAGTCAAGGAGACAGAGACAGAAGTGCAGAGTTAGAAGAATTGGAGAGTTAAGGTAGAGAATTGGAAAGTTGGAGAGTTAGAGAGAATGAGAAGGAGATAAATGGAATAGTAAAGTTAAATAGATAGTCAGAGAGTATTAATGAGTTGGTCAATGTGAATAAGCAAATACAAATTAATAAGCAAACGTGTAATCATATATAAGAAGTTTAATGAGTGATCCTAAACAATAATAAAAGAACATCTGTGATTTATAAACCAAAAGATAAATAAACAAGTGATATTGGCAGCACCTGTCTGAAGCATATATGGTGCAGTGTGGATAAGAGTTCCACTGGTGGTAGCGGAAAAGAGAAAAAACGTATCCAGAGAGTGAACCTGTGTTTGGGGGAAACAAACAGGGAACACTGGGTGGAACGTCACAGAGACCTTGCGCACCACCACCTTCAATTTCAGGATGTCCCACAGATGCTCAATAGGGTTTAGGTCCAGAGACATGCTTGGCCAGTCCATCACCTTTACCCTCAGCTTCTTTAGCAAGGCAGTGGTCATTTTGAAGGTGTGTTTGGGGTCGTTATCATGTTGGAATACTGCCCTGCAGCCCAGTCTCCGAAGGGAAGGGATCATGCTCTGCTTCAGTATGTCACAGTACATGTTGGCATTCATGGTTCCCTCAATGAACTGTAGCTCCCCAGTGCCGGCAGCACTCATGCAGCCCCAGACCATGACACTCCCACTACCATGCTTGACTGTAGGCTCGACACACTTGTCTTTGTACTCCTCACCTGGTTACCGCCACAGACGCTTGACACCATCTGAACCAAATAAGTTTATCTTGGTCTCACTGGACCACAGGACATAGTTCCGGAAATCCATGTCCTTAGTCTGCTTGTCTCCAGCAAAACGAATGTGGGCTTTCTTGTGCATCATCTTTAGAAGAGGCTTCCTTCTGGGATGACAGCCCTGGAGACCAATTTGATGCAGTGTGCGGCATATGGTCTGAGCACTGACAGGCTGACCCCACCCCACCCCTTCAACCTCTGCAGTAATGCTGGCAGCACGCATACATCTATTTCCCAAAGCCAACCTCTGGATATGGCGCTGAGCATGGGCACTCAACTTCTTTGGTCGACCATGGTGAGGCCTGTTCTGAGTGGAACCTGTCCTGTTAAACCGCTGTATGGTCTTGGCCACCGTGCTGCAGCTCAGTTTCAGGGTTTTGGCAATCTTCTTATAGCCTAGGCCACCTTTAGGTAGAGCAACAATTCATTTTTTCAGATCCTCAGATATTTCTTTACCATGAGGTGCCATATGGAACTTCTGATGACCAGTCTGAGAGAGTGAGAGCGATAACACCTGCTCCCCCTTCACACCTGAGACTTGTGACACTAACGGGTCTCATGACACCAGGGAGGGAAAACAGCTACTTGGGCCCAATTTGGACATTGTCACTTAGGGGTGTACTCACTTTTGTTGCCAGCGGTTTAGACATTAGTGGCTATGTGTTGTGTTATTTTGAGGGGACAACACATTTACACTGTTATACAAGCTGTATACTCACTGCTTTACATTGTAGCCAAGTGTCATTTCTTCAGTGTTGTCACATGAAAAGATATACTAAAATATTCATGAAATGTGAGAGGGTGTACTCACTTTTGTGATATACTGTAGATAGGGAATGATCACACACTGTTAATGAATGGAGAAACATCTTATCCAAAGAGGATGAGAGAGTGTGAGACAGAGAAGGAAACTCATACCAGGCAAATGTCCTTAGAGCAGCAAAGAGATAACAACACTGCACCAGACTATAAACATCACATAGTCATAGATTCTACCTGGCCAAGGCTGGGTGACCTTTTCTCTTTTTAGAAATAAGTTTGTGTGTATAGATATGGTTATAAAGGTTCAATAATGTTTTTCATGTTATGTTTTCTTATTATAAGAATTCTAATGTTCTTTCATGTATTTTAAAGGAAGCTTTAAAAGCTTTTGTAGTTATACTTTTTACTTTTAAATGAAGTATTACGGAGAGGTATTCTCCTTCATATGCTTTTTAAATGAGTCTTTAAAATCAGCTCTTGTATATGACTAAAGTTCTTGTCTGGACTTTCTATGACTAAAAGCTTACATTTGAGGTGTATTTTATGACTTAACTATTTGTCTAAAACTTAAGTTTTATTTTCATGTATTTTGAAGTATTTGTTCCCTTATAGCTGTGTGTCTTTAACATATTTTGGACTATTTTTGAATTATGGACCCTAGAAGCTATATAAAGAAATAAAAGGCTTTATAGAAATTTAACAAAGTTTTGGAGTTGCCTGGAATTAGAGCAAAAATGAAGACACTTTGATACCTAGATGAGTTTGGAAATGCTTTTCACTGATTGTCTAGTTTCATTCTGGGATTAACCCTTTACTGGGATAATGTCAGCTATGACAAATCATAGGCTTCTGTTCTTTGCCTGGGAGGTCTATGAATCACTGTAGGACTCCTGGGCGAGTCAGGCATCAATATCAGTATCTGAACGTTTGGACTTTACATCCAAGAGTAAAGTGCCTGGCAAAATCCGTCATGCCATGTATGTTTGGACTTTAAGTTCTTCCGACTACAAACTTGATGAAGTGGTGTTTTAATCCATGGAAGGTTGTGAATTGTATGATGATTATTTTAGTGGTCTATAAAGGCATTGCCTAGTTTTGCAAACATAATTCTTGACATCCTGCATGTCACGGTACTTTCCCAGGAACTGTGGCAGGCTTCCTCCTTTCCCATTCCAGGTCTGTTCCATGTGGATGTTTTTTACAGAAACAATTTGTATGTATTTGTGTGTGAGTTTTGCAAAGGGATACATTAATGGATGCAAGCCCCTCTTACCTAAACCATGCTTGTACCCAGTTTAGAAATGCATGTAGTCCCTTTGGTGCATTTTTCAAACATGGACATGTTCTTTCTTTCAATAAATATACTGCAAGCTCAGAAATATACAGATATAGTACCACAAATTGCATCTGGTTCCATGTGCAATACAGGAAAAAAAGGAAGCAGGTAAATGGAGTTTAAAAAAATACACATCCCTCATAATTAAAGGCTACAGCAGAATCTAAGCCCTGGATAATGAGAACCATGGGAATGGGGCACAGAATTGTTATTGGTGGCCCTTTTTATTACTAGTCCGATTTTTAAATTCTCAGTATTTATCCTTGCCCTAGAAGAGCAAAGCCTACCAATGCTATTTGCTGATTCCTGCCTCTCATTGACATTCAGAAAAAAGATAGCGATTTTTCCAGAGGGTGAGAGCTACAGATGGAGAAGAGGCTTCTGCGTAGGGGGAGGAATAATTTAATTCTAGTTAAGTAATAATAAAAAGAAACAGAGAACAATGCAGTCCAAACGATCTCTGACCATTGCCAGCAATAAATCAAAAGCTAATTAATGGCAAAATGAAACAAAGTCCAGGGCTTCTGTCAGTGTTGGCGAAAGAAAGGTCATCTCCTCAGTGCTAAATCTGCTAAGTGTTGTGAGTGTTGGCAGTTTTATTGCCAGCTAGGCAGATGATTCAGCAGGTGAGATTAGCTGATAGATTTAATGTCTGCACTTCCAAATAGGCCTAGAAATCCTCTGCAGGAATGATGTCTGTATAGAGGGTTGATGTAAACGGGAAACAAAGCCTGCGGTCACACATTTGACCATGTAGAAATTTTAATCCGCAGATCACCCAGGAACAGCCTGAAGATGGAAGATGTTTATTAGCTAGCGAGAGCTGTTAGAAGCAGGGAAATCACTTGCAGCGCAGTTTGGATTGAAATTAGAATTGCTTATACGGTTGCTAGGCATTATTTATTTTCCCACTTCAATTAAATAAGGACATAGAAAAATGCCTTATATCAAGTCAGGCCTCTGGTCCATCTAGATCAGCTTTGTCTACACTGAGGATGAAGGATCTGTGGGTAAGAATGGACAAAAAGGTGGGGTGGTTTTGAGTATCTCATGGGAATTACCCATTTCACACCGCCTGAGTCATTGGAAGACAAACCTCACTTTGCCCCCTTACCCCAGAATAAAGACGCAAGACCAGAAAATATGGATTAAACATGGGCCACACTTTATTGAATATAATCATCGTTGCCAATCCTTTGGCAAAGGGGGGTCCTGCCGTAGTGCAGATTCAGGTTTCAAAACGTAGGTCTAAAGAGACCCTTTTAACCAACAAATGTGCGAGTCCCTGGCCCAAGTTCTCCCAGCCATGTAGACTGCGAGAAACTGTGCCGGCCCAAATTTGACCACCCCAGACCTCGAGCCACTCTCACCTTGTTGACTGTTGGTCCGGGTGTGTCCCCAGTGCATCTTCCCCCCCCCCCAAGCACTGTAATAGCACAATCCGCAGTGCTGGGAGTTCAGATGAGCTATAATTACCTGCTATTGCTATGGGACTCACCAAAATACCTGTTTAATCTGCACTAACAGCCAGTGTGACCAAATTTCCACCTCAAAAAATCCCAGCGCACCTTTTCCAGTGTGGGATAGGCAAAAAATCCCGGCCTCCAAGAGCCAATCAGGAGACGGGTCAAAAATTCCTATCCGGCCCCAAAGGCGACCAGATAAACTCACACTAGAATATAGGGCGGGCGGGTTGGATGCCAGCAAGAAAGAGGAAGAGAAGAGGGGGGAACAGTCCTTAAATAACCTATCTTTCCCCCCTCTTTTAAAACTGCTCGCGCGAGACTTGAGAGATCTCGCGCCCCCCAGGGAAAATGGCAAAGGTAAGCCACGCTGCTGAAGCCCCGGCTCAGCAGCGGCTTATTCATTGCCTCAAAATTTCAGATATTTGCAAGTAAAGAAGTAATGGATATTCACAAGTGTTCTTGTTCTCTAAAAGGGTTGGATGTCTCAAAGCATAAAGATATATTGGTGAAATGTGAAATTTTTAATTCCTGAGCGGAAGCAAAAATTCTACCCCCACCCACCCCACTTTTTTTGTTAGCAGCAGCATTGGGGGGGGGGGGGAAACATGTGTATTTCATGTAGATTTGTTTGGACAAAATACCAGATTTTTTCACAAAACACCACTTTTGCAATGTACATCATTGAAAGTACATAACTAAATCCATAAATCATGAAAATATGTACAGCAAATATAAATGAACACAGAAATGGGAAAAAAATAGCCTCATAGCCTGATACAAGCAGAGGATATTATGGCAATGTAAGTGGGATCACAAAAATGCAACTAAATCAGGACTGAGTGTTTTTCACATGTCTACTTGTGAATGTCTAAATGCCAACTGTAAGTCCCACCATGCCTGACTATTGCCTAAGCAGTAGAGGCTGAAGTCCAAAAACACCAGGAGGTTCACAGGTGTCCCACCCTTGCCTGCAGTGGGTGGAATGGCTCTGCAAGTTTTCAGACTGGGATTTTTCCCAGTCCTATCTGGATGTGTGGGAGATAAAAAGTGGGCTCTTGCATATGCGAACCATATTTTCTGCCATTATGCTCCAGTCCTTCTCTCAATGTCATTAGAGTGAGGCAGGAACAGAAGGGACAAATATTCCTCTTTCTCCATGCTGGGAGTAAACTGGTGAGAAGGATGTTTAGCTGGCATCTCACATGGATTCTCTTAGGGTAGCTGCCTTGGGAGAAAAGAGGAATATGAGAGATTGTGCTTCTTCCATGTCAATTCCAGTGACAACCTTGATGACCCTTTTTTTTTTAAGCAGAGATTGTCAGAAAGGTCTGGCTTAGGGATATACGAAACAGTCTATTTGGGGTCAAGAATACATTTTGCAAGTGTTCGCGAAGGCAAAAGGCTATCCCAACTAATTTCCAATTTAATCTATATTCTTTTAAAAAATCTACACACAATTAAAATGTAAATGGATACATTTTAAAATCATTTTTCCTCAGGATATCCTCAGGATATGCATTAATTAAACTGTTCCACTGATAAAAATACATGTAATCAAATAAAAGTGATGCTGATACTTAAGTCACTGCCTAGAGATCAGTGGCTTACAAATGATACTTGCTTGCTAAATAAAGAAATACTTTCTATAATTGTAGAAATTCACGGAAGTATTCATTGAGTGCAAAAGCTGATGGAAATCTCACCTGCATATTAGTTCAGGAGTTGTTGATCAAGTCAACCTGTATTGGAATTCATAAGTATCAAACGCTTCAAGAATCTAGCCAGAACTATGGCATTTTGAGGAGGGTGTGGTGAGAGTTAGCTTGTCCCTCACTATTTTTCTGTAAGAGTTCATGCCCTGCACAAATCCCCAATTTTTATCTTATTTTTAATCCACATCCAGGCTGCCTCAATGGAATTGGAAGCAGAATACATTCAAGAGAAGACCTTCAAAGATTTGTGGGGATGGGGGATATGTTCTGCTGCATGCTTGCTGTTCAGAGGATGGTAAGAGGGAAAAGAGAGAACTATCAACAAAACAATGGGAGAAAAAACAAACAGAAAGAGGGGGCATTGTCTCAAATGCCAGAGGTAGGAGAACTTTACCAATCAAGTTAGTAGCAAAGAACAATCATATTAGGCTGTAAAGCCCCCTCCCACTGATACCCAGTGCTAGTGCAAGCATGATTGCTATTATTCCAACAGGCCTCACTCCCAATGTTATCTGAGCACCAATGTGTGTGTCACAACAGTTTCCTGTCTGATTATTTGCAAATGTTCTATGCATATTGATCATGGTTCAAATGGGTTGCCTTGGGTCAATCCTAAAGTACACAGGGATCTGAGTGTATAAAATGTAAGTGCTTCATAGTGTTCATATGAAATGATTTCAGGTCCAGCGAGCTTTTTTCTCATTAAGTAAAATGAAATGCAATGATGTATTAGCTGAAGCCATAAAATTAAAGTGACTGTACTGCAAGAAGGGGGATGCATGACAGTGTGTGATAATTCACTCTCAGGATGTTGCTGGGTTCATTTGCTCTTATGTCAGTAAGAGCTTGTTGCAGCTTTGTTATACCCATTGTCAGCCAAGTGAAAACAGAATGGCATAAAAATGAAAGCCATCTCATTATAATCTAATTTTTAAACAAAACTTTAACAATGTTAACATATATTAATTCAGGTAACTGGTATACCTTTGTAACTTCAACAAAACCATTATTCCTCTTTTGCTAAATTTTGAAATCTCAGAATGGCCTTTTTTAGGTCCTTAAAATGTTCAGTAAGATTTTTTTTAATGTTATGGATTTTTATGAGCCAAAATCCTACAGGGTATTTACATGAACACAAGAGGAATTATAAAAGTTGCTATGAATAATTACACCTAATTGGCCAAGGTGCCAGGTTTATGCCGGTCACATTTTGGGTGCATGGTTGGTTATATGACCAACATGCAACCAACACCTCATCAATTAGTAGCAGCAACTTCTATGATTCCTCTTGCACCAGGCTTCTGACCATGGATGTTTTGAAAATGAAATGTGTGTTAAAACAGTGAGCTGCTTATTGTAGGCAACACACAATGGCTGAAATCCTATTGCTTATCATAATGTACAGCTAAAATAGGCCCACTGAATGAGTGGGAATTTGGTGAGTCAGCTTCTCCATAATTACCATTAATTCAGTGGGCCTACTCTAGTTCACAGTGTGGTGTAGTGGATAGACAGACAGACTAGGACTCTGGAGAACAAGGTTCAAATCTGCACTTAGCCATGGAAACTTACTGGAGGAGTGGAACCGGTAAAACCATTCCTTAAATATCTCACTTATCCTCAAAGCCATATTAAGGTTACCATAAGTCAGTTCCGACTTGACAGCACAGAACACACACACAGAGAGCCTAGTTGCAACTAAACAACAGGATTTCATCCACTGGATATTCACTTAGATATATGCATAGCCTCAACAAATGTTTACTCATGAGAATGTGAGATATATGGCTAAAGATAATTTGATTAAAATATATTTTATGACTGTGTTTACACTTCCCTGCCAAAATCTCAGTGCCCCAAGCATACTATTCCCCTTTTCTCCTTGTTTTCCACAACATTTTACATCTTTTATGAAAAAACAAAAATAGAAATAGAAAACAATGCTAATAAAAATCCTTTCTCCTCCCCATCCTGTTCTTCCTCCTGCATTAATATAGGTGATCTTTTTCTCAGCATTTGTTGATTTTGTTGCTTAATGCTTCTTTTTTCAGATACTTCACATCAGATGATAAGGTGAGTACATTGTAAATAACAGCCCTCGCTTTATGGACGTCTCCCCTAAGGAATGTAAGTTTGTCCTCTTTGGTTTTGATATTCAAAACAGTGACAATTAAGTGATGTGCTTTTGTTGGGCAGTAGTTTTGGTTTTTATTTTTAGCTGAAAGAAAAAATGGGGGGGGAGGTGCCTTACTTTTAAGTACTTCCTGGTTTTCTGACACATGAAGGATTCAAGCTCCGGATTTTATAGCTTACTGAAATGCACCGATTTAAATTTAGTCAAATGTACATCATTTGTAAAGGCTGGAATGGGGGAAATAATTCTGTATAATATTGCAATGTTACTTCATCTCATTTGCCACTCAATAAAGGATTAGCATTTCAAATAAGTGGCTGAGGCAACAAACACCAAAGGACCCTGAACAAGTGCACATGCTTTCTACATGTAGCAAATGCTTTCCCTAAACTCTTGTAATCTCTGTCATTATGTTATCCTGAGTGGAAGAAAACAAAATTGAGGAAGGAGCTAAAGAGTTTGGAGATGGACCTTCCTGGAAAGGCACAAAGGAGATGGAACCTCATTCAGCCCAAGGTAGGAATTCAGTTTTAGAGAACATCTGGAGAGGAGGCTTATTCTAGTGGTGTGTGTATGTGTGCGCACCTGTGTGTGCATACCTACATATTTTGTCTTGAAGTTGTTTCCAGTATCTAAGGCTTAGAAGAGGCATGTTGACATTTTTAAAACAGACAAAAAGTATAAGCTCCCAGACCGCCAAATGATGGTGATTCCATGGGGAAGGGGACATGGTCAGAGGAGACTTTGTTGTGGGAGAGGATTTTGAGCTTAAGTGTCTGAGGTTCTCCACACATTAATATTCTCTTAGGATATTCTCAGGGATTTTCAGTCTCACCATGCTAACTCTCCCCAGTGAGACTTTTTTCTTCACAGGTGAAATCTGTAGTCTTCTCACAAAAAATGAGGTCCAAATGTTCCACCCTGTTATTCAACATCTGCATAAAACCACTCAAAGAAGTTGTCAAGAGTTTTGTGGTTTGCTGCCACTAGTATGATGACATCCTACTTTATCTCTCTCTTCCATCTATATCCGAGGAAGCTGTTGTGGTTTTAAATCAGTGCCTGGTGTCAGTAATGGACTGTATGAGAGCAAACAGATTGAAACTTAATCCTGGTGAGATAAAGCACTCCTTGTCAGTTGGGAAAAATAATCAGGGAATAGAGATTCAGACTGTGTTGCACTGGGATAAACTCCCCCTGAAAACATAGATTGACAGCTTGGGTGTGCTCCTGGACTTGTCTCTATTCCTGGTTGACCAGGGGCGTGTTTGCATAATAACTAGTACACCATAACTAGTACACCAGCTGTGCCCATCAGATCTAGTCAGTGGCACATGCCTTAGCTACAACTAGAGATGGGGACAACTCACCATTTTGGCAAGTCGTCCTGCTTCGTGATTTCTCAAAGTTGACGAAGCACGAAGCTCCCCTCCATGAACTGACGAAGCACGAATTTATTTGTCAATTCGTATGGGGTTTACTAAAAAATGTGACCCCCGGCCCCCCCACCATGCCACCCCTGCCGATGCCCCCCCACCATAATCACTGACACCGACGCTGCCAAGGTCTCCATCTGGCCTCCGCAGCCACGGCCTGCAGAAAGGGACACTGGTCTCTTTATTACTGCCATTTTTGCAAAGGGCAGCCTGGATTCCCTTAAGGCAGGCTAAGGAATCCAGGCTGCCCTTTGCAAAGATGGCGGCTGCGGCTTCCCTACCCTAAATGAAATCGCAGCCACCATCTTTGGAAAGGGGAGCCAGTGTCCCTTTCTACATGCCATGGCTGCAGATACCAGCTGGAAACAGCGGCGGCGGTGATTAGGGTGGGGTGCATCAGCGGGGGGACAGCGGGATGGTGGCGGGGGGGTTGGGAGTGGTGGCTAAGGTAGGGAGAGGAAGGGGCGGGGGTAGGCTGTGGGGGCGAGTGGCTGCCTATCAGCCCATGGATCAGCTGATCGGCGGGCCAGTAGGCAGAATGGGAAAACCATAGGAAGAGATGGGGGGACGAATAAAAATGGGGAAATATTCCCCCCCTCTTCCTATGGGGGACGAATAAAAATGGGGAAATATTCATCCATTCGTATTTGTCTGGGTCTCTGGAACCCATGAATATGAAGGGATGAATATTTAACACATCAGCAATTTCTGACGAATATCGCGATCCGTTTTTTAATTCGTCCCCATGTCTAGCTACAACCCATATGGATTACTGAGAGTTACTGCGTGTGTGACTGCCTTTGAAACATTTTTGGAAACTTCAGTGGGTCCAAAATGCCTCAGCCAGATTGTTAACTGGAGCTGGTTACAGGGATCACATGACTTAAATGGCTTGGGTCCGAGCTGCCTAAAAGACCACATCTCCCTCTATGAGTCTGCCTGGGCATTAAGATAATCAGGGGAGGTCTTTCTCTCCTTTCTACCACCCTCACAGGCACATTTGGTAGGGACATGGGAGTGGGCCTTCTCTGTTGCTACCCCTAGACTTTGGAACACCCTCCCACAGGAGACTGGACTGGTTCCATCTTTGCTGTCCTTCCACAAGCAAAGACTTTTCTCTTCAGGCAGGCTTTCACTCAAATGACTGATGGACCAAAGGGGTTTTTTTAAAGGGATTATTTTATTCCGTTGTTTTACTTAAGCTTTTAATATTGCTCTTATTTATGTGTTTTAATATGATATATTTCATGTTTTTTAAAATATTGTAATAATCTATTATTTAGTATTAAAGAAACCTTGTTTCTTTTAATAATGTAAGCTGCCTTGGATCCTTTACGAGAAAGGCAGCATATAATATTTAAAATAAAATAAAATAAAATAAATTGCCCTGATCCAGGTTGCGTTCCCTTCTGTTGCACCTACACCATTCAAGCTAACATTGATTTTCTTATTGCATTTCTTCATTCATGAAAATGAGGTTTTCCCGGAGAACTGGAAATGCACAAATTCTGGCATAGTCCTGGACAAGGATTCTGCCAGAGTATGGGGCCAATGCATATTCTCAGTTTTTACCATTCAGCTCCAAATCTGGAGTGCAGAATGCTGTTTAACATCACAGTATTCCATATGTGATACTTCTCTGAAGATTTGTTTATGAGGAAATGTCAGTTCGCACATGTTAAAAAGCAATTTTCAATAATGTGCATACTGGATTCAACTCTGCTACTCTGCCACTGATATTGAGGTTGAACACTTTAGCCCCTTTGGGGCTAAATGAAGAAATAGATTTCTTGCCCTTGCTATAGCACAGCCCCCACTGCCTTGCTGATTATCTCACTGTCCTCAACACATCTGCCTGCTAAGAATAAATAGATACCTTCCCTTTTGCATTTGCACTTTGGATTAACGCTGGAGCTGGTATAGACCAAAGGAGAAGCAAAAGTTCTAAAAGCTTGGTATGTATCCTATATGTTGTCATTAAGCTGTACTGGAGTTTTTGTATCTTGTTATGTGCATTTTTATTAATATTTTATATTGTTAACTATATAAACAAGAAAGAAAGAGCTGTAACTGTCTCAAGACAGCTGTTTCTAAATTAATATATTTTTATTTTATTTTTTTGCTTAGTTCCTAAAGAAGGCCACCGCTGAAACACATTGAGCCTGAGCTTTTTAGATAAGAATAAAATCTGCATTGCTACCATTTTTATACATCTTGAGACTCAGTGATACGTCAGCCATTTCCCAGGATTTTGGTGCTACAGTGAACCTGCAGGCCCTTAACATAACATTTCAAATTGCGAAGTGTAGTGATAGTGGCAAATTTACACAGCTGTAAATTCAATTAATTTGAGATAATTGAATTAAATTGAAATAATTGTTAAATCAGTTTCCAGGGTGGGGGGAATGGCACAAAAGAGTACAAAGGGAATAGATGTTCGGCTGCCATGGTGATATGAGAAATGTATTATTAGTAGAGGCCACCTATTGGTATCAGTGTTATTGATTCAGACAATTTGTAATGATACCTTGACAACCCATTTGCCACATCATCTCTTCATGATTAAATTTCTCAGTAAAGCCTTGTTCTGTTTGAATCATCTTGTGATGTCTTTAATGAAATCTCTGCAAGTTGTGCTGTGTGGATTCCCCTCTCCCCCATTCTCTAGCTTAATATTATTACTTGTGATTACAGCCATGTGAATAATTCACCAGAATCGTTTATTCAACAAATTGAATCTCTCTTTCTGTTTGTGCAGTGTCTGTAAACAAAACTAAATTATTTGCAGATTTAATCACTGAATAATTCTTTGTCTCTAGATACATAGATTCTTGTCAGGTTTTGTACTTCAGTATGAAACTAGAACTGCATTTTTCGAAAATTTTCCTTTACTTCATTTTATTTTAGCTAGTCTTGCACATCAAAACATATAGGAACAAAGTCTTATACAAAATCAAGCTACAAGGCAGCATTTGACGCCATTTTGTGTTCTGTGTAGTTTTGCGGTTGCACAAAAATCAGTCTTGCATACCTGCAAATTATGGGCGCTTTTTTTAAAAAAAATCTCATCATTAGGACAATTCTTTTGAACTTTTCCAGGAATCATGTCACTGATCACGTGTCTAGTCCAAACCAAATTGGTTATAAACAGAAGTAGTGAAATCTGTATTCAGTCTTCCTATAATCTAGAATTATGGAAGATGCCACATTTCTACATTGTCTTTTTCCCACCCACCCCCAGCTAAACAGGAACCCATATTTCACATGGAAGGCAATGGGTATGTGTGTGTGTGTGTGGGGGGGGAATATATGCATATTGCTTAGGTCATTCTTTGTTTGAAGAGCTGAGTGGAAAATTCCAACCCAATGTTACCAGGGATGAAAACTGAAACCACATCCCACCAAAGGTGGTTTTCAGCAAGCATCGGAACTCATCTTAAGAAGCATACCTGGCAGATTTATACCATAACTTTTTAAGGACTCTCATTTATAATACTTTTTTCTGCCATATTGGTGCATGGCCTGAAAAAGTGGATTTGGCCCAAGAAAGCTTGCTGATTGTTTGATATATATATTTCAGTGGTCTAATAAAGATATCACCTCTCCTCCATTTGTACCATGTAAAAACCACACAGCTTTCTTTGTTTTTTTCTAGAATTGTAAGTACAGCTGGAGAGGATAAACTAGCCCCATCGTTTCCCTCCTTACTCTGCACATGTGAGCAGTGATGCAGCTGAAGAGGAGAAGGGTCTTGCTCACTTACATGGTCTACACACAAGGAAGAACCCCAGTTTTCCAAGGTTCTCGTTCATGAATGGAGCCTGCACGTAAGCAGGAACCTCTCTTTTTCAGACTCATCACTGCTTGTGTGAGCAAAGTGATGAGGAATGGTGCAGGATGCTAGAGAACAACAGAACAAAGCTGTAACACCAGATCATTTAGTTATTTGATTTGATACTGGATTACATTTACAAAGTACTTTTTACATGGTAGTTTTGGACAGCACATTTACACATACATGTGAGCTATTAATAACAAGGCTGGGGAGCATGTACCCTCCATTCTTACACTGCCCTAAGTAGTACATATACTAGTATGAAGCACAGAGCAACTAGTGTACAGGATACCACTCAATGTATGTTCCCATAATACTGTCAGAACACAAGCTGAGGAGGATGTGTAGTGCTGTAACAAGCAAGGTAGGCCAAGAGGATCCTGGTGAAAATTTGAAGGCATTTTCTCCTGGAAAGGAACATGCAAAAGTCCAAAGAGTTAGGTTGAAGTAGGAAAGGAAAACTTTGCTTATTTTGTTCTCACAGTTGAGAAAAAATGGCAAAGCTTTTCTGCCTTACAATGGTTTTCTCTCATGTCAGATTTTGAGATGCTTGCAAAATATTTCTGGAAGGTTCTTTTTTGCACAAACTAGTTTCTCTACTTTTTTAAAAAATAAAAAACATTTAAAATCCCTACATTTTTGTACCAAACACAATGTTTTGTGCAAAATACATGCTTTTGAATGCAAAATATTTTCAGCAAAATCTACTTCTTCCCATTAATGCTGATGATGATGGGGAAAAGCCTTCAGCTTTTCTCTCTTATGCAGGAGTGAAAAATCTTACAGCAATTGACAAGTTATCTCAAAATGTCAAGAGAACCAGAGGGAGACCACAGCTGCGATACAAGGATATCTGCAAGCGGGATCTGAAGGCCTTAGGAATGGACCTCAACAGATGGGAAACCTTGACATCTGAGCGTTCAGCCTGGAGGCAGGCGGTGCAGCATGGCCTCTCCCAATTTGAAGAGACACTTGTTCAGCAGGCCGAGGCAAAGAGGCAGTCCTGAAACTAGCAAAATCAGGGAGCTGGACAGTGGACAGATTGTATTTGTCTTCAGTGTGGAAGGGATTGTCACTCTCAAATTGGCCTTCTCAGCCACACTAGACGCTGTTCCAAGACCTCTATTCAGAGCACGTTACCATAGTCTCTCGAGACTGAAGGATGCCTACATTACAAGATAATTTCCTTTGTTGGTTAAATGCTTTTTTTTTAAAGTCAAGATGCATTGCCAAGCATAAGAGGTAATCCCCCATCCACCCAAATTTAATACTTGATTTTTCCTTCTCTTAGAAAGTGCAGCGTTTTTTAAATGGGTGATGGTGCCAGGGATGTTTCGTCCTCCAGTGGCTTTTCAGCATAGTATATTCGTTCCCTCTTTCTTTGGTGAATTAGGAACTTTAGCAGGGCTGCTTCTCAAGAGCAGGCCCAGATGCACTGGAGGATTATATGCCCATACCCTGTCCAGCTGCCAGGGCAACTGCATCCCATTCCCTGAGATTTCTCAGTCAAAGTTGAGACTGAGGCTAGGGTCTTGCAATGACATAGCCTCTAAGCCAATTAATTGTAGAAATGGAGATAAGGTGAATCTGGGAAAGGGGCCTAGAACCTGGATAAACCCCCACCTAAATAGTTAATAGAACAACCCACAACTAGATGGAAAAACAAATCTCTGAACAGACAGGCAGTACAGTGTTTGTACCAGCTGCTGCCATTTCAGCTAGAGCTTGCATCCCACACAGTTTTACTTAGAGCACACATGGCATGTAGGGAATTACTAGGCTTCTGGAGCTTCCAGAATGCTAACCATCAGCCCAGGGAAGTTATTGCTCCTCAGGCTATGCTGTTGTGAGGTTTGTGCAGTGGGAAAACTCTCACGAATCACAATGCCATCAATCTACTCTTTGCCTTTCTCCAAAGAGCACAATGGACTGAAGTGCATATACCCAGTGGCTCTCTCTCCAATCCCTTTTCTTTGCTCCTGACTTTCTTGTGCTCCAGTGTTGCACAAGCACAACACAGAGAGAGACATCTTCACACTGGGCTAATGAGACTTGGGACCTGCTGAGAATGGCTGGAGCTGAGTGCACAGACTTTAAGAGTACTTCTGACATATTTCATTGTGTTAACTGTCCACAGACAGAGCTAGAGGGGGGAGAGAGACTTAAATAGAGAGGCATGGCTCTCTTCAAAATTCTGAGGCAGAGAGGAAACAATTTGCTGCTACTGGATTGATTGACAGCAACCCCAGTCCAAAAAAGTCCCTCCTAGCCAAAAACTCTTAAAGGCAACATACTAAATTTGCTAATAATTTCAACAGTATCAGGATTATTTGGGCAATATCAGTTCTCCTCTTCACAAGCCCCTTTCTGTCCCTTTCCAGATGAGATCTCCCTCTGGACTCAACTTGAGTGTTTTTCTTGCTTGGATTTCCAGACCACTGCTGCAGGGAGAGACTGGACTTTCTTTAGATGTACAGCATTGCTTTCCCCCATTCTATACTATTTTTGGAGACAATTAATATGGGGCTGCAGCTTGCCTGGCCTGCTCATTTAACCAAGCCTGACACCACATAAGATTCCAAACTTTCCATCTGGCCTAATTGGCCTGTTCTTTTTATGTGCCATTAAGTCAAAACTGACTTATAGCAACCCTGGCAGGGATTTCAAGGTAAGTATGGTATTTAAGGAGTGGTTTTACCAGTTCCACTCCACCAGTGAGTTTCCATGGCTGAGTGAAGAATTAAACCTTGTTCTCCAGACTTCTAGTCCATCACCCTATCCACTACACCACACTGCCTACTAGGTTAGCTTTAATGTTTGCTCACTTCCATTAGCATTGGTCTCCAGGATATTATTTTCCAATCCTATACCAAACCTTTCATCAACTGGGCCTTAATGGAGCAGAGTGTTTGTCCCTTGCTTCCATGAATGCAATCAACATTTAACCTTTTCAAAACATACGTCCAGTTGAGGAGGGGGTTCATATGCCATCTAACCTACAGGGTTGCCCGTTTTCAAGGTGTTGGCCAAAGTTTCAGAGTATTGCTTTGCTTCCTCTGGTGTACAAGCAAGAAGACAAATGTTGGTATTAGAAGCACTGGAGGAGTAGGAAGTTTTATTGTATGGAAAAGTGTAAAAGATTGGTTGCCCAACTTCACTGATCCGGCAGCTGCCATCAAGGAACTTTTTGCTGCTCAGTCAACCTCAAAAAAAAATAAAAAAATAAAAATAGCTTCCCTTTTCTCTATTGCCATGTTAACTGGTAAGCTGTTTTTTGCCCAGATTCTAAACCCATGTATCTGGATTCTTTTCATGTTAGTTTCCACAGTCAACTGGCCCAGAAGCAGTTCCGTGCCAATCCTTGCTGTCTCACCTCTACAATATCAGAAGGAGCCACCTGAGTGAGATCACAAAGATCCAACAAATGATATTACAAGGATTGCCCTCTAGTCAAAAGTTTTGGTCCTGAAATCTCAGGAAATGGAATGCTGCTGATGTAGCAACTCTATCTGGGAGGTCTCCTTTAAAAAGGCCCTCTTAAGACATCTGGAATGAAATGATACTGGCCTGGCAGCTGTGCATTGCATATGAAAATAATGTATATAACTGTACACTAAAATTAACAAGACAGAAGGGGAAACTCTTGTAATTTCCATTTCAAAACATGCATTTTGCCCCCCAAAGCAGAGACAACATTTGCTCTTTCATGCCAACCAACTCTCTTAAAACCAATTGGCGTTCTCTAGCCTTATTTTCCATACACTAACAATCCAAGGAACACTCTCTTCTTTATTTAGTTAACCTTCAATCAATAGAACAAAGATTCCCCCTTCCCATAAATAATTCATTTTCTATAGGGAAAGCCAAGGGTAAACGAAATTGATGTTTCGTTGTCCGGGTGATGCAGTGGAATAAGTACAGTTCCTGTTTGGTTATCAGCAAGGGCACATCCTTAGGCTTGTGTGGTTAACCAATAATCCTTTGCACAAACCAGGTGCACTTTAGACAATTCAAAAAGTCCCTAAGGGCACAGCAAATGTCATCGAGTACAACACATAGTCCCTAATTGCATTGTTGGGGACTTTTGTACTCTCAGGACTGCTAAAGAAACCTCCTCCATGTTACAGTTTTAAATTACACTAGAAAAATCAATAAAAAGCTGGATTCTTCATTACAACAGTGGGTTTAAGACTTTCTGTTTACTATTGAACAACAGGTAAAAAGTAAAATTTTATGGAAACTGTTGATTCTAAAGTGATAATTGCACAAAGATTGCCTGCCCAGCTGCTGAGGCTATCAGACAAATGCTTTTTTGTACACTCTAGCTATTTGCAGTCAATAGGCACTTGGTTCTATTTCTTTACACATGGCACAAACATTCTTCATCTATTGAAGGACTGCTGTCTTTTTGAGCATTTTACATCTTTCAAGAAATCTTAACCTCCCCACCCCACAAAAAAACATTTATTTCTACAATACTTGCTGCAAGGAAAATGGCTCCATGAATTCCACAGGCAGATCTTTATTTTTGAGGATAATACAGATCAGAACTCAGCAACCTAGTATCCTCCAGACATTTTGGACTGTAACCCTCAACAGCCGTAGTTGGCATGGCCAATGGTCAGAAATTATGCAGGCTGCAGTACAAAACATCTGGAGGGCACCTGTTTGCCTGTTACTGATAAAGGTGATGAATGGTGCAATCCCTTGGAAAATTCTCTAGCCCAGACTTCACTAAAATAGACAGCAACTAAAGAAAGGAAATTTAAAATATGTCTCATCCACTCTAATGGAATGGGAACCTTCTGGCGGATTGTGTCCAAATGCATAATTTCCTTCACCCAGTATATTATATAGACACAAAACGTCTTATGTTGTGTTACTGTCATTTGTTAGACAGATATTATTCTAACCTTTTTTAAAGGAACTGACCTTGGGCTAGTCACTATCCTTAACTTATTTTGTAAGTTTGTTCTGATAAAAAAATTGGGTGAGCAATTCTACACCTCCTCAGCCTCATTGGAAAAGAAGATATAAATGTCATGTATAAGTCATTCCACTTTGCAATAAGGTCCGATGGGGCCCAATTAGAACATGGAAAAGTTTGGTTTAAGAGGGTTGACTCTGCAGTAACCAATTACACCCCAAGTTTCACAACCTCAAATTCCTATCAAATTTTGTGGATAACAAGCTTCAAATGAATATGGGGGTTCTTGTTGAAGTAAAATCCCTTTGGACTTTCAAGAGGACATAAATGAGTTTTGATAAGACTTAACAATAGTTCTGAAATAGGCTTCAAAGACATTTAGACTGTCACTTCATTTCACCTGAGGGAAAATGAAGTTCAGTTTCTGCTCAGGAAAAACAGCTGAGGCATTTCAGAAAAAGCTAAACAAGTGTTTATAATACAGTGAGTAAAATTCATGCAGAAAGGTTTCTCATATGCTCTGGCCTACTATTTATTTTACTAAAATTTTTGTTTGTTATAAAGCCATACAGTTTTAAGTAAGGCATTCCATGTAGCACATTATTTCGGTATTTCATTACTTTTCAGAGTAACAACGTAGAATAGAGCTACTTTGGGGGCTGTAATGACCATGGCTGTAATTCATGGCTTTTTCAATATAATGAGAATGTATCTATTTCTGTTATTTCTGTGAGAAGCTGTGGGGAGAAGAAACAATCAAATCAGTAGTTCACTTGTCACATCCCATTTCTTCTCTTTGTGGAAGAGAAGAAGTCATTGTAAAATAAGCAGAAAAACCAGAAATTCCAGCCTCAAAAAGGAGGAGAAGAGGAATCTGTAGAGACTCTGATCAGGTAGAGTGGGAGGTTGATCCCATCCTTTCTTAAACTCTCCATGTAAAAACATAAGTACAATTGACTATACTAGGTTTGTATGAGAGTTGTATTAGAATTGGGCACAAGCAGCTGATCTGCAGTTTGACACTCTGCCTCTTCCTTTTTTTTTCCTTTTCCTTTTTTATTTTATTTTATTTTATAACTATAACATAAACATAAAATACACAAACCAAAATACAATTTAACCGTGTTCCCCACCACCATAGACGGGACCTCTTGCAGTAATCTTCTTCTTCCTCCATCTATCTTCTTCTTCTTCTTTTATTGTCCTCTTCTCCAGAACTGCATTGATTCTTGATTTGGAGCTTTCCCTTTTCCTCTTGTTAACACATATTCCAAAAATCTGCCCCATATTTCATAAAAATTATTCTTTTTCAACTCTCCTTTCTTAACCTTTAAATTACAAGTTAGTTTATCATTTATAGCTATATTCCATATTTCATTGTACCATTCATCGATTTGAAATTCAGATTTTGATTTCCATTGCCTAGCTATTATCAGTCTAGCTGCTGTTAGTAAATTGGTTATCAATTCTTTAGTCATCTTATCATATTCCACATTCTCAAATATTGATAACAAAGCAATCTCAGAATTAAATTCTATATATTTTTCACATATGTCGTTTAATTCTTTAAAAATTTGTTTCCAAAATCTTTGTACTTTTTCACATTCCCACCACATATGAAAGTATGTACCAATTTCCTTCTCACATTTCCAAGAGACATTCGGATAACTAGCATTAATTTTATTTAATTTTATCGGTGTTAAATACCATCTTACATCCAGTTTTAAAAAAATTCCCTTATTCTCACTGACATGAATCTTAAAACCCTCATTTTCCACATCTTCCTCCATTCTTCCTCATTTATTCTTTTTCCAATGTCTTGTTCCCACACTATCTTCAATCCTTCTTTCTCACTTTCTTCTTCCTCTAAATCAAGGAGTCCATAAATTTTACTCACTGAACCCTTTACTGAATCAGTTATCTGAATGTCTTCATATGATAATAAAAATTGTTCATACTTTGTGCATTCTCTACCTTTGTTATATTTCTTTACCCATTCATTAGTCCATCTTTCTAATTGCATATAATTCAACCATGAAATATTCTTATTCTGAAGGATTTGTTTCATTTGATCTATCAATCTCATTTTATACAACCAATCTTTTAATCTAATCACTTTTTTTCTTTAAATAATTCCACATACACTTTCATATTGACAGGAAAATTCTCTATTTCAGTCACTGATCCAAGTGGAGAGTTAAATGGACATAAATTCTTTCTATATTTATACCATATGTTTAACATTGTCTTTAAAAACGGGTTATTAATTTCACTTATTTTATATTTCTTAACCATACCAAATAAATATTTTTCAATATCTACCTGTAATTCTGATGATTCCATTTTCCACCAAATTAACCTTTCTGGGTTATATATAATTTCTCCAATAGACCTCAACTGATTAGCCAAGTAATAATTTTTTATATTTGGGAAACCTATACCACCTTTTGTTGTTGTTTTATACCCCTTCATTACAATATTTGTTAATCATTCCTTGCCAAAATTTCAAATCCTCCTCTGTTAACTGTATTGGTAACATTCTAAATAAAAAATTAATTTTTGGTAAAATTTTCATTTTTATCAATGCAATCCTTCCAAACCAAGAAAGTTTAAAATTACTATATTCCTGTAATTTCTTTTTAATTACTTCCTTTAATTTATTATAATTATATTCCTTCATTTTTTGAATATTTTTACTAAATCTATACCTAAGTATTTAACTGATTTACATATCTTAAAATCATGTTTCTCCACAAACCTTTCTTGTTCTAATTTATTATGATTAAACAACATTATTTCAGATTTTTGCCAATTTACACGTAGTCCAGTTATTTTTCCAAAATTTTCCAAATGAATTTTAATTCTATCTATACTTTCTAACGGGTTTTTCACTGTCAATAAGGAATCATCAGCAAATAAATTAATCTTTATTTTATTATTTCCCCCATTCCTTCAATTAAATCGTCATTCCTTATTACATTTGCTAACATTTCAATAATCAAACAAAACAAAACTGGAGAAAGAGGGCAACCTTGTCTAGTGCCTCGGCCTAGAGCTATCTGTTCTGTCATCCCATCATTAAATATCACTGCAGAGGTATTCTCCACATATAATTGGTCTATTATCCACCTAAATTTCTTTCCAAAACCCCAACCCTTTAACAGAATATTTAATGTTGACCATTCTACACAATCAAATGCCTTGAATATGTCTAGTGATAAAATACCTGCCTTTAATTTATCTTTTTCTATATTATATATAATATTCAAGACCCTCCTAGTTAAATTTTCCATTTGTCTTCCCTTTAAAACCCCATTCTGATCCTCTTTAATATATTTTGTAATAAACTTATTCATTCTATTCGCAAGTATTGCAGTGAATATCTTTGCATCTTGATTTAATAATGAAATAGGTCTATACAAACTTGGGTCTGTTAAATCTTTCTTGGGTTTTGGAATAAGAGTTATTAATGAATGCTTCCAAGAATCTGGTATTTTCTCTCCTTCCAGTATCTCATTATAGAGTATTTTTAACTTAGGGATCAATATTGATTTAAAAGTGTTATAGTATTCTGATCCCATTCCGTCAAAACCTGGAGTTTTACCATTTTTTAGTTTATTAATAATCTCTATAATCTCTTCATCTTTTATCTCTTTTTCTAAGTCTCTTTTATCATTCTCTAATAGTTTACTCTTAACATTTTCTTTAATATAATTTTCTATATCTTTCGATGCACTGTTCCCTTTGTATAAATTTTGATAGAATTCCTGTAGTATCTTTAATTTTTCCTTCATTAGGCTACAGTTCTTTCCTGTTTCATCTTTAATCACTCCAATTATATTTTTTGATCTTTTAGTTTGAACTATTCTAGCTAAAAGCTTTGAATTTTTATTACTATATTCAAAAAAATTCCTCTTAGCATATATCAAGTCCCTCTGAACCTTTTCTAACTCTACACTTTCTAATTCCTTTCTTTTAGCTTGAATCTCTAGTAATTTTTTATTATCTCTATCTATAAAATATTTACTTTCTAAATCTTTTAATGATTCTTCTTTTTTATATATATTTTCTTCTCTTGATTTTTTTAATCTACAGAATTCTCTTATTGCAATTCCTCTCATAATTGCTTTCATAGTATCCCATAACACTCCTATTTTATTCCCACCTGCTTCATTAATTGACCATATTTCCAACCATTCTTTCTTAACTCTATCCACAACCTCTGTATGCTGAAAAATATTGGAGTCCATTCTCCATCTCCTAGCTTCTCTATAGTCCTTCTTTACTTTCATCTCCATCACCATCAACGCATGATCCGTTATTTTTATCACATTAATATTCGTATCTACTACTTTTGAAATTAAATTTTGCGATATGAACATAAAATCTATTCTAGAATAACTATCATGTACAGAAGAATAATACGTAAACCTTCTTTCATCCCCCTTCAGTTCTCTCCATATGTCTTTTAAATCAGTAGTTTTTAACATCTTACTCAAGGGGGTACTTCTTTTATTCAACTCATCTTTTTTACATGCAGATTTATCCTTCACCTTATCCAGAACCATGTTGAAATCCCCTGCCATAATCACATATCCTTTTCTAACCTTCTCCATCTCTTTAATCACAGTTTTATAAAATTCTCCTTGATTCATATTCGGTGTATAGACATTTACTAATGTATAATCTTCTTCCCCCATTTGACCCTGAATTATCAAATATCTACCATTGCTATCTTTTATTACTTCTTTTGCCACAAATTCACAATGTTTGGATATCAATGTTGCTACACCTTTAGATTTAGAGGTCCCAAATGCTTTTTCGTAAATGTGTATATTTTGTAATTTCAATTCATTGACTCCATCCTTTGATTGATGCGTCTCTTGTAGATAAATAATGTCAACCTTGCTTTTCTTCAATAATAATTCTATCCTCCTTCTCTTTGTTACAGACCCTAGGCCTTTCACATTTAAAGTAGCTACCCTTATGTTTTTCCCCATATCCGTTCCATATTCTGTCTCTTATTCGGTCCCGTTGTGTATCCCACAAAACAAAAACAAAAACACCTAAAAAAATAAATTCACCTACATCTCTATCTAATCTCCTATCCCTAACTTCCCTCCCTACATATAAACTCTTTTCCTCCCTCCCGTTTCCCCGCATCTCACTAGAGTTTGACACGAGCTCTGGGAGGGAGGGAGACGCCACCCATACCAGTTTTGGGCCCCAGCCAAATCTTCATCCCTGTTTGATATATTAATATATGTTTGATTAATATATATTAATGCCTTCCCTTGTTTCATTTAACATTTTTATTTCTAATTATATCCTTAACTATTAACTTCTCCTCTCCTTTCTACAACCCCAACCCAAACAAACAAACAAAAACAATAACAAAAACAATAACAAAAAACCCTTGTTGAAAAAAAGGGGGGAAGAAAAAAGAGAAAAAGAATAATAAACAAAAAAAAAACCCATGTTGAAAAAAGGGGGGAGGAAAAAGAGAGGAAAAAAATTAAAAGGGGGAGGGGGAGGAGAGAGTCTTCAAACATCTGATAACATCCAGTAGTTTCTTCCAAACGAAATATCTTCTCTTTCAAACTACCACTCTTTGCAGGCCTACTTGCTTGTCCCTTGGTCACTTTCATCTTCTTGCCAGAGCCCCCATGCAATCAGCAGATCCTTGCCTTCTTCGAAAGAGTAGATTTTGTGAAGGACCCCGTCCTTCCATATTTTTAAAAAGACAGGATGACCCCAGTTGTAATCCTGCCATTCTTAGTTAAGATTGAAGTGATGGGTTTCATCATTCTCTTCCACTGTATGGATTCATTGCTTAAATCCTGGTAGATCTGAACTGGATTTAATCTATAGACAAGCAGTTCTGGCTTTTCTTAAATGACCTTAAGAAATTGTTCTTTCTTGACATAGTTGAAAAATTTCAATATTATAGGTCTTGGTCTCTTGCTTCTGGGGTTCCCAACAAAATGTATTCTCTCAATATCTTCCTCAGCCAAATGTTGGGAATTCATAATAGAATTAATCCAGTCCACCACTTCCCATTTCAGATCAGTTTCTTTCTTATGTTCGAAATTCATTATTTTGATATTATTGCATCTTGAATTATCTTCCAAATAGATAATTTTTTTTGCAACTCATCTACCTTCCGATGTTGCTTTTTTGCTTCGCCTTGGAAGTCTTCCAGTTGCTGTATCCTGCCCTACGTTTTCCCTAGGCTTGCCTTAATGTCTACCATTTCTCCCTGGAGTGTTTTAAGGTCCTTTCCCATCTGTTGGTTCTTCTTTATTAAAATGTCCATTTTGGAGAGAACCTGTTCCAGTTTTTTATCCATCTGACCCTCCAGTCCTTTTACGCAAACAGCTAATTCAGAGAGTTATTTTTCCATGCTGGCTTCGATAAAGCTGCTCAGTGAGTTAGTCCCTCCCTCTTCTATTCCAGCAACTTCCCGAGTCTTCTCTCTAGGAGCTTCTTTAAGGGGGGGCTGTCCCTCCTCCACTCTTCTTAAACGTTCAATGCGTTCAAAACTACAATCTGATGGTTTATGTGATGATTCACGTGTCCAGCTTTTAACTGTCTTATCTCTACTTTTCCTCATATTCAAAGCAAAGATTTATAGCACAAGAAGACAAGCCGTCTTTAACAGTTCATTAGTTATTAGCTAGCTTCTCTGACAATCTTTCCGGGTGAAAGCGAAAGCACATTCCACAGATAAACAGCGAAACTTTTACAGTTTAAAAAGCACTTCTATCTCTGCTTGAAGTTTTCATGAAGAGTTTAAGCAAGTTTTACTCACATTTCAAATAGGGAAAAAGGTATTTATCACCCTATTTACATTCCAGGGTGAAGAGATGAAAATTCAGCTGCGCATCCCATCCCGGCGGAAGTGACGTCTCCACTCTGCCTCTTCCAGCAGGCAGGCACTCAGCAGCGTCCTGCCCTGCCTCCTCTGGCTGCCCTTCTTTTCTGGATATGTATGGGTGGAGTGCTAGCACGAATGATTGAATACTGATTAGAGAGCATGATTGGAAAATTTTGGTCTGTTTAGGTTTAGTTCAGAATCTCAGAAACTTAGATCTGATAGTTTAAAAACTGAAGGAAGTGTATGTGAGAATCAGTCAGGAGAGGAGTCTGTGCTAGAGTTTATTAAGAGAAGTCTGTCTAGTGAACTTGAAATGTGTGTATAGAAGTTATTTAGAGAAGAGTATGTAGAGAAGTTATTTAGATCCCTAAATCTAGAGTAAATATATTTAAATATGCTGATTTTTGTTAGATTTTGAGAAATGGAAGAAAATGAAAGCAGCAGTAAGGGGAGGAAGTGCAAACAAATTCTGCCTCTGTAACTGAATATTGCAGCTTTTTTTCCTGGTGGATATCCTGTAATTCTTCCAGCCAACCTGACACTTAACCAAACATGGATGTGATTTTTTAATTCTAGATGCTTATCCTGTTGAATGTAGTTGGGAAGTACCAAGTGATGGAAATAATTCTATGACAATTCAATTTGTCCACTACATTAATACTCATAACAATATCTGCCTACTGGATTGTCCATGGAAGGCTGTAGTTCATGGCATGTAGAATGAGAGTACCAAGAAAATCTTTGTTCTTTAATGTGTGTGTGTGTGTTACAGTATTTTGTGTAATGAAACATAATTAAAGGAAACAGTGAGCATTTTCATATATTTGCCAATAGCTGACCCAGCAGTGAGGAACAGAAATGCATTAGTTAGAAACAAAGAAAAGGGACATCTAAGTTTTGTAGATGAGCAAAACAGCAACTGTAATAATTTCCTACTGGGCCAAAGTAATGAGTAACTGAACAGGTTACTTTTAATAAATTACACTCCAAACTCTGACCATAGATATGAGATAGTAAATGTCTGGCAAGATTCCCCCCACCCCACCCCCCTGGCCTCATTTCTTGATCCACTTTTTTCCAGGTCTTTTCCCATTATGCTATAATGGGATATTATGCGACAGAATTTGTTGAACTCAACTGGCAATTTAACTCTGAAAGCACATTATTAGGGGCTTCAAATGAAATCAGAAATAACATTTTTTGCCCCTCACCATAAAAGAGGCTTTGATAGCATCATTTCTTTGAAGTGAAAATGCTGCAAAGGAAAGTGATGTGTGGTAAAAAGCATAACCCATATTAACAAAATACCGTTCCAGATTGTGCATTGGCTGCAAATAAAATAATATGACACGTCTGAGTCATTGGCATCACTAATTCATAGTCTAATTGTGGTGCAATAATTAGACTTTAATCTATGAAGATCTTACTTTGATCATGGGCAATGCTAACACTACTTTATTAAAAACTTGCTTACCATATCCCTGAGTGGATTTCAGTTTGCATGTTGTAGCTGTTTGAAGTTGAACTTCTGTTTCTAGTACATTTGCCAGATTATTTTAAACTCTAAGTATTGACAAGCATCACAGATTTGAAAATCAGAGTTTGCACATCCCACTTTGCAAAATGACCAATTCAATAGATTTGTGTTATCTCAGACTATTTGCTCTGGGATGTTAAGGTGGCCTTTATTATATAGGCCAATCTGGGATGGACGAGGCTGATGTTACAAGACTTAATATATGTTTTGTAATGTGTCAGAGGGAACAGACTTTTTTAATGATAACATGCAGAAGCACTAACTGTATCTCCGCTGTAATGTGTTGTACAATGGAGGATGCCACAGGACTTTATGGTATAGTTGCTAATGTGACATGCAAGTTTGAAGATCAGATGAGTTCATCTATCTTCTGCTGCAGGCCTATCAGTCTCAACAGACACCCATTCTGATTGAAGGCCTGTAGCGATCACCCCTGGTATGAATATTCAGCAGTGTATTTGCATGTACCAATGAGAGCTGTCAGGAGGCGGAGCCAGAGAAACTAGAAGGGAGGGGTGAGTCAGAGTCTAGGGAGTTCAGTCGGAGACAGAGTTTGGAGAAAAGAGTTTGGGGTTTGAGGCAGAGAGAGTGTTTAAGGAATGATTAGTCAGAGTGTGACCTGTATTAATTAAGATAGAAGAGGTTAAAGTAAAATACTGAAGCTTTGTGTAACTTTAAGAATGTGCTTAAGAACTATTCCTAAAACAACTTGTAATCAATAAACCTGTTTCTGTTTAAAAGTTCAGTACTGAATGGACCTCAGTCTTTCATAGGAAATATAGGTTGATAAGGAGATCAACTGGTGGCAGCGTGTTAAAGGGCGTGTTAGGATACCTTCATGAGCTCTGTGTTTGGTGAAACAAACAGGGGCCACGGGGTAAATGCCACAAGGCCTTTTTTGTATCTTTCCAGGGGAGTGACAATCCCTTCTTTTGCAATGCTAAGTAAATAGGAAAATGGGGAGTTCAAGGAGATTATTGAGTAGGCTGGCAATACAATACATGGATGTGGGCTGCGTGTAGCTGGGAAGATGAACTGGGATGAATGATATAGCCACATGTGCTGATATATTATTGATGAGCACTTAGCATTCTGGAAGCCAACTCTAAATATAGGCCCCCCCAAAAAAATTATACCTATGATATTGGACCTCAGATCCTCACCAAATTTGGGGGGGGGGAAATTATTTCACAGGAATTGAGTCATTCATGGCTCTAATTCACACCTTGCAATTAGTACTTTTAAAGCCTGAAAAGCTCTGAGATTGCTGGCTTTTTAATCACTTGCAGTATTTTAAAGGGCTGAACTATTTGCATAGCACAGCATTCTGACCAATCAGAACGTGTCTGGAATCAGAGAGGCAGCTATATAGGACAGGGGTCAGAAGTCTGTCATTTTTCGCCCTGCCAAGGCAATCAATATGAAAGAAATTTAACTCCTTCCTGGCCAAACATTTAAAACACTTCCCTGTGAAAATATTTTAAAAAATATTTTTAAAAATAGAAAATAATATTCAGCAGCTCACTCATTTAAGCTGTGAAATCATTGTCTTTTTGCTTTGTGGCTGAGGATTATCTCAATGCAAGTTTGTCCTGGTTTACTTGTAAGTGTACCCAACTTACTCATGAGTAAGTACACCCATTTACTTGGGAGTAAGTTTACCCAGTTTACTCATGAGTATATTTTCCTGGTTTACTCAGAAGTATTTAAAAAGCAATTTTTTAAAAAAATAGAATAATATTCAGACACTCATTTAAGCTGTAAAAATACTGTTCTTTTGCTTTGTGGCTGGATATGATCTTAAAGCAAGTTTTACCTGGTTTAATCACAAGTAAGTTGACCTGGTTCACTCATGGCTAGGTTTACCCAGTTTACCCAGGAGAACGTTTTCCCAGTTGGCTCATGAATCTTTAAAAAGAAATTTTTTTAAAAACAGAATAATATTCAGAAGCTCACTCATTTAAGGTGTAAACATACTGGGGGTTTTTGCTTTGTGGCTAGAGGTGATTATGAAGCAAGGTTTACCCAGTTTACTCATGAGTAAGTTTACTAGGTTACTCATGAGTAATCAGCAACAGCAGCCAAGGACAGCTGCAGTGTGAGGGGAGAACATTGGGATGAAGAGAAGGGAGGTAAAAAAACCTCCCCCCCCCCAACTTTTCCCACTCTATATGAGTTCCTGACTTCTGAAATGTCCTATCATTAAGATCTCTGCTCAGATCTTGCAAATCAACAGCGCCTCATGTTAGGTCGTTCTCTCTTCCGGCTCCTCCCCAACCTTCCTAGCAATATTGTCTTTTCTGTTAAGTTCCGCTCAAGTCTTGCAAATGAACAACAGTGGCTTCCTTTACTGTGTAAAGCCATCTCATATTAGATCTTCTTTGTCTACTGCTCCACCCTGTTTTCCCAGTTCTGCTGTATGTCCATTATATGTGCATGATAGGATAGATTCAGGTTACTCATTTTTTTCTCAAGGGAGAGTTCAGACTTGATTTGATTGACTTTTCTGCCTTTCTGGCTATCTTTAGTATCTGTACCAACATCACATTTCAAATGAGCTGATTTTCATTCCTCTCTTTCTTTACTATTTTCCTTTCATATAGTATGCATGATTTTGACATTGGTTTCCAGTGACATTCTTTGCTAACTCCAACTTCCCTTTTTATTATTATTATTATTACAAAAAGTATTATTACAAAAAGCAAAGGGACATCTTTTGGAAAACATCCACACAACGTATCCATAGAGGTTTTGGTAGCTTTTCTTCCTCAGTTTGCCTAACTCAAAGAAAGGGATTAGATGTTGTCAACATTCAGGCTGCCCTTTGCCCTGTAAGCCTGGCATCCTTTTTCCTACTGGCAACAAGGGCATGATATTTTGCAACAATATCAGGCCATTTCCTGGCTTTTTGAATTGTGGGTACAGAAGCACAATATCCCACATTCATAAACTGGAAATTTCTTGAAGAATTGAATTTTACAGTACTACAACTTCTTTGGTTTACAAATAGGGATGAAGGAGGGTTTTTTTTTTTTTTTTTTTTTTTAAGAATTGAATTATGACAAATCCTGATATGCTTACCTCCATCCTTGTTCCCAATCTTATGTAACTAACTGCATTATTTTTCAAAACCAGGGATTATTGGAAGTTTACATCAGGCTGTTTTGAGGGCACAACCACTATCCCCAACACTAAAGGAAGACTCCTACATCTTGGTTTAGAGCAGAATTGCCTCAGCTAATGGCTTCCATGAATTATTACAATTTTCAGTCTATAATCGTGTCTCCAAATTGTCCAAATTGTTAAAAGGCAAGAAGCAGAAACTTCAAAAATTTAGAACTGAAACTTCAGTGAGTGACAGCTGAAATAGAGATGTTTCCCTTTTTTAAAAAAGTATACATATCTGCTATACATTTCTATGGCAGATATAACATGGAAATTTCCCATCTATCAGAACTGTACAGAGTTTCCATATACATGTGTGTGTTCCCTGAAAGTCTTCTTCATATATAAGATGTTCCGAATTGGTAAATGACTGAATTGGTGATACTGATTGTAAGTAACCTGTCTTTTAGAAATGTCTGGGTGATAAATTTGGAAACTGTCCATCATTTCATGTTTAATGTATGATATTCTGAATAATGGCTTTCTCCATATTTTTATAGGTTTCAGTAGCTGTCATTCAGAGCTACATCCCTTGCAAAACCTTTACTGCATGTGCTGACATTCTCAATTTATCCCCAGCTGAGCAGCTGCTTATTACTGACGATGCCCTCTGAATACACATCAAGTTAAGAATGTGATACTTATAAAAGTACTGGGTTTTGTTGTTGTTTATTTATTTATTCCTGTCAGACTTATAGCCTCTGTCACATTCTTCTTTTCAATTAGATAACATTTCACAAAGTCTAGACATGTCACTCTCAGGGTGCCTTTCTCTTGTCACTGTGGTGAAACATGAAGACACATTGGCTGTTACTTTTCAAGAGAACACATTCAACAAAAATCCCTCACAACATGTTCACCTTGTCATTTATTTTGGTATGTTTCTGGAGTCGTAGGCTGTTAAATTGTACTACAATAAGTGAACAAAGAGAAAAAAGAAAGAAGGCAGTGGCATATTATTTCAGTCTACATATACAGTCAAAGTAAACAGAATCAGAATACAGGAAGGGAGAAGGTAGATACCTGCTGCTACTGTCTACTGAGGAAGGGTGATCCTCTCACAGATTGACCTTTCTGAAGATGAAGGGAGAGATGCCGTTTGAGTTGTGGGAAATGTAAACATGTAAGAAGAAGGCAAAAAAGTCTACTTAGTGCAGCATTCTTTTCCCATGGCATCCCATCAGAAGCCTGTGGGAAGTCCACAAGTGAGGCATGAACACTGAAACTGATATTCAAAAACAGACTGTTCTGAAAACTAGAGGTAGTACATAGCCAACATTATGGCCCTATCCTCTATGAATTGGTCTTTTCTTTTTTTAAAGTTGTGATTGCATCCTAGGGTGGAGAATTTATGTTAGTAAATTCCATAATTTAACTGAAAGGGCTTCCCTTCATCAGTCCTGAATCCACCACCATTCAGCTCTCCATAGCATAACAGGCACAGGTCTCTTGTGTGGGTGACACATAACTCTTCCTTTCTCTCTCCTTTCCATCAAAATTCAAGGAAGCTGTTTCAGTTCTAGATCAGTGTCTGATGTCAGTAACGGACTGAATGAGGATGAACAAACTGAAACTTAATCTAGACAAGACAGAGGTGATCCTGGTAAGTTGAAAGGAAAATCAAGGAATATGGATTCAGCCAGTACTAGATGGGGTGACACTTCCTCTGAAAACACAGGCATATAGCTTTGGTGTGCTCCTGGATTTTTGTCCAAGACCGGATGCCCAGGTTTCAGTGGTAGCTAGGAGTGCCTTTGCAAACTAGTGCACAACCTGTACCCATACTTGGAGAGGTTTGACATGTCCACAATGACACATGTATTCATTACATCCTGGCTGGATTGCTGTAATACTAATGGGGCTGCCTATGGAAAGTTTCAGGAAACTTCAGTGGATCCAAAATGCAATAGCCAGATTGCTGACTGGGGCTGGTTACAGGGATCACATATCACCACCCCCACCCCCATTACAGCAGCTCCACTGGTTTCTGATTCGTTTCTGGGGACAATTCAAAGTGCTGATTATAACCTATAAAACTCTAAGTGGCTTGGGCCCAAGCTATCCCAAAACCATATCTCCCTTTATTATCCTGCCTGGTTGTTAAGATCATCAGGGGAGGCCTTCTTCTCAGTCCCACCACCCTCACAGGGGTGCTTGGTGGGGACACAAGAGAAGGCCTTCTCTGTCGCTGCTCCCAGACTCTAAAATTATGGAACCACAGGAATCCATGCTGGTGCCATCTTTGCTCTCTTTCTGCAAGTGCACAAAGACCTTTCTCTTCAGGCAGGCTTTTCCTTAGTGACTGGTTAACAATCTAGCTGCAGCATTTAGGACCCAATGAAATTTTTAATATGTTTCTAATGATGCAAGCCAAGTTGAGTCATTTTTTAGGAAAAGAGTTGGGTAAAAAATAAATTAAATAAATAAATGACCACATTGAGACATCTATTCAGCCAGCTCTCTGGCAATCAGCATGTACTATGTCAGAGTAGAGCCAGCCATGAAGCCCTGGAACCCTTTCAATCTGAAGAGTCCCTTTCATGTGAGCAATATAGTGGTGGTTAATGCAAATTTCTAAAGCTCATGAATATGATATATGAAAACATGTGCTATCCAGACACTGATAGGATGGATGAGGTGGGTTAGAAAAGAACATATGGTGATGGCAGAATGTGAGGATTGTGCAAATAGATGAGAAAGGAGCAGATGATTGACAGTATGACTAGAGGGCAACAAGGAACCTGGGGAAATAAGTGAGAGAGAAGGATAAAATAATTTGAGGATTCTTGTGCAAGACATAAGGTACAGAAAGCCTCACTCTTTCTCTTTGTATATATTTGTACTCAGTTTCACCATTTGTGAGATTCTGTCCTGTACTTCCTCAAAGAGACAGTCTGAGATAGAATGTGGTATAGCTTGCTTTAGGCTATCAAACTTTGCATTTTGCCGCAGGGTCTAAAATGGCCTCTGGATAAATTATAGCAACACCTGTGGGGATTTAAGTTGCCTTACAATTCAGCACATTGAGAGATATATGGTTCTTTATATTTTCTCCGGTGTTCTATAATTAGAGTTGAATGGAATGCTGAGAAAACAAATTCAGAATTGTCTATTTGTATTGCACTGTGGAGAATTGCAAAATCAGAATAAGCATATTTCAGAAGGTGTGCCAATATTTGCATTTCTTCATAAAATTTTATGAATTTTATGCAAATGCATTTTACAGAAGAATAATTCATGCTTTACAATCTTAAACTTGAAATTCATCACCAGAAGTTGCAGTCTGGAAGACTGAAAACTACTCAACGGATTAAAAAAAATAAATTGGAAAATATATGAATTACTTCAAATGTATCTGGCTTTTAAAAAAAAGAAAACTTGAGAATACAAACTGAGCTTAATTGGCATATCGTTTTTTATCTTACACTTCCTCTCCTGCCATTTGTAATTCTTTGTCTTATAAGTAATTCACACAGCCTGCTCCCATTTTCAGCTGATTGTTTTCCAAATTACATGGTAGGTGAGCTTTCTGTAGCAAATGTATAAACTATACAGTAGGAATAGGCACTTCTCACACTAGTTTATTCACTTCCATATGATTCATGTTTATGTTCATAGTCAAGGATGCCAATAAGAACTTCAGGGATCTTCATATATTCTATGTATTCAGGCCTCCATCTGAAAAGTATAGTCAGTGCTCATGTGTTTGTGATTCTGGGCTCGGGCTTCTACCTTTTGTTTACCTGTACCTATATCTCCAGTCCTGTTCCACCATGGTTCTGTAGGCTTTTCTATTCCTTCTGACTGACAGGGCCTCAAAGCATGGAAGAACATCATTCAGATGTCATGGAATGTCTGCCATTCTTGGAGGCAGAAAGCTACTTATGACAATCTGCTTCTAACATGGGCAGGAATCTTGCATGCATCATCTGAGATGTTACTTTTGATTTGTAGTGGGGTGGCAGGCTAAGAAAAATGTTAAAAATATTTAGGCCATTATTTATTTATTATTTATTTATTTATTTTTAGATTTCTACCCCGCCCCCCTAGACAACGTTTACTCGGGGCGGCTTACAAATGTCATCAAATATATAAAACATTAAAAACATTAAACAATAAAACAATTGAAACAATAATATAAAGTATTCAAGATGGGAATAATAAAAAATAAAAAAACTAAAATTTAAGAATTGACAGAAGGGAAGGCCTGCCTAAATAGCCAAGTTTTTAAATGGCTCTTAAAAACACCCAGCGAGGGTGCCAGGTGGATCTCTGTTGGGAGGCTGTTCCATAGTCGAGAGGCCACTGCCGAGAAGGCCCGGTTTCTTGTTCTTTCTTTCAGGACCTCTCTCGGCGTTAGGCCCCTCAGCCGTCCCTCCTGGCTATGCCGAATAATTCGGGTAGATCTAGGTGGGAGAAGGCGGTCCGCCAAATACCGAGGTCCCAAACCGTTTAGGGCTTTGTAAGTCATCATCAACACTTTGAAGTCGATGCGGAAGCGAATGGGCAGCCAATGCAATGCGGCCAGAGTGGGAGAGATATGTTGGTATTTTCTCACCCCACTGAGCAGTCTGGCAGCTGCATTCTGCACCATTTGAAGCTTCCACAACAATCTCAAAGGTAGCCCCACGTAGAGCGCATTACAGTGGTCTAATCTCGAGATTACGAGCGCATGGACAAGAGTGGTAAGGGCCCCTCCATCAAGGTAGGGCCGCAGCTGGGCGATCCACCACAGATGAAAATAGGCAGAACGGGCCACGGACTCCACCTGGTTTTCCATGGTAAGCGCCGGGTCCAGATGTATCCCCAAGCTGCGGACCCCACTCCGTGCGGTAAGAGTAACCCCCCCCAAAAGAGAGGGAGTCTCCCAGACTGCCGATGAAAGGGCCACCCAGCCTCAAGACCTCCGTCTTGTCCGGGTTCAGCCTCAATCCATTCAGCTGCATCCATTGCAGTACAGCCTCCAGACAGCGCCGAAGAGACAGAGCGGCATCCACTGAAGTAGGTGAAAAGGAGATGTAGAGCTGGGTGTCATCAGCGTACTGATGGCACGAAGCCCCACACCCCCTGATGACCCCACCCAACGGCCTCATATAGATGTTAAACAGCATTGGGGAGATGATCAACCCCTGTGGAACCCCACAATTGAGACTCCACGGGGCCAAAACATTCTCCCCAATCTGTACTCTCTGGGGGTGGTCCTCCAAGAAGGATCGCAGCCAGGCAAGTGCCAGGTCACCGATTCCCAGCTCGGAGAGCCTCCCCAGGAGGATACCGTGGTCGACGGTATCAAAGGCGGCTGAGATATCGAGGAGGACCAACAAGGACATATTGCCCCTGTCAGCCTCCCTCAACAGGTCATCCAACAGTGCGACCAGTGCTGTCTCTGTGCCATGGCGCGGCCTGAAGCCCGACTGAAATGGATCCAGAGCATTGGTTTCATCCAAAAGGGCTTGAAGCTGATCAGCCACCACCCTCTCCACCACTTTGCTGAGGAAGGAAACATTGGCAACGGGCCTATAATTGCCAATATCGTCCGCCGCCAAATTTGGTTTCTTCCTGATGGGCCTAATGAGTGTCTCCTTGAGGGCAAGGGGAACCTTGCCCTCCTGGAGAGACCCATTAATTATTGCTGTGGCCCATTCCGTTGTTATGGGCCTGGCTGCTTTGATTAGCCAGGCCGGGCAAGGGTCAAGGGAGGAGGTGGTGGCCCGACAGCGATCAAGCGCTTTGTCCACCAAATCTGGCGTCACAGGCTGAAAGCATTCAAGCGCAACCGGGCAAGGCGGAGCGCTGGACATCTCTGCTCCATCCACTGTATTCAAAAAAGGAGAGAGATCCCGGCGGGTGGCCTCCACTTTTGATTTTAAAAATGCTGCAAATTGGTCAGGTGAGATATTAGTGGGAGGCCCATCACCCAGACCAATTCCGGATAGATCGCGAACTATACAGAAAAGTTCCGCCTGCTGATTTGAAGCTTCGCTTATCCGGTCAGCAAAGTGTGATCGTCTGGCAGCCTTCACCTTAGCCAGGTAATGGTTAGTTGCGATCCTGACAGCTATCTTATTATAAACCGTCGGTTTATCTCTCCAAGTGCACTCTAGCCGTCTCCTATTTCGCTTCATAGCTCGTAGTTCCTGATTATACCAGGTCCCTGGCCGAGCTCTGCACCGGAGAGGGCGTTTAGGAGCGATCGTGTCTACAGCCCTAGTGGCGGTGGCAATCCAACCGTCAACCAGAGCTTCGACAGGGGCGCCAGACAGATCAGCTGGAATCCCTCTCATGGTATCCTGGAATCGCATTGGATCCAGTAACCTTCGAGGTCAGACCATTGAAATTGGTCCATGCTCCCTGCGGGGAGGGAGTGCCACTGAGAGGTTACATTTTATTAGGTGGTGATCTGACCATGACAAGGGAACTGACACCAGGTCAGTCACCATCAGACCACGCTCGCTCCACTCAGTGGAAAATACCAGGTCTAGCATATGACCGCCCACGTGTGTGGGACCGTTAACATGTTGGGACATGTCCAAGGAAGCCATGGTTTCCAAGAACTCAAGAGCTGGTCCGGAAGCCTCTGCCTCCGCATGGATATTGAAATCACCCAGGACTAAAAGCCTCGGGGACTCCAACAGTGCCGCAGAGACAAAGTCCACCAGCTCTGGTAGGGAAGTGGCTGAGTCGCGGAGAGCGCGGTAACCCAGCAAGATCCCAATACCGTCCCTGGTCCCAACAGACACATGGAGGGTCTCCAGACCCGGCTTTACCACCATAGAGCTCCTAGTAACCTCAATAGTGTTTTTATAAACAATGGCAACCCCCCCCGCCCCTCCAGTCTACCCTTGTCCTGGACTGCCTAACCAGGAGGACAGGCAAGGTTCAAGGGAACACCCCCTTCCCTGCCCATCCAAGTCTCGGTTATGCACGCCAGGTCTGCGTCCTCCTCCAGGATAAGATCTTGAATAAGCTGGGATTTGTTGGACACAGACCTGGCATTCAACAGCACCAGTTTTAGGGTGGAGGGCTGGCTGATCTGCCTACCCCGAGACTGGCAGTTGGTCATAGTCCCAGAACAGTGAACAGCCTTCAAACATCTGTTCACCGTTCTTCTAACACGAGTAGGGAGTATGCCACCGCCATATTTCCCTCTACCTGTAATCACTCGGATGTTCTGAGGACCCCCGCTGGGGGGGCAGACCTTCCACTCCATGTCAAGAAAGAAAAATAAAAAGTGCACAAAATTAATATAAATATAATACAATAATCAAAATAATAAACCAAAAATTAAATCATAATACATAATACACTTTAAATTAGTCAATCATAATATATAATACACTTTAAATTAAATTAAACAATAAAATAACAAAGCAAAATAAAACAAACAAAACTAAATTTAGTATAAATAAAATAAATAAAATAAAAGTGAAACAAATTATATCAAAGCCCAAAATCCCCCCCCCCCCACAGTTGGTTCTGTCCCCCTGCCCTTTAATTATAGATCTTATTTTCCTCCAGGAGGGTTTTAGAGATGAGTTCAGGTTTACTAGAGAGGCAGACAAGAACAGAACAAGGGTCCAGATTGTAAATAATGATGGAACTAACAGAGCTACCAGTAGGAATGGCGCTGACATTGCCATATCCCACCGCAGGAGAATAGAAGGGGAGTCCAGTCTGAACATGCCAGGGGAGAACACGCTGCCCGTCTTCTCCGGGTTCCATTAAATATATATTACAGTGTATAACCTCTTCAGCTGCACATTGTCATGTTTTCAATCCAGTAATTTACAAATAATGTCATAGTTTCCATAAAGCAAAGTGAATAACTTTTGCCCTCCCTCACGAAATGGCTTAATTTTGCCATCTTGGCAGCCGGTCTCAATTTGTGCAGCATAGTATTATAGATTAACAATATCACCGCATTTTCAGAAAGAACTGCACAATAATCAATAGACACAACTGGAAGTTGTCCCCCAACTAAAGTAAAAATGGGATGTTTCCTATCCTATAAAAATCCTCTAATGAGGGGAGAACACAAGCTTGCCTCCACTACATGATGAATGGCATAATCCATCAGCAAGTAATCCACAATTTTATTGGTTGTATGCCATGTGCCATCAAGTCACATCTCATTTAATTGACAGCCATACTCATTCTTCCAAGGGTTCTTTTGGTTTATACTGGTGTTGCTCATAAGCTTGACAATGTTTCCTATTTTTCATTTAGCAATAGGTTATATGTACCACTACTTAATATCTTGAGATTTGGAACTGTGTCTAGTCTATGACATAATATTTTTCCCATTGTAAGTGTGAATAAACTGAGGAACTGGGGGAAAAGGAACATAACATTCATTTACTGGAAATTTCAGTAATTCTTTGTGAGTGTCTGGTAAACTGACCAAGGTCAGTATCACCTATGAAGAAAAGGACAATCCACACCTTCAGTTAATCTCCTTTTAAAGAAGACTTCAAAGGGCACTTCCTATAAGTACCAAAATAGAGCTAACACTTCCACTTTAACTCTTGACTTCAAAAGCCGGCCCACTTCCTTCCTGGGAGTCATTCAAATTGCAGCTGTGGGAAATGAAAAGGGGGAGGAAGATATTTTGGTTTTTTGGGGGGCATAAAAAGGATTGATTACAGCAGGTGTAGAATAGCTCATTCGTTGGATAGAAGGGATTAGGAAAACAGCCTAGCCTACCTCTCAGAAGAAAGTGCTTTGCTTACCAGCTGTTCCTTGACACCTATAAAGGGCTTAGTCTTACTCAGAAGGAGCGGGCTGCATCCATTGCTGTCCTATGATGCTGTGCCAGGGAATGATGCATTTTGTGCATGTGCCAGATGCAAGCTACCAGTCTGCTAAGGTATGAGTATTAGGTGGTCTAGCTTAGCTTTTGTTGTTTTCTGGTGTGTTTCTCTTGAATAGCCTTAAGATTATTTCTGTATTTTGCTCCAGTGAAACCTGTTTGTAACTTTTTGAAATGTTTGCCTTTTGTCCTTTTAATTTTTTCTTCTCCTTTTGAGCAGCTGTCTGGATTTTTGTGTTTAGAAGGTTTGTTGTACTAAAACCAGGTTTTGCCTTGACCAAGCTACCAAGATTGTTGGAGTCTGTCTGTGGGTATGGAGCCAGCTCTATCCTTGCAAGGAGGACATCTTGTTTCTAAGTGCCTAGTCTTGTGAATTTCGTTTTGAACTCCCTGGAAGCACTTCTGAATCTGAGTGGATGATGGTGTGTGAGAGTGATATGGTTCCATGCAGGCGCCATACTCTCCTCTCCAACTAGATTTACTCTGGGCTCACCCACCTCAGAGCAATGTGTCTAAGTGATTATAGAGGGGGCCTTGACCGGAAACCATCATAGTAAGCAAAGTTCAAGAACCTTGGATTGGAGTAGAAGAAATGGGTTTAGCTATTGTTTTTCCTCTCCACAGTAGGCAGTTTAATATTCACTAGGTATCTCAGTTTTAAGTATTGCTAAAAATAATTAGGAGTAAATTCTCAAGACTCATCAGTTTCTCAGAGGGCAATGTTTTGAATAGATTTGTAGGCATTTGGGGATGAATGTCATCAGACTAAACTTTTTGACTTTATTGATTCCCCAGAGAGCATAGATATCTACCCAGAACAATAATGTTCCAATATCAAGAAACAAGCAATGATCCAGGAAAAGCAACCAACTATCATTTTTGATAGGACTGCATTTATCTAAATGACATCTAGCATATTCAGACTATTATTTCTTCTATAGACACTCAATAAAGGAAAAGGGAAGGGTATTTATACTACAACATTTGAGAGCATGGCAGTATCAATGAAAGCAATTTGCTTGTAAAAGGAATGTCTAACATATCATAAGAGACCCAAGTGCCTCTGCTTTGCAATAATGACACAAGTCAAATATACAAAGGGCTTTGAAAGATCTTTGCAATATTTTCATATGCACAGACAAACGGTTCCATCTATTATCTATTCTGCTTCTCAAACACTCCCTTATATGCCAGCATGATGTTATAGTGTGATCAAGAAATGAATCTTTCATTGGGCTTGTGTAGGTATGACTTGGCTTGGGAGAAGCTGTAGGTGTAACTTGGCTTGGGAGAAGTGTGGGACACAACCAGCAGGCAAAATTTTAAGGCAAAAGCTCCATTCACATGCTCTTATCTGAGATGATAGTGTTCTGTCCCTTCCTCATCCATCATTGCTTGACTCATGCACTGAACAAGTTGGGTTTAGAGAGCTTGGTGCAACATGAAGGCTTCCCACACAAACCACCACCTTGATTTTCCAAGGTTTTAGTTTTCACGCAGAGGCTCCACATTTACACAATGCTCTCTGCTTCAGATTCATCACTTGGCATGTGAGTCAAGTGACAATGGAGGGGGCGTGACATGAGTGTTTCCTTCTTCATGTGTTTCCTCGCCTCAGATCAGTAAGGATGTCCCCAATACCATTCCTAGAGGTTTTTTTTAATGTACTGCCATATCTTTTATTACCTGTTAATTACAACTTTTAGAAAACACAAAGTCTGCCCTAGAGGAAGAGCCTGCTTACCATCCTAACAGCACAGCAGGGATGGTTTGCATACTGTTGTAAATATGCAAGGTCTATGTCTTCATCAGGTTAGAAAGCCTAATTGGACCATAGGAGAGCCAGCTTTGTCAACTTTGAGCCATAAATCTCAGTGGGTGACCTTTGACCAGTCATTCAGTTTCAGTCTCCATCATAGTCTTGTCATAAGGAGGAGGCAGAAAGCCATGTACTTCACCTTGAGCTCACTGGAGGAAAGATGGGATGAAAACTTGGAACAAATAAACATCAGGAGAAAGGATGATGCAAATCATGCTGTTGCTTGCATCTTCCTCTACAAGGAATGCCTCCAGGAGTGAATCAGTTTATTTTCAGTCCTTGTTGCATTCACATATATTTGCCTATAAATCCATTCCACCCCATTTTCAAATTGTTGTGCACATTTAAAAAAAGTTTAAATTGACCAAAAAAAATCTCATTCAATTGTATGTCCTTAAATATGCGTTCCCGTAAGAAAACATGCTTTTAAAGTGCATTTGATATGTCTTTTATACTGACAGAAGAGTCAGGAACTGTGAAGCCTGGTTATAACTGAGTTCCACATACGTCTGGCAGATGCAGATTACTTCCATTCATATTGGAAATCACAAAAACTGAATTCTTTTGCAAATTGGGCTGCATTACACCTTACTCTGGGTGTCTGAACAAAAGATTGACCAGCTAGATGAGTGCTTGAGTGGGGCCCTGAAACAGGTTATTTGCTACTTCTCCATGTGTTTCTGCTGGTCTTGGAATAAGGGTAGCAGGCAAGTTTGCACCATGTCTTCTTTTTCTTACTTGTTGGTCCCACATTGCAATTTGTAGAATGGATAACCCCCTGGTCTTCATTTCTGAAACTCAATTTCAGAGCCAAAATGGTGCCATACAATATAAGAGAGGTTTCTTTCTAGGCTACTGGATGATTTAATGCAATGACACTGAGAGAGCCTCAAGGCAGAAGCAGTCCTTTCTATGAGCTAGATTTATCAAAGGAACTCAGATTTAATTTACCCAGAATATTCAGCTCTTTGCTGCCCTGGGTCATCAAAATGTCACAAACACATGTTATATAAAATAGCAATTATGTCAAATATATAGTCTAACTCAAATATGCTGCTTTTTCTGTTATGTATTGCAATGAACTGCTAGTCAACTAGCTTGTGGCACTTGCACACACAATCCTACATATCTTTAAAATAGATGCCTGTAGGGCAAACCCCTTGAAATTCTTTCAGAATTTACATATCTCATCCAGTGTAAGTCCCTGCTGATTGCATTAACAATTCTAGCAAGCATTTGTGTCAATGAATGCTTTTTTAATGCCACAAGTCATGTCTGAACATATTTAGGAGCAAATAATGAGGCAAAGATGCTTGCTCTTTTCAATATTCATCCAGTAGATTGTTAAAAACATGGAAATGACACTGGATGAGATTAAAAGTCTACTTAATGGGCGAACACTCATCATGTTACCAAATGTATGCTAATCTGCTTGGAAGCAACTTTCTTAGCTGCTATTTTCCTCAGCTCAGTGTACATACATAACGTTTTGGTTCCTCGAAGCAAATTCTACAACATTGAGATGCATTTCCTTCCACCATAGAAAATATAAATTTCAAAAATTTAAGACTGGTTACTGTAACTAATTAGTTTGCATAACACCATCAGTGGACCTCACAGAGAAATATAAGAAGAGAAAAAAAATTAAAGTCCAAAGATGCAGAAGGAGAAGCAAAGCAGGGATGGAAGATAATAGAGGAAAGCAAGAATTGGAACAGTCAAATGTTCCCGCATTTAAGATCTGTATCAATATTCAGTGGCTTGCATTGGTACAAGAAATAAATGTACAGGTACAAGAAATAAAGAGGTGAGACATCTTAGAATCTAAAGCTTAGTTCTAAGGACCAAAGATTTAAATCACCACTCCTCCAGCCTGCACTATTCTAGTGTACGGGGACTTTCCAAAATCACCCCCACTCACAACTCTGAGCAGATGAGATAAATCAGTTCCACAAGTTATCAATATTCTACTCAAACAGTGAGTCTGTATTTGCACTGGCCAAATTCCTACATTGTTAAACTGGAGGCTTTTTGAGACCCTCTTGTGCTCACTACCATTCACAAAGGGACATCACACAAAGGGAAATCCCAGAAGCTGATTTCTTTTTTTCATCAGTTAACCACTTCTCACACAGGTCTGTGTTTTTTTGGTTTTTTGTTTGTTTGTTTGTTTTGACAAGTGTGAATGGTTGTGAGCAAAAGAGGGTATCCCATAGACCATCCTGACTGCTGCCATTGGTGTTGTCAACATTCAGGCTGTCCTTTGCTATGTAAAGTTTGGCATCCTTTTTCCTGTTGGCAATACAGGCATGATATTGCACAGCAATATTAGATGATTTCCTGGCATTTTGAATCATGGATAGAGAAGCACAATAACCCATCATCATAAACTGGAGGTTTTTAAAGAATTGGTTGCTTTAATAAAACAAGTATGAAACAGGTACATTAGCATTATTACTACTTGTACTGGACCAGGTGCCAACCCAGAGTGTTTATACCATCTGCTAGTTGTAAGGGATGAAGTTGCATACTGTTGTACTCTTCTACATCTTAAGAAATCTAAAAAGCTTGAGCTTATACAAACCATGAGAATCTTGATCCCAGGTTCAGACACCTGGTTTTCCAGTACCCAATTTCCTTGCAAACTCCTGCTCATCATCATAATCTGATTTAGCTCCACAATTTGTACTAATTTCTGAATCTACACAAATGAAGATCTCTCATCTTTCTTCCGCATTTCTGAGTCGATTTCAGTTTCATCCATAATTATTAATTCTCTAATTATTGTTATTTATCCAAATTCTGTCAGTCATGCCCATCAATGTCATGCCCAACATCTCCGCAGCAAATTGCCATTAGTTTAGATATGCACCAAGTCACAGGACTCAAGGCACAATGCCAAGTATCTATGCTAGCTTTGTAATCTACAGCAATTTGCTTCCAAATCTTACACCTATTACATTATCCCCAACGTAAAAAATGTATAGGATTTTGTCCATTGATGCTTGTTGGTAATATTTCTTGAATGATACGTATGACTTAGAAATGCATTAGAAGGTATTCTGCAGTCAAGATGGTGAGTGTTATGGTCTTTTCATGCAAAGCAAATACTCCCCCTAGATATTCTAGTTCTGTTCAATAATAGCATAATTAGCTTCATGTAATTTCAGAAGGAGTGGAATAAAAATAAAGTGGGTTTATTAATGCTGCATTATTAATCCAACCTTCATTGAAGGTCGCACTGCAAACAGTATGTACTTTGCAAAGACGAACATTGGTAATTAAGATATCATCTCCATAGTTTTCAGTTGGCTTATGATTTTTTCATAAGTTTAATATTAGGAAAATGAATACAAGTCCAAAGACATGCCCCTTTCCCAGTCCATTCTTGGCCATCTGTATAGTGTCTGACACTCAGAAATAGGATGCATACCAGATATTATGGAAGAATGGGAAACCCATGCTAATTGGGAAATGTTCCCAAAATGATAGACTCTGATTAGAGATGGGGACGACTCACCATTCTGGTGAGTTGTCCCGCTTCGTGAGTCGTCCAAAGTTGATGACTCACAAAGCACAAAGTTGCCCCCATGAAGCGACGAATAACAAAGTTATTCGTCGATTTGTGGGGGGGTTATTGAAAAAACACCCCGCCTCACCCCCCCACTGCCACTGCCACCCCCCGCTTCCACCACCATCCCCCCGCTGCCACCCCATCACCACGCCCTTAAGGCAGGCTAAGGGAATCCAGGCTGCCCTTTGCAAAGATGGCAGCTGCAGCTTCCCTACCCTAAATGAAGCCACAGCCGCCATCTTTGCAAAGGGCAGCCAGTCTCCCTTTTTACACGTTGTGGCTGTGGAGGACAGATGGAGACCTCGGCGGCAGCGGTGGCGGCGATTATGGTAAGGGGGTGTTGGTGGGGGTGGGGGGCTAAGATAGGGAGAGGAAGGGGTGGGGGTAGACTGTAGGGGTTGGTGGCTGTGGGGGTGGGTGGCTGCCTATCGGCCTCCAATCAGCTGATCGGTGGCTGGTAGGCAGAATGGTTTTTTTAAAAAAGAAAAATTACTAAGGACGAATAAAAACGGGAAAATATTTGTCAATCCGTATTCATCTTAAAATTTGACGAATACGGATCAACGAATATTTAATAAATTGGGTATTTTCGTCAAAAAAACCAATCCGTTTTTATATTCGTCCCCATCTCTAACTCTGATACAATGCTAAGGCAGTGAGAGTGATTCTTTGAGCCTGCAGATATTTTAAGACTAAGAAGTCTTAGCTAGCATGGGCATTGGTGTGGGGATGTGAGAATTATAGTCCAGAGTATCTAATGGGCCACAGGTTCCTCATCTTTTGTGTATGAAAAGTACAATTGTGAAATTGCTATTTAAGCAACATTGCTTGTCACCCACTCCATTAAAAACAGAGATATGAATAATGTGTTCTGCTTATATGATAATTTCTATTTTATTCAAATGACCTATTTAGTCTTATTTTGTCATTATGTGATAAGATTATTTTCATAGCACATATTAGGAAGATGTGTTCAACCTGGAAACAAAACTAGTATTATGACTTGACATTCTAATTTAAATGTTTTCCATGAGGTAACAAAGGGAAGGCAACGATGGATTAGTCCATTATGAGCATTAAATGTTTGAATGGCTGAAAATAAAAGTCAATATTTTCTGAAGATAAAGCAGTGAGTCACCATCAGTCCTATACTATGGAAAATTAAATATGCCAATGGATTCTCTCTCTATTTTTTCAGTTACAGAAAAATGTTTAGCATTGGAGGAAGGAGGGGTACTAAATCCAGCAAGTGAAAAAGACAAGATGTTTGAGAGCCAACACCATTCCAAAATGGGGTTATGTTGAATCCAGAACTTTTGTTAAGATTCCTTTAGTCACACTCTTGGTCTCTGTGTTCTATGTAAAGACATCCAAATTGGATGGTTGTATAAGCAGAATGATGTTCCTGCCACTTTCCTATGGACCGATCCCACAACACAGGAAGTGATTAGGACTCCATGGGTGCAATTTCACCTGTGTCACTGGTCCAGATGGTCAGGGCTCTGTTACAATATGCTCAAAAGAGAGGCTCCCTCCTTCAAACCAGAAACACATGTAACAGATTGGAATAACAGTGTGGAGACTCTCTTTTGCTTGTTATTTGTGCTGTCCCACTCTCAGAATTCTGCCTGGATTGTGGAAGTGGGTATCCTTGAAATATGGAAGTCCCATCCCTATTTCTCATATCTGACTTTAGCTTTCCAAACTTGACTACCAGGAATTCAGGTCTGGGGAAGTGGTAACCACACTAGTAGCATGGAAAATGGGCTTTCATTAACTGGCTGTTCCATTTGGTTATGCATCTCTGTTAGAATCCTGAGCAAAAAGGAAAAAAAAGAGGCGCTCTCAGCATCAGGGAATCCTAGTGGCAGAGCACATACTTTGCATGAAAAGGTCTGCTGGTATCTAAAATGAGTGTGACTTCTGCCTGAGACTCCAGATTGTTGCTATCCATCAATGAATGTAATACAGAGCAAGATGGAGTATTGTGCTATTTTGTATAGAGCACCTTGCTACATTCTGTATCTTGATTTTTAGATGTGGGAAGCGGGAGAAAAAGCTCACCTTATTCCACCACCAAATGCAAGAAAGGGAAAAGAATATCAGTGCTCCATAGTCCTCTGAAGGAAATCACATATGAAATGATCTGTAAGCATAACTTTTGACCCACCAAGCCAGCTCAATCCTGCTGTCATACATAGTGTCCTGCCAAGGAGATCATAATCCTCCTTCCTCTATACTTGTTATTGCACTCCTATTCATGTAACAAAGAACTGAGCCTTTTGTGGTTTACCACTTGAATGTATCAGCTTGGCAGTCATACACTGTGTAGGAATCGACTGGAATGAACATTCTACACTTTGCCACCCGGTTTCCCTCAAAATGCGATGTGTAATGTATGATTCTCCTCTATCCCCTAGCTCCATCCAACCTCTTTATGAGCCTTTGACAATTTCTCACCCAGTCAGCCAGTCACTGTCTACCAGATGTGTTATCTATTCCAATATACTTCTGTCTACTTGAATAACAGAAACCATATTTCTGTTATTACAGAATAATCCTGTTGAAGGGACCAGTTCAAACATTTAACTGTTCAAAGGGAAACAACTTGAATACATTTCTGCATGGATCCATAAGCCTGAACTGGCTCTCCTAAGTTGCTTGAAACAGCTTTTACTGGGGGCAGTGGGGAAGAGGACAGTAATAGCAATAAAGCTCAGAAATGATGATGGAGATCCAATCTCCATTAACACCAATTTGAGTGGAATTATCTCATGCTGTACTTAAACACAGCTCCTTGTACCAAATTAGAGAGTGAAAAACAATTACTGAAAAAAATATTAACCTTTGAAAGTACAGTAATATTTGGAAGCTTAGTAAATTTGGGCACATCATTTTCACAATTTAAAACAATGATTATTTTTATTTTTATATATATGTAAATAACTACTATATGTTAGTAGTCATTTGCATATATATAAAATAAAAATAATCATTGTTTTAAATATATACTTTGTTTTAAATATATTTAAATATATATGCAAATGACTACTACATATGTTGGATTTCGAAGGGGCAGAGGAACTAGAGACCAAATTGCTAACATGCGCTGGATTATGGAGAAAGCCAGAGAGTTCCAGAAAAACATCTACTTCTGCTTCATTGACTACGCAAAAGCCTTTGACTGTGTGGACCACAACAAACTATGGCAAGTTCTTAAAGAAATGGGAGTGCCTGACCACCTTATCTATCTCCTGAGAAATCTCTATGTGGGACAGGAAGCAACAGTTAGAACTGGATATGGAACAACTGATTGGTTCAAAATTGGGAAAGGAGTACGACAAGGCTGTATATTGTCTCCCTGCTTATTTAACTTATATGCAGAATACATCATGCGAAAGGCAGGACTGGATGAATCCCAAGCCGGAATTAAGATTGCCGGAAGAAATATCAACAACCTCAGATATGCAGATGATACTACTCTGATGGCAGAAAGTGAGGAGGAATTAAAGAACCTCTTAATGAGGGTGAAAGAGGAGAGCGCAAAAAATGGTCTGAAGCTCAACATCAAAAAAATGAAGATCATGGCCACTGGTCCCATCACCTCCTGGCAAATAGAAGGGGAAGATATGGAGGCAGTGACAGATTTTACTTTCTTGGGCTCCATGATCACTGCAGATGGTGACAGCAGCCACAAAATTAAAAGACACCTGCTTCTTGGGAGGAAAGCCATGACAAACCTAGACAGCATCTTAAAAAGCAGAGACATCACCTTGCCGACAAAGGTCCACATACTCAAAGCTATGTTTTTTCCAGTAGCGATGTATGGAAGTGAGAGCTGGACCATCAAGAAGGCTGACCGCCGAAGAATTGATGCTTTTGAATTGTGGTGCTGGAGGAGGCTCTTGAGAGTCCCCTGGACTACAAAGAGAACAAACCTATCCATTTTGAAGGAAATCAACCCTGAGTGCTCACTGGAAGGACAGATCCTGAAGCTGAGGCTCTAGTACTTTGGCCATCACATGAGAAGAGAAGACTCCTTGGAAAAGACCCTGATGTTGGGAAAGTGTGAGGGCAAGAGGAGAAGGGGACGACAGAGGACGAGATGGTTGGACAGTGTCATCGAAGCTACCAACATGAATTTGACCAAACTCGAGGAGGCAGTGGAAGACAGGAGGGCCTGGCGTGCTCTGGTCCATGGGGTCATGAAGAGTCAGACACGACTTAATGACTAAACAACAACTACATATATCGATTCAACAGCTGCTTCTGGCAAATTGTAGAAAGCCTATATCAGTGTTTATAGTAGGAATGTGATCCAGGTTTGAAGACAGTTGTCCAAACAAGGTGGGACAGAGACATCTGTGAATCAGCTACAGTTTGAGAAGTCCCCTGTTATCCTTGGGTTGATTCACTTACCCTGACAAATCACTGTAGTGTTTTGGAGATACAGATTCTCAAATCTGTACTTGGTGCCAATTGTCACAGCAAAAGAAGCAAAAAGAGTTTGGCAACTGAACCCCCAATGAAAGCCAAAACCTCCCCTGGAAATTCCAGTCATTGAGCCCCTGGGGAAGGTTTCAATCAACCTTACTGAATTGTACATACTCTTGTCCACACCACCAAGCAGCCATTTCACATCTGGACAGGGTAAAGGAAGGTGTGACATCACTTACTAAATTGGTTGGATTCTAGAATTTTCACTTAATTCACTTAATGCATGTGAATTGTGTGGCCAGGAGGTCATATTCAACACTACCGCTTCTGCTCTTTACATGCTGATTATACCTGTATGAACAGAGATTGTGCACAACGCATTCATTTAGACACATAGAGACTAATTATTCAGATGTCCATGCCTGCATTTTGTGAGCAAAATCACACAAATGCATGGAAGTTGGGGAGGGGCACATCTAGCATTCATTTGATCTCACCTTGATTCTTTTATTGCAACTCAGAATTAGCACCTAAATAGAACTCAAGCATATTGTCTATATTAAATTGATCTGTCTATCCATCCATCCATCCATCCATCCATCCATCCATCCATCCCATCCATCCATCCATCCATCCATCCATCCATCCATCCATCCATCCATCTGTCTCTCTACCTACTTGGGATTCATAGATCCCATTGAATGTGGTGTGATATGGTTCCAAAGAATTACATGACAGATTGTCCTGAATCTTACATCCAAGAAAGAGCTTGCACAGGGAGCTCTAACTATTCTTGTGCATTTTTCATTTGTGTGTCTTTCACAGCCCTAATTACAGACACGTAACACCAAGATTTCATGGAAAAGTCCCTTCAGTTGTAAAATGTGGGGGACAGCTTGTGGGAGACACCACACCCCAAAACATTTGTGGGGTGAGATTCCTGCCCTGCTCGGATCATGATTGCCAGGGCAAAATGTTTCCCCAAAAGAACATAGAGAATTTCCTTGCAGAACATTCTGTGTACAAAACAACCTTGTCTAAACAGATTGGTCTGGGTAGACCAATCTCTAATGTTTGTTCTTTTTTATGTATAGTTGTAGCATTAGCTATTTTGATTTCACCAAAGTAGCATATAGATGATGTAAATAAAATGAACATGAATTCATAGTCTCATATTTTACCCAATTAAATGACACATTTTCAAGTTATGGACAAACATTCCTTCGAAGTTTTTAAATTTTACTGCAACAATGTTTATGCAAGGTACAAGACTTTTTTAAAAAAAAATCTGTTCATGCACTGATCATTATTTGCATTCCAGAAATCGATAAACAAGCATTAATCAGTAAGAATGTGTAAAAATCAATTAATTAAACAATCCATGCATAGAAGCCCACAGATGAAAATCTAAAATATTGCCAATGCAGTCAGCTATGTACCCAGTAATGCTTCTTGAGATAAGCATAGTTATTTTACATGCTGTACATTTGCCAAAAGAAGAGCAAAGTTAGCTTGCTGTTAGGGTAAATCAGAGGACTATGATTTGTAATTACTCTTGTACATTCTGATTAGCAAGGAGTATGACACTTCATTGTTTTAACACCTGCAATAAAGCAGAGTACATACAAGCTTTTCAAAATGCATTTGGAAAAAAATTAATTAGAGAAACAAGTATGACATTGATTGAATAGCTTGTGTGCACTACCTGGTTTTTAAACTACCAGAACTATACAGCTACTTGTTTAAACAATACTTTCAATTTTGCAGAAAATTCAGGTATAGTAGTAATCTCAAACAAAAATAAAGCATAGCCATTCTGCACAATAACTAGGAAAATAAATTTCCTAAGCAATATTACTACCCGGAGTCTCAGAGAAAAACTGCAAGCCAAGTTAGATGACTGAGATATTGGTTAAAAAGAGACTTTTGAACATGGACTCAGAAGACTGACTCTAATCCATTTAATTCAGATGAAGCATTTAATTTTTAATTCATGGCAGTAGCCAATGGAGGGGCTTCTTCTACAGATGTTGCAGGAAAGTCTCTGAAATCTTGTATTTCTTCTTCTTCTTTCCTTTCTTTTTAGTAAGTCTTTAATTTACCTAAGTCTCCAGCTTTTGCAAATAGTTTTGTGTGTTGTGTGTGCCGTTAAGTTCAACTGACTTATAGTGACCCTAACAGGGCTTCCAGAGTAAGTGAGATATTTAAGGAGTGGTTTTACCAGTTCTACTCCTCCAGTGAGTTTCCATGGCCAAGTGGGAATTCAAACTTTGTTCTCCAGAGTCCTAGTCTATCACTCTATCCAATACACGACACTGGGAATCAAAACATATCTCACTCTTTCTTTAGTTTTAAAGGATTTTTTTTTCAAAGAAATGTCACTGTTTGTCTGAGCCAAAGTTCTTCAGAAAATATTACCCTCATTCTCTATTGGCTTGATTGATCCAGAAATTGGCTATATTATATGATTTTGTTAGATCTACTAGTTGATTGTGGATAAAAGCTCAGGAGAAAGAAAAATAACTCCCACTAGAGGCTTTGCACTATTGCAGTCCTTCACCTGCCATTACTCTTTGTACATCTGTTCATGCTGCTGTAAAAACAAGATCCGAAACCATAGCAATAAAAATAAATTGAGATAACTATAAATACACATATTTATATAAATAATTATTTGAGGCAACATTATTGCTTTTAGTAAACCTTCTTTCTCCAATAAATTACATCTTTCTTCCAGAAAGTTGAAACAGGCGAACATTCAGCAAAGTCTTTCTGCCCCTTTCTTTTAGAAATAGCACATATATGCAATAGGGGGACGTGGTGGCACTGCGGGTTAAACCGCAGAAGTCTTTGTGCTGCAGGGTTGGAAGACCAGCAGTCATAAGATCGAATTCACGCAACGGAGTGAGCTCCCGTCGCTTGTCCCAGCTCCTGCCAACCTAGCAGTTCGAAAGCATGTAAAAATGCGAGTAGATAAATAGGTACCACCACAGTGGGAAGGTAACGGCGTTCCGTGTCTAGTCGCGCTGGCCACGTGACCACGGAAACTGTTTACGGACAAACGCTGGCTCTATGGCTTGGAAACGGGGATGAGCACCGCCCCCTAGAGTCAGGCATAACTGGACAATTGTCAAGGGGAACCTTTACCTTTACCATATATGCAATAGGGAGCACATTTTGCCTATAATGTAAGTGCTTCTTGTACTCAGGAAAAAGTAAAGCTGCTCACTGCTTCCACTTATGTCTGGTGAATGCAGAAACAGTGGAGTAACTGACAAACACATGGCATTTGTGTTGTGTGTGTGTGTGAGAGAGAGAGAGTAAACTAAATCACTCTGAGAATCTTGGAATACTTGTCTTTTGCATGTGCTGTATCATGGCAACTTAGGAACTGCCGCTCTGTCCCTGTGTATTTTGAGAATTCAATTGTTAAAAACCGTCTGGTTTATGAATGTGGGATATGGTGCTTCTTTATCCATGATTCAAAAAGCCAGGAAAAGGCCTGATATTGCTGTGGAACATCATGCCAGCAGGGGGAAAAAAAGGATGCTACATTTTACATAGTAAAGGGCAGCCTGAATGTTGGCAACACCAATGGCAGCAGTCAAGATGGTCTACAGGATACACTCTTGTGCTCAAGGCCATTCACACTTGTTAAAAAACAGCTCTAGAGTTAGCTTCTGGGATTTTCTCTTGCTTTGTGTCACTTTGTGAATTGTAGTGAGCATAAAAAGGTATTTAAAAACCTCCAGTTTAAGAATGTGGGAATGCCACCATTTTGCTCTATGTCTCATTCACCCTAATGATCAGGCCAAGGAGTTGGTTGTTGTTGTTGTTGTTGTTGTTTATTACATAAAAATTAGAGAGTAGTTGAGGAAATGCAAATACAGTTTCAAGCTATTGCGTTGTGATTTCATTCTTTGGGGGACATGCTGGATCTCCATTGTCATTGTCTAGAATCTAGATGCTAGCCATTAGAGGTGTGCATGTGTGTGGTTCGGACTCCAGAATTCTCCAGGTAGCATGACCACTGTGTGTATGAACAATGAGTGTATCATCTCTCTAATGTCTATCATTGGAAATTATCCCATTCACTAAAAAGGGAGGCATATGAGTAATGAGTAATACAAAATATTGATGATCATTTCTAATACAGGGGAAATAAAAATTGCATACAAAAGCTAAGATTCATTTTTCAGGATCTGAAATTATTAGAAACATCAAGAAATCTGGAATATATATAAACATTCAAATTGCAAAAACATGAAGATCTGAGATTCTCCTCAACTCTTCCTCCAAGGAGATTAATACAGGGTTGATGGGATTACCTGACTTTATCCTTACAAAGCCCTTGGAGACATTACCATCCAATCAAACTCATGGCCAGTTGGATATTTGAATTTCCAAACAATTTTCTGGTTCTAAATCCATTGCAGCACTCTCTTCATCCCATTGCCCTTTTATTTTTTATCTTTGCTGAAGTCCTTAATTTGGCATGGAGAGTTCTACACTCAAACTTTCTTTCTTTCTAGTAGAATATTAAAAGTAAAGCAACACCATTCTTTTATCCCTTTTGTGGAGCAGTACATTTTTCTTGTTGCTGTTATTAGAGGTACAGGATAGTTGTACCTCTGATCTTGTGCGGCAAAGCAAATCAACATTCTACAAGGCAATTCTAAAAATGGAGGCAGACCAAACAAAATATTATAACTTTGAAACTGGGCTTTGGAACTAACCCAAGTTTGGTAAAGTTTTAGCAGACAATCTGCTCTTGTTCTGTGACAAACTTGGTGAGGTTTGGGCATTGGGCTTTTGAGTTGTGATTTTTTTTAAATGTACAACTGATTACCTCCCTGCCCCTGTGCAGAGACGAGCAAACATAAGCTCCAGGGCACACTAAATTCATCAAAAAAGCCAAGGGTTTTTAATTTGCTTTTACTTTTAAAATATTACTAATTCCACCTGCTTTTCTATATTGTGAACAAATCCATCCTGTGGTTGTGGAAATATTCAGGAGTTAAGATGTCTCTTTTCTACAATTCAAACTGTAATGCTCAGTAAAAGCTATCAAAAAACAAAGACTTCTTGAGAATTCGTATGCCCACCCCTCCATTAAAAGTTGTGAACTTGCCTCGTCTGTAGCTAAAATGTGTTCTGGTGGAAATGCTCCTCATGGAAAGGTTAGTGGGAAAGCAGTAAAGTCCAGTGGCAGCCCTGAGCTTGCTGATTAACTGGAGGAGGCAGTGGCAAGAGTGAGCCATGAAGGAGACAGAGAAGGCCAGCACTGGGTCTCAGAGGTGCCACTGTCCTGACAGCAGCTGCAACAGCTCAATGTGGTCACCCACCACTTTGACCTGCTGCTTGCACTGTGTTCAGAGTGCACCCTGCTTCAATACCCTGGCTGAGAAAAAGAGCTTCCAGGACTGCCTGTTCCACACCCCTAGTTGCTATTTTTTTAAATTGATGGTTATTTCATATAGTGCTTACGTGGAGCCCGTGCTAGGGCCCTCATTACTGCCATTGTGGGAATGTGCAGTTTGACTAATCCAAGAGGATGGTGAAGTAATGGGAAGGAGGGGTATTTGTCAGGGGAAAAAAATTAAACAAACGCAATTGGAAAGAAGATGATGAAGTTTCCAGAGGTGGCTTATCCTCTGTCAGTCATTCAGACAGGTTGCATGCACGTGGTTGGAGGGAACTGTGTGCTCTCATGCAAGCTCTTTCTGACTCAGATTTCTGCCTGAGTTCCCTCAGCAACAACCAAGGGCAACAATCCCTGTACACTGAGCAGGAATGAAGTTCAGAGACCCTCCTTTTTTCAGAGGACAATCCTAGAATCTCCCAGCAAGCTTTCAGGTATGTGAGCTGTAATCTAAAAATGGAATGTTTCTAAGCTCTGACAAAGGTCAGGAGCAGTCCTCACAGAACTCGAGGATGTGTGTGCTTTCCTCTCTGGAAAGGTGCATCAGTGCTAGCTGCTGAGGAAAAGTTTTAAAAACAGCCATAACAATTGCTTTGCATTTGGGTGAAAAGTGGTTAACTGATGAAAAAGGGAGTCAGGTTCTGGGATTTTCGCTTGCTTGGTGTCTGTTTGTGAATGGTAATGAGCACAAGTGGAGATCCTGCAAATCATCTTGACTGCTGACATTGCTGTTCAGATATGAGATATTCGTATTTGTCTCATGGGTGAGACAAATACAAATATCATCACCACAGGTGGCCTTTGGACCCACCCACCCCAAAACTGGTTGGTCCACTTACTGCTTGTGGTGTGGTGCGCGCCACGCCAATCACAGAAGTAGCCTAACCAGCACCTCCCCGCCTCCCTGTGCTGCTGACCACTCCAGCGAGAAGGTGAGATGACTAGTCTCCCCACTCAGCTGCTGAGTGGTCAGCAGTGCAGGCAGGTGCAGTTGGGCTACTTGTGCAATTGGTGTGGTCAAGAATGCCCTCTTGTGGGAAGAATAAAATGTTTCTGTGGTGGCCTTTCCTTCCATACAAGGATGAGACAAATGAGGAATCAACACACAATAAGAACTTTAGACACAGTATTGAACATTTATAATAGAGGGGAACAAACAGGATATTTGCAAGGTCAGAAAAACTTCACTGATGACAATCATGATGAGGTGATGGTGACAATGATGCACTATTTGAGACTTCTTGGAAAAGGCTATAAATGAGTTTCCAGGAGGGGTGTGAGGAATTACAAAAGCAGGTGCAGAAAAAAACTACTGCTGTAAAAGCTTCCTAACACATTTCAGAGCCCATCTGTGCATAAACATTACAATTTAAGGTAGTTTACAGCAATCCATTCATTATGCTAATAGCTACAGCTGACCCACATTACCTTATAGCTGCCTCAAATGTCAACCTGAAGCTGTTTCCTGATCTTTTAAAAATGCATACCAAACAGCCTCAGGGGAGCTTACAGAAAGCTGACTTGAAGGCAGACACTGTGCCTATATTAGCTGCAGAAATTGGTCATTAGGCAATGCTTTCAGAGGTTGCAAAAGCATAGCAAAAATCCAGAATATCAAATTATGGATTATTTATGTCATTTACTTTTGCTGTTTATACACAAATGGAGTTTGGGTTTTTTCTTTTCTTTTGTTTGCTCTCAGGAACTCCTTCTTTAAAAAAATATCGTCATTATATTTTTCAAAATGGCTGGCCAAAGATATTTTTATTGCCTGAGGGAAAGTAGCAAAAGCCATTTCTTCCCCGTTCACATCCAGCTACATCACATTGAAGGCAAGATAAATTATTTTGTCACCTGAGACATAAAAATTCCCACAATACAGAATATTAATACATTGGACAACAGATCATTGTTCTTTCATGATAGTCAGAATCATCTGCCTGAGGTAACAACTTCATTTTATCTAAAAGTAAGACCAGCCCTGGCCTCCAGGTCTAGTGAGGATCTAATTCTGAGAATCAGTGGCTTCTCTGTTTTCATGGGTGATTGGATACTTGATCCTACATCTCTGAAAGTTGGATCTAATACTCTAGTGGGCATGGGCATGAACCAGGAAAATAGTTGTGGTTTGTGATTCATTACTGTTTATGAACCAAGAACTTTCAAAGGAAATGCTGGAGCCGCTGATGAGCCGAGGCTTCAGGCAGCGTGGCTAGCTCTTTGCCTCCCATCCTCGGATAGCGCGAGAACTTGTAGGTCTCTCGAGAATCTTGAGAGCGAGGGGGGAATGCCAGGTTATTTAATGGGCGTTTCCCCCTCTAGCCGCCCTCTTCTTTTTCGGGCACTGAGAAAGAAAGAGCTCCGCTGCTGGCTGCGAATTTGAACAGCATTATCGACGACTCGAGTGTTACTGAAGGAAGGGAGGGTAGCATCGGCTCCCTCCCAGGGTTCTGATTTCAACTTATTCTTATTATAAGCATTTCGATAAGTTGTTTTGTTAAAGCATAGGATTTTGTAAATTAAGAAGTGGAAAGGGGGGTGACTGCGGCAGCGCGGCTTGCGCCAGCCACGCTTAGGCGCAAAGGGGGTTTGAATTAAAAAGAAAAGAAAAGAAAGAAATATAAAAGATAATATATTAAAGAACAATATAATTAGTAATTTTAAACCAAATTGGTTTATAAGGTTGCAGGCTCAGGTCCCGGATCGGTTGGCTGGGACAGGGGTTAACTGGTATGGGCCCCCATTGTTCTGGAGTAAGTTTAGGTGGGAACAGGTGGCACGATTCCTGAGCCTTATCATTGTGATTGAACGCTTACCCCTCCCCCCCTCTGCCGCTTCTCTTTATTATATCTCGGCCCACAAAGTAACTCGCGGACTGAAGGGACGACTAGGCCTATTGCATAAGCCAAAAAAAAGGGGGGGGGGGGAAGAAGAAGAAGAAAATAATAAAATAAAATAAGATAGTGGAAGAAATTAGAATTAGACTAATTAATAAATTAAATACAAAAAATTTAATAATAACAAAAAAGAGAGAGGGAGAAGGGAATCAATACATAGCTAATAGATTAAATAGGTTAATTAATTCTATTTATTAACGATCATAAATTAATTTGTTATTTATATTAATTAATTGAATCAGCAAGTACTGTCATCCAACTTAATTAATTCATTGAATAAATTTAAAAAAGCTGTTTGATTAATTTTAATTTAATAATTAATCTCAATAAGGACAGCAATTGATTAGGATAATCAAGTGATCAGAGAATGAATTGACTAGGAACACGAGCAAAAAGTGTTTCACAATTGGTGCATAGACAGGCCCCTTCCTATTTTGGTACAAGTGGTGTGTTGTGCAGCCTAGAAGCCGCTAATTAAAGAACCCAGGTCATAGCGAGTGACCATAATTAGGAGATAGTGATAGTTACACACCTAGGTAACACTAACCTCGGAACACAGGTGTTTAACCTGTACTGGGAAGAATTTGACTGTATTAGCAACTGTATTGCTGAGGCAATCGATAACACTTAACCAATAGGAAACCTCGGTTCATAATGGCATCGAGGAAAGGCAAGGGCAACAAGAAGGGGGAAAAACCGGCCAAGAAAAGGCCAGTTCCTCAGGTGTCTCCTTCCCAATCCTCTTCCGATGAGGAATCCTGGTTGGTATGGCAAGAGCTTCAAGAAAAAATCTCGGCTTTAGAGGCTGAACGGCTGGCGAGACAAGCTCCCCAGCCAAGTGAGATTCAGCCACGTAGGTCAGCTAGGGATGCCAAGAGCCACCGTAGGGCTAAGCTCAAGGCAATGGTGCAGGATCTAATGGCTAGGTTTGCTGTTCTTGAGGCAGAGCAGCTCCCTGAAGTGACCACCAGATGCGACGCACATGGGGCCTCCTCAACACCAAGGTCACGGTGTGCTGAGAAAGACAGAAGGGTGTCAACTCCGGTAACGACCGAAATAGAGACTGTGTGCCAGGAAGGGCAGGATGAAATAGAGGAAGTTAGGTCTGACAGACCATACACTGGGGACAGACCAAGTACGGCCACAACTTCATCAGGTGAGTTGGCTGCTGCACCGGGCACTTACACACCAATCCCCGCATGGCCTTGGGCCGGCGGAGGTCAATTTAATCACGCACTGTATGCACCCTACAGCTCACAGAGTGCAAGGCTTCCCAACACCACATGGCCATGCTCCAGTCCACAATTCAGCAGCTGGGGCACACCATATCCTTCCTTCACTTTGCCAGCCCAACCTAGCAACATGGCTAGTGTAGGGGTCTGGCCTTACCCATCTGTCCCTGACATGGGTTACAACACCATCCCATTGCGTGTGTTGCCGTATGGGGATTATTCCATGCCTTTGGGCGATCACCTCACCCTGGCAACGCAGGAGAAGATATGGAAAGGAGAATATGTAGATGTATTCGAATTATTAAACAGAAATGTAGATAAGAAGGACCTGGACAAGGAAGATGACAAAGAGAAAGAAAGGTGTAGAAGGAAGAAACCCGACATGACATGGGCTAATTGGCTCCCCGGGTTCATGATTTATGCGGGGGTGATAGTTAAAGCGCAGCCGTGGAGAGCGCAATCCCTCCTCCAGTATTTAGACATAATTTACAGGGCCTACGTTGACTTTGCGGGGCAGGTGTGGCTTCATTATGATGAATCGTTCCGTATGCGGAATGCGATTCACCCAAATATGCGTTGGAACGAGCCCCTGCCAGGTCTGTGGCTTCAGCACATGACCCCCGCTATTGGTGACAGATTCGACAGCGGCCATTTAAACAGGAAGGTCACCCTTAGTCAGAATCCCCACCCTGGAGCGGGGCAGGCAGTTCAACCCCACCTGTTTTGTTGGGAGTACAACTCCAAGGGCACCTGTACAAAAAGACCGTACTGCTTCAGGCATGAATGTACCACCTGAGGAGGCCAGCACCCAAACTCATCATGTTTTAGAGTTAGCGCCCAGAGCCAGAACAAGGGCACAGCAGGCGGTAAAAAGCCCAACAGCGGCGGGGGTAATCCTGGAAAAGGGACCCAGCCCAATTAAAGTTGAGGTTTTGGAAGCCTGGTTAAGCTCATACCCCTGTAAAGGGGATGCTAAGTACCTGTTAGAAGGTTTCAAATATGGTTTTAGGATCCCGGCAGAGGGAAAGCGCAAAGCATTTTTTGCACAGAACCTTCGATCGGTGCGCGGGATGGAAAGTATCATCCTGAGTAAGATAGACAAGGAAGTGAGGGAAGGAAGGGTCCTCTGCCCCTTTTCAACGTTACCTCTGGAGAACCTAAGGGTTTCTCCTTTGGGCATTGTGCCTAAGAAGGCCCAGGGCAAGTTTCGGTTAATCCACCACTTGTCCTTTCCGGAAGGAATGTCAGTCAATGATGCTATCCCTCCAGAATTATGTACCATCAGGTACACCTTCTTTGACGAGGCAGTGCATATGGTGAGGAAATGTGGAGTGGGGGCTGAACTGGGAAATGTGATATAAAATCAGCGTTTCGAATTTTACCAGTTCACCCTCTGGACTTTGACTTGTTAGGATTCCAATTCCAAGGATCATTTTATATAGATAGGGCTTTACCTATGGGTTGCTCAGTGTCCTGTGCTGCATTCGAATGATTCAGCTCATTTATGGAATGGAAGCTTAGGTGTAAGGTGGGCTGTAAATCAACGGCCCATTATCTTGATGACTTCCTTTTTTTGTGGGGAAAGGAACTCAGGGAGGTGTAGATTCATCCTGAATAGCTTCCAGGCATTATCAGAAAATGGGGCTACCCCTAGCCGAAGAAAAAACCGAGGGACTAACCACATCCCTCACCTTCTTAGGGATAGAGCTAGACACTACGCAGCAAACATCGTGGCTGCCTGAAAATAAACTAGCGGATCTTAAGTCCAGGATAGCAACACTATTACAAAGGCGAAAGGTGTCGCTGAAGGAACTCCAGAAGATAGTAGGCCATCTGAACTTCGCATGTAGAGTGGTGGCACCTGGGTGCGCATTCCTGCGGCGACTATGCAATCCTATGAAGGGACTACATCGACCGATGCATAGAACCAGGGTCACATGAGGAATGAAAGAAGATCTTCTAGTATGGAGTCAGTTTTTAGCAGATTTTAATGGGATCTCCTTCTGGAGAGGCGAAATCAGGATGAAAGCAGATTTCGAAGATCATTCAGATGCAGCTGGATCTTTAGGATTTGGAATTTATTTTAGAGGAAGGTGGTGTGCTGGCACTTGGCCCAATGAGTGGCATCGCAATCGCATTACCAGAGATATGACATTCCTAGAATTTTTCCGAATAGTGGGTGCACTTTGGCTATGGGCTGAAGAGTAGTCAAATTCGGTAGTACGGTTCTGGTGTGACAATCAAGCGGTTGTTTACATTATAAACAACCTTGCGTCACATTCAGAATGGGTTATGACATTGGTCAGGGCATTTACATTAAGGGCACTGCAGTTTAACATACTAGTGCATGCCCGGCATGTACCAGGTTTAGAAAATAGGATACCTGATGCATGGTCGCGCCAACAGATCAAGCTGTTCAGGGAGCTAGACCCTGGAGCCAAGGAGTTCCCAGAAGTTCTGCCCCCAGAGGTCTGGCAAATTGGCATGAAGACACATCAAGAGCAATAGGTTTGGCCCTGGCACCGAGGACGAGGAAGGGTTATTCAGCCATGAGTATAGAGTTCCAGGAATTTAGGAAAATGGTAGGCCTGGAGCCGACTTGGCCGGCACCGGTCGAACACTTGCAGCAATTTATTGTACATCTAAATAGAAAGGGCCTAGCACCTGGAACTATTCAGGGAAGGCTGTCAGCGCTAGCTTTTTACGCAAATATTAATGGCTATAGTGACCACTCAGGGGATTACCGTATAAGAAAAATGATAGAAGGATGGTCCAAAGAGAGGGGTAGAGTCCAAGATACCAGGGCTCCTATATCACCCCTGCTATTAGAGCGCATTTGCAAACAGTGGGCGCTCTTATGTAGGGATGAATACGAAAGGGTCCTATTTGAAACAGCGTCATTAATGGCGTTCTTTGGTGCCCTCAGAATTAGCGAGGTGGTTGCATCGGGAAAAAATGATAAGTCCAGACTAGCCCTGCAATGGCAGGATGTTAAGATTGAAGAAGGGAAGGTACAAATCCTTATTCGGCGATCCAAGGCCAATCAACTAGGCAATGGTACACAAATCACCTTAGAGCAGTGTAGTATAAGCTGCATCTGCCCTGTTGCAGCCGCACAGGCATATTTAAAGGTTAGAGGACAGGACCCCGGTTATTTCTTTCAACATACTGATAAGTCACCTCTGATGAAATATCAGTTTTGGAAATTAACTGACCTAGCATTAGACAGGGTAGGTGTTCAAGGCATGAGGTTTGGTACACATTCATTCAGAATCGGGGCAGCCTCCACTGCAGCAGCCCTGGGTTATAGCTCAGAAGAGATCAAGTGTCTAGGCCAGTAGTCGTCATCCAGTTACTGCAGATATATAAGAACACTACCTAACTTATAGGCAAGGGCCTGGTTTTGTTATGTCTTTACAGGTCCTTTGGGGTCGGTGAGACGGAGGCACATTGTGATTATTGGCCACAGTTATGTACACTGGGCAGAATGTTATGCTGCTGCATCCCCATGGGGGAGTGACCTGGGCCTTGGAGCCAGAGTGCACGTCACATGGAAAGGGCTGCGAGGCATGCTGTGGAGCCAGCTATGCAGGTTGGCGGCTTTTGTCCAGTCTCCACCGGATGTGTTGGTGGTACACCTTGGTGGTAATGATTTGGCCAGGCATCCTGGTAAGGCGTTGATCCTGGACATTATACGCAACCTGAAATGGTTGAAGGAGAATTACCCTGCTATGCGGATCGTGTGGTCCATGATCATTCCTCGATTGGCGTGGAGGGATGCCAGGTTTTTCCTCAGTGTTAACACGGCACGCAGGGGTGTTAACTGTGAGGTCTGCAGAGCAGTCTGCAGTGGCCTTGGATTGGTGATTGGTCACCAGAGGATCCGATTGGATAGGCCGGAGTTTTTTCAGAATGATGGAGTCCATCTGTCCAATTTGGGCAGCTCCTGCATGAGTTAGAGATGTCAAACCCACACTGAATCTTCAGTTGACGCTTCTCTCCACCTCCTCCAAGTTCGGTGAAGAATGGATGGGACATCAGAGTTATAGTCCCCACAAAGCAGGTCCCCTGGGAAAGTGCTCTTTAGCATCTAGCTTTAGCACCTGCCTTAGTGGGGGCACGCTATAACTCAGATGTCCCAAATCCAATCTTCACCAAAATTTGGAGGGGGTTGTGAGGAGAATCAGCTGAAGACTTGCTGTGAGTTTGGCATCTCTAATTCACATGGGGGCTGTTTTCCCACTCCTGGAAGTTCTGAATTGCACAAACCACAAAGTGTACAAATTGCCAACACAGATAATAGTTCAGCATTTTGTTTCATTCTGGGCAAGCGTGTTTCCCCAAAGTGCCCTGAACCAAACCACAAAATAGCCTGATTCATGGTGTGTGTTTTTTCTTCCCCCTTCATGGTTCGTTTCATACCCATCTCTACTCTAGGACTATATCATATACCTCATGAGTATTTTTCTGAGGCATATAAAATAATGTGAGGGACTTGGAAATGCTTTATTTATGTCTTACTAGAGGGACTGCTCTTATAGGAATAGAGTTATGGCAATTTACTCTATAAATATGTCCAATATTATTTAGGGGAACCCCATGGTGAATTGGCACTTGATACATTGATAAGATAGATATGCCCTGAAAATTCATTGGATATTTGACTTTGCCCCACATTAGAAAATTATTTATTGAAGAGTTCACTGTAGTGGTATCAGGGACACTATTTAATGAAGACAGGATAAGTAGTATAATGTTTCAGACCCAATGAATTTATCTAAAAAGTAAATTTCTGGTCAACTCACTGGTTCTACTCTCTGGTGATGATTGCTTTTTGAAAAAAGGGCCTATTAAAACACACTGCTTTTGTCATTTGAACATGGAGGGAGCAGGATTTTGAACTTTTTTGTGCTGTGGTCATTCTTCTGTCAAGACCATTGAAATGGCACTTGATGGATGCATTAACAGTTGATGTGCTTTGGGGGAGATAAGATGTTTGTCTCCAGGGAAGCCCAGCAGTTCTTTACTGGAAGGTGTAGATCATATCATTACTGTGAGGAAGAGAAATGACAGAAGCAACTGAGGAAAAATAAAGCCATCATGGTTTCACTTCACAGAGTATCAGAGAATGATGGCATGGGGACAGGAAAAGGAAAGGAGACTGTGGAACAGGGATGCACGATATCTTCAGACAAGTGTGCAAACCAGACTGAATTTGCAGTAACTGTATGATTTTAAATCTATGTGCTGGATAGCTCAGTTGCTTAGGTATCTGGTTGCAGAGCCAGAGGCTAGGTGTTTGATTCCCACTGTGCCTCCTATGAGGAGAGGCAACCTGTGTGGCCATGGGCAAGCTCACAGTCCCAGGGCTCCCCCAGAAGAAGGGGATGGCAAACTACTGCTGCACCTGGAAAACCCTGAAAAGGGTCACTGTAAATCAGAATTGACTTGACGGTACATTATGATTATTATTATGGGATGGAATGAAGAGCTGCTGGACACCGCTCTTCATTCAACACCAACTTCATGTCTCATTTGGCACTCATAAAGTTAAAAGATTATAAATTATTTGAACAGAGGAAATGCACATTGTAAAGACGGAGTTGCTAGTGCCAATGGAAATGGTGAATGACAGCTGAACTACACAATGAAGTCCAATATTTCCCCTGGATACTCCAAGCACTGAGTGAGACCACCAAAAGCTACATATCCTCTTACAGCTGCTCCACCAGTCATTTCTCTTAGTTGTAGGTCAAAGTAAAAGACTTGCATCATTGTTTCATTTTAGAATGGTGTTCTTTCTTTCTCATCTAGCTTTGTTAGTTTACTAAACCCTCTACTTCTATGGCTGTGTGTGAGAGTGTGTGTGAGGATACATGTTTGTATTCTTCCTATAGGTGCTTTGACTGGTTATGACAGAATTAGCATCTGAAATCCCATTGCTTAGCAAAGTAACCTAAAACTAGATTGGGCCAAATATGAATCAATAAATCTTTTGGAGGAGGCAACTTACCAAATCCCCACTGAGTCAATGGGTCTACACTACTTGCAGAGTTACTATTCTATTTATTTTCTTATTTTCTTTGTTTATTGTACTTTTATGCCAACTTTCTCCCAGTAGTGGGACTCAAAGTGGACGCTTAGCAAGGCCAAGCTCTGCCCAAGTGTCCTGCTCAGAAAGAGCACTGGGGCAAGAATGGGATGCGTGGGTTGAGTTAGGCCTAAGCCTGAAAGCCAATCAAATTTAGAACTTTCTTCCAGGTGCATCACATTCATGTATTTGCAAGGTAGGGAGAATTGTGGTATCTATAATTCAGAAAACCCACAAATGCCATCTCAGCTAATGGGGTTTCTCATGGAGACCCTGAAATGTACAAATAGCATCACCAACCTGGAGGAGGATTGGAGTGGAGTGTCACCAAAAGGGTGCATGGCAAGTTGGGCACCTCTTTATTGTGCCCTTATTCAGGCATAGGGTGGGTCAGGGGCTGCTGCACATCCCTATGTGTAAAGAATGGTATTTGCTTAGTGCTACATCTAGGCACACTGACTAGTGATGCTCAATTTTTCTATGTCCCACATTTAATTATGACTTCCATCCTTATTATGAAGAACTATATGGATATATCCTTAAAAAACAAATCTGCCACATTAACTATATGAAAAATAACAAACTTTTAACTGCTAGGAATTATGGAAATGTTCTCATTTCTACTGATGGTTTTGTTCATAAGCAATATCCATTTACCTGACAGGAAGCCCTATAGTCATCAGTGGGACATACTTCTGATGAGATAGGTATAGGACTATGTTGCTAGGCATAAATCTCCCTATACAAATCATCCAACACTTCCCTGTTGTATTAAAGGAATTGTTACCCACCTCGACAGACTAAGACAGCAGCACAATAAAATGGAAATGCCAATGGTATTTTGGGCCAAGACAAATGGTGTGGCTTAGCTGTAAATTAAAGTACTGTTTTAAAAAAAGCACATGTTAGGCGTAAAATTTACTCACTTTTTAAAGGAACAAATTGGTTTCAGCTGCCTGACGGCCGTTAAAACAACCTGGATTTGGCACGCTGACTTTTGCCCGCCAGACCGGATGGCGCGAGACAGGCGTTTAAATTTTTTTTCTGTAGAGTGGGTGGGGGAGCGCAGGTATTTAAGTAAGTGCTTCCCCGCAGTTCGCCCGCTTTCCTTTTCGGGCACCGACGAAGGAAGCTCTGCTGCTGACTCGCGTGCTGAGGGATCATCGGACGCTGTTTGGTGGTGGGAAGGCGGCTTCTGCCCCTTCCCTGGGTCTGTGCTTGGCGTTTGTTCTGTGGCTTTTTCTGAGGTTCACTGCCTGGTCTAGTTTTGTTTGCTTTCAGTGTCTGGGGGACTTTTGAGGCTTGGGAGGGTGTTCGCCCGCCCCGCTGGGGCGCGGGGTTTTTTATTGATTTTTTTCAAAAGCTCACTACTTTTATTTTATATCCTTTGCCTCCCTGCAATATTTTAATTTAAGTTGTTTGTTTTCCACCTGACTTTATAGTTGCGACCGCCATTTTGGGCGATCACAACGGTCCCGCTTGCTATTTATTTATTTATTGCACTTATACCCCGCCTATCTAGTCGAACGACCACTCTAGGCGGCTTACAACATATACAACTTATAAAATACAACAAAATTATTAAACAAAATTATAAACATTTACTTTCCCTGGGGTTTATTTGTGTTACCTTACCTGATTTGTTCTCCCTTGGTGAGCTTGCATTTATATTCCTATTAGTTCCTCTGATAAGTTGCTGCAATTTGGTGTCCTCCTTTGCAAGCTGTCATTTCGGGCGCTTGCTGACCGGGCTCCGTTTTTTGCCAGTCGCCATTTTGTTTTCTTAAGCACCGGTTCACTTGTCTTTATCCCTCCTCCCTCCTGTTTAGCTATCTGCTGTGAACACTTATTTTCGTTTCTATTTTCAGGATAGTTTTTATTTATTTATTTATTTATTTATTTATTTATTTATTTATTTATTTATTTATTTATTTATTTATTTATTTATTTATTTATTTATTGGATTTTTACCCCGCCCCCCTAGACAAAGTCTACTCGGGGCGACTTACAAATATTATAAAAACATCATTATACAATAAATATTTTAAAAAATCATTAAAACATCATAATTTTAAACAATTAAATTAAATCGATACCAAGATGGGAATAGTTTAGTATTAGATGTAGTTTCTTGGTCTTTAAAAATATTTGGCTGTACTCTCAGTCATTAGTTAATTATTTAAAATTTATTTCCTGTAATTGTGTTGATTATTCTTATTATTGGGAACCAAATTTTTCATTTTGGGAGTTCATCTATATTAGTTTAGTTCATTAGGTATTATTGTTTGATTGGCGGTGTGTGTGTGTGTGTGTGTATATATATATATATATATATATATATATATAATAAAATATATAAAAAATAAAAATTTAAATATATATATTAAATTAAAAATTTTTTAGAGTATAGTTTGATATACATTGATAACATCTGTGTTTAACATTAAAGCTTGCTTTGGTTCATTGTAATAGGCTTTCTCAATTGGGGTTTTGTCAGTTTAGTGGAACTCTTTACTTATTTTCTTGGGTGGGTAGTTACATGTTGATATATTGTTCAATTGTTACAGAATTACATGATTAAAGCTTATCAAGAGGCTGTTCAAGTTTAAATAGTTAAATCTGCATGTTTAGAGCTCCATCTGCGGTTTTAGGCTAGTGTTTGTTTGCTTTTAGCAAAAACAAAAAATTGTGCTCTGGAGAGTAGTATTTTATCTTAAGGTGCCACTCTAATACAGGCTAGAATGTCCGCGCATAAGGGGCACGGAGCTAACAAGGGCAAGGCCCCCACAAAAAAGAGGCCGGTACCACAACTTTCTCCAGAAAGTTCTTCCTCTGATGAGGAATCGTGGCCAATATGGCAAGAACTCCAGGAGAAGATGTCCGCATTCGAGGCACAACGGATGGCATCTCAGGTACCTCAGCAAAAGGATACGTCCCCACGCCGTTCGGTTAGGGAGACCAAAGGTTGTAAAAAGACAAAATTGAAGGCTCTGGCACAGGATTTATTCACCCGATTTAATATTTTGGAGTCTGCCCAGGTTGATACAAGAAAGGAGCAGCCTGCTACAGAGGGCTTAGCTGCGTCCAGCAAAGTAGCGACTCGGCAAGAGACCACTCATCCCAATACCGTAGAGGTGACTGAAGCAGCAGCTGCTGTTCGGGATGAACAAGAAATTGCAGAAGAAGCTGGGCCAAGCGCGGCCTGGGGTAGCGATGTATCAAGGGCTTCCGTCGGGTCTTCTGGTGAGTCTTCCTTTTTACACACTTCACAACCCTCCTCTACTGTATGGCCTTGGGCTGGAGGGCCTCCTGTACAATACACGGCAAGCACACCCTACACTGCTATTCCTACAGGGGGGTTTGGTGTACCTTGGTATCCAGCCAACGTTCCACCATTGGGCTGGGGCAGACCATATTTGGCTCTGCCTCCAACAGGGTCACCTAGTGTAAGTACTAGCGTAGGGGCTTCCCAGCATCCATCGGTGCCTAACACAGGTTACAACACGGTGCCTTATGCAGCCCTGCCATACGCGGATTACTCTACCCCTTTGGGGGATCATCTGACCCCCACTACAAAAGAGAAGATTTGGAGAGGGCAATTTATAGATTTTTTCGACCTCTTGAACCGGGAAACAGATATCAAGGACATTGATAAGGATGACGAAAAAGAAAAAGAAAAACGTAGACGTAAAAAACCTGATCGGACTTGGGCCAGTTGGGTCCCTGGCTTTGTCATCTATGCTGGGGTACTTGCGAAAACCCAGCCTTGGCGTGTGCACTCATTATTACAGTATTTTGATACCATATACCAGGCGTATACGGATTTTTCAGGGCAGGCTTGGCTTTTGTATGATCAGGCGTTTAGGATGCGGAGTGCTATTCAGCCCAACTTGCGTTGGGATGAACCTCACCCGGGCTTATGGCTGCAGCACACGACCCCGGCTAGGCCTAACACTGGGGACAGATTCGATAGCGGCCACTTGAATAGGAAGCTGGCGGCAATGGCTATTCCCCGCCCTGGCGCGGGGCAGACGGTTCAACCCCGTCTGCCTTGTTTTGACTTCAACTTCAAGGGTTCCTGTTCCAGGAACCCATGTAAGTTTAACCATGAGTGCCTTAACTGTGGGGGAAAGCACCCCAAGGCTACCTGTTTTAAAGGGGGAAACCAACACCAGAATAAAGGAAATGGACCCGGAAAGAAGCCAAGTGGTGGCAGTAACGCAGCTGGTAAGGGGACCCACACCAATTAAAATTGGAGTCTTACAGGATTGGTTACAGTAATACCATAGGGTGGATGAAGCACAATATTTACTTCAGGGTTTCCACGATGGTTTCCGTATCCCTCCTTTAGGGGAACGGACAGCTTTTATCGTGCAGAACCTGAAATCAGTTAGGGGTATGGAGGATATAGTTACGGACAAAATTAATAAAGAGGTTAAGGCGGGCAGGGTCCTTGGTCCATTTCCTTGCCCGCCTTTGGAAAACTTGAGAGTTTCCCAATTGGGCATAGTTCCCAAGAAGGCTCCGGGTGAGTTTCGACTCATCCACCATTTGTCCTTTCCGGAAGGGGCATCGGTTAATGACGCCATACCTTCTGAATTGTGTACAGTTAGATATACATCTTTTGATGAGACAGTTAGCATGGTTAGGTCTTGTGGAGTGGGGGCAGATCTGGCGAAATGTGATGTGAAATCAGCGTTTCGTATTTTGCCGGTGCACCCACTCGACTTCAATCTTTTGGGATTTCAGTTTCAGGGAATGTTTTATATTGATAGAGCGTTGCCCATGGGATGCTTGATTTCCTGTGCGGTATTCGAGAAATTTAGCACATTTATTTAGTGGAAATTCAGACAAAGGGTTTGTTCCAATGCAACGGCCCATTATTTGGATGATTTTCTTTTATGTGGAGCGAGTAATTCGGGGAAGTGTGGGTGGATGTTAGAAGAATTTCAGTTATTGGCAAACGAGATTGGTTTGCTGTTGGCTGAAGAAAAGACAGAAGGCCCTGCCACGTCTCTAACCTTCCTTGGCATTGAGTTAGATACACTACAACAAACGTCTAGGCTACCACAGAAGAAGCTGGTCGAACTCAAAGCTAGAGTCGTGGACTTATTAAGTAAGAAAAAAGTGACCCTTCATGAGTTGCAGGAGATAGTGGGTCACCTGAATTTTGCTTGCAGAGTAGTTGCTCCGGGCCAGGCTTTTGTCCGGCGCCTCTGCTCTGCCATGAAGGGGCTCAAGTACCCTAGGCATAGGACTAGGGTCACTAAGGGTATGAGGGAGGACCTGCGCATGTGGCAGCGATTCCTGGATGGATTTAACGGTGTCTCCTTTTGGAGGTCCGAGATGAGCCTGAAATCAGAATTTCAGGTACATACGGACGCAGCTGGGTCATTGTGATTCGGAATCTACTTCAGAGGCACATGGTGTGCTGACACCTGGCCCGAGGATTGGCATACACTAGGGATTACGAGGGATTTAACCTTCCTGGAGTTTTTCCCAATTGTTGGCGCTCTTTGGCTTTGGGCCAAGGAATGGTCCAATTTGGTGGTTCGTTTTTGGTGCGACAACCAGGCTGTGGTTTGCATCATAAATGAACTGTCTTCGCATTCCGACAGGGTTATGGATTTAGTTAGGGCCTTTGTCTTGCGGGCATTACGATTTAACGTTTTAGTGCATGCCCGTCACATCCCAGGAGTTGACAATAGGATAGCTGATGCTCTTTCACGCCAACAGATCGACCGGTTCAGGGAGTTAGCTCCAGAGGCCAAGGAGCTGCCAGAAGTTCTTCCACCGGAGGTCTGGCAGATTGGCGTGAGGAAGCATCAAGAGCTATAGGTATGGCTTTGGCTCCTCGAACCAGAAGGGGTTACTTGAACATAAGTAGTGAGTTCAAGGAGTTCAGGGCTTCTTCAGCCATGGAGCAATTATGGCTGGCTCCGGTTGAACACTTACAAGAATTCATGGTCTTCTTACACAGAAAGGGATTGGCACCGGGTACTATTCAGGGAAAATTGCCAGCACTGGCCTTTTATGCTAGAATTAATGGCCATAGGGATTTTACGGCCGATTATAGGATAAAGAAAACATTGGAAGGATGGTCTAAGGAAAGGGGAAGGAGGTCTGATTCAAGGACACCTATTTCCCCTCTCCTTCTTGAGCAAATTTGCAATCAATGGGGAACGTTGTGCACTGACAGTTATGAGGTGGCCTTATTTAAAACAGCTGCGTTATTAGCATTTTTGGGGGCCCTTCGGGTCAGTGAGCTAGTGGCAAAAGGAAAGGCAGATACCTCTAGATACGCATTGCAGATGAGTGATGTTTTTATTCAGGATAACAGCTTAAAAATTACAATTCGAAGATCGAAAGTGGATCGGAAAGGCAAGGGGAAGTTACTGGTCTTGGGACAATGCAGTATTAGGCCTATATGTCCCATTGAGGCCACGCAGACTTACCTGGCATGTAGAGGCCAGGAACCTGGATATTTTTTACAGCATGCGGAAGGGTCGCCATTGACTAAGTTTCAATTTTGGAAGCTTACAGACAGGGCTTTGAACAGGGTAGGCATCTCAGGCCTTAGATTTGGCACTCATTCTTTTAGAATAGGTGCAGCTTCTACAGCAGCCGCCCTGGGATATACAACCGAACAAATTAAGCAATTGGGTCGCTGGTCATCTTCTAGCTACAAGCGATATATCAGAACTTTCCCTAATGTGTAGGCAGTGGTTATTTGTCGTTTCAGGTGCCGCGGGGACTGTCGGTCGAAGGCATGTGATGATCGTTGGCCATAGCTTTGTGTATTGGGCAGAACGTTATGCTGCCAAGTCCCACTTGGGGACTGACTTGGGGCTTGGTGCCCATGCTCTTGTTTCTTGGCTCAGTGTGCGTGGCTTGCTTTGGATCCAGCTCGGATGGCTGACAGCTTTTCATCAGTCCCCGCCAAACGTCCTGCTTATTCACTTGGGCGGCAACGATTTGCCTCGTGTTCCAGGCAAAGCTTTGATCCTGGACATTTTACGGGATCTCAGAAGGTTAAATGCCAGGTATCCAGCTATGCGGATTGTGTGGTCCACAATCATTCTGCGACTGGAGTGGCGTGGCGCACGACAAGTGCTTGATGTTAACACAGCTCGGCGCCATGTTAATCATGAGGTGTGTAGACATGTCTACCGTAATGGTTTTGGCTCAGTGGTGGGTCACCGCAGGATTCTATTGAGCAATCCTGCTCTTTTTCACAGTGATGGCGTCCACTTGTCGGATGCAGGATTGGACATCTTTTTGGACGATCTTACAAGGGGCCTGCTTCTCGAGCTTCAGAGGCTCTGTGGCGGGCATAGGACTTAGCTACGCTAGTCCTTGTGCTGTGGCGGTAGTGCGGAAAAACAGGTGTTTCGGTGTGTCCCATGTGTAATTTAGGTAAGCCAACAGCGCATCCGACCTCCCGGCTCTGCGGATCGTGTGATTACAGGGCCGGTTCGGGAAGGATGCGCTGGGCCACTTCCGGACCAACAGTCATCAAATAAAGATGGCTTGAGGTCTGGGGGTGTTTATTAGCGGCAGGCCGGGTTCCTGCTGTCTGTGAGACAGCAGGAATCCGGGGCCAGGGACTCGCCCAATTGACAAGCAAGGGGTATTGGTTACCCCTACCTGTTACCATTTCCGCACTACTGCAGGCCCCTTTTATTGAGCCAATTGATTATTAATTTGAAATCTTGAAAATAAAGTGTGGCCCATATTATAATACCAATACTGTCGTCTCGTGTCTTTATTCCGGGCTTGGGCGGGCAAATGAACCAAGGCATAGTTCTGTTCTGAAGGTTTGTACTTCTTGAGTAATGTATAAGATCTCCAATAAATATGATGGTGTGAAGAATAATTAATTTAGTCATCCATCCACTAAAACTACATCCTGAAATAAAGGAAGACACATTACGATGACTAAACAAGGATCATGGCCACAACTTTGTTACTTGTAAAAGGGATATTTGCAATGGAATTACAAAGTGGAATGTTTAGAAACTCTTTACTTTTGAGTAACTACATTTAAAATTGCACAACCTGTACAGTGTGCATACTAATTAGGGAGCGTTATTCAGGACAGAGGCCTGACCCCAGTTGTTAATCCCAACTAGAGTAAATTTACTGGATCCATAAAGCTTACATAAGAGCTGAGCTACCAAGTTTCATGGCTTGGCTGGGTCTTCTGTAGCTTGGACTAACCATTGGATTTAACACGGTGTAAACACAGGATAAAATTGCAGTTACGAACTACCAACATTTGCTGATTTGGAAAGAACAGGATTTGTGCAGGCCAAATGACAGAGACTTCTAAACAGTGGTGGGGTAGGGTGGGGTGTGGGTGTGTAATCATTGAAACCATTCTCAGAAATGTGATGTTGCAGCCTACCATTGTTTTGTTTCATCAGTCTTCTCAGTGTTCTCTTTGTCAATAGCAGGCACGAAGTGAACTTTTTTCACCGGCTGCTTCCTGCACAACAACAGAAGCAGCTTGCCACCCGTGAATAAAAGGGGACTTTGTTCCATAATTGGCAACAACATCTATTAAAGTAGAGAGGCTTTACTAAGCATTCATTCCAAAAGTACCTGTCTGAGCAATTACCAACAATGTATTACTCCCACGTTCAATTTATTCACGCATAATTTCATGTTAAAAACCCTGAGTATCCTACTGATTCCAACAGCTGTTATTATTAGCAAATAATTAGACTGAAGTATGCACAATCCTATTAGTTGGGGAATTTGTTGTTGTTGTTTTAAAGATGAGACATTTTACTGGGTTTTCGGTAAAAATAAACCAAGTTTCATACCAGGTTAGCAGAACACAAAGCAAAAGACAAAAATGTGGAAGCATTTAGTCTAGTCTCACCAACCCTCCCTTGGGACAATCTAGCACTTTTGTAGTAAAAACTGATCACTCTAGATGCATCTTAAGAAGAGAGAAATGAAGTTTACTCACAGTTACCAGCAATCATTTGAATCAGAGGAAGAAAAAAGACAAAACAGAGTTTCTGGTATGGAGAAAAACTCCATGTATGTTTTTCAAAAGGTGGTTGGCAGACAAGAGAGACAAACAACAACAACTAAGGAACCCAAGGCAAAGAGGAGGAAGCAATGGCCTCATGGCAAAGAAAAACAACACTAATCAAATTAGTGGCAATTAATAAAATTAATTGGGCATGCTCCCTCCCACTGGCACTCAGTTTTAAGGCATGCAAGATTGCAATTTTACCAACACATTCTACCCTTGGATTCTATCAAGCTGCCCAATAGGGATGAGGAACCATGTCTTGATGCTTTGATGGTTCAGTTGATAGTTCAGTCTTCTTTGAAACATGTTTAGGGAGAGATGGATTTCATTCAGTTTGCATTATATTAAGAACTGATGAAATGCAGGCCTCTTCAACTAGTACGAAACTGGGTTGCAGTTATCAGTTGGTATTTTCCCTTCTTAGAATTTGGCAACGCAATCTGATTTAAAAATAATAATAATAATAGTGGGAAACACCACATGCACATATGTGACTAGAAAAAGTACTAATAGTTAAGAGAGTTGGGATGGAAGCAAAGACAATAAAGGAGAGTCAAGCTCAGAGCGCACCACAAATACTTTTGTGGGATTTTCCAGAGCGGAGAATTTTTACTTTCAGGTCAAACAGGGCAGCTCCACCACAGGCCCACCTCTCTAACAAGTCAGTTGGATGTGGGAGACATTTCAGCAGCCAGGATGAGCTGCCCTCACCACTCAAACAAACAAACAAACAAACAAACAGACAGACAAACTTGACAGCAGATGATGGGGAAGGCCTAACTGTTTGAAAGCCCCTAGGGCCCACAAGGCACACCCCACTAAGCTAAGACCTTCACATGGAATCAGAGACACTTGAGTTTAAATTTCTTTTCACTGAGCTTCATAGCCTGTCAGTACCCTTCTGACTTCCCTGGCTTTGAGGATAGAATATGGAGAGGCAGAGCCAAGTACCTTAATCCTGAGCTACCGGAGACTGGGGAAAATATAATAAATAATCACAATACTTTTTATATGGACCACCCTTTCTTTTGATGCTTTTGAATAAGATGATTATTATCATTACTGACAAATCAGAAAGAACGAATTCCATAGATAAATGTTTGATAGTTATGTATGCTTTATAGCAAATGGATAATGTTAACAAAGAAATTGAGTTAGCCTATGTATATACGTAAATCTGGAATGCAACTGCCATTTTTCACCATATTGTTGTTGTAAAGGGGTGAAGATCTTAAGTTCATTCAACAGCATCTCCACCAAAGATGAGTATAATTGGTTGGTGGTTGGTTTTTTGAATGAGTGACATTCCACTCTGCTTTACAGGAGTCTCATCCAGCACTTTCTGACAGAATCCCTAAGTTTCTAAGCCTATGTTAAAAAGATGTTGGGGTCTTAGATAGGACACAGAGAAAAGACCCATGTCTGCCAACTAATAGAAGTGCTATTCATAAGATTAGACTGAAGCCAGCTACTGTACATAGGCTTTTGTAGGGAGGAAGGTGTCTGGAGTACAGAATATGAAGGGAAGTGGGAATGTGAAATGAAGGGAATATAGAATATCAGTTGGGACAGGAATTTTCTTGGATAAGGGGGCACTTACTTACTTACTTACTTACTTACTTACTTACTTACTTACTTACTTACTTACTTACTTACTGCCCTGTCAGGCAGTAAGTAAGTACTTATAAAAATGCACTATTCTGGGTGGTTTACAGGAAGATAAAAACATTATAATAGTTGTGTATAAACACAGGTAATAATAATCATGTATAAATAAACACAGATAAGGAAAGAAGATGTGGAAATGTGGAAATGGAGCCTGAGTCCCAACTTATATTGCAAGGATGAATATTTAATTTGGCTCCAGTGGCATGGCATTTGACCCAGCCACCAATGTAAGATGTGCTTGCTCCTAAGCTGCTCTTCTGGGAAGTAAAAAGAAACATAAATATTGAGCAACAAAAATGCTGCTGCTCCATCATGACAACCCAGATCTCTTGTGGAAATGGCCAGCTCACTCTACCTGATGATAGGGCCAGCCCTGAAAATGGGGCTTCATCACCTGTAATGGCTATGTAGAAGATTTTCAGCTCATGTATCTTATGTGACAAGCTATACTTGCTAAAGTCCCCCTTCTTAATTTGAGCTGCAGAACCTCCATCTATTTTGCATCTGGCCATCCATAGTCAGATTCCTTATTAGGGAGCAGCTGATATTTATTTTTGATAGCATTCATCTCATTCTATTTCACCCCACCCCCCATATGTCAGAGGAAAAAAAAACATTCTAAGCAATGCAAGTCACAAACCATGTGACAACAGCATGTTGAGGTCTTTGAATGTCCTTAAACTAGTTAGCAATGATTTGCAAAAAGGAAACACACCTAAAATGACTTATATGAGCTCCAGCTATTCTTCATGTGCTCCATAGTTTAAGAAGACAAGAAAGCTCCCTAAAGAAATGTTACGTCACACCATTATGGAGGCTACTTATAAGAATGACTCAATTTTGTATCTTTTGTCCTTTCATATTTTCTATCAACAATGGTACCATTAATTATTCATATAACCAGCTGGAAATTGAGGGGTGATTTGCTATGATGAAGAGAGGAAATATCATGGTTCAGTTCACAAAAGTAGAACTTTTTGAGAACTACTAATGTGAAACACGGTTATTTGCATACTGAAGACTGCACAAAATTCATAATAGGCACATTAGAAGTGTCTCAATGTATCTCCAAAGCTTAATTATCTAAATTTGCAATGCCTCCCATCCCATGCTCTTATGTTAATATAAAATTCTATAAAGAAGACATCTGTTGAGCAGAGTTGCCAATAAACAAAGTTTTATCCTAGCTAATGACTGAACTGCATGATCATTTAAACTCTGATTCATACGGCCTATTCAAGATACATACAAATACTAGTTTGAATCTTAGAGGCAAAACAACAACAACATTTATTTCCTAACAACTTTGTTGAGGAGGTGGGTCTCCCACTGTCATAAATATGGTGCAGATAGGACAAGAAGAACATTAACTTGGTTTAGTAATAGTGCTGTGTTTGGTTAAAAAAAAACCTCCTTTACTAATATATCTTTTCCTTCCTCTTCCTGGAGGTTGGGTATCATCATGCATACTCAGAGTCTGGATGAAGAAGTTCTAAACTGTGATGCTATATTGCATCCAAACTGTTGTCCAACCAATAAATTCGTTCTCCTCTCTGCAATTCTTTTCTTATTTATTTCACCTCAAATAATCAGCTGTAACTACAACTCAGTCCTAGGTTCAGTGTAAATTTAATGAAGCTAATCAAATTGGGGGGGGGGAGAGAGAGAATTATCAAACTTGATCAGTCATGAAAGTGAAGTAACACCCTCCCTTTGTCTTGTATGGATATGAATGGTCATCTCACTTGGGTGAATGGGCATATATAGAATTTGGAGAGATGGGTCTAAGCCTTCTTCAGGGTCTCAGTGACTGGGGTTTCTAGAGGAAGTTTTGGCTTTCATTGGGGCTTTAGCTATCAATCCTCTTTCTTTTTAGTGCTTTCTTCTTTTACTATAGAAACTGGTGCCAAGTATTTTCCCTCAAGCATCAGCATTTGTGACCCCCAAAAATGCCATACCAAACTTTAGGGGCTCGTGACCTGACTCACAACGACTGGGGAGCTTCTGGGACCGCCTTGTAGTCAATCAAGAAATGCACAAAAACTTTTTATTTTTTATCCTACCAGTGTCTCTGAGAGAGTTATTGAGACAGGAACTGCCAGTTGATGAAAACAAATAATAACAGGTGGTCTGCTTGGGAGAGACTTGTAGCTAATTCTGCTGTGTGGGTCCCTGAAGTTTTTCCATTGTGTGGCTAGAGGTTTTTAGCCAATAAATTCCACACTCTGGCAAGAAAATCCTCATCTGAAATGCTTAGTTTTTTAAAAAATGGTAGCCTATGTGAAAGTCCATGATACTGTGCCATACAGCAATACACAGGTCTATGCCATATGTAAGCCTATTTTAAGTTTTTGTTGCATATGGTGGCTCTGCTGGTGAGAGTTCTTCGCTGGAGCGGGGCCTCTTTGCCACACCCTCTGGAGTAGCGCGAGACAGATGGTCATCGTGGTTTCTCCGTGGGGGCGGGGGCGAGTTGTTTTAAAAAGATAGCTCCGCCCCCAGTTCGGCCTCTTTCGAGGCTCTCAGCTTGGGAAGAAGCTCGTCGCTCAGTGAACAGTCTGTTACGCACTTTGAATTGAGTGCCTTTGTGGACGGCGGATTTGGGGTTGCGGCCGCACCCCTTTGGTTTGGTTGACTGTTCCAGCACAGTCAATTTATTTTCAATTTCGGCTGCATTAGTTGGGCTTGCTGTCTAAAACTTTTTTAGATTTTTTCCCTATTTTGGGAGCCCTATGGCTCTGGTCTTAGGAATGGGCAGACTCAGTTATTCGTTTCTGGTGTGACAACATGGCAGTTGTGCACATAGTTAACAACTTAACTTCATGCTCCGAGTGAGTGATGCATTTGGTTAGAGCATTCACACTTCGACCCTTACAGTATAACATTGCAGTGCATGCCAGGCATATCCCCGGTTTGGACAATAGTATAGCTGACGCCCTATCCCATCGACAGATCAACCGGTTCAGGGAGTTAGCACTGGGAGCCAATGAGTACCTGGAGTCACTGCCACCAGAGGTTTGGCAAATTGGAGGGATGACACCGACCGAGTGATAGGAAGAATTCCAGGAATTTAGAGGTGACATAGGTTTGGATCAAATATGGCCCGCTCCAGTTGACCACCTACAGCAATATGTAGTTTTCTTGAATAGGAAAGGGCTGTCCCCCAGCTCAATTCAGGGCAAATTGGCCGCATTAGCATTTTATGCTAAGATTAGGGGCTACCAGGATTTCACTTCAGACTATCATATTAAGATGTTAGAAGGATGGTCTAAAGAGAGGGTTCGATTACCTGACTCTAGAGCTCCCATCACACCTGCAATGTTGGATAAGCTTAACCAACAATGGGACAACATATGTTTTGATGCCTATGAGGAGGCCTTGCTGAAGGCTGCGACTTTAATAACATTCTTTGGAGTCCGTAGAATAAGTGAGGCAGTAGCTAGGAGCAAGACAGATACATCTCAGTTGGCTCTGCAAAGACAGGATATTATTATCGAGATGAACACCCTCTTCATTCACATACGAAGATCAAAAGTCAATCAGAGAGGGAAAGGAGTATACATCGCGCTAGGCAGGTGCTCGATAAGCAGTATATGCCCTGTCCTTGCTGCTGTAGCTTATTTGACTTTTAGGGGACAGCATCCTGGTTATTTCTTTGCACATAGTGATAGGTCACCATTGACCAGATACCAATTTTGGAAACTAACCGACAAGGTGCTCCAACAGTCGGGCGTGGTGGGGCTCCGCTTCAGTACACATTCTTTTAGGATTGGTGCAGCCTCGACGGCTGCTGCACTTGGCTATGGCCCTGAGGACATTAAAAGGTTAGGCCGCTGGAATTCTGGCTGCTATAGGCATTATGTTCAGGCTCTCCCTTCTGTTTAGGTTAGTTGCTGGCCTTGTTTCTTTTGTTGCAGGTTTAAAGGTTCCGAGGCAGAGACTGCGCATCTTGATTGTTGGTCATAGTTATATCTTCTGGGCAGCGCACCATATCATTGTGGGGAAGCAATTTGGGCCTGGGGGCCACAGCCCAGCTGGAGTGGTTTGGCAAGAGGGGTATGCGGTGGAATACGTTCCTACAAACTTTACATCAGGGCCCCCATAGCTTTCCTCCTGATTTGTTGGTTGTGCATCTTGGTGGTAACGACTTAGCTAAGCGTAGCGGAAAGTCGTTAACCATAGATATCATACATGATTTGCGTTTGCTGAAAGCTGAGCACCCCACAGTGAGAATTCTCTGGTCCACAATAATACCTAGAGTGAATTGGCAAGCTAACTGCCCGCCACAGTGTATTAATACAGCCCATAGAAGAGTTAACAGGGAAGTTTGCAGGGCAGTTTGTGGGGGTCTGGGTTCCGTCATTGGGCATGATGGCATTCGTTTGGATATGCCTGAGCTTTACAGGCATGACGGAGTACATCTGTCAAACCAGGGATTGGAGTTATTCCTCCACAATATTCAGAGGGACCTGCATGAGGTTATTGATAGTTTGGGCGGGCAAGGGACTTAGTCACTCTAGTCCCTTTGCCGTGGCGGGTAGTGCGGAAGGAAGTTGGATCAGTGAGTCCTAGTAAGAGCACAGTAAGGTTATAGCTCACCCAACCTCCCAGCGCTGTGGATCATGAGATTACAGCGTGCGGGGGGGGGGGGTGCGCTGGGGCCTCGCTTGGACCAAGGGCTGCCAAAGGTGTGGGGGCTTGAGGCCTGAGTGAGGTCAGTGCCAAGCCGGCCGGGGTTGCGCTGTCTAGGGGACCATGCAGGCTTGGGGCAGGGGACTTGCCCGTATTGGCAAAGGGTCCAGTGAGACCCAGTTATTCCGTTCTGCACTACAGCAACCCCCTCTTCTTTGTTCAGTTTAATAAAGCGTGGCCCTGTTTTAACCCAACTATTTTGTCTCGTGTCATTATTTCGGATGGGGCAGCAATTAACTTCTTCCTCTAAAGGAAGCTGCTCTGGGGCCACCTTTATTCTGACTTTGTGCGGCTATAATCCTACTGTTGATTCAACAGAATTCCAATGTCTTTGCATTTGTAAGCATGCTCCAAAATTTTATTTTGGATCTTTAACTTCATTTCTTGGGCTACTTGGGTTTGTTTTTTGTTTTATTCCCCTGATTACCACGAATTTGATTGTCCTGTGGCTAACATAACAGTGGGCTCATTTTAACCTACTCAGTCTCATGTGGAACATGAATTATGTGAACCATTTCATCCATGTGAGGTCTGAAAATGGCTTCCAAAATACAATGGTTAAAATCCACTTCTGTATATTATGCCAGTGGAAAGCTGGTGACATCACTGGCAGTGGGAGATTTGCAGCAACTAAATGGTTCCTGCCTTTATTCTGCAGTTCATCCAGCTCACACATAATCATTCTCATTGACATAAACTGGGCCACCCCTGAGATAGAATCAATAATGCTTTAATTACCTAAAACCTTCTCTTCCTGGTGATGTCATCATCCTTATACAAGTACAATTTATAGAACAGGATTTTAGCCTCTGTCTCAAAAGAAAGGGTAGTCATAAATCTATAACCTGGAGTATTAGCTTTCTACAGTGTGTCACTACTTCAGACAATTAGTGCCTATATACAACCACAGCTGATAATTAGATCTTAAGGATTTCATTCAGTCCACATTTTAAGCAGCAAACTTTTAAATATCAGTCCAGACTTTTGTGTAGTTTATAATATAGTGTCATTGTTATTGTTATTAGGATGTTATGCTTGAATACAGTATTTAGATACCACGTTTTTATACTTTTTCATAAATGTTTTGTTGATCTTTCATGACATTCCCCCTCTCCTTTCTCTTTTTTGGTATTGTGATATTTTCCTATGTTGTTTGGTATGGCTTGTGTGCTCTGAAGAGAGTGCAATGACTATTATGTGGCTCAGAATGCAGTTATCCTTTGTCTTTTGGATTTCTCCAGATTTGGGATATGGTTCTGAGCTGAAAAAAAATGAATGAAATGCATATTGAAATCCATATTTTGGAACAAAATTGCATTAAAGGTGTATTTTAGATATGCAAACAAAATACATATTTGCAGATAAATGCATTCTAAAATATGTATTACGACATGCATTAAAGTATGATTTTGGTTCATTTAAAAATATTACAAAGATAGAAACAGAGCAGAACAGATTCACGAACTGATACATGAAAATCCAAGATGGATTCGTAATAAACTGATCCATCCAATTCAACTCCTCAGTGAGCTTCGTGCAGTCTGCATGCTTCTGGATCCTGTGCAATATGCCACCTGCACAAACCAGCCCATTATTACTCATCGATGGCATTTTTATGTGTGTCAGCTGTTCACAGCCATTTGTGGAACCTTTCTAGGGAAGAATTCTGTTTCTAAGATTGGAGTGTGCTGCTCACATCTACATGACATTATATTGAGTTTATGACATCAGTGGATCTGCTCTTTGTTGTACACCATAATTCACACTGTGGTTTAAAACAAGGATAACATAAAAATAGAACTCACAGCATATATTGAAATCCTGGTAGGATCCCAATTTGTTCTTAGCTTCAAAGATGTCATGGTACCAAATTGAATGCTGGCTCAGCCATGAGTTTTGCCTTTTCACCCATTCTTCAGAAGTGTAAGTTGGGCAAGTCAATTCATTGTTTTTAAATGCTGCATTTGTAACTGTTCTTTGTTCATCGCCTTCCTAACTAGAAAACAGGGAAGATTTATTTTTAGTGTAAAATTGTTCTGAGTGGGTAAATGGGAGATTTCTTGGTCTTCACAATGGATGCCCAATTAGTGCAATGCACAGCTTGCTGTTGTTTAATTTTTTTCAGCCAAAGATGTGGTCAATTTAAATCAGGTGTGAGTTGGCAGTGAGAGATTATGCCAATACTACTTCTGCTGAATAATATGTGGTGGCATATGTCATACATGCTGTTTGTTAACTGATTTTACAAATGGGGACTGAAAAAAAAATAGTTTTGTGAAATGACAAACACATTGTAGGGTTGTGCAAAAAGCACAAGATTCAATTCAGACCCCAATGCTGTGCTTTAGAAAAAGGCCCTCTTCTGCTTGGACTAAGTCTGAGGCAGGCTAGCTCAGGAATATGCCTGGGTCCTGAACCTGAGCAGAGATCTGAAAATCTGAAATGTAATGCTTTCCATTGAGTTAAGTGGAAATACAATGCAAATTTGGTGTGATGTTTGCTTTCTTTCTTAGAATTGGATGGTATTAGCAGGCATCATTGCCCCCTATGGGGACTTAATAGTTGCCAAATGGAAGGTAAACAGGCAAAATGAGTTTTGTGCAATGCACCTTAAAGTTTGTTTTTTGCCAAGATGTTTCTGAGAATAATAGTCCAAAAAAGTAATTTTCGGAAGCTCTGCTTCTTCTCCATCTCTCTTCTTCAGTTCTTCAGGAACCACAGTTAACAGCCTCATGTGCCATCTGTAGCTTCCAAAGTGTAATCTGGCAACCACTGATATAGTCTAACCAGCTTTACAGCTGGCGTGTGCAACACCATCAATGGCACCATATTGGTAAAACTGAAGCATGGGGAATAAAATGATTGCAGGAGTTTATAACAGCTTGGAAGATTTATTGTGTCTGCAGCTGGAAGTGTTGCATCATGTCAGATGATAATTTGGCAATATAAATTATGAATTGCATGTGAATGTTAATTAAGAATTGCTAACTGCACAGGAAATCATTATGTCTGACAGTGAGCAACTTCACGTGTCAGCATTTTGATTTTTGTGTCTCTAGAAATCAGTGTTGTGGCTTGGGGAAAAATGATTAATTAGTGCTTCTTGGCAATGACTTAACATTGGGAAGAATTAACACATTTCCTGGTAAAATTGTTTAAAATATCTGGGCATCACTATAGGCGTCAACAGGCAACTTCTGGGCAATGTTACATCATAATCAGCAGGACAGAAAATCTTTTAATGTGGTTCATTAAAACACTGAAAAAAACATACACAAGTGAGGAGTTTTGTGCTAGATTATGTCTGACCACGAAATGAAAGAGATCAACAAAATTTACCACTTCAATAACTTGTGAAGAAATAGATAATAGTAACTTTGTGCCATCAAGTCAATTCTGACTTATGGTGACCCTTTCCAGAATTTTCTAAGTAAAGTGCTCAGTACTCTAAGTACTCAGAAGTGGTTTACCATTCCCTTCTTCTGGGGGCGTCCTAGGCCCAAGGCCACACAGGCTGGCTCTACTTGCAGGAGACACAATGGGGAATCGAACTCCCAGCTTCTGGCTCTGCAGCCAGATACCTATCTCACTAAGCTATCCATCCAGCTGCATGCAGAAGGGTTCAATACAAATGAACCATTGACTACTTACTTAGTATTACTTAGTATGGTAGCTGTATCTGTAGTTTAGCTTCACACTAAGAAAGTGGTCTGGGAACAGCTGGAAGAATGCCATTTGATGAAAGATAAACTGCTCAATCAGCCCTCTGGGCAGCAATGAAATCATGGGCTTGTGAAGAACTATACTGAGCACCAAAATCTAGAGGTGACTGTACAGCTGAAAGTTAAGAGAATAAACTCATATCCTATTCACTTTTGTTGTCTCTTTTTAAAAAGGATGTCACATTCTCATTCTCCTTTTTAATGGAGGGCTGGTGTCTGTGCCTCACAATGGAGTGGATGGCAGATAGTGAAGCTTGTCTGTGTATCAAAATGGCTAGCTATGGCCTTGAAATTGAGCATGTCTTACGGGTATGTACATCAGATTCAGGAAAAGCATATGACAAATCAAGCCCCTTAGGACCATTTTGCCTGGAGAAATAGAAACATGAGCAGCATTTCATGGCTTTCCTGGTCTGAAGTAATTCAGGGTGGATCAACAGGCCACAGTTACCGCCAATGAATTCCATGTTCACAGTAATGATTGCCTCTCACAAAATCCTGATGCATGTAGTAGGATAAGGTACTTAGAACTGTCTACTGTAGTCCAGGGGAAGGCACTGGAGATTTCCTGCGGAGACATCTGAGTGCGTCTCCAGACTACAGCTCCTAAGATTCCATAGAATGGAAACATGACTGTTAAGTGGTATCAAATGGCACAAACTCCCCATGTCTATTCCTTTTTCATATCTTTTTCTATACATATGTGTGTATTTGTTTAAATATATACTCAATTCCATGCATTATTTGAATACATAATGAACAAAATGGATAAAATACAGGAAATAATAGTGTTAATAAAAATAATACACCAATAAAAATTAAAAGAAGCAATCAAACTCAGTGTTCCAATGGACAGTGTTGCAATATTTTGAAGCCCAGCTGAACTGATTAAATTGTTTTGTTTCCTGGTTTCTAAAACATACCTGAAGATTTGGACTTTTCTCGATATGCCAGTTTCTCATTACCCAAGAAAACAATGCTCACTACTAGAGTAGGCACCCACTCAGAGGCAGCATCTCAGTTCCCCTGCCCTGCCTCCACCTGGCAGTGCCTTTGAGTGGGTGCCCACTGGAGGGGGCAGGGTACTGAACTGCCTAATGCCTGTTGCGGTGATAAAAGAACCAGATCAAAAAGCTGAACTGGTGGTTCATGCCCATCTTTACTCACTACCCATGTAGGACTTGTAACAGATGAGAATGATAGTTTTCATGTCCTTGCTGGTGCCTTCCAGATGTTTCAGACTAAAGTTCTCATTCTCCTTAAACATTTAGCATACAATCTGAAAGGTACAAGTAGTAATATGAAAATCTGTCACTTCCATTTTCTCAGAATCTCACTAGCATTGTCATCCTGTCCGATCAAAAATGGTTCCTCCTCCCTGCATGGAAATGGGGAAATTAGTGGTGGGTGGGTGGGCGGGTGGCTTTAAATTCCTGAATGGAAATTTATGCATATTTTAATATAGACTCTTCCTGGAGTGTCAATTTTTTTGTAGGCCTTTCCTTCTAAAATATGTATTTTTTTGCACCTTTTCCCAAAAATTGATGTGTCATTGCAATCCTTCAAACATGTCCATTTCACTTTACCCCATTGCCATTCTTGAGGTCTGCAACATGAATATGTTTACACATAAATATGGACAGATCAGTTGCTTAAGTCTCTGACTGTGGGGCCAGAGGTTGGGAGTTTGATTTCCCACTTGCCTCTTTGACAGGGGCTAGACTTGATGAGTTTATTATTATTAATAATAAAATTATTATTAAATGGAACAAATTTCTTTTCTGTCACCATGTAGCAGGCTGAGGAAGGCTAGAACAGATTGAAGCTGTGATACAGAGGTTTTATGAGAGCTGTAGTCTAAACTAGCAAGGGTCACCCTGGAGAACTTACCAAGGGAGCCCAGTTTGCAGCATGGCAGGGAGGGACACCTTCAGCTGGCATCTGTTGTGGCGCCTTCTTCCCAGGCACCATTTGTGCCCGGGTGAGATACAGTGGGGAGTGTTGCCTGCTGAACAATCTGGGGTGGCCAGGGCCTCTCCAAAGAGGGGCTCCCCACGCAGCATGGATGCAGTAAGGGTACCCATGAGCCTTCCTCCTGCAGTTGCCATGTAGACTTCTACCACCCTCCCTCCCTAATTTTCTATGAACCTTTTGATATTAAGAAATAGATAGTATGGAGTAGTACTTCTGTGCCTTACATGTTTTTCACTGCTTAGTTGGCAGTGGAAGGAGACAATTTTATGTCTAGGAGCAGATCTGCAGTAAGAGAAATGGACATTCAGACATATTCCAGGCAAGCAACTCCCCACCCCCGCCGCCTTTTGTATAAGAGGGGAGCATTAGATGGGGAGGGCTGCCAAAAGTTCCCCATAATTGAAACCAAAGGATCCCTCCCTACCCTAGTGGATTTGTACCTGGGAATGTGCATACCTCTGATTGGTTACCATGGTTTCCCAGCAATGCACTGTAATGGTGGGGGATTCAATGACAGGCGGGTCACCCAGTATATGGATCTGCTCCTTATGCTGCACCAAGGCTACGCTGCTGCAAGCCAACCTAAGCAGTGACCTTTTTATATCCACTACTTATCCTTTTACATTAAAATGTGTTAATGTTCATGATGTGTGTGTCTCAATTTTGGGGGGTTGGGGGCATCCCAGGTTTTTATTTCCTGGGACCACAAATAGATTTTTCGAGGCTCTCCTGTAGAATTGTATTGTGCCAGGTTCTGAAGATTAATTCAGAAAGTTATCTTTTTAAAAAAAATTCAGACGGAGAAGTAGAGGGGAAAAGGCAATATTAGTGACTGTAGCAGGAAAAACAATATGACATTTCAGTTTTATCAGTGCTTGCAAAGCCCAAACATTTTTTGAAAATTCTTTCTTTGGCCCAGTTGACTCATTTTGAAGGAAGTCATTACTTTGTATAATAGCTTTTACTCCACCCCTGCAAAGTTATTAAAATCAACTGAAAACCACTGTTAAAGCAGCCCTGTTAAATTAGTTTAGCATATTTTAAAGAGATTCCTTGTGGTATATTAATCTGTATTGTTATGTCATTTAGTATTGAATTGCCTCAGGAAACCTCTGAGGAAATGAACACATAAGATGAAAAGAAATAGAAAACTCCAGCATACTTGTCCTAGCAAAATAGTAGATCAATACATTAGAATGAAACGTGTGTGTGTGTGTGATATAAAGGATGAGGTGTAGAGAGCAACAGAATTGAACCCCAAGGGTATCCAGTGCCGGAAAGGCTAAATATTCTGATTGGACCCTAGTTCATGTATTTCTTTGTAATCAAGAGACTCTATCAAAGAATGGGATTTCTGTTTGTATGCTGCTGCCTGGGGTTAGTTCATTCCCTTTAACATAAAGCAGAAACAAGAACTTCATCTGTCATTGATGAAATCAAATGTCATCACTCATATACTTTCTGGCTAGATTGCCTTGATGTCCTGCCACCATCAAGGGCTACTCATTTATTTTTGAATGCGATTAACTTAAAAAAAAAATAGAAAACCAAATTGACATCATTTACAGAACATCTCCAAAGCCAGAATGGCACAAAGTAGGAATAAAACTCTGAGCAGTTCAATGATGAGTAGGAGAAAATATGAATACTATATAAATGCTAAATTTTGGAAAACAAAAATTGAATGAAATGGTTCAGATTAACATTCTTACTGTTCCTCCATTTTAGAATGACTATGACATGTATGCACCATCTAGGCATGTGAAGTCACAATCTCTCCAAGCCAAATTCCATGTTGTCTCTTTGGACCAAGAACTTCTCATAACTCGCATGGTTCAACTGAATCAGATCACTCTTCCTGTTCAATCAGAAATAACAGGGTGGGGAAGGAAGCCCGTCTGTTGTCTCTGATCAGAGATTGGAAATAAAAGTTGAATTCTGCCCATGTGGAGTGTCTTCCCAATTGGGAAGTGCTGTTCTCTCCAACAGTTGATAGTTAGGTTTGGGGAAATCCTTGCAGGATGGGGTTTTGGGGTACACATGGTAGGAACCTCTCTGAACATTTCATGGACCTTATTTGGACCTCTGACAGGTCAGAACTTTCCTTTTTTTCCCCATAAAGGAGTTTTTAAAACACACACATTCTACACTCACTGGGAAAGATTTTCCAGAAGTCTGAGAAAAAAGGTCCTCAGCACACTGGTAACATTTATTTGCATTCCTCCTTTTAAAGAGGAACAGATAAGGTGATTGTGATTGTCACCTCCCGTAAATCCTGGATCCTGGAGTAATCCTGGATTCGGCTGTCTCCTGGGATTCCCCAGGAATGTCCATGTCAGCCTTTAATCAACTGAGGCTTATTGCCCAGCTCCATCACTGCCTTAACAAGGGTGCCCACAGAACATGGGTGCATGCATTGGTGATCTCCAAGATTGACTACTGCTATGTTCTCTACATGGGGATTCTCTTGAGGTTGATCTGAAAACTGCAGAGGGTCCAAATTGCATCACCAAGGCTTGTGGCAGGTGTGAGCAGATTTGATCACATTTCCCTTGTCCTGGCTCACCTGCACTGGCTACCATTTGCATTCCGGATCAAGTTCAGGGTACTGATACTCACCTATAAAGCCCTTCACGGTTTGGGCTCATGTTACTTAATGGAGTGTCTCTCCCCAAAGTCATCTGCCCACAACCCAGATCCTCTAAGTGGCCAAGCTGAAGGAGGCCAGAAAATCGTTGACAAGAAGCTGGGCCTTCTCAGAGGTGGCTTCACCTCTTTGGAAACGCCTTCCAACAGATCTATGCCTGGCCCCATCCCCTCTCTAATTTTAGAAGGCTGATGAAGATATATCCCTTCCGAGAAGCTTTCAGTGGCAGCTTCTCCTGAAGTTGCCCATCTTCTATCACTGCTCAGTTTTACTGCACCATCTGGGCTTAATGCTTTGTCTATTTTTGCTTGTTTGTTGTTTCATTGTCATTGTGTTTGATTACGTTGTGTTTTTCTGTGCCGGTTTTTACATGTACACCACCCAGAATAGTAGTGTGCACTAATGAGGAAATAGATAGATAGATAGATAGATAGATAGATAGATAGATAGATAGATAGATAGATAGATAGATAGATAGATAGATAGATAGATAGATAGATAGATAGATAGATAGATAGATAGATAGATAGACAGAAGCAAACTGGAGCATATTAAAAATTATATGGATAAGTAAATGGAGTGGAAGGAATTGATCTGCAGCTAAAGTGGAGCTTCTGTGATGGATGGTGAGGGACAATGTGGTAAACCTGGGGATATTTCTGGAGTCTTCTTTATTCCCAGAGCCTTGGGTGGCAGCTGCTGTCAGGAATGCCTTTTACCCTGTTTAGCTTGTCTCATCCCATGTGACTACTGCTGAAGTGGTGACCTGAGCATTGGGACAGATATCTCAGTAACCCCCAAGCTGGCTGTCATATTGTACTTGTACAGTATAGACTGTTTTTTAAATTTGTCCAGAAATATCCATTACTTCAAAATGTATCAGTCCTGTGGTTACTAAAAATGACCTGACATCTGTGCTAAGAGACCTGTGCTGGCTTCTAATTTGATTCTGAATCCATTTCAGAGCACTGATGTTGACTTTTTAAAGTCCTAAATGATCTTGGTTGACTTTGTCTCAGTGAATTTATCCTAATTCTTCCCCAGCACATTGAAATCAATACCACAGAATAGGATCTCACTCTGAGTTTTATGTCTTCTCCCAGAGGCAGCGACATTGCTGACCACAAAGAGCAGGTTCTTCTCTATAGTCTGATGGTTGCCAAAGGAAATTGTCAAGAGGCAATTGATGAGATGAACCCTCCCTTTGCTCCAACATGCCTTTGGTGTAGGAATGAGAAGTTGTTGACTGCATGAACTGCCATAGATATTTTTCTTGTAGCTGTACAAACCTGCTAGACTAGGTGTTTATCTTCCCTTGGCTACTGCATTTTTAATCAGTCCTGTTTAAATTATGCTGTTGTTTGATACTATGTTGTCAGTTGCCCTCAGACTCTTTGCCCACCCAATCCAGGAATAAAGACGCAAGACAACAGTATTGGTTCAAATACGGGCCACACTTTATTAATTATTCATCAAATTGTAATTGCCCTCCTTGGCCAAAGAAAAGGGGGGCCTGCTGTAGTGCTAAAACAGGTGAAAAGGTAGGGGTCTCCAAATGCCCCTTGCTTGATCAATGGGCGAGTCCCAGACCTCAGGTTCCAGCGGTCTAAAAGACTGCAGAAACCCGGCAGGCCGCTATTAAACACCCCCAGACCTCAAGACATCTTTATTTGATGACTGTTGGTCCGGAAGTGGCCCAGCGCATCTTTCCCGCACCGGCCCTGTAATCGCACGATTCCCAAAGCCGGGAGGTCGGATGCGCTGTTGGCTTACCTGATCTTACAATTGGGACACACCAAAATACCTGTTTTCCACACTACCCGCCACTGCATAGGGACTAGCCATAGCTATGTCCCATGCCCGCCACAGAGCCCACCTAGCTCGGCTAGCAGGCCCCCTGTGATATCATTCAAAACGATATCCAAGCCCGCATCAGACAGATGGACACCATAGTGTTGAAACAATTCAACATTGCTCAATTGGATGCTGGGGTGACAAATCACCGATCTGAGGCCGCCAAAGCAGATACCTCTACAAACCTCCCTGTTAACGCCCTGTCGGGCCTTGTTAACAGCAACAACACTCCGGGCGCCTCTCCAGGCTAGCCGCGGAATGATTGTGGACCAGGCAAGTCGCATCAGAGGAAACTTGATCTTCAACCACTTAAGGTCTCTCAAAATGTCCAAGATCAGTGCTTTACCCGTTACTCTGGGTAAATCATTGCCTCCTAAATGAATCACCAAGACATCAGGTGGGGACTGGTGAAACGCCGTCAACCTTCCAAGCTGGATCCAGTGTAAGCCACGCACGCCTCTCCAAGAAACATGAACCTGGGCACCAAGCCCCAAGTCAGTCCCCAAATAGGACTTGGCAGCGTAACGTGCTGCCCAATGCACAAAATCAGTCCCCAAGTGGGACTTGGCAGCATAACGTTCTGTTCAATGCACAGAATCAGTCCCCAAGTGGAACTTGGCAACATAACGTGCTGCCCAAAGCACAAAGCTGTGGCTGACGATCAACACGTGCCTCCGGCTTCCAGTCCCCAAAGCACCTGCAATGACCAAAAAAACAAAACAAAACAAAAAACAACAACTTCCCCTACATATTAGGTAGGGCTCTGATGTACCTTTGATAACTGGATGAAGACCATTGGCCCAACTTTTTAATTTGATCAGTGCTATACCCAAGGGCTGCTGCTGTGGATGCTGCTCCTATCCTAAACGAATGTGTCCCAAATCTCATGCCCTTGACCCTTACTCTATCTAAAGCCAAATCTGTGAGTTTCCAAAATTGAAACCTCGTCAATGGAGACCTATCAGCATGCTGCAAAAAATAACCAGGCTCCTGGCCTCTACATGCCAGGAAAGCCTGGGTGGCCTCAACAGGGCAAATAGGCTTAATGCCACGTTGCCCTAAGACCAATAACTGCCCTTTGCCCTTCCGATCAGCCTTTGATCTTCTGATTGTAATTTTCAAGCTGCCATCCTAAATAAAAACGTCACTCAGCTGCAATGTATATCTAGAGGTATCTGCCTTTTCCTTAGCCACTAACTCACTAACTCGAAGGGCACCAAAAAAGGCTATCAAAGCAGCTGCTTTAAATAACGCCACTTCGTATTGGTCCCTGCACCATTTTTTCCATTGATTACATATTTTTATTTTTTTTATTTTTTAAGAAGGAGCGGGGAGATGGGTGTCCTGGAATCATACACCCTTCCCCTCTCCTTGGACCAACCTTCCAGCATTTTCCTTATCCTATAATCACCAGTACCATCCGTATGGCCATTGATCTTAGCATAAAAGGCCAGTGCTGACAGTTTACCCTGAATAGTACTTGGCACAAGCCCCTTTTTAAGTAGAAAAACCATAAACTGTTGTAAGTGTTCTACAGGATCTGGCCATAATTGCTTTAGTGCCATAGAAGCCCTAAACTCCTTAAACTCGCTTGCTGTAATCAGATAACCCTTCCTAGTTCTGGGAGCCAATGCCATACCTATCACTCTTGATGCTTCTTCACGCCAATCTGCCAGACCTCCGATGGAAGAACTTCTGGCAATTCTCTGGCTTCTGGGGCTAGCTCCCTGAACCGCTCAATCTGTTGGCACGAAAGAGCATCAGCTATCCTATTATCAATACCTGGGACGTGCCGGGCATGCACCAATACATTAAATTGCAATGCCCTTAGAGTAAAAGCTCTAACCAGCTCCCTGACCCTATCAGATTGTGATGATAGGTTGTTTATGATGTAGACAACCACTTGGTTGTCACACCAAAAACGAACCACGGCATTGGACCATTCTTCGGCCCAAAGCCAAAGAGCCCCAACTATCGGAAAAATTCTAAAAAGGTTAAATCCCTCGTGATGCCCTCTCTGTGCCATTCATCCCGCCATGTGCCGGCACACCATCGGCCATGGAAATAAAAACCAAATCCCATGACCCAGCAGCATCCGAGTGCACTTGGAAGTCAGCTCCCAAACTGAGCTCGCATCTCCAAATGAGACCCCATTAAAATCTTCCAAGAACTGTTTCCAAACAGAAAGAGCATCATCTATCCTGTTATCGATACCAGGAATATGCCGGGCATGCACCAATACATTAAATTGCAATGCCCTTCAAGTAAAGGCTCTAACTAACTCCATGACTCTATCTGAGTGAGATGGTAGGTTGTTTATGATGTAGCTCTCAAACTGAGCTTGGATCTCCAAATGAGACCCCATTAAACTCTTCCAAAAACTGTTTGCAAACAGAAAGAGCATCATCTATCCTGTTATAGAAACCAGGGACATGCCGGGCATGCACCAAAACATTAAATTGCAATGCCCTTAAAGTAAAGGCTCTAACTAACTCCATGACCCTATCTGAGTGAAATGATAGGTCGTTTATGATGTAGCTCTCAAATTGAGCTCGGATCTCCAAATGAGACCCCCTTAAACTCTTCCAAAAATTGTTTCCAAACAAGCAGATCCTTTCTCATACCTTTTGTTACTCTGGTCCTATGCCTTGACCGCTTAAGACCTCTCATGGCAGAACAAAAGGACCCTGCCCTCGTCAGCCTGATGTAGCTCTCAAACTGAGCTCAGATCTCCAAATGAGACCCCATTAATTCTTCCAAAAATTGTTTCCAAACAAGCAGATCCTCTCTCCTACCTTTGTTACTCTGGTCCTATGCCTTGGTCGCTTAAGACCTCTCATGGCAGAATAAAAGGACCCTGCCCTCGTCAACCTGATGTAGCTCTCAAACTGAGCTCGGATCTCCAAATTGGAAGCTGCCCAGAGTAGTCAATTGACTAGATGGGCGGGGTATAAATGCAATAAATAAATAAATCAATAAAACTCTTCCAAAAACTGTTTCCCAACAAACAGATCCTCTCTCATACCTTTTGTAACTCTGGTACCGACTCTGCTTGCCAGCACCTGGAGTCTCTTCAATACAACACAGGCAAGCAGCTTCCCTACAACTCTGCGCATAAAGATGTCCCAGTATCAATAACCACCAGCCATGTTAATTTAGCATAACATTTGCATTTAGCAGTAGCAATACCTCTGAATGAAGTTAGTGTGCACAAACAAGGGTAGGTAGAGTCCGGTTAGATCCAAAATAACCATTAATAGACTCGAACCAACTAAATCAATGACTTGGCCTAGTGCCAAGACATGTCAGGCAACCCCCATGTTTAAAGATGTGTGGGGTATGTTTGCGGCAAATCTTGCTGTGGAGCTGTTAGCCAAAAAAGGCCATGCAGGTAACTATGTCTATGTGCCTGATGTAATGGAAGACTCACTTGAAGGCGTCATAGCCATACCGGTATCCTCACAAGGTTGTGGGGTGCTGAAGCCAAACTCCTTGACCTCCTCATGCCCCTCTGCATATAGGAATGCTGGCTCAGACACTACAGGTGCAGATGTGCGTTGATTTCATAGTATGAGCCTTTGGAGCTGCAGACGCCGTGGCTTCATCACGCCACGCCGTAGTCTCCGAAACCTGGACAGGCTCAAGAGCAATAAATTATCCATTAATTTCTGTGCTAATGATTTAGAACTGGCCTTCTTACTGCTTTAAGTTTCTCAAGCTGATCTGCATGGCAGGGCCTTGCTCGACCATGGAGACTAACTGCAACTCCTGCCCTAGACATATCAAGAACATAGAGCCAACTTTAATAAGGCTGTGGAAAGCTCTCTAATCAACTGTTTTGCTTACTCAATATTCATTAATTAAATCCTGTGGATAAATGCTGTTCTCTATGTATCTATGTGTCCCTGAAGAGTTAAGAGTAAATGCTATTATAATTAATTTAAATTTCAAGACCACATATGAATTTAGTGACAACAATACCTTACTTTCGAACCCAAAAAAGCATGCTTCCCAGGTGAAATTATGCCATGCTTCCCTGTGCATCATGTAGCCAGAATTCTAAAGATCAATTTCAAACATGCTAAACCAGATTCAAAATAAGGCTTTTCCAACATGTAGCTGAACCCTTATTTTAAAGGTTTTCAAAAACTGCTATGGTCACTACTTTGAGCTCTCCAATATTACATATCATTAAAAGCAGGCTCGTTTTTTAAACTTTGAATATTGGTCATATATGAAGTAATTCCTTCTTGCAGACATTCAGGTGGATTTAATATTTCAAAGTCATTAACTTTCACTGTCCAACTTCTATTAATGATCAGGACAATAAATTGTGGGTATTTGCCTTCAATTTACACTTCACATGTACATAACTGTTGTGTTCAAGATACTGTTGCTCATTGGATGAGTGATTATTCATTGCTCCCACATCACATCACCTTAGCATATGCATATTTCAAATTTATTTTATACTATATGAAATGTATTCAATCAGATATCACTTAATATTTATTCTAAAACTGATTACGTTATAATATTCAACTTTATACTATATGAAATGTATTCAATCAGATATCAATTAATATTCACTCAAAATTAAGTACCAATTAAAATATTCAAATTTATACAATATGAAATGTATTTAGACAGATACTTAATATTTATTGTAAAATTGATGACCAGTTATAACATTCAACTTTATACTATATGCAATGCATTTAATCAGGTATCAATCAATATTTATTCTTAAACTAATTAACCGACTATAATATTCAAATCTATACTATATTAATCGTATTTAATTAGTTGCCAATTAATATTTATTCTTAAAGCAATCAAACACAAAATGGTGGAGAGGGAGAAAAGAGTGGGAAAATTAATCACCCTATATGACATCCGCGCCCAAATGCCACCAATTTAAGTTAAGATTATTTCAATCAACTATCATGATAAGCCATAAATTCAATGAGTTCATGAACAATGTTATTACAATAATTTACCCTACAATAAACTCATTCACAATAAAACCAGGCTAATAACTTGTTCTCCAAGGTCTGCTGCTGACAAGCCACAGGCTTTGACAGCAGCCGACCGTAAATTCAAAATGTCGGGCGAGAGAAAAAAGGCGTGAAAAATTGCCTAAAAAATGTCATCCCTCAGGCCAGCAAACCCCTATTACTTTTTGATTAAACCAAATATCAATACACTTAATTCATCAATGCAATAACTCAGCAATTTAATAGGGAACACTGCAACAAACCCAAGCAACTATACTATTAGAAAACGGATCGCCCCAACGCTCAGCGCCGCGGCGGGCGCAAACCTGTCCCGCTGCTTTACGCCTTTCTCGCCCAGCACCTAAACAATGACTGAAAACTTAACTCAACAACCAAGGCAATCTATTATGTGTAATTAAACAAATGATTGAAACCAGAGGAGGGAGCAAAAAGCTGCCCTCTCGACCGCTGGTCTCACGCTGTGCTGTCGAGCCTGTAAAGCGAGCCTGGCCGCTTTTGCTGCCTTTCAGGCAAGCCTCGCCTTTCAGGCAAGCCTCGCCGCCAGTGCTGCTCTCCAGCAAAGCCTTGCCACCACCAAAGACTTCAAAAGAAAAGCTCGCCTGGCAAAAGGGGGTCGCGCTGCGACACTCCTTCCTCGTCGGTGCCCAAAAGAAAAAGAGAGGGCGAACAAACGGAGAGCGCTCTTTTATACTTGCGCTCTCCTGACCACGCAACTAGCATTCTCATCTAAATTTTGCGTCCTCCTGTCTGGTGGGCAAACGCCATCTGCATTGTGCCAGATCGGAAAACCGATCGTTCAACGGCTGGGATCTGTGTAGCCATGTTTAGTGCTACAAAGCTTTCATAGCAAGACATGAGTTTTGATTGTCCCGCCATTCTATTATGTTAACGCGGAATCCTGCAAGCCGCTAGCTGAGAGTTGATTCTGGTCCTGATGGTAAAAATAACTCACACAGACACGTTCTCTTCCAGCCCGACACGTGTATTTACAGCAAATATACAAAGCGGCAGCGTGACAGCATGAAATCAACATTTGTAGAAGTGGTGGTGGTGTTCTGTACAACTCAACTATATACACATAAGCATCTGCCCTTGCCCAACAGGGCAGATGTTGCATCATCCAGTCTTCACCCAGATGTTGCATCATCCTTTCTATAGTCACTGTGACTCAGCACTTTTATACTTACTTACATACCTGCATGACATGGCAGTTCATTAGTACTTCTGCTCTGCTCTGTTCAGGCCTGTAAATTTTTTAATACTTTGACATATTATTATCTCCATACAGAAGTTTTCATTAAAGGTGTTTGCTTCCCTAGTGCTGGCAGGCCACTCCTGTCTTTTATGGATACTAAAGTTAAAGTTGTAGCTGGCTGGATAACTCAGTGGTTTAGGTATCTGGCTGCAGAGCCAGAGATTGGGAGTTTGATTTCCCACTGTGCCTCCTGTGAGTACAGTTAGTCTGTGTGGCCTTGGGCAAGCTGCCCAGTCCCCAGAGCATCCCCAGAAGAAGGGAATGGTAAACCACTTCTGAGTATTCTCTACCTGGGAAACTCTGAAAAGGATCACCATATGTCAGAATTGACTTAACGGCAAATGATGATGATGATTCAAAAATACTAGGTACAGTCAATCAAAATAATAAAAACATTGGTACTATAAAACAGATACAAGTATTAACCAAAAACTTAAATATCTGTTGAATATCAGAACAGTATGTATGCTGTTCCTAATAATGCCATTTTTTGTTCCTCTGATGGTGTTATTTCTGAGATCTGTAACTGCTTATAATACTGTGTGAAATTTCTTGATTTTGTTTTTGCAGTTTTATCCTTCTGCTCAGTGACTTTTTTTCTGAAATGAAGAATATTTTAAATTGAGCAAAGCCTTGAAGGTCTCACAAGATTATCCCAGAGAGCCACTGCCAGTCGGAGTTGGTATTAATGGGAAAAAAGGGAGTAATGGTCTGTCTCAATATAAGATAGCTTCCTATTGTTCCTATAATATCAGCTATAACTATTGAAATAAGATACAGTTCTTTGGAGCTTTCTCCTATAAATCTACCTTTAAAATGAACAAAATCTGCACAAGATAATTTCTGTGTTCCTATCAAATTTAATTGAGTATATACGGCAGAGGAGGCAGATGACCCAAACAATGTGCCCCAAGGGGCCAATCCAGTAAACCTTGTCTATGTAGGGATCCTGTAGTCATTACTGCAGTCTATATAAACATTAAATCATATAACAAGGTTGCTATGGGCAGAGTAGATGAAGACATTTTCAAATTAATAAAGAATGGGTAGTGCCTAGACAACTATGCAAGAAGGAGATAATTTACAAGAAATTGCTTCATTTTTCTTGAGAATCTGAAGACTCTCTGGGACCAATTGCTACTATGTCTTCTACATTCTAAAACTGATAAAATATTTTGTCTTAAATACTCTATATAGCTGCATAGTTGTAAATAAAACTATTGGCTTGCCTCATTAACACTTAGTTTTACTGGTTGGCTCCAGTCTACCCATTCTCTGTTGGGTACCAGTACCATGCCTACTCCTATATCAAATTAATAGTGGCAATATACCATTCTAGAGTTGAAGTGAAATTCTGTTCAAATCTTATCTATTGCACATTAGTACAAAGAATTTAGGGCATATACTCCTGTGCCACCTCTGTCACATGCCTCTTTTTGTTGGATCATTCTGATGCTGATTTGAAAATAATGCATATTTTTAGAGGATTATTGGTTTCATCCAAGTTGGAAATTATTACTACTTTTCTATTTAGTTTCACTCTTTATTAAATAAAGGAAGGTAGGTAGGTAGTTTGGTTGGTTGGCTGGTCCTTAAATCACCTTGGTTTTCAAGGCAAGTGTAAACTGGCTAGGAGTTGATGCAATTAATTGATTTGCGGTAGTCACCCTTTTCTTCAGTTGTACTGGTTCATGCCCATGTAAATCCATTTGTCTCACCAGTTCACTGATGGTAGTGCCTCTCAGTTTTACTATTCAAAGAAGGAGACACAGAGAAAAACCAGAATGCTCCATGGAGTCATGCTTGATTGCCCCATTTAAAAATGACTGCTGTATTTCATCAGCCTACTCTAGTTCCTATATATTTATTTACTGAATATCCATCCTACCCTTCCTCCATACAGTCTTCTCAACCTCCTTTCATCCCCACAACATAGGTTTGTCCACTGCGCCCCACCATAATGATTTACAACAGTAAGGACCATCAAAATAGAGTAAACCCTACCAATGAAAATGAAAAATGAAACTATAAAAATAAATGTTTTATGACATGTTTCATTAAAACTGCTGGGCGTAGGAAGAGCTGGCAAAAGTGAAGAAAATAAAGAAAACATTTAAAAAAACTGGACGAACAAATTATTCTTCAGAGGACAATGAAAACACTCCACGTGGAGAACCCTCCTGTTCTCAGTGGGAAGTAGGCCATTGCAAAAAATTTTTTTTCAAATGTTCCTTGTGCACCCCTACCATATTGTTACCATTACTGAAACATAATTGCCTGCAAATTTTCAGGTCTGTAGGCCATGTTTTGACCCCCGCCCACCTCAAAAATAGTTTTCTGTTTAAAACGGACATGGACAACATGGTAGCAAGTTGTAAACTTTTTGCTTTATCTTTTATACGTTGTAACCAAGGCAGCAATGAGTGAAAATATGGAAAAAGAAGCACCTCAGGAAGTAGTTCCTCCAATTTCATCCACACCAAACCACCCGGTACTTAGAAAGGATGATAGAGAAGTGTCTGAAGCGTGGCTCATAGGTAATTTACTGCAAGATTTGACTCCGAAGAAAGGATCTCAACTGCCCACCAATGGGGATGTGCTTCGCTACTTTGTTTCTCTCAATCATGGACCCATGTAGAAAGATAAAAGGGATGATGTTATAAAATTTGTTATCCTGAAGGCAGAACAGTTTTGGGTGCATTCTGGCATTCCAGTGATGCCTATCAGAGCAGGACATTCCAAAGCAAAACTCAATAAATTAATTGTGCAATACGAAAATCTTCAGAAACATAAAACAAGGAAGAACTTCCCCATTGAGAGTGAAAGCTTTCTCAAATCTCTTCTTCTACTCTTTGACATAGCACATGAGAATGCCATTGCTATTATAGAACATGGCAGATGTAGGACTATAGAAATGATTCTGGAAGATGTGCAATTCTTAGAAGATCATGTCGAAAAATGGAGTTAGGTGGTCTTGATAAGACACACTTTGCAAAAGTTATGAGGACATTATCTCATAATGAAAAAGAAATTGAGCGTGCTGCGAGGGAGAAGCATCGCCAAGAAGAAGCTTCAACCAAGATAAACACAAGCAGTAGCCTAGAACTTGATGAATTTGGTTTAGTTGGTTACCTTGATTCAAGTGATTTGGATGGCTTGGATGCTCAACCTGATTCAATTGAAGATCCAGAGTTTGTATTTCCTTCAACTAGCAGTGGTGCAACAGATACAGATACAACACTTCGTAGAAAAAGTTAATCAGTTGCTTTAACACTACCCAGAAATCCATTTACAAGCAAAACCATATCAACCATGGGAGACAGGCTTAATCTATCAGCTGCTCAACGAACAGCATTCATGGGAGCAATTCTTACAGAAGGTGGAGTTCCACTGGAAAAAGCAACTCTTTCAATTAAAAGCACATGGACAGCAGATAAAGAAGTTAGGAAATCATCAGCGCAAGCAGTTAAGGCTACATTCACAGCACTGAAGCACTCAGCACTATATTGGGATGGTAAACTGGTACCAGGCTTCAAAAAAGAAAACAAAGAAAGACTAGGGATTCTGGTATTTATTTATTTATTTTTATTTATTTATTTCATTTATATCCCGCCTATCTGGTCAATTATGACCACTCTAGGCGGCTTACAACATACACTAAAAACAATAAACAAAAACATACACATAACATAATTTTCCCAAAGATGGCAAGAAACAGAGTGCATTATAGTGAAAAAAGAAAGAAAAAAAAATAATAGGAGTTAACTGGAAAGGGGGAAGGCCTGCCTAAACATCCATGTTTTCAGTTGTTTCTTGAAAATACCCAGCGAGGGAGCTGCGCGAATCTCAGGAGGTAAGCTGTTCCAGAGGCGAGGAGCCACCGCCGAGAAGGCCCGGCTTCTTGTTTTTTCCTTCCGGGCCTCCCTTGGCGTCAGGCTCCTCAACCTCACCTCCTGACTCGCGCGAGTGACACGGGTAGAACTGGGTGGGAGTAAGTGTTCCGACAAGTATCGAGGCCCTAAACCGTTTAGGGCTTTAAACGTAAGCATCAAAACTTTGAAGTCAATGCGGAACCGAATGGGCAGCCAATGCAACGCGGCCAGGGTAGGGGAGATGTGATGGTGTCTTCTCACTCCACTTAGGAGTCTGGCCGCTGCATTCTGCACCACTTGGAGTTTCCGCGTCAGCCTCAAAGGTAGCCCCACGTAGAGCGCGTTACAGTGGTCTAATCTTGAGATTACGAGCGCATGGACCAAGGTGGTGAGCGCCCCCACATCGAGATAGGGTCGCAGCCGGGCTATCCGCCAGAGATGAAAAAAGGCGGTGCGGACCACCGACGCCACCTGAGTCTCCATGGAGAGCGCCGGGTCCAGATGGATCCCCAGACTGCGAACCCCACTCTTTGCAGCCAGGGCCACCCCCCCAAACGAGAGGGAGTCGCCCAAGCCACCAACAGTGGGGGCACCCACCCTCAAGACCTCTGTCTTGTCCGGGTTCAGCCTCAGCCCATTCTCCTGCATCCATTCCAGTACAGTCCCCAGGCAGCGCTGAAGGGACAGGACGGCATCACCTGCAGTTGGTGAAAAGGAGATGTAGAGCTGGGTGTCATCCGCATACTGATGACACGATGCCCCACATCCCCTGATGACCCCACCCAGCGGCCTCATGAAGATATTGAACAGCATTGGGGAGATAATCGACCCCTGTGGAACCCCACAATTGAGACTCCACGGGGCCGAGACACTCTCCCCAAGCTGTACTCTCTGGGGACGGTCCTCCAAGAAGGAACGGAGCCAGGCAAGCACCAAGCCACCAATTCCCAGATCGGAGAGCCTCCCCAGGAGGATACCGTGGTCGACGGTATCAAAGGCCGCCGAGATGTCGAGAAGGACTAACAGAGAGATTTTTCCCCTGTCAGCCTCCCTCAATAGGTCATCATACAGGGCGTCCAATACTGTCTCTGTTCCGTGGCGCGGCCTGAAGCCCGACTGAAACGGATCCAGGGCATCCGCTTCTTCCAAGAGGGCTTGAAGCTGGTCGGCCACCACCCTCTCCACCACTTTGCTCATGAAAGAGACATTGGCGACGGGCCTATAATTGCCAATTTCATCCACCGCCAAACTAGGTTTCTTTCTTATGGGCCTAATGAGTGTTTCCTTGAGGGCAGAAGGAAACCTGCCCTCAAGGAAAGACCCATTTATTATAACAGTGGCCCATTCTGTTGTTATCGGCCTGGCTGCTTTGATTAGCCAGGCCGGGCAAGGGTCAAGGGAGGAGGTGGTGGCTCGACAGCGATCAAGGACCTTGGCCACAGAATCGGGCGTGACAGGCTGAAAGGTGTCAAGAGTTACCGGGCAAGACGGAGCGCTGGACATCTCTGCTCGACTCACTGTGTTCAAAAAAGGAAAGAGGTCCCGGCGGATGGCCTCCACTTTAGATTTTAAAAAGGCTGCAAACTGGTCAGGTGAGAAACTAGGGGGAGGCCTATCACCCGGACCAGTTCCGGATAGGTCGCACACTATACGGAATAACTCCGCCTGCTGGTTGGCCGCTTCGCTTATCCGGTTAGCGAAGTAAGTTTGACAAGCAGCCTTTACCTTAGACAGGTAAAGGTTAGTTGCAACCCTGACAGCTATCCAATTATAATCCGTCGGGTCCTTCCTCCACCTACGCTCTAGCCTTCTCCTATGTCGCTTCAGCCCTCGGAGCTCCTGGTTATACCAGGGCGCCGGGCGGGTTCTGCGACGGAGAGGGCGTTTAGGCGTGATCATGTCCACGGCCCTGGCGGCAGCCGTGGACCAGCTGTCAACCAGAGCGTCGACAGGAGTGCTAGCCAGGTCAGCCGTAACACCTCTCATGGCATCCTGGAATCCAACCGGATCCAGTAGCCTTCGAGGGCGGACCATAGAATTGGGTCCCTGCTCCCTGTGAGGGGGGAGAGCCACGGAGACATTACATTTTACCAGATGGTGATCTGACCATGACAAAGGGAGCGACACAATGTCGGTCACCACCAGACCACGCTCGCTCCAATTAGTGGAAAAGACCAAGTCCAACGTATGGCCACCCACGTGTGTGGGGACGTTGACATGTTGGGACATGTTCAAGGAAGCCATGGTTTCCAGGAACTCAAGAGCTGGTCCAGTAACCTCTGCCTCCGCATGCACGTTGAAATCGCCCAAGACCAAGAGCCTCGGGGATCCCAACAATGCCGCGGAGACAAAGTCGGCCAGCTCCGGAAGGGAAGTGGCTGGGTTACAGGGAGCACGATAACACAGCAAAATCCCAATTCCATCCCTAGTCCCAAGTGACACGTGGAGTGCCTCTAGACCTGGCTTCACCACAAAGGAGCGCCTAGTAACCTGTAAGCTGGATTTATAAACAATGGCTACTCCCCCCCGCCCCTCCAGTCTACCCTGGTGCTGGACGGCATAACCGGGTGGACAGACGAGGGCCAGGGGAGGACCCCCCTCCCCACCGATCCACGTCTCGGTTATGCATGCCAGGTCTGCATCCTCCTCCAGGATAAGATCGTAAATTACCTGGGATTTATTAGACACAGACCTGGCATTCAACAACAAGGATAGAGTGGAAGGCTGGCTGGGCTGGCTACCTCGATACTGAGGGTTGGTCACAGTCTCAGAACAATGAACAGCCTTCACGCATCTGTTCATTGATCTTCTAACACGAGTAGGGACTGTGCCAAGGCCATATCTCCCACTACCCGTGATCACTGGGATGTTAAAAGGCCCCTCGCTGGGGGGGCAGGCCTTCCAATCCATATCAGGGAAAGGGAGGGGGAAAGAGAGCAAAAGAAAAAGAAAGAAAGAGGGAAAAAAAGAAGAAAAAAATCAAATTACAAAGAAATACAAAATTCAAAATACCAAAATTAACAGAAAACAGTGCAATCAAATTATATAAATTAATTAATATACATATAATAAAAATACATAGCCCAATTGTATCTAAAACATAATACCAATTAAATTAAAAAGAAAATTATACATTAAAAGGAAAAAAGAAGAGGGAAAAGAAAAAACAGCTATAAAGATCCCACGGTGATTATCCCCCACATATATTTCTGAACTGTCCTCCTTTACTATATAATCTTGTCCTTTTTGGTGTTAATCGTCCTGGTGGTATTAATGGCGGCGCTGGTATGCGAGTCTTGATGCAAGAAGAGGACTCCCAGATCTTAATGGCGGCTACAGCATTCACAAAGAGACTCACAAACAGGATCAAAGTCACTACAAACCAAGTTGGAAAGAAGCATGCCATTCTCCAACCTAGTGAGCCGGCTGGGATAGCTTCGTCGTTAAGGCACCAAAAACAGCTTGAGGAGAGGGAAGCTGAAGAAAGGGTTACCCTCCGGTTGTCAAACATTGCGCAGCGTTCCAACGCTCCTCGCAGGCACCCCTCGGCAGCCACAGCTTGCAGGCACACAATCCAGACCCACTGCAGCAGTCTCCAGCTCCCAATTCGCAGGTCCTCCACTAAAATACCTCCAGATGGAAACAGGGTTAAATCTGGTATGCCAGACTTTGAAAAAGGCAAAGTTCTTGGTATCCCAGTAATTACAAACATAACAGGTGAAGAACAAGCAAGAGCTACGTTGGCCCTCACAAATGAGTGGGAAATTTCAGATAATGTGAGATCCTTTGTTTTTGACACTACAGCTTCAAACTCAGGATGGAAAATTGGAGCTTGTGTTTGGCTGGAAAACCACTTTGACAAGAAGTTGTTTATGCTGGCTTGTCGGCATCACATATTTGAAAGAATCCTGAGTTCAGTTCACAAAGAATTGTTTGGTGCAACATCAGGTCCTGAAAACACCAATTTCATTCAATTCAAGGACTCTATTTGGTCAACTATTAACACAGAAGCTTATTTTAAGACCCTAGAAATCAAAGACAGGTCTTTGAAACTCACTAAGGAAAATTCTATACAATCACTGAAGAGAATACTTTCTACTCCAAATAGAAAGAACTTGCTATCTCACGCTGACTATCAGGAGTGTGCTGAATTGATGTTGATACTTCTGGATGAGACACCTGAAAGAGGTATGCAATGGCTGAAACCAGGAGCAGCGCATCATGCTCAATGGATGCCATCCATTTTGTATCCTGCAAAGATGTTGGCTTTCAGTGCTCAAGCAGGACATGACAAAGCCATGATCAGTAAACTGGAAGCACTATGCAAATTTAATGCACTATTCTACGTTGAAAACTGGCTCTCTTCATCCATTGGGGCCAATGCAGTGTATAATGATCTCAAGCTATGGCATGACTTGAACAAGTATTGCAAGCATGACCCACAAGTTGCAAATGCAGCCATAAAATCCATGGAAAGGAACTTCTGATACTTAACCGAAGAATGTGCTGTGTTCTCTCTATTTTCAAACAGACTTTCCTCTTCAGAACAGCAGCAGGTTGCTCAAACATTGCTCCAAATTCCTGGACCAAAAAAGTTTGAAAGGGGCCATCCAACTTTTCCTATTCTGAGCCACAGTACAAAACTATCATCCCTTATGAGGCCTAAATCCTGGTTCTTGTTTCACAGCATGGGAATTGGCACTGACTGGCTAGGAAAACCTGTTAGTGAATGGCATAATGATCCCAATTACCAAGAAGCTGAGACATATGTGCGGCATGTCAAAGTGGTGAACGATCTGTCAGAATGGGCTGTGAAACTAATCCAAGACTTCTCAACTAGTGTTACCAATGACGAAACACAAAAACAGTTTTTATTGCAAGTGGTCGAATATCACCGCAAACAAATTCCCAACTTTCAAAAAAAGACATTAAAGAAATTAACATTCTCCTCCACAAAACCTTAAATCCAGCAAAGTGATTTGATATGATTGTGTGTTCACTATTACCAAACTTGTTAGTTACTACATACGTAGTTTGTCTTCTCTATATAATAAACTGTCTTATATTACAAATATTTTTGGCATGATTTTAGTGTAGGAAAACGATGATTTATGAACTAAATCAGTTAATTGTGTTGGGCAGGGGTCAAAACATCACCAAATGACCTGAAATTTGGTGTACATTCATATTTTGCCATAGAAACAACATAGGAGGGAGTGCACCATATAAGTTTTGAAAATATTTTTTTCCCATACCTACATGCAATGGCCTAGTGGGAAGATCACCTCTCATGATGGATGGCATAATGGAGAAGTCTCTTCTCTGTAATGCAACTTCACTAGGCTTTGTTGTAAGCAAATCTCCCCTCCAGATGGTAAAGATTAGCATGGTCTATTCAGGAGAAGATAGTCTCTCATGTAAACTGGTTCTGAGCTAGACCAAAATGTGACCATTATTCTTGAGACAGTTAAATAGGAGCTATGTGACTCTTGTGGACAGGTGATCACCTGCTGAGTCACTTGATAATCCTGAAGCTTGCCTTGAAAGTGTCTTTGTTTAGAAACCTCACCTAGGCACTCACACAACAAAGAGAATTAGAATGAGAGTCCAGTTCCATCAGTGACATCTTTCTCCTACTATGAATAAAGTCCTCATGACTGGGAGCATCTTTTTTCTAGGCTAAGGCAAATAGAGTATCTCTTTTTATATTGCTTATCTAGCCATACCACACCATCTCACCTAAATCTTCTTGCCCATCATCTGCCTTGGTCAGGTCAACGTATCACTCCCCAATTCACTGGATACCCTTGTAGGTCAGTTACCCACATCAACGTGATGTTGATACAGTTTTTGACATGCATAATTTGCTTAAAACAAGCAGGTACAGTTGAGATGGCTTTTTGGATTTTTTCAGAATGAATTTGTTATTTTAAAGTTATCCAGAGTAGTCAAACTGCCACTCTCCAAATGTTTTTGGACTGCAACTCCCAAAATGCCTCATTAGCCATGATGGGAACGCAACCCAACCACATCTGAAGGAGCATCCCTGTTTTAAACACAGAAGGATTCTGTAGGTTGAGCAAGAGAAAGCAATGAGGAGAAAAAGAAAAGAAAATTATTCAAAATATGTATTTTTAACAGTGTTTTTGTCATATCACTCATTCCATTTAAAATACAAAAGCATTTAAATGCACAACCAGAAGAAGAAGAAGGAGAAGAATCATATGTTGTCAAGTCAATTCTGACTTATAGTGATCTTCTGGGCCATCTCTCTCTGGGGTGGGCACTGTTTTACAGTGGCTCCAGTCCTTCCTGGAGGGGAGAACTCAGAGGGTAGGGTCCTGGGGGACTCCTGCTCGACACCCTCGTCTTTGGCCTGTGGTGTCCCTCAGGGATCTGTTTTGTCTCCTACACTATTTAACATCTACATGAAACTGCTTGGCAAGGTTGTCCGGAGTTTTGGGGTTTGGTGTCACCAGTATGTTGAGGACACCCAACTCTATCTCTCCTTCCCTTCTAAATCCAAGGAAGGTGTTTTGGTTCTCCTGGTCAGTCAAAAAGCAGATCAAGGAACAGGGTTGCAGCCTGTGCTGGATGAGGTTACACCCCCTCTGAAAACACAGGTGCACAGTTTGGGGGTGCTCCTGGATTCATCTCCGAGTGTGGATGCCCAGGTTTCAGTGGTGACCAGGAGTGCCTTTGCACAGTTAAAACTAGTGTGCCAGCTGTGCCTGTTTCTTGACAGAACTGATCTGGCCACAATGACACATGCCCTAGTTACATCTTGACTGGATTACTGTAACACACTCTACATGGGGTTGCCTTTGGAAAGTGTTCAGAAACTCAAGAGGGTCCAAAATGCCACAGCCAGACTGCTGACAGGGGCTGGTTATGGAGATCATGTGATCCCCTGTTACAGCAGCTTCACTGGCTGCCAATCCATTTCTGGGCACAATTCAAAAGTGCTGGTATTAACCTATAAAGCCCTAAACGGCTTGGGTCCAAGCTATCTAAAAGACCACATCTCTCTCTATGAGCCTGTCAGCACTTTAAGATCATCAGTGGAAGCCTCAGTCCCACCACCCTCACAGATATTCTTGGTGGGGACAGAAGAGACAGCCTTCTCTGTCGCTACTCCCAGACTCTGGAACTAAATAAATAAAATAAAAAAATCTTTTTCAGGGTTTTCCAGGTGGAAGGTACTCAGAAGTGGCTTACCATTCCCTTCTTCTGGGGGTGCCCTGGGACTGTGCAACTTGCCCAAGGCCACACAGGCTGGCTCTGCTCACAGGAGGCACAGTGGGGAATCAAATTCCCAACCTCTGGCTCAGTAACAGCATACCTAAATTACTGAGCTAGATGGAAAAGCGTCATAGATTTTGCTGAAACTCTGAAGTTGCAAGTTACTAGATTTTTTTTCTTGTGTGCCATCTAGTGGCCAATTATTCTGTTTGGCTTTTTTACTTCACTTAATTACTGGGTACATGTCTGAATTACAGGGCAGGGTTGGTGGAAATTCCTATGAGCTTTCAGACCTGCCAGTCTGGAGCTCCTGCATAGCATTTGTGAAATCCACAGAAACTGTGAAATAACACAGGACCTATGTGCAAGATGACATGGAACTTAACCTTTGTTGGTTTTCAGAAACTAGAAGTACACAACCTTGGGGCTTTAGCAGAAGTACATAGGCGTTTTCAAGGGGAAAATAAGAGATCTGCATCTTTTTATTTTTGTAATTTTAATATGGATTTCAATGCATCCATAAAGTATGAAATGATTTTCAACCTTGTTTCTATGACAACCGTCTGCAGTAGAGAGCTAAGCAAGGGACTCAAAGAAGCTGCCAAGGACTTTAATAAATAGTTCTTTTGAAAATATGGTGAGCTATTCAGATTTACACCTCAGCCTTTGGACTAGAGTTGAAAGAGCAGAAGAATGGTCTGTCACTTTCCTTTATATGAGAACACCACAAAATAGCCTGTATTTTTAAATGTACATGTTGACCTCAATATTTGTAACAATAAAGATAATGGTATGGCATGTGTATTGTCCTTGGACAAATGTGTAGAAATGAACCAAATCCGAAGTACCTGTGTATTTCCAAGCTGACCACGTGGTGTAACAAGGTCATTCTACTGGGAAAATGGGGCAGCACGCTTACAGATCCCTGATGTTAAATCTGCAATTCATGAGTCACAATTAGAAGTAGGGAATGGAAAATGAAAATGAAGGAAAGTGTGCTCTTCACCTTAGAAATTGTCTTTCCTTTCCAGCTGCAAAGTCATTTATTCAATCATTAAAGTCTTGAGGCTGCAGCACCACTAATTTCACATACAGGGAACAGGAAGAGTAGGGGCAGAAAAAAATAAAAAGTGTAGAACAGTAGGCTCCCTGAATTGCCCTTTTAAGAGGCAATCAAAGACAACTGTGGCCATTGCCCTTTTAAAGTCCCCCACTTACACTGTTCCTGTGTCTGCCTTAGTGGGGTGATTGAGACTTTCCCCTGGCAGCTGAAGAAAACAGTGGGGGATAAAACTGAAACAGAGCACCCAGCTCTGCAAACAGCTGCTTGTGCTTTTCTCTCCTGCTTGTTCCATTTTATTTATACCCTGTTTTTGCCATTTGTGTTTCCACATTTGCAAAAATATAAGTTTCAATGAGAACTGGAAATTCACAAATGTTGTCATGAACTTGAACAAGGTTCAGACCACAATGTCATTAAAACAGCACAGAATGGTTTGGTCCCAATCCATGAGCCTGTATTTGGGAAAAGACTGAGTCAAGGATGCTTCTAAAAATCCCTAATTGATAGTGAATGATTCAAGAAGGTGCAAAAAATGGAAGTATTCCCCCTTCATACACACATCAGAGTAAATTATTCTTGTGCCATATTTGAATCCTAGTTAACGATTAATTTTATTTCACATTTTGTAATAAAAAGAAAATAGTTTGACAAAGAAGATGAAGAAGACGAACACGCCATCAAGTCAGTTCTGACTTCTAGGCTGTGCAATCTCCACTTATCCTTATGTTCTCGACCTAATCCTTGCAGTGGAAGCTCAAAAAATTTCCTTTTATAGTGCCCTAGGCTGTGGGTTTAGTTACAGGAGACGTTTCCATGATTTTCTTTCAGCCATATATGCGTGAGGCTAATTTAATAAAATAGATGAATATGTGTCACTATTGAGTTAGCGGCAGAAACAATTCTTCTTGACCAGGATGGATAACTCTGGTCTTTCAGATACTTTGGGCCTAAATCTGGCATCAGCCCTAGCCAACATAGCCAAAGATGAGGGATTATGAGAAATCTTGGAGGGACACAATGCTACCTCTTATTCTGCATCATCCAGAAGCATATATTCACCAGCCAGGGTTCTATCCAAAGCTCTTCTGAGTCCAGAACTCTCCTCCTTGGCATGGGCAAGTATGCAAGGAGGGCCCAATATTGCATGAGGGTAGAAGTGATAGCATAGGAAGGACACCACTGTTGGAGTAATTCTGCTCCATGACCACCAAGTCTATATCAAGCATATCATAATAGTTTTTTCATTGAAGTTCCATCACCTAAAATATAAACGTGAAGCGACAGCTGTATCCAAACATTTAAAACTATCAAGACCTCTATCACCATGTAAATCCCTTCCTTCAAGTCTTACAGTCATAACTAAAGAATAACAATGCCAAAGTCACATTTCCTGCTGTTTAGTAGCTCACACTTCCCTAGGAGCCTTCCTTTCCATTATACATGCTAATTCTCAGAATTGGGATTTTAGTTTCTAACAAAGTCATGCTCATGATTTCATCCCTGTAATGGTTGTACCAAGAACTTTTTCTGATCCAACTTTTCTTGATTCAGTTGTACCATGGGTGTGCACTTAAGGGATCATCTTTTTAAAAGAAAAAAAACAAAAACTCACAACCCCCAGTGATCAAGTCAGCTAATTATCATTATTATTATCATTATTAATAATAATAATACATGTGTGCTATCATGTCAATTCCAACTTATGGTGACCCTTTTTAATGGCTTCTAAAAACAGAGAGAACAGAAGTGGTTTACCATTCCCTTCGTCTGGGTGTACCCTAGGACTGTAAAACTTGTCCAAGGCAATACAGAGTGGCTCTTCTCCTGAGAGGCACAGTGGGGAATCAAACTTGCAACCTCTGTTTCTGTGGCCAGGTACCCAACTCACTATGTTACCCAGCTAGTTAACTAGGAACATAGGAAGTGGCTTTATAGTGAGTCAGAAAATTGGTCCATCTACCTGGTGGTGTCAATCCTGACTGGCCATAGGTCTCCTGGTTTTCAATTAGGATTATTTCCTACCCCTATCTGAAAGCCTTTTGTATCACCTGAGGTCTTAATCCAATTACTAATCAGCTTCATTACTTAACTTCAGTAATCAAACAGTCAGGTACGTTCAGGGTAGTATGGTGGCTACCAGATTTAGAATAGAAACCATTCCAGATTTTTTTCTGGAATGGTTTCTATTCTCAATTTTCCAAATATGTTGAATGCTATTTATGAGAGAAAAATGCATAAATGATATCTGTTCTGATATTTCTGCAATAAAAATTCTTTGGAAATAGAACTTCACTTTATCTTCTCAAAGCCAGGTTGCATTTTCTGCCTATTAAAAACAAACAGCAATGAACTTTTCCTCTTGACTATGTTTCCCCAGGAGAAAGTACTGCAAACTCACCTCTATTTGAAAAGCCTTACTTTTAATCTTGCTAGGTCAAAGTTTACCAGCAGTAATAATTAGCAATGAATACAGATGCTTTGACACACCAAATAATGACATTTTTGCTTTATTTTCTTCTCTTTGGGCTATAATCTTAGACAGACTTAGGAGGGGGCAAGGCAGGATATTGAATTTTTATAGCTGTAGAGATAATAAACAGAACTGCAGTGGGCTGATAGCAGATCACCACTGGCATTTGCAGTATGAAACTGGGGAGAAAACCCTCTATTGAAGCTCCATTGAAAGATAAAGGATAATTCGTGGTATTTAAAAAGTGCTGGGAAATAAAGAGAAAGATAGGCCATTGGAATTAACAATAGCACGCTTATCAAGCACACAAAGGCACACTTTTGTCTTGTTGTACTGTACATGATTTTCATCTGTGTGTTTTACTTGAGTATGCCAGTGTTGTTTTAAGGTTTTCATGTTGAACTAGAGCTTGGAACAGTTCCTTTTTTTTGGACAACAAATCACATAATGTGCAAAGTAAGTGAGGCTGCTAATTCAGAAAGATTTAACATTTCCCTTTCATTTTCTAAGGATTATTTATACTGCCCCGTTGATAAGTTATTTTTTTAAGATGGTGACAGCGACATTCTTGTAAATGTAAATCATACAATCTAGAAATCTGTGCAATAAATATGAGAAAGTGAAATAAAGGGAGAGAAATGGACCAAAGATGCAGGGTTTAAACAGGAGGAGAATAAGCATCTGTTTATGTTAGTTCATTCATTAACAAACATACTGTATGCTGCACTCTTCAAATGTATTATCAAGCTAGCTGATTACAGCAAATATTAAAATCAATGTAAAATAATGCATTGAAATATCAGCTATATAAAAAGGGGGTGGTTTGGGCTGAAAAAAGTAACTCTAGAGAGTAGATATAAAAACTGATTAACAAAGTATTTAAAATTGCTGCTTATTTTTAGAAAAGCACTGGGACTGTGGGATTTTGTCAAACATTTTGCACAAACATATTTTGGTCTTGTTTGTTTTCTGAGGAAGGAATCGAAGGAAGAGAAATGGTCCCATGCAAGCATTTGTGGAGGGAGCTTAAACATGAAGGACAGCAAGGGATTAGGAGCGGAATCATTTGAAGGTGAATTTTCTTTGAAGTGATATTTCACAGCAGGTTTCACCATGTTTGTGGCATTATTCTTTGTTGTTTAATATCTGGCTTGTGAACTGGCAGCACAGAGGCTTCCTCAGGCTTTGAGTTATTCGTAGTTGAAAAGTGGAATTGAACTGAGGCCCTAACTTTGAAAGTGCCAGAGAAAAGGAAGCTTATACTTCTGGTTTATGTAACTCAAATTAATGATAATTAGTGGATTTCAGCTTTTCAGCTAGAAAATCACTAAAAACTTTGGATTTAAGAGCAAGAACTCTGTCATGGGAGAAGTATATAAGCATGGAGTTTTTGCTCAAAAGAATCTGAATTCACTTTGAAAAGAGCAATTCTTGTAGTAACCTTCTAAGTAGGATAGCGTTATTATCCCCTGATGGCTGGCTGAGCCTAATACCATTCAGGAAATGGATGTTTGAACCATGAAGACTGGGGATGGGCCTTTCTTGTTTTAAAGAAAGACTCCAAAGAATCAAAAGCTCTGTTTTGTGTGCAATACATGTTATTTTGTTGATTGCTGAAAGAGTCTCTTAAACATAAATGATTTGTGTTTATGAAAGAGTAAAGTGCATTTTTAATTTTCCTTCATGCTCCTCTGTCTCCTGCAACCTTTCTTTCACCGTTCATTTGTCAAATAGCCTGAGAAATTTCTTCATCCAATGGCATTGGCATGAGGGCTGGCAGCAGCCAATCAGAATATCCAAGAGGGAAGCAGGAATTCTGAATGTAGAGAAGGGCCTGGAAGTCAGTAAGGAATACTCTATTTGCTTCAGTTATTCTTTATGCATGGGATTACTGTGTGTTGATCTCTTGATGCCATCCATTTTGGATTGCTGCTTCTGCCTGCCTGTCTGCCTGCCTTAATTTGGATTCTTTACTTTTTTGTCTTTTTATCCCTTCATTTTTTGGGGAGATGTAACCCCCTCCCCATTTCTTTGGATTAATTTTGCTGCTCCCTGGCCTGCCTCACACTGTGTACTGGACTCAAAGAAGAGAAGGGAAGATATCAAATGGTAGGGAAGGAGAAATATCCCCATATTCTAGCACTTTTTATGGGGGGGGGGGGGCTGACTGTACTTTTTGCCTTTGCTTCCTTGCTTGCTTTTCTTGGTTTTGGGGGGAAAGAGTTGTGAGTGTTAATTAATTTATGATTATTTGTTCCTCTATGCTTACCCCATTTGTTTGTTTTTAATTGTAATTTGGTTAATTTATTGTTTATTTGTTCTGTGAAAGGTGTATGCCTTGATGGGTTTTTTGAGACAATTTTGTTTTCTTCTTTGGGTCTGTGTGGTCTGGGGGTGAATTTTGGACTGTGACAATGTGGCACCAAGCTGTGTAGACATTGATCTGTACTTGCTCTTAATCTTGTGTTTTCGTTGTTTGCTTCAATAAATGGTTGTTTGTGTATGCCAGTTATCCAATGTCTGCCTGTCAGGCTGGTTCCCTGCCTTTTGAACTGGTTGGTGGGTGAATGATGTGTTTTGTTTTTTAAATATATATATATATATATATACATTGGCCTGATTTTCTTTCTTTCTTTCTCATGTACTGTTGCCTAATGTTAGAGTAGACTGATTTGCTGTTGCCTCTGCATTTTGGAGTAGTTTTACAGGTTGTTTAGGATTTTAGGAGTGCCAGAAAACAGGAATGGGTAAACATGAAATGAATGATCTTTTTGTGTAAAAATAAAAGGACCAGTACACCAAAAAGTAAAAAATGAAAGAGGCATCCCAAGAACCTGAAATGAAAGAAATATGAAATAAGCTCATCCCTAATGAAGTCTATGTATTCATAGCTTATAGTTCTTATGTCAACACTCATGGCAGCAGTCAAAATGGTCTACAGCAGGGGTCCCCAACCCCCGGTCCGCGGCCCGGTGCCAGTCTGTGGCCTGGGTCAGACCGGGCCGCTGAGACAGATCTCCCACCCACCCCACACGCACTCCCGCCCCCCCGCACAGCCCCCTTTGCGCATGCACGCAAGTGTGTGCGTGCGCACAAGTGCCCCCCCTGCACAAGTGTGTGCGAGTGTCCCCCGAGCAGCCGCCTGCCCTTCGCGCCTGCGCGTCCACTCCTTTGTGCATGCACGTGAGCGCGGGGAGGTGCCCCCGCCTTCCCCAAACCGGTCCGTGGAGTAAAAAGGTTGGGGACCGCTGGTCTACAGGATACCCTTTTCTGCTCACTGTCATTCACAAAGAGACACCAAGGAGGAGGAAATCCAAGAACTTAACTTTTTTCATCAGTTAACTACTTCTCATTCAAACACAAATCAATTTTCAGGGCTGCTCAAACACAAAGCAATTGTAGACCATGTTGACTGCTACCACTGGTAACATCAGAATTCAGACTGCCCATTGTTATGTAAGGTTTAGCATTGTTTTTTCCTGCTGGCAACTGGGACATGACATTGAACAGCATTATTGGACCATTTCCTGGCATTTTGAATTTTGGACAAAGAAGCACAATATAGCACATTCATACACCAAAGGTTGTTTTTTTTTTTTTTTTTTTTTTTTTGAAGAATTGAATCATGAGTACAGGGATGGACATTAGTCATGGAATGCCACAATGGTCTTGAATACTGTATGCAAAGAATAGTCCAACAGCATAAAAGAAACCGAAATGCAAAGGTCAAACTGGTTTTTACTACAACAGTTTATTTGTTTGGCTGGCCCTGGGTTTAGAACTCTTATCATCATTGTTATTATGATAAGATATAGTAGTAAATATGGGGAATAATGGAAGGTGGATGGAATTTGGAGATCCAGTCTTTCCCTAAAGGCATCCATTCTTTAGCAAGGGAGATTGCTACTCTTCCCCACATCCCTTGTATTTTTGCATTAATTAAAAAAAAACCAGGTCTTAAGATATATATTTAAATGTTCATTTCCCCTCAAAATACCCTTTTAAATGCATATTTTAATTTCATACTACTAAGACATAGTTCTGCGAATAAAGCATTTTTCTGGTTGACATACTAATCAGGTGAGGTCACATTTTATTTATTTATTTAAAATATTTTACTCCAGCTTTCTCCTATAGGACCCACTCTATAGAGCAGAAAGCATTAACCTATTGAGAGTGCAGATATTCCACACTCCAACTGCATGGGATCTCACATGTGACCAGTTTAAGAAGCATCACTCTCCTTTGCATTGAATTTGACTGCTCTCAGATACATCACCACCAAACCAAAGCTGTCATTATCATATTCACTGTATGGTTTTTGATTTGTCAGAGTTCATGCCAGGGAGAGTAAAGTAAATTCCACACACACACGTGGGGGAAAAAGCAGTAACAAACAAACAGTAGAAATATTACTAGAGGAAATATCAGAAAATCTCCTCACCTAGTATTATATTTCAGTCTGATAAAAACAGGAGAATCCTTGCTGAATCCCTAACAAAAACTGGCATTTAATCTTAACACGGTGGTTACACCTTGTTGCCTGCGAGAAGGAAGAGTGTCTGACAAGTAGAGCTGGACAGGAGTGCATGGATCCAAAAGGCCTAGGAATCAAAGAAATCAGTTCAATTATGGTGTGTAATAACTGTCATTGCAGCCAATCCACTTTATTTCAGCTTTCTCACCTACTAATTTGATCCAACCCTGTGGTTCCGCTTTCTGCTTTTTCAGTTCTGGGAGATTTAGGTTCAAAGCTTGCCTTACATTTCTCATCCTATGTTTGAGAAGATATTAAAAAGGAACTTTCTTTTATTTTGTATTAATATCAGATGTTAACACCAAGCCAAAGCTGCAGAATGCAAAACAATATGGATTTTAGGTACAGATACATGTACTGTGCCAACAGTATCACAGCAGTGAACGTAGAGGTTTTCCTCCTTACTTTCTCTGTGAAAATCACAGTGGGAAGCAGCTGGTGATCAATCGGTAATTCATCAGTTTGTTCAAGGTGGTGAAGAAAACTGCTGAATAAATGGAGACAAATAAATCATGGCATCTCACAGAACCTTGACACACATAATTTATTTGTGTGTGTGTTTGCAAGTATTTATGTTTCAGGGTTTGGTCCTGCAAGGTTTTCCAGAGTGGCTCACAATTAAAAACAACAATTAAACACACACAGTTGAGCTAACATCACAATCCTGAATACATCAAAACACAGTAAATTCCCTTGTTCTGGCATCTGTTGGACTTGACGTTTCTCCTGCGCAGCTTGGAAAGGACAGGAGTCAAAAGACAGGAGTCTAGATCTGGGCTGCCATGAAAGTGACAGGAGGATTTTGAAGGGAATATTGCCAACTTCTGTAGCATCACAAGGTTCAGGCCAAAACATACATTTGGCAAAAATCTGGAGCAGCTGTATCATCAGCAGAAATTTAGGGCTGCCCATTTCTAAAACGATAACTCCAACTGTTCCTGACAGCAGTGAGAAATGAGGAATATCAAATGGCATATTTTTAAAACAACAAGAACAAAAACAGTGTTATTATTTCATGGTAGAGAACTGAGTACAATAACTAAAGTATCAGGTGATGAACTGAAAACTGTGGCAGAAGCATGATGATAGAAACAGTTCTTTTAGAAAATGCATACCAAACATGATTTCCAAACACTGTGGCATTTAAAGGCATACTTTCATGCAAGATATAAATAAATCATGGAATTAATTTATATAAAAAATAATTTGTTGCCCATAATTAATTATAATTTTGAACAATTATTATATAATTTATTGGCAGAAATCCTATTGTGAAGCTCCACATGTTCAGGGGTGGTGAGATCAGCAGCAGTGGCAAATCATTGCTGATTAAATATGATCCTAGGATTGTGAATGACTCCTACACTATGCACAGAAGTCATATGCACCCCAATATTATCAAAGGAAGCCTTTAAACAGCAGCAGTTTGCTACTGCTGATGACATCATCGCCATTGCACATGCAGGGCTGCACAACAGGATATTATCCATTATTTTAATTCTCTAATATTAATAATGTTAATGCTTTGAGTAACAAATAAGGTTTTTTATCTTAATATATTACTTTTTACTAATTGTGAATTTTTTTCTGTATATATTCAGTAACATCATTTAAAAATAAAAAATTATTAAGTATTAAGTAATTCATAAGCCATTTTTAAAAAAAACCTCCAAGATGCATGCTCTTGGGGTCTCCTGAGAACTCACCCCAAGATTCGGATTGCAGTTTTCATATACTGTATCAGGAACTATGGTGGAGACAGACAGATTTTTTATTACTGTAGATTGCATTTTATGTGTTTGAATTATATTACTGTTAAGCTCTGTGTGTGCTTTTTCACCAACAGAAATGGGGGATACATAAATTTATTAAAGAAGTGGAATAAAATAAAAACAAGCAATTTAACAGGAAAGATTAAAATCAGCAAATGGTTTGGAAAGCAAAATGACGCATTACTAGTCCACCTTAAAAACTCCAGATTTCTTATGAAAGTATTTAGAATTGATTCACTATTGTCCTGCTGTAGAATACTTTCTAGAGAAATAAATCATAATGATGTTTTTTCCCCACCTACATAACTCATTGTAGAACAGTTGTAAGGAGACAGATCACATTGAACTCCTGCATGTCTGGTTCAAAGGTTATAAGATGCATGGTAATTAAGTAGCAGTTCTTTTGAATCTGTGGCATTAATTAACGGAATGAACATTAATAGTCCTCTACTGAGTACATCTCCTCTTTCATACAGCCTAGCTAACAGAAAGCCTTTGAAAGGGCCAAAAGAGTACATAATAAAGTAAGAATCCTTCTTTGAAGAGTACTGTGTTTTCATTCAAGCATTATTCTAATCTCTTTAAAAGACTTTTAAAGGATGGATAATTAAAGCTGTTAAGTATTGCAGAACTGCCTTAGTATGTTTATTTGGAATGGATCTGAACAATGCCAGATAAACAAATATAGCTGGAAAACATGTATGGGAGATGCAGTACATACACCATTTGTTGCCAGGTATGAATAGAAGAATATTGTCAACAACTTGTTGAGCTGATACAGACTTTATCAGCACCTGCTTTATAAAGGTCTCCAATCATATAGGGAGGTCTACCTAGGCAAACTTTTGCAGAATGTGTACTCAAACTTTATGTTTTGATGCAAACATATCAAGAACAAAAATGATGCTTCTGTTGTGCACCAAAAGGCAAAGCTCAGTGGAAGTAGCTTCATCTCCTTATACATTTTTATGCCCTCACAGGTTCAGGGGAAAGCTTGAAGAGGCTTACAGTGAGTGTAATGAAGCTGAATTCTAATGAATTTTGCAAGGCACCATACAAAGAAATACCAATAATGCAAATACGGCAGCAGACTTTTTAATTCAAATGTGTGCCTTTTTTAGCCTTAGAAGTTTTGCTTCTGCATCTGTTCCTTATAATACCTCAAATAATGATTTTAATCTACACAGTGTCCAAATACAGTGTCATCATCTCACAGAGTTAAATTTTTAGAGCTAACAAAGCTGAACTGGCTTATTAGTATCAAGCCTGATGTGAAGCAGGTGTTGTACAAGTGTTCACATGTACGGCTGCCAGTAGTATCTATTTTCCAATAGCTGAGTCTTTGTCATCCCTCTGAAGCAGAATAACAATTGGACCAATTTTCTCTTTTCATACTCTTATAGAGATGATGGACTATAGCCTGACTTCACTTCGCAGAGTACAATGTGTGCATTGGGTTTTTTACATACCTTGTGATGCTTCCTTGAACAAAACAAAGGTCCAGAAACATAATGGCTGAAATCCAATAGTAAGTTACAACTAACATAAGTCCATTGAATCAATGAAGCTTACAGAGAAATTGACTTAACAAATCCCCACTGATTCAATATGCTTACTTTAATCGTGACTTGCTACTAAATTTCAGCCAATGTGTGACATGTTTTGTATGCATTCACCACATTTTCTGCACTTCTTCCCCTGCCCAGCTAGGAGATGTGGTGCAGAGACAACATTAATATATTAGAACCCCTAGTGCATGTTATGTTGCAGTCAACTGCATAAACGTTCAAGGTTCTCCATGATTCAGAAAGAAGCCCATACTAATAAATGTCTGAAGCCCTCTTACACAAATAGAAAGGAGAGAATTATAAGCTTATTTTGAAATACAGAACTTGAAGACACTGGAAAATTATTTCCTTTCTTACACTAACTTGGCATGTTAAGTTTAAAATTTTTGAACCTGAAGACAGTGGAAAATTATTTTTTATTGCATTAATTTGCCGTCTTAAGTGTAAAAATTGATTAGTTAAAATTCAATGTTAGAAACTGGGAAATTAACTTATTGCTGTCAATGAGCTAAAACTGAAAACCTTTAGCTTACTAAATTGTTGTTAATAATATGTTAATTTAGACACTAGTTTAATGAGTGTCATATCATGGACTCTCCTTCCCAAAGGAAAAATACAGGTACCTATGTCTCCCTTTATCTTAGATTAACCTTTGGAATAGAAATGGAATTGGACTACAGTAAGAAAAGTTAATTAAAACAGTTAACCATGTCCATCTGGGTTTCTAGGAGTTATAGTCCAAAACCATAAAAAGCATAAGGGCAGACATTACTGGTCTAAGAAGAACAAATTAGCTTCTCCCAGCATTATGAGTAGCACTGACTGAGAGTATCTTATTAAAAGGTGCCTCAGAAAGCTCCTGGCCTATCTGATTGCAGGCAGCTACTGAAATTGTGGCAGCCTCAATCCTATTGCACTGAAATCATGCCAATAGCACTGCTCCACAAATGAAAAATAACCACCACCAACAACAACTACCTTCATCCTCACATGGACAATGTTTGAAAAATAAGATTATTAGTGTAACATTCCAACCTATCAATCTCTGAGCAAAGTGAAGCTGGGATGATTTGCAGGGACCCTTTTTCTAAAGGTCTCTGTACACAAGAAAGTTCTAAACTACTACTTAAGGCCTAATTGAATTGCCCATCCCACAGCTAACTGCAAATTTGTCATTTGAAAGAAACTTTAAATGAAATGATTGATTAATGAACACACAAATGATTGATTAATGAACAAAACCTTGGTTGTTGCAAAGTGACTTTTTTTTCTTATTCCTGAGGCTCCAGTTTTGAACGGACAAATGTTGACAGAAAACCTGCTACATTTTGAATTGAGATATTTCAAGCCATTCCATAGTTGGCTGCAAAGGAGGTAGAGGTCACAATGTTTGAACCTCACACCTGTCAGGAGAACACAAAGGCTGTACTCACAATCATCTCCTTTCTTAATATTCTAGATATCATTGTAAGCACTCTGAACTTGCATGCCATCCTTCATTTTTTTTAAGGTGTTGAGAGGAGATTCAGAATTCTTTAAAAAAATGGTTTCACTAAATGTGGTCTTTAATTGTCACCAGTATGGATGTATAACAAAATGCCTTCTCGTGGTTCAAGATGATGTAAAGACATCCATCTTTGGGGATTGTGAGCATCCCCCTGGTCTACCACCATGATGATGCCATAAGCTGCTGTAGAACCAAAACCTATATTTTAAACAAACATTCAACTGAAAGAGCCAACGGGCCCAGACAGGACAAAACTATATAGGCCCCCAGGGAGTTTGGTTCACTTCTGATCTCTTCTTCTTTCCAACCAAGTCTAAGGAGCAGAGCATAGACCTTACTCCTCCACCATGTCCAGCACCCCTTGCAGGTGAACCAGGCTGGGGGTGCCGCAACAGTGATGCTGATAACAAGCACAAGGTCTCTGGGACACCTGTCCCTGGAGGTGACTGCAATGGGCCCCTTCCCCAGCCAGATTGCAAGGATTGGTGATGGCTTCCCCAACCCCATAAGTGTAGTAGTTCTCAAGACCAGGATGGCCAAACTGTAGGTACATGTGGCTGGCACACTCAGTCACATGGAAATCTGGGTGCAGATAGGCTGTGCTGTGAAATTCACTCCTTGAGGGCTGTAGAGCTGCCGGGGATGTATGGGTCTGTGGCAGATGGTTCTGGTTCCTGTGTTGCCAGCACCAGGTACAACGTTGGTTTTCCAACTGGTGGACCTCATGATGTTGAGCCTGGTCATGCCAGATGCAGGCAGCTTCCTCAGGCAGCAGGGTCAGCTCCACCCAGTTACCAGTGTCTGGGTCACACATTTGCACATTCTCCCAACCATCTCAGGACTGCATATTCAACAGCTGGGCTTCCTCCACCTCACCCCCCCCCCCAATCAACTGTGTCTGCCCATAGGTCCTCTTCCTTGGGGGCTGGTTCCTCCTTAAGCAGGAGTCCCACTATAGCTGCACCTGCTTGGGAAAAGTTGACACCAGTTGGGCCAAGGTGGGGAGCCCACCAGCCAGGCCAGGAAGACTCTCACCAGCCCCACAGGGTTCTCAACATCACAGATGAGAGTATTGTGACTAATGAGAAGTTATTTTCTTAAGTGGCACTTGATTGATGGAATATTTTTTCCAGAGACCTCTGCTTTGCACCATATTGCTGGTTTTAGGTGCCAAATTAAAATAATTTATTGTGCATTAGTTAACTAAATGTGAAACAAATTGTCTTGGGGATGCCTCAAATGTCTATGCTGTTTGATAGTGTTCTTCCTTTCTGATGTGACAGTTGTTGCTTTTCCCATTTAGTTACTGTCATTTATTGGTTGTTTGTGTTTTAAGTTATGTATATTTTCTAAGTCACCACATGGAATGTACATTTCAATTGAACTGCGGTCTAACATCTTAAATAATTTTAAAACATTCTCCCCTAACAGTTATGTGATTAAGGAGCAAACTTACACTATTTTCAATGACTAGCTGTCCTGTTGTTGTTTTAGAAATCACATTTTTGCATTTTGTTTCTGTTTATTCACCTAACATACCAATGATGCTGAGCTTTTTTGAAAACAAGTATAAAAGTGTCCTTGCTGTATGTTTTGTCCTAATGCATTTTGTCATCTGCAGAAAAAAAAGAAGGGAAAGGAAATGAAAAACTAGCACTCTGCACTAAACAGGGTTCTTCTTGCCTATCACAATGTCACCAGCTGAAGATTTGTTCAGAGAGTAAACACAGAATGATAGGCAGTTCTGCCCTTGAAGCATAGATCAAGTAACATTGTGAAGAGATACAGAAAGCTCTTTTTCAAAAAACCCTAATGATTTCTGGAGAGAAACTTAAAAGCAAGTTCCCTGTGCATTTGACTTCAGACATCTCTCTTAAGTTTTCAAATTTACTTTTTGTTTTCTTCCAGTTAGGGATGGAAGAAATGCAGATGACATTAACAGTAAAAAAAGCATATAGGGCATCATACTACATTTTTCTCAATTTCCTAAGAACATACCTTACACGTGTCATTCTTTCCATGGGTTTCCTCATAATTTCTACAAAGTTCCAATTGACACAATATTTTGCCTGCTCCCTGTCAAGGATATCCTAGGTCAGAGAAGTCCACACTAACCACTCAGCAACACTACCCCAATTGTCCTGGTGTGGGTAATGTCTAGGAGGGCCAATGTACTGGTAGCTGTGGAAAATCTTGTGCCCACTTTCCTCCCAACACTTTAGTCCATCTTGACTAAGTAGTGCCTCCAAGAAGTTACCAAAAATCCACATGGTTAAGCACTTTGACTCTTAAGCCAACCCACAAGATAGAAATTCTAATGCACCAACAAATACGCAGGCTTCCAATAGATGATAAAGGTAAGGCCTGATTTTACATATCAACAACCCTCTCAGTCCAAAAGAACCAAACAATTGTGAGTTTATAATTTTATTAAAGGTGGTGGAAAAGTCAGAAAAAGCAAAAAACATCAAAAACAGTTTTAACAGTGACAGGAATAGTCAAAAGGCTATGGAGCAAGTAAGGAATCAAAAAGGTGAGGAAAAAGTAATTATAAAATAATTCCGCAAGAAAATATGAAAGCAAGCTAATACTTACATCCTGACATAGCTTCAACAAATGGCACATCTTGAATCAGGCAGCAAATGAGCATAACACTCTCTTAACAGATCACTCAGCTAAGCAAAGTAAGGGCTGAATCACACATGGCAAAAGAACCCGAGTTGTATTGATCCTGCTGTTATTTAAATCCTTTTATAAATTTCAGTTCACGTGATGCACAGGTAAGATCGATTCATTTGGCCAGCCAATCTACACACACACACTCCTGGGAGGGTTGTTTTAAAATGTACAAATTATGTATTGCTTCATCCTTATTGTTTCAGTATGTGTGAACGTTGCTGTTGATTTATTTACCTTGTGAAGGGGTTGTTTTTTGGGTTTTGTGGACATTTCATTCCACTGCACTTGTACCCTTAAAATAAACTTTTTAAAGGAATATTGATAAATTGCTTGTAGCAGCAAGCGTCACCACCACCACAAAAACAACATAAATACATTGCTCTGAAGGAGACAGCCTCCTCCCCCTTGGGGGTGTAAGGAAGGAAAGGAAAAAGAGGGTTTGAGCAAAGAAAGGGTTGCTTCCCGCTTTGAATTGTTTGAAGGGAGAAAGAAAGGTACTTTGCATTAATGTCTTCTTTCTTATTTTTTATTCCTGTCCTTCATAATACTTTGCATAATACTTCCTCCTCTGGACACTTTCAAAAGGGAAAAGAAAATGAAAGCTGAGAACTGAGAGGGAGAGATATGCAGGGAAATAAGGAAAAGGGGATGAGTGAGTAAAGAAGGGGAGGAGAAAGGGGAGGAGGACAGAAGGAAAAGGAGGGGAAGAAAAACAAAGTGGAGAAAGGAATTGGGAAGTGAACATTACAAAAGGAAGGAAAGGCTGCAGGTGACATATACCACCAGGTTGCACATTGACTAACAGTTGGAAGTGACAGGAAAACAGTGATATACCACTTACACATTATTATTTTTTAAAATTAGTGCAGCGGGTACCCCCAGAAACAGGATGGCAAATGAAATGATTTATATGAGATGGCATGTGTAGCCTACAGAACCGGTACAAAGAATAAGAAATGTACCAACTAAACTGATAGCCATGTGGATAATTTCCACACTGAGGCAGAACAAGGCCTATGATAATCAGCAGCCATACTTGACAGGTGTGCAAAATGCTGAATCATGCAATCTGGGATGATGCAATGTCCACACTGATTGCATGTGTATAACTGTGTGGACATGTGGAGAAGATGTACGGATCTCTTCTAATGAATGTCATGCTGTCATGCTGCCGGTTTGTGCTGCTGAACTTCTGTATATACTGTAAATACACTTGGTGTCGGGAGAAGCTGTCTTTGTGTCATTCAACTGGACTGCCTGGACTGAAACAAAAACTCTGCTAACTTACACCAACAAGAGGTTATGGTCCCAGAGATGTCTGCCTTGTGCCAGAGAAGCCGGTGAGTGCCAGAGGGTACCACAGAGGCCAGAGGAACCAGTCCAGAAGTGGAGAAAGTCCAGAAAGGTGAGCATCCTGCCATTCAGAGTCCAGGAGGGGTAAAGGACAGAGGATGGAGATAAAAAGGCAGTAAAATGCAGTCAGTTGGGGCAGCAGGAATGGGAGGATTCCCTCTCACAAAGCTAAATGAACGGAACTATCTGACTTGGTCAGTTAAAGCTGAAATGCTGCTGAGAAGGGAGGATTTGTGGAAGATTGTTTCCAATCCCCCCGCTGTCCTGAATGAGGAACAGACAAAGCAAAATGAGAAGGCTTTAACAACAATAGTTCTGTGCTTAGAGGACAGCCAATTAATACACGTGCGTGGACTGACCGCAGCTAGGCAGTGCTGGCAAGCTCTGCACTGTGTCTATGTTCGGGACTCTGCTGGCAGCAAGGTTGCTCTGACGCGTACATTATACAGAGCAAGACTTGACCATGATGGAAGCATGTCAGAACACTTACAGCAGATGAGAAATCTGTTTCTGGAGCTTGAGCAGAGGGGCATGCAGTTCACAGAGAATCACAAAGTGTATGTGATCCTGAGTAGTCTTCCAGAAGACTACGATGTGCTAGTAACAAGCCTTGAATCCATGCCAGAGAGGGACTTAACCCTGGAGTATCTGACAGGCAGATTGTTGGAGGAAGAAGAAAAAAGGAATGAGAGGTCCCAAGTCAGAATGAGAAATGACATCCCACAGCAGAGGAAAGCTGCTTCCAGGAGCGACAGAGAACAGACGGGAAAGGCTCTTGCTGTAAGACGCTGTTTCAAGTGCGGATCGCAAAAGCATTTGCAAAGGAACTGCAGAGAAAAAGAAACTAGCCAGAGAAAGGGAGGCAAGAAGCAAGGGAGGATTTCTCTTGTACAGGCTTCTGATAAGGACTCCAAGGTCAACACCTGGATTCTTGACAGTGGAGCTGTTTGTCATTTAACTCATAAATCAGATCTGTTTTCTTCCCTAGGTGCTTCGAAACACAGCTATGTGAGCCTGGCGAATGGAGAGAAATCATCAGTAACGGGAGAGGGAACAATTTACGTTCCAGGTTTGGAAAGGGAACTACATGGTGTTTTGCTTGTGCCCAATTTAGACTGTAATATCCTAAGTGTCTCATGTTTGGACAAGGAGGGGTTTACAGTTACATTTGCTGATAGCACGTGTGTAAGAAAGGGAACAGGGTGTGTGCCACAGCAAAACTTGAAAATAATTTATATGTACTGAAGGGAAGAACACAAAACAAAATAACACATGCTATAGTCAAAAACACACAACCACATGACCAGTGTGCTCATTTGATGCACAGGAGACTGGGTCATGCTAATAGAAAAAATGCAAAAGATGGCAAAAGGTTTGAAAATGAAACCCTGTAAGAATTTTCTGGATTGCAATGTATGCAAAGTTGCAAAATCAAAGGTCCAAAGAATAAGCAAGGAAAGTAACAGGCAAACACAGAGGCCTTTCCAGTTGGTCCATGCAGATATAATAGGGCATCTAGCGCCATCTATGGGAGGAGCTAAATATGTTTTTGTCTTGGTCGACGACCACACACGTTTCTCATTCTGCTTTCTCATGAAAAATAAGGCAGAAGTGTTTGATCATTTCAGGACATGGGTGAACTTTATGGAAAGATGTTATGGCCAAAAGGTGGGCCAGTTACAGACAGATAGAGGGTCTGAATTCATGTCTGGAAAGTTCCAGACGTGGCTGACAAAGATAGGGATACATCACAGAAAAACAAGTCCCTATTCTCCATTTCAAAATGGTGTGGCAGAACGCAGGAATGGAGTCCTGCAAACCATGAAAGACGCCCTGTTAGCGGATGCTAACATGAGTAATTTGTACTGGGGAAAGGCGTTTCAGATGGCTAACTACATAGTTAATAGAATTTGGTCTTCAGCCATAGAACAGACCCTATATTTCATGTTATATGGCAAAGAACCTTCCCTGCAACATATGAGAGTTTTTGGATGCAGTGCCTGGGTGCACATTCCAAAAGAAACAAGGAGAAAAGGGAGACCAAAAGCCAAGAAAATGAGGTTCCTGGGGTATGAAAAAGGGTCTAAAGCATATAGATTCTTAGATGGAAATAGAAATGTGGTTATTTCCAGATCAGCCAATTTCTGTGAACATGAAAATTGGGACAAGGTTCATGCAACCTCAGAAGTGTTCATACCCATAAACAATGATGAAAAATCTCAGGGAACAGAGGTGGTTCCAAAGCAAGAGGTTGAAAGAAGCTCACGTCCCAGCAGCTCAGAGGAGGATGGGGAATGTAGTGAGGCAGAGAGTCAGCCTGTTAAAGAAGAACCAGAGGTTCCCAGAAGGTCAGAAAGATCTAACAAAGGAATGCCTCCATCAAGGTTTGGTGTGGGGGAAATAAGAGTTTGTCACGTGTTCCATGAACCTAAGAATTATGAAGAGGTGTTGCTTCTGCCTGAGGCAGAGAAAATGAAATGGCAACAAGCCATGAAAGAAGAGTTACAAGCCATGGATGATCATGGAGTGTTTACAGAAACCACATAGCCACCAGGACATAAAGCAATTGGAAGCAAATGGGTCTAAAAAAGAAAAATGCAGGTCAATGGGGAATATAGGTACAAAGCCAGACTTGTGGCTCAGGGATACACACAAAGAAAAAATGTACACTATGATGAGTTTTTTTCCCCAACAGTAAAGGCAGAATCTTTGAGGCTAGCATTAACTCTGGCTGCTTCAAGAAATTACCTAGTTAGTCACTTTGACATAACGACAGCATACTTGAATGCAGATCTGCAAGAAGAACTATACATGGCTCAGGCACCTCGGTTTGAGAGTTCTCAACCAGAAATGGTATATAGGTTAAACAAGGCAATTTATGGGCTTAAACAGTCTGCATGATTTTGGAACCAATATCTAGATTTAGCACTGAAAAGACTGAAGTTTAAGAGTAGCCTGGCAGACCCATGCCTTTATGTCCAAGAAAATGGAAAAGAGCAAAATATTTTGCTAGCATACGTCGATGACATATGCTTTATGTCAAAAGAACAAGCTCAAATTGATCTGTTTGAAAAACAATTGAAAAAAGAGTTCAAACTAAAGAACCTAGGCCAGATACAGAATTATTTGGGGGTTCACATTCAGAAAAAAGACAATGGTTATGTCCTAAATCAGAGATTAAAGATAGAGGAAATGCTAATAAAATACAACATGCAGGACTGCAAAAGTGTACAGACACCCATGACAGTAGATTTTCAAAAGTCAGAGGATGAAAGCAAAGAGTTTGAAGAACAAGAAGTGTACCAATCAGCAATTGGAAGTTTACAATATCTAGCAAACTGGACAAGGCCAGATATTGCTGTAGGAGTCAATATTCTGAGTAGGCATACTGCAAAGCCAACACAGAAACATTGGTTGGGGGTGAAAAGAATATTCAGATACCTAAAAGGTACCCTTGACACACGTTTGTTAATACAACCCTCTAGTGGTCTAAAATTAAAGGTTTATGTAGATAGTGATTGGGCCAATGACATAGCTGACATGAAATCAGTATCAGGTTTCACAGTAAAGTTTGCTGAGACATTGGTGGGATGGAAATCAAGGAAGCAAAGTTCCATTGCCACATCCACTGCTGAGGCAGAGTTTGCTGCTCTTTCAGAAGTATGTTCAGAGCTAGTGTGGTATAAGCAATTGCTTATAGATCTGAAAGTTAAAGTGGATCAGGCCATAACAGTGTTTGAGGACAGCACCACATGTATACAGATGGCAGCCACAGAAAAAATGAGAAGCAGAAGCAAACACATTGATATTAAATATCACAATGTTAGAGAGGCAGTAAAAGAAAAACTAATTCAACTGCAGTATTGTGAAACAGAAAAGAATGTAGCAGACATTCTAACAAAACCACCGAATGTGCAAAAACACAGAGAACTAACTGAAGAACTGGGAATACGTTCTGCTCAGGTGTAAATTAGGAGGGGTGTCAAGGATAATTTCCACACTGAGGCAGAACAAGGCCTATGATAATCAGCAGCCATATTTGACAGGTGTGCAAAATGCTGAATCATGCAGTCTGGGATGATGCAATGTCCACACTGATTGGCTGTATGTAAATGTGCATGTGTATAACTGTGGGGACATGTGGAGAAGATGTAGGATCTCTTCTAATGAATGTCATGCTGCCGGTTTGTACTGCTGAACTTCTGTATATACTGTAAATACACTTGGTGTCGGAAGAACCTGTCTTTGTCTGTGTCATTCAACTGGACTGCCTGGACTGAAACAAAAACTCTGCTAACTTACACCAACAGCCCAGCAGTATATATACCATGTGACCACATGTAAATATGTATCAATTCAAGAAAGGGATGAAAAGAATCGGTGTAAGTAGAGTAATTTTGGCATGTGTGATCAAGCCCTAACTTTAGTCCTCGTTTTTAAATCCAAAGTTCCAATTTCCAGACTCTCCCAAATATCTGCCAATTAGGTGTTGCATTTTCTCAAACATTCACAATAAAGCGAGTAACTTCTTTCCCCCTCCCCTCACTCAGTTGAAACCATTCTCCTAATTAACTCAGTACCAAGGAGTGAACTCATTTCAGCCTTGATGTTGTCTTTCTCCTGTGTTTGCTGGCTTCCCATTACCATTGGACATTTCCCCCTCCTTCTCTCAGTCAGCTTGTCCTAAGCACAAACTACAAAGCCTGACTTTCCAGAAAAGCAACAGAAACTATGATCCCTTATTTTCCCAATCTCTTGACTCTCCCCCGAAACTACTATGGAGCAATTCACACAACCACAATTGCATTTAAGGATCAGCAGATCTGGCAGGCTTGATTCCATCCACAGTGACCCTTCCTGATAGATACTATGTGACTTTTTTAAACCCACAAGCAAATTTATATGCAATTTGTACCTATTTCCTAAAGTATGTACATTATTTCAGTTTGTGCACCAAGATGTCCATTAGAACTGCTGGATAGCTCAGTGGCTTAGCCGGAGACTCAGAGTTCAATTCCCCACTGGGCTTCCTTAACAGGGACTATTCTCAATGATCCATAAGGTCCCTTCCAGTTCTGCAGTTCTAAGATGATGACAATGATGACGATGGTTCCTACTGTTTGCTTTTTAAGAACAAATTGCCACGTATTTATTGCAGTGTGTGTATGTGTGATATTTTCACTAATAGATTACTTTGTATGATCTCTACCCTAATGCCAAGTATTTTGATCTGCATTTTAGATGTAATGTATAAAATAAGGTAAGTGGTAAATTTTGGGGCACAACAGCAATTTAGTTTGCTCATTGGTTCAGGAGGTACAAAATACGTAAGTTCATATGAAAATTCATTTTCCATTTCTTCCACAACCCTCATTCCCACCACAACAATTTTTCTTTGGGCTAGCACCTCTGGGTAGGTCTTGAACCAACCCTGAAAATGGTTTGGCTTTGTGCTTTACCACATGCCCATATCATGTCTTTTAGTTTATTGTCCAAAGTCATACCGGAGTAGAAAAAAGGCCATTTGAACAGAGAACAGAGGGCCTTCACTCCCTATCAGTTTCTCGGAGACCCAATTGAGAGGGCAGATTGTTACCTAAAAAATCTCAAAAGGGATGGGCATAACATAGGTCTCCAGCTGTTTTTCAACTGCTACTCCCATTAGCCCGAACCAGTGTAATCAATAGGGAAGAATGCACAATGTTTAATCATAGCTTGATGGCTGAAGTCATGGGACTCGTGACATATAAAGCCAATTCAGTAAATAGCTGTGGCCATTTTCATTAATTTAAGACTTCAAAACCCCACCCTCTGAAGGTCCTGAAGCTTCCTTGGGATCATTTCCATCCTTGAGAAGATTTCAGAGGCCATGGGATGGAGGAAGTATTTAATTTTGGAAGATCACTGCCAGCTGTAAAATCATCTCAGTGGCGGCAGTTTTCTGAAATTAAAGATGTCTTCTCATTTTGCAACTCCCAGAGTCTTCCCCAAGATGAAAGGGATCTCAAGGGAGACGCAAGACGTTTGAAAAAAGTGGGATTGGAAGTCTTTTTTTAAAAAAAAAAACACATCTGGAGTTAATGACATCATCAGCCTTAGTTAGTATAAGTTGTGTGAACAGGATTTTAGCCAATGAATCAAAAATTTAAGTTGAGAGTAAAGAGTGTATGCAGTTCTATTGTTCCTTTTTTCTTTCCTTGATACTACTTCTGTGATCCAGAACCATTTTTTGGTGTTTCAGGGATGAATTCTACTAAATATGACATTTCAGAGCATATAGTTTTTAAGGAAGCTACAGATGGATTGCAAGCAAGGAGTGCACTGTGATGAACACCTGCCAGTACTTAAGCAGCAATTTCTAAACACTTGAACTAGGAAACACTTCCCAAGTGCTAATTAACAAACTTGGGGCTGGGTGGCAGGTGTGCTGTAACTTTCATTTGAGAATTGACGGGGTGCACACACACACACATATATATAACTTATTCCCCAAAGGTACTTCATTAAGAGACAAGACGGAAAGAGCTCTGACTTTGTCAAGATTGAGTTTGCTCTTTAAGGATGTCGAGCAAGACACTCTGAAGACTGTCTACACTTCATTGTGTTCATTATCCTTCATGTCAACTGCTCTTCCTAGAGGGTGAAAATTGGAGCATGAGCCCAAGCTTGCATTTTTCATTCAAACCAGATATCCGACTGATTTTGCTAAGAAGGTTGTTCTGAATGAGTCCTTCAGATTTCATGCTGCTGACTGTTTCTTTCCTGCAGGTGATATTAATAGCCTAATCCAAAACACATTGAGATTTGAAGAATATGGCTGTGAGGGTAGTGAATATTCTCAGTAATGTTATTATCTCTTGGGATATTCTCAGTAATGTTATTATCTCTTGGGTATAGATTGGATGAAAGACTCCAACTACCCCACTGAGACCCAAAGGGAGGAGGAGATGTAGGAGGAAGAATGTGACTAGCAGTTCTTCAATAGCTGGTGGTCATCATTAGTAGTGTTTTGTCATGTCAGGCCAAGGACACACAGACATAGTCCAAAGAGAATGACCCTGTTTAGCATCTTCGTTAAATTTAATTCTGTGCCTAAAAGTTAAGAGGAACAGCTTTAAATGATAAATATACAGATACAGCTAGTTAAATACATAGAAAGAGCAAGGTAAATGTCTTTCCCTAGGCGTGCTATGAAGTTTAGCTTTGATATTGTGACGGAGTTGAAGCAGTGTGGGATATGTAGTCAGAGAAATGTAAGGTGGAGTCAGACAGGTTCTGTGTGAAGATGATTTGAGAGACATTGGAATGTGTTTTTCTAAGTAGTGAGAGAGTGTTTTTCTGAAGACTTGTACTGCATGATTTGTGATAAAGCTGAAGGTCGGACCAAGGGGCCCGTGAAAGCCTCAACATTCTGAGCTAATTGGGGAAGAGATAAAACACCTGGATCTTCATGGGAATCGAGGGCGGAGGAAGGTGTTACAGCCCCTTGAGGCTAATTGGTTAACAGCCATGAAGTGTCAAGAAGAAGGGAGGAGTTAGAGAATGTAGAAAAGATGGAAGGAGAAGTGTGTGAAAGAGAGCTTAGCTACAAGCTAACTGATTTCTGAAGGATATGAGAGATGATGATTCTTTCTGGAATGCATTATGTAGTTGAATGGTAAAGTATGTAATTGCCAGAAGGAGGTGGGGTTAGCCCACCTTAGCCCAGCTTAGTAGTGTTTCTTATTTTAATGGGGATTAGTTATTTTATTTAACTGTAATAATCTTTGAATATGTTCTTTATGCTAAAGCTTGAGCAATATAAACTGATTCTATGAAACTCTATTTTTCTAATAAAAAATAATTATTAAAATTCTTACAAAGGACTGGTCTCTTGAACAGCAGGGTCTGGCTAAATCCAGGGAGTGGAGAGGGCCACAAACTAGCTATCATTAAGAGTCCTACCTAACTGAGCTGTTGTGAATTCTAAGGAATCACAAAGCCCATGTGTCTGTACTTGCAAAGTACTGGGTAAAAGTAAAGTGTTCTTTTAAGGTCAGACTTGTTCAAGGGGCTTATGCTACGCACTGCTGAGGTCTTGGGACTTGCCTCAGCGCAAATGTGGTAGGTAAGTGGCCTGTCGAACTCTCTGACCCAGTGCTAAGCGCTCCTTAGGGAGGCTTGTGCACCACAGATATAAGCTCTCTCTTTTTTTCATTTTTAGTGTACTTTTTCATAATTAAAAACCCCCAAGGTAAATAAAATGTGATTAGCTAACATTTTATGGTATAATCTACCCTACACACGACTACTCCAAATCAGGCCTTGTTGACTTCAGAGAGTCATAAACATAATGACAGAATGCACTATAGTAGAATAACATGTCATAACCATAATGACAGAATGCACTATAGTAGAATTTTTGTAGCAGCCAAGGTAAAAAAGGAATCCAAAAACCAACACAACTAGATCAATGATGAATTTAGTTTAGCATAGGAAACGAACTGCTTTATATCAAGTAAGATCATGGGTCCATCTAGTTGTGAGTCTGGACAGCTGGAATCCAACTTGCACTTTCTCACTAGTGAAGCTGCATAAGTTGCAGTGGTTTGTTGCATCGCAGGTGTGCACCTGATTGTGTAGCTGGGCATACACCTAGGAATGCAATCAGCACCACGTTAGGTTAGCTGCAATTTGCTACTGTGTCATGCATGAATTCACTCTTGAGTGCTTAAATGGCCAATGGGATTCTGACTGATATGTTACAACACAACTCTCAAAATATCCAAGCCATGGCTATGATGGCTGGGACATTCTGGGTGTTGTAGTGAAGCTTTTGAAGCTCTGATCTAGCCCAAAATTGTCAGCCCTGACTGGCGACAGCTCTCCATGGTTTCACAGGCAAGATTCTTTTTGTAGACTTTCCTAGAATTTCCTGGTGTTTCTTTGTAGTTTCTCATCAAGGTACTAACTAGGCTCAATCCTGCATAACCTCTAAAGTCAGACAAGTGTGCTGTGATCAGGATGGTATGTTATATAATCATAATTCAAGGGATATGACAAGCTCTGGTTTCTCTCTAGTTAAAAGTAACAAATCGCCATCTCAGAGCAGTGCTACTTTTCCCATCCACGTTGATTAAACTGTTCAGGAGGAAAAGGCAGACAGAGAATTGGAGATGTACAGGACATTATTATATAAGAGATTTTCCCCTCTTTTTTGAAGCATCAAGTACTGATCATGGCAGCTGCAGGGCAGTAAAGGCAAGTTTTAGATGGATAAATGGTCTGATCCTACATGACACTTGGTGTGCTCCTAGTCGCCACTGATGGGTAAAATGTGGAAACAGCTGAGATTTTAGAGGACATGCCTGGTTTTCTGTTAATGCAATGACATGTTGATCTGCCATTCCTAATGTCATTCACTAGCAGTGCAACAGCACAAAGCAAGCTACCTCTAAAATAAATCTCTGTCTCTCTCTCACACACACACACAGAGAGACAGACAGACAGACAGACATTCCTATAGTGTCTATAGCTTTCATCTATTTTCTATGATACTTGACAGTTTCTGGGCTGAGAAGACTGCATTCTTCTACACAGCACTTTCAAGGTGAGGTTTCTGACAAGATTTCTCTAAAATGAAATTAAAGAGAAATGTCTTTTCCCCCAAAAAAGAAATGAGAAAGAGAAAATATGTTTATTGTTAAGAGGACCTCCCGGCTAAACTCAAGTCTCTTCTTAGATGCATTATGTTCAGAGGATAGATCTAATCCTAAATGATTACCTTCATTAATGTGTTAGATTCTGGAATGTCAGAATCTACAAAGAACACTTGAATAACAATTATTCTCCACCACAGAGACTTCATAGAATGTGTAAATTCATCATAGCACATCAAAGGATGAAACATAGGCAGCTAATCAAATAGAGATGAAGCCCATTGGATCTGACACAAGGCATGTAAAGAGAGGGGAAAGTAGAACAAATGAATAAAGTAAAACCTGTGGATAGTTAGGTGTTCAGGACCATGGCTTTTTCCTTTTAGAGAACTATATTATTAAAATATATTTACATATGCCAACATTTCTTTCTACTATTTTCTGTATTTTCTGTATTAAGAATGAAGTTGCTTCCAGATCATGGGACAAAATGCTAGATACCAAAGATATATGCCATTTTTCTTCATGTGCAGAATCTTTCAAGTGAGGCAATTATCACATGTGCTTATATGATTCAATTCTTAATAAAACTTCCATTTTATGAATGTGGGTGTTGTGCTTCTGTATCTATGATTGCACTGATGAGACCCATGTCAGCCATCAAGGTGACTCCTCCCGCAGCCGTGGCTGCATGGCAGACGTTCTTTGCCTGCCGCCCAGACAAGGCAAGCTCAAGAGGCCAGTACGGTGGCCTCAGAGGGGCAGGCTGGAGAGGGGCTTTACGAAGGCTGCTCACCCTGCGTGCTGCCTCTTTCAGCACGACCGTGAGCTGAAGAGGAGCAGGCATGTGGCAAGGCTTGTGAGGCACTTTCCATTTCACCTTGAGGCCCAGCGTGTGCCTGGGAAGCCTAGAAGTTTGCAGCGCAACCCATGGTTTGGAGTCTTGGGGGAAAAGAGGGTCCCCAGCCCCACAGTGTATTTTTTAAAAAACAAACAAACCTACTACTCTTTAGCCAGTCTGTGGCTGGAGTGAGCCTCTTCCTTTTTAAAAAAAAGAGGGGGGGAGGAGAGAAAGAAAGGAAGAAAGGTGGAGAGTATAGCTGGGGAGCCCTGTGCCAGGCCTATGGTCTTAGTGTCTGGGGTTGGCTTGTTGAGGGCAGCAAGGGGCTTCCTGAAGAATTTAAAAATATATATAAACAAACACTTTAAAAAAGAGGAAGAAGAGTGGGAGAAGAGTGAGAGGAGACATCAGTATGGGATCTAAGAAAGCTCAAGGGAGCAAAAAAGGGAAGCAACCAGCTAAGTGCAAAGCACCCCCCCACAGGCTTCTAACCCCCCCCCCTCTGATGAGGGAGGTTTGCCTGATTATGGGGCTATTCTGATTAAGTTGAGTATGCTGGAAAGGGAGAGGGCACTAGCTAGAATTGAAAATAGCCCTGATAATCGCTCTTTGTCTTTGGGTGAAAAGTGCTTAGCTGATGAAAAAAAGAGTTACCGTATTTTTCCGTGTATAAAACGACACTTTTTCCTAAAATAATTAGCGGGTAAATTGAGAGTCGTTTTATACATGGAGGTAAGGAGGGGGAGAGGGATCAAAGCACTTTGATCCCTGCTTTCCCCCTCCATGTTTTGCAAAGAAAGTGTAGGGGGAAAGCGAACAAGGGGGGGCGCGGAGCATCACTTCCCAGTAAGAGCACGCCACGCGAACTCTGAAGCCTTTTTTGGCTTGAGTGCCATAGGCGAGCAGGTTGGCTGGGACAAGCGGTCGTTTAAGGCAGAAAGGAGGCAGCCAAGAAACGTGATGGTCCCTCCCCTACAGACAAGCGCCTGGCAGGGCTTCTCACGCCCAGAGAGGGAAAAGCCCAAAGTTCACGGAGGAAAGCCCTGCTCTCTCTTCCAAAGGCCGCGGGGAGAGCGCAATCTGCGCGCCCTCAGGGAGCAATGCAAAAATGTGCCGGGTGGTGGTCTGGAGGAAACCGACGAGCAGACCAGCTGCGGGCAGCCCGCAAGACAGAGCACGCCCTTGCCTTCCAGCAGCACCAACCGCGTGCTCCCCCTGAAGGTTGGTGCTGCTGGAAGGCAAGGGTGCGCTCTGTCTTGCGGGCTGCCCGCAGCTGGTCTGGTTGTCAGTTTTGTCCAGACCACCACCTGGCGCGTTTTTGCATTGCTCCCTGAGGGCGCGCAGATCATGCTCTCCCTGCGGCCATTGGAAGAGACAGCAGGGCTTTCCTCTGTGAACTTTGGCAACCCATCATCGGAGTGGGTTGCAGGCAGTGGCGTTGGCTGGATTGGCTGCTCGTTTGAAGGACTCGCCAGCTTTCATTGCTAGCCTGTCCTTGCTTCGGCCGAGGAAAGACAAAGGGAGGCGCACTCTTGTTCGTGGCGGGTGAGAAGGGGAGACTCAGAGGCATGCCATGCCGCCAATGACATCCGGAGTCGTTCCCTCGCTAGCCAACGCGACGGAGGTGGGTTTGTCTTCCCTTTCGGCTTTTCCCTCTCCAGGCACGAGAAGGCCTGCCAGGCGCTCGTCCACAGGAAAGGGACCATCACACGTCTTTGCTGCCACCTTTCTGCCTTAAACGACCGCTTGTCCCAGCCAACCCGCTCGCCTACGGCCCTCAAGCCAAAAAAGGCTTCAGAGTTCACGTGGCATGCTCTTACTGGGAAGCGATACTCCACGCGCCCCCTTGCTCATTTTCCCCTTACACTTTCTTGCAATGAAAGAAATTTTGGGTTAAAAAAGTGGGGGGCGTTTTATACATAGGGGCATCGTATACATGGTAAAATACGGTGTGTTCTGGAATCCCCCCCCCCCCCCGGCTTGGAGTCTCTTTGTGAATGTGATTAAGCACAAGAAAGTATCCTGCAGATCATCTTGTTTGCTGATGTGGCTCATCAATATTCAGATTGTCCTTTGCTATATATAGTTTGGCATCCTTTTTCCTATTGACATCACAGGGACAATATTGTTCAGCAATATCAGGCCATTTCCTGGTGTTTTGTACCATAGATACAGAAACACAATATGCTGCATTCATAAACTGGAGGGTTTTTTAAAGAACTAAATTCCCTCACTTATAAAATGGAAGTTTAACTATACATACACTACGCATTAATTCCAAGAACAACTTTCCTCATGTAGAATTACCCAGTGCTAGGGGATCCCAGAAGATGACCACATGATCTGTAATATGGTTGCTGGTTGAAGACAGAACCAAGAACAGCTGAGATGTGGCTGTAGCCAAAATAATTTAAAGGGCTGTTTTGGACTCAATGAAACAGTGAAGCAAAGGTGTGAGTAGGTACAACACAAACAATGGAGATACATACACACTCTTTAATCTCTCAGGTAAATTAATGTTGCCATGCCTGCTCTGCAGGATGCAATCTAGAAAGCTATATTCCAATTTCAAAATCCTTGCTCTATGAACATATTGTGTGCATGCTTTCCAAAATATGTCTCCTCATCTTTTGAAATAAAAAAGGGGGGCTGGGAGTTAGCAAAAACTGTCACTTGGAAACAAGGTTAAAAACATCCATACTACAGTATGCAAAAGATGGACAGTGAAGAAAGACAGTGTGTGGGAGGGAATCAACTCATTTGAAATATGGTGTTGGAAGTGAGTATTACAGATACCTTAGACAGCTAGAAAGGCAGAAAAGTGGGTGCTCAACCAAGTCAAGTATGAACTCTCACTACAGCAGAAATGAATATATTGAGTATCCTGCCATGCACACATAATGACAATACAGAACTGCACAGAAAAGACAATATTGCTGGGGGAAATGGTGGAGGTGGGGGCAGTACAAAAAAGAACTTAAGATGAGATGCTGTTGGTTTGCAAGATCTGAGCAGAGCTGATACGACATTTGGGATGTCATTAACTCATAGAGTCACCACACATCAAAACTGACTTCATGGCACATAACATCTTTAAAGTGGTTTTTTTTAAGCAATTGTATAGTGACAAGGTGGGTGGAATGGAGACTATGACAGGATATAGGCAGTAAAGCTCTGATAACAGCAAGTAAACCCATTCCCAGCCACAACCCAAAAAAACCCAGTAATTTCACAGCTTAAATGAGTGAGCTTCTGAATATTTATTCTGTATCCTTCTTAACACGTGCGCGCGCACACACATTATATATATATCTGCATTTAAAAAATAAGAATATTATTTTTGTGTCTCCAGTGTGTCAACTTGCAAGCATGATTCTGTAAGCCTTTTTGGCCAAAAAGGAGTATAAAAGGTAGCTAAGAGTCAGCTAATTGTGTCCTGATTGATAGATAGGGTCAAAAGTTCAGTGTCTTAGAAGCATCCCCTTTCTGGAAGACTGGTTTTTTTGTTTTTGTTTTATTCTTTAAAGAAAACCTCTCTTTTCAATCTGTTTATGTGACCTTTCTCTCTAAATCTCTCCCTCCCCCACCTATGGATGTATACAATGTTTAATTTTGCAAAACTCCTGATGGCTAGCCTGTACTGTACATGCAGTTTTATAATGAAGTGGCTGTTTCTTCCTTTTGAAGTGGTTTTTTTTTTTTTTTTGAGAATCAATATTTCAGCCCCTGCAGCTTTGATTCTTTCCAAATAAAATAAAGTGGATGGGGTCAACAATTCACTTTCAAGGTAAGCAAAAACTGATCTTTTCCATTTTTGTGATCTGTTTTAAATCTGGAGATATTTAAAGGTCTTTTGCTTCTGCACGGGAGGGGCGGAGTAAAGAGCTTTACTTTTACAAAATCAGAACTTGAAAATCTTTTGCCCGAACGTCCCCAAATTTGGCATAAAGCAATAAAATATGCACATTCAAACCACAACCAATGTCTTAAGTGTTCTCATGGTTCCCAGTTATAAAGCATATGTGAAAAAATTGAGTTTGTATTTCAAAAGAGAGACTGAACAGGAACTTCAAGGGAGTCTTAAGGCAGCAGCAGCAGTAGTAGCAGCAGGAGATTATTAAAAGACCTTCAAGCAGTTTTATATTTTTTTTAAAGGACAAGCAAGACAGAGAAAGAAAGTGAAACTCTGGGAATCTGACACATCCTCCAACAAGAATTTTAAACCAGAATAGCTCGCTCTCTCTCTCTCTCTCTCTCTCTCTCTCTTTGTATCAGAACATAGCACAATTTAAAATTATGGATGTATATGTAATATAAATATAATTAAAAACAAATCAAAATTCTAAGATTATATTGTTTTTGGCCAGAAGTGGGCTGCTTCAGTAATGTTACCTTGGCCATTTGCTAGATATTCTTTTGTACACATGGTGGGGCATAAATTGCATCCATGCAAGTACTGCATTGATTGAATTTCTCCATAATCACAGAAAATTTATCTTAAGTAGCTCCATTTTACTTGATTATTCTTTGATCTTCCGACTTTGCTTTGAAGTCTATTAAGTGATTTCTAGATGGTCCAGCCAGAGTCTTGTCCTGATGGGACACTTCTTCAGCATTCATCTATTAGGCATGGTGTTTTTGTTCTCCATAGCTTTAGCCTAGCCTCTTCTGGTTTAATATTTAGAGCTTGAGGTGTGTGCAGAAAACTTTTCCTCAATTTTAGCCATCAGCTAGGTGCGTTGGTGTCCATGCAGTGGATAGGTTTGGTATTGTATTACCCTATTTTGTTTATTTTTGCTAGCACCTCTCGACACACTTCTGGAAGGGCAATGTCAGTCAAATAACAGACATAGAAGGCGCCTTCCTGAAGAATGGAAAAACATTTTGATTACGCTCTGGTGTCCCCTGTGCAATGGCATGCAGCTAGCCAAATCTTCACTTCCAGAAGCGTTGCACTGTAAACTTGTTGTTAAGCAAAATGACCCAATGATCCTTTTAAAGATCACAAATGACAATAATTTACATTAATATAGAGAGCATCCCTTCATCTAAAGAGAAAATCTTAGCTTCACTTTGCCACAAATGGAAATGGGATGTCCTTTGTTTCCAAGAAACTCACAGAAGAACTGATCAGCATTGACCAAAAGTTCCTGGGATGTGTCTAGTTGTTGAGAGGCAATTGTTGAAAAAGACAGGTGAAAGAAATATCTCAGTCCTCTCTCTCTCTCTCTCTCTCTCTCTCTCCTTCTTCCTCCTGTCTGAATTTGAAATTAGTGCTTCTACAGCTGCCTCCTGCTGCACCTCTGTTACTACTAGGATGCAGAATGTGAGATCACTGGAGAAATAAATCTCTAAACAATACAGACTATGATAATCTAATCAATGAGTTTGCAGCAGGAAAGGAATACCATTTAAGCATACACTTCTCCACTGGTGAAAACTCATCAACTTCCATATTTTCTCTCTCCCTTTTCCTGTTTGTAATCCTGTTGTATTATTTTGTTTAAACATTTAAAACGATGAATGCTGGATTTAACAGGAGAGATCTTGGAGGGAGGGTTCCACTCCAAACCACGGTCGTCCTAGAAATACACAGGTTCCCTAATTTGGTTTGTATTGACACATTTGCCCTATGACCATGCCTAATAGATATAACTCTCTCCAAAGTAAGCAAGAGTTAATAATTCTCAATACTGTTAACAAGTATTGATGGTAGACAGTTTGATTCATAGCCATCTTCAGCAGAAGAACAACAAACCCCTTCAATACTGTGCTCCTATTTAGAACACCATGTTATTGTTACATGCTGTCAAGTCATCTCCAATTTACAGCAACCTTGTGAATGAATGATCTCCAAAATGTCCTGTCCTCAACAGCCCTGCTCAACTCTTTCAAACTGAAGGCTGTGGGTTTCTTTAATCCATCTTAGTTGGTCCTCTTCTTTTCCCGCTGCCTTAATCCTTTCCAGCATTATTGTCTTTTCCAGAGAGTCTTGTCTTCTCATGATGTGCCCAAAATAGGACAACCTCAGTTTCATCCTCTTTGCTTCCAGAGATAGTTCAGGCTTGATTTGCTTTGGACTCATTTGTCTATCTTTCTAGCAGTCCAGAATATTGGCAAAGCTCTCCTCCTGCACTATATTTCAAACAAATCTTTTTTTCCTGTTAGCTCTCTTTACTGTCTACACACCTGTACATAGTGATCAGGAATACAAGACTGTGGATGATCTTGGCCTGGGTGACACACCATTACACTTGATTAGTATTTTCTAATTCCTTCATTGTTGCCCTTTCAACTCTCGGTTATCTTCTGATTTCTTGGCTGCAGTAACTGTTTGGATTGATGACTGAACCAAGATATACAAAATCTGGCACTATTTCAATTTTTCCATTGTCAACATGTGTAGTTCTTCTATACTCATGATTTTTGTCTTCTTCATGTTCAGCGGAAGTCCTGCTTTGGCACTCTCTCCTTTCACTTTCAATAAAAGTCATTTCAAATCATTGCTGCTTTCTGCCAGTAACATGGTGTCATCTGCATATCTAAAATTATTTATGTAGAAAACCATAATATAACTCAAACTGTTCTTGTAGCTAGGGAACTTCAGAATTCATGAGTCTGAATTAGAGATGGGAACAAATTTAAAAAATGGAAATTCATTGTGATTTATAATTTGTCAAGGTTAACAAATCAACAAATACAAGTTTACAAATATTCTCTGATGAATTAATGAATCAATTTGTCAATTCATTTTCACTTTAAAATGCTATAAATGTGGCCCCCAAGCACCGAGAGACACTAAATTTACAGAGAAGCTTCCTCAGACAGGATTCTACAAGCCCAGCAGATTTGGTGAACATTGGGTTCTGGACCCCTGAGTTACATAGTCACAAGGAGGACAAATCCAGGAAAGTTCCACCCAGGTACTGAGAGAATCCTAAATCACAAAGAAGCTTCCTATGTCTTTCTCCAAAAATCCTGCCATGTTTGGGGAAGATTGGATATCGGACATCTGAGTTATTCACCCACAAATTGGGTCCCCCCAGGAAAGTGACAGAGGCATCTGGCAAAGTTTACCACACGGCACAGAAGCGGATGGCATTTAGGGAGTTTGATTTGGCCCCATCAGAATGAGAGATCTTTGGCACTGAGGTAGTTTGGTTCGCCTCCGACAAGCACACAAAAGCATGTGGCATTGAGGTAGAGTTTGTCTTCAGCAGCATCACATTTGGCAGTGAAGTAGAGTTTGCCCCCAGCAGGCACTGAGGCATGTGGCATTGAACTAGAGTTTGTCTTCAGCAGCATCATTTTTCGCAGTGACATAGAGTTTGCCCCCAGCAGGCAATGAGGTATTTGGCATTGAGGTAGAGATTGCCCCCAGCAGGCACTGAGGCATGTGGCATTGAGATAGAGTTTATCTTCAGCAGCTTCACATTTGGCACTGAAGTAGAGTTTGCCCCCAGCAGGCACTAATGCATGTGGCATTGAGGTAGAGTTTGCCCCCAGTGGGCACTGAAAGGTGACTCAGTACAGGTGTATCAAGACATGTCCCCCCAATCTCTTGCTTGGAGACACAACTTGAAAATAGTTACTGTGATCTGAAGAAAGTATAATATAAAATACAATGGGTGGTACCCAGTTTATATAAAAATCTGGTTTAATTGGAAACTTTTTGAAGTCACATCGGTGGAAGAAGGGTTACAACTGCTTCAAACTGGGTGTTAGATGAAGACCAGCCATTGCCACAGGAATTGGAGAAACTGGGCAAAAAGAAAAAGAAGCAGCACGAACAGAGGGCTATTACAATGGAAGAAGGAGATCAAGAGGTATAAGGAGCAGTGGGACGCCTGTCAATGTAAGACCTCCTTGGAACATTGAAGTTTTAGATTTGTGGAAAGCTGGAGATGCTTCAAGCAAGAAGATAAACTCTTTATTTCCTTTTCCTCTTTTTCCTTCCCCCCCTTTTTCATACATATATATATGTATACATATACATACACACACACACACATATATATACATATACATACATACATACATATATATAAGAGAGAAAAAAGAAAAATATATTTAAGTTTAAAAAAATTGATGCAGAACTAAAGGGGGAAATATTTTTTAAAAATCTCTATATAAAAGAAACAAACCTCTTTTTGTGCATATTTTTGGAAAAATATACATTTTTTTCTTTCTCCTTTTTTAATTTTAATTTTTTAACCTTTTTTTTTTCTTTTAGCATTTACCTTTTCCCCTGTTTTTCTCTCTATATATAACTTTATAGGTAGTAATAGCTACTTTGAGTAAATCTATAGAGTTATATCTAAGTGGTCATTATGGGGTACAAGGTTAGAGTGCCAGATGCACAAGGCTAGAGTATTAGATTAGGTTATAAGTGGAGAGCAAGTGGAACGGGTGACTAGTTTTAAGTTTCTGGGTGTTATCATCAAGAAGGACATGTCCTGGAGCGCTCATATTACAGCAGTGGTTAAGAGGGCCCAGCAGAGACTATATTTCCTGAGACTTCTCAGGAGACAACAACTGAATGGAAAACTGCTGGTAACCTTCTACCGCTGTATCATAGAGAGTATTTTAACCTATTGCTCTGGTATATGGTTTGCTAACTGTACAATGGCAGATACGAAAATGCTCCAGAGGATTATTACAATGGCCCAGAGGATTATTGGCTTCCCTCTTCCCTCTTTGGAAGATCTCTATAATTCTCAATGTCTCAAGAAAGCCCAAAATATTCTCAAATATCCATCACACCCAGGCCATTCCTTCTTTCAATTGTTACCATCTGGTAGGCAGTATAGGATAATTAAAACAAAGACAAATAGGTTGAAAAACAGTTTCTATCCCAGAGCTGCAGCTCTATTGAATTCCACTGTATAGTGCAATACTGATGTGTTGTGCGATGGGAAATTGAATGTGAAGGATGTGGATGTGAATGAGAGGGATGTGTTTCATGTGTAATGTGCTATGTTTTTATGTTATGGTTGCTATGTTCTTGTGTTTTTTTTTATTATGTGTACTGGAGATGGCATTTAATTTCGTTGTACGGATGTACAATGACAATAAAGTAAATTCTATTCTATTTACAAGGGTTAGAGTATTAGGGGCAGAAGAAAATTTTGTAAAGTTTAGCTGGTTTAGACTTGCATAATTAAAGTTCAGTAGATGAAGGGGCTTTAGGGATAGCATTATGGAAAGTTAAGTATAATAAATAGAGGAACAAAGTTTAGTATTATGATAACTTAGGATAACTTGTTTATTATATTTTCCAAATATAATGTATCTTAAGTAGGGAAAGGTTGGATGACAATTTAGTATAAGAAAGAATTAATGTATGGTGGGGCTGTGCATAAAATGAGATAGAAATAAGATAACGTAATAGTACTAGGTCTATATAGTTTAGAAGATTAAAAATAAGGTAGGGTTAATGGATTTAAGGTCGCCAAATGGGGGCAATGTAACAGTGGTGATCCCGAGGACGAAGAAGGACCCCCTCCCCCCGGACGGTCTGGAAACAAGCCTTGATCAGATCATTGATGCTTTGAGGGATTCTGGGGGAAGAAGATTCTATAAGTTGGGGTGAGGGTTATGGGTGGAATATGGTTGTTGGGGGGAGGTTGGGGTGCAGTTCTGGGTCAAGTGTTGTTATTTGTTTCATTTCAAGGGACCAAATAGGAGAATCGGAGATATTTATACATGGTTAAAACTGTCAGAATTTCAACATTGAATGTTAAAGGCCTGTGGAGTGTTATAAAAAGGAAAAGAAGGGCTGTTGAACAAAGATAAAGCAGATATAGTTTTTTTTTACAAGAGACTCATCAATCAAAAGAAGGATCTAATGAACTCAAATTAGGATGGTCGGGGATTTATGAGAAAGTTTTTGGAACTTCACAGTCGAGAGGGGTTGCAGTTATTATTGCCAAGAGGTGTGAATTTAAGGTGGAAAAAATATAAAAGATAATAAGGGTAGATAAAAAATGTTACGAGGTAGTATGGGAGAAGAGGACTACACTTTAAGTAATGTGTATTCTCCAAATGACAATCAAGTCAGTTTTTATAAAGTGTTAAAAGAAATGGGTAATATAAGGAAGGGCTTTTAATATGGTTATGGATAAAGGAAAAGATAAATCAAACCCCACTAGAGAAGAGATAAATAATAATATTACAGCTTTAAATAGAATGATATGGAAAACTGACTTGAGAGACATATGGAGAGAGATGAAGAGAGATGAAGAGATCTACTTTTTATTCATCACCTCATAAAAATTACTCTAGGATTGATTATACGTTTGCATCTAAAGGTTTTATTTCAAGAGTGGTTAATACAGAAATAGGGATTATAAAGGTATCTGATTATGCTTTAATGAATATGGATATTAAGATTAGAAAAGATTATAAGGAAGCTAGACGCTGGAAGATGGATACAAATATTTTGCAATAAAAAGTTATTGTGGATAAAATAACGAAATAAATGACAGAAATATGGGCTATTAATGAACAAGAGAGTTCCAGTAAAGGTATTTTGTGGGACTGTATGAAGTTCGTTATGAGGGGAATAAGTATTAGGAAATCATGTAAATTGAAAAAATGAGACAAATATATGAAGGAGATAGAAGAAGAAATAAAGGAAATGGAATTAAGATATATAAGGAATAGGGATAAAAATCTTTTAGCATTTCTGCTAGCAAGGAAAAATGAACTAGAGAATATAGAGATGGAGAAGATTCAGAGAAACTTAATATATTTAAAGAGAGATATTTTTTTTGAGTTTAGCAATAAAAATTCAAGAATGCTGGCCAGAGCCATACAAGTCAAGAAGTCGAAGAGTTCTATAGGAGTAATCAAGAACAGAAGGGGAAAAACATGCAACTCGATGAAAGAAAATGGTCAGTTTTTCAAGAATTTTATCAAAGATTATATACAGAGGGCAAACCCACAAAGGAAAGTGTGAGGAATTATGTTGAGAAAAATTTAGGGATCAGACTCCAAGAGGGAGATAGAGATTTAATGGAACAGCCTATAAGAAAGGAAGAAATAAAAGAAATAATTAACAAATTAAAATGGGGCAAAACACCAGGAGCTGATGGGTTAGGGCCAGAGTATTATAAACATTCAGAACCATGCTGTTACCCAAATTAGAAACTCTCTATAATAATATAATGAAGTGAGATGCGATTCCAGTATCATGGAAGCATTCATTAATTATATTAACAGCAAAAAAGAATAAAGACTTAATGGACCCGGAAGCATATAGACCTATTTCTCTGATTAATCAAGATGCAAAGATATTTACTGCTATACTGGCAAATAGGATGAATAAGTATATTGATAAGTATATTAAAGAGGATCAATGTGGCTTTATAGTAGGGAGACAAATGTCCAATTTGATGAGAAGAGTTCTAAATATCACACACATAATAGGAAAACAAAAGTTGAAAGCTGGTATAATTTCATTAGATATTTTTAAGGCCTTTGACTGCGTGGAATGGCCAACATTGAATATGATAATAAAAATATTAGGATTTGGGCAATATTTTAGAGGTGTGATAGGTCAGTTATATTCAGCAAATACTGCATCTATTATTGTAAATTATGGTCTAACAGAACAAATATCCCTTGACCGGGGTACTAGACAGGGATGTCCCCTTTCCCCAATTGTCTTCGCAATATTTATAGAAGTGTTAGCGAATGCTATTAGGAAACATAATTTAATCTGTGGCATAGGGACAACTGACAAGACTAAAATTAGTTTATTTGCAGATGATTCTCTTTTATCAATAGAAAATCCCTTAAGAGTGATGGATAGGGTAAAATTACATTTAGCAGAGTTTGGAGAGATAACTGGGCTACAGGTAAATTGGCAGAAATCAGAGATAATGCTGTTTAATTATAATAAGGAAGAAAAGATCTGTTCAGGGGAAAATTCAATATTAAGGTTGGGAATTTAATTTAGTATTTAGGAGTATATATATCAAAGAATCTATCTAGATTAAGAGAAGAAAATTTCAAGAGACTAAAATGTGAAATGAAGAATAAGTTGGAAGATTACAGGAAAATCAAATTATCATGGTTTGGCAGAATAGCCACGGTTAAAATGAAGATTTTACCCCCAAAATTTTTTATTTAGGATGCTACAAATAGAATTACCTGAAGAGGAGATAAAAGATTGGCAATCTATGATTTTTTTAAAATTAACTATTACAAAAACAACTATACAACAACAGGGAAGGGGGGAAAGGGATTAACAGCTAAACAAAACAAAAACATATAAACAGGGGGATATTTGCTTTCATACAATATCTAAAAAGCTCTTGACTTCATGACTGTGATATAGAAATCTCTAATGCATTCTCTACTCATATCTGTTTCTGGGCCCAATCGTAAAACATTTTCCAACTTTCCTTAATATATTTCCTTAATATATTTATTTATTTTATTTATTTATTTTATTAGATTTATACCCCAACGTATATTATTGGGTTCTCACATAATGTCTCTGATAAGCTATCCATTTCTGCACTATCTAATTTTTTAAAAAATAACTCCTCTTTCTTCGGAATTTCCTGCATTTTCCACCTCTGGGCCCAGATGAGCCTTGCAGTAGCAATTTATGATTAATAAGTTCTGTAATGGAGATAAAAAAAGCAAGAATTAACAAGAAGAGATGATATAAGGCTCAGAAGGTAGGAGGGATGGGACTTCCTAATTTATAGAATTATTATGTTGCTAATCAGTTAAGACATACTGGAGATATTGCACATCCTAATAAAGTAATATGGTGGAGTTTGGAGTCAAGTGAGCTAGATCTAAATTTTGAGAATATTATTTTTCAAACATACAATAAAAATAGAGGTAAAATAATTGGTAATCCTTTCCTGAAAAATATGTTATTAATTTGGAATAAGTACAAGAATATGGTTAGTCCACTATTACGTATCATCATTATTTCCAGTGAATGAACTGGAAACTTTTCCTAAGAATCTGAAAAATCTGGAGAGTGTGTTAAGAGGACAGCAAGTAATCAGATTAAAGGATTGGGTAGAAAGGATGGGGAGTAGAGTAAATAAAAAACATTTTTGTTGTTGTTTAGTCGTTAAGTCGTGTCTGACTCTTCATGACCCCATGGGCCAGAGCACGCCAGGCTCTCCTGTCTTCCACTGCCTCCCTGAGTTTGGTCAAAGTCATGTTGGTACCTTCGATGACACTGTCCAGCCATCTCGTCCTCTGTCGTCCCCTTCTCCTCTTGCCTTCACACTTTCCCAACATCAGGGTCTTTTCCAGGGAGTCTTCTCTTCTCATGAGATGGCAAAAGTATTGAAGCCTCAGCTTCAGGATCTGTCCTTCCAGTGAGCACTCAGGGTTGATTTCCTTCAGAATGGATACGTTTGATCTCCTTGCAGTCCAGGGGACTCTCAAGAGTCGCCTCCAGCACCACAATTCAAAAGCATCAATTCTTCGGCGGTCAGCCTTCTTTATGGTCCAGCTCTCACTTCCATACAACACTACTGGAAAAACCATAGCTTTGACTATGCGGACCTTTGTCGGCAGGGTGATGTCTCTGCTTTTTAAGATGCTGTCTAGGTTTGTCATGGCTTTCCTCCCAAGAAGCAGGTGTCTTTTAATTTCGTGGCTTCTGTCACCATCTGCAGTGATCATGGAGCCCAAGAAAGTAAAATCTATCACTGCCTCCATATCTTCCCCTTCTATTTGCCAGGAGGTGATGGGACCAGTGGCCATGATCTTCGTTTTTTTGATGTTGAGCTTCAGACCATTTTTGGTGCTCTCCTCTTTCACCCTCATTAAGAGGTTCTTGAATTCCTCCTCACTTTCTGCCAGCAGAGTGGTTTCGTCTGTATATCTGAGGTTACTGATATTTCTTCCGGCAATCTTAATTCCGGCTTGGGATTCCTCCAGTCTGGCCTTTCGCATGATGTATTCTGCATATAAGTTAAATAAGCAGGGAGACAATATGCAGCCTTGTTGTACTCCTTTCCCAATTTTGAACTAATCAGTTGTTCCATATCCAGTTCTAACTGTTGCTTCCTGTCCCACATATAGATTTCTCAGGAGATAGATAAGGTGGTCAGGCACTCCCATTTCTTTAAGAACTTGCCATAGTTTGTTGTGGTCCACACAGTCAAATGCTTTTGCATAGTCAATGAAGCAGAAGTAGATGTTTTTCTGGAACTCTCTGGTTTTCTCCACAATTCAGCGCATGTTAGCAATTTGGTCTCTAAAAAACATATTAGGATGGGAGAAATTGTTGTGGTTAAGTTTGATGCAATTAGAGAGTTGGACAAAACACTGGTTGAGGAAAAAATGGTAAATATAGGGAAGTTACAAAGTTTGAGGAAATGTTACTACAAAAGGAAAATCTAGCAGAAAATAAAGCATTGAAAGTTATAGTTAGTAAAATTTACAAAATATTAATTGAAGCAGAGGATCAACAGGATCCTCTGAGAGTTTTATGGGAACATGATATGAGGGAAGTGATAAACACTGAGAGATGAAAGAAAACATGGGATGTAAGAATAGTGAAATCCATGTCTATAAGAATTAAAAAGAAATTTTTATAAGATTGTTTGGCGATGGTATCTAACTCCAGTGAAACTAAATCAACTAAATAAAAATTACTCTATGTTGTACTGGAGGGGATGCCAGAAAACTGGCACATGTTTTCATATGTGGTGGGAATGCGAGAGTGTGATGAAATTTTGGCAAATGGTATTTGGGGAAATAAGAGAAATAACCAAACGAAATGTAGAAGTATGTCCTAAAATAGCACTTTCATCAATATTTGATAAGGTGGAATATAATTGGGCAACTATAGAATTACTTTCTAATTTAGTCACAGCTGCTAGATTAATTCTACCAAGTACTGGAAAATAAAACATAATTTTCAATTAAGTGAATGGTATACAGAGGTATGGAATATAGCTATTAATGACAAATTAACAGGCAATAATAAAGTAAAGAAAGGACGGATTAAAAGAAATACTTTTGCAGAAATTTGGGGAGATTTTCTTGATTATGTATTAATAAAGGAGAAGGGAAGAGCACCATCGCAAGAAACGTTACAATTTTGGAAGGGGAATGGGAATCCTTGAAATAAAAGAAAAGGTCTAGTTCTACATTGGTCCCTTGGGGGGGAGCACTTTGTTTCAATTTTGTTTCTGTACAATTATTGTTTTGTTTGTTTGTTTCTTGTTCTGTTTGTTGTTCTTTTGTTTCTTTACAATATGTTTTCATTTAATAAAATAAAGATTCCAGAAAATCTAAAAGGGGGGGGGGAGAGTTTGTCTACAGCTGCATCACATTTGGCAGAGAAGTAGAGTTTGCCCCCAGAGGTCACTGAGGCATTTGGCAGCAAAGTAGAGTTTGTCCCCAGCGGGCACTGAAGCATTTGGCAGTGAAGCAGAGTTTGTCTTCAACAATATCACAGTCATTTGGGCAGGGGTCTTCTTAGGCAGGATCACACAGGCATCAGGCATCTTGGCAGGGGTCTTCTCTAGGCAATTGGCATCATGGCCAAGATGAGGTCTTGGGGGTGTTTGAGTGGCTTGTGGTTTCTGGCTGGCAGGCAAGATCGCCCAAGATGTGGGATTCGGGCATCTCAGGTACCAATAAGATTCTTATGGGATAGCGTGGGGAGACACATTGGGGAGGCAGGCTTCCTTTTCACATTGGTGGTGTAGTGGCAGAAATCTGCCACATGGGTGAGCGACAGGGGGGTGCTTGCCTTCAAGGTGGGATTTGAACACAAGCCTCTGAAAAGAACTAATTACATATCTAAAATGTGGTGTTTTGCGCTCCCAGATTGGGTAGGGCCCTGCCACGTTGGAATACAGACTCCCAGGTCGGGTAGAGCCCTGCCACTGAGGCAGAACTTGGCCCAAGGATGCTGGAAGTGGCTGCCAGACTTGAGAACATCATCCGAGGAGGCTGGAATCGGCCCTGCCATATTGGCATTTGGGACTTCCAGGTCGGGTACGGCCCTGCCAGTGAAGCAAAACATGCCTGAGGAAGCTGGAATCAGCAGCAGGACTTGGTCAGAACTTGGCCCGAGGAGGCTGGAATTGGCGGCAGTGCTTGAGGACTTGGTCCAAGGAGGCTGGAATTGGCAGCAGGGCTTGAGGACTTGGTCCAAGGAGGCTGGAATAGGCGGCTGGATTCCTGACTAAGGGGCAGGTCTACAAGCTGGCAGGAAGCAGGCAGGCATTTTTTCAGGAGGACTGGCAGAGTGAGCAGGCAAGCATAGAGGCGGGCACACTGCCTGGCAGACAGATGTTATAGAGCCATCGGGCCTCAGGCAGGCAGGCAGGCAGGCAGGCAGGCAGGCAGGCAGGCATTTTGGTAGGGGAGAGACTGTCATTGGAACCCTACCTCTTTGAGTTCAGTGAGGGGAAGCCCAACAAGGGAAGGTTCACCTTGATGAATGACAATCTCTCCACACTAAAGGGGTCCTAACGCGGGCGGCATGGTCCGAGTATGTCAGCAAGATGGGAAAACACACGCTCACTCTGGACGCTTGTGGGGGGATGGAAAGGAGGTCCATGGCCACATTGGACAACTCTGGCCATATGACCACTTTTCTAGTTCAGAAATGGAGGGATTTGACTGGGGGGGGGGGGTCAGCTAGATATTCCCGCATCATCATCTCTGCCTGATCCTCCTCAGCCTCCTGTCTTTCCTCTGTGGCAACTGCCCAGGTCACCACAGAGCTCCAGTAATGGAGACTGGGGCCTTCACCAGCTGAAGTCCCTCCCTGTGGCTTTAGCAAACCACCCTGCCCCTCCTCTGTCTCATGGCCTGACATTCCCGTCTCCCCAAGCAAGCGTCAGGTGCCCAATGCCCTGCAGACCTCAGTGGAGAGCTCTGTTCTCCACTCCTCAAGGTCCAAGGTGCATTCTGCCAAGCCCCCCTTTATTCGAGGATCACACAGGCAGGCCATGCAGTAAGCTCTGTCCCTGCAAACAGGATGGAGTCGCTTCCGCACACCTGCCTGCAACCTCTTCACCAAAGCCCTGGTCCGTGGAAGGAGGGAGGATCCTGGTGCCACAGCAGTCTCCAGGGACCGATCGAGGGCATGAATCAGGGGGATGACCTGCCCCAGGCTCGCCGTATAACCACACAAGATGTCTGTGGTTTCCTGGAAAGGCTTGAGCACCTCCACCATCTGGGAGAGGGCCAGCCAATCCGTGGCACTGATGCCCACCTCTCTTCCCCCAGGCAGAATGGGCATGGAAGACATGATGTCCTCCAAAACGGCCTTCTGCTCCACCAGGTGGGACACCATGGTGTAGGTGGAGTTCCACCTGGTGGGCAGGTCTGTCAGGAGAATGTGGGTCTCCTGACTCAACTCTTCCTGCCTCTCACGCAGCTGGTGGGAAGCTTTCAGGCTGTGGGAGAAGTGGCCCACCAGTCGGCAGCATTGCTCCAGGAGTGACCACATATCCTGGGTGCCTGTGTCCCACTTGGGCTTGACGTGACTGCCCAGGCCAATGGCATTAGGCACAGCAAGGTGTAATTTGTGTGCCATGCACACAATGCTCTCAAAGCCCGCCGCATTCAATGACCTCCCTCTCCAGTGCCCACTCCTGCAGTGCGTACAGGAACTCATCAGCGATATTCCGCCCCATTGCCTGAGCTTCCATGTGCCGCGCCTGCAGCAGAACAGACCTGTAGCCTGGGGGCAGGACAAGGGCCTCCCCCTGCGGCCCTGTCACCGGTGCCCTGCCACTCCTCAGGTCCTCTGGCTGCCACCAGTGGGCTGTGAGTGAGAGGTAGCCATGCTGACCTCCACTCCACAGGTCTGCCATGAAGTACACCTTACACCCCTGTGCTCGTGAAAGATGGTCACGGACCACCTCCCTCACAGAGTCATGGAGCGAGGGCAGAACTCTAGAACTGAGGGTTCTCTGTGGGGGGGGGTCGTACCAGGAGGCAAAAAAATGCAGCAACTGGCAGAAGGCCGGGGCTTCAACAGTGGACAGTGGAAGTCCGAGCAGGGCAATCGTCTTGGCAACAAGACGAGTGGCCGCCTCCTGGGCCTTGCCCTTCGACTGCCGGCTGAGGGTCATTGCAGACCCAGTGGGTGCAACTTCGTGGAGCATGGCCTGCCTCATGTTCCCTGCCCCATAAACTCCTCCTTCTGCCTCCCCACATCTCCCCCTGGAGCTGCTCTCCTCCCTCCCCCAGATGGCGGTGACAAAGTGCCTTCCCCAGACAGGAGCCTTGGGTGGTGCCTCTCCAGATGTTGGTGGAGGGTGATGGAGGACAGATGCCTGGGGTCTGACCCCCTCCCAACTACCACAAGGCAGGCATTGCAGTGTGCCAGCCGTGGGTCATTGTTCACTGCCATGAAATGATCCCACAGGGTCCCTCTGCCCTGTTTGGCAAAACAACAACCCACTACCTACCCCTGACTGCTGCTGGCCTGGGAAGAACTCTGCGTGCCAGTGGTGCTGTTGGTCTGGGAGGAGGGAAAAGATGACTCTGGGGACAGGGGTGTGGTGGGGGTTTGTGAAGTCTGCCCTGCCATTACTGGTTCCGACTTGGATGGGGATCTTTGGGAACCAGTAACTCCTCAGATTCCTCTAGGAAGAGGAGCGGCAGTTCTTTGGGCACCTCCGGAAGCTCTGCTTCCATGCCTGCCTGCAAGGCCACCGGAGGAGGAACAGTGGTGGTGGTGCCTAGCCTACGCAGCTTTACAGGTTTCTTCCCCTTGGATACCCCATGGTGGAGACTTCCCTTCATTTTCAACTGCCCTTATACCTGCCTGCCAAACCAACTAAACAAATAAAGGGAAGGGGAAGGAAAAACTAATAATAGATTAGAGAGGGTCAGAGAGTGTAAATTTTATTTTTTAAATGACGGTGAGGACTAATTGTTTAACTAAAATGTGACCTGCCTAAACAAAGCCCCCCCCCCATCTCCCACTAATGAAAATAAGAATGAATTTATTGAAGGTGCTTTAGAAGCACTCAGAAGACACCCTCAGCCACTCAGGGATTAAATTTTGGGGAAAGGGATTCCACACGGTCACACACCAAATTCCACCCACCGATCGTACCTGAACACAAGCCTCCAAAAATAACTAAGCAAGTTTTAAAGCCCTGCCAACTAAGTCTCAGAGAGACACACAACCACTCAGGAAATAGATTTTGGGGAAAGGGATTCCACACAGTCACACACCAAATTCTACTGAGTCTGCTATGATATCTAACTTGGAGAAGAGAAGGGCAGTGGGGGAATGGTTACACTCCATGATTAATTCTGCTGACCTACTAGTTTATCTTCTTTTTAAAATACTGATAGTAATTCTACACAGTACAGTAACATTGTGGGTTACATGAGCAACTGCAAATGTTCACACATCTGTGAACAAAGGAAATCTGTGAATCTCATAGTTTCAAATAAAGTCAGCAACACTTCTATTGTGCCATTACAGTTGTGCCTGCTGATGCTGAGCTGGTCCAAACTTTGACTTTAGCTCTCTCTCAGTTGGCACCAGTTAGCAGCCACCCCAACTGGCTCTAGCAGAGGGAGCAATGGTATTGCACAGCCCTTTCTATTGGATGAGGGGAGAGACCAGTGCTCTTCCTGAACTGTTTCCATTCAACATGGTTATCATAAGCACAAAACTATGCCTTTTATAAGTGGTGCCTGAGTTTGCTTATTTTCCTCTTTTCTTTCACCGCTCCTCCCCCTCCTGAACCATGCCTTGTAGATGGCAAACCTGCAGGCAGAGACAGTCTTGTTATGATGGTTAGATCACTGCTCAGTAAATTTTAGCTGCTTCAGAACAGGAAAGAAAAATAGAAGCCCTCTTCAAACATTCAGAATGGAATATGAAAAGCTTTCCATGATATGCTAGGCAAACTCAGTCAACATCACAATCAACACCAGTCTGTAGGGCAGAAAGCTTGGGATCATTACTCAGAAAAGTATTATGTCGTCTGTTGTTTTCTGAGATTCTGATTACAAGACTAATGAGAAATACAACATGTGACTAACATGTTACTCTCTACATTGTTTTCTTACTAAAATACACCCACATACAATGTCTCCAAATACTCCCCAAAACAAGCACTTTTAAAAAATAAGTGTAAAATTTATGTGTATGTTTGTGTGTGTGTGTATGTGTGTGCCGTCCAGTTGATTCCAACTTGTGGAAACCCTCTTCTAGGTAGACAATACACAGAAGTGGTTTATCATTCCCTTCTTCTGGGGATGCCCTGGGACTGTGCAGCTTGCTGACGGCTACACAGGGTGGCTCTTCTTTTTCGAGGCACAGTGGGGAATCAAACTCCTAACTTCTGCAGCCAGATACCCACACAACTGAACTCTCCAGCCATCTGTGTAAAAATTACTTGCAGTGAAAAAATTCTCATAGTGACATAATTGCTACTAAAGGTTTTACGCCAAACTCCTATTTGGGAAAACAATGTGTGTAAGTGGAATGGTAAAACAGTTTTTCCGTCGTCTTCTCCCTGTTGTATGAGCAGGCGCACAACTGCTTCCTTGTGTTATCAAACTGGCCATGCTTATGTTAATACCCCTGCAGAGTGTCATTTTTGCCAAGAATCTTGCTATATGCATATGTGCATTCCACAGGCTGTTTTAACTGGAAAATTCATCTGGCCATGGACAAGTATACATTAAAAACAGTGGCTGAGAAGAAGTAGCCTTCCAGTCCCAAGTGAGTCAAACCCCCATGAGGAAATGGCAGGAATATAATTCTAAATTACTCTTATCAAAATGTACATCAAAGATATAAATGTCCCAGCTAGAGAGTCATCTCATAGGGTAGCTGTCAGGATCTGGCCCATACCGCCCTGGCAGCTGCAGGATTGGAGACAGCCTAACCCAGGAATGGCCTGGTGTTTGCAGGCCCTGGCCTGCTAGCAGCTGCTAACATGAGGCTCACCTGGAAACCTGGAGGGAAGGCGTATTTAAGGAGTGGTTCTCCCTGAAATCTGACTTCACTAATTCTGAACTGAAATCACTTCCTTAGCCCCCTCCCTTGATGAATTGAGAGAAAACAAACTGATACTTATGTTTGTTGTGATGATGTGCCAGCATTATGGCCTGGTCATGTATGTCTAGCAATTTGGCAGCCACTGCAGTAGCTCTCCCAGTTGGACTTCATGCACTGGTAAAAATTCCATAAGACATTGACTCTTTTTAAAAATAGCTACATGGCAAGCAAGTACAACACATACCTTGGTTCATTTTAAAGAAGAACTTGCCCCAACTCAAACAGCTTCACAAAAGGTTTTCTTTAAATTTGAAGGCAATAGAAAGCAAAGCTAACAGATTGCCCATCCCTACATCTGATTTGTGTACATAGAGATTGTCAGCTGGATGTTTGAAAGAGTGTTACTATGTTGAAAAACATGGTAACTGGAGTGATGAGGGAGGGAAAATAATAAAATTTAATCTTTGCTTTTAAATTTGGTGGGTCATTAACACAGGGGCATTTTTACTTCAGTTGCAATCATCAAGAGAGCAAAGAACACATGTGAATTATGTATTGAGGGCTGGCAGCTATATATTCAACTTTCCTTCACTAAGAAGTATTATCCTTTACTTAATGTGAATGAGGATGTGGTTTATTTTTGTGTGGGTTTGATGTCATGCATAGCACACAGTTTGACTGATTTGGGGGCCATATACACCTAATCAATGTTCAGTGATGTGCCAAAGGCATCAATGAATCTTTCTTTAAGATGGAAGAGTTGAGAGATACGACTTTACAATTCTCAGGTCAGTTCAGGAAGCTGCCTCCCAGTTTGGACACTGAGAAGACTCAAAGAAGGGAAGAACATGCAATCACAAAACAATGATCAAACTCTAAAGCTAGGTTGCTCACAAGGAAGCATGGAGAAGACTATACCCCTTTAGGAGGGTGACACTTTAGAATATGTGGAACATTCAAAATCTATAAATCCCAGAAAAGCAGAGAGAAAAGATCTAATCCTTTCCTTCCATACTGGAATTCTTTTTATACTTCACGTAGGGTACAATTAGTTAATCTGTACATGGTTAATGAATTGTGTATTTGCAGAGTATGGTTGTGCCTGCACATGCATTCATTTGTAAAAAAAACTTGGTAAGATAAAGGTGCATTCCATGTGTATGCTTTATTCTTATTTCAGATGCCTAGACCTGGATGATTTACTTACCAATAACCTGATTATGTTTATTTTTATAATCTTCACAAAACGCATTTCACTGTCATCTTCACATAACATGTATTGGAAAGTTATGTAGTTGTAGATAGTTACCAGAAGAATGATTCACCTGCCGCATGCTTCCATTGTTTGTAAGCTAAGATTAATCTTGTGACATTTGTCATCAGTGAGGTGGTGTTTGCTTTTTTTTTTGACAAAGAGATGACAAATGGGAGCTTGAAATGGGAAAGAAACCACAGGGGTTTTCAAGGGAACTATTATTCAGGCAAAAATAAATGGCATTTTAAGGTTTCTCGGGCATGTGCACAATGATGTGACAATTGTTTTACATGGAGATAAAACTCTGTGAAAATACTGTAGGTCGAAATGGTCATTTGACAAAGAAAGAAAGGGGACAGGACCACATCCTGGAAGTAGGTCTGTGATGCACTGGAAGCAGGAATAGCTGGGGCAGAAGTACAATAAGTATTAATGCATGTACCTCATGTAGTAAGAATGTGTGGCTTCCGATGTTGGATAAAAAGGCACTGTTATACAACAAATAGTCCTCCTTACAGGCTGACTGGGAAATAAGACACACTCATTGAAATACTGTTGCATTGTTACACATGTGGAAGCAAATGGCATAATTTTCAGTGCCTTCTAACAGGCAATTAATGAGTCACCACTGGGATTCTTGAGCATGTGCTAAGCCAGTCAGCATGGACATCCTTGAGAATCACAGTAGCAACTTGCTAATTTTCAGCTAGAAGCAACTGAATGTTACACCATTTGCCTCCTGCAATAGGATTTCAGCCACTGCATTATAATGCTGCAGCTGTACATTGTGTGGAGGTTCTGCATAGTAAATCTACTGAGGTTGTGATGTGTGTGTGTGTGCAGTGCAGGTGCCAGATTCTCCACAGAGAAACAGACAGATATTGCCAAGGGTGCTAATTGTGAAATGGTCCATTCAGGAGACCATATCCAGTTCTGTTACAGCAACAAATGACCAGATCAAAAGCTAAAAGTCGAACTCATTCTTATATGAAACTCAATTCACTCCTTGCTGAGTCCTATTTTCTCCTCCTTCCCCAATGTTCTGTACAATTTCCCATGTGTCTTAAACAGAGTATAATGTTAACTCCCATTCCATGTAATTAACTTCCAGTGGTGGGGCAGGAAAAGGCTTGGAATAACAACATGAGGATTTAACCTGCCTCCCAAAGCGCAAGACTACCAGTCTTAGAAGGAGCCCCATGTTTCTTATAACATGGACATCTCTTCTGAAAGACATGGGATTCAGGGCACACACAAACGTAGCAAAGCCATTTTGTTTTGCCTTTGACTGACTTCACTTTTGTCTTACAGATCACTTTCTTGTTCCTAGCCTTAATCAAAGTTAACATGAAGCAAATGCCATGGGAAGATAAAAGCCTTCATTACAGTTGACCTTTGTGTAATTTCATTTCACCGTCACTTCTCTTTCCTTCAATTGTAACTATGCAATTAGTAGTAAAAAGAGATAAAGGGCAATCTGTTTCCCCCTAGTACCTTGGAAAAGGAGGGGGGTGTATCTGAATTTTAGGGAAATTAGATAAGGAACAAAGATTTTTTTTAAAAAAATGGAATCATAGTGGGATGTGCATTTCAAGACATGAATCAAAGGCTTCCGCAGGCATTGATGCTTCGAAACAGCAGGATTTAAAAAAAATCTTTCAACAAAGTTGCCAACTGTCTTTCAAACAACATACAACCTGTACGCTAGGAGACAAATGCTTCATAGCATTGCAACTCACAGAACCGTCACATCTTTGACTTGGGCTTATTCTCTCCTCATTTAGAATGCTTCATATGTAGAGAGTTAACCTTTCTGGTTGAACGTTTTTTTAAAAAATCACAATCAAACAGTAAAAGGATTCTCACTGTGACAAAATGTAGTTAGCTTGCAGCTTATGTGACAAATCACAGTTAACACAGCCTCCTAGAAAATCAATATTTCAGTGTTGCCTCTCATGAAAGTCTGTGATTATTGCACCACAATTGTATGTGTTAATAATACTTTTTTTGTCTCAACAAGCCTAGGTTATAGTAGAAATTTGATTCAGCATTGCTTCATCAGTTTTCCTGTGAAACCGTGTGCACAGTTTGAAGCTCTTCTATTCTGGGGAGAGGGGGATTTGAAAGTAATAGTGAACATATAATTTGATTTCCCTGCAGATGAATGCCCCAACTTTTGTTATAATTTGTCTCCATTTGCTCAAGTGACATATTTCTATGCCATTTAGACAAATGACGATATGATTCAAGTAAGAGTTTAATGTGGGAGGATTGTATGAATATTATATGAGTATTCTATGTCTGTGAAAATGTCCCTCAGATTCCTCCAAAGCAAAACTGGGAAGGGAAGGAAAATCACTAAATATTTTCCAGGAGATGGCTCTGTTGTGGAGGAGCAAATTCTTCCACAGCTTGAGTTTAAAGAGAATTGTTGGGAAATGTTTCTTGGAAAATTCCCACCTGACTTTGAGACTGAGGGTGTGATTAGATGGGGTAATAGCTCACATTTTGGACCACTTGTAGCATGATCTGGTGAGAGTTATTTTTTGACAATCATGTGATTCACGGGATATTGTGAACCAGTCCAACCCTGAACTAATCCAAGTTGAACCTTTTTGGTCTAGCAACAGGGCCACTTTTTTGTTTTGTTTTTTGGAAGCTGGGCTAAAGTAATTGCTGCATGGATGGACGGGTCACTTTCAGAGAGCTCATGCCCAACAAAGCAACCCCTTCTGGTGCAATTGGATGCCTTTTTCACTGTCTGATTGCACCCTCCGTTAATATGAATAAAAATGGATTGTTCTTACGGGTGGATGAAAGAAGCAACTGGGTACAATCTCCTTCAATAATGTTTAAAGCTGTTGACTGGACCAAAGCTTGCACTTAAAATTCTGTATCCTGTTTGCAGTAATGGTGGTGATGGGCAGTCCCAAAATAAAGATTCTCAAAAAGTTCCAGTGTGGTGAATCTATGAAATCCTGTGTATGGGGCTGAACTTGCAATAGGTGTTCATTGTGCAAAAATCTACATTCCTCTCCTAGTAAACTATATATTTTAGGACTGACAAACAGTCCTTTGACTGACTCTAAACAAATTCCAGAAGAGTAACTGAAGCAGAATAAGACGACTTGTGTTGGCACAATTGTAAATATGTTTATACAGAAGCATGTGTTTTTACCTCACTGCCCACTAAGTGAGCTCAGAATCAAATTTTAAAGAACTTATTTTAGGGGTAAGATTTGATAGGCTATAGCCTAAGACAGCTTACAGCTGAACTCAAGAGCAAATTGAGCGACATTCTTTTGTTGTGTTGGGAAAGGTTCAACAAGCAAGCAAATCTTTTTATTCTGTGCGTGTGCATGGACTATGTTGATTTTCTTTACAAACCCCAAAGCTTTGTAGCCTGAGACAAAATACACCTGATCAAAAAAGATTGTTTCACAGGAACTGTAAGTCTCATCATCCCACTGAGTTAAGGAAGAGATTTATGTGTATCCGTAAAAATTCAGAGGTTGATAAAACTGGGCTTTGTCCACATAATGCAAACATACTGCTGGACTTTCTTGGCATATCAAATTACATATGAATGTCAGATGAGTTACAATTTAGATCAACTGTAAACCCAACCTTTCAAATAAAATTAAATGCTGGATACGAGTAATGATGCTGTCCCACTGTAGTACAATGAAACCTTAGAGGATATGATCCACAGAGTCTCTAGAAGATCATCTTCTCATTACCATATTCAGCGATTCACCACATCCTTGGCTGCAACTGCATCTGTGCCAATTGTGCCTAGCATCCTCTGAGATTTGAGCATTGTGAAGAGAACAGGAGCACAGGTGCCTCTACTGGTGAGCCATCACACTCATAGTTAGGGCCTATTGCCTAACCCACCCAAGATCTAGAGGGGAGAGAAGCAGAAGCCATGAGGATTCACTCCCAAAAGAGTGGGACCCAAACCCTGGGGAAAGGCGGGAGATTGTTTATCCCTGGTGGACAGCAGCTATAAAAGTTGCCTTGCCACCAGTGGAGGTAGATCCTTGGAGAGAGCCAGTGAACTCTTCTTGAGAAACCCAGAGAACAGGAGATTGATGTCCTGGTGGAAGAGAAGGGGGGGGGGGCTCAATGAAGGAGCCTGAGGGGACACCCTGGAAGAATGGTCTTGGACATTCTGGATTGAGGAATCCCCAGAGGAGGACCCAGAGCCCACAGGGGAGTGGGATTATATTTAAGAAGACCCCTGGAGGAGATTTTTAGTCCAGCTGTGTATCCCCAAGGGGGAGAAAGAGAAGTACAGAGGTTCCAGTGCTCAACTGTACCCATTTTACTGGAGGGAGGAAAAGAGGAAAATGAAGGTTAAGTCAGGAGAACAAACACCAACCTGAAGCCAATGCTAGCAAAGGAAACAACAGTGTGAGCGTGAGAATGAGCAAGGAGAGTGGAGAACTGGGGCAGGCATGAGTCGCTGGGGGGAAACTTCCCATCTACCTGCCCTCATTGTGGGCATAGCAGCCCTCTACCATAGGAGCAATGCTACACCAGAGGGGCTTTCATGCCAGGGCCAAAGCTAAAACACTATTCAAGTGAACCCAGTGTTCAAAACTAGGCTCACTGCAGAACCTCTCGGCCTCATGGTGAAGTGAATTTGGAGGGGGTGGGTTGAAATTTAAGAGCCAAACATTGGACTACTGTTGTTAACTAGGACCAAAGACTCTGAACTGATTGTATATTTATTGGATGTTATCCCACTCTAAGTTTCAATAAACCTAGTTGAGTTTGACTTTTCAAACTCCAGCATTTGTCCTGGATTCTTTTTTCCACACTCCCCATGCATTCTATCTCTGTGGTGGATACAGAATCTATGGCTCCATCAAGTCATAAGATCATAGTCATCAATGACAGTCCTACAATACTTCTGGCCTGGTTTTCTCTACATCTGGCCAAAGCATTAGCAGTGCTACTTTTAAGAAAAATACAAACAGAGCATCATCAGTGTACTGTTCAGTAATAGATGGCTTCTGTATGTCATATTCAGTCTTCTTTAATGTAGTTTTCACAGCAGTCCTCTATGGAGCTCACAGAGAGCTTTCCACAGGTTGACCCTTGAGAGATACAATAATGACTGAAGAATGCATGTTTACAATAGTATAGTTATGTAAGTGCATCACAGAAGAGCAATTTTAAATATTACTAAATACTAAAAATAATCAAATACAGATCATAAGCTATATTAAGTCTCAAATACAACTTCGGGATACTACCCGTGATTTCAAACATGAAAAATATAATAATTTAAAAATAGAAAATCAAATATAAAATGTCATGGGCTGTCGTATATAAAATATTGCCTCATGACAGCTGAGTACAGCTGGTCAGATATCATGTAGTGCTGAATGTCAAACAGCAATTGTCAGACAGAAAATATAGTTAGAAATCAACAATAAAGTATTATTTGTAGTAGTATTAAGTATCTACCCAATCTTTCTGCCAAAAATGCTGCTCAAGACAGATAAAAATGATGTGGCTCCAGTGGCAGATGACAGATCTTCAGTGACTCTCCCACTTCAAAATATAATATAGCATATCCTGGGATAGTATTTTAAGGAAAGTTACTTCTGAGTTTGACTATAATCATCTAAAAGAGTACCCGAAGGAATCTAAATGAAAGAAATTGCTTCTGTTTCTTGTATAAGAAATGCCTGCAAAAGGAGGGCTGTAAACGAATGTTCTCTCCACCGGCACTAACATACTCCAGCAGGGTTTTTTCCTCCCCTCTCCTGGTGAGAGATGGGCAAGTGGGTGTGCCAATAGGCACTACTACAAGACCAGCCCTCTTTTGTTTGCCTAGGGACATTGTAAGTATGATTGGAAGTGGTGCTGTATATAAATAGGTCACATTGGTGGGTAGTGTGGAATAAGAAGTAAGTATTGATAAATCCCCAATAGGCACTTTGATGTTATTATGCCCACCGTTGCAGCAACTAGGATACTGATATTCACTTGCTGGGATGAGTGTTCATGGGGCGCCAACCCTGGATGATGTCCGTCTAAGTTCAGGAGGACTGGATGGTGGGATAATGGGGAGGGTCTCCCAGTTTTAGCTGGGCGGGTATAAGCCATCCAGGGGACAGCTCTGACCAGCAGCTTGAGATTTGCTCGCTTGGGGACAGGGAAAGGGTAAGAGATACCCCTGGTGCCTGCCCCAGGGATCCGCACTATGTTCAGGGCCCTCTGCAGAATGAAGGAAGTTAAAAACAAGAATTAACAAAGTGTGACTCTAGTTAACTCCACCACCTGTGTCTCTCTCTTTATTCTGGAAGTGGGAGGGCAAAATAACTCCATTTTATTCTTCAGAATTATTAAAGTAGACTTATGACTTTTAGAGATTTTAGCATTGTAACACATTCTTTCTGCTGCATATAAAAGCCCTTTCTTGAGCGGAGGTCACTTTCACATTGAAAGGAAACATACATTACTATAGCAATTGCTCATAAATGACTGTGGGAACATTAGTATCATTAATCTGAGTAATTATCAAATTGATACACACACAGATTGTGCCAATTAGCCTTTAAACAGTTTGGTACCCACAGTGAAGGGCTCATCTATTATATGAGCAAGCTCTGCACACTTTATATTTGCTTAGCATAATGGGTAAATCTTCTGCATTTGATCCTCTTAAAACACATGAGCTGATAACCTTTCTCAGTTGCATGGTGGGGACTGTATCCATATGGTTTCAGCTGTTGGGTCGTTGCAGGCTCCCCCCCCCCCCCCCGGCAAACTGTAATCAATTCATTTTGATGTCATTTATGAGTGAATTAAATAATGGAGGCACAGTGTAACTTCTTCAGCTAGCAATTAGAGCAGCCTGAATTTGGCTTATGCTCAGTTCTTTGTAGGACAAGTCTGAAAGGAAGTTTTAAAAATACCAATAAAAACTATATTGGTAAACAATTAAACATTAAAATCAAGATTAACAACAATTTAAAAATCTTTAAATGTAATAAATATATCGTTCATGAGGGACACACACACCCCTTAATTGCTTAAAATCTTGCCTGAAAAAGATTACCTTTGGCTGGTGACGGACGGACAAGAGGGAGGATGCCAATCTGGCTTTGCAAGCTATTGCATTCCAAAGCTTGGGAGCAACCCCTAAGAAGGCTTTTTCTTGTGTCTCACCAAACAAGCTTGGGAAGTGGTGGAACTGAGATAAAGTTCTCCCCAAAAAACCTTAAAAGCCAAGAAAACTCAGGTGATACAATCCTTCAGCTAGCCTGGGCATAAGCTGTATCGGACTTTATAGGTAATAAATGGCATTTTGAATTGGGCCTACAAACAGCCTGGCAGCCAGTGAAGCTGTTGTAGTAAAGGAATTGTATGCTACCTGCACATCCAGCCAACAGTCTGAAACACCTAAAGTTTCAATCCCATATAGAGCACATTGCAGAAATCCAAACAAGATGTAACTAAGACATGTGCCTCCATGGCCAGATTGGACATCTCCACTAATTCATTTAATCTGGGGCCACAATCAAAAAAGTAAATTTATGCACTAGTTCTCTGGATAGCCTTTTCAGAGTCTCATGCATGAGACTGAGACTGAATTATCTCAAATTACTGTGTATGCAGGAGATATAGTTGTATTTATTATTATTTATTGATCCGTTACATTTATGCCCTGCCTTTCCCTCAATAAGCTCATGGTGACATCTATGATTCTGTTGCTCCCCGCTTCATCCTTAAACAAGCTGGTGAGGCAAGTCAGGTTGACTGGCCAAATATCTCCCCAGCGATTTGCATAAGTAAGCAGATATTTGAACTCAGGTCTCCTGCACCCTGGACTAACACTAAACTTACTATGCCACCATGCTCACCACACCACTCAAAGAACTGGGGAAAGACAAAGTAAGGAAGGCAAAGTCACCTGACACTACCTCATTAGCCAATCACAGCTTCCAAAAAGAGAGGATGAGGGTGGGGAGAGAGGAAGAAAAAAGTCCTTCTTGGTCCTAGAAATCAATAGCAACCTTGAGCTCATGTTTAAGGATAAAGATGGTGGACAATGCCAAGAATGCAGCTCACTCCAAGACAGAGAAGGGGGAGGCAGATTTTAGAAAGATTTTTCCCTCTCACCCCATACACATCTTTTGGGGAGTACAAATGACAGGTTATTATCCAATCCAGTCAGAGGCTGATGGGAGATTTGATTCCTGCTGCAGACAGATACTTTTTCTTGCTGTTAAGTGCAACCCTTTTTTTGAACACACACAAAAATAACTCATTCTACTGAGCCCTAAGTTACCTTCTTTGTGTTATTAGTCCACATTTACACAGTCCAAGTGCACAGATTACTGTCCTTCTTTGTTCAGTAACCTGGTTAAACTAGAGTATGACAAGAAGATGGCGTCTACAAATTAATTTTTTATACAGAGAAAATATATTGATATTTTCGTATCTGTACCCAAGATGGGTCCCGTTCTGTAAAACTATTGAGTGCTAAGACCTACCTTCCTATTCTCCTGCTGCATGCATCTGCCTGAATAGTTTGTGTGAAGTGGTTTTAAAGCCTAGGAACTTACATTTACCAGTTTGCACAAGTGACTATCCCATGACATCACAAGAACCAATCTTGTCACATTATAAGATCTCACAGCCTGACCTCGGTTTTTGGCCCTGGCAACCATACTTCCAAAAGTGTTTATTTTATGCTACTATAGACTATTTTTCACATTCTCTGTCTTGCAATGCTTGCACAGCCATTTCCTCTGCTTTTTTTGGGGTGGGGGAGGAAGTCCCCCTGGTTTCATCCTTTTCTGTCTGCTTGTAGTTTTGGTTTAAGAGTTCCTTCCATCTAGTTCTTGAACTCTTACCTGGTTCAGTTTTTACAAGGCCTGTCTCCATTTGGAATGCAATACATAGGTTCTTTATAAAGAAGAAAATAAACACTGCCATTAATACACAGAGAACAAGTTCAGCATTGATGTTAGTGAGATCTTTGAGAAAGGATAGATATATCTACCTCTATATCTATAGTCTCACACATGAACTGAGTACTCTGCCCAAAATGGAGTCTGTAGCTATCTTTCCATTGAAGAAAAACCATAAGAAAAGTCTAATTTTGATCTTTGTTTTATCTCCTTATTTTGAAATAAAACATTTAGAACATGCTTCACTTTCCTTAAATCTTCAAAGACATTTGGACAAAGCTGTGAAGATTCCTTATAGTCACCTAGCCTGCTTAAGTATTATGTTCCTTGAGGATTACAAGGAAATGCTAAACCCAAAACTCTCTCTTGACTGAGTGTCAAGAAGATAAGAGGACTTTGTCTGACACTAACTACACTTGGGCAGTGAGTTGATAATCAAAGTGAATTCAAGACTGAAATAATTGTCTTCTGAAGTTCTAAAGAAGAGTTTGAGAGCTCACAGATTGAGACTCGGTTGTTACAGAAACATTTTGAGCCTTCAGAGTAATACAAAGGGATGGGTGAGAAACTCAGTCAACTTTTTTTTTGAGAAATTGATTTATCCAACCTGTACTTCCTGGAATAGAATAAAGAATTAAACTCAATCTGCAGTTGGATGTACATACTGTACATTTCAGAAATTCTGATCCATACTGCAAAAGAAAAAAGGACTTAACAACGTGTACTTTTGAAGAATGTGCTTGTCCACAAAAGCTCACAATAACAATTATAAAAGTTAGTCTTTAAGGTGCCACCACATTTTTGTCTCTTCTTTTCACTTTTTACCTTTAGAAAAGTGTGTAGGATTCAAAAAGTCACCCAAAAAGGCACTTCCACAGCAATGTAAAATAGAAAAGGATCACTATGAGACCAGATTTAAATTAATTTCTTTACTGTATAAGATTTTGTATAAAGCAAGAATTAAACAAGTATAATAAGCAGAGAGACAAACTCAACATGGCGCAAACACAGTTTCATGGAAGTTCATTTTTTAAAATTTAACAGCTCTGTAGCATGTACTGTCAGAGTTGTCCAGTGGATTGCCTGTGGTCTCTTTGCTTCATGAGCTTATATAAAGCAGGCCCTGAGCACAAAAATGCATGCTATAAGCAACTTAGCATCTGGTGTTCTTAATTAAGTAACTGTGCCAGAAATTTAAATCTATGTAGCTCTAGAAGTAGTGATATATGTTAACTTTTCTAAATTAAAAAAAAACAAAACTGCTTGAAATAACAGGTGCCCTAAGCACACTTCAAGAAATAGAATAAAGGCAACCTAGTGTGAGAACAACACCTAGAACATTGTTTAGGGTTCTGTGTGCTGTGTAGGAACATCATGATTTTTGGTTGTAAATGCATGCAGATCAGAATGCTCCACTAAGTGTACTAATTTATATTTTATGGCTCTTAGGCCAACAAGTTAGTAAAATATCATTATTTCTTATACCTAGTTCAAACACTAGCTTTTGCATATCCTTTCTTGGGCACATCATTTTATTAGTTCTTTCAGCTGTCTGAACAATAGGCTCAAGTTACAGGAAGCCAGATTTCAGCTGAATATAAGGAAAATCTTCTGAACTGTTAGAGCAGTACGGCAATGGAACCAATTACCTGGAGAGATGGTAAATGCTCCAACACTGGAGGCATTCAAGAGAAATTTAGACAACCACCTGGCAGATATCCTTTGATCTGTATTCCTGCATTGAGCAGGGGGTTGGACTTGATGGCTTTATAAGCCCCTTCCAAGTTCATGATTCTATGATAATATATTGACTGGCTATAGTGATAGGAATGTTTTGATGATACAGCATAGTGGACTCTGTTCAGAATGTCACATTATATAGCATCCCATTTGTACCCAGAATATTGCCAGTTGAGGTTACTACAGTGCAATAATGTTTCCTAACAATTCATTCAAATGAGAGAGCAAGCTTCCTATAGAAACAAATTATAATAAGAGCTATCTCGAAGGAGCTGTATTTATTTATTTAATTATTTAATTATTTATTTATTGGATTTCTATCCTGCCCATCTAGACCAAAGGTCTACTCTGGGCGGTTTACAAATTTAAAAACAATAAAACCAAAAACATATATTATAGATCCAAGGTGGCGAAAGTATAAGAAATTAAGATACGGCAGGAGGGAAAGCCTGCCCAAATAGCCAGGTTTTAAGTTTATTCCTGAAAACACCCAGAGAGGGAGCCAGGCGGATCTCCACTGGCAAGTTGTTCCAAAGGTGAGGGGCCACTGCCGAGAAGGCCCTGTTCCTCGTTCTCTCCTTCTGGACCTCCCTCGGTGTTAGGCCCCTCAGCCGCCTGGCCTGGCTGGAACGAGTGACTCTGGCAGAACTGGGTGGGAGAAGGCGCTCTGCCAGATATCGAGGTCCTAAACAATATTGGCTGCATCCAGAACCTGACCTAAATCCATAGAGGAATATCTGAGTAAATACTTATTCTTCAAAAGATATTCAATTGTGTACAACTTTTTAATGTGTGTGGGGGATACAGCTTGCTTTTAATTCTGGATACATTGGGACATCTGTATACCTTGTAATCACTCATCAAAATGAAACAAACTTTCCTATGTTTATTTAAAAACACACCATTTTGCTTTTAAGTATCTAATATTTTATTTAAATAGTATTAACTACCATCTCTACTGTTTCATAAACATTTCAGTTCTAATGTGCGCTGCAATTCTGGGTCAGTAGGCTTGGCAGAATACTTATATATATATAAGTATATATAAAGTATATATAAAGTATATATAAAGAAATTAGACAAATGTGGCTTGTGCTGTGCAACCTATAGTGATTCACATTTTAAAATGTTTCCGGTGCACTTTGGAACATCCCACAAAGCCTGCAAATCAGTGAGTTCTTTAGAAAAGATGTGTGTCTTCTCAGAACAAATCTCAAGAAGTGTGAACTTTTAATTCAGGATTCCTGAATTGAGTAAAGCTCTCAAGTGAGATGAAGTGTTGGAATAAAGCAAGTAATCTGTACTAGAGATGATCCTTCTGTGTTTTAAAGGAAAACCCCAGTTTCTATATTTTGTGTTCTTTTTTTGATTACCAAAAGAAAGCCTCTAAAATATTTATTATTTGTATTGGCAAGACAGGAGTATGCACAAAAGGGTTGTGTTTCCTTGCCTTCCATTGTGCAGCTGTTGTGCCCTGTTGGTGGAACTGAACTCATACTGTTGCTTTGAATGAAACAATATAAACTAGTGCCTCCATAGGTGTGATGATAGTTTTTCTTTCTCATGCACTGTATCTTGCTTTTGGGTAGACTTATTCTCTGTTGCCTTGCTTCTGCTTTATGGGAGTAGTTTCAAAGTGTTCTTCAGAGCTTCAATATGCCAGAAAATATTAATGGTGAAGTACAACACAAATGAGCTGAAAGAGGTTTTCCTATTTGTGTAAAACAAAAGGACCAGTGCATGAAAAAATACCAAAGAAAGAGGCACCCCCCAAAAGACCCCCAAGTGAAAGAAATTTGAAAAAAAAATCACCATGTGCATACCTAATCTGCACACATACAACAAGTGACATGTACATGTGTTTGTATGTGGTCAAGTAGAGTTTCATGTCTGTATGCACATTGGTAATCTTAGACCTCTTTGCACTTCTGCTCTGTGATGTTACTTCCTGCTCTTTCTTGCTCGTAGTTAGAACTGCCAACATGAATACCTTGGGAAGTGGCAAGCACTCCAAAGTTGGAGGCACTGAAGAGAAAAATAGACAACCATCTGTCAGATCTATTTTGATTTGAATTCCTGCATTGAGCGGGTGTTGGACTCAATGGCTGTAAGTGACCCTTCCAACTCTATTATTCTATTCAGTTCTTTAAAAAATTCTCAGCTTACGAATGCTGTATATTGTGCTTCTGTAACCATAATACAAAATGCCAGGAGATGGCCGAATGTTTTTCCTGCTCACATTGCCAGCAGAAAAAAGGAAAGCTTTACTATAATTGTATAATTGTGTACAATAGAGAAACACACTCTTTAACCTCTCATGTAAACTAATGTTGCCATGCCATTTTCACAGAATGCAGACTAAAAAGCCATATTCCAGATTTTAAACCTTGTCCTTGGAGTAGGCAACCTGAGGACGATAAGCTATATTGTACCAAAAGCTCTACAAACATGTGGTGTGCATGCTGTCTAAAAGATGTTCCCTCATCTTTTCAAATTAACAAAAAGTGGGGAGAGCTTGGAATTGGCAAAGATCATCAATAGAAATTAAGATTAAAATCATCCATATTAAGTGAAAGAAAGACAGGGGCAAAGATCAACTCATTAAGATAGTAAACTGACACTATCTTACAATGCATCTATACTGAAAATACAAAACTGACCAGGAAAGGCAACATTGTTGGGAAAAGTAGTGGGGAGTGGAAAGAGAGGAAGACCTAATATGAGGCAGGTTGTCTCAATAAAGGAAGCCACAGCTGCTAGTTTGCAAGACCTGAGCAGAACTTATTGGAAAAGACAATATTATTCGGAACGTGAGGAACAGTAGGAAGAGAGAACAACCTAACACGAGATGTTGTTGGTTTGCAAGATCTGAGCAGAATGTTAATAATAGGATATTTGAGAGGTTATTAACTCATATAGCCACTAGACATCAGAAGTGACTTGATGGCACATAACATCTCTGGAGTTTTTTTCTTAATTACCAAGAAATTGTATAGTGACAAGATGGATGAAATGGTTGAAACTATGACAGGATATAGCACCATAGTTCCGCTTATATTGAGTAAGACCATCCGCAGCCACAAAATAAAACACAGTAATTTCACAGCTTAAATGAGTGAGCTTCTGAATATTTGTTCTCTAGCCTTTTAAAAATGTTTTTAAAATATTTTTACAACCTCACACAGAATCCTTTTCCCAGCACCAGTGCCTGTTTGGCCAGGAAGGAGAGAAAAAGTTCTTTTCCTGAGAGTCAGCTAATTGGGTCCTGACTGACAGGGTCAAAAGTTCAGATTGCCCCAGACCTTGAACTTATTTCCCATTTGAAAACTTAAGTCGGGGGCCTGGTCTCAGAAACATTTACTGAAAGCACTCAGGTTGGGACAAACACAACTGCTGTAAGCTTCTGTAATGCAAAAATACTTTGAATATGTCTTACAAAATTGTATGATAATTCCCTGGAGAGACATGGCAAAACATCTATTTCTGGAAGACTGAGCATTACCTTCTTTAAAGCCAGACTGGTTGGTTTTTTTTAACTTTTTAAATAAAACCTGTCTTTTGACACTGTCTATGTGATCTTTCCATATGTGATATGGAGGCAGTGACAGATTTTACTTTCTTGGGCTCCATGATCACTGCAGATGGGGACAGCAGCCACGAAATTAAAAGACACCTGCTTCTTGGGAGGAAAGTGATGACAAAACTAGATAGCATCTTAAAAAGCAGAGACATCACCTTGCCGACAAAGGTCCGCATAGTCAAAGCTATGGTTTTTCCAGTAGCGATGTATGGAAGTGAGAGCTGGACCATAAAGAAGGCTGACCGCCAAAGAATTGATGCTTTTGAATTGTGGTGCTGGAGGAGACTCTTGAGAGTCCCCTGGACTGCAAAGAGAACAAACCTATCCATTTTGAGGGAAATCAACCCTGAGTGCTCACTGGAAGGACAGATCCTGAAGCTGAGGCTCCAATACTTTGGCCATCTCATGAGAAGAGAAGACTCCCTGGAAAAGCCCCTGATGTTGGGAAAATGTGAAGGCAAGAGGAGAAGGGGACGACAGAGGACGAGATGGTTGGACAGTGTCACTGAAGCTACCAACATGAATTTGACCCAACTCCGGGAGGCAGTGGAAGACAGGAGGGCCTGGCGTGCTCTGGTCCATGGAGTCACGAATAGTTGGACACGACTTAACGACTAAACAACAGCAACATGTGATCTTTCATTGCCTTACAGCCTTCCCAACTCAAAGCTTCAACAATGTATCTACTTTGGAATGCTCTTGCAGGTAGGCTATTCCATACATGCTCATCCTATAACAAAGTCAACATCTTTTTTAAAAAGCCTTTTTTTAAAAGCTTTACTTTTAAAAAATCATAACTCAAAAACCCTATGCCCAAACTTCTCCAAGTTTGGGGAAACAACAAAATCCTGTTGTACCTATGTCTCTATGATTTGAATCTCACAGTTGTGCCAAGACAGAAGTTGTATTCAGCAAGCAGTTCTACAGGCACGGTTGCAGAACTAACAGAATCAATTTGCACAATCAGGCACACGATGTGGGCAACCCTCTAAAAACTTCCACAATATAATTTTTTGTTATACAAATTATAGTAGAATTTGAGCCAATATATAATCTTCTCAGCTTAACCCCAATGGCCAGAGTGATTATTCCTTCTCAGTAATCACATACTCTGCACTGAGCTGCTGTACTCATCAAGAAGAAAATACCAAATAATGCTAAGATGAAGCACACCTGAAATTTACCATGCTCAGTTGAAGATATGAAACTAAAGGTCTTCCTTAATAACAGTGACAGCAGATGAGAGCATCAACAAACAGAAGCACACTATGTAGCTGTCATTTTGACAAAGTAAATTTTCTGCAGGCGAGACACTTAAATGTCATTGTGTTTTTATCTTTCCATCTAATATTGATATTTGTCTGATTTGTATTTTAGGGCTACAATCCTATGCTCAATTACTTGGGAAGTAATTCGGACATGAAATGGGGCTTATTTCCAACAGAATCCAGCTGCTTTTCTTTTTAGAACATGGTAACTAGAGTGGACAGGTAGAAAGAGTACAGGCTTCTTCTACATCTGAAGTTTCGTCAGACAGGAAATCTGAGCATTTCAGCTACATCAGCTGAAATTCCCTTTTATATACAAATAAAAGACCAGGAGCTCTGTTCCCCACTCCCCCCACTTGGCCTTTGACCATCCACATACTTTAAAACAGTATTTTACAATTTGCAATACTTCTCCCAAGTGAAGGAGAAGGAGGAGAAGGAACTCATCTAGCAGCTGGGTCATTGGGCTTGCCCTCATGCATCTTTTCAGAGTCTAACAAATATTTCTGAAAATTGATTTAGGGTTTAACTAGACAGCCAAATTGTCCTAGACTTAACATCCACTTGCAAAAATCAGGTGGGTTTGAGGCAAGAAACCAGACTGCACATCAAGCTACTCAATTTAGCCCATTCCTCCCTTTAAAAGGAAAGAAAAAAGAACCCCTTTCCTGTCCTTACTGTTCCCCCTCCATGGAGGAGCACAGGAAAGCTACTTTTTTTAAAAAGTGGCATATTGCTGCATTGACTTGCCACTGAAGCAATTCAGTGCTGGCTTTTAAAGGGATTTAAACACAAAACAAAACAAAAACCCTCCACATCCTATTCTGTCTCCGCCTCCACAGGGGCGGGAGCAGAGGAAAGCTGGATTTTCTTTTAAATATATTAATAAGTGGCATCCTTTTAGTGTCCATCAGCAGGAAGGTTAGGTCTGCAGTGATTCACTAAGCAAAGTGACAGGTAAAGGATCTGCCTTGAGTTGACACCAGCAGTCACACATGCCAGAACTGAACCAAAACAGAACTGAGCCATCCCACCAGCACTAAAAGGAAGAAGCCATCCCTACCAGGGAGCCAAAAAATTGAGGGAGGCATGGAGAAGGGTTGGGCAGGTTTGCAATTGCTTAGGTATCGTCAGTGGTCTGTTGTGAACATTTCCATCTGCAGCGGATTGCCCAGCTGCGTCCCTATCTTGATGTGGGGGCGCTCACCACTTTGGTCCATGCGCTTGTAATCTCAAGATTAGACTACTGTAATGCGCCTTTGAGACTGACGCGGAAACTTCAAATGGTACAAAATGCGGCGGCCAGACTTCTTACAGGGGTAAAAAGGTACCAACATATTTCCCCCACGCTGGCCGCCTTGCATTGGTTGCCCATTCGTTTCCGCGTTGATTTCAAAGTTCTTACGATGACATATAAAGCCCTAAATGGTTTAGGACCTCGATATCTGACAGAGCGCCTTCTCCCACCCAGTTCTGCCAGAGTCACTTGTTCCAGCCAGGCCGGGCGGCTGAGGGGCCTAACACCAAGGGAGGTCCAGAAGGAGAGAACGAGGAACAGGGCCTTCTCAGCAGTGGCCCCTCGCCTTTGGAACAACTTGCCAGTGGAGATCCGCCTGGCTCCCTCTCTGGGTGTTTTCAGGAATAAACTTAAAACCTGGCTGTTTGGGCAGGCTTTCCCTCCTGCCATATCTTAATTTCATATACTTAGCCATCTTGGACCTATAATATATGTTTTTGGTTTTATTGTTTTTAAATTTGTAAACCGCCCAGAGTATACCTTGGGTCTAGATGGGCGGGATAGAAATCTAATAAATAAATAAATAAATAATAAATTATCTGTCATGTGGTTGCTGGAAAATGGAGCAAACAAGCTTGTTCCCAAAGTGGTCCAAACTGTGGGACAAAGCACAATCTGATCTCACCTTGAGATGTTTCTGTCTTTGAATACTATCATGATTTTTTTCTCTCCCTGGAAATGTAATAAAATCCCAGGGTTTTACATCCAGAGTTATATACTGTGAGAGGTCTCAAACAGAACTATAGTTAAGTACATGTTTCACGATCTCCTATAAAAATCAATGCAACTTTGACGTATTGCATTGTTTTGTTTGTAATTTTGTTAAAATTAATTATTCCATTTTAGACATGAACTTGCAGTATTGCAGTATTTCCAGACATGGAGATGTGTGAGAGGTGCTAGAAATGTAAGCTAAGATTCCAAGAGCTACTTCAGGCAAAGCCAAAGGCTTGTTTGTGCTGGTGAGAGTAATGGACGTGCTCCTAAATTTGTAAGTGTGCTGTTTTGTAAATATCACTTTCCCAATACTGCATCACCAGTCTTAACTGTTCCTCGGATTTACATTGTTTTCCTGGTGAGGTGTCACATTGTCATGGGGTGGGGGAGAAGGGTCATGGAAGCCATGCTGTCAAGTTATGTTGAGCTTTTAGGAAAGCTGTCCAGCAAAGACAGTGGGCAAAATCCTATTAGGTACACCAGTGGTTCCCAACCATGAGTCCCCAGATGTTCTTGGACTACAACTCCCAGAAATCCTGGCCAGCACAGCTAATGGTGAAGGTTCCTGGAAGTTTTAGTCCAAGAACATCTAGGAACCCACAGTTGAGGAGCACTGAGTTACACCCACCAGAATGGTGTCAATCTCTTGAGGAAATTGATGCATGCTAAGAAGTTAGCGTAAGCATTTGCTGCTGCACACTGAGTCACCAAACCTGATACACAACAACAGATACCTATACTTAATTCTCAAGTTATGGCAATTCACCAAAGAGTGACACCAATTGACTTAATGCTGGTGTGAAATCAGAATGGGAATTAAGCTACTAAATAAATGCCACCAAGAGCTACAGTATGCACTTCTAAATCTTATTTATTTCAATAGGATATGTCAAAAAGAGATATCCGTAAATGCTTACCTAGAAGCTAGCCCCACTGGGTACACTGGGACTTAGATGTTGGAGCAAACATACATAGCATTCTACCATAAGTCTACAACTACCCTCAGTGGGGCTTACCAAAGATTAATGCTGGCTGGGGAAGAAAAAAAAACTTTTGGATCTCTCCCCTCATTCAGAATAGCTTACAAAGTGTCATGTTTGAGAAACAAATCCAAAGACCCCAAGGGTGTACAGAGCTAGCTGTGCAATCCTTTGGATCCAAGTTGTCATAAAAAATGACAGAGTCCTGGTTGGGGCAAGAAATTTTTCTACTTCAAAGCTTATTTAAATGAGGCAACTTCTGTTTTCCAATTATATTGGGTGAAACTCTTGGCTTTGAAATAGATCAGTCAAAATGTTTCTAACAAAGACTTGCAAAATCCATTTCTTTATATTCCAAAATGTGAACATGGCAGTGGCTTTTAGAAAAAAAAAATACTCATAAAAAATATATCTCTGACATTAGAAGCCAAGATTAAAGATGTTTATTTGTGACTTCTATGAGTCTGATATCCCACATGATGCAGTGGCGCGGGGGGAACCATTGGCGGTGTCCCTTTGCAAATCATCTTTTCTTAAAGTCACAAACAATACAATCCTACAGATGTTTCAAACTGATATCACTCTTAATTAACTATTTACAAGACAGCAAGCAAAGCTTCACTATATCACTTTCCACAGATCTTTTTTTTCAAAAATTGTCTCTTTCCATACGTATTTCCACACATATTGTAACAAAATGTATAACCTGGTTTTATCGCAACCAAAGATAAAAAAAAGCACTACAACCCAAATCCTTTTGGTTAGTACAGCTTCTCACACTAGAGGAGGCCCATTGAATCAATTGGGTTTTTGTCAACTCATCTGTAAGTTTCATTTATTCAGATGGGCCTACTCTGTTACTTTAGCATAGTAGCTACATTATTTATTTATTTATTTATTTATTTATTTATTTATTTATTTGATTTATACCACGCCCATCTAGACCAAAGTCTACTCTGGGCGGCTAAGAATAAGACATAAAAGTAATATAATAAAATAAAAACAACCGTGACAATACAATTCAAAATGGCAAGGTCATTAGGTGATGACAGGAGGGAAAGCCTGCCTAAAGGGCCAGGTTTTAAGTTTGCTATTAAAAACACCCAGCGAGTGAGCCAGGCAGATTTCTGCGGGCAGACTATTCCAGAGGCAATGGGCCACTGCCAAGAAGGCCCGGTTTCTTGTTCTTTCTCTCCGGGCCTCCATCGGCGTTCAGCCTCTCAGCCGCCCGTCCTGGCTAGAATGAGTGATTCGGGTAGATCTAGGTGGGAGGAGGCGCTCCACTAGATATCTAGGCCCTAAACCATTTAGGGCTTTATATGTCATCATTAACACTTTGAAATAAATGCGGAAACGAACGGGCAGCCAGTGCAGGACAGCCAGAGTGGGGGAAATATGCTGATATTTTCTCACCCCGGTGAGAAGTCTGGCCTCTGCGTTCTGCAGCATTTGAAGCTTCTGCATCAGTCTCAAAGGTAGCCCCACGTAGAGCACATTAGAGTAGTCTAATCTCGAGACTACAAGCGCATGGACTAGAGTGGTGAGTGCCCCAACATCAAGATAGGGATGCAGCTGAGCAATCTGCCTAAGATGGAAATAGGTGGAACGGACCACTGACGCCACCTGGGTTTCCATGGTAAGCGCCGGATCCAGATGGACCCCCAAGCTGCTAACCTCACTCTTCGTGCTGACAGTCACTGCCCCAAAAGAGAGGGAATTTCCCAAACCACCGATGGCAGGGCCACCCACCCTCAGGGCCTCCATCTTGTCCAGGTTCAACCTCAGTCCATTCTCTAGCATCCATTGCATTACGGCCTCCAGGCAGCGCTCAAGGGACAAAACGGCATCCACTGTTGTTGGGAAAAAAGGAGATGTAGAGCTGGGTGTCGTCAGCGTACGGATGACATGAAGCCCCACATCCCCTGATGACCCCACCCAGCAGCCTCATGTAGATATTAAACAGCATTGGGGAGATAATCGAGCCCTGCGGAACCCCACAATTGAGACTCCACGGGGCCGATACACTCTCCCCAAGCTGTACTCTCTGAGGAGGGTCCTCCAAGAAGGATCGGAGCCAGGCAAGTGCCAAACCACCAATTCCCAACTTGTAGAACCTCCCCAGGAGGATACCGTGGTCAACGGTATCAAAGGCAGCTGAGATATCGAGGAGGCCCAACAGAGACGTTTTGCCCCTGTCGACCTCCCTCAACAGGTCATCAAACAGGGTGACCAATGCCATTTCCATGCCGTGGCGTGGCCTGAAGCCTGACTGGAATGGATCCAGGGCATTGGTTTCATCCAAAAGGGTCTGAAGCTGGTCAGCCACCACCCTCTCCACCACTTTGCTAAGGAAGGAAACATTGGCAATGGGCCTATAATTGCCAATGTCATCCGCCACCAAACTTGGTTTCTTCCTAGTGGGCCTAATGACTGTCTCCTTGAGGGTAAGAGGAACCTTGCCCTCCTGGAGAGACCCATTAATTATTGCAGTGGCCCATTCAGTTGTTACAGGCCTGGCTGCTTTGATTAGCCAGGCCGGGCAAGGGTCAAGGGAGGTGGTGGTGGCATGACAGCGATCAAGCACTTTGTCCACCATATCTGATCCCGGCGGATGGCCTCCACTTTAGATTTTAAAAATGCTGCAAATTGGTCAGGTGAGATGCTAGTGGGAGGCCAATCACTGTGACCAACTCCGGATAGATCGCGGACTATATGGAAAAGTTCCGCCTGCTGGTTTGAAGTGTCACTTATCCGGACAGCGAAGTGAGCTCGACTGGCAGCCCTCACCCTAGTAAGGTAATGGTTAGTCACAATCCTGATAGCTTTCCGATTATATTCCATCGGGTTCTGTCTCCAAATGCACTCTAGCCTTCTCCTGTTCTGCTTCATAGCTCGCAGCTGCTGGTTAAACCAGGGCGCTGGACGAGCTCTGCATCAGAGAGGGCATTTAGGAGTGATCGTGTTGACAGCCCTGGTGGTGGCGGCAAGCCACCCATCAACCAGAGCCTTGACAGGAGCGCCAGACAGATCAGCCAGAATCCCTCTCATGGAATCCTAGAATCCTATAGGATCCAGTAACCTTTGAGGGCAGACCATTAAAATAGGTCCTTGCTCCCTGCGGGGAGGGAGAGCTACTGAGAGGTTGCATTTGATTAGGCAGTGATCTGACCATGACAAGAGGACTGACACAAGGTCAGTCACCATCAGACCACACTCACTCTGCTCAGTGGAAAACACCAGGTCTAACATGTGACCGCCCACGTGGGTGGGGCCGTTGACATGTTGGGACATGTCCAAGGAAGCCATGGTTTCTAAGAACTTGAGAGCCAGACCAGAAACCTCCGCCTCTGCATGGATGTTGAAATCACCCAAGACCAGAAGCCTCGGGGATTCCAACAGTGTCACGGAGATGAAGTCCACCAGCTCTGGTAAGGAAATGGCTGGGTCACGGGGAGTGCGGTAACCCAGCAAGATCCCAATACCATCCCTGGCCCCAATCGACACGTGGAGGGCCTGAAGACCCGGTGTCACCACCGCCGAGCGCCTTACAACCTCTAGAGTGTTTCTATAAACAATGGCTACTCCCCCCCCAACCCTCCAGTCTACCCTGGTGTTGGACTGCATAACCGTGAGGACAGGCAAGAGTCAAGGGAACACCCCCTTCCCTGCCCATCCAAGTTTCGGTTATGCATGCCAGATCTGCATCCTCCTTCTGAATAAGGTCTTGAATAATCTGGAACTTGTTGGATATAGATCTGGCATTCAACAACACCAGATTTAGAGTGGAGGGACAGCTGATCTGGCTACCTCGAGTCTGACGGGTGGTCACAGTGCCAGAACAGTGAACAGCCTTCAAACATCCGTTCACCCTTCTTCTGAACTGAGTAGGCACTGTGCCATTGCCATATTTCCCTCTACCTGTAATCACTCGGATGTTCAGAGAACCCCCGCTTGGGAGGGGGGGGGCAAGCCTTCCACTCCATCAAACAAAAGGGAAGAAAAGAAAGAAAAAAGACCAGAAAAATTAACAAATTAATAAAAGTTAACAATAATAAATAATAATAAAAATTAACAATATTAATCTAAACCATAACATAAAAATACACATTTAAATTAAACAATAATCAAATTTTACTACAGCAACAGGATTTTAGCCTATATTGGGTAATCAGTAATATCCAGAAGCAAAGAATAAATAAACTAGCTTGAGCTGTAAATACTACCTAACTGGTGTTCACATTCTTTTTTTTTTTTTTTGGCAGAAAATCTATAGAAAGTAAATAAAAACAATCATAATAGTCTTTACTTTATTAATATGCCAGACACGTCTTGATTTACTGAAGGGAAAATGGCTTATAAATTGTATAGGTATTGTCCAATTACATCATGTGTATCAGAAATAATCACTCAGTGTCTTGTGGACCAAATCTGGCCTCCAATCAATTTTATTTGCCCCCTAGCAACTCTATCAACTTTTAAAAGGAATGGAAAAACATTTTCCCTAGCAACTAGAGAAAGAGAAGCAATTCAAGATGGCAGGTTTTAAAGTGTGGGGTGACTGAGGGGCAAGACATCAACCAGCACTCCCCTTTTTACTCTTTGGAAGTTCATCAGGATAATCAGACTCTCAGGATTTATAATGAAATGCTTGTATTCATGTTTCCTTGAAAGAAGAATAAATTGTTCAAAACAGTGCATACATTACTAGCCAAATGTTACACCTGAACTGAAAGAAGCACTTTGGTACATCAAAGGGCTAGTAAACACTTCTCCTCCAAACCAGGGGGGCTGTTCCACACTGGGTGAGACAACTGAGGCTCCTGGCTAGTGAAGCCCCAGGTCCAGGAGAGAAAGAAGCAGGAACTGCAAAACTCACCATAGCAGACAACCAGGCAGGGCAATCCGAAGTCATAATCCAAGAAACAGCTCAAATAGTCAAAGAGCAGTCAATACAGAGCAAGGGATTCATTCACAGAGAATCAAAGCAGGGAACTAGGAGAAAAGGGGGGCAGGGAAGCTTCCAGCAGACTGAAAATCCCACTGAGCCTGGCTTAAAGCAGTGCTACTTGTAACCTCTTCCAGTACACAGCTCTAGCTGCTCAGGCAGCAAATGTAAGAACCCAGCCACAGAGTTTGAGAGAAGCGAGAGTCCATTCATGAGGAGACCACTTACTCACAAGGAGGCCTGTACTCACAAAGATACCTTCTCTGTAACCAAGCACTCTGTCTTATGGCTTCCAGCTGGGCTCAAGCCTTCAGTCTTCTTCACTCCTGTAGACTGAGATGTCCTCCAATATTCTCCTCAAACTCAGTCCTTGCACTCCCATCACAGGCTCAGGGTCCTGGTTCTCCAAGGGTCTGAGATCTGCAGGGTCAAGCACGTTCTCTACCTTATCAGGATCTGTTGTGTCCAGTTCTTTAAGTTCATCCTTACTGGAGGACTTCTCTGCTGAGGTTATGACTAGAAATGGGCATGAAGGTTTGGTGGTTTGTGCCAGTTCGTCGTTCAGACAACTAGTGTTTGGTGCTTCCCTGCCCTGCCTCCTTCAGTGGGTGCCCACTCAGAGACAGCACCTGGAAGAGGAAGGGCAGGGAAGCTGGAGTGCTGCCTCTGAGTGGGCACCCAACAGAGGAGGCAGGGCTAGGAAGCACCAAACAACTATTAGTTCGAAAGCCGAATAGGCATGAAATACTGAACCAGTAGTTCATGCCCATCTCTAGTTATGACTGGAGATGGGGACAAACCATCAAAATGGCAGTTTGTCCTGGCTCATAGTTCATCAAGGTTGACTAACCATGAGCCATGAATTTCCTGCCCATGAACCGACAAACCAGGAATTGTTTCATTGATTTGTCTACTTTCTTGTTTTAGACAACCTGAGTCTGTCTTTTAAAAAAAGCTGAGTCTCCACACCCTCACAGCCTGCCCCCTTGCCCTCTTCCCACTACCCCTGTTGCCTCCCTTCCTTGACTGCCACCGCCACCGCCACCACCAGCCCGCCAACATGGTCTTTGTCGCCATCCTCAGCAGCCTGCACCACCTCAACCTGCGTGGCTGCTGCTATACACCACCGCCCCACACCGCCACCCGCTGTGGCGGCCTCTGCCACTGCAGCTTGCTTGTAAGAGAAACCAGCTGCCCTTTGCAAAAATGGTGGCTGTGGCTTCCCTGCCCTAAGGGAAGCCGTAGCCGCCATCTCTGCAAAGGGCAGACCTGTTTCCCTTACAGCAGGCTGCTCTATGCTAAGCTGGCATGGAGACCGGAGGCCTCAGTGGTGGCCAAGGTAGGGTAGGGAAGGAGGCAGAGGGCAGGCTGTGGGGGCAGACAGCTGTGGGGAGAGCTCTCTGACTATGGGACTGCCAATCAGCTGTTCGGTGGGAGCATAGGCAGAGTGGGAAGGCCATAGGTGGAGAGGGAAGATTAGCCTTCCCTCTCTGCCTATGGGGGATGAATAAAAATGGAGAAATATTCATCCCTTTGTATTTGTCGGGGTCTGTGGGACCGATGAATACGAAGGTAAAAACATTAAACGGATGAGTGATTTTTAACAAATATTATGATTTGTTTTTTTAATTCATCCCCATGTCTAGTTATGACACCTGGAGACTGTCAAGAGATGTTACGAACAACTTCCCTGCAGTTTCAAGATGTTTGGCCTATGCCAAGAGATACAAATCCAAAACTCAAATTAGTTTATGCATCTTTGGATCCAGGCCATAGCATTTATGTTGATGCTTCCCTTCCCCTCAAATAGACAGTGCACTTTAAGGAAGAGTGCGGTTTCATTTTAGAGTGGTACTTTCATTTCCTAGGCATGCCTGCTGTAACAGCACACAGCCAACTCCCAGATGAGAAATGAAGGCCTTCACACATGCCGATGTGTAAGCATAGCACTGCTCCACAGAAGTGAAGCCCTTGGCAGGCTAGTGCTCTCATTCATCTGAAAGAGCCATACTGTTATGTTTAACCAGGCAGACTGCCAAAAGTTTGCTTGTCAAGGTCAGTTTTAGCTTTCCAGAATACAGGATGAAATGCTGACCTTTCACATATCAGAATAGGGAGAGCAGAAGAAAGAATCATAGTCAATGTCAAAGAGGCAAGAGTCAGTGCAGAAAGTCACTTATAAGCAATAAACAGAGTTGAAGAGAAGCCAGAGTAAAAGGAATTCAAAGCAAAGATGAACAGAATTGGTTGCAACAAAATGGGATTCTTAATGTTTCCAAGCAGGCAGCTATGGCTAGAAAGGCTGTTTATTATGGATGGGAGTTTCAGTTTTTTTAGATTACAAATCCCATAACTCTCCATTCTGGGGATTCCACCTGACAGGTGAACTCCTTACAGACACCCAAATGTGGCTTATCTGGAAGGCATTGAGGCTGAACTAGACCTAGCTATACCTAGCTTCCTTCTCATAAAGAAAGTTCCCAGTTAGCACTTGAGAAGGAACAGGAAGCTTGAGTGAATCTAGGCCTAGTTCAGACTCAAAATCTTCCAAGTGAAGCCTTCCTCTACGTTAGCTATATTAAAGTGTCTATAATATGTCTGTGTCTGTCAGGTAGAATTCCCAGAAGTAATCCAGAAAGCCTGTTTCTTCTCTTTATAGTTCTTGGCTTGAACCCTTCTCTGTTTCAGTTGCATCCACTCTGACCACAGGTGTTGGAGGTCTTCCCCAGCAGTGCCTCCTGAATCAATGTTTGTTCTACAACATCTTGAATGCTGGGGTTTCTCTGAGGCAGAGGGGTGTTTCATCCACTCAACTTTCCTGCCCCTCCTCCTCTAGTTGAGTGTCTTCCCCTTTCCTCTGTGACTGGTCTGGATCCTTCTTCTGAGGACTCACCCAGGTAAGGCATAATACCTACAAGCTGTAGAACAGCCTATGTGGCCTTGGGTGAACTGAACAGTCCCAGGATGCCCCAGAAGAAGGGAATGGTAAACCACTTCTGAGTATTCTCTACCTGGAAAACCCTGAAAAGGGTTGCACTTGGTAGCACATTATTATTATAATATTATTATTACTCTATGCATACACACAATATACAAATGCAGACAACACACACTCATGGGACACATTTCAGTCTTACTTATTAAAGTTTTTAAAGATAACCTCAAATATAATTAAGGCCCTGAAGAAAGGTAATTTAACCTCAAAAATGAATTTTTGACAAAGAATCTCAAGCCTTCATATCTACAACAAAAGTGAAGTAAAATGAAGCCCAAATATGATTTGATTAGCACTTGTCAGTTAGGGAGAGAATGAGGAACAAGCCTTGATCATTTGGGGAACATACAAAACATAAGAAGGCAGAGCCAATGCCAGTAAAGCAGAACAATGAGCTCTCTTGAGCAATCATTGAAAATGAAAATGTTGACAGCTTATTACTGAACTCTCCAAAGGTTGTTAATACTGTTTTCAGTAATTTTATGCAGAGTTGAATGACCCTTGAGTCAGGGGAGCCAAGAATGACAATGAGTCTGATGTGGAACATTCAGCCCAGCTCAGAAACAATGTACTAGTACACTGCAAAAAGCAGAGACAAGGAATGATGGGGAATGGGGGCAGGAATTATTCAGGAAAATTTTCTTCTTCTTTGCATCACAAACTGGGATTTGCAAATCGGTAGTTGCAATTTTGATAGCTGCTAATAAAAATCCAATTCAAACTGAATTCACTATATCCAGTTTTTAAACCCAGCTAGATTAAGGCCAATTAAATGTTGATTAATAAGTCAACAGTTGTACACACCCTGTTGATCCAATGGGTCAACTCTAGTTGGTAATGGCAAATTAATCCAGGCCAGTTAGGATGCCACGGATCCTAAAAAATATTGCTAGTCTTAACAAAACTTTTTTGACTTCCTCTGAAACTCCTCAGGTATACTGTACCTCTCTGTTCACATAGCAAACAACACGTTGTTCATGAGAATTCCATAAGAAAAAACATGATTGCTAGAGCACCATATCTTGTGTTTCCCAGCAGCTATTGCCTTTGATGTTGGAGCCAACACACAGCCGCCCTGACTAGTAACCAGGGTTGGGGCTGTTCTCCATGAATCTTATTTTAAATATGCACCCATTACAGTCATCAGGATACCTTATGGTAGTGTGTTTCAGATGTTAACCCTGTGCCTTCTGAAGAAAATATACCTTTCTGACTGGAATAAGGCACATGTAATTAAATATATCTATTCTGTATTGATCCTACAAGATCTAGCAAAACTCTGTGCAAGTATCAGTCAGGCTAGAAGTCAGACACAGTTACAGGTGGTGTGTGTATGTGGAATAACCTGTTTTTCAGTTGTATTTCTGAAATACCAACATCTTCTGAATTGTATCATCATTGCAGCTGCCCAAATATACATGAAACTCACTTTTAACTCCTGGCCTGGTCTAAAGGAACCATCTTGGAGAAGTGAGAGTAACAAGTGGCATGTCACCTAGATTCTAGAACCTTGGGTATGGAAAATTTCCAACAGGAACACAAGACTGGGAGATCTGCATAAAGAAAAAATGCATTGTCATCAGACAGGGGCTGGACTTGATGATCCATATGGTCCCTTCCAGCTCTGCAGTTTTAAGATCATCAACATCATCATCAACATCAAACAAATTTATGTAATCAATCTTAGTACTAGATGTTAGGATTTCTTAAGAAAAACTATTTGTGTTTCTTTTTAAAAGATTTCTTCCTTCTGAGAAGAAGGGAGGTGTGATAATTAATTAAAAGGGGGGTAATTTAGCACATGACAAAACATAGATTGCTTCATTGAGAGGCCAGGCATGTCTTCAGCTTTGTTTAAATGAGCCAATAACCATTGAAATAATTACATAATTATTTAGATTTCAGCATGAGCATCTTAATGTGATTTTGATTACTGGAAGCAGAGTTGAGTGTCCTGAAAAGTTAAGTGTCCAGGAAGTAAAAGGAGTCACCTATTTCTGAACATCATCCACAGATTTGAGGTCTGGAATATGAGAAATCCCTTCCTCCACTGAGGTCAAGACCTAAACTGGCTTGGCCTCAGGCCATGTTCGTAATATCAACAGTATTTTAGTATGAGGATGATATTCTGGATTTATCCTTCTTTTCTAGAACCTTTATTCCAAATACACCTTATAAAATTTAACTGAGACTATAGTCACACTGGCAATTTGAAGCTATTTCTGTTCAGATTTTTAAAACATCAGGGTCAAGTCAAATTATGTTTAAACCTGTGACTGCTTTCTCAGCATGGAATGGAAATCGATTTATTTTTGCTGATTTAAACCAGTTTTTGCATCTACAAGTTGACTCTTCCACAAAACCACAGTGAAATAAATTGATTTTAGAAGTGAAGTATTTTAAAAAGCACCTGCCAGCCAGTTAAAATTTAAAAAAAACTCACTTAGGCCATGTAAATCAATTTCACTCTTGCTTTGTGTGAATGATAAAATCTAAATTGATTTAAATGATGCTTAAATGTGGTTCTTATTGCCAGTGTGGCTGCAGCCTGACTCTCTTGGTGTTTCAAATACTCTTTTCTCAGTAGCTAGTAGCCAAACTAAACCTTATCACTAAGAGGACAGTGGTTGCCACTACAGAGTCAAATACCACAGGATTTGCTGTGGATATAAAACCAATCTGTATGTATCTGTATTGTCTTTATTACGGTCATTGACCAGCGTAAATATAAAACCAATGAATTAACTTTTTTAAAAAAAACTTATCTCATGACACAAAGGCCAATTTGAATCAGTCTGACTCTTTTTGCTCCCAATGTTAAATTTGTTTTTTCGTTTGCCCCTAGGGGCTTCTACTTTTTTTCAAGCTGGAATGATTGGATCAGTTGCTTCGTTCTCCAAAAGGACGTGAGAGCATTACTGTGGGTGGTATTCTGGTGAAGTACTAAGCTGGGGATAATATTTTGGACAGTTGGAACACCCACTCCTGCAATATTTCTCCCTAGTTGCCCTGGAGTATTTTTTAATATATATATAAAATACTGAGTTTAGTGCTGGATCACCACTGCATGTCCTGAGACTTTGATGTAGGATAAGGTTTGTCCAATGTGGGTCTGTAGGAGGGTGGCTAGGTATTTTGCTAATTCATATGTTGGGGAGCCGATGGCACTTACAATGGGCCTGAGTGGGATTGAGTCTTTGTGGATTTTCAAAGACTCAGGACATTTCATAAACAAGATCAGCACCCTAAAACTCAACCTCAGGGACAGACTGATCAGCTTTGACGTAGTATCCCTATTCACCAAGGTACCGATAAAGGACACTCTGACACTCATCCAGCAGTTATTTCCAGAAGATATCAAGGCCCTTTTCCAACACTGCCTAACGACCAGCTACTTTCAGTGGGATAATGAGTTCTATGAACAGACAGATGGAGTGGCCATGGGGAGCCCCCTCAGCCCAGTTATAGCAAACTTCTACATGGAACATTTCAAAAAACAGGCCCTGGCTTCGGCCCCCTTCGCACCCACAGTCTGGTTCCAATACGTGGATGACACCTTTGCAATTTGGAACCACGGTGAAGAAAAACTGGAAGAATTTCTAAACCATCTCAATAGCATCCACCCAAATATACAATTCACCATGGAAAAAGAAATAGAGGACCAACTCCCTTTCTTAGATGTCATAGTCATACGCAAACCTGACCTCCTGTTGGGACACAAGGTCTACAGAAAACCCACCCACACAGACCAGTACCTACACAAAAACTTCAACCACCACCCATGACAAAAAAGAGGCATAATCAAAACACTGGTAGACCATGCAAATCGGAACTGTGAAGCTCAATTTCTCAGCACCGAACTCAACCATCTAAATTGGGCCCTACAGGCAAATGGCTATTCCAAGAATGAAATCACAAGAGCCATCAAACCAAGGAAACAACACCAAACTGAAGAGGAAAAACAGCCACCCACAAATAAAGTATTTCTGCCATACATCAAAGGGGTCACGGACTGCATGGGGAAACTTTTGAAAAAACGCAACCTACAAACAGTATTCAGGCCCACCACAAAAATACAACAAATGTTACAGTCAGCAAAGGACAAAAGGGACACCCTCACCACTGCAGGAGTATACCAGATACCTTGCAGTTGTGGCCAGGTATATATTGGAACCACAAAACGCAGCATCCACACCAGAATCAAAGAACATGAAAGACACTGCAGACTAAAACAACCGGAAAAATCGGCAGTAGCTGAACATGCCCTGAAACAAGCTGGACATGAAATTCTATTTCAAAGCACAGAAGTACTGGACAACACCAGCAATCATTATGTTAGACGACACAGGGAAGCCATTGAAATCCACAAACACCAGCAGAGCTTCAAGAAAAAAGAAGAAAGTCTAAAACTCAACAAAGCCTGGCTCCGAGCACTGAAAAACACAGCCTGCAAAAGGTCAACGAACTGTACCCAGCCACAAGGACCAGGGATCACTGCACACAAAAGACCAGCTAACGACACCCATCAATCACAGTGACAGATCATCTCTCCCCCTTATTACAACAATACACCCACAACAAAAAACACACTGATCACCATAATCACCCAATTTCCTGAAAAGGACAACAAGCTGATCCCACAGCTATAAATACTCAACTATTCCACAAACTGCACCAGAGCACAGACAGAGTTCTGAATCCTGTCCTCTGAAGATGCTGGCCACAGAGAGTGGCGAAACGTTAGGAAGAAAAACCTCAAAAACATGGCCAGACAGCCCGAAAAACTTACAACAACCATCGGATCCTGGCCATGAAAACCTTTGAGAATTCATTAAATCAGGGTTATTTGTGTGTTTCCAGGAAGGCCAAAACATGGAGCCAACAGCCCAAAAGTATTAGCAGGGTGAAGTAGCACCCGCCATGGACCCCTCATGTAAAATTTGACATTCATGCATCATGATTAGAACTGTGGAAAAAGAAAGGAAAAGAAAACTAAGGAAGATGGCAAAGAGTATGCTGTTTAGCTTAGAAAGTCCCCTGAGCTTTGTTTGCCTAGCCTGCTGTAAAGTCATTGATTAAATCACCAACATTCGGTGGCCATAGCACCACCAATTTTCAAGACATGTAGCTAGAGCACTACTCATTTCAGATCCAGGGAAGAGGATGGTCAGGGTCAAAGAGAAAAGATGAAAAGAGAAGAGTGGCAGGCTCTCTGTACTGCTCTCTTAAGAAAGAATCAGAGATTATTGTGACCCTTTACCATTTTAAAGTCATTTCTTCCCTCCATTCCTGGTGGAATTGGGACTTTTTCCTGGTGACTTAAAAAAAAGGAGGGGGAATTAGGGTACTCAGCTCTGCAGACTGTTGCTGGTGCACTTCTATCCTGCCTGCAGCATCCAGTCTTTTACCTGGCCTTATTATTTGTACTACTTCATTGTAGGAATGGGGTCTTCACAGCACAGGACGGGTTGGCCCCAATCTGTGTGCCTTTTATTGGGCACAGAGCAGGGTGGGGAAAGCCTCTGCACATCTGTCATGTGCACCACTACAATATGATGTTCCTGTCTATAAATGTTAACATCATAAACAAATCCAGGATTTCAGGATACAAGTGGCTCCCTTTGCATGTTTTCATGTGGGCCCCTCTCATTCCTGTTCCTTGACTGCCCTTTTCTGTTCCTTCCCTAGCTCTACAGCTTTCTTTTATCTGGAAAACAAAACCATTGATGTTTTCCAGATATGGTTGCACCATGGCTTTATATAAGGGCAGTATGTTACTGGCCCTTTTATGTTGAGTTCTTTTTTCCAATTGGACCAGCCTTGTGAAGGAACAGTGACGGCCAATCACTACTCCCCAATCATATTCTAGTGCCCTCCAGTAGTAATCTTCTGCTCAGTCTTAACCAAGTCCACTAAGGCTTTGGGAGCAGATTAAGATTTACCAGGGTTTTATCCACTCTAAAGTAATTCAGAATAGTTGATAGCAATCTCCCCAGAAGATCAATATTCCCCTTCACTGTGCTGATTGAGTTAGCCTTCTATCCACAAACAGTAGGAGATAACGCAGACAGCTGGTGAGCCCAAGCAAGCTACAAATGATCCAACATGTCCATTAAGATGTATTGATTTTCTGTCCATATGCATTTATGGGCAAGTGTACTTTGTGAACAGGAAATGATTCTACAAGAATGACACTCAGGATCTTCTGTGCTTCCATCATGAGATGCTTTCCCCATCCAAGCTCACATATCCTGACATCACGGCCTATGGGACAAATGAAATTGCTTGCCATATTACATCAAGAAAGAGGGCAGTTTATATAACTAGCAGTCAGAAAGTGTATTTCCTATGGGTGTCAAAAGATCTGCATGAAATGCTGTTGTCTTCAATGGGATCTGCTTTGGAACTGGCATGCTCTTTACCTTCTCAAATGCAGAGAATAAGGAATATACTGCCTCTATATGTGTTTAAAACTTGGGGTTTTCTCCCCTTTAAAATACATTTGGATAGCTTCTGCATGCTGATTTCATGTGTTTTAAAGGGAAGCTCAACATCTGAAAAAATGCTTTAACCTTCATAATAGTAACTGAATGTATGCATCTTCTTGTTCTTGTGGATCAGCACCAGATAAAATATCCTTTGAGGAGTGGTCCAAAGAACATTTAAAAATGTTCTCCCTTTGTACTGTTTTGCTAGTGGATGCCCTTGCAAATTCATTTCTCTTTTCATCTCTCACTTGCAATTTCACACATTTACACTACAGTTGTCAATAAGATGTTGCCAGAGTGGAATTGAACATAAAGATGCAGCTATTCTTCGGGAGAAACATTTGATGTTAAATATGAGTAATACAAGGTGTAAAAGAAAGGCTTCAGATAAGAGAAATGCAATTTCTCTACCTTCCTCCTTTTCTATCTTCCCACATTTAAGGAAGCTGGAGAATTTTGTTCAATGCTCATTTTTAAACACGGTGACCGAGTCTAAACTTCAAAAAAGAATGTATAGATTAGTTTGCAGTTATTGTTTAGACTGTACACTTGTAATACAGTCTACAACTTTTAAAAAGTGTACCATTTATATGCAAATTTAAATATTAGCAGCAGTGGAGGTAGGACCAACATGCAGTGCCACCCCTCATAAAATGCAATATCTCATTCCACGTTGAAAATTAGGTAACTTGTTAAGGAAATTGTTCATCAAGATGCCTGGAAAAGAAATATCCAGGGCAAGTAAATAATCTTTACTTTCAGGTATGTGCAAAAACCCCGGAGAAATAGAAATAATTATCCTGGAATACTTGTAATTTTTTTTATTATGAGTTTTTCCAGTTTTGTCTCCCTCCAGTTTCTCTGCCTTCTCTAAGCTTTACTGAAATCCTTGCAGTAGCTGGGAGAGTAATGGATGTTCCCAGGAACAGTATACTGTTGCAAACTATCCCTGTTATCATGCAAAATGTTTGAAGATGTTTTGGTCCTGAATGGGTGATTTAGAAGCATTAGCTTTACAAAAGACTAGCTCTTGGTAGGTATAAAACTGCTAGAACTCTTTTATTGAAATACCATATTTTTCCATGTATAAGAAAAGGCCCCCCTTTTCTAACCCAAAATTTCTTTCTTCACAAGAAAGTGGAGGGGGAAGACAGGGATCACAGCGCTTTGATTCCTGCTTCCCCCCTCTACTTTCTTGTGAGGAAAGTGCTTTCCCCCTCCACTTTCCTCACAAGAAAGTGGAGGGGGAAAGAAAGTGGAGGGGCAATGCAGGAATCATTAAATCATTAAAGGGGGTGTAGCGAGGCACTGAACTTGTGTTTGCCTTGTAATTATCTCATTTTCGGAGTGGGGATATAAAATTTAATAAATAAATAAATAAATAAATAAATAAATAAATAAATAAATAAATAAATAAATAAATAAAAATAAGCAAAATATAAATATAAATATAAATAAATAAATAATAAATAAGTAATAAATAAATTTAGGTATTATAAATAGCATATTTTGATTAAGAATAAATATATAATTAATACAGGGTATATTTGGATCAAGTGAATTAATTGAATTAATTCGGTGTTTATAAAAAAACTTATTATCAAGGGAAATTACAATAGGAATTAAGTTCATGGTAAGCATAATATCTAATTAAGAGCAATCAACAGCAATTAGCTGGGCTGATATAGGCGCTTATTAATATTACACAGGACTGAGTTGCTCTACATCAGGTCATAGCTGAGAGTGGTCAACTGGCCCATTCTCTATAGTTATAGCTGGGATTTACAACTGAATTAGCTCTTGAGTTGTTGAGGCGTGGGGTGCACCTTTGGTCTGGTAGTTGAACGCAAGGTTCACGATGGCCTCCCGGAAAGGCCAGGGGAATAAGAAAGGAAAAAAGCCAGCCAAGAAAAGACCAGTTCCTCAGGTTTCTCTGCTTCAGTCTTCGTCAGATGAGGAATCGTGGCCTGTATGGCAGCAGTTGCAGGAAAAAATTTCTACGCTGGAGGCTGAATGGCTGGCTAGGCAGGCTCCACAGCAATGCGAGGCTCAGCCACGCAGATCATCTAGGGAAGCCAAGAGCCATCGTAGGGCCAAGCTGAAAGCTGCAGCAGACGACCTAATGTCTCAGTTTGCTATTCTCGATGCTGAACAGCAGGCAGACAACGGGGTGACTACAACACCTAGGTCGTGGCATACTGACAAGGGTAGAAGGTTGTCGGCCCCGGCGGCTGACGGATCAGTGGCTACAGTTTCTGACAGGCACAACAATGAGAATGAGGCCAGCCCTGAACGGCTTTATGGCAGGGACGAAACAAGTCTGGCAACGCCTTCATCAGGTGAGTCTGCCGTAGCACCGGGCACTCCTTCACCAATTCCTGATTGGCCTTGGGCTGGCAGTGGAAAATTCAGTCCCCCCTTTTATAGACATTTTGACACACAGAGTGTCAGGGCCCCGAGCACTCAGTGGCCCTGTTCAAACCCACAATTTGGCGGATGGGCTGCGCCACATCCCCAGGTGGCATTTCCAACCCCGTTGAACACTATGGCTGGTGTAGGCGTTTGGCCTTATCTATCTGTTCCTGATACGGGTTACAACACCGTTCCTTTACGAGCATTGCCATTTGGTGACTACTTGATGCCATTGGGTGATCATCTCACCCCGGCGACTCAAGAAAAAATATGGAAAGGCGAATATGTAGATTTGTTTGAGTTGCTAAATAGAAACGTAGAGAAAAAAGATTTAGACAAGGAGGATGACAAGGACAAGGAGAGGCGTAGGAAGAAGCCCGATAGGACATGGTCCAATTGGCTACCCAGGTTTTTAATCTACGCCAGGGTGGTGGTAAAGGCCCAATTGTGGTGGGCGCAATCTCTTTTTCAATATCTCAATCTTATCTACAGAGCATATGTAGATTTCGCGGGGCAGGTGTGGCTTAACTATGATGAATCGTTCTATATGCGGAGCGCAATTCACACGAATCTTAGATGGGATGAGCCCCTGCCCGGCTGTGGCTGCAGTCCATGACACTGGCTAGACCTAATCTGGGAGATAGGTTTGATAGCTATCCCTCAGGAGCTTTGTACCATGCGATACACCTCCTTTGATGAGGCGGTTCGCATGGTAAGAAAGTGTGGTGTTGGGGCTGAGCTGGCGAAATGTGATATAAAATCAGCGTTCTGGATTTTGCCAGTTCACCCGCAGGATTTTGATCTGTTAGGATTTCATTTTCAGGGATCCTTTTACATTGACAGAGCCCTGCCTATGGGCTGCTCTGTGTCATGCGCTGCTTTCAAGCATTTCAGCTCGTTTCTCGAATGGATGCTCAGGTGTAGGGTGGGCTGTAAGTTTACAGCCCATTATTTAGATGATTGCCTTTTCTGTGGTGGAAGGAATACAGGAAGGTGTAGATTTATTCTAGACACTTTTCAATCAATGGCAGGGGAGCTAGGTTTACCCCTGGCAGAGGAAAAAACGGAGGGACCAGCCAGTCCCTGACCTTCCTCGGCATTGAGCTCGACACTGTACAGCAGACATCGAGGCTGCCTGACGCCAAATTAGCTGATCTTAAGACTAGGATAGCCTCACTGTTACAAAAGAAAAAGGTCGCTCTGAGGGAGCTTCAGGAGATCGTGGACCATTTAAAATTTGCTTGCAGAGTTGTGGCACCTGGGCGAGCATTTTTGTGTCGCCTTTGCAATGCAATGAAAGGTTTGCATCACCCTTTACATAGGACTAGGGCCACGCGCGGCATGAGGGAAGATTTACTAGTTTGGAGTCGGTTCCTAGCAGAGTTCAATGGAGTATCTTTCTGGAGAGGTGAAATTGGGCTGAAGGCGGACTTTCAGGTCCATTCAGACGCGGCAGGTTCTTTGGGGTTTGGAATTTATTTCAGGGGTAGATGGTGTGCAGGCATGTCACCAGAAGATTGGCATCGGAATGGCATTACCAGGGATTTAACATTTTTAGAATTCTTCCCAATCGTTTTTGCACTGTGGCTATGGGAAGAGTGGTCCAACTCTGTGGTTCGGTTTTGGTGCGACAATCAAGTGGTTGTTTACATCATAAACAACCTTACGTCACACTCAGACCGGGTTATGACCTTAGTCAGGGCATTTACACTGCGGGCCTTACAGTTTAATGTTCTGGTACATGCCCAGCATGTACCAGGTATAGACAATAGATTAGCTGATGCATTGTCGTGCCAACAGATTGAGCTGTTCAGGGAGCTAGACCCAGGAGCCAAGGAGTTCCCAGAGATTCTGCCCCCAGAGGTCTGGCAAATTGGCGCGAAGACGCGGACAGAGCAATAGGCTTGGCTCTGGCACCGAGGACATGAAAAAGGTACTCGGCTGTGAGTATAGAGTTTCAGGACTTTAGGGAGCTGGTCAATTTGGAGCCAGTTTGGCCCGCACCAGTGGAATACCTTCAGCAATTTATAGTGCATTTGAATAGGAAGGGTTTGGCCCCGGGAACTATACAAGGTAGGTTGTTGGTGCTTGCCTTCTATGCTAGGGTCCATGGCTATCAGGATCATTCCTCTGATTACTGCATTAAGAAAATGATAGAGGGATGGTTTAAGGAAAGGGGTAGGGATAAGGATTCCAGGGCTCCCATATCACCTGTGCTGTTAGAGCACATTTGCAAGCAGTGGGAGCTTCTGTGTAGGGACCAATACGAAATTACTTTATTTACAGCGGCGTCCTTGTTGACCTTTTTCGGTGCCCTCAGGATTAGTGAGGTAGTTGCTGCAGGAAAGGGCGACAAGACTGGGGTGTAGCCCTGCAATGGCAGGACATTAGGGTTGTAGACGGGACAGTTCAGATTAACATTCGACGATCCAAGGCCGATCAGTTAGGAAGGGGTGCGCAGCTCGTCCTAGCACGCTGCCATATAGACGGCATTGCCCTGTAAAAGCCACAAATGCGTATTTGGAGCTTAGGGGACAAGAGCAGGGATATTTCTTTCAACATAGTGATGGTTCACCATTAACTAAGTACCAGTTTTGGAAGTTGACAGACTTAGCGTTGAATAAGGTGGAAGTGCAGGGCTTGAGATTTGGATCGCACTCCTTTAGAATTGGTGCTTCATCCACTGCTGCAGCACTGTGATACAGCACGGATGAAATTAAGCATTTGGGTAGGTTGTCCTCATCCAACTATCGCAGATATATTAGAACACTTACTGTCGTCTAGGCAGGGGCCTGGTTTTGTCTTATCTTTGCAAGTCCTGCGGCAACGGCAAGGCGGAAGCGTGTTTTGATCATAGGCCACAGTTATGTTTTTTGGGCAGCGCGACATGCGGCTGCATCCCCATGGGAGCAACCTGGGCCTTGGAGCCAGAGCCCACATTGAGTGGAAAGGGCTGCGTGGAATGCTGTGGATCCAGCTATGCAGAGCGGTTGCATTCAGACATTTCCCCCCGGATTTGTTAGTGATACATCTGGGTGGCAACGATATAACCAGGTGTTGTGGAAAGGCATTGATCTTGGACATTATACATGATTTGACATGGCTGAAGACCATGTATCCAGCCATGCGTATAGTGTGGCCGACGGCCGTTCCTCGGTTGGCATGGAGAGATGCCAGGAATTTTTTCTCTGTTAACACTGTGTGCAGGTGTGTTAAACAGGAGGTCTGTGGAGTGGTCTGCAGCGGCCTTGGATTGGTGATTGGTCACCAGAGGATCTGTTTGGATAGGCCTGAGTTTTTTCGGAATGATGGTGTGCATCTGTCCGATATGGGTTTGGATATCTTCTTGGAAGACATCAAGGGGGGGCCTGCTTTCTGAGCTTGATCGGCTCAATGGCGGTCATGGGACTTAGTTTGACTAGTCCCTATGCTGTGGTGGGTAGTGTGGATATAACAAGTTTTTGGTGAGTCCCATTGCAATATCAGGTAAGCTATAGCCCATCTGAACTCCCAGTGCTGCGGATCATGCAATTACAGTGCTTGGGGGGAAAGATGTGCTGGGACCACACCCGGACCAACAGTCAACCAGGAGAAGCTGGCTTGAGGTCCGAGGGTGGTCAAATTGGGGCTGGCCGGGTTCTCGCTGTCTTTAAGACCACGAAAACATGGGGACAGGGACTCGCCCATTTGTTGCTTAAGGGGTCCTTTGAGACCTCTGTGCTTAAACCTGATTCCGCACTACGGCAGGACCCCCCTTTGCCAAAGGATGGCAACATTGATTATGCTTAATAAAGTGTGGTTCGTGTTTAAACCCATATCTCTTGTTTCACGTCTTCATTCCGGGGTGGGGAGGGCAATGCTCGTGCTGCTGCTGAGCCAAGCTTCAGCAGCGCAGTTCGCCTTTGCCTCCCCCCCTTGGATAACATGAGACTTTATTCGGCGTATGAGAACGACGTAGGAGGAGAGGGAGGAATGCTAGGTTAATTAAGGGATGTTCCCCCCTCTCCCCGCCCTCTTCCTTGCTTGGCACCCGCCCGCCCGCCCTATATTCTAGTGTAAGTTTACCTGGTCGCCTATGGGGCCAGATAGGAATTTTTGACCCACATCCTAATTGGCTTTTGGACACGGGGATTTTTCACCTATCCCACACTGGAACAGGTGCACTGGCATGTAGAAGGTGGATATTCAATCACATCGGCGGGTAGTGCGGATATAACAGGTTTTTGGTGAGTCCCATTGCAATCTCAGGTAAGCTATAGCCCATCTGAACTCCCAGTGCTGCGGATTGTGTAATTACAGTGCTTGGGGGGGAAGATGCGCTGGGGCCACACCCGGACCAACAGTCAACAAGGAGAAGCTGGCTTGAGGTCCGAGGGTGGTCAAATTGAGGCCGGCCGGGTTCTTGCTGTCTTTAAGACCGCAAAAACTTGGGGCCAGGGACTCGCCCATTTGTTGCTTAAGGGGTCCTTTGAAACCTCTTTGCTTAAACCTGATTCCGCACTATGGCAGGACCCCCCCTTTGCCAAAGGATGGCAACATTGATTATGCTTAATAAAGTGTGGCCTGTGTTTAAACCCATATCTCTTGTCTCGCGTCTTCATTCCAGGGTGGGGAGGGCAAAGCACTTTCCTCGCTAGAAAGTGGAGGGGGAAAGCACGAATCAAAGTGATTTGATCCCTTCCCTCTCCTTACTTCCATGTATAATATGATCCTCCATTTTTCACCTAAATATTTTAGACAAAAGTATTGTCTTATACACGGAAAAATATGGCAGATCAACAAAACCATTTGCATTCCTGCACTCAACTTGTGGTGGGTGGGATTGGGTCTAGGAACTGTCATAAGAAGTCCCTGCACTTCCAGATTTCCCAATACACCACTGAGAGCAATGTTACTCACCTTATGCGGTAGCATGCTGGGGGTGGAAACATTGCAACTCTCTGCTGTGCCCTCACAGGGCTCATGCCATTGTCGGAGAGCTACCACTACACTGAAGAATTATCTACTGCCAATTCTGTCTCTGGTGAAAACCATATCTCCCCCTGCAAGAAGAATGAAACAGCAGAGATATAGCCCCAGCTGATGCACACACACACTTCATCCCAGAGTATGCCTCTATCATAAAAAGCCATGAAGAAGACTCTCTCTCTCGTGTCCTCACCACATGAGCTTGCAAAGGTGATGGAACTGAAAGAAGGGCCTCCCCAGAAGATTGTTGTTATTTAGTCGTTAAGTCGTGATCTCATGAACCCATGGACCAGAGCACGCCAGACCCTCCTGTCTTCCACTGCCTCCCGGAGTTTGGTCAAATTCATGTTAGTAGCTTCAGTGACACTGTCCATCCATCTCGTCCTCTGTCGTCCCCTTCTCCTCTTGCCTTCACACTTTCCCAACATCAGGGTCTTTTCCAGGGAGTCTTCTCTTCTCATGAGATGGTCAAAGTACTGGAGCCTCAGCATCAGGATCTGTCCTTCCAGTGAGCACTCAGGGTTGATTTCCTTCAAAATGGATAGGTTTGTTCTCTTTGCAGTTTGTTCTCTTTGCAGACTCTCAAGAGTCTCCTCCAGCACCACAATTCAAAAGCATCAATTCTTCGGCGGTCAGCCTTCTTTATGGTCCAGCTCTCACTTCCATACAACACTACTGGAAAAACCATAGCTTTGACTATGCGGACCTTTGTCGGCAAGCTGATGTCTCTGCTTTTTAAGATGCTGTCTAGGTTTGTCATCGCTTTCCTCCCAAGAAGCAGGCGTCTTTTAATTTCGTGGCTGCTGTCACCATCTGCAGTGATCATGGAGCCCAAGAAAGTAAAATCTGTCACTGCCTCCATATCTTCCCTTTCTATTTGCCAGGAGGTGATGGGATCAGTGGCCATGATCTTAGTTTTTTTGATGTTGAGCTTCAGACCATTTTTTGCACTCTCCTCTTTCACCCTCATTACGAGGTTCTTTAATTCCTCCTCACTTTCTGCCCTCAGAGTAGTATCATCTGCATATCTGAGGTTGTTGATATTTCTTCCGGCAATCTTAATTCCGGTTTGGGATTCCTCCAGTCCAGCCTTTTGCATGATGTATTCTGCATATAAGTTAAATAAGCAGGGAGATAATATACAGCCTGGTCGTACTCCTTTCCCCATTTTGAACCAATCAGTTGTTCCATATCCAGTTCTAACTGTTGCTTCCTGTCCCACATATAGATTTCTCAGGAGATAGATAAGGTGGTCAGGCACTCCCATTTCTTTAAGAACTTGCCATAGTTTGTTGTGGTCCACACAGTCAAAGGCTTTTGCGTAGTCAATGAAGCAGAAGTAGATGTTTTTCTGGATCTCTCTGGTTTTCTCCATAATCCAGCGCATGTTAGCAATTTGGTCTCTAGTTCCTCTGCCCCTTCGAAATCCAGCTTGTACTTCTGGGAGTTCTCGGTCCACATACTGCTGAGTTTTCCAAACTTGCTGGCATATTGAGTGTAGCACCTTAACAGCGTCATCTTTTAAGATTTTAAATAGTTCAAGTGGAATGCCATCACCTCCACTGGCCTTCTTGTTAGCCATGCTTTCTAAGGCCCACTGGACTTCACTCTCCAGGATATCTGGCTCAAGGTCAGCAGCCACTCTATCTGGGTTGTCCGGGACATCCAAATCTTTCTGGTATAATTCCTCTATGTATTCTTGCCACCTCTTCTTGATGTTTTCTGCTTCTGTTAGGTCCCTACCATTTTTGTCCTTTATCATGTCCATCTTTGCACAAAAGGTTCCTTTAATATCTCCAATTTTCTTGAACAGATCTCAGGTTTTTCTCTTTCTATTATTTTCCTCTATTTCTTTCCACTGTTCATTTAAGAAGGCCTTCTTGTCTCTCCTTGCTATTCTTTGGAAGTCTGCATTCAATTTTCTGTAACTTTCCCTATCTCCCTTGCATTTCGTTTCCCTTCTCTTCTCTGCTATTTGTAAGGTCTCGTTGGACAGCCACTTTGCTTTCTTGCATTTCCTTTTCTTTGGGATGGTTTTTGTTGCTGCCTCCTGTACAATGTTACGAGCCTCCATCCATAGTTCTTCAGGCACTCTGTCCACCAAATCTAGTTCATTAAATCTGTTCTTCACTTCCACTGTGTATTCATAAGGGATTTGGTTTAGATTAGACCTGACTAGCCCAGTGGTTTTTCCTACTTTCTTCAGTTTAAGCTTGAGTTTTGCTATAAGAAGCTGATGATCAGAGCCACAATCAGCTCCAGGTCTTGTTTTTGCTGATTGTATAGAGCTTCTCCATCTTTGGCTGCAGAGAATATAATCAATCTGATTTCGGTATTGCCCATCTGGTGATGTCCATGTGTAGAGTCACCTCTTGTGTTGTTGGAAAAGAGTGTTTGTGATGACCAGCTTGTTCTCTTGACAAAACTCTATTAGCCTTTGCCCTGCTTCGTTTTGAACTCCAAGGCCAAACTTACCTGTTGTTCCTTTTATCTCTTGACTCCCTACTTTAGCATTCCAGTCCCCTATAATGAGAAGAACATCTTTCTTGGGTGTCAGTTATAGAAGGTGTTGTAAGTCTTCATAGAACTGGTCAATTTCAGCCTCTTCAGCAGTGGTGGTTGGTGCATAAACGTGGATTACTGTGATGTTGAAAGGTCTGCCTTGGATTTGTATTGAAATCATTCTATCATTTTTGAGATTGTATCCCAGTACAGCTTTTCCCACTCTTTTGTTGACTATGAGGGCTACTCCATTTCTTCTACGGGATTCTTGCCCACAATAGTAAATATGATAATCGTCTGAATTGAATTGGCCCATTCCCATCCATTTTAGTTCACTGACGCCCAGGATGTCAATGTTTATTCTTGCCATCTCCTGTTTGACCACATCCAGCTTACCAAGGTTCATAGATCTTACATTCCAGATTCCTATGCAGTATTTTTCTTTTTAGCATCGGACTTTCCTTTCACTTCCAGGTGTGTCCGCAATTGAGTGTCCTTTTGGCTTTGGCCCAACCACTTCATTAGCTCTGGAGCTACTTGTATTTGTCCCCCGCTCTTCCTCAGTAGCATGTTGGACACCTTCCGACCTGAGGGGCTCATCTTGCAGCGTCATATCTTTTAGTCTTTTGTTTCTGTCCATGGAGTTTTCTTGGCAAAGATACTGGACTGGCTTGCCAGTTCCTGCTCCACGTGGATCATGTTTAGTCAGAACTCTCCACTATGACCTGTCTGTCTTGGGTGTCCCTGCACGGCATAGCCCATAGCTTCTCTGAATTACTCAAGCCCCTTCGCCACGACAAGGCAGCAATCCATGAAGGGGGGAAGATGGTAGTCTATTTGATTTTTATATTGACGATCTTGTAATGTCAATGTGTACATGCCTGTTCGGTTGCTTGAAGCATGTATTTTCAATAAACAGATTGTTGGCTTTGCAGAACTCTGTGAGTCATTCCCTTGCTTCATTTCTTTTCCCTAGACCAAATATTCCAACAATCTTTGGTTCTGCTTTGTTGCCTAGTTTTGTGTTCCAGTCGCCTGTGATTATAAGTCTTCTGGTGTGTGATCAATCTTCTCTCACATGTTCGCATAAAAACTTTCACTGTAAAAGCTTTCTAGTAATATGAGGACAAAGAAAAATAAAATGAAGAATAAAACTCTCAATACCTCATGGAATTAGCTCACACAATGTCCACTAACCAAAACAAATCACTCCTAAATTTCTCAGAAACTTGCCCCGAAAAGGTAGACTTCTGCTTCCCTGTAGAGGCGGGGGAAGATGGACCTCTGAGATGTCAGGTGATCAACCTTTAGGTACTTTGCCAGGGTACCCAAAGATACAGAATATATCCTGAATGAAAGGGTGTCCTGTATGCCCAACTTCAATCAATCAAAAGAAAGCTGCTCCATTAACATGAATAGAATGGCTTTGGAGGTCATATGTATGGGGTATGAAACTGTTCAAAGCATTTGCTTTCAAGTGGTAGTACCACAAATGAGAGAAGTCTCAACAAAAATACAGCCAGCTCATATAAAGGCTTATTTGTTTTTATTTTTGTTCTTGTTTTTGTTTTTTTAAGCCAAGCTGCACATGCTTGATCATATAAAAGCTGCAAGATCTTGCATGGCAAGCTGTGCAAACAACTGCCCTCTATCAAAGCATCAGATGACCTTTATTTTTTATGGTGTCCTGTAAGCACCACTAATGTTTGTGAATAACAGGACATATAAGCATATACAGTACAGGAAGCTGACAGAAAGAATAACAGTGTCATCTAAATGCTAATCAGTGAATAAGCCTAATCTGGCCACAATATTTGCCAGCCTTCTGTACTACTATTCATCAGAAGCCGTCTCTTGAGGTCCATGCTTTAGCATCGTTTTATTGGTGTAAAATAGTCCTGTAAGTTAGGATCATGAAGTAATTTCTTTCACTCAAAAGGGAAATACCAGAGGAATATGTAATAGCATTGTTTCTATAAATATTTACTGTTAAAAGGATTCTCCTAGGGCCTTTCAAAGAATGCAGGTAGATAGATAGATAGATAGATAGATAGATAGATAGATAGATAGATAGATAGATAGATAGATAGATAGATAGATAGATAGATAGATAGATAGATAGATAGATAGATAGATAGATAGATAGATAGATAGAAGTATGTTTCCAAAGTCCTAGTCAAACACTTAAAAATTCCAGTTTTGGTAGTTTTCTAGACTAAGATTTTTTTTTTAAGGGAAGGAAGGAAAGAAAAAAGATGAGCTATACTATTTATTTTATAAGGACAGTACAGTAGGAAGGTCTCTAGTTTTTCAACCCTTCCCATATCGTTCCCCTAAGCCTGAATTATCTTCTTTTTTTCTGAAGTAGGAAGATCAAATAATAATCAGATAAAATATGGCTACTTGGATACAGGACAAATTTTCTGTGGCTGTGTTAAAATTCAGTCAATGCAGCATTTATGTGCATTCCCCATCACATGTATTAAAGAAGATCTAGTAAATGGCCGAGATAATGCAATTGAAGTAGCCCAGTTCCCACTCTCCTTTGATTCAGCTGTTCTCCCCTCAGCATCATGTTCCTTTGCCCTCCTCCTCTCAGTCTCTTGCTGACCTTCCCTTCAAGAATGTCTATCTCTGTGCAAAACTCATCACCTCACTTGCCTGTCTTTTCTTGGTTCCGTGGGGATGTTTTTTTCTTCTTTCCCTTCTGACCCTTTCATCCCCTTGCTCTCTCTTTTTATTGTTCTCCCTTGCCTCCATCTCTCAGCAAACCTCTCACCTGAGGTCTCGGCATTGCTAAGCAACTCTGTGCTGGAACAAGGGGAGTGAGCACACGAGGGCCCTTCTCTGCTGGCTCACACCCTCCTTCATCCGCTCCTTCCTGGGTGATCATAGACTGCCTATATCCAGCAATTTCAGTTTCTCCAGCATCAGTCTCTCAGACATGCATAATTGTGCACTAATTTACAAGGAACCACATCCACTGTTCTGTTCCCCATTCACCCAGTCTGAACTCTGCATAAGCGCTACTCAGGTATTCCTCCACAGAATGCAATAAACATAGAAGGAAGGGGAACACAGCAGTCATTTCCGCCACTCTCCTCACGTTAAAAAAGAAGCTCTGAAGAAAAACAGAAAAAGAAAAAAAAGCTCTATGCACAGGGGCCTCTCCATATGATTCAGATCATTAATTTTCCAAGGTCCCAGAGCATCATCATATTACTGTTCAGTTATGGGTGGCTGTAGCTTGTAATTACATCCATCCTTTCAAAAAGTGGTTTCGCAAGCTCTGCCTATACATCTTTTCAAGAAAAGAGGAGAAGAGAACTCATTGTTTGATTGGTCAAGACGTTTGTTTTTGAGGCAATGGTTTCCTTCTTCTTCTTCTTCTTTCATGCTTTCAGGTACAGGGTAGACTAGTCATGCATCATATTTCACAAGCCTACTGATTTCTCAAAATATCTCATTTTGCTAAAACCAGAGATGCTGACTTGCAAATCACAAGTTGCTCTTGAGTCCAAATCAAGTCACACCAGCAACTTCACTGGGGGTTTCTGGAGGGGCCTCAGGACCCATTTGTCCCAGTTGCATTGATGAGTCCACATGGGCCCATCCCCACTGCTGACATCAGCCTACCTGCCGCTGCCACTGCCACTGCCACCACCACCCACTGCCTCTGCCATCTTCAAAGGCAGCAAGCCTGACTTCCATTCCCTTCCTCCACCCACCCATGCACTGGCCAGTTCATAGGCTGGTGCATGCGCAGAGACAGTGGGTCAACTCTGGGAATGGAAGTCAGCCCACTGTCTCTATACATTCACTGGCCTATTGGCTGACTGGCAAATGCACAGTCTGAGTCCCAAGCCTCAGGGGGTGGGGCTGAATACTCAGAAACTCAGACTTGGGGCCTGGGACTTGGGACTCAGGTCCCAAGACTCATACTCAGACTTGGGACTTGGTCCCGAAGGCTTACCAACATCCCTGCTAAAACTGAATATGACAGTATTGTAAACTCATATCCCTCATGGTGAGTGTTGAATGGCATTTGCTTAAAATTTGGAATGACAGACAAATAAATGACCTATTTCTAGTACAATGGCAAAGGTCATTATAATGGAAATAAAAGTGCTCATTAAAATGATCTACCCTCATCATCATCATCATCATCATCATTGAACTGTCAGTTAAACATGGCATCATTTGTAGACCTTGCTTGACTCGTTCCATTAGTACCTATCATAGATAGTATTGCCAGGGAGGCTGGGTTTTGGATTCGCAGTATGCACCTGCAGGATAAAGGGAGTTGTCTCAAGGAATTGGTGTTGCTTTCACCCGGCCAGCCATCTCCCCTTGATCCAAAATAGGTGAGTTGGATGGAGTCCCCTGAGGGCAGTAGGAAAACAAAAGGTTTTCTTAGAGTGTACACTGAACATATATTTGAATCTGCACAAAGGATGAACACAGTGAAAATGTGCTTCCTATTTCCTCATGAACCTTAGGCACAATATTGGAAAAGAACTATTTCAGTTTACAGTTATGCAGCGTTCTGTCATTTTGTTTGGAGGCAGATACTGAGGATGGGATCCTCACTTTTTAGGTCACAGTACACTTACATACATTTCAGTGAGTCGTCTGAGGTCTCTGTGCTCTCTTCTATATCTTTATTTCAAAATTAGCAGAACTAAGTCACTGCTTGAAGAACCAGCTTGGCTACACTTAGCAGTTTCACTGACCATTGCTTTGGAAGTGTGGGCCAGAATGCCTCACAGAAATGAAACTGCATGCTGATGTGGCATTTCCAGAAGCATTCTGGGAGGAAGCGATATCTGCCTTCATGAGTCATTTCAATCCCCTATTTATTCACGTAGGTCATTTTTAACAGTAATTTCAAATGTCCGTGTGCTACTTTTCTGTGTGATCTTAACATCCTATACAGGAACATGCCTGGTAAGCATATGGATGAATGTTTATGGATATTCTTGAAGGGATGTGGGGAAGGTAGGAACCACTTTTTTCCAGATATCTACAATTATTGAAATGGTGTAACTAACACAGAGCCAACAATATGGGAACTGGTTGTGTGTAACTGCTACCCTGTGCTTCTGAGGGAATACTGGTTCATTGAGAAGACCAATTTGCACAAACTCTGACATAATGATTGGATTAGCTTCCTCATTTTTATCCTTCTGCTGACAGTGGAAAACCCACCTCTTCAGGAAGGCTTTTATTGACCATAACTGAGTCCCTGGATGCTGTTTTTTAATTAAGTTTGCTATTAAATTTTAAAATATTTTAATCTCTTAATGCATTTTCAATTATTATTATAGTTTAATTGTTTTGATGTGAAATTTATTATGTTTTTATTTGTACTTGTTTTAACATTGTGTGGTGCCTTTTAACATTGTTGAGTCCCCTTATTGGGGGAAAGGTGTCCTACAAATGATTCAAAATAAAATAATATAGACTTTCATCATGCTGAAGTGTGAAATTTGCTGCATTGAGCATTCAGTTCAGGTAGATGCAAAGGTCTACACAGATTGAAGATACTGAAAAGTACACATTATTTTTCAGTTATGTGCACATAGCAAAACTCTCACTCTCACAAAGCAGACATTTTTTAATTAAGATGTCCCTCCGTGCAGTTTCATCTTTCCACCACTCATGTGTCTTGATTGTGGTTGATAGTAGTACTGAAAGGACCTTCTAGTTATAGAGTCTGTTTATTGTAATAACTTCAATCTGTCCCCAAACAGGAAGTAACAAATATCTCACTTAATGCCTCAAACCCACCGACACAGTTCAGATAAGATTTGAATAAGCATCAGACATTTGGGCTGTTTGCTGTTTATTTCTGATTTCTAAATGAGACTTTTTAAAAGGGTTATCCATCACAGCAGGACAGATAAATATAAAATGTAAGGAAGGGTATGCCTTATGGAGGCATCCGTGCCAAGAAGGTTTTTCCACTTCATTTCAACCACATAGCTTTTCCTATCCATTGTAAAGATCAACAGAAGAAAGATTAGTTTGGGTGATTAAAAAGAAAAAAAGAAAATATACATTTTGTGTATTGACATCCCTGTTGTTAGGGTGAAAGTTGAATTTGTAACAAAATGGTGCTGATCCACAGCTTACAGGCTTTTGAACATCATTAATATTGCAAACAGATGGTAGGAAACTTTCAGGAAAATAATCACCTCAGACAAACTCGTTTTCATGCTAAATCTATGTTGGAAGATATTCAGTTCAGCACACTGTTTAGTTCTATTGTTGTTGTTTTTAATTACAGTTCTACATTATTTAATAAATCATGACTAGATTTCACATTCTTACTAATGTTTCATGAAAATTTGATTTACCTCATAAACATACTTAAACCTTGTAATATTTTAAATAAAATTAGACTGGGGAAAAATATCCCCAGTTCCGTGACAAGAAAAATGTATGCTAATAAAACTGGAAGAAAAATAGTATTCATTATAGAATAGGATTTAAACCATTTTTAACTCTTATGTTAATAATGAAGGAACAGAAAATAACATCAGAACTACACTAAAACTTCTTTAGCAGAGAAACCCAGCTATCAAAAGTGATTGTAGGTGTCATATTCTTCTGAATGTGGAACATTATATCATTTGTTTAGTACAAGAAGAAGCTGTGGCCCACAAACCAAGTTTCATGCCTTCATGAAACTGCCAGTTTTACCAGTGTTGTGCAGGGACTTACAGAAGACTGAATGTCGGGTAAGACAGAGTCCTACAGTCTGTCTGGGAAATGTGTGGCCTTCCTGATGTTGTCGGACTCCAATTTTCACCAATTTTAGCCAGCAAAGGCAATGGTAAGCAATGACAGGAAATGGAGTTCAACCACACATTCTCCATCTCTGCTTCCATGAGGAAAAAATGATAAGAGGACCTCACCAATTGATTTCTGTCATCTTGTACTCCAGGAAGTAGGTATCTGTGGAACTGGTGGGATGATTAGGAGAAGGCAGATAAGTACACAGTCTCTCTCCGTGTTTGGTGAAAAGATGGATGAAAAAGAGATGTATAGGTATCACATAACCCTGTGCTGTAGGAAAAATCTCATCTGCCTCTCCTTGTAGAGCAAAAAACGAATTGTTGTATGCAGGTACATATCTTGTTCTTACTTTATTGAGGTGGGTGGGACCATATGTGACACACATTCCTTCTCTAGTACAATCACAATGAACACACTTTATTGTACCATTAGGAGAAATGGATGGGAAAAATCCCATCAGTGTACATAGGAACTCCTGATCCGAAGTATTTTAGCTGTGGGGGACAAATTTTCATTCCAATCACTCTAAGAAGGAAAAGGATAAACCATTACTCAACACACATACAGTTTTAGATGGAGAGTTGATATAGACTGTGTCAAGGCAACGACTAGTACAATAAAGTTCATTATGCCTTTGATGTCCCCACCTCATGTTACCACACTGCATTTCCAAGGAAGATCCCTCATAGGTGCTTATAAATAATTAAAGTAAAAACAGTAGTGTAGGGACTAGAAAGGTGAGACAAATCAGGAGTGTTTCAATCTAAGGCCATGGAAACACAGACCAAATCAGGGATGTTTGTGCAGTCCAGTTACAACCATGTGGTTAAGCAAGTAGTGTGTTTCCCATGGGGTGGGGCAACACTCCACATGAATCCCTTGTGTTCAATTTGGTGTTCTTGGGGTTAAAAATGGAAAAATAAAGTGTGTTGTGTGAGGACAGGGAAATCAAAACTAATACAGAACAGCAAAAAGACTGAGCTGGCATCAAAGAAGAAAGGTATTGACATCTCAAGCCTGCAATAAAACCCAAGACCTCTTCTGACACTTCAGCTGCAGAGACTCTAGGGAGGGTCTCTGGGTGATATTGGCAGGAAGTAGCAGTCACTATCTGCATTTTTAAAAAGCTGTTAAGCAAGGGACATCCAATGGTGTATCATATTGCCTAGACGTTGTCTCTTTTCCTTCTTTTTTTGAAAATTAATTAATTAAACTACTAGCCCTGATGATGTATGCCTGCCTGCCTGCCTGCCTGCCTGCCTGCCTCTCTCTCTCTCTCTCTCTGTGTGTGTGTGTGTGTGTGTGTGAGAGAGAGAGAGAGAGAGAGAGAGAGATTATGATGATGATGATGATGATGATGAATGCTTGTGGTTAAATCAGAACATTAGAATGTTAGGGTCCCAATTTCTCCCCCCTCTTGTTGGCGCAGTAGGGTCACTGGAAAGGTTTATAGTATTTGTAGCCTGCTTCTCTTTTTCTTATGTTGAGCTGGAGGCCAGAAATAATTCTGATGATGCTGTGTAATATACTACACAAATCATAGCTGTTTGCATTTCCCCAGTTGCAGAAATGTACTAGTACAGACACAGTTAAGGGTCCGGTTGAAGTGTTTCCAAAACAAACAAACAAATAAACAAACAAAAAACCCAAAACCAAAAAACCAGAGAGTGGGTCACCCTCAATCTGTGTGCCTTTTTTTGGGCATAGACCTGCTCAGGGGTATCAGTGCACATGTCTATTACAAGCCAAAGAAATATTTACAAGTGGTAGCAGATCCACCTAGTGTAACATCTAAGATATCCACAATTAGGTTTGAGAATCACAGATTTGGGGTATGATCACACAGAATAGATCACAATTTGGACTGCTCATGGAGCAGTCTGGTGCAATCTATTTCCCAGCAAGCACACAATACATGAGGAAATGTATTCCAGCCCAAACCCAACCCATGCCTTTTTGGTCCAGCTGTAGGGCTTCTACTTTCTGGAGGCCAGACTGAAGCAATTCCACAACACGTGGAAGGGTGATTTTTAAGGGAAATCGCTCCCATTAAAGCAACCGTTTCTGCTGCATTCAGGTGCACAGTTTTGCAGCTGTCTGATTCCACCCTTAGAAAGATGTTGAAAGCCTTCTAACCCAATCTCTTGGTTTATGTATGCAGATACATCTTCGCTTCTTTCACATCTTACATCACTATTAAGGAAGGGCAAAACATCAGTTCAACCTTTCCCACATTTGAATTTTGCAAATTCTATTTAATTCTGTTTTCAAAAATGGACTGAATGGAAATCTTCACCAAACTACTACACACTCTCTCTCTCTTTTTTTTGTCCTCTTATGCTGCTGGTTTGGATGGGGTTGCAACATAAAGATAAGACCACTATTTTAATTTTCCTCTGTGCTACAATCTAACAGCACACCAATATGTTTTCATTGTTTCCAAATTAGAATACACTAACAGCAGAATCCAGCCACTGAAATTCATCTCCGTGAGATTATTATGTGCATCCTATAAATTTCTGCTGTTAAAGTTGAATAAATGTGACTGAGGATTGTTTTTAACTTTTGGATGGATCATGCCCATTGGGCTTGGGAGTTCAGTGTGTGTTAGGCAACACTGAGATTTGAAATTGGCAGCATTAAAAGCAGCTTAGGAGACAAGATACAAATCTCCTCTTCCCTGATGGAAGAGTAATTTCAGCTCTAAACTCTCTGTAGAATGTCAAGCTCTCAATGTCATTCATGTCACTATTAAATCTGTCTCCAGTCCGAACAGCAACAGCAGCCTGAGGGGTGCTTTCCTCAAAAAGCAACGATGACTCAATGCCTGACTTGAAGTTAAGGGAGATAATAATAACTGGACATGTTGAAACATAACTCTGTCCCAGAAAATGACAATAAAGGAAACTGTTGGGGTGTATCCAGCTGTGTCACCCTGAGTGTTTACGTATGCCTGCGGTGAGCAAAGGGCATTATAGAGGTTGTGTTTTCTTTCACAATGCAAAAAGGAAATACATGACAGAGGATGTGTAGCTGTCCAGACTTGATTTTTTTTTTTTTTTTTTTGTCCGTTTGCTTTAATCTTTGGAGACAGCTTGCTTCTTCTCTGTACTTGAGGTTTGGGCAAATGACCATGTTGGAATCAATAGAAAAGCTTTCTGTGAGATTAGATGGCTTTGAAGCAAGCTGAAATTGAATACAAAGAACAAAAACATTCAGCCCCTTTCTCTCCAATAGTCACTTATGTCCACTTTGTACACTTTTACAGTCATGGATTATGCCCCCCCTGCCGCAAAGCTCTTGAGGTGATGAATTTTGCTGAAACCTCCTGTTCACCTCACAAAGTCTACTGTTTTTGAAACTATTCTTCCTCTTGTTATTATTATATATGCTACTGTTTACATATACATTCCAAAAGGTTAACTCTGTTACACTGTTGTAGAAAAAAACAAGAGAGATATAGCACTTTAAAGACTGCCATTTTTAATGTGTACTATGTATGTATCAACAATTCTAGATAACTTCATGCATTAGATGAAATGAGCTATTTTCCAGGAAGCTCAAGTTGCAATAAACACGTCTACCTTTAAGGTACTACAGGACTTTTTCTTATTGATGTACATGATGCTGTACAAGTACTACAATTAGGGATAGAAAAGAAATTTGAATAATGTGAATTATAAAAATGTTTCCTGCCATTCAGAAAACTCTCAATGCAAAAGTTGTTTCTCTTCTTCCTCTCTCTATTTTGAATTACATATACATGAACATGCAAAACTCATTATGTGTATCATTGAACAGTGTGCACAAAAACACTTTAAATGGTTTTTAAAAATGCACAAAAATCTGTATGTATGAACAATGTGCTACAATATGTATATGTTTAGTGTATACCAAACATACATGAATTTTCTGGGTTTCCCTCAAAGAAACCCCAGAAAATCTCAGAACCCAATAAAAAACAAAGACAGGAAGAAAATGCAGTTTAGAGAAACAAAACAAAATTAAGGCTGATATATGCTTACCTCCTCAAACACTATATCTAACCAGCATCAACAATTCTGTCCAGAAAGTGAAGAGACCCTTTCAAAATGTCTCCTGCTTTCAAGAGGGCATATCTCAGTGAGGACAAGGAATTTAGCAAGTATTCTTCACATTCCTGGTGTTTGCTAATGGAAACACGCACCCAAAAATGCACATAGCACTGAAAATAACCTCAAAAAGCATTATGTTAGGAAAATTTCTTGGGAAACACATATTTGGCAAAAATGTGTGCAAAAATGGAAATATTAAGAAAACATGTGCACAAAGAATGTGTGCAAATTTTAATTCAAATATTTTAAAAGTTCTCAGGTTTTCAAACGAGGAACTTTTAGGGTTAAGAAACATTTGCTTCAGGATGAAGCAAACTAAATGGTGGCACAACATGAAGCTGGAAGAAATAAAGTTGATGGTTTTGTTCATCTCTATTTTTAAGGGAAACTTTGCAAATGATTCTTCCTCAGGATCACTGTGGAGATCTTGGCTTATATAATACATTCTTTATGTATCTTCAATAACTAGGTCATTCTGCAAAGTGGAAATTTTAAGAACTATGCTATATCATTTTCCTTTGACACCATCACAGCATCCATAATTGCTACTAGGAATTGTCAAACTCCCTCCAAAATAGAGACACACAGAATCCATCAACCCATTGACCATGAGATCCTTCTGGGAAAGCTATCAAGTTTAGAGATTGGGGAATCCATTCTCTGCTGGTTCCGTTCCTTCCTCGGGGGCTGATCCCAGATGGTACCACTTGAGGATGCAGTCTCTGTCCCTTGTGATCTCTGCTATGGGTTACCACAGGAGCAGAACATACCCCCAATGCTTTTTAACATATCCATAAAGCTGCGGGGAGAAGTCATGTGGAGATTCGGGGTTCACTGTCACCAATACACTGAGGACACATAGCTCTATCTCTCCTTCACTTAATCTGCAGGGGATGCTGTATACACTCTTGAGCGCTACTTAGCATTGTTAATGGACTAGATGAGGGCCAATAAACTGAAACTGAATCAAGATAAGATGGAGATCCTACTGTTAGGAGGATCATTGAATCAGTTAGAAAGAAACTTATCTGGTCTTAATGGGGTTACTCTCCTCCTGAAGGATCAGGACTGCAGCTTCCAGGTGTTCCTGGGCCCGGCACTCTGTGAAAATTCAAATATTGGCTGTGAGCATGGGTGCTTTTTATCAACTCCAGTTGATCACCCAGTTGCACCCCTACCAAAAAGTTGACAACAAGGAATTAGGTCTTTTTTGTGATGGCCCCCAGTCTTTGGAATAAGTTAGCAACTGAGATATGTCAGTCTTCTTCTCTCTTTCTGTTCAGGAAATTGGTGAAAACAGAATTATTCAAAGCTGCCTTCAACAGCTGACTCTCCTGGATACTGTTAAGTGAAAAGTTTTTTTTTTTTCCTTTTGTGTGAACTTTTGACCTACACGGTTAGATTGCTATATTGTTAAATGATTTTCTTATGGGATTTTGTGGGACTTAAGTTTTAAACTGTAAAATGCCTAGAGTAATGTTGGCACTAATGGGGCAGTACATAAATCAATCAAACAAACCGAAGTAGATTAATTTTAAATTAGAAACCAAATGGATTTGGTGACTTACAGTGCAATGCTGAGCTGACACTAAGCCAAATGAAGTTATGCTGAATCCAAAGGCTTCTTAGCCTAAGGATGTTGAAAATTACTGTCCATCCTCTGGCCTAACTTTGTCCCACCAATGTGGCTGTGTTCCTGAGTTGTAGAAGGTTGGGATCTGGAGTTACACAGCTCCTTCTTCATTCTGTTCCCTTCTCCATCTCTCTCCCATCTCCTCTATTGGAATATCTTAACCAGCAACGTAGTTCTGCCATCAGGCTATTCTACTGGCAGAGCTCTTGTCAGCAACAGAGATTCCAGCAGATAGAATACACAAATAATAGTATGCAGAATATGCATTCAGGAAACTCTAGCTCAGCTGCCTTTGTAGCATTACTCTATCAATGTCTGACTGTCAGACTCTATATTACATTTAATCTAAATCCCATTGACTTTAATGGATCATATTTCCTGGTAAATGTATTTGTGGCTACCATCCTGTACCCAAATAGCTGGAGACAAGGCACACTGAATCCAGCAACACTTAGTTCTGAGTAGACAAATGAGGTCTATTGCTGTCAATTAATTTGTCCGTCATATCTAGATTCACTGTAACACAACTACTGACTTTGGTTCATGTTTTACATCTTTTCCATTGTATAGTTTTGATTCCCCCCCCCCCAAAAAGGAGAGATTCTTACCCTTTATTTTCTCAAAAATACTAGGTTGACTTTATTTATGTACTTCTCAGAATATATCATCTCATGTGTAGTAGAAATTTGAAAATATTCTGATTTCATACCAAGGATTGGCTATATCTTTGTTCACTTCATCGAAAAGTCTGGCTGTTCGGGGGGGGGGGGGGTAGCAGAAATGCCTCATGACAAGGATCTTGACCAAGCAATAATGAAAAGGTCACACTGTACCGAAGCATTTGCCTAGTTTTTTAATGGCAGTGCACTGAAAATTAGATCCAATTACATCTAATTAGAAACACCAAGTTCTGAACTAGAGTCAAGAAGTCATAAAACACTTAAATCAAAATGATTGTTCATGATCTCTCTCCAAACACCTTTCCTATTAAAGGATAGCATCCCATCAATGTGTACAGTTGAAGCTGAGATTTAATAGCTTTTTGCCTTTCTCTAAAGATCAAGGTCAGGGATCTCAGCTGTTCCTATTTTATAGGGCTTTGGGGGCATTTTGAACTGTTTATTACTTCAGGAGTGTTGATTGTGATTGAATGCCAGAATAAAAGTACATTGCAGACGGGTCCTCAAAGCAAGCTTCCATTAGAGCACACAACCGGCAAGCATGCACCGAGACCAACACAGTGACTTATTTTTCAGGCAATAGCTTCACATTATTCCTTCCTCAACAGTATGTGATTAAAGACTTTGCCCTTGTCAACAATAGTTGTTTACTGCATGTCAGCCCTGCCACTGGAGGCATCTGTTACATGCACTTGATTGGCATAATCTGAAAATATATGTGGGAATCAACACCAGCATATGGCTACCATGTTAAAAGTTTATATAGCTTGGAGGAAAGGCAAATCCTTCTCACCAGATGGTGAGAAGAAGGATATTGTTTTGTTCTTCTTACAAGTCCTATAAAGAATAATTTGCAGAAAATTGGCATTTCCCAAACACATACACAAGACATGTTTTCTTCTAATGCTTCTGTCCACTTGAGGCAGACTCTGAAGCAACCTTAATTCATGACACCACCATGCCCCCATTCCCTCTTCTCTGCCCATTTTGCCCCAAGTTTTTCTCCCTAATCTCCTATGTCTAGTCCCCTCCTTCTCCCTGAAAGAAACATGGAACATTGATTGGAAAGATTAAGCAATGCGCCAATTTACAAAGGTTTAAGAAAATGGGCAAAAAATCTGTTTAATACATTTCGAAGAGCTATGTTCAGCTGGTAAGAGCTTCTCAAGGGACAAGGTTTTACTGTTAGCACTAATCCACTAAGAAACAAACAAACAAAAAAATCAGGCATAGAGGATCATTTTTAAATGGTTGTTCCCCATATTTTTGAAGAGTTGGTCCTTGAAGGAAAGGAGAGTTCCAAAAGAGGTAAGGATGAAAACTGAAGACTAGAAGGTGTTAAAGATAATACCTCCCCCCCCCAAAAAAAAAAACCAAAACCAAATCTAGCAAACATAACATTTTTTCACAGGAGTCTCCATCAAGAAACAAACAAACATTTAATTTAATTTTATTTGTACGATCAACAGATCAGATGTGAATAACACAGAACAACTGCATAAGAATAAACAGAATCAATACAACTATAATATACATTATGTGCGGCAGACTCTTAGGGAAACAAATTCCATAAATAATTGTTAGGAGCATAACCCCACCCCCAATGCATACATATTCATATATGCATACATACATGTATATATCTAGAGGATTAAGGCACCATTTCTCGTCTGCAGACTAGTGCTGCTGCACAGAAACTGGCCACTTTAATCGTTACTGATGGACACTGGTCTGCCAGCAGATAACATGTATAGTACTCATCATCTCTTCCAGGGATGCTTTGCAAAATTGGATGAATAAAAGTGTCACGGAAACCAGTGTAAAAGGAGCAAGACAACAGAACATGGCCAACCGTCTCGACCACACCAGCCTCACAAGGACATAAGCGCTCTTCATAGGGAATGTTCTTGTATCTGCCTTCCAGCAGGACTGAAGGAAGTACATTAAACTTTGCTAATGTAAAAGCTTTTCTATATTTTGGAAGGGTCCGAATATTCAAATAGCTTGCAGGTAAAAATGCCTGACCATAATCTCTAAAGCCAGGATGGGCCGCAGCTATGCTGACATGGTGTTGCAGCTCATTGTCTGTGATGCGCTGGTGTAGTTCCTGTTTTGCTTTTGTATAGCCCATTAACAAAATAGCACTTCTAGAGAGGCCCAAATTATTTAATTTCTCATCCATAGATCTTTCCCATCTGGACTGAAACTTATCAGTTAGCACTAAGGGAGCCAACCCCACAGGGGTGAAGAACATTTTTAACCAAAAATTTAACTTAAGTATCCATGCCCGAGACTCTATCAACATCTGGCCTGTTTCTAATCGTAAATGTACATTTGGCACACAACTCGGGCAAACAAAAACAAAACAAAAAATAATAATAATAAAGAAGATAAAAATATTGTGGCACCTTAAAGACTTACTATATTTTAATGGAAGCTTTTGTGGACAAGTCCATTTCCTCAGACCAACATTTGTGTCTTCCTTATTATTATTTTTTTGCTTTTGCTCTTGCTCTTGCTTTTCCTTTATTTCTTGTCCAATATGCATCCACTTCAAAAACTTTTAACAAGGGGATTCTCAAGTTTTCCCCCCAAATATTTAGTATTAAATGCACTGCTTTTGATCTTAACATTTAATGGGAAGACCAGCTCTAGTGATTTTTTTAAGGAGATGAATATTAGAGGTGGCCTGCCCATCAAGTGTTAAGATCCAAAGTAGTCAACAATAGCTTTAATCAGCCCTCATTCCCCCACAAAATATCAAAATGTAACAAACAGAGCCTTCAGTGAACCTACTCTAGTGCAATGTACTAGACTAAGCAACAGGATTTCAGCCCATATATGATGAAGGTCTTTCTTGCAAAAAGTTCCACTCCAGGCAGAGGGCAGGAAGACAAGTCTCCCCACATGGATGCTGAGTGGCCAGCTGAGCAGAGAGATGGCGGAGCTACTTCTGCGCTTGCCAGGAAGAACAGGACACTGGCAGCGCGGCAGCGCATGAGTAGACAGGCTGGTTCCAAAGGCCGGACCTACATTAGATGCAGCTGGGATGGGAATATTTGTATTTATAAATGAATATGAATATCCCCATTTCTACATCTGACAGATTTAGTCTCTGTAAGTTCAACAGTCTCTATTTATATCCCATCTATTCTTGGTGATTAATTTATTTCAGTTGCTTAAGGATGAGGTTTCACTTCACTTTCTAAGACTGCAGGTTCTACAGAAAAGGATTCTTCTTTGAAGAAAACTGTCATCCTTACTTCTCCTCTATATACTTCTTCAGTATATTGTTTCCAGCTTCTCTTTATTTTACCCTCATCAAACAATATATTACCTTGTTGATCTTTCAGCATCCTTTTCCTTGGTTTAAATTCCCCCTCTTATTTGTTGTTCGCTTCTTTTTCTTTGCACTAATTATTGTAATAGTTCTCTTTGCCTCTTCATGGCAGCTGCTGAAAAGAGACCTTCAGCATTCTGATATCTTTTACTTTTGCTTCTTGTCTGTTGTGAACAATTTTAGGAGTCTCATCAGTCATCTGCCTAGGTTTTTCTATTCTCCTCTTTTGACTACAGACTTTGTCTTTATGCATACTTTATCAATAATGTCTCTGGATTCAATCCACAGTACTTCTGGTTCAGTTAATTGTAATGTAGATCTGTTCTTTATGTGGTCAATAAATTATTCAGATATGTTATTTAAATTTTATTTTGGAACTATGATTGTCAAGTGCTTAATGAACCATTTATCCCTCTATTGCTAAACAAAAGGCAGATCATGCAAAAACATAGTCGAAGCATGATGAAATAATCAACAAATAGGGTGATCAGATGAGCTTTTATCCCATTATTTGGCCCACTGTGGAGACAAGTGGGTTTTTTTCTGGTAATCACATGATGTAAATGCTGGAGTGAACTAAACTGACCCCAGAGAGCCCTTTCTTACATCTTTCTGAGTCCCTGTCAGGGGCTTCTACTTTTTTGGTGCAGGCAGGATCACTCTGTCTTAGTCCATTTCCAGTATGTGTGATCACTGGAAATGGAGCCTTCCACTTCTATGGATTTGGCTGTGGGCAATTTATTGACCAATCTTTTAGTCACAGCAAAGGGAAAAATATATATTTTTTTTAAAGTTATGCAGCACATCAGCTATAGTATATCAGAGCCTGGGGGCAAAAAATTGCTTCTCCTGTCCCTCAAACAAGTGTGAGAAATGCTCACACTCTTGTTACTTAATACAGTAACCAGACAACCACGAATTCAAGCAGCTCTCCTTTATTAAAAAGCACTTTTGCAAAAGTGGGTGTCCTAACTAGGTAGGCACCCGATCAATACAGATAGCTTGATATTTATTCTCTATTCCCGGCTGCATGGTCCCTCCCTTGTTTCCCCATTGGTAGGTACTCCAAGGTGTACAACCTATCCGGTATGCCTAAACCGATCATGTGAAGGCCCATCCCTGTTTACATCTCTCATTCCCCATATTAACTAGGCTCCAGACTCCTATTTAATTTTCTCCTTCTTTGGTACATGTTCCCCTTTCCTTAACCTTCTTACAGTCATTCTTACTGACCCATATAGTTTCCTCATTATTAGCTAGGCTTAATCGCTCAATCTTCTTGTCAGTACGCTAGGGTACCTCCCTTATTTGTACTTTCTTCTTATAATTTCTCAAGACTATACAAGAATATATACTAATTATTTTACCATGACCATTTATTCAATCATCCTGTCCTTGCAGGGACTTGCAAAAGCAGCATTTACCTTCCTCCTTTTCTCTCACAAGGAGCAGAGGAAGTGTCTCATTTTCTAATATCCTGAAGTTGCTCACTTATTAAGCTACTTCACAATATCAGAAATTCAAAATGGAAGGACCCAGACCAAATAGGTTTGTTTGAGCTCTGATAAGCCATTTGGATGGGAGGATCACATGAAATGGCATATATTCCATCTCCACTTGACCCCAAGCAGCCCTATTGAGCTTGCATCAACCTGCTCCAAAATTAGCAGTATAGATGAGCCCAAAGTAGCAGCCTTTGGAACTAACTGAATTATCCACACTGAAAGTATCCTTTATCACTCAAGACACTATATCTTGTAATATGGATTCATATTTCAAATAAATGTAGCTGTGGAAACAGGGACAAGTCAAAAAGAGCATTTGTAGCACTTTTACAAAACATGTTAATCAGCTATTTAATTTGTTTTGTTTTGAACCCATTTCAAAGATCTGACATTGAAAACCATTTAAACCGTAAGCCTGGGACCACAATATCTTGGCACATACCCTGTAAGAATCAAGTCTCCAACTGTGACTCCATAACCATCACCATCTGTGGATGGACACAAAAAGACCTTCTCATATTGTTTTCTAAACTTGAAGGTTTCTGGGAGCCAAGGATTTTTCTACATTCAATATATTGTGAAGACTGTATGGTTCCTAGAGTGTGGGCATACATTTCCAAGACTGAATTTTTGACCTTCCATTTCAGAGATTACCAAAAAAATAAAAATAAATATATTATTATTTAAATCTCCATTCTTTCATAATACAAGGTGTCCTGGTAAACATTTGAAGGTTTCCAGGAAAAAACTCACTGGAAGATCTTAATCATCTGTCAGGATGAAGATTGCCATTTTAGGTTGTGTTTTTATTATTATTATTTAATAAGACACTTGGTCTACTCAGAGCTTCAACAACCAGATATGGTAGTGATCAAGAAGAATCAAAGAGTAAAGGAATATTAATTTAATAAAAAGATGGAATATGGATGTAGAAAACAAAGATCATAACGGAAGAGAAGTTTGTGACATTCCTCAGCCACAGGAGTTCCCCTGTTATGATAAATATATTTTGGGTCAAGGGACACAACAAATACATCCATGCACCCTTACAATGTTGTATGGTATGCTTCACTCTCATCTTTGAGAAGCTCTCACAATAGGGAAGCCAAGCAGGCAGAAGACCTCAGAAGAAAAAGGAGAGAAAGCAACCCAATCAACTCCTCTGGTCACTGTCTGAGAAATACTTTATTTTTGGCATGCTGCTGACAGATTGGGAGAAAGTACACTATGGGCTGCTTCTGGTTGTAGCTGACACACTATTTCTACCCCAGGCTAAAAGCAGGAAATACAGCTCCTTTATTGCTACAGTAATCTGTGACATAAAACCTGTGAATGCTGGATCCCAGCTTTTCTGGAAAGAGGAAAGAGTGGAAGTGGTAATACCACTCTGTAACTATCTTACTTACCTTGAAAGTCTTACTAGGGTTGCTAGAAGTTGGTTCTGATTTGACAGCACCTAAAAAACAACTGCCTCCCTATATTTCTTTGCTTCAACAGGAGCTTTTATAACTACACATTGATGTTTTCATGACAAATTTGCTGGTGTTTCGTATGTTGAGTGATATAGGATGATCCTGCATCAATTTTGTTCAATGCTTATATATTATGAAAGCTGGGTGGGAGAAAAAATTCAATTTGCCATCTCATGTGAGATTGGACTGTGGAACAGAATGAGGGCTCCAGTTAAATATATTCAAGGCCAGCCAGCCATTTTATAGTTTTAACTGCTGAGTAGAGAGTTCAAGGAAGAAACTCAGCAGAACAGATCTTATTCATAATAAATACAAACCCAGATAAAATGTATGTTGTTTAGAAATCAAATTCATGTATGAATAGGGAAAATAGATTTCATCAGCAGTTGCAACAGGAAAGAACAAAGAAATAAATTACAAAATTCACATGCATATGGTTATCTTCTACCAGGAGCCCTGAAAGCAGCAGACAAGTTGATTCCATTATTCAAGAGAAATTTAAGTTAATGCTATATTTCTTTGTCTTATTTAAATTCTTTGGCTACCTTGACAAATTTGATGATCTCATGCTTCAGTGGCAGTCACTGAAGTCACACTGAGTTTTCATTAAGGCAGAAATAGTGTTGTGCCTAGTATTGATCTGCATACAGCTCCGATTGGACATGTATATAGTATCATGTAATATTGTCACCCCTATAGTCTCCAACTAAGGTTGACTCTGTGGGAGTTATGACTTCCCTTAAGGTGTTATCAGTGCCTATCCTCAGGTTATCAAGTCAACCAGATCTTAAATATTCTCAATTACAATTGAACTCCTGTGGAAGTACCTATGACATTCACATGAATGATTGAATTCATAATGACTTCACTGAGTTACTGTGAATACTAGATAAGCTATTAAAATAGATTGCAACTGTATTCTCTGCATGATGAGGGTGGGTATGTGAGCAGAAACGTAATCATGTCCTTGCTAGAAACCGAAAGAGTTTTCATAAACCAATTGTTTATGCACCAGACAAAGAGTTAGATTAGCATATTCACCCAGGCATTGAAAAGAGCGGGGCATACTGATTAACTCTTCTGATGTTGAAGAAAGTAAGCGGGCATGTACCTCTTTTTGTATCAAATAGAGCTTTTGAAAAATCATGCCTCAGTGGCAGTCTCTGAAGTCAGACTAAGGCAAAAATGAATAACATTCTGTACTGCTGAATGATATTCTAGACTTTCCCCCTAAGGCCTAGGGATGGATGAGAATTTATTCAGTTTGTTTCTTGATGAGAACCACCCAAAATTTGTAATTGTTTTCCTAAATTTTGTAGAGAGAACTTGGTATTTAAAACCATCAGATATGGAAGAAAATGAAACTGTTTCAGTCACTTATCCAGGCAGAGGGTTTTGAGTATAGAACCTCTGTATCTGTGGGGGATCAGTTCCAAGCTCCTCTGTGGATGTTGAAAAATGTGGAAAACTATTTTCATATTGAATGTTATACATAGCATGGTCTCTGGCTCCATCTAGTGGTCAGTTCTGGTAATGACACTGTGGAAATATATTTCTGTAGAGAAAGCTACAAATGTGTTGATTATTCATCTATCTGAATAATTGCTACCAGACATTAGTGGCACCCATTTGGGTGAGGTTAAGCATCCCACCATTATATCTGGTTTGACAGATGAAACCCTTCAGATACATCATATGTGAAAATAAGAATATACAACATTACTGTTTGCTTTTAGGAGTTGCTGCCACAAACAATGGCAGAAGGAAGTATTTCTGTCATAAGAATTAGAGACATATTTATTTATTTATGTGTAATATTTATTTGTTTTATTGTCTTACTACAAGATAGATGCATGACTTGAGCACTCTTGTTTTGTACTATTTCACCAAATGACATATGCTGCAATTAACTTAATATTTACTCATGAACAAGTGAGTGTTAACTTTAAAAAATCTTGATGCACTCAATCCTACATACAGTCCTATCAACAATAGGGTTTTGGAGGTGTATTTGCTTGTTTTATGGTATTTTGGTTAAGGATATGAAGAACTTTCTTGATCTCATTCATGTTCGAGACATGATACCTTGATGTGGGGAGACAACTAGCTAAGAATTCTCAAGCCCTTATGAAAATTTTTGTCTCCTGGACAAAAGTGAGGCTCAAGTGCTTGTCTTCATCATACTTTGCATGATTTGTACAAAGCATTTGTCTCATTTTCAATTACAACGTTGTACATATGCACAGCCAAAACAAAATGAGTGTCAATAATCCTTGCAATATACCAGCACTTGCCATAGTTTTAAACGTTGCTTGTCCATTGAAATGCAGAAAAATCTGTCTTGTGAATGTGCAAATTCTCTTTGAGACTACCACCAACAAGTCTTGATATGTAATAGTGAAAAGGAATATTTCACAATTTCTCATTTAGTGTGTGAAGACAAGCTAGGACACCATTTGCATCCCTTATTTTAAAGCACATGTGAGCATCGTTGTTGGAAACTGCCAAGCTCTTCACAGTTTAATGCCCTTTCTGGTTAATCTTGCACACAAAATATTACATTCTGCACAGCAGCTGTAACAATCCTAGCAGCTTGACATTTCTTTTTGTCTTTCCAGGGAATCCTTCATACGAATGTTGTAATTTTGCAGAAATCGTAATAATATTGCAATTTGGCATTTACTTCAGGGGGAAAAAAAGATTACACAACTCTTGAGAAATTCTATGAAAAATCTTAGAAAAAGAAATCTCACCATGAGAAGAAATCCCTCAATTTTTTCCCCTGAGAATGAGAGGCTAGGCCATAGTGCTATATGTAGATGAAGACAGCTTTTTTCTTTTAAAAGCAGTACACAAAAAGTGAATTAAAAGATGAAAAGTATTGTTCTTAATTTTTAGAATGCTATTATTAACGGAACAGCTATTTAATTCTTGTTTGCAAAACTTAGTGAAAGTGAGTTGCAAATTTTTCACAAGCTATATAAAAGTTGATGGGGGAAATTATATTCTTATATATTGATTTATGCCTATCTTTTAGAGAAACTAATGAGTCAAAGCTTTGCTTTGAAATTTTCTTTTATAGAAGGTTTTGTGTGTTTTCTAACTCATCAAAGCTATTTCTGATTAACATACTGTATATGGACTTTGAAGGTACAATGCTTATTAAATCTTGGTTGTGAATACATTTCACTAAAGTCATTCTCTCACTTTAATGTTACATAAAATTGTTACTCATCAAAGGTAGTGTTTTGATTGTTCTCAGATTGCATGGTATTTTCAAATGGCACTTTAGAAGTTTGAAAGCATTCCCCCGCTACACGACATTTTTAAAAAGGCAAAAACTTTTCCTCCATTTGCTGAAAGTGGATTTTTTTAAAAAATCAAGCCACCACCAACACCATACTATTGCCTATAATTATTTAAACGCAGCTTCACCATGATGTAGCATCAAAGCATCTTTTACTTTATCTGTTTGATTAGATTTCTATCTACCCTCCCATTGGCCTAGTCAGTGGGTATTTCTCTTACATTTTTTTGGGGTGATAATCAATAGTTATTCAACAGGCAGCAAAAGAAAAAGAAGCATAAGTATAATTTGCAAGGGAGGATACATCTGAATTAGCTGAAAACTGCAGTACAAGTGATGACATATGCTTCTCATTGATATGTATGATGTTTCCCCCTACTGCTGCATCTTTTAAACTGGGTTGCCACTAGCATTGCATCAGATTTTTCCTCTTGAGAACTCTGAGTATTCTGAACAGGGTGAAGCAACAAGAGCATTGCCGTAGAGTACCAAACTTCAGGTGGCACCAAACTCTAGAGAGGAATCTCCTACCAAGTAAGAGGGAAATACAGGGCAATGCCTCCAGGCCCTATTCTTTTTTCTTTCTTTTTAAATCAGAAACATATTCTTTCTATTAAGGGTCACCACACTCTACTCCTTATTTTTGGTGGGCCTTATGCCAGTGCCTCAAGGCAGAGTGGGTGAGAGTTGCCACCCTTTGCCCAGAGTGCCAACATTTCTAGTTTAACTGCTGATTCTCAATCAATTTGATGGAAAAGCCATTCCTTTCTAAAATAATTTCAAAGGGGGAGAAAATTTGGAGAAATGCTCAGAGGTGATTCTTCTGCTTACTATATGAATGGAGTGCATGTCTTCCCTTTTATTGTACAGTCATCTCTGTAGCAACAGACGGCCTGACTCCCCAACCTCTCACACTTCGACTGAAACCAAGGAGAAAACAATGTAGATCAACTCTTCTCACAGGAGCTTTTTTCAGATCAGGAAGAGTGAGCAGCCAAGGAAACTGCAAAGTGTTAATGACATGTATGGAAAGACAAAACAAATACCGCTCTCTTGGATACCTTTCATTGTTATACAATGTACAAATCAGTTTAGATTCATGGCCCAGCTTGAACTGAATGAGTGTCAAATCACTTCAGCCTACTAGGATTTTTCCCCCTCAATAAGCAAAATTTAAAGGTGCCTAGAAGACAGTTGTCTGGCAGCTTTACCTTCCTCTCAAGGTTCCATCCCAAGGAAAAGGAACAGGCTACCAGGACGACAACAACAACAACACAACTTGGTAGAACAGGTGAAGAGTTAGAGTGAGGGGTGTGTGGCTACACCTCAAGGACTAATGTGAAGATTAGAATCTCATTATCCACCACCTTTTACACTTTAAAACAATATAGCATATTTGTCAATTCCAAAACCGTAGCAAAAATGCATTTGAAATTTTTAAAATACACACACACACACACAGAAACACCACTTTTTCATGCTTCTATTTTTAAAAAAACCACTGATTAATACGAAAACAAGATGAGATGGAAATACAAGACATGACAGGAGGCAGAAATAAACTGATCTCCATCTTTTAAAAAAATCCCTCAATAGTAGCAGCATACGGTGATCAAGAGGATGAGTCATGACAGGCCAAAAGTTTGCAGCTGATTTGGAAAGACAAGCAAGACTGTGGCTACTGAAGGTCATGCTACAGATGACTAATTTCAAGTAGGTTTTGAGCAGGCTAGAGTTAAGGGGATTGGTCATCATCTCATGTTTCCTCCATGCATCTGTGACATTGACATTGTTTAATGAAATAACATCCAGGATTATAGGATAGGATACACTTGTTCCATCTGTATTTGGTGCATCTCTTGGGTCTGGTGCCTCCAAACCCAGACTGGCTGTCAAGCATTTGGGAACCCACAAAACATGACTGATTCATTTAACCTTCATTTAACTCACAAAACACCCTTAGTTAGCAATTATTAGCCTTAAAAAAATGTGTAGGTTTGATATAGACTTCCAGTGCTTCACTAAATGACACTGTATTTAGCATTATTTGACATGGAAAACATATTGTAAAGTATAGCACCCACTACCAAGAAAAAATGCCCTTTGAGCTAATTTTTCATGCTGACCTTCATTTTGTATCAGGCAGTTGTTATGCTAAGACCATCATTCTTTAAAGCCTATACAGTCCTTCACCTTCTTTTGTTAAAATGTATGATTTACTTTCCACTGCTAAAAAGTAAGAGGAGAAAGGATGATCAGTATGTAAGGAGACGCTCTGATATTATGCAGATTTTATGCACTTTGAAGCAGAAATTAATAAACCAACCGATTTTGCATCAATCTGAAAATTATGCAAGGTTCAGCTAAACAAATGTTTATATCCCCTTTGTGGCAATTACTTTTTTCTCTCCATTTCCATTGGCTCCGCTTTTAAAAGTCTGATGGTCATGCTGAGTTGTATCTTGATAACCTTATATATTTAAGCACATGCAAAAAATTAGTCCATGAATCTACTTGACCATTTATTTAGGGGCAGCTGTCAATTGCTTGTAATTTAAGGCACCAGTCTTCAAGCATGTCAGGCCTTCAGTCTCAATGCATAACAAAGGTCCCAGCTTAAGGGTTTTTTTTGGGGGGGGGGGTTGTATGCCTAACTTTTCCATTTTACCAGGATGGTCAATTGTAACGCATAACTGGGCTCTTGTAGCAGAAGTGGCCAGAGTCCAGACCATTTGCCTTATCTAGCTCTGTTTACTGTATTTAGCTACTATTGCTTCTGAAGAGGCATATATAGAATCGAGTTGTGCTTTGTACTGGTAGGAAAATTACATTAGGCCTTACCTATTTTGCTTTAGCTCCACACATGCTCTTAGGTTCACCAGTTGCCAGAATGTGAGTCTCTTCCCAAACTGGGATTTGGCCAGTAGCCCCCAATAGGTGTCTCACCACTACTGATTGGGAGGCATGAGTAGTTCTTCTGGGATTGAACTGCTCAAGGACATTTGCTAAGTACCCAGCTTTCATTTTCCTAAGGCTGAAAAAAAAATCATTTTGGGCAAGGAAAGGGGGTAGGGCATAGCTTCCTTCTCCAGAAAGAACTAAAAAAAGCACAGCATCCAATGGATGCCATACATGCTGTTCTGATCTCAAGTTCCCGCTTTTCCTAAATATTAGTGACACACACACACAAAACCTGCTCTCCACCAACAGTGCCAGGACTTCCAGTCTCAGTTTAGGATTTTAAATTCTCACTTCTTTTGTTTTCACAAAGGTGAGGACTGTCATCATTGTTTTTGGACCTTGATTTGCAGAGGAGGATAAGGAATCACTGGAGTCTTCTTTCCCTCAAGATTTGGCTAGGATTTCGTAGTGTTCTTGAAACATTTTCACAACTGCAATGTTGATTTGTCATTCAAAACCCAGCAATTAGAGAAAAAGTAAGTGCACAAAACCGGGAGGACCACTCTTTATTTGAAAATTTAAATCATTGAATTAGGTTGTATGTGTCTTTCTTACAATCAACCAGTCCTTCAGTGCTTGCTCTGTGTGCATGCTTAGCTGTTCAAAGAGAAACATAAAAACAACAAAAACATGGTGGCACCTCAAAAACTCTTATATATATATATTTAATATGAGCTTTCGTGGACAAGTCTACTTCATCAGACGTAAGTGCACAAAAAAGTACCTTTAGCTGAAATCTTAAACAAAATACAGACACGTCAAACAAGGAAAACAAAATCCATTTGTGTTATTGGTTATGGCAGGTTGTGAAGAATCCTGTTTGTCCAAAAAAAAAAAAAAAAAAAAAAATTGACAGTCAGACAACATCAGTGAAAATGAGGAATTCTGTGACTATTTTTCGCATCAGGATCAGTGGAAAGGAATGAAACACAGATTTATGTAGATAAGCTCAGCTTTGCTTGTAGCAGGGTGTGAGAAGGGCTGCACAACCTTTGAGCATTTGAGCATGGATGTCCTCAGTTCTTCATGAATGTTTTGACTCAAATACTTGTGACACCCCTAATGACAGATGTTGATGCACCCCTTTCCCAACAGAATATTTTATTCAAACAGGCCACAGCAGAAAGGGAAGGGGAATGATTTTGAACTGAAAATTATAATAATGGAAAAGATAATGGAAAACAGCAGAAATAGTTGAGACATGCAAGGGCAAGATGAATCGATGAAAACAATCAATGTATCTCATTAAGAACAGAAATATGATGATAAAATTAGACAAGGTGCCCAGACTCTTGTCAGGAAGTGATTCATTAATTGCATAGTAAAGATATTCTGAAAGGAAAGAAGAAATCTGAAACATTAAGAGGTGGTGGATAATTAAAGAATAGGTTAGACAATGATCAGAACCAGAGACATCTCATCAAAGTGTAATGAATAACAGAACACTTTCTATGTTATTTGGTACAGAGACTGCTCTTAGGGACCAGTTACAAATTCTAGTTAGAAGACCAACAGTTTCACATTTGAATTCTTTAAGGACTGTTCAATGTATCTGGACCTAGTAACTAGTTCATAGTGTATCTAGATTTCTCTTTCTTGTCACTGCTTGCCTCAGCTCCTTAGTCTTTGCTCCTGCAAATGTCAGTTCTCACACAGCCTTCAGCAGTGAAAATGGATGACAAAAAATTTAGTTGCTCTTAAATCTCCTTTCTCCTTTAGTATTGCTTTAATTCTGCTGTCATCTAATAGCCCAGCTTCCTCACTAGCTAGTCTTCAGCTCAAGGTATTTAAACAATCTTTATTGTCAGTCTTGTTGGTCTCAGCAATATGCTTCACAAAATATTTTCTTGCCTCCTTTATTGTATGCTTGCATTTCCTGTATGTAGTTGTTATCTGTTATGGGTCCTTTTTTTTCTTAAGAGGGAAAGGTTCAGCAGAAACAGAGCAAATAAATATGTGTAATCTTGTGTTCCTTTTTTGAAGAATGGTGGTGGGGGATTATCATCAATTCTCTTATGCCATTTAACAGCAGTTTCATTGCAGGAATCTGCAGGTTGATTTTTAAAAAAATTGTTCAAGTAAAACTGTTATTAAATGGATGGCAAGGATTTGGAGTAAACAATGGTTAGCGAACCCAAAACAAAACAACAAATATCATTCACTGGCATTTGAGTGGATCAGTATGTAGACTTTTGCAGCTCCACGTCCTTTGTTGATGCTCTTGCTGCTCCCTCAGGGTCATGATCAAAGTTTCCAACAGAGGGTGTTTAGCTCACCTACAATATGAACATAAAATGGTTAAATCCTTGCCAACAAATATAGGTATAAAGACAACATTTTTGAAAAAGAGATATCTTGCCATTCCTACTTCATAAGAAGAAAGTTCAGTTGTAACAATGTGTCTGAGACTATCCAGAACAGATTATAGCTAAATCAGATCTATTCCCAGAAATTTCTTTTTCTTAATTTATGCATCACATAATCAGTGGATATTGCCTGAATATTTCATGGATGTAAATGACAATCAATTATAATTTGAACTTTTCTTCCAGTTTCAGTTTGCTTTCCCACCATTACTATGCTGGCCTTCAGAAAGGCCTTATAGTTATTGCATTTTGGGATGTAATTCCAAATCATTCCAATTATTCCACTGGCAGAACAAATCAACATGCTACAAGTCAATTCTAAGAATGGAGGCATTCCAAACAAAAAACTGTAACTTTGAAAGAGGCGGACCCAGATTTTTCTGGGGCCTGTGTTGGGGCTGGGGCAGTGGCCCGACCTCCTCACCTCCTGCTGCGGCTCTGTAATGGTGGTGGTCATGTGGGAGGCTGTGCTGCAGCCTGGGGGATGGGCACCCAGAACGCACTGGCAGCCCAGATGAATCTGGGGGGTTGACAGATCGAACCCCAGTGCTTAGCCCAGGGACCTGTGGCTGGAATCAATTAATAAAGTTGTGACCTTTTACCTCCTCCAGTTGTGTGTGTAGTGTGTTTATTGTGGGCGGGGGCTGGGACCGCTTAGCAATAAGCCCACATTGGACTTCGGATCACCACCAAATTCAGCACAGATGTAGCAGACAGTCTACTCTTGCCATGCAGAAACAAATAACCTTAAATGTTCCCAGATTTAAAAGAGATCAAATAAATTGAAAAGACCCAGCTAAGCAAGATCTTGAGAGAGAATGATTGGCCTCACCAGCTTTTTTTATTTGGAGGCAATCCAGGCTGGCGGGACTGAAACACTGATCCTCAAAAAAGGCCTTTCAAAGGAGTAAAACAGTGACTTTCTTATAAACTGAGCATGCATGGAACCAGCTTACCCGCAATACCATTCCAAAGTAGATACACTGTTGCAGCTTCATGGCCCTGGAAACGAGATGTATGAACAACAATGAAAAGTCATGGAAACAGTCAAAAGATGCTTTTTCTTTGAAGAGTCAAAAGGACAGCCTTTTAAATAAAGTAATCAAGTAACAGAGAGGGTTTTTTTAAATGGACTGTTGTGCTCTGTTAAAACTGTTGTTTTAAATGTGTTTCAGTACCGGTTTTACTTAACGTTTTTAATATAATACTTGTTTAATTCTTTCTTAAACTTTTAAATATTTGTATACTTACTGTTTTAGCTTTTAAATATTGTCTTTTTTAATGATGTAAGCCTCCTTGGGTCCTTTTTAAGGAGAAAGACAGGATAAAAACAAACAAACAAACAAATAAATGAAATAAACAGTGCTCCAGAAAGGGCATTTTGCAATGTATCTCCAGGTAATTACCATGCAATTTTGTAAGGTATATTCAAAGTATTTCTACATTACATTTGGAAGATATCCCAGCTGCAGGGGCTGAAATATTGATCTTCCAAAAATGACATTCAAAAGCAAAAAACAACCACTTTGTTATAAACTGACTGAGCATGTGTAGAACAGACTTACCAGCAAGGGCATTGCAAAGTGGATACATTTTTATTTATTTATTATTTATTTATTTAACTTATATGCCACCCATAATACCCAAAGGTCTCTGAGATACCTCTTGTGCTCATTACCATTCACACTTGTTAAAAAACAACCCTGTCAATTGCTGTGTGTTTGGGTGTGAAGTAGTCAACTGATGAAAAAAAGAGTCAGGTTCTGGGATTTTCCCTTACTTGGTGTCATTTTGTGAATGGTAGTGAGCCCAAGAGGATACCCTGTAGACCATCTTGACTGGTGCCATTGGTGTTGATAACATTCTGGCTGCCCTTTGCTATGTAAAGCTTGGCATCCTTTTTCCTGATGGCAATGCGGGCATGAGATTTTGCAGCAATATTAGCCCATTTCCTGGCATTCTGAATTGTGGATAGAGAAGGATAATATCCCACATTCATAAATGAGACTTTTTTTACCCCTGTGTCTGAAAGACAGTAGCCGGAGCCACAGGAGTAGCTGATCCCATCTCTCTAATTTTCTTAGCTAGAGTTTTGTTTTGTTTTGTTTTGGATTACAGCTGTCAGAATTTGCCAGAAAACTATGGCTATGCTGTCTGGGGAATTTTGGGAGTTGTGGTCACCAGGCACAAATCTGTATACTTGTAGTTCTTACAGTCCATGTTATAATTCATTGGACTCTTATGATGACAATGCCAACATCAACAATATGTGATTACAAATGTGAAGTCTGGACATTTCCACTCTGGGGTCCTTCCAAGAAAGTGTGAATTGTTCCAACAACTACCACTGCTTTGTAACAATAAGAAATATTGCCCAGTTGATATGAAGCTAAAGTTTTAACTCAAGTTTCCAACAGCTTCAGTGGAACTGAGATTTTCATCTGAACCCAGCTTGGTCCTAATTAAAAATGCAGTATATTTCTTCGAGGTTGATAGATTATTTCAGGACTTACAAATGATGTGGCTGGTTGATGTATTGCCACTACTTAAGAGTCTGTTTCCCAGCTGTCTGGTAAACACTTTCATTAATTCCTATCTATTTAATTTATAAGCAGTTGCAATCATTGAAGTGTCTTTTAGTAGAGTAACACAGAGAAATTAATTTTAACATCCTGCCACTGAAATACAAAGATATGAGCAGGAACTTATTTGCAGAAAATTATGAGGTGCTAAATGGGGAGCCTTTTATAAATTTTTTTAGACATTACAGGGAGAACCTATATTGTATTGCATGTGTGGCAATGATAAGGATTGCCTAAATGTTTATGAACACTCTACTTCACAAAGAACATTTGTCAGAACACTTGAAGTCTAGTTTCTGTGAGATGTAGGAAAGTTGTTAAGGTAGGTGGGATTGAGCCCTTACATATGAACCAGAGTAGTTTATGAGCAGTGAGAATAGGTCATAGCTGGTAGAAGCTAAAGAGGAGGGAACCTGATGGCAACATAACTCAAGGAAAGATACAGAGCATGGAAAGTCTTACAAACTAGGAACCTGATGGAAAAGAGTGTGAGAAAAGCTTGACTAAAGAGCAAAGGAAGCAAGGAAACAATAAGGGGCAGAGGAATCCAGAAAAACGTTGTACCACTTAATGTCAGGAGAAGATATATATTGGGAAAATAATATCCAACTGATACTGTTAGGAGTCCAGCTGACAAACAGGTTGTCAGACGAAAGTTGGACAAAGCATGCTGTGGGATAAACTGTTGGGAACTGAGGAAGGAACATTGAAGAGGGGAGGAACCAAGGAGAATTCATGGTGAGGCAAGGACCTATGTTTGACTGGCAAAATGAGAGTGGAAAGGCAGGGAAATTCTAAAAAGAAGGTCAAGGAAACCACACCTTCCAATAGCTGTCAAACTGGCACTCACTCATAGGATTGCCAGGTCTCAGGACACTGGCTGAAGTCTCAGGGAACTACAGTGTTTCTCCCCAGCAGGGAGAAAAATCTCAGGGAAATGAGGAAAAAGATTGATTTGTTTGTGTGTGGTGCCTTTAAGGCCTAATGAACATTTTCCTCCCTACTTTTATCTGGCACCTGCTTGTGTATGCATTGTATATGTAGCCTACACTTAGGAGGTTGCACAGGAGATCTACATTGTCTCACTTTTTCTCAAATGCTAGATCACCCACATACTTTTATGAAACTCTTTTACAGTGGTCTACTTTATATGACATCACAGCAACCTCTGTAGCATTACAACAGCTTGATCTATCATGTTCGGCTGTGAAATCTCAAAGAATGGAAGGCTGATAACCTGGCCACTCTACATCCTGCAGAGTGTTACACTATGAGATCACAGCCAGTACTGAATTATCACTGTTTCCACTCAGACCTGTATAGTTTTTAATGTAGCTAAAGGACATGGTTTCTGTTGTAGAACAAACATGTAGCACAGCTGTATCACTTCAGAACATAGGGTGGTGAATCAAATTCCATGAAGAAAGAGGTATTGCAAAAGCAGGGAGAAACCTGAACACTTCTCTCTCACATCTTACTTTTCAATGATACTCTGGTTATTTTCCTGTGCATGTAGTATATGCTGTTGATGTGGCCATAAGTGGTTTATAACTTCAGTAGACTCGCCAACCCCCACAAAAATATGCAGGGGGGGTGATTCACCCTCCTGTTCGGTTCATGATCTGCCCCTGGCATGATTATTTAAATTTCTGTGCCCATCCTGCATTATTTAATATTGTACAGGCTAAGATGACAGTCTTTTTTTAATACATCCAGATATTGTTTATTTTCTTAACATGCTGGCTAATGAGAATATATAATTGTCACAGTGTACAACATGCATAACTTCAAAGAGAAATGGTGCTATCAAAGCCTAGCAGCCATAACAGCTCAATGGAACCTCCAAGGTTAGTGGGTCTGAATATTAGTAGTTGAGTATCAAGCAACATAGGAAAGTTATTGACTTCGTGCCCAGTTATTTATTGGTTTTCTGGAAATATGAGGACTGCAGCAGTTGGAACCAGAATATTGGACTGCATGGATCACTAGTATGAATCAGTAAGGCTTTTCTTTTATGCTGTTAATCTTCCAGACAACATTCTCATTGTTCCAAAATATCACCCATTCCCAAATGGATGCTGTGCCTAAAATTAGCATATGCAAATAAATTTGTTTTCTAATACAATAATCTTCTAGTTGGGATTTAGAAAGCTCCAAAGGGGCAGTAAAAACAATATCATAAGTACCAATAAAATTACCATCTCATATGCATTTGGAATATAAACAAGCACATCATTTTAACTCATCTTGATTAAACATGCTTCCCCTGAATTTTAAACAAGCAATAATAGTGCTTAGCCGGAATCCACCACCTAGTATTTTGCTTGTAAAACCTTTTCCTTGTTTTATGTATTGTCTAATCAGTGCTGATTTATTTCTGGTAAATACTTGGTGTGACTGAAAGCTATTTCATTATCTGAATTAGCCTCTGCTGTTCTAATTGTTGTTAAAGGTCTTGTGATGGGATTTGCATATGTATATTTTGATCAGTGTTCTGTGAAACCTCTTCCATTCCTTCAGATGTAAAGTATCCAGTCTTTTTATTCAGAGGGTCAATAGAATAATACCTTCATTAGAGTCAGTTGTTTTCACAAATACAAGGTAATCTTCATGCTTAAGGCGACATGTCTTCATATATTTGGAGTTCAAACAATGCATGTTTCAAGCAGTTAAGGGAATCAGCCCTTTGCAGACCTTCACTTTCAACAGGCAGAGATCTAGGATGCTGTGGGGGCTTGCACTATTCAAGGGCAGAGTGTGCATGCACCCAGAGGTGTCTGTTCCCACTCCTAGCAATGCTCTTGTTCAGCTGAATGACTGAGTAGGGCTTTCCATTTACTCCCTTCTGTCATGCACTCATGATCCACTACACAATGGACTTACAGTGAATGATTTAAAGGGGGACATATTTTGGACAGTACTTTAAATTGCTTGCCAGTCTTCCACCTGAAGTGGAGCGTGCTGGAAATTTAGAAAGCTTTGCTCTAGTTAACTGTGGATACTTCCTCTGCTTCGCAACTTAACATTTCAAGGCTGGCATTTGAAAATGACAAGATTTAAATGTACCTGAAGTGTTTGTATTTGAAAGGCCATGACCATACATCAAACAGGGAGGCAGGGAGAGGAGCACTCTGTACAGAGATTAAGGGCAAGCCTTTACCCTACAGATGTCATTATTAAGGTATTGTTGTGAATGAGCCTTTCATGTCAGATTAAAATGCTACCCAATGCAATAAAACAAAGAAACAGTCATTTTGACTCCTAATTTTTTTTTAAAAAACAGTATTAATTTAATCCCTACATTATAGGAAAGCTTACTTATTCTCTTGGCATGATACAGTATATGCTTCAGAGAAAAGATGAAAGGAAAATATTCTCATGATTGTGAAAAAAAGTGTACTGCTTATATGCTACTGCATAGCACTTAAAGCACTTTCTGGATGGTTTACAGTTTAATTATACAGGCTACACATTGCCCCACTCGCCAGTTGGGTACTCAGTTTACTGACCTCAGAAGGATGGAAGGCTGAGTCAACCGTGAACCAGCTACCTGAGCCTGAGATCAAACTCACATTGTGAGCAGAGTCTTTGACAGCAGTTGGGCAGGTTAACCACCAGAAGAAATTTTTTTGTTGTTTCTTCCAACATTGCTTCAACTTACATTGTATTGGTAACAGTTGAACTCTAATACTGTAACAAAAAATTGTATATAATCAAACTTTTTCTACCCTTCTTCTCCCTCCCAGATTTGATTTCAATCTTCCCCCAACTCTTTGCAGAAGATTTGGGGAATGCACACTCCACTGGCAGACAAATACTGTTAGGTTTCACGCCATCCATGTGTAATGTAGCTGGCTGGATAACTCAGTGGTTTAGGTATCTGGCTGCAGGGCTAGAGGTTGAGCATTTGATTCCCTACAGTGCCTCCTGTGAGTAAAGCCAGTCTGTAAAGTCTTGGACAAGCAGCACAGTCTCAGGATGCCCCCAGAAGACGGGAATGGTAAATCACTTCTGAGTATTCTATACCTGGAAAACCATGAAAAAAGGGTCACCATAAGTCAGAATTTGGCTTGATGGCACATCATTATTACAATATGTGTAATGTAGGCAATAAAAAAGTTGCATATGTTTCTAGGTTTAATCAGTGCATTCATCCCAAAAAGTTAACTGACACACTGGTTGAAGCCAGTTCTAATTATAAAGGCTGAGCGTTAAGACACATCTGTTTATATCTCAGGCTCTTTGGGGTTTGGTCATAGGAGAGAGGATGAAAAAGAAAATGAAACAGGGCTTTTAGCTTTGTACACCTGTGTAGTCCCTCTTTCTCCAGGCGATACACAATATAGATTAATAGCCAGATGTTCTGTACATGGTTGTACATCCTTTGCCCTCCCAGCCTGAAAATAATGAGGTGAGACACATGTTGTTGGGTTAAAACGTGGGCCACAACTTTATTAACTATTTAAAGCTATATTCCCCAAAATTACAAGGGGGGCAACCATAGTGCGATATTCTTCAATGTCCAGATAATCCTAGATCTTCAGACGCTTCCTAGAGCAGGGCGAGCTCCTAATTCTGAATCGTGCTGTCCGCTGTACAGCACGCCTTCAGGTGCTCTGTGAAATGGTACCCCCCCCAACCCACTCATCCCACCGAGCCTCAAGACCCTAAGCAGGCAGCTGGCTGGGAGGTCCTGCCATGTAAAACCACCTCTCATCTGATAGCCGATTGTCTTGACCTGACAGAGAGATGGCCTAATTTTTGGCACTGCGTGTCAATCATGAACTCACCCAACTTTTCAATCGCACTACCCGAAGCTGCGACCGGTAAGGACTTTAACTGACAATCATACTTTAAGCATATTTACAAACCACATCCTATAGTTAAGATTGGGATGGGCGAAAATGCACCTGCAGCCAACAGCCAATTAGGATGCAGGCCAAAAATTCCCATCTGGCTCCAAAAGGCAACCAGCTAATCTCACTCTTAATTTAAGGGTGGGTGAGAGGGGTTGCTCAAATAGGCAGCAAAGAGGCTGCACCGGAGGGATCAAGCCTTCTTAAAGGCTCCCTCCCCCCTCCCCTCGGAAAGCAGCGTCACAAGTGCGACGCCAATCTCTGAGTGGGAGGGCAAAGCGTCCCTGCCATGGTGACCCTGCGCCCTGCTGGAGCAGACGTTTTTTTCCCCATGAGATGCAGTTATCATGTTCTCTGTTGCCATAGATGTCAGAACCCAAAATGTTTATTTCTTCCTGGATTATTTGTTCTTTTCAAACAGATTGGTAAACTGAGTGAACTCATCCAGCACGCACTAGCTTTGTCATATATCGAAGTTAAAGAAAAGTTTACGAAACATCCACAAGGCAGGTCTGAGTGTAGCACAAACAGTGTTCAGCATTAGGGGCTGCCTTCTGCTCTGCATTCAGGTCTGTCCTCTAGACCAGCTTTATAGGGGAACCCAGAGTTTTTATGGGGTCTGGGGCAGGTGTGATGTGGGGAATTCTCTTGGTCCCCCTGACAAGGAGCCATCCATGGGTATACAAAGCTGGAGGCCACCTGCAGCAGTTACAGCATCTACAGGCTGCATGTGGAAATTCTCACTTGCACTACTCCTTGCAGATCTCCTTGTTGCAGATCTCCTACTGGCTTCCTCCATTATTAACTCAGGAAGATTCCTCCTTCAAGTGAAATTTCACACCACCATTTATGCATTTGCCCATGATAACAGCACCAAGAAAATGACTCCCCAGTGGTATCCTGCCAGGAAATCTTTGGTGGCATTTGGTCCTCCACTTTCTCCTTGCACTGTTTCCACAGACAATCTGGTGATCTTTTTATGACAAAAAGAGCTACCTGCTCTACCACAGAATCCTTCCTTAAAGCCTCTCCTGTTTTGTCTCTTCTTACACCAAAGTCTGAAGCCAGATCTACTTGACCTGGGTCAGTCATAAGCCTATGTGGCCAATCTGATCCCTGCTGCTGCTTAGGAAGATTTCAGTCTTACCATGATTAGTGTATCTTCCTTTACAGGAGCAGTGCAGGCCTAGCTAACAAGCAGGCCTCTTTCTTCCAGTCTCTCAAGTATGCAGACACCTTGATTTTGACCAAGGGAGTAAAAATGATTTCTTTAACTTGCTTTTTATCAGATTGAATATTAGGATCTGTTCTAATTCTCTCTCTCACACACACACATACAAATTTACTTCATTATGGTTGGTGAGTTTCTAGTGTATGGCTGTTACAAATAGAGATTACATTCTCTTAGGCAATTTCTTTGGCGATTTTTAAGCAAAATACAAAGAATTCTGGTGAGCAATGTGGAGGAGGGGAAGGTAGAAGCCAATGCCACACAGAGAGTCTTAGGTGGAAGCCCTCTGCTTAGTGATGGCCTGGAGCATATTGCTTTAATTCCTCTCCCCAGGTAGCTCTGCATCTTTGCAGTGTTATCAAGCATGCTTGTGCAGGATTGCAAAAACATAGCAGTGACACAAGCCTTGCTATACCTAGGCTTTCCCTCACAATGTGGGTGAAAAAATTCCAGAGCAGGCTATCTCTTTTTCACTTTTGGTGCTTCCTGCTCCAGTTTTAGGCTCTTAATGGAGTCCCTGATATGTGGTATGGGTAGTTGTTGAAGGATGACTCTCATGAAGTTATATACCTCCTAGAATTATAGGCCTGTAGACTTAATTATCTTCAGCAGAATATAAAATGGCTCCTTCCGAAAGGTCTTCTCTATGAGCTCCAAGACTCCCAAATCTTTAGTTCACCTTGCTGCCTTCCCACACAGTTCATGTCCCAGGTGACTGCCCACTGGATTTCCCTATAAGCAGTCCTGCTGGGGAAAAGGTGTAGTTAAGTGATGGATGAATCTATCAGCTTCACTTTCTCCCACATTCAACTTTTTCACACACACATTTGAAAATTTTGTTCTCATCAAATATGAAGTGAGCAAAATTCTTAGCCACCACACATGTTGGCCAAGTTCAATTGATATAGCCATGCCAGGAATGGTGAGAATGATGTTGTACCTGACTGCCATGTGCTAAAGATACAGAGCCTGCCAGGAAAAAAAGCTAGCAATTTTAATTGAAATATCACAAATAAAGCTTAATACCATGCAAAATCAGATATTAAAAAAAGAAAGAAAGTAACAAAAAACATGAAAGATTCAAAGTTCTCTGTCTGGATGGGTGACACCTGTTAGGTTCACTTGCTTCCATGTTCAGATGTTTTAAATCTCAGCTAATTTCCACATAATTTATAGAGATATTTCCTGGGTCTTATAAAAAATGAAAGAAAGAAATTGTTCACCCATCCCAAGGAGCAAAATATTCCTTTCCTTTTACCACACTTCACCATCTTCCAAATGAGAAGATGAAAGAGTTTGTGTTTTGAAGAAGACTTCAGAGTATGGGTACAGGAAGAACAGATCACTGTTATTTCCTGTTCTCCAGATATCATTGCAATACCAAAGCACAGCCAACATGGTCTTTGAAGACCTTGGCCAACTCTGCTAGGATTGCCAAATTTTGAACTGATCCTAGTAGCTTACAGCTTACACATTTATCTGCATTTTGATCCACAATAAAAAGGTTAGGTTATAATATGCCACGGCAGAAAAAGCGACTGCTTTCCACGTGGGATTGAAGGAGGTTAGACTGTGTTTTTCTGAACAATTGGCAACCATAAGCTCAGTCTAGATCCACTGTATCCTACTTTTGTTAAATACTGCTATCATTTACTAACAATTTAAAAATGTAAATACATATAATATCATAAATAAGTAGGATATTTGTTGTAGTTTTTTCGGGCTGTTTGGCCGTGTTCTACAACATCCTACAACAACCATTGGATCCCGGCTGTGAAAGCCTTCGAGAATACAAGTAGGATATTATTTAAAGAATCTGAAGAAATAGGCAACTGTCTGCAACTCTATCTGATTTTGTGAGTCTTGAGGGTGGCACTGAACTTTCCATGTTCTTACACTAATTATATTGATATGTACTGTGACCTGAACAGTCTAGCCTTCACGCTTTTTTTAAAATACGGGAATGTGTATATTTCTAGTACATTTCTCTACTGCTCCCTTAATTAAAACTCTGTTGTCTGAAAAATGAATTTCTCAAAACTCTGACGTCATGTATCTTACTGCATTTCCTGCTTACTTGACTCTTCCAGTTCTACAGTTCTATAAGTCAATGTGTCTGTGATTCCTTCTGGAAACATTAAATTCCAGTTTATTTCCCCCAGCTACAGTTGGGAGAAAAGGAGGAAATATAAATTATTAAAACTGTATTTCTTCTTGTTTTCGTTGTTATTAAACTCAGGGTTGGTGTGAATTATAAATTCCTGGAAAGAGGCTCAAGGAATGAGAAGGATCTAATTCTATATATATTTGTCTTGACATGGCTTTTTGAACTGCTTATTCAGAATTATGCTCTACTAAATGAGTGTTACACCTCAGTAAATGTGCATAAGAAATTGATATGTTTGTACTTATTAGAAAGCACTGCTTGGCGGAGCAACTTCCTTGAACTACAGCTCCCACAGACTCCCTGCCAGTATAGTCACAGACAGTTCCAGGGGAAGGTGTAGTGTATTTACTGAAAATTTATTCAGCCTCTGCTATGGTTCTCAATATAACTTAGCAGTGAAACCAAACCACAGATAATGAGACTGGGGGCTGGGAAACAGGTGGCACATTGGATTGGTGTGTGTGTGTGTGTGTATGTGAATGAGTAGTCAAATAAGGCAAAGAAAGTTAAGCTAACATATGTTCTGGTTATAATAAAATATTCAGGTTGTCCTTTCTTCCCCTTGCATTTCCCCCAACAAATCAGGTAGCATTGTGCCACCTGTGGGAGATTCTTGTAATATTCTTGTGGATCTGTTGGATGGTTTTTTGCCATCAGTAAGAACTGAAAGCAAAAAATAAGAGCTGTCTCATAGCAGTATTTCTAGAAGCCCAATGTGCATGGCAAAATGTCAGTATTTATTTATATGCACCAGCAGTGTACGTGGCTGCTTTACATGATTCCCTTCTTCCCATTTTATTCTGAAAACAACCTTGTAAAGTAGGTTTGATTAATAAATATTGACTGACTTAAGGATACCAAGTAAGCTTTGTGGCTGAACAAGAATTTGACCTTGTGTTTCCCTGTTCCAAATCTAACACTCTAACCATCACACTATAATGACTTCGTCTGATCACTATTTATTATATAAATCATTCCAAGGTTGAAATATATTGGTAGAAATATAACGCAACAATTAATGTGCTTGATTTGCATAATACAAAAAGTTTGTTTAATTAGCATATTATGCAAATTTAAATGGTATGCTAATTGGAATCTCCAAATTGCTAATTTGCATAATGCAAATTTTGTTATGTGCTGTCAAGTCAGAACCGATTTATAGCAATTCTAACAGGGCTTTCAAGGTAAGTGAGATATTTAAGGAGTGGTTTTAACCATTCTACATTCCCAGTGAACTTCCAGGACTGAGCGGGAATTCAAACTCAGGCTTCCTGCATCCTAGTCAGTCACTCTATCTACTACAACACACTGGGTATCCTAATGCAAATTAGGCTACCTGAATGTGTAGAACAGGAATGTGGCAATTGGAACAATATAGTAATGACTGGAAGGATATACAGTGGTTCCTCGACTTACGAACGTCCCTACTTACGACCATTTTGAGTTACGACCAGCTCCGGCTGCAAAATTTTGCTTCTACTTGCGACCGGAGCTTCCACTAACAAACAGAAAAAGGCAGGAAAAAAAGGCAGGAAATTCAAATTGCTAACTGTAGGTGGCGACGAGGCTGCTTCTTTGTAGCTCTTTTGCCCCATCAGTTAGAGAGTGTGCGTCGGAGGAGGCTTGGGACTGCCTCGCTTCTGCTTCTGAGTGAGCGTGTGTGCGTGTTTGCAGGGAGGCTTCGGGCTGCCTGGTAAGGTAAGGTGCTGTTTTCTGCTTTTTAAAAACTGTTCTGGGTGTTTTTGCAGCGTGGTTTTGGGCTGGGGGTGGTTATATTTCTGTGCTGTGATGGGTCTTGGGGGGTTTGTTTGTTTTTTGGTTTTTTCCCCCCATTTCCGATGGGTCTTGGGGGGTTTGGTTGCTTTTTGGAGTGTTTTTTTCCCATTTCCAATGGGTCTTGGGGGGTTTGTTTGTTTTTTGGGTTTTCCCCCCCATTTCCGATGGGTCTTGGGGGGTTTGGTTTCTTTTTTGGGGGTTTTCCCCCATTTCCGATGGGTCTTGGGGGGCTTGTTTGTTTGTTTAGGGTTTTTTTCCCCCATTTCCGATGGGTCCTGCATGCTTCCCTTGCTTTTTCCTTTGTTTTCTTTGCATTTCCGACCTGCCCCCTTTGTTCTCTGTGCATTTCCGATCTGCTCCGTTTGTTTTCTGTGCATTTCCAATGGGTCTTGCACGCTTGATTGATTTTCTCCCCCCCCCCCCCCTTTGGCCGGAAGGGATTAATCGTGTTTCCAATTAGTCTTGCAGTGATATTTTTTTTTGGTGATTTTTTTCTTCAGCCAGAAAGGATTAATTGCATTTCAATGCATTCCTATGGGAAATGGTGCTTCGACTTATGACCATTTCGAGTTACGTCCATCTTCTGGAATGGATTATGGTCGTAAGTCGAGGCACCACTGTATTTAAACGCAGTTTCAAATCTGTGCACCCATGCTACCAATGGAAAAGGCTACTATCTGCCAATATGGGAGACACTGGAACATGAGTTGGGGGAGAGGCATATGACTGATGCTTAATTAAGAAACAAGTCTGCTGCTGTACCTACCTCACATTGTACCATGCAATCTGCTCCTTGGTCATGTTACATTATGAGGTAGGCACCCAGAAATAATTTTGTTTGTTTATTTTTTCATGTTCCCACCCCAGCCATTCTACAAAGTGCTCATGGATTTCACCTTCATTTTATCCTCATAGCAATCCTGTCAGATAGACAGAGGACAACAACCTCACACAGAACAAAATTCAGTACATGTTAAGGTGACTTAATTTGTTTCCTCCAAGAAAATAATGCACTGGACTATGGCTGGATTATACTCACATTTCCAACGCAATGAAACATTTCAATTAGAGTTATCTAAGAGAACATATAGTCAACATTTTGAGTTTGTTTTTCAAGGCAATGATATTTAATTGGAATCAATTCTTCAGGTCCATTGTGAGCTGCAGATCTTCAGCACTGCTCTTAATTACTTAGGTGTTAGGGAAAAATCATTGAACAGTGATCTTGGAACGGTCCCCAAGAGAATAATACAATAAAACAAGTAGGACAGTTCTGTTAATAAAAGTGTCAAATATTATTAAGGTTGCCATCACCACAGAGAGCAAGTGCCTGTTATCAATTTTTATTGTGGTTACGATATATATTTTATAGGTCTGGATATTGTTCTCCTGTGTGTTTTGACTGTGCTTTGGGAACCATACCTAGTCAGGTTATAAATGCCTTGTTTATCATATTTTCTTTGTAGACGTCACTTTATATAGTTTGAATACCGAAATAAAAAATGAGTAGTGTCACAGCAGTAAATGTCCCAAATACCTAGACATTACAAGTGAAAATTCCCTCAAGTGTGTGTGACTCATACCATAATCCTATATGTCTAATGTACATAAATTTCTCAAGTTCAGTGAGGCTTTCTACTAAGCAAGTAAGTATGAGATTGCAGCCCTATAGTTCCAAAATACTGAGATATATTGGCCCTACCATGTGTATACCTTTGATGGTGACTACTGTACATATACTGGAAGCTCGAGTGCTTAAGAACTCATTTGGACCTGGTTTTCTCCACTGAGCAGAGAGAGTGTGGCCTGATGGTGACTGACCTTTGGTTGATCCCCTTGTCATGGTCGGACCACCAACTGATATAGTGCAACCTCACGGTGGCCCTCCGTCCCTGTGGGGCGCAGAGACCTATTTTCATGGTCTGCCCTCGCAGGCTATTGGATCCTATTGGATTCCAGGATGCCATGTGTGGGATTCTGACTGACCTGGCTGGCGCTCCTGTCGAGGCCCTGGTGGATGGCTGGTATGCTGCTGCTGCCAGGGCTGTAGACATGATTGCTCCTAAACACTTTCTCCGCCGCAGAGCCCGACCAGCACCTTGGTTTAACCAGCAGTTGCAGGCTATGAAGCAGAATAGGAGAAGGCTAGAGAGTGTTTGGAGGCGGAACCCAATGGAAAACAACTTAAAAGCTGTCAAGGTCGCGTCTAACTTTTACCTTGCCAAGGTAAATGCTGCTAGAAAAGCTTACTTTGCTGTCCAGATAAGTGAAGCATCCAATCAGCAGGCGGAACTTTTCCGTATAGTACGTGATCTATCCGGAATTGGCCACAATGATTGGCCTCCATCTAGCATCTCTTGTGACCAATTTGCAGCATTTTTAAAATCAAAAGTGGAGGCCATCCGCCGGGATCTTGCACACTATTTGAAAACAGTGGATTGAGCTGAGACATCCAGCGCAACGCCTTGTCCATTGAGAATTACTCAGTTTCAACCTGTGATGTCCGCAGAGGTGGACAAGGTCCTTGATCGCTGCTGAGCCTCCTCCTCCTCCCTTGCCCGGCCTGGCTAATCAAAGCTGCCAGGATGCTGATAACTGAATGGGCCACTGAAATAATAAATCGCTCTATTCTTGAGGGCAAGGTTCCTCTTGCCCTTAAGGAAATGTTCACTAGGCCCATTAGAAAGAAACCAAGCTTGGCGGCGGACAACATTGGCAATTATAGGCCTGTTACCAATGTTTCTTTTCTTAGCAAGGTAATTGAGAGGGTGGTGGCCGACCAGCTTCAGGCCCTCTTGGATGAAACTGACACCCTGGATCCATTTCAGTTGGGCTTCAGGCCGCAGCATGGCACAGAAATGGCATTGGTCACCCTGCTGGATGACCTATTTAGGGAGGTTGACAGGGGTAAAATGTCCTTGCTCGTCCTACTTGATATCTCAGCTGCCTTTGATACCATTGACCACAGTATCCTCCTGGGGAGGCTCTCCGAATTGGGTATTGGTGGCCTTGCTCTCGCTTGGCTCCGGTCCTTCTTGGAGAGCCGTCCCCAGAGAGTCCAGCTTGGAGAGAATGTATCGGCCCCATGGTCCTTCAATTGTGGGGTTCCGCAGGGTTCGATCATCTCCCCAATGCTGTTTAACATCTATATGAGGCTGCTGGGGTGGGGTCATCCGGGGATGTGGAGCTTTGTGTCACCAATATGCTGATGACACCCAGCTCTACATCTCCTTTTTTCCATCTGCAGTGGGTGCTATCCTGTCCCTTGGGTACTGCCTGGAGGCCGTCCTACAATGGATGCAGTTGAATAGACTGACGTTGAACCCGGACAAGACGGAGGTCTTGTGGGTGGGCGGCCCCAATGTCAGTGGTTTGAGGAACTCCCTCTCTTTTGGGGGGGGGTGACTCTCACCACAAAGAATTTGGTTCACAGTCTGGGGGTCCATCTTGACCCGGCGCTTACCATGGAGACCCAGGTAGCGTCCGTGGTTCAGTCCGCCCACTTACATCTTTGGCGGATCACCCAGCTGTGTCCCTATCTAGACGCGGGGGCGCTCACCATGCTGGTCCATGCGCTCATAGTCTCAAGAATAGACTACTGTAAGGCTCTCTACGTGGGGCTTCCTTTGAGACTGATGTGGAAGCTTTAGATGGTCCATAACATGGCGGCCAGGTTATTAACAGGGGTGAAAAGATTTCACCGTATTTCCCCCACCCTGGCCACTTTACACTGGTTACCTATCCACTTCCGCATCGATTTCAAGGTGTTAACTAATACATATAAAGCCCTAAATGGTTTAGGCCCTTGATACCTAGCAGAGCACCTTCTTCCGCCTAGTTCTACCTGTATCACCCGTTCCAGTCAGGCCGGGCAGCTGAGGGGCCTAATGCCAAGAGAGGTCCGAAGGGAAAAAACTAAAAATCGGGCCTTCTCAGCAGTGGCCCCTCACCTCTGGAACAACTTACCTGCCTGGCCCCCTCACTGAGGGTCTTCAAGACCAATCTGAAGACATGGCTATACAGGCAGGCCTTTCCTACAGCCATCACCTAGCCTATTTCTTTTCTTTTTTCCTCTCTTCCCCCCCCCCCCCATCTTGGACTCTGTGATTAATTCATATTTTACCTTTAGTTTATTTTTTATGCTTTATGTAAACCACCCAGAGTAGACACGTTCTAGATGGGCGGTATATAAGTTTAATAAATAATTAAAATAAATAAATAAATTTGTTTCTTCTGCAGTGCCAGTCCACAAAATGGAAAATAATGTACAGTACAATGGCTTTCATACAAAAAGTGTGAAAACCATTGTACTGTACTGCTTACAGTACTGTACTCAGGTTCCAATCCATGCTTGGTTATGAGACTCACTGGGTTTTGTGGGCTGATCACATCCTCCCAGCTGGATCTATGTCACAGAGTTGCTATTGTGAGTGTAGAGTGTGCAGGAGGAGAGCCAGGTACACTGGTGTGTGTGTGTGTGTGTGTGTGTGTGTGTGTGTGTGTGTGAGAGAGAGAGAGAGAGAGAGGCAAGCAAACAGCAATTCCTTGCCTTAAACTGCATCCATGTATCTCCACTTTCCCCCGACGAGCACTCACTACAATTACACTTTCAGAAATGCCTTTACCAATATGAGCCCCTGCACCAACTAAGGTCACCTAGAACAGCCCTTCTAAAAGTGTCAACTGCTAAAGCTGTTTGGTTTGAGGGTGCAGTAGGACCACAGAATCCATGGAAGATTGGTTCCAAGCCCCCACCCCTGCATATACTGGAAATGGTGGATAAATGAAGCACTTCCTTCCAGTTTCTCTGGTGTCCATGCACAGTTGAGAGAGGGAGCCCTGGCCAGTCTTGCCAAAGGTCTGGGTTTCCTGCCTGTTTGCAAAGGAGCCTTCCCTGAAACCAGCAACTGCCACCTCCCCCCTGCCCCCCCAATTCAGCTTCTCCATTTCACCGGAAGCTGCTTCCCTCAGAGACATCAGGCCATAAGTGTGTTTCCATTAAGCTACTTGTATATAGCATAGTCTCTGGTTCCATCTATTGGTCAGTCCTGGCAATACACCTTGGGAACATGAATTTCTGGGTTTTATTTTATTATTTTATTATTGTTTTGTTTTGTTTTGTTCAGGTAGCAGATAAGTGAAACCATGGGTACAGATCTTGAGGATATGGTGGTCCTACTGAATTAAAAAGATATCTTTCTGTGTTGCTGCCCAGATGCTCTGGAATTACTGTCCTGAATCCCTGTGAAGTAGGACATCTCTGCAGATATTCAGGAGGGAAGGTAAGACACAGCTTTTTCTCTGGGCCTTCAGAGGCTAGGAAGATGGTCTGCATTTCTATACATCAGATATTGAACTACAGCAATAGCAAACATATTTTGTCTGTTGTGTATTGGTGAAAAATTTATGGGGCTCAACCAAATGTGACTTATCAGTGTTTTACTGATAAGATTTTAGTATGGCCAAATTAGCTGTGAAGGCTGTTCAGCTTAAACAAGTTCATATGGTTTGCCTTGAGTCTTAGACTCTGTTTTTATATATTCATTTTTTGTGTATCTGTATTTTATTTTTTCTGTTATTTCTATGTGATCCGTGTAACTTGAGTTTTCTGTTTGTTTATATTATAGTTTGACTGCAACCTGTATTTAATTTCTTAAAATAGAAAGTTGCCAAATTACAAACTGGGTCACACTGCTATATTGCTTAGCAGAATGGACAATTTCCACACTAAAGAATGCTACTCCCAACAACTTCTGTGGAAAGGGTGGAGTCATTGCTGCAAATGATGGGGCAACAGGATCAGTAATAGTGTCAAGCTCCTGGACTCCACACCATATCCAAGGGCCATGATCTCATGATGTTTTGTATCATGAGATTGTGGGGAGAGAGAGAAGTCTCACAAGACACAATTTTCAATATCTTGTGCAATTGCAGCCCTGCTGATTGTAAATAAGGTTCAGCATGCCAGGGCTCAGCCTCTTTCTGAACTGGGTCAGTTCTACAGACAGAAAAGATGCGGTTTTTGGAGGCTTCCACCCCCTCTATATATGAAGAAGAGTGTGGAGCTTTCCATAAAACCTTCAATTTTGTCAGAAATAGTCCACTATTAAATCCATCAATTTAAAGGCTGAAGGCTTGTCAAGTCTTATGATCAGGTATACCAGGTTTTTTGAGGCTGTGGATGGCAGTTCTAACCTCTGGTCTGGAAGAGGGGTTGTGTCCACATGGATTGCTGGTTAGCCTGGAGTGTATGTGTAAAACAAGCCTCTCCCACTTAAGTGCAGGTCTGCCCAGGTCCTGGTAAACCAGGCCTTTAGGTTGAAGAGTATGCAAAATTGCCTGAATTATGTATATGGTGTGCTAAGCTATATATATTGAAAGTCTGCTTTATAGATAAATGACAGACTTGGTGTTTTTTTTTTTTCTCTCTCTCTCTCTCTCTAGCTCTGACAATGCTGCTGATCCTCCATGGAGGAAGGGATTGCTGGCAAGGTGTTCAGTGCTGTAATTACTTCTTGTATTATTCTCATGTCATGAATTACAAGTTGATTGGTGGATGCATTTTGCTGTGCTTCCTCAGGTGCCAAAATTGTTAGTTATGGATCATCCCAGTTTGCACCCCATTTACTATAACTATTGTGTAAACTAGGACACAGTGGTGAGAAACAACTTTCATATTAATATATTTTATTATGTGCATCCCGGACCCTGTGTAGCAGTTCCCATAGAATTGCTTTAAAAGCACAAAATAAATTCAGCTTCATGAGAATCACAGTTTTCCTTTGTTAAAAAAGCTTGTTCCTATAAACGTTTTTTCACTTACATACATTTGTGAACAAATTTTTCTTAAGTCTCATAGACTGTAATGGTGTCTGAAAGAGACATTACATATATAGGAGCAGGGTTTCAGCATCAGTGCTCATTCCATGACTAGTAAACTGAGAATAGATTATACAAAAGCTCCACCACAGACAACACAAATGAATAAACCACACATAGCTGTATAGTGTTAAAAGGGTGCCACATTCAGTTTTTGCTATTGCAGAATTTAGCTTACTAGGGCATAATCCATTTAGCACAGAATGCACATGGCCCTGATGATGTTCTTTTTGGAAAAACAGCAATCCTCCATGCATTAACACTGGGTATAGTAGGAGGAGAGTTAACATCCTAATCTGATTGTTCTTTGATGCCAAGTTGGTTGGTAAAGTTCTTCCCACCTCTGGCATTTGGGGCAAGTACCTATAATACTATTGTTTTGTTAATTGCCTGTCCCTTCATCCTCTGACCATCCTCTGAGAAGCAAGTACTGTACTGGGACTCTCTCCATGTTTAGAGATTTCACTTTACCCTTTCCCCCTTCTGATTGTAACTACAGGTAATAACTATGAGTAAAGGTACCTCTTCTACTTTGAAATGCTTGTAGAGTGACTGTTACTTTAGAAGGAGCTAGTTTTGTGTGCAACCAGGAAGGGTTTGGTGAGACTGCTGACATCTTCAAATGTGTGTGTTTTCTGCTATATATTCTGCTAAGTAAAGGAGCAACCAAATTCCTAGAAACCTTTTTATGAAAGCCCTGATAGTTCTAGAAGCTGACAACAGTACACCTCCAAGCAAAAACCTGCTGAACACTAATTACAAAACAGGATCACATGTCCTCAAATCTCTTCCAAATTTAACACCCTAATTTGTGGTGACAAAAATACATGTGTTTGCCCAACTCAAAATCAGCTTGCCTAGTCTGGGAATCTAATTTGCTTGATCTTTCTATTGATGAGTGGTCTAAGATTTGATCCTCCTTAGTTTTCAGAAGAAAATCAGGGGCACTCAAAGAAAACATACCTGAGACACTTCACAGATGAAATATTTGCCCTACAAAGTTGTCTAAATTTGTGTCAGGGTCAACCTCACTTTCTTGGAGAGGATAGAGGGAATCTACTGCAATTAATTCATTAAAAACAGTATTCCAATATACAGAACACCTGCTACACGCTTGCAAAAATCATGTTGGACAGATTTTTTAAAAACTAAAGCAACCATGTGATCAAGTGATTTAGATCTTTTGTTATGATATTCTTTTTTACTTCTTTGGGTGTGTGCTTGCAGGGTTTTTTTTTTTTAAATAATATAGTTTGCTTACTTTTTTAAGGTGTTCTGGAGGGCTAGTATACCTTGTGGAGCCAGTTTCCAGTCTGCACTGAGAACTGCCATAGAAGAAAAGAGAAAGAAAGTTCTGTCACATTGCCAGTGCAGCATCAATGGGATCTTGGATCTTGGCCTTTGAGTTTAACATTCTGATTTCTAATTTTCACTACCAACTCTTTTGAGTTACAGGAGATTGCAGTAGTCTAACCATGATCCCCATGTCCACTTTCCCTGCAAGTAGCAAATTGTTAACCAGATCAATCATGAATCTTCATACACATCTGCATTCTACCTGCTCCAGACAGATTCTGAGAACGACCAGATCCTTGGAGAATGACCAGGGATTAAGCGTGGGGGCTGGGGGAGAGAACCCTCAAAGAACAATTGAAACTCAACTGCAATGAAGGGAAAAGTCCAAGGATTTATTTCAAATTTCAAGCTATTTGGACAGAGTTTATATAGAAGTTGTAATTTCCTCCTCAGCTGGCCTATGCTTTAACCTTTAATAAGTCACAGGTGCATACACTAAAATGTAGGCATTTGAACTTCAGAGGGTGGATATGCTCTTGGGCAGTTTAGTTGCTCCCCTGTAATGTTTTTCCCCCACTGCTGGCAGATATTAGAGCTAGTGGTAAAATATAGCAGAAGGGAAAGGGACCTCATTCTATGCCACCCTGGAAACACCCACACCGACTTATTTCTTTAACACTCACAAGTGGTAAGAAAATTGTCATATTATATGCATGACCTCCTTCCCCTTTTGCTGGTCTCACAGCACTCCAGTTTTGTTTGTTTGTTTGTTTTTTGTTATATATGAAGAAAAAGATGCACTATATTTTGATGGTCCAAAAAAACCTGTAAAGTCCCTGTGTTTAATATCTGCAATTGACGCATTCAGCACCAGCCAGATGTCTCACATTCTGCTCTGTAATCCATATGGGTAGCAACTCTGAATGTTAGTATATTTTCCACATATGAAAGATGTTTGTAAGACAATGGCTAAGAAATTTCCTGGTATACACTTGTATTGCAAATATGCCCATTGTTAATCAACAGTTCCGAATCTTAAATGTTAGAATTACAAGCAACATATGATTTAGGGATGGAATTTTCAGATTTATTTGGCTACAAACACCATAATTCTCCATTCTATTCTAGCTAAAGTAGGGGCTTCTACTTTTTTGGTACAGGTAGTCTCTTTTGGTTCTTTTCTAGTGCATGCAATCACCGGGAATGAACCAAAAGCCTTCCTCTTTTGATTTACTAATATTGTAAAGTGGGTTAAGTCAGTGGTCCCCAACCTTGGGCCTCCAGATGTTCTTGGACTACAACTCCCAGAAGCCTTCAGCACCACCTTTGCTGGCCAGGATTTCTGGGAGTTGCAGTCCAAGAACATCTGGAGGCCCAAGGTTGGGGACCACTGGCTTAAGTGACTCCATTAGGAGAGCAAAAATGTGCTGCATCACTTATTTAAAAATATATTAAAAATTGTTTCTTTCCCTTGCCTTAACTGACATTTATTAGTCTGCAGGCAGGTTTTCCTTGGTTTATTACACTTTTTAAAGCCAAGGAAGGTGACAGTCCCAATCATCATCATCATCATCATCATCATCATCTTAAAACTGCAGAGCTGGAAGGGACCCTATGGATCATTGAGTCCTGCCTGTCAAGGAGGCATAGTGGGGAAACATACTCCCAACTTCTGGCTCTGCAGCCAGATGCCTAAATCACTAGTGTATTTAGCAGTTCAATAATCATCCCATCTGTTGGATAAGCAGGTATTTTTCACCTTAAATGGATGGACAAAAAAGAGATGGTGGCAGCTGGTAATGCAAGGTGATAGCAGTAAGCTCCCCCATCAGGTTTTCATAAGGGCTGCCCAGGAAATAAACTTTACAGAGTTAATATAGTATACCTTCCTTATACTTCTGCCCTTCTTTTTGTCCTTCATCTTATTATCCATCAGCTAAAAGCCAGATATGGAGAAGAATTTTACTGGATTTTATATTCTCAACAAAAATACGTTGTCTATGCTACCCCAAGATTCATTATAAGAAGAAATGTGCTTCATTTTAGAATTTAAGAAATACTATGAGCCTAATCCCCTTCACGGATTGCTGCCTTGTCGTCACGAAGGGACTTGAGTAATTCAGAGAAGCTATGGGCTATGCCGTGCAGGGACACCCAGGACAGACAGGTCATAGTGGAGAGTTGTGACTAAACGCGATCCACCTGGAGCAGGAACTGGCAAGCCACTCCAGTATCTTTGCCAAGAAAACTCCATGGACAGAAACAAAAGGCTAAAAGATATGACACTGGAAGATGAGCCCCTCAGGTCGGAAGGCATCCAACATGCTACTAAGGAAGAGCGGAGGACAAGTACAAGTAGCTCCAGAGCTAATGAAGTGGTTGGGCCAAAGCCAAAAGGATGCTCAGCTGCGGACATGCGTGGAAGTGAAAGGAAAGTCTGATGCTGCAAAGAAAAATACTGCATAGGAACCTGGAATGTAAGATCTATGAACCTTGGTAAGCTGGATGTGGTCAAACAAGAGATGGCAAGAATAAACATTGACATCCTGGGCGTCAGTGACCTAAAATGGACGGGAATGGGCGAATTCAATTCAGACGATTACCATATCTACTATTGTGGGCAAAAATCCCGTAGAAGAAATGGAGTAGCCCTGATAGTCAACAAAAGAGTGGGAAAAGCTGTACTGGGATACAATCTCAAAAATGATAGAATGATTTCAATACGAATCCAAGGCAGACCTTTCAACATCACAGTAATCCAAGTTTATGAACCAACCACCAATGCTGAAGAGGCTGAAATTGACCAATTCTATGAAGACTTACAACACCTTCTAGAACTGACACCCAAGAAAGATGTTCTTCTCATTATAGGGGACTGGAATGCTAAAGTAGGGAGTCAAGAGATAAAAGGAACAACAGGTAAGTTTGGCCTTGGAGTTCAAAATGAAGCAGGGCAAAGGCTAATAGAGTTTTGTCAAGAAAACAAGCTGGTCATCACAAACAGTCTTTTCCAACAACACAAGAGGCGGCTCTACACATAGACATCACCAGATGGGCAATACTGAAATCAGATTGATTATATTCTCTGCAGCCAAAGATGGAGAAGCTCTATACAGTCAGCAAAAACAAGACCTGGAGCTGATTGTGGCTCTGATCATCAGCTTCTTATAGCAAAACTCAAGCTTAAACTGAAGAAAGTAGGAAAAACCACTGGGCTAGTCAGGTATAATCTAAACCAAATCCCTTATGAATACACAGTGGAAGTGAAGAACAGATTTAAGGAACTCGATCTGGTGGACAGAGTGCCTGAAGAACTATGGATGGAGGGTCGTAACATTGTACAGGAGGCAGCAATAAAAACCATCCCAAAGAAAAGGAAATGCAAGAAAGCAAAGTGGCTGTCCAATGAGGCCTTACAAATAGCAAAGAGAAGGGAAACAAAATGCAAGGGAGATAGGGAAAGTTACAGAAAATTGAATGCAGACTTCCAAAGAATAGCAAGGAGAGACAAGAGGGCCTTCTTAAATGAACAGTGCAAAGATGTAGAGAAAAAAATAGAAAGAGAAAAACCAGAGATCTGTTCAAGAAAATTGGAGATATTAAAGGAACATTTTGTGCAAAGGTGGACATGATAAAGGACAAAAATGGTAGGGACCTTACAGAAGCAGAAGACATCAAGAAGAGGTGGCAAGAACACACAGAGAAATTATACCAGAAAGATCTGGATGTCCCGGACAACCCAGATAGTGTGGTTGCTGACCTTGAGCCGGACATCCTGGAGAGTGAAGTCAAGTGGGCCTTAGAAAGCATGGCTAACAACAAGGCCAGTGGAGGTGATGACATTCCAGTTGAACTATTTAAAATCTTAAAAGATGATGCTGTAAAGGTGCTACACTCAATATGCCAGCAGGTTTGGAAAACTCAGCAGTGGCCAGAGGATTGGAAAAGATCAGTCTACATCCCAATCCCAAAGAAGGGCAGTGCCAAAGAATGCTCCAACTACCATACAATTGCACTCATTTCACACGCTAGCAAGGTTATGCTCAAAATCCTACAAGGTAGGCTTCAGCAGTATGTGGACTGAGAACTCCCAGAAGTACCAGCTGGATTTCGAAGGGGCAGAGGAACTAGAGACCAAATTGCTAACATGCGCTGGATTATGGAGAAAGCCAGAGAGTTCCAGAAAAACATCTACTTCTGCTTCATTGACTACGCAAAAGCCTTTGACTGTGTGGACCACAGCAAACTATGGCATGTTCTTAACGAAATGGGAGTGCCTGACCACCTTATCTATCACCTGAGAAATCTCTATGTGGGACAGGAAGCAACAGTTAGAACTGGATATGGAACAACTGATTGGTTCAAAATTGGGAAAGGAGTATGACAAGGCTGTATATTGTCTCCCTGCTTATTTAAATTATATGCAGAATACATCATGCGAAAGTCAGGACTGGATGAATCCCAAGACGGAATTAAGATTGCCGGAAGAAATATCAACAACCTCCGATATGCAGATGAGACCACTCTGATGGCAGAAAGTGAGGAGGAATTAAAGAACCTCTTAATGAGGGTGAAAAGAGGAGAGTGCAAAAAAAATGGTCTGAAGCTCAGCATCAAAAAAACTAAGATCGTGGCCACTGATCCCATCACCTCCTGGCAAATAGAAGGGGAAGATATGGAGGCAGAGACAGAGTTTACTTTCTTGGGCTCCATGATCACTGTAAATGGTGAGAGCAGCCACGAAATGAAAGGACGCCTGCTTCTTGGGAGGAAAGCCATGACAAACCTAGACAGCATCTTAAAAAGCAGATTTGTTCCAAGTATGTCTAGCATATTTTCTTCACATGTCAGAAGGTATGAATGCATAGTATGTTACCTTTAAACTTTAACCCTATTCTGGCATTCAGAAAAGGGTTAATCTTAATGCATGAGCAGTGGAGAGAGGCTTACTGTGTCTATTTCTCTGTTGCTCTCTTCACTGGACGAGGGACAGTCTGTTAAATATGGAGCATTTCTATATGGCAGAGGACCATGAAAAATCCGTGCTTCCAATTACAAGGGGCCCTCTCCACATGTATCAGGGGCTTTCCTCTTCAGACTGCCCCTCTCCAAGTGCAGACAGCAGTAGATGGATGGGCCAGGATTACATCTTTTCCCAATGATATTTTCATATTAAGTCTTTTCTGTATAGCCTTCAGCAGGATATTAGCTTGAGGGAAGAGTGGAGGTAAAAACTGGGGAATTTACAAAGGAATGGGATAACAAGATAGATAGGCTCCTAAATGTAAGACAAATATCACCAAGCAGTAGCCAGAAGAAGCTGTGGTAGTTTAGAAAAACTAACAATCCACAGAGGAATACAACATAGCTCCACCTCCTCCTTTGATACTTTAGTTGCCTTCCTACTAGAGATGGGCACAAACTGCCAGTTCGGCAGTTCATTTAGCATTTAGCATTTAGTTTGGCAGTTCATTTAGCAGCTGAATAGGTGTTTGGTGCATCAAAGCCCCAGCTCATCTGTTGGGTGTCCACTTGGAGACAGTGGCCTGGCTTCCCTGCCCTACCAGATGGGCGCCCACAGAAGGAGGCTTTGAAGTGCCAAACAGGTGTTTGGCACTTCACTAAACAAACTGGCACAAATCTCTGAACCAGTGATTCATGCCCATCTCTACTTCCTACACATAGATGGAAATAATTATGAAAGGGGGGGGGCATTTCACAAGAGTTGGAACCCCAGAAAATCAAATTCCTCATATGGGGAGCACCCACAAAGAATTGAGTTTTTTCTATCAGTCTTCAGACTCATCATCTCCAATATCCAAGAGTAGCAACAAAACCTAGGGATGGAGGGAAGCAGGGCTGGCTCACACCCCTCTACCTATTGTGAGTATATAGCATTACCTATCAAGCTGTTTTCAAAACACAAGATAGACATAAGTAGCTTGCTGAGGTTCTTGCTGTAATGTTGCCACTACACATTTGTTTTTTCTTTCTTTCTTTTAGACAGGCAGACTTTGGCGTCTACATTACCTTCCCTGGGCTCTTCAGAAAATTCACTAATTAGCTGTGGAAGTAACTGTATGATTAAATCTCTGGACCATCATGTGCTTCAAAAACTCCTGCCATGGTTGCCAAAGCAGCAAAACTTAATCAAAATAAGATGGGGAGGGGATTGAAACCCAGGTAGGTTGCAACCTACAGGCCTAATGTAGTCTGTTTTCAGTCTGATGAATCACAAGGCCATTCTCTCTCTTTCCAAGAATAATGACTTATTCTATCATTTTGTTTCTTTAGTAAAGTCTGACAGAACTTTGTCATAACACTTATTTGAAGCAGATACAAGTTCTTCCATTAAAATAAAATGAAAATACTGTTTTTCATTCTTTGCTAACTTGGAGCTCAATAGCAGTCAGAGGTTCCCTTCAGGTGATGACATTATTATTAGTCACTTAATGGTAATTCTCATCACTAAGCCATGTAGCAAACTGCTTTCAATTACAATTCTCCTTTGTGGGAGAAGGTCATCGATATGCTGACAAAGCTACTGAATAATTTGCCACTTTCGTGATGGTGGGAAGAGAAAGTGTGGAAAAATGACCTCTGTGGGCCAAAGCTGAGCTCATTATGGTGGGTCCATGGTGCAGTTTACACCCTAATTGTCTTCCATATATGAGCCTAAGAATTATATTTATCAAGTGGTTCAGAAAAAGGAATCAAATTCCTTTCAAATGTTAAGGAGTCAGAAATGAAAAGAAAATAAATAGCTTCAAAATTGCCAGAGGCAGAGATGGACTTAGCTTTGGGCAGGGGAAAAATAGATTTCTTGTAATGACTTGTAAAGAATGTAGGATTTGTCCTGACTCTTCCCTGATCTTGTTATACTTGCAAGCAAAATGCAGCTGAGAAAGGAGGGCATATAATTTCCATATATATTGAGCACAATTCAGAGAATTAAATATAAAACCAATTTAAATTGACAGGATTTGAATACACTCCATGAGAGTGGGGGCAAGGGGGGGCGGGGAGAGATTTTGGGCCTTCCCGATGTTTTGGGATATCATTGTCAAACCTTTATCGTGAGTTATGCTGCTTGCAAGTTGTGGGACACAAAACATCTGGACAGCCAAAAATTTCCAACCCCTATTGTTTCATATGCAGCCTGGTCTCTAACCATACGTGAGCCCCACCTCCCCTACCAGCATTGACGGGAGGCCCCAAGCTACATTCCCCAATCTGTGAATTTGCCACCAGGTACTTCAAACAAAGAAGGATTTATTAGAACTTGGACAGGAGTTTCAACAAAGGCCAGCTTTCTAGGTGGGCCAACCCCAGGGCTAATTACCTTCACTAGCTCTGGCTCAATCTGGGTTTGTTCCATACCCCAGGTTAACTGCGTTGGAGTGTGTGATTTTCTCATTCAGCTTACTGGTAGGTGCCACACAGTGCCAAAGTGGGAGGCCTGGAAAAGCAAGTGCCTGTATGCCCACAGTGAGGGTAGGGGAAGGTGAAGGCCTTGAAGCCTTGATGGGGTCTGGGATGCTGCTGCTCTTCCTGAAGTTGACACTGGCACTCCTTCTATTGCTTCCTTCTCCAGCATTGCAGCTACATCAGGGTCAGCTTCCCCAGATCTGACCCAGGTTGTTACGGTAGTCCCAGCCTCTTGCAATTCTCCACCCAGTAGTGCAGGTGTGACAGTGGCCTCAGGCGCTGGTGCCTCTCCTCTTCTCCCTTAGGCCCTTGGAGCTGTAAGAAGACCCCCACCTAGGGACCTTCCTTTGTAACATAGTCCCATTCACCCTCCAGTTCTGTGTCTTCCTCCTCAACCTCCCTCCATGTTACAGGCATCACCTAGCTCCTCCTGGGCCTCTCCCTAGGCTTCCTCATCTTCCCTGTCTGAGGACACTTCCTCCCACAACTTCCTTTCCACCTTTACGCTTTCCCCTTTCTCCTCTAGGGATCTCTCTTTATCTTCCCCACTGCCCCACAGCAGTGTCTCTTCTGTTTCACTGGGCAGCACCTATGTAAGGGTCTGCCTGTGCCAGGCCTCTGCCTACCCAGCCACCCTTCCCACTGGAGTCTTCATGCCACTACTCTCCCTGGGACCTGAGCTGGGGTGAAGTGACTTGCCATGGGTGCCCTCACTAGCATCCTCCTCACACCATAATAAACATCATGCTTCCTTATGTACACGGAATTTACAATCCAAAATTCTACTTACAGTTCATCTTAAAAGGGCCAAGGCAAGATCTGACATATTCTCGGTGGGAAGGTAATCCACCAAAATGACACTAATCTGCTTAAGCATGCATAAAGAAAGTGTAAAGTGGAGCAAACAATATACATTAATATCAATGGTATTTGCTCTGTTTTAACTGTCATAGTTATTCAGTGCTTAAAGAGAGGGAACAAAGAAACAAAGTGCTGAGGTCTTAATAAACATTAGAAGCAGCTGTGAGTTTCTGGTGGGGAAATATAATATCAAAAGAAAATTTCATGAATAAATAACCTCCAAGGATGCTCAGCACAGTATGATGAGGATATTACAATAATAAACAATAATCTAACTTAATTAACATATAGCTGTATCAGAAAATGGCTGTGGTTACTAATGGATAGATGGCCTCCCTGAGGACAATGTATTTACCCTGTTTCCCCGAAAATAAGACCTAACCTGAAAATAAGCCCTAGTATGATTTTTCAGGATGCTCGTAATATAAGCCCTACCCCCAAAATAAGCCCTAGTTAAGTGAAACCCCGCCCTACACCATTGTGCAGCATTGTGCAGCAACCAGAAGATGACATGACTATAAAATAAAACATCCCCTGAAAATAAGCCCTAATGCGTTTTTTGGAGCAAAAATTAATATAAGACCCTGTCTTATTTTCGGGAAAACACGGTAGATCCAGACCACTAGTCACAGAATCAATTTTAAAAAGTTACTCTGAAGGAAATCAACTGAACCTTCAATCCTTTGCACACCTCCTTGGAAGTAAATTCCACTGTATTGAATGTGACTACTTCACCCAAACATCGTAGGAATTATGCTACCACCATGCTGTAGCCTTAAAGAACAAGAACCTGGTCAGAACTGAAATATCAGAACTTGGCATTTTAGGGTCCTTTTGGCTTCAATGAGAGAAATCTAAGAAGTACAGACTGTTCCAACTGAAATCTATGGGACTTCAATATATTTAATTTTAAGATGCCATAGGACTTATTGTTGTAACATGGCTTACCCCTCTGGGAATAAAGCCATTGTGGCTTGGGAGGAGTCGCAAAAATCTATGGGACCAGAACACTCTTTCAGCATCATCATAGTTCTATTGGATCACCTGGCTTGCTTTTGTGCAAGCAGAGATTACCTGTTGAACTACAGGGATTTCCTCCTGTGCAAAGAGGTAGAGGTTCTCTCCTTGTACAAGATCTTAAAATGTTAAGCTGCTCACAGAGTGGATCATTGTATGACTCAATGATGTCCTGGTCAATGTGTTTTACTTTGGCTGATCAAGGCTTAATGAATTTACTTTGGTGTCTGCATTTGCAGACTAAAGACCCCCACCAGATGCTTGAGACAGTCTGAAAAATTCACAGATTAGTGGAAGGTAAGGGGAGGGGAATTCAAAGCACAGAATGATCCAATAATAATAATAATAAAACCTCTCTAAATAATTCTATATTTTATAAATATTGATTGTGCTTTCTTGGTCTTTTGGCCCACTTCCTTAATCAATACATGCATAAGTGTGCAACCTGAGATAGCAAATGAAAAGCACAACCCAATTGATTTGAACTCTCTAGCCCTCCTTTCATAAGAAGTCTTATATATGGTGTCATCCAACCTTATACGTGTGGTGCAGTTTCCATTTCTGCAGGGGGAATGCACCCATGTAAGCTGCAACTGTACATCTATCAACCATTCAAATGGTGTGGGCAATTGTGCATTTTTTTATTTTATTTTTTAAATTATGTCCCCAGGTTTTTATACTGGCACCTACAAATGTTTCACTTTAAACATTAGGGAAAAGCTTATGTAATAACATATTGGTCTTTTTCACTATAAATGACCTCTATCCTGTGCTGTCTCAATGGGAGTGTTGTCACCAGCAGTAGCAGATTGCTGCTAATTGAAGTGTTCCTGCTTCAACGTTTGCACAAGGAAATGAAGCTGTGCATACAACCTGGAACTGAGGCAGGGGCTCCTTAATTAGTGGCAATCTGCCTCTGCCACTAACATCACTCCTCTTTAGCCAGCAGAGCTATGGAACAGGATATTGGCCAATGCCTTTTAAATAACAAATGTCCTTATATTCTTGTTTTTATGCTGCTGTGAGTAGAATCACCCTGTATGGCTTTGGGCAAGCTTCCAGGGTGCCCCAAGGAGAAGGAAACGGTAAACCATTTCTATGTGTTCTTTACCTAGAAAAGTCTGAAAAGGGTTGCTATAAGTTGGAATCAATTTGACAGTACACACACATACAGACAACCACATAACATAGCCACTCTTTTGATATTTATCTGTGGCACTTTTTTTTTTATTGTACAAGTTAAAAAATTTCCAAGTATATTATGATTCTGGGAGCTGTAGTCCAAGTAATGTTATTGAGCTCTGTTTCCAACACATGGCATGGCTGGAAAGGAAACCATGTCAAAAATTTCTGTAAGCGAACATGTTAATTGGCCATTCCATTCAGCATCTTGTCTTCTCTTGATTTATGGCAACTCCTGCTGCCTTGGGAAATTTCTGACTTCAGGCTTCACAGCTGACCAGGTTTCACTGCTGGTAGCTCACATTTCTCAGCAGGGTTCAATAAAAGACTTCTCTGACAGAGTTTTCTTTTAAACTCTGAAATATGCTGATCATTTCTTTGAATTGTGAAGATGCCAACACCTGCTCAGCAAATGAGACCGATGTTTGACTTGCCCCAGAGTCTGATCTGGAGCAAACCTTTGTTAAAAAACTTAAAAAAAAAAAAAAAGAAGTCCTGAGATATATTGTTGCCTCACCCACTTAGGTAGAAGACACTGCAAATTCTCCTGCCCTGGACATTCTCCACCATTCCTCCTGTAAGATGTTCCAGACCAATACAAGGTCTAGAAGATTTGCATTGCCCTCCCACCCTGGAATAATGAGGCGAGACTCAATGATGGGATGAAAACAAGGCCACACTTTATTAATCATATCACTTTTCAACTCTCTGGCCCTTCAAATAAGCAAATGGGGCCTGTGGTACTGCAGAATGATGCTGGAAGCAAGATCTCACAGGACCCCTTCTTGACGACAATGGGTCAGTGTCCAGCCCTGAGGTAGTGTGGCCCCTATGGCCACGCATCCTCGGCCGGCCATGAATTGACCACCCCTGAGCCTCTGGCCTCCTATCTCTTGGTGGCCTTTGGTCCAGAGGTGTCCCCAGTATGTTGTCCCCCCCGGACCGTAATCTCGTGATCCCTCGGCTCTGAGGGTTCAGATGCGCTATACCCCGCCTGAACTCCATGGGGAACTTACCGATCCATCTCGGACATTATCCACCGTTCCTCCTGTAAGATGTTCCAAACCAAAACAAGGTCTAGAGGATTTGCATTGTGGAGGATGCAAAATGATGGCTCCTAACATGGCAGCATGAGGAAAAGAGGGGAGAAAAGTAGGAGAGAAAGAAAGAAAGAAGCTGAGCTGTAGATCCGCAAAAGAGCTAGAAAATCATTCGGGGGAAAATGTTGAAATGGAATGCTCATGTGGATAAGGTAAGGAATGTTTAGAACACTGCACCAGAACACACTACACCAGAACACAGACAGAGTTCTGAGTCCTGTCCTCTGAAGATGCCGGCCACAGAGACTGGCAAGACGTTAGGAAGAAAAACCTCCAGAACATGGCCAAACAGCCCGAAAAACCCACAACAACCATCAGATCCTGGCTGTGAAAGCCTTCGAAAACACAATGTTTAGAAGTATTCAGCTCTGGTTTGATCAATGAGTTGCTTAGACATAGACTACCTGACAGTGTGTGGATAGCTGCTTCCTGCTTCACTTCCAGACTGCCAATCCTTAAACTCCATCACTGTAACTGTGATTAGGAGCCAGGAGGTGAGGCTGAGGAGCCTGACGCCAAGGGAGGCCCAGAAGGAAAAAACAAGAAACCGGGCCTTCTCGGCGGTAGCTCCTCGCCTCTGGAATAACCTTCCTCTGGAGATTCGTGCGGCCCCTTCGCTGGGCATTTTTAAAAACCAACTGAAAACTTGGATGTTTACGCAGGCCTTCCCTCCAGTGAATACTTGATTTCCTTTTTTCGAATAGAATTTTTTTTCTCTCTCTTTTTTTTCCTTTTTTCATCTTGAATAATTTGTCTATTGATGTTTAATTTTTTTTGTTATATTTTATATGTTGTTATATATGTTGGAAACTGCCTAGAGTGGTCGTTCGACTAGATAGGCGGGGTATAAATGCAATAAATAAATAAATAAATAAATAACTTACTACTAATATTGTAACTGTGATTCTGTTTTTCTTTCCTGTATAAAAAGAAACAAAGAAATAAAGATTTTTGTATTCTTCAATTCACAGATAAATGATATCTGATGATGGTGATTGCCATTTCCATTTTTTATGAACTCCTATTTTCTGCATATGGAAAACCATTGATGGGTATGTAAGAAACAAAGCTTGAATCCTTTGAAACCTCCTGCTGAATGCTGGTAATGGTATCTTTTTGATAAGCAACTAATTGGAAAACATGAGTTCAGCAATATAGCAGACCTCACTTCAAAGTTCATTTCCCTATAAAATATTAAGTTTGGTAGCTTTGAAGTATATATTTTTCCTATGATAGCCTCTATTTTAAGATGTTCAGAGGTCTACTAAATTAAAATGACAAGTTTTTCATGTAAAACATTAATGATCCAGGACTTTTAATTAAAATATTGTGCTGTGCAACAATAGAATTTCATAGTGCAAAATGCAAGTTAGTTTACACCAGAATTCTTTATAGCAGGTCTGATAGCAATGAGGGGGAGGGTGCTTTTCTAATTATACTGCAAAAGAAAAGAAAATAATAATGTGTAAATCAAATATCTAGTGTGGTGTAGTGGATAGAGTGACTGACTAGAACTTAGAAGGCTTGGTTTCGAATTCTTCCTCAGCCATGGAAACTCACTGGGGGTGTGGAACTGGTAAAACCACTCCTTAAATATCTCACTTACTTTGAAAGCCCTCTGTAAGTTGGTTCTGACTTGACAGCATATAACAACAAAATCAAAGACAGTGTCTTTTCACAACTTTCCAACACAAAGAAGCATTCTTAATGTCCCATCTCTTAGCTATCTAAAAGGTGTTATGTCACATCTTTACAATCTAACATTTTAAATTGTGTTTAGTAGTATTAATGATGCCTTTAAGGGCTTTTTTTTTTTTTAATTCCCGTCGTTTCATGGTGTTACCATGATCTTCTTTTTACTGTTGTGCTAAGTACCACCTTGAATTTTTTTTATTTTTATTTTTTGTCACAGAAAAGTATATTAAAAATAACTAATAATAAAAAAGTCCCTTTGCAGGAACAAGGCAAGGGAGTGTTAGATGCCAGTCAATAAACTTTCATCTGATAGATGACACTTGGGCCACGGAAGTAAACTCCTCTGTCTGCAAGAAGGGATGGCAGCAAAAGTAAGCCTATTTTTCCCTGAGGACTCAGTCAGAAAATCAACCAAATGTTCACAATTGCTGAAGCGTTATACATTATATATTAGACCCATTATGGCAATTTAAGGCCACCAGATATCTAATCAATCAACCAATGCAAAATTCTACTCTTGTCAGAGAAAATACATCTCCACACACTCTCACACACCTCACATCCTCCTCGAAGACTCCCATACGACCATTTACACAAAATGATGTCTCTCCAGATTGAGAAAGTGGCCAATTCAGATTGGTGTTTCTAGATTTCCTGGGATGATGTGAAATTAGCATGCTGTCATGTGAGATAATTATTCCAAATTGATAACAAGACCATAGGCAACATCTTACAAAACCATTACACAATATGAGAGGATAGGAAGCTATTTCAATGCAAATCCATGGTGACCTTGTAATGATGACATAATGATGCCATTACAAAAAGCAGATATAAACAGAAAGGAAAAAAAAGTTCTGTTCACGTCTTTCGCTGAACGGAATAAAAACAGTTTCTTTTATACTCTGTCACACAGTGATTTATAGAGAAGCATTATAGGGAGTGAAGAAAAGAGAATAGTTTCCCATTTTAAAGAGGATGTAAGTTTGAAATCAAGTCCTGGGAAGACAGAGGATTGTGAGTAATGGATTAACACTCCAATGTGGACAGGGATGCAGAAGCAACGTTTAAGATGAATGCAAGTTGAGGAGAAAGACTGTTCTGGAAAAGAGTGTTTCCTCCCCTGCTTTCAGATGTAGCAAAAAAAGAAGAAAAGAAAAAGAAACATCATTCCAGTAGATTAGATCAAGATGTAACTGGAAGGAGAGCTGCAGATATTTTCACTTCATTTTAATAGCAGTACAGAAACACCCCCCCAAGATGGAATGGTTAGTAGCAAAGAAGTAATACTTTAGCTAAATGTTGGTAAGCTGAAAGATCTAGTAAAGTTAAATTGGAGAAGGCCAAATTTTTAAAAAAGTTTTATTAGCAAATCAAACAAATCAAACAGTATAATATAACATTCCATTCTGTTATCTATTTTCCAAAAAGAAAAACATTGCTTCTGTTTGACTTCCTTCCAATTACGTAGTTTTCAGTTATTATTTTCCTCGCCCATATAATAGTACCTTTGCTTAATTTTCTTCTCATTCTTTACATTAACAGTTCTTTTAAAAATAGGTTGCTACATAGTTATATATCTATAAGTGACAAAGTGGTTCTTGTGTTTGTTATAATAGCCTTCTATTAATTTCAGATGTTAACTTTATTTTTCCATCTTTCTTCTAAGTATTTCCTTATGCCACTCCATTGATCTTCAAATTCTGCTGTATTCTCCCCCTTTAATGATTTTGTCAGTTTATCCCATATAATAAATTCCTGTAATTTTAGTAAACACTCCTCAGCCGATGGTTCTTCCTTACTTTTCCATTGTCTTGCTATTTGAATTCTGGCTGCTCCTAAAATATATAAACATATTCGAGTTTCCTGTCTCGATTTTCCCTTTATCATATTTAACAAGTAATTCTCTGGTTTTAGTTCTACTTGAATATTCAGGTTCTTAGTTATTATTTGATCAATTTCTTTCCAAAACTTTATTACCTTGCAACTCCACCACATGTGGTATAATGATCCCTTTTCCGATTGACATCTCCAGCACTTATTTTTATTAGATTTAGTTATTTTTGCTAATTTCTCAGGTGTCATGTACCATCTGTACAGCATCTTCATGTAGTTTTCTTTCAGATCAGTACTTGTAATTAATTTTTGGTTTTCATTCCACTCTCTATTCCAGTCATCCAATTGTAATGATCTTCCTATATCCTGCCAATTTTTAAAGGTTCTGTCAATGTTTTCAGTCAATGTTAAGGAGAGTTGCACCAGAAAAAAGATGAAGAATCCCATCTATCATTTTATTCCTCTCCCCTATGTCTTTTGAGCTTTGGAGAGAATGAAACAGCTACATAAAACTGGGGGGAAACTCTCACCCCAACAAAACACTTCTCCTGCTTTCGACCTCTTCCTTCTCATTTTCTTACCTTTCTCTTTATTAGTTTAATAGCTCTCAATCAAGAGTTTGAACAACTCAAAATCCAGTTTCCTGGAATAGATGGGGAGCCTTTGTGTGATACTCAGTATAGAACACAAGGTGACCACCATGTGGATGCTGAGAAGACCATCACACTTTTCCAAACTATTTTTCTTACCTGTTGGTTTAAAATCTTTTAAACTTGGACTATAACTTTAAATAAATAATGAATGCTGCTAGGCTGCACTCATTCATTTAAATTCTATACTGTGCACATGGAACAGGATACCACCTTCAATGTTCATTGGGGCTTACTACCAGGAAAAGTGCTCATAAATTGCCTTTATCTCAATGTACCTCAACTGGTCCCCATAGAGACCACTGATTTAATCCATATGTAAGGAGCAGTGGCAGAGTTTCTATCATGGTCATTTATCATCTATTAATTGGTTCCTTAAGCACCTTTAGCATCAGTCTACCACTCATTTGGAGCAGCCCTGATCTCCACCCCCATCATTGCAGCATATAACATGTCAGGCAGGAGCTTAGTTGCCCCTAATTATTTGGGTGTTAGGTGGAATATGGAATTTTCCACAATGGAAATCTGTTATTTTCCATCTCAGACTGCCTCTGAAATTTTCCCCTAAAGAGAAATCAGAAGGAAATTAATTGAAGGGAATGAAGGTGTTTTTTTTCTTGGGGCAAAATATCTAGGAATTTTCATGGAAAACCTTATAATCTATGAGACAGCTAGAGAAATGTTTCAAAAATGGTTCTGCATACCCTTAGCCTCCCAGTTTCACTCAAAGTGTCATTAGAAGCAAATATTCAAGCTCACTTCCAGGCAAAACATTTGAGGGATTTTATGAGCAGTTGCAGTTCAAAAGGGTTTGACAAGTCTAATAACATTTTCCCACATATCTGTATATGCTGTAAAAATAGACCAAGTCCTGGTTGAGGCTGTAGATTTCCCCTCCATTGTGAACTAGAATTTGTTTGTCTGATTTACAGTAAGTAGAATCACCATGACCATCAGCTGATAATATCTGAAAGAGAAACTAGTAAGCATGAAGAGGTTTGCCCCATCAGATCAATTCTGACTAAAGTCAGCCCTTTGCAGGATTTTCTAGTTGTGGAGTACTCAGAAGTGGTTTACCATTCTCTTCTTCTGGGGCCACTCTGGGACTGTGTAGCTTGCCAAAGGCTACACAGGCTGGCCCAGTGTGAAACTGAACTCCCAACATCTGACTCCACAGCCAGGTACTCACTCACTGAACTATCCAACCAAATAATGAGCATTACAGGTATAGAGATGCTGAAAAAATAGTTTCCAAATGCAATTATTTCCAAATTGTTATGTCAGTTATATCTCAGAAGTCACATTTCTAAATGTATTGTCAACATCCAATATGTAGCGTGTTAGCCACAAATATTATAAATTTTCATGTGTGGTGCTTAAATTTAAGGAAAGAACACTTCTGTGTGATTTAATTAGTCAATTACAAGTTGTTGATTTCATAGTTACCTGCTTGAAACTCAATAAATAACTAACATTTTTTTAAAAAAAAAAACACTAGCATGTTTATGATTGTGTACTGATATCCTGGAATGCATTGAGTGTTTTGAGGTTTATTACATTGGTTATTAGTTGGCACATAATGAGTCAGAGAGTAATCTGTGGGAAAGTTAATATATGGGACTATACTAATCAACTATTAAGTCACACATAGAGAGAGATAGAATATCACTTTGAGTTATGTTGCACAATGCCATTTCCTGTTGTTTTATATCTTAACAACTTTGATGGATACCGTAGGAGTTATAATTGAAAGCTTTCTCCTGCCAAAGGATAAAGCTAGTCAACACTCCTGAAATGAAACAACAGCTTTTACAGCTAAACTAGCATGGCACTGTATAATCAGCCTGTTGGGCATTTAAATAGCGTTGAATACCACAGTCAGATACATCTTGTACACATTATAAATCCATTTATGTAAGCAAAAAGCAAACAGCAGGCAACCCTATCTGCAATTCATTTGTTTTATTTTACTTTTCATTGCAAAATTTAAAAAACAAAACAAAACACAACAGAGCTCACCAGGGGATGCCACAAGAAAATAATACATTTAAAACCCTGGAGGGCAAATATAAAAGTATTTAAAATATCATTTTAAGAACATAGGAAAAGTTTACATTAACTACAAAAAATGATAATCAATTGTCAGCATCCTAAACTACAAGTGCGGAAAAGTTAACAAAACTCACCAGCATGCTGTGGAACAAATAATTGAAATCATGTTACTGGACAGACACAATTTAGAGCCCCTCTCTACCTAACTGATGCAGAATAAGATGATAGAACTCTAGTATTCACATCTTCAAACTACAGGCAGGGAGACTGTATTTTTGAATGTTGACACATTTCTTTCTTTTTAAAAAACTGCCTGAATTTAGTAGACACATGTCTCAAGAGAAGAAGGTTCATAAGAAAGAGAGGTTTAACATAGCATTCTGTCCTGGATTTACTACATCACAAAATAGTTAAATGGTTGATGTCGCACCATCTGAAGCAGCACAATCTAAGCATACTTGTACCTCACTCTATGAAGTTGTTAAGTTCAGTTTACTAACTCACTTTATGAACTTCATGGGAAAAGAGGAGTATTTTGTTTGGGTCTGGGTCTAAATGTGGAAGTCCAGATACTGTGAGATTTGCTGGATATAATCAAAAGTCGTTTGCCCACCCAGCCCAGAAATAACGAGATGCACACAATATATATATGGGTTAAACTAGGGCCACAACTTTATTAACTTATTAAACTTGAACTTCCCCTTTTCACAAGGGGGCCTGCCGTAGTGCAAAACAGGTCTGGAATCAGCGTCAATCCTAACTGACTGGTCCGGACCTTTTCCCAGCGAGTTCCTACACTGAAAGGGTGCTGTCTTACAGCACAGCACCCTCTTGGCCATTGCACTGGTGTACCCGAAGGCCGCCCTCCATCCGATCCTTGGGATCCTAAGTGCACAGCATCCCCTGTGGTCCCCTGTTTTTCCCTCCCTTCAGCTAAACCTCATTTAGTGCAATTCTGAGATGAAGGGTGCCTTGCACCCACTGGGTGTCTCCCCTGGAAATCCCATGATCCTATCCTGCTTTGCACTACATGCCACTGTGACCTTATTAACAGTGAGCATCTACTATTACCAAACCCCAAGAATGCCCCTGCAAGCAAGAATGGGATGGGCGAAAAATCACCTGTACCTCAAGGCCAATGTGGGTGCAGGTCAAAAATTCCCATCCAGTCCTGAAGCAGCCAGCTACTCTCATTCTTGCCACATAGAGTTGGCGGGTGGGTTGCTTGAACAGCAGGGAAGAGGACTGTGCAGGAATGGGCAGCCTTCTTAAAGGCTTGCCTTAGCCCTGCCTGCCCATTCTTTCGTGTTGCTCCCTGCTGCGTCTCAGCTGGACGGGCGGGCAAAGAAGCCCCGCCCTGGCAGTGCCACGCAGGAGAGACCTTCAAAGAGAACAAAGAGCATCCTGGAAAGTTTTCCACTGCTCAAAACTTGGAGGGAGCAGAAAGAGAAATGCAAAGAGAGAGGGAGATAGAGGGAGAGTTGCACATGAAACTCAATGACTTTTTTATCCACCAGTCAGGATAATATGCATTTCTTTTTTCAGGACCAGCCCTATTCTTAGGTATACTGAGGCAGTTGCCTTAGATTAGGAATGTGCACAGCAAAATTTCTGCACTTCTTTGAGTTTGGGTTGGGTGCCTCTTTCATTTTCATCTTTTAGTTGTACCAGTTCTTTCATTTCATCTGAAACAGAAAGCCTCCTTTAAGTTTCCCATTTGGGGTTCCTACATGTGTTTTCTGGCATTGCAGAAGCCCTAAAGAACCATCAAAAACTTCTAAAAAATAGAGGCAAGGCAACAGAGAATCAATCTACTCCAAAGCAGGCAATAATATCTGAAAAAGAGAAATCATCATCATCAGACTAGTTTATGTTATCATATTCAAACAACAGTATGAGTTCTCTTCCACCCACCCAGCGCATCAGATACTCTGAGCCTGGGCAGAATAATAGGGGGGGAAAGATCAAAAGTGTGCTACTTATACATTTCCCCATAGCATTTAAAGCACTCTCTTTACTTAATTTAATTATGCAGGCTACACATTGCCTCAATGAGCTGGGTACTCAATTTACTAACCTTGGAAGGACAAAAGCCTGAGTCAACCATGAGTTGGCTACTTGAACCCATCAGGATCAAACTCAAGTCATGAGCTCAGTCTTCACTACAGTACTGCAATTTAACCACTGCACCATGAGGTTCAACTGAAAAAAGGCAAGGAAACAACCAGGCAAACAGACTCTGGTGACTTTGTACATAGAGACACCCAGTCACCAAAGCAACCAAAAGCAACACAAACCAACAAGAAAAAAATGCCCCAAGCTATGCTCAACTGAGCACAATAAACTCTCAGACAGCCTAGTGGCACACTGGCACAGTTGCAAAGTGACACCCTCTTGCCCTACCCACAGAAGCAAACAAAATAATCCCTCCCAAAAAAATTACCTAACTATAACCTTTACAAAATAAAACACAGAAAATTAATCAAAAACTATTTTTAAAAGATCAATCAAACAATCTATCAATCAATTACAAGATAAATCAAACAGAAAGCACCCTCACCCACCCAAAATTGGAAAATAAGAAACACATACAGGGCGCCTCTGCCAAAAATCAAGAAAAGCAAACAGGCAAAAACATACAACTGAAGTTCCACCACCAGCAACAGTATTAGAATATAGAGAGATGTATCTCCCCACCTCTTCTGTTTGTTCTTTGAGTCCAGCAGGCAGCATCAGAGAGGTCAGGGAACAGCAAAAATAATCCAAGGAAGGAAAGGATAAAAAAAAACAAAGTTTGGAGAGAGAGAGAGAGAGAGAAACCAATGAAATAAGAGGGGGAAATTCAAAGAAATGGGGGAAAATCTCAAAAATCAAGAAAAAAGGGTTAGGAAAGGATCCAAGACCAAGGTGCAGCAAACAGACGTGCAGCAAACCAAGATGGAGGGCATCAGGAACTCAGTACCCTGTAATCCCACAAGGAACAACTGAAGCAAAGAGTACTCCACACTGCCTCCCCTCAAACATTCTGATTGGCTGGCTGCTGACAGCCCTTGTGATGAGATTGGACAAAATATTTCTTATGCAGTTTGACAGCCAAAGCAAAGCAAAGTGTGCTGCTTTTCTCTGCTCCATAGTACTTAAAGCACTCTCTGGGAAGTTTAGACTTTCATTATGCAGGCTACATATTACACCCCCCCGCCCCCAGCAAGCAGGGTACTCAATATACTGACCTTGGGTGATCAAAGACAAAGGACAAAAGAGCACCAAAAGAGGAAACACAAAAAAACCTTTCATATACCCCTCTTTCATAAACACAAATCATTCATGTTTTAGATGTTCTCTACTGACAATCACCAAAATAATATGAATTACATGAAACAGAGCCTCTTTCATGTCTGCAGTCTTTTGTTCAAATACAAAGGGTCCATCCCTATCTCAGAGGCTACAGATGTTGGGAGTTGGCTTCAGGATGTTGGATGACAGAGGTGAGTGTGCCATGTTACCTGCCCTGCATTTCCTCAGCAAGGATATCATAGAGCCCACTGTACCATGGCCAGTGCTGATGTAGGATTCAGTTAGTGGTCAAGTCATCTTTTGGATATGGAACAGAGACAGATGACTATCTTGTTCTTTTCCCCAGGCAGCAAAATGATCTGAACATCTCTGTCTCTTTGTATGGCATATTCTCTTTATGAACTACATACTCCATAGCGTAGTTAATTTTTATTGAGGTCCTAGGGATGGTAGGAATTAGTGATATCCATAGGATTGTAGGCCTTTTACTATGTAAAGCACTTAGTCTTCTGATTAAACCTTGGCATTGTACCCCAAGGACAGGGTCTCAAGGCCCTAGTGGCCCATGATTTCCCCTGTGTAAAATTAGTATTTATGCACATCATGCCAAAGTATAAAATATATATCTGGGACCTGAAATTATGTGGAGCTAAAACAGAGGGAACAAAAGGGAATTAAAAAGGCTGAAAGTAAGCCACCTTGGCCTCTGTTGCACAGCCTTCATCAAGCCAGTGGTGGTATTGGAAGAGAGAAGAAATAACAGGATATTCACAATTTTTTTGTGTCATGACTGACCAAAAATTAAAGCCTCCTGTTTTACCAGATAATGTGTTTTTACAATATTTCTGTATAAGAGTGCTCTCAGAGAACCATTTTGCTTTGTAGATATTGCTGGGGAAAATCACCACCTTCGGGAAAGCAAGAACAAATAAAAAAAACCGCAGATGAATATAATGCCTATAACACTTCCAGCACAGAATAAATGGAAAATGTAAATATTCCAATGTAAATGGCATTTATTGCTGTGCAGCTGCAGAAGACAAAAATGGAAGCTTCATTTAAGCAGCTGTTGTATTGCCACACAATAAATTTAAGGCACTGTATTGTGGTAAGAACAGTGCAGGACAGTCCTTTCTATTTATTTTGGATCTACACGCATCATCAACTGTGACTGAAATAAGATTTTCTACTAATACCTTATTGTTCATAGCAAGTTGCTCAGTAGGAATGAGGCTATATCCTTGGCTGAACTTGTTACACCCAGACAACCTATCAATGCTAACTTTTGGTGGCCCAGTCCCGTAATCGAGTGTTGGTTGCTCTTCTGAAATTTCCCTTTTTATGAGTTAAGAAAAGAATAACTAGAGTACCATTTTGCAGGGCATGGCTGGATTTGCATTAGGAGAACATTGTCGGCAACGAAGTTCCAAACAAACAATAAAAATAGAGTTTCATCTTTTGTGTATTCTCCAAGAGACTTAACAAATAGTAAACTTATTGTACCATATTCTTTGTGGCACACTGTACACAGTTTATACATACTCATAAATGAATGCATAATAAATAAAGAGTAAAAACAATGCAGTTCATGGAAACCAGAGCAAAACTAGCAACAAAACAAAATAAAAGACAACTGTGATCTGAAACAGGAATGGGCAATCTCCACATGTCCATCCCTGTACTTCCGAGGGGGAAGCACCCCAGTCTATGATCCCCACACCCCAAATCTGTTTTATCAGAAGAATGGTAGAGTTCATGGAAAAACCCTTTAAGCCCTTTGGTGTCCAACTTCCTTTTAAGTTGTGCAGTGGAAGGCTAGAGTAATGGAAATACCTCTAAACAGGGCAGAGTTGCCCCCACACTCCCTTAAGGGAAGAAGGGGGCATTTTGAGCTGATTAAAAAGAAAAAAGAAAAAGAACAAATGCCTATGATATAAATAAACAAAGAAATCAAGATAACACCTTAGATTCAACGATACTTGGCTGTTTGTGACCAGACCCAGTCACAAAGAAAGTTGTCATTTAAGCTTTTCTTTCAGAGACAGATCCTATGTACTAGAAGATATTATTCACAAATCTGCCCTCAAAGTTTTCTTCAGGAAACATACTTAATAATCATAGCTCTCTACACAAACAAGTCCTACCAAGGGGTTAGAAAACCACATGTTTCACCTTGAATTTTCCACTTGCTTAAAAGGCACACATAGAGACTTCAGGCTTTCAAAAGATGATAGGATTGAGGGTAGAATTTCAGCATCAGTGAAAGAAAAGCCATTATAAAAAAGGCTGCCAAAAAGAAAAGAAGATGAAAAAAGTCCCCACCATTACTTTCTATGAGGGAGGTGACACAAATCTCATCAGCCATAACAATAGAGTGGGTACAACCACCATATAATTTCCCTATTTAGTTTCTCTTCCAGCATGAGTAATAAACCAATTGACATCCTGTCATCCTGAACAGGTTCCTGGAAGGCATGGAATAGATGGAAGAATAGATGGAGAACAACACAGCAAACCCTCTCAGAAACACAGTGCTGTTGAAATAATTTAACCTTGAATGTACCTGTGACTGAACTTCAGTTTTACCTTGAACGTGTCCTTGAGCTCTTCTGAATGTCATTTTTGCCCTCATCTTTGCCCTCATTTTTGCCCTCAGAAATCACCCACCCACCCAAAAAACTCAATTTTAAAAAAATTGAATGTTGACTTCTAACCATTTCTACTTTTTTATTTTGATTTTCCTGTATTCTCTGTAGCCTCTGGAGGGTCCTGGTGCAGAAGACAGGCCCTTGAACCTGCCTAAGCTGTTCATCCCTATTATATCTAATGGTAAGGTTAGCCCTCATATTTTAAAAAGGAAGAAGCATAAACACCTTTCATGCACAAAAACTTGGGTTCGCTTAATAAGAAGGACCTCAAATTGGAGACCTGTGATGGACCTTTGTCCACCCTCAACCAGAAGAGAGGATGTGTTGAATGGGCAATAGACCAGCTGCCTTAAGGCAAGGCAGCTTCACATTTTTATATATTCATCAATATAATTTCTCACTGCTTTGCCAGAGAGTTCACACTCTCTTGAAGAACATGATGTGTGTGCCATCCACTGCTCTCAAAGAAAATTCATTATCAGCATTAGCTACTGATAAAAACTAAATATTTGGTGCTATTTGAATTTTCTAGGTACAGGTTATTCAGAAACGATTTACCATTCCCTTCTTCCAGAGGTACCCTGGTACTGTGCAGCTGGCCCAGGGCTACACAGGCTTGCTCTTCTCCCAAGGTCACAGTGGTGGATCAAACTTCTGGCCTCTGACTCTACATTCAGCTTCTCAACTCAGTGACCTATTCAGCTAAATATAATTATGATTAGTGCTTATTCTTTCTTACTGTACTTTTGTTTGAGTTGTTTTGTTTGTTATATTCTTATTCCATATCACACAGAATCTACACATAGCTGTACTGAACATCTACTACAATGAAGCTACTGAAGTTTTTCACCTGTTCACTTTTACCCTTTTTGGTACTTCCATTTTTTATGGAGCTTTGGCTAATTAATTAAATTAATTTCCCACATCCTGCTGGAGATGAGCACTCCACTAATTTGCTTCCTTCTGCTTTGGAATAACAACTGAGAATTTGCTGTTTATCCTGGGACTGTTTGTAAGCTAAAGAATAATTAATATTATTGCAGTTGTTCTGCAAAACATGGTGGGATCGGCTTCATTACCAACTTCATAATTACACCAAAGAACCTTCATGCAGGGATGTTTTCACGGTGGGACAGTTTGCATTGTTATGGATTTATTAATTTATTCCTCAGTTTATTTTCAGGGCAAAGCATTAAACCTATTGAACCATAAGCCTTAGGTGAATAGATTGCTTTCTGCTAGCAGTATTTACTGCTCAAGTAAATTAGGTGTACATAATAACCAGCTGTCGACCTCCAGATGTAATACAGCCAAGCTGTGTAAATTCTCTTCCTCTCTGACATGATGGCTTCCCTTTGTGAGGAACATGGTGGGCCAGTATAAATAACATTGTACTGTGTAACCTAGTTTCATGCCAGCTTTGTTTTTATTTTGTTTTTTAATCATTAAATGAAAACATATTTTAGAAGCACAGGGTGACAGAAGTAAATGTGTTGGTGATCTGCTTTCCAAGATTTTGCAAAAGTATTCAGCTGGAAATAAGTCATTTGAAGCACACTGAGATTTTTTTGAGGAAAGGGGTTAACGCAGTAAGGAGAAATGTATCACTTTTTAATGTAAGAATTGCCTTCCAGACCAACAACTGTCTACTCTTCCATCCACTTTCAAACACCTAGATAAAAAAATATGCAATTATCTCAAATATTGAGTCAGAGCAAAAAAGCAGAAATCTTTCTCAGTAATGTTTACCCAAGATGTTCTTAACTAGAATTGCCAAGAATTGAACTCAAGTCTTTTACTTGTGAAAGATGTGCCAGACCACTGAGCTGGGGTGCCTGTCCTGTGGAAAAATAAAGGAAAAGATGAAGCCACAGGCCCTTGCCATAATATTTATTCCTACTGGTACCCAAAGAGATAAGCTGCCACTGAATATCTCAGGGCTTGGTCGTATTGGCAATAAGAACCACTGTTGAATCGGGTTTTGCTTTAAAAAAAAAATCAGTTTTAAAAATCCCAGCTACACAGCACACACAGAAGCATGGATTTTTTTTTTGCCCAGGAATCAGGGTTTTTTAAATCAGAAGCAAGGTATTTTACTGGGCCATCAAGGGGTTGTTTATTTTAACGTGGATGTAAAATTATTTCATTATTCATTGGTTTCGCATATGTGAATGCCTCTGTTAGTATAAATTGTATCAGTTGCCTCATGCTGACTGCCTTCCACAGGCAGCTTCTGATTCTGCTGTGGGCTTAATTTTTAAAAAAGTTCCAAGTGGGATAGCGATAGTCTGACATGACAGTGGAAATTTATGATCCAGCAAAGAGAGAAAGGGGGAAAGGACTCCCTCTTTCTTCACAAAGTGAAACTGACTAGAGAAATTTACAACATCAGGAGCTTCTTTGCTTGCTAAGCAGGAAGGAAAGCTTTCCCTCTCTCTCTCTGCTGGCTCATAAATTCCAACTGTCATGGTAGACTATCACTATCCCACTTGGGAAAAAAAATATAAAAACTTAAAAACAAGTCCACAGGAGAAGCAGTGAGTGGCTGTTAGAGGCAGCCAGCACGAAGGTGGGTGGGCGCAAGACCAAGAATCAAATGCAACAATTCTAAACAGATTATAACATTGAAAACATGTCTGCAAACGTGCTAGTTAAAGAAATGATTTAAAATCTCATGTGTAGTTTCCCAAAGTGGTTTTAAACCCCTACTTTATATCAGAGTAATAATTTTCAAAATGAACTTGCACAGTGATACAAAAACCACATGACTGTAAATTGATTTAAATCAGGTTGTTGAACCTGATAAACATCAGCAGCGTGACCGAGCCCCTCAGTTCCATTCAGCTATCACAGCTTTTTTGTCTAATGGCTACAACCTATTGCCTAGTCCCTTTCCAAAATGATCCAAGTTAGCAATCACCCTCTGTTGCTGAACTTCAGTGTTAACTATATCCTCACCATAGTGTGATGGCAAAACTAATAGATGAGCATTCTCCCCATCATCTTAAAATGAGTCTGTCAACCTTTGAAAATATTTGGAAAGTCAGTTTTAAGAAGAGTAAATATCAAGACATGCTGAAGGTATCCATAACTGGGCAGCGGTAGGATAGTGGTCTGTGTTCCTGAGCATCCTACAACTACTGCTCTGTTTATTAATGGCTACCATGTGCCATTGCATTTGCTCTTCAGACTATCTTTTCAAACTCTGGACTAGCTTTTGATATCTCAAAAATGTTGAAGCTCTAGGGTTTATTAAAAGCACTGACATATCAAAATGGAAACTATTGAAATTCCAGTAACTTTTCCCTTTCACTACCTTCAAGGCTAGAGTGAAGTTCTTATAGTTGTGGGGAATTTATGAAGTCTCCTCTTTCTTTGTTTTTTCACCCTGAGAAGGGGAAATCATACAAACTGGACTTCATGATCTTCAGTACTCAAGCAAGAGCCCAATTAACTCCTTTGCTTTCAAGCAGAAAGCCAAGAAGGAGTGTACATAGTGTGAGGAAAATCCACACCAGTTCTACACTATGCTGTTTCAATATTATCTCAGAAGGAGTATATGAAATAAACTCTGGAGTTACACAGTTTTTGATAACTAACTATAATTTAGCTCTTATTCACTGTCTTCATTCTTCCAAAAATTCCATCCATTCATTTCTTACACTGAGTCATGGTATCTCCCCTCCCCGTTCTCTCACACACTCCCCCCATCCATCCTCTCTCATCACTTATACAGGGCTTCCCAAAGGTGCTTCTTATTATCTATAACTAATTCAGAGATGAACTGCCTGAATACTGAACAAGCAGAAGATGTCTCCGCATGTCATTCATATTCTTACATCATTCCACTTGTTTATATCTTAGTGCCATACCAGATCATTTTCTCAATTTTTTTTTAAACATCATGAATGATATGCTACAATCTTGGCTTGCCTTTAGGCCTTATCACCCCAGTGCTTCAACTAGATGAACAGATATAAGTTTCTTTGGTTTTGGTACTACTTTTTTAAAAAGTCCTCATTAAGTGCTAGTAGAAAGCCAAGAAAATGTATTTTTCTTGAACAGAATCTTCTGCTGTAAGTAGAAGAAAGCTACTTTATGAAATTCTTTATGAAATTCCAGAAGTCTTATTGGAATTCTTTTTCTTCCATATACTTGGATGTTTCTTCCATAAAGGAACCTCAGTTTTATTCTTTGACTTTGGGCACTTCTTCATGGCAATTCAAATCCCAGTTCCTCCCAACCTCCCTTGATGGAGGGTTTCTTTAGAAATCAATCTGTCCCACATCAATAAGAGGTGAATGACACTCATGGTATAGCTTGATTAAAAACTATTTTTTCTTATAGAGATTCTGGCTAGTAATGTGCTTCCCTTGAAACTCACCATGAGACAATAACAAATGTTCTGATTTTTTTAAACAGATGCCACAAATATTTGGTGTTCTCCAGGTAAAAAACTACTTATAAACTTGGCCACCTGAGTCCAGATGTTAATTTCCTCAAATGATTTAAAATAGAGAAAAAGTTTTTTCAATTGTTTTCTTTCCTTAGAAAATTCAAGTGAAAACTAATATTGGAAACTGTTTTCAGACCTCAGGTATTTTGATTGAACGGATCCTATTGTGCCATGTTTGAATCACCAGGATTGCTCTGAGGAAAACTATGTTGCTAAGATACTTTGAAAGTCTTAACATTAATTGTTCTAGTTGTGTGACAAAACCTGAATTGGCTAAGGTGGAACAGGACCTTATAAACATAGATTTGGACATATGTCTATTCCTTGGTGGCGCTGCGGGTTAAACCGCAGAAGCCTCTGTGCTGTAAGATCTATAGATCTGCAGCTGTAAGATCGAATCCACGCGACGGAGTGAGCGCCCGTCGCTTGTCCCAGCTCCCGCCAACCTAGCGGTTCGAAAGCATGCAAATGCAAGTAGATAAATAGGGACCACCTCGGTAGGAAGGTAACAGCGTTCCGTGTCTAAGTCGCACTGGCCATGTGACCACGGAAGATTGTCTTCGGACAAACGCTGGCTCTATGGCTTGGAAATGGGGATGAGCACCGCCCCCTAGAGTCGAACACGACTAGACAAATTGTCAAGGGGAACCTTTACCTTTACCTATTCCTTGGTAAGAATGTTCATGGTGCTCTTCACCATGCACTCAAAGATACTTTCAAAGCTCCTGTTTCTGATTATTTTTCAGTAGGAAATTTAAAAACGCTTTTTAAAAAAACAGCCATCGATTCATTTTTCAGTATCATTTTCAATGATATGTTGTCCATAGACATTTTATCAGAAAGGGGCTCGAATGAGGTTTTGTGTGCCAAGCTGCCGATGAGGAGCAAAACATCAAAAATGAATGGAAGTGTGTGACCAAAACAAACCTATGTTTATCAACATTCTAAGCTATTCCTGTAATCATTTGTATTGGGTAGAAAAATGTGTGGCAGCAGTCACTACACATACCAATAGGCTGTGGCCAGTTAAATGGCACCTTGTACGGAGCATCTGCCTTATAGACAACCATGTCTGTTGAATTTTTTCCTCAATTGTATTATATGGCACCCACTGCTCTGCTTAGTATATGTTGATGCTAATGTTTTACTCTTCATTTCCTGCCTAGGATAGATTTAGCATTGCAGAGCAAATTATAGCAGTATTAAATTGCAGGGGTTGCCAATCAGTATGATATTAACTGCCAGTTGCCATCTTAAACTACATTATTTTTTTTCCATTGAATGAATGCCTTTTTCCTAATTGAAAATGATTTCACAAAGGTGGGGTCTGGTAGACAGCACGTTACAGAGTTGAAACTATTAGCTGAAGCTATTAACCTTTATTTCCAAATTATTCAAACCTTAGCATTTTATGGCCATTTCAGCTGGAAACAGATAAAAAATTGGAAGCACACCATTCAGTTGTAGTGTGTGATAAATGTATTAGATTACTCTTTTTTTGTCAAAACTCATTTATATTTACTAAAATTACTACAGAAGATAATTTAGATTAAACTTCTAAGACAATATAGACACATATCAACCTTTGTGAAAGTGGTATCACTTTTCGCATGGAGCTCCATGTCAGTTTCAGGCATAAAAATTGTATTAGCTGCCTTCTCCTCTTCCTCTGTCTGTGAGGGTTATAGGATCTGTAGCAAAAAAAAGTAAGTTTTCTGTACTTTGGTTAAAAGTAACATATACTAGGTCTAATACTACTGCAATTTTTATTTATAAAAGGAAATATTATTTCTTAATTTTTTTGCCAGGTTAAGAAACTGAAAAATGAAAAGGTCCTTGAACTGGGTATCATTCTGGTTCTGGGAACAACAATTAGCCAATTCGCAGAAATTGAAACATCAGCAGTGCTTGTTGTTGTTTAGTCATTAAGTCGTGTCTGACTCTTCGTGACCCCATGGACCAGAGCACGCCAGGCCCTCCTGTCTTCCACTGCCTCCCGGAGTTGGGTCAAATTCATGTTGGTAGCTTCGATGACACTGTCCAACCATCTCATCCTCTGTCGTCCCCTTTTCCTCTTGCCTTCACACTTTTCCAACATCAGGGTCTTTTCCAGGGAGTCTTCTCTTCTCATGAGATGGCCAAAGTATTGGAGCCTCAGCTTCAGGATCTGTCCTTCCAGTGAGCACTCAGGGTTGATTTCCTTCAAAATGGATAGGTTTGTTCTCTTTGCAGTCCAGGGGACTCTCAAGAGTCTCCTCCAGCACCACAATTCAAAAGCATCAATTCTTCGGTGGTCAGCCTTCTTTATGGCCCAGCTCTCACTTCCATACATCGCTACTGGAAAAACCATAGCTTTGACTATGCGGACCTTTGTCGGCAAGGTGATGTCTCTGCTTTTTAAGATGCTGTCTAGGTTTGTCATCGCTTTCCTCCCAAGAAGCAGGCGTCTCTTAATTTCATGGCTGCTGTCCCCATCTGCAGTGATCATGGAGCCCAAGAAAGTAAACTCTGTCACTGCCTCCATATCTTCCCCTTCTATTTGCCAGGAGGTGATGGGACCAGTGGCCATGATCTTAGTTTTTTTTATGTTGAGCTTCAGACCATTCTTTTGTTGACTATGAGGGCTACTCCATTTCTTCTACGGGATTCTTGCCCACAATAGTAGATATGATAATCGTCTGAATTGAATTCGCCCATTCCCGTCCATTTTAGGTCACTGACGCCCAGGATGTCAATGTTTATTCTTGCCATCTCTTGTTTGACCACATCCAGCTTACCAAGGTTCATAGATCTTACATTCCAGGTTCCTATGCAGTATTTTTCTTTGCAGCATCGGACTGTCCTTTCACTTCCAGGCACGTCCGCAGCTGAGCGTCCTTTCGGCTTTGGCCCAACCACTTCATTATCTCTGGAGCTACTTGTACTTGTCCTCCGCTCTTCCTCAGTAGCATGTTGGACGCCTTCCGACCTGAGGGGCTCATCTTTCAGCGTCATATCTTTTAGCAGTGCTACATGTTCCTATCAATAAAAAATCTAGCAGAAATGCACAATAGCTAGAATCCTGCTGTGCTGTTATGCAAAAGATGTAACATTTAGAGGTGTAAGTTAAGGTAGAATTTAAGACATCTCCACAGACATATTATCTGTTGCATGCCAAGTTACATGACTCAGTATGCAACAGGTAAACACATATAGAGATTTCTTAACTTCAGGCAATTTGCCACAAAAAGTTATACCTTTCGTGTAACTACCCAAAAGGATTTTTGTTATTATGACAGCACATCACCAGCTGTTGGACTGGTCACCTGCCAAATTATTACAGTAATGGAGAGATTATTCTATGTTTCCCAGAACCAGGACAGTGAGCTGATCCACTCTAAAGATTCTAATTAGGGTCACAATTCAATTCTTCAAAAAACTTCCAATTTAATGAATGTGGGATAATGTGCTTCTCTACCCACAATTCAAAACATCAGGAGTTGGCCCAGTGTTGTTTATTTATTTATTTATTTATTTGGCTTCTATACTGCCCATCTGGCTGCCAAGGCCACTCTGGGTGGTTTACATACTAAACAAACAAGACAACAAGAACAGTTCAAAGCATTAAACATAATAGTTCTAAAATCAAAATTAAACACAAACACACTGACAAAATTTAAATAATAATAATATAAATAATATCAAAGCAAGGCAGCAGGACTGATAATATAAGTGTAAAGACCATCCACTGTATTAAGATGTCATGAGGTCTGGGAAGGCCTGTTGAACAAAACATGTTTTTAACAATCACTTGAAAATTCCCAGTGAAGGGGCCATATGGATTTTGGGCAGGAGGTTATTCCAGAGTAGAGGACTGACCACCAAGAAGGCCTAGTATCTAGTCCCCTCTTTCCTAGTCTCTCTTGGGGTCAGTACTGTACAATATTGCTGTACAATATTGTGTCCATGTTGCCAGCAGAAAAAAGGATGCCAATTTTTACATAGCAAAGGGCAGCCTGAATGTTGGCAAGACAAAAGGCAGCAAATGATCTACAGCAGTGGTCCCCAACCTTGGGTCTCCAGATGTTCTTGGACTACAACTCCCAGAAGCCTTCACCACCACCTCTGCTGGCCAGGATTTCTGGGAGTTGAAGTTCAAGAACATCTGAGGCCCAAGGTTGGGGACCACTGATCTACAGGATACCCTCTTGTGCTCAGTATCATTAACAAAGAGACACCAAGCAGGGGAAATTCCATTTTTTATCAGTTAACCACTTCTTACCCAAAAGCAAAGTGTTCCCATGCTGCATGCTTCATAATACAGATGCAGATTCCAGCCCCATTTAGCACACCTTACTCAACCCATGGATGATGTCAAATGAAATGAAATAAGTATGAAATTACATAACATGAAATGACATTTATTTTTTGCTTCATTTCATATTCCACTTTTCCTCAAAGTTGCTGAAGGCAGCACCCATAATCCTCACATCAACCTTGTGAGGATAGCTCCCATTTACAATTTTTGGGGCAAAGTCATCTAGTAGTCCAAAGAGGACTGAGAAGATAAATGTTAATCCCAAGACCAGTCAGTGAATCAGCAACAGAGGTGTGATGGCACTTCTGTTGAAAAGAGAGTTTCTTTCTCTCTTGCCTCATGTTGCATGCACTACAGATACACACCCCATCCCTCACCCTAGGCACACTTCTGCCCCCATACTACCCTATGGGACATGGCTCCAAGCATGAGGGTAGTTTGGTTGAAAGACTCCTCAATATCACTAGCAGTTAGGGTAGGCAGCTTGCCACTGTTTTCCCTATATGTCTCTGACACCCCAATGATCAAGTGAAGGGTTTGGGTTTTATTTTCAATACATGCAAATTAGAGAGTGGTTGGGGCAATGCAAATACAGTATCAAGCTATTGTGTTGTGGTTTCTTTCTTTAGAGGATATGCATAGATCTCCATTGTCCTGGGCAGGAATGCCAAACCACCACACCTGGCCTTGGCTGCCCTGTTTTTCCAGCTGTCCTCCCCAACTACCCATGCTGCAAGGGACTGAGGAAATTTTCCTACTATATTGGTACAATGGTATCAAATAAAATGAAATAAAGTAAAATGAAATGGCATTTCATTTTGGGTTCAATTTATATTTCATTTTTCCTCCAAGTCACTGAAGGCAGCACCCACAGTTCTCACAACAACTTTGTGAGGTAATGAAATCTCTAATTAACAACTTTAATGGTGAACTCATCTGGTAGACACAGAAACTCCTTGTAAGCATGAATCAAAAACAGCCTGTTTGGCTGGGAAGGGGTTAAAAATGCTCATCCTGAGGGTCAGCAAATTGGGTCCTGATTAACATGTTCAATTGTTCAATTTGCCTCAGAGGTGAAGATGATTTGAGTTCTTTTTAATGATAAAGGCAGGACAAAAATATTTTAAATAAATTAAATAAATAAATTTCCTTAGTTCCAAGATAGAAGGGGCAGTGCAAAAGAACATGAGATACTGCTTATATTCCATCAGAATTACAAGGGTATTTGCATTGGGAGTACGGAATCTTTTTAAACTTCCCCTCTTGTACTGCTGATGGCAAAGCGTTTAGTTGGGCAAGGGCAAAAGCTCTACGCTGATTTTATATTAAAAGTAAATAGAAATAATTAGCTTAATTGGCTTAAAAGGTAATAATGCAGAATCAATTAATTTATTGTTGGAGGTTGCACCTAAATCATGCTTCTCTCAAACTCCATAATATGTTGTCTGAGGACTCGATTAGCTGCAGTGTGTCCCACATGAATAAGGCATTCCTCAGAGAAGCTGTATCTTTTAAGCTTGATAGGTAGAGCTTTCTTCCAAACTGACTGATAGCTGATAGCTAGCCAAACCCTAGTTTAAACTTTCAGGTATTGTACCTCCATTCACAAAGCTGCATTAGGAACCCAGCAGGGTAACTGAAGAATAGCTCTCAAAAATCTTGATTGTACTACTTCCAAGGAGGTGAAAGAGGAGTAAGGACCCAGTTGTGCACCATAAAGGAGTTAAGAGATTTGGCCTGAAACAGTCTTAAAGCAGCAGGAATATTATGCCCCTGCCCCCGATAATTGTTCCCTTATATAGTTTCTGTAGATTTTAAGTACCTAGATTTAATCTGACTTCAACATTTGGCAACCTGGAATTCTTAACTTATTGGCAACTGCCAAGTTCCCTAAGCACAGTTATTAAAGCAATCCTTTGTGTCAAGATAGCAATCCCTGCATAAATCATAATTAAACTCTACTTAATTTTCCCCATCTGAAAGAATTGTAGGGCAGGGAAATCAAAGCATAAACATCCATTCATTATCAATTCCATGTCTTATCATTCTCTGCCTGTGTATTTTGCCAGATTCCTATTACCCTTTACACACATTTTTTGTTGACTCAAGCTCAGCAGCAGATTGATGATTAACCTATTGATGTTATAGATTCAGCTGCACATTCACCCCTGAGTAGTACATTTCCTGTTCCATCATGTCTTCTAGGGCTTCTGTATTTATCAGTTTCTAATTCAGAGAAGCATAACCAGACTGTATAAACAGACACCGGGCTTCTCATTGTAGGTAAGGACATTTTAATATATATAAATAGGCACACCAGTTGGTCTGGGAGACAGTCCCAAACACAACTAATTTACTGTTACACTGCCAAAACCTAATCTGAAGACCTGCCAGTGATACTCTTTGCCAAAAATAAATAGTTCATAAGCACCAATAAAGGGAGAATTTATCAAGAAACAAATATTCAATATTAAATTAAACATCCAGCTCTGAAATTTCTCTGGAGACTCTCATTAAATATTATTTGATATGTCTGTGGTCAAGAGTGTTACAGCTGCTACCAGCAACTGCATCCCTGGGTAGCTGCTATGTCCTTAGTTATTTGAGAGGGCCCATTACTCATGCTTGCCCTAGGACTCTTGATTTTTCTTGGCCAGACTCTCCAGGTAATGCCAAGTGGTTGAAACTAGCCATTCTTTTAATTTCCAATCACATTCCTGATCTATCGCTATGAAAAATGCTTATGTGTCATCAAGTTGCCTCTGCTTATGGAGATCCTATGAATGTGTGACCTCCAACATGTCCTATCATTTACAATTCTGCTCAGCTCTTGCAAACGCAAGCCTCTTGTTTCTTTAATGGAATCAATCTACTTCATATTATTTAGTCTTCCTCTTTTTCTGCTGCCTTCAACATTTCCTAGCATTTTTTTTCCTGCATACAAAGTTAAGGGGGAGATAGCCCTGTGCTAAACCTTGAAGCTTTCTGAACTAGGCCTTTTCTCTAGGTGTCTGTAGGTGTGGGTCTGCCAGGTGGAACTCCTAGAATGGAGAATTATGGGATTTGTAGTTTCAAAAATCCAATTTATTTAAATCACAGCAGATAATCAGGGAATAAGATCCACAAAATGAAGGCACAATACAAAACAAATCAAAGGGAAATCAATGAATTTCTGATACACTACAATGCAATGGTGAAATGAAAAGTGGAAAGCAGAACAACCCGTATTAAAGTATCAGATGAAATTATAGTTATGCACAATCAGTCACAGTTAGTCCTTTATCAAACACTATATTTGTCCCTAATTTTCCACCAGCCCTTTAGTTGAAGCTTGCTATGTTCCAACTGTTTAGCAGTCTTTGGCCTAAAGCTTGAGAAAGAAAGATATATAGAATCATAAAATAATGAAGTTGGGAGGGGCCTATAAGGTCATCATGTCCAAACTCCTGCTCAATGCAGGAATACAAATCAAAGGATATCTGCCAGGTGGTTGTCTAAATTTCTCTTGAATGCCTCCAGTGTTGGAGCACTCACCACCCTTGGGGTAACTGATTCCACTGCTGTACTGCTCTAACAGTTAGGAAGTTTTTCCTTGTATTCAACTGAAATCTTGCTTCCTGTAACTTGAGCTCATTGTTGTGCACTCTGGGATGATTGAGAAGAGATCCTGCCCCTCCTCTGTATGATAGCCTTTCAAGTATTTGAAAAGTGTTATTGTATCTCCCCTCAATCTTCTCTTCTTAAGGCTAAACATGCCCAGTTCTTTCAGTCTTTCCTCACAGGGCTTGGTTTCCAGCCCCCTGATCATCCTTGTTGCCCTCCTCTGAACTTGTTCCAATTTGGCATCCTTCTTGAAGTGTGGTGTCCAGAACTAGACACAGAACCCAAGATGAGGCCTAAACAGTGCCTAATAGAGGGAAACTAGTACCTCACAGGATTTGGAGACTATACTCATGTTAATGCATCCTAAAATAATATTTGCCTTTTTTTTGTAGCCACATCACACCATTGGCTTATATTCAGCTTGTGTTCTATGTCGATTCTAAGGTCCTTCTCACTCGTAGCATTGCTGAGCCAGGTACTTCCCATCTCGTCACTGTGTGTTTAGTTTCTTTTTCCTAGGTGCAGTACTTTGCACTTATCCCTGATGAATTTCATTCTGTTGTTTTCAACGCAGCGCTCAAGCCTATCCAAATTATTTTGAACTTTGTTTCTGCCTTCCAGGGTATTAGTTTTTCCACCCAATTTTGTGTCATCTGCAAATTTGATTAGCACTCCCTGCACCCCCTGATCCAGGTCATTAATAACAATGTTGAAGAGCACAGGGCCCTGGATTGAGCCCTGTGGTACCCCCACTTGTTACTTCCACCCAGTTTGAAAAGCAGCCACTAATCATCACCCTCTAAGTATGATTCTGTAACCAATGATTGCTCCGCCATGGTGCTGAGTCACCATGGCGGGGAGACTTTGCTTTCCCACCTGGAGAGCGGCGTCGCAGTTGTATTACGCTGCTTTCCAAGGGGAGGAGGGATGGAGCCTTTAAGAAGGCTTTGGTCCCTCTGGCTCAGCCTCTTTGTCATTTTGCAAGCAAACCCTCCCACCCACCCTAAAGTTAGAATGAGATTAGCTGGTTGCCTATTGGAGCCGGATGGGAATTTTTGGCCTGCATCCTAGATTGGCCTTTGGATATGGGTGCGTTTTCGCCCATCCCATTCTTACCTGATGGGTGAGGTAACAAAATTTTAATTGTTATAGTTAAAGTCATTCTGGTCACAGCTGCGGGTAGTGCGAAGACAAGAGTTGGGGTGAGTTCTCAGTGAACATGTGGTGTGAGAATTATGCCATCTCTCTGTCAGGTGGAGCCAGTCGGGCATTGGATGAGACGTGGATTTCCATAAGGGGACCTCCCGGCCAGCAGCCCACTTAGGGTCACGAGACTCGGTGGGCTGAGAAGGTGGGGGTACCCTTAGCACAAAGCAACTTAATGTGTGCTGTACAATGGACAGCACGATTCAGAAATAGGAGCTCCCCCTGCTCTATGAATGGCCCGGACATATAGGCTACTCTGGATTGAGAAGTATATCGCACTACGGTCAGGCCCCCTTGCAGTTGGGGGACTAGTTTAAATAGTTAATAAAGTTGTGGCCCAAGTTTTAACCCAACAACCTGTGTCTTGCCTCTTTATTTCCGGGCTGTATGTATCCACGCAACAGTTGTTCTACCCAGCCCACACCTAGTTGGCTTGCTAATCAGAATATCATGGGGCACTTTGTCAAAAGCCTTGCTGAAGTCAAGATATACTATATCCACAGCATTCCCTCTGTCTATCAGGAAGGTTATCCGATCAAACAATGAAATCAGATTAGTCTGGCAGGATTTGTTCTTGGCAAATCCATGTTGGCTTCTAGTTATTTTTGCATTGTTTTCTAGGTGCTTGCATAGTGACTGTTTTAGAGTCTGTTCCAGAATTTTCCTTGGGATTGATGTCAGGTTGATTGGTCTGTAGTTCCCAGTTTCCTCTTTTTGAAGATGGGGACAATATTAGCTCTCCTCCAGTCATTTGGCACCTCACCCATTTCCCATGATTTCAAGAAAATAATGGACTGTGGTTCTGAGAGTTCTTTGGTCAGTTCCTTCAATATTCTTGAATGCAGTTCATCTGGCCCTGAGGATTTGAACTCGTTCAAGGTAGTGAGGTATTCCTTGACTATTTGTTTATCAGTCTCCAGCTGAAGTCCTGTCCTGTCCACTTGCACTTTACATTTGTCTGGAAGGTCATAGTCTGTCCTTTGGGATAATAGGAACTGAGCATTTCTGCCTTTCCTTTTGCTATGCACATAATGCTTTTTTGTTGCTGTTCATATTTATAGCTAGCCACAGTTCATTCTCAGCTTTTGCCCTTCTAATGCCATCCCTCCAGTTCCTTGCTACTTATTTGTACTCTTCCTTTGTGGCATGACCTCCTTTCCACTTCCTATCCATGTCCTTTTTAGTTTTCAGGTCCTGTCCAAATTTTTTTTTTTGAAGCCACGGTGGCCTTTTTTGCTGTCTCCCACCTTTCGTTGGAATTGTTTTTAGATGTGCCTTTGGACCTTCCTTTCTTAGGAATAACTACCTGTATGGAACAGGTTCCTGAAAACTCAGGGGAATATGTCGGAGAATGGATCCAGAAAGATCCAGATGAGAAAATCTCTCAGAATCAGGAAAATTAAGGACTAAAAGCCCCAGAGCAGTCAAAAGTAAAAATTACATGAGAAAAAGTGAACTGAAAAGCATCTGCATGTGAACATGAATGTGAATGTAAATGAATGGGACTCTGAGTCTTTCTAAGCAACAGTTGCTTTTTGTTCCACTGACACTCCTAATTATCATGCATTCTGGCTGGCTTCCTTTCTTTCACCCCTAAAATTCAGTTCTGTGTCGATAGATGGCAAGTTGGGAGAAAAAGTGCATCCCACCACCTTTCTTTATTCCCCGAAAGCAAATCATCCCTTTGTCCTACAGCACTTGATGTGACTGTAGAATCTTATCAGGGTACACTTTGGGCCTGGAGTCATTGAAAATATCCAACCTTGTAACCTGACCATACTGTTCCATTGTCTTTCAACTTGGCCAAAGCCTTGTTGCAGTCCTTTTGGCCATCAGGAAACTGTCAAATATGCTGTTTATGAAACAAACCAATGATTCCCTTGATGCCATTCTACAGGTGGGTCATTCCACAGGTCAGTAGTCCATTCTCTAGGCCATATATCTGTAGGCCAATCCAATCCACATGTCTTTTCACCAGTGTACCTTATACCTAAATGTTGAGTCTGATTAACACACAATGCAGTATTGGTGGACATCTTGTGCTCTAGACTGGGCATCACACAGAGGCTCCTCATCTATTCCAGTAAACTGGATTTTGATTCCCGAGGGTTGTTTCTGGGGCTCATGTGGGAAGTAGTAAATTTAAAAGGGCAAGTGTGCGAGGAGGGATTATAAAGGAAGGAGAGAGCGAATGCATGACAACAATTTTGGCAGTGTGGATGAAAAAAATGTGTGTGTTTCCAAAAAAACAAAACAAACAACAACAACAAAACATGTAGTTGATTGCTTCTATCCAAAGTTCAAACTGGGATGTGGGAGGGGAAAGAGTAAAATTGTGGATGCATTTTTTTTTTCCTGCATGTTTCCTGGCATGCGTTAAACCCAGAATAGCAATTTAGCATCAGCCTCACTGTTAAAAATCCGCTCCCTTCAACTGAAACTTAATTGAAATGGATTGTTGGGTGCACTAATAGTTAACCAAAGACTTGACCCATTTCTTTCCCATCTCTGCTTTAACCTTTATTACCAATAGAGTGGCACCAATATTGATAATCCAACATTACTAAAGCAGTAATCCCCCAAATATTTAGGTGAGTGCAATCCCATTGGATAGCTCAGTGCAATTTCTTCTTGAGTAAATATGCATCAGAGAGTTCTGCTTACCTGGAGCATCTGAAGACAGGAATACTATCTTACTGTAAACTGCCCTATTGCTCTCAAATTTACTGTCCTTCCCTCCCCATGTCTATATGCATTTGAATGGATCTTTCCCACCCTTGAGCAACACAGATTATGTTGTCTGTCATTCAAATCATTCTGGTTGCTGCCCTGGAGATCATGTGAGTAGGTGTTTGACCGACTGTATAATTCCACACCATTATTTGTAGACCTATTAAATAGCTTGAAAAGGGGAGAAGGAGCTGATAATTGGTCTCTTTCCACTGCAAACTGTTGAAATTAATTTGGCTGCAGGCTGAAAGCAAAAAGCAAACTGATACATTAAAGAGGCTGGATCTATACTGCATTGTGTTAATATGCTCTAAGGGAGACAGTCCTTCTTGCTTTTCAGTTTAGGGCTGCCAGGCCTGTTTCCTCTATTGTCTCCTCAGTCATAAATCATGCATTACTCCTAAGAATTTTCACTGATACAGCTGCTTCAATGAAATGAGAACACAGGCTAATAAAATCACTAAAAATTGATATTTTTAAAAAATCTAGACCTGATTACTTTCCAGTTAGTGTTCAACTCAAAGCTGCTTGGGTTTGATCCACTGTGTTATTATGGTTGACACTTACAGTAAGGCCCAGCCCAGCGCTAAGCCACATGACTGAGAGGGAAACTGCACTCAATTCAATGAGGTTTTCTCACCATCATTTTCCATAGGATTCCAGACTTCATTGACTTGTTGCATTTTACATTTGAAATGAATTCAGTTCTTCATACATATAGAGGACATTCAGAACATGAATATCAGCACCCTGCATCCTACCACAATAGATTTCCCTGAGATACATTTTATGACTCAGAAAAGGTTTCAAATACATCCTAACAGCTTTTGACACATTTTCCACCTGAGGTACAGAATACATGAATATTCTGTACATTTTGACTTAGAAGTCCATGTTCAAAGTGCATATTCATTGAGCTTTGGATCAATCATTCCACACATATGTGCTTTAAAAAAAAATGATTTCCACTTAAATGCTATGGTTTTGTTTTTGGTTTGTTTTTGTGTGTTTTTAAAGGGAGAGTGGCTATGCCAGCAGTGATGCTGAATCCTTTTAGTGTAAATTCACTCTTAAGATAAAGTCTACAATGTATACTACACAAATCCTAGAATTACTACCACATTTATTGTAAGAGGGCCAAAGAGCTTCTAAAATCTGGAATTAGCACAATGTGTTTTCCATTACAATGACAAGTACATGGTGGAACACAAATCCCACTTGAGAGGCTAAGCTGTTGGAAAGGCTTTAGTGTCAGGCACTCATTTCAAGAAGGTTGGATTAAGCAATGAGGAAAGATGCATTATAACTAGTACATTAAAGCACACCTGCCTGTCAAGACTTTCACCTGTACTGAGAATCCTCTCAGATAACACACAAAAACATTTCATAGTGTAAGGGGGGGAAAATCACTGGTTATATTGCTAACAGTTGTTTTATTGATAACCATTAATATGCTCCCAAAATAATTAGATAGGTAAAGGTAAAGGTAAAGGTTCCCCTTGACAATTTGTCCAGTCGTGTCCGACTCTAGGCGGCGGTGCTCATCTCCGTTTCCAACCCATAGAGCTAGCGTTTGTCCGCAGACAATCCTCCGTGGTCACGTGGCCAGCGTGGTCACGTGGCCAGACACGGAACGCCGTTTACCTTCCCACCAAGGTGGTACCTATTTATCTACTCGCATTTTTGCATTTTGCATGCTTTCGAACCGCTAGGTTGGCGGGAGCTGGGACAAGCGACGGGGGCTCACTCCGTCGCGTGGATTCGATCTTACGACTGCAGGTCTTCTGACCTTGCAGCACAGAGGCTTCAGCGGTTTAACCCGCAGCACAACCACATCCTAATTAGATAGGTAGATATAAAGAGATATGTAAAGACAGCTTTTCTAAATATTCTTATAAGAATACACATAGAAAAACCCTTTTCTTTTAATGTTCTTTATTCAGAAAATAAATAGTGCAGTTTCTGTTTCCCAATTAAACAAGCTTTGATAATTGAGTAAAAATTATACCCATCCAATTGCTTCCCAATATAAAAGGACTGCATGAGGTTGATGCTATTAGCCAAATTTTTCAAAATTGAAGTAATAAATTCATCAAATTCTCCTCTACTGATTTATTTTTCTATTATTTAGCAGGGCAGGTATTTGACACAATTCATAAATCTCAGATTAAGCAAAGCCATAGAGGTTTATCAGCACTAATTTGTACAAAATGTACAACAAGACAAAACAAAAAATATTGAAGCACCTTTGAGACTAAGAGATTTCTTTAAATATGAGCAATTTGAGGGTTATAATCTACTTTGTTGATGCATGGACTACAACTGTTAGAATACTAGTTTACATCCACAGTGTACATGGTAATGCAGGTGACGAGAGAGTGAAATGGGATACTTACATAGTTCATGAACTTTCAAAGTGGCAGTAGCATTATGAACACAAGCAATGAACATCCAAGATGTTGATATCTCTCAGTACTCAGTATTTAACCTGTTCTCTCTGAAGTACTGAACAACTGGTTAGATCAAGGCCAACTTATTATTATAAAGAAAAGTGTGCTGCTTATATACCACCCCATGATGCTTAAAGCACTCTCTGGGCAGTTTACAATTGAATTATGTAGGCTACACATTATATACAGTATAAAACAAAAACAAAATGATTTTTTAAGTCTCTAGATCAGGAGTGGTCTACTTCTAGATGTCCAGGAGTTATACTTACCCACAGCATTGGGTGCTTCAACATGTGAGGAAACTGAGCTTTTGGGGAACATAAAATATGAAATTCAGTTTCTGGATTCTTCAATGTGTTGGTGGAGAAATGGGAACCTGACTTTCCAGGGAAGAAATCAAGTTGTAAGCAGACAAATTCATACCCTCACTTTATCTCCTGTTCCTGGATACTGCAAAGAAAGGACACTTGCCACATGTTGCTGTGGCTGTTCAAAGACAGGACACTGATAAAGAACTGTAGTTTCCAAGTTGATCTTTTGTGTATCAAAGCAGTCTCGAAAGGGTATCTAATGCCTGTCTGGGAACTTTTGACCTGAGAGGAACCAGCCTGTTTCCTTATTCAAGAGTTACGCAGATTTCAGAGCTGGGAGCTGGAGTGAGGCAGGAGGATGCTTTTTGTTTGTAGAATGGCTGAAGGAGATTAAAAACTATTAAGAGGTTTGTAGGCACCAAGTGTTAAAATGACCCCTTCACCTGCATAAAAAGGACTTAAGAAAACTTGTGTTTGTTTTTTCTTTGTTTGTTTGTTCATTCGTTTGTTTTGGAGGAAGAGGTCAGTATTTCCAGGAGGGAAATATTGTGTTTATATGCCATTCATGAAGCTGTGCCAGGTCTAGCCATAAAGAATTCCAGAAAGAATAATCATCTCTTAGATCCTTCAGAAATCAGTTAGCTTGTAGTTAACTCTCTGCTCTCTTTTACACACTTCTCCTTCCATCTTTTCTACATTCTCTAACTCCTCCCTTCTTCTTGGCACTTCATGGCTGTTAACCAATTAGCCTCAAGGGGCTGTAACACCTTCCTCCACTCTCAATTCCCATGAAGATCCAGGTGTTTTATCTCTTCTCCAATTAGCTCAGAATGTTGAGTCTTTCACGGGGCAATTGGTCCAACCTTCAGCTTTATAACGAACCACGCTGTACCGGTCTTCAGAAAAACACTCTCATAGCACTTAGAAAAACACATTCCAATGTCTCTCAAATCATCTTCACACAGAACCTGTCTGACTCCATCTTACATTTCTCTGACTACATATCCGACACTGCTTCAACTCCATCACACGCCGCCCCTTAAATTTAAAAAATACAGGGTTACATATGAGCCTGCATTTTTGACTAAACAAAAGCTAGGTTACATATTTTGGCCTAGTAATTTCACTAACTCTATGTTAAAGTTATACAATGAAATAAATGGCAAATTTTAATTATGCATTCTAACTAGCAAGCATGAGGTAGAAAAAGTTCTATCAGCAGCAATTGAATATAGAACTCTGGGGTTAAGCATTTCTAGGAGTCTGGAAAATAGAAAACAGTAATGTTAGTAGTAAAACAGAATCACACTCTGATTATGCTCAGGAACCATTGAATTAGGAATATACTCTGGTTATGCTCAGGAACCAGTAAATCAGAAAAAACGTCTTCAACCATCTGCCACGTCTGAAATTCCACAATGCATCCTGGACAGGCTGTCTGCGACGACATTCAGCTTCCCAAGAATGTGCTGAACCTCAAAATCAAAATCCTGTAAAGTTAAATTCCAATGCAACAACTTTTGGTTATGAGATTTCATCTTTTGCAACCAGACTAATGCACAATGGTCAGTCTGCAGGATAAACCTGCATCCCCATAAATATGGTCTCAAAAGCTGAAGAGCCCATATAACAGAATAGGCCGCTTTTTCAGGGACAGAATAACTTCTTTCACTGAAAAGTAACTTTTTACTGAAATAGGAAATAGGATAACAAATCCCATCATCCCCTTTTTGTAACAACACAGCTCCTAATCCCCAATCGGAAGCATCAGCTTGCAAGATAAAAGGCTTGTCAAAATCAGGTGATTTCAAAATAGGAGCAGAAACAATTTTAGCTTTCAAAGCATCAAAGGCTCTCTGACACTCTTGTGTCCAGCTCAACTTGACAGGCATTATTTTCTCAGTAAACTCTGTCAAAGCTGCAGCTATATCACTGAAATTAGGAATGAATTTTCTGTAGTAACTAACCAGGCCTAAAAAGGATTGAACCTGTTTCTTTGAAGTAGGAACAGGTTCAATCCTTTTTAGTAATAAACAGTAATAAACTCCAGGTCTTGTCTTGACCAGCTGCTGGGATTCCTGCGTGTTTGTGTGGGTGTGGTGGCAGCTACCTTCACCAGACTGGTGTGCTGGTTCTGAGATTCAAAACTCACAGAGTTTTATTCTGGATTCCTTGTAGCACTGCCAGGTCCTGGAAGTATGTTGGGCAGAATTCAGTGCCAGGCAAGTGCTATAGTCGTCATCGCAGCTGACTGTTCTTGGGCCTATTCACCCCAACACACAGAGGGAGAGAGCAAAACAATGCTGTGTTTCAACATAAAATGTCAAATACAAAAAAACCTAACTTTTAAAAACTTGAAAAACTCTGTCCTATCCTCTAATGCCATAGAGAACAATTTCCCAATTGTTGGCTGTTCTACAGCTGTTCTAATTTACTCCCAGGTATTTTGGATTTTTGTTGTTGTTGTAAAAAAACCTCCCCCTCAAATAAAACAACTGAAGGAGGAGCAAAACACAACAAAAAATTTCCCCTGTGCCCCAGCAAATAGTTTTTACATTAAAAATGGGGGGGGCAGAGGGGACAGGGATCCTAGGAGGTACTCATGAGCCCTTGGGAAAACTACATGCAATACAAGGGCCACACTTTCGCCATGTAGAGATTGTCATGCCTGTTCTTCAACAGAGACTAGTGTTGTTGTTGGAGGAGGGCATAGATCACATTAGATGCTGTCCAAATGTAGGTGACATTAATAAGAGAAGTAATAGTGCTGTCATGGTAGATGCAGAGGCACAGCTGGCAACCAGGTTTGAGGCATCACTGCCCTACATCTACTCTGGCAGGATTACTATAACTCCCAATAACGCCAACAAAAACATCAGGGGCTCATTTACTTGCTCAGTTTCCAATGTGATATGTGCCAACAGTGCCCGTTGGCATTCCACATTTTGTAGCATATACAAGTCAGAGCTCAATGCTTGACCAGCCCCAGGAACCTGTGGGTATTCAAATGTTGAAATTTAGCTCTCATCAGCTGCAACCAGCCTGAGAACTGGTGAAGCATGATGGGAACTACAGTACAACAACAACTGAAGGACCACAAATTCCTCACTCCTACCTAGGCTATGGTCTAAGATCAACCAGGAGTCATACAATGGAACTGGGTATTATAACTTGGGAATGTGCTGATCTGCCCAGAACCTCATTAATCAGGTTCATGGATGTAGCCCACAAAATAAGGTATTTTTGTAAAAAGACAGCAGCTTTGCAATACCGTAAAATGGTGTTAGTAAGGAAGGTAGTAAAGAACAAAATACAAAGAATGCTCACGTGCACCTTTAGCAAGATGATGGATAGTCTCCAAAGTCCAGGTGACTTTGTTATTCCATGGGATGACAAAATTCTCCAACATGGCACACACTCCTTGCCATGGGCTGAAGACAAAAGCAGATCTTTCTACCAAACATTTTAAATAGCAAGTATCTTACTAATTTGGTTAATAGGGAGGGGAAGCACACTGTTTCCTGAAGAAGCTACTGCCATTCTTCCAGTGCCTGGGCAAAAGATACCACAATATTATAAATCTCTTGGATGAGATTATATAGAAAAGCAAATGCCTGCTTACTTGTGTCCTACCAAAAAGACATCATGTTTATGTCATATTTATGACTGGAACATGGACAGTAGTCACAGTTTACATTATCTTTTTACCAAGGTCTTCTGATATGAATCCTGTTACACTAGAGGTGAGGGACCAAGTCAGAAATTAGGACTGAAGAGCAGGTAAGGACCAAAGCTCTAAACAGGATTTTGGGGGAAGCAGGTGAAGTCCTAATGAATATGAAGAACATGTTGCCAAGTCAAATATCAACTAGAAAAGGAAACCATCTTCTACTTTGTCTGATCTCAGAGGTCCAAGGAGCCTATGAGGGTGAAGCCAGTCCAGGTCCTGAGTACAGACACTACAACTTGTAGTTTAGTGACTTATTTCACAGGACAGTCACACACCGATACCAAAGGCCAGCAGCTTCAGTCCTAGCAGCTCCTGATATGCTCTACTTGTTGGATCATTGCACAGTTCATTAAACACCTCCTCAACATCTGCCACCTGGCTCGGAGGGGAGAAGGGGCTTTATAAGCCAGAGCCTGTGCCAGGGCCCTGCCGGACCAGCATTCCTGCCTTTGGGGGAGTCTTTTTCATCATCTGCCGTCCCTCAGGCACTGGGTGAGAGACAGTGTGGCTGTGCTGCTGTCGGTTGCCAGCCTTCCTGAAGGAGTTTGGCCTGGACTTCCTCGGCCTTGCAGGACTGGGCCTTTGCTGCCTTTGGCTGCCCCACCCCCTTCTCAACATCAGCCACCTGGCTCGGAGGGGAGAAGGGTTTTTTTTTTAAAAAAAAAAAGTTTATTTTTTTAAATTGTGATTATTAATTGCCATCAGGTTACATAGAGACCCACAATGGATCTGAGGGAACAGGAAGGGGGGGATGGCATTGGAGGGGGCAGCCATTGAGATGGTGCTGGGTAGGGGAAGGAATGGCGGTGGGGGTAGAACATACCCACGTAGGAGAAGAGAGGTTAGATATCTTACATCTATCCCCTCTTCTAGTCCTACCCCCAACCAGATGGTATCAGGTGACCATATCAGCAAACCCTCGAGCCACACGGTGCTGTTGATGAACGCCAGGTCAGTACAAAATAAGACTGCCCTCATCCATGATGTAATTCTGGATGAGGGTGCTGACCTGGCGTGCATTACTGAGACCTGGGTGGGAGAAGAGGGTGGTGTTCCCTTCTCCCAGATGTGTCCGCCTGGGTACTTGGTCCAGCACCAATGTCACTCGGAGGGTCGGGGAGGGGGAGTTGCTATAGTCTATAGGAGTTCTATCTCTTTGACCAGGCTTCCTATCCCTTTGAGAGGAGGTCTTGAGGGCCTGTATTGTGTGTTGGGCTTGCGAGACAGATTAGGGATTCTGTTGGTGTACCGCCCACCCTGCTGCATACCAACAGTCTCCCTGCCTGAGCTGATGGAGGCAGTCTCTGACCTGGTGTTGAGGACTCCCAGGCTGTTGGTGCTGGGGGACCTCAACATCCATGCCAGGGCTGCCTTGACTGGGGCGGCTCAGGACTTCATGGCTGCCATGACAACCATGGGGCTGTCTCAATATGTCATCGGCCCGATACATGAGAAGGGCCATACCTTGGACCTGGTTTTCTCAACGGGACTGGAAGATGGTGGTTTGGATGTGGAGGGGCTGGTTGTGACCCCATTGTCATGGTCAGACCACTTCCTGGTCAAGTTTAGTCTATTAGCTTCTTCTCCCCTCTTCAAGGGTAGGGGATCTATTAAGATGATCCGCCCTCGGAGACTAATTGATCCGGATGGTTTCCTGAATGCTCTGGGGGATTATCCGTCTGATATGGTTGGCACTCCTGTCGAAGCTCAGATCACCCTATCGAATAGGGAGATGACCCGGGCAGTTGACACGATTGCGCCTAAGCGCCCTCTCCTTGCACGCAGAGCCCAGACAGCTCCTTGGTATACTTCTGAACTGCGGGCGATGAAGCAAGAGGGGAGACGGCTGGAGCGCAGGTGGAGGAAATCCCGCTGGGAGTCCGATCGAACACGACTTAGAGCCCATTATCGGGCCTATTTCGTGGCAATACGGCTGGCAAAACGGCAATATTTCTCCAGCCATATTGCTTCCTCAGAATGTTGTCCAGCAGAACTGTTTCAGGTGGTCCGGGATCTTCTTCAACCGGGAAATCCGGTGGAGGTCCCGGACTGCTCATCAGCTCGCTGTGATGAGTTTGCCATTCATTTTGAGGGGGAAATCGCTCAGATTCGCAGTGGGTTGGACTCCACCGTTACTGCAGAATCAGAGGATGTGTCCAGTGTGCCGTGCTTAGGTCAAGTATTAATTGATGAGTTTCAATTGTTGAGACCTGAGGATGTGGACAGGGTGCTTGGATCTGTCCGTTCTACCACCACTCTGCTCGACCCTTGCCCATCTTGGCTAATTGGAAGATCTGCCAGAGGGGTTCACACCTGGGTCCAGGAGGCCGTGAATGCCTCTTTGAGAGAGGGAGTGGTCCCTACCACCTTGAAAGAGGCGGTAATTCGGCCACTCCTTAAAAAGCCTAACCTGGACCCAAGGCTGGTGGTTAACTACCGACCAGTGGCGAACCTCCCTTATTTGGGCAAAGTGTTGGAGCGGGTTGTGGCCGGGCAACTCCAGGCGCTGCTGGATGAAACAGATTTTCTGGATCCATTTCAATCGGGTTTCAGGCCGGGTTTTGGTACGGAGACTGCCTTGGTCACCCTGTATGATGACCTTTGCCGAGAGAGAGACAGGGCGAGTGTGACCCTGTTGATACTCCTGGACCTCTCAGCAGCTTTCGACACCATCGACCATGGTGTCCTTCTGGATAGGCTGGCTGGGTTGGGAGTTGGGGGCACCGCTTTACAGTGGTTCCGCTCCTTCCTGGCTGACCGTGTCCAGAGGGTGGTGCTGGGGGACAGTTGCTCTGCCCCATGGCATTTAAGTCATGGAGTTCCTCAGGGCTTGATACTGTACCCCATGCTGTTTAACATCTACATGGAACCGCTGGGAGAGGTCATCAGGAGGTTTGGGCTGAGGAGTCAGCAATATGCTGACGACACTCAGCTCTACCTCTCATTTTCCACCAATCCAGGTGAGGCGGTTTCTGTGCTGAACTTGTGTCTGGACCTGATAATGGACTGGATGAGGGTTAATAAATTGAAACTCAATCCAGACAAGACGGAAGTGCTGTTAGTGGGTGCTTTCATGGACAGGCTGGAGGACCATTTCCCTGCCCTGAATGGGGTTACACTCCCCCTAAGGGACAGGGTCTGCAGCCTGGGGGTGCTCCTGGACCCCAGTCTAACTCTGGAAGCCCAGGTGGACTCGGTGGCCAGGGGCGCCTTCCTTCAGCTGCGGAAATTATACCAGCTACGGCCCTACCTGGACGAGTGGAGTCTCATGACAGTTACACACGCACTGGTCACATCTCATATAGATTACTGCAAGGCGCTCTACGTGGGGCTGCCTTTGAAGACGGTCCGGCGACTGCAACTGGTCCAGAATCGAGCTGCGCAGCTGGTGAGTGGTGGGGCCGCTAGGGGACATATCAAGCTGATTCTGTTTAAATTACATTGGCTACCAGTTGCTGCCCGGGCCCAATTCAAAGTGCTTGTTTTGACCTATAAAGCCCTAAACGGCTTGGGCCCTGGATACCTGAAGGACCGCCTCCTTCCATATGAACCTACCCGGCAGTTAAGATCTAGCCAGGGGGCCCTTTTGAAAGAGCCATCCCTCAAGGAGGTAAGAGGGATGGCTTGTAGACAAAGGGCCTTTTCGGCAGCTGCCCCCAGACTATGGAACGCCATCCCAATTGAGATTCGTCTGGTGCCAACGCTGATGACATTTTGGCGCCAGGTCAAAACCTTCCTGTTCCAGAAGGCTTTTAATTGAAATAATATCAACTGTGGGTCCTGATGGCAATTTTTAGAGTATATATTTTAATTGTATTTTAATTGTTTTATCTTTTTTTATTGTATTTTAATTGTTGTAAGCCGCCCAGAGACCTTTGGGTAGAGTGGGTGGCATATAAGTTAAATAAAATAAATAAATAACATTGTAGTTATGTTGACTATGCAGGCCAAAATCCAGTTTTGTTTGGATTTTATTTTCCCCATGGTAGCACAACTGAAGAAGTGGCAGCAATGAATCAAGGCTAATTAATGAGGTGCTGGTCATGCTGGTACCTGACCAAGACCTCATTAATTAGCCTCAATTAACCTTTGGCACTCATGATTGTTCTCACATACAGACAAAATATATTATTTTGGCTATGTACTTCTATTTACTTGAGTTCATTTCAGTGGAGTCCTCAGACCATTACAAATCATGTAATAACAGAAAACTGCATGGCAATACAGAGTAACAACATGCAAACACCAGAGGCCATGCAGAAGCAAGCATGAGTCGCTGAGATAAGGAACAGCTTTCTCATTTAATTTTCTTCTCTTCTAGCTGCAGGTAAGAAAAATACAGTCTTCATCCAATGTCCGTGCTATCCATACAATAAGAACATTGCAGTTTCATTCACACCCATTTCATCCTAAGTCCCAACATCTGGCCCAGTTCTTTTGCTTTCATTACTCTGTTGTTGTAGAACTCATCCTGTAGATAATAACATGTGTGAGCTCTTCAATCTCTTCCAATTCACAAGGGCAGGTATATTGAAGGCAAGGCCTATTCACAAATCTTTCTTTCAGGATATCAGAAGTAAATCTTCTACAGTGGTGCCTCGACTTACGGAATTAATCCGTATTGGAACGGCGTAGGTCGAAATTTCCGTAAGTCGAAGCACCATTTCCCATAGGAATGCATTGAAAATGGATTAATCTGTTCCGGCCGAAGAAAAAAATACCCCCCCCCCAAAAAATAAAAAATAAAAATAAAACACTGCAAGCCCCTGGGCCTGCAAAAAAACAAAACAAATCTAAAAATAAACCTAACCCTAACCCCACCAGCCCAATCCCACCCTGCAAAAGCCACCCAAAACAGGAAAAAATTAAAAGCAGTACCTTACCTCCACTGCTTCTTCCCGGCCCTGGCTCCACCACCGCCACAACCGCCACTGCCCAGAGGCTTGAGCCTGGCTGGGCGCTTCGGCCGCTCGCCCCCGGCCGCAGCAGAGGCAGTGGAGCGCCGGGAGGCTTGAGCTGGCCGGGTGCTTCGGCCGCTTGCCTCCCGGCTTGCCTCCCGCTTGCTCCGCGCCACCCTCTGTGGGCCCATGGCGGGAAATTCAAATGGCGGAGGGCAGCAAGGAGCGCGCGGGAGGCGAGCCGGGAGGCAAGCGGCCGAAGCACCCGGCCAGCTCAAGCCTCCCGGCGCTCCGCTGCCTCCACCGCGGCCGGGGGCAAGCAGCCGAAGCGCCCAGCCAGCTCAAGCCTCCCGGCATTCCGCTGCCTCCGCCGCGGCCGGGGGCGAGCGGCCAAGCACCCAGCCAGCTCAAGCCTCCCGGCGCTGGGTGACCGCTGCCTCCGCCGCCCCCGCTGCTGCTGCCAGAGCACCCAGGAGGCTCAAGCCTCCCGGCTCTGGGTCACCCCCACCGCATCCCTTTCCCTAACTGCTGGGGCGAAAGAGCTACAAAGAAGCAGCCTCTTCGCCACCAACAGTTAATAAATTTAAATTTCCCGCCCTTTCCCCCTGCCTTTTTCTTTTCGTAAGTGGAAACTCCGGCCGCAAGTTGAACCAAAATTTTGCGGCCGGAGCTTTCCGTAACTCGAAATTTTCGTAAGTAGGGACGTCTGTAAGTCGAGGCACCACTTTATTCTAGACTGATAAGAGATGGGAAGAGAAAGAAGCAGAAGACAGGTTGACATCTACAAATTGGGGAGGAAGGGAAGGGTGGAATGTAGGCTCCTTCCTTTGTTCATGGTTCAATTTGCCTGGTTTGTTTATCTTTGAAGACAAATAGGGAGAGTTATTTTAACAGGATTTCAAATTACCCCATCTGCTAAATGCATGTTCCTGCTAAGAGCATGTGTCTTTTTTCAACATCCCTCTGAAAAAAGGTTTGCCCCTCCTATGCAACAACTGGCTGCCCCCAGGGATTGTCCCAGTTCCTTTTCATGGGCAGTGAAGTTGACAGCTCTTACCGCAGAGTGTTTAACACCAATAAAATAGGGGTGATGTGATGACAAAGTAATTCATTATATTTCCCTGGGGAAAGGAAAATGTCAGATTCTCCCACTTCCCTGGGGTGGCTGGGGGTTGCAAAACGCTGCCTGAGACATACATTAGCATTTCCTTTTATTCCTTTGTTCTTCACTTTATAGATATTGATGGAACGGTAATTAGAAGTCAGGGAGAAAGAGAGCACCGGTTGGATCAAACGATTTTCCTTTGGTTAATGGCTTCATTTGGAATGTCGAGCCCCAGTATGACAGCATGTTTGAACCCCTTTTGAACCTTTACCATAGCAGAAAATTGAAATAACAATGCTCTATAAATAATTTAAACACCACATTAATTTAATTAACCCACTTGAGGCTCTGTGGATGGCGGCTTCGATGTGCTGAAGCAACGGCAAGAGAGAGAGATCTTGCCACAAAGGTAGTATTTCAAGAAGCCCATATTCCTGGTAGGATGTTACAGTCTGTTACCATGATTAAGATACTCCATACACTGCCAAGTGCAGCCTAACTATTCATAAAAAGCAAACTTCAGCTTATATTCATTGTATTCCCCCTGAGAATGGCAAGATTCTAACAAAGGGACTCGGCTTAAGGTTCACTGCTAATGTCTACAGCCTGCTTGCAATGCCAAAAATATTAATAAATTCAGCAGCACATTCATTCAGCCCCTCCAGACAGCTTATTTAAATGTCCCATCCATCCTCTTTTATGAACAGTTCTTCCACTATCGCACCTATTGACTACATTGGGAGAACCACATACATAAGCATGCTAAGTAAATAAGTGCTGCCTAGGGATGTAAAGAATACTTCCTAAACTCTTCATTCTTGTCAATTTAAGGCAATCTCAATTTGGCAAAACACCTCAATGAGGCATTCTCAAGCCCTGTGAGACTCCTGACCTCAAGATTTATTTATTTTTCTCATCAGGGTCTTCATAATTTACACCAGCTATCTCTTTGCAAGATCTGTGTCCCTTTTGTTCAAGAAGCAAAGCACATATAGACACCTGGCAGACACAAAACAATGGGCTGTTTAATTTAAAAGAAATACAAAAAAGCTTTTAACCCTTAGAAGACTACCAAACACAGCAGCATCTGTCATCGCATGGCACAAGTTGCATTATTTGCGCTGGTGCATGCTTTGCATTAAAGCACTGTTTGTATAGATTTTTATTCCTTGTACTGACATGGCACCTTTTTCTTTTGCCCATCCCATATTCTGCAACAACAAACAACAGCTCAATCTTGCAGTATCCTTTCTCATTGGGGGCACAGGTATCTGATTCCCAGAAATGGATATCAGCACCATAAAAACTGACCCTAAATTACAATCCAGAACATACGTGGCAATGCCACATCAGCCTGAGCCTAAAGGATTTTTGGAGAAGTTTAATGTGTGTCAGAAAGATTGGTGAAATGTCTCCTGGAAGACCTAATTAAACATCTCCAGAGGGTCCCCAGATTTTGTCAAAAGCAACATTTGCATAGGGATGGGAGGACTCCATCATTTCTTTCCTTCCAAATTTGAACTGTTTAATTTCAAGATACATGATTTGCACAGTTTTAAAAAAATTTCAGCAACAAATTGAAACATGAGGAGGATGTGCAGTGGTGTAAGGTGCAGTAGCAGATGGCCACTCCATCAGCCAGCAATAGGATTTCAGTCAATATATCCAAATAATGTTGCACGTGAATAGAGTGTCACATTAGCAAGCATTCTTTCAGCAAGAAGTGTGGTTACTGTCCTACCCCTCTCTCATACACACCCTTTGTCTTGTCATGTGACTATTTAGGTAACAATCTCTTTAAATAACCACAGGAATAAACATGATTTTTTTATTCTTCACTTATTTCCTGTCTTCCTCTCTCACTGCTACTAACTTTGAGTTGCCTCATGTGTGTGTATTTGCCCCTTCATGCATCAGGTTATTAACACCTTCCATATAGGTAACCCTCAGGAATTGAGCTCCAAACTGTTCAGCTTGAATTAATTTAACAAAATTTGTTGTTGTTTAGTCGTTTAGTCGTGTCCGACTCTTCGTGACCCCATGGACCAGAGCACGCCAGGCCCTCCTGTCTTCCACTGCCTCCCGGAATTGGGTCAAATTCATGTTGGTAGCTTCGATGACACTGTCCAACCATCTTGTCCCCTGTCGTCCCCTTCTCCTCTTGCCTTCACACTTTCCCAACATCAGGGTCTTTTCCAGGGAGTCTTCTCTTCTCATGAGATGGACAAAGTATTGGAGCCTCAGCTTCCAGGATCTGTCCTTCCAGTGAGCACTCAGGGTTGATTTCCTTCAAAATGGATAGGTTTGTTCTCCTTGCAGTCCAGGGGACTCTCAAGAGTACGGTGTCCAAAAGATGTTATTTATTCCTAGGGCTTAAATTTATTCACCACAATTCTCACTTCTGCAAACTCCCAGGTCTTTCACTAAAAACTGCCCTCTACCTGATCTCTCTACTCCCAAACTGCTAAAAAAAAAACCCAACTAACCAATCTTCCACTTGCCTAGTTTCTTCCAGCCAATTAGAAACATTCCAACCAACATTCCATGCTCCCCACTAACCATCTCCCATCTCATACTTACCAAAACCAATGGATTTTAAAACAGGACACTTACTAAACACTACAGTTAAACATAACAGGCATCACAGTTACCTCTTTCCTTTCATGCAATAAGAGAAATCCATACAGTGAATTTAGTTATGGCAGTTATCAGAACTTTGGTCACACAGTGGAAGATGGCATATTAGAAGTGTGTGAATACCATCTGCTTCAATTAGGTCCAAATTATTTATCTTATAAACCACAATTTGCTTTGAGCTGATTTGCAGCCCAACCACTTCAATTTGTATTCAAATATTCTGAAGTATTTGCGTGTGTCCAAACAGTGGAAGATGAAAATGAGGGAAATAAAGGGGAGCAAACAGGAAGCCAGTGCAAATGTGCCAGAATCGGGGACACAAGGTCATACCTCCACACTCTCGACATAAGTCTAGCTGCCAAATTTTGCACTTGCTGTAGCTTCCCTATCATCTTCAAAGGCAGCACCACATAGAGAGAGTTCCAATACTCAGTCCTAGAGACTACCAACATATGGACCAGTGTGGTCAGGGATTTTCTGTTCAGGGATTTTCTGTCCAGGAAGGGCCGCAATTGTGCAATCTGCCAGAGATGGAAAAAGGCAGACCTGGCCACAGCTGATATTTGCTTTTCCATGGAGACCGCCGGGTCTAGAAGTACCCCTAAGTCACTGACCTGGTCCTTTATGAGGAGTATGACCCCATTCACATCAGGCAAAATAGCTGGGCAGACCCCCCCCCTCCCAATAGCATGATTTCTGTCTTGTCTGGATTCAGTGTCAATCTGTCAGCCCTTTGTCCAGTCCATAATTCATCTGCTTTGCCTCGCATCACTTCAGAAATTGACATATACCCACAATGCATTTCAGAATTCAACAACCAACTAACTTAAAGCCAAAGGATATATTATTGCCATGACATCCATAGAACATACAAAAAGCAGGCCTGACTCTTCACGTTCTTCATACTATTGTCATGACATACCATTTCTTTTCAATCTTTTCTGTTGCTGTTGTTGTTGTTCTTTAAGTGCTTTGTTCTTTGCCTTCCTACTGTTCTTAAACATGTCTGTAGCTGAGGTGTGCTTTAAAATAACTTCTTGTCTCAAGCCAGGGAGGCACACCAACCTGGCATAATGATGACAGAATTGACACTTCAACATGTCATTGTCTAGCACACTGAATTACCAAAAATTAGTTGCTGCCAGCAATGATTTCTGTTTGGAGGATTTTTTTTCTTTCACATAACCTCTTAGAACTCAAGAGATGCTTGACATTCTAACATCCATACCAATCTCTGTGATGTTCTGATTTCTTCATAATCATAGGTGTATTCCCCTTTCTTCTCTTGTTTCCTAACCCACCATTAAGTTTTTAGCCTGGATCTTCCCAAATATGAGTGAAGTATACAATGAAAGAGCAAAGTTAACAGGATTTAAAGGCTATGAAAGTCACCCTTCTTGTTGTTGTAGTTCCTCTTCTCCTGGAGGTGGACATCTTCATGGCTTTGTACATAATGGTTTCACATTATCTTACCACTGCTCAGTTATAGGTGGGAGAAGAGGGTGACCTTTACTAGAGCTTGGTTGAACCTAATGCCTTCTGCTGTCCTGGCATTATTCTGAACATTCCTGCCCTTGTGTGTTGAGACATACTGAAGATCTGGTTCATCCCATTACCCATAGCCCTCTTTATAGCATTTGTAGGACAAAACATCTGGCCAAGATCTTGGAAGAAGGAACACAAAGGAGATTGTAATTTGGTTATTATGTTCACAAAACAGACTTGTTACTGGGAGGGTTGTCCATGTTTTATCTGTAGCAATTTATTTGAGAAGAAAATTTCTAAATGATACTGCTGTTTCCTGCCAGGGAGATGTTGATTTTTAAAGTGATCGCTTGTGTAAATTTTAATAGTATGAGTACTCTGTACAGTCATGTAGCTGTATTTTTATGTTTGAAATGGTCTTAACACAATACACAAATAAAATTGTTACTTACTACAGGCAGCTTCAGTTTGTAATTTTGTTCATGCTTTTAAAAAGTAATTTTCCAAGATCTGCTGGAAGCAAAGGTAAAGATGGTGCCTCTACAATCACCATTCTTTCTACAGAACCTGAACAGAGCAGCAGTTGAATTCAATTCAATTCAATTTATTGTCATTGAACATATATACACCGTATACACATACAACGAAATTCACAAAGAACACTCAGAGACCAGACCAAAACCACACACACACCCTCATAACAATCCCTAAATTCCAGAACCCCGCCTAAGGCTCATAGTATCCACACAACATACAACACAAGAGACCAAGTAATAGTAATAATCTTGTTCAATGCCAATGATTGGGAAGCCTCCTCCATCTCATCTGGCAGGCACAGGCTATCTTGGAACATACAACTCCATACTTCAACAGAGGTTAATAACTGGAAGCTAGAAACCTGCCACCATGGCCCTGTCCATATCATCCATTATCTCCCATCAGACACAGCAAATTCACTCTGTCTAATCTGGCTAGGGATGGACCACGTTATACAGGACATGCTGCCCCCGGGTAATGTATAGGATATATTATGGGCAGGATATATTATGTAGGATATATTAAAGGCTTTAACTTAGTGATCATCCTCATAAAATACAGAACAATTCTACTCAAATACCTATTTAAAACAATCTCAACAAAAGACAATAAAATGTGTTCATTAAAAATACTGTTCAGGGAGGAGAAATTTTCTATGGGTCTTAAGAGAGGTATGCAATCCTCCTTTGATGGGTGGGGAGCCTATAAAATGCAGTATATCTGTTTTAATTTGTTATCTCCAGAGTTATCAATTAAAGCAAGTGACAAAGCAAAAGGACCTGTGGTTGAAGTGCTTCTCCTGGGAGCCAAACTTGCTCCAGTGGTGAACTGACTGTTAAATAAATGATGCACTTAAAAGTTAACCTTTCTTTTAAATTAAAAGAGTAGTTTCTACTTAATGCACCATGATTTATTTATGGCTTCCTGAAGCCCCTAACGTCATTGTAACTCACTAAAGGCTGCTAAGGTAATGCATCTAACAGTGCTGTTGCTTTTATTAGAGACAATGCAAAAAATGTCTAAGGTCAGAAGCATCCTTGGTTTTCAACACTCCAGCAAATGGCCACTTCTACAATGGCCATCAAAATTCTTTCATAGAGTTTTTGTTACAGGAAAAACCTAGATGAATCAATGGGAAATGCCCAAATTTGATAGTATTAATGGCATGTTCAAGAAAGGTTCAATCGTGCCTTGCTTTCCCATTGTGTGACACCTCTTGGACAGGAAGAGATGGTCATCAAAACCCTTCCATTCTGTGGGAGAACCACACTCTCCCTCTCTCTTTTTTTTAAAAAATTTATTTTATTTTCCAACATAAAACTTAAAAACTTATAAATACAACATCATGTATCTTTAAGGTGTAAACATAAAGTATAGGCTTAACCTACAAGCAATCTTATTTATTAGTATAATTTTTCTGGTGAGATCCTATCCATACTATTCATTTTAATTTCTTTATTACGGGACTTTTGCTTTCCACCAGTCATAAAATAAATTCCAGCTTAGGTAAAAAATTGACTTTTCTTGTCCTTTTAATCTCTTTGCTAATCTGTCAATTTCTGCACTTTCTAATATTTTCTTAATAATCATGTCATCCTTTGGTGGGTTTTCCTCCTTCCAGACCTGTGCCCATACTAACCTAGCTGTTGTCAAAACATGTAGTATTAAGTAGTATCTTTGTGTATTTATGTTGTTTGGCAATAATCCCAATAAAAATATTTCTGGTTTAAATTCTTTTTCCTGTTTTCACACTCTCCCTCTCAATGGGAAAATGGAATTAGTCAGCCCTAAAATGCCTTATTCTGAGGGACCCTCAGAGGAAAGTATTGTGGACGGTGTACCATGGCAGACAGCCTGTACCATTATAATTTTTCAAGGTGTTCTTTTATGGCAGCTTCACTACCCACAATGCTTGGTTGCAATGAAGGACCAATCTCTCAGAATGTCCTTCTGTCCCACCAGCATCTCATATACTGGGATGTTATGGGTGGCCATCCTGAGGGAGACCCAGAAATCAACAACACAAAACTGGGCCTTCTCTCTGTTGGCTGCATTGTTATAGAACTCTCTCCTGATAGAAGTGTGACTGACCCTCCCCTCCTTGGCTTCAGAAAACAACTCAAAACATGGCTGTTCACACAGGGCTTTCAGAGCCTTACCCCTGAGTAATTTAGTTTTGATCACCTATATTCCGTTAATTTTGGGAGAACTGTCACTGTTTTGCCGCCATCTATTGCACCTACAAAGGTATAAGAAATGGTGGCAAAACAGTGACAGTTATCCCAAAATTAACAGAACATAGGTGATCAAAACTAAAGTCAGGGGTAAGACTCTGAAAGCCTTATTACACGCACACGTACCCCCCTCTTTTTTGAATTAGGTTTTTTTTTTCCTTAGAGATTTGGTTTTGTGTGATGTTTTATTAGTTTATTACTGTCGTTTTATTATATGTTTACATTATGTTGTTGTAAACCACCCAGAGTAGTAGCCTAGCCACTAGATGGGAGGGGGAGCATAACAATTTTAAAAATAATAAATAATAAATGTTGGACCATTTTTGTGGAGTCAGTTCCCACAGTCTGTCTACCCCAAGTCTGATTCTCATTGGCTGGACAGTCAGGGCAGCAATAGGGGAGTGGCAGTTGGACAGTGGGATGCTTCTCATGACACTTAGGCTGTGAGAGAGAGACACATAACTGCACAAAACATACATGATAATTGTTTCTTGGTACTGTGATCTTCCCCAACTGATATACTGCAGTGATTTCTGGCATGTGAGATTATGATGTGAATCTACATACATAGTCTGTGATTATGATTGTAATTTCCACATGCATATACTTTGTAGCTGAATGTCTGTAGATTTTATTAGCACTCAAAATATTATTTATTTATTTAAAAACACTTCAATATACAGTCTTAAAAGCAAAATATGCTGTTTTCTTGGTATTCAGTTTTCATATTCAGATTTTTGAATTATAATCTCTTACTAAGTTGCCAGTTTGTGTGAAATAGTGTTCAATCCATAAATTATTTCGTTGTTGCTAAGGGTCAAATAACATATTAAGTGAATGTACATTTCCTATAATTACAGTGTGTGCTTTTTTCTCCAGGAGCACCTGCCCTTCAAAGCACAATCAGATTTGCCAATAAAGCTTGTGTTCACTTTTAATTGACTAGTCACAAAATTAAAACAGAAGAGAAAGAGAAATTGCAAAATGCAGAGTCAAGCTTGTACTATGACAATCAAATATCTTTTATCACTGTAAGGAACTCTGCCTCTAATAATGTACTGACTTTATCTGTTTTGAATAATTGGTAATTCCTTTTGGTTAGCAGAGTATCACGTACAAACAACAACTGCACAGAGAAAGCATTAAAGAATAGCTCAAGTCTCGGCTTTCACAGCAACCAGCACTTTATATGTTACAAAGGACTAAACAGTATTTTGTCAAAATATTTTCCCTGGAAAACAGTTGCCTGATTTACACTGTCTTCTCAAACCACAGTGTTAACGGTGGCCACACCAAGAGAAGCCAGAAAGATGACAATGAGAAATCAAGCCTTCTTGGTGGTGGCCTTTACTCTGTGAAATAAACTTCCATCTGAGTTGTGCCAGGCTACATCCCTCCTGCCTCTTAGGAAATTATTAAAGACAGAACTTTATAACCCAGATTTCGAAAACATATCCCCTGCTGTTGTGAACTTTTAATTTTTAAATATATGGTATTTTTTAAAAAGTTGGGTCTGTATTTTTATTGTTTGGGGCTGTATGTGGATGGGGTTTTGGGTTTGCCACCCAGAGTAGTGGGTGTCATTAAATGGGATGGTATAAAAGTTAAATAAATGAACAAATAAATAACTACCACTCTGGAAGTATTTTAAGTAGAAAAATGCATCTTTACTTACAATTGCAACCAGTAGTTATGAACAAAAGATTAAAAGGAAAGTTATGGTTTCCACACACTGGAGAAACTGCCTCCATGACTGCATGATCAAAAGAACCAGGAGCAGAGAAAGCAAACTGAAGCTAGGAGGACAAACAGAAAGAGAGGAAAGGTGGAAGCATGGGACTTGCCTCAAATGACAGAATGGGGGAAAAAGAGAATTCTGCTAATTGGTTAGTGGTAAGAAAGAGGTAGTCACATTACCTTGTGAAAGCTCCCTCCCACTAATATTCAGTGTTAATCGCATGCAAGGTTGTTATTCTCCCAACAGTATTATCCATTGTTATCAGCCATTCTTCATAGCACTGGTTTCACAGGGCTATGTGAAAGAGACATCAGCTTTCTGATACATATGCCCCTGGAGAATGCTAATTAACATTCAAACTGTTAAGTTATAGAACAGCACAACTAATCTGAATCTATTTATTTAGTTATTAGTTGTATGTGTAAGAAACATAAAAGAGACTATTTGGACATTGTGCAAGTATTGTAAAATAAAACTCTAACAGAATAAAACAGAATAATAAAACAGAAACAAGTTCTAAACAACAAGCAAAACTAATGCAACATGACAAAGGAACACAAATAGAAAAAGATGCAAAGATAAAACCCAATGTGAAAGAATACAATGCAAAGCCAAATATGCTATTAAATATCTTTTTAAAAAATTAATAAAAGGCACTAAAATCAGTCAAGAAATTTTAAAAAAATAGAATACTCAACATGTAATAGGTATTAAAACATCAAAGATTTTAAAGATTTTAAGAACAAAACAGACTGAGACTAACTACTGAAGGAATCCTAATTGTGGAGTATCCTGATCTGAGGCTACAACATATCCAAAAGTCCTGGTGAGTTTTCACCTGCAGGGCAAAACTGTGGAGGGACCGATTTGCTGTTCCCACCCATGTTCTCTTCAAGAGATGAAACAAAATTCCCTCTGTTGAAGTGAGTGGGAGGGTATTAAATGATATCAGACTGGTCTAATCCCACGATTTCTCTGTTAAGGCATTGTTTCCCTAGTTCAGAGTTTTGATATGACAGGGAAGAGCTATTTTGAAAAACAAAAACATGGTGGTTGGGATGGACCATGAGGAAAGTATTACATTGCATCTCCTTACTTAGGTCACTAAGCGGTCACTACTTAGACTCATTTTCATCATGTGATCTCCCTCATCCCAAAGTATTTTTCCACAACAGAGAGATACAGATTTTATCTTTAGAAGACCCATATTATACATTTTTAAAAAGAGGGGTTTGGGTTGTTGTTGTTTTGGAAGATACCTACAGAACTTGTTGAAAAACAGCCCTGACAATTGTTTTTTATTTGCGTGAGAAGTGGTTATCTGATGAAAAATTGAGTCAGCTTCTGGGATTTTCCCTTGCTCGGTGTCATTCTGTGAATGGTAGTTAGCACAAGAGAGTATCCTGTAGACCATCTTGACTGCTGTTGCTGGTGTTGTAAACATTCAGGCTGTCCTTTCGTATGTAAAGCCTGGCATCCTTTTTCATGCTGGCAGTGTGGGCACAATATTAGATAGGAATATCAAGCCATTTTGCGGTGTTTTGAGCCATGGATACAGAAACACAATAAACAACATTCATAAACCAGAGGGTTGTTTTTTTTTGGGGGGGGGGGGATTGGATTATGTCTAGAATCCAATAGCTATTTACACATGTATAAGTGAAATGCATAAGTCATGTCTCTAATTAATGAAGTGCTTGTTGAATTTCTTGGTATATGTTAATTGGCAGCAATTGCTTTCTATCTTGTATCATGTCAGGAAAAATGAATGAATGAAAGCTCCCAGAATAGCTTCAGATAGAGTTGGAAAATGGGGTTGATCAGATCTGCTATTTCTCATCTCCATATGTTGCGAGTGTGTTATTTCTGAAGACACAAGCCCAGTTTAAAAACTGCATTTTTTTTCTTTATATGATACATTCTAGATTGATTTTCTAGACAGCATATTTGGAGAGATACAAAGATTAACCTACATAATTTTTAGAGAAGCCTTTAAAACTATAAAAAAACTGAACTTCCAGTCCAAGACCTATTGCACCCTATTTATAAAACATTTTTAAAAAGAGTATATGAATTCATTGTGTCATGACATTTAATTAGAATTTATAATTCCTATTCCATATTGGAACCTTTGAACTATGACAAATGCTAAAGGTATCATTTTTTTTCACAAAAAGCATTTTAATTATAAAAAAATTAAAAATCTGCCTTAAATTTTAAAAAAGTGTCATTTGTGAAATCTGATTTTTAACTTTTTCAGAAAAAAATGACTGATGTGTATCTGTTCAGAATTAGTTTTTAAGAGCTACAACAAACACTTTTGAGAGACATTTCTCTTTCATCAACTTTCTCTTTCTTCACAAAAAGCTTCTTTTCTACCTTTCAGTTTTTTGGTTCAATATCCATTAAAGTTACTGAAAATTGTCCATAGAGAAATAACAATTTGTGCTTAGATTTGACAGACTCCATTGTGCAAAGGGCTAGGTTCTGCATTTAAATAAAACATGCTACATTTTGCTATTTCTTGAAGGATTTTTAAACAGAAAGAAATAATAGAAAATAAATAGAAAGTATCTTAGTCCTTTTCTCTTGTGATTTCCAGATAATTTTGTGGTGCATATTCTTGTCTTTTCTAACAATTCATTTTTAGATAAAGTACACAAAAGAGAAATCAAAGAATATGTCTTTGCCTAACCTGCATGCAACCCTATAAGCTTAGAAATAATAATAAAAAAAGTCATCTGATTGAAACTGCCCAGATAATTGAATAAGATGACATGTAATTCCTAGATAAGAAGGTAGCCCAAACTGAAAACAACAGGAACACTTTTGAAACGGATAACAGTTTGACTGATGGCTCTTTTTCGTAAGACAGATTTCTTTTCCTTCCAGATATTAGGAAGAATGTCTATGCCAATGAAAATTCCAGAAAAATCAAAGCCTCTAAACTCAGATGAGTGTTATTTACATTTTCAATAACCCTATAGCCATGAAACCCAAGAATATGTTATTGTCTATTCACATCACACATTGGCAGTAACTAAACATTTTGTTAAGTAGACGGTGCAGTATGCCCAATAAATTTTCTCCTTTCCCTCATTTGCAGAAGCACCAGTTACAGAGTCAATATTGCTCTAGACAGTGAGCAGTCCCTCATTTATGACCATGCTGACTAATAATTATTATTATGTGATGTCAAATTGGTTCCAACTTATGTTAACACTTTCCAGGGGTTTCTATGTGTAAAGTACTTAGAAGAGGTTTACTATTCATTTTTTCTTCTGGTGAGGGGGAGTCTGCCCAAGACCATACAGGCTGGCTCTTCTCCTACATGTCACAGCGGGGAATCAAACTCCCAACCCCTGGTGCTCCAGGTCACTGGGCTGTATAATCAGCTCTGCTGGCTAAGGCAGATTAAAATTTTAGTCTAACGATATCAGGAAGATTACAAGTTTTCCATCTGTTCTCTAGAGGGATGATCATGTGCCAGAGGCTCAAACTAGATGTGCTGGAGAGCTGGATCTTATTTCCATCCACCACTCAAGTTGCTACTTAAATATAGAGACTGCAGGTGTTCAAACCAGGACATTCTGAAATTAGAATCTGCCTGGTCATCAGAACCAGTGCCATCTGGCAATTTTTTTCAGCTCCTGCTTCTATCTTGCTATAGCTACCCAAAGAATATGCTGACAAAATTTGGTGTTACTATAAGAATATGACTTTTTACTTATTTCCCTTCCAGAAGGCTGTACTTCTGTCCTCCTAGGTCTATATGAAGAGGAAACACACAGCATTGTGCCCTTCACCATAGAGTTGTTACAGTTGCCACTGAATTGATCATAAAGATATTTTGACAGCAACTGCCAATTTTCAGTGCCAGTGGTACAGTCCTAGTGTTAGGGAGTGATCCAGTGCAGTCTCTCATCTCCTGAAAGTGGCCCACTTAGGGTTAGATGATAGCTCTGTATCATCTGCCTGCCATTTTTCTTTAGTGCAGTTATTCCTCTTCCTTACAGGTAAGTACCTGCTATCATTGCTGGAACTGAGAAGAGGTAGTAGACCTGAATAACTCACAACAATGTCATCTTCCTAGAGCTTTATACACTGTATCTCAGTAATGCTTTGAACAGCCTTCTGAGATAACATTTGTGTTATTTTCCCCATCAGTAGTGAGGAAAAACAGGTGAAGATGAGAGAATAGTGGTTTGCCTAAGGTCACTCACTAAATACATAAGAGAAGTGGGATGTATACTGAGTTCCTGATTGACAGGTGAGTCTTAGTTATTTCTGGAGGGAACAGAAAGGGAAATCTGTTCTATAGAACTACATGGAGTTTCTTCACTCCATAGGTTTATAATGAGAGTAAAGTGTTATCGATAAAGTCATTTAAAAATGCTCTTGCATTCACATCTCAGACTCAGACCATCTTTTCTCTAAGGCTTGCAAAGTACCAGTGTGCAACATTGTTGTATCTCTTCTTTGTTTTGATTTTTCTCATACTGTACTGAAATATAAGCTCCATTCTTCCCACAATCAAATGGCATGAAAACTCCCTTGTGTGAATAATTGTAAACATGAGTAAAACGTGTTGAGTAAATGGGCCTATGGAGATTCATGTACCCTTAGTTTTCTTTTGTGCATGAGGTGCATATGTGCATTTGGTTTTCTTGGAATGTTGTTGATATGTGGCATCAAGTCACAACTGACTTATAGTGACCTTAATAGGGCTTTCAAGGTAAGATATTTTATGAGTTGTTTTACCAGTTCTTCTCCCCCAGTGAGTTTCCATAACCAAGTGGGGATTTGAACCCTGGTCTCCAGAATCCTTGTCCATTACTCTATCCGTTACACCACACTTGGTACCCAGTTTGGTGTAATGGACAGAGTAATGGACAAGAACTCTGGAGACCTTGTTCGGTTCCCATATTTAAGGAGTAAAACTATTCGGGTTCATATAAATCAGTTCTGACATGATGACACAAAACTCACTTTCTTGGGTAGTCCACCAAATCCTTAGGAATAGCAGGAATATCACTAGAACTACTTTCTTTTCTTTTAGTGACACCAGGGAGATGTGAGAAACCATGAGCAACTTAGCTTACACTTTCACTACATAAAATAAATAAGTTTTAAAAGTGACTTCAGTTGCTGTCCAGCTATTGTTTTTAAGGTATCCATTGAAACGTGCACATACAGTGATACACATCTCCTCAGAGGAAAACGTGTTAGTAAGCTATTCTCGTTTTGTTCAGTTCCTTGGATTGACTGTGCAAAGTAAACAGCAGCCTTCCCATGACATTCTGTAATTTACCTCAGGGTATCCCGAACTAAAGATTTTCCTATATGCCTGCAATTACAAAACTTCTGGTCATTCACTCTCATCAGCTCTGTATGCTATTTTTAGAGGGAGTGAAGTAAAGATCAAAGGAGGGACACAGACTCAGTTCCACATCAAAGGATGTCATTCTGAAGAAAGTTTGTCTTCCAACTACAATCTATTCCAGAAGTATGTGTAGAAAAGTCACTTAAGCTGCACACAGCAATTATTTTTTTACCTGAAGCAACATGGGGAAAAGTGCAAAGGCTTGCACTTGTATTTTAACTAGACCAACTGTCAAAACTCAGAATACTAGTTCACTGTATAGGAAACAAGGTTACAATTAAATTGCAATGTCATCAAAGTTCGTATAGCTCCATGTTTCTCTGCAGATGGCATTGGAATGGAATTTAATCTCATATTTTTTTATTGGAACTCTCCAACATTTGAAAGTTCCACATAAACATGATGGAAAGAACTGGCTGTTTGGAAACTTTAATGCGGGACAATCCAAAGGTGACTGATTCATATATCCAATTAGCAATGTTAAGTGTTTATTTAACAGAGAATTCCACTGTATTGTTGAAGTTGGCTTGTCACATATTTTCTTATTCCTGAGAGGCTTCTCCTGTGTAATACCTAAACAGCAAGCATTCGTATCCACAGAAAATTTGCCAGGAAGGGGGCAAATCTATTTGGTGATGTTGTTATGTTCCTTCAAGTTGAAACTGAATTGCAATGACCCTAATACAGCTTTCAAGGTAAATAAGATAACTAAGGAGGAATTTTACCAGTTCCACTCCCCCAGGGAGCTTCCATGGCTGAATGGGCAGGGATATTATTCCTGAGCTCCTGAGTTCTGGTCCATACAGCACCACAGGCCACAGGCTGTCTAAAAAAACAAACAAACAAACAAACAAACAAACAAACAAAACCCAACGAACTGACAAACCAATTAGTGGTTTGTCGGAAAATTCTGGGGAAATTTGTGAGTCATGACGAACCACCATTTTGGCAATTCGTCCCCATCTCTAGATGCAACCCATGCTGAAATTTCCTTTTTTACACAACATTTAAAGGTACAAGAGTTCAATCTTTTTTCATGTGGCCACCCTATCAATAAGTATGGTTTCTGAGATCATTCTAAACCTCTTATTGACTGGATGTGTATGTCCGTGTGCGCGCATGCACGTGTTAGGGTAGAAAATAATTCTGTTGTGCTTGACTGTTTCAAAGGACATTACCTCTTTTGCAACTCCAGAGACTTGTTGCAAGAATCTTGCCTTGAGAAACTGCACATTTATGAGGTTTACAAGGTGCTCTGAAGGTGCTCTGAGCAACAACAACAAAAAACCCTATGCAAACAATTAAAAGCATGAACAGCTAAAATGTATACAAATTTTAAAAAGATGCAGAACCTATGGTGGTCCAAAGAAATATGTGCTGTGAAACAACAGCAGTCCTTTACTCTGAAATTTCATCCCTGCCTATTATATTATCAGAAAAAAAACTCCAAGAAAATAGCAGAATCAGTATTCAATGTCACATCAGTGTTTCAATACATATCAAGATAAGACCAAATTGAGTAATGGAAATACCATGTTGGGCTATGTGTCCAGCCCAAATTCCCAATGCATGTCAATAAATTATCAACAGAGGTAGGAAACAATACTTAAATGTCAGTCATCCTTGTAAACTTTCTTCTAATCCCTTAATTTCATATATAAAGTCTTCCCTAAACTCTGAGTAAATTGCTTCCAGTGCCTGGCAACACAGACTTAGGTTAAGGTAACAAACATATTCTAGGATTGTATTGCTTTGCAGGGAAGAGCTTGATTTGATGCGGGGGAGCATGAAGCATACATGAAAAAAGGTCTCCAGTATCATGTTCAGAAAATAAATCCAAAACCTTGCAAAATCCCATTTTGGAAGAGAAATAGACTTTACAAGTCCCCAAATTCTGATTCAACTTGCCTTGGAATTTAAACCAGGGGGAAAAAAAGGTAGCTTTGGTGGCTGGCAACAGCTTTAGTATGGACAGGAGTGAAATCTCTCATGGCTGAGCAAAGCCTCTGTCAAGCCAGGGATTGTCTGGGGTTGAGCATGGGCTTTCTGGGGTCAAGCTGGCTTGGCAACCAGAGATGGCACAGGCTGAGCTTTGAGAGCACATGAATTCCCACAGCTCAAGCATCCAGTCCGACCTTGAGCTCCTATGCATATGGTTCCTTCATAAGGGATAATCTCACCCTCCATTCCCATGCCGGAACACCTTAATTTTTCTGAATGTGATGCAATAACATCATTTTGCTAGAGGGAAAGGAAGCTTTCCCACTGCATGAGATACAGAACAGCATTATCACTCAATTACATTCAACTGTAGGACATTTAAAAGGATGACTGAGGATTGGGTCATCTCTGCAGGCCTCATATTGGCTTGCATAGAAAAAGCGATGTAAGATTTCCTTCAGGTTTTCAGTATACTTGTTTGGCTTGCTTTGGAAAACCTTTTATCATCTCCAGGTTAACCTCAGGAGAATATGGGTGAACTCGCCTGGCTTTACAAAGGAAAGAGTCTGATTTTGAACATTTGATCTTATGGCATATTATTTGAGCTTAGCATTATCCCTTATATTTTCCATATGGAAGGAAGATTTGCTTTTTGTTTTTGTTTTTAAGGAAAAGCCATCATTCATACAAACTCCTATCTGAAATATGAAGTAGTTCAAGTGCCAGTTTATCACTGCATAGAGAATTGGGCCTTGACAAATAAGTGTCTGAGAAGGAACATTTTTGAGACATTCTTTCTAGAAGCATTCTTCTTTTGCTTATTCCACCTGTTGTTGTGGCCTTTTGTCCAATACTAAATCCAGCACAATTTTGTTCCTTAGGCAATGCAAATGAAGAGTTCTGAGGAAAGCCAAACGAATTTGTAAAACTCTTGGAGAGATTTCCCACAGACTCTTAGAGCACAATTGATGTTGCTGAGGTAGAGAAGTGTAGTGCTTTTGTTTGTCATGTAATTGTCAGTGAGCCTGATGGTTGCCCCAGGGTCTGAATGGAAATAACCACATGCACACAACCTGTTTTTGGTTTACAATTGCCCACTATTGCTCACAGCTACTAAGAGCCTATGGCACTAGCATAGTGGATGGATCCTCATCAGCCACCCCACCTGGTGTCTGATGCAGACCAGAGAGACAGACTCAGGGTTAAGCACATGGATGTAGGCCACTGAGTGGCCCTGCCTGTCCCCCATAGAATAGGGAGCTACAACAGCCCCTGAGCTGGCTGTGCACTTGACCTCCCTGTCCCCTGCCCCATAAAGGGGGTTCAGTTGGAGGGAACATGCCGCACCCATGTGAAGCAAAGCACACCTACCAAGCCCAAAAGACAGGCTGAGAGATCACAAGGACACAAACTACTAACGCAGGATTTACTTCTCTAGCTGGGGCTGGATAAATGAATCTTTCAACTTTCATTTCTACCACATTTTTTTAATCATCCATTCCTTCCTTACAAATATGAAGAAACTGGTCAATCTTGACAAACACGGATGGGGAAAAATGAATTGAAAGAAAAATAAACCTTCCCCCTTCTAATCAGTGATTGGTAACCTCAGAATGACAGCTGAGGATCAACAATATAGTGTGATTATAGATTCAGATTATATAGAGCTGAATGAAATTAGCAAAAGGAGCATTTTTTTTCCAGTAAGTTTTTGCTGATGTTACAGGAGAAGAATGGAGAAGCCTGAATGTAAAGTTTTTTCTGTTTGAAAGGAGGGGGGGGGAAAGGGTGGGGGAAGATTTTTTTAAAAGGGAAAGGTGGAAAAGGATGTAGCTCATCTTTGTTGGTTATTCTGCATGTCAAACCAGGAACACTCTAAGGTACTCTGAAGAAAATAAATGCCCCACATTTCATTTCTTTATTTCTCATGACTCATCATTCTTTTAAGTACAACTGACATGTCTGAATTATTTAGTGCTCAGCATTACAGATGGCTCTGATTTATTTTAGATGCCATTAATGACTTAATAAAGATTTAAAGATTCATGACCTCATGTTTTATTTAGAATATTTTTGTTGGCACAGAATATTAGACAGAAGTGGTGCACACGTCTCCCCTGTCAGCATAAGAAGCAGAAAGAACACTTTAAAAAAGTACAGGTGTTTTGAAAAAATACAAACATGATGCTGTAGTTGACTCACCACCTTGAATTTTCCCCCCCAAACATTCAATACACTTACAAATTTTGGAGATAAATGTCTATATATAGAAATGTCTTTATTTATGCATTTGCTACTTTGCTGTCCTGTCTTTGTACCAAAGAAATCTAGGAACTCATGACCCTTCTGCAAGCAACTCTGTGAGGCAGGTTCAGTTAAAACACAATGACTGGCCCACAGTTATCCATGGGCAATTGGGGGACTGAACTATCTCCTCAGTTCTAGTTCAATATTTGGCCATCATCACTTCCTGAAAATACTCATAAAAATTACTTCATTTGCTCTGTTCTGTACATGCAAAAGAAGCTCAAAGTCATTATCACTGCTTGAGAGTACAGTGATAATATTGTGTGACAGAGCAAATCAACATTCTACAATTCTAAAAATGGGGGCAGCACAAACAAAAAATGTATAGTTTTGAAACTTGACTTCAGATCAGCACCAAATGTGGCTCAGATGTACCAGAGAGGCTACTCTTGCTCTGTCCCAAATTTAGGGAGGTTTGGGCAAAGAATTTTCAAGTTATGATTTTTTAAAAGTAAAACTGTTCTTTCGTCATGCAGAAACAAGCAGCCTTAAATATCCCCAGATTTAAAACAGATCAAATAAATTTAAAATACCCGTTTTGCTTATCTTGAAAGAAAATGGTTGGCCCCACCCACTTTTTTAAATTTGGAAGGTATCCAGGCTTCAGGGCCTGAAATATTGATCCCCAGGCCTTTCAAAAGTGGGAAACTGACTTTGTTATAAACTGAGCATGTGCAGAACAGGCTTATCAGCAAGAGCAGTGCAAAGTAGATACATTGTTGTAGCTTCATGGCTCAGGAAGGGAGATGTTTGGAGGGCAATAATAGGTCATAGAAACAGTAAAAAAAAGAGGTTTTCTTTCTGAAGATTTTTTTTTTAAAAAAGGCTTGTTTTAAAGAAAGGAATGGGGTGACAGTCCTTCAGAAAGGGACATTTTTGCCATGTATGTCCATGCCACCCATTTTTTAAATAATAGAGAATAAATATGCTGTGAAATTACTGGGTTTTTTGCTTTGTGCCTGGGGTGGTTCTTACTTGATGGTAGCAGAACTTTGATGTCTATGTCCTGTCATATTTCAACCATTCCACCTGTCTTGACACTATACAATTGTCTGGTAATTACGAAAAAACCCCTCTAAATATGTTATATGCAGTCATTACTTCTAATGTGTGGTGACCTTCCAAATGCCCTACTGTCCCCCATTCCTAGCAATATTGTCTTTTCCAGTAAGTTCTCCTTAGCAAACTAGCAGCTGTGGGTTCCTCTGTTAAGTCAAGCCATCTCACATTAGGTTGTCCTCTTGTCCTACTGCTCCACTCCACTTTTCCCAGAAATATAGTCTATTCTGGTCACTTCTGTGTTTCCATTATACGTGCATGGTAAGATAGGCTCAGTTGACTTATTTTTGTTCTAGTGAGAGTTCTGGCTTGACTTGATTGAGCACCCACTTTTCTGCCTTCCTGACTGTCTGCGGTATCTGTAAGTCTCTCCTCCAACACCACATTTCAAATGAGTTGATTTGTGTCCCTGTCTTTCTTCACTTTCTTTCACATAGTATGGATGATTTTGACCTTGGTTTCCAGTGACAATCTTCACTAACTTCCAGCTCTCCCTTTTAAAAAAAAATGAAAACATAAGGGGACATCTTTTTGAAAACATGCACACAACATAGAGTTTTTGATCTGATACAGCTTTTCTTTCTCTGGTTGCCCACCCCAAAGAAAGGGTCTGGAATATAGAAGATAGCTTTCTAGTCTTCATTCTGCCAACATGGCAACATTAGTTTAACCAGAAGACTAAAGGGTGTGCATGTTTCTCCTTTTTATGTGTTGCACTCACTCACACTTTTGCTTCACTATTTTATTCAGTCCAAAACAGCCCTTCAAAATATTTTCACACAGAGGGACTAGAGCCACGTCTCAACTGTTCTTGGTTCTGTCCTCCCTTAGCAACCATGATTGTGTCCTCATCTTTTGAAATCCTCACTAGATAATTCTACATGAGAGAAGTTGCTGTTGGAATTTGTGTGTAGGGTACAATATTAAAACTTCCATTTTAAAAAGTCAGGGAATTTGTTTCTTTTAAAAAAAACCCTTCCGTTTATGAATGTGGGATATTGTGCTCCTGTACCCACAATTCAAAAAGCCAGGAAATGGCTGAATATTGCCACTCATTTGGTTCTGTTCATGTCCGGAACCCCACACATGCAGGGCAGGGCCCCTGCCCAACGCAGGCAGAAAATTAGAGGGAACATTGGCAGCAGTCAAGATGTTCTACAAGATACCTTTTTGTGCTACCTATCAGTCACACTTGTCGAAAAACAGTCCTGCCAACTGCTTTCTGTTTGGGTGAGAAGTGGTTAATGAGTCGGCTTCTCGGATTTTCCCCTGCTTGGTGTCACTTTATGAATGGTAGTGAGCATGGGAGGGTATCCTGTAGCAGGCCTACCTTAGCTGTGAGATTCTGGATGTTGTAATACAAAACTCTTCAGAAAATTAGTACTTACTCATGAGTCACAAGCTGGCTACTGGTATGATGTACAGTTTACTGTTGTCTTTTGGGAACCTGGACACAAACTTCAGATGCTTCCTCTGGCAGGAACTTATTGGATAACTTTAGGGAAATCACTTTCTCTTCCTTGACTGCTCCACAGGATTGTCTCAGAGGAAACAACACTCTTTAGAAAAAAGGTGAGAAATGAAATGTCACTTTGAAGTTAAATGGCAGCAGAGTTCATGACTTACAAAAATAACATGAAAACCTTTAGTAGAAATAGAATTAATAATATGTCACATCCTGCAATGAGCAGAGAAGAGTCCTGAGAAAAAGAAGATAATGCTTCAGTGAAGAACAGATTGTTCATTTAAAGCACACCTAGTGGGCTGTCCATTTTATGCTTAAACTCACAGGGTCAGCGCCCCAATTAAAATCATGCATACTTCTTTCCAACAGAATCGTTGCATGCATAGACATCCAGAATGCTGCTTCCAGCAAAGTCCACTGTTTCCTAATGAGAACAGAATAGGAGAAGACAAGATGCAAATGAGATACGAAAGGAAAGATCCTTCCTTAGGAAAATTCTACTCTCAGAAGCTTGACTACCCTCCAAGGATGCCAATGGATATCTTGTTGAAAAATCAAGAGTTTAACCATTTTTTTAAAACAATCTTCTTGATGTCACATGAAGAGTTGAATTTTCTTTTGTCTTTTCCTAATCTCTGAGGCGTTTTTAAAATTAGAGATTTGCATAGTCTTTTCACACACACCCCGGTCCATTAGCTGGAATCTTATATCCACTTACTCTGAGTTAGGACTACTTCACTCAGCAGCTTAGGTCTCTGGTTGCCGAGTATTGTTGTTGTTGTTGTTGTTGTTATCTTTCAGATTCTCTTCCACATTAGAATTTCTTATACCTTTAGTTGTTTGAATTTGCACATTTTGATTCATTCTTTGAATATGGACTGAGAAAAATGGTCAGCCACATGCAATAGGAGCAGTTATTCCCAACATGGAGGAGATTATGTTGTATTCTCGAAGGCTTTCACAGCCGGGATCTGATGGTTGTTGTAGGTAGTTCTAACTCCTGTCCTCTGAAGATGCCAGCCACAGAGACTGGCGAAACATTAGGAAGAAAAACCTCCAGAACACGGCCAAACAGCCTGAAAAACCTACAACAACCAGATTATGTTGTGTTTGTCTGCCCTATTTAGGAGTAAGATTCTCCAACAAAAGAGGTTGTCAGCACTAATTCAGTACTAACAGGTTGCTAACAGAGCTAATCATGCAAAAAACATGGGCTTTGGATGAATCAATCTCTCTATTTAGGTTTCTCCCACATTTGCATTTTTGTAGTTTCAAGTTCTTTTCATCCTGTTCATGAAATAATTTGTGAACTGTGAAAAAAACTCTTTACCCTTCCTTAGCTCTGGCAGGCTTTATCACAAATTGGATAGGTCTACAGTGCATTGGCCATGGGAGCTGCATTTGCCATGCTCAGTTGCTACGTGTGCACACCTCAAAGAGAAAATGAGACTGGAAGTTTTGCTTCGAGTTGCTAATTGTTTATATGCAGGGAGTATTAACAGAGCATTCCAGCACACAATATGTCACCTGCTGTCTGAACAGATAATCCAGTAAGAGCAATAATGTGTGACTCTGCTGATGTCAGGAGGAGAGGGGGAAGCAGATTGCTTAGTCTGCCCTTTGAAGAAATGGGAGATAAAACTGAAAATGCTGCTTGGGGAGGCATTTCTAACCACCCATCCCCCACAAGTCGTTTGCATACTGCTCAACTCAAGAAAACTTGCCTAGCATGAATAACAGTTATAACATGAAACCTTTGAACTCCAATATATAATTTTTCTGACTTATTAACACAATCTTGGTGCACAAGATTTATCTGATAAAGATAAATTATCAATTTATCATTGAGAGCTAGATATCTACTTGATTTTTTTATTGGTCCAGTAAAAGTATCGCCTGCTCCTACATCTGCTGACAGTGTAGCTCATGCTTTATGTGATTAGTGCGATAAAACCCAAATGCATTGCAAAATTTAAAATCATAGAGAATAGTCGCAGATGACACAATTACACATAATAACTACAGTAATTCAAAACCTATATTGAAAAGTTTCAATATACAGTGGTGCCTCGACTTATGAACGTCCCGACGTATGACCATTTCGAGTTACGACCAGCTGCGGGCGCAAAATTTTGCTTCGACTTGCAACCGGAGCTTCGAGTTACAACTGGAAGAAAGGTGGGGAAAAAGGCGGGGAATTCAAATGTACTAACCGTTGGTTGGCAAAGAGGCTAGTTCTTTGTAGCTCTTTCACCCCAACGGTTAGAGTGTGTGCGTCGGAGGAGGCTTCGGACTACCTGGTGCTGCTTTCTGCTTCTGAGTGAGTACATACAGGGTTTTGCATGGTGGGTTTGGGCTGGGGGGGGGGGGTTATGTTTCTGTGCTGTGATTTTTTTTGTGTTTTGGTGTGTTTGTTTTTTCAGCCCTAGCGCCTTCCGATGGGGCTTGCTGTGTTGTTGTTGGTTTTTGGTGATTTTTTTTTCCAGCCCCAGCGCATTCTGATGGGGCTTGCTCTGTTTGTGTTTTTTTGGCTATTTTTTTTCCAGCCCCAGTGCGTTCCGATGGGGCTTGCGGTGGTGTTGTGTGTTTTTTGTGATTTTTTTTCCCCAGCCCCAGCGCGTTCTGATGGGGCTTGCTCTGTTTGTGGTTTTTTTTTTTGTCTGTGATTTTTTTTTCCGGCCCCAGCACATTCCGATGGGGCTTGGTGTGTGTGTGTGTGTGTGTGTGTGTGTGTGTGTGTGTGTGTGTGTGTGTGTGTGTGTGATTTTTTGTGATTTTTTTCCGGCCCCAGCACGTTCCGATGGGGCTTGCTGTGTTGTGTTTTTTTTTGTGATTTTTTTCGGCCCCAGTGCGTTCCGATGGGGCTTGCTCTGTTTGTTTCTTTTTTGTGTGTGTGTGATTTTTTTTTCCGGCCCCAGCGCGTTCCAATGCGGCTTGCTGTGGTGTTGTCTTTTTTTGTGATTTTTTTTCCGGCCCCAGCGCGTTCCGATGGGGCTTGCTGTGTTGTGGTGTGTTTTTTTGGTGATTTTTTTTCCAGCCCCAGCGCGTTCCAATGGGGCTTGCTCTGTTTTGTGTGTGTGTGTGTGTGTGTGTGTGTGTGTTTGATTTTTTCCCAGCCCCAGCACGTTCCAATGGGGTTTGCTGTGTTTGTTTGGTTTTGTGTATGTGTGATTTCCCCCCCCCCCCGGCCCCAGCGCGTTCCGATGGGGCTTGCTGTGTTGTTGTGGGTTTTTTGTGATTTTTTTTTTTTGCACCAGCGCGTTCCGATGGGGCTTGCTGTGTTGTTGTGTTTTTTGTGATTTTTTTTTCCGGCCCCAGCGCGTTCCGATGGGGCTTGCTGTGTTGTGTTTTTTTGTGTGTGTGATTTTTTTCCCGGCCCCGATGCGTTCCGATGGAGCTTGCATTGTTTTTTTGGGGTTTGGTGATTTTTTTCCGGACCCAACGCGTTCCGATGGGGCTTGCAGTGTTTTTTGTGATTTTTTTTTTTCTGGTCAGAACGGATTAATGGGGTTTCAATGCATTCCTATGGGAAATGGTGCTTCGACTTACTACCATTTTGAGTTACGACCATCATTCCGGAACGGATTAAGTTTGTAAGTCGATGCACCACTGTATAACATTCCAATTTCCACCACTCCTTCATCTGCTATGTATCAAAATATGATATGAGAAATGAATTGAAATCTAAAATGAGAAGTGGGGTTTTTTTTGTTTTTATAATACATATATATATTCTTTAGATTTTGAAAAGCCTCATTTGGAAGCATGCTCTGTTTAGGAAATATGTAATTTCTTGAAGAATACCGTACAGCAGCTGCTTTGAACGACAGTTTGGAAACTGTGTTCTCCAAAAAAGAATGTAACAGAATTTCCTTTTCATTCACAATTTTTACAGATTCGGCTCACTCATTTTAAACACAAGTATTTACTGTGAATGGTTTTTTCAATCAAATAAATTTATTGTCATTGTAAGTATATACATAGTATACCCATACAACGAAATTCACACAGACACCCAGCGACCAGACCGACATTCACACACATAAAAAATCCTCAAACACTCCCCACCCACTAAAAATCCCCTACTAAGAATCTACACTGCAGGCCAAGTAACACTGTTCAACTATTCACTACTGGTGGTCTTTAAGCTCATTATTAAGTGCAATTATAGCTCTGGGATAAAAACTATTCAGAAAACGTGTCGTCCGAGTCTTAATTGTTCTATATCTTCTGCCAGACGGCAACAGTTCAAAAAAGTTGTAAGCAGGATGGGAAGAGTCTCTCAGGATGTTGTGTGACTTTCTCAGACAGCGGGATGTGAAGATGTCATCCTGGGTTGATAGCTGGAGCCCGATGATATTCTGGGCAATTTTAATGGTTCTCTGTAGAGCTTTTTTGTCCGCTACAGAGCTACTCCTAAACCATACCAGAATGCCATAAGTTAGGACACTCTCAATGGTGCTACGATAGTAGGACAGAAGTAAATGCTGAGATAAATTTAACTTCCCAAGCATTCTCAGGAATTACTCAAATGGAATTATAAAAATTAAACATTAATCTGTTTCAAGATTGGTTAATTTAAGAATATCAACAGGAACAGCATTTCTAATCAAACATCATGGAACTCGTTTGCTTCAGAGGAACAAGCTTCCTTCAGCAGCTACACTTTGCGAAAATCATACATCCCTCATTAAAATTAAAACAAAGGGGTCTTAAAGCGCATAACCATTTCATATGTGTAACAGAGCTTGAGCTTCCAACTAATTTTATTTAAAGGGAATTTCAAGTGAAACTTGTGGCCCTAATCAAAACTACTCTGGATTATTCTTCACATATTCTTCAAGCAGTTCCTCAGGTAATGGGCAAGAGCCTTCTGGGTTGTCTTATCATTAGTTCATCATCCCTTTCTCAAGATAACCCCCTTTTCTCAGAGAACTTTTGGAAAAGGCTAGGAGTTTTCCAAGAGAACTCAGAATGACCAAAATTGGACAACCCCAGAAGGTTGACTTGCAAGAGGTGGTGTGGAGGGATTCAGCAGGACCATACTCTATATCGGTGGTCCCCAACCTTGGGCCTCCAGATGTTCTTGGTCTTCAACTCCCAGAAATCCTGGCCAGCAGAGGTGGTGGTGAAGGCTTCTGGGAGTTGTAGTCCAAGAACATCTGGAGGCCCAAGGTTGGGGACCACTGCTAGTCTATATGACTCAGATGTTTGGGGATTCTTCCAAAGATGCTCATCGGCTCCTTCCTGCCCCAGATCATTAAGTAAAGGAGCCCCTTTCAAAGTCTGTAGTAGCATTTTGAGAACCCATGCTCAGTGTCCAAAAGTACCCAGGATTAAAGACAAGGTGTCTGACATTGTTAAAGCTCTTCATACTAGCCTTCCCTGCTTTCTTTTCTAAGAGAAATTTTAGAAAAGTGGGACTAGTATTAGATAGAACTAATACCTGGTAGAGAACAATTATAAATTGGAGCCATACTTCCAGAAGATTTAGCTCATAAAGGCTTGCTCTCTTCACAGCTGGCACTGTAACTACTTCTATTCTAAATGCTGGTCTCATCAATAGTGCCACTTAAGAAAGAATCACCAGTTTCCTCTTAGATAAAATGTTGATGTTGGTTCTCAAACAAATTCACATCATTTAATTTACTCACCTAGTATCTTTGTCTGATGTTATTAAAATAGCAAGGTTTGGCATTATTTTAAACCGGGCTTCAATTCTGCCAAACAGGCCATTCAGATCTTAACACTGACCTACCAGAATGGGACATTATAGTGCCTCAGAGTCATACTTTATTTCAGAATTCACACAGAACTAGACCTGTTAGGTATGCAGGCATCCCACAACAATGACACCAGAAGAGTTATAGACAATGGAACAACATTCAGCCCCATCTCATGCACAAGTCTTATTTTACACACACACACGCACACAAAGCCACTGGGGATAAAAACTATCCCAATGAATATATTGCTTTTTGCTATTAGGATCCCCTTTTGGGACAAAAGAACCCCATTATGTTTTTCAGCAGAAGTATCATTCTCTGGTTGTCAATAAATTGACCTCATGGAGGTCACAGGGATTCTTGCTAAATTCAGGAAATATAAGCTATATATGCTTATCTGAAATCCTAGTCCTGACCATACTGCTAACCCTCAATATGTAAACATATTAATGGAGTCAGAACTTACTCAATGGAAATGCTTTTATCCTATTGGATGTGGGTTAACATAACACTGCACAGTCACTTTTTCATGCACATGTACATGTACACCTGTGTCACAATGCCATCAATTTTGCTATTCAAATACAGGGGCAGTTTGTGAAACTAGCCAGGAGGTGGCTTACCCCTAAACGTCACGGGGTGTTTTGGTCACAAGCTGCCTATGCTCACTTGTAAGAATTCTTTGTGCATGGAATTTTTGAGATCTTTCATCTTAACAACTTCATTTGTTACTATTTTGAATATGGTTATGTGCTCTTGCACATCCCTAGCACCACCATTTTAGCAGTACATCCTTAGCAGATGATTTGATTTGAATCTAATTTTAATCTGATTTTTAAAACTTTCCTCCCCAAAGGGTCTGCATCAATTTTTAAGGTAGCAGCAAATGCAGAAGTGGTATGAATTAAACATGGGCAAAAGGAATGCCAGCTTTGAAGTGACTTTAGTCATCTCTTATGTGGATAGCTTTTTCGTTATTATTGTTTGTGTGTGTGCTGTATATTCATTATTACTACGTTGTGTAGATGCCAGTGCAGAATGATAATAAGGTGATGTCACAATTATAGCTGGGATAGAGATGTCCACATAAACCACTCAGCCACACTACCCAGACTTTCCTGGTCTGGGTAAGCTCCAGGGGTCAATGTACTGATGTCTGGGGGAGATCTTCCTTCATGGTCACCTCTCAGCACTCTGAGTCACCTAACTCTTCAATGCTCCAGGGAGTTACCAAAACAATCACAAAGTTGCACACTTTGACTTTCACACCAATTCTGCCAGGTTGAAACACTAAAATATCCAAAATATAATGGGATCCAGTAAGTGGTCAAGGCAAGGCCCTTCCTTAATACCAGCACACACCCTTCAAAGGCAACTGAAACCCTAATCCGCTCATTTTCCAATTTCTTGACAGGTGACAAACCTCGTTGAAATATTAGCTCATTGCTCTACATATCATCATCATCATCATCATCATCCTCTAGCAGTCATTTCTTCATTTATATAACCAAATGGTAGAAAATAATAGTTTTAGAAAAATAAGAGGGAATGTACTCAGAAAAGATAAGGACTTTTTAAAAATGTACAATGTCACACAGTTTGCCATTATATGAGAAACCTATCTTCTGGAGGGAAAGTTTTTAATGATTGGGATTTGTGAAGGAATTGATTTCACTGTTTGTGTAGCTCCTTGTTCTTTGTGGCTCCTGAGTTATTGCTCTCTATAATTGATGTCTTTCCCTCAACTTTCCTTCCCCCCCTTTCCTTTCAACTGTCAAACCCCAGCAGAACTTTCTTCTCCTTCCTCTCTTAGTGGTTATCCTCAAAGGTTCTCCTTTCTTTTTGCTTCAGGTCCTCTCCTAATGGGAAACCAGAGCTACACAAAAAGAAAAAGAATCTTTGAGGGCAATCTATCAGAGAGGAATCAGAAGAAAGTTCTGGATGACATTTGACAGCTGAAAGAAGCAGGGGCGGGGAGGCATCAATTCTGAGAAAGTAATAATAACCAAGGCTCTGGAGAAGAAGGGGTTACATTTTCAGAATGGCAAACTTTTCAGTTTCGTGTTCATCCTCGTTTCTCTGCAAATAAAAATAAATATTTAAGTACAATATTTTTCTCATTTGGATCCTATCTCAAATTTTCCAAGAACTAAAATCATAACAATCTGATCAAAAAAGGGGGATAAAAGGATAAGAGATTTATTGGGTTTGTATTTTGATCTGACCTTCTCTGATATTACCCTTAGAACAGGTTGTAGTCCCAAACACAATTTGTACTTATAAATGTGTACAAGCTTGTGAGGTTATTCTTTTTAAAAGCAAGTTTTGAAAGTCATCCTTTGGGTCAGGGGGGGGATTACCATTGTAACAATGAACATTATCAACCCTTCAATAAGTGTAGCTTTTCAGGAAGACCACAGTCATGAACACAATAAGCCTTATTTTTGAGTAGACATATACCCTGTTCTCAGTCAGAGGAAAGCCAATATTTCTGGAGGAAAGGGATTAAAATCACCCAAATCCCACCCATCCCTCCAGGTTACAGGATCAACTCTGCAAAATGTTCTGCCCAGAAAAATGGCAAAAGAAATTATGCCAGAAAGGACAACTCGTGACTGATGTGATTTCAATGGGAGAGTCCACAAGGAGCTCAGACATAACTCTTAGGAGAATCTCATCTCCTTCACATGGGCTGCACCCATGTCTGCAGCCTTCAACCTGCACAGCCCAGATACAGCAGCAAATCCTGAGTCATTTTTCTTACTCTCAGGAGGTTTCCCATGTGCACCAAAATGAGGCCCAGGGCTGAAGCATATGTGACTTCCATATCCTCCTCCCACCTATGGCAGATGAACTAATTACAAGAGAGAGAGAAAGTTTGCCTGTAACCTTTGCTTCTCACACTCTGCCATCTTTAGCTGAGAGTGATATGGGGCTGGGTGGAGAGACAATAGAGACTACAGTAAGAAGAACATTGCAGCCATCAGTGCTGCTTCCTAGGTCTTTTTTTCACTACAGTGGAACCTCTACTTATGAACTTAATCCGTCCCAGAAGATGTTCTTAAATTGAAACATTTGTAAGTTGAAGCAAAATTTCCCATAGGAATGCATTGAAAACCGATTAATCCGTTCCGGCTGTTTTTGGTTCTTATGTAGAGGCCCCGTTCTTATGTTGAAGCATTAGTTCCCATAGGAACTAATGCAAAGCCGGTTAATCCATCCTCTACCACTAGGGGGAGAATTTTTTTTCTTTTAACCTAAGATGACTTAGGTTAAAAAACAGAACATCTTTTTTTTTCGGTTCGTAAGTTGAAGCTCCGTTCGCAAGTAGAAGCAAAATTTTGCGGACGGAGCTGTTCGTAAGTTGAAATGTTCGTAGGTAGGGACGTTCGTAAGTAGAGGTTCCACTGTATAAGGTAACAGAAGTGGAGATAAGTTAAAGTTACAACTATTTTTTAACAGTCAGTGAATGGTTTAAACTGTTACTCTTCCACCTACCCACCCTACAAGATTAAATCAGTTAGCTAAATCAGTTTATTTCTGTTTCTCCCGATATTTGGGGAGCATAATGTTCTGTTCTCAGATTCTGAACATTGGCATCCAAAATTCTGTTGATCTTTGATGAGATTGCACAGAAAACTTTGAAACAAATTATTATGTAACTACATAAAAACATTTACATGTATATTCAAACAATTATAAAGATGTAATCCTGACATGTGTCATGCTCAGATGGCAAATGAGACAATGCAAGAACATTGTTCTTCTCTGTGAAAGGATGAAATTTTTTTCCTGAAATGTGGAGTGATTTTGTGCAGCTTTGAAAATGATTTTTTTCATTACATTTCCATAAATCTGCAAAATTTTAAACTGTGATAATGGTTACCCTGTTGTATCGACTACTGTCAATACTATTGGGTGGATCCCCTTGTATTTGACGTGTGTGTTAGTGTGTGCGTGCGTGTGCATGTACACGCGCACGTGCTTAGTTTCATAAAGTGAAGAGACACTAGTTTTGCTTTTAGTTTTTTTCTCCAAGCCAACTGTTGGAAACACAAGGGGGAAAGATAAAGTATGTCTCAGTCTTACATTAGATGTGACATCTTTTGTGGGGGTTTGGAGAATTCTCAACAGGCTGACTTGCCAGCTTGAGACAGCCTGTCTTCTCTGAAATCATTTTGTCTTGGTGAAATTCCTTCACATTCCTAAGCCAATGACATATTTTTTCATTTAACATCTTTTTTGGTGCCATGTTTAATGAGAATGAAATCCATGAGGGTAAAACAATGTAGGTAACCGTATGAAAAGACTGAACAGAAAATTCTTATGCTTTATAAAAATGGCAGTAGGATGACTATTTCATCCATATTTGCAAGTACTGTTTGCATTTGTTGCAGCCCCTGTCACACACAAATGAACTGCCACTGACACCATGTGGCTCCTGTTAATCTAAACCATGTATTTTTATTATGATATCCCAGATGATAGAATGTCCACAACGTCAGATGCAGCTATTCAGTACAATACGTAATGAAAGTAAAAGATGGTATCAATAGAAATTTTAATTTCCTGTCTTTAAATTATAGAACCTAGTCTTATTATATTGGTGTAATGTGGAACTTTGCTCCAAGATTACTGATTAAGATTATTGCATTTTATCACCACACACTGGATATTAGTCAGGTAAGAAATAGATTTATCATACCATATTGATGATCTTGTTTTTCTTGTTTGGATCATCAAGCATCCTTCTAATGAAACTTTCAGGTAAGGTGACACACAATCTTTTTTTGGATGGGGCTTGTGTGGGTTCAAGATAGGAATAAGATAGTCTTCAATTATTTTTTACTAGATAGAATATGATATTTTCTAAGACTGCTGTTGTAACTACACATATTATTGACCTACTGGTACAGGTCTTTTGTTCAAGTTATTGACTAAAATCTTGTTTGTGGAGCTGCAGTGTCTAATGGTGACACCCCCCCCCAAGTCACAAGGGTCCTATAAACTCCCCTTTGTTGTGGTGAAGCTGATGCAGGCCACAGGATGTGAGAAAGTCTTTAATTTCTGAAAATTGTTGCTAATGGGGTTACTTTGGCAGCACATTTTTTGGGAAATTAAAGGCTCCCCACCCATCCTGCAGCTCCCAACAGCTTCTCCACAATGAAGGGAATTCAGTGGGAGCCTTGGGACCTGGTTTGCATGGTTCAATTTGATTTTAATAATCCTACTGCCAAATCTGTTTTTTACCTTTTGTTTTTATTACATTTATTATCCTTTTATGATGATTGTTAGCCAACTTGAGCAGTGATCAGTAGTAGAAATGGGGGGTTGGAATGTAAATAGTAATGATAACAACAACAAAGACAATAGTAGCAAAAATGGTTAATATTATCAGAAATAATTGGATCTTTGTGAACTGTACTGAAGGAAATCTACCTTTTCTTCAAGAGTTTTCTTTTTTTTTCCTCTTCTTTTCTTTATTTGTATCAGAGCATTGCACAATTTGAAATTATGGGTATATATGAAAAATAGTTTGTCATTTGCCATCCTAAAAAGGACAATTGAGTGAATTTACTCCTCAGCAAGTTTACAGTGCAACACTTCTGAAAGTGAAGGGTTGGCTGGCCAGGAGATACCCGAGTGTACTCACTATGCTTTTCCACTCTTCAGGGAGGCTTCTTATATTCCCCCCGCTGAGCTCACTGCATCTGGTTTTCATTTCTTCACTTCTGTTTCCATGTTCCTTTACCCGTAGCTTAATCTCTCCTTTCTCTAGACACAAGAATAAGTATTGATGGGAAAACTGGCTCTTCTTTCCTTCAGACTCTTTTGACAATAGGCAAGACAAAAATTAAGACATATGACCTTATACCTTTTAATGTAGAATTAATTAGAGAGTAACCTCTGGGAAAGGAATCAAGAGTCTTAAGCATGCTTAACTGTAAACTGCTCTGTCCAAAAGTCTTTAAATAATGGGATTTCCTAACTATAAGTCATGGCCAATGATACAAACTGAGGAAGATCTGTCTTTGCCAAGGTGCAGTCTCATGAATCTTCTATTTATAGAGGGACCCACAGGAAGAGACCAGTATGCACAATTTCCAGTCAGTTTCTGCTGAGAGTAAAACTCTAGTTATGGCAGCTGAACAATGGGTTGGATTCAGGTTAACCACCACATAAATTAACAGCTGATGACCTGTTATTCAGCTCTGCCTGTCATTGTCTCTGACTAAAGAGTTCCTTTTTCGATTTCATAGTTCACACACAATGAGACAAAGCCATGTGCACTTTGAAATTGAAAAGTGATGCCTTTAACTCAAGGCAATCTGCCCCAGATGATGACATCATTCCTGTTATGCAGACAGAACCTGACCAACAGGATTTCATCCAATGGCTTCTATGTCTCATGGGTTGAATGAATCTCCCTCCATTAAGACTCAGTAGTGATACCCACATTAGTCTCATTAGCTGCCAAGCTAAACTCTGTTTGTTTAACCAAGCATTTGAGACTTAGTGAGGTCATGGGGCAAGTTATTTATTTGTTAGCTTTACGTTGATCTCTGAATCCCCCCTCTCCCAGTTCTGAACCTTTTGATTGTAATAGTTTGAGTTTAAGCTGTTTGTATTGATTGTACCCTGCTCTGAGATTTCCAGATATATGGTCATCTACACTTAAATTTTAGAAATGCAAAATTCATTTAAAATAAAGTGTTTATGTGCACACCTTCCTGTGTGTTTACACATACAAAGGGGCTTGGTTGATTTAAAGCACACCAAAGGTAAGCAGGTAGACATGCTGAACCATTCATATTCTCATACTGTTTCCTCCTCAGATCTTTTGTTGTTAGCATTTTGTTTGTCTGTTTGTTGTGAGTATCTGTGATTGACAAAAATTCCTGTCAGGAGAAAAAAAAAAAGCTTTTTGCTATGTTTTCTTAAGCGAAAGTGTGGCAAACAGGAAGAAACCTACAAGGTTCAGAAAACACTATTCATTTAACTCAATGCAAAGAAAATCACTCTCTAGGGCCCTGTAAAACAGAAGCATCGCCAACTGCTCTTTTGCATCTGGTTTGGAGACCATAGAGTGTTGTATTTTAGGAGTATTACAGACTTTCCTTTTTGTCATTGAGTTTTAAATAATTTTCTTCCATTCCCAATGGAATGGGAGGGAATTATTTATACTGCACTGGGAATGGGAATGGTATGGGTGCTTTTCACCACCAGTTTCTTCTTGTAATGGTTGTGATGCAGAATCACAACCACACCCCCAGTGAGCTTCCACAATCGAGTAAGGATTTAGACTGAAGCCTCCTGAGTACTAGTCCATTGCTCTATTCATTAAACCGCACTGGGTATCCCCATTGTATCATAGTATTTGCAAAAAAAAAAAAGAGAGAGGGGGGGGGGGGACCAGACAGAAGCATGTTTGAGATATACTACACCTCAAGTGTGAAACAAGGAATGAATGTTGTCCCTTCTTTTTTCTTCTTCTTCACTGTCTCCACCCCCTGTTTGCCAAAATTCTTGAATGATAGCATTCTATAAAGGAGTTCAAATATATATATATAAACACAAATTGAAAGGCTGGGATATCAAGAATCAGTCTCCTAGACCATCCAAGATTAAGATGGGGAAAATCTGCCAGCTCCACTTTTTTCCCACATTTTGTTTTTTTAAATCCTCAATTGCTTTTCTTCCAAATATGGAGAAATTTGCATATTTTGATCAATTCTTCAAAAAACAAAAGTCAAATTAACCTGAGCTAGACTAATTCTCTAGATTGCAGCCTGACACCCCAAATCCAGACTAATCAGTCTGAGGACAGCAATGTAAACATCAAGCTTCTGTTGGAAGTGCAGCCGCTGTAGCAGCATCTGAAATTATTCTTCTGTCCATTAGCCAAAAGGTTACCAAACCATAATTAAAAACAACATAAACAAATAGCCTTATGAAACTCTTCCTCCAGATGTCCAATTAGTAAGCATCATCCTCCTTAATTAACATTGGTAATTGCACTCAGATTGGAAGACTGGCATCATTTTTGTCCTTTAGGCAAGGCTGAAACTTGGCTACTGCCTAATTAACTGTCCTCTGGGATCTATTAGTCCTACTCTGTGTTTGTAGAAATGAACCATCAAATACCACCGAGACAAGCAGCTAGCCATCAGTTGAGTAGCTGCCATTTGGGCAACTCAAATGAATGCATATTGCTCAGGGAAGTCAATGATCTATTTGGGCTTCTTCAGCACATTATCAAGTATTATCCAAATCCAGAAACTATGGCTCCAACTTCTGTAGAGATTAGAATGTTAATGCTAAAATCTTTGCACTTGTGAAGTATACATAGAGATAAGACACTTATAGTGGTTGGGGTTTTCTAAAAAGCCTGGTTACAACTAAGTGTGCATTAGGATTATTGGCATGGTTAGAATTATTAGCATCCTCTTCTACTGTAGGCATATATATGTGTGTTTTTATTCTATTGTAACCTTCATTGCAAATTAGTGCTAATGGTTAACTTCATGCATTGCTTTATACGTACAATCAGCTAAGGCTAGATCCCTAATACCCACTTACTAGAGTAACTTTCAATGAATTTAGTGGGGTTGTACTTTAAATGTATTGCAAGTTCAACCACTAGTAGCCATGTGAACAAAGCAGAACCTTCCTGCCGAGACACAAGTATTGGATTGGATGGTGGGGTTAAGAAGAGGAGATAAGACAAAGTTACTTTTCAACAGCAGTATAACTAGTAGGAATGGAAGATAACAAATAGTGCTAGCCTCATTTGATATTTAACTTTCTTGATCATTCTTAGACATTTTTATAAGCATTATGATGTGACAGTATGCTAGCTTCAGGGAGTCCCTCTCTAACCACTCAACTGCACTACCCTTTTTATCCTGGAGTGGGTGAGCCCAGGAGAGTCAAATGTGATGACAGCTAGGGAACCTATCTGGCCTTGGTGCCTCCCAACACTCCAATCTACTCCAACTGCAGTGATTTCAAGGAGTTCCAACAATCCACAGGGTTAGGTGCTTATGCCAATCCTGCAAGGTGAAACTGCCAATATACCAACAAGGATATCAAGACTCTCAATAGCTGGTTCAGGCAAGACATGGTTTTAGCACTAAAAACCCTCTTAACAAAACCCCCAAATAATTGGAGGGAGTGGTTGTTGTGGGTTTTTCGGGCTGTCTGTGTTCTGGTTCAGAGTTCTAACTCCTGTCCTCTGAAGATGCCAGCCACAGAGACTGGTGAAACGTTAGGAAGAAAAACCTCCAAAACACAGCCAAACAGCCCAGAAAAACCTACAACAGCCATCAGATCCCAGCTGTGAAAACCTCCAAGAATAAATTGGAGGGAGGTTTTTAATATTTTATTAAAGATAGGAAAAAAGATAAAAAGGCAAAATTTTCAAAAAGGTTTCAAAAAACTTCAGCCAAAAAGACAATTGGAGACAAAAGCTGGGGCAATCAAGAGAACACATGAGAAAATAACAAAGCTAAGCCAATCTTGCCCTTGTGTGAGGGCAAGAGGAGAAGGGGACGACAGAGGATGAGATGGTTGGACAGTGTCATCGAAGCTACCAACATGAATTTGACCCAACTCCGGGAGGCAGTGGAAGACAGGAGGGCCTGGCGTGCTCTGGTCCATGGGGTCACAAAGAGTCAGACACGACTAAACAACAACAAAGCCAATCTATGTAATGCTCACACTTTACTGTAGAGGAAGCATACATCTGAAGCATACACAGAGTGCACTCTTCCAAGCACAGGAGAGCAACTGAGCATAGCATCTCCTAAGAGGTAAGCTAAGCCAACAAACATACCATCTGAACCCCCTTTTATACATTAAGCTTCACATTCTGGACTCTTCCAGATGGTCTGCCAATCAGGCTTCAAATTCCCTCAAATGTTCACAAAGACAATAGCACTTTCTGCCTCCTCCCTTTTCACAGCTGAAGTCATTTTCCAATTAGTACAGTACCAGGGAATAAGCCAAATTGGCCTTGAAGTCTTCAGTCAGAAAAGATAAACTGCAGGTGTTACTCCCTTCTTGTTATTGGCAGACAGTGCCCTTCCCTCTCCTATCCAGCTGTTCCCAGGCACTGACATAAAAGCCTGAATTTTCCAGAAGAGTCCCATGTTCCCCAATTTCTGTTTCTTCACATATGAAAGGAAATTTGCATTCTTATATAAAATCTAAGGTATTCCCCTGAAAAAGAAAGAAAGAAAGATGAAAAAGCACCAGAAAAGTAACAAGTAATATAAAAAGTAACCTATTTTTCCTTGCAATGTAAGAGTGCCAAGTCCTTTGGTCCTTTGCAAATGGAAATAACTTCTGAAGCTCTGTGTTTGACAGGGATTCCCTCCCCCACTCCAAATAGTTTGCTAGGATTAGATAATGTTTAGAATATTTGTTTTTGTTTTTTTTGTAAACCCTGTCCTTCTGTGTGGATGGTACTGGAGGCCAGTTGGTTCCCCCCATGCCCATTGAACAGTCCCTCCAGTTGCATGATAGCTTCATTTCTATAGATTCCAAACATTTATAAGTGAACAGACAAATCTGAGACTTAGGTCAACCACACTGCCACTAACAAGCATCAAGTTTCAAAACAGTGTTGAACTAGAACCAAGCTAAATATGGGTGCAGCTAGGCAAGGGAATTTGGGTCATGTTAAAAAGGCTCTTATCTTCAGTGCAATCTCTTTTATTTCATACTTGAGCAATCCTTCAATTCACATGAGATATGTTTCTTCTCCTATGAGAAGTATCCAAACAGCACTTCAGATTGCTCCAGTTTCTTCCCCTTTTGATTATTGATGCTTCTTTCCCCACCCTTTGTTACAGCTATCATTCTGTGGATCACAGTGACTTTCCTTTTTTTTGTTATTTAATAAGTGGCATAGCACTACACAGCAATGCATCAACCTAGTATGGATACTCCCTTATATCTGAATATGTGTCACTTAAGGAGAATATTTTTGTGAGAAGAGGAAAATAGAGGACAGGATTTCTCTGTCATCCTTTCTACTGTCACAATCCATTATAGTGCATAGTGTGTCAGAACAAAACAGGAGATCTGGGTTCAAAACCCTGCTCAGCCATAGAAATGTACTGGGGTGTGTGTGGCAATGGTAAAACCATTCCCTAAACACTGCACATACAGTACCTTGGAAACCGTACTGGGGTTGCCATAAGTTGGAATCAACTTGACAGCACACAGTACATAACACATAAATTACTTGTTCACCTCATACTAGAGAGACCCTTAATCTGATCCAACTTTCCACAACCTGTTGTTGTCCTGATGTCCCCAAATACTGTACAAGTAGTTATTATTTCATGTACTAAATAAACAAATGTCTGTACGTAAGCACTTCACTACAATATTTTCTTTGGTCATTGGATGACATATTTATTCTGTCTGTTTGGGTTTCTTTGTTAGACTTTTACTAGCAATGGAACACACCCATGGATTGTGTACTTATATACAGACAGTATAACTCTAGTGTTCTGCTACAACTTATTTCATTCCTTTCCCAGCTGTACAAAGATTTATGTTGTGATGAGGAACGCTGGTTAGACAGCTATATTTAATTATGGATTGTTGGATATTCCAGTGAGAAAGGGACTTGCTTAAAGTACCATTATGCTAATTGAGCTCTCTGTGACTTGAGGGACTTGCTATATATGGAACAGACTTCGAAACACATCTTTGACTTCCTTGATGAAATATAGATGAAGAAAACTACTTTGTGCAAGCTGTCTCCTTTCATAAATATGAACAAGTTTGCATGAATGCAATGGGAGCATTCGAAGAACTCCTGAGTATCTTTACTATAGAAAAGGTTGAATTACAAAAGCACACAGCTGCTTCAGAGAAAACTTGCAGAGAGAGGGCACTGAATTTAATCAGAAAATTTATTCCACACTTTAAAGTTTGTGTGTTTGTGTGTGAGTAATATATTAGAGGTAGTTCACACATATGTGGCCGTCACTTGACTAGGCTGTCATAGAAACAACATCCTGAGTACTTCTTTATAGGAACACTGTACGTCAAATACTTTGTCACCTAAGCCTGCAATAATCTTCCACAAAAAAGAGGATATTGCCCCCTGCACAGTTGAAGAGGCAGGGCAGAGGAACTTTGTGTAGGAATGTACGGGCATCTGCATGCAAGCTGGTGTATGGATAGACAAAGATTATATATGTCCATCTCTCTGGATGTGACACTTCTTGAGTTTCAGCTCAGCATCCACCCACTCAAATTTGGAGATTCAGTGTTGGAGAAACTAGTTGCCTGCTGGAACCAAGAAGTTTATTTATTCATTCATTCTTTCATTCATTCATTGGCTTGCAGAGATTTACCTACCTTCAATGACGTAGAATGGGAACGAGGAAGGATTAAAATCTGCTTTCACATTAGAATCAAGTAATGATTATAATATGATTGATTATACATTACAATCTTTATTTAATTCTAATGTGTAATCGAATTGGTATCAATTGTTGAAAATCCCATGAATTAATGCCCTCCAAAAGATTCTGTCATTAACAGCCCTGCCCCTATCTTGCAGACTAAAGATTGTGGCTTCAAGGTAAAAGTCACTTCCTTAGATTTGTCCATAAATAAGCGGCTTTTATGTCTTTGTTTCTCTCTGTTCTATGTGGTGGTCAGGTATATATGAGGAGGAGGAGGAGGAGGCACTGACTTGTTTGTTCATCTTCGTAGGGCAGGGATCTTGCACCACTCCCCTCTTTGCTATCCATTAGGAGAGTGACATAAAGACTCATTACACCATAGCATGATTCATGTACCAGCAGCGACATTTCCTGGAGCCTAGCAGCAGCAACATTTCCTAGAAACTGGCTAAGTGTCACATTGAGCCTATGCTCCAGGACATGTTGTTACATTTCTAGCAACCTCGCATTACTCTGCAAATGGAAGAAATGGAAAGGAAGGAAGAAGCTGAGGAGTTATGCACCCCAGCCGTCCCTGCTTATTTGAAAAAGGGGTTTAGAAACCAGATTATGCCCCCCCCCCCGGCCATTTCACATAAATAAGGAAAGTAAAGGTGATCTGAGGGATTTGTTACTAAGCAGCAACCCTCCCCTTCGGTCCCAAAGAATAACTCGCATCAGAACAAAGTGTTCCTGGGAAGCCTAAAAAGGAACACCCGAGCACCTGCTGCAATCCTTAGCAGAAGGCAGAGCTTCATGTAAGTGCCAAAAGTAATTACATGTAACAATGTTGCCTGTAGCTAGTCACAGCCAAACTCTGAGAAAGGCAGGGTAGAAAAATGAATAATAATTGATAATGTCACTGAGGCTGATTGATAAAATTAGTACTTAGGATGCAGTTATAATCAAAATATAGTTTCGCTGCCATGTTTCAAAAATATCAAATAAGTGGAGCATTTTGTCCACTAGGGCAATGCCAAAGAGTCCCTAAGGCTACACTGTAGAGTAAGTGTCTGTGAGACAATTTTCAAAATCCAGTGAAGCATTTATCTAGAAGACTGTGCATGCATTTGAATTATGCATTTGTTCAGCAAGTTGCCACAGCAATGTTTTCACTCCAAATGCTCAACAGTGAAAAACACCATTTCCTTGTAGTCTCCTTGTTAGTAGATATGGACAGAAAATGCTGTTTGTGTGTGTGTGTGTGAACTAGAGCAGATACAGAAACATGAACCGGCTTCAGCAATGTTCAGACAGTGGCTATGAGACTCCGGTGTTATGAATTATGCAGGGGATAACACAGCAGTACTTCCAGCATTTCATTCTGTGGAAGAACAGAGGTGTGCAGTTTCTGTACGTATACACCCCAGTTTAAGCAAATTATAACATCATTGCAAGAAAGGCTGAAGTCAAAAGATAACAGGAACTTGCAAAAGTATTTTTTTTTTAAAAGCGATGGAAACATTTTCTTCTCAAAATTCCACTGAAGCATTTTGCAGATCAAATTTTCCCAGTGGCCCTTAATTCCCCCCCCCCCCAGGTAGAATTCAGTGTTAATATAACATCCTAGCTATCTGAGCATGAAGATCCATGTATTTAAACTCCCATAGCTACTTCCTGGGGGAGGGGAGCCAGTTCAGAAAATTGCCATTTTTAGCAAAGAAGCTGTATGAATATTGGTAGAACTTAATATTTTCTTCTTCCCTTTTCTGTATCTTCCCATGTCAGCTTTTTTCCAAGGTAGTTCATCTCACTTTTGCATGTGCACAGTCATAATACATCTTTTAGGTATTATCGAAAAAATGTTATTAAAAAAAACACAGACACAAAATATATGTGAAATATATATTTAAGGAAATATTTTTAAATAAACTTTTTGCTCTAAAAATTCACTTCTATACTTTTTTTAAGTGGACAGTATTGTATTGCTACCCGAACTAGAGTAGACACATTGGAATGCACCTAAGTGCTGACTTACCATTCAGCAGTTGATTCAGTGGGTCTGCTTTCAGTTGGGATTAGCAACAGGGTATGGGCCAATGTATTTTACATATTGTGTATTATTTATTTATTTATTTAAAATATTTTTACCCTGCTTTTTTCTTTAAAAGGACCTAAAGCAGTTTACAACATTAAAAGGACAATATTTGCAACATTGCACAATTAAATTCTGGTTTGCACATTAACTGACAAGGTGGTCAGCCAGTCAATCTGCATCAAGTAGATTGTCTTGTGTCTTCAAGTATCTCCAGGTGCCATTTGGACTAAGGATGCAATGACTGTTTACTAGGTTTTGTGTTGGGTGGGGACTGATCAATGTACAAAGGATCCTTGACACATTGATAAAACATTGACAACTGCTGTAAGCTTTCTTTTCCTCCTGCACAAGATGAAAGGACCAGCACTTTATTTTTGGTCAGCATCAGGATTAACAAATAAATTTGCATTTTCCACAAATAATTTTGTACTTTGTGCAAAAACTTGCATTTTGTACGCATTTGTGCAGAATACCATTTGTGCATAGAAAACACTTCCACAAAGTTTTCACAAAATAGTCCTCAAATGCAAAGAAAGAAAGAAAGAAAGAAAGAAAGAAAGAAAGAAAGAAAGAAAGAAAGAAAGAAACCAACCAACCAACCAACCAACCAACCAACCAACCAACCAACCAACCAACCAAACAAACAAACAAACAAACAAACAAACAAACAAACAAACAAACAAAAGTCAGTTTGTGGCCACCTTCAAACTGATTAGGCTTTGTACAAATGTTTGTTGTGTTTACGGCCTTCTGGAAGGGTAGGGGCATTTCTCAGAGATCTTCTCACAAGGGTGGGAGGATGAGAGCTTTGTTCCCAATGCCTGAGGCACTCATTGTTGCCCACAAAAACAAAATAAATGAAGCTTTGCATCCCTAGCCTGAACTGAAGTGACCAGAAGTTGTACTCTCAGTTGTGCTTGGGAATGGATTAGAAGTCAATGTAGAGAATCTTCAAGGTTGGTGTTATAAGCTGTGATTGGTTTACAACTACCAAATATACATTGCCAAATTGTGAAAAATAAGAGTTTCTAAAGAGTCTCCAAATTCACTTCCATGTCACAACAATCCAATCTGAAAATTAAAAGGGGAAGTGTCATAGAGTCAAGATGTCTTCCTATTCTGAGCTGAGCAGTGATGGATACAACAGCAGCAAAAAAGCCATTTTTTAAAAAATCAATGTGTATAATGAGTGGAATGAGTTTGAGAAGCAGAACTCTTCAATGTTCTTGAATGTGTTTTTCTGTTTTAAAACATAATGGACACTTCTTGCACATGTTGTTTAAAAAAACAAGAAACCTTCTTTCGTTATTTTGACACTGAAAACTGACAGCACAGTCAAATATTCAGTGGTGCAGCACTAGTGACAGGATGGAGCCCTCACTTGGTTGGGGAGAAGGTCCAGTGTAGTCCCCTAACTCATGGAAATTAGCACACTGCTGCTGTACTTTTTACTGAAGGGGCAATTACATTGTGACATCCCTCCTCCTCAGTCTGTAGTAGAATATTCTGAATCTGATAAATAAATACATTAAAATGTTTTGATCGGCACATTTTGAATTGCACACCACAATAATCTATATAAAAGTTTAGCACAAGAAGGGTATTCGAACTGAAATCTCTGCAGTCTCCCAAACTGCTGACTGAATCATTCCTCTGTCTAGCTGCTGGTATAATTTATGGCTTTTAAGCATCATTAGTCAACTTTTTGATTTCGCATGGCTTCCAGTAGTTTCTTCAGGTATGGCAAGTTTAATGATGCCTTCATTATAATTGTGTTGCACTGAATGTCAATTACTACTTGATCAATAAATTTTTTTGCTTCGGTCATCTATTTTAGTCTGGCTGTTTGTTGAGGTTTACTTCTGAGGGACATTTTACTTTGATATCTATTTGCAATTCAATAAGGGTGTGTTTATTTGCTTTTCTTCTTCTTCTTAAGTTACATCACCACAATCCAGATAGAAACCAAGTATGTATGGAAGTTGAGACTCCCTGCCCAGTTTACGGTGAAGCCCAACAAGTACCAAAAGGATGCTGTGCATACATGTCCCTTCCCATATCCAGTTTTGGGGTCTGTACATCTTGAAGCTACCCCATAAAAACACTTACGTGTAGCAGCTGTTCAGGATGAGAAGTGTAGGTGTGGATAACTTAGTTTCTTCCTTGTGAAGCACAGAGTGCAATTTCTGTATCTCTGATATGACTCCAAGATTCTGCCTGATTCAAGCAGATTAGTGTAGTGCCTTCTTTTTCAATAAAAGAGACAGTACTGGGAGAGTAAAACTGGAAGTCCTTTTTGCTAATAATGTAAATAACTTTTTACGAACTGAAAAGTTGCTTCCATAATAGTATTGTCAACATCAGCTCACTTGGAGTAAGAATACTCAGGAAAATATACCATTTGATTCCCTGGGAACACTACACAATACATCTCACCATCTTGGACTCTTCTGTATCTGCATATGCACATCTGAATAATTGAAGATAAAGATGTAAATGTTCCTTGTGGACAAGGACAAGGAACTGCAACATTCTTCTTGCCAATGAGGAGGGAGAGGAATCTGTGGATTCTCTCAATAGCATTCTTGCCTTGGCAAGAACAACTCCTTGTGCTTAAAAAAACTCAATTTTGGCAAAAATTACCTATTTTGCCCCCAAATTCACAATTCACACAACAATGCACCCAAAATTAAGATTCCCACTGCTTTATCTGCTAAACTGAAATATTTCCATCTTATTTTAAAGATCAGTCTTCCACACAGTATGAGTGTGTGCTTTCCCCCCCAGACACTAATTTTGTATAAATAACAGAGACCTTAAGGGGAGGGGGAAATTAAAGGTGTTTTTCTCACTCTTGACTGGAGGTGAAGGCTCTGTCCTGGATTTAGAATTCTTTATTTACGTATCTCATCATGCTGAGAATGCAGAAAACAGAGAATTTAGTGAATATTCCTTTCATCTTTAATCCAAGATTGCAGCACCGATGGCATGGCCCCTCTCATGAGTACACTGAGCAGAAAACATAATTATCCACAACTGAATGCATATATCACCTGAGGTGTAAACTTTTGGCTGTAATTCATGGCATGCAAAATTGTGAGTTCAAAATTTTTGACACGTGGCACATATGAGAAACTCAAACTCAACTTGCAGTAGATAATAAACAGAAATTAAGGGAAGATGGCAAGAATAATACAGGTTTTAATAGGGCTAATGCTGTTCTACTTTTAAAGAAAAGTAACCATCTTTGGCTCCAATTCTACTGGGGACTTACACATGTGTAAGTGAAATTGCAAACACTGTGGTGGCAAATTGCTGCTAATTAACAAAATGCTGGTTGTCTTTCTCTTTGTGTGCCCAGATACACAATGGGCATACCACCAGGAACATGGTTGGCATCTTATTAATAAAAAGAAATTGATTGCTGTCCCTTTCACAATTTCCAACTTCCTTCAAAATTTGGTCTTTTTTCTTTCTTTCTTTGATCATTTGAGCAGTGCACAAAACCCTACACACTTAAAATAAGTGCTAAGCAATTGAACTTGTTGTTTTGTTGCTTGTTGTTTGGGCTTTTGTTTTTTTTTCTATGTAAGATCTGACTAAACTGTTGATTCCGCAGTGGGGTGTTGATTCATGTTAGCACCAGCTGTAAGCGCTTTTATGTGACTTGATTCAATTTGTCATTGGGTCTGGAGGATGCATGCTGTAATGCAACCTTTACTAAAAGTTCCATAAGTCACAGATGAGAGCATACAGAGGGGTGAGGGGGCGGTGAGAATTAGCCACTGCTTACGCAGTGCCTCATCTGTAAGCAACCAGGCAGAGGGAAACAGAAAGTGGCATCTGGAGCATATTTAAAGTCAATCAAGCTAAATGCAAGTGAGCAACTCTGTGGAGAGGGTGAGCCAGAAAGTGGATGGCCTCAAGCTCAGGAAGCAAATGACATGGAAATGAAGGGAAAGGTCAGAGAAAGATCTTAATATTTAGGGCTATAAATTGTTCCTTTGCCTTGAACAACAACTTGATATGGAAAAAAAGACACTTGCAGATGCCTACAGATCAAATTTCTTTTAATGACACAAAACCAAGAGCTGATTAAACAGTTGGCCCCTATATATGTCTGAAATCTACAGATGGTCAAACAATGGTTCCCAAGTATCCTAGGGTGGAGCAGTAGCTTCTTCAGACCAGCCAGCAAGTCTGACCTGAAAGCTTCACAAGGTTCAGGAACTATCATTAACCATTATCGCCTGAATGGGTATTGCCTAGAGACTTGCTTGGTGTATGTGATTGCCTGGTCTCCCTAAAGCTCCTCATTTGTCTAGTGCTGAGTGCTTGTGCATAGACTGAATATCTACTCTATGACACTCAAGTTTAGGAAAAAGCAAAAAAATCAGTTCAAGGGGGGAAATCATTGGGATTGATTCTTGGTAGAAATCAGTCAATGGACATTTATACGGATCCACTCTCTTTGGTTTCCTTTTAGTTCCTGCATTCAGTTCAATGTAGTGATGTTTATCTTAAATGTCCTGACCCATGTGTGTCTTCATTGACTCAATTATCTCTGCTTTCCTGAGACAGACCATTGTGACTACCTTTAAAAATAGGACTACGACCAAACTACACAACAGACATCCGAAGGAATCCAGAGTGAAATGTCTAATTTTAATTCCCCAATTATACTCCCAAGCCTGGTATTGTTAATAGGTAGATTTGACTGTTTAGTGAACTGAATGGGTGTGCCCATAGGTGGCATCGGCTAAGATTTTATGTGTGTCTGTATCAGTTTTTATATTTTGCAAGGATTTATTAATTATTGAATTTGTTTTCTTTATCAAATTTATATACAACTTAGTCCATAAGAAATATCTGAGTGCTGAGTCATACTGCTCCAACAGAATATATTTAGACAGAACCAGTCCTAAAGACAAAGCAAGTGGACATTAATAACCAGGCACAGCCCATAACATCCTATTACCTATTAGGGGACCACATGTATCACTTCCTCTCCCTCCTGCCACTTCTCCCTCTTCCCTTTAGTGCCTCATTTAGTGGTTCCTTTCTTAATGGCACGAATGGTCTCCCTGGCCACCCAATCCACTCTGCTGCACTCTTTGATTCCCTCTAAGTAAGGAATTGAAAAACAGCAGGCACAGCTTTAGGCACAAACAACCACTCTGCTTCTTCTAATTATTGAAAGTCCATGCAATAAGACAGGAGCTCTCCTAGCCTGATGCAGATTGCACAAAAAACATTCAAAGAGATGTGAGAATTCTTCTCAAGATCTGAAAATGTATTTCAGGTCAGAAAAAAAATATGGCAGTGTCCTGTTCTTGTGCATGAGAATGAGTGTTTGTCTACACAAACTCTTTTGGAGTAGGCTGATGCCAGCTAAATACAGTCAGAGGGCCAGGTAGGGGTCTGGTATGCCATTTGGTGGAATCCTTGCAACCCAATGGAATACGGGACTGCCAGCAACCCTTTTTTGGTTCATCTCCTTTCGCTGTCAATTTGCCTTATCATGAAGTGGCTTAAGAAGAGAGTCACTGCCAAATTAAACACCAGTGAGTACTGGCCAGTGGTGGATTTGTCTGCAGGAAGGTACTCAACAGGAGACAATTTAAAGCAAAAAAATGCCCCCAAAAGATGTATGACTCACCACTCAGACATATAGAAGTTTTCAATTCGTTTTTATTATTTAATAAGTGATGCAGTGCATCTGCACAACCCTAATAGGGTCTATTTTTTTTTTAAAAAAAAACTTTTTCTGCCCCTCAGAGAAGCAGAGGAACTGTTTAATTTGCCAATATTCTGAAGTGGCTCTCTTCTTAAATTGCTTCACAGTATGGCAGATTGACAGCTGAAGGAGCCTTGACAGCTTAAGGCTCACTTTGATTCATTTCCATAGAAAACATGCACTAGAAACAAACCAAAATGGAGTAATCCTATAGATACCGAAACAGTAGAAGCTCCAGACAAGGGACCAGAAAGGTGCAGGTAGGAATGCTCTGGGGACAGGCTTGTTTGCTCCAACAATTACATCATGTAATCACTAAAAAAATGAGAGAATCAACCAGCAAACCAAACAGTGGGCTAAATGCCCATCTGATCACACCCTGAGACAAGCAAGGATTTACAGCCCTAATTTCTTTTTACTCTGTCTCTTACTGCTTTGATGTCTGTAAAACCCAAAATTTAAACCACATATGTAGTATGCTGCTAAGTAAGTTTGCTAAACTTTATTTATTGTGATGGTTGTTGTAGGTTTTTTGGGCTGTTTGGCTGTGTTCTGGAGGTTTTTCTTCCTAACGTTTTGCCAGTCTCTGTGGCCAGCATCTTCAGAGGACAGGAGTTAGAACTCTGTCTGTGTACTGGTGTAGTGTGTGGGATAGTTGAGTATTTGTAGCTGTGGAATCAGTTTTTTGTCCTTTTCAGGAGATTATGGTGATCAGGGTGTTTTTTGTTATGGGTGTATTGTTGTGATAAGGGGGGAGATGATCTGTCACTGTGATTGATGGGTGTTGTTAGCTAGTCTTTTGTGTGCAGTGATCACCAGTCCTTGTGGCTGGGTAGAGTTCGTTGACCTTTTTGCAGGCTGTATTTTTCAGTGCTGGAAGCCAGGCTTTGTTGAGTTTTAGACTTTCTTCTTTTTTTGTTGAAGCTTTGCTGATGTTTGTGAATTTCAATGGCTTCCCTGTATAGTCTAACATAATGATTGCTGGTGTTGTCCAGTACTTCTGTATTTTGAAATAGCATTTCATGTCCAGCTTGTTTCAGGGCATGTTCAGCTACTGCCAATTTTTACAGTTGTTTTAGTCTGCAGTGTCTTTCATGTTCTTTGATTTTGGTGTGGATGCTGCGTTTTGTGGTCCCAATATATACCTGGCCACAACTGCAAGGTATCCGGTATACTCCTGCAGTGGTGACAAATTTGTCCTTTGCTGACTGTAATATTTGTTGCATTTTTGTGGTGGGCTTTGCAAGACAAATCTTTGTTAAAGTGCAGGAAAAAGACTAGTAAAAATAAAGGCCATCCAGTTTACCTTACCAGGCAAGAATTCTAGGACAGTTATTTTGTGCTATTGTAGTACATCATTAGTTTTCTGAGCAGTGACAATCTACTGGGAAAGACCCATCTGATTGACTCTGATTGTTTTTCCTGTATTTCTACAGTAGCTTAGGACTGGAATTCTTAGAAGTGACACGGATAGATTCATTTCTCAGATGTCTGTGCATATTATGTGCATGTGGAACCTGAGACGCTCTTAACAAGAAGTTGGGGAAGCTTTGGCCTACCAGGTACTTTGGATGATAGTTCCCATAATCCCATGCCACTAATTAGGCTGACTCAGGCTGTAAATTGAGGCACCAAAGGTTCCCCACACTGTTGTGATGTTTAAAGTCCCAGAATCAAACTCAGACCTGAAAAAATAAAATACTGAGACAGATTTAGAAATCTTTCTCTCTGTTTGTGACCTCATATGAACTGCTATTTTGCTTTGAGAGCTGCAATCCCACACCTTTTACGAACATAAAAAAAAACCAAAAATGTTGTTTGTTTTGAAGTGAAAATAGGTTTTGAGAGCTCAGCACATTGTTTTTACTCTGGTTCTAAACCATTCATGCAACCCCAGTTAGCAGGATATCAGCCACTAACTGAAAGTGCTTTCTCTACAAAAATGCAGTTAAGAAAAATAAAAGCTTTCAATGTTTTCTCTTTACTTTTCTTCTTTATTTGTTTCCCAGAGGGAGGTTGCTCTGTCAACAGTTTTTCTATTATGCATCTTTTCCAGACTGTGAAGGCTTGGCATCATCTTTGAGCTTCCCCTGCATGTGGCTTACCCTCAGGCTTTCTTTCTCCCTCTCTTTCATTTTTTTAAAAAGTATTTTGTGGATGGTGTGCATATGTGTATGAGACAGTAAAGAGATGTGAGTGGATTCTAGTGTTTATGAAAGCAGACATAGATACACTTATCTCACGTTGGAAAAAAGAACCATAGAGTCATGGAACTGTGGATTTGAAGAGTCACCTAATCCAACCACATATTGATGAAGGGAATCCATAAATCCTACATCCCTGACATATAGTTGGCCATCCTATGTCTGCTTAAAAATGTCTAATGAAGGCGAGTCCATCATTTCCTGAGGTGGTCAATTCCACTGCTCTTATATCAGGATGTTTTTTTTTTTACCCTAATGCCTTGTCAAATTCTCCTTTATTATAATTTAAATCATTCATTTCATACTCCCCAGAACCACAGAAAATGAACTTATCTCATGTTACAGTATCCCCTTGTTGTTGGAAAAATAAATTATGAGCAACTAGTTCTTTGTAAGCAGCTACTTCCAAGTTATATTCACTATAATACTTCACACTAGCAATCGTTCTGTGCTATAAACATCCTCTTATTGTCTATTAGTCTAATGACTTGGTAGTCTTTAGTATTGACTCCACCTGACTGCACTGGAGTTTAGTCCATCAGTTAAAGTCACATTACTAAACGAAGACAGTCTGTAAACATCATTAACTGAGTGAACAATATTCGCCATGATATTAGAAATGAGGCAGTGCTTTTGCCCAGTTGTTCCTATTCAAAATGCTCACAAAATAATAGCATAAAATATGCTTATAGTTAGTAATAAAATGTATATTGTGGTCAATTGTTCCAAGCAGTTTTAGGTTTCTCTGATAATTTCTGCAAAACTCTGTAAAATTCTTCCATGTTGATTGTGTTTACTTTAACATCCATGAGTTATCTTGCTAAATCATGGCCTTCCACAAAAATGCTACGTAGCCCTTTGTTCTTATAGTCAGGCAATCTAGGTACTGCATCATTGCACAAGCACAGCCCACACAGGCCAGGATCTGAGCATGGGGGTCTTCAGCAGAACCAGGAGGGGACACTTCCCCTTTACCTTGCTGCCTTAAGTATACCTTCCAAGCTTGCCTTGGGGTGGGAACCTAGTGTATCTGAACCAGGTTTTGAATTGGTTGAGCGACTTGCTGGGAGAGGAGATAAAAGCTATATCACACTAACAGTCCACATGAAGTATGATGCTTGATTGGGGCCATGAAATACACAGCAACCAGAAGTCATCTACATGTGATAAAGGACCGGATTCCATGATCTGGAGAAGCCTGCTTGCATAGATATTCACCTACTTCACATATCCACATGAATGCATGGATCATGGAGGCCCTAGTGGCAATGCATTATCATGACTTCAGTTGACAGGACTAAGGTGAACCTAAGAGAATGGAGCTTTTTCACTGACAGTTTTTTCTGAGATGGTAGATGAAGAGGAAACATCACATCTGTGGCTGTGTATTCTATGTCTGTAAACATGTACCATGGAAAACTTGATGCTAGTTTGACCAATGCCCTTGATTTTGCTCCTTGCTGAGCAAAAATGATCTCATGTATTTATTAATTGTACTGTGGTCCTTCATACATGAACAAAGAAGGATCAGGGTGAAATTAAAATTTCCCCTAATAATAATTTGCCCCTTCACACAAGTAAAATATGTAAAGGTGATTCTCCTCTCAATCTAATCTACAGATGATTAGTAAACTATAGCTCTATTCACTTATGCTGAAAGCACATATAATAAAGGGAGTGTGAGCAACAGTCTGAGGGAGGAGAGGTGGCTTTATTTGTGTAGGTTCTCCTGGTGAGGTGTAATACACATACACCAGAAAAATCACGGTTCTAGCTCCCAGGAACAAGAGGTATAATAGCCTCCACCACTCCAAACTGTTGCTTTTGGTTAGCAAAACCAATGACAAAGGGACGGGCACGACCCCATCATCACATGTGGTCTCCACATGCATTCAGCACTACTGAACAGGACTAACATGTTTTTCATATATTTTAAAGCTCATTGCTTGCTGGCTGCACTATTCAGTAATGGCACACAGGTGCAACAGGTAATGATAACACAAAAGGAATTACACTTCATGCTTTTGAGTGGAGTTTTGTATTCAGCTGCCAGTCGTCAAAGGCAAGCATGCAGAGACATCAAATTATTTCTCAAATGAGAAATCAAAGGAATGTGAGGACCAGCCTTAGTTCAGCCATCCTTTAAAGTTTCTCCTTCAGAACCTACTTCTGACAGACTATCTGCCACGGCTGCTTCCCTTCAGCAACTATAGGTAAAGGGTAGTCTTGGTCATTTCGACTATCATTTTTAGCAGGTTTCTGATCTTTCAAGAACAGGTTAAACAACCCAGATCATAATCAATCCCGCCTTCTGTTTCTGCTGCCAATCACCCCTCTTTCGATTAAAACCCAGATATTTTCCATTAGCAGAAAGGCAAAGAATATGAGCTCCAATTTCCTGTCTGAGGCATCAGGAAAGAAAATGCAAAGCAATCCAGGCAAGGTGAAAGTGTTGGTGTGCATATGAAACATTATTCAAGGGGAGGTCATTGCATCCAGCAGTCTGTTCTACAAGAACATTTTAAAGGCTCATTACATATAGATTTTGCATTTTGAATACTTGCCACTGCAGCAAGCTTTCAAGAAAACTGACAATCATATTAAGCAGAGCATCTGTATGCAACAGTGCTCTACATTCAACATTGGAAACTCCTTGGAAAAGAAGACACCAAGATGCAAGGGGAAATCATAGGTTTGTCTAATCTTTAGCTGTGGCCAGTATCCTGTTCAATAGGTACACATGGAGCTGTAGAGGTTGCTGCAGCAGTTGAACAAGATGTCAGATTTGTATGACCAGAAAGACAACGAATGCCTCATCAGATCGCTCTGGCAGCTTCCACAGTTCAAGCTCCTCTCATGTAAATCTTAATTAGAATACTGGCCACTAAGAAGAATTGTAGGACCACTTATCAGCACAAAGGTTTTTAAGAAAGGCTACCTAATACATTAGAGATACTGGATGATCCAAAATGGATAGGAACTTGGTGCTGGCATATAATTCTGCAATGTGAATGCCCAGACCAGCTTCAGTAATAAATACATGCTCAGGCATATATGTCTGACACTTTCACATGCCTGCCATTAACTCCTCACATCTGCATTCTTGATTAAACTGCAAATTACACCTGAGGGGAATTTTACTTTAACATTTTGACACTGCTACATTGTATTTCATGTGCCACTGGAGTGCCAGTAACCAGGGCCAGTCCTAGGATAGCTATAGTGGTACTGTTCCCTCAGAGAAGTGCCCACAGTGGCTTACAAATTGCCCACCTCTTTTAAACAACAATATATTAAAACAAATGTGCTTATCATTTCTCCAAGTCTAGACAAATGGAACAGTATCCTAGTATTTTACTATTTTATTTGGTATGTATAAACTAACTACATAATCAACCAGGTCTGAGACTCGAGGAAAGTATACCACTTTTGGACTGCCTGTCTCAGTTACCAAAAATACCTTGGACAAGCATGTGACACAGCCGCACATCAATTAAATCTGTCACTGTCTCTTCTTAGTTATAATGGCAAGTGGCACAAAAAGCTGAAGGACTGCTGTTACACCTCACTAGAGGTGTGAGTGGTCCCACCTCTTCATTCTTTTGCATTAAGCAGGCGATAGTGGTGCCATTGCATTCCCTAGGCTGGTATTGTAGCATGCCGACAGCTTTTTCCAAGACTAATGAAGCTTGAGTGTACTCAGAACAGCCCAAATGGCAGTCCCAGGACTACATTTACAACACTTATGCAATGCAAATTGTTAACAAAGAGGATTTGGTTTGGGTTTATCAGCAACCCTTTTGCTGCACAGGGACTGCACTTGAGCAATTCTCTTTGCTGGAGAGGAAGAAAAATTGCTGTTTCTAAATGTGTTTGTCAGACGTGAGGGGGGAAAAGCACATTGAAATATCAGAAAGCAACAAAGAGTCTTGGGCATCCTAGAGTATGTGAGGCATTTGCAGAAGTTCCTTTCTATACCCAGTACAAAAGGATAAGAAGTTAATCCATAGGGAGTAGAAACTAGTGCGACCCAGTGTTGTCATAGCAGCTCAAATGAAATCGTTTAAATTCCTGAAATTGTGTGGGACGGTTAAATACACTGCAAGATCAGAAGAAGTGAGCATTGGATTCAAGAGTCTTGCTGGGAATCTTGTGTGTAGGACGGGGGTAAGCACGGCTCATATCAATCCGCTCTACACCCTCAGAGACCTGCCAGTCCAGTTTCTATACATTTTGAACTATGATAGACAGGGATGTAAAGAATACTTACTAAATTCTTTGTTCTCATCAATTTAGGGTTTGTCAACATGAGACTCCTTGACAAAGAATTTCCAAGCCCTGCAAGATTCCTTGCCTCCAGTGCAAGAGTGTTACACGAATTATGCCCTCCCATTAAGGTTTTTGTAATTTCTGCAAAATGCCTTTGCAACTGTCTTCACAAAACTTTGGTCATTCTAAACAGTAGAGCAGGCATGCACACAACTACCACAGAAGGACTGGCTAGGTATAAACAATCCATCTTATGGTTCCAATTTTTAAGACAATGCAGCAAGAAAGCAGCTATTGTCCTTTTGTAAAATTCAAAGAAAGTTTGCCTTTGATCTTTTATTTATAATATCCTCAGTAACACAGAGAGATTTGTTTACTGAAGGTATTATATACAAAACAAAAAATCACATCGTCTTAGTTTTGTGAAAAAACCTCTTCTACTTAACACAAGATCTCTCTTATTAAGGTTTTCTGAAAAGGATGAAATTAGTAAGCTATTGGGTCCCCAGCTATTATTTTCTGTTGGTTACCAAGCTATTATTCAGCTTCCATAGAACTATGGTGTTTCAGCCTTTTTGAAACATTTATGTAGCACATTGTGAGTGGGATGCTTATCAATCAACCTCTTTCAATGCCACTGTTTCCTGCCAAGCCATGTACTCTGCTACCCTGAGAGCAGCATATTTTCTGTTGCTCATACTAATGTGAGCAGTTGGCCTCTACAAGGATTTGGGTTATAAGGGTTTACACTGACTCCAACTTGTCCTTGAAAATGCGTACTTCCCCTTACAAGGATGTACCTGTTTTGAAAAATAAACAATTAGATGGCCACTTTCAATACGCTTCTTAATGTTTCTTCAGTGGTATATGTCTAATTATTTATGGGATTTGCCAGAGCTTTGCTACTTCAAATCACAGGTGGGCAACTGTGGCCTTCAGCTACTGTCACACAGCAACTACCATCATCCCTCATTGTTGGTAATGATAGCCAGGATTGATAGGAGTTGTGATCCAGCAACATGTGAAAGGGCACAGTCTCCCAAGCTTTTTGAAATAATCCAATGTCATGTTTAGTTTAGACAATGCCATGTGAGCCACAGAGTGCTTCACTGTGAGTGAGCAAAGGTTTATGTGCATAGAATGGAGAGCCAGCACTGTCGGCTTTGATAGTGAAGATCAGATCAGAGAATGGATATGGACAGTAGAATCTAGAATCCTTTCATGTAAACAACACTTAATTGCCACTAACAAATACCAAGGTGCAGTTATTCCCCAGCAGCAAGTATATAAGAATATCTCTGGTTTGGCCTGAGATATTTTGCCAGAGCAGGGGTCCCCTGAACAGTAAACAATGAAGAGCACAGAATTAGGATCTCATCCTTTCTATCTCCAAGATGTCTCCATTGGAGGCATTCACTAGAATGACTGCCAGCCAGGAAGTTAACAACCCTCACAACCAGAGCTCGGAAATAATGGAAAAACTCTATTGTGCAACTATGCAAGTGCAACTGAAGAAGGTGGAAACAGTAGTTGTGCTATAGCCAAGATAGAAGTTCTACTCCAAAGCACTTCTGCTGGCTCATTGTGCAATCAGTGATGCCAGGGACACATGACTGATTACACAATTCCATAGCACAATTCCTTGTTGCCAAATGTAAGGGCCAACATCTTTCCATCAGTATAACTTTACCTTATGCCAGCATGAACAGGATCCTGGCTATTGTGATAATTTTAATGCACTAGTGTTAAATTCACTTTTTCACAGCCAGACAACCCAGACTTCCATCAATAAATGTACTTTTATGAAAATAACATTTAAAAAATAGTGCTAACGTTGAAAATTCTGGTTGTGAACATTGCTATTTAATGTGTATATTATTATTTGTTTCAGACTCTTCTTCATAAAAAGGCTTGGGAGTCAGTTCTATACAGAGTTAATAACTCATTCACCACTTCCACATAGACTTCCATAGTGCATCACTATGAAAAACATTGGTGAAAAATAAATTGGGGAAAAATTAGAAAGTCAGAGAAAAAGAATGAATGGGAGGTTCTAAACATCTCCTGTGGAGGCACAATGACCCATTTCCAAACACGTGAATCCTTGCCCCGCACAGTCATCACAACCAACAACTACTCCTTCCAGATTCTGATGGATAATTTGATTTCAGAATACTGATTGACATTTAAAGAAGAGCTCATTTGGTAAAATAATTTGGGATGTGAAATAATGTGGGTTCTGCTTCAGGCAATTCATCCATACTGCCTTTTCCAGTTTGAGTCAGAGCTAGTGTTTGCATCAAATTGGTTAAGATGATAAAAGGATTTTTTAAACATGACTAGTATTCTGAAACTAAAATAGTACTGGGGGTAGGAAGTAATAGTTTTCAGCTGTGGTGACTGTGCTAGGAATGGAGCATGTGTTACTGTGGCCTGAAATATGACCAAACAGAAGTAACTGAGATTTTTCGAACCACTTATTTTTTCTACTTTCTGTAATAGTTTCTATGGTGGTGTGATATAGAGTTTTTGGCTTGTTAGACATGTTAGACCGAATAACCATTTCGTGCTTAACATTACATGATGGATTTGTTGCCTGATTTTGTAAAGTGCAAAACCAGCAAAAACAATTTTTAAAGCAGCAAAAAGTGCTTTTCAAGGAACCTATGGCAAATGTGCCATCAGGGCTCAATAGCAAAAGAACTATGTAAACTCTACTGTTTCTTTTAGAAAAGGGACATGCTTTTAATTCAGAATTTGTTTGGAAAATGAAGCAAAGGGACGGGGAAGAGTATTAATTTGGTAGAGATTGCAATTTGCATCACTTTCATTTTCAGTCCGTTGGATATTTTTCTTCTTTTCTTCTAGGCAGCTGCATATCTCATTTTGCATTACACTTTAGAAACCTGTCTAAATTGTAGTGCATATAAGCATGAATGTGCCATGGATGTGTTGTCTCCTGTGTGGGGTATCAGTGAGATAGGTCACATTAGCATTAGAAGTAGGATCTAAGTCCTCCACTTCCCCTTTTGTAGTTTTCTTTCTTTATGCCTGCTGATGGCTTTTATTTTTGCAGCACTTTGCCTTTTTACTTTTTCCCCCCCAGCATGCATGCCTGTGTTCCAGGTGGATGGCAAATATGATTGAGTAATAGTTTATGACACCGAGTTTCACCCTTTATCTCAGGTCACAGCCCTTTATTTCCCCATTTTGTGTTTTTTCACTGTTTGGACAGTATAAATATATACAAATATTTTGAAATATCCACATACAAATCAAATCAGACAGGCTTCAAATTGACCCCAAGGAAATCAGTTGTGATTTGTAAGACAAATAATATAGACCAAATCAAAGCAGATGGTATGTGCCCACCCCGTCTGAGAGCTAATGATTTAAGTACTGAAATAATTCTATTACCTCAACAAGTTAAACATTTCCACTTTTTAACATTAACAGCAATCAACTAATTTTCCAATTTCTCACACTTAGCACTAGTGAATACATGCCCAGACCCAACATTCCAAGCTGCATTCACAACAGCAGTAAGCACTTGATTTGATATTCCATATGTTTTGGACTTTAACTCATCAAAGCCTTGTGTTTGATGAAAATCCCTATCATGAAAAGTTTAAAAGGAAGAGAGAGAAATAAAAAATCTCTCACATACCCCAAAGCCTCTGAGATCTGGGGGAGCAGGAGGAGGGAAACAACTTCCCACATCTTTGCAGCAGAGGTGTTTTTGTTATTCCAGATCAGCCTGAAATCCACTGAAAGGTAGGAAACCCTCTATTGGTTCCAGAACTGTGCTGTTCTGACCTCCAACACAAGACAAGGTACTCACATGTATGAGGGGTGGAGGTCCAGATTTCTTTTTTCTCTTCCTTAATCTGAATCACTCACAACAGATTTCTTATTCTGTGTGTATGTGATTTTTTAAACACACACGCAAACACACACACAAATACACAAAGTCACAGTCACGAATTTTTATTGCTTTTTCTCTCTCTCTCTAATGATTCAAGTTAGAATTCAGCAAACAATCATGTGTATACTGATAGCAATTATGTCTTTGAAGACTGGATTAGGTATGCCTGTTACACAGATTTTACAGGGCTTGTTAACCTTCATTTTTGCAGCCGAGCCTGAAATTGCTATCTTGTACCCAATTTTCAAGGAAACCATAGTGAAAGGGGTGGCAAATTGACATTTCAAGAATTTGTTGTTCTTTTTCTCCCTTTCAATTCTTCTTCTACCTATATTTTATTTTCTGGAGCATTTTCTCTAAGGATGAAAGGCCACTGTTTTTATGAAGTAGTTCACCATACCATGACCTGCTGCACTTGAGGTGTGTTGGAGTATAAGTGCTATGTTCCCCAGACAGAAGCGACAGTGGTAGGAATGATGGGAAATATCATTGAACATATTTGTTGGGTGCCCTATTGAGGAAGGCTTTTGTATTCTGCTGGGTAGAGATTCCAACCTTGGACATTCTCTGATGTAAGACTGGTCGGTGTTGTAACAGCAGAGCCACAAACCTATATTAGTCTGAGGTCCATGAACTCAGAAACTGAAATTGAACTGAAAAGAAGAAGTAAGAATATACCATCAGACAGGCACTAAATAAACAAATATAAATGTCATGTTTGTTTTTGGATTAGAAGTGGAAAAAAATCCAGTAAGAGCTGCTATGGATCAATCCTTATGTACTGGGGGGGGGTGCATTCCATATGATGAAATAGTAATTATGTGCTGTCCAATTGATTTTGACTTATGGTAACCCTTGCAGGATTTTCTAGGCATTCAGAAATGGTTTCCCAGTCCCTCCTTCTGATGGTGCTCTGGGACTACGAAGCTTGCTCAAGGCTGTGCAGGAAAGTTGCCAGTAATGTGTGTCATATATCACAAATTTCTTGGTATTTTGTGCTGTGAAGATAACATTATATACTCCAGAAGAGCACAATAGGAGGAAGTATAACCCTATTCTTTAATGCAGTTTCAATCACAGTACCAGTAAGTAAAGATATAGACAATTCTACTGAACAGTGTCATATTTTAGTGGTCACCTGCAACTCTGGCTTTTTAAAGGTAGTGATAAATTAAAAAATACTGCCTTCCCTGATGCAGAGGTTCTTTTAAACACAGAAGAGGAATGAGAACATCTTTCATAAATGTAAGTGCCAGTGCTTCAAAAAATACGGAGGTCCACACGTGTGTGTGTGTGTGTGAGTGAGTGTGTTATGTGCCGTCAAGAGTGGATCAACTTACAGTGACCCTAATAGGATTTTCAAGATGAATCATCTCACTTAAGGAACTCCCCACTGAGTTTCCATGATTGAACAGAGATTCGAACACAGCTCTCCTAAGTCGTAGTCTGTCACTCTGTCCAATACACCACACTGACATCCCCAGTTAGATTTTAAAGTACTTGTTCTCCACCTTTCCACAAACAGTTCCCTCTCACAGAGAGAGAGAAAAATCTCTATACTGTATATGGTCAACATGTGAGATCTTTATGTTGGAGAACTATGGCATCAATTTTAATATTGGACTTTCAGTGCCAGCCACATCTCACCAGAGCATGGCCCTTCTTATTTATCAATATTCACAATGACACAAGGCTGTTTATGTAACTTGGGTCAAACTTTATGTGCTATCAGAAGTCACAAACACAGCCTTGAAGTTTCCTCTTCCTTAATTAGGTCAACACAGGTAAGCACTAAGTGCAGGTCAGTGTCTTCTTCTTATGCCTTCTTTCTCCTCGCCTTTCACCTCCCCTTGTGCCTGCCCCAGATTTGGGCTGTCAATCTTGACAGCTAAAGATTCTTCCTCCTCCCACCTCTCACACCACATGCTGCCTGTTTTTCCAAGGCTTCTGACTTGAGCTTCTTCAATTGCAAAGGTGAGCTAGGGCATCTGAGCCTTATAGTTAGTTTCCCAAAATGGAGATACTTGGTCCTATTTGTTTTGGACCACCCTGGTCCCTTAGGTTAGTTCCATCAGAGCTGGCGACAAAGCACAGGACCACTTCATTAGCACAGACTCACTTCTGTATGCCTTAGGCTGAGGACACTCCAATCCACTACCTTTTCAGCCCTTCTGGCCCCAGTTATGACTCTTTTCCAGACCTGTAAATGCAGCTCAGTTTACTTCGATACAACCCTGGGCATCCTTCAGCCCCATCTGAGTCTCCTGAAACTTCAAATCTCTCATTTCCTTCTCCTGGCCTTCCTAGCTTCCTTAATTTATGCCCTGGTTGACAGGCAATCTGGAGGTAGTTTGGCACTTGCCATGACATTGAGCTGCAAGCACCACCATGTTTCTATGCCCTGCCCAAATCTCCTCATTGTCATCTATCACAAGCCCAGGAAGCAGCTACCCCTCCTCTTCTTCAAGTGGTGGGAAAGGCCTAACTTTGGCCATGGTACAGTTTGCATTGACAGCAGGAAGTGGCAGGTGGCTTGCCCAGGAGGTGAGGCTATCAGCTGGTTGAAATGGACATAACGTCATTCCCAGTTTTGCCATTTTATTTTTTGTTTCCTTTCCTTTTTTTTTTTGTTTTTGTTCTAAAGAAAAAGCAAATTTGATAATGCAGGAGAAATACAGTGAGAAATGCCTTTCTTGGCCTTATAGCTATAACAATGGCTGTACAGTAATAGGAGTGCAGAAACGAAAATATGAAACTCTAAATTTCCTTTTCCATATGCTACATTTATGGTTCAGCATTCTGGTATTTCCATCATTTCAAAATGAATGGAGGGAATGAGGTGGCATTAGTACATTGATGGCCTCAATCTCTCTCTCCCTCTTTTCCACCCAAATCAGCTGTGACTGTCATTTCTGTCAAAATTAGATGAAGCCATTGTTGCAGAGGAGCTTCAAGGTCAAGCAATACTTTACAGATATATAACATTAGAAGAAAGGGTTCTGTATGATTCTCACAGCAGCAGCCTTCTGTATCTCCTGTAATTTGCAAATTAGTTTACTTTGTTTTGTGATTGGGCATCAAGGAAAAAAGCAAGCCACGCTTGTGGGCTATCTAAAGGTCTGCTAGAATCATGTCTCTGGAATACTAAGGCGATTTCAGCTTCTAACAAAGGGCTGTCTATAATGTATAGGCCTACCTGTTTTCCGTTCACATGTATGGTGCACTATGGATTTACTGGATGTTGCTTTGACACCTTAGCTCACGACTGTGTTTTTTGTTCCCTGAGGATTAAGGTTGAGTAACAGACAAAAAATATGGTTAAAGATTTGAAGCGTCATGAAGGAGTAAAAGGCACCCAGTATAGACAGCCCTGTTTGGATTTAATTGGAGTATTTCCTTGTGACAAGAAAAAAAATATCAAGCAACAGCCAGCTAACTAACAAACTGACTGAAAAACTGTCTAATCCTGATGCATAGATAGACAAAGTATCAGTTCAGCTCGACCAAAATTATCCTAGGAGACGGTTGAATTCTTTTTGTCTTGAATATTTTGCTGTGCTCCCTTGAATAGCAAGATATACGTAAAACAAAGACCACCTGTGGACTTTCTCAACAGTCATCGGAAGAGACATTTGTCCCATCCTGGCCCCCGTGTCCAGCCTCTTTGTGCAATTTATCTGAAATCTTCTAACTATCTGATCATCGCTGTTTGTTTCTGCTTCGGCATCTTTTACACTGCTGTGCCTGCGCCTCAGCTCAGAAGTTCCTGTTGTGCTTTCCCACTGACCTGCTTTATTAGTGTATTTTGCCCAAAAAGACCTTTTACAACTAGAGAGAACACAATACCAAACTTGATAAAATACCTATTGAGCGCTAGAGCTAGGTTCAATGCAAGTGGGAGCACGTTTTAATTTACGAAACCGACAAAGCAATCTGTTGTCACTGTACCAGTTCTTAGCTCTGAGTCCGGGGGAAATGGTCAAGAAGTGAGATCAAGGTATTGGAAAGTGGTTACCTCTCAGTCTCAGGTAAGTGTGTGAAATCACTGAATTCTGCGAGGAAACTCTGAGAAGCACCATTGTTAAGGCTTTCTGTCCAAACCTATTTTCAAACAAAAATTGGGTGATTTCCAGGGTTGCTGAGAATAGCATACAGTCTGCTGTTTTCCCTGTCATCAGCGAATGTCGAGGGATCAAGTATGTAAAATTTGAATACATCAGGCATTTGGCTGTTTCTGGATAACCTCAAAAGTGCCTAAAGCAGCTGAAGGCTTATAAAGGTTATTCTCTGGACAGCTTCTATGGAAAGCCAACAGGCAGCTTCCTGGTATCTTATTTTAGTAAGTGCCACCACTTCCCACTCCTCCATCCATCCAAGCCCCCTGCGTGTTCAACAGATGGAATTCTGTTGTGCGGTCTGCCCTCTTCCCTGGATCTGGGGAAATACATTAAACAAGAGAAAACCCCAAAAGGACTCCAAGCCTTGTAGCTTGTTTCTCCCTTCCTTAACTGGGGAGTTCTGCTATGTGAACCAAGCAGAAAGGCAATGGACAGGCTGGGTGGTTTCTAAGAAGGAATTAAAACATTATTAAATCTTGAATAAGATGCACTACACATACGTAATAAAAACTTCTGCAAGTTAGAAAAATCATAGAGAGAGGTCCAAAAACGATACAGGGAAGAAGGAAATACATGTAGGCATTTTGAATAATAGGTACAAGCCTCTCACAGCACCTAGTTGTTTCTCACCCCCATTTTCCTGGAATCAGCTGAAGAAAGAAAGGCAAGAAAAACAAAGGAAATTCTTGCTGGTGATTTATAAATCCCTCAGTCAACATAATTGGCTGATGCCTGTGAGTCTTCAGTAGCATCACTACTGATATCACAACTTACCTTTCTATGGGGCTTCACCCTCACCATCCTTTCCAGATGTATATATTGCAAGGCTATAACATAAACATAGGACTTTTGACATGTTGTTTTCAAATATATGGATAAATTTGTTGTCATGACAAGGCTAATGTTCCATTTTTTTTTCTTCAATGGGGGACTTAAGTTGTAAAACATGGAATCACTCTGTGCTCACAGCACTATTCTGATTTTTGTAACGATGCAGGAAGAAAAAGCCTTTGGATTGTCCTTCTGGCATGTACTGTGAATAGCACACCAACTCCTGCTGTATCATTTGTTCCTAAATCTCTATATTTTTACTCCCATGGTCCAACATTTTGTCACCACAAGAGCAATCCTGATCATAATTTCCCCCTTCTTGTAATTATCTCCTTCTGCCCTTTCCCTGTTATTATAGATGTCCTAATTTAAGTAACTAGATTGGCTAATTAGTTTGTCCCCCCCAAAAAAGCTCAGAGGGAGCAAGAACTAGAATCATGAGTAGAGATGGGCACAAACTGCTGATTTGATAGATGTCTGAACAGGTGGTTTGGTACCCCACCCCTCCATTGGGCATTCAGAAGAAGTGGCCCAGCTTCCCTGCCCTGCCTCCTCCAAGCGCTGCCTCTGAGTGGGTGACCACTAGAGAGAGCGGGGCACTGAACCTGTCCAGTCGTCTGCTGAACCATCACAAACCATTTAGTAGAGGCTAAACATATGCTTTTGCTGGAGTCTTCTGTTAATTTGGCACATAGGTGCAAAGGTAGGGAGACGTGGGTAAAAGAAAGATGTTGAGGAAACATGAGGGAAGAGAATGATCGAGCCGCTGCTGAGCCACGCTTCGGCAGCGTGGGTCACCTTTGCCTCCTTCCTCGGAGGCTGCGAGACCTTACAGTCTCGCGCGAGCAACTCGGTGGGAGAGGGGGAAACAATAGGTTATTTAAGGGCTGTTCCCCCCTCTCCTCTTCCTCTTCCTTCACTGGCAACAGACAAGGACAGAGTTTAGCTGCTCATTTGCCTTTCAACTACGTAGTGCAGTTGCGAGGCTTGCACTGCTCAACGATTGGGAAAAGGGGGGGTAGCATCGGCTCCCTCCCACGGTTTGCTTGGCAATCCCCTCAGCTTCGCATTTTGTGCCCTGAATCATTCCTTTTATAATTTACTTTCAAGTAATCACCAGATCAAATGTAGCAGTGCTAGGTCATGCGGGCACCGCTGCTCGGGCCAGGCGGGCCACGGCTCGGCGTGCTCAGCCTCCTTTTAGTTTTAAGAAAGTGGTAAAAAGGGCATCATTTAGCAAACATTAAAGGATTAAGTGAAATAATAATAACAATAGCAATAAAGGATTCAGGACGCTACCTGTCAATTGGGCTTTTCGGCTGGATAGGGAGGAGGGGATTAGGCTGAGGCTTGACTTAGCTGTCCGGCGCTATGCTCCCCCCCCCCTCGGGAGGAGAAAGTAAGGAGCGCATTTGGCAGTGCCTGGGTTTTGCAATCAAGCCACATGCTCGGCCATTAAACTGAGTGTGCTGCTGTCGTTGGGTCCTTGTTTCATTTCGTTTTAAATTGTGTTTTATTGACAGTATCAATTTTAATAGTGCTCATTATACAATATTAATAAACAAATAAATACATAAATAAGCTCTGACTTACTTATTCAAAGAATTAATTACGAATATAATAGGGATTATCATTGCCCAATATGGTGGATTGCAATCAAAGGATAACTTATAATTAAATAAATACATAATCAAGTAAATATTTAATTATACTTAAATAAAAATATAATCAAGTAGATAATTAACTAATTAAAATTATTAATTTAATTAATTAATTAATTAATTAATAATAAACTAATAATAATTATAAATAGGTAGTTAGCTTGATATTATAAATATATACACATACTATTTACATTAGCAATATTACAGCATACATTTAATACAGCAAAGGAAGGTTGATATCGCCTTTTGTACAGTGGTTCACAGTTGGGTGTTCCCATCCTGCACCACTTGGCGTGGTAATGTGTAATCGCGTGGCATGCTGCCTGAACGGGCATCTACGGCTGCTAATGTCTGGGTTTGCTGTTCTAGAGGCAGAACAACAGGCTGCGGGGACGCCCAGAAGGGAAGCAGATGGAGCGGCAGTAACACCACGACCGCAGTGCACTGACGAAGGAGGAGTGACCCTGACTCCGTAACTGGCATCTGTGAAAAGGGATCCAGGTCTGAGTATCAGAGAGGGCAAGCAACCAGCCCCTCAGGTGTTTTTAGGCATAATTAGATGCAGTACAGCAGATATCTAGGTTGCCAGACAGCAAATTAGTTGGCCTTAAAGCCAGGATAGCCTTGATTTGCAAAGATGAAAAGTGTCCCTAAGGGAGTTACAGGAGACCGTTGGCCATTTATATTTTGCTTGCAGAGTTGTGGTGCCTGGGTGCACCTTTCTGCATAGGCTTTGCGAAGCAATGAAAGGTCTCCATCGCCCCCTTTCATAGGGCAGGAATTACCTGGGGCATGTGAGAAGGTTTGCATGTATGGAGACAGTTTTTTAGTTGATTTTAATGGGATATTCTTTTGGAAAGGGGATGTGATGCTTAAGGCCAAATTTCAGGTTCAAACAGACGCAGTAGGTTCCTTAGGTTGAGGAATTTATTTTAAGGGCAGGTGGTGCACCGGTAAGTGGCCGCAGGAATGGCACCATGCTGGAATCACCAGGGATTTGACATTCCTAGAAAATTTTTGCCAATAGTAGGTGCCTTGTGGCTTTGGACGCGTGAATGGGCAAATTCTGTCGTGCAGTTTTGGCGCAACAATCAGGCGGTGGTTTATATAATAATTAACCTCACATCACATTCCGAACAAGTTTCGGCATTCGTACGTGCATTCCCTTTGCGTGCCCTGAAATTTAACACTTTAGTTCAGGCTAGGCACGTTCCAGGCATAGTCAACGGCTTAGCGGATGTTTCATCACACCAACAGTCGAGCGGTTCAGGGAGTTAGATCCAGGAGCCAATGAGTTCCAGGAGATTCTTCCCCCAGGGGTCTGGCAAATTGGCGTGATAATGCAGAAAGTGCAATAGGTTTGGCCCTGGCACCGAGGACGCGGACAGGGTACTCGGCAGTGAGTATAGAGTTTCAGGAGTTCAGGAACCTAGTAGGATTGGAGACGACGTGGCCTGCCCCGGTGGCACACAGTTAGCAATTCCTGGTCTATCTACATAGGAAGGGAATAGCGCCAGGATCAATACACAGCAGGAAGTTTGTGCTTGCCTTCCATGCTAGGGCTCATGGGTATTGAGATAACACATCAAACTACTGCATAAGGAAGATGATTGAAGGTTGGTCCAAGGAGAGGGGTAGAGTTAAGATACGAGAGCACCCATATCACCGGAGCTTTTGGAAAACATTGGTAACCAGCGAGATGTCCTTTGTAGAGATGATTATGAGGTAGTTTTACTCAAGGCAGCGTCCTGTTAACCTTGTTTCAGTGCCTTCAGGATTAGTGAAGTGATCGCTACCGGAGAAGGAGATATGGCCAAAGTAGCTCTACAAGGGTAGGTTGTTAGGGTAGCGGACGGGACAGTCCAGATTCACATTCGCCGATCCAAGACCGATCAGTGAGGTAGGGGAGACCACATCACTTTAACATGTTGCCATGTGAAAGAACTTTGCCTGGTAAAAGCAATAAAGGCATATCTGAAGATTGGGGACCTGCGCGGGAATATTTCTTTGTGCATTGGGATAGTTCCCGATTAACAAAGTACCAGTTTTGGAAACTGACTGACACGGCACTGCACAAGGTCGGAGTTCAGGGATTGAAATCTGGTACACACTCTTTTAGAATGGGTGTGGCATCTACTGCAGCGGCCCTAAGCTACCCTCCAGAAGATATAAAATGGATCGGTTGGTGGGCTTCTTCCACTTCACGCAGGTGTATCGGAACACTTCCTAATGTACAGGCAGGGGCCTGGTTTCTGTTTATCATTGCAGGTTCGGTCACGATGGCGAGGCGTAGGCGGATCATGATCATTGGCCACAGTTATGTTTTCTGGGCAGCACGTATATGCTTCCACATCCCCATGGGGGGACAATCTGGATCGTGGAGCTGGAGCACATATCGAATGGAGAGGGCTCCGTGGAATGCAGTGGAGGTCAGCATTGCCGAGCGGCTGCTTTTGGGTAATACACTGGGCGGTAATGATCTGGCCATGCATGGAAAAGGCTTTGATCCGTGATGTAATACGTGACCCCACATGGTCGAGGGCAACTACCCTGCAATCAGCATTGTATGGTCGTCGATCATCCCTCGGCTGGCATGGAGGGATGCGAGACATTTTTGGCCCGCTGACACTGCACGAAGGAGTGTTAGCAGGGTAGTCTGCATAGCTGTCTGCAGCGGCATTGGATCAGTGATTGGTCACCAGAGGATCCATGGACAGGCCTGAGTTTTTCGATCAGTGATGCTACCATACCCTGCTATGAGCATTGTATGGCCGATGATCATCCCACGGCTGGCACGGAGGGATGTGAGGCATTTTTGGCCCGCTGACACTGCACGAAGGAGTGTTAGCAGGGTAGTCTGCAGAGCTGATTGCAGCGGCCTTGGATCGGTGATTGGTCACCAGAGGATCTGCATGGATAGGCCTGAGTTTTTTCAGTCAGATGGCGTACATCTATCCGAACGAGGTTTGGATGTCTTCCTTGAAGACATCAAGGGGAGCCTGCTTTTGTAGCTTGGTGAGCTTGATGGCGGGCATGGGACATAGCATGGCTAGTCCCTATGCGGTGGCGGGTAGTGCAGATAAAACAGTTTTTTTGGTGAGTCCCATAGCAATCTCAGGTAAGGTATAGCTCATCTGAACTCCCAGCGCTGCGGATCATGCGATTAAAGTGCTTGGGGGGGAAAGATGCACTGGGGCCACACCTGGACCAACAGTCAACAAGGAGAGGGTGGCTTGAGGTCCGGGGTGGTCAAATTTGGGCCGGCCGGGTTTCTCGCTGTCTTCACAGCTGCAAAAACCTGGGCCAGGGACTCACCCATTTGTTTGTTAAAGGGTCCATTCAGACCTCTGTGTTTAAACCTGATTCCGCACTACAGCAGGACCCCCCTTTGCCAAAGGATTGGCAACATTGATTATTTCAATAAAGTGTGGCCCGTGTTTAACCCATAATTCTGGTCTCACGTCATTATTCCGGGGTAAGGGGGCAAGGGGAAGTGGATGAGACTTCAAATATTTAACTTGATTTTCCTAGTTTTATGTTGAAATAAATAATATGTCCGACTTTACCTATTCTCAGAGTTAAAAATAACTTGTTTGAATCTCCATTTTTATAACTTACGGCCTGCTTCAGATTGTGTATTTCTGTTGTTGTTGTTTTTCATTCATATTACTGTGTCAAAAAAGCACCTGAGTCTATAGAGGCTTTTTTGTCCTTAACTTTCGTAAAATCCAGTTGTCTATCATTTTGTTTCCAAAATGACTTTGGAATTGGAATTCCAGTTATTGAAATGAAGTTAACAGTGGCTGATGAAGCTTACACGCTCCATCTATAGGAAATAATGTTTTTAAAATGGCATTATTGCTTCACACTCCAATTTGGAAAGCTTTCTAAACAGCGCATGTGGTGAATGCTGGCAGACCCTTATATTTGTCATTTTCAATGTAATTATCCATAAATTGGTTAGTGAGGTGGGAGGGGGAAAGGATATTCCAAACTCAGCGTATCCCCCTTTTAGTTATAGCATGTTTAAAGAACGCTGTACGCGAGTCGGTTAAGTAAACATACGGTAATTGCCTGATTGCTTTCTACAGTTCTGTTTATGCCTCAGAGTAATACCAGCCACTAATCTTGTTATCAGAGCAAACGAGCAAGCGAAACAAGATTACATCCATTGTCTTGCTCCAACTCTGAAGCAGGATATCTGCAGGAAATGTCTCTGGGAGCCAGAGATGAATGGGAAAGAATGTACTGCACTGTTTTATAAAATACATGGTTAATTTGTCTTTTCAAAGAAATAGAATGTTACAGGCACTTGGATATTTCTGAGTATGACTGTTTGTTTCACTTGAGCTGCTTCTTGAAAAAGATGGATAGATCTGACATTGTTTTAAAGTGCTAGAAATTGCTTGCAAATGCATGACTACCTAAGCAGAGTGGCTTTTTTAATAGAAATATGGCACCAGATTCTCACTGCAGACACTTTTAATGGTGAAAACTTTAAGAACATCATTGGTGGTTGGAATCATTCCAGATTTATGTTCACTCCCCCTGCTTCTTTATTTTTATTTTAATATATCCAGAATCTGCCTTTGTTCCATGCATCATACATTCTGAACCTTGAATGGCATTTTGCCTTCTAAAAGGCAAAACAAGAGCAGAACTAAAAGGTATATTTGTGTTTGTCAGATGGGTTTGCAGTTTTATGCAAGTATGTTCAGTAGCAAGTCTCACCGAGTTCAATAGGGTTTGCTTCCAGGTATGTAAGTATCAGATTATAGTCATACATGTTGGTATCTATTGCCTTTTATCACAGCATCAAACACATCTTCTTGGATTTATTGTTGGGTGGCTGAGGTGACACATTACTATGATCCGAACCCTTGCTTGTTTCCATACAAGGAACTACAAAATTACTGATCTGGCCCTGTGAGATGGTGAGAGATTTTTTTCATGCCCTCCTCAAGAGAAGGCAAGTGAGAAAAGCTTCTTGTGCAAAGTGAGCAAATTTTGTCCAAATAATACCAAAACACACACACACACACACACACACACTTCACAGCAAATATCACAAAATTGATAAAGTAATCATGGTTGCTGCTGTGTTGGATGGACTTTTTCCTGATAACCATGATGAGAACAAGGAAGGTGTGTGTTTGTGTGTGTGTGTGTGTGCGCGCACACACGCACACGCAAACAAAGCAAATTTGCTCAAATAATGGCCAAAATCCTGTTTGGGTTTTACATGCATGCAAGTGGCATCAGTGAAGTGGCCATGATTAATTACAGCTGTTTAGTGAGGAGCCTGCTGCTGCTTTTTAATCCTGGACATGTGAAAAGGAGCATGACCTGGCAAGCAACCAGAACTCAACTGGCACTTCTTCAATTAGCCATCACAAAATGCATTATTCCTCTTGCATGTGTAATGCTTTTCCATTCTGTGTGGTTATTTGCATACCATCGATGAATCTTGCAAACACAATTTCACAAAATGAATCTCTTCTTATTTGCATTTATATAGCAGAGAACACAAGCAATTATAACAACAACAAAATGCTACAATTTGTGCACCCAAGTCCTTGACAACAGCTCAGTTGGACAGTTTTCAGGTGGTAGAAATTAACAGATGTGCCAGAACAACTTGGAGCATATTACAATACCAAACCTGTTATGGCTCAAATATGTGCCTATCATTTGAGGAACAAGCAGGTATCTCAAAAACCTCAGGTTACTTGGAATGGTATCCAACTTTACCACTGTTTTGCTTCCAAATTCCCAGATGTTACTTTAGGCTGTATGCTGGCCTATAAGAAACACTGCCAAAATACAAAGGAAAAGGTCTCCTCAAGGACCCACATGCTTTGAAAGCTGTTGGGAACCAGCTGGCACACACAGCCACAAATACTAAGAATCCAGCCTTGGCCCTATGCTGCGCTGCAGGCAAATATATGTGGTATAGTTCAGCCCATGCAAAACAGGTAGATGTAGCACACAGTAAAAGCTGTAGGATCATTACAGGATGCCTGAAGCCAAGCCATATTGATTAAATCAATTGCCTAGCAGGCACTCCAGTTAATGACATATAGAAATGTATCATCTAATAATGAAAGAATCAAAGCATCTACATCGAATGCACAGTCTACTTTTTGGCTACCATCCAACTCCTCCTAAACTAAAATCTTTTTCTGATCATCTGTGAATCTTGAAAAAACATCAGGAAATATCAGGGCTATAATGTAGAAAGAAAGAAGTACGCATCTCTTAAAATGGATGAAACTCCGGGAAAATTTAGCTCACAGTCACACAGAGAACTGGGTTTTTTGGAAGTCACTTAAAAGACTACAGTGAAGTTGGCTGAGCCAAGGTGAACCTAAGAAAATGGGTTTTCACACCAACACAGTTCTTCTAGAGTGCAGAGAAGAGTAGGAATCTTCACACCTCCATCAGTATACACTGTGTCTCCAAGAATGTACTGTGGAAGATTTAATGCTGGCTGCCTCACATGCTCTTGGTGTTACCCATTATTGGATAAAAAATATCTGACATATTTATTAATTATACCATGGTGCTTCTGACATAAAGAAAAGAAAACCACAATTAACCATTCCAACTTCCACAACTGTGTAAATATCCAATAGAATTCTGTCTATTGAGCATTTAAAAATCTCTAGTGTGTATCAGTGAATACATATCCCATAGTACAGAGTGATAAAAAAAGGGAAAGTTGGTATTTTGCAGATAGTCCATGTTGGTAAGTTGATGGAGAATGCAGAGGAAGCAGAATCACAGGGTAGAATCCTGCTGCACTATGCTACCATGTAATGCTAATCATGCAAGCAGTGCTAGTTACTGTGACAGCTGTCCACTGCACACCCCATTGTCCCCATTTGTGCAATTGATTGTGTAACATGGCATGGAACAGAGAAGTGGGAAACCATGAAGAATGCTTATGAAGTTGCTCTCAAATGCATTGCTTTTCACAATAGGATTTTGGGTACAGTTTGTTAGTGAGGTGGGAGGGGGAAAGGAAGCATTGTTTTGTTATTGCTGAGAAGGCAAAAAGAGGAGAGGTTGCCTTGGAGAGGGCTACATTTTCTATCTTGTTTCCATGTACTCAACAACGTTATTTCTCAGGAGCTTTTGTCATCACCACTGACACAGGGAAGTCTGGTAATAAATAAGGAGTGACTGATGGGATACATAACATCTCTCCCTGATGTAATAGTGGCAGTGGGCCATCTCAGTGCTGCACACTTTGGCTTTTCATGCCAAGAACATGATATTCTGTTGTAGAACTGGAGAAAATTTATTGCAGTTCAATAACTTCTTGGTAGGATTAACACAATATGTTGTATATGAATTGTGAAGCTACAAAAAAGAGAGTCCAGAATAGAGATGGGCATGAATTTAAAAAATGAATCACCAAATTCATTCAAAAATCACTAATTTGTCAATTTGTATTTGTATGAATCAATGCCCCCAATTAATACAAATCAATGAATTTTTAGTGATTTTTGGTTCACTGATTTGTTTGGCTATAAAACAGCCCCACAGGCACGTAGAGTCACCAAAATTGAAGGGAAGCTTCCTTGACTGTCCTCTACAATCCCTTCAACTTTGGTGAAGATTGAGTTTCCCCAAGCTAGTTGCTATAGGACACTTTCCTGGAAGGGGGGGGATCCAATTTCTGGGTGTATAACTTTGATGTCTAAAACCCAAACTTGGACATCTGAAACCCAATCTTCACCAATCTTGCAGGACTTATAGAGGAGAGTCAGAGGAAGCTTCCATGTGAATTTGGTGTCTCTTAATGCTTAGGAAGTCATTTTATAGGGTTTTAAATTCAAAAATAAATTGACAAATTGATTCATCAATTCATCAGAAAAAATGTAAATTCATAATTCATGATTTGTAGACTTTGATGAATAATGAATCAAAATGAATCTCCATTTTTCTGATTTGTGCCCATCTCTAGTCTAGAAACTTTAAGTAGGACAAAATACTACCATCAAGTTGTTGTCTAGGGTATCACCACTAGATTATGTCAACTACCCCTAGCTGCTCAATCTGAAGTAGCAGTAGGAAGCAAATATCTAACTATCTGTTTTTCATCTGTGAAGATTCTCACTCATCCAGGTGTTATCTGGAAGTTGAGTCATGACAACGGGACTTCTTTCTTGTTAGGTTGCTACTAGAGATGGGGACGAATATAAAAATGGATCGTTTTTTTCGACGAATATAGCTGATTCGTCAAATATTCGTTGATCCGTATTCATAAAAATATAAATCTAGACGAATATGGCTGGATGAATATTTCCTCAGTTTTATTCGTCAATCTGTCGATCCGTTAATATTCGTATATATTCATTACCTTTTGGGGGGTCTCTCTGAGCTTGCTGGTGCCAATTAGAAGCTTTGGCGAATCAGGACAGAGATCATGGATTGGCATGTCCGGCAGGCAATAGCGCTGCCAAAAGGTGCCGAGAGGCTGTATATAAGCTTTTCCCCTCCAGGCATTGCACACTTCTGTTCATGCTCTCCGGAGTGAGAAAAGTTGCTGCTGGCTTGCTGTTGCTCTGGTGGTTTGGTTTCACTTTTGTGGCAGCAAAGCAAACGAACGCGTCGCTTATATTTTTCTTTTTCAATATTATCATTCATCATCATCATCATCAACAACTGTACTGGGAACTTGGGAAGGGATTTTCAGGTAGCTTAGGCTACTTGGAAGGGCTTTTTTCAAACTTTTTTTTCTGGAGGCTTGTGTCGTGTTGTCTTCAGGCAAGTGGAGGCTTGGATCTGAGGCACAGTGGGTGGGGGGAATTTGTTGGTGTGACGTGTGTGTGTGTGTGTGTGCGTGTTTAGCTTGGCAGGACTACATTATTCAATCAGTTTTCAAAAGTTTAGTTTGGGACTTGGGAGGCTTGCATCTCAGGCACAGTGGGTGGGTGGGGTGTAGCTGGATCAATCCTTTTTTCTCCTTTTCCCTAAAACAAAATTGGTGTGACGTGTGTGTGTGCGTGTCTCTGACTGAGACTTAGCTTGCAGGGCTTTTCTTTTTGGATTTTTTTGGATTTTAATTCAGCCACAGTGGGTCGGGGGGTATTTTTACTAATTACATTATACTGAGGGGGGGCTTTGTTTAGGTAGGGAGGTCACATTTTAGTAAAAGAATTAGTCCACCACCCCATCATTCAAAAAATAAAATTTGCACAGTCACTCCCTCTCCATTGTTTTATTAATTAGATGATGATGATGATGATGATGATGATGATTAGTTTAGTTGGTTTGGTAGGCAGGCAGTAGAAAATGAAGGGATTTCTTCATGGCCAATCCAAGGGGAAGAAGGCTGTGAAGCTACGTAGGCTAGGCAGTGGCAGCATGTCCATCACCTACGTCTACTGTACGTCTACTACCACCACCACGACCACCACTGTTCCTCCTCTGGTGGCCTTGGAGGCAGGCACGGAAGCACAGCTTCCAGAGGTGCCTAAAGAACTGCCACTCCTCTTCCTAGAGGAGTCTGAGGAGTTACTGGTTGTTTCTGAAGATCCCCAGTCTGATTTGGAACCAGTAACGGCAGGGCAGGCTTCACAATTCCCCCCACCCCTGTCCCCAGAGTCATCTGTTCCCTCCTCCCAGACCAGCAGCACCCCTGGGACAGAGAGTTCTTCCCAGGCCAGCAGTCAGGGGCAGGCAGTGGGTCCTCGTTTGGGCAAACATGGCAGAGGGGCCATGTGGGCTCATTTCATGACACTCAATGACCCATGGCTGGCACGCTGCAATGCCTGCCTTGTGGTGGTCTGGAGGGGGGCAGACCCCAGGCATCTGTCCTCCACTGCCCTCCGCCAACATCTGGAGAGGCACCACCCAAGGCTCCTGTCCAGGGAAGGCACTTCATCCACGCCGTCTGGGAGAGGGAAAAGAGCAGCTCCAGGGGAGGCAGAAGGGAGGCAGGAGGAGGCACCTCCTTTCAAAAGGGCAGCCACAGGGGTTTCTGGGGCCGGGAGCATGAGGCAGGCCATGCTCCACAAAGTGGCACCCGTTGGGTCCGCCATAACCCTCAGCCGGCGGTCGAAAGGCAAGGCCCAGCAGGCAGCCACTTGTCTCGTCACCGAGATGATCTCCCTGCTCGGACTTCCACTGTCCATCATGGAATCCCAAGCCTTCCGCCGGTTGCTGCATTTTTTTGCCCCCTGTTACAACCTCCCCTCACAGAGAACTCTCAGTTCTAGAGTGCTGCCCTCGCTCTATGACTCTGTGAGTGAGGTGGTCCGTGACCATTTTTCACGGCTCCAGGGGCACAAGGTGCACTTCACAGCGGACTTGTGGAGCGGAGGTCAGCACGGCTACCTCTCGCTCACAGCCCACTGGTGGTAGCCAGAGGACTTGAGTAGTGGCAGGGCATCGGCGACAGGGCCGCAAGGGGAGACCCTTGCCCTGCCCCCAGGCTACAGGTCTGTTCTGCTGCAGGCACGGCACATGGAAGCTCAGGCGACGGGGAGAAACATTGCCGATGAGTTCCTTCCATGCTGCAGGAGTGGGCACTGGAGGGGGAGGTGACCCGTAGCCACATGGTCACAGATGCTGGGCGGAACATGTTGGCGGCATTGAATGCGGCGGGCTTTGAGGGTATTGTATGCATGGCGCACAAATTACACCTTATGGTGCGTGATGCCCTCGGCCTAGGCAGCCACGTCAAGCCCGAGTGAGACGTAGGCACCCGGGAGACGTGGGCACTCCTGGAGCAAGGCCGCCAACTGGTGGGCCACTTCTCCCACAGCCTGAAAGCTGCCCGGCGGCTGCGTGAGAGGCAGCAGGAGTTGGGTCAGGAGACCCACATTCTCCTGACAGACCTGCCCACCAGGTGGAACTCCACCTACACCACGGTGTCCTGCCTGGTGGAGCAGAAGGCCGTTTTGGAGGACATCGTGTCTTCCATGCCCATTGTGCCCGGGGGGAGAGAGGTGGGCATTAGTGCCACGGATTGGCTGGCCCTCTCCCAGATGGTGGAGGTGCTCAAGCCCTTCCTGGAAACCACGGACATCTTGTGTGGTTATACGGCAAGCCTGTGGCAGGTCATGCCCCTGATTCATGCCCTCGATCGGTCCCTGGAGACTGCTGTGGCACCGGGATCCTCCCTCCTTCCACGGACCAGGGCTTTGGTGAAGAGGTTGCAGGCAGGCGTGCAGAAGTGACTCCATCCTGTCTACAGCGACAGAGCTTACCGCATGGCCTGCCTGTGTGATCCTTGAATCAAGGGAGGCTTGGCAGCATGCACCTCAGACCTCAAGGAGTGGGCGTTGGGGGCACAATGCTTGCATGGGGTGACGGGAATGTCAGGCCATGAGGGGCAGGGTGGTTTGCCCGAACCACAGGGAAGGACTTCACCTAGTGAAGGCTCCATTCACCACCACCACCATTACTGGAGCTCTGTGGTGACCTTGGCACTTGCCTCAGAGGAAAGACAGCAGGCTGAGGAGGATTTGGCAGAGATAATGGTGCGGGAATATCTGGCTGAGTCCCCTCAGCCCCACCAGTCAGATCCCCTCCATGACTGGGCTAGGAAATTAGTCATATGGCTGGAGTTGTCCAATGTGGCCATGGACCTCCTTTCCATCCCCCCAACCAGCGTCCAGAGCGAGCGCATGTTTTCCCATCTCGGAGACATACTCTGACCACACCACTCGCGTTTGGATCCCATTACTGTTGAGAGACTGTCGTTCATCAAGGTGAACCTTCCCTTGTTGGGCTTCCCCTCACTGAACCCAAAGAGGTAGGGTTCCAATGACACTCTCTCCCTTAACACACCGCCTGCCTCCCTGTGCCCACCTCTCTGCCGGCCCGCCCACCTGCCTGCCCACCTGCCCGCCCTCCAGTCCTCCTGAAAAAAAAAAGACCTGCCTACTTGCCTGCTGGCCTGTAAACCTGCCCCTCAGTCAGAAGTCCAGCTGCCGATTCCAGTCACCTCCTCGAGCCAAGTTCCAACCAAGTCGTGCCTGCCCGCCTGCCCACTGGGTCACGTCAGCCCAGCGGGCCAAGCTTAGTCCTATCGTATTCTTCCTGCCCGCTGGGTTAAGCCCCAGCGTGCCAAGTTTATATTAATGTCTACCTGCCTGCCTGCTGGGCCCATCATCGGCCCAGTGGGCCGATGATGGGGTGACGCGCAGACAGGCTTTGGGTGGGGCAGAGCCCAGCCAGCCCTCCTGGCACGGGTTAAACCAGATCAGATCAGCAATCTGAAGCCAGGCGATTTGGTGATGGGTTAACATGCAGAAAGGCTTTGGGTGGGGCAGAGCCTGGCTGGCACTCTTGGCACGGGTTAAACCAGACCAGCATGCCTGCCTCAGACATCCCTCAGACATCTCATCAAGCCCGGTACACCCAAATGTGGCAAGAGGGCCAACCAGGCCTCTTGACAGTTGGCACACCCAAGGCCGGTCCCGGCATCCCGAATGTGGCAAGAGGGCTAGTCAACCCTCTTGGCACACCCAAAGCCAGTCCCGGCATCCCGAACATGCCAAGAGGGCTGGCCTGTCTCAGCCCCCCAAAACCTCTGAGGGCTATCTTTATCATATCTGGGCGGTCTCAGCAGCCAAGTTGCAATCCCCAGGTTTCTAGTTCTAAACGAGTATCTTTGTCACCCCATCACTCGGCTTCAAACTGCAGAGCTCATCTGGTTTTTCAACCCGTGCCAAGAGGGCCGGCCTGTCTAAGCCCCCCCCCCCAACCTCCAAGGGCTATCTTTATCATATCTGGGCGGTCTCAGCAGCCAAGTTGCAATCCCCAGCTTTCTAGTTCTAAATGAGTATCTTTGTTTCTTTGAAGGTTGTCACCCAAAGCCTGTCCAGGCGTCATCCCATCGCCCCATCGCCCGGCTTCAGACTGCAGAGCTCATCTGGTTTTCAACCCGTGCCAAGGGGGCCGGCCTGTCTAAGCCCCCCCAAACCTCCGAGGGCTATCTTTATCATATCCAGGCAGTCTCAGCAGCCAAGTTGCAATCCCCAGCTTTCTAGTTCTAAACAAGCATCTTTGCCCCATCGCCCCAGCACCTGGCTTCAGATTGCAGAGCTGATCTGTTTCCGACAGCCCCGTGGCCCCGTGGATTAACCGCTGTTAGTAGCACTGACCCTGTTCATCTGATGGTGCTGCTGGTGCTGTTGAAAGTTCAACCTCAGTTGCCTCCTGGTGGTAAAAACCTTTGCTTTGCAGGCAAATCTGATGTTGCTGAAGAAGACCAGAGTCTGTTCTGCTGCCATGTGCCTCAGTGCCCCGATGGGGCCGAAAAGCCTGCTTTCCGGCTGCCAACTACTTCAGTGCCCGATGGGGCAAGACACGCTACTTTGCTGCTGCCAACTAACTCAGTGCCCGATGGGGCCAAAAAAGCCTGTTTTCCTGCTGACAACTTCCTCAGTGCCCGATGGGGCAGCACACGCCCCTTTGCTGCTGCCATGTTCCTCAGTGCCCAATGGGGCAAGACACACCACTTTGCTGCTGCTATGTGCCTCAGTGTCCGATGGGGCAAGACATGCCACTTTGCTGGTGCTATGTGCCTCAGTGCCCGATGGGGCAGCACACGCCACTTTGCTGCTGCCAACTACCTCAGTGCCCGATGGGGCCAAAAGAGCCTGTTTTCCTGCTGCCAACTTCCCCAGTACCCGATGGGGCAAGACACGCCACTTTGCTGCTGCCATGTGCCTCAGTGCCCGATGGGGCAGCACACGCCACTTTGCTGCTGCCAACTACCTCAGTGCCTGATGGGGCAAGACACGCCACTTTGCTGCTGCCATGTGCCTCAGTGCCTGATGGGGCAAGACACACCACTTTGCTGCTGCCATGTGCCTCAGTACCCGATGGGGCAGCACACGCCACTTTGCTGCTGCCAACTACCTCAGTGCCCGATGGGGCCAAGAAAGCCTGCTTTCTTGCTGCCTTTTCCCTCAGTGCCCGATGGGGCCAAAAGAGCCTGTTTTCCTGCTGCCAACTTCCTCAGTGCCCGATGGAGCCAAAAAGCCTGCTGTGCTGCCAAATACCTCCTTCCCTCCAGTCCTCCTGAGGGCAAACTCTACTTCATTGGCAAATGTAATGTTGTGCTGAGCTGAAGACAAACTTAATGCCTCATGCATACCTCTGCCAAAGGGACCTCTCATTCTGCTGGGGCCAAATATAACTCCCTCAATGCCATGGGCTTCTGTGCCGTGTGGTAAACTCTCCTGGGGGAACCTAATTTGTGTGTGATTAACTTGGAGTTCCGATATCCAATCTTCACCAAACTTGGCAGGTGTGTTGGGGAAAGACATAGGAAGCTCCGTTGTGATTCTGGATTATCTAAGTACCTGGGGGAGCTTTCCTGGGTGGGTCCTCTTTGTGACTATATAACTTGGGGGTCCGTGATCCAATGTTCACCAAACTTTCAGAAGTTGTAGAAAAGTGTATGAGGAAGCTTCCTTGCAAATTTGGTGTCACTAGGTCATCAGGAGCCAGTGTTATAGCCATTTAAAGTGCAGACAAATTGACAGATTGATCCATCAATTCCTCAAAGAATATTCATATATTCGTATTCGTTGATCCGTTAACCTTGACGAATAACGGATCACAACGAACCACCATTTTTTTTATTTGTCCCCGTCTCTAGTCGCTACTCATCCAAGCAGCTTCTTCAGTCATGTGTTTTTCTGTTTATCAAATTGTCAATTCTGGCAAAGAGTCTGGCAAAGTGTTAGTCAAAGAATTAAGAGAATGGCTGGTTATTTTTTCAGGTATGTAGGGGCATACCATTGTTAGAGGAAATGACTACCATTTTGTTTTCAGTTTTTTGTTTTTGTTTTTGCTGTATTGTAAAACAATTCTCCTCTAGCCTGATCCTTATACATTTCAAGCTTAAAGCGAGACCATCCCTCAGTACCAGTTCTATTATTTGTTGTTTCAGTGATGAGGGAGGAATGCTGAATGTACAGTGGCCTGTGAAATAGCAGAAGTCTATGTTGAAAAACAAAAGAAAATACAATGAAAAATACATTTTGCCTCATGGAGACGCTACGTTGCAGGATCCACATAACATCCAAATAAAGCATGCAGACAAAGCTGCAAATCTATGTTTTGGGAGAATTTTCCATTCGACTCAGTGGAGGTTATTTCTGAGTATACATGGGTAGGATTGTGCCGTAAGGTATGTTTGTTGTAGTAGGTCATTCTGCCTGAAAGATCTTATCCCCCACATGCTCATACAGGGAGAAAGTTGCAGCCTCTTGCCGCACGTATTCATTCATGTGGAATGCACTGTGGACTGAAAATCTTATTGTCAGCATTTTTGGCAGAGAGAGCCAGATGACAGTCTTCTGAATCAAAATTAGCCATTAGATCTGATTCAGCAATATATATATATATATCTGTTTTATGTCAAGGATAAACTAACCAAGCATTTTGGGGGGGGGGGAAACTTTCACAAAGCCAGCAGCAATTTCAGATGTTAAGGATCTGTACAAATATAATGAATGTGGATAAATATTCACTAATAAAAAAATTATTGGCATATTTTCCTACTTGGATTTTCAATGACTTCAGCAATGTCTAAAATAACTGTTGGCAATGTAATTGAGGAAGGACTAGAACAATCCAAAATGAGTGGCAACAACAACAATAATTATGAATTTCTGTGAGAAGCCGAGTTATGATATGTCCATCCATTTGAGAACGTTTCATAGTCCCTACTGGGATAATTCAGAAGTTATATTTATGTCCACATGATTTAAATAGAACTTGTTGAACTTCAGTACTGCAAAGAAAAGGAAGTAATTCCATAGTCTATTTCAAAAATTAGAAGAGTCTCTATGGGTGTGATAGCTCAAGAGGGTGGCAACGGTGGGCTTTTGCCAAAGGCTGAAGACTGGAAGACTTCTAAGCAAAAAGTGCTTGCATTTTCACTTTGCTCCCTAACAGGAATCTCAGCTTACATTTCCTGTCTTTTAAGGTTAGTTGGTCAAACTGAAAGTGCCATTCTGGAATTTTCTCCAACTACTGCAGAAGAAAAGTGAATGTACAAAATATTCCTTAGATCTGGACATGTAGGAAATATAGAAGGTAGTCTCATCCTGAGTATGACCATCAAGTTATTGTTGATACTGACAGGTGTAGCAAACAAGAGTTTTACAGCACAGCAAGGAAATGTCAAGGATTTAACCTGAGACCCACTGGAATAGTGATAGCTGCCTATCCCACCAGACCTGTTGCACTAAAGGCCAGTCTTGATCCCAAAATTCTGGAGTGATTGGAATATGTTCCAGCAGAGTTTATCCGGGTATAGTACTAACTGACAACTTTGGATACAAATATGGGGGGGGGGGGGGTTGCCTAGCAGCAAAGATTTCCTCTCAGCCTATGCATCTTGTATAGGAGTTCAGTTTCTTCAGTGCTGTGTAGCTTTGGGTCTCTGATTGTCTTGATAGCTAAGTAAAGTTTGGCAGACCTTCCATTTTGACTCAGAAGCTCCAGCTAATAGGAACTTCTGGGTGCAAGCCAAGTGCTGTTCCATTGACCTGGAGCCATTTCACTGCAGAGGCAGGCCTGCTGTCACTCACACCCTGGGGAAGAGATTTTCAGCATTTCCTCTTCTGACATCTGGAATATCATGACATCCCATAGCATCCCCCTGAGAGCAGATATTTAGGAGCTTAGATGCAAAGAAAAGGAGCAGGTGGGAAAGTTTCTCTACAAACCTATTTTTATGTACTAAAAAGCAACAAGATGATGAAATTAAAAGAAAGATATGATGTCTGTTATCTTGGAAGAAGAAAAAGAGGGGCATTTTCATGCTCAACAGGACTGTGAAAATTCAAAACAAATACTATGCTTATATTAATTAATCTTTTACAGGATACTAGCCAGAATCCTGTTGATGTGCACATAAGGTTTGCATAACTTGGAGTAGCTAAGTGTGGATAATTGACGACACATTGGGGCACTTCTTGACCGTGTGTCTGGTCATGTACCCAACAGTGCAACTTAGATCCACCTCAATCCTCATCAATTAGCCACAGCAAGCTAAAGAAACCGTATGCAAATGATAGCCTCTATTTTGAGGCTCCTAGGAAATTTGGGCTAATCTCCGGCAGAGGATCAGACACAGATGAGCTAGCTGTGATACAACACATTTTATTGAGAAAAAGCAAAATATGCCAAAACAGACAGCTGGGGCTCTGCTCAGAAAGAGTAAGAAGGCCCCAAAAATACATTGGGCAGGTACATATATGCTGTTTACAAATAGGGAGTCATAAAACCCCAAAACCATGATTGGGACTATTCTGCAACAATTTTGGATCCTTGCCCTAATTGGTGTTCAGGCTGTGATCCGGTGACCTACTGGTTCTTGACAGGGGATGCAAAAAGAGATGGAGGGCCCCTCTTTTTTCCTTCTATTTTCCAGACATCCTGGCACCCCAGATGTGTATTCCTTATTTATATGTTGCTGTTGCTCTTCCTGAGGACTGAGGATCTGTTGTGTTGTAAATGGGCCTCTTCACACCTCCCCTGTAACATTCTGTAACATTCCAATGTGTTTCGAGGTCACGTAGGCCTTATTGTGTTTATGGGATTCAAGGTCAACTAAAGTTTGCTACATTTGGCGTGACGAATCTTATTTCTATATGTGTGCTACATTACTATATGTTGCTATATATTCATTACTTTTTCTTATTCAACACCCACTCACTATCACTCCCCCCTATTTAAATGCTTCCAACTCAAATTGAGAAGGATTTAAACCAGAAAAAGAATACGGTGGGGGTGACATAAGATAATTACCAGAGGCTGGAGTGGGACACAAAGTATAACACAGAGGTACAAGACAGGTACAAGCACATAAAAGCAGGATAAGAATAACTAGAATAATAGCTAGAATCAATACATAATGCACCCAGGAGAAGTCTGGCATCCAAGAAGTAAGCCATGACCAGTCCCAATTTTGTGAGTTCAAATCACCAACACTCTGTTCCTGATCTGCCCTGTGGCGATGTACAAGATCTACCAAATCATCATGATCAAGTCCCAGGCCTTTGAAGGAGTCATGGAAAACACAGCAAGTCTGGTTAATGTAAACACAGAGGCCACCGTGATGGAGAAGCATCATGTCAAGAGTAGACATGGGGATGAATAAAAAAATGAATTGCGATATTCGTTAAAAATTGCTGATTCATTAAATACTCGTCCCTTTATATTCGTCAGTTCCAGAGACCCCGATGAATACGAAGGGACAAATATTGCCCCATTTTTATTCCTTCTCTTCCTATGGCTTTCCCTTTCTGCCTATGGGCAGCTGATCGGCGGGCCGATAGGCAGTCAGCCAGCCCCACAGCCACCCCCCCCACAGCCTATCCCCCACCCATTCCTCTCCTTACCTTAGCACTGCCACCATCCACCACTGCCCGGCGCTGCCATCATCCATTGCCGTCGCTGCCGCAGTCTCCAGTTAGCCTCTGCATCCACAGCTTGCAGAAAGGGACACTGGCTGCCCTTTGCAAAGATGGCAGCTGTGGCTTCATTTAGGGTAGGGAAGCTGCAGCCTTCATCTTTGCAAAGGGCAGCCAGTGTCCCTTTCTGCAGGCTATGGCTGCAGAGGCCAGCTGCAGACTGCGGTGGTAGCAGTCCACTGGTGGCGGCGGCAGTCTGCTGGCAGCGGCCCTGTGGCAGCGGTCTGGCGGCAGTGGTCCACAGGCGGCAGCAGCAGTCCAGCATTGCCATTCCGGTGGTGGCGGTCTGGCGGCGGTGGCAGCAGTGGTCCAGCGACGGTGGTCTGGTGGCGACGGCGGTGTGGCAGCGGCCACCAAGGTAGGGAGGCGACAGGGGCAAGGGGCAGGCTGCAGAGGTGGGGGGTTCAGCTTTGTTTTTTAGACAGCCTCTGGCTGTCTAAAAATTCGTGCTTCGTTGGTTCATGGGGGGAGCTTTCATGCTTCGTGATTCGTCAACTTTGACGGATCACAAAGCAGGATGACTCACCAAAATGGTGAGTTGTCCCCATCTCTAGTCAAGAGCCAAACAATGTTGGAGTACCATATCCTTAAAAGATACAATTTTGGCTTGTAGCCAGGATTCTATGTCTATGGTAACATTAACCAGTTCTTCCAGTGCAACAGAAGCATTAAAGACAAAAGAGGCAAGGGAAGAGATGTCCCTATAATTCTCTGCTACCCCATAGGCTGGTGTCGCAGTCTCGCTTTTGTAGTCCCTATTTATTTGGCCCTCACAAAAGCTCACGCTCTTTCCTCCTTCTCACGCTGCCACCAGATGTTATTACTTCAAAACATCAATCAACTGCTGGACACTAATGCTGCTAAACACAATCAGTTTATTATACAGGGTGGGGTAGATAATCAGTTGGAAATAGTATATTCATTCACAGGAAGCAAATCACAGGTATTAAGTAATATTCAGTTCAATTAGATCTTTCTGTTAGTTCTTTCTATCTTGCTCTGACCCTACTGATTCTGTTTCCACTCCCACAGCTCAGCTTTCTAACCCTTCCAGCACTTCCCTCTCACTTTCCAATCATTCAAATCTCAAATCAATCTCCTTCAAAACCTCTGATCTCATCTCTAGTCAATCTTTCTCTTTTGTACCCCTCCTTCTTCTCTGACTCTGCCTTCCGTCTTCTTCATTGGTTCTTCTGCCAAGGTTCCATAGTGACGGACAGGTGACGTCTGGGGTATCCGCTACAGCTGGGAAAATATTGCGTCCAACCTGGTTGCCAGTGGACCATTGCCATTCATCTGGAACTTCTCACAGTATGGGAAGATTAAGTGGAGAACCTAATGACAGATACAGGCCTAGGGTGAATCCTAGGGGAGGAGAGAACCTTGAAGGTAGTTTCAATTGCTGGGAGGAGGACCTGGGGATCAGGGTGATAATTGGGCAAAGCTCATCCAAGAGACAGTGTGAGGTTAGGGGAGAAAGGGGAAATTGAGGAGTTCGTGTAAACCCATCCGTCTGCGTATCAGGAAAGCACACACTGGCAATTCAACCACTTACCCACTCCCAAAGTACCTTCGGAGTTGTTAAAACACAAGGGCGCTGCTGGGGTTAGTCCACGGAGGACAAAAAGGCAAACCATACAGTTTCCAGTGTTGAACAGTTGTACAGATCTATTATACCAGTCATCTATTCTTATTCAATTCCTACTCACTATCACAAATACCAGTAGGATTCTGGCCACTGTTACGTTTCCTCTCTCCTCTGTATGATGCTAGTGGTAAATGATGCATATGTATATTTTTATAGTCTGGTTCAGATTTCATAGGGATATAGAGATATAAAATTGCTTACCACTAGTCTACAACTGAAGCATCTGAATGCCAACTGAGAATAAAAATAGAAATGGAGGTCTGCTTCGTGTCTCACTCAACTTCCCTGGTGCCGAATCCTTTACAGATCCAAATCACTTCACAATTCACCTGAGGCTGTATTTTTCTGGGAACCTCCTCTTACTGATCAATAATGTTTGCTGCTTTTATTTGTTTGTTCTCCTCTATCTGACTTATTTCAGACTGACACAGTTTGTGGCTCACCAAGTCAGACGCAGCACACCAACCATGATCTCGCCTCCCAAAAGCTTGACAACTGGCCTGTTTGGTAGTGGGTTGGTATTCCAAAGATGTTAGCCCCACATTGAAAGTCCACCAGATGTGATTGTAGTTAGTGTGCTGGGTAACCAGTTCTGTAGGCCAGTGGTTCCCAACCTTGGGTCCCCAGATGTTCTTGGACTACAACTCCCAGAAATCCTGGTCCTCACAGCTAGTGGTGCAGGCTTCTGGGAGTTTTAGTCCATCTGGGGACCCAAGGTTGGGAACCACTGTAGGCCTTCCCCATCTTAGTTTTTTCTTGTTAGATAAAAGCAGAGGAATGAGAGTTTAGAAAAGTTACTTTCTGAACTTTAATTCCCAGAATTCCCTTGCTTTCTATTTGCAAGTGCCAGAGATTGAATCAAGAGATCCTTTGCCTCCAAAACATGTGCTTTATTATTTAACTCCCCCACTGGGCAAGGCTGCCAGGTGTCAAGGAACTAACTGACATCTCAGAGAATCACCATGTTTTCTCAAGTCTCCAGGTGGGGAAACAGTGAGTGGTGTTGTAAGAAGAGAATTTTTGATTTTGCTCTGCATGGTGGTTTTAATGCATGGAGTCTGTCTCCTCCGGAATAGCAAGTGGCACAAGGGATCACTGGCTCAGCACAAAAGTGTGTGTGTGTGTGTGCGCGCGCGCGCATGCGCATGTATATTGTATATATATATATATATATTATTTCTTTAGGAAGTAGTGCAAGAAAGCGACATTGCCTAGCCTTCCCATGCACAAATACATGCACATACATACAATTTTGCTGCACAGGGGATTTTTGTGCTCCCACCCTATCCCCTGGTTTTACCTTTTGGCCTTGTATCTCAGAGAATGGGACACTGCTGACCCACCTATCATTCTGTATTCATTTATTTTGACATATATGTGTAGGGTTACTTATTTTTGCACCTAGGGAAGGTGAGTGGATCTTGTGTTTGCCTCCCCTGTCTTCCATATCCAGCAGGCCAGTCACACAAAGAAGATTGTATAATACACACAAGGATGTCTGAGAGAAAAGAATGTTGACTTGGAGTCTTTTAAATGCTACAGAATTCTCCCTGCTCTCCTCTATTGCTCTGATAATTCATAACTGGCAGCAGGCCTTCTGGCTCTTCCTCAAGCACATTTTTTTTCTGTGGATTTAGTAGCTAATTCCTTTTCCTTTTACAAGTGAAAATCTCAATTGACTTTCATGAATCTCTTTTGCCCTCAGCGCCCAAGTCTCCCCAAACTCTCCTAACTCTAATTCTTTCATTGTGTTGTTCCTATATTTTCATCTGGAATTGCTTCTCTTATGGCTATCATGATGGTATTATACCTCCAGCTGCAAGATTACATTGCTTAACCTCCTCCCCAGACTGGGCAATTGGCACTTATTGTCAAGGAAAAGTCTGTGAATGATGCATCCATTGGGTCCCCAGTGACAACATCCTTTGCCAGGAGAGTCTGAAACCTTTCTTCAAAATGGCTCCAGGAATTTCACTGCAGAATGCACTGGATCATTATTTATTTCACAATATAGCCAGCCCTCCACAAACCTTTGGTTATTATTTATTGTTGGTAATTTATCGAAGCATTCCGTGACTGTGCTTTAAGATGATGGAATGAGCAATTCTCTTAAACTGCAATTAGACAAAATGGTTGCACAGATCATAGTGTTCTGAAATGTATAACAAGTCTCCTTGTCAGAAGCAGAGAGAAAAAGCACTATAAGAGATTAAGGTGAGCCTTGATTTAATATAAAGAGCAGCTCTAGCAAGAGAACAGAAAGTCTCGTAGAAGTAAAATGCCCGCCTTTTTCTTTGGAAAGCTTTAGTGTCAGGTGATAACTTTTATTTATGTAAGTCATACATGGAATTGTAATTCATCCAGTGTAAATTTTTTGAGGAAAATAAACAACTCAAGAAGACATCAGGAATCACAAACACATAAACACATACACCTATACATAGTTGCAACTGCGTCCCCAAAGAAGAAACTGGCATAGGTCACAGTGGAGCCTTCTTCCCTCTTTTTCCCATTGTTAGCTTGTCCTGGGCAGCATAAGACAGTGGCTGTTATTCCCACTGGTCATCCTGTGTGCACCTACATTATTCTAGCCCTGATCATGGCTAATTAGTGCCCTGGTGCTCATAGCTCTCCTGTTGTGAGCAGGAGCCTGCATATAGTGTGAATTGCTTGTTCTGTCTCCACAGGGCATGAATCTCAACCATCATATAAGGTGGCAGATACATTATCACATGTTCCAAGCAATCAACTTCAGCATCATTTGTAAATGCAACATGACCATTTCCAATATTATTTCTATTCATTTCTAAAGATGGAGTAGCAGCCATATTTATTAAGCCTAAAACCTTGCCCCTTCTTACAAACCCTATTAAATTTATCAGGACTAGAGATGGGGACGAATATAAAAATGGATCAGCTTTTTCGACGAAAATAGTCTATTCGTTAAATAGTCATCCCTTCATATTTGTGGGTTCCAGAGACCCCCATGAATACGAAGGGACGAATATTTGCCCATTTTTATTCGTCCTTCGTATTACAAAAAAACCCACAATCTGCCTACCGGCCGCCGATCAGCTGATCGGCGGCCGAAAGGCAGCCACCCCCACCCCCACGGCCACACACACACACAGCCTACCCCAAACACCCTTCCTCTTCCTACCTTAGCCCTCCCCCACTGACACCCCCTTCCTATGAAAAACAAAACAAAACACCATTCTGCTTACCGGCCGCTGATCAGCTGATTGGTGGCTGATAGGCAGTCACCCCCACCCCCACATCCACTCACCCCCACAGCCTACCCCCAACCCCCTTCCTCTCCCTAACTTAGCCCTCCCCCACCCCCACTGACACCCCCTTCCTATTAAAAACAAAAAAATACATTCTGCCTACTGGCCGATAGGCAGCCACCCCCACAGCCACTCACCCCCACAGCCTACCCCACCCCCTTCCTCTCCCTACCTTAGTCCTCCCCCACCCCCACCAACACCCCCTACCTATTTTTTTAAAGAAAAACACCATTCTGCTTACCAGCCGCTGATCAGCTGATCAGCGGCCAATAGGCAGTCACCCTCCCCACAGCCAACCACCTCCACAGCTTACCCCCACCCCCTTCCTCTCCCTACCTTAGCCCCCACCCCACCCCCACTGACACCCCCTTACCTTAATCACCACTGCCGAGGTCTTCATCTGGCTTCCTAGCCACGGCATGTAAAAAGGGAGACTGGCTGCCCTTTGCAAAGATGGCGGCTGCGGCTTCATTTAGGTTAGGGAAGCTGCAGATGCCATCTTTGCAAAGGGCAGCCTGGATTCCCTTAAGGCAGGCTAAGGGAATCCAGGCTGCCCTTTGCAAAGATGGCAGCGTTTTTTTTAATAACCCCCCACAAATTGACAAATAACTTCATTATTCGTCGCTTCATGGGGGCATCTTTGTGCTTTGTGAGTCACCAAAATGGTGAGTTGTCCCCATCTCTAGTCAGTACCTGCTTTTGTGTGGACGTATACAACATTTCATCCATTGTGCAGCACCATGAGAACTGGGTATATATAAGTGCATATACACACATATATGTGCCTGAAAGTACAGAGGCAACCTTCTCTACTTTCCACACAATCAAGATTCTGATTAAGGGATTGAAATCCTGCATATTTTTGAGAACACCATCTGTGGCCCACCAGTCTGAAAGGGCTGCATGCATTATAGCAGCATAGTAGTTAAAATGAATTTTGTTCTCTGTTTGGACAGACTTTAATCCCACTGGGTGGCACTGGAAGTGTCTCTCTAAGTTCTTAGGAAACTTGTTTGCTGCTGGAGCAATTTCGTATTTTCCCCCTCTTCAGTTCAAATAAACTTAGTGCATGTGCTGTGATTCTTGTTCTCACTTTGAAATGTTTTACAACCACCATTAGTATAGCAGCCAGCTGTCACAAAGAATGTCGATATTTCTTCTTCAGAAGGATCATATTCTACACTCTCTAAATTTGTGGCTTTATTGATTGCCTGTCATTTCTATTGAGTGAAAATCCACTTCAGTTCACTGCGACAAACAAGCAACAAGAAGAAGGCTGGGAAAATGGCCATCCCAACAGCAATGTACAGGGTAAAACTCTTAATTGAATTCTTTCATTTACAAAAAAAAGCATTCCTATGTATGTCTACTCAAAAGTATGTTTTGCTGAGTGTAGTAAGACTCATTTCCAAGTAAGTTTGTATATAAGAGTGCAGCCTAAGACATATACTGTAGATGCTTAAAGTTGTGACCTGAAGTGATATTTTTGAAAAGGGAAACAAATATAAGGGTTAAGGAGAGAAAACAACAAAAATATCTACAGTTTAGGAATATGTTTATTAGAACCAGACAAAACACAGCAAAACATAAATATGGGGTGCTCCTGTTAAAGATACCAATAACACCCCTTCATTTTCCTCCCGGCCCCCTTTTTTATAAGATCAACTGAGCATTTCTCGAAGGGTAGGAAGGTCCAAATGCTCAGGGGCACACATACAAACATACACACACACCACTGCAGTGCTCCATCAAGCCTTCTGGTGATAAGTAACTCCCTCTTGTGTGTGGACAGTAATATTTTTGTTAGTTAACAACTAGCATTAAAAGAATAAACAAGTGGGATCTTTCAGCAACATATTCATGTGTGGAGGGTTCCTGTTTCTGATTCCAGACAAACTATGGTACCCCCTACCCAATTAATTCTTCCTCCATGGTTAGTTGTTGTCCTCTGCCAACTGAGCATGCCCATTTCTTATTGCCCTCCCAACCCCGGAATAAAGACGCGAGACAATGATATGGGTTAAATACGGGCCACACTTTATTGATATAAATCCAAATTTGAAATTTGCCATCCTTTGGCAAAAAGAGGGGCCTGCTGTAGTGTGGAAACAGGTAAATGGCAGGGGTATCCAACTACCCCTTGATCAAGAAATGGGCAAGTCCCCGGCCCCAAGTTCCAGCGGTCTAAAGACAGCAGGAACCTGGCCAGCCGCTAATAAACACCCCCAGACCTCAAGCCATCTTTAGTTGATGACTGTTGGTCCGGAAGTGGCCCAGCACATCTTCCCCCCACAGGCACTGTAATCACACGATCCGCAGTGCCGGGAGGACGGATGCACTGTTGGCTTACCTGAAATTACATTGGGGCACACCGAAAATACCTGTTATTTCCGCACTCCCCACCCGTGTGACCAAAAATTATCCACCGAATTGCCAACAACCCTCTTCCAGTGTGGGATAGGCAATAAATCCCCCCATCCAAAGGCCAATCAGGATGAAGGTCAAAAATTCCTATTCGACCCCTTAAAGGCGACCAGAAAAACTCACACTAGAAATAGGGAGGGCGGGTGGGTGCCCGAAAAAGAAGAGGGCGGTGCGAGGGGGGAAAGCCCTTTAAGTACCCTGGCTTTCCCCCCCTCCCCCTTGCAAGTCTCGAGAGACTGAGGCAGTCTCGCTCTATCCAGGGTGGAGGGCAAAGAGCCGGTCACGCTGCCCAAAGTCCAGGGACTTGGCAGCGACCGCAGCACTGCCCTCCCAACCCTGGAATAAAGACGTGAGACAATGATATGGGTTAAACATGGGCCACACTTTGTTGATATAAATCCAAATTCAAAATTTGCCACCCTTTGGCAAAAAGAGGGGGCCTGCTGTAGTGCGGAAACAGGTAAATGGCAGGGGTATCCAACTACCCCTTGATCAACAAATGGGCGAGTCCCCGGCCCCAAGTTCCAGCGGTCTAAAGACAGCAGGAACCCGGCCAGCCGCTAATAAACACCCCCAGACCTCAAGCCATCTTTAGTTGATGACTGTTGGTCCGGAAGTGGCCCAGCGCATCTTCCCCCCACAGGCACTGTAATCGCACGATCCGCAGTGCCGGGAGGTCGGATGCGCTGTTGGCTTACCTGAAATTACATTGGGGCACACCGAAAATACCTGTTATTTCCGCACTACCCGCCACAGCGTAGGGACTAGCCATGCTATGTCCCATGCCCGCCACTGAGCCTTTCGAGCTCAACAAGCAGGCCCCTTTTGATGTCTTCCAAAAAGACATCCAAACCTGCATCTGAAAGGTGCACACCGTCACTCCTGAACAATTCAGGCTTCTCCACTTGGATCCTATGGTGACCCATCACCGATCCAAGGCCGCTGCAGGCGCCTCTGCATACTTCTCTGTTAACGCCGCGCAGGGCCTTGTTAACATCGCCAATCCTCTCAGAGCCTCGCCAGGCTAACAGAGGAATAATTGTGGACCATATGATCTGCATCGCAGGATACCTGGCATTCAACCACTTAAAGTCGCGCATAATGTCCAGGATCAACGCCTTACCAGAAATTCTAGGCAAGTCATTGCCTCCAAGGTGAACTACCAACACATCTGGTGGGAATTGAGCAAAAGCCGTCACCCTGCACAGCTGGATCCACTGCATACCTCGCAGCCCTTTCCAGGTAATGTGCGCCTGGGCTCCGAGCCCCAAATTGCTCCCCCACGGGGATGTGGCAGCATAGCTCTCGGCCCAGTGGATATAACTATGGCTGACGATCACTATCTGCTTTTGCCTTCCGGACCCAAGGGGACCTGTAAAGACATAAGCCATGCCCCTACCTACACGTTAGGTAGGGTCCTAATGTATCTTTTATAACTTGAAGATGACCACCGGCCTAATTGTTTAATTTCCTCTGGGCTGTAACCTGGGGCTGTTGCAGTGGATGCCACTCCGATCCTAAATGAATGGGTGCCAAACTTTATGCCCGTAACACCAACCTTATTTAAAGCTAAGTCAGTCAACTTCCAGAACTGATATTTAGTCAAAGGTGACTTATCCGCATGTTGGAAGAAATATCCTGCTTCTTGCCTTCGCCATTCTAAGTATGCCCTCATGGTTCTGACTGGGCATATGCGCTCTATGCTGCATTGCCCAAGGACCAATTGCTTTCCCTTGCCTGTTTGGTCGGCCTTGGATCGTCTAATTAAAAGCTCTACTCTTCCGTTTAGGACTTTAACGTCCTGCCATTGTAAAGCTAACTTAGATTTGTCTGCCTTACCCCCAGCTACCAGTTCACTAATTCTGAGGTCACCGAAAAAGGCTATTAGGGAAGCTGCATTGAATAAAGCTCTTTCATACTCATCCCTGCACAGGAGCACCCATTGCTCACATATGCGTTCTAACAGAGAAGGGGAAATGGGTGCTCTAGAGTCCCTCACTCTCCCTCTCTCCTTAGACCATCCCTCTAACATTTTTCTCATTCGATAATCCCCTGAAAAATCCCTATGACCGTTTATTTTTGCATGGAATGCCAGGGCCGATAGCCTACCTTGGATAGTACCTGGTGCTAACCCTTTCCTATTAAGATATACCATAAATTGTTGTAAGTGTTCGACTGCAGCTGGCCAAACCTGCTCCAGGCCAATTATTTTCCTAAATTCCTGAAACTCTATACTCACGGCCAGGTAACCCTTTCTTGTCCTGGGGGCCAGGGCCAAACTTATTGCTCTGGATGTGTCCTCACGCCAATCTGCCAGACCTCCAGAGGAAGAACTTCTGGCAGCTCCCTGGCTTCTGGTGCTAGCTCCCTGAACCGCTCGATCTGTTGGCATGATAGAGCGTCAGCTATCTTATTGTCTATACCTGGAATGTGGCGGGCATGCACCAATATGTTAAACTGCAATGCTTGCAGAGTAAAGGCCCTGACCAATGTCATAACCCGTTCTGATTGCGACGTAAGGTTGTTTATGATATAAACAACTGCTTGGTTGTCGCACCAGAAACGAACCACTGAGCTTGACCATTTCTCCGCCCAGAGCCAGAGTGCACCCACAATTGGAAAGAATTCCAAAAAGGTCAGGTCCCTCGTGATGCCATTTTGGTGCTGTGCATCTGGCCATGTGCCTGAACACCACCTACCTCAGAAATAGATGCCGAATCCTAAAGATCCGGCCGCGTCCGAGTTCACCTGGAAATCTGCTTTCAGCCCCATATCGGCTCTCCAAAAGGAGATCCCGTTAAAGTTCTCAAGGAATTGACTCCAAACAAGGAGATCTTCCCTCATACCTTGAGTTACCCTAGTCCTATGCGTTGGTCATTTAAGACCCCTCATGGCTGCACATAGGTGCCTGAGAAACGCTCATCCAGGTGCCACTACTCTACAGGCAAAGTTTAAATGACCGACTATTTCCTGCAGTTCCTTAAGTGATGCTTTTCTCTTATGTAGCAAAGCATCTAACCTAGACCTAAGGTCAACCAATTTATTCTGGGGTAACCTCGACTTTTGCTGTACCGTGTTGAGTTCTATACCCAGAAAAGTTAGGGATATGGCTGGCCCCTCCGTTTTTTCTTCAGCTAGGGGCAGCCCCAGCTCTTTTGCCAGCGTTTGGAATGTATTTAGTATAAACATGCATTTACCTGAGTTCCTTTTCCCACAGAAAAGGAAATCATCAAGGTAATAGGCCGTGGAATTACAACGCACCCTGTGTCTAATTTTCCATTCAATGAAAGTGCTAAATTTTTCAAAAGCGGTGCATGACACTGAGCAGCCCATGGGTAGAGCCCTGTCCATATAAAATGAACCTCTAAACTGGAAGCCTAACAAGTTGAAGTCAAGGGGATGAACTGGCAAAATCCTAAACGCTGATTTAATATCACATTTTGCCAGCTCAGCCCCCACACCGCCCTTCCTGACCATACTCACCACCCCATTGAATGAGGTGTACCTAACAGCGCACAACTCCAGGGGGATGGCGTCATTAACTGACGTCCCCTCTGGAAAGGACACATGATGGATTAATCTGAACTCACCCTGGGCCTTTTTGGGAACTATGCCTAGCGGAGAAACCCGTAGGTTCTCTATGGGTGGTGCTGAGAAAGGTCCGAGGACTCGACCCTCCTTTACCTCCTTATCGATCTTATTCTGTACAATGCCTTCCATGCCCAATACTGATCGGAGGTTTTGTGCCATAAACGCTTTGTGTTCGCCTACTGCCGGGATTCTAAACCCGTACCTGAAACCATCCAACAAATACCTAGCATCTTCCTTACGAGGATAAATCCTTAGCCACTCCTCCAAAACCAAAACCTTAATTGGGCTGGGTCCCTTTTCCAGGGTTACCCCCGCCACTGTTTGGCTTTTTGGACCCTCCTGCACCTTTATCCTGACACTGGGCACCTGCTTTGAAGCAGGATGAGTTTGAGTGCTGCCCCCCGCAGGTAAGGCACTCATGCCTGAATCTACATGGCTTCTTAGTGCAATATCCCCTGGAGTTGTATTGGAAGCAAGGCAAGCGGGGTTGAACTGCCTGCCCCGCACCAGGGCGGGTAATTTGAGTAGTGGCAATCTTCATATTCAGGTGACCACTGTCAAATCTTTCACCTGTATTTGGCCTGGCGGGGGTCATGTGCTGGAGCCATAGACCCGGCTGGGGTTCATCCCAGCACATGTTTGGCTGAATAGCGCTCTGCATGCGGAACACCTGGTCATACTGCAGCCAAGCCTGGCCAGCAAAATCCGTGTAGGCCCTATATATGATATCTAGGTATTGAAAGAGGGCCTGTGCCCTCCAAGGCTGGGCCTTGACAATGACGCCTGCATATATCAGAAACCCTGGAAGCCAGTTGGCCCAGGTCCTATCCGGCTTTTTCCTTCTCTGCTTTTCCTTCTCTTTTTCATCTTCTTTATCCAAGTCTTTCTTTTCTACATTTCTATTGAGAAGGTTGAATACATCAACTTATTCGCCTTTTCAAATCTTTTCTTTTGTAGCAGGGGTTAAATGATCCCCCAGGGGCATGGAGTAGTCTCCATACGGCAAAGCCCCAAATGGCACCGTGTTATATCCTGTATTAGGGACTGATGGATAAGGCCAAGACCCTAAATTAGTTGTGTTATCCGTTTGAGCCTGTGTAGAAGGAGGCACATAGGGCATGCCCCAGCCACTAAATTGTGGATTGGCGTAAGGCCAAGCCATACTGGGCAACCCCATGTTCAACGAGGTGTAAGGTATGTTTGCAGTGTAACTACCAGGACTACCGCCGGCCCAAGGCCATGGGGGTGAGGTGTCTGTGTGCCCGTTGCAATAGCAGACTCACCGGAAGAAGTAGTAGCCCTGCAAGGATCCTCGAAAGGATGTGGTGTGGTAAAGCTGACCTCCTCCACCTTGTCTTGCCCTTCTTGGTACACAGATGATGGTTCGGACACCCCAGGTGTCGATGACCTTCGCTTTTCTACGTTCCACGCTCTAGGAGTTGCTGACGCCCCGTCCGCATCGCGCCTAGCTGGACCCTCAGGAACCTGAATGGACTTGAGAGCGGTAAACCTGTCCATTAGTTCCTGTGCCATGGCCCTCAGTCTTGCCTTCTTATGGCATTTAGTCTCCCTGGCCAATCTGCGTGGTTGCACCTTGCTCGGCTGGGGAGGCTGCTTTGCCACCTTTGGGCCTCTAGTGCAGAATTTTTTTCCTGCAGCTCCTGCCATACTGGCCAGGATTCCTCGTCAGAGGATGATTGAGGGGGGGGACACCTGAGGAACTGGCCTTTTCTTGGCAGGCTGCTTCCCCTTTCTGGTGCCTTGCCCCTTCCTCGATGTCATTGTTAGTCTAGGCTAGGAATTTATTAAGTAGTAATGTTTGACCACAGCTCTCGCCCCAGTGACAGCGCAGCAGGGCCTATGTGCTGCTAACCACTATACCCTGACCAGCGCGCACTTCAAATCACCAGTGCTATTATGCTTAAACCAGTAAAGGGTCCTACCCCCTGCCCCTTGGGGCAATTGCTTGTTTAAGCTCTTTACTAGTTGACCCTTCCAATTAATACTTATTTAATTAAATATGTATCAGTTTACTCAGGACAATATCTATGTTGTGCTATGATAATCAATTAGTCAATTAATTACTTAACTTAATGAATTTGCTCCAATTAATTCTGCACAGTTGATTGAATTTTATAATTAATTAAGTCAGCTTATTTAAATTAATTAATCCAGTAATGAATACTCCTTTGAATTAATTAAAATAGTAAATCAACTGATTAACTACTTGATTATTATTATCACTATTTGTATTATTATTAATGTATTTTATTCTATTTTTTATTTATTTTATTTATTATGTTTTATTATTTTTTTTAATTTTTTATTTTTTTATATCTATCCTAATCAATTTATTTGTTATTTATTGCATTAACTACCAATTTATTTAACTCCCTATCTCTCCTCTTCCCTCTTAGTATTATTATTATTATTATTTTTAAACGGTGTGCGCTAATTAGTAGGCCCTCCGGCCCACTAGCTGCAGAGGTTTGTGACTGTTAAATTTAAAAAGTTAAAAATGGCGGGTATAGGCAGAAACTATAAGGGGGGTCCCCTTCACCCTGAAAGGCTACCGGCAGAGAGGGGGGGGCAGGCAAACAAATGGTTAATGCAAAAACCGCTCGAACGAATAAAACTCTCAATACTGCGATCGAACTGAGACAAAAAACCCCGTTTAACCCCCTACTCTTTCCTTTTGGTTCTCCTTTTTTTAAAAAAACTTTAAAAGTAATCCAAATCGTATTTATTTTATCGGGTCTTTGCTTGTTCCTGCTGGTTCTTTGTCTCCCTCTTCTTCCCCCCTTTAAAAAAAACCCCTTTGTGCCACAACGCAGCGGCGCGAAACTGCGCCGCCGCTTTCCCCCTTTTCAGTGAAGAATCTAATTCAATAAACGATACAGCAAAATTATAAGTAATATAAAACTAAAGTAAGCGATTAATAAATTAATCAAAGGAAATCAGACGCTAAGTCAAATCAAACCCGGGGAGGGAGCTGATGGTTCCCTCCCGTCTGCAAAGTTCGCTAGCCGAGTGACGCAGCTGAATAGCACAGCCAAGCAGCACAGTCTCCTCCTCGCTCGGTTGCCCGAAAAAGAAGAGGGCGGTGTGAGGGGGAAAAGCCCTTTAAGTACTCTGACTTTCCCCCCTCCCCCTTGCAAGTCTTGAGAGACTGAGGCAGTCTCGCTCTATCCAGGGTGGAGGGCAAAGAGGCGGTCACGCTGCCCAAAGTCCAGGGACTTGGCAGCGACCGCAGCATTGGACTTGGAGAGATGCTTTCTCCATGGATCACTCCCCCACTCCAAACGATTTGTGTAGTTTAAACCTTGGCATTGGTCCACAGTTATGGATGTCTCCCACTTGGGCTTATCTGGATCCGTTTTGGCTCTCTTTCGACCAGGGCTTCTGGAACTGAGATAATCCAGGGTGGAGAATTCCAGTGACCAACATGATTGCTTATAGTCTTTCTTTTGGGAGATTGAAAAATCAAAAATAAGTTGTGATATGTTTGATTAGTGTGAGTCCATTTTTCAGGGAGCAGTTCTTGCTTGCCTTAGAGCCTGATCCCACTAGTAAAAAAAAAGAAAAGAAAAAAGAAAAAGAAAAACCAATTTAAATTGGTTAGCATGTTTTACATCGATTTAAATGTGTACATTTGCATGAGGTATGTGCACATGCAGGGGAGCAAGTTTTTCCGCTCTTCCACCAGAGGTCCATTTATTTTGAGGTAGATGTGTTATGAATTTACCTGCCCAATGTGCGCTCCTCTGTCAAGGAAAATTGTTCCCCATTTCTATTTTGCTGTGCTTGTTCTCCATGTGTGTGTGCTGAATCTCTCCTCCACCAGGGAGAGAGGAGAGATGGGTAGGAGGAAGGCCCTTTGATTGCCAGCCACTGAGGCTTCAGCTTGGCAGAGATTGAGAGAGAGAGAGAGAGAGTCACTCCTTTGGGAATTGTGGGGAGGGAAGGAGGGACAGAGAGGAGGAAGAGGAGAAGGGTAGAAAGTAGGAGAAGAAGGAAGAAGTGATTTCATAATTTCATATTCTTTCTATAAGGGAGCCTCACCAAACTACCATCAAATCATAGATCCCATCTGTGCCCACAGCTATCAATCCAAGGCATGCCTGGGACTGCTGTTTTTGTGGTTTAGGGTGATCCTACATAGAAAAATAATGTTTTTGCATCACTACAGAGCAGCCAGAGGAGATGGACAGGTGTTGTGGTTGCTCCCACCTCCTCTTCAAGGCACTGAAGACGCTGAGAGCCCAGGAAAAACTCCTCTCAGGGATACTATAAATATCACTGTTATGAAGGAAGAAAGGAAGAAAAGGTGACTTGATTGTACCAACTAGAGATGGGATATTTGTATTAGTCTGCTGGGGCTGGGCCCATTTGACCCTCCCCCCAGCAGCTGAGCAGGGAGACTCCTTGCCAGAGTGGTCAGCAGTGGAGGGAGGTGGGGAAGCCCCAAGCAGGCTACTTCCACAATTGGCATGGTGTAAATGAGGATGTGTTGTTTACTTTGTTGTTTACTTTGACTGTGTGGACCACAGCAAACTATGGCAAGTCCTTAAATAAATGGGAGTGCCTGACCACCTTATCTATCTCCTGAGAAATCTATATGTGGGACAGGAAGCAACAGTTAGAACTGGATATGGAACAACTGATTGGTTCAAAATTGGGAAAGGAGTACGACAAGGCTGTATATTGTCTCCCTGCTTATTTAACTTATATGTAGAATACATCATGCGAAAGGCTGGACTGGAGGAATCCCAAACCGGAATTAAGATTGCCAGGAGAAATATCAACAACCTCAGATATGCAGATGATACCACTCTGATGGCAGAAAGTGAGGAGGAATTAAAGAACCTCTTAATAAGGGTGAAAGAGGAGAGCGTCAAAAATGGTCTGAAGCTCAACATCAAAAAAACTAAGATCATGGCCACTGGTCCCATCACCTCCTGGCAAATAGAAGGGGAAGATATGGAGGCAGTGACAGAGTTTACTTTTTTGGGCTCCATGATCACTGCAGATGGTGACAGCAGCCACGAAATTAAAAGACGCCTGCTTCTTGGGAGGAAAGCGATGACAAACCTAGACAGCATCTTAAAAAGCAGAGACATCACCTTGCCGACAAAGGTCCGCATAGTCAAAGCTATGGTTTTTCCAGTAGTGATGTATGGAAGTGAGAGCTGGACCATAAAGAAGGCTGACCGCCGAAGAATTAAGGCTTTTGAATTGTGGTGCTGGAGGAGACTCTTGAGAGTCCCCTGGACTGTAAAGAGAACAAACCTAGCCATTTTGAAGGAAATCAACCCTGAGTGCTCACTGGAAGGACAGATCCTGAAGCTGAGGCTCCAATACTTCGGCCATCTCATGAGAAGAGAAATCTCCCTGGAAAAGACCCTGATGTTGGGAAAGTGTGAAGGCAAGAGGAGAAGGGGACGACAGAGGACGAGATGGTTGGACAGTGTCATCGAAGCTACCAACATGAATTTGAGCAGACTCCGGGAGTCAGTGGAAGACAGGAGGGCCTGGCATGCTCTGGTCCATGGGGTCACAAAGAGTTGGACACAACTTAACGACTAAACAACAAACAACAATAAATGAGGATGGCCGTATGTGCCATGCCAGAAGCGGCAAATGGATGGCCCAGTTCTGGAGGGGGAGGCCCAGCTACCTGTGGTGGGGTTATTCATATTCATCTTCCCTGGGAGAAAAATACGTATGAATATCCCATCTCTAGTGCCAACTGCAGTGCAATTAAAACAGATAATTCATGCTTTGCACAGTCATGATAAGGGTTGTGATCCAATACACACTTATGTGGGAGTTACCTCCATGGAACTCAGTGGCACTTACTAAAAGCTGCATTATTCATCTTCTGCTTCTATATGACTGCACTGTTATTCTTTATTATACTGTTTGGAAAGATTTTACATTTCAGGTAGGAAGAATAAACTGCTCCTGCAAAGTATAACAGCAATTTTGTAATCACGGGCTGCATGCACAAAAAAAAAAAAACACAACAAAAACAATTTGGTTTCAGAAAGTGGAACTTAGAGACAATCTCTCTGTTTAAATTTTATTTCATTTCTTCAGAACCCAAAGGTATTTCCCTTGCATTTTATTTTCTAAGAGGTTTTTTTAAAAAACACATGGACATTCCTGCATTTTATAAATACATTTCATCTAGTGTGTATGCTTTGTATACATCTAGCAGACATAGGCATTTCTCCTCTTAGGGAAAAATGTTTGTGTGCATTTTCTCCACTGTCCACAATTTTCACCATTTGCAGTTTAAAACATACAATGACCTTACTCCTGTTCAGTTTCTTCTTCCAATGGCAATGCAGACAGCATTTTAAAACATACACATTGTGTTATGTTTCTCCACAGTGCACCATTAGCCTTGCTAATGTGTGAATTTGCAAGGTGAGGGACATTTCTTCTCAGACTGAGTCTTCAGAGCTGTGAAAATGCCACTTTTGTGTCAAGACCATCAGTTCTTGCAAATTCATTTCCCATTCCTAGTAGAAAAATGGTCATGAAAGAAAATGCAAAGTTTCCACACAAAACATGTTCATGCATCAAGGATAACATATGTGCCAAAATGTCTCTCTCCCTCTCTTTCTCTCTCTGGATCTGTGTGTGCAATTAGTATAGATCCTAGCCAACATTTTTTGTTGATTAGGAAAAAAATCTCTTGATTAAAATTTTAAGCCATCTGCTACAAGACTGTTCCATGCAGAAATGTCAGCAGAAAGTGCAGGGCTAACACCCGTTTTGCTGGAAGTGCTGATTTTTGGCTTGCTTATGGGATAAGCAATGTGTTCAGCATTAAAGTGGTCAAGGTGTGTCATCCTCTACAGACAGCAAAAGCTTTTTTTTTTCCTTTTCCTTTTTCTTTTTTTCCTTCCTCTCTTCTGAAATAATATGAAAACCATTAAAGCATTAAATTAATTTTTCATATTTTCATCACAGTTTGCAATCTCAAATTAAACAGCTACAACACTAATACAACTGGGAGGAAGTCTAAATGATCCCCAAGGAAGTTCATATCAAGTTGTTTGCATTATCACATCTATCACGCTATTTCTGCATCATAGGCAACGTCATATTGCCTATCTTGAGTGACCCTTCTCATTCTTACATTCCAGATCACAAAAACTGACAGGGCCACCCCTACCATGAGGCAGAGTAAGTCAATCATCCCTGACAGATCATGTAAGGAGTAGTGACAGGCATGTAATGAACTATGAAATGGGGGGGAAAAACATGAACTGGGCTGGTTCATGGGTCGGTTCATAAAACCAGTTTTGCCAAAAAACCACAAAGTGCCAAACTTTTTTTCACTCAGTGCTTCATTTTGCTTCAGTAAAACAGATGCCTGCCTGCCGGCTTCCCACTGACCCCGTTGCCTCCCTGCCTTCTCTTGCTGCCTCCTCCACCACCACTGCTGCCGCCGCCCCCATCTTCAGATACAGCAACCAGGCTTCCCTTCCAAGAGCTGGGCCTGCTGTCTCTGTGCATGTGTGTGCCTATCAGCTGGAAGGGCAGCTGGTTACTGCCTTCTGTGTATGCACCCCCCACTCCCAGTTGATCGGGCAATCAGTTGGGGGTCAGCTGGCTGTGCACAGGCAGCACCCTGGCTCGTGGAAGATGGTGTTGCCATGCTGCCACTGCTACTGCCATGCCACCGCTGCTGCTGTTGTCATCATCACACTGCCACAGCAAAAAAGTCCTGGAGGCGACAGTTGAGTGCTGTATGGCCTGCCTTTTCTCCGCAGGTATGCACATCCTGACCTGCTCATCCTCACTTCTCAGGACAAGAAACCACAACATTCTTATCCTTACAGGGAGGAAGGCATGGGATTTCTTACGGATCTCAATACAGTTCTCACATTGGCAAGACTGATATTTTGTGAAAAATTGTCCATTTCCCCCCACAAAATGCCTCCCCTTTGCACAAAACCATGCAGTTCAGCAAACTGAGCAAATTGTGCAAATTGCTGCAGACTAGGATGACTGCTATTTTGTTTAAGAATTTGAAGAACCAGATGGTTCTTTCCATCTTTCTTGGCCATCAACCAGTCCTTCTGTGCTTACAGTGTGGTGTGTATGACTGTGAATATGTTTGCTTCTCAAAGGTAAGGACACCAGAGACATTTTGCACAAATTACAGAAACCCTTAGAGAAGAAAAAAATAGCTCTTTATCTAACTTCTGCTGAAGGTCAGGAATCTTAGAAGGCTTTAAAATACCTCGTTGAGGTGTCTGAGCAGGTCAAGGCAGCCTAAATCACTATGAATAAAGAATTTAGTGAACATCCTTTCCATTTCCCCCACACACACACACACATCCCACAAACTTCAGCTGGTTTGGATTGGTGGAATACGTTATCCCATTGCTTTGCTAAAGAAATATAAAATTGGTAGCCCAATTTTGTACATTGAATTTGGAGGTCTGAAGAAGACAGAAACATGAAGAAATCTTGCCATTGTCAGGAGTCTTGTAGGAGACAGTTAACACAGCAAGACAGTCTATCAAGAATTCCCAATCTCAATGTGAGATCTTGCCCCTAGAGTCAAGATCTAGACATCAAGCACATTTTTCTTGGCTGTTCCTTCCATTTGTACAAAAATACAATTAAACAATACTAGCATCTTTTCCTTTCATGAACTTAGCATGCAAGTACGCACAGAAAACACAAAGGGATTGGCTGAGTAATCCCAAAGATGTAAACAACCCATCCAGTTCTACTGCTTTCATTACTCTATGCAAAAAAGCAACAGTTGATGCATTTTTAAAGTTTCAAAAATGCTGAAAATCTTTCCAGTACTGTCAAAATGTTTTCACATTATGAGAAGTCTTCTCACATTGCCTCATTTACTGTGTGAGCATGAAATAAGGTAGCATTTACACTGCAGGTCTCAAGTAGCAAAATGTCATGGGCCATTCCTCAGTCCTGATCATTATTGCTGGTAGTAATTTTTTACCATTTCATCTTATGCTAGAAGTAGATCTAGGGAATAGGAAGGGATGCATAGAACAGACAGGAACAGTGTTGAGAAGAACAGGCTTTCTGCTGCACCTGCATCATTCAATCTATGAATGCTGTTTACATTTCCCCATTTAGAGCAGCAGGGTCTTCACAGAACAATAGGGACCTAGCACCCCATTGCTGATGGAGTGGCAGTCCCTCGGGATGTGTAACTGAACTACCTAGTTTCACAATCTGATTTTTGAGGGTAGAATCCTGAGTTCTGGTTTGCTTTCTTTACCACTCTCTTCCACTTGTATTGTTTTCAGTGGTTGAAAAATACCACGGCTCCAGTCTTATTTGCTTCAATGAATCAATGTGGTAAAACAATACCCATCACAGTGGGTCAGGTTTGTGTGTGGGGAGATTGGTTTTGTTCTAATACCAGTGGATTCAATTGAAATATAAAGGTAATATTAAACAAGTAAATCAGTGAAATAGTCAAAGTGCCAGCAAAACACTGTCTTCATTTGTCAGCCATGATGCAGTAAAGCTTCTAGTTGTCCAAACAAACATAAACTAAAATCATAATTTACAATTAGAGCTGGCATGGCTGATGAAATCCAAGGCGAGTTATCTTTTAAGCAGTCACAATTCTACCGCTCTTTGACATTTAATCAAGTACAAAATAAGTTTATTGCTCCATACCTTCCCATGAAAGACTGCCCCTTAATCAACTGGAAAAGCAGTCGCTGAAGGTAGAGAGAAATGAAGAATACCATGGATGTTTCTTGGCAATAAACATTGGGAAAGTTTTTTTTTTTAAATGTTTTAGTCAAAGATATCAAGGAAGCTGGGAAACACATTGAGACCAATACTGCCAATGAACATATTCCACTCAGTGCTGTGAGATTTTTTTCATATATGTGGGTTTATTGCCAGACTTAAAAATCAAACTAAATCATTTGAAGAGGAACGTTGAGGTTAATTGGAAAACTTTGTGAGGGAAGGCAAAACTAATTTACATAAAGGTAAATCTAGACATTGCAAGGCAAATTTGTAATAAACAGCCCTCCCTTAAAGTATATGTGTGAGTCTATGATTAGGAGTTGGGCAACAATAGTATGAGGAGCTGCTTATGTAACACTTTAAAGTTCTATAGGGCTATTTACTTACTTAGATAAGCATTTATGAACCTTGCAAACACAATTTCACAAAATGAGTCTTTTCTTATTCACAGTTATATAACAGACCATATGAGCAATTATAACAATAACAAAATCCTACAATTTGTGCACCCCAGTCCTAGGCAACAGCACCAATACAGAAGTTGTTTGTAGAATTGCAAAGTTCAAGTGTCCCTTTGAATTTAAATCCAGATAAAATCAAAGACATCTTCCTCAACTGGGTTGGATGTCCAATATATAGAAGAAACAATTCCACATGCAGAATCCTCAAAACTCTAAACCAAATTGGCAAAGGTCTCAGCAGCCCGGGGGCAACAGCAAATCTGGCCTCTTCAGTTCTCCCATATTTTCTGATTCAAAATCTGTTACTCACAGCCCTGCATTTTCTTAGTCTCACTCCTTTTGACTGAACCAGTAATTCAGAGAGGTTACACTTATCCATTTTCTCTGAAGGCAAGATCTCTTTTCAGCAGCTTTTAGTGAAATGGTGATAAATTTTGAGCCTTATCAAGGTCATCATGGCAGCCTATGCAGCCACACAGCACCCAGATATCGAACCAAAGATGCAAAGCTAAATATTGGGATTTATTTGTAAAAACCCCTTTACGTGAGGAGAGTTCACTGCCTTGCATTCTCTGGAGTCAATGCAATTCATAAATGAAACAAATATATATTATTTTCAAATTAAATTGTTGAAATTAACATTTTCTCTGAAGGGCTTCCATGCCCACTCAAGCTCCAAAATGGTGGAAAACTGCAGCTGTTGAGGACTTTTCTTTATTTAGGCTACATGTAGGCTATCCACTGCTGTGATTGGTGGACTGCATTCTAGTCACTGAAACAAGCAAAATCAATCCATGCAAAGGAAGCTACAAATTCATGGAATAGGCACCTGGCTTGCAATGAATGCTATCCAAACAGAGTTTCAGTGAAAATGACAGACATTTTATAGTACTATTGCAGCTAGGGCAAAACATGTGCCAGACCCTTCATTCAGGGGAAAGCAACAAATAGAAATTTGGCCACTATTTCTCTAATTATGCCATTCAAATGGGCAAAATGATCAATAGAATCTGATTCCTCTAATGTCTATGAGGCCAAAGGTACTGTTAAAAACTGCTGATTCTCAGTCTTCAATTTTAAACTCCTATAAAGAAGATGCTTCAGTGGTACCCTTTCTACCTTCAAATCAGCTTTAACCATAGTCAAACTGAAGTTTCCTACATGGTGAAATTTCTAATGAGTCTGTTGTTCCATTTTCTGACAGGAGGTCACAGAAGCTATAGTCCCCACTCATGATTTCTTATTTTAATAGTGGAGGGAGGCACTAAAGGAACTGGTACGCCCAATGAATCTGATTCTAAAGGAGAAACCACCATTTCGGGATGTTTAAAAAAATCTCCCTTTATTTCAATTTAAAATACCCAACACATTTCGGCCTAGATTTTATGGCTTTCTTCAGGAACTGTACGAAGTGAAAACAAAAGAGGGAAACAAAGGAGTGGGACAACATATTGCCATTTTTACATTTATACATTGCAGTACATACAACTATCTAAGTCTCACAAGGAGGATAATCACCCAGACTATTATTGCATTTAATCGACCAATGTAGCCATTGTGTTTTATACAAACCATAGATTTTGTTTTAGATCTTTTATTCAGTCTGTACACAGCTCCACCAGATTAGTTATGACACAAAGCGGCGGGGGGGAATCCCCTATTTATGGATATTATCTTTCACATGTGTTGTTCAGGGTCACTAATTAATCCACAGACTTCTGCCCAATTGAAGAGTCTATGAAAAAGTCATGTCACTAAAGAAGACGGAGAAAAATCTACTTCATTTAAATTTTTGGAGGCCAGTGTTCCCAGTCTCAGGATACATAATCTATAGCCCAGAATTGTAAATCCTTTCCTATGCCCTTGTAACAAGTTCTATATAGGAAAAACCTCAAGGGCTCTTAAAATACATAAAGGGGAGCATCTAGGCAACATAAAAGAGCAGGAACCCCTCTGGTCAATATTTGCATGGAAAACAACCAAGCTGTAAAGGATTTACAGTTCTGGGCTATACAAGCAATCATAAAGCTCTGTCAAGATAGGAGATCAATTGGATCATGAGACTGGTTAGTGAGACTCTGGTACTAGAGATGGGCACAAATCAGTTCGGCTGATAGCTGCACAACTGTCCCACGGTGTGGTGCCCTGCCCCCTGTGGCGCACACCCACAGAGAGGCAGCATCCCAGCTTCCCGCCCCACCTCCTCTGGGTGTTGCCTCTGAGTGGGTGCCTGCCAGAGCGGGTGGGGTGCCAAACTGCAGAGCAGCTGTGTGGTTGTTGGCCAAATCACTATCAACTCCCAAACCAAAACTCACGGAGGGTATCTGACACTGGTAAAAATCACTCCTTCAATATCTTGCATACCTTAGAAACCCTGCAACAGTCACCATAAGTTGGAATTGACTTGACAACACATGATACACACATAATGATTATCAGGCTTAGTAAATATCAGGCTCAGTTAACATCAAACTAGACACAGGAATGAACTGTAAAACCTCTCAAGGCATTTCCACTGTTGTGTTTGAGGGTCAGATATTTTTGGCATTAGGTTTCTAAATGGGAATTTATTGGCTTTCTCCTGTTTTTATGCGTTAAAAAAATCTGGCTTTGTTGCTTCATAAACTAAACCTGTAATCTCCCTTTTAGACAGCTTGTGATCATGAGCATTGTCCTTGAGAGCAGATGAAGCTCATTGGAGTGCACAGATGAAATTACCTGGAGCAGAAGGTATTTTTAAACACATGTTATTCTAAGGTAGGCAGCTTCTCACAGCATGAGTCCTTCACTCACTGCTGTGCTCAGCAGTTGCCTTTCCTTACCGGAAGGCACCAGGGCTCAGAAGATAACCTTAGTGCATCACGGACTTTTAAATATATGTATACTCACACACATACATATATGCAAGCTCTCTCCTCGAGATTGTCAAAGTGGCTATCTTTTGACAACAATGAAATGGAGGAAACAAAAGAGAAAGGGTCACTAGAAGGTTTTCAATTATCATTGGTAATGGCCAAGGAGAAAAGCATCTGATTTCTTTTTATTCAGAGCAAATAGCATGCTCCTATTTCAATTGAATTTTAAAAGACATTGGTCAGAACTCTGTTTGTAATTGTGGAGCATAACAACTCAACACCCAGAGAACTCTGCATTTGCTCCAGCTACTTCAACTTCCAGTTATGCAAGCCAAATGTTGCCCCATTGCAAACAACAGGACTTTACAGCACAACATCACAAGGGAGTTGTACAAGCAACATAAAAAGATGAGCCGCAAGCAAAATGAACCATTCCATGCATGGCTTGACAGAAATAGTATGCTGGCCATTGTGGTTTTTCTTTATTATTGTTTTACAGTATTAATAAGTTATTTGGTGTTTAATGTTATAGATTGCATTGTCCAAAATCCTCTTCTTTAGGGCATGTCTACTGGCTGTTTTGGAATGGGCTAGAGTCTCTTGAGGTCAGGTGGAGGAGCAGTGTGCCATTTGATGTGATCCTCATATCCAAATGGCATATCGAAGTTCTAGTGATCCTGTTTTGGTCCTGCTCCTTCTCATATTGTGAAGTGGCTTCATAATTAAGCCACTTAAGGATATCTGCTAATTGAATAGTTCCTCTGCTCCTTTGCAAAGGAAGTGAAATTTAAAAAAATACTCTGATAGACACTCACTGAGTCACTGCATCACTTAAAAAAATGTCCCCTTTGGTTTGTCTGAATTGGTTTGGTTGAGAATCTAAGGGGAGTTTCTCAACTGGTCATTTAAGAGAAGTGTAGAGAAAATGAAAAGTTAAGCTAAATTATCAACCTTGGCAATGATAATAACAAACCAACAAGAAAAAAGAAATCTAAGCAGGGAGAAGAACGACAGTTGTTCGTGTGACATTCTGAGACAAGAAGGCAGACATTTACTTGCACATGCACACTCAGTCCTAGCAGAGTTTAATACATTTTTTTAAAAGGGGCAGTAGCAAAACAGGCAGTATGATATGCTGGCAGAAGTCCCCCACTTAAAGCTACAGAAAAAAAATTAAAACAAAACAAAACATAAAGTCTGGTGATCTCACTCAAGGATCTTTCCCAACAGCTGAGTATGCAGGACTCCAACTGGAGATGTGTGAAGCTATTAGTCACTTTTTCTTTTAGGGCCAGCTCAGCATCTTCTGTATAAAGTACTGACAAGCTCAAATCAAGCCTGAACTATCTCTGGAGGCAAAAATGTTGAAACTGAGGCTGTCCTGCTTTGGGCACATCATGAGAAGGCAAGATTCTCTGCGAAAGACAATAATGCTAAGAAAGGTGGAAAGGTGGAAGGCATCAGAAAAAGAGGACGATCAAATATGAGATGGACTGACTCCCTAAAGGTAGCTACAGGCTTGAGTTTACAAGAGCTGAGCAGGGCAGCTCAGGACATGTTGGAGATTGCCCATTCATAGGGTCACCATAAGTCGGAAGCAAATTGATGGCTTAATAGAGATGTAGTCTATAGCTCCTATCATTCCTTCTCACTATAGTCACTGGTGAGGAACTATGGGAGCTCCAGTTGTTGAGGAAGGAAGGCTGAAAACATCCAGATGGCCATACTAGTCCACTTCTCTCTTAACATACTGGACCTGTTATTGATAATGACAGAGCTATTATCTGTGAGCCAACATTTTCCTTGGTGTGTGAAATCCAGAGCCAGATGGAAGGATGGCATGATTAGAATCAGAAGAGAAGCCCCATGTGATTCCCATCATAGTCTGCATTGCCTTGTAAAGGATTTTGCTCATGATGTAGGTAACAGATCCCATGGCAAAATGCTATCTTTATCTCCCCCTCTCTCCTTCTTCTTCCATTACCTTTTCTTCTTTTTCTCCCTTTTTCATGCATACAGAACCAATGGTCTTGTGGCCATGTCCCAGGTCCAAGAACCTCTTTGTGAATGCTGAGGAAATGAACCAAAGCAGTAGACATCAACTTATGTAAGTGACAAGGGGTTGTGCCCATTGGCCTCTTTCTTAATATTCTTTGCCATGCTGGGGTGGTGGTGGTTCTGTGAGCTGTAGTCCAGAAAGGTAACTTTTTTTGAGCCTTGAAAGCAGCATTACTCCCTCAGACCTCACTTTGTCTTGGTGTGAAAAGGCATCCTATCGGCCTCTCCTCGAGGCGCGCAGCTCCTGAAGCGGGGCTGTTTTGCCCGCCTGGCTGGAAGAGAGGAGACATCGCGAGGCCAGCAAAGTAGGGTGAGATTAGAAGCCTTAAGAAGGCTTCCCAGCCCGGTGCCGGCCTCTTCGCCGCTTCGGATTTCCAGGGGATGGTCAGCATCGCTGCGCAAACTAGGCGGTTTCGCTTTTGACCGTGTGGTCGCGTGAAGAGGAACGACGAAGAGCGGTGGCTGGGCATCGGCTTCAAACCTAGCTGAGAAGCCATAATTAAAATGAATAAAGATTGGGGGATGGGCAGTGTGTGCATCTCTGGGCCCTCTTACATTCAGGTGCAGTACCCTGAATTTACACAATATGACTCATTTACAAGTTCTACAGTTGAATCTGCATTTGTTCCAAGTTCTGGGGAAGAGGGAAACAATGGAGAGAAAAACAGATCTTCATCCTCATGCTGTTAAAAGCCCCCATCACTACATTTGTCTAACAAGTAAACCACCCAGAGTGGCCTAGTAGCCAGATGGGTGGTATAGAAGCCAAATAAATAAATAAAATAAATAATAAATAAATCTTGAGCAGCAACAGAAGTCTGCCTCACCAAAGAACGAAACTGTTGTACTTTTTAATTATAAACTATATAATAATAATAATAATAATAATAATAATAATAATAATAATAATAATAATAATAATAATAATAATAATAATAATAATAATAATAATATCATCTTAGAATTGCAAAGCTGTATGGATAATTGATCATGTATTGATGTCTATACATGGACATCACTAGATGGGCAATACCGAATTCAGATTGATTATGTGCTCTGCAGCCAAAGATGGAGAAGCTCTATACAGTCAGCAAAAACAAGACCTGGAGCTGATTGTGGCTCTGATCATCAGCTTCTTATAGCAAAATTCAAGCTTAATCTGAAGAAAGTAGGAAACTCCACTGGGCTAGTCAGGTATAATCTAAACCAAATCCCTTATGAGTACACAGTGGAAATGAAGAACAGATTTAAGGAACTAGATTTGGTGGACAGAGTGCCTGAAGAACTATGGATGGAGGCTCGTAACATTGTACAGGAGGCAGCAACAAAAACCATCCCAAAGAAAAGGAAATGCAAGAAAGCAAAGTGGCTGTCCAACGAGGCCTTACAAATAGCAGAGAAGAGAAGGGAAACAAAATACAAGGGAGATAGGGAAAGTTACAGAAAATTGAATGCAGACTTCCAAAGAATAGCAAGGAAAGACAAGAGGGCCTTCTTAAATGAACAGTGCAAAGATATAGAGGAAAATAATAGAAAGGGAAAAACCAGAGATCTGTTCAAGAAAATTGGAGATATTAAAGGAACCTTTTGTGCAAAGATGGACATGATAAAGGACAAAAATGGGAGGGACCTAACAGAAGCAGAAGACATCAAGAAGAGGTGGCAAGAATACACAGAGGAATTATACCAGAAAGATCTGGATGTCCTGGGCAACCCAGATAGTGTGGTTGCTGACCTTGAGCCAGACATCCTGGAGAGTGAAGTCAAGTGGGCCTTAGAAAGCATGGCTAACAACAAGGCCAGTGGAGGTGATGGCATTCTGGTTGAACTATTTAAAATCTTAAAAGATGATGCTGTTAAGGTGCTACACTCAATATGCCAGCAAGTTTGGAAAACTCAGCAGTGGCCAGAGGATTGGAAAAGATCAGTCTACATCCCAATCCCAAAGAAGGGCAGAGCCAAAGAATGCGCCAACTACCGTACAATTGCACTCATTTCACACGCTAGCAAGGTTATGCTCAAAATCCTACAAAGTAGGTTTTAGCAGTATGTGGACCGAGAACTCCCAGAAGTACAAGCTGGATTTTGAAGGGGCAGAGGAACTAGAGACCAAATTGCTAACATGCACTGGATCATGGAGAAAGTAGAGAGTTCCAGAAAAACATCTACTTCTGCTTCATTGACTACACAAAAGCCTTTGATTGTGTGGACCACAGCAAACTATGGCAAGTTCTTAAAGAAATGGGAGTGCCTGACCACCTTTTCTATCTCCTGAGAAATCTATATGTGGGACAGGAAGCAACAGTTAGAACTGGATATGGAACAACTGATTGGTTCAAAATTGGGAAAGGAGTACAAGAAAGTTGTATTTTGTCTCCCTGCTTATTTAACTTTTATGCAGAATACATCATGCGAAAGGTTGGACTGGAGGAATCCCAAGCAAGAATTAAGATTGCCGGAAGAAATATCAACAACCTCAGATATGCAGATGATACCACTCTGATGGCAGAAAGTGAGGAGGAATTAAAGAACCTCTTAATGAGGGTGAAAGAGGAGAGCTCAAAAAATGGTCTGAAGCTCAACATCAAAAAAAACTAAGATCATGGCCACTGGTCCCATCACCTCCTGGCAAATAGAAGGGGAAGATATGGAGGCAGTGACAGATTTTACTTTCTTGGGCTCCATGATCACTGCAGATGGTGACAGCAGCCACGAAATTAAAAGACGCCTGCTTCTTGGGAGGAAAGCCATGACAAACCTAGACAGCATCTTAAAAAGCAGAGACATCACCTTGCCGACAAAGGTCCGCATAGTGAAAGCTATGGTTTTTCCAGTAGCGATGTATGGAAGTGAGAGCAGGACCACAAAGAAGGCTGACCGCTGAAGAATTGATGCTTTTGAATTGTGGTGCTGGAGGAGATCAAACCTATCCGTTCTGGAGGAAATCAACCCTGAGTGCTCAGTGGAAGGACAGATCCTGAAGCTGAGGCTTCAATACTTTGGCCATCTCATGAGAAGAGAGGACTCCCTGGAAAAGACCCTGATGTTGGGAAAGTGTGAGGGCAAGAGGAGAAGGGGACGACAGAGGACAAGATGGTTGGACAGTGTCATCGAAGCTACCAGCATGAATTTGAGCAGACTCCGGGAGTCAGTGGAAGACAGGAGGGCCTGGTGTGCTCTGGCCCATGGGGTCATGAAGAGTCGGACACGACTTAACGACTGAACAACAACAACAACAACAACAACAACATGGATCATTGAGTCCAGCCCCTGAATCGAATTCCCAACTTCTGGCTTCACAGCCAGGTGCCTAAATCACCGAGCTAATGTATGTAAAATGTCTCAGTTTGCAAACATGACATGTACATGAAATTCTCTATTTTAATAGAATGAAGAAATTTCTGGATCATTGACATTGTAATTCCAGGAGATGCCAGAGTAGAAACTAAAGAATAGGAAATACTAAGAAAATACAAAGATCTGGCAACTGAAACATCTTGTTTGTGGATGAAACACACTTCAGTGGTCCCTATAGTCACTGGGGCTTTGGGAACAATATCAAGAAATTTGACACAGTATTATAAGCAATTGCAGATCTCAGAAATAACACCATCAGAGCTACAAAAAACAGCAATATTAGGAACAGCATACATACTGCACCAATATTTAACAGATACTTAATTTTTTGGTTAATACTTGTATCTGTTATATATAAGCAATCAATATTTTTATAATTTTGATTTACTGTGTCTGGCATTTTTGCATAATAATAACAATAATGGGCTGTGTAGTCAATTCTGACATATGTTGATCTTCCCAGTATCTTCTTGTTCCAAATTACTCACAATTGATTTCTTAGCACTTCCTTCTGGTGTTGTTCTGGAACCGTTCAGCTTGCCCAAGGCTGCACACATGGCAGGTCATGTAAACCACTGAGATCATACATTGATCTGTATGATCTTAGTAGGTCCTCTACCCTAAAAGCACAGTGGACACTGAAAGTCATGGCCTCTGTTCCACCCTATTGAACTATAACAGCTTGGCCATTGCATATATTCATCTTTAAATCTATTCATGAGAGATTGTATTATTTGTGTTTACTATATGAATTATGGACCATGTAGATGAGAATTCTTCTAGCATTACAGCTTGTTTACAATGTCCTATAATAGTAAGCAGTACTTCTTTTTTTTAAAAAATTGCTCATTGAAAAGGAAGCATTAACAGAAAAAAACACCTGTAGCAAGAAATAGGATGGAATGAAAGGCTATGTATGAACAACCTATTCAAATCAAAGATAATCATGAATGCTAGTAGTCTGTAAGTCATTCACGCAAAGTAGTTGCTCAATTCATTTATTAAATGATTCAGTATTGAACAAAATATTGATGTATGAAAAGAAGGCTTAGCTCTATTCAAACTTCCTGTTCCTGCCTCAGTGACTGTGTATAATAGAAATGGTTTCCTTGCAGTGTTGAGGTAAACTGAGAAACTTACCCAAAAGACATTCCATTCATAGAAAATACAAATTCTGCCCCCACCACCTGCTTTCATAACATTATGCCTGATGAAGAGGGGCAGATGCCTCTTCCAGCTTCTGGGGAGGGAGAGGGAATGGGGTGGTTGCAACCTTGGGTCCCCAGATGTTCCTGGACTAAAATTCCCAGAAGCCTTCACCTTTAGCTGTGCTGGCCAGGGTTTATCTACTTAGTAGATAAGCATTGGATTGGTGATATTATTTATTGTGAAACAAAGCTAAATAATGCAGCAGCAGAAAAATACAAGCAATTGTAATTGTCCAAATATCTTATTAAAAAGAACCCTGGTGATGCACAAGTTTACAGTAGCCAGTGTTTTCTTACAGAAACAAGAGTATAAAGTATCCTCCTGAAATGTCATTAGGAAAAAAAGAACTTACTTTTTTAGAAGCTATGTACCCTGTTTTCCCAAAAATAAGACCTAACCTGAAAATAAACCCTAGTATGATTTACAGGATACTCATAATATAAGCCCTACTCCAAAAATAAGCCCCAGTTAAGTGAAACCCCGCCCTCCACCATTGTGCAGAAACCAGAAGAAGATAACATGACTGTATTTGAATAAATGTAGATTGTTGTACATGAAAAAAATAAAACATCCCCTGAAAATAAGCCCTAATGCATTTTTTGGAGCAAAAATTAATATAAGACACTGTCTTATTTTCAGGGAAACACGGTGCTACTTATATAATACTCTCATGTCTTCTGATACATAAAAAGAAAATTGACTATGAACCTTCATAAAGTATCACAGGCAACTGGCTTTTTTAAAACCAACAAAACAAAACACAGTTCAACTGTACCCCTTTGTGAAACCATCACCAGCAGCCATGTGGCACTTTAACAAAGCCACATAAATGGGAAATCGCTTTCTTTGAAAACACACACACACACACAAAGTACTCACTTGTTTACAATATCATGGAATCAAGAGAAACAATAATTCATTGCCCTTTTTGCCAGTTTTTAAGAATGTTTTGGGGCTGGTTAGGGTTTTTTTGGAACTCACTGTTGGGACTGTCAAACCCACTCATAATGTTTTATATCGTCTTATATTGCTATGTATTTTCCAAGCATATTGCGTCAGCATTTTCTGAGTTCTCAAACACTGAAGAATTCCATATCACTTTGTCAGTGGTGAAGGAATCGCGACATTTTTTGAAACACATTAGTCATTTTGAGATGATAAACAAAGACACACAAAGGTGGTTTTTTTTAACAAATCCGTTTATCTCCTAGTTTAGTTTGCTTGTTTTCAAGACTTTGTGATCTTTTCTTCCTTCTTTTCTACATAAGAAAATTTGGAAAGAAGCTCCATTAAAATCCATTATGGGGATCCTGGACCAGCTTCCGTGTTATCTATCCCATGTGGCAACCACTTAGAAACGTATCTACATGGTGGCTTCTGCTATGCTCATTACAACAATACTGAGTGCAACGAAACACAGTGAATGAATGACTTCCATCCTCCTCTCTCTCTCTCTCTCTCTCTCTCTGGACTTGTCTATCCTGACACTCATAACACTAGAAGCCTTCTATAGGACAATGGGACAGAGTCTCTTGTGTGAACTTTGATTGGATAGGACAAAGTATTTTCCCCACCCACTGTTTCCTACTTTCTTTTATTTATACTTGCCTTGTGCTCGCCTTTATTTACAGAATAATGTAATGTAATACTTACACAGGAGCAAGCAAGATACTTAAGCAGATCTGGTTTCATAGCTTATTATCTCTCCATTCCCAGATGGGAGCATTCAGGTTATGTATTACATGCTTTTATGTTTTAATATCCAATGCTCATTTAGAAGGGTTGTCAAAAGTAGAAAAGGCCAAATGACCACCACCACCCCGGGAAAAAAATCCAGTTCGCAAAATTTTTGGATACATCAAGCTGTGAGGGTTCAGTTTTTGCCTCCTTAACCTCCCCAAAGAAATCCGGAGCCGTCTTTAACTTTGAACCATGATTAGGATTTATTGAAGTATTAAACAAAAAGTCCTTATGTAATTCTTTGTTCAATAACTGTTCTCCTGTCGCCAACGGGTCAGACAAGGGGTTCCAAGCTTCTTTTACAAAAGGATTCAACATTGAGTCTCCCCATGGTCCTTGCCACAAGGGTACAGAGTCCTCTTTGTCCTCTTCAGTAATTCCACTGCCTAGTAGTGGGGTGGCCTCCTCATCTCGAGGGTCGAACCAATCCGGGTCTCTCCGATCCTCGAACGGGGTCCAGGGTCCATCAGGTATCCCCTCCTCCTGGCTTCCTCCGCTCGCCATGCCCGACGTTCCTGCTCTTCCCTTGTCAGTATTTCCCTTTCCTCCCTCAACTTGCGATGCCACTCGCGAGCCTCAGTCTCCCCCCAATATGATGGTCTTTGGGGAAGTCCCCTCCGTCTCCTGTAGTCTGCTTCCTCCCTAGGGACCCTCACCCTCTCCCATTTCTCTGTCCATGAGTCCTGTACCCAGACTATTTCCCAACCGCCCGGTATCGGATCCTCCCTCCCTTTTATATCCACTGTTCCCGCCTCCATCACCACTCTTTCCTTTCTCTCTTTTCCCGCCATTTCTTCTGGGGTTTGAATTGCTACCATTACCCCGTGTAATTTTGTCTCCAAGTCCTGGGTATCAGTTCCCCGTGGGGTGGTCTCCTTTGGTGGTGTGAGAGGGGCCGTTTGTACTTCCCTGTCAACCTTGGAGGTGGACAGCACTCCGGCGAGAGCTTCCACACTCTCGCCCCGGGTCTCACACAAGCACATCATCTGATCATCTCCTTTCCTCCTTTGTTCACAAGTGAGATCTCTTTATTTCATATTGGAGAAAGACCAGCACCTAAATGAAAAACCATCCCACATGCCAAGAAATTACATATTTTATGATATTCCTATGCATATACAACACAGTCTAGAGAAGTATGAATTCACTTTAGCCTAAACAAGCCAAGGTTAATGATATGACTGAGGGACTTAAGAAAAGGACGAGGGATTGGCCCAAGGGATAGGTATAATCGAATGGACTTCGCATATTCTTTTCCTTTCTACCACTTCAAAAACATTATCTTGCCAATTCACTTTTATTGGAATGACCACACTGGTGATTTTTCTCACAAATTGAAGGCATAAATTACTTTTCTTTGGCATTAATTGCAATGAACTATCTGCCCTTTGGTGATTAATGTTACACTAAATTTCTTTCATACACATGACAACCACAGAGATTTAATTTTAATATGAAAAATGCAGAGACAGAACTTTGTCAAAGGTGTTCTCAGAAAGAAAGAATGTTTTGGTTGGACAGTATGTCACAACAACAACAACAAAAAGTTACCTGCTGAGACTTCTGTTCTCCCATAAATAGTTTCAGTTTCAGTTTATTACGGTCAAAGACCAGAAAATTAAACAGAGTATACAAAAATACGGTACACATTTTAAGAAGATACTCCAATAAATTGGAAACATTTGCATTAAAACTGAATTAGTCCTTACTGTGTGGCCGTTGATTAACTCGTAAACCTTAAAATCTCTTTTCAAAACTTAAAAGGGCTCTACGGGTTTTACAGGCTGCTGCCAGAAAACTAGCACACTGCTTCATTATCTGTGGATTGGATCCTGTAAGCAGCAGTGTTCCAGTTCTGTTCCGGTGCTCATATTACCAGGGCATACGGGATAAATATATCTCACCCCTAACCGGGAAAATGTTGGGCCTCACGGATGCAGAAAGGGCCATAAATAAGAATTTCCATTTGTAGCCAGCAGTGAGGAAAGTGTAGCTCCCCAGATGTTGGACTCTAATTCTCATCAGCCTCAGTCGGCATGGGAAATGGTCAGAATGATGGAAATAGTGGTCAAATAACAGATTCCCCACCATCATTTTATAACATGATTGTCTACTGTGCATCTTGTAGACCTTAGCTCACTTAAAACTAGCATTATGCTTCTTTGTGATCAAATTTTTAAACAGTTTGATTCAAATTGTTATTAGGTTCTTAACAATAATGATAATCCAAAGATGTTTAATGCTATTCATTATGGATAAGGGAAGCACTCAGCACCATGACAATTTAGATGGCATGTTTCATTGAAATTGTTTATTTTATGCTTATAGCTGCTAATCTTTTCTTCAATCCTTTTGAAATATAGATACTATGAAACATATGGCAATGCATAAATAGCAATATTCTGACTTCATGCATATCTTCCACTTCAAGGCAGAGATTTTTAACATTTCTTCTAGCATTTTGTATTCATTTTGGAATACCTTCTGTCTATTCATTCCCTCTGCTCAAAAGACTATCATATTGAGCATAAGGTCATATAACATCCATTGTATATACAAAAAGAAATAAAACAAAACACTACCATTAACAGAAACAAATATAATAGCTCAAAGGTAAATTACTAACCAACAGAATTATATATTGCATACATTATATTTAATCAAAGTGTCCAAAAGCAGATGGTTATTGAACCCATTGGGCAATTAGCGTGTAATAATTAATTATTACTATACATGTGTTAGATGTATTTATAAATCATTTTTCTGCCAGCTAGGGTCCCCAAAATGGTGAACAACAACAACAACAACAACAAAAAGGCAACACAAAAGCAGATTAAAACATTTGTTGAACGTAACCACTTTTGGCAAAGTAACACAGTTCTTGATGGTCTATCAGAAACTGTGTATGGACAGAGCAGCTTGACATTCCTCAACTGGTGTTTCTGCAATCACAGTGCAATTACTGAAAAAGCCCTGTCTTATGCAGTGATCAGCAGAACTGTAATGAGGGCAAGACAACAGGGACTTTGACTGTTTCAGAATCAAAACCATTACAGGGGGTATAGGAAATAGTCCTAACACTGCCTAAAAATAGACTATTTTTAAACTTGCAGCATGAAAACATTGTTTACTACAATTGGCACTAGCAAGGTCATTGAAAGGATAACACTTTTTGGCAATTGACTATTCTGTTTTGCTTTCCATTCTCTACATAAGAGGTACGGAAATAGTAAATACAGTAGGACCCCTATATCCGTGAGGGATCGACTCCAAGCTCCCCCCCCCGGATGCTGAAAAAACATGAATTATAGTAAATACTATTTCAATAGCGAACGCTATATGTAGCATGGTGTCTGGCTCCCTCTAGTGGCCAGTTCTGGTGACTTCACCTTTAGAAATATATTTCTACAATTGTTCTTTCAATATTTTTAATATTTTCAGACTGTGAATAAGCGAAGCAGCAGATACTGATCCTGCAGATACAGGCATCCTACTGTACTGACAACCAATGGAAAACTGGTATAAACAGACTAGTTTTGCTTACTAGCAGCTGTGTATGATGTCAGAATCAGAAGAACCAGAAGAAGCAACAACTGCATGAGACACCTTACCCAAGATCCCAGTCGTTGGACAGTCGGTTTACCGACCTGGAACAACGCTGCTGGCGTTTGCCCACCAGCCTGGAGGACGCAAAATTGGCTGGGTACGCTAATGGCGTGGGCGGGAGAGCGCGAGTATTTAAAGGAGTGTTCTCCGTTTGTTTGCCCTCTTTTTTCCTTTTGGGCACCCACCCGCCCTCCCTAATAGTAGTGTGATTTTATGGTCGCCGTTTTGGGGCCAGATAGGAATTTTTGACCTTCATCCTGATTGGCGTTTGGATGGGGGGAATTTTCGCCTATCCCACACTGGAATAGGCTGTTGATATTGTGGTGGTAATTTCTGGTCACACAGGCGGGTAGTGTGGAAAACAGGTATTTTTGGTGTGTCCCAATTGTAATATCAGGTAAGCCAACAGCGCATCCGACCTCCCGGCTTTGGGAATCGTGCAATTACAGGGCCGGTGCGGGAAAGATGCGCTGGGCCACTTCCGGACCAACAGTCATCAAATAAAGATGGCTTGAGGTCTGGGGGTGTTTAATAGCGGCCTGCCGGGTTTCTGCAGTCTGTTAGACCGCTGGAACCTGAGGTCGGGGACTCGCCCATTGATCAAGCAAGGGGTATTTGGAGACCCCTACCTTTTCACCAGTTTTCGCACTACAGCAGGCCCCCACTTTCTTTGGCCAAGGAGGGCAAATACAATTTGATGATTAATTAATAAAGTGTGGCCCGTATTTGAACCAATACTGTTCTCTTGCGTCTTCATTCCAGGATTGGGTGGGCAAAGAGATACGGAAGCAGCTCCAGAAAAATCAACAATGAAATCTCCTCCTTAGACTGTAAGATGCTGGGTGAGCATTATTTAGAAATGTTTTCCTTTGTGTTTCAATATGCTTAGAGCTAAATAATGCTTTTTTGTTTTATATATTCTTATTTTAAGAACTCTAGTATTTTTCTATGCTTTTACAAGAAGTCTCTTAAGGCTGCTAAAGGGTAGTGAAATTACGGTGCTTTTTATTTTCAAATGATGTATACTAGAGATACATCACTCACCACCTTCAGTCACTCCTCCCAAGCAGACAGAAGTACAAAATGGGTTGTCTCAGTATGGAACCAATATAGCCATTGTGCATGCACTGATTGTCTGAATTCTTCAATCCTTTTTTCACATATTCCAGTCATACATGACAAGCTTAACCAGTATGACAGCAAAGCTCAGCACCAAAATTGCTACTTAAGGCTTCGCCAATCAGCCTAACCTTACAATCTCTTTTTAGCAGACTCTAGAAGTTCTTCTTTTCTCCTCAATTTTCACTCTTCCTTCCTCTGAATATAGTCTGGCTTACTGTAAGATACATTCCGTGTATTTATATTTATTTATTTATTTAAAATATTTTTACTCCACCTTTCTCCTTGAAAAGGACCCAAGGCGGCTTACAAACAATGAAAGACAATATTTAAAGTTGGAAACAGTGAGTACACAACAGTGGTTAACATCATTAAATGACAATATTTAAAACTACGAACAACGAATAAGGAGGCATCTTACAACATTAATAGGCAATATTAAGGCAAAGATCAATAAGTATACAAAACAAGTCACTCTGAGAAATGGAAAACACAAGTGGTACTAAAAATCCAGTCAAAGCAATAATTCATAAGAATCCATCTAAAAATCATACTCAGGTAGCCAGTTACTGAGGGAAGTCTTGCCTGAAGAGAAAGGTCTTTGCCCGCTTGTGAAAGGACAGCAAAGATGGGTCCAGTCTGGCCTCCTGTGGGAGGGAGGTCCAGAGTCTGGGAGTAGCATCAGAGAAGGCCCTCTCCTTTGTCCCCATCAGACACACCTGTGAAGGTGGCAGGACCAAGAGAAAGACCTGATTATCTTAACACCTGGGCAGGCTCATATTGGGAGACACGGTCCTTGAGATAGCTTGGACCCAGTCCATTTAGGGCTTTATAGGTTAAAAACAGCACTTTGAATTGTGCCCGGAAACTGATTGGCAGCCAGTGGGGCTGCTGTAACAGGGGTGGGGGGTTATGTGATCCCTGTAACCAGCCCCAGTCACCAATCTGGCTGCTGCATTTTGGACTCGTTGTAGTTTCCTGACACTTTCCATCGGCAGCCACACATAGAGTGCGGTAATGCAACTGGGCAGTAACTAGGGCCTGTATTGCAGTGGCCAGATCAGAACTCTCAAGAAAAGGATGTAGCTGATGCAGTAGTTTTAGTTGTGCAAATGCACTCCTGACCACCACCGAGACCTGGACATTCAGGTTCAGGGATGAATCCAGGAGTACCCCCAAGCTGCACACTTTTTTTTTTAACACAGATTGAACAAATAAGGGGAGAAAATATGCCCTTGTCTGAGATCTTTGCCTGTAAGAAACCATTCTGTCTCTCCATATTCTGTCCTGATGGTAGCTTCTTGTCTACAATACAGGTTATGCATCAGGACAATCAAGTGTTGACACACATCCATTTCTTTCAAAACAACCTATAGTTTCTCATGATCTACACAATCAAAGGCTTTGCCATAGTCTATAAAGCATACACTGGTTTTCTTCTGAAATTCTTTAATGCAGTAGCCAGAGGATATTTGCAATCTGATGTCAAGTGCCCCTTTCTTTTTGGAATTCAGCTTGAACATCAGGCATTTCTTACTGTGTATAAAATAAAAGCCTTTGTAGCATCACCTTGAGAATCACTTTGCTTGCTCGGTAAATTAGAGCACAGAAATGAAAAGAATGACTGACACATACAGTTAGAACATGAAACATGAGAAGCATGTACCAAGATAAACTGGAAACTGTAAAGCAAGAAATGGAATATATAAACATAGCAGTGCTTGGTGTCAGTGAACTAAAGTGGACTGGACTGAGATATTTTCAGTCAGACAGCTACAAAATGTCCTACTCTGGGAATGACAAACACAGAAGAAATGGAGTGTCTCTAATACTGAAGCAAGATGTAGCACAAGCAATTAGGGGTTATAATACGATATCTGACTGGATAATACCAATCAGACTCTATGCTCCAACTACAGATGATGAAATTAAAAGCTTTTATGCAAGCATCCAGGTGGAAACATCCAGCTTTTATTCAAGCATCCAGGAGAAAATTGATCACACAGCAAAACAAAACATGCATATAATCATAGGTGAGTGGAATGCAAAAGCAGGGAACAAAGCAAAACCAAATGTTGCCAAAAATTTGTCTAGGGGACAGAAACAAAGCAGGAGAATGACTCATAGAGTTCTGCAAAGCCAACAATCTGTTTATTGCAAATACATGTTTCAAGCAACAAAACAGACAACAGTACTCATGGACATCAGCAACTGGTCAATAAAAAATCAAATAGACTATGTAATTGGAAGCAGGAGATGGAGAAGCTGTGTTATCTCTACTAAAACAAGGTGAGGAGTGGATTGTGGTACTGATCATGAACTGTTAACTACAATAAACTATAAGTAGTTTTCCTAAGAAATATATTTTCATAAATTTTGGCAATATGCTCACATAAATGCTTCACTCCACTCATTCTTTAAAGAACCTGAAGACTTTTGCTTCCCAGCCCCCTAGTTGCCAGATAAACACAGAAAGCATAATCAACCAAGCATCTCAATTTATAAAGGCAAACATTTCATCTCAGTCTCCAAGACTTCTTTTTATAAAAGACTCTTTTTGCTGTATCTGTCTTGTGCCAAGTAGGCTGTTCTCAGCTGAATACTTTTCCCTCCAATCAATTTGTCTTTGAAGGGAGCTAAAATGTTTCCCCAAAACAAAAACAAAAAACCAAGCTCTCCCCTACATTGCCATCTATAAAATATGGCTTTCATTGATAAAGTCACTGAGCATATTATCAGCTATCAAAGAAGAGATTTAAAACTTCTGCCTAAAGACAAAAACCAAAGAAGACAGATAAAAGTGAACACTTTAAGTTTATCTCCTGCAGAAATATATGGCAATCTTATTTATATGTTGGATGAATAGGAGTTTATACATTGACAGCTAGATCCCACCCCACAGTATAAAACAAGAATTGCTTTTCTCCCAATATTTCTTAAACCATTTCATATTTTCCCCAACAAGGAAAAGAAAATGGACAGGCTGCCCCTGCATCAGCAATATGCACTCCCATCCCTATAGATTCCTTTTGCAGAAGGCTGGAATGCAAAACAAAGTAATTCTCAGGGAGTGAGAATTACACCACAACAGATGTAGCTTTTTAACTGTTGTTTCATTAAGCCCACAGATGGCTCATGAGAGGAGTATCAGTGGTGACCCACGCATATTTTGAGGTGAGGTGCCTCCTTGTCCAAAAGCCACCATTGATAGTAATGCCTTATTCATCCCTGCACCAAGAGAGATGTTTACAAGTGTTGATGCAAATTTATCTACTCTTTTACTGCTGAAATAGGAAAAACCTTATTTCTGTAGCTACCTAGTATTTAAGCTAGTAAATGCTATTTATATTTATTAATGGAACTCATATACCGTTCTTCTTAACAAATCGCAAAGTAAAAGTGAAAATGGAGGCACTATTAAAACAATCCTATTTAATATTGTCATGTTGTCAGATCCAACCGGCTGTATAATAAATATTACAGACTTCTGAAGGAAACAGGAGACTTAAACATCCTCTCAAACAACCTCAAAGGGCCTCTGTGAAGATGAGTATCATAAACAACTGATGAAACTGAACTACTGAGGATACCTGGTGCTGGCATACCATTAAAAGCAGGGAGCTCCACAATGACATTGCTAAACCTAGGGAGCCCCTCACTTTGGTCCCTGCTCCTCAGACCTTGTCCATGGGACTGTGAGTAGGTCTCCCACCAAAGACGTTTTAAGGTCAGGTTGGTAAATAATGAGAGGGGCAATCCAGTAAGTACTTGGGCCTCTTATAAATCAATGACAATATCTTAAAGTAGGCTTAGATGTGAATAACGTTTGGTCATAAGGAAATTGATGCTTGTCTCATTCTTGCATTTGAGAATGAGAAACCACAAAATTTCCTTCCTCACTTCCAAGTTGATAAGATATATTCTGGCCGACATGACCAAGACTTCTCTAATTTGCAGGAATAATTTTTATTTGTTGGTTTGCTTGTTTATTGAAGATTGTGTATATATGCAAATTTGACATAATTACAATAGCTGCTGCCTTGTTGCATGGACTTCTAAAAATTAGAAGCAACAGATAAGTTTTTCCGTCTTGTTGATCACTCAGCCATTTCTTCTCTCTTGCTGGGTGAATGTGGTTTGCTTCCAAAGGGAAAAGGCACTAGTGTTGTACAGATACATTTGGCTGAAACGGCAGAGGCTCCAGTGGAAAAATAGCACTCCTTGCTTCCATCTCATGTTGAAGGTAAGATGGGTGATTTCTTGACAGAGCAAGGCTGCCTGTCTCATCAAGAATGTTTTATTTTGGAAGAATTCTTCATGCCCTAAAATTGGTATCATATGACTCTGACTTTGCACACTATTAAATAAATAAACAGTAATTTATACTAGATGAACCCTCTGAACCATCTTCAAATCCAGTCTCACATCATCTTCAAAGTTTGCTTGAGAAATATTGCTTTCCCTTTGACCTCTGCAGCCCCTCAACTGCACTGCTACACTTTGCTCATGACCTTCCAAATTCTGCCTGGCTACATTCATGAATCAAGCTGCACCTGCCCCATCTTTGACCTGTCTTTACTCACTGGCCTCGTGTGGAGTTTCTGGCCATGCTATTCAAGTGTGCAGGTGCATTTCTGAAAAATATTGGTGATATGTTTGTATGATGAACGGCTGTGAATGCCTGAATAGTATACTTGCATGGGCCAAGTGCTAGTATGATTGGCAGATGAATGATAGAGTGTTGAATGCAGGGGTGAATGCTGATTAGTCTGTGTAATTGGAATTGTGCTGGGAGGCGACAGTTGAGAGGGAAGTCAGTCAGTCTGTTTCTGAGAGGCAGTTATTAACCATTTATTCCGAGAGTAAGTTAGTGAGGGTTTGTTGAAGAATATGGGATAGAGTTAACAAGGCAGTCTGTGTTGTAATAAAGAGTTGAAAGAAATCTTATTGAGAGTGTGCTGTATAGAGAGTCTGTGATACTAGATATTCTGAATATGAATTCAAAAGAATGTATTTCTACTTTACAACTGTTTTACCCTTTATTTGATATACCCTAGAACCCACTTTTTCTTCTGTATATTCAGAACCAAACTCTCCTTGTATGTGTATGTAGGCACCCTTTAGTCTCGAGAGACTATGGTAACGTGCTCTGAATAGAGGTCTTGGAACAACGTCTAGTGTGGCTGAGAAGGCCAATAAGAGAGTGACAATTCCTTCCACACTGAAGACAAATATGATCTGTCCCCATCCAGCTCCCTGATTTTGCTGGTTTCGGGATTGCCTCTTTGCCTCGGCCTGCTGAACAAGGGTCTCTTCAAATTGGGAGACGCCATGCTGAACGCTCAGATGTCAAGGTTTCCCATCTGTTGAGGTCCATTCCTAAGGCCTTCAGATCCCGCTTGCAGATATCCTTGTATTGCAGCTGTGGTCTCCCTCTGGGGCGATTTCCCTGCACTAATTCTCCATACAGGAGATCTTTTGGAATCCGACCATCAGCCATTCTCATGACATGCCTGTGGCGTTTACCCCGTGGCCCCTGCTTGTTTCACCCAACACAGAGCTCACGTGAGTATCCTAACACGTCCTTTACCTCGCTGCCGCCTCGCTCTGTCAACACCCTTTAATTAGAAAGATTGAGGTCCAAGCTGAGTATAAAGTTGAATAACACAGGTTTATTGATTACAGTTTGCTTAAGCAGGTTCTTCACAGACTTTAATGTATTCATTAGATTAGTAATAACTTGTTTCACCCTTAACTCTCTTAGTTCTCTATAAGTTCCACACTCTTAACTCCTAACTCTGCTACCCTCTCTAACTACCACAGACTAACTTCTACTTCAGACCCTCATCTCTGACTCTCAGTCCCTTCTCACGTCAGACTCTCCTCTCTGACTTAAACTCCTAAACTCTTTCTCCCAACTCTGTCTCTGACTGAATTCCCTAGACTCTGACTCACCCCTCCCTTCTAGTTTCTCTGGCTCCGCCTCCTGACAGCTCTCATTGGTACATGCAAATACACTGCTGAATATTCATGCCAGGGGTGATCGCTACAACTCCTCGCCCCTTAAAAGTTTGTTTTATGAGGGGAAAACTTACCAGTTTACCCTCTTAAACAAACAACAAGACATTTAATACATTTATTAACATTCTGACCATACTTATAACTACTTATACACACTTGCCATATGGGTCTCTATCAAGTAATACATTTACTATTTAAACTTACCATATTATACAGTCCTGGAAACCATACATTCATAAACATTTTCCTCTAGATTAAATCAAACATTATTTTTTAAAAAACCCATAAACATTTACATTTACATTTAATCACTGGGTCTTCTGGATAAAGCATCCACTACCACATTTAAAGATCCTTTGATTTTTTAATTTCAAAGTCATAATCTTGGAGAATCAAGGACCACCTGGTCAGTTTGCTACTGTTCGTTTGCAAAGTTCTCAACCAGTGGTCAGTGCACAGTGTAAACCTTCTTCTCCATATGTATGGCTTTAGCTTCTGAAGAGCCCAAACAATAGCCCAACATTCTCATTCAATGGTTGACAAGTGTCTCTCATTAGGTTGCAGTTTTTTGCTTATATATTTTACTGGGTGAAAAGTCCCATTGACGTCTATCTGGCAAAGAACAGCTCACAGTCCAGTGTTCGATGTGTCTGTGTAAATGGTAAACTCTTTTTCGAAGTCAGGTGCCATCAGAACGGGTCTCGATGTCAGTGCTGTCTTGAGTTGTTCAAAGGCATCTTGGCACTCCGGGGTCCACACGATGGTCTCGGCCTGCTTCTTCTTGGTCAAATTGGACAGGGGTGCAGCTATCTCACTGAGGTTGGGTACGAATCGTCGGTAGTATCCAGCTAGTCCAAGGAAGGAACAGATTTTCTTTTTGGACTTAGGGATAGGCCATTTGTCAATTGCCTCTATTTTATCCTCTGGGCTTGATCTTTCCTCCCCCAACTAGATGTCCCAGGTACTTTATTTCCTGACTACCAATCTGGCATTTGGCAGCTTTTATTTATTTATTTATTTATTTAACTTATTTATTTATTTAACTTTTATAGTTAATCTTGCCTGCAGTATTCTTTGCAGCACTATCTCTAGGTGTGACACATGCTCTTCCCAGGTCTGGCTGAAAATTCCTATGTCATCCATATAGGCCATTGTAAATCCCCTTAAGCCATGCAAAGTTCTGTCCACCAGCTGTTGAAAAGTAGCCGGGGCATTTTTCAACCCGAACCCCATGATTTTAAATTCATATAATCCCAGGGGACTACAGAATGCAGTTTTCTCTTGATCTTTTGGGTTCATTGGCACTTGCCAAAACCGGCGGGTTAAATCTAAACTTGAAATAAAGGGACATTTGCCTATAGTCTCTATCATGTCATCTAATCGTGGCATGGGATAGGCATCCGCCTTGGTGACATGGTTCAATTTCCTATAATCTACACAGAATCTGACAGTCCCATCAGGCTTATCCACCAGGACTATAGGTGCCGTCCAAGGGCTCATAGATGGGGTGATGATATTAGCTTTCAGCATTTCATTTAATTCTGTGCGTATTTTGTCTATGTAGGGTCCAGTTATTCTATAGGGAGTAACAGCTATGGGTCTAGCATCTCCAGTGTCTATGTTGTGCTCAACCCCTTTTGCTACACCTGGTTTTGACGAAAATACAGATTTATAGTTCTGAAGAAGGGCAGACACCTCTTCTTTCTGTTCTGGGGAAAGCGCAGAGCTAAGGACTACATCCCCGGGGTTGTTTTTAGCCTCCCCTCTTCCTTCCCAGCATAATAGCTTTTGTCCTTCTTCTGGGTTTTCAGTGACAGAAAATAAAACCAGGTTTTCTTTTCAAATATATGGCTTTATCATATTAACATGGACCACTTTTCGAGGTTCATCTCCCCTCTGAAGTACATAATTGACTGAACTCATCTTGGATACTATAGTGTAGGGACCTTCCCAAGCTAACTGAAGCTTGTTCCCTTTCATGGATCTCATCATTAATACCTCCTCTCCAGGATTAAACAGTCTCTCTCTGGCTTTACAATCATACCAGGTTTTTTGTTTAAGTTGGGCCTCCTTCAAATTCTCCCCTGCTAGTTCCAAAGATCTCTGTAAAGTATTCATTAATTCATCCACATACTCAATTACAAAGACAGGGTCCCTTTCCTTATAATCCTCCCAATTTTGTCTCAACAGGTCTAGTGGGCCTCGAACTCATCTCCCAAACAAAAGTTCAAAGGGACTAAAGCCTGTGCTCTCTTGTGGGACATCTCTATAGGCATAGAGCAGGGATTGTATTTTGCGGTCCCAATCATAAGGGGTTTCTGCAACATATGCCCGTATCATCCTCATCAAAGTTCCATTGAACTTTTCCACAAGCCCATTTGTTTGTGGATAATAAGGGGTCGATGTTACATGGGTGATGCCGCAAATTTGCCACAGCCTGTTCATTAATTTTGATGTAAAGGAGGTTCCTAGGTCTGTGACTATTTCAGAGGCAAAGCCCATTCTGCACATATAACTGATCAATGCATCTGCTACTGTCTCAGTTTCAATGTTTCATAATGGGATGGCCTCGGATACCTAGTAGTGAAATCGATTATGCTTAGTATGAATTTATTTCCTCTTTTGGTAGCTCTTGGCAGGGGTCCTACAATATCCAATCCTAATTGTTGGAATGGGGTTGAAATAATAGGTAAAGGGCACAGTTTAGCCCTAGTTTTGTTGTTTCCCCTTCTCTGGCACATATCACAAGCCTGACAAAACTGCTTAACTTGCTGACCCATTCCTGGCCAGTAAAAATTCCTTACAACCCTTTGTTTGGTATGCAATATTCCCATGTGAGCTCCAAAAGCATCACTATGCGCCTTGCTTAAGATCTTGTCTCTATATTTTTCAGGCACAATCAGTTGTTTAAGGTTTCCATCTCCACCCCTCTGAGGTGCTAACAAAACTTCCCTATATAACAGATTGTTATCTATTATATCTCTCTCTGGGCATTCAGGCGTTAATGAAGAGGGAGTTCCCTTAGCTTTCTCAAAGTACTGCGTAAGGGTGGTATCCTCCTTCTGTTCCTTATGAAATGATGATTATTAGGGTTTTTCATAAATATAACTTCTGCCATTTCATCCAAGTCAGAGTTTTCTTTAAACTGGGGCTTTCCAGGTTACTTTCAGAAGTTAGGGATTCCACTTTCCCCTCAGGGATTGTTAACTGCTCTCCCTGGGAACGTGTTACTACAAAAGCACTCTGCACATGCTTAGTGAGATCTAATCCGATCAAACAAGGTGCGGGTATTTGATCAGAAATTGCTACATCCCAAATTCCAACCCAGTCTCGATAGTTTATCTTGACTTTCACCATAGGTAAAATCACTGGCATAGAACTTATTCCCTTGATTGCAACAGTTTGATTTGGAAGTATTTGTTCTTTAGGAACCACATCAGGGCGACACAGGGTTATGTGGGAACAGGTATCTACAATTCCAACATAAGATGTCTCATTAATACGAATTTTCTCTCCAGAGTTCTGTAGTAAAATATTATCTGCCTTTATAAGAAAGCACTGAACGACTCTGGCTTGTGGCAGATCAGAATTTTCTGTCGTGCTAGTTGCCATGGAGACAGAACCATTGTTACAACCTCCTTCAGTGGCTTCCACTGGTTTTATACAGTAAACCTTTTTGGTCTGACTATTATCTTTTCCATTTTTATGCTGGTTAAAATCCCTATTCTTTTGAGTCTCACACTGAGCCCAAAAATGACCTTTCTCCCCACATGCATAGCATTGTTTACTGGCCTTGGGTTCAAAATAAAGGGCCTTGTTAACCTTTCCCTCAGAGCTATTGTGTTTCAGGTGACTCTGCTCTGTGGATGAGGGTTTGTCTCTAAAATGGCTTCCAGTAGTTTGGGTACTTCTGAGGTAATCTCTACTGGGTGGGGGCCCTCTCCTCCTGTTGTCCCACACTTTTCTTCCAATTTTTACCTCAGTAAATCGAGGATCTCTAATCTCACTGATGGAATCAGCATATTCAGACGCCTGTAATACATTTTTAGGATTTTTGTCTTTGATTTTTGTCTTTTGACCAAATAACACAATTCCCCTGGCAACACTGAATAAAATAGCCACCCAGAGTAGACTTGGTCTAAATGGGCGGGGTATAAATTTAATAAATAAATAAATAAATAAATAAATAAATAAATAAATAAATAAATAAATAAATAAATAAATAAATTTGACCAAATAACACAATTCCCCTGGCAACACTGAATAAAATTGTTCTAAACCAATTACATTTTTCATTTGGTCTAGAGAAGTGACATTCTCATGTTCCATCCATTTGTCCAAACATTGAATCAATTTAGCCCCCACTTGGGCATAAGATTCTTCAGGCTTTTTGGTAAGGGAACAAAATGTTCTTCTAAGGTGTTCTGCATTTATGTCAAATCTAGAATATACTAGTTTTCTATATGCCTCAAAATCTCTAGCTTGCTCCAGAGGCATCTGAGATTAGAGTTTAGCTAAATCTCCACTTATTTGTGATCTCAAAACTATCATCCTTTCATCATCCTTAATCTCAAAGTCCCAGCACGCTCTCTCAAATGAAATCAGGAAAGAGTCAGGGCAACCTCCTTTCCTATATTGGGGAAATTTCTTTAGATCGATCTTTGAGAGATTTCTCTCACTAGAGTTGTTGTTGTTGTTGTTGTTAGCAGCTAATTCCAATTGTTTCATCTGTATTTGAAATTCCATTTCTCTTTGTCTTAATTCTAGCTCCCTTTCTCTTAATTCCATTTGTCTGGCCTCAGTTTTCTCCTTGAGCTCTAGTTCCCTAGCTCTTTCTTCAGCCCTCGCTTTTTCCATCTCAAGTTCTATTTCCTTAGCTCTTTCTTCAGCCCTCGCTTTTTCCCTGACCTCCAATTCTTTAAGCCTGAATTCCTGTTTTAACCTCCATTTTTCAAAATCTTGGGAGCTTAGCACCTTGTTTTTCTGAGGCACCCTCATCAGTCTCCTCCTGTTCCACTGGAGCTAGAGAGATTCCATTTCCCTCCACTTCCTGAGGTAAACTTTGTGCCTCTTGACTCCCTTTTTGGCTACGTTTGGGTGGCATGTTTAAGTTTCAAATAGTCTTTAATGTCTGTACTGCTTTTTAAAAGGACCTGTCTTTCTGCTGTTAATTCCAGTAACTATGTTGTTGCGCTTCACTCAGCAGCTCTCTCTCTCTTGCTGTTCTCCAGCTCACAACCTTTTAGTTACTGTTTCTCGATGTCTGAGCTATTCTTCCTCTCAGACACTAAAATAATTTTATTTTCAAGCCTCTGCTTTTATTTTCCTGTCACCTCAGATCTGCTCTGACCCAGGCTTCCGCTCTTATCCAACACTGCTCCCTTATCTCTCAGAGCCTTGGATTTCAAGCTAACCCACTGGGTCTCTCAAATCCTGAGGTAAACAAAAAAAAAAAGATTTTTTCCTTTAGAGTCAGTTCCCTATCTTTAGTTCCCCCAGATCTGGGTTCAGAAGCCCCGCCACTAATCTTTTCCACAAAAGCTCTAGGAGGTCACCCACTTCTTCACCACAGACCTCTGACTAAAAAGGTACCCACGACTCCAGAAAATTTACTTTTAAACATTGGCTTCACTGGATTATTTCGTATCCCACTGCTGCCACCAATTGTGGCGTTTACCCCGTGGCCCCTGCTTGTTTCACCCAACACAGAGCTCACGCGAGTATCCCAACACGTCCTTTACCTCGCTGCCACCAGTTGACCTCTGTCAACACCCTTTAATTAGAAAGATTGAGGTCCAAGCTGAGTATAAAGTTGAATAACACAGGTTTATTGATTACAGTTTGCTTAAGCAGGTTCTTCACAGACTTTAATGTATTCATTAGATTAGTAATAACTTGTTTCACCCTTAACTCTCTTAGTTCTCTGTAAGTTCCACACTCTTAACTCCTAACTCTGCTACCCTCTCTAACTACCACAGACTAACTTCTACTTCAGACCCTCATCTCTGACTCTCAGTCCCTTCTCACGTCAGACTCTCCTCTCTGACTTAAACTCCTAAACTCTTTCTCCCAACTCTGTCTCTGACTGAACTTCCTAGACTCTGACTCACCCCTCCCTTCTAGTTTCTCTGGCTCCGCCTCCTGACAGCTCTCATTGGTAGATGCAAATACACTGCTGAATATTCATGCCAGGGGTGATTGCTACAATGCCCGAGCCAACGTAGACGTTGCTGTTTTGATAATGTATACTTGCTCTCTTTATTGCTTCATTTTTATGAGAAACGTACAAGATATTAAGCAATCGACAAAAAGGAACACTGCAACCATGGCATGCAAGACTACAAAATACCAGAGGACTTTTCACTCACATCTAAATATAAAATAGATATCGTCTTAGGGCAATAAAAGAGAGAAAACCCCCAATACTCGGTAGAGGCTTTGTGGGTGGTTGTCGTTTAGGCTAAAGACTGTCTTGGTGTTACTAAGGAATGGGTTTGAGGTGAAGGACTAGGTTTGAGGTGAAGATACCTGAGAGGTGCCTGAGGCTACCTGGGGATAACATGACCCACTGTTCTGTGCTGTCAAGATGGAACCAACTTATAGCAACCCTAACAGGGCTATTAAGGGAAGTGAAATATTTAAAGGAGTGGTTTTACCATTCCTATTCCCCCAGTGGGTTTCCATAGCCAAGTGGGGATTCGAACCCTGTTCTCCAAGAGTCCTAGTCCATCACTCTGTCCACTTTATATTATGTGTAAAAACTTAATATAAAGACCAAGTAGACAGATAAATCTATATGGCACATGACCCGCTAGGGTGAAAATTAATGTACGTTAATTAATTAATGTAAATTAATGTCACTGGGGCAGAACATCACACCTGGCAGCCTAGGCAGAGAGGTTTAAAAATAGAAAGGAAAAAAAGAAAGAAGAGAGAGAGAAAGTAACAGCTTTTAATAAGCAACAAATATAACTTATCAATAAAATTGCAGGGTTGGCATAAGTGGAATTGGTCAAACGGAATGTTCTAAAAGTGCCTTAAAATGATAGCGCATGCATTTTAGAAAAATTTAGATCACATACTGTGAACCTTTAGAGTGTTCAATAACTGTCACATTTTCAATCTGTTCCTGCTAATGGAGTGGTCTAAAAGTTATTTAGGACCCCTGCTTATTGGCACTGTTGTAGCCTAATGGTTTTAAATAGTCAAAGTTTGTTTTTAAAGTACTTGTAAAAAAAATGTTCTTTATTTCTTTTCCAAGACATACGTCTTTTTCATTTCCGATTAACAGCTGGCTCATTTAAAGCTGCAATATCTTTTCTTTCCACTTTCTAATTACTATTTTAAATACTGAGATATAAACAAAATTTGTCATGCAGAACTAAACCCAGGCAGAGGAAAGGTTATCTTTCTTGTACGCCTCGTGGCCCCGATAAAACTGTTTCAGGTGCTAAAAGATGGCAAACTTAGAGACCCACTGATTCAACAGATTGATTTATGGGTTTTGTTTTAATATAGATCATGCTACCAACACTCATCAAGAGTGTCTACAAGACTGGCTGCCTGAGTGAGGTTGGTTAAATGTATTGCTGTACTTTACTGCTTTGAATGTGTTTTGGTGTTGCTTTTGTTTACCATTTTTATGTGATATTTGTTTGATCCTTTCAATATTGTATACTCGCTGTTGTTAGCTTCACACACTGTCTTTTAATGATGTAAACTGCCTTGGGTCCTTTGTAAGGAGAAAGGGGAGAATATTTTAATTAAATAAAACAATAAATAAATAAGACTAGTCTTCTGCAGCAGTTCTATAACTTTTTAGCATTTTTACCCATTTGGAGTTTTGAAAAACCCTCATACCTCTCCACCCTTCCTTTTCCATCACCTCACATCCTCTTAAGAACAACCTATCATTTTTCAACATAAAAATATAAATAGCCGTCAAAACTTTATAAAATTATTCTAAATTCAACATATTCATGTATAGCTTTTGTCACAATAATAATAAAAATATAATTTAACATGGAAATTACAGAAACAGGATGAATATAATGTGAAGGAACATTAAAAAATCCCACAATTACACACCTCTTTGGAATGTCATTCTCCTCTTCCCCATCCTAGTTGAGAATCAATGTATTATCACCAGCTTTGCCTCACTGTAATTCACTCTACAGAGTTATTGATTTTCTATGAAGCTTTGGACAATCTACTCCAAAAACTGTTCCTACAGCGATAAGAAACCAACCCAAATGTAGTTATACTTAAACCTCAGTAGTAACCAGATACTTCAGTGACAAACTCATTTGCCATCTGTAACATCAATAATCTTAGTGCAGTAGCTTGGAAAAAGCCCTAGAATAGGCGGCTCAACACCTTTCTATAAAAATCTGCTATGCTATAAATTTAGCCACCTACGCTTATGCTGTCTTCTTCTCATTCTTCTCCAGTCCATGGTATGCTTTGTAAAAGTAGCATAACAAAACATACAGCATTTTACTAATAACTAGGATGTAAGTACAGAAATAACTCTTAAGTTTTAGTTTCCCAAGAACTGAATATTTATTGGATATGGATAAGTGGCCCAATCTTATGTGTGCTTTTATTATATTGAAGTGGTGATGTTCCTGAGTTTGATATGGAGTTTAGAAATGCTGGCCATTTCATGATCCATACCTAAATTCTCTTGAAATATATTGTGCTTATATATAAACTAGGGCTATACCAGGCTGTCCTTCTCCCTTTCCTCTAAACTTAATTTCCAGAAGTATCATCGGGTACACATGAATGTGACAGTTGCTTCTTTGGTCCTTTATGAATGATAGGTTAAGTTCCTAGCTCCAAAGATTAGAGGGAAATGTTTAAGGGTTATTTGGGATGGCAATTGGTAATGGGGTACCAGTTCTGCCACAAACCTATGGAAATTAGCATTCTCTACCAGAGAGAATGGCTGGTCATCCAGAGCTGTCATTCCCCATAGGTGATGAGTAATCCTGGCATCTTTATGTTTGCAGAAGGCCTTACCCTGCAATCTTCCAAGCTCCTCCAGGGTAGCCTGGATCTTATTCTTGAGATGTGAGTCTGGAATTTGTTTTCTTCCACCTCTTGCTATTTGCTCATCTTCTTCCCTGCTTCCTTGGGCTGGTGGCTCAACCTCTGCCCTCAGATTACTCTTACCCTTCAAAATAAGGAAGCCAGTGGCCCCCACAGTACCCACTTTGTTTGCCAGCAGCAATGCCCTGTGCTGAGTCTTCAGTGGCTGAGTTATTGGAGAGGTGGCCAGGTCCTGTCCACACTTGAGCACCTTCTTGCAGGGCACACACTCAGCCATGTGAACCTCTGTTGCACACTAGTGAAAATGGGTCCAGATTATTGACTTCTTGGGAACTTCACTTTTTTACTGCATGTTCCTCACAGGGATTGCTAACTTGTCATCACTGCTAGTTCCAGGAACAGGTGGGGCAAGTGCAGCTGGAGCAGGAGAGGTGATTTCAGTTGCACATGCTTCTGAAATAATGCCCACCTGGGTCCCCTCAGTCTCCTCCTCCTCCCCTCGCCATCAGATATGTATATACTTGAAAGGGAGTTCCCACCAACCACAATGCTACTTTGCACAGAAGAGATTGCCCCGCAACCCCGGAATAAAGACGCGAGACAAGTAGTATGGGTTAAAGCACGGGCCACACTTTATTGATTGTAACTCAAAATTTGCCAGTCATTTGGCAAAGAGGGGCCTGCGGTAGTGCGGGAACAGGTAAATTAATCAACATATGGGCGAGTCCCCGGCCCCCTGTTCTCATGGACTTAAAGACCGCAGGAATCCGGCTGGCCGCTAAATAAACACCCCCAGACCTCGAGCCATCTTTACTTGATGACTGTTGGTCCGGAAGTGGCCCAGTGCATGTTTCTCCCCCAGGTGCTATAATCGCACGATCTGCAGCCCTGGAAGGTCCGATGCGCTGTTAGCTTACCTGATCTTAAAGTGGAACTCACCGAGAAATGCCTGTTTTTTCCACACTACCCGCCAGTGTGACCGAATATCCACCATAAAATTGCCAACAACCCATACTAGTGTGGGATAGGCAAAAAATCCCCCCATCCAATGGCCAATCAGGATGAGGGTCAAAAATTCCTATCCAGCCCCAGAGGCGACCAGAAAAACTCACACTAGAATAGGGTGGGTGGGTGGGTGCCAGAAAAAGAAGAGGACGGTAAGAAGGGGGAAAGCCCCTTATATAGCCACGTGTTCCATCTCTGTTCTAACAATTCTCGTGAGACTTGTAGGGCCATCCGTGGGGGGGGGGCAAAGAGTGAGTCACGCTACCCAAAGCCTCGGCTTGGCAGCAACTCCAGCATTGCCCCCCAACCCCGGAATAAAGACGCGAGACAAGTAGTATGGGTTAAAACACGGGCCACACTTTATTGATTGTAATTCAAAATTTGCCAGTCATTTGGCAAAGAGGGGCCTGCGGTAGTGCGGGAACAGGTAAATCAATCAACATATGGGCGAGTCCCCGGCCCCCTGTTCTCGCAGTCTTAAAGACCGCAGGAACCCAGCTGGCTGCTAAATAAACACCCCCGACCTCGAGCCATCTTTACTTGATGACTGTTGGTCTGGAAGTGGCCCAGTGCATGTTTCTCCCCCAGGTGCTGTAATCGCACGATCCGCAGCCCTGGAAGGTCTGATGCGCTATTAACTTACCTGATCTTACAGTGGGACTCACCAGAAAATACCTGTTTTTTCCGCACTACCCGCCACAGAATAGGGTCTAGCCATGCTATGTCCCATGCCCGCCATCGAGCCGCTCGAGCTCAACAAGCAGGCCCCCCTTGATGTCTTCCAAGAAGACATCCAAACCCAAATTGGACGGATGGACTCCATCATTCCAAAAAAACTCAGGCCTATCCATCCGGATCCTTTGGTGACCGATCACCGATCCAAGGTCACTGCAGACTGCACTGCAGACCTCACGGTTAATGCCCCAGTGTGCCATGTTAACGTTGAGGAAAAAACCAGGCCTATCCAGTTGGATCTTCTGGTGACCAATCACCAATCCAAGGCCACTGCAGACCGCGCTGCAGCCTCGCAGTTAACACCCCTGTGTACTGTGTTAACGTTGAGGAAAACTCAGGCCTATCCAGTTGGATCCTCTGGTAACAATCACAGATCCAAGGCCGCTGCAGACCGCACTGCAGCCTCGCAGTTAACACCCCTGTGTGCCGTGTTAACGCTGAGGAAAACTCAGGCCTATCCAGTTGAATCTTCTGGTAACAATCACCGATCCAAGGCCGCTGCAGAACGCACTGCAGACCTCGTGGTTAACACCCCTGTGTGCCGTGTTAACGTTGAGGAAAAACGTACCGTCTCTCCACGCCAATACGGCATGATTATGGACCACAGGATACAGTTAGCCATGTTCATGTCCTACAACCATTTAAGGTTGCATATGACTTTCAGGTTCGGCGCCTTTCCAGGATGCCTTTCCAAATCGTTGCCAATGTATACCACCAATACAACCGGTGAAAACTGTCCAAGGGCCTCCACCCTGCCAAGCTGGCTCCACAGCATGTCGTGCAGCCCTTTCCCTGCAATGTGTGCTCTGGCACCTAAACCCAGGTCGCTCCCCCGTGGGGACCTAGCCGCCTAATGCTCTGCCCAGTATACCTTGTTGTGGCCAATAATCGTAATGTGCCTCCGACTCACCAACCCTATGGGACCTGTGAAAACATAACAAGACTGGGCCCCTGCCTACGTTAGGTAGTGTTCTTATATAACTGCGGTAACTCATTGACGAACACCTGCCTAGACTCTTGATCTTTTCTGGGCTATGACCCAGGGTTGCCAAAGTGAAGGCTGTACCGATTCTGAATGAGATGTGTGCCATCTATCTCTATCTCATGCTAAGTCAGATAATTTCCAGCAATGATATTTCCTGAATGCTGACTTATCAGTATGTTGACAGAAATAACTGAGGACCTGTCCTCTAACCGTTAAATATGGCTGTGCGGCTTTCACAGAGCAGATGCTGCCTATGCTACACTGCCCTAAGGTGATTTGTGAACCTTTGCCTGGCTGATCGGCCTTAGATCACCGAATAAGAATTTGCATCTTCCCTTCTTCCGGCTTAACATCCTGCCGTTGCAGGGCTAGCCTAGACTCAACATTTTGTCCTGATGCAGCAACTTTGCTAATTCTTAGAGCCCCAGCGACACCAATAGTGACGCCATTTCGAATAGGACCCTTTCATATTTGACCCTGCATATGAGCATCCACTGTTTACAAATGTGCTCTAATGGAGGTGATATGGGGCCTTGGTATCTTGTACTCTACCCCTGTCTGTGGACTGTCCGTTTATCATTTTCTACACGGTAATCCCCTGATTTATCTCTAAAGCCATTAAATTTTTTTTAAAGGCCAGTGCTGACAGCCTTCCCTGAATATATCCAGGTGCCAGTCCCTTTCTGTTTTATTTACCATAAATTATTGCAAATGCTCCACCGGCACCGGCCAAACCGGCTCCAGGTGGACCATTTCCACAATTCCTGGAACTCTCTTCTCACGGCCGAATAACCCTTCCTCATCCTCGGTGCAAGGGCCAAACCTATCGTTCCTGATGCTTCTTCAAGCCAATTTACCAAACCCCCGGGGACAGAAGTTCCGAGAACTCCCTGGCTCCGGGGTCTAACTCCATGACCAGCACGATCCGTTGGAACCACGATGCATTGGCTATCCAATTTTCCTAGACCTAGTTTATGTCAGGCATGCACTAGTATGTTAAACAGCAGTGCCCCAATGTCATTACCCGTTCTGAATGTGACATAAGTTTGTTAACTGGCTTCATAGTGCTTAGCACATTTACTCAGTAATGGTTGCCAGTATCTCATATGAGAAGTGTGGCATGGCTTATGCCCAATTTATGTTTGATTGGATTTGTTTTAACGAAAAGATGAATATTTTGGGTGGCAGAAATTTAAATTCCTGAATTGATATGCTTTGGGAAATAACAGTCATGATGCTTGTCCTTTGCATGATTATAAAGGATTAGCGTGGCAATACGATCCTTGTTTCTCCACTTACTGGTTCACAAGGTTTAATTTTGCTTAAAGATGTGTATCTTATGTTGCTTTTATATGACTGGTCCAAGAAATTGTGTTAATTGGTTGAGCAGATCCCAAATGTGGAATTCCCCAAAAGAATGCTTGCAGCTGTCTACATTTATCATCTCATTGAGAGGGTCACCCTGAGCCGTAATATGTGTGCTCCCCTTCCTACCTCTTTCCTGCTTTTGTTTTCTTATCAACGTAAATAATATCCTGGTTGGTTGGTTTGACAGGTAACATTCTTTGTTGCAAGAATAAAGCTTAAATTTCATTGGCCGTAATTACAAAGCAAGATCTAGTTTTGTACACAATGCTAACAGGGCATAAAACTGACTTTGCCATGAAAGAGGGTGCGTTGTTGTCAGTTGGGATTTCACATAGACGCTATTGCTTGTGGAGCACGCAATAATCCTGGTACGTGCACTAGTTGGATGACTGTCCCTTAGATAGAGGAAAATTATAGTATAACTAATTTACCTTGGTAAAAGGCTTCTTTCCCGTGATGGAGAAGGAAATGAAGATTTCATGCTGCATTAATCCAGAGAATGTTTTAAAGCTGGGACTACCTGAACTAGGTCTTGAGTGAAACTGGTAGAAGACAAAGGAGATATTTGACATTATGCTGTTAGTTTGTGAAATTGACTGATATGATTACTATTTTAGTTGTCTTTTGGAAAGGGTACAGCCCTCCTTACATATTGTATTGGATTGTAAAACTTTAACTCTATGTGCAGCACATGTACAGCCTACATAAGAAGGGAAATCTTGGAGACATTTAAAAGTATTTACTTTTTAACAATCTCTCCTTTCAGAATCTGACACCCTCAAGGGCTGTTCTGACTTTCGCAGCAATAGCTGTTAAACAATGATATTGTATTGTACCCAAACCATCCGCTCAGCTTATCAGCCAATAAGTTCTTCTCTTTCTTACAACTTGATATTATTTATTTATTTATTTAAATTTATACTGTGAATGACTAATTGTAACACTCTGTACTTTTAGATTCTAAATATGTGGGTTACATACTTTGCACTATGTGTTTTGTGATAACTTGGTGTTTAACCATTTCCTCCAAATGTTGGTACTCCTATATTAAAAGCTTTGGTTTTAAGGAATTACATCCACTTAATGTAGCCATGACCATCCGGCTAACCCCTACAATATGTGGGGCTTATTCCTTTGTATGGATTGGGCTGGAGTGCACCTAATTCTACAACCTGTAAATCACAATTTAACATTGTTGTTACAAAATAAAATGTAACTAAAGCAACCCTTCAACTTAAAATAGTACATAAAGACCCTTGGTGGTAAAACAGTTTCCATTTCAATTTTAAGACCCGTGAAACTAGTTGTGTTGTAGGATTATATAACTGGGGAATCTCCATTGAATAGGCTCTTGATCCTGCAGCACATTGCTGCACTTCGGTTGTAGAGGTGGGTAGGTAGATTTTAGTGTACAAGGAATGATTGCGTGGGATGAAGGATTCCTTCAAACAGGCAGATCCCTTAATTTCTGTTTCATATTTTTCTCTGTACACCTTTTCTTAATTTAAGCAGTAAGCGACCTTCAATGTAGGTCACTTAGAAGTGGAGGATGATAAATGTGGAAGTCGTGTGAAGGAAGGCTAGCGACTATTGCTCTTTGCCTACCTGCAATAAGTATGACCTGGGTTCCTTAATTAGCACGCCTTGGTTGCATGACAATCCATTTAGCGCCAATAATAAATACGTTCCTATTTCCTATTGCTATAAACCCTAATTATTCAAATGCCTAATCAATTTTGCCACCTAACTGAGCAATTGTCGTGAATCAATCAAGTTCCGTATTAAAATTTTTATTAATTGAATGAATTAATCATTTTGATAGAATACAATTAATTAATATTAATTATTCGCTGGTAATTTTTAAATTAATAACTCACTTACACGACATTCCACCAAATTTACTACTTAATAGTTAATTAATCAGTCCTAATATGACCTAACTGCTGGACAACCAAATTAGAGTATCTAATTCATATTAAAAATAAATTTATTTACTAATAGGATTATCAATTAATTGGAACATTCAAATTTATTTTAAACAATTTATTCATCTATGAAATGTTTATATTTAATATTATTAATAATTATTATTATTCTATTTAATTAAGTTATTTATTTTATTATTATTGTAACTATATATTATTATTATTATTATTATTATTATTATTATTATTATTATTATTATTATTATTATTATTATTATTATTATTATTATTATTATTATTATTATTATTATATGTATTTATTTTTATTTATTTATTTATTCAATTTCTATCCCGCCCTTTTTAGACAAAGTCTACTACTATTATTATTATTATTAACCCAGTAGCAAACGGAGCTCAACTTGTACCCCCAATCCCCGCATGTGTGCCCTCATCAGTTTTGAAATGTAAAACTAATTGCTTGGGGGGGGGGAGGGAGATGAACGGGGGGTGCGGCTTCTTATAAACTACCGAGGCCTTGATACTGCGCCCTGCAAACTCGTGCCAAAATTGCGCCTAAGAAAACAAAGGGGGGAGGGGGGAGCTGAGCCGGACCTAAGGCCGTTAACAAACAAATTAAATTCTTAGCACTGCCGCCCTGGTCTGAACCCTCTCAACACCAATATTCTTATACTTATTATTTTCTTTTTTTCTTTCACCTCTTCTTTTTTTTTTAAAGGCCTGGTATGTCAAACCGCTCGTCCCTAAGTGTGGCAGGTGCCGCTGTGCCACCGCAGCCGCCCACTTCCCCTTCGAGCCCGTTACCAGCTTTTAATAAATTTAAAGAACAAAGGTAACGTCCAACCGAATAAATATGTAAAGTAAAGTAAACCACAACACAACCATGGGAGGGAGCCAATGCTACCCTCCCTTCGTCGAGCACGCAGATCCTCTCAATGACGCAGCGAAAAATTGCTAAAGGAGCGGAGTCCTCTCTCTCTCGCAATTGCCAGAAAAAGAAGAGGACGGTAAGAAGGGGGAAAGCCCCTTATATAGCCATGCATTCCATCTCTCTTCTAACAATTCTCGTGAGACTTGTAGGGTCCCGCGCCATCTGTGGGGGGGGGCAAAGAGTGAGTCGCACTGCCCAAAGCCTCGGCTTGGCAGCGACTCCAGCATTTGCTGGGAATGAGGGCTGCGGGTAAACCTTACCTTGAATATGATGGAGCTGCAAGGTATGGCTGTGAACAGCAATGTCTGGTGCTCTTCATAAAGCTCTTTCCCAACCAGAAAAGCAGCAGCACTGCTGCTGCCTAAGCTGACAGTGTCAGTCTGAGTACTGATGCCATCCTTTTCATTCTCTGGCACTGGCTCTTTGGAAAGACTGTGCCTTCTTTGCTATCATTTTTGGCCTCTGGCACTGGCTGCCCTGGTTGGATTGCACAAAGATGTCACTGGAACATGTCTGAGGTTCATCCAGATCCCTCTCATATTGAACCAGAGTCTTCTCTATTACTTGCTTGACAGAGACATGCACACCTTATACTGCTACCTGCTACTCTTTCATAGTGCCATTGCCGAACAAGGCAGCTAGGTGACAGGTTTAGTTTTGGTGGCTCACAAAATCAGTTGAAGGCTGTCTTCTCCCTCTCCCACTCCTCTCAGTAGAAGCTGCTGCAGTAGGTAGAGGAAGTATTCTTGCAGCCTTCACCAAGGGCCTACTTCTTCTACCACATCCACATTTCAGACTGCCTGCAGTCTGCCCAAAGAAGAACAGTATCTGATTCTTCTACAGTAGAACACAACCCAATGAAAATCACAGAGATACAAAATCTACTGATTTAATGGATCTCTCTCTATATAACAAAATCATATTCCCCTGCCTGATATTCCCTCCAAATGCCTAAACTCTAACCCAATCCTGTTGATTTATAACATATTAATCTATGAATCTACTCATCCTAAATCTTATTAATTTATTAGGTAAACAATATACAGTGCATTGTAGAGAATGTAAATGTAAACTGAGGGTTCACAAAAGGACAGAAAGAAAACTGCTGCAGTGTAGGCTTGCAACAGAACATATCCTAACAGGAAATGCTCAGGGGATTTATAAGCACTAATGTGAAAAAAATACCTTCTGATGTCTGTGCCTGCTTCTAGATTTCATTTGTGCAGACAGATATCATTTACAGGTTTTGCTTTCACCCCGACCCCCTCCTTGGGAAAATCAGGGCAACCCTAATCAGGAGACACTGAGTTATCTGCCCCCACTACCCTTGATGCCAGAGTGTCTTTAAGTTACATTTCTTAAGAAATCACTCCAGGATGCCTGAGAAATAGCTTTCACTTTCACTTCTTCCTCTAGCAAGCAGAAGCCTAGTCTTTACTTTCTTATCTAAAGGAGCAAAAATGACTCCAAATGTTAGGAATTCTGATTACAGTTATTCAAAACTATCAAATTGATATTTGAATGTATTCAGAACTATCCAAACATGATATTATTCAGTTAATTCCAAATATTTCTGAATCCAAATGCACATCTCTAGCTTTAAGTATCACTACTTTTAATATTATGAGGCTTGGTTCCCCTCACTGGGAGAAAAGAGGCATACAAATGATACATAATAAACAAATATGAGGCTGCCCAAAATTTCAGATCATCAGTGGGGGCCCTATTGGGTGTCTCACCTTGCAGAAAAATTAGATTCCTGAGCATATGATACAGGATTTTGTTTTGTTTAACCTTCTCAGTAGTGGGACCTTGATAGTAGAACTCAATCCCAAAGGAACCCAGCTTGGTTCCATTCATATAGAGCTTCCAGCACATCCTGAAGCCCCTCAAACATAGGCTTAGCACGTTATTAATATCCTATTCCCTGAGATTTGAGATCCAAAGACTAAGACAGAGAGACTGGACTCCCAAACCTAAGTCTCACAGGGCCAATACCTGGGACAGTGGCAACCCTTTCACAGTGTTAAGGAGGTAGTCATGCATGGTTCAGAAATAAATTTACAGGGAGACAAACTTGGATTAACCTTTAAAAATGAATTGTAAGTAAGCAATATCATGGATTAACGTGAAAAACAAAATAATGGCCCACAGACTGGAAATGTTCAAGATACGTACATCCGAAACCCCAGGAAAGAAGATGCCAAGGAATGCAATAAGTATAGGTGGGCCTCTGCACTTGATTGTCCTGATGCATAACTTGCATTATGGACAAGAAGCTACCATCAGAACAGAATATGGAGAGATAGAATGGTTTCCTATAGGCAAAGAGACCAGAGAGATATCTGTTAAATCTGTACACAGAACATATCATACAGATAGTGAGTTTACATTCAGATGAAGGAGGAGTGAAAATTGGTGGAAGAAACATCAATGATTTAGGATGACACTACCTTGCTGGCAGAAAGCAGCAATGGCTTGAAAAGACTTCTGATGAAAGTGAAAGAAAAAAGTGCCAAGGACAAAAATCACAACTACAGAAGAACTACACAACTTTAATGTGGAAAGTGAAAATTTTGAAATTGTTAAAAGTTTTGTGTCATTTGGTTCAATCACTAGTCCAAATGGAGACTGCAGCCAAGAAATCAGAAGACTGAAATTCAGAAGGGCAATTAGCAATTAGAAGCAATCAGAAAGACAATCAAATATAAGGTCATGTTACAGGAGACCAAAGCCAAGATCACTCACACTGTGGTATTTTCAATTTCCATGCACAAATGTGAAAGCTGGCAAGTGAAGAAAACTGACAGGATGTCCGAGTCGCTGATGAGCCACGCTTGGGCAGCGCAGCTTGTCTTTGCCTCCCTCCTCTGGAATCACGAGGCCTCCTAAGTCTTGCGAGAGCATTTGCTGGGAGAGGGGAGAACGGCAGGTTATTTAGGGGCTGTTTCCCCCTCTCCTCTTCCTCTTTCTTCACTGGCATTGGTTGGAGAAGGAGTCCTGTGGATCAGTTCCTCGTGAACTGCGTACTTGGCTGCGAGGCCGGTGCTGCTTGGAGCTCAGGGTTAGGGAGGGTAGCATCGGCTTCCTCCCTCAGTTTGCTTATCTTTTCGTTGTGCCGCTTTTGATTGATCAACAACAGTTTTTAATTGATTAGGATTTTGGTTTTAGTTTTCTTTAATACTAAACAAAGGGGGGGGGATGAGTCAGCGCGGCTCGTGCTAGCCATGCTGGGACGCAACCTGCCTTCGTCGGCTCATTTTAATCGAACGGATTGTTTCCAAGGCTGATTAGCCTGGTAATAGCTGTTTCTTTTATTATTGTTTTTTTAAAAAATAACCAACTTTTTCTGCTGGGTGCCTTATTGCCGAGATTGCTTTCTGGAAGCGGCAGCAGCGCACATAGGCCATTCGGCTCTTTAGCTGTTTGGCGCTTCGCTCCCACCCACCCTCACCTCATTACTTTGACTAGACAGAACCTGGTGGAGGTAGGGGGTGCTTGAATTTGAATTGGGCCACGTGCTTGGCAGTTGGGCCAGGCACGTTTGGTGGGCGGCCATCTTTTTTCATTTGGGAGTCATAAGTATTTCCTAGGCTAATTTCAGTTCTTGGGTGGCTAAAAAGAAAAAAAGAAAAGGGATTTAATTAATTAACTTATTAGTGTTTTGATAGTTGAATTAGTATCAATTGCTCAATAATTTTACATCATTAAGGATACATTAGTTCTTGATATTAGAATAATTATAATTAAATAAGCAACAATTAAATAATATTTTAACTAGCTAAGGGGTGGGCTATTATTTATTAATAAACTTTAATAGTAATTTAAATTAATAGGCAGTATTTGAATCATATTAGTTAGAGCTAATTAATTGGAATTGATCATTAATTATAAAATTTAGTAGTATCCTGAATTAATAGGTTACTTATTGGACATAAATATTGTGGCATATTGACTCTTTTGTAATATTACATAGTATATTCAAATTCGATAAATAATTTTAGAGCTTATTAGATAGTTGTTCATTACAAAGTAGCTATATAGGTAATTAATTACATTATGTCTAAATATTTAAAGAGAGATTGGGCAGTATATTCTAGTGTGAGTTTATCTGGTCGCCTTTGGGGGCCGGATAGGAATTTTAGACCCATATCCTGATTGGCCTGTGGATGCGGGGATTTTTCACCTATCCCACACTGGAAAAGGTGCGTGGCTAATTTTGAGGTGCAATTTTAGGTCACACAGGCGGGTAGTGCGGATAAAACAGGTGTTTTGGTGAGTCCCATAGCTATCTCAGGTAATGTATAGCTCATTTGAACTCCCAGCATTGCGGATCGTGCAATTACAGTGCTTGGGGGGAAAGATGCGCTGGGGCCACACCCGGACCAACAGTCAACAAGGATTGGGTGGCTTGAGGTCCGGAGGTGGTCAAATTTCGGCCGGCCAGGTTATCACGGTTTTTATGACGGCGAAAACCTGGGGCCAGGGACTCGCCCATAGGTTTGTTAGGGGGTCCATTGAGACCCCGGGGCTTAAACCTGATTCCGTACTACAGCAGGACCCCACCTTTGCCAAAGGATTGGCAACATGGATTATTCAGTAAAGTGTGGCCCATGTTTAACCCATAATTCTGGTCTCGCGTCTTTATTCCGGGGCAGGGGGGCAAAAGAAATTGATTTGTTTGAAATATAGTGCTGGAAGAGAAGTTTGCATATACTCTGTACCACAAGAAACAAGTGAGTCCCAGATTAAATCAAACCTGAACTTTGTAAGTAAAACTGGCAAAGCTGAGGCTGTTGTGTTTGGGGCACTTCATGAGAAGGCAAGACTCAGTGGAAAGACAATAATGCTAGGAAAAGTTGAAGGCAGCAGAAAAAAAGGAAGAATAAGTATGAGATGGACTGACTCCATAAAGGAAGTCACATATTCGAGTTTTGAAGAACTGAGCAGGGCGACCTAGGACAGGACATTTTGGAGGTCACTCATTCATAGGGTCATTATAAATCAGAGGAGACTTGACAACACATAACAACAAGCAATATCAATGTTATTGTACCTAAATAAAGTTGAGTGACACCTGAAGATATTTTGAAGAAATGTCTCAGATGTCTACATGATCAACTGTAATGTGGAAAAAAGACATTAACAAATATGAATGTTCACAATGGGAATTTAGAAGGGCTGAGAGACTTGACTAAGTCTTTAGAAAACTTAAATATTTGACTGCCACAGTTCCCCTGATAATGTTTCTAAGGTCATGCTGTGACTTTGGCATTTTGTTAAACTTTGGAGACAAAAAGAGGAAATGATTTCTTAAATGGAAAATTGTATTTTTAGCTATTCCAATATGCTCTCCCTTGTCACACATTCAGAGTAGCTGTGGGGCACTATATCTTAGGCGTAAGCTAGGTCTATTGTGTTTCTCTTTCAGGATTTTGTCATGCAGATTATATGATTTCTAAGAAAAACTGACCTCTAAGAGATAATCTTATATAGAGGTAGGCATAGTGAGAGATATTTCTTTATGGAGACCACTCTGAATAAGAAAAATTACCAGACACTGACCTTTCTTCTTGATTTTCTTACTAATCCTTCCTGATCACAACATATTTTTCAATTTGTAAGGCATTAACCCTGTTCAAGCATTAATGAAATGTGTGTACCTCACAAAAGAGGAAGGAAATGTGGTAGAATGCCTGCCCTCAGCTATCTTACATGAAAGTCACATGTCTTAAAAACACTGCTCCTCTTGTCATGCTTAATTCCGGATGGAACTTTTCATTATTCAGTACAATATTCCAGCACTGTTATGAAAAGCAAATCATAATTTTATTTCTAATTTCCCTTTTAGAAGTTGCTTCAAGCAACAGTTGTTTGCAGACCACTTTGATAGTACATACATACCACCTCTGGAGGCAAATGGGTCTCCAGAGTTTCATTCTCTCACAGATCTATATTGTCCTTTGTACTCTCTCTCTCTCTCTCACACACACACACACACACACAGAGAGAGAAAGAGAGAGAGAGAGAGAGAGAGAGAGGGAGGGAGAGGGAGAGGGAGAGAGAGAGAGATTTTCAGCAAACTGTAACCCATCATTTTTATTGATAGTGAGAGGGGTATCTCTAGCACCTCTAGTGGACCATCTGCCCTGTCCTGGTGGGCCTGACAGAGATCCTGGCACCAGGGCCCTAGGAAGGTGCAGAAAGGGAAACAGAGCCTCCAGGTGGGAAACAAGAACTGGGGGCTAACAGGCCACATCTGGATGAGAAAGTGGGACCTGGGTCCAACTGGCAGGAGTCAGGTATGAGGAAGAGAGGGGGAGCTTAAAGCTGTCAGCAGAATCCAAGGAAGAGGAATAGAGTGAGGCTGAGGAGGAACTACAGCCAGTCTAACGTCTGAGAGAGGGAGACTACTTGCTGGTCCAGAACCCATGGGCAGGTGTCTGGGATAATGTCCCAGTGGTCAAGGGGAGAGGACGTAGCAATGATTTGTAATGATTCTGTTCTAAAATGGTAACTCTCATATCTTCCACAGAATATCCCGGTAGATTGAAATGGTTGGAGACAAGTTTCTACGTACAGTATTGTGATTTCTAATGTCAGATTTGTCACCATTGACCTGTTTACATAGAGACGACTATCCTGTTTGTCCTATGTAGAGTGTAGAGGGGCATTGTTAGCAAAAGATGGCATAGATCACATTAGCTGAGGAGCAAGTGAAGCTGTCTTTGATATTGTATGTGGTGTTGTTAGGTCCTGTAATTGTGTTGCCAGAGTAGATGTGTGGGCAGAGTTGGCATCTGGGTCTGTGGCAGGGTTTAGTTCCCCTGTCTGTGTTGTTGTTTTGTGGTCCATTGTGTGTTAGTATTTTCTTGAGGTTGAGGGTTTTCTGTAGGCAAGTTGGAGAGTGATGTGTTCTTGTCAAGGATGTACTGGAGATCGCTTAAGATGTGCATAATTGGTCTCTTTCAGACACACACCTCTTCTCTCTCTCCCCCCCCCCCTTTTTCCCCAGACTTGGTGTCTGTTTTCTGTCTCCTGCGGAATTTTTAGAACAGAGCTGTAAAACAACATAAGCCAAATTACTGCATGTAAATGTAACATACATCCAAGAGCCAATGAATATTTAGTATGAAACTGATATTTCATTCAACATTTCATTCTCTTTCCATATGTCTGACGAAGTGGACATGTCCATGAAAACTCACATTAAAATATAACAGTTAATCTTTAAGATGTCACATATTTTGTCTTGTCTTGTCTTGTTTTATTTTGTTTTGTTTCTTGGGGTTTTATCTGATATATTAAGAATTAAATCATTTGACATTGACCACAAGGTAAAACAAATTGTTTAATACTGGCCAACAGAGAAATATACCATGTATTCATCTGATAAGCTGAAATTCCTGCACTGTCTTTCGCAATATGTTTCCTCTACTCCTTTATTTTCATTTCTAAGCATTTCTTTACAAATGATACTTAGGAAGAAGAAAATATAAATTAGTCCATTCATTTATTTAGAGTAGAGGGTATTGGCTGCTTCTCAATCAGGAGAGGGAATTCTACAACTAAACTGTGCTCGTGCTCGTGCAGGCATGTGTGCACAGTTGTAATTTTATGTGAAATTAAGGTGAAAAACTGCAAAACAATAATGTGTTCTAATATCTGTCTTCGTACACAGGATATGATTCTTTATTTGAAGATTAATGGGAGAACATTATTGCTTTCTCTTTTTAGCTATTTTTATGTGGCACTGAAAATCATGTTTTTCTTGATAGATACCATACTTAGCAAGAATAATGCAGCAATGTTTAGAATGCAGACAGTGTTGGATTTACTATGCCCTTAATATTCTATGGCTGTGTTCATAAACCCTCAAGCTCTTTAGATGTTAAACTCAATGTGTAAGATTAATCAGTTCTAAAACTATGATGCTCCAGTTTAGAAAAACTGGGGGGTGGGGTGGGGATGAATGTATAGTCCCATTTTGACACAGTAAATATAAATATTTGGTAGGGATGTTCATAGTGAAAATGTATGTATTTCTTTCATTTTGGGTGCTTTCAGAGAATGTCTCTTTTGCTTTTTATGTATTGGTTCTTCCATTTTAAACAAGCGAGAAAGCCTCTTTGGGTTTCCATTCAGGTTTCCCCATTAATGTTTTCTGGCACTCCAAAAACCATAAATACCCTTTAAAAATCACTCCAAAAAAGCAGAGGCAACAGAACAGAAAATCAATCAACCTCAAAAGCTTGTCACCCACGCAGAACAAAAGGGACCCTGGAGACCTGGGCAGCACAATAGAAAAAAAGCAAGGAAGTAAGACAGACAGATAAAGAAATGGTGGAGGGGGGGGGCAGGGATTCCCTCAAAAAACCAAGAAGGAAAAGCAAAAAAGGAAAGGGTCCAAGATGGAAGCCCAGCAGGCAAGCAAGCAGCAATCCAAGATGAAGGGCAACAGGAACTCAGAACACAACAATCTCACCCACCACGAATGGCTGATTGCAGACTCTGTAACAGATTCAAAATTCCCATCCCCATCAGATGTTCTCATTGGCTTCTAACAGGCCTTGGAAGGCTATTAGATGAAGAAATTCACAGGTAATTGACAGATAAAGGGCACTGCCCCCTTTCTGACCCTTTTAAAAATAGGATATTTGTAAACCTTAGAGTTTGTACTTTATGCATGTATTAGGGTACTCAATTGCTTATGTAACTGGCTGTGAGAAGCTGTAATCCATTTAGAAATCTATGCAGCAGTGGAGCGTTAAGCCTATATATATTTTTTAGTCTCCAGGAATAGGAAATTCTGGATGTTTATTCTGACAAGCCACTATATTTCAACTATATGCCTTCATTCTGTTGTGAATCAAGTGGCTGCTTCGCCGGCAAGATCCCTTCGCCACGCGGGGCTTTTTGCCACACCCTCTGGAGTAGCGGGAGACAGCTGGCCATTGCGAGTGCTCCGGGAGGGTGGGGGCGGGAGCGGGTTTGTTTTAAAGAAAGCCCTGCCCCCAGTTCCGCCTCTTTCGAGGCTCTCAGCCCACCCACCCGCCCTGTTTTCAGTGTGAGTTTACTGGTCGCCATTCGGGGCCGGATAGGAATTTTTGACTCGCTACTTGATTGGCCAGTAGTCGCGGGGAATTTTCGGCTATCCCACACTGATCGAGGTGAGGCCATTTATGGGTGCTGTTGTCAGGTTCGGTCACGCTGGCGGGTAGTGCGGAAGGAAGTTGGATCGGTGAGTCCTAGTAAGAGCAGAGTAAGGTTATAGCTCACCCAACCTCCCAGCGCTGTGGATCGTGAGATTACAGCGTGCGAGGGGGAGGAGGATGAGCTGGGGCCTCGCATGGACCAAGGGCCACCAAATGTATGGGGGCTTGAGGCCCGGGTGAGGTCAGTGCCAAGCTGGCCGGGGTTGCACTGTCTAGGGGACCGTGCAGGCTCGGGGCAGAGGACTCGCCCATATTGGCAAAGGGTCCAGTGAGACCAAGTTATTCCTTTCCACACTACAGTAGCCCCCTCTTCATTGTTATAGTTAAATAAAGCGAGGCTCTGGTTTAACCCAACTATTTTGTCCCGCGTCATTCCGTATGGGGTGGCAATTTGCTTTAGAGAAAATATTCACATGAAACCAGTAGAATTAGATATTTGCCACTGCAGGATAAACAGTTCTATAGAATATCTGGCCATTGGGATTGTGCAAGTTTGGATTCTGCCCTAGAAATTCATCAAAGTTCCCAGTCCTGAAAATCTGAGAAAATGTTGATTCTGTTAAGTATTCCTAATATACCCTAGAGAGGGCTTTGTATGAATAAGACTATTTGGGAAACCCAGATAGAACAGGCTACACAGAAGCCTCTCTGTGGTATATTTGTATACATGGATCTCCATCACTGTCATTTCCAGTAGTATAGGAATGCGATCATTTCTTATGTTCCACATCTACCTCCTCCCTCAATGGCTCCTCTGGAGTCTAGACATATTGGACTGAGTAAAGAATCTCACAGTTGTTTCTCAGATCTGCTGTTGTGGAAATCCATATTTATTTATTCAAAACATTTCTATCCCACTCTTCAGCCATAACAAGGCCCCTAGAGCAGCTTACAGATCAATAGGGAAAGAAGACAGCCCCAGCCCTCAGGTTTATGGTCTGAAACACAGGACAAATGAAAAAGAAAGAGAAGGGAGGGGAACAGACCATTAATATTGTGGTTTTAGCAGCCAATTGGCATGGGTCAGTTTAGAAAGAGGAGCAGCCAAACAGATATGTATGTTGGGATAAGCTTGCCATAGCTATTCACCTCTTTTGAGGAGAAGAAGAATTTATCTTAGAGGTGTCCTCTAACTTAAATTTCATTTCCCCTCTCCAAATCATATTTTGTTGCAGAATTCACACATACCTCAATGTGCAAGATAAGCATTTGGCCATATTGTCACTTGTGAAGTAGGAGACAATGCCTCCAACTTTTAGCCACTGAGCATGTACAGTGTTTGGAATCCAGATTTTAAAGAGTGTGGGGCTATAAGGCACTGTAGTTTGATATTCTATTCCTTCCTCATGGAGATTCTACTGTGTTATCCCAGAGATGTAGCTCCCTGTGTTGTTTGTGCAAAGGACCTCTGCCTTTCTCTGGAATTTGTTAGCTATTGACATACCACATTAAGTTTATCAAACTTGAAAACATACAAAATAAAACATATATGTGTGCATATACTTATGTATCAACTCTCAGGGGTGGATTGTCTTCCTTTCACTTTGCTTTGGAAAGGTGGGTATTATACCCTTTGCTTTAATGCAGCATGTACTGCTGCTTTCTGCTTTGCAGGATGCAACCTTTAGGCGTTTGGCTAGCTCCCCATTTTTTTCAGGTCTTTCAGATTAGAAATGTCTTGTGGCCACATATGTGATTGCCGTACATGGATGCATTCATTGCTGGTATGATCTTTTACTACAGTAACTCTTTCATTTTTGCATTGCATTTCACAAACATCCATCTGGTGTCAGATGTTTCAAGGTAGGAAGATCTGCCTCAAGAAAGGCACTAGGTACAGTTGAGTTGAAGAATTAAGTTCCTGGATCAGAGGAAAAATAGGGAAACCCAGGACCCAGAGCACTGAAGCACAAATATACCACACAGTTTACGAGATTAAAAGTTGTTCTGTAAGAATGCACACACTTAAATAAAAACCACGTTACATTAAATTGATTTCTAAAAAACTGAATCAGCTCCTGATTTAATTCAACAGTAGAGTTGCACCCTAAGATGGAGATGCAGGGAGCCATGGCTACCCCTTCACCTCTCAAGAACTAAGGCAATACATCTCCTCTGTCCTCTTGCAGACAGGATCAAGAAGGAAAATATGGGAGGGAAGATAAGGACATCATCATCAACCTTAAATCTATCCATCTAGTTTAAAGGAAAGACTGTTTTGTACATCTGGGGAGTTCCTTCTTCATCTAGTTCTTCTCATGGAATTACATGCATTTTCACAAGAGTAAACAGAGTTGCCCCCCAGCCACCTCCAACACAAATCACATGGAGTCCACTTAGAGGGAAGCATGTTCGAGTTCATGAAGTGCTGATGCCCATATGCAAGCTCATATTGTCATTTGATACATTTGATGCTGGGCTTCTGAAAGTATGAGCTGTGTATGATGAAAACTATGTATTTAAAATGTTATGAAATGAGCTGAAAATTATCTCCATTCTGTTATATGTGGCCCAGTTATCTATGTTATCATACACCAACTATCTTGATAGTGGGTGAAAACTACATTAGTATTATTAACAGCTGAGCAAATTGTACTCCTTCTCCTAAACAGATTAAATTATGCAGCAATGTGTTGGAAACTCGAGTATAATTTGCAATTCATATATGACAGATGGTAATAAGCTGTTGAGTTGCTCAAGGTTGGAATATTGCTTCACTTTATTATAATGTATTTGTGTTTAGGGGATGAAAGAACTCTAATGGCTACATTTGTGAACAAAATTCGTCTTCATATAAAGCTGAGCCACTTTTATGTTGCCTCTTAAATGATTTTAATGTACTAAATACGGTAGTTGTGAGAACATAGAAGGGTGGATGAGAAGAAGCAAAACTTAGATTTACATTTTAAATATAACAAATATATAATGGATGTCGAGAGAACACCAATACAGAGAGATGATCGCACATACACATTACAGATAATTTCGTCTTCTGTGACTCCAGTCTGTTTCTTCAAGTTTTGGTCTCATTTAAGGAATAGAGGAGAACAACAAAAGGGGCAAAACAAGAGTTCTCCTCCAGAAAATCCAAGAAACCAAAGGGAAATTCAACCTGAGATTAGGAATCCTGAATAACTAACAGGGAAGAACACTATCTGACCAGGAGAAAATAAAGATATGGTGGAAACAGTATACTGAAGAATTAGAAGAGATAACCAGATGACAGACTCTTTTGAAGAGGAATCTTATGATGAAAAACCTGCAGTTTTAGAAACCACAGTGAAAGCTGTTCTGAAAGCAGTGGGACAAAATAAATCACCAGGGGTTACTGGAATATTCATGAACTGTTTTAAGCCACAGAGGCTGGATCTATCTAGAGATATACCACAAGATATCTAGAGATATCTAGAGATATCTAGAGATATCACAAGAATATGCCAACAAATACGGAAAACAAAACAATGGCCCACAGACTGGAAACATTCAATATGCATTCCAATTCCCAAGAAAGATTTTTTTTCAGTGGTGGTGTTATTGTTTTGTTTTATTATATCATAAACCACCCAGAGTGGCTTTGCAGCCAGAGGGGCAGTATAAATAAATAAATAAATAAATAAATAAATAAATAAATAAATAAATAAATAAATAAATATCAATGAGTGCAGTAGCTACAGGACCATTGCTTTAATTTTCCATGCAAGCAAAGTGATAATCAAGGTGTTACTTATATGGAATGAGAAATGCTTGATGTGTAACTTGTATTATGGACAGGAAGCTACCATTAGGACAGAGTATGGAGAGACAGAATGGTTTCCTATAGTTAAGTGTCAGAGAAGGGGGCATTATATCTCCTTATCTGCTCAATCTGTATGCAGAACATATATTACAGAAAGCCAGATTAGATTCAGATGAAGGAGGAGTGAAAATTGGTGGACAAAACATCAATAATTTAAGATATGCAGATTAGAGATGGGGACGAAGTGCCAAATGAAGCACGAATTGTCCCCCAGTGACCCCACAAACAACAAATCAATTTGTTGTCTGTTGGGTCATTTTTGTATTTTAAAAAAGTGCCCCGCCCCCCTCAGCCTTCCTATGCCCTGCAGGGCATAGAACGACGAGGTCAAGCGGGGATCAAAGCGATCCTGCAGCCGCAGTGCCTTACCAAAGGCAGCACAGCTGAGGGATTGCTTTGATCCCTTTTCCCCTCCTTTGATCCCTTTTCCCGTGGGGCATAGAAGAGCAGGGGGAAGGGATCAAAGCAATCCTGCAGCCACGCTACTGCGGGTTTGCTTTGATCCCTGCTTTCCTTCTGAGTGGGCACTTGGCAGAGTAGGCAAGGCTGCAAAGCACAGGACACCTTTTTGGCCAGTAAATGAACCAGCATGAAAACACTGAACTGGTGGCTTATGCCCATCTCTAGTGGACATTTAAAAAGCTGATTGATTCATTTAAAAATGATATTGGAAGAGAGTTTTGTGAATAGCCTGAACTGTCAGAAAGATGAACTATTGAGTCCTAGATCAAATCAAGCCTGAACTCTTTCTGAAGGCATAAATGTTGAAACTGAGGCTGACCTATTTTGAGCACATTGTGAGAAGGCAAGATAACAGACAATAATGCTGGGAAAGGTTCAAGGCCACAGGAAGACCAAATAGGAGATGGACTGAATCCCAAAAGAAAGCCACAGACTTGAGTTTGCAAGAGCTGAGCAGGGCAGTTGAGGACAGGACATTTTTGGAAATTGCTCATTCATACAGTTGCCATAAGTTGGAGGTGACTTGATGGCACATAACAGCAACAACTGTTGTCCAAAAATAAGAGTATTGAAAAATATAGTTTCATAAATGTTCTAAAATCCCTTTCATTGGAAGGAATGTTAATGATATGCAAAGAGTGTATGAATGTTTAATTCTTATTAATTAATTATGTACCATCAAGTCTATTCTGACCCCTGCTAGGATTTCTTAGATGATATATTCAGACATGGTTTATCAGCCACTTATTCTTGTATCACTACGCAACTGTATAGCTTGCCCAAGTGTACACAAGTTGGATCTTCTCCTCGAAGGCATAGTGGAGAATCAAAGTTCTGACCCCCTGTATTTGAATTCACTGAGCTATCCAGCCTGAAAAATATATGTCTATTCAAAACTAAATTTCATGGAGTTCATTCCTTGGAAACATGGTCTAGAAGTGCAGCCTTAATCAACAAATGGAGCATTGGTTAGGGCTATGGGAATGATCTAGCTGAACTCTGAATTGCTTCAGACAAATTTGGTCGTTCAGAATGTAAAAGCCAGTAACCCACGTCAGGTATTATTTTATCCAGCAAAAGCAACATAGATAGGAAAACTTAGTCTCACTTCCTTTTTAAAATTATAAGTATTTAAACATCTAGAAATACAATCTAAGGGAGAAAAAACCATCTGTATCTACATACACAGTTCTTCCCACCACCTGGACCATTTGGGAGTGGCCGCCTACATTTTTTACTCTTGTGGAGCCCCTTCCTCTTCTAAAATTGCATAGACTGTTGTGTAAGATTTTATCCTTTCCCCTTTATGAATGCAAAATCTATAAATATTCTCCATATATCTGCAAACACATCTCTGTCAATTACCCCCTGCTAGCTTTTGCATTGCACTGGAATTTATCAATAATTACTATATTCCAGGCTTCCCTATATCAGTCACTTAACAAAATATTATAAGCTGGTTTCCAATTCCTTGCAATGAGCAGTCTCGTTGCTGTTAATGAATTCTAAATGTATTCTCTGGTTGTCCAATTACTTATCTCATTTTCAAATATCAATAAAAGGGCTGTTTTAGGATAAATTTATGTTGCTTCTTTCATTTATTTCCCTATGATCAGTTCTTTATTCTATTTTATTTAAAATATTTGTGTGCCACGTTTCTCTTAAAGGATCCAAGGCAGCTTACAAAACTAAAAACGAAATAATTGATTGCAATATTTTAAAAAGCATTAAGCAAATATTATATTAGAACTCATAATAAGAACATTAAATACGCAAGTAAAACACAGAATAAAATACTCCCTTGGTCAATCATCAAAATCAATTGCCAAAATTTCAATATATACTCACATTCCCACCACATATGAAAGTAAGTACCTTTTTCTGGCACTCTCTCCAGCACATCTTAGATTAATTGCCATCTGATTAAGTTTCACTGGAATTAAGTGCCACCTTGAAATAAATGTGTAAAAGTTTTCTTTTATCCTAATTGACATAGATTTCAGTATTTTAATATTGTGTATACCTATTTCTTCTCCCACATCTAATCCCCATAACAATTAAGTGAATCCAACAATATGTTACAAATTTGACTTACTATGCCCTTCATCACCTTATTGTCACCTACATTTTCCTTTTGTAATATAATTCTTTCATATTTTGTCATTTCTCCACATTTGCCAATTCTTTTTATCCCATTCTTTATCCACGGTTAGAACTGAATAATATTATATCAAGACATTTCATCTTGACCTATCACATCTTTTGTTTGTTCTTTATTCTTCATTTTTTTTCTAACCATTTCTTTAATCTAATAAATTGCCTCTATAGTAAAAACTTTTCAATTGATCTTTTTAAGATTTCTGGGAATTTTTCAAGCTCTGTCACCAGGGATAATGGAGATACTAGCGGAATAAATGATTTTCTATATTCATTCCAAATTGTTAGCATCGTATTAAGGAAGGGATTGTTTTAAATCAAATTCTTATGTAGCTCTTGCATTTCCATATTCAACCAAATTAGTTTAATGGCAAGAGATATAACATCTGGTATATGCCTTAACTAGTTAGCAATATTATATTATATTATATTATATTAGGAAGTCCTATGCCTCCTCTTTTTTTAGATTTGTATCATCTGCTTTTAGTAATCCTTGATTTCTTATTCCCATTACAAAATTTATTGATCATATTTTGCTAATTCTTTAACTCTTCTTCATTAATCTTTACAAATAGAAAATTAGTATTTTCATTTTACATGCTGCAATTCTACCAAACCATGACAACCCAATTCTTCTTAAGTCAGCTATCTTATTAATAATTACCTGGTCCAATATTTTAAAATGTTCTTCTTCCAATCTTGAAATTATTTGGAATATACCTAGATTATAGTCTTTGAAAACTGACATTTTTTTTAAAAAAAAAATCCTCTTTGCTATAATTAAAAAGCATTTCTAATGTATCCTGATTTATTTCCAACCGAGTTATTTTTTCTAACATCTTTTAAATGTAATTTAACACTTTCTACAACTGTTGATAGATTTTCTATTGTTAATACCAATACCCCAAATCTCTTTATCTTCCCTAAGACCGTGTTTTCCCGAAAATAAGACAGGGTCTTATATTAATTTTTGCTCCAAAAACGCATTAGAGCTTATTTTCAGGGTATGTTTTATTTTTTTCATGTACAACAATCTACATTTATTCAAATACAGTCATGTCATCTTCTTCTGGTTGCTGCACAATGATGGAAGGCGGGGTTTCACTTAACTGGGGCTTGTTTTTGGGGTAGGCCTTATATTACGAGCATCCTGAAAAATCATACTAGGGCATATTTTCAGGTTAGGTCTTATTTCCGGGGAAACAGGGTAGCATTTGCTAATAATTCTGTCACTAAGGTAAACAATAGTCTCACTTCCTTCCTTCCTTCCTTCCTTCCTTCCTTCCTTCCTTCCTTCCTTCCTTCCTTCCTTCCTTCCTTCCTTCCTTCCTTCCTTCCTTCCTTCCTTCCTTCCTTCCTTCCTTCCTCTTTTTCTTCTTCAGAAAAAAACTTTAATAATCTTAGAATCCTAGAACTGCAGAGCTGGTAGGGACCCTATGGATCATCAACTCCCAACATTTGGCTTCACAGCCAAATACCTAAACCACTGAGCTGTCCAGCAGGTCTGGTGAGTGTTGTGCTTACTGTAGCTTGTTTCTCTTTCCTTCATCCCACCAGCGTCTAATTTGAATTTTCCTTCTGTAACATTTCCCAAATCCAGTCTCATCCTTCTCTACCATTTTTTTCTGCCACTGTATCTGTTGGTCTTAGTGGGTTTTTTTTAAAAAAAAATGTGTTGTATTGTGTTCTAAGGGTATCCTGGGACTGTGAAGCTTGCCCAAGGCCACAAGGGATGGCTCTTCTCCTGGAATGCACAGTGGGGTATTGAAGTCCCAACCTCTAGCTCTGCAGCCAGACATCTAAGGCACTGAGCTATCCAGCCAGCTATGGAATTTATTGGGCAGTAGCATTTTGCTTATCCCCCTTCAGACCTATTTTATAAAGGTTAGGTTTGATTTATAGTGCAATCTGTGGAAAATATTGATTATATATCAGCAAACCTAATAGAAGACTTCATATTAAAACAAAGTTTAAAACAAGGTAGCATATTGCCTCCTAGATATATCAGTATGTAGTTTGACCCTATCTGTATAACATCTGACAAGTTTGATCCACTCTGAGAGTGCTACATTTTCTCCAGATTTCATGCATTCATGTCAAAAGCAGCAGGAGAGAGCAACAGTGGCTGCATTTTCAATGGTACAAAGATTCAGTCCAAACCTAATCAAAGCCAAATCCTAATCTCCAAATCAGGCTGTGAAAGAAATCAGGGTCCTGTCATACAGCTATTATTTGTATTCAGCATGAAGCAAATTTCACAACAACTGGAATGCATGGGCCACTAATGTTAAGAGATGAGTACTACCAAAAATTAAGTGAACTTCTGCCCCAGCCTCAAGACTTGGGTGTGTGCTTCAGGCAATCCCCAAAGGCGTTTCTTTTTGCATTTTTGCATTTGACATTCTTGAGTGACAAGTTGAAAGAAGGAAAACACAAACACTGCTTCCTGTATAAAGATGTCTCAAGGCTAGAGTAAACAACACAGCAACTTCTCGGCAAAGTTGCCTTAAGAAGGAATGGAAGTTTAATTTTGCAGCTCCACTAGTTGTAGATTAGCTTACTTTTGTTCTACAACTGATCACCAGGAAGTAAACAGGGGTTTTTATTTGCAAGTCTATAAACACAGCAGGTTTTGAAGGATGTGTCTTTCTGAGTGTGTTGTGAGCCCTCATCTTGGAACCAACTTATTGGGCAAAATCCTCTTCCTTAGCTATGGAGTCTTAACTCAACATTATACCAGCAGTAGCTACAAAAGCCCCAAAGCAGAATTGTCCATGAAACACTTCCACTGGCGCATTGTGCAATGGTCACAATGGGTCTCATGCAACCAATTGTACAATTCCCTGTTGCCAGGAATAACAGCTGGGACATTTACATGGGTGTAGCTTTATGTTATGCCTGTAGGAACAGGATTTAACCTATAGTGACCCCTAATAGAGCTTTCAACGTGAATGAAATAGTCAAGAAATGGTTTTACCAGTGCCACACACTTCTAGTGAGTTTCCACGGCTAAGAGCCTATATACATTTCAAAAAAATGTGCAATATGTAGCGCTTTAATTTTAAGCGAAATCAAGTCACATGATTTTTGAGCTGTTTCCTGCATTTTTACTTTTTCTGTTAATGTACCAATTACTTTTTCCACAAAAGAGAGAGAAAAACTCATTAGAGCTCCACCTGGTGGAGTTAAATGGGTTAAATGGGTTACACATGGAGAAGCTCCCTTTTAAAACTGGCTGTTACTGCATGCTAAAATAAACAGCCCTCTGATGGCTGTTTATTTAAAATCACTTCCTAAGGAAAGGAAACAAGTGGGGGGGGGAATATGCACTTTGGAATTCATTTTGTGAACATGAAACTCATCACGGTTCTTAACGTTGGTCAAATCCCAGGTTTTTTTGGCTGTGCGACCAGGACCTAAGTGTGAATTCAAACCCAGGTCTCCTGAGTTCAGTCCATCACTTTATGGACTAGAGCTGTACCACAATAAGTGTCATGAGTTTTTGGAGGGACAGTATTTTATAACTTTCTGATTGCAAAGGTGCTTTCTTTCTGGTGCAACCCTCAGGGAACTCATCAGCAGCACTATTAATAATAGCATTTCCTTTTCTGCTTTGCCTCAGTTAAAATACAAGTTTCTTTTCAGTTCCTTTCAGAAAACTATTACTGAGGCCTCACTTCAACTCTCTGAGAAAAATGTTGTTGCCCTCATTAGATAAGCCTTCATGCTAGACTACCTGCCCTATTATTTTCTGTCATCTTGGGTAGGTTAGACAACACTATGCCCTAATAATTTTAATCACAGCCATCTGAAGTTCACCTTTTTCTTGGCCTTGTTGACGTACTTCAGATTTCCTTCTCTCCTTCACATGCTTTTGAGCAGTACCTTCAACTATACAAGAGGTGAAACATTGGAGAAATGCTAAAAGAAATATTGTTTTTTTTTCACTGAGACTGGCAAATTGTTTAGTGTATTCCCAATTTAAATTCATCTGAAGCAATGAAAGAATTGCCACATTGAATCAGATCAATTTAGTAGCAATTCCTTGTTCTTAATGTTCCTACTTCTCCATCTTCTGAGGCTGCAGTTGCTATATTTCTTGGCCTGATGCTCTGTTGCTCCTTGTATTGGCCCTCTTGTGGTGCTGCAGTGGACAAAGAAAGAGATATGCCTAAAGATCCAGAAATCAGTGAAATGGAGGCAGAAAACTGAAAGTGGTAGGCTCAGCTTCTGTGTGAGGCACAGACATGCCTCAAAGGTTCAGGTAACTAACATATTGGTCTTCCATATCAGCCAGCTGGAATGTAAGAGATTCTTAACATGCTGACCTCCATTCCCCATCTCACAGCTTCACATGTTTGCCTCATGAAATTACATTGTTGAAAATAAGAAACCAGAGATTTTAAACCATAGCAGAGGAACTATATTCCTGGTTTATTTTGTCATCCCTTTACCTTTATATATTTAACTTCTAAAATCTGGAAAACATAAATCAGATAATAAATTACATGTGCATAGATACGATTAGAGATGTGCATGAACTGTACAAGTGACAAATTGGGGTGGTTCCTGGTTTGTGGCTACCCATGAACCATGAACCACCCCCAAGCCCTGGAAAAACAAACCAGTTTGTAGTCAATTTTTCTGGTTCATGCCTGGAGAGAAGGGAACCTAATACCTCCACCACCTCAGCGGATAGGTGAGTACCTGCACAGAGACATCAAGCCTGGTGACTCTCTTTAAAGATGGTGGCAGCAGAGGAGGAAGAGGAGGAAGTGGCAGGACCAGGAAGGGGGCGACAGGGACAGTGTGAATGTGCGGGAGCAGTAGGAAGGGGGGAGGGGCGTCCATTTTGCGAAAGCAAAATCAAGTGCCAAGTGGAAACAAGTTCAATGTTTCATCTTGTTTTGGTAAAACAACGTGCGGAATTCGAACCATGGGCCGAACCACAAACTAGCCCAGTTCATATATTTTTCAGTTCGTAGTTTGGTTTGTGCCCTCTAGATATGATTTTAGAGCCCCTACATAAACAGAAGTATCATCAAAACTGTCCAACAAAGAAGTTTGCATAACACACAGGTTAGCTAATTTAGATGCACCATTATGTTTAAACACAATAAAAGAAAACATTAAGAGATACACGGGAAGCATAGTCTTAAAGGAAAAAAACTATACACCTCCCTCCACATCTGCTTGAGTTGCTATTGTGTGTATATATTTTACAGTAAGAATGCCAAAGGCAAGATAAGTGAACATCTCCAAATACTCTTTTTTAATGCCTATTTCAAAAGTTGCATGATAGGAACCCAGAAAAGAACTACTTGTTTCTTAAGCTTCTCCCATGTCTGTAGACCTAAACTTGACTAAAAACAACCAAATAAATATAAGGGAAACTATCACCAATATCCAAAATTAGTTATATATTTATTCATTTATTGCATTTGTATCCTGCCCATCAAGTGACAGAGCACTACTCTGGGCAGCTAATAGCAATAAAAATAAATAAAAACCCACCCACCAGCATATACACCCAATTAAAAAAATTTAAAAAATGAAAAGGCTCAAGAGGCAACGGCAAATAAAACCCATTTAAAAACAAATGGGTCTGTGAAAATATTAAAAGGGGGAAATGTTACCAATGTCCTCTTTGAAAAGCTCAGCTTTCAACCATTTTCTGAAGGTCAGAAGGGAGGGAGCCTGGCAAACGTCAACACATTCCATAGCGTGTTTGTGGCCACCACCAAGAAAGCCTGCTTCCTGGTGGTGGTTTTTTGGACCTTTCTAAAGGTGACCTAGAATCCTAATAAATCCTAATAAAATCCTAATAAGAATAAGCCAACAAATACAGAGCACAAAGCAACGGCCTGTGGACACACTATAGCTATAGCAAAGCCTTTGACTATGTGAAAAAGCTTTGTATCTTTCAAAAAGATAAAGGTGTGTCATGTTGATTGTTCTGATGCATAAATTATAATCTAGACGCTACTGCTATGACAGAACACAAAGAAGCGAAATGATTTGCAGCTGATGAAAATGCAAATGGCACTATTTCAGTGATAGAAAATAAAGGGGGACTTCCAAACAGCTCTATGAGCACAGAGTCTTTACTAACTGCTGAGAAAAGGGTGTGTGTGAACATTGTAAGGGAGAGGGAATACAATGGAGTGTTCCAGATGATGACAGAACTAACTGGAGTAGAACTGCTGGATAGCTCATGGGGTTAGGAGGTTGAGAGTTCAGTTCCAACATTGAGGGTTTAGCACAGTATACAGACTCTTTTGGCAGGGGATTTACATAGGTGGTGACCAAGCTTCTTCACCAAACTTTATTTGTTTGTTCACTTGTTTGCTTGCTTGCTTGCTTGCTTACTTACTTATAATATTTTTACCCCACCTTTCTCCTTAAAAGGACACAAGGTGGCTTACAACATTAAAAGGACAATATTTAAAATCTGAAAACAGTAACTATACAAATGCTCGAGCCGCTGCTGAGCCAAAGCTTCAGCAGCACGGCTTGCCTTTGCCTCCCTCCCTGGATAGCACGAGACTTACAGCTAACGCGAACGACTTAGGAGGAGAGGGGGGAACGTTAGGTTATTTAAGGGAGTTTTCCCCTCTCCCTGCCCTCTTCCTTTCCTGGCATCAGTGAAGGATAGAGCTCCACTGCTTGGCTCTTTATTGGCTTCATCGCTGTTTGAGGCCTACGAGGATTGGCACTCTGGAGGTTGGGAGGGTAGCATCGGCTCCCTCCTGTGGTTTGATCACCAATTTTATTTGATTGCCTTGGGATTCTTTATTTAGTTTAGTTTTAAAATTGTTATAGTTTGTTGTCTTCATTTTCGTTTCTTTATATTGTGGCTGGGATTTTGTATTTAGTAAGTAAGGGGGGACGGCGCAGCCGCGCGGCTCGCATGGATCACGCTTCGGCGCGATCGGAGCTCAGGAGCTCAGGAGCTCAGAAAAGTTTAACATCAGAAGTAAAACAAAAAGAAGAAGAGGAGAAAGTAAGAGGGTTTTGCCGGAGCAGAAGGGCCTGTTAAAGGTACCAGGGCACTTATTGAGCCAAGGACTTACTATTGGCAAGGTCTGTGTGGGCTCCGGGTGGCTTAGGTGTGGCGGGGCCTCTTCGAGCTCTAGCCGTTTGGGTGTGTACATTGGACCACTTTGCTCCATGGCTGCTGGTGATCCGGTCTCTTCAAACAACCCCCTTCATCTTCCCTTCTCCCAACAGTCGGTTTTCAGCACATCTAAGTGGTGCGTCATTCAAACAGTGCCACGTGCTGGTTGCTGGGAGAAATAGTCCGGTAGTGAGGCCTTGCACTTCAATTGGCTCATATTAAATTCAATAAATAAATAAAAATAGAAAATTTGAAGTTTGCAATAAAACATCATATATACATAAAAATACATAATTGCATATAAGAATATATAGATTGGGAGAATTAATTAAGTTGATTGGCTCCAGTAAATACTATTTGTTAGACCTTTGAATTAATATTTTGTATTTATACCTGCATAAATTATAATTGAGTCTGGAATTGCTTGATTAAACTTAATAGAGTGCATAATTTCATTGATGAGAATAAATTGATTACTTAGGTTTGCTTAAGGGAAATTACTCAGGGATTAAGTTCATTGTAATCATAAGATAGTTAATTGCAAACAATCACTAATAATTCAGCTGGTTTGTTTGGCAGCCTATTAAGCCACAGTGAGGACTGTGCTGTTTTAAGGCAGGGCACAACTGAGGATCATCAGCTGGTTCTCCCTTTTTGGGTGGCATAGCATGGGATTATCATCTGAATTGGTACCAGAGTTGGTGAGACACGTGGTGCCCTTTGATGGGTTTTGAGTGCTAGATTTATAATGGCCTCACGAAAGGGTCAGGGCAACAAAAAAGGACAACAACCTCCCAAGAAAAGGCCAGTTCCCCAAGTGTCTCCTCCTCAATCTTCATCAAACGAGGAATCCTGGCCTGTATGGCAACAACTGGAGGAGAAAATTTCTGTGCTGGAGGCTGAACGACTGATGAGACAGGCTCCACAGCTTCGAGAGGCATGGCCATGCAGATCAGCTAGGGAGGCCAAGAGCCATCGTAGGGCCAAACTAAAAGCTATAGCTGATGATCTAATGTCTCGATTTGCTATTCTTGAAGCTGAGCAGCTGCCCAAAGGGACGCCGAGATGTGATGCAGATGGGGCAACTGCGACACTGCGGCAGCGGGGTACTGGTAAGGGCAGAAGGTCGTCAACCGCTGCAGCATCTGAGTCAGCAGCTTCGGTTCACGATAGGCAGGATGAAGTGAACAAGGCCAGCCCTGAACGGCTTTATGGCAGGGATGAAACAAGTATGGCAATGCCTTCGTCAGGTGAGTCGGCCGTTGCATCGGGCACTCATTCACCGATCCCTGCTTGGCCTTGGGCCGGCAGCGGACAATTTACTTCCACATACTGTACACCTTATGACACACAGAGTTTTAGGGCCCCCAACAATCCATGGCCTTGTTCGAGTACGCAATTTGTCGGGGTTTGGCCATACCCGTCTGTTCCTGACACGGGTTATAATACCGTGCCTTTACGAGCATTACCATGTGGTGACTATTCAATGCCTCTGGGTGATCATCTCACCCCGGCGACTCAGGAAAAGATATGGAAGGGCGAATATGTGGATTTATTTGAGTTACTAAACAGAGATGTGGAGAAAAAGGCTTTAGACAAGGAGGATGATAAAGACAAGGAGAGACGTAGGAAAAAGAAGCCAAATAGGACATGGTCCAATTCGCTACCTGGGTTCTTAATTTATGCCAGGGTGGTTGTCAAGGCCCAACCATGGCGAGCACAGTCCCTCTTTCAGTATATGGATTTGATCTACCAGGCATATGTAGATTTCATTGGGCAGGTGTGGCTTCACTATGATGAATCGTTCTGTATGCGGAGCACGATTCACCAAAATCTTCGATGGGACGAGCCCATGCTGGGTCTTTGGCTGCAGTACATGACGCCTGCCAGACCCAATTTGGGGGACAGGTTTGATAGCGGACATCTGAACAGAAAGACTGCCCTGAATCAGAATCCCCGTGTAGGAGCAGGGCAGGTGGTTCAACCCCACCTGCTTTGCTGGGATTACAACAAGGGCACTTGCGCCAGAAAGCCATGCCGTTTCAGGCGTGAGTGTTAGCATGTGGGGGACAACACCCCAGCACCTCATGTTTCAGGGCCGGGGCTCAGCGACAGAATAAGGGCCCAGGAGGAGGTAAGAAACTCAGTAGTGGCGGGGGTAACCCTGGAAAAGGGCCCCAGCCCAATTAAGGTTACAGTTCTGGAAGCCTGGTTGTGTGACTACCCCCACAGGGATGATGCTAGTTACTTATTAGATGGTTTTAGGTATGGTTTCAGGATCCTGGCGGTCGGGGAGCGCAAAGCATACTTTGTGCAAAACCTGAAATCAGTGTGTGGAATGGAGGATATTGTACAGCAGAAGATTGCCAAGGAAGTAAAGGAAGGGAGAGTATTGGGACCCTTCGCATCAGCACCTTTGGAAAACGTAAGGGTTTCGCCTTTGGGAGTAGTTCCTAAAAAGGCACAGGGTCAGTTTAGATTGATACACCACTTGTCCTATCCAGAGGGAGCGTCGGTTAACGATGCCATCCCACAGGAACTTTGTACTGTGCGTTACACCTCTTTTGATGAGGCGGTTCGCATGGTGTGAAAGTGTGGTGTGGGGGCTGAGCTGGCGAAATGCGATATTAAATCAGCTTTCCGGATTTTGCCAGTTCACCCGCAGGATTTTGAGCTATTAGAATTTCATTTTCAAGGATCATTTTATATTGACAGAGCTTTGCCCATGGGCTGCTCTGTTTCATGTGCTGCTTTTGAACGCTTCAGCTCGTTTCTCGAGTGAAAGCTTAGGAATAGGGTGGGCGGTAACTTTACAGCCCATTATCTCGATGACTTTCTCTTTTGTGGTGAAAGGACTACTGGGAGGTGTAGATTTATTCTGAACACCTTTCAATCAATGGCAGAGGAGTTAGGTTTACCCTTGGCCGAGGGAAAAAACGGAAGGACCAGCCACAGTTCTGACTTTCCTTGGCATTGAGCTAGATACAGTGCGACAGACATCGAGGCTGCCCGACACTAAATTAGCTAATCTTAGAATTAGGATAGCCTCACTATTGCAGAGAAAGAAGGTGTCTTTGAGTGACTTCAGGAGATTGTGAGTCATTTAAACTTTGCTTATAGAGTTGTGGTGCCTGGGCATGCCTTTTTGCGTCGGCTTTGCAAAGCAATGAAGGGTCTGCATCACCCTTTGCATAGGACTAAGGTTACATGGGGTATGAGAGACAATTTACAGGTTTGGAGTCAGTTCCTAACAGAATTCAATGGAATATCCTTTTGGAGAGGTGAAATAGGGCTTAAGGCGGACTCTCAGGTCCATTCGGACGTGGCAGGTTCTTTAGGGTTTGGAATTTAGTTCAGGGGAAGATGGTACGCCGGCACGTGGCCAGAAAGAATATTGGCATCAGGCTGGTATCACCAGGGATTTAACATTCCTAGAATTCTTCCCAATAGTTGGCGTGCTGTGGCTATGGGCGGAAGAGTGGTCGAACTCGGTTGTGCGGTTCTGGTGTGACAATCAGGTGGTTGATTACATTATAAACAACCTTACGTTGCACTCAGACTGGGTCATGACACTAGTTACGGCATTCACATTGCAGGCCTTGTAGTTTAACATTTTAGTGCAGGCCCGACATGTTCCGGGTACAGACAATAGATTAGCTGATGCGTTGTTGCGCCAACAGATCGAGCAGTTCAGGGACTTAGATCCAGGAGCCAACGAGTTCCCAGAGATTCTGCCACCAGAGGTCTGGCAAATTGGCGCAAAGACGTGGAAAGGGCAATAGGCTTGGCCCTGGCACCGAGGACACAAAAAGGGTACTCGGCTGTAAGTATAGAGTTTCAGGAATTTAGGAGGATGGTCAATTTGGAGCCAGTTTGGCTGGCACCAGTAGAACACCTTCAACAATTCATAGTGCATTTGAATAGGAAGGTTTTGGCTCCTGGAACTATACAGGGTAGGTTGTCAGCATTAGCCTTTTTTTGCTAGGGTTAATGGCTACCATGACTATTCCTCAGATTACCACATTAGGAAGATGATAGAAGGTTGGTCTAAGGAGAGGGGTAGAGCGCAGGATACCAGGGCTCCCATACCTGCGTTGTTGGAATGCATTTGTCAGCAATGGGAGCTTTTGTGTAGAGATGAATATGAAATTGTTTTATTTAAAACAGCATCCTTGTTGAAGTTTTTGGGTGCCCTCAGGATCAGCGAGGTAGTGGCTGCTGGAAAGGGTGATGTGACCAGGGTAGCTTTGCAATGGCAGGATGTTTGTGTAATTGAAGGTTGAGTTCAAATTCACATTAGACGATCCAAGGCTGATCAGACAGGAAAGGGTGTTCAACTTACACTAGCGCGCTGCCATATTGAAAGCATTTGCCCAGTAAAAGCCACGAGTGCATACCTGGAAGTTAGGGGACAAGAGCAGGGATATTTCTTTCAGCATATAGTTCACCATTAACAAAGTACCAGTTTTGGAAATTGACAGACTTAGGTTGGAGTGCGGGGGTTGAGATTCGGTACCCACTCCTTCAGAATTGGTGCAGCATCCACTGCTGCCACCCTGGGGCACAACACAGAGGAAATTAAACGCTTGGGTCAGTGGTCTTCATCCAACTACTGTAGATATATTTGAACACTCCCTAACGTCTAGGCAGGGGCCTGGTTTTGTTTTGTCTTTGCAGGTCGTGTGGCGACGGCAACGTGAAAGCAAGTTTTGATCGTGGGCCACAGTTATATTTTTTGGGCAGCGCAACATGCGGCTGCATCCCATTGGGGGAGCAACCTGGGCCTTGGAGCCGGAGCCCTCATTGAATGAAGAGGGCTACACGGAATGCTTTGGAGTCAGCTATGCAGAGCGGTTGCTTTTGGACATTTTCCACCAGATATGTTGGTGATACATCTGGGTGGCAATGATCTGTCTAGGCATAGTGGAAAGGCCTTGATCCTGGACATTTTACGCGACCTGGCATGGTTGAAGGCCACATACCCGGCCATGCATATTGTGTGGTCGACGATTGTTCCTTGATTGGCATGAAGAGATGCCAGGATTTTTTTCTCCGTTAACACGGCACACAGGTGTGTTAATCAGGAGGTCTGCAGTGGCCTTGGATGGTGATTGGTCACCAGAGGATCCGCATGGATAGGCCTGGGTTTTTTTTCGGAATGATGGTGTACATCTGTCCGATGCTGGTTTGGATGTCTTCCTGGAAGACATTGGGGGGGCTGCTTGCTGAGCTCAATAGGCTCGATGGCGGGCATGGGACTTAGCATGGCTAGTCCCTATGCTGTGGCAGGTAGTGCAGATATAACAGGTTTTGGGTGAGTCCCATTGCAATCTCAGGTAAGCTATAGCCCATCTGACCTCCCAGCACTGCGGATCGTGCAATTACAGTGCTTGGGGGGAAAGATGCGCTGTGGCCACACCCAGACCAACAGTCAACAAGGAGAGGCTGGCTTGAGGTCTGGGGGTGGTCAAATTGGGGCCGGCCGGGTTCTTGCTGTCTTTAAGACCGCAAAAACTTGGGGTCAGAGACTCACCCATTTGTTGGTTAAGGGGTCTGTTGAGACCTCTGTGCTTAAACCTGATTCCGCACTACGGCAGGACCCCCCTTTGCCAAAGGATGGCAACATTGATTATGCTTAATAAAGTGTGGCCCATGTTTTAATCCATAATTCTTGTCTTGCATCTTCATTCTGGGGTAGGGTGGGTAATATTTAAAAAGAATTAAACTAGTATCATATTAAAATGGTAAATGAAATTAATACTAAAAACATATTTAAAAGCAACAGAGCACAAACCTCTCCAAAGACTGAGACTCTTGGGTGCCATAACAATGCAGGACGTGCCTCAATGTAGCCTGGCCTTTACTACACTAAGCCTCAGAAACACAGGAGAGACATGCTAGAGCATGGCTTCATTCTGTGACAGTTCTACAGATCCTCTTGCTGCAGTCCAAGAACACCACATGCTCTCACTAGCTATGCCAGCCGTGTACTGGAGAATGTCAGTGAATTTTTTTCTACCTATCTTGAATCTATCTAGGATATTCAACTGTCCCAGCAATATCCTATATGATCGTTTGCGGTCAAGCAGGCAACCTAGCTGTTGTAAGGAATGAAAAAAGCAATGGGGTAAGAAACGGGAATTTGTAGGATGTAAGGTTTTCCAGTTCATGTCTCACTGGGTGACCTTGTGCCTGTCACTGTCTCTCAGCCTGATCTACCCCTCAGGGTTGTTCAGATGGAGAGGAAGAAAGTCATTGCCTTGAGTTCACTGGGGGAATCTGAAGATATAAATGTAACTAGATGATAACAACAACTCTCAGGTTGTGGAATCATGATTTCATTGAGACAATGGCATAACAGGAAAGAGATAGAGATTTCAAATGTGCCACCAACTTGATGAATCAGTCCTGTTAACTCACCACAGCTGCTTTTATCTTGAGTGCTCCAGACCCATAGATAATTGCACTGGGCACTCCAAACACATAATTTTAGCGTACTGGCTGAAATTCTGTTGCTTAGTACAGTAAGTTGCTCTAGAGCAAGCCCACTGATTCAGTGGAGATTTGGTGAGTGAACTCCTATGTAAACTCCATTGATTCAGATGGGCCTACTGTAGTTGCAACTTAGTATGCTAAGCTACAGGATTTCAGTCAATGCATAGTTTGGCCCTGAAGCGTTCTTCTTTCTCAGGATTATTCTCAGCATTTCTTCATTTATATGCTAGGCTGCAATCTTGGCTGAATTGACAACTTTTTCTTCCCTCACAGAAGCTGTAGTTGTTGTTGTTGTTTAGTCGTTAAGTCATGTCCAACTCTTCATGACCCCATGGACCAGAGCACGCCAGGCCCTCCTGTCTTCCACTGCCTCCCAGAGTTGGGTCAAATTCATGTTGGTTGCTTCGATGACACTGTCCAACCATCTCATCCTCTGTCGTCCCCTTCTCCTCTTGCCTTCACATTTTCCCAACAGCAGGGTCTTTTCCAGGGAGTCCTCTCTTCTCATGAGATGGCCAAAGTATTGGAGCCTCAGCTTCAGGATCTGTCCTTCCAGTGAGCACTCAGGGTTGATTTCCTTCAGAATGGATAGGTTTGATCTCCTTGCAGTCCAGGGGACTCTCAAGAGTCTCCTCCAGCACCACAATTCAAAAGCATCAATTCTTCGGCGGTCAGCCTTCTTTATGGTCCAGCTCTCACTGTAGTACAAATCACTTTTTGGGAGGAGGAGCTAAATTTCCATAAACAAATAATTCCTGACTCCCTGCGCAGCAGTTTTAGGTTTCTATCATTGCATGACTAAGTAGTTTAAAAACTGTGATATAACACTTCAGCCGATGGCTGGAGCAGTGGTGGTGGGTATCACAGAATGGTGACAACTAATTTTCAGCAGTATCTACGTTTACATCCACTTCTTTTGAAATGGCTGACTTGAACTATACCAAAAGGGAAAGTTGCCAAAATAACAAATATTTAATATTTCCATATAGACAACCCATATATAAATCTGCTCACATCTGCTGTTTTCCTTGGAGGAAGGGAGCAAATGGACAGAGGCATTATTTATTTATTTTTTTAGTATAGAGATTATTTATTGTCATAAGTGAAAGATTTTAGTAGAAACTTATTGCCCTGTAGATAATTAAAATGAAAGATGGAAGTCTATATATCCTGAGGCTTCAGTCTGAGGCTATCCATTTGTTAAAACTATTGATAAGTTGAAAAGAGACCAAAAATAGTCAATAGAAAATGATGAATGTAAATTATTTTCCCCATTGAGTCTGGATTTTGTTGTTTGTATCTAACCATGAAAATATGTAGTGTGCTACAGGCACAGTGTAAAAATAGCACTTTTATTTCCCTCCCCCAACAATTATTTATGTGAAGAAACAAAAATAAGCAGACTTTTAGCTGTTTGTGTGATATTAAAAAGGTACGCTAGTGGCCAATTCAGTTTACCAGCTTCTGTGGGGGAAGAGCAAAATACCACAGGCCTCAAGAAACTCCCCATCTTAATTACATTTTGAAAACTGCTATCATCTGTCTTGCCATCCTGTCATTAGTCATGAGCAACCTTTCCATGAAAGAACAGATTTGCTCACACATTTTAAAAAGGAAAAGAAAAAGTTGTTTGCAACTGAAGCTGAGGAAACTGCCTTGTCTAGGCAGAGAGTCTTCCACCCCTTCCAATGAATCTTTGAAAACCAAGCTGCTTCCTGGGTGGCACCTTACAGCATACATGTGGACTTCTTTCTGCCATGAGAATGATCCATTTCCCCCATCATCTTGAGTGACACCAATTCTGAAAACTATTATCTAGAACACTTTCACTTTACTTCTCAGAGCCAGAGTTAGCATGAAACAAGACGAAGCTCCCTTTTTGGGGCAGTGGTATTTAGAGGAGGAAAGAAAATGGAAGGCTCTGATAGCTAAATGGCTGGACCAGTTCTCCCATTAGACAGAATGATATAGTCACTTCAGTTGATGGATGCTGTGAGACAGAAGCAACGTGTTGGAACTTTCCCTGCATTCATTAAGCTAGCCTCCTGCCTTCAGATGCAGAGAAGGGTGACCAGATGAAAAAAGAGGACAGGTTCCTGTTCCTTTCATAGTTTCGGAAGGGGAAATTTCAGCATCTGCAACTTTTAATACAAGCAATACCTGCTGGAATTTCCTTCTCCATACAACTATTAAAGGTATAGGAACCTCATCCTCTTTTTCATCTGGTCACCCTACTCCCACCTGCAGTGCTGAAGAAAGATTCACCAGTCTAGTTGACTTTTCTATATGCCAGGAGAGGAACCATCTTATTCTTCACCTATTCCAAGGAAGACAGATATGACCCTCATAAATCTGACTGTTTATCAATATACATCTATTTGGAGTGAAAATACATTTACTCTTGCATACGAGGAGAAAATGCATGTTTTAAATGTTTAATATATATATCACAATTTAATAAAAATGCAATTAATGCAGAACCAGAACAAAATGAAATTACAGATAAAAAGATACAAAGATGATACAGTACTCATCCCGAGCTAAACACATATGTTCATGTTCTAACAGAAATGCTTCTCAATCAGAGCTAAGCTAAGGCAAACCATTAGGAAGTGCAGCTATTTCAAAACTGGCAAAACTAGGCTGTTCTTTCCCCATATTTTCTTGGGGGGGGGAAAGCCCCCTGTTTTAAACAAAAAAAAAATTATCCTTTTATTCCTCCTTCCATTTCAAAGAAAGCAACCCTCAAACTACAGATTCTAACATGAGTGGACAAGAATGAAATGGTACATCACCTCTTTTGCACACAGATCAGGTGAACACAACCCATGCCAAAAGCCGACATAGAATTACATCAAGATGAGGTTGGGGAGCCCTTTGGGGCCTCTATTAGCAAGAGCTATAAGAAGGTCTGAGGACATTTTCCTCCAAAATTTCTGAGTCAATTCACCAGCTTGCAGCATGAACCATGTCTGACAACAGCAACACAAGTTTATGGAGTTTCATCCTACAATTAGTTGAACAGTCTAAAAATTTTCTATTTTTATCTATTTGTTTTTACAAAAGTAAAGTCTAGCTGAAACACAAAGTTGGAGGCCTCTGCCAGAAAGACAACTGCAGTTTTCAGCTGCTGAAAGATTAATGATAAAAACATATAAAGTGAGGTCGATAATCCTCTGGCAATACCAAAAGGGAAAACTTAATTCTGCCCAATATAGCATACTAAATGTTGGAGTAACAGTCTACAGCAAAAGTGAAAACAAAAACAGAATATGTGGGTTGATCAGAGATCTCTACACTTTTCAGTAAAATGCATGCCAAGCTTAAATAAGTTTCTAAGTTATTGCAGACATGTCTGGACTTACATCATTAGATTTTTCTGTTAAGGTTGTATTAATAGCATGGTTATGTATGTGTATTTCTCTGTATATAAGATAAATTATACTTAGAGCTGATTAAGGTCTGAAATTTTACTGACACTTTCTTGAGAGCAGGGTTAGCTTATGGAATGAGTGAGGCATCTCACAGTAAGGTTTCATGGAAGCTCCCCTCCCCCAGTCACAAAGCACTCGTGTTTGAGAGTAAGGCCACTTATTTGAAGTGGAATTTAATTCTGAGTAAAGACACACAGGATTAGACAGCAGAACTGATAGTTCTCTTTTTTCCCCATTTTGTTATGTAACCCAGGAGCTTTTATTGCATAACTACTGCTTACTGCTTACTGCTTACTGCCATTAACTATTTCAGCTTCTCCCGTATTTGAATTTTTTAAAAATCTTAGCCACATGCATAGGGATTCAAAAGCAGCCTGGTGTGTCTGAGGAGGGAGAGCCTATTTGTGTAGGCTCGTTCCTTTAGGTATCTATAGTGGGGAGCAACTTCTTATCAGGGCTTGGCTGCTCTTACAGCCCTGCTTTCCCACTGGAACCCCCCTTCACACACATAACATATGGACAGGGTTTACAGTGTAAAATGCTGCTGTTACTAGAGGTCATATGAGGACTGTAATAACTCAAGAACTGAGTAAAGGGAGTATCACCTTGCCAATTTTTGTGTGAGCACTCCCTTGGTCTGGTCACAGTCCACCTCCCCCGTTTTGGATTCTGTTACTTCAAGCTGCTTGACAGGATGAAGTTGCATGTTTGAATGGATGCTACTGGAGATTAAAAAAACACATTATCTCCCATCATGCCAATGTTAATTGCTATCCCTCTCCAATGTGAGGGACATTCAAACAAGCAATAGCATTGATTATGTAGCTCTGCTGTTTTTACAGCATCTAGAAGTGATAAGCCACAAGGAACTTTTTGCACCTTGATCCCATACTTCTGTATGGACAAATCTGACAACGGTGTGTACTGGGAATACACACATTTCTGAACAAGCTTTCCTGTTTCATCTGGTGCCCAGTAACATAGGAAAAACTTGCATGGCAACTGTGCATCGCTATATATGGTCATGTGAAAAGGAAAGTACACCTTCTTTGAATTCTATTGTTTTACATATCAGGACGTAATAAAAATCATCTGGTCCTTAGCAGGTCTGGAAATTAGGTAAACGCAACCTCAGATGAACAACACAGGACATATTACAACATGTCATGATTTGTTTTACAAAAATAAAGCCAAAATGGAGAAGCCATGTGTGAAAAACTAAGTACACCTTATGATTCAGTAGCTTGCAGAACTATCTTTAGCAGCAATAATTTGAAGTAATTGTTTTCTGTATGACTTTATCAGTCTCTCACATTGTTGTGGACGCATTTTGGCCCACTCTTCTTTACAATGTTGCTTCAGTTCACGGAGGTTTGTGGGCATTTTTTTTATGCACAGCTCTTTTAAGATCCTGGCACAACATTTCAATCAGGTTGAAGACTGGATTTGAACTGGGCTGTTGCATCACCTTGAGTCTTTTCTTTTTCAGACATTCTGTTGTAGATTTGCTGGTGTGCTTGGGTTCATTATCCTGTTACATGACCCAATTTCAGTCAAGCTTTAGCTGTCAGACAGATAGCCTCACATTTGACTCTAGAATACTTTGGTATATGGAGGATTTCATGGTTGACTCAATGACTGCAAGGTGCCCAGGTCCTGTGGCTGCAAAACGAGCCCAAATCATCACCCTTCCACCACCATGTTTGACAGTTGGTATGAGGTGTTTTTGCTGATATGCTGTCTTTGGTTTTATCCAAACATGGCACTGTGCATTATGGCCAAACGATTCCATGCATGTGTATGAAAACTAAGCATGGAACTATACAAGTATTTTTTGAGAAATGAGAAAGTAAAGAGTTACTTAATTTTTTAATTTGTTGTTGTTGTTAATTTGTCTTATAAGCATAACTGATCACTTATTAAAAGCAGCTTTAAAAGCTCTAAGGAAAAGCAGTTAACATTTTCTAAACCCAGACCTTGCACTTTGATTAGGGACTGCCAGGAGTGGTTATTCACTCTTAGATCAAGGGTACTGGAATGGGAGAGGTAATATATGGATCTAACACCATTTCTGAGATACCTCAAATAATGTATATGAAAGCATAATGTGAGGCTGGGCAGGCAAGGGTTATGATTTGGACTTGCTAATTAGGAAAACAGTCATGAAAGTACTCTGGATAAAAGGGTTTTCTGGCAAATGTAATACCTGGTTATCTTTAAATTTATTGTTTTTATTGAGAGGCCAAATACATTGTTGTAATGCATTGTTTTAGTAAGTATGTGTTTGGAAAGTGTGAGTGAGGAACTCGGAATGTTGGTAAGGATGGTTCTGATTGGTTGGAGATAAACTAGATAAGAAGAAGTGTATTTGTGAAGCAATCTGGTGTCTGAGAAGAGGAAACCGAGTAGAGATGGGCACAAACTGAACCACGAACTAGAAAAACCCACAAACTAAGCTGGTTCATGTTTCGGTTCATGGTTCAGATCAGGGATCCTGTTTTGCAGAAATGGAACAAAAGACCAAACCTTTTTCCCCTTGGCACTTCATTTTGTTTGGCAAAAGGGGATGCCTGCCCAATCCCCTTTCCACTTCCCCCACCGGTCCCTACCTTATCTTGAACCTGCAGCTGCCTCTTCCTCCTCTGCTGCCACCACCACCACAATCTTCACAGGCAGCAGGCTGCTGTGTGTGCGCATGCACCATCATGAACCTTGGAAGGACAAAATGGATACTCTGGCCTAAATCTGCTTCTTTCCCCAATCTGAATAGCCCTTCTGAATCAATGGAAATCTGGTATGTCAATGTTTGTGTAACTTATTAATTTCATGCATCTACTCCAGCTGGGACTAAGAATCACTAAGAATCTCAACATCAACAGAAGTATTTTCTGTTCCTGAGACTCTTCAGGAGTTATAGACATGCATCTATTTTCTATGTAATCATTTCACACTCCTTAAAACATGAAACATAAAATATGAAACAAGTAACCCATCAGTGACACTGATACGAAAGAGGGAAAAAAATGCTAGATGATTTTGAAGAAACCAGACTTTGCTTTATTACTTGAATCTGCGAGTCTTAGAAGAACATGATTGTTTAGGAGACATCTCTTGTTGCAACTGGCAACTAGCAACTGGCAACTAGCCATGCCTACACAGCAGGGAAGTGACTGCAATTGGTATTCCCATGAGACCGATGATTGGGAATGTTCTGCTCTTTATGGCATGTAACTGGTTTTTGGGTTACATCAGTGTTATTTTAGTTCTTTGCTGTAAAAGCAGGTGGAATCCCTTTATCTATGCCCTCTCTATCTATTGGAGATGTTCTCTTTGCTCTGCCCTTGTATCCTGACTACTTGCCTTGTGACATCCATCATAGTGTCTAAGTATTTTTCAGGCAAGTTAGGTTTCTTATTTTAGCATTCTCTAACTCATCTGTACAATTGTGTTCCCCCGTCACCCCCTTGCTGGGTTCTGTTTTAAAATAAAGATCCATCTCCATGGGTTGCATGAGTACAAGAATTCACCATACTAAAGTGCAACTCCTTCTTATCTGGTTATTTGGATATGAAATTTGGTCTGTTTGTGCGATTCCGGGGGAAAAGAGGATTCAGGGTTGTTGTGATCTTGGTAACTGTAGGCATGTCCTATAAAACCTGAGATTCCCCTGACCCTCCAATTGAGTTTTTCTGTTCCAGAATTGGTGTTTTTTTGTTTGTTTTTTGTTTGTTTTTTAAAAAAACAGAATTAATTGCAGGGCAAAATATTTAAGTTCCCCAGATCTAACACCTCTGTCCTTATTTTCAAGCAACAATGAACAGCTAATTCATAAACAGTTGATTATCTTTTTCTGTATGCACATTTGGAAATTGCCACAAACTGGAACTTGTAATTTGTCATTACATGCATGGAGAGAGAGAAACTGGCATATTGCTCTAATGGAAAAATCAACACACCAGCTCAAATTACTTAAACAAGCACATTAAGAAGATCATTTTTTTTCAACACATGATTTCCTTGTATTTTTTATGTGAATAAGAATGACAAGAATGACAAGAGTTATTTTCCACCAGCCTCCCATGTCAATCTTTGGAGTGACATTCTGTTCTGAGGTAGATTACAATGGTGTGAAAATTTGACATTGGATTGCACATTTCTAGTGAAAGACCTGTACTATTGTTTTGTTGCTGCTGCTGCTGCTGTTTCCATGTTCTTGAAAGAAAGAAAGAAAGAAAGAAAGAAAGAAAGAAAGAAAGAAAGAAAGAAAGAAAGAAAGAAAGAAAGAAAGAAAGAAAGAAAAAAAGAAAGAAAAAGAATTTTGCCCTAAGCCATTAAAATAAGTCTATGGCCAAGACTTCCTTCCTTCCTTCCTTCCTTCCTTCCTTCCTTCCTTCCTTCCTTCCTTCCTTCCTTCCTTCCTTCCTTCCTTCCTTCCTTCCTTCCTTCCTTCCTTCCTTCCTTCAGTATGGTGGAGTGGAAAGAAGTGTGTATTTCAGTCCTTGTACTCAAAGCCTTGTTCGCCCAGGGAGACGGTTGAAAGGTCTTCAACAAATCACTCTTGTAAAAGGACCATAAAACCTGTGATTCACCAGGAATGTGTTTTCTACCATGTACCATGTACCCCAAATTCCTGCCTCATTTTGTAGCTCCCAGGTAGGGAACAAATATCCAGACCTTGTTGTGTCACCTCACCTTGGCATTTGGTGCATTGGGTTCAGTGGCTTGTTTAGTAGTAACCACATGTATTGGCTGAAATCCTGTTGCTTATGTATGTGGAAGGAAAAGCACATAACGTGCAGTTATATCTCACTGGCAATTAGTAAGTCAATGCTGACATTCTCAAGGTCACACACTGCTGACTTGGCACATACTCAGGAATCCCAGTGGGGACTTATTAATAACCAGCTAGAAGCAACTGGAACTTATGTGCATTTCCTTCCACATGCTTAACTAAGCAATGTGATTTGGCCATTACTTCTATTGTTATGAAGAATTTACATCCTGTTCTGAATAAGTCGCTGAAACTCCCCCAAATGTCAATATCATAGTGCCAAAATAGCTATTGATAAATAAAATAATAATAACTATAAGCAAAAAAAGATCTGATGGTATGTAAAAAAATTAACAATAATATCGACAGGTAGTAAAATGCAAGTGCAGTTATGATTACAAGTATAGTTGGGAAAATACAAAATACAGACAGTAGACAAACGGATATTATTTCAGTTACTTGGAAGCCAGAAATACATAACTCCACTTAACCCATGCAAATGTTCAGTGCCCAATCTAATCTAATCAGAAAAAGAGTTATTTTGTATGGACAAAAATGAACTCTCTTAGCAGATACAAATCTTTAAGAAGACTTCGTACCACAGATTCAAAGATATGTAATCAGAAAGTCTAAGGTGAGGAAAATTTTAAATCATAGGAGCTGAGCTTCCAGATAGCTAATAATGAAAAGGGATTAAGATTCCAGATAGCTGTTGTGTGCTTAACCATTTCCCACAACATTCAATGCAGTGCTGGAAGTTTCCACAGCCATCTACCCCACAAACTCATCCCATTTTAAGAGTCACAAGATTATCTCCTGATTTCTTAACAATATTTTCTACTTTGGAACAGAAGGCTTTCCATTGTAGGTCTGCCTAGGTAATCTAATACTTCAGATTTGATATCATGACTACCTTTGATTGATCCACTTTGACCTACATTCAGGTCATTCAGGCAGCCAGTTTAGTAAAGATGGGTAAGAATCATGTTTCAGTTTGCTTTTCATAAAAACATATCATTTCTTCATAATCAGGTCAGAAAGAATTCAAGTGTTGTTTTTTTTAACATTGTGGATTTTTTTAATTAAATGTGAGGAAAACCAAAACTGACAAATTCATCCATCCCCATCCAGGGCTCTGAGTGCTTCAGCTGCGGTCCTGTTCAGTCACTTCAAACTGTATAAAATACTCATGCATGGAGGGGAGCACTCTGGTCCTGCACCCCCCATTCCTAGTTTTGTCACCTTCCTTCACATGGTGGGCAAAAATTCTGAGGACTCACCACCACGTTAGAACCCTGATTTTCCAAAATTCTGATTCACACAGAGCCCTCTTCCTTGTCAGATTCATCACCTTCCATGTGTAGGAAGGTGGTGGATTAATTGTGTTGCACACTCACATGCAGAAGGGAGCATTCTAGTCCCATGACATGTGTTGCCATTTCCATCACCTTCCAACACAGCTGGCAATACTATCTCAGAAGCTCAGGAGAGGAGGGCAGAGGCCACCCCTGCTAGGGAGGACTCAAAGAATAAAGAGTGCCTGGCAGACATGCTGGCTGTTTGCCTAAGTACTGAAGCCAGCTTTAGCTTTTATACCAGATATGGAAATAGTATGTTAATAGTTAAATAGATATGTGATAACTAATTAGAAACAGCTAAAGTCAAGGAGGTGTCACTTATACATTCTCATCTCATGGTCAGCTAGAGTGCCCACAACAGTCTTATCTGACTCATGTCATGTAAACGTAACTAAATGTGCATTTCCATCTGCCTAGAATTCTTGGAACTCCATGCAACCCAGGTTTGAATTATGACTGTCCTCCTGTGTGTTTCCTGCTTGACTGGTGAATGGTTTATCTGATTGAATTCTAATCTTAAATCTTAGAATGGTGGAGTACAACGAAACACTTGGAACTGAACTGTGCTTAACCACACAGCCCTCCTGTACTTATTGCCTACCAACATTACACTCATAGTCAGTCTGAATTCCTGCTGAAAACTATTTTTGTAGACATTCTCTGTTTTTTAACACCTGTAAGGCAGATAAGTAAGACATGATCGTCTCCACACTTTGAATAGATTCAGTTCTTCAAAAAAGTATCCAGATTATGAATGTTGGATATTGTCCTTTTCTATCCACAAGTCAAAATGCCAGGAAATTGCCCAATACAGTGATAGTATTTGATATCCTTCTTTCTGCACTGCCAGCAGAAAGAAGGATATCAAACTTTACATGGCAATGAGCAGCTTGAATGTAGATAATGCCAATTGCAGCAGTCAAGTTATTCTACAGTATACTCTCCTGTGCTCACTACCATTGATAAAAAGGCACCACGCAGGGGAACACACGAGAACAAGGTTCCCTCTAAGCTGGGCATGCGTGCGTGCATCTCTGCCTTCCCACATGCAGCTCTTTTCCTCCTCCGTGCAGCAATCAGAACCCTGTGCATGGGGGGGGCAAGGGTGGAGTCACACGTGCATGCAGGGGCAAAGTCGCGTGAGAGAGAGGTGGAGCCCTGCCCAGCAGAGCTGAAAATTAGAGGGTACATTGTCCGAGAAGTTGACTTTTTGTTTTTCATCAGTTAACCACTTCTCATCCAAACAGAAAGCAATTGTTAGGACTGTTTTTCCGACAAGTACTCTAGTTATCTGTTGCTTGGAAAATATGGATGGTCGTCATGAAATGACATCAAAGGAAGAACACAGACAAATAGCTAAGAATTGGAGGGAAAGCATTAGGAAAGCAAAAGCTGAGAATGAGCTGAGAATGAGCTTTTAGCAAGATACACTATAAGCAACAAAAAAGCATTCTTCAGGTACATGTGTAGCAAAAGATAAAGAAAAGAAATAGTGGCTCAGCTACTTAATGGGGATAGGGAAATGATAACAGATAACAAATAAAGGGCAGAAGTGCTCAATTGCCATTTAGATTTGTCTTTTCTCAAAAGTCAGTCTATAACCTTCCAGGCAAATGTGAAGTACAAGTGGCACAGGATTGCAGCTTGAGATTGATTATCAAATAGTCAAGGAACAATTTATTACTTTGAGTGAGTTCAGATCTCCAATTCATTCTGAATTATTTGTCCTACAGATAGTAAATTATTTGTTGTTGTTTAGTCATTAAGTTGTGTCCGAATCTTCGTGACCCCATGGACCAGAGCACGCCAGGCCCTCCTGTCTTCCACTGCCTCCCGGAGTTGGATCAAATTCATGTTGGTAGCTTCGATGACACTGTCCAACCACCTTGTCCTCTGTCGTCCCCTTCTCCTCTTGCCTTCACACTTTCCCAACATCAGGGTCTTTTCCAGGGAGTCTTCTCTTCTCATGAGATGGCCAAAGTATTGAAGCCTCAGCTTCAGGATCTGTCCTTCCAGTGAGCACTCAGGGTTGATTTCCTGCAAAGTGGATAGGTTTGTTCTCCTTTCAGTCCAGGGGACTCTCACGAGTATCCTCCAGCACCGCAAATTATTTACTTAGTGCCAGTTTATAGGCCACTTTGATTTGTATCTGAATATTCTGAAGTACAGCATTTGTATGCATTTGTACATGTCTAAATAGACAATATAGTGAAAATAAAGGTCTCTGATCTGACCTAGGGAATGAAAATAAGTGCCATTAACTGCTGCTGGACCTCCAGCATGCAGGCAAAGCTCCCAACATTTTCTCTCCTTCCCCCTCCCCAGGAGCCATGCAATTTAGCCAGCCTAAGTTTGTCTTTTTCCTAATACTATGGTGACCTACTTAAATACCTCACAATGTCAGAAATTTCACACATACAACCATTCAGTCACCTGGGTTGAGATCTGCAGGTGCTTTTACAAAAGGAAGAAAAAAATCCTCCAGTTCTCCTTATCTTCTGAAAAAGAAAGTGAGGTGAATATCAGTTTCTATTTTTTAACATACTGCCCTCACAAGATGGCTGCTGATCACATGGGCAGAGGAATTTCCTTCCAGAGCTCTATAATTAGGTTATCCATTTCCATTAGCTTAAATTCAAACACATTTCAAAGTCAAAGCACATGCCTACTATGTATTTATTTTGCTTATAACCCCTTAAATTATAACAAATGTTCAGTTGACTGTGAAATGCACTATTTGTTTTTCCAGTGAGAACAGTATTTTCAAAGATACGAAATCAAGGTGTAGTCATAATTGATTATATGGTTCAAATTAGATTGCATTGTCCTTTGAATATGCTCATAAAGCAAATGGTATCCTCACACCACTACTATTTTCGTAGACTTTTTGAAGACCTTAAATAAGTGTGAGAAGTCTTCCCATACCTACATTCATTGTTGAATAAAAGTTTGCAGTTCTATTCAGCCCAAAGAGCTTAGAGAAATGAAGAAATTTCCCCAGATAACAGTAAAAAGAAAATGCAGAGAGAATAAAGGAAAGCCTAGGTTGTTCACAAGCTGTTAAAAATATGAAAGTCTTGTGCAGCTTTTAAAGCTGCTGGGCAAGGTATATCCCTGTTAGACTTTCACTGGGGATTTAATTTAGCCTGGCGAGTTTAAAGCATTGGCAGAGGGGGAGAAATATCTTTTCAGACAGGTTCACAGGTGGAGCTTACAGAACTATCAATGACATCCAGAGAGCCAGAAAAACCTGGAGGCCATAGACAGACCATGCCATTCTCCTAAGTAACTGTCACTAATTTGAGAAGGATCCCTCTATGGATTTGCAGGTTGAACAAAGCAGAGGGATAGAAAGTGCCCAAGGCAAAATCTGGGAGGTTGTCAGAGAAGCTCCTGAAAAATTGAACAAATAAGCACATGGTATGAAGCCTTCAGGAGGCTGTGACTAGAAGGATTCACTGACATAGGCTGTGTGTGATTGAAGAAACAAATGGGAATTGTGTTTGAAAGTATGATTATTTTCTCTTCCTTTTTGCTCATTTACTTGCTTTAATGGAGGAGCTACACAGCTGTGAGAGAGAACTGATTGAAGGCAAGAGAATCGAGTTGACTCATTAACTAAAGTGTGAAATTATTACCATACATGTTTAGTCCTTTATCGTTTTTAAAAAATGAAATAAAATGCTTCCTTATTACTTACAAGCAGAATGTCTGCTGTTATGATAAATCCTAACCCTCAGTTCCATCTAGAATACACTCATTATGTTAGTGGGACCTGTAAGTCAACTGTTAGATGAATTATTTTCATTCAGTGGGTCTCTTGTGGTTTGAACTAACAATTCCATGCTTGTGAGAGAAAGGAGAAGGGAAGAGAATGACAGCAAGGGTATACTGCAATGTCTTTGGTGCCTTTCTATACACCCTGCACACCAACAAACATTATGGCTTCCCAGCATCTCTATCAGTGGACAGGCACATTTGTCAGTTTCATTTTCTGCCACATTTGAATTATGTGAATTGTCATGAACTTTGATCCAAAACAAGCTGAAAAAATATCCTCAGCCATGACCATGGAGGAAGGGATGTTTTGCTTTCATTATTGCTGCATGAGAGTAGGTCTTGTGCAGCACAGCAAATCAACATTCTACAAGGCAATTCTAAAAATTGGGGCATCCCCTAGCAAAAAAATTGTAACTTTGAAACTGGACTTCAAATCAGCAGTTCAGCACCAAATCAAGATGGTCTACAGCAGTGGTTCTTAACCTGAGCAATATCACCCCCCAGGGGGCGATTTTATTTTTCAGGGGGGCGATGGAACGAAAAGGGGTGACGCAGGGGCGAAGGAACAGAAGGGGGCAATATGGGGGCGATGGAGCGAGCCAAACCTGAGAAGGCGGCTGCAGCCGCGGTGCTGGCAGCGGATCCGGCAGGCGGATCCAGAGCAGCTGGTGCTGGCAGCAGATCTGGTGCCGCTGCCACCGCCGTGCCGCCAAACCTGAGAAGGCGGCTGCAGCCACGGTGCTGGCAGTGGATCCGGCAAGCGGATCCAGAGCAGCTGGTGCTGGCAGTGGATCCGGTGCCGCCGCCACGGCGCCGCTGCCACTGCCGCTGCGGGAGGGGGGTGATGATAACTTCCTCAATGGCTCAAGGGAGGAATTATTTCAAAAAGGTTAAGAACCACTTAATACCCTCTTGTACTCACTACCATTTGTACTTGTTGAAAAGTAGCCCTGACAATTGCTTTGTGTTTGGATGAGATATGCTTAATTGATGAAAAAAAGAGTCAGCTTCTGGGATTTTCCCTTGCATGGTGACACTCTGTAAATGGTAGCAGGCACACAAGGGTATCCTGTAGACCAGTGGTCCCCAACCTTTTTGGAACTGCGGACCGGTTGGGGGGGTGGGCTCCATGCGTGGGGAGGCAGGGGCACCTCCATGCTCATGGGTGGGTGTGTTGTGCTTGCGGGGTGGGCATGTTGTGTTCACGGGTGTGCGTGTTCCACTCGCGGGTGTGCGTGTCATGCTTGTGCGCAAGCGTGACACACCCACCCACGAGTGCGACACGCCCATTGTACGTGCATGCAGGGGGCAGAGATCCGTCTCCGCTGCCCAGTCCTGGGAAGCCGATGGACCGGCACGGGCCATGGACCGGGGGTTGGGGACCCCTGCTGTAGACCATCCTGATTGCTATCATTGGTGTTTTCAACATTCATGCTGGCCTTTGCTATGTAAAGCTTGGCATCCTTTTTCCTGCTGGGAATGTGCGCATAATATTGCACCACAATATTGGGCCATTTCCTGGCATTTTGAATGGTGTGTTGCAGAAGCACAATATCCTACATTCATAAACCAGAGGGTTTTTATAAAGATTTGGATTGCAATAGCATGTCTGAGTGCTACTCTGCTTTCCCTCATGTAAAATTTTAGAAGAGGAGAAAATGGGGTACAAATGGTGACCTCACTGGGATAAAAGTTGAACATGCTCTCTGTCTTTTTTAACTTCAAAACCAAAAAACTGCAAGTGAAAATACCCCAGGACCTCAATCACTCCCCACCACTAGCTGCTGTTTTCCTGTCGGATGGTGGTTTTCTGCCAAGAATAAAATCCCATGGACTCATTCCTGGAATTAGATCACACTCAATACAATGGGATGTAAGACCAATTAAATAAGCATACAGCATATCAACCCAAGCCAACTCATGTATTTTGCATATTCAACACGAAATATCCTCTCCCTTCCGGTTTCGGGTAATAATGAAGTGTTGCCTATCTTGATGGGCAAAGGCTTATAGGAAGATAGAGCTGGCCCTACCATAGGACAGAGTGAGGCAGGTGCCTCAAACGGAAAGGAGAAACAACTTGATAACATAGCTGACTTAATATTACTGTATTACTGTAATATTATTGTATTACAGGGAGGAGAAGCATTTTAAAATTTACTGCCTCAGATGCCAAAATAAATTGGCCAGCATTGACTAAGCACCTTTATTTGGGGTTTGGAGGTATAATTTGCATATAGCCAATTTGCAGCTCATCCTGCATTAGCAAGACATCTGGAAAACTGCTGCATTTCTGGCATTTAATGGGTTTTGTTGTTTATGAAGTATGATCCAGCAGAAGGTAAGCACATTCAAGTTCTATTGAACTAATAGGGAGATTTAATTTCCCCATTTTAAGAAAAAGGATTTAAACTGCTTAATTTTGGCTAACCCATGCCCTTAGTTTCAGAGCCATTTGGTGTGATTCCTCAGTGAAATTCAGTGGCAGAGGGAGGATTGAAGAAATGGCCAGATTAACTGAACTGTAAAAGGAGGGACGTGGTGCTGCTGCGGGTTAAACTGCAGAAGCCTCTGTGCTGCAAGACCAGCAGTCGTAAGATCGAATCCACGCGACGGAGTGAGCTCCCGTCGCTTGTCCCAGCTCCTGCCAACCTAGCAGTTTGAAAGCATGCAAATGCAAGTAGATAAATAGGTACCACCTCGGTGGGAAGGTAACGGCATTCCGTGTCTAGTCGCGCTGGCCACGTGACCACGGAAACTATCTTCGGACAAACACTGGCTCTATGGCTTGGAAACGGGGATGAACACCACGCCCTAGAGTCGGACACGACTGGACTAAATGTCAAAGGGAACCTTTACCTTTAAAAGGAGGTGGGTTCCCTGAGAGAAAACAACCAGTTTTTATTTAAAAAAAAAATAGCAGCAAAAAAACAAGCAAAGCAATACCTTTCAATATCTAGAAAAGTAAACAGGACATCACATCACATAAATAGGAGAAGCTAACACTAATTGGAAATGCTCAGCAGTGTGTAACTGCTATTTCCTTGAGGCAGACCAAAAGATAAATCCTGGCTGAGAGATTCATTTCCTCTTTTCTGAAATAGGGTATTCTTGACTTCAGTGTTTTTTTTTTTTAATGAAAGCTATATCTTTTTTTTTCCTCATCATGAAATCCATCAATCTGGTCAGCAAAGTCAAGGTTTGTTCTCTCCCATTGTACAAAGTAGTTGTCACAGAGAGGTTGTGGGTGTGAGCCCAAGAACACACAATTACTGTACTTTGGTATAGTTGCAGCTCTGCAAAGTGGATAACTACCACCACCACCTTTCTTTCTTTCTTTCTTTCTTTCTTTCTTTCTTTCTTTCTTTCTTTCTTTCTTTCTTTCTTTCTTTCTTTCTTTCTTTCTTTCTTTCTTTCTTTCTTTCTCTCTCTTGTATGAGATATACGTCTGAATGAGAATAGCAAAAATAAAACATAGAATTAAGAAGCAGGCCTCCCAACTAAGACCATTTTGAGCTGTAGGTTGAATTCATGGGTAGACATAGAACAGTCATGTTCTTCAGTCTCAAAGGGAAGGAAATACATCATTTATCAAAACAAAGGAAGCAGGCCTAAACCAAATAATAAGTACAGCAATTGGAAGTTGATCCAATTAGCCACACAATGATGACAAGATTTAGATGGATCAGGTAAATCAATCGCCATTGCCCCCATCCAGTGTAATTGTTTTCTTTCAGGCATATTCAATCTTAAATAAAGATGTGTCACATTGGTTGTTTAAAATGCAGACAATGACCGCAAAAGTTACCATGTTGCAGTTAGGTTACAACAAGCTCAACAGTGTGTGAGCTTGTGTGCAGTGGGATTTTCTCAATTAAATGTGAATTTTATTGAAAATCAATAGCAACTTAGATGAGTTGCCTTACCGTCTCTCACCAGTTTCAATTTGGCTAAAGGCAAGAAGAAGATTCTCATTATTTGTACTTTTAAGTTATCTTTGTTTCATGGCAGCAAAGAACACAGTAAGGAAGAAACCACAGCAAGAACCAAAGAGGTACTGTAGGGCTAATTAAAGATGGTGCCCTCCAGAAATTCTGGACTATAGCTTCCATAAGCCCTGATCCCTGGCCATGCGGACTGAATTTTTTGATGGTCATGATACACAACATCAGGCAGCACCACCTTGCCTGCCCAAATGTACAGAATACATTCACTTGATCTTGGACAATTTCCCTTAAAATGCGGAAGCTAGATTCTCAAAGTCTACATTGATGAAGCAAATAGGAAGCATTATGGGCTCTGGTTGCATATCTGCCATAATTCTAAAATTCATTAATTAGAGTTGAGATGACTTAATTTGGTCCTTGACCACATAATAAAGAAAAGTTGAGATGCCTTCACTTTTCAAGGCTCATGAGATATCTCACTTCCAGGCAAAATAGAGACATGGGGCAATTTTTTTTTCCTTCTCTCTCTTCAATTTGCACAATTTGTCTATGGAAAGCTAGTGTCTTCCCGTTGAAAAGCAAAGAACACATATAGCAACTGTCTAGTAAAGTTAGTAAAGTTAGTAAAGAGATGCAAAAGCTACAAACAATCCCTTCAATGTCTGTAATCTTTAAAAGTCAATGCAACAAAGCAGGAGGCATAGTCATTTTGCGCTATTTGTGTGACTTATTTTAAAATATTATTTGTGCTATTTTGCAATTTTGCTTAATGTGTGCCAAAAATGTTGTGCTCATTCTCTCTTCTTGACAGCATAACAAAATATTTTGAGCCTTCTCTCATTCTCCTCCCACCCCTACCCTTTCATTTGAATTGGGATTCTTTAAAAAAAAACAAAAAAAATAAATAAAAAAAACTCTAAAAAAACCTTTGATTTTGACATAGAACTAAATCCAATGTAGTAGTAATAGGATCTGGGGGCTCTGCCTAGCTCACTTGTGGCACAGTAAGAGGGAGGGAACCTGTAACACTTTCCAGCACCAAAAAAGCCCCTGTTCTGCAGAATTTCTTGCCTCACCAGAACATTTTTTAAATGGGCTCTAGGGAGTACAGAAGAGAGGGAGATTTTCCCTTTATGCTTGAGACTGCAGGAGCTGCTTCTATGGGTGGACTGACAGTGCTGGAGACTGGCCATAGTTTCACAATATGATAAGTTTTTATTTATTTTACACAGGAGATCAGATCAGCGGACATATATCCCCTTTGATCTAGGTTGCTTTGATGGGCTTCAATTCTGCTTTAGTGCAGAATTGAATAAAGTTCCTGTGGCTAATTACTTAGACCACCTAACTCAATTGTAGAACGCATGTCAATTCATGCATAAATTCATCTGATTCAGTAGCTGAAATACTATTTAGCAGCTATACTTGTCTAACTTGATGTTACAAAAGTAGTAGCTCTAGCTGCAGCAAGGTGGAAGTGCCATTCACAAAGTACTTTCCCAGATGCATTGCACAATTGGTTGTCATGGGACTAATTGTCCAATTGAGTTGGGCACTCCTTGTTGCCTGGGTGTAAGACCTGGCAAATTTACACAGATGTAACTTTATGTGGCTGGATAGCTCAGGAATCCGATTGGGAGTTCAATTCCCTACTATGTCTCCTGTGAGTAAAGCCAGCCTGCACAGTTCCAGGATGCCCCCAGAAGAAGAGAAGGGTAAACCTACTGGAAGTCCTCTCTTGCTGAAAAACCCTGAAAAGATTCACCATAATGCAGAATTGACTTGACGACAGATGAAAAAAAACACACTTGATGTTATGCAAAGACAAAAAGGATGCTGGCTAATGGGTCTACTCCAATTGGGACTAACCACTAGATATGGGCCTGGATTTCTTTGTTCCGGCCTTTAAGAAGAATAGTTATCTGTCAAAATATTTCTGGATGGAGTTGGCCTGGTTTTAAAAGTTTCATTGCATTTTTATTCTTATGAATTTTTAATCTGTTGTTGTTGTTGTGGACTTTTGTTTTATTTTTTTGATAACTCACCTTGGATGCCTCTGACCAAATGTGATGAGAAAGAAGCAAATTATAAATCATTCAGACTTGTCTGCTTGCTACCCAAGTAGATTTTGCCTTTCTTTGGAAGGATTGTTTGGCTGAATGTTTGATGAAAACCTGTACTGTGCTGTACTATGCTTTTTCTCAGCTTGGGAAATGTGTGTGTCTCCAATGAGAAACACAATCAGTTCCTAAAACTGCCCTGAAATCAGGTAATGCATAATTTATTGCATAAGAGTTCTACCTTGAAGAACAGTTATGCACACAGCACTTTCGTTTTATGCACAGTGAATGAAAAATGGTGGTGCTGCCTGTAACCTCCCTGTTTCTGAATCTGCTCTATAAGAGAAAGAATTATTGAGCAGTGTGTGAGTTAGTCAGAGTTAAGTGCTTTTTAAGTTTGTCTGATTTGAATGAGGGAGAGTTAAATATTTCCTTTACCAGGATTATGTGGGGAATTTCTGTGGTTCTACTGGAATTCTTTTTTTGCATCTCTCAGAATTTATGAACTGTGTTTCTGGGAAAGGAACCTCCAAATTCATCTCAAAATGCCATTTTGGGGGGAATGAACTGGGAACTCTAGACTTCATTCTTAAAGCTTTGTGCCCACATGGACAGTTTCTTTATCATCATCATCATCTTAGAACTGCAGAGCTGGAAAGGACTCTATAGATCATTGAGTCCAGCCCCTGTCAAGGAGGCACAGTGGGAAGGAGGTCTAGAATGAAGCAAATCCTTGATATTTCCATTTATATTTACTTTGTAGTTTTCAATACCCAGACTCCAAAGAAGAACAGATAGTGTTTTAGGTCTCTGGCTGCAGAGTCATTTGTTGGGAGTTCAATTCCTCACTGGGCCTCCTTGACAGGGGCTGAACTCAATGATCCATAGGGTCCCTTCCAGCTCTGCAGTTCTAAGATAAAGATGATGGTGATGATTTGAATAATAATCAAGCTCCACAGGAGAAAGTGAGCTCCTCAACAGAAAGGTAATCTACAAGAGCAGAAAGTCTTGAGACTGAGTCCAAATTAGACTGTGTGTTGGTCCCCCCAATTTGGTTCAGAGGCTGGATCTCACCTTGATCCAAAATGATGTGGATGTGATATGATCTGATTCATACCCTACATACAGATTGTGCTTCTGACTTTGGAATCACTGCAGCGTTCATTCACTTGCATGGGAATAGCTAAATGGTTATAACTTGGGAGAGGTATACAGCTACATGAAGCTTGGCAACATGGTAGAAGACAAAGAAAGGATCCACTGTGTAAAATGACAGACAGACCCTTTAGAGGGTCTGATGCTAGCTCCCTCTAAAATGTGTTAATTTTTAAAGGTGTGTGTGTTTTGCTTTTGTTTGTTTTTTGTGGGTTTTTTTTTTTTTTTTTTTTGGCAAAAACAACATCCTACTGCTTTTGACTGATGAATTTCAGTAATTTAGGAATTGTCAGTCTTGGTGTTGGAGGTTTGGGGTGGGTAAGGAACATATTAATGCTTGCCCAGATAAGATTCTTCTTGGAGTATTCTAAGATGAGATAGTAGTAGTATAAGGTGCCCTGACCAGGTTGACATGAGCAACTAGGAGCTTAGGTAGAAGAATGGGAAATATTCTGATGCAGTTTGTCCATCTAGAATTTTCCCTAAGAAGAGTACAATGTTCTTCTTCAGAGACGGTAATAGTCATAAAAAAGCAGTAACATCAGTTGGGGCCATGCCTGTCAGTGACTAGCATCATTTGACTGATCTACCAGAAAAATACATTCTTCTTTCTAAAATATTTCTTTCTGCCCTTGAAAAACTATTTTAAAGGGTTTTCTTGGTTGATGATATTCTTCCCTTCCCAATGTGGGCATAACTAAAAGGTTCCCAAAATGGTGATAGATTAAAATGCTTACCACAGCTGATCTCCTCTAAATCTTTAGGTGAACGAATCCTGTGAATTCCCTCATGAATGTTGCCTCTGTTGGCAGGGAACAGGGGTGTAAATCCTTGTTTATCTCATCCTTGCAGGCAAGGTCAAAGAATTGAAACATTTTTGACTTTTGCGAGTAAGGATGACAAGGAATTGCATGACATCCTCAATAATCACATTGGTAAGGATGGTATTTTGCACAGAAAATACAATTTTGAATGAAAAAGGGCAATTTGGTCCAAAACTGTTTGATGCATATAATGGTGTAAGATGAACAAATTGTCTGAACTTGGGATAACGTTAAGAATTTGAATCAGGAGATTGGTTATTTGCGCTTTTCTTAACAATCAGTCCGTCCTTCTCTGCTTGCAGTGTGTAAGAGAGTGGTATTTGTGTGCTTGCTCATGCTTTGCTTTTCTAGAGACTTTTAATGCAAATTACAGAGACCTTGTGGCAGGGAAGAGGTTTTCCATTCACACTCACCTAGAGGCAAGAAACTTGGGAGGCTTTTACATGCTTCATTGACTTTCGTGGCCTGCTGAGACAGCCTAAATTGGTGAGAATGTGGAATTCAGTGAGTACAGCATGAAACATCCTTGAAAGCAAAATCTGCTGTCAATGTCTAGCTTTTCTAGTGGAGTCATATCTGTTAATCAGCAAAATTCAGTTCTATTGAGAACACCAGCAGCGATTTGCAGAGGGAGGGCCAGACATGAAGAAAGATGAAGTAGATCAATGGGCATCCACAGTCAACAATATGAAACCCTCTAAATCACAGGTTCCCAACCTGGGGGCCATGACTCCCAAGGGGGTCACAAAGTGTTTTCTGAAGAGGTCACCGTGGTTATTTTTAGCTGCAATTATTTTTATATATATTATATTACACAATGCTGTTTTATTTTAATCCACTTGGCCTACAGATAGATAAATTTAATCTGAACAGGAATTGGAGGCAACCTAGAATTGTTCTTTGGGAGCATTTTACTTTTATGCCTGTGCATCACGCTAACTCATCTGAAAGAGTGGCTTTCTCTTGTTTCTCTCTGCTCTTCTGCATCCACATTTGGATGACTGATGTCAGTCCTTTGAACCCAAATATTAGCCTGGCTTAAAGAGGCCTGAATGAGGCAAGCGCATGATGCACACTGGGTGCGCTGATGTCTACGATGGCAGCAGGATTGAAAAGTTGTTGTTGCCATGGTAGTGGCACCTTTTGCTCCACCTGATTCTCTCACTCTTCCGGGTTTGGCGATGGCGGTGCAGTGAAGAGAGAGGGGAGTTGGGCAGGGAGATGTCTCCAGGCCCTGCTTGAATCATGGAGAAAGAAGACAAGAGGGGCAAAAAAGGTGAGGGAGGTGAACCGTGGAGGGGATGGGGCACATGCGGGTACTGTAGAGGAGGTGTTTATTTGGACTTGAGAGGGAGGGACCTTTCACTGGGGGGGGGGCTTTCTTGGTGGGAGGAGACATGAAGGGGTGGTCGTTTGTACACCCCAAGAAAGTAAATTAAGCTCAAACTGTGCTGACATTTTTCCTTCTCAAATTTTAACTAGTAGAGGCAGATGACGAGACTCTCAATTATTATGTATCATTACATTAATATTAATATATTAAGTTAGAATTATATTCTGAAAAATCTGTTTAAATTAGGGTTTTTTTTACCCCATTAAAATGCATTTTTAAGCAAATGTGGCAGGGGGCTGCAGGTTACTTGGCCATTATAAAAGGGGGTTGTGGCTCAGAAAAGATTGGGAAATACTGCTCTAAATATTTGCCCAAGGCTGGCATCCTGGGTTGAAGATAGCAGCAGAAACAGCAAATTTTGGCAAAAAGAGAGAGCTGAGCAAGTAGGCATGTTTTTACTGTTTGTCCACTCTCTCATTCATTTACTCAGCAGATCCCTGGCCCTCAAGGTATCAGCAGAAGCATTTGGCAGAGATATGAGCAGGCTCAACAGAATATGAATATGGAGTGAGAAGAAGAGAGAAAGGCAAGCAGACCAATGAACATCTACAGCAAAGCAAGAAACCCTTTTGGAAGGAAGGAAATTAATATTTGACAGAGAGAGGGAGAGATGGGTGACCTCCTTTTCAGCATTTTTTGAAAGTCTGAATGCTAAAGCAGCTTGGATTGTTTCAGGTTAGTTCAATCTGCCCTAGAACCAGATCAGGTTGATCCACTTTGATCCAGATATGCTTCAGCCTGGTCCAAATTGGACTGATGCAGTTCAGGATTTGGACAAAGCACTAACACAGACCTAGTCAAAATTCTTGCCAATGGTTTTGCATGGGACTAAGCAAGCTTCCCTTTCTCCCAGTTGGATCAGCACAGATGCCACTTATGTGTACGAGATCGTAAGCTGTGTGCAAAATTTTGCCTTATTGAGTCTCCAAGTGTGTGAAGAGAGAAGGAGAAAAGGAGAATCCTTGCTGTCTGATACGTATTGGAGGTGGAGAAAACATGCTAAATGGGGAGTAAGGGGGAAAGGGGGGAGAAAGAACCTGAGAAGGAACACGTAGAAGGTTCTGTTGACATATTGCCCAACTAGATGGGTTTTACTTGAATTTTACCTTTGTCACCTTATACAAAATACAGTAAAGGTATATCTGCACTAAACATTTACATCAGTTCCATACCATGGTAATGATCATGACTCCATCATAAGGAATCTTAACATTGCAGTTTGGCAAAGTACTTAGAAGGTAGTAAGGTATTGTGAGAGGAAAGAGATTAACCATTAAATTAATTTAATTCTGTAGTTTAGCCAGGCATCAGGGTAACTGTAGTTATTCTCCCTATTTCATCCATGGCTGAATAAATACAGTACCACCAAAATGGACTGCCAGGTCAGCGGCATCCCATTTTCTGAGAATTCAGAACCAAAACCTGAGACCTGATGCCACAAAGGTGGGGCAGGCAAGGGCAGAACTTTTCCCCAAGGTTTTGTGTTGCTGCAGCCAAAGGCTTATGCAACAACAAGGAAGCTTGTTTTGACTCTGGTGCTCCAAACCACACCTTGCTTCAAATGGCACACTAGAAAGTTACAAGGTAGAGGATGGGATGCAGGGGTGAGCCAGTAGGTTCACTGTGAGATTTTTAACAGAAACACACATAATAATGAATCAATGAGCCTTGGCTTATTGTGGGAACAGGAGGAGATAGGTGCGCACACTTTAATGTACTTCTGCACAACAAAGCAAACAAGCAATCTCTGCCTTTAGTCCTGCTTGCCATGAAAACTGTTTCCTACCTGGAAAATCAGAGAGGCGTCTGATTCCTGGTGACCCTAACTGCAACTTTCCCACCCCTAAGGTAAGGTCTTTAAACTAGAAACCTTTTCAGGAATGTTCTGGCAATATTTTTTCTTCTTCCTTTCCTTTTTATCTTCTTTCCCTCCACTACCTTCTCTCTGCAGAAGATATTTAGGACCCAGCAGGAAATGTTAAAGTTGCCACACATCCAACAGAGATGAGAATCAATTGCAGCAAATAAGATATATCATGGTTACATTAAGCGCTGTGTTTACTCCATAAATTATTTCCTGTTGTTCGTTAAATATATATCATGCAGGAATGCACATCCATCTTCTGTGCAATGCTAAAAGGCAAGGAAGTATTTCACAGAGAGGACAGGACATGCAGGAGGAAAAGAAAAGGATGGCAAAGCAGTCTGAAATTGATAATGATAAAAGACAGAAATGGCTTTCAGTGGAATTATTCTGCAGCTGCAACATAATAACAGAGATTTCATTGAAACTGTATTCTTGAATTTCTCTCATACTGTCCTTAACAAAGTCTTCCTTCCTTCCTTCCTTCCTTCCTTCCTTCCTTCCTTCCTTCCTTCCTTCCTTCCTTCCTTCCTTCCTTCCTGTATCATCATCATCATCATGTTTTTTTGTAGGGACTGGAAAAGGTTCTTATGCAAGCAAGAGTAAACCTGTTCTCTCTGCTGAGTTGAGAATAGGGTTGTAAATCCATGCATGTCTCATGCAATAAAGAGCAAATTAGGGATATTTCTGTGATTCTGGGCCATTATGGGGCAGAGCAAGGAGCCACTGTCAACTCCTGGGGTGGAGCAGCACCACAATGGATCCTTCATATCCTGTTAGACATTAACAAAATTAACAAAGCTGGAAGTGATTTGACCTGAAGATAGACAAAATTAAAAGTAATATGGGAGAATGAGTAACTGGCAAGAAAGAGAAGGCAAATAACATCTGATCTCCAATAAAGCCCCAAATTTTCCCAGGCACTCCAAACACTGAGGCACCAGGGAGGGCTTATACTGAGTTCACTACATATTATCTATCCCCTTGGAATCACCATGCTCCCCAGCCATTTCACTCAAATATGAGGCAAAGAAAAAGACATTGCTATCTAGATAATTCTTTGTGTTTTGGAATAATCTTTTTCTTTGTTCTCTCACTCAGCTTAGTTTATTACACTTTATTGAAATATACCATTAAAATTCTGTGTGTGATTGCAGAGAGATGGTTGTTTTATGGGCTTTGAGTAAGTAGGCCACACAGTTAATGCACTGTGTAGCCACACCCAGGTCATAGCTCTTTGCATTTTGTTGCCATCAGTGAGGTTTAAAACAAAAACAAAAAACCAGAGATCCAGAAATACACAGAAGATGTCAATGGATCCACAGAACAGTGTGTGTTGGAATGCCTCCAAAGGGGTACAGGGCAAGGCAGCCCCAATCTGTATGTCCCTTATTTGTGTACACAATGCATCGGGGGGCCTTCCTAATAGTCCACACAGACACAGATGCACACAAGCACATGGGCACCAATACAGGCAGACAGACAGACAGAGGAAATAGAAACAGACACAGATGCACAAACATGACATCTAACAGCAAAATTCACAAGCAGAAATATGGGTAGGTGACATTTCTTTTTCAGTCCATTCTTGATACAAATGTATCACCCACCATATGTTTATGTGGCATAGAATATTATGCAGGATTTTGTGAGTCTGACACTGCCTTTAAAATATATATCTTCCACTTATCATGTGGTAGCTCATTCAGTCTGCATACACTATTGCACACCAGCCAGCTGTAACCTAGACGAAAGCCATGCTGAGATGTTCTCAGTGCCCATGATGGGAAGTCATTTGAAATGAGATGCTGGGTTTCATGAAGCCCTGTGCTGGAAAGTGCTGGGCCCATGTCCTGCATCTCACATTCATCACTTTTATTGCCTGAAAAAAGGCAGACTTTGCTTGCAATTCCAGTTCTTTCCCATTAAGTAAGTTTAAAAAAATGGTACCCAGGAGCAATGATGCTGTTGCTGGGCAGACAAAACAAGTCTGCTGCAATCTTTAGATTAATGAAACAGGCAAGATTGAATAAATGGAAAGTGCTCCCTTGTTATCTGATAGAATAAATTATAGGTGTTTTATAATAAAACATCTAAGTTGGGCCAAAAACATAAAGAACCTATTATTTCTAACACCATTTGTTACATACAACTAAGAATACCCAGGGAAAATATAAAATATCTGAATGCATAGAAATGACCATACACAGAGACAGTGTTTTTATTTAGCACGAAGGTTGAGCTGTCATTAGCCCTCCAGATAAAGAGGAAATAATGAATCTGGTTAGCTATGTGACAACATCTGTATGAAATATTGCTAGTCTGGGCAATTTATCTTCCATTGGTAATGGTTTGTTTTACTTAGGAGGAATGGAAAATGAATTTGTACTAGGGAGAATGCATGAATCCTAGAACACTGCTCTTCTCTATTAAAACACTTGTGTCATTTTTGTTTTGGAGAGATCAACTCACAAACATAATCGAGGGTGCCGTATTAATCAGAGACATTAACAGAAATCCTGGGCTGCTGTGGTCAAAGTGACCAGCAGTGGAGACAAAGTGGAAAGCCCAGGGCATAATGCTCATTTGAAGCTTTTCCTTGCATCTTGTGTCAGTGCCAAATTTAGAGATGAGATGATCAAAAGATGTTTCTCTCAGAAGATCCCATTCTATAGATGAAACAAATGAGAACAGCAGTCTAAACTGTACCATTAAGGAACTGATTCATTTTTAAGAAAGGCAAATTTGGATATTCTTTTCCTTCATAATTTGAAATTAGCTGAGTTAGATAAAGGTGTAGAGCTACAGTAACATTTGGAAAAGCCTCAAACAGGTCCTTGTGGTAAATTGTCTACAAACTAATACATGCACGAGTCTCAGATCCATCACATCCTTCTGCAACAAGGATTTCCACACTTTTTGGCCCAACATTTGCCTCTAGATTTTTGAGAAATCTCCATTCCTTCCCACTTGCTCTTGACAATTAATAGCAAACTCTAGAATTTTAATTTAATTCATATTTTTTTAAAAAAATACAAAAAGTAAAATAAAAAAAAGATAAGCAGAAATAATTTTTATTCCTTGTACAGACATAATTGGGTGAAACTCTGAAGGTACTAGAAAGACTGTTTCTATGTTACTGAATCTGTCTCAAGGCCTGATCTGAATACACAATTCCAGGAGAGAGACATCAACAGACCCATTAAAAGTGTGAATCAGATAGTGGCAGCTATTTGTTTTAGGGTGGTGGTAGTCAGAGTTTATCTTCCTACTTTTCATTCTTCACCTGTTGTGCCACTGTCTCATCTTCCCTCATTTGTTACTAATACATCCTCATCAATATTAATATTAAACTGAGAACTGTGCATCTGATTCAATGTGTATCAAAATATTCACTGCACAGATTGGGACCGGCACACTCTGAGCTGGACTGGAGGTGTTGCTAGGTCCATTCATGTATTTGCATGAATTTATATGTTTCCAGATTTTGGGGTAAAATAAGTGGAAAAAGCAAAGGGATACGATTTGGGGTGATGATGTTATGCAGTGCTATCCATTTTGGGTACGAGCAGACATTTAGCTTGTAGGCAAAGAACTTACCAGCCTCCGTCCTTCTTCTCCCCTTTAGCTCACTGGAACTGTGTGTTTACTTCTTATTCAGCTCTCTCCTATCCATAAATTCCCCTTACATCAGCCAGTACCCAGCACTAAAAAAATAAAAGAAACTAGAAAATGATGGAGGGACTAGAAAGATAATCCTACATTAACTTGACCTATTGAATCAAAGCCTGCACAGTCAATCATCCATCCCACATTCAGACACATTCAGTTGAATCTAAGTGTAATGAAGAATCAGTGCAATTATCTAAAAGAAAAAAGGAACAAATTCTAGAACACAACCAATCTTGTAAGTGATGTAGTGCATCCGTTTCACACTGCCTAGATGCAAAATGGATGTTTGCTCAAGTGGACCAGAACATATAGTGTTTCCTTCACTTTATTCATTTCAGAAGCACTACAGTAAAATTGATAAATATATCAGATAATTGTCACCAAATAACGGGCAACTCCAAGAGCATTTGGGGCCACCAGCATCAAGCCTACTGAGGGGCACAGAGTCCCACTGACATAGGTGTGAAGTTCCCTGTTGTCTTTCACACTCACAGCAGACTGTGTTGGTGCAAAAAAAAACCATCTTCTTAGGTTCATCTTGGTTCTGCTAATTCCAGTTCATAGCCTAAATTGACCTCCAGACAACCTAGTTCTCCGTGTGGCTGGAAGTTAGACTTTCCTGGGGCTCCATCCATTTTAAGAAGTGGGTAGATTTATTTCCACTTTATAGTCCTGGCATTCTCTCCTGTTTCTTCACAGATGATAAGAAAAAAAGTTTTCTTTGATTTTAATCTGGGAGGGGCAGGTTTGTAGCTGAAGAGTGGATGCACATTTGATGTAGATGCTTTGAGTCTTTCACTATTAGCTGCTACCTCTCTTCTTGTGTCATTGCATACAATGCCTGCTAGGGATTTGATTTTGAACATATAGAGCGATACGTGATAGGTCTGAGTCCTTCCAAGGGGCTCAGCAGTTGGAGTTTCTACGAGAATAGTTGGCTTCTTTTGAGGCTTCAGCTGTGAATCTCCTTCTGTTTGGCACATCTTTCTTTACTACACCAACTGACACTAAATGTTCTTTGTTCAAATATCACAATTTTTACCCTTCAAAATGCTGGAGCAAATTCTGTTTAGAAGTCTTTGATTTGATACCCCATAGATTTAGCTTGATAATTTCCTAATAATTTTTTAAGAAACAATCCCCTGCTATCTACTCTGCTGGCTATTGATTTGTTTTTTAGTTATAGGTATGAATGAAGGTCCACTTTCAGATCATTCCTCTCCAGATGCTGTTGGTTCCATGGGGAGATATACTGACAGAAAAAACATGCTGGGGGGGGTACTTAATGGTAGAACTCTTGCTGAGAGTAAGATTTCTCCACTCACAAACACATACTGATGCTACTGGTCTACCATTGCCCACATTTTTTAAAGCAAAATGTCTCGGACGTTTGAGCCTATGTTAAATACAGTTTAAGTGCAAAAAAAGGTAGCAAGCAGAAACAGTTAACAAGTTTAACAAATGCTCACCAGCTGCCCACTTCTATATGAACAGACAATGAACACTGATGAACTACTCCTGAAATACACACAATACTGTTTATAAGATTTGTCATGGCTTTTCAATGATAGGTCATTTCCCTTGTGTTAGATTAAAAGGACAAAGAATGAATAATACAGCATAAATTAGCTGTGATGAAGGGTCAGTACTTCCCCAAGTACTTCCCTCCAAGTATGAGAAGTTTCCTGGACATCTACTATTTCTTGGGCAATGCTGCAGGCACACAAAAAGCAAGTGCCCCACTGTGCAAATTGCTCAGCTAGTTGTGTTGATGCCTGCTGTCCAGAAAGCTCAGAAGCCAGTGACCATTGGTAGAAAATTTTATAGAAGCATTTATTTGGCATTCTAAAAATGATGCAACAGAATAAATATAGTAGCATGATATTTTTGTGGGTTTATGTGGAAAAGAAGTTATAATGAGAAGTCCCTTTCTGGTTTGGTTCACTCTTATATTCATTTAATGGATTTGTATTATGCACCCTAAAAGTTAGTTTTGAATACTTAAATGCAACCATTGCAACTGGTGGATTTTAAAACATATATATTCTAAATCTAAATCCATACAAAGCCCTGCTTGGTTACTACTGCTTATCACTGCAGACCATATTACGCCTTAAGAATATAATTCAGGTTGCTGTAGGAAACATAGAATCTATTATTGTCCCAAAATAATAGATTTTCTATTTTAAGCATCTTTGCATGAAAAACAAATTAAGCCATTTCATAGTACAAGATAAAAAGTAAAGGATTCTAAAATAGCATCAGAAGACTTGATTGTTCACAATAATATTCTTTTTTTGTAGCAGAGCCAGTTTAAGTTACAAGTTTTCGCCAAACTCCAAGGACAGAGTAGGATGAAGCTTCACGGATGACACCACTGTTACACACAAGGCTTATAAACTCTGCCAAGTCACCATCCCAGGCTGAACTGAACAAAATTCTCACTCACGCCTTAACCATACTATCTTCCACTCAGGTACAGTATTCAACTAGCCTGGGGGAGGGTGAACACCACCCATCTTTTCCACTCTGAAGGACATCTTCAAACAGCACACAACTGAACTGCAGAATTCTTTTCCAGAAGATGTTGCAAAGCTGGATACCTTTAAAAAGGGTTTAGATAAATTTATGGGGACAAGACTACCAATCATCACAGTTATGTATCACCTTTAGTTTCTAAGGCAATAAGCCACTGGATAACAGCTGCTGTGGAACATAATCAGTAGGATGCTATTATGGTAATATACTACCTGTGGGCTTCTCGTAGTCACCCAGCTGGTTCCTGTAGGGAACAAAGAAAAGAAGCCTTTTGCCTGATCAAGTACAGCTCTTCTATTCTGATTATTCATAATTAATTCAAAGGAAAAAGATTAATTGCCAAATCAACTAATGAGCTGATCATGGGTAACTAGGTGAACTTTAGATTCCAATGTATCCCTCCAGGACATCACTGCTACAACTTCCCATGCCCAACTCAGAATCCACATGGAGGTCTCTGGAAATGCAGGGAGGTTCAGGATATGTGCTACAGTCATGGAGGCTGCTAGGACTCCAGGTGCGCACACTGAAATGATGAAGTGTGCAACAATGCTTAAAAGCATCTGGGAAAGCTAACGTGTCTTTCAACCCCACTCTGGATGTCACTTCAGCCCCCAAAACCAAGGCAAAATCTGGCTTAGGTCAAGTTCATCGGATGAATTGCTAGCAGAGTTGTTAACTCCTAAGAAAGTTCTGTCAGGTTAAAAGAGAGGATGTTTAGACCTAAATGATAAATTGAAGATCAATAAGTCACCGGGCCCAGATGGCATCCACCCAAGGGTTATTAAGGAACTGAGGAATGAAGTTGCTGATCTCTTAACTAAAATATACAACTTTTCCCTAAAAACAGCCACAGTGCCAGAGGACTGGAGGATAGCACATGTCACACCAATCTTTTAAAAGGGAAGGAGGGGAGACCCGGGAAACTACAAGCTGGTTAGCCTAATGTCTGTTCCAGGGAAGATGGTGAAAAGTCTCATCCAAGATAAAATCTTAAAACACATAGAAGAACAAGCCTTGCTGAGGGAAAATCAGCATGGCTTCTGTAAGGGTAAGTCTTGCCTCACAAACCTTTTAGAATTCCTTGAAAAGGTCAACAGGCATGTGGATGCGGGTGAGCCAGTGGATATTGTCTATCTGGATTTCAGAAGGCATTTGATGTGGTCCCTCACCAAAGGCTGCTGAGAAAACTCCACAGTCAGGGGATAAGAAGGAAGGTCCTCTTATGGATTGAGAATTGGTTGAGAACCAGGAAACAGAGAGTAGGTGTCAATGGGCAATTTTCACAATGGAGAGAGGTGAAAAGCGGTGTGCCCCAGGGATCTGTCCTGGGACAGATGCTTTTCAACCTGTTCATAAATGACATGGAGACAGGGATAAGCAGTGAGGTGGCAAAGTTTGCAGATGACACGAAACTTTTCTGGGTGGTGAAGACAAGAAGGGAGTGTGAAGAGCTCCAGAAGGATCTCTCCAAACTGGGAGAATGGGCAGCAAAATGGAAAATGTGTTTCAATATAAAAAAATGTAAAGTAATGCACATTGAGGCAAAAAAATCAAAACTTTATTTATCAGCTAATGGGTTATGAGCTGTCCGTGACAGATCAGGAAAGAGATCTTGGTGAGCTGGTGGACAGCTCAATGGAAGTGTCAACCCAGTGTGCGGCAGCAGTGAAGAAGGCCAATTCCATGCTAGGTATCATTTAAAAGGGGATTGAAAATAAAACAGCCAACATTATAATGCCATTGTACAAAACGATGGTAAGGCCGCACCTGGAGTATTTCGTACAGTTCTGGTCGCTACACCTTAAAAAAGACATAGTGGAACTGGAAAAAGTGCAGAAGAGAGCGACTAAAATGATGACTGAGCCGGGGCACCTCCCTTATGAGGAAAGGCTACAGCATTTGGGGCTCTTTAGTCTAGAGAAAAGGCGCCTGAGGGGGGACATGATTGAGACATATAAAATTATGCAAGGGATGGATAAAGTGGATAGAGGGAAGCTCTTTTTCCTCTCATGCAATACTAGAACCAGGAGACCTCCACTCCAATTGAGTATTGAGAGAGTGAGAAGAGACAAAAGAAAATATTTCTTGACCCAGCATGTTATTAGCCTGTGGAACTCCTTGCCACAGGATGTGGTGATGGCATCTGGCCTAGATGCCTTTAAAAGGGGATTGGACAGATTTCTGGAGGAAAAGTCCATTGCAGGTTACAAGCCATGATGGGGATGTATTATTTCCAGGCTTAAAAGGAAGGTTCCTCCAAATGCCAGATGCAGGGGAGGGGCATCAGGAGACAGGTATCTAGTTGTCTCGTGTGCTCCCAGAGGCATCTGGTGGAGCCACTGTGAGAAATAGGAAGCTGGACTAGATGGGCCCTTGGCCTGATCCATCAGGGCTCTTCTTATGTTCTGTCTGTGATGGATGATTTCTTCACACATGCACATCATCACTTCATGCTGCTAGCATCAAATGATAAATAAGCATGTCTAAATGCAGCCTGGATTGTACATTGTGGATGAGCACTGGGAAACAAGCTTGCATCTCTGTATTGCACACATGGAAAGCAGAACTAAATAAATGAGCTGCTAATCTCATTTACTGCTTAATCAAACTTGATTTTAAGAAAGTGCGCTATGAGCAACCCAGTGAAATCAATAGTGCTTAGTACTGAGTAGACAGGTTTAGAACTGCATAGCTAGAATCATAGGCTTTACACTGTCAGTAGGTTATAAAGATGTAAAGAACACTCACAGATTCCCTCAACCTTTACAACAGTTGTCTCAACACATGGAGACAGCTAGTTGAAAAAAAAAGGTCAACTGCTAAGATATTTTTCACTCCTGCACAAAATGGTTTTCCAGGGGAAAAAATGTTTCAAAATACAAAAATGCACACAAACTCTCATAATCTCATCCAGCAGGGGGATTTTTTTGTTGTTCTCATCTGTGACAGCCAAATATATAAAGATTTATATCCCTACTGTGTTATAGTGAACGAATCCAGAATCTTGCACACAAGCAGGTTTCACTGGCATAAACTTTTGAGGGTCCTGCTCACTTCTTAATATGTGCCTGAGAAAGTGAGCTGGAGTTTTAAAAAATCTCATATCAATATAGCATTAAGGTTGAACAAAATTCACTGCTGATTTTGCTGTAGGACAATAAGGGGGCAACTATATTGCCTATTTATCCTGCAATTTATGTCAGATTGGACAAAAATGAATTCAATTAAAAATTGATTACATGACATAAAGCTCAATGTGGAGAAGCTTATAGTGGATCCCACAAAATTAAAAAAAAATCAACTAAGTAATGGACCACCCATGCTTGGCCTACACAGCACTTGAGCATCCATTCTAAAAAAGTACTAAATTGTTCAAAAGCTGAACAGGACACTGAACACCCCCTAGGTAATTATCTCTCCATATAAAAACCTCCCCTGAACACAAAACCCAAAGATCAAAATCCCCAGGATGGACAGGGAGAAGCCAGAAAACAGACTTAAAAGTTGCACTTCACCATCTCTGAGCCAATTCCACAACTCCAAACCATGTGCATTGCCACATAGAATGATTTACATCGTATGGTGCACAGTTCCTGTGGGATTTTGTTAACCGAATCTCCTGCTGGGAAGGACAGATGGTGAATCAAATGAAATTCACCTGGCATCTTCTTCAGCACAACCCCTAGCAGAGAAGCCCAAAGGTGTGCCGCTGGGGGGCCAGGAAAAGGCCTAGCACCCTTCCTTCTGTCACTTCTTTTATGGATTTTTGCCTATTTATTCCCACCCTTTAACTGACTTTAAATTGTCAGACCAAGTGGCTACCCTATCCCCCATGGCTGGGATATGGAAACCATTTTTAAACCCCTCACTCAAGAATTTAGCAGCTGCCTTATCGGGATAATCTTTCAGCCACTGCACCAGTACTGACACTAATTGGACTGGGTCTCTTTTTGAACATTGGAGGTGCTGGCAGGTGGCTTGCACCCGCCTCCCAACTCCCTGCCACCCACTCCCCCTGGCTGTCCTTTGGGACATGCTGCTGATGCATGGAGCCCACTACAAATGGAACATTGGTGCCTGAATTTGCATAGTTTTTGACTACAGGACCCCCGGGCATTGAATTCCCAGCAGACCAAGCAGGGTTGAACCACCTGGCCCATTACCATGCAGGTGATTACCGTGCGAGTGTTTGCTTGTGCCCTCTGGACCAAATGGCCAATATCAAACCTGTCTTCTAAAATAGGGCAGGACAGTGTCATTAGCCATAGCCATAATGCATTGTGGGGCATGTCTCAGTGCATGCTAGGGTGCAGCACCACATGCATACAGAACTCTTCATCATAAAGGAGCCATGCATGGCCCAGGAAATCTACACACACCCTATAGATTAGGTCCATGTATTGAATCAAAGAAAGAGCTCTTTCTGGGTGGGCACAAACCACAGTTCCTGCATAGATTTTAAAAAAACCTGGCAACCAATTTGCCCAACATCAGTCTGGCCTGCACCGCTGCACGTTCTCTCTGTCCCTTTCTTCCTCTTTGTCATTCTTCTTTTCCTCTATTTCTCTATTCAACAGTTCAAACATGTCCACATATTCGCCTTTACCATTTTTTTCCCACTGTAGCAGGCAAAAGGTGATCTCCCAGTGGTACGGACTGATCACCTTCTGGCAGGGTGCCCCAGCAACTGAATTATACTCAGTGTCAGGGACAGCTGGGTGGGCTACTGCCCTGACTCCCCTGCCTACACTGGCCTGATTGAGAACCACTAGACTTGGGTTGCACTCTCCATAACTTGTTACTGTATGTGCCCCAAACTGTGTCACTTGCAGAGGCGAGGCCGGAAGGACCGGCACTGTCTAGCTCCCGGTGCCCCACAGCCAAGCACTTGCAGGCTGTGTAGTGCCTGGTGTAGTCCCTCCTGCTGTCACCGATGGTACATTGGTAGGACATGCCTCCCTCTGTGCAGGCTGGCTGGCACTGGTTCCTTCACTCACACTTCGCTGAGCTATCAGTGACTCCCCCATAGTAGCTGTCTGTGCCACTTCTCTGTCCACCTGCATCTGGGTGCTAGCAGATGTCATCTGTGGATCGCCTACATACTGTACAGCCATTGGGGATTCTCTTTGCTGCATCAATGGAGTGGTTGTCACTGTAGACACCCCCGAAGGGCTGGGCTGCTCCCTTCTAGAACAGCAATGCAAGATAACATAATGTCACCTATCCTTTTGAGCTCTGCTAATTTATGGGCCTTGGACTCCCTACGAGACCTCTGTACTGCTGAAGAGCCCTCTGCCCCCCTCACTTGCCCTTTCTCTTTCTAGGATGCTAAGCTTTTCCTACATGGACCTATAGTCTGGCCATTCTTACTCAGCAGATGAGAAAATCACTGGAGAGGAATGTGGGGGGGGGGCAATGTTTAACAGGCTGTTTCCCCTTCTTTCCTCCTTGACCATTCTTAGGGCCCATGTTGCCTGCTAATATCTTTGTGCTGGGCAAGCTCCCAACTGCCTGCTAGCTCGATCACCTAAGCTTCCTGTTGCTGTTAATAGCAATGCCAATATTCCTTTGTTTCTTTATTTCTTTATTTATTTTTAGTTTACTTATATTTTTAATTTACTTATATAGCCCCCAAAAACACCCGTAGCAGAGGGGGTAGGACTCCTCTTTTTGCCACCCCATGGTCCCTTTTCTTGCAGCCCCTTCCCCCAAAGGGGGTCCTGAGGCTCTATGCTTCCTGACCTGGGACAGCTGCCCCAGACCTACTCCCTCTCCTCTGGTTCACTCCCTGCTGGCTCCCCTTCTACCTGCATTATTGTTGTTGTTGTTGATGATGATGATGATGATGAAGAAGAAGAAACTGAGCCTGCAAAGGCTCTCCTCCAACCCCAAACACAGCCCCAGCTCCTGCTGCTCCCAAGTGCCACACGGTCCACAGAGTCAAAGCCGAAACCACCTGGACCCGCAGCACCGTCTTCCCTCTCCGATGCAGCCGGCAACAGGAAGGGTGAAGCAGGGCTGGGCAGCCTTCTTAAAGGATTGTTCCTGCCCAGCCTGCTTGCCTGATATGATGCAGTAGGCCTGCATCCTTCTCTTCTGGCCAGGTGGCCAAAAGAGTCCCACCCAGGCAGCTTTGGGCCTCATGGAGAGGCCCTTCTTATGAGCCACCCTGGGAGTTTTGACAATCTAAAAAGCATTATACAAATGCCACAAAATAAGGAAAGAAATGAATCGATATATATTTTTTAAATGGTTAAAAATCCCAATTACAGTGTTTAAAATCTGTTTAGTGGTGGTACTCAGACTCAGTTATGTTACCAAAGATGAGAAAGTTTCTTGCCTCCAGCATCGTATTTGATCAGATGTCATACGTGCCCAACCCAATAAAAGAAGCCAATTATGTCTGTTCTCTTTGCTCCTCTAGAGAGTTTAATGGAAAAATTGTTTGTTGAAGAGCCTGTTAGTGTTCCTTTGCATCATATGCATAGGCAAAGTTTTCAAGTAGGGGTGACATGCAACTATTATTTAACACAGGCCAGCATAACATGTAGCTCGACACAATAAATGAAATCAGGTACAGTACTTGGTGCCTGACCAGGTGCTCAACAAACCACCTCTTGTGGAAGAGTGAAAGGCCATGGATATTAAACACCAATAAATAGTGAATGGGCTTAGTTGGGTTTGGTGAGTAAATTATAGGTGCCAGACATGCAGGAAACAGAATTATGCTGCACTGGGAATTCAGGGTGCAGAGGAGGATAGCAGCTGCCAACCAGTTGATCTTATAAGTTCTGCTGCCATCACAGGTACCACCACCACCACAAGTAGTAGTGCCACAGAAGTTTTTTAGAGAAAAAAAACAAGAAAAATTAATGCTTCCCCATCTCTCTCTCTCTCTCTCTCTCTCTCTCTCTCTCTCTCTCTCTCTCTCACACACACACACACACACACACACACACACACACACAATTTTTTTTAAAAAAATTAATGTTACCTCTGGCATTTTTCTGCCTCAGGAGAGACATTTGCTGAGTGTCTGCACAAGTCCAACATTCAGCCCAATGCTATCTGATTTTCTTTTTAAAAAAATCTGTGAGTAAAGTTAGAGTCCTACCCCCAAACTGGCTATGGTGGAACAGAATAAAAAAGAAGTGGTGAAGCCTGTCCATGGGCTTCTGTGGTGCACACACCACAGTGCCTAGTCCCTGGCACAAGTATGTTCAAGAGCTACTGATGGTTCTTCTACTGATGGTGTCATATAGGAAGCCTCCAAAATGGGGTATTTCATAGGCAAAGAAAGAAGCACATTTTGGATTTGTTGGATCGAAATTTCCTCTGTTCTGATGAGTCCAATATGGGCCTGTTACCCATGCCAGCCCTGGAGCTGGCATAGCTAATTTTCTCCACCTCCCACCCTGATTGGTGCCAGTGAGAGAGAGAGCTGTAAATATCAGCACTGAACAGTCCTGTGAACCCATGCAAGGGGGAGGAGAAGAGAGGAGGCAAGTAGATCCATCTTATCATCCTTCACTGTCCCACTAAGGAATGCTCTGCCACTTGCTTTCAAGTTCCTTAGGATGAAAGACAGGTTTAACATATTTTAATTAATGAAGAAGTTAACCTTTTAGTCTGTTTCACCTCACTTTGCAAGCCAAAACTCTAGGACATATAATACTTACATTTTGCTATAGAAATCAGAGCTCATTAAAGTATGCTCAACCAGTTACTCACCATGTATCAGCTTAAATCACATGCAAAGCCAGAACTTCATTGGCAGCTGGACCAGAATAGAAACCAAAAAGAAGCATTTAAGGACACCACTCAATGGCTTCATTTTTTTAAAAAAAAAAGAGAAGAAAATACCAGGACTTAAAAAAAAAAAGCAGTTGCCTAAAACCTGCACTAAACTAGTCTCTCTCTCTCTCTCTCTCTCTCTTTTCCCCCCTCATTCTCTCTCTCTCGTTCTCTCTCTCTTTCTCTGGCAAAGCCATATGTGCCCTTAGTAAACATGTCAAATATATTTTCCATATAGGTGTTTGTTGTCCAAGCTAAGAATAGTTAAACTGTATATAGCAAGTCAGTAGGCTAAAAATAAAGATTTTCTTAAACTATGTGAGATATTAAGCTAATTTGATTACCAAAGAGGCAGTATAGAAATAAATACGTAATAAATAATTGTAATAAATTGTGGATACAAGAGAAAAATCCACTCTTATAAAGCGGACTGCTTCCCCTAATCTTCATGTGCTAATCTTCACACACAAAGACAAACACAGAGACATTCATATGCATACACTCAGAGATAATTTATCAGCTGACATTGTCATAGGGATTGGGTCACCACATGAAAAAGAAGACAGGATTCCTGTATGTATGGGGGAAGAGGGAATTTCAGCAAAGTGTGTTTCCTGAAATTTCCTTTTCCATGCAATTATTAAAGATACAGGAGCTCTGTACTTTTTTCTTTTTTCATGTTACCTTCTTAAAGGGAAAGAAAAAACCCAGCAATGATTGACTTTTAAGGAATTCCTATGACATGAAGGCATATATTTTACATCATTTAAAATAGTCTGTATTTCTTCACTTCCAAAATACCATTTTTCTTTCTGTATTATACATTATCAACATGATTTCACTCCCACCACTACCCCTTTAGGCAGATACTAATATATTGTGTGCACTCAGAATGATTAATTATTTTCAGCTTTTAGAATCATTTTAGCATCTGCTTCTTCACTTAGGTCTGTCTTGGCATTCATTTTTATCCCTTCACAATGGTTTCCTCAGCATGCTGTGTATGCTGTTTATTTGCATTTTGCAACTTTCTGTTTCATGTTTGTTCAGTTGTTTTAAAATTATTTTTAACAACAAAAGCACATACAGATTGTGATTCTCTTGTTGAGAATTTTGGTTAAACATGTATTCTCAGGACATTAGCAGAGTAAGGAGATATTGGCTTGCATAGACACTATGACACTGAGAGAGTAAAATATCAACTTAGTCTATTTACATATATACAGAGAGAATAGACATTCATCTGGCAGCATAACATGACATGATACAACACATAGCATAGGAAAAAAGTGATCTGACTTACAGCAGATAAAATGTCCCCTTTACACATGACTTATGTACAGTTCTGGGACCAATCAGAAAATACATTACTTCATTTTCAGTTATACAAAGTTTCATCATGTACCACAGCTGTACAATATTAAGTCTCAAACCTTGGTAACTACACCTGAATACAATCAGTACAATGACTCAGATAAAATCAGCCATTTTACTTTTAACTATACAACATTTATATTTAATACATATTCATATCAAAATCTCAACACCCCTCCTTAAATTTAATTGTTGTATAGACCATGTTTATTGCATAGATAAACATGCTTCTGTATTGTCAATGGCAATATGTGAAAATGTCTGCAATATTATTTTCACTTGGACAATACTGTAAAAGCTTCTGATCCACTGCACTCTTTACACACCATTCCAGTGTTTTAACAAGGGTTTTGCAGCACTCAAACTTACAATGTTTCACTTTGGCTGCAATGTAAAACCTTGTGTTGCCAAATGTGCCTTATGTTGCTGGGTATTCTCTGTCTGTGCCTTCAACTTGCAAACCCATCTGCAACCAACTATTTGTTCATTTTCAGGCAACTTTACTGGTGAAAACACTTTGTGCTCCTGCAAAGACTTATATTCACTTAACATTGTTTCTTTCCACTTCTCTTGTTGTGCATGAGGCAATTTTAACATCTGCTCATAACTTTCAGGTTCAGACATTACCATATTTACATATGTTGCTGTAAACCTCTCAGGTGGAACACCAAAATTAGACCTCTGTGAGCGTCTTGGAACAATTTCCTCAGCCTCACTACATGTCTCATGTTCCCCTCCTACAGCTTTATTTCCTTCTTCATATGTCTCACAATCCCCTTCTATAGCCTCATTTTGTTCTTCCTCATTATTAAACCTTTCTTGTCTGTCACTAGACAATGGCAAAAGTATTTCACTGTTTGCATGTATTTGTGACCAATTCTCACTTTCACAAAAAATAGCTGACCTGCTAATTATTACATTTCCATACTGATCACAAAACCTATAACTTTTGCTTCCTGTTTGATAGCCTAAGAAAATCAACTTCCTTGCTTTTGGGCTACCTTTTTTCCTGAATGCTTTGGGTATATGAACCCAAGCATGACAACCAAAAATTTTCATATGTTTCAAAGAAGGTTGTCTTCCATTTAATAGAAAATAGGGTGTATTTTCTACTGCAGAGTTCCACACTCTGTTTACAACATGGTTAGCACATTTCATTGCTTCACCCCAATAATGTCTGGGTAACTTTGCATCAGCAAGTAAAGAGTCTAGTACAGTTTGCAAAACTCCATTCCTTCTTTCTGCAATTCCTTTTTCAGCAGGAGTGGCTACATTTGTACACCTGTGACAAATGCCTTTTTTCTTAAGCTAATCTAAAAAATGATGTGCTAAAAACTCTCCCCCTCGATCTGTCTGAACAGAAATTATGGGAGTACTAAATCTTTGTTCCACCATGACAACGAACTCCTTAAACCTCTGGAAGGTTTCACTTTTATGTTTCATTATATAGACATAGCTGTAACATGAGTAATCATCTGTTATGCTCAAACAGAACCTATTTCCACCTTTTGTGAGCTGCAGTGGTCCCACAACATCAAGATGAACCAGCTGAAAAATTTTCTCACTGATTCTTTTACTTTTGTTACTCACAGGAAATGCCTTTGACTTGGTTAATTTACATATGTTACAGTCTAAATATTTCTCACAGTTTTTTATATTTAGATCAGACACACATTCTTTAGTTTTGTTTAAAACTCCAAAACTTACATGACCTAACTTTCTATGTAGGCTATGTATACACTTTTCATTGGCCCTGAGTTGTTAACCACATTTATAGCTTTATTCACTTGGCTCTGACTAATCACATATAGATGATCCTTTAGATAACCATTTGCCACCTGTGCACCATTTTTCTTTACTTTGCATCTGCCTTTCTCAAAAATTACAGTGTAGCCGTCTTTATCTAGACTTGGTACACTTAATAAATTATGCTGTAAGCTTGGCACACACAAGACTTTTTTAAAGTTTGGTTTAAACAGTTTACATACACAGAACCTGTTCTTGTTACAGATGCTGACTTTCCATCTGCTAGTTTCACTACCTTTTGAGTTGAAGGGGTTAAGTTTGTGAATAACTCTTTTCTCTGGCACATGTTGCTGAGAAGCTCTGCTATCTAAAAGCCATAAATTACTTTGCTTGTTTTCACTAGCTTTAATGATAGCCAAATGACCTTCACACTTCCGCGTTTGCTTTCTTCTCCTCTCCACTCCATCACATCTGGGACAGTTTTTAGAGATATGTCCAGCACGGCTGCAATTATAACATTCTATAGCCAAAATGTTTCTTGGCTTGTTGTGAAGTTATCCACGGACCCTCTCGGTTTACGATGATAAATGACCTTTTCCGCTGCCTTATCACGTCACCTCTGGTCCTCCTCCACAAACCTCCCGGACAAATATTGCACTGTCAGGTCTTTCTCTGGCATGTTTTCCAAGCTTATCACCAGATTCTCCCAGCTGTCATCAAGAGTGCTCAGAATCACAAAACACTGGTGCGACTGGTCAAACTCCATCCCTCGCTCCTGCAGCTGGAGAAATAAATCTAACATTTCTTTAATATGGTTAGCCACATCTTCTCCAGGTAATAAACGCTTGCAATATAGCTTACGTGCCACAGTCATTTTCGACCTGGCTGTATCTTGAACATAGACATTCCTGAGTGCATGCCAACACTCCTGGCTTGTTTTCAGATTCCTCAGATATGTCAACTGTGAATCTTCCAAGCACAATATTATTGTGGCTCTTGCTTTATCATCATGTGCATGTTCCTCCACATCATCATCATCAGGAGGATTTTCAACATACTGCCACAGAGACTCTCTCCTCAAGAACATCTCCATCTTAAGAGATCAGGACATGTAGTTAGTGTCATTTAAACGTAAACATGGTAAAACACTCACCTGCTGCATCCTGGAACTTGCTGTTACAGTCTGCCCCGTGTCCTCTGAAGTACTTCCAGTCTTGGTTACTTCAGCACCATCAGACTCCAGCTCCGTTCCAAATTCAGCCTTGGCTTTTATGTGTTTTCCTCCCAGACATTCAGCATTTATCTGCTTGGAAAACAATCTCCTTTGGGCTCATAACCCTGTTGAGAATTTTGGTTAAACATGTATTCTCAGGACATTAGCAGAGTAAGGAGATATTGGTTTGCATAGACACTATGACACTGAGAGAATAAAATATTAACTTAGTCTATTTACATATATACAGAGAGAATAGACATTCATCTGGCAGCATGACATGATACAGCACATAGCATAGGAAAAAAGTGATCTGACTTACAGCAGATAAAATGTCCCCTTTACACATGACTTATGTGTTCTGGGACCAATCAGAAAATACATTATTTCATTGTCAGTTACACAAAGTTTCATAATGTACCACAGCTGTACAACATTAAGTCTCAAACCTTGGTAACTACACCTGAATACAATCAGTACAATGACTCAGATAAAGTCAGCCATTTTGCTTTTAACTATACAACATTTATATTTAATATATATTCATATCAGAATCTCAACATCTCTCTCTCTCTCACACACACACACACACACAGAGAGAGAGAGAGAGAGAGGGACTATTTGGAGATATAACTCATTTTCCTCCCTTTATAATGGCTGTATAACTCAGTGGTTTAGGTATCTAGCTGCAGAACCGGAGGCTGTGAGTTCAATCCACCACTCTGCCAACTGGAAGAAGAGCAAGGTGTGGCCTTGGGCAAGCTGCACAGTCCCAGGGCCCCCTCTGAAGAAGGGAATGGTAAATCACTTCTGACTATTCTCTACCTGAAACATCCTGGAAGGGGTCACCAAAAGTTGGAATTGAATTGATGGCACATTATTATTATTATTATTATTATTATTATTATTATTATTATTATTATTATTATTATTATTATTATTATTATTATTAGTAGTAGTAGTAGTAGTAGTAGTAGTAGTAGTAGTAGTAGTAGTAGTAGTAGTAGTAGTAGTAGTAGTAGTAAAAAGCACCAGGCACAGTCAATCAAAATTATAAAAACATTGACTGGTACTATATAACAGATACAAGTTTTAACCAAAAACCTAAGTATCTGTTAAATATCGGTGCAGTATGTATGCTGTTCCTAATATTGCCATTTTTTGTAGTTCTGTAGTTTTGTAGTTGTGGTGTGATTTCTGAGATCTGCAACTGCTTACAGTACTGTGTGAAATTTCTTGATATTGTTTCCAAAGCCCTGATGACTACAGGGAGTACTGAAGTGTGTTTCATCCACAAGCGAGATGTTTCAATTGCCAGGTCTCTGTACTTTGTTAGTTTTTCCAATTCTTTATTTTCAACTCAGGCATCCCCTAGAACTGCAATGTCAATGATCCGGACATTTCTTCATTCTATTACTACTATGTCTGGTGTGTTATGTTCAAAGTGTCTGTCCGTTTGGATCTGGAAATCCCACAAGACCTTGACTTTCTCATTTTCTGACACCTTCTCTACCTGATGTTCCCACATGTTTTCGGAGGCCAGCAAGTTATATTTTTTGCATAATGACCAAGTGCACTAACTTTGCCACTCTATCATGTCTAACTTTGTAATCTGTTTGTGCAATCTTTGGACATTCGCAGATGAGGTGTAACACAGTTTCATTTTTTCTTGGCAGAGTTAACATTTGCTATTAGCACTAACTCCTTGGATCTTAGCTTTCATCACGTTGGTTTGGAGTGCTTGTTCTTGTGCAGCAAAAATCAAGTCTTCAGTTTCTTTCTTAAGGGTCCCCAGTTTTAGCCATGCCCATGTTTAATTATAATCATGCTTTCCATCAATATTTCTCAGGTGTTGTCCATGTAGTCGTTTATTTTTCCAGCTGTTTAATTTATTTTCAAATTGTTGTTTCTTATATTGAGCCTTTCTTTCAGTTGTTTACAAAATATTCTCCATTTTCACTGCTTTCAGTAATATTTCTCTGCTTCTGCTGATATAATCATTCAGGCTTCTTTTTTCTTCCTCTATTACCTGCTGTATTTGCAGTAATCCACGGCCTCCGATTTTTCGTGGTAAATATAATCTGTCCACATCGCTTTTTGGATGTAGTGTGTGATGCATGTTCATTAGTTGCTGTGTTTTTTGATCCAATTCTTCTAGTTTGTTTTGAGTCCAATCTATTATTCCAGCTGGGTATCTAATTACTGGAACGGCCCATGTGTTTATGGCTTTGATTGTATTTCCCCCATTTAATTTTGATTTTAAGAGTTCCCGCAGTCTTTTGATATATTCTCTTTCTGTCAGTTCTTTAACTTTTGTGTGCACAATGTTGTCTGCTTCTAGTATTCCAAGGTATTTATAATTTTCATCACTTGAGAGTGATTTTATAATATTGCCATTTTTACCTCTATTCCATCTAGTTTTTGGATCTTGCCACGGTTTATAGACAGAGCTGCACATTTGTCAATTCCAAATTTCATTTGGATATCTTCACTAAATACTTGCACTGTGTTTCGCAGTGATTCTATCTCTGTGGGACTTTTTGCATATAGTTTTCAGTCATCCATGTATAAGAGATTATTGATTTTTCCAGCTTGTTGTGAATATGGTAGCCCAATCCAGTTTTATTTCAAATTATTGACATGGGGATTAGTGAGATGTTAAACAGCAGTTGTGACAAAGAATACCCCTGAAATATTTCTCTTTTGATGTTAACTCCCCCAATTTCTTCACCATGGGCCATTAAGGTGGTTTTCTATTCTTCCATGTTTTCCTTAAGGAACTTCTTAATGTTTTTACTAATCCCAAACATTTTTAGGCCGGTGTTAATCCAGCTGCGTGGTAATGAGTCAAATGCCTTTTTATAGTTTATCCAGGCCATGTTAAACTTTGCTTTTCATCTTTTTTGCATTTTTCAGAATCATTTTATCAATAAGCAGCTGATCTTTTGTGCCTCTTGACTTTTTAAAGTTCCCTTTCTGTTCTGTTGGATATAGGGAGTTTTCAGTTAAGTATTTACATATAGATCTTGCAAGTACTCCTGTGAGGGGCTTGAACATTGTTGGAAGGCATGTAATTGGTTGATAATTACTGGGTTCATTGCCCTTTTGATTATATGTTGTTATCAGAAATGTGCAGCCTGTTGTCATCTAGTCTTCAGTTGTAGAATTTTGAAGTAAGTGGTTAAATTGCACTGCTATACATTGTTGTTGTTGTTGTTGTTGTTGTTCCCTTAATGACGCCCTATTCCCCTTACACAATTGCATAAAATCTTGCAAAGGTGCACATCCCTTCCCCTTTATTAATACAAAATCAGTAAATTGCCCCATATATCTATAAAATATTCTTACTTATCAACCCCTTCTTTATTTTAATATTGCATGTTAATTTAACATTAATAGCTATATCTCAAACCTCTTTATGCTATTCATTTTATTGAAAGTAAAACTTCCTTTTCCAATTCATGGCTACCATTTTTCTTGCCACTGTTAACAAATTTGAAGTTAATTCTTTAGTTGTCCAATTACATTACTTTTATCAAATATTGATAAAAATGCTATTTTAGGACATACCTCTAAATTTAGCCTAGTTATGTCATTTATTTCCTTAAAAATCCGTTAATAAAATTTAATATGTTCTCGTATTCCCATCACATATGAAAATAAGTGCCTATTTTCTGACATCCTCTTCAACACAACCTGGATTAATTAGTGTCTATTTGATTTAATTTCTCTGGAGTTACATATAATTTTCAAACTAATTAATGAAAAATACCCTTTATACTTACAGACATAGATTTCATTATTCTTATATCCCATATATTTTTCCAAACGCTGGTTTGGAAATATATACGGGAATACTTCCCCCAAATTGTACTCCCATAATGTTTTGAGCAAATCCGGTTGATCCACTGCTTCCAATAATATTTTATACATTTTATTTATTATTCCTTTCATTACTTGATTTTCATCTGTGCTTTCCTTTGGTAATACCATTTCTTCAAATTTCATAAGTTCCCTACATTTACCATTTCTTTTTGCCCAATCTTTCATCCATTGTTCCAACTGGATAAGATTAAATTAAGATGTTCTCTCTGTTCCTAATAACTTATTTCATTCTTAATAGATTCTTAATATTTTGTTCCAAATTTCCTGGGTATTGCTCCAACTCTACCATCCGATATAATGAAGAAACTGATCAGATGCTTTTTATATATACTTGTTCCAAATTAAGAGTACATTTTTTAAAAAAAGGATTTTCAATATTCTTTTTTACAATATTATTATGTTGTATAAAAAGAATATTCTCAGGGTTTCAATGAAATTCTTGTGATTCTGTATTCAACTGTGAAGAAATGTAATCTCAGATATTATTTGGATTAATTAAACATACTGTCATTCCTATGAAAAATGTCCAGAGTGAGCCATGGTAAAGCTAATCCTTCAGGAGGTGCTATTTCCCTGCATCCTGCATCCTGATTTTGAAAGGACTTTTGAAATCACTGAAATTTCTGATTGGTTAACCTATATACCTCTGGAGAATATCTGAGAGACCATACTTTTTGGTTACATCAGTACTCGGCTCCCTGCTGGGTTGAAAAAGAGATTACAAGCCATTGATGTAATGGGCACTCCACTTAGGAATTAAGAGTTGTTCCCTATTCTCTGTGTCTTTTCCTGGGAGCTTGAAGGATGAGCTAAGGATGGAAGTTGACAACTTACTTAGGCAGGCTGGAAGCTTGTTTCTTTAATTTAGGGTAACGTATAATCTTGGGGTCTTTCTTCCTATTTTGTTACCTGTATACACATTTTTGTAACTCTGGGACTATTCTTTTTGGTTGGCAACAGCCTGTTATTTTTCTTTATCTGTTTACTTTTATTAAACTTTATAAAACTTGCAAGTCTGGTTTGCAAGCTGACTGAGAGCTGGGAGGCTCTATTTCCACTCCTAACCTCTTGGTCACTGCTGGAGGGTACATAATTTGGTGATCCCTAGTACCCTGAAACACAAAAATTGGGATAGCAGCAGTAACTGGAACACAGAAAAGTACATGGGACTTCCAAATGATTCGGTCCTGAGGCAGAAAACCCTCACCCTGAATCAGGTTTCAGAAAGGAGAATAATCACATCCACCATATTAATTTATTAGACTCATATATGATGTCAAACATATGTCTTAAATGGTGGCGCTGTGGGTTAAACCGCAGAAGCTTCTGTGCTGCAAGGTCAGAAGACCTGCAGTCGTAAGATCGAATCCACGCGACGGAGTGAGCTCCCGTTGCTTGTCCCAGCTCCTGCCAACCTAGCAGTTCGAAAGCATGCAAAATGCGAGTAGATAAATAGGTACCACCTCGGTGGGAAGGTAACGGCGTTCCGTGTCTAGTCGCACTGGCCACGTCACCACGGAAACTGTCTACGGACAAACGCTGGCTCTACGGCTTGGAAATGGGGATGAGCACCGCGCCCTAGAGTCGGACACGACTGGAATAAATGTCAAGGGGAACCTTTACCTATATAGTATAACTTTAAATTAGGAAGTCCCAATCCTTCTACTTTTTGTAATTTATGCCATCTCTTCTTATTAATTCATGCCTTTTTATCTCCATTACAACATTTATTAATTATATTTTGCCAATATTTTAACTTTTTTTCAGTGATCTTTCTCAGTAACATCACAAATTAAAAAATTATCTTAGGTAGAATCTCCATACCATGAAAGTCTAATTTTCCTAAAATTGTCTAAATTATTTATTTCTAGCTTAATTTTTTTAAAATATATTTTTCTTTCAATTTTTCTAAAATCATTGAAATATTTATACCTAAATATTTAATATACTCTCAAATATTAGTATCAATTTTTCTAATTATCTCATTTTCATCATTATTATATCTTATCTGTAATCCCATTATCTCCCTAAATTCTTTTAAATGTGATTTTATCCTGTCCGTAGCCATCTTAACTATCTGAAATATGTTTGCCACAAAATAATTAATCTCATCTAATAACATTTGCCAACAGTTTTATATACAATGTTGGGGAAAGAAAACATTCTTATCTAATAATAAAGAGAACCTTTTTTTTGGTTACAGGAAAGAGGAGGAATCTGTTTGAAACACTCATGAGATTCACAGCGAGGGAAGTGAAATTGAAAAAGAGAATAGATTATTAGAAGAATTAAAGAAATTAATGGAGAAAAATTCCAAGGATTTAAAGAGGAGATTAGAATAGAATTGGAGTTATCAATTAAAATACAAATGGAGCAAAACCCACAGAAGACAGTGACTGGCATTAAAACAGAATTATAAAGATCATATCTGACATTAAAGATCAATTGAAAATATTGGGTGTGAAACTGAAGTTGATAAAATGGTTAAAATTAATGCTGGAAAAACATTGACATGTTGTCAAGTTTACTGAAATTAATAGAAAGTTGATTGATTTGTAGACTATTTTATTATTATTATTATTATTATTATTTGTTACAGTCGGGTGACCAGCTCATAAAACATATTTATGGCTAAAATATACAAAATGCAGTTTAAAAATGTACAATCAGTTCGTAAAACATATTATGTGGTTAAAATACACAAAATGCAATTTAAAAAAGGTGTACAGCCAGTTCATAAAACATATTATATGGTTAAAATATAAATATTTCCTACCTTCGGTTGGGGCCACAACATTTCTCTACGCTTGACAGTAAACCACCCTCATGTTAAAACCAGTCGACCTGTGAACTCAGGAGACTATAAGGGAGTGCTGTGCCATTGCTGCTGCACAAAATTTTGCTGCAGAGCATGTAATAAGGGAGTCTTGATCGGAAAGAAGTAGCTGGATGTAAAATTCATCAGGTCTCCCTGGATATCTGAGAATGATTGGGCTCGAGGTTAGTGCGTAGATCTCTATAGAAAAGACAATACAGTAAGACATGACCTACAGTTTCCACTTGGCCATCATTACATGGACACAGGCAATCCGAAATAGGTATATGTTGAAATCTTCCTTCCATGAGTTTAGAGGGTAAAACATTAAGTCCTGCTAATGTAAAGGCTCTTCTGGTCTTTGTTGACATTGTGCTCGTCAGATATGAAGATATTGTAAAGGCATTATTAGTAACAACACTGTATTTGCCCGACTGGCTCATATGCTCTTGAAGTTCTATGTCCCAGGTTCTTTGTTTGAGTGCTGCTTTAGCACCGACATGCCCCATCACCAAAAGAACATTCGTAGAAAAGCCCATTTGCCTTATTTCTTTTGTAAGTTGTAATTTCCATTCTGATTGAAAGGAGTCAAAAAGTGACATCTGTGCCAAGCCTTCTGAAGAGAAGAGAAGCTTTAGCCAGTAATTAAACATGTGGACTTTGGCGCGTGCTCTTATGGCGATTAGGCCAGCCTCTAAACGAAGGGCTACATTAGGTGTACAGGGGGGTACAGTCAGAATAGATCTCAAAAATTTAGTTTGAACTACCTCCAGAGGACGTAGGTCAGATAAAGCAAACAATTGGCACCCGTAGAGCATTTGAGCAACAACTTTAGCCTTGAAAACCTGAACGGCTGAGGGGATATGGTGACCCCCTTTGGTGTGAAAAAATCTTGTTAATGCCGCTGCACTTTTGTGAGCATTCAGTGCTGCATGCTTTATGTGGGGAGCCCAGGAGCCCGAGGCATGAAAGATTATGCCCAAGTATTTATAGCTGGAAACCTGCTCTATGGGATGACCATTGATAGCCCAATTGTGCTTTACTCTTCTTATACTGACCACGAGAACTTTGGTCTTCTGGTAATTAATTACTAACTGCTCTTGATTACAGTAGGAAGAAAGCCCCCTCAAGAGTCTTCTCAGTCCCACACATGTTAATGAGAGTAGGACTGCATCGTCTGCATAAAGCAGCATTGATACATGACCTGAGTGTAGTTTGGGGGGATGAAATTCAGGCTTAGCTAAATCTTCAACTATGTTATTAATATAGAAGTTAAACAAGGTGGGAGCCAGTATACAACCCTGTTTGACCCCATTGAAAACTGGGATTGGATTGGATAGAACTCCAGCTGAATTACAGAGGACTCTCAGATGGGTATTTTCATACAGTCGTCTCATTAGCAGAAGCAGTCATCTGTCTATGTTCGTAGATTCAAATTTGGCCCAAAGTTTATTTCTTGGGATAAGATCGAAGGCGGACTTAAAATCAATAAAGGCTGCATACAGGGCGCCTCCTTTGGGGGAGGAGTATTTGTGAGCTAGGTGTTGTAGGATGAAGCCCTGATCCAAGGTAGACTTCCCTGGCCTAAATCCTGCCTGCACATCAGTCAATATATTTTCTACTTGAAGCCAGTCCGAAAGCCTCCCCAGTAGATATCTTGCATACAACTTACTGATTGTGCTAAGTAGGCTTATAGGTCGGTAATTAGCAGGGTCTCCTCTATTGCCTCGTTTAAATATTGGTACTATAATGGCTAATCCCCAGTCCTCTGGAATACACATTGTATAATTAATCCAGGAAAATAGGGAGGCCAGGACTGGAGCCCACCAGTCCAGGTTGGCCTTTAACAAGTCTACTGGGATATAATCAGGACCAGGGGCTTTACCCGATTTTGTTTGGCAAATTAAGGAGGAGATTTCACCTGGGGATACCGGGGGCCAATATGGTAAATTTTCGTAAGGTGTAAACGAATGTGAAGCACTCTCAGGATGCATAGCATAGATGCTCTGAAAATACTGTTCCCAGACGATGGGGAGGATGCCGCATTCGGGTTTGGGGGAGTAGTCCCGCATGTCCCCTGCCACAACCCTCCAGAAGGAGGCTGAATCCTTAAGTTCGGATGCTAATATCAGTCGTTCCCATATCTCTCTCTGAGCTTGATACTTTTTCCTCCTAATCAAGGCTTTATAGTTTTTCTTGAGTATAAACCAGTCTGGAGGAATCTTAGCCAGCTTCCGTGTTTTGTACCATCTGTATAGGGCTATTAGATCATGCTTTGCTGTTTTACATTCTGCATCGAACCAGGATTTAGAGTGGACAGCTTGGGAGGGTCTAGGCTTTAACTTTCTGTATGTCAGATAAGGTTGCAGATGATTTATCAGCCCTTTATAGGCCTCTAGGGCAGCCGAGATTGAGTCAGCTGATACAATGGAATTACCAAAGGAGGAGAGGGGCTCAGTTAATAGTAACTGTCTTGTAAGGGTAACCATTTATGTGGACCATTTTACTCGGGCAGCTCTTATTTCAGCTGTCCACGGGAGGGAAAATTCGCTGTCTGCAAATACTTTAGTGGCTCTGCAGTTGATTGATACAGACAAAGGGAAGTGATCACTCTCCGGGTGGCATTCCACCTTGAAGTCACATATTAAGTCTGCCAGATCCTTGAAGATCATAATGTAATCAATGGTTGAGGCTCCCATTGGTGAGATAAATGTATACTCCCCTGGCCTGTCCCCCTCAGTGCACCCATTTAGTAGGGCTAAATCCAGGTTGTTGGCCATCTGCATTAAACTAGAGTCTGGAGGAAAATTGTGAAATTGTGTGGATTCCCAGAAGAAGGTGCTAAGTATGGAATAAATCTTAAAGGTATAGCATTGGAATGGATTGAGAGAGTGGTACCAAATTTGGGTTGGGTTCAACAGGATTTGGAGAAGCTACATCAAGTAGGTTTTAAGCGTGGAGGCAGAATGCCTCTTAGAGACATTGTTTGCTTTTGTTTCCAAACAACATTATCTACATTTTCTGCTGTACTAGCCAGCTCCATTGAAATTTCTATTTTATCTGCAAAAGTAGGTGTCAGCTGAATTAGCAGTTATCTATTAGTTTGCCTAAGACAAAACACTCAAATTGTATAAAGTACACATGTAATACTGCAGCAAGCCAAAAAGAACGAAGCAGACAGGAGATATAGCAGCAGGGAGACAACGCACGGAGATCATGGAATTGTTGATCCAAGCAATATAGCCCTGTGCCCCCCCCCCACAGCCACTATTTACACATACCACGATAGAGTTTTATCATGAAATAAATTGTACGTGAATAAAATAAGGCCATCACTTTGAATCATTGCAGAAGAGAAGCATTGGTGCAGCATAAGGAGCAGATTCTAGCATCAAGTGATCTGCCTGCCAGCCAATGCCAACTACCAGCCCCAGCACTATGTAACCAAGGATGGGTGACCTGATGTCGTATAATTGCTTCCTGGATGCAAAACCACTATAGGAACACCCCAGTGCCACCTGATGTGAGGGATTGTGGTGACCCCTCCCCCTCCCATGTTGGACAGTCTCCCACTTACTGATCCCACCAGAGAGGATCTGTTTGTGTGAGATAGGGCCACTTCTCCTCTGTGGAAATCCACCACTCTGCTGCAAATCCATGGCCCACACTGAGGTTATGACAAATATGATGCACAATCAAAAATTAAACAAATGACAAATACAAACCTCTTTTCCTCTCCAATACCCTGTACAACTACTTACAGTTCTTATATACTCAAAGGAAGAGTGGGAGGGCAAGGGGAAATTGCAGACTGCTGGAGCTCCAGCCAAGGGCCTCTATTTATATTTCCCTGGCCAACTGGAATGAAAACATCTGCCTTCCAGTCCACCAGAGAAAACTTCACCCTGCCCATCTAGACCATCCTTTTTCTTGTTGGCTGCCTGCCTAATTTCTTCAGATACTGCCTCCCCAGGTGCAAGGCAGCCTGGGAAACAGATTGTATTAATTTTCGAAGTAATGATGCATTTTAGAGACCTACTCTTCACTTTTTCATTGCTCGTTGTAAGTTCGTTTTTTTTAATTGAAATATGAATTAAGTTCCTGTGTGTAACATTCATAGCTGCAATCTTATAACTGAAATAGTTTTACTTAAGTATTTGTCTACATATATTTTATACATATATATATATATATATATATATATATAAATACAAATATATATAAAAATATATTTCTATATTTTTTTAAAAAATATTTGCCTCTACATTTTTTCTCATAGCTGCAATAATGATTTTTTGCCTGTGATTTCTCAAAAGTTACATGTTTTTAATACATCTGAGTTTTTAATTTTAATTTTTTGCATAGAAGCAATGTTTTATTATTATTATTATTATTATTATTATTATAAGAATAGGGTAGGGAATACAAAAGGTAAAAGGGAGTGGATAGAAAAGGAAAGGGTTAGGGAGATAGGAGAACACAGAATATACAATCATCCAATCTAGTCATATTACAATAACAAATCCACTTTCAGCTTTTTTATAATTTGGTTGCCCTCCAGCTATCCACTTACAGCTTTATTTTAGTTTAAATCTATGTTACTCCAACACTATCTGAGAACCAAATCCATTTGTATAATAAATCCCATCGTTCAATTTCCTTTTGAATTGGACAGTTATTCATCACATCTGAAAAAATATCCATTTCTGTCTCATCCCATACTTTCTCAATAGGCTCCTCTTGTTTCAGTGACTCTGCTTTCTTCCAATTTTTGAAAGAGGAGGATGAATCCAAAACAACAATCCAATTTTCAGTATCACATTTTCTGACTGTAGTAATTGAATAAGTCACTGGATAACTCTTTATCCCATCTATGTTACCTGGTATCTTACTCAATAAGGGCTGTTCTGGAGTTAATACAGTTTCACTTAACTGTTGTTTAACATCTGATGACCTCTCTTTCATCTGATCTTCTATCTGATTAAGACGTTCATTTATTTGCTGAAATCCTGCTGTTATTATCTTCTGCATGTTAATCTGCCGTTCCTTGTCTGATTTTTGTGCCCCTATTCCCAAATGTTGAGCCATTTCGATCTTTCCAATGAGTAGGGTTTATATAAATAGTACTATATCCTTCACAAACCAAACCCACAATCATAAACCTCCCCTAGGTTCTTCCTCCCATCCATACACAGGTGTTATCATATATACATATATCAACTTTTAGCCCAGCAATTTAAAATACAACCATGGCAAAAATATCCTTTTTTCTGCAAAAAGCCAACAAAATTCTATTATCAGAGTCCCACACAGTCAAGCCAACAAAGTCCAAACTACACCGCGATCACAAGGTTTCAGTCTCTCCAACAGATCTCCTTATAATCCGACTAATATTCTTTCCATTGGTCCAAAGAATCCATAAAGAAAAACTCCAGTCCTGGTTTTCCTGGCTCCTCAGTCCAGTCGGTCACATCTCGATGTTTTGTTTGTTTCTCAGTCTGTTCTCATGCTTCTAAAAAAACCCAACTCATTCCTTCTTCTCCAAAAACCTGACAAACATCTATTTTCAGAGTCCCACACAGTCTAGGTAGAGAGATCCAAGCTGAACCGCATTCACAAAGTTTCAGTCTCATAAATCCTGTCCATCGGTATTTCCCTCTGGGATTTTTTCCAGAAACAAAAAACTTTTCCGTCACTGTCTCTCTTTTGGCCTTGAGCCAGCCTGCTGTTTAAGAGTCAGTTTCACTTTTGAAGAAGCAGGCTGGTAAGCAAAAACTCGCCACTCCTTTCCTTCTTTTGGCCAAATATTTTCACTCTGCTTTCTTTTTCAGCTTAATGGGGCTGTTCATAAATCAAAAGCTTCAACTTACTTTGTTTCTATATATTTTCCACGCCATAATACTTGTTCTCTTCTCCTCCGGGGGGGGGGGTTTACTCACAGCTCAGTGCCAAGATGGCTCCCGCATCCGATCTGTGCTCGAGTGAATTTTACAGATGGAAGAAATACTGGGTTGCTGCCCGATCTCCCCCATCTGTTGCTCACCAAATGCTCAGAGAAACCTCTCCTGGTCTCTCCTTCGATCCCCTTATTTCTAAGGGGACCCCAAACCGGGCGGTTCCAGCTTTTCCCGGGAGCTTTCCCCTGAAGCTGCTGGCTGCACTGCGACAAAGCCCAGAAGCAATGTTGATAAAGTTTGTAGAAATAAACAAACCGATCTTGCCTGAAAAAAAATTGTCTAGAGAAATACTTACTTCACTATGGTTTCTTCTCATCATGTAAAGAGAAGAGAAATGTTTAAACTATTTACCTTGATACTCATATGAACACTGATATGATTAAAAAGGTTATCTGATCTCATACTGGAATTAACCCTTTCAAGGAGAAATGTCAACTGTGATGGACTTCGACAGATTCAAATGACCATGGGCTGTTATAAATCTAAGGACTTTGTTGGATTGTCATACATTTAAATCCTGGCAAGTTCATCTAAGGCAAGGGGAGACTGCTAGATTTAGTTTTGTGGAATAATCTCTTAAAGGAAATCCAGTAACAAAACTGTAGAGTGGAAGGAACAGGTAGCTTTTGACTAGAGCAGGGATGGTGAATCCCCACATTCGGGGCATACGGTAGTGGATTTTTTCTTTCTTTAATGTATTGTTCTCAGACTGTGAAAACCAAACCTGGATGACAGCTGCTATAATGAAAGAGCACTTGGGATAAAACAATAACAACACAGTGCTATCTCTTCTTACAGGTACACTACCATAGCAGTCCAAACAACTCACATGAATCTCAACTCCATACATCCCAATGAATGCGGGGGTTCCTCTTCGCCGATGATGCAGCTGTTGTTGACCATTCTGCTGAAGAGCTCCAACAACTCATGAATTGTTTTAGTAAGGCCTGCCAAGATTTTGGACTAACAATCAGCCTGAAGAAAACACAAGTCATGGGCCAGGGCGTGGACTCACCTCCCTCTATTACCATCTCTACACAAGAATTGGAGGTTGTTCATGATTTTGTGTACTTTGGCTCAACAATCTCTGACACCCTCTCTCTAGATGTCGAGCTGGATAAACACATTGGCAAAGCAGCTACCATGTTCTCTAGACTCACAAAGAGAGTATGGCTTAATAAGAAGCTGACGGCATATACCAAGATCCTGGTCTATAGAGCCTGTGTCCTGAGTACACTCCTGTACTGCAGTGAGTCCTGGACCCTTTGTGCACAGTAGGAGAGGAAGTTAAACACGTTCCATATGCGTTGTCTCTGACACATTTTTGGTATCACCTGGCAGGACAAAGTTCCAAATATAGTAGTCCTAGAACAAGCTGGAATTTTTTAGCATGTATACATTACTGAAACAGCGATGTCTACGTTGGATAGGGTCTGTTGTGAGAATGGCTGATGGTCGGATTCCAAAAGGTCTCCTGTATGGAGAATTAGTGCAAGGAAAGCACCCCAGAGGGAGACCACAGTTGCGATACAAGGATATCTGCAAGCGGGATCTGAAGGCCTTAGGAATGGACCTCAACAGATGGGAAACCTTGACATCTGAGCGTTCAGCCTGCAGGCAGGCGGTGCATCATGGCCTCTCCCAATTTGAAGAGGCACTTGTTCAGCAGGCCGAGGCAAAGAGGCAATCCTGAAACCATTAAAATCAGGGAGCTGGACAGGGGACAGATTGTATTTGTCTTCAGTGTGGAAGGGATTGTCACTCTCATATTGGCCTTCTCAGCCACACTAGATGCTGTTCCAAGACCTCTATTCAGAGCACGTTACCATAGTCTCTCGAGACTGAAGGATGCCTACACACATCCCAAATGAAGATACAGGTACTGGACAATGTTGCAAAGGAATGAAGAATTTCCAGCAGTCATAGTTAGAAGTAGAGACATGACAAGTACTTTCAATGTTAACCAGTCATTTTCTATGTCTTGTCATACTGAGACTCCTGGCTGGGACCAACTCCCACAGATTTTCTGGTTTCTGGTTTCCTGCAAAAATGAAACCCCATCTCATATTTCATATTCATTCATTCATTCATTCATTCATTCTCTCTGTGTCTCTCTGTGTCTCTCTGTCTCTCTCTTACACACACACACACACACACACACACCCCGTTTGTTCTGTGCAAAAATCTGCCACATTCTGTACAACCTAATTCCATTTCCAGTTAATCCCTCAGTGCTTGATATTTCTTTCAGGAAAAAAATGACCGCAATCCTTCAACAAAATCCCATGAGTATTTTGCCATTTTGATAGCTCACTGTCATTTCAAACTTGTCTCCCATCTGCCAAACTCTCTTCATACTGAGTAATTTTGAATAAATAGTAAACAAATAAGCAGGTGCATATTCTACATGACATCATGAACTTCCTGCAGTAGCTTCTTATCTACTTCTCTCCACTACTCCCAAAGGAGAGGAAGAATTTAAGCTGATTAAAATGCCTGATACTTTAATTCCTGCTACATATTAGGCAAAATTCAAGCAACAGAAAAAAAGAAAAAGGCAGAGAACATTCTTTGCTTATCTCTATTAATGAAGGAGTCAGTGAGATATGCAAGCATTTTAGGTAGAAATTAATGAAATGTACAGTTCAGTTTTATTTTATATGCCATCAGAGAGCTCTCTTATTGGGAATTTATATATGTCAACTCAATAGAAATTTGACACCAGAGACACAATCCTTATGACCAATTAACGTGTTCATCAAAACCATAATACCATGGGGGAAAAAATAAAAGTTGTCTATGTTGTAGAAGTACAGAGGAGGAAGAACCTTTGGATTATTATTATTATTAGTAGTAGTAGTAGTAGTAGCAGCAGCAGCAGCAGCAGCAGTAGTAGAAGTCTTTTCTTGTATGTTTATGATCTATAAGATACAACACAAAAGGAAAAGAGACTGGGAAAGAGGAGCAAAAAACAGGCTCAGGGACTCAATCTTTAGTTGCAAAGCTCAACAGTAGCAGGGTTCTTTGCAAGATTCAGACCAAACGTGAGTTACTAACTGGTTTTGCCTGATTTGATCTAATTTGTTTGATGTTTGGATTGAAGTGGAATGGTCAGATTTGATTCCAAAGCAGAATGAAGCAAATTTGTGAATCAATTAGTTGTCCAAAGCACTAAGCAAAATGAATGGATCACAAATTGCTTCAAGCTCCCAGAGTTTTTTAAAGCCTAGTGCCCTGAAGCTAGTTGTTTGAAATCTAGCAAATATGCTCCTCTTTTGGGGGTCTAGCATCACTTCAAATGTAATGAATATGTGTGCAAAAACAAAAATGTTATAGCTATTTTGGCATTCCAATGGAGGCCAATGGGAATTTAGAAAATGGTTTGAATTATTGAGGTCCATACATTCATTAAGGTCATATAGAGAAACCTTCTTGGTGGTGCCCTCTAGTCATCAGGCCCCTTCCACAGTTACCCAGAGCAGGCCAGAGCAGGAACACCCTGCCTTCTCAATTCCAAATGTGGACATGTAAAACATATTTACACAGGCTTTCTTTCCATAATCTAGCCTGACATCTATCTTTTGGACAACATAAATACTATAATCTTCTAAATACACTTGATCTGTGTATTGTGTATTTGTGTTCTGTATATATTGTGTTACCCACAGTATTTGTGTATTATACATATGTTTTACAATTGATGTACCCTGCTTTGAAATGTTTGAATCAAAGAAGTTTATAAATACTAATAAATACATAAGTAAATATGTGAACCAGTCCAAACTTCATTGCAGTGTTAACAGTTTTGCATCTTTCATGAGTTATGATTAGAGATGGGGGTATTCGTATTCATTTATGAATACCCCCCGCACAGGTGGACATAATGAGGGTTTGGCCCCCTGGGGCCAGACCGTCCACTCACGTTTCCAATGCTGCTGTGGGCTCCGCACTCCCTTCAATTGCTCCAGAGCTCATGGTTGACTAGCCACTCCTGGCAGAAGGAGGGAAGATGAGCCTCCCTGCCAGGCTGACAAGTGGCTAGTCGATTGCGAGCTCTGGGGTGATTGGAGGGAGCACGGAGCCCATGGCAGCAGCAGATGGGTGAGTGGACGGTCAGGCCCCAGGGGGCCAGACCCTCTTTATGTTCACCTGTGCAGGGGTATTCATATACAAATACCCCCATCTCTAGTTATGAATATCCAAGCCTGTAGATTTCACTACAGTGTGTTGCTACAGCAATGTTCTTGTGTCATTTGAAGATGAAATTGGTGAGGGACTGATGTCTGTGTTCAGACCTGAAGCATCTCTACAGTACAATTAGTTAAATAATTTTGAGCAGTAGTCATGGCATGTGATACTGGAACTTCCCTTCAGTAAGATAAGATAGGCAAGACTATCCTTTTAGGAAAGTCATACAAACCTTTTGTTCAGATAATGAACTTCCTTTGTGTTGCCTGTTCTGTGCTAAAGTTTTCAAAGATAATTATCATTTTACCACCACCATCACCACCACCATTGTTTTGTACTGCAGTTATGTTTCAAGCTGGTCTGAACTTTACAAATAGTTATAACTGACATATAAATGAATAAAAACAGGTTTAACCATTTTACTAAAATTCCACTCAAGTCCTAGAATTTTACTTATTAATTTGTGTTTCATAATTGAATTCCACGTTGTCTCTTTGAAAAGTTGCCCTGAAGCCAGAACCATCTGCTTTCCAATTCCATCAAGGGACTGTTTCTTTTGATATAATTTTAAGCAGTCTCATAATTTTCTTTGGTGTCTGCATGGTATGAAATTAACAAATTGTGATATTTGATTAGACAGAGGTTTGCAACACTGATCTTTTCCCCCCCTTAACATGAACAAAGGTGTAATTTAAGTCTCATTATTTCACCACATGGCAATATTTTAACCAGATTATTTCAATGCTTCAATGCATCTCCTGTTTTACTAATATGAGAGCAAAAAATCATATCCAAGAATATGGTTATTATCACTGGAACTACAAGTACAAAAATCTATGTAATGGAGCTGATAAGGGTCTCCTTAACTGTTTGAAAGGATTCCAGTCCTAATTATTCTCTTGCCCCTCCATCTGATTTCTAAGAGTTAACATACCACCCATTCCATCTTCTATTTTTCCTTATATTTTAAAGCACCTATTAACTACCCATTCATTCCACTATGTGTGACATAATCCTTTATCCTAATTCTTCAATTTCCTCTTTTCTTATTTCAAATGCCCATACAAGAAGGATCCTTCTGAATTCTTTATCTTGCTGTTCCCCTAAAGCAATTCCCATTGCACTATGACAAACTAAACACGCAAGAATGCAGCTACAACCTTTAAGCAGAAGTTTCCCACATATAATTTCAAATACCTTTCATCTTTCCTATGCTGATTTTTGTGTTGTTTATCTGGAGAGAGACATTTGGTGGGGGATCTGTGGCAAGTATTGAGGACAATAAGTTTATGAAATGCTGTTTCCTTGTTCTTTTATATTTTTATTTTCCTCTCTGTTGGCTTGTCTTTCAGAGTTCAGCAACATGCAATTACGGTAACTGCCAAACACATCCACTGCCTAAATAGAAAATGGAATCCGCATCTGCTGGAACTGCTACCGAAGTGTAATTATGGACCTAAATCAAATGAAGTTAAAGCCACAAGGTAAAGAATATCAAGTTATGGATACAGTGGAAAGTACAGAGTTTTAAACTGAAATACATTTATTGTGAAACAGTGGCTCCTTTCTTTCAGTAAATGTGTGACTCACATAGTATTGTATCCTTAAATGATGTGGACACACATAATCTGATCACAAATAGATTTTCATAGAAGATGGGCTTGCTAAAAACATGAGGACCTTCAGCAAGACAGAGGAATACACTTTGATTTTAATTATGGATGGATGCAAAAAAAATTTCAGTTTATGATAAGTCTTTACCACAATTTCTTCATATTTGACATGGGTTTATTGGGGTGGGCTTTTAAAAAACATATATATCAAGAAATGCATATGAGGAAAATAAAACAGAGAGTTTTCCCTTGCTAACTGCAGATAGAAATGTAGAAAAGGGGTCCACTGCTTTTTTTAGGGGGGCGGTGAATAAGGATATAATTGTATGAACATTTTGATTATATTACTTTCTTTTTTCTGGGACAACAAATAAAGTAAGAGTGGAAGGTGGTCATGAAAAACAGGTCACTGCTTGCAATATGGGTCAGAGTCCAATTGGGACAAGGAGAGGTTCTGAAGAATATAAAGGCTGAAATCCTTTTGCACAGCTCTGCATGCACAATAGGAATGATGTCATCAGCAGTGGCAAATCACTACTACGCTATATCAAATGCTTTCTGTGGTGTTAACGGGGTACACATAACTCAAGGACAATGTAATGAAGTCACATGCACCCAGAATTGCTAAAGGAAGCCTGTAATCAGCAGTGATTTGCTGCTGCTGCTGCTGCTGACACATGGAGCTGCACAAGAGGATTTCAGCCATAATATTAATGGTTTGTATGGCTATCACAACAAAACAAAGTCTTGTGACATCTTAGCTGACACCTAAATAAATCTGTTACAAGTAGGTTGTAATCTACTTCTGCTAGATTTATTCAGGTGTGAGTTTTTGTGGATTACAATCTACTTCTTCAAATACTCAGAATACAACATTTAAGCCACAGATTTTTGCACATAATGTATATTGTTGTGAACATTGTGTATATAAATCTGTTTTTTAAATGTTGCACTCCCTACATGTGTCTGAAGAAGTGGATCGTTATCCACAGAAGCTCACATTTAAAAGAAGAAATAAAATGTCAAAGTGCCACACGACTTGGTTTGCTTTTGGTTTTGTCAACCTGCTGTTACACGTTAACACAGCTGTTTGCTTGTTTGAAAATTGCTGCTTTGTATAGATAGTCCCCTAGTATATAGGAAGTGTTTATCTCCACATCTGTGGCACAACATCCCAGATGACATACTGGGAGAGGGAGAGGTTGCATTGAGGAAAAGGGTGACAGGCACACTGCTGAGCCTTGGCATCATTTTGACTGAGGTCACCCACATCTTTCCATGCTTCTGGTAGTAAGATCTACGGTGCCTAAATCTTGTACCATACAGTAGATCTTGCTACCGGATTTCAAACTTGCTGTCCCTACACAAGGAGCAGAAGTACAAGCCTCCTTTTGGCCAGGCAGACAGTGCAAATGCCTCTCCCTTTTGCCTGGAGTGCCCTAAGTGTATCCTGTGATCTTTGGAGGCTAGGAAGGAATTCTTAAAATTCTAACCAGATTGCTGCCTGTCTTTTTTTTTTTTTTTTTTGGTTTGTTTGTTTGTTTCCATAGAGCACAATGCACATCACTGTCTTTAGGTTTGCCTAATGCTTCACTGGAGTGGGAGCAGGCTAAATAGGGTTGCTAGGAGATGCAGTTTGCCATTTGGTGCAACCCTTGCATCCAAATGATTGCAGACCTCAAGGGACCCTTTTTGGTCCACACCAGCCCACTGTCAACTTTCCCATGTTGTGAAGAGGCTTAAGAAGAGAGCCACCTCAGGAAGTTGGCAAATATGTGTGTGTGTGTGTGTGTGTGTGTGTGTGTGTGTGTGTATGTGTGTATATATATGTGTGTGTATGTATGTATGTATATATATGTGTGTGTGTGTGTGTGTGTACATATATATAATGAAAGAGAAATGGAAAACATTCTACCAGACATGGGAGGAGACAGGAGGGAGTAAGAAGATGGATTTTTTTTTGCTTTTCTTAAGAGAAACTGGCACTAACATTGACCAATTCCAGTAGGTATACATTTCTCATAAGGAGATCATTTGTTAATAAATTGGATTGATTTCTTTTTGTGATTCTTTACTTTTCTAGCCCTTGGACACTTGATCACTGGTTGAACAAGCTGTAATTGTGTTCAGGAATAGGATACATAAATGTCTGCAGGAAGCAGAAACATAGATCTGTTGATGGAGTAACCTCTATTGTAAAAAATCAGTTTACATAAATAGTTACTTTAAATGCAGTTAAATAAAGTTGTTTGAGAGCACTGAGTTCCCTTAAAGCAGTTTCAGAATCTTAAAACATATTTCTAGAATGGCTTCTCTATTTTCCCCATCCATTTTTATCACCTCCAAGGTTCAAAAACAGTAGAAATACAATATTTTAGCCTGTATTTTGGAGGCTGTTGCCCTTTGGAAATGAGGTTAATATGTTAGTCTTGCAGGTGGGAATATCAAGACCAATTTACATTGTCTATCTTTTCTAATCCCTCCTCTCTCAATGGCCAGTATCCAGTTCATTGTGGTGTAAAGAAAGAATTAAGAAAAGGTTGTGTGGTTCAGGATTACACAAATGCAAGAGTAAGGTGATACCTTTACTGAACCACTAAAAAAACCACCATACCACTTGCAAGCCTTTGTGGAGAAAATCCTACTTCATCAGGCATGGCATCACCCCTCCATGGATAGTGCAGAAATATTGCAGGTTAGAGCCTTAAAATTTTCATAGCACAAATTACACTTGTGTAATATAAAGTTACACTGGCATAGCTTTTCCAAGCGCTTCATCTAGTCAAGGCAAATTGAGCAGTTTGACTGCACAATCAGACACGAGGTCTCCATCCCAGCCAATTTTGCAATGTGCTGACAGAAGTGCTTTGTGTACAGCCCTTCTGTGTTGACACTAGTGCAGCTACCACAGACATAATGTTGAGCTACACCTGCATAGCTACACAACAGGATTCCAGACCATGAGTATGTCTCAGTCAGGAAAAAGGTAATTAAATAACAAATAGCAAAGGTAATAGCTATGGCAGATCTCTACACGGTCAAAACATATTCCTATTATCTTTTCAACATTCACTTCTTATTAGAATTTAATTATTGAGTGAATGCTGCAAATGTTACGGTGTAAGTATAGAGTTAATAATCTCACTGGATTTAAAAGAACATTGCCTAGACATTTCTTATTAAATAAAATAAAATAATCATAGCAGGGTTCAGAAACTTAAAGCAATGTGTGCTTCCACCAAATACCAATATTAAAATCCTCATTAAACTTTCATTTACGGTGGAAGAGAGAAATTGCTACAAAACTACAATAGTCTCCCATGTTTTTTACATTCATTTTAATAAATATGTATTTTTCTTCCTTTTACAATCTCTGTTTCACATATTCATCTTTTTGAAAAGAAAGGTTGTTCCATTTTCCCCAGTTTGAAATCTAGGAATTCATAAAGCAAATATGAATTGACAGGTATTTTACTAATGCTCATGCTCTGTTTTTATTTAGACATTTGTGAACTCAACCTATGTAAAAAAAAAATGCACTTGATAGCAAGCTTAGCACCCACATGTTCATTTAATAACTCTTTAAGTGCCCCTTGATCTTAGCTCTAGGCTGTAACCAACAGACTTTAACCTTATCTACAGCCTACATTCTATGTCCTATGTGTGCTTAGGAGTCCCATGACCCAGTGGTTAAACTATTCAGTACTGCAGTCAAGCCTCACAACCTGAGTTTAATCCCAATGGGCTCAGGTAGTTGGCTCAAGGTTGAATCAGCCTTCCATCCTTCCAAGGTCAATAAAATGAGTACTCAGCTTGCAGGAGGGGGGCAAGTTGTTGTTTGCATAAAGAGTGCTCTAGCTTTATGGGGTGTATAAAACTTGAAACAACAACTTATTTGTACCTATGAATACGTATGTCTAGAATCTTAAAGCAACTTATCTTCTAAATAAGCCATTAAGGCAAAGTCAGCCTCCTTGTCCTAAAAGTAAAAACAGATATTTAAAATTGTATGCAGTACTTCTTCTTTATCCAGATGGGAAGGGGCTTACAAATCACCAAAAGATATGTATGTCCAAAAAAGGGGAAAAATAAGGACACTGTATCAGGATTGACACCCACCCCCCGAAGTACATCAATAGATGCTTGCAAATAATGAATTAAATTAGGTATCCACTAGAAGAGGGCTAAAATCAAGGAAATGTTTTCTGCATGCATCTGAAATCTATTGCCATGCTTCAAGTTAAATGTGTGTGATTTTGTTATAAACAGTAGAGTGGGAGAAACATAATAAATCAATTAGAAATGGCCTATATAGAAAAATTAACAAACCTTCCTCTTAGTATAACAGTGCCACCTAATGGATAATTGGTGTAAATGCACAGATTAATTGGCTAAAAGCAGTAGAGATGGGCACGAACCCTTTGGCGTGGTTCAGCGGATGGAGCCCAAAGTGTTGTGCAGGCATGCTAGATTCCCTGCCCTGCCTCCTTCCACAGGCACCCACTCAGAGGAGGATTACTGTTTCTAATCTATCACTAGTACTAGTAAACAGAAAAAGTAAATAAAGTCATTGATAAGAAGTAATAATTATTGCTTATAAGCATGTGTATTCTGTGCCATCAAGTTGGAGTTGACATATAGTGACCCTAAGAGGATTTTCAAGGTAAGTGAGATATTTAAGGAATGGTTTTACCAGTTCTACTCCCCAAGTCACTTTCCATGGCTGAATGGGGATTTGAACCCTGTTCTCCAGCACTCTATCCACTACACCACACTGGGAATCCAATGTGCTGCTATTTTAAAGCAAGTTAAATAAACAAAAACTCAGAATAGAAATAGCCAGTGAATTCTCATACCCCTAAGCCATGAGAGATACAATAATAGAGTGCTTAATGTAATCTGAGTCTATGACAGAATGAGAAACAATTTTTGTTTTGCTATCTAAATCATGTCAAATCATGTGCTTTCTCTTGTTTTTGTAATTAATTTTGTATCTTTTTTTCTCTTTTAATTATCATTAATAGACATATATTACACTACACAATCCAAGCTTAAAGAAATCAAAAAACAATAATTAAAGGACAGGGGGGGTGAAACCAAGTAAGACACAATTTTATACAGAAGACTTCAAAATTATAACACTGCGCCGCCGCACCCCCCCGGGAACATTGGAGATAAAACCAATTCCCGTTCCCCCTCCAAAATTGTAACATTTCTTGCGATGGTGCACTTCCGTTTTCCCTTATTAATAAAATGATCAATAAAATCTCCCCAAATATCTGCAAAAGTATATCTTTTTAACAATACTTTCTTTGCTTTGATATTACATGTTAATTTAGCATTGATAGCTATATTCAATGTTAGATACCATCACCACACAATTTTATAAAAATTCTCTTTAATCCTTATAGACATAGATTTCAATTTTCTTATATCCCATATTTTTTTCCCAGCTCTCGGTACTTCTATCTTCCCTCATATCTTATTCCCATAAAACTTTCAGTGGGTCCTGTTGATCCTCTGCTTCAACTAATATTTTATAAATTTTACTTACTATACCTTTCAGAGTTTGATATTCTTCTACACTTTCCTTTTGTAATAACATTTCCTCAGACTTTGTAGGTTCTCTGCATTTATCATTTTTCCTCAAACAATCTTTTGTCCACCACTCTAATTGTATTAAACTAAACCATTATACTTTCTCCCTTCGTAATATATATTTTATTTGTTCTCTATTCTCCATCCTTTCTATCCAATCCTTTAATCAAATAACTTGTTTTCTTCTTAATATACTCTCCAAATTCTTCAGGTTCATTGGAAAAGTTTTCAACTCAATCATTGGACATAATGCTGATACTTGTGGACTAAGTATATTCTAATACTTATTTCAAATTGTCAACATATTTTTAAGGGAAGGGTTTCCAGTTTCTTTAACTCTATTTTTATTATGTATTTTAAAAATAATATTCTCAAAATTTATGTCTAATTACAATTATTCCAAACCCCACCATATTACTGCATTAGGATGCGTGATAATATCCCCTATATGTCATAATTGATTTGGAACATGGTACTTTTTCAAGTTAGGGCGTCCCAACCCTCCTACCTTTTGAACTTTATACCATATCTTCCTATTAATCCTTACCTTTTCATCACCATTAACAACACTTTTTATTCATATTTTGCCAATATTTTATCTCCCCTTCAGGTAGTTCTGTTGGCAGCATCCTAAATAAAAACTTAATCTTGGGTAAAATCTTCATTTTAATCACTGCTATTCCACCAAGGAAGAGTGCAGCAAGGAAACAGCAAGGAAATACAGAGATGGCATTAGAAGAGCAAAAGCTGAGAATGAGCTGAGATTAGCTTGAGACACTAAAAGCAATTAAAAAAGGCATTCTTCAGGTATGTGCAAAGCAAAAGACAAAGAAAATAAACAGAGGCACAGCTACTCAATGGAAATGGGAAAATGATAATAGATGACAAAGAAAAGGCAGAGGTACTCAATTTCTATTTTCACTCAGTCTTTTCCCATAGGACAGACTATGAACCTCCAGACAAATGTGAAGTGCAAGTGGAGGGGACAGGATTGCAGCTGGAGATTGATAAAAAAAATAGCCAAGGAATCTCACTACCTTGAATGAGTTCAAATCTCCAAGGCCGGATGAACTGCATCCAAGAGTACTGAAGGAACAGGCCAAAGAACTCTCAGAACTGCTGTCCATTATTTTTTTGAAATTGTGGGAAATTGGTTAGGAGTCAGATGATAGGAGGAGGGCTAATGTTGTCCCTATCTTCAAAAAGGGCAAAAAACAGGAACCTGGGAACTACAGGCAAGTCAGCCTGATGTCAATCCCAAGGAAAATTCTGGAACAAATTATAAAACTGTCACTATGCAAGCACCTAGAAAACAATGCAGGAATAACTAGAAGCCAACACGGATTTGTCAAGAACAAATCCTGCCAGACTAATCTGATCTCATTTGTTGATCAGGTAACCTCCCTGATAGAGGGAATGCTGTAGACGTAGTATATCTTGACTTCAGCAAAGCTTTTGACAAAATGCCCCATGATATTCTGATGAGCAAGCTGTGGGCTGGATATATCAAGTGTCAGGTGGATACACAATTGGCTACAGAATCATACTCAGAGGGTGATGATTAATGGCTCCTTCTCCAACTGGGAGGAGGTAAGAAGTGGGGGTACCCCAAGGCTCAGTCCAGGGTCCGATGCTCTTCAACATTTTTATTAATGACTTGGAAGAGGGAGTGCAGGGAATGCTTGTCAAATTTGCAGATGACACAAAACTGGGTGGAATAGCTAATACCCTGGAAGACAGAAACAATATTCAAAATGATCTTAATAGGGTGGAGCACTGGGCTGAAAACAACAGAATGAAATTTAACAGGGATAAATGCAAAGTACTGTACCTCGGAAAAAGAAACCAAATGCACAGTGACAAGATAGGGGATACCTTGCTCAGCAATACTACAAGCGAGAAGGATATTGGAATTGTCTTAGATCACAAGCTGAATATGAGCCAACTGTGTGATGTGGCTACAAAAAAAGCAAATGCTATTTTAGGCTGCATTAACAGAAGTATAATTTCCAATCCCTCAAGGTGCTAATTCCCCTTTATTCAGCACTGGGTAGGCCTCACCTTGAGTATCGTGTCCAATTCTGGACACCACACTTCAAGAAGGATGCTAACAAATTGGAACAAGTTCAGAGGAGGATGACAAGGATGATCAGAGGGCTGGAAACCAAGCCATATGAGGGAAGACTGAAAGAATTGGTCATGTTTAGCCTTGAGAAAAGAAGTATAATAACACTTTTCAAATACTTGAAAGGCTGACATAGAGAGGAGCAGCAGGATCTGTTCTTGGTCATCCCAGAGTGGCTTCAAGTTACAGGAAGCTAGATTTTGACTGCATATCAGGAAAAACTTCCTAACTATTAGAGCAGTAAGACAATGTGACCAACTACGTTGCGAGGTGGTGAGTGCTCCAACACTGGGGACATTAAAGAGAAATTTAGATAACCACCTGGCAGATATTCTTTGATTTGTATTCCTGCATCAAGCAGGAGGTTGTGCTTGATGGCCTTATAGGCTCCTTCCAACTTCACTATTCTATAATTCTATGATTCTACTCTTTTTGACCAAACCATGATAGTCTAATTTTCGAATTTTCCTGTAATCATCTAATTTATTTTTATCTTCCTGCTTCAATTTGGTAAAATTTTCTTCTCTTAATCTATTTAAGTTCTTAAGTATATTTACACCTAAATACTTAATTAATTTCCCAAACTTAATATCAGTTTTTTTTCTTAAGTAATCCTCCTTGCTTATTGTGATGAATTTTATATATAGGATTACCTGCCCCAAATCACAAAAACATGGGTCCCAGGTATGAGTTCCCATGGATCCCCATGAAATTTATATATAGGATTATCCCAAACAGAGAAACATGGGGCCCCATGGATCCCCATGAATTTTATATGTAGGATCTCCACAGACCACAAAAACAGTCATGGGTCCCCATGAATTTTATATATAGGATTACCCCAAAACATGGGTCCCAGGCATGTCTTGGATTGGTAGTCTGTGGGCACAGATGGGATCTATAATTCAATGGTGGTTTGGTGAGAGCCCCCTATAAAAATCATATGGAATCATGAAAGGCATGGAAATGGAAAGAGGGGCAAGGGTTGATGCTGGTGGCAGATAACTGAGGGGAATAGAAAACAGGAAGAATTAAGAGGGGGTGAGGAGAAGAGGTTGGTTGAGGAATGGGGCAGAAGGGGAGGAAAGTGGTGGAGGCTGAAAGGGGAGGAAAGGAAGGCTTGTCTTGGCTGATTGGAAGTTGTCAAAAAACAAAGAAATGTGGAGCAGGGACATTCACATATATGGAATTGATTCATAGGAATCCACCTCAAAATAAACAGACCTCTGGCAGGGGAGAAGAAAAACTCACTCCTCTGGCAGAGTAGTCCATGCATGCATGTGCCTTGTGTGTACGCTTACATTTGTGTTGTGTGTGTTTTTCAGCAGACCATCGATTTTATTGTCAGTGGAATCGAGCCCTCAGCTGAGCTTCTTCAGATCAAACATTACACTGAAGTAGTCTTTTCTAGCATTTGACCTGAGAATGCTAGCCTTTCTTCTTGCCTCCTTTACTTCTGAAAAGTGAAGCAAATTAAAGAGTGGACATTCTAGTTGGAGATCATGGGATCACAAGTCTCACAATTCTCTATTGACTGCAAATGAAATGGCAGAGGACTATCTGTTGGAGGAATAAACAATCTTGCATACACCCTAACATTAGGTTTCAGTGGGAAGGGGTCTTCACAGCCTCATATAATTCTGCCTTGCCACAAACCAATTAACAAAGTCTTCGTTTTTCCTGGGCTTGAGGCAAGCCCTGTCCCTCTTTCTGTCTGTTCACTTCCAGTTGTCTGTTTGTTTTCTCCTCTTCCTCTGTGACCATGAATCAAAGGAGACATGTAATTTTCTGCTCCTGGCCTCTGACCATGTGATTGCAATGGCAGACTGAGCCTCTCACATGGTTGAGGCTGTAATTTCTTTCCTTTATCCAGTTTTTTTCTGATTGTAACTGAAGATCAAATGTAACTAAAGATATTTTTCTTTTCTACTTAAGCTACTTGTAGAGTATTTTTTTCTCTTTTATATATAAAGGGCAACTGAAAAGAAAAGGGGCTGCATAGAAGCTGGGAATTTTAGCTGTTCTCTCCATAATGTTTCCACAGTGCTGTAGCTGTTTGTTTTGTATTTTATTCTCTGCTAATGATACGGGAATTACAAATTTCCTCCAACACTGTCTAGGGGTGCCTCTTCTAGGGTCTGCAGAACTGCACATGGTAGAAGTTACTGTGAGGCTAAATTTGAGTTAAGATCACAGCAGGCTTGTGACAGTTCCAGGACTACCAATGTATTTGTTGCAGTCACATTAAATCAAATCAGATGGGGTGGGATGGGTGTGTGCAGTGCTCTGTAAAAATGTCCTTGGGTGGATCGTGGGCTGCATGTTCCTTCTCCAGAGCATAAACTAGCAGCAACAATCAAAATATATTCAAGTCTTGAAATAATGTTCTTTTTCCCTTTAGCAAATCCTAAAGGCAATCCATTATTATGCAATGGAATGAACTCCTATTTCTATTAAGTACTTATTCACTTGATTTCATGCATTTTGGACCATTCTCTGCTGACCTTCATATGTAGTGGAACCAAATGTTACAGGTGTTCCTTCCTACTCTTTAGACACTCATAAAACTTCACTTTTCTCCACTTATATGTGATCGTCATAGCCAAGTACATGGGTATTTAACCTCCCACAGAAAGAACACAGAATGATGACCGTGTGTGTGTGTGTGTGTGTGTGTTTTAAATAAATGCAAAATAATTAGTTCAGCATGGCCCTTTTTGTATCTTTGCATTTTTCTATAGCACACCACAAAAAAGAGAATTTAAACTTAGGTGAGAAAGAAAACAATGCCTGGAGCTTTCCAGATGAGCTCCACAGGAATAAAAATGATTACAGTTTGCATGAGAGAACTGTGGGGTGGGGGAGAGAGTTGGCTTTAAAGTACTGTTAGCTGCGCCTATCACATCTTCCTGGAATTTAATAGGACATTATGAGTCTGTTCCTAGAAACTGTGGATTGCATTTGTGTTGGCCGTTTTCTGGATTAAATGGCTCCTCATGACCATGGATCACAAAAGGCCTCCATATCCAGTGAAGGTTAGACTTTCCTTCTGTAGCAGCTGCTTTAATCAGCTCCAATCAGCATCATTCCCCCACAGTTCTTCAAGAGGTATTGGTCACTGAAAAAGGAAGAGGGTATTGTGAATGGTTCCTCTATCTTCTCATTTCTTTGACATGAATGGCATCCTTCTGCAAAAAGAATTTTGGTGACAGGGGTTAGTAGCTAACCCCATTATAAGCCAGAAGATGTTATTTCAATGTCATATGCTGCTTTCAGTAGGTCTGGCTGGGGGGAACCTTTCTGGGCTAGGGTGACTGTCAATCAGTCCAGTAATAACCAATTGATCCTACACCTCTCTGCTTAAGTGTCTTTTCCTCTCTCTCTCTAGTCTGCTGACAGTTATGCAATTAGTGCTGTTAGTGTGCCGTTGGAATGAAGTCTACAGGAGTCTTCCGAAAGTAGGCTGTGAACCTGTTGAGGCCTGTTGCTGAAAGTCTCTAAGCAGTCATTTTTGTACAGTATGTTATTTTGATCTGTTCAGAACTGTGAGTAAATGAAATCCTTTCATCCTTTCTCTTACCAGTGTCCCAGAGTAAGATATGCAGACTATAGGTACCAGTTGATGAGAAGCAAAAGGAGTGGTCTACTCTGGGGAGACTTGAAGCTAATTCTGCTCTGTAAGTCCCTGCACTTCTGCTGCGCAGTTGGAGGCTTTTAACCAAAATTCAAAACTCTGCAACAGAAGAAACTGGTACTTGTGTAGAACTACCCAGAGAAGATTCTTTATTGTTAATTGGATCATGCTACATTTGTTCTGAAGGAAATCAACCCTGAGTGCTCACTGGAAGGACAGATCCTGAAGCTCAGGCTCCAATACTTTGGCCATCTCATGAGAAGAGAAGACTCCCTGGAAAAGACCCTGATGTTGGGAAAATGTGAGGGCAAGAGGAGAAGGGGACGACAGAGGACGAGATGGTTGGACAGTGTCATCGAAGCGACCAACATGAATTTGACCCAACTCCGGGAGGCAGTGGAAGACAGGAGGGCCTGGCGTGCTCTGGTCCATGGGGTCACAAAGAGTCGGACACGACTTAACAACTAAACAACAACAACATTTGTTGTACCAAATCAACAGAGGTGGAAAGCTCATCTTGAACCACTGAAGGAAAGTTTCTAATGAGCACAATAGCAAGGGATGACACAGGCATTAATGTCTGTGTCATCCCTTGCTTTTGTCAGAACTAGACCACTTGTTTCATCTAGTAAGCTAACAATGACAAAAAATATAGGCAAAATTATTTTGAATTGTCCTGAGGTAAAGGAGGAGAGTTAATTTGAATTATATTATGAACCAGTGGCGTATAAAAGTTCCTAAACTCAATCTTACACATCTCCTGATTGGACTCCAGATTAGAAAGAGGCTTGCCTGAAAGTTGAGAATGTTATCTGCAAGCTTCCTAAGACAAGCAAGTGTGTGCTGGTTCAGAAGTGAAATTTTTGCTACTGAACTTACATATGTTTCAGAGTTAGATCAAATTCCATGCCTCAGGAAAGCAACAGTCTGTGGTCCCACTGCATTCATTTACTTATCTGGCATCTCACAGTGTTAATCTGTGAAATCCATCAGCATTCACCATGAATAATGATTTCTGCTCTTAACGCTCATCATTTTCTTGTTATAAGTGTTGAAGAAACCTGTGTTTTCACACAGATCCAAGTTTACATTAAAGCTCTGTGTGATTAGATTATGATATTTGTGCATAAGAGATTAACAAAATTTCCAAATGGCCTCAGAGAACTTTTTATGCTTCACTGTCAGTGACCTACCTCATAGGGGTATGCAGGAAGTATGAAACAAGGATTGTTAACCACTTTGCATGCCAGTTTGCTGTAGAAATCCTTAATAATAAATTATTTTTACTTCATGGATTAAAAAAAAATCATAAAATTATATTCAAGCAGTGTTCCTATGTAAGTACAGAACAACAACAGAGACATTTTGGAAAACATGTTTTCTCATAACATTTTGAATCAGATGTGAAACCTGATTCGTGGCTTCACACTAGATAGTCATGCAACCAAGTGAAAACCGTCTGAGGGTTTATCCTGAAGTGTATTTAGGAGAGGGGAAAATAGTTACACATCTAGAGGTTTTCCCCATATTTTGCCTAAACTGAAATTTCAAGTGAATTTAGAAGTTCCTCATCAACTGTAACATCCAAGGAGCTTTTGGCAGGGTGGTGGTGTCATCTAAAGTTTCTCAGTTCAAATCATGACTAGAGATGGGGGTATTTGTATACAAATACAAATATCCCCGCACAGCTGAAGTTAACGAGGGTCCACCCCCTGGGACCGGACCGTCCACTCATGCTTCTAATGGCAGCGGTGGCCTCACTCATCCTTCCAATCACTCCCAGAGCACTGCTCTCTTCCCGCTCAGCTAGCCACTCCACACAGGGGGAGGGAGGACGAGTCTCCATGTGCGGCTGCCAAGTGGCCAGCTGAGCAGGAAGAGAGTGGCGCTCCGGGAGTGATTGGAAGGATGAGTGAGGCCGCTGCCATCAGCAGAGGTCTGAGTGGATGGTCTGGCCCCAGGGGGCAGACCCTCGTTACCTCCAGCTGCGCGGGGATATTCATATTCATATACGAATACCCCCATCTCCAATCATGACTTGTATCTCGTTTTGCTTTCAAATTCAAACAAACACACACCTTTGTATTTGTACAGTGTTCAACTGTAGTGATAGTAGCAGTTCAAGCATCTTCTGCTGGAAATTTGATAGCATGATATTTTAGTTTGCAATTCTGTGTACACTTATCTTGGTGTAAGCCTTATTAAACAAAGTGGACCATACATACGTGCAGACATGGAGTTGCAGTTTATGTTTTTGTTCCTCTTTTTGAGTATGAATTAGAATTTATCAATTAAGATAACATAAATATTTATATATGAAAAAGAACTGATGTTAAATCACAGCGGTGAATTCATCGGTCTCAGTTGTTTCAGCAGGAGAAAAAAAAAAAAGGTCAGGGATTGTACCAGATATTAAATATCTGAGTTTGCAACAACATAATACAGAATCAGAAAGAGGTGATCTCTTTTTACCTGCGCAGCCTAGTACTGCAAAACCAGCTCTAGAGGACTCAGAAACCCTATGGAGGCAGTTTCAGGCAGTTTCTGGGTTGCCATGAGGATAGTACAAAAAGAAATTTCCACAACATGCATGTAACTTGGATTTAGTCCATGGTTATTATCACGTTTATGGGACGTGGTGGCGCTGCGGGTTAAACTGCTGAAGCCTCTGTGCTGCAAGGTCAGAAGACCTGCAGTCGTAAGTTCGAATCCACACGACGGAGTGAGCCCCCGTCGCTTGTCCCAGCTCCCGCCAACCTAGCGGTTCGAAAGCATGCAAAATGCAAAAATGCGAGTAGATAAATAGGTACCACCTCGGTGGGAAGGTAAACGGCGTTCCGTGTCTAGTCACGCAGGCCACGTGACCACGGAGGATTGTCTGCGGACAAACGCTAGCTCTATGGGTTGGAAACGGAGATGAGCACCACCGCCTAGAGTCGGACACGACTGGACAAATTATCAAGGGGAACCTTTACCTATTATCATTTTAATCTAAATGCCGTTTTTCCCAATAAAACCAAACTATTTTGCCCACTATGTCTACTTTAGGATCTAGTGTTTTCACTGCATAAGAGTACAGTGATGTTATTGTAGAGTACAGCAAATCAACATTCTACAATGTGATTCTAAATGTGGAGGAAGCCAAAACAAAAACAATTATGACTTTGAAATTGGACTTAGGATCAGCGCCAAATTTGGCAAAGATATAGCATACTGTCTTCTCTTGCTCTATGCCAGATTTGGGAAAATTTGAGCAATGTGTTTTTGAATTATGACTTTTTCTAAGTAAAACTGTTTTCCCTCTATGCAGAAATAAGTGACCCTGAACATCCCCAGATATAAAATACCTCATACAAACTAAAAGAAAAAGCTTGCTTATCTTGAACGAATATGGTTGGCCCCACCAGCTCTTTTTTGTTTGGAAGGAACGCAGGCTGCAGGGGCTGCAATATAGATCCTCAAAAAAGGCAGTTCAAAAGGGTAAAATAGTAACTGTGAACAGGCTTATCAGCAAGAATGTTGCAAAGTAGATACATTGTTGCAGATTTGTGGTCTGGGAAATGAGATGTTTTGGGGGCAATGAAAGGTCACAGAAACAGTAAAAAGACAGGTTTTCTTTGAAGAGTTAAAAAAACAGGCTTGCTTTTGAGAAAGTAATAGAGTGACAGTGCACCATAAAGGGACATTTTGCCATATATCTCCAGGGAATTAGCATACAATTTCCTAAGGCCCATTCAAAGTATTTTTTCTTTTTATGGTTGCAAAGTAAACCTATCACCAGGTACATGATTCTCTGCCAATCCCAGTTTGACGTTTCATGGTCAGTTGATGTCCCTTATCAGACTTCAAGTTGGAAATCAGTCATGGGCATAATAATTCTACCAACTAGGGGGTGACCCAAGAGCCTCCTGCCCTTCCCTGCAGGTGGAAAAGCATAGATATACTTCTCCATTGGTTGCCAGAGCAGAATGGGTATTCTGATTTTTAAAGATTTATTCAATTTGCATACTGCCTGTCTAACCAAAGGTCACTCTGGGCAGTTTACAACAAAGACAAAACAATAAGCAAAATATCTAACTCTACCCAATAACCAAAACATCAACATTAATAAAATCAAATACAACACAATAATATAATAAAATATAACAGTATTTAAACATCTGAGCGTTTAAAATGACGGTATTGTGATCTTCCTGGCTAATAATTCCATTGGGTTCCATTTTTGGATCAAAGTAAAAGGCCTGTCAAAATAGTCAGCTTTTTAAATCTTCTTGAAAATTGCTAGCCAGAGAGATAGCCAGTGGGAGTTGATTCTAGAGTCAAGGAGCGACCTCTGAGAAGGCCAGTTCCACGTTTTCTCCTCCCGGGCCTTTCTCAGGGTCGTCATCCTCAGACATGCAGCTTGGGATTAGTGAGTAGGGCAGGCAGTTCTCACTGGAAGTAAATGTTCTGCCAGATACTGAAGTTCAAACAATTATATGTTAGAGCCATCACCTTGAAGCTGGCATGGAAGCGGACGGGTAATCAATACAGGGTGGCCAGAGTTGGGGAGATGTGTTGGTATTTACTAATTCCACTCAATAACCTGGCTCCCATGTTCTGAACCTGTTGAAGATTCTATATCAACTTCATGGGAAGCCCCACATAGAGAGTATTACAGTAGTGATTACTGATGAACAAAATTATTTGGACTTTTGCTTTTCCTGTTTGCTGGATTTCATTATACAATGTTACCCAAACTGGGGAAGTGTTTGTTGACAACTGGCATAAAAGAGCCTTTAATAGTGTCTAATAGTACCTTCCTGCCAACCTAGCAGTTCGAAAGCATGTAAAAATGCAAGTAGATAAATAGGTACCACCACAGTGGGAAGGTAACGGCGTTCCGTGTCTAGTCGCGCTGGCCACATGACCACGGAAACTGTCTACGGACAAATGCTGGCTCTACGGCTTGGAAACGGGGATGAGCACCGCCCCCTAGAGTCGGACACGACTGGACTAAATGTCAAGGGGAACCTTTACCTTTACCTTTACCTAATAGTACCTCTATATTAACTGTCTGTATATGGATTAGTGCTGTGCCAAAAATTTCTCTCATCAGAATTTTGATCATTCTCGTTTAGTCTAACAACAAGAAGAAAAGGACTTCTCTTTAAACAGAATTTCCAATGAAGAGAAATTACAAAGTGATTTGCATGGGTGATGTTCAATATAGGACTTATGACAACTCCTACACTGCCCCTAAAATGTATCCAGCCTTCTGACAAGCAGAGGGCATTATTTTTGTTTCTCAGTGGCATCATTCACCAAAAAACAGCATAGGACATTTCAGAAAAATCCTGTTCCAATCCTTATTTTGGCTAGGACAGAGAAATACTCCAGGATATAAAACAAAACAAAACAAAAACAAACTTCAAACACACACACACATACACACCACTACACCTTTGTTTGGATATTGTTCAACCGTTTATTAAAAGTTACCCTGTACGTGGTGAGTTGCAGAATCGTATTGACATTTTTCACAACTGCTGGATAGCTCAGTGAGTTAGGTGTCTGGCTGCAGAGCCAGAGTCACAGCAAGCATATTGATTCATTTCCTTCTGGTGCTGCATAATAATAGCAGAGGTGATTCTTTCACAAATTGTCCAACTGCTGGTATTTCAATCTTCCTATGTAGCCTATCCATTTACGTTTATTCAGATCACATCCAAAGTGGTGATAGGAACTATACTTCACAAACAGCAATTTCACACCCATGTAATTTCAAAGGAGCATGGGTATGGGAAAAAAGGGTTTTCAATCTCTGACTGAGAAATGTATATCCTATACCACAATCACTAAAATTGTGTCCTTCAAAGTCTGAGCCAATTTCAAAGAATGCCTGCGAAGCCTTAACATATTGGAAAACGAGGCTTTGACTTAGTATATAATAAGATTATATTCTCAGCTCTGATAGCTACTGATATCCAAATATAGTTCCTAGCTCTTACTCCAGTTAGACATTTTGTACGCTTTTTGTGGTTTTCAGTTAACTTTTTTCTGATTTTTTAAATTAGCATTTTTCTCTTATTTTGACTCTTTCAGTTAGGTGCTACGTTTTATTTTTCAAGTCATAACTGACTTGCACCGACCCTAATAGGACCAAAAATGTGTTTTGTTATTTTTATAGCATAAATTTCATATTCTCCCCTTATTTGAAAAATTGTGTTCTCAGGATGCTTTGGGCACTCAGCACACTTAACAAGCTAGACTGGGTCCATAATTCATAAGGAAGGTTGAGTCATGTTTTACCTTACTAAAGCTGAAATTACACATTGCAGGTAACCCACAGTGCGTGTTTTACCACTGGCTTTTTGCAAAGCAGATAGAGTGAACCCTACTCTAGTCACATGCCTCTTTTAATTCAGCAAAAAAAGGAGCCACTGAATTCCCCCCTCCAGCAAGAACAACACTTTCTTCCTTCCCAAGGAAGCTGGGAAGCTTCCCAGCGCTGGTCATCTGGCAACACTATTTTTGCCCAAGGGGATCTGCTTCACCAGCTGCATTTTCACCACACATGGAGGAGGTGAGGACTCTGCTGCCCTTCTTCCTCTGCAAGGCTTGCTAGTTCAGTGGGCAGCTGTACAGCAGTGGGATGGAGCATATGCTGGTGGCAGTTGCAGTGACAGGGATCTCCCATTGGTTTCAATGGCACTTACTCCAAGGTAAGCCTGTATAAGATTGCACTAATGTTTCAATTTTCTTCTTGGTCTGATGGTGTTCTGAAGAACCCGAAAACTTGTCCTTTTTGTAGTATCTCATTTTCCTAGAAAAGGTATAATTAAATTGTAGACCAAATTAAGTTGTGGACCAAATGGTAACTTTTGTTTGTTTGTTTGTTTCATTTGCTGTGGACAGAACCACAATTAGTCACTCATCAGGACCTATCACTAGAGGAAAGATCTGTCACCCATTACTTACTATACTGAGAGTTCTGTATTCTTTGAACCACTAGGCAATACATGCAGTTTGCCTTCTGTTTACTTTTTTCACTTAGTACACCATCTACATTTAATTTCTAGTTTTGTTGATATGGGGATGGCCATGTGACCTGGTGTTCCTGCTTGAATCTTATGCAGGAGATAGTGTGTTTTGCCTGAAAGAAACTGCAAAGCACTGCTCGCCTTTTATGTACACTGGCAGAAAATGAACAGTGATCCAACATCCCTCATGGTGTGCATTGTGTTACCAGATGTCACCTCACCTAAAAGTGATTTTTCCAGCCTGCAGTTTCTGTCTTAGGGCTTATGTCTAATTACAGGTTCAAAGATTGCCACACCTGCCATTTGGTCTTCTCAGCTTCTTTGGCCATCCCAACTTTTGCAACATCCAAGCTGGTGCAGAGTTCTGAAGAGCTTGGAAACTTACCACTCTTGTGACATTTTAATACTGATAAGGTTATTGCTTAACTTGATTTATGTTGTTGCTTGTTTGTAATGGGTAACATGGATATAGGTATAACATTGTTATGGGTAACTTATGAATCAACCAGCTACTTCTACTCCTGTTTTTAATTTACTTATTTACTGGTGGAAAACAGTTGTTCCCAAAACACAGAGGGTGTGTTGGTTGGTTGATTGGTTTTAAAGATAGAAAGATATCTCAAAGATAACTCAAGCACACCCTGAAATTTTAAAATAGGAAAGAACTCTTTAATCAGTACAGAACTACTGCTGACTGTGACATCATTCCTATCATGCAGGAAGATTTATGTAACTGGATATTGGCTGCTAAAACTGCAACTTTTAATGATGTGCTATTTTGTATCATCTAGTTTGTCCCTTTATCCCCTAGTCTCAAGCAACATTTGACTGGTTTAGTGTCTGGGACAGAAATTTCTTCCCTTCCCCTACAGAATCTTTAAAAGAAGACAAGATGGTTCTTTGTTTTGAGTAAAGTATGTGTCCTGGCCTTCTTCCATTGCTACATCAGCCCTTCAGCCATACTGCTGCATGCATGGCAATGTGCCTAGGTTTGTTTGTTTTTTCTTGAATGGGAGACTTAATCACACTTCACACAATGATCACAGTAACTCCTCTCTGTAGTTAGGACTAAAACACACAAAGAATTAATATCCGTTCTCAGAATGGGTTACCTTCCAGAGCCCTGGAAGGCACCAATGCCTGTGTGTTAGGCAGGGCAATGATTCAATTTGAGGCAAATGATTACTTATATAACAGTGTACCAGCAGAACATGTGTATGACTGAAAACATCCTGTTCAGGGTAATGGCAAAAAAACATTGAAGACCTTGTGTAAAGATTTGACTAACATCCTGCCCCTCCCAAGATAAAACCAAGGGAATTTTTTTTCAGAATATCTGTGAATCTTGAAGGAAGAGCAGAGAATGCCAGGACTACAATGCAGAAAGAAGGAAAAAAAATCTTACCCACTTCTTAAAATGGATGGAACCCCAAGAAAAATGGGTTACACTGACATCACTTAATAAGCTATGGTCTAGGGTTGGCAGAATCCAAGTGAAGCCAGGAAAAAGGGGGGGGGGGGTTTCACACCAACACAGGCCTTTGCAAGTGGGGAGAAGGCCAGGCAACGTCATACCTATGTCAGTGGTCCCTTAATATATCTCATAGAAGACTTGATGTTAGCTGCCCCAAATGCTGTTTGTTATTTGGGCAAAAAATATATTATACGTTAATTAATTGTACTGTGGCGCTTCTGACACAAAGAAGGGAACATGTGTGAAAAATTCTCTGTAGTATTCTCTCTGTAGAAAATGTTGCAGACATTCTTATTTTTTTAAAGATTCTAAGAACAGAATCATATTAAAATATGTAGAGCTTGATGGGTTTTTTTTAAAAAAAGATTGATCTAGACATATTGCACAACTTTGGTTGACAACTGGAAGAGAGCAGAGAAGGGCCCTCTATACCTCATCCAGGAATCCTTTCCTATTCAGTGAGTTGTGCATGGGAGAGAAAGGTATTTATTTATTTATTCATTCGTTTATGAATTTGAAATATTTATTTACCAGTCTTCATCAAAAATTGATTCCAGGATAGTTCACAATAATGCATTTAAATCTACTCCAATAAAATCATTTAGCAAATAGAGAAAAAACAGCAGACAAAAACTTTACTTGTATACTGCCCATAGTGAAAAAGGGAGCTGTTTTTGACTGAAGTCAAATTATATTATTATTATTATTATTATTATTTATTTAACTTATATGCCGCCCACTCTACCCAAAGGTCTCTGGGTGGCTTACAACAATTAAAATACAATAAAAAGATAAAACAATTAAAATATCTAAAATTTAACAATTAAATTATAAATTAAAATAATTAAAAATTATAGAAATATCAGCCTAAGTAAGCTTCTCTTTCATAACTAGAGTTGTTGGGTGCACACATATTCCAAGCCTTTAGTTAATATCCCTGTTTAAAAAGTTACTATTTAAATGAAAATAATTGTTATTATAACTGCTCCCCAATTAGTTAGTGATCATTGTTACCCTTTACAGGTATTTATTTAGTTTCTTATTTCTTAAAAGTAAATTGTTTTCCAATAATGCTGGTTTCAGCAGACTCAAGAAATGTACTCGTATTACAACTAACTTGACAGAGGAAAGGTATCTTAGCTTGATTCAGAAGTTTCTTGGTTGTGTGCTGGAAAAAAGGGTGGTGGCGTTCAGTGTCTTTTGCAGCTATCTCACTATTGCTTACATATCTCACTCCTTGAAGAAGCAGTTTGGCACCAAATATTTCAGGTTTCTCTGAGTAAAAAGTGAAAGGAGAAATGTGACTGGAAGTGGGCTTATTCCTTTCACTTCCCTTCGTTTTCCAGATTAAACTGCCTTACTTGCCTGGGTAGCTCTATGAGTCTATCAACAGGGCAAAAAGAGGTACATAAATTAGTACAAAGGATCAGGATGAAAAACCCATATGACACAATTTTAATCTGAATTTATTTCCTTCCTGTACAGCAAGAATTTGCAGAAATGTAAAAGAGAGTGAGAAGTATCCCATCATGTGCTGTGGCTCTTACAGTTGCCATTTTCAGTGTGAAAACAGAGGAATATTCATGCAATCATTCTTTAGCAAGCAGATGTATATTGCATATCATTCATTTTGGTGCAATATTCAATTGTTTCCACTAAATCAGGTCTTTGAAACACACACCCAATAATTGATTTCTTCTCTGTCACTTTTATTCAAGTATAATTCAAACTTGTGTTAGCAAGGAGTGTTGGGTAGAGCTGTGGCAGTACAATAATTTACTTCCTATTATAATGAGTTTGAAGAAGAATTCTGAGACAAGAAATTGCTTCTCTTTACTTTAATTGATGAATGGCAAGTTTACTGCATTAAAACTTTATAAAGCTGTGATATCCGGTTAATTATAGTTTATGGGGCTCTTAGGGACTTCATAATCCAAGTCACAGGACAATATATTTTGCTTTATTACAACATGCTACTTAGTAATATACAAATCTTACTTAAGATGCAACTGCCTCCATATCTCGTACAACTGGTGTCTTTCTTTAAAAGACTTCCTCAGCACAAGCATAGACAAGGACAGGATGAACATTTAACAAACAACAACCTGCACTGTTGGAAATATTAAAGCAGGTTGCCCAGTTGCACCCCTATCTAGATGAGAGATCCCTGAATACCTTGATCCATGCATTGGTAATCTTGAGAATTGACGTGGTGGCAGGTTAAACCGCAGAAGCCTCGGTGCTGCAAGGTCAGAAGACCAGCAGTCATAAGATCGAATCCATGCGACGGAGTGAGCTCCTGTCGCTTGTCCCAGCTCCTGCCAACCTAGCAGTTTGAAAGCATGTAAATGCGAGTAGATAAATAGGTACCACCACGGTGGGAAGGTAATGGCGTTCCGTGTCTAGTCGCGCTGGCCACGTGACCACGGAAATTGTCTACGGACAAAACGCTGGCTCTGTGGCTTGGAGACGGGGATGAGCACCGCGCCCTAGAGTCGGACACAACTGGACTAAATGTCAAGGGGAACCTTTACCTTTACCTAATGCTCTCTATGTGGGGCTTCCCTTAAATACGGAGGCTACAACAGGTCCAAAATACAGCAGCCAGGTTAATCTCTGGGGTTACTATGTTTGATTATGTCTTCTCTATCCTGGCTCATCTGCCTTGCCTCCCTGTCAGCTTCCGTGCCAGATTTGAGGTGTTAGTTATGACTTACAAAGCCCTGAACAGTTTGGGACCTTGCTATCTATCAGAGCACCTCTTCCCAAGAATATCTACCCATTCAACTCATTCCTCTCAGGCCTCATTATTGAGGAGGCCTAGCCTGAGGGAAATAAAGAAAACCAATACTAGGAATCAGGCTTTTTCAGCAGTGGCACGCTCCTTGCGAAATAAACTTCTACAAGAAATTAGTCAAGCCCCCTCCCTATAGATTTTTAGGAGACCCTTAGGTTATATTTGTTATATCTGGATTAGAGACGGACATGAATCAGATTCAGATCAATAATTCATTTTGATTTGTGATTTGTCAAGGTTGACAAATTATGAATTATGAATTTACATTTTTTTCTGACAAATCAATGAATCAATTTGTCATTTTTTTCTACTTTAAAACTCTATAAAATGGCCTCCCACACACCTAGAGACACCAAATTCATAGGGAACCTCCCCTGTCTCTCCTCTACAAGTCTCCACATTTGGTGGAATTTGGGTTGCAGACATCTAAGTTATACACCCAAAAGGAGGGCCTCCAGGGACGTTCCCCCCAGGCACCAGAGACACCAAAATCACAGATAAGCTTCTACTGACTCTCTTCTACAATCCCTCTAAGTTTGGCAAAAATTGGGTTTCAGACTCCCAAGTTATACACAAAGTGGGTCCCCCCAAGAAAGTGCCCTTTAGCAACTGGCTTGGGGAAACCCAATCTTCACCAAACTTGATGGGATTGTAGAGAAGCGTCCTTGCAATTTTGGTGTCTCTAGGTGCCGGGGGGGATTTTATAACCAAACAAATTGACAGAACAAAAATCGCTAAAAATTCATTGATTTGTAATTGTAGGGGGCATTGATTCATAGGAATTAGTGTTATTTTTGAATGAATTTGGTGATTCATTTTTTAATTCGTGTGCATCTCTAATCTGGATTTATCGCTATTTATTATTCTTCATTATACTGGTGTATATTTGTTTATTTTGTTATGTTTTATTTAATTTGGTTTGACTTAATTTATCAGGTGTCAGTTTTAAGTTACCTTTGTGTTCTTGTTTTTGTTGCATTTGTTTTGTGATTTCTTGTTGATCGTTTTAGTTTGGTTGTATGCTTTGTTTAATTTATGTAAACTGCCCTGAGTAGTGTTTCAGTAAGTTGGGAGGTCTATACAGTCTCTCTGTCTCTGTCTCTCTGTCTCTCATTTAGATTTTTTCAGCAGCAACACTGTATTCTTGGTTTCCTAAATTATTCAGGACATCATAGTCATTAATGTATTAGCATCCTATATTTCACATCTGAAGCTGATTTTTAATATGATAAATCCCACTAGAATTTTAGGCTGACCTCCAAAGGTGTAACCTTTGGAGCCAATTGCCTCAAATTAGAAAATCACTATGAACATTATGTGTTGTCTCCTGTTAGGAAACAGTTAATATCTATGGTGATTTCTTAATTTTAGGCAATATGCCTCCAATTAACAGAATTTTGGCCAATACTGAGAGTAAGAATAAGAATGATAGAATGTTTATCATCATGTACCCTTTGTGCCATTTCCATTTCCCCAAGTAAGGCAAACATTAAGCATTATTGGTCTGCACCTGGATTTTAAATTACCACTTTTATTCTGCCTACCACATTGTGAGGAATGCAAAATTATAGGAGTTTGCCAGTCTAAACACTGCTCCCAGTCTTATTTGACTGGCCACTGGTTTTGTTTTGGTATTTCTCTGTGTACTATGAAGTTTAGTAAAGAAAAAGAAAAAATAATATTGTACTTTGCTTGAGTAACTTTCATAGGAACTGCTGTTGGGCAAACCAAAGAAAAAGGTGGCGGACATATAATTATTATGTGCTATCAAGTCAATTTGGATTTATGACAACCCTTCTCAGGATTTTCTAGTTGTGGAATATTCAGAAGTGGCTTACTATTCCCTTCTTCAGAGGATGCTCTGGGACTGTGCAGTTTGCCCAAGGCTACACAGGCTGGCTCTGCTCATTCCTGCTCTGGGGCAAGAATCAGCCTCTCTGCCTCAGATACCTAACGCACTGAGCTATCCAAGTAGCTGGCAGGCATATACTGAGTACACATTTTTTTAAAAAAAGTGGAACTTTGTGTTGAGGTGAATAGATCAGTCTCAAATATCAGCATCCTTCCTCATTTGTAAGTCCCCAAAATTCAAGAAGCTTACTGATTGGTACACTGCAGCTATAAATGCCATCTACAAGGGAAAGGGTGTATTTATTTGGGGAAATCCTAATAAAGTTAAAAACAATTTACACTTTTTACAAATAATTAGTAAGTACAGCAACAATTCGCCTCAAGGTTGTGTTACGGTGTAAATTAGCAGAATTTGCAATTGGTATGAAATGTTTTCAGAAACTCAATTAGGCAGTACGGCAAGGGACATTTGTCTGGTAACAACACGTAATTCTGTAATGATTGGATTTTCAAAATTTATTTTCCTGAGGCATCAGCATGCCAAAGGGGCAGAAGACCAGGGCAAGAAAATCAGGAGAGGAAGAGGCAAAAATAATTATTTGATGTGTAAAATTAATTAGCCCTCACGATTTAAAGTGTTATTCTAGTATCTTTGCAGAACTTTAAGAGACACAAGAGATCATTCTGGTTCCCCAGATAAATGATATCCAAGGTGAAGTCAACAGTAGCAGCTGTAAAGCCTCTGAATAGTGATATAGATGCCCTAATGTTACAAGGCTTCTGTCTATGATTGGCTGAGCAGTACTAGTTTTAAGAACAGGTAGAGTGGGTAAAAAAAGGTTAGAAATATAATAATAGAAGAAGCAAGGGCCTGGGAAAGTGCTGCCAGGATTCTGAGAATGCAATAGGCCAAGATAAGGTGGTTCTGTGAAGCAACTATAGTACAACAATCATCTCCAGTCCACAAGCTGTTGAGATGTAGCTTGTTCCTTTCTAACTCCATTGTCTTCCTCTTGCAGTTGAGTAAAACAGATAATACAAGTACACAGCAAAATTATAGCATAGGTCTGTGCCATCCTGCTACTAAATATGCTGAACAGAATGCCCCTTATCAAAGCTGTACAACACTATTTCAAGTTAAATGATTTTTTCCCATAGTAAAACTAAAATATAGATACATCTTTAGAAATATATGTTGCCCTTCCACTCCCGGAAGTAAAGAGATGGACACAGGTGATATTTGATATTTGGGCCACACTTTTTAAAGTATTATTTCAACCATCATCCTGGCAGAGGGGCCTGAACATAGTGTGTATCCCTGGGGCAGACATCAGGGGTATCTTTTACCCCTTTCCTATTCCCTAGCAGACGAGTCTCAAATCCCTGGTATGAGCTGTCCCCAGGCCAGCTAAAACTGGGAGGCCCTCCGCATCTGCCTACTGTCCAATATTCTTGCCGAAATGCAGGCTCTGCCTATGTAACAGGAATACTGTCACCATCATTTATAGCTGCAGTGTACCAAACGTCAGTGACAGATTGCCACTCATTAAAAACTTTCTTTTTCAATATGGGGGTGCGTAGAACTTTGTCTCCTTCTGTGAGCTGTGCATGCTGTGAAACTGAAAAAGGAAGTCTTTAATCAATGACACAATTCCTATTATACAGGTGGAGATGCACAACAGGATTTTGGCCAATATCTATCTGAAAGAGAAATACTTTATATGAAATACTAAGGCTGAAGGAATTTAGAGACCTACCATCCTGAATTTACTTGGCACATAACCATTGAACAGCACAAAAGTTCTTTTTGAACAGCAGATTTTGTTGCTATTTGTCCATTTTTTTCAAAGCCCTGACAGTGTCAGAAAACAGGCCTACCATTTTGAATAGTTTTGGTGAACTGAGAAGAAAGAAGGCTCTAGGACTGCTAAAGTTTACCAGGTAAGGATCTTTCTAATCTCTGAGATTTCAGGGCCAAGCCATGAGATGAGGGAGTGGGCCCTTGTGGTGTAACGAGTGCAAAATAGTGTTTGTGCATGAACATGAGAGAGTGTGACAGTGTGGATTTTCAGCAATGGCCATTTTAGTTTCCTAAAATACTGCCAAGAGGTTTGGGCAATAAATACGAAATACTTCAATAATGTGCAGCTAGATTTTAACAAAAAATGCCTACATAAAAGAAGCTTATTTAAGGTTTTGTATCTCCTAAATGGATTACCTTCAAATTATGAATCACCTTCAAAGGAAGCATTTCCTTTTGAGGAGAGTGGTAGGCATTTGAAAATTTATTACTAAATTTACTACAAGCCTCCCAAAATTGGTAGCAAAACACAATCACAAGGAGGTTTCTAAAGGGTTGTCAAAACCGAACATTAGAACTTAATACGTGTCCAACCTTCTTTAAATTTGGCACTGAGCAAGTCCATACTGCCTACAATGATTCTGATTCAAGAGTTCATTCAAAAAGTACAACTGTTTGTGGGGATTTTTTTTTTAATTAAATGGCCATTCACTTTCAAAAGATGCAATGTTTGCCTAATTGAACAACAGGATTTCAGCAATTCAGTTTCATAGCGTATACATTGCTAGTTTCAGCAATCAATGCACCGATAAAAGAGACCAGTTATTTTGATTGCATTTTTTTAGCTTAGTAAGGAAATTGATTAAGGCATAAAGCCAACTTTTCATAAGTAAGGGGGCTAAAGAAATCACCAAGGCTGACTCAGTTATATCAGATTCTATAATTTGCTACTGATATGACTTGATAACGTTTTCTAAAAGTCAGTATTTAAAGAGCCATTTTGGGGGATAACAGATCTATGGCATTTGCGATATGAACTATGTAGAGACGTGAAGTGGATTAGTGGATATTCAGATACTTCCATAAATAGGAGTCAAACTGTGTCACAATACATTAAGACAACAGAGAAGTCATTAGTGTTTCCTGGAGTTTTTCACTACGGCAATTTTGGCTGCTGTAATAAGTAGATAACAGTTGTGGGCTCTATTCATATATTTGGAAACACATCCTATTTTTTGGAAAAATGTTGCTCAAAGAATATTGTAGTGCTTAGCATCTGTTTTATTAATAGTATAGTACAATACCTGTACAGGTAGCACTGAAGTTGCATTATTAAATGCAATATGTTTCAATATAGAACTTGGACTTACACATGAAGGAATCTGCAGGTGCTTGTTTCATGGCAATGAAAATTATATGAAGTAAATGTATAGTAAGCTATGGACCAAATCCGAAATCTCACTAGAAGCTAACCTTTAGCATGGCAAGACTCTATTTCTCTTCTCTGCAGTCCCTTACAACCCTTTATGTGTCCCAAAAACCTGCTCTTGAGAGTTTCCCAGCCTTCAGAAGAAGGTTTGGAGAGTATTTGAGGGCTGCAATACAGCATGGGAATTCTCCCCCCTCCCCCCATTTCCACTGGCTGAAGCAGTTCTGTAAATAAAGCCGTTCTCTTGGATACATGAATAAATACTTAAAGGCAAAAGCAAAGTGTGCTGCAGATATACTGCCCCATAGTGATTAAAGTACTCTTTGGACATTTTGCAATTTAATTATGCAGGCTGCTCTTGCTGCCACCACTTACCCAGCAAGCTGGTTATTCATTTTACCAAACCCAGAAGGATGAAAGGCTGAGTCAATCTTGAGCTGGCTACCTGAATCTGTTTGGATCGAACTCTGGTCTTGAGCAGAGGCTTTGACTGCACCAGGCTCCTTAAGGCGGTACTGTAGCTCTTCCTCTTTCTCTCAGGTGCATGTACATTGCATTACTTGTACATAGGCCATCCAGCCATTATGTTCATTCACTCTTTTCCTGCACACCTCTCTTTAAGCAGAAATTACTTTTAGAATAGCATATTTTTATTCGTATTTCAGTTAAGTGAAAAACAAGTAGCTTCTCCTGAAGCATCTTGTGTTGAGACAAGAGTGAGTGATTTGGTGGAGCATTGTTGCTACCCTCTGTCCTACTATATCTTTTAGATGCACACTGTTGTCTGCTCTTGCATCAGATCAGTTACTTTGATCTATGGCAACTAGTGCAGTAGATTATACCAGATTGCTTTAATGCAAAATGTTTCCTGCTGCAGCACCACTTTTGTGGGATCACGGTGACATCCACTGACAAGTTGGTTATTACAGGCTGACTGATATGGTCTCATCGGTTTCCCTGTAGGCATATGAGGGTCTTGGTTTAAGTGGAGAGTGAACTCATCAAGCGATTTCTTTACTTTCTACTAGAGTAGCTCAAGAAAATAGAGATGCTGAAAATATTACTGTTGTCAATGTACTGTTGTAAAAAACTGTAGGCTTCAAATGGTAAATTGCTTCCAGTTTCAGGAGGCACCTGTGTTGTGTTTGTGGGAATAGGGCTATGTTCCTGTGCAAGTGGAATAAGAAAAGTGCTCCTCTTTATAGGAATTAGGCAGCAGTCCAACCTTTTTTTGAAAACAAATTGTGTTAAACAGTGTAGGGGCTTCTTTCCAATTCATATTTATACTTCTAAGCTTCTTTCAAAATATTGTATTAAATCTAGCAAGACCTGTGCAATTTGAGATCTCAGAATTCACAAGAAAGCCTCTTCCCATATAACTCAGACATCAGCAGTGAGAGGTTGTTATCCCAGTATCTCATCAGTCTGAAATCCAGAGTGTGGCTATGAAGGAGGGTGCCATTTTGCTTACACCCCTTCCTATTTGTAACAGTCTCTTCTGGGTAGGGTGCACCTAGCACACACTGAAGGTCTTTGGAGTGCCAAGCTCAGATGCTGCTATTCTCCTCTTTGTTTGGTTCATTTGTACCCTGCCTTTCATCCAGGGAGCCTAAGGTGGAATACATGGTCCTCTTCTTTGTTTTTAAAATCTTCATCTGCAATATTCTGATGTATGCTACAGTGAGAGATAACTAGCCTAAGGTCACACAATGAGCTTCATGTGCAAGTGATGATTTGAAATTCAATTTCTTCCATTCTACTTCAACACTAACTGCTTACAATAAATTAGTGTCAAGTAAGTAAATGTGTAAGAACACCTAATTTTAAACATGTTCTCCTCATTTTATTAGCGGTCTTGTTGAAAATGATTGCTGGGTTTCAACATTAGCTATCTAGATGATTTTAACAGTTTTGGCATCATTTATTTTGTCCATTTGTTTTAGTCTGTTATACTGGATTTAGATTTTATTATTACATTAGTATAATTTTGTTTTTATGATTTTAAATTTATTTTATATTTGATTTTTACATTATTGAGGGAATGTATTTAATATATATTAAACAGCATTTTACACACACACACACACACAAACATATGTATGTATATGTAAAATGCTATACACACACACAAACATACATGCATAAATTGCCGGGTAGGTGGGGCTTGTCAGCCTTGGAAGGCAGTCCATGTAGGAGAAGGAAAACTCTGATTTCAAACCTCCACTGCCTTGTGGCTATATCCACTGATGGAAAAGGCTTCAGGAGTTAACCTCGAGGCAAAATCCGGAGCCAGAGTCCCGGAGGCAGTTCTGGCAACTCCTGCGACGTCACTGGAACCAGTTGTATTGGCTCTTGCCTTTCCATTGGACTATTTCAGCGACGTGGAGAGGGGGGATTTGCTGCTTGGGTAACAGCCTATCCTCCATATTATTTTACCCAGGCTTCGTGCTCTGGAGAGGACACTCTCCAAGTCCTCCATACAGAGCATGTTACCATAGTCTCTCGAGACTGAAGGATGCCATTCCTAAATTGCAAACACACATATACATATACTAACATTTCACCTAAGTGAAAGAGAAGTGCACACTAACATTCCTCGTATTTTTATTCAGCTTATGACAAAAGGCTGGAATATCCTGAACTAGTCTTGTGTACAAAGCTCCAAGTTCTACTGAAATGAAAAGAAGCACTCAATATTCCTGTTGGGTGAGATAAAACCACCTTAGTCTGGAGCTGGAATAAATCTTAAAAATTGATACAGAAAATATCAGTACAATCCAAATCAAACATAAAATAATAAAACAAACAATGGTACAACAGTGGGATGTATTATTTGACATTTGAAAGCTTATGAGAGTTCGTTTTGATGCCTGACAAAGCATTAATGTGATAATAATAAGTGTAAAACATGTCACATTTTGAGGTAAATCTCTGGCATTTTTGAAAAGCAAATATTAATTGCACCTCTACTCTGACAGGTATCTTTAGCTATATCAAAGCTCTCTTCTTTGAAATTCTTCACACCCTTTCCTCTTAAGGAGAAATCCAAGGTTTACCATTAATTTCATTTTATGACATATTTAGACCGCATTTCATAGGGAAGGGCTGAGAGCTTCGTACTGGAGAGTATTATATGCATGCGGAAAGTTCTATATTCTGTTCCTAGTCACGGTATGCCAAAAGACAGCACACTCCTTTGAATTGATTGATTGATTGGTTTGATTTGATTTGATTTATATACCACCCCATTTGTGTAAGCACTACTCTGGGTGGTTAACAGGTTAAAATTTAGAACCCTGCAGGAACCCACATAACAACATGCATTCAAATATGGTGATACACAACTATAAAGTCTAAAATTCATACAAAAAGAAAAGCAAAGAAAAAAGATTGTAGCATCTTGGAGATTCAGTTGTTGAAGGCAGCTTTGAATAATTCCATTTTTACTAATTTCCTGAACATAAGGAGCAAAGGAGGGTGGTGTATCTCAGTTGATAACTTGTTCCGGAGACTTGGGGTCATCACTGAAAATGCCTGATTCCTTGTTATTGCCTTTTTGGCCTGCCTTTGGTGTAGCCACTTTATCAACATGAATTGAGAGGAGCAGGTTGAATGGGCAAGTGATTTCTGGGAAAGATGCTCAAACAAGTATTGAGGTCTTAAATCAAGGGCTTGATAGGTCATAACCAGAACCTTGAATGAAAAACTGACAGGGAGCTAATAATGGTGTGCCAAGACTGGGGACTAGTCCCAATAATTAGTCTGGGTACCACATTTTAAAACTGCTGAAGCTTCCCTACTGTTTTCAAGGGCAGCTCTACATCCAGAGCATTATAGTAGTCTATTTTTGAAATTACAAAGTTAAGAACCACTGTTGCTGCACATTTCTTATCTATGTGGGGGCACAACTGAAGTTGATAAAAGGCACTCTTGGCCACGGCAGATGTTTGAGCCTCCGTAGAGAGCGCTGGGTCAGGAGTATTCCCAAGCTGTGGCCCATACTATTTATTTATTTAAAATATTTTTACCCTGCCTTTCTCTTTAAAAAGGATATGAGGTGACTTACATCATTAAAACAATATTAAAAGCTAAAAACAGTAAATTATTCACTTATTTTAAAAAAGAATTAAATAAACATTATATTAATTCATTACTGACACAATTTAAAAGCAACAAAAATACAAACCATCATATTTTAAAACCTCTCTTAGACAGCCAGTCACTAAGGAACAACCTGCCTGAAGAGAAAGGTCTTTGTCTGTTTGTGGGACGACAGCAAAGATGCGGGCAACTTAGCCTCTCACGGGAGGGAGTTCCAGAGTTTGGGAGAAGTGACAAAGAAGGCCCTCTCCCATGTCCCACTGCTGAATTTGCCGCTTCTGAAAGCCTCCCAGGAACACAAGTTCTGGAAACCTCCTGGAAAAACATTATGGCTTCAATAAAATGCATGCTCCCTATGCGTCTTCTTTTAAAAAGGGACTGAAATTATGGTCTGTAGGCTGCATGTCCCATTTTTTAGCCCCAGACTCCATGGATCTTCCCAGAACCCTCCTCTACAGCAAACAATTACTAAAGATGCATTTCTACTCCTGGAGGGGACTTCAGGATGGAAAATTCTGCATTAAAACGAGTTATAGAGCCCTGCTTCAGTGAATGTGTTTGGGAAGTGGGAGATTTTTTTCTGATTCCAACCCCCCCCCCCCTCAAAACAGAAGTGAACCTTCAATAACCTATTGTTGTGAGGCGGGGAAGGATGCAAACCTCCATTCCCACTTTTGGCAGGAGTAGCTGCCCCTGGACACAACAGAGTTGCCTGCCCCCTACTTTAAGGGGAAAATTTTAGGGGTCTGCCACTCTTGCACAACATAGGATGCACACACACCACAACTCTGGAACTTGCCCACTGTTGACAATACTGAGATAGGTAGACTAATACCTTGACTTGGCCTATGGCAGTTTCCTGTTTCATTGACAGCTCTTGCTTCCACTCCTTCTCTGAGGCTTCTGCAGAAGAACATCAAAATAGATTGTTCCCATTATTTCTTATTCCAATTTCTACTTTTCATTTTTCCCCCCATATATTATTACAGTTGAAAAACAGGTATATCTTTCCTCCAAGGAAAACATGTTTGAAATGTATTCCACATCACAGTTCAATGCGAGATTCTTTGAAATTTATAATAGAAAGTTGCTACAGAGTAACCTACTATTAGCTAGGGACGTCTTATGGAAATATCTTTCTGGTATGCATTTATGAGGCATTTTAGAAAGATATTCCCAGATGCACCTGTAGATTTGTAGCAAAGATTAAAATGATGGCATATTTCTTCAGGTTACTCATTAGTATTCACTACAGTTCACTCCTTTTTAAGTATTTTCATATTTTATTTGTCTTTTTATTGATGTATGTATGCAAGTGTTTATAAATCCCTACCATTTCCCCAGATTACATGAAACTATTTTGGTTTTTCTTATTGTATAATCCTAGTTCCTCATCCACCCCTGCAAATAGAGATGGGCAGGCTCTGGGGGCCCACAACCCTTTCTTCCTACATTTTTCTAATCCCCTCAGGCCAGGGGGAAGCTGTTACTATCTCCAACAGCTGTCCCAATATGGCAGTGGGATACAGGCAGTGATTTTCTGATATTGAAGCTTCCTCTCCCTACCCGAAGGCTTCTAAAGGCACCCAAGGGGAAAAGGGATCCCTAGGGAGCCTCAAAACCTGAAGAAGGAATAGGAAACTTTTGTTTAATTAAATTGAAGATTTCCATTGCTGGATGATGGTGTCATCCAGTTTGCTTGGTGCAAATTTACATCAACAGGACTTCAGCCTATATATAAGAAATATATAATTATAGGGAAGTTTACTATACTTCCTGATGAAGAACCATGTATATGGATGTGCATAATTCATATTGGAACTTGTATCATGTGAGAACTTATCAGTTATGGGGAAAATGTTCTTCTCTTCTTTTATACCACCATGGGGATTTTAGGAGCTATAATCAAAGAAGCAACTTCAGTGGTAAAATAACTTCACTGATGCCCTCTGTGCTCACATTCTATTCAACATAGCACATGTATGCATGCATGCATGTATGCTTTTAAAATAAATGTTATGTGATTCCATCCCCATATTTTCATTTTACAGAAAGAACAGGACTACAATTCTTTTTGGTGACACAGCATTAATATAACAAGCAGGGAGAAAACTCAATTATATAGCCAAACAGCATGTTATCATGTCACAGCTGGTTGCTGACAGTCCATTGCATATATTTGTGTTCTGCATTTAACTTCCACCTTAGATTAAAGGCTGCTTTTTGGATGATGGATGGATCTGTGTATTTAAAGGCTGCTGTTTGGATGATGCTGGATCTGTGTATTTCTAATGGGGGGGGAACAATATGTGGAGGACTGGGAGCTTTAATAAAAAGAAAAAGGGAGGGGAAAAAGACAAAATTGTACGTCTCTGGATTTTAAACTAAGCAAACTGAATTCCATTTTACTATAGTCTCCATATTCTTTGTAAAGATGTTGACATGACATTATTTCCAAGCAAGTGTCACAACCTCACCTAGAGTCTCAACACAAGCATTCAAACACACACACACAAACACACAGAAACTGCAGTGAGAAATACGATGTCTTAACTTCCTTGTTGTTTTGTGCCATCAATTCAGAACTGACGTATACTGACCCAAATAGGGCTTTTGAGGTAAGTGAGAATATTTGAAGAGTGGTTTTACCAGTTCTGCACTCCCAGTGAGCCTTCACAGCTGAGCAGGGATTCAAACCTAGGCTTCTTGAGTCCTAGTCCATTACTTCATCTGCTATACTACACTGGGTATCAATCTTGCTTACACAGGGCAAAATACATAATTGGTTTACACACACAGGTGTATATGAAATTTAGGGAATGGAGGATAGCCACATATAGTGCATAGAACATTTATCCAATTAAAAATGTCATTCAGTTTGATACTAAAGATTTTTCCTTAGAAAAGACATTCAGAGAAAGAGAAGACTGTACCATTTTATATTCAATGAGTCGGTGAGTCTATGGACTCTACATTTGGACTCTATGGACTCTACATTTTCTCTTTCAGGTTTCTGGTAGTTTAGATAGGTGCTGCCATGAGAAAGGAATTGGAAAAAAGAAGGAGAGGAGTATACATTAGTAGAAGCTTTTGCTTAATGTTGCTGACATTGAGCTTATGCTTCTAAATATTAAATTTCCTGAAAGAGGTTTCAAGCAACAATAAGGAAATGATTATGTCTTTTTGAAAGAACTACAGTGGTACCTTGACTTAAGAACTTAATCCGTATTGGGACTGCGTTCTTAAGTCGAAACGTTCTTAAGTCGAAGCACCATTTACCATAGGAATGCATTGAAAACCATTTAATCCGTATCTGCTGTTTTTCGTTCTTAAGTCGAGGCGCTGTTCTTAAGTCGAAGCATTAGTTCCCATAGCAACTAATGCAAAGCCGGTTAATCCGTATCTACCACTAGGGGGCGATTTTTTTTATTTTTCTTCTTCTTTCGGCCTAAGGTGAACTTAGGTCAAAAAAAGGGCAGGAAAGGTTTTCTTCTTCTTTTTGGTTCTTAAGTTGAGGCTCCGTTCTCAAGTCGAAGCAACTTTTTGCGAACGGAGCCGTTCTTAACTCAAATCGTTCTTATGTAGGGATGTTCTCAAGTCGAGGTACCACTGTAATTCTACTTGTATTTCTTTTGAAAGTATGCTGTGACTTTTTAAATTCCTTTTTCATATATATCTCCTACTCAGTTAAATGGATCTTACTCATTAAACTTGCTGAATAAACTTGCATAGGAAAATCTTATATTGCATCTGCAAGGAATCGCTGATCAGCAAAGTTACTTTTATGGACTAGCACACCCAAAATTTCCCAGCCTACACTGACAGTGACTGTTGTGGCTGAGGGAGCTGCTTTTATAGATACATGTTTGTGAGTGAGTGTTAGGTATGAAAAGTCAAATATGTCAAAGGAAATTAAGCTAGGATGTTTTCCAGTCATAAAATGTATTCAATATGTATCACTGAAGGTATGATTTCTGCAGTTTGCCATCATTTTCCATCACTTTCCCCAGCTCCAATAATGATGCCAAAGCTGAAAAATATTGGTAGAAAAACAATGGCAACAGTTAACATACATAATTTGCATAATATGGAAAAGAATATTATTTTGCATGATATGGAAATTTTCCTAGTAGACAAATAAAAGTGTTCAAAGCAAAGTGTTCTGCTTACATACCAGCCCACAGCACTTAGAGCGCTCTCTGGATGGTTTACAATTTAACTATGCAGGTTACACATTCCCCCTGACCCCGCCAGTGAGTTGGGTACTCAGTTTACTGACTTCACAAGGATGGAGGGCTGAGTCAACCTGGAGACAAATACCTGAGCCCGGGACTGAACTCAGGTTGTGAACAAAAATTTTTACTGCAGAACTTTACTTGAAGACTTGGCTCTTCTGCCAGGCTTTCCCAGAGGATTAAGATCTCGGCCTCCCTTTTACCATCCTTTTGGTCATCCTCTCCATCACCCTTTTTACCACCTTCATTGCCATCTGTTTTAATTTATCCTATTTGACTATGTATTAATATTTTTTTTGTGTGTTTTAATATTGTTGCTCATACTGTTGTTAGCCACCCAGAGTGGCCTGGTTGCCAGATGGTGCGGGGTACAAATTCAATAAATAAATAAGTACTGCAGTTTAACCACTGAGCCACGAAACTCAATTCTCAAATAAATTGCCTAACAATTTCCATAATACACAAAATCATATTATGCAAATGATGTGCAAATCATTTGCATAATATGCAAAATAGGCTGCTTGCCTTCAGAGAACTTGAATATGGCAACCCTACTTATGACAGAATTGGAGTTCTTGCTTAGATATTTTTTTAGATTGTGCACCAGCACAAAAGTTTTATTTTGGACACATTTGTGTAATTTATATTCGGTTTGCTTTTTAATATACTGGAAATTATTTAACCAATACTGGTTTACTTGACTATAAGAAAGAAACAGTGTAAGTCTTCAAGATTTAAGAGTGTAATACCTCCCTAAGTGATAATATCCTGGCTCATTTTTTGCATTCAGGAAAACTATCAATTTTACCTTGGCAGGTAATATTTTCAGTAAGACCAACATGTGGCATAACCTGGTATAGTTACCGTGAGACAATTGGGCCCAGGGGAATAAAAGCATTTGACTGTATCTTGTATCTTATAACATCCCACAGTTCAAATTATAAACTCTTCATGATAAAACGTATTACAGCCTGCATATCATTCTTCAGGTAACCTGAGGTTAATCAATCATTTTTGGGACACTACAAGTCTCTCTTCTTTATTCTCCATAGATGCCTTTGTATTAAGCTGTATTTGGAAGGAAAGAATGAAGGGAGTGTAAAGTAAGATTGGCCGATTGTCGCCTTGCCCACCCCACCCATTTTCTGCATTTTTCTTTTCTTAAAAACAGAAAATTTCCCTGTAAATAGTTGTAGTGGGAGTGAAGCTGTAGCTGAGAATGTATGTAATTTCACATAGCACAGAGGTACCTACATTTTTAGCCATTACATAATGCTGGAATGTAAAGAAGGAGCTATGAAAATCCTGTAATTTCTTATAAGCATGGGAATTTTAATATGCACACAGAATTCCTATGAAGGTTTTTCACATTCATTTCAGTGGTTGAACTAAATCTTCATGCCCTGGCATGAAGAGAGCTGCTCCCTCCATTGTCATTCAGGATGAAAATTCTGGTTTATTCTCTCATAATAAACAAGTCAACATAAGATGTTTTCTCCTTGCTCTCAGCTTTTTCTTCTTTTTAAATACATCTAGGACAGTTGTTGTTGTTGTTGTTTTAAGATTTTCCAGTTGCACAAATGCCCTGTTGGAAATGCCCATCCACAAGCCAAATACATCTTCAGGCTAACCGGTTGCTTTAGCCACTGCCTGTAGAACACACTTCATTTTCATATGGTTTGGGCTGTTTCCCTGCACTTCCTAACCCTTATATGAACTAAGTTACATAATTCTTCTGTCTAGAAGCAAAAATGATGCAACTGAGGGCCTGAACATAGGAGCAAAATGAACCCCAGTTCTATTGATTCTTTTCATACCTCTGTTGTGCTGAATTGTGGTCACGTGGTATATATACTGGTATGAATGCTCCCATTTGTTTTAATGTTACCAATTCATTTCTTCCTATTTGAAATATTATGGCTGGCTACACCGTGGAATTGATTGATTCCTAGGGCTTCCCCTTACTATGATTTTAAAAAAAGACCTGTGGTGCCATAGAGAGGTCTGAGCCTTCCCTCCTCCTCCTCCTCCTCCTCTTTCCCTTTGCAAAGAAACATGATACTTTGCAAGAGCAGAAGGTTAAAAAAAGAAGAGAAGCAACTGTAGCGTTCACCCCTTGTTATGCAAAATAAGTCATGTATTATTCATGTTGTATGCTAATGTTGTTGAGAGGCGGAGCCGAGAGAGAGGTTAAAAGGCGGAGCCTGAGAGTCAAGAGTCAGTCAGGAGTGAGAGAGTGAGTTAGAGTCAGAGGCAGAAGAGACAGAGATTGAGTTAGAGACTGGTTAAGATAAATAGATAGAGAAGGTGGAAATTATATGGCAAGAGAATAGTATGTTGTACATCTGAAGAACTTCTGTGATTAATAAATTGGCTTCACTTTAATAAATAAGTTTTGTTTGCATTCACAATACAAGTGTCTGATCAAACGTCATTTATTTTGTGGATTGAGGTAATCCACTGGTGGCAGTGAAAGGAAAACGACTGGGACCTTTGTGAGGGCACAAAACGTAGGTGCCTCAAGGAGGTGATAGTCACAGCAACCCTCCTTTCTTTACCATTCTAAGCAGGAAGTGTCCGTGCTCAAGCCCTCATTCAAAGGGGGAGGGGAAGGCTTCAAGCTGCTAGCAAAGGAGCACAATACTTTACAAGAGCAGAGGGTTAAAAAAAAAAAAAAGAAGAGCAGCAACCCTCCTCATCCCCACCCTCACACATCCCAGACAAACCTGTTGAGAACAGATTACAGACAAGAGACTGGGAGTTGTGAGGAGAGATCTGGGGTGAGGGCAGATGCGGGGTTAGGAAGAGCTTCAAATTATGACATTTTCCTCACTGCAATTTGGAAGGACCTGGATGAGCTTCTCCTCTCCCCCAGCGGCTGGTTGATGCACCTCATTTGCCTCATCCCGTCCAGCAAAGAAGCAAGGAAGGGTGATCAGGGAGAGAGGGGATGGTGCCTGACATCCATAGTGATCTGGTACCCCTCCCCTCAGAACCAAGAAACCCGAGCCCTTTGCGAAGGAAATAAATTGATAGGAGTGTGCACACATGCTAAACCAGTAAGGAATGAATTGATAAATCATTGGTACAATTTAAAACAACCCTCTCAGTGAGGGGGAAATGAACCACAGATACACCGCCAGCCAGGAAAATGATTTGATCCTGATTGTGTGTTGTGCGATCGGAAATTTATACAACAATCTAACTAAGGTATAAGTGGGGTACATTTGGCTGGTGTGATCAGGCCCTGAGGTTGTTGTAATTAAGGCTTTCTTGAAAAACTTGCAATGCTTACTCCTGCTAATTTTTCTCAGTGTAAGACTAGACAGGAGATTAATGTAGAGGCCCTGCAAGTCCATGATTGTGTTGGAAATAATGAACCTGGAGAAATAGAAGCAGAAGCAAAAGCTAGGATAAGCTGGAGAAAGAATAATTCCATAGCAAAAGCAGAGATCTGTGAAAACATATCAAACCAGGAACTTACAGTATATACACAAAGAAATGTGGCTGGTAATGGTTTTACTAGCAGAGTTTTGGTGCCTATATCTTGTCACAATCTCTATTCAACTCATCTTGATATTATACAATTACTTGGTAACTTTAAAAAAAACTCCAACGATGTTATATGCTACCATTCACATGCGACAAAAAACAGCCCTTACAATTGCTTTGCATTTGGGTTAGAAGTGGTTAACTGAAAAAAAGAAAAAAGGAGTCAGATTCTGGGATTTTCCCTTACTTGGTGTCACTTTGTGAATGGTAGTGAGCACAATAGGGTATCATATTGACCAGTGGTTCCCAAGCTTGGGCAATCTAGGTGTTCTTGGACTACAATTCCCAGAAACCCTGAGCAGCACAGCTGGTGGTGAAGGCTTCTGGGAATTGCAGTTCAAGAACACCTGAGTTACCCAAGGTTGGGAACCACTGCTATTTCTCGTAGACCATCTTGACTGCTGCCATTTGTGTTGTCAACATTCAGGCTGCCTTTTGCTATGTAATGCTTGGCATTCTTTTTCCTGTTGGCAACATGGGCACAATATTGTGCAGCAACATCGGGCTGTTTCCTGGATTTTTGAACCATAGATACAGAAGCACAATATCCCACATTCGTAAACTGGAAGATTTTTGAAGAATAGGATCTCTATCTTGTGCTGGATGTGAGACATCTTATGGGCTTGGAGAATCCTCAGCTGGTTGTTTCACTAAGTCAGCATTGCCCATCTTGAGAAAAACATCACCAACAATGGCCAGAATTCTGTTTTCTGTAAATGTAAATGTTTCAGATGCTCCACCTTGGCAACAAGAACTGCACAAGTCAATTGTACAACTGATTGCATGATTCTTATTTTGACTGATCATGCAATGTGCCAGCAGAAGTGCTTCATGGACAATGCTTCTGCCTTGGCATGATGTAGCTACCACAGATGTAACATCGAGTTACGCAAGCATAACTACTCAACAGGATTTCAGCCACTGAGTGTTCCTTACATCACTAATTACCATGAATGGAACATCATGCAGTTGCAAACAGTTTGATGTGTACATCAGAATACACACAGAATAAAAGATTATGATGACACTTGCTGTCCTTATTTGTTCAATCAAGACATGCATTACTACTTTGACCACTACAGAAGATAATTGTCAATATGAAGCACATTTTTCCTTGAACAATATGCTAGTAGTTAATTATTTTCTCTACTGTGCATGTGTGGTAAATTCCAGAAGTTCAGTGTTGGCAAGCACACAACCCTCAACCTTGGAGGGCCATACATGCTCCTGTGGTCCATTCCCCAAAATATTTTGCTTTAAGAAAAAATATTTTTTAATTTAAAAAAAAATCTTCTTCCATCTAATGGAAACGAATGAATGAACAAATTAAATAAATACTTTTTTAGAGCTGTGGCTGGACCAAGTGGTGCTGGAGGTAAAGGAGAACAATAGAAGAAATGTTCCAAGCACTTCCCTAGAGGGCACATGGGGATTTTCTTTTTCAAAATGGGAAAAACCCACGATAGTGATGCATGTGGCCTGTAGGCCACATGCATCACTATCCTTGCACTAAGCAAAATTGCACCAGAGTTCCTCAGTAATTATTAGTTGCATAATATACAAAAATTCAAAGGTAAACTCTCCTCCCCTTTGGCAATAGATTCAGCAATGGAAAACCTTTGCCTGTCAAAAGACATCTACGTGCTACCCTCAGAGGTAACTGAACCTGCCGCTGGAAATCAAGTGGCTGACAACCTTGCACCTGAACACTTATGACCTTGTGTTAGGAACAGAGATGGGCATGAAACAAACCACAAAGCAAAAAAATCCCATGAATTCCATTTTGTGGTTCATTTCAGGCACTTTGGGGAAATGTGCCTGCCCAGAATGTAACGAAAAACTGAAATGTTATCAGCATCGGAGGTTTGTATGGAGGCTATAACTGGGACATCCCAAACCCAATCTTCACCAAACTTGGAATGACTCTTGGGAAGACTCTCCTCTTAACCCCCTCTAAGTATGGCAAAGATTGGATTTGGAATGTCTGAGTTATAGGCCCCCCAAGCAGGTCCTTCCAGGAAAGTGCTCTTTAGCAGGTGGCTAAAGAGCACTTTCCTGGGAGGACCTGCTTTGCAGGGGTGAATATAACTCAGATGTCCGTAACTCAATCTTTGCCAAACTTAGAGTGGGTAGAGAGGAGAGTCAGATGGACTTGTTGCTTGTTTTGCATCTCTAATTTGTGCAAGGACCATTCTACCACTTCTGGAAATCCCGAATCACACGAACCACAAAATGGTTCATTTCATTGAAAATTTCATGAAGGATTGTGATTTATGAATAGTGATGAACTATGAACCATCATTAATCTCCATTTTCCCAGTTTGTGCCCATCTCTAGTTAAGAATATTTGTGAATTTTAATCTTGTTTTTAAACATAGTCCTTTAATATGGAGAACAGATTCATATTCAAGTGAGACAAATTCCTGGGAGAAAAGAAGAACAATGTTAAAGTGACTCCAGTGTGTTTGTAAGTGACAGTAGAAAATCTCCACCCAAACTGCATTTGAGCCATGAGTCCTTGGAGAAACTGACACTTTTTCGAGCTCTAAATTGGCTTGTAATATTTGGGCATATGCTCAGAGGGGGGTGTCCTTCCCTAGAGCAGATACCTAATTCAGCAGTGTGAATTCCCCACACCACTCCCCAAGCCATCCTTCCAATTCTCAATAGAAGCAATAGTCACGGGTAGACATGGAGAGGAAAAAAAAATGAATCGCAATATTTGTGATATATCGCTAATTTGTAGGATATTGGTCCCTTTGTATTTGTTGGGTCCAGAGACACCGATGAATACAAAGGGATGAATATTTACCCATTTTTATTCATCCCTTCATGCAGGCTGGCTGCAGGAACAGAAATGGGGTGTCCCTTACAGCAGCCAGCCTGCTTGTCAATGTCCCACCAATCAGCTGACTGTAGGGACATTGACAAGCAGGTTGGCTTTGGGAAGGGAAACTGGGTTCCCTTCCTGCAGCCAGCCTGCTTGTCAATGACACAGCCTGTTTGTCAATGTCCCACTGATGAGCAAGACATTGTGCGATTCATTGCTAAAATTTGGTGCTTCGTCAATTCGTCCATTCATCAACTTTGACAAATGACAAATCATGACGAATCACATTTTTTTCCAATTTGTCTCCATCTCCATTCATGGGATGAATAGTGTGGGCTACTGGTCCAAATGTTTTGATTTGGAATGGGACACACCCTCCACCTAGCATTGGGGTCGCAACCAGTTTCTTATTGTCATGCTCTGAGCATGGACAATAATAGTAAAGAGGTCTTCCACCCTGGCTTGCCAGAGGTGACTACATGTGGGTTATCAACATTCTATTTCCTAGCATCTCAGAGCCAAAACCTGAGATTAAGGGGTGTGTCCATGTGATGTCGCAGGTGCAAAGCACACAACAGTTAAGAGAGAAACAAACATGCCACACATGTGGACACATTTGTGCTGAAGAAGGGAGCCCTGACATCTGCTGGGAATAGGTGAAGATGTGTGCCCCTGGGGCTTTGAAGTCACCCCACACACACAATTTCCTTCTTTTCCATAACTAGAGAATTATCTTCTGGAGAATCACAGTTATTCCTAGTTATTCCCTACAACTTGAGATAGTAGGCAAATATGTTTCAAGAGGGGCACTGGCTTGAAACATTAATAATGGAATAAGAGGACACCTGACACACCAGAAAAGTAATATGAGCAGTATAAATTCATAATGGTTTAAAAACGGTACATTTTTTAGATGACAACTCCCAGAATGACCATGCTGACAAAGAGATTTTTGAAGTTAAAGTTGAAATATAGGCATAATGTGAGGTAAAATAGCTTTGACTCTGTTCAAGTCATGTCACTGAAGTTGTTTTGTGTGCTTTCTTCATGGGAGAAATCAGCTAAGAATACTTCACATGTAAATTACTCTTTAAAAATTCCCTTACTAGTTAGCCACATCCTGGAAGGTTATGGATTGGTCTTGTATTCCTATTCCTATTTCTTTTTCTTTTCTTTTCTTTTTTCCTAATAACCCTGAAGGAGAAAAGCTTATTCCTGGTATTAGGCCTTGTGAGGACTGATTCAGTGGTAATATACTCACACTGTGTTACCGCCCTGACAGAGCTACAACTAAATACTGCAATTCTTTTTTTAAGGAACTCCAAGCACAGTTGCATTCGGCTCATCGAAATAGTATTAAAGGTATGGCTTGAAAAGTTATTAGAGCAAAAATTGCTTACAATAATAAACTAGATATTTTCTCTTCTCTCCTTTCTCTTCTGCAAATAAAATATGAAAAATTGTCTTTAGCAGGAAAAAAAAATTGAAAACAGCGAATTTACAAACAAAACTGTCAAAGAGAGTTTATGACTTTAATTTCTTTTACCACTTCCTCCGGAACAGAAGAATAAAATTCCTTTCCTCATGGTTATTGCCTTGTTTTTCTCAAAATCACTGATTGTTTTACAGTAATTGTACCAGCAGCATAGGAAGGAAGTTAAAAGTATGAAGAAACTTCTATTTATTTATTTTTTTAAAGCTAAGGCATGTTTTCTGGACACTCCTTGTAAATTTTTTGTTGTTTTGCTGTGGAAAAAATATATCTTAGGATTGTTCTACTAATCAACATGAGAGGGCTGCCTCAAACAGAAAAGTGTAAAGAATTGTGAATAGAGATGGGCACGAACTGCAGTTGAGCAGTTCAGCCCAGTTTTACATGGTGCCCACATGTGTGCCCGCATGTCAAGCTCACTTTCTGGCAAACCTGTCTGATGCTACTGTCTTCCTGATACGTTTCAAGAAACCCCCAGAGGTTTGAAAAATACTATATTTCTGAAACTCAGTTTTTGCAAAACAACCCACCGAGTAATACTGCAACTCTGAAAGGAATTGCAAAATATTTTAAGTGAAAAACATTCTTAAATATCTTTTTAATGACTCCACAGATCCTTCCTCAGGGAATTTTATAACTCTAGAAGACCTGGATTTTTTTAAAAAAATAGTCATCCATCTTTCTGAATGAGAGAAAAAGCACTAAAATGCTTGAAAGATAACTTCAATAACAGCAATCAAAGCTGCCTACCTCTTTTTGTAGCTGATTCGGAATTTCCCAAAGAAAGACTTATAAATCTTCAGATAATGTACTGGATAAAAGAGGATTGTCTCAGGACATTTTATATAAGATATTAGCAGCATCGTCAGGATGTTATTCGGGGGGGGGGGGGAATCCACCTTTGTTTAAAATACTACCCATTACAGTATTACATTGTAGTTTATATCACTCAGTGGCCATCAGGACTAGTTCTGTCATTAGGCAGAGTGATGAAATTACCTCAGGCACTAAATGCTAGGAGGCAATGTCAAAGATTTGGAAAAGAAAGTTGAGGTCACATGCTCATAAACAACATGGGTTTATTTTGAATAAAGATTCGATGGATTCCATATATTATATATATATGGAACAGATGGGGTTGTTTTTGTTCTTTGCCCCAGGCAAAATATGGTGGGCTGACTCTAGAGGTCACTTTGCAATGTAGTGTTAAGGATGCCTATCCCATTTCCAATCACTGGGTTTAAGGAGATCAGCAGCTGCATTCCATTCTGTGGATACTATTAGCAATATATCCTGCAGCTCTTCACTAATAGATTCAGCCCTCTGAATACCAGAATGTTGTGTAGAACAGTGGTCCCCAACCTTGGGCCTCCAGATGTTCTTGGACAACAACCCCCAGAAACCTTCACCACCACCTCTGCTGGGCAGGATTTCTGGGAGTTGAAGTCCAAGAACATCTGGAGGCCCATGGTTGGGGACCATTAGTGTAGAGGATGTGGGATGTAATTCTTTTGTTGTTGTTGCTCTTGTTCTTGTTCTTGTTGGTTTTTGCTAAAGCTTCTGCTATGCCAAAACAAAACAAAACACACACACACACCTTGGTCTTTTTGCTCTCATGCAGTGAAAAATTAATATAGTACTTGACCATCTCGTGAAACATCAATACCCCGTATGTATTGCAAATGAGAAAATTTGAGCATTTTCATTGCATCCTTAGTTAAGAGATTGACCTTCACTCTTGGAAAGTAATCAAGCTCTGATTTCTTATATAGAAAACAAAGGAAGCTGGTGTTATGGAAGTACACTAAGACAGAAGAGGCAATAGGAGTCCTAGTTGTATCTAACTAAGGTGGGGCTCTTAGCCTGCCCATTGCCTCTTGGGACCAGTGGTAATATATCTCCTTTCCAAAATGGGTCCAGAGGGAATGCAAGAAAGAGGAAGTCACACCCACAACATAAAAATTATTTTTGTTGTTTAGTCGTTAAGTCATGTCCGACTCTTCGTGACCCCATGGACCAGAGCACGCCAGGCCCTCCTGTCTTCCACTGCCTCCCGGAGTTTGGTCAAATTCATGTTGGTAGCTTCGGTGACATTATTAGTCTAGGTTAAAGGAAGATTGGTGTAAGGGGAACATCTTCATCCCCCCTGGTGGGCCATCTGTCTCAACCCTGCACCCCCCTGGAAGACAATTTTGAGACCCCAATGGTAGGGCAGCCTGAGAAACCATGGCAGGAGTGAGAAGGAGGAGGAACCCCAGCTGCAGAGAGAGGGTACAGGTCGAGCTGGGTGGCAAGAACCAGTAATAAAAAGGCAAGAAGAAGAGAAGGAAGGAGAGTCATCATCAGAAGGGTTGTTAGAGGCATGAAAGGAGCAACACTCTATCTTGTGCACCCTGGGAGAGGACCATCCCTACTCTTTCAGAGCCATGGACAGGAAAGTGGGTCAGCTTTGCCAGAGAGGGGCTGTGGTAGGGAAGCACTCTCCCACCACCTGGGCCATCATGATGGCCACCGACCCTCCCCAAGGAACCTTGTCTGGGAACACTGAAGCCAACCCAGAAGAGGCACCAGTGGCATCACTGGCAACACCAGTGCCTCATCCAACTAGGCCAGGAGAGCAAAGAGCAGCTCTGACTGGAAGACAGGCGTTGTCCCAACACTACTGCCCATTGTTGAAAGGGAACAGGCTGCTGGGGCTAGTGAAGCAAACTCAGCCCCAGCTGCAGACACTGGACCACTAGCCCCCACCAAGGACATTGGGATACAAGGGATTAGTTCCAAGAAGTAAGCCCCTGAGTGAACAGATGGGTGAGGGGGTCAGGTGTCCTAGGCTTGAATGTACCCACCTTCCCTCTCCCAATAAAGTCTTTTTGCAGTTGTTAACACAAGGACCTAGGACATGACATGACCTCCTGTGACTGAACATGGAAACACCTCCTAAGTCTCTTGATTTCATGGAGTCAGTGGTAGTGGAAATCCTTCCTACTACCCCTCTCTCAGCAGGGGTGATGGGAGTCACAGTTGGTATAGAGAAAAATAGAAAAAGTAAAGTAAATTACATTCCAGGAAACCAGAGGATACTACTTCTTTGCACTGAGCTATTGGGGCAAGACTAGAGATGGGCACAAATTAAAATAAAATAAATCACCAAATTTGTTTAAAAATTGCCAATTTGTTGATTCTTAGTCGTATGAATCAATGTCCCCAAAGAATACGAATCAATGAATTTTTAGCAATTTTTGATTTGTCAATTTATTTAGCCATAAAACAGCCTGCCAGGTACCTAGAGATGTCAAAATCACAAGGAAGCTTCCTCTGACTCTCCTCTACAATCCTGCCAAGTTTGGTGAAGATTGGATTTCCCCAAGTCAGCTACTAAAGGACACTTTCCTGAGGGGACCCACTTTGTGAGTGTATAATCTGGATTTCTGAAACCCAATCCTCACCAAACCTGGAGGGATTATAGAGGAGAGTCAGGGGAAGCTTCTCTGGGAATGTGATGTCTCTAGGTGCTTTGGACAGCATTTTATAGGATTTTAAAGGCAAAGATGAATTGACAAACTCATTCATCTATCGTCATAAAAAACTGTAAATTCATAAGTCATGATTTGTCAGCCTTGATGAATCACTAATCAAAACAAATCACCATTTTTCTGATTCTAGCTTATCTCTAGTCATGACATTAGCTGGGAATTAGCTCATTAAATCCACCACACACAAGAAAATGAACATTTCTCCTCCTCCAGTGCCACTGCCCTGAGATCTATTTCCCAACTGGAGACCCAGAGAAGCATAGAGATGTCTTGATACTTTATCCAGTGCCCTTAAATCTGGCAATCCGATAGCAGACTCATTTGTATCCAGTCATCTCCAGCAGATAGAAGACTAAAGGGAGGCTAAAGGTAGGGAGATGAGAAAGCAAAGGATTTCAAAGATGGGCCAGGGGTGGGGGCTGAAGGATACTGCAGTATCCAGAAAGAGAGTAAAACTCTTACATAGAGAGGATCCCCCTCAGAAACTGACATGAATCTTTCCTTTTACCTGCGGCAGAAGAGATGGGGGCATTTGTTTTCATGACCCTCTTCTGGGTGTCAGTTGTTGTGTATGTTTTTTCTCTTCCCCCCCCCCTTTTCTTCCCCTTCTTTAGGCCCTCCAAAAGTGATATGTCTTAGTTAAAATCCCTTTCTTGCAGAAGCAGCAATATTTCGCTGGCTTTTTTTTTCTTTTTTTTTGGAAAAAAATAGTCACAGTCATCCCTTCTCAGAAAGTAGAAGCTTCTTTCTCCCCAAAGGACCTGTTTCTCATACATATACATACATGCCAAGTTCAATATTCCACTCCAAAAGGTCAAGGAAGAAATTATTTACCAAGGATTAAAACATGTATAAGGCAACTTGCAATCTCCCCGAGAACATTTTCGGACCCCACTGGGGATTATGACCTCCAGATTGAGAAACACTGTGGTATATGATCGAAAGATACAATAGGAACTCAACGCTACTTTGAGCATCACTATGGCCAGCCAAGCCCTCTCTCTGGAGGCCCCATAATGGAAGATAGGGCCCACAAAGATTTTATCAACAACCTCTATAAGCTCTGAAGTGGGCCCTATGTGGAAAGGTTTATGTAGCTTTAGGTTTATGTGCACGTCACAAGAGGATCGCTTAACAGTAATTAATTACTCTTTTATTAAAAAAAAAACAGAATAACATTAGATTCTGCAGGCTGTCTTTAAGACTGCAACAAAGCAAGTATCAACTGCTCAAAGCTAATAACCCATTTTTAGGGTGGTGTTTACCCCCAATAAAATTTCCCTTTTTCTGCTCTGCAAAGGTCCCTTGGAGTAAATCCTCCTATAATGTATATAAATCATATCCTTTGCTGAGTAACTTAATGAGGCTGAGAAGGTGGCGTCATTTTGACTACCAGCCGATGGATGATGATAGACCCGACAAGAGACTAAAACTCCCTCCCTCATTATCGGAGAATTGAGTAACAAGGGAAAGTAAATACCATTCAATGCAGCTCTAATTTAGCCCTTTATGGTAAAATGGATGGGTAGTCCCCAGGCCACTTTAGTTCAATGAAGCATTGCTGCTTATTGCCATTAAGAAACTATCAAATTGTTAACAAAAACTATGCTTCGGATGTACTTTGCATTCTCTGCAGCCTGGGACATTAGAGTGACATGCAGAGGATGATTTTTGAAAACTCTACACTAGAGCTATCCCCAGCAATGTTTCAGTTCAGGCTGAAGTGATTTGGGATCCATCCAATTCAAATTGCTCCACAGTTGTGGATCTATGTGTAACACCAACCATCCACTGACTTACACTGGAAACTCAAAATGGCTCTCACTCCCATGTCCCAGTCTGACACTCAGATGACTACACCACACCAGCTCTCTTTTTGTGTTGGCTCATATTTCTTGTGCTTCTTCAGAGTGCTCATCACTGAGCTCACAGAACTTCTCTTGTGCTTGCTATACCCAGCTCTCCCCAACAAGTAAATAATTCCTGTGATAACCTTCAGATATCTCTTAAGAGAAGCACTTGACCCTCATTATGCACCTGGTCTGGTGTCTTCAGCCTGTGGTACATCTTCACCTACCCTGCCAGGCTCCACTGCAGATGACATGATCCTAGTATCACCCCAGCAGTGCATTCTGCATTAAAAGAATTGTGGTTTTGGCCTAGAGAAACCTTGTCTTTTTTCCCCCTGCTGCATTCATCTCCTGCAGCTCTAGTTTAGCTCTCATGCACTGAGCCAATGAGACTTTAGGTACATATATATCTCTTGGACTGTGCCACTGCAAAATAATGCAGGAAATTTTTTGATTTAAACTTCTTTCACAATTGCTTCTGAGGAAACTTTTATGTTAAAATTACCTTTGCAGACCAGGAAGTTGTTCCATGAAATTGTGGTGCACTCTACAACACGAGAAACTGTTGAACTGGAGCTTACTTCAGAGTAGACTTGCATAGAGTTGAGCTCTGTTTTGACTAATTGGCGAGGAAATACCAGATTAGGTAGAATTACACTGACTCAGCCCAATTAGCATAGCACTGTGATGTGCCATTAGCACCACCCACTGCTGGGGTGGGACCAACAGCACATGATAATGCTAAAATGTGACATTTGGAGTCCATCACAGAAAAATGTTCTGCACTCTTGTTACACAGTCTAGGACAAGCTCAATGAGATCTGTTTATGAGTAAGCATTCATATGTCATGTTGGAGGCTTTTTTCCCCCTAATATAACACCTTAGATCTTTGCTTATTTCCTCTGCTTCTGCCACTGCATATAAGAAGTAATGCTTGTCATTAGTTGTAGCTGTTTTTGGCACTGTGAAGATGTTTGTAACCATGGAGACAGTGCACTTCCAGGTTTAAATCTTGTGCTGCTCCCACTAGCTCAGGTGATCTTGCCCAAAGTACTGTCTCTTTGCTTGTCTATGACATATAGATGTTTATTTTCCTGGAAGGATTTTTGATCTGGAGCTTAAAACACTTTGTGCTTAGGAGGATGTGCTCAGACATGTAAGATCAAGAAGCAGAACTTTATTATTCTGGTCTGGAAAGAAAATAATTTCAACCACATCACACTATTATTGAATCTCACGCTACTATTGTATCTATCTATCTTTTAATTCCCTAGCATCCCAACCTGCTCTCACAATGTCAAAGATAGGGCTATGGAAAGCAGCAAGATCAGTTCTGAGGGCCAAACTAGACATGACATGAATGCAATTAATGTAGACATTTTAGTTATGCTAATATTTTGGCAGAGCCACAGTAAAACCAGTGCAGACTTGACATTGCAAAGGGTGGAGAGGGAGATTTTAACCCTTTCCCCTCTGCTTTGTTCCCAAGGAAAATACCCCCTTGTAGCTGCTATATGCTTCAGCAGAGAAGCCTCCCAAGAAAGACATTGCCTCATATCTAGTCCTGTCCAGACATTCACACACACAAAGGGGGTGTGTGGAGTTTAAAATAGAAACATGAGGAGAAAATGTGCTGCTCTTTACACCTTCATCAATGTTCTCAATGTTATGAGAGAGAGTCTGAAAAAAGCAGCATCTTCTAAACATGGAGTCTCTCCACACAATAGAGATGTTTGATTGATCAAGGTTTCTGATCACTTGGATAGTTTCTAGTCTTTTTAATGAACACCTGGATAGGGCACAAACTCTTTGTCTGTGTCAAATGTAGAACAACAATTTATTCACCTGCCACTTCTTTCCTTCATCTTTCCATTTATAATTATTGTTTACTGATAGCCAGTGAGATGTGATTGCTAGAATGCTGGTCTAGGACTGGTGAGACTCAGCTTCATATTCAAACTCAGTCATGAAGTGTCCTTGGGCCAGTCATCATATTGCAGTCCAACCCACCCCAAGGGGTTTTTCTGAGGGGAAAAATTGAGTCAAGCTTGTGGTCCCCTTTATTACCTCACTGGCAACTCCCATGGCAAAAATGAAGGATGAGCAAATTGTGCTCCTTCACATGTTGTTACACTGCAACTCCCAGCAGCTCTAAACCAACATAATCTGGGGATGGATTATGGGATCTGCAGTCCAACAACATAGGATACCTTCACTCTGCATTAGATAACCTTCAAAACTCAACAGAGACAGAGGAGTACGAAAACCACACACAATCCTTTTCACTGGCCATCAAAGATTCATCAGGCTGTAAAGTTTCTATATATATATATATAATATATTAAAAAATCACTGTGGTGTCTCCAGTTTAAAAAAAAAGTTCATGCCTGTAATGAGACAAGCCATCTTTACCCTCTTAAGTGGCAAAGCTCAAAAGCTGATGGCTCTTCTTTGATCTTGTAGATGAAGATAGCAAATTGGAAAGTATAAAAAGGAAAAGTCAGAAGATTATTCTAAACTGAATGTCACATCTTTTGGAATCTATAATGAAATTGTTCAGATAACAAATTATTTCAGAATCTGCTCAGTGCTTTGAAAATGTTCTCATAGCAAGAGATCATAGTGGATCCTTGTTTCCGGTATTTTCTAATGCCAGCTACAACTTGTAAATGAGAACGCCATTTCTAAAATGCAATTCCTCTCTTCAGTTAAAAATGTCCAATATTTGTCACAAGCCCAAGAAAGATGAGGAAACACATATTGTTTTTTAAACTATTTTTTCTTTATTTGTGGTAATATCTGTGCCGGGTTGGAAAAAAAACTGTTATATGTTGCTGTTTCCTGAATTCAGTTATTTTTTCATACCTCAGGTTCTTTCTGACCTGAATATGATCAAGGGCATATATACTGTAAATGCTGGTACATTCTTCAAAAATGAATGGAAACACAACTGCCCCATCTGCACTAGCAAAATCTAATAGCTACAGCTATTCCTTCCTTCCTTCCTTTTTTCTGTGGACATATGGCTGAAAGACTACTCTTATTCCACCTATGTTCCTGAATACCTACTTAGGGTAATCCTGGAATATCTGTGCATGTCATTCTATATAGCTGGGCTAAATAAAACAGAATTGTACAAGGGGAGACATAACCTTCTTGTTGTTTAGTCGTTAAGTCATGTCCGACTCTTCGTGACCCCATGGACCAGAGCACGCCAGGCCCTCCTGTCTTCCACTGCCTCCCGGAGTTTGGTCAAATTCATGTTGGTTGCTTCGATGACACTGTCCATCCATCTCATCCTCTGTCGTCCCTTTCTCCTCTTGCCGACATAACCTTACTCATATACAATATAATGGCCCTGATTTGTGGGAGAATTTGAAATATTTTTATTGTGGAGGTAGCTTTTTGTATTTCAGAGAATGGTCATGCACTACCACTGTTCTTTTGAAGCCCACAGATGTCAAACGTGTGGGGTTTTTGTTGTTGTTGTTTTAAATACACAAGTTTGCTGCTTTTTAAAAATGTCTCATATGAAAGGCAGCAGAAATGGTAACTCTAAAGAATGGCTTCATTGTTGCTGCACAAGAGTGCAGCCATGATCTTGTACTGGAAAAGCAAACCAACACATTATAAGGAAATTCTTTAAAAGTTTCTTTGAAGAATTGAATCAATAAGACAGAAAGTTCAGCAAACTGTTTTATCGATGGGAAACAATTGTCTGTAAGGGACTCTAGGATTCCATGTTTAAAAGAATTGTCATATTATTTTCTGTTAATTAGGGAAATATTTGAGTAGATAGATATCTGTACATTTAGGATCAGAGCACAAGAGAATGGAAGATTGATATGTTTATCTCCTGTGCATGTCATTTGTGAGCAGCTAATGGTTAATTGAAGTTGATTAATTGTTACAAGAGCAACTTGTTTTTTATATAATGTTATGATTAAGTTAGGTCATATTATTCATAACTTGACATTTCTCTCCCCTAGATCTAATTCAGCAATTCAAACAGCAATTCAAAATAACCTTTGGAACAGCACTGGAAATCTATATTCAATTCTTTTTTTTTTAAACCTCCTGTTTATGAATGTGGGATATTGTACTTCTGTATCCACAATTCAAAATGCCAGGAAATGGCCCGATATTGCTGTGCAATATCATGCCCGTGTTGCCAGCAGGAAAAGGGATGCCAAGCTTTTCATAGCAAAAGGCAGCTTTGACAACATCAATGACAGCAGAGAAGATGGTCTACAGCAGTGGTCCCCAACCTTGGGCCTCCAGATGTTCTTGGACTTCAACTCCCAGAAATCCTGCCCAGCAGAGTTGGTGATGAAAGCTTCTGGGAGTTGTAGTCCAAGAACATCTGGAGGCCAAAGGTTGGGGACCACTGGTCTACAGAATACTCTCTTGTGCTCACTACCATTCCCACTTGTCAAAAAACAGCCATGTTTTGTGTTTGGGTGAGAAGTGGTTAACTGATTAAAAATGGAGTCAACATCTGGGATTTTCCCTTGCATAGTGTCTCTAGTAAAACACGTTTAACTAACAGACACACAGACACACATACATGCTGGGTCACATAATATTTACATATATTGACCATCTGTACTATTCTTGCAGGGGGAGGACAGACGCAGCTGAGATGTGGCTGTAGTCCCTCTGTGCCAAAATATTTCAAAGTCATGATTAAATGCAACACATACAATAGAGAAACATACACACCCTTTAACCTCTCCGGTAAACTAATGTTGCCATGCTCATTCCACAGACTGCAGACTAGAAAGCTATTTTCAATTTTCAAACTCTTTCCTTAGGGTAGGCAAGCTGAGGGAGAAAAGCTATATTGGACCAAAAGTTCTATTATCATGTTGACTGCATGTTTTCCAAAAATGTTTTCCAAAAAACATTTCCTGGCATTTTCATCTTTTGAAATAAAAGGGAAAGGGAGGGCAAAGACTGTTAGCAAGGATTGTCACTGAAGCTCCATTTGGCATGCCTTGCTCAATCTATGGATGGTACCAAATGACATGCATTACAATACAGTACAACAGATTAAGAGGAAAGGAAAGGAAGAAAGGACATTTAGTTATTTGATTCATTTTATATCCAACTTCTACTCAAAGTCTTTGAAGGCAGTACCCATGGTACTCACAACAACCATGTAGGTTACGTGGGGAGATCTCTCATTTACAACTGTAGGGGCAAGGTTATCTAGTAGTCTTCATAGGAGAGATCTCCAATTCACAACTTTCGGACCAAAGCCAGCTAGTGGTTTTCACAGTGCCATGAAGAGAAATCACTACACCCAAGGCCAATTGGTGAATCAATGGCAGAAGCGTGATGTCATCTCTGCTGAAAAGAGCCCTTGCTGCATGCTTCAAAATACAGATGCAGGCTCCAGTCGCATTTAGTACATTTCGCTTAATCCATGGATGGTACCAACTGAGATAAGAGGAAAGGAAAGGGACTCTTGGAATCATCAGGAGGTAGGGTGGCCAGCCTGTCAACACTATGTTCTTTGTCTCTGCCACTTTAATGACCAGGCAAAGGATTTGAGGTGTGTGTGTTTTTTTTTTAAAAAAATTATTACATGAAAATTAGAGAGTAGTTGGGGAAATGCAAATATAATTTCAAGCTATTGTGTTGTAATTTCTTTCTTTGGAGTATGTATAGATCTCCATTGCCGGAATTCATTTAATTTCATAGCTTGGGCTAGAAAGTTTCCTCAAACTTATCTTTCCCCATGTGCTATGTCCTTTGCCCTCCTCTCACATTTGAGAGGATAACAAAGGATATAGCACATGGGGAATGGTGTGTTTCTAACATGTTAAAATGTCATTGATAACCACACAGTCTAGAAATACATGATCATGAGGGGGTGGGATGGAGTTGAGAAGAAAAGAAAAGAAAAGGGGAACACTTTCAAAAGAAATAATGGGATTTCTGAAGTGAAAAGCCAGCCAGAGGAGACAGGCGGAAAAGCCAGCCTTCCTGCTGGGTAAAGCAAGAGCTACTCTGGTTGAATTTCTTCCTGTTAAAAAGTGGCTTTGGTGACTGTTAAACAGTGCTTGGCCCATGAGAGGAAAAAGGCACCAAAGTCCAGGTCTCAGTTGCTTTCCTCATTCAACTGGTGAGAGACCATACAGAAAGCAAGGGGCAAGCAAATGCTTATGAACCATTGTTCTTTCTGGCAAGATTCCTCTGAGCATGCTCAACAGCTAACGAATGGCTCTTTTGCTGTTTAAAGGAGCCATTTTAAGTTATGTTTAGAATTGCCATATAGAATGCTGTTTTGCTATACCACACAATAATGTCACCACACTCCTGTGCAATGATAATCAAGCTTTTGTGGAAACTATTTGTTAGCTATACTCTGACACAATAGTCTAATAAACCGCCCAGAGTAGACCCTTGGTCTAGATGGGCGGGATAGAAATCTAATAAATAAATAAATAATAGAAAGACAGTGTGGTGTAGTAGATAGTGTAACAGATTAGCTCTCAGAAGACCTGGGTTGAAATCACATTTAGACATGGCAACTCATTGGTAAAACCACTTCTTACATATCTCACATGTCTTGAAAATCCTATTAGATTACTATAAGTCATATACAACTTGATGACACCTAATATATTCTAATATTCTGCAACAACAATATTTCATTTAGTGGCCATTACCATGTGACATATTATGATCTAACGTACATTTCACGGCCTGGGGCAAGTTGCATTGTATAATTCATCTTTGGAACTGAAATATAAGTTTATAGTTATCTTCATCATCATCATCATTTTTCAGCAGTTAGTCATGTATTATGGATTACTCACGTCTTTTCCTCCATATTATAAATTCAAGCAGCCTACAGAATAAGAAAATAAAACTGTAATGCCAAACTGGGACAAGCAATTTAAAACAATTGCCAATCGTTCCTATTTCACACACCCCTGAAATTTGGAAGTGAGTAATTTTGCAAATATGTCACCTTACCTGCAAACTTTTAGGGTCTGACTCCTAAAATTTTAGGTTTGATCCTTGGGTTCAATGCTGAGAAAAATACATATATATTTTTTAATTTTTATTATGGCAATTTGTATTGGAGAAAACCCACTCAAGTAAAATGCTAAGGCTTGGTTCATTCTCTACCTTTTCAATCCTGGTGTTCCTGCATGGGACTATGGACTGCATCCATGTATGCCCCACGACCACCACCACCAGTTTATCCTCATTTCAGCCTCTTGGGATAGAGCTGGCTAAAAGTGACAAGCCAAAGGTCATCCAATGAGTTCCATGATTAAGTATCAATTTAAACTTAAATCTCCCAGTCCTAGTCTACCAAGCCAGTCAAGACACCATGCGAGCAATCCTTTTATTATGAAAGGTGGTGGCTTAGCAGCTTCAACAAGAAAACAAAGACTTTTGCCAACTTCTGTTGCTGATTTACAGTCTGTGCAGACGTACTGAGGCCGCTGGGAGAACCTAGGATATAATTTAGTAATGCACTTGATCTACCATGAACTTTTGGTAAATCTTGTTTTAACTAGGTGATTTAGACACTTTTATTATTACTAAGGCAAATGATGTCACCCGAAGAGGCACTCGAGTACATTTTAGGGAAAAATAAGGTAAACATAGCAAGTTTTGCCATCAGGTGTCCTCCACACGAATATACGTGCTTGTGTCAAGATTTCCCAGGCCTATGCGTAATGGAAGATATTTTTGAAATTGGCTGTAAATCTTTAAACAAGGAGCTATTCCATTTCACGTCACCTCATAAATTTTAGAAAGGCCTGTCATCCTCAATCAGCTACTTGTACCACTGCTTTTGCTTCAGCTTCGCTGTTTTATATAGCACTCAGATGTCTCTTTGTTGTAGAAAAACTAGCTATAAATTAAGTATGATCCAGAGACTGAACTGGAATTTAGAAGAGGAAGAGCAACTTTTTTGCTTTTAAATATGGCAATTTGAAGCTCCATACTGTGTCCCAGAATCTCTTTTTATTATTGCAGATGGCTCTGAGGCACTCGGCAGAAAGAAAATACTAGCCCAATGTCTGGAAACCCTGGGTTTCCTTTCCTTAGGGCAGGCTTTCCATTGGACTCTGTTCCCCAACCCAAAACACATGTGTTTTCTGTGTTGTGCGTATTTATGCTGGGGAAGTAAAAATATGCACACACATTTCAGGGACATATATAGATACTAGGTAGATATAATTTTGTGTGTGTTGAATGCTGGATCAGAGAAAAAACTTTGTGGCTTATTTTACTAATTCTTTAGACTAGATGAGAAGCAACTGAGAAGAGGTCCTGGATCCCTTTAATTAGGTGATTGGCAATGGCTGGGCCAAACATCCCTTGTTTAATTTCACCAGACTTGTGGAGACAGGCATCTTTAACCCCCACAGTAATGCCCACCTGAAATAGGACATTATGCTGTAGACCAGTCATTCTCAACAGGTGCCATATGCCCCCCCGGGGGGGGGCTGGCATATTTGAAGGGGGGACACAGACTGGAAATAGCTCTTCAGACATCACCTTATAAAGTTTGTTATGTGACTTACACAATCCTGATTCAGCCTACATTGCTTTCACATTGGGCTTTTGTCCATGGCCAAAAAAAGAAAGAAAGAAAGAAAGAAAAAGTTAAGCTCCTGCATGCTGGAGACTTAGTTTTTTCTCCCTTTTTCCTCTGACCATAACTATGTAAGTAAAGATGCCTTTTTTCCTACTTTAAATGCTTCTAGAGTTATTTCTACCATACAAAGTACTCGTGTTGTGTGCAAATTAGGAAGAGTGTTTGGTGAGACTGGGCTGATCTCTCCATGTTTCTGTGGGTTTTTGCCTTGTACTCTGCAAACTAAAGGACACAAAATTCTCCAATAAAAAGCAGGGACAAGGCAGAAGACAATCTAAGAGCAGGCAACACAACAGTGACTGAGAAAAAAAGAGTAAATAATCATCAGACCTATGCAGGAGGCAGTTCACATCATCAGTTTTCACATCAGATCTTTGCTAGAAGCACAGTATAAATTAAAATCAGCAGCAGCACAAAACAGTGCAGAGCAGCATCAAATATATCATCAGATTATAATCATCATCAGTGATTCATCACTATTCACCAGACCTATGTAGGGTGGCAATACTTTATTTTATCACATCATCACCATCATCTGATAATCATTATCAATCATCAAAGCATGACATAATTTTTCAGGTACAAGAGAGGTTGCTTGAGTATCAGTGAGGCAATTTTGCATGCAATGGTCAAACAGAGGTAATACGAATGAGGAGCTACAAAAGAAATACGGTAGTTTCATTACCCTTTCTTTTAGAATCCTGAATTTATCATTTTTCAGAGGCTTTCTACTGTAAAGCAATCAAAGACTCCAAAAATGAAAGAAACTGCCTCTTTCATTTATTATTCCCCACCCCTCTTACGATCAACCTGAAAATCCCACCTTACAAGGGAGAATTCTGCCAGCTGTGGCTTGGACAACGAAAGCAGACATGAGATTTAGCAACCCGCAAGGGGCATTGAGGCAGTGTGGTGACTGTTTCAGTGCACATGAGAGCTCTACAAGAGTGCAACTCTGATATCGTGTAACCACGAGCCATTACTTGCAGGAGGAGCAAGTCCAAACAAAGAGTTACAGCATTTGAAATGGTTCTTGAATCAGGACCATATTTGGCAGGGCAGTAGTAAACAGTAGTATGAGCTTAATATGCATGAAATTTGGAGACGTTTGGACAAGTATTGTTGAAGTTCTAATCTTGGGGGGGGGGGTTGTTTGTTTTTGATTTTGTTTTTAAAGGTTCCCTCTCTTGTAAACATGTTTGCTGCAGCACATAATCAATTCTTTGGCTATTTTTCAAATGCCTACTGCTGCTTCCTGAAAAGAAAATGCTTCTCACTACATGTTTCCATAAAATTTGAAGTTAATTTGAGGTTAATCTCACATGTCATTTAGAAGAGAAAGGACCATAAAAATGCTTGTCTCACACAGGAAATATTTCATAAAGTCTGGATACACTTTTGAAAGTATTCCATAACAATTGCCCAACTTTCTTGCCAGAAGCTCAGAAAACTCAGTCCTTGGTTCTCATTACGGTGAATGGATTTTACTTCTGGTCAAGAGGAAGAGGGAAGGAACAATTTTGGATTTCACTGTTGGTTAAGTTTTGGACATGTGAGAAATGGGAAGGAAACATGGTCTGTGCACATAGTAACAACATCCCATGCTGAGTTTCCCTGTTCTGTGTTTCCTTCTGCGTAGAGAGAAGCAGCTGGAAGTGGTGAACATACTTGATATGGTCAGGCTCACGCAACTGGCAAACACAACAGATGGCACTGCATACTTCCAGCAGCATTTTTTTTTTACACCTCTAAACCTCAGTTACCCCACCCTAGTTGCAGCTGAATCTGAGACACATGCCTGTGTGCACACAGTGGAGCTTTCTTCTGGAGAGACTCATGCTGGAGGTAGTCATGCAGAGTCATTCTGATTCAGTAGGGACTACTGGCCAAGCCTTTTCTGGAAGAGACTGCTGTGAAGTTCCCGCCCGCAGGAAGGACGTTACAACGTCCTTGAAATGCGGGGCCGGCTTTGCCCTCCTCGGTTCCAAAGGACGCAAGGCAGCTCCGGTCACGTGGAAAAAGGGAGGGGGCGAGAGGTTATTTAAGGAAGCGCTCGCCCCCGACGCATCCTCTTTCTTGTTCGGGGAGCAATCTGACTGGGACCGTCTGAGCTTGAGAGATTGCAGTTGTGGCTGGGCAGTCTTCTGTGGCTCCGTTTCTGGTTTGGAGGAGGGCAGCTCTTGGCTCCCTCCTCGGGTTACATTGACTGTTTTATTAAGTTTATTGTTTTTCGTAATCCACCCGATTTCTTTACTTCTTGCTGGTTGCATTTTAAGTTCCTTTTACTGCGGACTGAGAAGGGCGGGAGCGGCGGGGCAGGTTCGCCCCGCCACGGCGAGTTCGCTGTGCTTTTGTTTTATTTAATTTAGGTTTGGGGCTTCTTAGATCCAGTTGGGGTGCGTGGTTTTTATTTGTGTTTAAGGGATTTCTTTTACTTGATTTAAGTGGCCTAATTTTGAGGGGGTTGGAGTGGAGGATGCCATTTTGTGTTCCCTTTTTTCCCGCCCTTTCTGCTCCGTCCACCATTTTGGCTGTACTGGAAAGCAAGACACTGTTTACCCTATCTACATTTCATTGAATGGGCACAAAGCTTCAAATATATTAATCTTATCACCATTTTGTTAGAGGGTTTTTGCATAGATTAAAATTGTTCATCTTTAAAAGTTCATAGTTTGTTTAAGCTTTAAAATTACTAACACCATTAGAATATTCTGAAGTAAAATTAGCATAAGGGAGATTTTATTTACACCTATTTGGCTTATTTAATTAACGGAGGGGATAGGTTCATTTATGAATAAAAATAAATAATAATAATAATAAAAAATAAACAAATAAATAAATAAACAAATAAATAAATAAAGGGGGGAAGTTAGGGGGGAAAGAAAAATTTAATAGATAAGATTGTACAAACGATTGCAAGTCATAGAGGCATCAAGGCAATACAATTGTTTTATAATTAGTTCATTCCTTACTAACTTCATTACAGCTTTGGCATAAAATACGAAGCCAGAGACTAGGTGATAGGGTGCCCCTTGCTGGGTAATAGTTGTAGTGGATTAATCTTGACACAAGCCCTGGACAGGTTTTTCTGATTAAATAGTAGCAATCAAGGATATACACCTTGGGGTCAATTAGACGTTATGCCGCCCAAAAAAGGAGGCGGAGTCAGTAAGGGAAAAATGCCAGCTAAAAAGAGAGCCGTGCCTCAGGTTTCACCGCAGGAGTCCTCTTCAGAGGAGGAGTCATGGGTGATTCTTAAAGACATGCAAGATAAAATGTCAAATTTAGAGGCTCAGAGGCTGGCTAGAAGGGCCTCCCCACAACGCGAGGCTACCCCTCGTAGATCCGTCAGGGACACGAAGGGCCACCGCAAGGCTGAGCTAAGGGCCTTAACGCAGCAACTCATGGACCAATTTACCACTTTAGAATCCCAGCAGGGTCACGAAGGTGAAGACCAGGCCATGGACGAAGGGTCTGCCGCAGTGGCGAGGGTGTCAGGTGGTCGTAGATGCAGGATGACAGAAGCAGCCGAGATCCAAGAGACAGCAGAGGGAACTTCAGCCGGGCACGATCTCTCTGAGGAGCCCTGTACGAGCTCGCATCAGGCTGTGGAGGCCCTTGGGACATCGGCTCCTTCTTGCGGTGAGTGCACAGCCATGCACAACACCCAGTCTACTTCGGCCACCTGGCCATGGGCTGGCAGCATGCAACACTCTCATGTTACACCCAACCACTGTGGAACATCACACATGGGTTGGCCCAGTTATTTCTGGCCTCCAGTAAGTCCACATTGTTGGGGGTGGGGCACGCATCATGCGACTCCTCCCACGGCCGGGACATCTAGTGAAGGTAGGAACGCAGGAACATGGCAACACCCTTCAGTACCCAACACGGGGTATAACACGGTCCCGTTAGCGGCACTGCCCTATGGGGACTACAGTACGCCATTGGGAGATCATTTGACCCTGGCAGTTAAGGAGAAAATATGGAGGGGAGAATTCCTGGATTTTTATGATCTTATGAATCGTGAGGTGGAAATTAAGGAAATTGACAAAGATGATGAGAAGTTAAAAGAAAAACAAAACAAATCAAGCGGACCTGGCAAGAAGCCAGAAGGTGGCGGTGGTGCCCCTGGAAAGGGGACCCACACCAATTAAACTCAAGGTACTGGAAGAGGGTTTATCGAATTACCCAAGAACAGAGGATGCAGAATATTTGAGACTTGGTTTTAGATATGGGTTCCGAATCCCAGCTTTAGGCGTAAGAACGGCCTTTATGGCCAAAAACCTTAAATCAGTGAAAGGCATGGAAGCTACAGTATTAGAAAAGATCAATAAGGAGGTTAGAGAAGGTAGGGTCCTGGGACCCTTTGAAGAACCGCCCATAGCTAACCTCAGGGTTTCCCCTTTAGGGATTGTCCCCAAAAAAGCCCCAGGTGAATTTCGCCTAATTCATCACCTGTCATTTCCAGAGGGGACATCAGTTAACGATGCCATTCCCCAGAAACTTTGTTCCGTGAGATACACCTCCTTTGACGAGGCAGTTAAGATGATTAGGGCCTGCGGAGTGGGTGCTGAACTGGCAAAGGCGGATGTTAAGTCGGCCTTCAGAATTTTGCCCGTTCACCCATTGGATTTCAATTTGTTGGGTTTTCAATTTCAAGGGCGATATTACATCGATAGGGCCCTCCCTATGGGGTGCTCAATTTCGTGTGCAGCTTTTGAAAAGTTTAGCACATTCATCGAATGGCAAGTTAGGCAGAGGGTGGGCTGTACTTCTACAGCTCATTACCTCGATGATTTCCTCTTTTGTGGAAAAGCGAACTCAGGAAGATGCAGAATGATTTTGGACAAATTCCATGAGATGGCCCTGGATATGGGTTTGCCCTTGGCGGAAGAAAAAACGGAAGGGCCAGCGACGTCCCTGACTTTCTTAGGGATTGAACTAGATACACTTCAGCAGACTTCAAGGCTGCCTCAAGACAAATTGCTGAACATTAGGACTATACTTAGCAACTTAATAGGGAAGAAAAAGGTGACACTTAAAGAGTTGCAGGAAATAGTAGGACACCTAAATTTCGCGTGCAAAGTAGTAGCACCAGGGTGCGCCTTTCTGAGGCGACTTTGTGGCGCTATGTCAGGTTTAAAAAGGCCAGTGCACAGAACGAGAGTGACCAGGGGTATGCGGGAAGACCTCATGGTTTGGAAACAATTCCTAGAACAGTTCAATGGGGTTTCCTTCTGGAGATCAGAACTTAGCCTAAAAGCGGATGTTCAGGTAAACTCTGACGCCGCTGGGGCTTTCGGATTCGGGATCTATTTCCATGGCAGATGGTGTGCAGGTACTTGGCCTAAAGAGTGGCACCAAGAAGGCATAACGAGAGACTTGACATTTTTAGAATTTTTTCCAATTGTAGGAGCCCTTTGGCTCTGGGCGGAGGAATGGGCAAATACAGTAGTTCGTTTTTGGTGTGATAACCAAGCAGTGGTACACATCATTAACAATCTGACATCACATTCAGAAAGGGTCATGGATTTGGTTAGGGCCTTCACCCTACGGGCGTTGCAGTTTAATGTAATGGTGCATGCCCGGTACGTTCCAGGTATTGACAACAGGATAGCTGATGCTCTCTCACGCCAACAGATCGAGCGTTTCAGGGAGCTGGCACCGGAGGCCAGGGATCTGCCAGAAGTGCTTCCAGCGGAGGTCTGGCAGATTGGCGTAAGGAGGCGTCGAGAGCAATAGGTCTTGCACTGGCCCCGAGGACAATAAAGGGTTATTTAGCATCAGGTACTGAGTTTTATGAATTTAGGGAGTCAATGAGGCTAGAGCAAGCATGGCTGGCTCCAGTGGAACACCTCCAACAATTCATAATATTTTTGCATAGAAGGGGATTAGCGACAGGTACTATTCAAGGAAAACTGGCAGCTTTGGCCTTCTACGCAAAATCAAACGGGCACAGGGATTTTTCTTGTGACTTTCGTATTAGGAAGATGTTAGAAGGATGGTCCAGGGAAAAGGGGAGAGTACAAGATGATAGGACACCCATATCTCCGGCTCTCCTTGGACGCCTATGTGAACAATGGGGCACCTTGTGTAGGGACCATTATGAAGCGGCATTATTTCATGCATCTGCGTTGGTGGCCTTTTTCGGGGCCCTGCGTATTAGCGAGCTAGTGGCAATGGGTAAGGCTGACATTTCACAGAGGGCTTTACAACTTAGGGACGTTATAGTTCAGGAGGGACAGTTAAAGATCAAGATAAGGCAGTCTAAAGCAGACCCGCGGGGAAAAGGCAAGCAATTAGTCTTAGGGCAATGCAGTGTAAAAAGCATTTGTCCCGTAAAGGCGGTTCAGGAATTCATAGAGTTTAGGGGTCCAAAACCTGGGTACTTCTTCCAGCATACAGATGGGTCGCCACTTACAAAATATCAATTTTGGAAACTTACTGGCATAGCACTGGAGAGGATAGGATTGAAGAATATGAGATTCGGAACACATTCTTTTAGGATAGGAGCAGCTTCAACAGCAGCAGCCATGGGTTATAACACAGACCAAATTAAACAGTTGGGGCGTTGGTCGTCGGCCTGTTATCACAAGTACATCAGACCTCTTCCTAACATATAGGCAGGGGCTGTTTATATCGTTTCAGGTGTCAAGAGACTGGAAGGCCGAAGGCACGTCATGATCATCGGCCACAGTTATGTTTATTGGGCGGCACGTTATGCCGCATCTTCCCCGTGGTGGAATGATTTGGGGCTTGGTGCCCATGCGTTTATTACATGGAAAGGCATGTGTGGCATGCATTGGATCCAGCTCGGCAGGATGACATCTTTTGACCATATGCCACCAGATATTTTAGTAGTTCATTTAGGAGGCAACGATTTGCCTGGATCATCTGGTAAGGCAGTGATACTTGACATCTTGAGAGACCTTGGGAAGATGAAGGAGAGGTATCCGGCAATGCGGATCGTTTGGTCCAATATCATCCCGCGTTTAGCCTGGCGAGGTGCCCAGAGCATTGAGAAGGTTAACAGGGCCCGACGACGGGTCAATAGGGAAGTGTGTAGAGGTGTCTGCAGCGGCGGCCTCGGATCTGTGGTCAATCACCACAGGATTCAAACTTCCAACACTGAATATTTTTGTAGCGATGGCGTCCACTTGTCTGATGCAGGCTGGACATTTTTCTTGAAGATTTAAAAGGGGGCCTGCTTTCTGAGCTAGGGCGGCTCGATGGCGGGCATGGGACTTAGTCAGGACTAGTCCCTATGCTGTGGCGGGTAGTGCGGGAAAAAACTGGTTGTCTCGGTGTGTCCCTTTGATAATTATGGTAAGCCAACAGCGCATCCGACCTCCCGGCTCTGCGGATCGTGCGATTACAGGGCCGGTGGCGGGAAGATGCGCTGGGCCACTTTCGGACCGACAGTCATCAAATAAAGATGGCTCGAGGTCTGGGGTGTTTATTAGAGGCTGGCTGGGTTCCTGCTGTCGTCAAGACAGCTGGAACCTGGGGGCCTGGGACTTGCCCATTGACTGAGAAGGGTATCGTGGATGCCCTGCATTTATTTCTCCGCACTACCGCAGGCCCCCTCATTTGATGAGGACAATGATATCTATAATCAGAATTGATTTAATAAAGTGTGGCCCGTATTTAATCCATATCACTGTCTTGCGTCTTCATTTCGGGGCCTGGGAGGGCAAGTTCCCGCCCGCAGGAAGGACATTACAACGTCATTGAAATGCGGGGCCGGCTTTGCCCTCCTCGGTTCCGAAGGACGCAAGGCAGCTCCGGTCACATGGAAAAAGGGAGGGGCGAGAGGTTATTTAAGGAAGCGCTCACCCCCGATGCGTCCTCTTTCTTGTTCGGGCACCCACCTGCCCGCCCTCTTTCTAGTGTGTTTGTGGTCGCCTTTATGGGGCCGGATAGGAATTTTTGACCTCTATCCTGATTGGCTACTGGATGGAGGGATTTTTCGCCTATCCCACACTGGAAAAGGGTTTTGTTGGCATTTGATTGGTGGTTATTCTCGGTCACACTGGCGGGTAGTGCGGGAAAAAACTGGTTGTCTCGGTGTGTCCCTTTGATAATTATGGTAAGCCAACAGCGCATCCGACCTCCCGGCTCTGCGGATTGTGCGATTACAGGGCCGGCGGCGGGAAGATGCGCTGGGCCACTTTCGGACCGACAGTCATCAAATAAAGATGGCTCGAGGTCTGGGGTGTTTATTAGAGGCTGGCTGAGTTCCTGCTGTCGTCAAGACAGGTGGAACCTGGGGGCCTGGGACTCGCCCATTGACTGAGAAGGGTATCGTGGATGCCCTGCATTTATTTCTCCGCACTACCACAGGTCCCCTCATTTGATGAGGACAATGATATATATAATCAGAATTGATTTAATAAAGTGTGGCCCGTATTTAATCCATATCACTGTCTTGCATCTTCATTTCGGGACCTGGGAGGGCAATGAAACTATGGTCTCAAAACAGAAACAAAGGATTCCATAACTCAAAATGACTGCTGCTTTGTTTAGAAGCACTGGAGGGTTGTCTGCATGTTTCTTAACAATTGCCCAGTTCTTCTACACTTGGTGTGTTTTTGTGCTTTGCTTCCTTTGGTTCTAAAAAGTAAAGGACACTAGAGACATTTTGTTCAAATTACAGAGATCCTGAAGGTGGAAGAGAAAGGTCTTTGCCTTTGTGTTGGCTGGAGGTGAGGCATCTCAGCCTCTAAAAATTCTTATTGAGGTGTCTTGTCCCTTCAGAATAACTTAAAACATGCAAGGAGGTTAGTAAGTATTCTTCCTATCCTTACTATAAAAACTGTACATGAATACACACTAAATGGAAGAGCCTGTGCTGTTCCTTTCCGTGTTCTGCATTCTGCTGGGTTCTTAAAAATTCTGAATAGAGCTTGCTCTCAGAACTGGGGAAGACAGCAACAGAAATTAGTGAAGCTTCTACAGAAGTAAAATGCATTCAAAGCTAGCCAATTTCAATCAACTCTATACAGACACTGAGTTTGAAACTAGTTATTTCATCTGTGGTTGGCATAAGAAATGCCACACCGAGTTAATTATGTGCTTGTACCCTCTTCTGAAAATAAGAGCATCATTATAACAAATTTGGTGCAGCGTGCACACCTCTATGCTCAATTTTTTTTTTTTAAATGAGGAAATTGAATATGAGAAATACAACATAACAAAAAGAGTGGGCAGGATTACAGTGAAGAAAAAAGTCACACCAGGATCAAACATCTTTAAAAGGCAATGAGTTTAACAGCATTTGTCAAGTCTGTCTGTTAGAAATACCTCATTATATATAAACATTAATTTCAAGAAGGCATGGGCTGGAGATTTCTCCATGACAGCTGGGAAGATTGTCAAGGGTCAAATTCAAATTCAAAGATTAAACTGGAAATGATTCCAAATCATTTGCTGAGATAAAATTGTTCTCCCTGAGGGCTCATTTGGCTCCATGTAAGGAAGCTTAGCACCCCTGTCCTGGCCGATGGTGATACCAGAGCCAAAGGTGTATCAGGATACCCCAATGCTACCGTGTGTTTCCCCACTATGATTTCTCTGGGCCTATTAACATACATTTATGAACACACATGAACAATCCAACTCTCACCCTTTCAGACACACATAGATAGGGCATCAGACACTGACACTGGCCCAAAAAACAGTGCAATCATCTCTTCTGAAATCACCCAAAAAGTTCCCATGGGCCAACAAAGGAGACTTTTAAAAAACCAGATTACAGCAGAGGGTAAAGGGTTTCTTTAAAGGAATAGTCACAATGGAGGGAAAACAGGGCTCTCCCTTGATTCCCATGCAGCAGCATCTGGAAATAGCCATCATACCTGGTTTGCATTTTTAAAAGCCAGACATGACAGGATGCATTTTGAAAAGCCTGATTTTGGCACAGAAGGGGCACTTTTAAAGAATTCTCTAGAAAACAGCAGAGAATTCTGTGGATTCCTATTCTGGTCACAGAATCAGAAGCATATGGATGGGAAAAAGAAAAAGCAATATTCATTTGATCAAACTTCAGACTTTGTTCAAACTGCTATTTTCCAGGAGGACAATACCTCAAATCATTACTTTAAAAAGCACAGCTGTTTACGTTTAACCTGATAGGTACGGGGCAATGGAGAAGAGCCTGTTTTCACTCAACAAAGGCATCATTAATTCAGGTGGTGGAGGAAATGCTGGTGGAGGGAAAAGACCTCCACAAGTATTAGAAACAACCATGCAATTATGGGGAACTAAACAGCAACCTCTGTCAAATAAGAACTGAAAGACTACGAAAGGTGGAGTACAGGGTTAAAAATAATGATAGAGGTGGAAAGTGTTAAAAGAACACACCGCTTCATGTGGAAATGAGTTTAACACAGTAAGAGTCTTTAGGTGAAGTAGAACAATAGCCCTGTATGATCTGATCACTGCTAAGAAGAAGCGGAGTAGAGAAATATTGAATTAATCTGGAATCACCTTTGCGTCAGTGGAAAGGGCATTTTCTGCTATGCGGTTCTTGCTTCATTTCCTTTCAGATGGGTCATAAAAGTCTCCCATTTGTTGCCAGTTTTTGCTTTGTGCATGGAACTTGGGCGTTATAACTTATATAATATAATCCTCTCTACACCAAAAGACCATACAAAACCTATTTTCTTTCAGTAAATATGCTGTATATTGCAAACAAAGAGATATAATCTGAATTTTTATGCATATTTATATCTCCCCCAATGTCATTGATTAACACCACAACCTCTCCCTTCTCATGCAGAAGTCAAATCCATGTCCTCCACTTCACCTCTTCTTGCAGCTTTGAAGAGTAGGAGACATCTCACTCAATGCCTTCATGGACTAGCTGGAGAGGTCTGGTGAGCTGAATTCACCCACAAGGTTCCTCACATCAGTTCCAGTTTTGTCACTGGAAATTCTAAGCCCTATTCATGAATTCAAAAAAAGTGTTAATAGGGGAAGAGTATGTCTGCAGACAGTCTAGCCTCATCCTCTGCCACTGTTTCCATATGAGGGTATGCATCAATTTGGGGATGGAGATTGTCTGAAGAGGCCAGTTCTGTGATATGTCTCTTTTCCCACACAACTGGGGATCCTGAAAACTCAAGATGGTATGGAAAGACTCCATACTGTATATAGCAGGCTGGCTTTCTTCATCCAGATAATTACATCTGAGTGGGAGAGCTAAAACTGTTCCCCTACTCACGTGTTCAAGTTAACTGTTTTTTTAAGATCTGAAGAGAGCCTTTCACATAGCTTCACAATGATTTCCTGGTGATGCCTCATGAAAATGAAGGAACAAAGAGAATTCCAGAGCCAACAACTGGAGTGGAAGCATTTGTACATTTTGGGTAAGCTCCTGGATCCAGTTTTGTCTCTGGAAGTCCAGTAAAATCTGTAACTGGATCCTCCACCAAGGTGGCCATCGTTTCACCAATAAGATATTTTTCCTGCTATGAATCCTGCTAGCCCTGGCAGCTTTAGTGTGAGCTCCATCCTCTATTCTTGACTCCATAGATGACAACAAAAGCAATTCAACACCAACAGGATTTGTCTCAACTGGGATGGCAAAAATGAACCAACAAGTAAAAGTCCTTAGGGACAGTTCCCTTCACTTCCCTTTATAGAGTTTGAAAGTTCTCCAGTTACTTTCATCAATACAGTCTCAACTATGGTCGCCGTTAATAGGACTCCTGTGGCATCCAGCCCTTGTGGACCACAACAAAGAGAGTTTGCATTCCCCCGCCAAGGGCAATGGTGTCAGTCTCATGTCTGGCTGCTAGACTACTCTATCTCGGTCAGGTGTTGATGCTCCTGCTGCCTCTGCCTCCTCCAGCATGACAACTGGGTGCTGTGGTTTCTCTGGATTTAGCTTCACGTTGCTGATGTCTCCCTTTTGATGTTCCCATTCCACCCAATAACTGGGCCAAGGAGGAAGTTGAGGGCTCAGATGCCACTCGGTATCAGCATGGAGCACCCTTAATTGTACTAACACGTCTGTCCAGGGGTCTTCTTCATGGGGTTTCTGGTTCTTCTGGGGGATCTATTTCAATGCAATATCCCTAAAGCATCTTTCCATACCCCTTCTTCCACCTCTTGTACTACCATATCTGGAAAGAGGTCCCCTTTCTGGACTCATCATTCTACCTTTCCCTCCTGCTCTTGTGCTGATCTTCCTCCTCCCACATCCAAAGCCTCTCTTGTATCCCCCAGCTCCCAGGGGCCCTCTGCCCCCTGTTCCTCTAGGGGGCACTTTCCCTTGCCTGGGTTCTCTGCTGGCATCTCTTCTTCCTGGACCTCCATTTGGATTTCTGGCTTCCAGGCCTTGGGTTCTCTCTGCCCAGGTCCCCTGGGCACCCACTCTTCCCAAAGTGAGTCACTCCAGTCTACTGAGGAACTTGTGGTGATGAATTCTCCAGTCTCCAGGAGATGGGCCACCCACCAGGGTGCCAGTGCTGCTGTTCTCCTCCTCACACATGCATTTTAAGCTCTGTACTGTTTTGGGTCCAGACTCTGCACAGTGTGGATTGAGCAGTGTGGCAGTGGATTTGACCCCTTCATTCTCCACCAAAGTTTCATCCTTTTCCACAGTAGTCATTTCTGCAGTGTGGCTTGAATTTGGTGAAAGATGTTTCACATATACAGCAACACTTACCCTTCCACCTCCATATGCCAGAGGGGTGGAGAACTAGAGCTTAGTTAATTTCCTTCTTTGTACTACATGAAATACCCCACCCAATGACATAAACCAGTGGCCATGCTGGCTGGGGTATTTTGGCAGCTGTAGTTCAAAAGAGTAAGTTTCCCCATCTCTGCTAGCTACAAAATATAGTTTGGAGATGGTTCATTCAATTCAGAGATGATGTGTCAAAAGCAGACAAATCAACTGCTGAACATTCAGATATCACTAGAACACCACCTGCAAAAGGGAAAATGTAGAAGTGTCACTTGATCATTCAATTTTCTCCTTGTTAGAAAGAGGGGTTTCATTACTGGGTCTGGTGTACTGAGCAAGAACGTGAAGGAAAACAAGCCTTGTAGAGAGAGACTTCAAATGCTGCCAGCATCTCTTGTGGCTGGCTGTCATCTTCCACATGATTTCTTCACTGCTGCAGTGGCAGCTGCTCAGACTGGCACTCTAAGCCTTGATTTAAGTCTCCTGACTTATATCTCTGAATTCACTTTGTTCCTCTTGGACAATTATTTTGATAGATTCTTGGTGGATTAGCATTGTCAGAAAACAATCTTATGGCCTCACTGTACCAGCAGCCATGAACATCAGAATAACATTACTCTGAAAATTGCAGTTAAGCTTCTCGACATGTCCAGCAGACTCCCTCTCTCTCTTCCTCTTCTGCCCCCATGGATCTTTGGACACCAACCACATGCACAAGGTAGGGAGAACTGATGCTCTGAACCCTATTATTATATTTATTTATCTCACTATGGTCACTTGGTTTGGAATAGAGATGGACACAAAGTTAAAAACAAACCAGTAAATTTGTCAAAAATCAGTAATTTGTTGATTCAGATCACTTTGGATTTGTTAAAACTGAAGAACCTGAACCAATGAATGTTAGGGTCATTTTTAAACCTCCTAGTTCATTGCCTCCTCCCACAGCTTGCCTCTGCCCACTGCCCACTACCCCCATTGCCTCCCTATCTTTTCCTGCCGTGGCCTCCTTTTCCTCCACTTGAGAACCCCAACATAGGCCAGTTGTCTTGTGCATGTCCCTGCCTCTCAGCTGGAAGGTGGGGACATGACCAGAGAGTCACCGACCAGCTGACAGAATGTACTACTACTACTATTACTATTATTATTATTATCATCATCATCATCATCATTCAAAAACTCCAGGCACAGTCAAAAGTATAAAAACATTGACTGGTATTATATAACAGATACAGGTTTTAACCAAAATCTGAGTATCTGTTAAATATCGACACAGTATGTATGCTGTTCCTGATATTCACATTTTTTGTAGCTCTGATGGTGGTGTGATTTCTGAGATCTCCAACTGATTATAGTGTGAAATTTCTTCATACTGTTCCCAAAGCCCCAATGACTACGGGGACCACTGAAGTGTGTTTCTTCCAAGGCAAGATGTTTCAATTGCCAGGTCTCTGTACTTTGTTAGTTTTTCCAATTCTTTATTTTCAACTCGGGCATCCCCTGGAATTGCAATGTCAATGATCCAGACATTTCTTTGTTCTATTCCTACTATGTCTGGTGTGTTATGTTCAAGGTGTCTGTCTGTTTGGATCCGAAAATCCCACAAGATCTTGACTTCCTCATTTTTTGATACCTTCTCTACCTGATGTTTTCATGGGTTTCTGGAGGCTAGCAAGTTATATTTTTTGCATAATGACCAAGTGCACTAACTTTGCCACTCTATCATGTCTAACTTTGTAATCTGTTTGTGCAATCTTTGGACATTCGCAGATGAGGTGTGACAGAGTTTCATCTTTTTCTTGGCAGAGTTGACATTATTATTATTATTATTATTATTATTATTATTATTATTATTATTATTATTATTATTATTATTATTATTAGGCCCTCTCACATGTCCTCGCCTCATGTGATAAGACCAGCCAGCCTGTAGGAGCTGTTGGCCTCTCAAGATGGCAGAAGTGGCGGCCATGGAGGAGGTGGCAGTGGCAGGAAAAGGTAGGGAGGCAACAGGAGCAGTGGGAAGGGGGTGGGAGAAGGCTGTGTAGGTGAGAGGGCAGCTTTTTTTTTTTAGACAGTCACTGGGCTGTCTTCAAAAAATTCTTGAATGAATCAATGACCCCATCATGGTTCACTCAGGAAAAATTCATAAATTCATGATTCATGGACTTCCACAATCCACAAACCAAGACAAACCACCATTTTGGAAGTTTGCCCATCTCTAGTTTGGAATATTAACTTGATAGGCTTGTATTTCACACATTAGTATTCTACTCTTGCATTTGTGTAATCTTCGGGAACAAACCAGCTCTTTCCTTTGTTGTTCTGGACCGTATAAGATACCATTGATGGCTGGACACAGCACCACCTACAGACACGCAAATTCTTCACATCAACCAGAGATAACCAGAATGTGAACTTATGCTCACTAGGTAAAAACATTAATCTGACTTTCAATTTGACACAACTGGCTATTTCTACTTGGTAAATGAACCAATTTGTGTGCCCTTACTTGTGCTGAAACCTGCTGTGTTTTTGTGTTGTCCTTCCCCATCTCCACAGCTAAAGGAAACTTTGTTTCAAGCAAACTATGTGAGACTGTGTGAGGGGGCCGATCACAGGGTTATTTGCAACCTCTTGGTCTCAAGGGCCAGGGTGTAAACCATTGCTAGAGAGAAAGTAAGAGGCCCAGCCTCACAAGAAGAACTGACCATCTTGCTGTTCATTTTATTTTTAGTGGTCCAATAAAAGCTCTTGCCTAGTCTTGCATTTGTCTATTCTAGACAGTGTTCTTTCTCTGCACAGTAGCCCCTGACTTTCACTCACATCTGCTCAGTTGGCTTCTGGTTCTGGCATCAGCAACTGGAGATGGAGAGGCCTCATTTTCTTCCTCTCTAGCCCATCTTCGGCACATGGAACAATGCTATAGTCCCAACATTTTGCAGAGACCATGGTGTCTCCAATACCTACAGTTGTGCCAGGAATCTTGGGAAATGGAGCAGATATTATGATACTGAACATCATTGTCCAAATAGGACAGTGGATTGCACTCACAGAATGGAAGGAAAGGGGATATCACCCAGTTACAGAAGAGATTATCCAGCTTCCTAGTGCAGTGGCTTCATGCACAGCAGCAAAACAGAGGGGAAGGTCCCCAGCATGGAGCAAAGCAACTTGGTGATTGAGTGGCTTGGGTTCACAAACTTCCGTGAGGAAAGTTAAAAAGAGTGAAGCTTCTTCAGTGGTCAAGAATGAGCAAAGCTCATTGTGGCGTTCACCCTTGTTATGTTAAATAAGCCATTCATTATTCATGTTTTATGCTGATGTGGTGGAGAGGCGGAGCTGAGAGAGAGATTAAAAGGCAGAGCCTGAGAGTGAAGGGGGAGTCAGAAGAGAGTCAGAAGAGGGGAGTCAGGATGAGAGTTGAGTCAGAGTTAGAGTGAGAGAGAGAGAGAGAGATAGTTGGGAGATCTGTGGTGTGATTAGTCAGAAGAGTGAATAGTAACCTGTAAGATCAAATAGAAGATTGTGATTGATACTTGATAAACCTGAAGAAGATACTGATGAATTATTATAGAAACACCTGTAATCAATAAACCTGTTTTATTTAAAAGACAGTGATGAATGGAGCTTCATCTTTCTTAGGCAAAGTACATTGATTTAGTGATCAACTGGTGGCAGCGTGTGTAAAGGAGTTTGGTTTGCCTTCATGTGCTCTGTGGTTGGAAGATAACCAGGGGCAACAAGGGGCAAACGTCACACTCATAAAGAGGGTAGCAGAGAAAGGGTGGATTGCCTTCCTAAGTTGTGAAATCTGATGATCAAGGATGCCTAACACATGCAAAAGCAGAAGTAGACATGTTTACCATAAACAAATTTCATAATCTCTACTGGGATACTAAAGCTTCACTAGGATGGAAACAGACATTAGATAGAGCCTGTAAAGTTGAAAGCATATTAATGTAGCTGAGGGGTGATTGAGGCAGCTTTGTGAATTCAGACTTAAAAGCAATCACATGCCTCAGTCCTGAAGATGAATAATTAAACATAGCAAGCCACTCTTCATACTCTGGGAGGTGAGATATACTCATGTTGTGACACTGAAATGCTTTGATTAGTTCAATATCCCCTTTCCACTCTTGGACTCTGTTTCTGGGTGTAGGCCAACTAAAAGGGCATAAATGCAAGCTTTGGAGTCACGAGTATCTTGGAAGAGATCTATATTCTCAAATAGAGATACGGATGAACCACCAAAATGGTGGTTCATCCTGGTTCGTGGTCCATCAAGGTTGACAAACCACAAACCACAAATTTCCTGCCCGTGAATCGACGTAACACGAATAAATATGGAGAAATATTTGTTGTTTAATATTCGTTGGAGTCTCTGGAACTGACAAATAAGAATGGGTGAATATTAAACAAATCAGTGATTTTTAACGAAAATTGTGATTTGTTTTTTTATTTGTTCCCATGTCTATTCTCAAAGCTTGCACACTTTTTGTGCCCTTATGGTTGGCCCAATAAAGTATTGCTTGTAGTCTAATTAAGTTATTCCTAAACTGAGTGCATTTACCACAGATAGAGTGAAGCATTCTAGCCTTGCTCCCTTTTTTTCTGATAATGTTACTGTCCTACATGTGGAGGGCAGCAAGTCTGAAGAGGAGAGCTTCTGGGATCCATGGAAATTCCTCACATGATTTGAGACCCTGCAAATTCAGTATCCTACCTCCTCTGTCAAGCCGCCATAGATAGCAGAGTCTCCCTTCTTCAAATTTAACACTATCCACATGTAGGGAAGTAATGAAATCAGGAACAGAGGGGTGAATAAATGCAATGCTCTCCTCTGTACCTATGGCAAGTATATCCAAGAACAGGTGAACACACTGATATATCTAATGCAAGATGTGAGAGGTGATACTCTACCATCAGTCATGATGAGTGAGGAGGACTTGGAGTAATATAACCCAGTGATTGAAAGGTTTGAAAAGGCTTTCTTTGTGAGCTGGAATATGATTTATGAAAGGGGGAAATGTAATTCATGTGTGGCAAAAGAAAATGAACTTCTGGGTGATTTTATTGCCACTTTATATTCTCTGGCTGAGTGTTGTGAATATGGCACCTTTCCGGATGAGAACTGTAGTAGAGGATCTATAGCTTTGAAAATGTTGGGAAAATTACAAAGGTTGTACCCTAGAAAAATCAACAACTGCTGTGTAACAACAAAAAAGAGTTAAGTTTCTATTAGACCTTCATAGCAGCAGCAATATCCTGCCAGCAGACTGTATTGTTCACACAGAGAGAAGAGGGTAAGGCTACAGAAAAGAGAAATTGTTTGGGGGCAATCCAGAAGGCAAAACCACAGAACAGAAAGAAAAATGGCAGTGACACAACTGGAAAGGAAGTTGCTATGCTGCTGATTGTATTTGCTACAATTGTATAGAAAACAAACATTTTGCAAAAGCATGCTTTGGAGGTATGATCAGGATAAATGGCAAGCAACTCAACTAGCATTTCAATTAGATTATCAAGTGCTTTTAATAAGGATCTGGAACACAGAAATCAGGATAGAGAGGAAGCCTTGATTCAATTCAAAAAGTCTAGGGTGGATATTACACTGGTAGACAACCCAGGAGCATGAAACTATGGTTACACTGGAGCCTAAAGCTATATCCATGAAGATGAACAGTAGTTTGGCAAGGAGAGATAATAATAATAGGTTAATGAAAAAGGATAAAGCTTGGGAGGATGCCTGTAGTAGAAGGAAGGAGGCTGAGAAAGGTTCCCTTGAATAAGTCTAAGGAATGTTAACATGCCAGGAGTCTGGGTGATTGTCAGCTCCTTCCACAACTGCAAGCAAGCAGGTGGCTTAGGTCAGAAAAAGAATCCAGTTGAGATTCTAGTTAGAGCTCTCCCAACTTCCTACTCAGAAACCACTGGGTTCAGAAGTGAGTAAAACACCTAAAGAAATCTATTAAGGTCCACAGCATTGTTTTTAGCTCTTGACTGTCCTATGTCTAACATATTCATTGTGAACGTTAAAACTAGCTTACCTGCCTGAGTTTTGGAAGCATATATCATTAGTAAAATATTCCTCAAATGGAGTAAATATTCTATTGGCAAATGCAGGAGAACAAATTTTGCTGGAGATTTATTAATAATTAGCTGTGGGTAGGGATAAGATTAAAACCAAGGAATGTGTGTGCAATGATCCCTCTAGTACTACTGATAATAGCGCATGAACAGCTCAGTGATATGGTTAAAGAGGACATCAGCATAATATGCCCTCGTTGTGATTCACTAAGCCCCCTTCTTATATCCTCTCTGTCTGAATATAATAATCCTCTGTCAGTATAAATGCAAATTATGTATTGCAATACAATGTGTTAGAATAAGTGTGAATTTTGCTGGCTTCTCTTTTCCATGCTGCATAAAGTTTGCCTTAGCTTTGCTCTTCTTGTCTTACAACTTATTTCATTGTGACTTGTTGATGAATTTCTGACATGCTGACACCTGCCTGCACAACAGACATTGATTATCCAAGGTATCATCTGAAAAGAACCAGGAGTATCCTTGAAAAGATCCTTTTTAGAGTCGTAAGAATTACATTGTCACCTGCTACCAAAGGAAACTCTCTCCTTCACTGCTGGAGTGTGGTTGCCTCCCCAACCTCACCTGCTTCATGGCAAGAGACACTCCATTATCACCCCAACTCCTGAAAAGCTCTTTACTCATTCATGTTGGCTAAAGTGATTCCTGCTAGGAGCACAGATGATTATCCGTGAGCTTTCCTGCTGTTCTCAGCCAGTGAGCAGCTATTTGTGGCTCCAGCAGATGTTTCCATTTTCTGGGCCTTCTAAAACATAATTGGGCTAGAAAAATAGCTCTGAGTTCCATTTAGTATTATCTGCATTTTATTCAGTCAGGCTGTGTTTCAAAACCATCATGTGCATATGTAAATGTGCAGGCCAAAGGGTGGCTTGTTCTTTTCCTCTCTATCCAGTTCTTAGAAACCTTTGAATATTTTTTCCATGACTGCTTCCATCATGGTCATAAAAAGCTGCATTGTCGGCCAAGATGTCAGTCTTGAGAAATCAACTAAGCTACTTTTAAACATGCAGACATTTTAAAAATAAACCACTTGACTATGGAAGACATGGCAGATGGCTTTGTAAAGATGTTCTGCATGAAAATGTAACTTGATTTTTTGCCCTTTTAGAATGGAGTGTTATGTGCTGTCAAATTCCATCTAAGTAATGGCAACCCTAATAGGACTTTCATGGTGTGTGAGTTATTCAAAAAGTGATTTAAACAGTGCCACGTCCTAGTGAGTTTCCATGTTCAAGCAAGGATTTGAACCCAGTTTTCATGAGTCTTAGTCCAACACTCTGTTATATTGCACTGACAGCTCTAGAATGGGGGAATGAAGTGCTTTATCTTTCTCTTCTTCCAGGGATGCTGTGGGATTGTGCAGCCTGCCCATGGCTACATAGGCCAGTTCTTCTTCCAATCAATCAATCAATCAATCAATCAATCAATCAATCAATCAATCAATCAATCAATCAATGCCCCTTCTGTTTCTAAATTATTGAAATCTTGCATTTATTTAAAAATTGTAGTAGTCCTCAGAAGAATTCCATCTCTCATAGCTAACTCTGAACTCATTGCAGGCCATGGGGACAGAGGAAATGAATAAAACCTCCCCCTGTCTCCATTTACACCATTGCCGCCACTCCTTTTGTGTCTAGGGAACATTATGAGGGAAAGAAAATTGGGATTGGGGAGATGGTTTTGTTTGGTTTTTCCTCCCCCAAAATAACTTTTTGCATTCTACTCTTAGGTAAGTAAAATTACTAGTCCTAGAAAGAAAAGATGTTTTTAAAAGAAGAAAGAAAGAAAGAAAGAAAGAAAGAAAGAAAGAAAGAAAGAAAGAAAGAAAGAAACCTTGTCTTGCTTCTGGCCACACATCTGCTTCTTCAGAGGTAAAGGAAGGAAAATAGATATGCATTTCAGGAGGTATCAGAAGACTTTGGGAGAACATAAGAGCTGGTTGAGATAAACAAGGAGGAGATTGGGAATGTCATAAGAGCAATTTAAAAAAATAATACTGGCAATGACCTTTGACTTTCTTTGACTTCAGCAGGCTTTTACAAACCCCTGTAGCTCATTTACAAGCTGGACTTCAGAATATTTGCTGGCATCCCCAATCAATTTTACTGCCCCATTTTGAAACCAGCATGGGCTTCTACATACCACAGTAAAATAAACTGTTCCATATTGCTTTTTTGGCAGAGATGCTGTACCTAACCAGATGCTGTGTCTATTTAACTAACCAAAGCTTTGGAAGGGGCTTTTTTTCAGGATTCTTAAGGCCAATTTTAGAGAGTGATGTCTGTGCTAGTATTTTCTGTTTTCCTTTCAGTCTCATACACTATAGAATGAGATTCTAATTTGATGAAGGTGTCCCATAGATCATTGTAAACTGTAAAATGAAAACCTCATGGTCATATATATGGATGTAAATGGGGATACTTGATTCAGACATATATTCATTAGAAATCTGAACACATATTGAACACTTGCTTGTACTTCTCTATGGTACAAGAATGGCAATTATGTATACAGCTGCTTTGTCAGCAAACAGTTAAAATGCTAATGGAATCACGAATGGGAAGTCAGATGCTGCAGAGCTCAACATCTGGAATTAAATGCAATTACAGACTATGGAGCCAAATGATGCAATGTGATTATAAGCATTAAAACAAATAGTTTGTGCACATTCAGAGTTAACCAAGAAGGTCTGTCTCCTTTACTGTAGAAATCAAATAACCAAAGAGTAGAAGTCTGATAGTTATATTGTTTTCTGGACCATGACCATTCACAGTTCTATTTGGAAGTTATCACCATCTAAAAATGCCACAGTGCATTGAATTGATTCATTCTTGGTCTCATTTAGACATCAGTGCAGCATCACTAAGAACAATGGGAGTTTTGCAAGTAATTTTACTAGCAGCTAACATCAATCCATAAACCAGATCTGATGAGAAGGTATGCTGATTGCTGTATGCCAAACTTTCTAGCATTAATAATGATTAGACCTACTTTAGGAACTCATATTCCATAACATCTCTTTCACTCAGAGTGCATTAGCATGTGAAGGTAACAAAAAACCATAAGGATGTAAATAGAGATTATCACAGTTGACTTCACTTTTAGTAGAGTTGCTCCTTTCCCACTACTTAAGGATTCAAATTTCTGAAGTCACTTGAAAAGTTTCTACATTGTGGCTTATTTATTGGAAGGAGCAACAAATAATCTCCAGTACAACCTTGCACCACCAAAATTACCAAGTAATGTAGAAAAGAAAGACAGCATCAGAGTGCTGATGGCAATAAAGTATAAAATATTCCCCAAGAGAGAAAAAACATTTAATTTAAACCAAAAAGTTGTTTTTGAAGCTATAAGCTATATATTCAAAAGCAAAACAATGATGCATCAATTTGTTCTTTAGCTTCCATCCCAAGTAGACACTACAGCTTAATTACACTAGCCACTGCACTCCTAAAACAGTAACTCAGTGATACTGTGGGAAGGTTAAAATGAACCATAAGCTTTTCTATTGGTCACAAGGACAAACAACACATTTGCATCACTTTCTTATCACAGTTATACAATGTTTACAAATCTAGTCCAATATATTCTTATTTGGAAGAAAAAAAATCTGATTATGTTTAATAGGCTTCTTCTTAGATTAGTTTTTCCCCTCTCTCTTTAAGGAAAACTCAGTCTACCTATGAGTGAACTGGGTTCATCTGGTGCCTGAATTTTTTCACTTTGGGGATCCATGACTCCAAAAAAAAAAAGGGGGGAGCCTGTTTCCATCAATCATTTCTGTAACATAGAGAGCATAGAAACTAGGCATCAAACATAACTATATGGTGGCTACAATCAGTGTATAATCAGAAGATGCTCAAAAATAACTTGGTGGCTGTCAAGTAAAAATCTTTTGTGCTTCCCTGAAAGCTGTTTATACATAGGTTTCCTCTAGACACCGTCAAACAAGATCTAATGCAGGAATGCTGATTTCAGCCTCCATCAAGATGTTCACCTGCTTTATATTCTGGCACATGGACACTATGTGAATGACAAAGTAACTTTACACTAAAGAAAACAGTAAAGGAGTCTATAATTGTGCTCACAATCTATAGCAGGAAAGTGTAAACTTGGGCCCTTGTTTTTGTTATGTGCTGTCAAGTCAAAACTGTGGTTTTGCTCCTCTAGTGAGTTTCCATGGCTGAGCGGGGATTCGAACATTGTTCTCCAGAGACCTAGGCCATCACTCTATCCACTACACCATACAGGGCACATCATACTTGGGCTCTTAGAGACCTAGATTACAATTGCCCTCATGCCCAATTATTGGCCATTGTTGCTGAGGTTGATGGAAGCTGTAGTTCAGCAACTTCGGGAGGACCACAGGGATCCTTCCCACTAATCTATAGGATGATGCCCTGCCCTCCACATAAGAACTCCGGGTGACTAAGAAATCACATTAAAGTGTAAGAACTGCAAACATGTTAAATCATAGATTGCCAATATCAGCTACAATACGATGAAAGAAATACCAGTAAAAAACTGTCAAAGACAAATTTAGCATTTGCTTATACCTGAAAGCTTGTACAAAGAGGTACATTTTTAATTGGCACCTGAAACAACCAAATCTCTTAGAATAGGGAGTTCCATTACAAGGGTGTCACAACGAAGAATGCTCTACAAGAAAGACTAATGAAGTTTTCTCCTACCCACAGATGTCCAACTGAAGTTTCTAACATGTTTTTACTGAAGAGTCTTCAATGGCTGGTGTAATTCACACTGAAAATTCAAGGCCAACTTGCCCAGTGATATTAGTGAACAAAGAAGAGGTGATGTATAAGGAAGAAGCACTTGTTCCTTCCTTCCCTTTCCAATAGTTTGTCTCACCAAGGAATATTATTGAGGCAATGGACTGAGGACTACAGTTGCTTCTTTTAATCATTTGGTCCCAGAAAGTCCTGGAGTGTGGCACCTCTACTACAACAACAGGTACTTGGAACTAGAAGGCATTCCATTTAATAATATAAAAATCTGCACTGTGTTCAAATCCCCAACACCTTGTGGGGGACAAACTGAACATAGATTGCCCCTTTCATGGAAACATGGGTGTTGCTTTTTTCAGTGTTTAAAATACATATAGTGGGTGAGAGAGCCTTGTGCATGCAAAGGAGGTCAATATAGGCGTAGATTTCACACAGAGGTCTGAACTGGAACTCCTGTGTCATTCTTCTTTTAGATATGACAGGGTTAGTCTGCAGTCTCTACCTAAAAGTTGAAACCAAATTTACAAAAAGCCTTAAAAACAAAATACGACCAGGTTTTGGGTTTGTTGCTTGTTGTGAGGACCATCATAAACGCACTTTGCGGATGACTTCCATTCTCACTTCTGTTCTTTCCCATTTCATTGAAGGAGCACACTTTGTGTTGTTGTATGGGTGCATGCAGGTGTGCTTTGCACTGTGACCTTTGCTCCTACATTCAGCACTACATTGAATGGAAAGAGCAACTTCACACATTCCTCCAATTGAAATCAATGGGAAACTCTTTCTGAAGAAGAAATTCTATCCACAAGTCAATCTCATCAGAACAATGCAAAGGCTGAGATTCATTGTGCAAACTGTATTCTTTCTGTGCTCTCCTCATATTATTTGGACAGAGTACATTTCATTTACTGTCTGAACTGTTCTTCAGAAATATTCATTGTGCAGCATACATACTGGCAGGCAGTATCATCTAGTGGAGAGACTGGAAAGTAGGTATTAAGAGATGTGTACTGATTCCTAGATAAGACAGTGATAATCTTCAGCTCATCACAATGTGCTCTATTTATTACATGATTTTCTTCATGCAAAATGCAGCACCTATTGCAGCATTTCATGCAAAATGTGGCACTTTGCAATACACATTGCAAACTGAAATCTGATTTAGACAGCAAAGCTACAGACAAGCAACTGTATTTATAGTTGGCAAAGAAGCATCAGTACATTGCTAAAACATTGTCAAGGCACACAATGGGAAGAAAGGGGCATTGGTCCCAAGAAATGAATAAGGAAAGGGAGAGACAACTTTCCCCTGAAGCTGATTCCTGTTTTGCCAATTGATCTGTTTGCAGAGAAATTATTGTTACAGCTTCATTGGATCAAATGGAGAACAGGGGTCTGGGTTTCAATTTAATCTACTCTTTGAAAGGATCTGGTCAAGTGAATGTACAACTCATCCAATTTCAACATATCTTGAATCTCCCAAAAGTTGACTTGTATCATATAGTCACCATCACGTGGTGCTCTTGTTTTCTGATCTTAGATTCGTGCCATCCTATGAGGTCATGAGGATGCCCTGAGAGATAAGTGGAGCTCTCCCTGTTGTGTCTATGCTCTTCTTGATTGATGGAGCCAAGTCCATTTCCATGGCTGTTAGAGGGATCCTTCTCCACCCAGGGAAAATGTGCTCAGCTATCTTCAGAGTGCACAAGTGATCATATTTGGCCATTCTTGCTTCCAGATCTGTTCCAGGCCCAAGGAGCCTGGAAGTGACTTCCAGGGCTATAATCAGCTATTCATAAGCCATTATGTCTTTGAATACATCTCCCAGACTCTCCCAGTCAGCATGGTCACTCAGAGCTAGGGTCCACAAAATCCACTTTTTCAAGCTGTGCTAGAGGCTGGCTGCTAGCTTTCCAGGGAAGAATTAATAACATTTCTTTTGACGATATTTATGTGAGCTGTCTACCTTTGGGAGGTGCTTACAGACAAATAATAGTTGAGAGCATTGTTGCTTACTCATACATATCAGATGACTGTCAGGAAGCTGGGAAGGAGACAGACCCTATGGAACTTTAACCAGATTTCATTTGGAGAGTCACACATGTAGGAGCATGGATTAGTAACCCTCAATCCGTCCCAGTATACAGATATTGACAATGCTGATAATGCTGAATTTTGTGAATCTTGTGGGACACTTTTAATAATACAGAGCAAATTAATTCTAGGGCAGCAAACCATATAGGGTGGCTGAAATCCTATCACTCAGCATAGTAAATCAGAACTAAAGTAGGCTTACTGAGTCAGTGGGGAATTGAGAAGCCAACTCCTCTTCCATTGATACATTGAGCCTACTCTAGTTATGACCTACCACACTAAGCAACAGGATTTCCGACTATATGTCCATATATAAACCATTCTGATTAAATTTCTAATAGCATGATGTGCCAGCTGAGCTCTTCCTTTGGGAATTAGAATACATTAAAGTAATTATAAATATTTCACCATCATTCATGTATTTTTCTAATATCCTATAGCCATCATTCCTAAATGAGCACTTTCTATAAAATCACTCATAAATCTGTCTAAATATACAAAACCCGATTATCTCTTGAGAGGAATGATTGCAGTACATAGGCCAGGTTTGATTTATATGGAATAAAATTAATTAGCTTACTCTGGCTCATAAATAATGTGGGCAGACAAATGAGCTTATCTTACACTCACTCTCCATTTGGCAATCAAGTCAAGATCTCGTCCAAACACTATTGACCACTGTTTGGATCCATGGCTTTAAAACCCATTGCATTTTCTACTTGTGTAATGGGGCCGTGAGAAGGACTGAATTCATGCCTGACCAGGTACCACAGCAGTTCTTGTACTATGTGAGACATGCTCTACCTCCCTATACAGCAAGCATGAGGGATGTTGTCAGATTACCACTGCCCCCAGTCCCACCCTGCAAGCTGATGGGGATGGATGGATGGATGGATGGATGGATGGATGGATGGATGGATGGATGGATGGATTGGAGCTGCAGGTCCTTTAACATTAATTAAGTAATTCATTCATTCATTCATTCATTCATTCAAATATTTCTGTACCACTGACTTAGTATACAACACTACTCTAAGCAATTTACAAATAAAAACAATAACCCAAAACATCAACACATCAGCAAAAGATAATGCTAAGAACACAAATACAGTAAATAAATAAGACTCCAAGTGATGGTGAACTACAAGAACACTGGTAAAATAATGTAAGAGAGGATGCCCTTAAAACTTATTGAAACAGTAGTGTCTTAAGTATCCTCTTACAGAAAGGGAGGGAGGAAGCCTGACAAGCTTCCACCAGGAGACCATTCCATAAGGTGGAAGCCATAGCCAAGAAGGCATCGAGTACTGTGTATTCCCCATACCTGTCAATAGGATATGACGGTCTTCCAGAAGGGAGAATAATTAAAATGGGTTAAGAGGGAGAGGAGAGACTAGGCCTTAGTTCCCCTTAGCTATGTATGTAGTCTGGCAAACAGTGGTGCCTTCCTGTCATCTCTTTCCTCATCCATGGCATGGAGAACATTACCATTAACTAGCTAGCCAGCCCACCAGCAACGGTAATGGAATGGTGAACTGGAGAAAAGCAAGCATAGCATGCACACATGTAGACCTCTCTCTCTCTCTCTCTCTCTCTCTCTTTCTCTCTCTCTTTCTCTCTCTCTCCCCATGAAGACCATAGAAGACCTTAGAAGACCCTATGGTAGAAATATGACTCTATTATGGCACCTACAGCTTGAGTGTTCTTATTTTTTTATTCTACTTCATTATCTGATGTGACAGCGGTCAGATGAACAGGCATTTTATGCAAACTATATGTAGTAGAATTATCTGGTAATTATATAAGAAAAGCTCTTATATGTCACCACTCAAATTTCTTCTTATTTCATTTGAAAAAAATCCAATAGACATTGTCTTCCTTTCCTCCCATTACCTCCTTTCCCCCCTTAAATTAAGGCTGGAATAATCTACATGTGAGGAGCCTTTTTTTTTTATGCTGAAGAATACATTCTTAAGGGTGGGCCGGAATCAAGAGCCAAGGGTAAAGCAGAGGTTGGCAATGTTACATTTTTGGATTGTAATTTCCAGATGCCCCTAACCAGCATTACCATTTATTTACCTAACAAGTCACAGACAGCTGTTCTAGAATAACAGACCATCTTGTCTGATCTTCTGCTGCATAGCTGAATCATTCCTCTGGTGGAACACTACAGATTATACTGAAGAAATCCAGATTTCCTATTCCACCACTTGCAATTGTTTACTCAACACAAATCCCTGACCAGTGGTCATAAAATATAAGGGAATGATAGGAGTATTAGTGATGGAAAACATATCCTGGAGCAAAAACAGACAGCAATTTTCTGTACTGCTCATTCAGATGCAACAGAATAATATGATGACTAAAATCCTTGGCTTATGTCCACATCTTGCGGCTTTCCTAATGCATAAGCAAGGGATTTTTAAGGAACAGCAACCATAATTAATCTGTGACTTCTTTTCTCTTACTCCAAGGAACTGAGACTTCCACATTCTGCTCATTATGTAAGCTTCCCCCCCCCTCATTCTGAACATTTCCTTTAGCCTGTATTCATCATACTTCTATCATTTTAGTGGAAGTTATGAAATATCCTGCCTTTATTTTGTATTTCCCCCCACACACACACATTCTAAGAAGTCAGTGTCATTTGCATAATTTGAAACACCCAAGGGGAACACGGTTTTTTTCCCACATCTAAATATCTGTTATAGATCTTTCTTTTTCAAAATACAGCTCCAAAGCACTGCCAAGTGGAGAGATGCAAGACATGCACAAGCTTCAAATGTGGAAGCAGGTAGTACAGGTTCTCCATACACGTGTCTTCTTCTTCTTCTTCTTCTTCTTCTTCTTCTTCTTGGCTATTACATAGGACTGCCAGTTACTCAGATGAATGACTGTCCATAACATCTTAAATTAGTGGAAATGATCCAAACATCATCTACTTTAAGTGCTTGCATGTCTTTCTGAAAACAAGATCCTTCACATAGCATCTCCCTATGCACATAAGTGTGTGGACATGCACACATGCACGTGAGTGCACATGCACACACAAAGGTTATGTATTGAGAGGAGGGCAGGATTGGATCTGGATTTAGTCAAGCATCAAGTAAATCCATGGAAATAGATAAACCTAATTTAACGATAATGAAATCAAGACTTCAGTGGGTTTGCTCTAATTATGACTAGATCTGGATCCCACTTAGGAGGACCCCTTATTACTTAATGACTGGAAGATCATGTGAAGTTGTTAACAAGCCATGCTTATGAGATATCCAGAATCAGAGGCAATTTTTTTGATTACCAGTTAGTGGGGAACAACAGTGGAAGAGGGCATTCCCTCTTTGGAATTTCATAAGCTTCTGATTAGGAGAATCAGGATACTGAACTAAATGATATTCTGATCTAATTCAGCAGGAACCTCCATATATCCTTAGGAATCCTCCTCCTTATGCAAAGCGTTCATTAGGACTACCTAGATGCGTGCCCTACTCGGTGCTCTGTCTGGAGTCCAGAGTATCTTTAATACAGACTGTAGCTTGGTTGAGATCATTCAAATTTTGGTTAAGTATCTATTACAATTCAAACATGGACAGTTTATTATACCAACTTCTGCAGGACTCTGTCCCGCCTTTTGGGTCAACGGTCCTCTTCAAAAAATTGAAATCAATTGGTATAGATAGCGACTACCTTGGAGCTCTAAGGCAAGAGCTAGCTTTCCAAATTATTAAAAAAAGAATTTTGGATATTGAATTCCAGGACCTTTGTAGTGCTGTCAATAAATTCTATTCACCATTGTTTTTCCATATTCCTCCTAAAATGCGTAAACCTGCTGCCTACCTTTCCTTGCTCAAATGCCCCCCGAAACGTAGGGCCTTTTCTTTGGCCAGATGCAATGTCATGCCTACTGCTATATTATATGGCAGATTTAATGCAGTTCCCTATTCTGAAAGGCACTGTCCATGTGAACAGGGGGTGCTGGAAACCCTTGTTCATATGCTTTGGCACTGCCCGTTTCACTCGATCAGCTGATCAAGGTTAATAGCCCCAATTTTATTAAAGCTGGAAGGGAGGTCAGATCTGGATAAAGTTCGCTATATGCTGACGGCCGAGATGACTGACATTGTAGAAAGAGTCGCAGACTTCCTTGATACTATTGTTAGGAGATGAACTGTTGTCCCCTTAAGGATGTCAAATACTTTTCTGCCCTCTTGATGCCTATATATGTAGTTACCTAACAAACCACTGTGACTATGTCCATTTTTTACGTATGCCAATAAAGGTTTTATCTATCTATCTATCTATCTATCTATCTATCTATCTATCTATCTATCTATCTATCTAAAAACATTGCCTGGTATTATATAACAGATACAAGATGATGATGATGATGATGATGATGATGATGATGAAGAAGAAGAAGAAGAAGAAGAAGAAGAAGAAGAAGAAGAAGAAGAAGAAGAATAATTTAGGTGGCTTTATCCCAAAATAAAAGGAGGTGAAAATATAAGGCCCCACTGATAAGCAACAAATGTATTCAATAATAAAGACCTCCCTCCCGAGAGGAAAAGATTAATTCTTAGTTAACAAGACACTATTTGCATCTATCAAATACCTTAATTTGCCAATGGAACATTATAGATTGGAATCGTTATGTGAAATGGTCCTGGAGTGTAAAATTCTGATTTTCATGATACTTCTTTCTTTCTTTCTTTCTTTCTTTCTTTCTTTCTTTCTTTCTTTCTTTCTTTCTTTCTTTCTTTAGGACATTTATATCCCACCCCACCTCACAAGGCCTTGAGCTGGGGGGCGGGGAGTGTAAAACAATATGTGTCTAAAAGGCTGTACATTGTTTAAAGGAATTTAAAACCATTTAAAATGCACAAAACCATGTACACAAGAGAGAATCATATAAAAACTTGAAAGTGTTGTCTGCAGCCACATGAAGCCAAGATCCTTATATTTCAAAGGCTCTGGTGAACATACATGTTTTAATTTGGATCCCGAACGAAATCAATGTCAGCATCAACCAAGCCTCCAAAGACCATTCCACAACCATTCCACTTCTGACAAAAGTCCTTCCGCCTCCACTATTTATCTGATTGACAGAACCCCACATTTCATGTTCATCTCCACATTTTTTTAAGTATACTGTGACTTTTTTTTTTAAACAGAGACACAAAAAGGAACATTGATTCCACATGCCACTAAGATTCAAGCCTGGTATGTAGTGCAGTCATAATTTATGGCTTCTCTTTTCCTTTGCTTCCTTTTCAACTCTGTACTCAACAATACAAAGCGATGGATGGAAAGGAAATAATCACCATCTCTTTAGGCACATTGTGGAGCAGCACAATGAGCATGCCAAATGTCTTCTTGATGATAAATGGGGTGGAGGTGGGGATGGCACTCTGTGTATTGCAATCAAGGCTGTTTCTAGAATTAAATTACTTCAAAAGGGAACTGTGGGGTTATATCTGTGTTAGGCAGCCCATCCCAGAGGCATTGCAAGCCAGCAGTCCTTATAACATGCAAATGTCACCTTTTCGGTGGAGTTGATGCATCTGACAAAAGAAATGCCATGCTAGAATGCTCCAAGTCCCAAGGTGAAGAAAATCTTTGAATGATCTTAATCTGTTCTGCTAGGTTATAAGAACAGTCTTGATGAATCAAAGCTACCTTTGGGATTTCTGCTTCCACACAAGTTAAGCCAACAATGTATAGTTCATGATGAAAATGAGATCAAAATAAATTTTGGGAATTTGACTTTGTTCCAGTTATGTAGGTTTCAGACACATGTCCAATCCTTCTTTGGGACAAAATTAATTTCAGGATGAGAAATTTTAGCACTCAAATGAATGCAAAAATGAAATAAACAAAATAACTGGCCTAAGTGAAGCAAAGTGCAAAGCCTGCTGGATAGTAGGTCAAACTAGGTAATAGGGAGGATGCGTTTTCGCTAACTACTAAATCATTTTCCCTCCCAGATGCGTGCAGATGTGTGTCCCAGTACTGAGATTTACAAAGGAAGCCTGTATATATCTTTCAGTGACTAATCACAAAACTGAGCACACTAAATGCAAGCTATGTAGGTGAGAGAAGTCATCTGTTATTACTTCTCAAAAAACAAACAAACCCTACCTCATATACATTATACACTTGAGTCAGCAAATATGCCCAAATGTTGAATATTAGGCATACTGCAGTAGGGATGCAGTGTACATCATATTCAATATGCGACATATCCATCACCACCACCACGCACAAACTCACAAACACCCCTCATTCTTGGCAATTTTTGAAGTGCCACCATGCCAAGAAATCCAAGCTTCTCATGATAGTTAAGTACAGGGCTCATGCTTCCATTTTGTTTTTCCCACCCCCTCATTTTCATTTTATTTTATTTTGCCTGTTGTTCTCCACAGGAAACTGCTAATTCTATGTGACTTAATGCCCTTCCTGGTGATTTCTGTGCAGAAGATATGTCACTGCACAGGAATTGTAATGATCCTGAACAGCTTGACATTTCTTCTGGAAAAAAATGACCTCAAAAGTTCCAAGAAATGCTGTGAGGTTTCCTAGCAGGGGAGGATCTTATGCAGAAAAATCTTGCTGAGAGGAGAAAACAATGATTTCTTTCTAAGTTTCGTACTAAGAGCAAGTGGCTGTGAACTAAATCTTAAATAATTCCTTTCAGTTCATGGTATAGTAACACCATGAGTAGAAATGCTACATCAACAATTTCACAGGAATTGTGAAATGAAAGAAGATGGCCAGTCACCTTTTGCTCAGTGTGAACAGTTACAGTATACCTATCATTCTAGACATTTACCAAATAACAGATTTGGAACACAATTGTCAGAAATCTCAGCAGTTCAAGCAACAGAATTTCAATTTATAGGACATTTGGAAATCCCTCCGTGTTCATTCTCATGGAAAGAACATGCTGCAAGAAAGGTTTCCATTTTACCACTCATAGGCAAAGGGAATATGATTTACTCAGGGTCCTCTGGCCAATCCATTCCTAAATTGGGATTTAGACCCAGAGAATTGTTCTCAGCAGAAAACTTGGGAAGTTACTTTTAGGAAGAAAAGAGTTGCACCACTGACATTGAGTAGCAGAGCGAATCAACATTCTGTAAAGCAATTCTAAAAATGGGAGAATCCCAAACAAAAATATTATAACTTTAAAACTGAAAAACAGTTCTGACAATTGCTTTGTGTTTGGGTGAAAAGTAGTTAATTGATGAGACAAGGAGTCAGCATCTGCAGTTTTCCCTTGCTTTGTGAATGGGAGTGACTAGTGAGCATAAGAGGGTATCCTGTAGACCACTTTGACTGCTGCCGTTGGTGCTTGTCAACGTTCAGGCTGCCCTTTGCTAGGTAAAGACTGGCATCCTTTTTCCTGCTGGCAATGCAAGCCTGATATTGTGCATTTTGAATCATGGATACAGAAGCGCAATATCCTGCATTCATAAACCAGAAGTATTTTGAAGAATTGAATACAATGAAATGCCAAAGCAATCCATAATTGAGCAGTGGTGAGATGATATTCTAGTCCCATTCATTGCATTAGTTTTTTCTTAAAAGTAACTTTTCAAGCTCAGCCTCAACCCAAAGTTCTCCAGTTGGAGAATATAACTGAAAAGACATGGCAAATATTAGCAGACGTGCATGTTATTCATGAGGAGAAAAATACCAAGTTGGTTCATCTGGACTGCAGACAACATCCACTGCATAATAATCATTATAGTTATATGACTGGTTTGGAAGGGCTGAGTGGAATAAATATGCACTGTCCTCCCTCCATATCCATATTGTGCAGATTTCCTTAGATGCAGACATTTTTGAAATGTCATTGTTTATGAGGACATAATGAATATCCAGGTAACATGGCAGGCCCCAGTGACCTTTCACTACGAGATTGATTTGAGCTCTTAAGCAAGCTCAGGAAGGGAATTTGGAGGTAAAAAATCCAGTTCTAAGAAGTAATTGAGGACTTCAAAGGTCAGAGTTTTAGCAGCATCTGAGTGAGCACGCTACAGCCAACCACTAGTCATTTTAAAATTTCTCTTCAGCACTCACAGAAATTTGCTAGTGGCTTAAATGGCCAAATTACTTGAGACAGTTTTAATTTTAACTGTAGATGTTTGCCTCTCCCCATCATGGATAACCCAGTCAAAAACCAATATCATCCATACAAAGGAAGGTTGCTAGGAGTGTGACCAACATCTGACACAGATAATCAATATGCGTTGGATCTTCTAAATATTAGCTATTTGGGGACAAGGATAATAGCACAGCAAAGCCAATAAATATTTCAAGCATCCTATATATTCAAAGAAACCTCAGATGTGAAATGGGCAAAAGTAAAGAACGGCATGCACATACACACACATGCACATTTCCTCTATTGCATATTGCATATAGAATAGGACTTCCATCCTGCTTAGCAGCCTCTTTTTAATTGAGATAATGATACATACATATATATTTAAACAATCAAAGGCTGCAAAATGTAAGTTGCTAACAGCAGGCAATTTGCTATTGTATGTAGACGAGGATAGAGGTAATCCCCTTCCACACCGCAGCATCCCAGGTACTCCCAAGACCTACTCTGGAGATCTTGGACATACAGAGGACTGAAAGGGGAGGGAAAGGGAGTAACTTGCTGGTAACCTGGATGTCAAGCTGCCTAGATACTTCAGTGAGTTAGAACTCCAGAGGTTAGAAGTTTGAATCCCCACTGTGCCACTCAAGAGAAGATGGAGCCTGTCTGGCCTCAGGCAAGCTACACAGTCCCAGGACACCCCCAAAAGAAGGAAATGGCACTTGTGAGTACTCTGTAGCTAGAGAACCCTGAGAAGGCTTACCTTAAGTTGGAATCAATTTGGCAACACACAATTATTACTATGCTAGAAGTCAACTGCCAGTATTACACTGGTTATAAGCACAAAAACACAGCAATATGGAAACAGAGATAGACTAGAGCCATTTTTTCCTTATCACAGTCTTGCACCAACTACTGTACTCTTTTTTTGAGAAGTGAAGCACACACACACATTTACCCACAGAGAGAGCAAGCAGATGACCTGCTGTGTGCTTTAAAAAAACGATCAACATCTTCACACTGTCTAATTCTTAAAAATTCAAACAGAACAGCAGTGATCATCATTTTGCACATTTTACTTTATTTGTGTGAAAGTGTTAATTGTGCCATTGTACTTAATTTGCATGAAACCCTCTTCTCATTCTCTTGTTAAGAAGAATGATAAAATATCTCACCCTTTTGTGAAGTGAGGAGAATAAAATTTTAGGTTTCTTCTTCTCTTGTATGAAGCAAAGACAAGAGGATTTACATCTATAATATTAATATACAGAGAAAGCATGAAGGCTTTCCAATTACATTTCCATCTTGCCTACAAAACAGAAAGATTACAGTCTCATGGAGACACCTCTTATCCAGTAACTTTAAAATCCGAATCAGGTATTATTTCGAGTCCATCCATCATATGTACAAGGTCATCCACATGTTTTAGAATTGTAGGACAGGTGGAATGAGAACATTGCCTACTCTAGTAATCTCCTTTTGATAAAATAGGGTCTATTGCTCGAGGTATCTACTGACACTCATATCAACAGGAGCGGAATTCCTCTTCATACCTAGCAAGATCTGAGCTAGGGACAGGATGAAGTTTGGAAGCAGAATCTCAAACCTTTACCAATTCTTTACTCCCCTCTGTTCAGAATCTGAAACCACTGCCAGTGGACTGGATACGAGGCAAAACTGTCAGGATGCCCTTGACCTGCTTTTTCGGCATCAGTCACAGGCAACATTCTGTGGCTAATTATATTTTCTTCATACCTTTGCTGTGATATTCCCCTCTCCTCCCCCCCCCCCCAAATCTAGGCTGGCATTTCAAATAAACTGCACCACAGGACGAAATCTATTAAAGACAAAAGATGAAACAAGAGAAAAGCTCTTCACAGCTTTCTTTAAATGGTACTGAATTAAGATGACTGCAGACATTCCTACTGTACTAGCTTTATTTAAGGCACAGCAACAAAATTGGCATGTCTGCCACCTGCGAGGATTTTTTCCACAGTGCTTTATCAGTGTTCCTGTTGCTTCATCTGTGTGCTGGATGCCCAAAAACACTGTGTTTCAGTGTGATATTATTATACCCTGCTGGTACAGCAAAAGCTTTCTATAATCCATTGATCTGACTGTACTTTCTGCTACTGCTTCTTCTTTCCTATGCTTTTGTTGGTAGCTTGAAAAATTGTGCATGAGATGGGAAGAGCAAGATGCCAACAGAAACTACTCCGCTGCCCTTACCCATCCTTATACACCCCTCTGCCTAACCAATGAAAACCCCAGTCTGTGTAGGGATTGTTCCATATTGACACAGAGCTGGCTATAGAGGTGCAGCTCTTGTTAACGTAAACACTAGGAGTGGGGGAGAATTGTATTTCAGTTTGTTTTGGAGTGCAGTCTGCAAGTCTTTGATCCTCCTCCACAACTACATGAAATTCCTAGATATTTTCCATATACAGTATATTTTCCAAAACGCATGCATTTATTTATGCACTTCTTCTAATGTATCCATATTTGTACAATTTTTTTCATTGACTCAAGTGTGTTTTTGCATATTTCTTCATTGTGCACATTTTAGGTATTTAAAATGTGTTGCAGCCCAGCAACATCTGGAGAGCCACAAGTTTTGCACAGCTGATCTTAAAACTAATTTATAAGCCTTAATTGAAATGCTGCCTTACACAATAATACAACAGCTCATTCTTGTTGTTTTCAGGAGCCTTGTATGCCCAGAGTGAAACATTACATAGTTAAGAACATTCTTACTTAATATTAAAATTTCCATTTAAACTAATTAACTTCTGTCTTCAATCAGTAGTTTGCTGATAAAATATAGGAGGAATGAGTAGCAATTAACTGCTAAAATAATGTGTTGAATGTGTGTCCCCCCTCCCCCTTTTAATGTCATTGCTACCACATAATTCACAAATTCAGACAATAAAACATTGGATGAAATTCTGTTGCTTAGCACAATAAGTCACATCTGAGTTGTTATTGCTATTGTTACATGCCAACAAGCCATCTCTGACTTATGACAACCCTATGAGTGAGCAATTCCCAAAGTGTTCTGTCCTCAACAGTAAACACAAGGCTCTGGCTTCCTTTAGAGAGTCAATCCATCTTGTCTTTGGTCTTCCTCTTTTCCTGCTTTCCCAGCATTATTGTCTTTTCCAAATAATCCTTCCTTCTCATGATGTGCCCAAAGTAGAACAGCCTCAGTTTCATCATTTTTGCCTCGAGAAATAGTTCAGATCTGATTTGATCTTGGACCCACTTGTTTGCCTTTCAGGCAGTTCAGGGCAGTGGTGATGCTGTCCTCTAGCACCATGTTTCAAACGTGTCAGTATTTTTTTTTCCTGTCAGCTTTCTTTACTGCCCACCTTTCATACCCATACATAGTGATCAGGAATGCAATGGGGTAGGTGATCTTGGTCTTGGTCTCCAGTAACATATCCTTACCAAGCCCTTGGTTTCAGACCTATAATTGCTTACAGACAACTTCCAAACTCAAACAACTACTGACACACAATGGACTACACAACACTGACAGAAAGATGGGAAATAAACTCTGCTACAAACCTAGATGCCAACTCTGCCCTCACATTTATTCTGGCAACACGATTACTGGATTTAACAATGTTGCACACAACATCAAGGGTATCTTTATCTGTTCCTCTCCCAATGTTATTTATGCCATCTTTACAGCTTCTCCTTCTCCTTTTTCCAATTATGTATCCCATCTATATTGGTGATGTCCTATACAGTCATCCATTTGGTTGCTTGAAGCATATAATTGCAATAAACAGATTGTTGGCTTCACAGAAATCTATGAGTCATTCTCCTGCTTCGTTTCTGTCCCCTAGACCAAATTTTCCAACAACATTTGGTTCTGCTTTGTTCCCTACTTTTGCATTCCAGTCATTTATGATTATAAGCTTGGCTTAGTGTCTGATCAATTTCCTCCTGGATGATTGCATAAAAGCTTTCAATGTCATCATTTTCAGCATCTGTAGTATAGACTTGAATGATGGTTATGTTGATAGGCTTCCCCAAAAGTCCATTTCATTATTAAAGGTAAAGGTAAAGGTTCCTCTTGACATTTAGTCCAGCCGTGTCCGACTCTAGGGCGTGGTGCTCATCCCCGTTTCCAAGCCATAGAGCCAGCGTTTGTCCAAATACAGTTTCCGTGGTCACGTGGTCAGCGCAACTAGACACGGAACGCCGTTACCTTCCCACCGAGGTGGTACCTATTTATCTACTCGCATTTTTACATGCTTTTGAACTGCTAGGTTGGCAGGAGCTGGGACAAGCGACGGGAGCTCACTCCGTCACATGGATTCGATCTTACGACTGCTGGTCTTCTGACCTTACAGCACAGAGGCTTCTGCGGTTTAACCCGCAGCGCCACCACGTCCCTAATATTTCATTATTAGCTCCTAACTAATAATTAGTTTCCCCAAAAGTCCATTTCATTATTAGCTCCTAACACTGAGCAAGATGTGCTACATCTTGCTCAGTGTTAGAGCCATTTCTCCCGAATTTGTCATTTCCAGAGTAAAACACATTGTAGTTGTCTGACTGAAAATATCCTGCTCCAGTCCACTTTAGTTCACTGACACAAACCACTGCAGTGTTTATATGTTCCATTTCTTGCTTTACAGTTTCCAGGCTTACAACAGAGTCACTTCCTGGTGGCATTGCTTTCAGCTTCACTGGCATACTAAAACCTGTTCACCACATTAAGCTGTGCATCCAAGAAGGGGCACACCAGAGTATGCCCACTGAATTAGTGGAGATTTAGTGTGTGAACTCCTCTGCAATTTCCATTGATATAAATACCTACTCTAGTTGTGTCTTACTATACTAAGCAATAGGATTTGCACCATTGACTTTTGCTATAAAAACAACTGTTCTCCCCCATAGCAGAATGACTGATGTAAATTCTGTTATCTTGAAAGTTCAGGCAATGCACCTGAATAGCAATGGACCTTCCCTAGATGACTCTTCAAATGTGATTGCTTCAATCCAATAAGTGTAACTGAAGTCCAATAGATGAACCAGGTCTGCAAAGATATAATGAACGTGTCTTAAACTGTCATGCCTTCTGAAAGATCGCACATAATGTTCCACTCTGGCAATAGAAGTTTTTCTGCTGATCATGATCATACCGCTACTGTTTTGTCTGCTTTGTCATTGTTTTTAATTCTCGGTTGGATACATCCTGGGACTCTCTCACTACTTCCATTTGTGTGCTGCTCACATCAGCCATGGCAAAATGATACCACATAAGTGCTGAATGCTGACATTATTCTGAGCAGTGTGAAGTTTCCTTCTTCCTGAGAACCAGAATAAGAGCAGAGCTATGGTAGTTTAACCTCGAAGAGCCTTGTGGAGCAGTGGTTATACTGCTGTACTGCAGCCAAAACTGTGCTCATGACCCGGGGTTCAATCTCAGGTAGCCGGCTCAAGGTTGACTCAGCCTTCTATCTTTCCAAGGTCGGTAAAATGAGTACCCAGCTCGCTGGGGGGGGGGGCAATGTGTAGCCCGCATAATTAACTTGTAAACCGCCCAGAGAGTGCTTGAAGCACTATGGGGCGGTATATAAGCAGCACGCTTTGCTTTTGCTTTTGCTTTAACCCTTAGAAACCACAGAAATCACTAATGTGGATTGTTTATAAAACTATCCATATCTTTCACAGTATCTTGGCAGCAATGGATGCCTTATTTAAAGAGATCATCAACTAGTAAGTGCATCCTTGGAAAAGCCTGGAAAAGTTACTTCTCACAGCAACAGCTCTAACAATCCAGCAAGCACAGTAATGGCAACTGGGTGATGATATTCACCCCTTTGTATTCATCAGTTCAAGAGACCCCGACAAATATGAAGGAACAAATATTTGTCCATTTTTATTCATTCCCCCATACAAAGAAAGGGAAGGCTAGCCTTCCCTCTCTGCATATGGCCTTCCCACTCTGCTTATGGGCCCACCAAACAACTGACCAGCAGGCCCATAGCAGCCAGCCAGCCCCACAGCCACCCACACCCACAGCCTGTCCGCCCCCCTTCCCCTCCCTACCTTAGCTGCTGCTGCCATCCACCACCACCCAGCACCACCACTATCCATTGCCTGCCGCTGCCATCAAGCTGTGGTGGCCTCCACAGCCACAGCCTGCCATAAAGGACACTGGCTGCCCTTTGCAAAGATGGCAGATGCGGCTTCTGTTAGGGCAGGGAAGCCGCCGCCACCATCTTTGCAAAGGGCAGACCAGATTCCCTTAAGGCAGGTCATGGCAACGGAGGCCACCACAATGAGCAGCAGTGGAGGTCGCCGTGGAGCAGGCCGACATGGACGGCAGTGGCAGCAGTGGCAGTGGCGGTGCAGACTGCAGGCACAGATGACAGCAGCCAAGATAGGGTGGAGACAGGGGTTGAAAGGGGCAGGGGAACAGGCTGTGGGGGTAGGGGGGGTCAATGTTTCTTTTTAGACAGCTTTAGGATGTTTAAAAAAGAAACTCGATGAACCAACGAACCAATTTGTAGTTTGTCGGTTCACAGGGAGGAAATTTGTGATTCATGGTTCATCAACTTTGACGGACCACAAACCAGGACGAACTGCCATTTTGGTGTTTTGTTGCCATCTCTAATGTCAATTCATCTCAGTGTTCAATTTTTCCTTTTTCCTACTGTCTTCCACTTTTCCAAGCATTATTGTCTTTTCTGGTGATTCAAGTCTTATGATTTGCCCAAAGTATGATAGCCTCAATTTAGTAATTTTGTTGGTTGGTTGGTTGGTTGGTTGGTTGGTTGGTTGGTTGGTTGGTTGGTTGGTTGGTTGGTTGGTTGGTTGGTTGGTTGGTTGGTTGGTTGAGGGAATTTAGGCTGGATTTTATCTAGGACTCATTTAATAATCACTCCTGGGAAGCCATGGATTTCTCACATAGATAATATATACAAGTCATATAAATTGACTTTTTTTACCCCCTGTCCTGGATACAGGGACCCCTTTGTTTTCACTCTGTGATATCTGGGCTTGTAGGTTAAAGGAAAGCTCAAATGTCAACACAATAATTACAGAATGGGTCAAAAGAGAACATAGTCCTTAGCTCAGATCAGAGAACCAAGCCAGGATCAGCACGTTATTTTCTAATAATATATTTCACAAATCCTAAAGCAGTCTATAGTATTACCACGTTAAAAAAAAGTTCAAGAAGACATAATATAACATTATGTAATAAAGTGATAAAATAAATCACTAAGGGGTAACTGATAAGATCAATGACCAGGCAAATGCCTGGGCAAACAAATACATCTCCAATTTCTGCATAGTGAGTGGCACAATAACTCTGGTTCTTCCAGACTGTGGCCCAACAAATACCATCATGCTTTGGTACAGTAAAAAGAGCCTCTACCATAACAGCACAGAAAAGGGATGTACAGAATACTTGCTAAGTTCTGTATTCTTAGGAAATATGACCAGACACACTTATGAGGACTTCTGATAGCATGCAAGATGCCTTGCCTCCAAACCAAAAGTGAAACAAGGAGCTCTCTTTTCCCAGTCAAGGCCTGTGCAATTTGGAGAATATGTTTCCATGGCAAACCAGTGTACTTTTCTTTTGAGAAGCAAAGCACAGACATTTACAGCAAGCACAGGGTAACTGGGTGATTGACCCAAAACAACAATAGTCCATTCGTGAAAAGACCCATGAAACAAAGCAGAAAATGTAGTTTTGCACAGGTGTGTAGTTTGAGCAAAATATTGGTCTCAACATTGCAAACACTCATGCTGATAGTGCCAGAAAATCTCTCAATGGCCTTGCTGGCAAAGAGAATTTTATAGTCACTCATATCTGCGGCATGAGGATTAGACACTTTAGGGTTTACATGTGTAACCAGTGCTGGCTTTTCAGCATAGAGAATAGATGCACATAGTAGGAAGCTTCACTAAGCAGCCTTGCTGCTGCTCCATCTTCCTCTAGCTGTATCTCTGAATCAAGCCCCACATAACTGCACTGCAGTAGTACAATCTTCATGTTACCAATGCATTATTCTTCTGTTTATTATGCTTTGCATTGGAATGTTTATTATGCATTATATTTCAAATAATATGTGTATTATTTATTGGCCAAAATCCTGTTCACACAACTACACCAGTAGAAGGCTGACAACATCAACAACAGGGGCCTTTTTAAATAATTAAACACTTCCTTCTCCTGTCCTATGATGTCACAGTTCTCATGTAATCCCCTTCACCATTTGAAAACCATGGAAGCCACTGGATAGGAGAAGGCATTCATTAATTACTAAAATTTTGTTCCTTTGGTAATGTATTGGGAGCAGCAATTTTCAGTAATTAAAGACATTCTCCTTCTGTCCTGTGACTTGCATGCCTTCCATGCATTGAAATGGATTATATAGGAACTGTGGGAGCCATGGGACAGAAGGAGGAAGTATTTGATTTCTGAAAATCACCCCAAGCTGATGACATCCTTAGCCTTCTGTTGATATAGCTGCATGAACAAGGTTTCAGCCATTATGGCTATCCAATAATATCTGTTCTGTGGATAGTTAACAGAAATTTAAATACTGCAACTGGGTAAAGTAAATGAGAAAAAAGAATTAGAAAATAAAATAAGGAGCATGCAGTATTGATGGTTTGGCTTGAATTATTGATCCAAGACAGTTTGAAATTCAATTTGCTTTTTCATTTTCACTATTGGTCTAGACTCTAGCAGATATCATGTCTCTTTCAGATACCATAAGAGAATAGAACAGTAGATAAAGTAGGGGAAATGATATAAAATATATGGCATGCAAACACTTTTACTTCTCTAGGAAGTTCTGATTTTTCTTATAAATTATATTGACCCAAAAAATCTTAATATACCTTTAAAAAATTTTTTTTAATGCAGGTCCAAGTAAATCCCAGTGGCCATACTAGCTGGGGGATTGTAGGAGCTGTTGTCAAAGAGTAACTTTTCAAGGCTCCAGAAAGTATACACAATGTATCAAGCTCTATCGATCATACCATGTTTTGTTCATTTGTTTAGAATATTTCTGAATTATTTAATATCCAGTGTCTGAAAAAGATGTTGACATAGCTCTGTGTGCACAAGACTGATGACAGCATCAGCCACATCTTTTTATGGCTAATTGAAAGTTCCTGATTGCCCTCCCTCCACTCATTCCAAGGCTTCCTATAGAGCCCTTTTCTCTGGATAGCTCAGTGGTTTAGGTATCTGGCTGTGGAGCCAAAGGTTGGGAGTTTGATTCCCCATTGTTCTTCCTTAACAGGGGCTGGACTTAATGATCCATAGGGTACCTTTCAGTTCTGAAGTTCTAAGATGATGATGATGATTTATCTTTGATTAGAAGTTTCTGATTTCCCCTCACCCACAAGGTTCTGAGGCTTCCTGGGGATCTCTTTCATTTTGTGGAAGCCTTTGGGGACCTAAGGATGGGGAAGCCTTTAATATTCAAGGGACCAGCGGTACCAATTTCCAGACATTTCTCCTCCCTCCATTCCAAGCCTTGTACATGATCAGCCTTGCACACGTGGAGTTGTGGCAACAGGATTTCAGTTAGTGAAAACTCAAGGTGATTTACAATAAAACTATTGAACAAAAAAATATAATTCCAAACAAAAATGAAACAAAACTGAAAAATAAACATTTTAAAACCAAAGGAATGTATAGGATTCAGCTGTTCTTTCAGAACAGAGGAGCCTAACATGTGCATTATAATTTAAAGTTGAAAAAGGAAGAGGAAGAAAACCTCTGGGTTTGTGTGTGTGTGTGTTTGTGGGTGTAAAGACTGTCCTTGGGTGTTCTGTGAGGGATGCCTTTGATATAGTGTGCTGATAAGATGCTTAGTCTATTAAGCTATTGCGATTCAAACTTTCATGCATCATTTGACAGAGAAAATGAGAATTTGTAGAAGTAATAGCTAATGTAAAGTATATTAGACTGCGCTGCAGTTAGACAGGTGAAGAAACCAAGTTAACATGCTGATGCCATAGGAAAGAATACTGAGGCATAAAAAGAGCCCTCTCAGCTTTATATTTATAATAGAATAGATGGGTTTCAGTTGAATATGACTGAGAAGGACAACTCCATATCATGCCTTTAAGGGTCTGCTGTCTTTCATAACTGGGTAATGACTCCCTGGTACAACTGCAGTCATCAAGTGAAGATTTGCCAGAAATGGGAGAAGAGAAGAACTAAGTTTGGGTGCAGAGAAGGAAAGAGAAATCCTTATGCTGCCCAGTAGTTTATTCCATGTTTACTGATTTTTTTAAAAAAAGTAGACAAAATCTTTCCAGCACAACAACATCCACATTTGCATCCAGCATATGCATTGATTGTAGTGACCTCAACATGTCTTGCATACTGGAGCTTTTCCATCTGTTACAGTGAGCTATACCCTTTTTAGCTTCTGTAGATACATTATTGATATAACTGCTGAAGTGTCCAGATGAAATCCCTGAAGAACATGGCCCCACAAGTTCTATGCCCCCTTTCAAAATGTGTCACTGAAGAAAAGATGTGCTAAATATTGAGTGTCTGTGTATGGATCAGGGCTTATGTATGTATGTTTTAATTCCACTGCTGTTAAGCATGGAAGTCTTTGTCTCTTTAGCACAAAATGGGAACATCACAGGCAGTGTTATGCCAAGAGTATGTCTTTAGGAAAGACATCCTGTCCTTAATGCAGTGGTTCCGAACCTTGAGTCCCCAGAAGTTCTTGGACTAAAACTCCCCAAAGCCTTCAATGCTAGCTATGCTGGCCAGCATTTCTGGGATTTGTAGTGCAAAAACATCTGGAGACCCCAGGTTGGGGACCACTGCTATAAGGAATGTAAAACAGGAATATTTGGAATTCAAAAGCTATAAACTTCTTAAACGCTGTCTGTTACTCAGCCTTCAGTCGGTACCAATAAAGTGGTCCAGGGGAGGAGAAAGTGGGGAGAAAGACAGACTTTCAAAGATCTGGAAAATTGTTTGTTTGTTTGCTTGCTTGCTTGTTTAATATGCCATCTTTATGCCCATGAGACAGCTTAAGTCAACAAAAATCAAACAGTAATTGCCATTTTCAAACTCTATAAAGAACACATTAAAAAACAATTAAACACTTAAGAATATTTTAAAATACAATTAAAACACTTTAAAAGACATTTTAAAAACATTGATAAAAACAGTTGAACCCCCCCCAACACACACACACACACACACACACACACACACACACACTTCTGATTAAATCCTTCCTGAAAAGTTAGGTCTTTGCCTGACGATGAAAGGATAAGAAGGATTGGGAATCTGGCTTCTCAGATTAGTGCATTCCAAAGCCTGGGAGCAGCCACTGAGAAGGCAGTGTCCTCACCAAATGAGCCTGAGAGGGTTCTGGAACTGAGAAAAGGGCTCTCCAGAAGATATTAAAACCCAAGAAGGTTCATGTGGAGTTATACGGTCCTTCAGACAGCCGGTACCCAAGCCTTATAGGGCTTTATAGGTCATAACCTGCATTTTGAATTGGGTTTAGAAACAGAATGGCAGCCAGTGAAATTTTGTAGTTATATGCTCCCTCTAATTAGCCCTAGTCAATGGTCTAGCTGATGCATTTTGGACAAGCTGAAGTTTCCAAAAACTCTCCATAGGCAGCCCTGCGTAATCCTAATGAATGTGTCATCTTGGCCATTTCAAACGTCTTAAGGAATGGATGTATGTAGCTGGCACACCAGCTTTACCTGTGCAAATGCACTCCTAGCCACCACTGAAACTTGGGCATCCAGGCTTGGGGTTAAATCCAGGAGTATACTCAAGCTGCAAACTTGATTTTTCAGAGGAATGTAGTGCCATCTTATACAGACTGTTTCTCTATTTTTGCTTTACCTTTTGATTGATCAGGAATATCTCTGTCTTGACCAGATTTTCAGTTTGTTTGCCCTAATCCACTTCATTATCAACAACACTAGTCTAGGTCCTAAATAACTTCCTTGGAATCAGATGGAAAGGAGAGATAGAGTTTGGAGTCATCACCATAGTGATGGCACCAGATCCCAAAACTCTGAATGACCTCTCCGAGAGGTTTCATGTAGATGTTAAATAGTATAGGTGACAGCATTGAGCCCTGAGGGACATAACAAGTCAGTGTCCTGGGTGTCAAACACAATTCCCCCAATACCAACTTCTGAGTTTGGCCCTCCTGGAAGGATGGGAACCACTGTAAAACAATACCTCCAAGACCCATCCCAGAAAGGTGGCCCAGAAGGATGCCATGGTTGATGGTATTGAAAGTTGCTGAGAGGCCCTGGCCATCTCCCCATTCCAGTAATTAACCAAAACTTCGACAGGATCACCTGTGATGGCAGCAGGAAATTCCTTCAGAGCCACCAAGAGGTTATTGGAATCTATAAGCCTCTCACAGCAGACCATCCCCAGCAGAGGCTCAGAGTTCCAATAAGTCTAAACCCCATCAGGTAGTGATCTGTCCATGATGACGGAACTGGAGAGACTCTCTTCATACCCAGATCATTGCCATCCTGTCCAGTACCGAAAACCAGGTCCACAGTGTGCTGTACAGCATGAGTGGTGCCAAATACCACTTGGGGCAGTCCCATGGTTGTCATGGTAGACATAAACCCTGGGCCATTCCTGATAAATTGGCCTCAATATGGATGTTCAGTTAACAAGTCAAGGCAACTCCAGCACCTCACTTTAGACCATTTCAGCCATCTTAGGAAGGGAGACTGTTGTGCAGTTGGATAGGCAATACACCAACAGAATTTCTATTCTGTCCTGGGCACCCACTCATATCCAATAGACTGTGATATAGGGCACCTGGTGAGGATAACTGAATTTCAATAGACCATTGCAACTCCTCCTCCCTGCCCCCCTCCCAAGTCTAGCCTATGGCTGCACAGAGAACCCAGGTGGATAAAACTGAGAAAGACCAACTTCCCCAGCTTCATCCGACCAGGTCTATGCAATGCAAAACATGCTAATCCAAAACATGCTAATCCAAAATCAGATCTTGGACATTAGCTGACATACCTTTCAATGATCTGGCATTCATTAGCAGCACCTGCAGTCCAAGGGGACTGCCATCAAGGCTATTTGAATTTATAGACAGCTTGGGGGTAACCAACACTCTATTATACACTTCTCCCATGATGTCATTGGTGTCTCTCGACTCAGTATCTCACCTTGCCCTTTGTAGGGCACACACTTCCCCTCAACATCTCCCCTCCTACAGAAACACATCCCTCCTGGGGAAATAGAGACCTCTCTATAGCAAACAAGTCAGGCTGGCATGGGACAGATTAAATAAATCCTTACTGCCTTCTCTTAAGCAGAGTGTGTGGTGCCTCACCCTTGTAACTCCCTCTTTGGAAGCAACCCTGCCCTTACACAAGCTCCAGTTTTGTGCACTTCTTCCCCCAACAGGTGGCAGATGTTGGGGCAAGGGAAGGGAGATGGAAGTTAAGCAGCAAAGCAGCTGTCTCGTAGTCCAGCAGCAGGGAAAGCTTGGTCCTGCAGAGAGCTGGAGGTCTTGCAGGCTGACATCCTGCATGGGAAGTGGAAGGACACAGTGGTAATGTTTCCTTGGCCCACACATACTTCCCTGCTCTGGCAGATGAAAGAAGTGACCTCTCTGCCCCTCCCCCGCAGGAACACTGACATTACTCTGTAAGGTGTGATAAAATTTAGACAAGGCCTTGAGAAGAGCCAGAACCTGAACACTAATTGAGGTTTTGAAACTAGAGGAAGGATTGGCAAGAGCTGAAATGATTTGTTGCACAGTCAGTTGTGAAAGTGACTTCCAGTGACAAAATATATTACAAGCCTTTAAAACTCTTCAGTTTTTTGGACACATCGTCAGCAGCAGGGCGATAGGTATTTCATTTCTGCTGCACTTCAATGCATCTGTAACTTGATGGCACTCATAAGCAATAACCTGAATTGCCTATCAGAGGAGCCATTTCTTCCTATTTACAAAAATGGGAAATAAATAATTTAAGGAGCCACCAGTTTCATAATGAAATAAAGTGAGTATGGCAATGTGCATAATGAAACAAAATACCCATAGCACTTGAAACCTGGAAAAAATGACATTCCTGTGTGTAATGAGTTGTTCTACAAAATATTACTTTTTATAATCTCTTCACCCTCTTTGGAAAGACCGTGTCTTCACTTTTTTCTTGTGTGTATTTGATCCAGACAACAATAAGGTTAAAGTGTCTGCTCCTTGGCACAATCCAACAATATTTGAACAGCTACTAGTCCAGTTGGTCCAAAGTAGAGATAGGGGTATTTGTATATGGATACGAATTTTTCCCCACAGGTTTGAGATAATGAGGGTCCGGCCCCCTGGGGCCAGACCGTCCACTCACCATTCTGCTGCTGCCATGGGCTCCGTGCTCCCTTCCTATCACTCCGGAGCTCACGGTGGATTCGCCACTCCTGGCAGGAGGTGGGATGACAAGCCTCTCTGCCAGGTCGAAGAGTGGCTAATCCACCGCGAGCTCCGGAGTGATAGGAAGGGAGCACGGAGCCCATGGCAGCAGCAGAACGGTGAGTGGACGGTCTGGCCCCAGGGGGCCGGACCCTCATTATCTCCACCTGTGGGGGAAAATTCATATACAAATACGAATACCCCCATCTCTAGAGAGCTACTGAGGCAATTACAAATATAAAAGTTATTCACAGTGACTAATATTCATTCATTCATTCACATGCTCCCCAATATGTGGTTTCTCATCATCTGAAGCAGTGCTTCCCAACGTTGGGTAACCCTGGTGTTCTTGAACAACAAATCCAAGAACCCTTCACCACCAGCTGTGCTGGCTGGAGTTTCTGGGAGTTGCAGTCCAAGAACACCTGGGTTACCCAAAGTTGGGAACCACTGATCTGGAGGAAACTGAAAGCACTTCCACCACTTCCTTTTCCTTCACTTTAGCCAATGGGAAATGGACTAAAATGTTTACATTGAGAAAAGTGTGTACCAAAAATGCACATATTTATAATGAATATAAGCAAGTTAAAGTATATGATTCTCTGTCACTTCTAGGCTGCCAGATGTTAATTTAAAAATTACCTCTTACCAGAGCAACCATTCTTGTACAGCTTTTATGGGTTGAATCCTGAGATTTTCATTCCAGAGCCTGGCAAAATTAATTTGAGGGACAGGGACTCCTAGAATCACCCAGCCAACATGGCTGCTCCTCATGCTGGCTGTGGGATTCTGGGCACTGTAATCCAAAAAACTAAATTTTCAAAGCTGGTCCTTCCTCTGCCAGAAAGAACATTTGATTGAGAGACTAGCCTTCTGCTGTAAGTGTGGAGGTTAATAGGCAGCAAGTGCCAGAGCAGCATTATCAAAATCAGTCCTTTTCCAAGTGCAGGGGGGTCTGCATAGGCTGTGGGTCAAGCTGTGTTAGTCTGGTCCAATAGATCAGTTACCTTCACAAGATGGAGGAGGCCGAGGCAAGATCATCAGCAATCTGTTTATCAGAGGTTCTGGGAATCTTGATAGCACAATTAGTAAGGAAGAAGTGAACTTCCATGTTGTCTCCCACAAATTCCAGTATGCCCAAAATGTACAGATCTTCCACCAGCCTCCCTGACATCCAGCTATTTCTAATTTGCAATCGGGGAGTCTTGAGATGCTGAGCCTTTTTTCTGATCTGATCTCTTCAATCTCCATCTCTCCCTTGGACTAATCGGCCTCACCCTCTTTATCCTCAAAGGCTTCCCCATCCACTGATGCCAAGAAGGATGTGCCTATCTCATTACAACTATTATTCCTTTATTCTCAAAATGGACCCAGTCCAATATACACATGTAGGTAAATCCTACCAAACTCGATGAGATTACTTCTGTTGGATTGCACAATAAGACACTTCCTATGTATTGCATAACATTGACTCTGTCAGACTTTGTAGGTGTAAAGGAGGCCATCTGGATTTTCTAGATTTCTGAAATGTAAAGGAAAATCTGGAGGTTTATGTTTCAAAAAAGCAAAATTCTGTCCCACTTGCGTCAGAAAAGAAAATCAATAGGGGGTATTCCTAGCATGGAGAAGATGATCTTATACCTATGTAAGCATTAATGTCATGAAATCCAGCTGATCTAAACCTATACGTAATTGTAAAGAATTAAAGGGTTAATTGTAAGAATTAAACAATGAAAGTCTTGAGTCTGGCAGTAGAAATCCATGACTTCTGTTTTCCATTACATTTGTCCTTTTAAAATTTAAAATCTCAAATGGTCCCCATACTAAAAATGAATCGAATGCAGATTTTGCTACATTTTTATCAAAAAATAGTCTGAGCTGAGATTCCCATACATCTCTGCCTCAGATCCACAGAAAACCCAAATGAACAATGTTGTCATTGAAGCTCTAATGCCTCGTCAGCACTTAGATATCCTATTGGTAGCACTGGGTTGCAGAAAACATGTGGTCATATGGTGGGGAATTTGGTAAGAGCAGCAATCATCATCATCAACAACAACTTAGAACTGCAGAGATGGAAGGGACCCTATGGATGACTGAGTCCAACCCCTGTCAAGGAGAACAATGGGGAATTGAAGCTAGATACCTAAACCACTGAACTATCCAGCAGTTCTTTTGTGAACCACCACTCAATTTCTTCTTTAAAAAAAAGAAATCTCAAGGTATATTTTTGTGTTCTATTTTGGAATATATATATATCAGGAGCTGAGAAAGAAGTCGACATTGCTCTCTTCATGATCTACAACTACACTATTCCTAAAAGTAAGCAGCATTAATACAGTTAAAGCAAACTATTTAAACTGGTAAAAACAAATATGTCACTCCATCTTGTGGAGTACAAAAATGCTAAGAAGAAAACGTGTGGTTTTTTTTAAAAAAAGATTATGTCCCTATTAAAAGATTTAGGCGTCCACAGAATATTTGAAAAATCAGGTACGAGTGGGTAGAATGCTCTTCAAATTTTGCTGAGCTTGATGAAACTCTTAGTTTTCTCTGACATTTCATACATGTTTTCCTGAAATATAAACCTCCAGATTTTCCTTTACATGTTGCCAATCTACAAAATCCAATTCAAGCTACTTTACACTTACCCAGTGTAATCCTACCAGAAAACTACCAAAATTAGGAACAAAACAAAAAACAATAAAAGAAATAAGAGGTGAGCTTTGACTACATGAACATGTCCTGAATTGAGTTAGACTACTAGTTTCTCTGGTCTAATGTTGTCTCCTCTGACCGGTAAGAGCTCGCCAGTCTATCCTACCACCTTATTGCTTATTTCTGAGTCCAATCCCTGCTTCCAGTGTCTTTGACATGCAAAGCAGATGGTCCATCATTGAATCATGGCTCTTCTTTTTTTCAGATGCAGAGCCCAACAGTAGACTTGGATGCCCTGCTAAACCCTTGTTCTCTCTACTTGGGAGCATTAGGTTTTTTTGTGGCTTTCATTACTCCCTTGGGAGAGATATCTTTAAAGGTCATTCCTAGAACTGGTCATAAAGGTGTTACAGAAACAAAGACCAAACTGGCTCATTCTTAGACTAAGCTATGTAATTCTACCACCAGACCTTGGAAATGACACTTTTTGGAGTACAGGAACTAGAATCCTCAGCCTGCATGGGCAGTGGCCAGGCTGAGGGATTCTGAGAGATGCAGGTTTTTTAAAAAAGTGTCCCAAGAAATGCGATTGCCATTTCTGTATTCCTGATGAATAGCAGTTTGCCGGGCCAAATTTGAGAACTACAGTTTATTGGAAGGAAGTCTCCCAATGTTTTCATATCACAGCAAAGATTATTTGGGTAAATCACTCATTTCAGTGGATTTTCAGATGGATTAGTGTTTTGTGATTGAAACTGAAAGTGGCTTAACAGAGAATGGAAGAAAAGTCTGAACTATCCCTCAATAATCCTGATATATGAACCTCTCACTTTGTATAATCATGTTGCTGGAGCTATTAAAACCAACAATAGCAAGAACATGTCCTACCTTTTAAAGAAGATTTGATAAACTAAGAAAACAAGGTATTTTCAGTTCCTCCTGAAAATGTCTGTTTGCTATCAGAGTAAAGAATAAAATGACTCTGTAATGTTGCATACACAGGATTGCAACTGTTATTTCTGCTGTCAAGTATAGCAATTGCGGGATCTGTTTGTTTGCCTGCTGGCTTGTTTATTCACATATGTCTATAGTGAAAGTATAGCAGAGATAGGGAGCACTTCACCCTCAAAGCTGGATGTGTGAGCAGAGTGTGGAGCACAAAATGTGATACGCAGATGGAAGATAATAAAGATTGTGTCAGGGGATGCAAGTGAAAATGCAGACTTACTTAAATATTGCTTTATAAAGCAAGTGGCTCACTATTTAATAAATGAAGTACAGGGTTCTCTGCTCGACTGTGCAGTAGAATTGTTCAAATCAGTACAAAGGAAAAATGAGACAAACTGGGGGGAAAATATAAATCAACTAAGAGACAATTTCTTTAAGGTTTGATTCATAGTTGCATGTTTATCAGTTGACACAGTGCTGTGTTTGACACCATGTTTTCTTTTTGACCATAAGTAGCCGATACCTATTGAAGGAAACCAGGTCAAATTGATGGAACAGTGCTCTTACGGCACCCCAAATCATATGAACACAAGCTAGTCAGAGCAGGACAGGTATTTTTATGTGGTGGAGGAGGAGTTTTACATGGCCAAACTATACACTATAAATAAACTATCATTAGAGAAAGAAATTCTGGGACTGCTGAGAACATCTGATTGTCACAGCATGAACTTTTCACATCCATTATAGTTCAGAGATTACCGTATTTTTCTGTGTATAAGACGCCTCAATGTATAAGACGACCCCCACTTTTCTAACCCCAAATTAGAAAATTTGTTTGCTGCTTTCCCCTCCACTTGCTAAGCCCCGTGGGGCTTAGCAAGCAGTGGGGAAAGCAGCAATCAAAGCGATCCTGCAGCTCTTTGATCCTTGCTTTCCCCCTCCACTTGCTAAGCCCTGCGGGGATCAAAGGGCTGCATGATCGCTTTGATCGCTGTTTCCCCCCCTCCACTTGCTAAACTCCATGGGGCTTAGCAAGTGGAGTGGGAAAGCAGGAATCAAAGAGTGGCAGGATCACTTTGATCCCTTTCCCCCTCCACTTGTTTTTGTTCTCTCCTCAGCTTACTTCCATGTATAAGAAGACACTCAATTTTTAATCTAAAGATTTTAGACAAAAGTATTGTCTTATACATGGAAAAATATGCTATCTTGCATCATTTTATGACTGGTCATCAGGAGGTAAGTACAAACTTGATTTACAAGTAGGGGTGCTCAGTCACAAACATCTACCTAAATCACCTCTTTGTAAAACCAATGGATTTTAGCTTCTAAATGTAGTCTATATGTAATGTGTATCTAAGCCCTCAGCTTTGTAAATATTAATTTATCATGAAGACAAGGAAATTAGCTTCAGCCAGGTCCATCACAGCAGAATAGAGCATCTTTGCATTTGTTAGATCTAAAGCCAGCATCTGTGGCTCTATGCCACTCTCTGCAGGTGTGTCAGAGGTTTCTAAAACAGCAGATCATCATTCCACCATCAGAGGAACAACACTGACATACTATAAACTCTCCCATAGCAATAAGAGGATTCAGGATTTCACTCTCTGGCTGAAATTTTAGACACATTTACCAGGGAATATTTCCAGTTGAACTCTGTGTGTAGAAGAGCAGTGAGTAGAAGAGTGGAACTGATATTACTACCAACTATAATTTTCAGTAGTGAAAGACTTCCTTCTCTCATCCTACAGAGTACACACCTTCCCAGTGATTAAAGGGGTTACATAGGAGCCTTGGGCCCCTAGGGACAGAAGTAGGAAGTGTTTCAGTTCTGAAAACTCATGCCTAGTGATGACAGCATCAGCCTTCTGCAGTCATAGTTAAAGCAATGGGATTCCAGCCAGAATATTTTTAAATAACATTTTTAAAATATAAAATTAAAACAAATTATTTTACTAATGCTTGGTTGCAGTATATTTTATGTAGATATTCTTTTTCCTGTGAAGCACAAATTATATCAGAAACTTCTGAAGAAAGAAAGAACAACCTATCTGGCAGTTGAATCTTTTCTGACAAATTCAACTGGAGAAACGCACAGGATTGTGTGTGGAAAGATGTTCAGTATATACAAATAGTGTGTGTGTGTGTGTGTGTGTGTGTGTGTGTGTGTGTGTTGCAAAGTCCATAAGTGCACCATTTTTTGCATCATTCATGAGATGAACAGTATTCTTTGGAGTGGAAAGTAGTTTTTTGGTAAATATTTGTGCACTTTGTGTTGAAACAGAAAGAAGTCTATGATCTGCCTTCTGGTGGAAATGACTTGTGTAAGAAAGTCAAAAGCACAAGGATATAAAGGATGATTTTCTCCTAAAGTTAAAAAAAGTACAGTTTTGCAAAATGCCATTCCTTTTCACTTGCCTTGCAAGATTTTCTCTGTCAATGCCATTTATTGGTTTTAGAAGCCTAAAGGATTAAATCAAATGTGATGGGAATAGACTAAGCTGAGTTGGAAATCAGTAGGTTGGGAAATTAGTAAATGAATACTGATTTCTCCCAGCTACCCTGCTATTACATGTCCTTAAGTCTCATCAGAAATAAATGTTAAGATATCTATCCTCATCTGGCATTTATAGCTGCATGTAAGTACAGCAAAGTTATTGTGTAGCAGGGAAAATCAACATTCTACAAGGCAATTCCAAAAATGGTGCAGCCCAAACAAAAAATATAGTTTTGAAACTGGGCTTCATATCAGCACCAAACACAGCAGTTATAGCAGATAGTCTGCTCTTGCACTGTGGCAGAATTGAGGACATTTGGGCAAAGGGTTTTCAAGTTATGATTTTTAAAAAGTAAATCTGTTTTCATAGAATCATAGAATAATTGAATTGAAAGGGGCCTATAAGTCAATTGATTCCAACCTCCTGCTCAGTGCAGGAATCCAAATCAAAGTTGATCTGACAGATAGTTGTCCAATTTTTTTTCTTGAATGTCTCCAGCATTGGAGCACTCACCACCACCTGAGGTAACTGGTTCCATTGCCTTACTGCTCTAACAGTTAAGACGTTTTTCATGATATTCAGCTGAAATCTGGCTTCCAGGAACTTGAGCCCATTATTATGTGCCCCGCTCTCTGGGATGGTTGAGAACAAATCCTGACCCTCCTCTGTAGTATGACTTTGTTTCAAGTATTTGAAAAGTGTTTTTGTGTCTCCTCTCATTCTTTTTTTCTCAAGGCTAAACGTGTCTAGTTCTTTCAGTCTTTCATCATAGGGCTTGGTTTCCAGTCCCTGGATCATCCTTGTTGCCCTCCTCTGAACTTGTTCCAATTTGTTGGCATCCTTCTTAAAATCTTATGTCTAGAACTGGATACAGTACTCAAGATGAGCCCTAATGAATTCCAAATAGCTGAGAATTAGTACTTCATGGGATTTGGATACTATACTTCTGTTAATACATCCTAAAATAACATTTGCCTTTTTTTGTAGTCACATCACACTGTTGGCTCATATTCAACTTGTAATCTAGAACAATTCCTAAATCATTCTTGCTCCTAGTATTACTGAGCCAGGTATCCCCCATCTTGTAACTGTGTGTTTGTACTTTTTCTCCGAAGTGTAGAACTTTGCATTTCCAGAAAGGGACATGTTGTCATGTGTTTCCAGGAAGTTAGAATACAAATTTGCAAGGCATTTTCAAAGTATTTCTGCATTACAAAAGCACAGAGCAATTGTGTTTGTCCTGGCCCTGAGTGCTTTCAGTAAACATTGTCTCAGGATTTCTGAGACCAGGCTCCTGATACAAGTTTTCAAAGGGGAAAACATGTCAGGTGGGACCCAATTAGCTGACTCTCAGAATAAGATGTTTTTAACTCCTTTTTGGCCAAACAGGCATTGGTGCTGGGAAATGAATTCTGTATCCAGTTATAAAAAATATTTAAAATTTTATTTTAAAAAGAACAGAGAACAAATATTCAGAAGCTCACTTGTTTAGGCTATGAAATTATTGGGTTTTGTTGTTGTTTTGTTGTTGTTGGTGGTGCTTGGTGGCCGGGGATAGTCTTACTCAATGTTAGCCAAGTTTTGGTATCTGTATCCTGACATATTTCAACCATTTCACCAATGGAATGGTTGAAATATTACAGGATATAGACAATTGTCTGGAAATAAAGAAAAATACATTTGCTGGTAATTAAGAAAAAACCCTCCAAAGATGTTATGTGCCATCAGGTCACTTCTGATGTGTGGCGACTATATAAATTATTGACCTCCATAATGTCCTATCATTAACAGCTCTAAACCAACAAGATCTCATATTAGGTAGTTTTCTCTTCCTATTGCCTCTCTCCTTCCTGGCAATATTGTCTTTTCCAGTAAATTCTGCTCAGATATTCAAAATAATAGCTATGACTTCCTTTATTGAGACAATCTGTCTCATTTTTCTCTCTTCCTATTGCTCCACCCCCTTTTCCCAGCAATGTTGTCTTTTTTTTATCAGCCCTGTATTCTCATTACACATGCATGGTAGGATAGCCTTAGGTTACTCATTTTTGCTCAAGTGAGAGTTCAGGCTTGATTTGACCCACTTTTCTGCTTTTCTGGCTGTCTTTAGTATCTGTACCAAAAGCACATTTCAAATGAGTTAATTTTTGTCCCTGTCTTTCTTCACTGTCTTTCTTTCACATGGTATGGATGATTTTGACATTGGTTTCCAGTGACATACTTTGCTAATTCCAACCTCTATTTTTTTATATTATTTCAAAAGGCAAAGAAACATCTTTTGGAGAACATGCACACAACATATTGGTAATGCTTTCAGTTCAATATAACTTTCTTCCACACATTGCCTACCCCTAGGAAAAGTTTGGAAATTGGAAGATAGCTTTTCAGTCTGCATTCTGTGGAGTGGGCATGGTAGCATAAATTTATCTGAGAGATTAAAGTGTGTGTATGTTTTTCTCCATTGTGTATGTTGCACCCACGCACACCTTTGGTTCTCCATTTCATTAAGTTCAAAACAGCCCTTCAAAATATTTTAGCACAGCCTAACTGCTGCCACATCCCAGCTGTTCTTGCTTCTGTCCTTTCCCAGCAACCATGGTGCAGATCGTGTGCTCATCTTCTGGTATCCACTAGCACTGGTTAGTTCTACATGAGGGAAGTTTCTGTTGGAATTTGTGTGTAGTGTATTTATACACAAACTTCTGTTTTAAAAAGCTAGGAAATTCTGTTCTTCAAAAACTCTTATTGTGCTTCTGTTTCCATGATTCAAAACACTAGGAAATTGCCTGATATTGCTGCACAATATCATGCCCATGTTGCTAACAGGAAAAAGAATGCCAGGCTTTTGCTGCAGCCGCTGGAGGGTCTTCAGACCTCAAACAGCGTGGCTGGCTCTTGCCCTCCACCCGGGATATCATGAGACAGCTTCTGTCCTTCAGGACTTGTAAGTGGGCGGGGGGGGGGGGGGAGCCAGGGTACTTAAGGGCTTTCCCCCCTAAGACTGCCCTCTTCCTTTTTCGGGCACCCACCCGCCCTCCCTATTTCTAGTGTGAGTTTTTCTGGTCGCCTTTATGGGGCCGGATAGGAATTTTTGACTTTCATCCTGATTGGCCTTTGGATGGGGGGATTTTTTGCCTATCCCACACTGGAAAAGGGACGTTGGCATTTTGGTGGAAATTTTTGGTCACACTGGCGGGTAGTGCGGAAAAAACAGGTATTTTCAGTGTGTCCCACTGTAATTTCAGGTAAGCCAACAGCGCATCCGACCTCCTGGCACTGCGGATCGTGCGATTACAGTGCCTGGGGGGGGGGGGAGATGCGCTGGGCCACTTCCAGACCAACAGTCATCAACTAAAGATGGCTTGAGGTCTGGGGGTGTTTATTAGCGGCTGACTGGGTTTCTGCTGTCTTTAGACCGCTGGAACCTGGGGCCGGGGACTCACCCATTTGTTCAGCAAGGGGTATTTCGATACCCCTGCCATTTACCTGTTTCTGCACTACAGCAGGCCCCTTCTTTTGCCCATGAACGGCAAATTCGAATTTGGAAATTGTTTTAATAAAGTGTGGCCTGTATTTAACCCATATCACTGTCTCGCGTCTTTATTCCAGGGTTGGGAGGGCAAATGTAGCAAAGGGCAGTCTTGAGTGTTGAAAATATCAATGGCAGCAGTCAAGATGGTGTACAGGATCTCCTATTTTGCATATGCTAATTTAAATTAAACTATCATATCATCACAATTAGACATTATTGCTATAATTTATGTAGAAATACATAAAATCGTTGCTTTAGGAAAAATCAGCCTTGTATTAGCACATGCAAATTTAATAAAATAATATCTTCCTCTTTTTGTGAAGAATGTCCCCTTTTTGGTGTTTCGTGTTCTCCATGTCCCTCTTTTTGGTGATGGAGCAGTGGGCACCATAACTAATGGTGTCCAATTGATTTTCATGGATCTTCTCTATTACTGAGTCAGGATCCAAGGTCGCATTGTTAATCTTACCCACAATTCAACTTAGTTTCCTGAGAGCCTGTATTCATCTAGCTCATGTGAAAGAAAATAAAACATATGTTATGTGGTGCTGGAGCAAAGAATGCATATTTGTGGTGTCATTGATAAAGATAAGGCCTACAATGGCCAAATGATCATTAGCATCTGGAATGCTGCAGCTTTTCCTGAAATTTGCACAATGCAGCTTGAGATAATTCCAAAGACTGGTCGTTTGTGAACTACCAACACACAAAAGACCTGTAATTACATTTATGCTAATTTGAGGTAGCATGTGAGATGAATAATACATTTTTATGACAGAGTTTTAATTAGAAAATATGCATGGATTCCAGCATGTGCCAGTGTAAATTGAAGAAGGGAAAATGCTATCTAGTTCCCCGACTGTGTGTGGAACTATGATTCAACTATATGAAGGATATATCAAGGAAAAAGATGATCAAACTATCACTTTGTATTCTTGATGTTTTTCCAACATTTTGAATGAAATCACTTTTGCAGGAAACAAACACACACATTTTGTTTTGCCCCACTGTTAACAAAATAAATGTGCTTGTGATGTTCCTTGTGGAACTATCCTTTTGTTCAACATTTTTTTCAGGAAGAATTACCTTTACCAATAGATGCCCTCTTCTTTTTATTTTATATTCAATCCTTCAAAAACCTCTGGTTTATGAATGTGGGACATTGCTTCTGTGTCCATAGTCAAAAACATGAGGAAACTGACCAACATTGTCTTGCAATGTTGTGCCCACATTGCCAGCAGGAAAAAGGATTTCAAGCTTTCCATAGAAAAGAGCAGCATGAATGTTGACAACACAAACATAGAGTCAAGATGGCCTACAGCAGGGGTCCCCAACCCCCGGTCCGCGGCCCAGTGTCGGTCCGTGGCCTGGGCTGGACCGGGCCGCAGAGACAGATCTCCCATCCCCACATGCACTCCTGCCCCCACACAGCCCCTTTGTGCATGCACGTGAGTGTGCGTGTGCACGCGAGCGCCCCTCACCCCTTTGCGACTGTGTGCAAGTACCCCTGAGTGACCCCCGCCCTTCATGCATGCGTGCACCCGTGCCCACGTGGTTGCCCCCGCTCCTTTGTGCATGCACGTGAGTGTGCGTGCACCCGCGCGAGTGAGCACCCACTCCTTCCTGCATGCACTCGAGCACAGGGGGTGCCCAGCCTTCCCCGACCAGTCTGTGGAGTTAAAAAGGTTGGGGACCACTGGTCTACAGGATCACTACCATTATCAAAGAAACAACAAGTAAGGGGAAATCTGAGGACCAGACTACTTGTTTAATCAGTTAACCACTTCTCATCCAAACATAAAGCAATTCTTGTAACTGTTTTTCAACAAGTTCTCTAGCTATTTATTGTTTGGGGCATGAAGTAATCCAAATCCCTAGAGAAAATCTTCTGTTCAAGTATGAACATCTGAGTTATCGCCATGCTCGGTGATCAAACTTCTAGTAGTTGCTAAACCACAGTTGCTCATTCATATACGTGATCAATCATGCATGTATGTAAACTGGTCTTAGATCAACATGACAGATCAACTCCAAATTTTAAAAACTTATAGCAGGAATTCTTTCCTTTTCTTCTTCACCATCATAATCTTAGAACCGCAGAGCTGGAAGGGACCCTGTGGATCATTGAGTCCAGCACTTATCATGGAGGCATGAGGGGGATGGTACTCCCAACCTCTGGCTCTGCAGCCAGAGACCTAAAGCACTGAGCTATTTTTCAAGAAGCAGTGGTAGGCATTTGAATATCAGTTACATGCTGTCAAAAAAAAGGGGGGTAACAAACACGGTCTTAGAGAGGAGGTTTTATTTTTAAAAAACTGAAGTAAGATCTTTAAAAGTATTTGCCCAACTTTCTCCAAATCTGACCCAGAGGAAGGCTCTGCTGTCTGCGATCACTTTGCCAAATATGGTTGTCACACATGAACCCAGTCAAAAGCTATAACTTTTTGTTTGATCTACCCCTTGCTGTCAGTAATCAGTTAAGGAGTGCTGTTTGAATGGCCATGCAATATAAGAGGTGCACTGTTGAGCACCTCTAATAAGAACTAGCATTAGCACTATTTAACATAAAGAATTCAGATTTTTCTTCCATGTAATGTACAGTGCAGTCAAAAGTAATAGATTCCTCTGAGTTTCTCCCAAAATAATAAATTTGATTTTTAACCAACAGAAAAAGGTAGGTATAAGGTATTATGTGTGTGTACATATGTTAGGATTCACATATCTATTCATGACTGTTTACACAAGAACACACAGACATACAATACATTGTCATAGGTGAAGGTCAATAATGCTGATATGAAAATGCTGATCTTAAATTTTATTTTCTCCTATGTAGCTGTATGCTGCCTTGTAGAAATAGCTTCCCCAAACATGCTTGTTCATGTAATAGAATTTTACCTATTTTGCTCTACCTCCCTCTGGAGTGTGGTTGGGAATTTAATGCCTCTCTCTACAAAGCTCTGGAGCTTCGCAAATTACATTTCAACTATTGTGAATGTGGCACTGTCTCCAGAGATGCCCAAGGTCTGACTTCAGTTTCGCCTTTCGCAGGAAGGCTTATCCCAGAAGTCCAAGGTCATAACATGTGGAGAGCCAAGCTTCTCCATAGTGCAAGAAGGTGCAAACTGGGTTTTATTTTTAATTTCTTCCATGTCAGAGTAGGTGAGCCTGAAACTCGCACAAAATGCAAACTTCCCCATACCACCAACTCCAACTGTTGGTATATATTTTCAAAAATAATGTACACGAAAGAATTAGACATCCTGAATCTAATTCAATGGAAAGAGAAACTCGCAGTGTTGGTGTTGTAGATGGCAACCCAAAAATACTTCATATGTCAGAATACAGCCCATAATGCAAGTCATATAAATGTGTTGCTGGAAACATCCATTGCTCCCCACTTCCAGGACCTGTGGGGACTGCAGTTATGTGCAAAGGGACAGCAAAGCTTAAGGTGGATGGCAGATGACCTCATTGTTCCTGAGAATCAAGAAGTCTCAGTGCTTCAGCCTTTTCAACCCTGGTCCCACTACATCACTGGGACCCATTTGTCAATATTTCGCTGAATGTATAGATGCTATGGGCAGAGCAAAAATGTGAGAGATCACTACTACCTTTACACACTGGGTAAATGTATGTATAGAGATCTTTTAACCGTCACAGTTGTGAACAGAATGATGGGCTTGAAGTGGTGAGGCCTGGTTTCAAAACCGCTTCTTGGCTACATGAGGTAAAGCCTATCTATCCTCACTGACTCGTGAGGAAGACCAAATGGGAAATCTCAGCTTATGCTCCTTCTCCCTGACCTCCTTTGAACAAGGCAAAAGCATGGTCAATCCTACCATGAGGTAGAATATGGCAACCACTTCAGTTGGCAAACAGAGAAGTAGATAGGCAGTAAATACGCATATATGTGTGTTTGCACATGCACATACACAAATTAGCCTTTAGACTTTTTAAAACATTGTTATATAAGGTGGTACAGTAATAATTGTTTTCCTATATCACATATATATTATGTCCATGCTACATATATTACATTGGGCTCATATCTGGGATAACCTTAGATTCTGATAAACAACCTTAAAACTGGAAATCTAATATTCTCCCTCCTTTTGCAAATTGGAAGCAGACAACTACATCCATTCCCACAAGCAAATGAACTGAAAGGGGAAGATTATCACAATGTTATTTGCTACTTGTTGTAAAGGAAAGGAAAGCATTCCTGCCAACAGTGTTTCCTCCTTTCCATAATTCACCATTCAAAATAATATTTTTGAATATATCTCTCTATATATCTGCAGTTATCAGGATCCACATCTGAATGTCAGCATTCTCCAAATATTGGGTATTGATAGCGACAGATATAACTTTTAAAAGCTAATTTACTGAATATTGATTATTTTGAATTTTGTTGAATTTTTTTTCACCTGCATTTTAATTGTATCCAGGCTGGTTTGAGATGTAAAAACAAAAAGTGCTGCTTTATTTTTTTTAAAAAAAGTTTTTTGTTTAATTTTGGATTCCTGTTTCCTGGCTAATTCAAAATATCTGCATTGCATCAAGAAGAATATAGGAAGAATAAATTTGAGGTAATATAAAAGAGTACACTGAAAATGTCTAAATTATTGAGCAATTGTTTCCATTAAAAAAAAATGATCCAAGCATTTCCTTGTCCTCTGAGGAATGTTTGTCAATTCAATCCATAAGAATGATTATCTGGCGAAATCACACCCATTGACAACGCTGACATTTATTTAAACAGGAAACATTGCTTCGGTGATATGGAGGAGATATTTCAAACTTGGAGATTATTTTCACATTGGCCACTAGATGGAGCCATTACGAAACGATTCCATAAAAGTTGAGCTGAAGGAACTTTTCGTTTCATGCTATGACTTATTTTTCCAATATCAGTTCTGACAAGCAATATGTTGTACAAAACGGATTATATGCATCTATATCAACATACCATTTTTGACAGAGCTTTGACAGTATTTGACAGAGCAGTGGCCATGCTGGCTGAGGGTCTTTCAGAGCTGCAGTCCTCAAAAGTAATTTTTCCCATTTTGGAAGCCATTTCTGTCATTCTTTGGGCTTGTTATCTTATTATTTCATGTTGATCCCTCAGGAGACTAAGAATGCCCTTGGAGTGAAGTCTAAACACCCCTATGCACTCCGTGTTCCTGTCTCTGATACATGTTTCCTGTTCCTGTCTCTAATACATGTCAGGGTTGACATATTCTTTTGTGGAGGTTAGACATCACCTTTGCTAAAACACAGAAGCTTTACACAACCTTACTCTCAATTTTTACAGTGTATACACTAGAATACTTTCAGATTCCTCCTGCTGGACCTTAGAAGTTCAAATCCAGAGTTACAAGGCAAATCCCTCTTAGTTCAAGTGCTTCCTGTACATTAAATGGTATTCCATGCTTTAAATTCAACAACCATCTTTTCCTATACTGTTCATTCAAGCCATGCTGCTCTAATACAGACATCTGAAGCCTTCTTTTATTATTTTCAGTGAGAAAGCCCTTAAGGAACATTCGTGATTGAGGACATTTCTAGGAAGAACTATGACACTCTGTAGCCCTGGCACGACTACAGTGGAGGATGGGTTTCTGTCTGGCTGGTACCCAGTTTCTTGTACTTATTCAGCAAGAGCACAAATGTTTTGTATACAGTCAACAGCAACATCATTAGAAACATTGGACAACGGAGGGCCGAAACATATATAAGAGCTCTTCCAGATGGGCTGTTTACTGTTGGTTGGTGCCATGTAGAGCACAGATATTAGTGGGATTTCTTCTTTTCTTTGTTAAAGAAATCATCTGCTCTTTAAGAAATAGATCATTCACCTTGAAGCTTAAATAAACTCTTGAAAAAAGCTCTTTATAATCCTTTAAAAACCTTTAAAACGATATTGTTTGCTAAATCTTCCTCTTCCTTTTGCTTTAGTGGATGAGTCTATACTTGAAAGGACCGGGAGGAAGGGGTGAGAAGGAAATAAGTTACATCAGTTATCTTAAGAATAACAGTCTAAAATGAATGAAAGTTAACAAAGATCAGAGCAGGTGAAGGACACTCTAGGAAACTTGAGGAAGTCTCTCTCGTCTGTGTTGCTCTAGCTCTTATGTTCACTCTTCTTCCCATGCAAAGTGGATGCACCTTTTTTTACACCTGATCACATCCAACAGTTATTTTTTCCTATGGGGCCTCCCTCCCCTTAAAAAAAAATCTGTTTACTATACAGGGGAGATTTTACTGGAGAAGTAAAAGGGGAAGGAGAGAAGATAGGGGAGAAAGACAGATAAAAACAAAAAGAGAAGAGAGAAGAGAGAAGGAGAAGATGGAGGGAGACAGAGAAATAAGAAGAAAACAAGGAAGAGCAAAGAGAGAGAGGTAGAAAATGGGTGGCCCTCTTGGCTTTGGCCCTCCCAGTACATGGTATATGGCCTGTATGAGACACTCTAAATCCAGTTATTCAGATAAATCAATCCCCAAGCCCACTTCAAACTGAAGCAGTTGTTTCCTGCTGTAGAGCTGGGTGAGTGTGTGTTTGATAATTGTATCAAAATTCCTTTGAAATTCATGGAGATGCATAAGGACAGTTCACTTCTGCAAAAAGCAGAAAGTTTTACTGTGATTGGCCATATGGAAAAATGAAGTAAACAGATTATCTTATTGAATCAGTATCAGGACTGCATATATATTTATGCTAATAACGCGGGAGAAGGAAGTGTACAGACACCATAAAATGTAGGGCTTTAAAAATAGGGATGTATTTTAGATTAACAACTTCACAGTAAAAACAGTTCTTAGTAGTGTGAGTTCAGTTGTTCATCATTGTAAGTGGTGCAGTGCGAGTAGTAAAGCACACTAAAACAGAGGTTTGTTTTATATGTTCATCAAGAATGTAGTTTAGTAGACAGATTAATATTGTACAATCAGGCTTCCCTTACAGCAGAAAAGGAAACATGGCAGAAAAGGTAAACATTGCTTGAGCATTAGCCATGGACATAAGCGATAGACACTAGCTATAGACATTATTTATAATAATGAAAGAAGGTTTCTGTCTGTATCAGTCTTTCAGAGCTATAGGTGCCAAACCATGAACCCTGGTCATCTAGGAGTTGGCATGCATACCAAGAGCTAAATCGCAGGGTTATTTGATTTTTAAAACAGATTTATTATTAAAATGTAATAAACCAGGAGGTCTACAATACCATTTTCAATCACCAGGAGGAGATATCCCAAACCAGTGCATAGCTTTACAGAATAAATCAAATTATTGGAGTATTTAAGGGACTTCACTGGCTCCCATGAGTGCCATTATGGAATGTGGATGTGATGCTACTTGAACCTTTTCTTCTTCTATTTAACATTTACTGCTGACAAAATTTTAAAAAACCCATCAAACTAGATGATGCTATCTATTTCCCTGAGGTTATTAATAAAACTTTTTAATGCTTCCTGCTCAGATGGACCTGTGCTTTAGGAACCTCCAGATTTGTTCCATATCTTACACTATGTGACATTTGGGACAGCTAGAGATGGGCATGAACTATTGGTTCTGTGATTCAGTCCAGTTCATTTACCACTGCAATAGATGTTCAGAGGTTCGGCACCCCATCCCCTCTGGCAGGCACCCACTCACAGGAAGTGTACGGAGGAGGTGGGGCAGGAAAACCAGGACACTGGTTCTGAGGGGGGACCCTGGAAGGGGTGGGTTGTCAAACTGCCAAATGGCTTTTGCTGTGGTAAACAAACCAAGATGAACTGCTGAGCCAACATTTTGTGTCCATCTCTCCTGAAATCATTCTTGTGTCAACCTGGGGCAATACATGGAGAGTTTCTTCTTGTAACAAGACATGATGAGAGCCAGATGTGATGAGTAGCCTGCTAATTGAAAGTATTTTCTGTTTTCTTTCAAATCCCTCAGGCATCCTGCCCAAATAGGAAGCCTCAAACTTCCTGTTACTTAATGAATGAGTAATTGATTGTGAACATCATTAATTCCACCACATAATTCCTCATTGCAGTCTCTTCCTATGCTATTTCAAAGTGCCAGGAATCCCATAGCCTTCCAGATGTTGCAGAACTTCTTAATGAGAATGTTGACCATGCCGGCTCAGGCTAACAAGAGTCAGATTGGAATGTGAGGGTTTTCTCATCACTATGAGGAATTTCAGTGAAAACTGAAGGGCTCCTCACCTTTGTCTGGTCCCATTCCATGTTGTTTTCCTAACTTCTTTTCTTTCTTTAGTGCTTTCAGATGCCTCTTCATCAAAGACCTTCACATAATCTGTAGCAGTGACAAACAACCAACACAGTGGAATTAATTGCTTTAACTTTGGGTATGGGAGTACAATCCATTCTATTCTTGCTTCATCTCCCCAATGCCTCTGTTAGCATCAGGTTTCTGAACCTCATTTAAATTAGTAAAACCAAAGACTGTGACTTTAATCCTTCTGTTCAGAAGTTGCTATTTACTAATGAAGGATAAAACTCTAATAGGAATGACAGGTGAGCCAAAAACGCTTTGGACTGCTGGGTCCAAAGAACAGGTAAGAGCACATGGCAAAGCTGTACAGATGAAAAGTAGGGGATCTGGTGAAGAGCAATGACCTGAGAATCACAGGCAAACCATTCTATACTCTGCAGTGGACACAACAGGTTCAGGTTTTGAGCACACGTGCCATACTCAAAGAAAAGTGAAAATGTCTGAATTTTTCATTTTATGCACTCACATTTTTTCCTCAGGATTTTGAAGTCAGGTTTGGACCAATATTTGTCAAGTGGAAGTTGATTGTTTTGAGTTGCCTCAATTGCCCAGTAGAATTTTTCCTTATTAAGTGATGGACTAGATTTGCTTTTTAAAAATGCACACACTTTTCAATTCTATTTAAAATTACCTGTCAGTCACTGTCAGTCACTGACTGCAGCAGCATGTCAGGCATGACAAATACTGTCAAAACATTGAGTACTCTGCTCGGCAAAACATCCAATGTCAAAGATTGAAGTTCAGCAACAAATACTCACATCTCTGCTGTAATTCTTCAACCCACTTCCCAGGACTCAGCCAGGCCCTGTGGTGTCTTAGTGTGTCTATGCACATCTGCCGGATAACAGACACCCACTTCAGCAGCAGAAGGTGTTCAGAAGAGTGATAGGAGAACCCTCATCCTCCAGTCTGACTTGTAATTAGCTTCAGACAGATCTAGGCATTGGACTGTTTGCTTGCTTGCTTGCTTGCTTGCTCAGAGTGTTACTCCCTGAATTTGCCAGGAATTCTCTCAGGCAAAATCCTGGGCGCCATAGCTAAAAAACCAAGTCATTTAATGAGGAGGTTTTCACATCCCCATGTGGCATTCCATTGTCATTATTTTGGTCTTTTTCATAGGAGTCTCAAGGGAGCATGGGATGAGTAGCGTCACTACCTATTAGGCTGTATAGAGGGAGCCTTTCAAAGAATCACCTGTCCCATGCTTCCTTGAGACTCCCATGAATCCTTGCACCACTCCTAGGCACCACCAGGAGTATTTTCTTATTTTTGGAAGGCCAATATAATGGCAACTGAGTTCTGCATGGAAGTAAGTAAACCTCCTCTTTAAGCAACTGGATTCTGCCAGGGGGCATATTCCTGAAGTACTCTGGGAATTGTAGTCCAAAAGGAATGAAAGTCCCATCCCAAGACTGAATTATTTGTATAAGAGTGGGAGTAAGAAATAGACTATTCTAATCTCAACCCAGTTCATGTCATGACACCTCTTGGAGTGTTACTGGTTGTGTAACAAACAACCTTTTCAAAAAGTGCTGAGAGATTAAAAAATTTTAAGGAACTTCAGAAAATAAATGCCTTCCAAAGTTGTTAAATCATTAGATGCTATTAAATATAATTAATGCTCTCTTTTTTTTGTGCTGGCATCTTAAAAGTATTTAATTCCCTTCACGCATAATAGAGCTATTTGTTATTCAAATAGCTGCAATCATTAAAAGCAAGTGGTTTTAGAAGAATGCCAAGTCATTAATGTAAGTCCAAATTTTGAAACAAAGGAATGCAGATCTTTCCAACATAGTGCACCAGAAAATGAAAATTATCAAAAATAGTAAAATCATGGCATCATAGAATAATTGAGTTGAAAGGGGCCTATAAGGCCATTGAGTCCGACCCCCTGCTCAATACAGGAATCCAAATAAAAGCAGATCTGACAGATGGCTGTCCAATTTCCTCTTGAATGCCTCCAGCGTTGGAGCACTCTCCACCTCCTGAGGTAATTGGCTCCATTCTCATACTGTTCTAACAGTTAAGAAAATTTTACTGATATTCAGCCTAAATCTGCTTCCTAGCACCTCACTTGGGGACATCCACCAACTTCCTTTTTACATGCCTGTACATGGATCTGCTGCTGTTATGTCTGATTGGGCCTCTAATTTATCCAAGGCCACTAAACACGTGAGTAGCAGAGGAACCACAGATGGAACCCGTAAATATTCCTTGAAACCCACACTGTTGACACATCTGCTGAACCATGCTGCTTTTATTAAGGATTAATTGAAAATCTAGAAATAGATTTAATCTAGAAATAGATTTTCTCTGCCTGATTTTCTCTGTTGGGCAAACCCAACAATTCCTGACTTTATTCGACTGACAGACAGGGGGGAAAAAACACTTTTTATCTTTTAAGGGATGTACAGACAGAGAGAGAGTGACTGAAATCCTGTTGCTTAGCATAGTAAAATGCACTTGAGTAGACCCATTAATCATGAGTCAACTCTTTTGCATGTTCCATTTATTCAAATGGGGCTATTCTAGTTGTAACTAATTTTAGTATGTTATTGTTATGTGCCGTCAAGTTGGAACCAATTTATAGTGACCCTGAAAAGGCTTTCAAGGTGAGATATTTGAGAAGTAGTTTTACTAGTTTCATCTCCCCAGTGAGTTTTTATGGCAGAGTCAGGATTCAAACTTAGGTCTCCTGAATCCATCGCTTTATCCACTACACTACACTACACTGGGTATTCTACTTTAGCAACTAGAGTAGCAACTAGAGTAGGCCTATTTGCATCAATGGTATATTTGAAGAAGCTGACCCACCAAATTCCTACTGATTTAATGGGCTTACTCTAGTGTGACTTCCTATTCTAAGGACAGATTGCTTAACTGTAACTGTAGTACTTTGAGTGGTCATCTGTGAATTCACACATATGGGTTCCTTTCACACCTGCACAAACATCTCCAGAACCTTCTAGATCCTGAAGAAAGCATTAGAATGCACCCTCTCCACTGTAATGCTCCCCATGCTGCATCTAATCCTCTGTTTCCTGAGTCTGCCACTGATATAGAAACAGGAGTTGTGTGGCAGACTGAGGGGGAAAAAGGTGGGTTGTGTTTATTCATAGATGACTCAAACAGGTAAGCAACCAGTCCTTTGTGGTCTCTGTGAATCACACGTCTGGATGACTGACCAGCTCTCTTACCTGATGCTGGCTGTTGAGATGTCACACCAACTCAGAGGAGATCACCACTCTGCTAAATGGAGCATCAAGTGTTGCCTTTGTGTCCAATCTATGGCGTTTGATGAACGTGCAACCAAGTTGCTGCCTTGCAAGTGTCTTTCAGCTGAATTCCTCTGAGAAACACAGTAGATGCAAGAACTACTCTAGCTGAACTCCCTTTTAAGAAGGTGGGCACTGGCTGTTTTGCTCATTGGTAAGAAAGGATGATAGTGCTTACTAACTATTTTGACAACCTACAATGTAACATGTTCTGTGGGAAAACCCTGCCCAAGGCCGTTAGCTGCGTTCCTGTTTCAGTGAGAGCAAACTCTCCTGGCAGAAGCAGCAGCAGGCCAGCGGGCAGGGTGACCTCTCATTCTGCCTTCTCCCTTAGAGTTAGATCATAAGTTCAAAGACTTTATCTGGCCAAGATCTGACAAGAAGGCATAGGATGAAGGCCACATCTTTTTATGTATTGCCCTTTGAGTCTGCTACAGTCAACCATCTATGTATGGAAATACAGTTATGCCCTGAATTCTGAGGTATGCTGTGACTGGTGCCATAGACTTTGTGAAGACTCTTGAGTGCTATTCATAAAGGAAGCACATTGAATTCATAGATCTTGCCAGCCAGTGCAAAACATAGGAAATGCTCGTGGTGTGAATGGATGGTAATATAGAAATAATCATTCTTTAGGTCTATCATAGCAAACCAGTCTCCTTTTCTGAGAAGTGGCAAAATTGTTTCTAGTGTCATCATCCTGAATTTATTGATGTTTATGTATGAGTTCACATTCCCCAAATCTAGGATGGGCCTCAGACCCCATCCTTTTTGGGGACAGTAAAATAATGGGAATAGAAGCCATCATCCCAAGAGAGATCTTCTGTATGGCATCCTTCTGGCTGAGCTTGGCTAGCTATTCTTCCAGAACTTGAGAAGGTGTTGTAGTTCTGAAATAGCTGGTTGGGTGGGAGGGAGGGAGGGAGGGATGTAAACTCTATGGCATAGCCGTGTTCAACTGGGGTCAAAACCAGTTGGTGGTGTCAGTGTGTGAGGTGTCGATATATGGCACCAGAGAAGATATATTGTAGTGATGAATAAAAAGGTAGGAACAGCTGTTAACTGATGAAATGTGACTATAACTAATGATAAATATTAGTAACTTTTTTAGGATGAAGAGGTCAGGAGAGGGACAAAGAGGAGAAGGCAGTCAAGGACAAGGTAAATAGTAACTATATACAAACTGTTAAGGTTCTGAGGAAAATAAATGAAGGTTCTAGAAAAGGTCTCAAGCTGTTCTCTTAGCAGTGGCAAAAGAGATCCAAGGATTAGATAGAGTGGAGAGCAGGTGCAATGGAGAGGGTGCTTTCTAATGCTTCCTTTAGGTCTAGAAGGTTCCAAATATATTCATGCAGGCATGAAAGGAATTTCCATTCTGTGTTCTATACCATTATTCCATAGAAACTGGGCAACCATCATCAGCTGCATACTGGCTGCCAATGAGGAGGCTAATGGAAGTTGCCTTTGCACAAATGAGTGGTTTGTGGTGTTCTTGCACTAGGCATTTGCTTCCCCATGGCTGATTATCTCTGTAGGATTGTGTTTGAACTATCTAGATGTAGATTTTACTTAGAGTGCAAGGAGGATTGTGTGACAAAATGCACTTCAACTCTCTGGAAACTGGGAAAAACAGAAACCAATAAATCCAATTTTCAACCAAATTTACCGGAGATGTCAATAAATAAATGATTATTTGACTGAGTTATGAATTGTGCAATGAATAATTTCAGAAAAGGGTTGTACTTGTTCAAGGGTTGTTATGGCTCAATTGGTGATATAATGAACACATAATCACATCACATTTTGTATATGTGATCAACATATGCAATTCCAAACATGGGAATGGCTTCCACAAGAGTCTAAAGACCACTGTGTATCAGATCTTCCCCAATAGCATGATTATGCCCCAATGTCCATCAACTGAAAAATGAACATCCCACAGCTCTTGGTTAAAATTTTAAAATGCGTGTTTTGTGGTCCTTGGGAAGAAAGAATGAGCCTGCATGAACAACTCTGCATATCATAGACCTCTAACCTGTGGTTGAAGCTTAGATCATACCTCCAGAAACAGAAGCTAAAGGCAGAGGGAGGTTTGTCTGATCTTACAGATAAACATAATTTATCTAGATAATAATATTGTTGGTTCCTTTCAGTGTTTGTTCCATGTAGCATGGTTCTAAGGAGGCAGGGTGAGGTAGACACTCAGGTAGCACACACTCAGGGTAGGCACTTTATGGCCTTGAAGTGTTGGAGAGGGGAGTTAGGGCATGTTACTCTTGCCATCTGTTTTGCCGTGTGGAGGTGTACAGCATGGTTTGGTTGCCAGTGTTGAAGGAAACAGCAGTTGGCAGTCTTGTCAACTTTTAAAATTTTAACCAACAGCTATGTCAACTTGGATTAGGGTGTGGGACCTTGTTCTTTACTTCATACAGCAAAATGGCTTGTGCTGGCCTTGGGTTTGCATAAGCTAACTGCATGCCAAGCCTGTCTTGAGAGTTCAAAGTAGTTATTTGGAGAAACTTGAGCCCAATAAATCTTTATGTATTTTAAAAGGGAAAACATCACACATGGAATTTAATTTTCTTGGTCTCTGCTAAATAAACGCACATTGTGACCAACAGTACAGTAAGAGGGAAAGGAGAATAACTCTTCCATGTGGTAACTATCCATGATGTTCCCAAAGTATCTCCCACATTGTTTCAGCCATTGTTGTTTGATTTAATAAAAAAAGAGATAGCTTTAGGGGGGGAAATTCAAAAGAGAGCAAGATTTTGGAGCTACATTCATGGATGGAGCTTTCAGTTCTTATGCTTACATCATTTTTTTACCCTATCTGTGCGTCTGTGTGTGCCTGTCCTATCCTGTAATTCACTGAACAACCACTGTTCCACTATTGTGCACCCTCCTCAGCTTTCTACACTTTTATTTAAAACATAACTTCTTCTCCACTATTTTTTTCCAGATCAGATGTTCTGGCAGTCAGGAAGACTGAAGAGCATGAGAATTAAGACTACATTTCTCAGACAACATTTTTTTCTGCAGACAGTTCTGAGGTTTTTGCCCCCTTACTTTCCCCCTTGGAACAGAAGGCTCTTCTGCAGAATTGTCTACCTCTTGTCTAGTCAGTGTGTTGGCAACTTGTCTCCATGTACAATGCCCCGGAATCACATTAGCTATAGGGCACTGTGAGTTATGAAAAATGGTGGTGAGGATACTAATAATTGCTACTGTTCGAATAGCAACCTGCATACTATGCCTTTAAGAGGTTTGGATGCGAGGGACTTTGGGTGAATGTCAATCACTTACAGTAGTCAATTGTTTCCTCTTTATCTCAGATTCCTTTTCCCTCCCCCTTTTTTTTTTTACCTTAGTCAGAGTTCAGTGTCTGTTAGAGCAGAGGTCATCAACCCCCAGTCCACGGCCCCGGTGCCGGTCCCTGGCATGAGCCGGACCGGGCCGCGAAGACAGACCTCCCGCCCCCCCGCACGCACTCCCCTCCCCACAGCTGCTTTGCGCGCACACACACGTGCCAGCGCCGGCGTGAGCGCACCCTCACCCCTTCACGCATGCGCCCACTCGTGCAAAGCAGCTGTGGGGAGGGGAGTGCGTGCGGGGGGCGGGAGGTCTGTCTTTGTGGTCCGGCAGCGGCGGCGGTGGCGGTGGGGGTGGCCGAGAGCCAGGAGGCTGAGCATGGCCAGGTGCTCCGGCTGCTCGCTTCCCAGTGGGCTCCAATGAGGCCGGGGGCGGCGCTCCTTGCTGCCCTCAGCAGGCCGATGCCGCCGCCGCTGCCTCCAGCTCCCAAACCAGGAACAGCGGCTGCTTGCTGGGGCGGCCACGTCGGTCCTCAGCGCTCCTTGCCACCCTCCACCATTTGAATTTCCCGCCACGGAGGGCGGTGAGGAGCCCCGACCCCGGCCTCGTTGGAGCCCGTCGGGAGGCGAGTGGCTGGAGGGAGCATCCCAGCCATGCTCAGACTCCCAGGCTTCCGGCGGCGGCGGCGGTGCTGGCACGTGCTCCCTCACCCCTTCAAGCATGCGCCCACGCGCAGGGGTGGGGTGGGCGCGCGGGTGGGCAGGCGGTCCTGAAGGAAGAGAAGGCAAACTATACTGTACTCACTGTTAAGAATTTGTAAAACACTTTGCTGGGAAAATGCTCAGATCTGCTCTGACTTAGATGCTGTAGTTGATACAGGTCCTGTGAATGTAACTATGCCCCCTGCTTGCCCTGTGTTGATGAGTTTCAATTTATGCAACCTGATGATGTGGCTAGGACCCTCCTTGGGGAGGTGAAGGCTATGACATGGCTGCTAGACCCTTGCCCTTCTTGGCTTATAAAAACTGCCAGAAAGGGCTAAGGGTCAAGTGGCTAAGAGGAGTGATGAATGCCTCCTTGCAACACGGTAGGATCTCAGCATGCTTAAAGGAGGCAACAGGAAGACCATTGTTCAAAAAGCCCTCCTTGGATCCCACAATACAGAATAATCACCTACCAGTCTAATATTCCTTTCTTTTGCAAGGAGCTGGAGCGGGTGGTGATTTCTCAGCTTCAGCGGTTCCTGAATGAGATGGATTATCTAGATCCATTTCAATCTGGCTTCAGGCCTGGTTATGAGAGAGACTGCTTTGGCTATTCATTGCTTTTTTTGTCATTACTGTGCCTTACTGCTTTGAATATGTTTTGATGTTGCTTCTGTCTGTCATCTTTTACTGTGGTACTTGTTTGATCCTTTTAAGTATTTGTATACCTATTGGTTTTTGCTTTAAATATTGTCTTTGAATGATGTAATCCACCTTGGGTCCTTCTTAAGGAGAAAGACGGGGTAGAAATGTTTAAATAAATAAATAAATATGTTTTTCTCAGCACCAGTGTCTGACCTGAATATATAGAGACTATGTTATGCCAGTTGAAGTAAATTGAGGTAAATATAACTAAAACTAACTAGTCAACCCTCGACTTACGAACTTAATCCGTTCCGGAAGTCCATTCATAAGTCGAAAAGTTTGTAAGTCGAAACCAAATTTCCCATAGGAATGCATTGAAATTTAATTAATGCGTTCCTATGGGGGGGGAAAAGTCAAAAAAATTAAAACAAAGTCACTTACCAGGTACTGTAGACTGAGCCCGGCTCCTCACAGTGCCTTGGTAGCCGCGGAACAGCCAGAAAAAGAGCGCCAAACAGCTGATAGCCGGCAACCAGCAGGGAGACGGCAGCCATTTTGTGCTAGTCTCCGCTCCACCCCCCCTCCCCGCCTCACAGCTGATCGGCGCTGGGTCTTAGAGGCTTCCCCAGGCTTGCCCAGCCCCGAAAAAGGCAGGGAAAAAGACCTGGAAATAAAAAAAATGGTGCTTTTCCCCTGCCCCCGGGAGGCTTCTGAAAGCGGCGCTGGCTGCGGGGGGGGGGGCGGGGGGGAGGGAGGTTCCCTGCCTTCCCCGCACTTTTTTTCTGTTCGTAACTCGAGGGAAGTTCGCAGGTCGAGTCAACATTTTCCTATGAGAGTGGTTCGTAAGTCGAAATTTTCGTAACTAGGGCCGTTCGTAAGTCGAGGGTTGACTGTATATAATAATGGGAAGTATATTTGAGGGAGACTTGTAAATTATAATAATCCATTTTGTAGGTCTCTGTGCCTGGATTTTCCTCCACTGTGTAGCTGGAAGGTTTTTTTTTTAAAACCAACAATTTCCCACATACTCTGCCCAATATTGACAGTGGTAGCCCTTGAGAACAGAGATACTAACTGTGCTAGAACCAGAGCTAATGGGGAAGTAATCCTCAGTTGTGAAAAATGGTTGGAAAATGTTTAAGGACCATTAGCAGCTGGTCATGATGATGGTTGCGGTCCAATATATCTTGGGATGCCAGACTGGGAAAGGCTATTAGAGTAATTCTGATTTATATGACTTATATGATGTAAGTAGAACTGTAAATACTGAGGAGTAATGTGTGTTTAGAGGGTTTGAAGAAAATGAACAAGCAGGTGAATATCAGAGAATGTTTCATTTTTATCCACAAAGAAAAAAATTAGGCAGAAAATAGATTTAGAAATATAAATCTTGTGGTAAAATACTAATCTTGAAATTGAAGAGAATGAAATGCATTTTGAAAACCGGCTATGGATAATTAAACCTAAGGAAACAGGTTTCTGGAAATTGGAAAGTCCTTCTTTTGATCTTAATCTTATTCTTGATCTTACAGAGCTGGAAGGAACTCTATGGATCATCAAATCCATCCCCTGTCAGGTGGCCACAGTGGGGAACTGAACTCCCAACCTCTAGCTCTGCAGGCAGATATCTAAACCACTGAACTATATAGCACTTATAATTTTGCTCAGTTAATAACACATTTTCTACATACCTTCTTTAAAAATGGGTAACATGACATTTCGGGGAAGACATTTCTACAACTCTTGCCAGTGGATGTAGTTATGGAGCTTTTTAAATTAGCTCTATCTGAGTGTTTTCCCCCCTTAAAAATAACACTTTTGTTATTCTTGATTAAAAGCAGTCGGCAGAGGACCCACTCTGCAGACGGCAGCTGCTGCTATGGTGTCTTGCTTTCCCCTTCAGCCTTTGACCAGGTCTTGTAGTTTGTGTTTTCCCATTTGCAGGAATGGGGGTCTTCAAAGAGAAATGAGCAAATATTCTCATGGCCCAGACAAGGATTAGATCACAGTGCCAGGACAGGGAGGCTCAGCCTTGCTTTGGATGAAGAAGAACTGCCGGCGGCAATTCTTATTCTTATTCTCGTTGCTGATAATGCAAATAACATGGTACTAGCTAACTCACAAAGGGATGTGGTGGCGCTGTGGGTTAAACTGCAGAAGCCTCTGTGCTGCAAGGTCAGAAGACCAGCAGTGATAAGATCGAATCCACGCAACAGAGTGAGCTCCCGTCGCTTGTCCCAGCTCCTGCCAACCTAGCCATTCGAAAGCATGTAAAAATGTGAGTAGATAAATAGTCACCACCTTGGTGGGAAGGTAATGGCGTTCCGTGTCTAGTCGCACTGGCCACGTGACCACAGAAACTCTTCGGACAAACGCTGGCTCTATGGCTTGGAAACGGGGATGAGCACTGTGCCCTAGAGTTGGACACGACTGGACTAAATGTCAAGGAGAACCTTTACCTTTACCTAGCTAACTCAACTAACTCACATAGTGTAGTAAGAATCTGTGATTCTAATTCAAACTTCAGGTGAAATGCTTGAGTTTTTCACTTAGCATTCTCTAGCTCTGTACACTTAGAGCTCTACTATCTCGTCTGAACTTTCTCACAGAGAACTCCCACATCTATAGAGTTGAGCTTTTCTTATTTATTTATTTATTTATTTATTTATTTATTTATTTGTTTGTTTGTTTGTTTGTTTATTTATTAAATTTATATCCCGCCCATTTAGACAACGTCTACTCTGGGCGGCTAACAATAAAAAAGACTAAAAATAATCTAATATATCAAACAACAATTTAACAACAAATACAATATGATTCAAGATGGGAAAATAGAAATCAATCGGTGACAGGAGGGAAGGCCTGCCTAAATAGCCAGGACTTGAGTTGGCTCTTAAAAACACCCAGCGAGGGTGCCAGGTGGATCTTGGGGGGGAGACTATTCCAAAGGCGAGGGGCCACTGCCGAGAAGGCCCAGTTTCTTGTTCTTTCTTTCCGGGCCTCCCTCGGCGTTAGGCCCCTCAACAGCCCCACCTGGCTAGAGCGAGTGATTCGAGTAGATCTAGGTGGGAGAAGGTGTTCCGCTAGATATCGAGGTCCTAAACCGTTTAGGGCTTTATATGTAATCATTAACACTTTGAAATCAATGCGGAAACGAACGGGCAGCCAATGCAAGGCGGCCAGAGTGGGAGAAATATGCTGATGTTTTCTCATCCCACTAAGAAGTCTAGCCGCCGCATTCTGCACCATTTGAAGCTTCCGCATCAATCTCAAAGGTAGCCCCACGTAGAGCGCATTGCAGTGGTCTAATCTCGAGATTACAAGCGCACGGACCAAAGTGGTGAGTGCCCCAACATCAAGATAGGGACGGAGCTGGGCAATCCGCCACAGATGGAAGTAGGCGGAGCAGACCACTGACGCCACCTGGGTTTCCATGGTGAGCGCCGGATCCAGATGTACCCCCAAGCTGAAAACCTCACTCTTCACGGTGAGAGTCACTCCCCCAAAAGAGAGGGAGTTTCCCAAACCGCCAATGGAGGGGCCACCCACCCTCAGGACCTCTGTCTTGTCCGGGTTCTTGATGGGAAAGCTCAATCTACACATCTTTGTAAGTAGTTGGCCCTTCCCCGTTCTCTCAAAAAGTGATTATCAATTTCTTTAGACTGTATAGAGTGTTCTAGATCACAAGTAGAACCTGTCAAAGATTTCCAACAAACCTCTCCTCCATCCCTTGTCCCAACTATTTTCAGTATTTGCCTCCTAATAAGCACTCAGCATTTAGTGCTGAATCAGCATGCCTAGGCTTCAGTAAGCTATCTGGGAGACTTCCCTCATTTTAGGGGAAGGATAAAAAAAAGTCACTGGAATTCTGTTTCCCCCTTCTCTTTCTAAAACTGTACTTCTGCAAGACTGGAATTTTCTCCAAGGCTACTTAGATCTCCTTTTTGTACATAAAGGGTGCCCTTTGGGCTACATTAGTGACAGCACCCGCAGCCTGTGACATGAAACAAAGAGTCACTGATATTAGTCCATTTATCCTGTGTAGGCCCCCTTCAAAGATCAACTGAATTCAATGGGACTTACTCCTAGGATAGTAGGGATAAGACTGCAGCATGAATTGTCTTTGTTTTCAGGCTGTGTTTCTCTCACTTTACATTTCACGTCTACATTTTGTTTCATTGCACAGTGAAAAGGCCTTTAGTAATAATTCCAGGGGTTATTCAAAACTATGTGGCAGGTCTTAATCCTTTCTCTGAAGTCTCTTCGAGCATCACTCATTTCTTAAAACCTCCTTTTTCTTTAAAATAAAAGACTCACTACTTCGTGAATATCCAAATCTCTTCAAGGATTAAAGTTATGTGGAAATGTATTTAAGTCTCTTTTTTGAAAAACAGCAATAAAAATAGTATTTTGGAGATAGGAACGTGGCATTCAACCCCCAGAGTCATAACTATATCCTAGTTTGCAAGCCTTTTGAAAGATCTCAGTAAGCTTCACAGAATAGTTGCGCTTCTGACACCCACTTTGGAAAATATAGAGGTTTGGGATGAATGAAGATGAACTTATTTACTTCCTGAAGATGTGTCTTGCCTAAGCCAGGACAATGGAAAGGAGACGTGGAAGAAGAAGCAAACACTTTCCCTGTATGTCATCTGTGCTGTTGTGCTTGCATTGCCACAGACAGAAGGGCACTGGGTGCAAGGGACTGAGCTGCTCTTGGCCTCTCTTGAGCAGGTAAATGAAAGGAGAAGGAGAAGGCTGTTTGGAAAAGGCAAGGAGAAACACTTTGAATTATTCTCCAGTTTAGGAGAGAACAGGACTTGGGTTTGTGTACACACACACACACACACACACACACACAAATGAATTACTATATTTTAAGAGGCCCTTTATATTCAAATATCTTATCTGAGGTAAGATTGGAAAAGAACCAGGTGTCTCCAGGTTCCATATAAACAATTTAAAAAGCAAACCATACATTAAAGATAAAAGTTGCCAAGTGTCAGAGCGCCGCCACCAGCTGAAGTCTAAGGGTTTGCCTATGCTTGTGCAAGTCTCCAGATGGAGAGACGATTCTCAAAGGAGAACCCCTCAAGCACCAGAGCAACGTCTTTTTCTAACAGGAAGCTAGACCTAGCTTATGCTAGGGCATGAAGCCTTTCAGCTCAACCTTTCTTCAAGTGAGCACAAATTAGGTGTGGGTCTGGCAGGTGGAACTCCCAGAACGGAAAATGTTGAGAGTTTGGAGCCCTAGGAAATGAATTGCATATGCCTAGTGGGTTGTTAGAATCTTCCACAGGGGGTCATTGAAAGATAAGCACAATATTGAATCACAGATGAAAGTATCCCTGAATCATGTTTCTAGAATACTGACAGATTTCAGCCTCTGTTCCATATCAGTTGAACCAGGGACTTCCCTTTTTTTAGGGTTCTTAGTGGCATGAAGTGAGCCTACAGGTACATGACCTGAACATATATAAAGTCTATTCACAAGTGTGTTGAACACCTGAAGAATAGAAGTAAGAACAATGATGTGACCATCTCTACCTTTCAATGCATTCATGCAAAAAGAACAAAGCTGTCATCTGATATTATTTTGCTTGGATTTGGTTAAAATAGTAAATTTGTATGAAAGCTAGACAATTATGCTTGCTTGTCTACTTCTTTCTCTGTTATTGAAAATATAGGTGTATTTTTACACCTTAGAACTGTTAAATAGGAGAAGAGTTAAGCAGGAATGATGGATTATAAACTCAATGGAAAATCATCTTCATTTATAATCTAGAAAGGTTTTTAATTACTATACTGCAATATTTCAAGTTATTTGGCTTTACTAACTGCTTTTGTTGTTGTTTTATCTAAAAGAAACGAAACAAAGTAGTGCATTAGAGAATATTGTCATTGATTTCACAAGGAAGCATCAGGCATTTAATAATGAAAAATAAAGCTTCTACAACTTCCATAATTACATTCTGAATTGGTTTGGCCATCACAGCTCTTATAATATCTGTTCAGGAAAATGTGTTATAAATTTAATGGAAACCTCTTTGGATGAGTAATCTTTGATTCCCATGGTCCATAAAGAGCCAATTTTAACATGTAGTTGTTTTACTGTATATTTGTAAATTTAGAATTCAATAACAGAGAAAGAAATGTGGAAGCATTATGTTTGAAAGAAGCAAGGTTACCTTGATGCATAGACTCACACATTTATTGAGGGAGTTTTAATGCATGACAACAAAGGTTTCTATAATGATCTCTTGCATTATATACAGTAGGAAGCTCAGGAAAATAAAAAGAATTGGTACATTTTTTAAATCTTTCGCAAAATAAAAGATTTCAGGGCTACATAATTCTTTAGAAGTTGTAGATAAACCTGGTTCTTCAGTTATTTTACAGTAATAAACCCACTCATGTAAACTACTACTTAGTCAATTGTACAATTCATCATTAAAAAAAAAAAGGATTGGGGAACATTAATAAAATCACACTACTAGAGAGAAAGCATCCATACTTGAAAACCCTAATGTCATAAACTAGGTCTTCTGCTCCTCCATTCTGTGGCTTACAAGATATAATGAGAGGGTTCAGTTTTCAATTAGCTGTCATGGCAGGGTTTCTAACTGTGGATGACAATCTTGATTCAGTCCAACTTCAAAAGACATTCTCCCAGCAAGTTTTCAAGCTAATTGCTAGTCCAAACTAGAGTAAGCCTACTGAATCAATGAGATTTATATGGGGATTGGTTTACCATTTAGCAGTTGATTCAATGAGTCCTCGCGACTTGGAATTAGCAATTGGCTTTCAACACAGGAATAGGGCTGGGATAGGGCATAGTAACAGGAGTGGAGACAGCAAACATGGCTTCACTTGCCTGCTTCACAGGAGTCCAGTTGTGTGATTTAGCCCCAGTTAGGCTCTAAAGGCTGTGATCATAGCCTATCTAATAATCATCATGTGCTGTCAAGTCAATTCTGACTTATGGTGACCCTTTTCAGGTTATCTTAGGAAGAGAATACAAGGAAGTGGTTTACCATTCCCTTCTTCTGGGGCCACCCTGGGACTGTGCAGCACGCCAAAGGCCTTACAGACTGGCTTTACTCACAGGAGGCACAGTGGGAAATCAAACTCCCACTCTTTGACTCAGCAGCCAGATACTTAAACCACTGAGCTATCCAACCAACTTACAGCTTATATATAGAACAGGGCTAGTTTCACTGCAAGTTGGGGGGGGCAGTGTTTGCCCTCGGAACCCCGATGAACTTATTCTCCAAAAGTAAAATTGGACAAGGCCAGAAGCCAATCTCTGATTCATAAAAAAAACATAAAGTAAATCTTTTTTTAAAAAAATCACAAAATAATCTCAGTCAATTCATGGTGTGAGGTTTGGTCACTTATTTCCTCAAGTAAAAAGTACACTGTTTTCATTGCTGCTTTTTTTTTTTTTTTAGTAACTTCCATAACAGTAGAAGTTGCCATAATGCTTAATTTATAAATTGTTTGCTTAAAGATCATGATGGTTTTGAAAAGAAAATGGTGTCTCAAATACATTATGAACCAGAATCTAGTTGTTTTTAATAAATGCATTCATCTGAATATTAAAAAAAAAAATCACTGGTGCTATCCAATTAAAAAAAGCAATGTTTTGCCTCAGAAAAGAAATTGATTTTATAAACATTTACAGAGCATTGCTTTGATGTCCAGAGACAATTAATTATTTTCAGTTTGTTCTCACATTGTAAAATATTCCTCTTGCCTTTAAGACATATCCATAAATTATCTGAAGAGGTCACTTTGACAGGTATAATTACTTGATGGAAAATAATATTTCACATTCCTCTAGGCTATTCAAAAGCATCCTGTGAAGAGGTACTGGGCAGACACTCTGAGCACTGATTGAATCACCAAGTATCCTTCAAAAGATGAAGAGTGTTGATTTCTTGGGAGTCACCTCCAGCATCCCTGTACATAACCAGCACAGTGGCATGTATGTCAGAGTCATCTTAGGGGGAAGTTCATGGTCACAAGTGCAGTACTTTAGTATTGATAACATGCCTACACAATTGTAGCACTGGGTATGGAAATACAGCCCTAAAAATTGGTTATAACTGAATGACCTCTCTGCCATTGTGCTGAGTCATAATGGCAGGGAGGCTTTGCTCTCCCGCCCGGAAAAGCGGCATCACAGTTGAATGACGCCGCTTCTGAGGGGAGGAGGGACGGAGTCTTGATAAGGCTCCATCTTCCTAGCTCAGCCTCTTTGCTGTTTTTTTCTGGCAATCCCACTCACCCAACATCATTTAAGAATGAGATTAGCTGGTTGCCTATTGGAGCTGGATGGGATTTTTTGGCTTGTATCCTTGTTTGGCCGTAGGATGTGAGTGTGTTTTCACCCATCCCATTCTTAACTGATGGGTGAGGTTAAAATTAAACATGTGGACTAGTTGAAGCCATTTGGTCGCAGCGATGGGTAGTGTGAAGACAGAGATGGGGTGAGTTCACAGTTAGCACGTGATGAGACTATTATGCCATCTCTCTGTCAGATAGAGCCAATCGGGCATCTGAGGAGAGGTGGTTCCACATATGGGAGCCTCATGGACAGCAGCCCACTTAGGGTCACGAGACTCGGTGGGCTGAGAAGGTGGGTTACCCTTAGCACAGAGCACCTGAAGGCATGCTGTTCAACGAACAGCACGATTCAGAAATAGGAGCTCACCCTGCTCTACTTGAATTGTCCGGAGGTATAGGTTACTCCAGCCTCTGAAGGAGATCGCACTACGATCAGGCCCCCTTGTAGTTGGGGAATTAGTTTAATAAAGCTGTGGCCCAAGTTTTTAACCCAAACAACCTGTGTCTCGCCTCTTTATTTCTGGGCTGGGGGGGGGGGAATGACTGAGCATGGTGCAATATCCAGCCCCATTTCCCTTCACAATTGTCAGTTGCCTTTGCTTTGTTTTGGCAGAACCATAATCAGGGTGAGGCACCCAGGACTTTGATCCAAGACACCAAAGTTTAGAAGGCACAAAAAATGGGCTGATGTTAAGTTGCAAACCTGCCTTTCATATTTGCTGCTGGAATGACATGAACACGCCCAACCTGAGTGCATGCGCCACCATCAACTGGCCCTCTCTAGGAAGAGGGAAACACAAAACAGGTAGACCCCATGTGGAGCCAATATGACCATTACACACTTTGATGCAGATGTTTCTTCCCATTCATTTCTCCATTCCCTGTGTATGCTAATATCAAATTATCAGAGCTTGATGAGCAAAGCTGCGGGTGCCAGAGTGACGACTTGTTTCCTCTAAACCCAGCATTCTCTCAAAGTCTCCTTGCTTCCACCATCTTCTGGTGGCCCTCTCCACTGCTACATAAGCTTCTTTCAGTTAGTGCTCACTTGGCTGTTTCCTTTCTGTGTTCCAGTGCTGCCTGTGAGAGAAGCAGAATCTGCAGAAGCAAAACTGGAAAACACAGCAAGTAAGGGAAGCATGCAAAGATACGTTTGGATTTTTTTTTTCCATCTGTACTCTCCCTCCTTTTCCGCCCCAAGCAAAATGGATTACTAGAGCTCAGGCTGTGTATAGATAGTACTTCAGCCTCAATTTTGAGGCTCCACTAAACTGGACATGTTTACCAAGGCATAACACCTGGAGTCCTCTTGAGGAAAAAGGTGAAGCAAAAATATTTTAAATAGATTAATAGATAATAATACAAAGTAGTGTAATCTCTTATTCTGAAAATTCTGTTTCTGAAGTATTGCAGCTTCTATATAATCCCCCCACCAATATTATATGTGAAAAGTAAACTCCTCCTAGGCATATAGTTGAATTATTTTTAAAGGAAGTGTGATTATGAAACAGAACGATCAGTACAGTTCTGAAATCATAATGGCACAATAAAAAATAGCTTTAGTTGCTCTCTGAACACTCCCTCCCAGGTGCTGGTGGGGCCACATCCCCCTGGCAATAACTCCATAGGTTCCAGCTGAGCTTCTTGGCTTGGAACAATTTTTATTAGTGGTATGGCATCACTTCCCCCTGCCATTTCCCCCACAGTCTCATAAGGCTGAATTATAGTCTCTAAACCCTTGGGCACCACTTGGCAACTTGGGGGCCCATTTTAATTCACCAGAGTTCCCTGGGATACCAGTTCTAGAAAGCAGGAATGAGAGGGAAATTTAGGTCCTGGACACACCCTTTTTAGAGAAGGCTCTGCAGCTCATCTCTATCCATCCCCTCTTTAGCATGCCAGTTACCACTTGCCTCTCCAGGGCTGTCGTGGTATCCAGGATAACATAGCGTTGTCCAACATGTAGCTGGTGTCTCTGTTGTCTGACACCTGTTGCAAGCAAACAAACCTGACAAGGGTAGACAGCTTCCAGCATTTTCCTCTCTTGCATCCTTCCACATCTCTTCTTCCTCAGAGAAAAACAACAACCCTGTGCCTTCCCAGTCCTGCTCTATTATTCTTCTTGACCCAGGCTTTTCCAGCTGATCCTTTTCAGGCAGGTGTATCTCCTTCAGTGTGTAGACTCCCTCAGCTTGATACTGAGGAAACCTGCCCTGATCCCAGCTGCCTAATACTTGTGTCCTGGGGCCCTGGCAGCTTGCTAGGGTGTGCATCTGCACCCCCTCACATTTCTCTCTCTTTTTTCTTCCTTTCTTTCCACCTCAAATTTGAAGAAATGTGTGAATTTTGGTAAAAGATATTGAAAACAAATTTCAGCAAAATTCCTCCTGAATTCTACAAAGAATGCTTGAGTTACAAAAATGACTTTAACCATTCCCTCATATAGCATTTCCTTGAAGTATATTAAATATTTTTCTAGACAAATGTCAAGTTTTCACTATACTTCTTGCTTCAGAAAAAGGATCAATATACGATTGCATATACCAGTGAGTTCTCCATGGGGAGAAGGGCATCAAAATGGCCTGACATTCAAACAGGAGGCAAGGATGCAAAACAACAAAAACTTTATGAAATGGGGAGGGCAACAGAACAACAAATTATCACTGCATGAGAGTGCAGTAATGTTACTGTGTTGGCAGAGCAAATCAACATTCTACAAGACAATTCTAAAAATGGGTGGAGCCCAAACAAAAAATTATAACTTTTAAACCAGACTTTGGATCAGTACCAAATCTGGCACAGACGTAGCAGACAGTCTAGTCTTGCTCGTTGCCAAACTTTGGGAAGTTTGGACAAAGGGTTTTCAAGTTGTGATTTTTAAAAAGGAAAACTGTCTTACACACACTCATGCAGAAACAAGTGGGCTTAAATGTCCCCAGATTTAAAACAGATAACATAAATTGAAAACACTAATCTTTTTTATTTTGAAATAATGATTGGTCCCACCCACTTTCTATTTGGAAGGAATCCAGACTGCAGGGGCTGAAATATTGAGCCTCAAAAACACCTTCCAAAAAGAAACAGTGCGTTTCTTATAAACTGAGCATGCATAGAACAGGTTTAAACCCAAGATCATTCAAAAGCAGATTCATTGTTGTAGCTTCATGGGCTGGGAAGGAAGATATTTGGAGGGGAATGAAATGTCACAGAAACAGTCAAAAGACAGGTTTTCTTTAAAGAGTTTTTTTTTAAGGCTTGCTTTAAGGAAAGTGACACTATGACAATCTTCCAGATGAATTTTGCCATGTATCTCCATGGAAGTAGCATAAAATTTTACAAGGCGTATTCAAAGTATTTCTGCATTACCAAAGCACAGAACTGTTGTATTTCTCTCAGCCCTGAGTGCATTCAGTAAACATTTCTAAAATCAGGCTCCTGACACCAGTCTTCAAAGGGGGAATCAGTTCCAGGTCTGGGGCAATTAACTTTTGACCCTATCTGTCAGGTCCCAATTAGCTGACTCTTGGGGGGTGGGGAGAACTTTTTAATTACTTCCTGGCCAAACAGGCATTAGTGCTGGGAAAGGGTTTCTGTATCTAGTCGTAAAAATTTTTTTTAATATATATATAAAAAATATGGAACAAATATTGAGAAGCTCACTTGTTTAAGCTGTGAAATTACCATTTGTTGCTTTGTGGCTGGAAACGGTCTGAGTCTGGCAGAACTTTGGAGTCTATATCCTGTTATATTTCAGTCATTCCACCTGTCCTGTCACTATACAATTGTCTGATAATAATAATAAAAAAAATCCAAAGATGCTACGTGCCATCAAATAACTTCTGATGTTTGGCAACGATATGCGTTAATGACCTCCAAAATGTCATAACTAGACATGGGAGCTTCATATTCGTCTCCCTGTGAAGACGAATACAAAGCCCACCAGCACAGGTGTTCCTGCGGTCCTTCCCCATCCCCCAGAACTAGACTTCTTGGCATTCATGCACCTGGCAGCGGCAACATTGTGCCAATTGTGAATGTAGTCCCACTGGTGCTGCCCCGCCTCTCTATGCAGCCGACCACTCCAGCATGGAGGCAGGAAGACAAGTCTCCCTGCTTTTGGAATTTGTTTGTAGTGTATGTATACTTAAACTTCTATTTTAAAAAGCCAGGAAATTCAGTTCTTTGAAAGCTCCTGTTTACACTTGTTAAAAGCCCTGACAATTACTTTGTGGGTGAGAAGTGGTTAACTGGTGAAAAAAGAAGGCAACTTCTGGAATTTTCCCTTGCTTGCTTTCCATTTCTGAATGATATTTATTTATTTATTTATATAATTATGTATTTTATTTGACTTTTATACTGTCCATCTGGCTGCCAAGGCCATTCTGAGTGGTCCACACTTTAAACAAATATAACATCAAACAACAATTTAAAATAATAAACATCATAATTATAAAATCAGAATTAAACACATATACACCAACAATTTAACTGAAAATAATTAAAAAGATATGGAGACAAGGCAGCGGGACTGATAATATAAACATTAGGTCTGGAAAGGCCTGTCTAAAGAACCATGTTTTTAGTGATTGTTTAAAAGTCCCCAGTGAAAGGACCAGGCAGATTTTGGGCAGGAACGGTACTAAGCACAACGTGTTTTCCTACCTTCAACATTTTTTTTTTAAAAAGCAGAGGAATACAGTGTAGAGGTTGCGGAGAGAGAGAGGGAGAGAGAGGGAAGGAGGGAGAGAAATAGAAGTGAGGGGGCATGTTTTCAGGCAGTATGGAGGAAATCCCCATGCTAGCCAGATGCTATCATAATGTTAGTGTTACGTCAAAGAATAAAATCAATGAAATCAATTTATGGGTTGACATGAGCAAACACAATACTGATTAAAAATAGACTATCTCACCCTCATCAAATTTTGGAGAGGCTTAGGACTAGGATTCATGTTAGTTTCTTCAGGCATCTAGTTCTCTATGCGCATACTCCATCCATGCACCTTCCAATCCCAATGTTCCATGTTGCCAAAGACATTCTGAAAAGGAGCTTTAACTGAATTTGTCTGAATGCAACTGGCAAGCCCAAAGCCATCAGAAACCTTAAAAGGTAGGACCTCTAGTTCTCTAACTACTGTGGAATGGTGTTTACTTCAGTAAAGTTAGAGCTTCTCTTCAGACTTCTCCCAAGAGAGGAGGAAGTTGGGAGTGGAGAGAACAGGGCTGGAGAAGACATCCCCGCCTCTCTTGACTTTAACAGAAAAATGAGTGCCTAAATAGGGCCATTGTCAGTTTTGTGGCCTGAACATTCACCAGTTTGAGCCCATGCTGTGCTAGCTGGAGAAAGGAAGAATACTGCATAGGAAATAAATAAATCTGTACAATGAGACCTTCTGAAATGTTCAAATAGAATTCCTCACATTTGGAACAGTAAATAGAGTTCCAGACACTTTATTTGGGTATATATTTGCTTTGTAATTGCTAAGAATTTCAAAGGCTGTGATGACAAATTGTGCACTTTGGAAACCTCATGTGGATAGAACTTCCAATTAAAGAGAATAAACAGAACTTATCAATGACAGTAGATTCACTAATTAGACCGATTGTCTCCTATGCTAATGGCACAGTATCAGAGTTATTTTTATGAACAAGTGTCTCTTCATGGTAATCTTTTCAGCAAGAGTTATGCAATTGGCCCTTGAATGCAAAATCCCAGCCTGTTTCTGAGTCGATGATTTAAAATACATTTCTTCTTCCTTCTCTGAGCATCCCATTCATTCCTGCTCAACTTTGCTGTCTCTTCTGCCCCATGAGTTCAACATGCTCCACCTCTTGTTATCATTGGCTGAATTTCTCTGATGCTGCAGGAGACCTGCCATAGCAGGCAAACCATGTTGGGCTCCCTTGTACCTGAACAGTACAAAGGCAAGTTTGAAGGTCCACAATCTATCCTCCTCCTATATAACCATAACCATTAGGCACTCATTTTTTTCCCCCTGGCCGTTGTCCAGCTCAATTTTCTTTCAACCATTTCCCAGAAAGAGACAGAGTAGTGTGGACTCCAAACTTTGGGAATTTGGCACACTGGGATTTTGAGACATTCCCATGGGTGCTGTCACAATATAGCTGTCATGTGGGTGGGGCATACCTGTTCACAAGATGACAGTCCCAATATACTCATAGAAGGGTAACCTTGTGAATCTAAAACACAAATAACTTGTGTAAACACATGGAGTTTGCTCTGAATCAACTCATCTACTCTTTCCTTCTGCCCAAGAAAGAGTGGCTGACAGCAATAAACATGTGTAGGTTGGGCAGGTTTGCACCTGTCCAATGTCAAATACCAATGGATGGGTTCATGCCTTTCTGAGTGCAAATTTTTGCACCCTCTATATTTTGGTACCTTGTATCAAAGCCCCAGGCACCTTGCTCTAGTCATAGCTCTTCTGGGAGGTGACTTCAAAAGGATGCACTGATCTGCCTCAAGACCAGGTATTATGCTGGTCTACTAAGAATGTCTCTACATCAAGATGAGCCCCAGAGATGTTCAGGAGAATAAAGATGATCAGTGACTGAAGACCAGTGAAGACCAGTGTCAAAGAACACACCCAAGAGAAAGAGAGAGAGAGGAAGAGAGAGATTATAGCCATCAGCAGAGCCGCAAAGAATGGTATCTGTGAGTATAGTAGAGTCTGTGGATGAACACAGTCTTATTCTACAGAATGGATAAATATATATTAGCTTTTGTGCAAAAGAAAAGGGGGGAAGAGAAAGAAGATCTCATTGACACTTTCTATACTTACAATTTTACACAGAAATAAATAAATAAATAGTGTGACAGTGACTGAAATCCTGTGGTGCAGCTCCATACAAATAGGGTTGATAATCTAATTAGCCACAGCCTTGTATTGCTAATTACAAGTTTCCAATTCCCCCAGGTCCCAAGGCTCCCTAGGGATCCCTTTTATTCTGGAGAAGACTTTGGTGGCCCAAGAACATGGGGGTGGGGACAGTCATCAAAGTCCAAAAATCACCACTGCTGGTCTCAGCAATTTTCAGACATTAAAGATCCCCCACCCCCGATTCCAAGCTTCCAAAGGTTTCCCCAGGATGAAAGGGATTCTTAGGGAATCTCAATATTGAGGGCAGGGGTGTAGATCAGAAATGTTTAATTAGTGATAAAAGTCCACAGTTGATGGCATGAGCTTTGTGCTCATGGAGCTGCACAGTCAGGATTCCAGCCAATATTTTGTCTGGGGGCGTCTTTCCTCCTCCTCCTACCAACAGGCTAAGACAGACTAATATGGCTACTTCTCTTAGTTTTAATTTCTCTTATTTTTCCAATCTTAACTTCAGTCTGCCTCACTCTTGTGAAATAAAAACTAAAGAAGACAAAAACATTGTGGCACTTTAAAGACTAACAGTAATAAGTGCTACAGGACAAGAAGAGAAAGTCTCATCCTGCAGGTCCCAATCAAAATAGGGAGTGAGCAACTGACACACTCTTTCCTACATATGGATAAGTGCCCGGCAAACTTGCTTAGGCGGAGACTTACTTATGAGATTAGGAGCTAGATTAGAATTCTTTGAAATGGGATGTAAGGTTCATTTTTTCCTCCCCAGCAACACGGATGTTCGTGCTAAGCTTAAAGCCCCCAGTAGGGAAAACAATGATTGCAGATGCAGTGGCCTCAACAGTAGTACCTTGGTCTGGGCCTTAGGAACACCAGGGAGAGCCAAATATGCTGAACCTGTAGAAGTTAAATTAAAGACAGGGAAGAACCCTGTGTGCATTAAACAGTACCCACTTGAGGAAGAAACCAGAATAGGACTCCTGGAGCAGGGACTGATAAGCCCCTGCATTTCTGCATTCAACACCCCCATGATGGGAGTTCTGAAGAAAGATGGCAGGATCCGAGTAGTGCAAGCTCTACAAGCTGTTAACGAAGTGACACAAGATATTTCTCCAGTTGTATCCAACCCTTACAAGTCTGCCTCAATCTTGTGAAATAAAAACTAAAGAAGACAAAAACATTGTGGCACCTTAAAGACTACCTGCTATATTTTAATGTGAGCTTTTGTGAACAAGTCCACTTCCTCATACACTGTATCAGAAGAGGTGGACTTGTTCACAAAAGCTCACTAGAGTAGGCCCACTAAATCAGTGCAGATTTTGTGAGTCAGCTCTTCCATATGTTCTACTGATTCAAATGGGCCTACTGCAGTTGCAACTTACTGCTCTAGACAACAGAATTTCAGGCACTGTGAAAATATATATATAAAGAAATAGAGAAATTCACTGCAGTTTGGAGAACTGTGCATTTTGCGGGTTAACTGAGCTTTAGTCCACATAATAGTTCAAAAGTGTAAAACTGAACCCATAAAAATGCAAATCAGAAAAAAAAATTACTGCACTCCACTATTGACTAACATTATACTACTGATATAGTGATCTCATTTTTCTGTTATTCTTCTGCACTGCACTACCCTGCAAGGCCTCGCAGTAACTCAGTTGCACATTATGACTCATAATTTCTGCACTAAATCTGAGAGAAAGATATCTGTAGTATGGTCCTGGAAGAGCAAAATGATTGGAGCAATTCACGGAGCTGTCTGTGTTCCAAAATCCCAAAGAGAAGACTGAGTGTTCAACTGGTCAATTGAATATATTTCAGTATGTGTGTGCATAGCCTTCTGTCCATTCCATATAAAGACATGGTAAGCTTGAGATGACAAAAAGCATGAAAATGGAATCAGTTCTCAATTATGCATGAGGACTGCATGCATCAGTTCTTCACAATTACGGAGCTGGTTCAGCCAAAACCGACTGGGTCTACCGTAAAGCTACATTTAGTTCCGAAACATCTGCCATAATTTTAATTTCTCCCTTATTTCTAAAAGAGCAGCCCACCGTCCAGTCACTTTTTTTTAAAAAATGTTCTGCTTCCCAGGCAGGAGATAAAACATGGATGAGCAGCAACTAAAATATTTTCATTTCTGCTCTAATGATCTAGTAAAGGATGGGATCCCCCCGCCCCAGATCTCTTGCATAGAGGCCTTATATAAAGTCTTGCCACTGTTTAAACTGTGCCAGCACTACTTAAGCTGTGCAGGCTCTAAAGCTCAAGCTGTGCTCATTCCATAACCATCCACAGTTATTAGCTTTGCATAACAGTTCTAGGATCTGCTAGAAATGGGTCATTTTATTTCTCTCCCATTTTGATGTAGTGGGAATAACATCTCCTTGCCCAGCATTATCTCAAGCATTACTTCTGTGAAACTGTTTGTGTTGTTGGGCTGCTGTTGAGAAAGACCTGTGTATTGAGAGAACATTTAAGACCCACTATGGACTACTATTGAAAGATCACTGCTTGTTTGAATTTTAAGTGGTCTAAGAAAGGTATTACCTGCTCTTGCATTTGTTTAATTTTAAGGACCACATGTTATTTTCATATGTTTTTTTCTGAACTATGAAAAATATTGTCAGTGGCTACCTGTGGCACTGCCTACAGGGCAACATGGATGCTTGGCATTAGCCAAGCAGGACTGCATATTGAAGAAAACACCTGTTTACATCGACCCAGGTAACACTATTAATTTGGCTTTAATTTGTCTTCAGTTGGCTTCACCTGCCTTGTGGGTAGACTAAATTTCAACCCCAACTCTCTGATGGAGGCTGCCACATTTCTGTATTCCCTATCCACTGACCCCAGCCAAGCAGGAACTTTGCATTTCAAAAGAAAGCAAAGTGGCAGGGGGAAGTGCATGCAGATTATTGGGTAGTTGATTTTTTGAAGTGCTGGGGAGAAAATTCCAACCAAATGCCACCTGGGGTGAATTCCCCCCCCCCCCATTGCTCCAAAAACCATTTGCAACCAGCATTTGAACTCACCTTAAGAAGTAATGCTGGCACATCCATCTGCCATGAATTTTTGGGATTCTCATTCATATTTTTTCTGAATTACCCACAAAATCTTGTTGGTGCAGAGCCTGAGGAAAATGGACTCCCATCAAAAGTTATCTGCTTGATTGATTTTTTTTTTCTAGTGATAATGACTTGGTGGAACTTAGTTGGGATGACCCTCCTACCATCCCTAAAGTTCTTTGAGCCCCACCCATGCAGTCCATAGTGGCAAACACTGATGCTCTCCATCCATAGAAGCAAACATGTTTCCTACAACATGTGTCACACCAATCTGAACACAGCTCTCTTGATAGCTCTCCACGTGGTTGGTAGTTTTTGGCCATCTGGCTACAGTGGCAGAGGGGCGAGGGGGCAGATGTGAAACATCCAGCAGGCTATTCTGAATAGCTGGCACACTGCATTCAAATTCTTGAACCATATAATGATAATATATTCTTATGAAATTTGAATCAGCACATGATTCCCCTTGCCCTCAAAACAGTGCCAGTGAAGTGGTCTTAATGTATTTATCTGTCTGCCATAACAGCTATATAACACCTGCAACATCAAGGAAGGCTGAGCAAAAAGCAGACAAATGAGAAGGGCGGTGACGTTCTGCTGGACAATCTGTCATTTCAAGAGGTGCTCTTCCATCAGTCTGGTGTTCTGTTGGCAAAAGTTTCAGATAACATTTTCAGGTGCATCTCTCCACCCACCCCCCCTTCATGTTCCAGCTAAGGCTCTGAGATTAGGGATGGTGAGAGGAAGGGATACCAGAGGGGTAACTTTGTTGAAGCACAAGTCTCTGTTACCATATTCCCCTTCCTCCCCTGTGGAAACAGAACACTTGGGAAGGGAGGAAGGATATGTCCCTTACATCAACTTATTATGGCACCCCTTCCTAAAAATCTTTACATGTCCATCTTTTCCTTCAGTGGTAGGACAAACAGTTCTTCAAAAATCATTTTCAATTTACTCAATCCATTAAGTGATGACACGAAAGATAAATGTAAAAGAGTTATATATAGACCCAGCTATTTTGTACTGTAGAGGAAAAACAGCATAGTTTCAAATCAGTAATTACTAGATGCTTTTAGGTTTGTATGTTTTTGTTTTAATGTGTTTTTTTAAATTAAAAAAGAGAACATGGAAAAAATCCATAATTACTATACTGCAAGTGGATTATTTTCATACAGAATGATATGCTTTGCCTCTCTTTCTTTGTCTAAACAGCTTAAGCAATTCGAATCTAACAAAATCTCCCAAGAAATCTGTTTGATTCTGCAATTCTTTTGTGTCATAATCAAATCCTTGAGTGAAATAGATTCTGTGTGTGTGTGTGTGTGTGTGTGTGTGTGTGTGTGTGTGTGTGTGTGTGTCCCCTCTGGAGAAACCTTGGGATTCTCCAGTGGGAGTGAGCTCAACAGAAGGAACACTAACATTCTATTTCTAGATTGCATTATTCGGTTTCTTCCTTCCCTAATGGGGAATACTGCAAGGAAGAAGCTATCCTTTCATCAACCCATCTTCTTACTGCCAAACTCTTGGTTCTCCTATTGGTTTGCTCCTTTCATCCCCGCAATCCCCTCATATCATGATCTAGTAGTGAAACAAAGCAATAGGTTTGGAACCTGAAGAGGGAGAATCTGGTACTTGCAAGTTGGATGGCCAGCTTATTGGTTTGGGGTTCCTTAACAACAAATAAAAATGGCCATAAGGAAAGATGACTGCAAAACATCTGCTGAAAGGACCCAAACTAAACATGTAAGAGAAGAATCCAGTGTCAAGTATATGCTGCAGTCAGCAGACTAAATATGAAAACTATTATGAAAGAGAGGAAAACCACATCCCACATGCTCAATTTAAACTTACCTGGCAGTATGTCCAAATAGTATGAGGGGAAGCCACATTCTGCTCCAGATTTATATCTGCTCCAACCAAAAGTTTTATGGTCATGCTAGCAGCAATGACTCATAAGACGGAAGCCTCCAAGGGTGCTAAACCTTGAATGCCTACACTACCAAAGGACAACTCTCAGAGGAGAGGCTACCTTTGAGATTGATGTGGAGGCTTCAAATGGTGCAGAATGCAGCAGCCAGACTACTTAGTGGAACGAGAAAACACCAGCACATCTCTCCCATTCTGGCTGCCTTGCATTGGCTGCCCATTCGTTTCCGCATTGATTTCAAAGTGTTGATGATGACATATAAAGCCCTAAACGGTTTAGGACCTCGATACCTAGCAGAACGCCTTCTCCCACCTAGATTTACTCGAGTCACTCGCTATAGCCAGGAAAGACGGCTGAGGGGCCTAACGCCGAGAGAGGCCCGGAAAGAAAGAACAAGAAACCGGGCCTTCTCGGCAGTGGCCCCTCGACTTTGGAACAGTCTGCCATCAGAGATCTGCCTGGCACCCTTGCTGGGTGTTTTTAAGAGCCAATTAAAGACTTGGCTCTTTAGGCAGGCCTTCCCTCCTGTCAATACTTGACTTTTCTTTTTACTTAGTCTTTTGTTTATATTTATCCATCTTGATTAATACTAATTTAAATCGTTGTTTTAACTGTTTTATGAATAATTTTATTGTGAGCCGCCCTGAGTAGACATTGTCTAGAAGGGCGGGATAAAAATCTAATAAATAAATAAATAAAAATAAATAAATAAATGACATCCATGCACAAGGCACCATTAGCTTATGGACACCAACATTATGAGGTAGTAGAAAACTTTCTAGCAAAAAGACACTAAACAGTCTCTGAACGGTCTTTGAGAACGTTTTGAGTAAATGAACTAATAATGAATCCAGTAATGAGGAATTTCACTCAAGGCTGGCCTTTGTAAATCTGTGTGTGTTACTATTAAGAATTTGACAACTTCATGAATGTGCAGTTGGCACTCTATTCTTATTTTTGCAAGAATTGAGTTTATCTTTCAAATAATTGAAAGCATTTTTCTCTTTCTTACAATAGCTGAGATTTATTTAACAAAGCAGAGCCACACAGAAGTCAAATGTTGTGCTACTTCATATACTAATTGTTATTAAACATCAATGACAAACTATGTCCATCACAAACTGCTTTCAAAAATCTAATTGCAGTTTGGAATTGTGCACACACACAAAAAGGGCCCCAAGCCCCTTGGCGCAAACAACTACTTCTACAATTTTCAGGATCTTGGACAAATTTCAAGCTTGAGGGTAGACAGAACTGGGGGGAAAGTGGGCATTCAAAAGCGTTGCTGTAAACCAGGGATGCTTGCTTGTCTTGTCCTCACAGGTCAGGACGAGGAACTGCAAAATTATTCTCCTTACTGCATCAGAGGGAAGGGCATTTTGTAGCACCCTCAATAAAAGAGAATGGAAAGGATTTGTATATGCAGAGTAAGCAAAATTACAGAAAATAATGCTTTAATGCATCTAATGCTATAATGGATATAACTCCCTTTGTGCAGAATGAGGATGTTTGTGGTTTATTACATAGGGTTTGACAGATTGGATCAGAAGAATGAAGGGGATATCTGTATCATTTTTTATTTTTAGCCATTTTAATAATCTGCCATTGTTCTGTGCTTGCTCTGCATATGTGTGTGTGTGTGTGTTTGTGCTTTGGTTCCCAAATGGAAAAGATGCTGGCATTGCACAGTTTGGGCAAATTATGGTACTTTTAAGGAGTACAACTAGCACTCCTTCTCATGCTCTTGGGTAGAAGTGAGGAATCTTACAGGGCCAAAATCAAGAAGAATAAAGAATTTAGTGAGTTTACATACACTCCATAATTTTTCAGAATATCCCCTTCTATGGTCTGGCATTACCAGACATTTGCTAATGGAGTGGTTATGCTTTAACACTGCAGATACGAAAATAATGGACTGCATAAGAAAATGGCTTTTATTTATTTGCACAGTTGACGCATGAAAGATAGAGAAAGAAATTGTTAGTGCGTATGTTCTGGAACAATAGCTGGTTCCTTACAATCAGTAAGTATTACAACTAATTAAAATGCTGTTGTATGCAGTAGGCTACTGTCACATGCATGAATAGTTTTGTTGAGCAGTTTTGGCATCATTTTGATTTGTTCACACAAACTTGTAGCAGCTCTTTCAAATACTATGGAAAATAAAACCTGTACAGGTAATGCTAATAAGAAATTCAAACAACAGTCATCATTGCCCCAATCTACTCCAGTTGTCCTTTTAGAACAGTTCCTTTTGTAATATGTATTCGTAAAATATATATAAACACTCTTGTTTACCTTACAAGTGCTTTCATGCCCAATGTAAATGAATTGACTCATGTTATTAGTGCAGAATGGGAGCAGCCAGTGGGCAAACTAATCCCATGTGGTTCTGGTGAAATCTTTATGGAGAAATCAGATAGCTCTGCGGGCGGCTTGTTTAAAGGTCTTAACTTGCAGAGCATGAGACTGGGCCAAACAAAAACAAGCTTCCTTGTTTCAGCAACAGTACGTGGATCACTGGCTAAATCTCAGTCAAGAAGATCAGAAACTGACCACATGGCTTTAGCCCACCTTTCTGTGGAATTAGGGCTGGATGAATAATCCAATTAAGCACTCTGCAGAGCAGGGCCTCAGAAAAATTGGTGTTCTCATTACAGCTCAGCTGTTGGTTTAGGCTGGGGCAGGCAACCCAAACAAATCTGGATCCTCCTTTGGATCGCCAAGGCTTTGCTTCCAGGGAATCTGTTCTCTCCTTTTCTCTAGGAATGACTGCCCCACTTCCACAAAAACCACAGAGGGGAGGTGCACAGCTATGTAAGAAGTCTTAGTTTACTGACAAGCCTGTGGACTTACAACTACATCATGTGTTGGCTGTGTTTTTACCCATACGGGTCCCCCCCCCCAAATAAAGTTGCGTACTATACTGTATGCATTTCCAGTTCTTGTCATAGTGCTCTCAGTGGACTGCCATCTGATGAGCTGATTAGATCATCACCCACTTGATGACTTTAGCAAAACTACAGAATCATACACTGCCAAACCTTTCTACTCTGTGATGGCCACTTCAGACACAATCCCCCTTTTCTGAAATTACCTAAATTTCTAATTAGACCTTTTGAAATCTTTAAAACTCCTTCTTCTTAGTGCACGGAGAACAAACAGCCTGTCTATGAAGGACTGTTTCAGCATGTTGGTTTCTAAACAGGCTATAATACTCCGCAGTTTCCCAAACAACAAATTTACCTGAAGATCATGGTTCTGCAATACAGCAGTAACAGCGATTATTAGGTAATATAGTAGGAAATTAGTTACTATTCCACAGAGGCTGATTCAAACCAGAGAAAGAGAACAGGCTCTTCAAGCTCAGCATCAGTTAATTTGGGGGGGGCGGGCGGAGGAATATCTTCTTTCATTGTGCAACACCAAACAATGAGCACACTCGCTTAGATTTAACTGCATTTTTGTCTATTTTAGCTCCATGTTCAGAATAACTGTTTAGAAACCATACACAGCTTTTTGGAATCATTTCTGTAATTTCAGAGAGACAGTTCTTCAGTTAACATCAGTTGACCATTATGCTAATTCTTCTAAAAGTTCCAGATGTAATAATTACATCAACTTATTTTCACTAAATTTCGAAACAGCTACTTGTATAAAAATGTCTTTTTGTCAATAGTCTGTGTGATGCATCAAAGCTGGGTTTCTTCCCTGGTGTCCTGCCCAATGGCATTGCAGAAGCTATTTTTCCGGCTGGATGCAGTGTTTGGAACATATGACAATGGATCTGGGCGGATCAAGTATCTAAAAAAGAGCAACAATATGCAGTTGAATTATATATGGATTCCATCAGCCTTTAAAAGAAACAGTACTCCATATGATTGTATATTGCCTCTATATCCTAACTAGCAACCACAGAATCTATATTTAAAAAGCATTTGACTCATTGACTAATCCAAAATAGGATCTTGGGTCAGTGAGCACCTGCATTAGAACACATACATAATACATTTTTAAAACAATTATAAAATTCAATACCAAGCAAAATTAATTAAGCAGAAGCCAGGGATTCAACAAATCATAACAGTTGCCACCTCAAATTGCAAAGGTCCAGTTAAGCATTCACCACCAATCAGGTTTCTAATAAGCTTTTTTGAAATAGAGAAAAGCATGTCTCCCACAACACTGCTATTTATTAAACTGGCCATGCCCCACATTTCATTCTGCCTGCTTTCCAGTCCTACCTGGAGAATTTACAAAATTAATTTTGGGGTTGATGCATGTTTGCATGTTCATTTTTTTCCCCTGGTACAAATCATTGGCTAAAATGCAGCAATAAGTTGCAACTAGAATAGGCCCATTGAATCAGTGGAAATTTGGTGAGTAAACTCTTCATAAGTTCCACTGATTTAATAGGCTTACTCTAGATATGCTACTGGTTTTCAGCCATTAACATGCCTGGTCACATGTTCATATTGATTTAAACAGTGCTCCAAAGGATTCTTGAAGTAAGGTTGTGTACATGTGTATGTATAGAATCTTTGGGTCTCCTGCATCTTTCCAGTTTAAGCTAAAACACTTAAGAACATTTAGCTCATTTTTTAAAGTATCTGTTTCTGCAATGTGACAGTACAAACCATACATCTGGTAAATTTTATCTCATGTGGTCTCAACTTACACAACATCATTCAGTTCAAGGCGAGTGTCTGGTGAAGGATTGATAAGAATGTAAGAAAGGGTGTTTTGGTGATCATTCATTTCATCTACAGGAGAGGAGAGAAAGATGGAGATAAAATGAATAATGGACATATTTTTGGACCATTTAAATGACCCACATAAAACAAGTCATGTCTGGATCTGAGATTGGTCAAACCTGAAGCATTATTAGCATTTTATTTTATGTTTTTAAAGGAAAAGAAGAAAGACAGAGTAGAGGAGGAACAGATATAAATATAAATAGTTAACATGGGGTCCCATTATGTATTGCAGGCTGAACATAATTTTAGGCCCTGGCAGAGGGCAAAATTCTGTTGCATAAAGTTATGTCAGCATAAACTGTATTCCATGCCAGAAATGATTAATTTAAATGAATTGAAAGCTTCAACACCCACCCCACCTCACCCCTGGAAGCTGTTTTAAGATAAAAAGAAAAAATTGCCAGCACTTAGTAAAAATGAAAACTCTTGCAAAAAGCCAAAATTGTTCAATTTGCCTGTCTAAATAATCTAGTCAAGTAGTTTCACCATGAAATCTTCTTAATGGAAGGTTGTTAGTGCTAAGGAACCACTCTGAACTGTTATTTGCTAATAGAATTGTATTTTTGCTGCTCACGTGAAGGCACTTGGGCACTTGGACACACAAATGACTCCACCAAGAATAAGCAGTGTAGGGAAACATGCTTCTGTGCCTGGAATGCTGTACAGGGAAGTGGTGCATGGAGGAAAAACTCAGATAGTAATCACTTGTGTACAAAGAGAAAACTACCTCCAAGATTACTATAAGCTAGCTTTTATAATGCAGGTTTTTTAAAAGGGAGTGTTGACTCTACAAATCCCATGTTTTCCTCATTCTGCAGTATGTGGAAAACAGGGTAAACATCTTGAACCATTGCTGACAAATAGCAAATACTGAGATACAGATACTGGCAGGTATCTGTTTGGTACTCATCATTGCTTGCTTGAAAAAAATCTGGTTATCATGCACAATCTTGGCCATTTAGCTAAGTCCAGATAATGTATGAAGAAATCAACTAATACTGATCCCACTCCAAATAAACTCTGAAGGGTGGGGCGGGGGTCTCCCACAATTGCAACAACTATTGATTTACACCTGTCCTCTGCTTCCTTTAAGTTGGGAATCCAGAATAGATTTCCCCCCCTAAAATATACCATGAATGTTAACTTTCCTTAGGAGCCTTTGGTAAGAAACCAACACATTGATGTACACAATCAAAGTCATATATATTTTTACAGTCCTACCGTAACCTGCTGTTGAAAGTCCCAGATGTTTCATTCTGTTTTTCACCAATTCAGCAAGTTCCTGCCTTTCTGACCTTCTGTAAAGATTCATTCTTTGCTGACTTATCTTTTCTGCTGTTTTTGCAGAGTGCTTTGGCACTTTCCGGCTCAGCCGACGAGCCCACTGCATACTTTTTCGTCGTAACAAAGGATGGTCTGACTGATCACTGGAGGTTGAATTGCGGTGGTTGCTTTGGTAGTTAAATTGGTCTTTACCATCCTTGGTGTCTTCCCATTCTTCCACACTGATTGAAATCTGAGACTTTAAAGAGAAACCCATTGGAGAGATTAAATCTTTTTTGGATTAAATCCTTTTAATGATTTTTTCCTCCCTAAAATTAATAATTAAAATTTAGGATCCCTCACATGTTCCCTCTCCCATTTACCTATCTGTAATTTCACTGTTTGCTACAGCCGGTATTTGGGACAAGTACGCCTGTAGCAGGAACTGAAAAGCCACATGGGGGGTGGAATCGTTAAATCATCTGTTAGAAACCTGTAAGCATAGTTTAGTGGTAGAAAGTTACTTAAGATCATATTGTACTAAACTCACGGTTATGGAAATGAAGAAATAAAACATTGGGCACAGTGAGATGTTTGTGGCTCAAATCTCACCTGAGATGTGTGTATGTCTGTGTGTTTCTATCATCCACCTATACACACACATATACTATTCAAAACTTTTGTATATTTATTCATTTGGGTTGCACATCTCACTCTTGAGCTCTATTCAGCCATTACTTCCCTGGTAGTCAAGACTGGACTGGTAAATTTGGAACCGCTCACCAGGACAAAATCACCACAGCCAGACCTCCCTTCACAAGGAATCAAAGTATGAGCAGCTAAATGAGTCCCTATCAATAAAAGAGGAACAAGGTGTTTGTTTGTTTTTTTGTTTGTTTGATTGATTGTTTGATTGATTGATTGATTGATTGGTTGATTGTAAAGCTAATGTCTCTTAACTGTCCACCCATGGTCAAGCAAACTTCAAACTTACAACAGTGAAAGCTTGCAACAATAAATTGTTTCTAGGAAAATCAATTTCAGTCCAAGTTACTGTGAAGACTGCAGCTAAGCCAGAAGGAACAAGAAAACATGGGTGGGTGGGTGGATATTAAGCAGTCATTTCTTTGTATCACTTGTCCAGTTTTCCTATCCAGCTTGGAGATTTTGTTCTTTAGACCAACACCAGGCAAATGAAAACACAATACAAGTACTTACTTGTGAAGCCATTTCTCGAGACTGACACAGAGGGAAGGGGTCAGGAGAGGAGAGAAAACAAAACACCATTCAAACAACTGTACCCAAGCAAGGAATACACAAAGACAATTTGAAATGATCACCATACTGGGGTTATACAAATCGGTACACACAGTTGCATGATGGCTCAGTGTGAAATATACTTGCCATTTCAACATATGAATAAAGCTGGGTTCATGTAAGCTGTCATTTCCCATGTCATAGAAGTGGCCCTTGATCAATCCACAGTGATACATAAACTGCAGGTTTGAAATATTCACTCAGTAGAACTTAGTTCCATTTACAGAAGTTACTTTTGAAGTCATAAAGACTTTATAAACTTTACTTAGACTGAGTGAGTGAAATATACTCTCAAAGTGAATAGGATCACTGTCCCAATTCACCATCAGTTAGTCAAAATGAGGAATAAAGGACTCTGTTGATGTTGCTTTCTCCTATTGCTGAATTTTTTGGATTTCATACTTTCCTCATCAAATTTTGGAATGTGCTTATGAGAAACAGACCCAATGGAATTCTCATTATATATTCCTGCCATGCAGAAGATCATTGTGGTCATGCCTGGCATGTAGATGGGGAGCCTGTCAGAAAAGAAGATGTGCCAGTCATAATTTATCACTGAGATCCACAGGGATTCAAACCTCAGGCTTTTAAGAGGGAAGCACTCAAAGTTCTGAGACAGGATGGACAAATCTTTCAGATGCAATATCTTTCACATTTTTTTCTTTTAAACTGCAAGTTCTTTCTAATCTATTAATGAAGAAATGTGAAGGTTGGCAAGGTCTGATTAAAAAAAAAAATGAACCGCATCTTAACCACCTGAATCACAATGGTGTGTCATTCATAGCTGACAAAAGGTCGTACACTAAAGTGACCCCTTTATTTTCTGCTATACCCCTTCTCTTTCAGTTTCAAGAATGGGGAAGAAAAATATGAGATGTCAGGAATGCAGTGGAGAAAGAATACAAACTTAGCTGTGCACAAATAGACTCAACATTTTTCATTCTATATTTTCCAAGGGGAAAGAGACATTTTCCAACAAAAAGGTGTGGATAAATTATTTGGTTTACAGCCCGGTACTACTACTGTATATGCTCAATATGCATAGTTCACTGTTTGGACAGTGAAGAGATGAAGGGTACAAGCTTGATCACAAACACATTGTGAAATGGTCAAAAAGGCATCAGGAATCAGACGTTCATATACTATTATTATGTGTCAATGGACTTTTGAAATTCTGCACTCTATTTGTGGCCAGAGAAACTGGAGAGACAATGTTGCTGAATTTCTTCGAGAGAAGGATGCATTCTCCTGTATCTTCTCAAAGGTTGAGGCTCACCACTGGCAGTGGTTGTAACGCAGCTTTAATTCATATGTGAGAGGCTGGGGTGAGGTGCTGCCAATTTCTGCCAAAATGATTGGGGCAATGAACGATAATGTGTATAGATCCATTGCTTGGCCAGCTCATAAATAAATAGGGAAAACATCCTGAACTTCACTTACAGGCAATAATTCCAGTGCTTCAGTACTATGAAACAACTCCCACAATTTCTTCTTGTGAGTACCCCCTCAACTCAACATAGCGTATGAACATGTCTGTTTATTACTTTGAATGGGTCTGAATGAAGCTCACCTTTTCATAATATTCTAGCTATCCAATAAAGGTATCCAACCTCATTTGGGGGTTTTGTACATGAAGCACATAACTGTGGTTTGATTTGGTTTTCTCTGGTTTGGTTTTGTTCTGGAAAATACCACTAATCACCTCTCAGGGAGGGATTAGCAAAGCAAGAAGATTTATAACCACCCAGGAAAGACTGCACCACAGTGAGGAATCCATCTTTCTACAGTCATTAGGCCATTTTCTTAACTTGGCTTCAGCTGGCTGCTTTTGCCTGGGGTGTCACTAAATTTAATCTCTAGTTTTTTGGATGTGCAGCTAGAGACACGGGTGGACATGATTCTGAGTGTTTCTTATACCTTGATTAGTTAGTCCTGAAAACAAAGAGAAAATTGACTTCTTTCCCTTTAAAGTTAAAACAAACAAACAAACAAACAAAAAACCCTACATCTTGAGAAGCACCATCCTGTATTTCCTGGAATTTCACCATGAGAACTTGTTGATGATTAAAAGTAATAATTCTGACATGGGGAAGTAACCAAATGTCCAATTGCTATTAGACTGTATGGTACATGTGCCTCATAATCTAATAAACTGTAATGTATTTTCTGATAATAAAAATTGATGCCAATTACACATCAAAAATTGTGTGCAGGTTTATTTTACATAAAATCATAACAAGATGAAGGTGAACTGCAAGGCCATGTAATTCTTCAAGAAAGGAAAAGGAAAGAAGTAACTAGACCTTTACTTCATAGGTTGTTTCTCGTGCACTAATAATGTTCATTTTCAGTGGCCATGAAAGACTACAAATATTGAAACTTTAATAAGACTTTGAGAAAACAGATTCCAAAGTTAAGTTATGTGACAGTGACACTTTATTATGATATATGAGCAACTGTTTGTGATATTTTATAAGTGAGCTTATTCCATGTTTGCACATTTTGCATTGCCTCAGTATTTCCTAGTCATTTATGTAAGCACCTGTAATTAATTTAAATCAGAAGTTGGCAACTCAGACAAATAACCTAGATGCAGTTCATAAAAATCTGGCAGATTCATGTTAAATGGATAAATCGAAAAACCAGCAACAGACATTAGTGATAGTTTGTAATTACACCTGGAAGCACATTAAGGTTGCAAAGAAGTGATTAAGGCAGCCTTTGGGTGTTTGTGAAATGAGACTTCAAATGAATTATGTGTTTAAATCCTGAAGAGCAATCACCCAACAAAGCAAGCAAGTTCACATATGCCCATGTCCAAAAGTGAGAGAAACTCCTGTGGTGATACTCAGATGCTTGCATTAGTTAAGGATTTCCTTTTCTAGTCATGGGCTATATCTAACCTCTGCTTTGGCCTCAGGTGGCACAGATAAGAGATCCAGCTAGACTATTAGCCACATCTAGTTTGCATGCACAGACGTATTTTTTATGAGTATAATCAGTTTCATCACTTCTTCAGCTACTCCAGCTTAACTAAAAATTTCCTTCAGCAAAATGCCTGGGGCAGTTACCTACAAGATCCCTCTAGCTGTGAACAAGCTGTGATTCCATTAAAAAAGCATAGCCTGTGATTCCCCCCAAAAATTGAGTCTGTTGGCTCAAAACATACACTTCATAGTCATATGAAAAGAAAACCCTCAAAATTGTTTCTTGGTAGCTTAACAAAAGAGTTGGTATTTAATTCAAGGCAAAGCAGAAAGTTGTGCCATACGCAAAAAATAGCTGACAAAATTTACTAATTTTGTCAAGAGATCCCTAGTTTTGCCATTCTAGATCCCTAGAATGAAAGAAAGCTGAAGATTTAGTTTCTACAATCAGTTTAATTAGGTTAAAATCTAATGGATGGCTTTATAGAGTGGTTCTCCACATGAGAAGTTCCAGCTTTCCTTGGGGCTCACTAGACCTATACAAAGATGTGTCCAATATTCTGGAATGAGGGCTAAAACTGGGGAAGGGTATGGGTATGCATGCAAGCACTATTTCAAATAGTAATTATGTCATGGTGCCCTATTAAGGAAGGGCATTGAGGAACATCCTCCAGAATGTTATGGGACCACCATTAAAATGTCACGACATCAGGCATCCATTGAATAACATGCTAGGTGAATTTATTGCCCCCTCATCTATATCTCCTTTATTCTATAAGTTTCAACACTTTTATTTATTTATTTATTTTTTAATTCTCACACTTTTAAGCTAATAAGGCTTCTGGAGCCAAGCTTAAAAAAAAAAAAAGATACTCCCTCCATCCAGATTTACAATCTAAATGACCTGTCACCAAAAAACCATAAATCTCAAACAAACAAAAAAGTGTCCAATTGCATAACCATCTCAGTTACACAATTGGGCACATGACCAGGGATGTGACTCTAATGTGCCCCAGCACCTTGTCAGTTAGCTGCAATTAGGTACAAGTTATGCAAACCTTACACAAGTACCAATTGGATTCTGAGTCAATGAACAGATGCCATATGTTGCAGCCAACTGCAACTCTGCACAGCATATTTACTGCATGTTCCCAAGTATTTGAAGATATAAGATTATACTTCTTTATATTTTACATTTATCAAAAGAAAACAGCACAGATGTGGCTCCAAGAGAGAAGTGTGAGTCACACTTTAAAGAAACCAGTGCTCGGTAAGACAGGTCTATCACATTTCCGTTGAGTCCTATTAGTGAAATATTCCATACGTGGAACTGTAAGAATATTAAACCATCCAAACCTCAGATGTTGCAAGTTTCTGTGATTCAGTTCTGTAGATTCCAATTGGGATGTCTCCTGTAGAGGAACAAAGCTTCTGATAAAGTCTGGCATATGTTCTGATCCACAAATCATCTTCTGTGATTCTCATCTAAGCAACAAGAAAAGCAACAATAGGAGCTCAACTTTTTTATTAAAAAAAATACTGAAAAGAACAACTTCTGAAGTTGCAACAATAGGTTTGATCATTGTCCTTCAGGATCTTGCCAGACTTAAATTTATTGATTGATTTTTTTTTTAGTCCTTGTTAACTATAAACGACTATATTCTTATGAATCATGAGCATGGGGCCACAGGCATTCTCAACCTTTTTTTGGCCACACCTCTTTTCGGAGCTCTTCTCAAGTTCCAGGGCCCCCTGTCAAACAAGAATACAACACAGATATCTTTCAGAAACTTCTCACATTTTTTTCAGTCTGTGGCCACAAAGAAAAATATTTGATCACCCAGCCATACCAATTTGAAATCTATGGAGGAAATTCCATGTTGATTTTCTTCTGTCTCTGGGTCCATTTGCTCTGATACATGATATCAGTGTTGTTGATATCCAGTGTGTAGCGTAAAGTGAAGCCACCTTGTCATGAATGAATGCCCAATGTGTGTGTTTCCTATCTCCCCATATTTATACTTGTTCAGATCTCCTCAATCTGTAAACAATCTATTCTGCCGAACTTGTTGGTTACAGGAGTTTAATGTCCCAAGGAGTATCACTCCAGTCCAAACTCTCACACTTATATTGGTCTAACCATATTATTATGATTTTCATTTTGTTTTGACTATCAATTTTGCAAATCTTGCAACTCCCAAGAGCCTGTACCTCTAAGTCATTCAATTCACCAGACCTCAGAGGTCTAATTCATCACTCAAATTTTATGATTGCCTGTAGTGTGTACTATTGAACTTACAAGCGCCAAATATTTCCTATTTTCAACATTTAAACAATTCCATTCATCTCATTACATAATTCCAAGCCACATTAAAACAACACTCTTTCTTTCTTTGTCTCTTCTTTCTGTTTACAAATCATTCATTCACAACCTTGCTATTTACACTAATCTTATCTCTAAGTTTCAAAACATTCATTCAGCTTTATGTTTATGTTTAATTGACCTTGCTCTGCTGGAGCTGACTCACTGTTCTGCAATGACTTATGAAACAACTTTTTCAAGCGGTACATCTTAAAATTGTGTGCACTTTATTGCAAATATTTCTGCACCCTCTCCATTTTTAAAAAACTTTTAAACATACAGTACAAGGTTTCAAACCTTGACAGGTCTTTGGAGTGCTCCAATTTGTCCCCCTTTTAATTAATGACACTCCCCTTCCTGCTCTTTTCCCCACCTTTTCTCCATGACATTCATTCAGCGGGCTATGGCAACTCAACTTTTTTTTTGTTAAATAAAGTTACTGACATAGCACAACAACAATGCATCTACCTAACATGGTACACATAATATTTCCAATGTATCTCATTTATCTAGAATAGTGCTGCATCAATAGGAAAATATATCTAATAAAATAATAATAATAATAATAATAATAATAATAATAATAATAATAATAATAATAATAATAATAATAATAATAATAATAATAATAATAATAATGTGGGATGTGGTGGCACTGCGGGTTAAACTGCAGAAGCCTCTGTGCTGCAAGGTCAGAAGACCAGCAGTCATAAGATTGAATCCACGCGACGGAGTGCGCTCCCGTCGCTTGTCCCAGCTCCTGCCAACCTAGCAGTTCGAAAGCATGTAAATGCAAGTAGATAAATAGGTACCACCACGGTGGGAAGGTAACAGCGTTCCGTGTCTAGTCGCGCTGGCCACGTGATCACGGAAACTGTCTATGACATATGCTGGCTCTATGGCTTGGAAACGGGGATGAGCACCGCCCCCTAGAGTCGGACATGACTGGACTAAATGTCAAAGGGAACCTTTACCTTTTTACCTTAATAATAATAAAGTGGTAGAGTAGATGAAAATAGAGAAGGGAGGGGTACTCTGTCATCCTTTTCAGTGCCACAACCTACCAAATATGCCACAGCATTGTCACCTCAGATAACACCGCCCACAGCTCTATCTTATGTGAACTAATAATCCGCACAGGCTACAGAACAGGGTAATCAGGAGCACTCAGAATTGAGCAAAAAAAAAAAAAGTTTAGTCCTAGCATTGTGCAAAAAAAGGAGTTTAAGTGCTCTAAAAGGGGGCAGGATGGATCACTCTAAGTCAAAACACACATGGATGTCATAATTTGATTCGAAACAAACAGCACCAAAAGCAATCCAAATAGCAAGCTCTATGACCACCTGAACATGCCCAAGTTCCAATTCTTTATCAAGTTTGGTGCCTTGCATGGACAACTGGCCCAAGAGCCAGATACAAAGCTACAAGGCCATTTTATCTGGTCCCCGGCAGCACTCCTAAATTCTAATCAGTGTGTGTTAGGAAGAGTACCTACAACTTCATCTGCTGGGGAAAGTAAAATGCTTTTAATTTGTAATAAATACATGTCATTTCTTTAATGTTAGCACTCTCTTTCAGATTCTGTATGCAGTATATGTGGTTATGGAAATGCAAGCCCTTGCTGCTACATAGTGCATGGCACTTGCTTTCCCACCAAGCAGAAGAATGAATCATTTCTACCTACTTTTGCTAAATTGCTTTCTGAAGTGAAAGAACTAGAGAGCCCTTGAAGATGGAGAGAAAAGGCAATACCAATCCAAACAACAAAAAACATTGTAATGCCAGCTTTTGACAAAACACAGGCTTTCCCCTCTAATATATGTATAAAACAAATTATCAACTTACAGAACAAAGAAACCCAGATCCTGGTGTAGTATCTAGTCCCAGAAGAAGTCTTGTAATGGAGATCATATAATCTTTAACAAATGACTGAAAATTCAGAAAGAAAAGAATGAGCACTCTGATATTTATTGGTAAGTTATTTAGTTGAAGATATCTGAATCAAAATATTCTCCTGTGTAAGCCTGCTCAAACAACTGAGATCTTCAGGGTAGTTTCTTCCCTCAGTTTTACTATCCTCACAAGCACAACTGGTGAAGATGTGAGACAGGGTCTTCTTAGTGGCTGCTCCCAAGCTGTGGAACTCTCTTACTAGTGAGGCTAGACTGCTCCTTTCTCTCTTACTTTTTTTAAAAAGCAGGAACACATAGACATGGATTGGGAAAACAAAATCTATTTATGTGTACTGAACAATGTAAGAGGATTTGTTTGTTTTTAAGTCACCATATAGCAGCATCAAAGCATCTTGGATTTACCTGCTTCTCTCTTCTGAACAGTTGGCCTTCTAAAGAGATCACACCCAGTCAAAACAGAAAAGCATTTGCCATTTAAGCCCCTCTCTTTAAAAGTCAGATTATTCCTATTAGACATGGGAGCTTCGTATTCATATTCCGGGGGGATATGAATACAAAGCTCAGCATCACAGGTGCCACGGCGGTCCGTTCCTTTCCCCCAGAACCAGTTTGGTCCACTCCCCAGGCTCCTTGCAGCACACTCATCCAACATTGCGCCAGTCGTGGACATAGTCCTGCTGGCGCTGCCCTGCCTCTCCTTACAGCCGACCTCTCAGCAGCTGAGCAGGGAGACTCGTCTTCCCGCCTCCTCCTTGGGAACTTTGGAGGGATTAACTGCTCTAGTGCATTTTCTTTGTTTTCCACTTATATATCTTCCTTGCATTCCTCCTCTCTTTTGTCTTCTATTTTATGGTGATATGCACTGCAAATTCCTCCGACCTGTCCTTTCACTTGGGTTTCTCAGAAATATGTCCCACACACTGATAAGTTGTATAAAATATTATAACAATAAAGTGTTGAATAATGTTCAACATTCAGGTCTGTGGCACATAAAGTACTTTTAAGAAGGGTAGGCAGCCAGCTGCTCCTAACTTTTCATCCATTCCTTACTATTAACGTCACCCAGAGCTTGGTACGTTATTTTAAAAGGTACTCCTTACTAACATGCTACTTTTTGAAACAATGTTAAAAGCAAAATCCTTAAAAACAGAGAAATGGACAGAAGTCCCCCAATTTCTCAAATCACCCTAAAACACTGGTATTTAGGAGGCAACAACTTTTGGCTCGCTTACATTTACAGTTGCCTCACAATAAATTCTATTCTAAATGGAAATGATTTAAAAATCATGTGACTGTCATGTGGTATTTGATTTGCTGTCTGCATGCCCACCAGGCAGTCGGCAAGGGCAGTCCCTGTGTACCCACTTGGCTTCCCTTTTCCCTCTCCTTTGCAGGATTCTTGGCAGCTGGAGCCAGTGACAGGGATTGGGGTTCCGTCCCCAACTCCCATTTCCCCTCTGACCCCTGCCATCCCCAGTCTGGCCCAAGAACACAAGGAGAAACTGCCACAAACATGGCCTTTCCCCAGCCGCTGGGCATGGGACAAGGAGGAGGAGCGTCAGCGGTTCAGCCCAGGAATGCAGAACCAGCTCCGCTTTCCAGCACTCCAGCTGCTGACATGTAGCACCCGTGCTTCTGCTGCTGCCACTGCCACCGCTGCCACACTCAGCTCTAACTGGGGAAAGGGCCAGGCGGGCCAGGCAGGCAAGTAAGGAGACAGGGTCAGCTGTTTGGTGCAGCTGATCGGGATAACGGAGGGAGCACAATAAAAGCCCGCACCAAAGAGGCTGGCCTCCACAAGTGGACCATGACAGTTTTTTAAAAAATATATTCCTTTTATCTAGTATAGCACTGTATCAGATAGAAGGATTTAAAAAAAAGTGGATGGGGCATTTACATACGTGGAAGTGATTTCAATGAATCAATTCCATATCTGCAGTAAAATAAACAAACCTCTGGTGGTGGACTAAAAAACGTCTCTGCCTCACAAAAAAACCCCTGATTCCCTGTCAAATTACTCTGTGCTTGCAAATACATCATGTAATCATCCAAATTTAAATAAGAGTTAAAACATGCTAAACCCAATTTAAATAGGTTTTTTTTTAACTAATGCAGTTGGGCTCTAAGTTTTACTTCTCAACCAACACCGAAGTACTGCCATTATGTTATTTCTGTGGTTACCGCATTTCCTTCTAACTGCTACTGCTTGACTGAGACAGCAATTTATGAGAAAACAGGTACTTTGGCTTGAAATATATAGAAAGGATAAGGCAAGATAATTAGAATGTAAATGCATGGTCAAAATAAAACTAAATTCTTCCATTCACAGTACCTGATACAGCAGGGTATCCAGCATGCTGATACTGAAGACTCTACCAGCAGCGAAAGGCAATCGGAACATGAATGCCAGATTGGAGCCCTTCTCTCGCTCTTTCTGTTCAGCATCCGGGGTCAGGAGAAGAAGGAGAGAAACAGAACAAGAAACTGTAAACACTTTTAACACATTAAGTAAATGGCATAGCAGGTTTTTCACAGTGAACACTCTGTCAAAGTAAACTTCTTATGGTGCTGATGATTCATTTATTAATGCATTACTTGTGGAAAACAATAATGCTAACCTGGCAGTTCTCAAATGTGCCTCATTTTCCTCAGAACTTCTAGATTTTGAGAGGTTGTGCTCTCTCTCTCTCTCTTGAAAAAATAGGCCATTTGTGAGTGCACACATATAAAGCATGCGTACATAAAGTTGCATTATCAATTTGATACTTCTAGGCACAAACAGGAATTTCAAGACAAGTAAAACCACAATTTGAACTATATGGAGCCAGATCACACGTGGTAAAGGAACCCCAGTTTTACCAAAATGGCTGTTTTTTAGATTGTTTCATAGATTTTCAAGCACCTGACACATGGCCAAGATTGACTCATTTTCCTGGCTGGCAGGTTTTTTCGCCCCTCTCCAGGAGGGTTGTTTTATTTTGTACCAATGATGAATCACTTCATTCCTTATCATTTCAGCTTGAGTGAATGTTGCTGTTGATTTGTTTCCTTTGCAAATAGGTTGGGTTTTTGGGTGCTTGTATCCCTTTTTAATTTTTAAAAAAAGGTATATCAACAAATTGGTATTAGGATCCACTGGCACTGCCACCACCACAAAGAAAACATGAATATATTGCTCAGAAGGAGACAGCCTTCCCCCTCCCATGTGAGTGAAAGAAGGCTTCAGATTTCCTGCTTTGAATTGTAAAAAAAGGAGCATTGCATTTATTTAACCCTGCTCTTCACAGTACTTTGCAAGTCTTTCAAAACCCACTTCCTCCTCCTGATGCAAAAGGAAAAAGATAAGCAGGAAGGAGGGAAGGAAAAAGGGGAGGAGGAAAGAAGCCTCATACTGCAGTATTTCTGTATTGATACACCAGCTTTGGTAATTTAAAAAAAGGACGGGGGGGCTGATTGCCCCAAGAAACAGTAGACAAAATGAACTGATGCAAAATTAAAGAACAGTGTATCCTGCTATAATGGTTCAACTAGAAAGAAATGAATTGTTATAGTTAAAAACAATGTGAATGCTCCCACTGGTATACATACCATGTGACCATGAAAATAAATGCATCGGTACAACAGATGGAATGGAAAGAATTGGTATAACTGGGGTTCTTTTGGCAGGTGTGATTAGGCCCTGTATGGAGTGCACAATCTTCACCACAGCTAGTGCTTTACTGAATATTTATTCAAAACTCTTATCCTTTCTCATCATATAGGGTGACCAAGAGATATTTCCTTAACATGCAAGCAGTAATTTACATGCCTCAATACTTTTCTACACATTAAAAAAATCCCTCTGTATATAGGATTCCAGGGTGCCTTATGGGCTGAACTATCAGTTCATATAGGCGCTCATCTGTCACTCTGGGTCTCACAGTTGATCCACTGGATTAGGACAATGTCAATATACTTCAAAAGACACACACTGATGAGACAGGTAAGCTCTTTTTCCAAGAAGCTTTCCAGTACCACTGATCTCTGTTACTAGAACAAATGTGATTATCAGAAAAGGAAACATTCAGAAACCTGTGGGGAAACATTTCATTCTCCTACGACATTCCATTACTATTGTCATCACTGTTCCTTCAAAGGAATTTCAAATTTAAACTACAGCATGAAGCTGCAGAAATCATAATTAAAAAATCATTGGGATGTTTGATTCTATTCATGCGAGGCTGAACAAAGATGACAGTTTCCTGTCCCAGTTGTGTTAATTAGCTTAGCAGTGCTAAAACACCAGTGTTGTCATTACCACACAATGTTGCTGTGAATGGTCACTGTGCTTATTTGCATGCATTTCAAGTTCAACCAAATTGCCACCAACTGTATTTTCTGCACTGGAGATCAACAAATGTCTTCTATCGTAAAAAGAGAAATAGATACCTTATGATTATTGGTGCCCTCTCCCCTTCTCTCTCAAGAAATTGATGTTACTGTCCTTGCCTAGTGAAGATTAAAGGCATCGGTGGCCAAGCAATTTCCCCCTCTTCACTCATCATACAAATAACAAAATGATTGTTTTCTCTCAGTAAAATGCTCATATATTCCTGTCTTGTTATGTTCGTCTTATCTCAAATTTTCTTTAAACAATCCTATAAGGTATATTGGTGTGAGAGAAGACTAAAATAAAGCCAAATGCTCAGTGATTATCCACAGAAACAGAGGCTGGGAAAGGGTTCATATTTCAGTCCTGCTTGTCCACAATCCTGCAGGTCCCCACTGTGGGAAACTAGGCGTTCTTGTTTAAAGTGATGAACAAACAAACAAACAAACAAACAAAAAGACCCCAAAATGCACCACATTTTTTAAATAAAAAAAGGCATTGTTTGAGCCTCATCACAGAATTGGAAATGTTATCACAACACTAACATGTCAACTGAGTTGCACTCAAGTTTACATCTGCTTTATGAATAATGAAACATGGCTCTGGATGTTAACTCTGGCCTCGTCCACTGAGATTTGTGGCAAACAGATACTTTTGAATTACCACAGTAATCGCTCTCATGCATTTTTAATTAATCATTCAAGCTGCACAAGAGATAGAGATGCAATTTACTCCTTGGCACAAAGAAAGCTACCGCAACAGCTTTAATTATTTGGAACGGGATCATTCTGTCTCCCTGCATATTTCACAGCAGGAGCCTCAGAAAGTGGATAGATTGCAGGAGATACGAGAGCAGTGAAATGGGGGAAAGTGCTCCTTAGACAGAAGAGAGCCTGGCTGTATATTTGAGATCTGTTCAGCTCCAGCAGATTCTGAGACAGCATGCCACTGGCAACCAGATGGCAGGGATTTTCAGTGCAGAAGAGATGCAACCTTCATAGTCTTCTTGTAACTTCCCTGAGGCAGCATGGCCCATACACAGACTACTGAGCTTGTGGCTCCAGAGATTGGTCAGATCCAGCATGGCACTTTTTATGTCCCATTATAGACCTATATATCACTGAGAACCTTCCAGGAGACCTCAGAATGTCTCACCTTCATCTCCTCAGGGCCAAACTGATTCACCAAGGACTGGAACATACTGTGAATGCGGTGAACAGTCACTGACTGTTAACTGTGCTCCCCTCCACCAAGACTCTTCCCCCATTGCCCCCACTACCCATGCTGAATATGAAAAGGCCACATGGAATTGTGCTTACTGGATAAAGCAAGACTGTCAAAAGTAGAGCATTCAGTTGCTTAGAAAACTTAGAAATTTCTCACCTCTTTGTTTTAAATCACTCATTTACAAATCTGCAAGTTAATCAGATTTTTTCATATTTTGAGAGATGTAAGCTATTAATTTCATTGAGAAAATATACTCATCATTTCTAGAAGGAATGGCCATCTGTAATGATTTTACTTACATCTCTTGTTAAAGTAATAGACTGCAGTCAAGAAAAATCTCAAAAGAAGGAAGGGGGGTGGGGGGAGAGAAGCATTATGCCCTTCAGTTTTAAGCCCAAAATGAGCCTCCACAAAAACTTACAGAGTTTTTGCTTGCTTGGGGTCTGCATAAGTGAATGGATATACAATATTTTGAAACATTAGGAAAACTTTCCTACTTTTTAGAAAGGAAGGCAAAGCTTTAAATTCTAAAGGTCACACTGCAATCAAGAGTGAGACACAGTTCAATATTTTGCTCACACGGTGGATTATCAGGGGGGGAAACTAACAATGGACAGACCTGTTGATTTCCAGTCTATGTCAGTTTTATTTGTATTAATTCATAAATCCACTTAATCCTGTTTTCACTTTGATTTGTGATTTTAAAAACCTACATCAAAATGTGTTTATCTACATATTTTTAAAAACACTTTTGTACAAAAAAACTAAATGAAATGTATATGTATATGTATTAACATATATTGGTGAAGATCTTGAGTCAACAACTATATTGCAGAATTCAAAGTAATGAGAAATCCAAAATATAATTCACATTCTGACACACACATTGGTTTCTGAGTCACAGAGTGGATTAGTTGTGCATGTAACTTAGTAAAGAGTAGATTTCTCAAGCATTTATAGAAGTAACTTGAGGTTAGCATTAATTGAGATTTGCATCAATCACAGCACTTTGTACATATTTTGCATATGAGTAGACCTTGCCCGTGTAACAAAAACACAAAGATGGAATGGAGAACTTTTATGGGTTACAGTCATGGTCAGTTATACAAGTTATATACGAGGTAAAATAAGGCATAGAGATCTGTTTAGTCAGCAGGGAGATCAGAAGTATAACAGATACACTGAGAAATGGTCACAAATGTGTCAATGTTCTGGTTCACATATACTGATTTTAATTAGTTGACTATGTCCTGTTAAGTTCATTCCAAATTAGGGTGACTCTTTCATCTGAGTTTTCTAAGTATAATGTACTCAAAAGTGGTTTACCAGTACCCTCTTTCTGGTGGTGACTTGCTCAAGCTGTACAGGTAGCAGGGCATGTAATCCCATCAGCCAATGTTCCAGGTAATCTTGGCTGGCATCTCTTCCAGGAGGAACAGTGAGGAAAGCTCAGTCCTTGCCTCTACAGCAGGGGTCTCAAACTCAATTTACCTGGGGGCCGCTGGAGGCAGAGTCTGGGTGAGGCTGGGCCGCATCAGATTTTCCGCCAAGCGGAGCAAGAGCCCGAGGAAGCCGCCCAGGAGTTTCCTTAGCCCGGCTGGGGCTCCGAGGAGGAGGAGGAGGAGGGGCACGCGAGCCCTCGTCGCCGGCCACGACCCCCTCCGGCTCCTTCTTCACTACCACCACCACCAGCAGCAGCAGGACGAAGAAGCGGAGAAGGGAGGGAGTGCCGGCGACCGCCTAGCGAGGGGGAGGGCACGACATAAACATTTTTAAAAAAACCTCACAGAATTACCTTGCCAAAGGAGAAAAGCCCCCATCGGTACCTGTGAAATTAAACAGAACGGGGGCGGGCCCCCCACACAGGTGCGTGCACGTGCACGCACACAAACACACACACACACGGAGGTCCGGCAACCTTCCTCTGAAGCCCCCCCTCAAAAAAAGGTGCACTCAGCAGCAGCAGCAGCTACCCCCACCACGACAGAGGAGCAAACTTCGCGAGGCGAGCCCAGGCAGCCTCCAGAGCTGAGGCGGCTGAAGCAGGATGAAGAGGAGGAGGAGGAAGCACTGCCGGGTGCTGAGGTGGGCGCTGGCCAGGCTGGTGCTGCCGAGAGAGAAAGAGAGCCAGAGAGCCGCTTCCCTGGAAGAGGCGGTAGCGGCAGCAGCTGCTGGCGCTCTTCGAGGACGGGCCGGGAGCGAGCTCCGCTCTCAGGCATCGCTCGGCGGTGGCTCGGGCGCTCGGGGAAAAGGGCCGGCAGCGCGCCTCGCTCACCGGCTCTCCCCCAAGACAGCGCCTCTTGCACCCTCCATCTGGAACTGCAGCCTGCCAGCCAGCAGACAGGTGGGCTGGCTGGCAGGCTGCAGTTCCGGATGGAGGGTGCAAGAGGCGCTGTCTTGGGAGACAGCCGGTGAGCGAGGCGAGGCTTTTTTTGACTCTTGACAGCAGAGGCCGCGTGGGCGCTTCGGGGGGGCAGGCAAGGCGGGGGCCACAAACTATCATCCGGCGGGCCACAAATGGCCCCCGGGCCGCATGTTTGAGACCCCTGCTCTACAGCCAGGTGCTCCAACCCACTGAACTATGCAGCCAGCTCATAGATACTAATAAAGAGCATCTTTTTCTTTTCATAACTAGACAGCTGGGAAAAAAACTTTTCCGCTTTCATGTTCAGTTAATAACAATTATTTGTGTGTATATTGAAATACTAAATATTTGCATAAGACTATGTTTCCTTTAATGCATTTTGGTTGTTGCTGCTTTTGATCTTTTTTGTTGTAATTACTTTGCAGAAAAGCCTTTTATAATGCAATAATAAATATAGTAGAATCAACAGACTGGAGACTGAACGCCTTAGGCTAACAATGGACTACAGCAAACAAGAGCCAATGTTTAATTTATTCTTCAATTTCTCTAACCGATACACAATAAATCCAGTTTTAATGACAAAAATGCAATGTTAAGTGAGAAGAAGATGCATGAACAAGCATTGTTGGGAACATATTATGGATTTTATTTTTAAGGAAAAGAGACAACTGCTTTTTATTTATTAGTCTATTAATCATCTATTAATTTTCATCAATTGATTTCAAATTAGAACCATATTATCTCTCACCAAGTTGCAAAGACTTTTTTTTTGCTTGATTTGTATATAATTTATTGTAGCATTTGATATTATAACACTAGTGCCACACTACTCCCCCTTAAATTTCATGGGGTTTTTTGGACTATAGTAGACCATGTTTCCTTCTTCATTTTGTCCATTGACATATACTTGGCAACTTAAAAGATCACTGAAGAAATGCTCTCTATTCCACATAAAGTGGCCAAAATCCTCTTACATAGTTATGCTGGCATAAGCCAAAGTTGTGGGATTGCAGAAACCATATCCTGCAAGTGGTTCTGCAGGTGTAGTGTGTGTGTCTGTGTGTGTGTGTGTTGGAGAGGGACATGGAATGCACACAGAGGTAAATGCCTATAACCATCTGGGCATAAAGAGTGCCAATGCATACACAGGGAGGAGGAATGTGGAAAACCAGTCTTTATTATGCACTTCATGCTGATCCCTCTGGATGCCATTCCCACAGTAGAGTAGCTCAGGGCCTATATACATTAAAACAAACTAATAGAAATGAGTTCTTATCAGGTATTTAAAAACCAAGCTGGAAAATCATCAATGCAAAACTTGTTAACCCAAAGGCAAAGCATAGTAAACTGGAAATGGAATAGACAGGCTGCAACCCTGCAAATAAAGTCAGATTATACATATATGTTCATCCCTTGATGACTGCAATATCAAGAAATAACTCACTTGGTTTTGTGAGCTGCATCGTAGATTGCTTAAGTCACTCGAAAAACAATGGGGTTTAAAATAGTTTTAAGTATGCATTGGATTGCAATCTTAAAAAGGCCTTCAGAAGACACAGTGAATCCATGCTATTTCCCTACACCTTTGATGAAATCTTTCATTCTCTACTCCCTCACAGGATATGTATGTATATTTTAGAACACACTGTCGTCACTTCATTGAGTTTTAATTTCTATGAGGATCTAGAAAGAATGGAATGTGACTCTGGGCATATGGTTGCCATATTGTCCATCCTCATATTTTTCTGCTGAGCAAAAAGCTCTTGCTTGTTCAGATGCCAACTGTGATTGCTTAGCTGTTTCCAAAGAGAAAAACAAGGGAAGTTGCAGCTGTAGCAGCAGATGGAGTTCTCCTGTGACTCAGGGATTTCTTGCTTCAGAAGTCCATTAAGCCATGAAGTCAATTTTCCATGTATGTTTGTACGCTTTAGCTGCAGGCAACTGCCTCATTTTTAGAGTCCCTTTGTAAAGGGGAGCCATGCACAGGAATTAACAATCAGCTCATACACCAGCCCGCAGAAGAACATTTCCTCTCAAAATTTTAATTGCATTTCATTTTCCACAAGGGAATTTTGAGATGCTTATTGAACTACAGCATTCCAGCTGCAGAAATGTGCTGTGGTGACTAGTAAAGGTGAGATACATGGAACACTGCAGCAACTGTAGCTACTACGTCTGCATGGAAGAGAAACTTTTTCAGCTAATAAACAACCAGTTTTCCCCATCTTAGGCCAGCAACTTGTGTCACCAGGCATAATTTCAAAATGACTATGCAGGTGATTTCCTGGCAGACTGTGAAGCAGAGCAAAGGAGTAAGACAGAGAAGAAGAACAAGACTGGAGAAGGGAAAGTGAGAAAAACTGCGGCTCTGCTGCTTTTAAATTTAACTCTTCCCATTGCTGGTTTTAGCCCCATTCAAACAGCAACATATGGTCACAAACAGATTATCCACAAGGAAATAACATGTCTCCTGCCCGAGCATTATCTTTGCAAACCAAACCAAGCCAAGCCAAACCAAGAGCAACCTCAGAAAATTAAAGGTTCATCCACACAGTGGTATTGTCTCCAATCTGGGGTTGTCCTGCTCTTTTTTTGTTGCAGATTTGAATAGGTCTTCCTGCTCCTTGTGTCCACACATGGGGAAGTTATTTGTTGCTGGATGTACTATGATGCAATGGATTATCCCAGTACCATCTGTCCACACACATCTGAATTGCTCCTCTGAAGTCTCTCTCCCAACTTAGATTGACCTTTCCTTTTGCCTATCCCCTTTGTCAACTTCACCCTCTTCTCTCTTCCCTCCTTGTTTCATCGGTTCACAAGTCATGGAGGAGTGAAGATTCATCAGCAGAAAAACACCCAGAAGGAAACACAATCAAATGACACAAGGCCACAAAGTTCATGGATCAGCACAGAACAATGTACTGCTACGGTCCAAATGACCAGATCCTGCACTGGTGCAAACAAAACAAAAACATATAACTACCCAGTGGTGGTGTTAAAAAAACCTAGAAATCAAGTTCCCCCAACCCAATTCCATTAACACTAGTTTCATCCTGCATTGGTGGATACTTGGATACAGTGCTGGTACCATGGTGCAAAGAAAGTTGAACAAATGCTCAATGTGGACAGGTTCAGCAGCTGCCTAAACTCTTGTTCATCAGGCATTTTCCTCTACTCATAATAATCCCAGGGTGTATGTTTGTTTGCTATTAAGACAAAAACACAGGTACAATAGTGGGAAACAGAGCTAGGAGTACATTTTTTAACATAAAAACTCAGTAGGAATGAGTGACATAAAGTTAATAGGAAATGGATGGGAAGCTTCCACCAGCCCCTCAAGGTTCTTCTCCTTAAAGGTTTTGAAGGCTGCTTTGATTAAGAAATATAAAACAGTTGGGGCACACGTGAATGTAGTTGCATGTTATACATAATTTGTTATGTCTAGATGAGTGCAGGTATCCACATCCGGATTTACACACAGAGAGACACATACCATCGTCCAGATCTGTCAAGAAGCCCTCACTCACTTTCTATGCTACAGTTTTATAAGGAAGGGTTATTGCTGATCATTACTCCATTACTCTCCCCATTAGAAGGGAAAATGTTCATTGATACACATTACCAGTCACAAGGAAGTTCTTGAAATACTCCTACTGATCTGGTTGGTTCCATGAGTCACCCTTTACTAGACAGCACTTCCCAGAACTCCACGAAAGGTGCTGAACATCAAGAAACTCATAGCAGTTGTCAATATTTTCTTATACCTCCTCTACAGTTCATAAATGTTTCCAGCACATAAAAAGTAGCAACAAGAAAGCAGTACAGGACAACGTGCTATATTATTACATTTATGAAGTACAATGAAGGCAATTATGAAAAAGGTATCTTGATTATAGCATGTTTCGTTTCTACTCCAAATGAAATTTATCTTGTCATTCTTGTTTACATGAATGCACATACATTAAAAGTGGACATTAGCTTCAGTATTTCCCCCCCAATTAATTTACCAATAGTCAATGCATCACATTAGAGTTGCTATTTTGCAATTACTTTAGCATACATTACATTTGGTTCTACAATTAAGCAGGCAAGCTGTACAAATGCATTTTCCATTTTGGAAAATCAGAACCTAAATTAATTGTATGAAAAACCAGATGGGTTTAACACAGAGAATATCACCTAAACCTATCAGACTGCCTGGGTTTGTTTATAAGGATACAGCAAGAAATCCAGGAAATCGGTTACAACACAGGTTTCAAGCTGTGTTGCTGGTAATACTAGCAGACAATACAATTCAATTCTTTTAAAAGCCTCCTGTTTATGAGTGTGGGATATTGTGCTTTTGTTTCCACAATTTAAAACACCAGGAAATAGCTCGATACTGCTGCACAATATTGCATTTCCTGCATTGCCAGCAGGAAAAAGGAGCTTTACATAGCAAAGAGCAGCCTGAATGTTGACATCATCAACGGCAGCAGTCAAGATGGTCTACAGGATACCCTCTTGTGCTCAAGGCCATTCACAATTAAAAAACATCCCTGACAATTGCTTTGGTGCTTGAGTGAGAAATGGTTACCTGATGAAAAAAGGAATCAGCTTCTGGGATTTTCCCTTGAATAGTATACCTTTGTGAATGGGAATATAAATATTACCCAAAAACCTCAGTCCTATATTCACAAAATTAATAGTATATACAAATTCCACTTATCAACTATCTTCACTGTAATTTTAAAATATACAACTGAAATTAAAGAAAGGTTTAAATCCTGATTGTAGTGTCAGCCAAGTCACAACTTTCGTCACTGATACTTGCTGGTGTCCCACAAACTTCCACTTTCATTTCTATGTGCTTTCCTTATTCACATTGTGTGCTAGTGTTAAAACAATTGAGAAATGCTACAGTGCTAACCTCCACCCCTGTACAATGAAAATAAACAGAATAAATCTTGGTTTTGGGAAGGACAAAAAGATATGGCAAGTCATGGGGTGAAAAAAGGGGGAAAATGACATAAGGGGAATATTATTTGGATGTTGGAGAAAACTTCAATACGATCAATGCATAGCCCAATCTTTAAGGCATAACAAATGCATTGGCAGAACCTTCAGTCCATTTAAAACAGCAACAATAACAAATGTAACCTGCCTTTGAAGCACAAATTTACAAATCAAACTTCAAATTTAGTCTCACAAGTCAATCTGGTTCAACAACAAACTGTCAACAACAGAGTTCTGAGCACTTTGTAAAGTGTACACTCAGTAGGCCATTATCACTCTGAACTGAGAGCTCCTTCTGAAAAACATCATTTCCCTGAATGCATATCTTAGAGGAAGATCAATTCTGATATATAAAGTGTCATTCAAGGATTGCTGGTCCTTCCTCTGAGGAGAACACAAGATTTTTTGGAAAATACTTTGAAAATCACTAATGTATTGTTAGTATTTAATGTCTCCCAGGTGATTTTTTTAAATCTAACATTATGTGACAGAGAGGATATGATGTCAATTAATATTAAACCACTGACAGCTTAACAAAACTTCAGAATTATAGCCTATGAAATTCTAAAAAACCCAAGAGATGCCAAAAAATAGAACCATTCAAAATTTAAATTTTAAAGCACATGGATAGTTTGAAGTTGAATTTCACATTGAAAATTTACTTATTGTAGAAAATTCCATTGAAGTAAAAGGTAGCCATGTGGTCTAAAAATTCAAATGCAAAAATAGGCCATACCTTTATAGACCACTAACAAATCATCATACAATAAACGAGCTTTCGTGGATAAAACACCACTTCATCAGGTTTGTACCAGTGTGAAGAACTTAAAAGTCCAGATCTTGAAGTCAAAACATAAATGGCAAGATGGGTTTTGCCAGGAGAGTTGCTCTTAGATGTTCAGTCCAGTAGTTCTTGGCAAGATGGGTTTTGCCAGGCTTGTCTCTTAGGTGGAAGTCAAGAGTCTGGTTGCTGTTTTATGGTTACAGCTTAGGCTTTAAGTTCTTCACACTGGTACAAACCTGATGAAGTGGTGTTTTACTCCACAAAAAGTTCATTTATTGTATGATGAGTTTTTAGCGGTCTATAAAGGTATCGCCTATTATTGCGTTTGGATTTTATTGTAGAAACGAAGCATTTGGTAAATGTCAAAGATTTGCAAATATCACATTGCACTTGATCCCTGCTAAAAGGACAAGAGTATCAAAGTGAAATAGCTGAACTCATATTTTTGTTCACCAGTGACGACATTTCATTGCTTTTTAAATTTACTCTTATATTAATATTCATCTTTATTTCACATTTAATTAGATTGCTCTGATGGTAACAAGTTCGCTTATTTATATAACCATTTGTTTCAACTTTATGTGAAGAGTACTACACAATGTATATCAATTATAACTTAATTGTAGAAGACATTTGCTTACCTTCTCCAATTTTGACAGAGCGAGAGAATAGCAGTCTTTGGCCCTGAACTGCATGAATCTCATGTTGGCTGGGTGAGTTAATTCAGTAATTATGCTGAGACTGGAGAACAACCTAAATGTTTCCATGAGGAGATAATACAGTTATTCATCCAATAATATCAGCTGGACAAGATAAAATTTGGTAACTTATACAGAACTTAATTACTTATGGCTCCGAATGTAGTTAACTGTAAAAGAAATAATGTCAGCTTTTGGGAGAAGGAAACATGCTACTTATATAATAAGAAGAATGTCCTGCAGAGAGCCGGGGAACCAATATATTAATTTCAAAATAGTAGCTTGGATGACATTATGATATGACAGAGAAAGAACTGTTCAGTAATTAGTTTAGCTGTGGCTGATAACTTATTCTCAGGAATGGAACAGGTCTGCAAAACATGTTGAAAACTCAGAGAAACTAGTGTACACATTAAATAGCCTGTACTGGCTATAAAGGAAGCAACTTTTTCAAGATGCAAAATTATAACTGTGTGGAGAATTTAAATCACACTCATTATTTCTCTAAAATGTATAAAATGTTGGCTCCATTCCAATCAATTGGAAAACTCCCAAGGCTTTAACAATTTTTAATAGTGTCTTAAAACTGAAATTGGTGGGAAAGAATTTAAAATGAATTGTTCTGGGGAGGAAAAGAAAGCAGACGGAATCTGACAGTAGTTTTTGTGCAGTGATAATACAGACATAATACAGAATTTGAATAGCATGCCATTAAGTGACATTCAAAGCGGGGTTTTTTTTGTGATTTAAAAACAGCTATTTCAATTTTTAGAAGTTTGAATATGGTAGAATTAGCAACTTGAAATACTTCAAATATAGCATAAGGAATTATATTTTATAACCACTCAATTTAAGATTTTCTTTATATTTACATACACATTCATTTAGAGACCTCAAAAAGCCTTTTATGGGCCTTCTAAGACAACATCTAGGAGATCTGACATGCCATAGCACTGACAAATGAAGTCATTGGAAGTTCTACTCTTTTTCATCCTTTCTCACTGATTCTGTTGTGCATAAAAGGGAGGGGAGCTCCAGGATCAGAATTGAGTTTCGGGACTAGATTGGAAATTCTCAGATTTTAGAATGGATTGACAGGCCAACAGCTTCTCATCTCTGTTACACAGAAAGAAGCTAAACCAAATATGGGGAAAAACAAATGTAACTTTAGGGCAAAGTTTAGATAATGAAGCCCAGTTTAACTTCATTTGTCAAAATCCTATTGGATATTTATACATTTGGAAGAGCAACTGCAGAGGCTTCCACCACTTTTGGTGGCCAACCGACAAGGTGATGGGCTCATGTCACATGACCAGGCACACAACCCACATTCAGCTGATACCTCAATAATTTAGTTGTGGACCTTCCACAATTGTTCCTACACACACATAAATATCCAGTGAGATTCTTGCCACTATTTTATTTCATTTGATCTAGCCTTTACCATGTATACAGAATCAATTTGATCTAGCCTTTACATTTGATCAAGCTTTTACAATGCATACAGAATCAGTTGCCCTAAGTCCCTTATTGGGAGAAAAGCAGCTGATAAATAAGACAAATAAATTAAAATAAATAAATGACAAATGGAAAATAATGACTGATGGGCAAATGGTAACTAAGCTGATTTTATAATATGAAGCAATAAAATACTGATTTGAGAACAATCCCTTCCTTTATCTCTGTCCTTTTTTGTATTATAAATGGGCTGCTCTGAATGTTCACCCAAATGCACATTTTTGGAGCAAACATGTGGATGGTTATGAAATCTGTATTGTCATACTGTGGAAAGAGTAGAACGGTATAAGACAGCAGATGTTCCATTACATCAGACTGAAGGTGCAGAGTAGATCCATGAAAAGGAATAAGCAACATGACACATCTTAATTAGATTATTACATTATGTTGTTGTTGTTGTTGTTTAGTCGTTAAGTCATGTCCGACTCTTCATGACCCCATGGACCAGAGCACGCCAGGCCCTCCTGTCTTCCACTGCCTCCTGGAGTTTGGTCAAATTCATGTTGGTAGTTTAGGTGACACTGTCCAACCATCTCATCCTCTGTCGTCCCCGTCTCCTCTTGCCTTCACACTTTCCCAACATCAGGGTCTTTTCCAGGGAGTCTTCTCTCATTATGACAGAGTAACATAAATGCAGCTTTCTAATGAGTTTTTCATCTCGGGTATGGTTGGACAGTGTCATCGAAGCTACCAACATGAATTTGACCAAACTCCGGGAGGCAGTCGAAGACAGGAGGGCCTGGCATGCTCTGGTCCATGGGGCCATGAAGAGTCAGACACGACTTAACGACTAAACACAACAACAACAACAGGAACACCTCATCTCTTGTATTTGATGTACTTGATGTATCTGGAGCTGGTTTTGGTATGGCTGATAGTGAACAAGCTGAGGCTTAATCCAGACTAGACAGAGGTATTGTGTATAGAAAAATTGAATACTCTGGATGAATGTTCATAGCTGATCTTAGATGGGCTTGTGCTCTTCCTGATGGACCAAATCTGTATTCTGGGAGTTCTCTTAGACAGTAGCTGGCCAAATTGGAACTGGTCAGAAGCATTCTTTAGCAGGATAATTTAGTACTTTAACTGTCATGATGATATCTGGTTGATCACTGTGGAAAGGATGCTTTTGGCTGTAGCCCCATGTATGTGCAATGCCATGTCAATTGGAGCATGCTTGATCCCTTCACTGTAGTCCAAGGAGCCTGTAAGAGCTGCTGTTTTCCCCTTTTTCCTCCCTAAAAGGTTTTATTGTATTGCTGGATATATGATGTAGTTTAGCTGTAATTATTTATAGGATTTTAGTGTTGTTTACTGGGCTAGATGTTTTTATGGTTATTGCTGGTTTTTATTCATTATTAAATTTAGTGCTGTGGTTTTATAGGGTTTGAAATTTATGAGTATATTCTCTATTGATATGCTAGAAGCTGCCATGAGAAGGTTTTCACCCTAGTAAGTAGAGAACAGATATCTTCAATATTTAAAGTGCACAAGGAAACACAGACACACTGTTTCTCTTTATTGCAGGAAGGATAACATAGATTGCTGTCATTTTTTTCAATGTGCAACGTAATTTCCTATTATGATTTATATTAAACATTTGTGATCAATGCTCCAGGATCTCCTTCACTGACTGAAGCAAATGCAGTAAAAATCTTTAGTGGAAATTGACTCCTCTAAAACCATGGGGAAGATGTTGGCCTTCCAGTGTTGGAACTGTCAACCTGACAATTAGATCACAAGTCCTTCTTAATCCAGAACTGGCAACTTAACATGTCAGGGATAAGGGAAATAATTCTCAGCCGAAAACTCAGGTGAACATTAACAGCAACAACAATAAATTATAGTTACATCTCTAGTACATAAATCCAGAGACAGAACTCTATGTCAGAGTTTCATTTAAAACATTGCATGCTGTTTGCAGTTTGGATGACTGAAGGGGCTTTTCTGAGCTCAGGTGATGGTCTATTTATCCAGCACTAATCAATTGTTCCTTTCTGCTTTTAAAATCAAAAGAGATCCCCACCTCTCTGCTGAGTTTCTGTTCCATGCTTATGTTTGTTGCTGACTGTTGTTTGTTGCTGTTGATCTTTTTGGTTAGTTCCTAGTATGTGTGCAGTCAAGGAATTGATGTAAACAAGTCTATAAATTTCAAGCAACTATAAGTAAAGAAATATGTTTTATTATTTTTCCTATGAATGAATCTGAGTAAGTTATTGAAACTTTAAGTGCCAGTTAATAGATGGACTCTGAGGAACTAGTAGCTATTCTCCTCTGTGGATCGCTGATTGCTACTATGTAAACAAAAGAAAATTTTACCAGAAATTCAAAACTCTGCAACAGGTTATGGGCCCAGAGACCAGAGAGACAGACAGATAGCTAACAAGTATTTTGGGAGGCTTTGTTGTTTCTTCAACATGTTTGTGATGTTTTTATCCTCCCAACCCACAAATTCTACTGAAATCAGCTCATAACTAGCTGAAGAGAAATAGTTGTGCTTCCTTCTCAGATTCCTAACCAAACTTGCTCAGAAAGAGAAAGAGGAAAAATGATCACAGAAAGGCTTTAAAAAAAAAACTTCCAGAGTTGATAATGTCTTATTTCAATGAAAAGAGCATGCAGTATAACCACAGAGCTTTAAAGGTGCATGGTTGTTTACAAAGACCGACAGATGCACAGGTCAAAGCTAACTGTGAAGATGAGGATTCCATAGGAAAAAGAATAATTTCACAAAACTACTCAGATAAATAGATAATATGAATTAAAGGTTGCAAAACTACCAAAGAAATGAGAGAAGCACTTCAGAAATCCTATGGTATTTTCCAGCTTTAAATCAGAGGCATGGGTGGGGGACTTGTATGGCTCCAGCTTAACAACAAACAAGATTGTGAAAAGTACATTTCTGCTCTGTTAACAGTGTTTGTCAATTTAAGTTTAACTGGCTTTGAACTGACTGAGAGATAGAAAATGGGATTCTCACAGTGTTGCTGTGTAAATGTTTTGATGCTTTTGTATCCATCTTGTACAGCAAATAGCTATGTTTCCAACAGTGTTTGAGTTGTCTGAGGGAAGAGTGCATAGACCAAAAAGGCTCCTATGATATATCAACTGAAAATGGATCAAATCTCATGCTCAGTGGGAAAGGGACACATTTCACAGCCAAACTTGCAGGTGATGGACCTTTGGAAAAATAGGACCCATGCAAAGGATTGCCCATTGCCAAGAGATTCCTCAACCAATAGAAGCTGTACTAGTTTTAAATCAAAAGAACAAAGGAATCACAGAAAACGTGTACAGACTGACCCTAACAGAGAGACAAATGAAAGGCTGGGAAGGAAGTTAAACAGAAAGCATGCATGGCCCATAATTGTGAACAGAAATCAAATTACTTGATCATTGACTCAGGGTGTACCATTCATTGTACACATCAAAAAGGTTTCTTTATCTAGTAGATATATTCAAGTAGCTTAATGGTGATTCCATGAAAACTGAATGAAAAGGGACTGGCATTTTGCAATGTGACCTGCCTGCTGAAGTAGGTGAGAATAGTGTAAGTGATAAAATTGTTTTTTTCCTGAACTACAATGCAGCACATTAAGTGCATCAGCTTTGGATGATAAAGGTTTTGTGTACATTTTGAAAATGGACACTGTACAGTAATGAAAGATGGTGAAATATATTTTCAAGCAGTTAAATCTAATGGAGTCTATGAACTGAGTATTTTAGATGAACAGCAATATATCAACATAGTGCAAGCTCAGAGAGAAGATGGTAACAGCATGCAGCTGTGGCATCATTGCTTCATACACAGAGATCCAAAAACAATTATAGAGCTACAAAACCGAAAACTTGCTATAGTTATCATGATGCAACCAACAAAACCAGGTGCATAAGCTGTATCACATAAAATAGTGTTAGGCCCTCATTCCTGCCAAGGACTGAGAGAAGAAGCACCAGGGTGCTGGATTTGATACAAAGTGACTTGTGTGGGCCACTCTATATCTCATTACTGGGACATAATAGATATATCCTAATATTTGTGGATGATTTCTAGACATACTGTGCCACCCATCTGATAAAGGAGAAGATTAAGACACATGATATGCTACAGACGTATGTGGCCATGGTGAGCAACAAATTTGAAAGAAAATCCAAGGCACTCCAATTGGGTAATAGTGGTGAGGGCATTTTGCATCACACATAAGTTTTCCGTGAGGAACAAGGCACTTTGCACAGGAGAACTGTTCCACACACTTCTGAGCAGAATGGAATAGCTGAAAGAAAGCTGAGATCTCTCTTGGAAATGACAAAATGCATGCTTGTGGATGCAAACCAGCCGAACAAATTTTGGGGGTGATGCAATCATGAAAGCAACATATACCCAGAACAGATTACCAACCAAAGGCACCACAAAAAACACCACTTAAGCTATGGCATGACAGACTACCAAGTGTAGAACATGTGAGAGTTTTGAAGGCACAAACTGGAGTCTAGAACTGAAAAGATTGTTTTGCTTGGCTGTGCTCCTGGGAGCAAAGGACATGAAATGACAAGCTTAAAAACAGGTGAAGTCAGTGTAAGGCATGTGGTTCATTTTGATGAACAAAAGAAAGCTGACCAAAAAAGAAAGACCCCTCCATAACTTGAGCCAGATATGAAGCAGGAAGGCAATGACTCACAAACTGAGAGCAGTACACCAAGAGAAGAGGACACAGATGGAGATGACAAGGCTGCTGAACTGGAAGAAGGTCTTATGCCACAAGATGCTGCGGAAGCAGCCATTCATTGCTGTCTAATAGCTCCTTGCCTATCCTACCTTGCAAGGTTGTTAGATAAAGAAGCCAGCAACCTGGAAAGAGACAGAGTAGATGCCAGCAGCTGAAACCACCAGATGGAGAAAGGAAGAGATAGAAGCTCTGCACAAGAATGAGACATTGACACTGACTAAGCTACCATCAGTTAAGGAAGCCATAGGGTACAAGTGGGTATTCAAGCTGAAACAAGGGGCAAACAGAGAAATGGAGCACTACAGGGCAAGACTAGTTGCAAAAGTGTCCCTACAGAAATATGGAAAAGACTTAGGTGAAACCTTTGCTCCTCTTTGTCAGCAAAATAAGAATACTCCAGAGTGTGGCAGCCTCCAGAAAGATGCAAATCAAGCACCTAGATGCCAAGGCTGCATTTCTATATGGATAAATTGCAGAGGAGCTGTACATGGAGCAGCCACTGGGCTTCGTGAACCAGAAACATCCTGATTTTGTATGCAATATAAAGAACAGAGTGTATGGAATTCAATTCTTTTAAAAAACCTTCATTTATGAATATGGGTTATTTTGCTTCTGTATCCATGATTCAGAACTCCAGAGAATAACATAGGTAAAGGTTCCCCTTGACATTTAGTCCAGTCGTGTCCGACTCTAGGGCGTGGTGCTCATCCCCGTTTCCAAGCCATAGAGCCAGCGTTTGTCCAAAGAGTTTCTGTGGTCACGTGGCCAGCGCGACTAGACATGGAACGCCGTTACCTTCCCACCAAATTGGTACCTATTTATCTACTCGCATTTTTACATGCTTTCGAACTGCTAGGTTGGCAGGAGCTGGGACAAGCGACGGGAGCTCACTCCGTTGTGTGGATTCGATCTTACGACTGCTGGTCTTCTGACCTTGCAGCACAGAGGCTTCTGCGGTTTAACCCGCAGCGCCACCACGTCCCTCTATTACCAGAGAATAAGATAGACCTTGTTTAATTCTTTTTAAATATTTGTATACTTACTGTTCTAGCTTTTAAATGTTGCTTTAGTGATGTAAGCCTCCTTGGGTCCTTTTGGGGAGAAAGGCGGCATAGAAATATTTAAAATAAAATAAATAAATTAAATGGCCTGATATTGCTTCTGAATGTCATGCCTGCATTGCCAGGAGAAATAAATGATGCCAAGCTTTATATAGCAAAGGGCAGCCTGAATGGCAACAATCAAGATGATCTACAGCAGCCATGAGAGCCCCATCTCTCTGCTGAGTGTTATATCCCTCTCTCTTTTGTTAGTTGGTGGCAATTGTTCATTGCTGTTGATCTTTTCATTTGGTTGCTAGTAAATGTGCAGTAAAGAAAGCACTATACACAAGACTGTAATTTCAAGCAACTGTAAATAAAGAAACCTTTTTTATTCTTTTTCCTACCAATGTCTCAGAGAGAATTATTGTGTGTTATGTGCCATCAAATCAGAACTGACTTATAGCAACCTTAATAGAGTTTTCAAGATAAGTAAGATATTTAAGGAGTGGTTTTACCAGTTTCACTCCCCCAGTGTTTCCATTGCTGAGTGGGGATTTGAATCCTATTTTCCAGAGTCTTGGCCTGTCACTCTATTCACTACATCACATTGGGAATCCCTGACACTTTAAGTGCCAGTTAATGAGAAAGGGGTAGAGTGTGGGGAAGTTGTAGCTATTCTTCTCTGTGGATCTCTGTACTTCTATTGTGTAGCAAAAAGATAATTTTACCAGAAATTTAATACTCTGCAATACCATAAACCGATGAAAATATATGGAATAAATCCCCTTCAGGTTTACTTGCAGTAATGATAGCACTCCATCTGTTAGCTGAGGCTGCACTCTTGTGGAATGATTAATACAAAATGGAAAGGCTATGTAGCAATTAAGTGTCTATAAACCTTGGCACTGGGTTATCTGTCTTACTATAGATGCTGTCTCTGGTGCCTAGCTTACGTGTTCCATTCTTTATTTATACAACTGTAAAAAAAACCCTATCAATTATTAAAAATAAAACTTTGTTTTAGTTTTCAAAGAATAACCTCTCAGAACAGTTAAATACTTTTAAGATGCAACTGTTCATATCAGAGAGTAAGTCCCACAACTCAGTAGTATTTATTTCTGAATAGACACAAATAACAGTTGTATTGCACAATCTGTGTTTACAAGTGTATTCCACAAACATGTACATATGTACGCAAGTTCAGAGATACATATATATATAAGGGATGTTTCAACCACACAAATGTGTGTCTTACAAGACTGCTCTGAGTGAACCACATTCACATCAGTTTCATTTCTCAGGGGAACTTTACATAACACACAAGAATAATCTATGTAATCACTGTTAATTTATTTGTAAGGAGTTTATCCTGAGTCCTGGTTTGTTATTATTCAATTACTAGCAGGTAATGCTAAAGCCAGGACAAATAAGACCAGGCCAAGGCACTGAAGACTTGTAACCATCCCTAAATAGCATTTTGTTGGCCAGTTATGCCTGTCAAAATACAGACATTTCCTGATTATAATCCATAAATATCAGAACAAGATTTCTGAGCATCCCCTCGGGAAATTTTGATGCACCCAAAGTAAAACAATTTCTTAGTTTGTGATTATGACTAGCTAACTATAATTAGTAAAATGTTTTAAAATGTCACTTGCAATGGTTTTCCTACACTTTGCCTTTTGACAAATATTTACAAATGATTTGACACACTTTTTCTAAAAATGCTTTGCTAGATGATCATAATTTGTGAGAAAACTGCCCATATTTCATTTTCCAAAAGCAAATGACAGTTTGAACTAAGTGTTTCTTTTTCTGTAAAAAGTGTTTATTTTCTTGAAGCAAAATAATCTTTTTTTTAGTAGTACATCATGCTGGAAGTCTAAATATTACAGAAATGGGGGAAGTCTGCCATCTAGTGAACAAATGCTATATAACTGAAGATGAACTACTTTAGACAATGTTCAGACAGGCATTTGTCTCCGTTTGGTGTAGTGCTGGGATGGATTGGTCTACCCTTTCTTCTTGTGTCCACATGACAAGTGGATCAATTTGCTCCAATCTGCCCCGCGGGCACCCCAACCTGCCATGTTTTGAGCCCCTGTTTTGAGGCTTCCACTTTTTTAGTATGGCCACTGGGGATGGGCTAAAATTGAGCCTTGCAGTTGTCAAAGCTGCCAAGGCTCTTTCCAGTTTGAATTTCTGGGATTGTGAAGTGGCTTAATAAATGATCTGCTTCAGGATATCGACAAACTGAACATTTAAGGAGGCAAAGAAAGGCACTTCTTCCTTTTTTCCTCTTATTCATGGGGAGTTTTGTCTGTTACGTACCTAAAAAGAGGCAGAAAAGGCAAGTGCAACTGGAAGGCAAAGTGTGAATGAAAGTGTGTGTGTAGATCCACAGCATCAGTGGCCTCCTGTTTGGATGCACGCACCTCCTTTCCTTTTTAATCTGCTTTGTGCCCTACAAGCAATCTCTGCCTCTTCTTTATGTGCTTGTGTGTGTGCACGTGTGTGCATTTGTGCACAACACAAGATGCAAAAGGGAGGATCCCTTTTGTCTCCACTGGCGAGATCAAGGGGGAAAGGTGGGAGATTGCATACACCCATTCTCTGCTTGTCCCACTCCTTTCTCTCTGCCTTCCCCTGCTTCCCTCCACTTCTCCAAACTCAGCATGGCTAAAGGGGAGTGCAAAGAGCAGATGGGTATCTGTCTGCTGTTGGCCAGTGATTGGCTGCTTTTTCTCCCCTTGTACCACCACGTGTAGCTTGCCTCTCTTTTTTTCTCCCCCTCTGCTGCCTGCCATTCCAAGCCATAGTTGAACCTACCCCCCATCCCTTTCTCCCAAACTATTGCTCTGCACAAACTTGCCACTTCAAGATACCAGAAACAGGGTAACCTGAGATCAACATGTTGGCTCCGCCGGCATCATAGCAGAGCAGGGCTCCTTTGCCTTCCCTCCCAGGAGTAACGTGAGATTCGAGCTCACATTAGTTACCCTGGGGGGAGTGTCCTTAAAAGGAAGCTCCACCATGTTCTTAGCCTCTTCTGAGGCTTTCATTCCCTGCAGCAGAGGGCTTGTTCTGCTGCGGGAATTTCAACTGCGCAACAGCACGGTGAAGATCGGCAACAGGGGAACGGGGGGCGCATCTGCGCTCCCCAAGATTTGAATGTTGTTGGGGATCAACCTGATCCTCAGCAGGCCCGTTGCCAAGGGCATATAATTTATTTATTTTTTAAAAAAAGAGAGAGAGAGAAAGAAAGAAAAGTTAATTAAAGGGGAAAAGGAACAGCAACAGCTACGACAACAACAACAACAATAATAAAAAGAAATTAATTAGGAGACATACTGATGAGGGAGAAAGTAATTCATCAAGGGGCATCACCCCTATGGTGTGGGAGGGGTGAATTTGGGGCTCACTGGTGGTTTTGTCGTCCCCCCCCCCACTTGTTGAAAATAAAAGAAAATTTTATAGAGATTTAAAAGAAAGGAAATATGAACTAAATCATAAGATGGAGGTGACACTGTTAGGTTGAGTGGAATAGCTATGTGTGTGTAGATGTGTGTGTGTGTATGTATATATGTATGTATGTATATGTTTATATATTTATAAAAAGAACAAGACTTTGGGATAAGAAAAGGGCATTTTCTAACTAATACATAAAAATAAATAAATTAAAAATAAATAAATATATAACACAAGTTAAGATAATACAATATAATACAGTACTACACTAATACACTAATTAATATGTTTTAGCTTACAGTTTGGGTTATGCCCCAAGTCATGCAATTGGCATGCAACTAGGTATGAAAAAGGCAGCCTGATAATTGGTAGGAACTCACTGCCACAGTTCATATGAATACACTTATGCCAGTGTGAATCTCTAGTTGACTTGGTGAACAATTGTACCATAATAATAGTAATAATAATAATAATAATAATAATAATAATAATAATAATAATAATAATAATAATAATAATAATAATAATAATAATAATAATAATAATAATAATAATAAATTTGAGTGTGCTTCACAAACACAGAGGCAGGGGCATACAGGGGTTGGCCAAGCATGAGCTCATAACCAATTTGGTGGGCCCTTGGGGTTTGTAGCGCCATAGGTCCTAAAAAGGTCAGAGTGAGAGTACAGGAAGGCAGCCTGTGAGCGCAGGGCGCCTAGGCAGTATCATCACCATCGGATGGGGAGGGCTTGCCGGTTTGGGAAGAGCTTCAGACAAAGATAACTGCTTTGGATAACAAAGGGCAGAGCAAGTAGGATGGGCCATGGTTGGGGAACAGCCTAGGCATTTGGCAAGAGAAACCATGGCACAAGGCGTGCTAAGCTCAAAGCACTGGCTGACAATCTTTTATCTCACTTTGCAGCATTAGAGGGCAATGTACAGGGTGCAACAGAAGTGAAGAGCCTCACAGGAGTGGTGGCTGGCAGCCGCAGTTGATCAACTGCGGAACACCCACCTGAGCCACCGGCAAAGAGGGAAGTCCAGAGGCAAGATGTTACACCACACGCCAGGCCAGAGGGGGAGACGGCCACAATGAGCCGTGTCATGGTCCCAGCTCAAGCCAGGTGAACTTGCTGTCGCACCAGACAACAGTAGGGGCATGGTGGTATGGCCTTGGGGGTTATGATCATATCCAGGGCCCTGTGCCAGTCTCTGGAGGGCATCTTACCCTCCATCATCTTTCTGCACCATACTCCTACCCTGGGTATCCACCGGGGTAGGCGTATGGCCTTACCCCTCTGTTCCAGATACAGGGTATAATCCTGTACCCCCCTCAGGTCCCTGCCATGTGGGGACTACTCCCTCCCGTTAGGTGATCATCTGATGCCAACCACAAAAGAGCAGAGTTGTAGGGGTAATTATGTAGATGTATTTGAATTACTGAATCAGATAGTGGACTCCAAGGGCTGGAGAGGAAGATGATGCTAAGCTTGAATGTTCATAGGCTAACTGGTTGCCAGGCTCCCTGATTTCTTCTGGAATCATAGTCAAGGCACAACTATGGCGGGCTCAGTCATTGGTCCAGTACCTAGACCTTATTTAGAGCATATGTGGACTTTCAGGGGCATACGTGCTCTTATACATTCAGAATCTGTGTGAGAGTGTCCATACATGCAAACACGCGAATGGATGAACCATACCTCAGGTTATGGCTTCAAGCCATGACGCCTGCCTGGACAGTTCAGGGCAATAGATTCGACAGTGATCACCTCATTAGAAAGTCAGGGCAAATTAACAATCCCCGCACAGTGGAGGGACAGGTGGTTCGACCCTGCCTGCTGCTGGAAGTTCAGCTCACAACGGGCCTGCTATAGGAATTATGGCCAGTATAAACACAACTGCTCCACTTGGGGGGATACCATGCTAGTTCCTGATGTTTCAAAGAAGGCAGTAGGGATCAAAATGGTGACAAAGAAGCCTGACGGAGCTGCAGCTGCAGCAAAAGGGGCCCCAGCCCCATTAAATCTGATGTGCTGGCAGGCTTGCTGGCTAGATACCCGAAGAGAGCCGATGCTGCTTATTTGTTATCAGGTTTTCAGTTTGGTGGTGCCTCATCTCAGGATGTCACCTTTAGGTTTAGTACCCAAGAAGGTCCCAGGGAGTTCAGACTAATTCACCACCTTTCATACCCAGAGGGTGATTCAGTGAATTATGGCTTACTTCAGGAGCTTTGCTCTGTGCAATATACATCATTTGACAAGCAGTGTGCATTATTCGCACCTGTGGCCTAGGGGCAGAGCTAGCTAGATATGTGTTAAATTGGCAATTCATCTCCTGCCAGTTCATCCAGAAGACTTTGAATTGCTGGTTTTTCATTTGAAGGAGTTTTTTTACATGGACAGAGCTTTGCCCATTGTATGCTCAGTGTCCTGTGCAGCCTTTAAGTGCTTCAGCTCCTTCTTGGAGTGGGAGCTGCAGCATGGGCCGAGGTTAAAGACCACGGCACATTATTTATATGACATTCTTGGGGATAGAACTGGACACCCAGCAGCAATATTGCTGGCATTCAGCTAACAAGCTGGTAGACCTGCGCGCAAAAGTAAGGTATCTCGCAGGCCTGAAAAAAGTTACATAGCAGGAGGTAGTAGGGCACTTCAATTTTGCTTGTAGGGTAGTAGCTCCAGGTAGGGCATTCCTACACCAGCTGTGTGCGGCTATGATGGGTCTGTGCAGATCAATTCAGAGAACCAGAGTTACATTGGGCATAAGACAGGACTTGAGAGTATGGCAGTGATTTTTAGAGTTTCAATGGGATTTCATTGGAGATCAGTGATTCAATTAAGGACGGAGCTGCAAGTATAGGCGATGCAGCCAGGTTAACAGGACTTAGCATATAATTTGGGATGCTGGTGTGCTGGAAGTTGGTTGGAGGAATGGCAGACCACAGGTTTAACAAGAGGCCTAACATTCCTCAAGTTCTTTCCCATTTTAGGAGCCCTATGGTTGTGGACAACGAGTGGAAAAATTCGGTTATTAGATTTTGGTGCGTTATTTTGGCAGTGATACATGTCATAAACACCTTATCTTCAAGATTTGAGATGGTGATGAGGCTAGTTCAAGCATTTATTTTGCACACCTTGCAACATAACATCGTTGTGCACACTCGATGCATTCCCGGTTTAGACGATAGTATAGTTGACGCCCTGTTACGTCAACAGATTGAGCGGTTAAGGGCATTGGCTCCAGGAGCTTTCAGGTGTCCTGAAGTCTTTCCTCAAGAGGTATGGCTAATTGGAAGAGGGAGGCCCTGACAGCGATAGGATTGGCACTCACCCCAAGTACTTCATGGGGTTATTCTATGGCCTGCGAAGAATTTAAGGAATTCAGAGTTAATGAGGGTCTGGAGCTGACATGGCCTATACCAGTCAAGCATTAATCCAGTACTGCAGTTGTTTATTTGGGAAGGGCTAACGCCTAGTGCTATTCAAGGAAAAATGTCAGCATTGGTATTCCAGGCAAAAGCAATGGGGTCACAGATTCATCAGCTGACCTGAGAATACATACAAGATTGAAGGTTGGAGCAGAGAAAAGGTTAGGACACCAGATGATACGTCCCCATTTACTCCTGCCATCTTGATAAGATTTAGTCAAACATCAGGTATCATATGTACGGATGCGTATGAAGCATCCTTTCTTCATGCATACACGCTCTTAACATTCTTTGGAACATTGAGGGTCAGCAAGGTGGTTGTGTCAGGCAAAAGTGACACATCACAGCTAGCAGATGTGGCATTGGTAACAAGTAGAATACAGCTGAATATATGCAGATCTAAAAAAAGACCAGTCTGGGAGCAGGACAAACATTACACTAGGGGCATGTTCTGTCAAGGAAATATGGCCTGTTAGGGCACTGGAAGTGTATTTAACACAGTGAAGGGCTACACAAGTTATTTGTCCCGTCACATGGATGGAACTCTGATGACAAAACTCCAATTTTGAAAGGTCACACACACCGCCTTGGGGCAAGTTGGTTTATAAGGATGGCATTTTGGATCCCATTCATTCTGTATTGGGGCTGCGTCAACTGCAGCTACCCTAGGATACAGCCCGGAGGGGTTAAGAAAGTTGGGAGATGGTCATACAACAGATACAGACAGTGTGTTCAAAACCTGTCAGTTTTAGGTGGGTTCCTGGCTCTTTGCATTTGTTCTTTTTCAGGAGATGGAGGGCCAAGCGGCAACTGAGGATATGGCTGATGGGCCACAGCTTTATTTACTGGGCAGGCGTGCATGCTGCCATGGCTTTGGACTGTGATTTGGGTCTTGGAGCTTCTCCCCGACTGGATTGGAGAGGGCAGCAAGGCATGCTTGGAAAGAGTTCAATGGAGTTGTCGCTTCAGTCTTGGGTGCACCTCCAGACCTGCTGTTGTCCACTTGGGTGGAAATGACTTGGCCAAAAGGAGTGGCAAGTCCACAGTGATGGATATTTTGAAGGACCTTCAGAATTGGAAGGCCAAGTACGCAACACCAAGAGTGGTGTGGTGCACAGTGATTTACCAACATGTTTAGAGGGCAGAATACGATCCAAGTTTTTTAAATAGGGCCCGTAGGAAACCAACAAGGCAGTATGCAGGGTGGCTATTAACAGGTTGGGATCGGTAATTGGACACCCGGAAATCTATTTGGACTGGCTGGAATTGTACAGAGGTGATAGGGTTTATTTATTAGAGATGGGATTACAAATATTATTGAATGATTTGTACAGGGGCCTATGCGCCGAGTTTCTCAGCTTAGCGGGGAAATGGGCATAGCTAGGCTAGCCCATTCTGTGGCGGGTAGTGCGGAAGGAATGAGGATCAGTCAGTGCCCAGGGAATACAATGAAAGTGATAGCACGTCCAACCTCAAGGCGCTGCGGATCGTGAGATTACAGTGCCGGAAGGAAGGACAGGCTGGGGCCTCCGCCGGGCTGAGGGCCGCCAAAGAGCAGGGGCTTACAGGCCTGGCGGGGGCTTGATATTTCGCCGGCCGGGGTCATGCGGTCTTAAGGACCGCGTGACAACGGGGCATAGGATTCGCCCGTATAAGGTTGGGGAGGGGGTCCCGTGAGACCTTTGGCTCCAAACCTGTTCCCGCACTACCGTAGGCCCCTGATTTTCTGTGGGCAAGAATCTACATGAGGTGTTTTAAATAAAGTGTGGCCCTAGTTTACCTCATCACCTGCGTCTCACCTCTTTATTCCGGGGTGGGAGGGCAATGCCATTTGGACATGGGGATCACACCAAATGGCATATCATTTCTTCCCCTCAATCCCCAACTTCAATTGGCCCTATTTAGATCACACTTGCCTGCACGAAAAGGGCCAGTGTAGATATGTCCGATGGCTTCACTATAGGCTATATAATCAAGGTTGGAAATATAAGGAAAGTAAGCATATTTTTGTTGCCGTCCTCAGTATTCATTCTGTGTTCTGAAAACAAGTCTTAATTTAAGTTTCCACTGCACCCTTTGGATTTTCCACTAGTGATTAAAAAAACTTCATGAGGAATTGAAAAGATTTAGAGGGGAGTGAAAGATGGATAACTAGATGACTGTCCACAAGGTATTAGTTCTTACATAGGGGCGAGAGTGGGGGAGAACAGTGAAGCCATTCTGGGCCTGGGCCTGGGACTATTGTCAGGCATTTTCATCATCTTCAGGACACAGAGCAAAGCAGGACTGTAAAAAAATAGTGCCTCAAGCAGTTTACACCCCCAAAACCATCCAGTCTATTAATTGAGAAATAGAAAGTGTAAACCAGGATGGTGAGAATGGATCTACATGCAGGGGAATGCAAAATAAACTAAAAGGCAGGACAAATTCACTGCATGTAAGCAAGAGACTAGAAGCCTACTGGCCTTTCATACACAAGGTCCAAACATTGACGCCAGCATGGCCATTGGAAATGATATTTGCAGCAAGGTTAGGTCCACTCGGGGAGTGGAATTGATAAAACCACTCCTTAAACATCTCACTTACCTTGTAAGCCTTATTAGGGTCGCTATAAGTCGGTTCGGACTTGATGGCACAGAACACACACAATTTTGACCTTTAAAGCCCAGGAATTGCCTCTCTCATTTTAATCCTATCCTAATGTGTAATATTTATTTGGATGGTTTTAGGTATCCTATTTATAGACTGATTCATGAACTGATTTTAATGGTTTTATGTTTAAATCTGTTTCCTATTTGCCACGTTTTTTTTTCTTTCTGTTTTATGCTATTTCCAAGCTACTTTGTAGTGGAACAGAGGGGTGGCAATGCAATAAACAATAATAATAATAATTTGAGGCTTTACAGAGTAGCTCACATAGCATGTGCATAAATCCAGCACTGTGTAGGAGATGCCATTTTGGCACCAGCATTCTCCTCTGAAAATGAAGAAATAAGTGGGGCCCTGTAACAAAATGATTGATGCTTTGATTACCTTGTGTGTGTTGGTTGATTGAGCCTGTGGCTGAAAAAACTAAAAGTTGTTTCTACTCTAACTTGGTTTTCATGTGGATTTTTTTCTTTATTCCCCCCCCCCCCCGAAAAGTGGCATCCTTCATGCCTATCAATGGATCATGAAGCTTGTACATTCATTCTGTAAGTCCTCAGTATCACCTGGAAGGATATCTGAGGGTAAGAATGTAACAAAGACCTGCAGCACAAGTCCAAGAGTGGTGATAAAAATGTTACAAGACACACTGCCATATGCCAGTGTTTTCCCAATACAGCCCCTGCCAGCCTTCAATGAACTCTATTTTGGAAGTAGCATTAGCTAAATACCTTTAAAAAAAAATCCAAATATAAACAGAGCTAAAAATAACAAGAGTGTTTCTCTTAGCTGCTATTTGAGGGGACACGAGTGTGTGCGCCTATGTGTGTGAGAGAAAATATTAAACTTTTTCCACTATTGGTTTCAACAGGCAATGCTGTATGGGCAGAAATTATTTCGCTTTTTAGTGTGAACCATGAAATATCCTACCCCGGCAACCAGATGATTTCTTCTGCATTCTTTTTATCGTTATGTATCTATCTTCTTCTGTTTAAAGTCAATCTTACTGGATGAATTGAGTCAGGAAAGACCCTATGAAGAACAGAAATATCTGTGTATTTTTTTGAGAGGAGATGACTGAAAGACAGATATGTGGAAGATGGAACATATTTGTTTTCTGCAACCAGAGGGTAGGACCCAAAGTAATGGATTCAAGTTGCGAGAAAGAAGATTTTGCCTAAATATTAGAAAGAACTTCTTGACAATAAGAGCTGTCCAACTGTGGAATTGACTGCCTCAGAAAGTGGTGGACTTCCCTTCATTGGATATTTTTAAATAGATGTTAGATGGCCACCTGTCAGGGATGCTTTAGCTGTGGATTTCCTGCTTTGGCAGGGGATTGGACATGATGATCCAGTTGGTCCCTTCGAGTTCTACAGTTCTATGATTCTATGATCACAGAGATGGTCTATTTGCTAAAACAAATAGAGAAAAGTGAGTTTCTTGCTCTTACAACAGTTTTCTGTCCTGAAATGAATTTCCTTTATTTACATAATGGACTTCTGTAATCAGATATTTTTTGTCACTTGAGACAGTACTAATTCCAGTCACAGGACCAGTATCTTGCCTAGTTAGGCATTCTGTGTGTACCTGTGAGTGGGCATTTAACCAAGTACATGCATGGGATTGTTTTCAGTGGAAAGCTAAGTACTTCAGGTTACAACCAGTGCTTTGAAATCATTATTACAGACTGGGCCTGTACTCATGGTTTGTTTCTTATTAAATAATTGTTTCTCCCAAATACCTTCCTTTAATTTACTTTGTGGCATCTTGGTCTTGAGCTGCTAATGTCTCTTCTCCATCTGACTTTACTATAGCATGAACCTATGCATGCTTACTTAAGGCCCCTTAAGTTTGCATCTAAGTAGTTATGGGACGTGGTGGCGCTGCGGGTTAAACCACAGAAGCCTCTGTGCTGCAAGGTTAGAAGACCAGTAGTCGTAAGATCGAATCCACACGACGGAGTGAGCTCCCGTCGCTTGTCCCAGCTCCTGCCAACCTAGCAGTTCAAAAGCATGTAAGTGCGAGTAGATAAATAGGTACTCCCACGGTAGGAAGGTAATGGTGTTCCATGTCTAGTCGTGCTGGCCACGTGACCACGGAAACTGTCTAAGGACAAACACTGGCTCTACGGCTTGGAGATGGGGATGAGCACCGCGCCCTAGAGTCGGACACGACTGGACTAAATGCCAAGGGGAACCTTTACCTTTACCTAGTTATGAATATTCAATGAGAAGGAACAAGAAAAGAGTCAAGTTGGTATTGATGAATGGACACACACACACACACACACACACACAGAGAGAGAGAGAGAGAGAGAGAGAAGAACATAAGAAAAACCCTGCTGGATCAGGCCAAGGGCCCATCTAGTCCAGCTTCCTATATCTCACAGTGGCCCCACCAGATGCCTCTGGGAGCACACGAGACAACTAGAGACCTGTCTCCTGATACCCCTCCCCTGCATCTGTCATTTTGAGGTACCTTCCTTTTAAGCCTGGAGATTATACATCCCCATCATGGCTTGTAACCTGTGATGGACTTTTCCTCCAGAAATCTGTCCAATCCCCTTATAAAGGCATCTAGGCCTTTAAACACACACACACACACACACACACACACACACACACACACACACACACACACACACACAGAGAGAGAGAGAGAGAGAGAGACTTCCCCACCCTTCCATATGAATAAACACTTTTCCCCCTTTCTCTGCCCTTCAATCTTTCTTTCATTTCTCATAGATACCCCATACCCCCTTTATCTAGCCATAGCCCCTATGTTCTTCCACACCTTGTGAAGGCTCCTGATTAAAGTTCTCCCTGCCTTATCAAGGATAACCCTTTCTATGGCTTTCCATGGCTTGCTGACTCCTTTGAACATCCTAACATTTGTCTCTCCTCTGCTGCCATCTGCTGGCACTAGTTTTTTTTTCTTCATTTTAGGATACACATTGGTGGAGCTGAGAGCAGATGACGGTACAGATTTTGAAAGGTGTTCTGAAAGACGAGGTGACTCTACTTTTCACAGGTGTCATACTTTGGAATATTCATGGGTTTTTTTATGTTACTTCTACACTTTTGGTACAGAAATATGATAACTAGCAGCAGCACGGTGGTACGTGTGTTTTTCTACCAACCGTGCATTAGTGAAGTGGAAGAGGAAACAAATGGGGGAGAAGGTGGGGTAATAAATGATGGGCGATGGAAACTGCTAGCCAAATTTGCTTAAGAGGATTGAATATGGAAATATACAGCAATTGCTAGGGTGTTATAAAAAGCCAGTAAAACTCAGTTAATGATTATGGAGTTGTAGCTGCTGTTGTGGAGAGGAGTGCTTGTGGCATTTTCTGCTTCAGATTGCACATCCTGTGGTCTCTGTGTGGAGAGGTGTTCTTTGGTGTTTCTCTTTAGGAAGCACAAGCTCTTGGGCTGGCACATTTCCCACTTCTAACTAGTTATGTTATTTGGAAAGCCTTTAATCATCAGGAAAAGAGAAGGAAGATGTTTCTTCACACATGTTGTTTCCCAGTCTTAGCTAAGGGATGGGGATTCTAACCTACAATTTTCCCACCAAATGGAGATAAAATGTATTCACTGGGTTGCAACATCTGAAGAAGATGTAATGTGCATCAAATTCTGAGGCTTCATCATTCTGCATGTACTGATACTAGTAAATCCTTTTGTACGTACAGTACCCCATAATAATACCACTAGTGTCTATGAGTTGGCTAGTTCTGCTCACAGTACAAAAAGATCTTTACACTCTATCATAACCAACAAAAGCAAATGGGGGAAGAGAGTCACAGAATCACTTACCTAAAGAGGGTTTGTACATTTACAATAGTCTTAGCATCTGCCATGTAATCTTCTTCAGCACTCATCGTACTTTCTTTGTCCACCACGACCATGTTGGCAGCAAAAGTCACACCGCACCTTAGTAAATCATCTAGGCTTTTGTAAACAGAGCAAAAAGTTACACAATATCAACACATCATCAAATATTAAAATAACTCATCTTATGCAAGTCCTTATAAATGAGAGGGAAAAAAGAATTTAGAAACCTTTGGGGCATTGCATACATTTATAATTTTCAAGTTGTTTTAAGAATGGTTACCATATACTCAGCAGTGGTAAGATAAGCACATGTATGAATTTGGTTCCTTCTTAACCATGCTTCACCAATCAAGAGCCAGCTTCAGGAATGAACCTTGTTTTACTGGAGTTCCTGCCCTTCCACTCTTTTATGCACAAAGATGGGCTGTTTAGTTCCCCAGTCTTACTTTGTCCTCCACAGTACTAGGTCTACAAAGTGGGCAATCTACAACATTGCCATGTGAAGAGTTGGGAACAGTTTTTCCTAAGTTAGAAGCATTTACATATTATATATTTCTTTTACAGTAGACAAAATATCTGGGACAATTGTCCCAATACATCCATTGGTTTTTGATGTTTTTATACAACATTTTGCATAGTGCCCTACTGGTTTCTGCTTATTGTTCCCATCCCATTGTGCTGATCATGTGTGCAGAGAAATTGGAGGGAAAGAACGTGAGAGACCTGGCAACCTTAGATGACAGAGTGGACAATGGAACGAATTTGTCTTTTCAGGTCTATGTTTGAATTCGCTAAGGTGGGGCTTGGGCAATGATTTTGCCAAGTTTTCTCCCTGCCATATGTATATAATTACATCAAGAGTAATGAAACATATCTGGAAGAAGAGGTAAGAAGGAAGAAGAACGAGGAAGATAAATGTGCATATCCACACTGGCGATTAAGAGAAGACACAGAAGAATCAAGGGAGCTGAGATGTCCAGTGGAAGAGCTGAAATGAGGCATGTCCTAGTTTCATTTGCACAACTGGAAGAATCAGGTGCAAAATAATGTGGAAATTAAATGACTTATTGCTATTTTTGGAGGCTGCACAGGTTCACTTTGCAGATACAAATTTCCATTGTTTGAGCTATATAACTAGCCAAGTAGAGTTTTACAAATCTTGCCTGTGGCATAGCTGACAAACAGCATACATGTGGATTGTGGGACTCTGGCACAAACTGCAATTGCTCTTCTTTTTATTCCCAGCGTTCTAGTGTCCTGTACTGACATCTGTAAAGTACACCAATCAGCAAGAAAAAAAAATACAAGATGATTGCTTTTCCTTTCTGTCCATTATTACTTTGGCCTGGATTTTCTCTTGGACCTATTCCCAACTTTTGTCACACACAAAAATAATATGATTCATCTCTTCTATCAATTTAATTAGATGAACTGCCAGTGGAGGGCATACCCATTAGCTATCGTGAAACTCTTTCTTCACTCCCATTGTTCTTTGTGTAGGGCCAGACACAATAAAACACAGCATACCAGTTCCTTAAATAGAAAACTCCTATCTGGTCCAGAAAACTTCTCCCTCCCAAAGTTGTGTACAGAGATGGTTCATCATAGAATCATAAAATCATATAAAAGTGAAGTTGGAAGGGGCCAACAAGGCCATCAAGTCCAAACCCCTGCTCAATGCAGGAATAATTAGAAAGAAATGTAATCTGTACACCATGCCCCTGGAGACCCAAAGAGGACACAGGTTTCCTATACAAATTAATGGCTGGGCTCCTTTCACTTTGCTTAATACAATACATGTCCTATAATACATGTCCTATAAAAGGACCTGTGTGTGAGAGAAGGAAGGGCCCATTGGGGAAGCCTCCTTCTATGTATTGCACACATTGGAAGTTGATGAGGATTTTACTTTCCTATTGTATTTAAGTGAAAATCGATAATATTTTGAATCATATTTTTAATTCTGATTTTCTTGCATAATAAAAGGTAAAAAGCAGGGGGGAAAGAGGAAAAAGAAGAGTCTATCAATATAGGAGGAAACCTATTTGAACCTGGAGCCAGCTTTACTTCTAATTTGTAGGATTTGGATGAAAAAAGAAGAAATTTGAAGAAGTTGACAGCATGTTGAAAGTGCCTTAGATAGTGAAAGTGAAACCAAAGATATATGATATCTAATCTCCAAGCTAATACCTGGTTGAGGGGAAAATGTTTTTTGTAATTTCTCTGAAATGCAAGAAACAGAAAGTGAAAGTGTGTGCTTTCACAGAATGTCTAGCTCATGCTTACTCGGAACAGACCTTTATTTCTGCATGAAATAAAACAAAAACAAAATAAAACAACAAACAGATTAGGCTCTCTTTTTATGTTCTTTAGTTGTTTCTTGAAAGAAAACCTCTAAAACACAAATAATTCATATTAATGAAAAAATCATATGAATGAAAAGTTTTGTGTCCTGAGAAAATCCCTTTCTCATTTAAACTTTATTTCATCCTTTGTATGCCAAACCTTTTTTTTAACTTTTTCATTCAAAAGTGTCACAAGGGCTATTGAAAAAAACATGATGGTCTGACCAGTGAGGGCTGTCAGCAGGTGGATGAAATGTCTTGGGGGAGAAAATATTGACTCTGTGGAAATGTTGAGAATCCAGTGAGGAGGATTGTGTGTGTGTGTGTGTGTGTGTGTGTGTGTGTGTGTGTGTGTGTGTGTGTGTGTGTGTGTGTGTGTGTGTGTAGATGTGTAGATGTGTGTTCCTTTGTTTTGTCATCATGCCTCTTTAGGATAATTTTTTTTATTTCCCCTCCCCAGTTTCTTTGGAGATTGCTTCCCCTTTGTTTTGTACTGTTTTATTTTGTTTGTTTGTTTTGGTCATTTCCTGTCTTGGATTATTTTTGCTGCTGCCTGGACCCGGCCTGGAATTGAAGGCATCAGGTGGTGGGGCAGGGGGATAAAAATCTCCCCATATTCCAGTAGTTTTGTTTGTGGTACAAGGTATGATTGTATTGTTTGCCTTTATTTGCTTGCCTATTTTTCGTTTTAGAAATTGTTATTTGGTTAACATACTGTGTATTTATTCTGTGTCAAAGATGTATGCATTGGTGAGGGGTTTTTGTTTGTTTGTTTTTTGTTTGTTTTGTTTTTTTGGGTTTTTTTGTTTTGTTTTGTTTTTTGATGATTTTTCTTTCTCATGTACTGTTGCCTGAATCTGAAGTAGATTAATTTTCTGTTGCCTTGCCTCTATGCTTTTCTGGAGTAGTTTTGAAGTAGTTTTTAAAGTTCTTCAAGGCTTTTGGATTGTCAGGAATCACAAAAGGGAAACCAGAAACAAAAGAACTCAAAAGAGGCTTCCCCCCTGATGTAAATTAAAAAGACTAGTACAGAAAGAAAAAAAACCCAAAACCCAAAACGTACGTAACAAATATATAATTTGTCACCATGCACACCTCTAATGCTTAATAACTGTAACGGGAAAGGATGCACCTAAATTTAAACAGTACTCACAAGAGATGCAATACTGTGCTTACTGAGACTAGCCAGGATATTTATGTTTATGTTTGTAATATCAAGTGTAGAGAAATGCAAACTCAGAAGAAGCAATATTGTTCTGATTCTTCTAGTCCCACAGCATCTAAATCTCAGTGCTTTGGACAAGCAAGCTTCTTCTTATGTGGACTCTTGTTCAAAGTACAGTGGATTGGTTCTGCATTTAATATATTGATGCAATGACTCTGAATCACCCTTGCCCTCAGTCAATTGTCTCAAGAGCTAAAACTGTGGCAACTTCTAATTGCCCATTATTGGTCTGATCTCCTGAAACCAAGCAGAATGCAGGTCTTCTATACTTCAAAGAAGCCATGAAGAACAAAGAGTTACCATACCTTTTTGGGCACAAGTTACAATACATTTTCAAAAACATCTTAAATTCACAACTCTAGGATTCAGAAGGCTGAAGAACAAATATTCATGCAAAGATGCAACCTTTTAAACACCAGCACCACACACGTATACATGCAATTACATGGCACTGAACACCACAACATACAACAATATTGAGTGTTCCGAGAGCATTTTACCTACTTGTCAATAGAGCCCACCATGTAGTAAACCATTGGAAACCAACAGATTGCATCCAGAAAATGCATATCTGGCCTAAGCAGCAGATGGGTCACAAAGTGAAAGATAATATCACAAATATGGTGTGGCAACTATCAAGTATCTGATGCTAATAAATTTGAAGATGCTTTAAATGCACATTTATTCTGTATGATGTCATAATGAATAGTTTAATTATTCCTTCAGAACATTTCACAGGGTTGAACTACACTTAGTCATACTTAGAACAGACCCAACAAAATCAATGGTTTGACTTAAGTCCCATTGCTTTCAATGAATATGTGCTAACCATGACTGAATCTAGCCTGACACATTAGTTTTATTCAGGAAAACTACCAAGTAAACATAACTGTATCAAAAACAATATTTACCATGAAAGTATTTATTTCACCATTTCAGCATTAGTACCCAGGAGTATCTAAAATACCATGGTTAGTGACAGTTTGCTGATAAATATGGATACCATTCACAAACACTCTATGGGCATCATTGATCTGTTGTATAATCCAGCATGATTGGAGGGCACAGGTGAACCAGGCTGGGCAGAGTTTCCTAGGAAGTCAGCACTTAGCTGGATTGAACTCTAATAAATCAAACTTCATGGCAGAGGCTTCACACCACCTCATATGAAAAGGTCAAATGAAGTGTACCATTACATGGACATCCTGTTGAAGTCAGTGGGGCTTAAGCATATAGAGCTATCTATACTGGACTGTTGTGGACAAACGAGTCAGTATTTTGCTCAACCACAAGTCCCTGGGGCTGAAGTACATTATCAGAAAACTCACATGTAAACTTCGTTTTGCTATATGTGCAAAGGTTGCACAGCTGTATCTTGAAAGCCAAACTTCTGGCAACAATTGACAGTTCCATACAACCCATTCAGTATGGTGTGAAAAGTGACACATATTGAGAGACAATGAGGAACGTTATCATTGTTATGTGCTGTCAAGTCAGAGCTGACTTATAGTGACCCTAATGGGATTTTCAAGGGAAGTAAGATATTTAAGAAGTGTGTTTACAAGTTCACATACACACACCCCGCCCAGTGAGTTTCCATAGCAGAGCCAGGGAATTGAATCCCGGTCTTCTCAGTCCTAGTCCACTACTCTGCCCATGATACCACACTGGATCCAATAAGGAAATATGATATTTCACATTAAAGAAAATATGGAGAACACAGTACTTTTAAAATGATATACTTAATACATGGGCCTCAAAAACAGAATACATTTGGAGCACTAGAGGGCACTGTGGATTTAGATTCCAGATTCCAGTATATTGTGAAACATCCAGAGTCTGAAACACCATTTAAAGATATTTCACACACCAAAGTTCTCAAACTGGAGGTCACAGTATTTCTGCCCATGGACGTGGGTTTGAGGTTTAAGGTTAAAGGTTACTGATAGCAAATGTTGAAGTTACTGGGAGATTTTGCACAAGGCATAAAACCACGGCCATTCAGGGTTGCTTTTCTAATCAGTATTCTTGTTTTTAAGTCTAAAGTACTAAAAGTTGCCCTTTCTGATAACGTAACTGTGATTGACATTCAAATATGTGAACAAAAGTGTTCTGAGTCTTCGGGGGGGGGGGGGAATGGTCAAGGGAAGTATATCACAAATTATGCAACATTGTTAAATTATCACCCATAAGACAGAATGCCAGGAGCTCAGCTCTAACAGGCTACCCAACTGTGGTTTATTTTTTGTTTTGAGTCTTTTTCTTTGGCCAAAACGAAAAAGCAAATGAAAAGTCATGACTATCCATGTGATTGGAGGGGAGAGGCAAGGGGAAACCAATCTAAAATTTAGCATCTTATATTATTCATTAATGCAAATAACATGATTTTTATGGATAAACATGATAGTTAAACATTTTGCTACAACACTTTCAAAAGTGACCAAGAGAGCCTGAAGCCGATCAGCTTCAGGCTCTCTTGGATGAAACCAATGCCCTGGATCCATTTCAGTCAGGCTTCAGGCCATGTCACGGTATGGAAACGGCATTGATCACCCTGCTTGATGACCTATTGAGGGAGGCCGATAGGAGCAAAATGTCCTTGTTGGTTCTCCTTGATATCTCAGCCGCCTTTGATACAGTCGACCACGGTATCCTCCTGGGACGGCTTTCCAAGTTGGGGATTGGTGGCCTGGCCTCCTGGGCCACCAATTCTGGGATCACCAATCCAAGCCGTCATGGGACGGCTTTCCAAGTTGGGGATCTGGTCTTTCTTGGAGGACCGTTCCCAGAGAGTTCAGCTTGGAGAGAGTGTATCGGCCCCATGGCTCCTCAATTGCGGGGTGCCACAGGGATCAATCATCTCCCCAATGCTGTTTAATATCTACATGAGGCCGCTGGGTGGGGTCATCCGGGGTTCAGTGCTTCGTGTCATCAGTACGCTGATGACACGCAGCTCTACATCTCCTTCTTTCCAACAGCAGTGGAAGCCATTGCACCCCTTGAGTGCTGCCTGGGGGCTGTACTGCAATGGATGCAGGAGAATGTACTGAGGCTGAACCCGGACAAGATGGAGGTTTTGAGGGTGGGCGCCCCTCCTATCAGTGGTTTGGGAAGCTCCCTCTCTTTGGGGGGGGCGACTCTCACCACGAAGAGTGTGGTCTGCAGCTTGGGGGTCCATCTTGACCCAGCACTTATCATGGAGTCCCAGGTAGCATCCGTGGTCCGCACCGCCCATCTACATCTTCGGCGGATTGCCCAGCTGTGCTCCTATCTTGATATTGGGGCACTCACCGCTCTGGTCCATGCGCTCGTAACCTCGAGATTAGACTACTGTAATCTGCTCTACATGGGGCTGCCCTTGAGATTGATGCGGAAACTACAAATGGTCCAGGACACGGCCGCCAGATTATTAACTGGGGTGAAAAAATATCATCACATTTCCCCCACTCTGGCGGCCTTACACTGGTTGCCCATTCGTTTCCCCATTGACTTTAAATGCTTACATTTAAAACCCTAAATAGTTTAGGACCTCGATACCTGATAGAGCACCTGCTCCCACCTAGCTCTACTCGTGTCACTTGATCTAGCCAGGCTGGGTGGCTGAGGGGCTTGACCCCAAGAGAGGCCCGGAAGGAGAGAACTAGAAACCAGGCCTTCTCGGCGGTGGCCCCTCGCCTCTGGAACATCTTGCCCCTTGAGGTTCGCTTGGCACCCTCACTGGGAGTTTTTAAGAACAAGCTGAAGATCTGGTTCTTCAGGCAGGCCTTCCCCCCTTCCATTTCTTAGTTCCTTATGTCTTACCATCTTGGATTTTGCTAATCTCTATGTTGTTTGATATTGTTTGTTTTAATTCTTGTTTTATATTCGGACTGTAAGCCACCCAGAGTAGATTCGCTGAATCTAGATGGGCGGGGTAAAAGCCGAAAAATAAATAAAAATAATAAATAAATTTTGGTCTCTCCCCATCCTGCCTTGGTATTGGTATTTGAACTTGAAGCATAAAATAAACCATACATTTCTCTACTATTGACCATTGTCAAGATACTGTTGTCACAATGCTCCTGATTTAAAATCATCTACATAATAAATTATTGTAGCACCATATATAATATATATCATGTTCTGAGACTGAATCTAAAGTATGTGTGATAAAATTACAAGAATTAAAAAAATCACTTACGGATTATCCAGCAGTAGTACTATTGGATTGAGTTCTTTCTTTGGTCTATAATAAGCCCTGAGAGGAACAATAAAGTTGTAGAGGCCATTTCCAGCAGTCTCTGCTGCAACTATAATAATTTTGTTCTTGAATCCATAAGCTTTGGCATCTTCATAGTAGTTATGCTGGCATCCCTAAAATCAGTAAATAAATATAAGTATAATTGGTAGTCTCTAGTGACAGAACAGACTAGAAGAGAAATACTGTACATCTCAAATATAGAGCTCTTTCAGATGGGGCATTACTTCCATGAAATGTATCCAATTGGTGATTGAAATTTTCATGACTTTTCCCACCATTCAGATGATACAAGGCTTATCTCGGTACATTCAGTGACACAGTCACAAAAACCAAGACTTCCCATGCTGTTTTCTCCTTTCTGAAAAGCAAGGTTTACTTCCTTCTTTCCTTCCTTATGTTTGGTAGAGTTTAGCACTACAGCAGATTTCAATTTATTTCCAGAATCCAGATGGAAGATTTTCCATTATTTCGAAACCAAATATAAAGAAGAAATGCGAAAATTTGATAAAAAGAGCAGAGGTGAGGTTCTGGTTGTGGTTCCACCGGAGAATGGTGGCGTCCCCACCACCACCACCACCTTGTGCCCTCGCTAGTAGTTATAGCGGGGGAATATGGTGGGGTGGGGAAAAAGATAAATGTTCAGTGGGTTGTTAGGGGTAAAGCATTATATGTTTGGGTTATGTTGAGTTTAATTTTTAGTGTATTTTTGTTTGTGTGTTGGGGGGATGGGTTGCACAGGGGGCCTGTTAGGAGGAGAGACTTTGAACTGAAATGGGCAAGAAAATAAGACTAGCCACTTTAAACGTGAAAGGCCTGGGATCAATAGTGAAAAGAAGAAAAATAGAAGCATTATTGAAGAAAAATAAGGTGGACATTGCAAGAGACTCATCAATCAGAAGATGGAGTCAACGAACTTAAGATGAATAATACAGACATTTATGAAAAAAACTTTGGAACATCTAAATCTAGAGGTGTGGCAATCCTAATTTTTAAAAATTGTGAATTTACAGTGAAACAGGTAGTAAAAGATTGTAATGATAGATTTATTACAGGGTAAAATGGGTTTGGAAGAATATACTTTAGTTAATGTTTACGCACCTAATATTAAACAAGGAGATTTTTATGACACGGTTATTAAAGAAATGGAGAAGGTAAAGAAGGGTTATGTTATTATGGCAGGGGATTTCAATATGGTTAAGGCAAGAGGAGAAGAGGACAACAGAGGACGAGATGGCTGGACAGTGTCACCAAAGCTGCCAACATGAATTTGACCAAACTCCGGGAGGCAGTGGAAGACAGGAGGGCCTGGCGTGCTCTGGTCCATGGGGTCACGGAGAGTCAGACACGATTTAACGACTAAACAACAACAATGGATAAGATAAAGGATAAAACTTTTTATGATCGGAATGATGTTCTCCAAAGAAACACAATATTGAGCAAGAAGGTAAAAAATAACAACTAGAAAGATATTTGGAGGGTAATGAAATGTGATGAAAGAAGATATACTTATTTTTCAGCAGTATAGAATAGGTATTCCAGAATATATGTCATATTCACATCTCAATATTTAATTCCTAAGATAATTAATACTGAGATTAATTCTATAAAAATAACAGATCATGCTTTGATGTCAATGGAGATTGAGATTAAAAAAGATTGTAAAGACTATAAAAGATGGAGAATGGATATTAACATTTTCCAGTACCCAGAGGTAATAGAAAAGATAAAGAAAGAATGGTTAGAATTATGGACAATAAATGAAGCAGGAGGTACTAAATTAGGCCTGTTGTGGGACACGATGAAAGCAAATTCAAGAGGAATAACAATAAGGGAATCCTGTAAAATGAAAAAAAAATAAAGAGATAAACGTGAAAAAACTGGAAGAAGAATTGAGAAATTTGGAAAGCAAGTTTTTTTTAGAAAGAGATAGAAGGATATTGGCAGAAATGCAGGCAAAGAGAAAGGAACTAGAAAACTTAGAGATAAAGTTCAGAGGGATTTGATGTATATAAAGAGGAATTTTTTGAATTTAGCAATAAAAACTCAAAATTATTAGCTAGAATGTGCAAAAATAGAAGATTAAAAAACATGATTGGGGTAATTAAAGATAGAACAGGCAAGAGGTGTAATATAATGAAAGATAAATTGAAGATTTTTCAAAAAGTTTTATCAGAAATTATATAAAGGAAACAATGTACTGAAAGAGGATATAGAAAATTATATAAATGAGAATTTAAAAACTAAATTATTGGAATGTGATAAAAGAATATTAGAAGAAGAGATTAAAGAAGAAGAAATTGCTGAAGTCATTAATAAACTGAGAAATGGTAAAACACCAGGCCCTGATGGATTGGGTCCAGAATATTATAAACATCTTAGTTCCATTTTGATACCTAAGCTAAAAATGTTTTATAATAAAATATTGGAAGGAGAGACAATGCCACCTTCTTGGAAACACTCATTAACGATTCTTATTCCAAAACCCAACAAGGATCTAACAGATCCGGGATCTTATAGACCTATATCTCTAATAAATCAAGATGCTAAGATTTTTACTGCTATATTAGCAAATAGATTAAATAGATTTATAGCAAATTATATTAAAGAGGATCAATGTGGCTTTTTAAAGGGAAGACAAATGGATAATTTAACTAGGTGAGTTTTGAACATTATATATGAGGTAGAAAAGGAAAAAAGCAAAGGCAACTGTTTTATCTCTAGACATATTTAAGGCCTTTGATTGTGTGGAATGGCCAACATTAAAGCTGCTTATAAAGGGTTGGGGATTTGGTAGAAGATTTATTGGGGTTATAGATATATATTCAGATAATACTTCAGAAGTAATAGTTAATGATGGTTTAACAGAGCGGATTTTTCTAGGCCGAGGTACAAGACAAGGCTGTCCACTTTCATCAATATTGTTTTGTATGATTATAGAACTGTTAGTTAATGCAATAAGAAATGATGAATTAATTAAAGGATTAGGTAAAAATGATACAATAAGATTAATTTATTTGCTGATGATTCATTATTAATTATTAAAAACCCATTAGAAACTATGGATAAAATTAAAAATCATTTAGAAAAATTTGGGGAAATAACAGGATTAACTATTAACTGGCAAAAAACACAAATAATGATGTTTAATTACAATAAATATGAACAAGAAATGTTTGTAAATAAATATGGTTTTAAAATGTGTAATTATATTAAATATTTAGGTATAAATATAGTTAAAGTGACTCAAAAATTAAAGGAGCAAAATTTTAACAAATTAAAAAGTGATATTAAAGATAAATTGCAGGAGTATTCTAAATTGAAACTATCGTGGTTTGGGAGAATCACTATGATCAAAATGAAAATATTACCAAAAATTACTTTTTTATTCAGGATGCTCCCAATACAATTAGAAGAAGATTTAAAGTACCGGCAGGGATTAATTAATGGATTTTGTAATCAAGGTAAAAAATCAAGAATAAATAAAAGATATTGGTATAAGGCTCCAAAAAATGGAGGTTTAGGTATTCCTAATATAAAAAATTATTATATAGCGAATCAACTAAGATTTATTGGAGATATTATATATAACAAAGGAAGGTTAATTTGGCAGGATATGGAATCCTCGGAAATAAATGGGAATATTGAAAAATATTTGTTTAATGTAGTAAAAAGAAATACAATAAATCAGGTGAACAAACCTTTTTTAAGAAACATGTTAAATGTCTGGAACAGATATAAAAAGAAGTTATGTCCCTTTACTTCACCACTAAAATTAGTGACCGAAATAGAAAATTTCCCAGCAAACCTGAAGGGTTTAGCTGATTTGTTTAAGGATAAAAAAGTTGCCAGATTGAAGGATTGGATGATTAAAATGAGATCGAAGGATCAGATTATAGTTAAACTTCAAACTAATAAACTATCATGGTATAATTATATCCAGTTAGATAGCTGGACAAATGAATGGTTGAAGACTAATGGCAAATGTAGAGAATGTACTAAGGATGAACAATTTCTATCATCACATGAAGACATGCAGAAAGATGCTTTGAGGAAGGGAGTAGTAAGTAGAATTCATAACCTAATTTTGGAACAAGAGGAAAAAGAGACTGAAATAGAAGGTTTGAAATCAATTTGGGAACGTGATTTAAAGACAGAAATTAAAACAGAGGATTGGACAAAAATTTGGAAGATGAGAGTTTTAAGATTAATGTCGGTAAGAATAAAGGAAATTTTTTTAAAAATTAGTTTAAGGTGGTACATGACTCCGGTGAAATTGAAGATAATAAATTCAGACTATTCTAAGGCCTGTTGGAAATGTGATGAAGAAATTGGCACGTATTATCATATGTGGTGGGAGTGTAAATTGATTCAGAAATTTTGGAAATTGATTTTTAAGGAAATATGTGATGTATTTGGAAAAGATATCGAACTTAATTCTAAAATTGCTTTGCTGTCAATTTTTGATAAGATAGAACTTGATTATTGCTCAAAGGAATTGATTTCTAATTTTATGACAAGTGCTAGAATATTAATAGCTAGATTCTGGAAAGATAAAAATGATATTACCGTATTTTTTCGTGTATAAAACGACCCTTTTTCCTTAAATAATTTGAGGAAAAAATGAGGGTTGTTTTATACAGGGAAGGCAGCTCTTTACCACTGCCTTTTGTGAAGGTAAGGGGCTTAGCAAAAAGGAAGGTGAGTCGTTGCTCCTTTCCTTTTCGCTAAGCTCCGTGCCTTCTCAAAAGGCGAGGGCGCGCTGGGCTTAGCAAAAAGGGAGTCCTTTGATCCCTGCTTTTTCTAATTTGGGGTCAGAAAAGGGGGGATCATCTTATACTTTGGGTCGTCTTGTAAATGGAAAAATATGGTAAATTAGAAGATTGGTATAATGGACATTGCGTTAAATGATAAGTTGACTACTGAACTTAAGACGAAAAGAGGGGAAATAAGTTTAAATATTTTTATGCTATTTGGAGTAGATTTATTGAATTTGTATTAGTGAAAGGAAAGGGGAAAGCCTCTAAGCAACAATCAATACAATTTTGGAAAGGAGGTTCGTAATAAAAGTATTGCTCCAAAGGGTCCCGTGGGTATGGGGGTGCACTGTGTTTTAGATTGTATTAGTAAGTATTTTGTATTCTTGTATTTGTTTTTGTTTTGGAAATAAAAAAATAAAATTAAAAAATATATCAACCTTCAATCAGGTTTCAGTCAGGTACAACACACATGCACACGGGGGGTGGGATCCAGAAGAGCAGCTCCAGAAAGGAACTGGATTTCTTTAGATATTTGCGAAGATATACTTGCAAAAGAAGACATTTCAGAAAAATAAAATTTAAAAGTGCAGTCCAGAGTCAAATCTGGTAATGCCTGCACTCCTTTATGACCCACAGAGATAAAGTAGGACTGTGGGTGCAGCAGAACTTCTGCCTCATCTAGAAGAGTCCATCGTATCTATCAGCAATTGAATTCTGCCTTCATCAAAAAATGCTGCTGAAGGCATAAGGTATTTATACTCAAAATACTCATCATAGCTAATCTGATCAGGCTTTCCCCCCATCCCTATTCACAATGGTATAATAATGCCATGTTATGTCACACATACACTTTTCAGCACTTAAGGAATTCCCCCTTCTGATGACATATTAACTTCAGTTTGGCCCTTTGTATTGAATTAACAGAGCTAAAAATGCCACCATGCTCTACCTTTCTAATACACACTGAAAAAAACAGGTAGCAAAAGTGTTGCCTGTGAAATATATCATGATTTTACCTTATCTAACCTTAGACAGCAAAATGGCACTTTCTCATGAAGCAAATGGCAGAAGGTGGGAGAACTTCCTATATACGGGGAGTAAGGAGGATAACCTTTCAGGTACCTAAAACATGGAAACATCCAATCTTATTAATGTTGTCAGATATAAGCAACCACATGATACATTTCTACAAACTGTGCTCTATCCTTGATTCTACTGCTTCTCAGTCTAATTTTCCCCTGGGCTGCTCAACAGAAATAACAAGGTTTTATACATCATCTTGTTTCCTTGCCCTGTCCAACTGACTCTGATTGGCTTCTGTTATTCTTTTGGTACACACTGTTCCCTTCTTCTTTGTTCCAGAAAAAAAAACTTCACCAAAAGGAAGTGAATTCTGATAATAATTCTCATTCTCTGAGGAGCAGAACTGACCTAGTTTCTAGTGGGTAACCCATTCTATAATGTGGTTCATCGAAGTGGGCTTTCTGCCTTTAAAAAAAAACATTTTGACTTCAGCTATTTTATACTATATACTGTATTTTATTTATTTTAGTCATTTGTATATCACCCAATTTAGTGACAAGCACTATTCTGGGTAGTGAACAATTGTATAAAATAACCCTCCCACACAAACCACTGAACCCAAATAAACTATATGCTTACTGTATTTTTAAAACAGATTTTTATTGCTTTGTTCTGCTTTTCCTTCAGCACTTTTACTGGAAGAAACTGGCACATGATTTGACAAAACGTTAATGTTCTGCTTCTCGTGTGCTCTACTCCAAACATCTAATTTCCCTTATCCAATTCCACACCCTTTTAAACATATAAACTTCTTTATTTAAACCGAACATACTCTAGGCCATTTGAAACTTCTTCATCGGAAGGTGTTGTTTCATCTTCTGACTGGTCACTTAAGAGGTCACAGGTATGAAGTGCTGAAGAGTCGGCAACCTCTAAAACTGGTGCTATGCTTGGCCTTCTGCCGGTTTTGCCTGCTTCTGAAGGAAGGTTTAGAGTAGGCCCACTAGGAGATCGGCAACTTGTGTCTTGCAAATCTATAGCTACTGTTCCTGTGGGGGGACAACGGGAAGAGTTGAATCCAAAGGATTTAGCTTTTGATGATGGGAGGAAGATGTCAACGTATTTGATTTCATTATGAGGACTAGAGATGAAACTAGATGTGAAAATGGCAGACACCAGCAAATCTATCCACAGAACAGAACCTTTTGACCTGCAAAGGCTGGAAGGGAGATGAATCCTCCATTATCTAGATGTAATTGTATATCTTGGCCTGGGACGTTTGGAAGTGAGATGAATCCAGACAGGAAATCAGTTATTTCCCCTAAATGTTGGCAGGCTGATAGTGATTTGAGTGTTACTCAGAGCTCCAAGACATGGAACAAAAATGGGATAAACATTCCATTCAAAAATGTGTACTGTCCGAGTAGATGAGGTATAAGGCAATCTCCATTTCTAATACTTTTCCTCTCCTGATAATACCATGCATTCTAATAATGCCATGCATTTTGGTAAAGTGTTTGAAAATCCACTTTTTAAACAATGCCATTTCTCTGCCTCTTCCCCCATTTATTAGCTGAATTGTAACATAATTAGAGAGGACCACAAAGAGTTTTGCAGTACCTTTACAACCAACAAATTTTATTTGGCATGAGCTATCATGGATTGTAATCTAATTCTTCAGATTAAAAAAAACCGTGCCAATAGATTGGAGTTAAATAAATATAGGAACTGCTAAATATATTCTTAATTTTAGAATATAGCGACGTGCTGCCACCAGCTATCTTCATGTGTACATGTATTATTTTACTTTGTTCCCTATTAATTTGTCTCTTCTCATCTTGCTTTAATGAAAAGCCTTGAAATATAAGTAATGAATCTCCATTCAATTAAATAGTTCATACAATTCTAGTTGTAGCTTCTGTAAGAATGATGTTGTAAAGGTCTTACAGAGGTCATTTATCCCTTCCAGCCATACAATATTCAAAAGTCCCAGTATTATTATGTGCAGACAACATGCAACTTTTACCTGTCACTCAGGCTGGGTTGGAATGATTGTTAAAAGAATTTGGAACTGTAACAGGCCAAAAAAAACCTTAGAGTCAAATACAGCAAACCAGAGAATGGTTTTTGGCAAGAATCCAACACAGTAGAAATGGATCACAAATGATTGCTGTGGGTGCACAGAGGAGGAGGAACCCTGCACAGAGAGGGGAGGTAGAGTCACATGCACCTTAGAGGGAAACTTGGTTGTCGTTGATTTTAAAAAAAATTGCTGGCATTTCTGCTATTAAGTAGGGGTGAAAAATTTTGCAAACTTGATAAGTCAGGACATCCTTTTCCTCAAGGATGAGAAAATTTGAAAATACATGTTTATAATTAAAAACTAGAGATATAATGAAGGACAGACTAGTCCTTTCAGTTGGCTCTAATGAGGAGTGTTTGAAGATCAAACACATCCACATTCCTTGATATTTGAACATCTCAAACTAAAAATACTGAAATGAGAAACTCAGTTTTGAATTGCTTGGGTATGACATAACACAGAGTATACATAATGAATTATTTGAAAAATTTTATATGTATATATGTATATCTATGTATATGTAATTATATGTTATTATTCCCTTTATTGTCTTCACATAACCAACATTACATTTTTATGATGATACAGCACATGTAAGGTGTAACACAGATGTTTTTCTCTCTTAATCTATTTTAACAACTGAGGGTGTGCTCTTTTGTAGTTTTGGACTTCAGTTCCCAGAATTCTCCAAGTATTCTGGAATGGTGGCCCAGAAACCCAAATCAGCATACCTCTGGGTTCCTCCCCCCACATGCATGAAGGACTTTTGTTTGATTTATCTGCACCATTGGATTTCTTGGCTTTTCTATTTCCTGTTGCATCACAGTGCTTCCTGAGTGTCATAGTCTCACTGCCCAATAGGCTCTATAGAACTATGACTCCCAGGAAGTACCACAGCAACTTCCTCTTTTTAAAAAACAAGTCAACTACAGGAAACAACAGGAAGCAGGAAGGCCAGAAGAGCTGTTGGTGCTTGTCTTGGGGTGGAGGAACATATAAGTGTGCTGATTAGGGTTTCTGGCCAGCAACTCCTCAAATTCTTTCAGAAATCTGGGAATTGAAGTCCAAGAAACACAAGAAAGAATCACCCATTAGCAACAATAATAGCTATTACTGTTACTATTATAATTGCTAATTACCGGTTCAAGGTGCTTTCTCTTTCAGTCATTACCCAAATGTATCTTTTGGAGCAAATGAGACTTATGTCAGTAAAATATAATTAACTAGAAATATTATTTTTCTGAATCATATTTGAGTCAAGCATGTTTTTATTTCTATACATTTCAATTGTTGTGTCATTGCAAGTAATAAGGTTGTCCCCTGACAGGTGATGATATAATTTTGAATATAATTTTGAATGTAAATTTAAACTAAACTTTAATCCTTCAAATTTAGAACTAAGAATTGCCCTTAACTCAACCAACAGATACCAACTGCAATTTTAGAAGATCATTTTAAGACAGTATTTTATGATCCTAGATTGTCTTTGTCATGATTCTGCAAGGGGAGTACTTTAATATTTATCCCCTGAGCCCCTCCCCCCCCCCATAGATTATACTAAATTTCTAGATGCAGCTCATGAGGGAAAAGCTATTTATTCTCTGGTGACTTCTCATAATAGGGTGACCCTACTGGTAGTGGTAGGTTTCATCTTCTCAGCTTCCAAAATTTCTATTTTCTATTTTATGAGTATGATAAATAAGCTAGAACTCTTATTGCTATTGTGAATCTTTAGTTTGAGGTGATCACAATTCTGCTTTCTATTTTGAATTATGGTCAAAATAATAAAGATGGATTGACTGAGTGGCATCACTTTATTTTTGCTTACCCATACTAGCAATTATGCTGTGCACTGGCAATCGAGAAGGGCCATGATAAAATGACCTGGATAAGTGATTCTTTCGGTGTTGCTCCTGCTTCTTAAAAGCTGAATTTTCTTCTTTTGTGATGTTGATATAAAAACATATATCGGAGGAGCTCATTATATAGCGGGGACCTGGGTTCAGCAAAATATTCTTGTTGTCTTCCCTCCTGACACCGATTAAGCAGACACCAAATCTTAATTTAAAAAAGAATACAAAAGGAAAACAACAACAATGTGTGGTTAGGAAATGCGCGCACGCACACATTCGAATTTCCATTTGAGTATCTCCTATTATATGAAATTTCAAGAAGACCATTATGAAAATACATTATACCCCATTCACAAAATGCACCCAAAGAGGAAAAAATGTTATACTTTTCCCAAAAGAGACAATTGTAGAATATCCAAAAGAAGGAATCACTATAGTCATGCAACAACCATCATACATCCTCTCTACTATTTTATATTATAACTTGGCTAATAAGATTGACTGATAGCAGTCTTGAGCACTTGAGAACCAGACTGTAGGATATAGAACCATATGAGCCCAGTTTAAATCTGATATGAACTGGCCATAAACCCATCTTCTTCAACAAGCACAGAAATGAGATAAATAACACAGGCACAGGTTTCTTTATAATTATTTTGTACATGCAGTTTGGTCTCCCACTCTTGAAGGGAAGAGAAACAAAATTTAGCATTCAAATGGAATGACCCCATCACACATGATGTCACATGTTTGATGGTGAAGCGACAGTCATGCTAAATTCTTTACCATGAAAAGATTCTTACTGACCCAGTAGATGTCCTAAGTGGAAGCACTCTTATGTGTACTCAATATGTATGGAGGGAGAATATGCTAGCCCCCCTGAGCTCTGAATTTTCATTGCCATTCCTTGACATTCTTGCTATCCTTGTTAACCTGGAAAAAAATTTACCAGTCCCTCATCCTTATATGTGAGGAAAAGACAAGTCAGAAAATACATTTCTTCAGAGTGTGTAAACAGGACTTTCAGACTTGCGTCTCCAGGGTGAGGGCCACTGGAAAGCCATGAGATCCTCAACATTTAACTATGAAAAAAGTATTAAGCAGAGAATTGCATCAAAACTACAGCATACTGTATCAGATAACAAACTTCTTAACACTGAATAGAGGTGCAGAATGTGGTTGAACTAACTCTAGGACCCCTGTGTACCTGCTCACTTGTATAGAGTCAGCAGAAGCCATATTTAAGTTCTTTGGAAAGAATTTACCCCTTAGAGGTGGTAGAATGTGCTCCATCCACAAAAATTTACAATAGGAAAATACTAATATTCTCTACAGTACTCGTGGAGGACATTTCACATTTTGACCAATATTAGGAGAGTGAGATTCCAAATGACCATCTGAAGGAAGAACATTCTGCAGTACCAAAGACTGCATCATACAACAAGGAACTGTCAAATATGTAATGCATAGTGGACCACATTACTACTTTACACATGCACAGAATGGAGTAACTTTCTTTAAAGACTGCAGTGCTTGTACACACCACACTGGCCTAACGGGCCATTTGGTTCTTTTTCCAGGGCTTGGCAGGCCAAGGTTATATATTCCTTAATCCTCCAGAAAATGAAAACATAGATGTCTACTTGTCCATGGATTTTGGATGGAAGGAAACAAATGACAATTGAATCTATCAGTGATGCATCATTCCTTCTGAATGGAAACATAAAACTTGATGTACGTACATCTAACTTCTAACAGCTTTCAGGTGAGTGGCAGTGAGACCAATGGAAAGAGATTTCCTGAGCTAGGTGAAACCAAGAACTAAATATTCAGAATAAATAGTTAATAATGCAAACTGGGGTCAGCAAAAAGTGTCCACAGCTCTGAGGCACAGCAAACCTTTAGACTTTCACTTAACTGGAAGATCTTCTTCCTTCATGAAAAGTGGGACTGACTGGGAGCGGCCATGAATTCTACACTGCTATGTCTATCAGATTTTGAAACTGCAGCCAGTGAGGGGTTATGAGGAGAATATGAGAATACTGTCTGACAGATTTTTTTCTTCTTCATAATCTCAGGAATGACAGCAATCAGAGGAAATGTATAGAGAAGGTTGGATGGCCACTGAACCTCCAATACATTTATTTTCAATGTTGTTGGGCATAGTTTTTTTTGCCATTAACCATTTTTCACAAGTGTTTTAGGGACAGGAAAAAAGTATATGGATGATTGGCCAAATCTGTCCAGTACCATCTGGAAGACTCAAAGGTTGAGGGATTTCTGGCTCGGCTGGATGCTCCTGCCAAGTGTTTGCCAAGATGGATACTTCCAAGGGATATCTTCACAGTTCATCAGAAAGCCAGAGTTTGTAAAGACATCTTCGTTTAATGGACATAATAACTAGCTAACGATAAGTAAGCCTGATACTTTCAAAATATTTCCCTCTTAGGAACTGTATGGAGAAGAAGCCAGCGCCAGTGAAGAACAGATCTTCCAGCAGCTCTGGGTCCAAAACAATTAAAGGTCTTCTTTCCAAGCAAAAATGTGATACCTGAAAACACTGAACCTGAAGACAAGCCCAGGATGATGATGATAATAATAATAATAATAATAATAATAATAATAATAATAATAATAATAATAATAATAATAATAATAATAATAATAATAATAATAATAATAATAATGAATATCCATTATTATTGTGAATGAAATAGTTTAGTTTATTGTATTCTCGAAGGCTTTCACGGCCGGGATCCAATGGTTGTTGCAGGTTTTTCAGGCTGTTTGGCCATGTTCTGAAGGTTTTTCTTCCTAACGTTTCGCCAGTCTCTGGCCGGCATCTTCAGAGGACAGGAGTCAGAACTCTGTCTGTGCTCTGGTGCAGTTTGTGGGATAGTTGAGTATTTATAGCTGTGGGATCAGCTTTTGTCCTTTTCAGGAGATTGGGTGATTATGGTGATCAGCGTGTTTTTTGTGGTGGATGTATTGTTGTGATAAGGGGGAGAGATGATCTGTCACTGTGATTGATGGGTGTTGTTAGCTGGTCTTTTGTGTGCAGTGATCACCGGTCCTTGTGGCTGGGTAGAGTTCATTGACCTTTTGCAGGCTGTATTTTTCAGTGCTGGGAGCCAGGCTTTGTTGAGTTTTAGACTTTTTTTTTTTTTTTTTGAAGCTCTGCTGGTGTTTGTGGATTTCAATGGCTTCCCTGTGCAGTCTAACATAATTATTTCTGGTGTTGTCCAGTACTTCTGTGTTTTGAAATAGAATTTCATGTCCAGCTTGTTTCAGGGCATGTTCAGCTACTGCCGATTCTTCCGGTTGTTTTAGTCTAGAGTGTCTTTCATGTTCTTTGATTCTGGTGTGGACGTTGCATTTTGTGGTTCCAATATATACCTGGCCACAACTGCAAGGTATCCAGTATACTCCTGCAGTGGTGAGGGGCTTCCCTTTGTCCTTTGCTGACTGTAACATTTGTTGTATCTTTGTGGTGGGCCTGAATACTGTTTGTAGGTTGTGTTTTTTCAAAAGTTTCCCCATGCTGTCTGTGACCCCCCTTTGATGTATGGCAAAAATACTTTATTTGTGGGTGGCTGTTTTTCCTCTTCAGTTTGGTGTTGTTTTTTTGGTTTGATGGCTCTTGTGATTTCATTCTTGGAATAGCCATTTGCCTGTAGGGCCCAATTCAGATGGTTGAGTTCGGTGCTGAGAAATTGAGCTTCACAGTTCCGATTTGCACAGTCTACCAGTGTTTTGATTATGCCTCTTTTTTGTCATGGGTGGTGGTTGGAGTTTTTGTGTAGGTACTGGTCTGTGTGGGTGGGTTTTCTGTAGACCTTGTGTCCCAATAGGAGGTCAGGTTTGCGTACGACCATGACATCTAAGAAAGGGAGTTGGCCCTGTTTCTTTTTCCATGGTGAATTGTATATTTGGGTGGATGCTATTGAGATGGTTTAGAAATTCTTCCAGTTTTTCTTCACTGTGGTTCCAAATTGCAAAGGTGTCATCCATGTATCAGAACCAGACTGTTTAGTTTATTCATTTACTGATTTTTTTAATTGGGCTTTTTAGTGAACTATTTTGTTTTTGTGTGTGGAAATGAAAAGTAGTATTTTCCCCCTTTAGAAATGAATAAAAATAACTGCTAAGGTTGATATATGCTGTTTAAGACCACATCTTTTCACTGCAGTGTGCACATCAGAACAATCAGATGGAATCTGCTACATACTGTTTGAATACGACAAGGGAAAGTGGATGGCCCTGAGCTCTATTTAGCTGATATGCCTCAGTCTATCAATTTTCAATTAAGTGCTTGAACGATGCATGTCCTTCCACCCTGGCTGATAGGCTTGTGATGATGCTGATGCCTGTCTTGAAAGAACTAGACATTGGCACACAAAACCCCAGTTCAGAAGGAGCTAGCAATCAAAGCAGCTCTGATTTCATCCTTGTTGGAACACACTTCCTGTGGAGGCTTTGTTGAGAAATCTCCTGCGCAGTCTGGATAAGGTTCTGGCAGAAGAACAGCATGCCTAGGAGCTGAGCTAGGATAATGATGTTCCCTTTTTCTTTTCAAGATATGAAGGAACAAACTATGCATAGTAGCTTCAGATGTCCCTCTTTCTAGAGGAACATTATAACTAGGGCAAAGTCCTAGTTGATTCCTGTGTGAAACAGTTGTGACAGAGGGGCAGAGCTCTTGTTCCATTTCTCTGTAAATCGATGGCACTTAAAGGATTTCAGATGGTTGGATGTCAGAGATGTTCTGAATGTTGGAACTGATCAGGTGGTCTGTACGAAGGAGTGAAGGCATATACCTAGTGACCTCAGGTTGGGCATCACTATTAGGACTTGACAAACATGCAGAGGGTCAAAGTGAGACTGAAGAGCAGCATCTTGCAATAAACGTGCTTTTTGATACAGGAAAAAAAGAGTTTCTGCTCTGCATCTCTGATAAGCCCATAGAAAACTGGTGGATATTATGAACTTTTGACCTGAGAAGCCTTCTAAAATTGATTTTAGATCTTTCATCTTGAAGTGCTTTCTAGTCAAAAACTTACTGAGTCACCTGACATTCAAAATAACTGGAATGTCCCCATTCTTTGGGATGGGGGATACTAAGAAAAAGATGGAATAAGCCTCAGAGTATATTTTGAAATTGGTATTAACTCTATGGCATCGATCCTCATAAGATGTTCTATGGATGTTCTATGCAAGTTTTGCATTCCAGTGGGTTGCATAACTTGGGGAAAGAAATGGACTTGACTTTGGAGAAGCATGCAAATTTGAGTCCAGCAGTTGTCCTACAAAATCATTTCCACTGAGATTGTACATCAGTGTGAATGAAGTGTTGCAATCATCCAATCTTTGATTTGGAAATGAGAAATCACTAGTCAGATTACTCACTGTCCTTGTTAGTATCTGCAGAATGCTGGAGTTCTTTCTTGATGGTTTGGAGTTGCATTTCAGTCTTGACCTCTATCTGCTATGCAGTGGGTCCAGAACAAATTGTGTAGAAATGAAAGGAAAACTCAGACTTACATATGGTTTCCCCTAATCTTTTTATGAGGGGACCTTGGTCATGCCTTTCATCTCCAGTAAAATAAAATGCTGAAGCACCATCAAACAGTTTATCTCCTTCAAAGGCTGACACAGCCAACATGGCCTGAAAATGTGGATTGATCTTCCCAAGTATAAGTAGCCATCACCCTTATAATAGCTTTTAGAGGATCCAGAGAAGAATCCAAGAACAGCACCATTTTGTAGATGAATGCCACTAGCTCTTTCTTGAATAATCAGGGCACTAGTTCTTCAGCCCACATGAAGATGGCTCTAGAGAAGACAGTGGTCATGGCACACAGTCTGAAGTATGTTGCTGAAGCTTTAATGTTTTAGAATGTTAGGGACTTACACTTTTGTGTTGGTGTTGCTGTTGAGCTGACATTGGATCAGGGCTCAGGCCCCAGAACTCCAATGCCAAGTACTCTGTACTGTGTATAGAGGCCTAAAAGCCTGCAGGACACCATCTTCCTATTGTTTTGATTGCTGGGTAGAGTGCTTGAGGGGTGGCCTGTCTGCTGATTATCCTGTCAGGAGGGAAGACATATGACTGAGAATACAGCTGTAGCTGATTTTCCTGGACCTTAGCCAACATGCTAGGTGAGGGAGCAGAGCAGGAAGCTGTTCTGAGATTCCAGTTTTTTTCGTGTTCCCTTTCCCTTCTATATACTGAAAATGTCACATATTGCCATGCAATTACCATAATTCTGAAGCATACATTACACAAAATTCATTTTCTCCTAATTCTATTTGTGATCAAACACAGCTCCTATTTCATAATGATATCTCATGGGACACAGTAGAGAGAAAATAAAGTCTTTTCTATGCTATGTCAACTGATTTCTCAAATTAGAGTGCTATTTTCCCTTCTGATTATAAATTCTTAGAGGAATCATGCTTTGCTGCAAAAAAATTATTCATTATATTAAAATTTTATCATTATTGCTGAGTAGCAACCTATTTTCAGGTAATTTTCTTACTGCAGAGTGTTCTTAAATTCTATTTATAAACCATGTAAAATCGGCAAACAGAAAATAGCTTTGTCCCTAATTTTGTCTATAGCATCACTTTTACAATCAGCTACATCTCTCTAAGATGCATACTGCACAGACAAGCAACTGGAAGAAGTGGGCTAAGAAGGTCCAGGAAAGCTTACATTAAAATATATTAGTCTTTAAGGCGCCACAAGTAGAGATTGGCGTGAACTGAACCACAAACCAGAAAAACCCACAAACTGGGAGGGTTCACGGTTTGGTTTGTGGTTCAGTTTGGGGATCCTATTTTGCTGAAATGAAACAAAGCACTGAACTTCTTTCCCCGGGCACTTCTTTTTGTTCAGCAAAAGAGGATACAGGTTCCTACCTTATCTTGAAGCCACTGCTGCCTCCTCTGCCACCGCCACCACTGCAAGCCTCACAGGCAGCAGCCTGGGCCTCCTGCGTATGCCCACACTGCTCAGCTAAGTGGCCAACACCTGCACAGAAGCAGCAGACCTGGCTCCTTGCAAGGCCACTCAGCTGAGCAGCGGGCAAAGGCACACATGCAGCAGGACCACACATGCTACCTGTGAGAATCGTGATGGTGGCAGCGGCAGCGACTTCAAGATATGGCAAGGGCCAACTGAGACAGGAGGAGGGAGAGGGGCAGGCAGTTTCCCTGTTGCCAAAACCCCAAAAAATGAACCATGAAGTAGTTTGTTTGGGGGGGGGGGGCTCGTGATAGTTCGCAGTTCATGGGTAGCAACAAACCATGAACAATCATGAACCACTGGTTTTCCAGTTCGTGCCCACCTCTAGCCACAGACTAGACTTCTTCTTCTTCTTCAGAAACACCAGACACGGTCAACATTATAAAAACATTGACTGGTATTATATAACAGATACAAGTTTTAATCAAAAACCTAAGTATCTGTTAAATATTGGCGCAGTATGTATGCTGTTCCTAATACTGCCGTTTTTTGTAGCTCTGATGGTGAGATTTCTGAGATCTGCAACTGCTTACAGTACTGTGCGAAATTTCTTGATATTGTTCTCAAAGCCCCAATGACTACGGGGACCACTGAGGTGTGTTTCTTCCAGAAGCGAGATGTTTCGATTGCCCGGTCTCTGTACTTTGTTAGTATTTCCAGTTCTTTATTTTTACATCAGGCATCCCCTGGAATTGCAATGTCAATGATTCAGATATTTCTTCATTTTATTACTATGTCTGGTGTGTTATGTTCAAGGTGTTTATCTGTTTGGATCCAGAAATCCCACAAGATCTTGACTTCCTCATTTTCTTATACCTTCTCTACCTGATGTTCCCACGGGTTTTTTGGAGGCCGGCAAGTTGAGTGCACTAACTTTGCCACTCTATCATGTCTAACTTTGTAATCTGTTTGTGCAATCTTTGGATATTCACAGATGAGCTGTGACACAGTTTCATTTTTTTCTTGGCAGAGTCAACATTTGCTGTTAGCACTAATTCCTTGGACCTTAGCTTTCATCATGTTGGTTTGCAGTGCTTGTTCTTTTGAAGCAAAAATCAAGCCTTCAGTTTCTTTCTTAAGGATCCCCAGTTTTAGCCATGCCCATGTTGAATTATGATCATGCTTCTCATCAATATTTCTCAGGTATTGTCCATGTAGTGGTTTATTTTTCCATCTGTTTAATTTATTTTCAAATTGTTGTTTCTTATATTGAGCCTTTCTTTTAGTTGTTTACAAAATATTCTCCATTTTCACTGCCTTAAGTAACTTTTCTCTGCTTGTACTGATATAATCATTTAGGCTTTCCCCCCTCTTCTACTACCTGCTGTATTTGCAGAAATCAATGGCCTCCATTTCTTTGTGATAAATATAATCTGTCCACATCACTTTTTGGATGTAGTGCGTGATGCATGTTCATTAGTTTCTGTGTTTTTCGTTCCAATTCTTCTAATTCATTTTGAGTCCAATCTATTATTCCAGATGGGTATCTAATTACTGGACCGGCCCATGTGTTTATGGGTTTGATTGTATTTCCCCCATTTAATTTTGATTTTAAGAGTTTCCACAGTCTTTTGATATATTCTCTTTCTGTCAGTTCTTTAACTTTTGTGTGCACAATGTTGTCTGCTTCTACTATTCCAAAGTACTTATAATTTTCATCACTTGAGAGTGATTTTATAATATTGTCATTTTTTAACTCTATTCCATCTGTTTTTGGATCTTGCCACGGTGTATAGACAGAGCTGCACATTTGTCAATTCCAAATTTCATTTCGATAAAAGGTAAAGGTAAAGGTTCCCCTTGACATTTAGTCCAGTCGTGTCCGACTCTAGGACGTGGTGCTCATCCCCGTTTCCAAGCCATAGAGCCAGCATTTGTCCGAAGACAATTTCCGTGGTCACGTGGCCAGCGCGACTAGACACGGAACGCCGTTACCTTCCCACCGTGGTGGTACCTATTTATCTACTCGCATTTTTACATGCTTTCGAACTGCTAGGTTGGCAGGAGCTGAGACAAGCGACGGGAGCTCACTCCGTCGCATGGATTTGATCTTACGACTGTTGGTCTTCTGACCTTGCAGCACAGAGGCTTCTGCGGTTTAACCCGCAGTGCCACCACGTCCCTATTTCATTTGGATATCTTCACTAAATACTTGCACTGTGTTTAGCAATGGTTCTATCTCTGTGGAACTTTTTGCATATAGTTTTAAGTCATCCATTTATAAGAGATTATTGATTTTTCCAGCTTGTTGTGAATATGGTAGCCCAATCCAGTTTTATTCAAAATTATTGACAAGAGGATTAGTGAGATGTTAAACAGCAGTGGTGACAAAGAATACCCCTGAAATATTCCTCTTTTTATGTTAACATACCCAATTTCTTCATCATGGGCCATTAAGGTAGTTTTCCATTTTTCCGTTTTTCTTGAGGAATTTCTGAATGTTTTTACTAATCCCAAACATCTTTTGTGCCTCTTGACTTTTTAAAGTTCCCTTTCTGTTCAGTTGTATATAGGGAGTTTTCAGTTAAGTATTTACATATAGATCTTGCAAGTACTCCTGTGAGGGGCTTGAACATTGTTGGAAGGCATGTAATTGGTTGATAATTACTGGGTTCATTTCAACAATTGTTTTCCTTTCTAGGTTGTATATTTTGTACAGTCTGGCTTTTACTTTTTCATTTTTAAGTTTTGAATCTTTCAAGTGTTTTAAGTTGCTAATGTCTGCACGTAATTTGTTTATTTTTCTTTCCAGCTGAATTTTCCATTTTGGGGTGCCATGAGTTTTCTGGGGGTTTTGCAGCTTGTAACCAAGTTCCATGGTTATTATGGTAGCTGTGCTATACATGAGCTGGTTTGTTTCCTTTAGCGTGTAGGTTGGGATTGTTCTGATGACAACATTTGCATCATTCAGTAGATCTTTTACTGGTTTACTTTGTAATTGGTGCAAAGTGGGGAGCCTTTGTCTTTCTGTATTCTGGCTAATATGGGTTACTATTTTTCCCCTCAGTGATGTTTGTCGTTCTGTCAACTCATAATTTCTGGGTTGTTCCATAAGTTGCTCCTCTATTGATGTTTTCTTCCACTATTGTGTCTACCTATACCCTCCATTTGTCTTCCATATTATGGTCATTGTTCTGTGTTGATTTTGCCACCTTTTCTAGTTCTTGCAATTCCAGTTCTGAAAACACTTTCCTTCAGATGATAAACCTTTTCTGGTCCATTAATTGTTGTTCAGTTATGTCACTATTTAGGTGTTTCCTTTTCCAAATTTCCATCATTCTTTTTTGAAAATCACAGGCTGTTGGGTTTGCCTCTTAATAGCATTTCATAATTTCTCGATTTTCGGTGAGTGTCCAAGTTTTGTGTTTACATTGTTCCAGTAGCTTTGCAGCAGCCTGTCCTCATCCCTCTGCAGGGTCTGCTGAGCCCTGTAGCCCATTTGTCACCAGATGCCCAGGGGCTATAGCATCTGATATGGTCCTTGTTAACCTGGGCGACGACCAGTCCAGTATGGATTTCTGTTTATTTCCTCTCATCGTAATTGATGGTTGGTGGATACAGTTGGTCTGGCTTCTCAGCTGAGACCTGTCTGGCGTGGGAGATCCTTCAGCATAGCTCTCATCTTCACTGAAGCACACAAACTCCTCCACCTCAACAAGGCCTGTGCCCATGGAGGGGTTGTTGTTGTTGTTCAAAAACACCAGGCACAGTCAAAATTATAAAAGCATTGATTGCTATTATGTAACAGATACAAGTTTTAACCAAAAACCTAAATATCCGTTAAATATCGGCACATAATGTATACTGTTCCTAATATTGCCGTTTTTTGTAGCTCTGATGGTGTGATTTCTGAGATCTCCAACTGCTTATAGTTTGAACATGATTATTATTATTATTATTGTTGTTATTATTATTATTATTATTAGTAGTAGTAGTAGTAGTAGTAGTAGTTTACTTTTTGAAAAGAGTTGAATCTAACCACACTTTTCTCTATCTGTTAACAAATCAAAGGAATCTGTTCTCAAAACTTCCTTTGAAAGGTAAGCACTTCTTTACTGTAACTTACTGAAGCAGAATGCTCAGTTACACCCCCTGCACAAGAGAACTGCTGTTCAAAACAAACGGCAACATTGCACCAGCAGTTTCATGTATATTTTATGAAGGGCTTTTAGAACATTGTCATTTGTCACTTCTTCTTGCCTGCAAGGAGATAACAGCAATGGGCCTTTTTGTATCAGTAGCAATCACCAGCTGGAGCCAGAGTTTATGGATAGAAAGGAACTCAGGTAAAGGAGCTGTCTGATATGGGCATGGCATGAGTTCTCTTCAGTCATGCTTTAAATTATGTAGAGACCACATGCATTGAGAGAGTTGTGCTACCCTGCCTCTCTATCATTTATTTAATCATCAAAACATAACTGTCTGAATAGGATGTTGTATCAAGTAGCCTCTGCATGGCTCAGAAGTCTCCACAATCTGTGTTTTGGCTCATCTGTAGAGGCTGCCTAGGTAGAGCAGAGCTTCTCTCTCTTGAAACAGTTGTACGTATTTCCCTGATTAAAGAGCTGATAGAGAGAGTGGAGCTGGCACACTCCCTTCAGTGTGTATAGGCACTTTGACCTATGTCTGAATAGTACTATACGTAGCTTTGGCCATGGGAGTGGAGAGGGTTATAGGGTTTAAAGCATGTTGCTTGGGAATGTTTGTGTGATAGGCAATGAAGAAAAAACAGATCTATACCTCTGAAAGTTTCCTGCTTACTACCAAGATTTTGGATCTCTTGTTCACTCAAACCAGTGTGGAACTATTGACATCACGACACGGCACTACAAAGGGGGGCATTTCCCAAGGAAATTATCTCCTTGAAGTTGTTGTCTCATGTCACATGATCCTGACTAATCCAAAATACTTTTTACACACCCATGAATGGGGACAGTGCTTCCAGCTTAGAGATTGCCATTTACAGACAGCTTGATTCCTGTTTCTCTCTTTAGGAATTCCATGGCTGAGCTATAAGACTTCCAGCATCCGATCTGATCCAAGGAGTGCAAGTCTAAAAGCCTAGAACTCAAAAAATCTATTCAAGGCTGGTTCTGTAGTCTACATCCAGTGGAAATTTAGCAGTCCATCAACTGCAGTGCAATATCTTACATTAGCCCTACACACTCCCAGTGGATCAAAGTTAAAATTTCTGAAAGGAAGTCACATTAGAATCCACAATTAGAAATGAAACATACTTTTTGTGTGCATGGAAGGATGCATATGTGAAACTCTTTCCCTCATATTCAGCAAAAAATACACTCTCCTCCAGGTTAATGTGATACACTTCATTACCAGAGCATCTGCCATACATTTTCTGCCACTGTTCTGGTGACTGTTGGCCCTCCCTGAAATACAAACAGGAAAAAAAGTGAACAGAAACATGCAGATGAACGGAAGATATTAATGGGGACTTCATCTCCGTTCTTGTTCATCACATGGTAGTGATGATAACCAGCAACAGTGCCAAAGATTTGCCAAAGTTCATGGTCTGCTTCTGTCCATAGTCAAATGTGGAAGTACTAATATGGCATTCCCCACCTCCAGCCCACTTTTACAAGCCATTTTTGTTGTTGTTTTTTGTTCTTCTCTATCTACTGCTTAAACTTTCACCATTATAACACATTGTCCTATTTCAGAAACCTTTTATGGTGGAAATCCACAAGGGATGGGGGGTGTTTGGGAGAATCATTTTGTAACATGATACTTAGAAGAGGGAAAACGTTCTGAGGTAAGAAATAAATATTAAATCTCTTCAAACACGACAAACAACAGTTCTCTGTCCTATGCTAATTAACACCTTTTTATGAAAAGAAACAGCTACATTTTCATGGGCTTAGAATTCCACCTGCACTTGGCTGAGCACATTAATGCTAATAGAGCTACACTCCCCAGCCCACCCCACCCCACCGACATACTTGGTTGGCAGGCAGGGCTGTTTTCCATTTTGTCTCGTTCAGCAGGTGCCAGCAAATTGAGCATGATTAGTATTCTGGCATTTGTCTGTCTTGATGTGTTGTGATGTTTTGTCAGTTTAGGGGGAGTGTACTTAGTTGCCATTCACGAGGCTAAAAAGCCTATTAGGTAAATGTCAGTGGTTTTTTCATACCCACAATAACCACTTTTCGTTGGTAACTTTCCCATGTTACCAACTCAGACATAGTGTACAGAAATGTAGCCACAGGGATACTTTCATAGAGGGCTAACATTTTTTTTCTGACAGGCTGCTTCCTCTGCAAATTAAGGTACAGAACTAGTAGCAATCTATCTGATACAACTTTTCCCATCACTGAATCTCTATGCAGGAAAGAGGTGCAACTGTTAACATCTTTCCCTGCCACATAACTTTTAAAGGTACTTGACTCTTCTGGGGGGAAAAAAGAAAAGATACACACTCACAAGCCTATGTTTGCAGAAAGAAGGGGAAGAAGGGGCAATAGGCCTCATATTCAGTTAAGTGTTTAAGGCCACTCCACCAGTCTTTTCTTCACTGAAACCCATCCTCCATACTGTTTGCTTTACTTAAAAAAATCAATGTTTATAGAAGTCACATTAGGGGCTCACAGGAGGTGTAACACTGGAATTTCAACTGTTATTAAGCAATTGGGTGCCTGTTAAATGCAGAATACTCATCCTCCTGGAGCAAATCCTTGGTTCAGGGATTTGTGATTCCTCAGATTTGGCCTCTGAAGTAATTTTTGAGGGGCCTCAAGATTTGCGATCCCTGAGGTTTGTCCCAATTTGTAAAGCGCAGTGAAAAGACTGACTCCATTATGTGGATAGTATATCAACCTCATTAATATAAAACATTGCTTTCAGAGAGGTTTTCAGTATATTCCATTGTATTTCAGCATATTTATATTTGCCAGCATGGATCCCTTTCTTGGAAGAAAAACAAGGTATAAAATAAATATGAACAAAAATGTAACTTTTTATCCCAAACTAGAGACAGGACAATTTTAATATAAATGACTGAAATAAAAGATTGTAACATAGAGTACAGTAAATACACTGTTCTCATGGACCACATATGTACGCAGAGTATCCCAGAAACTGGATACCAACAAGGTGCAAGGCATTACTACCAGATATCAGGTGAAAGGGAGGAACATGCAAGGAAGAGCTATCCCTAAAGAAGCCATGTCACAATTATGTGGCCTAATATTTCACTCCAAGGAAGAACACAGTTTAAAATATGGAAATGGTGGGCAATCATCTAAATAGGTTGCTATTATTTGTAAGGACCAAAGGAAAGCAATGCTAACCCACTTGGCAAGTGTTTATTCCATCCATTAAGATTTATACTTACTGTCCTCTTGAGGTATGAACTAACAATGTGATGAGTGTGGATGTAGCTGGACAAATGCAGTTCAAAGCTAACATTGCATACTTGAATTCTTCCTCACATACAACGTGATCTGCAATAAAAATAGAATAATTTTATTTAACCCACGAATGGCTCAACTGACAGTCTTAAACAACAACAACAAAAATAAGTGCCTTTCAGGTAGTTCTTGTGGGGCTTCAAAATACCCTGTCAAATTTGAACTGAAGTTTGATACAAGCTTTCTCCACAGGTTCTCTTAAAAGAAAGTGGGTGCAATGGGGGAGAAATAGAGATATTCTACAATGCTGCTATTGCACCTTCATTTTGGTTTTTATATTGGGTGACAACTGGATAAAGAAATCTCTTGGTGGTGCTGTCCCATATGTAAAATGCTTTTGGCAAGGAGAATTGCCAGGTGTCTACTGTCATGTCTTTTTAGTGCCTAGCCAAGACTTCACATATTTCCTGCGTGCTTTAAAATGCTGCTTTCATCTGGTATTCTTTTTCTATTTTTTTCCCTGTTACTTATGTTCAGTATTTTATTTCATTTTTAACTTGAAAGGGCCCTGAAATATTTCAAGTTCTGTTAATGGTGAGGATATACATTTTAAAAACCATAGAAAATCTTCAAATGAATGTATGATTTAAATGTATGCAGCAGTTTAATGTCTTGCATATTAGTCAGCTTAGAATCCATAACAGGAAATGGCATCCACAAATGTGATGCTCATCATGGTGAATGATCTTTAGGATTCTATTACCCCTCCTAATCTAAGAACATAAAAACACCTGTGCTGTATCAGACCAAACATTTTATCTGATCTAGCATCCTGTATATGCACTGGTTGACCAGATGGCCCAGTAAGAAGCTCACAAGAAGAACACAAGCACAACAAATGTATCCTATTTATCTTCTCAAGCAATTGTTATTCACAGCCATATTCCCGCTGATAATAGGATCAACATATACACATCAACTCTGGTATCTACTGACAGCCCAATTTTCCTTTATAATCCTTCTAGTTGTCTTTTAATGCTAAGTTGACAGCCATCACTGCATCTTGTGGAAGCACATTCCACTGTTTAAACTATGCAGTGTGTGAAGAGGCATTTCCTTATACCTGCCCACCATTTAGGCTCACTCTCTGATCTGGAGTTCTAGTATAATGAGAGATGGGTTAAAACGTCTATGTATATATTTTCTTCACACCATGCTTGATTGCATGTACCTCTAACATACTCCTTGCTAGTTGCTCTCTTCTAACCCAAAGAGCTCAAAATGTTGTAACGTCTCCTTCCAGCAGAGTTGTGCTTATCCCTTGATTGTTTTGGTTGCCATTTTCTGCATCTTTTCTAGCTTTACAATATCCTTTTTCAGATGTGGTAGCCAGATTTGAATTTTTTAATCCAAATATGGTGACACTACAGAATTGTATAAAGACATTCTGATATTCACAGTTTTATTTTATTTTATTTTTAAAAAAACCCATTTCTTGTTGTTGTTGTTGTTTAGTCATTTAGTCGTGTCCGACTCTTCGTGACCCCATGGACCAGAGCACGCCAGGCCCTCCTGTCTTCCACTGCCTCCCGGAGTTGGGTCAAATTCATGTTGGTAGCTTTGATGACACTGTCCAACCATCTCGTCCTCTGTCGTCGCCTTCTCCTCTTGCCCTCACACTTTCCCAACATCAGGGTCTTTTCCAGGGAGTCTTCTGTTCTCATGAGATGGCCAAAGTATTGGAGCCTCAGCTTCAGGATCTGTCCTTCCAGTGAGCACTCAGGGTTGATTTCCTTTAGAATGGATAGGTTTGTTCTCCTTGCAGTCCAGGGGACTCTCAAGAGCCTCCTCCAGCACCACAATTCAAAAGCATCAATTCTTCGGCGGTCAGCTTTATTTATGGTCCAGCTCTCGCTTCCATACATCACTACAGGAAAAACCATAGCTTTGACTATGCGGACTTTTGTCGGCAAGGTGATGTCTCTGCTTTTTAAGATGCTGTCTAGGTTTGTCATCGCTTTCCTCCCAAGAAGCAGGCGTCTTTTAATTTCATGGCTGCTGTCACCATCTGCAGTGATCATGGAGCCCAGGAAAGTAAAATCTGTCACTGACTCCATATCTTCCCCTTCTATTTGCCAGGAGGTGATGGGACCAGTGGCCATGATCTTAGTTTTTTTGATGTTGAGCTTCAGACCATTTTTTGCGCTCTCCTCTTTCATCCTCATCAAGAGGTTCTTTAATTCCTCCTGACTTTCTGCCATCAGAGTGGTATCATCTGCATATCTGAGGTTGTTGATATTTCTTCCGGCAATCTTAATTCCGGCTTGGGATTCCTCCAGTCCAGCCTTTCGCATGATGTATTCTGCATATAAGTTAAATAAGCAGGGAGACAATATACAGCCTTGTCGTTCTCTTCTCTGCTATTTGTAAGGCCTCGTTGGACAGCCACCTTGCTTTCTTGCATTTCCTTTTCTTTGGGATGGTTTTTATTGCTGCCTCCTGCACAATGTTATGAGCCTCCATCCATAGTTCTTCAGGCACTCTGTCCACCAAATCGAGTTCCTTAAATCTGTCCTTCACTTCCATTGTGTATTCATAAGGGATTTGGTTTATATTATACCTGACTAGCCCAGTGGTTTTTCCTACTTTCTTCAGTTTAAGCTTGAATTTTGCTATAAGAAGCTGATGATCAGAGCCACAATCAGCTCCAGGTCTTGTTTTTGCTGACTGTATAGAGCTTCTCCATCTTTGGCTGCAGAGAACATAATCAATCTGATTTCGGTATTGCCCATCTGGTGATGTCCATGTGTAGAGTCGCCTCTTGTGTTGTTGGAAAAGAGTGTTTGTGATGACCAGCTTGTTCTCTTGACAAAACTCTATTAGCCTTTGCCCTGCTTCATTTTGAACTCCAAGGCCAAACTTACCTGTTGTTCCTTTTATCTCTTGACTCCCTACTTTAGCATTCCAGTCCCCTATAATGACAAGAACATCTTTCTTTGGTGGCAGTTCTAGAAGGTGTTGTAAGTCTTCATAGAATTGGTCAATTTCAGCCTCTTCAGCATTGGTGGTTGGTGCATAAACCTGGATGACTGTGATGTTGAAAGGTCTGCCTTAGATTCGTATTGAAATCATTCTATCATTTTTGAGATTGTATCCCAATACAGCTTTTCCAACTCTTTTGTTGACTATAAGGGCTACTCCATTTCTTCTACGGGATTCTTGCCCACAATAGTAGATTTGATAATCGTCTGAATTGAATTCACCCATTCCCATCCATTTTAGTTCACTGACACCCAGGATGTCAATGTTTATTCTTGCCACCTCCTGTTTGTCCACATCCAGCTTACCAAGGTTCATAGATCTTACATTCCAGGTTCCCATGCAGTATTTTTCTTTGCAGCATCGGACTTTCCTTTCACTTCCAGGCACGTCCACAGCTGAGCGTCCTTTCGGCTTTGGCCCAACCACTTCATTAGCTCTGGAGCTACTTGTCCTTGTCCTCCACTCTTCCTCAGTAGCATGTTGGACGCCTTCCGACCTGAGGGGCCCATCTTCCAGCGTCATATCTTTTAGCCTTTTGTTTCTGTTCATGGGGTTTTCTTGGCAAAGTTACTGGAGTGGCTTGCCAGTTCCTGCTCCAGGTGGATCGTGTTTAGTCAGAACTCTCCACTATGACCTGTCCGTCTTGGGTGTCCCTGCACAGCATAGCCCATAGCTTCTCTGAATTACTCAAGCCCCTTTGCCACAACAAGGCAGCAATCCGTGAAGGGGAGGCAGCAATCCGTGAAGGGGATTTCTTAATAATTTGCCATTATTAATTTACCAATTTCTTAATAATTTGCAATCTTTCATTGCAGCCATGTATCAAGTGGAAATTATGATCACACTGTCCTTCACAGAGCTGTTGAACATGTGATCGCTTTCATTGATCGCAGGAAGACAGGGCTGGGCAAAGTGTTTCTCTCACATTATTTTTTTCCAATATTGAGGGCGGCTGAATGAAACCTATCTTAAATAAAATGGTAAAATCCTATAAATACTAAGTTGATATGTATGGTCTGTGAAATATTATTATAGTGGCAACGACACTAATAGCACCTAATATAGCCCAAATGTTTCTAAATCTGAAAGCTTTCTTTTGTCTCATTTGCAACCTAAGAAGTTAAGCAGCACCACAAACCTTATGCAGCAGGATATCATACCAACATTGAATGAATTGTGGGATATTTCTGACTTCATCAGAATTCCAAAGTATTAAGGGTGACAATCATGGTTAGGGTTTGGGTAAGTGGAAGAGTGCATACTTCTTGTGTCTCCTCAAGATGCCTAGAATCCAAATATCCTCTCTGAACAGGCTGGCTATTATTTCTGCCTCCCAGCATTATTATTTGCTAAAAAAGAGCAAGTGGTTGAATCTTGGGGATATGGCTTTCATGTTTTCAGGATTATGTTTAGATTCTTCTAGAAAATTCTTAGGTACTAAAATGTCCCATTTGATTCATGAAGCTTAAGTATACATCTCTTGAAACATCCCAGTGGCTCTTATTTTCACCAGAGAAATTAGATTACTCCCAGTTCTAGCAGTCTTCGGTGTTTACAGTGATGCTTTATCTCATAGAATTCACTTGAACAAATACAAACATGGTTGCATAATGGATATGGAGAGAAACTACCTTTTTACCTCTGAAACAAAGCTGAATAAATGCAAATATGCTCCAACTGCAACTACAGTAACATTTTTGCCTCTGAAATGCAGCTACTGTTTCTCCTCAAAATCATCTCATTCAGCAGGTAACACAATTTAATCTTCTCTGTACAACATCATAAAAAGGCAGTTTTAAAGTGTTATCATAACTAGTAAGAGCTTTCTTTGGTCATTATTATTTTCATTTTCTACCTTTGGAACAATCTCCCAGCTGTATCCCTAAATTGCTTTTTTAGAAGTCTGGCTTTTCTCAGTAGGGTTATCTCATTTTCACATTCCCAGAAGTATTGATTTCCACTAACTTAATCTACATCTCAACTTGAGAAGAAAACCTAATCCAGTCACTGTTGGGCTCTGGAGTCTGATTTCTTTTCTTCTTTTTTTATTCATAGATCATAAATACTTTATTTCAAAACTGTGCTTTGGCTGAGACAGATGAAATCCTCTTTGGCCTTTCTTTAAAAAGAAATAGTATGATAGTTATTAGATAGATCTAATAATACTATTCAGATTCTCAGTCTTTCATACTATGTGTGTTGTAAATACATACACAAAGAACTTAAAATGTCTATTCCATTTTATATATTGTATTAAACATTTGCAGGTAATATTTAAGTCCTCTAAATGGCACTTATTTGCTTTCACATACCTATTTTGATATGCTTTTGATTGTTATGGTGCACTTTTTTGCTTGTTGTAGTCCCATCATGTTCAACAGGGCATATTATCTGATAAATATGGACAGCAATAGAGCCATTTGTTTAAATCTAACTGCTAGTCCTTACTAGGGTTGAGCCACTTGGTAATTTTACGTAGACATTAATTTACTATTCAGCCGTCAATTCAATAGGCTTACTTTGTCTGGATAAATAACTCCACCTATATTTTCTTCAGCTATCTTTAAACTCTAGTTCCTGCTACACTGCTTCTGCATATGTACTATGTACTATCAGCCCCCAGAATATTGTTCAGTATTTATTCTGTAATAGCACAATGAGAAACTGAATTCAATTGACAATGAAGTTCTTAGAATGTGCATATTATTCACTTATTATTTCTGTATGTCAAGATGGGAAAACTATGGCTTTCTAGCTGTGGATAGACTACATTTCCCATTACCATAGACCATTGGCTATATGAGGTGGGATGATGAGAGTTGCATAACAGTATCTGGAGAGCCACAGATTAATCATTCCCTTGCAGGTGATGTATCTATGAGAAAATGTTATATTATATGGAAATAATTCATTGTCATTAAGAATATATCTTATGTTAAAAAATAAAACTTAGTGCCAAGTAACACATGCAACTGAGTAGCTGAGCCAATGTTAATTAAATGAGAAGAGTATATTCCTTCTCTAGCTTTTGAACTTTGGTGATTCATTTAAGTCATCTCTCAATGCTGGGCAGTCCTCCTCCCAAGGAAGAGATCAGCAATGAAGTCATCACTGAATCGGGAGTTCAGCCAGAGCATAAGCAACCAGAACATAAGCAAACAGGAGATATGATGGTGGCTTTTTAAATATGTTTTTGCAGAGGACCCATTTTCCCCTCCCACTAACACAACATGAAAAATAATACCTGACTGACATAGGTTGGAGGTGCAATTCTGGGGTCCTAGCGCACTTGAAGGGGCTTTGGATTTACTGGATCCAAAGCTGTCCCCAAATCACCCTTAGAATTCTCTTATCATGGGATATTCTGATTGTGACTAGAAGCAGGAATGCCACCAGTGATAGCCTTATGCCCATGGAGCTTTCACCACATATAATGGTGGCCTCTGGGAAGGTGCATCCTGCCCTCCTGGTGGGGTTGCTCTCTGTCCAAGAAGGATGATCTCTAAAGAGCTAAACACTCCCAATCCAGTAAATCTAGTCAATATGACTGCAGTAATAGCCAGTTACTACATAAGTGCACTATCCCCTTCATGGATTGCTGCCTTGCCGTGGTGAAGGGGCTTGAGTAATTCAGAAAAGCTATGGGCTATGCCGTGCAGGGACACCCAAGACGGACAGGTCATAGTGGAGAGTTCTGACTAAACACGATCCACCTGGAGCAGGAACTGGCAAGCCACTCCAGTATCTTTGCCAAGAAAACCCCATGAACAGAAACAAAAGGCTAAAAGATATGACTCTGGAAGATGAGCCCCTCAGGTCAGAAGGCGTCCAACATGCTACTGAGGAAGAGCGGAGGAAAAGTACAAGTAGCTCCAGAGCTAATGAAGTGGTTGGGCCAAAGCCGAAAGGATGCTCAGCTGCGGGCGTGCCTGGAAGTGAAAGGAAAGTCCGATGCTGCAAAGAAGAATACTGCATAGGAACCTGGAATGTAAGATCTATGAACCTTGGTAAGCTGGATGTGGTCAAACAGGAGGTGGCAAGAATAAACATTGACATCCTGGGTGTCAGTGAACTAAAATGGATGGGAATGGGTGAATTTAATTCAGATGATTATCATATCTACTATTGTGGGCAAGAATCCCGTAGAAAAAATGGAGTAGCCCTCATAGTCAACAAAAGAGTGGGAAAAGCTGTATTGGGATACAATCTCAAAAATGATAGAATGATTTCAATACGAATCTAAGGCAGACCTTTCAACATCACAGTCATCCAAGTTTATGCACCAACCACCAATGCTGAAGAGGCTGAAATTGACCAATTCTATGAAGACTTACAACACCTTCTAGAACTGACACCAAAGAAAAATGTTCTTCTCATTATAGGGGATTGGAATGCTAAAGTAGGGAGTCAAGAGATAAAAGGAACATCAGGTAAGTTTGGCCTTGGAGTTCAAAACGAAGCAGGGCAAAGGCTAATAGAGTTCTGTCAAGAGAACAAGCTGGTCATCACAAACACTCTTTTCCAACAACACAAGAGGCGACTCTATTTATTTATTTATTACATTTATAGCCCGCCCATCTAGTCATATAGACTACTCTGGGCGGGTAACAACATATCATGTAACAATTTAACAATTTAAAATCATAACAATATATTACTAAATAAACAATGATCCAAGATGGGAGAAAACACAAAATAACAAAAATTCAGACGGTGGGTGGAGGGAAGGCTTGCTTAAACAGCCAGGTTTTCAGTTGGCATTTAAAGATGCCCAGCGACGGGGCCATGCAAATCTCAGGAGGGAGGCTGTTCCAAAGACGAGGAGCCACTGCCGAGAAGGCCCGGTTTCTTGTTTTTTCCTTCCGGGCCTCCCTCGGCGTTAGGCTCCTCAGCCTCACCTCCTGGCTAGATCGGGTGATACGGGTAGATCTAGGTGGGCTACACATGGACATCACCAGATGGGCAATACCGAAATCAGATTGATTATGTTCTCTGCAGCCAAAGATGGAGAAGCTCTATAAAGTCAGCAAAAACAAGACCTGGAGCTGATTGTGGCTCTGATCATCAGCTTCTTATAGCAAAACTCAAGCTTAAACTGAAGAAAGTAGGAAAAACCACTGGGCTACTCAGGTATAATCTAAACCAAATTCCTTATGAATACACAATGGAAGTGAAGAACAGATTTAAGGAACTCGATTTGGTGGACAGAGTGCCTGAAGAACTATGGATGGAGACCCGTAACATTGTACAGGAGGCAGCAACAAAAACCATCCCAAAGAAAAGGAAATGCAAGAAAGCAAAGTGGCTGTCCAACGAGGCCTTACAAATAGCAGAGAAGAGAAGGGAAACAAAATGCAAGGGAGATAGGGAAAGTTACAGAAAATGGAATGCAGATTTCCAAAGAATAGCAAGGAGAGACAAGAGGGCCTTCTTAAATGAACAGTGCAAAGAAATAGAGGAAAATAATAGAAAGGGAAAAACCAGAGATCTGTTCAAGAGAATTGGAGATGTTAAAGGAACATTTTGTGCAAAGATGGACATGATAAAGGACAAAAATGGTAGGGACCTCACAGAAGCAGAAGACATCAAGTAGAGGTGGCAAGAATACACAGAGGAATTATACCAGAAAAATTTGGATGTCCCGGACAACCCAGATAGTGTGGTTGGTGACCTTGAGCCAGAGATCCTGGAGAGTGAAGTCAAGTGGGCCTTAGAAAGCATGGCTAACAACAAGGCCAGTGGAGATGATGGCATTCCAGTTGAACTCTTTAAAATCTTAAAAGATGACGCTGTTAAGGTGCTACATTCAATATGCCAGCAAGTTTGGAAAACTCAGCAGCGGCCAGAGGATTGGAAAAGATCAGTCTACATCCCAATCCCAAAGAAGGGCAGTGCCAAAGAATGTTCCAACTACCGTACAATTGCACTCATTTCACACGCTAGCAAGGTTATGCTCAAAATCCTCCAAGGTAGGCTTCAGCAGTATGTGGACCGAGAACTCCCAGAAGTACAAGCTGGATTTCGAAGGGGCAGAGGAACTAGAGACCAAATTGCTAACATGCGCTGGATTATGGAGAAAGCCAGAGAGTTCCAGAAAAACGTCTACTTCTGCTTCATTGACTACGCAAAAGCCTTTGACTGTGTGGACCACAACAAACTATGGCAAGTTCTTAAAGAAATTGGAGTGCCTGACCACCTTATCTACCTCCTGAGAAATCTATATGTGGGACAGGAAGCAACAGTTAGAACTGGATATGGAACACCTGATTGGTTCAAAATTGGGAAAGGAGTATGACAAGGCTGTATATTGTCTCCCTGCTTATTTAACTTATATGAAGAATACATTATGCGAAAGGCAGGACTGGATGAATCCCAAGCCGGAATTAAGATTGCCAGAAGAAATATCAACTTTCCGACTTAACGACTAAACAACAACAACAACATAAGTGCATTTGTGAAGCAGCCTTTGACATTACAACATGAGTTCTTTCTCTTGCTGACTGTGAAAATATAAAGTAATCTTATTGGTAATATATATTACTATTACTAGGTATATAAGGTAAATATTAATAGGGTTTATAGGATATGCAAGAAATATTAATCACTTTGAATGATCAAGAACAAAAAACAATTGCTACACTTGATATATTTGTTCATATACATGATTTGCTTCTTTATCGCATATATACTATTTTAATTACATTTAATTTGTGCTAAGCTTCCCCCCCCCCCTCCAATGAATATGCATATTCATGTAAACACATGGGGATGCACTTAATCACTACCAAACAGCAACTTGGTTCGCTATTCCCTCTCTCTATATAGCTGTTCTCCTGCTCAACATTTCTGGCACTCTAATGAATGAATGGTGTGCCATCATATAAATTCTGACTTACAGTGACCCTTTACAGGGTTTTCTAGGTACACAGTATTGAGAAGTGGTTTCCCATTGCCTTCTGCATACCCCAAGGTATTTTGACTAAAAATGTATTGTGTCCTCTGGGTTTATAAGAGAGTTTTTTCATGTTTTGAGGTGCCCCAGAACCCAGGGACCCCCTCACATCACATACACACACACACCATTAAAATGCATATGGAGTTTTTCTCAGTTGCTTTCTCATATATATGTAGGAATGGGGAAGAGATGGCTGTGGCATTCCAAGATTGAAGGATGAGCTTGTGTAGCCACCAGGATTCTGGGGACGTCCCCCAGTCCTTTTTTATACCATCTATTACAATATATCCCTTATTGAAGTATAATCTCAGTATGCACTTAATCAATCGTATCACCCTATGATGGCTGGAAAACAAGTAAACAGAAAATTGGAATTGTGCCTTATACAGAGTAGAGCCACTGGAATTAAAACTCTGGAATGTCAACTTTGACATCATTCTAGTGTGTTCGTTGCAGTTTGTTTGCTTGTGTGTTTTTCATTAGTTGGTTGGATTTGTCTGTCTGGTAGTGGTATGTGCCACTTTGCCTTTATTTGCTATATTTGCTATATTGTACCATTTGACCAAAATATGAGAACACAAGGCAAGATGTTAGGTAAATTTAGAGAGGTGGAACAAATCACTGAATGAAATCATAGTCACAGAATAATGGAGTTTGAAGGCATCCAACTCTCTGCTCAATGAAAAAATCCAAATCAAAGTATATCTGGCAGGTCATTGTCTAATTTTCTCTTGAATGCCTCTCTTGAGTGAGTGTTGAAGCACTCACCACCTCCAGAGGTATTTGGCTTTCTGTAACTTGAGCCCATTATTATGTGTCCTGTACCCTGGGATAATTGAGGGCAGATTCTACCCTTCCTCTGTATGACTATCTTTCAATTATTGGAAAATTGCTATCATATATCCCCTCAGCCTTCTCTTCTTGAGACTAAACACGCCCAGTTCTTTCAGTATTTCCTTATAGGGCTTGGTTACCAGTCTTCTGATCATCTTGGTTGCTCTCCTCTGAACTTGTAGTTTGTGGGAGTCCTTCTAAAAGTGTGGAGTCTACAACTGAACACAGTTCTCAAGATGAGGACCAAGCAGTGCCGAATAGAGGGAAACTAATACTTCACAGGATGGACTTTAAATTGTTTGCAAATGGCCTTATAATCTTCCTAGATTGATGGGCAGCAACAATTGCTTCACTATTATCATTGCTGAATGCTCCAGACCAGTAAACTGCTAAAACTTTGGCTTTTATAGAGGTGGTTACACTTGCTGATAATCAATTACTCAAGGGCATTTTGTCAGCAGCACTTAGCTGCTACTTAGCCTCTTAATTCCTATGCAAGCAGTAGGGGTGGACTTAGTTTTTCACACATGGCTTCTCCACTTTGGCTTTATTTTTGTTACATAAATCATGACATGGTGTAATATGTCATGTGTTGTTGTTCATCTGAGCTTGTATTTATTTAATTTTCAGACTTGATAAGGGCCACATGATTTTTACTATGTCCTGATAGGTAAAAACATAGAATTCAAAGAGGGTGTACTTTCTTTTTCAAATGACTGTAGTTTACAAAATATCATGGGGCACTTCGTCAAAAGCTTTGCTGAAGTCAAGATATATTAAATCTACAGTATTCCTACTGTCTTCCAGTGAAGTTACCCAGTCAAAAAACAAGGCAAGACTAGTTTGGCAGGATTTATTCTTGACAAATCCATGTTGGCTTCTAGTTCTTGTTTTCTTGTTTTCAAACTGCATTGTTTTCAAGGTGCTTGCAGAGTGACTACTTCATAGTCTGCTATAGAATTTTCTCTGGGGTTGATATCAGGCTGACTGGTCTGTAATTTCCAGGATCCTCCTTTTTGCCCTTTTTGGATGATGTAAGTCTTCTTCCTTCATTTGACACTTCATCCTATATTCCATGATTTTAAGAAAATATTAGACAGTGGTTCTGAGACTTCTTCAGCCAGTTCCTTCAATACTGTTGGATGCAGTTCATTCAGCCCTGCAGATCTGAAGTCAAAGTAAGAAGGTATTCCTTTGTTTATCAATCTCAAGTTGCAATCCTTTCCCCTTCATATGTATTTCATATTTGCCTAGATGGTTATAAACTGCCTTTTGGGAAAAGACTGAGCTAAAATAGGATTAGAGCACTTCCACCTTTTTGCTGTCATCTGTTATAATTTTTTCCATCACCATGAGTAGCTGAGCCACTATTTCTTTTCTCTGTCTATTGCTACACACCTACCCGAAGAATGCTTTTTTGTTGCTTTTAGCATTGCTTGCTAACCTTAGCTCATTCTTGGCTTTTGACTTCCTAATGTCATCTCTGCAATTCTTCCTTCCTGTCTGTTGTGGCCTGGCCTGTCTTCCCCTTCCTATATGTGCCCTTTTTTATTATTATTTTCAGGTCCTCTCTGAGCTTTTTGTGAAGCCATATTGGTCTCTCTCTTTTTTGCTGTCTTCCACCTTTTTTTCTTGTTGGAATTGTTTATAGTTGTATCTTTAGTGTTTTTTTTAACAAACTCCCACTCATCTTGCACACTTTTTCATGTTAGGATCTCCTGCCACAGAACTTATAACTTTTCTGAGTTTTCCTAAAACCCAGCATACATGTGTGGCCACACTCTGATTTGGTTTCCTTTGCAATTAAGAACTCAAGTAGAACATAGTCACTTTCTCCCAGTTTCCCTTAATGCAACTTCTTCTACCAAATCATCTCTATTGGTTAGAATCCTCTATTTTTTCCCCTCCACTTTTTGTAGGAGAAAATCATCAGTCAGAGAAGCAGGAAATTTCTTGGAAGGGCCATATTTGGCAGAATTTGCCTCCCAAGAGATATCAGGATAATCAGAATCTACCTTTTCTGCTACATTATGTATCTTTGGAATTCTTGCAATTTGTTTTTCAAAGGTTTCATCTGCATCTTTTCCTTGATTGGGCAATCACTAGTAGACTCCAACTACCATGTTCCTTTTTTTTTTTTTTTTGCACCATTTATATTAATCCAGATTCTCTTGATAGGGCAACCAAACTCATCCTCCCATATTTCTGTGATGTGCATTTTTGACACGTACTGCAACTCCCCTTCCCTTTCTATTTTTTTCTGTTTTTTGTTTTTTTGTTTTGAACAATTTATATCCTTCAATTGCTGCATTCCAGTCACGGGAGAAATCCCACCAAGTTTCAAATATTCCTATTGTCATATTTACCCTCCTGAACTAAGATTTCCAGTTCTTGTTTGTTTCCCACACTCCTGACATTCATATATAGACAAGAGTGTGGCTTGTGGCCTGCTTTCTTTTGTATATTTTAATGAAGATTAGAGCTGCTCGTTCTCTTACTCTTATTGCAAATAAGCCTTCATCTATCTTTACTTCTGAGCTTGTGCCTCTATCCCAATTCAATTTAAAGCCCTCTTGATGAAGTTTTTCGTACTGTAGTCAAACACATTCTTCCCAATCCTTCTGAGGTGCAATCCATCTTTCTTCCAGGAAGCATAGACTGTTGTCCCAAAATCCAAATCCCTCATGTCAGCACCACATTTATAGCCAGTTGTTCTCCTGGAATATTTTTCCTTCCCCTTCTATTCCTCTTCTGAGTACTAATAGAATGGAAAATAGGACTATCCTTGAGTTTCCTGCCCAGAGCTTTAAAGTTTGATGTGATTTCTTGTAGTTCCTCTTGGCTATATAATTTCTTTCCACATGGATGGTATGCACATCTGTGGGTTTTATGAGCAATGGCAATCCTTCTGTCTCATCCATAATCCATCCTCCAGGGAGACAGCATGCCTGATGAGTCCATGGGTCTTCCCAGCCTATTTGAGATACAATCCCACACCCCTACAACAACTACTCTTGTATTCTTCTTTTTATAGGGTGTGGATTCAGTGACTCTGCTTGGTTGAGCTTCAGTCTCTCTCATGTCCTCCCATGGGATCTTCTATATCTCTTCATCTGCATCCTGTCAGACAAACTCCCCTTCAATAATCTGAAAGCGGTTTTGCATTTCTGTTGGAGAAAAGTGTCTTAACCTTCTCTTGCTCCTAACTGTGACAGTTTCCCATGTTGCTTCCTTCACTATAATTCTCCCCTCAGCATTCTCCTCTGCTTTGTCTTGCAGTTTTTCACCTCCAGTTGCCTCCCTTGAGTGCTGCTGCTTGAGAGTTGTCTATGTACTCTTCATCCCTTATACTTAAGCATAGCCACTCACCGCTTCAGTTCCTTCACTTTTTCTTCCAATAGTGCTACCAGTTTGCACTTGCTGCATGAATATGCTGTGTTGTTCTCACATACAAAGGCAAACATTGCACACATTCTGCAGGTCACTATCACCACTGAAGTGTCTCTTCCCACCATAATCTCTGTTACCTCGTTACTTTCTTTTGCATCTCTTTGAGTACCCTTTCCTTTGTTTTGTCTGCCTTGAAGGATGCTTAGAAAGTCCACTAAAATCTAACTCTCTTTCTTTGTCTCCCTTTTCTTTTGTCTCTTCCTCCAGTAGACCCTTTCCTTACTACCTCTCTCCCAACTTCTTTCAGATCCCCCTGTTAGTTCACTCTAGTCACTTGCTACCTGGGGTCTATTTCAGGTTTTCCCCCTCTGCTATGCTCTGTTAGGAATCAACAAGCAGAAAGACTCAGTTAAATGTCCAGTTAATATGAATGGTAATTTCATGAAATATCTGAAAAAATATTTATGATGGCTAAAAGAGGATTAAGGGAAATGATATGAGCCAGAAAAATATAAACACAGTGAGAGAGGATGTGAGTCAGAAACACATAAAAACAGAGAAAACATTCATTTTCAGCATTCCATGAACCAACAGAGATTGGTTTAATTCTGTAATGGGTAATGCCTACTTCTCATTTCTGCACTTAACAACTAGACCAATGAAGCAAATTGAGCATTTAGACTCCCGGGTAACAGAGAAACACAGCTCAAGAGAGTGTTTTCAGAAAATTGTATGTTTCTACCAGCATGGAAAATTCTAAATGTTCCATTCTTTTGGATTCAGAAAATGTAATGGGTAGATGTATATAGAATTTCCAGTACATAAAATAACAGGAACACCATGGATTGTGTCAAGCTTCATGTGCACACTGAAGTGTCAGAAAGACCCTAACTAATAGAAGGAAAAGCTTGATCAATTGTCTTTTAGTCTTCTTTTTTTTCATCCTGAACCAGCCAGACTGGGAACCCAGAAGGTACCAAACAAGGAGTCAACTGGGTCTCCTAGCCAAAGGTGGAGTCCCCACAGACTGAAAAGAACAAGAATCTTGTTCTAGTGATGCAAATACAGATGGAAAATTGGGTCTCCAGCATTGCCTGAGATAAGAGATCAAATGAACATGTACATAGCAAAGCAGACTGGTAAAGTGCCCCCCCCCCCAATATATATGTACTGCAGGCTTACATGACAATGAGAGGCCTTAAATATTTGTTTGTTCGTTTGTTTGTTTATTCAATTTGTATACCGCCTATCTGGCTACGAAGGCCACTGAAATATCTGGAAAGATAGTGGAGTTGTGGGTTTTGTTTCCTTACTGGAAGAGGCAGAGCAGCAAGCTTGACAATATGGGAGAGCTTTATGAAAAAATCTTTCAGCTTCTTAAAAAAAAACATGCCTCAATGGGAAGTTCTACATTTGATCATAGAGTCAGATGCTATGTCGTTTTTCCCCACATCTTGTAGAAGGAAAAGCAAAGAAGTTACTCTAGAAGATTGCTTGACTAGCACTCATGGAATTGGTAGTCCAACAATCTCTGAAGAACCACAATGGCACATGTTGTTTGTGAAGTACTCAGCAGTTAGCAAATATGTCGTTCACCTATAAAGTTTAAATCACTGCCACCTGCTGACAGTTCCTTGCTTCCTATCTATGCCGTCATGGGGATGGGATTACTTGCATGGGGAGGAAGCAACTGTGTGAACCCATTTTGGGAATGGCAGTGAGAGGCAAGAAACCTAGAATCAAATTAGAAAACACACACACACACACAAGAATCCTGTTAAGTGTTTACTTCAAGTCTTTAACCTTCACAAATGCCTCCCAAGCAGAACCAGGAATACAAAAGACAGTTCTTGAAGCACAGTATATTGGCATTGGATTAATTTAATGAGAATAGGTAGATACTTCAAATGATTGTACCCTCATCTGATGATACTCAGAGGTGGCCACTTGAAGAAAAAATTACCATTAGGAAGATTTCTCACTGCCTAAGAACTTTCACTATTTAAATTAGCAGGGGGTTGCATTTATAAAGCAAATTGAGAAATGTCACTACAGGAACAAGGATTGGTCCTAGAGAGAAGTTTCTAGATATTGTGTCAAATAAATACAATGCAGGTGGGACAAACTGGCTTGGCGAAGTTACTTTCTTGAGCTAGAAATAAATCAAACTCTGGATCTTAAAAATAATACATTTTCAATGAAAAAACAACTTGCTGTTTTGTTTCTAATACTTCATACTCTACTAAATTCAGTCTCCTCAATTTGGGGGTTTGAAGTTGACTTCTGCTATTTATATACATTATATAAAATGTATTTCAGAATGAAACATACTGTTTTACAGAAGCACAACAAATCACCACTACAAAATGAAATCATTTTTAAGGAGAAATGTGCAAAAATCACAGAAATGTAAAGTATAAATGGCTATTATTAGATGAAGAGGCTTATGAATTCTACCATGGTGTGCATATATTCTTTCAACTGTCCTGAATATATATGGATCCTTTGTTGGATTAATTTTTGTTCCTTAAGTGTAAGTCTGTTCAAACATGCAGGTGTATCACTTTACCTTTTGCTACTTGAGAATGCCTGAACTGGTTCCCAATGCAAATTGCACAACTGCTGATGCACAGGATGTTGTGTACTTTTAATCTCTGTGGATTAAACATGTGATGGGTCATTTATACATGCAGCTGGGATATGTTGCAGGAACTCTTTGCTGGCTAGGAACAGACTGAAAATTATGAATTTTCTTACAGTGAGCAACAGGATTTTAGCCATTGGATGGGATTTTGACCATTTGGCCTCATTATGGGAATTATAATTTTTTCAGCACATTGCTAATAATATCTGTGAAGATTCTCAGTCATCCAAATGAGGTTATTTCAAAGCTGAGTCATGGCAACTGGACTTCTTTCTTATTAGGTTGAAACGTTTCACTACTCATCCAAGTAGCTTCTTCAGTCTGAGGAGAGTTGGTAGGAGACCCCTGATATGTCCTCCACATTGGTTTCACTTCCCCTTGTTCTGAATAGGCTTGTTAGATGGATAAAGGATGGGGGGGAGGGTGAGTGAAAATTCCACTTCTGCATTGTCATGGGTTGTTAACAGTTGTTAACAGTGGTCTTTCTGGTGGGTGTGGTCCTGATCTTTCTGGGGACGGATGAAAGAGCAGCATGATAAATAGGAGACAGATTGTACCTAAGGCCTTCACCGCTGTTGAGTGAGGGATTTTCTATATGCACATGTATGGCCTCCCTGACCCCTCTCTCAAACCACCTATCTTCTCGGTCCAAAATGAGTACATCTTGGTCATCAAATGAGTGTCCTTTGTTCTTCATATGAAGAAACACTGCTGATGGTGGTTCTGAGTCATTGCCCCTCCTGTGTTGGGCCATTCTCCTGTTTAGTGGCTGTTTGGTTTCTCCAATGTAGAGCTCTGAACACACCTCTTTTCATTGGACTGGATACACTATACTGCTCCTGTTGTGTTTTGGTGTCGTCTTTTGGGTGGACAAGTCTGCCTAAGGTATGTTTGTGGGTTTGAAGTGCATGGGTATGTGGTGTTTACCAAAAATCCTTTTCAGCTTTTCTGACACACCCAGCACGTAAGGAAGGACCAGGTTCTTCTGTTGGCTCTGGGTCTCACACTGTTCCATTGTCCTGCTGGGTCAGGACATTGACTTGTTAAAGGTCCATTTTGGATATCCACGGGCCTTAAAGGCTGTCTTCAGATGTCTGTCTTCCTTCTTCTTGGCTTCTGTGGTATTGCTAATAATACCAATGTGTCTTTAACATCATATACTATAATGCTAAAAATATTTAGAAACATGCTATGCCCCCTTGCCACATAATCTTTAACTGTTACTGTCAAGTCCTTCCATGCAAATGCTGGTGAAATTTGAAGGCTTTAGTTTAAAACAGCAAGAATTGAGTAAATATGGTTGGTTTTTACATGAGGTTCTAAATGAAGGGAAACTCTAACACTGCCCTTAGTAATAATGGCTAAGATGATAACTGTGTGCTGTCAAGCAGATTCCATCTTATGGTGAGCTTTCTAGGATTTTCTGTTGAGCACTCAAAAGTGGTTTACCATACCCCTTCTGTGGGACCATGTAGTTTGTCCAAGGCCACACAGGCTGGCTCTTCTCCCAAGAGGCACACTGAGAATTGAACTCCTGAAGCCTGGATCTGCAAACATGTGCTCCAGCTCTGTGAGCTATCTAGTCAGATATTGTCTTTAGCAATTGCAAGCTGCTGTTGTTGCAATGTGCCATCAAGTCCTTCTGACTTACAGTAACCCGTCTGAACTAATAACCTCCAAATGGCCCTGCTCAGGTTTTCCAAGCTAAAGACCACAACTTCTTTTATTGAGTCAATCTATCTCATATTTGGTCTTCCTCTTCTGAAAGTGGTCTGCCATTTTCAACATTTCCCAGAATTATCATCTTTTCCAGTGAGTCTGGTCTTCTCATGGTCAGAGTACAATACCCTCAGTCTACTCATTTTCACTTCTGAGGAGAGTTTGGGTTTGTTTGATCTTCCATCTGCTTATTTGTCTTTCTGGCAGTCCATAGTATCTCTAAAACTTTCCTCCAACATTACATTCAAATTAAGCAAGCTAGTGCAAGCCTAAAAGCATTTTATCCATTTCAAAGGAACTTCAGAACGCACAACTCTTCATTGTATCATGCCTTCTCTTTTGGATGATAGTTTGCTGCGAAGAACAGTTTCACCTACCAAAGCTTAACCCCACCAATAATTTATTACATTTAAAGAAAGGGGTCTACCAGTATAAAGCATGCTCATTCAGTCATAACTGTTGAAATGTAAACAACTTGGATGCAAATTCTTTCTGCTGGAAAAGAAAATTTGGGAGACACTCAGCATCATGTTGCTAAGTACTTATAGCTGGGACACAAAGACTGACAGATGACACAGTTAAGTGTGGTGGCTACAGGGAAGAAATGTGTGTAAGATTGCTAGGACTCCAGGGACACTGGTAGGGCCTGGATCTTGTTTCAGTTGCTGGCTTTCATCAAGGTGAGTCAAATTCCTTGACTTCTGCAAAGCTATACTCAGTTGTGCCTGAATTCACATGGAACATGGTGGAAGAGATATGGGAAGGCCCTCTATGTCCCCACTCACTTGGAAGTAAGGCAGACCTTTGTGTGTCTATAATGAAGCCTGTGGTTGTGCTGAATGTACTCCTTTGCAGACATTAAGGTCTAAGAAACATCTGGGCAGAGAGAACTTGGGGACATGACTTGTGTGTGCAGCCCTATCCCCAACACTCTTTTAGCATTAGACAAATGTGGGTATTGCTTCTGAATTAAGGCTGTAAGCAATTCCCCTCCATCTGCATCCCAGTCATGTCCATTTAAAAGATGTTCTCCATACTGCTTCTGTCATGCAGATATAGAGAAAATGTGTGATTTTCTTCCATCTTGTCACATAAATCATCTTATGAACTGGGTGCATGAAGCATTATGTGCCCCCATCTGAAGCACCAGCTGCCAATAGCATAGAGCAGGGGTAGTATGCAACATGCCCAAGGAATATGCCTTTCACATCAGTATCCATATGGCTGTTCCTCATCAAATTTAAGGAGTTCAAGGTGGTACATCTCAAGATGATGGTTATTGCAAGAAAGATAAGAAAAAGATTTGTAGCATTGCTACTGAGACCATCTTGCTAGGGCATTCCTGCTCTAAGTACTTTAGGGGGAGACATATATTTGCCTATGTAGTGTCTAGAGTGCTAGTAGGAAAATTTTTCTGAACCCACACAGTGCTGGCTTTGAAAGATTTGCACTGGTTGCCAATATGATTCGATCTGAATTCAAGGTTTTGATAATGGCTTACAAGACCCTAAACAGCTTGGGAGCTGGATATTTGAAGGAATGCCTTTTCCTAGATAAACATACCTGATAACTAAGATCTGCTGGAGAAGTCCTCCTTTGTGTCCCAATATGTGGACACATCTTTCTGTCATAGAAACCCAGGACTGGAATGCCCACCCTTTTGAGGTTCAACTGGTGCTGACATTAGAATCATTTCAGCACCAAGTCAAAACATATCTATTAGAGCCTTTGGGGATTGAGGATTGTGGTCTGCACAGGTTTAACACAGCGGTTTTGATGTTTTAATGTTTTAATTTTGTATTTTAAACTGTTTGATTTTAAATTGTTTTAAACATCTTGCTTTATACAGCACTGTAACTGCCCTGAGATCCTGTGATATAGGGCAGGCTATGAATGTTTTACATACATACATACATACATACATACATACATACATACATACATACATACATACATACATACATACATACATACATACATACATACATACATACATGTGTGAAAATGACTTCCATGGATCTTGTGAATTTGTTCCCTTGTCTTACCTCACCTCCAGTGGATGGAAAGTTGAAGAAGCAGGAAGTCATTCACTGTCACATTCACTGGGAAGATGATTACTTCTGCTTCAATGTATTATCCTTATTGGTCTTGTTGACTTTAAGTTCAGAGCTGTGTGCAGTAAGCACTTTCTGCCTTATTCCTGAGTCACCTGAGATGCTTTTGGTGTTTCGAATGAGTCACTAATGGATTACTTGATCAAGGCTTGATAGCTCTAGCACAGATGGGGGAAATATGGCTCTCCGGATTTTGCTGGACTTCAGCTCCCATTGTCCCTTATCAATGGCCATCTTGGCCAGGGCTTATGGGAAATGCAGTCCAGCAATGATTCCAGGACTACATACTGATTAGTGTTTGATCAGCTAGAGCAGCAACATCTTATCTGGCATTAAAACAAGCAAGCAAGCAAGCAAATAGCTAGTACAGGAGGTTTCACTGACCAAGAAAACATTCTACTGCTTTTAGCACACTAGTAATATTTAAGAAAAGGTATTTAATTAAAATAATGGGAAGGAATTTATTAAACTAATGTGATAAAATAATGTCATTTTTTTTTAGTATGGTGGGTGTCAAAAGAACTAAGGCTGTGAAAGAAAGCTGAAGAGGAGATGGAGGGAATAATGAAAATAAACAGAAGTGATAATTCAGAGAGAAATTAAATTAATTTGGTTAGAGTAAAAATGAATGGGAAGGATAAAATTAACTGGAAGTTGTAAAGAGAAATGAGTCAGCACAGGAAAGGCATGGAAGAGAACTTGAAAATGAAATAGGGCCTTTGGTATTGAGTGACAGGCAATGCTGTTACAAGTACAACACTATTATGAGAGCCCATTATCTCATAGAAACTAGGAGCACACAATGGGCTTGTAGGCCTCAAACTAATTCTGTGCATCTCATCTTTGTTCAGAAGTACTCTTACACGAGAATGCAAACTCAAGGCCTCAGACTTTTGAGTTTTCCATGTTATTCTAATGAGACTGAGGGGATGGTGGATACTGTGTCCCTTGACAAAGGCAGTCTACCAATGTCTACAAAAGTACTACAAGTTACACCTGCTTTAACCATGTCTTCACCTGCACTTTCCCCCAGTAGTTAATTCAGTTTGATGATTCAGCATGTGTGTCATTGGTTATGCTTAATAAGTATTGAGGACTTTCACAAGGTGGCTGTATTAGTCCATCACAGGGTCAGGGCTGGCCCTGGAATTGGGCAGGATGAGGTGTCCTCAGCTGGCAGATGCTGGCAAGGAACAGCACAGTACTCGAGCAGAGAGCTAGTCTCCTGCTTTTTGATGAAGTGGAAGGCACCATCTCATTGCAAGCATTGGGTTTGTCCATTCCATTTTTGTACCTGAGAAGAGAATGGGTGCCATCTTGTTCACAGAGCAAAATGTCTCATGCTGGCTCCACATAGTGTATGACTACATATTAATAGAGTGTGCTGGGTCATATGCTTTGGTCTAGATTGTTCTGCAGCAAGGCAAATTGCATGTTTTACATTAGTAATATTTGGGAAGAAGATTGCATATATTCAGTGGCAATTTGCTTGGCTCTTTGTGCTTAGAGACTCTGTCAGATCATGAGAAGCAGAGTGTAGCACTGCACATAAAACTGTTTCAGACTCCCTTGCCCACTGCCTGCTCTTTTGGCAAACCAGCTTAGGCATTACTTGAAACCTGATGAGCTTCAACAAGACTCAATCCAGGTTACATGAAAATTGTTTCATGCTTTCCATTTGTTGTACGGATAGAATCTGCTCTTTAAGCTGCTTTACATACTGGCCAGAATCCTACTGGTGTTCACATAAGGTTTGTATAATATGCTGTGCCTAGTTACACCTAAGTGATAAGGTGTGAAAGATCTCATTTGCATAACTGGGTGTGTGACTGGACACACAACTAAGATATGACCTAGAACCTCATCAATTATCTGAAATTAGCCATGGTGAGTTATGGAAATGTTACACAAACACTGGCAAGATTCTGGGAATTCTGTTGGTATTACTGTCTGATGGCAGAGGACCTCCAAATACAGTCATGTGAAAAAGAAAGTACACCCTCTTTGAATTCTATGGTTTTACATATCAGGACATGATAAAAATAAACTTGACTAGTTATACCAAGCCTCCCAAATGAGATTGGTACAGCCTTCTTGAAGTTTTGAAATATCTGCCAGACAATACCTGTACAAGAATTCTGTTCATCATTTACCCAAATGTTGTTAATGCTTTCATCTGTATCCCAACAGGAAAGTATATTAATTAATCTCAGTGGGTGTTTGATGGGATTTGAATATTATACAGCAGGAACCACATGCTCTTGGAAAAAAGCCAGGCTTCTTCCTGTATTTATTTAACAATAGTGGCTTGCAAGAGTATAGTCTGGTGCATGCAGAGCAGGTTCAGCTTATTAAAATGTTTTCCACAGAAACTAATGTTGTTGAAAAAGTGCTGAGCATTCCAGTGGTCAATGACACAAACATAACCAGCTCTTTCTATCAATGACCTCTCTCATATTTGTAACCTTGAATAAATAACAGAACTGGTACATTTGTGCTGTAGGATGCAAAGAACACTTTAAAGTTGCAGGAGCCACAGAAAATGACTTCTACGTAGGTTGACACATATTCTCCACACAGAAAACAGCCATTTAAGGTGATTAGGGCAATCATGACAAAGCAATGGTTTTCAGTTGGCATTTGGGAAAACCTAGGGCTTCTTGGAGGATTCTTAAGAGTTTCTCAGTGAAAAGAACTGGCAATGATAATTTAAATCCAGGAAAGAAGGGAAGTGAGGAAAAGAGGTAAGGTAACTTTCCCTGAAAGAGATATATGAGACAATAAAAAAAAGTGGGTCAGAACTGTACTATTTGAATTTCACATTTAACAAAAACAAACAAACAAATAAACAAACAAAAACCACAATTCCTCCTGTAGTTTGATTTGGAATAATCCAGCCATAAGCCTACTAACTCATTTGGTATTGCTGGTTGTAAGAACTACGCCTCCGTTCAGGCAAGAGAACAATGAGGAGCCATATGCCTGACCTCTGTGATATAATGAATACTTGGGGCGGAGGCAGATTCTCATCAAATGTTTGTGTTGCTATGCTGATGCTACCTACTGAAACATTTTTCACCCCATGACATATCCTGCCACTACCACAAGACTGATACCCAGCCAATCTCTTGTCTGTCTGTCTACCTTTGCCTTTTGCTGTTTTTTCACACAGGAAGCATAAAATTTTACACAGAATCAAGCAGTTCCTCCACAAACTGGGGATAATGTGTGCAAACAGGGAGGGATTCCTTTGAGAAAAAGAAATACATTACAGTAGCACTTGCAAAGTCACCATTCCCTAGCATATGAAACATATAAGGATATTGTGTGCAGGATAATGCTTGTGTGTTTGTGTGTGTAAAACAAATTCGAATATGAATACTTTATTGCTTCATAGCCAATCAGGCTGTACACATAAATATAAATTAAACCACTCTTTAAAAATAGTATTTGGCATCTAATATAAGCACATATAAATAACCAGAAAATAATAAAATAATATAATAAAATGGCATTCTCAAACAAGTATCAAGTTGTGAAATTAACTTGAAGAGCTTGTGAAACGGAGAATGAGTTCCATCTTTCCATGGCTCATTTAGCAAATTTACTGGTCCTATAGGATATATAGTAGTCTGTGCCAGCTAGCAGAAGTGAAATTGTACATAAAAGAGAACTGTTCTTGAACCTGGTCATTTAAGATATTGATCCCTCAAATCTGCATACAGAGGGCATGTTAGATAATGTACCATGTCTTCCATCTTAGAGCATCCTGCTGGGCAATATCTGGTTGTGCCACGTTGGTCCATATAACGTCCCTGACTCTCTTTCAACTCCAATGAGTTCAATCTGCATTCCGTCAGCAGTTGTCTCACTTTGTGGGACAAATATGGGGGCACCGTAGATAACAAAGTGGAACAACGAGTCTATTATACATAGAAATAAATGGCACTGGGTAAACTTGAGGATTTGGCAGAATTAGATGGGCCTTTCAAAAAAGCCATTTCCTAGCCTATGCAAGCTAAAAGTAAATCCTATACACCATGGGACTCTTTTTTTTCTGCACAGAAGGCTGTAGAACAATGTGTCTATTATGCCTACCAGGGAATGGCTATTATAGAGAACTTCAATAGGATTTGGCAGTATTGTTGATGAAAGTTCCTGTTCTTCAGATGCTTATTGTCATTTGAAGAGAGTTCCTATCTCTGGTTTATTTCATTTTATTTTTACTATACCAAGGACAGAAATCTTTTTTTTTCTTTTTTTCTATTGGTCTTCTACAGATTAAAGAAAATTGTCTAGGTTGTTGCTAGGTTTTGTAGCCTCTTATCATTTATGTGAAGTATTTATTGTGGTGTTTGCTATATATGGGGTTTTTTGTTTTGTAATGTTTGCAATATTTTGGATCTCTTTTGAGAGAAGAACAGCATATAAGTGGGGGGAAATTAGACTATTTTGCACAGACAATTACCCCATTATACACAAAATATCAAGTGGGAAATGTGTACACTGGCAATGCCATTGTTGGCAAAAAAAGGCTTAAATTTAGCACATTATCCCATTTCTAAAACACCTTCTTAAAAAGGGCAAAAAATAGAATTTACTTTTTAAAAAGTCTCATACAAAGAGATTATGCTCCAAGAAGAAAATCAGAATTGTTCCTTGTCATCTCACCAAGAGTGAGACATTGTGAAATTGATCTTCTTAGATTAATGTGGCAACACAACAGAATGATGTTATGGATGAAGACAGCAAAAGCAAGATAGATCAGAAACAGGCTGAAAAGCTCCTTCCATTTCCAAACATGTTACTAGTATTCCAGACTTACCTGCAAATTTGATGTGGAACTTATTTTCAGGTTTCAGTATCTGTACATAGAGAGGACAATTAGGTGCAAAATCTTTAACTGCCCAAGATCTTAAAATGGTCTGATGATCCTAGAATAAAATAGAGGACAACATATAAGGCAGATTGCTTTTCAAAGCACTAAATGAAAGTTGAATCATGAGATTCATTAGACTGGCTGAATTAACAAATCACTTTCACTGGGCAGTCTTCTCTTTGGGGTATATATCAGATTTTATTATATTCTTAGTTGGTGTTTGCCTATTCACATATATAGCTATTTGCGGGGGAGGGAATGGGGACATAAAGAGAAGTTCTGGTCCTGAAAGTCCCTCTACTGAATATCAGCTAAATCTTTGCACCAAGTGAGTTAGATGAGTGTGACGTTCTCAAGAGGATTCTGGAAGCACACTCAGCTGAACACATTTACAAAGCTCCTGGGATAAGCAACAAAGACAAGACTCCTGACGACATCCAAACAGGCTTATGCAGTGCTCTTCAAAATATCATGCTTAATATATGGACAGCCAATTAACTTTCAAGTGGTGGAGATATTTGGGAGCAGGACTTATCTGCATCCCCGCATGTACACTATGAGTATCTCCTGAATATGTTCAGTGAATGCCTGAAGAGGGCTTTATTAAAAGCAAAATTGGAACTTTGGGACCTGATAGCTTCCACCCTTTGTTGCCACATCAACTCTAAATAGTAAATATTTTCTCATGGATGATATCTTTAAAGTTTTGACATCAATATAGGTGTCTATCACAATTACACAATCAAATAGCAATTTTTATATCAGTGGTCGAGTTAGATTTCTGGTGCAGCAGCCTGATTTCTTGGCAATGACAGCAATTCAGAGGGAAACTGCCTCTGCCATCACACAGAATGAACTGTACCATTCATACTGATATAAATGGCTGTATCAGCTTCAATCCTAATTCAGAACAGAGGTGATCCTATATAAAGAGGCAATGAGAAAAATAAAATTGGAAATCATCCAGTCTTTCAGTGACAAGAAACCAAGCTGCTGTGTGCTGAGGAGCAATATCTTAGCCTCATCTTCACACATCTGGTAACATATCAATGTGCAATGTTTATAGAAGGAACAAAATACTTATTGATATAGAATAAAAGAAGGGGGGAGTCTTCTTCAAGAAGAGAAGAATTTTAAGCAAGAGAACTACTATTAAAATTTTATCCATGGCATGGGTTTTCATGTACTCTATAGTAGCCCTGCAAAGATAACATTTGAAAGTATTCTTCCACGAGACAGAGAAGCCATGATGAAGAACTCTTCACTTTGGTTTTACAAAGCTACAGAGGTCTCTTAGAAAGCTAAGCAACTATATGTAGCCATTAACCTGTGGTGAAATATATTTGTATTCCTTTTTTAAATATATAAAACATCTCTGATGGGTTTTAACTTTAGTCTAGACAGAAACTTTGCGCTGTAACAAGAAGCAAGACAGGGAAAATATTAATAATAACTCAAGTAACCTAGGAGGCAGCAAGAGCATGTCAAGGCTGAACTGAGCTATTGTTAAATTGTTTTACTCAATATATGGGAGGTAGCATGATGTAGCTGAAGTACTCAAAGTGACTATTATGCAAATAGTAAATTATTAATTAAAACACAGTATTAGGTATCTGGGTCCCAAACTGTTACAAGAAATCCTACTTTTCTCTTTGAATGTGTTTCTATGCAATTTGCTTTTAGTAGTTACTTTAATGAAAGACCAATGTGTTTTCATCAGTTCAGAAATAACAACAATCATTGTGTAATCCCTATGTACTATTTGGTTCAGCCCAGTGGGCAGGGAAACCTTAGAAAAGGGCTGGCTGTGATTCAAAATTTCTGTTCAGAAAGAGAGGGGGAGTTGGAGAAAGAAAGGAGCTGCTGTTTCCCTCGAGGATGATATAGGCCACTGGCGGCGAACCTTTTTGGGATCGCATGCCCAAACTGAAAAAACAAAACAAAAAAACCAGCAGGCAGCGTGCCGCGGTGGCGGAACCGGAAGTGGCAGTGGAAGGGGGAATCCCGGCACAGAGGTGCCTCGAGACCCCACTCCGGATCCGCTGACAGCGCCAGCTGCTCCGGATCCGCCTGCCAAAGCGCGCAGACAAACCTTCTCAGGTTTGGCTGCGCGTGCCGGGGGGGGGGGAGTAGCGATCCAGCGACTTATGGCTCACGTGCCGGCAGAAAGGGCTTCGCGTGCCAGCTGTGGCATGTGTGCCATAGGTTCGCCATCGCTGATATAGGCCCTTATCACCTTGGATCAAGGAGTAGAATTTCAATATATTTGTGAAAAAATGGCACTGTACTTGCATCCGAATTGTATTTCATTTTAGGGCTGTAAACACTATACATCTGGAGCTGTTTCTTTCTCCTATGTTGGGTAATAAAGATATCTGGGACTTTGTTGCTTAGCCATTTGTTTAAAAGAGACATTTACATATTTCACACACACCCCACAAGCAACTCCTGCTCTGACACAGTGCTTGTGAGTGGAATGCAGGAGCATTAGTTTGGAAGCATCCAGGTTGGGCTGTCATATTTTGTTTTTAAAAAATCACACACATACACACACACATACCACATTTTTGCAAAGCTCATTATTTGCAATGTGCATATAAAGAATGCAGCTCAACAGAACTCAGCAAGTGGTACAACTGCTTTTAGTAAATGTGAAGTGACTGACTCAACAGAGCTGCTCTATCATATCAAATTACGGTGTTAATATAGTAAAGTGCTCAAGTTAAGTGCTTTTAAGACACTATTCTCTAAATCTCATGTCAATTTTGTTTCCCAATTATATTTTGAAAGTACAACCGAGGGTAATTTTCAGGACCTAATGATGTTAGGAAATGGAATGGATTGCCTAGTTATAAACTTCCTAGAGCAAGAAAAGAAAGAGAATAAAATAGTTCATTTAGATCTGTGGTATCAGCAGATAAGATTTCTATGGTCTATTACACAAAATGGGAAGGGCAATTGGTATTTTCAATTGATAGTCTTATCACTATTGATAGGAACAAGATGAATTTTTGTTTTTAACTAGTAATAAGAAGATAACAAGAGATTTTGACATTTGCAGTTAATTGACCATCACAAATCTCTTGACAGGCAAAAAGAGGCATCATCTGATATAAGAGTATATTTCTGCCCTCCATAAATAATACGTCACAAAGCCTTTCAGTTTTTCTGAAGCTAATATTTTATTCCAGCGTGAATAAAACCTCAGACTCCCTACTCAAGAAAGCTAAGTGGGCAAGGGTCCAAAACAAGAAATTCTCCTTTAGAATGCCAAAGTTGAGATCTCAAGGACACTGCATCTTATTGTGTCTGGGAACATGCACAAGTAATGCAACAGACATAATTACAATCTCACTGTTTAGCCATGCTTCTGTATTAGTGCTGTGCCCTACATTTCTTCCATGAGAATTTTGACCATTCTCAGCAAATCTGATAGCAAGAAATTCATTGTGAAAACAGAAGTTCTCAAGGTGAGGATCAACATTCCTGTGTTCACCCTAATTATGAGTTGGCTGAGGAGAACATGTACATGCCTTTTATAGCTCAATGGTTTAGGTATCTGGCTGTGGAGCCAGAGGTTAAGAGTTTGATTCCTCACTGTGCTTCCTTGACAGGGACTGGACACTCTGATCCATAGGGTCCCTTCCAGCTCTTTAGTTCTAGGATGATGATGATGATTTTTACTATTTTTGTTCTTGTTGTTGTTGTTGTAGTACAGTGATCTCTGTGGCAACTGGTAGTTCCCAGAGCTTCCCAACATCAATTAAAGCCCAGAGGATCATGCCATAAGGTAACTCCTCTCCAGAGCTGTTCTATATCAGGAAATCTGGGTAGCCAGGGAGATTGCAGACTGGTGATATGAGATGTAATAGGGAAAAGTAAAGAACAAAATAAAACAAATACAGCATTTTTGGCTACTTTTTGATATTACAGTAAGCTGAAAAACATAACCAAAATAAATTCTAAAGAGGCCTAATAATAAAGTAGCAAAATGGAAGTCACTTTCACAGATAAAGCTTTTGAGAAACTAGTAAATTTCAGTGTCACCTTTTACCTAGTGTTAGACACAATGCTGTCACCTGACTACAGGATATAAATGAAAAGAAATGTTTTCTAAGCATATGCACTACCAGAGAACAAATTTATCTACAAGATCACTAAAAGTGTAATGCTTGGAAGGCCTGGGGAAGATGCTGCGCCCAGAGAAATGACTATAAATGCTCAGTCAAAATTTCTCAGAATACATATTTTAATACATATACAAATTTTTCAGAATACATATTTCAGAATATTTTAAATAAATAAATAAATAAATATTTTCTGAAAAATGTTTCTGAGTTCTTCTTTTCCTTACTTATGTAGAAACAGAAGGGCGCTCTGCAGAGTTATTTTCAATATTCATTCACCAGTTTTTCATGATTTCCTGCCCACTCCCACTGCTTTCACTACTACAATGTCCTAAAATGACACTACCTAGAGGAGAAAGTAGGTGGCCAGGCTCACTACTGCTGCCATTTGCAGTAGCAGTTTGTTTAGGTGCAAAGGGCAGCCTGAATGTTGACAATACCAACAGCAGCAGTCAAGATGGTCTAACACGATACTCTCTTGTGCTCGCTTTTTCCTGCTGGCAATGTGGACATGGTATTGTGTAGCAATATGAGGCCATTTCATGGTCTTTTGAATCATGGCTATAGAAACACAATATCCCACATTCATAAACAAGATGAGTTTTTTTAAGGAAATGAACTTCCTGGATTTTAAAAACAGAAGTTTAAGTACTTTACACACAAATTCCAACGGAAACTTCCTTCAGGTAGAATTACCCAGTGCTAGAAGATCACAGAAGATCAACACATGATCTATACTATGGTTGCTGAGAGAGGACAGAAACAAGAACAGCTGGAATGTGGCTGTAGTCCCTCTGTGCCAAAATATTCTGAGGGGTTGTTTTGGACTTAATTAAATGGTGAAGCAAAGGTATAAGTAACTGCCACACATACAATGGAGAAACATATACACTCTTTAACCTATTAGATAAACTAATTTGGTCTGCCTGCTCTGCAGAATGCAGACTAGAAAGCTATCTTCCAATTTCCAAACCCTTTCCTTGAATTAGGCAAGCTGAGGAAGAAAAGCTTTGACCAGAAGCTGTACAATCAGTTTGTCTGCATGGTTTCTAAAAAGTGTCCCCTCACCTTTTGAAATAATAAAAAAGGAGGGCTTGGAGTTGGCAAGGATTGTCACTGGAAACCAAGGTCAAAAACATCCATACTATGTGCAAGAAAGACTGAAGAAAAACAGGATTAAAAAATAAACTCATTTGAAATGTGGTGTTGGGGGCGAGCCTTACAGATACCAGACAGCCAGAAAAGCAGAAAAGTAGGTGCTCAGTCACGTCTAGTGAGCTCCCACGAGAACAAAAACGTGTAAACTGAAGCTATTCTACCATACACTTATAATGAAAATACAGAACTGACCAGAAAAGGCAACATTGCTGGGAAAAATTGGGAGGTGGCAGTAGGAAGACCTAACGTAAAACAAAATGTCTGAATAAAGGAATTTGCCGCTGTTAGTTCGCAAGACCTGAGCAGAGCTTACTGAAAAAGAATATTGCTAAGAAGTGGGGGGTGGGTAGGAAGAGAGAAGAGCCTAACATGATATGCTGTTGGTCTGCAAGATCTGAGCAGATGGCACATAACATCTTTGGAGCTTTTTCCTTTAATTACCAGACAATTATGTAGTGACAAGACGGGTAGAAATGGCTGAAACAATGACAGTATATAGGCACCAAAGCTCTGCTAAGACCATCCCCAGCTACAAAGCAAAAAACACAGTAATTTCACAGCTTAAACAAATGAGCTTTTGAACATTTGTTCTCTATTCTGTTTTTACTGTCTTTTAAAATATTTATACCACCAGACACAGGATCTCTTTTCCAACACTAATGCTTGTTTGGCCAGGAAGGAGATAAAAAGTACTCTTCCTGAGAGTCAGCTAATTGGGTCCTGACTGAAAGGTTCAAAAGTTCAGTTTGCCCCAGACCTGGAGCTGATTTCCCTTTGAATACTTGGGTCAGGAGCCTGGTCTCAGAAATCCTGAGAGAAACTTTACTGAAAGCACTCAGGGCTGGGACAAACACAACTCCTCTATGCTTTTGTAATTCTGAAATACTTTGAATATGCCTTACAAAACTGCATACTGATTCCCTGGAGACACATGGGAAAATGCCCCTTTCGGGAGTAGTCAAGACTCTGCTCATGACCTGAGTTTGATCCCAATGGGCTCTGGTAGCCAACTCAACGTTGACTGAGCCTTCCATCCTTCAGAGGTCAGTAAATTGGGTAAATAGGGGGGGGGGGGGCAATGTGTAGCCTGCTTAATTAAATTGCAAACTCCCCAGAAAGTGCTTTAAATGCTGTGGGACAGCACATAAGCAGCACACTTTGCTTTTAAAGCAAGCCTGGTTTTTTTTACTCTTCAAAGAAAGTGTCTTTTGACTGCTTCTGCGACTTTTCATTTCCCTCCAAACATCTTCCTTCTCAACCCACAAAACTCAACAATGTATTTTACTTTGAAACGCTCTTGCTGGTAAACCTGTTCCAGTCATGCTTGGTCTTATAACAAAGTGATTGTTTTCCCCTGTTGAAAGACCCTTTTTTGAGTACCAGTGTTTCAGACCCAGCAGCCTGGATTCTTTCCTCTCTTTTTTTTTAAATGCCTGCCAACAATTTCAAGATAAGCAAAATTGGTCTTTTCAATTTATTTGATCTATTTTAAATCTAGGAACTTTAGAGTCGCTTGTTTCTGCATGAGGATAAAAATAGTTTTACTTTTAAAAAATCATAACTTGAAAACCCTTTGCCCAAATGTCCCCAAATTCAGCATAGAGCAAGTGAAGACTGTCTGCAATACCTGTGCCAACATTTGTGCTGATCCAAAAGTGTTTCAAAATTATAAATTTTTGCTTGAGCTGCCCCCCATTTTTAAGATTGCCTTGCAGAATGTTGATTTGCTCTGCCAGCACTCTCATGCAGTAGTAGTAAGAACCATCATATAAATACATATCGGCTGAAATCCTGTTGCTTTTTTACACAGGTGGAAGGCAAAAGGCATAACCTTCACTTGTTTCCAGCCAGCAATTAACAGGCTCACACTGTGATACTTGAGCATGTGCCAAGCTGGTATGCACCTCCAACAACTGCAGCTGGGACTGTCTAATTGCTAGCTAGAAGCATTTGTTATGCAGGCCTTCTGCTTGCATAACAAATGAACAGGGTTTCAGTCATTTATATTTTGGTAAAATAAAGACATACATACATCTTGTAATATTAAATACTCTTTTGAGGAAGTACACACCTATTTATCTATATTTGGTGTTAAAAGCAATTCTCTCCAATCCACTAAAGCCAAGATAAAGCTACAACATGTCCTAAATGCTGACTGGACAGCTCAGTGGCTTAGGAGCCAGAAGTTGGGAGTTCAGTTTCCAGCTGTGCCTCCCATTAGCAAATGGGAAACTGCATAGTCCCTTATTGCTTCCTTGAAGAAGGGAATGGTAAACCACCTGAGTACTCTAAACCAGGCATTCTCAACCATTTTTTGGCCACAGCCTTTTTAAGAGGTCTTCTCAGGTTCCAAGTTCCCCTGTCAAACAAAGATGCAACACAAACAGATATATTTCAGAAGCTTCTCATACATTTCAGTCCATAGTCCCCTTCAAATGTGCCAGGGCCCCTCAGGGGGCCATATGGGCCTCACTGAGAATGGCTGCTCTACACATAGAAAATTCAGAATTGATTTGATGGTATCTAATTATTATAATAATATTTTAAATGGAATGCTTTCCTCAAGATATCAAAAAGAATACAATCAATGAACAGAGAAAACTTCTCATTAGGAGGTTGCAGCTGTGGCAAATGGGATATGTGACCAGGCAAATCAGTTCAATGCTAAGGGAACATAGTTCAGTGACAAAACACATGCTTCACGTACATGAGTTACCTGCTTCAATCCACAATATCTTCATTTAAAAAGATCACAGAGGAAGTGATGTTAAAGTCCTCTGCTTTAATGCTGAAAATTTGCTGCTGGTGACAGCAGATGGAGACAATACAGGACCAGAATATGGATTGATCGTCTCACCTTATATAAAGCAAATTTTTTTGTTCCTACTGCTATGTCAAAGTATTCAAATCCTGCAGTGTAAAATAAACTATGCACCTTGATGCAACAGTGGCCCCATTACTACTTGCCAATTGGTAAATGACATCCATGAGAATATGGAAAAGGCCTACACAATCTCTTCACCCTATATCTGTAGCAGACAGATTAAATAACCAAGGATCAGGAGGACTTTTTCCTTTAACAGAACTCTTACAGGTCTAAATAAAGAGGGAACAGGGCAGGTATAACATCAGACTTTTAAAGGTCTTATAAGTTCCAGTTTCCCATAAATCAATTTATAATGTTAAAATGGCTGAAATCCTGTTGCTTAGTGTAGTAGGTCTCAGCTACAGTAGGTCTACTGAATTAATGGAATTTGTGGAGGATTAACTCACCAAACTCATACTAATTCAATGGGTCTACTCTAGTTTTGACTTACTGCTAGATCTGTAAAGTAGGAATGATTGAATAAGTTTGCTACAAAAATGGACTAGAAGGAGGCAAGGCCACATCTGTAAATTGTGCAAAGACACAGCGGGCAGCAGCTATAGACAGGTGAGAAATTCTGTTTCATTTCACTTTTGCTAGAATTCATATTTTGTATAGAACTAACAAGATTTTAAAATATCAAATCAAAGAGAAATGAAAATTGATTCCCTTATGCCATGCAGTGACCTTTGAGCTTGGGATTCCATTTTATTTCTTCAGGTGCTGTGAAGACATTCACAAGATGCAAATTTGGGGATTACTGGCCTAGAAGTTGTCATTTGGTTCTATGTCTACATGTATCACCACTATTTATCTAACCCCTTCCATTCTTCTGGCACCAGCCTATACTGTATAAGTCTAAGCTTCCCTGACTCTCTGTACATAAGTTCTCATTATTATCAGTAAATAACTACTACAAATGAAACCTCAAAGCATATTGAAGGATACCAATGTAACCTGGCTCAGATGTCTTATTTAAAGTATTTTTATACTGCCCTTCAATAAAACTCCCATGGTGGCTACCAACAAAATAATAAAAGCCAGAAACCATAAATATAAAATCAACCATAATAAAATAAAAAATATAGCAGAGAGAAGCATCTAAACAAAATACACAGTACTCAGTGGGATAGATTATTTTTTTAAAAAATCTGTTGAACCAGCTTTCATAAGATGATAAATAGGCCAGTCAAATAAAAAGGTCTTGGTTGAACCAAGAGGTACATTAATACAATAGGAGGTCAAGTGCATACCTGACCATTTGTCCCACTTATCAGTGCTATACTATTTATAAAGAATGAGATTGCCAGTAAATCTTGTTAGTGCCCTCTGGGATGTGTGTGTGATGATTGGGTAGTCTTTAAAACAGAACAGTTAAAATTCTACCTGTGTTCATGTAAGGTCTGCATAACTCACCACAGCTGAGGAGGTGCAGGGGTGTATCTCAGCAAGCACATTACTAGGTAAACAACTGAGATATACTCCTAGCACTTTGTCAATTAGTGGGAATTCGCTGCAGCAGGCTATGAAAGCCTTACACAAATACCAATAGGAATCCAGCCAATGTGGTTTCATGAAACCCTGACCTTCTGTTTTGCTCTTCTCTGGGCCTGACAATTTGAAATACAGAAGAATAAAAAGAAAAGCTGGGGAGAAAGATACAAGTGATACATGTGGTATATATGATACTGTAAAAAGGGGGAAGCGTTGGTATAAGCAGTGCCGCCACGACAAGGCCCTTCCCCATAGGCACTGGTTATAGGCGAGAGAGAAAAAACCTTGCAGGGTAGCCGTTTCCCCATGGTCTGGTTTATACCACTTAGACAACATGAATGGGTCTATGTCATGATTCTTTCCTGTCCAATCATTCATTAAAGTATAGGGAAGATGCTGCTGCCACAGAAAGGAGTGCTCTAGTAACTGTATCTATACAATATTATTTGGGATATATAAATCCAGATCACAGGATCAAATGAACAAGCCATCATGGCTAACATATGAATCAGGTAAGGGTTGAGTTGAGCAGAACTGGTGAGAGTGCTCTAGTGCAAATTTCTCTGCTGAGACTGTTCTAAAGAAAAATAGTTCTCTCCCCTTTGCCACCAAATTGTGAAAGAGCAAGCAACATTTAGACAATGCAAGGCAGTACAATAGCTTAGGCGTACAATGTATTTCTAAAGGCTGCCTGCAATTTCACTTAGATGGCTGCAATCTTGAGGTGGTGGAAGGAAATGACAAAATCGATTCTTTTCCTTATATACACACTATGGATGTTTTTCTGTAGATTGAATATCACTCAATATCAAAACATAAATCAGTCATCATCTCCTCTTACTCTTCGAAAACATAGGTGTGCTTGGAGATATACAGTCCACAGTACTATAAGAAGAACATTTATTTATTTATTTATTTATTTATTTATTTATTATATTTATATCCCGCCCATCTAGTCATTCGACTACTCTGGGCGGCGATATAAATAAACATTCCTACTAGGCTGCCTGATCTTAATGCAGTTTAAGATGCAGAGACAGGTCCGCCTGAAAACCTGCACTAGCCTCTTGACTGGGAGGTGTGGAACATGGAAGTGGCAAGGTTAAATGAATCAGCCTCATGATGAGTGGTCAGTGGATCTTGAGAACTTGATGAATTGCAACTAACTAGGAGATGAGGGGTTGGGAAAATATACTATGGAAAGCAGAGAGCTGCAGAACCGAAGCAATTATTTGTTATAACAAAGTATCAAATGACAGGAATTTTTACAGCCCACTGGAAGATGACCCTTTTTGTTTTCACTCCTTTCCATGGGCATATCTTAGACATGAAATGTAGTTAGAGTGGAGTATATTGTTCCAGAGTTAAATATAATATTATTACTACCAAAGCTTCTTTTCAATATTTACAGGATGAAATACCTCATGACTATAGCCTGAGGAGAAGGGTAATGCCAAACAAGCTTCCCAGACAGGGTGCTTGCCCCGAACAACCAATCTTCCCCTGCTTTTTGCAGTCCATGTAAAGTAATGCTTCTAAGTCATGTTTACTCTCATAAGGGTATGCGGTTAAGCTCTAATAGCCATGGCCAATAAGCGACCCACGTGTGCCCTAAATACAAGCCTTGGGATTCTTTTGAAATATGCACAGGTTCCTGGTTAAGCAAGTTATTATGGAAAATGTTCGATGAAGATTTTTTAAAAAGTTTCTTGGGGAGAATTATTGGCTCAAAATAAACAATAGCACCTGAGTGGGTCTTCAGAACAACAGCAACAGCTATGTGAACTACTTCCAAGTTCTTTAGAATGCTTCCATTACTTTTTGATGGGACTAGTTTTACAACCCGAGTAACAGTAAACTGCTGCAGACTGGGACATAGACTGTAAAAGCTCAGCTATAATATTAATGAGCATTTGCTCTATAGAATTCCAAACTGCATATAGTTTGGGTTAGTATGCTTGCACAGTTGATTTGGCGAGATCATGATATGCCTTCCTGCACTCTGCTTCATCTGTTGCAAACCCCATTAACAGTACTAAGACTTTTAACCATACATGCATCTGCTAAGATGATTTTCTTCCACCTACCACTGTCATGGCAATCAAACAGCTCTTCCATTTTCTTACACAATATATATTACAAGGCCACCAAAAAAAAAAAAAATGAAATGGATATTTGTAAAGAACTTACAGCTGCAGGTCTGTCCACTTCACAGCGACTGCTTAAAATGAAACATGCCTCAGCATCATCCATCCTAGAAATTGTATGAAAATTTTAGCAAAACATATTTTACCTTCCCATACCACTTGCAATGGCAATCAGCTTTAAAATGATTTTTTTCCCCATATTTTCAGTAGGCAGAAACAAGCTAGAACACATAAGGTACAAGAACATTTAAACATAACACATCTATGAGCAAAATATTTAATCACATATTATAATAATCTATTAGAAATACATATGAGATCAGAACATTTTTTTAAAAAAGAAATATTTTTCTAGATAATTGAGGCAGAGATTATAAAAGTTACTTTTTTGCTACAAGAATCCTTCAGAAGCAATGCCATGACCAAGCTGGATTCAACTTCTCCCATTTCTAAACTCGGTATATCTCAGGCCACTTTAGAGAAGGCTGTATCCTTGCATGCAGAGAGCAGAACCCCATTCCCTAAGATTTTCAGGCCAAAATCTGAGACCAGGAAACCAGTCTCTGTGATGTCACACAGACTGGCCCTTCTGATGTTGCAGAAACAGGGTAAGAAAGGTTCAGAAGGGGATGAGCCTGCTGGGCCAACTGACTGTGGAAATAGGTACAAACAGAATCTCAGTACATGTGTCCAGAATCTGGGCAAAACCTGAATAACCAGATTGTAGAGCAAGCCAGGGCCAGACAAAATAGTCAATGTCTTGCTACCCATGCAGGTGGCAAAAGGTATTCTGGAGATGCACGGCCAGGTTTTTAAAGCAGCTTAAGCATACAAGTCTTTTTTTCTCTATTCCTCTAATGTTGCTTGCAGTGAAATTTACCTTTCTCTCCCTCTCTCTCTCTCTTTCACACATGGAGACCTGGGGGAAGCACAGCAATTCCCTGAGGCTTTTATCCTGTACTCTGTGACTTAACAACCCTAGTGCAGGCTACACAACAAAGCAGCTAAGGATACTAACTTAAAAATAAAAAGAATCAAAGTTACTAAAAGCAGCATAATATCAAAAGATATAGAGAGCCTTTAACCAAGGTACGTAGGTACCTTGCAGCAATAATAAGTTAACTGCAGCAAGTTAAGACACAAACAAGGGCAGAGTTTTAAAGCCCATCATATACCAAACCCATTGTATTCACTTTCCATGTAGATCAGGACCCCAAGAATTCAAGGTCCCGATTCACATGGAAAATGCACATGGACAATCGAGTTCTCCTCCTTAACACTGCTCCCTCCAGGTGCTGGGGAGCAATAGAAGGGAAGGGGGCACGGCTAAAGTGCTTCATTTGTACCATGGTGAGTATATACAAATTGTAAAGCCAAATAATCTGCTGCCCATTCATGACACCCAACGTTGGACACAGCTGCCATTACTTTGCTGGCCCTGCTGCTAAGGATGGCCCTGGCATTAATTTAGCATCCAAAATACTTCTGTAATCAGTGGTGAGAGCAATCATAATATAATTCTTCCATTCAATACATTTTGCTGAATCTCTAGCAACTCTATGCTCAAGCTCTATCAGTTCTTATGATCCTATTATCTGGAAGTATCCAAAATGGAACAGCCAGCATGATTTTTTAAAAAGAAAGAAACAGATTTCTTTAGAATTTTTAACAAAAGAAAAAAGAAAAGAAAAGAAAAAGAGAGTAAAATAGCCACCAATAAGCCTAAAATTCAGTTTTCTATTCAGAATCTTTAGCTTAGTATTCATATTAAAAAATGTTTAAATCCCCATCAAAACCATATTTTTATTAGTAGTACCTATCACTATCTATTTACTAGATGGGCTATGATACAATGAGGATGATGATTTTTTTAAAACGATATCCTTATTCTAAAAAGAAGTTAGACATGCTGCTGCTTAGCAACTTTCCAGTTTACTAGGTTCTACATCTTACAATATAGCCTCTTAAATTCTCCCCTGCTCTCTCCCACATAAAGCATTTTTTAAAGCTTCTTGTGAACTGTACATTCAATTGCGTGTTTCACAAGAGGAAAAGTACATTTATAGAATTTCTTGGCTTTGGGGTTACTGCAGGCTATATTCTTATGATTACATTTAAGCGATGGTGCATTTATTTTACAAACATGATACACTCAGGAAAATATAAGTTTGTTCTATAATTACTCATCATCATTAAAAAACGAAACCACAGCAAGTTTGTAGGCCTCATCTAGTCAATATCTGATTAGGGCAGTTTGTTGTCTGTGTAGGTAAGGGCACCTCAACTCGAAATGTCATGATGAATTGCCACCCTGGTCAGACCATGGACTACCAATGAAATCAATATGTGTCTCCTCAGAAATAACTGTACTTTTTCAAGAGCTCTTGCTTCCCAGATAAGTATGTTAGAAACTATGCCCTACACCAACTTACTCAAAAATAAGCCACGTGGAACTCAATGAGACTGCCCAGAAATCTGCTTTGTTGTCCATAAGCTTTAGTAAAAACATGGAGAAATCCTAAGAACTATGAAAAGTGAACATATTTTTGCCTAGGAATCCTGAGATTACTGTCTTTCATATGAACTCAACATTGACAGGTACAGACAAACTTTATACGATCAAGGTGCAGATCACAGCTTGGAAAATTACTGTAAAATGTAATATGTTATATCTATTTGGCTGAAGAGATCAGTGGTTTAGGTACCTGGCTGCAGAGCCAGGTTGTGAGTTCAATTCACCACTTTCCCTCCTAGAGGAAGAGCCAGCCTGTGTAGCCTTGGTCAAGCTACACAGTCCCCAGATGCCCCCAGAAGAAGAAAATGGTAAACCACTTCTGTGCATTCTCTACCTAAAAAACCCTGGAAAAGGTTCCTGTAAGTCAGAATTGATTTGGTGTCATGCAATTATTATAATAGATTCAATTACTCCAAACTATATCACTATAGTTACAAATAGAGATGGGCACAAACCGCAATTTGGCAGTTCAGCCCAGATCAGCGCTGCACTCACATAGGTGTTTTGTGGGCACCGCACACTCCTCTACTGCCTCCATTGCACACTCACCTATTTTCTGGCTGATGCATGCTTCCCTGCCAGCCTCCTCCACAAGACTGTCCACTCACTGATCTCAACATGTGCTTCCCTTCTCCATCTCCTCCACTAGCTGCCCACTCAAAGGCAGTGCTGCAGTCTTCCCTGCCCCAACTCCTCGTCTGAGTGGGTGGCTGCTGGAGGAGGCAGAGAGGAAACCATGCATTGTCTAGGGAATGGGCGAGCACACAGAAGAGGTGGAAGAGGAGAGAATGGGTGCTTGTGAAACACCTGCGCGGGCACAACGCTGAGCTGGGCTGAAAAGCCAAATTGCAGTTCGTGCCCATATCTAGTTACAAATAATAATGGTGAAAGGAACATTTATTTCCCATATTTCAAAGATAACTGAACATTCAATACCCAAAACAAGCACAAGGCAGGAGCAAAAGTCACAGGAGGAGGACACATCACTGCATTTATCAAAGTAATTAACTAAAAACTTGCAGTTGCATCACAAGAGGAATGAAGCTAACCCTCATTACTGATACGTCCTGTCTACCAATCAAAACATAGGATGCTCACAAGCCCAGTTCTTATACAACAGGAGCAGCCTGATCATTGCTGTTCCAAGACAAACAATATAAGAAGCTAAGAACATTAGCTAATAACAGGTCCAGTATTTAATTGTATATTTTAAAGATGGATTTGAAAAATGGAAGTTAACCCCACATAACCAAACAATAATCTTTTTCATGGCTAAATGAATTATTATAAATCATTATATAATTCTTCTCACTTATAATCTGTTTTCCTCAAATCTAACCATATTTACTGTGCCAGGATTGTTTGGGCCACATCACAAAGTACATTCAAGATAGGAACTTGAGAAATGGATGTATCATGATGCTACTTATACTAGGAACTGCTTGCCAAGTCTTTGCCTAGGCATATCTTACGAAAGTATTGCCAAGCATGCAGTTCTCTGTAAAACATTACTATTAACTCAGAGGAAACTAAATTCAAAGATTATGTTTAAAAAGAAGGGTAAGAGATGAGAGAGGTCCAAAGCAATCTTGGAAATAAACAGTTTTTGGATACTAGATTGCCACACCAAGAATACCAAGTCTTAAATACTTCACATGAATGACTATATATAGTAGGACCTCTGCATCCATGGGGGATCGGTTCCATGAGCTACCATGAATTAATGAATCTGCAAATACAAGGGAAGCCTATATACAACATATAAGGGGGTAGGACAAAGGCCACAAGGGGGTGGCTGTATGCTGTGTATACGGCTGCAGCAAACCATGGATAAGTGAAACTGTGGATACAGATTCCATAAATACAGGGGTCCTACTGTACTATTTCAGATAAAACCTGCCTCCCATTTTGCCTCTAGTTCTCATATGTGAAAATATAAAAGATGAAATCCAAGAAGACAAAAAAAAAGGAAGGAAGGAAACATTTTTTTCACCTACTTAGCTCTTAGCAGGTCTTGATCCTTCAGTGCTGAACCCTGCAGATAGATAACTCTTTGGGACCACATTGGAATTTGTAGCACTCTTCGAACCTGAACATCCATCTCAGTGGGGCACAAGATAACCACATAGTAGTCCTGCAAAAATGCATGCAAGAAGGGACGGGGAAAGGAGAACGCAACAGGATAGAATGTTATAGGGGGATATATTTGCCACTGATTTGCCTAATATTTAGCTCAGAGACACAGGGGAAGGGAAGAACTTATAAAAGGTAACTTATTTTAATTTCCATTTCTCTAAAGAAAAAGGAAAATGGTTCCATGCTATTTAGTTCCACTGTGATTCCACTGACGCCAAAGCTACCCAGCAAGATATCAAAGCACAAAGCTTTGCACCATGCTGTGATGAATTTGAATCACTTCCACTGGCAAAGCATGTGTACACATTGCATGCTTTGGAAAACAATCTCCGGTTCTGCAGCAGAAAACACACATTTTAAAGGTTCCCACAGACATCACAGTGCTCATAAGAAACTTGAGGATCAACATTAAACAAGTTCTAGCAACCCTAATGAAATGAAACATCATATGCTCTTATCGGCTTTAAACATCTGTGACAATGTATTTTTTTCCCCTTGAATGCTTCTTGATTATTATTATTTTTTAATTTATCTAAACTGTTTGGGGAAAATTGCCAGTCTCAAGAAACTGGGCAAGATTAATATTTCAGGCGTATCTGAACTGAATATTTTAGAAACCAAGACAATTCTGGATGAATTGATGTTCTAATCTGCTTGATTTACCTGGAGTCTAGGATGGGCATAAAACTCATTTAGGAAATCCATAAGCAGGTCAATCTTAAGAGAACTGACACATAATACCACATGCTTCTCTGTTTGAGCTCTGTGTCGGCTATAATTTCCACCTGATTTCTGTCTTTCCATCCACAAATACGCCAGCTGTTCAAGCTGCAATAAAATGGAAAGACAAGAACAATAACATACACATTTGAAAACAAGGAAAAATGTGTAAATTCCTTGAGTCTCATGGCAGGAAGAGCCCCAAAGAAAAAAAGACAAAAATCATATGGTCCCATTGCCATGCATCATTAATGACGATTTAAGCTGAGATGGGCGATTCTCGTATAAACACACATGGATTTATTGCACTGTACATAGTAGGCATCCATGGATGAATAGAACAGCTAGTACCAACATATATAATCCTAAAAATCAAGTGGTTAATAGTAGGTGGATTAGCAGAAGGTGGAATTATTGACCAGGATCCTATTGTTTCCTCAACGTAAATGCAATGGCATAAACCACAACAGTGGATTACCCACTAGTTAACAAATTGATGGTTGTATCCCTTGTTGTGCATGAACTCACACAACAAAGCATACAAGTGCCAAGTTGTTAATTAGCACCACATCACTACTGCATTTTATTCCGCTCCATTTATGCTGGCATAACAAACCATTAGGACCTGTATCTTTATGTGCCCTTTTCCATTTATGTATGTTTGTATGTTATAAACCAACTCTTTCCATCTGTGGAGAACTACCGTGACAGAGGGAAACAACCTAAGTTACAGTTGAATGTGCCTGTCTTTGGAAATGCAGAAATGTTTGATGTGTGGGAATGGGAACATATCCCTTCTGCATTCAGCAGTACTAGTCTGCAGATGCAAAAGTAGGGCAAAGATCCAATCATATTCTTTGGCTGGCAGAATGGTTTCCATCCACAGAAAGGTGGTGGTGGAGGGCTTTCCCCTTCTTCCTGAAGCCACTTTCATGCCTTCTCAAATTTTATTCCAGAAGTCTGGATAGCATTCTTATTTTGGGCCAATAAACAAAACCCTGGGGTGGAGCAAAGAAAAGCAGGGGAGAAATTCCTTTTATTTATTCATTTGTTTAGTTTTTAAATAGTATGAATTTGGATTTCAAGCTGTTTCTGAACACATAGAGTACCCCCCCCCCACCAGGAAGTCTGTATTTGCTATATGGGTGCATGCTATATAGATTTAACAACAATAACAATAGTGATAATCGTAACAGTAACATGCAAACACCACAACCAACAGTCACTACAAGAAACAAATGTTCATCAGTCGGGGCTTCTGTGTGCACTGACTGCTCCTCCCACTTAGGATCCGTGCCCCTGATGGCCAGACAAGATTTCCTCTCACTGAAATAGAACAGCCCTTTTTTCCCTTTGGAGTAGATGAGAACCATTCAATAACATGAAAGTAAATGAGTGCAGATTTGGATATAATTGAACTAAACTGACACTGCCTATAAAGACACAAGCCATGTCAATTTTCATTATTGTAGCTCACCACACTTGTTTGTTATTAACAAAGTTGAATTATATCCATCCTGTTTTATTAAAACAGGTTGGCAAATTTAGTCATAGGTTTTGAGTTTGTAGGCAGGGCAATCACTTCTTCAGGTCCCTGAATGCAGTTCGTTCATTTGTTCATTTGTTTGTTTGTTTGTTCATTCCTTCCTTCCTTCCTTTCAAAGGCTTGATGTCCTAGTATTAGAATAGCTAGGAAAAGCAAGGACTTAGCAGAGAGAGAGAGAGGAGGAAGTTTTCAGTCAACCTTGTTTTTACCTTTTTAAGGTACTTCTGGTCTGGGAGTCCAACTTTGCCAGAGGCATGGTTAGCACAGAGCTACCTTAAAACTTCATTTTCTCTCTCTGCCAATTTGTCACCAATTTTTTTTTGTGCCTTTGGTCACCTAGCTGCCCTAGTGCTAGATGAGCAAGCGAAAGAAAGAAAGAAAGAAAGAAAGAAAGAAAGAAAGAAAGAAAGAAAGAAAGAAAGAAAGAAAGAAAGAAAGAAAGAAAGAAAGAAAGAAAGAAAGAAAGAAAAGGCAATAGGAAGGGAAGATGAAAGCAGATGCAGGCACAAGATATGGAGGTGATGGAAGGATTCAAATAAAAGCCAGTTTCCCCACTGCTCTGCCTCTCTCACTGTTGCTACAGTCAACTGGAATGGCTTCAAATACAGTAGTTACAAACCCCTTCACATCAGCTCAAGTGATTATACTGCTTAAACCAATGTGAATGTGTTTAATGGGGGGGGGGGGGGGGCGTGTTCCAGGCTGATTTCACATTGATTTTTATGTTGTATAGTCCATGGCTGGTTAGGTTTTGGTAGAGGCAGAGGTTGGGAGTTTGGTTCCCAAATATGCTTCCTGCAAGTACAGCCAGCCTGTGTGGCCTTGGACAAACTGCACAGTCTCAGGGCATACCCAAAATAAGGGAATGGTAAGCCACTTCTTAGTCTTCTCTACCTGCAAAAACCCTAAAAAGGGTCACCATAAGTCAGAATTGACTTGATGGCACATCATCATCATCATCATCATTATTCAATAGAAAATAATGTGACTCTGATTGTTCTAATTCTGGAGCATTTCTCGTGCTATTTGGCAATTTAGTAACATCCTACGGGAACTGGGGACACTGCTGTTATGAATATGAGCAGAACAGTGAACCCAAAAATGTAGAAGTGGAGCTATGAGAGTCAAAACAAGCATGGCTACTTGAAAGAGAACAGAGCTGAGAGTGTTAGGAAAAAGAAGAAAAGTCAGCTGTATGAGAAGTATTTCCTTTATTCTCAGCAAATTAGGAAATTAGGAAAAGCAGATCTATGACTTTCTAAAATACATGTGTAGTCTCCACTCAATCATGTGTTTCAAAAGATCCATCCTATAACTTTAGACATGTACAAATGTTCAAGCAGGCTCTGCTCTGAGCCACACACACATTTGAGGCAAGGCAGATGGCGTGCCTGTGGATTTCATTTCATCCAAAATCTGACGTGAACTGACCTGATTTGTATTTCCCAAATTAACATACAGACAGGGACAAAGTTATCAATTTTTCACACTTCTCTGAATTTTGAGGAGTTGCTCAGCTCCAAAATTACACAAAGATCCCTACTAAAATTTACATTTTCTATTATAATGCCGAGAAGCGTGTGTACTTTAGCACACAGCACACAGAGTAATGCATGTTTAAGCATGCAACACACACATTTCAAGTAGTTTGCAGGGGGGGGGACGTTTTAAATCACTTAAAGAGAAAAAAATGTTTTGGTCAGAATCTAGCTAAACAATTATACTACCATTAACTGCATTTGCATAAATGTCAGCTGTAAATTGTCACAAGTGAAGAAGTCAGTCATGTGACCGGTCTGCAACAGCAAATGCCTACAGTGATTTTTAAGTTTTATTTGTCAATAATAGGTTTTGGGGAAATTATATGCAGGAAAAAATAAATATGGAGGTTGATTGGGTACATCATTAGATCATATAAAATGCAGGAAATTGGCATTCAAAATGTTTTATACTGCCCAAATATGGTATCAAGGAAGTTACTCTAAGGGGGGAATCTCGGCAGTTAGATGGCTCAACTCACAGCTGTCTGGACAAGCCGGCATCTCTTACCCACGGGAAAGCCATAGTTAAATGTTTTGTCTAATTTAAGAAACACCAAGTGTATAAAAACAGAGATTTCCATCATGTTTAGGACATCTCCAAAACACACAGCCACCTGGTTTTTACTAACAGGGGAAACATCTCTGCTGAGAAGATATTGGGTGAAAATATATAGTGTGATGTGACTTATTTGCTAATGTTCTTGCTTATGCTTTGATAGAATTGTTTCAATAACAATTTGTATTGTAACAGAGTTTGTTTTTAAGTGATTGAATGAGAGTTGTCTAAGAAAATAGCTTTTTACTATAGAGAATATGTTTTATTTGTATCTTTGAATCACTGAGCTTCACCTATATGACGTCTTATAAGCTCTTATTTTAACAGAAGCTCTTATTTTAATAGAACCAGAATTTATTTTCTACTATAGAAGTATTATTTACGAATATGAATTAGAGACATGTGTAATAGAAGGCTGTGATTTTGAAAGTATATACTTCTGTAATTTTTACACATATTCAATGTATATAATATATTTTTGGCTTTTAGTTACTCAGTTGCTTGTTTGCAAAATAAACCTCTTAAAGAAGTAAAGGATTCATTTTTGAACTTTTAAGCCAAAAATATTACAAGGTATCCAGGAATGAAGATTTTAAATAAATATAACAAGGTAAAATATCTTCTGAGACCATACATTTCTTGTCAGATGTATAAAGGACACAAATCTGTAAGTCCTCCATAAGAAGCCTGTTGATCAGGGGACTTATAGGAGACATTCTGGTTTTCCTCCCTTGGAAACTGACATATTATTATCAGTAGGGTGCTCATAAATAAAAATATTTCATTGGGTGACTATGGACCTGTGACTAGCAGTGGTATTATCTCCTTTCTGCAGAGTAGCAATATTAGATATGTTCACCAGCAGTATGCCATTTCTGAAATCAATGTTCACAGGTGACCGAAGATGGAAATTAAATGGGATCTATGAGTGTAAAACAAAGCTGTCCTCCCTGTATTCATGTGTGATTGTGTATGTGAAAAAAACAAAGAGAAAATCAGACATAAGGGGTGGAGTTTTAGGCTTAGTAGGAGAGGATTAAAAACACAAAGAGGTGTGTTTTCCGGTTCTGAATAGGGTTTTCTGATTGCCCTAAAGGGAGAAAAGTTATGAATGTATCATGCAAATTTTGAAATGAGAAAAACAAACGAACAACTAAGTAACCACTTCTAATTCATTCCAGAAACACAGTGGAGGATCTAGATTTCTTATTGGAGAAAACCAAGCATGCACTTCACTTCAAATGGGAAGCAATACTCATTTTAATGTCTAGCTAACTTTTCCTAGTAAACAGAAGTGAATAAATTGTTTCTTTATAGATAACCAAAGAAAATAAGTGCACATAAACAATGCAATAATTATGCAAAAGGTAATATACAACAGTCTTTAATCATTACAGTCTTTAAAAATAACGTTCTATTTACTCCTGCTCCTTTTATAATGATGAACACAGAGACACAGACACCCACACAGAGACATAAACACACACACACGTATTACCTGTATTGGTAGCACTACAAGGGCAACACAGATCATAATAACAACCAGTAGTTTTGAAGGCCAGATCTTAGGAGTAACATCCCCAAAGCCCACAGTGGAAAATGTCACAATGCAGAAATAAAGGGAGTCAAACAGAGTCAGCTTGTTTCCTGCTCGTTCCAGATGCTGAATTCCACAAATACTATGTAAAGAAAAAAATGAATAAAGACAAAAAAAAAAAAAACACCTGTAAACTAGAGGGATAAATACAAATATAATTGTACATAGAAATGTGACCTACCGTCTAATTGAACTATATATTTTCATATACTGTAAATACATTTATTTACAATATATTGCTTATAACTGACAGCAGTGTGTTCCATGTAAACTGTTTCTGCCTTCTGAAGAGATCTGTAGCTCTGAGAAGCTTACACATTTTAACACCACCACATTTCCTTTTATCCTTTCCCTCTAAAGTCAAGAAGCATATTAAAGTTGCTAGGACTTCATTAGCAGCTGGAGCAAATTTAGTAAGAAGGACAAGCAATTGCACAGACTGGCAAGTTCCCCAGTTGAAAATATCAGAGATAGGAAGGAAAATAACAGGTAGAATTCATCATGTTGTGTCCACACATAGAAACTGCCATTTTCAGTTGTCTTTATAGCCCAGATAAAAATGGTGTCATTATCTGTTTATGACCCTCATTCTTTTAAGCAGGATCCTGTCAGCACAGTGGCAAGATCAGCTAATCTTCCTCATTTTACTGTTATTCATGGGATGATAAAATTAACAAATGCTGAAAGCTAGCTGCAAGACTTTTGAACATAAATACAGAAGAGACATGGGCCTGGGCCTGGAAATCCAATGCCATACGCAAATACAGTCATGACCAAAAATATTGGCACCCTTGCAATTCTGTCAGAAAATGCAACCCTTCTCTCAGAAAATTGTTGCAGTTGCAAATGTTTTGGTACTCACATGTTCATTTCTTTGGTTTGCATTGGAACAACACAAAAAAACAGAGAAGAAAAGTCAAATCTGATACAATCCCACACAGAAACCCAAAAATGCACTGGCCAAAATTATTGGTATCCTGTCTAAATTGTAAGAAATAATTGTTTTTCAAGCATGTGATGCTCCTTTAATTTGTATTTAGACACACCTGTTGCAAGTAAGAGGTGTGGGCAATATAGTAATCACACTTGCAACCAGTTAAGATGGAGAAAAGTTGACTCAAGCTTTGTGTTGTGTGTGACACTGAGCATGGAGAAAAGAATGAAGTGTAAAGAGTTGTCTGTGGATTTCAGAGAAAAAATTGTGCAAAAACATGGACAATCTCAAGGCTACAAGTCCATCTCCAGAGATCTTAATGTTCCTGTGTCCACTGTGCACAATATCATCAAGAGGTTTACAGCCCATGGCACTGTAGCTAACCTCCCTGGATGTGGATGGAAGAACAAAATTACTGAAAAATTACAATGAAGGGTTGTTCGAATGGTGGATACAGAACCCAAATTAACTTCCCAACAAATTCAAGCTGATATGCAGACACAGGGTACAACAGTGTCAGCTTGCACTATCCGTCTCCATCTGAATAAAAAGGGACGCTATGGAAGGAGACCCAGGAGGACACCACTGCTGACACAAAGGCATAAAAAAGCAAGACTGGAGTATGCCAAAACGTGCGTGACAAAACCACAATCCTTCTGGGAGAAAGTACTGTGGACAGCTGAGACAAAAGTAGAGCTTTTTGGTCAAGGACATCATGGCACTGTTTACAGAAAAAGAAATGAGGCATTCAAAGAAAAGAACACAGTCCCTACAGTCAAACATGGTGAAGGTTCAAAGATGTTTTGGGGTTGCTTTGCTGCTTCTGGCACTGGATGCCTTGACTGTGTGAATGGTATCATGAAATCTGATGATTCCCAAAGAATTTTGGGGCGCAACGTAGTGGCCAGTGTCAGAAAGCTGCGTCTCCACCAGAGGTCATAGGTCTTCCAGCAGGACAATGACCCAAAATACACTTCAAAAAGCACTCAGAAATGGTTACAAACAAAGCGCTGGAGAGTTCTGAAATGGCCAGCAATGAGTCCAGATCTGAATCCCATAGAACACCTGTGGAGAGATCTCGAAACAGCAGTTGGGAGAAGGCATCCTTCAAACCTGAAGGCCCTGGAGCAGTTTGCAAAAGAAGAGTGGTCCAAAATTCCAGCAGAGAGGTGTAAGAAACTCATTCATGGTTACAGGAAGCGACTGATTTCAGTTATTTTTTCCAAAGGGAGTGCGACCAAATATTAAGTTAAAGGTGCCAATAATTTTGGCCAGTGCATTTTTGGGTTTCTGTGTGGGATTGTATCAGATTTGACTTTTCTTCTCTGTTTTTTTGTGTTGTTCCAACGCAAACCAAAGAAATGAACATGTGAGTACCAAAACATTTGCAACTGCAACAATTTTCTGAGAGAAGGGTTGCATTTTCTGACAGAATTGCAAGGGTGCCAATATTTTTGGCCATGACTGTATATCTCATTGACACATAATGTGCTGACAAAATTCAGGAGTAAGATCTCAACTGTATTTTACTGAGATTTCCTCCTACCTCTCTCTTGAAATTGTTAGTTAATCTTAAATTCTAACACTTACTGACACGAAGCCATTCTGGTTTAATATTCATGCATGTGTATCATTCAAGAGACCATCATTCAAGAAATCATCACAGCAACATGTGATTGAATGAAGGTACTCCTTTTATTAAAAAGTATTGGACTACACCAAGATATGATGTTCTTTTCACTGGGAATCCTGAATGTCACCTCCCTAACTATTTCTAATGGTCCCCATCTGTGGGTCACAAGAGGCACAGAAAAACCATCCTATTGTGCTAAAAGTGATATGAAATCCAAGCCATTGCATTTAGAGTGATGTGAAGAAGTGCACTACTGCTCGATTAAGCAAAGACATCCCTTTATGCTCCTCAAAAAGAACTCTGGAAAACATGAGATGCATTTTGACTATTAGGATCAACAGTGGAATGATGATCATTGTTTTGTCCTGTGGCATGTGGATAAGAAATATGAAGATACATTACATATTAGTATGCTAGAGAAACTGTAAAAAGTTGGAGTGCATACTTTCCATGGAGAGGGACTGATCCCATTCAGACCTAACCACCTCCAGTTAAAGAACTACCTATAGCAGGAAGCAGAGAAATCTCTGACCTGAGATCGTGGAGTGCTGAAACATGGAATTGCTGCTCACCACCCACCCCAGTATACAACCACACAGTCTCAAATAGACCTGTTCTAGTCGTACACATTCATGGTACTAGCATGCAGAACTGGCTCAATGAGTGGGATAGATGGAAAACACTACCAACAGGCACATCATCCTTGATCAAAAAGACTATGATCAGACTTTGCCCACAGCATTACACCAGGCAGTGTTGAGACTGTGTAGAGAAAGACATGCTGCAGGCATGCATTAATCAGTGTTTCTTCTCTCCTCTTTTCTCTTATTTTCTCTTCTCTTCTCTCCTCTCCTCTTCTCTCTTTTTGCATTTCTTTAAAATAAAACATTCACCCCTTCCTGAAGAAGTCTGTTGGAAATCCACGTTCAGGAGCAGAATTAAAGCAAGAGAAGTTCTGGATCTGGTTAACAGACTGCATTTGCATTTATAATGTGCTACAACATTTAATTTGCCAATTCTGCACATAAGTCAAGCTTGGATACCTACAGCACAAACACATATTTTGTTATTCTTTTCCTCAACAGTATTCATTTATGTTCAGTGTTCTGCCAGATTTTCTCTGAGCCATGCAGATGCTCATTCATGGTCAGACTGAACTTGGGCAAAATTAACAGGTCTTTTCATAAACTCCAGTGAACTGTGGCAGAAGTCACTTTGAAGGATCATCTCTTGCATATCCTAAGATGGATGGTCTCATTACACTGCATTTGAAGCTCTTTAAATGAGAGAAATACGAACTCTGAAATAAATAAATACCTTGAGTAACCTTAACAACTCTGAAGTAACAGCCAGGACTTACTGGTGTAAGGTTTGCATAACTTGCCACATCTAACTGATGAGTTGTCAGGCGCATCTTCATCACATGGCTGCTCGTGTGTCAGATTGAGCAACCAAGAAGCACCATGACATCCTGTCAATTAGCAAGTTATACAAACCTTAGGTGAACATCAGTAAGATTCCAGCCAATGTTCAACAGGATTTTTATACAGTTTCACCATGGTTTGCAGGACTAGGCAGAACAGACTTGGACTGGCTCACTTTGAAAAGCATTTGAGGGAACTGAATTCATAGTCCCTATCAGCAATAGTCAATCCAATGAGAGCCAATGTCTAATGGAGTAACACGGGGAAGACACTAACAAGGATTCTGTCCTATCAGTTCCAAGTGAGATGGAAGATGACCATTTACCATGTGTGATTTTTATTACATGTTGTTGAAGTAAATCACGAAAGAGATCTCATGGAAGGTCAAAACTGCATATTAATTTCTAGATTACTCTCCAACGGTAATGTTATTATTTGAACTTATCTTTATGATGCAATTCTGTGACCCAGAGGAGAGTGCCCTAAAGGCCAAAGATCTGCTGCCATTTCTGCTCCAGTGGTAGTGGCTTCATAGCAGTAGGTCCTTGGCTAGCATGTGCCAGAGGCAACCTAAAGACTCCTAAACTCACCCCATTGCCCCAAATGCCTTTGAAGAAGCCCATAAAGAATGACAGCCCTGAAACTGGTGTACCTACCTCCTCGTTTTGTCACTGATCCCAAAAGGAAGAGGAATTTAAAAATTAAATTAAACATAAAAAAAGCCACCCACTGTCTAGCCACTTCAGAAGGGCATATGAAATGGTGGTAGCTATACAATGGAATCTACCCTCTGACTGCCATAAAATTGCTTTGCCCATCAATTTCTCTACATCAGATAATGAACTTGGGTAAATCAGAGCTTATCATTTGAAAAATAACAATCCAGACATAAGGCTGGGATTTCTACATATGCATGCTACAGCCGTGATATATGGATACATGTTTTGTATGTAAGAAAAGTAAGTCTTTCAAGCCTCCCTGATTCCATCAGTGCCCTCTGAGTTTCCAGAGTTCTAGAAGCAATGGAAATTTGAGGGCATAAAGACATGAAATGTCTTTAAAAATCATCACATTATCTATAAAAGAATGTTCGTGAATGCCATAGGCTGGAACTCCTCTCCCCCACTTTTTTTGGTAGTACTGATACATTTCAATCCAACCACTACTAGTACACGATGCTAGATTTCTTCAGTCTTCACACTTCTGAAATAAATAAGATGAAAACTCATCCAGCTTGGGGATGAGTTGTTCACCTTTTGGACCCTCAAGTGTAGAATGTCCCAGGGGTTGTCAATATCCCCAGTGCTATTTAACATATATGTTAAGCTGCTGGGGGAGGTCATAAGAGATTCGGAGTAAGGTTTCCGAATCTCTTATGGTAAAGGTGGTAAAGGAGAGATTCTATCTCTCCTTTACCACCTCTGCAATGGAGGCCATTCACATGCTTAACCAATGCCTGACTTTGGTACTAGAATGGACCAGGGCAAACAGGCTCAAACTGAATCTGGACAAGACTGAGATTCTGTTCCTGCGAGGGCTCTCTGAAAGGCTGGGGGGAATTATCCCTAGACTGGATGGTGCTGCCTTCCTGTGTAGGGATCAAGTTCATAATTTGGGCATTCTTCTGGACCCAGCTCTTTCTTGGAATTTTCAGATTGCTGCCATGTCCAGATCAGATTTCAATCAGTTTCGGCTTATCACTGAATTCCACCCCTACCTAGACGAGGGCTCCCTTAGGACATTGGTGCATGTACTGGTCATCTTCCGAATTGATTACTGCAATGCTCTCTACATGGGGCTTCCCTTGAGACTGACACAGGGACCAGACTGGTGGCTGGAGTGAGCAAATTTGATCACATCTCCCCAGTGCTGGCCAGCCTCCACTGGTTACCCATTGTGTCCTGGATCAAGTTCAAGGTTCTCACACTCACGTATGAAGTCCTTCACAATTTGGGACCACATGACCTATTGGACCATCTTCCCCAAATGTCATCTGCCTGACCCACCAGTTCTCAGACCATGCTCCTCTGTGTAGCCACCCAAAGAGAGGCCCAATAGTCATCTACTAGAGGTAGGGCCTTCTTGGCAGTGGCACCTTACTTTATGGAATCAATTCTCAGAGAAACTACGCTTTGCCTCCTCCCTGTCCTCATTTAGGAGGCAGTTAAAAACACTTCTATTCAGGGATGCCTTTCACCTTGACCTCAGTTGAATGCCTTGCTTACAGTCTTCCCTCACTCTGAAAATTGGTTACACCACTGCTTAAGTTTTTAGACCATGTTTTTGCCATTTATGTTGTATTTGGTTGTGTGCAGTTTGTTTTAACTGTCTGTAAACCTCCCGGAATAGTGTCCTGGTACTAATAGGGCAATATATAAATCAAAATAATAAATAAATAATAATAAATAAATAAAGCAACTAAATAAAGCAATAAAGCAAATAAAGCATTGGATGAATGGGTGGCATGGAATGCTTATCAAATGTGCATAACACACAAGATTGGGTGGTGTAGCTGATACGAATGAAAATTAAGAGGGATAAGTGTGAAGTTCTTCACCTAGGGGGAAAAGACCAAACACAGTTACAAGATACTTGTCTCTGTAATACTATGAATGAGAAGGATCTTGGAATTATTGTAGATCAAAAGCTGAACAATGTGATGTGGCTGCAAAAAAAGGCAAATGCAATTTTAGTCTTCATTAACAAAAGTATAGTCTCCAAATCCTGTGAAGTACTAGTTTCCCTATTGATGTATAGACATCAGCAAGACTCGCGATCAGAGAAAAGTGGAGGAATTTGCCCAAGCGCTTGAGGAAACTCTTCCAGGCCCGGCTGTTCCAAATGCACCTGAACGATGGGAACATTTCAAGAACGCTGTTTATAACACCGCCTTGTCCACATTTGGCAAGAAGACCAAAGAGACGGCATTCTGGTTTGAAGCCCATTCGGAGGAGTTGATGCCAGCCATCGAGGAAAAGAGGAGAGCTCTAGCAGCATACAAAGCCTGTCCTAGTGAGTACAACTTGCAGGTTCTTCGAGTTGCTCATAGCAAAGTCCAACAGACTACCAGGAGATGTTCTAATGATTATTGGCTTCAGCTCTGCTCTCAGATACAGACAGCAGCAGACACAGGTAACATCAAGGGAATGTATGATGGTATCAAGCAGGCTTTAAGTCCAATACAGAAGAAATCTGCTCCTTTGAAGTCTACTACAGGCATGATCATCCAGGACCGAGCACAGCAAATGGAACGCTGGGTGCAGCACTACTCTGAGCTATATTCTAGAGAGAATGTAGTAACCGAAGAGGCATTAAATAACATCGAGTGCCTGCCTGTCTTTGAAGAAACCAACTTTAGCAGAAATAAAAGCGGCCTTGGATTCCCTCGCCTCCGGAAAGGCACCTGGGAAGGATAACATCCCTGTTGAAGTGCTGAAATGCTGTAAGGAGATCATCACCACTGAGCTGAATGAAATATTTTGTCTTTGCTGGAGGGAAGTTGGAGTACCACAGGACATGAAGGATGCAAACATCATCACATTGTACAAGAACAAAGGTGACAGGGGCGACTGCAATAACTACCGTGGCATCTCTCTTCTCAGCATTGTAGGGAAGCTGCTTGCCCATGTTGTGCTGAAGAGGCTCCAGGTGCTTGCAGCCCGAGTCTATCCAGAATCACACTGTGGATTTCGAGCTAATAGATCCACCACTGACATGGTATTTTCCCTCAGACAGTTCCAGGAGAAATGTAGGGAACAACAACAGCCACTCTTTGTGGCCTTCATAGATCTTACAAAGGCCTTTGATCTGGTTAGCAGGAACGGCCTTTTTAAAATACTTCCCAAGATTGGATGTCCACTTTGACTCCTTAACATCATCAGGTCCTTTCATGAGGAAATGAAAGGCACTGTAGTTTTTGATGGCTCAACATCAGATCCCTTTGACATCCAAAGCGGAGTAAAACAGGGCTGTGTCCTCGCGCCAACTCTGTTTGGGATCTTTTTTTATGTCATGCTGAAGCACGCCTTTGGAACTGCAACAGAAGGTGTCTATCTCCGGACTAGATCAGATGGAAAGCTCTTTAATCTCTCTAGATTGAGAGCGAAGACCAAAGTCCAGCTGAAATGCATGCGGAACTTCCTCTTCGCTGATGATGCAGCTGTTGTTGCCCATTCTGCTGAAGAGCTCCAACAACTTATGAATCGTTTTAGTAAGGCCTGCCAAGATTTTGGATTAACAATCAGCCTGAAGAAAACACAAGTCATGGGCCAGGGCGTGGACTCACCTCCCTCTATTACCATCTCTACACAAGAACTGGAGGTTGTTCATGATTTCATGTACCTTGGCTCAATGATCTCTGACTCTCTCTAGATGTCGAGCTGGATAAATGCATTGGCAAAGCAGCTACCATGTTCTCTAGACTCACAAAGAGAGTATGGCTTAATAAGAAGCTGACGGCATATACCAAGATCCAGGTCTATAGAGCCTGTGTCCTGAGTACACTCCTGTACTGCAGTGAGTCCTGGACCCTTTGTGCATGGCAGGAGAGGACGTTGAACACGTTCCATATGTGTTGTCTCCGACACATTTTTGGTATCACCTGGCAGGACAAAGTTCCAAATAGAGTAGTCCTAGAACGAGCTGGAGGTTTTAGCATGTATACATTACTGAAACAGTGACGTCTACGTTGGCTTGGGCATGTTGTGAGAATGGCTGACGGTTGGATTCCAAAAGATCTCCTGTATGGAGAATTAGTGTGGGGAAAGTGCCCCAGAGGGTGACCACAGCTGCGATACAAGGATATCTGCAAGCGGGATCTGAAGGCCTTAAGAATGGACCTGAACAGATGGGAAATGTTGCCATCTGAGCATTCAGCCTGGAGGCAGGTGGTACAGCATGGCCTCTCCCAATTTGAAGAGACACTTGTTCAGCAGGCCGAGGTAAAGAGGCAGTCCCGAAACCAGCAAAATCAGGGAGCTGGACAGGGGACAGATTGTATTTGTCTCCAGTGTGGAAGGGATTGTGACTCTCGAATTGGCCTTCTCAGCCACACTAGATGCTGTTCCATGACCTCTATTCAGAGCACGTTACCATAGTCTCTTGAGACTGAAGGATGCCTACACACTAGTTTCCCTCTCTTCTGCACTGGCTAGGCCTCATGTTGACACAGTTAGAAATTCTGGATACCACACTTTAAGAAGGATTCAGACAACAGAAAATATGAGGTCTAACCACACTTTAAGAAGGATGCCAGCAAACAGGAGCTAGTTCGTAGGAGGGGCAACAAGGATAATCAGGAGTCTGGAAACCAAGCCCTATGAGGAAAGACTGAAAGAACTCGGCATGCTTAGCCTTGAGAAAAGAAGACTGAAGTTAGATATGACAGCACTTTTCAAATACTTGAAAGATTGCCATATAGAGGAGGGGCAGGATCTGTTCTTGACCATCCCAGAGTGCAGGAAACTCAATACTGTAGTGGGCTTAAGTTACAGGAAACCAGATTTTTGAAGAATATCGGGGAAAACTTCCTAAATATTAGAGCAGTATGACAATGGAACAAATTACCTCAGGAGGTGGTGAGCACTCCAATGTTGGATGCATTCAAGAGAAAATAGATAACCAACTGTTGGATATCCTTTGATTTGAATTCCTGCACTGAACAGGGGGGTTGGAATTGATGGCCTTATAGGCCCCTTCAAATTCCATTAGTCTACGATTCCATAGTTTCATAGAATGTGGGGAAAATATCCTGTGCAAGCCCAAAACAGAGCTGCTAGGCTTTTGTTCTGGGCTGGCTGAAGCCCAGAATAAGAATACTGCCATTATGGTTTAAGGGTAAAACACATTTGATTGCATATCCCTAAAGATATAAATCAATAGTGGCACTATATCCTAATCTAGTGCTTTTATCTAGAGAGTGCTTTATTTATGCCACACTATGTTTCCTGGGATTTACTGACAGTAATGATTTAATAATTCATACTTCACACAAGAATTTATATCCAGCGTTTTGACAAGTCCTGAAATAATAGCTGATACAGACATCACTCCAGGAGTCTAGTGGCAACAGAATAATACATAGCCAGACTCACACACAAAATGAATCTTCTTCCTTTGGGAACTGCCCAGATCCCACCCAAGATACAACTCTGTATGTCGATGTAAGTGGCGGGACTTGTTGACCCATCAACCTAGTTTTTAGGAAAACCTGGGACTGATTACGAGCTCCTGGTCCTATTAATGTTTTGTGTAGCTAATTTTCAGTAATAGTTGGGGAATGGAAAAGAATGATGAGGAAGGAACAGCTATCAAGCAGGTGATCATCTGCATCTTAGGCATTAGAACAGGCAGCACTAATATGCATCTCACACGAGGTGTTACATATACCTTGAGTTGTAGGCACATAGTAACTTAAAGTTCTAAAACCAAATAAAATCATTTTCTTCTTCTTTTTCTTTCTAATAGCTGATTCTTCAATAACGGTAGTTAAAAGACAATTGAATTTGAAATATTGTCAGTTCATCTCCAAAATGTAACTTATGTTTTGCTTGCTGCAGGGCACATAAATGGTGAGGAGACAAGGTGTTTTTCACTTACTCACTGGGGATACAGCCATTGATGGCAACTAGTCATGATGATTAGTCGATCAATGCCAGTACTGGGGAATATGAGGGCGAAGGGGGCATTAATATAGTGCCCAAGTGATGGGTCTTCCACAGACTTGTTACTGTGGCAACAGAATGCAAGACTACATAGGCCTTTCAAATGATCCACTGTGACTTTTTAATGTTGACATTGTTAGCAACCTTTATCCACAATGAAACATTGCAGGGGTGGGGGAGAGGAGTCCAAGAGAACACAAAATTGTTACCATCCAAAAACAGGCAACACAGAAGCAGATGAAAAAGCAAATAGGGAATCAAATGCTACTGATTACATCTCTGATCAGCCTGAACTTTGGAGTATTGAGTCATTATTAACTGAAATATGCAACCGTTTCCCGTAAAGACTGATTGACATTCCAGGTTTATACTAAAAATGCTGCCAAACTTTTTTCTTCAAGTACATGTTTTCAAAGTGTTATGTCAAAACTTACTGATAAGAATGAAAGTGGGAATCTTGGTTAATGAGAGGAAATAAAAGAACTTTACACATGAAGGAACAAAATTAAGGCTTATTAAATCTTGGCAAGAGATGCGAGCAGCAAAAATTTCCTCATGTGAGTTGAAGTTTAAAATGAATTCAGTTTTACTGATCTTGGCCCCCAATGTGTACGGTTAATGATTTACTTTGGGTGGGAAGAGGATCTGAGGACACTTTAGCTCTGTACAAGAATTAAGCCTGGATTTGTGGAGGGCTTATACAGACAAGGGCTGGTCCTCGGTGTCCCAGTGGGACTTTAACTTAGCAGAGAGGCAAAAAGAAAGATGACCTCTGCCTTCTTTAACAATAGGCAAAGGATACACAGTTTTACCTTTTTTCCATTCCTTAGAGGTGCTCCAACTCTATTTCCTTTGGCTTGAACACAGACAATGGCATTTTACCTCAACTCATGGTCTGTGTTTTGCTTGTTTATAGCCACTGTTAAAATAATGATCACTGTTCAGACTACTGTCCATTTCAATTCCCACCCATCTGATCCATTAATATATAAAATCTACCAACTCAGGCAACCCTATATGCATTTCATGATGGGCTGGAATCCACAAAAACTTACACCAAATGAAATTTATTAGTCTTTAAGATGCCACAATGTTCTTTGTTATTTTTCCTGGTAAATTAATTAACATATAAAAAAAACCTCTGCCTTCTTGTGGCACAATTCTCAGACAATTCCTTTTCCTTCAACCCTTATTGCTAACTAGATATAAGAACATGGCAATGTCATATTTGCTGCTTTTGAGAAAACTGAATGTTCAGTGTCTGTCTTAAGAGTATGGCCATGCCTCCTCTTATTCTTCCTTATAGTGTTTTGAGAGTGATCTCTTCATGACTACAGTCATTCATGGCCCCTAAAGGGCTGTCGCTATTTGTAAAGGAGGGGAGGGGAGGATGCCTTCAAGAATAAAATTATCTGTGATGTATCTCAAAATTGAAAAGATATATCTAAGAGCATATTAGGCAACACATTATCATGTAGCAATTTCTCTTTCCTAGTACGTATCTTGTCTCTCTACAGTTGGAACTTAGGGTTTAAAATGTCCCGAAATGAGAGAGGCATACAAGTTGCACAATATGCTTTAGTCCTATACAGAGTAGAAGATGCTCTGATAAAAAGAACGGACACAAGATTCAAGCTCTGTGATTTGGAGAACACTCTTAAGATTAGGGGTGTCTCTGATAGGTTTCACTGTGATTATTCAACAGCTTTGCTTCTTCAGGTCCATTTCAGGATGAATGGTTAAAGCACTGAGTTTCAGGTGACAGACTGATAACCTGGGACTTAGTGTTTGCCTACACTGGTCATTCTGGTTGGTGTGAGCTAAATAGGGTCACTTGGTGTTGGTTGGAGGCACAATATGCCATTTGATGCGATCCTCACATCCAAATGGCATATAATAATAATAATATAATATTTATTTATATTGTGCTCTATACCAGAGCTCATTCCAATAGTCAAAAACAGTTAAAATACAACCATAACATAATTACAATGATTAAAACATACAGTAATCAATTATCATTCAATAAGGCAATAAACAAACAATCAAAATAGCTATAATAACAATATAATAATTAAAGTACAGTAATTCTATCCCAATAATTGCATATCAGAACTCAAGTGACTCTATTTGGTTCAGCTCCTTCCATTCTGAATTTGCAGTACTGTGAAGTGGCTTAATTAGAAAGCCACTTCAGGATATTGGCAAATTAAACACTTCTGCTGCTCCTTGGCAGAGGGGCAGGGGAAGCTCCCCCCCCCCCAGGCCCTGGTATTCAATCAGTTATAAAGATTTTTTTAAAAAAGGCTGTGTCTCAAAGGACTGATCAAGAAACTGTGAGCAGCTCCTCAGCTGGCCCTTCAAACAAGGCAAAGAAAAAATATTTTTCTTTGGGTCCCATGACAGCCAGAAGGCTCACTTTTGGTCCATTTCTAGAGCCGGAGTGATCCTTCCCACACCAAAAAAAGTAGAAGCTTTTGACAGGGGTTCAGAAAGGTGTGGGAATGGGAATGGCTTGGTTCATTTCAGCAATTACATTATTTATTTATTATTTATTATTTATTTATTTATTTAACTTATATGCCGCCCACTCTACCCAAAGGTCTCTGGGCGGCTTACAACAATTAAAATACAATAAAAAAGATAAAACAATTAAAATACAATTAAAATATATACTCACATTATGTGATCACCAGAAAAAAAGAGCAAATCAAACCATCCTTGCAGAAGATCAAACAGTGGGGGCAAATGCCTGCCTGATCACCACCGTAGTCTTGGTTTAGAGTTGGGTGTGCATGGTGATGGTGACTGAAATCTTTAATTTGCTTAAATTTAAAACTTCCCATTTCCCCTTCAGTTTCCAAGGCTTCGTAGGGGTCGCTCTTACCTTGGGACCTCAGGGTGGGGTGGGAAAGACTTTAATATAATAAAATCTGGGTCACCACAGGTGGTCCCTATTCAGCACATTTCCTATATTAAAGCCTTCCCCACCCTATCCCAATGGTTTTCCCATCAACCCTAGCTGCGGTTAACCTAAATTTGATGTTTTCCAAAAGGCAAAGTTACAACTAACTGTTCACTACTTTGGAGCCAAAATGTGCTACTATGAAACCTAATACCATTGGATCAGTTCCTCATTCTGACACAAAAATACCTATGAAAAAATGCATTAAAATTTCCATGTAGGAATTAAAAATAAAGAGTTGCAACCTAATCTAAACAAAGAATGGCTCAAGATGGGATTAGGAGAAACACAATGAAGTTAAGACTATGGCTTTTTCATGTGATTAGATAGCATTTATCTATGATTCTTCTCTTTCTCTCTCTCTCAGCATCTATATTCTTCTGTTTGTATCCAAGCAAGTTGAAAGACTTGCAAGTTGTACGGCACTGCAAAAATGTAAAATTTGTAATAACTCAATGGCCAAAATCCTACTGCAAAACATTGTATGGTATACATAAGGGCAATTATGTGAACAATTTTTTCCATTTTGCCAACCAGATATTAGGTGTAGAACCAAGCATATAACTTGGGCATGTCCTGTTGGAGTTTTGTTTGCAACCCTCACATGCTATCTGTATTTTCTGTGACTGACAGAGTCTTTTCTGGGCTGAGATGACTGTATCCAGCACTAACCAATCATTCCTTCCAGAATTTGAATACAAAGAGCACACCGCCTCTCCATTGAGTGCTTTTTCCCTCTCATTTCTGGGTTAGTGGCAGTTACTTGCTGTGTATGTTTGCAGCAAAGGAAGCACAAGCCTGTAATTTCAAGCAGTTGTAAGTAAATAAATGTTTTTTATTCTTTCTGCTACAAATGTCTCAGAGTAAGTTATTGAGGCTTTAAATGTCAATTAATGAAAAAGGGGTGAACTCTAGGGAAGTTGTAGCTATTCTCCCGCATGGGTCTCTGTACTTTTACTGCATAGCAAAAAGGGAATTTTACCAGAAATTCAAAATTCTGAAACATTCTCAAGGACGCAATGCGCAGACAGCCAAATCATATACACGGCTTGCACAATTACTGGTTTATGCTGCAAGATACCAACAGGATTGTGGCCAATGTATTTATTAAACATTCGTTCTATCATGTTTTCTGCAACACAGAGTCCTTGTGTGTATGCCATTCGAAATCAATATAAAATGTTATAATCAAACTAAACTAAAGATAACTTAAATAATGTTGCAGCATTTTTGAAATTCACTGTGGTTATTTCAAACAGACCTTTTGCAAAGTAATAGTTAAAAGAACCTTTAATATCAAAGTTGTGTGACTTCTAGAAACTGCAGAGTAACCTGATAAACTACAAGGTTATGTCGCTGCTAGAACATACGTAAATATTTGCTTAAACAAACTGTAAACACTTTGACATATGCCACTGCAACTTCTTACTGAATGGGACTGCACAAGAACTGATCAAAACAGGGACAGTATTTCTCAGCTTCTACAAGCCTTGTGTAGTTTGACAGGGGTGAGGAATGAAGGGAAAAAGAAGAGAAACAGGAGAGTCAAACTTGAATAAGACATATTTCTGGACCCTAAGAATGGGACTTTGAAAATAATTCTGGGATAGCTGACAGGATTTTAGTCTTAAAACTGGTTTTAAAACTGGCTCTTAGTATTGTTCTTTAAATCTGTTTCAAAGAATGCTAAATTTTCAAAAATAGGATTTAATTTTAGAAAAATTAAAATATTGTGGATCTGTTTAAAGCAGGGGTCCCCAACCCCTGGGCTGCAGACTGGTCCCAGTCAATGGCTTTGGAAGGACCGGGCCACCGGGACAGATGAGCAGTGAGCAGGAGGTGAGCAGCGAGCAAAGCTCTGCCTCCTTTCATCATGCTCCTATTAGGTTCTAAGTCACAGCTGATCTAACAGGAGGTGGAGCTTCAATTGCAGCTCACCTCCTGCTCCTGCTTGCTGCTCATCTCTCCCAGCACAATACATGTAATGAGCTCGATTCAAAGCTATCCTCCAACAACCTACTGCATATCAAGTACCCCCCCCCCCCAAGCCCTTGGGAGAATGGTCTTCAACTAAACTGGTCCCTCGTGTCAAAAAGTTTGGGGACCACTGGTTTAAAGGATGTTTTTTCTCTCCTGTACATTGTTTTCTTTATGACTCCTGGAAGGCAAAAAAGTGTTATAAAAACACTTCAAACAAACATACACATACTTTTCAAGTCTATATTTTGCCAGCTTTTTAGATAGATAGACAGACAGACAGACAGACAGACAGACAGACAGATAGATAGATAGATAGATAGATAGATTTTGTCTAAAGCTGAGATGCCCTATAAAAGTTTCCCATGATCTTCTGAACTCAAGAGAGAGAGAAGGATTGTCAGACATTACTTATTCTGGACGAATCCACCTTTGCTTCTTTCTATATTCCTTTTTACGATCCTCACAAACTAACAGCCTATGTAACTGCTCTAGCTTTTAGACCAGTGTTAACATCAAGTTCAGCCGTCTGTAGTTTCCTGGATATCCCTCTTTCCACATATGAAGAACGTGCCTGTCTCTAGTCTTTTGGTACCTGTTCATTCTTCAAAAACAGATAATGGTGTCAGCCTTCGAGAATACAATGGTGTCATTGTTTGTTTGTTTGTTTGTTTTGGGCTATTTGCAGCCCTGGATTTCTTGATACCACTACAGAGCAGGGAGGGGAACCTCTAGTCTGAAAGCTCCACTCCACTCCAGCCACATTTGACCAGAAAGGTTCTGGATGGAGCCCATGATGTCTCCAATCAGTCTGAACTGGGAAAAACATATTAATGTTATGCATTCACATTAAAATATTTACTTCTGTGTTGCACAAGCCAACTAAGGCATCCAGAGACTAACAGTTTAAAAGTACTACTTGCAACGTGAGTTATTTCAAAATGTTACTCTTAAAAGGAAAAGCATTCCTCCTGTTTAATGTAAAAGCAACTATTATAACAGTAAGACATAAAACTAAATCAACACATTATTTTACATGTAACAAGTTCTTACATGTAATCAGTGGTGTGGTAATTGCCCAGTTGCATTCCCTGTCCTTCCAGAATACGTGAGCAGGAACCCAAGCTGTAATAAATTCAACCAACACTTCAGAAGGGCAGCCAGTGAAGTCAGAGACGTGGCACTCCACTCCTGCCCCTTTCCAGTTGATATTTGGTGAATCCCCAGACCTCTTTAGGACAGCACAAGCCACTTGGCCCAAGCAGCAAAAGGAGTCTTAGGTTCAAAATAGTGACGGTTATGGACATCTCCCCTTTGCACTGCTGGGAAACAATATCTATACTAACCTAGGAAGAAATCCTTCCTTTACTATAGCTCCTTTACTGTTGCCTTCACCTTTTAACTGGCAAATATAGAATTTAGAAATGTGATGAGTATGCACAAAAACATCTCATTCTTGGCAACATTCCTCGTTACCTCTCAAGAAATGTCCAGGCTTTCCATGAAAACAAAGGTCCAGCCCCTTTCATCCTCTCTCTCCCACCACATTTTTCACCTGTTGTTCTGTGCAAGAAACTGGGGAGTTCTGAACAGCTTAATGGTTTCTGATTAATACTGTACAACAGTGGTTCCCAATCTCAGATAACTCAGATATTCTTGGACTGCAACTCCCAGAAACCCCAGGTTTGTTTGTTTTTACCTCAAGAGCAAGAGGCTACATGACAAACCACTAGACTTACTCACTTGCAGGCTGCAGCTGCTAGGCCTCCCCGTATACTTATCAAAGCAGTTGCTTCTCTACTGTTTCTCATGCCCACAGTGGTGCATGACAGAATACAGGGAACTTGGTTTTATTTTATAAAAGCACAGAGGTAAAATGATATGAGTATAGTCCAGGTAGGATTCGGGCAGGAGAGCATAGGTTATGCCACTGTGAGCAGCATGACTGTAGAAAACTGGAACATGAACTTAATGAATGGATTAACAGACAGGCCTGAGTGCAGTTCACATTGAACATTGCAACTTAAACTCTGAGTGGTTCGTAACAAATCTGTCATGCTGTCCAGAGAAACTAAATTCCTAATGCAGGTGGTAGATCAGTCTGAAGAGGACAGCTTAAAATACCATGGCAGTATCATCTCTGGCTTTTATCCCCATCTTGCAGGTTGGGCTGAGAGAGGAGAACGCACACAAAAAAAAACCTGTACTTATAGTGGCAGCTCACGATTTGAAGAGGGAGCGGGACCAGAATCCAAAATGTCAGGATGACATGTCTTCCTTTCAAGAGCTGCTTCAGTTATAGCCCATTGTAGCTTGCATGGATTATTGTCAGATATAGTACTTAAATAATTTTTTTACATGTAGATCAAGCAGGGGTCCCTGTCTCTGATGTGAACTTCTTCCTCCAAGTCCCCTCAGAAAACCTCTCTCTTTCAGACATGTGCAAACAGAAATAAAAGGCAACATCCTATCACAACACCACAACAATAAGGGAAATAAAGCTGCTCTCCATTTTAGATAACACTGAATTCTTAAAGCAAAGTCTTGGACTGCTATATCACTGAGATTTTTTCTCAGATTGAAATATTTTTTAAAACCAACAACCATACATTAAAACAGATTAGATTAGGCAGCCTTCAGTCATGGTAACATGCTCTGTATGGAGGACTTGGAACAGCGTCTAGTGTGGCTGAGAAGGCCAATTCGAGAGTGACAATCCCTTCCACACTGAAGACAAATACAATCTGTACCCCGTCCAGCTCCCTGATTTTGCTGCTTTCGTGACTGCTTCTTTGCCTCGGCCTGCTGGACAAGGGTCTCTTCAAATTGGGAGAGGCCGTGATGCACTGCCTGCCTCCAGGCTGAACGCTCAGATGTCAGGGTTTCCCATCTGTTGAGGTCCATTCCTAAGGCCTTCAGATCCCGTTTGCAGATATCCTTGTATCACAGCTGTGGTCTCCCTCTGGGGCGATTTCCCTGCATTAATTCTCCATGCAGGAGATCTTTTGGAATCCGACCATCAGCCATTCTCACAACATGCCCAAGCCAACGTAGACGTCGCTGTTTCAGTAATGTATACATGCTAAAAATTCCAGCTCGATCTAGGACTACTCTATTTGGAACTTTGTCCTGCATTGAATTGACATTAAAACAAGTCAATTATAAATTGGTAAAGCTATCACCAAATTCCAAAATACTTGAGAAAATGTTATTGATATAAAAATGCAATTTCTCAATTTCCACTGTAATTGCCAAAAAATAAAGCAAGCAAAATCAGCTGATTATCAGTACTGTAGGGACTGCCAACTCTACTGGCAACCGGCTGGGAGAATAAAATTCTGGCTGACTAGAAAACCTATATGCCCATTAATTTGTAGCCTTATAACCTCAAAGCTCCACAACACACCATTCTGAGAAGTATAATGTTCCTTTTCTAATGCATGTATCAAGCACTCGCTAACAAATGTGAAAGAACAAAAACAACAAAAGTCTATCCAGGGTGGTGAGAGGAAGGCAATGCAAAGCTCAGATATCAACTCATTTCAACGTCCCATTTATTTCAAGGAGTATTTTTTGCTCATACTTCAACTATTTCCCATTAAAAGATATGAGACCTAAAAAAGCTTAATCATGCCCAGTAGAGACTTCAAACTCTTCCTGAAATATGATCCCTCTGATTGCCAATATCTCCTTGCCCCCGTATTTTAACGTTCATTTCCTGTGAAGTTAAAACGAGACCTCCAAGGATACATCATTAGATTCTTTCAATTTTTTGCAATATCAGGAGGCCTCGTTTTCCTTGAAGTGAAGATCTGCGTCACTGCAGAAAGAACTTTAAACGATAATTTTTGGAAAGCACACATAATTTCTTTTAAAAAACACACACACATAAGGAAATTATTCTGTTGCAGAAGTACCTGTGCAAACCACGGTCTCAATGTCAATGAAATAAAGTAGTCAAGTAACAGCTATTCCAGCACCCATCAGCTCCAGCCAACGTAGCTAATAGTCCCTAGTCTACTTTACAGCATGCATTAAGGAGGCTAGGATTCCTACTAAGACACCAGACATCTCAGCCTTTCAAGTGGCTCTATGACATTGATTCAATTTGAGTGACACAATTCAAAAAAGTAGAAAATTATGGACATTAGGAGCTTTGTTTTTTAGCAGCCCTTTGAGTACATGCAGTATTAATGACTCGTCTAGCTTTATTAACCTTGTTCTTCCTATATTTTTAAGCTGTAAAGTACATATATACAAAATATTGCTTTAATAACTTGGAAGAGTGTAGTCTCAGGATGGCCTCTAATGTAATAGTAACTGTCTGAATGCAATTTGCTTATTTTTTAAATTTTTTTATTTACATCTTGCCACTACAGCATGTGACCTCTCACCATAATATAAAAGAGGTAGTGGAAACACCAATAAATGGGGGAAGAATGTGGGCTAATGACGTTACGTGAGCTTAATGTCAGTTATAGATGGGAACGAGAATTAAAATGAGAAGCCAAAGCTCCCATGAAAACATAGTTTTTGTGCAAGGAAAGAAAAGGGAAGAAACAATAAACATGCTGAAGGAGAGGGTTTCACAGGGGCAAGATAAAGAAATGTGGGTTGGGAAGCATCTTTAGCAGCAAGGGCAGACTGTGTGTCATGGTGAGGGGATGCTTGATCCTTTGAAACCCACCAAGGGTCACATAAGTACCAAACCTGCTACTTGCCCCCACACAGCAAATTTGCCACTGCCACAGTTACCTGTGCAATTCAGCAGCAAATGCAAGAGTTTTCTGTGGTGAGGGAAGGTGCCAGCACACTGTTATGTATCTCCCAGAGCCATTTGAGACCATGAAGCAGAGTATTTCACAGAGTTCCTGGAACCTACAGTTAAAATGACATACAGAGAAGCAATCATGGCTAATTAAGTGTTGTTGCCTGCTTGAGCAGCAGGTTGTGGGCCATAACAGAAGTTGCAAAGAAAAAGGAGCGGGTAAAAGGGTCACATATAAGGCAAACTACATTTTTTTTGCCCACCTCTACTGCAAAGAGATCAAGAGATCATCAGCCAGGTCACAGTGGCAAAGCTGGAAGAATGTATAGATCATGGGGGAAATACAGTAGCCCTACCTTATTTTTTAGCCTTGAAGGCTTTCATACAATCACTACTTTGGTATAATTTAGTTACACATGAAGACTATTTAGCCCCTGACTGAATATTTGGAAATTTTACTTGTCTAATTTAATATAAACGGGACTCCTTATCAATGGAGGTTTTACAATGTACATGTTTACCAGTGCTGACTACCAGTCCTGCACACACACACACAATAGCACAATTGGGCACACAACCAGGATGCAACCAGCATCTCATTAATGAGCCACCAATTTTCACTAAGACTTATGTTTTATACATATATAAACCCACACTATACAGCCCCTACATATATATAATATACCAACATAATACAATTTAACAGTCAAAATTTACCAACACTTCTACGGTATAATAGGTTATTATTTGTAATTTATGATTGAAACTTAACATATCCTACTGGGAGATTTAAAAAAGCTCTTATTTTATCATTGTCTTAGAAGGCATACACTAAAAATTATCCTTATCATTCTTCCATTTTTAATCAGGCATAGATCCAAGAGTCTCTCTTAGAGAGACTCTACAGATGGGACAGTCAAGGATGAAGCAAACGAAGCCTTCAACTTCTTCCAATTTACAACAGCACAGCCTTTTCTCCATTGTAATTGGTTCCAATTATAGAACCATTATATTGGTTCTATTTCACTACCTGGTTTAGCAGCAGTTTTGGCCAAGAATCTATCTATATATATATATCTGTCACATCTTCTCAGTAGTGGCTGCTACTGAATCAAGCATTCCCTAACGGGGGGCTGGGTCGTGACAGCCGCTACATTATAGAATTCTCTCCCTGTGGAAGTGTGTCTGGCCCTGTACTTCTTCTGCTTCAGGAAAGAAAATAAAGACCTGGCTCTTTGCCCAGGCTTTTCAGTCTTTTGCCTCTGTTTGTTTGTTTGTTTGTTTGTTCATTTATTTATTTATTGGTCACTCCACTCCAATTTTTTATTACCCAATTTTTTATTGGTTTGCTGCCATCTTGTATCTTATTATAGAATTAATACATATTTAGGCTAGGTGGGGGGGATATCTCTAATGTTTCATATTTACTTACTGACTGACTGACTGACTGACTGACTGCCCATCTGGGAGGTTCAAAACACAAAATAACAATAACAATATACAGAATCAAATAATAAAATACAAAACAAGTAAATAGGGATGATATAACAAAATCAAAACCAAACAAGTTAAAATATTCAATCGGAAAATCTAAACAAACATTTAAATTGGTGGTAAACAGCGGCTATCAGTTATTAACTACAACTATTATTGAATTTTAGTTTATGTTTGCTGATATATCACATTTATATGTGATATATTGGGACTTGAATCCTCCATTTTTCAAAATCGCACAATATATTGGCAAATTGCTCCAAGTAACTGCTTGAATGCCCTGAAAATCTGGGGGGGGAAAACATTATTTCACTAGTACAGAGAGTTCCTTCATTGACATCAGGTTCATAATTGCACTGGCCAGTTCATCACCTGGGGGCCAAACTTCTGGTGATCAGTTTGTCCATAGTTAATTAGGCTAGTCTTTGGAAAGGGGACAGGCAATTTACTTGCAGGGTCATACATAAAATCTCACCAGCTAAGTAGAAGGTTCTAGAGCTTACACTCTACTGGCCCATAAACACTTTCATGTCACAAAGAGGCAGCGGAATAGGACTCTGTGTTAGATTACTATTCACAGTCCAATTAAATTGGAGAGGATTACCCAACAGACCATTAGCTTGATTTTCACATGATTCATGTAAATTCTTCTATGCACTGATGAATAAGTTCTTACAGTAAATGCAGAATTCGGCTCTGTGAAAGGAAGTCCACGGTCAGCCTCCTATTATTTCTGCCAGCCAGCATAACACAAGTAGCATATATTTTGGCAACAAATTGCCTCAGGTTAGTAAATTAATGTAGGTATTTTAGTGTTGTACACCAAATTAAGTGACTTGGTGCACAACAAATGCATATTTTAACTTCTAATTTGCAGCGACCCACTACCAAGCTTTATGCCAATTGCATTATGCTGGTGAAAAAATGCAACAGGATTTGGCTAGTAACTCCTGCATAAAATATTTAAATAAATAAATTTAAATAAATAAATAAATAAAAGCACAGCTGATTATTATTATTGCAGCCTAATCAGGAAATAGTCATTTTATTCAGTGTCAAAATGATATCATTCATAGGTAAGTTAAACAAAAGGAGGAGGATTCAAACTGTCCATTAGCTGGCAATCAAATGTATTTTGTGTTGACTGGAATCTTTGTCAACACAAGATGAGATTTTGCAGTTGAACATCTGGAAAATGTGGTAGAAGGGTCATGTGGGTCCCAATAAAGTCCCAGTATTGTACTACAGAAACATGGTATTCTAACCAAATTGTCCCCGACCAAATGTATCACCCCACAACAAGGTACTACTAAGATAAACTTAACATTTCAGAATGCCTTTTGTGTGACAACATACACACTTTTAAAAGGAACTAACCAGGTAAACTAAGATTAAGGAAGTGAATTTTTTTAAAAAATGCACAGATATAAGGCAAAAAGCATTTATTTGTTTCTGGTTTTTCATTTTTGGATAATACTTTACACAGTGTGGAATACTACTCCTGTGAAGCACTCAAGATGATAATGAGTAACTTGAGCTTTCTTGAGTACAGTTTCTGTGAAAAGCAGGAGATGAATTATCATAAGCAAGTGAATAAGATGATGATAGGAACAAAGGAGGGGGAGGGCAGTGTGCAGTATTGTTTCCAGAAGAGACAAGAGTCCTAATCATCACTGAGCGGAATTCTAAACCAAAAATAATTGTGTTCTGTAAGGGGAATGGAATAACACTTAATAATATAATGTATTTGTGCCTATTGGGCATGAACTGGAAACATGCACACAGAACAGAAAACCCTGTACTTGATATGACTCAATTCATTGCTCAATATCACTGAAAACACAGCTGTTCTATTGATGTATCCTCAACTTTAGCTGTTCCTAACCTTTGACACTCCTATTGCCAACACATCTCCTCATTTTCTGATCTGTGAGTGGCTTCTACCACCCAGCCAAAAAACCAAAACAACAACAACAACAAAAAAAACCCGTTGTGCACAGTCATTTGATACATATAAGCTTCTGAGATCAGATTCAGAAATATGAGGCACATACAAAATGAAGAAAGCACATGACCATGTGGAAAGTTCTCAGAATGGCAACCTTCCTCATTTGGACTGCGTCATCCAACTTTCCATATGATGTATGCATTGTATACAAAAATACACACTGTATATGCCGCTACAGCAGCATGAGGTGCAGCCATGGGGAAGCAGAACCCATACTGTTTGACAAATGTTTGGATCAATTCTGAAGTATTGATCAATAAACCATCTCCAAATATTTATATTCCTGATCCTAAAGATTTATGCAAACCTCTGTGCTTGCCAGTAAATATAATGATCTTAAACTACTTCTACAATTTCCTAATTTGCAACCTTGCCATGACAGTAGAAAGCATAAAGCTCCACTGTAAATATGCATCTAAATTTAGAAATACTGATAGCTTGGAATTGGGACAGGATATCATCAAAGAGCAAGGTCCTAACTCATAGTGTTTTTATTAGTATTTAGCATGCATCCAAGAAAAATAGACAACCAAATCAAAGTTGCTATACCCTCCTACATGTGTTCTCTTGTTTCATTTCATTTTCCCCAAAGCCAAAGGATGACTTTACAATGGCCTTTCCTGCTGCATTACAGAGAAATCAGAGATATAAATTGGATTCTGTCTGGCACTTCCTCTGAAAACTATGCTGTAATTGTTTAGTTGACTGCCTAGTCAGTGATTAATGGAGCAGAATACAATTTCCCTTAATTTTTCTGCAGCTTTGCCAAAATAGTAGCTGTAATACGAGGGAGAGTGTCATTTACTACTACTGTCAAAGCAAATGATGGAAGATCTACTATTCTTAGACATGCACTAATAAAAGCATCCTGCATTCTTGCAAGCAAAGATACATTCTTAATTGTATGGTAAAAATCAAACCAAACCAACTCTTTTAGCCTCAATCTGAAGCTAGTTAAAATATCCAAGATATTACAACTTTTAAGCTGGGACAGGCCATACTCACAAAACTGGGACAAGCTACATGCATATACTGTATAGACACATATCAGAATAATTTTCAACTTATTAATGCTGCAATGTTGTTTCAAGACACTGGTCTCTTGATGTCAGCACAATACTGCATCCTTTCATGTGCCTCAGTTTGTTTCATCCTCACATTCCAACAATTGTAATGAAGCATACAGTATTCCATGCCACAATGAAACGAGAGAGTGAAAGTGACTCAATTTCAAATGTCACTTCAAGTTAATGTGGATCATGATCTGGATTCCAAATTGTTCTCTGATTTATGGAAGGGGGGGGGGGGAGAGTGTTCTGAAACCTGAAATTCCTGTCTGCAGTTCTGTGTTTCACATCTTAAACCATCCTCAAGAGCCCTCCAATTCCCAGGAGCAGATTTTATAGGGCAAGGAGAATAGACTAGGACTAACCATACTATACATGTGAAGGGAGAGACAGAGAAACAGGGAGAGGAGGAGAGGAGAGGAAGGGAGAGCAAGAGAGAAATAGAGAGACTGGTCATATAATGTTCTGTGTACATTAGCTCTCTATATTTACAGAAGGGAAGCTGGGGTGCAAGCCTTAGCAAACACACTTACTAGGGCTTTATAAGTCGATTCCGACTTGATGGCATCGAAAACACAGACACACACATCACATATAGACAGAGCTAACATACTGCATGATAGCAGCCCATTGATCTTAGCTGGTCTGGAGAATACTATTCTCTGCCAACATGGAATGTGACCTCTCACGCTGAATCCAAGGTCTTCATAACCAGTAATTCTACTCTGTATTTCTAAGTTGCCTGGTTAGAAACACTGTCTTACAACAGTATCAGACTTTCAGTTCATTTGCACCGACTCTCCAAAATTTAGGACTGCAGTCTTTTCCAGCCCTACCTTGAACTATATGCATGTAAACCCTGTTCCCTACCACTGCACAATGGCTCTTACTCCTCTAAGCTCTTTCATTTAGAGAAGAGTAACTGAAAATGTGTCCACCTTAATCTGTGTTCTGTTCATTTCTTTATTGTATACTATCTGGATCTTGCTGACTTCTCATAAATAAATCCCTGTATCTTACTCATAAAATGCATGTCACATTCAATGCGCCAAATCTCTTGTATGGAAATATATTAAACAGTGGATATCTACAGAATTAGTTGGCTGGATAGCTCAGTGGTTTAGGTATCTGGCTGCAGAGCCAGTGGTCGGGAGTTTGATTACCCAGTGTGCCTCCTGGGAGAAAAGCCAGCCTCTGAGGGTGTATAGGTGCAAACCCCTAGCAAGCTGTCTGGCCCCAGCAAACAGGTAGCAGGCAGCTGGGAGGAGGTTGAGTTGCTTCAGGATCAGACTAGCTGAAGGGAGTCCCTGTAGCTGCAGGAGAGACAGTGTCCTGATGAGGGACAGCTGGAGGAGGCAGTGCCAAGAGTAATAAAAGAGCAGAACTGAGAAGTCAACAGGGCACTGTCTATCTTGGAAGAAAAAGATGTGTGGGAGGATGCCAGAAGCTGTCTACCCTCACCAGGTTTATAGACCAGGCGCCGGAGAATCCAGCCAAGTGCTTGGATAAGGTTACATTAGCTTGGATGCTGCCACAGCTCTCAAAAGGCAAGTGAGGGAAGGGACTGGGAGAGACAAGCTGCAGGGACTGAGTTCGTGTGCTCATTTATGCAAGCTTTCTCTAAAACGGCTATATTCTGGACCTAAGCTCTCTCCTCCTTCCTATCTTCTAGAACCTGGACTCTGGGGGAATTCCAGTGAAACTAACTGGGCCTCCAAGCTGACAGATAATTTAGAAACTGTAATTTAACCCTATGGGACTGTGGGCTATAACTTAAAAAAAAACCCACAACAACCAACGTACATCAGTCAAGCTGAGCTGAAGCCCACAGAGTTATTAACAGAGAACCCTGATTCTGCTAGCAAGATGGCTAGTGGGGTGCACAGAATGGTAGACCACTTCTATGTAGTTTCTACCTAGAAATCCTTGGAAAATGTTGTCGTAAGTCAGAACTGACTTGACAGCATACAGTTGTTATTATTTTCTAATGAATCGAGCTGTGCTCACTATACTTGATGGAACAATGTCCTTATTGTAATTCCCGCAACAATGTTGTTGGTTTTTTCAAACCAAAAATTAGCCTTTGCACTCTGTAACAGTTATTTAAAAAACTTTTTTAAAAAAGGATGTAGAACCAGAAGCCTCTCAAAATGTGGTAATAGTAGCCCCCATGCTCCCTAAAGGACCCGCAGTGACTTTTTGTGCCATTATTTTCAAACAAAATTTAAATTCCTTATGGGATGCTAGGAGGCTCCATTTAGTTTCCCGTAGTCCCCATGAGGTCCACAGGCTGCATTTGGCCCATCTTTGAATTTCGTTAAATATAGCAGTGGAGCAATGTGGAGAGTGAGATTGATTTCGAAGCTCCTGATGAGGGCAAGAGTTGGGACGCTGCTCCCCAATCTCTGGGCAGATTGGCCTTGAGGACTGGTAGCATAAGTTTCTCAACATTGAGGCAAGTGAGTGTGCACGATCGAGACCAACTGCAATCTCGAGATCAGTAATGACTTCTGTATGACTGGGAAGGCCAGCCCATGTCTCCATACATAAAGCAAGATGAACAAAAGAAGGGTGCATAGTAAGCATCCTCATGATATCAAGAGCTTGTCAATGGTAATCTCAAATAACGGGGTCAATATCTGTGTGGTGGAGACTGTGAAAACGAGCACGACCTGGATCTCCTGTCCTCCCCGTCATGGTGCCTCAGTTGCGAGGACCGTTGGGTAAGGGAGAGGGATCTCAATTTCTACTGTCAGCCATCCTCAGAGAGTGAAGACTAGGATTTCTCTTGCAATGGGATCTGAGGCAATAGCGCTCTTAGCAAGGCAGCAACACTCTGCACAGAGGGACTCAGGCACTCACCTTCTAAGACCAAGACTGTATACTGGTTGTTGGTAATAGGAGCATAGGTAGGCTCTTGAATTGGTAGTTGAGGATCCGAGGTAGTCATGTTGGTGTCAGCATTGACAGACTGCCATTTCTTTTTCTTCTTTGACACCTTGATATTGGGGCTGCTGTATGCTTATGGCTTCCATGCTCTGATTTCTTTGCTGATTTTGATGCTAGTTTCAAGGAAGAAGAGGTGACAGACTCTGCATCCAGGGCTTTCCCCGTAATGCTGACTGAGCCATCTGAGTGCTCAAAATTGCCCTAGAAGAGGGATCAGAGGCCTGAAGGGACTGCTCCCAAAGAAAGGATCAAAGCTGAGACTAGTGATTCTTGAGTGTAAGAGCGGTAAAGCTCCTGCAAATTTTACAAGACTGAACTAAGTGGTTTTCTCCTAGGCAAAATAAACAAGTATCATGCCCATCAGACTGAGGAATCTTTTTGCCACAGGTGGCACACTTTTTCATTACGACAGAGGCCATAAATCGGAAGAAAGGAACCAGCAAGGCCGTGGGGAGGGGAGGTCGAAAGCAAGCCCTCTCTAAAAATAAACTCTATTGTTATTGTTATTAACAGAAAAAAGGGGAAGGAATGAAAAGGAAAGAAGAAAAAGGGGGGAAAGGCAGAAAACTTGTATATAAAAAAAAACCCAAAGGTAAGTGAGCAGAGGCTCCACAGCAGTCCTCCAATATGCTGTCGTAGCAGCAGACAAAAAAAGGACTGAGGAGAGTGGGGCTGCGCTTGTGTGGTATGTGCAAGAGGTACCGTATTTTTCGCTCCATAAGACGCACCTGAGCATAAGACGCACCTTGCATTCGAGGCGCCATCGGGGGGGTGAAGGGGTGTGCGCGTGGAGGGGTGGGGAAAGTCAGGCGGCGGCGTGATTTCCCCTCCTTTTCCGGCACTCTAAACACCTTTTCTTCCCCCAGATCACTTTCCTCCCATACGTCTTTCCTTAACACCACTCTTTCTGTTTCTTTCAACTGTCCTCCCTCCTCTCTCATGAGAAAAACGTTTATCCCCCTCTTCTCCCCCTCTCGTGACTCCTCCCTCTCTTCTCCTACTTCCCCCTCTTCTATCCATTCCTCTGTCTCGTGCCGCTCCATCTCTCCTTCTTCTTCTGTCACTTTAAACTTTTTTTTTTTACAGTATTCGCTCTATAAGACGCACACACTTCCCCCCCCCACTTTTTTTGGGGGGGAAGTGCGTCTTATGGAGCGAAAAATACGGTACTTTAGATTTGAGGCTCTGGGACTTTCTGAGACAATGCTCGTGCAGGCACACACACTCCTTGTGTGTACATACATGGACACCACAAATAACAGATTTGTTACAGAGCAGGAGGCATTATGATACCAATCCTCAGCAAACAGTGGATACATTTAAATCATTTATGTTTCAAACGGCAGAAAATATTATTTTGGGTTTTTTTTTTAAGCCCTGTGATATGATCAAGTAACTGTGCAACATGGGCTCACATGAATGGGCCAGGAAAGAACTGAAATGGAGAGGTTCTGGCATAGCTTATTGGTTTGTAAGCAAAGTTCATGCTACAGTGCAGCCAAGCAGTGCCCAGATCTGCACTGCTACCTAGCCATGCTGGCAGTACTTCCTCTAAGCTCTTGGGTCAGTGACATCCCTTTGCAAAAACCCTCTTTTCCCCAACCAAGCAATGGCCAAGAGCTATTCATGTTTTGTAGGCTGGATTGATAAAAGAATTACAACTTTCAACAAGAATTCTTACAAAGTGAAGAATTGCAAAGGAAAGCAAGAAAATAATAGTATACTAGAATAATTGCTTAAAATATCATTATTCACTGGTAGTTCTATAAAGATGCAAATATAACTGTTGGAGAGACCTAAGAAATAGCAGCACAAGCAAATGGCAAATCATTGGAGGCCTGTTTCCAGGCAAACCTGGAAATTTCAATTCATTTTACAGACTATTAGAAAGTAGTTTTTCCCCCTTCATAAGAACTGCCATTACTGTTGTTTTCTATCCACCTAGTTTACAAGGTTCAGAGGAAGGGCAAAATAAAATGGGGGCATACTGAGCTGTGATCTACAGCTGTTGAAGGCAGCAATAATAACTGTCGGTCAACTTGCCATTTTCTTCATATTTTTCCTGACAGTTACAAAAAAAAAAAAAAAAGCAGGCTGCACCTGAACATAGTGTTCCCTTTAAAGCAGCACTCTCCCGCCTTCTCTGTCATAGATTCTGGCTTGCTTTCAGAAACTTTTGTTTTCCACAACCAACCAAGCGTTAAAGAGGAGATGGGTCATTCTTTGTATTGTAGGTGGCGACTTCAGTGTGATGTTGGGAGAAAGAATCTAATCCTAGCAAATACGAAAGCACAGACTCATCCAAAAGCACTTAATGCTCCACTTCATACAGAATCACAAGGGCAACACAAAGCTTCCAAGCACTGCTCCTGTGCAGCCATTTACACTAAAACCAAAGCATATACTTAGCTATAGTATGTTGTTGTTCTTGTTTAGTCGTTAAGTCGTGTCCGACTCTTCGTGACCCCATGGACCAGAGCACGCCAGGCCCTCCTGTCTTCCACTGCCTCCCGGAGTTGGGTCAAATTCATGTTGGTAGCTTCGATGACACTGTCCATCCATCTCGTCCTCTGTCGTCCCCTTCTCCTCTTGCCTTCACTCTTTCCCAACATCAGGGTCTTTTCCAGGGAAATTTCTCTTCTCATGAGATGGCCAAAGTATTGAAGCCTCAGCTTCAGAATCTGACCTTCCAGTGAGCACTCAGGGTTGATTTCCTTCAGAATTGATAGGTTTGACCTCCTTGCAGTCCAGGGGACTCTCAAGAGTCTCCTCCAGCACCACAATTCAAAAGCATCAATTCTTCGGCGGTCAGCCTTCTTTATGGTCCAGCTCTCACTTCCATACATCACTACTGGAAAAACCATAGCTTTGACTAAGGTGATGTCTCTGCTTTTTAAGATGCTGTCTAGGTTTGACATTGCTTTCCTCCCAAGAAGCAGGTGTCTTTTAATTTCATGGCTGCTGTCACCATCTGCAGTGATCACGGAGCCCAAGAAAGTAAAATTTATTTATTTTATTTATTTATTTATTAAATTTATACCCCGCCCATCTAGACCGAAGTCTACTCTGGGCGGCTAACAATAATAGATAGAATAAAAACATATAATAAAATCTGTCACTGCCTCCATGTCTTACCCTTCTATCTGCCAGGAGGTGATGGGACCATTGGCCATGATCTTCGTTTTTTTGATGTTGAGCTTCAGACCATTTTTTGCGCTCTCCTCTTTCACCCTCATTAAGAGGTTCTTTAATTCCTCCTCACTTTCTGCCATCAGAGTGGTATAATCTGCATATCTGAGGTTGTTGATATTTCTTCCGGCAATCTTAATTCTGGTTTGGGATTCCTCCAGTCCAGCCTTTTGCATGATGTATTCTGCATATAAGTTAAATAAGCCGGGGGACAATATACAGCCTTGTCGTACTCCTTTCCCAATTTTGAACCAATCAGGTGTTCCATATCCAGTTCTAACTGTTGCTTCCTGTCCTACATATAGATTTCTCAGGAGATAGATAAGGTGGTCAGGCACTCCCATTTCTTGAAGAACTTGCCATAGTTTGCTGTGGTCCACACAGTCAAAGGCTTTTGCATAGTCAATGAAGCAGAAGTAGATGTTTTTCTGGAACTCTCTGGCTTTCTCCATAATCCAGCGCATGTCAGCAATTTGGTCTCTAGTTCCTCTGCCTCTTCGAAATCTAGCTTGTACTTCTGGGACTTCTCAGTCCACATACTGCTGAAGCCTACCTTGTAGGATTTTGAGCATAACCTTGCTAGCGTGTGAAATGAGTGCAATTGTACGGTAGTTGGAACATTCTTTGGCACTGCCCTTCTTTGGGATTGGGATGTAGACTGATCTTTTCCAATCCTCTGGCCACTGCTGAGTTTTCCAAACTTGCTGGCAAATTGAGTGTAGCACCTTAACAGCGTCATCTTTTAAGATTTTAAATAGGTCAACTGGAATGCCATCACCTCCACTGGCCTTGTTGTTAGCCATGCTTTCTAAGGCCCACTTGACTTCACTCTCCAGGATGTCTGGCTCAAGGTCAGCAAGCACACTATCTGGGTTGTCCGGGACATCCAGATCTTTCTGGTATAATTCCTCTGTGTATTCTTGCCACCTCTTCTTGATGTCTTCTGCTTCTGTTTGGTCCCTACCATTTTTGTCCTTTATCATGTCCATCTTTGCTCAAAATGTTCCTTTAATATCTCCAATTTTCTTGAACAGATCTCTGGTTTTTCCCTTTCTATTATTTTCCTCTATTTCTTTCCACTGTATGTACTAAAACTAAAACAGGAGAAATGCAATATGGCAAAGGGTAACATTTTCTACAAGTTCTTACACAAAGCAAAGGGCTATTTCAGAATCTATTTCTCAGATTTAATATTTTTACTTCTCTTTTTTTGAGTTTTTTTCTTTTTGTTCTAAAAATAAAATTTAAAAAACAAATACAAAAATACCAAAATACAAATAATAATAGCGCTTACTATACACTAAGTTCTACAGTGCACCCCATACCCATGGGACCCCTTAGAGCAATACTTTTATTACAAACTTCTTTTCCATAATTGTATAGATTGTTGTTTAGAGGCTTTCCCCTTCCCTTTCACTAATACAAATTCCACAAATCTACCCCAAATAGCATAAAAAATATTTGAATTTATTTCCCCTCTTTTCATCTTGAGTTCAGTAGTCAATTTATCATTTAATGCAATGTCCCATACTTCACCATACCAATCTTCTAATTTAATATCATTTTTATATTTCCAAAACCTAGCTATTAATATTCTAGCACTTGTCATAAAATTGGAAATCAATTCCTTCCAACAATAATCAAGATCTGTCTTATCAAAAATGGACAACAAAGCAATTTTAGAGTTAAATTCAATATCTTTTTCAAATATATCACATATTTCCTTAAAAATCAGTTTCCAAAATTTCTGAATCAATTTACAATCCCACCACATATGATAATACATACCAATGTCTTCATCACATTTCCAACAAGCTTTAGAGTAATCTGAATTTATTATATTCAATTTCACAGGAGTCATATACCACCTTAAACATATTTTTTTTTAAAATTCTTTTATTCTTACTGACATTAGCCTTAAAACTCTCATCCTCCATATTTTTATCCAATCTTCTATTTTAATTTCTGTCTTTAAATCATTTTCCCAAATTAATTTCAAACCTTCTGTTCCTATCACTTTCTCCTCTTGTTCCAAAATTAAGTTATATATTCTACTTACTATTCCCTTCATCAGAACATCTTTCTGCATATCTTCATGTGATGATAGAAATTGTTCGTACTTAGTGCATTCTCTACATTTACCATTAGTTTTCAACCATTCATTTGTCCAACTGTCTAATTGAATATAATTATACCATGATAGTTTATTAGTTTGGAGTTTAATCATAATCTGATCCTTCGATCTCATTTTACTCATCCAGTCCTTCAATCTTGCAACCTTTTTGTCCTTGAACAAATCTACTAAACCCTTTAAGTTTGTAGGAAATTTTTCTATTTCCGTCACTAATTTTAATGGTGAAGTCGAGGGACATAGCTTCTCTAAATATCTATTCCATATATATAACATATTTCTTAAAAAGGGTTTTTTTATCTGATTTATTGTATTTCTTTTTACTACATTAAACAAGTATTTTTCAACATTCCCATTTATTTCTGAGGATTCCGTATCCCACCAAATTAATTTTTCTTTATTGTATATAATCTCTCCAATAAAGCTTAATTGATTTGCTATATAATAATTTTTTACATTAGGAATACCTAAACCTACTTTTTTTGGGGCCTTATACCAATATCTTTTATTTATTCTAGATTTTTTTACCTTGATTACAAAATCCATTAACTAATCCCTGCCAATACTTGAAATCTTCTTCTAATTGTATTGGGAGCATCCTAAATAAAAAGGTAATTTTTGATAATATTTTCATTTTAATCATAGCGATTCTCCCAAACCATGATAGTTTCAATTTAGAATACTCTTGTAATTTATCTTTAATATCACTTTTTAGTTTATTACATTTTTTCTCCTTTAATTTTTGAGTCATTTTAACTATATTTATACCTAAATATTTAATATGATTACACATTTTAAAACTATATTTATTTATAAACATTTCTTGTTCCTGTGTATTATGATTAAACATCATTATTTGTGTTTTTTGCCAATTAATAGTTAATCCTGTTATTTCCCCAAATTTTTCTAAGTGTTTTTTAATATTGTCCATACTTTCTAATGGGTTTTTAATAGTCAATAATGAATCATCAGCAAATAAATTAATCTTAATTGTATCATTTTTTTCTAATCCTTTAATTAATTCATCATTTCTTTTGCATTAGCTAGCAATTCTATAACCATACAAAACAATATTGGTGAAAGTGGACAGCCTTGTCTCATACCTCGGCCTAGAAAAATCCGTTCTGTTAAACCATCATTAACTATTACTTCTGAAATATTATCTGAATACAATTGGTTTATAACCCCTATAAATTTTTTGCCAAATCCCTAACCCCTTATAAGAAGTTTTAGTGTTGGCCATTCAACACAATCAAAAGCCTTAAATATGTCTAATGATAAAACAGTTGCTTTTATTTTTTTCCTTTTCTATCTCATATATAATGTTTAAAACTCATCTGGTTAAATTATCCATTTGTCTTCCTTTAATAAAACCACACTGGTCTTCCTTAATATAATTTGCTATAAAACTATTTAATCTATTTGCTAATATAGCAGTAAAAATCTTAGCATCTTGGTTTATTAGAGATATGGGCCTATAAGATCCCGGATCTGTTTGATCCTTGTTGGGTTTTGGAATAAGAATCATTAATGAATGTTTCCAAGAAGCAGGCATTGTCTCTCCTTCCATTATTTTATTATAAAACATTTTTAACTTAGGTATCAAGATGGAACTAAAATGCTTATAATATTCTGGACCCAAACCATCAGGGCATGGTGTTTTACAATTTTTCAACTTATTAATAACTTCTGCAATTTCTTGTTCTTTAATCTCTTCTTCTAATATTCTTTTATCATCTTCCAATAATTTAATTTTTAAATTCTCATTTATATAATTTTCTATATTCTCTTTCATTACATTATTTCCTTTATATAATTTCTGAAAAAATTCATGAAAAATCTTCAATTTATCTTTCATTATATTGCAACCCTTACCTGTTCTATCTTTAATTATCCCAATTGAGTTCTTTACTCTTCTATTTTTACACATTCTAGCTAATAATTTTGAATTTTTATTGTTAAATTCAAAAAAATGCCTCTTTAAATACATCAAATCTCTCTGGACTTTGTCTATTTCTAAGTTATCTAATTCCTTTCTCTTAGCCTGAATTTCTACCAAAATTCTTCTATCTCTTTCTAAAAAAAAAATCTATTTTCTAAATTTTTCAAATCTTCTTCCAATTTTCTCACATTTCTCTCCTTAATTTTTTTTAATTTACAGGATTCCCTTATTGTTATTCCTCTTGAAATTGCTTTCATTGTGTCCCACAACAGGCCTAATTTAGTACCTCCTGCTTCATTTATTGTCCATAATTCTAACCATTCCTTCTTTATCTTTTTTATTACCTCTGGGTACTGTAAAATATTATTATCCATTCTCCACCTTTTAGAGTCTTTATAATCTTTTTTTATTTCAATTTTGACTTCTGGATTCCTCTTAGCATGAGGTGGATTGGATTTCATCCAAAGTACATATTTTAGCAGTACATCAGTAATCTTATTCTCATTCTCTTCAGTCACAGACATTTAGAATTGCCATGTTTAGTTGTCTTCCAGTGCTGAGAAATAGAAAGAACACCTTCTAGTGTCACAAGGGCTTTCTTGGGTTCCACCTCTTCTGTCAGCCCTTCACACCTTTTACTTGGAATTTTCCTTAAACGTTGTAATACTGCAACTTGGGTTGGAAGGGACAGGGGCTAGATGTTATACTCTCTGCCCATAACCTAGCATAAGCAGTGGCAGGAAATATTTGGGAGCAGTGGATTTGATGGAGATAATAGCACAGTGGCCACCTGCAATGATCTCCCCACTACAGTATGAAGGTGGAGGCATAGAAAGCTCAAGTGAAAATAACAGGTGTACTATCAAGTACTGTCAAATAATACAATAAGCTCTACCATAAGGCAACATCACATATAACTGTTTTCTCTATATTCCAAAATAAATGTATGTGGATGTGTTTATGGTGTGTGTGTGTGTGTGTGTGTGTGTGTGTGTGTGTGTTGTGTGTGTGTACAGACAGAGAGAGAGAAAGATGGAACACACCTGCCTTGAAATCCTAATATGCTCTCCTAGACAGTATGTTGAGAATCATTTTTCTAGAATACCTTGAATATCTTTTGCAAAATAGTGAATGTTGCTTATTCCATGACCAAAGACATTTTTACAAGCAGTAGCATTTTAATAACGTGAAAATAGGTGACCCCCTAAAAACAAAACAAAACAAAAAACTCCACACATATAAATGCCCTCCTCACTAGTTCCATTATAAGCATGTCTGTAAATAAAATGGGACGTCAAGTTCCTTACTATGGTCTGCAAACAAAACAGATCAGGATAAAGGAACAAGATGTCAGATGAAAATAAATGTGTAATACAAAACAGTATAATAAACTTATTGCATACAGATACTTTAACTCTGTCCTGAAGAAAATAAAACTATCAGCCATTGTGATGATCTACCAGGTAAGGATCTAAAAGAGAAGAAAGGATACCTTCGCTATGGCCACCACGAAAGTGGGAAAACAGAAAAAAAAGCTGTACATGAGAGGTTTTGCATTTCATTTGCACAAAAATAGCACAGTAGCTTATGAGCTATTACAAAGAATGTTCTTATAATAATCTTCAGGAACTACTAGTATCTTTGTAATGTGAAGGCTTTCTTGTGTTTCTGAACTGCAAGAGATTTTAGATCACTTGGCAGAAGGGGGACAATAACTGGAAAGAGTTCTTAATCAGGAACAGGACAAGATCAACAGAAGATTCTAGGAGTCTACGTCTAGCAAGAATTTTTTTACACCATTCTCTAAACTGCCTAAATAGATAATCAAAAACCAATAAAGCAGTACAGTAAAAAGAAAACTTTTTAAAACATACAGTGTGGTTAGAACTTTTGCTTGAAATAACTTGACTCAGGAATTACAACAGTGGTAATATTATCAGCACATGCTACTCACCACGTGAAGATAAGACACAGCAATGTAGATATTAAAATCAAAACTTGATTAAACATTGCAGACTGTGTGCGCTGGATGGCTCTATGGAGATCATTCTAAATTAAAAGAAAATGGAGAAATGAACAGTATTCAGATATGATGATGATTATGATAATGACAATACTAATAATTCATACAGCATTTCACATCCAAATATACAGTCTATATTACATACTTCCAATACTGTGATAATTGTAGATTATGATTCAGATATTTATATGCCTGTTATTTCTGTTTCTAGTGAAGTATAAAGAGTAAGGAAAAAAGATAAAGCATTTTTTAAAAGGAGAATCAATACACCATGAATCTCTAGAACAGCCAATAATAACATTCTGAAATCTATGACTGATTCAACAAATTGTAGTACAATCAGTTAAATCAAAATTTAGCTATCAAGACAGCAAGTAATTATTTAAAATTTAAAGCAACAAAATGATCAAAAGCCTTCTGAAATAACAAATCCTAGGCTGAACTCGTATATGCACTGACTAGGGAGTAAGTCTCATTTTGAAACTTATTTCTGAATAGATACGTAAAATTGTACTTTCACACTCACAGGAGACCTTGCTCAGGAAGTTCAGTAGCTTGTACACAGTTTTACAAAGTGGGTATCATTAGGAGGACATGGCCTTTGAATCAAGTTAGAATGTCCAAGAAATTTCAAACTATCAGAAGAGATGTGGAAAATCTATCAGAGGAGGAGTCTTTAAGGTAATATCCAGGTTTTGACCATTTGTGGCTTTAAAAACAAGAATAGGCAAAGGCAAAGTGGTAGACTACATGAATGCCAGTGCCCTTCAGATCTTGCACCCACAGTCATGATGGGGAGTGGGGCAATTCAGCATGAAAATGGCGAAATACACCTAGGAGAGTTTTTTTTTTAAAAAAAAAACGAACGAACAATTTATGGCCTTAAAAAAGGCAGAAATAGCCTGTAAATGGCCAGTGATGCTCCTCAGAGGCTTCTGAGGATACAATTGGACTAGAGATGGTGACAAAGCGCCAAGATGGCCCTTCGTCTTGGTTTGTGAGTCGTCAAACTTGACAACCCACAAATCACGAATTGCCCTCCAGTGACCCGATGAACAACGAATCAATTTGTCATTCGTCAGGTCATTCCCCCCCCCCTTCCCTCCTCTTGCTATGCCCCGCTTGGCATAGCAAGAAGAGGGAAAGCAGGGATCAAAGCAATAACGCAGTGCTTTGATCCCTTTTCCATCCTCTTGCTAAGCCTCACGCAGCATAGCAAGAAGAGGGAAAACAGGAATCAAAGCGATCCCACAGCAGCTTGGGGATCCCTTTGATCCCTCTTTGATCCCTTCCCTCCTCTATGCGGGCATAGGAAGAGGAGGAAAGGCGAACCAAGCCATCTTCCAGCCCTGGGATTGGGATTCCCTTTGGGCAGGCTTTAGCAAGCTGCCTGAAAGGAAAACCCCTCTCTGCTTATGCCCAAGGAACAGCTGATCCATGGGGGCGTAAGCAGATAGGGAATGAAGGGACGAATATAAAAGGGTTATATTTGTTGCTTCATCTCTGTTGGGGTCTCTGGACCTCAAAAATACAAAGCAACGAATATCTGATGAATCAGGGATATTTAACGAATATTCTGATTCATTTTTATATTCATCCCCATGTTTAATTTGGACTTTTAAGCAATGGGGTGGTTTTTTAGGCTGGTTGGTTGATTTGGCTTGCTCTTTGGGTTTTTTACACAGGGGATCACTGGTGTGTGAAAGCAGCCTGTTGAGTTCAGGGAGAGGCAAAAATGTCAACAAGGAAAAGTCCTTGAACCCAGACAAATATTAAACATTCATTAGCCAGCAGTGACTACAGATTTTAATGAAGTTCAGATCTCCAGCTTCAAAGCAGTTTGAGTTCATTATACAAGATCTAGAACCTGCAGTATATTCAAGGAGTAAGACTAAGAAAATCAGCTGGCAGCACTGTTATTCCAAAGTTGGTACTTCTGTTGCATATGCTTAGTCCCTGCTTTCACTTTGCCAGTCGGAGCAGTCTCCAATGCCAAATACACTAGACAGAAATAAGTAGAGCAGAGCAGTTCTTTGGCCCTATCCCCATATTCTGTTTTTATTTCCCCCATGGTCTGCGTACTACCATGGTATAGTAGCCAAGCATATTAAGCTTGGCATGTTCTAGGCTTAGACTTTCATGGCTATGGAATCAGTAAAAAAAAAAAAAAAAAGGACAGAGTCAAAAGAATTAATGATGGATCAACGATTTTGCTATAAACATAGAGAATACATTTGGATTCATGAGTGTGAAACTGCTAAACTACAGGGAGGTAAAATAGACGTTTGAAGAAAGGAACAGCAAAACAACTTTGATATTTGAAAGGCAATTCAAAAGGCAATTAAGCTAACATATTTGGATTTTTGCCAGTTTACTCTCATGGACTTTTAGTGACATCATACAAGCTTGAATATAAGTATCACGGCCGAAGTGGACTGACGAATAACCCCTGGCCTTCTTTTGGACTGCCTTTATCCAAGAAAACTAGGAAGAGAAGAAGAGACTTCTTTTTCCTTAAATCAATTCCTATTTAAGTGTTTCTGTTATACTTACAATCATATTCTCCAAAGCGTGTTTGGCCAACCAGCAGTTTAGAAATACTGGGATAAACAAATTTCTTAAGGCAGGCCAGAAAATCTGAAAGAAGACAGAAAAATACATCAAATGCATCCTTGAAGCTTCCTTTGCCAAAGAAACTGTCCAATGAACAGAAAAGGATAGGGCTTTCATTTGAAAAGCCCAAATCCAAAGCCTCATTGATTCTGTGTGAGGCAACAAAAGAAAGCAAAATATATCTAAACAGGAAGAACTCTTGACATTTGATTTATTATTTTTTAATAGTAATCTTTATTTTGAAAGTGATTCTTAGCTACATGTCTACTCAAACGTACACACACGTCAGACAGTCATTTGTCCTGTAGTTTGGTCCAGGCTGGGGAGCGATGGGTTGATTCACTCTTTTTTCTAGTGGTCACATGACATATGTGCCATTGCATATCCGCCCACCCTTGAACAATGTCTACCCACCCATTTTTGGGGTCCCTCTCAGGGGCTACTTGGGTTGTTGTTGTTTTTTGGGTGCAGGCAGGATCTCTCCATTTTGGTTTGCCTCTAGCATGTCTGACAGCTGGGATCAAACAAAAGCGGGCAACTGGCTCTCCTTTTGATGAAGCAACTTAACCATCTTGCAAAATGGGAAGCTTTATTTCTGCTTGCCTGCAGATGGGAAGGAAGGGGATGTTTTCCATTTGTTTTGAATTGCTATTAAAATATCAGTGATGCTTTGAAAGCGCTTTTTAAAAAAGTTCTTGTGTCAGCAACAATGAAAAGGTAATGAAACTTCCCACTTCCCCTCTGCAGTTTTCCATTTCTCAAGACTGTTAAATGGCTTAGGCAAAACACAGAGGAGACAGGGATGTTTCTGTTTTGTTTTGGCTTTCCCTTAAAGATTGATCTAGATAGTGCTCAACAAGGTTGCTTCAGGTGCAGTGTAGTCAACGCTTGCATGTGGATGCAAGGATCACCACAAATGACCTACCACGGCTCAAAGCTACCCTGTTTAGCACAATCTCTAGACCAATCCAGGCTGTGTTCATTGGGCCGTCTAGTTGCACCCTCACTTCTAAGCACAGTTACTCAGAATTAGATTGTCCAAGGGTGAAAAACCACAGACTTTGTTCCTCTGATTTTACGAGTAGTTTTGTTTTCTTATGGGATAAAGGGGTATATTCTCTGTTACAGAGAAGAGTGCAAAATATATATTTATAATACACCTTTGACATTATGTGAAGCACAATAGTTATATTTTTTAAAATAGTGATCACAATCTGCTTACAATCTAAATTAAGAAGATAATACAAGCTGCAAATTGTTGTTAGGAAAAAAAGAATGAAAAAGTTTATACCAAACATAAAATAGGTTGAAAAATAAACTCTAAACCCACTAAATTAAATTTGTTTTTACCAAATCCAATTAGCAACTCCATTAATCAATTAAAAATGTAGTTCATTAAATCAATTCAAATTTAGAGCTTTACACAATCATTAAGAGAAACTTCTAGTTTGAACTTTTTAAGTAAAATAGGTCACTAGCAAACCTCAGTGGTCTACCACTCACAACAACAAAAAATAGTGATAGAGACTTACTGTAATGATAAAAGGAATAGCATTAATAATTTCCAATAGGAAAGGAATCCGCACAACTTGTTCCCATATATTTCCCTTTTTAAGAAAAGAAGCAAAACAAAATGCAGTGTTATCTGCAAGTTAACCTGGCACATGAAAAATGTGACACAGTGAATGACACACAGCCAAATTATACTGTGTTCTACATTCTTAAATACCTCAGTTTTCATACAAAGAACCATCCTTTATATGGTCATATCAAGGTCTTTTCAGGAACAAACTACACATTACAGATAACGTACCACTACAGCTGAAATTGCATTAGCATTTTAGAGACTTGATTTAGGCAAATATTCATGTCTGTAAATGATGCCCCTGTTTAGCACCCCACTTACAGCAAAACAAAGCAAGACATTTTGCAGACCACCTGAGGTGAGAAAAACTGCTGTGGTAATCAAATGTTTTATTTAGTTAAGGAATGCCTTCTTCTAATGCTGGATAATGAGTAACATATAGTTCAGCAGAAGAAAGGTTTATATTCTATTACTATGTGAGTGAGGAGTGGGATCAAGTCAAATAGCTCTACACCAAGTACTTCCACCAGCATGTATAATTGTGAGGGATAATCCTTTGTACATGCAGCTATATGCTTGAGGGTTCCCATCCTGCACATATCTGCATACACAAATTGATGGCCATTTGGAGCACGTAGGGGCAAGGCTCATGGACATGGCACCATTTGAGAGTTTGTAGACCATGGGACTTCTTCTCAATATCGTTTTCATCAAAAGTCATTATAATATTTGTTCCTTTTCACAAATTATGGAACAATCATGTTTACAGCTGGTTTATCCCACATAATTCTAAGAGACCCATGCATATTTTAATAATGGATACACATTTTATACAAGCTTGATTTGCACAACCAGAGATCTTGCAAAAAGCACCCACTCTAGTTCTTAATGTGAACACTGCACACCTACAAGTGCTTAGGTGGAGGGTGGAGCTTTACACCAAGACCCCACTCTTCCCTATGCATGTTCACATTTAGGCCTTACTAAGCAGCCTTTCAATGTATAAGAGATGGGTGTTTTATTGCCAGTGAGCTGAATCAGCTTGAAGTTCTCTTACACAAGCCTCACTGAACTGTCCTGGAGCTACACACAAGAGGACTTCAGCTCATTAGAGTTAATTATGATGGAACAACTTGCAGACTAAACAACAGAGGGCAGTAACTCCATTTTAGGCCCAAGAAAACAGAGCTACATGCAGAGGGATGTGACAGCAGCAGGAAGTGGTAGTGTTAGGGTCCTGGGATACTATTAAGCAATAACTGAGACCTCTGCTTGCCACATGAACTATATAAATATTTATTTTTGTTTTTAAAAGAACAGCAACAAATACTTACTAATACTTATTTCAGGCTCCAATTATAAACAAAAAAATAATTATCTTTATTTAGAAGCAGTGCAATATTGTTTCAGTTAGTTAATCAGGAAAAGCTAATTAGTAAGTCAAAAAATTGTGTGTTTGAGGAGGAAAGCCATGACCATTACCCCCATAGCACACAGGTGCTCTACCTCTCTCCTCTCGATGTAGAGTAGTAGTTCCCAACCTTGGGTAATCCAGGTGTTCTTGGACTGCAACTCCCAGATACCTTCACCACTAGTTGTGCTGGCCGGAGTTTCTAGAAGCGGCATTCCAAGAACACCTGGATTATCCAAGGCTGGAAACCACTGCTGTAGAGAACACTGCAAGTACACATCGTTCTCATCATCCCAGGTGGAGAGCATTTCCTAATGATGATCAGAGCAGTTCAGCACATGCTTAGTCATATGTCACAGACGTCAGAGCCCACATTTGCACAACAGTGATTGGTTCAAAGCAAAAGGAGATAAAGGTTGAAGCCTGGCAATTTAGAAAATTAACATCTAATCTGGGGATTTACTGTGCTGTGGTGTTTGATTGTAATCACAAACAAGATCACAGTCATCCAGCAGGCCACTTGAGATTATTCAATTGCAGTATTTTTCTTTTGTTACAATAAAAGCTGACTGTCATACTAGTACAAAATATGTCATATTGAGAGGATGATCTGTTACAGGCATTTTTGGAGGAAACAGATAGCCTAGATCCATTTCACTTGAGGTTTAGGCTGCGGCATGGTACTGAAATGACATTTGTTGCCCTGCAAGACAGTCTCCTATAGGAGGCAGACGGGGGAAATAACCCTGTTGGTTCTCTTAGATCTTTCTGCGGCCTTTGATACCATCAACCACAGTATCCTTCTGAGAAAGTTATCAAATTTAGGGACCAGGGGCTTCATTCTCTGCTGGTTCTGGCCCTTCCTTGATGGACAATACCAGATGGTACAGCTTGGGGATGCTGTCTCCATCCCTTGGGATCTCTGCTACAGGGTCCCACACAGATCAACCATCTCCCTAATATTCTTTAACATCTACATGAAGCCACTGGGAAGATTCATATGGAGTTCTGGAGTTCGCTGTCACCAGGATGCTGATGACATGCAGCTCTCTCTCTCCTTCGCTTCATCTGCAGGGGATGCTGTGTGAGTTCTTGAGTGTTGCCTACCACCTATAATGAATGAAGGTCAATAAACAGAAACTGAATCCAGATGCAGATCCTACTGTTAAGAGGATCATCAGTTAGAGGAAATTTTATCTGGCCTTGATGGGGTTACATTCCCCCTAAAGGATCAGGTCCACAGCTTGGGGGACTCCTGGACCTGGCATTCTCTATGGAGGCTCAAACATTGACTGTGGCATTTTATCAACTCATTGCAAGAACACTTAATGTAGTATATCAGAAGAAAGTCATTCTGCAATGATCAAAATATAATGGCTGAGGACTGGTTCTACCACCATGTCTAGAATATGCAAGGAGGTTTTCTTAGAAGGATCTACTGAAAAAAGTAATGGTCTCCTAGTGAGAGGGCATTTCTTCTATGAGCCAAGCCAGTTGATGAGTTGGGTTGGAAAGGGAAAGATGTGTGAATTACAATTTTAAAATCCACAAGATTTTTGGATTCCTGAGACAAAACAACACTGCTTGCAACAACTTATAAATGGAGGCAATGAACATCTTTTAAAACTTTAAGAGAAACATAGTGTCCAGTAGTAAAGTGACTTACTAAAAAATACACTTTAAAAAAATATTGCTGTAAGTACTTACTTTATAGCTGAGATAGCTCAGAAGTATGGTTTCCAGCAAACTTATTGAAGCCACTGATACCTAAAGAAGTGACACACGCATGAAATATTGCAGAATCTCTGAGAACTAAGCAAACATGAAATAAAAATATGCATAATATGGAAAGGTGGTCAATAGTAGCTGAGAATAAGGTTTGTTATTCAAACCTTCAATAAAGCCTTCAAACTCTGAATTTGGGCCTTTGCTGTCAAAACACTTGCCATGCAGAGCACATTTTGAATTGCTTCTGTATTGCCAATACAAAAGTGAGCACTTTCTTATGCTTCAGTATACTGTATAGGGTTTCTCTCCAAATGTGGATGAGTTTGACAGCATTGTGGAGACCAATCTAGCAGCAGAAGTGGAGCCATACAAAAAGAGGTTAACAGGATGTGTCTCAGTACAACAGGAAAAGCATGGGTTCTTCCTTTCTACAGACCCATTGTCTACTCATTCATGGAGAATTGAGTTATTAGATTTCTTGGAATATTGCTGATGGCCCTAGAATGCTGCATAGTTATTTAGCAAGTCAAAAATAAGCAGAGTCAACCAGCAACGCTTGTTGGTCTTGGGACAAGAGCTGAGGGCAGAGTTCCCTCTCTGGCCCACTCCTCAGGCATTTAAAGAACCCCACACATGGCCTTATCTATTGCCCACTTCCCTGTCCTTGCAAATTGCACCTTTACAGTGTATCTGTGAAGAAGTGGATCTTGATCTGCAAAAGCTCATACTGAAACAGATATGCTAATCTGTAAAGTACCCACAGTAATTTGTGTTTGGGGTTTTCCCCTCACTTTTTTCCTTTCTCTCTCTCCCCCTTTTATTGATGGGTCCAGGCATAAATCCTAGAGCAGACTCACTAAAATGAATAGCACTGGTGAGAACTACCTTGTGATATCTGTGGATCTGTGTGAGGCAGGATTTACACTGGATTTAATTTATAGCAATTATCCAAATTTGCGGTGACTCATGAGGCCTCTTTATTTGTCCTGTGTCCAAGTGGGTGAAATGCACAAGTAAGGTGACTGAGCTAGCCTACCCCATCTATTACGGCTTTGTTTATGTGAAATGGCAGTTCTGAAGTGGGGAGACTCGTCAATCTGTGACAACTCTTCACTTGTCTGACCACAGAGAAATCAAGATATTGGCCCACAATGAGAGTTTGCATAGACTGACAAGTCTCTTTTCTTCATAACTGTCACTTCACATGTGCAAAATGAAGAACATGACTTTCCCTCCTCTTGTATTTAGCCCACCTAGGTATTGAATGTCTAAACACTAAATAAAGATATCCAATATCCATGCAAATCCACAATTTCTTTTGCTTTCTTTTTTTGGAGATGTATTTTCTTTTCTTTTCTCTCCTTCTTTTCTTTCTTTCCCCTTTTTTTTGGGGGGGGGAAGATTTGTAAGTAATCATACTATTTCTGTCAAACTTTAATTGGGTCATCATTTTAAATAATAATAAATATCAGCAAAAATGCAATATGGCTTCTCATTAACTGATGACACTATTTTTATTAAAAGGTTTTTTTTTTCAAGAAAGAGAGAGAAAAGCAGTTGATATGTAATGGTAGCTGCCCACCCTATGCCCCAAAGAAAACTGTTTGCCATATAGGAGCACAAAAAAACCACAGCTTAATATCAATAAGTCTAGGAAGCTGCACAGTTTTCTCAACCCTTCAGTTTTCACATCAGAGTAAATGGGTTCCTAATCACATACCTGGCATGTGGAACCAAATCAGTGTAGAAATAACTGCTTCAAACAAGAATATTGTAGCCAGTGGGGACCTTACAAATATATCCCAGCTATATATAGCAATCTTATCCAGAAGTATTATCTGAATATGTGCTACTTCTAAATCTACACACTTAAAGGAACTGGCTCTTTTCAAAGTCTTAAAGTACGACATTTCTCAGATTAATTGGCTCCCCTCATCTCAAACTAGCGTACCCCCTGCCAATTGCAAAATGGCTGTAAAAAGAACTAAATGGTTTAAAATAACTACATACATTCAAATAACTACAGGATATGCCATGTGCAAAAAGCAGATCATCATCATGTCTGGAATCTTGAATAAGATTAGCATGAGAATTTCTAATTTTAAACAAATGTCCCTTGCTAATGAAAACTTAACATCCTGAACAATTGCATAATCAAGATCCAGCACAGACATTAGAAGTTGTAGAAAGACAGAAATAACAGCAGTAGGGAGGGGGAAAATGTTCAAATGCCAACCAATTGGATTCTGAATAGCATGGGTTCTAGCTGAAGTGAATCATATGCTGCATGCATCCAGTTATTTGACATGAATAAATGTTCTGTTTTAGTGGTGCTCGGAATTCTTATCACTTCCAGTTTCCTTATGCACTACTTAGAGACTCATGAGATTTTATGGGTGCATGGTCTGTTATGGGTAATGGATTCCAGAACTATGAGTTTTTCCAGCAACAGCTCACAGCAGCCACAGAAAATACCACTGGTATCCAAGCAAGAGAAAAGACAACATATTCATTAGGCCTACCCTAGCAGCTCCATGTGGCACTGGCCAGTTCTAACACAGGAAAGATGCTAAAGAAGGGGGAGATTTAGGCTTAGAGATACCTATAATCTGTCTCTTGGTTGCCCAGAAGCAGGGGAGAAGGTGAGCAAGAACATCACTTGGAACAGAGTATGAGCATGAGAGAAGCATGACACACCCACCAAGGTTACTGCTCGGTTTGGTACGGAATACTTATTAAGCCCAAAGTACTTTTCATAGTTGAATATAGACAGAAAGAGTGGTGGACAGGCCCTCACTGAAATGAATGGTGGGAGCTGCAGCATAGGAAAACCCAGATACTTTGCACATCAGTATTATTAATGGGAAGAGAAAACAGAACTTTAAGAATGATAGGAAGGCAACAATAATTTAGTGTAGAAGGAGATGTTTTAATAATCGGAGAAGAACAGATTGGTGAGAAGAGTCTGATTTTCTCACAGAGGCACTCCATAATACATAATGATATTTATCACTGAAGAGTGATATTTATCACTTGAACCACACAGAAGTAACTCATTTCATTTTAAAGTTAGGCTGAAGTGCAATGTCTCTTATTTTGATATGTCTTATTAAAGTTGGTTTTCTTTTCATTAAGACAGAGAAAGTGGCTGTTTCTTTGAAATCAAGGGGCCAAATTTCTTAAACAAACATATAGTTAACTTATGGGCCAAATGACTTTCTCTGGATAAGGATCTTCATGAAGAGTCAAATTAATAGTATAAGATATATATGTGACTTTCCCCAATATATATTACTTCATGCCATACAGAAAAGGTCTAAATCAGTGGTGGATTAACTGAGTCTCCCCCGAGACCCCAACAAACCCCCCAAGATCTTTCGTGTCTGAATTAAAAATAAGAAATAAAATATGGCTGAAGAAGTTCAGGATGATAAATACCAGTCAGTTTCTCTTCCATTGCTCTCTAGGAAGTATGAGATACAATTTTACCATTTTTTACATATATCTACCTCATCATCTATTGATCTATCTATTCATCTACCAACATGAATCTGACCGAACTTCGGGAGGCAGTGGAGGACAGGAGGGCCTGGCGTGCTCTGGTCCATGGGGTCACGAAGAGTCGGACACGACTAAACGACTAAACAACAACAACAAACCTCATCTCCACCAAAAATCTGCCTACGACTTGTCTAAGTAACACACATGGAAGTGTAAGAAACAAAGGCCTAAATTAAACAGGATGCTTCCTCTACTTTTGGGAGTTTCTGTTCCTCCTCCATGACATCTTTCTGAAACACAGGAAAACTGCTCTTTAAAACTACTCTCCAGAGCCGGATTTTAGGGCATCTCGGGGCAGGAGGCAGAATTGTCCCCTTCCTCCTTGCACCTTGAAGAAGCTGCTGCTATAGCAAGCAAAAACAATAAAGGTCATCATTGTACTAGATCAACCACTGTAAACAAATGTGTCTCTGAACAAAGACAAGTTACCAAGACATGGGAGTGATTTTTAAACAAAATATTGATTTCAGAGATCACATAAGCCTTGGTTAATTAGGACATAAACTCCTCTAGCCATGAATGACTAGCAATATTGATTTTTAAAAAAGTAGAAATACTTTTAAAGAAAATATTGAAGTGCTTGTATAATTCTCCTCCATTAAAAAGGCCCACTACTAATATTGCAGCAACTTTAAAACAAAAACACAAAAGAAATCAACTAATGAGAATGAGAGAGGATTTTTTGAAGTCTAGTCTTTTGTTCCTAGCTCCTGTTTAAAGTGGTGTTTTCTGACCTTACACACTTGCACATCTGTCCCACAAAAACCAATATATTTATGTTTGTGCACCCAGACATACATACACATCTTATTGGGACTCATTTTTATTTTCAGAATAACTAGACAGTATTCTAAGGCTGCTAGAAATGAAGTCACCTTTCTGGTTCTTAACATCAAGAACGGGTTGTGTTGCATTGTAATGACACAGTATTCTGCCTTTCCTCTTTCTGCTGTCAGCACTCAGCAAGGTAGTATGGGAGGTAAGGAAACAAGTGGCATCACGGTACTACAAAACTAACTGTATTATAGGCTTCAGGTAGTTCCCCCCGCCCTCAAAACTAGGCAAGAAATAACCTTTTGACTGTAGACCCCTGTAGTTGGGAACATGCAAACACTCGGTTTGGGACTATAATTTCCAGAACCCCACAGCCAGGATGGCCACTGGCTTCACTGGCTGGGGGACTCTGGAAGTTGCAGTCTTAAAAATTCATATGTATCAAGAGGGGAGAGGAGACAAGTCACAAAGGATTAGACCCATGGTTAACCATATATTGGAGAAGCACTTAATTAACATGTCACCAAATGCTTATATTCCAAGGGTGGAGGAAGAGATAAAGGAAAGCACAATGAGAAGCCTGATTCTACCCATTATTCTCTCTCCAATTAATCACAGATTTTGATAATGTACACCTAACTACACCTTAAAACTGCATATCAAAAGACAACTGCAACTAAGATATCACACTTTCACTTTCTCATAAAGATGTTCACAATAGCACCTCTTCTATAGTTCAGGAATTTCAAGACTCCTTTGAGTGGGGTGGGAAAGACTATGTGTCCCTTCTAGAGATGTGCATGAATTGGAAAACCAGTGGTTTGTGATGGTTCATGCTTCAGGGCTAACCACAAACCACCACAAACACCCAGAAAAACAAACCAGTTCATGATTCATTTTTCCAGTTTGTGCCCAGGGGGTGGATCGACCTGCTCCTGCCCTCTGCCTGTGCCTCTGCCTCCTCAGTCGTCCATCCACCTCCTTCCCACGACCTCCATTGCCTCCCTACCTGCTCCTGCCACTGTCATCATCCTCAGAGGCAGCAGGCCTGTCATCCCTTCCCGGAGCCAGCAGCTGCCTCTGCACACGCACCCGGCTATCAGCTGGGTGGTAGGTGCATGCACAGAGGCACCAGCCAGCTCCTGGAAAGGAAGCCAGACCTGCTGCCTCTGAGGATGATGACAGTGGCAAGAGCAAGTAGGGAGATGATGGGGGCAGTGGGAAGGAGCGAGTGGGCATTCCATTTTGCCTAAGCAAAATGAAGCACAGAGGAGAAAAAAGTTCGGCGCTTCCTTTTGCTTCAGCAAAACAGGATCCTCAAACCAGGTCATGAACCAAACCATGAAGCAGCCCAGTTCATTGGTTTTTCTGTTTCGCAGTTCAATTTGTGTCCATCTCTAGTCCCCTCATTTTAGAGAAACTTGCCACTCCAAATCAAAGCCTACTCCATCAGGTGGTTTTTCTTTCATGGAGGGGAACTGTCTAGTTGAGCACCAGCATAGAGACCAAGCAAAAGTTCACTTACATAATCGAGCAAGTGTCTTGCTCTGCCATCAAGTGAAGAAAAGAACACCACTAGTCACTAGCAAACAAACAAGCTGAAAAGCAACTTTCCAATATAGGTTTATTAAAACACACTGAAATAATCTAAGCCAGGATCCTGTTACTCAAATGCAGAGTTCCATGCACCGAATGGAACTTTTCCAGCACGGTACATAGGGATGCAGCTGGAAATCAAATCACTGATCCTTCATATCTAAGTGGAAGTGCTTTCTGCTTTTGTCTACTGGAGACCCCAGACAGCAGGTCCACTGTGCACATTTGTCCTACACATGTCTATTCAGCAGTTCAGTGAAATTTACTTCTGGAAAACTGTGTATGAGAGCCAGTGTGGTATAGACTGCAGATAGAGTGTCTGCCTAAGACTAAAGAGACCTGAGATCAAATCCCCCATTAGGCCACGGCAATGGTAAACCATGCCTTGAACATCTCACACATTTTGAAAACCTTGTTAAATTAATCAAGTGCGCATAGGGCTGCAGCTTCATATTTTAAAGGAATCTTTGATTTCTGAATTTAGGTTTCTTAACACAAGCTGCTTCATTACTTTATCAGTTGAATAGCATTCTGTTTTGCTCTCTCTAAACACCAACTATTTTGAAAGATTATTAAGCAATATCTGCACAAACTGTATGACAGTGCAAGAGCTGCATAAAGCTAAAATCATACATTACCTGTAGTCCCCATAAAGGCAAGCTTCTGTTCACCCAAATAATAGGCGACCTGTCAAATTACAGCAACAGAATGAGTACACCCTTGATGGAATACTAGCGTGTGTGTATTTTTTAAAATCTTGCTCAAAGGTCGCAATAAGCTTGACCCTACTCTGCAGGGAAAATAAAACACTGCCATGAGAAACAAGAAAACTAACGTCCCTCACCCCATGATATCCTCATTAACAACCTGACGGTTAAAATGTAAATGCTTCAAAATATTTCAGTTCATAGTGCCAAAAGAACTACAATGCTACAGCCATGGAACTGAATGGCTAGTTCAGGATGATAAATACCAGTCAGCTCCTCTCCTATTGCTGCAGTGTCATGAAAAGCAAATAACGGCCAACTCAGGAGCCCCCCCAACACATTGCTGACATGAAGGAGTCATCAAGAGAAACTCAGGGGGTGTTTTTGTTTTCAGCTTGGGCCCCAACTCTAGAGCTCGATGCATTTCTGTGACTGAGCACCAATCACATCATGCAAAAGACTGCTGATCCACAGGTCTTTATAAACTTAGATTATTTTTTTCACTGTGAATATATGGTGTCATGGTTAGGATAATAGACTGTGATTTTACAGTCCCAGGTCCTTGTCTACCCTGAGTTGAGGGACCTTGGGTCAGTTCACTTTCTCTTAACTCAGGTTCCACCTCACAGGTGTCTTGTGAGGATAAAGTGGGAAGGAGAACAGCCATGTATGTTTTGCAGGGAAGACAGAATACAAATGCAATACAGCAGGACCCACATATCTGCGGGATCGGTATTCACAGTTTCACTTATCCGCGGTCTGAAAATACTAAAAGAAAAATCACAGAAATATGTCTTTCCATAATGTAGTTACCAGAACTAACCATTAGAGGGAACCAGAGAACATCCTATATATAATATCTATTACTCATGATTTTTAGCATCTGTGGGGTGGAGGCTTGGAACTGATCTCCCATAGATATGGGGGTCCTACCATACATAGATACATGCAACCAGGACTTGGCAGCTAACCTGAAATTGTGGATGGAGCCAGGATCTTCTCAGTACTTATATGACATGCCTTTCAGATGACTATTACTTCAAGGAGGGTAGTTAAAGGTACAGCAACCACCTCCCAGACCAGAGAGGTTCTGAAATCCTCATTCCTTGTGCTTTTGCTTTCTTCCTACCATAAGTGCACATGATGCTATTGTTTCTAGGCACTATAGGTGATTTTGCCCTCTTTTTTCCTAAAATCTTCCTTTTAAAGGTTACACATATATTTCAACCACCAGTACTATCCTGAAATCCTGACACTGACACTATTTCAGCTCTTTTGTAGGAAAACACCTTAGTATTGTTCTTTTTGCCCTTGCCAACATACCTTACAATGCCTGCAGTTGTTCTCCATAGCCTTCTCTGACACTTTCGCATCTGTCTTTCTTTGCTAGATCCCACTAATCTTTCTTTTTCTTGTTTAATCTCATTGTTTCCATATTTTATATCCACATGTTTCAGTATTTTGTCTCTACACATAGCCTTGAGGCCACACGCCCTTTCCTATTCCTAGATATTCCAAATAGAACCCCTTCTGGGGCTTTTTCCAGGATTTTAACTTCAAATAAACTGAGAGAGCTCCCTTCCCTCATAGAAAGCGGACTAAAAATTTGGTTCCTTCATGCCCATGAACCTTCCCAGTACACAGTGCCTTTACGAGACTTATGGATCCCTTCAGAAGAAACATTCCACAATACAAGGGAAAGCTCGGGTTTCCTCTTGCACCTAATAGTGGATGCTAGGCCACGGCCAGAGGTTCTGTACAACCTTAGAGATGGGAACAAAGGCACAACCTGCTCCCCTATGTGTGACCTCATGTACAAGCTCTTGCTTTGACTACTTTTTCTCTGAGCCATTTGAATGGTAAAAATGTATTTGAGAACAAACAAAATTATCCCATCGGTGCAGCTTTTTCCAGGCAGTATCTGAAGTGCCATCACTATAACAGAGGTCTGGTAGGGTAGTCCTAACTAGGTTGGACACACTGAATTAAGAGAATTTACATAACTGTTGACTTACCATTCAACAACTGATTCAATGAGTCTGTTTTAGCTGGGGCCAACAATTGGATTTGGGCAATCACATTTACATACCCCTGATTTAACTATAACAATTCATTTTTATGGTTCTGCTAACAATCTGGGCAAATGAGGTCTGCACTGTTCTGAATAATATTACTCTAAAAATGAGACTGGCCCCTCCTCTTTCAAATACTTGAAAAAGAATAAGAAAGCCACTGCTGGCTGTTTTTGAACCTCAAAGAAATGGGAAAAGCAGCCTGCAGTTAGCTTGCAAGATTTTATGGCATGTGAAGCAGGCTGGGAGACCTTTCTTTGATTCCAGCACAGCCAAAGACTGAACAGAATAGTTTTCTTATCAGTGCATAATCTAGAACAATTTGAAAATGTCAGTCACATATTTGGTAACAAGAAAGTACTGAATCAAAATCCCAGTGGACCATGTTGCTGAAGAAAAGGTGTTATTCACCCTCTCTGATTTTTTATATATTTCAGATATCACCACAGCTATCATGTATCTCCCCACTTGCAAAAATACAGCCTGTCTACATCAGCAAACATATTGTTTTAGGAAGAATATATTATAACTTCTAAACTTCAAACACCTTATTACTGTTGTAAACACAACTTTAAACTTACCAATCTATTTTTGCAGGAGTGTTGTTCTGACCGGAACATCCTCGGATTAATTCCTTACTACCAGCCATCCAAATGCAAAATCCATTTTCATTTACAAGTAGTGTAATAGCACAACAAATTGGTATAATGGAGAGAAGGGGGGAGGGGAACCAGACAAGATAATTAGCTTTTTGTAATGACACTTTTTAAATTGTTGCAGAATATTATGCAGAACAGTCCAATAACACCTCATTTGAGAAAGAGGAACAGTTTAAAATGAGGAAGATCAATATTATTTTAACCTACATGGAATGTGCCAAAACTGGACATGGGGACTGCTTGTTCATAGCATAGATTTGATGCCATATATGTTAGAATGCAGTTTTTAAACAAAGGAACAATTGTCTGTGAAAATGCAAAATTAGGGGTTGGGCGCAAAATTGTTTTTCTGTAACCAGGAAGCCTTTTCTGCAAACAAAAGTTTCTTCCAGATTTCAGAACCAGAGTGGATCATCTGAACAGGAAAAGTCTGGTATGTTTGTAATGTACAAACATTAGCAACAGTAATTAGTAAGATTTAACTAGTAGTATTCATCTGGGCTTCATTAAAGCCACTGGCCCAGTCTTACAGGTATCTTTTTGTAAACTAGAACATCCTGAACAATAAAAGCTTTCAAGGGCATGTAGCAAAGTGATGTATTCAACTATAGTTTATAAATCATATCCTGTATTTTCTTTATTTAGATTTTTTATTAAACTGCAAGGAACCCCAATATATTTTAGCACTACACTGTGAGGAGTCTTCTGCTACCACTTGAGCAAAACTTCACAGAGCAACACTAATGCATTTTTTCTTTCTACTGGCTCTCTAGATGACAGTTGAAGAAAATATGCTTGTTATCTATAATTTACATAAGTCACAGAATTCAGTTTTTCTTGATACAAAATCAAAACTGCCTAGGTGCAATTTTTAAAAAAGATGCAAATAGCAAACCAACAACGGATGGCAAGTGTTCCTGCACTTACATTCATTTATGCCTAATGTTATCTAGTATAAATACCTCTACTTACACCCCGTCTCCTGCACTGATGTCTAGGATAAGAACATGCACATTTTTGTTGAGTAACATAATTTTTTCTTATAAATATCAATGTCAAGGTTTTGCAGGCAATGGGTCCCATCTGAATTTAGTCATGTTTACAATAGATCCAATGCAATCCACAGGACTTCAGTTAGTAAATAGCATCAATTTATTTTAGTGAATCTGCCTGAAGCATGACTTGAATCCAAATCTAATGCTTCAAATGTCCTTTTAAAAAAATATTTTCCCCAAGCTGGAAATAATTTCTTCTCGAAAGCCATGTATACACATGCACAGCCCCCTACCTGAAAAGATAAATAGATACTTATTAGGATAAATAATAGCGAGGATGTATGAATAAACTGGATGAGTGTCCCATATATTCAGACTGATAGAAATAATTCTAAATATGTATATCGGCAAATCTCACTCCATTTGATGGGAATTACAAGTTGTTAGCCCATTTTCTTTTCTTCAACGATGGCGGAAAACTTCCTAAATTTACTGTCATTCAAGTGTTCTAATATTACTGGGTCCAAAATGCCAAGTCAATTTATGGAAATATCACCAGGCCTCATTTTACAGGGTTTTAAAATCTGGAACATCTTGTTTAACAAAATCTTTAATGAACAAATAGTACAGTGTTTCTGTTACTACAAGAGGAAGCAGTCAAACATTTTGTAGGTGGAGGCCAATTTTAATAGTAGGCTGTATATTGTATTTACAAAAATTGTAAGAATATAATGCAGCAGAAAGATTAGTGTAAAATTCCTCAAGTGAAAGTCCCTCAAATGAAAATATTATTTGCACTAGAAAATTATACTGGTTTCAACTAAGAAGGATACTGTTTGTTTTGACAATCAAAGTACGAAGATTACACACAAACCATGTAGGGTGTAAGCAAAACAATTCCATTTGATTCTTTTTTAATTTATAGTCTTTATCTAAAATTAGTCTGGTTGTTCATATATCTTTAGACCTGTGGTTCCCAATCTTGGGTAACCCAGGTGTTCATGGACTGCAACTCCCAGAAGCTTTCACCACTAGCTGTGCTGGCCAGGATTTCTGGAAGTTGCAGTCCAAGAACACCAGACGTTACCCAAGGCTGGGAACCACTGCTTTAATTAATGCCACCACCATAAGAATAGACTTATGAGCTTACACCAGCTGAAGAAAAGAATCGAGAGTTTTATTTTTGCCAATGAATTTCTACACATCTTACATTAGTTTTATCAATCCCTCCTCTTCTGCCACTTTTCTGTATTCCAGTTGCATTTGTTAAGACTAATCACATTTTCTCAATCCTTAATTTATAATGATGTTTATAAAATGTTCCCCATTCCATTTCCCCTGCAGAGAATGTGAATTGCCTGATCTTGGGTACATGGCAGCATGAAAGAGTTAGCAATCTGCTATCTTTCTTTTTTTGTATTAATCTGCTGTTAATTGCCAGTCTTCAAACTCCTGAACACACCTAATTTATTTCATTTTTCAGTTCTTTTGAAGTTGCTAATGCACATGTAGGAAAACACCGTACAAAAACTGTTCCAACATTTTTTGAGCAGGGGTTTTCACACTGCTATGCAAGACAAATGGACACACATACTGGTTCACATTGGTAGCTTCAAAGGGCTGGAGTAACATGAAATGCAAATGGCCAACTGCACATGTGCCAGTTCCAAAATTAAGTTAAGCAGGAAGATGAGACCCATTTATTTAACTGAAAAACAACATGATGCTTTATCATATCCACTCATACCTACTAATTTGTAGCAGTAATCCTACTTCTCATACAATCTGTCAACAGTTTTGAGGCTCCTCACCAAGAAATGGATTTAATATGAAAGCAATGTCAGCATGAAAACAATGTTTTGGTATAACTGAATTGCATAGAATTCATCTTTATAGGCCAGCTACTTCACATGAATAGCTCTGACACTCACTGAATAAATGTTGTTAGGGAACACTGTAATTTGGGGGCAAGTGTACAGGAGTCATTTATTAGAATTATCTGCTCCATCAAATAACAACTATAAAACAAACAGATTAAAATGTACAGTTTGGCTCTATATTATGATGCTGGGGAATAACATTTAACTGCTGATAAGATTTACCAAGGGGCTCCGCTGGACATGGCATCTGTTGCATGACATGTACCTGATTGGTCCCCTTAAATTACCATTCCCCCCCATCCAGGTGATATTACCTCTTACACTGGCATGAACAAGAACAAACTGGGTTTTTAGTTCATCATGCTCCCCTTCCAACTCCAAAGTGCACCCCTTTCCCCTCCTTTTTTCCTTTTAAGAGGAAGGTGATTTGCACTATGGCACTTCCCAGTTTAAAAAGAAAATTCAAAATAAAAGTAAATATACAAGGAATGCTCCACGCGGCGGCGGTGCTACCGCCATGGTAGCGCTTTGTCTGCCTGCTCAGGACAGACCGAGCACAGAAGAGTGATGTAGAGGCTGAGTGGGAGGGCTTTGATTAGGTTGCCTACCTCCCTAGCTCAGCCTTTTTTCCAGCGTGGGTGTCGCGGCAGATGGTTGGAAGGAGCGCGGTTGTTGTTTCAAGGCTTCTCGGCACCCATGGCATCGGAGGCCTGAGGAGCGCAGCGGTTGTTTTTGGTGGGCCTAGTCGGGTTGCGCAGCGGCACACCCTTGGTTTCGGGGTTCTCTGAAAGGAGGGAGCCCCTTAGGCCTCTCAGCAGGCAGGGTTGTGTGTGGGGGGGTTGGATTAGGGGCCTGGGATTAATAAAAATAAATAATAATTTAAAAAAAGAGAGAAGAGGGCCTTGGACAGGCGGTGGTGATGAAGAGAGGAAGATAGTGCGAATATTCAGCTTCCCCCACACACATACCTGGTCTCCCTGGCCATTTAAGGCCCCAGTGTAGGCTGAATGCAGCAGTATAAAAACAATAATAATACTAATGATGATAATAACAATAACAATAATAATAATAAAGTATAGGAATTAAGATTTAGATGATAGAATGAAGCAAGGGATTAATACCAATAATAATAATAATAATAATAATAATAATAATAATAATAATAATAATAATAATAATAATAATAATAATAATAATGTGGAACCTCTACTTACGAACTTAATCCGTCCCAGAAGATGTTCTTAAGTTGAAACATTTGTAAGTCGAAGCAAAATTTCCCATAGAATGCATTGAAAACCGATTAATCCATTCCAGCTGTTTTTTGTTCTTATGTAGAGGCGCCGTTTGTACGTCGAAGCATTTGTTCCCATAGGAACTAATGCAAAGCCGGTTAATCTGTCCTCTACCACTAGGGAGAGAATTTTTCTTTTCTTTTTTCTTTTAAAAAAAGGCAGGAAAGGAGGGAGGGAGGGAGGGAACACCTTTTAAACAGAACGTAAGTTGAAGCTCCGTTCGCAAGTAGAAGCAAAATTTTGCGGACGGAGCTGTTCGTAAGTCGAAATGTTCGTAGGTAGGGATGTTCATAAGTAGAGGTTCCACTGTAATAATAATAATTTTAAAAATCAAATAGAATACAATATAAATATTAACTAATTAATAGATGATTATATAAAATATAATAAAAAGGGGGGAAGGGAGAGAGGTAGGGTAGCCTAGTGGGTAGGGGTGCTCACTGGAGATTTCAGGCAAGGAGGGTCCCTAGTGGGCCACCTTATATGTATTAAGAGTATTGGCTGGGATTGATAAGTGGTTGGTTGTGGGGCCTAAGAAAGGTCGGGGAAACAAAAGGGGCAAGCAGCCAATGAAGTGAAAGGTGGCAGCTAGTGCCCCCCCCCCAGCATCTTCGTCATCAAATGGTGAGGATTGGCCAGACTATGGGGCCATTTTGACTGAGTTAAGCGCACTTGAGAGGGAAAGGGCGCTTGCCAGAGGGGTGGCCAGTTCAGCTACAACAGGGAGATCCAGCCAGGACTCCAAAGCTTGAAAGATGACCGAACTAAAGCAGCTAGGTGATTTAATGTTATCACGGATTGCTATTTTAGAAAGTGAGAGGCCTGTTCCTTCAGAAGCCTTTCCCACAACCGAGTCACCTGATGAGCGGCAAGCTCCACCTTCAGACGCAGCGAAGCACGGGGATTGACGTCTGGGCAAGGAGCCAAGAGAGGGTACCTCAGAGGAGAGAAGGATGAGCCGTAGAGCGGCTGGAGAAGAGATGGTGGTTGGCAACCTGCCAACAGAGAGGGACAGTGGTGCTATGGCGGCAGCCACAAACACTATAATAGGTGAGCCACCACACACACCAGTGATTACACAAGGGGGTGGGATTTGGCCTTGGGGTGTGGTTAGTTCACATGGGCCCTCGCAGGCTCCCATGCAACAATTTTTGGCTGATCGAGGGAGCGGCGTGCCACCAGTGGTATCAACTGGACTGGCTTCGAAGCCTTGGACAGCACCATACCCTCAGTGGTCCACGCCTAGCCAGTGCCCGGGTTACTTGGATGGGTTTAGACAACAGGCACTTCCCATCATTCTAGATACCGGATATAACTCTGTAGCTCATAGGGCCCTGCCATATGGGGATCAGTCTCTGCCACTGGGGGATCATCTCCTACCGGCCACAGTGGAGAAGATAAGGGAGAATATGTTGATATCTTTGAGTTACTGAATAGGCAGCTGGAAGAAAAGCGAGAAGGAAGATTGCAACTGGACGATGTAGTGATCTTCGAAGATCGAATCATTGTTCACCTGAGGAGATCCAAGACCGACCAAATGGGAAAAGGAAAAATTATACAATTGTGTCGCTGTTTTATGGTTAGCTTGTGCCCAGTACGGGCTATGCACGATTACATTCGAGTGCAGGGTGAAGCATCAGATGAACTGTTTTGTCACAAGGATCTGTCACCATTGACAAAATATCAGTTTTGGACGATTACATCACACGCCCTGAACAAGGCTGGTATAATGGGTTGGAAATTTGGGACCCATTCTTTCCGCATTGGAGCTGCATCTATGGCAGCGGCTCTTGGATATGGAGAAGAGCAAATAAAGAAGGTCGGGAGGTGGTCGTCCCACAGATTTCAGGCTTATGTGCGCTCTTTGCTGCAATAGATACTGGTGTTGTTTATTCTTCTTTTACAGGTTCTGAGTTTCCAAAAAGGAGGTTAAGAGTTCGTTTATGCAGCCATAGTTTTATATTTTGGGCAGCCAAGTATGCTGCATGTTCCAGTTGGGGGTGTAATTTGAGCCTTGGTGCATGGGCCACATTGGAATAGATGGGACGGAGAGGCATGCTGTGGGAAGGGTTTGTGGAAATGGTATCCCGAGGTACTCCAGATGTGCCCCCAGACATTATATTGGTCCACCTGGGTGGAAACGACTTGGCTCGGCAGAAGGGCAAGTCACTTATCTTGCAGGTGATTGCGAATCTACAGGTCATTAAGGCCAGGTTCCCAGGAGTGCATATAATATGGTCAAACATTATACCAAAGTTGGTATAGAAGGCAGAATGTGACCCCAGATGTATTGACTGTGCCAGACATGGAGTCAATCGTGAAGTTGGGAGAGCTGTAAAGGCTGGCCTGGAGTTGGTGGTTATGCAACCAGACGTTTGGGTGGAGCGACCTGAATTGTTCAGAGACAATGGGGTGCATTTGTCTGAGTTGGGGTTGGACCTGTTCCTTAAGGATTTGCAAGGGGGCCTTTGGGCTGGAATTCTCTATTTAGGGGGGCATAGGGCATACAAATAGCCCTTTTGCCGTGGCGGGTAGTGTGAAAAGTAAGAGCTTGGTGAGTTCCAGTTAGTCATCCCATCTCCCAGATTGGTGGAATCAGGATTTATATGAAGGGGGAAGGGAATTAAGGAGATCTCCTGGGCTGCAGTGTAACTAGGGTCATGTGGCTCGGTGACTGCAGCATTGGTGGGAGTCCCACAGATTGCAGGTGAAGTCATGCTAGGCAGAGATCAGCATGCTTCAGTAATAGGAACTCGCACTTGGTGGTCTGATCCAGATGTATAAGGTACAATGGATTCAGAATATAATTTCGCACTACAGTAGGCCCCCTTGTGAAAGGGGAAGTTAAAATTAAAGTTAAATATTTAATAAAGTTGTGGCCCTAGTTTTATCCAATTTCTATGTCTCGACTCAAAGTCTCAGACACAGTGATGCCAGAAATAAGCAGGGAAGAAAGCAGGTTGGAAAAGGAAGTACAAGGAAGCATGGAAAGCCAGTGCAGCATAGCAGATAGACTGATAAACTAGGACTCATGAGACCTGGGTTCAAAGTCCTCCTCAGCCATGGAAATTCACTGGGGTGTGTGGAAGTGGCATAGGTAATACCACTCCTTAAATATCTCACATAGCTTGGAAAATCCAACACGGATCTCCATAAGATGGAATCAACTTGACAGCACATGACACAGAATGCTTTAGCACTATTCACCCACATCAGGACACAAATCTGGATAACTGCCAACATAAAGGAAGCAAAAATACTGATCTGGGACAACAGTGCCTTTTATGAAGAGACCTTGGCTTCAGTTTTGCAGACAAAACTCTGCAAAACTCCAGGGACAAATTTGAACAGACGGATCAAAACTAAATTTCTTGTATATTCCAACAAAGTGGAAATTGGCAGTTTCATACCAAAACTGTGCTTTTGTTAAAAGTCACTGACTCATGCTTTAGTTTAAATAAAACACTCTCCCCCTCCATAAGGTTCTTTCCAGCTCTGCAGTTATGATGATGATGATGATTCTTGGGTTTATGTTCTCTTTTCACATTGCCAGCTTAGTATTATGAAGGAATAAGATGTTGTGATTTGCAGTACAATCTATCGAAGCAAGCTTCACAATGTTGACTTTTGTTTCATTTCGGTTTTTAGTTTGTGTTTTTTCATTTATTGTTTAGTTTTTGTAATTATTTAGTTTTTACAAACTCTCACTGCAGGAAGTCGCCAAACCATTATTTTGTGGCATGTACAGCTCAACAGAAATTGTGATTAAAAGTACAGTTCCCTCCTAAGACTACCCATTCTCTGAAGCAGAGATGGGACATAATGGTCTCTGGCAGTAAATGTAGGCAAAGTTTCCACCTCCAGGAAGCTAAATGTGGAGGTAGTAGCAGTGAATTAGACAATAATCAGAACACAGAAAGAAGGTATTCATATTGCAGACATTCTAGAGCCATAACGTAATGTTGTATAGAACTTCAGGACACCAAATCTGACTAAGGTAAAAATAGGAATTACTTAAATGAAATATACCTATTCCTGGAAATGTGTTTCTAATCGGCTATTGAGAGTGAATAAGTTATGATGCAAAAAAAAGTCAAAGAGCCTTGTGCCCATACATTCTCTTCTGCTCTTGCATGTACAGATCTACTCCCTTGCTTCTGTGTTTTCAGAAAATTATACAGCAGAATCCTATTGGTTGCACTCAACAGCATAATACAATCTGTGTAAATCTCAACAGCAAACTGCCACAAGAAATATCCACAAGGATTTGCTTTTGCCTGCTCAGTCACACAACTGACTACATTGACTTCAGATTGCTGCCAATTGCATTATGATGGCATTAAAATGTTAAAGGTTTCCAGACACAATTTGCAATGTTTTTTGAACTGAGCAAAGAGTTGGTCATTAGGCATTACTTAGAATCCTGTCCTTTGACCTACCCATGATGAAATCTGAAATGAGCTGACACATTTAAAATTAAGGCTCTGTTTATAGAACAAGTATTCTACAAATGACTGTTCTAGTTTGCTGAGCATTGAGACCAACAAATAAAAGAAGCAAACATTACCATCCATGTTGCTGAGACGGATCATCCAGGAGCACTCGGACTATATACAAGAAGCAGCTTAGTAACTTGAGTGAAAAATTGAACAAGCGTATTCTGAGGCCTGTTTTGGGAGAAAAAAAAGGGAGTAAGTAACCAATCAGTTTATTTCAAGTTAAAAGGCTTTAAAACAAAATTACAAACCGGATGAAATTGGCTTCCCTCTGGCTAAGAGGGCATGGAAGAGAAATGAGAATGCCCAGATATTAATCAATGTATTGATTATGAGCTTCAGACAACCTCCTACCTCATCTCAGGGTTACTGAACAACAAACCGGGGGGGGGGGGGGGAAGCATAGAGGAAGACAGGTGATGATAACAGTTGCTTGAATTTGCTTTCTCAGCTCCAGACCCCCATGGCCATGTTACAACCAAGCTCTTGTGTGAGAGAAACAAAAGAGGAAGTTGAAGATATCACCACAAGCTTGTTTCTGCTCTTGCTGGATGAAAGCTTCACTCCAGCAAATGGTCACCCAATATCAACTGCTCTATGAGGGAAAACCAAAGAGGAAAAGTGAAGCAACTAAAGATACATCCAGAGATTTTGAGGTGTATCCAAGCCCTTGGCTCTCTTCTATTCCATTTCCCCGTAAGTCTGAACAAGGAAGTGGCTGAAATGTGACCTCATGAGATTTTGTGTCAACTGTGAGATCTCATAAAATTCCATATCAGTTGTGAAATATTGAGTGATATCACAGCAAACATGAGCAGATCATCCCAAGACCATGGGAACTGTAGTTGCTGTGAGTGAAAGGTATGTTTGTAATAAAGAGAGGAGAAAGAGAAACAGAAAGGAAAGAGAATGAGAGACAGAGAAGAGAGAGAACATACAGTAAGGCAGGTAAAGACATTATCTGATACTTATTTCTACATTATTTGGAAGTTGAATCATGGCACCTCAACTTCTTTCTTATTAGGTTGAAACATTTCACTACTCATCCAAGTAGCTTCTTCAGTCTGAGGAGAGTTTTGCTACTCATTCAAGTAGAAGAAGCTACCTGGATGAGTAGCAAAACATTTCAACCTAATAAGAAAGAAGTCCAGTTGCCATGATTCAACTTCCAGATAACCTCACCTGGATGACTGAGAATCTTCACTATTATTTCTACATTAGTTCATCCTGTTAAATATGGCGACCCTCTACAGCTGATACAGAAACATACTGTTTATTTTCTGCCTGTCCTGACATACAAAAAAAGACCTGTTGGGGCAGGAATCAGCAATGTTGTCAGAATATTAAGCAGGCTTACTGCAAGCAGTTGCGAATTCAGGTCAGGGTGGGTTTCTCATGGTGGCTTAATGGAAGGGCTGCATGTTACATCCATCAATGGGATGTCACAGAGAACTACCTCATTGTTTCAAGTTATGCCCTCACAAAATTTAGAACAACTTAGCATATGGGTTTCTGCCAAGTCATCAGCTACATCAAGAGCCTCATAATGATGTCAGTGAATTCTGTGAAAGTAATCTTAATGTCATGAACAGAAAACAGGAGGATGACAGGGAGATGTTGATTGTTTGAGCATTCCCATTATGTATGTACCCAGGATTTTTATATTCAAAACATAAAGACAAATTATCAGTGTCTGTGACAGTAAGAAACCACAAGGAAGAGAAATGAAACTCCTGCTGCTATGTTACAGGTCTTGTCTTTGCTCCGTCACAGTGCCACTACAACAATTAGCATTTATCCTGTATATCACTGTCTAGTTTTTTATTCCCCTTACACAACTCAGCAAGTACTTCCTACTGTCAATAGTGCCATCTGGCAAAGGCAACTGATGAATGCTAATGACATTGCAAGTGTTAGGAATATGTGCTGTTAACACATTTGCATGGTGTTTTCCGCACGTGGTGGCTAAAAATGTTCTGACATCCCCAACGTTACCCATTTCTTCCCTGTTCCCCTTCTGAAATTGCATCTTGTCTCTTTTTTTGCCCTAAATTTCAATTGATGAGAAGTAGAGAAAATGTTTTCTGGAGGAAAGCAAGGCTCTTAATTTGAGACCAGAACATCCCGTTGTCCAAGCAGAAGTGTTCACCCCAAAGTAAAATTGTGGTCCCCTTTCCCATCTGCTTTGGCCACAGCAGAGGAGAGCAGGGGTTGTTGTTATTAACTTAAATATATGTGTTGTCTACTGGGCACATAATGTCTTTAAGGTTCATAAACAAAAGGTAATCATGAAGGTTTACATACATGACTCCTCAAATCATATTTATCAACATAGAGAAAGGAGCCATGGACCTTTTCTAATGGAGACACTAAATTGTCTCCCATTATAGCCCTGATCTCCATTGCTGCACTCTGCAGTCGTTTTTACATGTCCTATGACTAGGAAGTACATGATTGATTGATTGATTGATTGATTGATTGATTGATTGATTGATTGATTGATTGACTGACTGACTGAGTGACTGATTTTATTGTGCTTATGCCATGTCTTTTCTTTAAGAATCTTAACACAGTGTGCATGGTTCTTCCTGCTCCTTATTTTATGCTTACACCAAAACTGTGAAGTAGGTCAGATAGAGAAAACAGTCTGTTGAAGGTCACTCAAGAAGTTTCACAGCTAATTTATTAGAAGCCTGCTGCGCATGGTCCCACTCTACCTCTGTAGGCCACAACATGCCAGTCAGAGAGGAGTGGAACAGAAAGGAAGGGAGAGTGGGAATAGCTAGAAAAACAAGAAAAAGAACAAAAGGAGAGAAAGCTGGCACAGAGAAAAAAAGAATGAACCAATATTTTATGTTACATAGAAGATTAAAATATCCTGGCACTCCACACACATGCTGGGGCTTTAATGTATATTGCACTATCATGCATCAAGAATCCATTTTATTCCAAAAGACATACTTTGAATAGTTCCAAGGAACATAGGTAAGGCTCTAGAAACCTGCATAGCAGAGGTAAAGATTCTCCTTTCTAAATAGGTTGTTTATCTCCCTAAATTCCCTTTGCAGATCCTAAAGGAGATCCACCTACACTGTTTCTGCTCTGTCCCTTTCTTTTTTCTGCCTATCCTAGGCCCCAGGACAACCTTACTGATGCTTGTTTGTTTGCATAAACACGAGGAAAACCAAACACTCCTATATCCATATTTTGTACAAGATTACCCAGTGCCAAACGTCACTGAGTTCAATGAGACTTTTACCCATTTAAGGATATATAGTTCCAACATTTTCCCAATTTTTAAAAACACCAGCAAGGGCCTTTCAAAAAAAAAAAAACAAAAAAAAAAAACACTTTGCAAATCTATTACCTAGAGATTCTGTACTAAGTCTTAGAGGGCAATCAGATGAGCTTACTATTTGGTTTGCTTTTGGTACATTTTGGTTTGCCTTATTTTCCTGCGACCACATGTGTTTTCAATAAGAGCAATCCATCCAACCCCTTTTACAAGCTGTCTTGCTCCTTTCTGGCATAGCTCTAAGGCTGTAGGTTACTTGGTGAGATTGGGTGTGCTCCTGATTATGCCATTCTGTAGCATATGGTTGGTTAATTTGCACCCAAATAGAGCTGGGGACAGTGTTATCTGGGGTGACAAACCTGTGATTCATTCAGGGGTTTGTGACATTAAAAGAGAGCTATCTTACAGGAGATGAAATGTTTCCCCCATGAATGGAAGGATAGCTCAAGTGCAAGATAAAACAGATTGCACCAAAGATAAGAACCTTTTAAATTCGAACTGGCTCATTCCAACTTCCTCCATTTGGTCGTACTCTAATTAAGAAGAAGTTTCTATTTTCTTGGCAGAAAGACATGAAGAAGCCTTCAAGGAGAGCCTAAAGGCTCTCATGAAAATTGAACTGCAAGAGCTCTGTATTCTGCACATGATGTAAGATTTCCTTGCCCACATGTGTATGTCTGCATAGTCTCTCTCTCTCTCTCTCTCTCTCTCTCTCTCTCTCACACACACACACACACACACACACACACACACACTTCTCTTGCTAGGAAAAATACTTAGTTTTTTTAATTGAAAATTTAGATTGTAACAGTCTCATCAGTAACAAGATGTATCTGCACCCAAGCAGGTAATTCAAATCAAGAATAAAAGACAGTACACAGCTCAGAGGCATAACATTTTTAATTACATTACCTAGTGTTGCTTTTAGAAGAGGAATATTGTCAGCATTAGAATTTTACAGGATTCTCGATCTGAAGAAGCAATCCTTCCTCAGTCTAATCTATCATTTGAAGAGCCAACATGAGAAGGTCATTTCAAATAGCTCTATGTCAAAAATCTTATGAATGGTTTTGTACTTTCTGGGAAGGACAGTTTCCCCCCCCCCCCCCCAAAGTCATACAACACCTGTGTTCCCTAGCAAATAAGGATTCAATGAGGAGAAACAGCTCCCCAAAGGAGTACTTTAAAATGATCTTCACATTGTGACCATGTGATGTACTCTAGCCCTTAGCAGAGGTTGATCTTCCCATGAGGTTTGTCTGAGCTAAGTGCTTCATGTGGCAAATTATATAGCAATTCCCCTAGCTGTTTTTCCTGAGCCTGTCAGCTGTTTTCCACTCTCAGATATGATGGACCTTCTTGTTAGTTGTTGTTGTTGTTTAGTCGTTATGTCATGTCCGACTCTTCGTGACCCCATGGACCAGAGCACGCCAGGCCCTCCTGTCTTCCACTGCCTCCCGGAGTTGGGTCAAATTCATGTTGGTCGCTTCGATGACACTGTCCAACCATCTGTCGTCCCCTTCTCCTCTTGCCTTCACACTTTCCCAACATCAGGGTCTTTTCCAGGGAGTTTTCTCTTCTCATGAGATGGCCAAAGTATTGGAGCCTCAGCTTCAGGATCTGTCCTTCCAGTGAGCACTCAGGGTTGATTTCCTTCAAAATGGATAGGTTTGCTCTCTTTGCAGTCCAGGGGACTCTCAAGAGTCTCCTCCAGCACCACAATTCAAAAGCATCAATTCTTCGGTGGTCAGCCTTCTTTATGGTCCAGCTCTCACTTCCATACATCACTACTGGAAAAACCATAGCTTTGACTATGCGGACCTTTGTCGGCAAGGTGATGTCTCTGCTTTTTAAGATGCTGTCTAGGTTTGTCATCGCTTTCCTCCCAGGAAGCAGGCGCCTTTTAATTTCGTGGCTGCTGTCACCGTCTGCAGTGATCATGGAGCCCAAGAAAGTAGAATCTGTCACTGCCTCCATATCTTCCCCTTCTATTTGCCAGGAGGTGATGGGACCAGTGGCCATGATCTTAGTTTTTTTGATGTCAGAGTGGTATCATCTGCATATCTGAGGTTGTTGATATTTCTTCCGGCAATCTTCATTCCGGCTTGGGATTCATCCAGTCCAGCCTTTCGCATGATGTATTCTGCATATAAGTTAAATAAGCAGGGAGACAATATACAGCCTTGTCGTACTCCTTTCCCAATTTTGAACCAATCAGTTGTTCCATATCCAGTTCTAACTGTTGCTTCCTGTCCCACATATAGATTTCTCAGGAGATAGATAAGGTGGTCAGGCACTCCCATTTCTTTAAGAACTTGCCATAGTTTGTTGTGGTCCACACAGTCAAAGGCTTTTGCGTAGTCAATGAAGCAGAAGTAGATGTTTTTCTGGAACTCTCTGGCTTTCTCCATAATCCAGCGCATGTTAGCAATTTGGTCTCTAGTTCCTCTGCCCCTTCTTGTTAGTACCAAATAATTAAACTGTTGTTATTAACTACAAAAAGGTTAAAAATTAAGATTCAGTTGACACTCCAGTCTTCTGTATGTTAACAGCCAAAATAATAGTTTCCTTCCAGAAACATCCAGTTGAGTCCCTTATGGTAAGGGGTGGTGTAATCTCCAAAGGTTCAAGAGCTTCATAAACACACTCCTGGACCTTAGTGGCAATCTATGCTCCTGGGATCCATCTCACCCATTTTTTTTCCTTACAAGAGGAAAAATAGAATCTTACAGGCGGTTACTGAAAGCTTGTTTGCATCTTCTAGCAAAAATTGAAAATAGTTTAAACATTTGGCTGGCTGAGTCCTCAAGAAGGGCTGGTGTCCCTCAAAGCACAGGGAAGTTTCCCCCTTTCTCTCTAAAAAGCATGAGTAGACTTTTCAGCCAAAGATTTACAACCTTTTCCCACAAACTCAGAACAAACATTTTCCAAGTATTTTCAAAAAATTAAAAATGGTAGAGGGGGAGTGTTGTGAGGCCTGAGGGATGCTGGAGGCTGCATTTAGGCCCCTGGGGAGCCACATGCAGCTCACAGGAGACAGGTTGGCCACCCAACTCAAAGTAATAGGAGTGTCCAATGATGGATACTGGTAGACAGATCCAAGTTGTCTTATTCTGCCATTCCCACTTATATGCTACCCAGAACATGCAGAGGGCTAGAGAAGGCCCTGCAACTTACTGACTCAGTTAGTGTTGCCAGGCAATAGAAGGGCCCAGTGGTATTTCACCAGACCACAGACAGTCTATCTAAGGGACTGTGTAAGAAGACTAAGTCTAAGCAAACAGCACCCCGCATTCAACTTTATACTGTGAGGTATAAAGGTGTGAGGTTTTGTTTTTTTTTTTCCCTTCAGTTCAGAGCCACCAGTTCCTATATCTGTCCTCTACTATCCAGCAGAGCTTTTCTGGGTGGCTCTGTGCCTATTTGCAAGCTGGCCTGGCTGTGGATGTTAAGGAATCCTCAGAGGTCTCCTGTGACAATTCTCACAGAGCTTTGAAGATAAAAATCACACACAGATGCCATGTGGTGGATGCAAAAATGGAAGGAGATCAATCTCTAGTAACATCTAGAGGTCCAGCTATTATTGGATGCAATTCATGTGCACCCTTATTGCTTCTTTATGTTGAGCAGGGAATGATTGACTAGATGGGTGAGGAAGGTAATGCTTACCCCACTGAGAGAGGACGCCGCCCCACCCATTCAAGACAGTCAGTGGTTCATCCGCTCCTACAGAAATCTACTCTATATCCTAAAGATATTAAGTTCTAGTCAGTTGCTAAGATTCTCTTCCTGGGCAAGTTGTTATGCAACTCTAGTGGGTGCTAAACAATTCTAGGCAATCTCAGATGAGAGTGAATTTCAAGATTCATTCAAATGCAATTTTAGACCTAATGCCAAGATTTCTGTGATCATCTGGGTGAATTATCTAAGCTCAGAGAAAGATAACAGAAGTAGAATGTTGTTTACTCTCTTAGAGCCTGTCTATATTAAAAAAAACAACACACACACAATATGTAGCATTTAAGCCGACTCAAGTCACATGGTTTTTGAGCTGTTTCCGCATTCCTACTTCTTCTGTTAATGTACCGATTTGGGAGGCTACACAAATGCTGGAGTCGCTGCCAAGCCGAGGCTTTGGGCGGCGCAACTCGCTCTTTGCCCCCCCCACGGATGGCGCGGGACTTTACAGATCTCACGAGAGTTGTTTGGAGAAATGGGAACGTGTAGGTATATAAGGGGCTTTATCCCTGCTTACCGTCCTCTTCTTTTTCTGGCACCCACCCGCCCGCCCTATTTCTAGTGTGAGTTTTTTCTGGTCGCCTTTGGGGCCGGATAGGAATTTTTGACCCTCATCCTGATTGGGCATTGGATGGGGGGATTTTTTGCCTATCCCACACTAGTAAGGGTTCTGGCAATTTATGGTGGAAATTCAGTCACACTGGCGGGTAGTGCGGAAAATAACAAGTATTTTCCAGTGAGTCCCACTGTAAGATCAGGTAAGCTAACAGCGCATCGGACCTCCCAGGGCTGCAGATTGTGCGATTACAGCACCTGGGGGAGAAACATGCACTGGGCACTTCCGGACCAACAGTCATCAAGTAAAGATGGCTTGAAGTCTGGGGGTGTTTATTTAGCGGCCAGCCGGGTTTTCTGCGGTCTTTAAGACCGCAAGAACAGGGGGCCGGGGACTTGCCCATATGTTGATTGATTTACCCTGTTCCCTGCACTACCCGCAGGCCCCTCTTTTGCCAAATGATTGGCAAATTTCAATTTACAATCAATAAAGTGTGGCCCGTGTTTTAACCCATACTATTTGTCTCGGCGTCTTTATTCCGGGGTTGGGGGGCAAAAGAGGAAAAAAAGCTAATCAGAGCGCCACCTGGTACTCTTAAATCAAGTACACATGGAGAGGCTCCCTTTTAAAACTGGCTGTTGAAGATCACAATTGGCTAAATTGATTAAGGAAACAGCATACTAAAATAAATGGCCCTCTGGTGGCCATTTATTTTAACTCACTTCCTAACAAAATGAAACGAGTCGGGGGGAAATAAATACGCACTTTGGAATTCATTGTGTGAATGTGAAACTCAGTGTGGTTCTTAACACAGGTCAAATCCCAAGTTTTTTGGCTGTTTGACTAGATCCTTAGACCTTTCAGAGGCTTTACTACCCATGGCTGAATGAAATAGAGACTCCCTTTTGCTATGATTCCTTTCCCATAAATAGACAATTCAATAACATGGTTCAAAGGAGCGACTAATCTATTCCCCAGCATTCATCTATGTAGTATCAATACTATGCTATGGATTATCAATATGGGAAAGAATCAATAAAGCTTACTCCTGACATTACAGAGTACGTATAGGGTACTTTATTTTATTTCCCATGATATTTGACCACTACATGAAACTGCTGAGTGTGGTTATCTTAGAGGTTTGGGGTGAAGTTTCCTCAGTACGGGAGAAACACTCAGCCCTAATTTTTATTTTCATCACATTTAGTCGAAGTGCTACAACCAGCATCAAGCTGCAATTGACTGGATGAAGGCCAATAAACTGAAGCTTGAAGACAAGACAAAGATAACTCTGAATAGTTGCCTTCTCTGCTCAAAGGAATTTTGTCAATCCTATAATTGACTAGGCTGCACACCCTCCCGGAAAAAAAACAATTTCTCAGCTTGGATGACCTCCCTTATTTCTTTTTTTATTACTAGAAGTGCAACTTGTTTGTGTGGCACTGAGTGTCTTATAGCAGCTTAGACTGCTATACAAGCTTGGATCCCACATGGACAGAGACAGCCTGGCTTTAGTTACTCATACTCTGGTAAATTCCAGGTTAGACTACTGATGCACCATGAACTTACTCCTGGGAAAGTATCAATAAAACAAACTCCTGACATCACAGAGCACACATGCATAAACATTATCTCTAGAACCAATGTTAACAAGGAATTTCCTTACAACATATAAAGGGTCATATTCAAGAGGAAAGTCTATACCATCCTTGAGGAATAACAGACAGGAAAGTTGAAAAAATCTATTTTTAAGGATAAACCACCCCTCCCCCATATAACTGTTGCCATTTCTGAAAATCAGAATTGGGCTAGATGGACCACTAGACTGAGTCACTTTTTAACTTTTCTGTAGGAAGATTTATCTGGTTCCATGGCTAGATTCCCATATTTCTTGGCAGCCATGAAAGGCAGCTTCCTACTGCAGCTATCACAAGGCTGGCATAATTTGTGGGTTGTACTTCCAAAAATGTTCCACTGGCTAAGATATATTGACAGCTATGATAGCCCAAAAATGACTCAGTAAGAACCCCTGCAATAACAGTGCACTTTAGATTAATCAACCTTAACTGAGAAGGACAAAATAAATTATAGGGAAGCATAATTCCCATTGTGGCACTTTGCCAAGATCTGTTTATCTTCAGTACTTGAATTCTTGCAGATCAACCATGGTCATATATTAATCCAGAAAGTCTGTGAAATGTACTTCATTAAAGCACTGCTCTTCAAAATAGAAAGAGGTAGTCAGTATATGCAAAGAATTCGCAATATGTCATTCTGGATACTTTGGTCATCTTTTGAACCCAACCCTCTCAGTATTATATATAGAATGTGTGAGTACTCAAGAGAGGGCCTTTCCAGCAATGACATCCAAAACTGGAATATTTTGCACAGATAAGGTTTTCTAGATTCTTTATAGCTTGTTTTTATGACACAGCATGTTGTGTGTGTTTGCGTGTGTATGGATTTTGCAGAATTTTATGTCTTCCTTGTTTAATACTGTTATTGTCTTCTTACACTGTGTTATTTGTCTTATTTGCTTGTTTGCATGTTATTTATTTAAAATATTTATATCCAACCTTAATATTGGTTCAGGACTGTTGGCTATAAAAAGAAAACACAAATCAAAATACAAACTAAAATGTGAAGCATATATCATAAAAAGCATATTGAACACAATGAAAAAAACATTTATACATACAACATGATTTAAGAGTGTAACCAATTTTATTATTTTTTGGTGTCCATATCACTATGCAACAGTTGCTTTTAAAATTAGTGATACTTTTAATTTTATTCTTGTAAGCTGCTTTCCATACTATTTAGAAAGATGGACTACAAAAGCTGTGGCCATACAACATGGTGAGCCAAGGATCCGCAGGAACCATGGATTACTGTTTGTGAATTATGTGCTGATGCCCAACAGCAGCAGGTGTAGTTAAAGAAATCATGGAGCTTCACTCTGTGATCTGTTTGATGTATCATTCAAACACATGCACAATTTCCTCTCTGGTTTGTATGTCTCTCAGTGAACCAGGGAAATTAAACCAAATACTGGATTTCATCTCTGATGTGTTGGGAGAAGTAGAAACAACCGACTGTGCTCCTGCATGTGCATGTTGTAGGAGACAGAGGCAACTCAACTGCTTCAGGCAGTTAATGTAGCAGCAGCAGCAGCAACAACAACATGGAGTTCAGCTCTATGGTTTGCCTTAGCTGTTCTCACTACAAAGGGAAAAAAGCAGTGTGCACCACCATGTTTGGGGGACATAAAAAGAGTCTTCTGGAAGAGTGGAGAAGAATTGTCAGTACACTCGGACATCCCCTGGGCAACAGCATACAGCCAGGAGATCCTTCATACCCAGAAATGTTGCACTGGAACAGAACTGAGCCCCCCCCACTCCATGGATGCTGTCCTCCTGGATGGCTGAAGTCAAGGAAAAGTTTTACCACACATCTCAAGCTCTAGCTGCTTCTGGCCAAAAATAGTCTGATTCTCTTGACATTTTAATTGCTTTTTAAATTTTTTCCTATATTTCATGTGTGCTCATGATTTTAAATTCTGCAACATTCTGATACAATAAATAAATAAAACCAACATGTTGATTGTGCAAAAATGACTGATAAATTCAGACTACATTTGTCCTCAAAAAAGTCTAGCACATGGGGTTAAAATATAACATTTAAAGTTGGATGGCGTCAGGGAGTCCAGGGGGGTCCTGGTGTCAGGCCATCTCTAATGCCATCCACCCTTGTCATCCCCCAGGTGATTTCCTCCAGGCCACCCTATCCCTGGAAGGTGGCCACACCACCATCTGTTAAGTCCCCAATCCCATCAGAATCACTTATAGAGGTAGAAGAGGACAACAGAAGGGGCTTGCCCAGAAGATCCAGATGGCAGAAAATTTCTAGAAAAGCTGAGAGCAGGGAGAAGGGAGGTCCTGAGATTATACAAGGGGAGGGAGAAAGCAGTAAGGGGACGGACTGGTGGTGTCAGGTAACTAGGAAGAGGAGGAGGAGTAGAGAGAAGAAGAGGAGGACAAAAGAGAAGACTGGGTGGAAGCACCAGATAGATCCAACCTGAGCCACCCAAGCAAGTGTTGCAAGCTTCAAGCTTTAGTTGGCCACAAGACACCACTGTGCAGGGACGGCATAAGCAGCCTCCCACAGAACCAGAACCAGTGTTGCCAACTCCCACCCAGTTGGAGGAGACAGAGACAATTCAACTGCCTCAGACAGTCAGAAGGCAAGGTACAGCCATCCAATGCATCCAATGCATGGCCGCCACCTCCCACACCTCAGAGACAGGGGCAATTTTAAGCCTTTAAAGACTTATATGGGGAAGGTGAAGTAACTGTTCCTCATCTTTGGACTTAAGGTTTGCCCATGAGCATATTGGCTGGAACAGACTGAAGGAAGATTTGTAGAGTTGTAGTAGTTTGTAGTTTTCTTGTTGGCTTGGTTATTAAAGTTGATTTGCAAAATATGCTTTGATTCAGACCCTTATTCCCAGATCAATGAAACCTTACGGAGCCCCTCTCTTGATGGAGCTTCTGGGGACATGTGTACATGCCCAAGAACTAAAAATTAAAATTAGAAAGGTCATAAAATGGAACATCTGTGTGCATCCAGGCTTACAGGCGATCTTCACAGCCACTGTGATACAAATTAAACAAAAAAAAAACCCTAATTGTGCTTAATTCATTTAGTGAGCACAAAATGCAAAATACCTCATCTCCTTTGTTAGTTTTGATAATTTATTTGATTTTCATACAATATATATAGCCCTGCTTATACAGATACTATTGTAAAGTGTAGTTGAAAGAACAAAATATACAGGTGATGTATGGAAACATAAAGGTGCAGATGTATAATACTGAAGTGGTAACTCATGAATGAAGATGAACCAGCTTGCTCAATTTATTATTGTCTTCTATTATTTTCCATGATAAATAATAGGGTAGATTGCCAAAAAGAGAGAAAAGTTGGAATTCAAAAAGTCAGATTTCCTCCCTCAGCCCACTTTTTTCCCCTTCTGCAGCTTGTCAGCCAACTAGCATATGTGTTCTTATATCATTCCCCATCAACTGTGTTATGAAAAGAGACTCTGGCATTTGTTTTGGGTTTTTTTATAGTTTCATCAATCCATCTTTTCACTCTAATTAGTTAGAATTTCAATTTCCTTCCACTATAATTTTATTCTCTCTAAAAAGGGGGAAAGGAATAACTGTATTCTACAATCTGTTATGCTGTTTTATTAAGTACAAATTACAGATTAATATTCGGATCTGCACTGGCTGTCAAGATTTGTCATAGCATGAAATAAAAAGCATGATAAAGAAAATACAGGTTGCAGTAGAAACTACTGACACCATAACACAGAAATCTCTGAAATCGTCAACTATATTATTAACTTCACCAACTGGAGAGATTTGAGATCTGTTACTGGGCTGGATCTAGACTTAGTCATTCTAAGGTAAGACCACTTAATGAATGAGACATATCAAGTGTCATTACTAAATTAAATCTTATTTCAATGATTTTACTCAAAGCATGAGTAGGGACAGATTCCTTCATGCCAGCAAGTTTCCTTATGCTAGCAACCAGAAGACATTTAACAGCTATTCTATCTGTTTTTAACAGCTTACCCAAGGTGAGAAAAAAGGTGGAAGTGGGGGGTGGAGGAAAGGGAGGATTGTGAGTAGAGAATGAGGAAGTATAAAGCCCTTATAAAATTTAATGAAGGAGGTGCAGTGAGACAGGATCATTCATTTGAAACTTCTTTCAGTCTATATTCAGCCCACCATTTTGGGGATTGTTATCCTACCCATGAATACCATAGAAGACTTATTTTCTGCCCTGCCAAACTCCAGATCAGGCCGGAAGTAAGCAAAGGGGTAACCTCACAAGATTTAACTGAAGATAACATGATAACATTTTCCCAAAGCCAAAAGGTTCTGGAAAGTGATGCATTCTTCAGAATATATCAGATTACTATTGGAGCAGAATCCATCTGAAAAGTTATTTTATGAAAAGTTAATAAAAATCTCCTTAGCCTGAGAAATTTCACTACCACATTTATCACGCTGACTAAGCAGAAGTCAGCTATTGTCTTTCTCATTGACATCCGATTCATTTAATATTGCTAAATATATGAGCCCAAGGGGAAAGAGTAAAGATAAACAAACAAACAAAAAGGAAGGGGTCCGCCTTTATAATTTTCTTTTCTCTTCTCTCCCCGCCCTTCTACTAGACGTATAAATCTGCTTATTTTGTTTGCACACATCAGGGCTAAAAATCAAAAGTTGCAGGGCAAGATTCCAATGGTCCCTGTGCATTGTTCAAATTTCAGGATTTTTTTTTTTTGCAGAAAAAAAAGTATTTTTAAATTTATAATTGTGCCTTTTCCCCGACAAACCTTGCATTTTGCACACATAAGAAATGTTTATGTAAAGTACTTCATGCAAAATATACTTTACACACACACACACACACACACTTATTTGCCAATGCTGCTATTGCCTCCTGATGGCTGGCATTTTTTCTGATGCATTCAGATCTGTTTCTTTGTCAAGGCTGACAAAATGTGGAAGTATTTGTCATATCCTCACTTTCCATTCTAACCTATTCTTGTTTTGCCACCTTTTTACTTAATCTGCTCTGCATTAAACATAACTCCAATGAATATGACAAAAATTATAGGAGAGGCAGAGACATTTTGAAGAAGAGGGATGTACTGGAGTGACACTGGGAAAACCAAATTCTCTTTGCTTACCACTACCACTCCTCTCCAATCACTTATCAACCAAACTTTATGAGGAAGGCAACCATGTCTTTTTGGTTTCTACAATAATGATACCAGTTTGGGGAAAGGAAAATAACAAGAAAGCATAAAAAAGATCTAACACAGCATTGCCACACACAGAATTGCAAACACCTTGATGGTTTCTTCAGAAGGGAAAGATTATCTTGCTAAGCAAATCCTTCTATCATCTTGGCTTTAATGGCTTCTTGGCTGCTACTCAAGACCTTAGCCTTAAGTAGAGGTCAGCAGGCAACTCTTTCTTTCTCCCATAATGTAGATTGTTCATCCTCTAAAAATCCCCCCCATGAATTTACAAGCTATTTTTGATAGAATAAAACATCCATGTGTCAAGGCAGGGGATCTGATGCCTGAGCATCTCCCTAAGAGCCCTACAGAACATTATAGACCTCTGGGAAAAATCAGAATTCTGTATTCATTATAGCTGACATTTATCCAAAACGAGATTTCATTCCAGAATGAAATCAGACAATCTTTGACGATCATATCAAAATTCATCTGAGTAGCAAAGTATAAGTATTGTCACTGTTGCAATAGTTCTAGGCAGCATCAGCTTGTGTAATTCTACAAACTTTATTTATCTACATTGTTTCTATGTTCCATAAACACAAATATACCTCAACATTGTTAAAATACAAAAGTCAAATAGCTATGGAAAACTTTAGGTACAAATTTTAAAAAAATGAAAACTAAACTTAAGTTGTAGGCAAATATTTAAGTCAAAAGTCAATCCAAAGTACAGGAGCATAAAAATACAATCACAATATTAAAAAGAATGTTTAAATTACATTCTAAAAATGCAGGAGCTTATAGAAAATATATCATAGAAAATATATCAAAGTTGTTAAAAGTACGAATATATAAAGTAAAAAGCATTTCTTAGCCTTTAAGCATACCTAAAAATACACACATCTGGTTTGTGTGGCATAGCCTTGCAATGATGACTTGAATTCATGTGTTTATGTCTTATCTCCCTATATTTACAATTCTTTCAGATGTTCACACCTTCTCCCAACCTGTAAGCAATCTCTTTCTCCAGGGGCCTGGAACTCAAAGAAAAAATAAAATCCAATAGAAAACTCAGTTGCTCCTGCAGTCTTTGTAACTCCAAAGGTTTGTAACTTAATATCTAGCAAGCTGCCACTATGACGATAACAACATTGTTTTGACTAAAATTCTACAGAGCTTGGATCCTGGAATTCCAGAATATTATAGCTCCAAGATATTGGAACTACAAAGAGTGCAAGCTACAGGACTGCAAACACCACTTCCACATTTACACATTGTAACATAATATGTTCAACTGTTACGATGTTATGATATGGTGACCTTGGTCAGCTGGAGAGCTGGCTAATTGTTTTGCACTGACTTTAGTAAACTACTGTTCAAGCCTCAATTTTAAAAGCACTTTCATTTTGAGAGCTAGATTTTCTATACCCCCTTAATTATTTTAACACTCTACACACAAAAATTCAGACCTTGACACAAAAATGTTAAACATTTGCTATGATATATTTGCTGAAATCCTGCTGTGCATCTCTGTGTGCGCAGTGGTGATGATGTCATTAGCAGTGTCAAATCACTGCTGGTTAAAGGCTTCCTTTATCAATTTTAGGGTGCACTTCACTGCATTGTGCACAAGTTGTGCACTCCAAAATCACCTTTTATCAACAGAGATTTGCCACTGATAACATGGAGCAGCACAACAGGATTGCAGACATTATATCCTTTTAATCTGGCAATATACAGTATCACTTATCAGAAAGTCAGGTAACAAGAGGACTGAACACAAGCAGAATGAAGTACACAACCCTTCTGTCTGGGACAGATGCAACACTGCAGAAAAATACAGGCTGCATCAAATTTAGTTTATGCACAGGATAGAGATTTTTAATAGGAGTGGTGATACCTGGAGAGTTTGGGTGAGGGCAACAGACAGAGAATAGCTGCTACATCATGGAATATGAAGGAGAATTCCCTTGAAATATGGCAGATTGCATTCAACGTTCAACTCATAAGCAGAGGGGCATAATGACATGCCATATTTTCTCTACAAAATATTACATGAAAAACTGACATCTTTTAAACATACCAGAAATTTAAAGAGCACATTGGTTAAGATTAGAGATGGGGACAAACTGCTGTTTGCAAAGGGCGGTGGTGGCTAACCTTTGGGCATGGGAGCTGACTCTCAGGGAAACTGTTTCCCTTATTGCTGGCTCCGATGCCCTAAGGGAAGCCGCCACCGCCATCTTTGCAAATGGCAGCTGCAGCTGCCCTTAGGGTATCAGAGATAGCTCTAAGGGTGTGTGTGGTGGCAGCAGTGGCCAAGGTAAGGAGGTGATAGGGGCAGTGGGAAGGGGGCAGGTTGTGGGGGCATGGGGCTCAGCTATGGGGGTAGGGGGCTAGCCTAGCCTAGCTGTTTGGCAGGTCCATAGGCAAACAGGGAAGGTAGTCTTCCCTCTCCGGCTATTGGGGATGAATACAAATGGCTAAATATTCATCTCTTCGTATTCGTCGAGGTCTGCAGAATTGACGAATATGAAGAACAAATATTCCACAAATCAGCAATTTCTCACAAATATTATGATTCTTTTTTTATTCATCCCAATGTCTAGTTAAGATTAATTTGGGGGTAAAGCAGGGTGTTCAGCTGCACAAGTTTTAGATATCAGTACTCCTAAAGGATGTGGGAGGTTCATGCATAGGAGATATACATGGGGGTGCAGTTCTTTTGGTCGTGATTCAACGGGCCTACTCTAGTTGTCACTTGCTACTGCATTTCAGCCAATACATGCTTCATGTAGCACCATAGGAAGAAGGAGTTCCCTAAAATGTTTGGCTTCCTCAAAATTAAGTAGGTCTTTCAGACTCTATATCACCTGTATTTTTCTACATTTTCTACATTTTCTGTGCCTCAGAGATTTGATATCTGTAACACCTCCAGTCTCTCTCTTCATGAAAGACTAGGAGCAGGCCACAAATTCTTCCACTTCTTCCTCATTTCTTGAGTTCACTTTCTCCCCTTATCACATCTGCATTATTATTAATGATGGCAAAGATGTGATTTTTACTTTGTACATTTTGTCTGCTCTGGGCCCTTTGGATCTTTGTTTTGATTATGCAAGAAGCTTCAGTTTTTACCACAGTTTAGGGCTACTCCTTCTGGTAGATTCTACATTTTCCTTAATGTCTTCTCTTACTTATTCCTTACACACACACATGCACACGCACACACACACCAGTGATGTCACTACTTTATTTTACTTTTTTTTTTAAACTTCTGACTTTCCCATCTGGATTCTTCTGAATCAATTTTCCTGCACATTCCTCAAAGTCTTTAGGAACCTGTTCCTTGGAATAGATAACTACATGTCTTTCTTTCCAGATCTTTAGGCCAAAGAGTGCTAAACAGCTGGGAACATAGTAAGCTTTAACTAGGATGATGGTGGAAGATTAGGACAAATATAGTGTCTTGTGGTTGGTTTTGCATAGTTTCATTTGATACTTTAATCCAGATCGTTCTGCATTACACTTTTCATTTCATCATTGCATTGTACTGTATTAGAAATTCATTGGGGGGTTTTTTTCTGAATTTTTTTTATTGTGCCTTCATTTCATGGATCTCATTCCCTGTTTAATCTTCTGTGATTTAAATAAAGCTTCAAATTAACTGCATCTGTGATTTGCCTCATATCATCTCTGGGTCCACTTTTCATGCATCAGGGTAAATAAAGAATTTTCACATTCCATTTGGAATAATTCTCTTCACTTGCAAAGAAGCAGCATAGAAAGCAGATATAGGTCGTGCAGTATGCAGAGCACTTTCACCTTCCTGCACCCCTCAGTGCAGTGCAGACAGTTATTTGTGGAATTTAACACAGATAGTCTTCTAACTGGAATCACACATTACTTTTCTTCTTACTCATATGTTTAATAATAAGTTTTTCTTCTTACTCATATGTTTAATAAAAACAGAATGCTTACTTGATCTTTGGTTTTTGATGAAAAATAGCTTTAGCCTCTCTTTAAATGTATTTTCATTCATGTAGAATTCAACTTGTACCCTAAAAAGAAAAAAGAGAAGAAATTGTGTTAGACTTTAAATCTTCTCCCTTAAATTACACATGTTCTTTTGGCATATGCATCATACAAAAACTATTAAAGATAAACATTTAAAAATCCACAAGCACTTTCTCATGTTACATTTTGAGGAGGGGAAAGCAGGTTTAGTGAATAAAAATTCAAATAGATCAATCACTGAATTACTGACACTGCCTCTTGTTGCTTACTAGTTCCTGGGACTTTACTAGGCACTGTTTGAAATCCTGCTGGTGCTAACTAGGCAGGTGTAATGGTGATGATCAGATTTAATTCAATTGAATTGAATTTAATTTAATTTAATTTTAATGGTTCCTATTCTCCCGCCTTCATCAAGTTCCAAGTCTCCCTAGGGATTCCTTTCGACCTGGAGAAGCCTTTGGGAGCCTTGGGGGCAGAGGAGCCTTTAATAGCCAAAAATCACTGCCAGAACATAGTCCAGGGTGGATGAAAATCAATGATTTTTTTAAAAAAATCAAATTAATTTGAATCATGATTTGAAATATGATTTGAATTTTAAAAATCAGTTTTTACCTAAATCATCAAAAAATCCATTTTTTAAATTTAGATCATGTTTAAATCAATTTGATCTTAATCAAATCCACCTTGTCACAGTCAGTAATTAAAGGTTCTCCTTCCCTGCCCCAAAGCTCTCAAAGTCTTCTACAAGTCAGAAGGGATCCCTCGGGAGCCTTAGAACCTGACTGGGGGGAGGGGAACAGGAAGCTTTAAATTAAATTAAATGAAAACTGGGGGGAAAAGGGGGGAAGAATGATGCAGACTACAGGGTGTAGGATATCAGGAGAGCAGGGGTGGGCAACATCTAGAGACAATTGGGGGGGTTGAGGCTGTAAAGCGTCCTTCCCATATTATATCTATGGAAACAGATGATTGCCATGCCACAGGCCCCTATCATATGATCATATTTGACCTTCAAATGTTAGGGATTAAGCATTCGAGCAGTCATGTTTCTAGGTATAGACTTCCATGGGAACTGGAAACCAGTATGATCAGGATAGCTGTTTGCATAGGAGTCAGTCTACAACAGAGACTTCCCCAAACCAGATGTTTACATATAAGAAATAGAAGGCAGGAAGTGACTGCAGCAACACAAGGACATGCCTATGGTTCCCAAACTTGGGTTCTTCTGTGTTGTGGGAATTCAGCTCCAGGACATCTCTGACAGAATGGCCAACAGTCCAGAACTCTGGGAGGCACAGCCCAACGACACTTGGAGATACAAGTTTGGGATATATAGAATTTCTATGAAATGAAATACCATAGAAGGCAAGTCACAGTCTTATAAACCTTAAATGCATTGATGTGTGTTTTAAATCTGGGTTGCATACACAATGCAACAGACACACTGTAAATCTGCACATTTATCTCATGATTCAACCAATCCAGGACAAGTTACAAAGTATACATAAAAATCCAAAGACTCAACCACAGAACAGAAAAACAAACAAACAAACAGGACACATTGCTATAATCAACTGTCACCATATAGGAACGTTACCCTGTGAGGGGGAGAAAAACTATATAAACCCACCCTTAGCATGAGTAATATTAATAGACTGGTACTTAAAATACTCTCTTTGTTTGATATTGTAACATATACAATACTAAAGATTTAACTTTTGAAAAGAAATGCCAGGCAAGTGAATAGAAGCATACAAGTTCACAGATGTGGAAAAAAATTATTTCAAAAAGAAGCAGTGTTCTAATTTTATTCCTACAGTTTTGAACCACATACCTATATTTTCAAGAGGAAAATCACAGCACTTTCGTGACATAAAAGAATAGCATGCTAACAGTAAGACGTGATGTAATGCTAATGAGGAGAATAAGTGTGGGAGCTAATCACTTTCGAATAAACTCCTATTTTGAGTGCTCAAATAGCCTAATAGTGCCCTGTTTCATTCTAATCCCCATTCCTTAGCAACCAGAACTGCCAAGCAGATTGGCATTTCTATGTGATGGTTTCCATGAGAGAAAAGGGAGGGGAAGAAAGCCAAAATCAGTTGATTAGTTTAATTTTCTAGTGCCCTTTCAAGCATCAGTAATAGATTGTCACATGCCCTAATTGAATCTTGCGATGTGTATGCACCCCAAAAACACCCAGATTAGACAGTTCAGAAAGAATGCAAAGAAAGAGTTTGGAGGTACAGAGGTTAGGCTGTGTTCCTACATTAGATAAGAAACACACAGCCATGAACTATGCTACTCTTTCTTGCTTCCAGATGATGTGAAGTCTGGAATGATACTGGAGGGTCCCACACTGCATCTTTTTCCCATGCCAGGATGCATAAGTTTTTTCTAGGATTAATACTGAGTATATAACATTTCTGTACATAGCCCAGTTGCACTTTGGCAACTCCTGACACATTTGAGAATATTAACAGCTACCACGCAGATAGATCTACACAAGTTACTAGACCACACGTTGATTAGCTAGTCTGTTCATGCATGGCAATGTAAAGGATCAACAGCTAAAAAGCAAAGCATCACTCACTTCCTTCTTATTTGCAGAATAGTTCAATTTCTACTTACTTAGAACATTAAATGCTTGCTGCTGCTGTCTGCGTGCATGGGCATATTTGTTTCTGTAGGGGGATACTGAATGCTCCCCAATTTTAAAACCTTCCCACACATAGAAAATAAGCATGCCAAAGACAGGATCCAAAGTTTCTTTCTTCACCACCTGCCATATTTTTTGTGTGTAGGGAATTTGTTATGTCACTTTATACTGAAGCAACCAAATACAAAGCCCGCATACAATGTGAATTTGTGCTCTCCATGAAAATCTTTACCTCATGATTCTACTGAAGATGTAAAATGGCCCAAATACAGTCTCATTTGAATTAATGAATAAAAATTTGCATTCCATGGAGGGAAAGCAATATTCCCTCAATCAACATTTGATAAATATAAATAGTTTCTATAGCATATGAAATGCCACAGAGGAATGTATATGTAGCACTCCCAAAAGCAGAGAAACAAGCCTCATCAAAGTCAGATGTAAATAAAGAAATAAATAAAGTCAAATAGGAATGGGGGAGAAATTTTAAATGGACCTCCTGAACCAACAGTCAAATCTAAATCCATATAGGCACCAAAATCCATATTTTCCCCAATTTTTGCAAAATAGTTTGTTTTTTTAAGCGTACATTTGCTTACAACAATGCATATATCATAGGAAGTTAGGCACAAAAAACACAGTGCATGAAAGGGAATTGCTTGCAAACATATTAGGAAAAATGTCTACATTAAAGGGCTTGTATTCATTCTTATTGTTTAGAATAACAAAGTCAAGTTAAAAAAAAAAGTTATTTAAAGCTACTCTGAAAATACTGTTATAGACATATCAAGCTCATATACCATCTTGGAAACTTTGCAGTATTCAAAATTATTAGCTTCTGATGAAGATAAAATGCAAGGAGCTCAACAAAACTGGATATCTGCCAAATTCTAAATGAAGTCAGGGAAAATATAACATGGTGTTTATACCTTTAAAAAAACAGAAAGAAGCCCTTGCCATTTATGATTTCCAAGGAGATGCAAAGCTGAACTAACAAATACACAGCTTGTCAACACTTGGTTCATCAATCAACCTAACCTGCCACCAAAGCCTAGATCCAAAATGTTAGCACATTAGAGCATTTGACAACAGTATAATCTTGTTAAAATCCATTTTTACACTGCTATTCGTAATACCTGCAAGAAGTGAATTTAATTGTGATGTAAGCAACCCACAAGGCTGCAATCCCAAGAACATTCCCTTCCCTTCCACATCATTTCATAAGAGCTAGGGAATTTACCCACTGCTCACTTGGAACATTAAACCACCAAAAAGACAGTACTCTCACACTCACTTCCTGCTGCACACTTCCTACAGTAGGCTAACATGTAAAACGAATGCTGGACCAGAGGAGCTTTCCATCTGATCCAGCACAGATCTTATTATTTCTAGTGATCACTTCCTCATTGCAAAAATCTACCATGCATTTTTAACATATGTTATACACTAGATATTTAATACACTAGATACATTAGAAATTTTCATATCTCCTGGGAGATACAGTGGACAGTAGAAATCACAACCTCTGGCTCCATAAGCCAGGTACCCAACTCACTGAGCTATCCAGCCTGATAATGTATTTTACTAGATGTTTTCATCTTTGGGGTCTTACAGGATATTAGATGACTCACAGAATTTCAGCAGCCATGGCCACCCAACTATGAAATGACTGAAATCTGTTCTGTACAGTACATTGAGTAATGCTGACTAGCCATGGAAATCTTTCAGAAATAAAGCATTCCCAGTTTCTGCCCTGAACATCCCAAGGTTCCCATAGAATCCTTTTCATCATTGGGAAGCTGAAGGAGGAGGGCTGTGTGATATCAGGATGAAATCTTTTAACTACCAAAAATTGCTGTCGGTGATAAAGTTATCCCAAGATTCAGGATATCAGCTACTGATTCACAATACATTTTAAAGCTAATCAAAGTATTTGAACCCAATAAGGTCTAATATGGACCAGAACGATGTTCTGGGCTGGCTGCAATCCATCATCCAGTTTCGCATGTTTAGGTTGCAATTCTATAAACACATAAGAGAAAACTGGAATGAATTAACTGAAGCTTACTTCTAAACAAACATAGATAGCATTGTACAGTTAAACTTCATTGCCAACAATACAGTCATGACTGAACCATTAGACTGTAACTGTTAAATATGGTCCAGCACAAACTGGTGCCACAGAGATAAGACAAACAACTATTGGGTTAAGTAGCACACTACCTTATCACCCATCTTCTCCACTGATCTAAGAGGGTCCCCAACCCTTTTAGAAGGGAATAATTACAGTTTAGCTACAGATAATGGACTTATTGCTAGACAGTGTCTCACATCACCATTCACCACTGGCTATACACAATAGAGCTGATGGAAGTTGTAGTCCAACAGCACCTGGAGGGACAGCCTTGTAAGTCATGTTTTCAAAAAGTAGTAGAATTTGCATCTACTGCACAAGGGCAGGATGTGCTTACATCTACCAGTTTTTTAAGCCGAGGAGGCAAACCGTGGGTCTCTAGATGCTTGTAGAGAAGGTATGTAAACCTTCACTTGTCCTGTTCTTGTCTGTGACAATGAGAAACTGCCAAAATTTTATCTTCATCTGCAAGACAGTGGAATATTTTCTTTCCCTATCAACAAAAAGAAAAAAGGAAAGTGTGCTGCTTATATACCACCCCATAACACTTCAAGCACTCTCTGGGCGGTTTACAAATTAATTACGCAGGCTACACATTGCCCCTGCCCCCAGCAAGTTGGGTACTCATTTTACCAACCTCGGAAGGATAGAAAGCTGAGTCAACCTTGAGCCGGCTACCTGGGATTGAACCCCAAATTGTGAGCACAGTTTTGGCTGCAGTACAGCAGTTTAACCACTGTGCCATGAGGCTCCAACAAGAGTTGGAGAATGATTTTTGTGCAAATTGTGCAGTTTTACAAAATTACAACAATGGTTACAATGTTGCATGGAATATTTAAAAACCAAAAATGCTGGATAGGTTGTTTGCATACTTTTGTTATTCTTTTCTTACTGTCTGTACTTTACAAAGAGGAAAATATACTAGTTTTGTGCACTGATGTTTGTACAATTGCAGACAAAAGAAAAAAGAAAAAGAAAGAGTGAAATGTATTTTCTTGTTCTTGACCTAGAGGAGACAATGAACTCTCAATGTCTCAATAATTTATCACATCCCTGTGTTGGACTGCAGTTCCTATCCTAGCCAGCACAGTTACCAATGAAAAATTATGAGAGTTATAGTTCAACAACACAGGAATGATGGTTACAAGTTGCCAATTCATGCTTTACAGCCTTGTGGTTGCAGCAAAACCACTGCCCACATTCATGACAAAGAAAAAACAAGTAGAACAAGATTCATTCTACATTTCTCTTAGAAGTATTTTCCTTTAATATTTCCTCCTAAACATCTCACATATCAAACCATCTGACTTGTATTCTGATGATACCATTTTCTTAATACTACTAATAATAAACACCTTCCATGGTAACCCATTCATTTTAATCCTGCAGTGTTATTTTCTATACTAAGGCCTGCTTAAAGTTGATTATCATGTGCTACACATACACTCCAAATCCCCTGGCTGCAATATAGATGTGCAATGACGTGGAAAATACTTGCATGGTCAGATACTTTTCACATTTCAAAGCTTCCAATGGAAACCTTTTTCACAGATTATAGAAAACTGGAACAGAATGAAATTAGGAATGAAATTCTTCTGTAGATTTCAACCCAATTTTTCTTTTGCAAATACATTTTGCAAACAGCACTCTTTCTGGCATATTAACTACAGCAGCAGGATACTAAATTGGGTTTTGTTTTGTTTGTATACAGCAGATGAATTGATCTCATAGATTGAGGTAGAAATCTGGAGTCCTCCACAGAATTAAGCAGAATCACAAGACCATTGCTGCATTAGATAAATATGCATAGGTACAGGTCCTGTGAAAGTAACTATTTCCCCTGATTGTCCTGTGTTAATGGTTAAGTTTTAGTTTTTGCAACTTAGCTATGTGGACAGGACCTTAGAGAGGTGAAAGCTACCACATGTCTGTTAAGACTCTTGTCCTTCCTGGCTTATAAAAGCCGTCAGAGACGGACTGGCTGAGTGGATAGGAAGAGTGATGAATGTCTCCTTGAAGTAGGGTAGGATCCCAGCATGCTTAAAGGAGGCAAAAGAAAGGTCATTGCTAAATAAGCCCTCATTGAATCCCACAGTATTGGACAATTACCAGCCAATTTCTAATACTCCATTCTTGGGCAAGATGCAGGGACAAGCTCAGGGGTTCATCAATTAGACAGATTATCTATATCCATTTCAATCTGTCTTCAGACTTGGTTATGGGACAGAGACTGCTTTGCTCACCTTGGTGGATGACCTACAACAGGAACTGGGAAGGGGGAGTATGTCCCTGTTGGTTCTGCTGGGCCTCTCAGTGGCTTTTGATATCATCGACCATGGTATCCTTCTGGGTGGTCTCTCTGGGATGGGACTTGGAGGCACTGTTTTACAGTGGCTCCAGTCCTTCCTGGAGAGGAGAACCCAGAAGGTGGTGCTGGGGGACTCTTATTCGACACCCTAGCTATTGGCCTGTAGTGTTCCTCAGGGTTCTGTTTTGTCCCATATGCTATTAACATCTACATGAAACTGCTGGGAGAAGCTGTCCACAGAGTTTTGGGGTTTGGTGTCACCAGTATGCAGATGACACACAATTCTATCTCTTGTTTCCATCTAAATATGAGGAAACTGTTTGGGTTCCAGATTGGTGTCTGGTGTCAGTAATGGACTGCATAATGATGATTAAACTGAAACTTAATCCAGATAAGACACAGGTGCTCTGGTTAGTCAAAAAGCAGATCAAAGAATAGAGCGCTAGCCTGTGCTAGATGGGATTACACTGTCCCTGAAAAATACAGGTGCACAGCTTGAGTGTGCTCCTGAATTCATCTCTGAGCCTTGACACCCAAGCTTTGGTGGTGGTCACAAGTGCATTTGCACAGTTAAAACTAGTGCACCAACCGCACTATTTCTGGAGAGGTCTGACCTGGCCATAGTGACATGTGCCTCAGTTTCACCTTGGTTGGATTACAGTAACACACTCTATAAGGGGCTGCCTTTGAAAAGTATTTGGAAACTTCAGTGGGTCCAAAATACTGCAGCCAGATTGTGAACTGAAGCTGGTTACAAGGTGTCATGAGATTGAAGGAGAGTGGGATTTGTAGTCAATTAGGAGGAAAGAAAATGGAGTCTGTTAGGTTTTTAAAGTGAAAGGAGTTGAAGACATGGGAATGTGAGAAAGGCAGAGAGGTTGTTTTTCTTAATTTACAGCCAGGCTGGTACAGCGTGAAACCTGATAAGGATGCAAGGACAAGGAGGCCCAGCCAAAGACCCAACAAATTCTTTTCTAATTGGAATGGAGATAAACCACCTGCATCTCCACGAGAATTGTAGGCAGATCGGACGGTTACACCTCTTTGAGTTAATTGGTTTACAATCATGAAGAAGGAGGTCCGAGGAATGTAGAAAAATGGAAGATGGGTTATGTTGAAGAGAGACCATGGTGTGGGAGAGAACTTTTGCCTGAGAGAAGTTCTTGATGGTTTGTGTTATGTAGCTTGAAGGAAAGAGAATGTAGGTAAGAGAAGAAGGAGGTGGGGCTAGCCCACCTTAGCCCAGTTTTAGTGTTTATTATTTTAATGGGAATTAGTTTAATTAGTTGTTGTATTTAACTATGGTAATCCTTTGAACATGTCTTTATGCTAATGCTTGAGCAAAAACAAACTGTTTCTATGAAACTATATTTTCTTAATAAAAAATAATTATAAAAATCTTCACAGAGGACTGGTCTCTTGGATCAGCAGGGTTTGGCTAAATCCAGAGGAGTGGTAAAGGCCATTGACTAGCTATCATAGAGAAGTCCTATTTAAATGAGCTGTTGTGAGTTCCAAGGAATCACAAAGCCCATGTTGCTGTACTTGCAAAGTACTGAGCAAAAGTAAAGTGTTCTTTTAAGGTCAGGCTTGTTCCAGGTGCAAATGCTACGCACTGCTGGAGGTTGAGGACTTGCCCCAGCGTAATGTGGTAGATTTGTGGCCTGTGAACTCCCTGCCCGAAGGACCTATGCTCCTTAGGGAGATTTGGGTCCTGACACAGGGATCACCCCTATAAGCCACCCACCCCCGTTACAGCAACTTCCCTGGCTGCCAATCCATTTCTGGACTCAATTTAAAATACTGTTTTTAACCTATAAAGCTCTAAATGGTTTGGATACTAACTATCTCAAAGACTGCATCTCCCTTTATGAACCTGACTGGATTTTAAGATCATCAGGGAAGATCGCCCTTCCCGTGGTTTCACAGCCCTCACACATTTGGTAGAAACATGGGAGAGGGCCTTCTTTGTTGCTGCTCCCCAACTCTGGAACTCCCTCCCACAGGAGACCTGGCTAGTCCCATCTTTGTTGTCCAGTAAACATTTCTCTTCAGGAGGGCTTTCCTTTAGTGGCTGGCTGTCAAGGTGTTTTGTTTTGTTTTTAATGGGATTGTTTATATTTTTTCTGCTTTTAAAATTTCTTTTAGAAATGCTTTCTCTACTATTTTTAATATGTTTAATTCTTTAATATTCTAATAACTTATTGTTTTAACTTTTAATATATATTTTTCTTAATGCAAGCCACCTTTGATCCTATTTAGGAGAAAGGCCAGATAATTGATGTTCACATAGAGAACACGTTGTGCCATGAACTGGCCAGTTAAAACACATCATTTTTAGACTTCAAATAAACCACAGTGTTTTAGACTTCCTGCACACCAAACCAGAGCCCTCTGTAATGGAAGAGTCCTAACAATTTTGAAATGATCATGGTGCAACTGGGACAAAGACACATAGATCCAAAGTCTATTAGAACAAAACAGGTAGCAATGGAAAACAACTCTCCTTTTAGGTCAGCATGACTACAATTAAAAAGCCCTTGCCATTCCTATATGAAAGGTCAGAGCTGCTGCTGCTTTGAAAAGCTGCTGGGATTTACACAGTTTTGGATTGGGATTCATGGGTTTAAATCCACTTGTTAGCCCTAACTAGAATAAATCCACTGAAAAAGTGTAAGTTCTCTATATGTTCCCTCACCAGGTCTCTACTGATTCAGTGAGTCCACCCTACTTGAGACTAGCAACTGGGTTTAGACAATGAAAAACAAATGTCTTCACCTTCCATAGAGGATATTCTATCATAACAAACTGTTAGATGGTACTCTGAATAAAATATGATAATTATAAACACATTTTAACTAAAATATGTTCTTAAACTGCATACCAGTTACAGTACATCTCAACAAACTCGCAGTCTACATTCAGGGCATGTTCTCACACCCTGTCAAAGTGGTTCAAGGTGTGATAGCCAATTTAGGTTATCACACCTCGTTAAATTGGTCCATGGGTATATGCAAGAGCTTAAATTTAGAGAAAACTGACAAGAACTTGTCATATTCATCTGAGTTCTCTGGGAGTGGAGAAGGCCAGGCCGAGAAGATTACTCAGATTACAAAGGTCTCTCTGGAAGAGCATATATGATTCCTGTGGACATAAAATGATCAGTGACTACATTCATAAAAACCATGCAGTGCTCCAACGCTGGAGGCATTCAAGGGAAAACTGGACAACAATCTGTCAGATTTGCTTTGATTTGGATTTCTGCATGGAGCAAGGGGTTGCACTAGAACAAGGGTCTCCAAACTTTTCAGTATGAGGGCACATCATATATTTTACACATTTTCAAGGGCCAAAGGAGGGAAGGGGGACCCAAGCAATCCCCCACCCCCGCTGTCCTTGCAAAGATAGCGGGGGTGAGGGATCACTTCTGTCAGGCTTCACTCCTCTTCCTATCCCCGCTTGGGCATAGGAGGAGGAGGGAGGGAGGAACCAAGTGATCCCCCACCCCCACCGTCTTTGCAAAAACAGTGGGGTAAGGGATTGCTTAGATCAGGCTTCACTCCTCTTCCTATCCCCACTTGGGCATAAGAAGAGGAGGGAAGGGGGACCAAAGCAATCCCCTACCCTTGCTGTCTTGGGTCCCCCATTCCCTCCTCTTCCTATGCCTGGGAGGAGGTAGGAAGAGGAGCGAAGCCTGATCTAAGCAATCTGTGCCATTTTGGCCCTTCATCCCTATCTCTAGTCACTACCATCCATTCTAGGCAGCTGTGGACCCTCAGCATACCAGACCAGGCCAGATAAAAGGGCAAAGCGGGCTGGATGTGGCCCATGGGCCATAGTTTGGAGACCCGTGGACTAGAGGATCTTACAGGCCCCTCCCAACTCAGTATTCTATGATTCTAAGATTCAATGAAAGATTCTTCAGAAAAATATACCCTGCAGAATATCTTGAAAGGGTTTTTCAGTATAGGATACAAATATAAGCAAACATAAATTCCACTGACTGGCTCCAAGTGGCTACAATATCAGTTGGGTTTACCTAATCTATCTGAGAGGGATTTCCTGAGCAATCTACAGACTTTCATCTGGGTACAATTTCTACCTGCAATAAATAGCTGATTTTCAGAAGTAAAATATTTTGCTTCTACTTGGTAATAAGCTCTTACAGTAAATAATTTTTATTTAAGGACTTAAGGACTATTACAGAGTGTCTATTTTTATGCATTTCCAATATTTGTTATTATTTCCTACTGTAGTTCTTACAACAGCATACTAAAACATACACAATATTTTATACATTGTCAACTGCTTTGAATGCCCCATAGGTACCAGCATGAGAAGAGTTGCCCTCTTGCAAGCTAGACATCAAAATAGGTATCAATGCTGCAAGAAAAAAGGAAGCACATATCAAGTTTCCCACTCCCTTACCTATCTTGTCCTGTTCTCCCTTCCCCATCTGCTATGTGACATACACCTTAATCCAATATGTTACAAAAGGTGGGAAATAATGCAGACAACAGATCTGGGGATGAAAAAAGTACAAGGAGCCATAACTATCTTTTTTGACAATGCACTGCAGGATTTATTGTTCAAATCAGGAAGCATCAACCAAAATGTAGGATGGTGCCCCTGTTCATATTACAAGAAGGCATATGAAAAGGAGCTGTATGTATACAATCCAGTGTGCAATCCAGGACATTGCATTTTAAATAGAGCATGAGCCTATTGAAGATGGAAAAGGTACTGAGAGACCTGGGGATTGCATACTATGAAAAAAAAATTAAGGAACTGCACACTGTTTTAACCTGGAGAAGAGATAATTAAGAGCCATCCCCAAATGTTTGAAGGAATGTCACACAGAATCTGACAGCACATCTGTTTTCTGTGACTCTGGTGGGTAGAACCTAAGCCTGGATATTCTAATTAGACTCTAATTAGAAGCAAGGAATGTCAGCTAATGAGACAAACATCAGAATCAGCTTCCTAAAGACATGAATTGCTCAAAAGTTGAACAGACTGTCTTGGAAGATAGTGGACCCCTCCATTGTTTGAAGTTTTAAGCACAGTCTATATAAGTTCATCTCTGTGATGAAATGGCAGATTTCCTCCACTGGAGTAGATGACTTTGGCAGGTCTCTGAGGTCTTTTCCAGTTCTGTGGTTCCAGTATTTCCATACACAAAAGCCTCTGTTGATTTTATTTTTGTGAAATCCTTTTATTTTTTCAAATACTTGAAGAGATTTATCTTTTCTTTGTTACAACTGATTGGTGACAAGAAAGAGCCAGCAGGTACTCTCCTCAATCTATGGCAACAAATACCCTCCTGAAACCAGGTTACATTTTCAGAATACTTAATGGTTTATCATTTTGAATTGAACTCACAAAAGGTATTCTACAAAAAAAAGTGTCATTCCATTGTTGTCAACAACAAAGAACATCTCTCAAAAAACTTGAGCCAAATTATCTGAAAATATATAGAGAGGTTCATGGGGAATGCATTCAAGACACTTAGCAGATGTATTCAATATGCTTCTCTCTAACATATTGTGAAAGGAGTACCTAGCCCTTCCCTTCTCCATTGTCATTTTTTTCCATATGGAGAGCAACATGTTCACAGATGAAAAGTTCTTGCTCACATGCAGGTTCTCTATGTGAGCAAGAACCCTGAAAAATGAGAGAGGGCCATTTCCTTATCCTCCAAAAATCAGTTAGGTAGGAAAGTCAATATCTACATATTCTCAACAGCTTCAGGATTTCAGGAAATCTCAATAAAATTCATTCTTGCAAAAAAAGACTTTCTTGAGGAAGATGTCAATAAAATTAAAAAAAAGGCATTATGCCAAAGTATTAGGACAATAGCATTCATAATGCCAGCACAATGCTAGTGATGCTTATTAGATTTTTTTAAAAGGTGGCTTCTTTTTTTTGCATATTTGTAGTTTTAATTTGTTCTCTGCTTTGTAGCTGTTCAGAGTAATGGCTTGCCACTAGATGGGTGAGGTATAAGTGTAATAAACAAACAAAGTGTTCCCTGAGCTCCCCCTTGACCATATGTTAGACCAGTGGTTCCCAACCTTGCGTCCCCAGACGTTCTTGGACTAAAATTCCCACAAGCCTTCACCATTAGCTGTGCTGGCCAGGATTTCTGGGAGCTGTAGTCCAAGAACACCTGGGGACCCAAGACTGGGAACCACTGTGTTAGACCAACTGATACAGTTGACTGGGTGACAAATTTTCAACACATTGAAGCTGTAATCTACAACCCATGTTCAGATCTGCTAATGTGACAGCTTCACTCTGAAATCAATCTGATTTAAATCACAACATCCATTTCTTAGGACAGTAATCTATTCTGCTATACAAAAGAAAGCCTAACTAATTTTAGTTAAATTTAAAAATAAATAACACTAGAAAGTTCTGCTTCATGCCACCAACATTCAGCATAGGAAAAGCAGAGTGGACCTTTATAGTGAGATGCAATTCTGTTAATTAAAATTAAAAATGCATATTTAGAAATAATTAATGTAGCATGAATCCAATTAGCAGTCCCAGCTAGACTAGGCACCTTGTATCACTAGTATTCACCATTCACACTTCAATAACTGATTTAGTGGAACTATCCTAGTTGAAACAACCAACTGGGATTTAACTCTATAAATATAAATTAACACATGCAAATCCTTCAGTCATTTTTCCAAAATGAGAATCACACTTTTTGTGTATAAAAATATGGATGTGAATACACATAGTTAACACATGAACACACAGAGTCCTGAGCTCCCCCCCCCCCCTTCTCTATGAAACATACTGTGCTTCTTGGTGTGATGTCGTATTTCCTCTGATTATTCCCTAGAAAACTAGACTGTATAAAAACACAACTAACCTTTCATGATGCTTGCAATATTTCCTGGAGGAATTACATGAGTGGAATAGCAGTTATTATATTAAATCTGGGAGTTATTCTCTTGTGAGACTTAAGTGCATGAAGAAATAATCATTCACAATAATTGCTTCAGTAATATGCCATGTCCCCAAAAAAGCAATGACAATTTATCACCCACTCTTCTGAAACCTACATTTGTAGCAATCGTTTTCAACAATTAAATAGTATGATTAACAGTTGCTACAAATATTACACCAATATAAAAAGTAAGAAGCACTGAGAAACAAAGTAGAGTTCCATACAGTGTTTTGTAAAACAACTTAGCATGTTTCTCGGGCACAATTCTGGCCATCTTTTCTACCTGAAGTCATTCGCTGACATGGGTTAATTAGGAAAGCTAGTGCCAGAAAGCCAAGCGAGTTCTGAAGTTACTCAAGCATTTGGGAACATTCAATATTTCATCTAATAAAGAGAAAGATCTTCCTATTCATGACTCATCTCTCTAGAAACAGAAATAAAGAAAATCCTCCCAGAAAGACTGTCGCTATGGGGTGACAAAGAATGAGGTATATCTGCTGCACAGAGGCTACAGGAGATGGGGATGGAGGAGGTGGTAGACCAAAATGGCTGAACTGGATAGAACCCGGTCACTGGTGGTAGGAGACAGCAATACCTTTTTTTTTTTTTTTTTTTTTTGTTATGGCCTCAGGAAAAGCACAGTATGAGGCTCCTTGTACCAGAGCCCAATGTAGCCTTTCTGCTAGGACTGTCAGAAGGCATGAAGTACAGCTGAGAATGAACGGCTGTCTCCAAGAGAAGGGCAAAGGAGAAGGGCGAAGCTTTGAAGTAGCTCTCAGGATCTAAGAAGGAATACAAGGAGGAATGGAAATCCATTCCCCCTTTCTCAGCTGTGAACCATGAAATGGGGTGAAAGAGTGGAAGGAGGGTCACCTTAGGGAAAAATGTGAAGCATGCCTCTAATATCCCACACAGAGAGAGGCATTAACATCCAGTGGATCAATTTCCTACTTTGCTGCCTACCTGCAAATTGTAAAAAAAAAGGTGGTTAAAATGGAAAGCTAGAGAGATTTCAAACATTACTACTACTTGGAATGCATTTCACCCATATCACAGGACATAAGAACGTTTTGTAACAAAGCTGAGTCCTGATTAGAGATGGGGACAACTCACCATTTTGGTGAGTTGTCCCGCTTCGTGAGTCGTCAAAAGTTGACAACTCACAAAGCACAAAGTTGCCCCCATGAAGTGACGAATAACGAAGTTATTCATCAATTCGTGGGGAGTTATAAAAAAACAACACACACACCGCTGCCACCACCCCCCACCACTGCCACTCCCTCACCGCCCCGCCGCCGACGCTTGCAGGGGCTCACACTATGGCAACACACCATTTCCTCATCCTTCTCACTGCCATTGCCTGTGATGAAGTGCAGGATTTCTACTTGTTTCACTTCGTATTTAATTCAACTGCATTTCAGCAACCTCAATCTTTCATTCGAAAAGTGACCTTTCAACAGCTAATGTAAATAATCCCCTTATCAAACATCTTCATTTTATTCATCTTGCAATGCTGTTTCTAATGCTGGTATCAATCCCATGCCAATGTCATAGGAAGAGGTTACTGCATTTCCACAAGGTACAGAGAATTTATTTTGGTGCAGCAGTGAATGGCTCTATAGATGACAGAGATTCCCTATGTGGTACATTTGAGAGTTCTTTTAAAAAACTGGTGGAGACCTCCACTGATCTGGGCCTCTGGGTTTTAAAAAGGGACCTAAGTGGGAAATGTGCATCATTCTGCCATATGCAGTGGGAAACTTGCAACAACACACTTTCTCTCTGGGCATTCAGATAGGAAGAGGATGTAAGAAAAGTTAGGTCTCTATTTATTTCCATTATACTGTCCGTCAATTTTTGGGTAGTTGTACCAATTGGGCCAGGGCAGGGGAGTAAATGGGCAGCAATGTCAGAAATTAGGAGGAGATAAATTTAAAGAGGAGATCCCCTGAGGCCATCTTGGCTAAACATCCTTTCTCAAAAAACTGGAAAAGTACCATGAAACTACATGATTATGTAGTTTTGTGCGAGTATCAACAAAGAGAGCAATGTGAAGATTCATGTAACGAATGAGTAGAATAGCAGTTCATATTCCCATTTCTAAAGTCTTATTAGCTATCATTCTGTTCAAGCCTTTAAAAAAAAACGTTATTACACTCTGAGAGCAACTGCTTTAAAACATATGTAGAGCACAAATGTTTATCTATGTTTTTCATTACACAGAACGTATAAAAGTACAGTAAGCAAGATTCTGATATAGAAGATACAATACAAAAGTTAACATGTAACTGATAATTCCGAATGAATTTTGTTACAATTTAATAATTCAGAAACAACTGCCTAAATTATATTGTCAGCATCCCCTAGCACAGGGGTCCCCAACTCCCGGGCCACGGCCTGGTACCGGGCCATGGCCTTGGCAGGACCGGGTCATGGAGACAGACATGCACCCCCCCATGCATGCATGTACACACATACGCCCCCCACATACATGCACGGATGCACACACGCCCCGCCCACGGATGCACAGACGCACGCACACCCTGCCCACGCACCCACGGATGCACGCACGATCCCCCCCACATGCACACACTCACGCCCCACCCACCCCCGCACGGATGCACGGACACATCGCCCCCGCCCGCATGCACGCCCCCCCACGGATGCCACCCCCCCGCTAAACCAGTCTGCGGTGGGAAAAAGGTTGGGGACCACTGCCCTAGCATATGTCTGAAAAGTAAGAAAATGTATGTCTCTGTATCACAAAAGTCACCTGGGAGCATCAGCATTTGCACAGGAATGTCAATATTCTTCAATTTTTGCATACCATAATGGGATCCTCCCAGATAGAGGCTCATAACCTGAGCAGTCAAAAGGCATTGTGTAACTTTTCCATCACCCCTGCTTTAATTATTTTATTTGTATATGGTAAGAAAATAATATGGAAGACATAGTGGAGAAACATAGGAATACTACAAATAAAAGACAAATTACATCTCCTTCCCCAACCATTGTCAAATTCTACTTTTGAGGCAGGGCAATTTCTCAAGGAGAACCTCATCTGAGGCATTAAAATACAAGATTAACAAATCCAGACTTCTGCTTTTTTCCTCATGAGAAATCCAACCCCACCCCTCTTTATTAAATAGTGTTGAGATTCTCCTGTACACTGCTGACATGCCCTTTTCTCTCAGTTACATTGTATAGAAGTAGAAGGAGAAATATGCTCCAGCAGAAGGGTCCCCCACCACACACACAATACATGAATCCATATAACGGCACAAAATAAAGAACACTTTTTAAAAATCAGCTATGCATCGTTTAGCTTGACCCTTTAACACATTTTCCACATATAAAGATGCTACTGCCATTTCAAATAGGACCTTAAAGATCCTACAATGGCGGAGAATCAAAGAAGAATGAGACCATTTTCTCCTCTATCAGACTGTGTTTCTAATGAACATACAATTCAGTCCCAAATAAAGTGGCTTAGATTTTTATTTTTCAAAAATGTGTGCTGAAAAGAGTCTTGCAATTGATTTTTAATGAGTTTTAATGGCAGTCAGGTGCTCAAATCACTGAGAAAAATCACAACCGTAGTCTAGGTAATTGCCAGCATAAAAAGGGCCTCCAAGAATGCCAAATTCGTCTATAGCAAATAGAAACTTAATTTTATTTGCAATAGCTGACGCAGGCGCTTTGTTAACAGCTAATCACTTAAAATGCCTTTCTTCTTTCCCACTTAATAATCTAATTTACTCTTAAGCTAAAACGTTTCTCTTCAGAAAGTATGTAATTTTAGTTCTTTCTTTGAGTACCAGGATGGGCAACTGTAGCATAAACTGCATTGGGTTCACCAAACACAGGCACACACACAGCTTTTCTGTCTTCATGCAAACACTAAATACACTAACTAGTACAATTACCTCTGTCCAGAATCCGAGCCTGGAGCTTCAAGTCCTGGAAAAGGGACAAAGGTGGATCCACGAGGAATCAGATTTGGGGACATGACACTTCTTCTGTTCCCTCCTGAAGCGACTTCAATCCCAAACTCCTCTTTTCCTAAAGTATGAGCTTGTTGAAGCTTTACCTGCATTTAAGCTCGTATCTTCACCACTACAGCCTTTTTAGTGAATCTTTGGGGCATATATTTGCTGTTACCAAGAGCTTCATGCTCAACACTGTGCAGTAGACTATTAAGGGTTTTTTGTTTTTTTTTAAGAGGCAGGAAGGCCAGCGCACGGATTAACATGATTATTTTACAGAGCCTGGCACAATCATTAGAACCAACTAAGTTGTCACCAAACAACATTTCATTCTTCCTGTGCTCCTTTGGCTTTCTCAGCCCCCCATGATTTATAAACTGGAAGTGCACTGCCCTCATGGTTATTACATTACATTAAAGTACATCTGTGTGTCACAAAACAGAGCAAGTATTCAGGATTCTGGTAACTAGAATTAAAACTTGGACAATTATCAGTCAAATTATCAGAGTAGTTGTAAGATATACATTCAGTCAAAATGATTCTATTACTAACAAGCTAACAATTATATCAGGTCTGAGGCAAAATATATTACTGATGGTCACATTTGAAAAATTGTGCTCTTAACTCAGATACATTATTATTATTACTAATAATTAGGCATTGGATTTTCAGGCTTTGCGCACTGCAGCTCCCAGAGGTCTGCAGAAATTCCCCCAGAAAAACTTACTGAGGTTTTAATCAAGAAATCAAAGCCCTGATGGACATTTGCACGTTCTAGAACCAATGAATTCAGAATCCAGCTGCCATTTTCATCTTGTAGAGAAGACAAGGGAAACGGATGGGCAGAGCTAAATTCTGATGGTTGTTGTAGGTTTTTCGGGCTGTTTGGCCGTGTTCTGAAGGTTTTTATTCCTAACGTTTTCCCGGTCTCTGTGGCTGGCATCTTCAGAGGACAGGAGTTAGAACTCTGTCTGTGTTCTGGTGTAGGATAGTTGAGTATTTGTAGCTGTGGGATCAGCTTTCTGTCCTTTTCAGGAGACTGGGTGATTACAGTGATCAGGGTGTTTTTTGTTATGGATGTATTGTTGTGATAAGGGGGGGGAGATGGTCTGTCACTGTGATTGATGGGTGTTGTTAGCTAGTCTTTTGTGTGCAGTGATCACCAGTCCTTGTGGTGGGGTAGAGTTTGTTGACCTTTTGCAGGCTGTATTTTTCAGTGCTGGGAGCCAGGCTTTGTTGAGTTTTAAACTTTCTTCTTTTTTGTTGAAACTCTGCTGGTGTTTGTGGATTTCAATGGCTTCCGTTAGGAAGAAAAACCTTCAGAACATGGCCAAACAGCCCGAAAAACCTACAACAACCATCGGATCCCGGCTGTGAAAGCCTTCGAGAATACACAGCTAAATTCTGTTAGAGTTGCAAGAGATTATGGGTGTGGTAGTTTCTGCTAATAGGGTTCTGCACAGGAAGCCTCTCAAAAAGACTATCAGACCCATCATCCCTTGTAGCTCCCATGGAGCTGAGTTCCCAATCTCTTTCTTAGGAAAAAAAAATAGCTGCCAGAGTTAACTTTTTTAAGAGTGATAATGGCAAATTAGCATACAGAAAGGAGTGAAAAGGGTCTCAGGCAGCCATCTCAACCTTTTTGGGCCACATCCATAAACAAAATGTGAAGGAAATATAGGCTGAATCAGGATTGTATAAGATGCATAACGAATCTTATAAGGTGGTGTGTGAAGAACAATTTCCAGTTTATGGCCCCCTTCAAATATGCCAGCCCCCCCCCCCCACGGGGGACACATGGCTGCCACTAAGAATGACTGGTCTAAGGCACACTGTAAATTCCAACACCTGTAGCCAGTACAGCCAATGATGAGGAACTATGAGAATTGCAATTCAAAAACATCTGAAACATCACACGTTGCACACTTGTGAGCTAAGAATTGTACATTTTTGCCAAGGCAACTAACCACTCCAGCTCCATGTTGTATTGTAGGTGGAATATCTGTAAAGTAGATCCTGCTGTTCACAGGTAAGTTCCTCGGAGTGGTATGAAACTTCACACTGTCAAGGAGACAATTCACACACACAGCCCCTGTTTCTGAATGTGTACCGAACAAGCTGATAGTGGGGTCAATAAGGGAAATCCAATTACTGCCCAAGGGCTAGCATACACGATCCTCTCATCTGTATGTGGTTGCTAAATGACAAGGGTAAAACACATGAACCTGGGCTTTTATAAGTTTGGCAAGGAATCTATAGACATGGAATTTAATATATTAGCATTAATATATCTAGGCAAAACAAAAACAAAAACATAGGCTGTTTTTTTTTTCCAATGTGAGCTTTCATGTATCAATTGATTACATTAGAGTCTGTCTCTAATATTTCTGGTGAAGTTGATTGATCCATAAAAACTCACACTAGAATGAAACAGTAGTTTTTGAAGAGGTAACCATGTTAGTCTGTGCTAGCATATCAGGGAAAACCAAAAGAAAAAAAACGAGAAAAAAAACATTGTGACACCTTATAGACTAACTGCTATATTTTAATGTTAGCCTCTGTGGACGAGTCTGCTTTCTGTTATGTACCACTGTGCTACTCCTTTTTTTAAATTTTGTTTTGTTTTGTTTTTGTCTGGATAATTTTGTAGAGACTAACACAGCTGTTTCTTTGAAGACTTAGCATTAATATGCTAATGCTGAAATTGTTCTGTATTAAACAAACTGATGCATCTAATCTGTTAATACTGTTCTGAAAGTACCACTGCAAAGTCGCTGACATAGCACACATACATGGAAGAAAATGGAGCAGTTTAAAGTAGATGTCCATCTGGCGGAAGTATCCCCACCACCACTATTTTAACTATAAAGTGTTATTTGATATTGGCAACCCTTTGGTACTCCATAGCACAGTTTTTTAAGTTCAGTTTTCTCAGGATATCACCTGCTCCTCGTTTTTGTTTTTGTTTGACTTTTTAAAGTTTTGAAACGTTATCACTTTTGCACTATAAAGCAAAAACTAAAAAGAGAAATTTAAGCAAAAAAACCTGAAAGTTGGAAATTGGGTAAAAACAAGGAAGGAAAGAAAGAGTGCAGAAGATATCAGATCTTCCTGCACTTTGCTTTTTAAATTTTTTATGATACTACTTTTGCACCCTAATGCAGAAGTGAAAACTAAACATAGATTAAAATTTAGATAGCAGTGCAGCCAAAATATAAAGGTTTGTGAATGGTCAGTGGGTAAAACAAGAGGGATGGAAGAAAAAGTCAAGTAGGCAGCGAGAAAGCAGAGAAGATAGGTAAAAAGGGAGGGCAATCTGTGTTGGGAGTGAGACCCCAGGGAGCTGTTTGGGATGTTTGTGAACAGGAATTACTGGAATGACCCAGTGCATCCCACTACACCCAGACAGAAAATGTGTGGACACCAATACTGGGATAATTTGTTGAAATCTGCAACAAGAACAAAATGCCAGAATGATCTAGAGCAACTCCAGAATTACCACAGTGTGAACAAGCCCTGGGTGTTCTTACTACGTATGGCTACCATAGTGGATGAAGCAGAACTGAGGAACCAACCTATGCACTGGAGCCAGAGGGGCGGAGGATACTACCAAAACTCTATCCAGAAGGTTCTGAAGAGTTGCTCCAAGGAGGCACAGGAACCATATAAAGTGAATGCACAAAGACCATAAAGGAGAACTGTTTGAATTAGAAGATGTGATCCAGAGCATATGGTTGAGGGAGGCAACACAGGTTTCAAAATCATTTCTGTTTAAACAATGCCTATGCTATAAAATACAGCAGCGATTTTAAATACTGAAGATGAAGATACTTCACAAAAAGTGCATGCAAGAATATCCTTGTGTTCCTCTGAGATAATGGCATATGTTCCCACTGTATGTGATGCAGAAAAGTTGTAAAGGTGCAGAAACAGTGCAATGTCCATAATGAGAATATCATTACAGGAGACCAAATGTTTGCAGTTAGCATAATGCTTAATCTTGCCCTGAAACAAAGGGTAGGAAAAAGAGCGGAAAGAAGAGAATAAAAAAAGACATAGCAACCTTAACTGCACATAGAATGCACCAACTGCCTGCTATGTTATCAAAAATAGATATTTTTTAAAAAATCTTTAACTGTGTTTATTTAAAAAAAGGACCTCTGATGAAAAATTTGTGATCTACCTAATCAAGCCCAAATTATTGTTGTTATTTATCACTTCTGGAAAAATATATATTAAAACAAAACAAAACAAAACTGATTGATCCATGAAAGAAAGCCAGAAAATTTCAAAGCTGGGCAATACACACATACATTGTATACCAATCAAGATGCAACAAAAGGATCTATGATGGGAGAAGGTTGTTCATTGTTAAATTGGGCCTTTATCTCTTCACCATGGTACTAAGTATGCTACAGGTAGATGCAGAGATGGAGAAGAAATCTATTGAATCAGACAGTCTCAACCAAAGCAGATTTTGCATTCCTCTTGAGACTCATTACAAGGAAAAATGTGCCTCGCCTCAAGAATTCACACATTCATGAGGCTCACAGGGCATTTTAGAGAAACAGACATGCACCCAAAGTAACATGCACATTTTAAAATGTGAACAGTTAGTCCACATTGCCCAGAGTTTGTTACTTTGCATAGCAGCAGTTTCTTAAAGACCTTTTCCAGCCATTTAGATAGGATGCCAGGGTATTTAATGGATTCATCCTGCATGCAAAATACTGTATGTGCTCTGGCTCCAAACCACAGCTGTCCCTGCATATATTTATTTAGGTGATATGACTGGCGACACCATTCTGTGCCAAAGTCACAGGTGCAGCTTCATTTTAATCAGACGGTGTTAATCAAAAGTAGATACAAATGTTAAAACAACTCCATGCATATGGAGATAAAATTAGGATTCTGAAAAGCGACAAAACATACACTCCGAATTTTGGGACAGCAGTAGAGAGCATGGTATGTGACTAGAAAATCTGAAAAGCCCTCTTTGTGTCAGCTGTATTGAAAATGCAGGGTTGCTCTCCAAATTCTGACAAAAACACCCACCATCATTTTAAATGCTGTGCAAGAACAACAACAGAATAAAAATCATGTGTTTCAGGCAACTTTCACAGGAATCCAGATGGTCGTGTTGTTAAATTGGCAAAAGCTGATCCAATTCGTTCAGCTCTATCTTGAGAAAACTACGTAAGCACCAGAGGGAAGGAGGAACAAGTATAAATACTGAATCAAACACAAAATGAAAGAACGAAGCCCAGGAGAGTTTTCAATTTATAGCATTAATTTAAGGGAAATTGCTGAGGTCTACTCCCAAGTTGACGTTACGGTCCAATGGCAGGTTCCAAAATTCAACAGCTTCTCATGGAGTATTTCAGTAGAGTTAGCTAATCTGGTAATTAATTATAATCACTATTATAAACCTAATACAAATGTAATTCATGAATATTCAATTTTTCATTCTAAGAATATCCATCACCTTCTAAACAAAATAGTATGGTCCTATGAGGAACATACTGTTACATAAAAGTGAGCATAACTGTTACCAGCCTTTTTACCCCTAAGCCAAAGTGAAAAGCAGTTTCTGGAGGCTGCAAATTTGATCAAAGGAGGGGTGGATAGAGAGGAAATGTGCTTAACCCTTTCCCCTGAGGGTCATTTTTCTAATCAAAATCACCTCTCCAACCTGCTTGCTCACACACAAACACACACAGTGAGAGAGAAAAATGGGAACCATCATCCAGATCCTCTGTCCCAAATTAAGAAAAGCAACTTGAACTAGGGTTGTAATTTTGAGCAGGAAAATTGCACCCCGCCCACCCATTCCTTTACTTCCTATGGCAGTCTTCCAAGGCTGATTTTTATCAAAGAAAAAGAAGCTGGATGAAAAAATTACATGCTTCTGCCTATAATATCTAGTTTAGCACCAAGGCAAAAGAAATTTGAAGAACTGTTATCTTTTATTCATGGATGTTTCCTTCCTTTAACCAGCCATCACCAAGGAACTTTCTGGGTGAACAGATGAGAATGGAGCAGCAGTTGTTAATTTCCAATGGCCAGCACCAATGAACCAAACCAATATTTCCTGCATGTATATGTATACACACACACACACACACACACACCAAAACTAATACACAGCAAACATTGGAGCAGCTTCTGCAGAACAGCTCAACTAAGACATGCAAATTCAGTATTGAATGGGATATATTAAATTTATAGCTGGATCCTAAGTAAGTTTATTCAGAACATAGATCCACTAAGGAACTAATGCAGTAATTCTTAATGCATTTACTTCAAAGTAAGCTCAATTGAACACACATGCTCCCCAGTACCTCAGTCTGCTTTATACCTTTTGCTACAAATACTGTTGCAATGGAAGTCCTTGCTTACTTCATTCTCGCAGGTGATGAAATTTTCTCATTACTACAAAATTAAATTGTGCAATTTTTAAATGTCAGGATTTTTTGAAAAAAATGTGGTTGCTATTTTTGGTGGTGGTCATGAGAATCTTTGCATTTGTGCAAAAAAATGTGCACGCATGCACGCACACACGCACACACACACACACACTTTTGGGGGACCTAATGGTGCTGCTGACAAGTTCTAGATTGTCCATCATGTTATTTTTTTTAAGAGATTGTTTGCTGGTGATTTGTTTCTGTTAGTCATGACTTCTATCCAGACCTCTTGTTCAACCTTTCATATAGCAATCTTTGTTTAAAATATCATAATTCGAACTTCAAGTGATCACAAAATTTAAATATAAAGTAATTTAGGTAGGAAAAAAATAATGCACTGGTCATGGTGAAGGTACATTTATAAGATCCATCCCTGTAAGCCTGGGGGCGGATCTGATAACATCTCCACCGGAGTGCCATCCATCCTTCCGGACAAGGGAATCCAGAAGGAGATGACAGACACGGGACCTGAAGAAAGAAAGGAAGAACAGGAGTACCCTAGAGAAGTGGAGGAGGAATGCCAAAGGGAAGAGAAGGGAACCAAACAGTTAAAAGAGGCGGGAAAGAGGCAAACCATGATTGGTGGGAAAAAGAGATTGAGCATAGAGAGGGAGGAGGTAAAAAGGGAGAGAGGGGGGAGGCAGAAACAGGAATGGCGGAGGGAAGAAAAGGATAGAAAAAGGTCCTACCTCCAGGGTGGGAATGGATCTAGTTGGAGAATCCATGGACCCATAAGTAGGAGAAGTTGATGGTCCCTTGGGAGGAAGCTGATCAGAGAAGGAGAGAAAGGGTACCTGAAAAAAAACAACTGGTATTGGGGTGAGAAAGAGGTGTGGGAGTAGGGAACAAAGATCAGACAGGAGAGAGTTAGGAAAGAAAGGGAAAAAAGAAAGAAGGAAAGATGGATGAATTCCTCCCAGCCAAGGGGATATTCACTCCCAAGACCTGGAACTTTCCATACCCGAGAGAGGGCTTCACAGGGACAGGAAACCCAATAGGAGGGCAGCTGTCCATGTTGCCAATATCACCAGAACCAGCACTGATGGACATGGAAACAGAATGCCTTGGAGGACTGTTGGAAGAGATGTTTGAAAACCCATTTACAGTTGGTGAGGGGAAAAAAACCTCTTTTAATAATCCCTTATGTTTCAAAGAGTTGGTAAACATTAAAGTTGATGTTCAGCATAGCCCTCTCTCGGGTATGAAAAGCCTCTTCATGGATTGCTGCCTTGTCGTGGAGAAGGGGCTTGAGTAATTCAGAGAAGCTATGGGCTATGCCGTGCAGGGACACCCAAGATGGACAGGTCATAGTGGAGAGTTCTGACTAAACGCGATCCACCTGGAGCAGGAACTGGCAAGCCACTCCAGTATCTTTAGCCAAGAAAACTCCATGGACAGAAACAAAAAGCTAAAAGATATGACGCAGGAAGATGAGCCCCTCAGGTTGGAAGGCATCCAACATGCTACTGAGGAAGAGCGGAGGACAAGGATAAGTATTTACAAAGCTAATGAAGTGGATGGGCCAAAGCCGAAAGGACGCTCAGGTGTGGACGCGCCTGGAAGTGAAAGGAAAGTCCGATGCTGCAAAGAAGAATACTGCATAGGAACCTGGAATGTAAGATCTATGACCCTTGGTAAGCTGGATGTGGTCAAACAGGAGATGGCAAGAATAAACATTGACATCCTGGGCATCAGTGAACTAAAATGGACGGGAATGAGCGAATTCAATTCAGATGATTATCATATCTACTATTGTGGGCAAGAATCCCGTAGAAGAAATGGAGTAGCCCTCATAGTCAACAAAAGAGTGGGAAAAGCTGTACTGGGATAGAATCTCAAAAATGATAGAATGATTTCAATACGAATCCAAGGCAGACCTTTCAATGTCACAGTAATCCAAGTTTATGCACCAACCACTGATGCTGAAGAAGCTGAAATTGACCAATTTAATTCTATGAAGACTTACAACACCTTCTAGAACTGACAACAAAGAAAAATGTTCTTCTCATTATAGGGGACTGGAATGCTAAAGTATGGAGTCAAGAGATAAAAGGAACAACAAGTAAGTTTGGCCTTGGAGTTCAAAATGAAGGAGGGAAAAGGCTAATAGAGTTCTGTCAAGAGAACAAGCTGGTCATCACAAACACTCTTTTCCAACAACACAAGAGGCGACTCTATACATGGACATCACCAGATGGGCAATACCGAAATCAGATTGATTATGTTCTCTGCAGCCAAAGATGGAGAAGCTCTATACAGTCAGCAAAAACAAGACCTGGAGCAGATTGTGGCTCTGATCATCAGCTTCTTATAGCAAAACTCAAGCTTAAACTGAAGAAAGTAGGAAAAACCACTGGGCTAGTCAGATATAATCTAAACCAAATCCCTTATGAATGCACAGTGGAAGTGAAGAACAGATTTAAGGAACTAGATTTGGTGGACAGAGTGCCTGAAGAACTATGGATGGAGGCTCGTAACATTGTACAGGAGGCAGCAACGAAAACCATCCCAAAAAAAAGGAAATGCAAGAAAGCAAAGTGGCTGTCCAACGAGGCCTTACAAATAGCAGAGAAGAGAAGGGAAACAAAATGCAAGGGAGATAGGGAAAGTTACAGAAAATGGAATGCAGACTTCCAAAGAATAGCATGGAGAGACAAGAGGGCCTTCTTAAATGAACAGTGCAAAGATATAGAGGAAAAGAATAGAAAGGGAAGAACCAGAGATCTGTTCAAGAGAATTGGAGATATTAAAGAACATTTTGTGCAAAAATGGACATGATAAAGGACAAAAATGGTAGGGACCTTACAGAAGCAGAAGACATCAAGAAGAGGTGGCGAGAATACACAGAGGAATTATACCAGAAAGATCTGGATGTCCCGGACAACCCAGATAGTGTGGTTGCTGACCTTGAACCAGACATCCTGGAGAGTGAAGTCAAGTGGGCCTTAGAAAGCATGGCTAACAACAAGGCCAGTGGAGGTGATGGCCTTCCAGTTGAACTATTTAAAATCTTAAAAGATGACGCTGTTAAGGTGCTACACTCAATATGCCAGCAAGTCTGGAAAACCCAGCAGTGGCTAGAGGATTGGAAAAGATCAGTCTACATCCCAATCCCAAAGAAGGGCAGTGCCAAAGAATGCTCCAACTCCCGTACAATTGCACTCATTTTACATGCTAGCAAGGTTATGCTCAAAATCCTACAAGGTAAGCTTCAGCAGCATGTGGAACGAGAACTCCCAGAAGTACAAGCTGGATTTTGAAGAGGCAGAGGAACTAGAGACCAAATTGCTAACATGCGCTGGATCATGGAGAAAGCCAGAGAGTTCCAGAAAAACATCTACTTCTGCTTCATTGACTACGCAAAAGACTTTGACTGTGTGGACCACAGCAAACTATGGCAAGTTCTTAAAGAAATGGAAGTGCCTGACCACCTTATCTGCCTCCTGAGAAATCTATATGTGGGACAGGAAGCAACAGTTAGAACTGGATATGGAACAAATGATTGGTTCAAAATTGGGAAAGGAGTACGACAAGGCTGTACATTGTCCCCCTGCTTATTTAACTTATATACAGAATACATCATGCGAAAGGCTGGACTGGAGGAATCCCAAGCCGGAATTAAGACTGCTGGAAGAAATATCAACAACCTCAGATATGCAGATGATACCACTCTGATGGCAGAAAGTGAGGAGGAATTAAAGAACCTCTTAATGAGGGTAAGAGGAGAGTGCAAAAAATGGTCTGAAGCTCAACATCAAAAAAACGAAGATCATGGCCACTGGCCCCATCACCTCCTGGCAAATAGAAGGGCAAGATATGGAGGCAGTGACAGATTTTACTTTCTTGGGTTCCATGATCACTGCAGATGGTGACAGCAGCCACGAAATTAAAAGACGCCTGCTTCTTGGGAGGAAAGTGATGACAAACCTAGACAGCATCTTAAAAAGCAGAGACATCACCTTGCCGACAAAGGTCTGCATAGTCAAAGCTATGGTTTTTCCAGTAGCGATGTATGGAAGTGAGAGCTGGACAATAAAGAAGGCTGACCGTCAAAGAATTGATGCTTTTGAATTGTGGTGCCGGAGGAGACTTTTGAGAGTCCCCTGGACTGCAAACAGAGCAAACCTATCCATTTTGAAGGAAATCAACCCTGAGTGCTCACTGGAAGGACAGATCCTGAAGCTGAGGCTCCAATACTTTGGCCATCACATGAGAAGAGAAGACTCCCTGGAAAAGACCCTGATGTGGGAAAGTGTGAAGGCAAGAGGAGAAGGGGACGACAGAGGATGAGATGGTTGGCAGTGTCACTGAAGCTACCAAGATGAATTTGACCCTACTCCAGGAGGCAGTGGAAGACAGGAAGGCCTGGCGTGCTCTGGTCCATGGGGTCACGAAGAGTCAGACACGACTTAACGACTAAACAACAACAACGGTTCTCTGTTTTAGGATTGGTCACTGGAAGCTAAACATGGGCCTAATTTGCAAGTTAATTTGACCGACGAGGAATATATCTCTGAGGAAGACACATTGTGGCAGGGAAATAGGCTAATTGCAGGGAAAAAATATTCCTTAGAACAGGGGTCCCCAACCCCCAGTCCGCGGCCCAGTGCCGGTCCGTGAGGAGACTTCAGCTGGGCCGCGGGGACACAGTGGCAGCCATTACAAAAAGGGGGGGGGAGCGGACTTGCCTCGGCTTGAAAATCCATTGCTGCTGCTGCTGCTGCTCAGAGGTGAGGCAGCCTAAAAGCCGTGGAAGCTTCTGTTGGAGGGAGCGGGAGGGGCTTGGGCAGAGGGAGGAGGGAGGCCAGCTCAATGGCCCCAGCAGCAACCATTAGAAAAAAGAGCCCCGCAGGGAGGCCATTTGAATTTCCCGGGCGCCTGCCTCCGGCCGCGGGGTCCCTCTGCGCTGCTGGCTTTCCAGCCGGGCTCTGCCTCCGGTGGGAGGGAGAGCCCACCGGGAGGCCATTTGAATTTCCCGGGCACCTGCCTTCGGCCGCGGGGTCCCTCTGTGCTGCTGGCTTGGAGGCAGAGCCCGGCCGGGGAGGCCATTTGAATTTCCCAGGCGCCTGCCTCTGGCCGCGGGGGTCCCTGCACTGCTGGCTTTCCAGCCGGGCTCTGCCTCCGGTGGGAGGGAGAGCCCGGCCGGGAGGCCATTTGAATTTTCCGGGCGCCTGCCTCCAGCCGCGGAGGCGGCTGGAAAGCCAGCAGTGCAGAGGTGTTGGGATGGAGCAGGGGGTCTTCTTGGGGTTTTTCAGTTTTTGGGCGAGCGCTTGGCTTTTTGAGTAAGGAGGCGCTGGACGGGGGGCGGCGGCAGCAGTGGGGTGGCGGGGGAGTCGGGGCGCGTGGGGCACTGGGGCGGCTGTTTCTCTGCTTTGAGGGAGAATTGTTTTTGGGGCACTGGTGGGGCGGGAGGGCGGGAGGGAGGGGGAGAGCTGTTGCAGCACAGCACTGAGGAGTTTCTGGTGTTCGCGGGGAGGGAGGGATAGTGGATTGGATTGGGAGTGGAGGGGGTGGGCCGGGCTTGCCTTCGTCCCCCGTTATTTTTCGGTGGGATTTGCTTTTGGACAGTCTCCTCCCGTCCAGTGTTTCTGTGGAGGGGGTGTGGAGGGTTGTGGGGGATGGATTATGTCGATGGTGTGTGGGTTGGGGATGAGCTGCTTGTCGGGTGCTCCCCCCTCGCCTCCCTCCCTCTTTTATCCTCCTTTTCTGAGGCTCATGTTTGCAGCTCTTTTTGAGGGGAGACTGTGTTCTGTCCCTTTCTCCGTCGCTCTCGCTGGAGGCTGGGGAAGTGGTGGTTTTGGTTGGTGGGGGGGGCGTGGAGGGTCCTTTGTCATTTGGTGCTGCGATGGGGTGGAGGGCGTGGGGGGGGTGGAGGGGAGTGTTGCGCCTGGTGGTGGAGGTGGCGCTGGGGTGTCCGTTGCACATTGGGCTCCTCTTTTCTCCGGTGGCGGGGAGGTGGAGGGTGTTGGAGGCCCGGCCGGTTGTTGCGGCGCTCATGGGGGGAGGGTGATGGAGGGCGGTTGAGTGTCCATTTGGCCCCTTTCATGCTGTGGGGAGTTTTGTTGTGTCGCAGGTGGGGGGCAGGAGGAGGGGGAGAGGGGGAGGAAATGAGCGTTGACTTGGCAGTGTGGGTGCCCGGTTGCAGGGGGATGGGGAACGGAGGGGGGTACTGTTGGGGGACAGGCGCGACATGCCCCTCTGACACACCCACCCGTGAGTACAGGGGTGCCCCTGCCCCCCAACTGGTCCGCACACGGAACCCCCACCCCTCAACCGGTCCGTGGTCCGAAAAACGTTGGGGACCACTGCCTTAGAATGTCTGGTTTGAGTCTGAGGCAACACACGGGCTGAAGATGTCTTGCTGACTTAAGACTTCTCTGCTTTCCCTGGACTGATTAACAGACTGATTAGCAGACAGTTCCTTCAAGATGCCCCTTCCTGCTTTATGCCAAATGTAATGGGATGTGGCAGAATGTTAAGACACAACTTGCTATTTTGTTTGTTTGTTTGTTTACAACATTAATAGCCTACCTTATATTTCAAGGTCTCAGGGTGAGTCACAGTCATATAGCTAACTTAAAAGCATAACATCTTTAAAATATTTAAAATTAAAATAGTTTAAAACACATCCAATTGCATCATTAAAATCACTGCAGTAAATCCTTCAGAAGCCAAGATCTTCAATGCCCAAGGACTCTAATAAATAAATATGTTTTGATGTGGTGCTGATGAAATGATACCAATGTCAGTGCCAGTCAAGACTCCAAAATGATGGCTTTCCACAGCTGAGGTGCTACAACCTAGAGAAAGTTATTCCCAGTGTCTCCACATAGAGTTCTAAATGGTGGGACATGGAGGAGGGTCTCCTCAGCAGATCTTAGTGATTGAGCAAGTTTATACAGAGAGATGTAGTCCTTCAAATATCCAGGTCACCAGCTGCTTAGGGCTTAGTAGTTCATTGTCAATACCCTGAACTCAGACGAGAAGCATAATGGCAGCCAGCGCAAATCCTTCAGAATCAACATCACATGGGCTCTGAAAAATGCTATTGTATATTGCATTTGCTGCATTTGTGTCATCTTCAAGGATAGCCCCACATAGAGTGCATTCCAGTAGTCTAACCATGTAGTTACCAGAGTGTGTACTACTGTAGCCAGCTTGCAGCTTGTCCTTGTTCAGGAACAGTCATAGCTGCGGACCAGTCAAAGTTGGCTCCAGGCACGTCAAGTCACTGAGCTCACAGGAGTCTCCAGTGACAAAGATTAATCCAGGAGTGGCCCCCAAACTACGCACCTGTTCCTTCAGCAGGAGTGCTACTCCATCCAGAACAGGTCTCCCACCCAACTCCAAGACCAGGGCACCACTGAACTACAGAGCCTCCAACTTGTTGGGATTCACGTTCAATTTGACTGGTCTTCATCCATTGGCCCAATGCAGCCTCTAGACATTGGTCCAACACCTGCACAGCTTCAGCAGACTGCAGTGATAAGGAGAGGTAGAGCTGAGTGTCATCTCAGCATACTGATAACACCCCCACCCCAAAACTCCTAATGATCTCTCCCAGCAGCTGCATATACATATTAAATGGCATCACAGAATGGAACCCTGTGGCACCCCACAGCTTAATTGCCATGGGGCTGAGCTGAAGTCCCCTAATGGGCATGTTGCTTTCCTTTTCCCCCATTCTTTCTCAGTTTGCTCACTCACTGCATAGAAAGAAACTGAATGTATGATTCATGATTGCATGTAGCTTTAGAACCCATGAGCAGGTGCTGGTGTATACATCAAACCAATCGGAACCTGTGTTTAATCTTTCTTCAACCACTAACAATTCCATCCGGTTTCATACAGAGCTCCTTCTTCTTTACAGCAGATTCCAGATGACATTCAGTGGTGTCTTCTGAGGCACATCTTTATTTACACTGTTGTTAGGCTGCCTCAATGATAACAACATATTGCTCCATGACTATGAAATATATAACAGAGTCCTTGGGAGGGATACATTTTATACCTAAATTAAAACCATCAGCACAGTTTTCTATACTATTGATGAGGTTCTGATTGCTTTAGAAATTAACCCAACAACAGTTGTAACATTGGGATCAACAAACAACATGCCTCTGTCTATCGTCATGGCTCGTCACAATTTCAAAAATATATCTAATTAATGAGGGTATATAGAGGTTTTGTCCAGAATTAGATTTTTTTCTCAAAAGAAAAGAGGTCACAGAATCCCTAACCTATCTTTCAGCAAGTCACAGTTTCTCAATCTGCTGATTTAGAACAGTGTTGCACAATCTCTAACACCTCAGTTTGAGCTATGATCCCATCCTTCCTCCGTGAAAACTGGAAATACATGTCCTACAGCATGTAAAAGGATGTTTACACATTTCCCTGACTGGTTAAAATAATAATCCTGTCATTTCATTGTAAAAGAAAAACAATAATAAACCCAAGGAATTTGTTCACCATCTCAAATATTTAATCCCCACCCCGAACTGAAGAAGAGGGGGGAAAGGCAAGGAAGATTGATTGGATTTCTCATGAGGAAACAAGCAGAAGTCTGGATTTGTTAATCTTGTATTTGAATTCCTCAGATGAGGCTCTCCTTGAGGAGTTGCCCTCATCTGCCCTGCGTCAAAATGAAGGTGGGTGGATGGATGCAAATATTCCAAGAAGATAATGGTCTGGTGTTACTATGTTCCCTTACTTGGCAATACAAAGTATATAGTTATATTGTATACTTTCAATGTATATGAAAGTTTTAAAAATGTGCAGATGATGCAATAACAAACATAATGAATGCCTTAGTGAAAACAAAGCAAAGTGTTCAAAATTATTATGATTGCTGCTTTCTTGCATGGGTTTTTTGAGAAGAGAAATGCCAGAGAAAGTGTTTTTTTGTTTTGTTTTTTTACAATCTGGCAGTTGGTAGATGTTTAATATAGGTGCACTTTGCTTCTCAATTTTGCACAGTGGGGAATTCTACAAACTATATTAACCATAATGAGGGGAAAAAATAGCACTTCTCCCCTCACTCTTGCATGGAGGTGAAAAATCCAGGAGGCACTGAAAAGTAGGATGTGACAAGTACCTGCAGAATCTCCTGTTCATGGTGATTTTACGAGTCTTGCCATGCTAAGACTACCCACTAAGACTCCCTCAAGATATTGGGCAAATCTCCCAGCTTCCCTAGTCTCAGTCAACCTCTTTTGTTTGTTTGTTTTGGTTTGGTTTGGTTTTTTGCCATTTTTCTGCACAGGTAACTACCAAATTTTATAAAACTTAACAACCTTTCTGGTGACACCTGCACAGGAAATATGCCATCCCACATAGGAATTTTAGCAATCCTCTCTATCTTGGTGCTTCTTCTGCCCATTCCAGTTGAATCTGCACAGAAGATATGCCATTCTGCTCAGGAATTAAAATGTCCAGGATACCAAGAAGATTTCCTGCAGACTTTCCTAAAAGATTTCTCGTGGTTGGTGGGTATGTAGAAATGTTTATGGACAAACCTTGCTGCAAGGAGAAAAGCTTGGCTTTTTATTTCCCAACTTCTCTCTGATAGTTAAATGATGTGAGTGTCCAGTCCTTAACTGAACATTTATCATCAAGGTGTCTTCTCATGTCCAGACAAACCAAAATGATAAAGACAAAGAATTTAGTGAGGATAGTGTACACTCTTACCTCAATGCCAGAATGACTGTTTCCAAAGTACCCAAGAATCTCAGTTTGCAAACTAGAAGGCAAAATGAACACCATGCAATTTCCCACTTCTTCTCTTAACAATTAGTCTGACCACCACCATCAGATCTTCACCTGTCCTCTTCTTAATCACTGTATCTACCCTCTATTATGGATGGTGAACCCACACCCTGGTTTCTCCCTAAACATATCCTCAGCATTTGTCCACTTAATTTCCAGTTAACCATCACAGAATCCCCAAATAACCACTGAAGGACAACAGTATAACCAGGAAAATAAATATGTCCAACTTGCCATTGTACTTTCAGAAGAAGTAGCTGTGTTGGTCTGTGCTACCAAAAACAAAAGAAAAAAAATAAAGATGACAGAACTTTGTGGCACCTTAAAGACTAACTGTTATATTTTGATGCAAGCTTTAAGTTTACATAACAAGCATACAATATATGGGGGGAAGGGGAGGAACTAATCATCGTGTAGTTCAGACACCTTTACAATAATAGATTATTACCTGGGCTCTTGTAGGCCAGGATGGTTCCTCCTTACCTTCCTAACTGTCCCAAATGACCAATTTCCTTTGGTGACTAGTAAATAAAAATAACCTCAACAAAAGATGCCAAGCCTCCAGAGGTTCAGAGGCATGTGGCTAGCTGTTTCATCCTTGCAACAGGATAGCCCTGTTTGTTGTTGCTGTTTAGTCATTAAGTCGTGTCTGACTCTTCGTGATGCCATGGACCAGAGCACGCCAGGCCCTCCTGTCTTTCACTGCCTCCCAGAGTTGGGTCAAATTCATGTTGGTAGCTTCGATGACACTCTCCAACCATCTCGTCCTCTGCTGTCCCCTTCTCCTCTTGCCCTTACGCTTTCCCAACATCAGGGTCTTTTCCAGGGAGTCTTCTCTTTTCATGAGATAGCCAAAGTATTGGAGCCTCAGCTTCAGGATCTGTCCTTCCAGTGAGCACTCAGGGTTGATTTCCTTCAAAATGGATAGGTTTGTTCTCTTTGCAGTCCAGGGGACTCTCAAAAGTCTCCTCCAGCAGCACAATTCAAAAGCATCCATTCTTTGGCGGTCAGCCTTCTTTGTGGTCCAGCTCTCACTTCCATACATCGCTACTGGAAAAACCATTAGCTTTGACAATGAAGACCTTTGTCGGCAAGGTGATGTCTCTGCTTTTTAAGATGCTGTCTAGGTTTGTCATCGCTTTCCTCCCAAGAAGCAGGCGTCTTTTAATTTCATGGCTGCTGTCACCATCTGCAGTGATCATGGAGCCCAAGAAAGTAAAATCTAGCCCTGTTGCCTCCTGGCAAATGGCTCCTCCTTTACTCAGTCCCTCAACATTTAGGAGTAGAACTATTGCGGGGGGGGGGGAGGGAGGGGGGCTGTGACAAAGCCCATGTCACTAAACCATTCCTCAGTGTAGGTACCTTTAACATTTGTAGTTTAATGGTTAAAGCAGACTTCAACATTTGTGTATCTCAAAGCCAAATATTCAGCAATTACTGACTTAGACAAAAACATGGATATTGTACACTAAGCGCACACACACGCCCTGCTTCCTGCCTCAGCCTTCCATGTTAAACAGAAACAGCAGCATCCAACTACAAAAGTTTGCTGAAAGGATAAATGAGTGAGGGAAGTGCTGTTTCCTGTCATGACCTTTACAGACATGATAGGCCACAAATCTAGGTAATAAAATTGCATGCTCTTTTCAACAGTATTTCATTCGGTTTCCCCATACAGAGAAGGCTAATAGTTTACAGGTAATGCAAAACATCTGCTTTCTCTTTTCATTGTACATTAGAAATACTGAAAAATGATCCCAAAATGGCCAGAAATCTGGAGAAATTATATTGGAATGGCTTGACACATGGAAGAGGCAATGGTGGCTTAAGACCATGAGGTTAATAAACAGGTTACTAAGGGAAATTCATTTACTTCAGGTTGGCAGAAACTGGAATGACAACAGATTATGTAATTTGTAAGCTTGATTATTCATATGAATAAAGCAGAAGACAAATACTTCTGAATATAAATACAGTAAGAGAGATAGCAGTCTATTATATTGGGACAAGGATGCCATGAAGTGAACATGTGCTTTTAAAAAACAAATAAGATAACTGAAAACATTCAATTGAGATATATACCAAAAAGTAGTAAATCATATATAAGAAGATAAATACACAGGCTGCCAATATTGTGTGAAGCAGAGACATTTCCATGTTTCTTAGAGGTCAATAAGTTTATAGGGACCCCAGGGTAAGGAAGAGTGCAATTACATATATAAAAGATTTAAACTGGAAGGCAAAGATGGAAAATGCAGTTTAATGATGGTAAATTAGCCTTGCAGTCAGAAGGAAAGGCAGATGATAAATGCTGAAAAGGAAATGAGAAAAGAGGAATGAGATGGGGTGGGGGTGGGGAGAGGAACCTTTCCTGCTCTAATGTGCATAACAAGGAACAGAAGAAGCTGCAAACCCACCTCCAAAACAAAGATGACAAGGAAAAACAGCAGTCACTTGTTCCCGACTGAGACCTCAGGTGTGAATATGCTTAAAGTTTAAATAAGACACCCAGTTGAGGGTGCACTATTTTAACCTTTAGGGGACCAAAACCCAAGGCCTTTTGCTAGTGGGGTGAGATTGTGTAATTTGAAAGAGGGATACTGATAGACATTTTTATTTAAATTTTATATATAAATTATATATAAAAATCAATATTTTAATCCTTATTGTTAAAATGCTATTTTAAAAAGCCTTATGTGATTATAGTTGCACTTCAAAATGTGTATAATTCAAATATGCCATTATGGAATAGTGATTATAAACTCTAATTCTATGTTATGAGGTAATATACTTAATACTCTGCACAGCCCAAGTTTTATCAATAGGATCCATCAGTTCTTTAATTAGGGCCTCAATTTTATGAGGTTCCATAGACTTGTGTATATATCATGTAGGTAAATCTTTCTATTTTCTTTACTATTCAGCCTAGCAGTTCTCAAATAGGGTCTCCAAAGACATATACTTGCCAATTGCAGTATATTGCTGTTATGTGCTGTCAAGTCAAAACTGACTTATACCTACCCTAATAGGGATTTCAAGGTAAGTGAGATATTTAAGCAGTGGTTTTAAGAGTTCCACTTCCCCAGTCAGCTTCCATGGCTGAGCAGGGATTCGAACTCAAGCCTCCTGAGTCCTAGTCCATCACTCTATCCACTACACCACATGAGATATCAATTGCAATATACAGAAATCTAAAACAACTGACTGGATCAGCCGTATTTTTTAACTCTAACTTGAAGTGATTCCTTGAGCTAGGTGGCTAACTTTCATGTTAGCTTGCATGCTTTCAATAGGATATAATGTTGGAAATTCACAGAAGCCCTATTAAAACCTCCAGGACTGTTTTCAGTAGTTTCTGCACGTGACACTAACTGCCTTACACTGACAGCCTAAGCTATTGTCCCTCTGCAACTTTATATAAACAAAGGAAAAGTCCTTATCCTTCTCTTTGAAAGTGTGCACTTTGGCAGGGAACAGAGGAGATTCATGTTGTCCCCCACCACATCCCAAAAAAGTTAACTCTGCCTATTAGACCAGTAAGTGGCCTCAGCCAGATGGGTGATATAAAAATAAAATAAATAAAATAAAATAAATAATATACTATATATTTTTCACTGTCTCGTTACCCAGTGCACAATTTCAGATATTGGAAAAAATACTGAATAGAGGATATTTGCTGCTGGAGGCAACCTGGGCAAGGAGAATCCATGTATTGTGAAAAAAATTATTAAGGTTACAGCACCCAGGAAGGCATCTTTTGAGAGGGGAATCACATGATTAACTAGAGACTTTCTAAGTATTGATTTAAATTGGAATGTAAATTTAATTTAAATTAATGTAAATAAAATCCACCCTCCACACCCCTAAATCTACCCTTTTCCCTGCCAACTATCAGTACTAACAATAGAGGGAAATTGCTTTTAAAAAGGTAGGCTTATACACAGCTAGCAACTCACTGACACCTCCCTAATTACAGGAATTGGGCATTTAATCCTCAGTGTTGTCATTCCAAAAATGCAGCTCTGTTCCTTACAACTGCTAGTGATTCACTCCTAATTGACTCCTTAATTCACTGTGTTAGTGTTGCACAATGGCCTGTAAGAGACAAGATGCAAATGAAATGCAAGACTTAAGGTCTTTGCTATATCCAGGTACAGCAATAAACCAATAAGAAAAGGAACACAAGGATACAAGGAAAAGTTCAGTACTGGTTCTCTGAATCTATGGATTACGAAGGCCTTAAAATAAGAGCTTCAGAAGGAGTAATTACAGGACAAACAAGCATCAAGACAATGTACTGGGCAGACAAACTAAGCTTTTATGCAAGTCAGTTTTTGATACCACAGTCATACAGAGTCACAACTTTCTCTCACACACATACACACACAAAGACTTTAGAAACAGATTTTTAACATGCAACACTGAATTCACACAAATCTGAAGATAATTATTTTATTGTGATAAGAGTGAGGGTTTATGTACACACAGAGAAAATGTGAATGGATCCACTGTGAATTTGCACCTGGGATGTCAGGTTTCCCCAGGTGAAATCACTGTAGCTAACCACACAGGAGTCAGCACAGAGCAAGGAGGAAATTGTCAACAAGCTTGGTTTGCAGTTTCTTAAGGTAGTTCTGCTGTGGCCATCCAGATTGGCACGCTGCATCTCTATAGCACAGGTACTTTAAAAGATTCAAAGAACTGTTGATTAGCAATTTCCTCCAGTCTTTCTGCTTACTCCTCACTCTTTTCCCCCCTTCAGTCTCCTCTAGTTGTCCTAGCACTAAGGCATCTTTTAAAAACATAAAAAATAAAAAATAAATGGAACAGCAAAGGAAAAATCAGACCCAGGCGCCCGGTTTGAGGAGGAGAAAGTTCAAACAGCACCTAGTTTCTGCCCTGCTCTGCCTCTCTCAGTGCTCCTATAGCTGGCTGAATGGTTTAAAACAGAATGTCTGCAGAAGCATCGCATTGGCTCAAGCATTTACACTGCACGAACCAGCATTTGCTACCAAAAAAGAGAAGACGAAACCACAGAAGAAGAGGGAGGAAAATGGGTTCGAGGGAGTAACTCCAAACTGATACACTTGTACATTGTGTAATCAATGAAAAATGACTGTCCCAATCCATAATTCCCCATATTGTTTGCCGATGCAGTTGGCCTGACTTTTCCTCAATAACAATGTTACCCCAATTTTATAATCCATCACAGAATATATCTCAATTTGATATTTAGCTGCAGGCAGTTCTCCGACATGCCAAGGCACTGATATTACCACATGTGAAGAAATAGGAGGAAACTGGGACTTGTAGTCATACAAAGATGGAGTCTGTTAGGTTCTGTGTAAGATGGGTTTAAAAGCACTGAAATGTTCTCATGAGATTGTTGTTCAGGGTTTGCTCTGCCTGGCACGATGATAAGAAACAAGGACGAGGAGACCAGGAGAAGCCGAAACAACACATACTGCTTAATTGGCAAGATAAGCCACCTGGAACTTCTCATGTGAAACAAGGGAGTAGACTGTGTTACACCCACTTGATCTTAATTGGTTAACAGCTTGGAAGTGTCATAAAGAAGGTGGTCCAGAGACATGTAGAAAAATGGTTGTTCATGTATGTGACAGATGGATGGTGGATGTTGTGGAATGTGAGAGGTTTGTCTTTTGCAGGAGAAGAGGTGGGGAGAGGTAGCCCAGCTTCTCTAGATGCTAAGATGTAGAGAGCAAAGATGATTACTTAGCATGGTTTTAGCTGTTTATTATTTTACCTAGGAATAGTGAGCTTATTTAATCATGGTAACTGCTGGATATGCTTAATGCTTTATGCCTTTTAATGCTACAACTGTATTCTAATGAAACTACTTTATTTTCTTAATAAAACAATTAGTCTTAACTGAATGACTTGTCTCTTGAACAGCAGGATTACACCTAAATCCAGTGGAGATTTGAGAAGGTCACTAATTGTTACTGTAAAATAGAGAGGTCCTACCTAGCCAGTCTGTTGTGCTATTTAAGGAAGCACGCAGTCAATGGTTGATTGTTTGCAAGTATGCAAGATTTCTCTTTAAGGCTGAGATTTGTCCATGGAGCAAGGGCTATGCACTTCTGAGGTTTAAAGGACCTACCTCAGGCACTATAAGTGGTAGTTTTGCATCCAATGATTGAGCCGCTGCTGAGCCACGCTTCGGCAGCGCGGCTCGCCTTTGCTTTCTTCCTTGGAGGCAGCGAGACCTTACAGTCTCACGTGAGCAACTAGGTGGGAGAGGGGGAAACATTAGGTTATTTAAGGGCTGTTCCCCCCTCTCCTCTTCCTCTTCCTTCACTGGCAACAGAAGGAGGTCGGAGCTCCGCCTCCCGCCCACTAATTGTAGCTGTGTAGCTAACTTTCCAGGCTTGAACAGCATCGCTATTTTGGAAGGGGGGGAGGTTGCATCGGCACCCCACACACACACGGTTTGCTTGCATTTACTCAGCTCGGGAATTATGAGCTGTTGGGCAATATTGGTTTTGTTTATCTTCTTTTGGAACACTTTAATTGTTACTTACTTTTGGGGGTGAGAGCGAACAGCGTCAGCTGGAATTGGCGCCGCCGCTCAGGGCCTTGCTGAGCGGGTGCTCGGGCGCCTTCAAGCCCTTAACTCTTAAGGGGAGTTTTTGATCATAAATAATAGTTTGTTTGCTTAAGTTAGTTAAGGTAATATTAATGATAATAATAATAATATATTAATAATTTAAATAAGCAATTAAATAAAGGAAAGGAAGTTTTAAATTGGTTTTATTAAATACAGCTAAAAGCAGCTGGCTGCGGTTTGGAAGCGGCCGGATCAGCCGGGAGGCGCTCAGCCTTTCCCGGCCAGCAGGTTGTCGGGCAGAGCGGCGCCTTCTAATTGACCAGTTTTATTTGCTTAGTTAATCGCTTCGTTTTATGTATGTTATTTATTAGATTGATTTCCCTCTTCAATCGTTTAGCTGGTATTGGATTTAGTTTAAATATCTTTCATTGAAATCAAGAATAAATTTAGCTTGGGTGGCCCCACCCGCGGTTGGGGGGACGTTCGTTGGCCTGAAGCACTTTAATTTATAAAAATAAATAAATAAATAAATAAGAAGGGTAGGGAATTACTGATTAATTATTCTATTAGAATTTATTGAGATGGCGCTCCGCTTCCCCCCCTCCCCTCCTTCGGAGAGAAAGAGTTTAGAACGTTTGGTGGTGCCCAGATTTGAATCGCACCACATGCTTGGTGGTTGGGAAAAGCACGCTTTGGTTGTGAGGCATCAATTTTAAAATAACATCAACTGTATTCCTCAGCATATTTAATTCATAGGTGCCTACGAGAGAAATATTATATAGTAATTTGAAGTAATTAATTTAGACTTAATTTGATAATTACAATTCATCATTAGCAGGATTGTTGATCTAATTTTAGAATAATTGTAATTAAATAAATAGATAATTAATTAATTAATTAATTAATTAAAACTGATTAGATGAGTTGATTAATTACTAATAATCATTTTAATAAACAAGTTTTTAACTACAAAGAAATACACAGGTAATTAATTTCCATTAGCAATATTTACATAGTATAATTAAGTATAATAACTAATAACAGTAATCTGATGTAAATAAGTTCCCAAATACAAGAGAAATATATAGGTATTTTAATTACATTAGCATATTTGCATAGGATACATAGCTACAGCAGAGGAAGGTGTTGCATTACTGTGCAGCAGGTCACATCTGGGTGTCACCAGCTGGTGCCCCTCACGGTGGTAAAAGGAAATGCAGGATTCCTGCCTGAGTGGGGGCTGAAGCTATTGAGGCCTGCTGCGAGTTTTGATGGGAATTGAGCATTAGGCTTATATGCAAGGCACAGCCGTGCCGCTCGGCTAGGGAGGCTAAGAGTCATCGCAGGGCTAAACTCAGGGTTATAGCTGATAATCTAATGGCTAGGTTTGCTGTCCTAGAAGCAGAGCAACAGGCGGAGGGGACGTACAGACGTGAGGCAGATGGGGCAGCAGTAAGGGGTTTGGCCATACCCATAGGTCCCGGACACGGATTATAACACCGTGCCATTGCAAGCCTTGCCATTTGGGGATCACGCTATGCCCCTGGGTGATCACCTCACCCCAGCGACTAAAGAAAAGATTTGAAAAGGCGAATATGTAGATTTATTTGAATTGCTGAACAGAAATGTGGAAAAGAAGGATTAGAAAAGAAGGATTTGGACAAGGAAGATGAAAAGGACAAAGAGAGACGCAGGAGGAAGAGACCAGACAGGTCAAGGGCAAGTTGGCTGCCCGGGTTCTTAATATACTCTGGGGTTGTGGTAAAGGCCCAGCCCAATCCTTATTCCAATACTTAGACCTGATCTATAGAGCATATGTGGACTTTGAACCCAAATTTACGTAGGGAATGGAAAGCGTAGTCCAAGAAAAGTTTGCCAAAGAGGGCAAGGAAGGGAGAGTATTGGGACCATTTGCAACAGCTCCGTCAGAGACCTTACGGGTTTCACCTTTGGGAGTAACGCCAAAAAGGCCGAAGGGGAGTTTATATTAATACATCACATCTCCTACAGATTATCTCTGTGGTGAAATGAAAACAGGAAGGGGTAGAATTATACTAGAAGCCTTCCGATAAATGGCAAATGAGCTTGGGCTGCTTCTGGCCGAAGAGAAGACGGAGGGTCCACCCACGTCCCTGAGGTTTTTAAGCATAGAATTAGGTGCAGTACAGCAGATATCTAGGCTGACAGACAGTGAATTAGTTGACCTTAGAGCCAAGACTGTTTTGATTTGCAACAGAACAGAGTATCCCTATGGGAGCAACAGGAGATCGTCGGCCATTTAAATTTTACCTGCAGAGTCGTGATGCTGGGGCACGCCCTTTTGTATAGGCTTTGTGAAGCAACGAGCAGTCTCCGTCGCCCCTCTCATGGGACAAGAGTTACCCGGGGCATGAGAGAAGATTTACATGTATGGAGCTAGTTTTGCTGATTTTAATGGGATACACTTTGGAGAGGGATGTGGTGGCGCTGCAGGTTAAACCGCAGAAGCCTCTGTGCTGCAAGGTCAGAAGACCAGCAGTCGTAAGATCGTAAGATAGAATCCACGCGATGGAGTGAGCTCCCGTCGCTTGTCCCAGCTCCTGCCAACCTAGCAGTTCGAAAGCATGTAAAAATGTGAGTAGACAAATAGGTACCACCTCGGTGGGAAGGTAATGGCGTTCCGTGTCTAGTCGCGCTGGCCATGTGACCACGGAAACTGTCTTCAGACAAATGCTGGCTCTATGGCTTGGAAACAGGGATGAGCACCGCGCCCTAGAGTCAGACACGAGTGGACTAAATGTCAAGGGGGACCTTTACCTTACCTTGGAGAGGGGATAAGATGCTTAAGGCCGAATTTCAGGTCCAGACGGACGCAGCAGGCTCATTAGGGCTACAAATGGATTTTAAGGGCAGGTGGTGCGCAGGCAAGTGGCCAGAGGTGTGGCACCATGCTAGCATCACCAGGGAATTGATATTCCTGGAAGTTTTTTTCCAATTGTAGGTGCCTTGTTGCTCTGGGCACCTGAATAGGCAAATTCTGTTGTGCGCTTTTGGGCAACAATCAGGCAGTGGTTTTATATATTATATAACCTCACATCGCATTCCGAATGAGTTATAGCGTCGGTGCGCACATTCACATTGCGTGCCCTGGAATTTAACATTTTAGATCAGGCCAGGCACGTTCCAGGTGTAGACCACAGCTTAGCTGCTGCATTGTCATGCCAACAGATTGAGCGGTTCGGGAGCTAGATCCAGGAGCCAACGAATTCCAAGAGATTCTTCCCCCAGAGGTCTGGCAAATGGGTGTGACAATGCGGAAAGTGCAATAGGTTTGGCCCTAGCATCGAGGATGTGAAAGAGGTACTCAGCAGTGAGAATAGAGTTTCAGGTGTTCTTTTTTCGGCGCCCTCAGGAATAGGGAAGTGATCGCTACCGGAAAGGGGGATAAGGCCAAAGTTACTCTACAAAGGCAGGATTTTAGGGTAGTTGACGGGACAGTCCAGATTCACATTCGCCAACCCAAGACTGATCAGCGAGGTAGGGGAGTCCACATCACATTAGCACGTTGCCAGGTGGAAGAACTTTGCCCGGTAGAAGCGTTAGAGGCATATCTGTAGATTAGGGGCCTGGGGTGGGAATATTTCTTTGTGCACTAGTGATAGTTCCACATTAGCGAGGTACCAGTTCTGGAAACTGACTGCCATGGCGCTGCACGGGGCCGAGGTTCAGGAATTGAAATTTGGTACACACCCTTTTAGAATGGGTACGGTACCTACTGCAGCGGCCCTAGGCCTCCATCCAGAAGATATGAAACGGATTGGGCGATAGGGCTTCTTCTACTCATCGCAGGTATATCAGCACACTTCCTCATGTACAGGCAGGGGCCTGATTCTGTTTTATCATTGCAGGTTCGGCCCAATGATGAGGCAGAGACACATCATTATCATTGGCCACAGTTATGTTTTCTGGGCAGCACGATATGCTGCCACATCCCCATGGGGGAGCAGTCTAGGCCTTGGAGCTAGAGCCCATATTGAATGGAGAGGGCTCCGTGGAATGCTGTGGGACCAGCTTTGCAGAACGGCCGCTTTTGGTCAGCATCCCCCAGATGTTTTGGTAATACATTTGGGCGGTAATGATCTGGCCATGCAGGGTGGAAAGGCCTTGATCATTGATGTAATACAGGAACTCACATGGTTGAGGGCAACGTACCTTGCTATGAGCATTGTATGGTAGAAAATCATCCCTCGGCTGGCATGGAGGGATGTGAGGCATTTTTGGCCCGCTAACACTGCACGAAGGAGTGTTAGCAGGGTAGTCTGCAGACCTGTCTGCAGTGGCCTGGATCGGTGATTGGTCACCAGAGGATCCACGGATAGGCCTGAGTTCTTAGATCAGTGAGGGCACCGAACCCTGCCATGAGCATTGTATGGCTGACGACCGTCCCTTAGCTGGCATGGAGGGATGCGAGGCATTTTTTGGCCCACTAGCGCTACACGGAGGAGTGTTAGCAGAGTACTCTGCAGAGCTGATTGCAGCGGCCTTGGATCGGTGATTGGTCATCAGAGGATCCGCATGGATAGGCCTGAGTTTTTTCGGTCAGATGGTGTAGACCTATCCAAATGAGGTTTGGATGTCTTCTTTGAAGACATCAAGGGGGGGCTGCTCTTGGAGCTGGATCAGCTTGATGGCGGACATGGGACTTAGCATGGCTAGTCCCTATGCGGTGGCAGGTAGTGTGGATAAAACAGTTTTTTTGGTGAGTCCCATAGCAATCTCAGGTAAGGTATAGCTCATCTGAACTCCCAGCATTGAGGATCATGCGATTACAGTGCTTGGGGGGGAAAGATGCGCTGGGGCCACACCCGGACCAACAGTCAACAAGGTGAGGGTGGCTTGAGGTCCGGGGGTGGTCATATTTGGGCCAGCCGGGTTTCTCGCTGTCTTCATGGTTGCAAAAACTTTGCCCAGGGACTCGCCCAGTTGTTTTGTTAAAGGGCCCGTTCAGACCTCTGTGTTTAAACCTGATTCCGCACTACGGCAGGACCTCCCTCTGCCAAAGGATTGGCAACATTGATTATTTCAATAAAGTGTGGCCCGTGTTTAATCCATAATTCTGGTCTCGCATCATTATTCCAGGGTAAGGGGGCAATGATTGAGCCGCTGCTGAGCCACGCTTTGGCAGCGCGGCTCGCCTTTGCCTTCTTCCTCAGAGGCAGCGAGATCTTACAGTCTCACATGAGCAAGTCGGTGGGAGAGGGGGGAACGTTAGGTTATTTAAGGGCCGTTCCCCCCTCTACTCTTCTTCTTCCTTCGCTGGCACCCACCTGCCCGTCCTATATTCTAGTGTGAGTTTATCTGGTCGCCTTCAGGGCCAGAAAGGAATTTTTGACCCGTATACTGATTGGCCTTTGGATGCGGGGATTTTTCGCCTATCCCACACTGGAAAAGGTGCGTTGGCATGTTTTGAGGTGGAATTTTCGGTCACACGGGGGGGAGGGTAGTGCAGATAAAAGAGGTTTTTTGGTGAGTCCCATAGCTATCTCAGGTAATGTATAGCTCATCTGAACTCCCAGCATTGCGGATCGTGCAATTACAGTGCTTGGGGGGGAAAGATGTGCTGGGGCCACACCCGGACCAACAGTCAACAAGGAGAGGGTGGCTTGAGGTCCGGGGGTGGTCATATTTGGGCCAGCCGGGTTTCTCGCTGTCTTCATGGCTGCGAAAACTTGGGCCAGGGACTCGCCCAGTTGTTTTGTTAAAGGGTCTGTTCAGACCTCTGTGTTTAAACCTGATTCCGCACTACGGCAGGACCCCCCTTTGCCAAAGGATTGGCAACATTGATTATTCCAATAAAGTGTGGCCCGTGTTTAATCTATAATTCTGGTCTTGCATCATTATTCCGGGGTAAGGAGGCAAAGGGACTCCTCGCCCGAGATCATTATCTCTTTAGGGAGAAGTGATTCTGACACCACATGATGCTATTCAATTGCATAAAGGAGAAATCACATAATGCATGCATGATAACTGTTATCTCAGAGGCAGTACCATTAGTTATAAGGCGGGGGGAAGCACTGTTCATTTCCTGTTCTGACACTGAATAACAAAAGATAGAGTTTGGCTCTCTGTAGGCAATACAGTACTGGTCCAGATGTACCGTATTATAATCCCACCAAGGCAATCCTTGCGTTCCACAAACTAGCAAATCTAGGCAAAAACATCTACTTGCCCTTTCTCACTACATCTATTGTCCCGGAAGCTAGACAAGCTCTTTCTCATCAATTTCACATGACACTTTGGATTACATAAACAAACATCACACCCACCAAAATGTACATTTAACTTGGAAGCATCTAGAATACACCAAGTAATAGGCTAGCAGAAAAAAATTCAAGACATAGCAGCATTCTGCTGGTGATTGAGTGAGTAATACTGGGAGAAATATTACACCTAGGTAACACCTAGGGCAAGCAACATCCAGCTAAATGAAGTCTTAGTAAATTCTGCAATTACTTGTTTTTATTTATTGTGTATGTGCTGGCAAGTTAAGTCCAATTAACAATGACCCTACTAGGGTTTCTGAGGTATGTGAGATATTTAACAGGTGGTTTTTCTAATGCCAGCCCCAGTGAGTTCCTGTGGCCAAGCAGGGATTTTAACTCAGACCTCCTGAGTTCCCGTCCAATACTCTTATCTACCATTCTACACTGGCTCTTATTTTTGTATTAGTTACATTTATATCCCAGTTTTCCTAATGAGGTCAGAATAGTATACATTATACCATTTCTGGTCATATTGGAGATTTTTGCATTGGCTACTGGTTAGCCACAGACATGATTCAAGACACTAGTATATACATGCTAAACTCTGCAGGATTCAGCCATGATTTAGGACAAACCGATCCAGTACCAACTTGCCTGAGATTTAAGATCAGCCAGAGAAGTATCATTTGTGGTGCTCAAGAGTCGTGTTGGCCACATTGCTGCTACATATGGCAGAGTTTCTTGCTAGTGGCACTCTAGGTATGCCTTCTTGTCCCTCACTCTTGAACATCTTTCAGGCAAAGGAAATCATGCTGAGTTACTCTTTTGGTAGGACAGCTTGTTGAGAGTCCATTAACCCCCATGAGATTTCTCTTCTCCAATGTGCAAATTATACAATGAATTGTATTTTTTTTCTTATCAAGGTTTGTGCCACTCGTGAACAAATGCATCAGCACAAACCAGTGTTTTCCCCATTCTGAAGCAAAGCACAAAGCAAGCACAGAAAGACTGTCTGGTTGATGAAAAAGATAGATCAATTCAATTTTTCTAATTTCTAAAACCCAAATGCAAAAAACTCATGTTGAAACCAACAGAAAATATATTGCTGTCTTGCAGGCATAGAGAAAAGTGTGGTTTCTCTTTCCTCACCAAGGGTAAAAGGGGAAACAAAGATTTATATCTATATTCAGCTGTCAGTTGAAACTGTCTCTGTACAAGCTTTGGGGGAATAAGCAAATGTTTTGTCTTTGCTGCTTGTTAGTACTGCTGTTGTATTTTAGCAGAGATTTGTGATCCACAACTTTAAATATTTACCCTTGTACGTATATGTCTGTGATTTTAGGAATATGTAATCTATAATTTTAACTGTGTGTTTTTATATGAATTTTTAGCCGCCTGAGCTCTTATGAAGAAGGGTAGGATACAATTTTCATTAACAATTATTAATGGCTTCTCCTCCTCACAGGGCATCTCAAAACAGCCCGGTGAGGTAAGTCTGGCTGAGAATAACTGGCCCAAGTTCACACAGTAAGAAAACAGAATGACTCAGTGGGAACTAGAACAGTGGGGATTTAAATTTCCAATACAATATTATAACTAGAAAAGGGACGTGGGTGGCGCTGTGGGTTAAACCGCAGAAGCCTCTGTGCTGCAAGGTCAGAAGACCAGCCGTCGTAAGATCGAATCCACGCGACGGAGTGAGCTCCCGTCGCTTGTCCCAGCTCCTGCCAACCTAGCAGTTCGAAAGCATGCAAATGCAAGTAGATAAATAGGTACCACCTCGGTGGGAAGGTAACGGTGTTCCGTGTCTAGTCGCGTTGACCACGTGACCACGGAAACTGTCTTCAGACAAACACTGGCTCTATGGCTTGGAAACGGGGATGAGCACCGCGCCCTAGAGTCGGACACGACTGGACTAAATGTCAAGGGGAACCTTTACCTTTACCAATTATATCTAGAGATGGGGACGAAGCACCAAAATGATGCATCTTGGTTTGTGGGTTGTCAAACTTTATAAACCACAAACCACAAATTGCCCCCCAGTGACCCGAAGAACGAATCAATTAGACAATTGTTGGTTTTTTGTTTTTGGTTTGTTTGTTTTTTGCTTTCCCTCCTCTTGCTATGCCCCGCGGGGCATAGCAAGAGGAGGGAAAGCAGGGATCAAAGCAATCGGGCAGCTGCAGCTGCAGGATTGCTTTGATCCCTTACCCCCTCCTCTTGCTAAGCCCCGCGGGGCATAGCAAGAGGAGGGGAAGCAAAAAAACAAACAAACAAAAAACAAAAAACCAACAATTGTCTAATTGATTCGCCCAGGGCTTAGCAAGAAGAGGGAAAGCAGGGATCAAAGCGATCCTGCAGTAGCTGGGGGATCCCTTTGATCCCTTCCCTCCTCTTCTTATGCCGCTCGGGCATAGGAAGAGGAGGAAAGGGGAACCAAGCCATACCCCAGCCCTGGGGGTAGGATTCCCTTCGGGCAGGCTTTAGCAAGCCGCCCGAAGGGAAAACCCCTTTCTGCTTATGCCCCCGAGGAACAGCTGATCCGCGGGGGCATAAGCAGATAGGGGATGGAGGGAGAAATATAAAAAGGTTATATTCATTGCTTCGTATTCGTTGCGGTCTCTGGACTCCAAGACTACAAAGCAACGAATATCTGACAAATCAGGGATATTTAACAAATATCCTGATTCATTTTTATATTTGTCCCCATGTCTAATTATAACCACTGTAATACAGAACCAAGGTGTTTGTTGCTTTTGACATGTGCGCATGAATCAAAATTATATTTCTGAAAGCAGAAGCTTTACACTATCAGAATGACACAATTGCAACTTTGGTTCCTTCTTAGATTTCATGTTTTCAATAGTAATGAACTTGTACCTTAAGAATAGAAATACAGAAATCTATCAGTTACCTTTCAGTTGAGCTTCTCAGTTCCCATCTGGTGTCTTCAGTTTGTCTCCACCCCATAGACCATTGCTATGCACTTTAATAGGGGGTATGATTTTCTTTAGCTTATTCAGAAGCCGAATCTTAAAATCTTGATGTTTATTTATTATTATTTTTACAACTTCATCTGAACACATAACATTTGATATATGCTACCTAGGCATTCTACAATATTTGGTTTGCTTACTAGATGAAATATTCAAAATTATGACCCCTCACTCTCAGTCGAAAGTGGCATAGCCTGGAATTTTACTACTTCGATCTCTGGACAATGTAGGAACACAAATTTAACTTACACATCCCTCCCTCCCTCCCTCCCTCCCTCCCTCTCTCTCTCTTTATTTATTTATTTATTTGAGTGGAATTATAATCATAATGAAGGGATCTACACAGCTTCCAAGAACTTCTGTAGTCCAAATGCTAGTGACATTAATACGTTATAAATAATTTATTCAGCCCAGACAAAACAAAGCATATTGAAGTACTAAGAAACATGTTCCATAAGTATGTCTTTACAGTGTGCAATTGTTTCTACTGTTTCCAAAACGTTTCTCACTAAAAAGGGGCAATGGTCTAACAATGACTCAGACTTAAAAGCAGGCTCTCCAAGAAATTGGGGGAAAAGTCTTCATTGTGCAAGCCTAATTGGTAAAAAAAAAAAAAACCCAAAACTTGCAACACAAAAGGCTGTAAAGTATTCCAGAATTGTATGCATGATAAGTTTCCTTCAACAGCTAAAAGCTAAATTGATTATGCACAACACACAAACTCAAGAGACTGGGTTTTATTATAGGTAGAAAAGGGAATGATGCAGACATAAGTTTGTATGCCATTTGTTGCAGTGTCCATATTTTTATGTATAATGATATAGCTACTATACTTTAGGGCTGATTTTTACAGAATTACTTTGTAAGCAAAACTATAGTATACTATAAATATGGCTTAATGACTGCTTTTATAATGTTCATACCTCACCTTCCAAATCAGAACAAAATTTACAAGGCAAGTTCCATGGAACAAAGCATAACATTACAATAGAGAAACACAATAAAATAAAATTATAAAACCAGCTGAAAAAAGCCTAAGTAACAATAAAAACCTGATGCATAATATTTCAGTAGTAGGGAAAGTGCATCCACTTGTTCAGTTAAAGGATTCAAGAAAAGAACAAGCTTAATGTGGAATTTAGTGGATGTAAGGTATGGCAAAGTTATGTCCGAATGATCTAGGGAATCAGTGGAGCTAATGCTGTGCCAAAATTTGTCCACCAGTTTCCCAAAAGTTTTATCTTCCATACAGTATGTTTTTCCCTTCCTTATTCTAAGGGCCCTTGAGAATTTATTCCAATGATATTTGAGCTTACTATAACACTGCGGTATGGTAGTGCTGTAGTGCAGTATGATAGTGCAGTACCAGAAGGTGCAAAATTCAGTTTTTCTTTCTATTATACATCTCTTCATCATTCTGCAGTTTTCCTGGCTATCCAGGCCTGTTGACCTGAGAAAGCCCAGAGGAAGGAGTTGCTTTGTGACATCTTCCTTCTGTGTTTTAAATGGAAGTGTGGGAAATTGGGAAGCTTGTCAGTTGTAACAGAGATGTTTATACAATGAATGACCAGACATTCACATGCACTCCTCAGCCATCTTGTACATAAGATGAGTAACAAAAATCCTGAACCCCACCCATGAGAATTTCTGTGAAATATTATCCTTCTTTGAAATTTTATTTATTTATTTATTTTATTTATTATACTTATATCCCGCCCATCTAGTCTTTGACTCTCTTTTGAGAAAGGCATTTATTTTCGGTCGGACTGAAGGAAGTTTGTTTGCTTTTTTAATGTGGGAAAAATTAAAGCATAATATAAACATTATGAAGCAGATTTATACAGATATGTTTTCATTATCAGATTTTAATGAGACCTAAACAAAAGAAGGTTCTCAGGATTACACTAAATACAATATCCATAATTTATACAGGAATCATTGATATGAGATTCAAACCACAATTAAGAGTTCAGAAAGATACTGTTTCTGGAGAGTGAGCATAAGTTCTATTACTCTCAAAAATGTCTGTTTAAGGGTTTCATTGTTTTCAAACACTACACCACACAGAGACATTTGTTTCTGTTCAAATGGAATCAGCAAACTTCACATTCTGTTTCCTTTTATAAGCTATTACTGTTAAGAGCCATTTTTCACACACAATGAGTATTAAGTCAAAGAGAAATATTAAAAAGCTTATGACCATTTCCACTGTACATAATAGGACAGAGTAATTTATATTTTCCATCTCATCAGAAGTATTTTATGATGAATTCTAATACTGCATCATCATTCAGACATTACTGGATTCTAGTTATTATTCTGGGAGTTGCCTTACATTGAATAAGGTTAAACAATCTCCTAAGCAGTCTCTTTAAATTTCTTCAACATTGCATTGCTCTGATCCTACAAACATTGGGAATTAAGCCAGCAACCTCTATTAACTAATAAAGTGCCCATCACAGGAGTGGCACCACATCCTTCCATAACAGTTAAAGGCTCTAGTTAACCTTTGCAGAGGAAAATCAATGAATCACAACTGGTAATACAACTGAGATAGGGATAACACTACACATCCCAATGTGTGAAGAAGGAACAAAGGTGAAAACTCTCTTGGTGTTTGTATAAGATTTCCGTAACTTGCCATGACTAATTGACAAGCTGCCTGGGCACAGGCAGTTCTGCACCTAGTTACACACCCAATCACACAACTAAGATGTGTCTCATCAATTAGTCACAATTAGTAACAGCAAATTGTGCAAACTTTATGCAAACACCATCATCAGGACTTAAAATAAAACAGGAAGTAACAGTACACTACAACTCATGGGTCTCAATGTTTTAAGAATACAGTTTATAAACATGATTACAAAAAGTAATCAGGTTCTAAATGATTATCTAGAACAGTGGCTGCACCTCATCTTGCCAATAAATGTCAGAGTCATACACCTTGGTTTTCTGAGAGCTGAAACTCAATTGATACCCAATTCAGATGAAGGACGTATGTGATTTGCATAGGGAAGGTTCCAGGTTCTATCAGGAGGCAATGCAGAACCTAACCTGAAACCCTGGTGAGCCGGTGTCAATAGTACCAGGCTATATGGACTAAAGACCCAATTCAGCTTGTGCCAAGTTGAACACCAGTTCTTACACAACAATTGTATTGATCAGATAAAAAACTTCAGCACAAGAAGTCTGGTGGAAGTGATCATGTGACAGGGCAGGAGGATCACATCTCCTGCCCTTGCTTTTCTATTGTGTAAGGACCACACAGCTTTATTTGTTGTTGTTTTTTTCTGGACTATGGGGGATATTCCAAATAGCCTCTCTAAGCACCACATCGAAGACAACATGGATGTTCAACACCAGCCAAACAGGACTTCAAACTGAAAACATCCGCTTCCAATCACAAGATAATTCTATTAATTTGGCTTCATTTGACTTCATCTAGTGGGTAGACCAAATTTTATTTCGAGTTCTCTGATGGGGGGTTGACACAATTCTATGTAACCTCTCTTCCTGGCCATATAAAACCTTGAGTTTCAAAAGAAGGCAATGTGGGAGAAGGAAATGCTGAATACCTGGCAGCCCTTTGTTTAATGACTTGGGAGAGAGAATCCAAGCAAGAGCCACTAGGGTGGATTTTGAAACCTACATGCCTGACATGTATGTGTTTGCAGTCTGCTTTTTGTAACTCATCTTTAAGAAACAGACCTGGCACAAACATCTGCCATAACTTTTGGCACTGTTATACATTTTTGTCTGCACTATCCACAATATATTGGTGCATAGCTTGATGAAGACTAGTATACATCAAAAGCTACAGCTTTTTTTTTTCAGTGATCAAATAAAGGTATCACCTGCCCTTACTTTTGTATCATGTAAGGCCCACATAGCTTTATCTGTGTTTTCAGAGCTGATGGAGTTGCTCTGCTACTGTCTCACGCTACTGCAGCCTAATAGAATGGCTCCCGCCTGGTGCAATCGAAAAGACCAACACTGAAAACATGATGTTGCTTCCCATCTCTCAATCCACAACTTGCTAAGAGTGTGAACTATACTTACTGGTAAAATGTATACATTTTTTTCCTCTCCAACAAGGAGTGTGGATATCTACTTTTAGTAATCAAGATGCAGACTAGTAGCCTGACTAGAAATAAATAAGTGAATAAAGATTTAATTTAACAGGAACATTATCTAATAGGTTCCTTTAAGAGGAACGTAATTTGAATACAGGCATTAATAGCAGAACATATCTTAAGTCTGTCAGTTTAAGATTCAATGTGGTAAGGTACATTTCTAATAAGTCTTTTTAGCCACTGTATACATGTGTCAAATAATCATTGAGAAGGGTTTTTTATCATTATTATTCAATACATTGGAACATGTAATAACAAAAGAAAAGTTATTTCTTTCTTTTTTTGAAGTAACCAGCCAAGTGACCTCTTAATTCAAGTACAGCTAGCTTACCAAAACTAGGTCAGTTTTCAGATTTTTTAAAAAAGTTAGAGCTTAGTGCAAGCTCAGGCTGGCACTGCAAAGCACACTACATCTCTGTTTAACCCTGTTAGGGCATGACTTGGCATACTGCTCAGTTAATAAAATAAAGCTAAAATCTCCTGACTATTATTTATTTATTTATTTAATTTTATTAGATTTCTACCCCGCCCATCTAGACCAAAGATCTACTCTGGGCGGCAATCTGCAGTTTGCTATTCTAACTAGCTTAAAATCAGCCATGGTCAACTAGCAATTCATGAGCTGGATCTATGACTGAAGCCCGTATCCATCTGACTCTGCCCCTGGAGGTCCTAACAGGACAAACCAAAAGCGTGTTGCTGCTTGAGGCATATGACAAAGTTGTGTTCCATTCTTCATAGAGAAACCGAGTGGACTGGCAGCTTCATCTTCTGCTGGAGACAGGACATCATCCTACACATATGTGAAAGAAAAAGGATAGCAGAGAGGGCACAGAACACATTTCAAGGCACATAGAGTTCTGTACTCCAATATGTTACCATCATTCCTTTATGACTCCACTTAGGATCTACTCTTGAGTCATTCCAATGCCTCAGAGAAGTAGGGCATCAAGATATGACACATAGGCAAAACTGACCACTGTAGTGACAAGGGTGCCTATTCCTGCTCTCTTGTTTATTTCACACATGAAGTACAGTGTGTGTGGCATACAAGATGCAGACATCTGAGAGGAAGCCTCCATAATTCTGAAGTGCTAGTAGTGGAATATGCTAGTTCTACAGTGGGTCACATCACTTGTGATGGGTTCATTTTATGGTGCAGCACATTTCCAGCACCCAGTCTGCTTGAGAATACTGTCTCCAAAGAAAACAAACAATGATATCCCTGCACCCAAGTATGTTTCTTACACACTGAGCTAATAGGTCTCTTGAACAACTTTTCTCGTTGTCTGAAACCTGTTAGATGCTGCTTTAATTAAACAGGGGCTGCTTTCTGCTGACATGATTCTAGCTAGTCGTCCTGATATTATTATTATATAATATATAACTGGACCATTTGAATTTATCCCTACAGTGATATTACAAAGTCAGCTCACAAAAAGGGCAATGCATCCTGCTCTCAATCAGAACAAGCAGTTAACAGGCAGAATACCGGAGACAGAAATGCCAAAAGAGAACAAAGTTTAAAAGGGCCAAAAATTGTGTGAAAGCACTTGGCTTTTCAGCCTGACCTCTAATGCTTTAAAAATATAATTCTTTTTCCTATTCTCATTTAATTGCCAAGATTTCTGCCAGTCGTTTTCCTCACACAGAAGGAGTGTGTTTTTTGTGCATATGTGTGGGTTTTAACAAATAATAAATGACATCAAAGCAACAAAACCTGAGACAAGGCAAGCCACATAATGGTGCTAGACTAGCAGCACAAAACAGATTTTATAATTAAGATGCCTAGGGGACTTTGGAAGCTTGACAGTTTATACATACAGTCATGTGAAAAAGAAAGTACACCCTCTTTGAATTCTATGGTTTTACATATCAGGACGTAATAAAAATCATCTGGTCCTCAGCAGGTCTGAAAATTAGGCAAAAACAACCTCAGATGAACAACAACACATATTACACTGTGTCATGATTTATTTAACAAAAATAAAGCCAAAATGGAGAAGCCATGTGGGAAAAACTAAGTACACCCTTACGGCTTCCATAGGAATTATGAGGCTGAATAGCAGCCAGGTGCTGCTAACCAAATGTCCTTGAGTAATTGATCATCAGCAAGTGTGACCATCTGTATAAAAGCCAAAGTTTTAACAGTTTGCTGGCCTGGAGCATTCAGGTGTGTGTTAACACAATGCCAAGGAGGAAACACATCAGTAATGATAATAGAGAAACAATTGTTGCTGCCCATCAATCTGGGAAGAGTTATAAGGGCATTTCCAAACAATTCAAAGTCCATCATTGTACAGTGAGGAAGATTATTCACAAGTGGAAAATATTCAAGATAATTGCCAATCTTCGCAGGAGTGAATGTCCAAGCGAATTCACCCCAAGATCAGACCACACAATGCTTAGAGAAATTGCCAAAAAAATTAAAAAAAATAAATTAAATTAAAACTTACATCTCAGACTCTACAGGCCTTAGTATGTGAAATGATAACGTTCATGACAGTACAATTAGAAAAAGACTGAATAAGTATGGTTTGTTTGAAAGGGTTGCCAGGAGAAAGCCTCTTTTGTCTAAAAAGCATGGGTTAGGTTTGCAAAGTTGCATCTGGACAAACCAAAAGACTTCTGGAACAATCTCCTTTGGACAGACAAGACCAAAGTGGAGATGTTTGGCCATAATGCACAATGCCACATCTGGTGAAAATGAAATACCGTATTTTTCCCGTTATAACATGTCCCCATTTATAAGACACCCCCCCCCCCCAATTTTCTAACCCAAAAATTAACTTAGCTTTGAGGATTCAGCCTCTAGGCTCAGAACATCAGATATTTTGAGTCTCTGTTGAATCTGAACCTACAGACTCCGCCTCCAAGGAGGTGTGTTCCAATTGGTTTGTTCAGGATCAGCTGACATCAGTTCCATAAGGCTCGTGATTGGAGGAAGCTAAGTCTCCTGACTGTAGGAAGCTAAGCCTTGTGACTGAAGCCTGTTTACAGAGGCAAGGTGCCATTTTGTTCTTTCCTCAGCTATCTCAGCTTACTTCTGTGTAAAAGATGCCCCTCAATTTTTAGTGTAATGATTTTAGGAAAAAGTAGCATCTTATAGACGGAAAAATACAGTACAGCATATCAGCACAAACAGTTCATACCAACTGTCAAGCACAGTGGTGGAGGGGTGATGATTTAGGCTTCTTTTGCAGCCACAGGATCTGGGCACCTTGCAGTCATTGAGTTGACCATGAACTCCTTTTTATACCAAAGTATTCTAAAGTCAAATGTGAAGCCATCTGTCTGACAGCTAAGGCTTTCCTGAAACTGGATCATGCAAGAGGACAATGATCCCAAGCACATCAGCAAATCTAAAATAGAATAACTGAAAAAGAAAAGGATCAAGGTGTTGCAATGGCACAGTCAAAGTCTAGACCTCAACCCGATTGAAATCCTGCTACAGGACCTTAAGAGAGCTATGCATAAACAAATGCCCACAAACCTAAATGAACTGAAGCAATGTTGTAAAGAAGAGTGGGCCAAAATTCCTCCACAACTATTTGAGAGACTGATAAAGTCATACAACAATTACTTCAAGTTATTGAGGCTAAAGGTGGTTCTCCAAGCTATTGAATCATAAGGTGTAGTTAAGTTTTTCACACATGGCTTCTTCATTTTGGCTTTATTTTTGTGAAATAAATCATGACATGGTCATCTGAGGTTGTATTCACCTAATTTTCAGTCCTGCTAAGGATGAGATGATTTTTATTATGTCCTGATATGTAAAACCAGAGCATTTGAAGAGGGTCTACTTTCTTTTTCACATGACTGTATATATGTATGTGTTTGTGTGCGATTATCATTTCATCTCTGAAACACCAACTTCATCCATAACTATCTAGTTGAGTTTGACCTTTGGATTGTCTCAAGGGAGTGCTCTCTGCTACACAGACCATCTGAACTGAGCTGTAAGGACTGCCCAGAATAGGGGTGAAATGTTGCTAAGGCAGGGAAGCATCTCCTGCTTGCTCCTTTTGTTTGTTTTCAGATGATTACTTGTTGAAGGGCTGGCTGAAATGATACACTCTAGCAAACTGTTTCATATCTGAAACAGATTGTCTCTCTAAATGAAATGAGCCTATGTCTGAGAATTAGCACGAATTACAACTAGAGATGGGGACGACTCACCATTTTGGCAAGTCGTTGGACTTTGTGAGTCGTCAAAAGTTGACGACTCACGAAGCATGAAGTTGCCCCCATGAAGCGACAAATAATGAATATATTAGTCGATTCGTGAGGGGGCTTATTTTTTTAAAAAAAAAACACCCCTGCCACCCCCCCCTCCACCCCCCCAGCCCCGCTGACACCCCCTTCCTATTAAAAACAAAAAAACAAAACACCATTCTGCCTACCGGCCGCCGATCAACTTATCGGCGGCAGAAAGGCAGCCACCCCCCCCCACAGCCACCTAACCGTAAAGCTTACCCCCACACCCCCTTCCTTTCCCTATCTTAGCCCTCCCCCACCGACACCCCCTTCCTATTTAAAAAATAACAACAACAACCATTCTGCCTACCGGCCGCCGATCAACTAATCGGCAGCAGAAAGACAGCCACACACACCCACAGTCACCCAATCCTGCAGCCTACCCCCACCCCCTTCCTTTCCCTACCTTAGCCCTCCCCCCACCAACACCCCCTTACCTTAATCGCAGCTGCCGAGGACTGCTTCTGGCCTCCCACCCACACATGTAAAAAGGGAGACTGGCTGCCCTTTACAAAGATGGCGATTGCAGCTTCATTTAGTGTAGGGAAGCTGCAGCTGCCATCTTTGCAAAGGGCAGCCTGGATTCCCTTAGCCTGCCTTAAGGAGATGCTTGGGTGGCTGTGGGGTGGTGGTGGCTGCCTTTCTGCCGCCGATCAGCTGATCGGCGGCCAGTAGGTAGAATGGTTGTTGTTGTTTTTTTAAAAAAATACAAAGGACAAATAAAAATGGGTCAATATTCATCCCTTCGTATTCGTGGGGGTCTCTGGAACCCATGAATATGAAGGGACGAATATTTAACGAATCGGCTATTTTCGTCGAATAATATTTTCGTCCCCATCTCTAATTACAACTTAATGTTCACTGATTTTCTCAATTCTCTACAATCTCCTCCAGTAAAATATCAGTAAGCTAGGGACTCATGGGCTGGTAGCAGGTCACACTGCACACAGTGGCAGAACTCCTTATGGGACATTTTGCAACATTTGCCAACTGGATATAACTGAGCCATCAACCCAAGTGTGAATGACAGCTCCACCATGAAAGGAGACCACCACTCCAATGTCCCTGCAGCAATCATGGGAACAGATGGAACTCCCCATGGATATGCACAGAGTTCTGATGTGGAGAGAAACCATCAATCTACATGTTACAGATAGCATGTCATTAGAAGCTGAAATTACATTAGTGTTCCAAAGATATGATTCTGGCAGAGCTTCATGTTGGAGCAATCATGCTTGCAAGCAAACATGTCTTCCCTGTCAATGAATAGTTACAAAAGATAGCAAGCTAATTTGCAGAATATGGGAAATGTGAAGACCTCCTGCTGTAAGAGTTGAAACACTGCTCAGGTTTTAAGAAACTCCCTTGTCTAATGATGTGATACTCAGGTTGGGAGTTTGATTCTACACCATCTCCCCAGGGAAAAGAGCCAGCCTGTGTTGCTTTAGGCAAGCTGCACAGTTCCAGGGAGCCCCCAGCAGAAGGGAATGGTAAACCACTTCTGTGTATTCTCTACGTAGAAAACCCTGGAAGGAGTCGCCATAAGTTCGAATCAACTTGACAGCACAACATTATTATTAGTAGCTCTATAAAATAAGTCAAGATTCAAACATACTATGTAATGGAGGAAAGGAAACAAAATGGAAGCTATAGCAAAGGAACTTTAATACTCAGGAACAACTAGAGAACTGCAGCTCAATTGCCCAACTTTCTTTTTAGAAACAAAGCATTTTTTAAAGTACCAAATTCACACAACATTCTATCATCACAAACTGTCCCACAATATTATCATAGTAAAAATCCCATGATACAATGAAGTTTACAATACCAGTGGACATGGTAATTGGAGTAGGGGAAACATGAAATTTGTTCTGATATCAAAATATATTGTTTGCTCTGCCCTTTAAAAAGAGAAATGGAAATTAGGGCTAATTAGAAAGTATACTACAAAAAAGGCACATATTTTAAAAAGCATTTTAAAACATGAAATGGCCCTCAGGGGTGATTTCCATAGCAGTGAAACATCACATTCCTGCTGTTGTTTCCACAGCTCAGCTCAAGAGAAACTAGCATTTGAGAGGCTCATAACTGGATCACCTGCAAAGCCAGAATTATGCAGTAGGAATGGGGATCTCTGGTCCTCAGGTCATACGTGACTCATGTGTGTGCTTCTCAGCAGGCCTATGTGCTTTCTTTTGAATGAGCAATGTGGTACACGGAGGCTTATTCCTGAGTAAACATAAGTAGAATGGATTTGTGCTTTGCATACTTGAAAACTGCTACGCTGGAGCTAGTTATCCAGAGAACAGACCTCATAAGCTCAGAAGGGAAAAGGGAGTTAAAACTGTTTAGAATTTCACCTGCCCCCTCCCATTTTCTTTGGTCCTACCCAGTGCCTTTAGTCCTAGCCACTGGCAGAATGTGGCTACTGAAGCTCTACCAAAAAATCTGTCTCAGAAGAGTCATCTTCTATATTCTTGAAATCCAATCTGTTTGCCAGATATTGGACCAGGATCCAGAATTATTCATGTTCCACATACTATTCATACTCTATGCATTACTTGAAGTAACATTGTTTGTACAAGCACATCACCTTTTTTTCAGAAGGAATGACATTCCTGATGGGCAGGGGCGACTGGAGAGTGAACATCTTTTGTGAAAAATGTCCTCAAATGGGAGATATGTTGTATTTTTCCTGAATGCACAGTACCACAGAACAGGCATGGTCAACCTTTAGCCTCCAGGGGCCCAAATGTGCGCCCCTGGAACAGACATTCTACCAAATTTCCATTTTTGTTTGAAAGAAGTTGGGAGCTCAAAAGCTGCTAGGAATGTGAGGAACAATTTTGCCATGTTCTGAGTGGGGGCCCAGCATCTTTGGGGGCCTCCCACTCCTGAATTGTTTTTAATGTGTACTGGACACAAAAAGGCACAAAGGATTGTGTGGTTCTCCAAGGATGGGCATATACAACTCACAGACCATAGAAATAGCCCACCCTGACACATAACCTACTGAGTTATCACTGTGATACGTATACTCCTGGACACTTATATAGTGCTTTCAATATTCCAAGCACTACACATAGCCCATTCATATATGTTGAGAGGCAGTGCTAATGACCCCATATTGACCTTTAGCCAATACACCACACTATTTTTCAATACAATATGAGAGAGAGAGAGAGAGAGAGAGAGAGATGATATTCTTCATTCCTTTTCACTACAAGTGAAATTGGGATTCTTCTTTCTTTTTCCCCTTTCACTCTTCCACGACGTCTTAATGATGATTTGGTCAGGAGACAAAATTACTCTCAGCAAGATTCATTCCTGTCATCTACCAGCTGGACCGCTCAGCTCTTCATCACAGTTTGGGCTGCAGGGAAATGTATGCAATTCTTTGGTTTTATAGAACACCATAAAATAAGAGATACTTAAAATATGTCAGAATATTATGTCAAACTGTTTTGTTTCCCAAGCTTGTATAAAACTTTATGTGCTGCAAAGTAGCCTTTCTTACCTGCAAAGAATATGATATACTGAAGCTCACTGTGAATGTTTTGGGGCTGGATATATTTGCCATTTTTCTTTTGAGTTAATTTTGCAAAGTGACAGAAATCTGCAAAATTATTATTGAGACTTCCAATAATGCATGCATTGTGCAAAAGCCTCCAAGCTCATAAATAATACATTCACTCACTGCAAGGAAATATAAAAGAAAATGACAAAGTTCAAACCACAGGGAATCAACCCCTACACTCTACCATAACTCCTTCTATAAGGGCAGGTCTTGCAAATCAGGTCTCCAATAAAACTGAGACAGTACATATGACCTCTCATTATTTTGCCTGAGGAAAAGATGCAGCAATTAAAATATCATGTTGTGTCTCAACAGGAGAATGTACAAGGTTAGCCAATATTTAATCATATGCTATTTTTCAGGGAATTGTGTATTTATGTAAAGGGTGATTTTGCAGTGTCCTGAGAATGCAGAAAGCAATTTCCATCTTGTTTGTTATGAACTCCCAGATTCAATTTTTTTAAAAAAATATTGTGGCACCATAAAGACTATGAAGCTTTATTTGGTCTAAGCTTCTGTTAACTGAAACCCATGAAAAAGCCTATAACAAATAAATCTGGCTAGCTTTTAAAATGCCACTAGGCTCCCTTCTTGTTTTTGTAGTGACAAATCAGCATAGGTATTTAATTATGATTCTTGGTGTCACTATTCTGTTTGCTTTTTAGAACACAATAACTTTTTGCTTGGTGTCTCATTGGTAAAATGCAATTCCAAACTTCATAATTTTTATTATTTATCTAATTCTTATTATTATTTGTCTCTCCTTTATCTGGAGAAGATAAAAAGCATAGCTTCTTACTCTCTATTATCACATGGAGCAATCCTCTCACAAGCAGTAAATTTTAATGCAGGAGTAAGGTGATATCTTTATTGGACCACTTTTTAAAAATCACACAAATTGCAAACTTTTGTGAGTAAAATCTCACAAAAGCTTGTAATTTGTATGATTTTTTTTAGGGTTCAATGAAAGTATAACTTTACTTCTGCATTTTTGAAATTATGAACCATATGGCTTCTTCTTAATTCTTTCCCGTAAATTTTAAGGTTGCCTATTAACTAGTTATAACATTTATTGCACTGTGTTATTTATACTTGGTTCTACATTACGGCATAAGCACTTAAAATGTGAATTTGTTTCACAATGTTAAGAATTTCTTGGATCAAGGTGACATACAAAGAAGTACTAAAGCAAATGAATACAGACCAAGTAATCATAAAACATAAAATGCAGAAAGATGGAATACTTTGGTAACATAATGACTGAAATCCTATTGCTTAGTGTAGCAAGTGCAAGTAGAGTAATCCCAGAAGAGTTGACTCACTAAATCCCCACTGGTTTAATGGCCCTACTCTAGTTGTGATTTACTACACTAAGCAACAGTATTTCAGCCAATGAAAAATTAGAAGTACAGACTGTTACAGCTGATCACTCATGATAAAATAAACAAGGAAGAGACATGCAGGCAGGAAGAACTTATTGGCTAAATAACTTCACAAACTGTTTTGGATACAACACAAAAACACTGTGTAGAAGGCTCACTGTTTATCCAAAGCCAGGATAGCCATGATAACATCTGATCTCCAGTAGGACAGAAACAAGAAGGGGGAAAATCAGCTAAGTGGGGAACCACATTTTGACCTTGGTTGTTTAAACCAACATACTTAGAACATTTTTTTTATCAAGTTCAGGCATTAGTTTGAAAGTGAATATTTATCTCCCTCCCTCACGTGTGAAGGAGTAAGAAAGGAAAAGTACGCATGCCCAAGGATTGCAATGAATACTTCTCTTAATGCTAAATCACATCTGCTGGCCTTTAAAACTACCACACTGCACCATGCCTAAGCATATTTATCATGCCCTAGCTTAAATAACTCTCTTTCATATGATCTGTAACTCCTCTATGGAATAATAATTCTCTAAACCAAATAGGGGGAACGTTCAGTCCAGAGACTGCATTTAGCCAGCCAGGTCTTCCCATCTGCTCTACTGAACGCTCCCAACAGGCCACACACCCTCAGTTAAGCCCTGTTCCCACATTTCATCACCAAGGGTTTTTCTCTACTCTTTTCCTTTGCTTTTGTAGTCCTGCTTGGTCTTGGTTAACCTTTCTTTAGGATCACTGGAAGGCGAGTGTGTGAGATCTGGTACTATATGGATGGAAAGGCAGCAGCTGCAAAGAAGTAAAATGTGTACATCTTCCATATGGTCACAGATCAACTTAGAATTCAAGCTGGAATGTGTTGAATATTTCTGTTTCACTTATTTAAGGTAGGACAGTGAGATTACTGACTGTTCATATGAGGAGGAAGAGAAGTGACAAGATGGATGCAAATGTGAACAGATGGATGTAGACATACAGGTGAGAAAGACAGAAAGGGAAACACGGAGTGTTACTGTGAATGCAAGCCTTCTCTACACATGGATGTATGTGAATGGGAGAAATGTAGATGGAGGAGGGAGTGTGCCAGTTTATGTTTCTGAATAAAGTACACGCACACATGTGTCTTTGTCCCTCACACACTACTTATCCACAAGGGAATATAAGCATTAAGGTAAGCCCTACTTGTACAATATGACTCCTAGCTTCATCCCAACTGTGAACTAACATGTGCTTTTCAAAAGCCTTGACTGCACTGTTGTAAGAGGATTCCACCCACCACCACCACCACTCACTTTCAAAGCAAGCTTAATTAACGTTATTTATTTGGAAATGCAAGCACAGAACAGGAAGCACAGTTAAGGCTCAGCTGACTACAGTGTAAAAAGCTTTTCATCTAGGTGTAGCCCTACCTTTCTCAATGCCTGTTAAAGACGAAATAGTGTACTCCAAAGGGAATTGGAAATATAAAGTTAAGGAACAGTTTAAGAAAATGTACAAGCACAAAAGAAGATGCAAGAAGGCACTATTCCCAGGTATCAAATCATCCTGGCCCAGTCCAATGACCAACAGAGGTGGAAATGGCAGAACACCAGAATGAGGGCAGACTTAGCAACATAAGATTTTCTTTTCCCCATGTCAATATTCTGCCATTCTTAACAGACCTGTAGTTTTGAATCAGCTAAGAAATGTGCTCTGCCATTCAAGGTCCCTAATCTAGATGCATTTCCAGACTATAAGGTTCAAAACCAGGAATCTTTAATTGAAATGGTCCTCAACTTTTGGCCCTCCAGATTTTTGGGGCAGCAAGTTCCAGGATCCCTGGCCATCGATCTTCCTCGCTGACACTTCTGCAAGTTAAAATCTAAAGCATCTGGAAGGTCAGAAATGGAGAACCCATTTTCCAATTGAGATCAGCACTAAACAGATCGGCATCAGTTTGCAATAGAAAATATCTTTCCCCCTGGAAAAGTGCATTGCTACTTAAAATCAAAATCCTGACAACCACAAGTGATACATACTATACATAACATATAATTTCAGCCCTGGATTTCTTTGATCACTATGAGTTAGCAATGTTCTGTTCCAGAAAATTACTAGTGGTTATTTTGTGCTTGCCAGGTCAAGTGGTCAGACAGCAAAGCATGCCTATGTAGAGCCCTTTCTTGCTTCTAGGATAGGCAGAAAACAATTTCAACAGGGAGTATTAAAAGTTCTTTTCTTAAAACAAGTTTTTATCCTCTACTTCATTAAAAGAATAATAACACATTTACATGACAGCTCTGGATGTAGTACTTTTCAAGCAAACTTTCCTAATGAGCAGATAGCTTAATCTGACTGCAACACCTTTTCCAGGCTGTCTTTCTTTTTCTGTCTTCCCACTGAAATGCAGAGGACTTACAAGAGTCCCTGAAGTCATGCCTACATTTACCAAAGGCATACAGCAGATACTTCTGACCAAGAGGATAAACAAATAAATGTTAGCTTTCGTAACAAGGAACCCATAACTCACTTTTCTAAAATAGCATTACAAATCCCACAGAGTTTCAGGTTATTTCATGTGTCTGACACAGCCATCTGAAAAATAAATTTTCAGAAAAGAGCAGTATCTGCCAGGAGATAAAACCAAGCTGATCTTTTGAGTCTGGGAATCTAAATCTTGGTTACACAGATACAAAGCAGAGATGCTGTTTCTATGTCTGAAGCAGGTAAAATGAATACCTGAACATGCTTTGAAAGGTTTGGCACTGAGCACCCATCTATGTCTGAATTGCAAACCAGATTCTGATCTCACATAGAATACTGGTATGACCTGACATGACCTGAGCCATGTTCACATCCATAGACTACCCTTATTTTAACAAAATGTTTGAGATCAGTCTAAGGACTGTGACACATCTTACGCAGCTGTTTCCAACAGCAGTTGGCTATTTTCCTTTGGAAGCTGAAAAGAAGGGCAAGAAGGCAAGAGCCAGCCCCCTGTTGTTTACCCCAAGATACAGCATTCAGAAGTATTTTATTGATTGACAAGGCTGATGCTGTCTACCTACCACCCTTAATAGCTGTTGATCTTGTGTAGTGAAGGACTAATTCTCCTTGGCTCTGTCTTACAGAACACTGGGGGGGGGGGCATTCTCTGTTTTCAAAGATGATTCTGTAGGTTGTGACAGAGACATAAATGCTTATTTAATTTTTACAGGTGAGAATGAAAAATTAAAATTGTTCCCACTATATAAGATTATGAGAGGGTTTGTGTGCTCTTGCTCTCTCTTTCTTTTCTTTTTTGCATTTTGGGATATTTTTGCATGAGAATGCATTATGTGCAAAAATACTTTATACAAATATGCAGTAATCTTGTAAAAAATAAAAAATGCAAAAAACCCACCCTTTGTAAAAAATAAAAAATAAAAAGCCTCACAAACACCTCTTTCTTTGTTAACTTTGTGGACCTCATGTAAAGGAAAACTAAGCCCTGCAGGTTTCACTCTCAAGAAGGAGCAAAAGATCTGAGACACTGACTACTTTTTTCAGTAAAGTGTTTTGATTTGTTTGCAATTACATCTTTGATCAGGGTATTCATGGCCCTATATGCACTCACAGATCTTTCTTTACAAAGTGATATTCTTCTCAGATGTGTAGTTCCTAGCACCAGCTACAGCTGAAACAGCTTATAGAAAATCAACATGTAGCACTCAAGAATATGGGATGAACATTACTGTCATCTGTATGCACACCTACAAATGGGTTCTGCATCCCATTCTATGTATTTCTTAACTGCTATTCCACTCACTAGGGCTTCCCAAATGATATCTAAGCCACCTGAGAAACCAGTTTTTGAAGTGGAAGTCCCTATCAAACAAGGTAGTCCTGGATGTCTACCAAACACTCTACAATGATCGAGTCAACCTGACATCCCTTGGGAGAGTGCTCCACAAATGAGGGGGTGCTACAAAGAACGCCCTTCATTCTTACTAAGAAACCTAACCTTTTGGAACTGCATGACATGCAGTAGGGCATCCACTGAAGCTCATACTCCAGGCAGGCATGTTTGAAAGGAAGTCATATTTCAGATATATTCCTGCAAAGCAATTTAGGGCTTTACAGAGCAAAACTAACGCTTTGAGCTGAGCTTCAATGCAATCTGGAAACTAGTACAGTGGGTTCACTTTACATCAAAAGAGATAACTCTGGGCCATAGTGTCTCTGTGTGTGGATTGGTGGGTGACACCTAATTTGCAGTACATCCATAACATCTGGATCAGAAATTTTGATAACATCACTTATTCTCAGTAAATTCTTCCACTTTTTTAAAAAAGCCACCATTCCTGTATCTTACGGTGAATAATTCAATGTACTAATTAACTAAACATTGTTATTCCTGTCTCAATTTGCTATTTGTGAACTAGAGATAGCAGGACTAAACCTAGTCAGGTTAATTTGGGCTAAATAAACACACTTTTGTAAGGCATGTTAGTGAAATGTCCTATCACAAACCTCCAGCCTCTAAAGACACTAAAACACGAAGCAATTATCATCAGATTTAAGGCTAAATCCAACAGTTCTCTCAACTAGAGTTTACCCAGTTGAATCAACAGAAACTTTGGCAAGTCAGCATTTATGTGAGTTCCATTGGTATAATGGATCTTATTCTAAACCATTGGGTTTAGACTCTCATTCTCAAAATGTAGGCTGGTAAACCAGGGACAGAAGTAAAGCCACAAACTGCCAGCATGTAATCAATAACTCATAAGACACTGAGATCACATATCATCTGCTAGAAAGAAAGAAACAAATACAAATATTTCTCTCTTCTTGAACCCCCTCCCCCCACAATTCTGCAGGCAGCAGCTGGAAAAAATAGTTACTTTTTCACTTTCTTCCAGAGAACACTACACAATAATATGGCAACTGGAAGAGAATTAAGGTTACGAAGGAGGGTTTTATGTCTGGCTGAGTTATTCCAGCTGAGCTATTCATTAGCCTCCAGCGTTGGGCACTGTTACTTGAAAGATTGCCTCACAATGACCCTTATGTCTCAATAAACATGCATAAAATCATGTTGGTAATTTCCACTCATTACAATCCTTACAGATTCTTAGAGCCGGGGGGGGGGGCAAGTTTTACAAGATACTGCAGTTAAGAGGTTTTCCCTCCCCTAGTTCTTCTAGTTGTTTTTTTTTAAATGGATTAATTAAATTAATAAAGTGGATTAATTTATTATTGATAATGTGAACTTCAAATGCATATTTTTAAGGAATTGGGAATGATGATTTACTACTACAAACAGATACTTGAAAATGCTTTTGGTGCAGAAATGGTAGGAATCTTCCCTATGGACAGTTCCAAGGGGCTTCTCTTCTGAAATTAGAAGGCTCCATTCAATAATTTACCAATGTGACAGATCAAGGGAGTGAGAAAGTGATTTTTGAGGTTTACGTTAAGGGAGGTGCTCAGCAACAGCTCTCAATCACAAGGACCGCAATTGGCCTAGCAATGTATGGAAGTGTTGGAAATTACCCTGAATTTCATACAATTGCTAAAGGGGAGTAATGCTCATTTAAGACCCTAAGCACACCAGATTATAAACCTTGATTTCCTTCCATTTGATCCCTTAAGATGCCTTTGTCTGAAACTACTGTTAAGATGTCTAGCCTGGACAGTCAGTCAAGTGATTAGTCAAAAGGAATGCACGTAGTGTCTGGCTGCTCGAGACAAAGGCAGCAAGACCTGACTCCAGACCTAATGGTTCGTTCTCCAGATCAGGGTTCCCAAGGCGGTTGCTCTTTTCCTCAGAGCTGAAAGCTACAGCCAGTGGTACATAAGACACAAATACTCAGGTGGGGGGAAAGGCAGGAATGTAATACTGATGTCAGCCCAATCTGGGCTAGTGCACAGGCTTCATGTTACCTGCTAACAAGAGGGACTACTAATATATACACCAGTACCCTTTTGTGACTGAAGTCAGCTCAGAAACAGACATAGACCGGGGAGGTCTTATCTAAAACACAAGAGTATTTAAATTAACTCCGCTTTTCATCGGTGTCATAAAATCATAGAATAATGAAGTTGGAAAGGGCGTATAAAGCCACCGAGTATAAACCCCTCCTCAATGCAAGAATCCAAGTCAAAGCATATCTGACAGATGGCTATCTAACTTTCTCTAGCCTTAGAAGAGGTAGCCATGTTAATCTGTGCTAGCATGTCAGGTGAAAATGAAAAATTAAAGACGACAAAAACGTTGCGGCACCTTAAAGACTGCTATATTTTAATGTGAGTTCGCATGGACAAGTCCACTTATGAGTCTGAAGAAGTAGACTTGTTCATGAAAGCTCACATTAAAATATAGCAGTTAATCTTTAAGATGTCACAACATTTTTGTTTTCTTAATTTTTTCATTTTTGTTTTGTTTTTCTCTAACTTTCTCTAGGAGTCTGACAGTTCTTCAAACCAGTTTCTTTAATACTCTTTGATGCAGTTCATCCGGCCCTGGACATCTGATCGCATTCAAATTAATAAAGTATTCCTCAACTATTTATCAATCTGAAGCTACAATTCTGTCCCCGCTACTTCTAACTTCACATTTGCCTAAAGCATCATAGACTATCTTCCAGGGCAAAAATAAGCTAAAGTAACAATTTAGCACTTCTGCCTTTTCTTTGAATTATCAGGATAATTGAAATCTCCCATTACTACTACATTGTGTGTCTTTGAAATTCTTGCAATATATTTTTTAAAGATTTAATCCTCTTCTTCTTGATTAGGCAGTCAGTAATAGACTCGAACTACCATGTTTCTTTTATTTTTCACCCCAATTATATTAATCAAGATGCTCTTGATGGGAAATTTCTGTTGAGGAATATGTAGTGCAACTCTGCCATCCTTTCTATTCTTTCTGTTCTTTTTGAACAATTTATATCCTTCAATTGCTGTATTCTAGTCATGGAAGTCATCCCACCAAGTTTTAATTATCCCTGTCAAGTCGTATTTACCCTCTAAACTAAGATTTCCAGTTCTTCTTATTTGTTTCCCATACTCCTGGCATTCATATATAGGCACTGGAGAGTGTGTGATTTGTGGCCTGCTTTTTTTCATAAGCATTTTGCTCACGGGGTCACTTAAGGCTCTTCTCACACCAGAGACTATGAAGCAAAGAGTAATATTAAATACACCCAACACTGAATGGTTTGAACCTGCTGCTGGAACATATTCTTTAAAAAACATGTATAAACCTCAAGTGTATGACACATGTTCAGAATCTTTATAAGACCAAATTCTTAAGAATTCCCAGGAGCAGCTAAACAAACTTACCATGATGTCCACATCCAGCACTTTGGCTTGTCTCTCTTCAAACAATCAAGATAAATAAGCTAAGGTTTCTTCTTGGTTTGCTGTTGCAAATCAACCAGGAAGTTTATATTACCCCTATTCAAGAATTCTGGTGTGAGGTCTAGACCATGAGGTCTAAGCTATGTATAGCCCAGATCCAAAGAATGCTTGGAAATGATGATCAGTGATATCTATTTTGAGCTACCACCCAATCCCTACATCCTATATCTATAGGTGAATCCTGTATTGGCTGCTGTAATAGGTGGTCTTGACTTTAGAAGTATGAGGGGGGACTTCCTCTGCATTCATCCTGCTGTTTGTCAGTGTTCTTCAATTATCATTTCAATATTTTCTGTGATATCACATGACATTCCAGCTAATCCTGAGTAGATCCAATCTTTTTGCATGAATATCTAGTACATTTTGTTCAGTCCCTGGTGCTCCAGAACACTGTTAGTGAGTCTTGAGAACACAGATCAAAACTTAGATGGTGTGGTGTAGGCATGAATACCTTTGCCTTTGCCTTTCCATTGGTTTGCACTGTCACTAAAATAACAACTTTCCTTTGCAGACTTGGTGGAGAGTGATTTTACAATAATCTACAGCAATTCTAGTACTACCCATAGGATACCAGAGGAGCTGCCTCAAAGAATGTGAGGATTGTGAACACATTTGGGCATCTGTGGGCAATGACCAGCATCATATCACTGAACCTTCCACTCTAGAAGCACCACTGGATAGTTCTGACACATGATGATGATGAAGTGCTACATCAGCTTACAGTTTAAACAAATTTTATACTATATTGATATACTGATAAATCATTTTAGCACTATTTTGGTTACTAATTTCTTTTGTTTTAAAGACTTTGAATCAACAGCTATATGGAATGGAACCATGAAATACACATACAGCAAATAAATAAATAAATAAATAAATAAATAAAGAAAGAAAGAAAGAAAGAAAGAAAGAAAGAAAGAAAGAAAGAAAGAAAGAAAGAAAGAAAGTCTTCAAAACCTGTGGTTTATATTCACTTATGCATCAAGGCACACATTGGACTGGCAAGAAAAAGGTACAATAGAGAGTGTAAAGCACAGGGGAAAGGTAAATACTGGGAAAATGTGAAATCGTACCATAATCACCCAGTGTGTAGACAGTTGCGATGTGGCATCTGGGCAAAAAATAACACAGACATGTGAATCACAGAACTAGTATTATCTATGGCTAGGCAGTATAGGGAGTGAATCAACACAGAATAATCATCTCTCTGGTTACACCCTAAGTCTCGTAAGAATATGCACTTTCCAGTGCAGGAAAGCAGGAATTGGTCTCATTCCTCCCCCATAATTCAAGCACTAATAGATTATAAAGTTCCACATTTGAAACTGAACAGGCTCTTGGCTTGGCCAGTCACTTAACACAATACCCCCCAACAATCCCTTCAACAGTATATGGGGCTCCTGTAAAGGCAGAATGCTAATGTAATACACAATAATTAAAAAAAAAACCCTAGAGCTTTACTGAAAGCCAGTGTGGTATAGTGGATAGAATAGCACCCTACAGCTTAGGAGACTTGGGTTCAAATCCCTGCTTTTGCCATAAATGAATTTGGGTGGAGGTATTCCTTGAACAACTCCCATTTCCTGAAAACTAGGCTTATCATAAGCAACTTGGCAGCAGATAAAAACAACGGAGATGTTTTTAAAGCCATCAGTGTTAAGAGAAGAATTGATGCACTTATGAATCCAATCATTTAAACCCTGACACAATTCCTGTGGATTTAAACCAACAATCACAAACACAATATTGATGAGCTGTATTTGCAGATCTTGAAGTGCTGTTTTCCTGTGCATGACATGGTGTGAGACCAAGAACCAATTTTCCATCCACAAAATTATGGACTAAAATTAGACCCCAGATATAATCAGGTATCAAGCCAGTAAGAACGTACTGACAGATGCCTTTCAGAGAAAAACCAGAGTTTATCAGCTCACTAAGTCATTGAATAACAATAGTTTTCTTCCCTTGACATTTTGCAGATGTGGCACAGATAATCTGGCAGATTGCTTAATAAAAAGCTGTGTTGGCCAGCAATTTTGAGAGTTTTTCTTTTTCAAAGGTAGTATTCTTTTTAGCCTGAATACAGAACAGCAGATTTCCAGAAGTCACGTTACCCCAATCACCAACTACTAAACATCCTAAACATGGGCATAATACTGTATGTAGAACTGATATCATTCTGGGAAGTGGTGGGTGGGATGGGGAATGGTGTGTGTGTGTGTGTGTTTGCACATGCAGCTCTTTTCAGAGTGCATAAAATGTTAAGGATAAATGTTCCAGCCTAGCTGTCTGGATCTGTGTGTGCAAAAAAAAAATCTAATTACTACTAAAGAAGTCCAAAACATAATTGAAAGTACTATAAATTTTTCAAAACACACTCATGTACATAAAATTAATAAACAAGGGGCTGTCTGCCAATTCTCAAATTTAAATTAGGGAAGCATTTGGTAGTACAGTTACCCATGCACAGTCTGAAGCAGGTAGCAGTAGCACATCAACAGTTGTTTACTAGGTCTCGGCCATTTAGAAGGTGACATCACCTGTCATGTCCATATTTTCCAAATGCAACAGCCTTGATGTTGTTTCAGACTCAGAATCTTTCATGAGGATGTATTAAAATGAATGAAAAAACCCCGCTGAGAACGGAGGGTCCACTGAATATAATGGAAGTCAGAAATGCCAATTTACAAGACACAGCACCACTGAAATAAACACAAGCTACAGCTAAAGCAAAGAAGGGGTCCTGACAGAGATTAATATGGGGCTAGGGGACTAGTAGAAGTAGCATTAACCATTAACAGAGAATGGGGGGGGGATACTAGAATGACACACCTCAGGAGAGTGGAATGGTGGCATCAATTATTAGAATGATCCCTTCATCCCAGAGCCATCATTCTAATCTCTAAAACCATGCCATCAATATCCTGATTGCTTCTCCCTCTCCTTTTTTAATGTGATCTGTGGTCTGTTTTGTTATCTCCCATGATCCATTCCTTGCTTTAGCTGTGACTTGCTTTTATTTCAGTGGAGTCCTGCAATGTCAAATTGGACGTATGGCTCCCATTATCCGCAATGACCCTTAAGACAACATTCTGTGTTTTCAGTGGGCACGTTGTTTTAATACATCCAATTACGGAAACAAATTGATCTTCTTAAGGTTGCAGGCACAGACTGATTTTAAAAAGTAATTTGTGATTAGGCATGAAACTGATTATCCACGAGAGATGCTCAAAATGGGAAACCCCATGTGCAGGCAGTGCCTCCTTCGATTTCCCCCTCCCTCTACAAATTATCTTATACCCAAACTGATTTTCAAACAAGAAAATATAAGCAACACTTTGGGGGCTCTGGCAAAACAGCCACAGATTTAAGAGCATAATACATAAGAAAAATGGAGGCCCCATTCCACTTTAAAACAATAATCTCCATGCTGTGTATATGTCTGGCCTTTATATAACCCATATAAACAACAATATGGTAATAATCAAGGAAAGCATTAGTGTCTTTGGTTTTATTTTCTATTGTATTATTGGAAAGCCAGACCCATTCCAAAAAATGTTTGATATTGTTATAATGAGATCAGCCGTACAACATAAGAAATCAATAAGCATTTCCAAGTTACTTACAATCAATTATGTAGCAAATGTTTGTTTTGATTTTCCTCCTCTCTCTTGAACATAACTAGACTGCCACTCTATATTCATTAGATAGTACTTTAATAAGCCATCAGAGTACTCAAGACAGGAAACTCTAGAATAAATCATACCAATGAAGGAGTACTTATATTACTGCATTACTAAAACAACAACAACCAGACAGCATCTGTAGAAGGCAAGATAAAGTGAGGGCCTCTACTGTTCAAATCCCAGTGGAATCATGGATGGCCATTAAACCAACATTGTTGCAAGAATAAAATTAGGTAGGTATCTGGCTGTGGAGCCAGAGACCACGTTTAATTCCCCACTATGTCTCTAAGGAAAAAAAGCCAGCCTACGCAGCCTTGAGCAGGGCACTGCCAAAAGAAGGAAATGATAAACCATTTCTGAGTGATCTATACCTAGAAAATTCTGGAAAGGATTGCCATAAGTTAGAGTCGACTTGACGGCACAATATCATCATTATTATTGTATTATCAAATGCCTCACCCAGAGCTCCTTGGAGGAAAGGGGCGGGCTACAAATGCAGCACTGTACACAGGTTTTGCAGGTGGCTCAACACAAGATATATTTAAAGTGCAGCTGTTTTTCTACAATTAAAGTCTGAGACAAAAGTAACAGACCAAACAGACTGCTAGCAAGGTCTATCAACAATTCTCCTCATCTACAACTTTCTCTTCATGTGGCCCACATTCTTCTCCTTTCCAGATCTGTGGAAAAGACTAAAGCTCACAGTAGACACTATGAAGGACAGTGGCCATCAAGTTGCATATTATCACATGACAATGAAGTCTGGAATTAGTAAATATGTTATTTCATCCCTCCGATTCTGTACTTATCAGGAGGAGAAATCTCACCAATTGTGATCAGATCTTGTGGACATATCTTCCAGACCTGTATTGTTAAGGAGCCTTCCTTTTATGGAACAGTGATTGGTTGCGTCAGATCTTGGTCTTTCAGCATTAACTTAATGAAAAGTGGCCTCCCAAATTCAAATTAGACCATGAGAAGGGGGCAAGCTTTTTTGATTGGTGAAGGGAAGAAAGCTGGCAGTCCTCAGGGGAATCCTCCTTTGGTGTCCAAGTCACTATTGTGTCAGTATTATTTTGCCACTTTGCTTCTCAATAGGCACACAGTATCCTAACTGTATATAACATCTCACGGTGTCACACACCAAATGTAGTGCTGGCGCTACAGAGAGAAACTGGCAGTGCTTTCAAGATCATTTAAGAAAAATGTATCTGTATGTAACAAGATTTTATGCCACATAACACTTTGTATTGGAGAACCAGTGTGATGTATTGCATGGAATGCTGGAGCTGGACTCGAGAAACCAGGGTTCAAATCCTTGCTTGGCCACAGCAGCTCTTGGGAATGGGGTGGCAATTATAAACCGCTCTTTGGATATATCACTTACCTGTAAACCCCTACTAGAATCACCATTAAGTTGGAAGACACTTGATGACATGTAACAATCACTTTGTACTGCTTCTATGGGATTAGAAGTGGGAGGTGGCAGTAAGATGAGCCCTGCTGACTTACGACAATTGTTTTTTTAAAGGTTAATGTTCAAAAAACTCCACACGTGCAAGCATGTTTTTTTAAAATATGCTCTCACTTTTTCCCATTGGTCTAGGGACATGTTGAGGTATCCTATTGCATACTTTCTATATGCAGTGTCTCAGCTAGTGTTCCTGAGGTATTATGCTTTGGCACCCTGCTTTCCTCTGATGTTGCTTGGAAACAGCAAGAGATGTTAATGTAGAGTTCCTCCTCTTTCCTTTCTCCAAAATCCACTTTATGTTCTCCTTTTCCTCTTTGACCAAACAACATTTTCCAGCCCTCTACAAACCAACATAAAAGTCAATATCCCCTCCTCTTCCATTATTCTTCCTGTCAAACTTTGCTGCAAGTCACACAGATTTGCTTGAAGCCCAGCTGAAGACCACATGATTTACTTCTGAGCAGACATGCCTAGTCCAGTGTGGTATAGTGGATAGTGACAACTAGGACTCAGGAGACCTGGGTTCAAATCCCTGCCCAGCCATGGAAACTCACTGATGGTAGTAAGGTGACATTGATAAAGCCACTTCTTCATTTCAGGGAAATGAAATTTTCCCTGAAAGCCCTATTAGGGTCATTATAAGTCAGTTCAAACTTGTCCGAACATGACACATAAGTGTGTTATCAAGTGATGAAATATTAGGTTTCTAAAGCAAGGAAATGAAAGAAATGAAAGAAAAACCTACTAGGGAGGGTCTGAAAGGAGCAGCATTGATTTTAATCCATTTTATACTGAGTAACCAAAAGGAGGGGAGGACGAAGGAAGCATTTTGTACAGAGGTAGAAAAACTGTCAAGGCAGGCTAATCGCTACCCTCCAGCTACATTTTCTGTGGCTTTTGAGACCACAGAAAGTGCTGAGTCAACTATTCATTTTTTTAAAAGTATTTTTCAGTGCTCACATAGAAAACTCAGACACTCCCTTCAGGAAACATGGAGAAAATATTGCTGACAATGTGTCCTCACTGGTGCTCAGCCAGTGGGTGACGTAACACTGACTCATTGAACCAACTGTTCCCTTAAGGTGAAAGGTGAAGGTACAATTCTAGTTCTGCAGTGTGAAGGGTATGTTATAATAACAAGTATGTGTTGGCAGTTTTATTTGCAACCTCACATGCTGCCTGTAGTTTGTTTGACAAAGAAGAACTCTTCTGGAAAGGAGTGATTATCTATCCAGCACAAACCAATCATTCCTTCCAGCCTTTGAATTTAAAGACAGTTCCACATCTCTGCTGAGTTTTTCTTTCCCTCTCTTTCGTCAGTTGGAAGTAGTTGTTTGTTTGTGGTTGCTACATATGTGTGCAGTAAAGAAAGTAGTATACACAAGTCTTTAGTTTCAAGCAACTGTAAGTAATGCATTTTATTCTTTTTCTCACAAATGTTTCAGAGTGAGTTGCTGAGACTTTAAGTGCCAGCTAATGAGAAAAGGAGTGGACTGTGGGGAACCTGTAGCTATTTTCCTCTATGGTACCTCTGCTGCACAGCAAAAAGGAATTTTACTAGAAATTCAAACTTTGTAACAATGTGTGTGTATGTGTACTCATGGGTAGAATAGTGCCCTCAAGAAATCCAAGATCAAAGGACAAAAATCACATGTGCATAATGAGTCAGGGAGACAGTCATGTGCTATGCAGGAGAATCAAACAATCAGCCGGTATGCCTGTGCATCACAAAATTTGAAAGGAAAACCCTAACATAATTAAACCTCAGTTGCTCTGTATAGGATTTCCTATGATTAACAATGATTCCCTTGATTTGATTGGGCTTATATGATGATTTTCCACATTATGCTTAACTTGTATTTATGTGCAATTACACCATATAGCTCAAAAACATCATAAACCTTCCTTCTGAAAAAGCTCCAAAAAGAGGGCAGAATATTCTTATTCTTAGAGTTTTCACTGCTCAGAGACTGGACTGCAGAGAAAGTAACAATATATTTATTTCAACTTGGTATTTCAACTTGGTACAGCAATTATATGTGATGACAGATTGCACAGGGCTCCAAAATGGTGGATATATTGAGAGGGATACAATTAGGGACAGAGTACATTGGATCCAACAACTGTATCATCCTGAGGCATCCCACAATAGAAAGGAAAAGGTAAGACGGTCTTGCAACTATGAATAATCTTGGCCAGAACTGGCCTTCTCTTCACAAAAGGTTGGCTTAGTTTGAAGTGAATGGCCTTGTAGGCCCCTTCCAACTTCACTTTTCTATGATTCTATGATTCTATCCTGGCCAGCATCCCAGGAGGGATTTATGCTGTAACAAGAGATTGTGAAAATGAGGGATCATGGCTTCTGTTGCTCTTCTGGAAAGTCAGGCTTTGTATTTCATGCCTAGGATGAGCTGATCAAGAGAAAGGGGAGACAAGCGTGACCACTGGTAATTGGAAGGCAGTAATACGTAGAGTTCATTTCTTTAAAAAAAAAAACTTCAAAGGCAATAGGAGCTCACTCCCTGGTACTGAGTTAATTAGGAGAATGGTTTCAGCTGAATGGGGGGAGCAGGGAAGAACTTATTCTCTTCTTCGTGAAAGTTCAGGGAAACTCAATACCTGATTGGCAGATCTTCTGGAAGAGTCTGAAAACTGGGACCTTTGAGTATAAAAGTGATGACAGAAGTTTCTTTGTGTAGCTTAGTTATCTCTTAGGTTAGGAGAACGCTATGCTCATTTGCTGCCTGCTACAAGATATGCAGTTCATACACACTTTGAGCCTGCACTGAAGATATGCCAGGGCATAAGTATTAGCATAGGTTACCTAGCTTTTTTTATCTTCTTGGGGGATTCTTCTGCAATTGCTCTTGTCTTGCATTTTTGATTGCTTACTTGCTCCATAGCCATTTGACCGTTCCTGTAGCTGTTAACAAATTTTTTGAAGTTTTTGCTCTTTTTGACTTTTTCCACCTTTAATGAAATATAAAATTTTTACAATTGTTTCATTCTTTTGGGGTGAGAGGGTTGTTTGTATTTAAAACCAGGCCTTACCTTAACCATATACAGTGGTGCCTCGACTTACAGACGTCCCTAGTTACGAAAATTTCGAGTTACGGAAAGCTCCGGCCGCAAAATTTTGGTTCGACTTGCGGCCGGAGCTTCCACTTACAAAAGGAAAAAGGCAGGGGGAAAGGGCGGGAAATTCAAACCGTTGGTGGCGAAGAGGCTGCTTCTTCGCCCCAATGGTTAGGAAAAGGGAGGCTCAGACTCCCGGGCTTCCCCGCTGCTGCGACCGTGGAGGCAGCGGTGACCCAGCGCCGGGAGGCTTGAGCTGGCCGGGGTGCTTCGGCCGCTCGCCCCCGGCCACGGCGGAGGCAGCGGTCGCCCAGCGCCGGGAGGCTTGAGCTGGCCGGGGTGCTTCGGCTGCTTGCCTCCCGGCTCGCCTCCCGCTTGCTCCTCGCCGCCCTCTGCCATTTGAATTTCCCGCCATGGGCCCACGGAGGGTGGCGCGGAGCAAGCGGGAGGCGAGCCGGGAGGCGAGCGGCCGAAGAAACCCAGCCAGCTCAAACTTCCCGGTGCTGGGCAACCGCTGCCTCCGCTGCAGCCGTGGGCGAGCGGCTGAAGCACCCCAGCCAGGCTCAAGCCTCCCGCCGGTGGCGGTCACGGTGGCGGTGGAGCCAGGGCCGGGCGGCAGCAGTGGAGGTAAGGTGCTGCTTTTAGCTTTTTACTGTACTGTTTTGGGTGGCTTTTGCAGGGTGGGATTGGGCTGGTGGGGCTATGTTTACGTTTATTTTTAGATTTGTTTTGTGTGTTTTTTTGCAAGCCCAGGGGCTTGCAGTGTTTTATTTTTATTTTTTGGGGGGGGGGGTATTTTTTTCTTCGGATGCACTACTATTTCTATCTTGCAAGACTGGCATATGAGTTAAAGTGCTTAACCTTGTGGATATCTGGTAACTCCCTGGAAGCACTGCTTATTAAAGTGGACTCCGGTGTTGGGAGGGTAACAGTCAGGAAGATTTTCCCCAGCCATTAGCACATTTGGCCTTCCTGGAGTTCACCCACACCAAGACAAACTGGGTAATGTGGCTAAGTGGTTAGTGTGGGCCTCTCTGACCTGAAGTAAACGTGACAGCTGGCATAAATGTAACTGCATAAATCACAGTGACAAATTATTGGTCATTAATGAGTTACCATTGACATTCCTGTTTTCACACCAAGTCATGTGAACGGAATATAAATTAGAAATAAAAGTGGCAACTTGTTAACCAGCCCAATTTGCCACCATGTCTCCCACAATAATACTTATGCCATCATAACATCATACATTTACAAACAATCTGTTGGACTGTTGTTATGATCATGTATGGACCATTGCTTTCCTGATTTCACTTTCAGTTGAAAAAGCACAAAGTCTGTCTAGGTATTTTTATATAAGTTTGGAAAGTATAATAATGTTTCAAATATGTAAACATCTATTTAATTAAGAAGGGACATTGTGCTAATATGAGCTTTGTTGTAGTCATCAACGTGTAGAGGAAGACAACTAGATAGGCCAAAGACAGGGACATGAAGCAAAAGGGACATGCAAAACTATAAAGCATCTTTACTGTTTGGCATTTAAAATGGTACTACTCTTTCTTAGCCCGTGCAACAAGACCATAATTATTACAGTTTTAAATTTTGTACAATCAAAAATTGTGCAAAAATGAGTCTCAAAAATGTACAAAAGCTCTGTGAGACCAAGCTCAAAAAATCTCACCATCCCTCAGCAGTGACCAAAAAAATAAAAATAAAATAAAGAATCTTGGTTTGTCTCATTTGCTGTGTGAGGAAAACCAGATAGAGCTCTACATCTGTGCTGCTTGCTGCATAGCAAGGCTTTCATCTGCCCTAGCAAGACAGATAATGGTGATACTTGGTAGAGATACCAAGGCCTGGAAAAAAGGCAGAAGGAATGGACAAGAGGGGGGCTGCTCATCCATCACGTTTCTATGCTTTCGTTTGGTTATGAACCCCCAAACTGAAATATATATTATTATTATTTTTAAAAAGAGGAAGTTACAGTGTTTCATTGATCTCAACAACGTATTGTCATTGTTAATCCAGCAGTCACTATACGGCCCATTATAACAACACAACAATGCACTTTTCATGTGAAAATAATGGAACAGCTTGTCAAATATTCTCTCAGGTTTGCAGCAAAATCCTTGCAAAGGGCTTTAAAGTTGACAACTGAGGATGTTTATGGTGTTTTTAGCTGCAAAATGAAGTGCTTCTGGGATTTTGTGGCCTGTCGTTAACACCACCCCTCCTCCACAAAAAACAAAACAAAAAAAAACATTTATCTAAATAAGGAAATGTCATCCTTTCTCCTGCCTTAGAACAGTGGCTTTTTATTTGTGCTCTATTAAGAATAGGAGTACAAAATAAAAAAAGACAAATATTCTAAAGGGAATTTCACATGACTTCAAGCTACATCCAAATACAGGAAATTTGTTCTCTCATTTCTTAGCAGTGGTGGGACAAACCATTCAGGGAAATTACGGCTTGGGGATATATGAAAGCTACATCAGAGCTCTTCAGAACATGTGTGCCAAGAGACAGAAGTGAACGAAACAACAAAAATGCACAGTCATGTTCAAATAATTCATATCCAGCAACTTTATAGAGCCTTAGGGATTAGGCATAACTGATCTGTGAAACATTTTTCAGTGGCACCTGCACATAGAGGCATGGCTGTTAAAATTCCACAAACACACACACACTATCAAATGACTTAATCCACAGTCCTGAGCATCACTTTCTTAGAACGAGGGACAGGTCATACTTGTGGAGGAACAGTCATAGGACTGCACTGATATTGTCTGCACCATGTTGACTCTTAGCTCTGGAGAAGCTGGATTCCGTGCAGAGAATGATGTTTACTTCCTTTTGGACAGGCTTGATTAGGGCATTTGCCTAATAGGAGGCAGCTAAGGGAATCTTCCAGGTTGTGCTTTTTCCTTTAGGTAGGAGGTGTGCAAGAAATCATCTAGTGGCTCAGAAGATTCTCTCAGACACAGTGGGAAATAAATACATCTCCTGTTGCTGTTGCTCCATATGTCAGTGTGTTTTAAAAAGGGACTGCCAACTGGCAGAAGCTTCCAGCCAACTAAACTGTCTGCATCTCCTGTCAAAGAGAAATAAGGGAAGCTATGAGCTTGCAATAGAATTGTGGACCACTCCAGAGATGCTTCTCACAACCCAGGACAGGGGCACTGAACCTTATTCAACTGTACCCAAACATCAAACTGCAGGAAACTCAACATGGCTTACTTACTGACAATAGTTCAGTCACTGTTGGAGGACTTTTTTGGTTAATTCCTTTCAGTTAGCAGAGCATAAAGTACAAAAGTCTGCTACAGCACAGGGAAAACATGAAGGAGAATACCTAAAAGTCCCAGCTTCCACCCAGTCCCTTTTGTTTTCACAATAACTAGCCCTTTGTATACAAAAATCACTCTACAAGTAGCTTACTTAAAAAAGAGAGAGAAAATCTTTACTTACAGTTGTGGAACTTGAGTTATAATCAGAAGAATAAAAAGGATAAAGTTTAAATCATACTGGGAGACAGAAATCTACCAAGCAAGCTACATGGTCAGAGGTCAGAAAGAAAAGTTCTGCTCAGATCGAAAGTCAGAGAAGAAGAGAGTGAGCAAACAAACAGGAGGAGAGGGCAGGGGCTTGCCTCAAGCCCATGAAAAAGACATTTCTAATAGGTTAGTGGGAGAGCATAATTATTTTAGGCTATGAAGCCCCCTTCCCACTGAAATCCAGTGTTAGGTTGCATGTAAGAAGGTTATTTTCTCGAACAGTCACTTATAACTGGGTCTTTTAAAAATACTATATTTCAACAGGTGGTCCACTGCTTTCTCCTCCATATATTTTTACTGAACATAGAAACAGAGGGGTGGGTTTGCTAGTGCAGGAAGCTGGTGCTCAGGATGTATAGCTGGATTAGACTCATCCTCATGTGATTCACATAAAAAAAATGAGAGAATGTCCTCCTCAGTGCAAGAAAGTAGGAATATTTTCTGTTTCTTGGATAAAAATCACACAGTCCCATTGGAAAAATATGATAATTTTTGGCTTGTTGGCAGCATGAGGTAAATACTATTGGTTGCAATTTGCATACACTGGTACGAGACTGAGAAAAGTCAAGGATCGCAAGTCCACATAAAGCAGGACTGGAAAAACTGCAGCCCTGCAGAGGTTGATAATTCTGATTCCCATTAGTAATTGTCAGCCTAGGCAATAGGGATAGGGATAATGGATGTTCATCTACATCTGTAAGGTGACATGTTCCCCATTCCTGATGTAAAGGAAGATGTGATGAATAACTGCAGTGCCTCTATTAATACAGAAGAAAACACCTCTTATGAAATACTATCCACACATTGTGTACTCGCAAGAAAATGAGTGATGAGGTTTTTTTGGTTTAGAGATGAAAAAAATGCTCTCTGATCTTCATCCTGAACTTCAAGTAATTAATGCTGCAATTCAGCCAGGTATCCTTACAGCAAACAAAAGAACTATTTAAAAAAGAAATTCCACACTCTTCAGATGAATCTCTTATGGAGAATTATGCTTGAAAACTCAAGGTGCAAGAAACATTTTAGGAGAACTGACAGGAAAAGTTTCCCTAGTGTATGTGTGGGTGGGTGTTGACTGGTTGGTTGAAATACAGATTGTGGAATTTGTAGGCACCAAAAACAAACAAACAAACAAAAAACACCCCAACTTCTCCCATTTCTGGAACTTAGTCTGAATTTGGAGTCCTCCTTTGCAGAAGGTGGCTGAATTAAAATTGTAGATAAAACATCTGAGAGATGACAGTGAATTTGCAATTTCTACACAGAAGAAAATAATAATTCAAGTTATAACCAAGAATTATGTTCGGGGGGGAGGTAATTCAGAAAAAGGTGACATCTCAACTAATTCAAAGCATCAGAACCTATTATTTGCCAGATAAGGTTTCCTTTTCAAAAGCTAGAGTGTTACACATCATGAGACATCTCTTAGTTTTTTCCTTCTCAAATATCCACTACCCACACAAAGATTAAAATGTCTGCCTGTTGGGGATTGGGTACTATTATAGAAAGGAAAGTGACAGCAGAAAGGCAGAAAAGTAGAATAATATTGCCTCTTAAGAGCAAATTTATAGAAAATAGACCTAATGATGATAGTAGTACATAAGACCATAAACTCAAAGCTTTTCAGAATACAGGATGATGGACCTGCAAAACACAAAAGTTACATAGGACATTGCAAGGCAATGTTCAATCATAGAATTATGAAGCAGGAAATTGATTTGGGAAACCTACCATCTACCAATGGCAAAATGATCCTTTGTGCTCCCAAACCCATCAATAACACTTAAGGATACTGGGATCAATCAAGCCGATTGATCCCCCAAATGTGAGTTTCCCATGGAGGAGGTGGCCTGGAAAGTGAACTGGATTGATATATCAAATGCACACACAAGGACCAGGTAACACTAGAGTAACAGTAATGCTTCCCAGCACATTCTTCAGTTTTCTACTTATGAGTTAATAATGCTAATTGATACAATTCAGCTGTGACCTTTATTTTGCAATGGTGGGCTGACTAAATAGTTGCCATTATAATTCTAGATAAATCTAACTAGAAATAACCCTCCCTGGGCTCTTTGGGACTTATTTTTCATGAAATGTACACAAGGGTGCAGCCTTACCCACATTAAAATTGCAACAGGGAACTTGAAGCAACCTCTTCCAAACCTTCTCCAAAGCAGCCTTCCCCAGTCTAAAACAATATAGAAGTATTGGGCTACATCTCCTATAATTCCTGGATTATGCAACTCTTATGATGTGGGTAATCATGCCAACCTTTTTACAAAAGAGATCAACATAATGTCCTCATTTACTATTCAATAACACTTCAGATTTAATAAAGCAGATGCATAATTTGAAAGACAGAATGGCATAAAAAGAGATCAGCATTGAAGAAGAAGGCTTAAGAAAGAGGAAAGCACACAGTCATTTTTATTCTTGATTGCACTGTACTGTAAACAAATATGCTCAAGGTCAACAATGAGATCTTTATGCAGTTTTAGTAAACTTCATTGTTGCTTTTGACAGTCCAAGACAGATTGCACAATAGACTGTGACATAATAACAGCAGATAGTGTATACTATCTCAAAATAAGTCCATGGACTTCAAGGGGATTTACTCCCAGGTAAATATGTGTATGATTATAGCTTAGCAAAGATGGAAACTCCCTTCTTTTTCTTCTTCTTTTTATTAAAAGGCATTTCTTGGATGATGCCTATAAAACTTGGAATACAAAGAGAATACCAATGAGATTTTTTTATTCTTATTTTTACCAAGTATAGGCAAGTCAAGGTTGTTTTCTGGCTCCTTGATCTTTAAGTTTTATAATTTGGTCATCAAGTTTCAGCAAGCTGCCTATTTTCTAATGTCAATTTTGCCATACAAATTGCCTATCTTATGATACGCTGACGACACAGTCTTCTTATTCACCATGCAAATCAGATCAGCATGCTTACTTAAGAGCCTTAAGTAACCACTTATCAAAAGAACACTTGAAGGTTAAGAAAATAAGGCTACTACTGTGAGAACTGGAACCTAGTCTGCTCATCAATAATCCCTCAATGGACAGAACATTCAGTGCTACTTTTTAAAACCCCTAAATTATTTGGCAAACTGATTTTCAAACAGAAATATTCACAGAATTGTCATTTGGTAGTTTGGGGTTACCAAACACTGAACATAGAAAAATCACTTAAGGACTTTGGGGTGAACTGCTTCTGCAGAGGATTTGTGGGTCTGAAGTACAGAGAACAGTACAGAACTGGAGTAGCCAGTTTGGATGGGTCCAGGGCCCAGTTTTACAGGAGAACAAACACACCACCACTGCATGAGGTAGAGGCAAACAACAACAAAACTGACTTTAAAAGAAGACAAGGAGAAAGGATATGTCTTGTTTCAGAAGGAAAACATGGGAAGGTGTTAATTATGGATGGTATGCAACTAAGTTCAGCTATGATAGGTAATACAAAAATGGGCAGATGTATGCAGCTCATAGACCATGTGTTGTCAACTCTAACCTAGAATCTCTCCAGAAGAGATTCTGCACTGAGACCACAACAGCAATCCACCTAGGCTGTGCTCCAATCAAACACAGAAGCATTTATTGCAATTATTATGATACAGCATTTTAAGTTTGCATGTTTAAAAGATAACTCCCTAGCCATTTTTGGAAGAGATTTAAAATAGTAGCTCATCTTGTTTGAAGGGAATAGGCAGGAAAACCTCTTTAGCTTTAACAATGAGAGAGGAGATGCACCGAAAGCATGACATATGGCCTCACATCTTCTTTCCTCAGAACTCATATGAAGCACAACTGGCCCCAAAAATCCAGCAGCTTTGGAGATTTCAGTCTATGCTTCTCTCTCAGTACATATGGTAGATGAAGGCTAGACAATCACATGGATTGTGGAATCCATTAAATGGGGTTTCCAGGTGACAGCCTAGGACAACCTTAGGAGAATACATACCAGATCCCACTCCTAGGAGTACAGGAAGCTGCTGTGGAGACGAAGCTCTGCAACTATAGCTAGTTGCAAGTTAAGCAAATGTGATTTCTGATGCAAGTAAGAACAGGTGATTTAATTTAATTTACTTGAAAACAAGCATGCCTCACACTGCAGTACAATGTAGTCACAATTGAAGGCATCTGGATCTACCTACCCTACTCTGACATTTTAACTCCCATTAGTTCACTCTCCTTTGCAGACTGCAACTACCAAACACTATGTCAATGACCAATAAGTACAGAACTCCCATATAACTATACAACCCTCTACCCAAATGTCAGTTTGATTAGCCCATTTGCCAATGTCATCTAATTTAGAATTTCATGACATGCCACCAGCTTCACAGGGCACGACAATAGGCTGAGAAACACAGAGAAATATACAAGCTTTTTCTAGGTTACCAAACAAAGACAGAAAGAAATAATATTTCCTGTCTAATAGTAATTCTTACTCACCACAGGCGGTTAAACGTAGCTATTGGCATGCCTGTGTTGCTTTTTCCCATTTCACTATAATCTGCAAACTGAACAGAGTAAAGAGGGGAAATCGGGGCAGCTCTCCCAGATAAAATCTGTGCCAAATCTCCAGGTAACTACAAGTGGAAGCCCTGAGCTGGCATCATTTATAATTGGTATGAGTTCTCGCTGACCTACTAGATAATTCAAATGAAAATTTAAGCAACAGAAAATAATTTTCACCATTAGACAATTATCAAAGCAACAAACCTCCAATGCCTACAGCTATTCTTCTAGGCAGCAGCATTTACAGTACCCTTGTGCCAAAATAATCAAAACCTTTCCACTACTTTTGCACCTCTGCTATTGAAAATTTCCCCTACAGAATATTCAACTTATACCTCTTGGTGCTTTATTGTTGCCTAGTGATTTATAAGAGGATTTACTATTGCCTGAAAAAAAATGCCTATAGCGAGTTGTTGTTGTTTTTCCAGCATATTTTGTACTGTTTATACTTGGTAAACAGTGTATACTCTCTCACTCTCTCATAAAGAGCCACAGTGCTGGGGTGATGTGGGAATGGTAAGATACATTTTGTTTTGTAAAGATAGTGCAGCACAAATAATCAGGTCAATAAGAAGATACAGTAAATGCATCAGACGAAAAGATACAGAACTCTAGCCATAGTCAGCGAGTTAAAGATCCCAATAAAACTGTACTGCACCCAAACCAGTCTGCTGGGTTCTTTAGCCAAAAGGTTCTCCTTCCTGAACTTCTTTTTGCTATTTATTTTACCTTGTAACTACCTGTGCTTTCCCCTTCACGGATTGCTGCCTTGTCGTGGCGAAGGGGCTTGAGTAATTCGGAGAAGCTATGGGCTATGCCGTGCAGGGACACCCAAGATGGACAGGTCATAGTGGAGAGTTCTGACTAAATGCGATCCACCTGGAGCAGGAACTGGCAAGCCACTCCAGTATCTCTGCCAAAAAAAACCCATGAACAGAAACAAAAGGCTAAAAGATATGACGCTGGAAGATGAGCCCCTCAGGTCGGAAGGTGTCCAACATGCTACTGAGGAAGAGCGGAGGACAAGTACAAGTAGCTCCAGAGCTAATGAAGTGGATGGGCCAAAGCCGAAAGAATGCTCAGCTGTGGATGCGCCTGGAAGTGAAAGGAAACTCCGATGCTGGAAAGAAAAATACTGCATAGGAACCTGGAATGTAAGATCTATGAACCTTGGTAAGATGGATGTTGTCAAACAGGACATGGCAAGAATAAACATTGACATCCTGGGAGTCAGTGAACTAAAATGGACGGGACTGAGCGAATTCAATTCAGACGATTATCATATCTACTACTGTGGGCAAGAATCCCGTAGAAGAAATGGAGTAGCCCTCATAGTCAACAAAAGAGTGGGGAAAGCTGTACTGGGATACAATCTCAAAAATGACAGAATGATTTCAATACGAATCCAAGGCAGACCTTTCAATATCACAGTAATCCATGTTTATGCACCAACCACCAATGCTGAAGAGGCTGAGATTAACCAATTCTATGAAGACTTACAAAAACTTCTAGAACTGACACCAAAGAAAGATGTTCTTCTCATTATAGGGGATTGGAATGCTAAAGTAGGGAGTCAAGAGATAAAAGGAACAACAGGTAAGTTTGGCCTTGGAGTTCAAAACGAAGCAGGGCAAAGGCTAATAGAGTTCTGTCAAGAGAACAAGCTGGTCATCACAAACACTCTTTTCCAACAACACAAGAGGCAACTCTACACATGGACATCACCAGATGGGCAATACCGAAATCAGATTGATTATATTCTTTGCAGCCAAAGATGGAGAAGCTCTATACAGTCAGCAAAAACAAAACCTGGAGCTGATTGTGGCTCTTATCATCAGCTTCTTATAGCAAAACTCAAGCTTAAACTGAAGAAAGTAGGAAAAACCACTGGGCTAGTCAGGTATAATCTAAACCAAATCCCTTATGAATACACAGTGGAAGTGAAGAACAGATTTAAGGAACTCAATTTGGTGGACAGAGTGCCTGAAGAACTATGGATGGAGGCTCGTAACATTGTACAGGAGGCAGCAACAAAAACCATCCCAAAGAAAAGGAAATGCAAGAAAGCAAAGTGGCTGTCCAATGAGGCCCTACAAATAGCAGAGAAGAGAAGGGAAACAAAATGTAAGGGAGATAGGGAAAGTTACAGAAAATGGAATGCAGACTTCCAAAGAATAGCAAGGAGAGACAAGAGGGCCTTCTTAAATGAACAGTGCAAAGAAATAGAGGAAAATAATAGAAAGGGAAAAACCAGAGATCTGTTCAAGAAAATTGGAGATATTAAAGGAACCTTTTGTGCAAAGATGGACATGATAAAGGACAAAAATGGTAGGGACCTCACAGAAGCAGAAGACATCAAAAAGAGGTGGCAAGAATACACAGAGGAATTATACCAGAAAGATCTCGATGTCCCGGACAACCCAGATAGTGTGGTTGCTGACCTTGAGCCAGACTTCCTGGAGAGTGAAGTCAAGTGGGCCTTAGAAAGCATGGCTAACAACAAGGCCAGTGGAGGTGATGGCATTCCAGTTGAACTATTTAAAATCTTAAAAGATGACGCTGTTAAGGTGCTACACTCAATATGCCAGCAAGTTTGGAAAACTCAGCAGCGGCCAGAGGATTGGAAAAGATCAGTCTACATCCCGATCCCAAAGAAGGGCAGTGCCAAAGAATGCTCCAACTACCGTACAATTGCACTCATTTCACACACTAGCAAGGTTATGCTCAAAATCCTACAAGGTAGGCTTCAGCAGTATGTGAACCGAGAACTCCCAGAAGTACAAGCTGGATTTCGAAGGGGCAGAGGAACTAGAGACCAAATTGCTAACATGTGCTGGATTATGGAGAAAGCCAGAGAGTTCCAGAAAAAAATCTACTTCTGCTTCATTGACTACGCAAAAGCCTTTGACTGTGTGGACCACAGCAAACTATGGCAAGTTCTTAAAGAAATGGGAGTGCCTGACCACCTTATCTATCTCCCGAGAAATCTATATGTGGGACAGGAAGCAACAGTTAGAACTGGATATGGAACAACTGATTGGTTCAAAATTGGGAAAGGAGTACGAAAAGGCTGTATATTATCTCCCTGCTTATTTAACTTATATGCAGAATACATCATGTGAAAGGCAGGACTGGAGGAATCCCAAGCCGGAATTAAGATTGCCGGAAGAAATATCAACAACCTCAGATATGCAGATGATAACACTCTGATGGCAGAAAGTGAGGAGGAATTAAAGAACCTCTTAATGAGGGTGAAAAAGGAGAGCGCCAAAAATGGTCTGAAGCTCAACATCAAAAAAACGAAGATCATGGCCACTGGTCCCATCACCTCCTGGCAAATAGAAGGGGAAGATATGGAGGCAGTGACAGATTTTACTTTCTTGGGCTCCATGATCACTGCAGATCGGGACAGCAGCCACAAAATTAAAAGACACCTGCTTCTTGGGAGGAAAGCGATGACAAACCTAGACAGCATCTTAAAAAGCAGAGACATCACCTTGCCGACAAAGGTCCGCATAGTCAAAGCTATGGTTTTTCCAGTAGCGATGTATGGAAGTGAGAGCTGGACCATAAAGAAGGCTGACCGTCAAAGAATTGATGCTTTTGAATTGTGGTGCTGGAGGAGACTCTTGAGATTCCCCTGGACTGCAAGGAGAACAAACCTATCCATACTGAAGGAAATCAACCCTGAGTGCTCACTGGAAGGACAGATCCTGAAGCTGAGGCTCCAATACTTTGGTCATCTCATGAGAAGAGAAGACTCCCTGGAAAAGACCCTGATGTTGGGAAAGTGTGAAGAAGGGGAGAAGGGGACGACAGAGGACAAGATGGTTGGACAGTGTCACCGAAGCTACCAAGATGAATTTGACCCATCTCCGGGAGGCAGTGGAAGACAGGAGGGCCTGGCGTGCTCTGGTCCATGGGGTCACGAAGAGTCGGACACGACTTAACGACTAAACAACAACAACCTGTGCTTTTAATTTCTCAGTCCGTGACCAAAACATTCTCTGTTTCTGTATCTTAGATGTTATGATTCCTAGTCTTCATTCATTTGTAGTTCCTCAATGGACACCTACATGACCTAAGAAATTTTCAGCATGCAGCAATAAATCCACATTTTGAATGTTTCCATCTTTTTCATAGTTTCATGTATTTAAAGCACAATTCAATGCCAAATCTGATTAACCTTTCTAATGGTCAGCACCACACCTTCTGCAAATAAATTCCTTACATTAAAGAAGGACTAAGGGCCATTGGGTCTCCTAAATCTACTAGCTATTAGTTCCATATGAGGTGGGGAGAAGGGTAACAGGGAGAAAATGGGGTAATATAATAGAAACAACAAATGAGTGTAAAATCAGAAGAGAAAACAGGGAATCTGGCCTTGGCCAAGAGAGAACCAACAGATATGGAGGAAGAAGCAGGAAGACTAGTGCTAAAATGGCTTAGCAGAGATTATGGAAGCCCTTAGGTTGGCTTGGTATTGGAGGTGAACAAATGAAGAATGTGTGCTTTGAGAGCAGGGTGCAGAGTGTGGAAAAGTTGAAGCATACTCCTGTAAAAACAGACATGAATGCCTAGGATAAGGGGATCTCAAGCACTAGAAATATGGGTATGAGAGAGAACTAGGAGAGGGTACTATATGAGAGTACTCTGGGTTCAAAAGAGTACATTTATGTGTTGGGGTTCAGTTATGCCTCACCCTGAAAGTCAAGTCTGGAGCAGTCCTTATAGTTCAACCTCACTAGTTTGTCTTTCTGTGAAAGAGATGCTTTGTAACTGGCTTGCACTCAGCACAGGAACCATCTGGTGACTGGCCATGGCCTCAGCATAGCCACCTGATGAGGACACCCACTGCAGTTTCTCAACATTTCAGATGTGTGCACTGACTGAAAATAGATTAGAGATGCTTTTGTCTTTAAGCTGTAATCAATTTCTTCCACTTTTGATTCTTCTTTTTCTTCACATCAGCTCTAGTTTGAATCATCACAAATACATAATGGCAAGTATCTTATTGCTAGCACCAACTAGAGTTGACCCACTGTATCAGTGGGATTTATATAAATGATGATCTTCCATTCATAATTAATTCGACTGGTCTGCTCTCCAGTTCGAAATTGCCAAAAAATTACTCTGTAGGATTAGCAGTTAGGGACGTGGTGGCGTTGCGGGTTAAACCGCAAAGCCTCTGGGCTGCAAGGTCGAAAGATCAACTGTTTGAATCCAAGCGGCGGAGTGAGCTCCCGTCGCTTGTCCCAGCTCCTGCCAACCTAGCAGTTCGAAAGCATGTAAAAATGCGAGTAGATAAATAGGTACCATCTCAGTGGGAAGGTAACAGTGTTCCGTGTCTAGTCACGCTGGCCACGTGACCACGGAAACTGTCTATGGACAAACGCTGGCTCTACGGCTTGGAAACGGGGATGAGCACCACCCCCTAGAGTCAGACACGACTGGACATTTGTCAAGGGGAACCTTTACCTTTTACTCCCTTTAATGATGTGTCCTTTCAATGATGTGAGCTGCCTTAGGTCCTTTTGAGGAAAAAGATGGGGTAAAAATATTTTAAATAAACAATAGCTGTGATGGAGTTGAAGCAGTATGGGATATGTAGTCAGAGAAATGTAAGATGGAGTCAGACAGGTTCTGTGTGAAGATGATTTGAGAGACATTGGAATGTGTTTTTCTAAGTGCTATGAGAGTGTTTTTCTGAAGAATGGTACAGCGTGGTTTGAGATAAAGCTGAAGGTCGGACAAGGAGCCCGTGAAAGACTCAACATTCCGAGCTAATTGGAGAAGAGATAAAACACCTGGATTTTCATGGGAATTGAGGAAGGAGGAAGATGTTATAGCCCCTTGAGGCTAATTGGTTAACAGCCATGAAGTGTCAAGAAGAAGGGAGGAGTTAGAGAATGTAGAAAATGGATGATGGGTTATGTGGAAGAAGTTCAGAAGTTCTATTCCATGATGATGGGAGAGAAAAAGAACTTGATGGTTTGAGTATGTGGCTTGAAGGAGAAAGAATGTAAGTGGAGAGAAAGAAGGAGGTGGGGCTAGCCCACCTTAGCCCAGCTTAATAGTGTTTATTATTTTAATGGGGATTAGTTATTTTATTTAACTGTAATAATCTTTGAATATGTTCTTCATTCTAAAGCTTGAGCAATATAAACTGATTCTATGAAACTCTATTTTTCTAATAAAAATTAATTATAAAAATCCTTACAAAGGACTGGTCTCTTGAACAGCAGGGTCTGGCTAAATCCAGGAGGTGGAGAGGGCCACAAACTAGCTATCTTTAAGAGTCCTACCTAACTGAGCTGTTGTGAGTTCTAAGGAATCACAAAGCCCATGTGTCTGTACTTGCAAAGTACTGGGTAAAAGTAAAGTGTTCTTTTAAGGTCAGACTTGTTCAAGGGGCTTACGCTACACACTGCTGAGGTCTTAGGACTTGCCTCAGTGCAAAGGTGGTAGGTAAGTGGCCTGTCGAACTCTCTGACCGAGTGCTAAGCACTCCTTAGGGAGACTTGGGCACCACATGGTGGCAGTGTGCGAGACGTACGATCTGAGCTGTTGAGAGACCATTCTGTTGGAATCAGTTTTGCATTTTCAAAGAAATGCAGAATAGGGTGACTTTTCCCTAAGTTGTTATTTTGCTAAGGTAGAAATGGCAATCAGGAGAAGCTTGTCCATGTCTAAGCTTCCATTACCTGAAGGAATGGACTTAATTCTGGACAAAGAACTGCAACGTGTTACTTTGGATGAGTCCTTAGGCGCAACTGGAGGCGTCTGGCCCAAGATAACCGGGGTGTCCCTCCTCGAACCAATGCTTGATGATGTGGAACCGTTTGACATGACGGACAGAGCGAGGCGCCGCCTGGAGCAAACCGCTCGAGATGGCGTGAGAGCTCAAACGACATGGGCTGACTTGCCAGATGACCAGGAGGATGAGGGAGACGACGATCCAAATAAAACTCCGAGGATGCCTATTCTCCAGGATGAGACTGGAGAGGACGCTACAGTTGGTGCCGCCGGGGGAAGCCCAGCTCCGAGGCGTCGTACCATGAATCAGACAGACAAGCTGACTTTGTTGATGGCAGATTTCATGTCTGCCCAGAGAGATCTGATTATCACCCAAACCAGGAGGGAGAGACAAGGAGAAATAGAGGTGGCTTTCCTAAGAGAGCAAGTGGAAAGAAAGGCTGAGGAAAAGAGGAAGGAAAGGGACTCTGTTGCTAGGTATGACAGGAAACATTTGCCTTTTTATTCTGATGATGGAGATGTCTTAGATTTTTTAATAAACTTTGAGTTAGTCTGTAAAGACTTAGGCGCACCAGAGAGACTCTTTGTTAAACTGCCTATTCTATTGTCTGGGCACTTCAGCATTTACGCCCATACCTATGGGGGCGCAGGTTTATCCTGCAAACTGACCATCGTGCGTTAGTCTGGTTGCAAAAGATGAAATCTCATAACCAAAAGTTGTTGCGTTGGAGTTTAACTTTACAGGATTTTGATTTTGAGGTTCAGCACATTCCTGGGAAGCTGAATGTCGTTGCAGACAGCCTGTCCAGGATGCATTGTGGAATTTCAGACGTGGCAGATGGCTGAAGAAGTGTTTTCTGATTCAATGGTTCCTGAGCATAACCAAAGTGTGATTCTGTTTTACTACTAACATGACTGTTTTCTATTTTCCAGACTTCTAGAAATGCTTAACCCCAGAGTTCTATATTCAATTGCTGCTGATAGAACTTTTTCTACCTCAATGCTTTGCTAGTTAGGATGCATAATTAAAAATTTGCCATTTATTTCATTGTATAACTTTAACATAGAGTTAGTGAAATTACTAGGCCAAAATATGTAACCTAGCTTTTGTTTAGTCAAAAGCATCCTCAAGGGATGACTGTCCAATCTTTGCTAAAGCATCCTCAAGGGATGACTGTCCAATCTTTGCTTGGAGACCACCAGTAAAGGAGGGCCTATAATATCGCTAAGAAAATGTTCCCTCTGTCAGATTGAGAAGTTTCTCCTAATGTTCAAATGAAACTCATTCTACTGTGACTGAACCCCATTAAATCTACTAGATCTGAACAATTTATGGAGCTTCAGAGATCTTACAACCAATGATAAGGAGTTCTGCACAGGTCTTAGGGACATTCCTAGCTTAAAACAGAGATCACTATAGATTGCCAAATAGGCTACCATTATGCAATATTTGACTTTAAGTGTAATTGTTGATCCTTAATCTCCATGAATATGAAACATCTGCTGTTCTTTTCCTGACTCCCAAATTTGCTTTCTCAGGCAGCTGCCTCAGCCTGCCTAATACGTAGAGCTGGGCTCTCTGGAAACTAGGGAAGAACAGGCAAATTCATGACATGTCAAATTCCCTCTGTCAATCCAGTCATTCAACTTAACAATTAAAACTGCTGTCACTGTGCACCTTATAATTTTATCTGAACAGCAACCTTCCATATTTGATATCAGTTGACATCAGATTGTGGTGATAGAAGGTCACGACACATATCCGCTAGGACATAAAGATGCAGGCCACAGTACAGGACAACATTACGTGTGCTTAAAGTTCTATTCACTTCAGTGGAACCCAAGCATGCATAATGTCTCCTTAACCATCACTTCTACCCTTTGATGAGACCTCATTTCAATAAGAGACACCTTTAGCCACATTCTCATACAAGCACAGCCACCCTTTCCTTTCCTTTTAGGTTTACATAATTATACTGCTCTCAGATCTGAACTGAGGCTAGAGTCATCATCGTGGTAAAAAGAAAATTGCTCTGAAAAGGTTAGCTCTGTAGACACAGCCAAGGTTCATAAAGGGGGAAAATGCATTAACATCTCTTCTCTCCCCAAGTCTCACAAACCAAATAATGGAAGCTTCACCCAAAGATTTCCTCAGAGCAGCACAGAAAAATAAATACTGGGGGTATTATTTATTTGTTCCAGCAACAATATAGGCAAAGTGTGACACTGTGCTTCCCATCGACATCTATTTCTGTAGAGTTGTGAACACACTGATTAGGTCAGTTAACATCCACAGAACCCACCCCTCAGTGCCAGCATGCACTCCCTCCCCTCAAAGCCCTCTCCAAAACAGAAAACTGTTGACACATCCAGGCTGATAAGGCAGCTAGAATGCCATCTGCTTGTCATCAGCACATTCGGAGTTCATTTTCTGCTGCCACCAGTATTCCTGCACAGGTACAGCAAACTTCACTGTTGAATCCGTTGGGCTGCTCCTCTGCCCTCTCCTCTGTAAAAACATGCTGCACATGGCATATATCCAATCTCCTCCTTAAGGTCCTGAGTCTTTCTTGGGATCCCTTTTGTCATAGGGAAGTGATTGCGGGCTGTGGGATGCGAGAGAAGCCTTTAATTTTCAAAAATTGCTGCTGCAATTGACAGTGGCAGGTTTCAGAAATTAAAGACTCTACACTATCCTGCAGCCCACAATCGCTTCCCCATAATGAAAGAGATCCCAAAGGAACCTCAGGACTTTGGGGTTGTCAGCAGAGAGCAGAAATTTTTAAGTTTTGACAAATCACTGTGGCTGATGACAGCAGCAGCGTAAGTTCCAAGACAGGATTTTAGCCACTGTTTTCTTCCTCACAGCAAGATTCCTCTGATTCAGGTTCTCTCCTCCCAACACACACACACACCATTGTTTTCCTGGAAGAAAAGCCAAGCTGCATAAGATTATTATAATTCTTGCGCAGATTTGCATCTTTCCTGTGCAAGATTCAAACAAAGGAAAGGAAACACTAAATGGTTACAAGTCCTGCGCAGAATGGTACACTTCAGCCTCATTATATAGGTCTCTCTGGAAACAACATTAAGCAATGCAGGATTTGGCAGAATGAAACAATGGGCAAAAATGGAAGTAATAAACAGGAAAACAACTCAGGCTGGTTGTCTTGCAGGAAAACTTACAGGGAAGTCTTAGCAGGGAGTCTCAGCATGGCAAAATTCAGAAAATCATAGATAATGTGAAATTATGAGAGTACGTCACACATCCCCACTTTAATACTTCTTTGTTATCACTCTATGAGCCTGTCAGCTGGGTATTTGAGAGCATCACCCTAGAAAATCTTTCCCAGCTACTCAAGAATCCTTCAGGTGTGATCACAATGTTTTGAGTACTAAGAGCTTGTACAGGGTAGCAGTGATTATATATACTACTTTCTTATTATTCTCCTGTATTTATGGTTGTTGTGGGTTTTCCGGGCTGTTTGGCCGTGTTCTTAAGGTTTTTCTTCCTAACATTTCGCCAGTCTCTGTGGCCGGCATCTTCAGAGGACAGGAGTCAGAACTTTGTCTGTGCTCTGTTGCAGAGTTCTGACTCCTGTCCTCTGAAGATGCCGGCCACAGAGACTGGCGAAACGTTAGGAAGAAAAATCTTAAGAACACGGCCAAACAGCCCGGAAAACCCACAACAACCATGGGATCCCGGCCGTGAAAGCCTTTGAGAATACTCCTGTATTTACTCGTTTTCTACTTTTTTTCCCCAGAAGAGCAAACCCTACATATTCATATTCAAACTCCAAACTTCTCGGAAGATTCTAGAACACCTGTGACTGGAGCTTAGAAAATGCACCTTTAAAAGATTACAACTGTCAGATTTGAGCAGCTTTCCTCTGCAAAAGAGGAAACTTTCCCAACGTTTTTCTTTTCTATAGATCTCCTCCGGGATACAAGCCAGGCCTTTTGGCCCTCATTCTTCCTGTGCTGGGACAGTGTGACATAAAATACACCCAGTATTAATTTATGGCTGTACCTTGATCAGGACTAGTGGCAACATCATGTACTGCTTTTTTTTTTTTTTAGAAGCAAAGCCTCCCAGAAGGCATTAGCAACGGCAGGACCAGCTTGGTCTTGGTGGGTGGGTGGGTGGGTGGGTGGGTGTGTGTGTGTGTGTGTGTGTGTGTGTGTGTGTGTGTGTGACTTTCTGTTGCACAGGCATGTGTGATAGTTGACTCTCCATAATCTCCCATGGACCACCACAATCTGGGCCTTCTGGATCAGCAACCTGACACAACTGTGAAGCTGCACTTTGTTCTTCCCCTCCGCCATCCATGTTTTTCTGCTATTCAAATTTTCCAAGCAAGTTACAAGTAACTCACTAGGAACAACTAAACGTTTAAGGGTTTGGAAGAAGTCTGGTTCAGGCTGCTGATGCCATACAGCAGTCAAATACCTGTTCCGGGAAACTTGTCCACCATTACTGATCCTCCAGTAAATGCAAGTGAGCTTCCAGGAAAACCTTAGTTAACAGCTCTAGCACCTGAATTCTCTGTCCCTTCAGAAACATTATCTTATTACTTACTGGACATGGAATATTTGGGTATCAAGGTTTGAAAATTTGTATGTACAGAGTATTAAATAATAAAGGGGAGGGCGTAAAGAATAGACACAGCTTGGTTACTATGGACAGGCATTCTACTATGGATATTGCACAAGTTGCAGGACTGCATCACTTCAAATGATGAACAGCTCAGTTTTTCCTACTGTTCATCATTTGAAGTGATGCAGTTCTGCAACTTGTACACGATGTATGAATGTTCACAGGAGATGTATCCATGGGAGATGCTACTTCTGCCAGGTAATGCACCACAGTGCCCGTCACATCTGTATGGTCCATTGTCCTATATTTCCATGCTGGTTACTATATGTTATTATTATATGCTATTGCATATCTTCCTCCTCCTTAGTTGTTACCAGTTCCTACCAGGCTCCTCTGGCTGGTTATGCGTTTCTCTTCCAATCAATAGCATCCTCCATGTCTCACATTGGAGAATACCTATACCAGCACCACCACTAAGGTAACTTTGGGTGGTTGAGAAATTCTTTACCATTACAGTCCACGGGCCTACTGGATGAATCAAATGCAAAACTGTTTGAGAGGATTTAAGGCTATTGTTTTCATCCTCATTAGAGCATGACAGCCAATCTCTACAGCATAGAGAATAAAAAAACAAAGCTGGGAAAAATATTTTTTGGATTACAATTCTCAGCTACTACCATCCTCACCCCTGCTAGATGCTAGTGCTGAATTCTATCCAAAAAGAAATTTGGGGGATTTTTAATTATTATTATTATTTTGGTTGAAGCTCTTCAGTGTTTTGATTGTATACCTTTCTGCAGCAAGAAAGAACTTCACACATTGACAGAACAAGATAATGCACTCTAAAACTCCAAAAACTGTGAAGTTCACAGTAGTTGAATTGTCCCAACTACAAACCACCACATTTCCCCAGACTGTAGGAAACAATACAACAGAACTTTTGTGGCAAGTGACAGAAATGAATTACCTTGCATCACCCACTGGTTCTTGACCTATTCATCAAGAACTGGGAGGGACTTTCCATGTATGAAGACTCAGGAAAGATGGCCTTGGTCTTAATAAAAAGTGCGTACCATTCCATCTCCAATGACAAGTATGGGCTAAAGAGGTGGATGGGAAAGGGACGGCAGCCATATTTGCACAAGCAATAGGTACTGAAAAATGTGATACCGGTAGCACCTGTGCAAACACACGAAGTACAGTGTCTGCCCTGTACTAGTCAGTCTCATCTAAAACATAAATGAACCAGCATTGGAAGACACAACTTGGGAACAAATCCTCAGTACCACTCCGTTCCTCCAAATAGTCCTTAGTCTCCTTAATCAAGAAAGGACATTATTATTAGGAAACAAAGGCACTGGATTTCTCTAGTGGTCAACACAAACAAGCCCTTCCTCTACTTTAGAGCTTGAAAAAGTTCTTTTTTGGAAGTACAGCTCCCATAATCTCCCAGCTAGCAGCCATTCTGGCTGTGGGACTGAGGAAACTGTCATTCCAAAAAGTAACTTTTCCAGCCAATGAAGACACAGAATTCCCTGTAACAGATTATCTGTCTGTTGTACTTCTTTGCCACCTTTCTCTAAATGACAGGACTCTAGGCAGCTCACAGATCAGTAAAAGGAGCAAGGAATAAAACCAAATACAGTGGTGCCTCGCTAGACAATGTTAATCCGTTCCACGAGGATCGCTGTCTAGCGAAAACATCGTCTAGCGAAGCACGTTTTCCCATTGGAATGCATTGAAATCGCTTCAATGCGTTCCAAGGGAAAACGCAGTCGTCTAGCGAAAATTTCCCATAGAGAAACATCGTCTAGCGAGTGCGGGTTCCCATCGGAATGCACTGACAGCTGCACTGACAGCTTTTGACCACTAGTCGGCGCACTCCTATGGGGAAACCTCATCGTCTAGCGAAAATCGCCATAGGGAAACATCGTTTTGCGAAGCGCAGTAGCGATCGCAAAAAGGCATCGTCTAGCGATTTCCTCGTCCTGCGAGGCAATCGTCTAGCGAGGCACCACTGTACAAGAAGCGGTAAAAATTTATTAAAATTTAGTAACTAAAATCATCATATGAAACACATTAAAAAGTATAAAAGCCCAAAAACATATAAAACAGGATATAATAGCTGCAAGCATAGGGCAACTAAATATGTTGAAATTAAATATTAAAAGCCTATAGAAAGAAAAATATTTTCAATTGCCACTGAAAAGAGAGAAGAAAGGGGGACAGCCTCCATGGGGGAAGGTGTGCCAAAACCTGGGGCAGCGACTAAAAAGGCCCCTCATTCAGATCTCTGTCAAACATATTTGTAAAGGTAAGAGGACCAAGAGGATCTCCCCAAATGATCTTAGGACCCAAGAGTGGTTATACAGGGAGATACAACCAGTCAGAAAGCCTGGACCCAGATCTGCATAGGATGGTATTTTTAGAGTATATATTTTAATTGCATTTTAATTGTTTTGTCTTTTTATTGTATTTTAACTGTTGTAAGCCGCCCAGAGACCTTTGGGTAGTGTGGGCGGCATACAAGTTAAGTAAATAAATAAAATAAATGGTAAATAAGCAGAATCCATGGGCACACTCCCAGAGTACCCCCAGAAGAAGTGAATGGTAAACCACTTCTGTGCATTCTCTATCTCGAAAACCCTAGAAGGGTTTCCGTAAGTCAGAATCGACTTCACAGTACACAAGTCATACATAGTCTGCTTAGCTATACAATAACAAGGAGAAAATTTATAAAGTGGAGGGTGGATCCTTAATTATTAATATATCATCAATGCACATGCCACTTCCCAAAGCAAAGGGGCAGAATTAAAATATGAACTTAAAATAGGAAGGCATGACTTTTGGTAAGGATGATATAATTAATGTTGCTCTCCGTTTCTGACAAGCAGGGGAAGCAAATCCACGTTCCTGCATGCAGTCTTTCATTAAAGGCACAGAAAGGCATCATCTTTGTCAGTGACATGCTTGCATGTTATCATTTTCCAAATTAATCAATGCTGGGCACAGTGGAGCTAAAGAGATGTCTGCCTCCCAAAGGACCACTATGTTATGCAATCTTTCTTCATTAAACATTTCCTATCACTGAGGGCTGACAGTTTCTATGGCAATGTTACCAAAAATTTCCCCAAGAGCAATAATGTTTCTATGAAAATATGTACACACTAGTCATCCACATAAGTGGTAATGTCACAGCAAAACAAAAAGTGATTTATCTAATTGGCTCAGTCGTTTGCAATTCAGATCTGTGAACCATCTTTTCATTCTCTGTTTAAACTAAGGTGCCAGCTAACACTCTCTTTTTTTCCATTTCCACTTAAAAACAATGAGTTTGTTCCCTTTCTTTTTGTTTGTTTCTATTAACCGGTGGCCCCATGCTGTTACATTATGAACCACTATAATTAGTTCAGGAATTAAAACAAACAAACACGCCAATAAATAAAATAGAAACCACAGCAGTTCAAGGAGTTGATATGTATATATTTTTAAAACTAGCTCAGTGGTTTAAGTATCTGGCTGCAGAGCCAGAGATTGGGTGTTCAGTTCTCCACTGCGTCTCCTTGACAGGGGCTAGATTCAAGGAGCCATAGGGTCCCTTCCAGCTCTCCGCTTCTAAGATGAAGATGATTAAGATAATTAAACATATCAGAATTTCCTAAATTCATCTATGTCAAGATACTATAAAACCAAGGGGTGCAGTCCACAATTTACACTTTTCAAATTCTCCTTTAAAATAAATCATCCACAGCAGACAGATTTTTTTTTCACAAAACAAGCTCCTCAGCTACCAATCAATGTTTGCTTATACATTTCAAATATGTTTGTTAATTAATAACAATTATGTGCTGTCAAGTCAATTCTGACGTATGGTGTCCACTTCCAAGGTTTTCTAGGTATAGAATACTCTGTGTATAGAAGTGGTGCATCATTCACTTCTTCTGGGGGCACCTTGAAATTGTGCAGCTTGCGCAAAGCTATACAGGCTGGCTCTTCTCCTGGGACACACAGTGGAAAATCAAACTCTCAACCTGTGGCTCCGCAGCCACATAACCAACTCACTGAGCTATCCAGCCAGCTACATTTATTAATTATGCCATCACAACAAGCATAGAGGACCTGCAAACAAATATCATATTTAGGTGCAGAATATAAAGTAAAGAAAGCAAGCTATTTGCAAACTCTGGGAGACAAAACAAAAGTTTATCCTGTGACAATCACATACCTTTCCACACTTGAGGAATTCCTTCTTCTACTGACAAATTATCTATGATATATGTTTTGGCCCCCTATCTCAATTTAAGACATCTGTTTTTGAAAATATGCATCCTAAGAATGCATAGAAATAATGAAAATTGTAACTCTGGGAGCTTAAATCAGTGCTGAAATCCAGTGTTACATGGATACATTTTAAGGAAAAAACTCAACTCAGTAGCAGAGCACATAATTTACATGCAGAAAGTCTTAGGTTCAGTTAATAGGCTGAGATGATGAATTTCTAACATTTTTTACTTTATGTGCTAAATACAATTTACCTGTGAGTGCAGAATGGTAATAACTCAAGCTTCAGCATTTGCTAGTGCCTATTTTTGGTCCATCTGCACTGAGTGATTCAGAATGTCCTAAGTTGTTGGAGGGAATTATTGGATCTGGTCAGAAAATGAAGCCAGTAATCATGACATATAAAAGCTTAATGAATCTTAATAAGATAGATGTTCAAGAGGTTAAAGAGATATGGAATGGAGAATTAAAAGATAAAATACAATCTAAACAATGGAAAATTGTATTTGAATCTATACAGGATGTTTCTTTAGATTTGAAATCGAGATCGAGGCAACAAAAAAATAAAAATATTTAGAGTATACTGAACTCTACAATGGTTGTTTAGGAAGGGACTGTCAAACTCTGACAGATGTTGGAAATGTAATATTGGAAGTGGATCCTTGACACATGATCTTGCCTTATTTAGTAATGCATTTACTTTGGACTGAAGTTGTCACTTATATTAATGCAGCATTAGGGAAATCTTTGATATTTCTGGATATTCATATTCTCTGAATTACATTCCTGTTCTATGGGGTCTAACAAAGGGACAACAAAACTTAACTTTATAAGCCCTTATGGTGGCTAAGAGACATACTCCAAGCCTGGAAGGATAAACACCCACCATCCACTACACAATAGTTAGAGGATCTGTTAGCACTAGCTTCATTTGAACAAATATCATATAGACACCAATTTCACAAGAACATGTACCTGTACATCTGGAAGGCCTACACTGATTTATATTTGTAATATGAGATGTATTTAGCTATACTGTAAATTTATAATGGTGATTTATATTATTGGATTTACCATTTTTTGCTCTATTTTTGTTTTGTCTTTTATTTTTTCTTTGTTAGTTCAATTTATTTATTTATTTATTTATTTATTTATTTATTTATTTATTATGTTAAATCTGCAACAAATAAAAAGGCAAATAAATCCATGGCCTCTTCAGTTAACATGATCCAGTGGCAGAGGAAGTGAAACATTCCCAAAGATCTAAGATCCACAAAACCACTGCTAGTCAGCATCAACATTATCCAGCCAGACAAATAATCTCAGCTGATACAAGGAAGTTTCCAACATTCTTGACTCCAGAACAGGGTGCGCAAGACAGGGTGCATCAGCATCAGTAAGCAGGCACATACAAGACATCACCATAGCCATTTATTAAGCAGAGGGTTCTTATTCACCTTGTTCCTTCATAAATATATCAAATGTCTAGAAGAAGAATTATACTACATCTTAATTACCTCAGCTTGTGCTCCAACAGATTGTATACCTTAGAATCAGGTACGGGGGGTGTCTTCTATTTCAGCACATTTAGTCCAAAGCCCTCATATTCAGCTGTGTTTCAGATGACTGATAGAAAGCAGAATGCTATGCATTTTTGCTCAGCAGAATATAAATACCTGTGGTCTTCAGGAAATGAGACTGAAACATTGGCTGAAATCCTGTACTACATTATGCTTATGTCATATTGCGCTAAAGTAAGTCCCAACAAAAGTAGGCCCGTTTGACTCTACAGAACCTACAGACAAATGGACGCACCAAATCCCCATTGATTCAACATACCTACTCTAGTACAAACAAGTGTCAAAATTTGAGTACCAATAGCACAGAATGACTTAAAAAGCATGAACATTAATAAAAACTGCTTACATTAGCTGTACTTCTTTTCTTCAGCTTTCGTTTCCCAACACTCAGTTTTAATAATGCAGCCAGAGCCATTTCTGCACTTTTTACTACTAAAGCAGCTTGCTGACGATAAAGCAGTAGGAGGGTGAGGACCATGTTGGTATCTCTTAGGAAAGGCTTTTCTGTTTAATGACAATTTGTTTTTATTTCTTCAATACTCCTGCTTCCTTAATCTCAAGAGACACAATGCTCCTGCTGCTTTATATCTTTTCTGCTTCTTTTACAAGTCACAGCTAGAGCAGACCCAATGAAACAGTGGGGGTTTGGTGAAATCGGAAAGTTCCATTGATTCTAGTTGTGGGTTACTACTAGATTTCAGCCACTGCATGGAGTGATGACATCATGAAGGGTCAATAAATTTAGGCTGCCTTTGTAACCACTTCCAAATGTCTGGGTTGCCAGAATCTTGTGCAATTTCAGGAACAAACCCTTCATCTGCTCCCTTAGCAAAACCTTGTTACTGGAAGGAGGCTGGACGTTCTCTCCCAATCTAAGCTTCAAGGACAGCCAGAAGGGTGAGATGTTTACTTACCATAGTGAATGTGGCTAACAGAACAGTGGATCCCTGATGCTGGTGAATCATTGAGGCATTATTCAAATCTAAGGAAAGAGGCAGGGGTAGGCACTACATTCATCTAGAGATCATGAGGAAGATGGAAAGAAAGTACATGGAAGGCTAGCAACTCCATATCACTCAGAACATCAACTTGTTACTACGATGGGCAAACTCAACAGGTCCAGAAACCATTTTTTTGTTCCCAGAATCCTTCTGGGAGCTTCACAAGTTCCACCCCACCCCCAAAAGATGAAACAACATCAAAGTGAAACAGGAACTACACAAAAGTCAACTTCTAGTTCTGAAAAATGTCTGGTTTTCCTTGGTATCAAATGTTGCAGGGAAGCCTTAAAACCTATTTAAAGGATGAACACAATTTTTTTTTCCCACACAGAAAAGGACTTTTCAGGTACTGTGGTAGGAAGTTTGATCCGGCCAGAGGGGTGCACTTTACACATTCCTGATTCACACCCTATACAAACTGCAACAGAACAGACCTCTGGGTTTGATGTTTTGCTTCCAACTGCTTTGCTATTAATATGCAGCAGGAAGAATGTTTTTTGGGGAAAACCTTTGTCTTAAATCAAGCAGATTTGCTCTCAGTCAAATGTTAAGGAAAGCCTAGAGAAACATCCTGAATTGACTTGAAACCTTAGTTCACTCCCCCAGTGCATCCATTTTCTATATTCTCTATCACCATCAATATCATCACCATTACTATTATTATTTACTGCCGTATGGCACTGGACTCGAAGATGGATCTCTCTGAATAATGCTATGAACATAATACAATAACTGTGTGGAGTCAAGTTGATTCTGACTTATGGCAACCCTTTTCAGGGTTTTCTAGGTATAAAGTACTCAGAAGTGGTTGGGGGCTTCCTGGGACCGTGTAGCTTGCCCAAGGCCACACAGACTGGCTCTTCTGGGATGCACAGTGGGGAATCAAACTCTCTGCCTTTGGCTCCACAGTCAGATACCTAAACTACTGAGCTATCCAGCAATAACTTCATTAAACTCATTGAGTTTTACTTCTGACTAGCCATATAGAGAGAGCTACTGTGGTGTACAGGATAGAATGTTGGACTATGATTCAGGAGACCTGGGTTCAAATAACATTCAGCCATGGAAACTTGTTGGGAAGTGCCAATAGTAAACAATTCCTTGAACATCTCACATTATATAAAAATACTATGAGGGTCACCATTAGGCAGAAGCTACTTGATGGCATGTGGTGGCGCTGTGGGTTAAACTGCAGAAGCCTCTGTGCTGCAAGGTCAGAAGACCAGCAGTCGTAAGATCGAATCCACGTGACGGAGCGAGCTCCCATCGCTTTTCCTAGCTCCTGCCAACCTAGCAGTTCGAAAGCATGCAAATGCAAGTAGATAAATAGGTACCACCTCGGTGGGAAGGTAACGGCGTTCCGTGTCTAGTCACACTGGCCACGTGACCACGGAAACTGTCTATGGAGAAACGCTGGCTCTATTGCTTGGAAACGGGGATGAGCACCGCCCCCTAGAGTCGGACACGACTGGACTAAATGTCAAGGGGAACCTTTACCTTTACTTACTTGATGGCACATAATAGTAAGATGTGAGTAATACTGAACTATAAATTGCTGAGTTGGATTGTGTGACATCTGATTTGTTATAAACTAATGTGGACAATATCCTGCCAATCCTTCTTGTCTGCTTATGTTCTCTAGTCTCAGCCAAGAAAAAACTATGTTGATTTCAAGAAACTTACATTAAACTGGCTCATGAAGAGTGGCTATAAATTATGGATAATGCCATGCTAACTTCTAGCCTTTATCAATGCAACAAGATTCAACCATAGCTCAAAATATGTAGGAAACCTAGTGAACACAAACAAAGGAACAAAACAGAAGGATATTTCAGTAGATTGTCCAGATTCATCAGGCAACCATAGGGCAACTGCAGGAGGAGGACCTGGTCCTAAAAGACCAAACATTAAGTATAAACATTATTGGGACTAATACTAATACGTATATTGTTAACACATCAAGGAGAAACTTGCAAGAGTTCCAGTGAAATATCTGATGCTGCTTGGACTGCTGAAGTTCAGCAAACTTGGTCTTCATCTGACCCCGAATGAAAGCCCAATGTAACCAGTGGAGCCCACTATAAGTGCAAAACTGCTTTGACAGAAAGGGAAAAAGAGAAAGAAAAACTTATAGAACCGTTTTATTAATTTTTAAAATAAATTTTAGAATCAGGTCAGAACAGAAGTTCGCATAAAATGTCTTGATATGATGTCCTGACTCACCATTGGCACAATGTGGAACACATGAATATTAAGACTGAGAAGTACATCACACTCTGAACAAAAAAATGTGAATAAACTCCAATGCTTTATGTTAATAAAATAAGTTATGACTGAATATTAGACATTTCTTCCCAATAAAGAAGCATGTGACACAGCAGAAGCAGCCCTCGGGCAAGAATGCAGTGCTTCAGGCAACATACACTGTGAACAGGAGAGACAGAGGTGGAGACTGAGAATCACTATTGACAGTTTAACCTTTTCCTCCAAACAGGAAAGACAGCTTAGGTCAGTTCCTGAGGGATATATAAGAAGCTGACAGGCTCCCAAGTAAGTTAAAGAATTTGTGGGGATCAGTCTGTGTGGAGACAGGAGAAAAAGGAAATGCAAGAGAGGAACAGAGAAGCACCTAGAGTACCATGTATACCCAAGAGCAATGAGTATTAAGGGCATTAAACACTGCTGGACACAAGTGTATAAATACACAGACACAAGAGTATTGTGCAATAGAAGTATATGGAAATGCTTTGTGCAGGGAAGCAAGATGGGTGTAGTTGTATAGAAATATGCATTTCCATGAAATATACTTGTGCACAAAAAGGCAACAGGTGCAAACAGAGCACATGCCGAGGCAGAGAGTGAGGCTTTAAATGGTCATTATTATTATTATTATTATTATTATTATTATTATTATTATTATTATTATTATTTTCGGAAAAATGCTTCAGGTTGCTGACAGTCGCCTAGCAGGATCTACAACTCAGTAAACCTCAAAACGGCAAAACATAAATATGCATGTGAGCAAGAACTAGGCAGGCGTCTGTCCGGAGGCGCTCCCATACATGCAGAGATGCTCCCCCTATACAGCTCGCTCCCGGTACGGGCTGCTGAAGGAACACCGGCCACGCACCCCAGGATCGCGTCCCCGGGTGAGGCACCGGTCCCAGGTCCACTTGGCCGGCAATTGCAATGTCCGGCAAGGGGGTCACCGACGGCCTCTTCTTTGGTTCGAGGAACACCACACCGCTGACGTACCTCAGGGAGCAGCCTCCTTTAACCTCTTCTCCCTGCCCCCCTCCCCACTCCCAGCTTCCTCCTCCGCCGGCGCCGGCGCCCGCTTGCTGTGGCCAAGGAGCACAAAGAGCCTCACTTCGCCGACTCACCTGTCATCGTTCTGCCAGCCCTGATCTCCCAGCAACAGATCCCGGAACCTGTACCTGGGAGGAAGCGGAGGGACCTCACTCTCCAGGTCCACCATCCTGCGGGTGGTGGCCGCAGCGCTCCTCCTCACAAGGTAGTAGTAGCGCCCGCTACAATAAGGAGCAGGCAAGACAGCGGCAAAAAGCGGGAGCAGCAGCAGCGGCAGCACCAGTGGCGCGTCTCGTGCTGGGAATGCGGGGCTTGGGGGGGGGGAGGAGGGAGCAGGAGGCGGCGATGCTACCGAGCGCGTTCGTTTCTCATAGGTGAGCCTGCAAATCCACCGCACCTGCTGGGAAAGTTTAGTCTCTCTCCCCCCCCCTCCCTCCTCCTTACAACCTACGATCGCAACAGGAGGCACGAGCGGGAGAGAAGGCGCGCGCGCGCACAGAGGCGCGCGCCCCGCAGCTTCTCCAGACGGCGCGCGCGCGCAGCTCCTTCAACCTGCCGGCATCGACGACAAAGGGCTGGCCGTTCGCGTTCTCCTCGTCTCTCCAGCCATTCTCATTCTCCCCCGCCGGCCGCCCCCCCCCCCCGCCGCCGCCTCACATCACACACACACACACATACACCCCGCCTCACATCACCCCGCTCGCGGCCATGCAAATACCGTTTGGAGCTGCCGCTGATGGCTCGGCCAATGGAGACCGGCCGTGAGGGAGCACAAGCGGGTGACGTGGCCGGGAACCTCGCCTCGGCGACCAATTGCGTCGTCCCTCATTAGCATGATAAGGAGACGCGAAAGGGAGTTTCTCGCCCAGGGCCAGGGATGGAGGCTATTGGGAAGGGAGGAAGCTGGCGCTTGGGTCATAGATTTGCGTTCCTAAAGGCGGCTGCCCTGAGCCTTGAAACCCACCAGAGGTCGACCAAAGCTAAATTGAATTTAGTTGCGTTAACTTTGTGAACGGACAGCCCCTCCCTAGTCTAGCCCGTTTTTTATTGAGGTGAAGCGCTCAAATAATGAAGTAGCAATCTCTTTTTGCCCCGTTGTTTTGTTGGGGTGGTTAACATGTTGTGGCGACCTGGTAGACTTTTGGAAATATGCGAGATATTGAAAGAGTGGTTTTACCATTGCTATTGCACCTTCGAGTTTCCATGGCCAAGCTGAGATTTGAACACAGGTCTCCAGAGTCCTAGTTGGTTACTTTGTCCACTGTGCCACATTGGATCCTGTCGTGCTACACTGGATTATATAGTCTTTATGGGTCGAAGATTCCCCTACTTCCTTCTCGTAAAGGGCAGCAGCCCTTAAGTGTGTGAGCCAGAGAAAGTACTGACTGTATTAACTAGACCCTACTTGCTCACCCTTTCTGGGCATTGTCAAGGAGAGGAGTAGGTTCATAATGTTGGAAGTAGAAGCACCTCCCTTTGCCCCCCCCCCCTGCTTTCAGTGAACAACAGGGGTAGGGAGTGTGTGCCACCCTAGATATTCCTCTCCCACCAGCCCCAGCCACCCTGACAAATTGTGAGTCATGGTAGGAGTTAGAGTTTAATACATATAGGGACGTTGGTTCTTCACCCTGAGACACAGAAGATCAGTGAATCAAATCCTCCTTGTTCCTCAACCCAAAGCAAATCCAGATGAAGCGTTTATTGTGCCTTCAAAAATGAGAAAAGAGTGGATGTGCTTTGCAGGAGCGATATACTTCCAGTAGGATGGTCAAGAAGGAGCAAGCAAGAAAAAGGAAACAGTAGCTGGTGCTTCAAGAAGGAGCTGCTATCACTCTGCTGACTTACTCACACAGAAGAGTTTAAAACCACTATGGCTTTGTTCCATCCTATGGAATCCTGGGATTTGAAGTTTGGTGAGAAGAGCTGCTCTTCTTCGAGTCTCTTCTAGAAAGCTCTAGCACTGTGATGCACTTGAGCCCACTATCCATGAATGATAATAATACCCCAATCCAATTACAGATCCTAGGTTTAAATCATCTCTGAATGGGTAGCACAGCAGCATTCTCTGAGGAATACACTTTCAGTGGGTGGTGATCTGGCTTCTTGTCCAGTGTGCCAGAAAGAGGATAGGTGAGAGGGTCAGGTGATCTGCACATACTTTTACCACCCTCAGTGTGACACCACCCAGAGAAACTACTTCCAGTTTCTCTCTTAAGTAACATCATAGGCCCCATCTCCCATACATGGTGCTCATGAACAGAGTAGGACTGACCTCTGCTTTCTTGTGTTTCCAGCTTTCAGGGGAGATTTTTGTTTGCTTTTGTTAAAGGTCTGGTCAAGAACCTGCTTGTAGCCAGACCTTTATGAGAAAAGCTATCTGTGTTGCTCTTCCCCCCTCCCCCACTTCCTTGATCCCTCCACAGAGCCTCATTGTTAGTTCCTTTCCAGTGATTGCACGGCCTAAAAATGAACTAAAGCAGAGTGATTCGGTCTGCACCAAAGATAGTAGAAGACCCTGACAGGGGCCTCAAAGGTACAAGCAGGAGTCATCTGAGGGTGGACTGGTTCTCTCCAGCAAAAACATCATCTGATCACTAGCTTTTGGATTGAATCAGGCTGTTGCAACAGTCTACCAAATAACAGGCTAAATACCCATGTAGTCATCCTCTGAACTGCTGCTGAGAGAGTTTGGCAGTTTGATATCCAACCCAAAATCCAAAATCTTACAATGTCATCATTTTTTCATTTTATTACTGACCTTTCCTTCTTTTTTTCCCCTTTGAGAAGAGGACTGGGTCAGTAACTGTGGTGAGGTAAAGACACACAAAAGAGACATGATGCCCCAGAAAGGTAGAGATTTCACACATACATACACACTTTCTTTAAATAAAAACATATCTTTCTGAGAGAAATCTTACTGGTATTCTTTTCTGGAAGCTTCATCCCTATAAAATAAATTTTGTTGCAGTAAGCACATCAGATCCTGATTTCCTAATGTGATAGCATCCATAAACAGCCCACATCCACATAAAACCATTGAAGCTTTGTAGTTTTAGTTTTCCATATAATTTTAGATCACAAAAGCGTTTTGCTCCTTCAAGAAAACCTTCCCATCATTCTCTCTTCTCTTAGTCTGTGAACAAAGGTTTGAGTTCATCTATTTACAGATGGTCAGGAGCCAAGGGGATGGTTTTCATAAAGCGTCAGTTTTATGGGGTTGCTTTAGCAGAACCAATAATGCAGTCTTTCTGAACTATTCTACAAAATTCTTGGTCTGCAGTTAGTCGGGAAGAGGGGGATGAGTGCTGTAAAATAACACTAGAACCATGGAAAGCTATCAGAATCACATGGCATTTGGATGGCGTAATGATCATGGGCTTCTTTGCTAGGTCGCTGCTATTTCATCCTGCATAATGGGAGCTCACACAGTCTGTGTAACAGTCAGACCAACTGGATATTTACATCTAGCATATTTACTTTGGGGGGGGGGGGAATCCAGCCTATCATGTGCAGAGAACGGTTTCCATAATACTTAGGTTTCTATAAACAGGAGGAGGAGAGGCAGATTACAATCAATCAAGAGATGAATATGTGGGGAAAAAATTGACTGAATAGCAATCAAAGACTACAAACTCAATAGATGGTATTAACAAGAGCAATTTTCTCAGCTCCAGCAATCCTTTGTTGGCTTCCTCTGCTGATGAGACTTGTCGATTCTCACGCATAATCCTTTCTGCAACCCCAGAAAGGTTTGTGGTTGCTTTCTAATCGACATTCTATGACCCCACTGTTGACTCCACTTTTTTTTCCGTCCTCACATGACACCTCTCTCCTTGTTCTTTGACTTTCTTTCTCTAGCCCAAACAGTGCTTTTTTTAAAAAAAAACCATTCAGATACAACTCTCCCTTCTCTCGTTACTTTGTCTCTTCCATTTTACACACCTCCTGGATGTATTCATATTCCAAAGCAGCTGTTATTGCATACCTTTCTCACTTCTTGTGATACAAGTTCTTGTGTATCCTGTATGGCTGAAAGAAAACAATGTTACTACATGTGTTATGTGCCATCAAGTTGGAACAAACTCATAGCAACCCTAACAGGACTTTCAGAGATATTTAAGAAGTGGTTTTACCAATTCCAGCAATGCTTTCTGTAAATTTCCATCAGACCATCAATAATAATCTTCACATGCCTGAGTGTTCCATTGTTCCACCCCTACTGAAGATTTGCTTTCCAGAGAAGTCACTCACCAACTATATTGCAGTGATGCTTAACCTCTTCTTTACCATGGACCTCCTTTAAATATCTTTTGTTGCAGTGGACCACCAAGACTTAACTTAAGATTTAAAACCTTAAAGTGCATCAAATATTTATTTAAAGTTTCTCATGAAGGGTCTCATCGACAGATATTCCTTGCTATAACGGCAACACTTTTTAAGATCACTGGAAGAAGCTTCATTTTGCTTTGAACAGGACGCACCCTCATCAACAGCATCAGTTCTTTTATATTTCAGATTCAGCCAGTGATGCATTCTGCATTCAGCCAAAATGTATTGTTATGAAATTCACTGTGATAATATCGAAAAGTCATTTTACGTGACAATAACCATATAGTTTTCTTAGCAGAAATCAAAGAAGAAACACGATCACAAAGTCCGTCCGAACACTCACTCACACTGACACTAACTGGCTCCGACTCTCTCTTCCCGTGGCTTCTGACTGTCTGCGCAGTAGCAAGGTATGTCACGTGCTGTCTCTCAGTCACTCACCGTCATTCACTTGCATGTTCTCACCGTGTGCAGAAATATCAAACAGTTATTTGCTTTTCTTTCTTTCTTTCTTTCTTTCTTTCTTTCTTTCTTTCTTTCTTTCTTTCTTTCTTTCTTTCTTTCTTTCTTTCTTTCTTTCTTTCAACTGCAAAAAATCAAACATTTCTTCAAGCTTACCAGGACATTGTGGCCCACCTGGGGGTCGACAGACCACAAGTTAAGAACCTATATCAGCGATGGCGAACCTATGGCACATGTGCCACAGCTGGCACGCGGAGCCCTTTCTGCCGGCACGCAAGCCGTAAGTCGCCAGATCGCTACCCCCCCCCCCCCCCGCGCAGCCAAACCTGAGAAGGCGGGTGCAGCCACAGTGCTGGCACTTCAGTAGGCGGATCCAGAGCAGCTGGTGCTGGCAGCGGATCCGGAGTGGGGTATTGAGGCACCTCCGTGCCGGGATCCCCCCTTCCACCGCCACTTCCGGTTCCGCCACCACCACTTCCGGTGCCGCCACTGCGGCACACCACCTGCTGTTTTGTGTGTGTGTTTTTTCCAGTTTGGGCACGCGGGCCCAAAAAGGTTCGCCACCACTGACCTATATTATACTGCATTCTTCTTCCTCCAGTCATTCTTTTTAACTTTCTCATCCTAATGTCCCTTTCAGTTTTATGCTCCACCCATATCACATCGCTTACACTAGGGGTGAGCAAAATGCAGCTGTCCAGTAGTGGTAAATTTAGAAGTGTATTTACTCATCAAGGCAGCCCTCAAGCTACCCCACCTTCTAAGAAGAGTGCAAGCATTCAAGCCGTTAGATCTGCACATCTAAACAATTAAGGAACAGTCCTCTTGTAAAGATAATGTCTCTATATTGCCCATTCAAGACCAAATCACACTCAAATACTTTGCATTACAAGAGGGAGCGGTTCGAACAATATACTGTTCCTAGGGAAATCCATTTCTCTCCCAGTTTTTGAGATGAATCTATCTAATCTTAAAGGGAGCAGGGAAGCCATTGCTCCTACTCAGAAAGTCCCAGAGTTTAAACCTTTGAAGCCATGGCTCCACTAAATAATTGCTGTCCAGATGTTGTTGGACTTTAACTCCAGCATGTCCTGGCTATGCTGGCTCAATCTCACAGAAGCAACATCTGAGGGCTACAGTTTGCCCGTCTACAACTTACATGCACACTCCAAAGTAACAAAGATTGCACTTGTCAAATCTTTTCTCTACTGAGGCCCCCTTATTGAATATTCTGAAGCTTAATTACTATAAGACAGCACTGCTATTAAGGCATCATTCCATAGTCTCCTGAGGTGGGGTCTTTTTCACTGAGTGTAGTCTGTGTTTGCAGTTCCCCTCAAGAACCAGGCTGAACTGTTGGGAGGATGTTTAGATCCAGCCTTTGCTTTGGATGCCAATAAATCACCTTTTGCCAACTAAGATAGGTTTATCAGCTGTGGTCCCTCCCAGGCAGAGACTGAGGATAATTGTTAAAGCAATCTCATAACACTCAGATTAGATATGCAGATGATACCACTCTGATGGCAGAAAGTGAGGAGGAATTAAGGAACCTCTTAATGAGGGTGAAAGAGGAGAGCGCAAAAAATGGTCTGAAGCTCAACATCAAAAAAACTAAGATCATGGCCACTGGTCCCATCACCTCCTGGCAAATAGAAGGGGAAGATATGGAGGCAGTGACAGATTTTACTTTCTTGGGCTCCATGATCACTGCAGATGGTGACAGCAGCCACGAAATTAAAAGACGCCTGCTTCTTGGGAGGAAAGCGATGACAAACCTAGACAGCATCTTAAAAAGCAGAGACATCACCTTGCCGACAAAGGTTCACGTAGTCAAAGCTATGGTTTTTCCAGTAGTGATGTATGGAAGTGAGAGCTGGAACATAAAGAGGGCTGACCACCGAATAATTGATGCTTTTGAATTGTGGTGCTGGAGGAGACACTTGAGAGTCCCCTGGACTGCAAAGAGAACAAACCTATCCATTTTGAAGGAAATCAACCCTGAGTGCTCACTGGAAGGACAGATCCTGAAACTGAGGCTCCAATACTTTGGCCATCTCATGAGAAGAGAAGACTCCCTGGAAAAGACCCTGATGTTGGGAAAGTGTGAAGGCAAGAGGAGAAGGGGACAACAGAGGACGAGATGGTTGGACAGTGTCATCGAAGCTATCAACATGAATTTGACCCAATTCCGGGAGGCAGTGGAAGACAGGAGGGCCTGGCGTGCTCTGGTCCATGGGGTCATGAAGAGTCGGACACGACTTAATGACTAAACAACAACAACAATGCATAATATTTTTGGAGGCAGTTCAGAAAATCCAGCTGGTTTAAATTACAAAAGACAGACTGCTCACTGAAATCAACTGTTCTGAACCTTTCACTCAAATCTTAAAGTATCTATTTTAGCTTTTTAAAATTGAATTCATTTTAAAGCTTGGAATGCTATTTTAAAAAGTAACTTGTTACACTTATGGAAGTTCTATGATGTCCATAGAAATGTAGAAAACAAGCAGTTAGTTACTGTTATAATTACAGGTGCTTTTTTTAAAAAGTAGCTTTCTAACTAAGTAGTGAAAGTTTTTTAAAGGTATCTAAGTACAGCAGCCCCTTCATGGATTGCTGCCTTGTTGTGGCGAAGGGGCTGGAGTAATTCAGAGAAGCTATGAGCTATGCCGTGCAGGGACACCCAAGACGGACAGGTCATAGTGGAGAGTTCTGGCTAAACGCGATCCACCTGGAGCAGGAACTGGCAAGCCACTCCTGTATCTTTGCCAAGAAAACCCCATGAACAGAAACAAAAGGCTCCTGCTTCTTGGGAGGAAAGCGATGACAAACCTAGACAGCATCTTAAAAAGCAGAGACATCACCTTGCCAACAAAGGTCCGCATAGTCAAAGCTATGGTTTTTCCACTAGCGATGTATGGAAGTGAGAGCTGGACCATAAAGAAGGCTGACTGCCAAAGAATTGATGCTTTTGAATTGTGGTGCTGGAGGAGACTCTTGAGAGTCCCCTGGACTGCAAGGAGAACAAACCTATCCATACTGAAGGAAATCAACCCTGAGTGCTCACTGGAAGGACAGATCCTGAAGCTGAGGCTCCAATACTTTGGCCATCTCATGAGAAGAGAAGACTCCCTGGAAAAGACCCTGATGTTGGGAAAGTGTGAAGGCAAGAGGAGAAGGGGGCGACAGAGGATGAGATGGATGGACAGTGTCATTGAAGCTACCAACATGAATTTGACCCAACTCCGGGAGGCAGTGGAAGACAGGAGGGCCTGGCGTGCTCTGGTCCATGGGGTCACGAAGAGTTGGGCACGACTTAACGACTAAACAACAACAACAAGTACAGCAGCACCAGGAACAGCCCACCCACATTCATAGAAGCCAGCTCTGGAGTCTTCCTAATAAAGACGAGATTCCCCCCCCCCCCCCGTTCTGTCCCTGAACAGATTTCTTGAAAGAAAATAAAAAAATAAAATGAGGCACCAAAGACAACACAAGACAGCAGCTGAACTGAACTTTCTCTACCATTTAGCGAAGCTACACCTGATAAATGTAGAATTATTTTTTTAAATTTACAGGTACACTGCAAAAGGAATGAAGTTGTTCCTCATTCAGTTGTGCAGTTCTAATGATACTCAGTTATACCTTCCTTATTAGAAAACACTATCATAAGAAGTAGCTCATTATTATAGCACATTATATGTGTTACATCCAAGCGCTGCCTCAAGCAGCACACTCATTTCTCTTAGCTTTTAGACCCAAGTTGCTTGGAACTCGGGCACTCGAATAACAGTCTCCTCCACACTGTGTGGATTCCCCTAGTCCTTCAGAGGCCATTTGGCCAGTGCTCCTGCTGGGAAAAATAAAGGCACCTGGCATTGGAGGAAAGGGGCAAACTATTTATGGAACAACTTTAAATTTATCAGTTGCAGCAAAAACAAGGAGTCTTGTGGCACTTTAATTACTAAACAAGCTGTCATAGGCATAAGCTTTTTTTGGGGGGGGGGAGATGGGACTATGGGTTGGAATCTGCAAAAGCTTTTTGCTAAATAAAGCTAGAATTATAGAATAATTGAGTTGGAAGGGGCCTATAAAGCCAACCCCCTGCTCAGTGCAGGAATCAAAATCAAAGTAGATCTGACAGATGGTTGTCTAATTGTCTCTTGAATTCCTCCAGGATTGGATTGCTCACAGTCTTCCAAGGTAATTGATTCCATTGTCATACTGCTCTAAGTTAAGAAGTTTTTCCTGATATTCAGCCAAAATCTGTCTTCCTGTAGCTTGAGACCATTGTTACGTGCCCTGCATTCTTGGATGATCAAGAACAGATCCTGCCCCTCCTCTTTATGGCTACCATTCAAGTATTTGAAAAGTGCTATCCTATCTCCCCTCAGTCTTCTTTTCTCATGGCTAAACATTCACAATTCTTTCAGCCTTTCCTCATAGGGCTTGGTTCCTAATCAGTCTCAGGGTACTACAAGATCCTTTGCTGTTTTTATTCACCAGTATTTTTAACAGCTGTTCATAGCCTTTTTGTGCTTTTAATGCTCATGCTTTAAATTTATAATGTTGCAAAATAATGGTTTTGTTGAAATTATGCTCTATCCATTTTAAAGGAAGGCCTGAATTATTTATTATTCTACTGTTTTTACTGTTTAATTGTCAATCTGCTTGGAGGGTTTGTATACCACTTTAAATATATTTTATAGAAAGCCAGCTTATAAATATTCTCCATAAATAAACATTTTGGCTCACCAGCTTCCTAGTTTTATTCCAAGTAAGTCCCGAAGAGCTCACACAGACAGAAAAAGTAAGCCCACCACTTTAAAAAGTGCTCTCTCGAGTTGGCAATTATCTTCTGTGAAAAGTCCTAAGCAACCTTAGAGTCCAGACAGATTCATGAATGATGTTATGTATTCTCCTCTTGGTTTAGTCCATGAGGTGTTAAGATAGCCAGTCTGTAAATCCAAAAGTTTGTCCTATTTTCGAATGTACTTGGATTTGGTGGTATCTCTATTTCAATCAAATACAAGTCAGATAGGCCATGGTGTTCAGAGTTAAAGTATCTGCACACAAGTTGTCCCAATGTCTGAGTCAAGATGGCAAAATTATGGTTTCTGGATCCTGTACATAAGTTTCTTGTAGTTTTGCCTACACATTGCAGAAGGCATTCTGTTTTGTCTGCATTCAATCCAGGTTATATTTTGTTTGATCCTGCCAGTCACAAAGCTAGTAAAGGTGACCACCTTCCCAAGAAACACACAAGTTATAAACAGTGTTTGGAATCACAAGGATGTGATCCAGGATTGCTGACTGGTGGTTTGAAGACAGCTCTTATAATAGTCTCCGTAGATTTGGTGGCTGGTGAAAACTATCACAGGAGGCTTACTAATGGCTTTTGCAATGCACTCTGAGTTTGCTAACAATGGCTAGCTTTCTGTAATTGCCTTCTTATAATTTGGAGATACTGGAAATCTACCACAAAAGGAATTTGCTGTTCATCGTTAGATTTATGATTCTGATAGAAAAGATGTTCACTTGAATAGGAAGTGCTTATATTATATCAGAATCAGTGACAATTGGAGGATATATTTGGTGATACAAGTGTTTCTTACGTTCATGTATTTTTTAAAAAATTCTCTTTGAGGTTACATGTATCTGATTCTAAGAATGAAGCAATGTATATTATTCCACCTTATATATTTAGGGTGGCAGGATTTCCAGTCAAGATATGTGTGGGCATCAGTAGACTTGTTATAAAGGTCAGTGACCTTTTTTTTTCCCAGTGGTAAGAAGGACATCAAGGAAAGGGGATTATGGGTTTTCAGTGGTGCTACTATATGTAAATTTGATTTTGGAATGAACAGAGTTGATATATACAATTTAAATTGTTTTAGGCATTCCTTGCCTTTCATCCAGTCCCTAAATATATCACTACCATAGCTGGCTGGATAGCTCTGCGGTTTAGATCTCTGGCTTCTCTGACTATGGAGCCAGAGGTTCGGAGTTCAAATTCCCCACTGTGCCTCCTGTGAATTGATCCAGTCTGTGTGAAATTGGGCAAGATGCACAGTCTCCGGGTGCCCCCAGAAGAAGGGAATGATAAACCACTTCTGAGTACTCTGTAGCTGGAAAACTCTGGAAAAGGTCAACATAAGTCAGAATTCCTAGTTTGGAATTTCAACACCCTTCACCTAGAACCAAAAGGCTGCCAATTACTCTGGAGTTGCACCCCTCCCAACACACATGTGTTGCCTGCAGGAGTGGGGAGAAAAGCACAAAGAGAACAGCAGCCTTTAACACAAGTCAGAGATTGTAATTTGGTTTAATCACCAGATAGAAATAGTCAATTGTGCCAAATTAAAGACAAAATGATTTTTTTTAACCTGGTGAGCATAAGAAGATGTTTCTTCAGGTTGTCGTCCCTTCTGGCTGATGTGAAGAATCCACATGGTTGATCTTGAGATTCCACAATGTCTTGTGGGTGGTGTTGTGTGCGGCCATGAATAGTATTATATATAGTCCAGAGGACCAAGGAACAATCTTTGGGGACCACGTGGCCTTTTCCTTGTTCCTTCCACTATTTTTGTGGTGGCACACACACCAACATACTATATCATGGTGGGATTTGAACTTTAAATAATTCCCTTAACACCAGGAAGTCTGAACATCCTCCCACAAGTTTGGCAACATTAGTCCTCACTTGCAATGATGTCACATGGATTGTAAAGGAGAGCACTACTTTCAACTGCATGGTACAGCAATGGACACTCCCATGGATCCTTCTTATGCGAATCTGTTCATGGGCAAATTAGAAGAAACAACGTATATAGTGACAAACCTTTTATATGGTGGTGATAAATAATAATTCTATGGTGGACTAGTGGTGATATGACAACCACCAAAAAAAATGGTGGAAGGAACAAGGAAAAGGCCATGCAATCCCCAAAGATTGTTCCTTGTTTCCCAGGACTATGTAATATAATATTAATGGCCACTTGTATATATATATGCACTGCAGACCAAATACCTGTGACAGCAACTAACCCTTCCAAAAAGGCAGCACACTGAACCTTGCTGATTATTTATATCTGCCTAAGTGAAACTGCTTAGCTCACCAAATTTAATGAGACTCCAGTTACTTTATTAGGCTCATACCTGTTGCACAAATATCTCATGTAATGCAACCAGGACCTCATTAGTTAGCGGCAATTCACTACAGTGAGTTATGCAATTCAATTTATGCACATGTCAATCACCAACAGCACTCTGGCCATTTCCTATCATTTTGGAATCTGTGGTGAGCTTTTATTCTCTGAATTCCTACAGAATAGTGGTAACCACAAACATCCTTAGTTATAAAGCCCTGCCTGTACATTATTATGTGTAAGGGACACCCCTGTGGGATGCAGAAAATGATGAACAGCAGAGGGAGGGGCAATTTTAAACACATATACACACATCCCACTTTTTTGCCAGAGTCACAAAGCTATTTACATAAGGTTCATAAGATACAAGTATTTCATTTAAATATATATACACACACACCCTTTAAAAATTAAATCCATGAAAGAAATGAATGGGGGTGGGTGAGGTGGAAAGAGTAAAAAAACAAATTGGAAAGAAAACTTTGAAAATATTAGACTTCAGCAAACAGGATCGAAATTAAAAATAAACAAACTCCCACACATGGAAAATACATAATTTATCTGAACACGAAAAAGAAAAGAAAACAAAAGGAACTGGTACATCCACAGAAGTCCAGATTATAAATGAGAGATGGTCTCAACATGTAGAATTTAGAATCAAGTTCTTTATTCTGTGTTCTTTAAATGAGTAGTTAAAAAGCTCTGGCTCAACTCGTTTCGGTGAAGCCTTCAGGAGCTAAGCATAATACAAAACTACATGTTAGATATCGATTCATTCACGTTTTCTTTTGAAAAGATATATATACACTGGCTTGGGACTCTCAACTTTACATAAATACATACATTTATACTGAGCACATTAGTCATGATAAAACATATTAGACAGAATATAAAACACATACCAAGCTTCCTTATACTCTCTGCACCTTTCTTTGGTCTATACCTGCTCCAAAACTGATTGAAAATGTTTGAAAGTGCAGGCACTGAGAAAGGAGGCATTTGTACACAGCTGTACATAAAGATGAAAGCGGCGAGATAACCAGCCCAGCAGTGTTATCATAATAAAGGGAGAAAGTCTATTTCTTCGTTTAACCCATGAGGTACTAGGGTGTTCAGTCTCAGGATCCAGTCAATTTCCCTTTTTAGTAAAGACCTTTCACAGTTCCCAGGAACTCTGTCCATGGTCCAGAACACCAGATCTTTTATTGTATGGTTCATTTCTGTAAAATGGCCAACTAAAGGACTACCTAGTCGTTTATTTCTTAAATTACTAAGGTGTTCACCCATTCGTACTTTAAGAGGTCTAGAGGTTTTTCTTATGTACAGTTTATTACATGGGCACCTTATGGCATACATCACTCCCTTGGTGTTACAGATAGTGAAATCCTTCAGGGTGTAAACATTATGCTGTGGATCTATAAATTCTGATATGTGCCTTGTATTACTGCAATAAACACAATGCCCACATGGATGATGTACTCTTGGGGGGGGGGGAACCAGGTAAATTACTGGGAATTAGTGATGGTATAGTATCTTTGAATTCACTTCTAACTAATATATCTCTCAGATTCTTAGTCCTTTTAAAGGATATCTGTATTTCCTCTTCAAACCCCTCTAGATCTTCTAAAATGTGCCAGTGCCTTTTTATTCATTTGGTCAGTTGATTTGTTACATGGTCATATGTCAGTATACAGTTTACATGGTTCGTAGGTATATTTACTTTTTTGTTTAGGAGATCGCTGTGCCTCGTCCTGGTGGTCTTAGCAAGACTATTTTCTATGACCTCATCTGGATAGCCCCTATCTTTTAGCTGGTCTTTCAGCATCTGGGATTCCTGCTCACAGTCCTCTCTCATGGTGCAATTTCTTTTTATTCTCGAAAACTGGCCATAGGGGAGATGCTGTCGCAGAGGTCTAGGGTGGAAGCTATCGAACCTCAAGTAGGTATTGCAGTCTGTTGGTTTTCTGTATAAACTAGTGTATAGTTTCCCAGACTCTTTCTTGATGGTGAGATCTAAAAAGTGTATCTCATTAAAGTTGTATTTGGTGTCAAATTTGATGTTGTTGTCCAAAGTATCTAGCCACCCACAAAATTGTATCAATGAGCTCTCCGAACCCTTCCAAATCATAAATATGTCATCAGTATATCTGTACCACTTTATCAATTTCCCTTCATAAAGGTGTGTTCCAGAATACATCCTATCTTCATATGACTCCATATACAGGTTGGCTACTTCTGGAGCCATCACATCCTATAGCTACTCCTTTTATCTGCCAATATAATTTGTGGTTAAATTTAAAATAGTTCTTTTTCATGGCTATCTCGGCTAGGGAATGTAGAAACTAGGTGGGATGATGTTTCTTTGTTCTCCTATCTAAAGTAGTCCTAAGGATATTTAACGCTTCTTCCTGAGGTATATTGGTATATAGAGATTTTACATCCAAAGTAACCATGATGTTCTTATCTTTTATTATGACTCCTTCTAATTTGTTAACTACATCTCTTGAGTCTTGAACATATGAGCGAATCTTGGGTATGAGTGGTTTCAAAAAGTGATCAATAAATCTGGATAAGGGTTCAAGTACTGAATTGGAACCAGAGACTATGGGTCTACCTGTCATGGGATTGTCTGCCTTATGAATTTTGGGTAGGGTATAAAAAACTGGAATTCTGGGATTATGGTCATTGAGTAGAAATTTATACTCTGCATTACTGATACAACCCAAAATAAAGCATTCCTCCAGTGTAACTTTGATCTCCTTAATGATTTCCTTAGTAGGATCATAAGGGCATGGTTCATAAGCACTCGTATCAGACAATTGTCTAAGAATTTCCCACTTGTACTCATTGGTGTTCTGAATAACAGTGGCCCCACCTTTATCAGCTCTTTTTATCACAATGGATGGATCAGAAGAGAGGGATCTAAGAAAATGTGAATGAATCGATATCTAACATGTGGTTTTGTATTATGCTTAGCTCCTAAAGAAGGCTTCGTTGAAACGTGTTGAGCCAGAGCTTTTTAACTACCCATTTAAAGAGCACAGGATATAGAACTTGATTCTGATTTCTATATCCTGAGACTTCGTCTCTCATGAAAAAGAAAAGCAGAACAAAATAAAACCAACTCTGACCTAATCCAGGACCATGAACATGGTATAGTGTCACCACCAGCTTGTCACCTTCTCCTGATTGTCTCACATTATAATTTAAACTTTTCAATGGAAAGTAAAGTTCAACATGGCCAGGAGAGACAGGCGATGTACACTCAACTGTTTTCCCACCACAGTTTTTCTCTCCAACATCCATTCCTCTGCTTCTGTTTTACTCCCACTTAAATTTAACTATTTGTTTAGTTAAGAAAATCAGTTAATTGAGGCCTGGCACCTGAAACTATCACCACATTAAATACCACACTACCTCCTTATTAAAACCAGTCATTTTAACTATAGTAACTCAGAAGAGGGTTTTAACTTGACATGTGGCTGCTTCATGTAGATCTTTGCTTTTTAATTGTTTACAGTATAGTTGCATACACTTTAGTATACAGCACTGAGAAACTGGGGGTGGAAAGGCACAGATAATATTATCTTAAATAGTACTAATAACACCTTCCTCTCCTTGTTCAGTAGTTTTATTCTTCTGGTAGATTTGATTAGAACTGGTTGTTAGAAGTAGTTCTGTGCCTAATTCTGACCATTCTGATAGAAACAAAGTTCTCTTTGAAAAGAATTTCTAAGGGGGACAAACATTGGAGAAATTCTCATGGGTAAGGTTCAGGATTCCCATCCTCACCTTTCATTTCAGGTGTCTAAGAGGGATGAATGTATGCATTGTCTTTCTGTTGTGCAGTCATCTCTGTGACAAGCAGTAGCCTCCCTTTCTTCCCACATTTCAATTAAAGCTCTAGGGGAAGATGTCATAAGATAACTCTTTCCACATGGCTTTTTCAGAACAGGGAGTGTGAGCAGCCCAGGAAGCTGCTGAGAGATAATGAGATGTGCAATAGAAATTTTAAAAAAAGCAAGCAAGCAAATACACACAGTACTCGGCGGTATTACCATAAACTCATAAATATAATCAAAATAAATTCTAAAGGGCCTTGAGAACGAGGCAGGAAAATGGAAATTTCCTTCACAGGGAAATGAAACTTCTGGGAAATTGGAAGACAGACTATGGCACAGCTTTGGTTTCCCCACCACTGCCCTCCCCTGAGTTGCACACAACCCTGTCCTCCCTCCTACTGACTTTTGGGCTTATGGGGAAAGAACTGCATTACAAGCATCTGCAGTAGAGACAAATTGTGTCCATAATGATCCTTTCATAATGTAGCATTTGGAAGGCCTGGGGAAAGTGATGAAGAATGACAACTAATGTTGAGTCAAAATTCCTCTGAAGGTAGAAACTTTATTGATTTCTTTTTCTTTTTCCTCTTTTCTCTCTTATTCTCCTTTAAATACAAGGCCACTTAGATAATTTTCCCCCAAAATTTCTCCGTGTTTTTTTTACACAGTGTAAGAGGGGCTGATACTTTTCATTGGACCACTAAAAAAAAATCAAAAAGTATGCAAGCTTTCATGGAGAAAATTCAACTTCTTCAGGTTTAGCACAGCCCCATAATGGATAGCACAGAAAAATTGTACAAAGATTGGTGGTACATGTTGGTGTAAGTCCTCTTGATCCTGGGTCTCAAGCCTCTCTGCATCCTGGTTTGGAATTTCAATACCCCTCACCTAGAACCAAAAGGCTGCCAATTACTCTGCAGTTGCCCCCCCCCAACACACTCACATTGCCTGCTTTGAAAATCCAGTTCCTTATCAGCTGTGGGAGTGTGGAGAACAGCACAAAGACAACAGCAGCCTTTAACACAAGTCAGGGATTGTAATTTGGTTTAACCACCAGACAGAAATAGCGAATTGTGCAAAATTAAAGTCAAAATGATGTTTTTACATGGTGAGCATAAGGTTGTCATCCCTTCTGGCTGGTGTGAAGAATCCACATGGTTTATCTTGAGAGTCCACATTGTCTCGTAGGTGGTGCTATGTGTGGCCACTAATAGTGTCTTATATAGTCCAGAGGACCAAGGAACAATCTTTGGGAACCACATGGCCTCTTCCTTATTCCTTCCACCATTTTTGTGGTGGTTGTCATATCACCATACACCGTAGTAGCTTAGAGTGTTAATCACTAAAATCCTGTTCCACAACTACACATACACACAATGAGAGGTTGGATGTATGGTAGTTGCACTAGTGGCAAGACAGAAGTACTAGTCCGAATGCACTTCTGCTGGCACATTGCACAATTGGTCATATTCAGGATGCATGAAGAACTGCACAACTGCATACTTCAATTTCCTGTTGCTGGGTGTAATGCCTGGCACATTTACACCAGCATATCCTCATATTATGCTGGCATGAGCAAGACACTGGGCATTAGAATGCTTTGCAAAGGAAGCAAAATGGTGGCTAAGCTGCCAACACAGTTGCTGTTGCCACTTTGGGTGGCAATGCAAACAATAAAAAATGTTTTGGGGGAGAAAAGAACAAACCTGGGCTACAGCGACTGCTGATGGTCCCACCTCTGAGAAATGTCTGGAAAATGCCTCCTTCCTCTGGGAAAAAAACAGTGAAATGGTCCCTCCCCCAATTCTGTACCCACAAATAGGATGGAGAATTTGAAAAGGTCATTTGTGCCCAGTTATAGTATGAAGTCAGGCTGTTTCTGTAGTACATCCTGGCTTTTATGGTCCTATTCTATACCTGCTCCCTGTACACAGAAGAAGATTTTGAAAGTATAGTTTTTACTACTTAACTCAGCCTTACACAAGCTGAAAGGCCCACTGAACCAGTGGGGATTTGGCAAATCAATTTCTCTGTACATTCCATCAGTTCGATGGGCCTACTCTACTGGAGACTTACTGCTGGATTTCAGCTAATGAATCTTTCTCAATGTAGGACAGTGGATAGAGTGAAGGACTAGGACTCTGGAGACCTGGGTTCAAATCCCCACTCAGCCATGGAAATTCATGGGAGGTGTTTGGAACTGGTAAACCACTCCTTAAATATTTCCACTTACCTTGAAAGGCCTATCAGGGTCACCATATGTGAGTTCTGACTTGACAATGCATATCTTTCTCTAGATCCACAGAATGTGGGAAGCAAATACTACATAGACACCATATAGACAGTGGCCATTTGGACCCAGAAATATCTCAAAGAAAGGGCTTTATGAACTGTGCTTTGTAAATTTTTCTGGCTTCTTATATCCTAGCAAAGGACAAAGATATAAAATTAGCATTATATGCACTACCCTGCTCCTGCACACTGATTGTTATAGTTTGTCCTCACTTCTGCTTATTCTTTACAAGAAAATGTTTTGCTTTAAAAGGTCTATGTCTGTGAGTATCCAGTTTGCTTGAATGTTTAATACAAGATACAGCCTTGGTTAAATATTTCCTTACCAAAAGCTTTGATGCCCAGATCAGCCTTGACAAATCCAAAATTTCTCCTCTCCCTATGAGGCATGGTTATTATTTTAGACTTCCGGAGTGGCCCATTTCAAGACTTTGAATCCTCTCTCCCTGATTAATTTCACTTGAATGTGGAGGCACATGGAATTATACCAGCATTTAAAAAAAAAAAGTTGAGGGGAATTATTATTATTAAATAAAAAGGATCTGTGAGTGCTTGCCATTTTGTTCAAACAATGCAATCTCTACAATAAATTTGAAACACAGTCCTTCCTATCTAGTTTTACAGAAAATCAGGTACAAGTTCCTAAACCAACCAGCACAGATAAACAAGAATCCCCAGGGCTAAAGAATATGCCTACCAACACTGACCAGTTACCATTGGTCCTTCAGCATTCCCTCCTTACATAACTGAAAGATTTCTGTCAAAGCAGGCACTTGCTTCAGATTTTCCCAGTGTGGACTCTCTGAAGATTTAGTTTGTGATTTTTCCACCCATGATGTCTTTGGAACTGACCTCTAATGTTTACCGTGGTTGGGCATGTTTTTGTGGTTTGCTGCACAACATAATGTTCTCTTCCCACATTCTCGGTTCATTACTTAAGTTGCTACTTCAGCATTACATCTTGTTGCCATTTTGTTTTGTTACTCGTAATGCTAAAAGAAGGATTTTATTTGGCTCTCTGTAGTTTCAACCCACTTGCTGTCAGCGTGTCTGAAACAGGCACTTCTATATTTTAATTGCTGAATGCAGCATTGTTCTCCCTGGGGCATCAGAAAAACGATTAGCAAACATTTTCTGTGGTGCGTCAGATGCTTAAGATAGACCGTGTTCCATTTTTTTCATTGGTGAATGTATCTTGCTCTCATTTCAAACTAATAACCTTTTTAAAAAGAAGTTGTCCAGAATGAGATATAAGCACCAAGGTGTAAGGAAAGCGGGAGCAAGGTATTGTGTCAGGGAGGCAGAGACAAATAATATATGGAAATATGTCAGGAAGACCATTGCTGCTTTTTAAAAATCCCAGTCCAAAGAGGCTGGATATATCATTAGGGAAAGAGCTGTAGCATCGTGATAATGTTCCAAACTGATATTTAGATAAGTTTCTAATGGTTTAATTTTTACTCCCAGGAAGGAGGGGGGTGTTTCCCTTCTGGTATCAAAATAGCGTGACTGGCCCTGGGTGACCTGTGTTTGCATGGGAAGGGCACCATATGTTGCATTGCTTCTTGAGGCAGTAAATTGTATTTGAAGTCTGTTATCAGCCCTCCAATCTAGAAGCTACCCTAGGTGGGCAGAAGCAATCCAGACCAGGCATGAGAATGCCTCTTCCACAAAGGTGATCCAAACCACAGTTCTGACCATTTAGGAGTGGAGTAGCTATGTGCAAAGCCAAAGGTTTATTTATTTATTTATTTATTTATTTATTTATTTATTTATTTATTTATTTATTTATTTATTTGTCTCATTTATAGGCTGCCTGTCTCCCACTAAGGGGACCCAAGGTGACTCAAAGTACAGTAGAACCCCCTTACTTGCTGAATCAGTATCCACTGATTCACTTATCCACAGTCTGAAAATATTAAAAATATTAACGGAAAAATTCTTTTAAAATGTACTTCTAAAGATGAAGTTACCATAACTGGCCACTAGAGAGAGTCAGAGACCATGCTATGTATAGCGTTTTCTATTAAAATAGTGTTTCCTATACTCTGTGCTTTTTAGCATCTACAAGGGAGTTTGAAACAGTTACAGTAGGCATCCTTCAGTCTCAACAGACTATGGTAACGTGCTCTGAATAGAGGTCTTGGAACAGCGTCTTGTGTGGCTGAGAAGGCCAATTTGAGAGTGACAATCCCTTCCACACTGAAGACAAATACAATCTGTCCCCTGTCCAGCTCCCTGATTTTGCTGGTTTCAGGACTGCTTCTTTGCCTCGGCCTGCTGAACAAGTGTCTCTTCAAATTGGGAGAGGCCATGTTGCACCGCATGCCTCCAGGCTGAACACTCAGATGTCAAGGTTTCCCATCTGTTGAGGTCCATTCCTAAGGCCTTCAGATCCCGCTTGCAGATATCCTTGTATCGCAGCTGTGGTCTCCCTCTGGGGCGCTTTCCCTGCACTAATTCTCCATATAGTGGATCTTTTGAATCTGACCGTCAGCCATTCTCACGACATGCCCAAGCCAACATAGATGCCACTGTTTCAGTAATGTATACATGCTAAAAATTCCAGTTTGTTCTAGGACTACTCTATTTGGAACTTTGTCCTGCCAGGTGATACAAAAAATGTGTTGGGGACAACGCATATGGAACGTGTTCAACTTTCTCTCCTACTGTGCACAAAGGGTCCAGGACTCACTGCAGTACAGGAGTGTACTCAGGACACAGGCTCTATAGACCTTGATGTTGGTATATGCCGTCAGCTTCTTATTAAGCCATACTCTCTTTTAAGTCTAGAGAACATGGTAGCTGCTTTGCCAGTGCATTTATCCAGCTCAACATCTAGAGAGAGAGTGTCAGAGATCGTTGAGCCAAGGTACACGAAATCATGAACAACCTCCAGTTCTTGTGTAGAGATGGTAATAGAGAGAGTTGAGTCCACGCCCTGGCCCATGACTTGTGTTTTCTTCAGGCTGATTGTTAATCCAAAATCTTGGCAGGCCTTACTAAAACGATTCATAAGTTGTTGGAGCTCTTCAGCAGAATGGGCAACAACAGCTGCATCATCGGCGAAGAGGAAGTCCCACATGCATTTCAGCTGGACTTTGGTCTTCACTCTCAATCTAGAGAGATTAAAGAGCTTTCCATCTGATCTAGTCTGGAGATAGACACCTTCTGTTGCAGTTCCAAAAGCGTGCTTCAGCATGACATAAAAAAAGATCCCAAACAGAGTCGGCGCGAGGACACAGCCCTGTTTCACTCCGCTTCGGATGTCAAAGGGATCTGATGTTGAGCCATCAAAAACTACAGTGCCCTTAATTTCCTCATGAAAGGACCTGATGATGTTAAGGAGTCGAGGTGGACATCCAATCTTGGGAAGTATTTTAAAAAGGCTATCCCTGCTAACCAAATCAAAGGCCTTTGTAAGATCTATGAAGGCCACAAAGAGTGGCTGTTGTTGTTCCCTACATTCTCCTGCAACTGTCTGAGGGAAAATACCATGTCAATACTGGATCTATTAGCTCGAAATCCACACTGTGATTCTGGATAGACTCTGTCTGCAAGCACCTGGAGCTTCCCTCCAGCAAAGACAGAAGATTTCATACAGCTGAGTGGTGATGATCTCTTTACAGCACTTCAGCACTTCAACAGGGATGTTATCCTTCCCAGGTGCCTTGCCTGAGGCGAGGGAATCCAAGGCCACTTTTATTTCTGCTAAAGTTGGTTTGCTGTCCAACTCTTCCAAGACAGGCAGGCACTCGATGTTATTTAATGCCTCTAATGTTACTACATTCTCTCTAGAATATAGCTCAGCGTAGCGCTGCACCCAGCTTTCCATCTGCTGTGCCCGGTCCTGGATGATCACGCCTGTAGCAGACTTCAAAGGTGCAGATTTCTTCTGTATTGGACCTAAAGCTTGCTTGATACCATCATACATTCCCTTGATGTTACCTGTGTCCCCTGCTGTCTGTATCTGAGAGCAGAGCTGAAGCCAATAATCGTTAGAACATCTCCTGGCAGTCTGTTGGACTTTGCTACGAACAACTCGAAGAACCTGCAAGTTGTACTCACTAGGACAGCCTTTGTATGCTGCTAGAGCTCTCCTCTTTTCCTCGATGGCTGGCATCAGCTCCTCCGAATGGGCTTCAAACCAGAATGCCGTCTCTTTGGTCTTCTTGCCAAATGTGGACAAGGCGGTGTTATAAACAGCGTTCTTGAAATGTTCCCATCGTTCAGGTGCGTTTGCATCAGCCAGGCCTGGAACAGTTTCCTCAAGCGCTTGGGCAAAGTCTCTGATTGCGAGTCTTGCTGATGTCAATACGTGGTCTTCCTTCCTTTTTTGTGTGATACAATCTCTTTATTCGCAGTTTGACTCTGCTACACACCAGGGAGTGATCAGTATTGCAATCAGCACACTGATAACTGTGTGTGATCGTAATACTAGGAATGCAAGAGTGTCTAGTGAGGATCAAATCGAGCTGATGCCAATACTTGGATGTCTCCAAGAGACTCTGTGTCAAAACTTCATGTTAAAGAACTTGTTGCTGACACAAAGACCATAATAACAGGAAAACTCCAGCAAGCGTTGGCCATTTTCCTTCATCTATCCAATGCCAAAGCAGCCTAGACAAGTGGGCCAAGAATTGTGATCAGCAGCAACTCTAGCGTTAAGGTCCCTGAGAATGAACAGCGGCTCTCTCTTGGGGATTTTTTTGATAGTAGCTGCCAGATCATCATAGAATTTGTCTAGGGGTCATTGTCCGAACATTCCAGGTGCCCAACTTTAGGGCAGAAGTTTTCTTATGATTGTTGCATGGTGCAGGGTTATCGATCTGCTTGTCGGCTTTCACCCTAAACCCCATGCACCCCATGAGGTTAACAGACCATGGCGAGGCAGCACCTTACTGGCTGGGGGCTGCCCAGCTTAAGGCAGGCGATAGCTACCTTGTGGGGTGCAATGCCCTCTCCCACCATCAGAAGTAGCCCCTGGTGTCACACTCTATGCCAATTGAGCAAAGACTTATAACCGGTAACTGCTACTTCCCGTGTTGTTTCGATGCTTTATGTGAAGCTGGAGTGTCCTCTCCAGAGCACGAAGCCTGGATAAAATAATATGGAGGATAGACTGTTACCCAAGCAGAAAATCCCCCCTCTCTATGTCACTGAAGAAGTGCAATGGAAAGGTAAGAGCCAATACAACTGGTTCCAGCGACGTCGCAGGAGTTGCCAGTGCGTGACTGTACACAGTCACGAACTGCCTCCAGGACTCCGGCTCCAGATTTTGTCTCGAGGTTAACTCCTGAAGCCTTTTCCATCGGTGGATATTGCCACAAAGCAGTGGAAGTTTGAAATCAGAGTTTTCCTTCTCCTATATGGGCTGCCTTCCAAGGTTAATGAGCCCCACCTACCCGGGAGAAAGGGAGGTGGAGTAGCAATATATGTAAAAAAACACATATTCCTGCATAGAAATACAGGAGAATGAGCTTAGTTGTCCCATTGAGAGCATCTGGATTAATATAATTGGGGTAAAAAACAAAAGGAACATGGTAAAAAAGGTAAAGGTTAAGGTTCCGCTTGACAATTGTCCAGTCGTGTCCGACTCTAGGGGGTGGTGCTCATCCCCTTTCCAAGCCATAGAGCCAGAGTTTGTCCGTAGACAGTTTCCGTGGTCACGTGGCCAGCGCGACTAGACACGGAACGCCGTTACCTTCCCACTATGGTGGTACCTATTTATCTACTCACATTTTTACATGCTTTTGAACTGCTAGGTTGGCAGGAGCTGGGACAAGTGACGGGAGCTCACTCCGTCACGTGGATTCGATCTTACGACTGCTGGTCTTCCGACCCTGCAGCAGAAAGGCTTCTGCGGTTTAACCCGCAGCGCCACCACATCCCAGCTCAAGGAACATGGTAGTTGGCATCTAACCAACTGCCCAATCAAGAAGACAATGGAGATTAAGCTTTAAAAAAAAACAAATTTCAAGAATTTCAAAGAAACACATATAGTAGTAATGGGAGACTAATTCTGCCAAATAAGGACCTTCCAAGAAATTCCTGGCTTGTGTTGCTGATAATTTTCTCCTACAAAAGTAGAGAAAGAAACTAGAGGACTAACTATCCTTGATTTGATTTTAACCAATAGAGATGGCTTCGTGGAGGAAGTGGCAGTAAGGAGAACTCTGGGCGAGAGTGACCATGTGTGGCGTTCACCCTCGTCCCCTTACTTGACCGTCAAGACTCACAGCACACGAAGGCAAACAATCCCCTCTATTCCACTGCTGCCACCAGGTGATCACTAAATCACCATTACTTCAGGAAGATGATGCAGGTCCACACTTCAAAGTATTTTAAATATAACGTGTTTATTGTTTACAGAACTTGATAATAATTCATGAATATCTTCTTTAGGTAAATTTATTATTAATAACAATCTTCTGTTTGATAATACACTCCTAACTAGAATCACTCCTCAGATTTCCCCAAACTCCACTCTCTATCTCTACTCATCTCTCTGACTATCTCCCCTTCTTTCTCTATATATCCATCTCAGGCTCCGCCTCTTATACCATCTTTCCCGGCTCCGCCTCTCAGCAACATCAATATGCTTGAACAATTAACATAACCAAACCTGAACCATTGACATAATAAAGGGGAACGCTACACCATGTTCTACTAGAATTCTTGATTTTACAGGAAACCAAAGCAGAGTCTAGCCACCCATATACTCTGAACTTTTGTTGTTGTTTAGTGACTAAGCTAAGTAAGCATGCATGTTGTTGTTGTTTAGTCGTTAAGTCATGTCCCTTCCAACTCTTCATGACCCCATGGACCAGAGCACGCCAGGCCCTCCTGTATTCCACTGCTTCCCGTAGTTTGGTCAAATTCATGTTGGTAGCTTCGATGACACTGTCCAACCATCTCGTCCTCTGTCGTCCCCTTCTCCTCTTGCCTTGACTTTTTCCCAACATCAGGGTCTTTTCCAGGGAGTCTTCTCTTCTCATGAGATGGCCAAAGTATTGGAGCCTCAGCTTCAGGATCTGTCCTTCCAGTGAGCACTCAGGGTTGATTTCCTTCAGAATGGATAGGTTTGATCTCCTTGCAGTCCAGGGGACTCTCAAGAGTCTCCTCCAGCACCACAATTCAAAAGCATCTGAACTTTAGGAAAACCAATTTTAACAAACTCAGTACAATGATAACTAAAGTCCCATGACAGGAAATATAACTATGCCTTTCAGGTACATGTGTGTAGCAAAAGACAGAGAAAAGAAATAGTAGCTCAGCTACTCCATGGAGATGGAGAAATGATAACACATGACAAAGAATAGGTAGAAGTGCTCAATTTCTACTTTAGCTCAGGTTTTCCCCAAATGATAGTCTATGACTGAAATACAAATGGAGGGGACAGGATTGCAATTGAGTTTGATAAACAAATAGTCAAGGAATATCTTATTATTTTGAGTGTGTTCAAATCTCCAGTGAAATGATGGAAGAATGGAAGAGGGCTAGTATCCCTATCTTCAAAAAGGTCAAAAAGGAGGAACCTGGGAACTATAGACCAGTCAGCCTGACTTCAATCCCAGGGAAAGTTTTGGAGCAGATTATAAAGCAGTCAGTCTGCAAGCACCTTGTAAACAATGCAGTAATAGCTAGAAACCAACATGGATTTGTCAAGAACAAATCCTGCCAGATAAATTTTATCTTATTTTTTGATCAGGTAATCTCCCTGATGGATGGCAGGAATGCTGTAGATTTAATATCTTGTAGAGAAGTACAATGACAATAAAGTAAATTCAATTCAATTTCCAGTGGATCTTCAGGAAGGACATCCCACCCCCTTCCTTCCCTCCTTCCCCCTGCACTCCACAGGCCTCCTGAGCCTTCCCAAGAAGACCCGTTTCTGGTCAAACAGGGGAACTGCCGCCTGATCCGCTTGGATCTCCTGCTACTTGATCTCCTGCCTCTTCCTTCCTGCTTCCTGCTTCTCTGGGAAGAGGAAGAGATGCAGAACATCTCCCGGCACCACTTTATACCCCCAAACCTCACACGGATCCCTCCCTTACCACTGCCAGGGGAGGGGGATCCCATCTTCCCCCCCCTTGAAAATCCCAGGGGGGAAAATGCAGCCTGGGGGTGGAGTGGGGGTGGGGTGTGATTGGCAATCCGGATAGCATGGGGAAGCCCCCCCCCCCGCAACAGGGAGCCAGGGGTTTTAATTTCATTTTCCGGAAATCTCCCCAGCCCCCCCCATATGTCTCCCTTGCCCCCCACCCCCTGTCCTGCCCCCACCCTTGCCCACCTCCTTCTAGGTCTTGATGCAGGAAACTCATGAGGAAGCCTCCCTCCCTGCAAGCCGCCTTCCCCAGAGACCCCTCTTCTATCACAGATCCCTCGCATATATGGGATATATCCTATATTAAAAAGAATAGAATTAAAAACAATGTTATATGTTAAAAAACAATTAAACTAGACAACTGATTAAAATACATTGTATTATTAAAACCTTATAAATGTTTAAAACTATCTTAATTAAAAATGGCATTGAGGGACTCAGTCATCACTGTTAAGTCTTAAAAGGGGGGGTCTTCAGCTGTTGGGAGAAAGATAAAAGAGAGAGGATCAACCCAACCTCTGAAGGAGAGCATTCCACAAGCTGGGAGCTGCCACAGAGAAGGTCTTTTCTCGTGTCCTCATCAACCGTGCCTGCACTGACAAAGGGACCAAGAGGAGGGGCTCCTCTGACAATCTTAAGCACCAAGAAGGCTCATATGGGGAGATACAGTCCTTCAGGTAGCCTGGGTCCAAGCTGTGTAGGGCTTTATAGGTAATAACTAGCACTTCGAATTTGTTCCCACTTCTAGTGCCAGGGCCTCGTGACAGACAGTGAACAACAGCAATATAGATGCTGTGGTAAGTAGTCATGAATATCTCTTTTATTTTACTTGAGTCCAAAACCTGAATTACTACTGCACAAAGAAAATAAAATCAGTATATAGCTCAAACCATATTACTTGTGTCCCATGAATAAGAGAAAGGGATATTTTGCTCCCTCTCCCCAAACTTGTCTTTAGTTTCTTAACTATGATGCCAGACTGCATTACCATATCAGGATTCCCTTTTTGTATTCAATACTTCTGATTTTAAATATCACTGAAGCCACTCCATATACAATAAACAATAATGAAAAAGTTTTTCCCCCCAAGATGGGGAATACCTGGCTCAGCAAAACTACGAGCGAGAAGGATCTTGGAATTGTCGTAGATCACAAGCTAAATATGAGCCAACAGTGTGATGTGGCTACAAAAAAGGCAAATGCTATTTTAGGCTGCATTAATAGAAGTATAGTTTCCTAATCCCGCAAAGTGCTAGTCCTCCTCTATTCAATACTGGTTAGGCCTCACCTTGAGTATTGTGTCCAGTTCTGGACACCACATTTCAAGAAGGATGCTAACAAATTGGAACAAGTTCAGAGGAGGGCAACAAGGATGATCAGGGGGCTGGAAGCCAAGCCTTATGAGGAAAGGCTGAAAGAAATGGGCATGTTTAGCCTTGAGAAAAGAAAACTGAGGGGTGATATGATAGCACTTTTCAAATATTTGAAAGGCTGTCATACAGAGGAGGGGCAGGATCTCTTCTCGATCATCCCAGAGTGCAGGACACGCAACAATGGGCTCAAGTTAAAGGAAACCAGATTTCGGTTGAATATCAGGAAAAACGTCCTAACTGTTAGAGCAGTACGACAGTGGAACCAGTTACCTCAGGAGTTGGTGAGTGCCCCAACACTGGAGGCATTCAAGAAAACTTAGATAATCACCTGGCAGATATGCTTTGATTGTATTCCTGCATTAAGCAGGAGGTTGGACTTGATGGCCTTGTAGGCCCCTTCACTTTTCTATGATTCTATAATTCTATGATTCTATGATTCAGAATCAAAATTACTCGTTCTTACTGAGAAAACAGTTAACAGCATGACTTTATAAAACAGCTCAGAATGATTATCCTAGAGATAGATACAAAACACTCTTTAAAAAACCTGGGAACAAAAGAAGTACTAGCCCTCCCCCCAATTTTTTTTCATAAGTTTTAATATTGCCTTAGTACTTTTAGCATTAAATTCTAAACAATTAATAAAAAATGCAATAATACAAAGTCAGATAGATTGTCAGTATTAAACAAATAGTGAAATTGTCTTAAACCTAAAGATGGTTTCAGACATAACAAATGTGTTGTATCAACTCTTGAGAGTTTTGCATACATAGTACTGAACATGTTTCTAGAGTTCAAGAAGCAATTAAACAGAGCTTCTATATACAAAAAGGAGCAGACTTGAATGCAGTGAATATGTCTAACATTCCCTTGTGTGTGTAAATACAGCCTTGAGCCCTACACTGACTTGTCTCCAAATTTACAAGTAGTTTGCCCCTGGGTTCTTAACTTGTACACAAACCAATCAGTGAATACATTTGTGTGAGATTCTGAATATCTATTTTGCGTAACATTTTCCCCTCAGCTTTCGATGACAGCCCACTTTGAACCCTTAATGGTTTAACCAATCACTTGACTAAATAATGTTAGTAATCTATTTTAAGGTTAGAACATGCTCCAAATCCAGCCTCTGAATATTTCACTCCATCCACCTGCATTCTACTGAAATTCTCACACTTCTTTCCCCTGATATTTAACACATAGCTGGAATAATGGGACAAGTTGCTGGATTATGGCTTTTTTATTCAAAAGCTATAATAGTATCAATATCCATGTCATGTGTTGTGAATCGAAACACATGTAAAATATCTTACATCACATTAGATTACAAGAAGGTATCTAAAAGTACAGTACAATTAACACTTCCATTACAGGAAATGTATGACACAAAACCAATACAAAATAAAAAGGTGGAAAGTGACACTGGTTCCCTAAGATGTATTTTTCTCTCTGCAACTGGAATAATGTAGTTCATAATTAACTCCTACAGTCCATCCCTAAATGCAGAGCGCATGTTTAAGCAAGCTCTCAAAATCAGTTTCAATTTAACCTATCAATAAAATCATTAATCTTCAGCAAGGCTAAAATATTAACACCACACTGTCTAGACAACTATTATCTGTAAATATTAAATGAAGACATTTCCAGGGAGTTCATCTAATACAACAGGCCATTGAAACATTGCTCGGCATTGTTTAGCACAGGGGTGGGAAACCTGTGCTGGATTCAAACTGCTGGATTACAATACCCATCATCCTTAACCATTGGCCATTAGGATTTTTCCATTCAAAGTTCTCATTTGACGATTTGTCACTAGCACCAAAATTTGCACCTGTGGCAACTCTACCTGACGTTCAACAGCATCAGGAGGGCCATATGTTCCCTTCTCTCCAGTTGAGGGTGAAACTGCAGGCTATGTAAGTGAAGGGTACTTGTTTTCCCTCCTGGATACACTTATGCCACCTCCCAGAGGTAGAAATAGTTTCTTCAAAGGAGTATCTTTTCATATTTTGTCAGGGTCCCATGTTCCACTTCTTCTCTGCCTGTTCACAAAACTGCTGTCTTTATCTGGACCAGACAAAAGAAGATAATATTTAAAAGAATGTCAAATACAGAGAGTAAGTGGAGGGAAATAAAATATATTAAGAATATGAATGCAAAGCATACAGAACAACCACTATCACATTTGGTTAGATAGGGTTTGCAGGTTTGGTTTTGCAATACAAAACACACCAAACCTGCCCGTCTCCTTCCAATGCGTGTTACTCCTTTTGGCCTACAGTTTTACAAAGCAGCTAGTAAGTATTTAACGGTTTCCAGGGACCAGGTAAAAGCCAGAACAGGATGGAAAAGGGATTTCTTCATAAAATTTGATGCCAAAAATAGTAGGGTGTGATGGACAAATATCAGAACAATATTTTAGATCTCAAACTTTAAAAAAAAATATTTCATGTGCAGAGACAGCGGGCCCACAGAGACTCAGGCAGCAGTGGCGGCAGGCCCCCTGTCTCTGCGCATGGGCCAGCCTATCAGCTTTAGGTTGGAATTCCAAGTCCCAAGCCTTGGGAGGGCAAGGCAAAAGGTCTCAAGGCTCGGGATTCGGGTCTTGGACCTGAAGACTCAAACTCAGACTTGAGACTCTGACCCCACTCGGGACTTGCCAACATCTTTGTTTTTCAAAAATTGTGAAACCTAGACCCAGAATAAGCTCTAGAATGTGATTCCTGGAGCTGTATTGTGGCTGATTTCATCTGTCCCCTCTATTGCAATGAAACAGGTGGAGTTTGGCATGCTGTCCTACTTCGAAATTGCCATTCTGGGCTATCTTGCATAATTTTGGTTTCCTGCCTATAGTGGGTACTGGAATATGCTTCCTCATAATGTTTTGTACATTGTTACATCATTATCCTCTCATCTATGTGACATGTGAACATCACTGGTCTCTGCACATTTTTGTGCAGTATGGATTTTCACACTGGAACAGGTAACAGAATGTGATCCCTGCAGCTCTTTTATGGCTTGCTGCATAAGTCCCTTCTCATCAGGTGGGATGGGTGAATTTCATTGGGCTGTCCTGCTCCAACGTTGCCATTTTGGGCTCTTCCCACCTCAATATTGATTTTCTGCTGTAGTGGATATTGGAATATAGTTCCTGAGGCATTTTGTGGCTGGTTGCATCAGAGCCCTCCAGTCAGATGAGATGTGTGAATATTGTTCACTGCCATCATGAAGGGAGTCGACAAGTGTAGTGCTACAGGTTCTGTCCTGAGTCTAGTGTCACTCAACATCTATATAACTGACAGGGATCATTTTGTCGGGGCTTGTCAGAATTGCAGATGATGCCAAACTTTGGCGGGGGGGGGGGGGGTATTTTAGAAGACAAAATCAGGACCTTGACAGATTGGAGAACTAGGACAAACACACACACACACACACACACACAAAACAAAATTAGCTTCAACAGGAAAAAGAAGTGAAGTTCTGCTTTTAGGCAGGAAAAAAACAATTGCACAGACATAGGCAACGTGACACTTGGTTGCACGATGCATGCAAAGGAATTAAATGTCTTACTAGCCAAGAAGCTAAACATAAGCCAATAGTGGATTGTTCAATTCTAGGCTACATCAACATTTCTATAATGTCCAGATTAAGGAAAATAATATGCCACCAGGGCACAGCAAAGAGCCCTGAGGCATTAACAAATGGGGCAGCGTACCTACAGATCCCTCACATTAAATCCAGCATTCATGCATCTTGATTAGAAATCAGAAACAATAAAGAAAAACCCAGGCACGTGTTAATACAGCCACTGCCATTGGGGTCTCCTGGTGTGAAGGAGAAATAGAGTGTGAAGATGAAAACTATTCTTTTTTAAAAAAAAATATTTAAGTTAAGAGAGGAAGCAAAATACAAAATAAAAAAGAATACTGTACAATACAAAAATATAGACTTAAGTAAAAAAAAGAAGATGGAAAACTTAGTAAACACTTCCAAAAACAACTTAGAATTACAGCGACAGTGTTCCCCTGCACTGGGACCATTAGAGATATATTAAATAATTTTCCCATTTAGGAAGTCCCACTTCCCTTCCAAAACTTCACCGAGTCTTGCAAAGGTACATAACACTTTCCCTTTATTAATACATACCAATAATTCTATAACTAGGGCAAACAATATTGGTGAAAGGGGACATCCTTGTCTAGTACATTGGTTTAAGGATAGTTATTCAGTTAAACCATTACTATCACAGTTGGGAAATTTTGTGAATATAATTGGTCTACCATATCTTTAAATCATGTTTCAAATCCTAATATCTCAGCATCTTTATTGTTGGCCATTCCACACAATCAAAGGCTTTAGAAATATCTATTGTTAATACACCAGCTTTTGAGTTTTGTTTGCCTATAACCTCTATTACATTTAATACTCTTCTGGTCAGATCTGCCATCTGTCTCCCTACCAAAAGCCACTTCAATCCACTTTACTATACTTAATAATAAAGTTATTCATTTTCTTTGCTAATATAAAAGTAAAAATAAAAGTTATGGCATCCTGATTGATCAAAAAAAAAAATAGGTCTATAGGCGCCAGGACCTATTAGGCTTTGGAATTAATACTGTTGAAGAATGTTTCCAAGATGATGGGGTCTTTTGTCCTTCCAATGTTTTATTAAGATTTCAGTTTTGGGATCAACATCTTTTTAAACATTTTATAATACTCTGGTCCTAGTCCATCTGTCCTTGGTAGCTTCCATACTTTTAACTTGGTAGTAATGTCCTTTATCTCTTCTTCTCTAACAAACTGTTCCATAAAATACTGATCCATCTCTTGCAATTTATTCCCAACATTTATTTCTCTATATATACTCTAATTTTATGCAGTGAAAGATTTTCAGCTGTATGCAACTTAGAAAAAAATCTGTTAAATACTTCCGATTTTTCTTTTTAATTACATTTCTTACCATTTTCATCCTTAACTACCCCAATCTATCCTTCATACCCAAAACATATTGCTGCCCAAGGCAAATGACAAGATTCTAGCTCCACCCAAGTCTACAAACAGATGTTAACTGGAATGGCATTTGAATTTCACATCTATAATGGCACATCTTTAGTTGTCAATATGTCCTCTGCTGCACCTAAGGGCAACAGGATAGTTTAGGGATGCAGCTGAAGCCATATGGCTCACACAGTTCTGTCTTTCAAAAAAGAGAATGTATGTGCAAGGGGTTGACCTTCCCTCCTTCTGCCAGGAGCAGATAGTCGACCGCAAGCTCCAGAGTGATTGGAAGGGAGAGTGGAGCTGGTGGCAGCAGTGGACATGTGAGTGGATGGTCCGGTCCCAGGGGACCGGACCCTCGTTACATCCAGCTGTGCGGGGGTATTCATATTCGAATACAAATACCCCCATCTCTAGTCATAACCAGGTGAAAAAAGACTTGATGATCCATAGCATCCCTTCTAGATCTGCAGATCTACATAAGATAGTATTAGTATAATGTAATGACAGTAGCATTTTCATCTATAAACTTTGAAAAGCAGTTCACTGATTTCTTGACCTTACTGTAGTAAGACAGCATGGATAGACCTATCAGAATTTTGTAATGAGAAACTGAAAAAGAGAGCTCATGATTTATTTACTTTGTTTTTCATCCTAGAGAATTTATACCCATCCTAATATATGTAGCTTCATTATTTATTGCAGTATTTAATGCAAAGTAGTACGTTTTATATATCACAGAGTGACTGTGGGTTCTTCCTTAACTATGTATACCATCAAAAACAACTTCTATCATATGGACTCTTTAGAACCTTGATGAGGAAATTCTCATCTCCCAGGATCTTTCAGAATCCAAATTCTGTTTGTTTCCTGGCTAATTTGTATCCTTGATTTCTGCTCAGGGAAGGGGAAAGCCTGATATTTTGCAGCCTGATATTTTGTGTTGCCGGAGAGCCACAGACTGGCAACCAAATTTAAGCTTTGGCCTGGTGTGGTCCCCTCAGCTGGTGAGAGGATGGGATCCCCTTCCCGATAGAAACCTGGGCCTCAAGCCACCCTCCTCCTAGGCCCATGGGAGCTCTGATGCTCTCCCTCTCCGACCGACTTTGGCTGGGGCATCCCTCAAGAGGGGAGAACATGGGAGGACGAGTATGTGAAATGGGCTGTGGGTGAAGAAGGGGGCCTGTGGGAGCACCCTCTTCTCCGTCCCCTCACCTGCCCCTTAGCAAACTTTCTCACTGGCTGGGAGGCATGGGGGTCTCTTCTCCCCCCCCCCCAATTCAGGGTGGCCCTCCAGTCCCTGCAGCTGCTTGTCCAGCAAGCTCCTTGGATGCCCCATAGGCAAAGGGATCAGTGGAATCTGGGCTGGGTGCCAATATAGTATGGAATCCTCCAAGGGGGATGTAAAGGAGAAATAAGTACTGACCCCCTCCCACCACCCTCCCTTTATTTTCTCTCCCCCCCCCCGCCCCTTTCCTCATTTAGAGCCAAACAATCTACTATATTTTGAGATTTAGGTTCCTCCCTTCTTGCCTTCGTTCCTAATCTCAGCTTTTGATTGGGGCTTGGTTTGGGGGTTGGGTGGGTGCTCCACATGCCCCCCCCCCAGCCTCCTTCCACAGGTGCCCAATCAGAATCAGCACTGCGGGCTTCCCTGCCCCGCCTCCTCCTCTGATTGGGTGCCTGCATGAAGAGATAGGGCAGGGCATCTGGAGCACCCACCACAATCTCTGTGGGCCCAAACCAGGGCAAAATCATTAGCTGAGATTAGAAATGGAGGCAGGAAGGGAGGAACCTAAATCTCAAAATATTGTTGGGCACTAAATAGGGAAGGGGGGGCAGAAAAAGAAGGGAGGGTGGTGAGGGGGAGTCCACGATGCCCCTGCTGAAGGTTCACAGCACACCAGGGCACCCACTTTAGGAACCCCAGTCCTACATCTTAAACCACAGCCTCAAGGGTAGGCAGGTAGGTGAAGGCAAGGCAAACGTGGGCCATGGAGAAGGCCAGAGTTTGTTTGTCTGTTTGTTTGACTTTTATACCGCCCATCTGGCTGCCAAGGCCACTCTGGGTGGTTTACACATTAAACAAGTATATAATCGGACAACAAGTAAAACAATAAACATAATAGTTATAAAATCAAAACTGAATGCAAACACACCAACAAAATTTAACTGCAAATAATTAAAATGATGCACCCCCAGGGACTGTGAATCCCAAACACCCCTGAAAACTCACAGCCCCACCTTCCAAACATTTAAAACTGAATATTTTTTTAATTTGGCTTGTTAGGAGGGGAAAATCCCCTTGCCCCCTCTAACAAGCCAAAAGGGCAATTTTGCTATGGTTCTCCCCCAATTGCATTAAGTTGGAGAGGCTTTTTCAAAAGCAGAAGTGATTTAGAACAGCTCAAAAACTGTTCTTCCATCACTTGTAATTGCTTTCCATGGCCACTAGAGGGGGCTTTTTCAGTTTTAAAAAATGAAAAAACTTTGCAAGTGGTGTTCTGGAAGCTGAGTCATGGCACCTGGACTTCTTTCTTATTAGGTTGAATCATTTTTCTACTCATCCAAGTAGCTTCTTCAGTCTGAGGAGAATTGGTAGGAGACTTTTCCTCAGACTGAAGAAGCTACTTGGATGAGTAGCAAAACGTTTTAACCTAATAAGAAAGAAGTCCAGGTGCCATGACTCAACTTCCAGATAACCTCACCTGGATGACTGAGCATCTTCACATTTATTTTGCAAGTGGTGCTGGATTGGGTATGGCCTTCCAAAGTCTAGGGGCATGCATGGGTGCTCACCCCAACCTCTCTGTTCCCCCCCCCCGCTTTAATAAATAACTAATTTTCATGAAACCACCCACTATCCCTACTGCCTTACCATTTTTGCTCGTAATAATAAGGATGATACCTTTTTGAAAGGCATGGAAGCACCTACAGAAGGAGCTGCCGCCGCCCCGACAACGACGACCCCGCATGAGGGGGGAAATGGAGGAGGAGGCCACTGCTGCCGCCGAGAGGGGAAAAGCCGGGCCGTCGTCGTCGTCTGAGGGGAACGAAAAGGAGGAGGAGGAGGAGGCGCCACCATCATCCATGCCGTGAGGAAGCAGGCCGGGTAGGTGGGGCTCGTCAGCCTTGGAAGGCAGCCCATCTAGGAGAAGGAAAACTCTGATTTCAAACTTCCACTGCCTTGTGGCTATATCCATTGATGGAAAAGGCTTCAGGAGTTAACCTTGAGGCAAAATCCGGAGCCGGAGTTCTGGAGGCAGTTCGTGTCGTTCTGGCAACTCCTGCGACGTCGCTGGAACCAGTTGTATTGGCTCTTGCCTTTCCATTGGACTATTTCAGTGATGTGGAGAGGGGGGATTTGCTGCTTGGGTAACAGCCTATCCTCCATATTATTTTACCCAGGCTTCGTGCTCTGGAGAGGACACTCTCCAAGTCCTCCATACAGAGCACGTTACCATAGTCTCTCGAGACTGAAGGATGCTTAATAATAATAAGGAGGCTGCCATTCCTTTCCTTTCAGAATTTCTTAGTGTGAATAGAGGAAGTATTGCTCTCTTCCTGAGGACTTCCTGAGGTTCTAACATTATCACACTGGGACATCTATTAGAATGATAGAATGAGAATTATATTTCTTGTCTTTATTCTAGAGAATTTTACTAGGCAGGGAAATGGCTTCCAGCCACTGAAACTGTAGGGTGTGCCATTGACAGGTTTCTCCCTTCCCCCAAATCTGCCCAAAAATGCCAGCTAAGATTTTGCATAGCTCACAAAAAGGGTAGCAATGCTCCAAAAGGCATTTCTGCCCTGGTCTAATGTCTAATATCTGAATTGAAGTCAGCATAATTCATGGAAATTTGCAAGGTATTGTGAGTCACACTTCTGTGGTATCCCTTTGGGAGTCATTCTTACCTCTTAGATCTTTTTCAAGTGATGGAAGTACATTAAGATAATAGCTGTGTCTGTTTGCAACAGCAGATCAGACAAACAGTGCCTAAGTGACTGTCATGATGAGACATCAAACACAGGTCCTTGGAGAAGATGTCTTAAAGATTCTTCTAAACAGTGGGCTGTTGATTAGCCATTCACACATCATTAGTACCAAGCAGAAAGGTTTTAGAACTTAGGGTTTTTTATTATAATTTTCTTGTCTTAAAGGTGTGGGGGAGGATCAGTCAGAAAAAGTGTGAATACAGCATATATCATTTGTAGATTTATAATTCCACTATCCTACAAAATCCACTTTTCAACCAGTGTTTGGCTGTTAATTCTCTATCAAATTCTAATAATAAGTTAATTTGGTCAAGAATATCAGATTTCAAATGCTTTTATGAAAGGTGTAAGCAGTAGAGAACTGCAAATTCAATTCAAATATTTCTAACTATTCATCCACAAATTACAAATTGCTAGTAATTTGAACCCCCCCCACCAAAGAATAAAAATGTATGTATCAAGTAACTTGTACCTAATGCATCTTATCTGAAAAAAAAAATGGAAATGTGACCCTCAGATCCCATATACTAACTTCCTGAAGCATATAAATTAAAAGATACATCAGCCAGCTCTTGGTCATCAAACAAACCAATGCATTATGCTGTTAGTTTCCAAATAAACATTTTCTCCAACAGCTGCTGTTGACTATACATTATAAAAACAAACACAGTAAAAAGAAGCATTTAGACATAACCTATCTTAAAAGCAACGCTCAGTTATGGTCAGAATCCAGCTCTTCATGTGCAAGGCTAATGATGTCATCAGTGGCAGCCTTTTCTGTGTAATTAAAAATTTCCTACTCTCCCCCCCCCCCGCAAGTTCTGAGGCTCCATAGGGATCCCTGTTCTCCTGGGAAATTTGGGGGGCCCAGGATGGCAGGGGAGGGGGAGTCTTTAATGTCATAAAATCATTGCCCATTGTCCCACTGCTGGTTTCCATCCAGGTTTCCACTTGAAATCCAGAGAAAAAGGGAAGGAGTTCTAATGGCTTGGGGAAGGGGGATAGATACTACACACAGCAATATGATGCCAGTTGCTGAATAAATCAAGTAGTAGGATTGCCAGCTGACCTGTAACTAGCTATTTTTGAGAAACAAACATGCAACCTGTCTCTGGATTTTACTATTGCATTGAGGTACCATCATCAACTAACAGAAGGAAAACCAAATTCTGCTGTTCAACTGCCATAATGCCCCCGGCCAGCCATTCTGTAGTTATTGCCAATTTGGGTATAATCCAATTTATGTGATTCCTGCTGAATGGGGTGTCTAGGTCAGCTAAATCAGTCTCAAATCTTTCAAGATTTTTTTTTTTCAATTTGGGGAGAGATTGCTTTCCCTCATCACAGGACAGCTAGATTCACCATGTGATTAGGAATTATAGGAAGGTGTTCCACCATACAATTAGAACATTTTGATTCTAACCATAATAGGCACTGGTAAAGCTGTCTCCTTCCTTTGGGGCTCCTCCCCCTTTTATCCTTAGGTCTTCCTGAGACTAGGCTGTTTCACATTTTTGTCCTAGTCCGTCTGAGTCAGGCATGGCATGAAGGGCAGATGTCTGCTTCAGTTCCTGGGAGCAGCAAGACAGTGCTTCTGAGGACACACTTCCCTCTCTTTCTCATGGTCTCCCCTCTGAATTAGCCCTCAGATCCCCCCCATTAAGGGCTTATATTTGTCTTTGACAGAACTGAGTCTCAGCAAGGGCTATGCCATTTGCCAGTTTATGCACCTAACAGAACAAAATTAGAACAAGAGACAAGCATGCAAGATTGTATGGATGCAATACATAATGTTCTTCCTTGTTGTGCCAAAACAAGTAGTATACATGAGATACTGAGCGCATGGAACACTGTCCCTGATTCCTAGATGCAGAAGTTTCTAACAGATTAATTATCTGAGGCCTCACATCAGAAGTTCTGTAGATAATAGAAGGCAAGTCAGAATGGAGGTACCTAAACTACCCTTACTTTGATCCATCTACATTCCAGAAAATGACAGAAGGTGTGGTGTTCATTTTGAGATGTTTATTGGGTGATGGGTTTGGGGTTTTTTTTTTGGCAGTAGTCACATACAGATGCGGAGTGTTAGATATCTAAGAAACACACCACTCATAATTCATAACACATCATGCGTCATTTGGGTGTTTGGATAGGTCCAGAACCAAGATAAATGTACTGAATGTCTTAGATGAGGTAAATAATGAATCTGCCAGGCTCAGAACTCAAATTGTTGACATCCTGGACTGCTGTTTTGATGGGAGTCTCTACTGAAAAAGAAGCATGACTCAGTGCTGAGCTGTTTGTGGGCAAAGTGAGCATCTGGGCATCCAAGGATTACATCAACTAGAATGGGTGGAGTAACAACATCTTGTGAAGGCAACAGCAGAACAGCTTGCTGGCACCACTAGGATTGATTGGCAGCTTTTAGGAGCTAGAAAGAAAGGCAATCTCATTAAGGTTGTAATCCTATATACACTTAAAGGGCAGTATCACCGAGTACCACTGAACTCAAAGAGACCTGCTTGTGAATAGATAAGCATATGTGTGCTGTCATACTGAGATTTGAACAAGCCCTGCCTTTGTTGACAAAACACATTATAGCAAAGGGTAATGAGGATGATTGCTTGCTGGCTTGATGCCTTAAGAATAAACAAAGCAGGTTGCGCTTTCCATCTCACTTGGATGAAGAAAAAGAGAAAACTAAACACACAGTTGAGCAGTTCCTTTAAGTCCAACAAAAATGACAAAAAGAAACATGCAAGAGTTTCCCAGAATTATTAATCTAGTTAGGCGACACAAAACATTAAGAGGTGTTGTGATAACCTGAAGTCTCCCTCAGTTGTGTTGCCACTTTTCACCCATACCCAGGGTCCCCTATTACAAGATATGTCCCTGCTACTACCCAATTGGATATCCAGCGTGCTCTTTCAGTGTTGTAACACACACATAGGACATAGGAGAAAAGAACCTGTCTCTTCCAGCGACTCTTATTGCAATTTGCCAGAAGCATAGTTTACATGACAGTTCAAATAAAAGTTATCAGCAAAACTCAGCCTTCAGGCCAGCTAGGGCAAAAACAGCAGCAAAAGAGAGAGAAGAAAAAGATTTTGAAACAGTGTGCATTGTTATGTGTCGTGAGAAAAGAGTGTGCCGCTACTCTTTATGGCATAAATATGCAACACATTGCCCACAGGCCACATGTAGCACCCCAAGGTGGTTCCAGCTGCATCTCCCACATATGCTGCCAAAATTCTGCAGCAACCTAATAAAACTGTTTTAAAACACACAGGAAATGTTTGCTCTAAAGCCATGAAAAACCCCTTCCGACTGACATTTCCTGCTCACTTAGAAATTTCCAAGTTTACAAACCTTTAACCCATGGCAGGGATTCCAGCTTGTGGTGGGTGCAACTGGCCCCTGGACCCAATTTCTCCACACCTACTGTACATGCACCCCAATCCTCTAACTAGACATACTACTGTTCCAATGAGAATTATGACCTTGGGCCAGCAGAAGGAAAAGAAGACTTGGAGAAAGCAAGATCCTCTGAATGACAAGGCTGTAATCCTTTGCATGCTCCCATAAGCATATATCCGCAGAATAAAGTTCAACTTACCTCTGAATCAAATGCACAGTTCGGGGGGGGGGTGGTGGAGAGAATCCTAGGAAAGAATCATAAATATACATGGGCACGAAGTGCTTCATTCCTGTGTCTAGTTACAAATCTAGTCCAGTGAGAACTGAGAACACTCAGTGTTAGCTAATTACTAGAAATTGCGAAGAGTGGAAGCCAGGTGTTTGATGTGTGTGTGTTTTAAACACCAAACAGACTTTCTTTTGCCTGCTAATTGTTTTTCTCATTGATAATCAGCAATGTGTCCACCAAAAATACAATCACAATAACTTTTATTTATTTTTTTATTCATTTTTCATTGGGTAAGGGAAGATCATAGGGAAGGTGATTTGGATCAGGGTATTGGGATAAATAAAAAATACAGAATGTGATAGAGAACAGTATACAGTACATCATTATTACATTTGTCAATATGTTTCTTACTAAGATTACTTCACACTTACCATTTTTTTCTAAGTCTTTAAATTCTAAAATTATATCTTATATTTTCTTTTTCATAATTTTAACCCATTCATGTTCTCATCTCTCATCCAATTATACAAAGGTTTCCACTTTTTTCTAGCCTCAGCAATTTCTTTGTCTTTTAATACTTCAGTTAAAGTATCCATCTCTGCTGCTTCAAGAATTTTTCCTATTAACTTCTGGGTTGTTGAAGTCTCCTCTTTTTTTCCAGTATTTGGCATATATAATTCTTGCTATTGTAGTTACATGTATGATCAAATATCTTTTTTCTTTTTCTATTGAGTCTGGTATTATATTCAACAAAAACAATTCAGGATCATATGGAATTATAGAGGATAACATTTTTTGTAAAAACACATGGACTAGTTTCTAAAGGCTCTTAGCTTCCCTACAAGTCCACCACATATGATAAAAATTACCTTCTTTTGATTTGCATTCCCAACATTTGTTAGAGGTACTTTGGTGTATTTTAGATAATTTTTCAGGTGTCATATACCATCACAATAACTTTTAAATCACTACTATTAAAAAATTAAATTTGTTTGCTGAAACATGGTCTCCACCCGAAAAATCCTTCCATGTTTTAACTGTTCGTCAAAGGTTCCACCAGGGTATATTTCCTTAAGTTCACATATGCCATAAAGAGAACCAGTTATTTTAAAAATGCAGTTTGGCTACCAGCAGTACTTAAGTACAGATCTGACATGTGAACTTTTTGATGGGAACTAAGTGCCACACCTGGCCATTCCTTCGTGAGAGTATGAAAGTTTGATCACCCCTCCAGTGTGAAGCAATTACTAAGCTAAGAAAAACTGTGAGGTCTGTAGGGGCAAGGATTGAGTGTGGCTTTATCAAAAAAGAGTAGCAGTGCCTAGTTCTTAGTCATTTCAGCTTTTTGTTTTGTAACAATTTCAGTCTAAGAGAAAACCTCAAGCCAAAATTGTTACACAGATGGGGGGGGGGAACCCACCACATAGGTACAGAGGTTCCAAGCAAAGTTTTGAAGTACAAATTGATTTACATCCTTTTGGTTTTGCAATTGAGCTTTAGGGGGAATGGGAGGGGAAAATACTGTTTAAATCTCAATGTAATTTAAGTTATGGTGTTCCCTCACAAAATTTCTTAAAAGTTAAGCAGCAAAACTGTTTTATGTTATTTTGTTTGTGGAAGCCTGACAGAGCAGCAGAGCTGTTCCTGTAGCTAATTCTCTACATCACCAAGCACTCCCCTTCTGCTTGAGCTGTGGGTGAAACCAAGCAGATGATGCTGGTCCATGGTAAATACACCGCACTAACTGCAATCCCCCTACTCCTGGGGTTTCTGAAACTCTAGGTCTTCTATAAAGATTGTGGAAGCCTGTCAGGCAGCTTCTGGAATCATGAAAACAGTGGATTCGGGATTCTTAAATTTCAGAAGCATGAGTGTTTTTACCTAATCATAAAATATCTCTCTTTCCCCCGCCAGTCTTCTACATGTTGTGAGATTTGATTAATTAACAATTTGCAAATTAGTTCTTCTATTGGTTTTTCTACTACAGGTAAGATGTCATCATGGATATACTGTCTTTGGATGCAGAATCTAAACAATGATTTCTATGCTGCAGTCAAACCAGCCCTTAAGGATGTTCAAGCATTATGTTCCTCTTCTTTCTGCATGTCTTTCCTCCATTTATTTTACCCTGAATACTCAGCTTAGCAGTTTGTCTTTTTCATTACTTGTTGTATAACTGAAGTTTTCTAGCTGTCTACATTTTATGAGTTTTTAATAATTTCTTGGTCTTTATTCATTTATTTTAGTACTTATTCATTGATCACTCTCTGAGTTAAAGAAAATTATAGCATCCTGCAATAAATCCACTTTTTAAATGTTTCTGATTTGTCTGTGTCAAAATGCACAATTCCATGTCACACAGTAAAAACAAAAATACATAACACAATAAAACCAAGCATACATATAGTTCAATGAATTGGCTTTACTTAACATGATGATGGCGGCGGCGGCTAGGATCTAACTTCTGATTTATGCTTAATGCAAGTGAAATGGTATAAGTCACATTGGCAAAATACTGTACTCCTAATTAATAAGTTACTGGTTGTGTTCCTAGATATGTGCTTGATTGTGCAATCAGATATATGCCCAAGAATGCAATCAGCACCTTCTTAATCAAAGGCAGTTTGTTGCTGTGACTTAAGCTTCTTCATTTATACAAGTGTAAACTGACAACTGCAGTCTGGCCAATAAAACTGTAATTGCTGTACCATACTATCCAACACAGTGAATTGTCTTGATCACTAATTGTTGCAAAGTTTTGAATTTTATTTTATTTTCTATTTTTTGCTACACAGCAGAAGTACGAAGATCCACAGACGAGAATACATTCCCAAGAGTCCATCCCCTTTCTCAATAAATGACATTTAAAGTCTCAATAACTCATTCTGAGATATTCGTAGGAGAAAGATTTTAGGAGAAAGATTTTACTTAGTTTTTACTTACAGTTAATTGAAGTTACAGACATGTGTGTGTTACTTTCATTACTGCACACATACTTAGCAACCAGATGAATAGATCAACAGCAAACAAACAACTGCTTCTAACAGACTAAAGAGAGGGACAGAGCACTCAGCAGAGGGGAGGGGTTCTCATTGAATTCAAAGGCTGAAAGGAAAAATCGGTTAGTGCTGGATAGATATACAGTCACCTCAGCCGAGAAAAGTCCTCTCAGTCACGCAAACTACAGAAAGCATGTGAAGATGCAAATAAAACTCCAACACTAGGTAAGTTTACTTAGGTTAAAATACTGTTTTAGAAACTGCCAACAAGTGAAGACAAGTGGGAGACCTGAGTTAAGTCTTTGGCTTGAATCCAACTCATTGCCCTAACTAGTCTACACCCTTTGAATCAATTGCAGAATGGTGAATCAATTTATATACCAATACCATAGATTCAATAAGCCTATCAGTTAGACAGAAGCTGTTGTGGTTTTCCATATTTGTATCCTTCATAATCTCAATTTCATAGCTTGGGCTTTCCAATGGTTCCTGATGTCCTTGTTACCTAAAACAACCATTGGTTGAGTTGTTCTAAGTCCCTTTTTAGTGACCTTGTGGTTTTTGAGTCTTGTTTAAAATTTATTGTCTTATCTTGTGCTGTTTCCCCTGGGTTTAATTTCTAATGCATATTGTGTGCTAGCAATAAAAGCTTTCTCCACATTTAAGAATGTTAAACAAGAATAGACTAAGGAGTGGAAGAGCAATACAAGTGATAAGTAGATTAGGGTTACACGGGGGAGTATCTGCATTTATGCCTATGAGGGAAGAAGTCCCATTAAATTAGTAGGACTTACTTCTGATTGAATATGCTTAGGACCATACAGTCAGAAAATATCCTGGAACATTTGCTCTTTTGATTAGATTTGTTGACTTGCTGAACACATATCACAGCAAAGCAGAGGGAACTGGTATGTCAACTGGTAGCAAAAGTACTGTGGCGATCACCCTGCTTTGGCTCATGTAGGAGGTTGTTTGCGTACACCAATGGGAGCTGTTGGGAGGCAGAGCCAGAGAAACCAGAAGGGAGGGGTGAGTCAGAGAAGAGTTGTTCAGTCAGGTAGAGTCAGAGAGGAGAGTCTGAAGTTAGGTGTGGGAGTTAGAGAGTGTGGCAGAGTTAGGTGTTAAGAGTATGGAACTTATAAAGAGCTAAGAGAGTTAAGAGTCAAACAAGTTATTACTAATCTAATGAATATATTAAAGTCTGTGAAAAATCTGTTTAAGCGAATTGTAATCAATAAACCTGTGTTGTTCAACTTTATACTCAGCTCGGACCTCAATCTTTCTAATTAAAGGGTGTTGACAGAGGTCAACTGGTGGCAGCGTAAAGGAGAAAAGGTGTTGTGGGCCTCAGGCTAGTGAAACAACCTGGGGACACATGAGGGGCGCGTCACAAGTACAAATGGGAAACTGAGTCTCAAGATGTACAAAAATGTTGGCAGTGCAGATTTTATTCTTATCTAAAATGTTCAGGCTCAATGTGTTTCTGTGGTGGCCTTCTTCAGCAGCTAAGCATAAAATAAATATTTATATTAATTTAGAAACAGCTGGCTTGGGACAGTTATAGCTCTTTTTTCTTGTCTATACAGTTACCAATATAAAATATTAATAAATATGCACATGACAAGATCCATAAACTCCTAGTACATCTTAATGACAGCATATAAAATATATATCAAGGTTTTAGAACCTTACTGAGAAGGGAAATTGACTGGGTATTGAGGCTGAACACTTCAGCCCCTTTTGGGCTAAATGAAGAAATAGATTTCTTGCCCTTACTATAGCACAGCCCCCACTGCCTCGCTGATTATCTCACTGTCCTTGACTCATCTGCCAGGTGAAAAGAAATACCATCCCATCTGTACTTGCACTTTGGATTAACGTTGGAGCTGGTAGAGACCAAACAAGAAGCAAAAGTTCTAAAATCTTGGTATGTATCTTATATGCTGTCATTAAGCTATACTAGGACTTTATGGATCTTGTTATGTATACATTTATTAATATTTTATATTGTTAACTGTATAGATAATAAAAAAGAGCTGTAACTCTTCCAAGCCAGCTGTTTCTAAGTTAATATATATTTTTATTTTATGCTTAGCTCCTGAAGGCAGCCACCCCCGAAACGCATCAAGCCTGAGGTTTTTAGATAAGAATAAAATCTGCATTGCCAACATTTTTATACATCTTGAGACTCAATCTCCCATTTGTACTTTTGCCACATATCACAGAAAACAGGAAAATAAGTAAAACAAGCCCTTTTGTTTTTACAATGCACCAAATGTGGAAGCCATTGTTGGCTTTCAGTCCAGATAGGAAAAGCAAAGAACAGTAATAACAACCAAAACAAAAAAAAATGTGAGAGAAGAAGGGATAGGATATGCTTAACATGGGGCCCAGAGAGTGTTGGACTGCATCTCCAAGGATTTTCCATCTAGCAAACTCTTTCTGAGATTTCAGCAGAAGTACGGAGTGCATGGTGAAAATGTTCAAGTGTGGAGCAACATGGACAAACTTCAAGAGCAGACCATCTGTTTCTCTTCTTAAGGATACTGAATCCACATACTTCATTTGCTGTAAACAACCCATGCTGAAAATATCCTATTGACCTGTAGAATCATTTAGCCTTGGATGTGGTTGGGAGTGGAATAGTGTCAGGGCTGAGCACATGTAAAGTTGGTGAATGTAATCACATTGTGGGTCGTTAGTTATATTGACAGCTGGATATGCTTTTAAGAGACCTGTCAAGGCAAGAGCAACAAGCATGAAATTCAATACATCATTTCCTCCTTTTTAATCCTTTCTGCTGTGGTGGACCTGAGTACGTATTTAGTACTGGTGGCAGGCAGAAACAAGATCCTGGGACTTTTATATGCTCCATCCAGACCCTTGTAGTGTTACCATCATGTTCTCTTCTGCTATTTTGAATTACATCTGAAGTCCATCAGTTCTGAGGGCAAAACACTCCATTATGTACAAATGATGACTAGCTGTTATTTAACTATAGACCTACAGTATTCTTGCATTCTTTCTATAAAAATGATCTCTAGTAGAACAAGAATAGACATTTATTTTCTTCCAGCAGTTAAATACCAAGAAGGAAATTAATAGTGAAGGGGAGGACCTTGCTGACTGAAATGTGATTTGAGAATATCTAGGACCAGCTGATTTTGGGCAAAATATAATCCTATATTGCTCAGTTGTTGATGTCTTATTACATTCTTACTATTTACCTCAACTTGTCTTTGTCAGAACCCAGCATCCCCTGAAGGATTGCTCGATTCCCGAACAGAGAGTGTCTGGGCATATGTGTACTCCCAAATAGCTGAGCAGAGTCCGGGTGACTCAGCCAGGACGTAACACAAACCCCTTACCACAAGTCTGTTCTAAAGAAAACCCTTGCTTGTACTTAAGAAAGTTAAGCAAGAAAATTAAAAGAGAAAACTCATGAGCTTTGGAGTCTGCCAGGACGAACAAAGCTCAGGCAAAAGGACTCTGTAGCATTCTGTGGCCTAACAACTCTTCTGGAAGCAGGCTCAGCAGACTTGCTGTTCAAGAGACCAATCTTAAGGATTTTAAGAATAATTTTTTATTGAAAAATAAAGTCTTTAGAGATATTCAGTTTGTTGCATAAACAAAGCATAAGTTACATTTCCAAAAGATATTGCAGTTAAAATCTTAACAAAATTCAACTAGCAAAAATAAAATAAAATTCTAAAAAGCTTCTTTAAGGGTAGGCAATGGTTAGCCCCCTTCTATCTCTCTCTCTATACTACATCTTAGCATAAAGCATACAAAATGGCTCTCTAGAAACTAGAATCAGGCATCTGAGTCTGGAAGCTCTCTAAGTTCTCCAAGCTCTCTCTATGTGGCACCATCCTCCATTTTCTATCTTCTTGGCACCACCCATTTTCTTCATCCCTTCGAGATGTTGACCAATGGGCGTAAAGGACAGTCCGTTCACATCACGCCTCCTTTTCCCATGAGAAGTCCAGGTGTTGTTTTCCAACTCCTCATCTCGGGTCTAGATCCAGACAATGGTGTTGTGTCTTTACTCCTTATCGTCTCATAACATGGCTGTTTACATGGAACTTTCCCATCGCCTCTTGGAGAAAACATTCCCATGGTACAAAATCATTTGAACACAGAACCAATATGGATTCATTCTATAACTTTCCACAACTACATATCCCATCTTTAGTTCAGGTTTTAACCTTAATAATCACAACCATGACAGTCTTTAACTTATATGCGGTCTGTGTAATCAAATAATCACAGAACATTTTATTAACTTAAAACAGATTGCTATTCTAATGATGTTCATTTTTTTCTTTGGCATTGCTTTACGTTGACCATTCATTATTTTAAAATGACCAGTTTTACAGTATGTTTTTTAATTGTGTACATTGCATTGTTAGTGGATAGAATAATGGACTGGGTAAGGGTAGAGGTTAAGAAACAGGGTAAGGTAGAAGGTTATATAAATGTACTAGTAAATTGTCCTTGAAGAGTTGAATTGGAAGAATTGTAACATGATATTTAGGTAAAAATATATTAAAACTGTAAGATAGTAGTTGAAATGTATGGAGAAACCTAATACATAGGTTTATAAAATTTTGGTAAAAAGAAATGTTTCACCATCAGAGCATAGGATAGATATGGATAGAGATAAAATGGAGTAAAGAGTAAGTTTAAGAATCAAAGGGTGTGAGAATACAGGGCATAATTGCTAATTAGAAAGAGGCATGGGGAGCTTGGGTGCTGGTGGTTTGAGATGGCAGGTAGTTTCTCCCCACCTTTTGCTTCTGGGTTTAGCAGCAGCAAGGGTAATGTTATCGTGCTGGAAGAAGGGGGAAAGTAGATTTTATATGTGGAAGCAAAGGTAAAATTAGGATTAGAAAAACATTGTGATTTTTTTAAAATCTGGATTTAGGGGGTATCATGATAAGGGGCCAAGATGGAGACATGTTGACAAACTGATATGTTCAAAACGATGAGAGTACTATCTTTGAATGTCAAATGTTTGGGGAATGTACGTATTTTTCCATGTATAAGATGATACTTTTCTCTAAAATATTTAGATTAAAAATTTAGGGTCGTCTTATACACGGAAGTAAGGAGGGAGAGAGAGATCAAAGTGCTTTGATCCCTGCTTTCCCCCTCCACTTTCTTTGTAAGAAAGTGGAGGGGGAAAGCACTTTCTTGAGAGGAAAGTGGAGGGGGAAAGCAGGAATCATCAAAGCGATTTATCAAAGCGATTCCTGCTTTCCCCCTCCATTTTCTTCGAAAGAAAGTGGAGGGGGAAAGCAGGAATCAAAGCACTTTGATGATTCCTGCTTTCCCCATCCACTTTCCTCCCCTTCCACTTTCCTTTTTACGAGGAAAGTGGAGGGGGGAAAGCACTTTCTTCCGAAGAAAGTGGAGGGGAAAGCACTTTCCTTGCAAGAAAGTGCTTTCCCCCTCCACTTTCTTGCGAAGAAAGAAATTCTGGGTTAGAAAAGTGGGGGGGGTGTTATACATGGGGCGTCTTATACATGGAAAAATACAGTAATTAAAAGAAAAAGAACTGAAGTGATGATAAATAAAGATAAAGTAAATATTGTGTTTTTATAGAAATCATATCCAAAAAAGAAGAAGGGGCTAATTAACTCAAAGTATGACGGTCAGATATTTATGAAAAAACTTATGGGAATTCAGGGTCAAGAGGAGTAGGAATTATTATTTCTAAGAAATGTGAATTTAAAGTGACCAAATTAAAGAAAGATGAAAGAGTATATATTTGATATTGGAAGGTAAGATAATTAATATTTACCCAGAAAATGATAACCAAATTATGTTTTTAAAGAAGTGTTTAATAAATTGGAAGCTATAAGGAAAGGATTTGTAATAACGGCAGGAGATTTTAATGTGGTGATGGATAAAGTGAAAGATAAGTCAAATCCTACAAGAGAAGAGAGAAGACATAATATTACAGTATTTAATAGAATAAGAAATAAAACAGATTTAAAAGATGTGTAGAGAGAGTTAAAAGGAGATGAAAAAAGGTTTACCTTTGTACTCCTCGGTACATACAGCCTATTCTGAGATAGAATATATATTTGTGTCTTATGATTTGTTTGTTAGAGTGTACAGTATATCACAAATGTACGTCTAACAAAAGTGAAAGAGCAAATTTTAGTAGACATGGATTTTAAAATTAGATGTGATTATAAAAAACTATAAAAAGGTAGAGAAGACTCAGGGGATAGATGGACTATGACCAGGGTATGTTTAAAAAGATGTTGATCCCAAAACTGAAGTCTTTCTTTCATAAAATATTGGAAGGAGGAAAGATTCCATCATCCTGGAAACGTTCCTCAGTAGTATTAATTCCAACGTCTAATAGACCCAACAGATCCTGGTGCATATAAATCAAAATGCCAACATTTTTTAGCAATATTAGCAAAGAGAATGAATAACTTTATAGCTTCATATATTTAAGTGGACAAAGTGGGTTTTAGTAGGGAGACAGATGGCAGATCTATCTAGAAGGATATTAAATGTAATAGAGGTTATAAGCAAAGAAAAATCAAAAGCTGATGTATTTGCATTATATATATTTTTAAGCCTTTGTTCGTGTGGAATGGTGAACAATAAAGATGTTGATAGAGATTAGAATTTGGAACATGATCTAAAGGAATAGTAAACCAATTATATTCAGAGAAAATTGCGACTGGGATGGTGATGTTGATATGTTAATGGCTTAACGTATCAAGTATACCTAGGTTGAGGTACTAGGCAAGGATACCCATTTCCCTAATTGTCCCAGTTATAGATTATTGGTGAATAGTATTAGGTACGATAATATAATGAGTATAGTTTTAAGAATAAAATTAAGATTAGCTGCTGCTGATACATTATTATTCTGGAAATAAGTTTGTATTTGTACGTTTTAGAACTTTTTCCAGTAAAGACCTACAGCTCCAGCTCTGAGAAAGTGAAGCCTGGTTTTCATGCAAACAGCTGGGTTGGCTGGGACTTCTTAAAGTACCAACTAAAGAACTGAAGCTTTTTCCCAAGGAAATTCTGATATAAAGAAACATCTCGGGCTTAAAATCCTGATCCAAGTCTTTCAGAGCATGAGCCACACATACTTGAGCAAGACCTCTCAGCTTCCCGAAGGATTGAATTGCTGGATCTGGATTCTGTAATGATTGAATGTTTAAATTGATATGGTCTTGTAAGAATATATAGGTATTGTAAAGAATGTATATTTAGCCAGTTTACATGGGTTGTTTTGCTTGGGTTACTTGAACAATACATTATTAACAATAGAGGATCTACTTCAGGGTATGGATCAAATGCTTGAGGGCATTGGAAATAATTTGGGGAGATCATGGATTTACACATAAATTGGAATACATCAGAAATTATGTTGTTTAATTGTAATAAAGTGGAGGATGGTAAATTTATGAGTAAATTTGAATTTAAGATATGTAGTATTATTAAGTATTTAGATATAAATATCACAAAAATGCAATATTTGAAAAGAAATGTTGATAAATTGAAATATGAAATTAAGGAGAAACTGAATGATTTTAGAATGACTGGATTATCACAGATTTTTAGAAAAGCAGCTCTTAAAATTAAAATCTTATTTAAGATTAATTTCTTGTTTCTGATGTTACTGATTAAAACAACAGAATAAGAGTTCAAAGAATGGCAAATTTTCATTAATCAAGTTTGTAATGATGATAAAAAATGGAGATTAATTTTAAAAAGATGACATAATTTGCAAAAAAATAGTTGGATTAGGCGTTCCTAATATAAAACTATCTTATGTAGCAAATCAGATGAGGTATATGCCAGATACTATATTACAACCCAACAATTTATTGGGTAAAGTTAGACTTTCAGCAAGTTAAGGGATCCTTGGTAGATGTTCTTTAGATAATAAGAGTATTACAAGAAAGACAGAAAACACTGTCCTTAGGAATATGGCAGAGATTTGGAATAAGTACAGGAAAATATTTATGCCACCAATTTCACCATTATATCCAGTTACACAATTAAGAGAGATTTCCAGAAAATTTGGGAGAAACATTCAAGTATAAACAGGCTATTAAGTTAAAAGTTTGGTTGGAGGAGATGAATAATAGGGAAAAGATAAAAGCAGTGTTAGAAAGGGAAAAATTAGCCTGGCTTAATTTATTTATTTATTTATTTGTTTGTTCGTTCGTTTATATCCCGCCCATCTAGACCGAAGTTTACTCTGGGCGGCTAACAACATTCAAGAATAATAAAATAAAATAAAACAACAACATTAATACAATTGAAGATAGCAAAAAAATTAGGTATTGACAGGAGAGAAGGCCTGCCTAAAGAGCCAGGTCATGAGTTGTCTCTTAAAAACACCCAGCGAGGGAGCCAGACAAATTTATTGGGGGAGATTGTTCCAGAGGTGAGGAGCCACTGCTGAGAAGGCCCGCTTTCTTTTTCTTTCTCTTTGGGCCTCCCTCGGCGTTAGGCCCCTCAGCCACCTGTATTTACATATTTACATTGTTTTGCTATTCTTTAGTTCATTGTTCTAATTGAATCAATGGACTAAAGAATAGATTAAAAATGTAAATGTAGAGATTTTACTAAATTTGAAGAGAAAATATAAGGAAAAACAAAATTATATGTGGATGTGAGGGATAACAAATAAAATTTATATTACTAAAAGTGGAGGATCAATATGATGCTCTTAATGTGTCGTTAGAAACTGATTTAGGAAGGGATATAAGTAATGAAGACTGGAATGAATGAAGATTGGAATATATGGGACAAGACAATATTAAAATGAATATCAGTAAGAATAAAATAATTGGTTGTTGTGGGGTTTTCAGGGTGTTTGGCTGTGTTCTGGAGGTTTTTCTTGCTAACGTTTCACCAGTCTCTGTAGCTGGCATCTTCAGAGGACAGCAGCTAGAACTCTGTGTTCTGGTGTAGTGTGTGGGATTGTTGAGTATTTGTAGCTGTGGGATCAAAAGCCTTTGAGAACACAATAAAATAATTGTTATATAAATTAGTATGGAAATGGTATCTAACAGAAGTGAAACTGAATTATATGGATAATAAATATTCTAATACAGTATATGTAGGTGGAATTGGTAAAACCGCTCTTTAAATATCTAATTTACCTTGAAATCCCTATTAAAGTCACAATAAGTCAGTTCTGACTTGATAGCACATAACAACAATGCTGCATTTGCCTTGTCTAGATTTGAAAATATTAAAATAAAGAGGTGATTTATTCAGAATGAAAAATTAGGTCAACATCACAACTTTAGCCGTACAAACACTTAAATTCCTTAGAACCTGTTATCAGTAAACAACTCCAGCCAGCATTAGAGTTTATATATCTACTATTGTTAGAGACACATGTCAGGTTTGTATAAATTTAAGAACAGTAACCTATTGATTGAAATGGAAAATCTTTGAAAATTATTTCCTCATTATCAACAAGCATAGTAAATAAACATCTACTTTTACTTCCCATTGAACTGGCTGATAATTCTTTCAGCCTGCCATATTGCAATGTTTGGTTAGCAAACATTGCAAAGAGAATGTTTGCCTTCTTATTCCGAGAAACGACATTTCCCTCCCAACCACCACTGCACACTATCTCTAGGCCAACACTATCCATATACTTCATTTTGGCTATCCACAGTTTGGAGAGGCTGAGGCAATGGAGTGCATAGCCAGCTGGAATACCTGAAAAAATTAAGGGAAAGAGAGATTAAAAAACAAAACAAAAACAAAACCACAGACAAATTGATTAGAAAGAACAGGACATGTCAGCTTTGAGAGTCCAAACTTTAATTTCCTTTGTAGTTGTACATGTTTCCTGTGTAGTTCTGAGCTTCAGCACAGGGATTATTAGTTTTACAAATTGCCAGTGCAAGGCCCCCTTTCTAGATCAGGACTGTAGTGTGACAGGTAAGCAGATTTAATTCTTTGCCTTCTGCTGGTCTACATCTCACCTGCTCCACCAAGCACCACCCACCCACCCAGCCTGTAGTTATGTTGCCAAACAGGTAATCCACTGGACTAAATGGCAGTATAAATTGCAGACATGAAGGAGCCTAATCTAGATTAATTCTACAGCAGCAGGTGGGAGTTAAATCCTTTTTGCCCCTTCCCTGCTCCTATGCTAGTGTATTCCTTTATATCAAGGCTCTCACAATGGCTACCCGGGGAAAACTGGATTGAAAGTCAGAACTACATGAGGAAAGGCAATAGGCAGTTTGGGTCAAAGATTCCAGTGTGACACATATTCCCTTGGGAGTGAGCCCCATTGAACGCTGCAGATTTAGCTCTGAAGAAACTTGCAGAGGATTGAGATGTTGTCAAGAGTTATGTTTTTTAAGCCTATGATGGCCTTTTGGCACCAGGCATCCGCAGCCAACATGTTGTGGTGGGTGGGTACGATAGGCGTTGTCGTCCAATGCATTTGCATGAAAAGTCTGGGGTTTTGGTGACACTAGCAGGAGCGTTCACAGCAGATGCCTCATGTGGCTGGTTGAGGCCAATACCATGCAGTCGGAGAAAAAAGAAAAGAAGGCCCTTGCTCTCACCGTGTTACGACCAAACGGAGGTTTAGTTCTTACCACTTACAAACAGCTTACATATCTAGAAATGAATGTAAGTCAACGTTCAAGGAGTGAATGTACCTCTTTCTGGCAAGAGACAACCTGCAGGAGCTGGGTTTAAAACAGGGAGAGACTGAGAGAGGGAGAAGGCAAAGGAATGGGGAGGACCCTTACATGCCACAGAGTATGTGAGATAGGATAGAGGGACCCCATTAGCAATCTGGTGTAACTTTTCCTTCCCTGGAGCTATTGCATACTACAATGTCACAATATATCCAACAGTCTGGAGGGGATTGGATTGGGGAGGGCAGTCAGTTCCATTACCATTGAGTCAATGACAGCTTGGTGGCATGTTCTGCCTCACATCTTGGTTTGGGTTTTCACAAAGGTTAGACTTTCCTTAAAAAAGAAAGCTTGGCATACAGACCTGCTAATACTAGAAACCACGAGTAGGCAACCAGTATCCTCCCAGCACCCATGGGTCCTCTCAGCATCTTCACGTCCTTCCCCTCCCCCAAAAAATGCTTACTGTGTAGCCTCCAGAGGTACTGAGGCAATCTTGCCATGTTTTAAAATGTCCCCTTTCGTCATCTGGCAAAAACCTTTCTCTTCAGGCAGACTTTTAAGCAGTAAGTTGCCTCAGGAATGCTTGTTAAAAATGTTTTTAAATGTTTTAAATTTGTTTTTAATCTTGATATTTAATATTTAAAACAAACAAACAAACAAGCAAGCAAGCAAACAAAGACATATTTTTCCATTTTAAAAAATGCACAGTTTATTTTCAGTAAAAGTTAGGGGAGTAGGTGTGGCTCTCTTAGGTGAAGGGTGGACATGTGCAGCCCCTGGATCTCTGGAGGTTACCAACCCCTGGTGTAACAAACACTGGTCGGCAGTGCAGCAATTGTCAATCCTATTCACCTATAATCTTTCTCCCCCCCTCCCCCAAAAGGAGACTACATTCAAGGTTGAGACACCTGTCCTCAGGAAATAAGGTTTGTTGAAATATATGGAACTTATTTCTGGGTAAGCATGACTGCAATTTGGTTATGAACAATTCTCTTAGGCACATGTAATTTGAAAATCTGTTGTATTGAATTCAGTGGAATTTGCTTCCAAGGTTAAACCGCAGAAGCCTCTGTGCTGCAAGGTCAGAAGACCAACAGTTGTAAGATCGAATCCACACGACGGAGTGAACTCCCATCGCTTGTCCCAGCTCCTGCCAATCTAGCAGGTTGAAAGCATGTAAAAATGCGAGTAGATAAATAGGTACCACCTCGGTGGGAAGGTAACAGCGTTCCGTGTATAGTTGCGCTGGCCACGTGACCATGTAAACTGTCTTCGGACAAACGCAGGCTCTATGGCTTGGAAACGGGGATGAGCACCGTGCCCCAGAGTCGGACACGACTGGACTAAATGTCAAGGGGAACCTTTACCTTTACCTAAACTTGCTGCAAATGAGCATTTTTATATCTTCCAGAGCATTTGCTTTTAAAGAAAGGAATCTGAACACCATTTTTACTTTAAAATCAAAAAGAAACTAAAATTCCTCAGTAACAGTTGCTTTCCAAATGTTTAGAGTCTGTGATTATCAGCACATTTTTGTTGCTACCACCTCCTTTATCTATTGCAAAAGTTTACATCAATTCGAAGATTTTTGCTTTATCTGAAATATGTTGAAAGAATCATTGAATGCAACACAGATATAAATGTTAGTTGTCTTTTACTTCTCCTATTAACTGATAAATCCCCACCCTGCATCTGATTAAAAGGGATTGATGTTAAGTCTATTTAAGAGGAAGTAAGCCTTATTGAGTTCTGCAGAAATCATTTCTGAATCAACATAACCAGAATGGGCAGTGAATAGTTGTTCCACACAGTTTATTTTGGAATAGGTACAGCTGAGCTGAATGGAATTTGATTTCAAGGAAACACTCTGTTATTGGCCACTAGAAGAGCTAACTGCCTGCAGAGCACTTTAAAGGATAAATCCAGAAGAAATTGTAAACTATGGATTATCATGAAAATGAGCCTAGGCAAGGTTTGGGTTCACATGATGCTCCTCTGAACGCCTGGGTATCCACAGAAGATGAGGGCCTGGTTGACCCAATCTGGTGTTCAGGGATGCATGGATTAGCATGTGCTCTTGGAGCACATTGTGTAGTAAAAAGCCTTAGCCAGCTGATCGAGTCTTCCATGGGGATGAACATTTGCTGTTTAATGAGACTGATAACTTTAGCAGGGCATCACAAAAATGAGCATGAAGAGAGGTTGTGAAAAAGAACACCGTCCATGAGGAAATGGAACAAAAACATACCAGAGTGGTGAAAGTTGCTTAGGATATTGCTTAAGCTTTCAAGTATCGTGCTCACAGAACATGTTGCTTAAACATTGGAACCATATTGGTAGGAACACATACCTTGTTCAGCTGAGCTTGGTTTGCTAAATTCACTGCACTGTTTGAATTACTGAAACATTACAAGACAGCATTGGGAGTGACAGAATCACATGAGAGGTTTGTATGTATCAGCTTGGCTGAAAAAAGGGGTAAAGGAACAGGCAGCAGGAAGCATAACATAACACAAGCAAGTCTATAGTACTTTAAAGAGGAAATATTTGGTATCATGGCATGAGATTTGTGGAACCTAGCTCTCTTTATCACATGTGTAGATGTTACCCTGAACACGTGAAACACAAAACTGGGATTAATGCCATCTGTGTTAAGCCCCAGTTTAAGACGATGGCTGAAATACCGTTGGTGCAGCTCTATGAGCAAAAGGCTGGATGTGTCATCCAGTTTTTAATGTTAATTAAGTTTCCAGTTCCTCCCCCTTCCCCCCACCCATAGGCTTCCTAGAGATCCCATCTGTCCTGGGGAAGGCTTTGGGAGCGTCAGGATGGGAGGGAAATCTTCAAAGTCTTGCCACTGGTTTCCATCTGGGTTTCCATTCATTCAGCTGCATGTAAAACTAAGGGTACTCAACTGGGGGGGGGGGGATGGTACTGCACATAGAAATACAAAGCCATTTATTGAATAAGTAAGTAGTAGGATTGCCAACTGGTCAATGCTTGGACCAGCATATTTATGTATGTATACACTAGATATTTTTTGGGAAACAAGGGTGCTATATACAGTGGTGCCTCGATTACGACTATAAATCCATTCTAGAAGATGGTCGTTAAGTCGAAATGGTGTTGTAAGTCGAATCAGCATTTCCCATTGAAATGCATTGAAACCCGATTAATCTGTTTCCGGCTGTTTTTTGGTTGTATGTAGAGGCGCCGGTTGCAAGTAGAAGCATTCGTTCCCATAGGAACTAATGCAAAAGTGGTTAATCCATCCTCTACCACTAGGGGGAGAATTTTTCTTCTTTTAACCTAAGATGACTTAGGTTAAAAAAAAGGGCAGGAAAGGAGGGAGGGAGGGAACAATGGGGAAAAGAGGAAAGAAATAAGGTCATCACTGGGGCACACAGACCCCTCAGACAAAGGTTTGTGCTGTTAAGCACAAAAAGAGAGAAGATAGAGAGAGAGAAGACAATGGGGGGGGGAGAGAGTTTGGAGTCTAAAACACCTTTTAAATAAAACACCTTTTAAAACCAAAAACTTTTAAACCAAACACATTTTGAACCAAGCACCTTTTCAACCAAACCAAGCAACCCTTTTAAACAAAACACATTTTAAACCAAACCAAGCACCTTTTAAATAAAACACCTTTAAACCAAAAACTTTTTAAACCAAACACATTTTGAACCAAGCACCTTTTAAACCAAACCAAGCACCTTTTAAACAAAACACATTTTAAACCAAACCAAGCACCTTTTAAACAAAACACATTTTAAACCAAACACCATTTAAAACCAGACACATTTTAAACCAGCCACCACAAACCCTCGCAGAAAATGTTCTGATTTTAATACAAAAAGACTTTGGAGTCTAAACTCCATTTTACACCATGCCAGCCACCACAGCAGCCCCTCACAGAAAATGTTCTGATTTTAAAACAAAAAGACTTTGGAGTCACATTTTAAACCCACACATTTTAAAACAAAAGAGAGGTCACAGTACACAAACCATAGGAGCCACAGAATGCAAAAATAAATAAATAAATTTTACATTTTAAAATTACAGTCTAATTTTCACATTTTAAATCCACACTGCAAGACCCATCAGAACACAGAAAAATAACCCCCCTACCTAGCCCAAACCCAAGCTGCAAAAACCCTGTACAGTAAATACAGTGTACTCACACAGAACAGGCAGTCTCTCTGTTTTAAAAAAGAAAGTCAAAAATCCAAAAGCAAAAATTTAAAAAAAGGCAAAAAAAATACAGTACATACAGTACAGTACCAGGCAGTACAGTACCAGGCAGTACCAGGCAGTCCGAAGTCTCTCTCTGTATCCACACTCTCTAACCGCTGGGGCGAACGAGGTACAGACAAGCAGCCTCTTCGCTGACCAACGGTTAACTGAAAGCAGTTCAAATTTCCCGCTTTCCCCGCCTTCCCGCGTTTTTTTTTCTGGTCGTAAGTCGAAGCTCCGGTCGTAAGTCGAAGCAAAATTTTGCGACCGGAGCTGTTCGTAAGTCGAAATGGTTGTAAGTAGGGGTGTTCGTAAGTCGAGGCACCACTGTAGTTGAAATTCAACAGTTGTGTTACAAGTAGAAACAGAATTTCTTTACTGTTGTAATCTAAGATTTTCTAGTTACTTTTGAATGGCCTTTAAGGGACTTTTTAGCTAGCTGGACAGCTCAGTGGTTTAGGTAACTGGCTGCAGAGCCAGAGATTGGGAATTTGATTCGCTCCTGTGCCTCCTCCAAGTAGAGCCAGCCTGTGTCGCCTTGGGCAAGCTGCACAGTTCCAGGGAACCCCCAGAAGAAGGGAATGGTAAACCACTTCTGAGTATTCTCTACCTGAAAACTCTGGGGGAAAACTGCCGTAATTCAGAATTGATTTGACAGGACATGATTATAAGGCACTTTTAGAGGCATTTTGAAAGGATAGTTTCAAGTTTCATCCCAGTTTTTTTTTTTTAAATTAATCCTAGTTAGTTACGTACTGTCAAGTTGGACCCAACTCGTGGATACCTTAATAGGGTTTTTCAAGGTAAGGAGCTATTCAAGGAGTGGTTTTACCAGTTTCAACCACCTCCCATGAATTTCTATGGCTGAGTGGGGATTCAAACCCTGCTCCCCAGAGTCGTACTCCATCAATCTATCTACTATACCACATTGGGTGTAGTGAAATTTTTTAAAAAAGTAATGGCAAGTAACAAAAAAGGAACAAGAGCAATAAGTAATTAAAAAGTAGTACTGTAACAAGTAACAAAAAGTAATTGTTTTTCAAAAGAACCTCATTTTCTAAGCTCTCCAATTTATAGGGAAAAATATTTTTTTGCACTTTCATGAGCAGCAGTCATTAGCAGAAACTTGGCTTGTTGTGTTGCTGTTAAAAGACACATAAGTAAAATGCTGGCACAAGAGAAATCTTGGGCTACTACTTTCAGCCACAGCTATAGTTTTGCCTCTTCTTAGGAACAGGGTGTAAAACGCAAAAAAATGCTTGCCTAGGAAACACTTCTTTTTGTTTTCGGGAACTTGTGGTTAATACCCACAGAACAAAAGCAATTGCGGGGTAGGTTGTTGGAATAGACATTGTTACTCACGGATGCAAAGTATGGCTTGAAAGCAAACAGGAAAGTCTGAGTTGAGAAATTGGGGAAGTACTTTTTTTTTTACATTGTTTGCATATTTCTCTGCCAAAAAAGAAAAGGTTGATTGTGTGTCTGTGTGTTGCAATAGGATTTAAGGGGGAGTGACTTTTGAAGCAAAAGCTTAAGCAAAGCCTTTCCTTGCAGCAGTTAGGAGAGAGAGATTGCACTTAGCCAAGGGCCAGGGAAAACCGAAGGAGGGCTATTGGAAAAGGGTGAGAGCCCTTGCTGAGGGTCCAAGATGGCTTTCCACTGGCTGGGCTCGACAGCTCTGCTCCTGCTATGGGTATGTTGCACTGCAGTGGATGGTAAGTAACTGAAATCTAAATGGATACCATCAATTATATCGTATGTCAGGGTCCAAACAATGGATAGAGAGGGGTGATAAGTCCTTTATTTATTGCAACCCCCCCCCCCCAAAATTCGGAGAGGATCATTCTAGATCAAGGTTTTATTGTGTAGTTACCTCCCTTGTCTTGATAGTATGTTGTTAAGAGTGCAGCTCTCGTTATCTTCCACTCATTATTTCCCAAGTTGTTATTCTGTCTTTTTTTTTCTTAACACAGACAACAGGTTTTAGAGGAAAATATGGATTAACTATGGAATACCTTTTTACTGGTGGCTATTGGGGCCATTCATTTGAAAGAACTAAATTAATTCATTTCCAAATTCAGTCATCGACTTAAAGAAAGAAATAGCTGAATCAACTTCATGTAGAGGTGGAACTGTGTGGGGCAATCCTAGACGTGTCTATTCAGATGGAATTCTAACAAAAATCAACAGCTGCTACTCCTATATGAATATCTTGCCCCATCTTTCTCTGATTACTGGTTCTACTAGGTAGGGGCAACTTTGTATGAATAAATGCACAAAAAAGTAATGATTTTCAAATGCACATTTGAAGCCTTTCAATAGATTATTTTGTATGCTGATGATGCTTAAGCAGCAATCCTAAACAGTTTCATCAGAATAGGCCTCATTAACTCAGGGGCACTGACTAGAAGGAGGACTAACAACGTATGACTAACTCAGATTCCATTGTTCCATAAGTTCCATTGTTCCATTGGTTCTTTGGCTGTTATTCCTAAGTGTGCATAGGACTGAAGTCTTGTCTTCTAAGTAAATAGATCACATTATTAATATCAAAATATGTGTAGATTATGTAAATGCTACTTGAATGTTTTGTGCAGGTAACTCAATTCCTCATCTTACTGAACATTGAAAGATGGATTGCAGGACAGGTGTGTCAGAAACGAGAAAAAATATGTTTAAAACTCTATTTAAAAATAGTTGTTGTGTGAATAAGTAAAATAACAAAAGAGGGGTTTCCCTTGTCTTTTAATAGCTGTGTCAAAGAAGACATACCTCAAGGTGTAGCATGTGCTAGTGCAGTCCAGAGCATCTGTTGAATGGTGCATCTGCATATATGTATAACAATAGTACAACACTGGTATGTGAAAAACAGGCTTTACATCTTTAGTTGACATGCATATATATTTTCTGATCATGCTCGGGTATTCTAACTTACTGGAGTTGGGTAAAAATAGTGCAAGTCTCTACATTTCTACTCAGGAGTAAGTTCAACTGAGCTCAATGGTGCCTATTCTTTGACAAGTATGTGGTGGACTGCTGGCAATGGACATGAGCAATATTTAGAAGCACACCTTCAATGCTTATCTGGCAAAATCGAAAGAAACAAAACAAGACAAGACAAAACAAAAACATGTGGCACCTTAAAGACTAACCATTATATTTTAATGTAAGCTTTCATGGACACGTCCACTTTGTCAGGCATTAAGAGACAGAATGAGGTGGGGCTGTTATCCACTACCACTGTCATTTTCTTCACTACTACCATGCCCATCTCTCATCACAAGGCTCTAACGTAAAAACTGTCTATATTCCCTACATTAACACATGTTATTCCTCTGCTAACTTTTATTTCTTTTCCCCTTGAGGTTTACTGCATCTTCAACCCCCACAACCCCCCTCTCTTCCCCACCTCTCATCTCTGCTCAGACCTGGTGTCTGTTTACTGTCTTCCCAAAGTAGTTTTACAAGAAGACTGTGAAACAAGCCTAGGCCTAATTGCTGCATGTAACCAATGAACATTTAGAATGTGAAACTGATATTTCAATTCCATTTCATTCTGTTGTTTAATGCCTGACGAAGTGGACGTGTCCACGAAAGCTTACTTTAAAATATAGTAGTTAGTCTTTAAGGTGCCATGTGTTTTTGTCTTTTTGTTTTCTTTTGTTTTGTTGCTTTGGATTTTGCCTGATATGTTTGCACAGACTAACAGGGCTACCTCTTCCAAACCTTCAACGCTGTTGCCATGATCTGCTTTATTTGCAGATCAGGATTGGTCATTGGAAAACAATAGGAGAGGGTCACTCTCTGACTGGAAAAACCAGCTGGGGAAATCCCCCCCCCCCCACTTCCTGGGAATTCCCCACCCCAGCTCTGAATTGAGAAGGCAGGCAAAGTATTGATTAACGAGGGAGGATCAGATTGCAGCATTTCTGTGCTGCTGCCCTGCATAAAGTAAACAGAAGGGAATATGCAGCATAGAAAGCCACTAGGCTGGGCAACAGAGAAAAAGAGTTCCCAGGCCACAACTTTTTTCCATGCCTTTCTGTGTCTCTGGAATGAATGCAGGTGAAGAAAAGCCCCTTCTTGTCCTGCATTAGTTGAAAACCCAGAAATGTTTGTGAGCAGACGCTGGGATTGTCACCAAGGAGTGTCTCTGTATGTATGTGGGGGAGGGCATGGGAGAAAGTGGGGGGAAAAGAATATGTATATGAATTGGGTCTGAGTGAGTGGGTGTTAAACGGTGAACATATGAAATGTGTGTTTGTTCATCACTTTCTACTCACCAAGGTAATTTACAGCAGAGTCAATGTTCAAAAACAGATTAAAACATTCAAATGCAAACCAAAATAATTTAAAACATTTAAAGCCATCTTTAAAAACATTATTAAAAAGCCAGTTTAAACAAACAAACACTAGAGACCAAAGACTTTCTGAAAAAGGACAGTTTTAGCTGCCTCTTGGATGCTGAACAAAGATGGATCCTTCCTCTTGGAAAAGAGCATGTGAATGCATTCTCTCTCTCTCTGTATGTGTGTGTGTGTGTGTGTGTGTGTGTGTGTGTGTGTCAGAGAAGCAGCAAGCAAGCAAGCAGGCTGCTGAGTGAATTGTGTCTGTGTGTAGGTGAACAACTAGGTATAGCAGAGTCCATATACAAGTGATTTTTGTTGGCAGACTATATTAGCGGCAGACAGTACACCTGTTTTGAGCTGTGTCCTTCCTTGTTTGGCATTGTTATCTGGATCTAGTTTGGCCCTCTGGGCAAATATATTTACTACCTCGGCTGGATGTGTAATTTAAGTACAGTATTTAGCCCAAGAGATGAAGCTATGTGAGATTACTGATGTGCTCCCTATAGATGCTTACTGTTGAATTCCTCTCTGAGTAGATGTTAAGATTCTAGTATATAGGATGGCAGGAACCAGAATCCTAAATTTGCTGCTGAATGTTTTTCTTTTATTGAAAATAAAATATGAATCTCTAATTACTGTTTATCTATTTTATTGCTCTATAAGAATAAATTCTCTTTTATTCATATTTTGTTGTCATTATGTACTGTTAAGTTAGAACTGACTTTTGGCAACCCTAATTGGGTTTTCAAGTTAAGTGAGGTATTTAAAGAGTATTTTTGCCAGTTCCACCCCTTCCCAATGAATTTCCATGGCAGAGTCAGGGAACTGAACCCACACTTCCATTACACCACACTGAGTATCATGGCATATATTTGTATTACTCAATCACATATATGAATTCACCTTCATATCGATTGTAAAATATTAATAGGTACAAAATGTTTATCAACTGCCTTAGTTACCATTCTGTGGAACCACACATATTGCTACAGTTCATAATGTGTGGAAGTAGAATCAGAGAATTGTGGGCAGGGTAGGGAGATGGGGAGCTTTAAGTGAAAACATAAGCACTCTGAATATGAAGATAAACTCCCTGATGATTTATATTGAGGGAACTCATCAGTATCCCATTATCCGAGATTCAGAACCAAAACCTGACACCATAGGGCAGGTTCTGGTAACATCATGGAGGTGAAGCAGGCAAGGAATGGGCCACCTAAGTATGGAAATGAGCATGAAGGCATTCTGAGGAAGTGGGTCAAGAATCTAGATGAAAACCAAGCTAGTAAGGTGATACGACAGCATGGGTGGGAGGTGGGCATATTTCAGATAACAGAATGTGCCCGGCTGTTGTAGTAGCCTCTGACATTCCCACTAGAGCTCATGTCCCTTGAAACTTGGGGAGTTCTTCCAGACTCAGCACTGTTCCTGAGGCTGGTAGAAGGCTGACCACCAACTCCCTGGAAGGATTTTCTCAGGCCTTGCATTACTGCTGCAAGATGGTTGTTCGAGAAAAAAGAAGTTGCATTGTGATGGACCCAGGTCCATGCACACACCAGCTTTTTCTCAGTCCCCTCTCCCTTGCTTCTACCTTTCGGGTGTGCTGACATTGTGCAAGTACAATACATACAACATGTGTTGGGACAATACAGTCCATGGGTTACATGGAGCTCCTGAAACAGCATTTTGAGGCCCCAAAGACCTTCAAGAATCTCCTCAAGGAAAAGCATTCCATTTCTTCTCCTGAGGGCCTTAAGCAACAGCATTTTTTACAGCAAGGACCTGGTGGGGGGAGGGTGTGTCCAATAGGTCCAACCCAGAAAGTGTATGGATAGTACTTGTTTAATTCCCACTCTACCCCCCCTCCCAAAAAAAGATCTGAAAACAACGATTTCCAGACTCTGTCCAGCCAATGGAGGTCAGTGGGAAGAAAAAAAATAGCTCTGAAGCCCCCCTGAGATTTTCTGCTTCTGAAATACACAATCATTGTTGTGCTGTGCTAGTGAGTTCTGGGAAGGGGGTGAGAATGGGTATCAAGGCTTCAGAGCCACCTTGCACCCGTGATCAAGCTTTCTTGTCTTCTATTGCTGGTCACCCTAAGAGTTGTCTCCCTTGCTGGTGAAGACCTGGTGAAACTGAATCATTCTCAGAGACTTCTATGATAGCAGAATATAGTGGGCAGAGGGAAGGATGTGGCCTTAAGACGAATAGCACATGGTGAATAAGTGTTGTCCTGAGGCCTGGAGAACCTGTATCTGTATATGATGAAACTTGGGACCAGGGACGAAGCATTCCGACATGCATTTTTGCCACTGTAGGCCTATGTATGGTGAGACTAAGGATGGGCAAAACTGTCAGTTTTGCTTCCCCTGTACTGAAATGTTGTAAATTTTGCAAATTTGGTATATTTCAATTAAAACGAAAAGAACTCAAATTCTCATCCACCTCTCGTATGGACTTAGTTCAATGCTTATTGAAGATTATGGTAATCTCCAAAATTCCCCAAGACAGATAGACTTTAGGAACACACATATTGTGGTTATCATAAGGATGCCAATCAAAACCATCATTTTTGGCAATAATTCCCAGGTGGGCCATACATGGAAGTAGCCAGCACACAACTTTTCCCCTGCGTCATTGTTCACTGGTATGAACTGCAAAATTTGATTTGAAATCAAAACAGTATAAGAACGTAAAATATCCCTGGCTAGAAGGAAATCAGACTGTAATCTCTTTGCTACTGTTCAAATCCAAATTTCCTTAAGATCTTCTCAGCTGTAAAATAACAAATGTTATTACAAGTTTTATTTTCATTACTCATCAATATATTTTTGCAGGTTGTAATGAGAAGTACTTTGTGTGAAAATTAGAATTTTTTATCTCTATAGTTCAGCGTTCCTGTTTTGATTAAAGTAATCTCCAGAACTTCAGTATTTATCATTAAACGTTCCAATTCTACAAAGTTGGTATTAATAGATTTTGAAAATGAAAAGTAGTTTCTGTTTCCAAATCTGCTTCTGAGATGTTCTAAAATGTTGCCATTACATAAACACAGGCATGTTTGGCAAGAATAATTCATGTCATGCATACTCTATGTATTGCATTACAATCCAGCTTTATGGACATTCAGTGAAACTTACTAGAAGAGATTTATTATTATTTCAAAGCAAAGGGACAATTCATTATAGGTAAATTTGATTACAAATCACATTGAAAAGGTACAATATTGGTCCTCTTTCTCCTCTTCTTGTTTTTAAGGCACATTTCTCTGTTTCATGAAGAGATGCTTGAAAATCCCTGTACAATGTCTAGCAAAATCTCTCAAGGCACAAGATGTGCCAGAAAAAAAAATCTTGTGAGTTGTAAAAGAGCAGGACTGTATACAATGTCTTTATGCTTTCCACATGACTATCGAAAAGCAGGTACACAATCAAAATACTATAACTTAACTAAAATCACACAAGTAGCCTTATTTTATATAAACCTTATTTTATATAAACTTTCAATGCTAAAGTAACCCACACTTTTTGAGAAATAAGTATAAATATGAGTCCTGGACAATTTGAACTATGCAAATAGTTCAAATAGTTTGTCCAAACTTAATTCAAATAGTTTGTCCAGGACTCATGTTTGTATGTATTTTTCAAAAAGTGTGGATCACTTTATCATTGAAAGTTTATACAGAGTAAGGTTTATATAAAATAAGGCTACTTGTTTGATATTAAGGGCTTTTGACTACATGTTTCCTTAATTGTGTACATACATACATTGCTTGCCCACCCAATCCAGGAATAAAGACGCAAGACAACAGTATTGGTTCAAAATACGGGCCACACTTTATTAATTATTCATCAAATTGTATTTGCCCTCCTTGGCCAAAGAAAGGGGGGCCTGCTGTAGTGCGAAAACAGGTGAAAAGATAGGGGTCTCCAAATACCCCTTGCTTGATCAATGGGCGAGTCCCAGACCTCAGGTTCCAGCAGTCTAAAAGACTGCTGAAACCCGGCAGGCCGCTATTAAACACCCCCAGACCTCAAGCCATCTTTATTTGATGACTGTCGGTCCGGAAGTGGCCCAGCGCATCTTTCCGCACCGGCCCTGTAATCGCACGATTCCCAAAGCCGGGAGGTCGGATGCGCTGTTGGCTTACCTGATCTTACAATTGGGACACACCAAAATTACCTGTTTTCCACACTACCCGCCTGTGCGACCAAAAGTTAACCACAATCTAAACAGCCCTGTTCCAGTGTGGGATAGGCGAAAAATCTCCCCATCCAACCGCCAATCAGGATGAAGGTCAAAAATTCCTATCCGGCCCCAAAAATGGCGACCATAGAATCACACTGGTATTAGGGAGGGCGGGTGGGTGCCCAAAAAGAAAGGAGAGAGCGAACAAACGGAGAGCGCTCTTTTATACTCGCGCTCTCCTGCCCACGCCACTAGCGTTCCCCTCTCAAAATTGCGTCCTCCTGGCTGGTGGGCAAAACGCCAGCTACATTGTGCCAGGTCGGCAAGCCAACCGTTCAACGGCTGGAATCTTGCCCACCCAATCCAGGAATAAAGACGCAAGACAACAGTATTGATTCAAAATACGGGCCACACTTTATTAATTATTCATCAAATTGTATTTGCCCTCCTTGGCCAAAGAAAGGGGGGCCTGCTGTAGTGCGAAAACAGGTGAAAAGATAGGGGTCTCCAAATACCCCTTGCTTGATCAATGGGCGAGTCCCAGACCTCAGGTTCCAGCGGTCTAAAAGACTGCTGAAACCCGGCAGGCCGCTATTAAACACCCCCAGACCTCAAGCCATCTTTATTTGATGACTGTCGGTCCGGAAGTGGCCCAGCGCATCTTTCCGCACCGGCCCTGTAATCGCACGATTCCCAAAGCCGGGAGGTCGGATGCGCTGTTGGCTTACCTGATCTTACAATTGGGACACACCAAAATTACCTGTTTTCCACACTACCCGCCACTGCATAGGGACTAGCCATAGCTATGTCCCATGCCCGCCACAGAGCCCACCTAGCTCGGCTAGCACGCCCCCTTTGATATCATTCAAAAAGATATCCAAGCCCGCATCCGACAGGTGGACACCATCATGTCTAAACAATTCGGCATTGCTCAATTGGATCCTGGGGTGACAAATCACCGATCCGAGGCTGCCAAAGCAGACCCCTCTACAAACCTCCCTATTAACGCCCTGTCGGGCCTTGTTGACAGCAGCAACACTCCGGGCGCCTCTCCAGGCTAGCCGCGGAATGATTGTGGACCAGACAATTCGCATCAGCGGGAACTTGATCTGCAACCATTTAAGGTCTCTCAAAATGTCCAAAATCAGTGCTTTTCCCGGTACTCCGGGTAAATCATTGCCTCCTAAATGGATTACTAAGACATCAGGTGGGGACTGGTGAAACGCCGTCATCCTTCCAAGCTGGATCCAGTGTAAGCCACGCACGCCTCTCCAAGACACATGAGCACGGGCACCAAGCCCCAAGTCAGTCCCCAAATAGGACTTGGCAGCATAACGTGCTGCCCAAGCAGCACAAAGCTGTGGCCGACGATCAACACGTGCTTCCGGCTTCCAGTCCCCAAAGCACCTGCAATGACAAAACAAAACAACTTCCCCTACACATTAGGTAAGGCTCTGATGTACCTTCGGTAACTGGCCGAAGACCATCGACCCAACTTTTTGATTTGATCAGTGCCATACCCGAGGGCTGCTGCTGTGGATGCTGCTCCTATCCTAAACGAATGTGTCCCAAATCTCATGCCCTTGACCCCTACTCTATCCAAAGCCAAATCTGTGAGTTTCCAAAATTGAAACTTCGTCAATGGAGACCTATCAGCATGTTGCAAAAAATAACCAGGCTCCTGGCCTCTACATGCCAGGAAAGCCTGGGTGGCCTTGACAGGGCAAATAGGCTTAATACCGCATTGCCCCAGGATCAATAACTGCCCTTTACCCTTCTGGTCAGCCTTTGATCTTCTGATTGTAATCTTTAGGCTGCCATCCTGAATAAAAACGTCACTCAGCTGTAATGCATATCTGGAGGTGTCCGCCTTTCCCTTAGCCACTAACTCACTAACCCGAAGGGCACCAAAAAAGGCTATCAAAGCCGCTGCTTTAAATAACGCCACTTCGTATTGGTCCCTGCACCATTTTTCCCATTGATCACATATTTTTTCAAGAAGGAGCGGGGAGATGGGTGTCCTGGAATCATACACCCTTCCCCTCTCCTTGGACCACCCTTCCAGCATTTTCTTAATCCTATAATCGCCAGAACCATCCGCATGGCCATTGATCTTAGCATAAAAGGCCAGTGCCGACAGTTTACCCTGAATAGTACTTGGCGCAAGCCCCTTCCTATGTAGAAAAACCATAAACTGTTGTAAGTGGTCTACAGGAGCTGGCCATAATTGCTCTAGTGCCATAGAAGCCCTAAACTCCTTAAACTCGCCTGCTGTAATCAGATAACCCTTCTTGGTTCTGGGAGCCAATGCCATACCTATCGCTCTTGATGCTTCTTCACGCCAATCTGCCAGACCTCCGATGGAAGAACTTCTGGCAATTCTCTGGCTTCTGGGGCTAGCTCCCTGAACCGATCGATCTGTTGGCGTGAAAGAGCATTAGCGATCCTATTATCAATACCTGGGACGTGCCGGGCATGCACCAATACATTAAATTGCAATGCCCTTAGAGTAAAAGCTCTAACTAGCTCCATGACCCTATCAGAGTGTGATGATAGGTTGTTTATGATGTAGACAACCGCTTGGTTGTCACACCAAAAACGAACCACGGCATTGGACCATTCTTCGGCCCAAAGCCAAAGAGCCCCAACTATCGGAAAAAATTCTAAAAATGTTAAATCCCTCGTGATGCCCTCTCTGTGCCATTCATCCGGCCATGTGCCGGCACACCATCGACCATGGAAATAAAAACCAAATCCCCATGACCCAGCAGCATCCGAATGCACTTGGAAGTCAGCTCTCAAATTGAGCTCGGATCTCCAAAATGAGACCCCATTAAATTCTTCCAAAAATTGTTTCCAAACAATCAAGTCCTCTCTCATACCCTTGGTTACCCTAGTTCTATGCATTGGTCGTTTAAGACCTCTCATGGCAGAACAAAAACGCCGCAGAAAGGCACGGCCTGGAGCTACCACTCTACACGCAAAGTTTAAATGCCCCACTAATTCTTGTAACTCCTTGAGAGTCACTTTTTTCTTCCCAAATAGCTCACTGACTCTAACTCTAAGATCCTCCAATTTATTGTGGGGCAACTTTGAAGTTTGCTGCATTGTGTCCAGCTCAATCCCAAGAAAAGTGAGGGACGTGGCCGGTCCCTCTGTTTTCTCCTCCGCGAGAGGTAAGCCAAGCTCCCTCACCAAAGATTGGAATTCCTCTAATATCATCCTACACTTCCCAGAATTCCCTTCACCACAAAAAAGAAAATCATCAAGGTAATGAGCTGTCGAATTGCAGCGCACCCTTTGTCTGATTTTCCACTCAATAAAGGTGCTAAACTTTTCAAAGGCAGCACATGAGATCGAGCAGCCCATGGGTAAAGCCCTGTCCGTGTAGTACGAACCCTGGAACTGAAAACCTAATAGATTGAAATCAAGGGGGTGAACTGGCAAAATCCGAAACGCTGATTTAACATCACATTTCGCCAGCTCCGCCCCTACCCCGCAGGCCCTTACCATATTAACCGCCTCATCAAATGAGGTGTATCGTACTGTGCACAATTCCGAAGGGATGGCATCGTTAACCGACTCCCCCTCCGGAAAGGACAAGTGGTGAATCAATCGGACTTCACCCGGGGCCTTTTTGGGCACTATTCCTAAAGGGGAAACTCTCAAATTCGCTACAGGAGGCTCAGGAAAAGGTCCTAGGACCCTTCCTTCCTCCACCTCCTTACCAATCTTTCTTTGAACAATGCCCTCCATGCCAATTACTGATCGGAGGTTTTTTGCCATGAACGCAAAACGATCCCCTAACGCAGGGATCCTAAAGCCATAACGAAAACCCTGAACTAAATAACGTGCATCACCCCTTCGTGGGTACATCTGTACCCACGCCTCCAACACCTCAACCTTGATTGGGGTGGGTCCCCTTAGCAGAGGGACCACTACCCCCTTCGGGCTTTTTCCCACCTCCTGCTCCCTTGGTCGGGCGTTGCCCACCAGATTTGAAGCAAGATGAGTTAGGGTGCCTGCCTCCACATGTGATACACTCATGTCTAAATCTACATGGGTTTAGAGCATGACCCTTTGTAATTATAATCGTAGCAGGGTAGACGGGGTTGAACCGTCTGCCCCGCTCCAGGGCGGGATGTGGGAGTGCCAGCCGATCTTTTATTCAGATGGCCGCAGTCAAACCTGTCTCCTGCCATAGGCCTAGCCGGTGTCATGAATTGCAACCATAACCCCGGCTGTGGCTCATCCCATCGCAAATGGGGATGAATGGCACTCCTCATTCTAAAGGCTTGGTCATAAAGGAGCCAAGCCTGCCCCGCAAAATCAGTGTATGCTCTGCAAATTATGTCAAAGTATTGCAATAAAGCTGAAGCCTTCCACGGTTGAACCTTCACTAATACCCCAGCATATATTATAAAGCCTGGAACCCAATTGGTCCAATTCCTTTCCGGTTTCTTACGTCTAAGCTTCTCCTTTTCCTTTTCATTGTCTTTATCAATTTCTTTGATGTCCAATTCTCGATTCAGAAGATCAAAGAAGTCCACAAATTCTCCCCTCCAAATTTTTTCCTTTGTGGCCGGGGTCAAATGATCTCCCACAGGAGTAGAATAGTCCGCATAAGGCAAAGCCGTCAAGGGGACAGTATTAAACCCCGTGTTGGGGACTGATGGGTGCTGTGAAACACAGCTGCCAACTCCACACCCTGATGTGCTAGTTGAGGGAGTGGTAGTATGTTGCATACCCCACCCACAACATTGCGCATTGGCAGAGGGCCATGCCATACCGTGTCCTCCCATGGGCGGAGCATTGCAAGGTGTGTGGGCCACGTGACCGCAAGGAGAGCCTCCTGCCCATGGCCAGGCGGAGGAAGGTGCTGGAGCACTGTGTGAACTGTGCGACTCACCGGAACACCCTACCGGCGTCGTGTAAACATCCACTGCCTGAGAAGTGCTAGGGCCAGACTCCTCTGCCACAATCTGCTCAGGATTCTCATCAGCCGATGCCTCCGGCGTCTCTACGGTATTCCTCTCCTGCACCTGTGTAGACTCAATAGCAGCAAAACGGTCCATCAGGTTTTGAGTTAAAGCTTTCAACTCTTCCTTTTTGCGGCTCTTAGTGTCCCTAACAGATCGGCGAGTAGATACCTCGCGTTGTTGAGGTGCTTGCTTAGCCACCCTCTGTGCTTCTAAGGCTGTCAATTTCTCCTGCAACCCTTTCAGTAATGACCAAGATTCATCCTCAGATGAAGAGTGCTGAGGTGATATTTGTGGTACAAGTCTCTTTTTCGCCGGGGTTTTGCCTTTACCTGTCGCACGCCCTTTCCTTGCGGCCATTATGACTTTGCTTAGTCCAAGGGACACTGACCTGGTCAATTTGAGCTAACACTAAAACTGCTCACTAACAAATGTCACCTCAACAGAGCTATATCCTTAATACAATCCCATACACCACTATCTTCTGATCAATCAACTACTATATGTGAATATATATAGACTTAATTAACAATTCAATTTAATTATAATTATACTTATATTATTTTATGTATTTATTTTATTTTATTTCATTTCATTTCATTTTATATATATATATATTATTAATGACTTATAAACCTACACCCTCAATCAATTCTTTCAAGCAAGTAAAATTCATTCCTATATTAAATTCCCTATTAATTTCACTACTATCACTATAAATCTAATCAAGCAATTCTATGACCTATATTATTTTGATTAAAAGGAAATTACATCAATGCAATAGACAATCACAATATTATTTCTGACCATCAACAACCATCAATTCATTCAACAATATTATTTCTGTCAAGCAACAACAATCACTTCCTTCAACAATATTATTTCTGACAATCCACAACAATAAATTCATTCAACAATATTATTTCTGACAATCCACAACAATAAATTCATTCAACAATATTATTTCTGACAATCCACAACAATAAATTCATTCAACAATATTATTTCTGACAATCCACAACAATCAATTCATTCAACAATATTATCTCTGACAATCAACAACACTCAATTATTCAATTAACCCCCCACTTACACTTTATCACACCACTAAAGGTCAAATAGACTAAGGAAGGAAACAATTAATTACTTCAATTAGAATCAAAATGGCGGGAGCTAGCAAAGGGGCGCCAAAATTAAAATACAAAATGGTGTTCTGCACTTAAAACTCAGCCTAATTAACCGATCCTCCGCACAGAACAAAGTTATTTCTATAAAACACACTTAATACTAGATAAATTTTACCTTAACCTACAATACATTCATTCACCATAAAGTCAAGCTAATAACTTATTCCCCCGGGTCTGCTGCTGACAAGCCACGGGTTTTGACAGCAGCCCATGAATTCAAACTGCCGTGCAAGAGACAGATTCCTTTCTGCAACAGTTGGTTTAGATTCAAGTTAAAGCTCCCCTCCAGCTAATATCAACAGTATAATTCAAAAATGACGGGGCAGAGAAAAAAGGGGAGCGAAAACTGTGAACCAAACCGACGTCCTTGGGTCTAAATAAATAAATAAACAGTTCGCCTTGACGCGCCGCCCGGGGCGCCGCTTCCCGCCTCTCTCGTCCCAAGAACTAACAAACAATTTATTAAATATTTTCCCACACTACACCCTCTGAATAATTAAGAAGCAACCCAGAGATTGTCAGGAAAGCACTCCTCCCGTCCTCAGGCACTTCGTAACAGCCAAGCGCCTGTCAGCGCTTATCTATCCGATCTGCCCAAAAAGAAAGGAGAGAGCGAACAAACGGAGAGCGCTCTTTTATACTCGCGCTCTCCTGCCCACGCCACTAGCGTTCCCCTCTCAAAATTGCGTCCTCCTGGCTGGTGGGCAAAACGCCAGCTACATTGTGCCAGGTCGGCAAGCCAACCGTTCAACGGCTGGAATCTTATTCACCATGTGCTACTGTCTTAAGGACACATCCTTCGCTCTGCCCACTATACCTGCTGCCATAGATACTTTTCCTGAGGCTCTGGTGTTTATTGGGAGGCAGTTGTCATCCACGTTTGTGAAAATGCATACCACCTTGTACAGTGTGACAGAGTCCTTTAGGGCCCTTAAGGAGCTACCATAAGGGAGAGAAGGGCTTGGCTTGAGACTGTTCTGAAGAGAACCTCATTCAAAACATAAGGAAGGTTGGAAGACAGTTCTGAGGAGAGAGAAGTATTTGAGCAAGAAAGGAGAGACCAAGGAGATGGCTGTGATTTGTGGTCCTAAAAGGGAGCCAGCACGAGAAGAGTTAGAAAAAAAAATCACAGCCAGCCATCCTCTTGCCAACCTCACACAGTGACATTTGTTCATTAGTGGCTTTGCTGACAGAACCTTGAGGCACATCACTCTACCCTAAGCCTTCACAGCCAAGGAGACTCTGAACATGAGAGACTCTGAACATTGGCCAGTGCCTGATTTGGTTGCTTGACTCTGGCCACTCCTATTTTATCAGTCAAGCGGATTTTAAATTTAATTACCTCAGTTTTGCCTCTTCACTCCCATGCCTGTGGTTTTCCCCCTCATCCTCCCCCTTTTTGTTTTGCTTTGTTGTTCTGTCAAGTTACCCATATTACCTTTCCAGAAATACTGGGATTCCTAGGCTGGAGGAACAACACTCTTATTTTGGGGTCCAGGCATTCTCTGTGTCTGCCACTCCAGTTTAGCTGAAATTTAGATAGTTCCTCCTGTAGTTCTCTCCAGGACGATGGGTTTTAAAGGCAGTCATGGCTGCTCATTTACTATTAAGGAGAGTGAGGTGCAGGGAACAGATCTGGATTGTCCTGAAAGTGCAGGTTATGTAAGTGGATGTTTTGTTTGTTTTGCCTATGAGAGATGGAGAAAAACACTTGTTGATTGTTTTAGTTTTGTTTCATGTTTCCTTACTTGTGGCACTGTGTGTTTAGCCAGACAATGACTGGGTGGAAGAGGGGAACGCTATTTACGACTCCATCGCAGGTGGCAAAATACTTTGAGTCTGCCCTGATGGTGATTCAAGAACCACACCGTAGCAGACAACAGTGTGTGGCTTTATGAGCTGAGTCAGATAAATTGGGTAGAGACGAGATTGGGTCTTAGTGAAGGCTGCTTGAAAATCCATAGTTGAGAGAGTCAAACTAAACACATTCCCAGTATTTCTTTTCCTTCCTATTATAAACCAAGGGGATATAGATAGCATAAGGGAGATCAGTTTAACCCTTCCCTGCCTCCACAAGTCTCCACATAGCTCACTCTGCTCCTTCATTACATTGCTTCAGAAACAGCCTCTGGTGAATGTATATGAACTGGTGTATCGTGTAAAAGTTCAATCATTCTTTTCTATATGTACAGTAAATAGGAATTTAACATACAGTTTGAGATAGTGCTTTAAACTATTTCAGCCTAACTCATCTGTGAGGCTCACTGCATGACCCTGACTGGGGCATTATGCTTTAGTGTCAACTGTCTTGCAGGGCATTGTGAGGGTGAAATGGGGCAGAGGGAGGTACATGGTATCAGACTTCTTAGAGGAAAAAGCATGATACAAATGGAATCAGTTTAATCTACCTTTGCAACTGGATTAATCTACTTTGTTAAGAATTGCGGACTTAATCCCACTGATTGTAGGAAGGGCCAATCATTTAGTGTCATGTTCAGTTTCCACCACTGGAAACACACCATTAAGTATGTCAGAAGAAAGTTAAGGTAGCATTTAAGGATTGGTCATAACCTATAAAGCCCTAACCAGTTTAGGACCTCAATATTTAGCAGAACATTATTTCCCTCCAAAAAGCTATCCATTCCACACACTCCTCTCAGTCCTTGATGTTAAGAACTCTAACACCCAAGGAGGCCCCTTTCCTCAGAAATTCGCCAGGCACCATCCCTCTCTGTTTTTAGGAAACTAAGACCAAATTATACACAGCTGCCTTCTACTATTTGTTCTGAGATGTTCAAATGGGTTTTGATTTTTGTATTTTTATTTAAAAGTAGTTTCAACGAGTGACATGGTTTAATTGTATTTTATTTTATTGATTATATAGTGTTTGTTATATTTTTATTGCATATTGTGAACTACCCAGAGAGTGGCAACACTAATGGAGCAATATAGAGAAGGAAGGAAGGAAGGAAGGAAGGAAGGAAGGAAGGAAGGAAGGAAGGAAGGAAGGAAGGAAGGAAGGAAGGAAGGAATCCTTTCTCTCTTTTTTATCTCCAGCAGATGGTATTTGGTATTGTACAATTCGACTGCGGTATCTGTGGGGGATCAGTTCCAAGTCCACCCCCCCCCATTAAAAACAAAACAAAACACAAGTATCAAAACTATACATTGTGTGGTCTCTGGCTCTCTCTAGTGGCCAGTTCTGGTAAATATACCCTGGAAATATATAAATACATATTTAGAGAAGGGTGTTATTTAGTATTTTCAGGCAGTGGATAAGTGAATCAGCAGATACTTATCCCACAGATAGGGGCGTACTATTGTATTGTCTTTCACCATTTATCCATCCTGCCTAATAGCTGCAGATACATCTATTCTTCACCCCAGGCTTTGAATCCTGACTTTGATTCCAAACAGAGCACAGCTGAGGAATAAAGCTAAGGGAGACCCAGGGAGCTCTCGACCAGAGCGAGCAAACAGGAGTTTCCTGGGAGAGAGATAGGAAGGAAAGATAGGAAGGAAAGGTCTACTGGAGGAAGGGGAGACCAAGGGGACAAAAGCAGAGAGGTGAGTTTTTTTTTGTTTTTTTGTTTTTTGAGTAACACCAGGAAGGGACTGGGAGTAACCCCTAGGAATTGCTCAGACAGAAGCACTGTGTGCTCAGCTTAAGAGCTGTGTGCTTTGCTTAACAGGAGGGGGTGGTATCCTTAACAGAAAGAGCCGTGTGATTGGCCTAACAGAAAGGAGACTGTCCTGAGAGCTATAAGTAGCAGCTGTGAGTTCTGAGAGGGCCTTTTGATTCCTGACTCAGAACACAGCACAGCTGAGGAATAAAGCTGAGGCAGATCCAGGGAGCTCATGACCAGGGAGAGCAAACAGGAGTTTCCTGGGGAAGGCCAAAGGGGAGGCTCCTAATAAAAAAATTTTTTTGGTTCTTTTGGATATAGTTACATATTTGTAGACATTCTCAGCTACGTTCAAGATAACAAAATAAAAGGGATGGACATTCATAAGCAATCAATTGAAAGCAAAAGGCTAGCAGGGATTATGGAGGGTGGAGACAGTTCAGTTGTAGTAACCTGCAAAGTTTGTGCTATATTTGTCTTTGTTCCCGAATGTAACACGGCGTACACATGTAACAACTGCAAACTATTGGCACTGTTAGAAGAAAAAATGAGAGAACTGGAGCAGCGAGCAGCCACACTCAAGGCTATAAGGGGAGATGAAGCATACATTGACAGAACTCTTCAGCAGCAGCAGTTGTCACAGGGAGCACTGGAAATGGAAGAAAACCAAAGCAAAGCAGTGGAGGGGAGTGCTAAAGAGAGTACAAACATAGTGGAGGAACCACCATGGAAAAGAGTCACAGTTAGAAGCAAAAGAAGGAGAAGAAACTCTTCACCAGTGGAACTGCAAAACCACTTTCAGATTTTTGAAGAGGAGTCTGCTGGACAGCATGCAGAGGAGACTCCAGAGGAGGACATAAGAAGGGCTGAAGCACAGCAAAATACAGTCACTGAACTTGCACCCTACAAAGAGAAGAGTAGCTGTAGGGTAGCTGAGTCGCCCTACTGCGTGGAATTGAGATTGAAATATGCTGGAAAGATCCAATGACTTGCCAGTTATGCTGTCTCTCTGGAGGTCAGATAAGGGATGTGATGGAAGGACTGCCATAACCCAAACTGCCAAAACCCAACATACATGTCCCTTTCTTCTTGTTCATGTGGGAACAAATGACACAGTCAAGAGGAGCTTTGAAGAAATCACGTCAGACTTTGAAGCTCTGGAAAGGAAACTCAAGGACTTTGGGGCCCAGATAGTTTTTTTAATCCATCCTACCAGTACTAGGAAGAGGAATAGAAAGGGAAAGGAAAATACTCCAGGTGAATGACTGGCTACGACGGTGGTGATGACTTGAGGGATTTGGTTTCTGGGATAATGGGCTAAGCTTCCTGGAAAAAGGACTGTTAGCTAGAGATGGCTTGCAACTAACAAGGACTAGGAAGAATGTGTTTCACCACAGCATGAAGAATTTCATCAGGAGGGCTTTAAACTGAATTGGGAGGGAGAGGGAGATACAAGCACAGGGTTAAAGATAGAGGAAGCCTTACTCCCAATAAGAGGAACAGACCAAACTGTTCTAATGGAGGTCAATAATAAAATTAATATTAATAGTAATATTCATAAAAATGTACAAAGACAAACAGGCCATAAATCAAACAATCTCTAGTGTCTATGTATGAAGGCCAGAAGTATGGGAAACAAACAAGAAGAACTGAAAATTTTAGTTCAGGAGGACAAATATAACTTGATAGGAATAACTGAAACTTAATGGGATGACTCCCATGACTGGAATATAGCAACTTATGGATATAAATTGTTCAAAAAGAACAGAGAGAATAGAAAGGGAGGTAGAGTTGCAGTATATGTAAAAATAATACACAATCTTGCACAGGAATACAGGAGGAGAAGATTGGATGTCCCATTGAGAGCATCTGGATCAATCTAATTGGGGCAAAAAACAAAAGGAACATGGTAGTTGAAGTCTACTACCAGCCACCCAATTAAGGAGAGGAAGCAGATAAAACTTTTGCAAAACAAATTGCAAGGATTTCACAGAGACACAGTGTAGTAGTTAGTGATGGGAGATTTCAATTACAGTGGTGCCTCGACTTACGAACATCCCTACATACGAACAACTCAACTTACGAACAGCTCCGTTCACATAATTTTGCTTTGACTTTGCAAACGGCGCTTCGACTTACGAACAAAAAAATGCAGAAAATGCAGGAAATGCACTTTGGACTGCCCGGTACTGCCTGGTACTGCCTGGTACTGTAATTTTAAAATGCAAAAATTGGTTTAAAAGGTGCTTGGTTTGGTTTAAAGTTGCTTGGTTTTAAATTTGTTCTGTTTAAAAGCTGTTCGTTTCCTCCCTCCCTCCTTTCCTGCCCTTTTTTTAACCTTAGGTCATCTTAGGTTAAAAAAAAAATTCTCCCCCTAGTGGTAGAGGACGGATTAAACGCTTTTGCATTAGTTCCTATGGGAACGAATGCTTCGACTTACAAACCGTGCCTCGACATAAGAACAAAAAACAGCCGGAACGGATTAATCGGTTTTCAATGCATTCCTATGGGGAATGCTGATTCGACTTTCTAATGTTTTGACTTAAGACCATCATTCCAATACGGATTAAGTTTGTAAGTCGAGGCACCACTGTATCCAGATATATGTTGGGAGGCAAATTCTGCCAAGTATGGTCCTTCCAAGAAATTGTATGGCTGATAATTTTCTCCTACAAAAAGTGGAGAAAAAAACTAGAGGACTCGCTATCCTTGACTTGTTTCTAACCAATAGAGATGACTTGGTGGAGGAAGTGGCAGTAAGGGGAACTCTGGGCAAGAGTGACCAAGTTCTACTAGAGTTATTGATTTCAAACAAAAACAAAACAAAGTGAAGCCACACATATGCTAGATTTTTGTTAAAAAGCCAATTTTAATAATATCAGAACAAGGATGGGTAAGGTCACACAGCAGGAGATCTTAACAAGAAAAGGAGTCCAAGAAGAGTGGGAGTTTCTAAAAAAAGATTTATTGAAATCATGGGAAGCAGGTGAGGTGCCAGATGATTGGAGGAGGGCAAAAAAGTGGAACCTGGGAACTACAGGCCAGTCAGCCTGACGTCAATCCTAGGAAAATTCTGGAACAAATTATAAACAGTCACTATGCAAGTATCTTGAAAACAATGCAGGAATAACTGGAAGCCAACACGGATTTGTCAAGAATAAATCCTGCCAGACTAATCTGATCTTATTTTTCATTGGGTAACCTCTCTGATAGACAGAGGGAATGCTGTAGACCAGCGGTCCCCAACCTTTTCGGGACCACGGACCGGTTGGGGGGTGCAGGATCTGTGTGCGGGGGGACGGGGGCACCCCTGTGCTCATGGGTGGGCGTGTTATGCTCGTGGGTGGGCGTGTCACACTTGCGGAGGGGTGTGTTGCGCCCATGGAGGGGTGTGTTATGCTCGTGAAACACGGCCCTCCGCAAGCGTGACACGCCCCTCCGCAAGCACGACATGCCCCTCCGCAAGCGTGACACGCCCACCATGCGTGTGGGCGGGGGGGTGAAGATCCATATCCGCGGCCCAGTTCCAGGAAGCCCACGGACCAGCACCAGGCTGCGGACCGGGGGTTGACGACCCCTGCTGTAGACATAGTATATCTTGAGCTTTTGACACAGTGCCCCATGGTATCCTGATTAGCAAGCTAACTAGGTGTGGGCTGAATAGATCAAGTGTCAGGTGGATACACAATTGGCTACAGAATCATACTCAGAGGGTGATGATTAATGGCTCCTCCAACTGGGTGGAGGTAAGAAGTGGGGTACCCGAAGGCTCAGTCCTGGGTCTGGTGCTCTTCAACATTTTTATTAATGACTTGGATTAGGGAGTGCAGGGAACGCTTGTCAGATTTGCAGATGGCACAGAATTGGGTGGAATAGCTAATACCTTGGAAGACAGAAACAAAATTCAAAATGATCTGGATCGGTTGGAGCACTGGGCTGAAAACAACAGAATGAAATTCAGCAGGGAGAACTGCAAAGTACTGTACCTTGGAAAAAGAAACCAAATGCACAGTGACAAGATGAGGGATACCTTGCTCAGCAATACTACAAGCGAGAAGGACCTTGGAATCATGATAGCTCACACGCTGAATATGAGCCAACAGTATGATGTGGCTACAAAAAAGGCAAATGCTATTTTAGACTGCATTAACAGAAGTATAGTTTCTAAATCCCATGAGGTACCTGTTCCTGCTATTCAGCACTGGTTAGGCCTCACCTTGAGTATTGTGTCCAGTTCTGGACACCACACTTCAAGAAGAATGCTGACAAACTGGAACAAGTTCAGAGGAGGGCAACAAGGATGATCAGGGGGCTGGAATCCAAGTCCTATGAGAAAAGTATGAAAGAAATTCACATGTTGAGAAAAGAAGAAAGAGGGGTGATATGATAACACTTTTCAAATACTTGAAAGGCTGTCATTCAGAGAAGGGGCAGGATCTGTTCTCAATCAACTCAGAGTGCAGGACACGCAACAGTGGTCTCAAGTTACAGGAAGCCAGAGTTTAGTGGACTTCCTTTCATATGTGCCTCACATTAAGGAAGGTGGCTCTCTCTGCTAAAACTGCCATTCTTTATCAGCCACTTTACCTGACTGCAGCAGAGCGAACAGTGTGGAGCCACATACTATTACTCTATCCACTTAGTAGGGACTCACAGCCATTTGCCTCCTCCTCTTATTGGATTACCCAACTGTTGGTGAAACATTCGTGTAGTTATAAGGAATTAGTGCCTGCCCTGTATCTGCATGTTTTCCTGTCTTCCCAGCTTCACTTCATTATCTTTTATTTTGTATCTTGTCTGTTACAGTGTAAGCAAGCAAGGAGTGTCCCCAAAATCTATACCCTGTAACTTTGCAAACTGTTGTGTTGTTGTTTTGTCAATGTTTGCCACGTTGGCTAAAAAAGCCCACCTCTGTGCTCAAAGGCAGTGCTCTTATGATCAAATTGAATCAAATTATCCATTCATTCGTATCTGGCCCTTGGCGATTTAATGAACCAGCTCTCTCCATGACTTCCAATCTTGTATAGCTTCTTTCATCTGCCTCATATTTTGGCCAGTGTCTGCTTTGATTACATCTAACCAATGCATTATTTGGTGTCCTTGTCATCTTTTACCGCTGATCATTCCGAGCATAATATCTTTCTGCAATGATGTTGATCACATGACATAGCTAAAATAACTAAGTCCAAGTTTTGTTATTTTTCCTTCCAGTGACATGTCCGGTTTTATGTGCCTCAGCACTTCTTTATTCATTATCTTTGTAGTCCATAGAATGCACAAGAGCCTCCTCCAACACCATAGCTGAAAAGAATCAATTTTCCTTCTGTCCATTTTCTTCATCATCCAACTTTCACAGCCATATGTAATTATGGGGAACACGATGGTGTGAACTAATATACACTTGGTCATCAAGCTGACATCCCTACTTTTCCATATTTGATTCATACTCATCACTGCTGATCTAACATGGTTCAACATTTTATTTCTTGGCTACAATTGCTGTTTTGATTGACCAGGATCTTATGATAAATAGTGAGAATGAACTTTGATGTTGAACATGTACAAAGATGTTCGTGTATACCTGTATTGTGAGTTTGCTAGGGCTTCTGTCCTATCTGAGGCTGAATACAGTGCTGGTTTTGGGTTCTTCATAAGAAGTCCTTTTTTTGATCTCATCACCTCAGAGGCATGTTTGTTGGGGACATGACAGAGGACATTCCTGGGCACTGTTCCCGAACTCTGGTCTTCTTGTCAGGACGAAACTAGATTTGTCCCCTGTATGTTACCTTTCCACCAATAGGGAAATACTGCTTTATCCTAGTAGTCTTCTGGCAATTGACTGACTACTTAAGGAAAAGGTTTTTGACAGGAAGTACTGTCAATTGTTTTTCATAGGCCAGAATCCTGTTATGCAACTTTTCACTACACAACTTGGATGACATCACCATCCAGAGATGGTTTGTGGAAATTCTCTCCCAAATTCCAGAAATCCATAGGGATCCCTTTTGTTCTAGCGAAGCTCTTGAGAGCTGTTGAAAAGAGAGGAACTCTTTAATGTCAGAAGATTGCTGCTTTGAGTCTCAGTTTCCCTACTAGTATCAGTGACAGCTATTTTCCGACATTAAACTGTCTTCCCAAGGGCTTCTCCATGATGAAAGGGATTCCTAGGAATCTCCGTAACCTGCAGAGGGATAGGAAAAGTTTAATTTCCCCAAAACAGCCATGAATGATGACATCATTTGAGTTGCACAATGTAAAGTTGTGCAACAGGACTCCAACCAACGTACTCTAATTTTCAGCCCCACTTGGTGGGACTCCACCTCTCTTGCGCGTGACTTCTCACCTGCATGCGGGCATGAGTCCGCCCCCCGGGGTTCTGTCACAACTGGAACCAAAGAGGCTGCACAGAGGAGGAGGAAAGCTGCATGGAGGGAGGCATGCCTTAGAGCAGGGGTCTCCGAACTTTTCACACAGAAGGCCACATAATATATTTTTGATATTTTCGAGGGCCAAAGAAACAAGGACGTGCATGCTCCCACCTGCCCACCTGCCCACACGCACTCCCACCCACCTGCACACATGAACGCACGCACTCCCACCCACCTGCATGCCCACCCCCTGCACGTATGCATTCCAGCCCACATGCATGCACACACACCTAACCACCTGCCTGCACACCCGCCTGCCCACACTAACGCACTCCTGCACACCCGCACGAATGCACACACAGGCTGGATAAAAAGGCCAGGGGGGCCGGATGTGGACCGCGGGCCATACTTTGGAGACCCCGGCCTTAGAGGGATCCTTGACTCCAACCGCTGTGTTTTAATTATCTAACTTATTTGTGTTTTTCTATTATAATTTATTTTGTTTTTATTTGTACCTGATTTTTAATTTTGTGATATAAGTAACCTTGAATCCCAGCTTTCAGAGAAAACCTAGAAATCAGCCTAACAAACAAATAACCAGACACTTCTCAAGAGGATTCACATCTACGTGTTTTTTCAGTATTATGATAGTGCTATTCTTTACCTTCAGAATAAAATGTGTCCGCAGAATAAAATGTGATCCTTCTGAAATCTTGAAGAAAATAACTTGTTCTTGCAAAAATGAATAAATAAGATGACGGGGTGTGTGTGCTAGAGGATTTTATTAACCAATTTACCAAAATCATCCTCTCTGCCTATCAACAGAGAAAGGGGGGGGGGGACCCAACCTCTGAATGTGTCTTTTAGAGTGTTTCTTGCTTTGTATAGTATGACAGTGCCCTCTAGTGAAAGTTAATTTAATCCCATAGCATGTTTTTAGAAAGGCTGACTCCAAAAATAAGTCTTTTCTCAGTATTGTTTCCGCAATGTCAGATATGGTATAGTAAGGAAAACACATATTTGTATATTAATCATGCTGACACAAAGCACAACATTTAATAGAATAATTTGTTTCCCACATGGACTGCAGCATTGACGATACAATATTATATACTCTCATGGATTACACTGGCTTTTAAAAATTTCATTCATCAACCTGTTCACCAAATGGTAATTTCATTTGCCAAATGACATTTTTCTTCACCACATTTTATTTACTCTTGCCAGTTAAAACCCTAGGTATATGATGAATCTGTTGCTAAGGGAACACCAGTGTAGTTGCTGAATCAAGTGTTCTGTTGTCAGAGTAGAAATATTACCAGAAAACTTTAAAAAGAAAAATAATAGCTAATATAATCTGATTTTTGCCTGGAATTAAGTCCCAATAACCTCAATAGGTAATGAATATTTCAGAATATTAATGTGTTTGCATTGTTCATCTTTCAGCCACTTAAATTAATTTTTGATTGATTAAAAATGTTCCCCACTTTGGGAAACAGAACTGAAGGGAAATTCACAATCATTTTACATACAAGTACTGTAACAAACCAGCACCTGTCTGGAAGCTAACTGAGTTGGAGCACCAGGGTTAGGGGTTCAATTCCCCAGTCTGCCTCCTGGGAGAAGAACCAGGATGTATGGCCTTGGCCAAGACAGAGTCCCGGAGTGCCCCCAGAAGAAGGGAATGGTAAACCTCTGAAACCTCTGCCTCTGACCTGAGATCTTCCAGATCTGGAAAAAAATTGGCCATTATTGGCCAGCTGTCAGTATTTCCTTTTCTGGCATAGATATTCAAGTTTTCTGGCCAATATTTGATTTTTCTTTCTTTATATTAGATGTCACAGAGTACGGGACCTGATGTGCTTTTTTCCTCACGTATTTCTAGCTCAAAATGGTTGCGGGCCACCACCTAGAAGAGACCGTGAAGAACTTGCTGACTTATCACCTAAAGAATCGTATTCACATGATGAAGTTGTGTTGTACAATTGCCGGCCTGGGTACATAAAACTTGGACGCTTCCGAATGCAATGCAAAAACGGAAACTGGGAACAAGTGCCACCATACATTGAATGTAAAAGTAAGTATCATCCTGCAGAAGGTCATAGTAATTAACTCTCAAGTGCAAAATTCACAAAAGCAGATTCCAGAAACACTGTAACTCATTTATTTATTTCTATATTCAAAGGATAAGCATCACAAAATTTTGTTTATCTGCATATCTCTACGTATACCACAAGACCATATCATTTGTGATTGGTACTTCGTTGTTTGTCTTGTTTTCTATTTCACTCTGTACTATTAGCTTTCTTTTGCTGCTTGGCGTTTGCTTTCTGACATTTGACATAAAGCTGGGTTCCTCCAGATGCTTTGGACTACAAATGCCATCAGCTGTGTGGGCTGGCAGAATTGATGGGAATGATGATCCCAAACATCCAGAGACTGGGGAAATCTGAATTACAAAGAGGGATGAATGCTGCCTTCTTTCTGGAAACAGGCCCCAACTAAGGGGGCAACTACATTCATCGTTTGTCCTGCAATTATTTAGGGTTGAGCACTGATGAATTTGAATTAAACCCAGTGAATACATGATATAAAGTATTGATATAGGAAAGTTCATTGTTCAATGGGAGAACAATGAGAGAGAGAGAGATGAAAATGATCAATTGGCACTTGTTAGCACTTTGTTAAGGCAGCTTCTATTGTTGGAATTAAGTGAAAACCAAGCTCTCTAATTCTGCTGACTCCTGAAAATCTGGATGGCTACAGTGATTTCACCTGGGGAAACCTGATTTCTGCGGGTGTGAATCACAGTGCATCAACTTGTATTTTCCCTGCTGTGTGGTTGCACCCTCTGCTCAAAGTTTGCTGAGTAGAAACTGCCTGTTTTAGCACTGCTTGTTACCAAACTGCAACATCTGAGGACTGGGTTTGGGTTGGGAGAATCTCATACGAAGAAGAATCCAATGTATAAAGCAGGTAAGATAGGATAAAAGCGAGAGGAAGGATGCATGCAGATGTGCTATCAAGGCCAGACCAATTGTTTGCTTTTAAACAAAGGCATACAGTATTCACTGGACAAACAGCTGTCTCCCGTCCTTTAAGCAAAAGGCAGGGTAGGGATGCAGGCATACTAACTAAATCTTTTGATCTTGTCAATGAAGCCTCCTCCGGTGTGACCAGACACCTTGCCAAGCAAGTATCAAATTCACTGAGATTCCTCACATCTAGGCAAGATGGAGGGTTCAAATGTATCTCCACTCCACAATTGCAGCAGTGTGATACCAACTGCCATGACTCCATCCTATGAGATCTTGAATTTTGCAGTTCGGTGAGGGACTTAGAATTCTTGCTGGATGGCTCTAATGCAGAGAATTCTAACTGCCCCAACAAACTATGAATCCCAGGATTCCTAAGAGGGAGCCATGGCAATTAAAGTGGTATGCTACTGCTGTAACTATAGAGTGTAAGTACACACTGGGGTTACTATTTTTTCCTCATTAAGATCTTCATTACTTGAGCAATCTGGCTGTGCAAAACTAATGTCTTTTACCTTTGACAAACATGCAGATGTCAGGCAAACAACAGATCAGTGACTCATACTTAAAAGACGAACCAGGAACCATCAATATATTGTGCAAGTTGTTAACTGTATTCAAATATTAGCTACACCAAAGCATTATTTCACAAAATTTTACTTTTCGCATAAAAGAAATCTGCCTCATTCTCATTCTCTGCTCTCATCAAACATTTTGCACTTTCATGGGGTGAGGAGAATGATTTTTGAATAATCATCCTCATCTGTGAGCAAGAGAAGTGAGCATTTATATCCCTAGCACAGATACCTTCTTCAGCTGTTAGAGATTAACTGTCTAGCTTAACAATAATAACAAGAATCACAGTAGATGTTGAAAAGATGTACAGTAGGACCCCCATATCCACGGGATCAATATCTGCAGCTTCACTTACCTGCAGTTTGCCAGCCCTATATACAAGATACAAAGGCACCCCCTTATGGCCTTTGTCCCTCATCCTTACATGTTGTATATAGGGTTGGCTATACTCCACAGTTTGAGACATTCACAATAGACTGTAGAACCAATCCCCCACAGATATAGGGGTCCTACTGTATAGCCACCACTATGCATCTCCCTGACCTTATCCAGAATATGTTTGATATGTTGTCATCATATTCAGTCTTTACCTGACCTGTCTTTCCACAAGTGGCTGCCTATCAAATGGAGCAGAACAGGATTCCCCACCTTAAAAATAATTTTATTTATTGTATGTTTAGGTTTTCCATTTGCTTTTGTTGTCACTAGGACTGAGTCAAAGTGACAGGGACTATCTGTCTTTTTGTTTCCCCCACAATCAAAACAGATTATTTGATTCTCTTGTGTTATAAATGGTGAGGCAAAATTCCTTTTGGGGGAATTAAATCACAGCAGAATTCAAATATAGGGAGAATTTTCACACTTATGGAGCCCAGCTCATATCACTGAGTAGAACTGAGCCTGCAGATCATTTAAATGTATAAGTGTAACAACAAAATATGTACCCTGTAAAATCAAATTACAGGCCTGGATTTCATTTTGAGCCGCCTAGGAAAAGCTAAGACACATTACTTGCCTTTGATTTAGAGTATTTGATTGCCAGCCCTGCTATTTTACCAAATTCTAGTACGAATATCCTTTAAGTTACTTCCAGAAAAAGGAAAGTATGAGTACAATTATGTCTCACATCTTTGTTGTATTTGATATTACTTAGGAAACAAAGAAGAGGTGCTACTAGCACAATTGGTCATGTCTTCTGATAAAATTCTCTTTGTAACACAGTAGAAGTACAGAGGTCTACAGAGGAGAATAGCTACAAGTTTCCCAGAGTCTGCCGCTTTCTTATTAACTAGCACTTAAAGTCTCAGTAACTCACTCTAAGACATTTGTAGGAGAATAAAAACATTTCTTTACTTACAGTTATTTGAAGTTGCAGATTTATGTATGTTGTTTCTTTTTAACTACAAACATATTAAGCAACCAACTGAACAGCAAATAACTGCCACCAATGAAAAAGAAGGAAAGAGCACTCAACAGAGAAGCAGAGATCTTTGAATTCCAAGCCAAGGCTGGAAGGAATGATTCATCAGCACCGTATAGACAGACAATCACCCCAGCCCAGAAAAGTCCCTCCCAATCACACAAACCACAGACAGCATGCAAGGTTGCAAACAAAACTCCCAACAGAACTTCCAGAATGGAGACGTATGCAAGTTGTAGTTCAAAAAAAGTTTTAAAAAATCTATTCCTATTATCTGGTTCCAAAACACCACATTCTATGGATCGCCACATTTTGCTGCATGGCATATATATTATATAAATAAATATTTATTTATTTATTTATTTTACAGAAAAACCCTGTGGACATCCTGGAGATATCCAATTTGGCTCTTTTGAACTTGTTGAAGGAGATGGGTTTTACTTTGGTGCTCGTGTTGTTTATCGCTGTGATGAAGGGTAAATCTCTTTTCTTCTTTTTTCTTCAACTTATTGTTTACAATATATAGCCAGTATAGGAAAAAACACAACAACCTCTGGATTAAAAAAAGAATAATAATTTCCTACTCTTTGCTCCAGGCTGCCTGTCTCCTTTGCTTCTTCTCAATCAGCAACCAGATAATACCACTTCTGGATGCTTCAGGCTGTATCCAAAATAGGAGAACTTTGCTGTGGCCTAGCCCATGAACAGGCTAGGTTCCTGTCATCTACCTGTTATACATTATATACCTAATAATAAGCCTTCCTATCAAACATATGAAAGAAAAGCACTAAGCCATGAGGTGGTGTGGCAGAGGTGAAGGACATGGAACACTTGCAATCCATCACATTTGTCCTGGCCATGCTGAGGGATACATTTAAAAAAGATCTCAGCTTTATCAGAATTCCATCACCTGAAGGATCTATAATTGTTTACATAGACCTGTTATACCAGGTAGGATGAACAGATCCACTGGGGCATCCAGGGAGGTTTTTAGATATCCGAATTGATGGTCTTTTAATGAATGAATTGAAATTTGGCTTCTCCTTGTTCAGTTATAAAGCTTACTTTTGTATTTGCATAGTCCAATGAAATGAACTGGATCCAGGGGTGGAGTTTTACAGACATAGCAGATGGACAGTAATTCTTTTCTCTCCTAAGCCTTCATTAAAAATATAGAATAAAAGCAGCACCCAGATAAGGAAAAAAGAGAGCTCTCTGGTGAGTACTAAAGAGGGAACTACCTCTGGTGAATTTACCAAAGGAATGAGATAAGAAAAGTCTGGCTGTGACTATAAATCATTAGCCAACTGATGACCGATTGCTTGGTTGCGGGAGTGAAGAAACAGGCTGAAAGATTAACAGCCCTAATAAAATAATAAATCATTCTAAAGGGAGAGAGCAGGGCATTTCATGAACATTGTTTGGAGTAAATAGAGAGTTATAAAGAGAAAATAAGAGAGAATGGATCCCTCCCTCCCACAGTAAGACGTACTGAGTTATTAAAATAAAATGAAATGTTTTGAAAAGATTGGTTAAAAGAATTGAAGGTACTTAAAGGACAAAGAGATAGCTGAGAGTTTGTAATATTGGATCGGATTTTGCCTGAAAAATATTTTGGCTGTTCAGAGATCTAAAGAAAGTGAAGCAAAAGGGAAGGAATGGTGGAACTCAGAATAACATCCGGTTTCTCTGGATGATAGAGGGGAGCAGTAGAGTTGAGAGAAGTCCTCCTTCTGCTGGATCTAAAGAAAACTGCAGCCTCGAATTAGATGCACTTTCAGAAGCACTACGTGAACAACCAAGAGACTATGTGAAACAAAGTTGGAATTTAATATATGTTTGGGCTCAGGAAAAGACAAAAATTTAGGGGAAAATGTTTTATGTTCATTATCTTTTTCAAGGCTCACTGGAAACCTGGGGAATCTGGGACTCAAAGGAGATTGGAATTTCTTGTCCTCTGAAGGGGGGAGGGGAGGGCTTATTTTGGGCTATTTTTTTATTCCTTTTCGTTTTTTGATATTTTATATTTTGTATTCTGTAGTTCTGCTTAATAAAATAAATATCTATCTAAAAAAAAAACAAAAAAAACTGCAGCCTCTGAAGACAGCAACTGAAAAAACTAAGGAAATTAAATTAAAGACACTTAAAGGAACTATTTTTTTCAGAGCATAAATAAAAAAAGACATTGGGAAATACAGACAGGATTTACAAGTTATAAAGACTGTTTAATTGATGCCAAGATTGAAAAGCAAAAGTTTAGAGATTGTGTGGCAGAGAAACAAACCATCCGATCCTAGATTGCAGAGAATCTCAACAAGTCCAGGAAATGGATGTAAGACAGAAATCTCCTGAGAAAGAAGCATCTACTGAAAAAGACAAATTTTACCAAATTTTGGCAGAATTGAAGGAACTGAAAATAGGATTGTCGAGTATGTCAAGTGAAATAAGTGCAATCAAGACACTGCTGGAGGAAAAATCAAAAGGTATCAATTAAAATGAATGACAGACTAGATTCATCAATGGAAAAAATGCTAAGCAGCTTGAAGAGGTATCAGGTAAAGTTAACACAATAGAATCTAAAGTGGTAGTGAACTCTTCAAACATTCATAATCAAAATAAGGCTATAAAAGACTTGAAGAAAGAATTGATTAAATTAGCCTGTCAAAGAAGGAATAATATTCACATTAGGGGTGTGACTGAAGACCCAAGTGAGGACACAAATCAACTGCTGAATGATATTTTACAATGGGTGAAATCAACAGTCCCAGAGGTTTATTTCAAAAAAGCAGATATCGACAGGCATATAGAATGGGCAAAAAGAAAGGAGGAAAAATCTGCTCCTAGAGACATTGTGGTGAGATTTTGGTCTTACTTTAAAAAATAACAATTGATGAAGAAATTGAGAGAGACAACGGAGATGAAATTTAAGGAGAACATGCTTCAAGTTTATCTGGACACAATCCAAGTTTATCTGACACAATCCAATGGAGAAAGAGTTTATGCCAAATCTGTTTAATTTTGAACAGAGAGAATACCAGATACAGTTGGGGATACCCAGTTTTAATGAGAATCCTGTATCATAGAGTGGACTCAACTGAAGAAGCTTTGGAGAAAATGAGGGATGTCAGAATTATTAATAAAAAGCAGTATCGAAAAGAGATTCAAAAACTGCAAATAAATCAAGATAATGGATCCAGTTCAAAGACAGAGGAACAGAGTGGAGATGAAGAAAAAGGAAAGTCAAATTTGTAATGGGTGGTCCAAATACACTGAAAGAAGAAGCGGCTGTGAGATGGAAGGGGAAGAAGAGAGAAGATAAGAGAAGGGTGTAATACAGTCTTATGTATTATGAACTTAAATGTCAAATATGATTTGTTTTAAGATTGAGTCATTTGGATAATTATAAGAAAGAAGATTAGACATTATGGGGTAGATATACAGTATATCACAGAAGTGAGTACACCCCCTCACATTTCATAAATATTTTATTATGTCTTTTCACGTGACAACACTGAAGAAATGACACTTGGCAACAATGTAAAGCAGTGAGTATACAGCTTGTATAACAGTGTAAATGTGCTGTCCCCACAAAATAACGCAACACACAGCCATTAATGTCTAAACCGCTGGCAACAGGAGTACACCCCTAAGTGACAATGTCCAAATTGGGCACAAAGTGTCAATATTTTGTGTGGCCACCATTATTTTCCAGCACTGCCTTAACCCTTTTGGGCATAGAGTTTGCAGAGCTTCACAGGTTGCCACTGGAGTCCTCTTCCACTCTTCCATGACGACATCACACAGCTGGTGGATGTTAGAGACCTTGCGCACCCCCACCTTCCATTTCAGGATGCCCCACAGATGCTCAATAGGGTTTAGGTCTGGAGACACGCTTGGCCAGTCCATCACCTTTACCCTCAGCTTCTTTAGCAAGGCAGTGGTAGTTTTGGAGGTGTGTTTGGGGTTGTTATGTTGGAATACTGCCCTGCGGCCCAGTCTCCAAAGGGAGGGGATCATGCTCTGCTTCAGTATGTCACAGTACATGTTGGCATTCATGGTTCCCTCAATGAACTGTCGCTCCCCAGTGCCGGCAGCACTCATGCAGCCCCAGACCATGACACTCCCACCACCATGCTTGACTGTAGGCAAGACACACTTGTCTTTGTACTCCTCACCTGGTTGCCATCACACACACTTGACACCATCTGAACCAAATAAGTGAACCTGAAATCCATGTCCTTAGTCTGCTTGTCTGCAGCAAACCATATGTGGGCTTTCTTGTGCATTATCTTTAGAAGAGGCTTCCTTCTGGGACGACAGCCTTGGAGACCAATTTGATGCAGTGTGCAGCGTATGGTCTGAGCATTGACTGGCTGACCCCGCACCCCTTCAACCTCTGCAGCAATGCTGGCAGCACTCATACGTATATTTCCCAAAGCCAACCTCTGGAGATGATGCTGAGCACGGGCACTCAACTTCTTTGGTTGACCATGGTGAGGCCTGCTCTGAGTGGAACCTGTCCTGTTAAACTGCTGTATGGTCTTGGCCACCATGCTGCAGCTCAGTTTCAGAGTTTTGGCAATCTTCTTATAGCCTAAGCCATCTTTATGTAGAGCAACAATCCATTTTTTCAGATCCTCAGATTGTTCATGACCATGAGGTGCCATGTGAAACTTCCAGTGACCAGTCTGAGAGAGTGAGAGCGATAACACTAGCTCCCCCTTCACACCTGAGACTTGTGACACTAACAGGTCTCATGACACCAGGGAGGGAAAACGGCTACTTGGGCCCAATTTGGACATTGTCACTTAGGGGTGTACTCACTTTTGTTTCCAGCGGTTTAGACATCAATGGCTGTGTGTTGCATTATTTTGAGGGGACAGCACATTTACACTGTTATACAAGCTGTATACTCACTGCTTTACATTGTAGCCAAGTGTCATTTCTTCAGTGTTGTCACATGAAAAGATATACAATGGTGCCTCGACTTACGAACTTAATTGGTTACGGAACTCCGGTCGTACAGTGGACCCTCGACTTACGGATTTAATCCGTATTGGAACGGTGGCCGCAGGTCGAAAAGTCCGTAGGTTGAGGGTCCATTTCCCATAGGAATGCATTGAAAACCCATTAATCCGTAACCGGCTGAAGAAAAAATACCCCCCCACCAAAAAAAAGAAAATAAAGGCAAAAAAGCACCTTACCGGTCCGAAGGGGTCCCTCGCCACTGCCATCACCGCTGCCAAAGCCCTCCGAGGGCTTTCCCGCCACTGCCGGAGGCCTCACGGGGGTCCCGGGCTGCCGCCGTCGCCGCTGCCATAGCCCTCCGAGGGCTTTCCCGCCGCTGCCGGAGGCCTCACGGGGGTCCCCGGCTGCCGCCGTTGCCGCTGCCGAAGCCCTCCAAGGGCTTTCCCACCACTGCCGCTGGCTTTCCCAGGGTACACCAGGCCTACCAGGGCAGGGCTTCCCCTGATAGGCCCAGTCTACCACCCAGAAAAGCCTGGTAGACCGGGCCTACCAGGGGAAGCCCTCCCCTGGTAGGCCCGGTGTACCCTGGGAAAGCCGGCGGAGGCGGACGACCTCCGGAGGCCTTCCATGGTGGCGGAGAAGCCTTGGAAGGCCTCCAGAGGTCCCCCCCTCGCCACCAATCGTGCCTCTGGAGCTTCTCCGGAGGCACGATTGGCAGCGAGGGGGACCTCCGGAGGCCTTCCAGGACTTCTCTGCCGCCATGGGAGGCCTCTCAGAGGTCTTCCTTCGCTGCCGAGCTCTGGAGGCACGATTGGCGGCGAGGGGGGACCTCCGAGAGGCCTCCCATGGCGGCGGAGAAGCCCTGGAAGGGCTTGAATTTTGCGCTTTCCCCACCTCCCCCTTCCGGTCTGTCGGTCGATTCTCCGGCCGCAAGTCAAAGTGAAATTTTGCGGCCGGAGAAGTCTGTAACTCGAAAAGTCCGCAGGTAGAGCCGTGCGTAAGTCGAGGGTGCACTGTAACTCAAAATGGTTGTAAGTCAAAGCATCATTTCCCATAGGAATGCATTGAAATGCAATTAATCCGTTCCAGCCGAAGAAAAAAAATCACCAAAACAAAAACAAAAAAAGCAAAAAACAACACTGCAAGACCCATCGGAAACACGATTAATCCGTTCCGGCCGAAGGGGGGGAAAAAAGAAAAGCATACAAACTGTGCAAGACCCTTCGGAAATGCAAAAAAAAGCAAAGCAGAAAGCAAACAAACCGTGAAAGACCCTTCGGAAATGCAATAAAAAGCAAAGCAAAAAGCAAACAGACCCTGCAATACCCATCGGAAATGGGAAACCCCCCCCCAAAAGCAAACAAACCCTACAAGACCCATCGGAAATGGGGGAAAAAACTACCAAAAAACAAACAAACCCTACAAGACCCATCGGAAATGGGGGAAAAAAACTACCAAAAAACAAACAAACCCTGCAAGACCCATCGGAAATGGGAAAAAAAACCACCAAAAACAAACAAACCCTGCAAGACCCATCACAGCATAGAAACATCTTCCCGTCGGCCATGCATTTTGGCCGTTTTTTCCAAAATCCCTAAAGACAAAAGACTTTACCTTTTCTGTCATTTGCTGCCTGACACTTTAGACCATATTCTATTTAGATGCCCAGCACACCACTCCCATCAGAAACTCTTTTTAAATCATTGGCTGATTTCCTTTTCGGATCACTTCCCTGATCTTGTCCCTATTTTCTTGAGTGACTGCTGTGCTGCCCACACTGTGGCGGTGGCAAACTACCTAACTGAAATTTTGAAGCTTACTGTTGCCTTATAATGTGGAACTTTCCTTTACCCCACTTTCCGGGTAATATGTATTGCTTCTCATCATTTTGTACTTCCTCATTAATGTTGATTGTGTCTATTTGCCCTGAGTTTTTTCCCCCCTGTTTATTTCCCTGTCCATACTGTTTAATGCCAATAAAGGGTTATCGTATCGTATCGCATAGAAACATAATCCCACCACCCAGCCCAAAACTACGCTGCAAAACCCACCCAGAACAGTTTTTAAAAAGTAGAAAGCAGCACCTTACCAGGCAGTCCGAAGCCTCCTCTGATCGCACACTCTCTAACTGCTGAGGCGAAAGAGCTACAAAGAAGCAGCCTCTTCGCCACCAACGGTTAGCAATTTGAATTCCCCTCCTTTTTCCCCCTGCCTTTTTCTGATTGTAACTCAAAGCTCCGGTTGCAAGTAGAAGCAAAATTTTGCGGCCGGAGCTGGTCGTAACTCGAAATGGTCGTATGTCGGGACGTTCGTAAGTCGAGGCACCACTGTACTAAAATATTTATGAAATGTGAGAGGGTGTACTCACTGCTGTGATATACTGTATATTATAGGCAAAATATTTATTTTTTATAAATTATTCTTTAAGTCAAAATATGTTCCAAATTCTTGGATAGCCAGCTCTTGTCATGTAATTGGAATTTTAGCATGTTTCATTTTTCATTTGAAACAAAATCTTCCAGATATCAGATGCTCAGCCGTACAGATTTCCGTGTATGCCGGGCTGATGGATGGAGCAATGATGTCCCTCATTGTGAAAGTAAGTGGGCTTTTGCAGATACTGTCTTGAATTCAAATTAATGTAACATTTCTTAAGCTTGTGCAAAAGAGCATATATAGCTCCTTTGTTCGAGCTGCATCCGTGTTCCCTGTGGCCTTGAAAGTTGTGGATTGTACAGTGTAGCTTTTCAATGTGTTGCAACTGTGAGGGCAATTAGCAATGCCTTGTACATGAATGTACAGGTTGAATCTATTCCTATTTTAGATCTCTTTACCATGCTCCATTGGCTGAAAGATGGCAACACAGTTAGCTTAAATTTGTAAACTTAATTTGAAATAATTGTTTAAATGACAAATGAATTGTGAATTGTGCTTTTGAAATGAAGGCCCAAAGATCAAGAAATTAGAGGAAGATAAATTACATCTAAATGAAAAATAAGACTCGAGCAACAGTGCAGAAATGGCTTGTACATAAGCATGGACTGAGAGTGTATCTAAGCCTTTCCCTTTGCTGTGATATGCTTACAGCAAGAAACACTGGTCTCTCCTGCACACACATCCCAGAGGATCTTATATGAGGGTATCCCCAGAGAAATTAATGAAAGATTTTTCCTCCTCCTTCCTTCCCCACTGGTCTTAGGAAGGGACCTCCCCCTTTCATTTTCGTGCTATTGGAGTAGCACCAATATAGGAAATGGAAGGCAAAACTGATATTATTGATAGTTGTATCGAAGACCAGGTTCTAACCGGTGTTGAAATTTCCTCTTACGCACAAATATGAAAAGTAGAGGAGTCCTGATCTCCATTTCATATGGCCATGCCATTTGCATTGCCTATAATAGAAACAGCATGTATGCCATGCGCCTATCATTCAGAAGCATACAGCCTATGGGCGCATGCCTGGTAATATAATCGTTCTGTAACAATGGAGAAATCAATGGAGTAGATAACAGGGAGAGGTATATTTATTGTTGTTCATTGTGTTTTAAATTGTGTTTTAAATTCATTAGAGAAATCTAAATTAGTGCATTTGCCAAAAACAGTCATAAAACTGAAAACCACAGTAAATTACAAACTATAGCCAGAATCCTATTGATGTATGTACAAGGTTTACATAACTTGCCACTATTAAATGTGGCGCTTTGATGACATGTGAATGTGTGTGTCAATCATGTGACTGGTAATAGTATTTGATTACTTCAAATTTGGGAATGATGTGAATCCAATCCAAATTTTAGCCTGCACTTTAAAGTGCTGGCCCCCCTCCCCAAAATAGGTACAGCGCCTTGTATAACTTTTGTAAAGTGCAAATGAAAAGTGTGATTTAATGGTAAAATACTGTCAGATTTGCTCCGCTTATAAAATGGATGAATTTGAAGTATTTTTATTGACCACATGATGCAAAGGCTGAATCGAAATGGTCCAGTCTTTTTTGCTCCAAAAGCAGCTTCCCCCTCCCCAACTGCTTGCGGAGAGGGGGAGGCTTCTACTTTTTAAAGCTAACAGGATTCAAATGGACTTTTTTCTGTGCATAGGTTTTCATAAGTTTTTGTAAAGACGGGAAATGTCTGTGGGTGGTGTTCTGGTCATGTAGGCAATTGGTGTGATGTTCGATGGGGGAGACATGAAAAAGCAAAGCACTGTGATTATGGTATGCTGTCAGACTACTACATTTCTAAAAAACATTTGTATAGAAAAACAACAAGGAAAGGTGTTTCATAGTCTTGGAATACAGAACATCAAAAGTCTGAACAGTAGCTTTGCAAAATGCATTATGATTCACAGCTCAGAATGATTCCATATGAGATCACCATTATCTATCAGCCATCCATTATTCCCTTCCCTTACTTTCAAGTACGGCATGCAAGAATTGCCTCATCTACAATTTTAGACTAGTTTAAAAACTATGTGACAAGAGATGAAGCAATTCCTGCATGTGTTATTTAAAAGTAAAGTAAAATACTAACAGATGAGAACAGGAAGGTGGTGGTGAACCCCGCTATTGAATCATTCTGATGTGGGAATTGTGAATTACTGTTCAGACTTTTAATGTCCTATACTATTAGAATGTTATGTTCCTTTCCATGTTTTTTTTTTCTATAAAAAGGTTTTTGAAAAATATAGTAGTCTGAAGCTTTAAATGATAAAGCACCTTCATTGTGATCCATTAAAAGATCAGCAGAGGCAAGACCAGAGGAAGAAAGGAAGGAAAGAGGACTGTGGGCTGGAATATTTTTTTTTTTTTACTGCAAATGAGAATCAACGGTGAACTCCCAACTCAATACGCAACCCGTTGTGTGTGAGCACTTACTGTAATTTCAGATGTAATATGGTCTGTGAATCAAATGACAACAAAGCCAATGTAGCCACTCCCTTTTATAAAACACCCTGGAATGGAGTCAAAGCACCTCCAAAATGGGATTCCAGTGGATTGGTCCCACATGCAATTGCACATCTGAAATGCACTGCAGTGTCTTATGAATTAGTCACAATTAACTGATAAGTTTTTTTTAAAATTTTGTTTTTATTATTATTATTATTTATAAAATCCATCCATGCTTACTTAACATTGTGTCACCTGGGTTCAGCTTATAATCATTTGTCAATACAACTACAATACATATTAGACTCTTAATCTATACAACCTGTTTCTAGATTTTTTCTTGTTTACTATTAAGTACATATATTGCTATCATCAAAATCTTTTTTTAGTTTATTGTTACTTCTACCATTAATATTCTCCCTTCTTCGTCAGAATAGATATGTTTAGAGTTTAGCGTTTCTTTCCCATATAAAGCTACTCCTCTTTTCTTTTGTTGTACAGCTGAGTAGTAGAGTTTCCCAATCTTCGGGTAAATCAAATATTTATACTGCTGCTTTTTAATGTGCGTTTCTTGAATCATATATTGATTATATCTGTTTCAGTTTTTTGTAGCTTTGAAAAGACATGATTCCTTTTTCTTGGCACATTCAGGCCGTTGATGTTCACTGAGAAGATCCCAATTTCGTTCTCCATCTTGTTTACTTATATTTAGGTTTTGTTGCCCTGGTATTCCATTTTTTTCTTTGTATTTTATTCAGATCTTGTCCAATATCCTTTTTCCGACTCTCTTCTTCACTTAGTTCACTCTCCTCTTCTGGTGTTTTCTCTCTCTGTTTTCTACTTTCTTCTTCATTTATATCTTGCCCCTGTGCTTCTTCTTCGAAGAAGGTTATATGTTTTTCAAGGAATTCTCTTGCTTTATGTATGGAGTCAAGCCTAAATCTTCTTGAGTTCCAGTTGATCAGGATCCCTTCGGGTACCAGCCATCTAAATTTCACTCCTTTCCTATTCAGTTTGGTAGTCAAAAATTAATATTGTTTCCTCCCCTCTCTTATTCTCCAAGGTATCTGTTTCAATACCACGATTTCCTTTTGTCTGTATTGTATTGGGTCTACACTGGTCCTTTGCAGCACTTCATCTCTTGTCGATCTTTTCACAAACTTTACGTGTACTTCACGTGGTATTCTATTCTTTTTCACATAACTTGAATTTAATCGATATGTTTGGTCTATCTCATTTTCCAACTCTTCTTTTCCAATTTCCAGTGCCTCTGCCAAAATGGTTGCCATCAATTCTGGTAAGTCCTCCTGTTTGTCTTCTGGTATGTTTTGGAGTCTAAGAATGTTTGAGGCTCTTTCCATTTCCATTACTGCGATTGAATCTGTTAGATTTTTGTTAGCCTGAACCAGTTTGTGGTTTTCTTTTTTCAATTCATCCAATCTCTTTTCTGTTTGATCCGCGTTGTTTTCCAATTTTTCAATTCTTTGTTGGTTCTTTGTGGTGTTTTGCTGGATATCTTGGAGTTGCGTATTCATCATGCAGATCTGTTTGTTGATTTTATCCAATTTCTCTTCCAGTTTCTGTTGATTAAGTTTGGCTTCTTCATGGTTTCTTCTTGATTCTTCTTGATTTTCCTTTGTCTCCTCTTTGTGCAATACAACTGTATCTTGAATCTTCTGGAGCGTTGCTTGTAGATCTTTCTGAAATTTTTCTTGAAATAGCATTGTATCAATAGATCTTTGCTGTACTAGAGTAGAAGCCCCAGATGAAGGTGCCGAGGCTGTTTTTTTGGCAGTTTTAGAAAGATTTGGTAGGCTCATCATGAGTAGTTTCCCCCAAATTATCCAGTCAGTCCCCCAGAGTTCTGTTGACCTGCTACACTGCCTTTTCCACCTTTTAGTTATTCAATTATAGTCAGTATATCAATAATACCTTATCATCAATAGTCATCAATAGTACCTTGTCATCACAGCTCTATATTCAGTTTATAAGTTGACTAATACAAAACAGGGGGCCACATCCAGAGCTATCTAGTATTTTCTGCCTAGGCAGGCTAGTAGTTTTACAATTTTACAATTTAATACAACAGAGTTTCAAATGTTATTTCCATTCTTTGCTAGCTGGGGTGGCATTCAATCCATTCAATTCTCAACACTGATAAGTTTTGAAAACCTTACATGAACATGGATAGGATTCTGGTCCATATCTATGAAAATAGATGGGCACAATTCAAAGTTTATGACACCAGCCTACACCCATTGTCACTGTAATAGATGCCTGCCCACATAACATACTTTTCTTCCTCTCCTCTCCCTGCTGCACTGCTCCAGTTCTGCCTGAGTATTGGCTCCAGAGGTTTTTTAGCCCTCCAGAGCCAGTCTGCGCATTTTAGGGAGCAGGAGGGAATCAACCTGTTGGATGCTTGTTGTTGTTTAGTCGTTAAGTCGTGTCCGACTCTTCATGACGCCGTGGACCAGAGCACGCCAGGCCCTCCTGTCTTCCACTGCCTCCCGGAGTTTGGTCAAATTCATGTTGGTAGCTTCGATGACACTGTCCAACCATCTCGTCCTCTGTCATCCCCTTCTCCTCTTGCCTTCACTCTTTCCCAACATCAGGGTGTTTTCCAGGGAGATTTCTCTTCTCATGAGATGGCCAAAGTATTGGAGCCAAAGTATTGGGTTGATTTCCTTTAGAATGGATAGGTTTGATCTTGCAGTCCAGGGGACTCTCAAGAGTCTCCTCCAGCACCACAATTCAAAAGCATCAATTCTTCGGAGGTCAGCCTTCTTTATGGTCCAGCTCTCACTTCCATACATCACTACTGGAAAAACCATAGCTTTGACTATGCGAACCTTTGTCAGCAAGGTGATGTCTCTGCTTGTTGGATGCTAGCCAACCACAAAACATGCAGTGTCTGTAAACATTTAAAAAAAGGGAGCTCCAATTTCACATTTATACATTGTTTTAGTCTTAAACAAGTAACAAAAATTATGCTACAAGATATTTTATCCTTCAAAAACATTCCTTAGAATTAAATCTTTGCTTAAGATGTTTCAGTGCTAGTATGGGTTAGAAAATTACACTTTACATAGGTTATCTACAGAAAGAAACCTTACACAGGCTGGTTCTAACTAATGCCAATCTAACAATTGTGAATATTGGACTGCATATTGGAAGGACATATCTTGACGTGCTGATGGGGCATTTAATTCAAAAAGGCGGGTGATGTTTATTCTGGCTTTTTATTCTAGCTTTATCAAAATCCCATCCTGAATATGTCAAATAAATTCCAGTGTAGAAATAGAAATTGTCCTAGTTTTAAAGATGGTCTTGTATGTGGCCAGTCCTTTCTCTTCTGTACATTATGTTCACTGAGCAATCTGTGTGAATTAACTTGTTTCTTGTACAGGCAGATTTATCTGTCATTATCTGCTCTAGTTTGGTCCTGTATGGTTTCTAATATGTCTGCTGGTGGGGGAGGGATATACCGGAAAATAATTATTTCTACTGAATTCAAGCGTTACAGTAATGATCTAACTTATTTTCAATTGCTTTTCCTGCTGATGTTTATAAAATATCTTACTAATCCTTAAACAACAATGTTGCTTGTTTTACAGTAACAAAGTGTTTCCCCGTGAAAGAACCAGAAAAGGGAAGGATCCTTCAGACTGGAATAATGGATCTGGATCAAGATTTTTTATTTGGCCAACTGCTACGATTTGAATGTGTTGAACACTTCAGAATTGAAGGTTCTGATGAGATCGTTTGTACAGCTCAAGGAACCTGGAGTGCACCTGTACCAAAATGTGTAGGTTAGTTAACTGGAGGGATGGGGTGGGGGGAGAGAGCAAAAGAATTCCAAATTAAAAACAATACATTTAAACAGCTGCAGTTCAAATAGTAGCGGGATTAGCAGAACAAGGAGACCTGAAAAGTGGCATGAAAGTTGATTTATGCTTTTATGGGAATTGTTTGTTTGAAAATGTTTCCATCTGTTCCTATTAAATTTTATCTACCGAAGCACTGATTTAATACATCTGTGAATTTACTGATTGCCACATTTTGAAGAATAATGGAAATTATGGAGGGTTCTTCATGTTACTGGGTTTGAATCTGGTCCATTTCCAATAAAATAAAAATAAAATAAAATAAAAATGACAAGATTTTCTCCTTCACTATGATCCCATGTGTATGTATGTAGATTTCCTTGGGTTCTAGGAACAAACTATAAGGTGAAGATTCAGAAATAATTTAATGCTAATTTACATATTAAATAAACCTTCTGACTTATTTAAGAAAAAACATTTCAAATAATTGCTATGAGATGCTAATGAGAACATTCTGTTTTTTTTTTTTTTTTTTTGTATGTGTGTGTGTATTTAATGTAGAAGTAACCTGCCAACCACAACATATTGATCATGGACGTATATTGGCACAAAGGGTAGTTTATAAGGATGGCGATCAAATACAATTTTCCTGTGACCGTGGATACAGACATGCTGATAGGAAAGAAGCAACATGCACTCGGAATGGGTGGAATGGACGACTCGAATGTATAGGTCTGTATGTTTCTCATTTCCAGGGTTGGTGTTGTTGCAGTTAAATCATATGCAGATTTAGTCAGCAGGAATTCCTGTTGAGTTCAGTGAAGCTTACTCCTTAACAAGTGTTCCTAGGACTGTAATTTTACTTAATCAGGTTGGATTAAAGGGATGGAAAAGTTTTAGTCTTGGAAGGCAAGATCAAAGAAGAGGAATTCCACTTTCCTCTTATATACAGAAGGGAATAGTCCTTCTGCTGCATTGCTAGGAAAGCCAGAAGTGGCAGATGAGAGGAAAGGTTTCCTCCTCCTCCCCCCACCCTCAAAATGAAGAACCCTATGAACAATGGGTAGGTGGGGCTTGGCAGCCTTGGAAGGCAGCCCATCTAGGAGAAGGAAAACTCTGATTTCAAACCTCCACTGCCTTGTGGTTATATCCACTGATGGAAAAGGCTTCAGGAGTTAACCTCGAGGCAAAATCTGGAGCCGGAGTCCCGGAGGCAGTTTGTGACTGTGTAGTCACGCTCTGGCAACTCCTGCGACATCGCTGGAACCAGTTGTATTGGCTCTTGCCTTTCCATTGGACTACTTCAGCGATGTGGAGAGGGGGGATTTTCTGCTTGGGTAACAGTCTATCTTCCATATTATTTTACCCAGCCTTCGTGCTCTGGAGAGGACACTCCAGCTTCGCATACAGCATCGAAACAACACGGGAAGTAGCAGTTACCGGTTATACGTCATTGCTTGATTCGTGTACAGCATGACACCAGGGGCTACTTCTGACGGTGGGAGAGGTCATTGCACCTCACTAGGTAGCTACCGCCCACCTTAAGCTGGGCAGCCCCCAGCCAGTAAGGTGCTGCCTCACCACGGTCTGTTAACCTCACGGGGTGCGTGGGGTTTAGGGTGAAAGCCGACAAGCAGATCGATAACCCTGCACCATGCAACAATCATAAGAAAACTTCTGCGCTAAAGTTTGGCACCTGGAATGTTCGGACAATGACCCCTGGCTTTTCTGACGACCTGCAGGAAGTAGACGACACATGCAAGACAGCTGTCATCGACATGGAACTGAGTAGGCTGCAGATGGACATTGTTGCCCTGAAAGAGATGAGATTGCCAGACTCAGGCTCTGTCAAAGAAAAAAATGTCTCATTCTTCTGGCAGGGAAAACCATTGAATGAGACCAGGGAATATGGCGTTGGCTTTGTGGTTAGAAATACTCTGCTGAGATCCATTGTTCCACCTACTGTGGGGAGTGAAAGAATCCTGTCTCTGCAGCATCACTCATCAGCTGGACCGGTCACCCTCATCAGTGCATATGCACCAACACTGCCGTCTACAGCAGAAGTCAAAGACAAATTCTATGACGATCTGGCAGCTACTATTAAAAAAATCCCCGAGAGAGAGCCCCTGTTTATTCTCGGAGACTTTAACGCTAGAGTTGGTGCTGATCACAATTCTTGGCCCACTTGTCTAGGCTGCTGTGGCATTGGGAAGATGAACGAAAATGGCCAACGCTTGCTGGAGTTTTGCTGTTATTATGGTCTTTGTGTCAGCAATACGTTCTTTAATACGAAGCTTCGACACAGAGTCTCTTGGAGACATCCAGGATCGAAGCATTGACATCAGCTTGATTTGATCCTCACTAGACGCTTTAGCCTTCCTAGTATTAGGATCACACGCAGTTATCAGGGTGCTGATTGCGATACTGATCACTCCCTGGTGTATAGCAGAGTCAAACTGCAAATAAAGAGATTGTATCACACGAAAAAGGAAGGAAGACCACGTATTGACATCAGCAAGATTCGCGATCAGAGAAAAGTGGAGGAATTTGCTCAAGCGCTTGAGGAAACTCTTCCAGGCCCGGCTGGTGCAAAAACAATGGGAACATTTCCTAAGAATGCTTTTTATAACACCACGTTGTCCATATTTGGCAAGAAGACCAAAAAGATGGCAGACTGGTTTGAAGTCCATTTGGAGGAGTTGATGCCAGCCATTGAGGAAAAGAGGAGAGCTCTAGCAGCATACAAAGCCTTTCCTAGTGAGTACAACTTGCAGGCTCTTCGAGCTGCTCGTAGCAAAGTCCAACAGGCTGCCAGGAGATGTTCTAACGATTATTGGCTTCAGCTCTGCTCTCAGATACAGATAGCAGCAGACACAGGTAACACCAAGGGAATGTATGACGGTATCAAGCAGGCTTTAGGTCCAATACAGAAGAAATCTGCTCCTTTGAAGTCTGCTACAGGCGTGATCATCCAGGACCGAGCACAGCAGATGGAACGCTGGGTGCAGCACTACTCTGAGCTATATTCTAGAGAGAATGTAGTAACTGAAGAGGCATTCAATAACATTGAGTGCCTGTCTGTCTTGGAAGAGTTGGACAGGGAACCAACTTTAGCAGAAATAGAAGTGGCCTTGGATTCCCTCGCCTCTGGCAAGGCACCTGGAAAGGATAACATCCCTGTTGAAGGTGCTGTAAAGAGACCATCACCGCTGAGCTGTATGAAATCTTTTGTCTTTGCTGGAGGGAAGTTGGAGTACCACAGGACATAAAGGATGCAAACATCTTCACATTGTACAAGAAAAAAGGCGATGGGCAACTGCAATAACTACCGTGGCATCTCTCTTCTCAGCGTTGTAGGGAAGATGCTTGCCCGTGTTGTGCTGAAGAGGCTCCAGGTGCTTGCAGACAGAGTCTATCCAGAATCACAGTGTGGATTTCGAACTAATAGATCCACCATTGACATGGCATTTTCCCTCAGACAGTTGCAGGAGAAATGTAGGGAACAACGACAGCCACTCTTCGTGGCCTCATAGATCTTACAAAGGCCTTTGATTTGGTTAGCAGGGACGGCCTTTTTAAAATACTTCCCAAGATTCGATGTCCACCTCGACTCCTTAACATCATCAGGTCCTTTCATGAGGAAATGAAGGGCACTGTAATTTTTGATGGCTCAACATCAGATCCCTTTGACATCCGAAGCGGAGTGAAACAGGGCTGTGTCCTTGCGCTGACTCTTTTTGGGATCTTTTTTGCTGTCATGCTGAAGCACGCTTTTGGAACTGCAACAGAAGGTGTCTATCTCCGGACTAGATCAGATGGAAAGCTCTTTAATCTCTCTAGATTGAGAGCGAAGACCAAAGTCCAGCTGAAATGCATGTGGGAGTTCCTCTTCGCTGATGATGCAGCTGTTGTTGCTCATTCTTCTGAAAACCTCCAATAACTTAAGAATCGTTTTAGTAAGGCCTGCCAAGATTTTGGATTAACAATCAGCCTGAAGAAAACACAAGTCATGGGCAGGATGTGGACTCACCTCCCTCTATTAGCATCTCTACACAAGAATTGGAGGTTGTTTATGATTTCATGTACCTTGGCTCAACAATCTCTGACACCCTTTCCCTAGATGTCGAGCTGGACAGCGCATTGGCAAAGCAGCTATCATGTTCCCTAGACTCACAAAGAGAGTATGGCTTAATAAGAAGCTGATGGCATATACCAAGATCCAGGTCTATAGAGCCTGTGTCCTGAGTACACTCCTGTACTGCAGTGAGTCCTGGACCCTTTGTGCACGGCAGGAGAGGAAGCTGAACACCTTCCATATGCACTGTCTCCAACGCATTTTTGGTATTACCTGGCAGGACAAAGTTTGAAATAGAGTAGTCCTAGAACGAGCTGGAATTTTTAGCATGTATTCATTACTGAAACAGCGACGTGTACATTGGCTCAGGCATGTCATGAGAATGGCTGACGGTTGGATTCCAAAAGATCTCCTGTATGGAGAATTAGTGCAGGGAAAGCGCCCCAGAGGGAGACCACAGCTGTGATACAAGGATATCTGCAAGCAGGATCTGAAGACTTTAGGAATGGACCTCAACAGATGGGAAACTTTGACATCTGAGTGTTCAGCCTGGAGGCAGGCAGTGCAGCATGGCCTCTCCCAATTTGAAGTGGCAGTTGTCCAGCAGGCCGAGGCAAAGAGGCAGTCCTGAAATCAGCAAAATCAGGGAGCTGGACAGGGGAAAGATTGTATTTGTCTTCAGTGTGGAAGGGATTGGGACGCTCGAATTGGCCTTCTCAGCCACACTAGATGCTGTTCCAAGACCTCTATTCAGAGCACGTTACCATAGTCTCTCGAGACTGAAGGATTCCTACTAATGAACAATGAGAACAAGTTGTTTTGCTTGAAATTTTTGTTCCAGAATGACAGCAAAATGCTGCAGCACTGTGTGCTTCTCATTTTCAAAGAAATAATAGCTGGATGTTCTATAACAGATCTTTTTCACTTCTGAAATGGCTGATTTATTCATACATACTTTATATTTAAATGATGGATTAAAACAAATATGATGATCAAATGATGTGTTTTATGACAATGTGTCATTTCCCCTTCTCCTGCTCCTTCTCCTCCTGCTGGGAGTTGGACGTCACAGCTACTTTGGCCTGTCACGAGGCAACTCTAAATATGGTGGTTGCATTCAATCCAAACTAGTCTCTCATGTACCTCCCATGTATCTCATGGCACAGCATGTGAATAGAGTCATCTTCCTTCTCATTTTTATTCCTGTGCACTGAATCCAGTCTTATCTGCTCTGTCCCAAAGACTGTAAAATCATTGGTGTGGCTACATGATGTGTAACAGAAAAATAAAATACAGAGAAATCAATGACAGTCATGAGGCAAATGCCAAAAGCCATGTTATGACATTACTTTTGGTTGGCCAACTAAAAAGATACAAAACTCTACGTGCATGTTTTCTACACACACACACACACACACACATTTCCATCTCAGTATCTTACACAGAGAATATTGTGACTTCTTAGTTGCTCTACAAGTCGAAATATGGTAAAAGTGATGGCAAAGAGAGAAAATATGCTGATCAATGCCTGATTTTCCAAATTTCTTATTTCTACTCCTCTGCAGAAATTGTATGCCTGCCACCCCATGTACAAAATGGTTACTTCCAACCTAGGGGGCTTCAGTTTAGATATGAAGAAGAAATTGAAATAGTGTGTGATGATGGTTTTCAGAGTGCTGGTTCTTCCAGGTGCACCGAACAAGGCTGGCAACCTCCTGCAACATGTATACGTAAGCATTGTTCTTTTTGCAGCTTCTGAATATCTTTCCTTCCTGAATGATATCCACCATTATAGTGGAAAGGATGGGAACGGAAGGAAATCTGGAGATCCCTTGATGTTATGGAAGGGGTGGGCTGGGGCTGTGCATAGAGGCACAGGATCTCTCCTTGATGGAGGCTGGGTAATCCACTGTCAGGCAGAGAGCTGTTATCTCCCCGCCCCTAAAGTGCAGTTTCCAAGTGCAGAACTTTATTTATATGGCAATAATTGGCAGTTATGTAAGTGTAGGGCTACTTGCAAAGGCTTGAGCGTTGATTGATGAGTTCAAATGCCTGTTTAAATTTTAGAGGCTTCATCTAGGTTCCTTCCCCTTCCCCCTGGGTCTAAGACCCAGATGCTTTGAAACTAGGTAAGAGCAAGTAGTGAGCATTTCTCCAGTCCTGGTGGAATGTCTTTTTCCATGGCATTTGTCATCCGTAGCAATGAAAAGTTATGTTCTTTTGATGGCTAGACAAGTGGTGAGGCATTCTCATCCACCTGGAGGTCTAAATCTATTGTTAATGAGATCCTTATCTTCTGTGATTGCCAGTGTCAGCCAGCCGCATGTGTCAAACTTTTCCTTGATGTGCCTTACCCAGGGAAAGTAGATTGCTAAGAATCAGGAGCCCTACTGAGACATTTATAACCACGAATTGTGAGCACATACAGAGGGAGCCCGTAGCTCTTCCCCCATCATTATGGATTTTATAGTTTCAGCCCTGCATCGGAAGAAGAGAAGGGTCCTGCTCATGTGTAGGTTCCCTACATGATTAAGAACTCAGCATTTCCAGATTACTTGCTCACATGTGGCACTGACACCTGAGCAGGAATCTCTCTTCCAGAGAACCTGTGCTAAAAGTGTAAATAACCCATTGGCGGAGGGAGTGGGACTAGGTGCTCCCCTCTATGCGTGTTCACAGTTCTAAGTTGCAGCATGCCTGAATAGCACTAAAGTCAACATACCGAAAACAGTAGCATGGGAGATCTCTGAGTAGGTCCATGCCATACTCAACAATTGAAGAGGAAAAGAGGATGCACAATCTGGGCATGCACTAAACCAGCAGGTGCAGGTACTTGTGAAAATCCCAGCAGCAGTTCTTTCCCAGACTATGAGGACTTTCCCTACCTATTGAAGTTCTTACTCCTCAAGGAAGGTACTCCGACCAGCTCATGTAGTGCCTGGGCATACTTCAATATTCTAATTCTACAAACCACACTCTTGTGAATTTGCAGGACAGAGTGCACAATGTACAGCCTGCTACCAATATGCAGCACCCACTCATTATTTGACCCTTGCCATTAAGTTTGTCCTCTGTTGCTGAAAACAGTCTAGGACATATTATTTAGAGAACCTGCTTCTCCAGGTCACTGTAAAACCAGCATCCAGAGGGCCTGCATCTCAGAAGATGCTCTAGCAGTGAGCATTAGAAGTCCTGCATCCTGAAGGAATATCAGAATCAGCATTGAGAGATCCTGCTTCCTAGAGGACAGGGCCAACTCATGGCCACCCAATTTGGGGATGAGGGCCCCCCCCCCCAACTCGGTCACCTTTGCTAGAGAATATGAGCCAGCTATGTGCAGAAGGCTTGCTTCTAGATTTGGAGGGAAAACCATGGTTCAGACAAATGTGTGTATGGATGCATATATATGTTTGTGTGCATGTTTGGATGGTAAAGCATGTATGGGAGTTCTGTGTGTATATGTATGCATGTGGGGAATATCCTCATTTGTTTTGTCTTCTAACTTCTTTTTTCTACTTGTTTTCCAAAGCAAAGAACTGTGGCTATGTCCGTTTACCAAATGGATATTTTTATTACAATGAACCATTACATTCCTTCCCAAAAAGGCTGGGCTATAGAATGGATTATCAATGTCATTCTGGTTTTCTGCCACCAAATAAGGAAACCTGGCAAAAAATTGTGTGCACCAGGTCTGGCTGGGATCCAGAACCAAAATGCTTCAGTAAGTAAATGTTTTTCTCGCTTAGCAGGAATAGAAATCACTCTGTATAAAGAAAACATGTATCTAGTCTATGTTTGTGGGTAAATGGCAAAAAAGGTTTGGAATAGAATAATGGAGGTGGCCATTGAATAGGCCACTTCACACAGAACAATTGTGGGTGTAAACATGAAAGTTTTTGAAGGTTTCACTTAGCACTGTTGAGAAGGAGCTGATTTTAGTAACATTTTGTCTAGAAAGCCAGGTTTGGTTGCCATTCTCTGCCAAATGTTCATTCCTAAAGCTAAATATAAGGAGAGTAAATATATGAAATCCTGGAGAGAAATATGGTGTGTGTACGTACGAGAGAGAAAGGATTGTGTGCTTGTCCTAGGGAATGGCATAACCTGTACTAAAGGAAGCTGTTGGCCAAGGCCACAATTAGAGATAAGGGAATAAGGTTCTTGTAAGTATTTCTTTGGTATCCTATGACTGACAAACTCCTGGATTTTTAAAATTTTCTGTGAATTCTTGGAATAAAACTGAGTGTTGCAAATATGAGTACTTGGCAGCCCTTTAAGAAAATAAGATTCTTCTGAAGAGCCCTGAGAGGAAAGCAAACTAAGAAAGGGGAGGGAAAGATGACTCCATTTCCTTGAAAGGAGTGCATTAATCCTTTGTATCTGTTCTATTTGTAATAGTGGCCAACCCACAGGCCAGTCAAGAAGGCCCAGTAGTCCCTTCTTTTTCTGTTTTCATTGTCACAGCACCTCTGAACATACATTTGTGATCTCCCTTTAAAGCTGGCTGTGTCAACACACCTTGCTGAGTGATGGCAACACATCCTGGCTGTTTTGATTCCCTAGTACTGCATTGATTTGTGCAGATATGTACTGATCTGTGCTGGGTGTTTGTCATTTGATAATGTTTACTTATGGGCCTTTTTCTATTAGTCAGACCCCACCTCCATAATCCTTGGAAAGGTAAAGAAAGAAGGGAAGAAAGGACAGAATGAAGTAGGTAGGGAGAGAGTGGACAGGATAGGCAAAAGGGAAGGGTGATTTGGGTATGAGAGATGTCAAAAAATTAATTCCATATATGTAGGTAGAAGTACAGGGACAATCTCATGCATCCAGTATACTCAGCAACAAATATTCCCCTATGTGTGGACTCATAGATTTGGATAATTTATTGAAATCTGCAACAAAATACCAGAATGACTCTGAATAAGTCAAGAACAAGCGGAGACATAGACAACACTACTGTGTAGACAAACCCTTAGTGAACATCCAAAGGAGCAAATAGTGTGGCTAACTGGAGATGACAGCTTTTTTAACCCACGCCCCCATAACTGTCATATTTAATTTATTTATAAATTAATGTGGAGGACCACTGAAATAGTTATATTGTTCAAGATGGAGAGAAACTAATGAAGCTAATGATGAGATGAAGCTGCTTAAATAACAATTAAGAAAATATTTACAAAATGATAAGAAGTGCCTAATCGCGCCCCTAAAACAAATCCTCTTAGAGATTAAATCAAGCAACAATAAAGTAGAACAAACTGTTGACGCTGCTTTTGAGATGGCACAAAGTCTACAATTCAAAAAATAATGAGTTGGAAAAGGAGATTCAGCAACTAAGGGACAGACTTGTGGAACAGGAAAACAGACAATGACGCCAGAATCTCCATTTGAGATTTTTAGAGGAGAAGGAAAGTGATTTAAAGCAAATAGTTTTGAACTGGATTCAAGAACGCTGCCCATCTTTGCAGATTACAAATAGAGACTTGGACTGTGTCCATAGAGTTGGAATGGAACTAAAACAAAATGCATGGAGAAGAGATATATTTGTGAGATTTGCTTCATATGCAGTGAAAGCAGACGTGTTTCATGACCTGAATAATATCCAGGAATTGGCATTTGAAGGAGAGAAAATGGAACTGTTCCAAGATCTCACTCCAGAGATGATAGAGAGATGTAAACAATGGTGACAGTATACATGGATTCTTCAAGAGAGAGAAGTTATGTGGGGTTTTCCCTTTAAACTGATTATATGGCATGGAAAAATACCAAAAATTGTGACTACATTAACACAAATGGACCATCTATCTCTTTGAGCATATGAAGATTCCCATCCCTAACACCCAGCTGGCAGAGACGTCCCCAAAGTGAGCAGGACAGCAAGAGAGAATGCAGCTTCACTGGAGAAGAGCATAAAAGGGTGGAAAATCCTTGAAGGGAGAGAAAAAAAATCTATCTGAATAGCTGATCTTCTCAAGGAAATGGCAAGGGTTTTATCTTGAACCAAAAATAACTGCCAATGGGAGGAGCTGAGCAACTGTCTTATATACTGTTAAATATACTGAGGAAGCAGTGTTATTATAAAGAGAGAGAAAATGAAATGTAATATTGACATTAACAGTTCATGCTTATATAAGATTATATTGTACAAGAACAAAGGTGACAGGGGTGACTGTAATAACTATCGTGACATCTCTCTTCTCAGCATTGTAGAGAAGTTGCTTGCCGAGAGGCGGGGCTTCAGCGCGGCGAGACAGACATTCCAGGGAGAAGCTCCCTAATGGAATGCCGATTCCCACTCAGTCTAGGGGTCTAAGTGTGACTGGGACCAGATGTAGTCTAGGAAAAGCTTACAGGAGCTGATGGGTTTGAAGAGACAGCAGATCTGGTGGTGGCTGGAGCTGTTGTTTACAAAAAAACCCAAAGCACAGACTGAGCGGGGCGCCATCTTTATATGGCTCCTAGTTGTGATTACCCCAATCCCCCTGGACTACAGGGAAACAAAGACGACTGATTGATTACTTGACACGTTTATAAGTATTTATTTATTTATTTATTTATTCGATTTATACCCCACCCATCTAGACCAATGGTCTACTCTGGGCGGCATTACAAATTTTTTTAAAAAAACAATAGCACCAATAAACATGCAAGAATCCAAGATGTAAAAAATGTAAATATTAAGATACAGCAGGAGGGAAAGCCTGCCTAAATAACCATGTCTTAAGTTTGCTTTTAAAGACACCCAGAGAGGGAGCCAGGCGGATCTCAATGGGCAAGTTGTTCCAGAGGCGAGGGGCCACTGCCGAGAAGGCCCAGTTCCTCGTTCTTTCCTTCCAGGCCTCCCTCGGCGTTAGGCCCCTCAGTCGCCCGGCCTGGCTAGAACGAGTGTCTCTGGCAGAGCTGGGTGGGAGAAGGCGTTCTGCCAGATATCGAGGTCCTAAATCGTTTAGGGCTTTATAAGCAATTGTAAGAACTTTGAAATCAACGCGGAAACAAATGGGCAACCAATGCAAGGCGGCCAGTGTGGGGGAAATATGTTGGTGCCTCTTCACCCCAGTTAGAAGTCTGGCCGCGGCATTTTGTACCATCTGAAGTTTCCGCATCAATCTCAAAGGCAGCCCCACGTAGAGCGCATTACAGTAGTCTAAGATTGAGACTACGACCGCATGGACCAAAGTGGTGAGCGCCCCCACATCAAGATAGGGACGCAGCTGGGCAATCCGCCGAAGGTGGAAGTGTGTGGAACGGACCACTGACGACACCTGGGTCTCCATGGTGAGCGCCGGGTCCAGATGTACACCCAAGCTGCAAACCTCACTCTTGGTGGTAAGAGTCACCCCCCCCAAAAAAGAGAGGGAGTTTCCAAGACCACTGATGTCTGGGGCACCCACCCGAAGGACCTCCGTCTTGCCCGGATTCAGCCTCAGTCCGTTCTCCTGCATCCATTGCTGAACAGCCCCCAGGCAGCGCTCAAGGGACGAGACAGCATCCACTGTTGTTGGAAAAAAGGAGATGTAGAGCTGAGTATTATCAGCGTACTGATGACACAAAGTCCCACATCCCCTGATGACCCCTCCCAACGGCCTCATATAGATGTTAAACAGCATTGGAGAGATAATCGAGCCCTGCGGGACCCCACAATTGAGGCTCCACGGGGCCGAGAAACTCTCTCCAATCTGCACTCTCTGGGGACGGTCCTCCAAGAAGGAACGGAGCCAGGCCAAAGCCAGGCCACCGATTCCCAACTCGGAGAGCCTCCCCAGGAGGATACTGTGGTCGACGGTATCAAAGGCAGCTGAGATATCGAGAAGGACCAGCAGAGACATTTTGCCCCTGTCGGCCTCCCTCAACAGGTCATCAAACAGGGTGACCGATGCTGTTTCTGTGCCATAGCGCGGCCTGAAGCCCGACTGGAATGGATCCAGGGCATTGGTTTCATCCAGAAGAGCCTGTAGCTGATCGGCCACCACCCTCTCAACTACCTTGCTAAGGAAAGAAACATTGGTGACGGGCCTATAATTACCAATATCGTCCGCCACCAAGCTCGGTTTCTTCCTAATGGGTCTAATGAGTGTTTCCTGGAGAGACCCATTAATTATTACTGTAGCCCATTCAGATGTTATAGGCCTGGCTGCTTTGATTAGCCGCGCCGGGCAAGGGTCAAGGGAGGAGGAGGTGGCACGACAGCGGTCAAGCACTCTGTCCACCATATCTGACGTCACAGGCTGAAAGTGGTTAAGTCTCATCGGGCGAGACGGAGCGCTGGACGTCTCAGCTCGATCTACTGTTTCCAAATAGGGGGTAAGATCCCGGCGGATGGCCTCCACTTTTGATTTTAAAAAGGCTGCAAATTGGTCAGGTGAGATGCTAGAGGGAGGCCAATCACCATGAACAATTCCGGATAGATCGCGAACTATACGGAAAAGTTCCGCCTGCTGATTGGAAGCTTCGCTTATCCGGACAGCGAAGTAAGATCGACTAGCAGCCTTCACCTTAGATTGGTAAAGGTTAGTCGCGATCCTAGCAGCTATTTGATTATTTTCCATCGGGTTCTGCCTCCATATGCGCTCTAGCCTTCTCCTATTTCGCTTCATTAATCGCAGCTCTGGATTAAACCAGGGCGAAGGGCGATCTCTGCGCCGGAGAGGGCGTTTAGGTGTGATCGTGTCAACAGCCCTGGTGGCGGCAGCCAGCCAGCTATCCACCAGAGCCTCGACAGGAGCGCCAGTCAGATCGGCCGGAATCCTTCTCGTGGTATCCTGGAATCCTATAGGATCCAGTAACCTTCGAGGGTGGACCATAACAACAGGTCCTTGCTCCCCGCAGGGGGGGGGAGCCACTGCGAGGTTGAATTTGATTAGGCAGTGATCCGTCCATGACAAGGAGACAGACGCAATGTCAGTCACCATCGGAGCACTCACTCTGCTCAGTGGAGAACACCAGGTCCAGTGTGTGGCCACCCACATGGGTGGGGCCATTGACATGTTGGGACATAGGAGGCCATGGTCTCCAAGAACTCAAGAGCTGGACCGGAAACCTCCGCCTCTGCATGCACGTTGAAGTCACCCAAGACCAAAAGCCTTGGGGACACCAACAGTGCCGCGGAGACGAAGTCCACCAGCTCCGGTAAGGAAATGGCTGGGTCGCTGGGAGCTTGGTAATCCAGCAAGATCCCAATACCATCCCTGGCCCCAACCGACACGTGGAGGACCTCTAGACCCGGCGTCACCAGAGCAGAGCGCCTAACAACCTGAAGGGTGTTTTTATAAACAATGGCTCCTCCCCCGCCCCGCCCCGCCAGTCTACCCTGATGTTGGACTGCATAACCGGGAGGGCAGGCAAGAGTCAGGGGAACACCCCCATCCCTGCCCATCCATGTTTCGGTTATGCATGCCAGATCTGCATCCTCCTCCAGAATCAGGTCTTGTATGATCTGGGACTTATTTGATACAGATCTGGCATTCAACAACACCAGTTTTAGAGTGGAGGGCCGGCTGAGTTGACTACCTCGAGTCTGGCAGGAGGTCACAGTGCCAGAACAGTGAACAGATTTCAGGCATCTGTTCACAGTTCTTCTGTAACGCATGGCAACAGCACCTACACCATATCTTCCTCTACCAGAGATCACTCTGATGTTGCAAAGTCCCCCTCTGGGGGGGCAGGCCTTCCACTCCATGCCAACCAAGGAAAAAGAGAAAAGCAAAAGAGTTAACGATTAAAGAATAACAGATAATTAATAACAAAGTTAACAATCAATCGAAAATTGATCAAACAAAATAAACAAAACAAACAAACCGTGACATAATAATCGCAAAAGATCAGAACTAATCAAACTTCAAAACGATATACATAATCAAATTAGCAATTAACATTATTTAGTTATATAGAATTATGCAAAAAAAAGATTAAAGGAACAATTTAAGGAAAAGCAGATTAAGGAAAACTAAACAAAATAACATAAAAATAAAATAAAAATAAAAATCATAAACAAAACAAAAAATAAATAAATAAAAAAAACCCCATCACCCCTCCCTCCCCATTGCATTTGATAACAGGGACTTTGCCTCCTCCAGCCAGCCAGAACGAAGGATGTAATTAAGCAAGAATGCAGGTTGTAATGTCTCTCCTCCTCTCAATATTATTAATGAACAGCAAAGATGGAAAGATGGAAAGCCCTCACCAAGGGCCCAACTGTCGTTGTTTCTGAACCACAGGACAAGGTCTCTCCAAAAGGCAAAGGGTCAGGTTTGTTTGAGTATCAGCCAGGAGATCCAGGGAGCGGCAGCAGGAATAACAGCAGCTGAAACCAGGGTCGTCTGCGGGAGAACGTCGGCAATCGCGCCTCCAGGGGATGACGGCTGCAACAGGAAAAAAGCCACCCAGGGCAAACACAATACCCTCACAACGGGGCCAGCCACCAGCAGCGTTGTCTTGGCGTCCTTAGCAACCACAGCTCCCCACAGTTCCAGCGCATTACCAAAAAGTTTCACGATGGTCAATGTTTGAATTACCATCGGAATCAACACATTCCCAAGCTGTAATCCAAGCCTCCGTGATGCAAGTTGTATCTTACTATCGCAGGGAAAACGCCCATAGACAGGAGCAGGAAGACCATACGCCATTCCTCGAGGCCACTATAGCCGGCTGCAAGGTGTTAAGACTGTTCAAGGACTTCTATCTTTGGTAAGCAAAGCCCAGGCAAACGGGGGGGGGGGGTGTCTAAGAAACAGGGAGGGAGTAAAAACCTGAAGACAAAACGGAAACACAAAAGAGAGAAAAGAAGCCCAAGAAAGGAGCACAAGAGAAACTCAAACAAAGGGTAACAAGCCTAGAACTCAGTATAGCTAACTAAAGTACAATGTAATAAAGTTAAAATGAAAGCAAGAGAATAAGATAAAAATTAAAAAATAACGAATGAAAACAAAAGGAGAAAAAAGGGAAAAAGCCAACCTGGCAGGGGAGAGCAACAAACACAACCTACTACCGGGTCGCCATCTTGGAAGTAAGTGAAATAGCCCTGCTAATTTACAACTGACAATAACAAATTGGATGGCAGTTTAAGTACTCACGGCCAAGAGAAGAGGGGTGAAACTCTCTGCTTCTCCCCACTGAAAGCAGCTTCAAATACAGTCTGTCTGTGTTTCAGTGAAGGAGAGGGGAAAGTGAAACTAAGTGATACTGAGCAGACAGACAGAGGCCTTAAATCAAATACGGTGATAAGTAGACTCGGCTGGACTTTGAAGTCTTTAAAGTTCTGGAAGTTTAAAAACTATTATTAGACTCTCTTGGTTTGCAAACGACTACCAGTTAGCTTTTGATCTTAAAGCTTATCTTCGCTGCTGATTCCGATTTATTGCTTCATCTGATAGAGGGACTCTTTTCAGGTTAACTGAATAATTGGAAGTGGCTGTGCTTGAAGTTACGTTTGGATTTATCTGGCTTATAACTCATGGTTTCTTCTGGATTCGAACTCTTGGACTATAACACTTTTTTTGTTTGTTTGTTTGCTTGGTTGGTTGGTTTTGGTGTTTTTTTCTTTGGATTATAAACATTACAATTGCTATTCACTCTCCATTTGACTTTTATTAAAAGCCTGAGTTGATGGATAAAGATTTAAAAAATAATAATAATAAAGTGAGACAGTCTACTGGAGTCACAGGAACTGTATATTATAGTTGGAGAAAAGGAGTAACCTCAAGTCTCAGATCGCTGAGTAGATTACAAACTTAGAAGTGAAACTGTGGAAGAACTGATATATATTTTTGTTATATCACATATCTGATTTTTGCGATATTCTTTTGCTCTTTTTTTTTACTTTTGTCTGGTCTAACAAACCTAGTTAATTGCTATTCTGTTACTTTTATTCAACTGTCCTTGTTTGATAAACTGGCCAAGTGAAAGCTTGTTGAATTGGAAGACTATAACATAACTGCTTTGAACTACATTATTTTGCGGATTATAATTGTTTTTGTTTTTTGCTTTTATATTTTTCTCCTGATTTTCCCCTTCTTTTTATTTTTTTATTTTTCTCTTTTTACCTTTTTCTTTTTCTCTTTCTCTTTTTCTTTTTTGACCATCGAATTACGTCACTGAGCGGACTATATATTAAAGTGTGATGGGACGATATTAATTTGTTGAAATAAGGAGTTGTAGTTTTATAGGACTTGCTACAACTTGCTAGACAGTCAGACATTTGGCATAGATTATTAGTTACTGGTTGACATTTTGTAAATTGTTGTTTGATGTGAGATGAGCTTGATGTGACCTTTAAGGGCAGATAGTTTGAATTGTTGTTTGAATAGCCAAATAATAGAATAATTTTATATACCTATTGAAAATAGCAGTTGAAACTGGAGATCTCAAATGGCTTCAAAGAAAAAACCACAAACCCCTCACCAGCACAATCACAAGCTTTGGGAAAATTAATAGCACAAGAATCAATTAAAGAACTTCAGACAAGTCTACAATCTACACTTGACTTCAAGCCTGCAACATGGACTTCAACAAGTTCAAGAGAGTATAAACCACCTAGCCATACAAGTGAAAGCCTCAGGAACACAACTCTCAATGGTACAGCAACAAATATCTGAAAATAAAATAGAGATTGCTCAAGTGGCACAGATGTCAAAATCAACAGATATAAAAGTAGATAAGATGGAACAACAACTGGAAGTGGTCCAAAAAGCCCAAAATTTAGATAAAAAAAAGACTCATAACACTGGAGATGGAGAGAGCAGCTTATATATTACGTTTCCAAGGAGTGGAAGAGCAACAAGATCAACAACAAGAAGACTTAGTGGATCTACTTAGCCCTGTGCTGGCACATGAATTACAAATGGAAAATAAGTATTTTCAACAATTTATTGATACAGCATTTAGAGTAAATTCTGCTTTTGCCAGAAGAAATAAACTCCCGAGGGAAATACATGCTAAATTTACGAGATCAATTAGAGATAAAGTTTTAAAAATGACACAAGAGAAGCAGCTCATGTTAAAAGGCAAAGAAACAAAGGTTCTCAAACAAGTGCCATGGAAAATGAGGCAACTGAGACAGCAATACACATTTCTTACATCATTACTGAGAGAAAACTCAATTATATATAGATGGCTAACTTCTGAAGGCCTCTCTTTCCGATTTGAATCTCAGAGGTATAATATTACCTCAGTAATGAAAGCAAAGGACTTTGTGAAGAAAAATTGAAAGAAGTTGGGCCTGCAAGAGGGAAATAATCAGTTAGAGACAACAGAAGAAGAACAAACTAAAGGAATTATTGCAACAGCAGCACAAGAGGAAGAATTACAAGGAGCAATGGCATCACTACCTATGGAAACGAGAAGGACTAAGGGAAAAAACAGAGTGATAATAAAGATGGAAAAAATGAAGAAAAAAAATTAAAATTATCTCAGTTAATGTAAATGGATTAAGTTCACCTCAGAAGTGAAAAAGAATATTTTTACAACTGCAAAAACAAAAACTAGACATTATCTGTCTACAAGAAACACACGTGAGGAAGATAGATCAACGTTTATTAGAATGTCCAAAACCTGGGAAATTATTTGTAGCAGCAGATGAAAAGAAAAAAAGCAGAGTAGCTACATTTGTAAGAAAAGAGTTACACCCAAAATGTGTATTCTCCTCAGGAGATGGGAGAATATTGATGGTAGAAATTCACAGAGAAACAAAGAAATCACTGATTATAAACTTGTATGAGCCCAATGGAAATCAACAGAATTTCTATAAGGAACTTCAACAAATCTTGACAAATAGAAATGATGAAGAATACTGTATGATGGGAGACTTCAATGTGGTTTTCAATAATGATTTAGACACAAAATCAGAAAAAACAACTAAAAGTAAAAGAAGAACGAAAATCCCCCCAAAATTTCTACAAATGTCAGAAGAACTAAACTTGATAGAACCTTGGAGAACAAGATACCCAATGACAAGAGACTACACCTTGTACTCTAATAGCCATAAATCATGGTCAAGAATAGATGCCTGCTGGATAGCCTCAACTTTGATGAAAGAGGTTCTCGAGATAGAAATTCTACCCAATACTTTTGCAGATCACAGCCCAGTGTTATTACAATTGGAAACTAGAGCAAAACCCTTCCAATGGAGACTCAATACATCGCTCTTGAAAAATGAAGACTTTATGAAACATACAAAAGAAGAAATGGATTGGTTCTTTAGACAAAATATGATAGAAAAAACACCAATACCTATGGTATGGGAGGCAGGGAAGGCCTACTTCTGAGGATTGGCAATACAGTAAAACAAAGAAGAGAAAGAGAAAGAAAATATAAAGATTTGGAAGACTCCCTGAAGGTATCCAAAGCAAAATTAAAACAAAATCCAACAATGACACAGCTGAACACGAAAATAAAATTAGTACAACATCAACTGAATGTTTTATATACAGAAGAGTTATCAAGGAAGATAAAAAGTGTGAAACATTTTTTTTTGAAATTGCAAATAAACTGGGGAGATGGTTGTCTTATAAATTAAGAAAAGAAAAAGAAAAATCAATAATACAAACCTTGAAAGATGATACAGGAATAGAAAAATCACAGCAGGAGGAAATTAAAAAAATTATAGAAATTTCTATCAAAATCTGCACACCAAAAAGGAAATAGCTAAAGATCTACAGAAAAAATACCTGGGAAAACACAGTAAAATGAGGTTAACGAAAGAACAAATTCAGTTATTGAACAAACCATCTCTAAAGAGATTGTTGAAGCCTTTAAAAAACAAAAAGCAGGGCAGATACCGGGTCCAGATGGACTGCCGGCGGAATAGTACAAATCAGTAGAAACTATATTACTAAAACCATATAAGAGACTATTGGAATATATTGAAGAAAAATGAGAAATACCTTCGACATGGACAGAGGTGTTGATTACTCTCATACATAAAGAAAAAACAGATTCAAAAGAAATAAAGAATTATAGACCGATCTCACTTCTAAATGTAAATTATAAAATATACGCAACAATTTTGGCAACCAGGTTGAAAAAGATCTTAATTCAAATAATCCACCAAGATCTGGACAAGACGGAAGTCCTGAGGGTGGGAGCCCCCGTGGCTGGTGGCCTGGGTGACTCTCGTTTGGGGGGGTGACCCTGGCTGCGAAGAGTGGGGTCCGCAGCTTGGGCGTACACTTGGACCTGACGCTCACCATGGAAACGCAGGTGGCGTCGGTAGTCCGCACCGCCTTTTTCCACCTTTGGCGGATAGCCCGGCTGCGGCCCTACCTTGACACGGGGGCGCTCACTACCTTGGTGCATGCGCTAGTAATCTCAAGATTAGACCATTGTAATGCGCTCTACGTGGGGCTGCCTTTGAGGCTGATGCGGAAACTTCAGATGGTGCAGAATGCAGCGGCCAGACTCCTTACTGGAGTGAGAAAACACCAGCATATTTCTCCTACTCTGGCCATGCTGCACTGGCTGCCCATTCGTTTCCGCATTGACTTCAAAGTTTTGATGCTTACCTATAAGGCCCTAAACGGTTTGGGACCTCGATACTTGGCGGAACGCCTGCTCCCACCGAGATCTACCCGGATCACCTGTGCGAGTCAGGAGGTGAGGTTGAGGAGCCTAACGCCGAGGGAGGCCCGGAGGGAAAAGACACGAAACCGGGCCTTCTTGGCGGTGGCTCCTCGCCTCTGGAATAACCTTTCTCCGGAGATTCGCGAGGCCCCTACGCTGGGTACATTTAAAGTCCAACTAAAAACATGGATGTACATCCAGGCCTTCCCTCCTGTCATCTCTTAACTCTTTTTCTTTTGCTATTTATTATTTATAATATTTTTTCACTGTTTTTACTATTGATTATGTTTGTGTTATATGTATGTTGGTAGCCGCCCAGAGTGGTAGAATATACCAGATGGGCGGGATATAAATCAAATAAATAAATAAAATAAATAAATAAATAAAGATCAATCGGGTTTTTTTTTTTTTTTACCAAAAAGACAGGTGAGAAACAATATAAGAATAATATCAAATACCCTACAATACTGTGAAACACATACGGAAAAACAAATGGCTATGATCTTCCTTGACATGGAGAAAGCTTTCAACAATGTCAATTGGAACTTCATGCTACAACATCTAGAAGTAATAGAAGCTGGGGAAAGATTTACAAAACTAATAAGAGCTATTTATACACAACAAAATGCTAAAGTAAAAGTCAATCGAGAATTAACAAAAGAAATACAGTTGCAAAAAGGAACAAGACAAGGATGCCCTCTATCTCCTCTACTTTTCATTCTTACGTTGGAAGTGCTTAACAATCAAATTAGAAGTAATGAGTTGATAAGACGATTAAAAATAAGAGAAGAATACAAATTACAAGCATTTGCGGATGACCTGGTTTTTATATTAGAAGAACCAACTAAATCAATAATACCATTGATGGAAATATTAGCAACGTTTGGAGAGTTAGCTGGGATTAAAGTAAATAAGGGAAAAACAAAAATACTAGTCAAGAACATCAAAGAAGAGACAATAATGGAATTAATGGAAAAATGGATTTCCAAGTTGAGAAAAAGATTAAATATTTAGGAATACAAATTACAACAATAACTAGTACACTAGTAAAAGATAACTACATCAAACTACTAGATGATATTCAGAAGGATCTCAAAAAATGGCAGAATCTACAATTGTCCTTGATGGGGAGAATAGTGACAATTAAGATGAACATTCTTCCCAGAATACTATTTCTTTTCCAGACTATCCCAGTATTACTTAAACAAACTTTTTTTCAAGATCTCAATAAGATGGTGATGAAATTTATTTGGCAAAATAAAAAGCTAAGAAAAAATTTAAGCTATGCAAGATACCAAACAAAGAGCTGGATTTGGCTTCCCCGATTGGAGTACATACTATAAAGCTTGTGCATTAGTCTGGATAAAGGAATGGATGACTCTTAAAAATAATAGACTACTCAAGCTGGAAGGACATCATCTGATGCTTGGTTGGCATGCATTTTTGTGGTACAAAAAAGCTAAAGACCATAAATATTTTAACAACCATTTGATAAGAAGATCTCTATTAAGGTCCTGGGACAAGATACAGTGGTACCTCAACTTGAGAACGTCCCTACATAAGAACAATTCGAGTTAAGAACGGCTCCGTTTGCAAAAAGTTGCTTCGACTTGAGAACGGAGCCTCGACTTAAGAACCAAAAAGAAGAAGGAAAAAAACCTTTCCTGCCCTTTTTTTGCCCTAAGTTCACCTTAGGTCAAAAGAAGAAAAAATATAAAAAATTCACCCCCTAGTGGTAGATACGGATTAACCGGCTTTGCATTAGTTCCTATGGGAACTAATGCTTCGATTTAAGAACAGTGCCTCGACTTAAGAACGAAAAACAGCAGATACGGATTAAATGGTTTTCAATGCATTCCTATGGGAAATAGTGCTTCGACTTAAGAACGTTTCGACTTAAGAACGCAGTCCCAATACGGATTAAGTTCTTAAGTCGAGGTACCACTGTACAATATCAGATATACAGAAAGATACTAGAGTGGATATCTCCACTAGAAGCTTTTACACAACCCAACCTTATGACCGTAAACATTCCTGCTCAGATATAAAGAATTACTAAAAGGAAATTGTGAATTAAAAACAAAAAATGAGTTAGAAGAACAAGATATATATAGAGATTGGTGGGCTAGAATACAACTGGAATCTAGATATGTAAAAGATAAAAAGGAGGGTTTTTATGAAGAGCAAATGCCCCTGGATAAAATAGTATTAGAAACAGATGACGAATTGATTAAAGAATGTATGAATTATTATTAGAAATTAAGATGGAAGAAGAAGTGGTAAAAGATTGTATGACCAAATGAGCGCAAAATATAGGGCAAAGTAGTGAAGCAAAAATTATTAGATACTAATACATTAATGTTTACAGAAAATTCTGCTACGTAATATGCTATTTAAACTAGAATTATTCTTATTAAATATGTTACCAGGGAGTTTAGATAGGAGAGAGAGCCTTTTGGTGATACATATAATAACTGCAGCCAGAATACTATATTAATGGAAATGGAAGAAAACTGAAATACCAAATCGTGAAGAACTAGTGGAAAAGATTATGGAAGTGGCGGAGATGGACATATTAACAGAAGCTTTGAAAGACAATTCAATCCAAGAAGCAACTGAAAAATGGGCCCCTATATATAGCTGGATCCGTTCTATAACCTGAAAGCCAAATGTGGTAATTTAAATACAAAATAGTCAAATAACTCTAGTTGGAATTATATAGGCAACTAACAGACACAAAAGTCTTTAATGTAATCATATGTTTAAGTACAGATAATATGTGATAATGTATTGCATGATATAGTCCCTGTTATCCCGAGTTATTTCCCTTTACCCTGGGGGGGGGGGGGAAGAGATAAGTTGCTTGCTTGTGTTGTGCTGAAGACACTCCAGACCTTTGATTTGGTTAGCAGGGATAGCCTTTTTAAAATACTTCCCAAGATTGGATGTCCACCTTGACTCATTAACATCATCAGGTCCTTTCATGAGGAAATGAAGGGCACTGTAATTTTTGATGGCTCAACATCAGATCCCTTTGACATCCGAAGCAGAGTGAAACAGGGCTGTGTCCTCGCGCCGACTCTGTTTGGGATCTTTTTTGCTGTCATGCTGAAGCACACTTTTGGAACTGCAACAGAAGGTGTCTATCTCCAGACTAGATTAGATGGAAAGCTCTTTAATCTCTCTAGATAGAGAGCAAAGACCAAAGTCCAGCTGAAATGCATGTGGGAGTTCCTCTTCGCTGATGATGCAGCTGTTGTTGCCCATTCTGCTGAAAACCTCCAACAATTTAAGAATCATTTTAGTAAGGCCTGCCAAGATTTTGGATTAACAATCAGCCTCCAGAAAACACCTCCTTCTATTACCATCTCTACACAAGAATTGGAGGTTGTTCATGATTTCGTGTACCTTGGCTCAACGATCTCTGACACTCTCTCTCTAGATGTCGAGCTGGATAAACGCATTGGCAAAGCAGCTACCATGTTCTCTAGACTCACAAAGAGAAATATGAATTTATAGAATAAAATATCTATTTGTACAAGGAATACCAATTACAATTGGGTAGTTACAAGAAAAAAGTACAGAAATAACCAACTGGTTTCAATTAGTACAGATAAGAAATGTCACAACTCAGCTCTATAAGAAGTTGGAACCTAAGAAACCATTAACAGAGCTGGAAAAATACTGTAGGAATAATAACAGGAAAAAAGGACTAATTTCATTAATTTATAAAAGCATTTTGGACAAAGAATATGGTAGCAGTCTGGATTATGGATCCCTGTCTGGCAAGATGGCTTCCTTTGAGTTTAATATTTCCTCGCAATACTTCTGAAGAAAATGTGTTTTAGCATCTAGTAACTTGCAAGTGGCTTGCTATTTATGCTGATCTACCATAATAGTTGCTATTCCCAAATGCAATTTTTGCATATATTTAGATTCTTAAGCGTCCCATAAAATTGAATAGCTGTGAGTGATCTGGTGAGTGTATTCTATGTTGAGTAGCATTACTACCATGCTTCAGAGGTGCCTTACAGGGGAGTATTCTCAAAAGGCATATGAATTCGTGAGTGTGCTCTGAGACCATACAAAGTAAAAGCTCAGGATACCACACATGCCAGTCTGATGCTAACAGCAATCTGTAGTCTTGTCTTTCCTTTCCTTTTCTGGTCAGGGCAACTGACATTCTGTGGAGGGATGCTCTAGCTGAGGTTACAGCTGTTCATGTTCTCGATTTCCCCCAAATGCCTCGGGATCAGGAGACAGTGTGAACCAGATATAAAGAATTGGATTTTGATCCACAGAAGATCATACCAAAATCTTTTCTTTGCTCCCTTTAGTTTTGCCAGCAGTGTGATCTAGAAGTAGTCTGGGCAAATCCATATGTGTTGCAACCCTAGTGAAAAGAAAAAGGGGGAAAATGTCTTCACAGTTATTTTAAAAATTGCAAAAAATGCCTGTATGAAAATTGTAAACTTATATATCCATTATGAGAATGAGCACCGTATCACTGTCATGTGTTTCTATAACTGATGTATCTATTACTGCTCTTTTTACTTTTTTTAGAAACATGTGAACACAGGTATCCTTTTACAAATGGTAAATTCATTTATGGTTATTGGACCACACCCTTCATCGAGGGTAACATAATCACCTATTCTTGTGACAAAGGATATCACTCTGCAACTGTGAATACAACAGTCACATGCACAAAAGCTGGCTGGTCACCGCCTCCAAGATGTGCCACTTTGGAAGGTAAGTTTGACTTCTGTTCTCCTATCTGATGATACCCAGCCTAGGTCTCCTGACTTGCTATAGCTTCCATGTTTTACTTGGTCTTATGCCCAGAATAATGGGAAGCTATAGTGATTTACCAGGAGAGGTGGCAGAGGAGGATCTCACAGTACTCCTCACTACTATACACACCATCTTCACACGAGAATTGATGCACTACTATGATATGTTTGCTGATCAGGCAGGTCTCTGTGTATATGTCGCTGTGGATGTGTACATGCTGGGGGTGTAAATGGTCTCTTCTCCCTTCCTTGTATGGGATGACAAGTAACCACAACATTATTCTGCTTGCCCCATGAGAGGGTTAGGCAGTGTGTGGTGTTCTCAACAAGAAGAAGAGAATGATTTTGCAAGAGAGGATGCATAAGTTATGCACAAGTATGCAAAGAAAGCTTTCGTGCAAGTGGCACTCAGCCATGATGAACTGTGTATTTTTGCATAATTTTTAAGGATTAAAAGCACAGGAAGATTTGTTCACAATTTCCCTCAACAATCAGCCAGTCATTTTCTCTCTGTGTGTGCCTTGTTCTTGTTTTTGTTTTAATTTTTATTGACAATCCTCTCACATTACTTCGCAGCCATGTATTTCATGGCAACTGCAGCATAACAACACAACTTAAATTGTAATACAACCATCTTACTTACACAATAATTTACCAATTTATGATCATCTATACACCCTCCAAGACAGGAGGGCCTGGCGTACTCTGGTCCATGGGGTCACGAAGAGTCGGACACGACTTAACAACTAAACAACAACATACACCCACTATTTTATATCCTAACATAGAGTTATGCTCTAACCCATTTCTCATAATTCTCTGTCCTAAAAGATTACAGACTAACAATCCAAATTATTCCCCACAGCATGTTCCTCTTTACTTGATTCAGTACCATATATTAATAAAGGTTGCCAGATTTCCATACATTTATCATGTTTTCTTTCCCCTCTCTATTTTCTGGTCTGATTGGTCACTTTTTCCATCAAAACCATTTGCCAAATTCTGTTCATAAATCTTTGTAACAAGAGATTTTTGTGTTTCTCCAACTTTGTGTGATTTCAGATCTTGCTGTTAATAAGATTTGCAATCAAATCTTTATTAAACATCTTCCCATTTCCCCCAGGGAGCAATGAAAATAAAATAAGGTTTCATATACGATTGTTCTTTGATTAGTCAGGGTTTCTGTCCAATTACTTATTTCATACCCATATGTTTCTATTTTGTGACAGGAAATCCACATATGTTCTAACATGCTCTTCCACAGTTTCTCCAACACATGTCTGGAATTTCTCTATTAACTTTGTGTAGTTTTGTGGGATACAAATGTCATCTATGGACTACCTTTAAAACCATTTCTTTCACTCTAGCTGATGTTGATTTATATGGATGTGTGATCCATATTTCCATCCATATTTTCTCAGGTACATTAATATTTAAATTTGTTTCCCACACTATTTTAGAACCCATATCATTACCATATTATTTTTCAACAATATATTTATATATTAATCAGGTAATGCTCTTTCTTTTATTGTTATCTTTTTCTACACAATATTGTCCTAATTCCATAAGTGTTCTCATAGGTCTGTGTTTGGGAGGCCATTTTATTTGGTGAGGTATTTTCTTCTAGGCTTGTGGATTTTTAAGGCTTGCAAGGGTGTGTTTGCTCTGACCTTTGTTCTCCCTGACCGCACGGTCTGAGGGGGTGGGGTTTTAGCTTTAAATGAGTGCTAGCAGAAGCTCTAAGCCCTTTTCCTGCAAAGGAAACAGAGGCAGGAGGGAGGACATTTTATTTGGTGAGTTATTTTCTTCTAGGCTTGTGGATTTTTAGGCTTGCAAGGGTGCGTTTGCTCTGACCTTTGTTCTCCCTGACCACATGGTCAGAGGGGGCGGGTTTTAGCTTTAAATGAGTGCTAGCAGAAACTCTAAGCCCTTTTCCTGCAAATGAAGCAGAGGCAGAAGGTGAGCTGTGTTTGGGAGGACATTTTATTTGGTGAGGTATTTTCCGGCTGATGCACCTGAACGATGGGAACATTTCAAAAATGCTGTTTATAGCACCTCCTTGTCCACATTTGGCAAGAAGACCAAAAAGACAGCAGACTGGTTCGAAGCCCATTCGGAGGAGTTGATGCCAGCCATCGAGGAAAAGAGGAGAGCTCTAGCAGCATAAAAAGCCTGTCCTAGTGAGTACAACTTGCAGGCTCTCCAAGTTACTTGTAGCAAAGTCCAACAGGCTGCCAGGAGATGTTCCAATGATTATTGGCTTCAGCTCTGCTCTCAGATACAGACAGCAGCAGACACAGGTAACATCAAGGGAATGTATGATGGTATCAAGCAGGCTTTAGGTCCAATACAGAAGAAATCTGCTCCCTTGAAGTCTGCTACAGGCGTGATCATCCAGGACCGAGCACAGCAGATGGAACGCTGGGTGCAGCACTACTCTGAGCTATAATTCAGAGAGAATATAGTAACCAAAGAGGCACTAAATAACATTGAGTGCCTGCCTGTCTTGGAAGAGTTGGACAGAGAACCAACTTTAGCAGAAATAAAAGTGGCCTTGGATTTCCTTGCCTCCAGTAAGGCACCTGGGAAGGATAACATCCCTGCTGAAGTGCTGTTAAGATATCATCACCACCGAGCTGTATGAAATCTTTTGTCTTTGCTGGAGGGAAGGTGGAGTACCACAGGACATGAAGGATGCAAAAATTGTCACATTGTATAAGAACAAAGGAGACAGGTGCGACTGCAATAACTACTGTGGCATCTCTCTTCTCAGTGTTGTAGGGAAGCTGCTTGCCCATGTTGTGCAGAAGAGACTCCAAGTGCTTGCAGACAGAGTCTATCCAGAATCACATTGTGGATTTCGAGCTAATAGATCCACCACTGACATGGTATTTTCCTTCAGACAGTTGTAAGAGAAATGTAGGGAACAACGACAGCCACTCTTTGTGGCCTTCATAGATCTTACAAAGGCCTTTGATTTGGTTAGCAGGGATGGCCTTTTTAAAATGCTTCCCAAGATTAGATGTCGACCTCAACTCCGTAACATCATCAGGTCCTTTCATGAGGAAATGAAGGGCACTGTAATTTTTGATGGCTCAACATCAGATCCCTGTTATCCGAAGCGGAGTGAAAAAGGGCTGTGTCCTCGCGCCGACTCTGTTTCGGATCTTTTTTACTGTCATGCTGAAGCACACTTTTGGAACTGCAACAGAAGGTGTCTATCTCCAGACTAGATCAGATGGAAAGCTCTTTAATCTCTCTAGATAGAGAGCGAAGACCAAAGTCCAGCTGAAATGCATGCGGGACTTCCTCTTCGCCAATGATGCAGCTGTTGTTGCCCATTCTGCTGAAGACCTCCAACAACTCATGTATCATTTTAGCAAGGCTTGCCAAGATTTTGGATTAACAATCAGCCTGAAGAAAAGACAAGTCATGGGCCAAGACGTGGACTCACCTCCCTCTATTACCATCTCCACACAAGAATTGGAGGTTGTTCATGACTTTGTATACGTTGGCTCAACGATCTCTGACATTCTCTCCCTAGATGTCGAGCTGGATAAACACATTGGTAAATCAGCTACCATGTTCTCTAGACCAGCGGTCCCCAACCTTTTTCGGACCATGGACCGGTTGGGGGGTGCGGGCTCCGTGTGTGGACCAGTTGGGGGGCGGGGGCATCCCCGCTCTCACGGGTGGGCGTGTCCCGCTCACGGATGGGCGTGTCGCACTTGCAGAGGGGCGTGTCACGCTTGCGCAGATGCACATGAGCGCGACACGCCCAACCGCAAGCACGACACGCCCACCCGCAAGCGTGGGCCCACTGCCGCCTTCTCCCCTGCCAACACACACACACACACACACACACACACACACACGCCCTCGGCGTGGGGTGGCTGTTGTTGCAAAAGCGATCGGCCGCAGGAAGAAGTCATCGCCTCCCTCCCTCTCCCTCCGCCTGGCCTATTTTCCACCAGCTGGGGCGGCACATGTCGCCAGCCTGCTTTGCAGAGCCGATTGGGACGGGGTGGGAGACAAAACGCCGACTCGGTGCAAAGGCGAAGGCGCCACCGCCCGGCCTCTCGCTCACTCCCGCCCCGGATGCCTCCCGGGCTCCAGTTTGTGGGGATCGGCAACAGGGCGGCCCTTTTCCCACCGTCCCAGCCCGCCAAGAGATGCTCTTCCGACGCCCGGCCGCACCCGAGGCAGCTGTGACCTCGGGTTGTGGCAGGAGTGGCCCGTTCGGAAGACCTTTCTCCCCCCCCTTCTCCTCCTGCCTTGCTAGGCCCACATGGGGACGCCTCCCACCCTTGTGGAGTGGGAGTCCAGGCTCGTGCCTGCTGCTGCCTCTGCCGGATCTTTTTGAAGGACGCACTCTGGAAGAGCCGCGCCGCTCGCCCCCACGTAGAGGACCGGAGGTGCCGGCTTAGTCGGGCTTTTTCCCCCGCCGGCAGGGCAGCGGCATCCTCCTGCGGTTCTCGGGAGGAAGCAAGGGCATCACCCTCTGCTCCGGCCTGCTCCTGGCTGCTGGCGAAGGCTCCCGGCCCGGGCTTCGCCAGGACCGGCAGGACAACCACCAGCTGCCCCTTCCACCTTGTGGAAGGAAGCCCAGCCGCCGTCCTCGTCCACCGAGTAGGGTGGGGCGAGTCGAGCTGCAGCTCCCGCCGCGGATATCCAGCCGGGCCTGGGTGGTGGAGCTCAGCAAAGGCAGCTCAATGGTCACCACCAGCTCGCGGGGCACCAGGCCGGACGCCGAGTCGCGGCTGCAGCTGTAGTCCTGCAGGTCCAGGTAGGAGCGCTGCCAGAGGGTTCAGCGCGGGGTGGTGGTGGCAGCGTGGGCGGCATTGGCACGGTCCAGGCCCGGTGAGAAGTGCTTCTCGACCGCCTCCAGGGCCGTGTCCTCGACGAGGCGGTGGAAGCGGGCCGAGCGGGCGGCCAGGCGGAGAGTGTCCGGGTGGAAGAGCACGTTGTAGACCAGGCGGCGGGGGCCCCGGGGCTGGTGGCGGCTCAGCTCCTCGTGGCTGGGGGCCAGGCAGTGCGGCAGGGACCAGCGGCTGGTGCCGGGCAGCACTCGGGCCACCCCACCAGCCGGTGGGCGCAGTGGTTGAGGTAGCAGCGGCGGAGGCCGGCCTGGCTGGTCTGCAGCAACCAGCCGGGGCTCGAGTGGAGGAAGTGGGCCTCGACACCCCGGTGGTGCTCCAGGGCCGCCACCTCAGCGGCGTACTCGGCGAAAAGGGCGCGGAAGCCCTCGTCCCGGAAGGCCTGGCTCAGACGCTCCGCCCGTCAGCTCCAGGTCCTCCAGACTTGAGCGGGTCACCATGGCGAAGCCGCCTCCCCTCCGCTCAAGGCCGGGCTCGCCCAAGAGGTCGACACGCCCACCCGCTAGCGCGACACGCCCACCCGCTAGCGCGACACGCCCACCCGCTAGCGCGACATGCCCCCTGTGCGTACGGGGGTTCGGAGATCCGTCTCCACGGCCCAGTTCAAGGAAGCCCACGGACCGGCACGGGCCGCGGACCGGCGGTTGGGGACCCCTGCTCTAGACTCACAAAGAGAGTACGGCTTAATAAGAAGCTGACGGCATATACCAATATCCAGGTCTATAGAGCCTGTGTCCTGAGCACACTCCTGTACTGCAGTGAGTCCTGGACCCTTTGTGCACGGCAGGAGAGGAAGCTGAACACGTTCCATATGCGTTGTCTCCGACGCATTTTTAGTATCACCTGCCAGGACAAAGTTCCAAATAGAGTTGTCCTAGAACAAGCTGGAATTTTTAGCATGTATACATTACTGAAACAGTGATGTCTGCGTTGGCTCAGGCATGTCATGAGAATGGCTGACGGTCGGATTCCAAAAGATCTCCAGGCTATGGATAGCTGCTATAACATATTGGCTAAAATTGAATCATAATACCTCAGGGCTAGTCCATTTGACATTGCAAGATTGCTTTGTCCCAACATGGCGGAAAACGCTGGAACGTAAGCTGGGGTATTATGGATTTTCACAACACTACCTATTGTCAATGAATATGATCCAAGCAAAAAATTTGATTAAGCAAAGGATCTTGGATATAGAAAGACAACACGATATAAACAAGGCCAAAGGATTTAAAACAAACTCCCTGAATAGATTGCTACCAATGCCGTACTTAAATGATTTAGAGTATCCTGAAACTAGAAGGGCCTTGACTTGTTGCCATCTGCGGTGTTGCTGGGAAGGTACAATAATATCCCCTACGAGAGTCGGTTATGTGTATGTGGTGAGGGGACTATAGAGACACTGAGTCATGTCATCCTAGAGTGTAAAATTTATGAGCAGATCCGGGAATGGCTCATAAAACCTTGTATACCTCCCTCGGATGGCAGAGATAGAAAGGAATGCCTTCAGAAGCTTCTGGAAGATAGGAATAAGGAGGTAACAAATAGAGTGGCCAAGTTTGGACGGCTGGCGATCAAACTAAGGGATAGCTGGCTGAATGATAAGGATAGAAGTACTGGGGATATGGTATAGAATATGGAGCTGATTAGAGGCTATATGGTTATCAGATGTACAACCTTACTGTTGTTGTGTCATTTTGTTGTGTGTTTTAACGTATATGTATATGTTCGTGGTTTTAACGGCCAGTGGATATAATAATTTTTTATGCTGTGGGAATACCTCATACCGCATCTGAGGACCCACCTGAAATGACTTGGTTTTTAGAATTGAAATATGTGTACATTTTAATCCTCTTGTATTATGTTTTTAATCCAGCATTTTATAGAAAGTATGTATTTGTATTTGTACTTTTTAACTTGCTAGCTCTGTGGATGTTCAGCTGGCTCCAAGCATGTGTATATATTTATATTTATACCTATGTTTTAAATCTGTGGATGTTGAATGACCAAAGTGGTCAAAACAATAAATAAATAAAGTAAGATCTCCTGTGTGGAGAATTAGTGCAGGGAAATCGCCCCAGAGAGAGACCACAACTGCAAGACAAGGATATCTGCAAGCGGGATCTGAAGGCCTTACGAATGGACCTCAACAGATGGGAAACCTTGACATCTGAGCATTCAGCCTGGATGCAGGCGGTGCATCATGGCCTCTCCCAATTTGAAGTGCCCCTTGTTCAGCAGGCCGAAGCAAAGAGGCAGTCCCGAAACCTGCAAAGTCAGGGAGCTGGACTAGGGGACAGATTGTATTTGTTCTAAGTGTGGAAGGGATTGTCACTCTCAAATTGGCCTTCTCAGCCACACTAGATGCTGTTCCAAGACCTCTATTCAGAGCACGTTACCATAGTCTCTTGAGACAGAAGGATGCCTAATCAATCTCATCGGTCTGGAACTTTGATATATATTTTGATTGCAAATTTCCTTACTTGTTTTAGTTGTAGCCAATTAGTTCTTATTTGACTTGTTTTCTACTCTAATTGTCTAATTGGTTTCTCTGATTCAAATAGATCTCTAGTTCTATAATTCCAATTCCCCTCCCGTGTTTAAACTGTGCCTATTTCTTTTGTGACTTAAATTCTGGATGATCCAGCAAGGGACTTGTTCCCTCTTTCTAATCTGTTTTCTTGTATTTATGTATTTACTATGCCAATTTCTCCATCTCGTTTTATCTCAAACCAGTTGGGAATTTCTTCTGTCTGTTTCAATTTAACAGCTTGAGTCATTTGGAAGGTTTCGTAGTATTTTTTAAGTTGTGGTATAGCTAATCCTCCCTTTGCACTTCTGCCGTATTTGATACTATTTATGAACATTAGTTTGTTCCCCTTTCCTGCAATAAACTCCTCCAGATTTTTTTTTGCCACAATTTTATTTTTTAATTTTGGTTATAAAGGTATATTTTGATATAAAAATAATTATTTTTGGAAAATGTACACTTTAACGAACTCTATTCACCCTAACATTGATAAATGCAGTTTAGTCCAATTCCTATTTTTTTCTTGTACAGATTTAAATACTTTTAAGATGATTTCTATGTACTAATTGATTTATATTTTTTGTTATCCAAATTCTCAAATATTTGAAACTTGAATAACATGAGTCTAGATTTGACATCTTTTAAATTTCCTTTTCTGTCTGCTACAAAGATATGTATGCATAACGGTACTTTTCCATGCCATGTAATCAATTTAAAGGGAAAAAACCGTATACTTTATATTTAACATTCCTTTCTTGAAGAATCTGTGTATACTATTGACATTGCTTATGTCTCTCATTTCTGAAGCAAGATCTTTAAATAGTTACACTCTCTCACCTTCGTATGCCAATTCCTCCACATTATTTAGGGTGCGAAACATGTCTGCTTTCATTGCATATGTAGCAAATCTCACAATTATATCACTTTTCCTCGTTTTCATCCAATTCTGTGGACTCTGTCCAAATCTCTGTTTGTAATCCTCACATCCAGATAGAGTTCCTGGATCCAGTTCAAAACTATTTGTTTCAAAACACCATCCTTCTCATTCTTTTTAAAGTAACTCCATCTAAAATTTTGATGCCTCTGTCTACTTTCCTGGTCAATTATTGTGTCATTTAATTGCCAAAGAGGCTGTTGCTGACCATGATTGTTGAGGCGTTGGACCACAAGAAAATGTTCCACTTGTTGGTTCGCAACGTCACCAAAGATCTTAATACTGAGAGCCCTTTTCACAGATTTTATAGCGTTGGTACACCTCCTGGTCAGGATCTTTTCTGCAGTCAGATTTTGGTCCAGTTGGTCTTTCCTCCACCTGGTCTCCAGGCATCTCTTAGATAACATCATAGCTTGAAACTCCCCAGTGAACCAGGGGGAGGATCAAGTTTTGAAGCAGAGAGATCATTTGGGAGAAATCGTGTCAACTGCCCAGGACTCATGCATGTGCCAATCCAAATCCAAGATGTCTATAAGCTGGGACAGGGCAGATGTTAGATGTATGAGTCCCCAAAATTAGATGTATGAGTCCCCAAAATGTTAAACATATAAACCATAGGAAGGATCAGAGGCAGCTCCAGACAATTAATTAGATAAATTAGATAACCTGATGACATAAACTTGCACATTACCATCTCAACCCCATCCAATACTTTCATCTTCACCATTTTTTGACCTGCAGTCTCCACTCAAACCAATGCCACCTTGCTTTTCTCCTCTTCTTTTGCTTCTTCTCTCTTGCATCTTTCTTTTTTTATATATACAGTGGTGCCTCGCTAGACGATTGCCTCGCAGGACGAGGAAATCGCTAGACAATGCCTTTTTGCGATCGCTACTGCGCTTCGCAAAACGATGGTCTCCTATGGGGAATTTTCGCTAGACGATGAGGTTTCCCCATAGGAATGCGCCGACTAGTGGTCAAAAGCTGTCAGTGCAGCTGTCAGTGCATTCCGACGGGGACCCGCACTCGCTAGACGATGTTTCCCTATGGGAGATTTTCGCAAGACGACTGAGTTTTCCCTTGGAACGCATTGAAGAGATTTCAATGCATTCCAATGGGAAAACATGCTTCGCTAGACGATGTTTTCGCTAGACAGCGATCTTCGCGGAACGGATTAACATCGTCTAGCGAGGCACCACTGTATATTGTATTTTTTATTTTTCTCCTTATAAAGCTAGGGTAAGGTAAGGGGCAGCTGGGGTAAGGATACTCTTGGAGGGGGTGGATTTGAATGGACACATTACAAATCAATATTTTTCATAGTAATTCTATACATTCTCTTCTAGAAGTAGTTCCACATATCATAAAGAAATATAGACAGTGTGGAAGAGGGAAAATCAAATTCAGACAAATATTTTGTAATTCTAATTATTAATTATGTAGCTGATAGTATTTATCCATCATTTTAACTATCTCTTCAGCCATAACTGTGTATCAGTCTATCATTATATCTACCTTGTAGCCATGTATATAATTGCAACCAAATTTTTCGGTGATCTTTTTTCTTTTTTGCATCCAACCAATCTGACAGTATATCAATTTCTGCGGTTTCAAGTATTTTACCTATCACTTCATCTATTTGCGGTGTTCTAGGTTCTTTCCAGTGTTTCGCAAAAACTATTCTTGCTGCTGTTATAATATGGATAGTTAGATATGATTTTTCAGAGTCTAGTATATCTGGCAAGATATTTAATAGAAAAAGTTCTGGTATCATCGGTATTGAAGTTTCTAATATCTCTTGTAGTATCTGGTTCACTTTACTCCAGTATTTTTGGGCGTCTTTGCACATCCACCACATGTGATAAAATGTTCCTTCTTTCTGTTTACATTTCCAGCATACATTTGAGAACTGGGTGCTTATTTTAGCCAGAGTTGTGGGGGTCATGTACCATCTGTAGAACATTTTGTATATATTCTCTTTAAATACAGCAGATTTAGTTAATTTTATATTTGTTTTCCAAATTTGTTCCCATTGATTCAGTTCAATATTATGTCCTACATTCTGTGCCCATTTGATCATACATGCCTTTACCACTTCATCTTGTGTTTCAAAATCTAACAGAAAATTATATAATAACTTAATACATTTTCTCTCTGATTCTAGAGGAATTCTGTCAAAAGGAGTATTTTCTAGGTAAAAGCCCTGTTGCTTATCTTTAGCATACCTTGATAATAATTGTGATCACGCCCACCAATCCATTTCGGTGCCTTGATCTACTAACTCCTGTTGTGTTTTGATAGAACCATCAATATTTAAGACCTCACTGTATCTTACTATTTTCTTATTTTCTCTCAGATGTTGTTGTTTAGTCGTTTAGTCGTGTCCGACTCTTCGTGACCCCATGGACCAGAGCACGCCAGGCCCTCCTGTCTTCCACTGCCTCCCGGAGTTTGGTCAAATTCATGTTGGTAGCTTCGATGACACTGTCCAATTATCTCGTCCTCTGTCATCCCCTTCTCCTCTTGCCTTCACACTTTCCCAACATCAGGGTCTTTTCCAGGGAGTCTTCTCTTCTCATGAGATGGCCAAAGTATTGGAGCCTCAGCTTCAACATCTGTCCTTCCAGTGAGCACTCAGGGTTGATTTCCTTTAGAATGGATAGGTTTGTTCTCCTTGCAGTCCAGGGGACTCTCAAGAGTCTCCTCCAGCACCACAGTTCAAAAGCATCAATTCTTCGGCGGTCAGCCTTCTTTATGGTCCAGCTCTCACTTCCATACATCACTACTGGAAAAACCATAGCTTTGACTCTGCGGACCTTTGTCGGCAAGGTGATGTCTCTGCTTTTTAAGATGCTGTCTAGGTTTTTCATCGCTTTCCTCCCAAGAATCAGGCGTCTTTTAATTTCGTGGCTGCTGTCACCATCTGCAGTGATCATGGAGCCCAAGAAAGTAAAATCTGTCACTGCCTCCATATCTTCCCCTTCCATTTGCCAGGAGGTGATGGGACCAGTGGCCATGATCTTAGTTTTTTCGATGTTGAGCTTCAGACCATTTTTTTGCGCTCTCCTCTTTCACCCTCATTAAGGGGTTCTTTAATTCCTCCTCACTTTCTGCCATCAGAGTGGTATCATCTGCATATCTGAGGTTGTTGATATTTCTTCCGGCAATCTTAATTCCGGCTTGGAATTCCTCCAGTCCAGCCTTTCACATGATGTATTCTGCATGTAAGTTAAATAAGCAGGGAGACAATATACAGCCTTGTTGTACTCCTTTCCCAATTTTGAACCAATCAGTTGTTCCATATCCAGTTCTAACTGTTGCTTCCTGTCCCACATATAGATTTCTCAGGAGACAGATAAGGTGGTCAGGCACTCCCATTTCTTTAAGAACTTGCCATAGTTTGTTGTGGTTGACACAGTCAAAGGCTTTTGCGTAGTCAATGAAGCAGAAGTAGATGTTTTTCTGGAACTCTCTGGCTTTCTCCATAATCCAGCACATGTTAGCAATTTGGTTTCTAGTTCCTCTGCCCCTTCGAAATCCAGCTTGTACTTCTGGGAGTTCTCGGTCCACATACTGCTGAAGCCTACCTTGTAGGATTTTGAGCATAACCTTGCTAGCGTGTGAAATGAGTGCAATTGTACGGTAGTTGGAGCATTCTTTGGCACTGCCCTTCTTTGGGATTGGGATGTAGACTGATCTTTTTCAATCCTCTGGCCACTGCTGAGTTTTCCAAACTTGTTGGCATATTGAGTGTAGCACCTTAACAGCGTCATCTTTTAAGATTTTAAATAGTTCAACTGGAATGCCATCACCTCCACTGGCCTTGTTGTTAGCCATGCTTTCTCAGGCCCACTTGACTTCACTCTCCAGGATGTCTGGCTCAAGGTCAGCAACCACACTATCTGGGTTGTCTGGGACATCCAGATCTTTCTGGTATAATTCCTCTGTGTATTCTTGCCACCTCTTCTTGATGTCTTCTCTCAGATATGATAGAGCAAATGCTTCAACTGGCGTCAGCCAGTGTGGTATTTTGATATACATTTGGTTTTTCACTTTATTCCACATCGACAGGAGTCCCTTCCTCAGTATATGGTTGATAAATTGTTTAAAATCCTCCGTCCTGTTATACTTTAAGAATGCATGCCAGCCCCATTTCAAATCATATCCTTCTACAGTGGTACCTCGACTTAAGAACTTAATCCGTATTGGGACTGCGTTCTTAAGTCGAAACGTTCTTAAGTCGAAGCACCATTTCCCATAGGAATGCATTGAAAACCATTTAATCCGTATCTGCTGTTTTTCGTTCTTAAGTCGAGGCGCTGTTCTTAAATCGAAGCATTAGTTCCCATAGGAACTAATGCAAAGCTGGTTAATCCGTATCTACCACTAGGGGCTGAATTTTTTCCCCTTCTTCTTTTGACCTAAGGTGAACTTAGGTCAAAAAAAGGGCAGGAAAGGTTTTTTTCTTTTTCTTTTTGGTTCTTAAGTCGAGGCTCCTTTCTCAAGTCGAAGCAACTTTTTGCGAAAGGAGCCGTTCTTAACTCGAATCGTTCTTATGTAGGGTCATTCTCAAGTCGAGGTACCACTGTAATTTCAAGAGCCTCGTATTTTCCAATGTTATCCACTCCTTAATCCATACCAATGCAGATGCCCTATAGTAAAGAAGCCAATTCGGGAGCCCCATTCCTCCTCTTATTTTTAGGTCTTGTAGGTGCTTGATTTTAATTTTAGGTTTTTTCCCCTGCCAAATAAATTTGGAAATGCATTTTTCAAGCTCCTTGAATATTGTTTGTTTTAAAACAATCGGAATTGTTTGGAAAAGAAATATGAGTTTTGGTAGAATATTCATTTTGATTGTAGCAATTCTGCCCATCGTTGACAATTGTAGATTTGTCCAGCTAGAGAGGTCTTTCTTAATTTCCTCTATCAGTTTTAAATAATTATCTTTCAGGAGAGTACTTGTTTTCTTTGTGAAAAATATGCCCAAGTATTTTACTTTCCTTCTGTCCTGGAAGTTTGTAATTTGTAATAGTTCATCAATCTCCTGTTTTTGGATGTTTTTAGTCATAATTTTTGTTTTCTTGTGGTTTATTTTTAACCCTGCCATTTCACCAAATTCTTTTAATTCCACCATTAGAGCTTCTATTGAATCCTTGGGGTTTTCAACTACTATGAGCAAGTCATCTGCAAAGGCCTGAACCTTGAATATTTCTCCTCGAATTTTAAGTCCTTTAATTTTATCTGATATTCGTATCTGCTGCATTAATACTTCAATTCCTGTTAAAAAAAGTAATGGTGATAATGGCCAGCCTTGTCGTGTTCCTTTCTGTATTTCTATTTCTTGTGTACATTCTCCATTAATTCTTATCTTTGCTATCTGTTTGGAATAGATAATTTTTATTATTTCAGTGAAATTCTGACCTGTCCCATTTCTTCTAATTGTGCTATCATGAAATTCCAATTTACATTATCGTATGCTTTCTCTGCCTAAATGAAGAGAATTGCCATCTGTTTAGCTGGGTGTACTTCATAGTATTCCAAAAAGTTAATGAGGTTCCTCACATTAGATTTTAAATACCTCTTCGGGAGGAATCCTGCTTGATCTTGATGGATAACTTCGACCAATACTCTATTTAGTCTTGTTGCTAATATTGTTGCAAATATCTTATAGTCTACATTCAAGAGAGATATTGGCCTGTAGTTCGATATTTCCTCCACTTCTGTGTCTTCTTTATGTATAATCGTAATGACTGCCTCCTTCCATGTTTTGGGTATTTTTCCCTCTTGATGTATTTCATTTATCATTTTTTTAAAGGGGATAGCCAACACGTCTTCAATATTTTTGTAGTATTCTGCAGGTATCCCATCACTTCCTGGTGACTTCATCAATTTCTGTTTTTTAATTGCCTCTGAAACTTCATGCATTGAATATGGCTGGTTCAGAATTTCCTGTTGTTTTGATAGTTTAATGTGGTTTTTTCTTTGGATATACTCTTTCTGCTTCATGGATGGCGTGCACTCTTCTATATATAACTTTGTACAGTCAACCCTCGACTTACAAACTTAATCTGTTCCGGAAGGAAGTTTGTAAGTCAAAAAGTTTGTAAGTCGAATCAGCATTTCCCATAGGAATGCGTTGAAAACCAATTAATCCGTTCCGGCTGTTTTTGGTTCTTAGGTCGAGGGGCGGTTTGTAACTCGAATCATTAGTTCCCATAGGAACTAATGCAAAGCTGGTTAATCCGTTCCTACCACTAGGGGCAGAATTTTTTCTTTTTTTCCCTTTTAACCTAAGATGACTTAGGTTAAAAAAAGAGGGTTTTTTCGGTTCATAACTCGAATCTAAGTTCGCAAGTCGAGTCAATATTTTTCTATCAGAGTGGTTCGTAAGTCGAAATGTTCGTAACTAGGGCCGTTCGTAAGTCGAGGGTTGACTGTATAGAACTTCTCCACAATTTCCCTGAGTTCTCTAGGTCCTGTGACGAGTTCTCCTTTTTGGTTTCTGAGGCTTAAGATATAATTTTTTGTCCTTTCCTTTTTTAGCTTGTATGCCAGCCATCTCCCTACTTTATTGGCATTTTCAAAATATGTTTGTTTTGTAAATTTTAATTTATTTGCTAAATCCTCAGTTATTAAGATATTCAATTTATGTTGTGTCATCTGTATCTTCTGTTTTAATTGTGTCGCTGTTGGGTTTTGTTTCAATTGTGCCTCCTCTTTTTTCAGTTCTGCCTCTAATTCTTTATATTTTTTGTTTCTTTCTCTCCTCTTTGCTACTGTAATTCTTATAGCCACGCCTCGAAACACCGCTTTGCTGGCTTCCCAGATAGTCTGTGATGACATCCCCTGTGTTGTATTTCTTTGAAAGTAGTCTTTCATCTCTTCCCTAATCGTCTTCACTACTTCCTCGTCTCTCAGTATATTGGTATTCAATCTCCATTGTGATGGTTTTTTTATAGGTCTGGATCTTCAATGTAACTGTGCAGTGATCTGAGATTGTCCTGGGTAATATTTGTGTTTCTTGTACCTTGTCCATCCATGTTCTAGGGATCCAGCATGCATCGATTCTTGACCATGATTGGTGTCTGTTTGAGTAGAAGGTATAATCTCTAGATTTTGGATAGTTTGTTCTCCATACATCCACCAGCTCTAATTCATTTGTCAATAAAAGGAATGCTTTAGGAATTAATGTTTTTCTTTTTTATTCACTTTAGTAGAATCCAAGTCTCTATCAAAGACCGCATTAAAGTCCCCTACAATACAGCATTCCTCATACTCTCTAATTCTTGTTTACTTATAAAGTTTTTCAAAAAAGGCTTTGCCCTCCCAACCCCGGAATAAAGCACGAGACAGTAATATGGGTTAAATACGGGCCACACTTTATTAATATATACATTCAGATTCAAAATTTTCATTCTCTTTCCGAAGGAGGGGGCCTGCTGTAGTGCGGAAACAATTAAAGGATGTGAGTATCTAAATACCCCTTGATCAATGAAGGGGCGAGTCCCCGGCCCCCAGGCTCCAGCGATCTTAAGGACAGCAGGAACCTGGCCGGCCGCTAATAAACACCCCCAGACCTCGACCCCCCTTTATTTGAGGGGAGTTAGTCCGGAAGTGGCCCAGCGCATCTTCCCGCCACAGGCACTGTAATCGCACGATCCGCAGTGCCAGGCGGTCGGATGTACTGTTGGCTTACTTGAAATTACAGCGGGACCCACCGTAAATACCTGTTTTTTCCGCACTACCCGCCACAGCATAGGGACTAGCCTGTCTATGTCCCATGCCCGCCACAGAGCCCTGTGAGCTCGGCAAGCAGGCCCCCTCTGATGTCCTCTAAGAAGACCTCTAAACCAGCCTCTGAAAGATGAACGCCGTCACTCCGGAACAATTCAGGTTTCCCCACTTGGATCCTGCGGTGACCTATCACTGATCCAAGGCCGTTGCAGACGCCTCTGCATACCTCCTTGTTAACGCCCCGCCGGGCCTTGTTAACAGCGCCAATCCTCTCAGAGCCTCGCCAGGCTAACCGAGGAATAATCGTAGACCATATGATCCGCATCGCCGGGTATGTGGCCTTCAACCTTTTAAGGTCGCGTAGAATGTCCAGGACCAGAGCCTTGCCCGGCAGTCGAGGCAAGTCGTTGCCTCCTAGATGTATCACCAGCAGGTCTGGTGGGCAGTGGCCGAACGCCATCATTCTGCACAGCTGACCCCACTGCATTCCACGCAGCCCCTTCCACGTAATGTGAGCCCTTGTTCCAAGACCCAGATTGCTCCCCCAGTGGGATGTAGCCGCATAGCGCTCTGCCCAGTATACAAAGCTATGGCCGATGATCACTATCCGCTTCCGTCCTCCTGACCCCAGGGTACCTGTAAAAACATAAGTCAGGCCCCTGCCTACAAAGTAGGTAAGGTCCTAATGTATCTTTTATAACAAGATGAGGACCATCGGCCTAGTTGTTTGATGTCTTGTGTGCTGTAACCCAAGGCCGCTGCGGTGGATGCCGCTCCAATTCTAAATGAATGTGTGTCAAACCTTGCACCCATCATGCCAGCCTTGTGTAAAGCTAATCCCGTCAACTTCCAAAACTGATATTTTGTCAATGGAGACTTATCCGCGTGCTGGAAAAAATATCCTGCTTCCTGTCCTCCATGCTCTAAGTATGGCTGCGTGGCTCTGACTGGGCATATGCGCACGATGGTACACTGCCCCAAAACTAACTGCCTACCCTTCCCTTCTTGATCAGCCTTGGATCGTCTAATTACCAGCTCTACCTTCCCCTCTCGGACTTTGACATCCTGCCATTGTAGAGCTACCCTGGATATGTCTACTTTACTTCCAGCTACTAGTTCACTGATCCTCAGGGCCCCAAAAAAGACTAGAAGGGATGCAGCACGAAATAGGCTTATTTCGTACTCGTCCCTGCACAGCACCTCCCAGTGCTCACATATACGCTCCAAAAGGAGAGGTGATATGGGTGCTCTAGTGTCCCTCGCTCTACCCCTCTCTCTGAACCATCCCTCTAACATTTTCTTAATTCGATAATCCCCTGTAACATCCCTATAACCATTACTTTTTGCGTGGAATGCCAAGGCTGACAGCTTACCTTGTATAGTGGCTGGCGCTAACCCTTTCCTATAAAGGTACACCATAAACTGCTGGAGATGTTCGACCGGGGCTGGCCAAGCCTGCCCCAGATCAACCATCCTCCTAAACTGCAGGAACTCCGTACTCACTGCGGAGTAGCCCTTCCTTGTCCTTTCTGCCAGGGCCAACCCTATCGCTCTGGATGCGTTGTCACGCCAATCTGCCAGACCTCCGGAGGAAGAACTTCTGGCAGCTCCCTGGCTTCTGGAGCTAGTTCCCTGAACCGCTCGATCTGTTGACGTGACAAAGAATCAGCTATGCTATTGTCTACACCTGGGACGTGCCTGGCATGCACTACTATGTTGAACTGTAAAGCCTTGAGCATAAAGGCCCTGACGAGGTTCATGACCCGTTCAGACTGTGCTGTCAGGTTGTTTATGATGTAGACAACCGCCTGGTTGTCACACCAGAAACGGACTACTGAATTTGACCATTCCTCCGCCCAGAGCCATAGCGAGCCAACAATTGGAAAGAATTCCAAGAAGGTTAGGTCCCTCGTGATGCCATTCTGATGCCATGCTTCCGGCCATGTGCCTGCGCACCACTTGCCTCAGAAATAGATGCCAAATCCTAAGGATCCAGCAGCATCCGAGTTTACCTGAAAATCCACCTTCAAATTCATCTCAGATCTCCAAAAGGAGATCCCATTAAAATCTTTGAGGAACTGGCTCCAGACACGGAGATCCTCCTTCATGCCTCGCGTTACCCTAGTCCTGTGACTCGGTCATTTGAGGCCACTCATGGCTGTGCATAGGCGCTTGAGAAATGCACGGCCTGGCGCCACGACCTTGCAGGCAAAGTTTAAATGGCCAACTATTTCCTGCAGGTCCTTAAGCGACACTTTTTTCCTATGCATAAAAGATTCTACCCAAGCCCTAAGGTCCGTCAACTTATCCTGGGGTAACCTAGAAGTTTGCTGCACAGTATCCAATTCTATACCCAGAAAAGTTAGCGATGTGGCCGGACCCTCCGTCTTATCCTTGGCCAAGGGCAGCCCTAATTCCTCGGCTAATGTTTGAAACATATTAAGCATAAAGCTGCATCTACCTGAGCCCCCTTTCCCACAGAAAAGGAAATCATCAAGGTAATGAGCCGTTGAATTGCCTTGTACCATGCGTCTAAGTCTCCATTCTATAAATGTGCTGAATTTCTCAAAAGCGGCACACGACACTGAGCATCCCATGGGTAGAGCCCTGTCCAAATAAAATACGCCCCCAAATCGGAAGCCCAGCAAGTTGAAGTCATGTGGGTGAACCGGCAAAAGCCTAAACGCTGATTTAATGTCACATTTTGCCAGTTCAGCCCCCACTCCACATTTCCTGATCATCCTTACTGCCTCATCAAATGAGGTATACCTGACAGTGCACAATTCCTGGGGAATGGCGTCATTTACTGACATGCCCTCGGGGAAGGATAGATGATGAATTAATCGGAATTCGCCCGGGGCCTTCTTGGGCACTATGCCTAGCGGCGAAACCCTGAGGTTCCTCAAAGGCGGTGTTGGAAAGGGTCCAAGGACCCGACCCTCCCTTACTTCCTTATCGATTTTTTGCTGCACAATGCTCTCCATTCCCAGTACTGAGCGGAGGTTTTGTGCCATGAACGCCTTGTGTTCCCCTAATGCTGGAATTCTAAACCCATACTTAAATCCCTCCAATAAATATCTTGCATCCTCCTGGCGAGGGTAAAATCTCAGCCAGTCCTCGAGCACCTGTACCCTAATTGGACTGGGCCCCTTTTCCGGAGGTGCCCCCGCCATTGCTAGGCTTCCTGGGGCCTCCAGCGTTCTTGCCTTGTCGCTGGGCACCTGCCCTAAAACAGGAGGAATTTGAATGTTGTCCCCCACAGGTAAGGCACTCGTGCCTGAACTTACATGGCTTCTTGTTACAGAAGCCCCTAGAGTTAAATTGAAAGCAAGGCAGGCGGGGTTGAACCACCTGCCCCGCACCTGGGCGGGTAAGTTGTGAAGCTAACAGTTTCCTATTCAGGTGCCCACTATCAAACCGTTCCCCCGTGTTGGGCCTAGAAGGCATCATGTGCTGCAGCCAAAGCCCCGGCTGTGGTTCGTCCCATCGCAAGCTTGGCTGGATGGCGCTCCGCATGCGAAATGCCTTGTCATATTGCAACCACGCCTGGCCTGCAAAATCCGTATAAGCTCTGTATATGATATCCAAGTACTGGAAAAGGGGTTGAGCCCTCCAAGGCTGCGCTTTAACAATGACTCCCGCATAAATCAAAAACCCAGGGAGCCAATTCGCCCATGTCCTATCTGGCTTTTTTCTCCTTCGCCTTTCTTTATCCTTCTCATCCTCCCTGTCCAGCTCCTTCTTCTCCACCTCTCTATTGAGGAGGTCAAACACATCAATGTACTCTCCTTACCAGATCTTTTCCTTGGTTGCTGGGCTTAAATGATCCCCTAAGGGCATAGAATAATCCCCATATGGCAGCGCCCCAAGGGGCACCGTGTTATAGCCCGAATTGGGTACAGAAGGATAGGGCCAGGACCCTATGCCCGTAGGATTGTCAGGTTGCATCTGCATAGGAGGGGTGGCATAAGGTACACCCCAACCACTAAAGTGTGGAGTGGCATAAGGCCATGCAACGTTAGGCAACCCCGTGGTCATTGAGGTGTATGGTGTGGTAGTCGGGTAACCCATTGGCGCACCAGAGGCCCAGGGCCAAGCAGCCGGAGCCATCTGAGTGCCCAGTATGTTCGCAGACTCACCATAGGATGCGGAGGCTCTGCCAGAATCTTCACAATGTTGCGGGGCACTGCAACAGACCTCCTCCACATCATCATCCTGCTCCTCCTGGCTGACAGATGTCGGTTCTGGCTCCCCCGGGGCCGATGACCGTTGCTTCTCAGCACTGCAGCCCCTAGAAGTAACGGTTGTATCATCCGCGTTGCGCCTCGCCGAAACATCTGTGACCTGTGCAGACTCAAGAGCAACACACCTCTGCGTTAGTTCACGTGCCATTACCCTTAATCTAGCCCTCTTATGACTCTTAGACTCCCTGGCCGATCTACGTGGCTCTACCCCACTCAGCAGGGAAGGCTGCTTATCAGGCCTTTGAGCCTCTAAGGCTGAAATTTTTTCTTGTAATTCCCGCCACACGGGCCAAGACTCCTCATCGGAAGAGGATTGTGGTGGCGACACCTGTGGCGCCTGCCTTTTCTTCGCGGGGCGCTTCCCCTTGTTGGCGCCCATGCCTTTCCTTGATGTCATTTTGCCTGAGATGCTTTGTTACTATATATAGGGCTGCTTTGTTACTAAACCTAGAGGTAGCACTTTAGCACCCTCAAAAACCAGTAAACAATTCTAATTATCAGCAGACAGATGCCTCAGCCGCTGAGCAGTCGTACAGCTCCTATAACCGTGATATAATTCCTGTAAATACACCAGTTCTTCAGATTGTGCCAACACTATTTCCTCGATTAATTGAGGTAGTTTAATTATTTAAGTCAAACCCCAACCATATAGTCCTCTATCCAACAGTAAATGTTGCTAATTGTCCTTTGATTATTGATCCAGCTTATATACTTATATAGTCGAGCAATCAATGAATTAAACTCCCGCTGTATACAGCTCCTTCAGTGTTAGTTGTAATTGCTCCAATCTTACCAATTGATTCAACAATAAATATATCACTAAACGTATTTAATCTGTGGATTAATTATTCAATTAATCATTCCAATAATCAATTAATAATCAATAATCAATCAATCTGTAGATAAATTAATCAATCAGTTATTCAATTAATCAAGTAGCCAAACAGTCCAATAGGAATTTCCAGTAAATAATTGCAGTAATAATTAAATGACCAATTAATTTGCCCAATTAATCCTACAATAATTATCTTTAACAATAATTGCTGTTATCTTATTGCGCAATAATCAATTTATTATTTATTCTATTAATAGTATTGCTTATCAATTTATTTATTTGAATTACCTACACCTGAATTAAATTGTATATATTAAATTGTATATATATATTTATCTATATATCCACGTATATGCAGTCTATATTTATAAAATTTTTAATAGCAACAATATATATCTATATATCTATCCACAAACTCTAACCAGTAGCTGCGGCAACAGATGGGTATGAGTTCGGATGGTGCCCAAATCAATGCAAAGCAAAATTAAAATGGCGGTGAAAGCAAACCTGGGCAACACAGAAACACAAGGGGTGTGTGTGAAATACTAGGCGGGAAATTCAAATGTGGACCAATATCAAAATAGGAGCCGGGAACTAAGCCACCGACCCAGCAGATGGAGCCCCACAGCACCGAAAATCACCCCCTAAACCCCTTCCTTTTATTTGCTCTACAGCCGCCCCTGATCCTAAGCCAATCGCAGCCCTATAATCGCTGAGCTGGAACTCCGGCTTGCTTGCTAACTTTAAAGGAAAAAAACCCTTTGCGCCCGAAAACAGATCACAGCAGCCGGCGCCGCCGCAAGCCTCAGCGTGAAAACAGAGCAAAGCCGAAGCAAGCAGGGGAACACAAATGGTGGGAAATTTAAACTTGGCTGGCTGCAATCGAAGCCACTGGCGTGGTAACAAAGGAAAGGTAAAAAACGCACTCCAGGGAGAGCAGGGGCCACGCTAAACCAAAAGCCCCCAACTAAAAACAGCTGCCACCGCAGCAAGGAGCAACAGGCAAGTGAAGCAGAAGGCTGTTAATTAAAGTGGCCAAATATCAGGAAGAAAGGTGGGGGGGAGACAAAATGGCGTGGAGCAGAGCGAGCAAAGCAGGTCCCCAAGCAAAGAAAAAAAAACCCAGTACACTCAGGAGCAGCCTGGCCTGACCCAATGAAGTAAATCCAAACCGCGGCGAACCAAAACGGGGGGGAGGGGGACCGAAAAATGCTCCTCAGTTAGGAAGTGAAGTACCCGCCAAGTAAGCTCGGTCCGGTTTAAGACCCCCGCCTTCGCCGAAGCGCTGCGGTGCGCACAAACCGCGGCGTGGCTTAACTCTCGGCGCGGCTTTCCCCCCGGAGCTGCGGACCGTCTTTAAAGCCGTACACAATCCCCAATCTCCGTGCCAAGCCGGCCCCTTAAAGAGTTCCCCGAACAACCGCACACATACAGTAAAGGAAACTCAGCCTAAGGAGGGAGCCGTTGCCCCTCCTTCCTTTAAGGTCCCGCGTTCAGCGTCCTGTAACTGCCACAAAGTTCCCAGCTTCTGTGGCGCTCAAACTTTGCTCGCAATTCTGTTCGCCTCCTAGCAATCCAAACTGCAAGCCACGTGCTGAACAGCAGTGCACCGTTTCAGCGTCACCCTTCTACCTCGGCTGCCCGAAAAGAAGAGGGCGTTCCAGAGGGGAAAGCCACCTTAAATACCTGGCTTTCCCCTCCCACCTCAGAGTCCCGTGAGACTAATCTTCTTGCGATATCCCGGGTGGATGGCAAAGGCCAGCTTCGCTGTTCTAGGTCCGGGGACCATCCAGCGGCTGGAGCATTCTGATTATCATTGGGAGCATAGATGTTAGCAACCAATATTCTCTCATTTCCTTTGGAAACCTCAACCATAATTATTCTTCCATCTTCAGAAGCATATATTAATTTTGGTTGAAGTCTTTCTTTTACATAGATTGCAACCCCTTTCTTCTTTTTCCCTTCCACATTGGATGCCAAAAATAATATTCCCAACTTTTTATTTTCAATTAGTTTTTCCTCTCATCTCTTAATATGTGTTTCTTGAAGGCAAATCAGATCCATTTCCAGTTTCTGCAAATAGTAAAATGCTTTATGCCTTTTTTGAGGTGAGTTGAGACCGTGAATGTTCAGGGTACATAGTTTCCACTCGCCCTTAGACATCTTCAGTTTCTTTACTGTCTTTATATTTCTGTCTTTGTTTTCTCCTTGTGGTCATCGGGCTCACAGTCTTTAGTGGGGTTGCTGCTCCCGCACCCTCCGGTTCTTCTTCTGGTTCTGAGTCTTCAGCTTGTGCTTCCTCCTCCTCTCTCTCCGTTTCCGGGGCCCACTTTGTCAGTCTTTCCTCTTCTGAATCTTTCCTCTTGTCTCCAAATTGATTCAAAAATTGTTCAGCCTTCATTGTCGAGTTTATATAGTACCTTTTTGCTAGAAATTCAAATGTTAATCCTTCTGGAATGAGCCATCTGTAGGTAATTGTATTTGTTCTTAAAAAGGTGGATAACTTCTCATACATTTTCCTTTTATTTCTTATTTCCCAAGGGATATGTTTCAGTGTCTTCAAATTCCTTCCGTCTTTTATATATTGTTTGTCTTGCGTTGCTTTCAGAATTTTGTCTCTATATGTGGTTTTAATGAATCTAATTTGGATTTCTCTTGGGAGATGATTTTTTTTAATAAATACTGAGGAAGTTCTTCTGACTGCATCTATATTCCCCTTAATTTCATCCTTCTCACAGTCCGCGCAGTCTGATAGTAAACTTCTAAGTTGTAACTTCTAAGAGGTCTTCATTTTGAGTTTCTGGTACATTCTGTATTCTCAGAATATGTGATGCATTCTCCATCTGGGTTTGAGTCCTTGATGTCTCATACTGGTTTTGTCTGGTTTCAACTTTCCCTAAGTCCTTCTGAAGTTCTATTACTTTCTTCTCCATTTTCTTTGCTAATCTTGCTGTCTTCTGTATTTCTTGATTTTGCTGTGTTACATCCTCTTTCATTTGCCCCAATTGTAAATTTATGTCCTCCTGTTGTTTGGAAAGGTCTGACACTTTAGTTTTCAGGGCTGAAATATCAGACTTAATTTCATCAAACTTTCTATCAAAATGGGCTGTCTGTTGGCTGAGCATGGTGCTCATGAGCTTCTCAAAATATTCTTTCATTAATAAAGAAGACTGAGTTTCTTGCATCAATCTCATTGGTGTAGTTGTACCGGACTTCCTTTCCCCACCTTAGGTTTTGCAGCCATTTTTGTATTTCCAAAAAAGAAAAAAAGAAAAAGAAAGAAAGAAAACCCTTTATATGACAGTTCTACAATATTCTCCACTGGTATCTGCTTCCCCCCCCCCTCTCCCTTCTTATATAGACTTAAATAATCTAGTACATTAGGAATATGGACATATGGAAGGATATAAGAGCAACCAACAAACAGAAATCAAGCAACCAACAATGAGGATCACCAAATATACACTAAATCAAACAAAGAGTCAATGTTATTAATGAAGAGGGGAAACTTTTCTTGACCACCTCCAAACAGGGAGAATATATCCTGGATATAATAAGTATAGTCAATATTACTCCGCTTCAAGAAAGCTATTTATGTCTAGATTTGACAAAGTAAAAAAAGAAAGAAAAGAAAGAGACAAAAGCCAGCTAATTCAGAGTTCTGGGCACCTTTCCAGACCTTGAGTAGAGAGAGATAAGATAAGGTAAAGTGGAAGAGAAGCTCCTTGTCTCTTCCAGCATCGCCACAGAGTTTCGGGAACAGCAGGAAAATTAAAATAATACCCCCCCCCCAAAAAAAACCTATTTTTCCAACTCCTCCCCCAACCACGCTCAACAAAATAAATAAAATCAAGAAGAAAGAAAAATAGAATCCAATCTGTTCCCTTTTATAATCCACAGGGGTGTTGCTTCATTTATTTATTTATTTATTTATTTATTTATTTATTTATTTATTTATTTTATTCGACTTCTATCCCGCCCTTTTAGACAAAGTCTACTCCGGGCGGGTAGCCTGGAGCAGCCTCCATTTTCTACTTTCATCTCTGTACCGGACATGTTGGTTACTTCAAGCATAAATAAACTTCAAGTGGGTGTAGGCACAATTGAAATGATTAGTGTTGTGAGACTATTAAATAACATTCAATAATAACCAGCAGGTCTCTAAGGGGGAACTTTACAGACAGATAGTTCAGCAATTCATCAGGCTAAAAGTCTCTTTTAATGAACTTCTGTGTTCCCTCCCGTCCTCTTCAGCTGTCCGCTTCTGAATGTTTTCAATGTTAAGTCTTACAGCCTACTACTCCCACTTATCTTCATATATCACAGTAGATTTCCAAGTGTTCAGCTCAGATGTAATAATGAAAATAAATTTGCTTACGATGATGTCTGTAGATCTAGGATATAGTTCTGTATCCATTCTCCTCCAGCCTTCTGGACTGCGTCATTTTTTCAGACCTGTACGGAGTCCTGCCAAAGAGAATGCCGAACTTCTGGGATAGGGAGGTAGCACCCGACTCCCCCCACCTTCTCAGACAGCACTTCTCTTCTTTGGATATATTTTCCTCTCCTGGAAAATTTGATTAGGCTATCTCAAGCCTACAGAACTTCCATCAGCCGTTACAATTGAGAGAGAGCTCTCAATTTGCAACCTCCGTCCATCTTGGCCCCGTCTCCTCTCCCCTCTCTTGCATCTTTCATTCCAATCCTGCTACCAAATGAGGTCCATAATCCCACCCCCCAGCATCAGTGAGTTTTTTTGGCTTCCTAGAAAAATGAAACCCTGTTTTGTTTTTGCTTATTGATTTGCACAGGAAACAACCAAGTTCTGCATAGCTTAATGCCCTTTCTAGTCAATTCTGCTCAGAAAAAGTGCCACTCTGTGCAGGAATTGTAATAACTTTGTGCAGCATGGAGTTTCTATTCCAGGTAAATACAGTACAACAAGTTTAATATTCAGCCTAGAAATGGTAAAACTCTGTGTCTTGATGTTGCTTACAGAAAAAAAAATACCATGAAACATTGGAGAGATCCTATGATATTTCTCAAGAAAGAAGAGTGTGCAGAGAAATCTGATTGTGAAGAGAAAACCATGAATATTTTTCTTGGTTTCTGTCTGAGAGCAAGTGGTTGCAAAATTCAGATCCATAATTTCTAAAAATTAGAGTGGCCTTGATGGGATAATATACTGCTCCTTTTTCTTGCTGTCATGTGGAGACAAGGATTCATGTGGCTTCTGAAACATTTGCACTGAATTTTCAAGACAGCACAATTTCAAGAACGAATGGAGAATTCGGTGAATATTCTTTATTGTCCCTATTATGTGCGCATGCACACACAGAGTAGATATTACTGAACTTGAGCAAAAGCAGTTCCTTACAAACACCAGCTCTTTGCTCTACCTGTTGCTATTACCACCAACCAAGAGAGACCATGCAGAGAGACTTAACATACTGCTCTTTCTCCAGAACCAAGCTGAACACGAGTAGCCTGTGAAATGTTGTTTCACAGTCTTGGCAAAAGTAGGCTTACACACACCTTGATACCTGTTAGCAGAAGAATTTCACTGAGAATTTACATATTTGAAAGATATTTCATTAAAAGCTCAGCACATTCCTTTCCACCCTGAGGCGAGAGTGGTTGGCTTTGTTATTGTTCTTTCTCTCTTCACCGCACAGACCATGTGGGGTAGAACAGCAAATCATTGCCATCTGGATCCTGCCATCAGTGACTGAGAATGCTTCTCTTCCCTCTTCCCCAAACATGAAAGGGGGAGGCGATGTGACCTGCTGACTGGGAGGCACAGATGGGAATCTCTAATATTTCCAGTCGGTGGTGATTTCTCTTTGCACCAGTTTGACCCATGGAAAATTTATGGCACAAAAGATGTTAAGTCTTAAATACATGTTGTGTTTCTATCATGATAACATTGAACTTTGAAGTTGGTTGTTAGAAAGTAACACTTCATAGAAAACCTAGTTCTAAGACCTTGACCCTGTTCTTAACAGCTTGTTTTTCTCACATTTCCCCTTAGAAATCCGTCCATCTCCATGTGAAAATATTGCCCTGAGCAATGGCTTTTTCGTGAGCCGAAAAGATCGCTTTTCTCTCAATGAGAAAGTGACCTATCGGTGTCAGAGTGGCTTCACAACTGCAGAAGGACATGAGGAAGAACAGATACAGTGCTGGGCAGAAGGATGGAAGCCAGAGCCAAAGTGCATCAGTAAGTCTATTTCTTTCATTGACATTCCTCTTTTTACTTTACAAAGTGTACAAAATACAGTACTCTTATAATCTGCCTACATGGGGGTGCAGAGCCTGGGCTGATAGCAGAGGGTTGGAATTCCCTTGTTCCTCCACCTAAGAAACTTCTGCAGGCCAGAAAAAAGGGAAAAACCCCATGGACTTACAAACTATGTAAGTTTTTAAGCTTATAAGATCCCAAAGGCGACAAGAGTGGAGGGGAAACAGACAGAATTACAGTAGTAATCAAGTGCCAGGTGGAAGAAACAGCAGTGCCCTTGGCAAAGGAAACAGTGAAACAAAACTTAATTCTGCCAGTTACAAAGCTGAGCGAGTTAACCTGGGAAGAAATCTGTTTTGCCAAGCAGTCTTCTGAGGGATCCGCAGAAGAATGAACTGTAAAATGAAACCTAATCAGACATTAGTTTTCTGGCTTGCTATATACTCTCAACAGTTAATTTGTCTTTGAGCCCCAACTACTGGTGATTTTAATATTACCAGTCTGAAAGCTTTTTGACTGGGAAAACTAAAGGAAGAAGTTTTTCATCTCCATTTTTAGAGCTAATTATTAAAGGTTAATAAAGAAGCTCAACATCAAAAACACTAAGATCATGGCCACTGGTCCCATCACATCCTGGCAAATTGAAGGGGAAGATATGGAGGCAGTGACAGATTTTACTTTCCTGGGCCCCATGATCACTGCAGATGGTGACAGCAGCCACGAAATTAAAAGACGCCTGCTTCTTGGGAGGAAAGAGATGACAAACCTAGACAGCATCTTAAAAAGCAGAGACATCACCTTGCCGACAAAGGTCCGCAGAGTCAAAGCGATGGTTTTTCCAGTAGTGATGTATGGAAGCGAGAGCTGGACCATAAAGAAGGCTGACCACCAAAGAATTGATGCTTTTGAATTGTGGTGCTGGAGGAGACTCTTGAGAGTCCCCTGGACTGCAAAGAGAACAAACCTATCCATTCTAAAGGAAATCAACCCTGAGTGCTCACTGGAAGGACAGATCCTGAAGCTGAGGCTCCAATACTTTGGCCATCTCATGAGAAGAGAAGACTCCCTGGAAAAGACCCTGATGTTGGGAAAATGTGAAGGCAAGAGGAGAAGGGGACAACAGAGGATGAGATGGTTGGACAGTGTCATCGAAGCTACGAACATGAATCTGACCAAACTCCGGGAGGCAGTGGAAGACAGGAGGGCCGGGCGTGCTCTGGTCCATGGGGTCACGAAGAGTCGGACACGACTAAACGACTAAACAACAACAAAAAAGGCAAGAAAGATCAAAACAAAGAGAAAGTGGAATGACTTGAGTGAAAGGATACTGGACATTTAAAATCTAAGCCAAATGACCATTATTGGTGCATCTAGCTCATGTGCAGGATATAGCCAAGAGGCGTCAAGAAGAACCTTTAAAATCATAATCTACGGACATGAAACAGTTGTTGGATGGCATAGGAGGGGTGAATGAAAATGTGATAGCAATGGATCAAAAAATAAAAGGTTTCACCCAAAATGTGGCCAGTATGGATCAGAGATTTCCAAATTTGGATAATAACGTTACAGGTATCCAGAAGGACTATAAAAAGTTAAATGACAATGTGGAAAGTTGGTTGAAAACCATAGATGACAAAGTTGATAGATCGCAAAGCTAAATTAAATGCAACTCAAAAAGATTAATGGACCAGGAAATAGCTACTACCCACTGAAATACAGTGGACCCTCGACTTACGGAATTAATCCGTATTGGAACGGTGGCCGCAGGTCGAAAAGTCCATAGGTCGAGGGTCCATTTCCCATAGGAATGCATTGAAAACCTATTAATCCGTAACCGGCCAAAGAAAAAAATACCCCCCCACACAAAAAAATGAAAATAAATACACCTTACTGGTCCGAAGCGGTGTATTCCAGGGGTCCCCCGCCACCGCCATCGCCGGTGCCCGAGGCCTCTGAGGGCTTCCCCGCCGCTACCGGAGGCCTCACGGGGTCCCTTGCTGCCGCCATCGCCGCTGCCCGAGGCCTCCGAGGGCTTCCCCGCCGCTACCGGAGGCCTCACGGGGTCCCTTGCTGCCGCCATCGCCGCTGCCCGAGGCCTCCGAGGGCTTCGCCACTGCCGGAAGCCTCTCGGAGGTCCCCCGCCCCCACCGACGCAGGCTTTCCCAGGGTGGACCGGGCCTACCAGGGGAAGCCCTCCCCTGGTAGGCCCGGTGTACCCTGGGAAAGCCAGCGGCGGCGGACGACCTCCGAGATGCCTCCCATGGCAGCGGAGAAGCCCTGGAAGGCCTCTGGAGGTCCCCCTCACCTCCGATCGTGCCTCCGGAGAAGCTCGGCGGCGAGGGGGACCTCCGGAGGCCTTCCAGGGCTTCTCCGCCGCCATGGGAGGCCTCACGGGGTCCCTTGCTGCCGCCATCGCCGCTGCCCGAGGCCTCCGAGGGCTTCGCCGCTGCCGGAAGCCTCTCGGAGGTCCCCCGCCCCCACCGACGCAGGCTTTCCCAGGGTGGACCGGGCCTACCAGGGGAAGCCCTCCCCTGGTAGGCCCGGTGTACCCTGGGAAAACCAGCGGCGGCGGACGACCTCCGAGATGCCTCCCATGGCAGCGGAGAAGCCCTGGAAGGCCTCTGGAGGTCCCCCTCACCTCCGATCGTGCCTCCGGAGAAGCTCGGCGGCGAGGGGGACCTCCGGAGGCCTTCCAGGGCTTCTCCGCCGCCATGGGTGGCATCTCGGAGGTCGCCCCCCGCCGCCGATCGTGCCTCCGAAGCACGATCGGTGGCGGCGGGGACCTCCGAGAGGCCTCCCATGGCGGCGGAGAAGCCCTGGAAGGCCTCCGTAGGCTTGATCGGCGGCCTACGGACCGGAAGGGGGAGGCGGGGAAAGCGCCAAATTTGAATTTGGCGCTTTCCCCGCCTCCCCCTTCCGGTCCGTAGGTCGATTCTCCGGCCGCAAGTCGATGGGAAATTTTGCGGCCGGAGAAGTCCGTATCTTGAAAAGTTCGCAAGTGGAGCCGCGCGTAAGTCGAGGGTCCACTGTACTCAGTGATCCTACAGCAAGATGTGTCTAGATGCACCAACATCAGAATCAAGGGCATTAAAGAGATGTGACAAGCAGAGAAAGATCTGTTGCCAAAAACTTTGAACTGGTTCAAAAAAAAAAAAAAAAGCCCAAAAAATCTCGTGGAATGTCTGTGATCTGGATAGGGTCCATTGTGTGGGCTGGAAATGCTCTAGGGGGCAGCCAAGACATGTGCTAGTGAAATTTTCAAGCAAAAGAAAGAAAGAAAGAAAGAAAGGGAGGAATTGGGATACAATGGAAGTAAAGAAGGGAGGTTATTAAATTAGAAGGGGTTATCTATTAGAGTTTTAGCAATTTATACGTATCTGGTAAAAAAAGGTATAGAGTAGTGGGAGATAATATAGTTTAGTGAGATCCAGAAGACAAGGGGAGTTAAGCTGAGAATAGATATGGAGATTTAGTAAATTGTAACCTTTTGATGATATTAGATGAGGCAGTTAGATGAATAAATTCATGCAGCTTTTCTCTTGTTCTCTTTTTTTAGTTTTACATTATTATTATTTTATTTTAACCATATAGGAAGTTAAGTTACCAGCCAGTTTGTAATGTCCCATTCTTACGTATCTCAACGTATATATCTAAGCATATCCCATTTTTGGGCAAGATGCTTGAGCAGGTTGTGGCTTCTCAACTCCAGAGATTCCTAGATGAGGCAGATTATCTAGATCCATTTCAGTCTGGTTTCAGGTCTGGTTATTGGACAGAAACTGCTTTGTTTGCCTTGGTGGATGACCTACGCTGGGAACTGGACAGGGGGAGTGTGTCCCTGTTGCTTCTGCTGGACCTCTCAGCAGCTCTCGATACCATTGATCATGGTATCCTTCTGGGCCGTCTCTCTGGAATGGGACTTGGAGGCACTGTTTTACAGTGCTGGAGGAGAGAATTCAGAAGGTGGTCCTGGGGGACTCCTGTTCGACACACTGGCCGTTGGCTTTTTAATTCAAATAAATTTATTGTCATTGTAAGTATATACATTGAATACCCATACAACGAAATTCACACAGACACCCAGAGACCAGACCCACATGCACACACATAAAAAATCCTCAAACACTCCCCACCCACTAAAAATCCCCCACTAAGAATCTACACCGCAGGCCAAGTAACACTGTCCAACTATTCACTACTGGTGGTCTTTAAGCTCATTATTAAGTGCAATTATAGCTCTGGGATAAAAACTATTCAGAAAACGTGTGGTCCGAGTCTTAATTGTTCTATATCTTCTGCCAAACGGCAACAGTTCAAAAAAGTTGTAAGCAGGATGGGAAGAGACTCTCAGGATGTTGTGTGACTTCCTCAGACAGCGGGATGTGAAGATGTCATCCAGGGTTGATAGCTGGAGCCCGATGATATTCTGGGCAATTTTAATGGTTCTCTGTAAAGCTTTTTTGTCCGCTACAGAGCTACTCCCAAACCATACCAGAATGCCATAAGTTAGGACACTCTCAATGGTGCTACGATAGTAGGACAGAAGTAAATGCTGAGATAAATTTAACTTCCCAAGCATTCTCAGGAAATACAGCCTCTTCTGTGCCTTCTTCACTAGCATGTTGGCATTTATAGTCCATGAGAGGTCCTCTGAGATATAAGTGCCCAGAAATTTAAAACTACCATCTCTCTCCACTTCCTCGCCATTTATGTACAGTGGTAAATGTACATTTCTCTTCCTCCTAAAATCAATTATGAGTTCTTTAGTTTTTTTGATGTTAAGTGTAAGATTATTTTCTTTACACCAGAGTATCAACCCTTGTACTTCCTTTCTGTAAGCAGACTCATTGTTCTTATTTATGAGCCCCACCACTGTCGTATCGTCTGCAAATTTAATAATTGTGTTGGTGTTATACAGTGGGGTGCAATCATGTGTGTACAGGGAATAGAGGAAGGGACTTAGCACACAACCCTGGGGAGCTCCTGTACTTAGTACCAGGGTAGAAGAATGGTGAGATCCCATCCTTACTGACTGTGGCCTATCTGTCAGAAAGTCCTTTACCCACACACAAATCTTCTGAGGTAATCCCAGGTTGATCATTTTAAAAAACAACCTATTGGGTAGAATGGTATTAAAAGCAGAGCTATAATCCACAAACAACAGCCTCGCATAAGTTCCCTGTTGTTCTAAGTGACTCAATACAGTATGGAGTACAATGGACACAGCATCATCAGTAGATCTATTTCTCCTGTATGCAAATTGCCACGGCTTGTGGTGTCCCTCAGGGTTCTGTTTTATCTGCAGTGCTATTTAACATCTACATGAAACTGCTGGGAGAGGTTGTCCAGAGTTTAGGAGTTTGATGTCACCAGTATGCTGATTACACCTAACTCTATCTTTCCTTTCCATCAAAATCTAAGGAATCTGTTTCGGTTCTAAATCAGTGTGTGGTGTCAGTAATGGACTGGATGAAGGTGAATCAACTGAAAATTAATCTAGACAAGAAAGAGGTGCTCTTGGTCAGTCAAAAACCAAATCAAGGAATAGGGTTAGGGTAGCAGCCTGTGCTAGATGGGGTTACACTCCCTCTGAAAACACAGGCACACAGCTTGGGGTTGTTCCTGGATTCCTCTCTGAGCCTGGATGCTCACGTTTCAGCGGTGGCGAGGAGTGCCTTTGCATAGTTGAAAGTAGTGCACCACCTGTGGCCATTTCTTGAAAAGACTGATCTGGCCACGGTGACACATGTCCTAGTTACATCTCGGCTGGATTACTGTAAAATTTTCTATGTGGGGCTGCCTTTGGATGGTGTTCAGAAACTCCAAAGGGTCCAAAATGCCACAGCCGGATTGTTAACTGGAACTGATTACAGGGAATACATCACTCCCCTGTTACAGCAGCTCCACTGGCTGTTGATTGGTTTCTAGGTACAATTCAAAGTGCTGGTTTTAACCTATAAAGCCCTAGTCCAAGCTATCTAAAAGGCCACATTTCCCTCTGTGAGCCTGCCCGGGCATTAAGATCAATCAGGGGAGGTCTTTCCCTCGGTCCCACCACTCTGACAGGTGCGCTTGGTGGGGATGTGGGAGAGGGCTTTCTCTGTAGCTGCTCCCAGACTCTGGAACTCTTTCCCATGGGAAGCTAGGCTGGGCCCATCTTTGCTGGCAGGCAAAGATTTTTCTCTTCAGGCAAGCTTTTCCTTAATGACTGGTGGTCTGAGAGGGATTTTAAATGGATTACTGTGCTCTATTGTTTTAAATATGTTTTACTATTGATTTTCTTTACCATTTTAATACAATAATTGTTTAATTATTTTTAAATATTTGTAAACTTACTGTTTTTAGCTTTTGAATATTATCTTTTGAAATAATGCACTATTAAGAATTAAGAATTCAATAGAAACAATAGAGAGAATTAAAGTATATTTAAAACAATTTGAGGAAACAACAGGATTAAAGGTAAGTTGGGATAAGTCAGAATGCATATTGCTAAACTACGCTGAAGAGGAGAAAGTGAAGATTTTTGCTGTCCTTGCGCAAGCAGGCAAAGACCTTTCTCTTCAGGCAGGGTTTTAAAAGCCATGATTTGTTAACTAGTGGCACTAAATCTATTGGTAGAGTAGACATACATATGTCATCGCAAAGAGTGTGGGCATTACCAGGATTTGCATTTAAACTGAATTTTAAAAATCTACACATCCAAATATGCTTCTTTAGGGCAGCTCTTTGGAGTTCTAGTTTAAAATCCACACCCCTACTTCAGGCTATGTGAATTGAAAGCTTGCAGTTGGGAGGCTCTGCTGATACAGGAAAGAACTGCACAGGAAACATAGTGCCATAGTACTAAACCCCGCAATTTAGAACAACCTCCAGAAAAAAGAAGTCCAAACCTTCTAGAAGGAAAAAAAAAACAAAAAACATTTGTGAGTTCTTTACCAAATAACCCAATTAGTGAAGAACATAAAAACCAACTTAACTCACCAACAACACTTAAAGAGATAAAAAACAACTATTAAAAAATTTAAGAAGGGAAGTCACCAGGTTGTCATGGCTTCACAGGAAACTTCTATAAAATATGGGAGGACGAACTATCTGAACACCTATTAGAAGTATATAACTCAATAATGAATGGGGGAAAGTTCCAGATCCCTGGAAAGAAGCAAGAATAATACCTATCCCAAAACAAGATAAAGGCACTACATTTCCATCTGCATATAGGCCAATAACTTTACAGAATCAAGATTAAAAAATATTCTCATCTATTATGGCACAAAGAGTAAATAGCTTCACTACAAATTATATTTACGGAGACCAATACGGGTTTATTCCAGGGAGACAAATGTCGGATGCGACTCGTAAGATATTAAATATTATATACATTGCATCAGGAAAAAAAAGAGAAGGTAGCAATACTTGTTGGCTGGGTGCCAACTCCAAACAAAACAGATGTGGCGTTTGCCTCTCCAGAAGCTTGGAGTCAGCGTTTGGATATTGAAGCTACAAGAGCACTCTGTTGGTGAAAAGAAACCTTGGAGCCAAAGATAACAAGTTAAACAGAGTCCCTTATCAGGCAACTTCAAATCCTCCCTTTAATAAGCAGAATAAAGATGCAAAGAGTTTAGGAAAAACAAAGAGAGAGTTTGATAAGAACTTATGGCATAATATATTCAGACTTCATGTATCAGCATAGATCATACATATATACATGGCATTATATACATAGCTTGTGCATAAATCTCTTAGAGCAACACAGACATTCAGAGAAGTAAAGACCACCAGACTCACTACTGAGTGGCAAAGTGCTGTTCCTACTCTTCTGCTTATACAGTAGAAGCAACCTATCACTACAGACAAAGCAGCTGAACGTGGTTAACAAGCACTACCTAAGCTTGTTCCAGCTGCATGTCATCAGTCAACCATTTTACATTGACTTTTACAGGCATGACTTTGTATTTGTCATCCGTCTTACATTCCCTCTACAATATTAAATTTAACCCCTTGTTCACATGTTAGGAACAAATCCTGACAATACTTTCATTAGACACCCTCAAAGCTTTTTACTGTGTGGAATGGTGGTATATGTTCAATTTATTAGAGAAAATGAATATGGATGGAACATTTACCTGCGTTCTAAAGAAGCTATATGAAGGGGCAAGGGCTTCAATATTAATAAATGGAATTGCATCTGAAAAATTTGAATTAAAAGAGGAGACCCGTTGTCTCCATTAATATTTGCGCTGGCTATAGAGCGACTTGCAGAACTTATTAGAAAAAATATTAATATTAGGGGAATAACGGTTAAAAACATACAACATAAAATTAATTTATATGCTGACGATATACTTATATTCCTAAAATCCCAAATGGAAAGTATAGAAACATTGAAACAAATATTGGAAGAATTCAAATATTATACAGGATTAAAAATTAATTATGATAAAACTAAATTGCTATCCATAAATACCCCTATACTTGAACAAAACAAAAAAAGAAAGAAAGAAAAGAAAAAGAAAAGAACAGGTTTAGGCCTATGTGAATCAAGCTTCAAATATTTGGGGATCTGGATAACAAAAAAATATAAGGCAACTCGTCTATAGGAATTATAAAAAAGTATTTAGTTCTATAAAGGAAAAAATTAAGAAATGGAAAAAAATTAAATCTAACATTATTGAGAAGAATTGCAATAGTAAAAGCTCATATCTTACCAAAACTTCTATTTCTATTTCAAAATATCCCTCTACAATTGGAAACGAAAAAGATAAAACAATGGCAAAACATATTCGAAAAATTTATTTCAGGGAAAAGTAAATCCCTGAGATTTATAAACACAGTTAAGTATGGCCCAAATAGAAATGGAGTGCTACCAATACCACATTTACTAAAATATTATGAGGCTTTCCAAATGGCCGAAGTAATCAAACTTATACAGGATAGCAAGACTCCTGAATGGGCTAGAATGGAGAGAGAAGAGCAAGGAAGGTCATTGGATGTATATTTATATAAAGAAAGAATTTTGACAAATGAGAAACAAATACAGAATCCTTTTACTAAAGAATTACTCTGGATAATAAGGAAATACATGATAATCTTTGCTCCCCCTATATCTCCATTATGTCCTACATTAGAACACCCGAAATTTAAATTTCAAGATAAATGCACACAATTCAAGCAATGGAAAGAGAGAGGAATGTGTAGAATAAGAGACTTGTTTATACAAGGAAAACCTATTGCAATCGGACAGCTCCAGGAGAAAACTAGGCATATAGTAACTAATTGGTACCAGACAACCCAAATTAGAAATTTGGCAACTGAACTACATAAAACACCGGGTTCAAATAGACCATTAACAGAAATAGAGAAATATTGTATAGAGATAGGGAATAAAAGGAAAGGGTTAATTTCAGTAATTTATTTTTTTTAAAAGGTTTTTAATTATTATTATTATATAACTATAACATAAACAAAAACATATAACATACGAACTAAAATACAATTTAACTGTGTTGCAAATTGCAAATTGAAGAATGGTATAAAGAAATATGGAATATAGCAATAAATGATAAATTAACTTGTAACTTAAAGGTTAAGAAAGGAGAGTTGAAAAAAAATAACTTTTATGAAATATGGGCTAGATTTTTGGAATATGTGCTAATAAGAGGAAAAGGGAAAGCTCCAAATCAAGAATCAATGCAGTTTTGGAGAAGAGGACAATAGAAGAAGAAGAAGAAGAAGAAGAAGAAGAAGAAGAAGAAGAAGAAGAAGAAGAAGAAGATTATGGCAAGAGGTCCCGCATACGGTGGTGGGGAACACAATTTCAGTAATTTATAAAAATATTATAGATGAACAACTTGGAGACAATATGGGATCCAAGATAGTTTTGGAGACAAATTTAAAAACTGAGATATTAGAAAACACATGGAAAAGAATATGGACCTCTCAACCTTATAAATCAGTATCATCTCAAGCTAAAGAAACAGTGTTAAAAGTAGTGCACAGATGGTATCTCTACCCTATAAAATTAAATAGAATAAATAAAGGAATATCAGACATGTGTTGGAGGAAGTGTAAGAATAAAGGAACTCTGGAACATATGTGGTTAAAATGCCCAAAAGTGGAAATTTTCTGGTCTGAAATAATTAAGTGGTTGGAAAGTATAACAAAAGAAAAAATAATTTCAAATGAAACTTTGCTACTTTTTATGTTATTTACGGGACGGAAGGAAAACATTGTGAATAAAGAACTAATCACGATTATATTAGGAATATAATATAATGAAATTGCCCATCAATGGAAGGACGCTCAGGACTTGTCCTTGCAAAGATTTTAGAATAGAATATGGAGACTGGCTCTGTTGGAAAAACTGGCCTATCACATTAGACTCTATAGAGGTGAAATAAAACAAGATACATTTATGGAAGTATGGTATCCCTTGTTGGCCTCTGGTGCAGGAGATCAAATGGAAAATGGGCTGAAATGCTGGTTAGTTTGAATAACTGTGGGTTAGAAGTAAAACATATATAAATGTTTAAATATTATTAGTCTACTATAGATAAGAAAATTATCGGAAGTGTAACTGTATTTAAAAGTAATTACTACTTTTTTCTTAGTTGGAGAAGCTATAGAGGAGTATTGAGTCTGCCAATTTCCCTTCTGACCCAGTTGGTTGAGCTAAAAATTTTTCCAGAAAATCTTAAACTAAAAATGATATTTATTTTATTTTATTTATTTATTATTTGACTTTTACCCCGCCCCTCTAGACAAAGTCTACTCGGGGCGGCTTAGAATCAGTTATAAAAACATCGTAAAATACAACAATATAAAACGGATATATCATTTAAAAAAATCACATACTTAAATCAACAAAATATAAAATTCAAGATGGAAGAAAAGGTATTGAATGATAAAGGGTTTCTTAGAATAAAAAATTGGATGAAACAGATGCAAGATAGGGAACGAATATGAGAGATGGTTGTTGTGGGTTTTCTGGGCTGTTTGGCCGTGTTCTTAAGGTTTTTCTTCCTAACGTTTCGCCAGTCTCTGTGGCAAGCATCTTCAGAGGGCAGGAGTCACAACTCTGTCTGTGCTCTGGTGCAGTTTGTTGGATACAGTGGTGCCTAGACTTACGAACGTCCCAACCTATGAACATTTTGAGTTACGAACAGCTCCATTCGCAAAATTTTGCTTTGACTTGCGAACGGAGCTTTGACTTACGAACAGAAAAAAACGCGGGGAAGGCGGGAAATTTGAACTTTCAGTTAACCATTGGCCAGCGAAGAGGCTGCTTGTCTGCTACCTTGCTCGCCCCAGTGGTTAGAGAGTGTGGATACGGAGAGAGACTTCAGACTACCTACTGCCTGGTACTGTACTGCCTGGTACTGCCTGGTACTGTACTGTACGGACTGTATTTTTTTTGGCTTTTTTATTTTTTATTTTTGGATTTTTGACTTTCTTTTTTAAAACAGAGAGACTGCCTGTTCTGGGTGAGTACACTGTATTTACTGTACAGGCGTTTTGCAGCTTGGGGTTGGGCTAGGTGGCTAGGTGGGGGGTTATGTTTCTGTGCTGGCTGTTGGTTTTAAAATCAGAAAACTGTTTGCAAAGGTCTGTCTGGCTGTTGGGCTCTAAAATGCATTTTAGTCTTTTGGTTGCTTGGTTTAAAATGTGTTGTTGTAAAATGTGTGGGTTTAAAATGTGTGGGTTTAGCATGTGTGGGTTTAAAATGTGTTTTAGACTCCAAACTCTCTCTCCCCCCCATTGTCTTCTCTCTGTGTGTCTTCTCTCTTTTTGTGCTTAAAAGCACAAACCTTTGTCTGAGGGGTCTGTGTGCCCCAGTGATGATCTTCTTTCTTTCCTCTTTTCCCCATTGTTCCCTCCCTCCTTTCATGCCCTTTTTTTAACCTAAGTTCATCTTAGGTTAAAAGAAGAAAAATTCTCCCCCTAGTGGTAGAGGACGGATTAACCAGTTTTGCATTAGTTCCTATGGGAACTAATACTTCGACTTACAAACCGTGCCTTGACATAAGAACAAAAAACAGCCGGGACGGATTAATCGGGTTTCAGTGCATTCCTATGGGAAATGCTGATTTGACTTACGAACGTTTTGATTTATGAACATCTTCTGGGACGGATTAAGTTCGTAAGTCAAGGCACCACTGTAGTTGAGTATTTATAGCTGTGGGATCAGCTTTTGTTCTTTTCAGGAGATTGGGTGATTACGGTGATCAGCGTGTTTTTTGTTGTGGGTATATTGTGATAAGGGGGAGAGATGATCTGTCACTGTGATTGATGGGTGTCGTTAGCTGGTCTTTTGTGTGCAGTGATCACCGGTCCTTGTAGCTGGATAGAGTTCGTTGACCTTTTGCAGGCTGTATTTTTCAGTGCTGGGAGCCAGGCTTTGTTGAATATGAGAGATATTGGGAAAAGAGGGGATTTAATGGTTAAATATATTTCTGTTAGAAAAATGGACAAAAGAAAGGAAGGAGAGGGCAGAATGATGACAAAATTTGAAGAGATGATTGAAAAAAGATGGAAACTAGAAGCAAAGAAAAATGGAAAAGTGACCACCCGAGGGAGGCTCATAAAAAATGCAAATTCTTTGCAGTGGCTCTAACTTTATGGTGGAACCAGCTTCCAGAGGAGCTCTGTCTAGCCCTCTCCATGTTGACATTTAGGAAGCAATTAAAGTTGTTGCTTTTCAGGGGAGGCTTTCCACATCCACCCTAGTTGATCACCTTTCCCTCCTTTTCCTCCCCTCTTCTCCCCCTTCCCCTTTTCTCCATCTGCTCTAGGTTTATATGATTAGTTGACGCCATCTGGTTGAAGGGTTATTGTCATTGCTTTTAATATTTTTATCTTTATTTTTGTTTTCTCTTATGTATGTTGTAACTGCCCAAAGTAGTGTCTCGACATGAATGGGAGCAGGACACAAATTAATTAAATAAATAAATAAATAAATAAATAAATAAATAAATAAATAAATAAATTATAGGAGGAAGATTTGGTTAAAGAAATTACAGGGAAAGCTGGAGTAAAATGTGAAATAAAAGAATAATGAAGAGTATATCTGTAAGGGTAAAAAAATTGTTACAAAGTAGTGTGGAGATGGTATTTAACACTGGTGAAGCTGCGTTAAATACACAGTAAAAAATGTATCATCTCTGTGCTGGAGGTGTAAGAAAGAAAAACATTTACACTGCAAAATAAAGAAGAAAGAAGGGATTGTGATTTTTAAGGAGATTAGGCAAATAATTGCAGTGGATGTACAAATGTCTCCAAAGATTGCCTTTTTGAATATGATCAATAATAACCAAATGAAGAGAGAAGAAAAGGGATTAATGATTATAATGGTGACTGTGGTAAGGTTAATACTTGCAAAGAAGTGGAAAAGTGATAATCAAATTAACATTGAGGAATGGTATAGAGAAATGTGGCATATGGCAATTAATGGCAAATTGACAAATGAAATGAAAATTAGAAGAAGAATATAAAAAGTAATATTTTAAAGAAATATGGAATACATTCTTAATGTATTTGTTTCAGAAAGGGAAGAGGTGTATATTGGGAGAAGAATCAAGGTATTTCTGGAGAGAAATGGGGCAGTATGAAATGCAAGGATAAAGAATATGAATCTAGTCCTGAGAGAAAAGGTGGCACAGGGTGGAAAAATGTGATTATGATGAATTTGTTTAACTTTAGTTGATTTAATGTTGTGTATTGTAAATGTGTGGTTTTGTTTACCTTTTTCTTAAACATTTTTAAAAATCTGGCTACATAGGACATGCTATCATCCCAGCTATACCTACTGCATAGCTAATAGCAGAATTGTTTATTACAGTTATTTGCCAGCAGAATACTTTATAATCACTATTTGGCCATTGGATATCAACCCACTTGCTTTTATTTATCCTAAGGAAAGAACTGCATACATCCAAATTTCTATTGTTAGGGAATTGTATTTGACAAGAAGCCAACTTCCTCACTTAGCTAGAATTTTAAAATGTGCAAAATGAGCAATGACATTATACCTTGGCAAATAATAATTTATAGTTCATGCAATGAAACCTAAAACTTAGCAATACATCTCTGATTAGCTATGGAACCTGCCCATACACTCTAGTCATAATTCACTTCTGTGGTATAATAATCTAATTGCAGGCCAAAATGCCCTTCACATACAACACCATACATAACCAACTGTTGGCTAATAGTTTAGAGATAAAATGTTTAAAATAGATATGTGGCTCAGAAAGTGTAGCCCCAGAAACAAATGAAAACAGCGAGAAAACAAAACAAAAAGATAGAAATGGGGAAAAAAAATACTCTTAACTATTTGGAGTGGGTGAGAAATAGAAAGCATCCAATTAGGAGTTTCTGCTGGTGCAGGAATGAACTGTGCAATCACTAGTGTGTTATCTGAGAGTAAAGATGGGCACGAACTGAACTACGAAGCAGGAAAAACCAACAAACTGGACTGGATTGTGGTTTGGTTTGCAACCCCATTTGGGGATTCTGTTTTGCTGATGTGAAGCAAAATGAAACGCAAAACTTTCCCCCCCTCTGTGCTTCATTTTGCTTTGGAAAACGGGTGCCCACCCACCTGCCCCTGTTGCCTCCCTTCCTGGTCCTGCCACCTCCACCACACTCATACAGCAATTAAATTTAACTAAAGAACAACAGTGAAGTGCAAAGCAGGGTGTCTCCAGTTCTAATTAGATTAGTATTGGAGCAAAAACATTTACATGGTGGCAATGGTAGGATACATAAATGGATCCGTTGTTTGTACAGAGAATTGGAATTGACTGAAAGCTTGGATGAACAGAAAGGAAATATGAGTCTTGAGTTGGGAAAAGTCTCCAAAGAACCAGGTATAGCCTTGGAGTTCATGCATCATGTCAAGTTGCAACAGAGCTAAGTATTTTTTTTCTTTTGACAAGGATTAAGATAAAAGAAATCTGACCCATTAGTTTACTGTGAGATGTAATAAAGGTAAAAGGGCCACACAAGCCTTGAAGGTTAGTGTTATGGAAAGCAAGGAAGTACTCTGACCCTTAGAGATGTCGGAAAAGGGAAGAAGAGTTACAATGTATATAAACTTTCTTTCCAGTTTATCTCGGACTTTTTAGCTTTCAGGAGTCAACAATCAGTTCCAAGCTCTTTGAGATTTAAAGAAACAGAAGGCAGGACTAAAACTGAGAAGTTTAGAATGAGAAGACCAGAAGAGAGGCAATGGATGTGAAGATTTTATAAAATCTTCACATCCATTGCCTCTCTTCTGGTCTTCTCATTCTAAACTTCTCAGTTTTAGTCCTGCCTTCTGTTTCTTTAAATCTCAAAGAGCTTGGAACTGATTGTTGACTCCTGAAAGCTAAAAAGTCCGAGATAAACTGGAAAGAAAGTTTATATACATTGTGTTTATATACATCCTGTGTTTATACCCTCTTCATTCTCATACTCTCCTGTATATTCTGTGTAAGAAACATCTACAATATATTTAGCAAAATTATCTTCCAACTTCTGAACCCAGTTGGGAAATGAATATGAATCTGTCTGACACTGACGTTTGCAGAGGAGAATTAATGTGGAGCAGAAGAATATCTATCCCCTTATAGCCACTGATTCCCTTTCAGAAAGGGAAATATATGGTTGATATTGTAAAGTTCTGAATTTCTGGTAAAATTTCTTTTATGAACTCGTAGAACTACAGAGACTCACAGGGAAGACTAGCTACAAGTTGCCAAGATAGTGCACCCTTTCTCATTAACTGGCACTTGATGTGTCAATAAGTCACTCTGAGACATTTGTAGGAGAAAGAATAAAAATGTGTCATTACTTACAGTTCTGAGCAGATCAACAGCAAACAAACAGTACTTCCAACAGATTAAAGAGAGGTGGAAAAGCACTCAGCAGAGAGTCAGGGCTCTCTTTGAATTCAGAGGCTGGGAGGGACGATTGGTAGTGCTGGACAGACAGTCATTTACTGCAGCCCATACAAGTCCCTCCCAGTCACAGAAACTGCAGACAGCAAGCAAGGTTGAAATAAAACTTCAAGAGTTGATCACCCAGTTTTTCCCCACGCAGTATAATAGTTCTGCCCTCTGTTCCTTGTGTCATCTTTCTAAGGTAGAGAGAGATTTCAAAAGTGTAATTGATTAAGTTTTCCACAACAGAAAATGAGAAATATAACAAGTTTCACTTGCTTACTAAAAGTGCAGTGTGGTCCTGTTGACATGCCCTTTGTATCTTCCCCATGGAATGGCCCCCAGGGAAGAAGTGATGTGTCCATTGGCAAGACTATATTGACAGACATTGCATCCTGAGGCACATGAAAGGATCTATCTATCTATCTATCTATCTATCTATCTTTCTTTCTTTCTTTCTTTCTTTCTTTCTTTCTTTCTTTCTTTCTTTCTTTCTTTCTTTCTTTCTTTCTTTCTTTCTTTCTTTCTTACCAAAATCCTACTGGGAAACAGGGACTGTCAATGTGGTTGCTTGACAACTCATCCATTACTCCCCCCTCCTACCTGAATCTTGGAGATCATTTTTTTAAAAAGGATTTAGAGCATATGACATAGACTGGTGAGAATAAAAGAACTTATTGTTAATCATCTCTATCCCTTGTTTCCTCAGAGACATGCCTAAAGCCAACTGAAGAGAATGCTGTATTTGACACAGCCAGAACAACTTTCTTCTCAAATGAAAAACTTCACTATGAATGTAAAGAGGGTTTTCAAACCGTTAAAGAAACTACAGGTGGCCACATACAATGCACGGAGAATGGATGGGACCCAAAGCCTGTCTGTTTACGTAAGTAAATCTAAATTCAATTTATTGAATAGCACACTGGCCTTTGCAGAATATACAACGTAAAATCAATGCAGAACAATACAATATAGAATAAATGAAATTAAACTTCTAATTAAACTTACAAGTTCTAAAATTTAAGGTGTATCTACATGTATGTGAATCAGTCTTGTTTTTGTTAATTGCCCACTCGAGCAGTAGGGTGTCCTTGATGATTCCTGTGAAATTGCATTTGCCCACCAATAATTCTAAATAATCCTTCAGAACCAGCACTTTTAGCACCTTTTAGCATAATATGCTGCGACATAGGCAGCCATTAGCTTAATTTTCTGCAAGATCTATTTCCAGTAATTTCTAATATTTAGTCTTGGCTGAAATATATGGAGCTGTTCTGTACCCAAAGTCTAATTCCATCAGCAAGCATTAATAAAATTTAATATAAATTCCTGCTAATCTATGTTGTGGTCTGTGTGCATCATATATGTGAGTTCTCAGCCAGGACAGAATCTTCATAGCCTTATAGAAGTAAATTTGTTTTTAGGAGCCCCACTCCCCTTATCATAGAGTCATAGAATAATGAAGTTGGAAAGGGCCTATAAAGCCATCGAGTCCAACCCCCTGCTCAATAAAGCAATACAAATCAAAGGGCATCTGTCAGGTGGTTATCTAAGTTTCTCTTGAATGCCTCCAGTGTTGGAGCACTCACCACCTCTCAAGGTAATTAGTTCCATTGCCGTAGTTCTCTAACATTTAGGAAGTTTTTCCTGATATTCAACTGAAATCTGGCTTCCTGTAACTTGAGCCCATTGTTGCGTGTCCACATTTTCCAGAGTACAAACTGTCTGTCCATTCAAGGGCAAATGTTATGTTAAACCGAGCAGTGTTGTCCTCTGTCCTATTACAATGAGACTGTCATCTCATCGTAATAGTGTGGCTACTCATTCTACCTATATGTCTTGATTCATAGACCACAATGAAAAGAGAGAGGTCGCTTATCTATAACTATTGCCCTCAGGACAGTGGCAGCTTGTGGGGGGGGGCATACCCTAGAATTTGGGGAAGAGGTGCTCCTTCAACTGCATATTTCAGAATGGTTATCTGTGTGGTCACACCAGCTAGCTTTCCTCTCCTCTGTCATCATGCATGCCATCAACTTCCAACTTGTTTTATTAGTTAAACTGATTAGTAGCTTCTTTGGAAAACGTGATACCTCACTAGCAGCTTGCACCCTAGGCAAGAGTTCTGAGGGCTCCTTGTAAATATTCACTCAAAGAACAATTAACATTGTTGATTGTTAAGATTATTTAATTATTCAACTTATCTACTATTTCCAGCCAAGTCTTGGAAAAGTCACTTTTCATTATAGTAATCCCCAGAATCCCCAAATCATTACTAGGGGATTATGGAATCTGTAGTTTAGAAGGCTGGCTGGACAGCTCATGGTTTAGGTAACTAGCTTCTGAGTCAGAGATTGGGAGTTTGATTCCCCTGTGTGCCTGCTGCAAGTAGAGCCAGCCTGTGTGACCTTGGGCAAGCTGCACAGTTCCAGGACATCCCCAGAAGAAAGGAATGGCAAACTGCTTCTGAGTGTTCTCCACCTGGAAAACCACCTGGAAAACCATGAAAAGGGTCACCATAAGTTAGAATTGGCATGATGGAACATGATTATTATTATTCATTTAAAATATATGCCATCTTTCACCTAAAGGATATAAGGGAACTTACAGTATTAAAGTTAAAAGCAAAAATAATGAATGATTACAGGGATTAAAAAGAATTAAACAGATCTATTAAAACTATATATAAGAGCAATTTTAAAAGCACAAGTAAAACAACAATAAAATAATTTATTTAAATAAATCCCCTTGATCAGCCAGTCATTTAGAGGAAAGCCTTTCTAAAGAAAAATGTCATTGTCTGCTTGAACTATTGTTAGTTCAAAAAAGTAAATTTCCTAAATTGTAAGCTTAGGACACTTTTACTTCGAAATAAGTTTTACAAAAAAGATTTTATGTAATATTATCTCTTTTTTATGCAGGGAAATCAGCATAGGGCCAAGGGCCATTTTCTGAAGCAATGGATATTGCTTTTAATCAAATGTGTATAACCAAGACTTGCTTGGATGAGCAAGGAGCTGTTTGCCTGTTTGAGGGCTCAATCCTGCTAAGAATAAACCCCTGTTACCATATTTTTCTCTGTATAAGACGCCCCCATGTATAAGACACCCCCCAAAGAAAGTGGAGGGGAAAAACACTTTCCTCACAAGAAAGTGGAGGGGGAAGTGCTTTCCCCCTTCACTTTCTTTGCAAAAACTGCTTCCCCCCTCCACTTTTTGCAAAGAAAAGTGGAGGGGGAAAGCAGGGATCAAAGCACTTTGATCCCTCCCCCCTTCCTTACTTCCATGTATAAAATGACCCTCAATTTTTCCTCTAATTATTTTAGGAAAAAGTGTCATTTTATACATGGAAAAATACAGTATATTGGTTTCTCATTTTTAAAAAGGATTAAAATTTTAGTGTACACATGAGGTACATGCATGTGCAGTGTGCCATGGGAGTGGGTTTCTCTGCTCCTTATGTTGGGGCAGATGTATCTAGTCCGCATATCTGTACGCCCCATCTGGTTTTATTTTATTCCTGCTTCCAAACAGCAGGATTTTTTTAAAAAAAGTACAGGTCTTACCAAAGAAGCTGGCACTCCCCTTCACCCACCCAATTGCCCCTTTGCCCACTTTCCTTGCCTGTCTGGTCACTCCTACCCATCTGGTCCCCCCCCCTCACTCATTCACCCACCCACCCCTCTCTGGCACCTGCCCCCAGACCATCACCCCTTTCCCTCTTGTCCTCTTGTCCCTCTCTTTCTGGTCTTCCTTCTGCTCTCTTCTCACCTGGTTACACCCCCCATCTGCCCTCTCACTCACCCACCTGGCCAGCCCTTGGGCAGTTGTCCCCACAGCCTCCCATCCTCAGCCTTTGCCCTTTCTCTCACATCCTTCTCCTTCCCTTTCTGTTCTTCCCACCCCTCTCCCGTCAGACCAACCTGATAGGAGGTGGAGACGGCAGCAGTGATAGTGGTGGGGAGCTCAAGGTGGCAGCAGCACGGTGAGGATGCACACATTGCCACCAAAGTTATGGATTTGGGCAAAAGTCCATGTGACTTCAGCCCAAAGTTTTTAAAAAGTTCCCCCTGCTGGTTTATTCCAGCAGTGGAAACAGGCCCTCAGTTCTACCCACATGGGTGCTGATTTCAGCACCAGAGGACGCTCAAGGATCAGGAGGTTTCCTGCAGTTTAGAGGAGTTCTCTCTCCAGTTCTTTCTCCAGGCCAGTCAGGTTCTGTGGCGGTTCAGGTGTCTGCATTTGATACAGCTTAGGGATTCTGCTTTCCACATTTGACCCAGCCTTCCTGCCTGATCTGACAGAAGCAGTGTTGAGACTCCCCTTTTGGTTGGGACAGATTTCAGTAATACTTAACAGAAAGAGGGGAAGAAGGGCAAAACAAATGACAGACAACCTGAATGAAGAGCACAATGATAGGGCTAAAGGTGTTATAATAATCTTAGAGCTGGAAGGGACCCTATAGATCATCAAGTCCATTCCCTAGCAAGGAGCTACAGTGGGGAATTGAACTCTCAACCTCTGACTCTGCAACTAGATACCTAAACCATTGAGCTATCCAGTGTTAAATTCACAAATGTGAAACTGCCCTTGTAATCACAAAAAGAAACTGAGGAATGTGATCACATATGGCTCTAGAATAAGGTTTAGGAACTTTTGCCAAAAATTTGTCTGAGCAGGTAGATTTTAGACCTTTTGTTCTTCAATGCATTTCATTATATTTAACGTATTTTAATTAATACTTTCTTCAGCCATTGAATGTGAAGGCCCTGTTATGGAGAATGGGGGAGTGGAGGAAAGAAAAGACAAGTTCGTGAACGGAAATGTGGTGCAGTTTTCCTGTTCAAAAGGGTACACGAGAGTTGGGCCTGACTCTGCCCAGTGTTACCACTTCGGATGGTCTCCCCAGCCTCCCAAATGTAAAAGTAAGCATTTCATAGGCTATTCAAGACATTGACCTTGATACTCTTAGCAGGACTTGTCAAACTTTTTTTTACCGTGTCTCCTAAGCCAATGCATTATATAGCCAATGTGTTAGTTCCAGCTTTTATACAGTGTCCCCAAGTTTTGTTCCCTTCTGTCTCTCTTGGCAGAGACCTCTCCACCTGTTAATGGTGTCGAGTTAGTTTCTGTGCTGACAGCACTCCAGAAGCTGAATTGAATTGAGTCTAGCTAATCTTTAGTTACCTGCAAGTAAAAACTAGGTAGCTGGGAAGACAGGATATTTTGGGAAAGACTGTTAGAGCCTCTTACAAAATACTTTGCTTTTCATTATAATAAACATTTTAAAATAAGGGTGAGACTTTTGGGTTAACCCAAATGGGAAAAAATGGGAAAGAGGTCCTCGTTTTAATGCATCTTTCATTTCTTTACAATAGAGGACCTCTGAAATAGAAAAGATCTGGGATTTTGAAAGAGAGGTTAAGAAAATGTGTGGATCTCTTACATATTTGTATTTTGGGTTACCCTACTTTTTTGCATTTTTCTTTCACTCATTTTTGTAGGGATTTCCCTCCATTTCCTTTATTGTTGGCAAGAGGTCCTGCCAGTCTGACCTTCTCCTGGTGGACTACAGCATGTGCTGCTGGACTAAAGCTGTCAAAGTAGTAGGAGAGAGAAATGCCTCTCCAATCCACCATAGTTTTGGGTTGGGTGGCTGTTGATTATATTGTCCTTAGTGAGTGCAAGTATGTTTTACTTTGATTATGATCATGGTGATGATTTCTTATTCTCATCTATGATGTGGTTTTTTTTTGCTAAGGAGTATGATAAGGGGATTTTAAATGAAAACTTTAAAGTACTATTAGTGCCTGCAAAGGTCTGTGAATGATTGAATGCTTTTTTTCTCATGCACTGTTGTTGTAGCCCACATTTGGAATGGAGAATTGTCTGTTGCCTTGACCTTTTTTTCAGGACTAGTTTGAAGGTTTCTGTAGGGTTTAATGGGTAGTAGTGGCAAAAACCACAGTAGGAAAAACAACATGAAAAAACCCAAAAGATTGGATATTTTCAGGCTTACTGAAAGGACCTGTACCTGATAGAACTCAAAAGCCAAAGTGAAGCATCTCTATAGACCTTACAAGAAAAGCACTATGAAAGTTTTCCCCTTATACATCCCTATTGGAGAGGATCTTAATTGTGTTTGCATAGAGTTTGAGTAAGTTGTCACCGCCAATTTTGGCTGCTAATTAATGAAATGCTGTGGTGTGTCTTAGCTGAGTGCCTGGACACATGCCTGCCTGTATAATTAAGACTAGGGATGGGCATGAATTAAAAAATGAATTGAAAAAATCACTAATTTATCAGTTTGTATTCATCAGAAGTGAATGGCCCTGATGAATACAAATGGATGAATTTTTAGCAAGTTTTGATTTGTCAGTTCATTGACTATAAAATGCTCCCAGGCACTTAGAGACACCAAAACGACAGAGAAGCTTCTCTTGACTCCCCTCTACAATCTTTCCAAGTTTGGTGAAGATTGGATTTCAGACATTCGAGTTATACACCCACAAAGTTGGTGCCCCCAGGAAAGTGCCCTTTAGCAGCTGGCTTGCGGGAGTGCTGAAATTTTCTCGGAGCCAGTTGCTACAGGGCCATTTTATAGGGTATTAAAGTCAAGATGAATCAATTTGTTGATTTGTCAGAAAAAATTGTACATTTGTGATTCATTGACCTTGATGAATTATGAATCACCATTATTATTATTTGTGTCCTTCTCTAATTAAGACCCATCCGAACTTCTTGTCTGTTAATATCAATTAGCCATGGCAGTTTATGTCAACCTTGTGCGGCCATACAATTCTGACTCTTATGCAGGAAACTCACTGCTACAGGTGTAGAAATATTTAGCGATCATAATTTTTCCATTGACTATATTGCTCAATGAGATAACCAGCTTAAAATCTGACACTAGACAATGAATGTTCAAGTATTTCTAAACACTGGGCTGTCTCCCAAATGTTCAGGGTGTCATATGCAGCTATGGAGATGTCAGAACCTGATAAGAATGCCTGACTTCCCCAGGAGTCCTGTAGAGATTTATAGATCTCCCAGGCAAAGAACAAAAGCCTATGATTTGTCATAGTTGTCATTATCCAAGTAAGGGGTTAATCTCAGAACGAAACTAGACAGTGACAAGCTTTTCCAAACTCATCTAGGTATCCAATAATAAATATCTTCGTTGTTGCAATAATTCCAAGCAATGCTAAAACGTGTCTGTCTCTAGTTTTCCTTATTTACGTTATTTCTAGGTTCCATATTTAAAAATAGCAAATCCAAAAAAATATTAAAGACAGTCTTACATTTGTGAGGCAGATAACTGTAGGCTCAAACACTTAAAAATATATGAAAATAGACTTCCGGCTTGACGCTGCGACGAGATAGCAGCAGGAGGTTGGGGCTCCATCTCCTGGGCTGAATTCCAACTTGTTTGGGACCCCCCAGGGGGTTAAAACCACCCCAAAGAGGTGGTGAAACAGGGGAGAAACCTGTTGATCACGGGGGAATAGCGATTACCCACGTTTGATCCAGGAAACTCCCCAATTGACCAGTGGGTGGAAACAAGCAGCTGAACTAGCTTGCTTGCAAGTCGTTGGCAGCCGGGTATGAAGAAGCGATAAAGCAGCCTAATTAACATCGTGCTACAAACGGGTGAGAAACATCTTTAAAAACTGTATCTATTTACTATCCCTGGACAAGACAATTTCTACGGCAGAATAGCATCTCATAGCTCTCCATCATCGTTCATTGAGCTGCAGAGAAGCTGGGGAGAGGAAGAGACGGAGGGAGACACAAGGAAAATAAATTGGGCATTAATTAGACACTTAATTATACTTAAAGGAAGGAAGTTCGGTATTAAAACTTAAGAATTTTTTTTTCCTGGAAACACTACTGATAACAACTTTGGGGGAAAAAAAATCTTTTTATGCTATGTGTAACAGCTATCTAAGGCACTGGCAAAATGCCTAGAATCAATGGCCTTGAATGTTTTATGACTGTTTGGAACTCCCTTTCTCTTTGAGGATGGAACTGAACTACAGACAAATTAACCCTAGAAAGCCTAATTTAGCCAAAGTGGAACTTATAAACTATATCCTGGATGTTGAACTGGATGGGACCTTGAGCCTTTAGGCGGGAAAAATTCTCTTCGTCGGAGACTGGATTCAAGCTTAATGGAACTGGATTGATTACTTTAAGCATATGGGCAACTTTAACTTGGAATACAATTTTTTGACAGTTGGAACATAATGACACAACAAGGACAATTTTGGGAGGAAACAAAATCTACCCTTCAAGCAATCTTAGAAATAGTGAGATCCCACAACGAACAGGCAAAATTATTTACAGCGTAGTTGAAGAAGAATTATAGTCAACAGGAGACAGGAAATAATGAACAAGGGAATGAGAGGGCGGTGGATGGTGTATGCCAACTTAAAGAAGGGCTGGAGGAAATTAATGGAGAAAACCTAGTGGAGTTGAGGAGAGTTATAAGGGGAGAAAATCATCAGAATCAATTAAAAATAGCCTGGAAGATCTATTGGAGATAGACCAAGTGTATAAAGATTTATTGGAGGTAAATCAAATGCATAAAATGGCCTCAGAGGACATAAAAGATGGCAGAATGTTTAGAAAGACAGAAACAAAAATTGAAAAAAGATTAAGAGAAGGAATTAACTAGAATGATGAAAAAGGGAAAAATAGGAAGGTGGCCCTCAATGTTGGAAAGCATGTATATACCTAACTTCTGGAATTGCAAAGGGGCATATCTTATATATTAAAAAAGAGAATTAAACTGAAATAAGAGAGCACTAATCAGGGTAAAGACATAATATGTTGTTGTTTTTTAAAGGTAAATTGAAGCTAGGTATAAGGTTGGGGTAAACAAACCTGCCAACCTAGCAGTTTGAAAGCATGTAAATGCGAGTAGATAAATAGGTACCACCACGGTGGGAAGGTAACGGCGTTCCGTGTCTAGTCGCGCTGGCCACGTGACCACGGAAACTGACTACGGCTTGGAAACGGGGATGAGCACCGTGCCCTAGAGTCGGACACGACTGGACTAAATGTCAAGGGGAACCTTTACCTTAAACAAATAGTACATAATGAACATGCATTAAATATGATATTGTTATAGACAGGATAGAAAATGTGGAGATAGAAATGGCTAAACAGCTATACAAAGAAAATCTGTATAAGATGCTCTAGATAATATCTATTACATGTTAAGAACTTACCCAGTTATCATTGGTATAAATTACAAAGTTTGTCGGTTAAATTACCTCAAATTATATAGATTTGGAACTGGAATTACTTTTATTAAGTATGTTATTAGAGGATTTTGAAACATTGTGTACTATGAGAGTAATATTATGATAATAGCCAACATTGTATACTATATATACAGTGGTGCCTCGCAAGACGAAAGTAATTCGTTCTGCGAGTAGCGCCGTCTTGCGAAATTTTCGTCTTGCGAAAAGCGGTTTCCCATAGGAATGCATTGAAATTTAATTAATGCGTTCCTATGGGGAAAAAGTCAGAAACCAAAAAAAAAGTCAGAAAAAAGTCACTTACCAGGTACAGTAGCCCTAGCCCCGCTCCTCACAGTGCCTTGGTAGCCCCGGAACAGCCGGACTCTGTGTGAGCAGAGCGCTGAACAGCTGAGATTCGGCAACCAGCAGAGAGGTGGCAGCCATTTTGGAGAGGAGGCAGCCATTTTGAGAGGTGACCACATGGCTGCTGCCTCTCAAAATGGCTGCCGCCTCTCCAAAATGGCTGCCGCCTCTCTGCTGGTTGCCGAATCTCAGCTGTTCGGTGCTCTGCTCACACAGAGTCCGGCTGTTCCGGGGCTACCAAGGGACTTTGAGGAGCGGGGCTGGGTCTACTGTACCTGGTAAGTGACTTCTTTCTGACTTTTTTTTTTGGTTTCTGACTTTTTCCCCCCATAGGAACGCATTAATTAAATTTCAATGCATTCCTATGGGAAACCCGCCTCGCAAGACAAAAAATATCTCCACCAAAAGGCACCAAAAAAACTCACAAGACCCGTTCGTCTTGCGAGTTTTTCGTCCCGCGAGGCATTCGTCTTGCGAGGCACCACTGTATATGAAAATAGAACTTCCATTTAGGCAAATAGTTAAGTCAGAAAATACATCTCAAGTGTAAGCTTTCAGCTACAGAAGTCCAGGCAAGAATTTTAGCCATATCTGAATCAAAAGAAAGGAGGTTATTTGAAGGAAAATACCTCTCTTACAGTATAACACTTCATTTAAAACTAAAAAAGCAGTATAACTCCAAAAGATTTTAAACTTTTCTTTAAAACAAATGAAAGAACATCAAAGTTCTTATAATAAGAACACATAAAATTAAAAACATTTCTAAGTCTCTAGGTTGTTAACATACACAGAAAACATTTTCTCAATCAGCCTTGTGTAAGATCCATTGCTGGCTGTCAGAGCAACAGTGTTATCTTTCTGCTGCTTTAAGGACATTCTCCCAGCATCATCCCATTCTCTGTCACATTCTTTACATCCTCTTTTGATAAGATGTCTCTCCATTCAGTAACAGTGTATGTCTCCCATCATGTCTCATTCAATAACACTCTATGTGATTTCATCCCATATTTATACTTTAACCAAACCAAAATAACCACCATTATTGGCAAGGCCAATATCGCTGGTATAGGTTATTGCTAAGAAAGCAACCAGGTGGCATACGTAACATATCACTGTGGGAGCATTCCAATTTTCCTGTCCTGTTGCTTATAAGAACCCTAGCAAAGTACAGGGGGACCAGTCTGCTGGTAGTGCCAGTATATGTAGGTCATATTAAGTCTATTTTGTGGCATCTCTTTGTTAATTTTATTGTGATATTTTGAAAGAGAACAAAAGCAGCATTTTAAAGTGTGCTTCATTTTTTCTTCTTTTCTCTGTTTCACATGACATCATCATTCTGCTGTTTACTTTTTCTTGTGAAAACTGGCAAAAAACTGAATCCGTTACTTCTGCCTTGTTATCGTATCAGTAGCTTGTTCCAAAACGAATTGTACTTATTTTGTAAATTATGAAAATCAAGGCATATTCATGCCTTACTTACAGTTTCTCACAAACTTTTAGGCACCTTTGAAAAGAACTTTTCATTTCTAGGGCAAAGCCTCTGTACTCCATGAACTCATTTTTTTAACTATCGACAGAGACAGCTATAAAATTATGTTTGGATGGATCTTCAGATATCAAATGAAGAAATAAGAGTTCAGCTGTCTTCATGCTTTTTAGAAGGCATAGAACATAGAGAGCAGGTGTGCAGCATTGAAAAAGGAGGGAAGAAAATGGATGCATTTTATAAATACATCAAGGAATTATGGTAGAGGGTACAAACCTTTCCTCAATGTTGTTTCTCTTTCCCCTAGCAGAAAAAATGGGGTTATTTTTCAGGAGTAATTTAAAAGCTAAAATACTTCAGAAACACTGGACATAAGAAGAGCCCTGTTGGATCAGGCCTAGGGCCCATCTAGTCCAGCTTCCTGTATCTCACAGTGGCCCCACCAGATGCCTTTGGGAGCACAGGAGACAACTAGATACCTGTCTCCTGTTACCCCTCCCCTGCATCTGGCATTTTGAGGCATCTTCCTTTTAAGTCTGAAGATGATATATCCCCATCATGGATTGTAACCTGCGGTGGACTTTTCCTCCAGAAATCTGTCCAATCCCCTTTTAAAGGCATCTAGGCCAGATCACCACATCCTGCCATCACCACATCCTGTGGCAAGGAGTTCCACAGACTAATAGCACACTGGGTAAAGAAATATTTTCTTTTGTCTCTTCTCTCCCAACTCTCAATTTGAGTGGATGTCCCCTGGTTCTGGTATTGCGTGAGAGGGAAAAGAGCTTCCCTCTATCTACTTCATCCATCCCCTGCATAATTTTATACGTCTCAATCATGTCCCCCTCAGGTGCCTTTTATCTAGACTAATGAGCCCCAAATGCTGTAGCCTTTCCTCATAAAGGAGGTGCCCCAGCCCAGTAATCATTTTAGTTGCTCTCTTCTGCACCTTTTCCAGTTCCACTATGTCTTTTTTGAGGTGCAGCGACCAGAACTGTACGCAATACTCCAGGTGTGGCCTTACCATCATTTTGTACTTGGCATTATAATGTTGGCTGTTTTATTTTCAATCTGCTTTTTAATGATACCTAGCATGGAATTGGCCTTCTTCACTGCTGCTGCACACTGGATTGACACTTTCATTGAGCTGTCCACCAGCACACCAAGATCTCTTTTCTGATCCATCACAGACAGCTTAGAACCCATTAGTTGATCACTAAAGTTTTGATTGTTTGCCCCAATGTGCATTACTTTATATTTTCTTATATTGAAATGCATTTGCCATTTTGCCACCCATTCTCAGTTTGGAGAGATCCTTCTGGAGCTCTTCCCAATCCCTTCTGGTCTTCATCACCCGAAAAAGTTTTGTGCCATCTGCAAACTTGGGCATCTCACTGCTTATCCCTGTCTCCAGATCATTTATGAACAGGTTGAAAAGCACCGGTCCCAGGACAGATCCCTGGGGCACACCACTTTTTGCCTCTCTCCATTGTGAAAATCACCCATTGACACCTACTCCCTGTTTCCTGGTTCTCAACCAATTCTCAACCCATAAGGGGACCTGCCCTCTTATCCCCTGACTGTGGAGTTTTCTCAGCAGCCTTTGGTGAGGGACCGCATCAAACTCCTTCTGAAAATCCAAATAGACAATATCTACTGGATCACCCGCATCCACATGCCTGTTGACCTTTTCAAATAATTCTAAAAGCTTTGTGAGGCAAGACATGCCCTTACAGAAGCCATGCTCCCTCAACAAGGCTTGTTCTTCTGTGCGTTTTAAGATTTTATCTTGGATGAGGTTTTCCACCATCTTCCCCAGAACAGACGTTAGGCTGAACTGCCCTGTAGTTTTCTGGGTCCCCCCTCCTTCCCTGTTTAAAGATAGTTGTGATATGTGCTATCCTCCATTCCTCTGGCACTGTGACCGTTTTAAGGGGACAAGTTGTATATTTAGTTAAGAGATGAGCAACTTCATTTCTCGGTTCCTTAATAACCCTTGGGTGGATGCCATCTGGGCCTGGTGACTTTACCATCTGCTTTGGCTGCAGACCAGTCTCAACAAGAGGTGGTATGCCTCGACATCTTATCTGGGGATGAGGATGTTGCACTCCCCCTGCCTGACACCACACAATCCCCACAATTCAGTCACTCTCCTGACTGGGGGAATACCTCGGCTGAGGTTACTGCATTAGCTCAGACGAGCTCACAATCACCTCCCGGCTTGGTCTCAGGCCATACCTCAATGTCGGCACTGGAGTCGATCCAGGCTGATCCTAGAAAAAAGATACAGAAAACCCATCTTCCAGGGAGACCGAAGGTTATCAGTACCGTGTCACACATCGCATGGCTGTGCCTCCAGAACCTGAGTACCGATATCACGGCTATAAGAGGGTGCACCTGTACAATCACCCTGTTTACTATGAGCCTGAAGAATATGAGACCGACCTCTACTATTACCCAAGGTCATATGAGCCATACCCACAATACTGGCACCACCGCTACAAACAAACCTACCAGCCTGAGTCACCTTTTCCGTTGCCTTCACCTCGGGATCGGTCACATACTGAGCAATATCCATCTTCTGAGGATGACTATCAAGCTTTACCACCACCTCCACGTTGGTATCGAAAGAGACCCTTACCTCTTGATATGCGGATAATTCACATTGAATCCAAACGTCCATGTCAAGCACCATTGATACCGACCCGACCATCTCGAGCTCAAGCGGTATCACAACTTCAATCCTCGCCAGAGCTGATTCCAGCACACAAACCTAAAAAGACAAAAGGAAAAGAGTATCAATCAATGCAGGTAGAACCCTCTGTTCACCATTCGGTTTTCACTGGAAGAGATCTGTCTCCATCACCGGAACAGATCCCGATCTCCTTCGACACCAGCACCAAAGATTCCTATATTGAGACTTTAAGAGATTCCCCTCCAAACATTCCCACCCTGAATTCCTATGTCGCGGAGAATCATCCTCCGTCTCCTTCAGAAGATTTCACTTCTTATTCACAGCTGATACTGAGGATAGTGAAAGTCATGGATCTGATAATAGACCAACCGGTATCAGAAGAGGTGGAGAAGGTCAACGAAGACATCACCCAGGACCAGAATCCACCGCTTTGTCTAGCATTCATATCGTTCCTCCTTAAGCTCATTAAGGAGTCCTGGAACAAGCTGTCTTGAACCCCACAGATCCCCAAAAACCTACATAAAACTCACGGCGGCTACACTACCTTCATCTCCAAATACCCACTGCCTAACTCCTTCATGGTGGATGCCACACAGAACAGGGCTAGAAATCGCTCCACGTCCACTCCAAACAACAAAGTAAGTAAGTTGGACATTGGTCACTGGGTGTACTCCCTTCTTTCATTTTGAGAGTGGCTAATTACACCGTGGCCATAGGTGCATACCACCGCCACCTGTGGAATAAGGCACTGCCTGCTGTTGAAGCAGCACCAGATGATGTGTGAGCCCATGGCCTGTCTTGCCATCAGGAGGCCATGGCTCTGGCACTCCAAGAACGAATCGCAGCACACCACATAGTGGATGCTGCCTCCAAACAAATAGTTACGGCCATTGCACTACATCACCATGCCTGGTTGAGGTCCACAGGCATACCTGATGATGCAAGATCCAGGATTGAGGACTTACCTTTTGACGGTGTCGGTCCCTTCGACGAAAAGACTGACAAGATCCTGGATAACCTACTGAAATTGAGGAGAACGGCACAGTCATATAACAACCAGCAATACCAAACACTCAACACCTGGCACCGTCCCTATACATACCAACAGCACTATAGGCCCCCTCAAGACTGTCAGCGTCCACAAGCTTCTACTATGCCATCTGTCTCCGTCCGTCCTCAGGCAGCACGAGAACGTCCATGTCAGTCCACCCGTCGACCTGACCGGAAAACAAGACAGAACCATTGACTTGTTCCACATACCAACCATAGACAGTCACTCTACCTTCCTAGCCCCATTTCTCAACATCTGGCGACACATCACTTCAGACTCTTGGGTCCTTACCATCATTGCCAAGGGCTATGCCATCGAGTTTGACACCGTCTCACTAACTGGGTTCCTCAAGAATACACACCCCTTCCCCCTCACTAGAGGAGGAGATATGCTCTCTACTACAGAAGGATGCCATCTTAAAAGTATATCATGAAGTTGTGGCCATCGGGTTCTATTCTCAGGATGGTGGCCTCCATCCCATCTTGGATCTCCGCCACCTCAATTCTTATATCACCCCTCGACGTTTCCACATGGTGACACTCGACAGTATTATCCAACTACTCCAGCACGGTGACTGGTTCATCGTTATAGATTTAAAATATGCATATCTCCATATAAACATGTGTCCAGACCATCACAAATTCCTCAGGTTATTCTTCAGAGGGGTAACGTACAAATTCAAAGCCCTCCCATTCAGATTGTGAATAGCCCCACAGGTGTTTACCAAATGCCTTCCACCTGCAGCTGCATATCTCCGCCTCCAAGGTATCACCATCTTCCCATACTTGGACGATTGGCTTCTGGTTAATCCCGAACCAAAGCAGAACAAGATGTCAAACACACTCTGTCTCTATTATCAGACCTATTAAGGTAATTAAGTCAGTTCCAGCTTGATGACACAAAACACACACAAAGCTTATACTATTAAAGTTAGGTCTCTCAAAAAGTATTCATCTTCTGATCTTGGTTTTTATCCCAAACTCTCCTGTATGCTGTTATAAGTGACAGCCAGATGCATGCATGCACATATGTATAAATACCATGAACTCTTGCGTTCCTTGGTAAATTAGCTGCTTCCTTCTTCCCTATCACCACATTCCAGTTAGCTATTGTAATAGGACAGCTATACCATGACACTGGATTGTTAACATTCAGTTGATTTACTCCTGCTTAATTCCAGCCTTCAGCTATCTGAACTCTACTTCATGTATTATGGTCGTATGAGGGAATTTTAGAATAATTCCACGCACACCCCGAATTGACCATGAATCTGCACTGTTCTAAATGCTCTGCTTGTGAACAGGATAACAAGTGTTTATAGTAAATGGACCAAGTTGGTGGGTACTTGTTTTCTTCCTTGTGAGATCCTTCTCATAATAATTTCATTTATCTTTCTGTTTGTTGCTGTCAGTTTTGGGGTTCTTTTGTTGTTGTTGTTCTTTTCCATGTGGTCCCCAGCACGGTATTTGCTTTAAAAAAACACACACAGCAGCCACACAATGCATCAACATTGTAATCAACCTTTGCATTATGACTGCAACTAGAGACCATCGGATCATGCCAGATTATCATTGCGGCACCACAGGTACCACACATTCCCTTCCCCCACCCACCCCCACTCACAAGGTGGCAGATGCCCCTCTTCCGCTCTTCTTTGGCTGTTTGACCATTCTCAGCAGGAGCATGAATTTCCCTTCTCTGCTTCCTCCAGCAGCTGGGCACTGAAAGGTTGTGCAGCAGCAGTTCCTGCTCCGCCTCCTCATCTGAGTGGGCAGCTACTGGAGGAAGCAAAGAAGGGAAGTCTGTGCTTCTGCTGTGACTGGTCAAACGGCTGAAGAGGAACACCCACCACCTCATGAGTGGGGGAACAAGGCCAGCGGGGAGGGACTGCACGGCACCTGTGGTGCCACAAGAAAAACTTGGCACGATCCAACAATCTAGGATCATGCCCATCTCTAATTCCAAGATCTCTTTCCTTCTTAGTCACTACTACTTCAGGTCCCATCTCTGTGTATGTGGAAATGGATTTCTTTGCAATTTATTAGATCACAGTTGGCATTTTAACATGCATTTCATTAGTTAGGAGAGACTTTCATTTAGGGAGGGTGTTCTTTGTCTTCACTTTATACTTCAATCAGTACGAATTATCAGATGTTTTCAGCCACGATAAGTCCTTCATTGTTCACTCCTCATAACAGACTGTTTATGAACAAACTAAAATTCACTGGGCTCAACATAGGTCCTCAGAACCTCAGTGTTTGCATCCCTCCATTGTAAAAATTGACTTTATTGATCATCATCATAATCTTAGAACTGCAGAGCTGGAAGGGACCCTATGGATCATCACGTCGAGCCCCTGTCAAGGAAACATAGAGGGGAATCAAACTCCCAACTTCTGGCTCTGTAGCCAGATACCTAAACCACAGCAGTTCATATATTTGCCTTTTTGTTCTTTAACTAGTTACTATCTATAAGAAGATAGGGCTCCATGATCACTGCAGATGGTGACAGCAGCCACGAAATTAAAAGACTCCTGCTTCTTGGGAGGAAAGTGATGACAAACCTCGACAGCATCTTAAAAAGCAGAGACATCACCTTGCCGACAAAAGTCTGCATAGTCAAAGCTATGGTTTTTCCAGTAGTGATGTATGGAAGTGAGATCTGGACCATAAAGAAGGCTGACAGCCGAAGAATTGATGCTTTTGAGTAGTGGTGCTGGAGTGTGGGTGATCACGGAACAAAGGAAGGCTAATTGCCTTAGAGAAAGAACAAAGGAGTCGACAACGGATGTCCGAGCCAGCGGAGCCTACAGGCAACGCCCTGAGAGCTTTTTTATTTACTTAGCATGATTACATAGTATGTTGTTAGAATTCAGATAGGATACTAGTTACCTAATCGTAACCAGGATTGGCTTAAATAACCCTTTGATCTTATGCTCTACCTCTAAGCGAAAGGGCAGAATGAGGGGTTACCCCGCCTGCTGGCAGCTGCCTTTTCCTGCCAGGAGTGTATGCACGTCACTGCAACAGAATGCAGCTACAACCTTCAAGCAGATGTTTACCACACTGGAGGAGACTCTTGAGAGTCCCCTGGACTGCAAGGAGATCAAACCTATCAATTCTGAAGGAAATCAACCCTGAGTGCTCACTGGAAGGACAGATCCTGAAGCTGAGGCTCCAATACTTTGGCCATCTCATGAGAAGAGAAATCTCCCTGGAAAAGGCCCTGATGTTGGGAAAGTGTGAGGGCAAGAGGAGAAGGGGAGGAAAAACCATAACTTTGACTATGCGGACCTTTGTCGGCAAGGTGATGTGTGCTATACCAGGACTCTAATTACTGCAATTTTTATAAGTTTTCAGTCATGCTGGAGAATTTTTCCCCTCTTGATTTTCAGTTGCAACTTCCTTTTTACTGCTTCCCTTATTTTTTGAAAAAAATAATCATGGCTATTCTGGACTTCCTTGGCAATTTCCCGTTTAATATAAATTGAATTTCGTAGCACTATAGCCACTACTACATCTTTTTTATAACAGTCATATTCACATGGGTCCTGCATTGATTTAGGTCACATGAGAGTAACCTACTTTGAGGTCAGTTCCACATGTACTTTTACTATGGCACAATCCTAAAACAAAAGGATATCAAGAATGGTTATCTCCTTGTCACACACTGAAAATTCATTCATCCAAAGTATTTGAAGAAAAAAACAGTACCTATTACTACACTTTCTCATTTGGATTCTTCTCTAATTTCGTTCTCCATATCAAGACTACTATTTCTGTCAAGGAGCAGTACTTCTTCTCCAGTACTAAAATACTTTGGGGACCTGTTTTCATAATCCACAGAAGTCAATTGGTGCACCCACCACTTTGACCAGTAGAGGTATATTTCCTCCCGAGTTTTAATTATGATGCCCATAACTCTTCCAAATAACATTATCTCTTGTTTGCTAGTGAATAGTAGAAAAGCGGAAAGTTTGAATTTTGATATTGCAATATGAATAGACTGGATGTCAGTATATTTTGTGCTTCTCCTCTCCCCCCTCTTTTTTTGTGTTTCTCCTCCCCCCCTCTTTTTTTCTTTACATTTCCCTTTACCCTCTGTATCCCATACCCTATCCTAAGTTATTAAATAAAAAAAAATATCTTGTTTGGACAGACGGCCTTCACCTTTCAATAATACTAAGTTCAGAAAATCTTGCCATATTTCAACAAACTTGTCCTCTTTTAACAATCCATTTTAAAATTTTATATTGTCAGCTTATCATTAGCAGCTGTTTCCCAGACTTCATTATAGGTAAAGGTAAAGGTTCCCCTTGATAATTTGTCCAGTCGTGTCCGACTCTAGGGGGCGGTGCTCATCTCCGTTTCCAACCCATAGAGCTAGCGTTTGTCCAAAGACAATCTTCAGTGGTCACGTGGCCAGCGCGACTAGGCACGGAACGCCGTTACCTTCTCACCATGGTGGTACCTATTTATCTACTTGCATTTTTGCATTTTGCATGCTTTCGAACCGCTAGGTTGGCGGGAGCTGGGACAAGCGATGGGGGCTCACTCCATCGCATGGATTCGATCTTACGACTGCAGGTCTTCTGACCTTGCAGCACAGAGGCTTCTGCGGTTTAACCCACAGCGCCACCACGTCCTTCATTATACCAGTCGGTTAATTGAAACAAATACTTCAGTTTCCAATTCCTTGCAGTCACTAACCTTCACCATATCCAAAATTAACTCACACTATTCTTCAAAAATAAGCAATAATGCAGTTTTGGGGGAAACTTCTATTGTTAATTGTACATTTCCCATTGTACTAACTTTTAAAATTTCAATACTACTTCACACACCCACCACAAATGGAAATATGTACTGACATCTTGTCTACATCTCCAGCATATTTTAGCATCTCTAGAATCCATAATATTTAATTTAACAGGAGTCAAATACCATATTCATATTAATTTGTAAACATTTCCTTGACTAAATCCATTTCCCATGTTGTTTTAAGAGCTTCTTGATATTTTTTTATTCCTAACAATGCCTTATAAATCTTAGCCACCATCCCTTCCATATGCTGATCCTTTTCTTTCTCTCATTGAATTATGTTTTCCTCAGACTTCATGATCTCTTGGCATCTACCATTATGCTTTTCCCATTCTTTCATCCAGTGGTCTAATTGAATCACATTAATCCACGTTATCTTCTCACCTTCTTACATTTTCATTATTTTTTAATTTAGAAATCATTTTCTCCTACCAATCTTTTAATCTATATACCTGTTTCCTTTTCAATATATTCTGAAAAATATATCCTTTTAAATTTTCTGGAAACTTCTCTATTTTGGATGCAGGTGTTAAAATGCAAATTAACAGGGAAATTATCTGTCTATATTTAGACCAAATGTACATGTTTTTCAAAAAGGGATTTTCCAGTTCTTTTATGCTAATCTTAATAGTTCTCTTAAAAATAATATTCTCTATATTATCCTTTAATTCTTGTGTTTCAAATTAAACCATTTCAAAGTATCTGGGAAAGATGTCCTGTCAAGAAAAAAATCTTAATTGATTAGCCAAATAGTAAGATTTTGTGTTAGGAAGACCCAGAGAGGGCAATTGTTGTTAATTAAAAAATTCCCACTTCTCTTCCATTACTTTTCTAACTTCCATGTAATCCCTTTCATTGTATGGGAACCATGTAATGGAAGAAGGAAGTCTTCAGTTACCTAAAATTGCTGGCACCAGATGGTATCTGCCATGGAGATATTTTTGTTATATAAGAATCCCTTCTTCTGTCCTGTGGCTCCCATTGGCTTCTACATGACAAAAAGGATACGCAGGAGTTGGAAAAGTCACGGGGCAGAATAGGACGTTTTTAATTACCAGAATTCTTCCTGCCCTTTTGCAGTGTAAGTTATATAACACAATTCCAGCCACATTGAAAAACGGCTGCAGTACAACTACTGTGAAAGATTTTTGAAGTCTTTCTTTAGTGGTCACACAGACCATCCAGGGAGAGAGGTTAAATCAACAGTAATATCACTTACTGCAGCATTCATCTATGGTTTCATAAGATAGCCAAATGGTGAGACGTTTGTGTATACTGCACTCAACAAAACAAAACAAAGCTTCCCCTCACTGTTTTCTCAGATCACTATGCAGGAATGAAAATAGTTACATCCCGTATGGATTACTGTAATGTGCTCTATGTGAGACTGCCTTTGGAAAGTGTTCGCAAAATTAATTAGGTCCAAAATGCCACTGTAAGATTGTTAACTGGAGCTGGTTACAGGGATCACATAACTCCTTTCACAACAGCTCCATTCATTGGCTGCTTGTCTGTTTCTGGGCACAATTCAAAGTGTTGTTTTTGACCCCTAAATGTCACAAAAGGTGACTACTAGACCTTTTGTATCCCAAGAAGAACAATACCATATATATATTAAACAGCAAAGGACCTCAAAAGACACATTAATAAATGCAAAATGAATACAGTTTATTACCTATTGGTTTGTTGTTTTGTTGTTTAGTCGTTAAGTCGTGTCCGACTCTTCGTGACCCCATGGACCAGAGCACGCCAGGCCCTCCTGTCTTCCACTGCCTCCCAGAGTTTGGCCAAATTCATGTTGGTAGCTTCAGTGACACTGTCCAACCATCTCGTCCTCTGTCGTCCCCTTCTCCTCTTGCCTTCACATTTTCCTAACATCAGGGTCTTTTCCAGGGAGTCTTCTCTTCTCATGAGATGGCCAAAGTATTGGAGCCTCAGCTTCAGGATCTGTCCTTCCAGTGAGCACTCAGGGTTGATTTCCTTCAGAATGGATAGGTTTGTTCTCTTTGCAGTCCAGGGGACTCTCAAGAGTCTCCTCCAGCACCACAATTCAAAAGCATCAATTCTTCGGCGGTCAGCCTTCTTTATGGTCCAGCTCTCACTTCCATACATCACTACTGGAAAAAACAATAGCTTTGACTATGCGGACCTTTGTCGGCAAGGTGATGTCTCTGCTTTTTAAGATGCTGTCTAGGTTTCTCATCGCTTTCCTCCCAAGAAGCAGGCGTCTTTTAATTTCGTGGCTACTGTCACCATCTGCAGTGATCATGGAGCCCAAGAAGGTAAAATCTGTCACCACCTCCATATCTTCCCCTTCTATTTGCCAGGAGGTGATGGGGCCAGTGGCCATGATCTTAGTTTTTTTGATGTTGAGCTTCAGACCATTTTTTGCGCTCTCCTCTTTCACCCTCATTAAGAGGTTCTTTAATGCCTCCTCACTTTCTGCCATCAGAGTGGTATCATCTGCATATCTGAGGTTGTTGATATTTCTTCCGGCAATCTTTATTCCGTCTTGGGATTCATCCCGTCCTGCCTTTCGCATGATGTATTCACCTATTGGTTACAAATCTAATAAAAGGGGTTTTATGCATTCAACACATTCACACCACATACATACTCACCAAAGAGAGAAGAATTCTTGATTTGCACCATCCAAGTTCCAAAGAAAGTAGTTGGTTACAAAAGCCTTTTGGTCTCAGCAGACAAATTATGGTTGCCCGGACCCCTCCTTTCATGTTCTTTTGGGGCAGGTTGCTAGCTGAGCATGCACATTAGATGCTTCTTCGTTTTTCCCTGGACATATGGTCTTTATCACCTATTGTGAAGTATGGAATGCTTTTATTTACACTTAATGGGTCTTCCATCACTTAGTGGACAGGTGTGGAATCTGCTTGCTCCAGAGGATCCTTGTACCAGGGTCTTCTTAATCCCCGAGTTTGCTCTACTCCCTCAATTAGCAGCAGATGGTTTTTGTCAGCTTACTGAAAGCATAGTTCAAAAAGTTCACAGTTCAAGAGTTGAATTTCTCACAATGAGGGCTTATAGCCAGAAATATAAAGTCCCATAGTTCCTCGGGTTCTGTTGGTATCCATCTTTGTGTCCTAACTCTCTCTCTGGTCCTTCACCTTATTCCACGCCAAACATGCACAAACCTTACATAAAGGCCTCAACAACTTAGATCCAAGGTATCTGAAAAATGGTGTCTCCCATTATGAGCCTTCTCTGGTTTTATTTCAGTCTCATCACCTCATGGGGTGCATTTGGTGAGGACACGAGAGAGAGTCTGTTCTGTCATTGCTTCTAATCTGTGGAACTCCCTCCCTCAGGAGGCCAGGCTGGCTCTCTTTCTATAAGTAGGCAAATGCTTTTCAATCGGTCTATTTCTCAGTAACTTCTGCCTTAAAAATGCAGTTGCTTTTTTAGAATAGTTTTTATCCACCAGTTTTTAATTTGATATCTGTTTAATTCTTTATAAATATTGCAAGAATGCTTTTTTGAGGGGGGGCTTTCAGTATTGTTTGTTATAATATTGTAAACTGCCTTAGGTCCTCTTGAGGAGAAAGGCATGGTCGAATTATTTTAAATAAATAAATAATAGTAAATACAAAGAGTAATGTTCACTGTAGCATTCATAAGATAGAAACAGATGACTGATTCACTATGCATTTAAATGCACGTTGAGGTAAGTTGCCACTTGGGACTCCTCCACACTTATCTGCTAACAACATAATGACAATTTCCACACAACTTCTTTCACAACCCAGGAATCAGACAGAAGCTTTTCTATCTAGATGTTACCATCTGACTTCACTGAAATCCAGTCATTAGAAATTGGTCCATGGGTTTGTATTATAAGGATAACTACATGGAAATAAGCCTCATTGGGATTTATTTGGAGCAAATGGGTTCAAACTTAAATATGTTCTCCTTTTTCTAGAAACGGTCAACCCTTGCATGCAGCCAAACTCCACAAGTCCACACAGTTCTGCTTATGGTGAACTCCGTGAAGAATACCAACATGGTGAGAAAGTGGCATATGAGTGTGATGTTGGATTTGCAATGACTGGACCAAACACAATAGAGTGTGTTGATGGGGAATGGACCTCTTTGCCCTCATGCACAGGTAAATCATCGCTGGAGGAACAAATTGTTCACAAGGATTTACATATGTGCTGACAGACCTGTTTCTATCATCCTTTAGTTCCTACTAGTTGCAGAGGCTGTATAAGTTTTGTTCTCTGGGTACACAAGAATCTTTCAGTGGATGAGAAAGGAAAGTGGAAATAGTAGTTCTCTTCAACAGAAGGGAAGAAGAGGAGAATATTGGAAATGGAGAATGGGTTAATTTCCACAGTATGAATAAGACTGTGACATGTGCTTCCCATTGCTTTACAGTTCAAATCCTGTGTTTCAACCAAAACTCCAGGATGTTCCGCATGATACATCAAATAATTACAGTAAGGATTTTGTAGCGAATTGAGATATAGGCTTTCACTGAAAACAGAACAGACTGTTGTCTTTCAGTTACCTGAGACTAGACTGGCTATTTAACAAAGCAACTAAAAATGAGGAGAAAATTAAATGCTGATTTACAACAAATTGTGTACGCTAAATTATATGTACAGATACAAAATGTTGAATTATTTTTATAATTTAAGCAGCATTGCACAGCATCTCTCCGAAGTGAGGCAAACTGTGAGCAGGTGATCTGTGTGCCTCTTGAATCTGCCATCCAGGTGTTGTCTCAAATGGAGATGGAGAGCTTGGATGAATTTTCTGCCATTTCCAGATCCCATTGTTTGTCTTCTTAGCATGATGGGTTTTTTCAGAAATTCTTAACCTAAAAGCAATGCTGGAGGGCTGAATGAGGTATCCCAATTCTAGGCTGCTGTAGCTGGGAAAGGTGGGTGGGCAGTAACCTATCTTAGGTCCACTACTGCCTGACTTCTCGGATGCCCTCTTTCAAGATCTAGCTCTGGTAGGAAGCCCAACTGCACAAATAAGGGCTCCTGGGCCAATGCCCTTGCTCTCACCCACTCCACTCCACCCCACCAGCAGATCACCCTTCTCCCAGCAGTGCTGATGAAAGGGAGGGCCTATGCCATTGACATCTTTCTTCAGTCAACATCTAGAATTGCTGCACCCTCCATTGATTAATGTCAGTTTATTTCCATGTTTCATACAAATTGTTTATTAGCATGCTGCAGACATTGATAAAACAGTAATATCATGTTAACAGTAAATCAATTAGTAATAATCAATAATTTTTACTCACATTTTCTTATTCTGTTTCCAACAGAGGAATCAAAAACCTGTGGACGACCTACCCGTGTTACGTTTGGACAGCCTGTCAATGTTGACGAACACAGATACAAGCATAATGAAACTGTTGATTATGAATGTACAGGAAAAATTGCCATTCCTAGACCTGTTACAGCCAGGTGTCTTCATGGAAAGTGGGAGTTACCTTTATGCACTGGTAAGCAACAACATTGAAAATAAACTTGTTAGAATTTCTGCAGACACTTCTTGAATTTAGTACCGTATGCAGTATTTCTTACCACATTGAGTACCATAACATGCAGACAACATGTTGCCCTTGGAGGCTGTGAGTGCTCTCTGCTGCTGTAACCTGTCCCTGAAATTCCTTCCTGGACGCCATCACTGTATTTGAAAGCATGTAGCTGATGGTTGTCACTCTGTGTTTTTCCAGAGCAATCGGAGTCCAGAGACACTCTTGAAACCTGCTGAACTGATCTATAATAAGGCACCAGGAAACTGGTGCGACTGAAAAAGAGGGCACAGAGGGGCAGTCATCCCTCCACACTGAGACAGCCCACAGATCAGTTGTTTTAGCAGCCCTGACTGTACTGAAAAATAAATAGCATGTGGGGAAAAGAGTCACTTTGAGAATAGTCTTTCCCAGCATGATTTGGCTTTCAGGTGTCCATTAATACTGGAAAAGAAGGCACATGTGGTGGGCAATAACCCTTTCTCTTAATGTGAGCAGGCTCCTGACAGCCCTGTCATGCTGGGACAAGGGGTGTGCAAACAGAGCAAACCCCATGTGCCATTTCACCGCCACAGCGTCCAGCTTGCTGTAGGGAAGTGAGGCTCCTCTTTGCCACGTATCTCCTCCCATCTCCCCAGTAGTTCTGGGAGGAGGCTGAGAAACGAGCTTCTCCTTCCATCCAGGGGAAGAACCAGCAGGACATGGAGAGGAAGAGAGTGCCTGTGTTTGTGCCCATATTGTACACATAGGTGTAGGTGTCCCTGGCTGTGTGTAGGTGTGATGCACCTCCCCAAAGACCAACCAGCATTGCATCTGGCAAAAAGTTACCCAGCCCTTTCTGTAAAGCATTTCAAAAATTAAGCATGTCATTTAAGTGAAAATGTCTGATGAGATTCTCATGGGATGAGTTCTTTTCCAATGCCAGTTGCTAACCGAAGGAAAATTGAGGCTGGGCCATCATCACACCAGCCACTTTTCCTCTATGCCAATTTCTTTCCCTTGTGTTTCCTACTACAGCTTATCACAAGTCACTTCCACACTAGTCTTATTCTTCCTCCCTTTCCCTCTTCCTTCTCTTTTCTTTTGACTTGCTGCATGTTATCATGATGGCTGATGCTCCCCAACAGGCATGTTCAGACAAAAACACAGCAGCAGCTGCCGGAGCCTCTCCAGCCTGTGTTTGTCTTGTGCTGGGAGGAGGAAACGGGAAGATGAGGAAGAGAAGTGCTAGGTGACAGAACTCTTCCTTTATGCCTATGCTGGCCCGTAGAGGGAGAGGGTTGTGATAAGTCATGATGACATAATGAGTCTCTTTGCGTAATCTGATTCTAAAAGAGAAATCACAGCCTCCAGATGTAAAAGAAAAAGAAAAAACACCTCCCTTTATTTCAATTTAAAATGCCCAATGCGTTCCATCCTGAATTTTATGGCCTTCTTCAAGGGCAGTACAAAGTGAACACAAAAGAATGAAACAAAAAAGTGGGACAACATATGTTAGGTCTTTAAGACGTAGTATTGTAATTAGCAATTGGTTAGTACAGGTGGAGTTAATTAGTCACTGTCTACGTGACTGGTAAAACACAGCCATGTGAAATAAGCTGTCCTGAAGTAAACCATTAATTTGATTGGTTGAAGGGAGTATAAATTAAGGACTAGCTACTGTGTTTCTTTACAGTTCATGTTTGACTGTCATGCTTAAGTTCTGTCCGTTTGACTGCTGAATGTTTATGTTCTTGTGAGCACTATGTAATTATGTACAACACGTAAATGTATTTCCTGCAAGTATTCCAGTCATCTACGTGTGTCTTACTGCACTGGAGATTGTGGTCCAAGGTTTCGTAAGGAGAAAGTTTCTGTTATGACTTTAATGCTAACAGCATATTGCCATTTTAACCTTTATACATTGCATTACATATAACAATTTAAGACTCTATACATTGTTCACAACGAGAATAATTATCCAGTGTATTGTTTTATGTAATTGAAAAATTTATTTATTTATTTATTTATTTATTTATTTATTTAACTTATATGCCGCCCACTCTACCCAAAGGTCTCTGGGCGGCTTACAACAATTAAAATACAATTAAAATGCAATAAAAAGATAAAACAATTAAAATACAATTAAATAGATACTCTAAAAATTGCCATCAGGACCCACAGTTGATATTATTTCAATTAAAAGCCTTCTGGAACAGGAAGGTTTTGACCTGGCACCGAAATTTCATCAGTATCGGCGCCAGACGAATCTCAGTCGGGAGGGCATTCCATAGTCTGGGGGCAGCTGCCGAAAAGGCCCTTTGTCTACAAGCCGTCCCTCTTACCTCCTTGAGGGATGGCTCTTTCAAAAGGGCCCCCTGGCTAGATCTTAACTGCCAGGTAGGCTCATATGGAAGGAGGCGGTCCTTCAGGTATCCAGGGCCCAAGCCGTTTAGGGCTTTATATGTCAAAACAAGCACTTTGAATTGGGCCCGGGCAGCAACTGGTAACCAATGTAATTTAATCAGAATCAGCTTGATGTGTTCCCTAGCAGCCCCACCACTCACCAGCCGCGCAGCTCGATTCTGGACCAGTTGCAGTCACCGGACCGTCTTCAAAGGCAGCCCCACGTAGAGCGCATTGCAATAATCTATACGAGATGTTACCAGTGCGTGTGTAACTGTCATGAGACTCCGCTCGTCCAGGTAGGGCCATAGCTGGTACAATTTCCGCAGCTGAAGGAAGGCGCCCCTGGCCACCGAGTCCACCTGGGCTTCCAGAGTTAGACTGGGGTCCAGGAGCACCCCCAGGCTGCGGACCCTGTCCCTTAGGGGGAGTGTAACCCCATTCAGGGCAGGGAAATGGCCCTCCAGCCTATCCGGCGAAGCACCCACTAACAGCACTTCCGTCTTGTCTGGATTGAGTTTCAATTTATTAACCCTCATCCAGTCCATCCAGTCCATCCAGACACGAGTTCAGCACAGAAACCGCCTCACCTGGATTGGTGGAAAACGAGAGGTAGAGCTGAGTGTCGTCAGCATATTGCTGACTCCTCAGCCCAAACCTCCTGATGACCTCTCCCAGCCGTTTCATGTAGATGTTAAACAGCATGGGGGACAGTATCGACCCCTGAGGAACCCCATGACATAAATGCCATGGGGCAGAGCAACTGTCCCCCAGCACCACCCTCTGGACACGGTCAGCCAGGAAGGAGCGGAACCACCGTAAAACAGTGCCCCCAACTCCCAACCCAGCCAGCCTATCCAGAAGGACACCATGGTCGATGGTGTCGAAAGCCGCTGAGAGGTCCAGGAGTATCAACAGGGTCACACTCCCCCTGTCTCTCTCCCGGCAAAGGTCATCGTACAGGGCGACCAAGGCAGTCTCCGTACCAAAACCCGGCCTGAAACCCGATTGAAATGGATCCAGAAAATGTAGCCATTGTGTTTCATACATACCCTAGATTTCATTTTAGACTTTTTATTTGGTCACTGCACAGCTCAACCAGATTAGTTATGACGTGGGGTTGGGGTTGGGGTTGGGATGGGGGGTCCTCCATTTCTGCATGTTATCTTCCACAGCTGTTGTTCAGCGTCACTCTGACTAACCATCATATCATCATCATAGGCATCCTTCAGTCTCGAGAGACTATGGTAACGTGCTCTGTATGGAGGACTTCGACGCTGTATGCGATGCTGGAGTGTCCTCTCCAGAGCACGAAGCCTGGGTAAAATAATATGGAGGATAGGCTGTTACCCAAGCAGCAAATCCCCCCTCTCCACATCACTGAAATAGTCCAATGGAAAGGCAAGAGCCAATACAATTGGTTCCAGCGATGTCGCAGGAGTTGCCAGAACGACACGAACTGCCTCCGGGACTCTGGCTCTGGATTTTGCCTCGAGGTTTACTCCTGAAGCCTTTTCCATCAGTGGATATAGCCACAAGGCAGTGGAGGTTTGAAATCGGAGTTTTCCTTCTCCTAGATGGGCTGCCTTCCCAGGCTGACGAGCCCCACCTACCCGGCCTGCTCCCTCGCTGCATGGGTGATGGCGGCACCTCCTCCTTCTCCTCACGGCATGGGGGTTTGGGATCAGAGTTTTCCTTCTCCTAGATGGGCTGCCTTCCCAGGCTGACGAGTCCCACCTACCCAGCCTGCTTCCTCGCTGCATGGGTGATGGCGGCACCTCCTCCTTCTCCTCACGGCATGGGGGTTTGGGATCAGAGTTTTCCTTCTCCTAGATGGGCTGCCTTCCCAGGCTGACGAGCCCCACCTACCCGGCACTTCTGCCTAAGTGCTAAAGAAGAGGGAGAAAATCTGTTTCTTCATTTAACCTTTGTAGGGCTAGTATACCCAGTCTCAGTATCCAGTATCTCCCTTTTTCACTAAGCCTTATCGTTACTTGCATGGACAGTGTCTATAGCCCAGAACTATACATCCTTTACAGCATGGTTGTCTTCCATGTAATGACTGACCAGCGAGGTTCCTTCTCTTTCATTACTAATGTTTTTGTACCTAGAACTTGGGACATCTAATATCATATATTCAGATCTTCAATAAATTTCTGGTTTATGAATGTGGGATATTGTGGTTCTGTAACCATAATTCAAAAAGCCAGGAAAAGACCCAATACTGCTGCATAATATTGTGTCTGTGTTGCCAGCAGGAAAAAGGATGCCAAGCTTTACATAGCAAAAGGCAGTCTGAAGGCTGACAACATACATGGCAACAGCCAAGATGGTCTACAGCAGGGGTCCTCAACCTTTTTACCCCGCAGACCGGCTGGGGAAGGCAGGGCACCCCCCCCCCCGCGCTCGTGTGCATGTCAGGGCTCGTTTTCAATAAGCGTGAATTTCAGCCTAACCTAAAATGCTCTTGATTTAGAAGACTGGAACAAAGATCTTAATGTTATGACATTTTGAAAGTCATAAATTCATACAGAGTGAGAAAGGCAGGAGGGAAAGAGGGGTACTTCCCTTCTATCTCCCTAACCTTCTCCCCTCACGCTGCAGCTGGCCTTGGCTGCTTTTGTTTCTTTACTCTTGAGTAAACTAGGTGAACTTATTCACAAGTAAATCGAGTAAAACTTGCTCTGAGAATCACCCCTAGCCACAAAACAGAAAAACAGTAATTTCATAGCTTGAACGCTGCTGAATAGTATCCTCTATTTTTTAAAAATACATATTTTTAAATATTTTCACAGGAAGGAGTTAAAAATGTTTGGCCAGGAAGGAGTTAATTGTTTTATTTCATAGTCCTTGAATGGTGTTCGAAGTGGCAGTGTCAAAAGTTTAATCCATATAGAAGGTTGGAAAGTTATAAGAGGGCCAGCAATCTCAAACTTTTTCGTAGTGGCCTCTGTGAATGCACACAAATGGGTTTATCCTGCGCCTGCGCAGGACGTTCGGAAGATTCTAGAGCTTAGAAAAAAAAGAGTCAATTAGTTCCCCCTGTAGGGTATGAGCTCCGCCTCCTCGACCTTCCTTTCAGTTTCCTCTTTTCCGCCGTTCGAGTAGGACGTTAGGAAACTAGAGCGCTAAGGAAAGTGATTTTAGCATTGCTAAATCGATCGTTAATAATTTTTCTTTTATTATTCTTATTATCTTTACTGTTATACTTGATTTTTGTTTTGACGATAGAACCTCCAGCTTACAAAACTCCCGTTCTATCGTCGTTTCCCCCCTCCAACGGTTTTTCCCCCCTCTTTTTCTTCCCCTTTGTTTTATGGCCCCTCGGGGCTTCAAGAAGTGCTCCGTTTGTCTTCGACAAATCCCACTTACAGACGGGCACGATCTTTGTCTTTTTTGTTTGGGGGAAACCCATCTCACCCAGTCATGCACCGCGTGCAGGAGTTTCTCCAAGCAGGCTATTAAGCTGCGACTACAATGACTTAAATCTTTTCTTTATGAAAAAACTCTCAACCCTGCTATGGAGGCTACAACCCTCCCTTTCTCCAACCCTCCTCACCAGGAGGCTGCTAAATCGACCACTAGCCCTGCTGCCCAGTCTTTATCCAGCACGACTTCTTTACCTGTGAAATCCAAGAACTCTACAAAACCACCTAAACCGGCTTCTTCCAAGGCTCAGCCACGGTCTACTGACCCTACAAATAAGAAAAAGAACAAGGAAAAGCCTAAGAGGCATAAGGACTCAGCCAAACCGGCTACTGCCCCTCTTGCTATACCTCCCATACCGGTACAGGAGTCTTCAAGGGATGATATTGGGCTTTCTGACAGAAAGAAACGTGCTTTACCTCCAGCCCAACAAGCTCATGATATCCTGAGCATGTCTCCGAGTTCGGGCCAATTTGGGGCTGTCGCACCGTCCAGCCCGGCCATAGCCCCTTTCAGCCCTTGATCTTCAGGGCGGGCAGATACCAAGACTGAATCGGAACAGGAGTCTGCTCCACGCAGTACTCCTAGAAAAAGGAAGGAGAAACACAAACATGCCTCTCCGTACCAGCCGTCCAGGCTTGATGAACAATATTACCATCCAGAGGGCTTACCTCCTTATGGTCACCCGTACCCTAACCGGTACCATCCCTATCCATACCAGAGCTATGGATATCCAGATCAAGGCAGAGGGTTGGACTACCCACCACCACCCTGGTACCCTGCCATGACTCCTCCGCGACAACCCTCGTTGCAGTACCAAGGAGATGTCTCCACTCCTCAAGCTGCACCATCCCGGAAAAGACCAATCATACCAACACCTTCCGCGCCGTCTAAACGACTCAGACTTCATAAGGGCCGTTCCTCGGTACAGGCTACCACGATGTACTCTGGTCCCCCCGAACATGATACAGAACCGTTCTCTGTATCCACTCAATCAGATGCTGACCCTATACCGTCAGCCCCGATACCACGTCCACCACCATCGACTTCCCAGTCGTCTAGAGGTGCCAACTCATCATCATCTGATGAATCTGAAGCACCTGATGTTGGTCCCACTGGCACTACCTTGCAGTCCCCTCTCGAGGACTATACATCCTATGCATAGCTTATCTTGCGCATGGCGAAGACACTAAAACTTGATGCACAAATTCCTCAACAAGAACTAGACTTGGTCTTTCAGGATATGGAGCAGGATAAAATGCCTCCTCCTAGTTTGAGCCTCATACCGGCACTCCTTGCTATGGTTAAGGACTCTTGGGAGAAGTCTCCTTCAACTCTCCAGATTCCACGGAAAATTGAACACCATTATAAAACTCATGGTTCGGACTCGGATTTTCTATTGAAACATCCCGTTCCCAACTCCATTGTGGTCGAGGCTACTCAATACAAGTCTCGCAGTAGATCTTCTACCACACCAGTCAATAAGGAGGGCAGAAAGATCGACTCCTTTGGAAAAAAGCTTTACTCCTTGGCTGCATTGCTTATTAGGATCTCTAATTATCAAGCCGCGATGAGTGCTTACCAAAAGCATTTGTGGGACAGAATTCTCCCCTCACTTCAAACCCTTTCAGAACCATTGAAGACCGAAGCTCTTAATTCCTATGCAGAGGCCAATACCCTCGCTAGGCAACAAAGGCACACAGCAAAACATACCGCTGATACTGCCTCCAAATCTTTGCTTACCTCTATAGCACTCAGAAGGCACACGTGGCTTCGAGCGGCCAACATTCTGGAGGATACCAAGACTAAGATCGAAGATCTTCCTTTTGACGCAGTCGGGCTGTTCAATTCTAAGACAGACGACATAATGGAAAATATCCATAAAATGCGAAAGACTGCAAAATCCTACATTCTGTACCAACCTTATCGGTACCCTAAACCTTCATACAAGAAACCTTTCTACCAACAACCTCCTCAGTACCAGCCCTTTCGGCACAGCAGGCAACAGCACCAGGAACATGCGTACCAGCCTCCTCAATTCACTGCGTTGCAACCCAAACAGCAACAATATCAGGGTTCCAGGCAACCCTTTCGGAAATCCCAACGCAGGGGTAAGCCCTATTCTTAATTGCCCTGGTGTTTCCACCAGACTATTTCCATTCCTTCCCCAATGGAGGCAGATTACATCAGACAAATGGGTTCTGACTATCATTGAAAGGGGATACGCCATAGAATTCGCACACATTCCCCCGACAAATTCCATCATACCCACCCCATTCTCCTTACCTTTACAGGAGGAAATTTCAGCCCTCCTCAATAAACAGGCGATAGTAATGGTTCCACCTGATGCTTCGCACAAAGGTTTCTTCTCCCGGTACTTTGCCGTCCCCAAGAAATATGGGGGTATTAAGCCTATTATGGACCTCCGGCAGCTCAATAAGTATATTTTCTGCAAAAAATTCCGTATGCTAACACTAGACTCCATTTTCCCTCTCCTGTCACAGGGAAACTGGTTCACTACCATCGATCTCAAGGACGCTTACTTTCATATTTCAATCCAACCGTCCCATCAGAAATTCCTCCGGTTCCGGTTCCACCACACCACTTACCAATTCGTCGCTCTCCCCTTCGGGCTTTCTATAGCCCCCAGGACATTTACAAAATGCATGGCCCCTGTTGTGGCTTACCTCCGTACCATGGGAATAAAACTCTTTCCGTACATCGACGATTGGCTTCTCGTCACCAGGACATATCAAGAGGCCCTCACAGCCACAAGGACCACTCTTCAGGTCCTACACGACTTAGGCATACAAATAAATTCAGGAAAATCCCACCTAGTACCATCACAACTCGTGACTTACATAGGGGCGCAACTCGATGCCCGTCGGGCGAAAGCATTCCCACCACCCGACCGAGCGGAAAAAATCCGTCGAGCACTACATCTTTTCCGACCTCTCGGTACCGTCACCATTCTCAATGTTCAGCACCTGCTGGGCCTTATGGCTTCTACAACGTCGGTGGTTCCGTACGCCAGGCTCAAACTCCATTCTCTCCAATCCTCGCTCCTATCACAATTCGCAACGGACTCCCAACTAAAAAGACTTGTGGTACCACCACTACTGGCAACTCAACTCATGTGGTGGGCGTCCCCCCACAACTTGCTCATTGGCAGACCATTCCGGCCGCCGCCCCTGTCAATCCAGGTGACGACAGATGCCAGCCCCTCCGGCTGGGGAGCCCACTGCCAGGAACTACAGATACATGGACTGTGGTCGAGGGGTGAAAGACTGCTCCACATAAATCAGCTAGAGATGCTAGCCATCATAAAGGCTTTTCAGGCTTTTCTACCCAGAATCGCGGGAAAATCAGTACAGCTTGTGACCGACAATACCACGGTCATGTACTACGTAAACAGACAAGGAGGGACTCGTTCACTTCCCCTACTTCATCTCACCATAAAGTTCTGGGAGTGGTGCCGTACCCATTGTATCGCCCCACAGGCAATACACATTTCATCGGAAGAGAACTGCTTGGCAGACCGCCTAAGCAGACTTCCCACCAGGACACACGAATGGTCCCTCAACCACACTGTTTTTCTCGACATCTGCCACAGATGGGGTCAGCCAACACTAGACCTCTTTGCTTCCCGTACCAATACCAAGTGCCCCAGGTACTGTTCAAGAGCAGGCAAGGACAGAGCATCTCTCGGAGACGCGTTTATGGTACCGTGGTCCGGGGAACTTACTTACCTTTTCCCTCCAATACCAATGTTACTCAAAACGATAACAAGGATCATCCAATACTGGACAGACGCGATTCTCATTGCCCCATGGTGGCCGCGACAACCATGGTTCGCCCACCTGAGGGAAATAACACAAGAACTATTCCACTTACCTCCGATACCGTCTCTCCTCTCCCAGAACGACGGGGCGATCCTTCATCCCAATGTCCGATCCCTACATCTGACAGCGTGGAGGATAACCCCGAATTCCGTGCAATCCTGAACCAGGCCAGGAAACCATCCACTTCTCGCCTGTATGGTTCTAAATGGAAATCTTTCCTCAAATTCACTACATCTAAGGGACTTACCCCACTCCCTTCGTCTCTTTCGACTCTACTTACCTTTATCATGCATCTCTTTAACCTTGGACTAGCACATGCCACTATTAAGGTCTACATTGCGGCAATAGTGGCTCACCAACCTCCTGGATCTAGCTCCGCTACACTTTTTTCGCACCCTACACTCAAGAGATTTCTTAAGGGCTTGAAAAACGTCTGCCCTCCATCACAGGATTGTGCCTCAATGGTCCCTGCAACTCGTTCTCGAAGCGCTTACAAAGCCACCATTCGAACCGCTGGCTACCTGCAATGAAAAGTTGCTCTCTCTGAAAGTGGCATTCCTTGTGGCAATTACATCCTCCAGGAGAGCAAGCGAGTTAGCTGCTCTCAGATCGGATTCTCCCTATCTCCAGATGCACCCTGAAAAGGTCACCTTGTACCTAGATCTCTCCTTCCTCCCTAAGGTGGTGTCAGAATTCCACGTGAACCAACCCATTGTGCTTCCGACCCTATTTCCATCTCCATCCACACCGCTTGAGCGTAAGCTCCATACCCTAGATGTGAAAAGGGCCCTTGCCTATTACCTCCACAGAACTCGACCTTTCAGACGTTCTCCATGTCTTTTTTTGTGCTACCACGGCATTAATAAAGGTGCTCCTGCCTCTCCACAAACATTATCAAGGTGGATAGTGCAATTGATACAGCTGGCATACCAACTTGCCAACAAACCAGTACCGGAACATCTTAAAGCTCACTCTACAAGAGCTGTCTCTACATAGACTGCCTTACATCGTGGCATTCAACTTCACAACATCTGCAAAGCGGCCACTTGGTCCAACCCTCTGACCTTTACCAGGCACTACCGCCTTGATGTCAGAGCTAAGAATGATGCTGCTTTTGGAAGGGCAATCCTGTCATCTCTCTTGCCGTGACGGCCCTCCATCCGGTGAGTCACCTTGCTAATCACCCATTTGTGTGCATTCACAGAGGCCACTACAAAGAAAGTTAGGTTACCTACCTGTAACCATGGTTCTTCTAGTGGACCTCTGTGAATTCACACATCCCTCCCTCCCCTCTGTCCGTCATGGTACCGTTCTATCTATCTACTCCATATGGTAAAGGCGGACCAGGGAAACTGAAAGGAAGGTTGAGGAGGCGGAGCTCATACCCTACGGGGGGGAACTAATTGACTCTTTTTTTCTAAGCTCTAGAATCTTCCGAACGTCCTGCGCAGGCGCAGGATAAACCCATTTGTGTGAATTCACAGAGGTCCACTAGAAGAACCATGGTTACAGGTAGGTAACCTAACTTTTTTCTGGTTTCTAAAGCACTAATAGTAAATTGTTTATTAGAGGCATGAATGCCTGAATGCCTGGGAAATAAAATTTAAAAAAAAGAGCAGCTGGAAGGGACAATTTCCCCCTCAAGTATGTAAATTTAGTCTTATCTGTTTTAAATCAGCTGGAGCTCCACGTTGCTTTGTTCTGCATGGAATAAAAATAGTGCTACTTTTTAAAAAATCATAACTCGAAACCCCTTTGTCCAAATGTCCCCAAATTTGGCACAGAGCAAAAGCTTGCTTCCTGCTACATTGGTGCCAGACTTGATGCTGATCCTAGGTCCAATTTCATTGTTAATTTTTTCCTGTTTAGAACAGCCCTATTTTTTGAAATGGCTTATGGAATGCTGAATGCTGCTGCTGCACAATATCTATTGCTGCATGCTCATGCAGCAATAATTACACGGCTATCACACTAAATTGTGTGACTCTTCATAATGTCTATGGAGATTTCATGTCTTACAGCAATTCCCATCTAAAAGTTACACATTTTGCACAACTGTGCAGCAGGATTTTAGCCAGTGAGTCAAACATATCAATCATATCATAAGGCTAGAACCAGCCTTGGAGTTTTGAGTTACATGCCCAGGATTGGTTATGCTTCTCACATTGTTTTATGGACAATGTTGCCATGTACAGACAGTGCCATTGAGAGACTATGAGAGTAAATGTACTGGAAGATATATGTGCTCCCTCAGATTAATGAGGAAATAGCAGGATTTAGCTGCAGTGTGATGAAGTCAACATTCCAATGATGGAGCAGGGTAAACAGCCAGGCAAACTGGAAGTATGAATGAGGGCCTGGTTGGTAAGAGGGTTCGGTGACAGTGCCTGCTAGGGACAAAAAACATCACCAGAACAACAAAACAGAGTGTGATGGGAAGCCAAACACCCCAAATAGATGGAAGCAGTTCATCACACCACTTCTCGTAAGTTAAAAATTGTGGTAGGAAAAAATTGTAGTTCACATCTCATCCTTATAAAAACAGCTGTACATTGTGTGTCTTCCAAAACCAAATAAATATATAAAATAAAATCTGAGACCACTTGCAAGTCTAAAACATAAGAAACCACCTGTCTTCTTTTCCCCTGCATTTGTTAACTGAACAACACTTGTTGCATTGAATCTGATGAACTGAACATTATTAACAGCTGGACTGAGCGGTATTTCTACCATTACATGTTACAGGAAAATGTAGACGGCCAAAAAACACAAAGTTTGTACCAGATGTTCCTCGTAACAAGCAATTTAACTATAACGAGATTGCAAACTACAGCTGTCATTCCGGTTTTTATACAACAAAATGTGTTGGTGGAAAATGGTCACCTGAACCAGAATGCAAAGGTATGGCTTTGTGTGTTATATCTAAGTTCCTGCTTTCAGTTATTCCGTTTTTATTACAATTATAGATTAGCCGTGTAGAACTATTAGAACACTAAGAATTCTGACAAGGTAGAAGATCTCTATGTGCAGTAAGAATTTCATAATCTCACTGCAAGGTAAATGTCTTCATTACTAGAATGCTTGATCTGACGAAGGTGTTTTGGCTCTAGATCAGTGTCTAGCATTAGTAATGGACTGGATGAGGGCGAATAAACTGAAAGGTAATCCACAGAAGACAAAAGTGCTCCTGGTCTGTAGAAAGGCAGATCAAGGAATAGAGATGCAGCCTGTTCTAGATGGGGTTACATTCCCTCTGAAAACACAGTTGCACAGTTTGGGGATGCTCCTGGATTATTCTCTGAGCCTAGATGCCAAGGTTACATTGGTGGCTGGGAGTGCATTTGCACAATTAGAACTAGTATGCCACCTCTGCCCATTCCTAGACAGGTCTGATCTGGCCATGATGACATATGCCTTGACATCCCACCTGAATTACTGCAACACATGCCTCTGGAAAGTACCGGGAAGGTTCAGTGGTTCCAAAACATTGCAGCGCCCCGCCCCCCCCCCCCCCCCACACACACATTATACCAGCTCCACTGACTGCCAATCCATTTCCAGGTACAATTCAGAGTGCTGGTTTTAACCTATAAAGCTCTAAACAGCTTGGGTCCAAGCTATCTCAAGGACTGTGTCTCCCTTTATGCCCAGGTGTTAAGATAATCAGGAGAGGCTTTTTGCTCGGCCCCACTATCTTCACAGGTGCGTTTGGTGCACCCATGGGAGAAGGTATTCTCTGCCACGATTCCCAGATTCTGGAACTCCCATCCACTGTAGGCCAGGCTGATCCCATCTTTGCTATCCTTCTGCAAGTAGATGACGGTCTTTCTCTTCAGGCAGGTTTTCCCTTAGTGCCTGGCTTCCTGAGTGAAGTGTTAAGTGGATGTTTGTGCCTTACCACTTTGAATGTGTTTTTGGTGTTGCTTTTATTTATCATTTTTAAGTGTGATATTTGTTTGATCCTATTTAACATTTGTATATTTACTGTTTTTATTTTTAAATATTATGTTGCATTTTGGGTCTTGGGTCCTCTGTAAGGAGAAAGGCAGGTTATAATTATTTTAAATAAATAAATACAATAAATTAATGCAGAGGTTAATTAGCTTCTTCCTTGTGGAATATGCTATATGCAGAATGTGTTGGTACAATCTGAGAGAAGCAGATAGATTTCTAAATTGTCAGGCCTGCTTGGGAAGAATTGAGTGATATGTGATGCATGCACTCGTAATATGTGTAGAATAATAACATACGGCCAATAGTTCAAGTCGTGTGTTATTGACATGAGCAGGAGACATATTGGCACCCACAGCAAGTAGCACCATGATGTCAGTCCCTAGTTGCAAGCCATTCCCAAGACAAGAAGATTGTGTCCCTCCTCCCCAAAAGAGAAAAATTTAGATTAAAGCAAGCAAGCAAGAAAATTGGGCTGGGAGCTAGAGTAAAATCTCTTTGATATTGAGGGATTTCCAGACCATGGAGATGCTCAGCCAGAGCAAAGTTTTTATGATTCCCAGCTAACCTGAGACCCAGGTTCTGTTGTCTTGAAAGGTCATATCACAGATCCTTTGCTTAATTGTTTCTTTAACTCTGAGGAACCTGAGATACAATAATGCTGAAGGTGAGACAAATCCAAAGTGTGTAATTTCTCTTCAACGGCTCTCGCCCAGTCTGAATGCATCACTATGCCCCATAAGTAAGTTGCACTGTCACTTAAACCTGGAAGATTTTAATCAAGGAGTGGATTTGTGTATTATATATAAGTTTCTGATTTTAGTCAATCAGTCTTTATTATGATCATAGATTAGCCACATAGATCTATTAGAACACTAAGAATCCTGACAAGGTAGAAGATCACCTTTTCATGAAAAAAGAATGATCTTAAGGTAATGGTAGTTTTAGAAGTGGTAGTCGCATTAGTCTGTGCTAGCATGTCAGGCAAAAAAAAAAAAGTAGAAAATGAAAGAAGACGAAAACATTGTGACACCTTAAAGATTAATTAGCTGCTACATTTTAATATGAGTTTTTGTGGACATGTCTACCTCTTTAGACAGTGCCTGAAGCAGTGGACTTGTCCACAGAAGCTCATATTAAAATATAACAGTCTTTAAGGTGCCACAACGTTTTTGTCTTTTTTTGGTCTCATTTTTCTTTTGTTTTTGCTTAGGATAGTGGTGACAGATCCTTGAGCATTCTAAATAACACAAACAATTGAGTGTTTCATGATCTGGCTGATGGGAATACTACACCAAAATATATGCATATCTTGACATTTAAATATCAGAGCCATCAAGCTGCCATATGTGTTTATAAATATTTTGGTGAATACATGATTAGGAGGTTTTGCTAGTTTACTGGGAGCAGCTCCTCAGTACAATATACATCAAAAGCCTGAATAACTTTGCTGAGTCCTACTTCAAGAAGAAGGGTATAACTAGTATTCTAGTTTAGGTGGGTGAAAGTCAGGATTTGACAGAGATGGTACCATCAAGTTGACATAAAAATGTTTCAAATCCTCCCTGACTAGAACTTCAAGGACATTATAAGTTCCTGATTTTTCAAGTAGAATGACAGATGTGGCCACCAGAAGCTGAAGTTTGCCCGGATTACACAGACGGTTCCTCTTACCACTCAGATATACAGCGAATGTACCCTCTAGTTTTCAACCATGCTGGATGGGGCTTGTCCTCTCTCTCTCTCTCGTGCCTTCGCCCCTGTGTGCGCTTGCGACTCCGCACCCCCCGTGCAGGATTCTGTGGTGATCAAAACCGAAAAGGGTTTGAAAATGATTGCTGCATGGAGGAGGAAGAAAGCTGTGCAGAGGGAGGCTGAGTTGCACGTGTGCACACATGTGGCTTAGAGGAAACCTTGCATACAGCCCTTTTTCTACCTAAGTTGCCTTATGCCCTGGTGGGTCTGTGCACTGATGATTGGGAAATGCCTCCTATGGCCTTCTCTTTCCCCAGCACACTCTGATTTGCTTACTCCTGGGTGCTTCAGGGAAAAACACACACTCAGGTTGTTGCTTCTGGTTGAAAACCAACCCTGCATAAAATTTAAAAGAGCCTAAAGCACTCAAAAACCTCCAAGATTGTGCAACACCAGATTCTAGTAGCTTCAATCTCCTTTCAGCTGTCTCAGTAAACCACAGCTTGTATAACAAACCGTGACAGCTTGACAAAAGTATAAATGTTTCAGTAACAGCAGAGATACATAAAAAATATCATTGGACAGAACAAAAGCAGTTCAAGAGCTCAAGGCATTGCAGTTTTTCTGATTGGAAAATAAAACAGTTTATCTAAACCTATTCATACTTACAAGCATACACATAGTTCAGCATAGTTGATTATATGAAACATAACATGAAAAGCTTAAGCCATCTTTGCAAAATGATGAAGAACTTTTAACTGGTTACCTTCCACTTTATATCCCCTCATCCCCTCATGGGATGACAAGTGTTCCACCAATCACATTGTGTATTTTAATAGACTGTAGATGTTCAATAGAGGTCTGTTTAATTAGCTGCTCTTTACTCATCCTCCTTAATGGTTACAGGTGCAAGAAAGCAAGAAATGAATTCCTTTACCCAGAACTTTCTCCCCTGTCTGCACCAAACACACCTGTGAGGGTGGTGGGACTGACCGAAAGGTCTCTCCTGATGATCTTAACACCTGGCTCATAAAAGGAGAGACAGTCCTTGAGATAGCTTGGAAACAAGCAGTACAGGGCTTTATAGATTAAAACCAGCACTTTGAATTGTGCCTGGAAATGGATCAGCAGCCAGTGGAACTGCTGTAAACCAGAGATAGTGTGGATTATGTGACCCATGTAAACAGGCCCAATTAATCTGGCTGCAGTGTGTTGGACCCACTGAAGCTTCCTGACACTGTCCAGAGGCAACCCATATAGAGTGTGTTGCAATAATCCATCTGAGATGTAACTAAGGCAAATCTCATTGTGACCAGATCAGACCTTTCCAAGAACAGGAAGAACTGGCATACTAGTTCTAATTGTGCAAATGTATTTCTAGCCACTGCCAAAACCTGGGCATCTAGGCTCAGAGAGTAATCCAGGAACATCCCCAAGCTGCGCAGCTTTTCAGAGGGAGTGTAACTTCCTCCCACACAGGCTGCATCTCTATTCCTTGATCTGCCTTTCTATTGACCAGGAACACTTTTGTCTTATGTGGATTAAGTTTCAGTTTATTCACCCTCATCCAGTCCATTAAATGAGAAAGAAAAATCATCTCCAGGCCTACGAAGGTACCCACAGAGCCCAGTGGGATATCAGCACAGTCATCAAGTCCATCCAGCATCCTTCCCCCAAAGCAAACAAAAAGGTCCCCAAACCCTTATCAAGATATATACCTTTAACCAAATAAATTAATAAAAGAATGAGTTTTTCCCCCCAACAGGAGGGAAATAGCAAAATGCAAAACAGATACACAGTCCGTTCTCACAAAAGCCAAGAATGTACAATCAAGGTCTGTTTAATTAGCTGCTCTTTACTGATTCTCCTTAGTGGTCACAGGTGCAAGAAAGCAAAAAATGAATTCCTTTCCCCAGAACCGATCAAGGGCATAGATAACGAAGTTTTCCTGTTATCTCAAGACAGCTCTACTCAATTCTCAAAATATGTTTGCTTTGCCTAGTCAGCCCAAGTATTTTACAGAATTTAGAGAAGTGATGTTAATCTCATTTCTGCTGAGTAGAACACCTGCACAGGTGGCGATAACGAGGGTCCCATGGGGCCGGATGGTCCACTCACAATTCCACCACTGCCACAACCTCCGCGGAGCCTTCCAATGGCTCTGGAGACCGCGATCGGCTCATCACTCCTGGGAGGAGGCGGGACAACAAGCCTCTCTGCAAGGTCGAAGAGTGGCTCACCGATCGCGATCTCCGGAGTCATTGGAAGGCTCCGTGGAGGTCATGGCAGCGGCAGAATTGTGAGTGGGCCGTCTGGCCCCATAGGGCTGGACCCTCGTTATCGCCACCTGTATGGGGGTATTTGTATTTGTATATGAATATGAATACCCCCATCTCTACTGCTGAGTCCTTCACAGAAATAAAGCACAACAACATTAGAATGCTTTCTTCATAGTGTCCCTGATGAGACATCATTTCTACCTAAAGGCCAATTTTACAATCATGTGAGCCCTGCAACTTTTTGCTGCTTTGAAGTCCAATAGCAGTGTTTAGGGATGCTGTTGTTGTTGTTTAGTCATTAAGTCGTGTCCGACTCTTCGTGACCCATGGACCAGAGCACGCCAGGCCCTTCTGTCTTCCACTGCCTCCTGGGGTTTGGTCAAATTCATGTTGGTAGCTTCAATGACACTGTCCATCCATCTCGTCCTCTGTCGTCCCCTTCTCCTCTTGCCTTCACACTTTCCCAACATCAGGGTCTTTTCCAGGGAGTCTTCTCTTCTCATGAGATGGCCAAAGTATTGGAGCCTCAGCTTCAGGATCTGTCCTTCCAGTGAGCACTCAGGGTTGATTTCCTTCAGAATGGATAGGATTGTTCTCTTTGCAGTCCAGGGGACTCTCAAGAGTCTCCTCCAGCACCACAATTCAAAAGCATCAATTCTTCGGCGGTCAGCCTTCTTTATGGTCCAGCTCTCACTTCCATACATCGCTACTGGAAAAACCATAGCTTTGACTATGCGGACCTTTGTCGGCAAGGTGATGTCTGCTTTTTAAGATGCTGTCTAGGGATGTGCACAACAACAATTTTCATATTTGGTGCACTAGTCCTTTTGTTTACATAAAAGGATGACCATTTTTTAGCCATTTTATTTCTTTTTCTTCCAGTAATGTTTTCTAGCACTAGTAGTCCAATAGCAAAAAAAGAACCCTTGAAAACGACTCAAAAAAACAAAGGAAAGACAGTCAACAGAGAATCATTCTACTCCAAAAGCAAGGCCAGTTGTGTTGCTTATGTACCACCCAAGAGTACTTGAAACACTCTCTGGGAAGTTTGCAATTTAATTATGAAGGCTACACATTGACTCCCCCACTCCCCCCATGATCCAAGCACTCATTTTACCAAACTCAGAAGGACGGAAGGGTGAGTCAACATTGAGCTGGCTACCTGAACTCATTGGGCTCGAACTCAGGTCATGAGCAGAGGTTTCCTTGAAATACTACAGCTTAACCACTGTGTCAATGGTTATGTGCTGCCAAGTTGTTTCATAGTCAGTCATGATGATCCTGTGAGAGATTTTTCAGATTGGTGAGATATGGAAGCAGTGGTTCTTCTTCGTGGCCTCTGTAAATAACACACTGGGTGATCCGCGCCTGCGCGGAGCCTCATCGGAAAGTTCTAAAGCTTCTGCGGTAGGAAAAAACACATTAGAATAAGGCCCCTCCCCCCTCGTATAAGTACCTTGGCACCAAGGCTCCCCTTTCAGTTTTCTTTCAACCACTGCGTTGAGAGCATCATAGTTCTGCTTCTGTGAGTAAAAGAGAAAGTTTATTCTTGATTCCTTCCTGTTTAAAATATTTTTTCCTTTTAACAATTAGATCAAATTTATTATCTCAGATATATTTTTTCTTCTTTACCTTGCTCGGCCTCCGGCCGGAGCAACCCCCCCCATCATCGTTTTTTCCCTCCAAATTATTTTTCTCCTATTCATGGCCCCTTTGGGCCCATTTAAACACAGTGTGGTCTGTGATAACAAAATCCCACTCTCCGACGGCCATGCCAAGTGTCTTTTTTGCTTGGGAGAGGCGCACCAAACGTCCTCCTGCCAGCATTGTAAAAACATCAAGCGCGGAGTTCTCCGTTCTCGCTTATCGAGCTTAAAACTCCATCTTTGGGAACAATCCCTTCAACCAACCAAAATGGCTCAACCTCCTTGTAAGGCCACCTCTCAGGCCAAAGCAATGGAAAGGGCTCTTTCCGAAGCCTCAAAACAACGTCCATCGACCACACCATCCCACTCTGACGCTCCGTCCACTTTGTCTAAAACTTCCAAAACCCATAAATCGAAGCACTCAATACTGAAATCTTTGATATCGAAGCCCTCCACTGAACGCCAAATGTCCACCGAAGCCTCTTCGGTTCTGGAGCCTTCTCCACCTAAAAGACCTAAAAAACATAAATCTAAATCTGCAGTCATTTCTCAGCAACCTCAACAAACGTGCAAATCAATCTCTATTGGTTCACCTTCTGATGATGATGGAATCCCTTCTCATCAATCCTGCTCTCAATCACCAGAATGGGATGACAGAGTCGATCGCTTAACATCTTCTCCTCCCAGTCCTCAACACTCTGTTCTTTCGAGCAACCCTTCCATAGTTGCTTTACCCAGCAGGGTCGACTCTAAACAACAACTGGAGACCATACCTTATTCGGTGACATCTGATCGTCCACCACGATCTCCTCAGAGACTTCGGCCCCAACAGTCCCTGGAGCAATCTATTCCATCACGCGTGGTTCAGACCTGCATTCAGCACTCTCACCGGGTTGCCATTTGCCCCGACCAGTGCTTGACTGGACAAACCGCAACCGCCAATCAGCCAGTTGCTCTGTCCAGTTCGGTCGTACCTTCCCATGGCGAGCCTCGATCTCGACAGCCATTTGTGTCGAAACGGCCATATCACTATGACCCACATGAACTTTAAGCTGCTCCCTACCTAGCACCTAAAAGACCCAGAACAGTCGAGCAACATTCTTCTACGAGTCAGGCTTTTACAGCTCCAGCCTCCCACTATTTACCTGCTAATCCAGATGAGGGAAATCATTCCTCTCACTCAGCATCTCCAGCGTCTATATACTCCACTGCTTTGCGAACTCGTCAACAACTGCCGTTTCGACATCACCGAGACACAGGCTCTGATATCGATGATCCTCGATATCCATCCTGGCCCATGGACACTTGTTCTGTCCCTCTATCGATGCACGATTTCCGTTGCCCGATAGAAGCAAGGCATCGAACTCGACATCACTATGACCCCGAGTTCGACACCGACGTTCAACCATATCAAACAACGTCCATGGACACTCGGATGACATCTCTCGATATCAAAAATCCTCAACATCAACAAATGCCCATGGACATTTGTTGACATGCCACCTCCATCGACATCGAGTTACAAACGTCAATACTATGACGTTCAACCTGTCAACACCGAAGTCGATCGACAATCCGTCGACTCCCGATGTGACCCCGATTATTCTGATCACAGATCCACACCTCAAACCCCATCAGTATTACTTACCTCACCAGAATCTGAACTTGTTGATGCTGACCCACCATCACCGGTGGAAGACTTCCAAACCTATGCCCAACTTATGATCCGTATGGCTAAGTCTCTCGATCTCCAAATCCACCACCCTTCGACAGAACCGGACGATCATCTATACGACCCAATCTCTAAAGATACAACTACTCCAGTACATCTCTCAATGCTTCCATCTTTACTTAGCACCGCTCAATGATCCTGGACAAAACCAGCCTCTTCCCATACCATATCTAAACGAATCGATAAACTCTACAGAGTCCATGACCCTGGAGTTTTATTTCTTCAAAAACAGCCAGCTCCAAACTCTATTTTTGTCGAAGCCTCACAATCCAGATCTCGATGTCAACAGACCCTCATACCACCAAATAAAGACAGTAGAAGGACTGACTCAATGAGAAGATGGCTTTATTCATCAGCAGTGTTCACCATGTGTGTCGCTAACTACCAGGGAGCCATGGGTGCATATCAACATTTCCTTTGGGACAATATGTCAACCTTTGTCGAATCTTTACCAGAAGATAAAAAGGTACTTGCCCAAACCTTCCAACAAGAAGGCCAAGCAGCAGATGCTTTCTGCTAGGCACACGATAGACGCCACAGCAAAGTCCATGGCCACTTCAGTAGCCTTACGACGTTTTTCTTGGCTGAGGACAGCTGGCCTGGCTGAGGATGCCTGCGCACATATCAAAGACCACCCATTCGATGGGGCAGGCCTCTTTAATGCTGAAACTGATGATATTTTGGAAAACGTGCAAAAGAAATAATCAGCAGCTAGACGTTGGGGAGTTTATCCATCTTACCAACAACGCCCCCAACAAAATCAGTGGAGACAATCGTACAACTCCTATCAAAAATTCCAGCATGATCCTCCAAAACAAACATCTTATACACCCTATTTCAGAAATCAAAGAAATAAACCGTCAACAGCCCATTACTAGGCGCAATGACCGCAAACCCAAACATCACTTTTGATGCTCCCATGACCGAGATCGCACACCACTCCACCCATCCTGCCCTCTGGAAACACCTACTTGTCTGGGAATCCATCACTACAGATGCCTGGGTACTGTCCATCATCCAAGATGGCTACCGCATCCATTTTTTCCAACTTCCTCCAGCAACACACGACATCATTCCACCATCTCCAACCTTGCAAGAGGAAATAAGAAATTTACTCCTCAAGGACGCCATACAACCCGTCTCACAACACAACAAAGGGTTTTTCTCTCGCTATTTCACCGTGCCCCAAAAGGACGGAGGTCTTCGCCCAATCTTAGCCCTACGAGAGTTAAACAAATACATCATTACCACAAAATTCCATGTGGTTATCCTCGAATCAGTTCTCCCTTTACTCCACAAAAACGACTGGTTCACTGTCATAGATCTCAAAGACGCATACTTCCATATTTCCATACACCCTTCACACAGGAAATTCCTTCAGTTTCAGCTAGGATCACAAGCCTACCAATTCAAAAGGCTTCCTTTCTGCCTTGAAACAGCTCCAAGAGTATTCACCAAGTGCATGGCATCAGTAGCCGCTTACCTCAGGCTGCAAAAAATTCTCATATTTCCATATATTGACAATTGGCTCCTCATAGCTCACTCCCGTCACAAGGCCCAACGAGACACTCACTTCATCCTTACCCTCCTTCGCGATCTCGGTCTTGCTGTCAACGAACAAAAATCAAATTTGAAACCTAGAAAGATTATTCATTATATAGGCGCATGCATAGACTCCACACAAGCTCGAATCTTTCTCCCTCCAGACAAAAGAGAAAGTTTAATCACCTTACTTCGAGTTTTCACCCCTCGTGCTATGGTACCCGCCTTAACTGTACAATGTGTACTAGGCACCATGGCCTCTATGACTTCAGTAGTGCAGCATGTATGTCTCAAGATGAGATCTCTTCAATCTTGGTTTCTCACCCTCTTTGACCCGCTGACAGACCCTCCTCACACTCTTTTAAGGGTCACTCCAGAACTTGCCTCCCAACTTCAATGGTGGTGTTTTCCTCCCAGCCTATCCATCGGGCGACCATTCCGACAACCACGACCACAAATACAGGTCACCACCGACGCCAGCCTCACAGGCTGGGGAGCTCACTGCAAATCCCTCAAAATCCACACCAAGTGGTCTTCCAGAGAAAAATTGCTCCACATCAATGAATTAGAGCTATTGGCTCTAATAGTTATAAAAGCTTGCAAAGCTTTCAGAAATCTCCTCGCTGGCAAGATGGTACAAATTGCCACCGACAACACCACGGCAATGTACTACATTCTAAAACAAGGCGGCACCCACTCTCCAAGTCTCCTCTATTTAGCAGTCGACCTCTAGGAGTGGTGCCTAGCACATCATATCTGCCTCATGGCTTTACACATTGCCAGCCACGACAACGACTTGGCGGATCTACTCAGCCACACGAACTCTCAAGCTCACGAGTGGGAATTAGACCAATCAGTCTAATTGATGACGATGGGGCAAACAAACTCTCAATCTCTTCACCTCCCATGTAAATCGGAAGTGCAAACCATACTGCTCCCGAGCCAGCATTGGCAAATGCTCCCAAGGAGATGCATTCGTTGGCGGATGGCCCAAGACCCTCACTTACCTTTTTCCGCCGTTCCCACTTCTCCACAAGGTCGTGGTTAGCCTACAACAGGACAAACTCGATGCCATCGTTATAGCCCCTTGGTGGCCAAGACAACCCTGGTTTCCAGTCCTTCACAATCTCTCATCAGACATTCACCACCTCCCTCGCCTGCCCCACCTCCTCACACAGAACAACTCCCAAGTATTCCACCCAGACTTACCTGTTCTGCACCTGGCAGCATGGAGGATTCCACCTCGCTAATGGATGTTCTCCGTCAAGCAAAGAAACCCTCCACTAGGAAGGCTTACCTTTCTAAATGGAAGAAATTCAAATCTTTCTCCGAAGCTTCCTCATTGCCTTCTATCAACCCATCACTCGCTACTGTTCTACGTTTTTTCCTTCATCTCAAGTCTAGCGGCCTTTCCCTCTCTTCCTTGAGAGTTTACCTCTCCGCCATAGTTTCGTATCAGCCCTCTAACTCTCCAGCAGCTGATTTCTTCAAACATCTAACATTAAAACATTTTCTTAAAAGCCTGTCTCATCTCTACCAAGATACCCGTCCACCTTCCCCGCAATGGTCATTAACACTGGTACTACAACAACTTACTAAAGCTCCTTTCGAACCTTTAGCTTCAACTGATTTACGACTACTTACCTTTAAAACAGTTTTCCTTGTCACCATCACCTCAGCTCGATGAGCTAGTGATTTAGCAGCCTTAGGTAAAGGTAAAGGTTCCCCTTGACAATTTGTCCAGTCGTGTCCGACTCTAGGGGGCGGTGCTCTTCCCCGTTTCCAACCCATAGAGCTAGCGTTTGTCTGAAGACAATCTTCCGTGGTCACGTGGTCAGCGCGACTAGACACGGAACGCCGTTACCTTCCCACCGTGGTGGTACCTATTTATCTACTTGCATTTGCATGCTTTCGAACTGCTAGGTTGGCGGGAGCTGGGACTAGCGATGGGAGCTCACTCCGTCACATGGATTCGATCTTACGACTGCAGGTCTTCTGACCTTGCAGCACAGAGGCTTCTGCGGTTTAACCCGCAGCGCCACCACGTCCCTTACGTTACTACTATTCTTATTTACAGTTTTTTTTGGACAAGGTGAAAGTATCCATGGATATATCTTTCCTCCCTAAAGTCGTATCTCAATTCCATCTCTCTCAGCCGTTCATCCTTCCTTCCTTCTTCCCATCACCGTCCACAACTCAAGAAAAAATCCTTCATACTCTAGACGTTAGGCAAGCCCTTGCCTTTTACGTCCAATGCACCCAAACTTTCAGACGTTCACCTCGACTTTTCATAAGTCATCAACCACCTACTAAAGGTCGTCAGGTGACGTCTCAAACTATATCTAGATGGGTTGCTTCAACCATTCACCTCACGTATCAGCTGGCACGTAAACCAGTCGCGAACGTGATTTGCCCTCACTCCACCAGAGCAGTGGTGACCTCTACGGCATTCCCACGCTGCGTACCTCTTCCAGACGTCTGCGCTTCTGTTACCTGGGCACAGCCGTCCACTTTCATCCAACATTATAGACTTGATCTCCAGCAGAAGTCCAATGCGGCCTTTGCATGTGCTGTTCTAGCCTCTACCTTGGCGTGACACCCTGCCTACGGGTAAGACAGCTTACTAGTCACCCAGGGTGTGATCCACAGAGGCCATGAAGAAGGACAGGTTACCCACCTGTAATTGTAGTTCTTCGAGTGGACCTCTGTGATTCACACATCCCGCCTGTCCTCCCCACTGTCACGCCATTCTGCTTAATATAGCGGCAGTTGACACAACTGAAAGAGGAGCCTTGGCGCCAAGGTACTTATACGAGGGGGGAGGGGCCTTATTCTAATGTGGTTTTTTTGCTACCACAGAAGCTCTAGAACTTTCTGATGAGGCTCCGTGCAGGCGCGGATCACCCAGGGTGTGAATCACAGAGGTCCACTCGAAGATCTACAATTACAGGTGGGTAACCTGTCATTCTTTTTCGTGGTCTCTGTGAATGCACACTAATGGGTTTAATCTGCACCTGCGCAGAGGTTTCCGGAATATTCTAAAGCTTAAACATGCGTTCGCCAGGACCGCCCCCCCAGTACACATGGTCCGCCCGTCCTGGCGATTGCCTCAGTTCCTTTTTGCCGCCGCTGAGGTTTCTTCTCTCTCGATGAGCTCTGTTCGCCTTTCCGTTATTCTACATTCAAAGACAAAAGAAAAGGAACATTAGTGAGAGAGTTTACTGTTATTTCCCTCGCTTTACTGCCCCCTTTCCCCCCTTTTTTTGTAGTTTATGGCCCCTTCTGGGCCGTTCAAATGCACTTTGTGCCCCAATAAAATCTCTCTTCCCAACTCCTGCCTTTTTTGCCTTGGCGAAGCTCACCAGCCTGCTTCTTGACAATTCTGCAAAAACTTAACCAAACAGGCTCTTAAGCTCAGGCAGCAACGCCTCCGTTCCTATCTGTGGGAACGCTCCCTTTGTCCTACACCAGCTCGTTCGACCTCGCCCGAGGCCCCTCTTGCCTCTCCATCAACAAAATCGAAACCCAAATCCAAATCGATGTCCAAGTCAAAATCCACCATACCGATGTTGAAATCCACACCGATACTGAAGCCCCCTTCAGAGCAGGCTAAACCTAAGATATCTAAGAAGTCTTCTTCCGACACCCAATCCTCCAAACAGGCATCCTCTACACACCCAAAGGATAAAAACATGTGATCGATCCCGCTCCAAGAACAACAGACTATTCCTTTGGACTCCGTCTCAATAGATGATGATGACTATCTGCCTCCACCATCTGGCCAACCACCATCACCTCTCTTAGCCCAGTCCCCTTCATGGGCTAATACCTCAGCTGAGGTTACGGTGCTTCCACGTTCAGACCATTTGAGCCCTTCAGGTTGCTCCGTCTCCATGTGTCAGTCGGATTCAGCTTCTAATTTGCCTGATCCGCAACCTCTGCACAAGCATTCTCGGAAAACACACCATACACCAGAGACTGGTTTTTCCGATGTTGATATTCCACAACCACCAATGTCGACGGGGTTGCTCGCATCGCATGACTAACTTACGCGATACCGTCATCCCAAGAGAGTCACCCTATATGAGCCACCATCTTATCATGAACTGCCACCACAACGATACCGTCATCATTCGTACTGTTATTGGCGTCCTGATACAGAGGTTTATATCGAACCTAAGCGCCCTCGGTACTCTTACTATTATTCTGACTCAGATTCTCAGTCCCCTGTTCGATACCATTCACAGGAATATGATCAGTCATCATCCGCAGATGACCCTTTGGTACCACCTCCAATACTGAAACATCAGAAATCTTCCCGTAAGAGGAAACACACCTCTTTGGATCCTTTACCTCAACCATCCGTACCGAAACGTTCCTGACCATCGGCTAAGACTTCGGTACCGTCTACTGAAACTACCACACTTTCACATGTCCGTGCCTCTTCTGTTCAGGTCACCACTACTTATACAGGGCTGTCGCCTGCACCTCAGGAACTACTCAACCTCATCACTCCAAACGTTCTAAATCTCATAAAACTACTTTCTCAGGTTCTTCCTCGGAAACACCGTTTACCAGTTCAAAGCCCTCCCTTTCGGACTTTCTACTGCTCCTCACGTCTTCGCAAAATGCATGGCCCCAGTGGCAGCCTATCTTCATATGCAGGGAATATCCATCTTGCCCTACATCGACGATTGGTTGCTCGTGGCCCCCTCCCATCCTCAAGCACTACGCAATGTAAATTTCACACTCTCCCTTCTCGAGATTCTGGGCTTGAAGAACAAATCTACTGTCACCCCTTCACGACGAGTGAACTACATAGGCGCAGTTCTAGATTCCCAAAGGGCAAGAGCCTTCCTTCCTCAAGAATCCACATTAAAGATTCACACTATTCTTCAGCATTTCCAACCATGTGCACTAGTCACTGCTCACCAAACACAGTGACTTCTTGGCCTTATAGCATCCACCACATCAGTCATCCAGCACGCTCGCTTAAAAATGCGCTTCTACAGGTCAGGTACCTGTCCCTCTTCGACCCCATCTCCCACCCCCCTATGAAGTTACTAAGAGTCACTCCAGAACTCGCAGCCCAACTACAATGGTGAGACACACCAGCCAATCTGTTCATAGCCAGACCCTTTGCACCCCTCCAGCTCTCTATGCAGATAACCACAGACGCAAGTCCAACCGGCTGGGGAGCTCACTGCAATGGCCTCCACATCCATGCTCTCTGGTCTCACTCCGAGAAACACCTTCACATCAACAATCTGGAACTTCTGGCCATTTTCAAATCTCTCTGCACCTTCGAACCACTTGTCACCGGTACTGCAGTGCAAATAACTACCGACAACACCACAGCCCTTTTCTATTTGAACAAACAGGGAGGTACCCACTCTGTTCCCTGCCATGTTCCTAGGGGATTCAGCAGGCGAAAGTCCAATAAGCCAGTCCCTGGATATTACCATAGGGTTCAGGGGACCCAGCTAGGTGCCCCACATCTGGGAGTCCACTCAGACATGGGGCAAATCTTTTGCTGGCAGTGGTAGCACGGAGCCGGGGGCACGCTGCTTGACAAAGCAGCCAGAGACAAAGTGCCCTGCTCCCCCACAGTACAGGCAGAGATTCTGTGAACAGTGTCATGTTTTTTCCTCAGGGGTGAGGCGTGGCCGAGCAGCCCCTAACTTCATGGGCTCGAAATTCTCTTCTCCAGTGCTAGTGGGTGTCGGGAGTGGCTGTGAGGGACAGGAACCGCCCCGTACTAGGCATCGGCTCTCTAGGCGGCCATCGATGCAAAGGCACAGCGTGATTAGTTCTTGCAGCGTATTGGGTCGGTCTACATGCTCCAGCTCATCCAGAATATCATCAGCCAGCCCCTCCATATATTGGTCCATGACAGCCGCCTCATTCCAGTCTTGGGCCAAGAGTCTGAACGCAGTGGAATACTGGGAAACTGAACCCTTACCCTGTTTCAGGGCCCGAATCTTCCTATTGGCAGTAGCAGCTTGCAAGGTATTAGCAAAAGCTGCTGAAATATGGTCCAAAAAGCCCTGGTAATTGGTTAACAGGGGTGAAGGGGCAAGGAGTAGAGGAGTAGCCCATTTAGCTGCCTGTCCCTTGAGAAGGCTGACTGTGAAGCATACCTTGGTTTTGTCCATGGGAAAGTCTCTGGCACGCAGCTCCATATACAGTTTACACTGTGCCAGGAATGCTGGAAACTCCTCCACCTTTCCTCCAAACTTTTCTGGAGGAAGCACAAGGCACTTGATCTGGGCGGCAGCGTTGGCCTGAGATTGCAGTTGTTGCTGCTGAAGCTGTGCCACAATTTGTGTAAGATACTGCACCTGAATTAGCACAGAATTCAGCTGCCCAGAGCCTTCGCTTGCCTCCCCCTCCATCTTGTGGAGAGAGTGTGTGGTGAAAGCAATCTGTCACATTCCTAGGGGATTCAGCAGGTGAAAGTCCAATAAGCCAGTCCAAGGTCAGAAGTCCGGGAGATACAAAACAGATGCCAAATTGTCAAAGCCAAAACACAAACCGTAGTCAGAAGTCAGAGTCCGAAAGCCAAGGGTCAAGAGAGCAAGGTTCAAGATAAGCAGGAGCGTGGACGCGAGCCAGGGAATTGACTTGTTGCTTCCACGAGCTTCCAAGCCTCTGAGTACAAATTATATAGCAGCAACAATCACCTAATTCCTAGAAACATTCCATCCTGCTAAAACTCTGGGCTGTTCGACCTGATGTTCCTGTGAGAAGCATTCATGCGAGCCTCAGACTTCCCTGTTGTGAGTCTCTGCCGAAGCTTATCTCTCACTCTGGCTAGTGGGGGAGGAGAATCTGGTGGTGATGCAGCTGTCTGTGATACTAATTGCCCAGCATTTTCCTCAGCTGTAATTAACCCCTCTGATTCCAGGCCTTCTTCAGTTGAACTCATGACATTCCCCTCCTTTACCTCACGGTGCAAATCTAGGAATGGTGCCTCAAGCGCCACATCTTTCTGATAGCAATTCATATCTCCACTCAACACAATCGGCTAGCAGATTCACTGAGCAGACTTCACTCCCAGATGCACGAATGGTCCCTCGACGTTTCCATTTTCCGTCAGATTACCAACCTGTGGGGACAATCACACATAGACATTTTTGTAACAGCCAAAAACTCAAAATGGTTTCTCTATTGCTCCAGAGCAGGAATTGGTCCCAGCTCCCTCTGAGATGCTCTCATGACTCCTTGGATGTCACACCTAATCTACCTCTTCCCCCCTATTCCTCTCCTCCTCGGAACCATCATCAAGCTCCACCACGAACACTCCAATGCGATCCTCATCGCCCCGTGGTGGCCCAGACAGCCCTGGTTCACCATGCTCCGCTCAATCTCCAAAGGCTTCATCCGTCTTCCTCCCATACCTCACCTACTCACCCAGCACCGGGGCCAAACCTTCCATCCTGACCTCCCGACTCTCCACCTCACAGCATGTAGGATACATCTTCTGTAGCTACTTTTCTGGCTCATGCTAGAAAACCCACTACTATACAACTATACAAATGGGCTGCCTTTCTTAAATTCGCAAATCAGCATAACCTTCCCACTGCCCTGACAACCCTTCAAGCTGTCCTTCGATTTCTTTCTCACCTCTTCAGTTGCCAACTCTTGTCTACTCTCAAAGTCTATTTGTCTGCTATATTGGCCCATCAACCACAGAACTCCGATGCTACTATGCTCTTCCGTCACCCCACACTGAAGCAGTTTCTGCGAGGGGTCTCTAATATGCAACCTACCAGACCCCCTCTTCCACCACAGTGGTCCTTACATACTGTCTTGCAACATTTGTTACTGCCTCCCTTTGAACCTCTCACCAAGACGTCTGAATGCTTCCTTTCCTTCAAAACTCTCTTCCTAGTTGCCATCACTTCCGCTCGCAAAGCCTCAAAGCTTGGTGCTGTTAGAGTTGATTCCCCCTTTTTGCAGTTTCACCCCGACAAAGTTACACTTTATCCTGACGTCTCCTTCTTTCCTAAGGTCCTTTCTGAGTTTCACCTTAAACAACCCATCATTTTACCTACCTTTTTTCCGTCACCGTCCACTGACCTGGAGCTCTCTCTTCATCTTCTCGACGTCAGACGAGCTCTGGCCTTTTATGTTTCTAGGACAGCTCCTTTCCGCAAATACAAGAGACTTTTTATTTCTACACATGTACCACACAGGGGGTCTCATGTTTCTCCCCAAACCATTTCTAGATGGATTGTGGCGACTATACGCCTAGCTTACCAGCTCGCTAAGAAGCCTCTTCCTGTTGGAATTAAGGCACACTCCACAAGGGCTGTAGCTGCTTCCACGGCTTTTCAGAAAGGTGTTCCTATCCCTGACATCTGCAAGGCCGCCACCTGGTCCACGCCATTGACCTTCGCTTTTTATTACCGCTTCGACCTCCGAGCTAAGTCGGATGTGGCTTTCGGCTGAGCGATTCTGTCATCTGTTTTTCTGTGACGTTCCTCCTCCAGACAGGAAAGCTTGTTAGTCACCCATTAGTGTGCATTCACAGAGACCACGAAGAAGAAAGAGAGGTTACCTGTAACTCTGGTTGTTCGGGTGGTCATCTGTGAATTCACACTTCCCGGCCGTCCTCCCCTCTGTCCTCCACGTCTGTTTCACTTGATACAGCGGCGGGTTGTTTGGGAACTGAGGCAATCGCCAGGACGGGCGGACCACGTGTATTAGGGGGGCAGTCCTGGCAAATGGATGTTTAAGCTCTAGAATATTCCGGAAACCTCTGCACAGGTGCAGATTAAACCCATTAGTGTGAATTCACAGATGACCACTTGAAGAACCAGAGTTACAGGTAAGTAACCTCTCTTTTTTCGTTGTCATATCCTCCACTGGATTTTGGTGGTCTAGCAGGGATTTGGACTCAGGTCACGAGCAGAGTCATGACTGTAGTATTGCAGTTTAACCATTGCACCATGAGGCTCTTGCACAAAGAACTTAGAAGCACACAGAAGTACATTTATTTAGTCATTCATTCATTTAAAATATTTACCCCACACTTCTCCTTAAAAGGGACCTAAAGTGGATTATCACACTTAAAAGGTAAATAAAATCCACACCAAAAAACCTACAAAGCAACAAGGCACAACAATCTACTGGAAAAAACCTCTCCAATCACTAAAGGAATGCTTGCTTGAAAAGAAAGGTCTTCATCTCTTTGCAGAAGGATAGCAAAGATAGGGCCAGCCTGGCCTCCAGTGGGAGGAAGTTCTAGAGTCTGGGAGTGGTGGCAGAGAAAACCTTCTCCCATGTCTGCACCAAACACACCTGTGAGGGTGATGGGACTGACCAAAAGGTCTCTCCTGATGATCTTAACACCTGGGCAGGCTCATAAAAGGAGGGACAGTCCTTGAGATAGCTTGGATACAAGCAGTTTAGGGCTTTATAGATTAAAACCAGCACTTTGAATTGTGCCTGGAAGTGGATCAGCAGCCAGTGGAACTGCTGTAAACCAGGGATAGCATGGGTTATGTGACCCATGTAAACAGCCCCAGTTAAACTGGCTGCAGTGTTTTGGACCCACTGAAGCTTCCTGACACTGTCCAGAGGCAACCCATATAGGGTGTCTTGCAATAATCCAGCTGGGATGTAACTAAGGCATATCTCACTGTGACCAGATCAGACCTTTCCAAGAACAGGCAGAGGTGGTGTACTAGTTCTAATTGGGCAAATGTATTCCCAGCCACCGCCAAAACCTGGGCATCTGGGAGCAGAGAGTAATCCAGGAGCGCATCCTCAAGCTGTGCAGCTGTGTTTTCAGAGGGAGTGTAACCTCATCCAGCACAGGCTGCATCCCTATTCCTTGACCTGCCTTTCTACTGACCAGGAGCACTTTTGTCTTCTGTGGATTAAGATTCAGTTTATTCACCCTCATTCAGTACATTTAAATGAGAAAGAAAAATCATCCTCAGGCCTATGAAGGCAGCCACAGAGCCCAGTGGGATATCAGCACAGTCATCAAGTCTAGATGGCATCCCTCCCAGAGCAAACAAAAAAGTCCCCAACCCCCACCAAAATCTACACATTTACCCAAATAAATTAACAAAAGAAAGAGTTTTAAAACATCAAGCAAACATCTAAATCAGCTCCCCCAACACACACAGGGGGGAAATAATAATATGCAAAAGACACACACAATCCCCTCTCACAAAACCAAGAAAAGCAAGCAAAACACTACAGGGGAAAAAGATATTCCAATCCACTCAAACCAAAATTACTAGATTATGGGGAAGTTTCTCTCCCTCCTGTCACTTGATGCCTTTTTTTCAAATCCAGCACTTTGGCTTGGCCCAGGTAGCAGCAAAACTAATCAACGAGAGGAAGTGTGGGAGGGAGGAGAGGAAAATACCCTCTCCCCCCCAAAAAAAAAAAACAGGGGAGGCACCCAATATTTAATCCCACAGAGGCATGCTGGCATAGATAGGCTGTCTCGCAGCAGCAGCAGCAAAAAGAACAGAGGCAAAGACATTCTTCACTGGGCTCCGTGAATCAAGGCTGATTCCTGTTTTGCCACTCCTGGACAGCAGCTCTTGCAAAGCCATTAGAAAAAAAAACACACAACAACAACAACAACAACAGGTAATTTGACAAAAAAAGGATGAAAGGTTTAACAAAGAGAAACACAGAAAGACATGAAACTTTTGTGTATCGTTCTTTATTCATATGAATTATTCACTTTTAAGAAGTGAAGCACAGGAGAATGAAAAAAAAAGGACTGCTTTTGTGTGTGTGTCCTTTTCTTTCATTTTAACCTGAAAGGCCCATCCCTAGCAGTGTGAAATACAAACTCTTCATGTGCTGTAATAGGTTTATCTTGTGAGAAAAAGGCAATCTAGCAGGCTGGGGACCAAAACACTGCTGGTGCTTTCTTGCCACTCAGCATCCAGTCACTTGGACTATTCCCATGTAGCTTCTCAAGTGAAGACACAGAGTTCACTCTCCCGTCTGCATGTGTCCTTTGAAATCCAATCCACAAATCAATGCAGCTATGTTGGGCAGGCATGAGAAGCATCCAAAACTGGATTGGATGGCATGCATTGCCTCTGGATGAGCTGAACTTGTGAGCCCTGGGTCTGTTGCCTCCTGGCTACAGATATGATCCCAGCTTGGTGGGGCAGTTTGGGGCATTGGACCTGCAGGTCACGGACAGTATGGAATCCCTAAATGGGAAATGGGTGTGTGTGTGGGGCTGTTCCAGCTTGGGTGGGGACAGTCGTCCCTGCCCCTGGTTGGTGAGGAGCCACGGAGTGGCATACATCCACATGCCTCCAGGAAATCCGTCATTCCAAGTGGCTTCACAGGGAGGGTCCTGTGGAGATGGTGGGTAACATCAGGTGGTATTTGGGTCCCCCAATGAGCAGGATCCAATTCAATACTTCACCAGGTTAACTGCTGCTTTAATTAATAAAGTTGTGTCCCTTTTTTTTACTACCTTTATGGTTTGTGTGTGTGTGTTATTTTGGGGAGGGGGGCTAGGTCCTGCTTAGCAGTAGGCCAACATACTATTTTAAATAAAACCAGATGTAGCAACATCCAGGTGAAGATCATCACCAACTACAAGAAACAGATGGCTTTGACCACATATGAGTGCATGTTTGTATCTTTGTATTGAAAGTACCATCTAATCCAACTCTTGCATTGGTTAAGATACTTGTTCAACTTTCTGTTCTGGCAGAAAGGTAGAAATCAATGTAAATTCTTCCCATGGAATAAGTTAGATGCTCACCATCTTGATTTCTAAGGAAACTTTCTAATGCAGGTTGGACATCTTGTTGGAACAGATCTTAATATTTCTTCTACCGTGTTTCCCCGAAAATAAGACAGGGTCTTATATTAATTTTTGCTCCAAAAACACATTAGGGCTTATTTTCAGGGGATGTTTTATTTTACAGTCATGTCATCTTCTTTTGGTTGCTGCACAGTGGTGGAGGGCGGGGTTTCACTAAGCTGGGGCTTATTTTGGGGGTAGGGCTTATATTACGAGCATCCTGAAAAATCATACTAGGGCTTATTTTCAGGATAGGTCTTATTTTCAGGGAAACAGGGTATCCAGGTAAAATTTTACTGGACTATGACCAAAGTAGCTATTTAATGATACTTTTGAACCCATTGTAGGGTAAGGAACCTTGTAAAGTTGCTTACTTTTAATAGATCATTAAATATTCTTTCAAGATTCTCCCCATAATTTTTGCGTCATTCAGTTCTAAATGAAATTTATGTTTCATTCAAGAGCTCTGCCCACCACCACCTCAGCTTCCAAATGCCGTCAACATAACAGAGATGAGAAACTACAAGAATGGTGAAGAGGTTGGTTTCAAGTGTGTGGAACCTTTTGTGCTCCAAGGACCACTGAAAATAATGTGTGAAGGAGGAAGATGGCAGACACCCCCCCGCTGTGTTGGTTTGTATGCTTTTCCTTGCATATAATTTGCTGTATTCTCAGATATCAGATACAAATGACAATGTGACAAAGAGAAAATACTGTATCTGGAATACTTGTCATCATCATCATTATTAGCTGTATATTCTATTATCTGGATATTCACTTGTATTCTTCTATATGTTATGTCCTCAACTATGTATAAGAACTGATAGATCACTGTATTCTTCCGGTCTGTCTCCTTTCCGTAAGCCCATCATGTTTTATTTCTTGGAAAAAGCTCACCATCACCAATAACCAACCAACCAAAAAATAAAATAAAGTAAAGTAAAACCAACAACAAAGGAAACCATTATAGTAGCTGTCCTTACACAGCAGCCATGACCCTAGAAGCCATCTCACTGGAGGTTTTAGGATTAGGTGCAGGAGGTCTGCTTCCATTGGATTCTGTCAGCTCCAGCAGCCTCATTCCATCCATTTTCACTGTATATGCAGAATGCTATGATCATGTGATCATTCAGCCATCAATCATCATGGCTCCTAATCAGAACCCTTCACATATCTGGTTACCTGCACTTAGGTTTAGCTCAGGCATTCAAAGAACAGAACTAGAGGAGCATGGAGCCTGCTTCCTTTCCCACTCACAACTTCATGGAAGGCATCTTCTGAATACCCTTGATGCTCTTTTGTGATTAGTATACTTTCCAACACTCAATTTCATTGGTTGCTGATTTTATGAGAGGGGAAGTTTGCAATGCACTGCAGCAAATATGTTTTTTTAGTGAACCACAATGGTTAAATGAAAGGAAAGAGATGCTTGTCTTTGCAATGAAACTAATATGTTGAGTAGCAGCAAATATGTTTTTTTAGTGAACCACAATGGTTAAATGAAAGGAAAGAGACACTTGTCTTTGCAACAAAACGAATATGTTTAGTATGAATTCAAGTATAGTTAGGACTGCAGCTGTAATTCAGATTAGCTAAGGAATTCCAGCTAACACTGTCATCCCGTGTGCCCTTTTCTGGAAGCATGTCCCACAGAAGAAAGTGGAATTTTATTCTCAGTCAACCTACCCTGGAGAAGGTTACAGTAGGCTTATCCTGTATTCTATTCCATAGAAAGAATGTTGTGCTTCTAGATACCTGCCTGCCTTCCTGTCTTCAGTTTCTAAACCAGAAGACATCACACAGACACTACAAGTTTGCAATTCTCTCCCCTTCCCTCAGTTTATTGACTTCATAATGGCTGCCTCATTCATTAGTACATTGTGAATATATTGGGTGGTGGTGTTGCACGTGTGCCAGGATAAACATGTTCTTTATGATATTCAGCTTTTTAAAAAATAGCACATGCTGGAAATTCATTTTCCCAGATATGAGATGTGGAGACCCCCCTTCAATTCCCAACGGTGAGGCGAGACATGGTGCCCCTAGAAAGTATGCTCCTGGCGAAAGCATGGAGTATTTTTGCCATGAAGATTTTGAAATTGTTGGATCAAGGACTGCTGCTACATGTGCAAATATGGAGTGGTCTGAAATACCAAGTTGCAAAGGTAAGAAAATGTGCTTCCATTCATAGGTGAGGAGTTGTGAATAACTGAAGTGGAGAGGGTTATTTGAGCATTCTACACCATTTTGCTATTGCGAATATGCTGGGAAGATGCATGAGAAAGAACCCCACTGAAGATATTAGAGGTGCACAGGGCTACACCTCTGATATTGTGTGGCCAGTCAAAACAGCATTCCGTAAGCTGTTACTGATAAGAGGTGAGTACTCCAAACAAAAAGTTCCAGCTTTTGAACATAACTGAAGCAGGACCATATTTAGCAGAATGGAGACACTATGGGCTTGCTGTATGACAACTTTGAAGAAGGCTGGAGAAATACTTTTAAATTTCAAAACTTTTTTTAAAAAAAGCACTTCCTACCATTCTCATTCTTGTGTTTTCTTGCCATTTTTGTTATTTGTTTTGTTATTTTTCAAATGCCTTCCACTATTTCCTCAAAGGAAACTATTATTGCTACAAGGTTTCTTTCTTTTTTTTATTTGACGTTGATCCATCCTGTTGTTTAGAAGGTACAGGACCTTAAAGATGCTTCTTTCACATAGGAAAACTTGCATCAGCCCTGTTGAAATATTTCATAACTAAGAAACCTCACTGAGGTGATTGTAGCTTACATCCAGGCAAGATGATCGACTGGGACTTCAGCCTTACCACAGGCATGAGTGACTAGGAACAAATAAACACACACTGGCAAGTCATGAGAGTGGGGATAAGAGAGAGAACAAGAGAGAGAGAGAGAAGTGAAAGAAAAAGAGGAGTCAGACACACAGAAACCACTGGGGGTGGGGGAGAGAAAGAGCCACAGAGAAAGAGAGGAAGAAGGGACACAACGAGGGACAGAGATGTCTGTGCTTTGTATTTGAGTGAGATGTGGATCACTGATAAAACGTGAAGTTTTGGGGTCTGTTTATGAATGGCAGTGAGCACAAGAGAAGATTCTGTGACCATTCTGGCTCTTGAATTTGGTGTCATCAACATTCAGACTGTCCTTTAATATGTAAAGCTTGCCGTCCTTTTTCCTACTTGCAGAACAGGGACAATGTTGCAAAGCAATGCTGGACCATTTTCTGGCATTTTGAATTGTGGACACAAGAAGAATATTCCTCTTTCATAAGTCAGATGTTTGTTTGTTTTTTGAAGAATTTGATATAAACAAAGACAGGCCATCAGTTTGTCACAAATGCTACTATAAAACCTCAGGAAGAGAACTCAGAAAAGTTACATTTTTTACTATGACATCTGGAATCCATATGGCAGGGACACTCCCTTTGCACCTAGTCATCCATGCCTAGCTGTGCCTCTGCTGAAATGAGATGCCCTGCCAAACTGCAGACTTTCAGGGTCTCCAAACATGGTGCTTTGCAACACTGAGGTGTGCTAGAAAATTTTGGGAGCTACTCTAATCACTTCACAATTGGAATAGGATAAGCTTCCCACATGACTAAGTCTGATCTGCATCTAGTTTCAGTATACCTCAGAGAGACCATGTTATGAGCATCTCTGTAACATGTGGGGCGTGTACCAAACATAGCAGGTGTTACCAATGGACTGAACCATCTGAGAAATAGGCCATAGCTTGGGTCTCAGGATTCTCTGCTAAATTCAGGGGATCCTTAAAGAGGGACTGAATGTTCAGAGGAAGGAACCTGCTTCCCTTGTCGTAGAACATTGGGAAAGCCGTGAACGTGGACCTGCACAAACTCAGAGTTTCTCTAAGGGCTGCATGTTAAATAAAGCGACCATTTGTTATATTTTGCAGCATTTCCCACAGTGTCTGTCCAGTTATGTGATACTTTTTCTTCACTTTTCTGTCTATTGCCATGTAACACATGAAGAACAAAACAAAGCTCAGTGTTGACATGAAGCTCGGAGGCTTAGTGTCTTGGCAGAAAAATCTTTGGGTAGCTTATCATAGTCTATTCTGAAGGTTCCATTTTTGTTTGCATATCTTTACAGAAAAGTCATGTCAGATGCCTCCCACTATCCTCAATGCTTCATATCGTAACAAAGTAAAAAGCTTATATGAGCCTGGGGAAAGAATAGATTACGAGTGCCATCCTGGTTTTGCAGCTAAAGGACCACAAACTATTACATGCAGAAGAGGAGAGTGGTCACAGCCTTCCACCTGCGAAGGTACGTCCTATGCTTTTCTGTGGTGAATAGTTCACAGGCCAGTTACTTGTGGCAATACATCAAGGGGGCTTGTGAATGTCCTGGGCTCTTTTCATTAGGTATGCAGGCTCAGGTGGATGTCTGTCATCCACAATCCTGGAATCTAACCTATCTTTCTCACCTAAGCAACAAAGTCTGATTTTCCCAAGACTTGTAGGTAGAGTACAAGCACGTTTGGAACTCAAATAACTGACATCTCTGGCTAAATGGTTCAGGGGTGGGAGTGTTTGGAATGCTTCTGCTGAGACCTTGGAGAGCTGCTGCTGTCAGCTGACATTGTTGTGTGGGATGGGTGAATGGCCAATAGTAGAGTAGAACGCTAGAGCAAGATACCTGGGGAAAAGTGATGTCCTCGTCCATCCTGCAGACCATGCTGTTGCATGTGAGCTGCTACCTATGACTCCTCTTGGTGTCTGTCACTGAGTACTTGATATCAGTACTGTGTCTTCTCATATTTCCACCTTCCTCACCCCAGTAGGTCCACAAAGGAACAGAGCCATTGCACAGGCAACGTCTTCTAGGTGTTCTCTGAGATCCCTTTTAGAAATCGGTGCACTGAGGTGGTCCTAACACATTGACAACTGTTGTTTTCTGGGAAGAGGCTGTTACTCTCCACTGTGAGAAGACACTTGGTAATATCAGCTCTGGGCATGAGCTCTCTGTTGTGCAGCAATAATATTCTCTGGTTACATGCCAGCCTGGGCCAAAGATACTCATTCAGCCACATTTTATATGCTACTTAACATGCAAATTGATCTGATCCATTTCCTGGTTCCAGCAGATGTAAGGCATTGGGTTATGTGAATAACAACTATATAGACACAAGCTATCTTCTCAATTGCTGCTGAATGTTCATGGAAGATGAGTGAGATCACCTTCCTGTGATTCTGCTGTCTCCTCTACACATTGACATGTTGGCACCCTAAACTCAAAGTCTGATAGAACTGTGCATGCACTGCTTTGGCCCTAGTGAATAACTAGAATCATAGAATAATAGAGTTGGAAGTGACCTATAAGACCATCAAGTCCTTAAATAATGAACAGTTATTATGAAGGCTGGGTAGAGGCAGTTTCAGAGAAGCCCTTACTTCTTTGCATCATCTCATTCAGATGTAACCTGCAGAGAGCCCCCTGTGGTTGACAATGCTGATATTGTGGAAGAGAGGGCAGAATCATATCTGCCAGGCCATGAGCTGCACTATCAGTGCCATGAAGGTTTTGAAATATCTGGTTCGGACACCATAAGATGTGAAAATAAGAAATGGCCAACACCGCCAAGGTGTGAAGGTAGGCATTTATATTTCTTGCAGCGTTCCAAAGCGTGCGTGGAAAGCTCCGAGAGAATAGAGATGGTTGGAAAACGGAGGGAAGGGCAAACTCTTACCAAGCTTTTGATGACATGTTTGTAAAATTCAGCATTAAAAGTAGACTACAAGAGTGCCTTCATAAGGTTTAATTTTAGAAATTAAAGAATAAAGCTATCCTGTGTGAGTAAAGCCTATTTTCTGAACGATGTGAGCTATTGCCATGTGAGCATCATCTGACAGAAGGCAGTTCTGTGGCCCTCCTCTGGAAAGCATTGAACCACTGCATTGCCCTCATGGCTAAAATACATTGACTGACCTACATGAGTGAGATACCCACCTCCATCAGGGATTGCTTGGAAGGAGGGAAGGTCAGAGTCACCCCTCATATGGAAAGGCATCGGGCAGTGTCTTGGTGTGTGTGAAGGTATCTATTCTGGGCGTACAGGAGACTTTAGTCTTTAATTTCTGCAATATGCAAGCTGTTCCCTTTCAGTGCTTCCTTGCAACAAGGTAAGGTACCAGAATGTCTTAAAAGGGCACTAGTAAGACTTCTTTTTAAAAAAATCTCTCTTTGAAACTTACTGTATTGGATCATTATTAGTCAATCTCCAATATTCCATTTCTGGGCAAGGTCTTGGAGCATGTTGTGGCATCTCAGCTCCAGAGGTTCCTGGATAAAGTGAGTTCTCTAGATCCATTTCATTCTGTCTTCAGGCCTGTGTATGGAACAGAAACAGCTTTTTTGCCTTGGTGAATGACCTACACTGGGAACTAGACAGGGGAAGTGTGCCCCTGTTGGTTCTACTGGACCTCTCAGCAGCTTTTGAAACCATCAACCATCTGGGGTGACTTTCTGGGATGGGTCTTTGAGTTGCTGTTTGTGTAGTCAGATCCTTCCTGAATGACCTAACTTAGAAGGTGGTATTGGGGGAATCCTGTTTGACATCCTGGCCATTTGTCTGTGGTGTCCCTCAGGGCTCAGTCCTGTCCCCTATGTTATTTAACATCTACCTTTATATCAACCAATGGTGCTTCAACGATAGATTATGCCATAACCTCACAGGACCTAGTAGGAGCAATAACAGATTTTAAGATTGACGATTGCATACACAGTGATCATTTATTTTTGGTGTTGGAGGTTAACCTGGGGGAACCTGTAATGTCCTCTGAGGAATATCCAATAACTCTCCCGATGGCAGCAATTAAAGCTACCTAAGTAAAATGGTCAGCCAAGCAGGGAGACACCATGAGAAAGCTACTATCAATTTAGGAATTCTTCAGTCTCGAGAGACTATGGTAACGTGCTCTGTATGGAGGACTTGGAACAGCGTCTAGTGTGGCTGAGAAGGCCAATTCGAGAGTGACAATCCCTTCCACACTGAAGACAAATACAATCTGTCCTCTGTCCAGCTCCCTGATTTTGCTGCTTTCGGGACTGCCTTTTTGCCTCGGCCTGCTGGACAAGGATCTCTTCAAATTGGGAGAGGCCATGAAGCACTGCCTGCCTCCAGGCTGAACGCTCAGATGTCAAGGTTTCCCATCTGTTGAGGTCCATTCCTAAGGCCTTCAGATCCCGCTTGCAGATATCCTTGTATCGCAGCTGTGGTCTCCCTCTGGGGCGATTTCCCTCCACTAATTCTCCATACAGGAGATCTTTTGGAATCCGAACATCAGCCATTCTGATGGCTTTACATGCCCTTACATGCCCAAGCCAACGTAGATGTCGCTGTTTCAGTAATGTATACATGCTAAAAATTCCAGCTCGTTCTAGGACTACTCTATTTGGAACTTTGTCCTGCCAGGTGATACCAAAAAGGCGTTGGAGACAACGCATATGGAACGTGTTCAGCTTCCTCTCCTGCCATGCACAAAGGGTCCAGGACTCACTGCAGTACAGGAGTTTGCTCAGGACACAGGATCTATAGACCTGGATCTTGGTATATGCCGTTAGCTTCTTATTAAACCATACTCTCTTTGTGAGTCTAGAGAACATGGTAGCTGCTTTGCCAATGTGTTTATCCAGCTCGACATCTAGGGAGAGAGTGTCAGAGATCATTGAGCCAAGGTACACAAAGTCATGAACAACCTCCAATTCTTGCGTGGAGATGGTAATAGAGGGAGGTGAGTCTACGCCCTGGCCCATGACTTGTCTTTTCTTCAGGCTGATTGTTAGTCCAAAGTCTTGGCAGGCCTTGCTAAAATGATTCATGAGTTGTTGGAGGTCCTCAGCAGAATGGGCAACAACAGCTGCATCATCGGTGAAAAGGAAGTCCTGCATGCATTTCAGTTGGACTTTGGTCTTCGCTCTCAATCTAGAGAGATTAAATAGCTTTCCACCTGATCTAGTCCGGAGATAGACACCTTCTGTTGCAGTTCCAAAGGCGTGCTTCAGCATGACAGCAAAAAAGATCCCAAACAGGGTCGACGCGAGGACACAACCCTGTTTCACTCCACTTTGGATGTCAAAGGGATCTGATGTTGAGCCATCAAAACCTACAGTGCCCTTTATTTCCTCATCAAAGGACCTGATGATGTTAAAGAGTCAAGGTGGACATCCAATCTTGGGAAGTATTTTAAAAAGGCCGTCCCTGCTAACCAAATCAAAGGCCTTTATGAGATCAATGAAGGCCACAAAGAGTTTCTGTTGTTGTTCCCTACATTTCTCCTGCAACTGTCTGAGGGAGAATACCATGTCAGTGGTGGATCTATTAGCTCGAAATCCACACTGTGATTCTGGATAGACTCTGTCTGCAAGCACCTGGAGTCTCCTCAGCACAACACGGGCAAGCAGCTTCCCTACAACGTTGAGAAGAGAGATGCCACGGTAGTTATTGCAGTCGCCCCTGTCTCCTTTGTCCTTATACATTGTGACAATGTTTGCATCCTTCATGTCCTGTGGTACTCCACCTTCCCTCCAGCAAAGACAAAAGACTTCATATAGCTCGGTGGTGATGATCTCTTTACAGTACTTCAGCACTTCAACAGGGATGTTATCCTTCCCAGGTGCCTTGCCGGAGGCAAGGGAATCCAAGGCCACTTCTATTTCTGCTAAAGTTGGTTTGCTGTCCAACTCTTCCAAGACAGGCAGGCACTCGATGTTATTTAATGCCTCTTCGGTTACTACATTCTCTCTAGAATATAGCTCAGAGTAGTGCTGCACCCAGCGTTCCATCTGCTGTGCTCGGTCCTGGATTATCATGCCTGTAGCAGACTTCAGGGGAGCAGATTTCTTCTGTATCCCCGAGAGAGAGCCGCTGTTCATTCTCGGAGACTTTAACGCTAGAGTTGGTGCTGATCACAATTCTTGGCCCGCTTGTCTAGGCCGTTTTGGCATTGGGAAGAGGAACGAAAATGGCCAACGCTTGCTGGAGTTTTGCTGTTACTATGGTCTTTGTGTCAGCAACACGTTCTTTAATACGAAGCTTCAACACAGAGTTTCATGGAGACATCCAAGATTGAAGCATTGGCATCAGCTCGATTTGATCCTCACTAGACGTTCTAGCCTTCCTAGTATTACAATCACATGCAGTTACCAGAGTCCTGATTGAGATACTGATCACTCCCTGGTGTGTAGTAGAGTAAACCTGAGAACAAAGAGATTGTATCACATGAAAAAGGAAGGAAGACCACGTATTGACATCAGCAAGACTCGCGATCAAAGAAAAGTGGAGGAATTTAGTCAGGTCTAATCTAAACCAAATCCCTTATGAATACACAGTGGAAGTGAAGAACAGATTTAAGGAACTCGATTTGGTGGACAGAGTGCCTGAAGAACTATGGATGGAGGCCCGTAACATTGTACAGGAGGCAGCAACAAAAACCATCCCAAAGAAAAGGAAATTCAAGAAAGCAAAGTGGCTGTCCAAAGAGGCCTTACAAATAGCAGAGAAGAGAAGGGAAACAAAATGCAAGGGAGATAGGGAAAGTTACAGAAAATGGAATGCAGACTTCCAAAGAATAGCAAGGAGAGACAAGAGGGCCTTCTTAAACGAATAGTGCAAAGAAATAGAAGAAAATAATAGAAAGGGAAAAACCAGAGATCTGTTCAAGAAAATTGGAGATATTAAAGGAACATTTTGTGCAAAGATGGACATGATAAAGGACAAAAATGGCAGGGACCTCACAGAAGCAGAAGACATCAAGAAGAGGTGGCAAGAATACACAGAGGAATTATACCAGAAAGATCTGGATGTCCCGGACAACCCAGATAGTGTGGTTGCTGACCTTGAGCCAGACTTCCTGGAGAGTGAAGTCAAGTGGGCCTTAGAAACCATGGCTAACAACAAGGCCAGTGGAGGTGATGGCATTCCAGTGGAACTATTTAAAATCTTAAAAGATGACGCTGTTAAGGTGCTACACTCAATATGCCAGCAAGTTTGGAAAACTCAGCAGTGGCCAGAGGATTGGAAACGATCAGTCTACATCCCAATCCCAAAGAAGGGCAGTGCCAAAGAATGCTCCAACTACCGTACAATTGCACTCATTTCACATGCTAGCAAGGTTATGCTCAAAATCCTCCAAGGTAGGCTTCAGCAGTATGTGGACCGAGAACTCCCAGAAGTACAAGCTGGATTTCGAAGGGGCAGAGGAACTAGAGACCAAATTGCTAACATGCGCTGGATTATGGAGAAAGCCAGAGAGTTCCAGAAAAACATCTACTTCTGCTTCATTGACTACGCAAAAGCCTTTGGGCTGTGTGGACCACAACAAACTATGGCAAGTTCTTAAGAAATGAGAATGCCTGACCACCTTATCTGTCTCCTGAGAAATCTATATGTGGGACAGGAAGCAACAGTTAGAACTGGATATGGAACAACTGATTGGTTCAAAATTGGGAAAGGAGTACGACAAGGCTGTATATTGTCTCCCTGCTTATTTAACTTATATGCAGAATACATCATGCGAAAGGCAGGACTGGATGAATCCCAAACCGGAATTAAGATTGCCGGAAGAAATATCAACAACCTCAGATATGCAGATGATACCACTCTGATGGCAGAAAGTGAGGAGGAATTAAAGAACCTCTTAATGAGGGTGAAAGAGGAGAGCGCCAAAAATGGTCTGAAGCTCAACATCAAAAAAACGAAGATCATGGCCACTGGCCCCATCACCTCCTGTCAAATAGAAGGGGAAGATATGGAGGTTGGTGACAGATTTTACCTTCTTGGGCTCCATGATCACTGCAGATGGTGACAGCAGCCACGAAATTAAAAGACGCCTGCTTCTTGGGAGGAAAGCGATGAGAAACCTAGACAGCATCTTAAAAAGCAGAGACATCACCTTGCCAACAAAGGTCCGCATAGTCAAAGCTATGGTTTTTCCACTAGCGATGTATGGAAGTGAGAGCTGGACCATAAAGAAAGCTGACTGCCAAAGAATTGATGCTTTTGAATTGTGGTGCTGGAGGAGACTCTTGAGAGTCCCCTGGACTGCAAAGAGAACAAACCTATCCATTTTGAAAGAAATCAACCCTGAGTGCTCACTGGAAGGACAGATCCTGAAGCTGAGGCTCCAATACTTTGGCCATCTCATGAGAAGAGAAGACTCCCTGGAAAAGACCCTGATGTTGGGAAAGTGTGAAGGCAAGAGGAGAAGGGGACAACAGAGGACGAGATGGTTGGACAGTGTCATCGAAGCTACCAACATGAATTTGACCCAACTCCGGGAGGCAGTGGAAGACAGGAGGGCCTGGCGTGCTCTGGTCCGTGGGGTCACGAAGAGTCGGACATGACTTAACGACTAAACAACAACAACAAAATTCAATTACAAATGTACTAGAGAATTATGGGGGATTATTAAATTCTCTTCAAGATTACTTAAAGTGTAAGAATAACAGTAACAGAACACAGACTTCCCTTATTCTACACTCAAGATCATGGTTTGTCAGGGAATGTAGAAAAAAGAAACATGATCTATTGATTAAGTATAGACTGTACAATGAACAAGGCTTGGGAAGAATTCCATTCGAATGGTTCATATTGAAGAGAGAGTACAAATCCCTGATTTAAAAAAAGAAGGTTCAAGATCAGGAAGAATCATGGCATCAACTAATTGTTGTGACCAAATTTAGGGACTCTAAGTCCTTTTGGAGAATTGTGTCAACAGGCCTGATGGTTCACCCTGTGATTAATGAGAATTGTATACCAGTAAGGGTGTGGGAATCACACTTTAGGGTTATTTACTCACAGCATCCAGATATCACTGTTAAAATTCAAGAACTGCCAGTTGGCTTAATGGATTGCCCCCGTTTCCATGCAGGAAATCAGCTCGTTGAGTTGTCAACTGAAAACGGGCAAAGCCCCAGGCGCCGATTGTATCACGGCTGATTTGCAGCAGGATAACATGGATTGGTGGACCCCCGGTTTTGGCATCACTCTTTACATGGATTTACCACTCAGCAGTTGTTCCAAAGGATTGGGGGCTTGCTATTAGAGTACCGATCTTTAAGAAAGGCTATAAATCAGACCCGAGAAATTACCGTCCATTAAGTCTGCTAAGTACTGTTAGGAAGCTTTATGTGGGTCATCTGTTAGGAAAACTTCAAGACTAGTTACATGAAGGAAATATCCTCGCTGAGGAACAGGCCAGATTCAGAGCAGGCAGGGCCACTATAGACCAGGCATTAGGTTTGCAACATCTGGTGTATAAATATTCCACTCCCAAAGGGGGTTCTCTGTATGTGACTTTTATAGACTTCAAATCTGCATTTGATTTGATTCCCAGGGGGAAACCATGGGCAAAATTTGAGGCTACAAATATTGACAAAAGACTCCTTTTGCTAATGAGGTGATTGCATGAAAATACTAGTCTTAAGGTTATTTGTAATAAAAAGTTATTTGTAATAAGGCGGGAGCATTATCTAATGTGATACCATCATTTAATGGGGTCAAGCAAGGCTGTATTCTAGCCTCAACATTGTTTAATTTCTATATTAATAATATAGTGGATAATTTATTGAGAGCAGACTTTCATCCCCCCAAGCTGAGTAATCGCCACCTCTCAATTTTGCTGTTTGTGGATAATGAGGTCTTGATGTCAACTTTGTGTGTGGGTTTACAGAGAATTTTAAAAGCCCTAGCCTTGTATTGCCCGAAAGAACAACTTTCAATTAATTATGATAAGACAAAGGTCATGGTTATTAGTAGAAGATGCAATAAACATAGATGAACATTAAAATGTTTTTAAAATGTTTTAAGATGCTCCCAACCTAGTAGTTACAATTGATGCCAGCCTGACAGGTGATGGAGCACACTATGTGGACAGACCCATGCAGGGCCATTGGTCTTCAGAGGAACAGACACAGCTTACTGGTTGGACCAACCTATCTAACCATAATACATCTTCAGAACATGTTTTCATGTTGCTACGTTCTAGTGAAGATGTGGTTTCACACTGTCCCATATTGGTCAGGATGGAGAATATCATAAGAAAAGCCCAAAACAATCAGCAAGCAGGCATGTACTCTTTTCCCCCTACATACTAAAGCAATACCTTCACGTGATAAGAGAAACACATTCACTGCAACACATGTAGGGCTTCATCTTCTATGCAATGCTGAATGACCAGGTCTTGCATCTGTCCCAGGCCTACCTCCATGTTCATCCAAAACAGCTTTGACCTACTGAGTCATTACAAAGCATTAGTAGAGTAAACCTGAGAACAAAGAGATTGTATCACAGTGCAGACAATGGCTTTTTGTTTTAGTCTGTTCGGTTTCATTCTGATTTGATTGTTTCTAGACTCAAATGGTGTTTTTGATTCATAAGTGTCCAAAACATAGATCAATCAATCTGAATTTTTGTAGGTTTCATACCTTCAGAAAGTCTAAATACACTGGGAAACATTATCCAAGTCTGCTAAAAAAGAAAAAAAGTGGAGGGTATAGGCCTTTATTGATGGTTCTTATGTAGTCTTCTACATGATGTTTCTTTTTCCTGCAGAGGAAGCAAAGGAAGGGGAAGCAGATGGTGAGCTATGTCTGGGAGGACATTTTATTTGATGTGGTATTCTTTTTCTAGGCTTGTGGATTTTTAGGCTTGGAAGGATGTGTTTGCTCTGACCTTTGTTCTTGGTGGTCCTCTTGGAAGACAAGGTCCGGCAGCTGGAGGCCTGTGTTTCTAATCTTCGCACTATTAGGGAGCAGCCCGGGTAGGAGGAGCTCATCAGCCTTGGAAGGCAGCCCATCTAGGAGAAGGAAAACTCCGATTTGAAACCTCATCAACCATTGAATGAGACCAGGGAATATGGTGTTGGCTTTGCGTTCAGACATACTCTGCTGAGATCCATTGTTCCACCTACTGTGGGGAGTGAAAGAATCCTGTCTCTGCAGCTCCACTCATCAGCTGGACCGGTCACCCTCATTAGTACATATGCACCAACCCTGTCGTCTACAACAGAAGTCAAAGACAAATTCTACGACGATCTGGCAGCTACTATCAAAAAAATCCCCGAGAGAGAGCCGCTGTTCATTCTCGGAGACTTTAACGCTAGAGTTGGTGCTGATCACAATTCTTGGCCCGCTTTAGCAGCATACAAAGCCTGTCCTAGTGAGTACAACTTGCAGGTTCTTTGAGTTGCTCATAGCAAAGTCCAACAGGCTGCCAGGAGATCTTCTAACGATTATTGGCTTCAGCTCTGCTCTCAGATACAGATAGCAGCGGACACAGGTAACATCAAGGGAATGTATGATGGTATCAAGCAGGCTTTAGGTCCAATACAGAAGAAATCTGCTCCTTTGAAGACTGCTACAGCTGTGATCATCCAGGACCGAGCACAGCAGATGGAATGCTGAGTGCAGCATTATTCTGAGCTATATTCTAGAGAGAATGTAGTAACCGAAGAGGCATTAAAATAACATCGAGTGCCTGCCTGTCTTGGAAGAGTTGGACAGCAAACCAACTTTAGCAGAAATAGAAGTGGCCTTGGATTCCCTTGCCTCCGGCAAGGCACCTGGGAAGGATAACATCCCTGTTGAAGTGCTGAAGTGCTGTAAAGAGACCATCACCACCGAGCTATATGAAGTCTTTTGTCTTTGCTGGAGGGAAGGTGGAGTACCACAGGACATGAAGGATGCAAACATTGTTACATTGTATAAGGACAAAGGAGACAGGGGTGACTGCAATAAGTACCGTGGCATCTCTCTTCTCAACGTTGTAGGGAAGCTGCTTGCCCGTGTTGTGCTGAGGAGACTCCAGGTGCTTGCAGACAGAGTCTATCCAGAATCACAGTGTGGATTTCGAGCTAATAGATCCACCACTGACATGGTATTCTCCCTCAGACAGTTGCAGGAGAAATGTAGGGAACAACAACAGCCACTCTTTGTGGCCTTCATAGATCTTACAAAGGCCTTCGGTTTGGTTAGCAGGAACAGTCTTTTTAAAATACTTCCCAAGATTGGATGTCCACCTCTACTCCTTAACATCATCAGGTCCTTTCATGAGGAAATGAAGGGCACTGTAGGTTTTGGTGGCTCAACATCAGATCCCTTTGACATCCAAAGTGGAGTGAAACAGGGCTGTGTCCTCGCGCTGACCCTGTTTGGGATCTTTTTTGCTGTCATGCTGAAGCACGCCTTTGGAACTGCAACAGAAGGTGTCAATCTCCAGACTAGATCAGATGGAAAGCTCTTTAATCTCTCTAGATTGAGAGCGAAGACCAATGTCCAACTGAAATGTATGCGGGACTTCCTCTTCACTGATGATGCAGCTGTTGTTGCCCATTCTGCTGAAGACCTCCAACAACTCATGAATCGTTTTAGCAAGGCCTGCCAAGACTTTGGACTAACAATCAGCCTGAAGAAAAGACAAGTCATGGGCCAGGGCGTGGACTCACCTCCCTCTATTACCATCTCCACGCAAGAATTGGAGGTTGTTCATGACTTTGTGTACCTTGGCTCAATGATCTCTGACACTCTCTCCCTAGATGTTGAGCTGGATAAATGCATTGGCAAAGCAGCTACCATGTTCTCTAGACACACAAAGAGAGCATGGCTTAATAAGAAGCTAACGGCATATACCAAGATCCAGGCCTATAGATCCTGTGTCCTGAGCACACTGCTGTACTGCAATGTGTCCTGGACCCTTTGTGCATGGCAGGAAAGGAAGTTTAACACATTCCATATGCGTTGTCGCCAACGCCTTTTTGGTATCACCTGGCAGGACAAAGTTCCAAATAGAGTAGTCCTAGAACGAGCTGGAATTTTTAGCATGTATACATTACTGAAACAGCAACATCTACGTTGGCTTGGGCATGTCATGAGAATGGCTGATGGTCGGATTCCAAAAGATCTCCTGTATGGAGAATTAGTGCAGGGAAAGCGCCCCAGAGGGAGACCACAACTGCAATACATGGATATCTGCAAGCGGGATCTGAAGGCCTTAGGAATGGACCTCAACAGATGGGAAACCTTGACATCTGAGCGTTCAGCCTGGAGGCAGGCGGTGCATCATGGCCTCTCCCATTTTGAAGAGACGCTTGTCCAGCAGGACGAGGCAAAGAGGCAGTCCTGAAACCAGCAAAATCAGGGAGCTGGACAGGGGACAGATTGTATTTGTCTTCAGTGTGGAAGGGATTGTCACTCTCGAATTGTCCTTCTCAGCCACACTAGATGCTGTTCCAAGTCCTCCATACAGAGCACGTTACCATAGTCTCTTGAGACTGAAGGATGCGTAAAAAAGAACTTATGTAGTCAATGGGGAGAATATTCAAGGATTCATAAAATGAAACAAAGTGAAGCTCTTTCTTGTATCCAAGATGAACCATGATATCATTCCAAGTTTTTAAGATGGGACATTTTCTGCCCTAATCTATAAGGCAGGTTTTGAAGCCAATATAGATTTTTTTCTGCAGATAAGCCTACTAAATATACGAATATTGATTTGGGAAACCAAGTGTATTTTCAAACCATCTTTCACATACTGTTTTGTTTACCCTTTCAGATATGAGGTGTCCTCCTCCACCTGCTATTCGAAATGGTCGGCTTAATGGAGTCCGAAAGCCATGGTATTCGCCTTCAGAGAAAGTGAACTATCGATGCTCCCCATCCTACAGTCTTTTTGGACCTTATACAGCAATGTGTTTGAAGAGAGAATGGATAAATGTACCAGAGTGCAGAGGTACTTTTTTGTTATAATGAAAGAGAGAATACTGTTTGACAGGCTGTCTTCCCACCAGCACCCCTTTTTTATTTAACCATGTGTTTTGTGGGAAGACTGTAGAATCTTTAGTAGTGGTACAATCTGACCCACCAATCTGAGGACAGCCCACCTGACGTATCATCTGCTTGCTCTGGCAACCACCCGCTCAGAGACTGTGGGGAAGGAATCCTTGCCCTGCCTCCTTGTCTGAGTGGGTGGCTGCCAGAGGAGGCAGAGAATGGAAATCCCTGCTCCTGCCCAGACTGGTCAGCTGCCCCAGGAAGAGGACCCAGCCAATGCACACCAGCTTGTGAGTGGGTCAGCTGGGTAGGGGGAGGGAATGCCACACACATAAATTTAGATGAACTGGACCGAATCAATTCATGCCCATCTCTAGCCTAGGTTTTTTTTTTCTCTATCCAGATTTACCTTCAAAAGTAATTTGTGGGGGCAACTAACATGCTTCATATAATATTTATTAGAAGTTATATGTGGAGGGGGAGATATGGGGGGCAACTGCAAAATGGCACCACAAGAGAGGCGAATACAACGGGACATGGATTTTCTCCAGGATGACCTTTTCAGATAGCTTGGATAGCCAAGAAGTTATTCCATGATAAATTATATCTTTGTATTGAGTGATTTACTAACTAGAGTGGAGGAGACACAAATAAATACAATTAAGATATTGGATCATGCTATAGTTAATATGGATTTAAAAACTAAATTTGATTATAAAGAAGCAGAAAGATGGAGAATAGATTTAATTATAGTAAGATAAAAATATAATTGATAAAATGGAGAAGGAATTGAAAGAGGTATGGGAGATTAACAAGAGAGGAGGAAATAAAGAAAGTGTAATATGAGACTATAAAGGCAATTATATCTGGGCAAATTGTCAAGGAAGAATTTAATTTAAAAAGACAAAAAGAAGGACATAAGAGGAAATAAAAGAGTTAGAGATGAAATATATTGTGGATAGAGAAGTCCAGACTTTAGCAGAAATACAACCTAGAAGGTAAGATTTAGATGGTATTGAAATTGAAAGAGTTCAAAGAAAATATACTTGAGGAGAGAAAGCAGTACTGCAACCTGCTCCCAACTCCCCAGCTCGAGGGCCCCGAAGGCATGCTCTCTTAAAGAAAGACCAACATATTCAGCTGAGTTAGATGTCATCACATAAGGAATGGGCAGGGTGATGGGCTGTCCTCCCATCTGAGATGCACAAGGTGGTTCTCTCCCACTCCACTCTCATTCCCCTAATGTGAAATGTCCCAGAAGGATCAGAAAAGTCTGCACCTTACTGCTGGATTGAGTGCAGAGCATTCTAAGCTTGCTGCTTCTGGAGAGGGAGGCTGCACATCCCTTGAAGCTGAGAAAGGAGAATAAGGGGCCCAAAGCTCCACTATATGCCCTAAAATTGGAAGGGAGGACTGAGTTGTATTCTCCCTTGGTGACTTCCAAGACATGCTCACTCTTTTAGAAATGGGTGCAGGCTGATCCTGTCTTCCTGGGAACAAGCTAGAACACCCGTGATGGTGTCATCAAAGCCTGGATCAAATTTGGATGAAAAGGTTATATTGGCAGACAAACATATGAGGACCAACCATCATTGTGAGGGGCTCTTTCCCACCCAACAATAGACTCACCTAGCGTGGATCATCCCATGAGCCTCAAGGAAGCGCTGTGTCTGACTAAAGGAAAATCACTGTCAAATGTGTCTTGGAGGTCCCAGATAGTCTAGTATATCCACCTCTGTTGTTTGGTAAGGAGGCGGTGCATCCCTTAAGCTTGAGAAGAATGAGAAAGACCCCCATCAGCACTGTATGCCTAAACGTGGAAGGGAGCAACTGAGTATACTCAGTATATACTCCCTGGAGCATCACCAACTTCCAAGCTCCAGAGCTCTTCTGGGATTGAGGAAACCTGCCTCTGAGATGGCAATGTCCATGCCTGGAACAAACTTGGCTCAGAGAGTTATGATAGCTGACAAACAAACAAGGATCAGTACTGCACAAAGAGCCTGAACCAGCCATACCCAGAGGACTGCCCATTTATCAACCTAACAAAATGACCTGCCTGATGAATTATGCCAGGAAGGCTAGCCAAACCAGTAGGTCCTTTTTCATACCCTTTGTTAACCTGAGTCTGGCCACTGTCTTAGCAAGCCTGGCACAGAATGCACACTTGCAACTCTGGTAGAGTGCATTTTGCAGGAAGATCCCCTTGCTAGGTTTTGATAACTTTCACATCTCTGTGTTCCTGAAAAGAAGAAAGGAGGGTTGATGCTGGCAAGCAGCAGACCCTTCTTGTCAGCAACTGGGGTGCCCAGGTAAGTTTGGGCCCCATTTTAATACCAATGAAATCATATTGTATGGATAATAAACATTCCAAACAATGTTGAAGATGTAATCAAATTATGGGTACATAAATGCATATGTGGTGGGAATGTGTAATAGTGTCGAATTTTTGGAAGCTGGTTTTTAATGAGATAAAAGTAATATTGGATCTAAATATAGAAGCCCTCCCTAAAGTTGCATTACTATCTCTCCTAGATGGTGTGCAATGTGAAGGGTAAAAGAAATAATTAATTTCCATTTTATTAACAGCAGCAAGATTAATGATAGCAAAAAAAAAAGTAAAGTAAAGAATGATTTTCAAATAACTGAATGGTATAATGAGATTTGGAATATAGCAATTAATGATAAGTAAATGTGATATTAAAGAAAGGATTGCTGAAGAAGAATATAATAATATTTTGGGAGATTTTATACAGTTTGTATTAATAAAAGGGAAAGGACAATTAATGACAGAAGAAACATGACAATTTAAATCCCGCATGGGGAAACTTTTGTAAAAAACAACAACCTACAAACCGTATTCAGGCCCACCACAAAAATACAACAAATGTTACGGTCAGCAAAGGACTAAAGGGACCCCCTCACCTCTGCAGGAGTATACCGGATACCTTGCAGTTGTGGCCAGGTATATATTGGAACCACAAAATGCAGGATCCACACCAGAATCAAAGAACACGAAAGACACTGCAGACTAAAACAACCGGAAAAATCGGCAGTAGCTGAACATGCCCTGAAACAAGCTGGGCATGAAATCCTATTTCAAAACACAGATGTACTGGACAACACCAGCAATCATTATGTTAGACTACACAGGGAAGCCATTGAAATCCACAAACATCAGCAAAGCTTCAACAAAAAAGAAGGAAGTCTAAAACTCAGCAAAGCCTGTCTCCCAGCACTGAAAAATACAGCCTACAAAAAGGTCAATGAACTCTACCCAACCACAAGGACCGGTGATCACTGCACACAATAGACTAGCTAACGACACCCATCAATCACAGTGACAGATCATCTCCCCCTTATCACAACACTACACCCATAACAAAAAACACCCTGATCACCATAATCACCCAATCTCTTGAAAAGGACAAAAAGCTGATCCCACAGCTACAAATACTCAACTATCCCACACACTACACCAGAACACAGACAGGGTTCTAACTCCTGTCCTCTGAAGATGCCAGCCACAGAGACTGGCGAAACGTTAGGAAGAAAAATCTCCAGAATATGGCCAAACAGCCCGAAAAACCTACAACAACCATTCTCTGTTATATTTTGTTTCATTTTGTTTTACATGTTTACATCCAGCTTTCCCTTCTTCCACTTCTCTCCTGATGGAGACGCTTACAATTCTTGCTGTGGCAGAGGATTTATGTTGTTATACTTTTATCGCTTAATTAATCAGAAATCTGTTACTTAGGCAGTGTATTTTTGAAACAAAGTTTTATCAAGGCTTCATGGAGAAGATTTGTTATTCCTACATATCTGAAGCCCAGGCAAATATATGTGGGGTTTTTTTGCATGGTGGGAGAGGTGGGAGGAGTTCTACTCCCCCACCTCATGATCATGTTTGGAAATAAATTTTCTGCAGGCCACTCTGATCTTTGCCAACATGATAATGCTACGCACATTTGTGTAAATCATCTTGAGGTTTGTGATGGTTTATTCATGTGTGTCACCTAACAGTTTCCTTCTCTAATTCAACGTGTCATTACAGCTGTTGCAGGAAGATGTGATCGCCCACCTTCTATAGACAATGGAGACATCCTGGAAATGGCCAAGTTTGAATATCTGTCAGGAGAAAAGGTGCATTATAAATGCCAAAACCTGTACAGAATGAATGGAAATGCAGAAGTAACTTGCTATAGTGGTCATTGGACGCAACCACCAACATGCATAGGTATTTATTTATTTATTTATTTTGTATGGCATAGCAGAATACAGCATTATTGTGTATGATTTCACAGACAATATAAAATATGCATCAACTGTAAAACCTGAAAAGAATAAATTCTGTGAAATATTAACACACAGGTGTAATAATCATCAATAATGCTTCACTTCCAAATGGTAAAAGTTTTTTTTAATATAACAGTCTGCTCACTGGAGTAGACACAGTCTATACAAGTGAAGCTGATATTCCATATTACAAAGAGAGAACTAGTAACCAGCAGTACATAGCCTGAAATTCAAATTCTGTTGCTTTCTGCAAAAATTTGCACAAGAAAGTGTAGTTAGTCTCAACCTGAGTAGATCCATTTGTATCAATGAAACGTACAGAGGAGTTTGGCCTCCTCTAATTTGATGTACTATATTAAGGAACAGAATTTCAGCCACAAAATATTAGAATTAGAAAGACTTTGAAGGTCATTTAGTGTAGCCTCCTGTTTGATGCAGAACAGCCATAGGCAGCTAAACTCTTTGTGGGGAAAATTAAAAAAAAAAGTTGAGGAAGGCTCCAATGGGTTTGATACAGATTTAATTCTTCAAAAAGCTTCCGGTTTATGAATCGGGGGGTATTGTGCTAACTTTTCACACAGAGGGCCACATAATATACTTCTGATATTTTTGAGGGCCGAAGGAACATGCGCATGTGTGTCTGTACGCATGTCCGTACGCACTCCTATCCACCCGCATGCACACACACACTCCTGCCCAAACACATGCACTCCCGCCTGCATGCACTCCTGCATGCACACCCACCCACACTCCCTCCCACCTGCACACACGCACGCACACCCACATGCACACACTCCCACACACTCACATGCACTTCTGCATGCACACACACACACACACACACACACACACCCATCCGCATGCATGAACTCCCACCTGCCCGCACACACTTTTCATTAAAAAAAAACCCAAAGGCACAAAGCAATTGTCAGGGCTGTTTCAACAAGTGTGAATGCTAGTGAGCACAACAGGGGACCATGTAGACCACTTTTAACTGTTGCCATTGGTGTTGTCAACATTCAGGTTGCCCTTTGCTATGTAAATCTTGGCCTCCTCTCTCCTGCTGGTAATGCGGGCATGACATTGCAGAGTAATATTGGACCATTTCCTAGCTTTTTGAATCATGGGTACAGAAGCACAATATCCCACATTGATGAACCAGAGGTTTTTTGAAGAATTGAATTGTCTATATCCAATCCTTCAATAATCATTTTGAATGTGGATATTGTTTCTGCATTCACAATTTAAAATGCTAGGAAATGGTCCAACATTACCTTGGAATATCAAGCCTGCACTGGAAGCAGGAAAAAAGGATGCCAGGCTTTACCTCCCCCACCCCACCCCCAGTTTTAGATTTGCCTTGTAGAATGTTGATTTCCTCTGCTGCACAATAAAATGGCTACACTCTCGTGCAGTTATAATACCATATCAATATTGCCTAATTAACACAACTGTTATCTAAGGATGTAGCCCTGAAGAGCTATTAATTTCCTAGCATTTTTTGAATTAGAGCGAATATGTAAAGCCCTTAAAGCAACCTATTAAGATGAAAGGTTTTTGTTAATTAAGGCTCTGGTTGGAGACAATTTGTGAGAGTGAAGAAGGAAAGTGGGTATAAAGGAAAGAAAAAGGTGATCTGCACCGGAGGGAATCTGTCTTCCTCCCATCTATTACTATATAAACTTTTCATATCACATGGACACTTTTCTTTTAAAAAAACAACAAACCTCAATGTCAGATAGATTAATTGGCGTTCCTTCTTGCAGTTCCTTGTACAGCAAGTGAAGAAGACATGAAAATGAACAATATACAGCTGAAGTGGAGAGATGAAGAAAAACTATATTCAGAATCTGGAGATACTACAGAATTTACCTGTAGAAGGGGGTACCATCCAGATCGTGCTTCTCCTTCATTCAGAGTACAGTGTGTAGATGGCAGATTCGAATATCCAAGATGTGTAAGACGGGTACGTATATTGTGGTTAAAACTATAGCAACAAAAACATCATGCATTCATTGATTGAGCTTTAGAATATGTGGAACCTGTAGGAGGTCATGTGTATTAGAAAAAGAATAACTTCCTTTATGGGTGAATGGGTCTGTCTCAGTACACAGAGATATCTCCAGATTGAGTGCCCACCTGAAATCCAAGCCTGTCACATGGGATCCACTTTTCGGTTTATACGTATGGCCTGAATGTTCTTGGTGTTCACATATGGTTTCAGTAACTAGCAAGAGCTAATTGCATCTAGTTGACAAGGTGCCTGGGCATATCCTGGCCTTTTGCCCGGTCACATACCTGGTTGTACCATCGCACCTTGTCAGTTAGCCCATGTAGGTAGTGTAAGGGTTTCTTTATCCCTCGTTATGATGTAGTGATCTATTTTTGTTCCTGTCTTCAGCTTTACAGGCTTTGGTCCTTGTCTTTCCTTTGGTTAGTTAGAGATAAAACAGAACTATTTAGGCTGTGTGGGTGTGAGAAAGGAGTAGGTGGGTGGGAAAACTATTTCCAATGGTGCTCCAGTGATTTGAGGAAAATATTCACATGCTGTACATTGTTTGTTTTTCTATATTGATATTTCTCAACACTTGCCCGCATTGTGTTTTAAACCAGTAAAGGTCAAGAGGAGGTAAGTTCAAGTTTTTCCACCCAGGATTCAGCCTGTACCATCCCTGGAAATGTGCCGAAATGTGCAAAAATACTGAAAAATCAAAAAAGGAAGTGGCTGGGGGGAGCACAGCCCCCCATTTTATTGCAAATCAGATACCCTTGGAGGCTTCAGGGAACAGAACATGACTTTTTTTCCAGATGGGGAGGGAGAGGGAGAGACGTGGGGGGGGGGGCGCAAGAAGAAGTTCAGAGGCTGCCAAAACAGTGCCGGGGATGCATGCGGCTTGCAGGCTGCACTTTGCCTGCCTCTCTGCCATGGCTTGAAAACCAAAGATGGGATTAAAAAAAAAAATACTGCCTCTGAAATGATAACAAAAACTATGCATAGGCAGATTCATATGAATGAATTATTAGATTCAGAAGCAGAATATCAACATTTTAGAATATTTTATGTCGCTTTACTCTTATATCCCTTGTTTTAATCTGGTTCCAGAAAGGTTTTTTTAGTACTATATTCTCTGTGTGGTCAATTGGTTGTATCTAAATTGTTGACTACACTGAGAACACACTGAATAGGTAGCCTCGTGGCGCAGTGGTTAAACTGCTGTACTGCAGCCAAAACTCTACTTGTGACCTGGGGTTCAATCCCAGGTAGCCGGCTCAAGGTTGACTCAGCCTTCTATCCTTCTGAGGTCGGTAAAATGAGTACCCAGCTCGCTGGGGGGGCAATGTGTAGCCTGCATAATTAACTGCATAATTAAGCCCAGAGAGTGATTGACTCGCTATGGGGTGTATATAAGCAGCACGCTTTGCTTTTTTGCTTTTGAAATTGCTGAGACTCTGAAATCAATTACTAACCGTTCCCATTGATTTCACTGGGACTTAAGTACAACTAACATTGTCTAGATCCAGTTCTATATTTTTAATATGTCATTTAGCTGTTCTTGGACACAATCCTGTTAGCATAAATGTCTGGTGGCATAACCTGGATCAGGCACTGGAAACATTTAATTTAAACTCATGGAAAGTTTTCACCTCCTGTCAGGTTCTGAGGATTAATATGTACTAATGATTGGATTCAGTATCAGAATATCAACATTTTAGTACATTCTATGTGGCCATACTCTTAACCTCCTCATTTTGATCTTGTTCCAGAAAACTTTTTTTTTAGTATTCCGTCTTCTGTGTGGTTGCTCAGTTTCATTTAACTCATTGGCTACACTGAGATCTTACTGCAACTGATGAGACTTCGATGTCAATTACTAATTTTTCCCATTGATTTCAGATTGACCCAATGAAGTTGATAGGACTTTAATTAGACCTGACAAACTTATTTTATAGTGAGCTTATTCCAAGAACAAGTAAGTCCAGATGTACAAAGAAAGGTGGAGAAAACTCCATAGGCAGAAAATTGGACCTCCTGCAGACCTTGCAGTGGATTCAACCCCATTAGCTCTTGGCTTGTTCACAAAGCATGTTAATTAGAGATGGCCATCAAAGTTGATGAACCATGAACCACGAATCTCCTCCCCATGAACCAACAAACCATGAATCAGTTTGTTGGTTCTTCGGGGGATTTTTTAGACATCTGGAGGCTGTCTAAAAAAAAAAGGTGACCTCTCCACCTGCACAACCTGCCCCCCTTCCCACTACCCCTGTTGCCTAACTACCTTGGCTGCCACAGTCCGTGTCACCAACACCACCTCGATCTGTGGAGGCCTTGGCCATAGCAGCCTCCGCAGCCACGATCCACCACTGCTTGCTGCGATTGTCTCCACCGCTATGTCCTGCCTTAAGGGAATCCGGGCTGCTATTCGCAAAGATGGCAGCTGCAGCTTCCCTGCCTAAGAGAAGCTGCAAAGCTGCAGCCACCATCTTTGCAAAGGGCAGCCAGTGTCCCTTACAGCAGTCTGTGGCTGTGGAGGTCACCACAGCAGGTGGCGATGGATGGCAGCACTGCCGGGTGGTGGCAGATGGTGGCAGCTGCTAAGGTAGGGAGGGGAAGGGGTGAGGGACAGGCTGTAGGAGATGGATGCCTGTGAGACTGGCCAGTTGCCTGTGGGCCTGCCAATCAGCTGATGGCAGGCCCATAGGCAAAGTGGGAAACCATAGGCAGGGAGGGAAGGCTAGCCTTCCTATGGGGAATGAATAAAAATGGAGCAATATTCATCCCTTCGTATTCATCAGGGTATCTGGAACTCACAAATACAAAGGGATGAATATTTAACAAATCAGCGATTTTTAACTCATATTGTGATTCATTTTCTTGTTCATTCCCATGTCTAATGGTAATACTTACATACAAGTCATTGATAGGTAATATCTTTAAAACATATTTAAATTAATTTAAATCATTTTAGAACTTATTTAGAGCAATATTTTAAAATATTTCTCAGTACTGACTCTAAGATTACCTGAAATGGACAGAATTTATGGTGGGGTTATGGTGATCCCAGCGCATCGTTCTCATAGACTACAGTGAAGTATTTCTTTAACAAAACTTCAACAAAAAGTTTGAAAACCTATTCCATTCCTCCCAAACCTCAGTTCCGTTACAGGTATTAAATCATACTGACAAATAAAAACATGATTTGAAACGGTGTCACCTGTCCTGGACTTGAAAATAGTCTTCTCCTGAGTAAAAACAATAGCAGATGTGGTTGTGCCAGATACTTTTGTTTTCTTTGACACAGAAGCAAATGAAGATGTCATCTTTCATAGGTAGCTGATATGGCTAAAGGTGTGCCATGCAGATTAAGAAGTGTGTGCAAATATCAGAAATGTTAGCATCACAAGGCCATATCTTAAGTAAAATTTCATATTAAGTGCCATTATTATCCAACAAGTGAAGAAACCGGTGTTTGAAAGCATTCCTTTAGAAAAGATTGACTTTTTCAACACAGATCAGAACTATACCTTACAATGCTAAGAATGGCTAGCGTATGTCAACATACAAAGAGTTTGCGACCTTTGAATGTAATACAGTTATTCTGGATGGTAAATAAAGAACCAAGCACTATGGAATGTTGAGGGCAGTTAAATATTGATTTTCAGAAATAGCATGATCTCCGTGTCCTCAGTCATGCTAATAGCATTAGTTTCTTGACTTAATGCCTGAGACTATTGAAACTGATGTCACTAAGGTACAACTATGTTAATAGAGTCATATACGTACTATTGCTTGTGCATAGACGCAATTTCTTCTCATTCCTGTAACATCTTGTTTTCTTGCAGACCAAGAGATATCTACACAAATATAATTGCACACAATCTAGGCATCTAGCCTTCTTTATTCTCTGTTTTCTTTGTATTTGACAGGCATAAGATGACGGAGGAGAAGCGTACAACCAAGATTTTTAACCAGCATATCACCTTTCAGAATCATTGATCACTTATCAATTAATTAAATTCATCAAGATTTTTACAAATGCCTTTTTCACAGTTTTTATGCAGTTGCTCACAGTGAATTATTATGAATATTGAAAACATTTTATGGAAGAAAAGCCTACAAATTTATTGAAGTTGAAGTTATACAAAAGTTTATGTATTAGTCTAGTCAACGTTTTTAATAACTCATCTTAAAACAGTGCAAATCCAACCTTAAAGGAGGAAAAAAGATACTATAATGCAAACATTGTACATATGAACTACCAGTGGGAACTAGCATTGCTAAATGGCAGTATGTACTGGAAGTGAATATTTTTACCTGTGAGGATTTTGTTTATATCTGAAAAGTAACAATAAAAGCACTTAGTAGCAAAAATGATTTTCTTTATTGCTATACACAATGAACACAGTCTATGATACATTGGCTGAAAATCCTGCTGTTTTAACTTACAATGTATAAGATGGATTATGTCATCAGCAGTGATACTTTTTAGGAAATTAAAAAATTTCAGTTCCCATCCCTTCTGACATGTCCTGAGTTCTCTTGTGACTGACCCATTGCATCATGGGAAAATTCTTCAGAGCTATGGGACAATGTGAAGTCTTTAATTTTCTAAAATCTCTGTCAGCAGGATGATTTTACCTCCATGATATTGCTTTGCTTACCCAACCCAGAGTAAAGAGACAGGACACAGGTGATGGGTTGAAAATCAGGGCCTCAACTTTATTAAACATAGAACTTAACCCTCTCAATCTGTACAGGGGAGGGGCCTACCATAGTGCAGAATCCTGGCCGGGAGCTGGGGTTCCCATCTGAGCTCCACTCTAACTTTAAACGGGTGAGTCCCAAGTTCCAAAGACCTGCTGTCCCTAAGACAGCCCATCTTGGGCAGGTCAATAATCAAACGATTCCCCAGCTGCCCAGTGCCTTAACCTATGGGGTCCGTGGAAGTCCCCACACATCCCCCTCTTGCACTATCCACCAGTGTGACTTATTTAAAGGAGAGACCCCACCCAGATTTTTCCAGTAGTGCCTAAGTGCAAATACCAGTATGGGATGGGCAAAAATCTTCTGTCCACTTTCATCCATTTGGGTGAGAAGGTCAACAATCCCTATCCTGCCCCATAGGCAACCAGATGGACTCACACAGGGTTCCTGGGGCAGGTGGGTGGGTTGTAAGCCTTGAAGGAGGCCGAGGCTGGGGCCAGGTGGTCTCAAATAAGGTGCTCTGGCCTTGCCCCTTCACAGGCATGGAACACAATGCATCCCATGCTAGCCTCCCTTCTAGAGGAGGTGGGCAAACAGCCCCTACCAGTGCTCAGTGGAGGCAAGCCTTGCCCTCCCAACCTGGAATAAAGAGGCAAGACAGAGGTGATAGGTTGAAAATTAGGGCCACAAAATTTTGAAACAAAGAACTTAACACTCCCAATCTATGCAGGGGAGGGACCTGCCATAATGTGGAATCCTGGCCTGGAGCCGGGGGTTCCACCTGATCTCCACTCCAACCTGAAATGTGTGAGTCCCAAGCCCCGAAGATGTGCTGTCCTCAAGCTGATTAATGATTGAATGGCCTCCCCTGCTTGCTGGCCTCCCAGCACTATGACATCTGTGGCCCACAACCTGAGGAGGCTCCCTGCACATTCCCCTCCCATCATCATGATCTCAGGATCTGTGGCGCCAGCAGGTCAGATGGTCCAGCACCCCCAGCTGCCTGACTGGGAACTCACCACTAATTTTCCCTTCTGCACTTCCCACCAAGGCATAGGAACTAGCCTATGGTATGCTCCAGGCCCCCCACCCAGCCAAAATCTCAGCTTGCATGCCCCTCTGTAAATCACCCAGAAAAATGTCCAGGCCCACCTTGTAGAAATAAACCCCATCACCTCTGAATAGCTCCAGATGATCCAGTTGGACGTCAGGACTTCCCACCACTGAGCCCAAACCATCCATAATAGCCCTGCAAACCTCCTGGTTAACTCCATGCCAGGACCAATTAATGAGTTGGGGATCACAGTCAGCCTGCCACACAAGGCCCAGAATAATGGCGGATCACACAATTCGAGGCCCTGAACACCTGTCCTTCCAGGTATGCAGGTCCTGATCTGTTTGCAAAATCAGTGACTTGTCAGTTTGACTGGCCAAGTTGTTTGCACTGAGGTGAAGCACCAAACTGTCAGGGGGCATCTCTGGAGGACCTTGGGAGGCCAGTTGAATCAACCCAATCCAAAAGGGCCCAGGCTTCAAGGCCCAAGTTCTCCCCCCCCCCCCGGCAGAACACGCTGTGTACCTGGTGGCCTAATATACAAAACTGCCCGCAGAGTATGATCCACAGCCATCCATTCAGCAACAAGTAACCTGCAAGACAAGGGAAAAACAGCCAGCACCTGACCTACAACTGTGACAGGGGGAAAATATAAGATCAAAATATGGAGGAGGACCACTTCCCCATCCTCTTAAAACCTTCTGCATCATACCCCAAGGCAGCCGCCATACAGATGGCCCCAATGTGAAAGGAGTGGGTGCTGAAACACCAGCTGTGAAGCCCAGCCTGCTGCAACATGGCAGAGGTTAGTTTCTAAATTGGAACTTAGTCAGGGGGGAATCATCCATATATCAAAAAAGGGGTCCCTGATCTTCTCCCCTAACTGCCAAATATTCACTACTCCAGCCCTCTATCATCTTCTTCACATGGAAGTTGGCTGTTGTGTCAGCATAGCCTTAGCCCTTACTGTGGAAGACCAGTGCCAGCATCCTTCCCTGAACTGATCTGGGGGCAAGACCCTGTCTATGTAGGTAGACCCAATATAGTAAAAGGTGGTCAATGGGCACTGGCTAGATCTGCTCAAGGCCCATACTGGCTTGAAAGGATCCAAACCCCTTATTGGCAAAGTTGTAACCACCCCGTGTGCTGGAAGCCAGTGCCATAGCTATGGCACAGTCAGCCTCCCCCCTCCAAGCCACCATGCCTCTGCTGGAAGGACTTTGGGCCACTCCTGGGCTGCTAGAGCTAATGCCCTGAACTGCTCAATCTGTTGACCGGACAGGGCGTCATTTATTGTATTATCCATCCTAGGAATGTGCCATGCATGGACACTATCTTCTAACACAGACAGCACAATGTAAATGCATAGACCAGCACCCTGTTCCAGTGCAATTTGGAGGTAAGGGAGTTTATGATGTGGACAACCATCAGGTTGTTGCACCAGAATGTGACCACTGAGTCCACCCACTTCTCCAACCACAACCAAAGGAATCCTACAATGGGGAACAGTTCCAGATAGGTTCAGTCATGCGTGAGGCCAGTTGTGCACCACTCGGATGGCCATACCCCAGTATACTACCTTAACATGTATGCCATATCCTTTAAAAATAAAATTGTATTCATTTTCAATAATCTAACAACAACTTATATATACACTTAGAAATAAAAATTTAAAAGCACAATTATAACATACGTTTTCAGTTCTGTGCTTCCCACTAACCTCAGGACTAATTTACATATTTGTTTTACTTTATGTTTTATAGCACCCTATTTCTCTCCAGAAATATAGTCATTAGAGATGGAGGTATTCATATTTGTATATGAATACGAATATCCCCATGCAGCTGGACTTAACAGGGGTCCGCCCCCCAGAGCCAGACTTTCCACTCACACGTTCTGCTGTGGCCGAGTGGCCAGCCGAGTGGGAAGAGAGCGGCGCTCCAGGCGCAATTGGAAGGATGAGTGGGACCAGCACTGCAGTAGGATGCGTGAGTGGGTTGTTTGGCCCTAGGGGGCGGACCCTTGTTAGGTCCAGCTGCACGGGGATATTCATATTTGTATACAAATACTCCTATCTCTGATAGTGATTCATCTACAGGGGTGTGCCCTTTCACTTTCTGAAACACATACCAAAAATAGATTCCATATTTCTTTGAAATCATTTGTATTCAATATACATTTTTCTAATCTTGGTTTTGCAGGTTTTTTGTTGTTTAGTCATTTAGTCGTGTCCGACTCTTTGTGACCCCATGGACCAGAGCACGCCAGGCCCTCCTGTCTTCCACTGCCTCCCGGAGTTTGGTCAGATTCATGTTGGTAGCTTCGATGACACTGTCCAACCATCTCATCCTCTGTCGTCCCCTTCACCTCTTTCCTTCACACTTTCCCAACATCAGGGTCTTTTCCAGGGAGTCTTGCCCTCCCAGGCCCCGAAATGAAGACACCAGACAGTGGTATGGGTTAAATACGGGCCACACTTTATTAACTCAATTCAGACAAATTCAGTGTCCTCTTCAACTGAGGGGGCCTGCGGTAGTGCGGAGAAATGCAGGGCATCCACGATACCCTAATCAGTCAATGGGCGAGTCCCAGGCCCCCAGGTTCCAGCTGTCTTAATGACAGCAAGAACCCGGCCGGCCTCTAGTAAACACCCCAGACCTCGAGCCATCTTTATTTGATGACTGTCGGTCCGAAAGTGGCCCAGCGCATCTTCCCGCCGCCGGCCCTGTAATCGCACGATCCGCAGAGCCGGGAGGTCGGATGCGCTGTTGGCTTTCCATAATTATCAAAGGGACACACCGAGACAACCAGTTTTTTCCCGCACTACCCGCCACAGCATAGGGACTAGTCGAGACTAAGTCCCATGCCCGCCATACAACCCAGCTCAGAAAGCAGGCCCTCTGTTATATCTTCAAGAAAAATGTCCAGTCCTGTGTCTGACAGGTGTATGCCATCGCTACGAAAATATTCTGAGTGAGAAGTTTGGATCCTGTGGTGGTTGACCACTGATCCGAGGCCGCCGCTGCAGACACCTCTACACACTTCCCTATTGACCCGACGTCGGGCCCTATTTATCTTTTCGGTGTTCTGTGTACCTCGCCAGGCTAAACGCGGGATGATATTGGACCATACTATTCGTATAGCAGGATACTTTTCCTTCAGTTTCTTGAGATCTCTTAATATATCAAGTATGACCGCCTTACCAGACAATTTGGGCAAATCGTTGCCTCCCAAATGAATTAATAAAATGTCTGGTGGCATAGAGCCGAAAGACGTCATCCTGCCGAGCTGGATCCAACGCATGCCACGCATGCCTCTCCATGTAACCATCGCATGGGCTCCAAGCCCCAAATCTTTCCCCCACGGGGAAGATGCGGCGTAACGTGCCGCCCAAAAAACATAACTGTGGCCGATGATCATAACTTGCCTGCGGCCTTCCCGTCTCTCGAAACCTGAAATGATATAAACAAACCCTGCCTATACGTTAGGAAGAGGTCTAATGTATTTGTGATAACAAGCTGACGACCAGCACCCCAACTGTTTAATTTGATCTGTGTTGTAACCCATAGCCGCTGCCGTTGATGCTGCTCCAATCCGAAAGGAATGCGTTCCAAATCTCATATCTTTCAATCCTATCCTCCCTAGTGCCTTGCCAGTCAGTGCCCAAAACTGATATTTCGTAAATGGTGACCCATCTGTATGCTGAAAAAATTGTCCAGGTTTTGAACCCCTCAATTCCACAAATTCCTGCACTGCCTTTACCGGACAAATGCTTCGTACTCTACATTGCCCTAATGTTAGATGTTTGCCTTTGCCCCGTGGGTCTGTTTTAGACCGTCTAATAGTGATTGTTAACTGTCCATCCTGTACAATGACATCCCCAAATTGTAACGCCCTCTGTGAATTATCATTCTTTCCCATTGCAACGAGCTCACTAATCCTCAGTGCCCCAAAAAAGGCCACCAATGCAGCTGCGTGAACCAACGTCACCTCATAATGGTCCCTACACAATGCGCTCCATTGTTCACATAGGCGGCCAAGGAGCTCCGGAGAGATGGGTGTCCTATTATCCCGTACTCTCCCTCTTTCCCTGGCCCAACCTTCCAGCATCTTCCTAATGCGAAAGTCCCCAGAAAAATCCCGGTGACCGTTTGATTTAGCATGGAAGGCTAGGGCTGCCAGTTTTCCTTGAATGGTCCCTGTCGCTAACCCCCTCCTATGCAAAAATATTATGAATTGCTGGAGGTGTTCCACTGGAGCCGGCCATGTTTGTTCTAGCTTCGCTGACTCCCTAAATTCAAAAAATTCTGTACCTGCTGCTATATAACCCTTTTTTGTCCTCGGGGCCAGTGCAAGATCTATTGCTCTCGACGCCTCCTCACGCCAATCTGCCAGACCTCCTCTGGAAGCACTTCTGGCAGATCCCTGGCCTCCGGTGCCAGTTCCCTGAAATGCTTGATCTGTTGGCGTGAGAGAGCATCAGCTATCTGATTGTCAAGACCCGGGACGTGCCGGGCGTGCACCATAACATTAAACTGCAACGCCCTCAGGGTGAAAGCCCTGACTAAATACATAACCCTTTCTGAATGTGATGTCAGATTGTTAATGATGTGTACCACTGCTTGGTTATCACACCAAAAACGAACTACAGTGTTCGCCCATTCCTCCGCCCAGAGCCAAAGGGCCCCGACAATCGGAAAAAATTCTAAGAACGTCAAGTCCCTTGTTATGCCTTCCTGGTGCCATTCTTCGGGCCAAATGCCTGCGCACCATCTACCACGAAAATAAATTCCAAATCCCAAAGTCCCAGCGGCGTCAGAGTTTACCTGCACATCCGCTTTTAGGTTAAGTTCGGACCTCCAGAAGGAAACCCCATTGAACTGATCCAGAAATTGTTTCCAAACTGCAAGGTCTTCCTTCATACCTTTGGTGACTCTGGTTCTGTGCATTGGCCGTTTTAAGCCTGACATAGCTCCACACAGCCGCCTCAAAAAGGCGCGACCTGGTGCAATTACTTTGCACGCGAAGTTCAGGTATCCCACTATTTCCTGTAACTCTTTTAATGTCACTTTTTTCTTTCTTATTAAACTACTAAGCCTATTCCTAATGTTTGATAATTTGTCCTGAGGCAGCCTTGAAGTCTGCTGAAGTGTATCGAGCTCAATACCCAGGAAAGTCAGTGATGTTGCTGGCCCTTCCGTCTTCTCCTCTGCCAAGGGCAAACCTATCTCAAGGGCCATCTCACGGAAGGCCTCCAAGATCAATCTACATTTTCCTGAATTTGCTTTACCACAAAAAAGGAAATCATCTAGGTAATGAGCTGTCGAATTACAGCCCACTCTTTGCCTAACTAGCCATTCAATGAAAGTGCTAAATTTTTCAAAAGCGGCGCACGAAATTGAGCACCCCATCGGTAGGGCCCTATCTATGTAATATTGCCCTTGAAATTGAAAACCCAATAAATTAAAGTCTAATGGGTGGACTGGCAAAATCCAGAAAGCTGACTTAACATCCGCCTTTGCCAGTTCAGCACCCACTCCGCAGGCCCTAATCATCCTAACTGCCTCATCGAAGGAGGTGTATCTCACCGAACAAAGTTCCTGGGGAATCGCGTCGTTAACTGACGTCCCCTCTGGAAATGATAGGTGATGTATTAGGCGAAATTCACCTGGGGCTTTCTTGGGGACAATCCCCAACGGCGACACCCTCAGGTTAGCTATGGGCAGTTCCTCAAAGGGTCCCAGGACCCTACCTTCCCGAACCTCCTTATTAATCTTTTCTAATACTATAGCTTCCATCCCTTTCACTGATTTAAGGTTTTTGGCCATAAAGGCTGTTCTGACACCTAAAGCTGGAATCCGGAACCCATATCTAAAACCCAATCTCAAATATTCAGCATCACCCCTTCTTGGATAGTCTGTTAAGCACTTTTCTAGTATTGAAATTTTAATTGGTGTGGGCCCCCTTTCCAGGGGCACCGCCGCTCCCTTCGGGTTTCTTACCGGTTCCTCCCTGTTTGTTTTGTCGTTGTGCCCCTGCTTTAAAGCAGGATGCGTTAGGGTGCTTCCCCCCACAGGTAATACAGTCGTGTCTAAACCTGCAGGGGTGTCTGGCACAAAAGCCCCTAGAGTTGTACTCATAACAGGGCAGGCGGGGTTGAACCACCTGTCCCGCCCCTGGGCGGGCGCTAACGTTCCCAGTAAATTTCTTATTCAGATGGCCACTATCAAATCTATCGCCTAAGCTGCACTTGGCTGGCGTCATATGCTGTATCCAAAGCCCTGGGTGTGGCTCATCCCGTAAATCGGGCCTGATGGCGCTTTTCATTCTAAACGCTTCATCGTAACGAAGCCAAGCCTGCCCAGCAAAATCCGAATTTGCCCTACAGATAATGTCAAAATATTGAAACAACGCTGATGCTTTCCACGGTTGAGCCTTAACCAAAACACCTGCGTATATGGTAAAGCCCGTGATCCAATTAGGCCAATTTCTATCAGGCTTTTTCCTTCTATGTTTTTCTTTTAATTTCTCGTCATCCTTGTCAATCTCCTTGATTTCTACCTCGCGGTTAACCAGATCGTAAAAATCCAGGAATTCACCTTTCCAAATCTTTTCTTTAACCGCTGGGGTCAAATGGTCTCCCAACGGCGTACTGTAGTCAGCATAAGGCAGTGCCGCTAGCGGGACCGTATTGTACCCTGTGTTGGGTACTGACGGGTGTTGCCATGTCCCTGTGCCCTTAACATCACCAGATGCCCCAGCCGTGTGAGCCGTCGCACCATGTGGGCTCCACCCACAACAATGTGGGCTTACTGGAGGCCAAAAAAAGCCAGGCCAACCCCCGAGTGAATTTCCACAATGTGCAGGTGCAATATGTGCTTGTTGTGTGCCGCCAGCCCAAGGCCATGTGGCCGAAGTAGGGTGTTGTGCATGGCCGAACACTCACCGCAAGAAGGGGTTGGTGTCCCAAGGGCCTCCACCGCCTGATGTGAGCTTGTACTGGGCTCCTCTGGGAGGTCGTATCTGGCTGGAGCTTCCTCTACCATCTCCTGAACTTCAGCCACTTCTCTCATCCCAGATCTTCGACCGCCAGGCCCCCTAGTCACTGCAGCAGATCTTCCTTCCACGGCCTGATCCTTACTTCCGTGACCCTGCTGGGATTCTAATGCGGTAAAACGGTCCATGAGTTGCTGTGTTAAAACCCTTAGCTCCACCTTGCGGCGGCTCTTAGTATCCCTAACCGCTCTGCGGGGAATGACCTCCCTTTGTGGAGAAGCCCTTCTAGCCATCCTCTGAGCCTCTAACTTAGATAGTTTTTCTTGGAGGTTTTGCAGAATCCCCCATGACTCCTCCTCAGAAGATGAGGATTCCCGTGGAGAAATCTGAGGAACCGCCCTCTGACGTTTTGCTGGCGTCTTTCCTTTCTTAACTCCGCCTCCCTTCTTGGGCGGCATGATATCTAATCGGCCCCAAAGGTATCTCCTCAATACGTAGAACAATTACAAAAATTTGTCCACAGTTTGTGAACCTTCCACCTTTACAGCTAATGTCCAGCAGGTGTCACCTTAACCCTGCCTTATACCTGGACCTGATGATAAAGCTGTAGTATGTTAATATTCTCACTTTTAATCAAGTAATTGTTTTTCCTTAGTTTTTTGTGTGTTTTTTTGGTTATAATTATCACTATTGTATTATTGTTTGTTTCTAAATTTCTGTTATTATTCTTCTGTTCCTTCAAATTTTTCCCGAAGCCAATATCCTGTGTCAATAGATTACCAGAATAGTCTCAATTAAATTTTCCCTTATACCACTGTACTCCTACCACTCTAGAGTCTATGTAATTCAAAATGCTCTTAAAATCAGAAACTTGAACCTGGAATGCTTATTCCCCTCAACCAATTTGCTTTTAACCTACTGATGAGAAACTACTATTTGTAACTGTGAACCCCCACCATAAACTGTTAATATGAAGAATTATTCCCCTTATGTAAACTGCTTTTAACCACTGATAGTAAATCAATATTTTTAAACTGTGAAACCTTACAATGAACTGATTAATAAGAATGATTATTCCCCTTATGTAACTTGCTTTTAACCATTAATATTACACTAATTTTCTAACTATAAAACCCTTACAATGAACTGTTGAATATGCAATTAATTATCCCACACCCAAAATGGCGGACGGCAAAGAAAAGTGCGGGAAAAGGGGGAATACAAAATGGCGTCCGCTTGTTCTCCCACCACCGAAAACAGCCGCCTGAAACCACAACTTAACTTTTAAAAACAACGAAATTCCCCCAAACAGTATACAATCCCCAACCAGCTTGACTTAAGGTCCCCAACAAACAAACAGTAACCCTAAACTCGCCGCGGCGGGGCGACCCGCCCCGCCGCTTCCGCCCTTCCGATCTGCAGTAATGAACTGGATTAAATCTATTCTTCTAATGAAATTTTCTCTGCTGTATTTAAACCCTGCCTAGCTCAGGTGCCTACAAACACCAGGAGGGAGCCTAAAGCCACCCTCCTTCAAACCGCAAGCTCCGCTGCCAGCAAACGAACTCCGTTCCTGCTCGGGCTCCACCTCAACACCGCAATGCCCGAACGAAAAGGAGAACGCGTCGGGGGCGAGTTTACCTTTTATACCCACTCGCCCCCTCCCTTCTTAACATGTGACCCGGTCCTGTCTGGCATCATCCGGGACCATGGAGGGCAAAAACCGGCCCCGCATTTCAAGGACTCGCTTCGTCCTTCATGCGGCCGAATACTTCTCTTCTCATCAGATGGCCAAAGTATTGGAGCCTCAGCTTCAGGATCTGTCCTTCCAGTGAGCACTCAGGGTTGATTTCCTTTAGAATGGATAGGTTTGTTCTCCTTGCAGTCCAGGGCACTCTCAAGAGCCTCCTCCAGCACAACAATTCAAAAGCAACAATTCTTCGGCGATCAGCTTTCTTTATGGTCCAGCTCTCACTTCCATACATCACTACTGGAAAAACCATAGCTTTGACTATGCGGACCTTTGTCGGCAAGGTGATGTCTCTGCTTTTTAAGATGCTGTCGTCACGCCAATCTGCCAGACCTCCGGAGGAAGAACTTCTGGCAGCTCCCTGGCTTCTGGAGCTAGTTCCCTGAACCGCTCGATCTGTTGACGCGACAAAGCATCAGCTATGCTGTTGTCTACACCCGGGACGTGCCTGGCATGCAGTACTATGTTGAACTGTAAAGCCCTGAGCGTAAAGGCCCTGACAAGGTTCATGACCCGTTCTGACTGTGCTGTCAGGTTGTTTATGATACAAACAACCGCCTGGTTGTTACACCAGAAACGGACTACTGAATTTGACCATTCCTCCACCCAGAGCCACAGCGAGCCAACAATTGGAAAGAATTCCAAGAAGGTTAGGTCCCTCGTGATGCCACTCTGATGCCATGCTTCCGGCCATGTGCCTGAGCACCACTTGCCCCGGAAATAGATGCCAAATCCCAAGGATCCCGCAGCATCTGAGTTTACCTGAAAATCCGCCTTCAAATTCATCTCAGATCTCCAGAAGGAGATCCCATTCAATTTTTTGAGGAATTGGCTCCAGACACGGAGATCTTCCTTCATGCCTCGCATTACCCTAGTCCTGTGACTCGGTCGCTTGAGGCCCCTCATGGCTGTGCACAGGCGTTTGATAAATGCACGGCCTGGCGCCACGACCTTGCAGGCGAAGTTTAAATGGCCAACTATTTCCTGCAGGTCCTTAAGCGACACTTTTCTCTTATGCAAAAAAGATTCTACCCGAGCCCTAAGGTCAGTCAACTTCTCCTGGGGTAACCTAGATGTTTGCTTAACAGTGTCCAGTTCTATACCCAGAAAAGTTAATGATGTGGCCGGACCCTCCGTCTTGTCCTCGGCTAAGGGCAGCCCTAATTCCTCGGGTAATGTTTGAAACATCTTAAGCATAAAGCTGCATCTACCTGAGCCCCCCTTTCCACAGAAAAGGAAATCATCAAGGTAATAAGCCGTTGAATTGCATTGTACCATGCGTCTAAGTCTCCATTCTATAAATGTGCTGAATTTCTCAAAAGCGGCACATGACACTGAGCATCCCATGGGTAGAGCCCTGTCCACATAAAATACGCCCCCAAATTGGAAGCCCAGCAAGTTGAAATCATGTGGGTGAACAGGCAAAAGCCTAAACGCTGATTTAATGTCACATTTTGCCAGTTCAGCCCCCACTCCACATTTCCTAATCATCCTTACTGCCTCATCAAATGAGGTATACCTGACAGTGCACAATTCCTGGGGAATGTCGTCATTTACTGACATGCCCTCGGGGAAGGACAGATGATGAATTAATCGGAATTCGCCCGGGGCCTTCTTGGGCACTATGCCTAGCGGCGAAACCCTGAGGTTCCTCAAAGGCGGTGTTGGAAAGGGTCCAAGGACCCGACCCTCCCTTACTTCCTTATCGATTTTTTGCTGCACAATGCTCTCCATGCCCAGTACTGAGCGGAGGTTTCGTGCCATGAACGCCTTGTGTTCCCCTAATGCTGGAATTCTAAACCCATACTTAAATCCCTCCAATACCTTGCATCCTCCTGGCGAGGATAAAACCTCAGCCAGTCCTCGAGCACCTGAACCCTAATTGGGCTGGGCCCCTTTTCTGGAGGTGCCCCCGCCATTGTTAGGCTTCCTGGGGCCTCCTGTGTTCTTGCCTTGTCGCTGGGCACCTGCTCTAAAACAGGAGGAATTTGAATGTTGTCCCCCACAGGTAAGGCATTCGTGCCTGAACTTGCATGGCTTCTTGTTACAGAAGCCCCTGGAGTTAAATTGAAAGCAAGGCAGGCGGGGTTGAACCACCTGCCCCGCGCCTGGACGGGTAACTTGTGCAGCTAACAGTTTCCTATTTAGGTGCCCACTATCAAACCGCTCCCCTGTGTTGGGCCTAGAAAGCGTCATGTGTTGCAGCCAAAGCCCTGGCTGCGGTTCGTCCCAGAGCAAGTTTGGCTGGATGGCGCTCCGCATGCGGAATGCCTGGTCATATTGCAACCACGCCTGGCCTGCAAAATCCGTATACGCTCTGTATATAATATCCAAGTACTGGAAAAGGGGCTGAGCCCTCCAAGGCTGCGCTTTAACAATGACTCCCGCATAAATTAAAAACCCAGGGAGCCAATTTGCCCATGTCCTATCTGGCTTTTTCTTCCTTCACCTTTCTTTATCCTTCTCATCCTCCCTGTCCAGTTCTTTCTTCTCCACCTCTCTATTTAGGTGGTCAAACACATCGTTGTACTCTCCTTTTCAAATCCTTTCCTTGGTTGCCAGGCTTAAATGATCCCCTAGGGGCGTCGAATAATCCCCGTATGGCAGCGCCCCAAGAGGCACTGTGTTATAGCCCGAATTGGGTACTGAAGGATAAGGCCAGGACCCTATGCCCATAGGATTGTCAGGTTGAGTCTGTGTAGGAGGGGTAGCATAAGGTACACCCCAACCACTTAATTGTGGAGTGGCATAAGGCCACGTGATGTTCGGTAACCCCATGGTCATTGAGGTGTAGGGAGTGTTAGCCGGGTAACCCATTGGCGCACCAGTGGCCCAGGGCCAAGCCGCCGGAGGCGTCTGAGTGCCCAGTATGTTCGCAGACTCACCATAGGACGTGGAGGCTCCGCCAGAATCCTCACAATGTTGCGGGGCGCTGCAACCGACCTCCTCCACATCGTCATGCTCCTCCTGTCTGACAGATGTCGGTTCAGGCTCCCCCGGGATCAATGACCGTTGCTTCTCAGCACTGCTGCCCTTAGAAGTAACAGTTGTATCCTCCGCGTTGCACCTTGGTGAAACATCTGAGACCTGTGCAGACTCAAGGGCAGCACACCTCTGCGTTAGTTCACACGCCATTACCCTTAATCTAGCCCTCTTATGACTCTTAGACTCCCTGGCCGATCTACGTGGCTGTACCCCACTCAGCAGGGAAGGCTGCTTATCAGGCCTTTGAGCCTCTAAGGCCAAATTTTTTTCTTGTAATTCCCGCCACACGGGCCAGGACTCCTCATCGGACGAGGATTGTGGTGGTGACACCTGTGGCGCCTGCCTCTTCTTCGTGGGGCGCTTCCCTTTGCTGGCACCCATGCCCTTTCCTGATGCCATTTTGCCTGAGCTGATTTGTTACTAAATAGCGAGGTAGCACTTTAGCACCCTTGATAACCAGCAAACAATTCCAATTGCCAGCAGACAGATGCCTAAACCACTGAGCTGTATATAATTCCTGTAAATACACAAGCTCTACAGATTGCGCCTTTAAGCGCTCACCAAGAACCGTATAGGAACTAGTATTGCACTTCAATACCCTCCCAATTAGCGTGATTGCCCACACGTAAATGGCTCACTGAATTTAACCACACTTGCTTGCTCCCTAATCACCAATAGAATGAACTGAACAACCAATTAATCAAGCCCCCTGCTACCTGCAGGCCTCCAAATGTAATTATTAAAGTTTAATAAGCCACTAGCAATTCCAAATAGATCAAATTGGGCAATTGAGTAATCCAATTAATACTCCAATAAGGTCAATCTAGCTCCAGTATTGTGTCCTGTTGTATCACTATTGCTTACTTATATATTTATTCCAATTGTTATGAATATCTATATATATCCGTATATCAAGATCTAGAACTTATATACATATATTTATATATGCACACACACACGTATAGAGCTCACACACGTATATAGAGCTGTAAATATATATCAATTTCCAATATGTTTTAACTGTAAATATATATATTTTAAACTGCAAATGTAAATAAATTTATACTGTAAATATATATCTATATTTCACTGTATTTTAAAATTGATATAGTTTAAAGTAATATTATTTACACAAAGCCACCCAATTAATCAGGCACGCACTATTTGCCACTCCCTCAACTGTTCAAAGTTTTTAATGCAACAGGAAAAAAAATTTTTTAAAGGCAGCTGAATACTTTAATTAATAATGCCTTCCTTTCCCCAGCAGTGCAATAGTGCTTCTTAATAAATCAATCGAGCCACTAAATCAATGGAGCAAATGAATTCTGTCCACGTGATTCACAATATTGCTGTTTTTCCTATTAATGCAACATCAATTTATTAAATGGTGAAGTCACTGATTTGAAATGCTTATGCTGAAATGACTGAATTTAAGAAGGAAATAGTACAGCAGATCCTACCAACCCTATGCACTCGATATATGTGTGCCTGCTGGATCACACTCAGTGCAGCAAAAAGCGCAAACTCGAAGTGCTTCCCGCCAATGGGAAGGCCAGGGAAGGAGGAAGGGGAGGTGGGGGTCTAGCGACCACAGGAAAACTACAATAAAACGGAGGTAGGAGAGGGAGGGGTGTGCAAAATGGCTAATCCAAATGGTGGCTAAGCCAAGCACAAGTGAAACAACTAGCCTACACACCCCAAACAGCAATGGAAAGCAAGCGGGAGGAACTGGGGGCCACGTGACACAAAAGCCCCCAATGAAAAACAGCTGCTGCCGCTGCAAGAGAGAGCAAGCAGGAGGGACTGGGGACCACACTAAACAAAAAGCCCCCAACAAAAAACAGCTGCTGCTGCCACCGCAAGGGAGACCAAGCAGGAGGGACTGGGGACCACGTTAAACAAAAAGCCCCCCAACGAAAAACAACTGCCGCCGCCGCAAGAGAGAGCAAGCAGGAGGGACTGGGGACCACGCTGAACAAAAAGCCCCCAAAGAAAAAACAGCTGCTGCCGCCGCAAGGGAGAGCAAGCAGGAGGGACTGGGGACCACGTTAAGCAAAAAGCTACCAACGAAAAGCAGCTGCAGCCACAATAAATGAGAGCAAACAGGCAAGGCAAACCAAAGGCTGTTAAGTAAAGTGTACTAATATCAGGAAGATAGGTGGGGGGGAGACAAAATGGCGCGGAGCAGAGCGGAAACGGTAGGGAGAGGGAGAATCAAAGCAGGTCCCCAAGTAAAGAAAAAAAACCCTCCAGTAACTCAGGAACAGCCCAGCAGCGCCAAACCACCACGCGGCTTTCCCCCCTTGCCACCCGGAAAACAAAGAGCAACCCGCAGTAACTAAATGTAAGCAAGGTCGGGGCAGCGCGAAATCTCGGCACGGCTTTCCCCCGAGTGAAAGCAACCTAGCTATGCCCCACAAATCAGAATATCAACTTAGCCCAGGGAGGAAGCCGTTGCCCCTCCGGTCCCGTTGATGTCCCCGACCAGCCTCTGTTGCCGTGATCCACAGCGTTCGTTTGTCTGCACGATCACCGCTTGCTTGCGAGTAGGCGCAGTACTCCAAGCAACAACTCTCTTTCCTGATCTGCTGCCCGAAAAGAAGAGGGTGTTCCAGAGGGGAAAGCCTCCTTAAATACCCTGGCTTTCCCCTCCCACCTCAGAGTCCCGTGAGACTAATCCGTCTCGCGATATCCCGGATGGATGGCAAAGGCCAGCTTCGCTGTTCTAGGTCTGGGGACCATCCAGCAGCTGGAGCATTTGTAAGGCCTCGTTGGACAGCCACTTTGCTTTCTTGCATTTCCTTTTCTTTGGGATGGTTTTTGTTGCTGCCTCCTGTACAATGTTACGAGCCTCCATCCATAGTTCTTCAGGCACTCTGTCCACCAAATCGAGTTTCTTAAATCTGTTCTTTACTTCCACTGTGTATTCATAAGGGATTTGGTTTAGATTAGACCTGACTAGCCCTGTGGTTTTTCCTACTTTCTTCAGTTTAAGCTTGAATTTTGCTATAAGAAGCTGATGATCAGAGCCACAATCAACTCCAGGTCTTGTTTTTGCTGATTGTATAGAGCTTCTCCATCTTTGGCTGCAGAGAATATAATCAATCTGATTTCGGTATTGCCCATCTGGTGATGTCCATGTGTAGAGTCGCCTCTTGTGTTGTTGGAAAAGAGTGTTTGTGATGACCAGCTTGTTCTCTTGACAAAACTCTATTAGCCTTTGCCCTGCTTCATTAGTTTATCATTAATAGCCACATTCCAGATATCCTTATACCATTCCTCCATATTAAGTTGATTATTTTTCTTCCACTTCTTTGGAAATACCAACCTTGCAACATTTACCATAATAATTATTAATTCCTTTTCTTGTTGATTATTGTAAACCATATTCAACAAAGCTATCATTGGAGACATTTGTACATCAGTTCCCATAAATTTCAGTAATCTCTTTAAAAATCCTTAGTCACTACTTTTTCTTCATTTCACAAGTCCACTACATATGTGAATACATCCCTTTTTGTTTTCTACATCTCCAACATAAAGACAGTGAAGGGGTCAAATCAACACACAGACACACACACACATATATGAACAACTTAGCCTAACTGTAGCCATCTTGCCTCTGTAATTCGCTTTGCTATATAAATGTGTAAACCTGTTATATTAAGGGTTTTTGCTTAAGCAGACAAGAATGAACAAAGGAGGGAGGCTGCTTGAATTCCTTTCACTTTGCAACTAAATGGTTTAATTGGAAATTCATCCTTGAAGAGACGGGCTCCTAGCACGGAACAGGGAAGAATGAATTATTGTGAACTGCCCAGACATATGCAGAACCTCCCCTTTTCCCCTCCTTCTCCCCACCCCTTGCTTTCCCTCTTGTCAAAACTTATAAAATGTATAATCTGTAATAAGGGGGTGGCGCTCTTCTCCGCATGTTTTGGCGGATGGAGTTGCATCCACTTTTGCTTGTTTTCAGCTGAAAATAAACAAATATGTATTGGATCTCCTTGTCCCTGTTTAATTGAACGTATATCAGAGACAGGTTATACTATTGAAGGGTGCAGAAATTAGTTCTGGCACCCTTCAATAGTATAGTTTTGTTTAATAAATTCAGTTTCACCGGTGTTAACTACCATCTCCACAGCACTTTATAACAATTTTCTTTAGTCTATACAGACAAATGTTTCATTATTCTTTTACTCCACATTTTATTTCTATCCTCTCCTTTAATTTCTTTAGCCAAATCTCATTGCCACACTTCTTTTAATGCTATTGTTTTATACTCTGCCTGTATTAGCATCTTATATATTACACTTATTGTCCTCTTTCTATTTCGTCACTGGTCTACCCTCTCCTCCCTTTATTTTCCATTCCTTTGTCGAGTTATCCAGCTGAAGTATATTTAACCATGAAATTCCCTCTTCTCCCAGTATCTCTCTTATTTGCTTCCTATTATTCACCTTCCTTCTAGCTGAGAATGAGCTGAGGTTACCAAGAGATGCTAAAAACAACAAAAAGGCATTATTCATCTACGTGTATAGCAAAAGACAGAAAAAAGGAACAGTGGCTCAGCTACTCCATGGAGATGGGATAATGATAACAAATGACAAAGAAAAGGCAGAAGTGATCAATTTCTACCTCACCTTCAGCTTTTCTCCAAAGACAGTCCATACTTCTCCAGTGAATTACGAAGGGAAAATATAAGATTTTAGCTGGAGATTGATAAGCAAATAGTCAAGGAGTACCTTACTACTTTAAATGATGATGGTTGGAGGAGAGCTAACATTGTCCCAATCTTCAAAAAGGGCAAAAAAGAGGAACCAGAGAACTACAGACCAGTCAAATTGAAATCAATCCCAGGAAAAATTCTGGATCAGAATTTAAAGCAGTTCCTCTGCAAGCACATTGAAAATGATGCAGTAATAAACAGAAGCCAACATGGGTTTGTCAAGAAGAAATTCTGCCATACGAATCTTACCTCATTGTTTGATCAAGTAACGCCCCTGTTAGAAGGTGGAAATGCTGTAGGCATAATATATCTTGACTTCAGCAAAGCCATTGACAAAGTGCCCCACGGTTTTCTTAATAGCAAACTTACTAGGTGTGAGCTGGATAAAACAAGATTCAAGTGAATACACAGTTACAGAATCGTACTCAGAGAGTGCTTATCAATGACTCCTTCTCAGTCTGGGAAAAGATAACAACCGGGATATTTCATGGCTTAGTCCTGGGCCTGGTGGTATTCAACATTTTTATTAATGACTTGGATGAGGGAGTGCAGGGAATAGTTATCAGATTTGCAGATGACACAACATTGGTTGTAATAGCTAATGCCTTGGAAGACTGGAAAAAAATTCAAAAAGATCTTGATAGACACTGCACTTTAAGAAGGACTGGAACAAGTTCAGAGGAGGGCAACAAGAATGATTGGGGACTGGAAACCAAGCTCCATGAGGAAAGACTGAAAGGACTGGGCACACTTATCTCCCCTCAAACTTTCTTTCTCAAGACTATGATCACACTTTCAAATACTTGCTAGGTAGTCATGCAGCGGAGGGGCGCAAGCTGTTCTCAATCATCCGAGAAAGCAGGAAACATAATAATGGGCTCAAGCTACAGGAAACCAGATCTAGATGAACATCAGGAAAAACTTTTTAACTGTTAGAGCAGTACAACAAAGGAACCAATTATCTCAGGAGGTGGTGAGCACTTCAACACTGAAAGCATTCAAGAGAATATTGGACAACCATCTGTCAGATTTGCTTTGATTTGAAGGGGGTTGGACTCAATGGCCTTATAGGCCCCCTCCAACTCAATTATTCTATGTTTCTATTATTCTTACCCAATCTTTTATTCTAATAATCTCCTTCCTAATTAATACTTTCTTTAATTTCCTTTTAAGATGTTCCAGAAAACTCCTTCATTCTATCACCTGACTCAAAGGAGAAATCAGTGAGCTCAATACTCCCCTATAACCTTTCCAAGTTTCTAACATCATGCTTAGAAAAGGATTATCAATACTTTTAATCACTTCTCTGATACTTTATTCAAAAATATTTCTCCATAATCTCATCTCTGTCACAAAATTCAAAATATCTCCAAATTATGTTTTTATTAGTTGCTATATTATTTGGAATATGTTTCACCTGATCTGCTACCTTTTGTGGTATTATACCATAACTGTTTATTAATTCTTGCTCTCTTATTTTCATTGCAATACATATAAATCATTGTCTGCCATTCTCTTAGCTCCTTTTCACTAATCTTCATGCGTAACATCCAAAATAAAAAAAATATTTGGGGAATGATTTTCATTTCACATAAAGCTATGTGGAGAACTTTTCTTCTTTAAAATGACAGAGATGTTTTGTGAGGTTTCTTGTCAGGAAAATGTTGATTGGGCCAGCTAGCCAAGACATTTTCAAACATATATACACCATAAGAAAATGCATGTCAGGAAAAGCCTGAGGCAACACAGAACAGAGAGTAAATATATAGAAGACACACAAAGAGTCATAAAAAATATTTTACATTGGTATTCCTTTGATCCCAACACGTCCCTTTGATATTTTCAGGATGCTCCTTTGAAATTCCTTTCTTTCAGGATGTTCCTTTTGATATTCCTTTAGGAAGGAACCGAAGTATTTTATTGACTTTAACTTAGGTAAAGGTAAAGGTAAAGGTTCCCCTTGACAATTTGTCCAGTCGTGTTCGACTCTAGGGGGCGGTGCTCATCACCGTTTCCAAGCCATAGAGCTAGCGTTTGTCCGAAGACAATCTTCCGTGGTCACATGGCCAGTGCGACTTAGACACGGAACGCTGTTACCTTCCCACCGAGGTGGTCCCTATTTATCTACTTGCATTTGCATGCTTTCGAACCGCTAGGTTGGCAGGAGCTGGGACAAGCGACGGGTGCTCACTCCGTCGCATGGATTCGATCTTACAGCTGCAGATCTATAGATCTTACAGCACAGAGGCTTCTGCGGTTTAACCCACAGCGCCACCACTTACTTTTGCTAAAATTAGCCAAGTCTCTACTCTTCTCAGGCCATAGCTGCTTTCCCATGGTTCATTGAGGGACACTATTACTGGACTTCTGCTATACATACGAAATTCATTGGCTATCTTTATATAATTCCTAAATCTTAACATACGTAGTTATCTTAAAGGTATAATGAGAAGGGATCTCTACAACTATTCTGCCAGTTCAAAATATTCTTAACTTTTGAAGCTCCTTTATCTGTTCCTTGATCTAGTTTTTCGTCTTATCAAACTTCAATTTGATAATGTCTTGTAAATTGCAATATTTATCCCTAAGTATTTGATAGTATTATTCAACTTATCCTCAAATCTATCTTTCATTCTTCTCTTCTTCTCTTTAGCATAATTTAACAACATAAATTCTGATTTACTCAAATTTACCTTTAATCCTGTTGCATCTTGAAATAGCTTTAAATGTTCTTTAATTCTCTCTTTAGAATCTATTGGATTTTCAATGATCAATACTGCCACCAGGGCATTGACGGATAAACCTATACAGGCTCTTCACCACAAAACCATGCTGAAAACTAAATCATTTTGATGGTGCAAGACATTACTGTGCATTGTAGTTAGCCTATTAAATGAACAATGTAATAGCAGGCAAACCTGCAGGAAACAAATGAAATCATCATGACATGTTAAATGGCTGAAGTGAAAATATGCAGGAAGGGAAGTGTCAGTAATTGAAGGGACAGAAAGGGGAGTGTTTGAAATGGGGACAGCTCAGATCGATGCAAACAGAGAAGAGGAGCTGCAGTATGATTTCCAGTCTGGACAGAAGGATCACTTAAGAGAGAGTTAAAATCGTTTGCACTGAAGATAAGAACATTTGAAGCATAGGCCAGATTGCACCAAATTTCACAGTGTGGACAGGTCCTGTAACAGCATATAGTCACCAAAGCTCTGCAAACATTAAGGAAGACCATCCCCAGTCACAAAGCAAAACATAGTAATTTCATGACTTAAGTGAGTGATCTTCTGAATACTTATTCTCTATTCTTTTAAAAATATCTTTTAAAATATTTAAAAAACAGCTTTACAGCTAGAAACAGAATCCATTTTATGTCTTTTTGGCCAGGAAGGAGGTAAAAAGTTGTCTTCCTGGGAGTCATTTAATTTGGTCCTGACCATTAGGATCAAAAGCAGATCTCCCTTCCCACTTGAAAAGCTGCAACAATCTTTCTCTTTGGGAGATTTGCCCTGGTAAGACACTTTATAATAAGAAAGTCACTGTTTTTCACTATTGAAAGGCCTTTTTTTAGCTTCAACATTTTATCTCTGTGCAGCCTGGATTCCTTCCACATTTAAAAGGGGGGGGGGAGGCAGCTGGAACTAACTATTCTCATTCAAGATAAGCAAAATTGGTCTTTTCAATTTACTTGATCTGTTTTAAATTTGCTGACAAGAAAAGTTTGTTTCTGCATGGGGGTTCAAGAGTCTTCAACTGATGTCCTGATCAGCCATTCTATGGTATCTTACAGTTCATGGAAAAATCAAGAAAAGGCCATATGGTCATGGAAACAATACAAATGCAGGAGCAGGTGATAACTTTTATCAACCATTAACAGTTTAAAGCAAAGCAAAGCAAAACAAACAAACAAATATCAAGCTTTCAATGATAAACTAGATTAAGTTTCAGTTTATTAGCCCTGCTCCAGTCCATCACTGACAACAGACACTGTCTAAACACAGAACAGCTTCCTTGGAATCAGATAAGAAGGAGAGATAATGTTGGGTGTCATCAGTATACTAATGGCACATTTGAGGTTTAAATATAGTTAGGCCCCCTTTGAATTGAGAACTTTAAGAACTTTAAGGGGCAAATTTAAGAAAAAAGGGTAAATAGAGGTTTTATTTTTCAGTGGATATTGCCATTTTAAAATAAATTCACACCCAAGATATAGAATTGGAAGGAAAGAAGACTCTCCTAGCCAACCTACAAGCTTATCCAAATTAATAACTCAAGACCCCTTTAAGAATTATATGCAGGAGATGCAAACAAATATTATTAAGCAACGTACAGAACAGATGGAAGCCCAAACTCTAGAAATCAAGGCAGAAACCTCAGGACTCAAAGCGGACATTGAACAAAATACTCAGTAGATAGATAATTTCACCCAAGCAGTAGGAGCAGCGGAACAACACATTACGGAAGTGGAATGAGAAGGGGAGGAGATAAAGAAGGGGAGAGTCTCAGATCAGGAACGCCTGATGCATCTGGAAATGGAACAAGTACAGTGGTGCCTTGACTTACGAATGCCTTGACCTACGAACATTTTGAGTTACGTACAGCTCCGTTCGCAAAATTTTGCTTTGACTTGCGAACGGAGCTTTGACTTACGGACGGAAAAAAAAAACGTGGGGAAGGCAGGAAATTTGAACTTTCAGTTACCAGTTGGCCAGCGAAGACGCTACTTGTCTGCTACTTCGCTCGCCCCAGCGGTTAGAGTGTGTGCGTTCCGAGAGAGGTCTCGGACTGCCTGGTACAGTACTGCTTTTTGCTTTTTAACATTTTTAAAACTGCCTGTTCTGGGTGGGTTTGGGCTGGGTGGGGGTATGTTTCTGTTTGCCTACTCGACGCCCACCCAGTGCCCACTTTGCCTTTTCCCTGCCTGCCTCCGTCCATCCCCCTCCACCCTCCACCCACCCGCCTCCTTGCGAGGGAGGGCAGTGGATGCGAGTGGTGGTACATCCTGGGTGCGCGCTGTCTTCGTCCCCTGCAACAGCCGCCGGGCTGGATGTTTTCGTCGTACCTTTTTGCGCCTTGAAACCGGAGCCGCCGCCACCGCCTTCTCCTCTTCTTCCAACCTTCTCACCAGTTTTTTCTCCCTCATGGTTTGTGCTTTTGCTGAGGCTTGGTGTAAAGAAAGGAGGTGGACTAAACCCGTCGGCGGTGTATGTGTCTGTCTGTGTGTGTTCGTGCGTGCGCGTTTGGGTAGGATTTGTCCATTTAGAGCTCCTTTCTCCTGCTCCCCGACCCTGCCTGGTGCCTCCATCGCCACGGAGGAGGAGAAGGAGGAGGAGAAACAGAAACATGGCAAAAGCCGAGCAGGTCCTGTCTCTGTTTCTGTGCTGTGTGTTTTTTAGTCTTGCAGTGTGTTTTTTAGTCCCTGCTAGGACAGTTTGTTGTGTTGTTTTTGGCTGGATCATGTTTTTGTTGTGTTTTTTAGTCCCTGCTGGAAACTGCAGCCAAGGTAGCCTCACCTCACCAGCCAGCCATCCCGCCTGCCACCGCGTTGTAAGAGTGTGAGTTTCTCCTCAGCAACAGCTGCCTCCTGCCTGCCTGCCCACAGCCCCCTCCTCTGCCCCCTTTTTCCCTGGGTCTCTGGCGGCCACCATGTTAGGTCGGAATGGTGAACTGGAGTTGCCGTTCCACTGAGAGGGACCGGCTGCCGTGACCTCGTCCTCCGCCTCCTGGGGCGTGTGGCAGGGCGAGCACTCCTGCGTCCTGACTCTTCCTCATCCCCTCAACCTGGGCTGGTGGAAGAGCCTCGGGAAGTGGTGGCTGAGCTTCCTCTTCACCCACAGGGAATCCTGGCTGGAGCCGGTGGGGTGGTCGTGGCGGGGCTGAGAGTGCCGGAGGGAGCTGCCCTTGGCAAGGAGGTGAGGAAAGACCATGGAATGCATTAAAAATAGTCCCTGCTGGGACGGGGGGGTTGTTTTCTGGCCGGAATGGATTAATCACGTTTCAATGCATTCCTATGGGAAATGGTGCTTTGACTTACGAACGTTTTGACTTACGGCCATCTTCTGGAACAGATTAAGTTCATAAGTCAAGGCACCACTGTATCATATTGCTTAAGAATTCAAAATGTTCCAGAGGAAGAAGCCGAAGATCTAGAGCAGCTTTTAAATGAGGAATTATGGATTAAATAATGGAGTAAATGGATTAAGGCCAAAGCAGGAATAATTTATATCCAAGAGACCCATATTAAGACAATGGTAGACATCTGATAGAAAATCCCAAACTAGGTAAAGTCTTTATAGCAAACGACCAACAAAAGAAAAGAGGAGTGGCTACTTACGTAAAAACGGAGCTAGACCCCGAACTGATATATGCCTCTAAAAATGGATGAATACTCATGGTCAGAATTCAGAAAGTGGGTGAAAAAATCTTGATAATAAATATTTATGCCTCAAACAAAAAAAAAAGGAAAATTCTATGAAGAGCTCAAAAAGGAGTTAATCCCAAGAACTGAAGAAAAAATATGTGTAATTGGAGATTTCAATGTGGTAATTGATAATCAAAAAGATACCTCAAGGATGGATGGAAAAAAAGGAAAAAGAAGAAGAAACTTAATTCTGGAAAAAAAAATTGGAAATGGCAGAAGAGTTAAAATTAATTGATATATGGAGAAGTAGATTCCCAACAAAAAAGGACTTTACCTTATACTCAAACAGACATAGGTCCTGGTCCAGAATAGATAACTGTTGGATATCAGCAGACTTAAGTCAACAAGTGGAAGACATTGAGATTCTCCCAAATATCTATGCAGATCATAACCCAGTTTGGATGACTCTGGGTTACCACAAAGAAGAGGAATTTGGAGACTAAACACCTCTATACTGAAGGATGAAGATTGTCTGAAGAAAATAAAAAAGAACTAGAGTTCTTCTTTAAAATAAATAAACCTCAAGATACTGGTGTGATGACCAAACCTCCCTAAGGAGAGTATGGCGTTCGGTCAGGGAGTCTCTTAGGCTCCAAATCTATCACTTTGTATTGAGGTAAGTCCCGAAACCTCAATAGTGCATAGCATCTGTGCAGTAGACAAGCCTGACCTTGCCACGAAATGTCCAATTTATTGGGTTTGAGAGGGTTCAAGACAAGAACAGAGTCTCCCACCTGGAACTCTCTGTGTCTAGATTTAATGTCGCGATAAAAATTTTGCCTTTCCTGGGCCTGCTGTATATTTTCTTTAACTGTTTCTTGAATAGCTTTCAGTTTCATGTGCAAATTGTACACAAAGTCAGCAACAGGTACTGAACTGGATTGGATGGTGCCTTCCCAGTCAGCCCTCAGTAAGTCCAAAGGTCCACGCAAATTTTTCCCATACACCACCTCACTAGGACTGATTCTGCCTAATCCTTCATGTGGGGCACTTCTCGCTAGGCTGTCAGCCTCCTTGCTGACTCCCTCTCTATCTTGCGATGCATTAACTCCTAGCAACCCAGGATCTGGAAGAGTCACTCCCGGGAGCTGCAATCCTTTCGAAGCATCATCTCTCTGGGCCTCCTCGATGCTTGGCAGGCCATCCCCTCCCTCTGGGCATCCAGTAAACTTCAGCTCACACTGTTGTTGCTGATGCGATGGGGTTGCTTTCTCAGCTGGTGGCTTGGAAAGCTGGCTATGGCGGGACGCCCTAGGACAGTCCCTGGGGAGATGATCTTCCTCACACCAAGAACACTTTATAGGGGACTTAAACCGCTGGCCACCCTGCTGTTGGGTTTCCTCTAAGGAAGAATCAGACATTAAAAGGCTTGCTGTCTTCTGGACAAACACTCCTGCACTTTTTGCCAATGAGGCACCAAGCAAGTGAGTCTCTGGGACGTTTGTCAAACTGGCTTGAGCCTTTGGTTGCCAGGGTAATGTTCCCTCTGGCAGTGAGGCTTTTACGGCCTCTGTGACAACAGAATTAGCATGCTGCATAACAACTTTTTCACCTCTAGTTAGGTGAGGCAAATTAAGGGCATGCATTTGTAGTTCTTTGGCTTGCTTTTGCCCTACTGTCTCAGGATTTTTAGAAGCCTTCTGTTTGCGAGTGAGTTATAGCTAGCAAACTAGGCTCTTTTGTTAGCTCTAACTGATGCAATACCAGGGACTTACCCATCCTTTGGTAAATCCATATCGATTGTTCGAAAATCAAGCATTGTAAGTCCATGGCATTAAATTGTAATTTCCATTGGGCTGTTTGGAAAAGTTCCTTTGTTTCTCTGGCGGTGGCTCTCTTCCTTCCCGCTGGAAAAGTGTAGGAGGAGGCTTGCTGCATAGCTGAAATTCCTTCGTCCAGGCTTGCATCCTCCTCAGCTTGCTGAGAATTAACTCCTCGTGGTCCAGGAGTTTGAGGCACTGTCCTCTGGAGCAGGAATCCCTCTTGAGACTCATCTCTCTGGAATCCCTCACGGCTCACCAGACCTTTTACGAAGTCATCTGGGGACGGAAAGTCTCCTTCCTCTGGATAGTTAAACTGCTGCTCAGAAACAGCTCACTCTCTCTGGTCCCAGCGCTCCATCTCCGTCAGGGTGTTCCATATGTCTCTCTGAGCAGCCAAAAAGTCCGTCAGGAGTCTCATTAATATATCTATTTTAGACAGAGGTTGAGGTGATGTGGCTCCGGCCCTCAGGCTGGGTGCATCTTCAGGATGGGTAGCTAGGCTCCAGTTCTCCTGAGCTGCCTTTACCCTAGCTGTACGTTGTGCTCGGTCTTCGGCCTCCAGGACTTGGACCGCTGTCTCTCTGGACGGCTCCCTTGCCTCTGGCCTCACCCGCAGCACTGGTTTACTGCTCCTGGCTTCTCCAGTAGCCACAGCTCCAGATGGCCCCTTTGCCTCTGGACGCTCCAGTTGCACTGGTTCACTGCTTCCGGTACTTCCAGGTAATGAAGTATCTACAGTTCCAGTTTCTGCAAAGCCAACCTCCACCACCTCTTGTGGTAGAAGGTCCTGTGGGGGTTTCCCATACCCCCTGCCTGTGTCATCTTGCCTAAGCAAAATAACTAAGAAAAACAGCCTTATTCCACAGTCCTTTGAACATGCAAACTGTTTCTAAACAGATCAGTCTTTCGATCAGCTCAGGTTGTACGTCTCGCAGCTGCCACCATGTGACGACCAATCCTCCCTAAGGAGAGTATGGTGTTTGGTCAGTGAGTTTCTTAGGCTTCAAATCTATCACTTTGTATTGAGGTAAGTCCCTAAACCTCAATAATGCATAGCATCTGTGCTGTAGACAAGCCTGACCTGTGAAAAACACTTCACTTTACTCAGTACTTTGCAAGTACTTGAACATGGGCTTTATGATTCCTCAGAATTCACAATAGCTCAGTTAAATAGGACTTCTCTGTAGTAGCCAGTTAGTGGCCTTTCCACTCCTCTGGATTTAGCCAAACCTTGCTGGTCCAAGAGACTAATCCTCAATGAGGTTTTTATAATTATTTTTTATTAAGAAAATAAAGATTCATAGAAACAGTTTGTTTGCATAAGCAGTAGCATAATAACATGTTCAAAGGTTACAATAGTTAAATAAAGCAGTTATTTCTTATTAAAAATAAGAAACACTAGGATCTAAGCTGTGGTGGGCTAATCCCACCCCCCTTCTCCTTACCATTCTACATTCTATAAACATCCAGCTACATAATGCAATCCATCATCAATCCCTCCTAGCTTGGCATAAGCTAAGAGAAAAGCTCTCAACATCCCTTCTCCTCCATCTTTTCTACACCCATCGGACCTCCTTCTTCATGGCTGTAAACCAATTACTTCTCAGAGGCATAACATCACTCTCCACCCCCATTTCCCATGAAGATGCAGGTGCATTATCTTTTGCCAATTAGATTGGAATGTGTTGGGTCTTCACATGGCCTCTTTCATCCTTGCACCCTTATCAGGATTCACTCTGTACCAGCCTAGCTGTAAATTAGGAAAAACAGCCTCTCAGCCTTTACTGCATTCCAATGTCTTCAACTCATTTCCCTTTGAACCTGACAGACTCCATTTTCTTTTCAGACTACAAATCCCATTCTCCTTCCATATCACCACAACTGGGATCACCAATGTCTGGGATACGGGGAAGGCTTACTTCCGGGGAGTAGCACTTGGCTTGGCAGCACAAAAGAAAAGAGAAAGAAATAAGCAATATCAAAAGTTATTAATGGTCCTCAAAAAAAAAGGAAAAAGCTTTAAAGATAAACCCTACAGCTCAACAACTTAAAAATAAGATTAATATATTACAGCATAAAATCAATCTGCTTGACCAGGAAGAGATGGCAAGGAAAGTAAAATTTGCAAGACAAAACTTTTTTGAAAATGCGAATAAACCAGGAAGATGGCTCGCATATAAGATTTAAAAAGAAGAGAAAACAAAATGATCTATTCACTTCTGGATAAGGAAGGGAAGGAAACCTAAAAACAGGAAAAAAAATTAAAGAAATAGCTCAGAAATTTTATGGTAATTTGTACAAGAAAAAAGAAATACCTCTGCAGCAACAAAAAAGATTATTAGAAGTAACCCTCCCCTGGAAATTATCAGAGCAACAGTTAAAAAAATTAAATAGCCCCATAGCAGTATATAATAGATATACTAGAGTACTTTGAAGTTCATCCAGAAAAGCAAATGCTGTTAATCTTTTTAGATGAAGAGAAAGCTTTTGATAATGTGAATTGGAACTTTATGTTGAACCAATTAAAGATGATGGGCCTTCAAGGAAGCTTCTTTCAGGCGGTGGAGTCAATTTATTCACAACAAAAAGCAAGAGTCAAGGTCATCAGCCAAATCTTGGAGCAGATTCAAATTCAACAAGGCACAAGACAAGGGTGCCCCTTATCACCTTTACTGTTCATATTGACATTAGAAATATTAAACAGACAAATAAAGTGAAATTCCAGAATTAGGGAGTTCAGAATAAAAGGAGAGGAATATAAATTACAAGCTTATGCTGACGACTTGGTACTATTGCTAGAAAACATGGAGGAATCGATTAGAGAATTAATATCCACAACTGAAAACTTTGGTGCAGTATCAGGACTGAATTATGAAAAAAAAAACAAATTTTTGACAAAAAATGTGACACAAGAAGAAGCCAAAAAATTAGAATTAGAATCTGGCTTTGAACACATGTTGAAAATTAGATATTTAGGAGTGTATATTAAAAAAAACAAGTAGCTTGCAGAATTACAGGATACAAAAACACCAGAAAATAATGAACATTACCCTATCTATCTAATACCTAAATAGAGTGACGGAGCAAAACCAGGGAGACACACCCTGGGCATACATTCTTGCACAGCACACAGAAGTTTACTTGTGAGTAACACTGCCACCAGGAAATAAAGCACAGTTCCCCCCCCCAAAAAAACCTCAAATTCTAAAATCCCCCTTATACCATTAATGCCCCATTGACACCTGGGCTGACCATTACATAATCATTCTTAATCCTCTTTTATCATTATTATATGTTTCCTCCTCAGCTTCAAAATCTGCATACTCTTAGGCAAGTCAGCACACCCTAACTCACAGACATAACCATTTGGTCATTTTGATATACAAAAGAGATCAACCAAAGATAAAGTTTGAGTGTTCAGCTCCTCTCTGAAGTCTTCTTGATCTCAGGTCTACACTGATGTAACCCCAGACAGGAGACAGGAGAGAGGTGTGCACAAACTATTTCCGGGGAGTGAAAGTTCATGTTCACATGCCCTTACAGGCAAACATAAAAGTCCATACAATGTATTTCATGTTTCATGTTCCTTACATTCATAATCTCTTCACATGCCTCTTCCTCTTGAATCTGACTTCTCAAGTCTGATTCATCTCTAAAAGGTTATAGGCAAAGTAATCATGGTTCTTAACATACAAGAGAACACATTCTAGGCATTATAATCCATACAACTAAATGTAACATTCAAATATAAAACCAGTACATAAATCAACAACTTTTCCATAAAAAAGTAACATAGAGAGTTACATAAAAATCTAAGAGTACAGAATATCAAAACTTTGAAAAGTAACTGCATAATACATCATGATTCACACTCCAAAACGTTTCTAGTACAGGATCATCAATTTTTTCTCAGTTATCTCTTACCCTTCTCCAAAAGACATTCTAGACAACCCATCAGGTGCAACATTCTACCAGCCCCTGATATGCTGGACCTCATAGTTGAAATTGTGTAGACAGAGATTCTTTTTAAAATTATTATTATTATTAAGTTTTATTTTAGGGGTTAGGGTTAGGGATGGGGACAGGGGACATGGAATTAAACAGGGGTTGTAAATCAACATGAACATTTTACAATATTCATTCTTATCTGTTACATTTGAAAGATACATAAGTTTCCGGTGTAACTAATTTATCATACATATTTTAAATTAATCTTAGGCTTTCAATTATCAAATATTAATTTACATTCTATTTCTAAGCCAATCATAAAATTTATGCCAACAATCTCCATGGTTCGTCTTTCTTGTTGAGTCTAGCCATTCTGATAGTTTATCCATCTCCGCCGTATCCAGGATTTTTGCTATTAACTCATCTTGAGATGCATTCTCCGGGTCCTTCCAGTGTTTAGCAACAAGAATTCTTGCAGCTGTCAAGATATGGATAACTAAATATTTTTCCATAAGGTCCGTTGAATCTGGGATTATATTTAGAAGAAAAAATTTGGGGGTTACAGTTATCGGAATCTCCAAAACCTCATGCAGAAGCATTTCAACCATTTTCCAATATTTTTGGGCTTTCCCACATAACCACAACATATGATAAAAAGAACCTTCTTTTTGTTTACATTTCCAACAGAGATTTGAAATTTTTAAATCCATTTTGGCTAATTTTGTGGTAGTTATATACAATCTCTAAAACATTTTATATATATTTTCTTTAAAAGCTACTGACTTAGTGAGTTTTATATTGTTTTTCCATGTTTTTCCCCACTGATCCAAGTTTATACTGTATCCAATATTCTGTGCCCACCTTATCATACATTCTTTAACCACTTCCTCCTGGGTATCAAAATCTAATAAAAAATTATATAATGCTTTAATATGCTTATCTTTGGTATCCAGGAGAACTCTACCAAAGGGTGTATTATCTACATAAAAACCTTGCTGCTTATCTTTACCATATCTTGAAATCAACTGAGAGTGTGACCACCAATCTATATCAAATCCCTGTGTCATTAGTTCATCTTTGTTTTTTAATGTCCCATCTGGTTTAAGTGCTTCTCTATACCTTAAGATTTTCTTGTTTTCTCTCAGATTTGGAAGAGAGAATGCCTCTACTGGCGTTACCCAACATGGTATTTTGCCATACATCTGTCTTTGAATTTTAGTCCAAAGACCATAATAAAGATTTTCTCAAAATATGGTTATTGAATTGTTTAAAATCATCCACTCTATTGTACCAAAGAAAGGCATGCCACCCCCATTTCAAATCATGGCCATCTAATTTTAACAGTCTTTGATTTTCCAATAAAACCCAATCTTTAATCCATGTTAATGAGGCAGCCCTATAATATAACAGCCAATTCGGAAGGCCCATTCCTCCTCTCTGTTTCCTGTCCTGAAGTGATTTTAATTTTATCCTTGGTTTCTTTCCTTGCCAAATAAACTTAGATATTATCTGATCAAGTTCTTTAAATATTGATTGTTTCAAAATCACTGGAATGTTTTGAAATAAGAAAATTAGCTTTGGTAAAATATTCATTTTGACTGTTGCCATTCTGCCCATCATTGTTAATTGTAGATTTCCCCATCTAGTCAAATCTTTCTTTATTTCTTCCATCAATTTCAGATAATTATCTTTCATTAAGGTACTTGTTTTTGGTTTTTTTGTGAAATTTATTCCAAGGTATTTTACTTTCCTTCCCTCCTGAAAATTTGTGAGATTCAAGAGGTCTTCTATTTCTTTACGTTGCACATTTTAGATAAAATTTTTGTCTTTCTGTGGTTTATTTTCAGACCCGCCATTTCTCCAAACTCTTTTAATTCTTTCATAAGTGCTTTAGTTGATTCTTGTGGATCTTCTACCACTACAAGTAAATCATCTGTGAAGGCCTGTACTTTAAATGACTCGCCTCTAATTTTGAGCCCTTTAATTTTATCAGAGATTCTTATCTGATGCATTAAAATTTCAATTACTATCAAAAAGAGCAGTGGTGATAATGGGCAACCTTGTCTTGTACCTTTTTGTATTTCGATTTCTTCTGTTAATTCTCCATTAATTCTTATTTTTGCTTTTTGATGGGAATAGATCACTTTTATATTGTTAATAAAGGATTGGCCCGCCTCCATTTCTTCTAGTTGGAGTATCATAAAGTTCCAATTTATGTTGTCAAAGGCTTTCTCTGCATTAATAAAAAATAATGCTATTGTTTTTTCTGGATGTGCCTCATAATATTCCAGGAAGTTTATAAGGTTCCTTACATTTTGTCTTAGATATCTTTTTGGCAAAAATCCTGCTTGATCTTGATGAATTACATTAATCAGTACCTTCTTCAATCTTGTGGCCAAAAAAGTTTTATATATTTTGTAGTCCACGTTAAGAAGGGATATTGGTCTGTAGTTTTGAATCTCTTCAGGATCAGTGTCTTCTTTATAAATTATTGTGATTACAGCTTCTTTCCATGTATTCGGTATCCTATTCTCCTGTTGAATTTCATCAAATAATTTCTTAAAAGGTAAAATCAATATTTCCTTGAACTTTCTGTAATACTCTTCACTAATCCCATCACTTCCTGGAGATTTCATACATTTTTGGTTAGAGAAAGCAGTTGAAATTTCATTCATGGAGTATGGTTGATTTAAAATTTCCTGTTGTTGTTTGGATAATTTCAAGTGTTTTTTTTCCTGTAAATATCTTTTTTGATCTTGGGATGGCAGTCCCTTCTCCATATAAAGTATTGTATAGAATTTTCCACTATTTTTTTAAAAAATCTTTTAGATTTGTAAAATTCTCCCCCATTTTGTTCTTAAGACTTTGAATATAGTTTTTAGATCTTTCTTTCTTCAGTTTATATGCCAGCCATCTTCTTGTTTTATTTGCATTCTCAAAGTAGTTTTGTTTAGCAAATTTCAGTTTAGTTGCAATATCTTCTGCCAAAAGAGTATTTAATTTCTGTTGTGTTATTTGAATTTTCTGTTTTATTTGGGCTACTGATGGATTTTTTTCATTTGTTTTTCCAAATTTGTTAATTCTTTCTCCAGATTTGCATATCTGTCCTCTTTTGACTTCCTTCTTTTTGCTTCAAATCTTATCAAGATACCTCTAAGGAACACCTTACCAGCATCCCATACCATCCGCATGGGCATTCCTTCGGTAGAAGTCCTCTGAAAATAGTCCTTCATTTCTTCCTTTACTATCTTAACAATTTCTCCATCTCTAAGTAAATTTGTATTCAATCGCCACATTGTTGGTCATTTAAATATCTCTAACTCTAATGTTATTATACAATGGTCTGATATTGTTCTAGGAATTATTTCTGTCTCCACTAGATTCTTTGTCCATGTTTTCAGAATCCAAAAAGTGTCAATTCTGGACCAGGATTGATGTCTATTTGAGAAGAAAGTATAGTCTCTAGATTTTGGAAATCTTATTTTCCGTGCATCTATCAATGCGAGTTCGTCCACCATCTGTAAAAAGATTTTAGGTATCAAAGTTCGGCTTTCAGTTCCTTTTTTGCTCTGTGTCTTAGATGAATCTTTTTCTTTATCAAAAACCACATTGAAGTCCCCTACTATACAACATTCCTCATATTCTCTAATTGTATCTTTATATAGTTTTTCAAAAAATGCTTTTTGATTGCAGTTCGGTGCATAAATATTAATTAAGAACATTTGCTTTTCTTCTTTTTGAACTTCTACCATTAAGGTTCTTCCATCTTTAGATGCATGGATTAATTTAGGATGTAAATGTTCTTTAACATACACCGCCACTCCCTTCTTTTTCTTCTCTGGATCAGAAGATAAGAATAGCTTTCCCAGACCTTTATTTTCAATCAATTTTGAATCTTGTCTTTTTATATGAGTTTCCTGGAGGCAGATTATGTCCATATTCAATTTTCTTAAATATTGAAATGTTTTGGCATGCTTTTGAGGGGAATTCAGACCATTGATATTTAAAGAGCAGATCTTCCATTTTCCCTTAGACATCTTTTGGGTTTTTATTAGTTTTATGATTTTAGTTTTATGATATTTCTTAAAATATGGTTAGCTTGTTGCATCTGCATCTGTATCAAGTCCGCTTCATCTTGTTGTCTAAGTCTTTCATGTTGTTCTAAAGTCTGCTTGACTTCCTCTGTTTTTGGCTCAGCTCTTTGAGAAATTCTGATCGCCCTGTGAACCTCTTTTTTTTGTTCATCCACCTCTCTTTTCATCTGCGCTAATTGTGTAGAAATTTCTTCTGTTTGTTGTGTCAATGCCTCTATGCTTGTTTTCATTTCCTGTGTCTGAATGTTCTGCTGTTGAAAGAAAGTATTCTGCTGGGTCATCATCTTTTCAAGCATATTCTGCATGGAGCTTTGCAAAGTAATTTGCCAACTTTGAGACTCCTGTGATGTCAATTTTGCCAAGTTAGAGTCTGGGGCAGATGAGGAACGTCCACTCCCCCCTCTGTCTTTAGAAGTCATCTTAAGGGAACTAATAATATTAGTATACAACAAATAATATTTTACTCTGGTTTTTCTTCAGATCACACAAACCGCTGCCTTTCACAAATAATATTTCTCTAACCTGTCTGGGTGTAACTAATATCCCATAAACAATTTGACTCAAATAGATATATGAAAAACACAACCAAAGTATATATGCATATAGACTCAAACTATCTAATGCCTAAGCAGCACTCTAGTCATAGTTCCCCATTAAAATGAATTCTATCTTACAAGGTCTGTCTTTAATATAAGGTCCACTTGTTTATAACTTCTCCAGAGTTCGTTCAATGTTATTTATAATCCAGTAAAATTTGTAATCCAAACAGTTCTGTCAGCTTAATACAGTCTTTCTCTCATGCAGTATAATTTGTAATCCAGATAGCTCTGACAACTCGATCTAGGCCTTCTCTCATCCAGTAAAATTTGTAATCCAAACAGTTCTGTTAGCGTAATATAATCTTTCTTTCGTGCAGTATAATTTGTAATCCAGACAGCTCTGTCAGTTTAATCTAGTCCTTCTCTCATCCAGTAAAATTTGTAATCCAAACAGCTCTGTCAAGTTAATCTGGTCTCCACAGCATCAACACAGCCTCCACTTGGTCAAAGTTCACAGTTCCCTTGATCAAAATTCCCAGTTCATTTGATCGAATTTCACAGTTCACAGTTCAATCAAACAACCATAGGGTGGCATCATGGTTTTATTTTTCTTTCCAAGCAGGACTTTCAGAGATCAAGTTGCCAGCGGGTTATTTCAAGGTCCTTCATTCATTCTCAAAAATGTAGACAAAACAAGAAGAGCAGTTTTCTGTCAATGTTTTCTCCTTCCCCCTCCAAGGTCACAAGGGGGAGGGACAGAGAGAGCAGAAGAGAGAAAAAGAGAGAGAGAGAGAGAAAGGAAAGCCCATCCAGACTCCAGGACTTTTAAAAACAGAAAGACAAATAGCAGGGAAAAAAATTAAAAAGAAAAGGGGGGGGCAAGACTCCAAGACAGAATATATCCAAGAGAAGTTGGGTAAATCCACCATTTAGTCTCTATTGCAAAGAGTCTGCTCCTCCTTAGTTCACAAATATCAAGAGAAGCACAGTGACTGTGTCTCAAAATTTCTTTATCACCTTCTTTCAAAACCATCCATAAATGCTGCTAGGCAAGGCTTTGGCAGTTGGGGGGGGGGATCTTGGGGGAAGTTCTTGTCAAGCAATGAAAGTAAAGCAGCCTCCACCAGTCTGTCACTTCAATATCTCATTTCCGTTTCAGCTTTCCCTTCACCCCCTCCCCTGAGTAGACGTTTGTCAAATAGTTCCAGTAAATAGAAATGTCCTTAATATTGGTATATAAAGTTCAGTTACCTCTATCATCCACCTGTATATTTTGTCTCCAATAAGCTCATGTTCTGTTGTTTACGTGGAACAATCAAGACTCAGTGCCATTTTCCGGCCCCTTCAGCAGTTCTGCCACAAAGTGAGGTGTGTTTTTTCCTGAGCTTTGAAGGTCGCCCTCAGGCACCTCCTTTATCAGCTCAGGATCTCCCTCTGTTTAGGACCACCAATCTCTCCTGACTGGTGATAAATCCCTTTCAGGATCACAAAAACTGCAGAGGGAACGGGAGCCCTTTCCAGAGCTGACCGTTCGCTGTCGCAGGCTCCTCCCCTCCTGTCGTGTAGACAGAGATTCTAATGCAAGAGATGCTGGTTAGGATTTGACAAATGGCTCAGCCAAATGAGGGGTGATTGGTCAGTCTGCAGCAAGAACTTACTTCCCACAAACGTTGTGAGGTCTCAGTTTTGCCATTGACCACATCACTGCTAAACACTGCTTCTCTGTGACAGAATAACTTTTCTCCCTGGGCAGAAGTTTCCTGCTGATGAAGGAGTCAGTATGAAAGTTCCCATCCTGTCCCTCCTACAACAAAACTGCTCCCAAACCACATTTACTCACATCAGCTTGCAGGACAAATGATTGTTCAAAATTGGGAGCTGTTAATACAATATTTCCTGCTAATTTATTCAAGATGTCAAAGGCTTGTTGGCAAGTCTCTGTCCATTGAACGTTCACTAAAAAAGAACACATACTTCTTACACAGGTATTTTAAGGACTCACAATAGCACTGAAGTGGGGGATAAAATTTCTTTTGTTTTCCACCAGTCCCAGAAAGGATATGACTTGCTTTTCCTTCTGAGGCCCCAGCTGCTCTTGAATGCCTTGCACGTTGGCTTCCAGGGGTTGGATTTGCTCCTTCCCCCACAACATGACCCCAGCCTCCCCCCCCCCCCCCCCGCTTGCCTGGGCTTTGCTTACTGAAGATAGAAGTCCTTGAACAGATTTAACACTTTGCAGCCAGCTGTTGTGGTTGTGATCTCGAGGAATGGCGTATGGTCTTCCTGCTCCTGACTATGGACGTTTTTCCTGCGGTAGTGAGATACAACTTGCGTCGTGGAGGCTTGGATTACAGTTTGGGAATGTGTTGATTCTGATGGTAATTCAAACATTGACCATCGTGAAACTTCCTGGTAACGTACTGGAACTGTGGGGAGCTGTGGTTGCTAAGGATGCCAAGATAACGCTGCTGCTGGCTGGCCCCGTTGTGAGGGTATTGTGTTTGCCCTGGGAGGGTTTTTTCCTGTTGCAGCCATCATCTCCTGGAGGTGCGATTGCTGACGTTCTCCCGCAGATGACCCTGGTTTCAGCCGCTGTTATTCCTGCTTCCATTCCCTGGCTTTCCTGGCTGATATTCAAACAAACCTGGCCCGCTGTCTTTTGGAGAGACCTTGTCCTGTGGTTCCGAAACAACGACAGTTGGGCCCTTGGTGAGGACAGGACTTTCCATCTTTGCCGTCCATTAATAATATCAAGAGGAGGAGAGACATTACACCCAGCATTCTTGCTTAATTACATCCTTCGTTCTGGCTGGCTGGAGGAGGCAAAGTCCCTGTTATCAAACGTAATGGGGAGGGAGGGGTGATGGGGGGATTTTTTGTTTATGTTTTTTATTTTATTTTTTTATTTTATTTTAATTTTTATTAGTTTTCCTTAATCTGCTTTTCCTTAATTTGTTCCCTTAATCTGTTTTTTGCACAATTATGTATACTGTTTTGAAGTTTGATTAGTTTTGATCTTCTGCGATTATTATGTTACGGTCTGTTTCTTTATTTTATTTTGTTTGATTAATTTTTGATTTGATTGTTAACTTTGTTTCTAATTATCTGCTATTCTTTAGTCGTTAACTCTTTTGCTTTTCTCTTTTTCCTTGGTTGGCATGGAGTGGAAGGCCTGCCCCCCCAGAGGGGGACTTTGTAACATCAGAGTGATCTCTGGTAGAGGAAGATATGGTGTAGGTGCTGTTGCCATGCGTTACAGAAGAACGGTGAACAGATGCTTGAAATCTGTTCACTGTTCTGGCACTGTGACCTCCTGCCAGACTCGAGGTAGTCAACTCAGCCGGCCCTCCACTCTAAACCTGGTGTTGTTGAATGCCAGATCTGTATCAAATAAGTCCCAGATCATACAAGATCTGATTCTGGAGGAGGATGCAGATCTGGCATGCATAACCGAAACATGGATGGGCAGGGATGGGGGTGCTCCCCTGACTCTTGCCTGCCCTCCTGGTTATGCAGTCCAACACCAGGGTAGACTGGCGGGGCGGGGTGGGGGAGTAGCCATTGTGTATAAAAACACCCTTCAGGTTGTTAGGCGCTCTGCTCTGGCGACGCCAGGTCTAGAGGCCCTCCACGTGTCGGTTGGGGTCAGGGATGGTATTGGGATCTTGCTGGGTTACAGTGCTCCCCGCGACCCAGCCATTTCCTTACGGACTTCGTCTCTGTGGCACTATTGGTGTCCCCAAGGCTTTTGGTCTTCAGAGACTTCAACGTGCATGCGGAGGCGGAGGTTTCCGGTCCAGCTCTTGAGTTCTTGGAGACCATGGCTGCCTAGGACATGTCCCAACATGTCAACAGCCCCACCCATGTGGGTGGCCACACACTGGACCTGGTGTTCTCCACTGAGCAGAGTGAGTGTGCTCCGATGGTGACTGACCTTGCATCTGTCCCCTTGTCATGGACGGATCACTGCCTAATCAAATTCAACCTCGCAGTGGCTCTCCCCCCCCCCCCCGCGGGGAGCAAGGACCTGCTGTTATGGTCCGCCCTCAAAGGTTACTGGATCCTATAGGATTCCAGGATACCATGAGAGGGATTCCGGCCGATCTGACTGGCGCTCCTGTCGAGGCTCTGGTGGATAGCTGGCTGGCTGCCAGCACCAGGGCTGTTGACACGATCGCACCTAAACGCACTCTCCGGCGCAGAGATCGCCCTTCACCCTGGTTTAATCCAGAGCTGCAATTAATGAAGCGAAATAGGAGAAGGCTAGAGCGCATATGGAGGCGGAACCCGACAGAAAATAATCAAATAGCTGTCAGGATCGCGACTAACCTTTACCAATCTAAGGTGAAGGCTGCTAGTCGATCTTACTTCGCTGTCCGGATAAGCGAAGCTTCCAATCAGCAGGTGGAACTTTTCCGTATAGTTTGCGATATCTCCGGAACTGGTCATGGTGATTGGCCTCCCTTTAGCATCTCACCTGACCAATTTGCAGCCTTTTTAAAATCAAAAGTGGAGGCCATCCGCCGGGATCTTACCCCCTATTTGGAAACAGTAGATCGAGTTGAGACGTCCAGCGCTCCGTCTTGCCCGATGAGACTTAACTACTTTCAGCCTGTGACCTCAGATATGGTGGACAGAGTGCTTGACTGCTGTCGTGCCACCACCTCCTCCCTTGACCCTTGCCCGGCTTGGCTAATCAAAGCAGCCAGGCCTATAACATCTGAATGGGCTACAGCAATAATTAATGGGTCTCTCCAGGAGGGCAAAGTTCCCCTTGCCCTCAAGGAGACACTCATTAGGCTCATTAGGAAGAAACAGAGCTTGGTGGCAGACAATATTGGTAATTATAGGCCCTTTGCCAATGTTTCTTTCCTTAGCAAGGTAGTTGAGAGGGTGGTGGCCGATCAGCTACAGGCTCTTCTGGATGAAACCAATGCCCTGGATCCATTCCATTCGGGCTTCAGGCCGCGCCATGGCACGGAAACAGCATTGGTCGCCCTGTTTGATGACCTGCTGAGGGAGGCCGACAGGGGCAAAATGTCTCTGCTGGTCCTTCTCGATATCTCAGCCGCCTTTGATACCGTCGACCATGGTATTCTCCTGGGGAGGCTCTCCGAGTTGGGAATTGGTGGCCTGGCTTTGGCCTGGCTCTGTTCCTTCTTGGAGGACCGTCCCCAGAAAGTACAGATTGGAGAGAATTTCTCGGCCCCGTGGAGCCTCAACTGTGGGGTCCTGCAGGGCTCAATTATCTCTCCAATGCTGTTTAACATCTATATGAGGCCGCTGGGAGGGGTCATCAGGGGATGTGGGGCTTCGTGTCATCAATACGCTGACGATACTCAGCTCTACATCTCCTTTTTTCCAACAAAAGTGGATGCTGTTTCGTCCCTTGAGCGCTGCCTGGGGGCTGTTCAGCAATGGATGCAGGTGAATAGACTGAGGCTGAATCCGGGCAAGACGGAGGTCCTTCGGGTGAGTGCCCCAGACATCAGTGGTCTGGGAAACTCCCTCTCTTTTGGGGGGGTGACTCTTACCACCAAGAGTGAGGTTCGCAGCTTGGGTGTACATCTGGACCCGGCGCTCACCATGGAGACCTAGGTGTCATCAGTGGTCCGTTCCACACACTTCCACCTTCAGCGGATTGCCCAGCTGCATCCCTATCTTGATGTGGGGGCCCTCACCACTTTAGTCCATGCGCTCGTAGTCTCAAGATTAGACTACTGTAATGCGCTCTACGTGGGGCTGCCTTTGAGATTGATGCGGAAACTTCAGATGGTACAAAATGCGGCGGCCAGACTTCTAACTGGGGTGAAGAGGCACCAACATATTTCCCCCAAGCTAGCCGCCTTGCATTGGTTGCCCATTCGTTTCCGCGTTGATTTCAAAGTTCTTACGATTACTTATAAAGCCCTAAACGGTTTAGGACCTTGATATCTGGCAGAGCGCCTTCTCCCACCCAGTTCTGCCAGAGACACTCGCTCTAGCCAGGCTGGGCGACTGAGGGGCCTAACGCCTAGGGAGGCCCGGAAGGAAAGAACGAGGAACCGGGCCTTCTCGGCAGTGGCCCCTCGCCTCTGGAACAACTTGCCCATAGAGATCCGCCTGGCTCCCTCTCTGGGTGTCTTTAGAAGTAAACTTAAGACATGGCTATTTAGGCAGGATTTCCCTCCTGCTGTATCTTAATATTTACATTTTAACATCTTGGATTTTTGCATGTTTATTGGTTCTATTGTTTTTAAATTTTGTAATGCCGCCCAGAGTAGACCATAGGTCTAGATGGGCGGGGTATAAATCTAATAAAATAAAATAAATAAAATAAATACACAACTTTCCCTTGTTCCAGTTGGCTTTTTGAGGCTTTGACTGTAGGCCCTGCCTCCTGCAAGCATTGCAACACAATTTACAGGAGATGTAAATGAGAGTGCAGTGACACATGGAAATAACCCTATATTTTAATAAGTCTTAGCACGTTTGAAATTCATTTTCAAAAGGTGACTGCATGGTGCACATGGGAGTGTGGAGTTTTTTTCAATTTTATTTTTGTCTGGGAAGCCTGTTTTTTTATTGGAAAGTGAGGTATTTTACTCTGCTATGAGAGGGTCATTTTGCTTTAAATCACTTGTGAAATCAATTTATTTTGAATCATTTTGGCATATGTAAATGCTTCTGTCAGTGTAAATTGTGTCTGGGGGTTTGTTACTCACTGGTGTGCCTTCCCTCTCTCCAGCCCAACTGGCAGTTCTGTGATTCCCTCCCCCCTCCCTCCCCGCTCTCTCTGTGTTTGTTTGTTTGTGTGTGCCTTCTTCACAAACCTAGAAGTGCCAATCTAGTCAATGTCTCTGGTCAGTTTCAGACCCAGCTCTGTTGCTCAGCCAGTGTGAGAGCGGGTGGGTGCAGAGTAAAGCCTCAAGTGCAATGATTCTAAAAGCCCGTGTGCATTCCTTGACCAATCTACAACACAGTTTAAAAATGGATCAAAAGTTTTCCCAAGATGACTCGAGCACTGACCCAAAAACCATGTGATTACCATGTGACTTTCAACCAACTTCAAAAGCCCTGATCTCTCTCCTGATTTATTTTCATAGTGTAACTAAGCCCTGAGATGCAAAATCCTAATTAAAAATTGCCAACTCATCTATGTACACACATGCAAATAGGAATCCTGCCAACAGATTATTCAATAACCTCTTGAACATGTGGAGGGCATTTCAAAGCTCAAACAGGAAGACTGTAAATTGGTAGAAATCCATGTGGGTTATGAAAGTGGATTTTGCCAAAGCATTGTCATCCAGAGGAATTTACCAGTACAATCTATTCTTGTTAGTGTATATTCCTTCATTCACATGAAAATGCTTCTGCTTAACTTTTTTGATAGCTCTGCCATTATACTCTGTTTAAAGGGGAGCATCTACTGCTATCTAGGTCTAGAAACGTTCCCTGCTAAGAAGCTGGTATGTCCTGTTCTTATTTGGCAGTCTTCTATTTACCTGCTTTTTTTCAGTGTTTCTCTCCATTTTTTTCAGGTTTTCCAGCTGGATATGCACTCCCTTGCCTCAGCCTCTCTAAACTCTGGGCAGCCAAAGTAAAGTGTATGGACAGTTTCAGCTTAAAGATAGTGTGTGATGGTGGTTGGGAGGGAGATGTCCTTTCTCAGAATAAGAAGGCAAACATTCTCTTTGCAATGTTTGCTAACCAAACATTGCAATACGGCAGGCTGGAAGAATTATCAGCCAGTTCAATGGGAAGTAAAAGTAGATGTTTATTTACTATGCTTGATGACAATAAGGAAATTATTTTCAAAGGTTTTCCATTCCAATCAGTAGGTTACTATTCTTGAATTTTTAAAAAACCCTAACATGTCTCTCTAACAAGGAAAAACCTTGATGCCGGCTGGAGTTGTTTAGTGATGGGAAGTTCTAGGGAATATAAATGTGTATCCAACTGCAGAGACACAAAACTATAATGGCATCTTGATTTATCAAAGAACTAGGTCTATAAGCACCAGGATCTGTTGGATCTTTATTAGACATAGGAATTAATAACATTGAAGAATGTTTCCAAGATTATGGAATCTTCCTTCCTTCCAATATTTTATTGAAGGAAGACTTCAGTTTTCGGATCATCATCTTTTTAAACATTCTGCAATACTCTTGTCCTCGTCCATCTATCCCCTGAGTCTTCTCCGCCTTTTTACTTTAATAATAACATCCACCATCTCATCCTGTCTAACAAACTGTCTATCAAATTCTTATCCATCTGTTGCAATGTATTCCCAACATTATACAACTTAGAAAAAAACTATTAAAATCATTGTGTGGCTCTGGCCATCAATCTTGAATTTTTATTACTAAATTCAAAGTATTCCCCTTTCAAATATATTAAAGTTGTCTGTATGTTTATCACTTCAATATGTTGTAACTCCTTTTTTTTTTAGCTTGTACTTTTGATAACATTCTTTTTCCATATTTTATACACTTTCTCTCCAATTCTGTTATTCCCCCTTCCAAACTCTTTATATGTTTAATTCTCTGTTTCTGTAAACTATATGCTTTCTTAATATAGTTTCCTCTTTGTCCGGACCTCATTATATCCCATATTTTTAATTGTATTTTAATTGTTTTATCTTTTTTATTGTATTTTAATTGTTGTAAGCCACCCAGAGACCTTTGGGTAGTGTGGGCGGCATATAAGTTAAATAAATAAATAAATAAATATTAAACTCTCCTTACGATTTATTTATTTATTGCAGTTATATACCACCTATCTAGTCTATCATTGAGTTCCTCTATTTCCTTCATTTCTTTCTCCTTTTTTATATTATATATTTACTTTGAAATATACTTGTGTCAATCCTTCATCTTACAGCTTTTTTATAATCAAACCTGGTTTTAGAGTTCATGTTTACCAAAGTGTGATCTGTCACTTTTACTAGACCTACATCTGTGGTATACTGTATACTCAAACAGACAAAGCATTAGACACAAATATATAATCTATCCCAGAATAGGTTTCATGGACCTAGGAGTTAAAGATTAACCTTTTTTCTTCTCCTTTCAACTCTCTCTATAAATTTTTTAAACTTGTTTTATTTCTCATTCTATTAGATATTGTAATATTATGCCTTTTCTCTTGTAGAATTTGACATCTTTCACTGTATCTATTACCACATTAAAATCTCCTGCCCTTATTACAAATCTCTCATAGCTTTCAATTCATTAAACACTTCTTTTTTTTTAAAAAAACTATTTAATTATCATTTGCTGAATAAATATTAATTAAAGTATAGTCCTTTCCTCTCATTGAGGAAGCACTTGGACTCTTATTGATTTGAAAAATTCCATTGAAAAAGTCTGTTATTTGGCTGGCAATGCCCTTCCAGAAGTTTGTTGAGAGGTACTAGCAAATAATGAATGAAAAATATGTAATACAGCACCCAACCCATCCGTTTCATGGATGCTAAATCCTTAGACAACAGATAAAATCAAGGAAATGTTTCCTGTACACATCTTAAGCAATAACTATTAAACCAGAAAAGGGTAGGCTAAATCTATGGAGAACAAAAACCATACAGTATTCTGAATGGATGTATGCTGAAGAGTGTCTCCCACCAGAAAAAAAACCTAGCTGGACCATCTGGAAGTCACTAAATAGACTTCGAAGCAAAATAATCAAGTAAATGTAAATATAAAATATAAATATAAAATATAATTTTATATAATTTATATAAAATATAAATATAAAATATAAAAATAATCTAGAAAGCAATCAAGTAAAATGGGGCTACTTTGATATTGGATACATATTCTGTGGCTATGGAGAAATTTAATCAATGCAGCACTTACATGCACACCATTTATGGCCGACCATGTGAACAAAAGATGATCTAGCAAGTGGCCAGGTTGCAGGCTCTGTACCAGAGGTCTGGGAAGGCATCTGTAGCAAGAATCAATTCTAATGCTTCCGAGGTGCCTTTCTGGGATGTGAACTTGGGGTTACTGTTGTACTGAAGTCAGTACACCCCTTCACATTTCATAAATATTTTAGTATAACTTTTCATGTGCCAACACTGAAGAAATGACACTTGGCTACAATGTAAAGCAGTGAGTATACAGCCTGTATAACAGTGTAAATGTGCTGTCGCCTCAAAATAACGCAACACACAGCCATTAATGTCTAAACCGCTGGCAACAAAAGTGAGTACACCCCTAAGTGACAATGTCCAAATTGGGCACAAAGTGTCAATATTTTGTGTGGCCACCACTATTTTCCAGCACTGCCTTAACCCTCATGGGCATAGAGTTCACCAGAGCTTCACAGGTTGCCACTGGAGTCCTCTTCCACTCCTCCATGACAACATCACAGAGCTGGTGGATGTTAGAGACCTTGCACACCTCCACCTTCCATTTCAGGATGCCCCACAGATGCTCAATAGGGTTTAGGTCTGGAGATATGCTTGGCCAGTCCATCACCTTTACCCTCAGCTTCTTTAGCAAGGCAGTGGTAGTTTTGGAGTTGTGTTTGGGGTCATTATCATGTTGGAATACTGCCCTGCGGCCCAGTCTCTGAAGGGAGGGGATCATGCTCTGCTTCAGTATGTCACAGTACATGTTGGGATTCATAGTTCCCTCAATGAACTGTAGCTCCCGAGTGCCGGCAGCACTCATGCAGCCCCAGAACATGACACTCCCACCACCATGCTTGACTGTAGGCACGACACACTTGTCTTTGTACTCCTTGTGACGTCCAAATCTCCCTAAGGAGAATATGGCGTTTCGACAGGGAGCCACTTTGGACACAAATCTATCTCTTTTTACTGAGGTAAGTCCTCAAGCCTCAGTAGAGCATAGCATTTGTACCATGGACAAGCCTGACCATTAAAGAACACTTCACTTTACTCAGCACTTTGAAAGTACTTAAACATGGGCTTTGTGATTCCTCAGAACTCACAACAGCTCAGTCAGGTAGGACTTCTCTAAGGTAGCCAGTAATTGACCTTTTCCACTCCTCTGAATTTAGTCTAACCTTGCTGGTTCAAGAGACTAGTCCTCAATGAGTTTTTATAATTTTTTTATTAAGAAAATAAAGATTAATAGAAACAGTTTGTTTGCAAAAGCAGTAGCATAAAAACATATCCAAAGATTACAATAGTTAAATAAAGCTCTTATTTCTCATCAAAATAAGAAATACTATATCTCTAAGCTATGGTGGGCTATTCCCACCCCTCCTTCTCCTTACCATTCTACATTCTGTAAACATTTCTCAATCCATCAGGAATTCCTCTCAGCTTGGCATAAGCTAAGAGAAGTTCTCTAAAACCTCCTCTCCTCCATCTTTTCTACATTCCTCGGACCTCCTTCTTCATAGCTGTAAACCAATTAACTTCAAAGAGGCGTAACACCACTCTCCTCCCCTAATTCCCATGATGGGACCATGTGTTGTTTATCTAATCCCAATTAAGATGGCATGCATGTTTGGTCTTCTGGGCCTCTGGCTTCATCCTTCGTCCTTCTCAGCGTTCTCCCTGTACCAGCCTAGCTGTAAATTAGGAAAAACAGTCTCACAGCCCTTACTACATGCCAATGCCTTCAAATCATTTCACTCTGAACCTAACAGACTCCATTTTCTTCAGACTACAAATCCCACTCTCCATCAATATCATCACACTCCTCATCTGGTTGCTGCCACACACGCTTGACACCATCTGAACCAAATAAGTTTATCTTGGTCTCATCGGACCACGGGACATGGTTCCAGAAATCCATGTCCTTCGTCTGCTTGTCTGCAGCAAACCGTATGCAGGCTTTCTTGTGCATCATCTTTAGAAGAGGCTTCCTTCTGGGATGACAGCCTTGGAGACCAATTTGATGCAGTGTGCAGCGTATGGTCTGAGCACTGACAGGCTGACCCCCCACCCCTTCGACCTCTGCAGCAATGCTGGCAGCACTCGTACGTCTATTTCCCAAAGCCAACCTCTGGATATGACACTGAACACGGGCACTCAACCTTTTTGGTCTACCATGGCGAGGCCTGTTCTGACTGGAACCTGTCCTGTTAAACCGCTGTATGGTCTTGGCCACCATGCTGCAGCTCAGTTTCAGGGGTTTGGCAATCTTCTTATAGCCTAGGCCATCTTTATGTAGAGCAACAATCCATTTTTTCAGATCCTCAGATTGTTCATGACCATGAGGTGCCATGTGGAACTTCCAGTGACCAGTCTGAGAGAGTGAGAGCGATAACACCTGCTCCCCCTTCACACCTGAGACTTGTGACACTAACGGGTCTCATGACACCAGGGAGGGAAAACGGCTACTTGGGCCCAATTTGGACATTGTCACTTAGGAGTGTACTCACTTTTGTTTCCAGCGGTTTAGACATTAATGGCTGTGTGTTGTGTTATTTTGAGGGGACAGCACATTTACACTGTTATACAAGCTGTATACTCACTGCTTTACATTGTAGTCAAGTGTCATTTCTTCAGTGTTGTTACATGAAAAGATATGTTAAAATATTTATGAAATGTGAGGGGGTGTACTCACTTTTGTGATATACTGTATAAAACATCTTTAAAACATTTTCTCTCACGTTTACTGGTTTAATCCATCTGTAGTTATCATTCCACATTTGAGTCCAATCATCTATGTCTATATTATAACCAAAATTTTGTGCCCATTTAAACATAACTGCTTTCACTCTTTCATCCTCTAAATTATATTCTAACAAGAAAGTATACATTTTTGTATAATCGTATCACTAGTATAAATCCATAACTCATCCACCTGAACCTTCCCCTGATAAAAGCCCATTATTTTGTCTTTTTTAAACCTTGATTCTAATTTTAGCTTCACCCACCAATCTATCAGTAGACCCATTTCCTTCAGCTCCTGTATATTTTTTAATTGTTGCTCTTTAGTTAAGAGCTCTTTATACATATATCTCCATTCTTTTGAGATTAAAGAAGGTTGTGTAAAACCTTCCAAAGGCACTACCCATATCGGAATTTTTTTATATGTTTGCCCCTGAAATTTTTGCCGGACCTGGTATAGCGCTTTCCTTACAATGTGATCAGAAAAAAGTATTTGGTCTTTGCCCTTGCCATACCCTATATATGCGTGCCATCCTAATCTCAAATCACGTCCTTCCGGTTTTAAAAGTCTTTGGTCCTCCAAAGTAATCCATTCCTTTATCCAGTTCAGAGCGCAGGCTTTGTAGTATAGTAGACAATTTGGTAAGCCCATTCCTCCTCTTTCTTTTAAGTCCTGTAGAGCTTTGAGTTTTATTCTCGGTTTTTTAGCTTGCCAGATAAACTTAGAGAACACAGCGTCTACCTCCTTTAAATATTTATAATTCAACAGTATTGGTAAATTTTGGAACAGAAACAGAAGCTTTGGTAAAATGTTCATCTTTATAGTAGCAATTCTACCCAGCATTGAAAGTTGCAGTTTACCCCAGTTTTCCAAATTTTCCTGTAGTTCTTTAAGTATTTGGGAGATAATTATCTTTCATCAGTATCCACAGTTAACTAATTTCCTATTGTTTTCTTGCTTTTCCTTTTAAATAAATTTCACAAATCCTTTCAAGCTAGTGCCTATCTGGGGCCTGAGAAGGGAAGTGTAGTACTAATTGTCTAGTCCTTGCCCTGGTTAAGCTACTGAATTAGTTATATTGATTTCTATGGGAGCTGGTGGCAGCTATTTGTATTAAGCTCCAATTTAGAAGAATGGTTGAAAACCCATTGGTGCAACTCCATGCACAGAAGGCTGAAGTTGTCATCAGCTAATTTATTGCTGATGAAAAATTACCAGTTCCTCCCCCTTCAGGTTCTGAAGCTCCTTAGGAATCCCCTTTGTCCTAGCAAAGACTTGGAGGCCTCAGGTTAAGAGGGGGAGTCTTTAAGGTCCTATCACCAATTGCCATCTGGATTTCCATTCACATCCAAATTATCAACTCTGCAGCATAACAAAAAATGAAGGTGTCCTAAGGGCTGGCTGGGGACACTGGACATGGAACTACGAGGAGCTCTTATGAAGTCATTTATTCGATACACAGGTAGGAGGATAGTCAAAAGGTCAGAGCTTGGAGCACTGTATTTACCTACAACTAGTTAATGTTGGGGGAAAATGGTTACCATGTAATTAAAAGGAAACAGTAATGTAACAAGTAAGACAGCTGTAACCTATCATTTTCTAGTTGCTGTCAGAAGCTACTCTTGACAGGCAGGTAAGGCACTTTTAGAAGCATTGTGAAGGGATTTTTTAAAGTTTCATCCTAAACTTTTGTTAAACTGAGAGATCTTTTAAAAATGTAATGGCAAGTAGATAAGAAGTAACAAAAAGTGCAATAAGCAATCAACAAGATACACTGTAATGAGTGACAAAAAGAACTGATTTTTTTAAAGAATGTAACTTTCCAGTCTTTCCAACTCACCAGGGGGAAAACAACCTAAAGCTATTCGCTTGCACTTTCCTGAGGAGCAATTAGAAGCAAAAATGTTTCTTGGCACGTCATTATGCTGTTAAAAAACACAGGCACAAGGATTGGGAAAATGCTGGCACAAGGGAACTCTTAGGTGGACATTTTCAGCCACAGCTACACTTTTGCCTCTTCTTACGAACAGGGTGTGAAACAAAAAAAAATGCTTGACCAGGAAACAGTGGTTTTCTGGAGGGAACTTGTAGTTAATACTTGCAGAACAAAAGTGGCAACTGATTTTTAATTGGGTTTTGTTTTGTTTTTTGGACTAGATACAATTCCTCGTGGTTCATGGATGCGAAGTGCGGCTTGAAAGCAAACAAGAAGGCCAGTGTTGGGAAATTGGGGAAGTACATTTTTACATCATTTGCATATTTCTTTATCAGAAAAGAAAAGATCGATTGTGTGTGTGTGTGTGTGTTTTGCAATAGGTTTTAAGGGGAAGTGACTGCTGAAGCAAAATCTGAAGTGAAGCAATTCTGTGCAACAGCTAAGAAAAACAGACGGCACCTAACAGCAGGCCAGGGAAGACCGAAGGAGAGCTACTGGAAAAGGGTGAGAGCCCTTGCTGAAGTTCCAGGATGGCTCTCCCTTGGCCGGGCTCTACAGCTCTGCTCCTGCTATGGGTATGTTGCACCGCAGGGGAGGGTAAGTAACCACATTTTATGCAGATGCCACCAATTGTATTGTATGTTTACTGCAATCCTCAGCCGGGATCATTCGATCAAGGTTGACTTGTGTGATTCCTTTCCCTGTCTCTCAGTAGCATTTTGTGGAGAGTGCAGCTAACATTAACTTCCACTCTTAACTTTGTAAGTTAGTCTTCTGCTTTTTTTTTACTGTTAGCACAGACAACACATTTCTGAGGAAAAGATGGAATAGCTGTGTAATCCCTTTTCACTGACACCTCTTGATGGGCCATCCATCTGAAAGCAGTAAATTAATTCTTTTGAGATTCCAATTGTTTACTTAAAGAAAGGAGTAACCAAATCTTTTGTTGTTTAGTCATTTAGCCGACTCTTCGTGACCCCATGGACCAGAGCACGCCAGGCCCTCCTGTCTTCCACTGCCTCCCGGAGTTGGGTCAAATTCATGTTGGTAGCTTCGATGACACTGTTCAACCATCTCATCCTCTGTCATCCCCTTCTCCTCTTGCCTTCACACTTTCCCAACATCAGGGTCTTTTCCAGGGAGTCTTCTCTTCTCATGAGATGGCCAAAGTATTGGAGCCTCAGCTTCGGGATCTGTCCTTCCAGTGAGCACTCAGGGTTGATTTCCTTTAGAATGGATAGGTTTGTTCTCCTTGCAGTCCAGGGGACTCTCAAGAGCCTCCTCCAGTACCACAATTCAAAAGCATCAATTCTTCGGCGGTCAGCTTTATTTATGGTCTAGCTCTCACTTCCATACATCACTACAGGAAAAACCATAGCTTTCACTATGCGGACTTTTGTCGGCAAGGTGATGTCTCTGCTTTTTAAGATGCTGTCGACGTTTGTCATCGCTTTCCTCCCAAGAAGCAGGCGTCTTTTAATTTCGTGGCTGCTGTCACCATCTGTAGTGATCATGGAGCCCAAGAAAGTAAAATCTGTCACTGCCTCCATATCCTCCCCTTCTATTTGCCAGGAGGTGATGGGACCAGTGGCCATGATCTTAGTTTTTTTGATGTTGAGCTTCAGACCATTTTTTGCGCTTTCCTCTTTCACCCTCATTAAGAGGTTCTTTAATTCCTCCTCACTTTCTGCCATCAGAGTGGTATCATCTGCATATCTGAGGTTGTTGATATTTCTTCCGGCAATCTTAATTCCGGCTTGGGATTCATCCAGTCCAGCCTTTCGCATGATGTATTCTGCATATAAGTTAAATAAGCAGGGAGACAATATACAGCCTTGTCGTACTCCTTTCCCAATTTTGAACCAAATCTTATGTGAACATATACCACAGTTTTCTCTGTTTGCCAGTTTTATTAAGCCCAGGTAGCTTTATATGAATAAATACACAAAAAGCAATGATTCATAAATGCACATTTGAGGCTTTTTAATTGATCAGTTTGTGTGCCTAACTGATGATGCTCAGGCAGTAATCCTAACCAATCTCATCATAAAATAGACCAAATTAACTACAAGTGGGAGTAGCAAAGCAGTCCTATGCATGTCACAAGAAACAAGCTCCACTGGTTCAATGGCCCTTACTCCTAAGTAGGTGTGCACAAGACTGAAGCCTTGTGACCTAAATAATTACATGCTATCCAGTCAATTCTGATTATGGCAACCTTTTTCAGGGTTTTTCAGGTAGAGAGTACTGAGAAGTGGTTTACCATTCCCTTCCTCTGGGGGTGTCCTGGGACTGTGTACCTTTCCCATGGCCACACGGGCTGGTTCTACACACAGGAAACCCAGGAGGGAATCAAACTTCCAACTTCTTGCTGCGAGCCTGATACCTAAAGCACTGAGCTATCCAGCCAGCTTTGTCACCTAAGTAGATCTGAAATTCTTCCTCGCTTGGTATAGTTGTATGGATCTAGTTGTAATCTGTGAGCAAAAAGCTTTGGTACCCCTGTTTCAGGCATTTAAGTATAGCATTTAGTCCAACAGATAACGCTAAATGAAATTAGTTTTGTGAATCTATATTTACTATGTTTACTGTTGAATTCCTCTCTGAGTAGACATGTGAAGGATTTCGTCATATAGGATGGTAGTAGAAGAATCCTAAATTTGCTGCAGAATGGTTTTCTTTTTATTGAAAACAAAATATGAATCTGTAATTGCTATTGCATCCATTTCATTACATTATAAGAACAAATTCTCTTTTATTTGTATTACTGAAGTACACATATAATTTCACCTTCTTATACATTGTATGCTATTTAGGTACAAAATATTTATCAACTGCCTTAGTTACTATTCTGTGGCACCAATACATATTGCTATGGTTGCTAATACTATCAGTAATATCAAATGAGATAAGAACCACAGTACTACCTTTTGAGTTTTGCATAGCAATTGAGCACCTCTGAGTGTTTCCAGGTAAATGTTTCAAAATTGCAAGTTTTGTATGGAAAAAGTGTTGGAATGCTTCTAGGAGGTATGTGTGTAACGTAAGCTTGAAAACAGGGGTTGTGACTAGAAGTAGCCATTTAAATAGTATTGCACTGAATGTCCACTACATATCACTGCAGAGAAATTCATGAATCTCCTGAACAAACGTCCTATACATGTACGCTGTCAAGCCACCTCTGACTCATGGTGATCCTATACATGAGCAATCTTCAAAATGTCCTGTCCTCAACAGCTCATCTCATCTCATGCTTCTGGCTTCCTTTAAGCAGGCAATCCATCTTGTATTTTGTCTGCCTCTTTTCCAGCTGCCTTCGACCTCTCCCAGCATTGTAGTATTTTCCAGATAATCTTGCCTTCTCATGATTTGCCCAAAATACAACAGCTTTAATTTTACCATATTTGTCTCAAGTTTAGACCTGATTTGGCCATTTGTTCATCTTTCTGCCAGGAAGGTGGTGTCATCTGCATATTTATTTATTTATTAAATTTATACGCCGCCCATTTAGACCCAAGTCTACTCTGGGCGGCTAACAATAAAAAATGGCATAAAAGCGATATAATAAAATATCTTAAATTACTGATGTTTCTTCCACCAATTTTCAGTTCTCTTTCATTGGAATCTAGTTTGGGTTTCCATATGATATATTCTACATACAGATTTAGCCGATAAGGGGATAAGACACACACTTTCCTGACACTTTCATGTATAGAAAACCATTTTATCTCTCCATATTCTGTCCTAACAGTAGCTTCTTGACCACAGTACAGGTCAATCAAGGGCAATCAATTGCTGACGCAAACCCATTTCTTTCAGAACATCCCATAATTTCTCATGATCCACTGTCACATGTCTCACTCCTTTGGAGTCCTTACCTGGTGGTCTCAGTGGCCTTCCACATCTTTTCCCTTGGGCTGGGGGGAACCCAAGAAGACTGCTAGAGGGGAGGATCCAGCAAACTCCCAAAGGTGACTTGCTTTTACTGCTGCCACCCCCAGTCCTGTTAGGAAACTGTTAGATCAGGACCTATGTACAAAATACACAAAAATATACAGTAGGTGTCCAAGATCTAAAAATCTGGATTTAGAACCTAGGTATGCCTTCTGCATTCCAAATTCATTCCAAGTCAAGGAAGGATTTTAAGTATTTCATTCAAAAAGAAATAACATAAAGAATGAAGCAAAAAGGAATAAAGGATCAAATGCAAAACCATGAGAATTAGTGTATGTGTGTTTGTAGTCAAGTCAATTCTGACTTATGATTACTTTTTTCAGGGGTTTTTTTTAAAAAAATATTTTTTTAAATTTCCAAAACAAAAACAAATACAAAAATACAAAATACTTACTATACAATCTAAAGCACAGTGCACCCCATACCCACGGAACCCTTTGGAACAATACTTTTAATACGAACCACCTTTCCAAAATTGTATTGATTGTTGTTTAGAGGCTTTCCCCTTTCCTTTCACTAATACACATTCAACAAATCTACCCCAAATAGCATAAAAAATATTTGAACTTATTTCCCCTCTTTTCATCTTAAGTTCAGTAGTCAATTTATCATTTAATGCAATGTCCCATACTTCATTATACCAATCTTCCAATTTAATATCATTTTTATCTTTCCAGAATCTAGCTATTAATATTCTAGCACTTGTCATAAAATTGGAAATCAATTCCTTTGAACAATAATCAAGTTCTATCTTATCAAAAATTGACAACAAAGCAATTTTAGAATTGAATTCGATATCTTTTCCAAATATATCACATATTTCCTTAAAAATCAATTTCCAAAATTTCTGAATCCATTTACACTCCCACCACATATGATAATACGTGCCAATTTCTTCATCACATTTCCAACAGGCCTTAGAATAGTCTGGATTTATTATCTTCAATTTCACCGGAGTCATATACCACCTTAAACTAATTTTTTTTTAAATTTCCTTTATTCTTACCGACATTAATCTTAAAACTCTCATCTTCTAAATTTTTATCCAATCCTCTGTTTTAATTTCTGTCTTTAAATCATTTTCCCAAATTGATTTCAAACCTTCTGTTTCTGTCTCTCTTTCCTCTTGTTCCAAAATTAGGTTATAAATTCTACTTACTACTCCCTTCCTCAAAGCATCTTTCTGCATGTCTTCATGTGATGATAGAAATTGTTCGTACGTAGAACATTCTCTACATTTGGCATTAGTTTTCAACCATTCATTTTGTCGCGATTTGACCCTTTTTGGATCCCACACCTCTGGAACCTATGTGGCGTTGGACCCACTCGTGCCTTGGTCTGTCCACCTAGACTCAGACCTCAGAGCACACCAGGGCAAAACTGAACTCTTTCCTTTCTTCCACTGCTGCCACCAGGAGATCCCTAGATCCCCATAACTCCTTTAGAAAGAATCAGGTCCACTCTTTAATGAAATAGAAAGATCTTTAGTTTATTTGCTTATTTGTTTCAGTATTTTAATATTCAGTTCTATTCCGTCTCCCTTCCAGTCACTGGTCAATCACTTCTCAGATCTCCTACTATATTTTCATCAGTCTAATCACAATCACATAAATCTCTGTACTCTCTAATCAAACTCCTTCCAAAACTCTGATCTCCCTTCTCCCCCTCAGGCTCTGCCTCTTATACTCTGCCTCTTGGCTCCGCCTCTTAGCAACATAAATATGCATGACTCACTCTAACTAAACCTGAGCCATGACCACATTTAAAGGAGAACGCTACAGACCTCCCCCCTTACTTAGGTTTGTTTGGGAGGGGAAACACATTTTTCCTCCTGAACAAACAGCTGCAATAGCTTAAACTTTTTTTTTTCTCATAACATTTTACCTTTCACATATTTACTAAATATCAACCAAATCCTTACCTTATCATTTAATAATCAATACAATACTTTACCTTATCATCTACTAATCAATAATATACCTTACCTTATCATTTTACAGAATTTACAACCATACAGAAATCACGATCCTGAACTTTTACATAAATAATTAACTGTGAATTATAGTCCATTTCAGTTTATAATAAAAGTCCTGGTATCATTCATCTAGCCTCCTGGAAAGCACATGTGCGACAATGTTGTGGGTTTTCGAGGCAAGAACTGAGTCTCTGTTGCAAAGGCAAAATTTGCAAAGTCCAAGTCTCTCACTTTCCCGTCGTAGTCTGGCGCACCATGGACTGGTCCGGTTGTGGTCATCTCCTTCAGCTGGACACACCTCTGCTGGTACTCAGGAGTCCCTCTGTTGACCACTGGCTCCTTCCTCCGCACCCTTTTCCGTCGACTGGCGGTCATCGGCCACTCGGTTGTCCACAGGATGTCATCTGCTGGTCGTTTTATAGTGACGTCATCTTTAAGTCTGGCTCGGGGCTTCACTTGCTCAGCTAGGGAAAGGGTAGGCAGTTCCCTCTTCTCCTCCCGAACATCTTTAGATGCATCCCTCTTTAAGGCATCAGGGCCTTCCTCCTTCTGTATCACATAATTGACATTGTTCAATTTTGTCACTACTTTATAGGGATCCTCCCAAGCTAATTGTAGCTTGTGTCCTCTGACTGGCCTAAGCAAAAGAACTTCATTTTCAGACCCAAAAGTTCTTTCACGGGCTTTCTCTAGAGACCTTTGCAGGGTGTTTTGCAACCTGTGCATATATTCTACCACTGACTCTGGGTCACTTTCTCTATGGTCTTCCCAGTTCATGCGGAGCAAATCTAAAGGTCCGCGCGTCTCTCGTCCTAGCAGTAACTCAAAAGGACTAAATCCCGTGCTCTCTTGAGGGATGCTCCTATAAGCATATAGTAAGGGTTGTATTTTGCAGTCCCAATCATTTGGGTTCTCTGCTACATACGCCTTAATCATGCGCACTAAAGTGCCATTGAATTTCTCAACTAGCCCGTTGGTCTCTGGATGATATGGAGTCGAGTTGATTTGGGTAATTCCACAAGCCTTCCATAACCTTTTGATCAGTTTGGATGTGAAACTCATTCCCAAATCGCTGACTATCTCGCTGGCAAATCCCAATCGGCTCATGTAATTGATTAGGGCATCTGCCACGGTGTCAGTTTCCATGTTGCGCAAAGGAATAGCCTCGGGATATCTAGTGGCAAAATCCATTATGGTCAAGATGTATTTATTTCCCCTACGGGTGGCATTAGGTAAGGGACCCACTAGATTGATTCCCAGCCTTTGGAACGGTGTAGAGATGACTGGCAGAGGACATAATTTGGCTTTGGTCCTGTCCTGCCCAGTCCCTCGTCTCTGACAGACATCACACGTTTTACAGAAACTAGTAATCTGTTTGCCCATACCTGGCCAAAAGAAGTTCTGGCCAACCCGTCTTTTGGTTCTGGTGATCCCCATGTGAGCTCCAAATAAACTGCTGTGAGCTTGATTAATGATTTTCTCCCTGTATTTACTAGGGACCACTAATTGCTTTCGGGGTTCCCCTTTTCCTCGGTATGGAGTAGCTAACGTTTCCCTGTACAGAAGGTCTTTGGTTAAGCTAAAGCTCTCAGGGCACTCAGGAGACAGTACAGTGGGAGTCCTGGCAGCTTCAAAGCAAACTCCCAAGCTAACGTCCTCCTTCTGCTCCTGGGCAAAATTGTTATTTGTTTTGGGATTCTGTAGTAGCATGAGTTCTGCCTCAGCCCTATCAAGCTGGGTTGCCACGGTAACCGCTCCACCTGCTACAGTATCGGTTTGAGCTGCAGAGGGTGAGTTTTGACCCCCCTTTGAGCGGGTAAGCACTAACGCACTCTTGACATGCTCTATTAAATCCCAACCAAGGAGAAAAGCTGCTGGTATTTCATCTGATACAGCTACTTGCCACTTTCCAGACCAATTCTGGTATTCTACTGGTATCTCAGCCACTTTTAAAACCACGGTTTCCTTCCCAATTCCCTTTAAAGACATTTCTTTGCCAGGAATAATGTCCTCCTGGGCTACTAAATCGGAATGGACAATGGAGATTTGAGATCCTGTATCTCTTATTGCAATGTACTTCTTTCCTTTCACAACTATCTCTTCACCTGCGTTTCTGAGAAGGGTCTGGTCATTGCTGATATAGAAACAATGGACTACTTGGGCTATAGGAATATCTTCCTCCTCATGTTCAGTAGAAGTGGTGGTGGTTATGGGATCAGGTCTCTGTCTACTATTTTCCTCCCCTGATTCCACTTGCTTGACACAATACACCTTTTTGGTTAGAGAATCATTTCTCTGCAAGTTGGGGTATGGTTGCCTACACTGGAATTGTAAGTGGCCTGGTTGCCCACAGTTAAAACATTTAAAATTCCTTTTGTCATTCTGAGGTACTTTGGCGAACCGTGCCTCAGGGTTTGATGTTTTTGGCGGGCTAGCCCTTGGCAACTTCGGGGAAGGCCCGCCCTGACCTTCTCTCTCAGGATTCCTGCTGAGGTAATTTTTATTAAAAGGCTTTTTATAGTTATTGTCCCAGTTTGGTTTATTTACTCTCAGCTCTGAAAATCTAGGGTTCCTGTAAGCATTAATCAAATCAGTTTGTTCTCCCGCTTCCCATAAATTTTTAGGATTCTTGTCCCTTACTAAATACCGTAGTTCTCCAGGTAATAGGGAGTAAAACTGTTCTAGCCCCATTAAATCCTTCAACTGTTCTAAAGAAGTGATCTCCTCTCTTTCAATCCACTTTTCCAGAGTCTGTGCCAATCTAGCTCCCAACTGAGAGTACAATTCATCCTGCTTTTTAGAGAGAGAGCGAAATTTCTGCCTCAGGTGTTCAGAGTTCAGACAAAATCTTGAATAAACCATCTTTTTATATGCCTCAAAATCTCTTGCCTTCTCGGGATTCATCTGGGCATATATTTCTGCCAGATCTCCGCTAACCTGCGCTCTTAAAACCATCATTCTATCCTCATTTCTGATTTCAAAGTCATTGCAGGTGCGTTCAAAAGCAATGAGGAAGGATTCAGGACAGTCCCCTCTTTTGTACTGGGGAAACTTCTTCAAATCTATCTTTGACAGGATTCCACCTCCCCCACTGTTGTTATTATTAAGATTATTGTTTGGAGCAGAAATCTCTAGCTGTCTCATCTGTAGTTGAAAATCCATTTCTTTTTGCCTTAATTCTAGTTCCCTTCTTCTCTCCTCCTGCTCAAATTGTCTGGCCTCCTGCTCAAATTGTCTGGCCTCCTGCTCAGCTCTGAGCTGTAGTTCCTTAAATTTAAATTCCTGTTCCAGTTTCCATCTCTCAAATTCTTGAGGGCTTAATTCCTTATGTCCCTCTGAGGTAACCTCGAGAACTATTTTCTCTTGGTCTCCTGACGTTAAAGGGTTTCCCTCCAATTCCTGAGGTAACTCTTCAGACTCAGGACTCCCCCTTGTGGCGCGTTTGTGAGGCATCTTTTCTTTCTGGGGTGATTAGAGCAGCGTTCACAAATTTTTAAAAGGACCTGTTTTCCTTATTTTACTTCCAGTTACTGATATAAATTTTTCAAGCCTTTTCTTTTAGTACTTTCCCTCAGATCTGCTATGACCTGGCTTCTGCCTTGTCCACAGCGCTCTCCTATCTCAGAGCCTGGGATTTTACAGTAAGCCCTCTGATCCTCAGATCCTGAGGTAAACTCAGAAATTCCCTCTCAGAGAATTCAAGCCTTTTCCTTAGGTTCTCTCCCTCAGATCTGCTATGACCTGGCTTCTGCCTTATCCACAGCGCTCTCCTATCTCAGAGCCTGGGATTTCACAGCAAGCCCTCTGATCCTCAGATCCTGAGGTAAAACTCAGAAATTTTCTCACAGAGTCGTTCCCTATCTTAGACCCCCCTGATCTGGGTTCTGAGGCCCCACTACTAAGCTTTTCCCAAAAGCTCTAGCAGGAACCAAACCTCATTGCCACAGATCCTGTCTAAAAGGTACCCTTGACTCAATAAACTCTTTTATAAAGGCTTCACTGGATTTTTTCAATAGGCTTCACTGGATTATTTCAATAGGCTTCACTGGATTACTTCGTATCCCGCCGCTGGACACCAATGTCGCGATTTGACCCTTTTTGGATCCCACACCTCTGGAACCTATGTGGCGTTGGACCCACTCGTGCCTTGGTCTGTCCACCTAGACTCAGACCTCAGAGCACACCAGGGCAAAACTGAACTCTTTCCTTTCTTCCACTGCTGCCACCAGGAGATCCCTAGATCCCCATAACTCCTTTAGAAAGAATCAGGTCCACTCTTTAATGAAATAGAAAGATCTTTAGTTTATTTGCTTATTTGTTTCAGTATTTTAATATTCAGTTCTATTCCGTCTCCCTTCCAGTCACTGGTCAATCACTTCTCAGATCTCCTACTATATTTTCATCAGTCTAATCACAATCACATAAATCTCTGTACTCTCTAATCAAACTCCTTCCAAAACTCTGATCTCCCTTCTCCCCCTCAGGCTCTGCCTCTTATACTCTGCCTCTTGGCTCCGCCTCTTAGCAACATAAATATGCATGACTCACTCTAACTAAACCTGAGCCATGACCACATTTAAAGGAGAACGCTACACATTTGTCCAACTATCTAACTGGATATAATTATACCATGATAATTTATTAGTTTGAAGTTTAACTATAATCTGATCCTTCGATCTCATTTTAATCATCCAATCCTTCAATCTGGCAACTTTTAAATCCTTAAACATATCAGCTAAACCCTTCAAGTTTGCTGGGAAATTTTCTATTTCGGTCACTAATTTTAGTGGTGAAGTAAAGGGACATCACTTCTTTTTATTTTTTTTCCAGATATTTAACATGTTTCTTTAAAAAGGGTTGTTCACCTGATTTATTGTATTTCTTTTTACTACATTAAACAAATATTTTTCAATATTCCCATTTATTTCTGAGGATTCCGTATCCCACCAAATTAACTTTCCTTTGTTGTATATAATATCTCCAATAAATCTAAACTGATTCGCTATATAATAATTTTTTATATTAGGAATACCTAAACCTCCATTTTTTTGAGCCTTATACCAATATCTTTTATTTATTCTTGATATTTTACCTTGATAACAAAATCCATTAATTAATCCCTGCCAATACTTAAAGTCTTCTTCTTCTAATTGTATTGGGAGCATCCTGAATAAAAAAGTAATTTTTGGTAATGTTTTCATTTTGATCATGGCGATTCTCCCAAACCATGATAGTTTCAATTTAGAATACTCCTGCAATTTATCTTTAATATCACTTTTTAATTTATTAAAAATTTGCTCCTTTAATTTTTGAGTCACTTTAACTATATTTATACCTAAATATTTAATATAATTACACATTTTAAAACCATATTTATTTACAAATGTTTCTTGTTCATATTTATTATAATTGAACATCGTTATTTGTTTTTTGCCAGTTAATAGTTAATCCTGTTAATTCCCCAAATTTTTCTAAATGATTTTTAATATTATCCATACTTTCTAATGGGTTTTTAATGGTCAATAATGAGTCATCAGCAAATAAATTAATCTTAATTGTATCATTTTTTCCTAATCCTTTAATTGATTCATCATTTCTTATTGCATTAGCTAACAGTTCTATAACCATACAAAACAATATTGGTGAAAGTGGACAGCCTTGCCTTGTACCCCGGCCTAGAAAAATCCGCTCTGTTAAACCATCATTAACTATTCCTTCTGAAGTATTATCTGAATGTAATTGGTCTATAACCCCTATAAATCTTCGACCAAATCTTCAACCCTTTATAAGCAGCTTTTATGTTGGCCATTCCACACAATCAAAGGCCTTAAATATGTCTAGTGATAAAACAGTTGCCTTTGTTTTTTCCTTTTCTACCTCATATATAATATTCAAAATTCACCTAGTTAAATTATTTATTTATTTTATTTATTTATTTAACTTATATGCCGCCCACTCTACCCAAAGGTCTCTGGGCGGCTTATTAAAATACAATAAAAATACAATAAAAAATGAAACAATTAAAATACAATTAAAATAGATACTCTAAAAATTGCCATCAGGACCCACAGTTGATATTATTTCAATTAAAAGCCTTCTGGAACAGGAAGGTTTTGACCTGGCGCCAAAATGTCATCAGCGTTGGCGCCAGACAAATCTCAGTCGGGAGGGCATTCCATAGTCTGGGGGCAGCTGCCGAAAAGGCCCTTTGTCTACAAGCCATCCCTCTTACCTCCTTGAGGGATGGTTCTTTCAAAAGGGCCCCCTGGCTAGATCTTAACTGCCAGGTAGGCTCATATGGAAGGAGGCGGTCCTTCAGGTATCCAGGGCCCAAGCTGTTTAGGGCTTTATATGTCAAAACAAGCACTTTGAATTGGGCCCGGGCAGCAACTGGTAACCAATGTAATTTAATCAGAATCGGCTTGATATGTCCCCTAGCGGCCCCACCACTCACCAGCCGCGCAGCTCAATTCTGGACCAGTTGCAGTCGCTGGAACGTCTTCAAAGGCAGCCCCACATAGAGCGCATTGCAATAATCTATATGAGATGTTACCAGTGCATGTGTAACTGTCATGAGACTCCGCTCGTTCAGGTAGGGCCGTAGCTGGTACAATTTCCGCAGCTAAAGGAAGGCGCCCCTGGCCACCGAGTCCACCTGGGCTTCCAGAGTTAGACTGGGGTCCAGGAGCACCCCCAGGCTGCGGACCCTGTCCCTTAGGGGGAGTGTAACCCCATTCAGGGCAGGGAAATGGCCCTCCAGCCTATCCGGTGAAGCACCCACTAACAGCACTTCCATCTTGTCTGGATTGAGTTTCAATTTATTAACTCTCATCCAGTCCATTATCAGGTCCAGACACGAGTTCAGCACAGAAACCGCCTCACCCGGATTGGTGGAAAACGAGAGGTAGAGCTGAGTGTCGTCAGCATATTGCTGACTCATCAGCCCAAACCTCCTGATGACCTCTCCCAGCGGTTCTATGTAGATGTTAAACAGCAGGGGGGACAGTATCGACCCCTGAGGAACCCCATGACATAAATGCCATGGGACAGAGCAACTGTCCCCCAGCACCACCCTCTGGACACGGTCAGCCAGGAAGGAGCGGAACCACTGCAAAGCAGTGCCCCCAACTCCTAACCCAGCCAGCCTATCCAGAAGGACACCATGGTCGATGGTGTCGAAAGCCGCTGAGAGGCCCAGGAGTATCAACAGGGTCACACTCCCCCTGTCTCTCTCTCGGCAAAGGTCATCGTACAGGGCGACCAAGGCAGTCTCCGTAACAAAACCCGGCCTGAAACCCGATTGAAATGGATCCAGAAAATCCGTTTCATCCAGCAGTGCCTGGAGTTGCCCAGCCACAACCCGCTCCAACACTTTGCCCAAATAAGGGAGGTTCGCCACTGGTCGGTAGTTAACCACCAGCCTTGGGTCCAGGTTAGGCTTTTTAAGGAGTGGCCGAATTACCGCCTCTTTCAAGGTGGTAGGGACCACTCCCTCTCTCAAAGAGGCGTTCACGGCCTCCTGGACCCAGGTGCGAACCCCCCTGGCAGATCTTCCAATTAGCCAAGATGGGCAAGGGTCGAGCAGAGTGGTGGTAGAACGGACAGATCCAAGCACCCTGTCCACATCCTCAGGTCTCAACAATTGAAACTCATCCATTAATATTTGACCTAAGCACGGCACACTGGACACATCCTCTGATTTTGCAGTAACGGTGGAGTTCAACCCACTGCGAATCTGAGCGATTTCCCCCTCAAAATGGATGGCAAACTCATCACAGCGAGCTGATGAGCAGTCCGGGACCTCCACCGGATTTCCCAGTTGAAGAAGATCCCGGACCACCCAAAACAGCTCTGCTGGATGACATTCTGAGGAAGCAATACAGCTGGAGAAATATTGCCATTTCACCAGCCGTATTGCCACGAAATAGGCCCGATAATGGGCTCTAAGTCGTGTTCGATCGGACTCCCAGCGGGACTTCCTCCACCTGCGCTCCAGCCATCTCCCCTCTCGCTTCATTGCCCGCAGTTCAGAAGTATACCAAGGAGCTGTCTGGGCTCTGCGTGCAGGGAGAGGGCGCTTAGGCGCAATCGTGTCAACCGCCCGGGTCATCTCCCTATTCCATAGGGTGACCTGAGCTTTGACAGGAGCGCCAACCATATTATCCATTTGTCTTCCCTTTATAAAACCACATTGACCCTCTTTAATATAATTTGCTATAAATCTATTTAATCTATTTGCTAGTATAGCAGTAAAAATTTTAGCATCTTGATTTATTAGAGATATAAGCCTATAAGATCCCAGATCTGTTAGATCCTTGTTGAGTTTTGGGCTAAGAATCATTAATGAGTGTTTCCAAGAAGGTGGCATTGTCTCTCCTTCCAATATTTTATTATAAAACCTTTTTTGCTTAGGTATCAAAATGGAACTAAAATGTTTATAATATTCTGGACCCAATCCATCAGGGCCTGGTGTTTTACCATTTCTCAGTTTATTAATAACTTCAGCAATTTCTTATTTTATATTTATTTATTTATTTATTTATTATTAGATTTTTACCCCGCCCCCCTAGACAAAGTCTACTCGGGGCGGCTTACATACATAATAAAAACATCATAAAATTTTAAAACATCATAATTTTAACATTTATATTAAATTAAATCAGTGCCAAGATGATAAGAGTAAAGATCAGTTATTGACTGGAGGGAAGGCCTGCCTGAAAAACCAAGTTTTCAAATGAGTTTTAAAAACGCCCAGCGAGGGTGCCAGACGAATTTCAATTGGGAGGTTGTTCCATAGCCGAGGGGCCACTGCCGAGAAGGCCCGGTTTCTTGTTCTTTCTTTCCGGGCCTCTCTCGGCGTTAGGCCCCTCAGCCGTCCCTGCTGTCTATTCCGGGTGATTCGGGTAGATCTAGGTGGGAGAAGACGATCTTCTTCTTCTTTAATCTCTTCTTCTAATATTCTTTTATCACATTCCAATAATTTAGTTTTTAAATTCTCATTTATATAATTTTCTATATTCTCTTTTAGTACATTATTTCCTTTATACAATTTCTGATAAAATTCTTGAAAAATCTTCAATTTATCTTTCATTATATTACACCTCTTACCTGTTCTATCTTTAATTACCCCAATTGTGTTTTTTAATCTTCTATTTTTGCACATTCTAGCTAATAATTTTGAGTTTTTATTGCTAAATTTTTAAAAAATGCCTCTTTATATACATCAAATCCCTCTGGACTTTACCTCTAAGTTTTCTAGTTCCTTTCTCTTTGCCTGAATTTCTGCCAATATCCTTCTATCTCTTTCTAAAAAAAACCCCTTGCTTTCCAAATTTCTCAATTCTTCTTCCAGTTTTTTCACGTTTATCTCTTTAATTTTTTTCATTTTACAGGATTCCCTTATTGTTATTCCTCTTGAATTTGCTTTCATCGTGTCCCACAACAGGCCTAATTTTGTACCTCCTGCTTCATTTATTGTCCATAATTCTAACCATTCTTTCTTTATCTTTTCTATTACCTCTGGGTACTGGAAAATGTTAATATCCATTCTCCATCTTTTAGAGTCTTTACAATCTTTTTAAATCTCAATCTCCATTGACATCAAAGCATGAGCTGTTATTTTTATAGAATTAATCTCAGTATTAACTATCTTAGGAATTAAATCTTGAGATGTGAATATGAAATCTATTCTGGAATAACTATTATATACTGCTGAAAAATAAGTATATCTTCTTTCATCACCTTTCATTACCCTCCAAATATCTTTCAAGTGGTTATTTTTTACCTTCTTGCTCAATATTGTGTTTCTTTGGAGAACATCATTCCGATCATAAAAAGTTTTATCCTTTATCTTATCCATAACCATATTGAAATCCCCTGCCATAATAACATAACTCTTCTTTATCTTCTCCATTTCTTTTATAACCGTGTCATAAAATCTCCCTGTTTAATATTAGGTGTGTAAACATTAAACAAAGTATATTCTTCCAAACCCATTTTACCCTGTATTATTATAAATCTACCATTACAATCTTTTACTACCTGTTTCACTGTAAATTCACAATTTTTAAAAATTATGATTGCCACACCTCTAGATTTAGACGTTCCAAAGTTTTTTTCATAAATGTCTATATTATTCATGTTAAGTTCATTGACTCCATCTTCTGACTGATGAGTCTCTTGCAGAAAGGCAATGTCCACCTTATTTTTCTTCAATAATGCTTCTATTCTTCTTCTTTTCACTATTGATCCCAGGTCTTTCACGTTTAAAGTGGCTAGTCTTATTCTTTTACCCATTTGAGTTCAAGATCTCTCCTCCTAACAGGCCCCGTGTGCAACTCCTTCCCCCAACAAACTAACAAAAATAGACTAAAACTTAAACTCAACAAAACCCAAACATACAATACTTTACCCCTAAAAGCCCAGTGAACATATATCTTTTTCCCACCCCACCATATTCCCCCACCATAACTACTAGTGAGGGCACAAGGGGGGGGGACATGCCACCATCGTCAGGCGGAACTGCAACCAGAACCTTGCCTCTGCTCTTTTTATTAAATTTTTGCATTTCTTCTTAATACTTGAGAACACTGAAGCCCCCTTCTCCACCTCTCTCTCCCCTGTAATAAGTAAAAAACAACAACAATTAAAATCCAGAATTATTAATAATTTTAGTTTTATTATTGCTGTTACTATTTAATATTAATATAGTTAGTATAGTTATTACTAAAAACTAGGGGAAAAAAGAAAGAGAAAAAAATCGATATGAATGAATGAAGAAAAGAGAGAAGAAAAGTAAAAATAAAGAGAATTAAAAGATGTGGAAGGGGGGAAAACAACAGTTGGTCCATCTTCTAGCCCTTCAGGAATCTGGTCCTTTCTGCTTCAGCCTTCTGTTTTTTTGCTTGAAGGTGGGGTTAACTCCTGACCTCCCTCTTCCTCCTGCCAGAGTTTCCATGCCTTCAACAGGTCTTTACCTTCTTCACGAGTAGATTTTAAACAGAACCTGGTCTTTCCAAATTTTCAAAAAAACAGGATGACCCCAGTGGTATTTGAGATTATTTTTGATCAAAACTGCTGTAACAGGCTTCATGGATTTTCTCCAGTTCAAAGAATCATTGCTTAAATCTTGGAAAATCTGCAGCTTAGTGCCCCTGCAGACCAGCTGGTCTTGTTTTTGTTTGATTTCTCTCATAATTTGTTCTTTCTTTGTATAATTAAAAAACTTCACCACCACTGGTCTTGTTCTTGGGCTTTTAGGATTACCAACGAAATGAGCTCTTTCTATGTCCTGTTCATCCAAGTGTTGTGTACCCATTATGGAGTTAACGAAGGTTATAATCTCTTTTTTGAGGTCTTGTCCATGTTGCAATTGAAAATTCATTATTTTAATGTTGGACCTTCTGGAATTGTCTTCCAGATAAATCAGCTTTTTGTTTGTTTCGCTAATTCTCTCATCCAACCAGTTTACCTTAGTCTCATTTGCTTCTGCCCTGTCTCCCAGCTCTTTAACCTTCTGATTAACAGTTTTCAACTCCTGTGTCATTCCTGTAACTTGATCTTGGAGCTTATTAATGCTCATTTCAATAGACTTGGCTCGTCTCTCTGCTTGCTCAAACTCCTGACTCATTTTACAGGACATGTCCTTCACAATCCGCGTCAGTTCGTCCATTGTTTCCTGTTTATCTACAGCTTCGGCTGGTGAAACTGCCCTCCTCAAGTGTTCCAAGCTGCGATCCGACGGTTTGTCAGAAGTTTTATCTAAAGCTTTATCTCTTGTCCAAGCAGGCATTTTAACAGCCTTATCCTTCCTCTTTGACATAAAGAAGAATAATTAGGAGTGAATATAGTTGTTGAGAGCTTTCATTAGAAGCAGGGCACTAAAAAACTCTAACAGCTTATCAGACTCAAAAACGAAAGCAGTATTCGACTCTAAATCAACACAGTCTTTAAAGAGTTTAACTAGATGTACACATTCCTTATCTTTCCCTCCGAAGGTTTATGCAGAAAAAAACAGTCTTCAGAAGGAAGAAATGCATTTTAAAAGTTGTTTACCATATTGGCGATACGGAGGTTCAGTTCTTAGCTGCTCATCCCTCCCGAGCGGAAGTGATGTCTCTTTTTCAGGGTTTTCTTGGTAAAGAATAGACAGAAGTGCTTTACCATTCCCTTCTTCTGTTCCTCAAGCAAGAGAGCTCCTGTCTGGAGAACGCAATCTGCTGCAATCACCTTCTCTTAACAAAGACAAATAATTAATCATTATCCTGGATTGTCTCTTCTCCTCTCTGTTTACTCTATCTGCCTCGATGTCAGATTGAGGTCTGCATTTCAAAGACTCTTCTCAAGATGTCTGTTCCTGGAACTCTAAGGCAATCCTTTTTGAAATGGGTTTCTCATCCTCTTTGCCACTTGGCTCGTATTAGAGATGGGCACAAATTGACAAAATGGTGATTCATTGAAATCTGTAATTCATAGGAGTACAAAAATCATGAATTTACATTATTTTTTTATGAACTGACAGACTGATTTGTCAATTTGCCAGTTATTTAAAATGCTATAAAACTGCTGTCAGGAACCTAGAGACACAAAAATTGTAGAGAAGCTTTCCCCGACTCTCCTTTGTGAGCCCTGTGAGTTAGGTGAAGTTTGGGTTTTGGATGTCTGAGACATACACCCACAAAGAGCACCCTCAGTAAAGTGCCCCCCAGGCACCTAGAGACACCAAAATCACTCAGAAGCATCTTCCCACTCTCCTCTAAACCCCTCCAACGTTGGTGAAGATTGGGTTTTCAATGTCTTAGTTAGACACCCACAAATTAGTTCCCCCCAGAAAAGTGACAGAGGTTGCTGAAAGGTAGGTTTCTTATTTCTCTGGGTTGCAGAGGTTGTAAAGAGGGTGAAGGAACTAACAGAGGTGGATCTCAACTTGAGGTTGAGGAGGCAGAGAGGCTGGGATGGGATCCCTATCTTGCTGGGTCCCTATCTTGTTGGGTTCAATAAATGGAAGCCCAACAAGGGAAGGTTAAACTTTATGAAGGACAGCCTTTGCATGATTAAGAGATCAAGATGGGAGTGGTGAGATTGGAGCATGTCTCTGAGTTAGGAGAAGTCACAGTCACTCTGGACACTGGTGGTGGGGGTGGAAAGTAGGTCTATTGCCAGAGTGGGCAGCTCTGGTCATATGTCCATTTTTCCGGCCCAGTACTGGGCAGAATCTGATCTGGAGCGCAGGGTGGACTCCACCAAGTACTCCCTCACCATGGCTTCTGCAGAATCCTCTTCTGCCACATGTCTGCTCTTCCCTGTGGTGGCAACCACTCAGCTCATTACTGAGCTCCAGTAATGTGGGCTGGAGACCTCACCAAGAGAAGAAGTCACTGCAGGTGGCTGCTGGGAACCACCCTCCCCCATGTCTTCCTTGTGCCCTCGCATCCCTGGCTCTCCACACACGCATTGCACTCCCACCCCCCTGTGGACCTCAGTGGAGAACTCATTTCTCCATTCCTTCAGCTCCACAGTGTGTGATGCCAAGCTGCCCTTGATGCAGGGGTTACATAGGCAAGCCATGTGGTAAGCTCTATCTTTGCAGAGAAGATGGAGTTGCTTTTGCATGCCTGTCACCAAGGCCCTTTTCTGTGAAAGTAGGGAGGATCTTTAGAAAGAATGGAATCCAGAGCCTGGTTGAGCACACGAATAAGGGGGTTGACTTGTCCCAGCCTTGGAGTGTGACCACAAAGAATATCTGTGGTCTCCTGGAAGGGCTTGAGGACCTCTACCATCTGGGAGAGGGCAAGCCAATCTGTGGCACTGATGCCCACCTCTCTTCCCCTGGGCAGAATGGGCATGGAAGACATGTTATCCTCCAAAATGGTCTTCTACTCAATCAGGTGGGAGACCATGACGTAGGTGGAGTTCAACCAGGTTGGCAGGTCCGGCAGAAGATGTTCCTCCTGCCCCAACTCTTCCTGCCTCTCACGCAGTCACTGGGCAGCTTTCAAGCTGCATGAGAAGTGGTCCACCAGTTGGTGGCATTTTCTCTAGGAGTGCCTGCATCTCCCATGTGCCAGCATCCCACCTTTTATCTTACCTTATTTCTTATCCTTTACCTATATATAGAAATAAAAAATTTGAAATTATTTGTCTTTTTCTCCTTTAAATGTTATCCATTATAATCCTTATATAATAAACGTATAAAGCCTGTAGGAACATTAATTCACCAATTTATATTTCTTCATGTTTATGTATTTTTCTACTGTCAATGATTTATTTTGAATATACTAATCTTTTTGAAATATCAATTACATTTTATCAGTTTTTATACTTATCACTTCATTATATTGATTCATTTAATTACATAATCATCTCTCAAAATTAAAATCAAAAATATAAATGTGGAAGTGGGAAAGAGAAAGGGAAGAAAGAAAAGTAGAAAGCTTAAACTCAATCTCAAAAATCCTTCTTTCTTCCCACCTCCCTCTCTTTACTTCTTCTTCTTCACTACTTGCTCAAGTGCCCCTTCCTCTGACAGTCTGATCTGGTGAAAGTTCCGCAGCAGTTCCCTCACATTCTTCCTTTCCTTAATCTTCTCCTTCAGAAGTATAGTCCTGGTCCTGTCCTGCTGTCAGATCCTTTCTTGCATTATCTTTCTTCTGCTGGTCTTCATTCGTGAGATCTCATTCATGCAGCAAATCCAGACCTTGTTCTAATGTATTCGTTCCTTAGTATTTTCCATTATATAAAACCCTCACATATACTGGGTATCCCCAGTTATATCTAATAGTATTCTTCAACAGAAATAATTTTGGGTGGTTTCACTCTCATAAATACTTCTTTCCTGTAGAAATTAGAAAATCTCATCACAACATCTCTGGATCTGCATTTAAAACACACCCACTGTGTTCCCTCTATATTTTCTTGGACACATTTTATCTCTGGAATAAATTTTCTTTAGCCATTCTATAACATCATCTCTGAGTTGTCTTTCTTCTGAAGAGGATCTCTCACCAATCCCCCTCATCCGTACATTCTGTCTGCAAGATCTGTCTTTCAAATTAATCAATCGTTTCTTGAAACTTAGTGTCCAGTGCTTTCAACTGATTCTCCAGTCTTATTAATGCACTTTTGATTATCTTCTTTTATCTGACTGACAACGCTTTGAGCTTTTTAATCATTGCTTTCTTTTGTTTAATACTTGTTTCTAATTTATTGAAAACCACCCATCATTTTGTCCTCTTTCACCATCTCACCATTTTCTTGAGCCTTCTCTGCTACTAATTCTTCAGATTCTAAACATGTTATTGAGTCTGGTTAAACTCAAATCTGATGACCTCCTGACCACATGTTTTCAAGTTACATATGTTCTCCACTGTTGCTGTCATTGTGATGTTCAGTTATACCCTTAACCAGATATAACATTCTGGTTACTCTGTCACTTCTACCGCTTAAACAATGCTCGCTTACTCCTGTGAGAGCTTTCAGGATTAGAATTATTTACAATTCATAAATCACCATCTACTTAATTAGTAGGGAGCTGGGACTATTCCCTTTCACTTAGAGAGGCATTCAGACCCGTCTCAGGGCCAGGATGATATAAACATATCAAGGCATCAGGAGGGCTGTAAATCAATGTCTAGTCATGGCCATTACTGAAAGTTTTCCCCACTCTTGGAGGTCTCTTGCTGAAGATTTGCTTAATCACCATCATTTCCTTTTAAGCTGAATTCTCCAAAGGCCTAAAGTCCCAATATAATTTGGCATTGGTGTACATACTAGGATGTAAATAGTTTGTTCTCCCACCCTTGTATTGGATGACAGGGAACCACAAAATTATTCTTCTTGTCTTCTTGTGAGATGGTGAAATATTTTCTGGTGTTCTGAACAAGACAATGAGAATTAGGTTTCTTCCCCCTTAAATTAAGCTAAGCTGAGCAAGGAAAGTTTTTATGCAAATAGCACACAATGATGATGGTTGCTGCATTATTGCATGGAGCTTTAATGAATGCAAAGCACTGGAAGTTTCACTTGTATTTTTGTCCGTGTCTCTGTGTGCCCTTCACTTCTGAAAAGAAAGAAAAAGTGAACAGATATAGAGGGAGCACCTACCTCTGCCTCAATCATCATGGCCTTCATAATTTCAGGACTGAATCTGAAGAAGAGACTGGTCCTGTTAATGTGTAGGCTTTCTACATGATCAAGAACTCAAGAATTTCCAGAATTCTTGCCCACATGTGATGGCTACACATGAGCAAGAATCTCTCTTATTGAGAGACTGTGCTGAATTTGTGAATAATGTGATGATAGTGGGAGTGGGACTAGGTGCTCCCTTAAACATATGTTCACATTGTAATTATTCAGAAAGAAAAGTGTACACACAAAAATTAGGGAAGGTGTTCGTTAAAAATACACACAAAGACTTGTACCAGTGGGAAAATACATAGAAAGTTACAGCCTAAAATAGCATTTGCCTTTTTTGTAGCCACATCACACTGTTGGCTCATATTTAGCTTGTGATCTACAAAATTCCAAGATCCTTCTCGCTCTTAGTTTTACTGAGCCAGGTATCCCCCATCTTGTAACTGTGCAATTGGTTTCTTTTTCCAAGGTGCAGTACTTTGCACTTTTCCCTGATGAATTTCATTCTGTTGCTTTTGGCCCAGTGCTCCATCCTATCAAGGTCATTTTGAATTTTGTTTCTGTCTTCTAGGGTATTAGCTATTCCGCCCAATTTGGTATCATTTGCAAATTTGACAAGCACTCCCCACACTCCCTCATCCAAGTCATTAATAATAATGTTGAAGGGCACCAGGCCCAGGACTGAGCCTTGGGGTACCCCACTAGTTACCTCCTGACAGTTAGAGAAGGACCCATTAATCATCACCCTCTGAGTACGATTCTGTAGCCAATTGTGTATCCACCTGACACTTGATCTGTCCAGCCCACACCTAGTAAATTGCTAATCAGGGGATCATGGGGCACTTTGTCAAAAGCTTTGCTGAAGTCAAGATATATTATGTCCACATTCCCTCTGTCTATCAGGGAGGTGCCCTGATCAAAAAATGAGATCAAATTAGTTTGGCACGATTTGTTCTTGACAAATCCGTGTTGGCTTCTAGTTATTACTGCTTTGTTTTCTAGGTGCTTGCAAAATGACTGCTTTATGATCTGTTCCAGAATTTTGCCTAGGATTGATGTCAGGCTGACTGGCCTGTAGCTCCCAGGTTCTTCTTTTTTGCCCTTTTTGAAGATAGTGACATCATTGGCCCTCCTTCAATCCTCTGGCACCTCACCCATTTCCCATGATTTCAAGAAAATAATGTATAGCAGTTCTGAGAGTTCTTCAGCCAGTTCCTTCAGTACTCTCGGATGCAGTTCATCCGGCCCTGGAGATTTGAACTCGTTCAAGGTGGTAAGGTATTCCTTGACTATTTATTTATCTATCTCCAGCTGCAATCCTGTCCCCCCCCCCCCACTTCCACTTCCAATTTGTTTGGAAGTTCCCATAGTCTGTCTTATGGGAAAAGACAGAACTACAATAGGAATTGAGCACCTCTGCCTTTTCTTTGTCCTATGTTATCATTTTTCCATCTCCATTGTGGAGCTGTGCCACTGTGTCTTTTGTTTGTCTTTTGCTACTCACATACCTGAAGAATGCTTTTTTTATTGCTTTTAGTGTCTCTAGCTAACCTCAGCTCATTCTCAGGTTTTGCCCTCCTAATGCCATCCCTGCATTTCCTTGCTACTTGTCTGTAATCTTCCTTGGTGGCCTGGCCTTCTTTCCATTTCCTGTACATCTCTCTCTTTTTTTGGTTTTTAGGTCCTCCCTGAGCTTTTTGTGAATCCACACTGGCTTTTTTTGCCACCTCCCCTCTTCTTTTCTTGTTGGAATTGTTTGTAGTTGTGCCTTTAGAATTTCTTTTTTTAGAAGCTTCCACCCTTCTTGGGCTCCTTTTCATGTTAGGATCTCCTGCCATGGGACCTTACTTATCCTTGTTCTGAAATTATTAAAATTGGCTTTTTTAAAATCCAGCAGAGTGTAAAATCCTACACTCTTCTTTCGTTTCCTTTGAAATGAAGAATTCTAGAAGGACATGGTCACTCTCACCTAGAGTTTCCCTTACTGCCACTTCCCCCACCAAGTCATCTTTGTTGGTCAGAATCAAGTCAAGGATAGCAAATCCTCTAGTTTCTTTCTCCACTTTTTGTAGGAGAAAATTATCAGCCACACAAGCCAGGAATTTCTTGGAAAGGCCATACTTGACAGAATTTGCCTCCCAACATATATCTGGATAATTGAAATCTCCCATCACTACTACGTTGTGTCTCTTTGAAAACCCTGCAATTTGTTTTTCAAAACTTTCATCCACTTCCTCTCTTTGATTGGGCAGGTGGTAGTACACTCCAACTACCAAGTTCCTTTTGTTTTTTGCCCCAACTAGATTGATCCAGATGGTCTCGATGGGACAGCCACTCTCCTCCTCCTGTATTTCTGTGCAGGAGTGTGTATTTTTGACATATACTGCAACTTCACACCTCCCTTTTTATTCTCTCTGTTCTTTTTGATCAGTTTATATCCCTCAATTGCTGTATTCCAGTCATGGGAGTCATCCCACCAAGTTTCAGTTATTCCTATCAAGTCATATTTACCCTCCTGAATTAAAATTTCCAGTTCTTCTTGTTTGTTTCTCATACTCCTGACATTTGTATACAGACACCGGAGAAAAAAAGATTTCTGTCTAAAATAGTCTATAGGATTGGAGACTGAACATTCAGTATATACAGCATTCACATCCAGGTTGGATGTCTACACCTTGTGCTCCATCTTTAGCAGAACAGGGGGTGGGTGAATGTGAGGAATTCATTCTTTACAAAGTGAAGCTTACCTTTGTCCTAGATTGTTAGAAATCATCAGGGCAAAGCAAAATAAATTCTGTCTAAATAATATACTTTCACTGAAATCCTGTTGCTTAAATATGCATGAAAAAGGCATATGGAAGAGCATTCAGTAGCTCCTAGCTCGCAATTAGCACGTCCCTGCTGGGATTTTTATTTTTATTCTTTTTTGAGTATGCACCAGCCAGCAGGTGTAGGCACTTGTGAGAATCCCAGCAGCAGTTCTTTCCCAGACTCTGAGGGGGTTTCCCACCCAGTGAGGTTCCGATTCCTCAATGGAGGAATTCTGACCAGCTCATGGAGTGCTTGGGGATTCTTCAAAATTCAAACTGTTCAAATCACACACTTCTGGTTTTGCAGGTGAGGGTGCACAATGTACAGCCTGCAAACCACATGCAGACCCCAGGCATTCTTTGTAGGTGCCATTAATGACACCTGCCATTAAAATTAATCCCTGCTTCTAGGTTTAGAAGGGAAAGGATGTTGGAGAGGAATGCTTGCATGGAAGCATATACATGTTTGTGTGTTCCTTGGACAGTGAAACATGCATGAGAGCTCTGTGTATATATATATGTGTGCACATGTGGATATGTATACACACACTCTTTAGTGAAATACCCTATTTTTTTTTCTTTTTCAAAGCAAGAAACTGTGACTATTTACATATATCGAATGGACGTGCGTATGGCAATGAACCAGCAACATCATTTCCAAAAAGTCTGGGTGACAAACATTACTATAGGTGTGATTCTGGTTTTCTGCCACCAAATAAGACAGACTGGCAAACAATTATATGCACTAGATATGGCTGGGATCCAGAACCAAACTGCTTCAGTAAGTAAATGTTTTCCTTGTATTTTCCTCCCTAAGTAGGAATAGGAATCACTGTATGTAAAGAAAATATGTCTCTAATACAGGCTTTTGGGGAAATGGCACAAAAAGCTTTGGAATAGAATATTGTATATGGTCATTTATCAGGTCATTTCACAGACCGCAACTGTGGTAGTAAAAAAGAAAGATTTTGAAGATTTCACTTGAAATGGGTGGGAGAGGATTAATTTTACTAACAGTTTATCTCAAAATCCAAAATCGGTTGCCATTCCCTGTCAAATAGAGTTTGTTTATCCCTAAAGCCAAATATGGGAAGAAATGAGATCCTGAAGAGAGAAATTGTCTATGTGGGGAAGAGGGATGTGCGTCTTTTTCTTAGGGACAGCGTAAACTGTACTGGAGTTGAAGATCCTTCCTCATCTTTCACAAAAGAAAGTTGTAATTCAAGGTCACAGTAAGTAATAAGTGAATACTTGTGGGTTTGCACTGGATTTAGTACAGTTTAAATCCATTTTAAAATATCCATTTGCATGAGGTACATATAAGTGCACATTTTTCTGAATGGGAAACATGTTCTTTTTTTAATTCAGAAAGTGGGGTTCCGGTCTGAGGGAGGAACAGTGTTTGTATCAAGCTCTGCTCCCTTTTTAAACTTTATTTTTTAATACTTACAAAGTATTCAACTGCTCAAGTTGATTCATTAAAAGAACTTTGCTTCCCGGTGGTGGCTGGAACCAAAGTGAGCAAGAAGCATTGGAGTTTCCCCGGGGGAGTTTACCAGCAACACAATGTTTGAAAAGGACTGAGATGATTTCGAGGAAAATTCAAGGCCATACAAGAACCACATCGTAATACTGTGAGTTATTTAGAAGATATTTAGAAGTCAAATGTTGGGAGTTGCCTGAGCTGTCTGATAAGGAGATATCACAGAAGGCAAGGTAATAAAGAAATAAAGAAACCACACTAGGATCTGCACTAGGATTTGCAGAAGGCTCTAACTCTCCTGGTTTCAGGTGTGACTCAGCAGCACGTATAAACATTACCAATGGTGGTTACTAGAGCCCAGAAAACTTGTGCTAGGACTAACAATGCTCCCAGAAGTAAAAGTCAAAGGGCTGTAGTAGACTTCTGCGTGCCTTTAACCTCCATTAGTCAACAGAACTTTCCCAATCCCACTGGGCAAAGGTTTTCAAGGGAATTTGTCTCAAGTACTCCATCTACCTTAGACAATCAAGATTAGAATGTGATCATCAGAGATTCCCAAAGAAATGATGTGGCTGAAGACCTTTCTGGCTACTTGATTGGCAATTGGTCAGTGGACCCAGGATTACAGGAAAGGTCATCAATTTTATCAATGGACTTGCCTGAGAAAAATCCAAACTTACCAAACACCTATCCAAAGAATATATTCATAGAAGAACAAATAGACAAATCTTATGGGCCTGATAATGAAGACATCAAAATTACCTACACTCATTTACGTGACCAGTGCTTCCTATCTGCAAAATCAACTCAAAGCATCTTCAATAAACTACATGCACTACATCAAGAAATATTCAACCTGAAAGCAACACTCCAACTCATAGCCACCCTGATAAAAACAGGGATTTTGATAGCAGCAGCACCCCCCAAACATTTCCTAACCCGTACCCAAGCTTCCACCAACCAGGAAGTGAGAGTCACACATTAGAAAACAAGAACAATCCCTGCCTAACTCAAAAAGAACAGCATCTCATACAGCAGTTGGAGGACATAGAGTTGGCAGCAAACTCTGAAAAGGGTCCAGAAACTCAGACTGATAATTGTAATGCAAGAAAAGCTGCTGAGGACCTGAACCTAACCCTTTCAAATGTAGATTTCATAGTAATTGATGAATGGCAAGATATTATCCCAGACATAAATGGCCCACAGTCCTCATTTATAGCCCCTACAGATAGGAACAACAGACTGCTAGACAATACCCACCTATGACTTCTTACGGAAGTAGACTCCGGAATAGAGAAACCACAGTCTACAGTCTCATCATCCAACACTGTGAGTCATATTACCATATGCAACTGGCCTTTAAAAAGGTCAAATAATACATGGAAAACTAACACTGATGTAACATGGGATATTTTGGACATTCTGGGTAAACACTGGGATCCCTTAATGTATATGCATTGCTCATGTATATATCCTATAAATCCTGAAATGTGGAGGGGGAGGGTGCATCTGTCGTTTAAAGAAAAGGGACATGCCTATCATTTTTGGAGCTTAATATAGAAGTTTGAAGACATATCAGTATCATTCAAATGGGGAACACATATAACACACCGTAGGCCTAATTTCAAGTCAACTGCAAAACGTAAGTTACAAAGACCATTCAAAACAAACAGACAGCCGTATGCCGTGAATCACAGGGATACTTTTGATGGGAGGGTAGTGGCTGATGAATTTGGACACAATGTAAATTTAAAAAGGATTCCAATACCCCATGGAAAATCAGATAGAACTGTTGAGCTCTCTTCTAAATATGAGTACTCTAGGTGCAGGGGAAATGCCCCCAGCCATGCTGGTCTTGCACCCCCTCATCCTAACTTAATCTATAGAGGGAAAGAATTATGTCCACCTTTTGTCTCTGCCCCCAATAATATCTTGATTAATCAACCCTGTGGTTTCGTAAACCTATGTAACAACCGGAGAACACAAATAAGAGAGGCTCCAAGGATGGGTGTCAATAAGTCTTCCAGTAGTCACAGAATTTATCAAACCTCCAAGGGGAAGAGCCACCTACCCAGTCACTTCAGAACTTCCAGTAGGGCTAACTCTGAATGGCACTTGGACAACAGATATGCCCCTCTAGCAGCCCTCTCCCAAGACTGACTAACATCAGATAAGATACAAAGTCAGCCTCTGAACTTTCTATCTTGGAATATTGCAGGATGGAAGAATAAATTGGTTGACTCAGTTTTTGTACAGTACCTTCAGTCATTTGACATAATTTGCCTGCAAGAGACTTGGCTTCTGGAGAAAGACTCTTTAAGTTTACAGTGATATAGGACATGGGAATTCCCAGCTCAAAAAAGTTCAACTTCAGGCCGAGGAAGTGGGGCCCTGGCTATTTCAATTTCCTCCACTACTGGCTTGAAGGGAACAGAGATAGCTGAATTAAACTCTAATTATTGGCAAGTTCTAACAATACATAGCTGCAAACCAGGTCCTTTGATCTGTGTCAATGTCTATCTCCCACTGAGAACCATTGGTACTGCTACAGAGGCTTGGGCTAAATTGGAGGACCTTCTTGATACATTATTTTCTGAATATTCCAACTATTTTTTTATAATTTGTGGTGATTTTAATACTAGAATGGGAAACAGTGTTTGTATGATGGACAAGAGATTCCTGTGGCTCATACAGCAACTACATAAAGAAAATACGATGCAAGCGCATATAGGTTTACAGGGAGCTCTATCACAACAGGTTTGCATTAGCCGAGGGGTGAAACAAAGTTGTATTTTAGCACCTTTTCTCTTCAATTTTATATAAACAGCCTTATCCCTCAAATGGCCTCCACCTCAGTCTTCTCTCCAACCATTGGATGTAGGAAGATCTCAATACTGCTTTATGCTGATGACCTGGTTTTGCTATCTTTGAACAAAATTGGTCTTAAAAGAATGCTGCCCAAATTTGGGCAGCTCTGTAAAGAGGAATGGCTAACAATCAACTATACCAAAACAAAGATTATGGTCTTTGGGAAGAGAGCCCCTAAGCATAAGTGGTCACTGGATGGGCATGCTATTGAGCAGGTACACTCATTTAAATATTTGGGCCTTCAATTTTGTGAGAAACTCTCCTGGAGACAGCAATTAAATGCTACCATTTTATTGAGCACCAGATCAAAAGGGCAATTAAAAAGATTTTTCTATGGCACAGGAGGCCAGCTGGTAAATCCTGTTCTCAAGGTGTTTGTTGTCAAAATTCTAGCACAAATGCTCTACAGGACAGAACTATGGGGAGAGGCAGCCAAGCCCAAATTAGAAATCCTGCAGAACAAATTCATGAGGCTGATACTGGGGCTCCCCCCAGGAACTCCCTGGGCTCATCTCAGAGCTGAGTTAGACCTACCCTCAATTGTCGCTAGAATCGATCTGGCTTATTTTAGATATTGGCATAGACTGAATAGCTTGGAGGACTCCTCCCTGACAAAGTGCTGCTGGTTAGAAGAACTAAAGTCTGGTGGATGGGCACAACAATGTCACCACAATTTAAAGGTTTACAACCTTCTGATGGAAAAGTTCCTTAGTTTAAGCTCTCGCGACCTTAGGAACTGGATCTTTGATCTTGATGCCAGTCAGGATAGGGCAGCTATTGTTGGGTCCTGTTTTTCTACCTGGTATCCCCAACTTCAGGTGAATCACGCAAACCCAAAATATTTTGAGTCATTGACTTTTCCCCAGATTCGCAGAGCTCATACAGAACTTAGATTTGGACAGATGGCCTCAGCATACCTCGAAAGGAATCCCAGTTGAGGAATGAAAATGTGTTTTTGGCTGCAACCAGATTGAGGATCTAACTCATTACTTACTGTTCTGTCCTCTCTATAAAAATCCTAGAGAAAGATTTCTGTCACCCACCATTCAGATGTATTTTAACTGTACAGTAGTAGGATTGTTGTAGGTTTTTTGGGCTGTCTGGCTGTGTTCTTGAGGTTTTTCTTCCTAATGTTTCGCCAGTCTCTGTGGCTGGCATCTTCAGAGGACAGGAGTCAGAACTCTGTCTGTGCTCTGGTGCAATTTTGTGGGATAGTTGAGTATTTATAGCTGTCGGATCAGCTTTTTGTCCTTTTCAGGAGATTGGGTGATTATGGTGATCAGCGTGCTTTTTGTTGTGGGTGTATTGTTGTGATAAGGGGGAGAGATTATCTGTCACTGTGATTGATGGGTGTCGTTAGCTGGTCTTTTTTGTGCAGTGATCACTGGTCCTTGTGGCTGGGTAGAGTTCGTTGACCTTTTGCAGGCTGTATTTTTCAGTGCTGGGAGCCAGGCTTTGTTGAGTTTTAGACTTTCTTCTTTTTTGTTGAAGCTCTGCTGGTGTTTGTGGATTTCAATGGCTTCCCTGTGCAGTCTATCATAATGATTGTTGGTGTTGTCCAGTACTTCTGTGCTTTGAAATAAGATTTCATGTCCAGAAATTTTAGGGCATGTTCAGCTACTGCCAATTTTTCTGGTTGTTTTAGTCTGCAGTGTCTTTCATGTTCTTTAATTCTGGTGTGGATGCTGCTTGTGATTCCAATATATACCTGGTCACAACTGCAAGGTATCTGGTATACTCCTGCAGAGGTGAGGGGGTCCCTTTTGTACTTTGCTGACCATAACATTTGTTGTATTTTTGTGGTGGGCCTGAATACTGTTTGTAGGTTGTGTTTTTTCAAAAGTTTCCTCATTAGGTCCGTGACCCCTTTGATGTATCGCAGAAATACTTTATCTGTGGGTGGCTGTTTTTCCTCTTCAGTTTGGTGTTGTTTTCTTGGTTTGATGGCTCTTGTGATTTCATTCTTGGAATAGCCATTTGCCTGTAGGGCCCAATTCAGATGGTTGAGTTCAGTGCTGAGAAATTGAGCTTCACAGTTCTGATTTGCATGGTCTACCAGTGTTTTGATTATGCCTCTTTTTTGTCGTGGGTGGTGGTTGGAGTTTTTGTGTAGGTACTGGTCTGTGTGGGTTGGTTTTCTGTAGACCTTGTGTCCCAGTAGTAGGATTGCTTGCTGATACACAATTGCACATTACATATGCTGTAGCACTAATTGCACTAGCAGCTAAGAAGCTGAGGCTTCGATTTGTCAAGGATCATAATGCCACATAAACGCTGAATACAGTGGACTGACATTATACGTTATGACAATATTCTTAGACCAGGTTTTATTGGTTTTAAGGTAATTACCTGTTTTAATTGGATTTTATATGCTACAGTAGTCAGTACATTGTAAAGGTCTATGGCCAGAAACAATAAAGTTTATATGTAAAAAATATGTAATTCTGAAAGTGAGGTATTTTAAACAGCTTTTTAAAACTCAGTTGTGAATATGATTTATTTTGAATTGTTTTGTCATGTTTGTTTGCCTGTGTCAGAGCCACTTTGCTTTCCCCCCTTCATTTCTTCTGCTTGCAATCAAAGCTGGAGGGAATGAGAAGAATGGAAGAAGCTTGTGCCATGAGGCAAGCATGGAGTATAGTTTATGTTTTTAAAAAAATCAGAAAAGAGAGTCAGCGGAAAGAGAAAGGTGGGGGTTGGGTGGGGAAAGTGCTCCCTCTTTTGCAAGCCTAGCAACTGCCAGACTTGACAATTTATTGGGTCAATTTCTCTTTGCCACTAACTGGTATGCCTTCCCTCTCACCAGCCTGGTTCCCTTGCTTCCTCCCTGTCTGTGTGTGTGTGTGTGCACATGTCAGGCTGCAGAGAAACTTTGCAGTTCACTTTGTTACACAGCCATGGAGTCAGGAGTATATTAGATACTGTATGAATGCAAATACTTCCCTGTGTTTATGTTTTGTTTTGTTTTGTGTTACCCCCCTTTTCCTTCCCTGTATTTGTATCCTTTTGATGGTTGTTTGTTTGTGTGTTATATAATAATAAAAATATTATATATAAAAAAAGAAATAAAAAATGTATTAAAAATAGCACCACAATAGCAGCAGCAGCGAGAGGCCAGTGCAAGGGGGGCCTCTCAGGATAAAGCCTGAAGTGCAACAGTTTTAAAAGCCCATATAGCCCTTCAACTGATGAACAACAAAGCTTTAAAAGTTTTCCCAAGAAGATGCACACACTAACCCAATGTGTCTGCCTTGCGACTTTAAACTAATTTAGAAAACCCCAGTCTATCTCTCAATTAATTGTCATAGTGTAACTGTACCTTTACTTTCACTGCTTTCACTTCACTTTGGATTGCTGGTTTAAAATGTCATCTCTAAATCTGATAAAGTGCTTAGAAGTGAAAATGAAAGGAAATAACTTCAAATATGGATCCCAGCAAGACACCATTGTTTACTCTCCTGATAGCACAGACTCTCAATTTATGCCTATTTTCTTACTCATTTGTAAGCGCCACCCTTCTCCTTTAGTTTACAAAATATCTTCACCATCCAATAATACTTTTTGGTATGTCTTCTAAGATTCTGCATTATAGGGACCAGAGCCTACTATTAAGCAGACTGAGGCAGCCACTTGTTTTGAGGCGTCATGATAGGACATTGCCTTAACATTGCCTGTTAACTGATGTAAGATGCCTCCTTATTCATTGTTCATAATTTTTAAATATTACCTTTTAATGATGTTAACCACAATTATATATTCATTGTTTTCAACTTTAAATATTGTCTTTCATTGTTGTAAGCCGCCTTGGGTCCTTTTCAAGGAGAAAGGTGGGGTAAAAATATTTTAAATAAACACATATAAAATTATTCTCACTAATTTCTTTAGTTGTTACTGTATGTTTATTCTCAGGAACAGGAAGAATCCATGATATCAAAAGTGGTGAGAATGGTCCAGAAGTTGAACATCTGTCTTGATTTTCTATTGATAATCTCTCATGGATAGTTCTCAAAACTGTCTAAATTCTAATTCAAATTGATGGGTGCGGGATCAATCTTGCAGCAGCACCACCATACCATCTCCTCAAGAATATGTGCTATTACTGTCTTCAAGGTTCAGAGAAAGTTTTTCAAGAGTTGTTCCCCAACCTCTCCTTCATTAAAAACAGACAGAACCATTCTCTGTCTCAAGGATAAATTTGGCACTTCCTATTCCTTTATATATTTATGCTATGTTAACAACAATAACAACAAAATTGTTGAAAGAGAGGTAGCACCAGATGAACATATTCACGTGTTTTGTGGTCACACCCAAACATAATCTGATATTTGACAAATGTTCCTAGCTGTAGAAACTCTGTTGTAGAGTATACAATATCCAGAGGCCACATCAAGTATGAAGAGCCTCTTGACAAAATGACCTCTGTTACAAGCTGACTAAACTTGTACAAATGCTTGCTTCAATGGCTTGAATCTATAAATGTATGTGCACATATTTACATATGTTACATTCAGAATTTCTGCTTAAATGGACATTTTGGAAGAGACCAATTTGGAAAAAGAGAATTTGGTGCCTCAGCTGCCGTATCCTAGTACAAGCAGGAGGAACCAGTAACTGGAAAAATAAGGCACTGCTTGTTGGCATGTAACAACAACAACGCCAGATACTCAAACGAGGCTCCATCACACAGGAAATGGCAAGAAATAGAAGGCCAAACAATCTCCTTCAATGGAGCCTGCTCCCAGTGTAGCGAATGCAATGAATGAGACATAAGGCAAAGAGCTGCCAGAATGGGCAATACCTACTGGCATGCAGAAATCACCTTCACCTTCATGATGTTCTTTCCAAGAATATCTTGTGGATGTCAAGAGAGCAATCAACCAAGAGTGCTAGATTATTTTCTAAAGCAAAACACTGTCATCATATCCTTCCAGAAAGCCAAGTGCACCCATTAGCAATTCTTTTGTCATTTGTTGCTATCCTTCTTTTTAGCAAAGTAGGGTGATCAAGAAGGATCAGCTGTCTGTGAAAAGTCATAAGCAGCTCAGAGCAGCTGAGAAGGAACAGGCAGGCTGGATTTCATCAGAGCGACAAGGGGGCACATTCACTCAGAATCCTATAGAGAGTGGCCGAAATATGCCATAAATTCATTCCAGGCTTGGGTCTGCTTCCTGTCTCCTTATTGGCATGAACTTTTCTCCCTATTGCTCTTGGAAGTGTCCTAATGATGCTCTGTTGAATCACTGCAAGTTTCCTTGTGAGTTGAATTTACTAAAGGCCTGAAGTCCCCCTGAGACTAGACCTCAGTGAAATCATTGCCTGAGCCATCCAGAATCCATGCTGTAGCCGGGGAATCTGGTTAACAAAACAAAAGCAAAGCAAAGTGTGCTGCTTGTATACCATGTCCTAGTACTTAAAGCATTCTCCAAGTGGTTCACAATCCAGTTATGAAGGCTACACATTGTTCCCTCACCTCATTAAGATGGGTACTCAAAAATGGACTCCATGGGCTCCTGGTCAGCTTCTTGATTACAACAGCTTTTATTAGTGATACGGCATCACTTCCCTTTCTTTCCCCCCAAAGTCTCATAGGGCTGAGCTTTTGCCTCTAGTTCCTTTGGCACTGCTTGCCAGCTTGGGCCCCCAGTCAACTTCAGTGGAAGTCCCCAGAGTCCAGGTTCTGGAAAGCAGGAGAGAGAGGGAAGCTTTGCTTCAGGACACACCCCTCCTGGGAAGGTTTCTAGAGACAGGTGAAAGAAACCAGGCTCCGTGACTCATCTCTTCCTGCCCCTTCCCCCAATGCATCTGTCTTAACTTGCCTCTCCATAATCACAGTGGTGTCCAGGCAAACACTGCTATGTCAGAGCACATAGCTGGAGTCTCCAATGTCTGATTCCTATTCCGAGCAAACAATCAGGGTGAGAGGAAGCTGCTTCTAGCATTCTCTTCCCTTGTCTCTCTGGCATCTTCCCACATGCCTCCTTCTTCATGCACACCTCCTTAGTCTTTCCTTTCCTTTCCTTTCCTAGTCAGGGCAACTGATGTTCTGTGGAGAAATGCAGTGGCTGATGTTACAGCTGCCCATTTGCACCATTTCCCCCAAATGCCTCGGGATCAGGAGACAGTGTGAACCAGATCTGAAGAAGTGGATTCTGATCCATGAAATATTACACTGAAATAGATCTGGCAGTCCTCAAAGTGCCACAACCTTTTGCCTCTCTCCTATCATTTTCTTTCTTTCTTTTCTTTGCCCTTTTAGTTTTGCCAGCAGTGTGAACAAGAAACATTATGGGGAAACCCAAGTGGAAATTCATCAAACACTTTGAATTATAACCTTAGTAAAATGAAAACCGTGTGCATGTTTGTGGGAGATGCAAAAATATATGCATATATTAAAATTTTAAACATACATCTATTATGAGAATAAGAACAGAATGTGTTTCCATAACTGATGTATATATTTTTTCTTTTTCTTTTTCACCTTTAAAGAAAAATGTGAACATACTGAACCTATTAGAAATGGAAGATTCATTTATGGTTCTTGGACATCACCCTTCATAGAGGGTAACACAATCTTCTTTTCTTGTGACGAGGGATATAATCCTCTAGATGAGAGTGCATCAGCCACATGCACAAAGGATGGCTGGTCACCACCTCCAAGCTGTGTCAGTTCGGCAGGTAAGCTTGACTGATGTTCTCCTACATGGTGATACCCAGTCTGATCCTAAGTCCCCTGACTTGCTATAGCTTGCATATACAGTGGAACCTCTACTTACGAACGTCCCTACTTACGAACAATCCAACTTACGAGCAGCTCCGTTCGCAAAATTTTGCTTTTACTTGCGAATGGAGCTTCAACATATGAACGAAAAAAGGCAGGGGAAAAGGGCGGGAAATTTAAATTTGCTAACCGTTGGTGGCGAAGAGGCTGCTTCTTTGTAGCTCTTTCACCCCAATGGTTAGGAAAAGGGAGGCTCAACCTCCCGGGCTTCCACCGCTGCTGCTACCGCCGCCGGGAGGCGAGCCGCCGGACCATCCCGGCTGGGCTCAGCCTCCCGGGCTTCCAGTGCCGCCGCCGCAGGCTTTCCTGGGGTAGACCAGGCCTACCAGGGGAAGCCCTGGTCTACCAGGGCTTCCCCTGGTAGGCCCGGTCTATCCCGGGAAAGCCTGCGTCGGTGGCGCGGAAACCCTGGCCTGGCAGTGGATGGCGGCGGAGAAAGGCGGTGCTTGCGGCGAGCCCAGGGAAAGCCTCCCATGGTGGCGGAGAAGCCGCGCAGTGGAGGAGAAAGGTGGCGCTTGCAGCGAACCCCAGGAAAGCCTGCGGTGGCGGCGCAGAAACCCTGGCCCGCCAGCGGATGGCAGCGGAGAAAGGCGGCGTTTGTGGTGAGCTCCGGGAAAGCCTCCCATGGTGGGGGACAACCCGCGCTGCAGCCGAGAAAGGCGGTGCTTGCGGTGAGCCCCGGGAAAGCCTCCGATGGCGGTAGAGAAGCCCTGGCCCGGCAGCGGCGGCTGGAGCCCGGGAGGCCTCCTGTCCGCGGCGGTTGCAGCAATGGAGGTAAGGTGCTGCTTTTTGCTTTTTTAAAACTTTTTTTTTGTCTTTTGCAGGGTGGGATTGGGCTGGTGGGGTTATATTTCTGTTTATTTTTGGATTTGTTTTGTTTTTTGCAGCCCCAGGGGCTTGCAGTGTTTTTTTGTTTTTTGGGGGGGTATTTTTTTCTTCGGCCGGAACGGATTAATCGGTTTTCAGTGCATTCCTATGGGAAATTTTGCTTCTACTTACGAACGTTTCAACTAACAAACATCGTTTGGGACAGATTAAGTTCGTAAGTAGAGGTTCCACTGTACAGTGGAACCTCTACTTATGAACTTAATCCGTCCCAGAAGATGTTCGTTAGTTGAAACGTTCATAAGTAGAAGCAAAATTTCCCATAGGAATGCATTGAAAACCATTTAATCCATTCTGGCTGTTTTGGGTTCTTATGTAGAGGCGCCATTCGTACGTTGAAGCATTAGTTCCCATAGGAACTAATGCAAAGCCGTTAATCCGTCCTCTACCACTAGGGGGAGATTTTTTCTTCTTTTGACCTAAGATGAACTTAGATCAAAAAAAGGGCAGGAAAGGAGGGGGGGAGGGAACACCTTCTAAACAGAACACCTTTAAAAACAAGCACCTTTTAAACAAAACCAAGCACCTTTTAGGTTTAAAAAAAGGCAGGAGAACACCTTTTAAACAGAACACCTTTAAAAAAGCCACAGAATCCAGCAAGCATTATTCCAGCACAGAACTCCTCATCACAAAAAGAGAGTCTAAACTGCATTTTACAGTCTGCCTGCATCAACAGCCAGCACAGCCCCTCACAGAATATTTTCTGATTTTTTTTAAAAAAGACTGTGGAGTCTAAACAAGAGAGGGGGGTAGAGACTTGAGTCTAAACTCCATTTTACAGCCTGCTTGCACCAACAATCAGCAACCATTATTCCAGCACAGAACTCCTCATCACAAAAAGAGAGCATAGAGATGGGGGGGGGGGAGAGAGACTTGAGTCTAAACTCAATTTTAAAGCCTGCCTGCCTGGCTGCCTGCATCTACAACCACCACAGCCCCTCACAGAATATTTTCTGATTTTAAAACAGACTTTAGAGCCACATTTTAACCACACACATTTTAAAACTAAAATCTACACTGCAAGACCCATCAGAGCACAGAAACATAACCCCCACCTAGCCCTACCCCCCCACCAAGCTGCAAAAAACCCTGTACAGTACAGTAAATACAGTGTACTCACCCAGAACAGACAGTCTCTCTGTTTAAAAAAAAGGTCAAAAATCAAAAAATCAAAAAATAAAAAAAAGCCCAAAAAAACCCAGTCCGTACAGTACAGTAACAGGCAGTACCAGGCAGTACTGTACAGTACCAGGCAATACCAGGCAGTACCAGGCAGTCTGAATACTCTCTCCCTATCCACTCTCTAACCGCTTGGACGAGCGAGGGTAGCAGAAAAGCACCCTCTTCGCTGGCCAACGGTTAACTGAAAGTTCAAATTTCGCGCTTTCCCCGCCTCCCCCACGTTTTTTTCCCATTCGTATGTTGAAGCTCTGTTAGCAAGTAGAAGCAAAATTTTGCAAACGGAGCTGTTCGTAAGTTGAAATGTTCGTATTTAGGGAAGTTCGTAAGTAGAGGTTCCACTGTATTACTAATGCACAGATTAATGTAAACATTTGGTGATTGCCCAGGATTGGTGGTCGGGGAGGGTCCCACAGTGCTCCTCACTACTACACACACCATCTTCACACAATAATACATTCACTTCCATGATATGTGTGCTAGACACACAGGTCTCTATGTGTTTACAGCTATGGGTGTACACATTAAGGATGTAAATGGTCTCTTCTCCCACCCTTGTACGGAATGACCACTAACCACACAAGTATTCTGCTTGCCCCATGAGAGGCCAAGGCAGTTTGTAGTGTTCTCAACCAGAAAAAGAGAATGATTTTGCAAGGGAGGGTTCATAAGCAAAAGTGTGCAAAGGAAAGCTTTCTTGAAAGTAGCACTCAGTGATGATGATCAATGTATTTTTGTATGGGTGTTTAAGGACTGGAAGATTTGTTCACAATTTTTTTCAACAAACAGGCAGTCATTCTCTCTGTGGCTGCATGCTTTGCACCTTAAAGAGAAATGACACTAGTGCTGTGCAGAGGTCATTTGTGGTTGGGATGTAATAAATGCTCACAACACTTCTTATTCTTGGTAAGTTTCCAAGTCTTGCCATGCCAAGGTTTCCTGCCAAGATCTATTCATTTGTTATTTATTTCATTTTTATACCATCCCATTAGTGCAGAGCACCATTCTGGGCAGTTCATAATCAAATACTAATACTAATACTAATTATAATTATAATTATAATGACAACAAAAATCAATGAATAAACAGATGAAGAAATAGATGGTATAAAATGTCAACCAGCACAAATATATTTATTAAAAGTGGCAGTGCACAGGTTGTGAGGGAAAGAGCAGTTATGGGGTTAACATCAAGTTTTTAATTTCCGCAAAATGTCCACGCCAAACTAAGCTTGCATACGGTACTTTGAGAACAGTGTAATAACAGCACCACTCTCTCGAGATAACGAAGTTGGAGAGGGCATGATGACCTTGGTTGAAGGGCGAAGGGGGGGAAATGGAGCCTTGTTGATGAATATTGGTTGCACCTGGAACGGAGCTGATTAACACAACTTTATTGGCACAACTAGGGCCAATTAAAGATGCAATGTGATTGGTGGACCCCTTGGAACTGTGTTTGGTGGAATGATGTGATTTAAGGAAGGTAACTAGTTAGAATCATCACTAGAGATGGGGGTATTCGTATACAAATATGAATATCCCCCCACAAGTGGAAATAACAAGGGTCCGGCCCCATGGGGGCTGGCCCGTCCACTCACCCATGCACTGTTGCTGCCGGCTCTGTGCTCCCTTCCAATTGCTCTGGAGTTCACGGTTGACTAACCACTCTTCAAACTGGCAGGGAAGCTTATAGTCCCACCTCCTGCTAGGAGTGGCTAGTCAACTGTGAACTCTGGAGCGTTAGGAAGGGAGCGCAGAGCCTGCTGCAGCAGTGGAAGGGTGAGTGGACAATCCGGCCCCAGGGAGTCCCAGACTCAGCTTGACTAGAAGTCGGTTCAACAGAACCACTTCTTGCAGATGATATTTGGCCTTTTTCAGCCACCTGGAGGAGCTTAGGCTGGGAGGTTCTAGTGGCATGGGTGGATGACCTTCAGGAAAGACATTCTTCATTCTCTAAATTCTCTCTATATTCACTGGATCAACCTCACGGGATGCACCACATAAAGAATATTACATTAATTGGCTTAGGCTCTGCCCCTGGCCAGATGACGGAGCCTTCCTATTGCGCCATTCTCCGCAATGGATTAGCCACTCTGCGACCTGGCAGAGAGGCTTGTCATCCCCATCTCTAATCATCCCTATCATGGATGGTCATAATCAGCAGACATCATCTATGGTCATCATCATGACTTAGCAAGTTCACACTATGCTGTGTGCTATCTGCCATGGAGAACTCTGTATGCATTTGTAAGAATAGCTTAGGCAATTGGCTTTTCTTGTTTTATGTGGCAAAAGTCCTACCATGCCTTGAGCTCTGTAAAGACTGCATATGTTAATGCTTTTTGTAATAATTGCTGCATTTTTTTGAACTTTTGTCAAGCTGTTATACTTTGCCATTTTCTTGTTTTTTTAATAAACTTCCAATATTTTACTCAAACTGTGGTTCATTCAAATGGCTGTAAGCGGTTGAAGGTACTAATTCAGTATCTGTGTCACAAAAGGGTGACTACTAGAACTTTTGTATCCCAAGAAGAACAATACCATATATATATTAAACAGCAAAGGACCTCACAAGACACATTAATAAATGCAAAATGAATACACTTTATTACCTATTGGTTACAATTCTAATAAAAGGGGTTTCATGCATTCAACACATTCACACCACATACATACTCACCAAAGAGAGAATAATTCTTGATTTCCATCGTCTAAGTTCCAAAGAAAGTAGTTGGTTCCAAAAGCCTTTTGGTCTCAGCAGACAAATTATAGTTGCCCAGACCCCTCCTTTTCTATTCTTTTGGACAATTTGCTAGCTGAGCATGTGTATTAGATGCTTCTTTGTTTCCCCCTAGGTATATGGTTCTTATCACCTATTGTGAAGTATGGAATGCTTTTATTTACACTTAATGGGTCTTCCATCACTTAGTGGACAGGTGTGGAATCTGCTTGCTCCGGAGGATCCTCGTACCAGGGTCTTCTTAACCCCCGAGTTTGCTCTACTCTCTCAATTAGCAGCAGATGTTTTTTGTCAACTTACTGAAAGCATAGTTCAAAAAGTTCAGTTCAAGAGTTGAATTTCTCACAATGAGGGCTTATAGCCAGAAATACAAAATCCCATAGTTCCTCTGGTTTCTGTTGGTCTCCATCTTTGTGTCCTTGCTCTCTCTCTGGTTCTTCACCTTATTCCAGGCCAAACATGCACACACCTTACATCTGAGTATGCTTGGAGCTTCTGAAACATTTTTGGGCTCGTTAAGTTTTATTTAGGGTTGGTTTGCAACCAGGAGCAACAATCTGTTTATAATTTCCCTGAGCACCCAAGAGTGAGTGACTCAGAATGTGCTAGGGAAGAATGGCCCACAAAAGGCATTTCCCAATGTGCGCTGACCCTCCTGCACATAACCCATCCAGCAAGACGAAGGGCTGTGTGACTAAATGGTGAGAGGGCTGTTCTGTGTATCTCGGGTGTAAAAACCCACACACAAGGCCAAAATAAAAATAAAAATCAAATGAGCTTGTCTTCAAAAGACTCTCTGAAGAGAAGCGTCTTCAGCAACCTCTTAAAAAATGGGAAGGGAGGGGTCCAGACAAGAGATGGGGGTATTCGTATATGAATACGAATACCCCCGCATAGGTGGACATAACGAGGGTACGGCCCCCTGGGGCTGGCCCGTCCACTCACCCATGAGCTGCTGCTGCTGGCTCCGTGCTCCCTTCCAATTGCTCCAGAGTTCGCGGTCGACTAACCACTCTTTAACCTGGCAAGGAGGCTTATCGTCCCAACTCCTGCTAGGAGTGGCTAGTCGACTGTGAACTCTGGAGCGTTAGGAAGGGAGTGCGGAGCCTGCTGCAGCAGCAGAAGGGTGAGTGGATAGTCCGGCCCCAGGGGGCTGGACCCTTGTTTTATCCACCTGTGAGTCCAGACTCAGCTCGACTAGAAGTCAGTTCAACAGAACCACTTCTTGCAGATGATATTTGGCCTTTTTCAGGGTGGCAACCTGGAGGAGCTTAGGCTGGGAGGTTCTAGTGGCATGGGTGGATGACCTTCAGGAAAGACATTCTTCCTTCTCTAAATTCTCTCTATATTCACTGGATCAACCTCACGGGATGCCCCACATAAAGAATATTACATTAATTGGTTTAGGCAGGGGTGGAGCCTAAGCCAATTAAATGCTGACCTGGGCATGGCTGCATTCTTAGAATCCCAAGAGAGAGCTGGGTCCAGGAGCATGCCTAAGTTCCAAACTTGACCTCTACGTGGGAGGTCAACACCATCCAGTCTAAGGAGACTACCCCCCCAACATGTCAGAGGGACTCTCCCAGGAAGATGATCTCTATCGTGTCCACGTTCACCTTGGGCTTGTTAGCCTTGGTCTATTCCAGAACTGAATCCAGTCACTGCTCCAATATCTGGAGAGCATCCACTCCAGAGGTTAAGAAGGAGAGATAGAGTGGGTATCATCAGAATACTGATGACACCACACTCTGAATCTTCTGATGATCTTTCGACTGGTTTGACATAGATGTTAAAAAGAATTGGGGAGATTGACAACCCCTGGGACATGCCGAAATTGAGAGCCCAAGGGGCCAATAGCTGCCTCCAATCTGCACTCTCTGAACACGGCCTCCAAGAAGGACCAGAGCCAACTAAAAGCCGGTCTTCCCACCCCAAAAGCAGAGTACCTGTTCAGGAGGATACTGTGGTTGATGGTATGAAAAGCCACAGAGACCTTCAAGAGCACTAACAGGGTGTGTCCTCTCCATTGGCCTCCCTTAAAGGGTCATCATGCAGCACGACCAGTGCTGTCTTACTGCTTACCTGAATCTGGACTGGACTGGATCAAGGCAGTTCTCTTCCGCCAGGTATGTCTGGAGCTGCACTGCCACCACCCGCTCAGTCACCTTACCCGTAAAGGGTATATTGGTGATCAGACTAAAGTTGTTGAGATTGTCCGACACCAAGTTAGGTCATTCCAAGATGGGCTGGCTGACATTTTCCTTCACACATTAGGGGAGGCAACCCTTCCTCAGTGAAGCATCAATGATGCTTCTCTACTGTGACCCCATTGGCCGCTTTTATAGGCCAAGCAAGACAAGGGTCAAGCAGGGAGGCAGTTGGTCTGCAGCAGACCCATGCCTTGGACACTTCCTCCAATACTACAGGCCAAAACTGAACCAATCAGGCACAGGGAGAAGATGTGCCAGAGGTCTCCACTGAATCAACCAAACAGTTTGTGACGTTTCACAGTCTTGGAATATAGAACATTGTGGAGATCGCCCTTGTGGCTCTGTTTGTTGTGGCCCTCACAAAGGTTCTCTCCCTCTAGATTTCTCTCGCTGCCACCAGGAATTATTTACTTAATACCACCTATGTGTGTTAGACACATGTGCTGCCATATGCAAGGCTTATTGAACTTCAGAATCAGTTGGTTGGAATAACAGATAATCCTTTATTATTCATCAAATCACAAAGTAAATCACATAATCATTGTATCAGGGGTTTGATTAGGTTTGGATAGGATGGGACATATATTCAGGCTTATTATATAATTTCAATCACTCAATATCTATCTTATTCTAGGTGTTCTCATTCCTGCTTGTTCAATCTAATAACCTTGCTCTTAATTCACTTTCCTAACTCTCTATTCAGATCACTCTAACTCTTCCCCTCACTAAGCTCCAACCCTCCAACTGTCTAACTGTTCCCTTGGTTCCGCCCCTCCTGCTCTATCCTTGGCTCCTCCCTCTAGAGCTCCTGTGACTGACAGGCAGGAATGACGTCACCTTTAGGCATTTCGTCACACACCTTCCCCCTTAAAAAGTTTGTTTCAGGGAGCAAAACTTAAAGTAGTTTGCTCCATGAACAACGTAAAACAGTTTTGTTATTTTCAACATGTATTAATAATACTTTACATTTTTAAATCACATTTATACTTACTTAAATAGTGCTGTGTAACTCATTCAACATTTGTATTATCATTGCTTACCATTAGTTCATTTCGCAGAAAGTTTTAATCACAGTTGTAATTGCTTATCTTTATTTGTACATTTCATAACTAAACATATTCTCACTTTTTATCACATTTTAAGTTCTTTTTCCCCCCTTCTTTTCCGTTCCTCAGTCTTCTGGTACTCTCGAGAGTGCGTCAGCTACTACGTTTTGAGTCCCTTTGACACTCTGTACCTCGAAGTCGAAGTCTTGCAGCAGTAGGGCCCACCTCAATAGCTTGCTATTGTTCGCCCTTATAGTTCTCAGCCACAGCAGTGGGGAATGGTCGGTACAAAGGACAAAATGTCTGCCCCATATGTAGGGTTTAAGTTTCCGTAGCGACCATATGATCACCAAGCATTCGCGCTCTATGGTAGACAGATGTTTCTCACCCGCCTGCAGCTTCTTGCTTAGGTACGCCACTGGATGATGGTCTCCGTTGTGGTCCCTCTGGCTCAGCACGGCTCCCAACCCGATGTTGGACGCATCAGTAGACACGGTGAACTCACGCTGGAAATCAGGGGCTCTCAGCCCAGGACCCGGTCATCAATGCCTCCTTCAGCTTCCCAAAAGCTTCCTTGCAGTCGCTCGTCCACTGGATACTTTCTGCTTTCTTTTTGTGGGTCAGGTCTGATATAGGGGTGGCTATTTCGCTAAATTTTGGTATAAAGCACCTGTAATAACCGACTAGCCCTAAAAAGGATCTGACTTTTTTCTTGGAAGTAGGTCTAGGCCAATTACTAATCACTTCAATTTTTGATTTCAGAGGTTTGATTCTTCCTCCCCCTACTATATGGCCTAAGTATTTTAGTTCAGAACTACCCAGCTGGCATTTGCTGGCCTTCACTGTTAGTCCTGTCTCTTTTAGTCTTTGCAGTACTAGTTCAACGTGGCATAGGTGATCTTTCCACGTTTGGCTGTAAATTCCTATGTCGTCAATATAGGCTACTGTGAATTCTCTGAGACCTTGTAAAGTCTGGTCCATGAGTCTTTGGAAGGTTGCGGGAGCATTTCGCAATCCGAAACTCAAGACTCTAAATTCAAACAGTCCGAAAGGGCTGCAAAATGCGGTTTTCTCCTGGTCTTTGGGCTCTAACTCCACTTGCCAGAAACCTTTGGTCAGATCTAAACTTGTTATGAACTGACATCCTCCTATCGTTTCAATTAAATCATCTAACCATGGCATTGGGTAAGTATCTGATTTTGTCACGTGATTTAGTTTTCTATAATCCACGCAAAAGCGGATGCTGCCATCCGGTTTGTCCACTAATACTATCGGGGCTGCCCACGGGCTGGATGATGGGACTATGATTTTCTCTTTTAGCATTTCGTCCAGTTCATGACGAACTTTGGCCACATATGGACCTGTGACTCGATATGGTGTTACAGATTGTGGGAGTGCTTCTCCGGTGTCAATTTTATGCACTACCCCCTTTGCTATCCATGGTTTGTTGGAGAACACCTGCTTGTATCTCCCTAGCAGGGCTTTCGCTTCTTCCTGTCTCTCTTGGGACAGTAAGGGACTGATTTGGACTTCTTCAGGGTTATATTTGGGTTCACCTCTCCCTTCCCAATAAGGTAATTCATGTTTTTCATTGTCTGCTTCCCTCATGGCGAATAAGACAACGTTTTCCCTCCTGTAGTATGGTTTTATCATATTTACGTGAACCACCCTTCGCCCAGTTTCTCCCTCCTCCTGGATTATATAATTTTTTTCACTCATTTTGGAGGTTATTCTGTAAGGGCCCGCCCAGTTTAGCTGTAACTTATTCCCTTTGATGGGTCTTAGCATCAGAACCTCATATCCAGGGTTGAATGCTCTCTCTCTGGCCTTTCTGTCGTACCATACTTTTTGTTTTTGCTGCTGGCCTTGCAAATTCTCTGCTGCTATCTCCAGAGATTTTTGCAGGGAATGTCTAGCCTGTCTATGCAGGCTTTCACCTCCTCTTTTGGGATTTGTCAATGTTTCCCTGTACAACAAGTCTTTTTCTATCATGTACCTCTCAGGGTTCTCAGGGCTTACTGGCCTCTCGCTGACCATTTTAAAGCATAACTCCAGGGTAGGATCTGCTTTTTGTTCCCTTTTAAAGGTACTCTCTTGTGGGTTTCTCATGACTATTAATTCAACTACCTTATCTGTTCCATTCTCATTGGTGTTAGTGAGGAGCTCCCCTTTTTCCTCAGAGGTTAAGGTTGTTTCTTTGATTTCTTTTTGGGACCGGGTATTTATTAAAACCCTCTTAACGTGTTCAGTTAAGTCTAGCCCAATTAAGCAAGGTGTAGGAAGTTGATTTGAAATTCCTACCCTCCACCAGCCTGTCCACTCTTGATACTTCACTGGTATCCTTACCACTGGTAGTGAAATTGTTTCTTCTCCTATCCCTTTAACCTTCAGATTTTCACCTGGTATTATATACTCTTGTGGGATTATTTCTGGGTGGCATACTGTCACCTGTGAGCATGAGTCCTTTAGCGCCAAATATTTAATTTTATTTATAAAGATATTATCGCCAGAACATCTAACAAGCTGTTCCTGGTCATTTTCCACCAAATAACACTGGAGAATTTTAGCCACTGGGAGTTGTGATTCTTGCTTCTGTCACAAACATCAAAAGTCTGAACAGTAGCTTTGCAAAATACATTATGATTCACAGCTCAGAATGATTCCATATGAGATCACCATTATCCATCAGCCATTCATTAGTCCCTTCCCTTACTTTTAAGTACGGCATGCAAGAATTGCCTCATTTTAGACTAGTTTAAAAAACTATATGTGACAAGAGATGAAGCAATTCTTGTATGTGTTATTTAAAAGTAAAGTAAAATAGTAACAGATGGGAACAGGAAGGTGGTGGTGAACCCCGTTACTGAATCATTCTGATGAGGGAATTCTGAATTACTGTTCAAACATTTAATGCCCTGTACTATTAGAATGTTATGTTCCTTTCCATGTTAATTTTCTATAAAAAGGTTTTTGAAAAATGTAGTAGTCTGAATCTTTAAATGATAAAGCACCTTCATTGTGATCCATTAAAAGATCAGCAGAGGCAAGACCAGAGGAAGGAAGGAAGGAAAGAGGACTGTGGGCTGGAATATATTTTTTTTTAACTGCAAATGAGAATGAACGGTGAACTCCCAACTCAATACACAACCCGTTGTGTGTGAGCACTTACTGTAATATCAGATGTAATATGGTCTGTGAATCAAATGACAGCAAAGCCAATGTAGCCACTCCCTTAAAAAACACACCCTGGAATGGAGTCAAAGCACCTCCAAAATTGAATTCCAGTGGACTGGTCCCACATTCAATTGCACATCTGAAATGCACTGCAATGTCTTATCAGTTAGTTAGTCATAACTAACTGATAAGTTTTGAAAACCTTACATGAACATGGATAGGATTCTGGTCCATATTTATGAAAACAGATGGGCACAATTCAAAGTTTATGACACCAGCCTACACCCATTGTCACTGTAATAGATGCCTGCCAGAATAACATACTTTTCTTCCTCTCCTCTCCCTGCTGAACTGCTCCAGTTCTGCCTGAGTATTGGCTCCAGAGGTTTTTTTAGCCCTCCAGAGCCAGTCTGGTCATTTTAGGGAGCAGGAGGGAATCAACCTGTTGGATGCTAGCCAACCACAAAACATGCAATGTCTGTAAACATTAAAAAAAGAGGAAGCTCCAATTTCACATTTATACATTGTTTTAGTCTTAAACAAGTAACAAAAATTATGCTACAAGATATTTTATCCTTCAAAAACATTCCTTAGAATTAAATCTTTGCTTAAGATGTTTCAGTGCAAGTATGGGTTAGAAAATTACACTTTACATACACTATCAACAGAAAGAAACCTTACACAGGCTGGTTCTAACTAATGCCAATCTAACAATTGTGAATATTGGACTGCATATTGGAAGGACATATCTTGACGTGCTGATGGGGCATTTAATTCAAAAAGGTGGGTGATATTTATTCTGGCTTTTTATTCTGGCTTTAGCAAAATCCCATCCTGAATATGTCAAATAAATTCCAGTGTAGAAATAGAAAATGTCCTAGTTTTAAAGATGGTCTTGTATGTGACCCATCCTTTATCTTCTGTACATTATGTCCATTGAGCAATCTGCGTGAATTAACTTGTTTCTTGTACAGGCAGATTTATCTGTCATTATCTGCTCTAGTTTGGTCCTGTATGGTTTCTAATATGTCTGCTGGTGGGAGGAGGGATATACCGGAAAATAATTATTTCTACTGAATTCAAGTGTTACAGTAATGATCTAACTTATTTTCAATTGCTTTTCCTGCTGATGTTTATAAAATATCTTACGAGTCCTTAAACAACAATGTTGCTTGTATTCAGTTCATTGTTATGGTCCTTAGACCAATCACACAGGGGAAAAAACATAGACATTTCCAGTTTCCAAAATTCCAAATACCTTATAAAAAAAATGATATTAAAAGACCATTTAAAATCTAGTATCTAGCTACCATAACATTTCAGAATTTCAGATACTTTGTAAAAAAAAATATTGGCATTTAAAACACAATTTAAAATCTAGTATATAGTTATCATGGAATTTCTGAGGCCTGAATATCGCCATACAAAATCTGGCTATTTGATAAGTGATCTTGGAGTCTGTATCAAGAAACTCAAGTCTATTTTTTCTTTGATCAATGGGGTGATGATCTCCTTACAAGCCACCTCATAATCAGATAATTCTTTGCCTACAGTCCTCAGACCCATCATACAGAGAAGTGGACAACCCAGATCCACAAAATCTCTGCAATACGTAAAAACATCAAACACAGACATAAAACAAACAAACAAGTATACAAGTGATTCAAAAACCTCCATACCAACACCAGGGTCAAATATGGGGAAATTTCTGAAACTTGAGTATTGCCAGACAGAACCCAGCTACCTTGAATGATATCTTACTATCCATGTCCGAGAGGAGGTACTCAAGCCTAGTTTTCTCTGATTGGCCAGGGATGTTTTCAATCAATGGGGTAATAATCTGATTTCGTGCTACTGCATAATGCAGGCAGCGGAAAAACGTGTTCCATAGACTCGACCTTGCCAAGGGGGCAGGAACATAGCCTCTCAGCAAGTGGGCCATTCTTGTACTTCCCTTCAAGCATAGCAGAGGGCAGGGCAGCACACCTTGCCAGCGTAAAAGCTCTCCTAAACCCTTTTACTTCCAGCTATGTTAGATAATCAGCTGGTTCTATAACATTTTTAATATAGGCCCTCGCCATAGTGTTTTGTAGGCTGGAAAGATCTGATTGGCGCTCAATATCCTCAATTCTCTGCTTAACAGTTTTGTTTTTCTGCCTGGTCTAATCCATATAATAAAAGGGCATGGGAATCGACACCAGTTTTCATCATATAGCTCTGAACAGATATTTGCCCCCCAACCCCAGAATAAAGACTCGAGACAAGTATTATGGATTAAAACATGGGCCACACTTTATTGATAATCATTCAGAAAATTTTTGCCAATCAATTGGCAAAGGGGGGCCTGCTGTAGTGCGGAAACAGATAAATCCGTAATCATATGGGCGAGTCCCCGGCCCCAGGTTCTTGCGGTCTTAAAGACAGCAGGAACCCGGATGGCCGCTAATAAACACCCCCAGACCTCGAGCCATCTTTACTTGATGACTGTTGGTCCGGAAGTGGCCCAGCGCATCTTTCCTGCCCAGGTGCTGTAATCGCACGATCCGCAGCCCTGGGAGGTCTGATGCGCTGTTAGCTTACCTGATCTTAAAGTGGGACTCACCGAGAAATACCTGTTTTTTCCGCACTACCCGCCACAGCATAGGGACTAGCGACGCTATGTCCCATGCCCGCCATAGAGCCGCTCGAGCTCAACACACAGACCCCCCTGGATGTCTTCCAGGAAGACATCCCAACCCAAATTGGACAGATGGACTCCATCGTTCTGAAAAATCTCAGGCCTATTCAATTGGATCCTTTAGTGACCAATCACTGATCCAAGGCCGCTGCAGACCACACTGCAGACCTCACGGTTAACACCCCTGTGTGCCGTGTTAATGTTGAGGAATAACACAGGCCTATTCAATTGGATCCTCTGGTGACACTCACCGATCCAAGGCCGCTGCAGACCGCACTGCAGCCCTCACGTTTAACACCCCTGTGTGCCGTGTTAACGTTGAGGAATAACACAGGCCTATTCAATTGGATCCTCTGGTGACACTCACCGATCCAGGCCGCTGCAGACCGCCCTGCAGGCCTCGCGGTTAACACCCCTGTGTGCCGTGTGAACGTTGAGGAATAACACAGGCCTATTCAATTGGATCCTCTGGTGACACTCACCGATCCAGGCCGCTGCAGACCGCCCTGCAGGCCTCGCGGTTAACACCCCTGTGTGCCATGTTAACGTTGAGGAATAACACAGGCCTATTCAATTGGATCCTCTGGTGACACTCACCGATCCAGGCCGCTGCAGACCGCCCTGCAGGCCTCGCGGTTAACACCCCTGTGTGCCGTGTTAACGTTGAGGAATAACACAGGCCTATTCAATTGGATCCTCTGGTGACACTCACCGATCCAGGCCACTGCAGACCGCCCTGCAGGCCTCGCGGTTAACACCCCTGTGTGCCGTGTTAACGTTGAGGAATAACACAGGCCTATTCAATTGGATCCTCTGGTGACACTCACCGATCCAGGCCGCTGCAGACCGCCCTGCAGGCCTCGCAGTTAACATCCCTGTGTGCCGTGTTAACGTTGAGGAAAAACTTACCGTCTCTCCACACCAGTAAGGCATGTTTGTGGACCACAGGATACGCATAGTCATGTTCATGTCCTTCAACCCTTTAAGATCGCGTATGACTTTCGGAATCGGCGCCTGTCAGGATGCCTTTCCAAATCATTGCCGCTTATGTAAACCACCAATACAACCGGTGGCAACTGTCCAAGGGTCTCTGCCCTGCAACGCTGGCTCCACATTATGCCAAGCAGCCCTTTACCTGCAACACGTACTCTGGCACATAAACCCATGTCACTCCCCAAGGGGACGTAGCCGCCTAACGCTCTGCCCAGTATACCTAGCTGTGGCTAATAACCGTAAAGTGCCTTCCGACTCACCGACTCTATGGGACCTGTGAAAATATAACGTGACTGGGCCCTTGCCTACGTTAAGTAGTGTTCTTATATAACTGCAGTAGCTAGTTGACTAACACATGCCTAAGCTCTTGATTCCTTCTGGGCTATGACCCAGGTTGCCAAAGTGAAGGCTGTACCGATTCTAAGTGAGATGTGTGCCAAAGCTCAAGCCCTGAATATATACTCTATCTAATGCTAAGCCAGTTAATTTCCAGCCATAATGTTTCCTCAATGGTGCCTTAACAGCATGTTGACCTAAATAACCAAGGCCTCTCCTCCAACCTCTAGATATGGCTGTACGGCTTTCACAGTGCAGCTGCTACTGAAGATACACTGTCCTGAGGTGATTTGTGAACCCTTTCTTGGCTGATCAGCCTTGGATCACCGAATAAGAATTTGCATCTTCCCTTCTTCCAGCTTAATGTCCTGCCATTGCAGGGCTAGCCTGGACTCGACATTTTGTCCTGATGCAGCCACTTTCTTATTTCTTAGAGCCCCAGCGACATAAATAGTGATGCCATTTCGGATAAGACCCTTTCTTATTTTACCCTGCATAGGAGCGTTCGCTGTTACAAATGCGCTCAAACGGAGGTGATATGGGGCCTTGGAATCTTGAACTCTGCCCTTGTCATTGTGCTGTCCATTTATCATTTTCTACTCAGTAATAATTGCCGCCAAAAAGCATTGGCTATCCAATTTTCCTAGACCTAGTTTATGTCAGGAATGCACTAGTATGTTAAACAGCAGTGCCCCAACGTCATAACCCATTCTGAACGTGACAGAAGGATGTTTGCTTGCTTCATAGTGCTGAGCACATTTACTCAACAATGGTTGCCCGTATCTCAATATGAGAAATGTGGCATGGCTTATGTCTAATTTATATTTGATTGGATTTGTTTTAAACTAAAGATGAGTATTTTGGGTGGCAGAAACTTGAATTCCTAAATTGATCTGCCTCGGGCAATAACAATCCCAGAGTTTGTCTTAAGTATGGGTATAAGGATTAGCGTGGCAGTACGATCCTTGGTTTTCCACTTGCTGGTTCACCAAGGTTTAATTTTGCTTAAAGATGCATATCTTATGTTGCTTTTATATGACTGGTCCAGAAACTATGTGAAATGATTGAGCTGAGCACAACTGTGGTCTACCCCATAAGAGTGCTTGCAGCTGTCTACCTTTATCATCTGATTAAGGGGGTCACCCAGAGCCGCAATATGTGTGCTCCCCTTCCTACCTCTTTCCTTCTTTTATTTTCTTGTCAACGTAAATAGTACCCTGGTTGGTTAGCTTAACAGGTAACCTTTTTTGTTGCGGGAATGAGGCTTAGATTTCGTTGGCAGTAATTGCCAGCAAAGCTAGTTTTGTACACAATGCTCCCAGGGCATAAAAACTGACTTTGGTATGAAAGCGAGTGCTTTGTTGTCATTTGAGATTTTACGGAGACGCTACTGGTCTGTGCGCACACCGTAAACATGTTAAGTGTATTAGTTGGCTGACCGATCCTTGGATAGAGGAAAATTATAGCATAGCTAAATTTACCTTAGTAGAAAGGCTTCTTTCCCATGATGGAGAAGGAAATGTTAATCCAGAGAATTCAAAGCTGTAACCACCTGAACTATGCCTTGAGTGCACTGGTAGAAGACAAAGGAGATATTAGACATTATGCTGCTAGTTATGTGAAATTGTCTGGTATGATGACTACAATACAGCCCTCCTAACATAGTGTATTAGATTGTAAAACTTTTAACCCTATGTGCAGCGTTTGTACAGCCTACATAATAAAGGAAAAAACATAGAAACATTTAACAATATTTCTTTTTAACATTCTCTCCTTTCAGAGTCTGACACCTGCATGGGCTGTTCTGACTTTCGCTGCCATAGCTTAAACAGTGATATTATATTGTACTCAAACCATTATCTCAGCTTCATCTGCCACTAAGCTCTTCTCTTTCCAACAACTTAATTTTAAATAAATAAATAAATAAATAAATATTTTTTTTTACTGTGAATTATCAGCTGTAACACTCTGTACTTTTAGTTCTAATTAAGTGGGTTACATAATTTGCACTATGTGTTTTGTGATTACGTGATGTTTAACCATTTCATTTAAAATGTTGGAACTCCCATATTAAAAGCTGTGTTTTTAAAGAATTACGCCCACTTAATGTAGCCATGACCAGCTCGCTAACCTCTACAATATGTGGGGCTTATTCTTTTATGGATTGGGCTGAAGTGCCCTAACTCTACAACCTGTACATCACAATATAACAGTGTTGTCACAAAGGGAATAGGACTAAAGCAACCCTACAACTTAAAATAGGACATGAAGACTCTTGGTGGTAAAACAGTCTTCACTTCCCCTTTAAGGACCCCTGAATCTATTTTGTGTTGGAAGATTATAACTAGGGAACCTCTGTTGGATAGGCTCTTGATCCTACAGCACATTACTGCACTACAGTTATAGAGGTAGGTAGATAGATTTTAATGTACAAGAAATGATTGTGCAGGATGAAGAATTGCTTCAAACAGGCAGATTCCTTAATTTCTGTTTATATTGTTTCTCCGTGCCCTTTTCTTAAGATAAGCGATAAGCGACATTCATTATAGTTCACTTAGAAGTGGAGGGGGATAAATGTGGAAGTCGTATAAAAGGAAGGCTAGCGACTTTTATTCTTTGACTAAGTGCAATCAGTATGACTTGGGTTCCTTACTTAGTACCCCTTAGTCACGTACCCATCCACTTGTCCCTTCTTCAATGCCATTATGAATAAGGCTCCCTGTCTATTAGAAATGCTACACCAGTGAATGGGGGGGGGGTATCTTACATTAGCCTCCAAATGTTAATTATCTCAATTGTCTAAAGCTAATTGCATGGAAGTGAGAGCTGGACCATAAAGAAAGCTGATTGCCAAAGAATTGATGCTTTTGAATTGTGGTGCTGGAGGAGGCTCTTGAGAGTCCCCTGGACTGCAAGGAGAACAAACCTATCCATTTTGAAGGAAATCAACCCTGAATGCTCACTGTAAGGACAGATCCTGAAGCTGAGGCTCCAATACTTAATATTATTATTTATTGTATTTATCTTATTTTATTCCAAAAGATTCATTTTACTTAATCCTTATTTCGTTGTTTACTTTATATATATGTTAGTACCACATTCTACCAACGTCGAATGTAGTACTAGTTGTGAAGGGGGGGAAGGGGGGGAGAGGAGAGAAGCTGGCCCAGTTTCCTTCTACTACCAAGGCCTTGCTGACGCACCTAGTTCCTTTCCTGCCAAAAGTTATCCAACCTAGGAGAGGGGGAGAGGGGTCAGGACCAGCCAAAGTCTGCCAAACGCCCCACTCTCCCACCCCCGATACACCCCTGTCTCTTCTTGAAAGCAAACTCCGCTCTATTAATCAGAGTTCACAGCGGCGGCGCCCGCACCCAGGCGCGGCCAGCTTGAAGGCTCTGCCGCCGCTGGTGCCCACTTCCCATTCAGTCCAGGCACTTTAGATATTAGGCATCCTTCAGTCTCGAAAGACTATGGTAACGTGCTCTGTATGGAGGACTTGGAACAGCGTCTAGTGTGGCTGAGAAGGCCAATTTGAGAGTGACAATCCCTTCCACACTGAAGACAAATACAATCTGTCCCCTGTCCAGCTCCCTGATTTTGCTGCTTCCGTGACTGCCTCTTTGCCTCGGTCTGCTGGACAAGGGTCTCTTCAAATTGGGAGAGGCCGTGATGCAACGCCTGCCTCCAGGCTGAACGCTCAGATGTCAGGGTTTCCCATCTGTTGAGGTCCATTCCTAAGGCCTTCAGATCCCGCTTGCAGATGTCCTTGTATCGCAGCTGTGGTCTCCCTCTGGGGCGATTTCCCTCCACTAATAAAGTGGAGGGAAATCGCCTGGAGGCGATTTTATTAAAGTGCCTGGAGGGAATAAAGTTCCCTCCAGGCACTTTAATAAAACAACAAAAGGGGGGGGGGGGTGGCGGCCGCAAAACCCTGCAATAAAATAAGTAAATGCAACAACATGAAGAGCACTGGCACGACCGCGCCGCTGCTCGCTTCCCCCCCAAAGCCCTTTATCCATTTAAAAAGTTGTAACAAAAAGGAGATAAACATCTAAAGTAAACAAAGGAGACAAAGGCAGAACCGTGGGAGGGAGCCGCTGCTGCCCTCCTGTCCTTAGGAACACCGGAGCACTTTGTGATGCAGCTGAGTTAAACGACAAGCGGAGTCCTCTTTCCCTCACAATGCCATAAAGAGAAGAGGACGATTAGTGAGGAGAACGCCCCTTATATAGCCAGGGGCGTTCTCCCGCTCTTTGAACAAGTCTCATGAGACCCTGAAGGTCTTGCGCCATCCGTGGGGTGGGGCAAAGCTTAGTCACGCTGTCAAAGCCTCGTCGGCTTGTCAGCGACTTGGTCAGTCTCAGTTCGATTGGAAGTTATCAATGAATATCAGGGGAAAGCAGCCTTTGTGGGATAAGATAGGCCTTTAACCACGTGTATATAGAGAGGATGCTAATCCAGACTTCTACTTTAAGGCATCCTGTCTCCAGTCTTATCCTGGCATTTGAGATACATCTGGGGACCTGTAAAATGGTTCTTAAAAATTTGGATTGTACCCTTTCCTGAGGTGCAAAATGTGTGCTGACTGGCCCTAAGAATAACCCATATAACAGTTGGGATAATGTCTTGGCCTTATAGAGTTTTAGCGCTGCTGGAACAAACGCACCCCCTTGAGAGTAGTGAAATTTTACTATGCTGTTTGCTGATCTTTCTCCTTGGTCTGCAGTGTATTTGCTGTGTTGAAGTCTAGAGCCTGAAGCTTGTAGAACTACCCTTGGTTTTCTGGAAATTGTCAGGGATTCATCTTCACAATAAGAGGAGAGCCTTCTCAAAGCCCTCCTCAGCCCAACAGGTGTTCTAGAAAGTATTACTGTGTCATCCGCGTATAGTAATACTGGTACTGTTCTACTGGCAAGTCTGGGAGGGTGAATATCAGGAGTATTTAAGCAGTTGGGTACATCATTTATATAAAAAATAAATAATGCAGGCGCTAAAAGACATCTTTGCCTGTCACCTCAGTTAAATGACCTTGTCTGCTACATCTAACTCTCAAATATGTTTGTTCATATAGGGCCCTTATCATATAGAGGAGTCTTCTATCAATAGTTGAGCTATTGCATTTTTCCCAAAGTCGTGATCTAGATATTGAATCGAAAGCTGATTTAAAGTCCATGAAGGCCGCATACAGTGAGGTTATTCCTTTGGCCGAGTATTTCTCAATACGATGCTGGATGATTAGGCACTGATGTATCATGGACCTCCCTGGCCTGAAGCCCACCTGCTCTAGCACAATAATATTCTCATGTTCCAGCCAGTCTCAGAATTTGTCCAGAAGGTGCCTTGCATAAAGCTTGCTTATAATATTCATCAGACTAATTGGCCTATAATTTGACGGGTCTTCCCTTTTATCTTTTTTATGGAATGGGACTACTATGGCTGTTTCCCAGTATTTGGGAATAAGGCCTGTATCATCAATGTGAGTAAAAAGCGGTGCTAGAAAGGAGGCTCGCCACTCCTTATTTTCTTTTAAAAATTCTGGTGGTATACCATCAAGGCCAAGGCTTTGGCATTTTTCAGTTTCTCTATGTGGGATTTAATCTTGCCTGTGGTTACAGGAGCCATTTAGGGGTATTTTTTGAGAGTTATTGCACTGAGGGGTTGAATGGCATCCTCGTATAAATTTGTGAAAAAGGAAACCCATTTGTCTGAAGGCACACATGTGGCTATTTGTGATTTGTGTCCAAAAGGTCTACCTGAACTCAGTTTCCAGAAGAGGGATGAGTTTTTATTTTTTCCCCCGCTTCAATTAGCTTCCCCAATAATTCTCTACTGTATTCTTTCTTAGCCTGATGTATTAGCAATTTGCATTCTTTTTTCTGTGTCAGTAATTTTGTTAGAGCATCACTTTTTGCCTGGTCTATTGATTTCCTGTATAGCTGGTACCTCCAATTTAATGTTCTTTTTGCTATCATACAACTTTGATTAAACCATGGTTTGGGTGCTTGTTTTACAGTAACAAAGTGTTTCCCTGTGAAAGAACCAGAAAATGGAAGGATCCTTCAGACTGGAATAAAGGATCTGGATCAAGATTTTTTTTGCTTGGCCACCTGCTATGATTTGAATGTGTTGAACACTTCAAAACTGAAGGTTCTGATGAGATCGTTTGTACATCTCAAGGAACCTGGAGTGCACCTCTACCAAAATGTGTAGGCTAGTTAACTGGGGGTCGGGGGGGGGGGGGAGAGAGCAAAAGGACCCCGAATTAAAAACAATACATTTAAACAGCTGCAGTCCAAATAGTAGCAGGATTAGCAGAACAAGGAGACCTGAAAAGTGGCATGAAAGTTGATTTATGCTTTTATGGGAATTGTTTGTTTGAAAATGTTTCCACCTGTTCCTATTAAATTTGATCTACCAAGGCACTGATTTAATACATTTGTGAATGTACTGATTGCCTCATTTTAAAGAATAATGGAAATTATGGAGGGTTCTTCATGTTACTGAGTTTGAATCTGGTCCATTTCCAATAAAATAAAATTAAAATTGAATAAAATAAAAAAGACAAGATTTTCTCCTTCACTATGATCCCATGTGTAGGTATGTAGATTTCCTTGGGTTCTAGGAACAAACTCTAAAGTGAAGATTCAGAAATAATTTAATGCTAATTTCCATATTAAATAAACCTTCTGACTTATTTAAGAAAAAATATTTCAAATAATTACTATGAGATGCGAATGAGAACATTCTGGGTTTGTGTGTGTGTGTGTGTGTGTGTGTGTGTGTGTGTGTGTGTTTTAATGTAGAAGTAACCTGCCAACCACAACGTATTGATCATGGATGTATATTGGCACAAAGGGTAGTTTATAAGGATGGTGATCGAATACAATTTTCTTGTGACCGTGGATACAAACATGCTGATAGGAATGAAGCAACATGCACTTGGAATGGGTGGAATGGACAACTCGAATGTATAGGTCTGTATGTTTCTCATTTCCAGGGTTGGTGGTGTTGCAATTAAATCATATGCAGATTTAGTCAGCAGGAAGTCCTTTTGAGTTCAGTGAAGCTTACTCCTTAACAAGTGTTCCTAGGATTGCAATTTTACTTAATCAGGTTGGATTAAAAGGATGAAAGAGTTATGCTTGATAAATTGGAAAGCAAGATCAAAGAAGAAGAATCCCATCTTTCTCTTATATACAGAAGGGAATAGTCCTTCTGCTGCATTGTTAGGAAAGCCAGAAGTGGCAGATGAGAGAAGAGGTTTCCTTCTCCCCACCCACCCTCAAAATGAAGAACCCTATAAATGAGAACTCCCTGGAAAAGACCCTTATGTTGGGAAAGAGTGAAGGCAAGAGGAGAAGGGGACGACAGAGGACGAGATGGTTGGACAGTGTCACCGAAGCTACCAACATGAATTTGACCCAACTCTGGGAGGCAGTGGAAGACAGGAGGGCCTGGCGTGCTCTGGTCCATGGGGTCACGAAGAGTGGGACACGACTTAACGACTAAACAACAACAATAAATGAGAACAAGTTGTTTTGCTTGAAATTTTTGTTCCAGAATGACAGCAAAATGCTGCAGCACTGCGTGCTTCTCATTTTAAATTTAGCTGGATGTTCTATAACGGATCTTTTTCACTTCTGAAACAGCTGATTTATTCATACATACTGTATATTTAAATGATGGATTAAGACAAATACGATGATCAAATGATGTGTTCTATGACAGTGTGTCATTTCCCCCTTCTCCTGCTCCTGCTCCTTCTCTGCCTCCTTCTCCTGCTGGGAGTTGGACATTGTCACACCTACTTTGGCCTCTCATGAGGCAACTCTAAATACGGTTGTTGCATTCAATCCAAACTAGTCTCCCATGTACCTCCCATGTATCTCAAGGTACAGCATTTGAATAGAATCTTCTTCCTTCTCATTTTTATTCCTGTGCACTGAATCCAGTCTTATGTGCTCTGTCCCAAAGACTGTACAATCATTGATGTGACTACATGATGTGTAACAGAAAAATAAAGCACAAAGGAATGCATGACAGTCATGAGACAAATGCCAAAAGCCATGTTGTGACATTACTTTTGGTTGGCCAACTAAAAAGACACAAAACTCTACGCGCGTTTTCTACACATACACACAGACATTTCCATCTCAGTATCTTACACAGAGAATGTTGTGCCTTTTTGGTTGCTCTACAAGTGGAAATATGGTAAAAGTGATGGCAAGGAGAGAAAATATGCTGCTCAATGCCTGATTTTCCAAATTTCTTATTTCTACTCCTCCGCAGAAATTGTATGCCTGCCACCCCATGTAGAAAATGGTGACTTCCGACCTAAGGAGCTTCATTTTAGATATGAAGAAGAAATTAAAATAGTGTGTGATGATGGGTTTCAGAGCAGTGCCGGTTCTTCCAGGTGCACCGAACAAGGCTGGCAACCTCCTGCAACATGTACACGTAAGCATTGTTCTCTTTGCCACTTCTAAATACCTTTACTTCCTGAATGATATCCACCATTAGCGTGGAAAGGATGGGAACGGAAGGAAATCTGGAGATCCCTTAACGTTATGGAAGGGGTGGGCTGGGGCTGTGCATAGAGGCACAGGATCTCCCCTTGATGGAGGGTGGGCAATCCATTGTCAGGCGGAGAGCTGTTATCTCCCCGCCCCTTAAGTGCAGTTTCCAAGTGCAGGACATTATTTATATGGCAATAATTGGCAGTTATGTAAGTGTAGGGCTGCTTGCAAAGGCTTGAGTTTTGATTGTTCAATTCAAATGCCTCTTTAAAGGTTAGAAGCTTCATCCAGGTTCCTTCCCCTCCCCCTGGGTCTAAAATGTAGATGCTTTGAGATTAGATAAGAGAAAGTAGTGAGCATTTCTCCAGTCCTGGTGGAATGTCTTTTTGCATGGCAGTTGTCATATGTAGTAACGAAAATTGTGTGTTTATGACGGCCTGATTGAATTAAGAGCTAGACAGATGGTGAGGCATTCTCATCCTCCTAGAAGTCTAAGTCCGTTGTTAATGAGATTTTCATCTTCTCCAATGGTCAATGTCAACCAGCCGCATGTGTCAAACCTTTACTTGATGTGCCTTACCCAGGAAAAGTAGATTGTTAAGAATCAGGAGCCCTACTTAGGCATTTATAACCAGGAACTGCAAACACATACAGATGGAACACCTAGCTCTTCCCCCATCATCATGGATTTTATATTTTCAGCCGTGCATGTGAAGAAGAGAAGGGCACTGCTCATGTGTAGGCCCCCTACATGATCAATAACTCAGCATTTCCAGAGTATTTACTCACATGTGCCACTGACACCTGAGCAGGAATCTCTGTTCCAGAGGGCCTATGCTAAAATTGTGAATAACCCGTTGGCAGAGGGAGTGGGGCTAGGTGCTCCCCTCTATGCATGTTGACAGCGCTGAGTGGCAGCATGCCTGAATAGCACTAAGGTCAACATAGCAAAAACAGTAGCATGGCAGATCTCTGAGCAGGTATGTGCACATGCATATGCACTTGCTACACTCAACAACTGAAGCATGGGCATGCACCAAACCAGCTGGTGCAGGTACTTATGAGAATCCCAGCAGCAGTTCTTTCCCAGGCTATGAGGGCTTTTCCTCCCTATTGAGGTTCTTATTCCTCAAGGAAGGAACTCTGACCAGCTCATGTATTGCTTGGGGATTCTTCAATATTCTAACTCTACAAACCACACCCTTGTGAATTTGCAGGGCAAAGTGCACAATGTACAGCCTGCTACCAATATGTAGAACCCACACATAATTTGTAGGTGACCATGACCATGACCATTAAGTTTATCCTCTGTTGCTGAAAACAGTCTAGGACACATTATTTAGAGAACCTGCTTCTCCAGGTCACTGTAAAACCAACATCCAAAGGGCCTGCATTCCAGAAGATGCTCTAGCAGTGAGCATTAGAAGTCCTGCATCCTGAAGGAATATCAGAATCAGCATTGAGAGATCCTGCTTCCTAGAGGAGAGGGCCAGCTCGTGGCCACCAAATTTGGGGATGAGCCCCCCCCCCCCATCACCTTTGCTAGAGAATACTGTATGAGCCAGCTATGTTCAGAAGGCTTGCTTCTAGGTTTGGATGGAAAACCCTGGTTCAGATAAGTGTGTGTATGAATGCCTATATATATTTGTGTGCATGTTTGGATGGTAAAGCATGTATGGGAGTTCTGTATGTATGTTTGTTTGTTTGTTTGTTTGTTTATTTATTTATTTATTTGGCTTTTATACCGCCCATCTAGATGAATCTACTCTGCATATATGTATGCATATGGGGAATATCCTCATTTGTTTTGACTTTTAACTTCTTTTTTCTACTTGTTTTCCAAAGCAAAGAACTGTGGCTATGTCCGCATACCAAATGGATATTTTCCTAGCAGTGAACCAGCATATTACTTCCCAAAAAGGCTGGGCTATGGAGTGTATTATTATTGTCATTCTGGTTTTCTGACATCAAATAAGGGAGACTGGCAAAGAATTGTGTGCACCAGGTCTGGCTGGGATCCAGAACCAAAATGCTTGAGTAAGTAAATGTTCCTTCCTTAGCAGGACTAGAAGTGACTCTGTATAAAGAAAACATACCTCTAATCTAGGTTTGTGGGTAAACGGCAAAAAAGGTTTGGAATAGAACAATGGAGGTGCCCATTGAATAGGCCACTTCACACACAATTGTGGTGGTAAACATGAAAGTTTTTGAAGGTTTCACTTAGAACTGGTGAGAGGGAGATGATTTTAGTAACATTTTGTCTAGAAAGCCAGGTTGGTTGCCATTCCCTGTCAAATAGAATATGTTCATTCCTACACTCATATATGAGGAGAAGAAATGCACTGAATGATCCTGAAGAGAAAAATACTTTGTGTGTGGAGAAGGGATTGCATGTTTTTCTTAGAGAAAGGCATAACCTGTACTGAAGGAAGCTGTTGTTCAAGGCCATAATTAGAGATAAGGGAATAAGGTTCTCGTAAGTATTTCTTTGGTATCCTATGACTGACAAACTCCTGGATTTTTAAAATTTTCTGTGAATTCTTGGAATAAAACTGAGTGTTGCAAATATGAATACTTGGCAGCCCCTTAAGAAAATAAGATTCTTCTGAAGAGCCCTGAGAGGAAAGTGAACTAAGAAAGGGGAGGGAAAGATGACTCCATTTCCTTAAAAGGAGTGCATGAATCCTTTGTATCTGTTTTATTTGTAATAGTGGCCAACCCACAGGCCAGTCAAGAAGGCCCAGTTGTCCCTTCTGTTTCTGTTTTCATTGTTACAGCACCTCTGAACATATATTTGTGATCTCCCTTTAAAGCTGGCTGTGTCAACACACCTTGCTGAGTGATGGCAACACATCCTGGCTGTGCTGATTCCATAACCCTGAGTATATATAAAGTTTGGATCACAACCTTGTAAATATGGATCTTTATTTGTTGCCTGTTCACTCAGTGTTGAGAGATCTGTTTTGGAGCTCATTCTAGGCATTTTGGTTTCTCTCCATCTTGAACATTATAACTATTTCAGTGGTCCTCCACGTTAATTTATAAATAAATTAAATATGACAGTTACGGGGTATGGGTTGAAAAAGCTGTCATCTCCAGTTTCACCACACCATTTGCTGCTTTGGACATTCACTGAGGGTTTATTGACACCATAGTGTTGTCTAGGTCTTCACTTGTTCTTGACTTATTCAGAGCCATTCTGGTATTTTGTTGCCGATGTCAATAAATTATCAAAATCTATGAGTCCACAAATAGGAGGAATATTTGTTGCTGAGTATACTGGATGCATGAGGTCCCCTAACCCTAACCCTAACCCTAACCCTGTACCTACACACATCTGGAATTATTTTTGGACATTTCCCTTACCCAAATCACCCTTCCCTTTTGCCTATCCTGTCCACTTCCTACCTAGTTCATTCTGTCCTTTCTTGCCTTCTTTCTTTACTTTTCCAAGGATTATGGAGATGGGGGCTGACTAACAGAAAAAGGCCCATAAGTAAACATTATCAAATGACAAACACCCAACACAGATCAGTACGTATTTGCAAAAAAATAAAAATAAAAAATCAATTAAAAAAATCAATGCAGTACTAGGGTCCACAAGGCAAGATCCAGGACTGGTGCAAACTGGAGCAAAGCAGAACAAAAATACACCAGGACCTGGAGGTGGTGCTAAAACATAGAGAGCAAAGTCTTTTGTCCTCCTTTGCCTCTATTGATCAGTCTCATTGCTGCACTGTGTGCACACTGGGGTGTAGTATCCAAAGAAAAGCTGAAGAAATGTTCAGTGTGGATGGGCTCTGAGCTTCACAATCAGGGTCCTGATTCAAATGCCAGCATGACCCACAAAATTACTTTGGGAGAAAAAGTAACAAGCAAACTTACATGTTTAATCTTCTGGAAGAGGATTTGAAAGTTATATTTAAATGACCAATACCCTTTGTTTAGTGTTGTAAATAACACTTGAGTAGTTTCCGTAAAATCAAAGGGGATTTGGTGTGTCAATTTCTCAGTAAGTTCCATTGACTCAAATGGGCCTACTCTAGTAGAAACTTACTTTTGCTTAGTAAGTCACAGAGTACGCCCATTTGAATCACTGGAACCTATGGAGGAGTTGACTCTTTAAATACCCACTGATTCTATAGGCCTAACTTAGTGTGATTTGCGGTGATAAGCAACAGGATTTCGGCCAGTGGAAATACATTAGGATTCTAGCTTTAGATAAAGAGAAAACAAGTAAAAGGATAACAGAATACAAAGTGCTCTCCTGTTTCATGTCAGAGTTGTTAAGTCCTTTCCTCCTAATTATTAAGATGACACTGAATATCTTGTTCTCCTTTCATTTCACTTTGGGGTCTTGGTCAAAACACCACCCTCAAATTTGATAAACTGTCTAGAAATGAAAATGAAAGGAAATCCATTCAAATATTGATCCCAGCAGTACACTGCTGTTTACCTCCCTTGATAGAACAAATTACCCATTTATACCTATTTTCTTACTAATCTGTAAGTGCCATCCTTTTATTTTGCAATATCTCTTCACCATCAGAATACTTTTTGAGATACCTTGTGAGATTCTTCATTACAGTGATGAGGGCCAACCCTTCCATTAAGCAGAATGAGGCAGCCACCACAGACAGCAGTTTTGAGGTGTCATGATTGAGCAGTTAATTCTCATTTGTTTCTTTGGTTGGCATTGTATTTATATTTCCAGGGATAGGAAGAATCCATAGTATCAAAAGATTCTAGGAATAGTCCAGGATTTGAACATCTCTTTAGGTCTTCCATTGTCCATCCATCAGTATGGCCAATTTCATTGTCAAAACTGTCTAAATTTTAATTGAAATTGATGGGAGGAAAGGAATCTTACAGTGGCATCACCCCACCACCTGTGACCACCACCTCCTCAAGAATATGTGTTATTATTACTGTAGTCAAGGTTCAGAAAAAAACTTTTTCAAGAGTGGCCTGCCAAATCCTACTTCATTAAAGGTAGTCAGAACTACTCTCTGTCTAAAGGAGACATTTGGTTTCTCCTGGTTCTATGTATAGGTTATATTGACAAGAAAACCAATGTTGAAAGAGATGTGGCACCAGAAAATCATATTCCCATATTTTGTGTTCATACTTAAAACATCATGATACTAAGCAAACATTCTTAACTCCTCAGATTTGAGGAGACTCTCAAATGAGACAGTTGCCAAAGCTGTTTAGATTTGTACACACACTCTCTGCAAGGGTTTAAGCTTATAAATATTTGCACATATATATGCTTAATTGTGATTGCAGCCATAGCTTAGCCATCATGTGTATACTGGTTATGCCCAGAATTGCTGGTTGAACTGAAATTTTGGAAGGGGCCAATTTGGAATAAGGGAATTTGGTGCATGAGCTGCAGTATCTTAGTACACAAAGGAGTAACCAGTAACTGGAAAAATAAAACATTTCTGGCCAGATCATCAAATCATCCTTTACCACTTGGGAAATGACAAGAAACACAACCTCAGCAATTTCATTCAATGAAGCCTGCTCGCAAGCATCTAGGGAATACAATCAATGAGATACAAAGCATTAGTATCTCCCTTGCCTAAATGGGCAATACGTTTTGGCATGCAATAATCACCTTCACCTTAATTTTGTTATTCCAGTAATGTCTTATGAATAGAGATAGGGGTATTTGTATACGAATAAGAATACCCCCACACAGGTGGACATAACAAGGGTCCTGCCCCCTGAGGCCAGACCATCCACTCACCTTCCACTGTTCCTGCGGGTACTGGGCTCCCTTCCTATTGCTCCAGAGCTCACGGTCTGCGAGCCACTCTTTGACCTTGCAGCGAGGTTCATCCTCCCGCCTCCTGCCAGGAGTGGCTTGCAGACTGCAAGCTCCAGAGTGATAGGAAGGGAGCATGGAGCCTGCAGCAACAGTGGAAGTTGAGTGGACGGTCCGGTCCCAGGGGGCCAGACATTCATGATGTCCATTCGTATACGAATACCCCCATCTCTACTTATGAAGATCAAGAGAGCAATAATCTGAGAGTGCTAAATTATTTTCTCAAGAAAAAATATGGCCATAATATCCCTCTAAAAGCCAGGTGGACCCCTTAGCAATTCTTTTGTCATTTAGTGATTTCCTTCCTCTTGGCAAAGTTGAGCTATCAAGAAGGATCAAGTATCTGTACAAAGCCAGGAGCAGTTCAGAGGAGTTCAGAAGCAATAGGCAAACAGTACTGGAACAATGTATTCTCGAAGGCTTTCATGGCCAGGATCCGATGGTTGTTGTAGTTTTTTCGGGCTGTTTGGCCGTGTTCTGGAGGTTTTTCTTCCTAACATTTTGCCAGTCTCTGTGGCTGGCATCTTCAGAGGACAGGAGTTAGAACTCTGTCTGTGTTCTGGTGTAGTGTGTGGGATAGTTGAGTATTTGTAGCTGTGGGGTCAGCTTTTTGTCCTTTTCAGGAGACTGGGTGATTATGGTGATCAGGGTGTTTTTTGTTGTGGGTATATTGTTGTGCAGTGGAAGACAGGAGGGCCTGGCGTGCTCTGGCTCATGGGGTCATGAAGAGTTGGACATGACTTAATGACTAAACAACAACAAATATTGTTGTGATAAGGGGGGAAGATGATCTGTCACTGAGATTGATGGGTGTCGTTAGCTAGTCTATTGTGTGCAGTGATCACCGGTCCTTGTGGCTGGGTAGAGTTTGTTGACCTTTTTGCAGGCTGTATTTTTCAGTGCTGGGAGCCAGGCTTTGCTGAGTTTTAGACTTTCTTCTTTTTTGTTGAAGCTGTGCTGATGTTTGTGGATTTTAATGGCTTCCCTGTGTAGGCTAACATAATGATTGCTGGTGTTGTCCAGTACAGAAGTACTGGACAACCAGTGGACAACCCCCACGGATGACTAAAAAAGAGGCATAATCAAAACACTGGTAGACCGTGTGAATCGGAACTGTGAAGCTCAATTTCTCAGCACCAAACTCAACCATCTGAATTGGGCCCTACAGGCAAATGGCTATTTCAAGAATGAAATCAGAAGAGCCATCAAACTGAGAAAACAACACCGAACTGAAGAAGAAAAACAGCCACCCACAAATAAAGTATTTCTGCCATACATCAAAGGGGTCACGGACTGCATGGGGAAACTTTTGAAAAAACACAACCCACAAACAGTATTCAGGCCCACCACAAAAATACAACAAATGTTATGGTCAGCAAAGTACAAAAGGGACCCCCTCACCACTGCAGGAGTATACGAGATTCCTTGCAGTTGTGGCCAGGTATATATTGGGACCACAAAATGCAGCATCCGCACCAGAATCAAAGAACATGAAAAACAGTGCAGACTAAAACAAATGGAAAAATTGGCAGTAGCTGAAAATGCCCTGAACCAAGCTGGACATGAAATCTTATTTCAAAGCACAGAAGTACTGGACAACACCAGCAATCATTATGTTAGACTACAGAGGGAAGCCATTGAATCCACAAACACCAGCAGAGCTTCAAGAAAAAAGAAGAAAGTCTAAAACTCAACAAAACCTGGCTCCCAGCACTGAAAAATACAGCCTGCAAAAGGTCAACGAACTCTACCCAGCCACAAGGACCGGTGATCATGTTACCACACTTAGGGTATGGTCCTTTACTTTAATGGAGAGAGAGATCTGAGTTCCCAAGAAGCTGTAAAAAGAGACTGAACAACCATTTGTGGTAACAATATTCATGTAACATTTATTATATTTTCCAATGCATATAATATCAATATCAATCAATACCAGATATCAAGAGGCCTCTCTCACACACATCCATTCTATACTCACAGCAACCCTGAAGTCCTGCCGTTGATGGAAAGTGTGTGTGTGTGTGTTTTGCTGTCTCCCGGTGATCGGCCATAGACCCAAAGCGCGGGTGTCCATTGCAGCACTGTTCAGGAACACACCAGCCATAGAAAAACTCATAACTTTTATAATAGGAAGAAAACATGTTGACAGCAAGTCCTCTTGGTAAAAATGAATCTTTTTTCCAGCTCCTGGTTTTCCCCAGGATCAGCAATTCCAACCTAAAACAGAGCTTATCTACATGTCCAGATATCCGTTTGTAGATACTGTTCTCAGGCCTCTCAATGATTCACATACTTAGCTTGTTTACTCCTTTTTCTCATTCCGCTTACTTCAGCTTTTTCCATGGGTTTACTGGTGCGCATCTCCATTCCCAAAATGCAATTGTCATTCTCCATTTTCTTTATGAGTCCTTGATGCAGAGTCTAGCTTGGAACCCACTCACACTGTCACAATCACTGCACATTAAAGACTAGCTAACGACACCCATCAATCATAGTGACAGATCGTCATAGTGACAGAACATCCCCCTTATCACAACAATACGCCCATAACAAAAAATACCGTGATCACCATAATGCCACTTTGGGTCCTTTGTGGGGGAAATGCGGCATATAAATAAAACTAATAATAATAATAAAACTAATAATAATAAAACTAATAATAATAATAATAATAATAATAATAATAATAATAATAATAATAATAATAATAATAATAACCCAGTCTCTTGAAAAGTACAAAAAGCTGATCCCACAGCTACAAATACTCAGCTATCCCACACACTACACAAGAACACAGACAGAGTTCTAACTCCTGTCCTCTGAAGATGCTGGCCACAGAGACTGGCAAAACATTAGGAAGGAAAACCTTCAGAACACAGCCAAACAGCCCGAAAAACCATAGTTTGTTGTGGTCCACACAGTCAAAGGCTTTTGTGTAGTCAATGAAGCAGAAGTAGATGATTTTCTGGAATTCTCTGGCTTTCTCCATGATCCAGAGCATAATCATAATAATTCCTCTTCAAGTAGTTCATAGCTATCTGAGTTCTATTTATATCTAATGCTTCTAGTTCTACTATAACTCTTGTTAACTCTATAAGTCTCTTATTCGAACTCGATTTCTTATGTTCCTCTGAGAGTTTTTTTATTTTTTCCTCTGTCTTTGCAACTTTTCTCTCCTTTTTTTAATATTGCTCCCTCCATTATGAAATTTCATCTTAAGTAACATTTTAAACTGTCTCATAATATTGTTGGCTTTATTTCTTCTTTATCATTTATTTCATAAAACAGCTTAATATCTTTTTAATTTTTTTTAATAATTCATGGGTTAGTAAGCATACTTAGCCTCTAAATCTTTGATTTATTTTTTAAAGTATTGTTACTCCATAGTACTTTGATTGGGGCATGATCTGAAGATATGATTGGGGCAAACTCTATTTTATATAATTGTGGTGCTAGTGATTCAGACAATAGTATGTTATCTATTCTTGAATAGGTAGCATATTTCTTTGAAAAGAAAGTGTAATCTCTCTCTTTGGGATTTAAATACATCCAATCATCAATTAAACCCTCTCTTTTCAATAGTTTTCCAATTTTTACTCCTTCCCTTGATATCTGCCTACCCTGTTTCCCCAAAAATAAGACCTAACCTGAAAATAAGCCCTAGTACGATTTTTCAGGATGCTTGTAATATAAGCCCTACCCCAAAAATAAGCCCCAGTTAAGTGAAAGCCCACCCTCCACCATTGTGCAACAAACACAAGATGACATGAATGTATTTGAATAAATGTAGATTGTTGTACATGAAAAAAATAAAACATCCCCTGAAAATAAGTCCTAATGTGTTTTTTGGAGCAAAAATTAATATAAGACCCTATCTTATTTTCGGGGAAACATGGTAGTATTTGATGTAGTGTCCCTTTTACCATTTAAAATACAATTTGTATCTCCTCCTTAATATAATTTCTCCCCATGTAAACTGTTTAATTTCCTTGAATAGATTTTTCACAAATACTGCTTGTCCAGCATTAGAGGCAGAGTAGGACACAACAGTCATCAATCTATCTTCTAGTTTTCCCTTCGCAAGTATGTATCTACCCTGTGGATCACTCAATTGATCTACTACCTCAAATTTAGATTTCTTCATAAAAATTATGGCTACTCCTCTTGATTTATTTGTTCTCTTTGCAGCATATTGATCTGGATGTTGGATATTCGATAATAACTTTTTTTGATGTGTTTCCTGTAGTAGTACCACATCTGCTCCCAAACTATGAATAGTTTTCATAATTCTATGGTGTTTAGCTGGTGAGCCTAGGCCATTCGTGTTGTATGAAATTACATTAAAGTTATCCAACACTGATATCCTTTTCTTGATTCTCTTTGCTTCCTTTTCTCTTGTTCACATACAAAGTATTACAGAGAATTCTATTTATATATCTTAGCTTTAAACAATAGGATTGTTTAGTTTTGTTCTCCTTCCCTCCCTCCATCCCCACTATAGGCAATGAGACTATGCCTCCAGCTCATACTCTGAGCTGAGCCTTGTGGAATAATGGGGAGTCAGGAGCTAAACATGCCCCTGAGGGAAGATCACCCCATCCTGTAGCCCACGCTTTGCCCTGCTTGCTTTAAAGATATGATGTATTTAATGTTCTTTTTGTTTATAAATATATTATTCTTATTTCTGTGTCATGTTATATTTTCAATCTAATTCCGTTATCACTTAACTGCTTGCACATGTAGCCATACTTAGCTACTACCTCTTACTTATAGATCATCATTGTACCTTAAACTTAATCTTAAGCATGAACTATTAATGTCAATGTCATATTTCATTATTTTCTCTTTATAATAAAACTGCTCACTCAGTATATTTAACAGTATATTAAACAGTTGCTCAGCTGCCTCCCCTTGGCAGTAATCAAGATAAATCAAGATAGATCAGCTATTCAGACAGAATTTTTCCCCCTTCCTCCTTTCAAGGATTTTTTCTCCTTTTCTGCTCTTCTCCAGCGAAGCTGCATTCTCTCTCACTGTTCTGCTCACTCTGTGGATGTCTCTGTCAGCTGTGTGTCAGGGATGGGAATCTTCATGTGCTCAAAGAGATGGTGCATTTCTGTTAATGTAGTCACAGTTTTTGGTATTTTTCCATGCCATATAAACAGTTTAAAGGGAAAACCCCACATAACTTCTCTCTCTTGAAAAATCCATGTATACTGTCACCATTGTTTACGTCTCTCTATCGTCTCTGGAGTGAGATCTTGGAACAGTTCCATTTTCTCTCCTTCAAATGTCAATTCCTGAATATTATTCAGGGCATGAAACATGTCTGCTTTCACTGCATATGAAGCAAATCTCCCAATTATATATCGTCTCCATGCATTTTGTTTTGGTTTCATTCCAACTCTATGGACACGGTCCAAGTCTCTATTCATTATCTGCAAAGACGGACAGAGTTCTTCAATCCAGTTCAAAACTAGTTGTTTCAAATTACTTTCCTTCTCCTTCCCCTTTAAAAATCTCAAACGGAGATTCTGGCATTGTCGTCTATTTTCCTATTCCATGAGTCTGTCCCTTAGTTGCCGAATCTCCTTTTTTCAACTCATCATTTTTGGACTGTAGACTTTGTGTCATCTCAAAAGCAGCATTAACAGTCTGTTCTATTTTACTATGGCAAGTTCTTAAAGAAATGGGAGTGCCTGACCACCTTATCTATCTCCTGAGAAATCTATATGTGGGACAGGAAGCAACAGTTAGAACTGGATATGGAACAACTGATTGGTTCAAAATTGGGGAAGGAGTACGACAAGGCTGTATATTGTCTCCCTGCTTATTTAACTTATATGCAGAATACATCATGCGAAAGGCTGGACTGGATGAATCCCAAACTGGAATTAAGATTGCCAGAAGAAATATCAACAACCTCAGATATGCAGATGATACAACTCTGATGGCAGAAAGTGAGGAGGAATTAAAGAACCTCTTAATGAGGGTGAAAGAGGAGAGTTCAAAAAATGGTCTGAAGCTCAACATCAAAAAAACTAAGATCATGGCCACTGGTCCCATCACCTCCTGGCAAATAGAAGGGGAAGATATGGAGGCAGAGACAGATTTTACTTTCTTGGGCTCCATGATCACTGCAGATGGTGACAGCAGCCACGAAATTAAAAGACGCCTGTTTCTTGGGAGGAAAGCGATGACAAACCTCGACAGCATCTTAAAAAGTAGAGACATCACCTTGCCGACAAAGGTTCGCATAGTCAAAGCGATGGCTTTTCCAGTAGTGATGTATGGAAGTGAGAGCTGGACCATAAAGAATGCTGACCGCCGAAGAATTGATGCTTTTGAACTGTGGTGCTGGAGGAGACTCTTGAGAGTCCCCTGGACTGCAAAGAGAACAAACCTATCCATTTTGAAGGAAATCAACCCTGAGTGCTCACTGGAAGGACAGATCCTGAAGCTGAGGCTCCAATACTTTGGCCATCTCATGAGAAGAGAAGACTCCCTGGAAAAGCCCCTGGTGTTGGGAAAGAGTGAAGGCAAGAGGAGAAGGGGACGACAGAGGATGAGATGTTTGGACAGTGTCATTGAAGCGACCAACATGAATTAGACCAAACTCCAGGAGGCTGTGGAAGACAGGAGTGCCTGACGTGCTCTGGTCCATCACGATCGGTCCATTCCAATCGGACACGACTTAACGACTAAACAACAAGAACAAACTTGCAAGTGGCTTGCTATTTATGTTGATCTACCACAATAGTTGCTATCCCCAAATGCAATCTTTGCATATATTTAGATTCTTAAGCGTCCCATAACATTGAATAGCTGTGAGTGATCTGGTGAGTGTATTCTATGTTGAGTAGCATTACTGCCATGCTTCAGAGGTGCCTTACAGGGGAGTATTCTCAAAAGGCATATGAATTCATGAATGTGCTCTGAGACCATACAAAGTAAAAGCTCAGGATACCACACATGCCAGTCTGATGCTAACAGCAATCTGTAGTCTTGTCTTTCCTTTCCTTTTCTGGTCAGGGTAACTGACATTCTGTGGAGGGATGCTCTAGCTGAGGTTACAGCTGTTCATGTTCTCGATTTCCCCCAAATGCCTCGGGATCAGGAGACAGTGTGAACCAGATATAAAGAATTGGATTTTGATCCACAGAAGATCATACCAAAATCTTTTCTTTGCTCCCTTTAGTTTTGCCAGCAGTGTGATCCAGAAGTAGTCTGGGCAAATCCATATGTGTTGCAACCCTAGTGAAAAGAAAAGGGGGGAAAATGTCTTCACAGTTATTTTTAAAATTGCAAAAAATGCCTGTATGAAAATTGTAAACTTATATATCCGTTATGAGAATGAGCACCGTATCACTGTCACGTGTTTCTATAACTGATGTATCTATTACTGCTCTTTTTACTTTTTTTAGAAACATGTGAACATAGGTATCCTTTTACAAATGGTAAATTCATTTATGGTTATTGGACCACACCCTTCATCGAGGGTAACATAATCACCTATTCTTGTGACAAAGGATATCACTCTGCAACTGTGAATACAACAGTCACATGCACAAAAGCTGGCTGGTCACCGCCTCCAAGATGTGCCACTTTGGAAGGTAAGTTTGACTTCTCTTCTCCTATCTGATGATACCCAGCCTATGTCTCCTGACTTGCTATAGCTTCCATGTTTTACTTGGTCTTATGCCCAGAATAATGGGAAACTATAGTGATTTACCAGGAGAGGTGGCAGAGGAGGATCTCACAGTACTCCTCACTACTATACACACCATCTTCACACGAGAATTGATGCACTACTATGATATGTTTGCTGATCAGGCAGGTCTCTCTGTGTACGTTGCTGTGGATGTGTACGTGCTGGGGGTGTAAATGGTCTCTTATCCCATCCTTGTATGGGATGACAGGTAACCACAACATTGTTCTGGTTGCCCCATGAGAGGGTGAGGCAGTTTGGGGTGTTCTCAACAAGAAAAAGAGAATGAGTTTGCAAGAGAGGATGCATAAGTTAAGCACAAGTATGCAAAGAAAGCTTTTGTGCAAGTGGCACTCAGCCATGATGACTTGTGTATTTTTGCATAATTTTTAAGGATTAAAAGCACAGGAAGATTTGTTCACAATTTCCCTCAATGATCCGCCAGTCATTTTCTCTCGGTGTGTGCCTTGTTCTTGTCTTTGTTTTAATTTTTATTGAAAATCCTCTCACATTACTTCGCAGCCATGTATTTCATGGCAACTATAGCATAACAACGCAACTTAAATTATAATACAATCATCTTATTTACACAATATTTAGCAACTTATAATCATCTATACACCCATTATTTTCATATCCTAACAGAGTTATGCTCTAACCCATTTCTCATAATTATCTGTCCAAAAAGATTACAGATTAACAATCCAAATTATTCCCCACAGCATGTTCCTCTTTACTTGATTCAGTACCATATATTAATAAAGGTTGCTAGATTTCCATAAATTTATCATGTTTTCTTTCCCCTCTCTATTTTCTGGCCTGATTGGTCAATTTTTTCCATCAAAACCATTTGCCAAATTCTGTTCATAAATCTTTGTAACAAGAGATTTTGGTCTTTCTCCAACTTTATTTGATTTCAGATCTTGCTGTTAATAAGTTTTGCAATCAAATCTTTATAAAACATCTTCACATTTCCCCCAGGGAGCAATGAAAATAAAATAAGGTTTCATATATGATTGTTCTTTGATTAGTCAGAGTTTCTGTCCAATTACTTATTTCATACCTGTATGTTTCTATTTTGGGACAGGAAATCCACATATGTTCTAACATGCCCTTCCTTCCACAGTTTCTCCAACACATGTCTGGAATTTCTCTATTAACTTTGTGTTGTTTTGTGGGATACAAATGTCATCTATGGACAACCTTTAAAACCGTTTCTTTCACTCTAGCTGATGTTGATTTATATGGATGTGTGATCCATATTTCCATCCATATTTTCTCAGGTACATTAATATTTAAATTTGTTTCCCACACTATTTTAGAACCCATATCATTACCATATTCTTTTTCAACAATATATTTATATATTAATGAGGTAATTCTCTTTCTTTTATTGTTATCTTTTTCTACGCAATATTGTTCTAATTCCATAAGTGTTCTCATAGGTCTGTGTTTGGGAGGACATTTTATTTGGTGAGGTATTTTCTTCTTGGCTTGTGGATTATTAGGCTTGCAAGGGTGTGTTTGCTCTGACCTTTGTTCTCCCTGACCGCATGGTCTGAGGGGGTGGGGTTTTAGCTTTAAATGAGTGCTAGCAGAAGCTCTAAGCCCTTTTCCTGCAAAGGAAGCAGAGGCAGGAGGTGAGCTGTGTTTGGAAGGACATTTTATTTGGTGAGGTATTTTCCGGCTGATGCAAACGCATCTGAATGATGGGAACATTTCAAGAATGCTGTTTATAACACCCCTTGTCCACATTTGGCAAGAAGACCAAAAAGACGGCAGACTGGTTCGAAGCCGATTTGGAGGAGTTGATGCCAGCCATCGAGGAAAAGAGGAGAGCTCTAGCAGCATACAAAGCCTGTCCTAGTGAGTACAACTTGCAGGCTCTCCAAGTTGCTTGTAGCAAAGTCCAACAGGCTGCCAGGAGATGTTCCAATGATTATTGGCTTCAGCTCTGCTCTCAGATACAGACAGCAGCGGACACAGGTAACATCAAGGGAATGTATGATGGTATCAAGTAGGCTTTAGGTCCAATACAGAAGAAATCTGCTCCCTTGAAGTCTGCTACAGGCGTGATCATCCAGGACCGAGCACAGCAGATGGAACGCTGGGTGCAGCACTACTCTGAGCTATATTCTAGAGAGAATGTAGTAACCAAAGAGGCATTAAATAACATCGAGTGTCTGCCTGTCTTGGAAGAGTTGGACAGCAAACCAACTTTAGCAGAAATAAAAGCGGCCTTGGGTTCCCTCACCTCCGGCAAGGCACCTGTAAAGGATAACATCCCTGCTGAAGTGCTGAAGTGCTGTAAAGAGATCATCACCACCGAGCTGTATGAAATCTTTTATCTTTGCTGGAGCGAAGGTGGAGTACCACAGGACATGAAGGATGCAAACATCGTCACATTGTACAAGAACAAAGGAGACAGGGATGACTGCAATAACTACTGTGGCATCTCTCTTCTCAGCATTGTAGGGAAGGTGCTTGCCCATGTTGTGCAGAAGAGACTCCAGGTGCTTGCAGACAGAGTCTATCCAGAATCACAGTGTGGATTTCGAGCTAATAGATGCACTATAGACATGGTATTTTCCTTCAGACAGTTGTAGGAGAAATGTAGGGAACAACGACAGCCACTCTTTGTGGCCTTCATAGATCTCACAAAGGCCTTTACATACAAACCTTTATTGGCATTAAAAGTACAGAATGCTTTAGACCGGTGGAAAAACTGTAAGGGGTAATAAAACCATGACCAATATAAAATTAGGAAAGGAGGAGCAAGCATGGGCTATACCCGGAAGATAGCCTCTCTGATTTGAATCGCAGTTTGTAAAAAACAAGCAACATAGGTAGTAACATGATTAGATGTCCCCTGGACTAAAAAGCAGACCTTGGCATTATCAGAGCGACCTTGATAGCTAGAGAGCAATGGATCTAAAAATCTTGCTCGGAGGCTATTATAGAAGGGGCAATCCAAAGAACATGAGAAACTGTTTCAATAGCATCTTGACTGCAGGGGCATCGTCTGAGATTATGTGGGACTCTACGGTATCTGCCAAATAAAATAGCCGAGGGTAGTACATTAAATCTTGCCAACATGAATGCTCTTCTTTGGTAAGGATCAGTTAAAAGGGAAAAAGAGGGAGCTAAAAGCCCTGCATTCTGGGATAGACCCAGGTAACTAGGGGAACAAGTTGTCCGAGCTGCCTCTGACAGATATTGGAGTTGAATATCTAGCAATCTACGTTTGATTGATTGAAATAAAGTCGAAGCAGAGGACAAATAGAATGCATCCAGGGAAATTCCTAGGGAGATAATTTTCTTCTGAATCATGGTCAACCATTTAGATGCATGATGATCCATCAGCATCGAAAAGGTGAGAGAGTTCTGGTTAGAATTAAATAAAAGGCGGAGCCAGAACTTGAAGGTCGAGAGCCAGGCACGAGTTTCCAGCAATAGCAGTCCAGTTTCCATGCATATTGCAGCATAGGGGACACAGTTGGGTAATCCGAGTATTTTCCTCAGGAAAAAAGATTGTAAGCCTTCGGTGGTATGATCGAAGGCTTCGATCCATATAGGAACGCCATATAAGAGTTGGGAGCGGGACTTCGCGTTGAAAGCTCTTAGGGCCATAGGGACGTATCGGTTCCCTTTCAGATAAAAGAAACGGGCGATAGCCAAGGCACTAGTTCTTGCCACTGGTAGAGCACACGTGCGGTGGGTTACCCAGCTCCCATTGTAGGAAAAATTAATCCCCAAGTATTTGACTGATTTAACCTGCTCAATAGCATTTCCCTGTATTGACCATGAAAATTGTTTCCACGACTTAGAAAATACTAAAATCTTTGTTTTCCCGTGATTCAAGGTTAGCTCATTAATATTGAGGTAGATCATAACTTGACGTAATAAGCGCTTCAGTCCAATTTGGGAACATGACAGTACAACAGCATCATCCGCGTATAAAAGGATGGGAACATGGCGGCTAGCAAGTTTAGGGGTGTGTCCGTTGATTGTATGTAAAGTTGGGGCTAGATCATTTAAGAATAGATTGAAAAGTGCCGGAGCAAGGATACAGCCCTGTTTCACACCCTTGCAAATTGGAATTTCCGGAGTTAAATTCCCCTGAAGATTGTACCTGACTTGGCAGCTAGTGCGTGTGTATAGGTTTTTAATCAGGGAGAGCAATCTGGGATCTATATTCAGCCTGGCCAGCTTGGCCCAAAGCAACTCTCTTGGGATTGAATCAAATGCCGCCTTGAGATCCAAAAAGGCAGCGAAGAGTTTATTTTGATGTTTCCCACTATATTTAGAAACTAGGTGCGATAATACTGCACAATGGTCAAGAGTGGACTTGCCGTGACGAAACCCTATTTGTTCTGGGCCAAGTATGTTACATGTTGTTAGCCAGCCTTCTAATTTTGCTAAGGCCTTTGATTTGGTTAGCAGGGACGGCCTTTTTAAAATCCTTCCCAAGATTAGATGTTGACCTCTACCAGAGCCTCGTGGCACAGTGGTTAAACTGCTGTACTGCAGCCAAAACTGTTTTCATGACCCAGGGTTCAATCCCAGGTAGCCGGCTCAAGGTTGACTCAGCCTTCTATCCTTCCGAGGTCGGTAAAATGAGTACCCAGCTTGCTGGGGGGGCAATGTGTAGCCTGCATAATTAACTTGTAAACCGCCCAGAGAGTGCTTCAAGTGCTATGGGGCGGTATATAAGCAGCATGCTTTGCTTTAACATCATCAGGTCCTTTCATGAGGAAATGAAGGGCACTGTAGTTTTTGATGGCTCAACATCAGATCCCTGTGACATCTGAAGTGGAGTGAAACAGGGCTGTGTCCTCGTGCTGACTCTGTTTGGGATCCTTTTTGCTGTCATGCTGAAGCACACTTTTGGAACTGGAACAAAAGGTGTCTATGTCCGGACTAGATCAGATGGAAAGCTCTCTAATCTCTCTAGATTGAGAGCGAAGACCAAAGTCCAGCTGAAATGCATGCGGGATTTCCTTTTCACCAATGATGCAGCTGTTGTTGCCCATTCTGCTGAAGACCTCCAACAACTCATGAATTGTTTTAGCAAGGCTTGTGAAGATTTTGGATTAACAATCAGCCTGAAGAAAACACAAGTCATGGGCCAGGGTGTGGACTCACCTCCCTCTATTACCATCTCCACACAAGAATTAGAGGTTGTTCATGACTTTGTGTATCTTGGCTCAATGATCTCTGACACTCTCTCCCTAGATGTCGAGCTGGATAAACACATTGGCAAAGCAGCTACCATGTTCTCTAGACTCACAAAGAGAGTATGGCTTAATAAGAAGCTGATGGCATATACCAAGATCCAGGTCCATAGAGCCTGTGTCCTGAGCAAACGTTGAGGAAAAACCAGGCCTATCCAATTGGATCTTCAGGTGCCAATCACCGATCCAAGGCCGCTGCAGACCGCCCTGCAGCCCTCACGTTTAACACCCCTTTGTGCCGTGTTAACATTGAGGAATAACTCAGGCCTATCCAATTGGATCCTCTGGTGACAATCACCGATCCAAGGCCACTGCAGACCGCACTGCAGCCCTCACATTTAACACCCCTGTGTGCCATGTTAACGTTGAGGAATAACACAGGCCTATCCAATTGGATCCTCTGGTGACAATCACCGATCCAAGGCTGCTACAGACCACACTGCAGCCCTCATGTTTAACACCCCTGTGTGCCATGTTAACGCTGAGGAATAACGGAGGCCTAATGAATTGGATCCTTTGGTGACCAATTGTCACAAAAGGGTGACTTCTAGATCTTTTGTATCCCAAGAAGAATAATACTAAACAGCAAAGGACCTCACAAGACACATTAATAAATGCAAAAATGAATATACTTTATTACCTATTGATTACAATTCTAAATAAAGGGGTTTCATGCATTCAACACATTCATACCACATACATATTCACCAAAGAGAGAAGAATTCTTTATTTGCATTGTCCAAGTTCCAAAGAAAGTAGTTAGTTCCAAAAACCTTTTGGTCTCAGGAGACGAATTATGGTTGCCTGGACCCTCTTTTTATATTCTTTTTAGGCAGTTTTTTAGTTGAGCATGCGTAGTAGATATTCCTTTGTCTCAGGTTGCTCGCGGGGCATGCGTAGTAGAGATTTCTTTGTTTCCCCCTAGATATATGGTCCTTATCACTTATTGTGAAGTATGGAATGCTTAATGTGTCTTCCATCACTTAGTGGACAGGTTTGGAATCTGCTTTGCTCAGGAGGATCCTCATACCAGGGTCTTCTTAATCCCCTTTGCTCTACTCCCAGCAGCAGCAGATGTGTTCTGTCAACTTAGTTCAAAACATTCACAGTTCAATAGTTGAATCTCTCACAATGAGGGCTTCTAGCTAGAAATACAAAGTCCCATAGTTCCTCTGGTTCTGTTGGTCTCCATCTTTGTGTCCTAACTCTCTCTCTGGTTCTTCACCTGATCCAGGCCAAATATGCACACACCTGACATATTCTCCCTCTTGGTTTATGATTACATTATAAACCACTTAGAAATCATAGTCTTTTGTAATAGTAGAAACAACAGCAACTTTCTTAGTAGTAATAGATGAACAATATGCAAGAGTACATTGTATTATGCAGCAAGAGACTAATACTATAGCAATAAGCAGAATAATATTCATAAACAATATTTTCAACCATTGATGATTTGGCAACCACCCTGTTAATAAATCCCACCAAGATTCTCCTGCCGGAGAGTAGCTTTTATGTACTTCCGCAGAAACACAAACCGCCCTCTTTGCTAAGCAAGTAATCCAAGGCCAATTTATGTTGCATGAGCATTCCAGCTAATGAATCTACTTCCGTTTGTAAAGCTTTAATTCCTTAGTAGTGGCATTGGCCAAAGCTTCCACTTGATATGATAGTCTTCGCAATTGCCGGACATTCAAAGCTACCCCTACATATGGGAAAAGAATAACTCCAAACCTTTCACTTTCAGATAAATATGTGTCATCTGGGTCATATCCATATTTGTTGTCATAGGCCCTCTTTTGTAATCTGTGCCATTTAAAATGTGGATCCCATGTCTCAATATGTTGTTGATATGAATGAAACTGAACCCCTCCTGGAACCACTGTGCCAATAGTGCATGTCCCATTCCAGACAGGTGGCAATACTCTACCAGCCCAATGTCCACATATCCACATCAGTCCTGATGGTAATCCATATAAACTCCATCCATTATGATTCATTGCTTGTTCCTGTATAGCTATAATGGGTGAGTTTCCTTTTTCTACCGTCATACACTCACTCTTTCTTATTGATAAATCATGAAATGTTGTTATATTCAAAGTGGTATTACATGAATTTCCATTACCACAGTAATCACAAACTGGAATGGTCAAATTACAAACAGGATAATTTCCCACATTCGCCCTTTTTATCGGAACCTTTTTATCGTTAACAGTGAAATGCCCACGTTTGGTCTTATGGTCCATTGGAAACATATGGATGCTAGTGGCCATGTCCATTGTCTAGCTAACATGATTTGCATTGAATCCAATACTCATTCATCACCCTCATATACTTGGAATTTAAACCAGCCTGAAACATCTAGAGTGGCAGTAGGTATAATTGGCTACCCTTGTAAACCTGATGCCGGACCATGCGAGCAAACCCAGCAATCTGTAGCATTTATTTCTTTGCTCATGTTTTTCACCAATTGATGGAATGCATTTGTTTCCCATCCAGCATACCCGATTTCAATGATCATCCATAAAATTCCCATTTGCAATAATTTCCACATTGTGGTCGACTGTTTTCTCTTCGGCCACAAGGTGTCAATTGCAAATTTGTGTCGATATTATAAGTTTTCTACTGGAATGTGAAGTGTAGAAAGTTTTCCTATTAAAATATTATTTGGCTGCAGCCTTCAAGCAAATGAAGCAAAAAAACACATTCAGAACTGTTTTTAAACAAATGAAACTGAAAATACAAAATATAAATGTGTTATCTTCTTTCTTCAGGTACCCAAACAGTTAAATCTTGTGTATATATCATTTCTTGTTCATACACAGTATATATTAAGACAAAAATAAGAAGGAAGCAGTTCCCACAAAACCCTCAAAAGAGAGAAAAATAGAAGAGAATAATAAAAAAGGATAATAATTTTAAAAAAATATAAAAAAATCTTCAGATGTTGGTGGCCACTTTGTCCCTAAAGGAAAACAAAGTCTGAATGTTATTAGTTGTTTCCTCCTGATTTCCACAACTTTATCTGATTTCGGTGAATTTAACAAATAAGAAGTTGGATAAATAGAATCCAAAATAACATAGGGTCCTCTCCAGCGTGGTCTCAACGAATGTTCCTTGGTACCTAAAACTAAATATGCTACTTGTGTTCCTATGGGAAACATAGCTTTATCAGACATAACTTTTTCCTTTATCTCGTTATCTTGATTCCATTGTTCTTGAATTTCTTCCCGGTATCTATTTCTTTCCTGTAACAGGTTAAACCAATAATCCTCTGGCATTGCATCATAATCATGGGGAAATCCCAAACACATTTTTGTTCCAAACAAAATCTCATAAGGGGAATATCCCCACATTCCAATTGGTGAACTCCTCATTGCTGCCAATACTATTGGTAATTTTTCAACCCAATCTTTACCATTTTCTTTCACCAATTTCCTTAACATCCCTTTTATTGTTTGGTTTGCTCTTTCCACTTTCCCAGAGCTCTGTGGCCTATATGAAATATGTAATTTTCTCTTGATTCCTAATGCATCCTCCATTTGTCTCATTATTTCTCCTGTGAATGCCCCTCCTCTGTCTGAGCTTATGACACTAGGCACGCCCATCCTACAGAATAGCTCTTTAAACAACTTTTTTGTTGTTGAAAGTGCATCATTTTTCTTTGTTGGGAATGCTTCACACCAACGGGAGAAACCATCAATCACCACCAGTAGGTACTGAAACCCTTCTGTTGTTCTAGGCAATCTGTCAATATAGTCAATGTATATTGTTCCCCATGGTTCTGTGTTCCTTTGTGGTATAATTACCCCCTCTTGTTTTTCATATTCTCTTTTTACTAAATTACATGGCACACATGAGTATATTATGTCCTGCACCATTTTTCTTTTGTTTTTCCATTCTCCATATTATTTGCTTCTTTCCATTACCTTTCCTATCCCTTCATGGCCTACTTCATGTAAATCTTTTTAAATGCCATATTGTGTTATTTTTGCAATTTTTGTTCCCACTTCTTTAAGGGTTTTTCCTCTCTTTACTAATTGATCCACTGTATTGTTTCCTCTTGCTAACCAATCTCCCCCCTCTGGTTGATGGGCTTTTATCCAATAAAAGAGCACATCAACCTCACCTGTTTGTAGTATGTCATAAATTTGTTTCCATTCAGCAGAATGCTTTAGAAGTTTGTTGTCTGCATTTTTCCAATCATCCTTAGCCCAAAATCAAATATACTCTGTTATTCCTTTGTAGACATATTCGCTGTCAGTGACAACATGATGCTGACTTGACCTGTTTTCCTCCTGCAAAGTCTTAAGGACTTGCAACACAGCCTGAACTTCTGCTTCTTGTGCACCAAAAGAGTTTGGTAGTTCTCCCCTTTCTTGTAAAAGCAAGCCTTGCTTTGCTTTCCTCTGTTAATGGCAAAGCAAAGAAACAATTAGATGGATCAATACCTGAATATCAGTCTGTATTAGCCCCTAATTGGGCCATGGTATCCACAATGTTAGCTAGCACGGGAGCCATGGCTGGTGTAGCCTGGTCCAATTTCCTGTAGTCCACCACAAGACGCCAGGTCTTCCTATCTGCTTTCTTTACTGGCCAAACTGGACTATTATAGGGACTGTTTGCTACCTCCAGCACCCCCTCTTTAACCAATGCATCCACAGTCTCCTGTATACCTTTTTCTGCTTCTTTACTAATAGGATACTGTTTCTGAGGTGGCACAAATTTCCCTACAATTTCCACTTTTGCTGTCTTGTGTTTCCCACAATCATATTTAGATGTTGCATGTACTCCTGGAACAATCTGTTCCCATTCCTCCTTTGTTCTCAAATCCTTCACCTTAAAACTGAAAATTTTTCCTAATGATTTCTGGGCTTGGGCTTGATATAGTTGTTTGCTATAGGGATCAAACCATAGCCCATACTTTTGCAATGCATCCATGCCAATGATTAGCTCCTCTGTGGCTTCTGGGTCCCATACAAATTCACTCTTAATGAAGATGCCACATATATTCACAACAGCCAGCAGCAGATGTCTTGTAACTGATTGGCCTGATACACCTTCCAAAAGTATATCCTTTATTATTTTTGATCCAGGTAACCTCTTCTGTGTTAGACTGGCAGTGGCCCCTGAATCCAGAAGTGATTTAAATTCATTACCTCTCAGATCTAAACATGTCACAAACAATCTATCATCCCCTGGAATCTTAGTTAAATTTCCCCTATGCTGCTAGATTATAGATCCCATATTTTTGTTTTCTAATTTCTCTACAGCAGCACGGCAGCCCTAGGCTATAATGTCTCCCTCCTGTGTTGATTTTTTCCACCTCCTGAAGGACCATATCAGACAGTTCCTCCTTCAATTTTTGGTACTGATTCTGAGTGTCCATTCGCTTAACCTCCTTCTTTTCTTGTCTCTTACTATTTCCTCTGTCCAAGGACAGTCCTTTGTCTATCACTGCTTGCATCAAAACCTCTATATCTTTGCCATTAAATTGTACCATATTTTCCCCTGCATTTTTCAAAGTCCACCATAATTTGTTTCTCAATTTCCTTGCCTCCTGTAGCTCCCTTCCCTCTATTTTATTATAGGGTGGAGGCTGTTCTATTGGAGGAGCAGTTGGCTGTACACCCCCTCTGTTATTCCAAGTTTCTCTACCTTTCTAATAGCTTCCTCTGCTCTAGCATTTGGAGTACTCTGGTATCTTACTCTTAAGAGCTTGTTCTGATAAATCTTCCCCAATTTTACTATTGAAATTCATATTGTCCTCTCCTATGTGGGAATATACATTTCCCTGCATTAGTTTATGTGTTTTATCACCCACATCTTTCCTTCCTGTAATCCAAGACATTTTCTTTGCTGACATGTCTCAGTGTGTCTCTTCACGTGAGTATCAGCTTCAATATGTAAGATTCTCTGTATGTGTTTTTACAGACAATACAGAGTATCCTAACGCAGGCTGGGATCTTCCTCCCTCACCACCATGCGATTTTTCTTTCCCTTTACAAACACTGATCAAGGACTCTAGCCTCACAGAGTTTGTTCTAAAAAAAGAGAAGGTATTCTACCTTTGTAGGCCCCGCTCCTAGCATTAGAAACTACCTACTTATAGGCAAAACTACCAATGACATTGCATATGGCAACAGATCTTTCTGGTCTATACTTTTCCACTATTTTTCAACAGGCCCCACCCTTTTCCAAGAGCTACCTGCTTCTTATTGTCCTCTCTTCCCAAAAACCACAGAAACACAAAACTTTTTTAAAAAGCTTTTACTAATAATTTCCTGATTTATTTTATTCTTAGTACTAAACAATGCTCAATAGTCAATATTTCCAATAGGCATATAAAATAGGAGTGAATGAGCAAGGAGAACAGATAGTAAAAGAGAAGAGAGAGGAAGAATTTTAAGTTTGGGAGAAAACTTGAGAGAGAAAAGCATATTCTTTGTGAATTGATTTATTCTGAAGTGCTAGTTTTCCACAGACTCAAACCAAAAAACACACATCATACCTGAGTCCCTTTCATGTACAAGAGAGTGGAAATTAGCACTACCCTCCCTGTTGAGTATTCAGGTGTTAAACAAAGTCACCCAGACTATGCTTTAATTCAGCATCCTTTATGTACAGGAGAAGTCTTGGTGGCTAGACAACAAAGAATCAGCCATAGCTCCAACAATGCTGGTTGGTCTTTATTTACAGAAAACAGCTTTCAGGCTATACAACATTTGGGCTATCAAAACCATTTGAATCAGCCTTCAGCTCCAACAATGCTGGTTGGTCTTTATTTACAGAAAACTGATCACAGTAAATAAAACTGCTTCTTATAGATGAAAAAGATCAAACTCTTCAAAAGTGTAATGCTTGGAAAATCTCAGAGAAAAGAGGAAGTCTGAATAGTCAGGGAGAGACAGGGGGGATTAGAGGGAGAGCCAGACAAAGGAAAAGAAAAATTTGGAGCACAGAAAATTAGCCTAAAACAAGGTCACAAACATGCAAATACATACTTCATACTTTAGGGTCAAAACAACAACAATGACAACAACAAACAATACTATTTCTTAGAGAAGCACAAGTCCTCAGGAACTCACAGATATCACACTCACACTCATTCACAACAAACATAAGGAAAAATGATAAGGGAAATCTTCAATATTTTCTCACCCCTTTTTCTTTGCTGTTTATTATTTTCTTGTTCCTTGGGATACCCTGCTTAGGAAACCCTTCTTGGGAAACCCTGCTCCTCAGGATACCCTCCTCCTTGGGATACCCTGCTCGCTGCGCCATTTCTGTCACAAAAGGGTGACTTCTAGATCTTTTGTATCCCAAGAAGAATAATACTAAACAGCAAAGGACCTCACAAGACACATTAATAAATGCAAAAATGAATATACTTTATTACCTATTGATTACAATTCTAAATAAAGGGGTTTCATGTATTCAACACATTCACACCACACAATCACCGATCCAAGGCCGCTGCAGACCACACTGCAGCCTCATGTTTAACACCCCTGTGTGCCGTGTTAACGTTGAGGAAAATCAGGCCTATCCAGATGGATGACAGTCACTGATCCAGGTTGCTGCAGACTGCCCTGCAGGCCTCGCGGTTAACACCCCTGTGTGTCGTGTTAACGTTGAGGAAAAACTTACCGTCTCTCCACGCAAGTACGGCATGTTTGTGGACCACAGAACATGCATAGCCATGTTCATGTCCGTCGACCCATTAAGGTTGCGTATGGCTTTCGTGATCGATGCCTGTCAGGATGCTTTTCCAAATCGTTGCCGCTAATGTATACCACAAACACAACGGGTTGGAACTGTCCAAGGTCTCCACCCTGTAAAGCTGGCTCCGCAGTATGCCGAGCAGCCCTGTACTTGCAACGCATGCTCTGGCACCTGCACCCAGGTCGTTCCCCCAGGGGGAACGTAGCCGCCTAACGCTCTAGCCAGTATATCTATCTGTGGCCAATAATCATAATGTGCCACCGACTCTATGGGACCTGTGAACACATAACGAGACTGGGCCCCTGCCAGAGTTAGGACGTGTTCTTGTACTAGACTCTTGATTTCTTCTGGGCTATGACCCAGGGTTGCCAAAGTGAAGGCTGTATCGATTTAAGTGATATGTGTGCCAAAGCTCCTGCCCTGAATATTTACTCTATCTGATGCTAGGTCAGTTAAGTTCCAGCAATGGTGATTTCCTCAATGGCAACTTAACAGCATGTTGACATAAAAAACCGAGGATCCCTCCTCCAACCTTTAAATATGGTTGTATGGCTTTCGCAGTGCAGCTGCTACCTATACTACACTGTCCTAAGGTGATTTGTGAACCCATGCCTGGCTGATCGGCCTTGGATCACCGAATAAGAATTTGCATCTTCCTGTCTTCCGGCTTAACGTCCTGCCGTTGCAGGACTAGCCTAGACTAAACATTTTGTCCTGATACAGATGCTTTGCTAATTCTTAGAGCCCCTGCGACACCAATAGTGATGCCATTTTGGATAGTACCCTTTCTAATTTGTCTAGCATAGGAGCGTCCACTGTTACAAATGCGCTCTAATGGAGGTGATATGGGGCCCTGGTAACTGAATTCAGCCCTGTCATTGGGCTGTCCATTTAACATCATCTACATGGTAATCCTTTTGTTTCTGTTCAGGAGGCAGTGGAAGACAGGAGGGCCTGGCGTGCTCTGGTCCATGGGGTCACGAAGAGTCGGACACGACTAAACGACTAAACAACAACAACATGTAATCCCCTGATTAATCTCTAACCATTAATATATATATTTTAATAAAAGGCCAGTGCTGCCAGCCTTCCTTGAATATATCCAGGTGTCAGTCCCTTTCTGTTTTATTTACCATAAATTATTGCCAATGTTCAACCGGAGCCAGCGATCCAGCTCCAGGGACCACCCCCACTATTCCTGGAACTCCCTTCTCACGGCCGAATAACCCCTCCTGATCCTTGGTGCGAGTGCCAATCCATTCGTTCCTGATGCTTCTTCATTCCAATTTACCGAACCCCCGGGGCAGGCGTTCCGGGAACTCCTTGGCTCCGGGGTCTAACTCCATGACTAGCACGCTCCGTTGGTGTCACTATGCCATGACTATCCAAATTTCTGGACCTAGTTATGTCAGGCATGCACTAGTATTTGAACCCACAGTGCCCCAATGTCATAACCCGTTCTGACTATGACATAAGTTTGTTTGCTTGCTTCATATTACTGAGCACATTTACTCAGCAATGGTTGCCCATATCTCCAAATGAGAAGTGTGGCATGACTTATGTCCAATTTATATTTGATTGGATTTGTTTAAAACAAAAGATAAATATTTTGGGTGGCAGAAGCCTAAATTCCTGAATTGCTATGCTTTGAGCAATAACATTCATGATGTTTGTCCTTTGTAGTAGTATAAAAGATTAGCGTGGCAGTAAGAACCTTGCTTCTCCTCTTACCCAATCACCAATGTTTAATTTTGCTCAAAGCTGTGTGTCTTATGTTGCTTTTATGACTGGTCAGGAAACTATGTTAATGATTGAACTGATCCCCAATGTGGGCTTCCCTAAAGAAATGTTTGCAGCTATCTACATTTATCATCTGATCAAGGGGGGGTCACCTTGAACTGTAATATGTGTGCTCCCCTTCCTTCCTCTTTCCTGCTCCTATTTTCTTGTCAACGTAAATAATACCCCAGTTGATTAATATGACAGGTAACATTCTTTGTTGCCAGGATAAGACTTAAATTTCATTGGCAGTAAGTACAAAACAAAAGCTAATTTGTACCCGATGTTATAGGGTATAAAACTGACTTTGCTATGAAAGCGTACCAAGGTAAAAGGCTTCTTTCCTGTGCTGAAGAAGGCAATAGTGATGGGGAAGGAAGTGACAGCTTCCTATTGGAATATTCCTGAGAATATTTCCAACTGGGACCACCTGAACAAGGTTTTCGATGAAACCGTTATTCTCTCGCCAATGAGTAGCCATTCTGGAGTGAGGCGCTCCCTGCTCCCTAGATCACAGTTCTACTTGCATCCTCCCTATCTGAATTTGGCAGTTCAGGGATGTCGCATACCCCAACCGCTAATCTGCGGAGTGGCATATGGCTATACTGTGCTGGGCAGCCCCACATTTCGTGTATTAAAGGATGTAAGTGGGCTGCGATTAAATTGACCACCGCCGGCCCAACGCCAAGCAGGGTTCGGTGTGTAGGTGCTTGGTGTAGAAGTCCACTCACCTGAAGATGTTGAGGCTACGCTCGGATCCTCCCAGGTGTTGACTGTCGGGGCAAAATACGACTAGGTCTTTTGGATCACCTGTACTTCGGTTGATGACATAGTCGTTGCTGGGGTTGAAGATCTTTCACCCCTTTCAGAGTGCCTGAGGTTTGGGTGTAGATGAAGCGCCCTCCGTCTCGCTTCTGTCGGTCTCTCTGGGTAACTGCTCGGCCTCAAAAGCAGCAAAACAATTCATTAAGTCATGAGCTAAAGCTTTGAGTTTAGCCCTATGGTGGCTCTTGGCATCCCTATTGGATCTGCGAGGTTGAACCTCCACAGGCTGAGGAGTTTGTCTGGCCAGCCTCTCTGTCTCAGGGCAGAAATTCTGACCTGAAGTTTCTACCAGACAGGCCAGGATTCCTCATCTGGGTAATACTGCTGGGGGGACGCTTTCTTTCTTTCTTTTTTTTCTGAATGCCTACTATGGTTATCCAATTTGACAATTATAATACTTAATAGCTGCCATGTTCAATTAATAATTACTTACCCAATCCATCCACCTAATTTATCACCTAATAATCAATTGATCAATTTTTACTATGACCCGCAGATAAACCATCGACTGCTTATTTAATTAAATCTTGTATGATTTGATACTGATTTATTTAACAATTAGACTTCACCATGCCTCAGAGCCAAAGAATCAATTGCTTATTTAATATCAATCACTACAATTAATTGCTAACTGCTAATCAATCAATCCCACTAATCAAGCACCTTTTAATTAAATTCCTAGAAATATAATATTTTATTTAATAATTAAATACTAAGAGATTAAGTAAATTTATCAGCTAATCACCTAATAATTGCAATTAATTTACCTTTGCTCTCATTAAAATATCAAGTTTATTTAATGTTTTTGTACATTTATTCCATTTTATTTGTCTATTTTAGTCTATTTAATTACTTATAGTTGATATAAATAATTTTATTTATTTATTTATTTATTTTGAATACAGTCTACCTGAAACGATGAGCCAAAGCCCCCATCCACACAATTAACCCCGCACGGTATAGCACACTAACGTCGGGATGGTGACCTGTAAAGAAGGGGGGAGGGTGTGCGGCATCAATTACCCGCCGGAGGCTTGCTGACGCACCTGGCTAAAATCGCGCCGAAAAAACAAGCGGGGGGGGGTGGCGAACCACACTAAGGTGTAATGGATTCCGCCGTTTACCCTTATCCAATAAATGTTAACCACCGCCTGTTAATCCTTGCTCATTTGTACTTTGAACTATTTATTTAAGTTCTTTATATATAGTCCTGATGGAAGGAACACCTGCGCGCTTGCAAACCGGCCGTGCCGGGCCTCTAGCACAGTTCCCACCCGACCTTGAGGTTCAAACCGTGAGGGGAAAAAGGCGCACGCTTGCCTTAGAGTAAAAAGGGGGTGGGGGTTCCTATTGCCCAGAAAGGAAACAAAACAAGGAAAATGCAGCCAAAACCCAACAAACAAAAGGAGAATTAATGCCTACTTAAAGTAAATGCAAACCCCACCGCAAGTGGTAACTCCCGTTAGCGCCGCCCAACCGGAGCCCTTCTAACGTTATCCCCTACTTATTTACACTCCAAACTTAATCTAACAGACTAAATTTCAACAACTATTGGTCCCTCACTTATCCTCTTATCAATTAGTTTTAATGAATAAAGACCCCCACGCACCGCCGCTTTCCCTTCCTTTCGGTGGGAACCTACAAACCCCTCAGTTAAATAAAGAAACAATTAAATTTTAACCAAGCAACAATAATAAACAAGGTAAGTAAAACAAGTAAACCCCTGGGAGGCAGCTGATGCTGCACTCCCGTCCGTGAAGAGGCTCTAGATACGAGGTGACGCAGCTGCAAAACGAAGCGAGACCGCAGCGGAGGCTCCGTCTTTTTCCGATGCCAGAAAAAGAAGAGGACGGTTAGCAAGGAGAATGCCCCTTATATAGCCAGGGGCGCTCTCCTGCTCTTTGCACAAGTCTCCTGAGACCCTGAAGGTCTCGCGCCATCCATGGGGGGGGGCAAAGCTCAGTTGCACCGCCAAAGCCTCGTCGGCTTGGCAGCGACTTTGTCAAAAGATCTCCTGTATGGAGAATTAGTGCAGGGAAATCGTCCCAGAGGGAGACCACAGCTGCGATACAAGGATATCTGCAAGCAGGATCTGAAGGCCTTAGGAATGGACCTGAACAGATAGGAAACCTTGACATCTGAGCGTTCAGCCTGGAGGCAGGCAGTGCATCATGGCCTCTCCGAATTTGGAGAGACCTTGTTCAGCAGGCCGAGGCAAAGAGGCAGTCCTGAAACCAGCAAAGTCAGGGAGCTGGACAGGGGACAGACTGTATTTGTCTTCAGTGTGGAAGGGATTGTCACTCTCGAATTGGCCTTCTCAGCCACACTAGATGCTGTTCCAAGTCCTCCATACAGAGCACGATACCATAGTCTCTCGAGACTGAAGGATGCCTAATCGATCTCATCGGTCTAGAACTTTGATATATATTTTGATTCCAAAGTTCCTTACTTGTTTTAGTTGTAGACAATTAGATCTTATTTGACTTGTTTTCTCCTCTAATTGTCTAATTGGTTTCCCTGATTCAAATAGATCTCTAATTCTATAAATTCCAGTTGCCCTCCCGTGTTTAAACTGTGCCTATTTCTTTTGTGACTTAAATTCTGGATGATCCAGCAAGGGACTTATTCCCTCTTTCTAATCTGTTTTCTTGTATGTATGTATTTACTATGCCAATTTCTCCATCTTGTTTTATCTCAGCCCAGTTGGGAATTTCTTCTGTCTGTATCAATTTAACAGCTTGAGTCATTTGGAAGGTTTCGTAGTATTTTTTAAGTTGTGGTATAGCTAATCCTTCGTTTGCACTTCTGCCGTATTTGATACTATTTATGAACATTAGTTTCTTCCCCTTTCCTGCAATAAACTACTCCAGAATTTTTTGCCACAATTTTATTTTTTAATTTTGGTTATAAAGGTATATTTTGATATAAAAATAAAAATTTTTGGAAGATGTACACTTTAACGAATTCTATTTACACTAACATTGATAAATGCAGTTTAGTCCTATTCCTATTTTTTTTCTTGGATAGATTTAAATACTTTTAAGATGATTTCTATATACTAATTGATTTATATTTTTTGTTATCCAAATTCTCAAATATTTGAAACTTGAATAACATGAGTCTAGATTTGATGTCTTTTAAATTTCCTTTTGTGTCTGCTACAGAGATATTTATGCATAATGGTACTGTTCCATGCCATGTAATCAATTTAAAGGAAAAAACCCATATACTATATATTTAACATTTCTTTCTTGAAGAATCTGTGTATACTATTGACATTGCTTATGTCTCTCTATCATCTCTGAAGCAAGATCTTTAAATAGTTACACTCTCTCACCTTCGTATGCCAATTCCTCCACATTATTTAGGGCACGAAACATGTCTGCTTTCATTGCATATGTAGCAAATCTCACAATTCTATCACTTTTCCTCGTTTTCATCCAATTCTGTGGACTCTGTCCAAATCTCTGTTTGTAATCCCCACAGTAGATAAATAGGTACCACCTCGGTGGGAGTAGATAAATAGGTACCACCTCGGTGGGAAGGTAACGGCATTCCGTGTCTAGTCGCACTGGCCACGTGACCACGGAAACTGTCTTCGGACAAACGCTGGCTCTACGGCTTGGAAACGGGGATGAGCACCGCCCCCTAGAGTCGGACACGACTGGACTAAATGTCAAGGGGAACCTTTACCTTTACCTAATCCCCACATCCAGATAGAGTTCCTGGATCCAGTTCAAAACTATTTGTTTCAAAACACCATCCTTCTCTTTCTTTTTAAAGTAACTCAATCTAAAATTTTTATGCCTCTGTCTACTTTCCTGGTCAATTATTCTGTCATTTAATTGCCAAAGAGGCTGTTGCTGACCATGATTGTTGAGGCGTTGGACCACAAGAAAGTGTTCCACTCGTTGGTTCACAACATCAGCAATAATCTTAATATTCAAAGCCCTTTTCACAGATTTTATAGCATTGGCACACCTCCTGGTCAGGATCTTTACTGCAGTCAGATTTTGGTCCAGTTGGTCTTTCCTCCACCTGGTCTCCAGGCATCTCTTAGATAACATCATAGCTTGAAACTCCCCAGTGAACCAGGGGGAGGATCAAGTTTTGAAGCAGAGAGAGCATTTGGGAGAAATCGTGTCAACTGCCCAGGACTCATGCATGTGCCAATCCAAATCCATGATGTTTATAAGCTGGGACAGGGCAGATGTTAGATGTATGAGTCCCCAAAATATTAAACATATAAACCATAGGAAGGATCAGTGGCAGCTCCAGACAATTAATTAGATAAATTAGATAACCTGATGACATAAACTAGCACATTCCCATCTCTACCCTATCCAATACTTTCATTTTCACCATTGTTTGACCTGCATTCTCCACTCAAACCAATGCCACCTTGCTTTTCTCCTCTTCTTTTGCTTCTTCTTTCTTGCATCTTCCATTCCAATCCTGCTACCAAATGAGGTCCATAATCCCACCCCCAGCATCAGTGAGATTTCATGGCTTCCTAGAAAAATGAAACCCTGTTTCATTTTTGCTTATTGATTTGACCAGGAAACAACCAAGTTCTGCATAGCTTAATGCCCTTTCTAGTCAATTCTGCTCAGAAAAAGTGCCATTCTGTGCAGGAATTGTAATAACTTTGTGCAGCATGGAGTTTCTATTCCAGGTAAATACAGTACAGCAAGTTTAATATTCAGCCTAGAAATGGTAAAACTCTGTGCGTCTTGATGTTGCTTACAGAAAAAAAATATCATGAAACATTGGAGAGATCCTATGATATTTCTCAAGAAAGAAGAGTGTGCAGAGAAATCTCATTATGAAGAGAAAACCATGAATATTTTTCTTGGTTTCTGTCTGAGAGCAAGTGGTTGCAAAATTCACATCCATAATTTCTAAAAATTAGAGTGGCCTTGATGGGATAATATACTGCTCTTTTTTCTTGCTGTCACGTGGAGACAAGGATTCATATGGCTTCTGAAACATTTGCACTGAATTTTCAAGACAGCACAATTTCAAGAAAGAATGGAGAATTCGGTGAATATTCTCTATTGTCCCTATTATGTGCACATGCACACACAGAGTAAATATTACTGAACTTGAGCAAAAGCAGTTCCCTACAAGCACCAGCTCTTTGCTCTACCTGTTGCTGTTACCCAAACCAAGAGAGACCATGCAGAGAGACTTAACGTACTGCTCTTTCTACCAAGCTGAACACAAGAAGCCTGTGAAATGTTGTTTCACAGTCTTGGCAAAAGTAGGCTTACACACACCTTGATACCTGTTAGCAGAAGAATTTCACTGAGAATTTACATATTTGAAAGATATTTCATTAAAAGCTCAGCACATTCCTTTCCACCCTGAGGTGAGAGTGGTTGGCTTTGTTATTGTTGTCTCTCTCTTCACCACACAGACCATGTGGGGTAGAACAGCAAATCATTGCCATCTGGATCCTGCCATCAGTGACTGAGAATGCTTCTCTTCCCTGTTCCCCAAACATGAAAGGGGGAGGCTATGTGACCTGCTGACTGGGAGGCACAGATGGGAATCTCTAATATTTCCAGTCGGTGGTGATTCCTCTTTGCACCAGTTTGACCCATGGAAAATGTATGGCACAAAAGATGTTAAGTCTTAAATACATGTTGTGTTTCTATCATGATAACATTGAACTTTGAAGTTGTTTGTTAGAAAGTAACACTTCATAGAAATCCTAGTTCTAAGACCTTGACCCTGTTCTTAACAGCTTGTTTTTCTCACATTTCCCCTTAGAAATCGGTCCATCTTCATGTGAAAATATTGCTCTGAGCAATGGCTTTTTCGTGAGCCGAAAAGATCGCTTTTCTCTCAATGAGAAAGTGACCTATCGGTGTCAGACTGGCTTCACAACTGCAGAAGGACATGAGGAAGGACAGACAGAGTGCCAGGCAGAAGGATGGAAGCCAGAGCCAAAGTGCATCAGTAAGTCTGTTTCTTTCATTGATATTCCTCTTTTATCTTAATTCAGGGATTCAGCAATTGATGAAATCTATGTTGTTTACATGCAGTCTGAAAGAGCACAGCATGAGAAATTTATTGGTTGGTCCCCAACATGGAAAAATTACTGACTTTACAAAGTGGACAAAAACAACAACACATAATTTGGCTACATAGGTGTTTTTTGTCCACTTTGTAAAATCAGTAGTTTTTTCCATGTTGGGGACCAATCAATAAATTTCCTATCCTGCACTCTTTCACTTTACAAAGTGTACAAAATACTCTTATAATCTGCCTACATGGGGGTGCAGAGCCTGGGCTGATAGCAGAGGGTTGGAATTCCCTTGTTCCTCTGCCTAAGAAACTTCTGCAGGCCAGAAGAAAGGGAAAAACCCCATGGACTTACAAACTATGTAAGTTTTTAAGCTTGTAAGATCTCAAAGGCAACAAGAGTGGAGGGGAAACAGACAGAATTACAATAGTAATCAAATGCCAGGTGGAAGAAACAGCAGTGCCCTTGGCAAAGGAAACAGTGAAACAAAACTTAATTCTGCCAATTACAAAGCTGAGCGAGTTAACCTGGGAAGAAATCTGTTTTGCCAAGCAGTCTTCTGAGGGATTCGCAGAAGAATGAATTGTAAAATGAAACCTAATCAGACATTAGTTTTCTGGCTTGCTGCTGTATATACTCTCAACAGTTAATTTGTCTTTGAGCCCCAACTACTGGTGATTTTAATATTATCAGTCTGAAAGCTTTTTGACTGGGAAAACTAAAGGAAGACGTTTTTCATCTTCATTTTTAGAGCTAATTATTAAAGGTTAATGAGGCAAGAAAGATCAAAACAAAGAGGAAGTGGAATGGCTTGAGTGAGAGGATACTGGACATTTAAAATCTAAGCCAAATGACCATTTATTGGTGCATCTAGCTCATGTGCAGGATATAGCCAAGAGGCATCAAGAAGAACCTTTAAAATCAGAATCTATGGACATGAAACAGTTGTTGGATGGCACAGGAGGGGTGAATGAAAATGTGATAGCAATGGATCAAAAAATAAAAGGTTTCACCCAAAATGTGGCCAGTATGGATCAGAGATTTCCAAATTTGGATAATAACGTTACAGGTATCCAGAAGGACTATAAAAAGTTAAATGACAGTGTGGAAAGTTGGCTGAAAACCATAGATGACAAAGTTGAGAGATTGCAAAGCTAAATTAAATGCAACTCAAAAAAATTAATGGACCAGGAAATAGCTACTACCCACTGAAATACTAAGTGATCCTACAGCAAGATGTGTCTAGATGCACCAACATCAGAATCAAGGGCATTAAAGAGATGTGACAAGCAGAGAAAGATCTGTTGCCAAAAACTTTGAACTGGTTAAAAAAAAAAAGCCTGAAAAATCTCGTGGAATGTCTGTGATCTGGATAGGGTTCATTGTGTGGGCTGGAAATGCTCTAGGGGCAGCCAAGATATGTGCTAGTGAAATTTTTCAAGCAAAAGAAAAAGAAAGAAAGAAAGAAAGAAAGAAAGAAAGAAAGAAAGAAAGAAAGAAAGAAAGAAAGAAAGAGGAATTGGAATACAATGGAAGTAAAGAAGGGAGGTTATTAAATTAGAAGGGGGTTATCTATTAGAGTTTTAGCAATTTATACGTATCTGGTAAAAAAAAGGTATAGAGTAGTGGAGATAATATAGTTTAGTGAAATCCTGAAGACAAGGGGAGTTAAGTTGAGAATAGATATGGAGATTTAGCAAATTGTAATCTTTTGATGATATTAGATGAGGCAGTTAGATGAATAAATTCATGCAGCTTTTCTCTTGTTCTTTTTTTTAGTTTTACATTATCTTTTTTTTTTAACCATATAGGAAGTTAAGTTACCAGCCAGTTTGTAATATCCCATTCTTACGTATCTCAACGTATACATCTAAGCATATCCCATTTTTGAGCAAGGTGCTTGAGCAGGTTGTGGCTTCTCAACTCCAGGGATTCCTGGATGAGGCAGATTATCTAGATCCATTTCAGTCTGGTTTCAGGTCTGGTTATTGGACAGAAACTGCTTTGTTTGCCTTGGTGGATGACCTACACTGGGAACTGGACAGGGGGAGTGTGTCCCTGTTGCTTCTGCTGGACCTCTCAGCAGCTCTCGATACCATTGACCATGGTATCCTTCTGGACCATCTCTCTGGAATGGGACTTGGAGGCACTGTTTTACAGTGGCTGCAGTACTTCCTGGTGAAGAGAATTCAGAAGGTGATCCTGGGGGACTCCTGTTCGACACACTGGCCGTTGGCTTGTGGTGTCCCTCAGGGTTCTGTTTTATCTGCAGTGCTATTTAACATCTACATGAAACTGCTGGGAGAGGTTGTCCAGAGTTTAGGAGTTTGATGTCACCGGTATGCTGATTACACCTAACTCTATCTTTCCTTTCCATCTAAATCCAAGGAATCTGTTTCGGTTCTAAATCAGTGTGTGGTGTCAGTAATGGACTGGATGAAGGTGAATCAACTGAAACTTAATCCAGACAAGAAAGATGTGCTCCTGGTCAGTCAAAAACCAAATCAAGGAATAGGGTAGCAGCCTGTGCTAGATGGGGTTACACTCCCTCTGAAAACACAGGCACACAGCTTGGGGTTGTTCCTGGATTCCTGTCTGAGGCTGGATGCTCAGGTTTCAGCGGTGGCCAGGAGTGCCTTTGCATAGTTGAAAGTAGTGCACCAGCTGTGGCCATTTCTTGAAAAGACTGATCTGGCCACAGTGACACATGTCATAGTTACATCTCGGCTGGATTACTGTAAAATTCTCTATGTGAGGCTGCCTTTGGAAGGTGTTCAGAAACTCCAAAGGGTTCAAAATGCCACAGCCGGATTGTTAACTGGGACTGGTTACAGGGAACATATCACTCCCCTGTTACAGCAGCTCCACTGGCTGTTGATCGGTTTCTAGGTACAATTCAAAGTGCTGGTTTTAACCTATAAAGCCCTAGTCCAAGCTATCTAAAAGGCCACATTTCCCTCTGTGAGCCTGCCCGGGCATTAAGATCAATTAGGGGAGGTCTTTCCCTCTGTCCCACCACTCTGACAGGTGCGCTTGGTGGGGATGCGGGAGAGGGCTTTCTCTGTCACTGCTCCCAGACTCTGGAACTCTTTCTGCTGGGAAGCTAGGCTGGGCCCATCTTTGCTGGCAGGCAAAGATCTTTCTCTTCGGGCAAGCTTTTCCTTAATGATTGGTGGTCTGAGAGGGATTTTAAATGGATTGCTGTGCTCTATTGTTTTAAATACGTTTTACTATTGATTTTATTTACCATTTTAATACAATAATTGTTTAATTCTTTTTAAATATTTGTAAACTTACTGTTTTTAGCTTTTGAATATTATCTTTTGAAATAATGCACTATTAATAATTAAGAATCCAATAGAAACAATAGAGAGAATTAAAGTATATTTAAAACAATTTGAGGAAACAACAGGATTAAAGGTAAATTGGGATAAGTCAGAATGCATATTGCCAAACTACGCTGAAGAGGAGAAAGTGAAGATTTTTGCTGTCCTTCCACAAGCAGGCAAAGACCTTTCTCTTCAGACAGGCTTTTAAAAGCCATGATTTGTTAACTAGTGGCACTAAATCTATTGGTAGAGTAGACACACATACGTCATCGCAAAGAGTGTGGGCGTTACCAGGATTTGCATTTAAACTGAATTTTAAAAATCTACACATCCAAAGATTCTTCTTTAGGGCAGCTCTTTGGAGTTCTAGTTTAAAATGCACACCTCTACTTTAGGCTATGTGAATTGAAAGCTTGTAGTTGGGAGGCTCTGCTGATACAGGAAAGAACTGCACAGGAAACATAATGCCGTAGTACTAAACCCCGCAATTTAGAACAACCTCCAGAAAAAAAGAAGTCCAAACCTTCTAGAAGGAAAAAAAAATTGTGAGTTTTTTACCAAGTAACCCAATTAGTGAAGAACATAAAAACCAACTTAACTCACCAACAACACTTAAAGAGATAAAAATAACTATTAAAAAACTTAAGAAGGGGAAGTCACCAGATTGTCATGGCTTCACAGGAAACTTCTATAAAATATGGGAGGACGAACTATCTGAACACCTATTAGAAGTATATAACTCAATAATGAATGGGGAAAAGTTCCAGATCCCTGGAAAGAAGCAAGAATAATAGCTATCCCAAAACAAGATAAAGGCACTACATTTCCACCTGTGTATAGGCCAATAACTTTACAGAATCAAGATTAAAAAAATATTCTCATCTATTATGGCACAAAGAGTAAATAGCTTCACTACAAATTATATTCATGGAGGCCATTATGGGTTTATGCCAGGGAGACAAATGTCAGATGTGAAATATTAAATAATTAATTAATTAAATAATTTAATAATTTAATTAATTAAATAATTTAATAATTGAATATTATACACATTGCATCAGGGAAAAAAAACACAGAAGGTAGCAATACTTCTTGGCTGGGTGCCAACTCCAAACAAAACAGATGTGGCGTTTGCCTCTCCAGAAGCTTGGAGTCAGCGTTTGGATATTAAAGCTACAAGAGCACTCTGTTGGTGAAAAGAAACCTTGGAGCACAAGATAACAAGTTAAACAGAGTCCCTTATCAGGCAGCTTCAAACCCTCCCTTTAATAAGCAGAATAAAGACACGGAGAGTTTAGGAAAAAACAAAGAGAGAGTTTGATAAGAACTTATGGCATAATATATTCAGACTTCATGTATCAGCATAGATCATACATATATACATAACTTGTGCATAAATCTCTTAGAGCAACACAGACATTCAAAGAAGTAAAGGAAAGACCACCAGACTCACTACTGAGTGGCAAAGTGCTGTTCCTACTCTTCTGCTTATACAGTAGAAGCAACCTATCACTACAGACAAAGCAGCTGAACGTGGTTAACAAGCACTACCTAAGCTTGTTCCAGCTGCATGTCATCAGTCAACCATTTTACATTGACTTTTACAGGCATGACTTTGTATTTGTCATCCATCTTACATTCCCTCTACAATATTAAATTTAACCCCTTGTTCACATGTTAGGAACAAATCCTGACAATACTTTCATTAGATACCCTCAAAGCTTTTTACTGTGTGGAATGGAGGTATATATTCAATTTATTAGAGAAAATGAATATGGATGGACATTTACCTGCATTCTAAAGAAGCTATATGAAGGGGCAAGGGCTTCAATATTAATAAATGGAATTGAATCTGAAAAATTTGAATTAAAAGAGGAGACCCGTTGTCTCCATTAATATTTGCACTGGCTATAGAGCGACTTGTGGAACTTATTAGAAAAAATATTAATATTAGGGGAATAACGGTTAGAAATAAACAACATAAAATTAATTTATATGCTGATGATATACTTATATTCCTAGAATCCCCAATGGAAAGTATAGAAACATTGAAACAAATATTGGAAGAATTCAAATATTATACAGGATTAAAAATTAATTATGATAAATCTAAATTGCTATGCATAAATACTTCTATCCTAGAAAAAAGAAAAAGAAAGAAAAGAAAAGAAAAAGAAAAGAACAGGTTTAGGCCTATGTGAGTCACGCTTCAAATATTTGGGGATCTGGATAACAAAAAAATATAAGGCAACTAGTCTATAGGAATTATAAAAAAGTATTTAGTTCTATAAAGGAAAAAATTAAGAAATGGAAAAAATTAAATCTAACATTATTGAGAAGAATTGCAATAGTAAAAGCTCATATCTTACCAAAACTTCTATTTCTATTTCAAAATATCCCTCTACAATTGGAAACGAAAAAGATAAATCCCTGAGATTTATAAACACAGTTAAGTATGGCCCAAATAGAAATGGAGTGCTAGCAATACCACATTTACTAAAATATTATGAGGCTTTCCAAATGGCCCAAGTACTCAAACTTATACAGGATAGCAAGACTCCTGAATGGGCTAGAATGGAGAGAGAAGAGCAAGGAAGGTCATTGGATGTATATTTATATGAAGAAAGAATTTTTATAAATGAGAAACAAATACAGAATCCTTTTACTAAAGAATTACTCTGGATAATAAGGAAATACCTGATAATCTTTGCTCCCCCTATATCTCCATTATGTCCTATATTAGAACACCCTAAATTTAAATTTCAAGATAAATACACACAATTCAAGCAATGGAAAGAGAGAGGAATGTATAGAATAAGAGACTTGTTTATACAAGGAAAACCTAATGCAATCGGACAGCTCCAGGAGAAAACTAGGCATATAGTAACTAATTGGTACCAGATAACCCAAATTAGAAATTTGGCAACTGAACTACATAAAACACCGGATTCAAATATACCATTAACAGAAATAGAGAAATATTGTATAGAGATAGGGAATAAAAGGAAAACAGGGTTAATTTCAGTAATTTATAAAAATATTATAGATGAACAACTTGGAGACAATATGGGATCCAAGATAGTTTTGGAGACAAATTTAAAAACTGAAATATTAGAAAACACATGGAAAACAATATTTATTTATTTATTTATTTATTGAGCTTATATGCCGCCCATTTAGACATAGTCTACTCTGGGCGGCTCACAAAACGCAGAATAAAAACAATTAATATCAAATAACAATTTACAACATTTACACAGAACAAAGTAGATAAAGATAGAGAAAAAGAGAAAGTTACGTAGTGCCCGGAGGGAAGGCCTGTCTATATAACCAGGTCTTGAGTTGGTTTTTGAAAGTGCCCAGCGAGGGGGCCAGACGAATCTCGGGAGGGAGCTTGTTCCAGAGCCTGGGAGCCACTGCCGAGAAGGCCCAGTGTCTTGTTTTTTCTTTCCAGGCCTCCCTCGGCGTTAGGCTCCTCAGTCCCCCCTCCTGGCTAGATCAGGTGATACGAGTAGATCTAGGTGGGAGGAGGCGTTCCGCCAAGTATTGAGGTCCTAAACCGTTTAGGGCTTTGTATGTGATCATTAGAACTTTGAAATCAACGCGGAATCGAATGGGCAGCCAATGCAATGTGGCCAGAGTGGGAGTAATATGTTGATGTTTCCTCACCCCACTAAGAAGTCTGGCCGCTGCATTCTGCACCATTTGGAGTTTCCGCATTAATCTCAAAGGTAGCCCCACGTAGAGTGCATTACAGTGGTCTAATCTCGAGATTATGAGCGCATGGACCAAGGTGGTGAGCGCACCAACGTCAAGAAAGGGACGCAGCCGGGCAATCCGCCAAAGATGGAAATAGGCGGTGCGGACCACTGATGCCACCTGAGTTTCCATGGTGAGCGCCGGGTCCAGATGTATCCCCAAGCTGCGAACCTCATTCTTAGCAGTGAGAGTCACCCCCCCCCCTGAAAGAGAGGGAGTTTCCCAAACCGCTGACAGTGGGTCCACCCACCCTCAGGACCTCCGTCTTGTCCGGGTTCAGCCTCAGCCCGTTTTCCTGCATCCATTGCAGTACAGACCCCAGACAGCGCTGAAGGGACAGAACAGCATCCTCTGTAGTTGGAAAAAAGGAGATGTAAAGCTGAGTGTCATCAGCATACTGATGGCACGATGCTCCACACCCCCTGATGACCCCACCCAGCGGCCTCATATAGATGTTAAACAGCATTGGGGAGAGGGTCGAGCCCTGCGGAACTCCACAATTGAGGCTGCACGGGGCCGAGTCCCCCTCCCCAAGCTGGACTCTCTGAAGACGATCCTCCAAGAAGGATCAGAGCCAGGCCAACACCAGGCCACCGATTCCCAGCTTGGAGAGCCTCCCCAGGAGGATACCGTGGTCGACAGTATCAAAGGCGGCTGAGATATTGAGGAGGACCAACAGAGACGTTTTCCCTCTGTCGGCCTCCCTCAATAGGTCATCTAATATGGACATCTCAACCTTATAAATCAGTATCATCTCAAGCTAAAGAAACAGTGTTAAAAGTAGTGCACAGATGGTATCTCTACCCTGTAAAATTAAATAGAATAAATAAAGGAATATCAGACATGTGTTGGAGGAAGAGTAAGAATAAAGGAACTCTGGAACATACGTGGTTAACATGCCCAAAAATGGAAATTTTCTGGTCTGAAATAATTAAGTGGTTGAAAAGTATAACAAAAGAAAAAATAATTTCAAATGAAACTGCTACTTTTTCGTTATTTACAGGACAGAAGGAAAACATTGTGAATACAGAACTAATTGCGATTATATTAGGAATATAATATAATGAAATTGCCCATCAATGGAAGGACGCTCAGGACTTGTCCTTGCAAAGATTTTAGAATAGAATATGGAGACTGGCTCTGATGGAAAACTAACCTATCACATTAAACTCTATAGAGGTGAAATAAAACAAGATACATTTATGGAAGTATGGTATCCCTTGTTGGCCTCTGGTGCAGGAGATCAAATAGAAAATGGGCTGAAATGCTGGTTAGTTTGAATAACTGTGAGGTTAGAAGTAAAACATATATAAATGTTTAAATATTATTAGTCTACTATAGATAAGAAAATTATTGGAAGTGTAACTGTATTTAAAGGTAATTACTACTTTTTTCTTTTTTGTTATGTGATGAGAGGATTGTAACTTATTTTTTAAATTACTACTAATAATTTTTTTAAAAAATAATAAAAAAACAAGAGAATGGCAGGTGATGATTAATATGTACTGTAATGGCAATAAGAGAGCCAGAATCAATAAAAGGTTTTGGTATATATCACAAAAAGAAGGACTTCGTATCCAAATATTAAATTATATAGCAAATCAATTTAGACCCATTCCAGATATCATAACAAACAATAAAAATTTAATATGGAAAGATTTAGAATTGCATGAACAAATTATGGAGAACATTTTTTTTCAAAGAAAAAAAATTTAAGGAAGAGATTAAGAAGATTGATAACCCCTTTTGAAAAGAATATGCTAGAAAGTTGGAAAAGCTACAGAGGAGTATTGAGACTGCCATTTTCCCTTCTGACCCAGTTGGTTGAGTTTAGAAATTTTTCAGAAAATCTTAAACTAAAAATGATATTGAATTATAAAGGGTTTCTTAGAATAAAAAAATTGATGAAAGAGATGCAAGATAGGGAACAAATATGAGAGATGGTTGTTGTGGGTTTTCCGGGCTGTTTGGCTGTGTTCTTAAGGTTTTTCTTCCTAACGTTTCGCGAGTCTCTGTGGCCGGCATCTTCAGAGGGCAGGAATCAGAACTCTGTCTGTGCTTTGGTGCAGTTTGTTGGATAGTTGAGTATTTATAGCTGTGGTATCAACTTTTGTCCTTTTCAGGAGATTGGGTGATTACGGTGATCAGCGTGTATTTTGTTGTGGGTGTATTGTGATAAGGGGGAGAGATGATCTGTCACTGTGATTGATGGGTGTTGTTAGCTGGTCTTTTGTGTGCAGTGATCACCGGTCCTTGTAGCTGGATAGAGTTCGTTGACCTTTTGCAGGCTGTATTTTTCAGTGCTGGGAGCCAGGCTTTGTTGAATATGAGAGATATTGGGAAAAGAGGGGATTTAATGGTTAAATATATTTCTGTTATAAAAATGGACAAAAGGAAGGAAGGAGAGGGCAGAATGATGATAAAATTTGAAGAGATGATTGAAAAAAGATGGAAACTAGAAGCAAAGAAAAATGGAAAAGTGACCACCCGAGGGAGGCTGATAAATCCTCTACAACAGGTAGGGCCTTCTTTGCAGTGCCTCTAACTTTATGGAACCAGCTTCCAGAGGAGCTCTGTCTAGCCCCCTCCATGTTGACATTTAGGAAGCAATTAAAGTTGTTGCTTTTCAGGGGAGGCTTTCCACATCCACCCTAGTTGATCACCTTTCCCTCCTTTTCCTCCCCTCTTCTCCCCCTTCCCTTTTTCTCCATCTGCTCTAGGTTTATATGATTAGTCGATGCCATCTGGTTGAAGGGTTATTGTCATTGCTTTTAATATTTTTATCTTTATTTTTGTTTTCTATTATGTGTGTTGTAACTGCCCAGAGTAGTGCCTCGACATGAATGGGAGCAGGGCACAAATTAAATAAATAAATAAATAAATAAATAAATAAATAAATAAATTGTAGGAGGAAGATTTGGTTAAAGAAATTACAGGGAAAGCTGGAGTAAAATGTGAAAAAAAAAAGAATAATGAAGAATATATCTGTAAGGGTAAGAAAATTGTTACAAAGTAGTGTGGAGATGGTATTTAACACTGGTGAAGCTGTGTTAAATACACAGTAAAAATGTATCATCTCTGTGCTGGAGGTGTAAGAAAGAAAAACATTTACACGTGTGGTGGTCCTGCAAAATAACGAAGAAAGACGGGATTATGATTTTTAAGGAGATTAGGCAAATAATTGTAGTGGATGTACAAATGTCTCCAAAGATTGCCTTTTTGAATATGATCAATAATAACCAAATGAAGAGAGGAGAAAAGGGATTAATGATTATAATGGTGACTGTGGCAAGGTTAATACTTGCAAAGAACTGGAAAAGTGATAATCAAATTAACATTGAGGAATGGTATAGAGAAATGTGGCATATGGCAATTAATGACAAATTGACAAATGAAATGAAAATTAGAAGAATATAAAAAGTAATATTTTAAAGAAATATGGAATACATTCTTAATGTATTTGTTTCAGAAAGGGAAGAGGTGTATACTGGGAGAAGAATCAAGGTATTTCTGGAGAGAAATGGGGCAGTATGAAATGCAAGGATAAAGAATATGAATCTACTGGTTTTGTTTACCTTTTTCTTAAAAATTTTTAAAAATCTGGCTACATAGGACATGCTATCATCCCAGCTATACCTACTGCATAGCTAATAGCAGAATTGTTTATTACAGTTATTTTCCAGAAGAATATTTTATAATGACTATTTGGCCATTGGATATCAACCCACTTGCTTTTATTTATCCTAAGAAAAGAACTGCATAAATCCAAATTTCTATTATTAGGGAATTGTATTTGACAAGAAGCCAACTTTCTCACTCAGCTAGAATTTTAAAATGTGCAAAATGAGCAATGACATTATACCTTGGCAAATAATAATTTATAGTTCATGCAATGAAACCTAAAACTTAGCAATACATCTGTGATTAGCTATGGAACCTGCCAATACACTCTAGTCATAATTCACTTCTGTGGTATAATAATCTAATTGCAGGCCAAAATGCCCTTCACATACACCAGAGTACATAACCAACTGTTGGCTAATAGTTTAGAGATAAAATGTTTAAAATAGATATGTGGCTCAGAAAGTGTAGCCCCAGAAACAAAGTGAAAACAGCGAGAAAACAAAAGCACTACTCTGAGCTATATTCCAGAGAGAATGTAGTAACCGAAGAAGCATTAAATAACATTGAGTGCCTGTCTGTCTTGGAAGAGTTGGACAGCGAACCAACCTTAGCAGAAATAAAAGCGGCCTTGGATTCCCTCGCCTCCGGCAAGGCACCTGTAAAGGATAACATCCCTGTTGAAGTGCTGAAGTGCTGTAAAGAGACCATCACCACCGAACTGTATGAAGTCTTTCGTCTTTGCTGGAGGGAAGGTGGAGTACCACAGGACATGAAGGATGCAAACATCATCACATTGTACAAGAACAAAGGAGACAGAGGCGACTGCAATAACTACCATGGCATCTTTCTTCTCAGCGTTGTAGGGAAGCTGCTTGCCCGTGTTGTGCTGAAGAGGCTCCAGGTGCTTGCAGACAGAGTCTATCCAGAATCACAGTGTGGTTTTCAAGCTAATAGATCCACCACTGACATGGTATTCTCCCTCAGACAGTTGCAGGAAAAATGCAGGGAACAACGACAGCCATTCTTTGTGGCCTTCATAGATCTCACAAAGGCCTTTGACTTGGTTAGCAGGGATGGCCTTTTTAAAATACTTCCCAAGATTGGATGTCCACCTCGGTGCCTTAACATCATCAGGTACTTTCATGAGGGAATGAAGGGCACTGTAGTTTTTGATGGCTCAACATCAGATCCCTTTGACATCCGAAGCGGAGTGAAACAGGGCTGTGTCCTCGCACCGACCCTGTTTGGGATCTTTTTTGCTGTCATGCTGAAGCACGCTTTTGGAACTGCAACAGAAGGTGTCTATCTCTGGACTAGATCAGATGGAAAGCTCTTTAATCTCTCTAGATTGAGAGAGAAGACCAAAGTCCAACTGAAATGCATGTGGGACTTCCTCTTCACTGATGATGCAGCCATTGTTGCCCACTCTGCTGAAGACCTCCAACAACTCATGAATTGTTTTAGCAAGGCCTGCTAAAAAAAGTTCCAAATAGAGTAGTCCTAGATCAAACTGGAATTTTTAGCATGTATACATTACTGAAACAGCGACGTCTACGTTGGCTTGGGCATGTTGTGAGAATGGCGGATGGTCGGATTCCAAAAGATCTCCTGTATGGAGAATTAGTGCAGGGAAATCACCCCAGAGGGAGACCACAGCTGCGATACAAGGATATCTGCAAGCAGGATCTGAAGGCCTTGGAAATGGACCCCAACAGATGGAAAACCCTGACATCTGAGCATTCAGCCTGGAGGCAGGCGGTGCATCACGGCCTCTCCCAATTTGAAGAGACCCTTGTCCAGCAGGTCGAGGCAAAGAGGCAGTCACGAAAGCAGCAAAATCAGGGAGCTAGATGGGGTACAGATTGTATTTGTCTTCAGTGTGGAAGGGATTGTCACTCTCGAATTGGCCTTCTCAGCCACACTAGATGCTGTTCCAAGTCCTCCATACAGAGCACGATACCATAGTCTCTCGAGACTGAAGGATGCCTAATCTAAAAGTTAGTTAGATGATAGATAGATAGATAGATAGATAGATAGATAGATAGATAGATAGATAGATAGATAGATAGATAGATAGATAGATAGATAGATAGATAGATAGATAGATAGATTATATATAATCTAATCTCTCTCTATATATAACAGTCTGCAAGTAGAGATCTGCCTGGCTCCCTCACTGGGTGTTTTTAAGAGCAAATTTAAGACCTGGCTCTTTAGGCAGGCTTTCCCTCCTGTCATCACCTAATTACTTTTGCCATCTTGTCTTTATTTTATTATATTGTTTTTACTTTTATATATTATTGTTAGGTGCCCAGAGTAGACTTCAGTCTAGATGGGCAGGGTATAAATTGAATAAATAAATAACAATATATTCAGCAAAATATATCTTCCAACTTCTGAACCCAGATGGGAAATGAAAATGAATCTGTCTGATACTGATGTTTGCAGAGAAGAATTAATGTGGAGCAGAAGAATATCCCCTTATAGCCACTGATTCCCTTTCAGAAAGGGAAATATATGGTTGATATTGTAAAGTTCTGAATTTCTGGTATTATTACTTTTGTTATGAAGTAGAACTATAGAGATTCACAAGGGAGACTAGCTACGAGTTGCCGAGATAGTGCACCCTTTCTCTTCAACTGGCACTTTATGTGTCAATAAGTCACTCTGAGACATTTGTAGGAGAAAGAATAAAAATGTTTCATTACTTACAGTTCTGAGCAGATCAACAGCAAACAAACAGTACTTCCAACAGATTAATGAGAGGTGGAAAGCACTCAGCAGAGAGTCAGGGCTCTCTTTGAATTCAGAGGCTGGGAGGAGCGATTGGTAGTGCTGGATAGACAGTCATTCACTGCAGCCCATAGAAGTCACTCCCAGTCACAGAAACTGCAGACAGCAAGCCAGGTTGAAATAAAACTCCAAGAGTAGTTCACATAGTTTTTTCCCAAGTGGAATAATAGTTCTGCCCTCTGTTCCTTGTGTCATCTTTCTAAGGTAGAGAGATTTCAAAAGAGTAATTGATTGAGTTTTCCACAGCAGAAAACTGAAACGAGAAATATAACAAGTTTCACTTGCTTACCAAAAGTGCAGTGTGGTCCTGTTGACATGCCATTTGTATCTTCCCCATGGAATGGCCCCCAGAGAAGAAGTGATGTGTCAATTGGCAAGACTATATTGACAGACATTGCATCCTGAGGCACATGAAAGGATCTCTCTCTCTCTCTCTCTCTCTCTCTCTCTCTCTCTCTCTCTCACACACACACACACACACACACACACACACAGAGAGAGAGATTTCACCATTTTCCATTTTTCCTTCTGATTTTTCCCATTTGGATTCTACTGGATCAATTATCCTGCACATTTCCCCGAATCTTCAAGAACCTGTTCGTTGGGATAGGTAGACACATCTTCTTTCTCAATCTTTAGATGAAACAGCTGAAACATAGTGAGCTTCAACTAGGGGACTGGTGAAAAGTTAGGGACAAATACAGTGCTTCATAATGGGCTTGTTGTTGTTTAGTTGTTAAGTCGTGTCCAACTCTTCGTGATCCAATGGACCAGAGCACGCCAGGCCCTCCTGTCTTCCACTATGAACTTCCATTTGTTTTAAAAGGATTTAGAGCATATGACATAGACTGGTGAGAATAAAAGAACTGATTGTTAATCATCTCTGTCCCTTGTTTCCTCAGAGACATGCCTAAAGCCAACTGAAGAGAATGCTGTCTTTGACACAACCAAAACAACTTTCTGCTCAAAAGAAACACTTCACTATATTTGTAAAGACGGTTTTCAAACTGTTAAAGAAACTACAGGTGGCCACATACAATGCACGGAGAATGGATGGGACTCAAAGCCTGTCTGTCTGTGTAAGTAAATCTGAATTGAATTTATTGAATAGCATACATACCTTTGCAGAATGTACAATATAAAATCAATGCAGAACAATACAATATAGAGCAAATGATGAGATGAAGCTGCTTATAAAACAACACTGCAGATGGTCACAGGAGCCACGAAATTAAAAGACGCCTGCTTCTTGGGAGGAAAGCGATGACAAACCTAGACAGCATCTTAAAAAGCAGAGACATCACCTTGCCGACAAAGGTCCGCATAATCAAAGCTATGGTTTTTCCAGTAGTGATGTATGGAAGTGAGAGCTGGACCATAAAGAAGGCTGACCGCCGAAGAATTGATGCTTTTGAATTGTGGTGCTGGAGGAGACTCTTGAGAGTCCCCTGGAGTGCAAGGAGAACAAACCTATCCATTTTGAAGGAAATCAACCCTGAGTGTTCACTGGAAAGACAGATCCTGAAGCCGAGGCTCCAATACTTTGGCCATCTCATGAGAAGAGAAGACTCCCTGGAAAAGACCCTGATGTTGGGAAAGTGTGAAGGCAAGAGGAGAAGGGGACGACAGAGGATGAGATGGTTGGACAGTGTCATCGAAGCTACCAACATGAATTTGACCCAATGTCAGGAGGCAGTGGAAGACAGGAGGGCCTGGCGTGCTCTGGTCCATGGGGTCACGAAGAGTCGGACACGACTAAACGACTAAACAACAACAACAAATAAAACAATTAAGAAAGGACTTACAGAATGATATGAAAAGTCTTCTCTCACCCCTAAAACAAACCCTTTTGGAGGTTAAAGCAAGCATCAGTAAGGTAGAACAAACTGCTGATGCTGCTTTTGAGTTGGCACAAAATCTATAACCTAGAAATGATGAGCTGGAAAAAGAGATGGGGCAATTAAGGGACAAATTGGTGGATCAAGTAAATCGAGATAAACGTCAGAACATTCACCTAATGTTTTTTTAGGAAAATGAGAGTGAGAAGGACAGTGAGCTGAAACAAATAGTTTTGAACTGGATCCGAGAACTTTACCCCAACATCGAGATAACAGATAGGGATGTGGACCGTATCCATCGAATTGGACCAAAACAACAATCAAGAATGAGAGATATAATTGTGAGATTTGCTTCTTATGCAGTGAAAGCCGACGTGTATCATGCTTTGAATAACATCAAAGAATGAGCCTTCGAAGGACAGAAAGTGGAACTGTACCAGGATCTTGCACCAGATACAGTGGAGAGACGTAAGCAATGGCAACAGTACACGAGGATTTTGCAGGAGAGGAAAATTAAATATATGTGGGGTTTTCCTTTTAAACTGATTATCTGGTATGGAAACTCATCAAAATCTATTACTACAATTATGCAGCTGCATGACTTTTTTGAGCAAAGGAAGATTCCCCTCCCTGACACATCTGGCAGAGACGAGTACAGAGAAGACAGAACACTGAGAAGGAATGCAACTTCACTGGAGAAAAACTGAAAGGGGAAAAAAAATCTTAAAAGGCAGTGGTGGAGTACTGAGACTTGGACAGAGAAACTGAATTTCTCAAGGGCACAGCAAGAGTTGTTATCTGGAACTGAAGATACCTGCCAACATGAGACACCTGCTGCTTGTTAAACATGTGGTTTCAGAAACTATGTGAGAAGATTTCTTATTAAAAAAAGAAGAAAATATAATGTAATGTAATACAATGTAATATTAGCTAACAGCTTACGCTTATACAAGTTTAAGATATAAATAAGAAGTAGTGTCTAAGTGTGTAAGTAGTTAAATAAAATGTGCAATAGATAGTGAATACAGTAGGACGTAGACATAAGTATAATATATCCATGAGTTAAGAAAATGTCAAACTTAATATAAAATAGTAGGGCGAGAGTGGGCTACGAGACGGGGCGATCTTCCCACAGGGGCGTGTACAGCTCCTGGCTTCACATCACCCACAAGGCTCAGCTCAGAATATTATGAGCTTGAGGTTTTATCTCACAGCCTATAGTGGGGTTGGTAGGGAGGTAGGGAGGAAATGGAGGGGGGACACAAGGGAAGAGGTGGAGGGAGGGAACAAGGGAGACCTTAGATAGACAATGCAATTTAGAAAGAGATGTATATAATTATAAGGCATGTAGTAGTAGTAAAATATTTCAGAAAATTAGGCTGATTAGAAGTATAGCTTATATCAGGGGTTTCAAACATGCGGCCCGGGGGCCAATTGCGGCCCGCGGGATGATAGTTTGTGGCCCCCGCCTTAATATGAAAGTTTAAGGAGCGGGAGCAGCGGCGGCGGCACCTACTTGGTGAGCGTGGGGCTTCCTCCCCGCCTCGTAGGGGCTGGGTCCTGCCTGCCCCCCCGAAGCGCCCACGCGTCCAGAAGGGGAGCCCTCTCTCTGCCTGGCAGTCTTCTCCCTCAGGGGTTTGGCGCCACCGGGGCTTCTGCTTTTAGGTCTCTCTCTCTCTCCCCCCCTGCTCTTCGCAGGTCACCTGGCAAGGCTGCTGCTGCTGTCGCCTCGTCCTCTCTGCGCTTCTCCTTCCCCCCGCCTGGCGCTCCTCCGCTCCCTGCCCAGACGTGCCACGGGAGGGGGTGCTGCCGAGAGAACAGCCTTCTCTCGCGCGCTCCCCTCCCCCCCGTCTCCCTGAGCCACACTGGGCAAGACCACGGCATCTTGCCAGAGTGGGAGTCAAGAAGCCCCAGGAAGCCCCATTAGCCCTTGGGTAGGGGGGAGAGATTACTCTGCTGATGGGGCCAGCCTTGTAGAAGGGGTGCATGCAGCTGCTAGGTGTGTGTGTGTGTGAATCTGTGGGCATTTAAACCCCGGCGGTTTACTGCCATCCCCTCCACGGAACCTGGGTGCCTTGTCTTCCTGCAGCATCCCTCCATTGTCCCCAACCTGCGTCTAAAGAGGGCACGCTTCTTATGTGGAGAACAGGCAAGAGCAGACCACAGGGGGAAATCTTGCTCTCTCTGGGTTGTCATCCTTGCTTGTTCGCTGCACTCATTTTACTTCTGGCTCAAAACATGCAGGTGGGAACCCTTACGAAAGCAAGTTCCCTGCAAGGAGGAGGACTTGTGCTCTTCCCTCCTACCCCCCTTTCCTGTTTCTGCTCACGGCCAGGCGAGCAACGCACAAGCTAGGCCGTCGCCAAAGACAGCCGCCTTTTCCCTTCCGCCATGCCTCTGTCCTCGGCTTTTGAATGCTCGCCCAGATATAGTGTGTCTGAACAGGGAGGCTCTGTCCGCTGACTGGCCGTCGTTTATCCTCCCTCCTCCTCCTCCTCCTGCCCCCAGCACCCTCCGGTGAGAGCCCTGCCCTGCAGCAGGACAAACGGAGCTGACCCAAGGAAGCGGCTCCGTCGCCCGCTCAGGACAACCTGCAGCCGCCAATGCAGGAGCCGCTTCCTTTGCACCCTTTTGCTGCGGAAGGGGCGCCAGGGTGACCAGCCTCTCTAGCGGATCAGGCCAGCTTGCCGAGGGAAAGTGTGCCGAAAGCCATTCGCCCCAGCTTCCCTGAGCTTTCCCGAATGTTCAAGCGGACCATGTGCCTTTTTGGGAGCACATACTTGTGCGAAAAGCTCTTCTCCACCTTGAACTTCAATAAGTCCAAGTACAGGTCCAGACTGACTGATGATCATCTTCAAGCCATACTGAGGGTCTCAACTGCTTCCTCCCTCAAGCCAAATGTGGCTCGGCTATGCAAGAGGAAGCGCTGCCAGGTCTGTAACAGCAAGGAGTAGGCAAGAGAAGCCATGTTCAGAAGAACAGTTCATGTTCTTCAATGTTCCATTCATGTTCAGGACAATTCATGTTTAGAAGAAGATTAAAGGTTAAAGAACTGTTAATACAGACATTTGAATCTGAATACAGCAGATATAGAAGACTGAAGAAACCACATATAGTCATATAATCGCTCACTAGAGAATTATTATTATTATTATTATTATTATTAATTACTGATTGATTGATTGATTTTCTTATTAATTCTTAATTTGTTTATTTATTTTTTAATCTTATTTTGTGTTAAAAAATAAAGAGATTTGAGAAGATTGGCATTTTTTTAACAAAGCTTTTCTTGTGGAAAATCTGATGCGGCCCAGCCTCACCCAGACTCTGCCTCCAGTGGCCCCCAGGTAAATTGAGTTTGAGACCCCTGGCTTATATAATAAAAGTATGTAATGTTAGACAATCTTTGTATATTATCTTATAACACAAATGGTCTTGGCTCGCCAGTTAAAAGGTACAGAGTCATGAAAACTATTCAAAAACTGGGGGCAGATGTTATGTTTTTACAGGAAACACATCAAAAAAAGCAAAAAAGAAGAAGATATTATTAAGCACCCAATGCTAGGTGATCAGTATACTGCAAATTGGACAACTAAATTGAGAGGAGTGGCTATAATCCTTAGGAAAAATTTAAAATTTGAAGTGATGGACCAATTAAGAGATCCTGAGGGAAGATATATTCTAGTGAAAGGAAAGCTAGAAAATAAATTGCTGACTTTAGGTTCTTATTATGCCCCTAATATAGGGCAAGCAATTTTTATGCAAAAATTATTGAGGGAGGTAAAAAAATTTGCCTGGGGCGATATTATTTTGGGAGGGGACACAAACTGTATTTTAAGTCAAAATTTGGATACAACATCAAAAAACAGAAAGGTGTCAAGTGATGGAATTAAAATTAAAAAACTAGTTTAAAAAGCTAGTTTAATAGGTGGATGGAGATATTTAAATCCTAAAATGAAAGATTATACATTTTTTTCAAAAAAATATGCCACTTATTCACGAATAGATCATATTTTTATTTCAGAAAATTTGGTATCCCATATAGAGAATATACAGTTTTCTCCTATCATGACCTCTGATCATGCACCAATAAAAGTTATTTGGTTGAATAAAGGAATACAAAAAAAAAACAACACCCTAGAATCTGGAAATTAAGTTCCAATATATGTTTAAATACAGAAATTATTAGAAAAATAAAGGAAGATATAAAGATTTTTTATGAAACAAATGATAAAGATGGAATGAAACCTGCATTGTTGTGGGACACTCTAAAAGCTGTCTTATGAGGAAAGTTCATTATGGAAAACTCTAGATTAAAAAAAAGAAAGAAATAGATTGCAAGAAAAAGTGGAAAATAAAATAAAAAATCTATTAGAGCAACATAAAAAATCTGGATCAAACAAGGTATATAATGAACTAACAAGAGCCAGAACAGAATTAGAGGCACTAGATACAAGTAAAACCCAAACAGCTATGAACTTTCTAAAGAGAAATTATTATGAGCATGGGAATAAGAATTCTAAGTTGCTATCATATGAAGTAAAAAAGAAAGCAATAAAGAGGGCAATTGTCTCTGTGAAAACAAAGGAAGAAACAATAGTAACCACACAACAAGAAATAGTAACAACATTTATAGAGTATTATAAAAAATTATATAAGACAGAAATAACACCAGATACAAACATTATGAAATTTCTAAATACATTACCAGTTAGGCAAATTATAGGAAATCATAAAGAGCTACTTAATTCTCCAGTAACAATAACGGAAATAAAATCAGTTATTTAAAACATTAAAAAGGGTAAATCACCAGGTTGTGATGGGTTTACAGCAGAATTTTATAAAATTTGGGAAGAGCATATCATAGGGCATTTGTTAAAATTGTTTAATTCGATATTGGAAGATGAAGAAATACCAAAATCAAAAAGAAAACAGCTAGGATAATAACTATATTAAAACCAGAAAAGGACCCAGTACTCCCCTCATCATATAGACCAATAACATTACAAAACCAAGACCAAAAGATTTTTTCTTAAATATTGGCACAGAAAATTAATAGTTTTATTACTAAATACATTCAAACAGATCAATATGGGTTTAAGCCAGGAAGGCAGATGCAAGATGCCATATGTAGAGTTCTGAATGTCATAAATATAGCAAATAAAGAAGAATGGAAATTAGCAATACTCTCGTTAGATGCGCTTAAGGCCTTTGATCATGTAGAATGGCATTATATGTTTGAATTATTAGAAAAAATGAATATGGGTGAAAAATTTATTGTCTTAAAAAAATTATATATGGGCCGGAGGCTAAAGTACTCATCAATGGAATAGAATCAGACAAATTGACTCTATTTAGAAGAACGAGACAAGATGAACCCTTATCCCCAATTATATTTGCAATAGCAATAGAACCACTTGCTGCACAAATAAGAGAAAATGAAAATATTAAAGGCTTGGTGTTTAAAAATAGAATGCATAAAATAAACCTTTATGTAGAAGACATGCTTCTATTTCTGGAGAACCCAATAAAAAGCATAGAAACACTAAAACAAATATTACAAGAACATTGTTATTACACGGGCCTAAAAATTAATTATCAAAAATCCAAAATGTTATGTATGAATATCTCTATAGCAGAACAAAAATAAATTAAAAAGAAGTCAAATCTGGACTTATGTTATTTAAGTTTCAAATATTTGGGAATTTGGATAACAAAAAGTATAAACCTATTAATATATAGAAATTACAAAAAATTATTCAAATCAGTAAAAGAAAAAAAATCAGAAGTTGGACTAAATTGAATATATCAATGTTAAGGAGAATAGCATTAGTTAAAGCACATATATTACAAAAAAAATTATTTTTATTTCAAAATATACCACTACAATCTGAAATTAAAAAAATAAAATTATGGCAAAAAACCCTAGAAAGGTTTATTGGCGGAAAAGGGAAAAAATTAAGGTTCATAAACAGTGTTAAATATGGTCAAAGCATAAAGGGAGGGCTAGGAATACCACAATTAATAAAGTATTGTGAAGCCTTTCAAATTACTCAAGTAATAAAGTTTATACGGACAGAAGATATCCCAGATTGGGTTGAAATGGAAAGAGATGATGATATTGGTGTAGTTAACACTTATATCTATGGAATGGAACAATGGAACCAATTAGAAAGAAGGAGCAAGTACAAAATCCTTATACTTGTGAGACATTGAAAATATGGTGTAAATACATGAGATTATTTGCTCCGCCTATATCCCTTCTATGCCCTATGCTGGATTATCCAAAATTTAAATCAAGAGAGAAATATGTACAATTCAAAAATTGGAAAAGAATTGGAATTCATAGAATAAGAGACCTATTTGACTCAGGGAAACCAATAACAATTAGACAGAGGACAAAACAAAGGAAATAAAAACTAATTGGCTACAATTAATACAGGTAAGAAATTTGGCAACTCATTTATACCAAAGTTATGGATCTATGAGAATGCTCACAGAACTAGAAAAAGATAGTATAGAAAAAGATCGAAATAAAAGGAAGGGAATAACTTCAGTAATATATGAACATTTGGTTGAGAAAGCATTTCCCAGGGGTATGGAATCTAAAATAACATGGGAAACTAATTTGAATATCAGTATATCAGAGAAAGAATGGATGGAAATATGGACTACATATCCATATAAATCAATATCAGTCAAAGCGAAAGAAATGGTTTTGAAGGTAGTCCACAGATGGTATTGGTACCCCACAAAATTACACAAAATTAATGGAGAAATCTCAGATAGGTGCTGGAGAAACTGTGGAAGTAAAGGCACACTAGAACATATGTGGATCTCTTGTCCCAAAGTGGAAGCATATTGGCGGGAAATAATTAAATGGATAGAAACATTGTTGAATCAAAAAATTATTAAAAATGAAGCTTTATTATTATTTTCAATATTTAAGGACGAAAATGAAAAATTATTCAATAAAGACCTAATTGGACATCTTATTGGTGCAGCAAGAGTTGAAATTGCACAAAACTGGAGAAATGCTCAAGATCTTTCAGTAAAAAAATTAGAGAACAGAATCTGGCAAATAGTCCTGATGGAAAAGCTGACCAATCAAATTAAAACATATAGAGGGGAAATAAAACAAATTTATGAAAACCTGGCAACCATTATTAACATATGGAATTAGCTCAAGAAAAGAAGAATGTGATATGGGAAGTAATTTGGATTGCTGGCATGTAATATTTTAAAAAGAATTAATTAATTATGTTAAAATATGAACTAGTGGATGTATAAAGAAAGACAATCTACTGAAAGAATATGTAAGTAATGTGATAGTATTGTACTACAATTCTAACTTTCATTGTCATACTATGGATGTTAATAAAATTAAAAATTATTTTAAAAAAAGAAGAAACAATACAATATAGAAGAAATGAAATTAAACTTCTGATCAAACTTACAATTTCTAATATTTAAGGTCTATCTACATGTATGTGAATCAGTCTTGTTTTTGTTAATTGTCCACTCAAGCAGTAGGGTGTCCTTCTACTTCAAATTCCTACTACTCTTTGTTGAAGTCTCTCTGCATCATATATATGAGTTTTGAGCAGGGGCAGAATCTTCAGAGCCTCCTAGAAGTAAGAACTTTTTTTGGATCCCCACTGCTCTTCCCAGGGTGCAGGCTCTCTGTTCATTCAAGGGCAAATGTTATGTTAAGCGTGATAGTATTGCCCTCTGTCCTGTTATGGTGTGGCTGGCAATAAATAGAGTGGCTACGCATTCTACCCATATGTCTGACATATAGACCACAAAGAAAAAGTGGAGGTTGTTGATCAATACCTATTGCTGTAAGGACAGTGGCAGCTTGTGATTGGGGGTGGGGCATCCCCTAACGTTTTGGGATGAGGTGCTTTCTCGGTTCCACATTTCAGAGTGGCCATCTGTGCATTCACACCAACTAGCTTTCCTCCCTTCTGTGGTGCATTCATGTCATCCATTTTCATCCCGTTTTTATGCGTTAGTTAAACTGAGCAGCCCTTGGAAAGTGTGGCAGTCCACTTGCAGCTTGCACCCTAGACAGGAGTTTGTGGGGGCTCCTTGTAAATAGCCATTCAAAGAACAATTTACATTTTTAATTGTTAGCATTATCTAATTTTTCAACTTTTCTACTATTTCTGTCTTGGCAAAGTTACTTTTCATTATAGTAATCCCCAGAATCCCCAAATCATTACTAGGGGATTATGGGATTTTTAGTTCAAAAGGCTGGCTGGATAGCTAAGTGGTTTAGGTAACTAACTGCTGAGCCAGAGGCTGGGGGTTCAATTCCCCACTATACCTTCTAGGGGAAGAGTCAGCCTGTGTGGTCTGGGGCAAGCTGCACAGTCCCAGGATGCGCCCAGAAGAAAGGAATGGTAAAGCATTTCTGAATGTTCTTTACTTGGAAAACCCTGAAAAAGGTTGTCGTAAGTTAGAATTGATTTGATGGGACATGATTATAATTATTCATTAATTATTTAACATATTTGTATGCCACCTTTCTCCTAAAGGATCCAAGGCAGCTTACAGTATTAAAGTTAAAAACATCTTCATCTGCTTGACCTATTATTAATTCAAAAACTTAAATTTTCCAAGTTGCATTCTGTCTGCAACCAGGATACTTTTCCTTCCAAATAAGTTTTACAGAAGTGTTCTATGAAAAATTATCTCTTCTTTATGCTGAGAAATTAGCATAGTCAAGACCATTTTCTGAAGCAATAGCTATGGTTTTTAATCAACTGTGTGTAACCAAGTCCTGGATGGATGAGCAAGGTCCTGGTTACCTCTTTCCAGGCTCAATCCTGCCAACAATAAAACCCTCTGTTGTACTGTGTCTCCTTTTTAAAATAATGATTTAAATTTTAGTATAGATGAGGTACATTTGTGTGTGGAGCACTGTGCCAGGGGAGCTAGTTTTTTTGTCTCTATGTCAGCAGTCTGTTTATTTTGGGGTGGATGCGGAATCACTCCATTGGAATTGATTCTGCACATGTGAATGTCCCATCTCTTTGCTTTTTTAAAATTTCTGCTACCAGATAGCAGGAAGTTTTTTTAAAAAAGGTACTGGGTTTGCTGGAAAAGCCAGTGCCCACCAACTCGCCCCTTCAACTGCCTCCCTCACTCTCTTGCCGGCCTGATTGCCCCTTCTCCCACCTCTTCACTCACTCGCCACCACCCACCTGCCGGTTTGCCCCTTCATTCACTCTCTAACCCACCCACCCACCCCTTAGAACCTGTCCCCATGCCCTCCCACTCTTACCCGTTTCCCCCACATCCTCCTCCCCTCCTTTTCCATTCTTTATGTCACCACCATGCCCACCAGGTGGTTCCCCTCGCTCACCCACCCGGCCACCTCTCAGACATTTGTCCACAAGCCCGCCCACACTGACCCTCACCCCTTCCCTATTTCCCTATCCTCCTCCTCCTTCTCTCTTTCCATTCTCCTCACCCCAAGTCAGACCCACCTGATAGGAGATAGAAACAGTGGCGGCAGTGGCGGTGCTGAGCCCGAGGCAGTGGTGACAATGAGAAGAAAAGTTTTGGATTCAAATGAAAGTTCATGTGACTTTAGTCCAAATCCACTGCACCCCAATCCCTTTCTGGTACTGGGTACAGACCCTTGGTCCTGTCCACATGGGTGCTCATTGAAGCACCAGAAGGTTGGGGAGGTGTCTCCTGCAGTTTAGAGTAATCCTCTCCCCCCTGCTCTTTCTCCAGGGTTAAAGCCAGTTCAGATTGTTTGCATTTGATACAGCTTTGGGATTCTGCCTCTCACATTTGGAACAACCTTCCTGACTGAGATGACAGAGGTCGACTCAGAAGCAGTGTTGAGACTCCCCAGGCCTTTGGTTGGGGCAGGTTTCAGTAATACTTAACAGAAAGGGGGGGGGGGGAGACAAAACAAATGGCAGACATCCTGAAGGAAGAGCACAGCAATAGGGCTAAAAGTATTACAATAGTCTTAGAACTGCAGAGCCGGAAGGGACCCTATGGATCGTTGAGTCCAGACCCTATCAAGGAGGCACAGTGGGGAATTGAACTCTCAACCACCATTGAGCTATCCAGTGTTAAATTCACAAATGTGAAACTGCACTTGTAATCGTGAAAAGAGACTGAAGAATGTGATCCCATATGGCTTTAGAATAAGATTTAGGAACTTCTGCAAAAAATTTGGCTGAGCAGGTAGATTTTGTTCTACCTTTTGTTCTTCAGTGCATGTCATTATATTTAACGTATTTTAATTAATGCTTTCTTTAGCCATTGAATGTGAAGGCCCTGTTCTGGAGAATGGGAGAGTGGAGGAAAGAAAAGACAAATTCGTGAACGGAGATGTGGTGCGATTTTCCTGTTCAAAAGGGTACATGAGAGTTGGGCCTGACTCTGCCCAGTGTTACCACTTTGGATGGTCTCCCCTGCCTCCCAAATGTAAAAGTAAGCATTTCATACCTATTCAAGATATTTGCAGTAGCAATGACCTTGATACTCTTAAGAGGACCTGTCAAACTTTTTTTTTACCGTGTCTCCCAAGCCAATGTATTATATAGTCAATGTGTTAGTTCCAGCTTTTATACAGTGTCCCCAAGTTTTGTTCCCTTCTGTCTCTCTTGGCAGAGACCTCTCCACCTGTTAATTGTGTCGCGTCAGCACTCCAGAAACCGAATTGAATTGAGTCTAGCTAATCTTGAGTCACCTGTAAGTAAAAAATGGGTAGCTGGGAAGACTGGATATTTTGGGAAAGACTGTTAGAGCCTCTTACAAAATACTTTGCTTTTCATTATAATAAACATTTTAAAATAAGGGTAAGACTTTTGGGCTAACTCAAATGGGGAAAAATGTGAAAGAGGTCCTGTTTTTTATGAATCTTTCCTTTCTTTACAATAGAGAACCTCTGAAATATAAAAGATCTGGGATTTTGAAAGAGAGGTTAAGAAAATGTGTTGATCTCTTACATATTTGTATTTTGGGTTAGCCTATTTTTTGGCATTTTTCCTTCACTCATTTTTGTAGGGATTTCCCTCCATTTCCTTTATTGTTGCCTAGAGGTCCTGCCGGTCTGACCTTCTCCTGGTGGACTACAGCATGTGCTGCTGGAATAAAGCTGTCAAAGTAGTAGGAGAGAGAAATGCCTCTCCAATCCCCCATAGTTTTGGATTGGACGGCTGTTGATTATATTGCCCTGAGTGAGTGCGAGTATGTTTTACTTTGATTATGATCATGGTGATGATTTCTTATTCTCATCTATGCTTTTTTTTTTTGCTAAGGAGGATGATGGGATGTTAAATGAAAACTTTAAAGTACTATTAGTGCCTGCATAGGTCTGTGAATGATCAAATGCTTTTTTTCTCATGCGCTGTTGTTGTTGCCCACATTTGGAGTGGAGAATTGTCTGTTGCCTTGACCTTCTTTTTTTAGGACTAGTTTGGAGGTTTCTGTAGGGTTTAATTGGGAGTAGTGGCAAAAACCACAATAGGAAAAACAACATAAAAAACCCAAAAGATTTGGGTTAAAACAAAAGCACTATGAAAGTTTCCCCCTTGTACATCCTTATTGAACAGGCTCTTAATTGTGTTTGCATAGGGTTTGAGTCAGTTGCCACAGCCAAATTTTAGTTGCTAATTAATGAAATGCTGTGGTATGTCTCAGTTGAGTGCCTGGTCACATGCCTGATTGTACAATTAAGAGATACTCAACTTCTTGTCAGTTAGCCTCAATTTGCCGTGGCTGTCTATATCTGACCACCCTTTTACCTTAAGCAATATTGGGCCCAGATATTGAGCGCGGGGTTCAGAACAACGAGGGCAGTATAAACACATATGTACGAGCCACTCAATTCCTCCCAATTCACAAGAGCAGTTCCTCTCATTGTAAGGAATACCCTGAAACCTGCCAGATAATACTGCTGAATGCATTACATTAAATCTGGCCAGAGAATAGGCTCTCCGTTTTCAGGGCGATTGTAGCAGATGATAGTATAGGGCCCTCTGGCCCTGCCTAACAGGAATCAGGTGGCTTAGGGGAAAACAGGTCTTATTTGCTGCACTTAGGAGATCCTGGAATTCAATATCTAATATCCTGCGCTAATCAGCTGAAATGCTTCCTTGTGGGGCAGGGAGTCAAGTGATTCCACTGACAGGCCTATAAGTGAGATTTTCTTTTCAAAAAACTGCCCTCTTTGAAGTTGTAATGAATCTTAAACCAATATTTGATTGATCTCAGCCATGGCTGAGTTACTACCATATTTTGGCCCATCTCTAAACAGAGGACCACATATGGCACCCAAGTTGGTACTTCCAGGATTTTCTTTAGGAACATAGATTGGATTTACTTTAGGGAATGATCCCAGGCCTTTATCCATAAAGGTATACCGTACAGCAACTGTGGAATAATCTTTGCATTAAACACTTTTAATGCAGGAGATACATATCTGTTTCCTGTATTATAAAAGAATCTATGGATTGACTGGGTAGTATCCTTGGCCCGTTGTATTGCTGCTTTATGTTGTAGGACCCAGGTATGCTTGAAATGGAACGTAATGCCCAGATACCTGAGGTGTTTAACCTGCTCAATCTTTCCTCCCTCAAAAATCCACTTGTGCAATTTCCATGATTTTGTGAATACCACGATTTTAGACTTATCATAATTGAGTTGTAGGTTATTATTGGCTAAAAACTCGAGGCATTTGTACATCAGACATTTTAAACCAGGTTTGGTACGAGACAAAATAACTGCATTTTCTGCGTGCAAAGTAAAGAGACCTGCGTAGAGCCGATTTTAGGAGGATGGCCCTCAGTTTCCAATAGGAAGGGGGCTAAATCATGCAAAAACAAGTTGAAGAGGGAAGGGGGTAATAAACAGCCCTGTTTGACCCCTCTGTTGGTGGATATCCGGTCAGTTAAGATCCCTGAGTTTGAGCATTTGATTTGGCAGGAGGTTGTAGAATACAGTCTCTTAATAAGAAATAACAGCCTTCTGTCAATTGAGAGGTTGGCTAGTTTGTTCCACAGTTTTTCTTGGTCAACTGAATCAGAAGTCCCCCTTAGATCTAAAAAGGCTACATATAGTTTATATTTTGCCTGCTTTACATATTTCTTTATCAGATGTGCTAAGGTGAATCAGTGATCAAGGGTGGTTTCCCCTTCCTAAATCCCACTTGTTCTAGTCCAATTATTGCCATCTGTTCTTCCCAGGCTGCAGGTTTGTTTAAAAGATGTTTAGCATAAAGTTTTCCTATAATAGATAGAAGACTGATTGGTCTATAATTACTAGGGTTTAGGGGATCACCTGATTTGTAGATTGGAACTACTATTGCGTTGGTCCAGGCTTCTGGTAATAGGCCCGTTTTATCTACCATGGTAAAAAGGGCAGCCAATGGTGCCGCCCACCAATCCATATCGAAATTTAATAGCTCTGGGGATATTATATCAGATTCTGGTGATTTGCCCAATTTTAACTGAGGGATTAGTTCCTTCATCTCTGTAGGGGTGACCGGAGGCCACTCTGGGATTTCCTTAGGCAGGACTTCACCCTTAACACTGGTGGAGTTGTCTTTATTGTAAAACAAGATTGAAAAATGTCTGGACCAAATATTTGGTTCGATGTTAGCTGGATCTGAGGAATTGCTTTTAGCTGTATTATTCACTATGCCCCCAAATAGTTTGGATTTTCTAAGGGATATTGCGGTGAGTAGTTGCTTTCATTGGTTATGAATAAATGCTTGTCTTTTTTCTTTACACAATATCTGTATCTGATTTTTTTTAGTTCATAGAATTCATGTGGTATGTATGCTAGCTCCTGTTCCTTATGTTGTCTAAAAATCCTCGTTAGGAGAACTTTTTGGTCTCTACACTCACGATCAAACCAATCCCATTTGGGACGGTTTAGCCTGTTGTGTTCTTGGGTTCGATTATGACTTAATGTTTCCAATAGGAGTGCTATGAGTCCTTCATAGGAGCCAATTACATTACTAGGATCATTTGACGTCGTAATGGAGATTTTAAGGTCTAATAATGTTTTTGATGTTAACAGGTGGGCAAACTTTTGTTTTGTTGTTGCATTCCAACTTATCTTTTGGAGCACCTCTAAGCTGTTATTCAGTCTTACTAGTGATATTCTACTATCCCTTTCCAGATTCAGCATAAGTATCAATGGGAAGTAATCACTACAGATATAATCCCCCAGCATAAATTCGACCACATAGGGTTTTAGGGGTAGAGACACGATAATGTAATCTATGTCACTCGCTCCTCTGGCAGAGGCAAAGGTGAATTCTCCAGAGTTGGGATATTCTGTTAGACCATTTAGCCATATACAATTATGTTGGACACATAATCTAGCCATTTTAAGCCCTGTCGCATTTAGGATTTTATCCTTGGAGCACCGATTGCTATTAAATGGTAGCAACATTGGGTCATCTAGATCTATTTCTGGTGTCCTAGCAAATATTTCCACACCACTGGCTACTCTGGCATTGAAGTCTCCTCCAATGATAAAATCCATATTGGGAAATTGGCCCTCTAACTCATCAAGAAAATTGGACAGGAGATCCCACTGCTGGTCTAAAATTGACAGTAGAATAGGGAGGCATGTAAATATTAGTTACTACAAGAATTTTTCCATCCAGGGATATCTTAATAGCTAGGAAATTACAATTATAATCAGATGTAGCTATTAGTTCGGAATTTAAGTCTGTGGCAACCAATGTGGCCATGCCAGCCTGTGGACACCCTTTAGCTTTAAGTTTGCGTGCAGGTAGACTAAATACTTTAAAACCTGGGAGCTGTAACTGTGATTGCTCCTGTAGCCATGTATCTTGCAGGAGAATGATATTCAATTCTTTTAAGTAGACCAAAAAGTCCTCATCTGTTCCTTTGGACTGCCAGCCTGCGATGTTCCATGAGATGGCTTTTATTAGTGAGATGGACAAAGCATTTGGATGAGTTTCAATCAGTCAGTTCTCTTGACTCCTCTGTGCAGTCTGTGTAAGTTCTGCCTCCCTGTTCCATCTGTATTCCTATGTACCATGCCACTTTAGTGGGATTGTTGTCTGGACGTAGTTGTAGCGGTCCCTGACTATACACTTGCCTCTATAGCCAAACTGGTCATCCAGAGGGTCATCGCTGGTTCCTGAGATCAGTGGGCGAATAGCTGAAGTGTCTGAAAAGTAAGGTTCAGCTGCATCAGACCCTCCAATGTGGGTCTCTGCCTCTCCTTCATTATCAAGGGTGGACTGATGATGGATTTGCACTTGAACCAAAGACTGATTTGGACAGGAAGAAATGTGAGGTGCTGCATGTGAAAAGCGAGATCCCGCTGATGGCATAGGATTGGGCCACTTGTTTTCATCTCCTGTTTGAGTATTCAGTGGTGGCATGTGTACTTCCATGTTGTTCCATGTTCAATTAGCTCAGCCCTCACTTTGTCCAGACTTTTAGTAATCTTCATCTTTTCCCTTCTGGCCCTGCCACTGTATTCAATGTGAAAGAAAGCATATAACTCCTTCCTAACCAAACATTTTAAACCCCTGACTGTGAAAATATTTTAAAAGATAGATAATAATATTCAGCAGCTCACTCATTTAAGGTGTGAAATTACTGTTGTTGTTTTTTTCCTTTGTGGCTGGGGATGATTTCAAAGCACATTTTACCTGGTTTACTCATGAGTAAATTTAACTTGTTTAGTTATGAGTACATTTACCTGATTTGCTCATGAATATTTATAAAGAAATTTTGAAAATAGAATAATATTCAGAAGCTCACTCATTTAAGCTTTGAAAACAAAAGCTTTGTTTTTTTGTTTTGTTTTGTTTTTTGCTTTGACTGGGGATGATCTCAGAGGAAGTTTTACATGGTCTATTCATGAATAAGTTTCTCCAGATTACTCATGAGTATGCTTATTTGGTTTGCTTGCAAGTAAGGAGACTGCATCCCAGGACAGCTGCAGCATGAAGGGAGAACATTGAGTGAAGGTTAGGGAGACAGAAAGGAGGTTAAAAAAACCCTTCCCACACCTTTCTCATGCTATATATGAGTTACTCACTACCAAAATGTCCTATCATTCTTTGTCTACTGGTCTATCACACTTTTCCCAGAAATATAATTTATTTTGGTCATTTCTGTATTTCCATTATATATGCATAGTAGATATTTAAAAAGCTATTTTAAAAAGATTTTTAACTGCATCCTGAGAAAATATTTTTAAAAGAGAATAATATTCAGCAGCTCACTCATTTAAGCTGTGAAAATGTTGCTTTTTTGCTGTGTGACTGGGGACGATCCCAGTTTTACTTGGTTTAGTCATGAGGAAGGAGACAGCAGCAACAGCAGCCAAGGGCAGAACATTGGGGTGAAAGTTAGGGAGATAAAAGGGAGGTAAAAAACCTCTTTTCCCTCACCTATCTCTCTCTATATGAGTTACAGACTTCCAAAATGACCTGTCACTAAGAGCTCTGCTCATACCAACATCTCAGGTTAGGTTGTTCTCTTATGCCTGCCTCCCCCCCCCTTCCTAGCAATATTGTCTTTTCCGTTAAGTTCTTCTCCAAGTTTGCAAACTAAGAGCTGTGGCTTCCTTTATTGAGTCAATCCATCTCATGTTAGATCTTCATCAAATGTGCATGGTCAGATAGTCTCATGTTACTCATTTTTTGCTCGAGTGAGATTTCAGGCTTGACTTGATTGAGCACCCACTTTTCTGCTTTTCTGGCTGTCTTTAGTTTCTGTACCAACTCCACATTTCAAATTACTGTGTTTTTTTGTCCCTGTTTTCCTTCACTACCTTGCTTTCACATAGTATGGATGGTTTTGACCTTTGATTCCAGTGACATTCTTTGCTATCTCCAACCTCTTCCTTTTTTTAAATTTTAAAAAGCAAAAGGACATCTTTTGCAAAATATTTGTAGAGCTTTTAGTCTAATACAGCTTGCCTAACTCACAGAAAGGGACTGGAAATTGGAACATAGCTTTCTAGTTTACATTTGGTGGAGCAGGCATGGCAACATTAGTTTAACCAAGAGGTTAAAGGATGTGTATGTTTCTCCATTGTATGTGTTGTACCTACTCACATCTTTGTTTCACCATTTCATTAAATCCAAAACAGCCCTTCAAAATAGTTTGGAACAGAGAGACTACAGTCACATTCAAGCAGTTCTCACTTCTGTCTTCTCCCAGAAACCATAGTACAGATCATATGCTCCTCTTCTGGCATCCTGTACTACTGGGTAATTTTATATGATGGAAATGTCTGTTGGAATTTGTCTGTAGCTTATGTGTATTTAAGCTCCCGTTTTAAAAAGTCAGGACAATCAATTCTTTAAAAAACCTCCAGTTTATGAATGTGGGATATTGTGCGTATGTACCCACAATTGAAAAAGCCAGGAAATGGCCCGATATTGCTGCACAATATTGTGCCCAGCAGGAAAAAGGACGCCAAGGTTTACATAGCAAAGGGCAGCCTGAAAGTTGACAACACCAGTGGCAGCAGTGATGATGATCTATAGGATGCCCCTTTCTGCTTGCTACCATTCACACTTGTTGAAAAACAGCCCTGACAATTGCGGCTAACTGATGAAAACAGGAGTCAGCTTCTGGGATTTTCCCTTGCGTGGTGTCACTTTGTGAATGGTAATGGTGCTGGAGGACTCCTATTCAACACCTTAACCATTAGCCTCTGGAGTGTCTCTAGGTTCTATGATTCCCCATACTATTTCACATATACATGAAAAATCTGAATTCATAAATCAGGGTTTTTTGAAGAATTGAATATCTCACTTACCTTGAAAGCCATATTTACTGTAGGTCATTATAGGTCTACTATTAAGCTTAGGTCTGTCAAAAGGTATTCATCCTCTGATCTTGGTTTCATCCCAAACTCTCCTGTATGCTGTCAGAAGTGACAGCCAGATGCATGCATACACATTGTTGTTGTTGTTGTTGTTTAGTCGTTAAGTCATATCCGACTCTTCGTGACCCCATGGACCAGAGCACGCCAGGCCCTCCTGTCTTCCACTGCCTCCTGGAGTTGGGTCAAATTCATGTTGGTAGCTTCGGTGACACTGTCCAATCATCTCGTCCTCTGTCGTCCCCTTCTCCTCTTGCCTTCACATTTTCCCAACATCAGGGTCTTTTCCAGGGAGTCTTCTCTTCTCATGAGATGGCCAAAGTATTGGAGCCTCAGCCATGCATACACATACATATAAATATTACAAATTCTGATATCCCATTCCTTAGCTATTAGAACTCCACGTCATGTAGTATGGTGGTATAAGGGAATTTTAGTGGTGGTATGAGGTAATAAACCCTGAATGTACATTATTGTAAATGCTCTGCTTGTAAAGAGGATAACAAGTGTTGATAGTAAATGGAGCCAGTTGCGTGGGTGCTAGTTCTCTCCCTTGTGAGACCCTTCTTATAGTAATTCTCTTTATCTTCCCTGGGGACTTGCCTTTTTGTAAAACAGCAGCCACAAAATGTTATCTACCTTTGCATTATGATTGCAAGATCACTTTCTTTATTAGTCAGACCCCATCTATGTGTATGTGGAAATAGGTCTCTTTGCAATTTATGCTTCTTTATATTAGATCACAGGTGGCATTTTAACATGCATTTCATTGTGCTCCCAGCACCCTGGGGACCTCAGTGGAGAGCTTGGTTCTCCATTCCCCCAGCTCCACAGTGTTTTATGCCAAGCTGCTCTTGATGCAGGTATCAGAGAGGTAAGCCAAGTGGTAAACTCTGTCTCTGTGGACAGGATGGAATCACTTCCACACTCCTGCCCACAACCTCTGCACCTAGGCCCTGGTCCATGGAAGTAGGGAGGATCCCTGAAAAAGAGCAGACTCCAGAGCATGGTCGAGGGTGCAAATAAGACTTGCCCCAGATTTGCATCATGACCACAGAGAACATTTGTGGTCTCCTGGAAGGTCTCCAGGACCTCCACCATCTGCATGTAACACTGCCAACATGCTTATCCTGGCATCCATCACCATGTTCCTCTGGATATCATCATCCTCTGGGCCCACTTGTGCAGTGAGACCAGAAACTCATCAGCGATGTTCCTCACTGTCACCTGAATCTCCACGTGTTGTGCCTGCAGCGAACGGCCCTGTAGCCTGGTGGCAGGACAAGTGCCTCCCCTGTCAGTGATGCCTTGCCACTCCTCTGGTCCTCTGGCTGCCATCAATGTGCTGTGAGTGAGAGGTAATCATGGTAACTTCCAATCCACAGGTTGGTCATGAAGTGGACCTTCCACTCCCTTGCCTGTGACAGCTGGTCACGGACCACTTTCCACACAGAGTCCTAGAGGGAGGGCAGAACTCTCTGGCTGATGGTTCTCTCTTTCTGTGTATGGGGGGGTCATACCAGGGGGCAAAAATGGAGCAAATGGTGGATGATTGGGGTTTCCAAAATGGAGAGTGGAAGCCCGAACTGGGCAATCATCTTGGAGATAAGACAAGTGACCTCCTCCTAGACCCTGGATCATCTGCTGAAGGTGGCCGCACTTCAATGAGAACTACCGTGTTTCCCTGAAAATAAGACAGGGTCTTATATTAATTTTTGCTCCAAAAAACGCATTAGGGCTTATTTTCAGGGGTTGTTTTATTTTTTCATGTATAACAATCTACATTTATTCAAATATAGTCATGTCATCTTTTTCTGGTTGCTGCACAATGGTGGAGGGCGGGGTTTCACTTAACAGGGGCTTATTTTTGGGGTAGGGCTTATATTACAAGCATCCTGAAAAATCATATTAGGGCTTATTTTCAGGTTAGGTCTTATTTTCGGGAAAACAGGGTATATCCTGGAGGGTGGCCTGCCTTAAGCTCCCCCCTGCAGCAACCCCTGTGGTGGTCTTTTTCAAAGGTGCTGCCTCCTTCTCCCTCCCGACTTCTCCTCCTCCTGCTGGTCTCTTCCTCCTCCCAGATGGCAACAAACTGCCTTCTGCAGGCAGGAGCCTCTCCAGATGTTTGTGGAAGGCGGTGAAGGACAGATGTCTGGGGTCACCACAAGGCAGACCTTGCAGCTCACCAGATATGGGTCATCACTGACAATGGTGAAACTGTCCCATAGTCATGTTTAGAACAATGATCCACTGACTGCCCCTGTCTATTGCTGGCCTGGGAAGATTGTGTGGTGCTGGTCTGGGAGGATTGTGGCGTGCTGCTAGGAGAGGATTCTGGAGACAGGGATGCTGGTGGTGGGGAAACATGCCCTGTCACTTCCAACTCAGAGGACTGGGAGAATTCCAGATCCTGTTCCACCAATAACTCCTCCAATTCTTCTATGAAAAGCAGTCACTCTTCTTCAGCCACCTGAGGAAGTTGTGCTTCCATGTCCAGCTGCACCGGAGAAGGAACAATGGTGGCTGATCTACTGAGGGGCTTCTTCTCCTTTGAGACCACCTGTCTGCCACTCATGTTCAGGTCAAGGCTCTAATTCCTACCCTTAATGTACTAGCACAACTGGATTTAGAAATAACAGGGAAGAGATAGAGGGCTTGCTCACAACAAATAAATTTATTTTATTTATTTATTTTATTAGATTTCTACCCCGCCCATTTAGACCAAAGGTCTACTCTGGGTGGCATTACAAATTTAAAAACAGTTAGACCAATAAACATATACATAAATCCAAGATGGCAAAAATATAGATTTTAAGATACGGCAGGAGGGAAAGCCTGCCCAAATAACCAGGTCTTAACTTTACTCCTGAAGACACCCAGAGAGGGAGCCAGGCAGATCTCCATGGGCAAGTTGTTCCAGAGGCGAGGGGCCACTGCCAAGAAGGACCGGTTCCTTGTTCTTTCCTTCTGGACCTCCCTCAGTGTTAGGCCCCTCAGCCACCCGGCCTGGCTGGAACAAGTGACTCTGGCAGAACTGGGTGGGAGGAGGCGCTCTGCCAGATATCGAGGTCCTAAACCGTTTAGGGCTTTATATGTCATCATTAGGACTTTGAAATCAACACGGAAGCAAATGGGCAGCCAATGCAAGGCGGCCAGAGTGGAGGAAATATGGTGGTATCTTTTCACCCCTGTAAGAAGTCTTGCCACCGTATTCTGCACCATCTGGAGTTTCCATGTCAGTCTCAAAGGCAGCCCCACATAGAGCGCATTACAGTAGTCTAATCTTGAGACTACAAGTGCATGGACCAAAGTGGTGAGTGCCCCCACATCAAGATAGGGACGCAGCTCTGCAATCCACCAAAGATGGAAGTGTGTGGAACGGACCACTGACACCACCTGAGTTTCCATGGTGAGCGCTGGGTCCAGATGTACACCCAAGCTGTGAACCTCACTCTTGGTGGTAAGAGTCACCACCCCAAAAGAGAGGGAGTTTCCCAAACCACTGATGTCTGGGTCACCCACCCGAAGGACCTCCGTCTTGCCCAGGTTCAGCCTCAGTCCATTCTCCTGTATCCATTGCTGAATGGCCCCCAGGCAGCGCTCAAGGGACGAAACAGCATCCACTGTTGTTGGAAAAAAGGAGATGTAGAGATGAGTATCATCTGCACACTGATGACACGAAGTCCCACATCCCCTGATGACCCCTCCCAGCAGCCTCATATACATGTTAAACAGCATTGAAGAGATGATCGAGCCCTGCAGAACCCCACAATTGAGGCTCCATGGGGCCGAAAAGCTCTCTCCAATCTGCACTCTCTGGGGACGGTCCTCCAAGAAGGAATGGAGCCAGGCAAAAGCCAGGCCACCAATTCCCAACTCGGAGAGCCTGCCCAGGAGGATACCATGGTCGACGGTATCAAAGGTGGCTGAGATATCGAGGAGGACCAGCAGAGACATTTTGCCCCTGTCGGCCTCCTTCAATAGGTCATCAAACAGGGCGACCAATGCCGTTTCTGTGCCGCAGCGCGGCCTGAACCCCAACTGGGATGGATCCAACGCATTGGTTTCATCCAGAAGAGCCTGCAACTGGTCAGCCACCACCCTCTCAACTACCTTGCTGAGGAAAGAAACATTGGCGACGGGCCTATAATTACCAATATCGTCCACCGACAAGCTCAGTTTCTTCCTAATGGGCCTAATGAGTGTCTCCTTGAGGGCAAGTGGAACCTTGCCCTCCTGGAGAGACCCATTAATTATTGCCGTAGCCCATTCAGATGTTATAGGCCTGGCTGCTTTGATTAGCCAAGCCGGTCAAGGGTCAAGGGAGGAGGTGGTGGTGTGACAGCGATCAAGCACTCAGTCCACCATGTCTGATGTCACAGGCTGAAAGTGGTTAAGTCTCATTGGGCAAGATGGAGCGCTGGACTACTCTGCTCGACCCACTGTTTTCAAATAGGAGGTAAGATCCCGGCGGATGGCCTCCAGTTTTGATTTTTAAAAGGCTGCAAATTGGTCAGGTGAGATGCTAGTGGGAGGCCAGTCACTATGACCAACTCCGGATAGATTGCAGACTATACGGAAGAGTTCCGACTGCTGATTGGAAGCTTTGCTTATCCGGACAGTGAAGTAAGATCGACTAGCAGCCTTCACCTTAGATTGGTAAAGGTTAGTCACGATCCTGACAGCTATTTGATTGTTTTCCGTCGGGTTCCGCCTCCATATGTGCTCTAGCCTTCTCCTATTTCGCTTCATTGATCGCAGCTCCTGGTTAAACCAGGGCGAAGGGCTATCTCTGCACCAGAGAGGGCGTTTAGGTGTGATCGTGTCAACAGCCCTGGTGGCAGCAACAAGCCAGCTATCAACCAGAGCCTCGACAGGATTGCCTGTCAAATCAGCCAGAATCCCTCTCATGATATCCTGGAATCCTATAGGATCCAGTAACATTTGAGGGCGAACCATTAAAACAGGTCCTAAAGGGAAAACAGGGGTGATCTGAGGGAGGGTTGTAATAAAAGAATATTTTAAAATGAAGACAGGGTTCTCAGAGGGGTGAAACAGGATGCTGGGGGAGGAACTGAATAAAAAATCCCAAAGCACCCACCCTGATCCAGAATTGGAGCCAGGATAATGGGAAATTTTGGGGGAGAAAAAAAATAAGTATTTTTTTAAAAAGAAGAGAAATTGGATGGGAGGAGTAGGAAAACTATTCCAAATATCCCAAAATACCCACCCAGTACCAACACACACACACACACACACACACACACACACACACACACACACACACACACACACACACACACACAGAGATTCACTAACTGAATGGAATAAAATTCATTAACTGTAAAAGGAATTTTAAAAATTAGGTAATAAAATAAGGTAAGCCACTTAAAGCAGTGATTGAGAGTGGAGAAGGACGGTGGGGGAAAGCCTACAAAATAAAAACATGCACAGAGGGAGAGGGAGAGAGAGAGAGATCACCCAATCTAACACACACCTCAAAGTGTTGTACTGAACACTAACAGCTGCCTGGCACCAGCAATTGCTCATACCAAAAATCTAAACAGAAGTGCAAAATGGCACCCTTTTGTCATCTCTGCTACGTTAGATGCTGCTTCTCCTACTGGACCGGTCCCGGTCAGTTTCAGGAACTTGCTTGAAACACGACCAGTTTTCACCACGATGAAACCCCACCTCCCTTATAAAGACTCTTAACAAGCAACTCCCCCAGAGTTCTTTGAGCTGTGCATTTGGCTGCCTGACCTGCCAATCCAGGAGTCACTAGGTCCCTCCCATGGTTGCCTAGAGCTTCTGATTGACAGAAGCAGGCTTCAGCTGGCAAGAGGGCAAAAAACAGCATGAAAACAGGTTGACAAATTAATGAACTGAAAATTGCTAAAAATTCATTGGTTTGTATTTAGAGATGGGGACAAATAAAAAAATGGTGATTCGTTTTGATTCATGATTCGTCAAGGTTACTGGATCAACAAATACAAATATACGAATATTCTTCCACGAATCGATGAATTGATCTGTCGATTCGTCTGCGCTTTAAACGGCTATAAGCACCTAGAGACACCAAATTTGCAGGGAATTTGCAGACGCTTTTCTACAACTCCTGAAAGTTTTGTGAACACAGGGTAATGGACCCCCGAGTTATATAGTCACAAAGAGGACCCCCCCCAGGAAAGCTCCCCCAGGTACTTAGAGAATCAGAATCACAACAGAGCTTCCTATATTTTTTCCCAACACGCTTGCCAACTTTGGTGAAGATTGGATATCAGAACTCCAACTTATTCACCCACAAATTGGGTCCCCCAGGAGTGTTTAGCACACGGCACAGAAGCCCATGGTATTGAGGAAGTTATATTTGGCCCCAGCAGAATGAGAGGTCTCTTTGGCAGAGGCATGCATGAGGCATTGAGTTTGTTTTCAGCTCAGCACAACATTACATTTGCCAGTGAAGTAGAGTTTGCCCTCAGGAGGACTGGAGGCAAGGAGGTATTTGGCAGCACAGCAGGTTTTTTGGCCCCATCGGGCACTGAGGGAAAAGGCAGCAGGAAAGCAGGCTTTTTTGGCCCCGTCGGGCACTGAGGTAGTTGGCATCAGCAAGGTAGCGTGTCTTGCCCCATCGGACACTGAGGCATATAGCAGCAGCAAAGTGGTGTGTCTTGCCCCATCAGGCACTGAGGTAGTTGGCAGCAGCAAAGTGGCGTCTGCTGCCCCATCAGGCACTGAGGCACTTGGCTTGGGTGGGACTGAGACCGGCCTGGTTGGCGCTTGGATGCCCTGGCAGGCTTGGGTGGGGCTGAGACTGGCCTGGTTGGTGCTTGGATGCCCATACAGGCTTGGGTGGGGTAGAGACAGGCCTGGTTGACCCTTGGATGCCCAGACAGGCTTGGGTGGGGCTGAGACCGGCCTGGTTGGTGCTTGGATGCCCAGACAGGCTTGGGTGGTGCCAAGATTGGCCTGGTTGGCACTTAGATACCCAGACAGGCTTGGGTGGGGCTCAGACAGGCCTGGTTGGTGCTTGGATGCCCCACCGACACCTTTGGTGGGGCAGAGCCCACCTCTCAGGGGATTATCGCCGGCAGGAGCACGGGGCTGCTGGGCTTGAGTGGAAGATCCAGCTTGTCCCAGGTCCTGCATACCTACTCACGCAGTAGAAAAGCCTAGGAAGCTGGAATGAACAGTCTTCCAGGAATTTGGAATGAAGCCCGAGTGGACTTTGGAGCACCATGTTGGCATGGGATGCCCGGATGTTGCCCTTTGAATAAGCAGGCAGGGAGGAAGGGAGGAGTTGGACCAAACATGGCCCGATGACTCAACTTTACCCAGTAGACCCGATTTGGAAGGCCCTTGAGCTAGGAATTGTAGGAGGCACTGAAAGTAGAGTGTGTCGCCCCATCGGGCACTGAGGAAGTTGGCAGCAGCAACGTAGAGAGTGTTGCCCCATCGGGCACTGAGGAAGCTGGCAGCCGGAAAGCAGGCCTTTTCGCCCCATTGGGGCACTGAGGCAAAAGACAGCAGCAGACTCTTGTCTTCTTCAGCAACATTGCATTTGCCTGCGAAGTTAGTTAAGTTTGCCCCCAGGAGGCAACTGAGGTTGCAACAGCACCAGCAGTACAAGCAGATGAATAGGGTGGGCAAAGCCCGGCCCTCTTGGCACGGTCGGAAGTACTTTGGAACATCAACTTCAAATCCATGCAACGGGGTGACCTGCCGTAGCTTGTCCCAGGTCCTGCCTACCTACTCAGGCAGTAGAAAAGCCTAGGAAGCTGGAATGAACAGTCTTCCAGGAATTTGGAATGAAGCCCGAATGGACTTCGGAGTAGCTTGTTGGCACGGGGACACCCAGAATCGGTTGGGGGGGGCAGAGCCCGACTCTCATGGAATCATCGTCAGCTGGATAATAGGATCCAAGGGGCTACTAACAGCAGTTAATCCGTGGGGCCGCTGGGCTTCTCGGGCAGAAGCATTTTGAATTCATGCAACAGGGTGAGTTGAGCTCCCGTAGCTTGTTCCAACTTCTGCCTACCTACTGAGTTGGCATGGGAAGCCTGGATGTAGCCCTTAATTTAGCCCTTTGAATAAGGAGGCAGGCAGGCTGGCAGGCAGGAGGTGATCAGGAGGACTTGGCCCGACAGGCCGACTTGACCCATCGGGCAGGCAGGGAGGCAGGAGTTGGAACAAACTTGGCCCGCTGGGCCGACTTGACCCAGCAGGCAGGCAGAGAGGCAGGAGTTGGAACAAACTTGGCCCGATGAGTCAACTTCGCCCAGCAGACCCGATTTGGAAGGCCCTTGAGGTAGGAATTGTAGGAGGCACTGAAAGTAGAGTGTGTTGCCCCATTGGGCACTGAGGAAGTTGGCAGCAGCAAAGTACTGTGTCTTGCCCCATCGGGCACTGAGGAAGTTGGCAGCAGCAACATAGAGTGTGTTGCGGCATCGGGCACTGAGGTAGTTGGCTCCAAAGTAGGCGGGGAAGCATTTCTTAATAGGCATCGGGCACCGAGGCAATTGGCAGCAAAGTAGGCTTTGCCCATTGGGTGTGTAGTTGCAGAAATCATCAACATCGATGAGCAAGAGGGTGGCGTTTGCCATCAAGGTGGCATATGAAACACAAGCGTCCAAAAATAACTAATTATTTAGTCAAGTATGCTGTTTTTGACTACCAGGAAGGGCTTTGTTCGGCCCGGCCCTCTTGGCACAGGGAAGCCAGGACAGCTTTGGGTGGGGCAGAGCACAGCCAGAAATGACAACAAAGATAGTCCTCGGAGGTTTTGGGGGGCTTAGTCTGGCCGGCCCTCTTGGCACGGGTTGAAAAACCAGATCAGCTCTGCAATCTGAAGCCGTGCAATGGGGCGATGGGGTGACACCTGGACAGGCTTGGTGGGGCTGAGACCAGCCGGAAAGGACACAAAGATAACCCTCAGAGGTTTTGGGGGGCTTAGACTGGCCAGCCCTCTTGGCATGGGTTGAAAAATGAGATCAGCTCTGCAATCTGAAGCCAGGCGATGGGGTGACGCCTGGACAGGTTTCGGTGGCTCCAAGACCGGCCTGTTTGGCACTTGGATGCCCAGCCCCAGACTATTGGTAAAAGGTGGCCGTGGGGGTGTTGTTTGTCTTGTTTTGTTTTTGAGGGAGAAAAGGGTTGGTGGTTGTTTTTATGTTGCAAAAACTGGATGAGAGTTCTAGTAACAAAACACTAACAGTAATGAAAAAGAGAAGGTATTGGCAAAAAACTATAAGTAATAAAAATGTTTGGAAATTACTCTGGATGCCCAGACAAGACAGGCTTGGGTGGGGCAGAGCCCGGCTGGCCCTCTTGCCACATTCTGGGATGCCGGGACAGACTTTGGGTGTGCCAACAGGGCCGGCCAGCCCTCTTGGCACCTTACAGGCATCACCCAAAACTTTGTTCATGTACACTTTAGTTGTACAAGAGCAACTATTTATTCATTTCCCTCACTGCGCAGTCTGGCATTGGGAGAGGACACCTGGACAGACTTTGGGTGGGGCAGAGCCGGCCCGGCCCTTTTGCCACGTTCAGGGATGCCGGGACATGCTTTGGGTGTGCCAAGAGGGCTGGCCGGCCCTCTCGGCACGTTCGGCTGATGCACAGACAGGCTTTGGGGGGGGGGCAGAGCCTCTTGCCACATTCGGGGATGCCGGGACAGGCTTTGGGTGTGCCAAGAGGGCTGACTGGCCCTCTTGCCACATTTGGGGATGCCAGGACAGGCTTTGGGTGTGCCAAGACGGCTGGCCGGCCCTCTTGCCACGTTCGGGGATGCCGGGATGGGCTTTGGGTGTGCCAAGACGGCTGGCTGGCCCTCTTGCCATGTTCGGGGATGCCGGGACAGGCTTTGGGTGTGCCAATTTTAGGCCTGATAGGAGGTCTGAGGGCAGGCATGCTGTCTGATTGGGTTTAATCCATGCCAAGAGGGCCAGCCAGGCTCTGCCCCACCCAAAGCCTGTCTGCGCGTCACCCCATCACCAAATCAACTGGCTTCAGATTGCTGATCTGATCTGGTTTAACCCGTGCCAGGAGGGCCGGCCGAGCTCTGCTCCACCCGAAGCCTGTCTGCGCTTCACCCCATCACCAAATTTGGAACAAACTTGGCCCGCTGGGCTGACTTGGTCCAGCAGGTAGGAGTTGGCCCGGTGAGGGGACTGGATTCGAATTAGCAGCAGGCAGCAGTTCTTCAGGACTTGGCCCAAAGAGTCCACGTTACCCAGCAGGCAGGAGTTGGCCCGGTGAGGAGACTGGATTTGAATCAGCAGCACGCAGGAGTTCTACAGGACTTGGCCTGATGCATCGACATGACTCAGCAGGCAGGAGTTGGCCTGTTGAGGGGATTGGATTCGAATCAGCAGCAGGCAGCAGTTCTACAGGACTTGGCCCGATGAGTCCACATGACCCGGCAGGCAGGCAGGCAGGAGTTGGAACAAACTTGGCCTGATTGGCTGACTTGACCCAGCAGGCAGGCAGGCAGAAATAGGTTGGAAGTTGGCCCGAAGGGGCGACTGGAATCGGCAGCTGGACTTCTGACTGAGGGGCAGGTTTACAGGCCGGCAGGCAAGTAGGCGGGTCTTTTTTTTTCAGGAGGACTGGCAGGCAGGTAGGCAGGCAGGCACAGGCAGTGTGTTAAGGGAGAGACTGTCATTTGGAACCCTACCTCTTTGGGTTCAGTGACAGGAAACCCAACAAGGGAAGGTTCACCTTGATGAACGACAGTCTCTCCACAGTAATGGGATCCAAATGCGAGCGGTGTGGTCGGAGTATGTCTCCGAGATGAGAAAACACACGCTCGCTCTGGATGCTGGTGGGGGGGATGGAAAGGAGGTCCATGGCCACATTCGACAACTCCGGCCATACAACCACTTTCCTAGCTGAGTAATGGAGGGGATCTGACTGATGAGGCTGGGGGGACTCAGCCAGATATTCCCGCACCATTGTCTCTGCCGAATCCTCCTCAGCCTGCTGTCTTTCCTCTGGGGCAACTGCCCAGGTCACCACAGAGCTCCAGTAATGGTGAATGGAGCCTTCCCTAGGTGAAGTCCTTCCCTGTGGCTCGGGCAAACCACCCTGCCCCTCATGGCCTGATGTTCCCGTCCCCCCACACAAGCGTTGTGCCCCCAAAGCCCTGCGGACCTCAGTGGAGAGCTCCGTTCTCCACTCCTCGAGGTCTGAGGTGCGTGCTGCCAAGCCCCCCTTGATTAGAGGATCACACAGGCAGGCCATGCGGTAAGCTCTGTCACTGTAGACAAGATGGAGTTGCTTCTGCACGCCTGCCTGCAACCTCTTAACCAAAGCCTTGGTCCGTGGAAGGAGAGAGAATCCTGGTGCCAGAGCAGCCTCCAGGGACCGATCAAGGGCATGAATCACGGGGATGACCTGCCCCAGGCTTGCCGTATGACTGCACAAGATGTCAGGCTTGAGCACCTTCACCATTTGGGAAAGGGCCAGCCAATCCATGGCACTGATGCCCACCTCTCTCCCCCCGGGCAGAATGGGCATGGAAGACATGATGTCTTCCAAAACAGCCTTCTGCTCCACCAGGCGGGACACCATGGTGTAGGTGGAGTTCCACCTGGTGGGCAGGTCTGTCAGGAGAAAGTGGGTCTCCTGACCCAACTCCTTCTGCCTTTGATGCAGCTGGTGGGCAGCTTTCAGGCTGCAGGAAAAGTGGCCCACCAGTTGGCAGCATTGTTGCAGGAGTGCCCGCGTCTCCCGGGTGCCTGCGTCCCACTCGGGTGTGATGTGGCTGCCCAGGCCGAGGGCATCGTGCACCACAAGGTGTAATTTGTGTGCCATGCATACGATGCCCTCAAAGCTCGCGGTGTTCAATGCTGCCAACATGTTCCTCCCAGCATCTGTGACCATATGGCCATGGGTGACCTCTCCCTCCGGTGCCCACTCCTGCAGCGCGTACAGGAACTCATCAGTGATGTTCCTCCCCGTCGCCTGAGCTTCCATGTGCTGCACCTGCAGCAGAATGGACCTGTAGCCTGGGGACAGGACAAGGGCCTCCCCCTGCGGCCCTGTCACCGATGCCCTGCCACTACTCAAGTCCTCTGGCTGACACCAGTGGGCTGTGAGCGAGAGGTAGCCATGCTGACCTCCGCTCCACAGGTCTGCCGTGAAGTGCACCTTGTGCCCCTGGAGCCGTGAAAAATGGTCACGGACCACCTCCCTCACAGAGTCATAGAGCGAGGGCAGCACTCTAGAACTGAGAGTTCTCCGTGAGGGGAAGTCGTACCAGGGGGCAAAAAAAATGCCACAACCGGCGGAAGGCTTGGGATTCCACAGTGGACAGTGGAAGTCCGAACAGGGCAATCGTCTCGGCGACGAGATGAGTGGCCGCCTGCTGGGCCTTGCCCTTCGACCGCCGGCTGAGGGTCATGGTGGACCCAACGGGTGCCACTTTGTGGAGCGTGGCCTGCCTCATGCTCCCGGCCCCAGAAACCCCTGTGGCTGCCCTTTTGGAAGGAGGCGCCTCCTTCTGCCTCCTCACATCTCCCCCGGGAGCTGCTCTCTTCCCTCCCCCAGACAGCGCTCACAAAGTGCCTTCCCCAGACAGGAGCCTTGGGTGGTGCCTCTCCAGATGTTGGTGGAGGGCAGTGAACAGATGCCTGGGGTCTGCCCCCCTCCAGACCACCACAAGGCAGGCATTGCAGCATGCCAGCCATGGGTCATCGCCATGAAATGAGCCAACATGGCCCCTCTGCCATGTTTGCCCAAACGAGGACCCACTGCCTGCCCCTGACTGTTGACCTGGGAAGAACTCTGTGTCCCAGGGGTGCTGCTGGTCTGGGAGGAGGGAAGAGATGACTCTGGGGACAGGGGTGGGGGGTGCTGTGAAGCCTGCCCTGCTGTTACTGGTTCCAAATTGGACTGGGGTTCTTCGGAAACCAGTAACTCCTCAGACTCCTCTAGGAAGAGGAGTGGCAGTTCTTTTGGCACCTCTGGAAGCTGTGCTTCCATGCCTGCCTACAAGGCCACCAGAGGAGGAACAGTGGTGGTCATAGACGTGGTAGTGGTTGTCATCGTGCACGTGATGGTAGTGCCACTGCCTAGTCTACGTAGCTTCCTTCACAGCCTTCTTCCCCTTGGATTGCCCGTGAAGAAATCCCTTCATTTTCTACTGCCTGCCTACCAAACCAACTAAAGAAATAAATTGAAATTCTAATAGAGAGTCAGAGAGTGTGTGTAAATTTTATTTTTTTGAATGATAGTGGTGGTGGACTTTTACTAAAATGTGACCTGCCTTCCTAAACAAAGCCCCCCCTAAATAATGTAATTACGAAAAATCCTCCCCCGACCCACTGTGGCAGAGAAGCCAAAAAACTCCAAAAACAAAAGCCCTGCCAGCTAAGTCTCAGTCAGACACACACACACACACACACACACACACACACACACAAACACACACACACACACACACACACACACACACACACACACACTTGAGTTTTAGGGGAAAGGAAAAAAATGAATGGATCCAGCCACACAACAAATTCCCCCCACCCACTGTGCCTGAGAGACACACAAGCCTCCTAAAATAAAGTTTTGAAATGACACGCCAAATTCCCCCCCACCCTCTGTGCCTGAAGACGACACACACAAGCCTCCACCAGGAAAAAAAAAGCTTTGAAAAACTAAACTTTAGTTTAAAGCCCTTCCGAAGAAGTAGCCTAAGCTACCGAAATCCCTTCCCAAATTCTCAGTAAAGTTGCGATAATTGATGATGATGATGAATGATATAAATGAAAAAGAAAAATATAAGTGTTTGCTTTGCTGCCACAAACGTGAAACCACTAGAGCACCAGCAAGCCAGCAACTGTTCTCACTCCATAGAGCATGAACAGAAGTAGGGAAAGGCTGGACAGAAAAAGCTTATATGAAGCCTCTGTAAAAGTAGATACACCTTTCAGCAGCGCTATTGGCTGCCAGACATGCCAATCCAGGATCTCTGTCCTGATTGGCCAGAGCTTCGAATTGGCACCAACAAGCTCAGAGAGGCCCCCAAAAGAGTAACGAATATAGACAAATATAAACGGATCGACGGATCGACAAATAAAACCGAGGAAATATTTGTCAAGCCATATTCGTCGTGATTTTAAATTTGACAAATACAGATTGACGAATATAAGACAAATCGGCTATATTCGTCAAAAAAACTGATCCGTTTTTATATTTGTCCCCATCTCTAGTTTGTATTCATCATGGTTGTCATGTCTGACGAAAGTGAATTGATGAATTTCAGGTGAATTAGCAATTTTTGACAATTTTTCTGATTCATTGTTTGATTCGTGCCCATCTCTACTCCTGATTGAGCTGAGGCTGGATCTCTCCCTGCCTCAGGACATTGCTCTTTACAGAGGCTTTTGGTGATAATCTCACATGAACTTGCCATCTGCCCTGTCCATCCAACCATGGCTTGATGTCCTCAGCTCACTCATCTTGTGATGCTGGAGCTGATATGTCCCAATTTTATATTTTATTATCATCATTATTGTTTGATTTCTTGTTGCTCTTAGTTTGACCTTCTTGATTGTTAACTGCCCGGACTGGTGGTTTCCAATAACCAAGCTGTATAAATGCATGCATGCATAAATAGATAAATAAATATACAAATAAACATGATCTTAGATATCTCATCTACAGAGTTTGCATCCAGAGCCCACCTAGATTGCATACTCTATAGTTTGTTTCTACCTGTTCTCCCCATCATATCTGTGTACATTTTTAAAACCAAATATGCCAGTTTTCCCATCTCAGCTCTAAGGCTTCTAGCAATAGCATAGAAACACCTGTACACAATGTCCCTCTTCAGATGTCTGTGGTGTGGCTCTTTGGCTTTCTTTGAGTGGCTATTGCATTTCACTATACATCCAATATTATAGCTTATTTTCAGACTGCTCTTAATCTGGGCAATCAGAAATTTGCTCTTTGCTTCCTCCAAAGCACCAGAATGGATTCATTCATATTTACTGTAAGTTAACCCCCTGTTCCTTTTGTACAAGTCCAGTGTGTCAGTGCCTAAGAAATGAAGCACCTTCTTTCCTACACCATTTTTTTTTTTGTTACCCACTGAATCCCTCAGCCTCACCTTCCTAGCTGGTCCAATGCTATCTCCATATTAATTTGTGAACATTTTCTTTTATTCTAACAGTCATTGTGGTGGCCCCTGTGCTCCCTTCCATGATGATACTGAGAGTAGCTGCAGAAACTATTGAGCAACACAACTTTAAAAGGGCCAACAGGGCCGCTAACCTAAAACAAGCAACTCTGTGTGAAAGGATGTTAGCTTCACTCCCTCAGTCCTTGGGGCTCTTATTGGAAGGTGTGGATCCCTGCCTCCTCTATTAGGTTGAGGACTAATACAGGTGGGTCAGGCATGGGGTCTGACAGCAAGGGTGCTGGATGCACACCATCAAGTGTCCTTGGAGGTAGGTAGCAAAGGCTCCCTCTCTCGCCACTACCCCTGGTCCCTGCTGGTGGCTGCTGGGCCATAGGTATGGCCTCTCCTACATAGCAAGGTGGAATGTGGGGAGCAGTGGAACACATAAGTTCTTGGGGCTCAGAGAGAAAGGTTATGGGGCCTCTCCAATGGATCTGCTTACCCCTGGTTCTTCTTCTGGCTGTGGGCTTGATGCTGGTTCTTGAGCTTCCTAGTCTCTCAGCACCTTGCCTGGTCCTGACAGACCCTGGTGGTTTTCTCTGGTGACACAAACATCTCCATCTAATCTCCAGTGTCAGAATCATGCCTGCAGACTGTCTCCCAACTGGCCTTTGATCTGGGTGGCAGCAGCAGCACCTCTTGAGCCTCACACACTTCCCAGACCACCATGTCAGCCAACAGTCCTCCCTTTCTGCCTCCTCCTGTTAATAATTTTAAAAAATCCACTTCTCTTCCATTACTTTTCTAACTTCCATGTAATCCCTTTCATTATATGGGAACCATGTAATGGAAGAAGGAAGTCTTCAGTTACCTAAAATTGCTGGCACCAGATGGTATCTGCCAGGGAGATATTTTTGTTACTTAAAGAATTCCTTCTTCTGTCCTGTGGCTCCCATGGCTTCCACATGACAAAAGGGATACACAGGAGTTGGAAAAGTCATGGGGCAGAATAGGACGTTTTTAATTACCAAAATTCTTCCTGCCATTTTGCAGGTGCAAGTTATATAACACGATTCTACCCATATTGAAAAATGGCTGCAGTACAACTACTGTGAAAAAGTTTTAAAGTCTTTCTTTAGTGGTCACACAGACCATTATCCAGGGAGAGAGGTTAAATCAACAGTAATATCACTTACTACAGCATTCATCTAAGGTTTCATAAGATGGCCAAATGGTGAGACGTTTGTGTGTACTTCACTCAGCAAAACAAAACAAAGCTTCCCCTCACTATTTTCTCAGATCTCTGTGCAGGAATGCAAGTAGTTACATCCCGTATGGATTACTACGATGTGCTCTATGTGAGACTGCCTTTGGAAAGTGTTTGCAAATTAATTAGGTCCAAAATGCCACTGTAAGATTGTTAACTGGAGCTGATTACAGGGATCACGTAACTCCTTTCACAACAGATCCATTCATTGGCTGCTTGTCTGTTACTGGGCACAGTTCAATGTGCTCGTTTTGACCCATAAAGGCCTCAACAACTTAGATCCAAGGTATCTGAAAAATGGTGTCTCTCATTATGAGCCTTCTCCAATTTTATTTCAGTATCATCACCTCATGGGTGCATTTCGTGAGGACACAAGAGAGAGTCTTCTCTGTCATTGCTTCCATGATGTGGAACTCCTTCCCAGGGCCGAAGCTACCACCAGGCGAACTAGGCGACCGCCTAGAGCGCAGACCTGAGAGGGGCGCAAAACTGACCTCATAGGGTCGCAGAACTGACCTGAAGGGTGCAGAACTGAACTCAGAGGAGCACAGAACTGACCTGAGAGAGACACAGTTTTATACAGACTAGTTTCTTGAAAAAAATGCAACTGAAAATTTATATTTTAAAATTTTATGATAAATACCACAACAGTGCTATGAAATATAATTATTTATAGAGTCTAATAAAAATTTTCTATATGCTGCAACCCAGGGGTCATTTCATAGAAAAAGGGCTGCTGGTACTCTCATTAGCATAACTCATTTGCATATATTACCCCTGGCATCAATGGAAGTAAGCAAAAAACCACTGGGTAAGTAAAAATAAATAAATAAGCACTTTCAGACTTGCCAGTACTGCGTACCCTTGAGACCCCCCCCCCGAGGTGACCCCTGCTGCAACCCCTATTTCTTACAAATGTCCCATTGACACCAACCACTGTGATCTACTTCCTGGGATAATAAGTCATCAAACAGGGCTAATGGACAGGCAGCAGTGGGGGAGAAAATTTTGGTGAAGATCCTGCAGCTTCCCTCTCTCAGCTTTTGGGCTCTTTTAAGCTACATTTCCCCAGTTAAAACTGGAGACAGACTTCTAGTTTGGGAGGGGCTCCACCAATGTTCCCTCTAAGCCAAGTCAGCTTGTGAGCAAAAATTCTACCTTGTGGCCTCTGACCTGGAAGATATACTAATCTCTTGCTCATGCCAAAGCAGTTTGAATATGAAGCACCACAAGATCCAAAGCAGAAATTCAAAATAAGTTTCTATTATGCTGTCTTAGACATGCCCATACAATCTGTTGAAGAGAGATTCCAACAGCTACAACAATATAATTCCTTGTTTGGCTTCCTGTATGACATATACAAGATCAACAAAACATGTACTGAAGATGTACTTAAGGCCTGCAAGAATTTGGAAAAATCATTGATGCACAATGGAAACAAAGATATTGATGCTGAAGATCTGTGCTGTGAACTTACAGCAATAGCTCGAAGACTTCCAAAGTCTATGCCACCACAAGGAGTCCGTCTCTTCATAGTGCAACAAAAACTCCTGGATAGTGTGCCTAATGTTTCTGTTGCTCTAAAGATCCTTTTCACACTTCCAGTGTCAGTGGCTAGTGGTTAATGCAGTTTCTCAAAGCTCAAGCTTATGAAAACATATTTACGCTCAACAATGCTGCAAAGTAGACTAGTTGGTTTGGCAACTATATCAATTGAACATGCCAAAGCATCAGCCATTGACCTGAAGGAATCAGTGACAAAATTTGCAAAAGAAAAGGCATGCAAAATGAGATTTTGATGTGGCAAAAATAGAAACATTTAAGAGACATTACAGTTCATAGGATTATTCAAAATGATTTGTGTGCTAAAACTGTTTTGTATTTGAGAAAGAAAATTGAAGACTGTTCTATTACTTGTTCGCTTTTTTTTAAATAAATTTTTCACAATTTCAACTTTTGTGCTTTCTGTTTTTCCTACAATTTGTCTGTTTTTGAGAATTGGTTGCCCCCCCCCCCCAGTAGTTAATCTTGCCTAGGGCGCAAAAAAGCCTGGCACCGGCCCTGCTCCTTCCCTCAAGAGGCCAGGCTGGCTCTCTTTCTATAAGCAGGGAACTACTTTTCTTTTCAATCAGACTGTTTCTCAGTAACTTCTCCCTTTAAAATGCAGCTGCTGCATTTTTGTTATTTTTAACAACTTTTTAGAATAGTTTTTATCCACCAGTTTTTAATTTGATATCTGTTTAATTCTTTATAAATATTGTAATAATGCATTGTTTTTTGGGCTTTCAGTATTGTTTGTTATAATATTGTAAGCTGCCTTAGGTCCTCTTGAGGAGAAAGGCATTGTCGAATTATTTTAAATAAATAAATAATAGTAAATAGAAAGAGTAACGTTCACTGTAGCATTCATAAGATAGAAACAGATGACTGATTCACTATGCATTTAAATGCACGTTGAGGTAAGTTGCCACTTGGGACTCCTCTGCACTTATCTGCTAACAACATAATGACAATTTCTGCACAACTTCTTTCACAACCCAGGAATCAGACAGAAGCTTTTCTATCTAGATGTTACCATCTGACTTCACTGAAATCCAGTCATTAGAAATTGGTCCATAGATTTGTATTATAAGGGGTAACTACATGGAAATAAGCCTCATGGGGATTTATTTGGAGTAAATGGGTTCAAACTTAAATATGTTCTCCTTTTTCTAGAAACGGTCAACCCTTGCGTGCAGCCAAACTCCATAAATCCACACAGTTCTGATTATGGTGCACTTCGTGAAGAATATCAGCATGGTGAGAAAGTGACATATGAGTGTGATATCGGATTTGTAATGACTGGATCAAACACAATAGAGTGTGTTGATGGGGAATGGACCTCTTTGCCCTCATGCATAGGTAAATCATCTCTGGAGGAACAAATTGTTCACAAGGATTTATGTGCTGACAGACCTGTTTCTATCATCCTTTAGTTCTTACTAGTTGCAGAGGCTGTATAAGTTTCGTTCTCTGGGTACACAAGAATCTTTCAGTGGATGAGAAAGGAAAGTGGAAGTAGTAGTTCTCTTCAACAGAAGAGAAGAAGAGGAGAATATTGGAAATGGAGAATGGGTTAATTTCCACAGTATGAATAAGACTGTGACAAGTGCTTCCCATTGCTTTACAGTTCAAATCCTGTGTTTAAACCAAAACTCCAGGATGTTCCGCATGATACATCAAATAATTACAGTAAGGATTTTGTAGCGAATTGAGATATAGGCTTTCACTGAAAACAGAACAGACTGTTGTCTTTCAGTTACCTGAGACTAGACTGGTAACTAAAAAAGAGGAGAAAATTAAACGCTGGTTTACAACAAATTGTGTATGCTAATTTATATGTACAGATACAAAATTGGAAATCATTTTTATAATTTAAGCAGCATTGCAAAGCATCTCTCCGAAGTGAGGCAAACTGTGAGCAGGTGATCTGTGTGCCTCCTGAGTCTGCCGTCCAGGTGTTGTCTCAAATGGAGATGGAGAGCTTGGATGAATTTTCTGCCATTTCCAGATCCCATTGGTTTTCTTCTTAACATGATGGATTTTTTCAGTAATTCTTAACCTAAAAACAATGCTGGAGGGCTGAATGAGGTGTCCCAATTCTAGGCTGCTGTAGCTGGGAAGGGTGGGCGGGCAGTAACCTATCTTAGGTCCACTACTGCCTGACCTCTCGGATGCCCTCTTTCAAGATCTAGCTCTGGTGGGAAGCCCAGCTGTACAAATAAGGGCTCCTGGGCCAATGCCCTTGCTCTCACCCACTCCACTCCACTCCACCCCACCAGCAGATCACCCTTCTGCCAGCAGTGCCAAGGAAAGGGAGGGCCTATGCCATTGACATCTTTCTTCAATCAACATCTAGAATTGCTGCACCCACCATTGATTAATGTCAGTTTATTTCCATGTTTCATACAAATTGTCTATTAGCATTGATAAAACAGTAATATCATGTTAACAGTAAATCAATTAATAACAATTAATAATTATTACTCACATTTTCTTATTCTGTTTCCAACAGAGGAATTAAAAACCTGTGGACGACCTCCCCGTATTATGTCTGGACATCCTTTCAGTGTTGACGAACACAGATACAAGCATAATGAAACTGTTGATTATGAATGTACGGGAACATTTGCCATTCCTAGACCTGTTACAGCCAGGTGTCTTCATGGAAAGTGGGAGTTACCTTTATGCACTGGTAAGCAACAACACTGAAAATAAAGTTGTTAGAATTTCTGCAGGCACTTCTTGAATTTAGTACCATCTGCAGTATTTCTTACCACATTAACTACCATAAATATATCATAATTGGACTTATACATGGCATCTGCTATGGACACACCACAAGCAAGTCTGTTTCTTCTTCTCCGTTCCCCTCAGTGAAATGGCAATAACAGGGGGTTCAAACAATTGGTTTTAATATGCTCTGAAATGCAGCGGTGGGCAACCTGCAGACAACATGTTGCCCTTGGAGGCTGTGAGTGCCCTCTGTTGCTGCAACCTGTCCCTGAAATTCCTTCCGTGACGCCATTACTGTTTTTGAAAGCATGCAGAGATGATGCTTCTCACTCTGCGTTTTTCCAGAGCAATCAGAGTCCAGAGACACCCTTGAAACCTGCTGAACAGATCTATAACAAGGCACCAGGAAACTGGTGTGGCTGAAAAAGAGGGCACAGAGGGGCAGTCATCCCTCCACACTGAGGCAGTCCACAGATCAGTTGTTTTAACAGCCCTGACTGTACTGAAAAATAAATAGCGTGTGGGGGAAAAGAGTCACTTTGAGAACAGTCTTTCCCAGCATGATTTGGATTTCAGGTGTCCAGTAATACTGGAAAAGAAGGCACATGCGGTGGGCAATAGCACTTTCTCTTAATGTGAGCAGGCTCCTGACAACCCTGTCATGCCAGGAAAAGAGGTGTGCAAACAGACCAAACCCCTCATGCCATTTCCCCGCAATAGCGTCCAGCTTGCTGTAAGGAAGTGAGGCTCCTCTTTGCCACGTATCTCCTCCCATCTTCCCAGTAGTTCTGGGAGGAGGCTGAGGAACGAGGTGCTCCTTCCATCCGGGGGAAGAACCAGCAGGACATGGAGGGGAAGAGAGTGCCTGTGTTTGTGTCTGTATTGTACACATTGGTGTAGGTGTCCCTGGCTGTGTGTAGGTGTGATGCACCTCCCCAACGACCAACCAGCATTGCGTCTGGCAAAAAGTTACCCAGCCCTTTCTGTAAAGCATTTCAAAAATTAAGCATGTCATTTAAGTGAAAATGTCTGATGAGATTCTCAGGGAATGAGTTCTTTTCCATTGCCAGGTGCTAACCGAGAGAAAATTGAGGCTGGGCCATCATTTTTCAATAAGCCTTGTTACTTGTGTGGACAGCATCTATAGCCCAGAACTATAGATCCTTTACAGCATGGTTGTCTTCCATGTAATGACTGACCAGCGAGGTTCCTGCTCTTTCATTACTAATGTTTTTCTACCTAGAACTTGGGACATCTAATATCATATATTCAGATCTTCAATAAATTTCTGGTTTATGAATGTGGGATATTGTGCTTCTGTACCTATAATTCAAAAAGCCAGGAAATGGCCCAATATTGCTGCATAATATTGTCCCTGTGTTGCCAGCAGGAAAAAGGATGCCAAGCTTTACATAACAAAAGGCGGTCTGTTGCTGCATGCTCGTGCAGCAGTAATTACATGGCTAGCACACTAAATTGTGTGACTCTTCATAATGTCTATGGAGATTTCTTGTCTTACAGCAATTCCCATCTAAAAGTTACACATTTTGCACAACTGTGCAGCAGGATTTTATCCAGTGAGTCAAACATATCATTCATATCATAAGGCTAGAACCAGCCTTGGGGTTTTGAGTTACATGCCCAGAATTAGTTATGCTTCTCACATTGTTTTATGGACATTCTTGCCATGTACAGACAGTGCCATTGAGAGAGTATGAGAGTAAATGTACTGGAAGATATATGTGATCCCTCAGATTAATGAGGAAATAGCAGGATTTAGCTGCAGTGTGATGAAATCACCATTCCATTGATAGAGCAGGGTAAACAGCCAGGCAAACTGGAAGTATGAATGAGGGCCTGGTTGGTAAGAGGGTTCGGTGGCAGTGCCTGCTAGGGACAAAAAACATCATCAGAACAACAAAACAGAGTGTGATGGGAAGCCAAACACCCCAAATAGATGGAAGCAGTTCATCACACCACTTCTCGTAAGTTAAAAATTGTGGTAGGAAAAAATTGTAGTTCACATCTCATCCTTGTAAAAACAGCTGTACATTGTGTGTCTTCCAAAACCAAATAAATATATAAAATAAAATCTGAGACCACTTGCAAGTCTAAAACATAAGAAACCACCTGTCTTCTTTTCCCCTGCATTTGTTAACTGAACAACACTTGTTGCATTGAATCTGATGAACTGAACATTATTAACAGCTGGACTGAGCGGTATTTCTACCATTACATGTTACAGGAAAATGTAGACGGCCAAAAAACACAAAGTTTGTACCAGATGTTCCTCCTAACAAGCAATTTAACTATAACGAGATTGCAAACTACAGCTGTCATTCCGGTTTTTATACAACAAAATGTGTTGGTGGAAAATGGTCACCTGAACCAGAATGCAAAGGTATGGCTTTGTGTGTTATATCTAAGTTCCTGCTTTCAGTTATTCGTTTTTATTACAATTATAGATTAACCGTGTAGAACTATTAGAACACTAAGAATCCTGACAAGATTGAAGATCTCTATGTGCAGTAAGAACTTCATAATCTCACTTCAAGGTAAATGTCTTCATTACTAGAATGCTTGATCTGAGGAAGGTGTTTTGGCTCTAGATCAGTGTCTAGCATCAGTAAAGGACTGGATGAGGTTGAATAAACTGAAAGTTAATCCACAGAAGACAAAAGTGCTCCTGGTCTGTAGAAAGACAGATCAAGGAATAGGGATGCAGCCTGTTCTAGATGGGGTTACATTCCCTCTGAAAACACAGCTGCACAGTTTGGGGATGCTCCTGGATTATTCTCTGAGCCTAGATGCCAAGGTTACATTGGTGGCTGGGAGTACATTTGCACAATTAGAACTAGTATGCCACCTCTGCCCATTCCTAGACAGGTCTGATCTGGTCATGATGACATATGCCTTGACATCCCAGCCGGATTACTGCAACGCACTCTGTGTGGGGCTGCTTCTAGAAAGTGCCGGGAAGCTTCAGTGAGTCCAAAATACTACAGCCACACACACACACACACACACACATGTTATACCAGCTCCACTGATTACCAATTGATTTCCAGGTAGAATTCAGTGTGCTGGTTTTAACCTATAAAGCTCCAAACAGCTTGGGTCCAAGCTATCTCAAGGACTGTGTCTCCCTTTATGAGCCTGCCCAGGTGTTAAGATCATCAGGAGAAGCTTTTTGCTCGGCTCCACTATCTTCACAGGTGTGTTTGGTGCACCCATGGGAGAAGGTATTCTCTGCCACGATTCCCAGATTCTGGAACTCCCATCCACTGCAGCCCAGGTTGATCCCATCATTGCTATCATTCTGCAACCAGATGAAGATCTTTCTCTTGAGGCAGGTTTTCCCTTAGTGACTGGCTTCCTGAGTGAAGTGTTAAGTGGATGGTTGTGCCTTTCCACTTTGAATGTGTTTTTGGTGTTGCTTTTCTTTATCATTTTTAAGTGTGATATTTGTTTGATCCTATTTAATATTTGTATACTTAGTGTTTTTAGTTTTAAATATTGTGTTGCATATTGTGTCTTGGGTCCTCTGTAAGGAGAAAGGCAGGGTATAATTATTTTAAATAAATAAATACAATAAATTAATGCAGAGGTTAATTAGCTTCTTCCTTGTGGAATATGCTATATGCAGAATGTGTTGGTACAATCTGAGAGAAGCAGATAGATTTCTAAATTGCCAGGCCTGCTTGGGAAGAATTGAGTGCTTATAATATGTGCAGAATAATAACATACGGTTAATAGTTCAAGTCATGTGTTATTGGCATGAGCAGGAGACATATTGGCACCCACAGCAAGTAGCACCATGATGTCAGAGTCTAGTTGCAAGCCATTCCCAAGACAAGAAGATTGTGTCCCTCCTCCCCAAAAGAGAAAATTTAAGATTAAAGCAAGCAAGAAAATAGGGCTGGGAGCTAGTGTAAAATCTCTTTGATGTTGAGGGATTTCCAGACCATGAAGATGCTCAGCCAGAGCAAAGTTTTTATGATGATTCCCAGCTAACCTGAGACCCAGGTTCTGTTGTCTTGAAGGGCCATATCACAGATCCTTTGCTTAATAGTTTCTTTAACTCTGAGGAACCTGAGATACAATAATGCTGAAGGTGAGACAAATCCAAAGTGTGTGTAATTTCTCTTCAATGGCTCTCGCCCAGTCTAAATAAAAAATTTCTAGGAAGATCAGAGAAGCCAATACAAGGGGCCTACTGTTTAACTTAAGCTAACAATAAATTCCTGGGAACCACACGCATGCATCCAGTGAATTAATTCCAGATCTCACTCTTAATAAAGCTTTGGGAATAGAGCAAGGGGCACTGAAACTGGGACGTAAAGTTTTGGATGGTATTGCTTCTAGCTGATGTGTGTTTTCTTGTATGCATCATTCTACCCCATAAATAAGTTGCACTGTCACTTAAACTTGGAAGATTTTAATCAAGGAGTGGATTTGTGTGTTATATATATGTTTCTGATTTTAGTCGTTTAGTCTTTATTACAATCATAGATTAAGCACATAGAACTATTAGAATACTAAGAATCCTGACAAGGTAGAAGATCACCTTTTCATGAAAAAAGAATGGTCTTAAGGTAATGGTAGTTTTAGAAGTGGTAGTCGCATTAGTCTGTGCTAACATGTCAGGCAAAAAAAGAATAAAAACAGAAAATGAAAGAAGTCAAAGCCATTATGACACCTTAAAGATTAACTGCTATGTTTTAATATGAGTGTTTGTGGACGTGTCTACTTCTTTAGACAGTTCCTGAAGAAGTGGACTTGTCCACAGAAGCTCATATTAAAATATAGCAGTTAGTCTTCAAGGTGCCACAATGTTTCTCTCTCTCTCTCTCTCTCTCTCTCTCTCTTTTCCCCCATTTTTGTTTTGTTTTTGCTTAGGATAGTGGTGACAGATCCTTGAGCATTCTAAATAACACAAACAATTGAGTGTTTCATGATCTGGCTGATGGGAATACTACACCAAAATGTATGCATATCTTGATATTTAAATATCAGAGCCATCAAGCTGCCATATGTGTTTATAAATATTTTGGTGAATACATGATTAGGAGGTTTTGCTAGTTTACTGGGAGCAGCTCCTCGGTACAATATACATCAAAAGCCTGAATAACTTTGCTGAGTCCTACTTCAAGAAGAAGGGTATAACTAGTATTCTAGTTTAGGTGGGTGAAAGTCAGGATTTGACAGAGATGGGACCATCAAGTTGACATAAAAATGTTTCAAATCCTCCCTGACTAGAACTTCAAGGACAGTATAAGTTTCTGAGTTTTCAAGTAGAATGACAGATGTGGCCACCAGAAGCAGAAGTTTGACCGGATTACACAGAGGGGTCCTCTTACCACTCAGTCATACAGCAACGTACCCTCTAATTTTCAGCCATGCTGGACGGGTCTCCAGCTCTCTCTCTCTCATGCCTTCGCCCCTGCGTGCGCTTGTGACTCCACCTCCCTGTGCACGGTTCTGTGGTGATCGAAACCGAAAGGGTTTGAAAATGATCGCTGCATGGAGGAGGAAGAAAGCTGTCCAGAGGGAGGCTGAGTTGTACGTCCGCACACGTGTGGCTTAGAGGAAACCTTGCACACAGCCCTTTTTCTACCTAAGTTACCTAAGTGGGTCTGTGCACTGATGATTGGGAAATGCCTCCTGTGGCCTTCTCTTTCCCCAGCACACTCTGATTTGCTTACTCCTGGGTGCTTCAGGGAAAAACACACACTCAGGTTGTTGCTTCTGGTTGAAAACCAACCCTGCATAAAATTTAAAAGAACCCAAAGCACTCAAAAATCTCCGAGATTGTGCAATACCAGATTCTAGTAACTTCAACCTCCTTTCAGCTGTCTCAATAAACCACAGCTTGTGTAACAAAGCATGACAGCTTGACAAAAGTATAAATGTTTCAGTAACAGCAGAGATACATAAAAAGCATCATTGGACAGAACAAAAGCAGTTCAAGAGCTCAAGGCGTTGCAGTTTTTCTGACTGGAAAATAAAAAAGTTTATCTAAACCTATCCATACTTACAAGCATACACATAGTTCAGCATGGTTGATTATATGAAACATAACATGAAAAGCTTAAGCCATCTTTGCAAGATGATGATGAACTTTTAACTGGTTACCTTCCACCTTATATCCCATCATCCCCTCATGAGATGACAAGTGTTCCACCAAACACATTGTGTATTTTAATAGACTGTAGATGTTCAATAGAGGTCTGTTTAATTAGCTGCTCTTTACTCATCCTCCTTAATGGTCACAGGTGCAAGAAAGCAAGAAATGAATTCCTTTACCCAGAACTTTCTCCCCTGTCTGCACCAAACACACCTGTGAGGGTGGTGGGACTGACCGAAAGGTCTCTCCTGATGATCTTAACACCTGGCTCATAAAAGGAGAGACAGTCCTTGAGATAGCTTGGAAACAAGCAGTTTAGGGCTTTATAGATTAAAACCAGCACTTTGGATTGTGCCTGGAAATGGATCAGCAGCCAGTGGAACTGCTGTAAACCAGAGATAGTGTGGATTATGTGACCCATGTAAACAGGCCCAATTAATCTGGCTGCAGTGTGTTGGACCCACTGAAGCTTCCTGACACTGTCCAGAGGCAACCCATATAGAGTGTGTTGCAATAATCCATCTGAGATGTAACTAAGGCAAATCTCATTGTGACCAGATCAGACCTTTCCAAGAACAGGAAGAACTGGCATACTAGTTCTAATTGTGCAAATGTATTTCTAGCCACTGCCAAAACCTGGGCATCTAGGCTCAGAGAGTAATCCAGGAACATCCCCAAGCTGTGCAGCTGTGTTTTCAGAGGGAGTGTAACTTCATCCCGCACAGGCTGCATCTCTATTCCTTGATCTGCCTTTCTATTGACCAGGAACACTTTTGTCTTATGTGGATTAAGTTTCAGTTTATTCACCCTCATCCAGTCCATTAAATGAGAAAGAAAAATCATCTCCAGGACTACGAAGGTACCCACAGAGCCCAGTGGGATATCAGCACAGTCATCAAGTCCATCCAGCATCCTTCCCCCAAAGCAAACAAAAAGGTCCCCAAACCCTTATCAAGATATATACCTTTAACCAAATAAATTAATAAAAGAATGAGTTTTTCCCCCCAACAGGAGGGAAATGGCAAAATGCAAAACAGACACACAGTCCGTTCTCACAAAAGCCAAGAAAAGCAAGCAAAACACTAAAGGGGAGAAATATATTCAAATCCACCTGAACCAAAATTACTAGAATATGGGGAAATTCCTCTCCCTCCTGTTACTTAATGTCTTTTCTTCAAATCCAGCACTTTGGCTTGGCCCAGGTAGCAGCAAAACTAATCAATGAGAAGAAAGTTGGGGGGGGGGGTGGAGGAGAGAGGAAAATACTTCCCCCAAAAAACAGGGGAAGCACCCAATATGTAATCCCACAGAGGCCTGCTGGCATAGATAGTCTGTCTGGCAGCAGAAGCAGCAAAAATAACACAAAAAAATTGGGGGGGGGGGGTTGTCCCTGAAAAATTGAGGGGGAATAGTGGAAAAAAGGCAAAGGATGAGGGTGGGGGCCGTAGGTTAGCAGGCAGGCACAGCTGGCCCAGGAGCGAGTCCACACTACTGACATCCCCACCCACAATGAAGAACGAAGGCAAAGACATTCTTCACTGGGTTCTGTGAATCCAGGCTGATTCCTGTTTTGCCACTCCTGGACGTTCTGATTGGCTGCTGGCAGCAACCCTTGCAAAGCCATTAAACAAACAAAGAAAAATCACAGGTGATTTGACAAACAAAGGATGAAAGAAAAGTTTAACAGAAAGACAGGAAACCTTTGTGTATCGTCCTTTATTCATATGAATTATTCACTTTTAAGAGATGAAAGCACAGGAGAATGAGAAAAAGGACCGCTTTTGTGTGTTTTCTTCTCTTTCATTTTAATCTGAAAGGCCCATCCCTAGCAGTGTGAAATACAAACTCTTCATGTGCTGTAATAGGTTTATCTTGTGAGAAAAAGGCAATCTAACAGGCTGGAGACCAAAATGCTGCTGGTGCTTTCTTGCCACTCAGCATCCAGTCACTTGGACTATTCCCATGCAGCCTCTCAAGTGAAGACACAGAGTTCACTCTCCCGTCTGCATGTATCCTTTGAAATCCAATCCACAAATCAATGCAGATATGTTGGGCAGACTGGAGAAGCATCCAAAACTGGATTGGATGGCATGTGTTGCCTCTGGATCAGCTGAACTTGTGAGCCCTGGGTCTGTTGCCTCCTGGCTACAGATATGATCTCATGCATCATAGGAAATATGAGCATCTGAACTTGATCTTAGAGTTTAAGTAGTTGATGCAAAGAATATATTTTCCTGAGATTAACCTGTTGCTGCTTCCTGAAGCATTCCACCAAAGAAGAGATGCATCAAAGGACAGGAACACAGACTTACCCGGTTCCTGTGTTGTTGCTGGATGGCGGCCAGCTCCCCTCTAATTGTGGAGGCCACATAATGGCAGTGACCATGTGGTTTGGCCGGCACGAGGGCTTCCAGCACCCCCCTCCCCCACAGGAAGGGTTGCATGGGATGGCCGGGATTGGCCAGCATGACCTGGGAACAGCAGGGGCAGGCTGGTGGGCTGGAAGAGGTGGGGCCTCTGCACCAGTCCATTGACAGCATTCAAAAGAGGGAGCTGGGGCCCTGTTGAGCCCCAGTTCCTCCCATGCAGCTTCCCCCCCGACTACTCTCATTAGTTGTACAGTGGTGCCTCGCTAGACGATGTTAATCTGTTCCACGAGGATCGCTGTCTAGCGAAAACATCGTCTAGCGAAGCACGTTTTCCCATTGGAATGCATTGAAATCTCTTCAATGCGTTCCAAAGGAAAAACTCATCGTCTTGCGAAATCTCCCATAGGGAAACCTCGTCTAGCAAGTGAGGGTCCCCGTCGGAATGCACTGACAGCTGCACTGACAGCTTTTCACCACTAGTCGGCGCATTCCTATGGGGAAACCTCATCGTCTAGCGAAAATCGCCATAGGGAAACATCGTTTTGCGAAGCGCAGTAGCGCTCGCAAAAAGGCATCGTCTAGCGATTTCCTCGTCCTGCGAGGCAATCGTCTAGTGAGGCACCACTGTACTTTTGTATACAGATTCTATGGTTGCACTGTTAGATGTTTGTTGATTCTTCCTCTATTGTCACAGCTTGGGTGGGGACAGTTGTTCCTGCCCCTGGTTGGTGAGGAGCCACAGAGTAGCATACATCCACATGGCTCCCGGAAATGTGCCATTCCAAGTGGCCTCACAGGGAGGGTCCTGTGGAGATGGTGGGTAACATCAGGTGGCATTTTGGTCCCCCTGTTACCGGCCAAATCTGGGTTCTAAAATTCTCTGGCAAGGAATCAGGCATAGACGCAAACAGCTGAACCAAAGGCCCAATTTTATTTGAATAGCAGCAAAGAAAAGGTCAGCTGGGACTTCTCCTAAAAGCAGAGAAGACCCCGAAAATACAGTGTACAGATGTTTTACATGATACAGACAAAGAGTCATTAAAGTACTACAATTCTATTGGTCATTTGTATCCCAACTTTGGATCCAGTTCCTCATTGGATAATTAATGGCAATTATGCTAATCTATTGGTTAAATATAAGAAAATATATTATGCCCCGTCTTTCCTTGACCTATGTCTATGATGCACCAGGGATGTGCCTAAAAGTCTGGGGCATAGAGTATCTATTTCCCTTTATCTATTGCTATGTCTATGTATTGTCTGGGCCTAGTTTCTCTGAGGCCTGTGTTCTTCTCTGCTAAGGGTTATCTGTGAATGTTTCAGGGTCGAATTCTCCCGAGGCCTGGTTTTCCTCCAAATGTACTGTCAGTTACTAATTCATTGATCAATCTTAAAATATAGTTTCAGCTTTCCTTGGTATCACCCCAATGAGCAGGATCCAACCCAATGCTTTGCCAAGTTAACTACTGCTTTAATTAATAAAGCTGTGTCCCTTTTTTACTACCTTTATGGTTTGTGTGTGTCTGTTATTTTGGGGAGGGGGGCTAGGTCCTGCTTAGCAGTAGACCAACATACTAGTTTAAATATAACCAGATGTAGCAACATCCAGGTGAAGATCATCACCAACTACAAGAAACAGATGGCTTTGACCACATATGAGTGCATGTTTGCATCTTTGTATTGAAAGTACCATCTAATCTAATGCTTGCATTGGTTAAGATACTTCTTCAACTTTCTGTTCTGGCAGAAAGGTAGAGATCAATATAAATTCTTCCCATGGAATAAGTTAGATGCTCACCATCTTGACTTCTAAGGAAACTTTCTAATGCAGGTTGGACATCTTGTTGGAACAGATCTTAAAACTTCTTCTATCCAGGTAAAATGTTACTGGAGTATGACCAAAGTAGCTATTTAATGATACTTTTGAACCCATCATAGGGTAAGGAAGCTTGTAAAGTTGCTTACTTTTAATAGATCATTAAATATTCTTTCAAGATTCTCCCCATAATTTTTACATCATTCAGTTCTAAATGGAATGTATGTTTCACTCAAGAGCTCTGCCCACCACCACCTCAGCTTCCAAATGCCGTCAACATAACAGAGATGAGAAACTACAAGAATGGTGAAGAGGTTGGTTTCAAGTGCGTGGAACCTTTTATGCTCCGACCACCACAGAAGATAATGTGTGAAGGAGGAAGATGGCAGACACCCCCCCGCTGTGTTGGTTTGTATGCTTTTCCTTGCATATAATTTGCTGTATTCTCAGATATCAGATACAAATGACAATGTGACAAAGAGAAAATACTGTATCTGGAATACTTGTCATCATCATCATTATTAGCTGTATATTCTATTATCTGGATATTCACTTGTATTATTCTATATGTTATGTCCTCAACTATGTATAAGAACTGATAGATCACTGTATTCTTCCGGTCTGTCTCCTTTCCGCATGCCCATTATGTTTCATTTCTTGGAAAAAGCTCACCATCACCAATAACCAACCAACCAAAAAATAAAATAAAGTAAAGTAAAACCAACAACAAAGGAAACCATGATAGTAGCTGTCCTTACACAGCAGCCATGACCCTAGATGCCATCTCACTGGAGGTTTTAGGATTAGGTGCAGGAGGTCTGCTTCCATTGGATTCTCTCAGCTCCAGCAGCCTCATACCATCCATTCTCACTGTATATGCAGAATGCTATGATCATGTGATCATTCAGCCAACAATCATCACGGCTCCTAATCAGAACCCTTCGCATATCTGATTACCTGCACTTAGGTATAGCTCAGGCATTCAAAGAACAGAAGCAGAGGAGAATGGAGCCTGCAACTTCATGGAAGGCATCTTCTGAATACCCTTGATGCTCTTTTGTGATGAGTATACTTTCCAACACTCAGTTTCATTGGTTGCTGATTTTATGAGAGGGGAACTTTACAATACACTGCAGCAAATATGTTTTTTTTTAGTGAACCACAATGGTTAAATGAAAGGAAGGAAATGCTTGCCTTTGCAATGGAACCAATATGTGTAGTATGAACTCAAGTATAGTTAGGACTGCAGCTGTAATTCAGATTGTCTAAGGAATTCCAGCTAACATTGTCATCCTGTGTGCCCTTTTCTGGAAGCATGTCCCACAGAAGAAAGTGGAATTTTCTTTTTGGTCAACCTACCCTGGAGAAGGTTACAGTAGGCTTATCCTGTATTCTATTCAATAGAAAGAATGTTGTGCTTCTAGATACCCGCCTGCCCTCCTGTCTTCAGTTTCTAAACCAGAAGACATCACACAGACACTACAAGTCTGCAATTCTCTCCCCTTCCCTCAGTTTATTGACCTCATAATGGCTGCCTCATTCATTACTACATTGTGAATATATTGGGTGGTGGTGTTGCACGTGTGCCAGGATAAACATGCTCTTTATGTTATTCAGCTTTGTTTAATTAACAGCACATGCTGGAAATTCATTTTCCCAGATATGAGATGTGGAGACCCCCCCTTCCCAATGGTGAGGCGAGACGTGCTGCCCCTAGAAAGTATGCTGCTGGTGAAAGCATGGAGTATTTTTGCCATGAAGGTTTTGAAATTGTTGGATCAAGGACTGCTGAGTAAATAATGATGATGAATAATTTATAATGAATAATTCTCTCATGCTAACTTCAGAGATTGCTGCAAGGAGTTCATCAGGGTATCTAGGTACTGGATCACTGTTTCAGGATCTTGTTCCCTCTATTCTTCCCAATTTTGTCTTAGTAAATCAAGGGGTCCCTGCCCTTTTCTCCCAAATAACAATTCAAAAGGACTGAATCCAGTGCTTTCCTGGGGTACAGCCCTATACGCGTATAATAAGGGTTGTAATCTCTGATCCCAATCATGGGGTTTTGCTGCTGTATAAGCCCTGATCATTCGCATTAGGGTTCCATTAAATTTCTCCACCAAACCGTTTGTCTGAGGATGATTTGGGGATGATGTTATATGATTTATGCCACAAAGTTGCCACAGCCTTTTCATTAATCTGGATGTAAAAGATGTTCCCAAATCCGTGACAATTTCAGAAGCAAAGCCCATGCGACACATATAATTCACTAAGGCATTTGCTATAGTTTCTGTCTCTATATTTCGTAATGGAACGACTTCTGGATATCTAGTGGCATAATCTATTATTGTTAATATGAATCTGTTTCCCCTTCTGGTTACTTTAGGTAAGGGTCCTACAAGGTCCATGCCAATGCGTTGAAATGGGGTTGATATTACTGGTAAAGGGCACAGCTTAGCTTTTGTTTTATCATTGCCCGTACCCTGCCTTTGACATACATCACAGCTTTGATAGTATGATTTTATTTGCTTCCCCATTCCTGGCCAGTAGAAATTCTGAGCTATTCTCTGCTTTGTGCGTGTGATTCCCAAATGAGCAGCAAAGGTGTTTTCGAAACCTTTATTGGCATATGAACGGACAACAGCAAAACATGGATACAAGCCAAGCGATAATCAGAATAAACATAAATTAGGAGATACACTCAACAAGTAGTATCATAGGTAATGGGTTAAATTGGAAATTTCCAGAAGATATCTTGCAACGGCAGATGTAATCCGCGGGCAAGAATCGTTCAGGAAAAAGGATAGGGAGTTGGGCAAGAGAGAAAGCCACGGTTCGAGAAACAGCTTTCTCAGAGATGAATGCGCCGGGTAATGAAATAAAATATGGTCCAGGGAATCTGGGAGGGTATGACAGAAAAAGCAGAGCCTATTTGCACGGGGTATCTTAGCGAATCGGCCTGCATGAACCGCGAAGGGAAGATATTGAGGAGGGCTAACATAAATGCTCTTCTCTGACCAGGGTTGGACAGTGAAGAGAAATAGTTTAAGGGACGTCCTAGAGAGGGAGGAAGACTGAAAAAAAGGGGAGAGCAAGTGGGGTTTAAGTCAGCTGAGAGTGACTCAAACTCAAACTGCCAAAGTTTGTGTTTGATCAAGGAATGGGCCTGTTGTAATCCCAGGTCGAAAAGGGATTCTAATTCTAGTCCTAGGGAGAGAAGTTTGGAGTCAATCAGTTTAAACCAGTTCGAGGTATAAGAGTCACTAAGAAGGTCAAAGAGGAGAGAATTAGAATTAGAGTGGAGATGGATGCGGAGCCAGTATTTGAAAGTGGAGACCCAGGCAAGAGTAGAAGGGAGGTGGGTTCCCAATTCAAGTACCATGGTGGAGAGGCGAATCATATTGGGCACACCTAAAATCTTTCTAAAGAAGACAGCGGCAATAGAGTCAATGTCGTGGTTTACAGCCTCTATCCAGATGGGGACTCCATAAAAGAGGTGGGATAGGAGTTTGCACTGGAAAATATGCAAAGCTGCTGGGACAAATTGGTTGCCCGAGAAGTAATGGAATTTTGAGATTGCATTGAGTTGGGATGTTGATGTGGAAATGACCAATTTTTTGTGTGGAGCCCAGTTTAGTTTGAAGTGGAAAGTGAGCCCAAGGTATTTGAAAGTTGGCACTTGTTGGTAGGATTGTGTACCAACTGTCCAAGTGGATAGAGGGCTAGATTTAGAAAAAACAACTATTTTAGTTTTGGAAGAATTTATGCTAAGATCGTTGATGGAGCAGTAGTCTTGGAATTTGGCTAGAAGTAGACGCAGCCCGGCTTTGGAGAGGGAGAGCAGAACTGCATCGTCGGCATAGAGGAGAACTGAGAGAGGGGCACCGTTAAGAGAGGGGGAAGAATTAGTAGCTTTACGTAGGAAAGGAGGGAGATCTGCAAGGAATAAGTTGAACAGTAAGGGGGCTAATATACACCCTTGACGGACACCCCTGTTAACTTGAAATCTATCAGTTAGTGTATTGGAGTTTGGGAGGCGAATCTGACATGTGTTTGAAGAGTGGAGGCGCCTAAGCAGAAAGAGTAGTCGAGGATCAATGCCCCATTGAGATAGTTTGTCCCATAAGAGAGATCTGTTAACAGAGTCGAAGGCGCCTTGAAGGTCAACAAAAGCAGCGAACAAACTGGATTTGTGGTGAATGGAATATTTTTCGACTAGGTGGGATAAAAGTAAAGCGTGATCAAGAGTAGAGGCTCCAGAGCGAAAGCCAATTTGCTCTTTCCCCGGAAGATTAATGGAAGAAGCCCAGGCAGAAAGTTTGGAAAGAAGAGATTTTGAGTAAAGTTTGCCAATAAAAGATAGAAGACTAATTGGACGGTAGTTGCTAGGGAGAGAGGGATCACCTTTTTTGAAAATTGGAATCAGAGTGGAGATTAACCAGGAGTTGGGAAGGATGCCAGAGTGGTTAACTAAGGTGAAAAAGTTAGCCAAGGAAAGAGACCACCAGTGGGGGTTACTGGTCAGAGTCTCAGTGAGGACTTGATCAGGGCCTGGGGCCTTACCAGACTTCAATGAGCTGATTAGGTCCAGTATTTCCTCGGGAGTAACAGGAGGCCAGTCGGGGAGGGCCTGGAGCGAGGGATCAGAAGGGGGGTTGGGATTCGGGAAGAAGAAAATTGTGGAGAAGTGGGCTATCCATTCCTCCAAGGGGATAGAAGAAGAAGGGTCAGAAGAAGAGAAAGTGGTGGAAGAAGATACCAAGGACCAGAAGGCTTTGTAGTTATGAGATAGAATTGCCTGGAGCAAAGGTGTCTTTATGTCCTTTCTCCATAATCCTTTCCCTGCATTTAAAAGGGATCACCAGTTGTTTGTGAACATTTTCCCCTCCCCTCTGAGGATTAATTAAGACCTTTCTGTATAACAGGTCTTTCTCCACACAGAACCCTTCAGGGCTTTCAGGGTTTAGTGTTCCTTCTCTGGCTGACTCAAAGCATTGTTGTAATGTAGAATCCTGTCTTTGCTCTTGTTTAAAAGCATTTTCATGAGGATTCCTTATAACTACCACCTCAGCTGTTTCATTGGCTTCATCTCCTCCTATAATTTCATTAGGAATCTCACATTTCTCTTCAGGTTTCTCTCTTTTTTCTATCTGGGAGCGAGTAGTTATTAAAACACTCTTTACATGCTCAGATAGATCTAACCCAATCAAGCACGGAGCAGGAATTTGATTTGTGAGGGCTACTTTCCACACTCCATTCCACCCTTGATATTTCATTTGTATTTTAGCCATAGGTAGAGAAATTAATTCTGTCCCAATCCCTTTTATGGTTATGCATTCATTTCTTACTATATTTCCCTGAGGGATAATATCAGGATGACACAAAGTCATCTGAGAGCAGGAGTCTCTCAACGCTAGATATTTTGTATCATTTATATAAATGTTTTCCCCAGAACAACGAAGCAGTTCTTGGTTACTTTCAATATAAAAGCATTGGACAAGGTTTGCTAAAGGCAGCTGTTTTTCCTGGCCCTCTGCTATCTCTGTTTCATCGCCACTTTCAATTACCTCAGCTGTCTTTCCCTGCTATTGTACATAGTACATTTTCTTGGGCAAATTTCCCCCTCCTTTCTGTTGAACCTCTTTATTCTTTAAGGTCTGGCATTGAGAAATGAAATGCCCTTTTTCTCCGCACCCATAGCATGTTTTAGCATGTTCAAAATATGATGTTTTAGGGGCTCTTTGTTCAAAATATGGAGTTTTAGGGGCTCTTTGTTCAAAATATGGAGACTTGTCTCCCTTCTCTTCAAAGCTTTTATTCTTCTGTTGATTCTGCTCTGAGGGCTTGCCTCTAAAATGGCCTCCAGTATTCTGATTGTTTTTGTGGTAATCTCTGGGTCCTTTTCTTCTTTCCTCCCAGCTGTTACCTCCAAGTTTTACCTCAGAAAATTTTGGGTTTCTTATTTCTGAGATAAAATCAGCGGCTTCACTTGCCTGCCGAACAGTTTGGGGCTTTTTGTCCCTGACCAAATACCTTAGTTCTCCTGGTAGAACTGAATAGAATTGTTCTACCCCAATAATATTTTTCATTTCTTCTAAATTCTCAACTTTAGCTTGTTCTAGCCATTTCTCCAAGTATTTGACCAGATTGGCTCCCAATTGATAATATGATTCCTCAGGTTTTCTTTTCAATGCTCTAAATGTCTGTCTGAGGTGCTCAGCATTGATCCCAAACCTCGAGTAAACCAATTTTCTGAATGCTTCATAGTCTCTTGCTTGTTCTTGGGGCATTTGAGAATAAATCTCATTTAACTCTCCACTTATTTGAGACCTGAGCATAATCATTCTCTCCTCAGCTTTCACCTTATAGTCCCAGCATGTCCTCTCGAAACCAATGAGGAATGCCTCTGCGCAATCACCCTTTCTGAACTGAGGGAATTTCTTTAAGTCAGCTTTTGATAAATTCCCCTCAGGATTTGAATTCTGGGCTGATAATTCTAATCGTTTCATTTCTAGTTGGTATTCCATCTGTCTCTTTTCTTGTTCCATGGCCATCTCTCTTTCTTTGGCCTCAGCCTCAGCCCTGAGCTGTAAAGCTTTTTCCTCAGCCCTAAGCTGTAAAGCTTTTTTCTCAGCCTTATTTCTAACTCTCTCAAGTGAAATTCCTGCTGCAACCTCCATCTTTCAAATTCTTGGGATGTTAACCCAGTTTCTTCCCTTGAGGTATTATCCTCTTGAGCCTCATATTTCTCAGCTAATTCAGGGCTTTCCCCTTCGTAAGGTAAACCTTGTACATCAGATACCTCCATTGTTAACCTCTCCCCTCGCTTAGAAGGCATGGTTTATTTGTTTTTCTTTGGATAGGTTGGCTGGTTCAATAGAGGCAAACAGTCAAACCTCAATTTAAAAACACTTTTTCCTTTTCTGTGTTAGAGAGAGATATATATTTAGTAGCCTTCCTCTGGCAGCTGTGGATTGTTACTTTATTTCTTTAGGCACCCAGTCTCGCTGTCTCTGGTTCTGAAACACTGTTTCTTCCAGTCTCCAGACACCCAGCTTTTTTCCTTAATATTTATTTTATTCCAGCCACAGTTACAGTTAGTTTTAGTTCCCTCGGCTATTCCTGTGACCTTGGCTTCCCTTTTATTCCCTTCAGCGCTCCTCTTTCAGAGCTTGGGATCTAAAGTTAGCCCCTTGGTCTTTCTCTAAGCTTGAGGTAAACTTTAAACACAGAATTCTCCTCAGGGTCTCTTCCTGTCTTAGTCTTTTCACTATCAGGAGTCCCTTCCAAGCTATCCACACAGAGCTTTTAGGGTTTCCAACTCCTTCTCCTTTGACTAACAGGTCCCTCAGACTCAGAGAATTTATTTTCTCTACCTTTGGCTCACTGGAATTTATTTATTTCACATCCCACCGCTGATGCCACCACTTATGTCGCGCACCCCCAGTGTCCCTAGTTTGTTTCCCTCAAACCCATGTCCACTTTCGGGCACAACTTGCTTATTTCTCCTTACACCAACTGCCACCAGTGGATCTCTATCCACACTTTACCAAAGATGTTGCATAGACACGTGTTGTTAAATATAACTGATCATTTATTGTTTAGTTGTTGAATCACATAAGTATATTAATAGATGTTGTATTATGTTGCACTCATTACTTGGATATTAAACACATTTATTTGTATTACTTTTCATATAAATCACTGTTAATCACTGGAATACTATCTGATGACTGTCTCTTTATTTTACTTCTATCTTTTAACTATTCTTTAATCCATAAACCAACTATACCACACCAACTTTCCAATCTCTCTCCTAAACCTCTCTAAACCTCCTCTCTCATTCTCTCTCAGTTTCCAACTGTCTCTCTAACTCTCTGACTCCGCCATCCTGTCCTCTCATAGGCTCCAGCTCTAGAGCTACACATGATGGACAGGTGGGACATGGGCATTCCGCCACATAAAGGTCCTGTATCTTCTAAACAACAGGATGGATCAACATCAAATGGGGGAAAAAAGCACCTTGTAGCAATGATAGTTTCCTTTGAGGAAATAGTGGAAGGCATTTGAAAAATAACAAAACAAATAACAAAACAAAACAAATAAGAAAAAAGGCAACAAAACACAAGAATGGGAATGGTGGGAAGTCCTTTTTTAAAAAAAGATTTGAAATTTAAAAGAACTTGTCCAGCCTTCTTCAAATTTGTCATACAGCAAGCCCATACTGTCTCCATTCTGCTAAATATGGTCCTGCTTCAGTTATGTTCAAAAGCTGGAACTTTTTGTTTGGAATACTCACCTCTTATCAGTAACAGCTTACGGAATGCTGTTTTGACTGGCCATGCAAAATCAGAGGTGTAGCCCTGTGCACCTCTAATATCTTCAGTGGGGTTCTTTCTCATGCATCTTCCCAGCGTATTCGCAATAGCAAAATGGTGTAGAATGCTCAAATAGCCCTCTCCATTTCAGTTATTCACAACTCCTCACCTCTGAATGGAAGCACATTTTCTTACCTTTGCAACTTGGTAATTTAGACCACTCCATATTTGCACATGTAGTGCTGTGAGTAAATACCCCTAAAGTGTGATTCCCACACCCTTACCAGTATACAATTCTCATTCATCACAGGGCGAACCATCAGGCCCGTTGACACAATTCTCTAAAAGGACTTAGAGTCCCTAAATTTGGTCACAACAATTAGTTGATGCCATGATTCTTCCTGAGCTTGAACCTTCTTTTTTTAAATCAGGGATTTGTACTCCCTCTTCAATATGAACCATTCGGATGGAATTCTTCCCAAGCCTTGTTCTTTGTACAGTCTATACTTAATCAACAGATCATGTTTCTTTTTTCTACATTCCCTGACTAACCATGGTCTTGAGTGTCGATTAAGGGAAGTCTGTGTTCTATTACTGTTATTCTTACACTTTTAAGTTTTCTATGCACGCTTTGGAACTCTGCAAGAAATATAAATGCCTACCTTCACACTCACAGCACCCATATAGGGATGTGGTGGCACTGTGGGTTAAACCGCAGAAGCCTCTGTGCTGCGAGGTCAGAAGACCAGCAGTCATAAGATCGAATCCACACGACAGAGTGAGCTCCCGTTGCTTGTCCCAGCTCCTGCCAACCTAGCAGTTTGAAAGCATGCAAATGCAAGTAGATAAATAGGTACCACCACGGTGGGAAGGTAACGGCGTTCTGTGTCTAGTCGCGCTGGCCACATGACCACGGAAGATTGTCTTCGGACAAACGCTGGCTCTACAGCTTGGAAACGGGGATGAGCACCACGCCCTAGAGTCGGACACGACTGGACTAAATGTCAGGGGGAACCTTAAAAAAAAACACTCACAGCACCCAGATATCACTGTTAAAATTCAAGAACTGCCAGTTGGCTTAATGGATTGGCCCCCTGTTTCCATGCAGGAAATCAGCTCGTTGATTTGTCAACTGAAAAAGGGCAAAGCCCCAGGCGCCGATTGTATCATGGCTGATTTGCAGCAGGATAACATGGATTGGTGGACCCCGGTTTTGGCATCACTCTTTACATGGATTGACCACTCAGCAGTTATTCCAAAGGATTGGGGGCTTGCTATTAGAGTACCGATCTTTAAGAAAGGCTGTAAATCAGAACCGAGAAATTACCGTCCATTAAGTCTGCTAAGTACTGTTAGCAAGCTTTATGCGAGTCGTCTGTTAGGAAAACTTCAAGACTGGTTACATGAAGGAAATATCCTCGCTGAGGAACAGGCCAAATTCAGAGCAGGCAGGGCGACTATAAACGAGGCATTAGTTTTGCAACATCTTTTGAATAAATATTCCACTCCCAAAGGGCGCTGTCTGTATGTGGCTTTTATAGACTTCAAATCTGCATTTGATTTGATTCCCAGGGGAAAACCTTGGGCAAAATTTGAGGCTACAAATATTGACAAAAGACTACTTTTGCTAATGAGATGATTGCACGAAAATACTAGTCTTAAGGTTATTTGTAATAAGGCGGGAGCATTATCTAATGTGATACCATCATTTAATGGGGTCAAGCAAGGCTGTATTCCAGCCTCAACATTGTTTAATTTCTATATTAATAATATAGTGAATAATTTATTGAGAGCAGACTTTCATTCCCCCAAGCTGAGTACTCGCCACCTCTCAATTTTGCTCTTTGTGGATAAGCGGTCTTGATGTCAACTTTGTGTGTGGGTTTTTGGAGAATTTTGAAAGCCCTAGCCTCGTATTCCTCCAAAGAACAACTTTCAATTAATTATGATAAGACAAAGGTTATGGTTATTACCAGAATATGAAATAAACATAGATGGACATTAAATGGGAACAACATAGAGCAAGTATCCTGTTACAAATATTTAGGTATGATATTTAATTTCTCATGGTCGTGGTCCTCCCATTTGAATGCATCAAATGCACAGAAATGCAGTACTGTGCTGTTGAGGTTTGTCATGCATCAGACCCCCTAAAGGGCCGCTGGGCATTTGGCCAGAGAACCCGACAGGCACTTATCTACCACCTTTGCACTGGGGCAAGTCCCAGGACCTCAGCAGTGCATAGCATAAGCCCTTTGAACAAGTCTGACCTTAAAAGAACACTTTACACTTACTCAGTACTTTGCAAGTACAGGCACATGGGCTTTGTGATTCCTTAGAACTCACCAAAGCTCAGTTAGGTAGGACTCTTAAATGCTAGCTAGTTTGTGGCCTTCTCCACTTCCTGGATTTAGCCAGACCCTGCTGTTCAAGAGACCAGTCCTTTTGTAGAATTTTTATAATTAATTTTTATTAGAAAAATAGAGTTTCATTAGAAATCAGTTTATATTGCATAAGCATTAGCATCAAGAAACATATTCAAAGATCATTGCAGTTAAATAAGATAACTATTTCCCATTTAAAATAATAAACAATAAAAAGCTGATTAAGGTGGGCTATAGTGGGCTAGCCCCACCTCCTTCTTTCTCCTTTACTTACATCCTCTCTCCTTCAAGCTACATGCTCATACCATCATCATGGAACGAAATCCAGAACAGAATCCATTGAACCACATTCCGTTACTTTCACATAACCCATCGTCCATTTTCTACCTTTCTAAATCCTCCCTTCTTCATGACCTCTCTGGCTGTTGACCAATTAACCTTTAGAGGCTGTATCACCTCTCTCCTTTCCTTATTCCCATGAGAGTCCAGGTGTTGTTTATCTCTTCTCTAACAAGCTTGGAATGTTGAGTCTTCCCCGGGGCTCTGAATTCGGCCTTCAGCGCTATCTCGATCCAGGCTGTAATGGTCTTCAGGAAAACACTCTCATGGAACTTAGAAAAACACATTCCAATGTCTCTCAAATCATCTCCACACAGAACCTGTCTGACTCCATTTTACATTTCTCTGACTATATATCCCATCATCATGACAAGGTTCTTCTACACTAAGGGTGGACAGTATGTACCATCAGTCATCCAAGTCTTCAAAGCTAAAATAATAGCCCAAATGCTTTATGGGGCTCAACTGTTCGCATATTCTAAATTGAAGCCCTTGGAAATAGTACAAACAAAGTTTTTGAGAGGGATCTTCATGGCACCTCTATGTGTCTTGAATCCTACACTTCGTTTGGAGGCAGGGTTAGTTTCCATCAAAGCACATGCTTTGGCCCACATATTTAATTACTAGTTGAAACTTATTTTTCAGGTTTGGCACCCTTGATATTAGCTGACATCTTCCATACAACTTGGAAGAGGAATCTATCTGCTGAATTACTGAGGCTGGGCTTCTCCCCAGGTGTCCTCTTAGCGATGGGCCATGCTAATGCCAAGACAGCCCTCCAAAAGAGGATCTGTGATGTCGAGTGCCAAGAACATTTAGTGGTGCTGGACAAACTTAGTGTATTTAGGAATAATATATTTAGAATGCCCAATTATCTATTCAAAATAACAATCCCCAAATTTAGGAAAGTTGTTATGTCAGTTAGGTTTAATGTACTTCCATCTAGACTACTAGAAGGTAGATATCAGGATTTGCCAGTCACTAATTGTACATGCCCTTGCAATGAGGCAGAGATTGAAAGCGCTGATCATGTCCTGTTAAAGTGCTCCTTCTATCGAGATATTCGGAGGGATCTCCTTGAGCCCATATTGCAACCATTTCAAGGGAGGTCCAGAGAATTTTATGTTGTTCTCTTACTCTTGGACAAGAAATCTGATATAACTAAAGCAGAGGCAAAGTTTTGTGTGGCAGCAATGAAGTGTCACTGTTCCCTCCTTGCACTGATTAAAGCAATGCCAGATGTTCAGTAATAGTGTGTATTGGCAACCATATACTTTATATGTCACACTAGTTAGGATGATGAGACTGGAGGTGGTACAAAGTTTACTGAATTGATTTACTGATCTCAGTCCTATGAAACAATGGAGATTCTATAAAAGTTAGTCATATTGCAAGTTGTATATTTTTAATTGTATTTTCACCTTATACTAATATTTGAATACATCTGCTGGTCAGTCACAGTAATAAAGAAATTAAATTAATTACATCTCCATGAAACCAATGGGAGATGTTATCCAGAATTTTGGAGTTCAGTGTCATCAGCATGCTCATGACACCCAACTCTTATCTGTCCTTGGCATCTAAATCTGAGGAAACTTTTCTGTGCTTAGACCAGTGTCTCATGTCAACGATGAACTGGATGAGGGCTAACAAACCAGAATTTAATCCACACAAGACAGAGGTGCTCCTGGTCAGTCACAAGGCAAATTAGACTGTACTGGATAGGTTTACATTCTCCCTAAAAAGCCAGGTCTGCAGCTTAGGTGTGCTCTTGGATGCAAGCCTGAACTTGAATACACAAGTTTCAGTGGTGGCCAGGAGTTCATTTTGAGCATTAAAGCTGGTGCATGAGTTGTGCCCATTCCTTGAGATGTCCAATCTGGCCATGGTGACACATGCCTTCGTTACATCCTATTTGAACTACTGCAATACATTCTATGTGGTACTGCCTTTGAAGAGTGTTCAGAACTTTGGCTGGTTCAAAATGCTGGATCCAAACTGTTGACTGGTGCTGGTTATGGGGAGCATGTAACTCCCTTAGTATTGCAGCTTCACTGGCTGCCAGTCTGTTTCTCAGTCCCATTCAAAGTGCTGGTTATTACTTAAAAAGCTGTATATGGCTTGGGTCCAGGATACTTGAAGGATTGTATCACCCCATATGAGACTTCTTGGCTTTTCAGGCTCTTCTCTCAGTTCCACCACCTTCACAAGCTCGTTGCCCCCTACCCCGGAATAAACACGCGTGACCAGAAATATGGATTAAACACGGGCCACACTTTATTGAATATAATCATTGTTGCCAATCCTTTGGCAAAGGGGGGTCCTGCCATAGTGCGGATTCAGGTTTCAAAGACGTAGGTCTAAACGGCCCCTTTTTAACCAACCAATGTGCGAGTCCCTGGCCCAAGTTCTCCCAGCCATGAAGACAGCGAGAAACTCTGCCGGCCCAAATTTGACCACCCCGGACCTCAAGCCACTCTCTCCTTGTTGACTGTTGGTCCGGGTGTATCCCCAGCGCATCTTTCCCCCCAAGCACTGTAATCGCACGATCCGCAGTGCTGGGAGTTCAGATGAGCTATAATTACCTGCTATTGCTCTGGGACTCATCAAACTACCTGTTTAATCCACACTAACCACCACAGCATAGGGACTAGCCATGGTAAGTCCCATGCCCGCCATCGAGCTGATCCAGCTCCAAAAGCAGGCCCCCCCTGGATGTCTTCAAGGAAGACATCCAAACCTCGTTCGGAAAGATGTACACCATCTGACCGAAAAAACTCTGGCCTATCCAAGCGGATCCTCTGGTGATCAATCACCGATTCTAGGCCTCTGCAAACAGCTCTGCAGACTCCGCGGGCAGTGTTTACAGGTAAAAATTTTTTAGCATCCCTCCATGACAGCCGAGGGATGATTGTCGACCAAACCATGTGCATGGCAGGATATGTGACCCTCAACCAAGTGAGGTCACTAATCACATCGATGATCAGGGCCTTTCCACAATGCCGAGCCAAATCGTTACCACCCAGGTGTATCACCAACACCTCTGGTGGGTGGTGCCCAAAAGTGGCTGCTCGACAAAGCTGGCCCCACAGCATTCCACGATGCCCTCTCCATTCAATATGGGCCCGCGCATCAAGGCCAAGGTTGCTCCCCCATGGGGATGTGGCAGCGTATCGTGCTGCCCAAAAAACATAGCTGTGGCCCACGATCACCATGTGTCTTCTCCTGGCCACCACCGTGGTACCTGCAAGACACAAACGAAATAGGCCCCTGCCTAGACGTTACGAAGTGCCCTAACGTACCTACGATAAGAGGACGAAGCCCATCGTCCTAACTGTTTGATATCCTCTGGGCAGTAACCGAGGGCTGCCGCCGTGGATGCCGCACCAATTCTGAAGGAATGTGTACCAAATCTAAGACCTTGAACTCCTTCCTTTTGAAGGGCCAGATCTGTTAACTTCCAGAATTGGTACTTCATCAAAGGGGAACCATCCCTATGTATAAAAAGGTATCCTGGGTTCAGTCCCCTAATTTTTAGATATGCCTCCATCGCCTGGACAGGGCAGATTGTCGTAATGTGACAACGTGCCATAGTAATACCCGATCCTTTTCCCCACTGATCGACTTTGGATCGATGTATGTGGAGCTGCACCATCCCCTCCACTAACTTAACATCTTGTAATTGTAGAGCTAACTTAGTTTTGTCCCCCTTTCCCGAGGCAACTACTTCGCTAATCCTAAGGGCACCAAAAAATGTTAACAAAGACGCTGCCCTGAATAAAGCAACTTCAAACTCGTCCCTACAAAGAACCTCCCATTCCCTACAAATACCTTCCAAAAGCTCAGGTGATATGGGAGCTCTCGAGTCTATAACCCTACCTCTTTCCTTGGACCAACCTTCAACCATTTTCCTAATATGGTAGTCCGACGAATAATCTCGGTGACCGTTAATCTTTGCATGAAAAGCCAACACCAACAACTTGCCCTGTATGCTTCCTGGCACCAATCCCTGCCTATGTAAATACACTATAAATTGCTGAAGGTGGTCAACCGGAACTGGCCACAGGGGATCCAATCCCACAAATTCTCTAAATTTCGGGAACTCCATACTCACTGCATAATACCCCTTCCTTGTCCTCAGTGCCCGGGGCCAGACTTATTGCCCTTTCCGCATCCTCATGCCAATTTGCCAGACCTCTGGGGGAAGAGTCTCCAGGAACACGTTGGCTCCTGGATCTAACTCTCTGAACCACTTGATCTGTTGGCATGATAATGCGTCAGCTAAGCTATTGTCAACTCCAGGTACATGTCTGGCCTGTACCAAAATGTTAAATTTCAGGGCACGTAATGTGAATGCCCTAACCAAGGCCATGACCCTCTCCAACTGGGATGTGAGGTTGTTAACAATATGGACCACCACCTGGTTATCACACGAGAAGCGTACCACTGAGTTGGCCCATTCCCCTGCCCAGGGCCATAAAGCACTGACTATGGGAAAAAACTCTAAGAATGTGAGATATCTGGTGATACCAGCTTGGTGCCATTCCTCTGGCCACTTGCCGGCACACCATTGTCCTCTAAAATAAATACCGAAACCCAAGGAGCCTGCAGCGTCTGACTGGACCTGAAAGTCGGCCCTAAGCATTCTCTGACCTCTCCAGAAGGAAATGCTGTTAAAATCATCCAAAAACTGCCTCGAAACTTCCAGATCCTCCCTTATACCAAACATAATCCTGGTCCTGTGGAATGGATGATGCAGCCCCCGCATTGCACTACAAAGTCAACGCAGGAAGGCGCGACCTGGCGCCACAACTCTGCAGGCAAAGTTTAGATGTCCAACCATCTCCAGCAATTCCTGAAGGGTCACTTTCCTCTTTCGTAGCATTGAGGCAACCCTAACCTTAAGGTCAGTTAATTTTTCTTGCGGCAGCCTAGATGTTTGTTGAACCGTGTCCAATTCGATACCTAAGAACATCAGGGTCGGAGATGGTCCTTCCGTTTTTTCCTCAGCTAGAGGTAGACCTAGTTCTTCCGCCATTGCTCAGAAAGTATCTAAGATAAATCTACACCTTCCTGTGTTCCTTTCACCACAGAAAAGATAATCATCAAGATAATGGGCCGTATTTTTACATCCCACCTTATCCCTAAGCTTCCATTCAAGAAAGGAACTAAAATGCTCAAAAGCTGCACAGGAAACGGAGCAGCCCATGGGCAGTGTTCTATCTATATAGAAAAAACCCTGAAAATAGAATCCTAACAGGTCAAAATCCTGCGGGTGGACCGGCAAAATCCAAAATGCAGATTTTATGTCGCATTTTGCCAGTTCTGCCCCCACACCACACCTGCAAACCATGCCAACCACCTCATCAAAGGAGGTATAGCGGACGGTGCATAGCTCCTTTTGGATGGCATCGTTAACCGAGCCCCCTTCAGGATAGGACAGGTGATGGATTAGTCTGAACTCACCAGATGCTTTCTTTGGCAAGATTCCTAGAGGTGAGACCCGCAGCATCTCCAATGGAGGTGTTGTAAATGGTCCCAACATCCTCCCCTCATGTACCTCCTTATCTATTTTTTCTTGAACTACACCTTCCATACCTTGTATGGATTTAAGGTTTCTTGCAAAAAATGCCGTGCATTCCCCTGCTGCTGGAATCCTAAAGCCTTTTTGAAAACCCAATAATAAATAACTGGCGTCATCCCTTCTGGGATAGTCGCGTAGCCATGCTTCTAAGACTAAAATTTTAATTGGACTGGGCCCCTTTATCTGGGTTACCTGCTCTGCTATTGGGTTTCTTACCACCTCCGGGGGCTTTTGCCTGCCTCGGAGCACCGGCTCTGAAACATGTGGCGCTAGGGTGTTGTCCCCCACACACCGTGCATTCATGCTGAAATCTACATGGTTTCTTTGAGCACACACCTCTTGAGTTGTACTCCCAGTAGAGCAGGCGGGGTTGAACCACCTGCCCCGCACCTACACGGGGAGTCACATTCACTGATTCCTTCCTAATCAAATGCCCACTGTCCATCCTGTCGCCTAAATTGGGCCTGGTTGGGGTCATTGACTGTAACCACAGGCCTGCCAGTGGCTCATCCCAACGCAAATTGGGGTGAATGGCGCTTCTCATACGGAACGCCTCATCATAAGAAAGCCATGCTTGCCCTGCAAAATCCACACATGCCCTATAAATAAGATCTAAGTATTGGAATAGGGACAATGCCCGCCAGGGCTGGGCTCGTACAACCACCCCAGCGTAAATTAAGAAACCCGGCAGCCAATTAGACCAAGTCCTATCTGGCCTCTTACTCCTGCATCTCTCCTTGTCCCTCTCATCTTCCTTATCCAGCTCCTTCTTTTCTACATTTCTGTTCAATAGTTCGAACAAATCCACACACTTTCCTTTTCAGATCTTCTCCTTGGTCGCTGGTGTTAAATGGTCGCCCAGTGGCATAGCCCGATCCCTAAATGGTAAAGCTTGTAAGGGCATGGTATTATAACCCATGTCCGGGACTGAAGGGCATGGCCAAACACCCATACCAGCCGCCGGAGTTACCGGGGCTGATGTTGTAGTTTGTGTGAATGGTGTGACCCAGCCACCTAAGTGGGCACTTGTATAGGGCCAAGAAGCACCAGGAGTCCCAAAAGTCTGTGTGTTATATGTTGGATAGGGGTGAGGAGTAAATTGGCCACTACCAGGCCAAGGCCATGCCGGCAGTGTTGCCGACGAGCCATGTGCAGTGTTCAAACTGCTGCCTGGCCAAGGCCAAGCTGGAAATGATGTGGATGTGTCAGGTGCAAGTGCTTGCCCTGTGCTCGGCCCAGGCCATGCTGGGAATTGTGGTGAGGTATCGTGTGCACTAGTGGACTCACCTGACAGAAGCATTGTGACTGGCTCATCCCTGCTCCCTGAGCCGTCCTGACCAGCTTCACCAGTTTTCTCCTGTCCGCTCAAGGCCGGTGTGCTGGACACTACCGTAATTGGAGTGGACCTCTCTTCATCCCTGTCCCGATGTGAAGCCAGGGCCATCGTCCCTTCAGCCTCCCGTCCCGATGTTCCTTCATTGTGCTGCTCCGCTTCTAAAATGGCAAACCTCATCATTAAATTGTCTGCTAACGCCCTAAGCTTAGCTCTATGGTGACCTTTGGATTCCCTAGCTGACCGGCGTGGCTGCGCCTTGCTAGATTGAGAGGTTGCCCTAGCTGACCTAGCGGCTTCAAGGGAAGAAACCTTGTCTTGGAGTTGCTGCCATATGGGCCATGACTCCTCATCAGACGAAGACTGTGGCGGCGAAACCTGAGGTACCGGCCATTTTTTGGCTGGCTGTTTTCCCTTCTTATTCCCCTGGCCCTTCCTCGGGGCCATATTGCGTTCTAACTTTACTACTGACCAATAAACAAGACTTCAGGAATCTGGCCTCCGGTATGTGAAGCAATACCCGGCTTGCCCAGGCAACACTACCTAATGTGAAATTGTTTGATAAAATTCCTTATTATATTTTACTTTATAGATATGTAATTATTATTAGTAATTATTATTTTTTTTTTAATTTTTTTAATTTAAATTATAATTAATTAATTGATTATCCACTATTTGATTCTCCCCTATTAATCCCCACTTTTTTCTTTTATATATCTATATATATCCAATTAATTAATTATCTTGCCACCTAGATGCTCAATCAATCAATTAATCAATACAGTATTAAGGTACTAAAATATTATTAATGCACCAGTAAACCAGATTTTGAAACAAGATTTTCAAACAATTGCCGGCCAAACCGAGGGGGGAAGCTGATGCTACTCCCCGATCCACGAAGAGTTGCGAGGACCTATCTGCCACCACGTGGCTGGAAAAGATCTGAACAGCGAGACTCCTTCCGTCAGCAATGCCAGCCAGAAAGAGGAAGTGAAGAGGGGGGGAACAGCCTTTAAATAGCCTAACGTTCCCCCCTCTTCTAAAATTGCTCACACGAGACTTAAAATAGATCTTGCATCCTCCGTTGAAGACAGCAAAGATAAGCCACGCTGCCGAAGCCCTGGCTCAGCAGCGGCTTATTCACTTGGTGAGGACGGGGGGGGGGGGCTTCTCTGTACCTGCTCCCAGGCTTTGGAATGCATTGCCCCACGAAACCAGGTTGGCCCCCCTCCTTCTTGTCCTTCCATTAGGCAAAGTCATTCCTCTTCAAGTAGGCTTTTAAGGAATAAATGATCTCAGGAATGGGGAGTTTTAACTTCCAAGTCTTTAAATGTTTTCAAATTGTTTTTATACGTGACTTTTTAAATCTTAATCCATGTTGAATTATTTTTTAAATGTGATATTTATATAGTGTTTTTAAATTTGTTGTTGTATATGTTATGAACAGCTTGGTTCCTCTATTGGGAGAAAGATGGAATATAAATAATTTAAAGAAATAAATAATAAATAAATACATTAGTATGGCAAAGGCCACAGTTTGGGACTCACAGCTGTGGACAAAGTATATGATTGTGGACAAAACCTAAGTATATGTGATATTAAATAATCAACCCTTTAGAGTTTTCTCTGTCTTTTCTGACAAACCTAAATAATAAGTGGAATGGGATGAGGAGAGGGTTGAATTCTCTGTCTGCAGTGAAGGAAGTAGCCATATCACTTCTAGCTGCTCAGGAAAGACAGGGAGTTAATAGCTTAGCCTCCAAATCACTGATTCCCTTTCTTTGTCTCAGAAAAAAACTCATCTGTTTGTTTGTTTTTACTCTCTCTCTTTCTTGTTTTAAAGTCTCTTCCCTGACTGATTTTTACTCATCTCCTTTGTCTCTCCTTCCCTTCCCATGAGTCTGATAGGAGAAGGTTCTGAGAAATTCTGCTAAGCCCAACACTCAAAACCAAAGGCTCCAAAACATCTCTGCTTTTTAAAGGATGCCTAAGATCTCCAGCTGACTCCTCTGGGAGCCACCCACCAGCATGGAGCTTACAGCTGGTCTCCCACATCATAGCAGAGCCCTGTCTGTCTGTGGCTGCCCAATACCCTCCTCCCTTAGTTTCCCCATGCATGAGTCATCTTCCATACCTTGATTCAGCTGATTTTCCCTTCCTCTCCAACTCAGGAGGATTCCTCACAAGGAATGAAAACAATGCTCCTGGCTTATTTCAAATAGAGAGGTTTGGAAGGGCTTACTCCAGAGGAGGAGCCTGACATCCTGGGATTCAGGGTTGGAGAAAGCAAAGGAACTTTCTCTCTTGGATATCTCTCTGGGCGAAAATTTGGAGGAGGGGGACAAAGATGTCAATAATTCATTATTCTCAAGAATTTCCCAACATGAATTGGCAGCATCTAGAGCTTTATTCTCTTCCCTTCAAAGCTCTGAATGAACTTAAGATTCGATTGGTAGATGCACTGGTCTCTGTCCTTACCTCTTACCATTCAAGATGTCCTCTTAAAAGACACCAGGGAGAAGAGCAATTAGTGAGCCCTCCAGAAATCACTTAAGGCTTCTTCTTTGGTCCTTCAGGTATTTTCCCGAACTTCTATCTTCATCTGTCTTTCTTTCCTCAGCACTGAAGACTTATTCTCTGAGCCAGAAGCTGGTCCCAAAACCTTACACTAAACAATCTACACATTTTACAAATCTTATCCATTTGTAACTGAGGATGCTCAGACCTCTGTTGCCTGTTCTGTTAGGTCCATTGGGTCTATCAGCATAGCCAGGTGATCTACTTGGTTTAAATACTAAATGCTCCCTGTCATAAAGAATATGAGCAACATTGGAACTTTAGAAGTAAATGGTCAAACATAGAACATCAACATATTTTCTGATAATTGACAACATTAGCTGTAACCCTCAAAGAAGACTTACAAGAAATAATGAAAGAGGTTCAAGAGTATGGAGCAGTAGCAGGACTAAGTATTAATTATAAGAAATCTGGAGAGCTACATATAAACATTAAACCTGTAATACTAGCTGGAACCCAAAATGATATATGCATCCCAGTACTCCATAAATCATTCAGATACCTGGGAGTAACTATTCCAAATTTTGATCCAGTGATTAGACAGATAAGAAAAGATGGCCCCAGGCACATTTGACAATCATGAGCAAAACTGGTGCTATAAAATTTTTACCCCTACTACAACATTTTTTTTCTAACTCTCCCTTTTGTAATAAACCTAAAAGACTTGGTTCAGTGGCAAAAAAATATTTACCAGTTTTATCCATCAAGGAAAAAGATGGCTTGCAGAGACTTTGAGACAAAAGAGGTTGTCTCGAAGAGTTGGGGAGAACCCAGTATACAGAAATATTATGAGGCAAAACAATTAAAAACATTGGTATTTTATGTTTTTATATGTCATAGTTGGAGGAAATATCAGAGAAATTGTGAACAGGCATGAAAGCAATGGAAAAACACCTACATTTAATTTTTTTTTTTTTTGAAATTTTTTTCCCCTTTATTTTAAATTTAAACAAAAACATATAACATACAAACTAAAATACAATTTAACTGTGTTCCCCACCACCATATGCGGGACCTCTTGCCATAATCTTCCTCTTCCTTCTTCTTCTTCTTCTTCTTCCTCTTCTTCTATTGTCCTCTTCTCCAAAACTGCATTGATTCTTGATTTGGAGCTTTCCCTTTTCCTCTTATTAATACATATTCCAAAAATCTCCCATATATCATAAAAGTTATTTTTTTTCAACTCTCCTTTCTTAACCTTTAAGTTACAAGTTAATTTATCATTTATTGCTATATTCCATATTTCTTTATACCATTCTTCAATTTGCAATTCGACTTTTGATTTCCATTGCCTAGCTATAATCAATCTAGCTGCTGTTAATAAGTTGGTTATCAATTCTTTAGTCATTTTGTCATATTCCACATTCTCAAATATTGATAACAAAGCAATCTCAGCATTAAATTCTATATCTTTTTCACATATGTAGCTTAATTCTTTAAAAATTTGTTTCCAAAATCTTTGCACTTTTTCACATTCCCACCACATATGAAAGTATGTACCAATTTCCTTCTCACATTTCCAACAGACATTCGGATGATTGGCATTAATTTTATTTAATTTTGACGGTGTTAAATACCATCTTAAACTAAGTTTAAAAAAATTTTCCTTTATTCTTACTGACATAAATCTTAACACCCTCATTTTCCATATCATCCTCCATTCTTCTTCATTTATTCTTTTCCCAATATCTTGCTCCCACACTATTTTTAATCCTTCTTTCTCACTTTCCTCTTCCTCTAAATTAAGAAGAAGTAAGTAAATTTTGCTCACAGTACCTTTCACTGAGTCAGTCATCCGAATGTCCTCATATGACAATAACAATTGTTCGTATTTTGTATATTCTCTACCTTTATTATATTTATTTACCCATTCATTAGTCCATCTTTCTAATTGTATATAATTCAACCATGAAATGCTCCTATTCTGAAGAGTTTGTTTCATTTGATCTATCGATCTCATTTTATACAACCAATCTTTCAATCTAATCACTTGCTTTTCTTTAAATAGATCCACATATACTTTCATATTGGTAGGAAAATTTTCTATTTCTGTCACTAATCCAAGTGGGGAATATGATGAACATAAATTCTTTTTGCACTTATACCATATATTTAACAATGTCTTTAAAAATGGATTATTAATTTCCCTTATTTTATCTTTCTTAATTATACCAAATAAATATGTTTCTATATCTGCCTGTAATTCTGATGATTCCATCTCCCACCAAATTAGCCTTTCTGGATTATATATAATTTCCCCAATAAACCTCAATTGGTTAGCCAAATAATAATTTTTTATATTTGGTAAACCTATACCACCTTTTTGCTTTGTTCTATACCAATACTTTTTATTTATTCTAGATCTCTTCCCTTCATTACAGTATTTATTAATTATTCCTTGCCAAAATTTCAAATCATCCTCTGTTAACTGTATTGGTAGCATTCTAAATAAAAAATTAATTTTTGGTAAGATTTTCATTTTTATCAATGCAATCCTTCCAAACCAAGATAGCTTAAAGTTACTATATTCCTGTAATTTGTTTTTAATCACTTCCTTTAGTTTATTATAATTATATTCCTTTATTTTTTGAATATTTTTTGCTAGATCTATTCCTAAATATTTAATTGATTTGCATAATCTGAAATCATATTTTTCAACACACCTTTCTTGTTCTACTCTATTATGATTAAATAACATTAATTCAGATTTTTGCCAATTCACACATAATCCAGTTATTCTTCCAAATTTTTCTAAATGAGTTCTAATTTTATCTACGCATTCTAACGGATTTTTCACTGTCAACAAGGAATCATCAGCAAATAAATTAATCTTTATTTTATTCTTTTTCCCCATACCTTCGATTAAATCATCATTCCTTATTACATTTGCCAACATTTCAATAATCAAACAAAACAGAACTGGAGAAAGAGGGCAACCTTGTCTAGTGCCTCGGCCTAAAGCTATTTGTTCTGTAATCCCATCATTAACTATTACTACAGAGGTATTCCCCAGATATAGTTGATCTATTATCCCCCTAAATTTCTTTCCAAAACCCCAACCTTTTAACAAAATCTTTAATGTTGGCCATTCCACGCAATCAAATGCCTTAAATATATCTAATGATAAAATACCTGCCTTCAATTTGTCTTTTTCTATATTGTATAAAATATTCAATACCCTCCTAGTCAAATTCTCCATTTGTCTACCCTTTAAAAAACCATTCTGATCCTCTTTAATATATTTTATAATAAATTTATTAATTCTATTCGCAAGTATTGCAGTAAAAATCTTTGCATCTTGATTTAATAGTGAAATGGGTCTATATGAACTTGGGTCTGTTAAGTCTTTATTAGGCTTTGGGATAAGAGTTATTAATGAATGTTTCCAAGAATCTGGTATTCTCTCTCCTTCCAATATTTCATTATAGAGCACTTTTAGCTTAGGGATCAATATTGGTTTAAAAGTTTTATAATATTCTGATCCTAAACCGTCAAAACCTGGAGTTTTACCATTTTTTAATTTATTAATAATCTCTATAATCTCTTCCTCTTTTATCTCTTTATCTAAATCCTTTTTATCATTCTCTGATAATTTACTCTTAACATTTTCTTTAATATAATTTTCTATATCTTCTTTCGATACACTATTACCTTTATACAAATTTTGATAGAATTCATGTATTATCTTTAGTTTTTCTTTCATTAAGCTACAATTCTTTCCCGTTTTGTCTTTAATCACTCCAATTATATTTTTTGCTCTTTTAGTTTGAACTAATCTAGCTAAAAGTTTTGAATTTTTATTACTGTATTCGAAAAAATTCCTCCTAGCGTATATCAAGTCTCTCTGGACCTTTTCTAGCTCTATACCTTCTAATTCCTTTCTTTTAGCTTGGATCTCAATTAATTTTTTGTTATCTCTATCCATAAAATATTTGCTTTCTAAATCCTTTAATGATTCTACAATTCTATTTATATTTTCTTCTCTCAATTTTTTTAATCTACAGGATTCTCTTATGGCGATTCCTCTCATGACTGCTTTCATAGTGTCCCATAACACTCCTATTTTATTCCCACCTGCTTCATTAAATGACCATATTTCCAACCATTCTTTCTTAACTTTATCCACAACCTCTGTATGTTGAAAAATATTGGAGTCCATTCTCCATCTTCTAGCTTCTCTATAGTCCTTCTTAACTTTCATCTCTAACACCATCAACGCATGATCTGTTATTTTTATCACATTAATATTTGTATCTACTACTTTTGAAATTAAGTTTTGTGAAATAAACATAAAATCTATTCTAGAATAACTATTATGTACAGAAGAATAATATGTAAACCTTCTTTCATCTCCCTTTAATTCTCTCCATATATCTTTCAAATCCGTAGTGTTTAATATCTTACTCAGGAGGGTACCTCTTTTATTCAACTCATCTTTTTTACATGTGGATTTATCTTTCACCTTATCCAGAACCATATTAAAATCTCCTGCCATAATCACATATCCTTTCCTAACCTTTTCCATTTCTTCAATCACAGTTCTATAAAATTCTCCTTGATTCATGTTTGGTGCATACACATTTACTAATGTATAATCTTCCTCCCCCATTTGACCTTGAATTATCAAATATCTACCATTACTATCTTTTATTACTTCTTTCATCACAAATTCACAATGTTTAGATATTAATATTGCTACCCCTCTAGATTTAGAGGTCCCAAATGCTTTTTCATATATATGGATGTTTTGTAATTTCAATTCATTGACTCCATCCTTTAGTTGATGTGTCTCTTGTAAATAGATAATGTCAACTTTACTTTTCTTTAATAATAATTCTATCCTCCTTCTCTTTAACACAGACCCTAGGCCTTTCACATTTAAAGTCGCTACCCTTATGTTTTTCCCCATATCCGTTCCTTTCTCTGCCTCTTATGCGGTCCCTTTGTGCATCTCACATAACAAAAACAAAAACAAAAACAACTAAAAAAAATAAATTCACCAACCTCTAGTTTCCTATCCCTATCCTTCTTACCTACATATAAATTATTTTCCTCCCTCCCGTTTCCCCACGTCTCACTAATGTTCGGCGCGAGCTCTGGGAGGGGGGGAGACGTCACCCCCACCAGTCCGGACCCCAGCCAAACCCTCATCCCAATTTCACCCCACCTCATATTTTTATCTATATATATACTCAAATGCCTTCCCTCCTAACTTTTAACATCTCTTCTTCTTTCTACCACCCAAGTCTAATCAGGTAATCCAAAACAACAATGAGAAAAAAAAAAAAAAAAAGGAAAAGAAAAAAAAATATGAAAAAGAAAAAAAATTTAAAAAAAATTAAAAAAAATTTAAAAAGATCTTATTAATATTATAAAAATTTTTTTTAATATTATAATAAAATGAGCAGAACAAAAAAAAGAAAAAAAATCCCAACCCTCATTACAAAAAGAAAAATCAAAAATCAAAAAGAAAAAAGAAAAAAAGGAAAAAAAGGGAGGGTAAAGGAGAAAGAAAAAAAAAATTCTTCCGACATCCAGTAACGCCCAGTAATCTCTTCCAATTAAAGTATCTTCTCTCAAAAAATCTTCTCTTTCGGACTACCAGTCTTTACAAAGCTACTTGCTTGCTTGTCCCTTCACTCTCATCTTCTTGCCAAAGTCCCCAGGCTTTCATCAAATCCTTCCCATCTTCAAAGGAGTAGATTTTATGTAGGGTTCCATCCTTCCATATTTTCAAAAAGACAGGGTGGCCCCAGTTGTATCTCTTGCCGTTCTTAATTAAAATTGAAGTGATGGGCTTCATTGTTCTTCTCCACTGGCTGGTTTCGGGGCTTACATCCTGATAGATCTGAACTGAATTTGATCTATAAACTAGCAATTCAGGCTTTTCTTTAATGACCCTAAGAAACTGTTCTTTCTTCATATAGTTAAAAAATCTTAGTATTATGGGTCTTCTGGTTTTCTTTGGGTTCCCCACAAAATGTACTCTCTCAATATCTTCCTCAGCCACATGTTGGGATTTCATAACAGAATTAATCCAGTCCATCACTTCCCCCCTCAAATCCTTTTCTTTCTCATGTTCAAAATTCATTATTTTGATATTATTACGTCTTGAATTATCTTCTAAATAGATAACCTTTTTCTGAAGGTCATCAATCACTTGGTGCCGTTTTGATGCCACGCTCTGGAAATCTTCCAGCTGTTGCAACCTGCCTTCTGTTTTGCCTAAACTTGTCTTAATATCTGTCAATTCTCCCTGCAGTTTTTGTATATCTTGTCCCATCTGTTGGTTCCCTCTTATTAAAATGTCCATTTTAGAGAGTACCTGTCCAAGTTGTCCTTCCATTCCTTTCACGGAAGAGGCAAGCTCTGAAACTTTTTTTTCCATGTTGATTTCAGGAAGGAGGGGCTCCCCCTCTTCCAACCTTTTTAAACGGGCGATACGCTCGACACTATTATCTGATGGTTTATGGGGTTGTCCACGAACCCAGCTCCTGATTTTATCTCTGCCTTTTCGCATGTATAGACCAAGCTAAGCAAAGATTTATAGCTCAAGGAGTCAAGCCGTGTTTAACAGGCCGTTTTCTGCCTCTCTAGCAGCCTCCGTCTTCTCAGGCAAAAACGAAAGTACTTTCTTCAGATAGATAACAGCATGTTTACACTTCAAAAAGTGTTTCTATCTTTGCCTAAAGCTTTCATCAGAAGTTTAATCGCTATTTACTCACATTTCAGGCAGGGAGAAGGACATTTATCATCCTTTTTAGATTCCAGGGTGAAGAGATGAAAATTCAGCCGTACATTGCCATTCTAGCGGAAGTGACGTCTCCCATTTAATTTTAAATATTGTATTTATTTAATTTAATTTAATTTAATTTAATTTAATTTAATTGATTGATTGATTGATTGATTGATTGATTGATTGATTGATTTATTAGATTTATTTATTAGATTTATATACCGCCCATCCAGAACGTGTCTACTCTGGGCGGTTTACATATAATATAAAAAATAAACTAAGATAAAATCCAGATCAATCCAAGATGGGAAAGGAAAAAAGAAAGAGGAGAAAAAAGAAGAGGAAGAAGAAGGAGGAGAGAAAAGAAAAAGAAGAAAAGGGGAGATAGGCTAGGTAATGGCTGTAGGGAAGGCCTGCCGGTATAGCCATGTCTTCAAGTTAGTCTTGAAGGCCTTCAGCGAGGGAGCCAAGCGGATCTCAACAGGTAAGTTGTTCCAAAGCCAAGGAGCCACTGCTGAGAAGGCCCGATTTCTGGTTTTTTCCCACCGGGCCTCTCTTGGCGTTAGGCCCCTCAGCCGCCCAGCCTGACTGGAGTGGGTGATACGGGTAGAACTGGGTGGAAGAAGGCGCTCTGCCAGGTATCGAGGTCCTAAACCATTAAGGGCTTTATATGTAATGATTAACACCTTGAAATCAATGCGGAAGCAGATAGGTAGCCAGTGTAAGGCAGCCAGAGTGAGGGAAATATGGTGAAATCTTTTCACCCCTGTTAAGTATTTGGAGGGGGAAACAAGAGATATGAAATGGGGAGAGAGCATATTTAAAAAGAGTTTTATATCTCTTATTTTTCCCTCCAAATACAATCATATGATTGAAAACAATTTGGGAAGATGACATTTTGATAAAAATAGAACAAAACCTATGACTCCAACTGATTCCAAAGGATTTGTACTTTTAAAAAAGTAGAAGTCTCCCTATTGGAGGAGACAAACTATGCCTGGGGTGGGCGGCTCTGGCCTCATTAGCATTTCCCACTGCATCATGTGCTCAGTGGGGAAAATGCAAATATGCCTGCCCCAACCCAATAGTCTCTGCGGAATTTTTTGCTAATATGGTCTCCCCTTAATTTAGGAAGACTGTATCAACAATTCTTAGGGAACATTTCTTAAAACTATGAAGTTGATGGAACATTGTACCAGTGTGGAGAAATTGTAACCAGCAAGGTGTATAAATGAACATGTGATGGTTATATCAATTTGGGGGGGAAATGTTACAAAAATGGCAAATACTACACATCAAACTATCCATGCTACACCAGGATTGGGTTTATCAACAATAAGAGAGAATCAACAAGAAAAAGCAGCATCCAAGGGATTAATAATGTTCATGCTGATGGCAGCTTGCCAGGCTGGAAGACCACAGAACTCTTAACCTTAAACTGTTGATATTCTGAACTGTGACAAATTGCCATGGCAAAAAAACCAACACAGTAGCTTGGAGAAATTAAAAGTGAAGCCAAAATAACAGGGTTTTTTAATGAAATTTGGCATGTTTCTATTTTATCTGCAACTCAAAAAGGTAATCAACATCTAAATCCTTCCTCAGATTATGAAACAAATAATTCAGTGCAAATGGAAATACAAAGAAAATCTTCAAGCCATTAATGAATTCCTCTTATAGTTTTGATGGCAAGATAAATTTTAAAATGTCTTAAATATTGAACCTTCATCAGTAACTAAATTTCAGTTGTATGTATCTGCTTGTTGGGGTTTTTACGTTTCTCTTTTTTTTAAAAAAGTCATTTCTTTTGGTTTGGACTGTCGTTTTGTGTTTTAAAATGTTTTAAGACGCCCCCAACCTAGTAGTTACAATTGATGCCAGCCTGACAGGTGATGGACCACACTATGTGGACAGTCTCATGCAGGGCCATTGGTCTTCAGAGGAACAGACACAATTTACTGGTTGGAACAACCTATCTAACAATAATACATCTTCAAAACATGTTTTCATGTTGCTACGTTCTAGTGAAGATGTGGTTTCACACTGTCCCATATTGGTCAGGATGGAGAATATCATAAGAAAAGCCCAAAACGATCAGCAAGGAGGCATGTACTCTTTCTCCCTACATACTAAAGCAATACCTTCACGTGATAAGAGGAACGCATTCACTGCAACACATGTAGGCTTCATCTTCTATGCGATGCTGAATGACCAGGTCTTGCATCTGTCCCAGGCCTACCTCCATGTTCATCCAAAACAGCTTTGACCTACTGAGTTTGATGTACACAGTGCAGACAATGGCTTTTTGTTTTAGTCTGTTCGGTTTCATTCTGATTTGATTGTTCCTAGACTCAAATGGTGTTTTTGATTCATAAGTGTCCAATACCTGGATCAATCACTACGAATTTTTGTAGGTTTCATACCTTCTGAAAGTGTAAATACACTGGGAAACATTATCCACGTCTGCTAAAAAAGAAAAAAAGTGGAGGGCATAGGCCTTTGTTGATGTTTCTTATGTAATCAATGGGGAGAATATTCAAGGATTCAGAAAATGAAACAAAGTGAAGCTCTTTCTTCTATCCAAGATGAACCATGATAGCGATCCAAGTTTTTAAGATGTGACATTTTCTGTCCTAATCTATAAAGCAGGTTTTGAGGCCAAATTACTAATTACATTACTTTCTCTCCTAGATGATGTGCGATCTGAAGGTTGAAATAAATAAATAATTTCCATTTTATAAACAGCAGCAAGATTAATGATAGCAAAAAAAGTAGAGAATGATTTTCAAATAACTGAATGGTATAATGAGATTTGGAATATAGTAATTAATAAGTAAACATGTGATATTGAAGAAAGGATTGCTGAAGAAGAATATAATGATATTTGGGGAAATTCTATACAATTTGTATTAATAAAAGGGAAAGGACAATTAACAACAGAAGAAACATAACAATTTAAATGTTCTCTGTTATACTTTGTTTCATTTTTGTTTTTACATGTTTACATATAGATTTCCACTCTTCCACTTCTCTCCTGATGGAGATGTTTACAATTCTTACTGTGGCAGAGGATTTATGTTGTTATGCTTTTGACTTGTTCTTAAATTGCCTTCTCTTCCTTTTATCTCTTGCTCAAATATTTCCACCAGCTTTGATCAGTTAATTGCTCAGAAATCTGTTACTTAGGCAGGGTATTTTTGAAACAAAGTTTTATCAAGGCTTTATGGAGAAGATTTGTTATTCCTTCATATTTGAAGCCCAGGCAAATATGTGGAGTTTCTTTTGGCATGGTGGGAGAGGTGGGGTTTTTTTTTCTTTTCTACTCATTGGTTGATAGTCATGATCATGTTTGGAAATAAATTTTCTACAGGCCGCTCTGATCTTTGCCAACATGATAATGTTTGGCACGTTTGTGTAAATCATCTTGAGCTTTGTGGTGGCTTATTCATGAGTGTCACCTAACAGTTTCCTTCTCTAATTCAACGTGTCACTACAGCTGTTGCAGGAAGATGTGATCGCCCACCTTCTATAGACAATGGAGACATCCTGGAAATGGCCAAGTCTGAATATATGTCAGGAGAAAAGGTGCACTATAAATGCCAAAACCTGTACAGAATGGATGGAAATGCAGAAGTAACTTGCCATAATGGTCATTGGACGCAACCACCAACATGCATAGGTAGGTAGGTAGGTAGGTAGGTAGGTATTTAGTATGACATAGCAGAATACAGCATTATTGTGTACGATACGATACGATAAACCTTTATTGGCATTTAAACAGTGTGGACAGGGAAATAAACAGGAAAAAACTCAGGACAAATAGACACAATCAGCATTGATGAAGAAGTACAAATGATGGGAAAAATACATATTACCCAGAAAATGGGGTAAAGGAAAGTTCAGCATTATAAGGCAGCAGTAAGTTTCAAAATTTCAGTTAAGTAGTTTGCCACTGCCACAGTAAGGGGAGCACAGCGGTCACTCAAGAAAATAGGGAGAAGATCAGGGAAATGATCCGAGAAGGGAATCAACCAATGACCTAAAAAAAATTCTGACGGGAGTGGTGTGCTGGGCATCTAAATAGAATGTGGTCTAAAGTGTCAGGCAGCAAATGACAGAAAAGGCAAAGTCTTTTGTCTTTAGGGATTTTAGAAAGACGGCCAAAATGCATGGCATTATTGTGTATAACTTCACAAAGACAATATAAAATATGCATAAACTGTAAAACCTTAAAAGAATAAATTCTGTGAAATATTAACACACAGGTGTAATAACCATCAATAATGCTTCACTTCCAAATGGTAAAAGTTTTTGTTAATATAACAGTCTGCTCACAGGAGTAAACACAGTCTATACAAGTGAAGCAGATATTCCATATTACAAAGAGAGAACTAGTAACCAGCAGTACATAGGCTGACATTCACATTCTGTTGCTTTCTGCAGTAATTTGCAATAGAGAAAGTGTAGTTAGTCTCAACCTGAGTAGACCCATTTGTATCAATGAAACATACAGAGGAGTTTGGCCTCCTCTAGTTTGATGTGCTATATTAAGGAACAAAATTTCAGCCACAAAATATTAGAATTAGAAAGACTTTGAAGGTCATTTAGTGTAGCCTCCTGTTTGATGCAGAACAGCCACAGGCAGCTAAACTCTTTGTGGGGAAAATTAAAAAAAAAAGTTGAGGAAGGCTCCAATGAGTTTGATACAGATTTAATTCTTCAAAAAGCCTCCGGTTTATGAATCGGGGGGTATTGTGCTAACTTTTCACACAGAGGGCCACATAACATACTTGCGATATTTTCGAGGGCCAAAGGAACATGCACATGTTTTTGAACTGTACTCACGCCCGTATGCACTCCTTCCCACCCGCATGCACACACACAGTCCTGCCCAAACGCATGCACTCCTGCATGCGCCCACACTCCCACCCACCTGCACACCCACACGCACACCCACATGCACGCACTCCCACACACATGCACGCAATCCCACACACCCACATGCACTTCTGCATGCACGCACACCCATCTGCATGCATGCACTCCCACCTGTCCGCACGCACTTTTCTTTTAAAAAAACTAAGGCACAAAGCAATTGTCAGGGCTGTTTCAACAAGTGTGAATGCTAGTGAGCACAACAGGGGACCATGTAGACCACTTTTAACTGTTGCCATTGGTGTTGTCAACATTCATGTTGCCCTTCGCTATGTAAATCTTGCCCTCCTCTCTTCTGCTGGCAATGCGGGCATGATATTGCGCAGTAATATTGGACCATTTCCTAGCTTTTTGAATCATGGGTACAGAAGCACAATATCCCACATTGATGAACCGGAGGCTTTTTGAAGAATTGAATTGTCTATATCCAGTCCTTCAATAATCATTTTGAATGTGGATATTGTTTCTGCATTCCCAATTTAAAATGCTAGGAAATGGTCCAACATTACCTTGAAATATCAAGCCTGCATTGGAAGCAGGAAAAAAGGATGCCAGGCTTTACCTCCCCCGCCCCCCCAGTTTTAGATTTGCCTTGTAGAATGTTGATTTGCTCTGCTGCACAATAAAATGGCTACACTCTCGTGCAGTTATAATACCATATGAATATTGCCTAATTAACACAACTGTTATCTAAGGATGTAGCCCTGAAGAGCTATTAATTTCCTAGAATTTTTTGAATTAGAGCGAATATGTAAAGCCCTTAATGCAACCTATTAAGATGAAAGGCTTTTGTTAATTAAGGCTCTGGTTGGAGACAATTTGTGAGAGTAAAGAAGGAAAGTGAGTATAAAGGAAAGAAAAAAGTGATCTGCACTGGAGGGAATCTGTCTTCCTCTCATCTATTACTATATAAACTTTTCATATCACATGGACACTTTTCTTTTAAAAAAACAAAACTATGTCAGATAGATTAATTGGTGTTCCTTCTTGCAGTTCCTTGTACAGCAAGTGAAGAAGACATGAAAATGAACAATATACAGCTGAGGTGGAGAGGTGAAACAAAACTATATTCAGAATCTGGAGATTCCGCAGAATTTACCTGTAGAAGAGGGTACCATCCAGATCCTGCTTCTCCTTCGTTCAGAGTACAGTGTATAGATGGCAGATTCGAATATCCAAGATGTGTAAGACAGGTACATATATTGTGGTTAAAACTATAGCAACAAAAACATCATGCATTCATTGATTGAGCTTTAGAATCTGTGGAATCTGTAGGAGGTCATGTGCATTAGAAAAAGAATAACTTCCTTTATGGGTGAATGGGTCTGTCTCAGTACACAGAGACATCTCCAGATTGAGTGCCCACCTGAAATCCAAGCCTATCACATGGGGTCCACTTTTTGGTTTAGATGTATGGCCTGAATGTTTTTGGTGTTCACATATGGTTTCAGTAACTAGCAACAGCTAATTGCATCTAGTTGACAAGGTGCCTGGCCTTTTGCTTGGTCACATGCCTGGTTGGACCATCGCACCTTGTCAGTTAGCCCATGTAGGTAGTGTAATGGTTTCTTTATCCCTCGTTATGATGTAGCCATCTATTTTTGTTCCTGTCTTCAGCTTTACAGGCTTTGGTCCTTGTCTTTCCTTTGGTTAGTTAGAGGTAAAACAGAACTATTTAGGCTGTATGGGTGTGAGAAAGGAGTAGGTGGGTGGGAAAACTATTTCCAATGGTGCTCCAGTGATTTTAGGAAAATATTCAAAAGCTGTACATTATTTGTTTTTCTATATTGATATTTCTCAACAACACTTGCCCGCGTTGCGTTTTAAACCAGTAAAGGTCAAGAGGAGGTAAGTTCAATTTTTCCACCCAGGACTCAGCCTGTACCATCCCTGGAAATGTGCCGAAATGTGCAAAAATACAGAAAAATCAAAAAAGGAAGTGGCTGGGGGGAGCATAGCCCCCCATTTTATTGCAAATCAGACACTCATGGAGGTTTCTGGGAACAGAACGTGACTTTTTCCCAGATGGGGAGGGAAAGGGAGAGACGTGGGCGGGTGCAAGAAAAAGTTCAGAGGCTGCCAAAACAGTGCTGGGGATACATGCGGCTTGCAGGCTGCACTTTGCCTGCCTCTCTGCCTTGGCTTGAAAACCAAAGATGGGATTTTAAAAAAAAATACTACTTCTGAAATGATAACAAAAACTATGCATAGGCAGATTCATATGAATTAATTATTAGATTCAGAAGCAGAATATCAACATTTTAGAATATTTTATGTGGCTTTACTCTTAACTCCCTTGTTTTAATCTGGTTCCAGAAAGGTTTTTTTAGTACTATATTCTCTGTGTGGTCCATTGGTTATATCTAAATTGTTAACAATACTGAGAACGCACTGAATAGGTAGCCTCATGGCGCAGTGGTTAAACTGCTGTACTGCAGCCAAAACTGTGCTCACAACCCTGGGTTCAATCCCAGGTAGCCGGCTCAAGGTTGACTCAGCCTTCTATCCTTCCGAGGTCAGTAAAATGAATACCCAGCTCGCTGGGGGGGGGGGGGGGCAATGTGTAGCCTGCATAATTAACTGCATAATTAAGCCCAGAGAGTGCTTGAAGCGCTATGGGGCGGTATATAAGCAGCACGGTTTGCTTTTTTGCTTTTGAAATTGCTGAGACTCTGAAATCAATTACTAACTGTTCCCATTGATTTCACTGGGACTTAAGTACAACTAACATTGTCTAGAGACAGTTGTATATTTTTAATATGTCATTTAGCTGTTCTTGGACACAATCCTGTTAGCGTAAATGTCTGGTGGCATAACCTGGATCAGGCACTGGAAACATTTAATTTAAACTTACGGAAAGTTTCCATCTCCTGTCAGGTTCTGAGGATTCATATCAAATCAAATCAAATCAAATAAATTTATTGTCATTGTAACTATATACATAGTATACCCATACAACGAAATTCACACAGACACCGAGAGACAAGACCCACATGCACACACATAAAAAATCCCCAAACACTCCCCCCCACTAAAAATCCCCCACTAAGAATACAAACATCTACACCGCAGGCTAAGTAACACTGTCCAACTATTCACTACTGGTGGTCTTTAAGTTCATTATTAAGTGCAATTATAGCTCTGGGATAAAAACTATTCAGAAAACGTGTGGTCCGAATCTTAATTGTTCTATATCTTCTGCCAGACGGCAACAGTTCAAAAAAGTTTTAAGCAGGATGGGAAGAATCTCTCAGGATGTTGTGTGACTTCCTCAGACAGCGGGATGTGAAGATGTCATCCAGGGTTGATAGCTGGAGCCCGATGATATTCTGGGCAATTTTAATGGTTCTCTGTAGAGCTTTTTTGTCCGCTACAGAGCTACTCCCAAACCATACCAGAATGCCATAAGTTAGGACACTCTCAATGGTGCTACGATAGTAGGACAGAAGTAAACGCTGAGATAAATTTAACTTCCTGAGCATTCTCAGGAAATACAGCCTCTTCTGTGCCTTCTTCACTAGCATGTTGGCATTTATAGTCCATGAGAGGTCCTCTGAGATGTAAGTGCCCAGAAATTTAAAACTACCAACTCTCTCCACTTCCTCGCCATTTATGTACAGTGGTAAATGTACATTTCTCTTCTTCCTAAAATCAATTATGAGTTCTTTAGTTTTTTTGATGTTAAGTGTAAGATTATTTTCTTTACACCAGAGTATCAACCCTTGTACTTCCTTTCTGTAAGCAGACTCATTGTTCTTATTTATGAGCCCCACCACTGTCATATCGTCTGCAACTTTAATAATTGTGTTGGTGTTATACAGTGGGGTGCAATCATGTGTGTACAGGGAATAGAGGAAGGGACTTAGCACACAACCCTGGGGAGCTCCTGTACTTAGTACCAGGGTAGAAGAATGGTGAGATCCCATCCTTACTGACTGTGGCCTATCTGTCAGAAAGTCCTTTACCCACACACAAATCTTCTGAGGTAATCCCAGGTTGATCATTTGTACTAATGATTGGATTCAGTGTCAGAATACGAGTATCAACATTTTAGTACATTCTATGTGGCCATACTCTTAACCTCCTCATTTTGATCTTGTTCCAGAAAACTTTTTTTTTAGTATTCCGTCGTCTGTGTGGTTGCTCAGTTTCATTTTACTCATTGGCTACATTGGCTACACTGAGATCTTACTGCAACTGATGAGACTTCGATATCGATTACTAATTTTTCCCATTGATTTCAGATGAGAAGTTTGTCAGATGGGAAGGTCTAATTAATTAGACCTGACAAACTTATTTTTATAGTGAGTTTATTCCAAGAACAAGTAAGTCCAGATGTACAAAGAAAGGTGTAGAAAACTCAATAGGCAGAAAATTGGATCTCCTGCAGACCTTGCAGTGGATTCAACCCCATTAGCTCTTGGTTTGTTCACAAAGCATGGTAATTAGAGATGTCCATCAAAGTTGATGAACCATGAACCACGAATCTCCTCCCCATAAACCAACAAACCATGAATCAGTTTGTCGGTTCTTCGGGGGATTTTTTAGACAGCTGGAGGCTGTCTAAAAAAAAAGGTGACCCCTCCACCTGCACAACCTGCTCCCCCTTCCCACTTCCCCTGTTGCCTCCCTACCTTGGCTGCCACAGTCTGTGTCACCAACACCACCTCGATCTGTGGAGGCCTTGGCCATGGCAGCCTCCGCAGCCACCATCCACCACTGCTTGCTGCGATTGTCTCCGCCGCTATGGCCTGCCTTAAGGGAATCCAGGCTGCTATTCACAAAGATGGTGGCTGCAGCTTCCCTGCCTAAGAGAAGCTGCAGCCGCCATCTTTGCAAAGGGCAGCCAGTGTCCCTTACAGCAGTATGTGGCTGTGGAGGTCACCATAGCAGGTGGTGATGGATGGCAGCACTGCCGGGTGGTGGCAGATGGTGGCAGCTGCTAAGGTAGGGAGGGGAAGGGGTGAGGGACGGGCTGTAGGGGGTGGATGGCTGTGAGACTGGCCAGTTGCCTATGGGCCTGCCAATCAGCTGATGGCAGGCCCATAGGCAAAGTGGGAAACCATAGGCAGGGAGGGAAGGCTAGCCTTCCTATGGGGAATGAATAAAAATGGAGCAATATTCATCCCTTCGTATTCATCAGGGTATCTGGAACTCACAAATACAAAGGGATAAATATTTAACAAATCAGCAATTTTTAATGAATATTGTGATTCATTTTCTTGTTCATCCCCATGTCTAATGGTAATACTTACGTACAAGTCATTGACAGGTAATATCTTTAAAACATATTTAAATTAATTTAAATCATTTTAGAACTTATTTACAGCAATATTTTAAAATATTTCTCAGTACTGACTCTAAGATTACCTGGAATGGACAGAATTTATGGTAGGGTTATGGCACATCGTTCTCATAGACTACAGTGAAGTATTTCTTTAACAAAACTTCAACAAAAAGTTTGAAAACCTATTCCTTTCCTTGCAAACCTCAGTTCTGTTGCAGGTATTAAATTATACTGACAAATAAAAACATGATTTGAAACTGTGTCACCTGTCCTGTACTTGAAAATAGTCTTCTCCTGAGTAAAAACAATAGCAGATGTTGTTGTGCCAGATACTTTTGTTTTCATTGACACAGAAGCAAATGAAGATGTCATCTTTGATAGGTAGCTGATATGGCTAAAGGTGTGCCATGCAGATTAAGAAGCCGCCTAGAGTGGTCGTCTGACCAGATAGGCGGGGTAAAAATACAATAAATAAATAAATAAATAAATAAATAAATAAATAAGTGTGTACAAATATCAGAAATGTTAGCATCACAAGGCCATATCTGTAGTAAACTTTTATATTAAGTGCCATTATTATCCAACATGTGAAGGAACCGGTGTTTGAAAGCATTCCTTTAGAAAAGATTGACTTTTTCAACACAGATCAGAACTATACCCTACAATGCTAAGAATGGCTAGCGTATGTCAACATACAAAGAGTTTGTGACCTTTGAATGTAATACAGTTATTCTGGATGGTAAATAAAGAACCAAGCACCATGGAATATTGAGGGCATTTAAATATTGATTTTCAGAAATAGCATGATCTCCGTGTCTTCAGTCATGCTAATACCATTAGTTTCTTGGCTTAATGCCTCAGACTATTGAAACTGATGTGACTAAGGTACAACTATGTTAATAGAGTCATATACTATTGCTTGTGCGTAGAAACAATTTCTTCTCATTCCTGTAACATCTTGTTTTCTTGCAGACCAAGAGATACCTACACAAATATAATTGCACACAGTCTAGGCATCTAACCTTCTTTATTCACTGTTTTCTTTGTATTTGACAGGCATAAGATGACGGAGGAGAAGCGTACAACCAAGATTTTTAACCAGCATATCACCTTTCAGAATCATTGATCACTTATCAAGTAATTAAATTCATCAAGATTTTTACAAATGCCTTTTTCACGGTTTTTATGCAGTTGCTCACAGTGAATTATTATGAATATTGAAAATATTTTATGGAAGAAAAGCCTGCAAATTTATTGAAGTTGAAGTTATACAAAAGTTTATGCATTAGTCTAGTCAACGTTTTTAATAACTCATCTTAAAACAGTGCAAATTCAACCTTAAAGGAGGAAAAAAGATACTATAATGCAAACATTGTACATATGAACTACCAGTGGGAACTAGCAGTGCTAAATGGCAGTATGTACTGGAAGTGAATATTTTTACCTGTGAGGATTTTGTTTATATCTGAAAAGTAACAATAAAAGCACTTAGTAGCAAAAATGATTTTCTTTATTGCTATACAATGAACACAGTCTATGATACATTGGCTGAAAATCCTGCTCTTTTAACTTACAATGTATAAGACGGATTATGTCATCAGCAGGGATGCTTTTTAGGAAATTAAAAAATTTCAGTTCCCATCCCTTCTGACATGTCCTGAGTTCTCTTGTGACTGACCCATTGCATCATGGGAAAGTTCTTCAGAGCTATGGGACAATGTGAAATCTTTAATTTTCTAAAATCTCTGTCAGCAGGATGATTTTACCTCCATGATATTGCTTTGCTCACCCAACCCAGAGTAAACAGGCAGGACACAGGTTATGGGTTGAAAATTCAGGCTGCAACTTCATTAAGTTGTCCACCCGGACAAGACGGAGGTCCTGAGGGTGGGTGGCCCCACTGTCAGCGGTCTGGGAAACTCTCTCGCATTTGGGGGGGTGACTCTTACCGCAAAGAGTGAGGTTCGCAGCTTGGGGATCCATCTGGACCCAGCACTCACCATGGAAACTCAGGTGGCGTCGGTAGTCCGTACCGCCTTTTTTCATCTTCGGCGGATAGGCCAGCTGCGTCCCTATCTTGATGTTGGGGCACTCACCACCTTGGTACATGCGCTTGTAATCTCGAGATTAGACCACTGTAATGCGCTCTACGTGGGGCTACCTTTGAGGTTGATGCGGAAACTCCAAGTGGTGCAGAACGCGGCGGCCAGACTCCTTAGTGGAGTGAGAAAATATCAGCATATCTCTCCCACTCTGGCCGCTTTGCATTGGCTGCCCATTCGGTTCCGCATTGACTTCAAAGTTTTAATGCTTACGTATAAAGCCCTAAACGGTTTAGGGCCTCGATACCTGGCGGAACGCCTACTCCCACCAAAATCTACCCGTATCACCCGATCGAGCCAGGAGGTGAGGCTGAGGAGCCTGACGCCGAGGGAGGCCCGGAAGGAAAAAACAAGAAACCGGGCCTTCTCGGCGGTGGCTCCTCGCCTCTGGAATAACCTTCCTCCGGAGATTCGTGCGGCCCCTTCACTGGGCATTTGTAAAAACCACCTGAAAACTTGGATGTTTAGGCAGGCCTTCCCTCCAGTTAATACTTGATTTCTTTTTTCTTATATATTTTTTCTTTTTCCTTTTTTTTCATCTTGAATAATTTGTCTATTGATGTTTTAAAAAAATAAATTTCTGTTATATTTTTACATGTTGTTATATATGTTGGTAGCCGCCTAGAGTGGTCGTTCGACCAGATAGGCGGGGTAAAAATGCAATAAATAAATAAATAAATAAATAAATTAAACATAGAACTTAACCCTCTCAATCTGTACAGGGGAGGGGCCTACCATAGTGCAGAATCCTGGCCTGGAGCCGGGGTTCCCATCTGAGCTCCACTCTAACTTTAAATGGGTGAGTCCCAAGTTCCAAAGACCTGCTGTCCCTAAGACAGCCCATCTTGGGCAGGTCAATAATCAAATGATTCCCCAACCCAGCAGCTGCCCAGTGCCTTAACCTATGGGGTCCGTGGAAGTCCCCACACATCCCCCTCCTGCACTATCCACCAGTGTGACTTATTTAAAGGAGAGACCCCACCCAGATTGGTCCAGTAGTGCCTAAGTGCAAATACCAGTATGGATAGGCAAAAGTTTTCTGTCCACTTTCAGCCATTTGGGTGAGAAGGTCAACAATCCCTATCCTGTGCCATAGGCAACCAGATGGACTCACACAGAGTTCCTGGGGCAGGTGGGTGGGTTGTAAGCCTTGAAGGAGGCCGAGGCTGGGGCCAGGTGGTCTCAAATAAGGTGCTCTGGCCTTGCCCCTTCACAGGCATGGAACACAATGCATCCCATGCTAGCCTCCCTTCTAGAGGAGGTGGGCAAACAGCCCCTACCAGTGCTCAGTGGAGGCAAGCCTTGCCCTCCCAACCTGGAATAAAGAGGCAAGAGACAGGTGATAGGTTGAAAATTAGGGGCACAAAATTATGAAACAAAGAACTTAACACTCCCAATCTATACAGGGGAGGGGCCTGCCATAATGTGGAATCCTGGCCTGGAGCCGGGGATTCCACCTGACCTCCACTCCAACCTGAAATGTGTGAGTCCCAAGCCCCGAAGATGTGCTGTCCTCAAGCTGACTAATGATTGAATGGCCTCCCCTGTTTGCTGGCCTCCCAGCACTATGACATCTGTGGCCCACAACCCGAGGAGGCCCCCTGCACATTCCCCTCCCATCATCATGATCTCAGGATCTGTGGCGCCAGCAGGTCAGATGGTCTAGCACCCCCAGCTGCCTGACTGGGAACTCACCACTAATTTTCCCTTCTGCACTTCCCACCAAGGCATAGGAACTAGCCTATGGTATGCTCCAGACCCCCACCCACCCAAATCTCAGCTAGCATGCCCCTCTGTAAATCACCCAGAAAAATATCCAGGCCCACCTTGTAGAAATAAACCCCATCACCTCTGAATAGCTCCAGATGATCCAGTTGGACGTCAGGACTTCCCACCACTGAGCCCAAACCATCCATAATAGCCCTGCAAACCTCCTGGTTAACTCCATGCCAGGACCAATTAATGAGTTGGGGATCACAGTCAGCCTGCCACACAAGGCCCGGAATAATGGAGGATCACAGAATTCGAGGCCCTGAACACCTGACCTTCCAGGTATGCAGGTCCTGATCTATTTGCAAAATCAGTGACTTGCCAATTTGACTGGCCAAGTTGTTCGCACTGAGGTGAAGCATCAAAATATCAGGGGGCATCTCTGGAGGACCTTGGGAGGCCAGTTGCATCAACCCAATCCAAAAGGGCCCAGGCTCCAAGGCTCAAGTTCTGCCCCCCCCCCCCCAGGCAGAATATGCTGTGTACCTGGCGGTCTAATATACAAAACTGCCCACAGAGTACGATCCACAGCCATGCATTCAGCATCAAGAAACCTACAAGATGAGGAAAAAACACAGCCAGCGCCTCACCTCCAACTGTGACAGGGGGAAAATATAAGATCAAAATATGGAGGAGGACCACTTCCCCATCCTCTTAAAACCTTCTGCATCATACCCCAAGGCAGCCGCCATACAGATGGCCCCAATGTGAAAGGAGTGGGTGCTGAAACACCAGCCGTGAAGCCCAGCCTGCTGCAACATGGCAGAGGTTAGTTTCTAAATTGAAACTTAGGGGGGAACATCTGTATGTCAAAGAAGGGGTCTCTGATCTTCTCCCCTAACTGCCAAATATTCACTACTCCAACCCTCTATCATCTTCTGCACATGGAAGTCGGCAAAGGTGTAACCACCCCGTGTGCTGGAAGCCAGTGCATAGCTATGGCACAGTCAGCCTCCCCCCTCCAAGCCACCATGTCTCTGCTGGAAGGACTTCATGTCACTCCTGGGCTTCTAGAGCTAATGCCCTGAACTGCTCAATCTGTTGATGGGACAGGGCATCAGTTATTGTATTATACATCCTAGGAATGTGCCATGCATGGACACTATCTTGTAACGCAGGCAGCACAATGTAAATGCATAGACCAGCGCCATGTTCCAGTGCAATTTGGAGGTAAGGGAGTTTATGATGTGGACAACCATCAGGTTGTTGCACCAGAATGTGACCACTGAGTCCACCCACTTCTCCAACCACAACCAAAGGAATCCTACAATGGGGAACAGTTCCAGATAGGTTCAGTCATGTGTGAGGCCAGTTGTGCACCACTCAGATGGCCATACCCCAGTATACTACCTTAACGTATATGCCATATCCTTTTTTTAAAAAAATTGTATTCATTTTCAATAATGTAACAACTTATATATACACTTAGAAATAAAAATTTAAAAGCACAATTATAACATATATTTTCAATTCTGTGCTCCCCACCAACCTCAGGACTAATTTACATATTTGTTATAGTTTATGTTTTATAGCACCCCATTTTTCTCCAGAAATATAGTGATTAGAGATGGGGGTATTCGTATATGAATATGAATATCCCCATGCAGCTGGACTTAACAAGGGTGTGCCCCTCATAGCCAGACTGTCCACTCACACGTTCTGCTGTGGCACCAGTCCCGCTCATCCTTCCAATCGCACCCAGAGCATCACTCTCTTCCCATTGGCTGGCCACATCAGGCAGGGGGCAAGAGGACAAGTCTCCCTGCACGGCTGCTGAGTGGCCAGCTGAGCGGGAAGAGAGTGGTGCTCCAGGTGCAATTGGAAGGATGAGCGGGACCAGCACTGCGGTAGGATGCGTGAGTGGGCGGTTTGGCCCCAGGGGCAGACCCTCGTTAGGTCCAGCTGCATGGGGATATTCATATTCGTATACAAATACAAAATACTCCCATCTCTGATAGTGATTCATCTACAGGGGTGGGCCCTTTCACTTTCTGAAACACATAGCAAAAATAGATTCCATATTTCTTTGAAATCATTTGTATTCAATATACGTTTTTTTAATCTTGGTTTCACAGGTTAGTTTATCATTAATAGCCACATTCCACATTTCCTTATACCATTCCTCCGTATTAAGTTGATTATTTTTCTTCCACTTCTTTGCAAATATCAACCTTGCAACAGTTACCCTAATAATTATTAATTCCTTTTCTTGTTGATTATTGTAAACCATATTCAACAAAGCTATCACTGGAGATATTTGTACATCAGTTCCCATAAATTTCAGTAATCTCTTTAAAAATTATTAGTCACTACTTTTTCTTCTTTTCACAAGTCCACTACATATGTAAATACATCCCTTTTTCTTTTCTACATCTCCAATATAAAGACAGTGAAGGGGTCAAATCAACATACAGACACGCACACACATATATGATCAACTTAGCCTAACTGTAGCCATCTTGCCTCTGTAATTCGCTTTGCTATATAAATGTGTAAACCTGTTATATTAAGGGTTTTTGCTTAAGCAGAGAAGAATGAACAAAGGAGGGAGGCTGCTTGAATTCCTTTCACTTTGCAACTAAATGGTTTAATTGGAAATTCATCCTTGAAGAGACGGGCGCATAGCACGGAACTGGGAAGAATGAATTATTGTGATAATTATTGTGATAAAACATCCTGGACACCTGCAGAACCTCCCCTTTTCCCCTCCTTCTCCCCACCCCTTGCCTTCCCTCTTGTCAAAACTTATAAAATGTATAATCTGTAATAAGGCAGTGGCGCTCTTCTCCGCATGTTTCGGCAGATGGAGTTGTGTCCACTTTTGCTTGTTTTCAGCTAAAAATAAACAAATATGTATTGGATCTCCTTGTCCCTGGTTAATTGAACATATATCAGAGACAGGTTAATGTGCAGAAATTCGTTCTGGCACCCTTCAATAGTATAGTTTTGTTTAATAAATTCAGTTTCACCGGTGTTAACTACCATCTCCACAGTAAGGTAAAAGTAAAGGTTCCCTTTCACAATTTGTCCAGTTGTGTCTGACTCTAGGGGGTGGTGCTCATCCCCATTTCCAAGCCATGGAGCCAGCGTTTGTCCATAGACAGTTTCTGTAGTCATGTGGCCAGCGCGACTAGACACAGAACGCTGTTACCTTCCCATCGTGGTGGTACCTATTTATCTACTTGCATTTTTACATGCTTTTGAACTGCTAGGTTGGCAGGAGCTGGGACAAGTGACGGGAGCTCACTCTGTTGCATGGATTCAACCTTACGACTGCTGGTCTTCTGACCTTGCAGCACAGAGGCTTCTGCGGTTTAACCCACAGCGCCGCCACCATCTCCACAGTACTTTATAACAATTTTCTTTAGTTTATACAGACAAATGTTTCATTATTCTTTTACTCCACATTTTATTTCTATCCTCTCCTTTAATTTCTTTAGCCAAATCTCATTTCCACACTTCTTTTAATGCTATTGTTCTATACTCTGCCTGTATTAGCATCTTATATATTACACTTATTGTCCTCTTTCTATTTCGTCATTGGTCTACCCTCTCCTTCCTTTATTTTCCATTCCTTTATCCAGTTATCCAGCTGAAGTATATTTAACCATGAAATTCCCTCTTCTCCCAGAATCTCTCTTATTTGCTTCCTATTATTCACCTTCCTTCCAGCTGAGAATGAGCTGAGGTTACCAAGAGATGCTAAAAACAACAAAACAACATTCTTCATGTACGTGTATAGCAAAATACAGAAAAAAGGAACAGTGGCTCAGCTACTCCGTGGGGATGGGATAATGATAACAAATGACAAAGAAAAGGCAGAAGTGATCAATTTCTACTTCAGCTTGGTCTTTTCCCAAAAGACAGTCCATACTTCTCCAGGCAAAAATGAATTACAAAAGGAGAAGATAAGATTTTAGCTCAAGATTGATAAGCAAATAGTCGAGGAGTACCTTACTACTTTAAATGATGATGGTTGGAGGAGACCTAACATTGTCCCAATCTTCAAAAAGGGCAAAAAAGAGGAACCAGAGAACTACAGACCAGTCAAATTGAAATCAATCCCAGGAAAAATTCTGGATCAGATTTTAAAGCAGTTCCTCTTCAAGCACCTTGAAAATGATGCAGCAATAAACAGAAGCCAACATGGATTTGTGAAGAACAAATCCTGCCATACAAATCTTACCTCATTGTTTGATCAAGTAACGCCCCTGTTAGAAAGTGGAAATACTGTAGGCATAATATATCTTGACTTCAGCAAAGCCATTGACAAAGTGCACCATGGTATTCTTAGTACCAAACTTGCTAGGCGTGGGCTGGATAAAACAAGATTCAAGTGAATATACAGTTAGTTACAGAATCGTACTCAGAGAGTGCTTATCAATGACTCCTTCTCAATCTGGGAAAAGACAACAACCGGGATACCTCATGGCTTAGTCTTGGGCCTGGTGCTATTCAACATTTTAATTAATGACTTGGATGAGGGAGTGCAGGGAATAGTTATCAGATTTGCAGATGACACAACATTGGTTGTAATAGCTAATGCCTTGGAAGACTGGAAAAAAATTCAAAAAGATCTTGATAGGCTTGAGCACTAGGCTGAAAACAACAGGATGAAATTCAAAGTTCTACAGCTAGGGGAAAAAACCAAATGCACAGTTACAAGATGGGGTATACTTCGCTCAGTAATACGATGAGTGAAAAGGATCTTGGAATTGCTATATATTAAAAGCTGAATATGAGCCAACAGTGTGGTGTGGCTGCAAAAAAAGACAAATGCAATTTTAGGATGCCTTAGCGTGTTGCCTCCAAATCCAGTGAGGAACTAGTTCCCCTCTATTCAGCACTGGTTAGGCTTCATCTAGAGCACTGGTTCTCAAACCGGGGTCCCCAGATGTTCTTGGATTGCATTTCCCAGAAGCTTTCACCACTTGCTGTGCCGGCAAGAATTTCTGGGAGTTGCAGTCCAAGAACATCTGGGGAGCCATGTTTGAGAACCACTGATCTAGAGTACTGTGTCCAGTTCTGGACACTGCACTTTAAGAAGAACTGGAACAAGTTCAGAGGAGGGCAACAAGAATGATCGGGGAAACCAAGCTCCATGAGGAAAGACTGAAAGGACTGGGCACACTTAGTCTTGCTAAAGAAAGTTTGAGGGGAGATATGATGGCACTTTCAAATACTTGCTAGGTAGTCATGCAGCGGAGGGGCACAAGCTGTTCTCAATCATCCGAGAAAGCAGGAAACATAATAATGGGCTCAAGCTACAGGAAACCACATCTAGATGAACATCAGGAAAAACGTTTTAACTGTTAGAGCAGTACGACAAAGGAACCAATTACCTTGGGAGGTGGTGAACACTTCAACACTGAAGGCATTCAATAGAATATTGGACAACCATCTGTCAGATTTGCTTTGATTTGAAGTGGGTTGGACTCAATGGCCTTATAGGCCCCTTCCAACTCAATTATTCTATGTTTCTATTATTCTTACCCAATTTTTTATTCTAATAATTTCTTTCCTAATTAATACTTTCTTTAATTTCCTTTTAAAATGTTCCTGAAAACTCCTTAATTCTATCACCTGACTCAAAGGAGAAATCAGTGAGCTCAATGCTCCTCTATAACCTTTCCAAGTTTCCAACATCGTACTTAGAAAAAGATTATCAATACTTTTAATCACATCTCTGATATTTTATTCAAAAATATTTCTCCATAATCTCTTCTCTGTCACAAAATTAAAAATATCTCCAAATAACGTTATTATTAGTTGCCATATTATTTGGAATATGTTTCACCTGATTTGCTACCTTTTGTGGTATTATACCATAACTGTTTATTAATTCTTGCTCTCTTATTTCCATTGCAATACATATCGATCATTGTCTGTTGTTCTCTTAGCTCCTTTTCACTAACCATCATGGGTAACATCCAAAATAAAAAAAATCATTTGGGAAATGATTTTCATTTCACATAAAGCTATGTGGAGAACTTTTCTTCTTAAAAATGACAGAGATGTTTTGTGAGGTTTCTTGTCAGGAAAATGTTGATTGGGCCAGCTAGCCAAGACATTTTCAAACATATATACACCATAAGAAAACGCATGTCAGGAAAAGCCTGAGGCAACACAGAACAGAGAGTAAATATATAGAAGATACACACAAAGAATCATAAAAATTATTTTACATTGGTATTCCTTTGATCCCAACATGTCCCTTTGATATTTTCAGGATGCTCCTTTGAAATTCCTTTCTTTCAGGATGTTCTTTTAAGAAGGAACCAAAGTATTTTATTGACTTTAACTTTAACTTGCTTCCCCTTAAGAAAAAGTTTGTTTCATGAGGGAAAACCTTACAGTTTACCCTTATGAACAACGGAACATACAGGGAATATTACATACAAAACACCATCATAATAATATGCTTACCAGTTATGTCCTAAATCATATACCACATCTCAACATATAACACATTATATTTACCATATATTTATACATACCTTATACTAGTTTTCTCTCTATTACTAGCCTATCCATTTTGAAGGAAATCAACCCTGAGTGCTCACTGGAAGGACAGATCCTGAAGCTGAGGCTCCAATACTTTGGCCATCTCATGAGAAGAGAAGACTCCCTGGAAAAGACCCTGATGTTGGGAAAGTGTGAAGGCAAGAGGAGAAGGGGACGACAGAGGACGAGATGGATGGACAGTGTCACCGAAGCTACCAACATGGGTTTGATCCAGCTTCGGGGGGCAGTGGAAGACAGGAGGGCCTGGCGTGCTCTGGTCCATGGGGTCACGAAGAGTCGGACACGACTGAACGACTAAACAACAACAACACTCATTTAGTTATTAATTTCAAGCTCTTTGTCTCTTCCAAAATTGTCATGTATTTTGTGCTTGCTCCTCACCTCTCCCTTTCACAAAAACATATTCTATAAAGCCTCCTCATATATCATTAAATCTATTCATTTTTTGACAGCCTTTAAAAATTTAATCTCACATATAGAGTCGGACACGACTTAACGACTAAACAACAACAACTCACATAGAGGTTTGTCATTAACACCAAAATTCCATTCTTCTTTATGCCATTCACTTGTTTGGAAGTTATATTTAACTTTCCAATATTTTCTATAATTATCCTTGCCGCCATAACTAAATTTGTGATTAATTCTTTCTCTTCTTTTGTCCATTCCCATTAATAGTTGTCAAAAATAGACAAAAGCACAATTTTGGGGCATGCTTCCACCTTAATACCTGATATTTCAGTAATTTCCTTAAATACCGACTTCCAAAATGTTTTAAAAAGTATCACATTTCCACCACATATGAAAATAAGTACCAATATCTTGACCACATCTGCAACATGATACAGGAAATTTGGAATCCATTCAATTCCATTTTACTTGTGTTAAATACCAGCTCCATATTATTTTATAACAATTTTCCTGGATCCTCACCAACATACTCTTTATAATTTTTTTATTTTATATATTCTTCCAAACTTCATTATTTCTTTCCTTACCTAAATCAGCTTCCCATATTGTTTTAAGATTATATGGTTGGTCTTCTATCTCTATCAATATTTTATAATTTTTGCCTATCATCCTTTTCATTTTTTAAATTTCCTTCTTCTTTCTCTCTCTGCTCTATTATCTCTTTACATGTTGTCATTTTTCTACATTTACCATTTCTTTTTTCCAGTGTTTTCTCCACTGATGCAATTGAAAAACATTAAACCATGGTATCCTCTCACCTCCAAACCCCAACTTTATTTGCTCAGTACTTGACATCTTTTTTATTCAATCTTTTATTCTAATAATATGTTTTTTTTTAATAGTTTCCCTATTTCCTCTTTCAAATGTTGTGGAATTTTTTATGTATTTGTTCATTGTCATGGTTGAATCCAGGAGCACACCCAATCTGTGGACCTGACTTTCCAAGAAGAGTGTAACCCCATCCAGTAGAGGCTGAACTCCTATCCCCTGGTTTGCCTTGTGACTGACCAGGAACACCTCTGTCTTGTCTAGATCAATGGAAAAATCAGGAGAAGGCTGTATGGTCGTGGAAACAATATAAATGTGGGAGCAGGTGATACCTTTAATCGACCATTAAGAACATAAAACAAAACAAAAAACAAAAAACCAATTGTGAGCTTCTGATGATCAATCACCTTCTTCAAGGCTGTGTATCAAGTTCTTGTGGGCAGTTTCAAACTTATGTGCTGTTTTTAATGTCCCAGATTCACATGGCTGATGGTGTAGAGGCCAGGTTAGCTTTTTTAGATGGAAGTAACTGCAGCATGCTTGTTGGTTTCAAGCTCTTCTTCAGCTAGCATTATGAAATTTAATACAGAGGACAGTCACAGGAAATCTGGGGTGAGTGTGTCCTTCTTCCTTTCTGCCATTTTGAAACTCAAAGAGTTCTCTTTAGCTGTGGGAGGGGAGACTGCCCAGTTAACATTGCCTGCCTTTAACAGAGCTGGGATTAGGAATTTAGTTAAACCACCAGGAACAGTTGATTCCTGGTGCCAAATTAAAGCCAAATAAATAGTTTTACCTAGTGAATGCTCTCTTTAGCATGCAGTACTGTTTGTTTGGTGTCAAGAGTCTTCAGCTGATGACCTGATCAGCCATTCTATGGTATCTTACAGTTCATGGAAAAATCAGGAAAAGGCCATATGGTCATGGAAACAATACAAATGCAGGAGCAGGTGATAACTTTAATCAACCATTAAGAATTTAAAACAAAACAAAACAAACTAATAGCAAACTTTCTATGATAAACTAGATTAACTTTCAGTTTATTAGCCCTCCTCCAGTCCATCAATGAAAACAGTCACTGTCTAAACACAGAACAGCTTCCTCGGATTCAGATAAAAAAGAAAGATGAAGTTGCTTTTATCAGTATACTAATGGCACACATCCCCAAAACTCCAGACAACTTCTCCCAGCAGTTTCATGTAGATGTTAAATAACATGAAGGAGAGGCCTGAGACCAGAGGGACACCATAGACCAATGGCCAGGGTCTTGAACAGGATTCACCCCAACACCAGCTTTTGAGTTTGACCATCCAGGAAAGATCAGAAAGAGTGAACAGTACAACAGTAACCCCAAGTTCACATCCCAGAAAGGCACCCCGGAAGCATAACATGCTCAATGGTATCGAAAGCTGCTTAGAGATCCAGCATAACAAAGAAGGACACACTTCCCCTGTCCAGTAGATCATCCATCAGGGCAACCAAAACTGTCTATTTTACAACCAGGCTTGAAGTCAGATTGAAATGGATCTAGAATATCCACTTCATCCAGGAACCTCTGGAGCTGAGACACCACAACATACTCCAAGCTCTTGCCCAAAAATGCAGTATTTGAGACTGGCTTGCCCCAAAATGCAATATTTGAGACTCCAGTACAGTGAGATTCAAGGAAGGTTTTTTAAACAAAGATCTTACTACTGCTTCCTTAAGACATTATGGTACCTTACCTTGTCATAAGGAGACATGCAGCACTTCTCTAATCCACTCAGCTCCTCTGGCTGCTTTTTTAAGCAAGGAAGGGCAAGGGTCCAGCACACATGTGGTGGCCTTCACCTCTCCAAAGGTCCTGTTCACATCATTATGCTGCACCAACTGGAACGTATCTATTATAATGGCACAAGCAGGGGCTTACCTTCAGACCAAATCATTAGAGCCAAGTGGTGTTTAATTTGAAACATAAAATTAAGTTATTTATTTAAAAAGCATAATGGTTACAAGCACATTGTTAAGCTTGTAGTTACATGTGTTATAAGAATCAACTTTCCCATGCCCGAACTAGGTCTCTCTGATACAAAGTGATTATATTATACAGCTCCCTGGAAACCCCAAACTCATGTCTTTAGATGCCATCTACCTCCTCCTCCTCCTCTCTTGTCTTCCCTCCTCCTTCTTATCTCTTGATTGGCTCTCCTTTCTGACATCTTCCAGCCAATCTCTTTTTAACTGTTGTCACTAGGTAGAATATTTGAGGGTTCTGTCACAAAGTGATTTGAGGCAGGTTTCTGTTTATTGTGATCTCTGACGTCTGGTTTCTGTCCATGAATTCCTTTGCCTAAGGATGGAGAAAACCACAAGGGGGGTCACTGGACAGTGACTAGGCTGGAAGATCTTCGACTTCTCTTTAGACTACAGGACAAAGGGATTTAGTAAAATTAATAAAATTGATAGGGTTTCTTTTCCTTGCATATCTTGGACTCTCTGGAACACAGGCTTGCTCTTGACATGATACTGCTCCAAAAAGGAGGATTGTATGCATAATCTTGATGGGGATTGTACTTTTGATTGTTTTAAGTTTAATTGCTTGTATTCTTACTAAGTTTACTACAGTTTGTACTACATTATGTTCTTCTTCTACTACACCTGATGTTGCTTCTGCTATTCATCGTGGTGCTGATTTAAATTCAGCCATTTTATTGTTGTCAGAATTTTAAAAGGGGGGAGTGATACCTAGGAAAGCTGAAACTATATTTTAAGATTGATCAATGAATTGGTAGCTGACAGTGCATTCGGAGCAAAACCAGGCCTCGGGAGAATTCGACCCTGAAACATTCACAGATAACCCTTAGCAGAGAAGAACACAGGCCTCAGAGAAACTAGGCCCAGACAATACATAGACATAGCAATAGATAAAGGGAAATAAGATACTCTATGCCCCAGACTTTTAGGCACATCATCCCTGGTGCATCATAGACATAGGTCAAGGAAAGATGGGGCATAATATATTTTCTTACATTTAACCAATAGATTAGCTAGTTACCATTAATTATCCAATGAGGAACTGGATCCAAAGTTGGGATACAAATGACCAATAGAATTGTAGTACTTTGATGACTCTTTGTTTGTATCATTATAAAACATGTGAACACTGTATTTTCGGGGTCTTCTCTGCTTTTAGGAGAAGTCCCAGCTGACCTTTTCTTTGCTGCTATTCAAATAAAATTGGGCCTTTGGTTCAGCTGTTGTGTCTATGCCTGATTCCTTGCCAGAGAATCTTAGAACCTAAAGTTGGCCAGTAACATCTAGAGAGTGTCCTGTTTATCCTAGAATCCAAGGTCCCAATGCAGTAAAACTATAAACCTACTGTTAAGTAATTAGAATTGATTCTTGCTACAGATGCCTTCCCAGACCTCTGGTATAGAGCCTACAAGTGCTCCGTGACTGAGGACATGGATTGCACCCCACACCTTAACCAGGTAATTACAAGAAAGCTGACGTAAGCTGTGATATCTTATTCAGTCTTTCTTTCTTTCTCTCTTTGTATCAGAACACTGCACAATTTAAAATTATGGATAGGAAATATAGATAAAAGTAAAAGTAAAAAAGATAAGATAATTATGCTATATGTGACCAGAAGTGAGCTACTTCAATCGCATTGTCCTGGCCACTTGCTAGATCATCTTTTGTTCACGTGGTCGGCCATAAATGGTGTGCATGTAAGTGTTGCATTGATTAAATTTCTCCATAGCCACAGAAAATGTATCCAATATCAAAGTAGCCCCATTTTACTTGATTATTTTCTAGATTATTTTTATATTTTATATTTATATTTTATATAAATTATATAAAATTTATATTTTATATTTATATTTACATTTACTTGATTATCTTCCTAATTTGCTTTGAAGTCTATTAAGTGACTTCCAGATGGTCCAGCTAGTTTTTTTTCTGGTGGGAGACACTCTTCAGCATACATCCATTCAGAATACTGTATGGTTTTTGTTCTCCATAGATTTAGCCTACCCTTTTCTGGTTTAATATTTATTGCTGGAGATGTGTGCATGAAACTTTTCCTTGATTTTAGCTGTTGTCTAAGGATTTAGCATCCCTGAAACGGATGGGTTGGGTGCTGTATTACATATTTTTCATTCATTATTTGCTAGTACTTCTCAACATACTTCTGGAAGGGCATTGCCAGCCAAATAATAGACTTTTTCAATCAAATTTTTCAAATCGTAAGAGTCCAAGTTGTTCCCCAATGAGAGGAAAGGACTATACATTAATTAATATTTACTCAGCAAATGATAATTAAATAGTTTTTAAAAGAAGTGTTTAATGAATTGGAAGCTATAAGATATTTGTAATAATGGCAGGAGATTTTAATATGGCAATAGATACAGTGAAAGATAAGTCAACTCCTACAAGAGAAAAGGCATAGTATTACAATATTTAATAGAATGAGAAATAAAACAGGTTTAAAAGATGTGTAGAGAGTAGAGATGGGGATGACTCACCATATTGGCGAGTCATCCTGCTTCATGAGTCGTCAAAAGTTGACGACTCATGAAGCACAAAGTTGCCCCCATGAACCGACGAATAACTAATTTATTTGTCGTTTCGTGGGGGGTTTCTAAAAAACACACACCCTCCCTTAAGGCAGGCTAAGGGAATCCAGGCTTCCTTTGCAAATATGGCAGCTGCAGCTTCCCTACCCTAAATGAAGCCACAGCCGCGATCTTTGCAAAGAGCAGCCAGTTTCCCTTTCTAAAGCTGCAGAGGCCTGATGGAGACCTCGGCAGCGGTTGTGACGATTACGGTAAGGGGGTGTCAGTGGGGGTTGGGGCAGGGGATGCTAAGGTAGGGAGAGGAAGGGGGTGGGGTGTAGACTGTGGGGGTGGGTGGCTGCCTATCGGCCCACAGATCAGCTTTTTTTTCTTCGTATGGGGACAAATAAAAATGGGAAAATATTCATCAAGCCGTATTCATCGGGACTTAAAATCTGACGAATACGGATCACCGAATATATGACGAATCGGCTATATTGGTCGAAAAAAAACCAATCTGTTTTTGTATTCATCCCCATCTCTAATAGAGAGAGATGAAAGGAGAAGAAAAAAGGTTAATCTTTTACTCCTTGGTACATAAAACCTATCCTGGGATAGATTATATATTTGTTTCTAATGCTTTGTCTGTTTGAGTATACAGTATAAAGCAGATGTAGGTCTAGTAAAAGTGACAGATCACACTTTGGTAAACATGAATTCTAAAATCAGGTGTGATTATAAAAATGCTGTAAGATGAAGGATTGACACAAGTATATTTCAACGGAAACATATAATATAAAAAACGCGAAAGAAATGAAGGAAATACAGGAAATCAATGACACACTAGATGGGTGGTATAGAAGTGCAATAAATAAATAAATCGTAAGGAGAGTTTAATATGGGATATAATGAGGTCCGGACAAAGAGGAAACTATATGAAGGAAGCCTATAGTTTAGAGAAACAGAGAATTGAACATAAAGGTGTACCTCAGTTTACGTGCACCTCGGTTTACATAATTTTTGGTTTACGAGGCAAAATCCATAAGAAATAATGCCTCAGTTTACATTTTTTGCAGGGGCGGTTTTTGCTGTATGAAAAGGACGCATCGCGCCTTGAGGTTTCTAGTGCCTCCCCCGTTGCTATGGCAATCCGCATTCCAGTTTACATAATTTCCGCATTACGTAACGACCCAGATGACGGATTAATTTCACAAACAGAGGTACTACTGTATGGAGAGTTTGGAAGGGGGAATAACAGAATTGGAGAGAAAGTGTATAAAAATATGGAATAAGAATGTTATCAAAAATACAAGCTAAAAAAGGAGATACAAAATATTGAAGTGCAAAAAAATACAGAGAACTTTAATATATTTGAAAGGGGAGTACTTTGAATTTAGTAATAAAAAATTTAAGATTGTTGGAGAGAGCCACAAACAAAAAACAGCTAAGTAATCAATTGTGGTAGTGAAGGATGAAAATGGTAGGGAACATAATTTAACAAACAAACAAAAAAGATTTTTATAGTTTTTTTCTAAGTTGTATAATGTTGGGAATACAATGCAACAGATGGATAAGAATTTTATAGACTTTGTTAGACAGGATGAGATGGTGGATATTATTATTGAAGTTAAAGGCAGAGAAGACTCAGGGAATAGATGGACTAGGACCAGGGTATTGCAGAATGTTTAAAAAGATGATGATCCCAAAACTGAAGTCTTTCTTTAATAGATAATTGGAAGGAAGGAAGATTACATATTCTTGGAGACATTCTTCAATAGTATTAATTCCAATGTCTAATAAAGATCCAACAGATCCTGGTGCTTATAGACTTAGTTCTTTGATAAATCCACATGCCATTATAGTTTTGTGTCTCTGTAGCTGGATACACATTTAAATTCCTTAGAACTTCCTATCACTAAACAACTCCAGTCGGCATCAAGATTTTTCCTTGTTAGAGAGACATGTTCGTTTTTTAAAAAAATGCAAGAATAGTAACCTACTGATTGGAATGGAAAACCTTTGAAAATAATTTCCTCATTGTCATCAAGCATAATAAATAAACATCTACTTTTACTTCCCATTGAGCTGGCTGATAATTCTTCCAGCCGGCCGTATTGCAATATTTGGTTAGCAAACATTGCAAAGAGAATGTTTGCCTTCTTATTCCGAGAAAGGACATCTCCCTCCCAACCACCATCACACACTATCTTTAAGCTGAAACTGTCCATACACTTTACTTTGGCTGCCCAGAGTTTAGAGAGGCTGAGGCAAGGAAATGCATATCCAGCTGGAAAACCTGAAAAAAATGGAGTGAGAGAAACACTGAAAAAAAGCAGATAAATAGAAGACTCCCAAATAAGAAAACAGAAAGAACAGAACATGTCAGCTTCATGGCAGGGAAAGTTGCCAGACCTAGATAGCAGTAGGATGCTCCCCTTTAAACAGAGTATGACAGCAGAGCTATCAGAAAAAGTTAAGCAGAAGCATTTTCATGTGAATGAAGGAATATACACTAACAAGAATAGATTGTACTGGTAAGTTCCCCTGAATGGCAATGCTTTGGCAAAATCCACTTTCATAACCCACATGGATCTGTACCAATTTACAGTCTTCCTGTTTGAGCTATGAAATGCCCTCCACATGTTCCAGAGGTTATTGACTAATCTGTTGGCAGGATTCCTCTTTGCATATGTGTACAAAGATTTTGTGGCAATTTTTATTTAGGATTTTGCATCTCAGGGCTTAGTTACACTATGAAAATGAACCAGGAGAGAGATCAGGGCTTTTGAAGTTGGTTTAAAGTCACATGGTAATCACATGGTTTTTGGGTCAGTGCTCAAGTCCTCTTGGGAAAACTTTTGATCCATTTTTAAACTGTGTTGTAGATTGGTCAAGGAATGCACGCGGGCTTTTAGAATCATTGCACTTGAGGCTTTACCCTGCACCCACCCGCTCTCACACTCGCTGCCATGCGCTGCTGCTGTGGTGTTATTTTAAATATATATATATAAAAGGAGTGGGAGCAACAGAGCTGGGTCTGAAACTGACCAGAGACATTGACTAGATTGGCATTCTAGGTTTCCCAAGAAGGCACACACAAACACACAGAGAGGGGGTAGGGGGGAGGGATCACAGGACTGCCAGCTAGGCAGAAGAGAGGGAAGGCACATCAGTGAGTAGCAAACCCCACAGACACAATTTACACTGACAGAAGCATTTACATATGCCAAAATGATTCAAAGTAAATTGATTTCACAAGCGATTTAAAACAAAATGACCCTCTCATAGCAGAGTAAAATACCTCACTTTCCAATCAAAAAACAGGCTTCCCAGACAAAAATAAAATTTAAAAAAACTCCACACTGCCATGTGCACCATGCAGTCACCTTTTGAAAATCAACTTCAAACATGCTAAAACCGATTAAAATTCAGGCTTATTTCCATGTGTCACTGCACTCTCATTTACATCTCCTGTAAATTGTGTTGCAATGCTTGCAGGAGGCAGGGCCTACAGTCAAAGCCTCAAGAAGCCAACTGGAGCAAGGGAAAGTTGTGTACTGGGGTCATGTTGTGGGGGAAGAACCTAATCCAACCCTTGGAAGCCAACATGCAAGGCATTCAAGAGCGGCTAGGGCCTCAAAAGGAAAAGCAAGTCATATCCTTTCTGGGACTGGTGGAAAACAAAAGAAATGTTATCCTTCACTTCAGCACTATTGCAAGTCCTTAAAAGACCTGTGTAAGAAGTATGTGTTGTTTTTTTAGTTAATGTTCAATGGACAGAGACTTGCCAACAAGGCTTTGACATCTTGAATAAATTAGCAGGAAATATTGTATTAACAGCTCCCAATTTTGAACAATCATTTGTCCTGCAAGCTGATGCGAGTAAATGTGGTTTCAGAGCAGTTTTGTTGTAGGAGGGACAGGATGGGGACATTCATCCTGACTCCTTCATCAACAGGAAGCTTCTGCCCAGGGAGAAAAGTTATTCTGTCACAGAGAAGCAGTGTTTAGCGGTGATGTGGTCAATGGCAAAACTGAGACCTCACAATGTTTGTGGGAAGTAAGTTCTTGCTGCAGACTGACCAATCACCCCTCATTTGGCTTAGCCATTTGTGAAATCCTAACCAGCATCTGCTGCATTAGAATCTCTGTCTACACGATTTCAACTATGAGGTCCAGCCTATCAGGGGCTGGAAGAATGTTGCAGCTGATGGGTTGTCTAGAATGTATTTTGGAGAAGGGTAAGAGATAACTGAGAAAAATTTGATGATCCTGTACTAGAAAGGTTTTGGAGTGTGAATCATGATGTATTTTGAAGTTACTTTTCAAAGTTTTGATATTCTGTACTCTTAGACTTTTATGTAACTCTCCATGTTACTTTTTTATGGAAAAGTTGTTGATTTATGTATTGGTTTTATACTTGAATGTTACACTTTTATACTTGAATGTTATAATCCTAGTTATATGGATTATAATGCCTGGAATGTGTTCTCTTGTATGTTAAGAACCATGATTACTTTGCCTATAATCTTTTAGAGATGAATCAGACTTGAGACGTCAGATTCATCTTTCAAGAGGAAGAGGCATGTGAAGAGATTATGAAGGTAGGGAACATGAAACATGAAATACATTGTATGGACTTTTATGTTTGCCAGTAAGGGCATGTGAGGGGACATGGTGGTGCTGCGGCTTAAACCGCAGAAGCCTCTGTGCTGCAAGGTCAGAAGACCAGCAGTCGTAAGATCGAATCCATGCGACGGAGTGAGCTCCCGTCGCTTGTCCCAGCTCCTGCCAACCTAGCAGTTCGAAAGCATGCAAAATGCGAGTAGATAAATAGGTACAACCTCGGTGGGAAGGTCACGGCGTTCTGTGTCTAGTCGCGCTGGCCACGTGATGACGGAAACTGTCTATGGACAAACACTGGCTCCATGGCTTGGAAACGGGGATGAGCACCGCGCCCTAGAGTCGGACATGACTGGACTAAATGTCAAGGGGAACCTTTACCAAAGGGCATGTGAACATGAACTTTCACTCCCCGCAAAAAGTTTGTGCACACCTCTTTCCTATCTCCTGTCTGGGGTTACTTCAGTGTAGACCTGAGATCAAGAAGACTTCAGAGAGGAGCTGAAAACTGAAACTTTATCTTTGGTTGATCTCTTTTGTATATCAAAATGACCAAATGGTTATGTCTGTGAGTTAGGGTGTGCTGACTTGTCTAAGAGTATGCAGATTTTGAAGCTGGGGAGGAAACATATAATAATGATAGAAGATTAAGGATAATTATGTAATGGTCAGCCCAGGTGTCAATGGGGCATTAATGGTATAAGGGGGATTTTAGAATTTGAGTCTTTTGGGGGGTGGGAGCTGTGCTTTATTTCCTGGTGTCAGTGTTACTCACAAGTAGACTTCTGTGTGCTGTGCAAGAATGTATGCTCAGGGTGTGTCTCCCCGGTTTTGCTCCATCACTCTATCTAGGTATTAGATAGATATTGTTCATTATTTTCTGGTGTTCCTGTTTTGTATCCTGTAATTCTGTACCCACAGTTAACTAATTTCCTATAGTTTTCTTGCTTTTCTTTTTAAATAAATTTCACAAATCCTTTCAAGCTGGGGCCTAGCTGGGGCCTGAGAGGGGAAGTGTAGTACTAATTGTCCAGTCCTTGCCCCGGTTAAGCTACTGAATTGGTTATATTGATTTCTATGGGAGCTGGTGGCAGCTATTTGTATTCAGCTCCAATTTAGAACAATGGCTGAAAACCCATTGGCGCAGCTCCATGCATATAAGGCTGAAGTTGTCATCAGCTAATTTATTGCTGATGAAAAGTTACCAGTTCCTCCCCCTTCAGTTCTGAAGCTCCTTAGGAATCCCTTTTGTCCTGGGAAGGACTTGGAGGCCTCCGGTTAAGAGGAGGAGTCTTTAAGGTCCTATCACCAATTGCCATCTGGATTTCCATTCACATCCAAATTATCAACTCTGCAGGAGAACAAAAAATGAAGGTGTCCTAAGGGCTGGCTGGGGACACTGGACATGGAACTATGGAGTCATTTATTCGATACACAGGTAGGAGGATAGTCAAAAGCCAGAGCTTGGAGCACTGTATTTACCTACAACTAGTTAATGTTGGGGGGGGGGGGAAATGGTTACCATGTAATTAAAAGGTAACAGTAATATAACAAGTAGGACAGCTGTAACCTATCATTTTCTAGTTGCTGTCAGAAGCTACTTTTGACAGGCAGGTAAGGCACTTTTAGAAAAATTGTGAAGGGAATCTTTTTAAGTTTCATCCTAATCTTTTGTTAAACACAGAGATCTTTTAAAAATGTAATGGCAAGTACCTAAGGAGTAACAAAAAGTACAATAAGCAACCAACAAGGTACACTGTAATGAGTAACAAAAAGAATTGTTTTTTTAAAAGAATGTAACTTTCCAGGCTTTCCAACTCACCAGGGGGAAAACAACCTAGAGCTATTCGCTTGCACTTTCCTGAGGAGCAATTAGAAGCAAAAATGTTTCTTGGCACGTCATTATGCTGTTAAAAAAACACAGTCACAAGGATTAGGATAATGGTGGCACAAGGGAACTCTTAGGCGGACATTTTCAGTTGCAGCTACACTTTTGCCTCTTCTTACGAACAGGGTGTGAAAGTAAAAAAATGCTTGATGAGGAAACAGTGGTTTTCTGGAGGGAACTTGTGGTTAATACCTGCAGAACAAAAGTGGCAACTGATTTTTTGGGGTTTTTTTTTTTGTTTTTGTTTTTGGGACTAGATACAATTCCTCGTGGTTCATGGATGCGAAGTGTGGCTTGAAAGCAAACAAGAAGGCCAGTGTTGGGAAAATGGGGAAGTACATTTTTACATTATTTGCATATTTCTTTATCAGAAAAGAAAAGGTTGATTGTGTGTGCGTGTGTGTGTGTGTGTTTTGCAATAGGTTTTAAGGGGGAGTGACTGCTGAAGCAAAATCTGAAGTGAAGCAATTCTGTGCAACAGCTAGGAAAAACAGACGGCACCTAACAGCAGGCCAGGGAAGACCGAAGGAGAGCTATTGGAAAAGGGTGAGAGCCCTTGCTGAGGGTCCAGGATGGCTCTCCCCTGGCCAGGCTCTACAGCTCTGCTCCTGCTATGGGTATGTTGCACCGCAGGGGAGGGTAAGTAACCACATTTTATACAGATGCCACCAATTATATTGTATGTTTACTGCAATCCTCAGCCGAGATCATTCTTGATCAAGGTTGCCTTGTGTGATTCTTTTCCCTGTCTCTCACTAGCATTTTGTGGAGAGTGCAGCTATCATTAACTTCCACTCTTAACTTCGTAAGTTATTCTTCTGCTTTTTTTATTCTTAGCACAGACAACACATTTTGGAGGAAAAGATGGAATAGCTGTGTAATCCCTTTTCACTGACACCTCTTGATGGGCTATCCATCTGAAAGCAGTAAATTAATTCTTTTGAGATTTCAATTGTTTACTTAAAAAAGGAGTAACTAAATCTTATGTGAACATATTCCACAGTTTCCTCTGTTTGCCAGTTTTATTAAGCCCAAGTAGCTTCATATGAATAAATACGCAAAAAGCAATGATTTATAAATGCACATTTGAAGCTTTTTAATTGATCAGTTTGTGTGCCTAACTGATGATGCTTAGGCAGCAATCCTAACCAATCTCATCATAGAATAGATCAAATTAACTCAGGAGGACTGGCTGCAAGTGGGACTAGCAAAACAGTCCCATGCATGTTATAAGAAACAAGCTCTGCTGGTTCAATGGCCCTTACTCCTAAGAAGGTGTGCACAGGACTGAAGCCTTGTCACCTAAATAATTGCATGCTATCAAGTCAATTCTGGTTATGGCAACCTTTTTCAGGGTTTTTCAGGTAGAGAGTACAGAGAAGTGGTTTACCATTCCTTTCTCCTGGGACTGTGCACCTTGCCCAAGGCCATACAGGTTGGCTCTACGCACAGGAAACTCAGGAGGAAACCCAGTAGGGAATCAAACTTCCAACTTCTTGCTGCGAGCCTGATACCTAAAGCACTGAGCTATCCAGCCAGCTTTGTCACCTAAGTAGATCTGAAATTATTCCTTGCTTGGTATAGTTGTATGGATCTAGTTGGAACCTGTGGGCAAAAAGCTTTGCTACCTCTGTTGTAGGCATTTAAATGTAGCATTTAGTCCAACAGATAACGCTAAATGAAATTAGTTTTGTGAATCTATGTTTACTGTTGAATTCCTCTCTGAGTGGACAGACATGTGAAGGATTTCATCATATAGGATGGCAGGTAGAAGAATCCTAAATTTGCTGCAGAATGGTTTCCATTTTATTGAAAACACAATATGAATCTGTAATTGCTATTGCATCCATTTCATTACATTATAAGAACAAATTCTCTTTTATTTGTATTACTGAAGTACACATGCAATTCTCCATTATTTAGCCCCACTCTCCACTGTCTCTGATCAAGTAACGAAGCCTTTGAGTTGGGCATGTGAAAGGGTGAGGCACCAGACACTCCACACAGTTCTCCAAGAAGAACTAAGCAGAAGGCTGACTTTGTGCTTAGAAGGAAGTAACATGTTTCCTCAACAAAGATGCAGTTACTCAAAGGTAGTCAACGTGCAAATGAGCTCTATGGTTGTCTCTTGATGATCCATCACAAAACAATATTATTTGGAACTTCCACAGCTGAGACACTTTGCTTTAGGATTTTTTCTTAAAATTACCTCCTTGAGGGAAGTTTATTTCTTATGATGTCATCATTGTAACATCTGTGTTAACATCTGGGAAAACATGCACATCTAGAGCACATGGGAAAGATTGAGCCTGTTGTGAACCATTATGTGGGGATTTGTTGAACTTTTCATACCTGTCTGGAGATGTGAAGGGCAGGGAGACTATGGGAAAACTGGAGAATATCAGGTGGCAGGGGGAATGTGATACAGCATTTTCTCTTAACATGAAAGAGTGAAAACAAGGCTTTGCTCACTCAAAATGCCAGGAACTGGGTATTAAAAAGATTTCTGTCTAAAATAGTCTATAGATTGGAGACTGAACATGCCCTTGCATTCCGCAGCATAGATCCAGTATATACAGCATTGAAATCCAGGTTGGATGTCTACACCTTGTGCTCCATCTTTAGCAGAACAGGGGGTGGGTGAATGTGAGGAATTCATTGTTTACAAAGTGAAGCTTACCTTTGTCCTAGATTGTTAGAAATCATCAGGGAGAAGCAAAATAAATTCTGTCTAAATAATATACTTTCACTGAAATCCTGTTGCTTGAATATGCATGAAAAAGGCATATGGAAGAGCATTCAGTAGCTCCTAGCTGGCAATTAGCACATCCCTGCTGGGATTTTTATTCTTTTTTGAGTATGCACCAGCCAGCAGGTGCAGGCGCTTGTGAGAATCCCAGCAGCAGTTCTTTCCCAGACTTTGAGGGCTTTTCCCACCCAGTGAGGTTCCGATTCCTCAAGGGAGGAATTCTGACCAGCTCATGGAGTGCTTGGGGATTCTTCAAGATTCAAACTGTTCAAATCACACACTTCTGGTTTTGCAGGTGAGGGTGCACAATGTACAGCCTGCAAGCCAGATGCAGACCTCAGGCATTCTTTGTGGGTGCCATTAATGACACCTGCCATTAAAATCAATCCCTGCTTCTAGGTTTAGAAGGGAAAGGATGTTGGAGAGGAATGCTTGCATGGAAGCATATACATGTTTGTGTGTTCCTTGGACAGTGTAGCATGCATGAGAGCTCTGTGTATATATATATGTGTGTGTGTGTGTGTGTGTGTGTGTGGATATGTATACACACACTCTTTAGTGAAATACCCTCATTTATTCTTTTTCTTTCTTTTTCAAAGTAAGAAACTGTGACTATTTACACATACTGAATGGACGTGCGTATGGCAATGAACCAGCAACATCATTTCCAAAAAGTCTGGGTGACAAACATTACTATAGGTGTGATCCTGGTTTTCTGCCACCAAATAAGGCACACTGGCAAACAATTATATGCACTAGATATGGCTGGGATCCAGAACCAAACTGCTTCAGTAAGTAAATGTTTTCCTTGTATTTTCCTCCCTAAGCAGGAATAGGAATCGCTGTATATAAAGAAAATATGCCTCTAAAACAGGCCTTTGGGGAAATGGCAAAAAAAGAGCTTTGTAATAGAATAATGGATATCGTCATTGATCAGGTCATTTCACACATCCCAATTGTGGTAGTAAAAAAGAAAGATTTTGAAGATTTCACTTGAAATGGGTGGGAGTGAATTAATTTTACTAACAGTTTCTCTAAAAATCCAAAATTGGTTGCCATTCCCTGTCAAATAGAGTTTGTTTATTCCTAAAGCCAAATATGGGAAGAAATGAGATCCTGAAGAGAGAAATTGTCTATGTGGGGAAGAGGGATGTGTGCCTTTTCCTTAGGGACAGCATAAACTGTACTGGAGTTGAAGATCCTTCCTCATCTTTCACAAAAGGAAGTTGTAATTCAAGGTCACAGTAAGTAATAAGTAAATACTTCTGGGTTTGCACTGGATTCAAATCCATTTGCCAGACTTGACAATTTCTTGGGTCAATTTCTCTTTGCCACTAACTGGTCTGCCTTCCTTCTCACCAGCCTGGTTCCCTTGCTACCTCCCATGTGTGTGTGTGTGTGTGTGTGTCTGTGTCTGTCTGTCTGTCTGTCTGTGTCTGTGTGTCTGTGTGTGTGTGTGAGGCTGCAAAGAAACTTTGCAGTTCACTTTGTTTTATTTTTTCTATCTGTAATACTAAACTAGCACTTCCTCAATTAGAAAGAAATGAAAAAATATGTATTAAAAATAGCACCACAATAGCAGCAGCAGTGAGAAGCAAGTGCAAAGGCCTCTCAGGACAAAGCCTGAAATGCAACAATTTTAAAAGCCCATATAGCCCCTCAATTGATGCACAACAAAACTTATAAAACATCTTCACCATCCAATAATACTGTTTGGTGTGTCTTCTAGGATTCTGCATTATAGGGACCAGGGCCAACCCTACCATTAAGCAGAATGAGGCAGCCACTTGTTTTGAGGAGTCATAATAAGACATTATAAGGGATGTGGTGGCGCTGTGGGTTAAACCGCAGAAGCCTCTGTGCTGCAAGGTCAGAAGACCTGCAGTCGTAAGATCGAATCCACGCTATGGAGTGAGCTCCCGTCGCTTGTCCCAGATCCCGCCAACCTAGTGGTTCGAAAGCATGCAAAATGCAAAACGCAAGTAGATAAATAGGTACCACCACAGTGGGAAGGTAACGGCATTCCGTGTCTAGTCGCGCTGGCCACGTGACCATGGAAGATTGTCTTTGGACAAACGCTAGCTCTATGGGTTGGAAATGGAGATGAGCACCGGCCCCTAGAGTTGGACACGACTGGACAAGTTGTCAAGGGGAACCTTTACCTTTACCTTAATAAGACATTGCCTTAATATTGCCTGTTAACTGATGTAAGATGCCTCCTTATTCATTGTTCATAATTTTTAAATATCACCTTTTAATGATGTTAACCACCATTATATACTCATTGTTTTCAACATTAAATATTGTCTTTCATTGTTGTAAGCCGCCTTGGGTCCTTTTCAAGGAGAAAGGTGGGGTAAAAATATTTTAAATGATTACGTATAAAATAAGATAATTCTCACCAATTTCTTTAGTTGTTACTGTATGTTAATTCTCAGGAATAGGAAGAATCCATGATATCAAAGGTGGTGAGAATGGTCCAGAATTTGAACATCTGTATTGGTCTTCCATTGATAATCTATCAGGGATAGTTCTCAAAACTGTCTAAATTCTAATTCAAATGGATGGGGGCAGGATCAATCTTGCAGCAGCAGCAGCACCACACCACCCTTAAATACCACCTCCTCAAGAATATGTGCTATTACTGTCTTCAAGGTTCAGAGAAAGTTTTTCAAGAGTGGTCCCCCAACCTCTCCTTCATTAAAAACAGACAGAACCATTCCCTATCTCAAGGAGAAATTTGGCACTTCCTATTCCTTTATATATTTATGCTATGTTAACAACAACAACAACAACAACAACAACAAAAATGTTGAAAGAGAGGTAGCACCAGCGGAACATATTCACATGTTTTGTGGTCATATTCAAACATAATCTGATGTTTGGCAAATGTTCCTAGCTGTAGAAACTCTGTTGTAGAGTATACAATATCCAGAGGCCACATCACATTTGAAGAGCCTCTTGACAAAATGACCTCTGTTACAAGTTGACTAGATTTGTACAAATGCTTGCTTCAATGGCTTGAATCTATAAACGTATGTGCACGTATTTATATATATGTTATGTCCAGAATTTCTGCTTAAATGGACATTTTGGAAGAGACCAATTTGGAAAAAGAGATTTTGGTGCCACAGCTGCTGTATCCTAGTACAAGCAGGAGGAACCAGTAACTGGAAAAATAAGGCACTGCTTGTTGGCATGTAACAACAACAACGCTCAAATGAGGCTCTATCACACGGGAAATGGCAAGAAATTGAAGCCCAAACAATCTCCTTCAATGGAGCCTGCTCCCAGGATACATCCTGGGAGCAGGCTCCATTGAAGGAGATTGTTTGGGCTTGCAGTGAATGAGACACAATGAATGAGACACAAGGCAAAGAGCTGCCAGAATGGGCAATACCTACTGGCATGCAGAAATCACCTTCACCTTCATGTTGTTCTTCCACGAATATCTTGTGGATGCCAAGAGAGCAATCAACCAAGAGTGCTAGATTATTTTCTAAAGCAAAACACGGTCATCATATCCTTCCAGAAAGCCAAGTGCACCCATTAGCAATCCTTTTGTCATCTGTTGCTATCCTTCTTTTTAGCAAAGTGGGGTGATCAAGAAGGATCAGCTGTCCGTGAAAAGTCATAAGCAGCTCAGAGCAGCTGAGAAGGAACAGGCAGACTGGGTTTCATCAGAGCGACAAGGGGGCACATTCACTCAGAATCCTATCGAGAGTGGCCCAAACATGCCATAAATTCATTCCAGGCTTGGGTCTGCTTCCTGTCTCCTTATTGGCATGAATTTTTCTCCCTATTGCTCTCGAAAGTGCCCTAATGATGCACTGTTGAATCACTGCACATTTCCTTGTGAGCTGAATTTACTAAAGGCCTGAAGTCCCCCTGAGACTAGACCTCAGTGAAATAATTGCCTGAGCCATCCAGAATCCATGCTGTAGCCGGGGAATCTGGTTAACAAAACAAAAGCAAAGCAAAGTGTGCTGCTTGTATACCGTGCTGTAGTACTTAAAGCACTCTCCAAGTGGTTCACAATCCAATTATGCAGGCTATGCATTGTCTCCTCACCCCAGTAAGCTGGGTACTCAAGAATGGAAGGTTGAGTTCAACCTCGAACTGGCTACCTGAGCCCGGGATTGAACTCAGGTTGTCAACAGAGTTTGCACTGCAGTACTGCAGTTTAACTACTGCACTAACTGTGGCTGGCTTGTATTTTCCTCCTAACTTTATAATTCTGGCCTGTGAACTTGGGTATCTTGTCATCTCCTGGTTTCTTTGGCCAAAATCCCCCCCTGGCCAAATTACAGCACTCCAAGCTTCAAGTCAAGATGATGGTCAAAATCCTAATCCTAAATACACTACGAAATAGGATTTGGGTCAGGGTGTCACTCCTAAATCCCACTTTGAGGATCAGTATCTATTCACACTGACACTATTCATCATCCTTTTTTCCTTTAGTTTGTGATTCTTTTCCTTTCTCTTTATAGTAACCTCTACAACCCAGTTGACTTAGTCCCAACACTTGCTGCCTCCTGGACTTTGAATCCAGTCCTCTGTAGCTTTCCCAGCTCTTGCAATTGCAGCCTGGATTGTGGAACTCTTTCCAGCAATATCGTTTATCTTAATTTATTACTTCCTTGTAATACTTCTTAATTACACCTATTTTAACATCCAGTGACTTGCTAGTTCTTTGGGACTTGCTAATTGGTTGTAATTTATGCAGATATATTTACAAATGCAATATTTGCATACATCTTGATTCAGTAACATTTTCCTGTCAAAACGCTGTGAGTGATCTGGTGAATTCACTCTGTGTTAAGACACATTGCTGTCATGTTTCAGAGTGCGTTCTCAGAATGTATAATCTGGCATCTTCCATATGTCTTCTTCTTCATGCGCCTCCTTAGTCTTTCCTTTCCTTTCCTTTCCTAGTCAGGGCAACTGATGTTCTGTGGAGAAATGCAGTGGCTGATGTTCCAGCTGCCCATTTGCTCCATTTCCCCCAAATGCCTTGGGATCAGGAAACAGTGTGAACCAGATCTAAAGAAGTGGATTTTGATCCATGAAATATCACACTGAAATAGATCTGACAATCTTTAAAGTGCCGCAACATTTTGCCTCTCTCCTATCGTTTTCTTTCTTTGTTTTCTTTGTCCTTTTAGTTTTGCCAGCAGTGTAAACAAGAAATATTATGGGGAAATCCAAGTAGAAATTCATCAAACACTTTGAATTATAACTAGACATGGGGACGAATAAAAAAATGGATCGTGATATTTGTCAGAAATCGCTGATTCGTTAAATATTCATCCCTTCATATTCGTGGGTTCCAGAGACCCCAACAAATACAAAGGGATTAATATTGTCCCATTTTTATTCATCCCCCATATGAAGGCTAGCCTTCCCTCTCTTCCTATGGCTTTCCCATTCTACCTACTGGCTACCTTTCAACTGATTGGTGGGCTAATAGGCAGCCAGCCACCCCCACAGCCTATCCCCCGCCCCCTTCCTCTCCATACCTTAGCCTGCCTTAAGGGATTCCAGGCTGCCCTTTGCAAAGATGGCAGCTGCAACTTCCCTACCCTAAATGAAGCCACAGCCACCATCTTTGCAAAGGACAGCCAGTGTCCCTTTCTATAGTCCGTGGCTGCAGATGCCAGCTGGAGAGGGCGGCAATGGTGGTGGTGGTGGCGGTGGTGGTGATTACGGTGGGGGGCGTCAATGGAGGGCATTGGTGGGGGTGGGTGGGGGCGGTGGCAGCACAGGGGGCGGTGGGGCAGTGGGGGGGTCAGTTTTTTTTTGGTAACCCCCCACAAATTGACGAATAAATTCATGCTTCATCGGTTCATGGGGGCAGCTTCGTCCCCAAGCAGGACGACTTGCCAAAATGGTGAGTCATCCCCATCTCTAATTATAACCTTAGTAAAATGAAAAGTGTGTGCATGTCTGCGGGAGATGCAAACTTTTTTGCATGTATTAAAATTTTAAACATATCTATTATGAGAATAAGAAAAGACTGTGTTTCCATAACTGACATTTTTTTTCTTTTTTTCACCTTTAAAGAAAAATGTGAACATACTGAACCTATTACAAATGGTAGATTCATTTATGGTTCTTGGACATCACCCTTCATAGAGGGTAACACAATCTTCTTTTCTTGTGACGAGGGATATAATCCTCTAGATGAGAGTGCAACAGCCACATGCACAAAAGATGGCTGGTCACCACCTCCAAGCTGTGTCACTTTGGCGGGTAAGCTTGACTGATGTTCTCCTATATGCTGATATGCAGTCTGATCCTATGTCCCCTGACTTGCTATAGCTTACATATATTACTAATGCACAGACTAGTGTAAACATTTGATGATTTGCCAAAAGTGGTGGCAGAACAGGATCCCATAGTGCTCCTCACTACTTTACACACCATCTTCACACAAGAAGACATTCACTACCATGATATGTGTGCTGGACAGCGTATGCAGCTGTGGATGTGTGCATACTAGGATGTAAATTGTCCCTTGTCCCACCCTTGTATGGAATGACAAGAAATCATAAAATTGTTGTGCTTGCCCCATGAGAGGACGAAGCATTTTGTGGTGTCCTCAACAAGAAAAAGAGGACAGTATTTGGGGGAGAGGAAGGGTGCACAAGTAAAGCCAAAGAATACAAAGAAAGGTTTCATGCAAGTGGCACTTAGTGATGATGGCTGCTGTATTTTTTGTATGTACGTTTAATGATTAGAAGCACTGGAAGATTTCTTCACATCGTTCTTCAACAATCAGCCAGCCACTATGTGTGTGTGTGCGTCTCACAAAGGATGGACACTAATTTTGTGCAGAGATCATTTGTGCTAGGGATGTGATGAAGTATCACAAAATTTCTTGTTCTTGGTGATTTTCCAAGTCTTGCCCAGCTAAGGCTCCCAACTAAGATCTCCTTCCACCATAAGTGAGACATTTAAGTTTCGCATGGAAATGAACCCCTGCCCCACCTTTGTCTTTCATCTATTGTTTTGCACCAGAAACAACCAAGTTCTATCCAGCTTAATGCCCTTTCGGGTGAATTCTGCTCAGGAAAGGTGGCCGTTCTGCGAGAACCAGGTAAATACTGTACAGGAAGGGTAATATTCAGTGTAGGAATTTTTAAAAAAATCTCATGCAATTTGAGAGAAAAAATTATCCTGAAACTTTTTAGTACTGATATGATATTGATTTTTAGTATTGATATGATATATGATTTCACATAGAATCTCAGGGTGAAGAGAAGAGTAAATATTTTTCTTAAATTCTCTCTGAGAAAATGGCTGAATAGAGAATTCAGCTAATATTCTCCATCACCCCTAATGCATACATGTGCATGTACATATACATGTGCACATGCATGCACACAAGCACACACAGAGTGAATATTACAGGGCTTGAGGGGGGGAAAAGCCCTAAAAGCACCTTCTCTTTCTTGTATCTGTTATTGTTATCACTAGCTCAGAGAAACCAGGTAGAGAGACTTAATATGTTGCTCTTTCTCTAGAACAAAACTAAGAAATTGTAGCCTCCCAAATATTGTTGTTCCACAGTCTTGACAAAAATAGGCTTTCACACCCCATGATACCTATTGGCAGAAGAAATGCAGTTTTCCCTGAGAATTCACATGTTGGAGAGACATTTCAGAAAAATGAAGTGCACACAAAACAATACATGAATTTTCAAAGGAGAATGGTTAAAAACATTATTTTTTTAAAAAATGAAATACCCTGTTAACTTCTTAAACATGAGAATTCTCAGGGAAAACACATTTCTTCTTCTAACAAGTATCAAGGGGTGTGAAAGCCTGCTCTTGTAAAGACTGTGAAACCTAGAAAAAGTTTTACCCCCTTAGGTGAGAGTGACTAGCTCTGTTCTTGATCTTCCCTGCACAGGGAGCTTGGGTAGAAGATTAAACCATTGTCAGCTGGATCCTGCCATCTGTGACTGAAAATGCTCCTCCTCCCTATTCCTCACACATGGAAGGAGGGGGAGATGTGACATGTTGAGTGGGACGTACAGAGGGGAATCTCTACTATTTCCAATTAGTGGTGATTCTTCATTGCACCAATTTAGCCCATGGAAAATGCATGGTACAAGATATTTTATTCTTAAATTGCCTTTCTGTCATGATGCCACTGGACTTTGAAGTTGGTTATTAAAAAGTTATACTTCATATAAAACCCCATCCTAAGATCTTAAACCTGTTCATACCAGCTTGCTTTTCTCCCATTTTCCATTAGAAATTAATTTTCAGAGCCCCATGGCACAAACTCTCCTAAATTTGACACAAAGCAAGAACAGGCTTTCTGCTACACCTGTACCAAAGTTGATGCTGCACCAAAGTCTAATTTCAAAGTTATAATTTTTTGTTTGGGTTCCCCCATTTTTAGAATTAGAATTACTTTGTAGAATGATGATTTGCTCTGCTGCACAATATTATTGCACATGTGCAGCAATAATATAGGTACAGGCTATCTTCTCAACTTCTTCTGAATGTTCATAGAAGTTGGGTGAGATCACCTTCCTATGATTCTGCTCTCTGCTCTACATGGTGATATGTTGGCACCTGAAACTGAAAGTCGACAGAGATCTGCATTCACTGCTTTGGTCCTAGTGAGGAGTGAATCACCACAGAATAATGGAATTGGAAGGTCCTGTAAGGCCATCAAGTCCGTAATGAATGAACAACTATTATGAAGCTTGCGTGAAAACAGAGTTTCAGAAAAGGCCTTACTTGTCTGCATCATCTCTCCATTCAGATGCAACCTGCAGAGAGCCCCCTCTGGTTGACAATGCTGATATTGTAGAAGAGAGGGCAGATTCATACCTGCCAGGCCATGAGCTGCACTATCAGTGCCATGAAGGTTTTGAAATATCTGGTTCAGACACTATAAGATGTGAAAATAAGAAGTGGTCAACACCGCCAAGGTGTGAAGGTAGGCATTTATATTTCTTGCAGAGTTCCAAACAGTGTGTGGAAAACCTGAAGAGAATAGAAGTGGTTGGAAAATGGAGGGAAGAGAAACTCTTTTTAAAAAAATAATTTTTGTTTTCCATTGGGATAGGATTAGGGATAGGGGAATGGGGGGCTGGGGGAGTAGACATGGGTAGGGGAAGGGTAAAATTCCAGAGAGCAAGAGGGTACTTTTACATCCACTTATACAATTATACTAGAATAAAAAGATAACAAAAATAGAACAACTTAACAGGTTTAACAGAATTGCTACTTACTAATCTCTCCATTCCCTGACTGGACCTTCACATTCTTCTTTTATTTATATTTTGAGTCCAGCTATAAAATTATTCCCAGTTTTTGCATCCTTTTTGAGATAACCATGTTTCTGCTTTCTTCCAATATTTCCCATATTGTATCCTAGCTACAGTAATTGTGTGTATTATCAAATGTTTCATTTCTTTATCTACAATCTCAGACATAATATTCAATATACAGTGGTGCCTCGACTTACGAACTTAATTGGTTCAGGAAGATGGTCGTAACTCGAAATGGTCGTAAGTCGAAGCACCATTTCCCATAGGAATGCACTGAAATTCAATGAATCCATTCCGGCTGAAGAAAAAAATCACCACAAAAAAAACACACCACCCTCCAAGACCGGTCAGAAAGCCGATTAATCCCTTCCAGCTGAAGGGGGGGGGGAACCAATCAACCGTGCAAGACTCATTGCAAATGGAAAGAAAACAAACAAAGCAATCAAGGGTGCAAGACCTAATTCAAACCAAAAACCAATCAACCGTGCGGTGGCGGTTTTGGCCCCGGTGGGCCCACGCAGGGGTGGAGGAAGGCCCAAACCGATGCCTGCAGTACCCCTTCCCAGACCCTTCCCAGCCACCCTCCACCCCCCACGGGCCCAGCGGGGCAAAATCGCCACCTTCCCTTGCCTTCCCAGACCCTTCCCAGCCGTCCTCCACCCCCCCCCCCGCGGGCCCAGCGGGCTGAAATCGCCACCCCCCCCCCCCGTAGACCTCCGGGAGCTTACCTGGCCTTCCTCCACAGCTTTTTCCTAACTGTTGGGGTGAAAGAGCTACCAAGAAGCAGCCTCTTTCGCCACCTACAGTTAGAAATTTGAATTGCACCCTTTTTTACAGTATTCTCTCCATAAGACGCACACACTTTTCCCCCCACTTTTTTTGGAGGGGAAAGTGTGTCTTATGGAGTGAAAAATACAGTATTTCTTTTTTATTTTCTGTAACTTGGTGTTTTATATCAGTCATTTGCATCCCTAAATCTTAGATTTGTTCAGTTGGCTGAGCCATTCCTCCTTGTATCTGCTGTAATCCTGTGATTAGCATATCTTGAATGTTCTGTTGCCAATCCTTAAGTGCCTCTTGCCCCAATAGTTTACTCAGAGTTTGTTCCTATGCAGGTGAGCTTCTTGAAGTTTTTTCTTTTCCTTTTTTTCTCTTTTCCTCCTTTCACTGCCATACTTCCAAATTTTTTTAATGCTGTTTCAGTCTTTTTCCAGCAGGTGTTATTGTTGCCTTACTTTTCTTTCATACAACACTGTTTACATAGCCCATCCAAAATGTAGATTAGGACTTCTCTCTCATTAAAATGGGACATGTTGGCAACAGGTCAGAAGACTAGCAGTCGTAAGATTGAATCCACGCAACGGAGTGAGCTCCCGTCGCTTGTCCCAGCTCCTGCCAACCTAGCAGTTTGAAAGCATGCAAATGCAAGTAGATAAATACGTACCACCATGGTGGGAAGGTAACAGCGTTCTGTGTCTAGTCGTGCTGGCCATGTGACCATGGAAACTGTCTACGGACAAACGCTGGCTCTATGGCTTGGAAAGGGGGATGAGCACCACGCCCTAGAGTCGGACACGACTGGACTAAATGTCAAGGGGAACCTTTACCTTTACCTTACTCATTAAAATGTTCTCACAGTCCACAAGTCAAAACAATGAGTGTTTAAAGGAACAAACAGTGCCTTGAGGCAAATAACATTAGCAGTTCAATCTTTCTCTCCAGCCTCAGTAATTAGGGGCAGGTAACCAGAGAGTAGGGCTTTGTCTTCTTTAAAACAGTTTCTTTCACTTAATGTCCTTCTCCTTCCTTCTCCCCCTCCAATCAAAGCTGCTCCAGGCTGCAGGAGGGAGGATTGCCTCCACCACGGTGCCAAAGGAAACAAAGGTGCCTCAGATCCGATGATGTTACACAATCTAAAACTCTTCCTAAGTTCAAAAGTTCAAAAGTTCTAGTCTCTGGTTCTAGTTACATCCATCAGCATTGTAATTAGACAGTTTATGATTAAACTGTCCCACGGGAGCGAGTCTTTGCCTTTGATTAAAACAGTTCATTCACAAAACAACTTTCTCCCCTCCTCCCTCTTTCTCCTTCTCTTTCTTCTCCATCTCTTGATGGAGGCTGAGCGATGGGAGGGAGGCTCGCTTCTACCGCTACTCGAAGAATTATAGGATCTAATCCGCTTTCACTGACTCATTAAGACCAGCTTTATTCTCTTTCATTGCTTTAGGTCCATAAAGTTTCTTTATATAAAACAAATATCTTGACTTACTTAGAGTCCTGGTCAGAATATTTTCCAAAATCCTTCTTTACTCCTCTGCTCTCTGCAAGGGGTGTTCCCGGCTCTTTGCCCAACATGGCTTCCTCATCAGTCCGTGCACTCAGATGAGACTTCAGGGGGGAAAAAAAAGCAGTTTTCACCAATTTCTCTCCCCTTTCTGTTGCCTCCACTGCTTCAGACACCACTTTTCCTAGCGGACTGTCCTTTTGCCCCCTACATTGGGGTCCTTGAAACCGAAGGGCCCTGGTCAGTTTCAGGAGCATTCCTGAAACCTGACTGGTCTCACTGCGACCTTCTGCGGGAAGAGAAACTCTTACTGAACTTCTTATCAAACCTCTCTTGGAACTTTTGGGCATTGGACCATTGAGATCAAAAGATTTGGAAACTCATGTTTATAGCTCATATCCTAAATCCAATAATCTCCTGCCCACAGATAGTACCCAAGGCATATCTGCACTCCTACCTTTTACCATGGTTTCTTCTACCTCAAAAATACTTCCTTCTGCAAGTCCGATGTGAAGGTCTCTATTACCTTCCTTGGTAGACCTCATCATCCAATTAGTCCAACCAATTCAAAGTGCTCTGGGATCCTCCCAGCATAGTAGTTACAATCAATGCTAGCCTAACATATTGTAGAGCCCACGCTGTGGACAAACATCTAGGGCCATTGGTCTCCAGAGGAAAAGATGCAACCTACAAGTTGAAGCAATTAATCTAACCTTAATACAGATTCAGAATATTTCATGTTGCTATGTATTGGTGGAGATGTGCTTTCACACTACCTCGTATTGGTCAGGATGGAGAATATCGTAAAAAAATGCAAAACAATCTACAAGGAGGCATACAACAAAGCAATACCCCTATTCTACATGGTCAAGAAATACTGTATATTTACTGCAACACATGCAGGCCTCTGCCCCATGCCTACCTCTATGTTCATCTAAATCAGCTTTGGCCATTTGGGTCTGATGCACACCAAGCAGAGAATGGCTTTCTGTTTTATTCTGTTCTATTCCATTCTGATTTGATTGTTTCTAAATTCAAATGCTGTCTTTGAATCAAAGCTCTCCAAACTCCAGATCGATCGATCTGAATTTAGGGAAGTTTCATGACTTCATAAGGGGTAAATACAGTGGGAAATGTTATCCAACACTGCTAAAAAAAAAAAAAAGTGGGGGATATAGGTTTTTGCTGATGTTTCTAATGTAGTTAATGTGGAAAATATTCAGAGCTTTAGAGAATAAAATGAAATGTAAAGATGAACCATGATGGTAATCCAAGTTTTTAAGATGGGACATTTCTGTCCTAATCTATAAGGCAGGTTTTAAGGCCAATATATATATATATTCTCTGCAGATAAGCCTACTAAATATATGAACATTGATTTGGGAAACCAAGTGTATTTTCAAACCATCTTTCACAGACTGTTTTGTTTACCCTTTCAGATATGAGGTGTCCTACTCCACCTGCTATTCCAAATGGTCAGCTTAATGGAGCCCCAAAACCAAGGTATTTGCCTTCAGAGAAAGTGAAGTATCGATGCCTCCCATCCTACAGTCTTTTTGGACCTTATACAGCAATGTGTTTGAAGAGAGAATGGATAAACATACCAGAGTGCAGAGGTACTTTTTTGTTCTAATGAAAGAGAGAATACCATTTGACAGGCTGTCTCCCCACCAGCACCACTTTTTTGATTAACCTCAAGTCTTTGTAGGAAGACTGTAAAGTCTTTAGTAGTGGTATAATCTGTGTCCCACCAATTTGAGGACAGTCCATCTGACATATACTGAATTCCCTTCATTACCTGGCCTGAAACAGTGTGGTGATGGAATGTGTTTAGTCATGGGCAGTCTAGACTTACCTGGAAGATCATCAGTTTGTACATGATCTGAAACAGAGTGATGGTGGGATGAAATATTTTATGGGTGTTCTAGGTTTTGTTTGTTTGTTTTGCCTGTGAAAGTGTATTGTGGGGGCAAATAACCTGATTCCTATAATATTTATTAGAAGTTATACATGGAGGGGGAGAATGAAGGGGGACAGCAAAATGGCACCAAAGGAGAAGGGAATGCAACAAGGTATGGTTTATCTCTAGGATAATCCTTTTCAAATAGCCTGGATAGCCAAGATAATGGACCTCTTTGTGGAATGCCAGGTAGATGAATGGGAAAACAACAGTTACTCATTTTGATCATGAGCAAGTTTATTAGTCTGGCCTATAGTACTGAAGTGTACTGGCTGGATAGCTCAACAATTTGAGTATCTGGGTGCAGAGCGAGATGTTTTGGAGTTTCATTCCCCACTGTGCCTCTTGTGAGTAGATTCAGTTTGTATGACCTTTGGCAAGCTGTACAGTCCTAAGTGCCCCCAGAAAAAGGGAATGGTAAATCACTTCTAAGTATTCTGTACCTGGAGAACCCTAAAAAGTGTGTGTGTGTGTATGTTTGTTTGTTTGTTACACTGCCTTTCTCCTTGAAAAGGACCCAAGGCAGTTTACAACATTGAAAAACAATATTTAAAGTTGAAAACGAGGAGTATACAATGGTGGTTAACATTATTAAAAGACAATATTTAAAGCTAAGAACAATGAGTATAAATAGGTATCTTACATCATTAAAAGGCAATATTAAAGCTAAGGACAATAAGTATATGAATATTAAAAACAGAAAAAAACCAAAATGTCACTCTGAGAAATGGAAAACACAAAAATGGAAAATACAAGTAGTACCAAAAAACAGTCAAAGCAGTAATGTGTAACAATTAATCTAAAAATCACACACAGGTAGCTAGTTACTGAGGGAAGGCTTGCCTGAAGAGAAAGGTCTTTGCCTGCTTGTGGCAGGACAGCAAAGATGGGGCCAGTCTGGACTCCTTTGGGAAGGAGTTCCAAATTTTGGGAGCAACAACAGAAAAGGCCCTCTCCTGTGTCCCCATCAGACACACTTGTGAAGGTGGTGGGACCAAGAGAATGGCCTCCCCTGATGATCTTAACATCCGAGCTGGTTCATAATAGGAGATATGGTCTTTGAGATAGTTTGGACCTGGGCCATTTAGGACTTTGTAGGTTAAAACCAGCACTTTGAATTGTGCCCAGTAATGGATTGGCAGCCAGTGGAGCAGCTGTAACAGGGGAGTCATGCGGTTCCTGTAACCAAACCCAGTCAGCAATCCAGCTGCTTCATTTTGAACCTGCATTTTGGACCTACTGACATTTCCTGATACTCTCCATTGGCAGCCCCCCATAGAGCATGTTACAGTAATCCAGCTGGGAAGTAACTAGGTTGTGTATGACAATGGCCACATCAGATATCTCAAGAGATGGACTTAGCTGGCACACTGGTTTTAATTGTGCAAATGCACTCCTGGCCACCGTCAAAATCTAGGCATCCAGGTTCCGGGATGAATCCAGGAGCACCCTGCAAGTTGTGCACCTATTTTTTTCAAAGGGAGTGTAATCCCATCCAGTACTGGCTGCATCCCTATTCTTTGATCTGCCTTTCTACTGACCAGGAGCACCTCTGTCTTGTCTGGATTAAGTTTCAATTTATTCACCACATCCAGTCTGTTACAGATACCAAAGACTGATCTAGAGCTAAAATAGCTTCCTTGCATTTAGGTGGCAAGGAGAGATTGAGGTGGGTGTCATCTGGTGACACATAACCCCCAAAACTCCAGATAATCTTCCCCAGTGGTTTCATTCAGATGTTAAATTACATAGGGAACAAAAGAGAACCCTGAAGGACCCCACAAGCCAACGGTCAGGGTGTCGAACAGGAGTCCCCCAGCACCACCTTCTGAGTTCTCTCCTCCAGGAAGGACTGGAGCCTCCAAAAAACAGTGCCCCTAAGTCCCATTCCAGATATACAGGTCAGGAGGATACTATGGTTGATAGTATTGAAAGCCTCTGAGAGGCCCAGCAAAACCAACAGGGACACAGATCCCCTATCCAGTTCCCATCATAGGTCATCTACCAAGGCAACCAAAGCCATATCTGTCCCATAACAAGGCCTGAACCCAGATTGAAATGGATCGAGATACTCTGTTTCATTTAGGAACCTCTGGAGCTGAGAGACCACAGCTCACTCCAGTAACTTCCTCAAGTATGGGATATGAGATATTGGTTGGTAGTTATTCAGTATTGTGGAGTCCAAAGGGGTCTTTTGGACCCCATAATACTGAATAACTACTAGTATTGCCTCCTTTAAGCATGATGGGATCCTACCGTGTTGCAAGGAGGCATGCACTACTTCTCCTACCCAATCGACCAGTCCCTTGCGAGTAGCTTTTGTGAGCCAGGAAAGGCAAGGATCCAGCAGACACGTGGTCCTGACCATACGATCAGGCTGCAGAAACTGAAACTCATCAGTTAACACAGGGGGAACAGGGAGCACAGTTACATTCACAGGACCTGAATCAACTACAGCATCCAAGTCAGAGCAGATCTGAGCAATTTTGCCTGAAAATTCTTCACAGTGAGCTACAGTATGATCTGCATTATCTTCCTGAGGGCTAGCATGTAGCAGGCCCTTGGCCATTTGAAAAAGCTCCACTGAATGATGCTGTACAGATGCAATGGTGGCAGAGAAGAATGACTTCTTTGCCTCTACCACTGCAATGGAATAGGCCTTCCAATGGGCCCCTAGCTCTTTTTTATCAGATTCACTCAGAGTTTTTCACCATTGTCACTCAAATTTACAGCCCACTCATTTCACCTCCACCAGGTCCCCGGTGAACCAGGGGGCCAGTTTGGCTGTACTTTGAAGAAAGAGAGATTTAGGAACAATCATGTCAATGACTTTTGCCATTTTCCCATTCCAGAGGTCAACAAAGGATTCAACAGAATCACCTGTCAAGGTGACAGGAAACTCCCCAAGGGCAACCACAAAACCATCAATCTTCTGGGGCAGATTTTTTTAGTCTGACCCCCACCCCTCCAAAGGCTCTGAGTTCCAGTGAGCCCAAATCGCACCAGATAATGGTCTGTCCATGACAATGGAACTACAGAAAGTTCCTCTACACCCAGGTCATCATTATCTACACTGGTACAGAAGAACAGGTCTAAAGTGTGACCTATGGCATGAGTGTGTGTGTGTGTGTGGGGGGGGAAGAGATCATTTGAGACAGACCCATGGTCGTCATGAAGTCTTGAGACACACCTGACAGAGCTGCCTCAGCATGGATGTTAGAGTCTCCCAGCATGACAAGCTGAGGGAACTCCAACACCAGCCGTGATACCAGCTCAGTTAGCTCTGGAAGAGAGCTTGTTGTACCACAAGGTGGGCAGTACAGAAAGAGAATACAGTACCTATTTTGTCCTTTGCTCTTACTTTCATAAACATACATTCAATTCCAGGGAACTGGGGAATGTGACATCTGATGGGAAGGATGTAATCACAATAGACCACTGCTATTCCACCTCTCCTCCCCCTGTCTTGCCTGGTTGCTATAAGTCAGAATTTATTTGACATCACATTATTATTATTGATTCCCAGTGTGGTGTAGTGGGTAGAGTGATGGACTGGAACTCTGGAGAATGGGGTTTGACTCCCCACTCAACTATTGAAACTCACTGGGGAGGTGGAACTGATAAAACTACTCCTTAAATATCTTGCTTATCTTGAAAACCCTATTAAGGTCGCTGTAAGTCAGCTCTGACTTGGCAGCACATAACACACATACACACATTAATAAAAGCTGGCTGTATGAAACTGAAAGGGGGAAGTAATCTCTCTCATCTCTGTGCTCTGGAGTTCTAAGTCCTGTAGCCAACAAAACCTGGAGAGCAGAGAGGCAGAGTCACATAGGTCTGTCATGATTCCATTCCCTTCACCAGAATCACATCCTGCAGCTTGCTGGTTTTGAGTGGCTATATCTGAAGGTGGGTGACCAGAATAGGAATTCTTCTGTGAGGGTAGGGGGAGTTCTGATTAAGATAATCCACCCCAGAAGACTGATGGTTCTGGGTGGTTTTGAGGAATTTTCTACTGCCATTCTGTTGAAGCCCTGGTCAGTTACTGGTGTGGGGAAACAGACTGGGTGGTAGGCATCGGTGCTCCTGAGCATCCGTTCTCACAGAGCGGAACCAAGCTAGCTCCCTGGTTTAATACGGAGTTGACTGATGAAATGCACTGGATGGCAACTAGAAGGAAAGTGGAAGGAAACTCAGAGCAAGCCTGACCATATATGGGCTAGATCTCATAAGAAGACCGGTGTTGTGACAGGACAGGCAGCAAAACAAACATTGTTTTCTCTTCCAAACTTTAGTCTGCTCAAAGTTCTTTAGCAGACCTCCCTCAAGTGGGCAAAGGCCTATTAAGCCCTGACTCAAGAGAGGAGAACACTGACCATATGACAGCCTACTGTGTAGTATTGCGAAGAAACTTTGCTGATAAAATCAATTGAATTTTTTCAAACTTGGATGTTGTAGTTGATACAGTTCATGTATAATTTTGGCCCTTAATTGCCCATAATTAATTGATACTTTTCCATTTATGTAGCCTGACAATGTGGACAGGAATCTTCGGAGAGGTGAGGTCCTCCATATTTGTCCTAGACCCATTCCCTTCCTGGTTCATAAAAACAGCCAGAGAGATTGTCTGATTAGATAGTGATTGTCTTTCTGCAACAAACACAGTTCCAGTTTGCCTAAAAGGAGTGGTAGTAAGATTTCGTTTGGAAAAGCATTCCTGGAAACCTGCCATTTTGGATAATTACTATAACCAATATGTTTTAGTAAAAGTACTGGAAGGTGTAGTGGTTTGTTTTTTGTGGCCTCTGTAGCTCATACTGGTGGGATCATCTGCACCTGCACATCCTCATTTCAGATCATTCCATGCTCCCACCTCCTGCTCTTCTTGTATATTAGCAGGAGTTTCCCTCCTTTCTCCTCAGTTCTTTTTCATCTCATCTTTGACCTCTGTTTCTTCCCTTGTTATACTTCTTTTTTTAAAAAAAATTACATGTGTGTGTATCTAGTAGTTAGACTCCAGTTTTGATGGTTTAAGCATCCAGACAATACAACACCAGCCAGACCATTGCCTCTTTGTAGTACAAGGGAACATCAATCCTGGTTAAAATCCCAAGACTATTTGCTGTCTTCCTTTCATTGTTTTCAAACAGGATGTGGTTTGCTGGCTCAGTTCCATCATGGGAAATCTGCTGCACACCTTTTTCACAATATTATTACCCATCATACTCCTGGGAATGCCATGCAGATGGAAGTTGCTCTGCATTGCTGTTGTTTCAAACTTATTATTGAAGCTAAGAGAGAGAACCATTGTACAATACCTGCTCTAGATACAACTGGGAGAGTTATGATTGTTGACATCACTCTCCCTATCCTTGGTACCATGTATGAAGATCAATAGTCCCTACACCAAGACCAGCAGAATTTCATATCTGGCACTCTCCACCATGATATGTTCTGCATTTCACTCATAATCTGTACTTTCCCTGAGCATCTCAAACTGACTCTGTATCTTCAGCTATGTTCCATCACCAATTATCAGCAGCTCAGCCTTTTGCTAGGAGAATGCAAGGCCTTGGCCGTAGTAATCTATGCTGTGGCCTTCAGCTAGTGAATCAACAAATGAACACAACACATCATGCAGCCAGTTCCACTGCCAAAACTTTAGTGGATGCTGTTGTACTCCATCAATAGTTATGGCTACAATCCTTGAGTCTGGCTCCTGACATCAGAACAACCATCACAGACCATCCCTTCAATGAAAGGGGGATTTTCAGAGAAAATGCTGATGAAAGATTTGACCATACAAATAATTTCTAAACAAGGGGGAAATCACATTGGCATGCCTCATTCTTGCATATCTTCCATGTCATCCACCAGGGCTACATCATTGAGTTTCATTCTGTGCTGCCACTAAGCATCATCAAGCCTTCTCCCACTGCTAGAAGAAACCAACATTCTCCTCAACAAGGGGACCAATTCATCCTAACTATATTATGTGCAGTTTCTACTCAAAGTACTTTACTGTGCCAAAGAAAGATGTTTTTACATCTCATCCTAGATTTGTGTTATGTTAATTCCTACATCAATGTGAGGCATTTTCGCATGGTCACCATTCAGATTGTTCTCCCCTTTTATTTATTTGTTTACTTACTTACTTACTTATAGCCCCCTAACCCCGGAATAAAGACGCGAGACAATTAGATATGGATTAAATCACAGGCCACACTTTATTGATAATCATTTCCAAGAAAAAATGTTGCCAATCAATTGGCAAAGGGGGGCCTGCTGTAGTGCGGAAACAGATAAATCAGTCATCATACGGGCGAGTCCCTGGCCCCAGGTTCTCGCGGTCTTAATGACAGCAGGAACCCGGCTGGCTGCTAATAAACACCCCCAGACTGCAAGCCATCTTTAATTGATGACTGTTGGTCTGGAAGTGGCCCAGCGCATCTTTCCCGCCCAGGTGCTGAATCGCACGATTTGCAGCCCTGGGAAGTCCGATGCGCTGTTAGCTTACCTGATCTTAAAGTGGGATTCACCAAGAAATACCTGTTTTTCCGCACTACCCGCCAGTGTGACCATTTCCACCATAAAACTGCCAACAACCCTAACTAGTGTGGGATAGGCAAAAAATCCCCCCATCCAACAGCCAATCAGGATGAAGGTCAAAAATTCCTATCCGGCCCCTTAAAAGGCGACCAGAAAAACTCACACTAGAAAAAGGGCGGGCGGGTGGGTGCCTTCAAAAGAATATGACATTAATGCGGAGAACACCCATATATATAGCTGGGGGGCGTTCTCCAGCACTTCAAATCTGTCACGTTGGACACAATAAGTCTCGTGCCATCCGAGGGAGGGGGCAAAGCTCACTTGCGCCACGCAAAGCCCCATGGGGCTTCGTAGCGACTTCGTCATTGCCCCCTAACCCTGGAATAAAGACGCGAGACAATTAGATATGGATTAAATCACGGGCCACACTTTATTGATAATCATTTCCAAGAAAAATTGTTGCCAATCAATTGGCAAAGGAGGGCCTGCTGTAGTGCAGAAACAGATAAATCAGTCATCATATGGGCGAGTCCCCGGCCCCAGGTTCTTGCGGTCTTAATGACAGCAGGAACCCGGCTGGCCGCTAATAAACACCCCCAGACCTCGAGCCATCTTTAATTGATGACTGTTGGTCCGGAAGTGGCCCAGCGCATCTTTCCCACCCAGGTGCTGAATCGCACGATTCGCAGCCCTGGGAAGTCCGATGCGCTGTTAGTTTACCTGATCTTAAAGTGGGACTCACCAAGAAATACCTGTTTTTCCGCACTACCCACCACAGCATAGGGACTAGCAACTCTATGTCCCATGCCTGCCATCGAGCCGCTCGAGCTCAAGAAGCAGACCCCCCCTAGATGTCTTCGAGGAAGACATCCAAACCCAAATCGGACAGATGGACTCCATCGTTCCAAAAAAAACCTCAGGCCTATCCATTTGGATCCTTTGGTGACCAATCACTGATCCAAGGCCACTGCAGATTGCTCTGCAGACCTCACGGTTAACATTCCTCCGGGCCATGTTAACGTTGAGGAAAAACCGGGCGTCTCTCCACGCCAAACGTGGCATGATCGTGGACCACACAATTCTCATGACAGGGTACCTGGTCTTCAACCACTTCAGGTCCCGCACAGTGTCCAAAACCAGTGCCTTACCGGGACACCGAGCCAGATCGTTACCACCGAGATGCACAACCAGAATATCAGGAGGCGCCTGGGCAAAGACCACCAACCTGCACAGCTGGATCCACTGCATGCCACGTATTCCTCTCCACGTGATCTGTGCGCCGGCCCCAAGGCCCAAATCACTCCCCCAAGGGGATGCAGCGGCATAAAGCCCTGCCCAGTGGACATAACTATGTCCAACAATCATAATTTGCCGATGCCTCACCGATCTAATGGGACCTGTGGAGACATAAAACCAGGCCACTGCCTATACGTTAGGCAATGTTCTCACATATTTACGAAAACTCACCGATGACCATCGGCCAAATCTCATAATTTCCTCAGAACTATATCCCATAGCTGCTGCGGTGGAAGCCGCTCCTATTCTAAATGAATGGGTACCAAATCTCATACCGATTACGCCTTCCCTATTTAATGCCAGGTCTGTCAATTTCCAGAACTGATACCGCGTGAGCGGTGACCCATCAGAGTGCTGGAAAAAATATCTGGGGCTTTTCCCTCTCACTCTAATGTACATCTGTGTCGCCTTAACAGGGCAGATTCTGCTTATGCTACACTGCCCTAATGTAATCTGGGCACCTTTGCCCCATTGATCAGCTTTGGACCACCGAATTATTATATGAACCTGTTCATCTTTTATTATAATATCCTGCCATTGTAGTGCTGTTCTGGACTTATCCTCTTTTCCTGACGCCACCACTTCACTAATTCTAAAAGCCCCAAAGAAGGTCAGCAAAGACGCTGCCTCAAAAAGAGCCGCTTCGTATGAATCTTTACATAGAAGAGCCCATTGCTTACAAATGCGCTCCAAGAGCTGTGGCGAAATAGGGACCCTATCATCCTGCTTCCTTCCTCTCTCCTTGGACCACCCTTCTAACATTTTTCTAACACGGTAGAACACAGTATGATCCCTAAGGCCGTTGATCTTTGCATAGTAGGCCAATGCAGACAACCTACCCTGAATGGTTCCTGGTGCAAGTCCACTTCTATTTAAGTGCACCATGAATTGCACCATGAAAACCTATCGCTCTTGATGCATCCTCTCGCCAATTTGCCAGACCTCTGGGGGCAACACTTCGGGAAACTCCTTGGCTCCGGGGTCTAGCTCCTGGAACAGGTCCATCTGTTGATGCGACAATGCATCAGCGATCCTGTTCTCAAGACCCGGCACATGTCGGGCGTGCACTAACACATTAAATTGCAACGCCCGTAATGTAAATGCCCTAACCAGCATCATGACCCGCTCTGAGTCATGAACCCACCAGATTGTCGCACCAGAAGCGGATGACTGAGTTCGACCATTCCTCGGCCCAAAGCCATAACGCACCTACAATTGGGAAAAATTCTAAATATGTCAAATCTCTAGTGATACCCTTAATGTGACACTCCTCGGGCCATGTGCCCATGCCCATGCACCATCTTCCTTTAAAATAAATCCCAAGGATCCAGCCGCATCTGAATGCACCTGGAAATCTGCTTTTAAACTAATTTCCCCTCTCCAAAATGAGATCCCGTTAAATTGCTCCAAAAACTTACTCCATACCAATAGATCTTCCCTCATTCCTCGAGTGACCCTGGTCCTGTGCCATGGTCGATGAAGACCCTGCATCGCAGTGCACAACCGCCTGAGGAATGGCCGCCCTGGGGCTACAACCCTACATGCAAAATTTAAATGTCCTACAGTTTGCTGAAGATCCCGCAAAGTCACCTTACTCTTCCTCAAAAGTGCTGTTATCCTAAACCTAAGGTCCTCTAGCTTACTGTCAGGCAATCTTGATGCCTGTCGCACCGTGTCCAATTCAATACCCAAAAAGGTGAGTGATGTTGTAGGCCCTTCCGTTTTTTCTTCAGCTAACGGCAATCCTAACTGCTCTGCCAAAGCCTGAAATCGCTTTAACAAAAAGCTGCACCTTCCTGTGTTCTGTCTCCCACAAAAAAGGTAGTCATCGAGATAATGGGCTGTAGACTTACAGCCCGTCAACTCCCTGAGTTTCCATTCGATAAATGTGCTAAACTTCTCAAAAGCAGCACAAGATATCGAACAACCCATTGGTAAAGCCCTATCTATATAAAAGAACCCCTGAAACTGAAATCCCAGATTAAAGTCCCTAGGGTGAACGGGCAAAAGACGAAATGCTGATTTAATATCGCATTTCACCATTTCTGCCCCGATTCCACAATTTCTGACCATACGCACCGCCTCATCTAAAGATGTGTATCTTACTGAACACAATTCTGGAGGGATAGCATCATTAACTGATGCCCCCTCTGGAAAGGATCGATGGTGAATGAGCCTAAACTCTCCCTGCGTCTTTTTGTGTATGATGCCCAAAGGTGAGACCCTCAAATTCCCAATAGGTGGTGGGAAGGGGCCGAGGACCCTTCCTTCGGCCACCTCCTTGTCTATTTTTCTCTGAACCATATCTTCCATTCCCACCACTCAGCGGAGGTTCTCCGCAAAGTATGCGCTACGCTCTCCAAGTGATGGGATACGGAAACCAAATTTAAAACCATCTAACAAATATCTAGCATCCTCCTCATTTGGGTAAGTTTCCAACCAGACTTCTAAAACCTCTACTCTAATTGGGCTGGGGCCCTTTTGCAGGCACGCTTCCACCGCTGTTAGGCTTTTTGCCACCTCCACTACCTTTGTTTTGTTTTTGGGCCTCAGCTCTAAAACATGTAGCGTTGGGGTGGCGACCTCCACAAGAGCTACACTCGTGCTTGAAGTAGCATGGCCTCTTGAAGCAAAATCCCTTTGAGTTGTATCCCCAGCAATACATGCGGGGTTGAACCGCCTGCCCTGATGCAAAGCAGGGATTCGAGCCAGGGACAGATTTTGTATTCAAATGTCCGCTATCAAAGCGCTCGCCTGTATTGAGTCGTGCCGGCGTCATATGCTGCAGCCACAATCCCGGTTGTGGCTCATCCCAACGCATGTCGGGGTGGATTGCACTGCGCATCCTGAAGGCTTGATCATAATGAAGCCAAGCCATGCCAGAAAAATCCATGTACGCCCTGTATATGGTGGCTAGATATTGCAATAGGGATTGCGCCCTCCAAGGTTGGGCCTTTACTATAACTCCAGTGTAAATTAAAAAGCCGGGAAGCCAGTTTGCCCAGTTCCTTTCTGGCTTCTTTCTTCTCCTAGACTCTTTTTCCTTTTCATCCTCCTTATCAAGCTCCTTCTTTTCCACGTCTCTATTTAATACTTCAAATAAATCCACATACTTACCCTTCAAATTTTATCCTTAGTAGCCAGGGTGAGGCGATCACCCAACGGCATAGAATAATCTCCATAAGGAAGAGCACATAGCAGTACCGTATTGTAGCCCATGTTGGCTACTGAAGGGTAAGGCCACCCGCCAGCACTGGCTGGGGTGCCCTGACTTGCTACGTTTAGATTGGGATATGACATCCCCCAGCTGCCAAATTGCGGCACAATGTAAGGCCAGGCTGCTCCAGATGGCCCTGCGCTTTGAGTGCTGCCTGGTGCAAATGTAGGTGCAAATTGACCGCCGCCGGCCCAAGGCCATACGGGGGTCAGTGTGTAGGTGCCAGGATAAAAGCTGCACTCACCCGAAGATGTTGAAGGTACACTAGGACCCTCCATGGCTTGCTGATCGTCAGGACAGACTTCTAAAACATCCTCTCGAGTATCTTGCCCACCCGCATTTGACGTTGTGGTAGCCGACAAAGAGGATCTGTTGCTCCTCTCCGGGCGTCTGGTTTTAGGCGTGGATGAAGCACCAACCTCTTCGCACCTGTCAACCTCTTCAGGGAGCCGCTCAGCCATGAGAACATTAAAATGCTCCATTAAATCATGTGCTAAGGCCCTAAGTTTAGCCTTACGATGCCCTTTAGAATCTCTGCTAGACCTACGAGGCTGCGCCTCCCCCGTCTGACAAGTCTGCCTAGCCAATTTCTGTGCCTCCAGCTTAACATTTTTTCCTGGAGCTCCTTCCACATGGGCCAGGATTCCTCATCAGAAGACGACCGAGGTGGGGACACCTGTGGCGCAGGTCGTTTCTTAGCTGGTTGCTTCCCCTTCCTGTTGCCCAAGCCCTTCCTTGATGCCATTATATTCTAATACTGGAGTGCTTACCCCAATATGCAATACTTCCCCTTTTTAAAAAGAATTTATTAATTTTTTTATATAACTTTACTAACCAACAATAATTTTCTTCGCCCAATGCTCACCACACATTAATTATCCAATACTTGCCTGTTCTTATTTAATACTATAATTAGGCTCACTTTAAACCCTTAAGAAATAATGGGATAGGGCAGAACAAAAAAAGGGGGCATTGAGCTGGGCTTGTGCCAAAGCGGGGAGCAGCAGCAGGCTCGGACTCAGCGAAGGAAAAAGCGGGAAGGGTGCACTATAAGGACAGAATGAGGGGACGTTCACACAACCCGGAGCCTTACTACCCTATCAATTCTAAATCTAAGCCCTGTGTCAGCAAAAAACCCTTCCCCTTGATCCAAAAGACCCCTATAATAAACTTAAATCACAACTACACAAATTAAAGATGAACTAAATACACAATTATAAAACTGCTTAACTAAGCGCGCTGGCAACCTGTGCCAGCGCACCGCGGCACTGCAACTGCCCACAACCCCCAAGAACCCCTACATTTATTCACACAAAATAAAGATTAAGTAATACAATAAATTATTAAAGAAAAAACTAAAGAAAAACTAAAATGAAACCGAAGAGGAGAGCCGATGCTCCCCCCTACGTCTCAAGCCACTTGCTGACGCAGTTAAATTTTTTCCCAGCCAAGCAGGAGTCCTCTTTCTCCGGGCATGCCTTCAAAAGAAGAGGACGTTAACGCGGAGAACGCCCATATATATAGCCGAGGGGCGTTCTCCAGCACTTCAAATCTGTCACGTTGGACACAATAAGTCTCGTGCCATCCGAGGGAGGGGGCAAAGCTCACTTGCGCCACGCAAAGCCCCATGGGGCTTCGTAGCGACTTCGTCAGTTACTTACTTACTTATATTTTTATACCATCCCACAGTAAACAGGCACTCTCTGGGTGGTGTATAAACAGCCAGGATATCATATTACAAACAACAGCAACACAAACAGCAATTAAATGTATTAATAATCAACAAATAACAAAACATACTCATAAAGAAGCAGCATGATTATCTTCTGCTTAAATGAAGATATATTAAAATTAAAACCCCACTCTAACATCTTAATCATGTAAACCTAGAATGAGCCATTTCCACAAGGTGTTTGAATACATTCCACCAAAGCAATGACAGAATTGACAACTTTTCTAAGTGGCATGCTGCTTCCAGATGTCTGTTGCACTGATATGTGGTCCCAGCCTTCATACAATATTACAGATGTGACAGACTTTTTTTTTTAAGTTTTGGCAAGGGTGTTTGTTAAGCATATTTCACTGACATCTACCTCCAAAGGTAAGCTCTCTAATCTCCCATCAGTTGAGTCACAGAGATCATGAAGAAGAAGAACAGGTTGCTTAGCTGTATCTGTGTTTGTTTGTTCATCTGTGAATTTACACAACACTCCCTCCTTCCCTCGTGGATGTCTGCTGGTACAGCAGACTTGGAATGGAGAGGAGAGGAGGGAAACTCCCACTCAGGCACAAGAGAAACAGGAGGGGGGGATTCACACTAAAATTTAATGTTTTAGCTGTGGAAGGCTCTAAAATAAAGCTGTGCAAGTGTAGAAGATCCCATTGGTGTGAATTCACATATGACCACTTGAAGAAGCACAGTTAGCTACAGGTAAGCAACCTGTCCTTTTCAGCTTTAACAATTTATAAATGAAACAAATAGTCTAGATCTATTTCAGTCTGACTTCAGGCCTGGGTATGGGCCACCTATCTTAGAAGGAAATTGAAGACATTATTTTGCACTGGCTTTGATCAAATTCAAAAAAATTCAGGGGTCAGATTCAGAAGACAGTGTTATGGCATTCCAGTTTGAGTGTTTGGCCACTGGCTTATGAGATCCCTCAGGGTTCTGTCTTATCCCCCATGCTATTAAACATTGGCATTAACTTCTGAATGAGGTTGTCCAGATTTGAGATGTCTTGCCACCAATATGCTGACCGCACCCAACTCCTTTTTTTTCCCCCATTGAAATCTGAGGAAAGTATTTGGACTGTAAACCAAGGAGGATCAGTAATGGGCTGAATGTGGGCAAACTGAAATGTTATTCTAAGAAGACAGAAGTGGTTTTCATCAGTCAAAAGGCAGATCAGGGAACATGGATTATCTTGTTCTGGATGAGGTTACACTTCCACTGAAAACTAAAGTTTGCAGCTAAGGCGAACTGCTGAATTCTTTCCCAGCCTGGATGCTTAGACTTGATCAGTGGCTCTTTTGTACAATAAAAGCTAGTGCACCAGCCGTGCCCTTTCCTGGAAATTCTGATCTGACTGGTGACACATTATTATTATTATTATTAGTTTTAGTTACATCCTGTCTAGATTATTGTAATGTGCTATACTGTATGTCAGTGGTAAATATATCTAGTCTGGTAGTGGTCGTGAGGTACAAAAGCTTGTTGTTGTTGTTGTTTAGTCGTTAAGTCATGTCCGACTCTTCGTGACCCCATGGACCAGAGCACGCCAGGCCCTCCTGTCTTCCACTGCCTCCTGGAGTTTGGTCAAATTCATGTTGGTAACTTTGATGACACTGTCCATCCATCTCGTCCTCTGTCGTCCCCTTCTCCTCTTGCCTACACTTTCCCAACATCAGGGTCTTTTCCAGGGAGTCTTCTCTTCTCATGAGATGGCCAAAGTATTGGAGCCTCAGCTTCAGGATCTGTCATTCCAGTGAGCACTCAGGGTTGATTTCCTGCAAAATGGATAGGTTTGTTCTCTTTGCAGTCCAGGGGACTCTCAAGAGTCTCCTCCAGCACCACAATTCAAAAGCATCAATTCTTCAGCGGTCAGCCTTCTTTATGGTCCAGCTCTCACTTCCATACATCGCTACAGGAAAAACCATAGCTTTGACTATGTGGACCTTTGTCGGCAAGGTGATGTATCTGCTTTTTAAGATGCTGTCTAGGTTTGTCATCGCTTTCCTCCCAAGAAGCAGGCGTCTTTTAATTTCTTGGCTGCTGTCACCATCTGCAGTGATCATGGAGCCCAAGAAAGTAAAATCTGTCACTGCCTCCATATCTTCCCCTTCTATTTGCCAGGAGGTGATGGGACCAGTGCCCATGATCTTGGTTTTTTTGATGTCCAGCTTCAGACCATTTTTGGCGCTCTCCTCTTTCACCCTCATTAAGAGGTTCTTCAATTCCTCCTCACTTTCTGCCATCAGAGTGGTATCATCTGCATATCTGAGGTTGTTGATATTTCTTCCGGCAATCTTAATTCCGGTTTGGGATTCATCCAGTCCAGCCTTTTGCATGATGTATTCTGCATATAAGTTAAATAAGCAGGGGGACAATATACAGCCTTGTCGTACTCCTTTCCCATTTTTGAACCAATCAGTTGTTCCATATCCAGTTCTAACTGTCGCTTCCTGTCCCACATATAGATTTCTCAGGAGGTAGATAAGGTGGTCAGGCACTCCCATTTCTTTAAGAACTTGCCATAGTTTGCTGTGGTCCACACAGTCAAAGGCTTTTGCATAGTCAATGAAGCAGAAGTAGATGTTTTTCTGGAACTCTCTGGCTTTCTCCATAATCCAGCGCATGTTAGCAATTTGGTCTCTAGTTCCTCTGCCCCTTCGAAATCCAGCTTGTACTTCTGGGAGTTCTTGGTCCACATACTGCTGAAGCCTACCTTGTAGGATTTTGAGCATAACCTTGCTAGCGTGTGAAATGAGTGCAATTGTATGGTAGTTGGAGCATTTGTTGGCACTGCCCTTCTTTGGGATTGGGATGTAGACTGATCTTTTCCAATCCTCTGGCCATTGCTGAGTTTTCCAAACTCGCTGGCATATTGAGTGTAGCACCTTAACAGCGTCATCTTTTAAGATTTTAAATAGTTCGACTGGAATGCCTTACCTATAGCTTTTCTGTGTTTACTATTATTTGATAGAAATTCACTTTCCTTCTAGTTTTTTAGAAAACCTGTTTGCATGGGTTTTGTTACACTGTGGGCATCTTGGGGGTCCAGTGTCTCCAGAAACTCAACTATCTTTTGTTTCTGATTTATCAAATATGACCCATCTGCCTCCCTTTCAAATTTAATGACCAAATAACATAATGCATCCCCTAATTCTTTGATTTCTATTCTTTGTTAAGATGGTGTACAATATTTTTGAACTCCTGTCCCCTTTAAGTTGTTATGATTAACAATTCACACAGGCAACGATAAAGGTTAAATGTCAATTTCTGCTTGTGGTATACAAGCACTGATTTGCATCACCTTGCTTGAAGCCTTGTTGCAGTAGCATCTTCTTCCGTTTCTTGTTCCAGGCTTGAGCAGCTTGCTTCAATCCGTACAAGCCTTTCCTTAGTTTGCATGCTAAATTGGGATGTCTATGATAGATGAAGCCTAATGGATGCTCCATATACAGCTCCTCTGCAATCTCTCCACATAGAAATGCAGTCTTGAAGTCTAGGTGCTTGACTTGCATTTTTTTGGAGGCTGTCACACTCAGGAGCATTCTTATTGTACAGTGCTTGACAGCAGGAGAAAAAATTTCACCGAGGTCCTCTCCATATTTCTATTGGAGCATTTGTTTGCAGATATCTTGCCTTGTAGTACTCTGCTTATCCATTTTCATCTTGTTGCAGCTTGAATACCCACTTGCACCCAATGGCTTTCTTGCCTAGTGATAGCATAGTCAGTGTCCACATCTTGTTCTTTTGCAGTGCTTCTGTCCCTTCCTTTCCAGCTTTTATCCATCTGGTGGCTTCAACTGCCAGTAACTGCACAATCTCCTCTCAGGTTGCTGACTCATTTCGCTGCAATGACCTTGTGAGGTAGGACAGGTGAGGAGCTGGTAGACCTGTGTTGAGTCATGATGAAAATCTCATGGCTGACTCTGGAACATCTTGTGGTATAGGTTCCTCTTCCAGTTCAACAGCCTCAACATCTCCATTTGTGTTCCCTTCTCTTGGCATACTGCTCTCAGCTTGTGTCAATGCTTTCCTGCATCATATATGGTTCAGGTTGTGGCGAGATTGGCACAGCTTCATCTAGGAGTGGTCCAACATACTGCTCTTCTGTTCCTCTTTTGTCAGCTTTCTTTTGTTCATCAGAATGAACCACTTGTCTTATGCTTACTTAACCTGTTTTTAAGCTCATCATGTTTATACTGCTACCAGGAGTACAGCAAAGCAAAATAGTCTGTTCAGTTCTGAAGTCTAGTTTGTGCCTTTTCTTTTTGGTTAAGTAAGCATTTGCTAGGCTTCTAAAAACTTAGATATGTTCTGCACTTGGTACTCTGTCATGCCATAACTCAGACGGTGTTTTCATGATCCCTTTAGTTGGCAATCTATTCTGGAGATCATTGCTGTCTTGATTGCATCAACCCAAAAATTGTTGGGCAACTTTGCATCTGCAAGCATGCATCTTGTAATCTCCAAACGAGATGTCAGCTTTCTTTCAGTTCTTCCATTCTGCTTAGGAGTGTGTGGAACAGTTCTCCAGTGCAAAATGCCTTGTTCCTCTAGGAAGACTTGTTTGTGTTGCAAAATGTACTCACCACCATTATCTGTCTTGAGTGCCTTAGATTTTTTTTCTAGTTTGTAGCTTACCATGGCCATGTACTTCTTCAACATATTATGTGTCTCATTCTTCTCCTTCAGCAGGCAGATGACACAGTGCCTCAAGAAATCCTGCACAAATATTAAAACATATCTGTTGTGTCCTAGTGATGGCACATTAAGTATCCAAGCAAGTCACTATGTAGCAGATCCAGAACTCAGGTGCTTCTTCTCTCAGTCCTTGGCAGGAATGAGGACACAACATTCTTTTCTGTGATACAGCTTACACACCTGGTTGTGTTGGTTGCATCATGTGGATTTATCTGTAGCACGTTTTTGGTTTTGCAGCTACATAATTGCTTTTGGATCTCTGTGTGCAAAGTGACTATGCCACAGCTCCATGCTGTTGCCCCCTTCTCTCTGAACTTGCACTATGTTGATCTGTTGCTGTTCGTCTAAAACACTACACCATCAGATTTAACTGCATGAAAATATATTTGACTGTATATTTGATTTATTACTGTACACAGTCCCTTTTCAAAATGTATACAAAATCATCATCCAAAGCTGATGCACTAACATGTTGCATTATAGTTCAGGAACAAACAGTACATCACTTATAGTAGTCCCACTTATTTTGTCAGGCAGTTCATATTGCAAAATGCCAATTCCTTTTCCTTCAATTTCCATGGAATTACTATTACCAACATAAATATATCCACTGGATCTTTCATCTATATTTATAAAGAAATATTTTGATGTATACAATGACTGCTGCACCCTGAGTCGATGATCCAGTAATTTGATTGCTGTTCACAATTATGGGGTATGCATGCCTACTGTTTAAATCCCATCCCAGCCTTTCCTTTTGTCTCTTTGTTAGAGTTAGGCATCACAAATTTTCTGTGATTCTTTTGTTTTCTTGATTTAAAACTAGTACAGCTTTTATTGGTTGAAAAACCTCTTGGGAATGTGCAATCCTTTGCCATGTGACATGTTTTCCCACAGCTCCAGCAGCTGCATGATTGGCTGTGAGGCACAGTCCTCTTATTGCATTTCCCATTCATCATGAAGTTTGAGCCACTTTCAGTTGCCACCTCATGGCAGCCTCCTTGGTCTATGTACTCTTCCCTCAGACAATGCAAACACTTTTGGGAACATAGCTGTTTGCTATACAGAATAGACACAAAAGCATGAAAACATCCACCCAGTGACACTGAGAAATCTTATTTTCTGTCTACCAATGAGTTCAAAGCCAGTTAAATTTAAATTATAAGACACTGTTAATAAAGAAGGAATGTGCTTTTCATAATCTTGACTGAGCCATTTAATTCCATAATAAAAATTGCCTCTGATTTAGAGCTGGAAAAACCATAGGATCCCTCAAGTGCTTCTAACAACTCTTTGGTAGTTTCATGACCTTTGATATATATCATTTGTTTATCTGAGAGTCTTTGTTCACTTATTTCTTTTCCTATAGAATCCTCATATTCCCATTTAGCTTTGATCTGTGCTTCTGCTGTTCTTTGTCTTTGTAAGCAACCATGCACTTTTAAAGCTCTGAGGCTAAACTACAGCCTCTCTTTCCACTGAGAGAAATTCAGAGATGTTAACTATGTAAATTTCTTGAAATATGCCTTGCTGTAATCAAGATCCATTTTTCTTCTTTCTCTTTCTGAGCAACTTTGGTTGGCAACTTCCAAAAAGAAACAACTTTTTCTCTTCATTCAGTTATGAGGTGTATTTTTAGTTAAAACATGGGTGGGGTGTGTGTATGTGAGAAGAAGAAAAATTACAAGCAGTTTGAAAAACAACAAAGCCCAACAAATACTTGTTAGCTATCTCTCTCTTTCTCTGGTCTCGGGGCCCATAATCTGTTGCAGAGTTTTGAATTTCTGGTTAAAATTACATTTGCCATGCTGTTGAAGTAGAAACTCACAGAAGAGAATAGATACAAGTTCCCCAAATAGTTCATCCCTTTATCATTAACTGGCACTTAAAGTCTCAATAACTCACTGAGACATTTGTAGGAAAAAGAACAAAAAAAAAAAAAGGTTTATTACATGCAGTTATAAACAGATCAAGAGTGAACAAAATAACATGTTTCTAACATACAAAAGAGGGGGGAAGTACTCAGCAGAGAGTTGGGGCTCTCTTAGAATTCAAAGGTGGGAAGGAATGATTGGTTAGTGTTGGATAGAGTTGTAAGAAATTCCCCCCCAAAGGGTATTCCACTAGGTGAATGAGCTACTGTAGTCACTATCTTCCACCACCCTTTGAAACCTAGGCTGGGTGAAACCTAAAGAATGCATGAATTAGCAACTATGGGCAAGCTTCTGGACCTGGTTTTTTACCTGTCACCTTTACCCAGGACAGAAACTCTCCTGATTGTGTACTTTGTGACTAGGATACCAACAAAACCAGGAAGACCACCCAAATAACAAAGTTAACAAGCATAGTGTTCTGGCTAAGGCACTTTCTTTAAGCACACCACCCCTTTTTCCCAAAGGATCACACCTTGGTAAAATGTTAAACAGTTTATTTAAGTTTTTTAAAAAGTAAAAGAATTTTAAAAGGTAGATGTACAGCTTTAAAGCAATCCAAAAGCATCAAGCAATCCATAGTAAGATAACCAAGTGAGCTCTAGGTAAAAGCAAACACCAATAAAGCAATAAAAGCTACCTAATGCCAAATGGCTTAATTGCCTCTATAAATGAAGTAATCATGGCAAAGTTTTGTTTCCAAAAATCCATCACAATCACAGACAGACAGGCTGATAGGGAACTGCCTCCCGACTTCTCTCTCTTTGTCAGATCTTAAATCAATGTCCCTCCAATATGATGTTATCCAATCAAATTAAAGTTCTTTGTTCAGTAACTTCACTCTCAAGATGTAACTTTTTTACAGCCCCATCTCTCCATTCTCATTGGAGTCTCTGCTGAATGCGATTAAGATGGAATGTGTTGCTCCGTCTCCTTTCAATCTGACCTTGAGGCAGGCTAGGCACAGAGTGAAAACAAATCTTCTTTCTCATGTAGATAAACACTACCTACAGAAGACTTGGAAAGAACTACACGAACCAATTTACTCATAAGATTGACAGTCACCCCAGCCCAGAAGAGTGCCTCCCAGCCACATGTTCTACAACCAGTATGCAAGGCTGTAAAAACTCCAACAGTCTCCTGCCAGAAAGGAAGACTACAAATTGATTCAGAAAAATAGGCATTTTTATAGGTGTTTTATTTCACCATAAGATCATACTAGACAAATCAACATAATATATATCATCACCACATACTGTGGGACCTTTTAGTCAACTTCCATAAATGGAGCATGTTTGACAATATAAGTTTAGCAAAAGTGCAAGCACTCGTGCTGAGCAACAAAATGGAGTTTGACCTCTGAGATTTCTCGAACACTGGGTTGTTTGTTTTGTTTAGTTGTTTAGTTGTGTCCAACTCTTCGTGACCCCATGGACCTAAACACAAATCTGGAAAAATTGTATTCCTGCCTCTTTAAATTTTACTTAATCTGGCTTCTTTCCAGCCCAATGAAGAAACACATCTTTTTTGTAATTGCTTAAAAATTTAACAACAATATCTCTTGGGAACTTGTCAGATTATCTTTTCGGACACATACAATGTAATCTCTTTATAACTTCCCCTATCCAGTTTCCTTCTGGAACAAAACTTTTTGACCACATTAGGAAGTCCTCCACAAGATTCTTCTCAGTAGTTAAGTTTTCTTGGACTCCTCTGCATCTAGAACAATCTTGTGCACCTATAAGCTGCCATTGTATCTCATCAAGTCTGACCACCTGCCAGTAGGATCTTATTGCATTTTTTAATGTCTTAATTTCCACCTTTTGCTATTTATTGGCACTTAACTTGCTTTTCCATATGGGTCAAACCTTTTTCAAGATCTTCTTTAAGTTCAGACCTCAATTTCTTAGAACCACCCACACTTCCTCTTTCAAAGCCAGCATTTCTCTCTTTATATTATTCACATTAGTTACCATAAAATCCTTTAATTCTTGGATCTGCTCCAGTATCTTGTCTTCTCCTGAGACATTTTTGGCCATGTTTTGTTTCTTCTGATGTTTCTATTATCCTCAAATGAGATAAGCCCCTCTCCGAAGGTCTCTATTATGGCCAGTAAGTATCCAAGGGTTCATTATGGTTTGAGTTTCTTCTCTGATTCAAATATATTTGAATTCAAATATATTTGAATCATCAATTCCACTTAATTTAATTCAAATTATTATATTTGTTAAAAAGTTATTAATCTGAAATACATAGCTTTCCTCAGCAAATGGCACCCTCTAGTTAGAATATATACCAGTGTCCAATAGATTACAATCAAAAATCTGAAGTTTTATTTCAGCTCAGCTCATTTATAAGGGGAAAAAAACTTTTCTTTAAATTTCCCTCTTTTTTGGCCTGAACTATGCAGCAATGTTCAGCAGATGGCATCTTCTGATCAAAAACTGAATTGTAGCTCAAATCAATGTATATGTAGCATAGGACCAGCAGAGGGAGTAGCTTTCAGTTATCAATATTAAAAGCAAAACCAAATTTGTCTGGTACAAGAAAAATTGTTTCATGGCTCCAGCAATCAATTAGTCTTTAACTGAGTTCTTTGTTATCATTTTAAACAAATAACTTAATCTTTACTCTTCTCTTCTCCTCCTATCCTGAGCTGGCAAGCTTTAAACAGCCTTGATTGTTTTAATATTAAGTCCATCCATGCCTCAAATATACAGATAGTACAATCAACCTTTAGCATTGTGCCCTTCTAATTTTTGATTGTCTCATATGTATTCCATATAGCCTTCAATTTCTTTCTCTATAACTGCCAAGTAACTTTAAAACAAGATAAGACAAAAGCATTTGTCTTTCTTCCTCCCCCTTCCTCCTTTCTATTTCTCTGCCACAGAAGATATTTACACTATAATGCTAAGGCATAAAAAGTTATTGCTGTTAAATTGCCTTCACTTTTTGGAAGTAGCCAAATGGCTCAGTAGCTTTAAATCAACATAGGTGAAAGGCATTCAGAGATGGACTTCCTGTCTTCCTTCATGGGAGGTTAAGGATTTTTCACTTCTGATGCCTCCGAAAAACTTTGAAGAAAAAAAAACCTTTGTTTCTGAAATTTTAGTGAGACCTTCATTTGTTTGATAAGCTTATGATTAATATTCTGTAACAGCTAGAGGAGGAGAATCAGATTTATGGTTGTTATTTCTAGCCATAAAACCCCTTGACCAGAGCTGTGTTGTTGTTTTTTTGCTGATATCAGATGAAAGAAGGACACTTCAAGAGAAATGCTGAAACTGAAAGTTTCCTCCCAACTGTTTTGCTTAAAGCTCCTTTGAACTGTTTGAGCTGTTTGAAAATAATATAAGAATAGGTAAAGGTAAAGGTTCCCCTTGACATTTAGTCCAGTCATGTCCGACTCTAGGGCACGGTGCTCATCCCCGTTTCCAAGCCATAGAGCCAGCGTTTTGTCCGTAGACAGTTTCTGTGGTCACGTGGCCAGCGCGACTAGACACGGAATTACCTTCCCACCATGGTGGTACCTATTTATCTACTTGCATTTGCATGCTTTCGAACTGCTAAGTGGGCAGGAGCTGGGACAAGCGATGGGAGCTCACTCCGTCGTGTGGATTTGATCTTATGACTGCTGGTCTTCTGACCTTGCAGCACAGAGGCTTCTGCGGTTTAACCTGCAGCGCCACCATGTCAGTGAACATAAATAAGTAGTTCTTACAACTGCCAATAATAGATTGCAATGAAAACACTAGAAACTGGACTGAGTTTCTGGCTGTGATTAAACATCCCTGAACAGTTCGACATTAAGTTCAGCATGAAATAAAGTAAGCTGACTTTATTAGTTTGAGGATCAATGTGAGATAAGAAAGGACCAGAAGTGAAATTTGGAGGAGAAACAAAAGATACTTTAAAATTGAAAGGTGAGCTAACAAAAGCTTGGAACTGTACAAAATAAATAAATTCCCTCTAGTGGCTTGGTGGAATATTGCAGCTAATACTAAAAAATGGATGAATTACATTTGCTGTTGCCTGTGGATGCTATAAGAATCAGGTTTTACTAAATGCCAAGACTTAAAGCTAAATGAGAGGAAAGATCTTAGGAGACATGGAAACCAAGCGATCATTCACTGAGTAGAATCTGGGCAAGAATCTGGACAAAAAGTTTAAAGACAACACAAAGTATCGTGAACGAGGAGGTTGTGGAAGAGCTTCAAAGGAGTGGACCGATTTTACAAGGGTTGAAGGAGGATATGAATAACAACTTTGCAAGAACTGAGAGACAGCTAAAGGAGATTAATGTAAAAGTTCAGGTAACAGAGCAATTGGCAAAAGATGCTGCTGCAAAGCTATATTGGCATTAAGTTAAATTTACGAAAATTCAGAAACACCAAATCAAAATGCTCAACAGATTGAGGAGATCTAATTTAAGGATTAGAGGAATTCCAGAATTGATGTAATTGGCAGAAAAAAAGTTAGATGAAGATATTTGAAAATGGAAAAAGTCTCTGGATCTAGACTGGTCAAGGTAAGTCATAGGCAGAATTCATTCAGTAGACCCTAAAAGAGGAGCTAGAACATTCTCAATAGACATTGTTATTAAATTTCACAGTTTTTATAAAAAGAGAGCTTTCAATGAGAGATTAGACAAAAAGTCAATCAGCTGGAGCACAAAGGAAATCCGATTCAAATACATTTTGAAACAATCAAATGGTGATGCTCTCTGAAAATAGTAATCCCCATACTGGTAAAAAATTGGATTAAATATAAATGGGGATACCTGGTTTTCTTGATGGTGCTTTACAGAGGGAAATATCATCAACTAAAATCTCTGGAGAGTGGGCTGCAGTGGTTATGTGAGATGAATATCATAAATGAGGAACAGTGGAAGCAGGAAATAAAGATAACAGAAGAGAGCAATCAAGACTCTGCTCCAAGTCCAAGGAAAATGGATTTAGAAGGAGCGGTTGGGGGTGATAAGTGGATGAAAGTAATATCTCAGTGGAAAGAGCTGCAGCTGAGCAATTAGCCAAGAAGAAGAAGAAAGGACAGGAATAAGAAGAAATAAGGGATGAGGACAGAAATAAGAAGAAAGCACTGTTACCCGCGAGATTTGTGTTCTTTTGTATCCTGAGGAGAGGGACTCAGAGAGTAGAGGGAGAGAGCCCAGCCAGACTACTGACAAGAAAACCGTACACAAGACTTTTTAGGTTTAAACTAGAGATGGGGGTATTCGTATACGAATACCCCCGCACAGCTGGGCATAATGAGGGTCCAGCCCCCTGGGGCCGGACCGTCCACTCACCTTCCGCTGTTGCTGCGGGCTCTGCACTCCCTTCCTATCACTCCAGAGCTTGTGGTCTGCAAGCCACTCCTGGCAGGAGGCGGGGAGGACGAGCCTCGCTGCAAGGTCAAAGAGTGGCTCGCAGACCATGAGCTCCAGAGCAATAGGAAGCGAGTGCGGAGCCCACGGCAACAGCAGAAAGTGAGTGGATGGTCCAGCCCCAGGGGGCTAGAACCTCGTTATGTCCACCCCATCTCTAGTTTTAAACACAATCCAGGTAACATTTATTGCTTTCGTTCATTTAAAACATAAGATACAGGACAAAGGTACCAAGAGGCCTCTTCCACACACCACATGCACACCATACTCACACACTCAGAAAACTCTTCCCTGATAGTTGATCAGTCTCTCAGTAAGAGCGATGGAAGCAACATTGCAGTGCTGTTCGAAGCCCACAGTCTCTTTCCTGATCATCTTATAGGCATAGAACTCCCTTGTGGGCAAGCAGGAGTCAGACTCTGATTTCCTGGGCAGATGCAATCTGTGATTCCTAAGCAGAAATGGTCCTTGCATGTCATCTACCACAGACCCAGCTCCAGCCAGTCTACTTTCCTCTTGTCTGGACGAACAAGTTCAAATTTAGCACTTCCTTTTCCACATGCAGCGTTTTGCTGATACAGAAACTTTATGTCTTGCAACCCTCTGCAGATTTGTATCAGGCTCACCATCTCATCTTCCCTTGCAAGTCTCCATCTTCTTTTCAGGCTTGGGCTGCTGGTCTTTCCAGAACCTACACACTCTATCATTCATAACAGCACAACACAAAATAATGGGTTGAGTGATTTTTATTAGAATATGATAAAAATATTTTAATAACATTGAACAAATTTATAGAGACACTAGGTTTAAAGGATATGCTATGTCGAGTTGTGAAGACAGAAGCAGCAGCTATTGGTTACATTTAAGGTGTTTCTAGGACCCAGCCTTGTTCAGCTAACAGGCTTGCCCTGAAAGGTTTATTGGTAGGTTCCTCATTCTTTTCTAGAATTAATATTTATAGCATTCAAATATTTGGTGTGAGTCTTGAATTCTGCTCAGTTTTTCATGTTGAAGTGGAGGGCATATTTAAAGTTAGAAACCAAATCTAAATTCCCTGTCTTTGTAAGATATAACATACTTTTGTAATTTTGTAATTGTTGTTTTAATTTATTATGCTGTTTTTATTGTTAGCCGCCCAGAGTAGACTTGGTCTAAATGGGCGGGGTATAAATTAAATAAATAAATAAATAAATAAAATAAATAAATATTGCGGATGGTAAGAAGAAAGCTATATTTTTATATATGTTAAGGTTAAGAAGGGGTGGGGATTGATAAAGCTTGTTTGGAATCCTGGTGAGGCTAGGGGGACCAATTTTGTTTGCATTTGGCTAATGAAAGAAAGTTAACTGGCAAAACAATCTCCTTAGTGTTAAAGTTTTCTTTTCTGTTAGTATTATTAGTACTCTTTGCTTCTCTATAAAGAGCTTGGTAGGAATTCTACAGAATGTTTTAAACTAGTAGTGGGGCTAGGGGAGGTACTTGTTATATGCATATGATGTAGAAATAGAAGTAAACTGGTAAAATAAGCTTTTATAAGTTTGATTTTTTCCCCCATAATTTTTAATTTTTCCTTATTTACTCTATGTAAGTTTTATAGATAGTAGTGGGGCCAAGGGGTGTTTTTGCTGTAAGGAAATGCTGTAGAAGTAAAGAACAGACTAAATAAATTTCTACAAATTTGATTCTCTTTCATTCTTTTTAGAAATTTTATCATTTATAAGAGTTAAGGTTTTAAGATATATACTGTACACTAAGATTAAATAAAATACCTAAATTGTATACGTACAAACATAGTTCCATTTGTATTATTATTACTCTTCTCTTCTTTAGATTTATAGATTGATAAGATTTATCAACATATAGGTAATTGGAATTGCACGCAATATTTTAAAAGGGTAATGGGGCTAGAGGAGATCTTTCTTATAAGGATATGATGTAGAAATAAAAGTCAGCTGGTAAAATAAGCTTTTATAAGTTTGATTCTCTTTCATATACTTTAATTCTTACTCTTCTCTTCTACATATGTTTTATAGATTTATAAGATTTATAAATTTATAGGTAAAAACTTGTTCAGAACTGGGTATGTTAAACTGAATTGTTCACTGGTGAATTGCAGTTGCAGCAACAAAAGAGGTAAACAAAATACTAGGTAGCAAACGCAGGAAAAGATGAATAGAGTTATGGGATGTTTTAGATTATGCTAGTGAGGGAAGTAGAGTGGTCTCTCCCTCACCCCAATAACTTGGATTCAAGCAGTGATTAGAATAATGAAACTCAGATGGAAGGAGAGAGTTAAAGAAGTTTAATGTGTGGGAGGATGGGGTGAAGGGGTTAGAGTAGATTTTGTTAGTAAATGTTGTGCTGTTTATGTATATCACAATAGGGGACCAGTAATGAGATACTCAATTAATATAAAATGGTAAAAAAAATTAAGAATTTTAACATTAAATGTAAAAGGCCTGGGGAATATTTTGAAAATGAAAACAATTGAATCTATGATAAATAAAGACAAAACAGATATATATATATTTACAAGAAATGCATAAAAAAGATGATGTGAATGAACTGAAATTAAAATCAGCAGATATTTATGATAAAGCACTGGATAACTCAAGATCTAGAGGGGGTGGCTATTATTATATCTAAGGAATGTGAATTTAAAATAAATATAATAGAAAAAGATGTGTGGGGGAGGTATTTGATAATGCAAGGAGAGATAAGGGGGAAAATATATACATTAGTTAATGTTTGCTCTCCAAATAAAAACCAGGAAAGCTCTCCTGGGATTGAAGAAACCTGCCTCTGTGATGGTGATATCCATGCCTGGAACAAACTTAGCTCAGAAAGTTATAATAGCTGACAAACAAACAAGGATCAGCACCGCACACTGCACCTAAACCAGCCATACCCAGAGGACTTCTCATTTACCAACCTTACAAAATGTGTGAAGGTTCAATCTTGGGGTTAACGGTCTCCACAACAAGATCACGAGTTGTCTTCAGCTTTACACTGGGGGTCAGGTTTATTGGGGTATTCAACAAAAAGTCCTTATCAAGTAGGTTATCCCATAAATTCTCTCCCATCGCCAATGGATCGGATGGGGGTGTCCATTCTTCCTTTTCAAACATTTTTGCGTTTTCCACATTACCCCAGGGTCCAGTCCAGAGGGGAACCTCATTCTCCCTCAGTAGTTCATCGGCTCTCTCATCCAGGAGTGGGGTGGTCTCATCCTTGTCCGGCTGGTCATCTCGGGTCTCCCTGGTTTCTCGGAAGGGGTTCCAGGATCCTGCAGAAAACCCTTCCTCCTCACCTCCTCTACTCGCCATTCTCTTCTATCTCTCTCTTCCTGTTCAACTCTTTCCTTTTCCTTCCTCAACCTTCTCCTCCACTCTCTTGCTTCTGATTCACCCCAATAGGACGGCCTTTGAGGGATCCCCCTCTTTCTACGATAGTCAGCCTCCTCTCTCGGCACTCGCACACACTCCCATTTTCCAGAACATGGGTCTTGTACCCAAACCATCTCCCAACCCCCCGGTATTGGATCTTCCCTCCTTTTATTTTCAGCCAACCCCGCCTCAATCTCCACCCTCCCGGTCCTGGGTATTCCCGCCAACCCTGCTGGGGTTTGTACGGCAACGGTTATCCCACACATTCGTTCCTCCAAATCCCGGGTATCAGTTCCCTTTTGAATAGTCTCTTTTGGTGGGTCTGTCAATGTGGTCTGAACCTCCCTCTCCATGCGTGGAACAGATGGCACTCCGGCAAGAGCCTCTCTGCTCTTGTCCCGGGTCTCACAAATGGCCTGCCTGATAAATTATGCCAGGAAGGCTAGCCAAAGCAAAGCCTACCTTTTCATTCCCATTGTAAAACGTGCCATTGCCTTAGCAAGTCTGGTGCAGAATGCACCACTAACAACTCTGGTAGAATGCATTTTTTGGAAAGGTCTCTTTTTCTGGTTTGCCTGTCTGCAGTCTTTTGTTTGAACTCCTCCCACCACCAGCCAATACCAGACTGGCAGGGGAACCAATCAGGGCCAGTAGGGGAGTCTCTGAAAACACCACTCCTTGCTCCACTAGAGTGTGTTGCTGCCGCCATGCCTGTTTCAGCCTCCTAAGCCTAGGTGAGCCCTTCTTGGCAGCAACTGGAGTGCCCAGGTAAGTCCTGGTCCTGTTTTAACACCAGTGAAATTGTAATGTATGGATAACAAGTACTCCAAACTATGCAGAGATGTAATCAAATATGGGTACATATGTGCATATGTAGTGGTGATGTGTAATGGTGTCAAAATTTTGGAAGCTGTTTTTTAATGAGAGAAAGCTAATATTGGATCTAAATATGGAAGCCTGCCCTAAAGTTGCATTATTGTCTCTCCTAGTTGATGTGCAATGTGAAAGGTCGAAAAAAGAATTAATTTCCATTTTATTAACAGCAGCAAGATTAATGATATCAAAAAAGAGAGGAAATAATGATTTTCAAAAAACTGAATGTTATAATGAGATTTGGAATATAGCAATTAATGATAACTTAACATGTGGTATTAAATTAAAGAAAGGATAGCTGAAAAGGAATATATTTAATGCTGTATGGGGAGATTTTATACAGTTTGTATTAATAAAAAGGAAAGGACAATTAACGACAGAAGAAACATGACAATTTTGGAACGTGGGGGGCAACAAATAAATGTTCTCTGTTATACTTTGCTTCATTTTGTTTTACATGTTTACATTCAGCTTTCCGCTCTTCCACTTCTCTCCTGATGGAGACATTTACAATTGCTGTGGCAGAGGATTTATGCTGTTATACTTTTGACTTGTTCTTAAATTGCTTTCTCTTCACTTTCTCCTTTGCTCATAAATTTCCACCAGCTTTTATCAGTTAATTACTGATTCACAGAGAAGATTTGTTATTCCTTCATATTGGAAGTTCAGGCAAATATGTGGAATTTCTTTTGACATGGTGGGAGAGGTGGGGAATTTTTCTACTCATTGATTGATAATCATGATCCTGCATGGAAATAAAATTTCTGCAGACCGCTCTGATCTTTGCCAACATGATAATGCTTGGCACGTTTGTGTAAATCATCTTGAGCTTTGTGATGGCTTATTAATGTGTCACCTAACAGTTCCCTTCTCTAATTCAACGTGCCACTACAGCTGTTGCAGGAAGATGTGATCGCCCACCTTCTATAGACAATGGAGACATCCTGGAAATGGCCAAGTTTGAATATCTGTCGGGAGAAAAGGTGCACTATAAATGCCAAAACCTGTACAGAATGGATGGAAATGCAGAAGTAACTTGCTATAATGGTCATTGGACGCAACCACCAACATGCATAGGTATTTGTTTGTTTGTTTGTTTGTTTGTTTGTTTAAAATTAAAGATCCCATTTAACTAATTATAGGATAAATGCAATTAATTATAGAATATTTTAAATTAGTTCTGAGAATCAAGAATTTTAATTCAGTTTAATAGCAACTAGCTGCATAAATAACAAAGGCTGGCAAAGGTGTTGTAAAAGTAAATGTTAGGGTTCTGGTAAGGTCCAACCAAGTGAGAAGAGAAAAGAAGAGAAAATTGGAGAGAATCAATCTGTACACAAAGTAAATATGAAACAGAGGTTAATTAAAAGAAAAAGAGAAATAGTCTTGCAAGACAGAAAGCTGGAGTCTCATGATCCAAATACAAGCATCTCAAAGTATACAAGAATGCATACATGCTTTATAGGATTCCTTCCATAACAAGGCTGGACATAGTGCCAGTGACAGCAGAACAGTGAGTTTTAATTTTCCATGAGCATCCTGACCTAGAGTTGCATACAGGTTTAAATGTTATTATATCAAGAAGCCAAAGATATAGCCTTGATACTTTTTAAACCTGCTCTAGACAATGATGACTTTTGACAAAGACATACATTATTGTGGCATATTGTGTAAACATGATCACTCATCTTTCACATGTGACATTTGAGGTACTATATGGTATACTGACAGAGCTGTTATCTGGAATAGGTTGTTACTTCATTGTTAGTTCCCTCCACTGCTATTCGGTCTCAGATTCTAAGGCTGAACTTTTCCCTTGTCCTTATAAGGTTGCTCATACTGTAAACTTAGTGTCCTTATCTACTTGTGTATGCAAAAGAAACTTTTCCCAAAGCGACTTTGTTTTGTGTCTTGGAAGACAGCTTCCTAAAGTGTTGACTCTAAGCTTTTATGCTCTGAAGCGAATGAAGCTTTTAATAAAGAGAAATGCATTATTAGAGAGAAAAGGGGATCAATATATTTTCTGATTTTTCTAACAAAGACAGTTTTAATCACAAAGGAAGAGGAAATAATGCAGTAGCTTAGAAGTAAACATAATTAAACATTTCTTTTTGTAGTCAATGCTAACGTTCATTTCCCCTCATCATTTAACACTAAATAAATAACAATTTTATTGAACTAAGCAGCCAATTGAGCCATATTCCACGGAAATTCAGTGGTAAATTGTAGCAATGGTTTAAAAAAATCTAGGGAGCACTGGGAACCACAGAAGAGGCTTGTGGCATTACAGTTCATGGACACACTTCCCTATCCACAGTTTACTAACCTCTACGCCCTGACACAGAAAATGATTGGAATAACTCTGTCCCAAATCTAGGATATTTAACAATGCATAACACTTCCACATGCAATGCTGGATTGGCTTAGAGGGAAAAAATGATTCAACAACGTTCAAGGTCTTCTCGAACCCTGTCATTGTATGTGCCTGGTATTTCTTGCTGGCTGGGTACGTGCAACATGGAATGGTTTGTAGTGGCTTCCTTTGCACAAACTCCCCATGTCTGCTCCAGTGAACAGGTAATTCTGGGCCTTACTGTAGGTCCCTCGCATTTTAGTGAATGCCATCCATCTTCAACATAGCAGTGAAGCTGACATAAAGCACAGCATGGGAGATCATCTTAATAAATAGTTGTGTGCCAATGTATGGAGGCTCTTTCCAGAGTTTTCTAGGTGGAGAATATACTGAAATGGTTTGCAATTCATTTTTTCTGGGGGGTATCCTGGAACTGAGCAGTTTGCCCATCACTACACAGGCTAGCCATTCTCCCAGGAGGCACAGTGGGGAATCAGGTTCCCAGCCTCTGGCTCCGCAACCGTATACCATTCACAAAGTGACACTAGGCAAGGGAAAATCCCAGAAGTTGACTCCTTTTTCATCAATTAACCACTTCCAATCCAACACAAAGCAATTGGCAGGCTTGATTTTCATTAAGTTTCATGATAGTGAGCACAAGAGGGGACCCTCTAGACCAGCTTGTCTGTTGTCATTGGTGTTGTCAACATTCAGTCTGACCTTTGCTATGTAAAGTGTGGCACTCTTCTTCCTGCTGGCAACGTGGGCTCAATATCATGCAGCAATATCAGGTCATTTCCTGGCATTTTGAATCATGGATACAGGAAGCACAGTATCCAGCATTTATAAACCAGAGTTTTTTCAATTAATTCTCTGTGTTTTCAAAACAGAAATTAAATATACACACATTACACACAAATTCCAACAGAAATATCAATTATGTGCTACAGCAGGGGTTTCCAAACTTTTGAACTTGAGGGCCTCATCGTATATATTTCACATTTTTGAGGGTGAAAGGAATGTGTGTGTCCCCACACCCCTGCCTGAATGGACGTCTGCCCGCAAGCACCCCCACCCACACAGATGTCCACCCGCATGCACCCCCACCCGTCCAGATGCCTGCCCCTGTGTGCGCACATGGGCTGAAGGGAACGGGCTGGATGAAATGGCAATGCGGGCCGGATGTGGTCCACAGGGTGTAGTTTGGAGACCCCTGTGCTGGAGCGCCCTAGAAGATGAGAACATGATATGTACTATGATTACTGGGAGAGGACAGCTGAGATTAACTGTAGTCCCTCTGTGCAAAATATTTTGAAGGGCCTCTGAGCTGCTAGGGCTTGGGCTTCTTTCAGCCTCTTTCTTTGACATTACCTCTATTACCTGAGGTTTTTCAACATCTAGAAAATTCTTACAGGGTTTCATTTTCAATATTTTGCATTTTTTCTACCACCCTGAAATTAGCATGACCCAGTCTCCGGTGCATCAAATGAGCACACTGGTCATGTGGTGGTGTGTTTTTGACTATAGCATTTGTTACTTTGTTCTGTGTTCTTCCCTTCAATACATACAAATTATTTTCAAGTTTTGCTGTGGCACACACCCTGTTCCCTTTCTTGATTACACGTGTTATCAGCAAATGTAACTGGAAACCCTTCTTTGTCCAAACATGAGACACTTAGGATATTACAGTCTAAATTGGGCACATGCAAAATACCATGTAATTTCTTTTTCAAACCTGGAACATAAATTGTTCCTTCTCCTGTTACTGGCAATTTCTCTCCAGTTGCCAGGCACACATAGCCATGTTTTGAAGTACCTAGGGAAGAAAATAGCTCTGATTTATGAGTCAAATGACTCACAGCCCCACTGTCGATAACCCAGTTTATTACCTTGGAGTCCTTATCAGTAGCTTTTACAAGAGAAATCCCCCCTTCCTGCTCACCTCCTCTTCACCGGCCAGTTCCTTTTTGTCTGCAGCTCCTTTGCAAATGCTTTTCTGATCCACACTTGAAACAGTGTCTTACAGCAAGAGTCCTTTCTGTCTGCTCTCCATCGTTCCTGGAAGCAGCTTTCCTCTGCTGTGGGATGTTATCTCTCATTCTGACTTGGGACCTCTCATTCCTTCTTTCTTCCTCCTCCTACAATCTGCCTGTCAGATACTCCAGGGTTAAGTCCCTCTCTGGCATGGATTCAAGGCTTGTTACTAGCACATCGTAGTCTTCTGGAAGACTGCTCAGGATCACATACACCTTGTGACTCTCTGTGAACTCCATGCCCCTCTGCTCAAGCTCCACAAACAAATTCCTCATCTGCTGTAAATGCTCTGACATGCTTCCATCATGGTCAAGCCTTGCTCTGTATAATTTATGTGTCAGAGTTACTTTGCTGCCAACAGAGTCACTAACATAGACACGGTGCAGAGCTTGCCAGCACTGCCTAGCTGAGGTCAGACCACACACGTGTATTAATTGGCTATCCTCTAAACACAAAACTATCATTGTTAAAGCCTTCTCATTTTGTTTTATCTGTTCCTCATTCAGGACAGTGGGGGAGGGGGGCTGGAAACAATCTTTAACAAATCCTCCCTTCTCAGCAACATTTCTGCTTTAATTGACCATGTCACATAGTTCCGTTCATTTAACTTTGTGAGAGGGAATCCTCCCATTCCTGCTGCCGCAACTGACTGCATTATGCTGCCTTTTATCTCTGTCCTCCGTCCTCTACCCCTCCTGGGCTCTGAATGGCAGGACACTCACCTTACTGGACTTTCTCCACTTCTGGACTGGTTCCTCTAGCCCTCTGGCCTCTGTCTCTCTGGTACCTTCTGGCACTCACAGGCTTCTCTGGTGCAGGGCAGACATCTCTGGGCCCATAACCCCTTGATGGTGCAAACTGCAGCATGTTAGCAGAGTTTTGAGTCAGTCCCGGCAGTCCAGTGGAATAACACACATAGGCAGAATCTTCCCAACACCATGTATATTTACAAGTATATACAGAGGTTCTAGCAGTACAAACCAGCAGCATGACAGCATAACATTCATCAGAAGAGATCCAACATCTTCTCCACACATTTATTCCCATGGACATTTACATATAGCCAATCAGTAAGGACATTACATCACCCAGGCATTGCTTCATATTACAATACACATTTTGTGTGACTCAGCACTTTGCCCACCTGCCCAACATGGCTGCTGATTACCACAGGCCTGGTTCTGCCACAGCGTGGAAATTATCCTTGACAGTTTGTTATTGTCTATAGCCAGTCCTTCAAAAACCATCTAGTTTTTGAATGTAGGATGTTGTTTCTGTGTCCACAATTTAAAATGCCATGAAATGGTCCAACCTTGCCTAGCAATATCAATTGCAATCAGGAAAAAAGGATGTCAAGCTTTACATGCCCCCATTTTTAGAACTGCCTTGTAGAAGGTTGATTTGCTCTGCTGCACAATAACATGGCTACACTCTCATGCAGTTATAATACTATACCCATGTTTCCTAAAAAACACAACTGTTATCTAAGGATGTCGCCCTGAACAGCTTCAATTTCCTTGCACTTTTTGAATTGGGGTGGACATGTAAAACCCTTAATGCAACCTATTAAGATAAAAGACTTTTGTTAATTAAGGGTCTGCTTGAAGACAGTTTTTGAAGGTGTCAGTTGTGAGAGTGAGGAAGGCAAGAGGAGTGTAAGGGAAAGAAGAAAGTGATGTGCACAGGAGGGAAAGTGGATATCTTTCCTTCTATTAAAATATCAGCTTTTCATATCTCATGGAGAAAGACTTTTCTTTAAAACAAAACAAAATCTCAATGTCAGATAGTTTAAGTGGTGTTCTTTCTTGCAGTTCCTTGTTCAGCAAGCGAAGAAGACATGAAAATTAACAATATACAGCTGAGGTGGAGATACAATTCAAAACTGTATTCAGAATCTGGAGATTCCGCAGAATTTATCTGTAGAAGGGGCTACCGTCATGATCCTGCTTCTCCTCCACTCAGAGTACAGTGTGTAGATGGCAGATTCGAATATCCAAGATGTGTAAGACCGGTACGTATATTGTGGTTAAAACTATAGCAACAAAAACATCTAGCATACATTGGTTTAGCTTTAGAATCTGTGGAACCTGTAGGAGGTCATGTACATTAGAAAAAGGATAACTTCCTTTATGGGTGAATGGCTCTGTCTCAGTACACAGAGATATCTCCAGATTGAGTGCCCACCTGTAATCCAAGCCTGTCACATAGGGGCCCACTTTTCGTATGGACTGAATGTTCTTGGTGTTCACATATGGTTTGAGTAAGTAGCAAGAGCTAATTACATCTAGTTGACAAGGTGCCTGGGCATATCCTGGCCTTTTGCCTGGTCACATGCCTGTTTGTACTATCGCACCTCGTCAGTTAGCTCACATAGGTAGTGTAAGGGTTTCTTTATCCCTTGTTATGATGTAGCCATCTATTTTGGTTCCTGTCTTCAGCTTTACAGGCTTTGGTCTTTGCCTTTCCTTTGGTTAGTTAGAGATAAAACACAACTATTTAGGCTATGTGAGTGTGAGAAAGGAGTAGGTGGGTGGGAAAACTATTTTCAATTGTGCTCCAGTGGTTTTAGGAAAATATTCACATGCTGTACATTATCTGTTTTATATATTGCCTTTTAAACCAGTAAAAGTCAAGAGGAAGTAAGTTCAATTTTTCCACCCAGGACTCAGCCTGTACCATCCCTGGAAATGTGCAGAAATGTGCAAAAATACTGAAAAATCAAAAAAGGAAGTGGCTGGGGGGAGCACAGCACCCCATTTTATTGCAAATCAGACACTCTTGGAGGCTTCTGGGAACAGAACATGACTTTTTTCCAGATGGGGAGGGAGAGACATGGGGGGCCGCAAGAAGAAGTTCAGAGGCTGCCAAAACAGTGCCGAGGATACATGTGGCTTGCAGGCTGCACTTTGCCTGCCTCTCTGCCATGGCTTGAAAACCAAAGATGGGATTTTTAAAAAAATACTACCTCTGAAATGATAACAAAAACTATGCATAGGCAGATTCATATGAATGAATTATTAGATTCAGAAGCAGAATATCAACATTTTAGAATATTTTATGTGACTTTACTCTTAAGTCCCTTTTTTTTGTAATCTGGTTCCAGAAAGGTTTTTTTTTTTTTAGTACTATGTTCTCTGTGTGGTCAATTGGTTGTATCTGAATTGTTAGCTACACTGAGAACTCACTGAAATTGCTGAGACTCTGAAATCAATTACTAACTGTTTCCATTGATTTCATTGGGACTTAAGTACAACTAACATTGTCTAGATCCAGTTCTATCTTTTTAATATGTCATTTAGCTGCTACTGGACACAATCCTGTTGGCATAAATATCTGGTGGCATAACCTGGATCAGGTGCTGGAAACATTTAGTTTAAACTCATGGAAAGTTTCCTACAGCCCATTGAGGATTCATATGTATTAATGATTAGATTCAGTTTCATAATATCAGCATTTTAGTACATTCTATGTGGCTTTATTCTTGACCTCCTCATTTTGATCTTGTTCTAAAAAACTTTTTTTTAGTGTTCTGTTTTCTTTCTGGTTGCTCAGTTTCATCAACTCATTGGCTACACTGAGACCTTACTGCAATTGACTTTGATGTCAATTACTAATTTTTCCCATTAATTTCAGATTGACCGAATGAAGTTGATAGGACTTTAATTAGTCCTGACAATCTTATTTTTATAGTGAGTTTGTTCCAAGAACAAGTAAGTCCAGATGGACAAAGAAAACCAGGATGCATTGGAATGGGAGGAAAGGTGGAGAAAACTCCATAGGCAGAAAATTGTATCTCCTGCAAAACTTGCAATGGATTCAACCCCATTAGCTCTTGGCTTGTTCACAAAGCATGGTAATTAGAGATGAGGACGACTCACCAAAATGGCAGTTCATCCTGGTTCATGGTCCATCTAAGTTGATGAACCATGAACCACGAATCTCCTCCCCATGAACCAACGAACCATGAATCAATTTGTTGGTTCTTCGGGGGTGACCCCTCCACATGCACAGACTGCCCCCCTTCCCACTACCCCTGCTGCCTCCCTACCTTGGCTGCCACAGTCCGTGTCGCCACCACCACCTCCATCCGTGGAGGCCTTGGCAATGGCAGCCTCCGCAAACGCCATCCACTGCTGCTTGCTGCGTTTGTCTTCACCGCTATGGCCTGCCTTAAGGGAATCTGGGCTGCCCTTTGCAAAGATGGTGGCTGCAGCTTCCCTGCTTAAGAGAAGCTGCAGCCACCATCTTTGCAAAGGGCAGCCAGTGTCCCTTATGGCAGGCTGTGGCTGCGGAGGTCACCACAGCAGGTGGTGATGGATGGCGGCACCGCTGGGTGGTGGCAGATGGTGGCAGCTGCTAAGGTAGGGAGAAAATACCATGAGCAAAAAAGTGTATCACCAGCAGACCTTGCAGTGGATTCAACCCATTAGCTTCTTACTCATTCACAAAGCATGGTAATATTTACAGGTGAATGACAAGTAACAGCTTTAAAATATTTTTAAATTTAGAACTTATTTACAGCAATATTTAATATTTTAAAATATTTCTCAGTACTGACTCTAGGATAACTTGGAATTGACAGAATTTATGGTGGGTTTTGCAGGTGATCCCAGCACACCACTCTCATAGACTACAGTGAATCATTTCATTACCTCAATCCCGTTGCAGCTACTAAATTATACTGGTTTAAAACTGGGTCATTACTTGTGAACTTGAAAGATGGCCTTCTCCTGGAGAGATACAAGTACAATAGCAGATGTGGTTGTGTCACAAAAATGTTTTTCAAAACATTGACCCTAAGGCAAATGAAAATGTTGTCTTTGACAGGGAGTTGGCATGGCTGAAGGTGTGACATAAAGTTTGAGAAGTACATGCGAATGTCAGAAATGTTAGCATCAAAAGACCATATCTAGACATATACCAATTTGTTGCACTGAGAGCTATTATTATCCAACAAGTGAGGGGAACTAGTATTTGAAAGCATTCCTTCAGAAAAAAAGATTGATTTTTTTTCAACACAGACCAAAAGTATATACTACAATGCTAAGAAAGGCAAGTGTGTGACAACATACAAAGAGTGTGAAACTTTTTAGTGTAACACAGTTATTCTGAATGGTAAATAAAGTAAGAATGGAGCAACATGGAATGTTGAGGGCAGTTAAATGTTGACCAGAAATAGCATAATCTCCATGTCTTCGCTCACTTTAATACCATTAGGTACTTGGCTTAATGCATCAGAATATTGAAATTGATATGACTAAGATACAACTATGTTAATAGTTAGATTCTATTGCTTGTGTATAGAAACAATTTATTCTTATTCCTATGAAAAATTGCTTTTTTTTTCAGATCAAGAAATATTTATACAAATATAATTGCACATGATCAAGGCATCTAACCTTCTTTATTCACTGTTTACTTTATATTTGACAGGCATAAGACAATGGAGGAGAGGCATACAGCCAAGATTTTTAACCAGCATGTCGTCTTCCAGAATCATTGATTACTTACCTTTGATTAAATTCATCAAGATTTTTTCAAGTGCCTTTTTCACCATTTTATGCAGCTGCTCACAGTGAATTACAAACATTTAAAATATTTTATGGAAGAAAAACCTGCAACTTTATTGCAGGTGAAACTATGCACATGTTATACACATTGGTCTAATCAACCATTTTAATAGCTCAGTTTAAAACAGTAAAATATAACCTTAGAGAAGGAAGAAAGATGCTAGAATGGAAACATTGTACCTGTGAGCTACCAGTGAGAACTAGCAGTGCTAAATGGCTGTATGTATTGGCAGTGGATGTTTTTACCTCTGAGGATCTTGTCCACATCTGAAAAATAAGAATAAAAGCTCATTTGCAAAAAATATGATTCTCTTTCTCTTTATTTTTATATAATGGAACAAGTCTACTATATATTGGCTGAAAATCCTACTGGTTTCACTAGAACCTCGGCTTCCTTCCCCCACCTCCCTGGCCAATGACCCACTTACTACTTGGAGCACAAGAACATGGGGTTGTCTGTCCTGCCTTTTTGTCTTAATGGGCAGTCAGCCAAGGAGGCGGGGCAGGGAAGTTCCTGCCAGAGACTGGTTGAATAGCTGAAGAGGAAGAGGAGAGCCGCATGTACCCGCTGGTGAGTGAAGGATCCACCCAGGCAGGTGAGGAAGGGAACATGCAGCACCTGTGGTGCCACACGTACAAATCAGCACAAACGCCTCAACTGAGTTTTGTGCCCATCTCTAGTTTTCACTTACACTGAGTAAGACTGATGAATTCATCAGCCATGGCAATTTTTTGGAAGTTAAAAATTTCCAATTCATCTCCTCTCCCCTCCAGGTTCTGAACTCTCTTGGGATACTCTTCATCATAGGGAAGCTCTTCAGGGCTGTAAAACAATGGGAAGTCTTTCATTTTCTAAAAACTGTGCCATCAGGATGATTTTACATCAATGAACATTGCTTTGTATTGGGGTAAGAAGCATTTAATGGATGAAAAAAGGAGTCAGGTTCTGGATTTTTCTTTGCTTCTTGTTTGTGAATAGTACTGAGTGCAAGAGGAAGTCCTATAGACCTTCTTGAATGCTGACATTGGTGTAGTCAACATTTAGACTGCCCTTTGCTATGCATACCTTTTTTCTGCTGACAGCACATTTCCTGGCGTCTTGAATCATGGACTTAAAAGCAATATCCCACATTCATAAACCAGAGGGCTTTCAAGGACTGAATTATCTGGCTTTTTAAAACAGAAGTTTAACAACGCACAATACACCCAAATTTGCCATTGAAGAAATTATTGGGAGGTCTAAGTCTCAGTGAAAAGCCCTGCAAGTACATTTGGGCATCCCTTGGACAATGGTGTATAGCCAGTCAATCCTTCACCTTCAACAGCGTTGCACTGCAAACGTGCTGATGAGCAGAAATAACCCAAAGGTCCATTTAGGAGCATGAATGGCAATAATTTCTAATGCTTGAATTTGTTTTTAATTTTAACCTATATTTCATATGCATCCATATGGCACTTGCATATCACCAACCCCCAAAGCAATGCTTCTGGATACTATGTCCACATGTGCTCCTGCCTGCCTGTCAAGTCTGACCAAATTAATTGACACTTATTATTGCAGTAAGACTGATGTCCTGATAGATCCACTTCCCTTGAAGTAAGCCCCATTTACCCCAAAGAGACTCCATACTGAGTTCATAGGTGCAGAGCTGTAGGCTAAGTTACTTCTTAGGAATAAACTGTGCTATACTAAATGAGGCTGAGGATGTGACTACATTGGGTTGCCAAATCGGAAGGCCTTGGCTTTGCTTCAATTTGCTTCAAAGCTTATACTGTGTTTAAGCCACCTTGGGTTCGTTTAAGGAGAAAGGCAGGGTAAAAATCTTTTAAATTAAATAAATGAATTTAAAATTGTAATCAGTGTTTGCACAGGGGCTACAAGATATTTTGGGAGTTCAGGGTTTGCACTGGATATATTGTGACTAGCATTCCAGCCCTTCTTTCCTCCCTTCCTCTAGTCCTGCCTCTGGCTTTCATTTTATGGTTTGTTGTAAAGCAGGTTGGTTTTCAAATACACATATTCCATGGCCTCCTCTCTTATTTTGTCTTACTGGCTTCTTTTTCCTTTTCCTTTTTTTCCAATATGTGTCGAGATGATCCATTACTAACCTCAAAGGCAATAAAATCAAATTTAAAAAAATCAGAGGACAATCAATTGGAGAAGAGAACGTAGAGGTTGGGTGTTCACAGGATCTCTCTGTTATACCCCGTCTTAACATCCACCTCTTAGAAAACTACTTCCAATCAAACATGCCTATAAAAAGTTTACATGACATATTATACAATAGTCTGAATTTACAAGGACTCACAAAATCTAACATTAATCAAACAGTTTACCCAAGGATTTGCAGGCTGGGAAGTAACAGGACATTGGGATCTCAACACCAAGCTGCTTTTCAACAAAGCAGAAAAGGAAAGCCAGAGTAGAGGAAGGAGGGAAAGATCAGCACCTACAAATGTACACACTCCCCTTGTAAAACTGACCACATGCAGAAAACCCTATTTGAATCCTTCTGGAATGAAAAAGTAGAAGGTACCCCGCAGCAAAGAAAAAAATCTGGGTTGGGAGGAAATAGCCCCAGACTGATTCAAATGAGCTTTTGCATCATGTGGTCAGGAAGAAAATAATTTGAATACATCATTTTTTTTAAGCAGTGTAAATCCTACGGTATTTAATGCTGTGGTCATGCTCTGATTTTAAAGTAGGCTGAGATTAACTTTCTCTAAATACTTAAGAAGGCAAGAAAGTAAGTGGGGGAGAGGAAGGAGCTCCTTTAGATTCCTCTGGCCACCGTGCCTTCCAGAGAAGCTCTTGATGTCTCTCTGTCTTTCTCTCTCTCTCTCTTAACTTTCTTCTCTTGTTTTCTATTTATGTTGCTTCTGTCTTTTTTCCTCTCAGTTACTCCCATCTTTCTCCCTCTCTTCCTCCTCACTCACTCTGTGGCACCCACATTTTCTTTAAGTGGTTCTGTTCTCTTTCTCCATGTGAGGATTCTCTCTCTCTCTGCTCTGCTCTGCTCTCTGGCTCTCCAACACCCTTTCTCTTTGTCTCTCTATGCCTCCCCCCTCAGGGCACACATTCTCTTTGCTTCTGTTTCAGGGGTGGTTCGGTTTCCCATTGATTCAGCTTAGTTTAAGAGATCCCTATCATGTTAGGGCAGACTCCGGTTAAAGCCTTCCAGATCCTTTCCCTTTCAGGTTATTTTGCATTGCATTGGTTGTTGTTTTTTGGAGGGGGTTGTTTTTTTATTTTGTTTTGTTTTGGCAACATGGGGGCCTTCCAGACCTGTTATTGTGTCTGTCCCCTTCATCTCAAATAAGCTTGGGTCCTTTTGGTGAGGGGGTGTGTTTATTTATTTAAAATATTTTCACCATATCTTTCTACTAAAAGGATCCATGCTGGCTTATGCCATTAAAAGCGGTCAGGGATGAAATATGCATGAATACAGCAAATGAGTACAGACTTAGTGTTATTTTCCTTTTTAGTTTAAATGCTTCGTATATTCCCTTTCCTTTTATTTCGTTTACTTATATGTTCCTTCATAATTGCTTTTTGTAAGTATTATTGGTGGAACAATATATCGGGCTAACAGCAGGATTCAGCATTCTGGAGGCCAACTAAAAAAATAGGGGTGCCTGAAACAATTATAACTATAGAACTGGAACTTGGATCAGCATCAAATTTGGCACAGGTATAGCAGAATGTCTGCTCTTATTGAGTGCCAAAATTTGGGATGTTGGGCAAAAGATTTTTAAGTTATGATTTCTTAAAAGGTAACACTGTTTTACTGACATGAAGAAGCAAGTGACCTTGAGCTATGGCTGATCTAAAACAGATCAACTATATTGAAAAGACCAAAATGTACATACCTTGAAAGAGAATGGTCAGTCCCATTCAGGAATTCTGCCATTCACTTGGACAGTAACAATTTTAAAGTGAAAAAGATGACGAGTTTGTGAGCTTGCTTATAAGGCACCAACATTCTAAGCGGACTAAACTTTTGACCCTGCCACTCAGAGCCCCATTTAATGGCTGTGGGGAAAAAAAACATTTAATTGCTTCCTGTGAAAATATTTAAAAAGAGATTTTGAAAAATGAATAATAATATTCAGCAGCTCACTCATTTAAGCTGTGCAATGACTTTTTTTTCCCCCTTTGTGGCTGGGGATGAACTCACAGCAAGTTTTACCCAGTTTACTTGTGAGTACATTTACCCTGTTTACTTACAAGTAAGTTTACCTTGTTTACTGACAAATAGAGACAGCAGCAACAGCAGCCAAATACAGCTGCAGCATAAGAGAAGAACACTGTGGTGAAGATTAGGGAGACAGAAGGGAGGTAAACCCCACCTTTCTCCTCAGGTGAGGCTCTTCTAGGGGTCTGCTGCCTTGTGTGGGTAGAACCCGTAGAGTCAACATAGCCCCCTACTCTGCCTTTTCTCTCAGACCATTTTTTGGGGTCAAGGATGAATATACACCAGGGTGGACAGGCTCTAGATGAGTTACTGACTTCCAAAATATCTTCTCATTAACAGTTCTGCTCAGATCTTGCAAATCAAGAACATCTTATGTTCAGTTATTATCTCCTTCTGCTGCCCCCACCTTTGCGTTTTCCATTATGTTCTGCTCAGATCTTGCGAACTGTGAAGCTATTGAGTCAACCCATCTCACATTGGATCTTCTTTTTTGTCTACTGGTCCACCCCACTTTTTCCAGCAATGTAGTCTATTATGATCATTTCTATATTTCCTTTATATGTGCATGATAGGACAGGCTCAAGTTACTCATTTTTGCTCAAGTGGAAGTTCAGGCTTAACTTGATTGAATTACTGTATTTCAATCATTATACAGTATTGTTATTATAGTTATTTTGATTGTTGTCTCATCTAATGATAATTGCTCACTGCATGTTTTTATCATTGTAATTATGTTATGGTTGTATTTTAACTGTTTTTGACTATTGGAATGCGCTCTGGTATAGAGCGCAATATAAAATAATAATAATAATAATAATAATAATAATAATTATTATTATTATTATTATTATTATTATTATTATTATTATTATTATTATTATTATTATTATTATTATTATTATTATATTATATTATATTATATTGATTGAGCACCCACTTTTCTGATTTTCTGGCCATCTTTAGTATCTGTAATGACACCACATTTCAAATGAGTTGATTTTTGTCTCTGTCTTTCTTCACTATCATCCTATCTCATAGTATGGATGAGTTTTACCTTGGTTTCAATTGACATTCCTTGCTAACTCCAACCTCTTCCTTTTTTTAATTTCAAAAAGCAAAGGGACGCCTTTTGGAAACATGCACACAATATGACCATAGAACTTTTCATCCAATATAGCTTTTCTTTCTCAGCTTGCCTAACTCAAATAAAGGGATTAGAAATTGGAACATAGCTTTCCAGTCTGCGTTGGTGGAGCAGCATGGCAAGATTAGTTTAACCGAGAGGTTTAAGGGCACGTATGTTTCTCCCTTATATTGTATGTGTTGTACCTACTCACACCTTTGCGTCACCATTTCATTAAGTCCAAAACAGCCCTTCAAAATATTTTGGCACAGAGGGACTACAGCCATACCCAAGATGTTCTCACTCTTGTTTTCTCCTAGTAACCATAGTACAGATCATATTCCCGTCTTCTGGAATCCTCTACCATTGGCTAATTCTATACGAGGACATTTTCTGATTGGACTTGTGTGTAGTATATGTATATTTAAACTCCCATTTTAAAAAGCCAGGAATTTCATTTCTTCAAAAAACTTAAGTTTATTAATGTGGGATATTGTGCTTCTGTATCCATGATTAAAAAAGCCAGGAAATGGCTCAATATTGCTGTGCAATAATGGGTCCATGTTGCCAGCAGGAAAAAGAATGGCAAGCTTTACATAGCAAATATTATTGAATAAGGACAATCTTAATGGCAGCAGTCAATATGGTCTACAGAATATACCCTTTTGCTCACTACCATCCACAAAATTCTGGACAGCCTCTTTCAGGTTTCTCATGTATATTTGAAATAATATGGGGAATCATGGAACCCTGAGACATTCCAGAGGAAAATGGTCAAGGTGTTGAACAGGAGTCCCCCAGCACCATTACCATTCACAAAGTGACACCACACAAGGGGAAATCTCAGAAGCTGACTCCCCTTTTCACCAGTTAACCATGCCTCACCCAAATACAAAACAATTGTCAGGGCTGTTTTTCAACAATCTTGAATGGTGATGCCACCAATTTGCTAATTCTAAAAGAGGGTTGTGAGTGAAGCTGTGTGGAAGAACACGTTTTTGAAAACTAGAACAGCATAAAGCTAGCCAGCAATTTGCCATTCATTCAGAATATTAGGAGAAAGTGGAACCCTGTTGTCCGTGGGCCAGCCCACATCCCAACTGCAGTCCTCTAGCATCTTGCATATCCTAAAACCATTTGTCAACTCTCAATGTCCTGCCACTTTAGCTGTGAAGGCTAATGTGGCCAACTGTCCCTGAATGGAGCATGGTACCAAGCCCCTCTGTCTAAGGCTTACACAGAACTGCATCAGTTGCACTGTCAGGATAAGCCACACTATTGGCAATTGAAGGTGCTCCCTGAAGCTGTGGAACTCACCACACACTGTGTCATAATTCCATCTCATATAGGGCATGAGTGGTCCCTCATTCTTCCAAGTCTTCAAAGGTTGACTGTGAATTGATCAGGATACTTGTGGGTCTTGTGGGTAAGTTCCCTGAACCTCTAAAGCTGTAGGTGGGACAACCCATCAGCAATGCTATTGTCCAGACCTGGCACATGCTTCACTAGCACCAAAATGTTCTACTGTAAACAGCCAAGCGTGAATTCCCTGACCAATCTCATCACATTGGGAAAGCTGGAGGACAAGGTATTCAAAGCATCAAACACTGCCATGTTATTACAGCAGAAATGAACTGTATATTTGGACCAGAATGGTGCCCACAGACACACACCCATGAGTGGGGGGGGGGGGGAATCAGAAACGTCATGTCCCTTGCAATACCTGAGGCATGCTAGTCCTCAGGCCACTGCCCAGATCACCTCCTGCCTTTAAAATAAACCCTGAAACCAAAAGCACCAGCTGCATCTGAGTGCCTCTGGAATTGTGCTCCTAGTTGCATTTTCTCCTCCTTAAAAGAGAGGCCATTAAACTTGTCTAGGAAGAGCTTTCATACTGTGGTATCCTCTTTTAGCCCTGCTGTCACAAGACGCCTATGGTGTGGCTTAGCCAAGCCACCCATGGCATCACAAAACATTCACAAAAACGCCCTCCCAGGTGCTACATCTTAACCACAAAATTCAAGTGGCTGACTAGCTCCTAGAGTTTCTTGGGGGACACCATCCTTCAAGTCAGGAAGTCATCAAGTCTGACCCGGAGGCCCACCAACTTGTCCTCAGGTGCTCTACATGCCTGGGCCATGGGATCTATCTCAATGCCTAAGAAAGTCAGTCTGGTTGAGGGGCCTTCAGTCTTTTCCAATGCTAGCAGAACCTCAAGCTTCTCAATCAATCAATACAAACTGTATAACAAAAACTGGCAACAGTGTGAGCCAGTCTGCCCTATCAACAAAAAGAATAATCAAGATAATGGACTGCCTGTGCCCAGCCAGTCTTGGGCCACATTGCCCATTTTAGGAATGTCCGAAACTTCTCAAAGGCCACATAGGAGATGGAGCAGGCCATTGGAGAGGTGATGAATGATGCAGAACTCCCCCAGGACCTTCTTTGGGAACACTTCTAGTGGGGACACCTGTAGGCAGAGACAGGCAGGGCCTGAAAAGGCCCCACTACACTGCCCACAGCCACCTCCTTAGCTCTAACTGTGTGCTGAAAGCCCTGAATGGATTTCAAATTATTCAGTAACATTGGCTGCATATCTCCTTCGAATGGGATGAGAAACCCACATTGGAAACCCTCTTCCAATTCTTGTGCATCCTCCTTGCTGGAATAGCATTACAACCAAATTAGAAGGCTGTGTAACTTAATCAGATTGGGTTCCTTTTGGAAGGGTTCCTCAGGGGCCTTTCTGCCTCCTCCATGGTGCTTAAGCTGCTTGCCTTTCTGGCAAACCATGAAATGGAGCACTTGTGATCATACCTGTATACTCTCCTGTTACAACCCAACTGCACTTCAAACTTTCAGCATAAGAAGCAGGGTAGAACCACCTGCATCACTGACCTGTGGGGAACATCAAAAGGTCCAGACCTATGCACCAAATGTCCACTATCAGTCTACTCCCCTTGTAGGGGGTGGGATGGAGTCATATAGTGTAGCCAGAGCTCATGGTGTTTATACTCCCAGCATAGCGAAGGGTACTGTGAAGCTAACTTCCTGAAAGATTCATTGTACAAAAGTCATGCACTACTGGTATAATCAGCACAAGTGCTATAAATCAGGTCCAGATTCAGAACCAGAGAGACTGCCCACCTGGACTGTGCTCAACCTAAGACCACAGTAAAGATAAGGAATCCAGTTAGCCAGTTAGCCCATGTCAAGTCAACCCGATGCCTTTGCATGTATTCCTTGTCTTTGTCATCAGATTATTTTTCTTTCTTATCTAGTTCCTTATACAATAAGTTAAATACATCCATGTACTTCCCTTTAAGGATTTTTCCCTTCTGGGAGAAAGAGTCTCATCACCTGTCTTTGCCATTGAGGGGCCAGCAGACTCTGGCCTGATCAAAGGCTTGACAGGCAGCAGAAGTCCCCAGACAGACACAGGACATAGGGATTGACCCTCCTAAAGACAGGGGATGAGGCAGCAGGTGCATAACAGGCGGCGGGGGGGGGGGTGTACATACATGCCACAGGGCCAATCCACCTTGCTTCATCCATGAAGGTCAGTGTCCAGTGCAGTCGCATCCTTGCCTCTACTTATGTGTGTGAGGGGCTCCCTGGAAGGTGACATCTTTGCCTGTGCCACCAAAGATGCTACATCAGGTGACTCTATCCCATCTGGTGGATCCCTGTCCCTGGTTGGTACTGGCTCTACTGGGGCAACCTGAGTAGCAGCAGGAGCTGAAGCCAAAGCTGAGCTGCTATCCACCTCTAAAACAGACAAACAGGACACTATTTTATCAGCAACTGCATGCAGCTATATGGTCTGTGCACCCCTGGTCTCCTTTTGGGACATAAGCAGCTGAGGCTCCTTCTCTGGGCTCCCCTGTCCCTTGCCCTGCTCTATGGTGATAATGCAGGCAAAAAGTCCATAGAAATCAGGGAGTCCCTCATCCTCAAATGAGGATAAAATCTGAGGGGGAGGGACTATCTTGCCCACCTCTTAGCTAGCCTCTTGCTACCTGGCTTCCCTGGTGACTTTTGGGAGCCCATGATGTCCACTGAGGAAAAACAGCAACACTCTGACACAATACCACCCCCAATCAGGTCCTCCTTCCCTTCCCCCAGTGAAGCAGAGCTCCATCACCTAGTGATGGCCTTGCTGGACCCCAAAGGAGGGGTCACCAGTGCCCAAGCTCAAGTTGCTTATCCACTAATCAAGGGCTTTTCCACTTCCAGCTGAGCAGCCAATGCCTGGGACTCCCTATGAGACCTGGTGTACCATCCCACTGGAGCTAATTGGCCCATAGCTGAAGTGGGATAGTGGATAGAGCAGGCCTGAAAGGTGAAGTGGCACAGTGGGTGTCCTATATAGGCTATCAGCTCTGCCAGTTGCACTGCAGATCATTGCTGCTTTCTGCCAGTAAGATGGTGTTATCTGCATATCTCAAATTACTGATGCTTCTTCCACCAATTTTCACTCCTCCTTCATCTGAAATCCAATCCGCCTTTCTGCGTACAGAATGAAAAGGTAAGGGGATAAAATGCTCTCTTGACTGACACCTTTGCCTACAGGAAACCATTCTATCTCTCCATATTTTGTCCTAACAATAGCTTCATGCCCATTATATAGGTTATGCATCAGGACAACCGAGTTCTGAGGCACACCAATTTCTTTCAGAACAACCCATAGTTACTCATAATCCACACAGTCAAAGGCTTATTACTAAGAAGTAATTTAGAATGCAGCTCTGCACCTATGAACTCAACTGGAAGTCTCTTAGGTATATAGAGGCAACTGGATGTATTAGGGCTGCAGCCTTACTACAGTTATAAGTGTCATTGAATTTGGTCAGAATGGCAGGCAGGAGCACTTGTGAACAAAGTATCCAGAAGAATTCTGTTTGAGGGGTTGATGATACTTAAGTGCAGAAACACTTGCATTGCAATCTTGTGTGAGCCTACTCAGAAGGAAGTCTTATTGAATTCACTGGGACTTACTTACAGGTATTCATGGTACTGTGGTCTAGACCTTATTTCTTCCATGGTACATTCAGGTATGTAGTGTGCTGTTACATGTCTCTTTTTAAAAAACAGATAATTCAATCCTTGAGAGTTCTCTGGTTTAGGAATGTAGGATATTGGTTCTGAGTCTGTGATTCAAAATGTAAACAAATGTGTTGCCAGCAGGAGAAAGGTGCAGTAAGCTTTACGTAAGAAAGCCCAGCCTGAATGTCGACTCTACTAGTATCAGCGGACAAGATGGTCTACAGGATTCCCTCTTGTGCTCATTACTGTTTTTTCATCAGTTAACCACTTCTAACTCCAATACAAAGCCATGTTCATGGATGTAAAATCACCCTGCTGGCAGATGTTTTATGAAATTAAAGACTCTATATAGTCCTACAGCCCTGAAAATTTCCTCATGTTGAAAGGGATTCTACGGAAGCTCAGGACCTGCAGGGGAGAGGAGAGGAACTGGGCATTTTTAATTTTCAAAATGTCAACACAGCAGATGAGATTTTAGAAAATCAAAAACTCCTGTTATCCAATGGCCTTGAAGAACTTCCTATGATGAAGTGAGTCATAAGAGAGCTCAGGACATGTTGGAGGGGGTGGGGACTGGAAAGGGTTAATTTCAAAAAAATTGATACAGCTGATAAGACTTCATCAGTCTTATACAGTGTAAGTGAAAACAATAGCATTGTCAGCCAATATATAGTAGACTTTTTTCATTATAGAGCAATAAAGAAAACGATGTTTACAAATACATGCTTTTATTTTTATTTTTCAGATACACAGGTAAAAACATCCTCACAGGTAAAAGCATCCACTGCCAGTACATCCAGCCATTCAGCCCATTCGTAGGTCATATGTACGTTTGCATTCTAGTATCTTCTTTTGTTCTCTATGGTTATATTTGTACTGTTTTAAACTGAGTTATTAAAAATATTGACCAGCCCAATGTGTATAACTTCTTCATAACTTAACCCCCAATAAATTTGCATGTTTTTCTTCCATAAAATATTTTCAATGTTTGTAATTCAATGTGAGCAGTTGCATAAAAACTGTGGAAAAGGCATTTGTAAAAATCTTGATGAATTTAATAATTTTAAAGATAAGTGATCAATGATTCTGGAAGATGTCATTCTGGTTAAAAATCTTGGATTTATGCTTCTTCTCCTTCATTTTGTACCTGTCAAATACGAAGTAAACAGTGAATAAAGAAGGTTTGTGTGCAATTATAGTAGTGTAGATGTTGCTTGATCTGCCAAAAAAAGCTACAGTGGTGCCTTGACTTACGAACTTAATCCGTTCCAGAAGATGGTCATAACTAGAAATGGTTGTAAGTCGAAGCATCATTTCCCATAGGAATGCATTGAAACGCGATTAATCCATTCTGGCGGGAAAAAAGAAAAATCACCCAAACAAAACAAAACAAAAAAACCCCACACTGCAAAACCCATCGGCAACGCAATTAATCCGTTCCGGCCAAAGGGGAAAAAAAACCCCAAAAAGCAAACAGAGACTGCAAGACCCATCGGAAATGCAAAAAAACCCAACCAAAAAGCAAACAGAGACTGCAAGACCCATCGGAAATGAAAAGAAAAAAACAACCAAAAAGCAAACTGAGACTGCAAGACTCATTGGAAATGCAAAAAACAACAACCAAAAAGCAAACAGAGACTGCAAGACCCATCGGAAATGCAAAACAAAACAAAACAAAAACAAAAACAAAAAACATCCAAAAAGCAAACAGAGACTGCAAGACCCATTGGAAATGCAAAACAACAACAACAACAACAACAACAACCAAAAAGCAAACAGAGACTGCAAGACCCATCGGAAATGCAAAAAACCCCAACCAAAAAGCAAACAGAGACTGCAAGACCCATCAGAAACGCGAAATCCCCCCCCCAAAAAACAAAGACTGCAAGACCCATCACAGCCTAGAAACATAACCCCACCACCCAGCCCAAACCCACTCTGCAAAACCCACCCAGAACAGCCAGTTTTTAAAAAGAAAAAAGCAGCACCTTACCAGGCAATCCGAAGCCTCCTCCGAACACACACTCTCTAACCGCTGGGGCGAAAGAGCTACAAAGAAGCAGCCTCTTCTCCACCAACGGTTAGCAGTTTGAATTCCCCGCCTTTTTCCCTGCCTTTTTTCTGGTTGTAACTCGAAGCTCCGGTCGCAAGTCAAAGCAAAATTTTGTGGCCGGAACTGGTTGTAACTCGAAATGGTCATAAGTTGGGACATTTGTAAGTCGAGGCACCACTGTATTTGTCATATGAACGAGAATAAATTGTTTCCATACAGAACCAATAGTATATAATTCTATTAACATAGTTGTATTTTAGTCATATCAATTTCAATATTCTGAGGCATTAAGCCAAGTACCTACTGGTATTAAAGTGACCAAAGACATGGAGATCATGCTGTTTTTGAAGATTAATGTTTCACTGCCCTCAACATTCCATGTTGCTCCATTCTTACTTTATTTGCCATTCAGAATAACTGTGTTACTCTAAAAGGTCACACACCCTTTGTATCTTGAAACACACTTGCCATTCTTAGCATTGTAGGATATAGTTCTGATCTGTGTTGAAAAAGTCAATCTTTTTCTGAAGGAATGCTTTCAAATACTAGTTCCCTCACTTGTTGGAAAATAATAATAGCTCTCAGTATGACAAATTGGTATATGTCTAGAAATGGTCTTTTGATGCTAACATTTCTGATATTTGTATGTACTTCTCAAGCTGTATGTCACACCTTTAGCCATGCCAGCTCCCTGTCAAAGACGACATTTTCATTTGCTTTAGGGTCAATGTAAAAAAAAAAGTTTGTGACACAACCACACCTGCTATTGTACTTGTATCTCTCCAGGAGAAGACTATTTTTGAAGTTCACAAGTAATGACTCAGTTTCATATTCATGTCATATTTGCCATATAATTTAGTAGCTGTAATGGGATTAAGATTAATTTTTGTCACAGTTTTGAATTCTGAATAATTTGCTGTAATCTATGAGAGTGGTGTACTTGGACCACCGTACATTCTGTCAATTCCTGGACATAATAGAGTCAGTTCTGGGAACTATTTTAAAATATTGCTCTAAATATGCTTTAAATCTTTCACTCACCTGTAACTATTACAATGCCTTGTGAAAAAGTCAAGAGTTAATGGGTTTAATCCTTTGCAAGTTTTGTAATAGATTCTCCTTTCTGCTTCTGGAATTTTCTTCACCTTCCTGCCCCCCATTCCTATTTTTGTTTCTGTATCCAGACTTACTTGTTCCTGGAATAAACAAACTAAAAATTAATCGTGACTAATTTAAGTCCTGTTAATTTTAGTGGGTCAATTTAGATAGATAGATAGATAGATAGATAGATAGATAGATAGATAGATAGATAGATAGATAGATAGATAGATAGATAGATAGATAGATAGATAGATAGATAGATAGATTTAACCCCACCTTTCTCCTTAAAAGGACCCAAGGCAGCTTAAGGAGATCTCAGTGTTGCTAGCAATTCAGATACAATTGATCAACCACATAGACAGCAGAGTGCTAAAAATGTTTTCTGGAACCAGATCAGAACAAGAGGATTAAGAGTAACACCTTACAGAACATTCAAACATGTTGTTATTCTGGTACTGAATCCAATAATTAAGTCATATAAATCTGCCTATGAATAGTTTTATTATCAAGTTAGATATATTATTAGCAAATTAGCATTAGCAAAATCACATGTCAATGGAACTGTACTGCATCCCAGCCCTAATCTATACCTTTCCAGTTCAGCTACAGGGCTATTATGTTTTGGAGCTGGGCTGAAGAGATTCCATGACAGACGGAAGAGTTGCTTCAAGGAAGAGTTCAAGAAAAAGCACTACTTGCAAAGCAACCCTTTCTGGTGTGATCAGACATGCACATTTCCTGCCATCTGATTAGACCCTGAGTAATAAGTAATATGAGCAGGTTCAGATGTCAGATGCTGTAGAGTGTGAAGAACATAAGAATCAAGAAAGCAACCCAGTTGACTTGCCTACAAGTAAATGGAGACGTATGTTCAGTTAAACCATGATTTAACTGGAGTTAATTCAGTAAGAATTTTGACAGAATGGAGGCTAACAATGCAACAGTACTAGTCCAGCATTGCACATGGAAGGAGTATAGTGTTAAACATCCCAGATATGGAGCAGTGTTATGGCAATTATTTTCTGTGTCAGGATCTGGAGCTTTGTAAACCATGGATAGGAAAGTGTGGCCATGAGCTGTCACACCACAATCCTTTAATAATGACCTTTAAACTCCAGAGTTGGAAGGGATCATCAAATCTAGTCCTTCTCAAGGAGACACAGTAGAGAATTGAACTCCCAACCTCTGGCTTCACAGCCAGAGACCTAAGCCACTGAACTATCCTCACTTTTCTGTGGCTCACAGTGCTCCCTAGATTATTTTAAATTATTTTTACAATTTACCACTGAATTTCAGTGGAACATGACTCAACTGGTTACTTACACCAATAGAACAGCTGTTTATTTAGAATTATGTGTTGAATGAAAAAAGGACTTAACATTGACTGCAAAAGGAAACCTTTAAGTGCCTTTAATTCTAATCTGCTGCATTATTTCTCTTCCTTTGTTATTTAAGCAACCTTTGCCATCCTTCGCTGTTTATGCACCTAGTTGCTGCTAAACAAATTTAAAGTTCTTATTTCTCAGCACTAATTTAAAATATTGTACAATTAACTACATTTATTTTATAATGAACTAAATGGGATCTTATATTTTAATTAATCTTAAATCTTTGGTTAACTCTTATTTTGTTTTGTGGGGAAATTATGAAATAATCTCTAGTGAATTAAAATAATTTATCATCATCACCACCACCACCACTTAACTCTGGAATGGATTATGGTGCAAAATTTATTTCTTAATATTAAGAAATGTTATTAACAGAAAATATAAAATAAAAATGAACAGACAAGTATAAACATACATATATACAAGTATACACTTCAATATTCTTATATATTTGCCCACCCAGTCCCGGAATAAAGACGCAAGACCAAGTTATGGATTAAAATACAGGCCACACTTTATTAAATCAGGTCAAATTGTAGATAACAAGATTATCAAAGGAGGGGCCTGCTGTAGTGCGAAAACGGGTACAAAACAGGGTATACAACTACCCATATATCAGTCATTGGGCGAGTCCCCAGCCCCAGGTTCCATCGGTCTTAAAGACCGCAGGAACCTGGCCGGCCGCTAATAAACACCCCCAGACCTCAATACATCTTTAATTGATGAATGTTGGTCCGGAAGTGGCCCAGTGCATCTTCCCCGCACCGGCCCTGTAATCGCACGATCCGCAGAGCCGGGAGGTCGGATGCGCTGTTGGCTTACCTGAATTAAAATTGGGACACACCGAGACTACCTGTTTCACGCTACCCGCCAGTGTGACCGGTCCCACCTTAAATTGCCAACAACCCTTATCCAGTGTGGGATAGGCGAAAAATCCCCCCATCCAAAAGCCAATCAGGATGAAGGTCAAAAATTCCTATCCGGCCCCAAAATGGCGACCTTAAATCACACTAGAAATAGGGAGGGCGGGTGGGTGCCCGAACGGAAAGAGGGCGAAATGGAGGCGAGCTCTCAGCTAAGTAGCCGCGCTCGCCTCCCAGCACCACGTGACCCGTGACGGTCTCACTTCCTCCGGGACGTGGGGCAAATGCCAGAACGCTGCTCCAGAACGGTAAGTCCGTTCGTCCAGCTTCTGGGACTTTGCCCACCCAGTCCCGGAATAAAGACGCAAGACCAAGTTATGGATTAAAATATGGGCCACACTTTATTAAATCAGGTCAAATTGTAGATAACAAGATTATCAAAGGAGGGGCCTGCTGTAGTGCGAAAACAGGTACAAAACAGGGTATACAACTACCCATATATCAGTCATTGGGCGAGTCCCCAGCCCCAGGTTCCCTCGGTCTTAAAGACCGCAGGAACCTGGCCGGCCACTAATAAACACCCCCAGACCTCAATACATCTTTAATTGATGAATGTTGGTCCGGAAGTGGCCCAGTGCATCTTCCCCGCACCGGCCCTGTAATCGCACGATCCGCAGAGCCAGGAGGTCGGATGCGCTGTTGGCTTACCTGAATTAAAATTGGGACACACCGAGACTACCTGTTTCGCGCTACATGCCACAGCATAGGAACTAGCCTAGCTAAGTTCCATGCCCGCCACCGAGCCTCTCAAGCTCCAAAAGCAGGCCCCCCTTAACATCTTCCAAAAATATTTCCATACCTGCGTCAGCCAGGTGAACCCCATCGTTCCGAAAATATTCCGCCGTGCTCATTTTGATCCTGTGATGGTTAACAACAGAGCCGAGGCCACCCATGCAGACGCCTCTACAGACCTCACGGTTAACACGCCGTCTGGCCTTATTAACATCATCAATATTCCGGGAGGCCCGCCAGGCTAATCGCGGAATGATTGTAGACCATACAATCCTCATTACCGGATACTTGGCCTTCAGCCTATTAAGGTCTCTCATAATATCAAGTATCAAGGCCTTACCAGGCGCTTTAGGTAAGTCATTGCCTCCCAAGTGAATTACCAAAATATCAGGGGTAGATTGCTCAAATGCCGTCAATCTACCCAGCTGTATCCATTGCATGCCACGCATGCCATTCCAGGAAATATACGCATGGGCTCCAAGCCCCAAGTCATTCCCCCACGGGGAAGACGCAGCATACCGGGCTGCCCAGTACACAAAACTGTGGCCGAGGATCATCACGTGCCATTGACCTTCATGGATCCTGGGACCTGCAACGACAAAAATGGCCCCTGCCTACACGTTAGGTAAAGGTCTAATGTACCGTTGATAACTAGTAGAAGACCAACGTCCCAATTGCTTAATTTGATCTATGCTATAACCTAAAGCTGCAGCCGTCGATGCCGCTCCTATTCTAAAGGAATGCGTACCAAACCTCATATCCTTCACACCTATTCTCTCCAGGGCTATGCCTGTAATTTTCCAAAACTGATATTTGGTCAAAGGTGACCCATCAGCATGCTGGAAAAAATATCCCTCACCTTGTCCCCTAAACCGCAAAAATGATTGAATGGCTCTCACCAGACAAAGGCGCCTAATACTGCATTGTCCCAATAAAAGCTGTTTTCCTTGACCTATCTGGTCAGCCTTGGATCGCCTGATTTTAATTTTCAATGAATTGTCCTGTACGGTTACATCTCCCTGTTGTAACGCCCTTTGAGGGGTGTCAGACTTCCCCATAGCTACCAACTCACTGATTCTCAGTGCCCCGAAAAAGGCCACCAAGGCTGCCGCTTTAAACAACACTGTCTCATACAGATCCTTACATAGCGACGCCCATTGCTTACATAATTTCTCCAAAAGGGGTGGCGATATGGGTGTCCGAACATCGTTCACCCTCCCCCTCTCTCTAGACCACCCTTCTAACATTTTCTTTATCCTGAAGTCACTAGAAAAGTCCTTGTGTCCATTAAGCTTAGCATAGAAAGCCAAGGCAGATAATCTTCCCTGAATGGTGCCTGGCGCTAATCCTTTCCTGTGCAGAAACACTATGAATTGTTGAAGCTGCTCTACTGGGGCTGGCCAAACCTGCTCCAGCTCCTCTAACCTTCTAAATTCCTGAAACTCATTGCGAGCGGTTACATAACCCTTTCTTGTCCTAGGAGCCAAAGCCATACCTATCGCTCTTGCAGCTTCTTCCCGCCAATCTGCCAGACCTCCGCTGGAAGCACTTCTGGCAGCTCCCTGGCATCTGTGGCTAGCTCCCTGAACCGCTTGAGCTGTTGGCGGGAGAGGGCATCAGCTATCCTATTATCAATTCCGGGGACGTGTCAGGCATGCACCATTACATTAAATTGCAGTGCCCTTAAGGTAAAAGCCCTAACTAGCTCCATCACCCTATCCGAATGAGATGTCAGGTTATTAATTATGTGAACAACCGCTTGGTTGTCACACCAAAAACGGGCCACTGAATTGGCCCATTCCTCGGCCCACAACCACAGCGCTCCTACAATTGGAAAAAACTCCAAATAAGTCAAGTTCCTAGTTATGCCATCCCGATGCCATACCTCGGGCCATCTTCCAGCACACCACCGGCCACGGAAATAAATCCCAAAACCTAGCACTCCAGCCACATCGGAATGCACCTGGAATTCCGCCTTCAGGCTAACTTCGGATCTCCAAAAGGAAATACCGTTAAACTTCTCTAGGAACTGACTCCAAACCTGCAGATCATCTTTCATCCCTTTAGTCACCCTAGTCTTATGTGTAGGTCGTTTCAGACCAGACATAGCATTACACAATCGCCTAATAAAAGCCCTACCTGGAGCTACTACCCTACATGCAAAATTCAAGTGTCCTAGGACCACCTGTAGCTCTTTAAGTGTCACTTTTCTCCTATCCAGTAACTGGCTAACTCTGGCCCTAAGGTCCGTTAATTTATCGTGAGGCAGCTTTGATGTCTGCTGCGTCGTATCAAGCTCAATCCCTAGAAAAGTGAGGGCCGTGGCCGGTCCTTCCGTTTTCTCCTCAGCTAGTGGCAAGCCCAATTCTGCAGCCAATTTTTGAAAATCGTCTAACATCATTCTACATTTCCCTGAATTTGCCTTACCACAGAAAAGAAAATCATCGAGATAATGGGCAGTGGAATTACTGCGCACCCTCTGTCTGACCTTCCATTCAATGAAGGTGCTGAATTTCTCAAATGCAGAGCATGAGATCGAGCATCCCATAGGCAAGGCCCTATCTATGTAATAAGACCCTTGAAATTGAAATCCTAGCAAATCAAAGTCCAGGGGGTGGACAAGCAAAATCCTAAATGCTGATTTAATATCACATTTTGCCACCTCCGCCCCCACTCCACAAGCCTTTACCATATTCACCGCCTTATCAACTGAGGTGTATCGAACTGAACAAAGTTCAGGAGGGATGGCGGCGTTAACTGATGACCCCTCAGGAAAGGACAAATGATGGATCAAACGAAATTCCCCAGGGGCCTTCTTGGGAACTATTCCCAGTGGCGAAACCCGTAAATTCGCCACGGGTGGCTCTGCAAAAGGTCCTAATACCCTACCTTCTCTAACTTCCTTATCTATTTTACTCTGAACAATCGCCTCTGAACCCATCGTGGATCAAAGGTTTTTCGCTATGAACGCCTTCCGCTCACCTACTGCAGGGATCCTAAAGCCATGCTGAAAGCCATGGCATAAATACTCTGCATCACTTTTTTGAGGGTAATTCCTCACCCAAGCCTCCAATACCTCGATTTTAATTGGGGTGGGTCCCCTTTCCAGGGGGACCATTACTCCCCGGGGGCTTTTTGCCACCCCCAACTCCTTTATTTTGACGCTGCGTCCCGGCCTTAAAACAGGTGGAGTTTGGATGTTTCCCACCGCAGGTAAGACATTCATGCCGAAACCTGCATGGGGTCCTTGAACAGAAACCCTTGTTATTATATTCATAGCAGGGCAAGCGGGGTTGAACCACCTGCCCCGCAACAGTGCGGGTATTAGTAATACTGGGACCTTTCTTATTCAAGTGGGCACTATCAAATCTATCGCCTAAGTTGGGTCTAGCTGGAGTCATGTATTGCAGCCATAGACCCAGTTGCGGCTCATCCCAACTCAAGTTGGGTTGAATGGCGCTTGTCATGCGAAAAGCTTTGTCATACAAGAGCCAGGCCATCCCAGTAAAATCCGTATAAGCCCGGTAAATGATGTCAAAATATTTTAAAATAGAAAAGGCCCTCCAAGGTTGGACCATAACCAAGACCCCTGCATATATAATAAAACCAGGGACCCAGTTGGCCCATGTCCTATCTGGTTTTTTACACCTACATTTCTCCTTTTCCTTTTCATCGTCCTTATCAATTTCCTTAATATCCGTGTCTCGGTTAAGGAGATCAAAGAAATCCACAAATTCACCTTTTCATATTTTTTCCTTAGTGGCGGGCGTTAAATGAGCTCCCAACTGCGTGGAGTAATCTCCACCTGGTAAAGCTGATAAGGGCACCGCATTGTATCCAGTGTTGGGTACAGCTGGGTGCTGGCAAGTACCTATACTAACTCCAGTGCTGGCTGTCCCTGCCGGGGGAGGGGCCGAACACGGCGATCCCCATCCATAGCCGTGTGGATTCGCGTGGGGCCAGCACATATTATGACACCCCATGGACGGTGTATTGTAGGATGTGGATGCAATGTGAGGACATGGCGAACCGCCTTGCCACGGCCAAGCAGAAAAGTGTGGTTGGGTGTTGTTAAGAAAGGTAGACTCACCAGCCGAAGCTACAGAAATACTGGGTGCTTCGCCTACAGCAGGGGACCCAATGTCGGTCTCATCCGAAACTTCCCGTCCCACCTGACACTCAGCCACTGCTTCGCTCACCTCTACAGTCTCCTTCCAACCCTGCTTCCTACGGCTGGGCGCACGGACGGTGTCATCCACTTCCTCATTCGTCACATGATCAACACTCACCAGCGCCTGTGGGGATTCTAAAGCAACACACCTACCCATAAGATCATGAACCAGCGATTTCAAATTGGCCTTGCGACGACTCTTCGTTTCCCTAACAGACCTACGAGTAGAAGCCTCTGACTGCAGGGGCGTGTGCTGTGTTGACCTCTGGGCTTCTAGAGCAGCAATTTTTTCCTGTAGATCCTGCACCAATGACCAAGACTCCTCATCAGAAGAAGACTGGACTGGGGAAACCTGCACTGCAGGCCTCTTCCTAGCAGGAGTTTTGCCCTTGCTGGGGCCACGCCCCTTCCTTGAAGCCATTATGCTCCAATAAACTCCCAGCCCAACGAATTAATCTCTGTTTATGAATTATTATCAATATTGTGATATATATTTTTTATTTTTTTATTTAGTTTTCCCCCCCAATATATGTAACTTAGATTCTAATGTAATTATTAGTATAATATTTTTTTTTGTAACTGCTACTATTGACTCCCTGACCACCAGGTGGCGGTCAGCCACTCTATTCCTCCCACTCACAGTGAGGCTAAGAAATCTAAGAAACCTTATTAAATATCAACCAGGCCAATTACCACAACCAATATTTAAATCTGTAAAACCCCAATTACCTAATGAACTTTCTCTATGACTTAATATATTTTATATAATTACAACATATACTCAATAAATTGAGAAATACTCTACCCTTAAAGAGATCAACTACACAACTTCCCTTATAACAATCCTATAATCTACATACAGAAGAAATCTATTCTCATTCCCTAATCAATGTAATTAAATAGCCTTAATTATTCCAATAAATCAAGTAAGCTTCCAAAAATTCTTATTAATTTCCCTTTAAAATTGCAAGTACCAGATGAAATTCTCACCCCTATAACAAGTAATATTATAATAGTAACTTATAAGGAACGTGTAAATAAAGCACCAGAACGTATAAATATATAATATATTGAGTACTCAAGCCCCTGACTGGAAAACAAAATGGCGGGCACAAGAAAAAAGGGGGGCGCAAAAACCCAGCAAAACAAAATGGTGTACCAAAATCGAAACTTCCCCCAACACTGTTGGACTAAATAAACCAAAACCCAGCAAATAGAAGCCAAAATAAATGTTTAACAGCACCACAGTTCTCTCCAAGCCCTATCCCAGTATGGAGGTAGTCCGCACCCCGCAGTAGCGGGGCGCAAACGCCCCGCCGCTTCCCTCTCTACTCCTACCCAGCCCAATAAACAACCAGCTAATTAATTAAACAGGAAAATACTACAAGGAATCTTATCACAAAATACAACCAAGGGAGGGAGCGGAAGGCTTCCCTCCCCAAGATAATGGAATCGCTGGTCCAAAAAACCGAGTCAGCTCAAAACCGAAGCTCCAGCTGATGCAGCCACTCCTTCCTGCTTGATTGCCCGAACGGAAAGAGGGCGAAATGGAGGCGAGCGCTCAGCTAAGTAGCCGCGCTCGCCTCCCAGCACCACGTGACCCGTGACGGTCTCACGTCCTCCGGGATGTGGGGCAAATGCCAGAACGCTGCTCCAGAACAGTAAGTCCATTCGTCCAGCGTCTGGGACCTTCTGTTTCTGAATCACTCTTAGAAGTGCACATACACACACTTTGTTATCTGGATAGCTCAGTGGTTTAGGTCTCTGGCTGCGGAGCTAAGTTTGGGAGTTCAATTCCTCACTGGGCCTCCTTGACAGGGGCTGGACTTGATGATCCATAGGGTCCCTTCCAGCTCTGCAGTTCTGAGATTATTATTAATATATGAAATATACACATCCACTAAGCTTTCTCCATTCCCATCAGGCTATGCCCTGCTTGGATGTGTGGCCCTTGAACAGCTGGCCAACTGGAAAAGTGGTTCAAATCCATGGAAGTTGTCCAGTTGTAATGTAAGCCATGGATCAAAATACCCTTGAGCATGTTCTGTGGAATTTTCTCTTGAGTGAGCAAAAACCTTCGTATCAGGAAACATATCTTCCTTGTGAGGTTTTGAGATCTCTCTTTAATAAACAAGAAACAAAGAAAATAATTCCCTTTGATAATACAAAAAAGTTTCAATGTGTCCATTTTTCATACCAAATCTGTACCAAATTCAGTGGGCTCTTCCTCAAAGTTTTTTTTTTAATTTCCCTACTAAGAGTTTACCAACTGTGGTTATTCTGCACCAAACAGGAGCCTACACTAAATAATTTTCAAGGCCCTTCTAACTCTAACATTGTGTGGCTGAAATGCTGTTGATTTGTGTAGTTCAATTACAGTAGATTAGGCTAATTGAATCAGTGGGGATTTGGTGAGTCAATTCATCCATAAATTCCATTGATATAAATGGGCCTACTCTGCAGTTTTCTATGCTACAAAACAGGATTTCAGCCTTTGTGCTAGTGGCTGACAGCTGTCTCCTTGTAAAATGGAATGCCAGTTTCAGTTATTTAGACTCTATGAGCCTACGCTAGTGGAACAGGCTGCTATACTTGTGTATCAATCCAAATGGAGACTGCAGCCAAGAGATCAGAAGAAGACTGAGACTCAGAAGGGCAGCAAGAAAGGAATTAAAAAAGATCACCAAGTGCAAGAATTTGCCATTGGAGATAATGACCAAGATAATCCACACTCTTATATTCCCAGTCACCATGTATGGGTCTGAAAGCTGGCAAGTTAAAAAAGCTTACAGGGAAAAAAATATGATTCCTTTCAAATGTGGTGCTGGTGGAGAGCTTGCCAGATACCCTGGGCTACCAGAAAGATAAACAAATGGGTCCTAGATCAAATCAAGCCTGAACAACCTCTGGAGGCAAAAATGATGAAATTAAGGCTGTCCTACTTTGGGTACATTGGAGAAGACAAGATTCTCTGGAAAAATTCAATAATGCTGGGAAAGGTGGAAGACAGTAGAAAAAGAGGAAGACCTAATATGAGCTGCCACAGGCTGTAGTTTACAATTGCTGAGCAGGGTCACCTTAAGATGGAGGTGACTTGACAGCACATATCAACCGTACCTATGCTGTGGGAAAACCTTGCTCAAGGTCATTAGCTGCATTCCTGTTTCAGTGAGAGCAAACTCTCCTGGCAGAGAGCAGCGGCTCCTGACGGGTGGGGTGACTACTCATTCTGCCTTTTCCCTTAGAGTTAATCATAAGTTCAAAGACTTTCTCCAGCCAACCCTAAGTGGCGATTAGGTAACTAGTGTCCTATCTGAATTCTTTCAACATTCGGTGTAAGCTTGCTAGTTAATAAAAAGAGTTCTCAGGGCATCGCCTTGAGGCTCCGCTGGCGGACATCTGTGTGTCGACTTCTTTGCAACTTCTCTCTGAAGCTAATTGCCTTCCTATTGTTCTGAGATTACCTACACTATGCAGGTTGGTGGTTCTGTCCAATGACCATTATGGCAAGATACTTCTGCATTTCCTTCCATTCTGTACAGGTTTTGGCATCTATAGTTCACTTTTTCTCCCGGCATATATTTGGGCTTGGGCATTTCCAGAATATGCAATCACAGAGCAAAATCTAATGCTTTACACAAACATGTCAAACATTATCATGTTGCAAAAGATCAGAGTGGCCTGCAGAGAATTTATTACCAATCATGATCATGGTTAACAGTCAGTGAGCAGTATTTGATAATGGACTGGGCAAGTCTAAACAAGTTAAAACTGAATCCCAATAAGATGGAGATATTGTTCTTGGGTGTATGTGTCTCCTGCTTGATTAGGGAGTATTTTACGTGGCCTGCATGGGGCTACATTCCTCCTAAAAAGACCAGGTCTGCAACTTGGGTATATTCCTGGATCCAGCAATATCTAGGGAACATCACATTTCAGTCATCTCCAGGAAAGGGCACAGATGGTGCACTAGTTTTTATTGTACAAAAGAACCCCTAGCTACTGCTGACATCAAAGCATCCTAGTCAGGTTAGAATCATGTAGTACACCTAAGCTGCAAACCTGAGTTTTCTGTGCCTCTGAGGTGATGAGATTAAAAAAAGAGGACTTCTTATGAAGAACCCAAAACCAGCACTGTATTCAGCCTCAGATAGAACAGAAACCCTAGCAAACTCACAATACAGGTATACATGAACATCTTTGTATATGTTCAACATCAAAGTTCATTCTCACTATTTATCATAAGAGCCTGGTCAATCAAAACAGCAATTGTAGCCAAGAAATAAAATGTTAAACCATGCTAGGTCAGCAGTGATGAGTATGAATCAAATATGGAAAAGTAGGGATGTCAGCTTGATGACCAAGTGTATATTGGTTCACACCATCGTGTTCCCCATAATTACATATGGCTGTGAAAGTTGGACAATGAAGAAGATGGACAGAAGGAAAATTGATTCTTTTCAGTGATGGTGTTGGAGGAGACTCTTGCGCATTTTATGGATTGCAAAGATAATGAATAAAGAAGTGCTGAAGCACATAAAACCAGACATGTCACTAGAAGGCAAAATAACAAAACTTGGACTTAGTTATTTCAGCCATGTCTTGAGATCAACATCATTGCAAAAAGATGTTATGCTCAGAATGATCAGTGGTAAAAGATGACAAGGATGCCAAATAAAGCATTGTATAAATTGTTTGTAAACAATAAACACTAAACATCATGTTGGTCTTACCAAGGTCAGAGAAAGGGCCTTATTTTCTTTTTGCTCCATGACATGGTATTGGCCTTAACCAGCTGCTACCTATAAGTGCTCCCAAATAACTCTGCTAGTGTCACCAAAATCCAAGACCTTTAATGGACTACAACTCACAGCAGAGGCCAAAGAATTAAAGCTGCTTTCCTGCTACACTGTGGTCCTGATCTAGATTGGGGACCCTGCATTGAACATTTATAATATTAAACATCCCTGCACTAAAGCTCAAAACTATACATGAAAGACATATACGTAATTTCACAGGAAATGTGTAGTTTGAACTCTTGAAGCTGACATGTCCTGTCCTTTCCATTTCCTTATTTGGGGGTCTTATATTCAATTTGTCTTTTTTTCAGTGTTTATCTCGCTCCATTTTTAAAAGGTATTCCAGCTGGCTCCATTGCCTCAGCCTCTCCAAACTCTGGATAGCCAAAATGAAGTATATGGATAGTGTTGGCCTAGAGATAGTGTGTAGTGGTGGTTGGGAGGGAAATGTCCTTTGCCCCCTTACCCTGGAATAAAGATGTGAGACAAGAATTATGGAGTAAACACGGGCCACACTTTATTAAATAATCATTGTTGCCATCCTTTGGCAAAGGGGGGTCCTGCCGTAGTGCGGAATCAGGTTTAAGCACAGAGGTCTCAACGGACCCCCTAACAAACAAATGGGCGAGTCCCTGGCCCCATGTTTTCCCAGTCATGAAACCTGTGAGAACCCGGCTGGCCAAAATTTGACCACCCCCGGACCTCAAGCCACCTTCTCCTTGTTGACTGTTGGTCCGGGTGTGGCCCCAGCGCATCTTTCCCCCCAAGCATTGTAAATCGCATGATCCACAGCACTGGGAGGTCAGATGAGCTATACATTACCTGAAGTTGCTATGGGACTCACCGAAACCTGTTTTATCCACACTTAAGCAGCAGCTTGGTTGCATGGTGGTAAGAAGAAAAAAGTTTCATTCAAGGAGTTGCAGGAAATTGTAGGACATCTGAACTTCGTATGCCAAGTAGTGGCGCCTCGCCACACCTTTTTGAAAAGGCTATGTGAAGCCATGCGGGGGCTTCGACGTCCATTCCATAGGATGCGGGTGAACTCGGGCATGGGGCAGGATTTGTGGGTGTGGATCCAGTTTTTTGGGAGTTCTGAGCTGGGAGGTCCTTTTTGGAGATCTGAGCTGAACCTCAGGATGGAGTTTCAGGTGCAAACCAATGCAGCAGCCTCACTGGGCTTCAGAATTCATTTTAAGGGTAGATGGTGTGCTGACGCATGGCATTAAGAGGGGATCACCCGGGACCTGATGTTCCTGAAATTTTTCCCTATCCTAGGTGCACTGTGGCTGTGGGCATGCGAGAGTGTGTGTGGTGGTGGTTGAGAGGGAAATGTCCTTTCTTGGAATAAGAAGGCAATATTTGCTAACCAAACATTGCAATATGGCAGGCTGAAAGAAAAAAACCTAACATGTGTCTCTAACAATAGTAGATGTAGCTACTCTTATGCTGGCTGGAACTCTTTCGTGATATCAAGTTCAAAGGAATTCAAGTGTTTATATAGCTGCAGAGACACAAAGCTATGATGTTAACCTAATTCTTCATTCTGGATAAATCACCTCTTTATTCTAATATTTTCAAACCTAGACAAGGTCAATGAAGTTTGCCATTGTTGTTATGTGTTGTGTGAGACTGTTGAGAGTCCTCCTGGCCACAGGAGTGGGCTCTCTACCTTTCAGAGAGTGCCAGCTGGATTCCCTACCTGTAGCTCACCTGTGAACCAGGGTGTTGGTGAGACAAAGGCGGACAACACCCTTGAGGCTGCAGGTGTGGCCATGACCAGACTTAAGGAGGAGCAGGAGACAGGGCGAGGGTTGTTGGGTGGATGCCATTGCTTGGGAGGCATGTGAGGGCCAGGAGGTGCTGCTGCTACCAGTGAAGTTGAAAGCTAGATGGGAGATGGTCCGGAGATGTGTTCTGGAGACTGAACTGGGTTGAACTGCTCAAACCACTGGAAGAGCCACCTGGGTCTGTTGGGACCAGGCAAGGCTTTGAGAGGCTCAGAGGCTCAAGAACCAGCAACAGGCTTGCACCTGGCAGAAGAAACACCAGGGACAAGCAGCCTCACCAGAGAAACCCCACAGTCAGCCTCCCTCCTGGTCCCATGAAGGTCAGCCTCCTCTTCCTTCCCACTCTCTATCCCACTATATGGGAGACACCAGCCAGGTCTGCATAGAGTTCAACTGAGCCTCCCAGGAGGATAAATTCACATACAGGCCAATGGTGGTCAGTGAGGTTTGTGGAGGAGAGGCTGAGGAGGGAGCCTTTGCCTTCTGCCTCCAGGGACCCTTGAGTACATGTATCCAATTCCCTTGTAGTGGAACCCAATGCCTGGCCCACTTGTGAGGAGTCCTTGATCTGGTACAGGAGGCAGGGCTCTGCTCCTCCCATTAAGAGACTATGAAGGGGCAATGCCCCAAAGAATGAGGGAGTGAAGTAAACTGGTGCTCAGAGTTACCAGTTTATGTTACTGGCCCTGTTGGACCTCTACAAGTTCTGCTGCATAATAAAGGAGATTGTTTCAGCAACTAGTCTCAATTTTATCCTGGAAGGGGCCACAGGGGCTGCTCAAATGCTGTCAAATCAGATTTGGCTTATAGTGTGTCGACGCGTGTAAACGCCTGGACGCGCTGATAATTAGCAGAGTTCTTCCTGCAAGCCCTTGATGAAGGAAACACGCACACACGCTCTTCTTCACAGCAAGACACGTGTATTTACAATATGTACAAATATACAGAGCAGCAGTCCTTCGGCATAGCAACAATACAAGTAGATGCAGGAGGCAAAGAAATGGAATGAAAGAGAAAGGGGAAAAAAAAACATTTTGTATACATAGTCCAGTTATATACATGCAGGCAGCTGCCTTTGCCCAATCAGGACAGGTGTTGCATCATCCTTAGTCACACCTCTTCTAAGTCACTGTGACTCAGCACTTCTGAGTCTGCACAGGTGAACATTATGGCAGCTCATAAACTTCTACTGTCTTGACCTGTTCAGGCCTGTAAATTCTCAATGTTCTGACATAGTGACCATAACAGGGTTTTCAAAGTAATGAGATATTTAAGGAGCTGTTGTCCAATTCAACATACATCCTAGCTGCACCGCTAGTGTTATTAGAATATTTACTATCCATACAATTTAGGTTCAATAGTGATAGATACCATTCCATACAAATTTGTAAAAATGCATTTTATTTTTACCTACATGCATTTTAATATTGTTTTATCCTATATATTTTTCCAGGCTTCATTATTTATATCCCTATCAAAATCTGTTTCCAATGACACCTTAAGTGCATCATATTGATCCTTTGCTTCTAGTAATATCTTATAAATTTGTTGTCCCTCTCATCCACATATCCTGGTGTTTACAAAGCTGACAAATCATATTTTACCATTCTTTCAACTCTTGCTCTGTCATTTTAATCAGTAACATTAGGTAAGAGTTTCATTTTAAGAGTTGCTAGTCTACCAAACAGTGATAATCTAATCAGATTCGAACCACCCAATCAAAAATTGCTTTAAAAGTTCATTTTTTGTTTTGTTTGGGTTCGTCAATTTTGACAAACCCAAACCAAGCTGGAACAGTGATTTTTAATGAACTTCCTGGTTCATTTTTGGGTTTGTGCCCATCTCTACTGGAAACCAAGCTCTATGGGAAAGACTGAAAGAACTGGGCATTGTTTAGCCTTGGAAAAAGAAGACTGAGGGGAGATATGACACTTTTCAAATACTTGAAAGGCTGAAGGGCAGGGATCTCTTCTCAATGATCCCAGAGTGCAGGACATGCAACAATGGGCTCAAGTTACAGGGAGCTAGATTTCAGCTGAATATCAAGAAAAACTTCCTAACTGTTAGAACCGTAAGACAGTGCAACCAGTTACCTTGAGAAGTGATGAGCGCTCCAACACTGGAGGCATTCAAGAGAAATTTAGACACACATCTGGCAGATATCCTTTGATTTGTATTCCTGCATTGAGCAGGGAGTTGGACTTGATGGCCTTATAGACCCCTTCCAACTTCATTATTCTATTATTTTATGATTCTGTAACAGAGGGAGAAAGAGAAAGAACAGAACTGCTGAGGGGGGAAAGTGAGTGCTAGAGAGGGAAGAGGAGAGAGAGAGAGAGAATTTTCTCTAGATGGCATGGTGGCCACCAGAATCCAAAGCAAATCTTTCCCCTCCTCATATTCTTCCTCCAGTATTTAGACAGAGATAGCCAATGCCAATGTACTTTACTTGGAGATCAGCTGAAGAGGGGGTGGGAATTAGAAAAGCTTCATTTCCAAAATAATTGACACAGCTGACAACATAATCAGTCTTATGCAGGGTAAGTTAAAATAGTAGGATTTTCATCCAGTGTATAGAATACTTTTTTTTCATTATACAACAATGAAGAAAATCATTTTTGCAATTAAATGCTTTTATTTTTTCCTTTCAAATACACACAACATCTTCACAGGTAAAAATATCCGCTGCCAATACATACTCCCATTTTGCACTGCTAGTTCCCACTGGTACTTCACACGTACAATGTTTGCATTCTAGTATATTTTTTCCTTTTCTCTAAGGTTAGATTTGTACTGTATTAAACTGAGTTATTAAAAACGTTGACTAGAGCTTTGTGTTCAACTTTTGCATAACTTCACCTGCAACAAATTTTCAGGATTTAATTCCATAAAATGTTTTCAATGTTTGTAATTCATTGTGATCAGCTGTATGTAAAACACAGAAAAGGTATATACAATTTTTTTTTGTTAATTTGATTTAAAGATAAGTGATCAATGATTCTGGAAGATAATATGCTGGTTAAAAATCTCAGCCATGCTGTATGCTGCTTCTCCTTCATCTTACACCTGTCAAATACAAAATAAGGTTAGATGCCTAGATTGTGTGCAAGTATATTTGAGTAGATATCTCTTGATCTGCAAGAAAATAATGTGTTGCAGGAATGAGAATAAATTGTTTCCATATACACATGCCATTATATATAACTATGTTAACATATTTGTATCTTAGTCATATCAATTTGAATATTCTGATACGGTCACCCAAGTATCTAATGGTATTAAAACAACTGAATACATGGAGATTGTGCTATTTCTGAAGATCAGTGTTTAACTGCCCACAAGATTACATGTTGCTCCATTCTTTATTTAGCATACAAAATAACTGTGTTAAAATAAAAGGTGACACATTCTATTTATGTTGACCCACAGTAGCCATTCTTAACATTCTAAGATATAGTTCTAATCTGTGTTGAAAAAGTCAGTCTTTTTCTGAAGGCATGTTTTCAAATAGCATTTTGCTCACCTGCTGGATAAAATTTCACTTCTTGTGACAAATTTATATATGTCCAGATGTGGCCTTATGATGCTAATGTTTCTGGTATTTGTACATACTTCTCAATTTGCATGTCACACCTTTAACCATGTTGGCTAGGTGTCAAAGATGACATCTTCATTTGCCTTGGGTCAACATAAATACAAAGTTTGTGACACAACCACATCTGCTATTGTTCTTGCATCTCTCCAGAAAAAGACAATTGTTCAAGTCCACAAGAAATGACACAGTTTCAAATTCATGTCTTATTTGCCAGCACGATTTAGTGGCTGCAAGAGGACTGAGGATTGAGAGGAAATGAATTTTTGTTGCAGATTTGTTTAATGAATGATTCGCTCTAGCCTATGCAAGTGGTACACTGGGATCGCCTGCCAACCCCACCATAAGTTCCATTTCATTCCAGGATATGCTAGAGTCAGTGCTGAGAAATATCATCATGTCAGATGTATTATTAAAAAAATACATGTCACTGAACTTTAGTAGGGGGGCACAAAGTGCAAAAGATGGATACTGTAGCAAGAAGAACTGCACAGACAGCAGACACAACCTAAATAGTTTCTGTTTTCTCTTTAATTAACCAAAGGAAAGAGAGGAAACCAAAAGTTTGGGCTGAGGGAAAAACCAAAAGTTAAATGGATACTATTAAATAATAATATTAACAGTGTACTGTCAAATTAACTCTGACTTATGGCAACCATTTTCAGGTTTTTCTGGGTAGAGAGTAGAGATGGTAATGAATCTGAAAAATGGTGGTTAGTGATGGTTTGTGGATGATTTTTGATTCATGCCCCGTTGGGGGGGCTACCTTCGATGGTGTGTTCTCCCACCCCAGGCTCCTGTATGGCCATGCCACCATTGCTGTGCCATGCCACACATCAGGGTGATCAGCTGATAGGCAGGTGCATGTGCAGAAACAGCAGGCCTAGCTCCTGGAAGGGAAGCCAGACCACTGCCTCTGAGGATGGCAGCAGTAGAGGAGAAGGTGGCAAGACCAGCTAGGGAGATGACGGGAGCAGTGGGAAGGGGGTGGGCAGGCATCCATTTTACGGAAGCAAAATGAGGCACCAAGAAGAAAAAAGTTTGGCACTTCATTTCGTTTTGGCAAAAAAAGGTTGCATAACACGAATCACAAACTGTTTTTTCCAGTTTGTAGTTCAGTTCATGCCCATCTCTAATAGAGAGTGCTCATAAGTGGCTTATTATTCCCTTCTTCTGTGGGCATTCTGGAATGGTTCAGCTTGCTCAAAGCTACATAAGCTGGCTTTTTTCTCAGGAGGCACAGTGGGGAATTGAACTCCCAAACTCTGGCTCCTTAGCCAGATGCCTAACACACTGAGCTATCCAGACATCATAAAGAATGTATAACCTCTCATCACATTACATGTTTGCAAAGATGTATTGAAACAACAGGAATTTCTGAGTACATATTTCAAATCTGAGTTAACCTCTAAATAGCAAGTAATATGAGCAGTTTCAGGTGTCAGATGCTGCAGACAGGAAGTATCAAGAAAACAGTGCAATTGACTAAGGGACCTTGCCCATGTGTAAATGGAGCCAAAAATGGGATATGCCATGACTTAAACTGGAGCTGACTGGTGGCACCACGAGCATATTTTGATTCTGTTTTCCTTTCTGTTCATGATTTTAAGAATAGAAGAAAGCTGGGGAGGAACAAAAGAAAGTTAAGAGAAGAAAATGAGATATGGAAAAAGAGAGTAGGAGGAAGAACACAGAAAGGGGAAGATGAGGAAGACAGAGATAGGCTACATCCTACTGGTGTTCATGTAAGGCTTATTTGAGTCACACAGCTAATTGGGCTAACTGAAAAGTGTTGTGGTGCACTTCAGTTGTACAACACGGTGTGTGACCAGACAAGAGACCAAGATATGCCCTGGCACCTTGTCAATTAGATGCAATTAACTGTTGCTAGTTACCCAAGACCCTGATGTTGGGAAAGAGTGAAGGCAAGAGGAGAAGGGGACGACAGAGGATGAGATGGTTGGACAGTGTCATCGAAGCTACCAACATGAATTTGGCCAAACTCCGGGAGGCAGTGGAAGACAGGAGGACCTGGCGTGCTCTGGTCCATGGGGTCACAAAGAGTCAGACATGACTTAACAACTAAACAACAACAAGTTACTCAAACTGTACACAAACACCAAGAACATTGTGACCAACATTGTGACCATACTTATGAACTGAAAAGTGGGCCCCATGAGATAGGTCTGGGTTTGAGGTAGGCACTGAGCCTGAAGATATCTGTGGGTTTATTGAGGCAGATCCATTCACTCACAATGGGAATTATTTCTTTTCTCCTGCACAAAACTTTCTACATATTCAACAGATTCTAAAGCTCAAGCAATGTCTGCTACATTTTTTTCTTGCTATAATTTTAATCACAATATACATACCTATCTTACACATCTTGGATATTCAGTTCTGCCATCTACACACGGTACTCTGAATGGAAGGGAAGCAGGATCTGGATAGTAGCCCCGTCTACAGGTAAATTCTATAATATCTCCAGATTCGACATACACTTTCAAGTCGTCTCTCCATCTCAGCTGTATATTGTTACTTTTCATGTCTTCTTCGCTTATTGTACAAGGAACTGCAAGAAATAACAGCACTTAATCTTTTAGAGATCTATTTGATACTGAGTTGATTTTAAAAACCCTTTTGTCCATAAGATATGAAATATTTATGTTGTAATAGACTGAAAGAGGGCAATTTCCTTTCTGAGCAGTAATTTTCCTCCCTTTCTTCTTCTGCCCCATTTTCTTCACTCTCATCACTGACAACCTTCACAAATTTCTTTCAATCAGATCTCTGATTAACAAAAGCCAGATTTCATCTTGTTAAAAAGGGTTTCATAAGTCCATTCCAATTCTAAAATAGCTGGAAAATTGAATCTGTTTTGCTGCTTAAATAAAGCTCTTCTTCTCAGAACTGATTTAAAATACTATACAATTAATTGCACTTACTCTTGAATTAAGTGAGATCTTTAATTTTAAATAATCTGAAGTCTTTGATTAATTCTTAATCAGGGGCAAAATGAGGAAATAATCTCTAGTGCAGTGATGGCGAACCTTTTTGAGCCTGAGTGCCCAAACGGCAACATAAAACCAAATTATTTCTTTCGAAGTGCCAACACTGCAATTAAACCTGAATACTGAGGTTTTAGTTTAGAAAAAAACAACTCATACAGTTGTCTGAACTAATCAACAGCTTTTGTCTTAAAAGAAAAACACAACAGAACTTTCAATGATACAAACACTTTTTTTATTGAAAAATAACCATTAACTCTAGTAAATGGAAAAAATATTAAAGTAATACATTGTACACACAGTCTGAAGCCAGGTAATTTATACAAATTTTTAAAATAATTATATGCATGTATTTTTTGATAAGGGATACTCAACTTGGCATGCTTTTGCACAATTAATGTGATTTTTGATGTTGTATGCATGCTGATAATTTGTCAAACCTTGGCTCATACGCCGTTAGTTTGAGAGCAACACATGCAGCACTCATGTCATCTGTCAGTCTGTTTCTGGTATCAGATTTGATATAATTCAAAGCTGAAAACAGATGCTCACAAGCATAAGATGACCCAAACAAAGTAAGAAGAGCAATCCCAAGTGCTTTAATTGACTTAAAATTATTTGGCAGAGAATTCCACACTTTAAGGATTTCATTTTCAGAACTACCAACGGTGCTGTCCTTTGTCATCCCTTTGCACTCTATTTTGTCCAGTGTTGCACGCAGGTCATAGAATTTATTTTTCCAGATACAGTTTTCTTGAAATTCTAATAGCTCCATTTCCAGATTTCCAAAATCTAACCACTGTAAGCAAGAAAGATCAAGTTCTTCAAATTTGGCTTTATCTGGAGAAGTAAGAAAACACAGGGTTGTCTCCATCTTACGGAACTGTAAAAATCTGTTCCTAAAATTCTCCTTTGCAGCTGCTACGCTAGAAAATTCCTTGTAGATTTCCTGATGGCTTGTAGGATTGTCTGTAAATGTTGTAGAATTTTCCAAATGCATTTTTAGATTTGGAAAATATTTCAGCTGCCCACTTTCAAGGTCTCTCTCAAAAACCTGCAGTTTTCTCTCAAATGTTCTGATGTCACAAAACATCCGTTCTGCTGTTTTCCCTAATGTGGCTGAGAAGGCCAATTCGAGAGTGACAATCCCTTCCACACTGAGGACAAATACAATCTGTCCCCTGTCCAGCTCCCTGATTTTGCTGGTTTCGGGACTGCCTCTTTGCCTCGGCCTGCTGGACAAGTGTCTCTTCAAAATGGGAGAGGCCATGATGCACCGCCTGCCTCCAGGCTGAACGCTCAGATGTCAAGGTTTCCCATCTGTTGAGGTCTATTTCTAAGGCCTTCAGATTTTGCTTGCAGATGTCCTTGTGTCGTAGCTGTGGTCTCCCTCTGGGGCGATTTCCCTGCACTAATTCTCCATACAGGAGATCTTTTGGAATCCGACCATCAGCCATTCTCACGACATGCCCAAGCCAATGTAGACGTCGTTGTTTCAGTAATGTATACATGCTAAAAATTCCAGCTTGTTCCAGGATTACACTATTTGGAACTTTGTCCTGCCAGGTGATACCAAAAATGTGTTGGAGACAACGCATATGGAACGTATTCAACTTCCTCTCCTGCCATGCACAAAGGGTCCAGGACTCACTGCAGTACAGGAGTGTGCTCAGGACACAAGCTCTATAGACCTGGATCTTGGTATATGCCGTCAGCTTCTTGTTAAGCCATACTCTCTTTGTGAGTCTAGAGAACATGGTAACTGATTTGCCAATGCGTTTATCCAGCTCGACATCTAATTAAATGCACCCTATTTATAAAGCTTGTTAAGTATACTGAAATCCTGGACTTGTTTCCTCCAAAGTAAGCCAACCCTCAGAAAAGCAGGAGTGCAAACTTTTAAAGTGTATACCTACATTTTATACACTACGTAAAGTGTATACACACATTTAACTTATTTGAAATTTAGTGTTGGAAACGAGTTTTAAAGATATCATGACTTGTCAGAGAGATAAGTAAAGCAAATTAAGTGTGGACTTTCACTACAAGCTAAAATAACCAAACAAAGGGTACTGTACTACAGTGGCATCATAAGAAGACAAGCTCACTGGAAAAGGCAGCAATGTAGGAAAAAGTGCAATGCAGTAGGAAAAGAGGAAGACTGCACTTGAAATGGAGTGACTCAATAAAGAAACCCACAGTCTTGTTTGGTGTTGCAGTCAAAGTAGGACCAGGAGCAGAAAGACTGGGATTCAGATTTTGGGAATAAACTATGATACTCTTGCCTGCTTTGGGGATGAGAAATAGAGAAATGTGATTGCTACACACTTCAGACTTCTGCTGTTCTCAGCAGAAACTGCAGAGCTAAATGCAGTGGAGATTAACTTTGGGAAGGTTCCTTTTTTCATGGTTTTATGAAAGAGTCAAGTCTCTCTCTGTGTGTGTGTGTATGTCTCTCTCTCACACACAAACCCTTCCTCCCTTAATTTTCAACAATTAGTTGTTCAGTTCAGTATGTCCATTTCCTTTCATTACATTTAAACAAGCTGATGAATCCACCAGTCCCTCTCTTGCACCTTCCTTCCCACCTTAATTGAAGCCTTCCATCCTGCTTGCCTCAGTTCCTCAGTTTTCATGGTTTGAGTCAGTCTCTCTCTCTCTCTCTCATACACACATACACACACACACTCCCTCCCTCAATTTTCTACATACATTTAAACAAGCTGATGAATCCACCCGTCCCTCTCTCGCACCTTCCTTCCCACCTTAATTGAAGCCTTCCATCCTGCTTGCAGTCACCTCCGGTGGAAGTAGTCATTCACAAGCCGGATTGACTGCCTGGGCTGTTCTACAGCCATGAACAATAAAGCAGCCTTATCTCCGATCTCTAAAAGAACTGATTTACAAGTGCCACAACCAAGGAAGGTAGCAGGGAGAGGTGGCTGATGATCGTGCAGTTTGAGGTTCGGCTGCGGGGGGTGGGGTTGGGTGGGTGGGTAGCGCTCTGCTTGCGTGCCAAGGGAGAGGTCTCCGCATGCCAGCTGTGGCACGTGTGCCATAGGTTCGCCATCACTGCTCTAGTGAGTTAAAATAATCTTCAATAACAACAGCAACAACAATAACTTAAATCTCAAATTAATCTGTGGTGCAAAGTTTATTTCTTAATAATAAGAAATGTTATTATCAGAAAATATAAAATCAGTTGTACAGACTCTATGTCTGTTCCAGCGAGCAGACTGCTGTATTACCAAGATTTTTACTATTAAAAGGTAAAGCATTATTGATGGTTATTATACCTATGCAAGTTGGTGGTTCTGTCCAGTGACCGTTTTGGCAAATAACTTCTGCATTTCCTTCCATTCTGTACAGGCTTTGGCATTTATAGTGCACTTTTTCTCCCGGCATATATTTGGACTTGGGCATTTCCAGAGTGTCTCCATTGTCTATAGAAGGTGGGCGATCACATCTTTCTTCAGCAGCTATGGTGACACATTGAATTAGAGAAGGAATCTCTTAGGTAACGCACATGAATAATCCATCACAGAGCTCAGGGTGATTTACATAAACATGCCAAGCATCATCATGTTAAAAAAGACGAAGTGGGCTGCAGAGAATTTATTCCCAATCATGATCGTGAGGATCACTCTATGAGGTAGGAGAACCTCTCCAGCCATCCCATAAGAAACCCCATATATTTGGGTTGTTTTTTTTAATTGACTGGTGGATATCCCATTTTTCCCAGAAATTGAAACCCAAGGTAGCTTACTGTATAATTTTTAAGCACAGTTAAAGAAAACAGTATATTCTAATTTTGACAACATAATTAAATCATTTTAAGTAATAAAAACAGAGAACACAGTTAGAACCATTTTAAAAACTACTGAAGTAAAATAATTCTGTTGCTCCTTGCTGTGTCACATTTTCCTTCAGCAGGTACAGTAACATATTGAATTAGATTTTTTTTTAAAAAGGTGACATACATGAATAACCAATCACAGAGTAAAAAAACTCAAGATAATTTACACAAACATGCTTAACTTTATCATGTTGCAAAAGATCAGAGTGGCCTGCAGAGAATTTATTCCCAGTCATGGTCATGGTGATCAGTCAATGGGTAAAAAAATCTCCCGTGTCTCCACCATTCCATAAGAAAACCACATCTTTGTTTCTTTTTTGATCAATTGATTTATACCCTATTTTTTTCACAGAAACTGAGACCCATGGCAGCTTACTGTATAATTTTTTAAAGCACAGTTACAAAGGAATGCATTCTCAATATAACATAATTAAAACATTCTAAATATTAAAAACAGAGAATTAGAAGCATTTTTAAAACTAGGAAAAAAACTACAAATTATCAATAGAAAAGCACAGCACTTCCTTGATAATAATAATAATCTTAGAACTGCAACTCTGGAGGGGACCCTATGGGTCATTGAGCCCAGTCCCTGTCAGGGAAAAACAGTGAGAAATTGAACCCACAACCTCTGGATCTGCAGTTAGTGACCCAAATCACCAAGCTATCCAGCAGTTTAGGAGCCCCGTCCTTAACAATCAGTTGTATTTCCATGTGCCAATCAGTCAGGTGGTCAACCTATCCTCCCTAGACCAGAAGTTTCATAATCATGGAGCAGACAGTGAACAGCTGCTTTCTCTCATGTCCTCACCAAGCATGTCTTTGAAGCTTCTTGAAACAAAAGAAGGTCATTTCTGCAGATCTTAGACTCCAAGCAGGCTTCTATAGAAAGATATGTTCTTTCAGGTTCCAAGTCATAGGGAGTTTTAAAGTACTAGCCAGTGTGGGAGAAATCTAGAAGACCAAAATCTTTTTTGTTGTTGTTCAGAATGAGTGCTTAAGCTTTTTGTGAACATGTTTTTGAACACAATCTAAGACTGTTCCAACAAGAAGGAAAAATGGGAGATGTCTAAAGAAACCAGAATGGTTGACTAAAGAGCTTTCAACTCAGCTAAGTGTAAAAAAAAACATGTACAAGAAATGGAAAAACGGGGAAAGCACCAAAGAGGAATACAAGCAAATAGCCAGTACATGTAGAGGGATGGTAAGAAAAGCTAAAGCACAGCACGAATTTAGGCTTGTTAGAGAGATTAAAGATAATAAAAAGGGATTTTTATGTTATGTCAGCAGTAAAAGGAAAAAGAAGGAAACAATAGAGTCTCTGCGAGAAGATGATGGCCAATTACTAACAGGGGACAGGGAAAAGGCAGAACTACTCAACACCTTCTTTGCTTTGGTTTTTTCCAAAAAGGAAAATAGTGCTCAATCTGAGGGATGAAGAGCAGTTGAAATAGCATGGGAAATGCAGCACAGAATAGGTAGAGAAGTAGTACAGGATTACCTGGCTACCTTGGATGAATTTAAGTCTCCTGGGCCAGATGAATTACATCCAAGGATATTAAAAGAACTTGCAGAAGTAATTTCAGAACCATTGGCAATAATCTTTGAGAATTCTTGGAGAACAGGGGAAGTCCCCACAGATTGGAGGAGGTCAAATGTTGTCCCTATCTTCAAAAAGGGGGAAAAAGAAGACCCAAATAATTATTGCCCCATCAGTCTGACATCAATTCCTGGAAAGATTCTAGAGAAGATCATTAAGCAGACAGTTTGTAATTACTTAGAAAGCAATGCTGTCATTACTAGAAGTCAACACGGGTTTCTCAAAAACAAGTCATGCCAGACTAATTTGATCTCTTTTTTTGATAGAGTTACAGACCTGGTGGATGAAGGGAACGCTGTGGATGTAGCATATCTTGATTTCAGTAAGGCCTTCGACAAGGTTCCTCACGATATTCTTACAAAGAAGCTAGTAGAATGTGGGATAGATAGTGCTACTGTTAGGTGGATTTGTAATTGGTTAACTGACCGAACCCAAAGGGTGATCACAAATGGCTCCCCTTCGTCCTGGAAAGAGGTGACTAGTGGGGTGCCCCAGGGTTCTGTTCTGGGTCCCGTGTTATTCAACATCTTTATCAATGACTTGGATGAAGGAATAGAGAGTATGTTAATTAAATTTGCAGATGATACCAAATTGGCAGGGGTTGCTAATTCCCCAGAAGACAGGATTAAAATTCAAAATGACCTTGACAGATTAGAGTCCTGGGCCAAAACTAACAAAAGAATTTCAACAGGGAGAAATGTAAGGTCCTACAGATAGGCAGAAAAAATGAACTGCACAGATATAGGATGGAAGACACGTGGCTAGACAACAGTACCTGTGACAGGGATCTAGGAGTCTTGGTAGACCACAAGCTGAACATGAGCCAGCAGTGTGATGCGGCTGCAAAGAAAGCCAATGTGATTCTTGGTTGTATCAATAGGAATATAGTGTCTAGATCAAGGGAAGTGATAGTACCACTCTATTCTGTTTTGGTCAGACCTCACCAAAAGTATTGTGTCCAGTTCTGGGCACCTCAATTCAAAAAGGATGTTGACAACCTGGAATGTGTCCAGAGGAGGGTGACTAAAATGGTGAAATGTCTGGAAGCAATGTCCTACGAGGAGCGGCTTAGGGAGTTGGGAATGTTTAGCCTTACAAAAAGAAGGTTGAGAGGGGACATGATAGCCATGTTTAAATATTTGAAAGGATGTCATGTTGAAGAGGGGACAGGTTTGTCTTCCAGGGCTCCAGAGACTAGGACACAGAGCAATGGTTTCAAACTACAGGAAAAGAGATTCCATCTGAACATTAGGAAGAACTTCCTGACAGGCAGAGCTGTCCGGCAGTGGAATAGGTTGTCTCAAAGGGTGGTGGAGTCTCCTTCTTTGGAGGTTTTTATGCAGAGGCTGGATGGCCATCTGTTGGGAGTACTTTGATGAATGTTCCCACATGGCGGGGGGTTGAACTGGATGGCCTCAGTGGTCTCTTCCAACTCTATGACTCTATGACTCTATAACATGCTCAGTTTATAAAAGTTGATTAAAATGTTACCACAGTAATGTTAATGAATGATGTTGATGTGTAATACTGTATGTTGATTGGCCTTATGATGATCTTATGGTGAAAAATAAATGTATAAAAATGCCTGTTTTTCTAATACTAATTGTAGTTCTTCTCTTTTCTGGTAGGAGACTATGTACCTCTGTGCACTTATATTCAATAAAAAAAGTTTAAAGTTCAGTCAAGTCTGGTGTTTTGACCTCCATCCAGCAGACCCAGTCTAAGGTCTTTTTGTACCTTTTTGGAGTGGCTCTAATACTGAGGCAAGATGTAACACAGGCAGTTAGGGGGTGTGATGTAAAGTCTGACTGAATAATATAAATCAGCCTCCATGAAAAACTTATCAACATGAGGAGGAGGGACTTCATCGCAGCAAGACTGGTCAGGTTTCAGGAGAGGTCCTGAAACTGACCGAGACCACTCGGTTTTGACCCCCCCCAAACTTGGGGGAGGGGAAAGGACTTTTACTAGGAGAAGTGAAAGTCTGAAGTAACAGAATCTGACTGAGAAGGGAAAAGTACTGAGGAAGCCTGGGTTTTCTTCTCTTTCAAGTCTCATCTGAATGCAGAAATCAAGCGGGAGCCATCTCGGCAGAAAGCTGTGGAGTGGAAAAGTACAGAAGGATTTTGGAAAATAATCTTGACCAGAACTTGAAGTAAGTTGCTTGTTTTACATATGGAATTCTTAAGGACCTAAATAATGAAGAGAGTGGGTGCAATCTGTCAGAGAAAGTGACTAGATCTATATCTGGGCAGACCGGCGAGCACTCCCCCCCCCTCATTTGAGGCTTGACTGGGAGAAAGAGAAAGAGAAAGAAGGAAGAAAGAAAAGGGGGAGAGAAAATGACTTTGCTTGTATTGCTGTAATAGGACTCGCTTCCACAGGACAATATAACCATAAACTACTGAACTACAAAGTTGATGGATTTAAATCTGTGAAGCAGCCAGAGACAGGCTTGGGAAAAGATTTGAAAAGGAGGATGTGGGAGTCTGCTGACTCCATTACAGCTGAGTAAGGAGGTCATGTACCCTGAAGATTGCATCAGCCAAATGCCTAGCTCATTAACACAGTTAACCTGTGTATGTGTCAGTTGTTGCTAGGCAGAATGTACTTGATGCCTTATTGGTTGACATGATTGCTGTGTAACTTGAGTACTGAATAAAGGGAAGTGCCGGGCGTGGCCAAAGAGATTCCTTTTCCTGTAGGCACGACCGAGCATGCTTTGTTTTTGAATCTTTGGCTGCAGTCTGTTTGTTTTCTTCAGAGATCTCTCCCGTTTACTGGTGTTGGAGCTGGACTCTGGCAGGTGGTGCCCCGTGTGAGGCTTGTTTTTTGTGTGAGGTTTATTTTTCGTGTGAGGCTGTTTTTTGTGTAAGGCCTGTTTTTGTGAGGCTTAATTCTTGAGGCTTATTTTTCTGTGTGAGGCCAAAATTTTTGTGTGAGGCTTATCTTTTGCAAGGCTCGACAATTGAACTGGTTTGCACTTACCCACGCCCGGCGAAGGGTTACAGACGCATCACGCATCCTTAGGATCCCGGGTAAGTGTTTTTTGTCCAGCTGGAATATAGCTGTTATGGGTTCATCATTGTCTTCAGCCCAGAAACAATATGCGGATGACCTCCTCTATTTGTTAACTAAAAATGGACACACAGTTACAGAGAAGGAGGTTGAAGATCTAGTTTTTGCTATAAAGGATGTGTGTCCTTGGGTGCCAGAAAGCGGCACAATAAAGTTGGAAGATTGGTGTAGAATTGGCTGCAACTTCCAGGATTATCCAAAAATTTCGTCAAAAGTGCTTTTTACATGGTGTCAGGTCAGTGCTTGTTTAAAGGGACTGACGCCCAATAACATCTTCTTTGCTCAACAACAGGAAGCAGGCTGTTTTACTCTTCCCCCATTGCCTCAATTGTTACCACCTGTTCCTACAGTGCCTTTAGTGCCACCGCCTTGTTATGAGCCACAAAAATGCAAACCTCCTGATATTGGACTTAATGATAATGGTGACTTTGTTGCCCCTGATTTATTTCCAGATGATTATGGTGGGGGGTCAAGGTCTAATTTGTTTGCTGCAACAGTTGCTTCTGCTTTATTAGACTTGGGGGATGCAGGAAATACCATCGTTTCTGCTTTCCCTGTAATCCGTGGTACGCCTGCAGTAGCAAATAACCCCGGAATTCCAGATAGATATGATCCTTTGGGATATCAATTTATTAAGGAGTTGCAACGCAGCATTAAGGATAATGGCATTCAAGCTCCATACACTCGGGCTATCCTTGATAATTTGGCTCAACAACGCCTTCTTCCTGCTGATTGGAAAATACTCATTAGGTCCCTCCTTCCCCCCTGCCCAAAATTTGTTATGTATGGATGAGTGGCGGCAAAGAGCACAAGAACAGTTTGAAAAGAATCAAAGGGCTAACCCCAGAATTAACATTAATAGAGACATGCTTTTGGGGGAAGGAAATTTTTCTACTTCGACTCAACAACTTCCTTTGACAGATCAAGCATTGGATCAAATAGCAGACATTGTGGTAAAATCATGGAAAAAGATCCCAGTTCAGGGAGAGACAGTTGCTAGCTTCGCCAATATATGCCAAGGGCCAAAAGAGTCCTATACTGACTTTGTGAATCGTCTTATTATAGCAATAGAATGCCAAGTTGAAAGCTATGCTGCTAGAACCATGCTTATAAAACAGTTGGCGTTTGAAAATTGCAATCAGGACTGTAGGGCCGCCCTGACGCCTATCTATAATAAGCCAGAAACTTCTATAAATGACATGTTGAGGGTCTGCCAAAACGTTGGAACTCACAGCCACAAAGCTCAACTCCTGGCTGCTGCAGTTCATGTTACTAGCAATCCAGCGAAGGGCAAAAAATGTTTCGGATGTGGGATGGAAGGCCATTTAAAAGCTCAATGCTGTTCCTTGCCACGGGAAGCAGCTAGACCCTCTAAAAAGTGCCCTATTTGTCAGAAAGGCTATCATTGGGCTAATCAATGTAGATCTAGACCCAATATAGATCAGGGTGCTGTGTCCTTTTCGGGAAATGAGAGGGCGGGCCGGCCCCAGGCCCAGGGCAAACAATAGGGGCTATTTCTCCTGTTAGTCATCAATGGTGGGATCCAAAAAAAGAGGCAGAGGCTAAATCTGAATTATGTGGAGACCCGTATGGTGAACTTCAACGGGAAGCGTCCAATTGGGCATGGCCTTCTACCTCTACCGCTGCATTTACTGACGTCCATCTGCGGACTACTAACCCATCGTCAGAAATCAAGGGGATTCCGGTTAGGACTGATGAAGCTGTGTACTTAAATCTCCCTGGGGTGAACTTTCCAGTTCTGGTGCGCATTCCATCTTCTATTCCACAGGGTTACATGGGACTATTGCTTCCATATGAACTTGATACAGCCATACAAGTTACTCCCAGCATGTTTTTTTCTTGTGATGCAGAGACCTTTGTGGCCCACATGCGCTCCTTTTCTTCGTTGCGTGTTCCAGCTGGCATGGTGATAGGGCGTATGTTTTTGCTCCCTGTTTCTGCCGAGCCCTCATCTCCTGTAGCCGCTGCGCTTCCACCTCAAATGGCTATGGCTACCATTAAGTTAACTGACAGTCGCCCTCTGCTGACTGTGAGTGTAGTAGGCCGATCTATTAAAGGACTGTTGGACTCTGGGGCTGATGTTACAGTTATTGGCCAAAAGGATTGGCCGCCATTTCTGCCTCTAGCAGATGCTGCTGCAGTATATGGTGTTGGAGGTTTTACAGCTGCAAAAGAGAGTGTGCAACAACTTACCTTTCAGCTAGAGGATAAGATAGTGACCCTCAAACCTTTAATTATGGACATTCCAGTGACCCTTTGGGGCCGTGATCTCTTATCTAAGTTGGGTACTACCATCACGACAAATTTATCATAAGGGCCTCCCCTTCAGCCCCGCTGCATGCCCTGCCGATTAAATGGCTTAATCAACCTCCGGTATGGGTGGACCAGTGGCCGCTGACTTCAGAAAAGCTCCGTGCAGTGGAGGCCCTTATAGAGGAGCAACTTATGTTGGGACATATTCAGCCTAGTATTAGTCCTTGGAATACTCCTATATTTGTAATTAAAAAGAAATCTGGCCAATGGTGGTTGCTACAGGATTTGAGGAAGGTTAATGAACGTATGCAACCCATGGGACCTTTGCAATGTGGCACGCCTAATCCAAACATGATACCAGTGGACTACAAGGTCATGGTGGTGGATCTAAAAGACTGCTTTTTTACAATTCCACTAGCGCCACAAGATCGAGAGAAATTTGCCTTCACAGTTCCTGTTCTTAATAATGAACAACCGACCTGCAGATTTGAATATTGTGTCTTGCCTCAAGGAATGGCAAATTCCCCGGCCTTGTGTCAATTGTTTGTTGCCTCTGCGCTTCAACCATTTCGTAATACTTTTCCTGACCTTTTGGTCTATCATTATATGGATGACATCTTGGTAGCCGGAAAGGATGTTGGTAAAGATCATCTTTAGTTCCTCACAGCCTCTCTGACTTCTTTTGGCCTTTGTATTGCTCCGGAGAAGGTTCAAACAACTTCGCCTTATGAATATTTAGGACACAAATTGTCGGATACAGCTTCTATACCATCTCTTCCACAAATGAAGGTACCTTTGTCTTTCACTCTTGTTGAACTTCAAAGTTTACTTGGCAATATTAATTGGGCTCGTTCATTTTTAGCCCTTTCTACACGAGAGCTTTCTCCACTTTTTGTTGCTCTCTCCGGTCACACCTCGCCTGCGGACATCATTCCTGTTACTCCCAGTATGCGGTCAGCGCTTCAACTTGTTGCTCAGCATTTCCGGATGCAAGCTGTTGATAGAGTCCCAAAATTTGGCTCTCCACTCTTCTGTGCAATTTTATCCACGCCGTCTCTTCCTACTGCTATCTTATATACACCTGACATTAAGGATCATATTGCTATAGTTGAGTGGCTTCATCTTCCTCACACGCCTTCTAGGAATTTGTATTCATGGATTGAAGCTGTTGCTGACTTGTTTTCTAAGGCTCGTTCCCGATGTTGTCAACTGTCAGGGATGGACATTAATTCTGTGTATTTTCCTTTTCCACAGGGCGACGTGGAGAAGCTTTTACAGACTTCTTCTGTATTTCAGGTTGCCTTTGTGGATTTCTTTGGAACTATTCTTCCCAATCCACCGAAGGACAAACGTTTAACCTTTCTTTCTTCTGTTCCCTATCAATTAACTACTTGTTTTTTTCTCCAACCGTTAGTAAGTGCAAGAACAGTTTTCACAGATGGTTCATCTACCCGTGGTGTAGTTGTGTGGCAAGATTCAGAAGGTCAGTGGATGTCGAAATTTACAGATCATCAGTTGTCTGCACAGCGTTCTGAACTGGCTGCGGTGATATTGGCCTTTGATATCTTTGCTCATGATGATCTCAATCTTGTTGTGGATACCCAGTATGTTTACAACCTTCTCCTTCATTTGCCTTTTTCATACTTGTCCCCTTCTATTGATAAGGATCTTTTTTCACTGTTTTCACGTTTACAGGCCTTATTGCAAAGCCGAACAGCTTTTTGCTTTGTTACCCATATTCGTTCTCATTCTGGACTTCCTGGGTTTTTAACTGAAGGCAATGCCAGGGCAGATTCTGCCCTTAGACAATCTGCCTGTACCTTTAACCTTTTTGATGATCCTTTTGTTTCTCATGACATGTTTCATCAATCTGCTAAAGTTCTCCACAGGATGTTTTCTATTCCTATGTCTCAGGCTCGGGATATTGTTGCTGCCTGTCCATCATGTAGTAAGTCTCCACTCAATTTACCTTTTGAGGCTGTTAATCCACGTGGAACATTGGCTAATGAGGTTTGGTAGATGGATGTTACGCAGGTACCACTTCTTGCTCCTTTTTCTAAATTGCATCTGACTGTTGACACCTTTTCTGGTTTCATTTGGGCTACCCCTCTTCGGGGTGAGACTACTCGACATGTTATTCAGCATTGTATGCATGCCTTTGCTGTTATGGGAAGACCACAGACTCTAAAGACTGATAATGGGCCTGCTTACACTTCATCTGCCTTCAAGGATTTTTGTGTCCTATGGGGAATAACACTCAAGCATGGTATTCCTTTCAACTCAACTGGACAAGCAATTGTCGAACGTGCTCATTTGACCTTTAAATCTTTGTTACATAAACAAATTGGGGGAAAAGGGGTCCCCACAACAGATATCCAGATGGTTGTTGCTAAGGTCTTGTATACATTAAATTTCCTGCTTGCTCCCCATAATAGGTCTTACACTCCAGTTGAGTTGCATTTTAGGTCTGAAGAGCAACTTCCTCGACCTTTGGTGTCCTACCGTCAGCTTCCAGATCCTGAATGGAAAGGACCAGTGCCACTTATTACCTGGGGACGTGGATACGCCGCTGTTGCCTTAGACAAGGGTCCTTTGTGGATTCCGGCACGATGTGTCCGTCCATGGCGCTCTCCTGTTCTGCCACAAAAGGGATTTTCTTAATTGTCATATTATTAAATTTTTATTATGGTTGTAATTTTTGTATGTTGTATTTAATGTATTTTTTTATTAATCTAAATATGTACTAATTGTTTTGGTTGTTTTCCTGTTCCGTTTGTAAGTTTTAATTTGGGTTAAATATTATGTATTGAATTTTGTGGATCCTGACGAATGCCAGGGTCTTTATAATAATTTTAATAATGTTGACCCTTTGTGATCTGGCCGTTTCTTACGTTCCTCTTCTTTTGATGGACCTTATGGCTGGAATCCAATGATTCGACTTTGTTGAATTAAGAAGAAAGAGAGGAGATGTGGGAGTCTGCTGACTCCATTACAGCTGAGTAAGGAGGTCACGTACCCTGAAGATTGCATCAGCCAAATGCCTAGCTCATTAACACAGTTAACCTGTGTATGTGTCAGTTGTTGCTAGGCAGAATGTACTTGATGCCTTATTGGTTGACATGATTGCTGTGTAACTTGAGTACTGAATAAAGGGAAGTGCCGGGCGTGGCCAAAGAGATTCCTTTTCCTGTAGGCACGACCGAGCATGCTTTGTTTTTGAATCTTCAGCTGCAGTCTGTTTGTTTTCTTCAGAGATCTCTCCCGTTTACTGGTGTTGGAGCTGGACTCCGGCAGGAGGAAAAGCCCTTCCCCCTGCCATTGCTAATTACAAAGACTGGAGAGAAAGATTGAATTGTAAATGTTATTTGCCCCAAGACACAAGCTACTCTTGTGAACATTTATTGTGTTTACCACCTGCTGGAAAGAAATTCAGTTAATACTTGCAAATAAACAGTAACTGCTTGAATCATGGAGCAAGACATTCTCAAGAATATTCAAGACATCATATTTAATGGATTACAGCAGATAAAAGGAGAGATGGATCAGCTATTTGAACAAATTAAAGATGTAGGGACACAAATGAAATCTACAGTGAAGACGGAGGAAAAACCAGAACTGCGACAGGAAACCAACTTACTAAAACTACAAACAGAGGGAGACAATTTTACTTCTAGATCTCAGAAGTATTCAGAAGAAAAAGGTGAAGATACAGTGCAGCTGAGAGCTAATTTGTTAACCCCTCTTATGGAGATGTCAGCAGTTAGAAGTGCAGCAAATGGTGAATTTTACTATGGAAGGGAGGGGAATGGAGATGATGGGACATATGCTGTGGCAGATGAGACAAAGAAGGAGACAGTACATGGAGCTGATGAAGGTCTTGGGAGCATATCTAAGTAAATATAAATGATTGATAAGATGGAAGATGAAGGAATGAAAGATTGCATGATAAAAGGGGCACAAAATATTGGTTAGAATATTGATGTAGAGCAGTGGATATAAACCTGGCAGAATAAGAAAAGATAGATAAGATGTTCTATAGATGGTCAAAAGATGGAAATGTTAAATTTAAGAGGGTATTTTGTGGTGAAAGAATATATTATAAAATGGGCACGAAATAATGGTTATAACATTGATTTAGAGCAGTGGATATAAACCTGGCAGAATAATATAAAACCTATAAAATTAGTAAGTTTAAAGATAAAAAGAAAAAGAAAGAGAAGGTCCAAGAAAATGGAAGATTAGTAACTATAGATATTCTGGAAAATTGCTATATTGTTTTTCTCTTTGTATGATTTCCCTTTTTAATATAACTGTATAAGCGGATGTAAGAATACTTTTTCACTCTCTGGAATTTTAACCTTTCCTACCTTTCCCCCCCTCTTTTACCTTGTCCCCCTATTTGTACCTCAACCCCTATCCCTACGAAAAATTAATTAAAAAATTAAAAAAACCTTATCAACATAAACATCATTCAAGTTAATGCTTCAACTATAGATGCTGAAGAAGATAAAATAGAAAGTTTTATGCAAGCATCTGGGAGGAAATTAATCACACACCTAAACAAAACATAATTATAATCGTAGGTGCCAGCAATGCAAAAATAGGAAACAAAGCAGAACCAAATGTTGCTGAAAAAAATTTGTTTAGGGTACAGAAATGAAGCAGGATAATGACTCTGCATTCTGTTTATTGGAAATATATGCTTCAAGCAAATGAACAGATGACAGTCCATGGAGACATCACCAGATTGTCAATATAGAAATCAAACAGACAGTGTAATTGGAAGCTGAAGGTGGAGAAACTGTATTCTCTTAGCCAAAATAAGACCAGATGCAGATTGTAGTATTGATCATGAATTGTTAATATCTAACTTTAAAGTCAAGCTGAAAAAGAATACTAAAAGTATTATAGTGCCAAAATATAATTTGAGCAATGTTGAATTTAAAGTCTATATAAAAGAAATATTTGCATTATTAAACTCTATTGACTATAATCCAGAAGAACTGTGGATTCAAACCAGATATATTGTTAGAGAAGAATGTAAAAAAGACCATTCCTGTAGTAAAAACCAAAGAAAAATCTAGATGGATGATGGAAGAAATATTCAAAATTGTAAAGGACAGGTGGGAAGCAAAAGTAAAAGGTGACAGAAATAAGGTCAGAACTATGAATGCAGTTTTTATTGACTAATGTAGATACAATTACAATAACCAGTGCAAAGAAATCGAGAACAGAATAGGAAAAATAAGAGATCTTTTCTAGAAGATCAAAGAAATCAAAGGGAAATTCAAGTCTAGATTAGGAATGCTGAATGACTAACAGGAAAGCATACTACGTGACCAGGAGAAAATAAAGAGAAGGTAGAAACAGTATACAGAAGAGATAAAAGGATGACAGCCTCCTTGGAAGAGGAATCTTATGAAAAAGTACCTGCAATTTTAGAAAGTGAAGTGAAAGGAGCTCTGGAAGCACAAGGAAGAAATAAATCACCAGGGGTAGATAAAATACTGATAGATCTATTTCAAGCCACAGAAATTGAATCAGTCAAAATTCTAAAAAGAATCTGCCAACTAATATGGAAGATAAAACAATCGTCCAGAGGCTGGAAATGTTCAATATACATTCCAATTCCCAAGAAAGGAGATGCCAAGGAGTGCAGTAACTTTAGGACCATTGCTTTCATTTCCCATGCAAGCAAAGTGATGCTCAAGATGTTGCAACAAAGGCTTTTAAACCGTATATGGAGTAATAAATGCCTGATGTTCAAGCTGGGTTTTGAAAAGGAAGAGGCACTTGAGATCATATGGCAAATATCTGATGGCTGCTGGAACATGCCAAAAAAAATTCAGAAGAAGATCCATCTGTGCTTGATCACAGCAAAGCCTTTGAGTGTGTGAATCTTGGAATCTTAGAAACTATGGCTTATCCTGAAAGAAACTGGTGTGTTTCAGCACTTGATTGTCATGATGCACAACCTGCATCATGGACAAGAAGCTACTGTTAGGACAGAATATGGAGATACAAAATTGTTTGTTATAGGCAAATGTGTCAGATAAGAGTGCATTTTGTTCAATCTGTTATCTGTTCAATCCATATGTGAAATGTGTCATATGGAAAGCTGGACTAGATTCAGATGAAAGAGGAGTGAAAATTGGGGGGAAAACATCAATAAGATATGTGGATGACTTCATCTTACTGGCAGAAAGCAGCAATGACTTAGAAGGACTTTCAATGAAAGCAGAAAGTGCCAACGCAGGACTGCAGTTGAACATTAAGAAGACCAAAATTATGACTACAGAAGAACTACACAAGTCTACTATTGACAGTGAAGAAACTGAAATTTGTATACCTTGGTTCAGTCATCAATCCAAATAAAGACTGCAGCCAAGAAATCAGAAGACTGAGATTCAGAAGGGCAGCAATGAAGGAATTAGAAAACATCATCAAGTGTAAGGATGTGTTACTAGAGAACAGGGCCAAGATCATCCACATTACTATATTCCTGATCACTATGTATGGGTTTGAAAGTTGGACAGTAAAAGAAAGGTAACAGGAAGAAAAATTGATTTGTTTGAAATCAATTTTCAAACAACTTTGAAAATTTTGTAGATATCTTTGACTGCTGGGAATATGGGAAAAAATGATGAAATTGAGGCTGTCTTACTTTAGGCACATTATGAGAGGGCAAGTTTTTCTGGAAAAGACAACAATGCTGGGAGAGGTATTTTCTGTGTCATTTGATATTAGTCATAGTGTTTCTAACCACAGCAATACATGTTGGTGCCACAAAATGGTAACTAGGGCAGTTGGTAAATATTTTGTATCAATTAATAGTTTATAATCTATAAGAAGATGAATTCCTATGTATACTTGAGTAATTAAAAATAAAAGCTAATTTAATCATATAATGTAGTGAAATGGATACAAATCATAATCACATATTCTTATTTTGTTTTCAATAAAAGGAAACCATTCTGGAGCAACTTGGAAGGACAGATCCTGAAGCTGAGGCTCCAATACTTTGGCCATCTCATGAGAAGAGAAGCCTCCCTGGAAAAGACCCTGATGTTGGGAAAATGTGAAGGCAAGAGGAGAAGGGGACGACAGAGGACGAGATGGTTGGACAGTGTCATCGAAGCGACCAACATGAATTTGACCCAACTCCGGGAGGCAGTGGAAGACAGGAGGGCCTGGCGTGCTCTGGTCCATGGGGTCACGAAGAGTCGGACATGACTTAACGACTAAACAACCACAATGGTGGAACCCTACATCTGTCTACTCAGAGAGGAATTCAACATTAAGCAAATGTAGGATCACAGCACTAATCTCATTTAGCTTCAGCTACAGGCCTAAATGCTATGCTTAAATTATCCATCCTCAAGGCTGAGGATGGATACCTCAAGGCTACCAGCAGAGGTAGCAGAGCTTTTTGCCCAGAGGGCCAAATGGGATCCAGGTAACAATGCCAAGCAAGCAAGGAAGGCTTCAGTCCTGTGCACACTTACTTAGGAGTAAGAACCATTGAAACAATGGACCTTATTTCTGATCAGACATGCATAGGACTGCTTTGTTAGTCCCACTTATAGCCAGCCCCCCTGAGTTAAATGGATCTATTTTGTGATGAGATTATTCAGGATTGCTGCCTAAGTACAATCAGTTAGGCACACAAAGTAGTAGAACTGGAAAACAGAGAAAGATGTGGAATATATTCATATAGGAGGAATAATTGTTGATTTTTTTGCATTTCCACCCGAATATATATGTCTAGGATTGCTTCACACAGTTTCACCCCTTTATGATAATGCTGATTTGGCTACTTCTTTCTTTTAAGTAAATAATTAACATATGAAAATAATTAATTAACTTCTTTCAGATGGATGGCCCCATGAGCCAACAGTAAAAGGGTTTGACCGAGCTATTCCATCTTTACCTCTAAAATTTGTTGTTTGTGGTAAGAAAAGAAAATATGGAAGAATAACATGAAAACTTAGAAGTGGACGATAAGAATAGCTGCACTCTCCTCAAAGTGCTATCATTGAAGCAAGGAAGGGAACTACACAATAAAACCTTGGTATGGAATGATTTCCTCTGAATGAGGGGCTCTGTGGGTTGCAGGACATATCTATCTATCCATCTATCCATCCATCTATCCATCTATCCATCTATCCATCTATCCATCCATCCATCCATCCATCCATTATTCGGACCCTGACATACGATATAATTGATGGTATCCATTTAGTTTTCAGTTACTCACCATCCACTGCAGTGCAACATACCCATAGCAGGAGCAGAGCTGTCGAGCCCGGCCAGTGGAAAGTCATCCTGGACCCTCAGCAAGGGCTCTGACCCTTTTCCAATAGCCCTCCTTCGGTTTTCCCTGGCCCTTGGCTAAGTGCAATCTCTCTCTCCTAACTGCTGCAAGGAAAGGCTTTGCTTAAGCTTTGGCTTCAAAAGTCACTCCCCCTTATATCCTATTGCAACACACAGACACATAATCAACCTTTTCTTTTTTGGCAGAGAAGTATGCAAATTATGTTTAAAAAGTTATTCCCCAGTTTCTCAACTATTCCTGTTTGCTTTCAAGTCATACTTCACACTTCAATGAATAATCATATCTATTCTGGTAAAAACCCCAGGTGTTGTGTTTTTTTCTGTGGTAACCACAAGTTTCTCTGCAGAAAACCACTGTTTCTTGGGCAAGCAAGTTATAGAGAGAAAACTGTTCCTGTAGCTTGAAGTGTTAGCATAAGTTTTTTATTCTGCCACATATTCACCCAACAATGTTGTCAGCATTTCTTTCCATTCCCTGCACCTGTGCTTTTAAAATCAAAGTCTGAAATCTTTTCTAGCTCAGAAAGGGGCTCTTGTACCTTTTGGATTTTTAAATGATTCACTTATGTCCTGTAGGTTCCTGTGGACTGGAGCACCTGGAGGCAGAGTCAGGGGCAGGAGTTTGATTTCCCACCATGCCTCCTAGGAGAAGAACCAAACTGTGTGGCCTTCAGCAAGTGGCAGAGGCCCAGGGCACCTACAGAGGAAAGGAATGGCAAACCACTTCTGAGAACCCAGTATCTAGAAAACCCTGCCAATGGTCACTAGATGCTAGAGTTGACTTAACAGCAATGGAATTGACTGGCCCTCCTCAATCCTATCCCTTCCAAATTGTTGAATATATTGTAACATTGTATGCAATAGTTCCAGGGAAGGAAGAACTAAACCAGATTGCTAATGGGGGCTCTCTATCCCATGTCAGGTACTCTATGGTAGGGGTCCCCAACCCCCGGCCGTGGACCAGTATGGTCCATGGCCTTGGAAGGACAGGGCTGCCAGGACAGATGAGCAGCGAGCAGGAGGTGAGTGGTGAGTGAAGCTCCGCCTCCTGTCAGCGTGCTCCTATTAGGTTCTAATGCTGCTGCTGATCTAACAGGAGGCGGAGCTTCACTCCCCGCTCCCCTCCTGATGCTGCTAGATCAACTGTGCCTGTGGCATTAGAATCTAATAGGAGCCTGTGCTCCTTTTAGGTTCTAAGCTGCTGTTGATCTAACAGGAGGCGGAGCTTCAATTGCAGCTCACGTCCTGCTCCTGCTCACCACAAGTACCCCCTCCCCAGTCCTTGGGAGAATGGTCTTCAACTAAACTGATCCCTGATGTCAAAAAGGTTGGAACCCACTGCTCTATGGCATGTGAGGCTCTTCTGCATTCCTTTGTCTTCTCTCTTGTCTCTCCCTGTTTTCAATCCAGCTCCTGCAGGTTGCCGCTTGTCAGAATTAAAAATGTTTACTCCTTGAACTTAAATTGGACCTATATGCATTTCTACACTTGTAAGCTGTTTGTAAGCAGCAAAAACTAAACCTCAACTTGGTCTTACCAAGATCATTGCCCTCCCACCGTGGAATAATGAGGTGAGACACAGGTGATGGATAAAACTAGGGCCACACTGTCCTCCAGACAGTATGACCCCGGCCGGTGTAATTTCAAGCCCCCCGGGCCTGCAAGCCCCCTCTGTTTGGTGGCCCTCAGCCTGGGGAGGGCCCCATCAGGTCTTCCCTCTCGGCACTGTAACCTCACGATCTGCAGTGCCTCAAGGTTGGACGTGCTAGTCCCTACATTGAACTCCATGGGCACTCACCGATTCCATTTCCTTCCGCACTACCTGCCAAAGAATGGGCAAACTAACTATGCCCCATTCCCCCCATCAAGCCGAAAACTTTGGCACGCAGGCCCCTGTGCAGGTCGGTCAAAAAAACCCCTCCAAACCATCATCCAATAAGTGATGCCCATCACGTCTGTAAAGCCACGGGCGGTCCAAACGGATCTCCGGGTGTCCAATAACCGAACCCAACCCTTTAACAACTACTCTACAAACTTCCTTGTTAAGCTTCCTATGTGCCCTATTCAAACAACTGGCATCACAAGCCGCATTCCACACATGACATGGGATGATCGTGGACCAAACAATTCTGGAACCCACATACTTGGTCTTCCAACTGCGCAAGTCTCTCAATATATCCAGCACTAGTGACTTGCCACTTTGTCTGGCCAAGTCATTACCACCCAGATGGATCAACAGGACATCTGGACGTGCTCTGAAACTTGCACCCGATAACATAGCAGTGAAATCTCTCCAGCGCATTCCTCTCTGGCCGATCCAGCTCAACTCAATGGTTGGTCCCAGTCCCAAATCACGGCCCCAGGCCGATCTCGCCGCATACTTCACCACCCAGTAAATAAAGCTGTGCCCCACCAGCTGGATCGTCCACCGCTGGCCAGTCACTTCCACTCCTGAAACAGAATACAAAGAGCCAGGCACCGGCCTACAACTGCGGCATGTCTCGCACATAAAGCTTGTATCGGTTAGATGACCATCTACCAACCCTCTTGACCTCCTCTGGGCTGTATCCTAAACTGGCTGCAGTTGAAGCTGCCCCAATCCGGAATGAATGAGTTCCAAATCGACACCCAACCAGGCAAACTCATTCCAATGCATCTCCCATGACTTTCCAGAACTGGTACTTTGTTAATGGTGATCCATCAGCATGGCAAAAAAGGTAACCCTGTTTATCACCTCGCCACTCTAAATACTAAACTGGACAAATGTCTGTGATGGAACAAATACCTAACTGAACATATGCTCCTTTCCCACTTTGGTCCGCCTTAGATTTATGTATGTGTAAAATCACCTTCCCCTCAGTCAACTGAACGTCTGAAAATTGTAATGCAACAAGTGACTTGTCACTTCTACTCCCAGCAACCACTTCACTAATCCTGCAAGCCCCAAAAAATGTCACCAGTGAGGCAGCCTGAAAAAGTGATGCCTCATTACGCATCCCTACATAAGTCAGCCCACATGTGGCTAAATCTCATTAAGATAGCAGGAGTAAATGGGGACCTATCATCAGGTTTCTTAACTCTTTCCTTACCCTAGACCTCGATCATTTTGTGTATCCTAAAGTCTCCAGTCGTAACTGAAACTCCCAAAGCCTTGGCTTGGAATGCTAATGCAGACATTTTACCTTGAATTGAAACAGGAGCCAATCCTTTACGAGACAGGTACACGCAAAACTGTTGTAAATGTCCCACTGGAATTGGCCAAATCAAGTCCAATCTATTGACCCTAAACTCCCTGAACTCCTCACATACCGCTAACTCCTATGGGTTTGTGGGGCAAGTGCAAGGCCTATAGCTCATAATGCTTCCCTCTGCCAATCTGCCATACCTCTTGTGGGAGTGCTTCTGGCAACCTGGAAGCTCCTGGATCCAACACCCTGAACCACGAGATCTGTTGACGGGACAGGGCGTCACCAATGCTATTGTCCAATCCCGGGATGTGGTGAGCATGAACCACTATATTGAATTGAAGTGTGCATAAAACAAAAGCCCTCATTAGGTTCATTACTCACTCACTTAATTGCCTAAGAATCATTGCCATACCCTCAAATCTTGCTAAATGCCTGATGTAACCCTGGTCCTATGAAACGGTCTGCGCAGATAGCTCATGGCGGAACATAACCTGCGCAAAAATGCCCGACCTGGGGCCACCACCCTGCATGCAAAATTCAAATATCCCACTAATTCCTGTAGCTCTTTCAAGGTAACTTTTTTCAAACTCACTAAATGGGCCAAACGCAACCGAAGCTCATCCAATTTGGACTCTGGTAACCTACAACATTGCTGCTGAGTATCTAACTCTATGCCTAAGAACGTAAGTGTCATGGCTGGTCTTTCAGTTTTCCCCCCGGCTAAGGGGAGTCCTAGCTCCTGTGCCATGGTCTGAAAGGTCTCCATTAGAAACCTACAATTCCCAGAATCCTTTGCTCCACAAAAAAGAAAATCATCTAGGTAATGAGCCATACTTCGTAGCCCAGCCCTATTACGGAGTTCCCATTCTAAAAAGGAGCTGAAGCACTCAAATGCCGCACATGACACTGAGCAGCCCATAGGCAATGCCCTATCGATGTAAAATGCTCTTTCAAATGAAAAACCTAGCAGCTCAAAATCATCTGGGTGCACTGGAAGAAGACGAAATGCTGATTTCACATCACACTTGGCCGACTCTGCACCTTCACCGCATGCACATACCATGCGCACTGCCTCATCAAAGGATGTGTAACATACAGTACAAAGCTCTTGCAGAATACTATCATTCACAGAGTCACCCTCAGGGTAGGATAGGTGATGGATCAATCTAAATTCCCCTGGGGCCTTCTTAGGAACTATTCCTAAAGGGGACACCCGGAGATTCGGTACAGGAGGATATGGGAAAGGGCCCAACACTCTACCCTCTCTAACTTCCTTATCTATTTTTTCCTTAACAATGACCTCCATTCCTAGTACCAACTTCAAATTCCTGGCAAACATTGCTTTACGTTCTCCTATAACTGGTATGTGAAAACCACATTGAAAACCATCAAACAAATATGCTGCATCATCCCTCTTCGGGTATCTAGGCAGCAAACGAGACAAAACATCTAACCTAATGGGGCTGGGCCCCTTGCGCCACACCTGAGGATCCCTCAGGCTTCTTTATTTATTTATTTATTAGATTTTTATCCTGCCCATCTAGACCAAGGGTCTACTCTGGGCGGTTTACAAATTTAAAAACAATAAAACCAAAAACAAAATTCTTTCCAAAATTCTTGTCCTTGCCTCCCCCTTTGGATGTCTTCTCTTTAAAGCATCCTGAATTGGGGAGCAATCCTCCACAGGTAAAACATTCATGCCTATAGCGGCAAGGCTTTCTGGAGCAAGATCCTTGTGCATTAAACTCCCAGCAGAGCAGGCAGGGTTGAACCACCTGCCCTGCTATAGCACGGGGAACGTTTGCTTGGCCTTCCTTCCTAATAAGATGGCTACTATCAAACCTTTCACCCTGCACGGGGCGTGCTGGCATCATGGTTTGCAGCCAAAGCCCTGGGTGCAGTTCATCCCATCGCATGTTAGCAAGAATTGCTGCCCTCATATGGAAATTTTCATCATAGGCCAACCATGTGTGGCCTGGAAAGTCCGCATAGGCCGTATAGATCAGGTCTAAATACTGTATAAGTGACGAAGCCCGCCATGGCTGTGCCTTAACTATGACTCCAAAATATATTAAAAAACCTGGCAGCCAATTGGCCCAAGAGCGCTTAGGTTTTTTGCGCCTGTGGCTTTCCTTCTCAACCTCGTCTTCTTTCTCAATTTCCTTGGCATCTACATTTCTATTTAATAAACCAAAGATGTCTACATAATTACCCTCTAGATTTTTTCCTTCATGGCCGGAGTCAAGTGATCGCCCATCGGGAGAGAGTAATCCCCGAAAGGCAATGCCTTAAGGGGAACATAATTATATCCTGTGTCTGGAACTGAAGGGTAGGGCCAAACACCAACACCAGCGGCAGACCCTGCCTGGTTGGAGAAAGGTGGTGCTTGGTAAGGTGGCCACCAAGCACCAGGAACCAATCCTTGGTAAGCGCCCAGCCCAGTCAGCCCGCCTTGCGTGCCTGTGCCTACTTGCAACCCTGCCTGACTGGACCAATGTGAGCCGACCCCAGCCTGAGTAGACTATTGTGATCCGATCCCCCAAGGCCATACTGTTGGTGTCCCACCCATATCCGGTGCAACGGCAAGCTCACCCAGCATATGACTCCCAACTGCACCCATGCTGGTGGATGGCAATTCTCCATCATATCTGGCCTTGGCTGCTGCTTCACGTCTCAGGGCTTCTTTCCTTCCCATGGCTTTGTGCGATCAAACTGCCCATCCCTCATCAGTTGTACCATCCGATTCTGCTGAACGCCAATCCCCTGTGGTGCCATCCGGTCCAGAAGGGCTTTGTCCATTACTTTCTAAGGATGCCAGTCACGATAAAAGGTCATCAGCTAAACTCTTGAGTTTTACCCTTTTATGTGCTTTAGACTCTCTTGCCGACCACCTAGGCTGGTTTTCTCTGGTTCCCTTCTCTTCATGGTCTGCCCTTTGTTTTTCCAGAGCAGCTATCTTTGTACGAAGCTCCTCCCAGACTGGCCATCCCTCCTCATCAGAAGATGATGACAATGCTGGAGGGGAAGCCCTGTGTGCTCTGCATTTTGCAAGCTGCTTTCCCTTGCTTCCCCCCCCGTCCTTTCTTTGGAGGCATGCTCCCCTCAAGCCACACACAATACTAAATTCACTACTGACCCCACCAGGGTGAGGTAAAAACGCCCTCTATGTAAGAGGACCTGTCAACCAGAATGCAGTAAACTGGTGAATAAAATTTAAAGTGAGAAATTCCCCACCAACATTCCACTCACTATTTATTTACTCTCTCCTGACCAATCTTCCCCTTGACTGCTCCTTTATTCTATATTTCGTTATTATTTTCTTTTATTTTTATTTATTTATTTATTTATTTAAACCTAGCCACCTATCTGTGTGGGGGGGGGTGTAACTCCACTCACTAGACCCCTAAGCCACTGCCCCCAGCCAGGGGGACAACGTCCCAGGGGCCCACAAGTAGCCACCAAACACTCTCCCTAATAATCTAATATATAACTAATGAATGAACATAAATTAAAATTAATGACAATTTAATTAATTTCTTTTTTTCTTTTTTTTTACAACAATAAGCCCTCTGCCAGGGCTAATTTAGGGATCCTAGGTGATCCCAACTATTTAAAAAACCTCAGGGAGTGCCGATGCATCCCCCAATGTCATCCTTCCATTCTCCTCCTGATGCAGCAGAAAATTCCCTCAGTGCGCCACACAGCCGCTGAGGGAACGAAAGCCTCGGGAAGAGGCAGAACACATGGGGGAGCGTCCTTTTATGGACACTCCCCCTACACCCGGGCGAGCGAGTGCTTATTGCATCTCGTGTCACTTCCCCGGGGGAGGCAAAGGAGGTCCGCGTGGCGACGTCCGCCGCCGAACCCGACAGAGTAAAGGTCTTCTTTTTTTGTTGGCTAAGAAGAGCTGTGTTCCAACATATCTGGAGAACGCCTGGTGCCAGAAATTTTGCAAAGGCCTCTGCTTGTTCTCCTAATGTTTGACAGCATCCCAATCCTCTACATGTTGTTTATTCCCAGCTAAGTCTACTGTTTTCAATGGGGCTTGCTCCCAAGAGAATTTATGCTGGATTGCATTCTTTGACACAAACTGACTGTTGTATTTTCCTATGTACTTCTGGCTTTTGATCCAGTTTTCCCCTTGCAGCCATTGTGGAAGGCTTGATATAAAAGAATACCCTCGCATAGGGGCAGGGAGGTGACAATAAGGATTTAACTCCTCTCCACCACTGTAGTATTCATCTAGATTAAGCTCCTTCATGCCTGCAATTTACACTGTGATTTATTTCAGGTGATTACTTCTTCGGCAACATAACTGCAGGGTGGGTAAGTGGTGGGTGGGTCTTCTATTCAATTTGTCTGCTTTTTTCCAATCTCTCTCTCCTGACCAATCTTCCCCTTGACTGCTCCTTTATTCTATATTTCGTTATTATTTTCTTTTATTTTTATTTATTTATTTATTTATTTAAACCTAGCCACCTATCTGTGGGGGGGGTGTAACTCCACTCACTAGACCCCTAAGCCACTGCCCCCAGCCAGGGGACAACGTCCCAGGGGCCCACAAGTAGCCACCAAACACTCTCCCTAATAATCTAATATATAACTAATGAATGAACATAAATTAAAATTAATGACAATTTAATTAATTTCTTTTTTTCTTTTTTTTTACAACAATAAGCCCTCTGCCAGGGCTAATTTAGGGATCCTAGGTGATCCCAACTATTTAAAAAACCTCAGGGAGTGCCGATGCATCCCCCAATGTCATCCTTCCATTCTCCTCCTGATGCAGCAGAAAATTCCCTCAGTGCGCCACACAGCCGCTGAGGGAACGAAAGCCTCGGGAAGAGGCAGAACACATGGGGGAGCGTCCTTTTATGGACACTCCCCCTACACCCGGGCGAGCGAGTGCTTATTGCGTCTCGTGTCACTTCCCCGGGGGAGGCAAAGGAGGTCCGCGTGGCGACGTCTGCCGCCGAACCCGACAGAGTAAAGGTCTTCTTTTTTTGTTGGCTAAGAAGAGCTGTGTTCCAACATATCTGGAGAACGCCTGGTGCCAGAAATTTTGCAAAGGCCTCTGCTTGTTCTCCTAATGTTTGACAGCATCCCAATCCTCTACATGTTGTTTATTCCCAGCTAAGTCTACTGTTTTCAATGGGGCTTGCTCCCAAGAGAATTTATGCTGGATTGCATTCTTTGACACAAACTGACTGTTGTATTTTCCTATGTACTTCTGGCTTTTGATCCAGTTTTCCCCTTGCAGCCATTGTGGAAGGCTTGATATAAAAGAATACCCTCGCATAGGGGCAGGGAGGTGACAATAAGGATTTAACTCCTCTCCACCACTGTAGTATTCATCTAGATTAAGCTCCTTCATGCCTGCAATTTACACTGTGATTTATTTCAGGTGATTACTTCTTCGGCAACATAACTGCAGGGTGGGTAAGTGGTGGGTGGGTCTTCTATTCAATTTGTCTGCTTTTTTCCAATCTCTCTCTTTTCCCTTCCTTTTCCCAGGTATACCTGATGGCTGTATAGTCCGTTGCCTCAGCATCCTATAATCCTTTGGCAGCCAAAATGAAGTATATGGATAGTTTTGACCTAAAGTGTGTAGCGGTTGTTGGGAGGGAGATGTTATTTCTTGGAATAAGAAAGCAAACATTCTCTCTGCTGTGTTTGCTAAACAAACATTGCAATAGGGCAGGTTAAAAGAATGATCAAACAGTTAAATAAAAGTGAAAGCTGATATTTATTTACTGTGCTAGCTAACAATGAGGAAATTCACTCTGCTTGATGGCAATGAGGAAATTATTTTCAAAGCTTTTCCATTTCAATCAATAGGTTACTGTTCTTGCATTTCAAAAACCTGACATGTGGCTCTAATAAGGAAGAATTCTAATGCTGCCTGGGATTGCTTAGTTCTAAGGAACATAAGTGTACAGCTGCAGAGACACAAAACTATGGGCTCAGATATACATGGGGGGAAAAGTGGTTTTGAACTGGGTTTAGCATGTTTCAAAACGATTTTAAAAATTCTGACTACATGATGCATAGGGAAGCTTGGATTTTTTGCCCAGGAAGCATGTTTTTGTTTGGAAAGCAGGATATTTTACTCAGCTGCTTGAGAATCATTTATTTTAATTCACTTGTGAAGTAGATTTATTTTGAATTTTTTGGCATATGCGAACATCTCTTTTGGTGTAAATTCCATCTGTGTGGTTTACCAAGGATTACGGGTTTTGGGCTGCAGGAAAACTTTGCCAGGCAATCTGAAAAGAGAGACAACAGAGAGAAAAATATTGGGTAGGGGAAGTACTCTCTCCTTCGCAAGCCTAGAAGCTGCCAATCTTGTCAATTTATACTCTCTATATGAAGGCAGTCACATTTTATTAATCAGAAGAATAAGAGATAGTGGGGGGGGGGAGAAAGAGAGACTTTACCAAATAGATAAAGTGCCCCTGTGGTTTGCCACACCCACCTCCTCTAAGGCTCCCCCTGCTGCTGCTCCGTCAGCTGTCCAGTCTATTGGAGAACTGCATGGTGGGGGTGCCAGTACTGAGTCATCTGAAGTGGGAAGCCTATGTGCAGGGGGAGCAGCTTGAGAGGCTAAGCTCTTGCTGGTCCCTCACATTGTTTCAGTTCTTTTCCTTTTATAACAATACCTAGGCCCTTGACATTCAATGTTAAAACTTTTAAATTTTTATCCAATCCAATTTATTGTCATATCTTCTTTTTGGTCTCCTGTAATCCATAGACAAAAAAATCCAACACCCCCCCCCCCAAACCTACATACTTTAACTAAACTACACCTTAATCCCCCAGAACGTCTATGCCCATAAATAATGCCATCTTTCCCTTTCTTCCATTGGGGCTTAAACCCCCCAGAGCATCAATCCTTCTAAAATCTGTAGGGGAGGGAGAAGGATCCCCCTCTGCCATCCCAAATGACCAACTGCAAAACTCTCCCAACCTCTATTTGTTATAAAATATGCACCTATTTTTTTTAAATTAAAACTACTTTTCTAACTTTATCTTTAGCCCTATCTACCCCTTTTCTCTGTTTTACTATAATTTTAGTTTACTCACCTATTCCTTTCTCCATAAATTTCAGCATCTCTGCACTAAAGCCCTAAACATATATTCCAAAGCTATGATACCTATATACCTCATTTCTTCCAGGATAATTGACAACTAGCCTTACCTTACAAAACTACTCCTTATTACTTATCCTCTACCTTTATTCACAACTATAAACATAACTACTTTCACTGTAAATCTTAAATTTTGCCTAATGTTTCAAAGCAACCCTAGTTCACCAGTTCACCTTTCTTTCTATCTATTTCCTCATTATTAACATTCCCTTTGGATTTACTTCTAGGGACGTGGTGGTGCTGCAGGTTAAACTGCAGAAGCCTTTGTGCTGCAAGGTCAGAAGACCGGCAGTCGTAAGATCGAATCCACACGACGGAGTGAGCTCCCGTCGCTTGTCCCAGCTCCTGCCAACCTAGCAGTTCGAAAGCATATAAATGCGAGTAGATAAATAGGTACCACCACGGTGGGAAGGTAACGGCGTTCCGTGTCTAGTCGCGCTGGCCATGTGACCACGGAAACTGTCTACGGAGAAACGCTGGCTCTACGGCTTGGAAACGGGGATGAGCACCGTACCCTAGAGTCGGACACGACTGGACTAAATGTCAAGGGGAACCTTTACCTTTACCTTTACCTTGGATTTACTAATAATTAACTGTTTATTCGTTAATAGTTCCTAAGATTAGTACATATGCATATTAACTATTAAATATATATTTAATTCAAAATATACATTGAATCAGTGTTGTCAATCCAACATAACTTCTTAATCCTTTTCATTTCTTATTCCTGTTTGTTCTTGTAAAAGTCCCCACCTTAGATCCAGCAAGTCTTGTCATTTAAATACTATTTACTGTTAAAGCAGCCAGATGCCGTTAAGTAAATTTAAAGTCCCTCATTTTCAAAGTTGATTTATAACATATTCTGTAACTAACCACTTTTGTCCAATAACGAATTAATTTATCGAATCTTTAATTAAGTGATATTTGTTTTATGGAGGAAATAATGAAATTAATCTTTTACAATAGTAATAATTGCTGAAGTCAAGGGTAGGATAAAATTTATTTCTTAACATTAGGAAATGCAACTATAGTAAAACATATAATAAGAATGTATACACACATATACATCTATATAAAAGTACAACCATGTGAAAAAGAAAAAAGAGGTTACCTACCTGTAACTGGTTCTTCGAGTGGTCATCTGTGAATTCACACTAATGGGTTAATCCGCGCTTGCATGGAGCAGCCTTGGAACTTTCTAGCTCGAGCACATGGTGCCGGGACCTCCCCCACATTGGCTATAACTCCGCCCCCGGCACCGAATGCCTCAGTTCCATGGAACCGACCGCCGCTGCACAGCATGCAATGGCACACATGACGTACAGCGGGGAGGAAGGGCGGGAAGTGTGAATTCACAGATGACCACTCAAAGAACCAGAGTTACAGGTAGGTAACCTCTTTTTCTTCTTCATGGTCTCTGTGAATGCACACTAATGGGTGACTAGGAAGCTCACTTACCAGGAGAAGGGACGTCACAAAAGTGCCGAAGCCAGCTCGACCTACCGCAGCCTCAGCCTTGGCCTGGATATCTAGGCAGTAATGGGAGACGAAGGTAGACGGAGTGGCCCATGTGGCAGCTCGGCAGATGTCTGCAATGTCTACCCCACGCAGAAAGGCCGTCAAGGACGCTACAGCTCTTGTAGAGTGAGCCCTGACTGGGCCTGGAAGAGGAGTTTCAGCTAAATCATAGGCAAAGCGGATGGTCTGGACAATCCATCTCGAGATGGTCTGAGAGGAAGCTGGTGCTCCCATAGAGGGACCAGCAAAGGCGACAAAGAGTCATTGTGTCGTACGGAAAGTGGCTGTGCGGTGGATATAATATGAGAGAGCTCGCTTGACATCAAGGGAGTGTAGAGCCTTTTCGAGTGGTGAGGTTGGTGAGGGAAAGAAAGCAGGAAGCACAATTGGCTGATTCAAGTGGAAAGAAGATGAAACTTTGGGGAGAAAGGTAAGGTCCTGATGCAGAGCCACCTTGTCTGGGTGAAACTGCAGGAATGGAGGGTCTGCCCTCAACGCAGCTAGTTCTCCAGCCTTCTGCGCTGAGGTTATTGCCAGGAGGAATGCAGTTTTGAAGGACAACAAGCGGAGCGGAGCAGAAGCCAAGGGTTCAAAGGGAGGCCTCATGAGTCATCAAAGAACTAGTTGGAGCGACTACTGTGGTGTTAGGGGTTTGTAGGCAGGGCACATATTTTTCAGCCCTCTTAGGAACTGCTTCAAGGTAGGATGTCTAAAGAGCATGGCTGCTTGAGAAGATGGAGGCTGGTGGGCTACAATGGCGGCTGTGTAGACCTTTAAGGTGGAGTGCGAAAGCCCTTGTCGAAATAGATGGAGGAGGAATTGAAGAAGTGCATCTAGAGATGTTGGGCTGGAAGGTAAGTGGCGTGTTGATGCAAATCTACAGAACGCGTTCCATTTATAGGAGTAGGTCAAAGAGGTTGAGGGCTTGCGGGCGTGGTTGAGAACATCTGCTACAGTCGGGGAAGTCTCCAGGCCGTCAGGTGGAGGGATTCGAGATCCGGATGAAAAATCCGTCCTTCATCTCGAGATAGTAGGTGAGGGACCATCTTCAGCCTGATGTAGTATGAGGCTCTGGAGAGTAGAATCGAGAACCATGGCTGACGAGGCCACCAAGGGGCTATAAGGATCACGTCTGCATTTTCGTGTCAGATCCTTATGATGGTCCTTTGGAGAAGGGGAACGGGTGGGAACATGTAAAGGAGACCAGATGACCATCGCATCAGAAACGCATCCCCTAGGGACTGGCGGCCGACGCTGGCTCATGAGCAATACCTGGTACATTTCTTGTTGGTTTGGGAAGCAAAAACATCTATTTCTGGAGTTCCCCATTGGCGGCAGAGGTGGTGAAAGGTTGCATCATCTAGAGCCCATTCGTGGGAGCAGGATTGTAGCCTGCTTAGATGGTCTGCAAAGGTATTCCCCTTGCCTGCTACATGCACAGCCACAGGGTATATGTGCTGGACAAAGCACCATTCCCAGAGGATGATGGTATGAAACAGAAGGTGCAATGAGTGAGTGCCGCCCTGTTTGTTTATATAATAAACTGCTGTGGTATTGTCTGATGCTAATTGGATTACACGACCATGGAGCAGGGGCTTGAAGGCTCGAAATGCTTTGGCAATTGCCAGGAGCTCCAGTTCGTTGATATGAAGGCCAGCCTCCACCGAGGACCAGCGGCCATGAACTGTGTGGCGGCCGAGATGAGCACCCCAGCCTGTCTGGCTGGCATCCGCAGTGACTTGGACCATGGGAGTGAAGAGGCCAAAAGCCCTTCCTACCAGCAAATTGGAAGGGAGTCCCCACCAATCAAGCTGTGCAGCAAGCTCTGGCATAACCTGCAGCAGTGTGGACGGATGGTTGTGAGTCGTCGAGAAGAGTGACAGGAACCAGGCCTGAAGAGACCGCATCTTCAGCCGTGCATGTTGCACCACAGCCGTGGTGGATGCCATCAACCCCAAGAGTCGCTGGACGTCGAGGGCGGGAATCCATGCACCTGAGGAGATTGCATCTTCAAAATTCTACTTTCGGGGAGAAAGGCTTGACCCAAGGAAGCATCCAAAGTAGCTCCTATATAATTCACACATTGGGTAGGGTGCAAAGTGGACTTCTCTATGTTGACTCTCAGTCCCAATGTTGACAAGAGGGAAAGTGTTAAGTTCGTGTCTCTACGAGCTTGTGACTGGGACTCAGCTACCAGGAGCCAGTCATCCAAATACGGGTAAACTGTGACTCCCAAGAGACATAAGTGAGCCACCACCGGAGCTAGACATTTAGTGAACACCTGGGGTGCAGTCGACAAGCCAAAGGGGAGGGCTTTAAATTCATAGGTTTTGCTTCCTACTGAGAACCTCAGGAAACGCCGGTGGTCTGACCTGATGATAATGTGGAAATAAGCATCCTTGACGTCAATCACCGTGAACCAATCCACATGACATAACATGTGGAAAACAGAGTCGAGGGAAACCATACGAAATCTGCAAGGAGTAATGAAAGAATTCAGGCCACGAAGATCAAGAATTGGACGGAGGCCTCCATCCTTCTTGGGGATGGTAAAGTACCCTGAATAGAAACCTACTGAAACATCAGGGAGATGCAAAGGAATAATGGCATCTTTCTTTAGTAGGGCCTGAATTTCATCTTCCAAAGGGGGGGAGGGGGTGGACTTGAAATGGCCTGTGATGGGGGGAGTATCGAATTTTATAACGTAGCCAGTGGCTATGATAGATAATACCCAAGAGTCAGATGTGATGGAGTGCCAGGAGTGCAAGAAAGGGACCAAATGGACTGACGGGTCAACAATAGAGAAGTTGTAACTATTAAAGAGACTGCTTGTTTTTGCAGTCTTGGCAGTTTTGCTGGTGAGGGCGTTGTCTGCCCACTTGCCTAGGAGGTGCAGGTTGATAGCTTTGAGCCTGGGGCCTCTGATGGTCTTGATACCCCCTAGGTTGGTAAGAATGCCTCCAGGTGCCTCTTGGATGAGGCTGTTGTGCAGAGCAGGACTGCGGCATCTTCCAGAGCTTGAGAAGGTTGTCAAGTATTTCATCGGTCTTTTCATTGAAAAGTCCCGCTCCATCAAACGGCAGGTCCTCTATCCGTGCCCTGGGGTCTTCCAAAATGCCAGCAGAGTGCAGCCAAGCATGACGGCGAAGAGAGATGGCAGTGGCCAACTGCTTGGAAGCCGCTTCTAAAGTGTGGCGGGTGGCAATGCGCTCGGGTCTTGCGAGCCCATGGCCTCCTGATGATATGAGAGGCCCTGGGCTCTAACGTCCTCAGGAGCTGCTTCCAGAATGGACAGTGCCAAATTCTATAAATGGTGGTGGTAAGCGCCCATGGCAGCCGAATAGTTGGCCACCCTAAGGACAAAAGAGGCTAGAGAGTATATCCTGCGGCCTAGGACATCCAACTTACGTCCTTCTTTGTCAGAAGGAGAAGTAGCAGAATGATTCCGGGCCCTGTTTTGAGTGCTGTCAACAACAAAAGATTTCGGAAGAGGGTGCTTTAAGAGGCAATCTGCATTAGTCCCATATACTTTATACAGATTCTCAATCCTTCTCGGAATTTGATAGGAAGTAGAAGGTTTAAGCCATGACTCTCTCATGAGTTCAGAGAGGGATGGTATGAATTCGAGGCGTACTGGAGGAGTCTGTTCCTGAGTGATGTCTTCATACACCTTATCTGTTTTCTTAACTGCAGGCACCTCGACGTCAAGCTCAAGGACCTTCGCTATTCAGTGAATGAGGTGGGAGTAGGAGGAGTAATCCTCTGATGGCGACAGAGGATGGTTGTCTGCCACATCCGACACAGGAGTAGGAAAATTAGTTGGTGAGTCCTCCTCTCCCTCTGAGACCTGGGAGTCAGAGTCCTGATCGTTGGAAGGGGAATAAGGTGCCTCCTCTAGTGGAGCTGGGGACAAGTCTTGTCCAGCTCAGGCTCGAGCCAAGCTCACCTTGGGTCCAACTGCAGGGTAAACATAGCCCGCACAGCCCACCTCTGGGTCTGGCACCAGCCGAGAACGCTTCACACCTCCAACGGTAGCAGATGCTGGCGGCAGGTGCCTTTTGCGAGGTTGAGAAGGAGGCAGAGGAATATAGCCCTCTTCAGCCTTGGGTGCGATGTCACGCCATCCGCGGTACTGAGGCGGAGCTGGCAAAAAGGGCTGAGCATAGGGTTCGAAGTGTCGATACTGAGGGTACGGGTCATATCGATAGGGTTCTGGATGAAAAGGCAGGTCCCGTTCAAAGTCCTCCACCCTGTACGCCGGCGGGTAGTCAAGATAACGCCATTGGCCTCGACGAGCAGAGTACCCCCTTGGCGCCGACTGCCGGCTATATGGGTCCAGTTGCTCAGGCGGTTCCAGGTGTTGGAATTTATGGATTCTCTTATGAGGAACCTCAGTCGGAGCCAGCAGTGGTGGCAAGGCCGCCGGTTGCTGCATCAACGAGCCCAACAAAGAACGTGGGCTGGCCTGTGCCAATTCAACAACCTCTAGAGAGGTGTTACCCCAGTCAACTGACGGAAGGGGATGGCGGCGGCAACTGCAGGGGTACATCCTCTTCCCCCGAGGGTACACTCAGGCTCACCGAATGTTGCTGGGATATCTCCGGCCTCAGTGCCAAGATTTCAGCAGCTTTAGCAGGCTTAGGGGTTTTCTTCTTCTTCTTCGAACTTGATGTCGAAGACTGCAATGGTGTTGACGCCGCGGCTGTCAACCTTGAGCCTTAGGATGATTTCGGTTTGGCCGCCATTTTCACCGCCTTTTGGGCTGCAGCCTCAGGCGAAGCTGCTGGAGATGGTTGCAGAGTTTTGGGGGAATCCATAGAGGCAGTTTGAGATGGTGAAAGAGATTTATCCCAAAGAAATGATTTAAGGCGTTGGTAAGATAGATTGATTGAATGAGCGCACAATACGAACTTCCTTTCCAAAATTGTATTGATTGTTGTTTAGAGGCTTTCCCCTTTCCTTTCACTAATACAAATTCAACAAATCTACCCCAAATAGCATAAAAAAATATTTGAACTTATTTCCCCTCTTTTCATCTTAAGTTCAATAGTCAATTTATCATTTAATGCAATGTCCCATACTTCATTATACCAATCTTCTAATTTAATATCATTTTTATCTTTCCAGAATCTAGCTATTAATATTCTAGCACTTGTCATAAAATTGGAAATCAATTCCTTTGAACAATAATCAAGTTCTATCTTATAAAAAATTGACAACAAAGCAATTTTAGAATTAAATTCAATATCTTTTCCAAATATATCACATATTTCCTTAAAAATCAGTTTCCAAAATTTCTGAATCCATTTACACTCCCACCACATATGATAATACGTGCCAATTTCTTCATCACATTTCCAACAGGCCTTAGAATAGTCTGAATTTATTATATTCAATTTCACCTGAGTCATATACCACCTTAAACTAATTTTTTTTTAATTTCCTTTATTCTTACCAACATTAATCTTAAAACTCTCATCCTCCAAATTTTTATCCAATCCTCTATTTTAATTTCTGTCTTTAAATCATTTTCCCAAATTGATTTCAAACCTTCTGTTTCTGTCTCTTTTTCCTCTTGTTCCAAAATTAGGTTATAAATTCTACTTAATACTCCCTTCCTCAAAACATCTTTCTGCATGTCTTCATGTGATGATAGAAATTGTTTGTACTTAGTACATTCTCTACATTTGCCATTAGTCTTCAACCATTCATTTGTCCAGCTATCTAACTGGATATAATTATACCATGATAGTTTATTAGTTTGAAGTTTAACTATAATCTGATCCTTCGATCTCATTTTAATCATCCAATCCTTCAATCTGGAAACTTTTTTGTCCTTAAACAAATCAACTAAACCCTTCATGTTTGCTGGGAAATTTTCTATTTCGGTCACTAATTTTAGTGGTGAAGTAAAGGGACATAACTTCTTTTTATATCTGTTCCAGACATTTAACATGTTTCTTAAAAAAGGGTTGTTCACCTGATTTATTGTATTTCTTTTTACTACATTAAACAAATATTTTTCAACATTCCCATTTATTTCTGAGGATTCCATATCCCACCAAATTAACCTTCCTTTGTTGTATATAATATCTCCAATAAATCTTAACTGATTCGCTATATAATAATTTTTTATATTAGGAATACCTAAACCTCCATTTTTTTGAGCCTTATACCAATATCTTTTATTTATTCTAGATTTTTTACCTTGATTACAAAATCCATTAATTAATCCCTGCCAATACTTAAAATCTTCTTCTTCTAACTGTATTGAGAGCATCCTGAATAAAAAGGTAATTTTTGGTAATATTTTCATTTTGATCATGGCGATTTGAAGTTAACCTTACCACCTCCCTTTCTCTCCCAAGGAGAACTGAAACAAAAGACAGGGTGTCAAAAATACTCCCCATGTCCATTCACTACCAGGAGCATCTTACTATCTTGTCTCTTGTCTTCCTCTCTATCTCCTAAAAGGAATGTTAAAGTTTCCCTAAAGTTCTTCACTCCCTACTTCAAAGTCTTCAGAGTGTGAATTCTAGAGACACAGGTCTGGCAGGACTTATTTGAACTATTCAGGTGTCAATTGTTTCCCCAGGCCATTTTGGCCAGCTTAACATTTTAACATCTTTAGGAGTGGCTTTCACTTTGGGCAGGTCTAGCCTGCCATGGTTGAGCACTTGTTACAATTTGGGGTTGACCTGTACAGGAGGGGTCTAGCCCTCTGTTTAATATAGGGGAAGATGCCTATGTTGGCATTTGATGCCAAGGCACAGGGTTGGCAGGACACAAACAATGATTTCCAGATTAGGAAAATAATTTGAAGGCTGAGCTAGGGAGCATGGTAGGTGGTCAGATTCTAGAACACAGTTTTCACCAGACAGTTAAATTAGGGGAAATCAGGGGTATGGTTATGTATAAATAAACACGAGGCTCAGCTATTTTGGGTGGCTGTTAGCCTTTTGGGGGCATTTAGGATTAGTGAGCTGGTGGTTTCATCTGCATTAGATGGATCAGAAATGGCCTTGCAATTGGAGGATGTGAGGGTTTTTGGGAGTCAGGTGTTACTGCATCTGTCTAAGATCAATCAGTAGGGGCAGACATCAAGTTGAGATGCTGCTCTAAGGCAGAGCTTTGCCCTGCCTAAACAGAGTGAGAAGGCAATTAAGGATAAACAAAACTTTTGATTTCCCTCAACAAGGGCTGAGGGCAGGACAAGCAGCCTATATATAGGCATGCCTTCCCTCATCTCCTCCTGTTGCTGAGAAGAAGTGACCTACCTTCTTGCCTGTGGGTCCAGTGTGAGTTGACTGTTTTGGGTCTGGACAGGAATTTTTGGCACACATCATACAATTGTCATATTGAATAAAAGATGGGGGGACGTTTATGCCAATCCTACACTGATTGACTATCGGATGCTTAGGGCAGATCTGGGGTGGACAGTATTAAATAGGTCACTGTGGCGGAATGCTCACGTCACTCCTATCCATCACGTGGAGCTCAAGTGCAGGAGCCTATGATAGGACAGGAGGGGCAGGATCAAGAAGACAGTTAGAGACAGTTAGAGAGGAGAATTGAAGGAGAACAAGAGAGATTGAAAAGTTGGAGCTTTAGAGAGAATAGGAAAGAGTTAAAAGTAATAAGAAATAGATAGATAGACAAGGATTGTTGAAGTGGTTAATGTGAAAGTATATACAAGCAAATGTGTAATCAAATTCAAGTACTTTAATGAGAGATCTTAAACAGTAATAAAAGAACATCAGTGATTTACATCTGTGATTTACAAACCTAAATAAACCAGTTATATTTTGACAACACGTGTCTGTGATACCTATTGGGTATAGTGTGGACTATAGATCCACTGGTGGTGGCAGAAAGAGAGTAAAGGCATCCAGAGAGTGGACCTGTGTTTGGGGAGAACAAACAAGGGAAACTGGGTGGACGCGACAGTCACACTGGTGGGTAGTGCAGAAGGGAAGAATTAGTGGGGAGTTCCAAAGCCCATCCAATGTCCTTGCAATGTGGATCATGAAATCCCATTGCTGGGGGGGGCAGCATCCCCCGATGAGGGGGGTGTCCCTGACCATTGCTTGTCTAAGGTCATAAGGCTGGGGGAGCAGCCTGGGAGGGTAACCCAGTGTTGCTGATCAGAGATGGGCTGCAAGCAAGGTAGCACAGATCCAGGGCTTTGGACTCCCCCATATTAGGATGGGAAAGAGGCAAGAGGGACCCCCAGTACTCTGACCCAGGTTTCTGCACTACGATAGGCCCCTCTGCAGGAGTTGGGTGGGATAGTTGAAATTTTAATAAAGTTGTGGCCCTAGTTCAACCCATCGTATGTGTCTCATCTCGCTATTCCTGGAATGGGAGGTGAGACAAATTTCAATTGATGTATGCTAGCTGTTTTTCTTGCTATAGTTTTGACCACACTATACATACCCGTCTTACACATCTTGGATATTCGAATCTGCCATCTACACATGGTACTCTGAATGGAGGGGAGTCAGGATCTGGATAGTAGCCCCATCTACAGGTAAATTCTGCAGTGTCTCCAGGTTCTGCATACACTTTTGAGTCGCTCCACTTCAGCTGTATATTGTTACGTTGCATGTCTTCTTCTATTGCTGTACAAGGAACTGCAAGAAGAAAAAAACTATTTGATGAGTTGTTTATTTAAGATAAGCCTTTGTTTATGAGATATAAAAAATTATGTTGTAATAGACTGAAGGATGTCAAATTCCTTTCTGAGCAGGCCATTTTCCTCTCTCTTTTATGCCCCATTTTCCTTTTTGACTATTATAGCTGTCACATTGACAATCAGATTTTTTTTACGATCAGATTTTTGATTAACAAAAACCTTTCATCTTAATAGGCTGTATGTATCAAGGGCTTCACATGTCCACTCCAATTCCCAAAAATTTGAGAAACAGTAGCTGTTTAGGCAATATGAAAATGGTACGGTATCCTGTGGAGTGGTTCACACCCACTTCACCACTACCTTGAAGATGAATGTCATTCAGTAGAACAGTGAGGGACCGATGTTCTAGAATGTCTTGTTCACTCAAACAGACTTGTGGAATTTTTGACAATGAGGCTGCTACAAAACTGAAAGTATAATTCTATGTTACAAATACCCAACCAGCAACAAATACCATACACATATAATGGCAAAATTTGAGGAGACCTCAAAGATAATTTAACAATTCCAATCTTTTTTTCTCTTTAAGCTAATTCAGTAAGTTAATTAACAGGATGAAAACTAACAATGCATCAATGCTCGTACAGCATCTCACATAGAAGGAGAGCAGTGTTAAACATCCCAGATTTGGAGCAGTGAAATGGCAATTATTTTCTGTATCAGGATCCAAAGCTTTGTAAACCATGGATAGAAAAGTGTGGCCATGAACTGTTGCACCACAATCATTTTTTCTGTGGCTCCCAGTGCTCTTCAGATTTTCTTTTAAATTATTGTTACAATTCACCACTGAATTTGGCATCCTTTTTCCTGCTGGATATGTTGGCATGATATTGGCCAGCAATATTGAACCATTTTCAAGCATTTTGAGTTGTGGATACAGAAGCACAATATCCCACCACAGCATTTCAACATATGTGCTAGTGGTTGCCACTTGCCTCCTTGTAATATGCAATGACAGCTGCAGTCGTATAGACTCTCTGTGTCTGCTGTACTGAGTAGACTGTTGTACTACCAAGATTTAAACCATTAAAAACTAAACCGTTAATGGTTATTATACCTATGCAATTTGGGAGTTCTGTCCAGTGACCATTGTAGCAAATAACTTCTGCATTTCCTTCCATTCTGTACAGGTTTTGGCATTTATAGTGCACTTTTTCTCCCAACATATATTCAGACTTGGGCATTTCCAGAGTGTCTCCATTTTCTATAGAAGGTGGGCGATCACATCTTTCTTCAGCAGCTATGAAGTAACACATTGAATCAGAGAAGGAATCTATTAGGTCAGTGGTCCCCAACCTTGACCACTGTGTTAGGTAACACACATGAATAAGCCGTCACAAAGCTCAAGATGATTTACACAAATGTACACTATTACATTTCTCTCTCTTTTAGAGCCATTATTAGTGCCAAACATGTTATTTGTCACTATAATGTTATTTTGCTTTGCACAAATTTTAGGGTTCAGGCAAATGTGATTAGAGAAGAACCATCCATAATTGAATTCATCGCACCATCACTCTGTTCCAGGCCATGTACAAACTGATGACCTTGTAGCCCTTCTCCCATGTATCGTACTTGACCTTTTGTTTGAACAACAGATGGGCAGCAAAATGGATGGTTCATCAGATACTGAACAGGGTGCAGTAAATGTCAGGTGGGCTGTCCTCAGATTTTTGGGTCACAGACTTTACCACTACTAAAAATCCCACAGTCTTCCCACAAAAACATGTGGTTAAACAAAAAGAGTGGTGCTGGTGGGAAGACAGCCTGTCAAATGGTATTCTCACTTTCATTATAACAACAGAAAAAGTGAACATCAGATACCTCTGCACTCTGGTAACCGTGTCCATTCTTTCTTCAAACACATTACTGAAGAAGGTCCAAAACGAATGTAGGGTGGGAAGCATCGATACCTCACTTTCTCCAAAGGGAAATACCTTGAATTTGGGTACCCATTAATCTGACCATTTGGAATAGCAGGAGGAGGAAGACATCTTACATCTTGAATGGTAAAGAAAACAGTTCCTGAAAGATGCTTAGAAAATTCACTTCATTTCCCAAATCAATGTCCATATATTTAGTAGGATTATCTGTGGGGGGGGGGGGAGGCCTCAAAATGTGCCTTGTTGGTTTGGTTAGAAAATGTCCCAGCATGAAAACCTTGATCACCAACATGGTTCATCTTGGATCCAAGAAAGAGATTCACATCATTTTATTTTTTGAAAACTTGAATGTTCTTCCCATGGACTATATTAGAAACATCAACAAAGGCTTATAAACCCCCCCCCCCTTTTATTTTAAGCAGAACATTTCCAGTAGTATTTATCTCTTCTGAATTTATGGAACCCGCCAAAATCCAGATAGATAGGTCAGGGGTGATGACCCAAAAACATCATTTGAATTTATAAAAAAATCAAATCAGAATAGAACAGAACAGAATGAAAAATCATTGCTCACTCTGTGGGCACCAGAAGGTTAAAGCTGATTTGTAGAAACATGGAGGTGGGCATGGGGCTGATATTCAGCACTTCACACAAGCATGAAGCTCCTACAAGCCCAAAACAGGACACTTTCACACACATGAAGACACTACCCACAGCCTTTCCATATGAGGGGAGACTCCAACCTTCCCTCCTTCCAAGCACTCCTGATGAAGGTGGGTATCTCACTTATGAAGGTCAGTCAATGTATTTCATCCATGAGGGCAATGTGATGATTCAGTGCTTTCCAGCAGAGGGTCACAGAATTGCCTTCTGTCAGATGAAGCTCACATGGCACAAGAGCTCTCATAGAAGTTCAGTAAATAGGCTTTACTCACATTGGAGAGTTCTCTTGCTCATTTTTCTAACATCAAACCTTGCGAGGGAACTCCTATAGTCCACTTTTAAAGCAGGATTTTTCAAAAATTCCAATGGATGTGGATAAGAATTTCGGTAAGAGTTTGCCGTTTTCTGTGTTTTCCAACCATCTCTATCCTCTTGGGGTTTTCCACACATTCTTTGGTACTCTGCAAGAAATACAAATGCCTACCTTCGCACTTTGGTGGTGTTGACCATTCCTTATTTTCACATCTTATGGTGTCCAAACCAGATATTTCAAAACCTTTATGACATTGATAATGAAGCTCATGGCCTGGCATGTAGGACTCCACTCTTTCTTCTACAATATCAGCATTGTCAACCATAGGGGGCTCTCTGCAGGCTGCATCTGAACAGGGAGATGATGCAAAGAAATAAGGGCTTCTCTGAAACACTGCCTCTACCCACCCTTAATAATAACTGTTCATTCATTAAGGACTCAGTGGCTTTACAGGCCCCTTTCAACTCCATTATTCTGTGATTCTATGGTTATTCACTCCTTACTAGGGCAGTGGGTGCAAAATTCCATCAGATTTTCAGTTTAGGGTGTCAGCATGTCAACCTGTAGAGAAGAGAGCAGAATCACAGGGAGGTGATACTCATCTATTAGCATTCAGCAGAAGATGAGGAGACAGCCTGTATTTATATAGTTATTATTCACATAATCCCATAGCCTAATATTTTCTGGAAGTAAACTAGGAAATTGAAGGGCCGAATTTGCATGTTCAATAGTATGTGGAATGTGGCTGAGGATGGCAGGCAACCAAGAAATATACGTATATGATATCCCAAAAAGAAAACGCTACAATCTCTACATGAGAGCAGTTTCAACCTGACATTATTTAGGAACCCTAAGATTGTATTGTGTGCAAAATTGTATCCTGCGTATTGCAGGAATTAAAGACTAAAGCCTCCTACAAGCCCAAAACAGGACACTTCCACACACATGAAGACACTGCCCGCGGACTTTCCATATGAGAGGTGACTCCAACATTCCCTCCTTCCAAGCTGTCCCTGATGAAGGTGGGTATCTCACTCATGTAGGTCAGTCAACGTATTTCATCCATGAGGGCAATGTGATGATTCAGTGCATTCCAGCAGAGAGCCACAAGTGGCAGTACATCCCTGGTTCTCTTCTTGTAGGCTTTAATGCACTTGTATCAGGCTTTTACAGGGCTTACTAGATAATATCATTACCTCTGTCATCCACTTCCAACCCTCCCTATTTTCACTGTAGAAGTGATTCAAACTCTGAGCTCATGTAGCTTGCCAAGGCTGCAGCTGTGTTCAGCAGAATACATATAAGCAGGAACTGGTGCAGAAACACTTGGCAAAGCGTTGGCATACTGTTCATTCCCCCTTTTCCCAAGTAACACAATGCTACTACTTGCAGCAGGTTAGGAGCAGACTCTTATGTGCATATCTCAACAATGTGGAAATCTACTGATACTCATGTACATCTAAGGTGAACCAGGAGGGATTGAAACAGACACTATGCCTGGAAGAAGAGGGATTATGTCTCAGAAATAAAACTGTGAAATAGAAAAAGAGAAGCCAAATGTGAATCAGTACAAAGCACAGAACTCTGGCTGCATCAGCACAGTCATTTTATGTGCCCTGTGGGGAGGTCAGAAAGAGAATTACTTGAACCCAAGTACATTTTAGGGATATACTAGAGAAGGGCTATACTAGAGAAGGCTACAATTACACAATTAAGACCAGAATCCTATTGAGGGAGTGTGGAGCAGAAGGGCAATCACATAAGCTTTCCCTCCTGAGGCTAGTTCTCTTTCATGTGCCTGGTCTCGCACTGGTTGTGAGGCTAGTCATAGGATGGGAAGCCTAGGAAAAGAGGGGGGGGGGGGAATCTGAAATACTGTCTTAATATAAACAGCTTTCCAGAAAGAGATTCTGGTCTATTTAAGAAACTTTAGGTAATAGGAGTTCCATCCCAATAAACTGCAAGCACGAAGCACTTCAGGGATATCAGAAATTCAGTAGGAGCTAGAAGGTGAAAGCACTCACTCCAGCATCTTGATCTGAGACTGACAAACTGGCAAATGAATTCATAGAGACAACTGCAGGGTTGCCATCTCTTTGTCTCTCTTGCCTGTTTGTAATGTTCGGCTATAACTCAACCAGATTTAAGCAGCAAGGCCCATACATTTCAGTGGGATGGTTAAGCATCAGCCTATCCCTCTTCATTTCATCACCATTTTGCTTCAGGGACTGATGTTGACTCACATATAGGCAAAGAAGTAACATACTATGATAACAACAGACTAGAAACCCTGCACTAAAATCCTAAATGCAGGACTTCCAAATTTTCATGTATCTGATTGATTTTATTAGAGGTATGAGGCTCCACAGGGTTGGCCCATCACAGTGTCCCCCCAGCTTTTTCTTGTAAAATAAGTTAAAGTTTTAAGTAATCTGCTATTGAAATAGGAATTCATATTTTCATTGGTTCTCGGCACACACAACCTTACTATAGTAACAACTGATACCCATTTTTCAAGCAGAAAGCAGAGTTTTCTGTTGTTTTGTCATGGATCTTCATGGGACAGAGATGAAGGAATATAAATGGAATTGTGGGAAATCATGTGAGAGGAAGGACAGGCTAATAGGGACTGCACCAACATATGGAGGATGTCCTACCAATTAACCAGTGGAAACTAAAGAGGAGGAAGACAAACCATTCGATTTTGGAGATTCAGCTCCAGTTGAAGTCTAGGTGTAGCTGAAGTTGGTTCTGGTTCAAACCAACAAACATTCAGCATCTGATATAATACATAACCAACCGTTTCAGATCCCATCTACATAAGATCTAACTATAGAGAGTATAATGAAGCTTTGCATGGAGAGGTGGACTCTGCTCTTCCAGGGTTCTCAAAGCCCTATTGCATGAATTGTACCATTCCCAAGTTATAGAGTTGGCTGAAAGAGTAGTACTTTGCAGACCACAACAATGATATCCCGTCCATTCTCCTTCCTGCAAGAAGTACACTGCAGTTCAAGCCTGAAGAATTGTTGTCTTTTTCCTCATCAGACTTTGTATTTGTCTCTGATGTTGTAATCTTTCTGATTTTTCCTGACTTTGGGTTCATTGATTAAACACTAATTTATGTTTTAAGTATATTTCTGCTTCATTTTCCATGGCAACACATATAGTGTATACCCACACTCATAAAACTGTGCATGTGAAGATGATTTGATAGACACCATTCGTGTTATACCAATAGTCTCATATTGTTGAGTCACTTCATGTATTTGTTATGTGCCTCTTTTATATGTGAAAACTTGTGTACTGATCAAACCTCATGTGTATTAAACTATTTGGATCCTTCTTTAAATGTTTTGCAAGCCAAAATTATATCATTCATACTTGTCGAAAAACAGTCACGACAATTGCTTTATGTTTGGGTGAAAAGTGCTTAACTAATGAAAAAATGTTTTAACATCTGAGATTTTCCCTCTGTCTTAATGCTAGTGAGCACAGCAGGGTATCCTGTTGACAATACTATTGGTGTTGTCAACATTCAGGCTGACCTTTGCCATGTAAAGCTTGACATCCTGGTTTTTGCTAGCAATGTGAGCATGGTGTTGACCTTCAAGGTCCTTGCAAGTCTCATATTCGGTGGCCAAAATCTTGTTAATTAATGTAGTAAAGTCACAGTAGAGTAAGCCTATTGGATCAGTGGGGATTTGATGAATCAATTCCTGCAAAAGATCCATTGATTGAATGAGCCTTCTCCAGTTGAGACACACCAGTCTTACTCTAGTGCACCTTACTAAAGAAAGCAACAGGATTTCATCTTCAAGGTTGCCAGTTGCCTCCTTGTAACATGGAATGCCAGCTTCAGTCATACAGACTTTCTGTGTCTACTCCAGTGAGCAGACTGCTATATTACCAAGATTTAACCATTAAAAAATGAAGCGTTATTGGTGGTTATTATACCTATGCAAGTTGGTGGTTCTGTCCACTGACCATTATGGCAAATGATTTCTACATTTCCTTCCATTCTGTACAGGTTTTGGCATTTATAGTGCACTTTTTCTCCCGGCATATATTCATACTTGGGCATTTCCAGAATATCTCCATTTTCTATAGAAGGTGGATGATTGCATTTTCCTCCAGCAGCTATGGTGACACATTGAATTAGAGAAGGAATCTGTTAGGTGTCAGACATTAATAAGCCATCACAGAGTTCAAAATTATTCACACAAACATCCCAAGCATCATCATGTTGGGAAAGATCAGAGCAGCTTGCAGATAATTTATTTCCAATCATAATCACAAGGATCAGTCAATGAGTAGAAAAATCTCTCCAACCATCCCATAAGAAATCCCTCATAATTGGGTATTTTTTGTTTTTGATTGATTGAGTTAAACCCCATTTTCCCAGAGTTTGAGACCAAAGGTAGCTTAGTGTATGATTTTTTTAAAAAACGCAGTTTAAAAAACCAATCCATTCTAAATATGACAACATAATTAAATCATTTTTCAGTATTAAAAACAGAGGATACAGTCAGAAACATTTTCAAATCTAGTCAAATAAAATAATTCTGTTGCTTCTTCCATGTCAAGCTCTGTTATAGTGTCTATCCAGCAAGTTATTTCTGTTTCTGCACAAACGGAGATCAAATTCCTCCCAACTTTCATTGTTTGTTCATTAAAATGAATTTCTTTAAAGTGTGAAATATAATCTAAATATTATGCTTGTGTTTCCAAAGTAAGATCTGGGGTGTAGATGGTCTGGCACCCTCTTAGAATGGAGGCTGAAGGACATTCCAAAATGGAAATTACTAACTGAACATAGTTTTCTAGTTGAGGTGCAATCTGAAGCACATCTGCTTCCATCATTGTTGTAAACTTTTCCCAGTTGGCTTTTTTTTTAAATTATACAATTCTCATATGGAATCATATAGATTGAGGTTAATAGCTAAGTAGATCAAACACAGAATCGGTCTGTGCTGAGTAAAGGATTGAAACACCCATTCTCTTAATGCACTGTTGAGCTACAGGCTGACGAACAAAATTAAAATCTTGATTGTAGCCTCTCTGCCAGCTGCTATTGTTAAATGTACTGGGTAGTTTAGGATTATGTGTAAGGCACATTGAATGGGATTCTGCCCATTTTACAATGGCTTTGCCATTTTTGTCTAGTTGGAGATTTCAACAGCCATAGCAACATTTGGAGCTATGAAACAGAAGTCCCTCAAGGAATTAATTCCAATTAGAAAGTTAGGGGTTTTTTTGTTTTCCATATGAGACACCTTCTTAAAGCAGATGATATATCAGATGGTTTATACGTTTTTATTGCTGTACAAGGAGCCTGTTTGACCACCAAGAGTTCTATGTTGTCCTTTTCAGTCTAGTCTATTGAGAAGACTCTAATATCCAGTCTTACAAAAATGCATTTCTGCATTGTTTGTGGGGCCTCTCAGCAACTAGACACGTCCTTGATACTTTTGGTTGACCATGATCAGTTCCACTGTGTGTTTCTTGGACACAAAGGGCATCATATCTCCACTCATGGCAAAGTGAAACCAAGAGTCTCTCTTTGGATAAAGAAATGCCCTCTATATTAAGAGAAACTATTGTCATTTGTGGTCATAAAAAGGACTGTTGGGCTTTTTAGCTTGACATAGCAAGAAGCAGCCAGAACACTTAGAGACTACAGAAAAGCCTGAACAATGATCCAAACAAAAGGAGACTGGATGCAAATATAGTGGCACCATGGAGGATGACTTCTTAGACAGCAAGGCCATGACGGAAGAAGCCCAGGGTTGTTTGGTTACTGGTACAGGGTGGAGAGACTACTGTTTTGGGGACAATGGGAAGACTGATTTTTCCCAAAGAACCAATTTAAGATGATTTTCCCTGTTCTTCCACCTTTGAGCAGTGAACAAATGGCAATGCTTGTGCTTTTGACTATTGTGCTGCTCATCACAGCAAAAGAAACACAAATATACAAACACAAAACACCAAAAACAAACTCACACACATACAAAAAAAAAAAAACAACCCTAAGAAAGCCCACGACCCATTGGTGTAAGTCACAGAGATCATGAAGAAGAAACCACCTCTCTCCTGTACTTTGACCAGAAATGGAACATCGGTAATTATCCAGAATGGCATGTTTCCAGGAATGCTTTTTCAAGAGAGGTTGTGCTACCACTTCTTTTAGGTAAGCTGTGCTTGTTGCAGACAGACAGTCACTACTCTATCTACTCAGTCAATCTCCCTGACCTTTTTTATGAGCCAGGAACAGAACAGGTCCAGTATACATGTGATGGAGGTCACCTCTCCAAGGACCCTGTCCACATTCTTGATCTTGATTTGTGCCTCCTTGCTTATTAATGTAGCATCCTTCTTATGAGCTTTAACCTACATTTCATCACTGGCAAATCCCTATTAAACCCAAGGGCCACATTAGCTCCATTTTGTGGGAGGCGATGCTCAGGAGCAACTGTGTTCACCAGCTAGGACATCTTCCCATACCAGACATTGACCATGGCTACAATAAAATGGTCTCTCAAAGCAGCAGGATATTCAGCAAGAGCTATCAGGAAACAACTAGATCCTTCATTCTTCAGGAGCATATTATCTTAATCAGTGCTTTCCCTGGATGCTCTGAATCCCAGTGAGTGTAAATCTCATAGCATGAGAAAGTAATCTGTGTAGGAAAATGGAATTATGGAGAGTTCCTCCACACTGGGTGGCTGTCATCCTTCTTGAGACCAAGACAGCCAGCTCAGGCAAGGAGTCTGCTGAGCAGTGGAGTGGGCAATATACCTACAGAATCCCAGCTTCATCCAGCCAGCTCTCAATAATATAGGTCAGACAAATACACTTACCCAACACAAAATCCTGAAAAACTGCTGTTTTCCCATTCACTCACCTTGCATTTCACAACAGCATTTTGAACCCATGTTGTCTTGGCTAACCAGGCTTTTTGAAAAAAATAATTCTGGATGCAAGTTGGACCCTGTTTCATTCCCCTCTTCCTCTATATCTCCCTCTTCCTGTATAACTTCTAATAAATATTAAAAGCAGCATGTTGTTTGTCTCCATAATGCACTTTTGCTTTGCACAAACTTGTGGGTTCAGGCAAATGTGGTTACAAAAAAAATTGTACACCAACCATGAGTGAATTCATCCCACTATTGCTCTTTTTCAGGTCATGTACAAAATAATGACCTTCCACATAAGCCTAGACCACCAATGACTGAACACATGCCACTGTCACTCTGTTTCAGGCCATATACAAACTGATTTGTAGCCCTTCTCCCATGTATTGTTCTTGGCCTGCTGCTGGAACAACAGAATGAATGGTTCATCAGATATTGAATAGTCTGCAATACATGTCAGGTGGGCTGTTCTCAGGCAGGTGGGTCACAGATTGTACCACTATTAAAAATCCTACAGTCTTCCCACAAAGGCATGCAGGAAACTACAATATGAAAGAAGTTGAGGGTGGAGGGGAGATAGCCTGTCAAATGAAGTGAGGGTGGAGGGGAGATAGCCTGTTAAATGGTATTCTCACTTTCTTTATAACAAAAAAGTACCTCTGCACTCTGGTACATTTATCCATTCTTTCTTCAAACACATTGCTGTAGAAGGTCCAAGAAGATTGTTGGATCCGAGACATTGATAGCTCACTTTCTCCAAAGGCAAATACCGTTCCTTTCTGCATCCATCAATATGACCATTTGGAATAACAGGTGGAGGAGGACATGTTACGTCTGAAATGGTAAAGAAAACAGTCCCCAAAAGATGCTTTGAAAATACACTTGGTTTCCCAAATCAATGTCCATAAGCAGACTTATCTGCAGGGAAAAAAATTGGCTTCAAAACCTGACTTGTTGACTTGGATGGAAAACATCCTAGTTTGAAAACCTCATGGTTCACATTGGATCAAATACACCCCACGGACTATATTAAAACTACGAACAAGCCATTGAGCAGAGCAACAGAACTATCTCTGCCCCATGGTGCAGCCTAAACCCCAATTGAAATGAATACAGCCTATTAGAATCTTCCAAGACTGCCTGCAGCTAATCCGCCACAACCTTTTTTATCAGTTTTCCGAGAAACAGAATGTAACAGCAGTTCTGTAATTGTTTCCATCCTCTGCCGCTAAGATGGATTTTGTAAGGATTGCCTGAACTATAGTTTATTTCAAACAAGAGGGCATAAAGCCCTCTTGAAATTATGAATTAATCCTCTGAGTGGCCCATTCCACCATTACTCCCTGGTAGATTTCAAAAGCTAGGGAGGATGTGGGTCCAACAGAGAGGATGTGACTTTGCAACATGCAAGCACTTTGCCCGTGTCATCAGGCATTATAGGTTGAAACTGATCCAGTATCACTGCACAAGGTTATACAAGGACATCTGAGGAACTGCATCCCTAACAGAGTTGAGGTCCCTATGGATGGTGAACTGCAAATCCTCTATTGATGGCAATATAAGATTGAGGGTTGTTGGATTGTTCAGCATTTGTGAGGTCCTAGACCGCTTGATAGAGGTCTGTTTGCTGCTAGTATGTCTTAGAGGAAGTTTTTTCCACAGATGAGAGACCCTCATTATTCAAGCCACATTGATCACCTGGTTATACTGATAGACCCAATGGACCTATTAGAATAGACAGAGTCCAGAGTAGCATCAGGTACAAAAGGATAAGATTAGTAAAATATGAAGACTGGTATAGTGCTGTGGTCTAATTTCTAATAACTCATTAGAAAATGAGTCTTTAGTCCTGAGCAAAGAGAGACTGATAAGGACAAAAGCTTAGGAAAATGCCTGGAGGACCAAAGCAGGAACCTCACATGGTTTCTGAAAGGCTGATTCAGCCCTCTTCTTCCTGGTGTCCTTTAAGAGAATATCTCCTTGTTTGGAGATAAGAGGAGGGCAGAGACCGGTAGAACCTTAGGTTCCTTCAGATATTCGAATGAAAGAGAATAAAGGCTAAGATGCTGCCAATTTATGATAGGAATGAGAAGCAATAGAAATAATTTAATTAATGACATCTCTATTCCCCACCTCCAAATTTCCCACCAGGGAGAGATTCAGGAGTTCAGACTCTGCCTCTAGATTTAGCTCTTCTTAGCTCTCTATTTGGACCAGTCTGGGAGCTCTTACTTTCAATCCCTGTGAGGAATCGCCCTCTGAGTTGTGAGGAATTAGAAAGTCCACTGAAGTAAAGTCTTGGGGATGACCCATGCAGAAGAAATTAAGGAAGGAGGGTAGGGGGCAGCCACAGGCAGACAGAACATGGGGTACCAGCTCTATGCTCTGTGCTAGTGGGTGCTTCCCAGAGGAGTCAGCAAGAGAGCTTAGGCATCCTCAACAAAGTCGAGGAGTTTTGGAACCTTTGATTTTCAGGCTTGGGTTTAACAGAGTTTCTCAGAACCTCTCTCTGATGGAGGTTACAATTTTTTGTTTGGAGCATTCCTATTTTTTTATTTGCCTTACAGAATGTTTAATATTGCTAATGCACAATATATTGGTGCCCTGCTGGGAACCAATAATCTAATTTTTTTTCTACAATGAAATATTTTGTCCACAGCTCTGAGTCCCAAACTGTGGCCTGTGCCACACCAATGTATTGAAAGGGAACAGTTTGCATGTTATAGGAATTAGAGACTAAAGTCTCTTGTAAGCCCAAAATAGGACACCTTCACACACATCAAGTCATTGCCCACAGCCTTTCCACATAAAGAGTGGCTCCAACCTTCCCTCCTTCAAAGCAGTCCTTAATGGGTATCTCACTCATGTATGCCAGTCAATGTGTTTCAGTGAAGACAATTCAGTGCTTCCCAGCATATGGCCGCAGAACTGCCTTCTGTCGGATGAAGCTTACATGGCACAATAGCTCCAATAGAACTTCAGAAAATAGGCTTTACTCACATTGGAGAGTTCTCTTCCTTATTTTTCTAAAAGCAGACTTTGGGAGTGCACACTTCTAGTCCACTTTTAATGTTGAGTTTTACAAAAGTTCCAATAGAGTTTGGCAAGAGTTTGCCCTTCCCTCCGTTTTCTGACCACCTCCATTCTCTTTTTCCACACATACTTTAGTACTCTGCAGGAAACATAAATGCCTACCTTCACATCTTGGCAGTATTGACCATTTATTATTTTCACATCTTATGGTGTCTGAACCAGATATTTCAAAACCTTCATGGCATTGATAGTGCAGCTCCTGGCCTGGTAGGTAGAATTCTGCCCTCTCTTCTTCGATATCAGCATTGTCAACCACAGGGGTCTCTCTGCAGGCTACATCTGAACATGACACAAATAAGCAAGGGCTTGTCTGAAACTCTGACTCCACCAGCCTTCATAATAACTGTTCATTCATCAAGGACTCCATTATTCTATGGTTCTATAGCTATTCACTCTTTACTAGGACCAAAGCAGTGCAAAGTTTTATCAGTCTTTCAGTTTTGGGTGCCAGCAGTCAACATGTAGAGGAAAGAGCAGAATCACAGGGAGGTGATCTGACTCATCTATGAGCATTCAGCAGAAGTTGAGAAGACAGCCTGTGTCTATTTAGTTGTTATTCACATAATCCGATGATCTAGCATCTGCTGGAAGTAAACTGGGAAATGGAAATAAACTAGGCGGAATTTGCATGTTCAAAAGTATGTGGAATGTGGCTGATTGAGTGTCTTTGGCCCACGCTGGCATGTATCCAAGGAATATTTGCACATCAACACACACCTCTCCCAATACTAAAAGCTCCACATGAAGGCAGTTTCAACTTAACATTATATACAGATTTAACATTTAACAGCCTCCATCATCCACTCCCAGCTCTCCTTATTTTTCCGGCAGAAGTGATTCTATTTAAAGTTACCTAAATAGACCAGAATCTTCTTCCAAAAACCTGCATGTGTTAGGACAATGGTTCAGTGTTTTCTTTCTCATAGAGTTAGTGTTGAAAATGAAGAAATTGAAATAGTGCCCCATGGTGAATGGTAGTGAGCACAAGAAGATATCCTATAGACCATTCTGATTGAACCCATTGGTGTTGTTAACATTCAAGCTGCCTTTGCTATGTACGGCAGACTGTCTCCTACACCTGTGCCAGATTTGGTGCTGGTCCAAAATCCATTTTCAAAGTTATAATTTTTTATTTGGACTGCCCTCATTTTTACAATTGCCTTCTGGAATGTTGATTTGCTCTGCCAGCACTTTTTTTTTTTTCCTGAACTAGAATGGAACCTGAAACTTTATGTTCCCCTTTTCTATGTGGAAACTTGTATCTTAATCAAACTCTTGTCACAAAGGGAACCAGGCCTTCAGTCCAGTACATGCTGATTGATTCCCAAGTCTTGCTGTCAGAGCTCAGTCACATACACAACCCAAAAAATAAAAATCCTCCAGATATTCAGGTTGCTGCGTATGTTTCTTCTGATTACAGTTCTGTTCCAATTCTGGGACTGTTTCAGATACATATTCTGTTCTTTTGCTAAATATTTATTCTGATAGAATTTATTGACTTTGAAATAATAAAGAGAAAGGGTTGCAAATGGAGCTTCACAAAGGGAAGGAACTAAACAAATTCTATCAGAATCATATATCTTGATTTTTAGACTCATTGTCTTTTTATATTATGTTTCTTCATTTATATTTTTCAGATTGGGTGGGGTTTATTTTTTCTTTATGTTTATTTTATTGCTGGTGCAGTACACAATCAATCAATCAAACAAACAAACAAACAAATAAAATGATTATAACTGCAAATGGTCCCAGCAGAGGAAGCACATTTTTTGTATAATTGTTTTATGTTGTTTTGTGTTATTAAGTTTCTTAGGTATATATATTAGTGCATTTATAGTTGCTAAAAAATAAAAAAGTAAAAAGTAAATAAAAACTTATTCTGATCAGTGACTTTAATTTTCCCTTCAATTCAGTTCAGGTTCAACATATTTTCACATAAAGATTCAGGTTACATTCTAGCTCATGAAAAAACCAAAAATAAAAATAAAGGTTCTTTCCAGTTCTTGGTTCAATCTTAGTCTGTCTCCAACTGATTTAAATTGCCCTTATGTGGATTTCTGCTAGCCATAATTTTTGATTTATGGGATTTCTATCTATGCACATATTTCATCATCAGTACTTGAGATTATCATGTAGTAGCTGAGGCTCTAGTACACAAATAAAACTGATCGTAGACTCAAAGTGAAGGAAACATAACCTTATTGTTTTGTAATATTATATTTCATTGCGAAATGGCACAGTGCTCATTGACACAAAGAGGAGCCATAGGCAGCTGCTAACCTGCAACTGCATGGTCTGGGGGATGGATAAGGGAGTCACTTTCACCAAGTATCTTACTCTACTATTCTACTATTATACTCTACTATTTACCATTCACTGAGCTTGGACAGTAAAGTCAACTCCCACCACCAGATGCTGTCCAAGGTCTCAGCAGAGGCCCTCCCAGCTCTCTCAGCCTTAAGACAGATATATTGGTTATTTAAGTTCTAAACATGCTAGTACTCTAGCTATAAGTCACTGAAAATAAAACATAGTTAATTAGGCAAGAAATACAGGTTAGATTCCAGGACTGTGGATGACAGATGTCCAGCTGAGCCTGCATATCTACACAAAAGAGCAGAGGACACTCACAAGCCCTCTTGATGTGTTTCCACAAGTAATTATTCTGTTAACTGTTCACTAAGGCAAAATGTAGGACATACCTTCACAGTTGGAAGGCTGTGACCACTCTCCTCTTCTGCATGTAATAGTTCGTGGCCCTTCAGCAGCAAAACCAGGATGGCAGTCATAATCTACTGTTTCTCCAGGATCATATAAGCTTTTTACTCTGTTACGATATGAAGCATTGAAGATGGTGGGAGGCTTCTGACATGACTTTTCTGAAAAGATGTACAAACACAAATAGAATTTTCAGAATAGACTATGATAAGCTACCAAAAGATTTTTCTACCAAGGCACTGAGCAGATTTTCATGTCAATAAGCTTTGAGCTTTGTTTTGTTCTTATTGTGTTACCTGGTAGCAGACAGAAAAGAGCAAAATGTATAATTGGCTGCACATTGTGGGGAATGCCACAAAATAAAGAAAAAAGTTGATTTATTTAATATACTGTACAACCTTTAGAGAAAGTCTGAATTTCTGCAGGTCCAAGTTCACTGTTTTTCCAGGGGACTAGTAAAAGCCGGAATGAAACAGAAAAGAATGGAACAGAATGGGAACTTCTTAATAAAAACTTTTCTTAATAAAAACTGATGCCAAAAACTGTGGGATGTGCTGGACAAACATCTAAACGGTATTTTAGATCAGAACCCTAATAAATATTGCTCTTTCATTAGTCCTATATTGCCCCCAAATTTGCCAGAACGGAACACAGTGGCCTAGAATGGCAACACCCGAATAAGATAACCAAACCAAATTTACAACACACATGTGGCTAGATGAGATGGATGCATAAAGCCACAAATCATCTGCAGAAACAACATTCTGGTATGTGTTTCGGGCAGAAAATCAAGTTTGCAAAAAAAAAAAAAAAAAAAAAAGGCCTGGAACAGAGACTTCTGGGTAGGACAGCCCAAGCAGACCCATCTACCTAGAGGGAAAAAATGGAATCAGCTACAAAATACCCCTCAGAACAACATTCCAGTACCCTTCCAGGTATAACATCAATATTGCGAAAAACAGCCTGGAAGGGTTGCTTCTGAATAGGACAGTCCAACAAAGTTCAACAAACTCATGTAGCTAGGGGGAACTGATTCAGCCAGCCACAAAATGCTCTCTGGAACAGCATTGCAGTACCTGTTCCAGGTAGAAAATCATTATGGCAAAAAACAGCCCAGTACGATGACTTTTGAGTGGGCCAGCCCAACCAAATTGACCTGCTCCATCCAGGTAGAGGGAACAAATTCAACCAGCCACAAAACATCCCCAGGGCCAACATTCCAGTACTCGAATGTTATTCTGGGGTGTGTTTTGTCACTGGTTGCATCAATTCCCTCTAACTGGATGGGGTGGGTCAATTTGGTTGGGTCGGTCTATTTGGAAGTTGCCATTCTGATCTGTTTTTTACAATATCGATTTTCTGCCTGGAATGAATACTCAAATGTTGTTTCTGCAGATGATTTGTGGCTTGCTGCATCCATCTCATCTGACCACATGTGTGCTGTGATTTTGGGAATTCTCTTTTTAAAATTTTATTTAATAATAACATAAAATATAGCAAACCATTATAAACATAACAACAGAAAACGTCAAAGCAATTATATCAGAAGTGCCTCCCCCTGACCATTGGAGATATAACTAATTCTCCTCCTTTCATGGAGTCCCATTCCCTTTCAAAAATTGCAACAAATCTTGGAACAGTGCACTTCCCTTCCCCTTTATTAACACATAATAAGTTATCCTCAGATATGTATGAAAGCATACTTTTTTAACAATTCCTTCTTTACTTTAGTATTACATGTTAGCTTATTATTAATAGGCACCTTCCATACTTCTTTGCACCATGCATTTAACTGTATGTTCATTATCAAATATTGCTAAATATGATATTTTCGGGCATATATCTAAATTGTTCTTTCTTTTATTTCCATAAAAACCAGTTGCCAAAATTTCAGTACATTTTCACATTCCCACCACATATGTAAATAAGTATCAATTTTCTGACATCCTCTACAACACAACTTAGGAAAATTTGCATTTCTTTAAACACAGCCTCCAAACTAACTTGTAAAAAGTGTCCTTAATCCTTGAAAACATGCAATTCAATATTCTTATATCCCATATTTTCTCCCAGCTCCCAGTACTTTATTTGTAAATAAGAAAAACTTGTAACAAATATAATTTTCTTTTGAGGAGGTAGTGCAAGATATTTGAAAAATAACCATTGCACCACAAAAATGGTAGGAAAACACCAACACTGGGAGGATAGGAAAGTTTTTTTAAGCCAACCAACCAACCAACAGTATATGAACTTTAAAAGAATCTGCCCAGTCTTCTTCAAATTTTCCATACAGCAAGCCTATATTATCCCCAATCAGTCTGCTAAATATAGTACTGACTTGCGTTCCTTCCCAACTAACCACAGCCACCTTACAGAACACGTTTCAAAGGAATTATCGTATGTTGTTTCTGCTATGTTACCAATAGCCTGGAATAAATTTAGCCACCAGCTATTGTCACTGTTTACAGAACAAACCTTCAAAGGAGTCCCAAGGTACAGTGGTTAAACTCTAGAACTGCAGTCACACCTGTACTCACAAACTGAGGTTGAAACTGACAGATTCAAGTAGCTGGCTAAAGATTGACTCAGGCTTCCATCCTTCTAAGGCTGGTAAAATGAATACCCAGCTCATGGGTAACAAGGTTTCTTCTCAGATCTGAGGTTGTGTGGGCGCGCAGAGCTGCACTCCCTCTGTGCAGTGTTCCACCCCTTCAGGTACCCACAGTGAGCATTTCCAGCCCCTTTGGTTCTGGTCACAGTAGGGCAGAGTCACACGTGCAGGAGGGCAGACTCATGCAGGAAGGGCCAAGCCCCTCCCAATGGGGCTGAAAATTAGAAGGAGTGTTGCTGGGGGACAAATATATGTTTTCATAATTGTGCTCAAAACCACCTAGAAAGTTCTCCAAGCACTATGGGGCGGTATATAAATCAAAACAAAAACAAAGAAATGAACTGAATCTCAAGCAGGGGTCTTAAAGTCATTAGCAGGTGTGAAATGGCACATGGACTCACACAATTTGCAACTCGTGCCTACTAATTAAACACAATCTCCTTATTTTGGAGCCATGTACTGTATAAATATATAAATATTCGCCAGGTACTTTCATTCTTTTGTCTGAAGAAATGGACCATGTCCACAAAAGTTCACATTAAAATATAGCAGTTAGCTTTTATGGTGTCACAATGTTTTCATCTTCTTTCTTTCTTTTTTGCTTTTGCTTTTGTTTTTTCTTCTTGTCTGATATGTGTTCAAAAGGTGTAATTTTTTGTTTAGAGTACTTGTCTCCTATCTGTAAACAGATTATGAGTGGCCATGCAATATCAGAGCCATGCCCCTGTACACATCCAATATCTTAAGTGGGGTTCTTTCTTGGCACGTATCTTCCTTGGCATATTTACAATGGCAAAACACTGTAAAAAGCTCAAATAAACCTCTCCACTTGAGCTACAAAGAGATGCACATTTTCTTACCTTTGCAACTTGGTAGTTGAGACCACCCCATATTTTCACATATAGCAGTCCTCGGTCCATCAACTTCAAAACCTTCATGGCAGAGATACTCCACTATTTCCCCAGGAACATACCTTTTTGAGGCACCACTTTTTGCCTCACCATGGGGAATTGAAGGGGGGTCTCCACATTTCGTTTCTGGGAAAGTAGATTTCCAGCACATGCTATTAGTAAATGAAGCTGAATAACATGAAGGACAGGTTCACCCTGGCACCTTTGTGTAAAAACACCACACAATATATTCATGAGGGAGGAATGAATGAGGTCATTATGAAGTCAGTATACTTAGGGAAGGGGAGAGAATTGTAGACATATAGTGTGTGTGTGATGTTTTTGGTTTACAAACTAAAGACACGAGGGAAGGAAAGTATTTAGAAACACAACATTCCTTCTATGGAATAGAAAACAGGATGCACCTACTATAGTCTACTCCAAAGTAGGCTTACCAAGAATGGCAGGTTACTGATCTGTAACTGTCATTTTTCAAGTGGTCTTCTATGTATTCACACAATTTGTGTCTGCACAGTTGATCCTACGGAATGTTCCAGAGCTTAAGCCTTGTGTCTCTTCTTCGTAGCCGATACGTGCATGTTCTGCCCACTCCCCTCAGTAGCACTTTGTTCACTGCTTAAAGTTTAAATAATAATGGCAGGATAATAATGGCAGGACAACAGCAAGGAGGAAGGTGGGTGGTGTGAATAAATAGACCACTTGAAGAACCACAGTTCTTCATTGTGATCTTTATGTATGCATACAATTGGGTGACCAGCAAGTTGGCATTAACGGTGGTGGGAGTCACACCAAAATATATAATAAAACTGACCTACCAAAAGATGCCTTCCCCATAGCTCTTAAATCTAGTCTATAATGGCTTATGAACATAAAATGCTGTTACCAAGTAGCAGCCCTACAAATCGTTTCTATGTCTGTTCCTCTCAAAAATGTTGCTGAGAATGCTATTAATCTAGTTTAATGGCCTCTAACTTGAAATGAAATTTCAAGATGAGCTGCACTATAAGATATTTTTATTGACTTTACAACCTATTTTGAACATTTTTGAGATGAAACTGGATGAATGGAGCAGAATATATGAATAATGTACAGAATTATATTATACATAGAAGAGAATATACATATAATAGAATATACAAATAATAATAGTGGCAGAATTATATCCGATACAGTATTTTTTTTCTTTTGTCACATTGTTACTTGTACTCAGTATCTGAGAATAAAGGCAAATTATATGTAAGAAAAGGATACGAACCAACGCAGCGTGGGGGTGTCTTCCATCTTCCTCCTTCACAAATTATTTTCTGTAGTCCTTGGAGAACAAAATTATCCACGCATTCAAAGCTTATTGCTTCACCACTCCTGTAGTTTCTCACCTCTGTTACATTGACAGCATTTGGAAGCTCAGGTGGTGGTGGGCAGAGTTCTTGAATCAAACATATATTCTAGTTAGAACTGAATGGTGCAAAAATTATGGAGAGTTTTTGAAAGAATATTTAATAATCTATTAAAAGAAAGCAACTCTCCAAGCTTCCTCACCCCATGAATGGGTTAAAAAGTATAATTAAATAGCTACTTAGGCCAAGGTCTAGTAGAATTCTACCTGCACAGGAGAAATTCTAAGATCTGTTCAAAAAAGATGCTCAATCTGAATTAGGAGGTTTCCGTAGAAGTCCAGAGGGTGAGCATCTATCTTACACCACCTATTTAAATCCAATGATCAAGTTCAGATGGTCCTGTTTTCTGTGATGTATAAGAGCACATCAGTAGCCAGAAGGCAACAGACCCAGGGCTCACAGGTTCAGCTGATCCAGAGGCAATGCATGCCATGCCAACCAATCCAGTTTGGATGCTTCTTAAGCCTGCCCAACATAGCTTCATGGACCTGTGAACTGGAGCTTCATGAAGATATACACATGGGAGAGGGAACTCTCTGCCTTCAGTTGAGGACTGCCGCTGCCCCTAGGCAGCCTATCTTTGCCAACATGCCTCCATGGGATTGTATTTTGGTTACAGGAAAAAAAGTGTTTTAAAAGTGAAATTTGTGGCTTGAACTTCATTATTTTCAAAATAATCTGTTGTTTTCCTGAACAATGAGCCAGCTCTGGCAGAGCAATGAGATATAAACAGTTGTGGGAACTGAAAGACTGTATTACTTCTCAATGAATGCTGTGGTTAATATCTGTAAACATTCATTCATTCATTCATTCATTCATTCATGTATTTATTTATTTATTTATTTATTTATTTATTTATTTAATCAATCAAGCCTCTCTCCTTGAAAAGGACCCTAGGCAGCCTACAACAATGAAATGCAATATTTAAAGTTGAAAACAATGAGTATACAACGGTGGTTAACATCATTAAAAGACAATATTTAAAACTACAAACAATGAATAAGGTGGCATCTTACATAATTAACAGGCAATATTAAGGCAAAGGTCAATAAGTATATGATTTTTTTTAAAAAAGTCACTCTGAGAAAAGGAAAACACAAAAATAGAAAACACAAGTAGTACTAAAAATCCAGTCAGAGCAGTAAAGCATAACAATCTATCTAAAAAATCACACACAGGTAGCTAGTTACTGAGGGAAGGCTTGCCTGAAGAGCAAAGTATTTACTGCTTGCAGAAGGACAGCAAAGATGGGGCCAGTCTGGCCTCCTGTGGGAGGGAGTTCCAGAGTCTGGGAGCAGCAACAGAAAAGGCTCTCTCCTGTGTCCCCATCAGGCACACCTGTGACGGTGGTGGGACTGAAAGAAAAGCCTCTCCTGATGATCCTGATGTTCTCCTGATGATGGTCTCTCCTTAATGATCTTAATCAATATGACATTATCATAAACAAAGTGTTACAGATTTAATGTATCAGAATTGTAAATTAAAATGACTTTTGTAATCAAATAGCTCTATTTTTTGGGAAAAGTAATTATATGAAGTCAGAAAATGTAGGTGAGAAATACTTATCTTAGGATTTCTGACACTGGCAGTGAAAGCAAAGATATATGATAAGAGTTAAGTTTTAAACCCAGGGAAATGAGAAGAAGTAAAGTAAATCAGAATTTAAATTACTGTTGCTCATCACAAAAATCCCCAAGTGAGAAAATTCTGGGTTGGCAAAAAGTGACAAGAGGAAAGGAAAACATATTGGTAAAAACTATAAATATGGGAAATAAAATCTACACAGTCATGGAAGACATCATCATCACAACTCCACTCGGTTTTGGGCAACAGACATTGAGATAAAAAATGGCCATGTAGCAGCACAGCAGCAAACTTTGTTTCCAGATGCTGGTGACAACAATCATCATGGAATTTTCTCTATCATAAAACTGGCTTGGCTGGGTGAGAAGGTTGTTTTAAAAAGTTATGTGTGTACTAATAATATGCTTAGAGGCAAATACATGCTTTTCATTTTTTATATTCTTATTTTTAGAACTTTGATATTTTTCTATGTATTTGCGAGAAGGCTTTTAAAGTGCTTAAAAGTAAAAGCATTATGATTATTTAAAATCATAATGCTTTTACTTTTAAATGATCTCTTTATAGAGATATATTCTCTGCCTTTTTAAGGATATAAAGCTCCGGTATGTTAAGAATGTAACTTATATAATTCTTTTTGATCATTTATTTATTTATTTCAGGAATTTGTATACCACCCGCTTTAGTGACATGCACCATTCTGGGCATTTAACAATAGTACAAAGAGCCCTCCCAAATAAACCACTAAACCCAGATAGATTTTCCTGCTACTCCAAATCAAACCAGACACCAACGGATGGCAGCCAGGTGAAATGTCTTGAAAGGCTTCTTTGACAACTGTGGTCTTTAATAACTTCTTAAAATCGGGGAGGGAGAGGGCCTGACAGATCTCCACCGGGAGACCATTCCAAATATATGGGGCCACCAGCAAGAAGGCTGTTTCTTATAAAAAAAACTTCTTCACCTCCCTCGGTGTACCTATCCATAAGGGACCAGCCTGAGTGGATTGGGTGACACAGGTTAATGTTCTTTGGGGAGGTGCTCCAACAGATAATGGGGTCCCAAACTGTTGAGGCTTTATATGTTAATACCAACACCAAATTATTATACTTTTGCTCCTGTGTTTTGAAATATTTGCCTACAACTTAAATTTTAATACCTGTAACTTTTCATAAGTTGCAGGGATGTACTTTTAAGCACATGTGCCTACACTTTTCTTCATAGCTATAAGACTTTTGGATTTTATTACAGTTCTGAAGTGTGTTGTGTATATGGAACATAGAAGTGATGTAGATAAATAAAGCTTGTAGAATTAGACAAGCTGATGTAATCTGGAATTATTGCCCCAGTGAAAAGATTTGTATCTTGATACTCAAATGTTTTCCAATAAACAGATGTGAACTTCATTTTTTTTCCAATTTTTAAACCAGTGAAAGCCTTTCTTTCAATTTATATACCAACTAATAGTGTGGGATGCACTCGCTTAGGCCATTACCAACCTACATAAACAATACACAAAATAAAACCAATCATAAGCAACAACAGCAATAAATAACCACATAACTCTCAGAAACTGAACTCAAGTAAACTCTTGTGGAAATTAACTCACATTCCCCGTTTCTAATTTTCTCCTATACTTCCCTTCTGTTGCTACTATTCCACTACTTCCACTTTCCTGCCTCATATGGTGAAAGATTCTTACATACACAGAGAAGGAATCTTACACAATCTCTGCAACTAGTTGGAATGAAAGAATGACAGAAACAGGTTTGTCAGCACATAAATCCTTGTGATCAATTTCTTCTTGCATCAATGGTTTACCTGTGCACGAGGGCAAAGAGGTCCATTCCCCATCAACACACTCTATTGTGTTTGGTCCAGTCATTGCAAATCCAACATCACACTCATATGCCACTTTCTCACCATGTTGGTATTCTTCATGAAGTTCACCATCAGCAGAACCGTGTGGAATGCTAGCAATTGGCTGCTCACAAGGCTTGACTTTTGCTAGAAAAAGGAGAATATCATCAACATGGAACCCATTTACTCCAAATAAGTTCCAGTGGGACATATTTCCATATAGCTACCCTTATAATAGAAGCCTATGTACTGATTTCTAACTGCTAGACACGTTAATTTTTGGCAAAGTCAGATGGTAACATCTGGATATAAAAGTTTCTGTGTGATCCCTGGGTCATGAAAGAAGCCATACAGAAATGGTCATTATGATGCTAGCAGAAGTAACACAAAGAAACTCAGAAGAGAAGAAAAGAAGAAACTTAAGTGAGAAACTAAACACTTTGAAAATGTTGAAAGACGATCAAGTGAGGAAACCAAAATATAAGGGGAAACAATTGATCTGAAAATGAAAGAGCTGGAAATTTAAAGAAACACTGTGCAATTCATAGCTTTTCATCTTAAACATTTTTAAAAAAGAATACTTGTACTCTAATTTCTAACTCATATGGGTGCTCATATATGCGTATGTCTGTCTGTCACTCTCTTTTTTTGACAGACCTAAATTTCAATAGTTTAAACTGCATTGTCTAGTAATTGAAAGAGTCCCTACATCAAGTAAGGCATTAAACAGGAATGAAGGAAGATATTTTCCATTGATTCTGAAGGCCTTTATCTTTTGAGTGAGAAGGGGTCCAAAATAATAATAACAATCCAACCCTTGTCTGCTGTGGGAATGAGAAGCAGGATTAGGGAAAGGTTCATACTCTCTACGCCAATTCCCTGAAGTACTACCATAAAATGCTAGGGTTTGACTGCATTCATTTCCTCTCCTCCTATTCACATGCTGTGCACCTGCCCTGCTTCTATGCCTCCTCAAGAAAGCTTAAATCTTGTATAATTACTTGAAGGAGGAAGAAATTTAAAGATCCATCCCAGCTTAATTTTACAGCTGTCTACATAGCTGCATATGGCACCCTGAACATCTAGAAGACAGCTCTGCATTTCACAATATTTGAATGTTCATTGTCAAAATTTAATTTTATCATTTATGTATTTTTTAAAAACCATAAAGAAATAAACCTGAAAAACAATATACTCCACACAGCATTATCATTATAATTGTATAATTATCATGATAATGCTGTGTGGAGTATGTTGTAACCCAATGTGCTCCCCCACTGCCACCAAGGCCACTGGAGATATTCAATTTTTCCTCCATTAAGAAGCCCCATTCCACTTCCAAAAATACATTGACTCTTGCAGAGGTACACAACCTTTTCCTTTTGATAATACAAAATCAATAAACTCTCCCCATATATCTTTAAAAATATTCTTATTTATAAACCTCCCCTTACTTTAATATTACACATTAACCTGTTACTAATGGCTATATTCCATACTTCTTTATACCATTCATTGAACTGAAAATCATACTTAACTTCGCTGTTAATAAATTTGTAATAAATTCTTTCATTGTCTAATTCCATTGCTCACTCTCAAATATTGATAAAAGTGTTATTTTACAACTTACTTTTAAGTTCAACTTCACTATTTCCTTTATTATTTTAAAAAAACAACTTCCAAAATTTCAATATATTTTCACATTCCCACCACATACAGAAATAAGTACCTACATCCTGACCACATGTCCAACATAAATTTGGATATTAATTATCCATACAATTCAATTTTACTGATGTTAAATACCATGTCCAAACTATTTTTCTCTCATTTAATCCTAAAATCAAAAGCAGCAGAAAAAAATATAATCACTAAGCTTTAAAACCCCAGCAGCAGCATGAGCTTCCTGGATAACTGTATCCAGAATATTAATGGTGTTTGCATCAGGTTGGCATAAGCTGTCACAGCTAATTGAGACTAACTGACAAGGTGTTTGGGGCACTTCTCAGTTATGCAATCAGGCATGTGACCAGACACATGACCAAGACACACTCAGGAATTTAATTAATTGGCAGCTAAAATGGGCTGTGGCAAGTCTCAAACTATATGCAAACACAACTAGGATTCTGGCCAATATTCTAAAAGCTTGCTATAATGAAAAAACAACTATTTCATAAGAAGTCCTAACAATCTTTCCCAAAACTTCCAGTCTTCCCATTTTCATTTCAGAGAACATGAGGGAAATATATCTCCCCAACTCTCCTGGCCTTCCCCCCTTTTTTTCTTTAAGGTAAAGTTAAAGGTTCCTCTTGACATTTAGTCCAGTTGTGTCCGACTCTAGGGGGCGGTGCTCATCCCCGTTTCCAAGCCGTAGAGCCAGCGTTTGTCCATAGACAGTTTCCGTGGTCACGTGGCCAATGCGACTAGACACAGAACGCAGTTTTTTTTCTTTACACATGACCAAATACTAATTCACTCCAGTTCTGGAGTAACATCAGCACAGAAACTACTTTGGCCACTTTAAACGATGGATAGGACTCTGCCAGGAGAGACATGAGGGGGCAAAAATCCTCTCCAGTTCATTCAGAGGAGAGGAGGGGGCACTCTATAAAGGCTGTAACTGACACACAAACCATATAGCACTGAACACTAATTTCCTCTTTTGGCTTTGATGATATTGTAAACAAAACTGGCAGGTAACATGAAATATATCAAGTGCATTGCTAACTGGAACTAAAAATAGCCTGAAATGCCTACCTTTACAGATAGGAGGCTGGGGAGACCATCCAAAGTGGTAACACTGGGCAGAGTCAGGCCCAACTCGCATGTACCCTCTTGAACAGGAAAATCGCACAACATCTCCATTCACATATTTGTTTTGTCTGTCCTCTACTGTCCCATTCTCCAGAACAAGGCCTTCACATTCAATGGCTAAACAAAGCATTGAACAAAATGTATTAAATATAATGAAATGCATTCAAGTTGAAAAGGTCTAAAATCCACCTGCTGAGCCAAATTGTTGTAAAAGTTCTAGAATGAAGTGTGACCGGCTAAAGTGAAGAGATTTGCAGCACAAAAAGAGATTACATAATTTAATCTTGTTCCCCTTTATATTTTCAACTGCAGTTTCACACTGTAGAATTTAATACCCTTGAACCTATCAACATGCTCTTGCTTCAGGATGCCTGCATTCTTTGGTTATTTGTTTTTTAAGTGACACTGAAATCCTCCATAACCAAAAAGCTGGGAAATCTCAACACTGCCTCAAAGTCAGCCTCTATCAGCTGAGCCAAGAAGACAGCTGGGCCAAGACAGGGGAAACACACTTGCAGAATCTCTAAGCTATACTCAACTAGCACACAACATTAAGCCTGGAGAAAGAAAGAGAGAGAGAGAGACAGAATTCCTCTAAACCACAAGGCAAGGAACCCCTCCTCCCTGATCCTTTAGGTACTTCTACTGCTTTGGTGCTTCAATGAAAACCCATGTGGGCAGAACTAAAAGAGGTAAATAATGCCCTGTTCATCCATCTAGGACTTGGTGGTGATGGTGGTGCTTGTGTGCCATCAAGTCAGAACTGACTTCAAGGTAGACATCCTTCAGTCTCGAGAGACTATGATAACATGCTCTGAATAGAGGACTTGGAACAGCATCTAGTGTGGCTGAGAAGGCCAATTCGAGAGTGACAATCCCTTCCACACTGAAGACAAATACAATCTGTCCCCTGTCCAGCTCCCTGATTTTGCTGCTTTCGGAACTGCCTCTTTGCCTCGGCCTGCTGAACAAGTGTCTCTTCAAATTGGGAGAGGCCATGCTGCACCACTTGCCTCCAGGCTGAACGCTCAGATGTCAAGGTTTCCCATCTGTTGAGGTCCATTCCAGTTGAACTATTTAAAATCTTAAAAGATGATGCTGTTAAGGTGCTACACTCAATATGCCAGCAAGTTTGGAAAACTCAGCATGGCCAGAGGATTGGAAAAGGTCAGTCTACATCCCAATCCCAAAGAAGGGCAGTGCCAAAGAATGCTCCAACTCCCGTACAATTGCACTCATTTCACACGCTAGCAAGGTTATGCTCAAAATCCTACAAGGTAGGCTTCAGCAGTATGTGGACCGAGAACTCCCAGAAGTACAAACTGGATTTCGAAGGGGCAGAGGAACTAGAGACCAAATTGCTAACATGCGCTGGATTATGGAGAAAGAAATGCCATCACCTCCACTGGCCTTGTTGTTAGCCATGCTTTCTAAGGCCCACTTGACTTCACTCTCCAGGATGTCTGGCTCAAGGTCAGCATCCACACTATCTGGGTTTTCTGGGACATCCAGATCTTTCTGGTATAATTCCTCTGTGTATTCTTGCCACCTCTTCTTGATGGCTTCTGCTTCTGTGAGGTCCCTCCCATTTTTGTCCTTTATCATGTCCATCTTTGCACAAAATATTCCTTTAATATCTCCAATTTTCTTGAACAGATCTCTGGTTTTTCCCTTTCTATTATTTTCCTCTATTTCTTTGCACTGTTTATTTAAGAAGGCCCTCTTGTCTCTCCTTGCTATTCTTTGGAAATCTGCATTCAATTTTCTGTAACTTTCCCTATCTCCCTTGCATTTTGTTTCCCTTCTCTTCTCTGCTATTTGTAAGCAACTACCGTATAATTGCATTCATTTCACACGCTAGCAAGGTTATGCTCAAAATCCTCCAAGGTAGGCTTCAGCAGTATGTGGACTGAGAACTCCCAGAAGTACAAGCTGGATTTTGAAGGGGCAGAAGAACTAGAGACCAAATTGCTAACATGCGCTGGATTATGGAGAAAGCCAGAGAGTTCCAGAAAAACATCTACTTCTGCTTCATTGACTATGCAAAAGCCTTTGACTGTGTGGACCACAGCAAACTATGGCAAGTTCTTAAAGAAATGGGAGTGCCTGACCACCTTATCTACCTCCTGAGAAATCTATATGTGGGAGAGGAAGCAACAGTTAGAACTGGATATGGAACAACTGATTGGTTCAAAATTGGGAAAGTAGTACGACAAGGCTGTATATTGTCTCCCTGCTTATTTAATTTATATGCAGAATACATCATGCGAAAGGCTGGACTGGAGGAATCCCAAGCCGGAATTAAGATTGCCGGAAGAAATATCAACAACCTCAGATATGCAGATGATACCACTCTGATGGCAGAAAGTGAGGAGGAATTAAAGAACCTCTTAATGAGGGTGAAAGAGGAGAGCGCAAAAAATGGTCTGAAGCTCAACATCGAAAAAACTAAGATCATGGCCACTGGTCCCATCACCTCCTGGCAAATAGAAGGGGAAGATATGGAGGCAGTGACAGATTTTACTTTCTTGGGCTCCATGATCACTGCAGATGCTGACAGCAGCCAAGAAATTAAAAGACGCCTGCTTTCTGGGAGAAAAGCGATGACAAACCTAGACAGCATCTTAAAAAGCAGAGACATCACCTTGCCGTCAAAAGTCCGCATAGTCAAAGCTATGGTTTTTCCAGTAGTGTTGTATGGAAGTGAGAGCTGGACCACAAAGAAGGCTGACCACTGAAGAATTGATGCTCTTGAATTGTGGTGCTGGAGGAGACTCTTGAGAGTCCCCTGGACTGCAAAGAGAACAAACCTACTATTTTGAAGGAAATCAACTCTGAGTGCTCACTGGAAGGACAGATCCTGAAGCTGAGGCTCCAATACTTTGGCCATCTCATGAGAAGAGAAGACTCCCTGGAAAAGACCCTGATGTTGGGAAAGTGTGAGGACAAGAGGAGAAGGGGACGACAGAGGACGAGATGGTTGGACAGTGTCATCGAAGCTACCAACATGAATTTGACCAAACTCCGGGAGGCAGTGGAAGACAGGAGGGCCTGGCGTGCTCTGGTCCATGGGGTCACGAAGAGTCGGACACGACTTAACGACTAAACAACAACAAAAGGAGAATTGGGCAGTAGCCTGCCTGGAGCTTCGCACTGAGGAAGAGGATGGGGCTCCTAAAACAATTTTTACCTCTAGAAGGCTCTGTAGCTTTTGAGCCTACTCAGAAGTCATTTGTAAGATGCACAGAGACCACGATGAAGAATAACAAGCATGCACATTTAATGCACATTAATGATTGCTATTGGTTAGGCTTCAGGTGCAGAAGGAGCTCCATATATTTAGTTAAAACCAATTACTAGGAATTACTGGAAGCAGACCTTGCAGATAATGAAGCATATGACTGGTTATGGCATGATATCAACATTATACTCAAATGTGTATCTAAAATGTGTGAAAGTGTTGATTCTGGAAGATAATTTGGAATTATTGCCTCACACATGGAACTTCATGGAAATCATAAGGACACCATCATTACTGTACTGACAGGGAGATTTGGACAATTAACAAGAGACTGTCTTCACTTACGCAAACATAAAGGGCTTGGGTCCCATCCATTCCCTGTGCATTGTATGTGATCACCTGTGGTCCTTTTAACAGTTTCAAAACCATCTTTACATATATAGTGAAGTGTTTCATTTGAGATGAAAGTTGTTTTGGTTGTGTCAAAGACAGCATTCTCTTCATTTGGCTTTAGGCATGTCTCTGAGGAAACAAGGGATAGAGATGATTAACAATCAGTTCTTTTATTCTCACCAGTCTATGTCATATGCTCTAAATCCTTTAAAAAGAATGATCTCTAAGATACAGGCAGGAAAGAGGAGCAATGGATGGGTTGTCAGGTAACCAAGATGACAAGTAGGAGTTTGGTGACCATAGTAGTTTGCTTTCCATTTGCCACAGAAAGCAATGTCTGTCTATTAGTCTTGCCACCTGACATAGTACATCTTCCCTGGGGGGCCTTCCCTGCATGTCAACAGGACCACGCTGCATTTTATATTCGAAAGTGAAATATGCTTGTTTTAAATTTCTAATTTCAGTTTTCTGCTTCTGAAAACTCAATCAATTATGCTCTTGAAATGACATGAGGAATAGTGAGTAGAATTTTTTTTTTTCTGGGGAGCCTAGGTCATCAGTGACATATTTCCCCTTTTAGAAGTGAATTAGTGACTATAAGAGGATTTTTTCTTCTCCATTAATTCTCCTCTGCAAATTCTCCATGTGTAATTCACAACATCAGAGAAAAATTAGAAGGACAGGCAGCTTTGTGGCAACAGGTATTCTGCAGTGTGAGGTTATTTCACCCAGACACCTCACCACAGGGACAGAGCTTCTTATATGGATCTTCCTCATACAATCTGAATATCCTCAAGTACTCTGCACACTGTCCCTTTGTGACATCAGGTAGTAATTTTTCCAGGTTGGGTCCCAAATAATCTATTTCCCATCTTGTGTTCTTTCAGATTTTGTATAAATAAAAAAGTTCTCATCAATTACCAGGTCCCTGGATTAGGAGAAAATAGAATATCAATTAAATAAATAGACTTACTGACACACTTTGGCTCTGGCCTCCACCCTTCCTCAAGGCACTGTGTCTCTCCCGTCTTGCGTCCTTCCAGAGTTGCGAAGCCACTCCGACAGCCATAGGCCACTTTCTCATTGAGGGAAAGGTAATATTTTTGGTACAATAAAAAGCCATTGAGTGGGTCAAAATTTTTACATGCAGGTGGACGGATTTCTAATGGGAAATGGGAGAAACGCAAAAGAACATGGATAAGATAAAGCATTGTTATATGAACTGAAGAATAAAATCTCTTGTGCCATGCATTTTTATGGACTAACTTGGTTCAAAGAGGAATCACCACTCACTGGAAATAGTAGAGATTCCCATCTGTACCTCCCACCCACCATGTCACATCTCCTGTCCCTTCCATGTTTGAAGAAGAGGGAGGAGGAGCATTCTTGGTCATTGATGGTAGTATCCAGCTGACAAAGATCTGCTGTTTTCCCCCACAAGAGAGAGAACAAGAACAAAGACAGCCACTCTCACCAGGGGTAGAAAGGAATTTGCTGGGCTTCACAGGCTTGACAAAAGCAAGCATTCGCACCACTTGATACTTGTTAGCAAAAGAAATGCACTCTTCCCAGAAAATTCTTATGTTTGAGAGACTAATGGGGCATTTTATCCATTCACCTTTTAAATTGTGTGTATTGTTCTCTGTGCACTTTATTTTTCCAAAATTCCTCTCAAATGTGAATTTTCAGGGCACAGAACAAATCTTTGCTAACAAGTATCAAGGGTGTGTGAAAGCCTATTTTTGTCAAGACTGAAACCACAACATTTGGTGGGCTACAGGCACCTCAACTCGATTCTAGAAAAAGAGCAACATGTTAAGTCTCTCTGCCTGATTTCTCTGAGCTAGCAGTAACAGCAACAGGAACACGGGTGTTTCAAAATTAGATGATTTTTTTCATAGGATTTCATTTTCCTGGTAAGCCAGGAAGTCTTACTGATGCTGGGGGGAGATCTCTTGGCACGGCAAGACTTGGAAAGTTACTAAGAATTACTCTACGTGGGGCTTCCCTTCAGATTAATGCAGAAACTTCAAATGGTCCAGAACATGGCAGCCAGATTACTAACTTGGGTGAAAAAATATAATCACATTTCCCCCACTCTGGCCACCTTACACTGGTTACCCGTTAGGTTCCACATTGATTTCAAGGTACTAATGATTACTTATAAAGCCCTAAATGGTTTAGAACCTCAATACATGTCAGAGCGCCTTCTTCCACTTAGTTCTACCCATGTCACTCGTTCTAGCTGGGCTGGGCGGCTGAGGGGCTTAACTCTGAGAGAGGTCCGGAAGGAAAAAACTAGAAACCAGGCCTTCTTGGTGGTGGCCCCTCTCCTTTGGAACATCCTCTCTCCTGAGATCCACCTGGCTCCCGTGCTGGGAGTTTTAAAGAGTAAACTGAAGACCTCTTTGGAGGCGGGACAATCCTTTATTAACAATATAAAAGTGATCTATTCCCATCAAAAAGCAAAAATAAGGGAGGAGGGGGCGGAGCCAGGAGCAGCGAAAGCAGCACGGAACTGGGGCTCCCAGAAGACCTGTTGCATGCCGTGAATCCAGACTCTCTCAATAAAATTGAGGGCGGGGGGGAGCCAGGAGAAGGCCACCCCGGGTCGTAGGGGAGCTGAGAGACCCTGGGAGGAGTGGACGAGCAATCCCCCTCCTTGAGAACTCTCCTCCTTAGACAGATGATTCCTCGGGCGCCATCTTTTAATGGCGTTTTAGCTGTGAGGCTCCATGGGAGGACACCAAATTTGCACCTCCGGAGGACCCTGGAAGTTCCCAGGCATAAAAGTGAGTTATTGAACTGAAGCGAATGCCCAAGATTTATATCTAAAGTGAGGAAGAACTAATGACTTGAAATTAGCTGAGCACAGAGGACCACGCTTATCTTTTTACTACATTTTCCACAAACGCTGCTCTATCCGTAAAGAAGGGAGGGGTGGAACAGCAACTTACAATCGGAGATCTTAAGAATAATAAAAGAACTCCAGACAGCAAGGAACGGGAGTGATTTTTGCCCAAGGGAAGAAAGTCTTTGAAAGAACAACTGAGAATAACTGAGAAGACGCAGTGTTGAGCTGTAAATGTGGGGGAATGAAGGGGGTGTGTTTTGAATAAACTATAAGCTTAACAAGCTTTGTCCTTCAACCTCTACTGAATACCACTGCTCTACATAGTTGACCTGAGGGCAATAAAGAATCATCCTGAGAGAAGAGACAGTTTAATTGTTTAACAGTTTTATTACGTCTGGAGACTGTTAAAACAGAATGAGGAAGGGAGACTCTCTCACTTTCACTTTTCATCTGACAATGTAAGAAGCTTGTTGCTGGTTTTTATCAGAGGCAACGACGGCAGCAGTTTGTCCCTGGGGATTTCACTCAAGAGATATACAGAAAAGACATATTTGGAATACATTTATATATGAAAGGCGTTAAGATGGTTTTGGGTGTCCCCACCGCCCATCTTAATGTGAAGATTGGCTTTGTTTTTTCTTTAGTAGATTGAAACTTCTTAGACAATGTACTGAGCTCGGCTGGGGAAGAGACTATAAGGCAAGAGTCAAGACTATTTTATTACGCTGAGGACATCTAGTGGCCAGCTGGAACTATTCCAGAGCTCTGTATTTTGGAATATCCTTTTTCTTTTCCCCTTAGCAGGCTGAAACCTTCCAGACAATGTACTCTGCTTTGCTGGCAAAGAGACTATAAAGCAAGAGTTAAGACTATTCTATCATGCTGAGGACCTCTAGTGGTTGTCTGAATAACTGTATTAGAGCTTTGTATTTTGGAGTATGCTTTTGGTTTCTGACTGAATAATCCTGCTAATTCTGTTAATGCTGTTAGTGCTGTATTGAGGAGAAAAAAAAGGAGGTCTTTGCTGAGAATAAGAAAGGGGGAAATTCTTTAGGAATTAGAAACCGTGAAAGGGAGCAACATGACCTCGAGATCCAAAAAGGAAGATTCACCAGGCTTTGGGGCCTCTGGGACCGCCAAATTAATGAATCAAGACCCTTTTAAAAATGCAATCCAGGAGATGCAAGCAAACATTATTAAACAGCTTTCAGACCAGATACAAGATGCAAGAACATATTTTAAAGCAGGAATTGAAAGCACTAATCAAAAGATAGACTCTTTCACACAGATAGTGCAGAAAGTAGATAGCAGACTAACAACAGTGGAACGAGACATACAGGATATCAAAGAAGAAAGAGATATGATGCAGTCACGTCTTATAACCTTGGAGATGGAGAAGGCTTCCTATTTTCTGAGGCTTCAGAATGTGGAAGAGATGCAGGGAGAGACTGAAAAGGATTTGTTAACATTGATCTCTGAAGAATTGGCCAAGCAAACTGGGATAGGGCAACAGGAGTTGGAACAATCTATTGAACAGATTTACCGCCAAGGAAATGCTTTCACCAGGCGGAACAAACTACCGAAGGAGATTCACATAAAATTTCTAAGGAGAGCAGTGAAAGAGAAGATCCTTAAAGTTAATAGAGAAAAAGATCTGGTGATTAAGGACACCAAAATAAACATACTAAAACAGGTGCCCTGGAGTATGCGGAAGAAAAGACAAGAATACCACTTTCTCACCAAAATATTAATTGACAGGAAAATTCCATTTTCATGGCACGTCCCGGAAGGAGTGTTTTTCAACTGGGAGGCAAGAAGATATAACCTGAATAGTAAAATGAAAGCTAGAAACTTCCTGATAGAAATGAAACAGAAACTGAAACTGACAGAAGAAGATCTGAAATTTTTGAGGGAAGACTCAGAAGAAGAACAAGGAGAAGATGGAAAACAACAAGTAGAAGAGGAAGAAAGATCAAGGATGTCACCACCAGCAAGGAGAACCAGGAGCAAGGAACAAAGAGATAAATTGGGTAGTAAAAACCGCGCAGATGTCTGAACAAATAAAACTCCTTTCAGTGAATGTAAAGGGGCTTAATTCACCCCAGAAGAGGAAAAAAATATTTAACAAACTTTTTCAAGCAAAGGCGGACATCATATTTATCCAAGAAACACACATAAAAGAAAAGGACAAAAAACTTTTAGAAAATTCTAAATTAGGGAAAACCTTTATAGCTTCAAATCAACAAAAAAAGAAAGGAGTAGCTATGTATATCAAGAAAGATCTGAACCCAAATTTGGTATTTGCCTCAGAGGACAGGAGATCATTGATGGTGAAAATTTCCTATGAGGGAGAAGAAATACTACTGGTGAACATATATGCACCAAATGAATCTCAACATAAATTTTATTCTCAATTGAAGAATCAATTAATTTTAAAGGCAGAACAGAAAATATGTATCATGGGAGACTTTAATGCAATAGTAAATAAAGAAAAAGACACATCAACGAGCAATGGAAACTCGAGGAAAAGAACAAGAAACGTGATACCTAAGGTGTTCCTGGAAATGGCAGAAGAACTGAGTTTAATCGATATATGGAGAACTAGATATCCCCAAAGAAGAGATTATACATTCTACTCAAATAGACACAACTCCTGGTCAAGAATAGACAACTGCTGGATCTCAGCAGAAATTACGCATCAAGTGGAAGAAATTGAAATATTGCCAAATACATATGCAGACCATAACCCATTATGGATGATTTTAGGACAAAAGCCAAGAAGAGGCACATGGAGGCTGAATAGCTACTTACTGAGAGAAGAAGCCTTCCTGAACAAAATCAAAAAGGAGTTAAAATTTTACTTTCAAATAAATAAACCCCAGGACACAGCAATGACAGTGATTTGGGATGCTGCAAAAGCTTTTTTTCGTGGTTGTGCGATAGAATACAATACACAAAGAAAAAAGGAGAGAAACAAACAATACCATACTCTAATAATGTCTTTTAAAAAAGAGGAAATGGAACTAAAAAAGTCACCATCTAACAAGAATCTATTAAATAAGATAAATATCTTACAGCATAAAATCAACCTACTAGAACAAGAAGAGATGGAGAAAAAAATCAGATCAGCAAGGCAAAAATTCTTTGAAAATGCAAATAAGCCAGGAAGATGGTTAGCATATAGAATAAAAAAAGAGAGAGAAAAAACAAGAATCACGGAAATACTGGATAGACAAGAGAAGGAAATATACAAGCAAAAGGAGATTGAAAAAGAAATTCAAAAGTTCTATGCTGGTCTTTATAAAAAAAGAGAAGTAGAACAGGAGAAGCAAATGGAATATCTGAATAAAATTACAGCCTGGAGGTTTAATTCGCAACAATTTGAGAAATTAAATAAATCAATCACAATGTACGAGATCGAGGAGGCATGGAAAAAACAGAAAAGTGGGAAATCTCCGGGCCCAGATGGATTACCAGCTGAATATTATAAGGCGTTTGAAGAAGTCTTAACTCCTCAATTTAAAAAGTTAACCGAAGATATTGAGTCTAAGGGGGAAATTCCAAACTCATGGAAAGAGGCACATATTACTCTAATACATAAGGAGGGAATGGAGAAAAATAAAATTAAGAACTACAGACCAGTCTCTCTCTTAAATGTTGACTACAAGATCTTTACAACCATCTGGGCATCAAGATTAAAGGAAATACTGGGAGAAATAATAAATAAAGATCAAACAGGCTTCATTCCTAAAAGGAAACTATCATCAAACATAAGGACAATAATAGATATCTTAGAATATTATGAATTGCACCCAGAAAAGCAGATGATGTTAATTTTTTTAGATGCAGAGAAAGCCTTTGATAATGTCAACTGGGAGTTTATGTTGTTACAGCTAAAGAAGATGGGAGTGGAAGGAAACTTCCTACAAACAATTAAGGCAATATACTCTAAGCAGGAAGCTAGGATCAAAGTCAACGGTAATTTAACGGAGAGCATACTGATTGAACAAGGCACAAGACAGGGATGTCCGTTATCCCCCCTTTTATTTATATTAACTCTGGAAATTCTAAACAGGCAGATAAGGGCCAATGAGAGAGTTAAAGGACTAAAAATTAGAGGTGAAGAATTTAAGATACAAGTGTATGCAGATGATTTGGTAATAATACTTGAAAATCCTCATGGAAATCTGGAGGAGCTTTTGAGACTAATAGAAGATTATGGACAAGTGGCAGGCCTTAAAATAAACTATCAAAAAACAAAATTTATGACTAAAAACATAAAGAAAGAAGATGTGGAAAAATTAGTGACAGAAACTAATTTTGAAGCAGTACAGAAAATTAAATATCTAGGAGTTATTATTACCAAAAAACCAAGCAACCTAATGAAAGAGAATTATTTGAGAATGCAGAAGGAAATCCAGAAAGATTTGGAAGAATGGAGTAAGCTGCAATTATCTCTGATGGGAAGAATCTCAACGATAAAAATGATGATATTACCAAAACTTCTATTCCTTTTTCAAAATCTGCCAATATTACTAAACTTCAAATATTTCAAGGATTTAGATCGTCTGATTGTGAAATTTGTTTGGAAGACTAAGAAACCAAGAATAAAACTCAGGTTGTTACAGGATTTGAAAGAAAGGGGGGGTTTAGGCATACCGAATTGGCCATTATACTATAAGGCTTGTGCTATGACGTGGATAAAGGAATGGATAACTCTTGTAAATCAAAGATTACTGAAATTGGAGGGGCATGATTTAAGAATGGGTTGGCATGCATATGTGTGGTATGGGAAATATAAGGAGCAATCACACTTTATGGAACACATTGTGAGGAAGGCTTTATACCTAGTGTGGCAAAAATTTCAAATACAAACCTACAAGAAAATTCCAACATGGGTAGCGCCTATAGAAGCATTTACTCTGAAAGTATTGAACCAGAAAGGGGCACTGTTAACATATAAAGAATTACTTAACAAAGAACAAAACATAAAAAATAAGCAAGAACTAGAGGTACTGGGGGTGGCAACAGATTGGTGGTCAATGAACAAATTGGAATCAAGATATAAAAAAGATAAAATTGTGGGTTTCTTTGAGGGTGAAGTCCAAGTGGATAAACTGTGGATCTATACTGATGAGAAAATAATTAAAAAAATGTATACATACCTATTGGAATATGAGATGGAGGATGAGAGGGTAAAGGAGACGATGATAAAATGGGCAAGCAATTTTGGTTACAATATTGATATTGATGATTGGACATTGATGTGGAAAGAATCCCATAAAATGATTAAGCCGGTAAATTTAAGAGAAAATATCCTCAAAATGTTCTATAGATGGCACTATACCCCTGTAAGGTTGGCAAAAATGTCAGAGGGTAATAGCAATGTTTGTTGGAAGTGTAAAAAAAAAGCAGGAACCTATTATCATATGTGGTGGACATGTGAAAAAGTCAAGAGATATTGGATGCAGGTGTGGGAAATAATAAAAGAAATCATTCAACAGAAATTAAATTTTAAGCCTGAAATAGCACTGTTAAATATAGTGTCAGAAATCACTGATAAGAAAATCAAATACTGTGTAATGTATATACTTGTAGCTGCTAGGTTACTCTGGGCCCAAAAATGGAAAAGTGAAGAAACACCCACGATGGAGGAGCTCCTAAAGAAACTGTTGGATATCGCAGAATTAGATGCACTTTCAGAAGCACTACGTGAACAACCAAGAGACTATGTGAAACAAAGTTGGAATTTAATTTACGTTTGGGCTCAGGAAAAGACAAAAATTTAGGGGAAAATGTTTTATGTTCATTACCTTTTCCAAGGCTCACTGGAAACCTGGGGAATCTGGGATTCAAAGGAGATAGGAATTTCCTGTCCTCTGAAGGGGGGAGGGGAGGGCTTATTTTGGGCTATTTTTTTATTTCTTTTCGTTTTTTGGTATTTTATATTTTGTATTCTGTAGTTCTGTTTAATAAAATAGCTATTCAAAAAAAATAAATAAACCACAGAAAGACAAAATTTTTATCTAAAAACATGCAATGTAAAGAAATAGACGACATCTTGAATCTTACAAATTTCCAGGAGGGAAAGAAAGTAAAATATCTTGGAATAAACTTTACCAAAAAAAAGTACCTTAATGAAAGATAATTATCTGAAATTGATGGAAGAAATAAAGAAAGACTTGACTAGATGGGGAAATCTACAATTAACAATGATGGGCAGAATTGCAACTGTCAAAATGAATATTTTACCAAAGTTGATTTTCTTATTCCAAAACATTCCAGTGATTCTGAAACAATCAATATTTAAAGAACTTGATCAGATTATATCTAAGTTTGTTTGGCAAGGAAAGAAAGCAAGGATAAAATTAAAGTAACTTCAGGATAGGAAACAGAGAGAAGGAATGGGTCTTTCAAATTGGCTGCTATACTACAGGGCTGCCTCATTAACATGAATTAAAGATTGGATTTTATTGGACAATCAAAGACTGTTAAAATTGGAAGGTCATGATTTGAAATGGGGGTTGGTACAGTAGAGTGGATAACTTTAAACAATTCAATAATCATATTTTGAGAAAATCTTTGTTGTGGTCTTGGACTAAAATTCAAAGACAAATGTATGTCAAAATACCATGTTGGGCAATGCCAGTGGAGGCATTTTCTCTTCCAAACCTGAGGGAAAACAAGACAATCTTCAGGTATAGAAAAGCACTAAAACCAGATGGGACATTAAAAAACAAAGATGAACTAATGACGCAGGGATTTGATATAGATTGGTGGTCACATTCTCAATTGATTTCAAGATATGGTAAAGATAAACAGCAAGGTTTTTACGTAGACAATACTCCCTTTGACAGAGTCCTCCTGGATACCAAAGACAAGCATATGTATAATTTTTTATTAGATTTTGATACCCAGGAGGAGGTAGTTAAAGAATGTATGATAAGGTGGGCACAAAATATTGGGCACAATATAAGTTTGGATCAGTGGGAATAAATATGGAAAAATAATATAAGACTCACTAAGTCAGTAGTTTTTAAAGAAAATATATAAAAAATGTTTTATAGATGGTATATAACTCCTACAAAACTAGCCAAAATGGATGTTAAAATTTCAAATCTTTGTTGGAGATGTAAACAAAAAGGTTCTTTTTATCATATGTGGTGGTCATGTGGGAAAGTCCAAAAATATTGGAAAAGGGTTGAAATGCTTTTGCAAGAGCTTTTAGAGATTCCGATAGCTGTAACCCCTGAATTTTTTCTTCTAAATATAATCCCGAATTCAATAGACCTAATGGAAAAAATATCTAGTTATCCATATCTTGACAGCTGCAAGAATTCTTTTTGCTAAACATTGGAAAGACCCGGAGAATCCATCTCAAGATGAGTTAATAGCAAAAATCCTGGATACAGCGGAAATGGATAAACTATCAGAATGGCTAGATTCAACAAGAAAGACAAATCATGAAGATTGTTGGCATAAATTTTATGACTGGCTTAGAAATAGAATGCAAATTAATATTTGATCATTGAAAACCTAAGATCCTTTTAGAAATAGAATATGTATTATAAATTAGTTACACCGGAAACTTATGTATCTTTGAAATGTAATAGATAAGAATGAATATTGTAAAATGTTCATGTTGATTTACAACCCCTATTCAATCCTATGTCCCCTATCCCTACACCTAACCTATAAAATATTTAAAAAAAAAAGAAAAAGAAAAAAAAGAGTAAACTGAAGACCTGGCTCTTCAGGCAGGCCTTCCCTCCTGATATTACTTAATTTCTTCCCCTGTTTTTCCATTTTGGGTTTTGTTTGCTGTTTTAGTTTTTTTTATTGATGTTTTTAATGTTATTGTTTTTTCTTGGACTGTAAACCACCCAGAGTAGATTCATCTAGATGGGTGGTATAAAAGCCAAAGAAATAATAAATAAATAAGAATGAGAACTGTTTTGTGTAGAGATGGGCATTAATTTAAAAAACTCAGCAAATTCATTCAAAAATTGCTAATTCATCAATTCATATTCATTTGAATCAATGCCCCCGACAAATACAAATCAATTATTTAGCAATATTTGATTCATCAATTCATTGGGCTATAATATGGTCCCCAAGGTGCCTAGAGACTCCAAAATTGTAGAAACATTTCTTCTGACTCTCCCCTACAATCCTTCCACTTTTGGTGAAATTTGGGTTTCAAATGTCTGAGTTATACACCAACAAGTAGGCCCCCTAGGAAAGTCCCCTCGGCACCTAGAGACACCAAAATCACTGAGAAGTTTCTACTGACTCTCCTCTACAATATCTCCTAGTTTGGTGAAGATTATGTTTCCCCACGCCAGCTGCTAAAGGGCACTTTCCTGGGGGGACCCACTTTGTGGGTGTATAACTTGGACATCTGAAACCCAGTCTTCACCGATCTTGGAAAGATTGTAGAGGAGAGTCAGGGGAAGCTTCTCTGTGACTTTGGTGTCTCTAGGTGCCTTGGGAGAACTTTCCTGGGGGTTCCTCTTTGTGGGTGCATAACTCAAGCGACTGAAACCCAAACTTCACTAAACTGTCAGGGCTTGTAGAGAAGTTTCCATGTGAATTTGGTGTCTCTGGGTTCTTCGGGGGGCATTTTATAGGATTTTAAAGGCAAAAATGAATTAAATTAGTCGATTCATCAGAAAAAAATGTAATTCGTGATTTGTCTTGATGAATTATGAATCACCATTTTTCTGATATCTGAACAAAGCTAATGTCCTCTCTTTTTGAGATGCAAACTGTGTGTGTGTGTGCACGCGTGTGCACATTTATGTGTGTGTGTACACACACACACACACACACACACACACACAGAATGACTGACTGATTGCTGAAGAAAGATATGAACAAATATTCCAATGCCTATAAGCCATCATCACTGAGTGCCACTTGCATGAAAGCTTTCTTTGCGTACTTTTGCTTAACATAAGCATGCACGCACATACACACGCACACATACACACACCATCATTCTCTTTTTCTTACTAAGAACACCACATGACTTGCTCTCTCATAGGGCAAGCAGAGTAATTTTGTGATTACTTGTCATCACATATAAGTGTGAGACAAGAGACAATTTACATCTCTAGCATCACAAATCCACTGCTGTGTACACACATAAACCTGCCTGCCCAGAACACATATCATGGTAGTGAATGTATTATTGTGTGAAAATGGTGTGTATAGCAGCGAGGAGTACTGTCGGATCCTCTTCTGCCACCATGCCTGGTAAATCACTAATGGTCCCCATTAGTTTGTGCATTAGTAAAACATGTACCATATTTTTCCATGTATATGACCCCCCAATGTATAAGACGACCCCCTAATTTTGACCCTTGTCGGAGGCGGAGGAGCAGTTAATGGGCAACTGCTCCTCCACATCCGTCTCCTGCTACTGCTGCCTCCACCGCCTGATCACCTCCTCCAGTGCGACTGCCGGGGCTCACCTCCAGCTCACGTTGTTGCCACCTTGTCCCCTGCCAAAAGGGAGCTCTGGAGGAAGCGATGAAGCGGCAGCAGTCAATGGGCAGCAGCAAGAGGTGCCCGAGCACACATGAGTGCTCCTTTGCCTCCACCTCCGCCTCCTGCTGCTGCTGTCTCCGCCAGCCACCAGAGGGGACAAGGCGGCAACATGAGCTGGAGGTGAGCCCCGGCACTCACACTGGAGGAGGCAATCGGGTGGCGACGGCAGCAGCAAGAGGCGCCCAAGCACACGCGAGTGCTCCTTTGCTTCTGTCTCCGCTTCCTGCTGCTGCTGCTGCCTCTGCCGCCAGAGGAGACAAGGCGGTGATGTGAGCTCTGGAGGAGGCAATCGAGCGGCGGTAGCAGCAGTCAATGGGCAGCAGCAAGAGGCACCCGAGCGCATGCGACTGCTCCTTTGCCTCTGCCTCCTTCCGTGTATAAAACAACCATCAGTTTTTCCTCTAATTATTTTAGGAAAAAGTGTCGTTTTATACACAGAAAAATATGGTAAGTTATAGTAAGTCAGGGGATGTTGTCTCAGAGTGGGTATCATCAGATAGGAGGAGAACATCAGTCAAGCTTACCAGCCAAAGTAACACATCGTGGAGGGGGAGACCAGCCATCTTTTGTGCATGTGGCTGTTGCATTCTCATTTGCAGGATAATATTCATTGTCACAAGAATATGAGATTGTGGTACCCTCTATGGAGCGTGAGATCACATAACGAGAAAGGAATTTATTATTTATAAAAAGTTCAGTATGATCACATCTTTCTAAAAATGAGAGAAAAGCAATAATAGATACATCAGTCATGGAAACACATTATCTGCTTATTCTTGTAACAGATATAAGTTAAAAAATTTCCATACATGTATTTTTTGCAATAAAAGTGTGGAGACATCTTTTCCCCTCTTCTTTTCACTAGAGTTGCAATACAAAGTGCTTTCTCAATTTCAACTTGTTTTTTGTCAGAATACTTCTGGTTCACACTTCTGGCAAAACTAAAAGGGGCAAAGGAAAGAAAGGAAAAAGAGAAAGAGAAAAAGGCAAAATACTATGGCACTTTAAAGAATGACAGATTTGCTTCTGATCAAAATCCACTTCTTCAGATCTGGTTCATACTGTCTCCTGACCTTGAAGCATTTGGGGGAAACGGAGAAAGTGAGCAGCTGTAACCTCAGCCAGAGCATCCCTCCACAGAACATCAGTTGCCCTGACCAGAAAAGAAAAGAAAAGAAAACACTACAGATCACTCTTGGGAAAGGCCTCAGACTGGCATGTGCGGCATCCTGAGATCTCTGTCAGATCCTGATTTGGACAACTGACTCCCCTAGGAGTCCTATAAGATTTACAGACTTCCCAGGTAAAGAGAACAGATTCTATGATTCATCATAGCTGACACTATCCCAGTAAAGGGTTAATACCAGAATGAAACCAAGTAATCAGTCTCAAGCTGATTGTAAACTCATCTGGGTATCTCATTATAAGTGTCTTCATTGTTGCAATAATTCCAGGCCACTCAAGAACTTGTTATTTCTATGCAAGTTCTGTTTATTTACATCATTTCTAGGTTCCATGCTTAAAAGTAGCAAAGTCAAAAATCTATCCAAGACAGTCTTACAGTTATGGGGAAAAACTGTAGACACATATCCTTAATTCCAAAGGTCGTACAGACATGCAAAAATAATAGGCTTAAAATATTTAAAAATCCATAAAAACTGAACCTATACTTAAGTACTTAAATATTGACAAAATTTAAATACTTAAATATGACAAATACTTAAGTGAGAAAATACATCGCAGTTGTAAGCTTATAGCTACGCAAAATCCTGACAACTTAGTCATGTTTGAATCAAAATTATAAAAACATTAAAACACAGGAGCTCATAGCCTGTGAAGGCAGAGAATACATTTTTGTAACAGTTCAAAGTTCTTAAGAACAAGATCATAAAAAACAAAAAGCCTTCTAATTTTCAATGACAGACATGAAAAAGTATTTAAACTTTTAAAAGTAAAAATGTTCAAAATAAAAAAGCATTACTTAGCTCGAAGCATGTTATCAACACACAGAAAAATATTTTCTCTAAAAGAGAAAACTCATCCCAGCCTTCATCAGCCTTTATTTATGTTATTCCCATGGCTATTATGGCATTAACAGACATTTTTTAAACAACAATGTGTTGACAACATTGATCAAGCAGACTCTCTCAATGCTGATTCTGATATTGCTTCAGGATGTAGAACTTCTAATGTTGACTCCTAGAGCATCTTCTGGGATGCAGGCATTCTGGGTCCCAGTTTTACTGTGGCCTGAAGAAGCAGTTTAGCAGTGGATTCTAGAGTGGTCTCAGTAATGGGAGAATTTTTATGGCATGGGTCATGGACAACTAAAAAGAATGCCTGTGGTCTATGTATAGCTGTATGTTGGCACCCTGCCATGCAAATTCACAAATGTGTGCTTTGTAATAATAATATAATTGTATGCAGTCAAGTAAATTCTGACTTATGGTGAACCTTTCCAGGGTTTCCTACATTTAGAATATTGAAGAATCCCCAGGCACTACATGAGCTGGTCAGAATTCCTCCCTTGAGGAATCAGAACCTCACTGAATAGGAAAATCCCTCAGAGTCTGGAAAAGAACTAACATTCTCACAGGTGCCTATTCCTGCTGGCTAAGAGCATGCTAAAAAAAATCCCATCCCATTCCAGAGTAAATTTAGGATTCTGCCACCTGACATCCTATATGGTGGAATCCTACATATGTCTACTCAGAGAGGAATTCAACAGTAAACATATATAGGATCACAGCACTAATCTCACCTAGCTCTCCATCCTCAAATCTACAGCAGAGGTAGCAAACCTTTTTGCCAAGAGGGCCAAACTTGATCCAGATAACTATGTCAAGCAAGGAAAGATTTCATATCTATTTAGATGACAAGGCTTTAGCCCTGTGCATACTTACTTGTGAGTAAGGGCCATTGAACAAATGGAACTTATTTCTTACTAGGCATGCATAGGACTCCTGTTAGCCACTTGTAGCCAGTCCCCCTGAGTTCATTGGGCCTAGACTCTTATAAGATTGTTTAGAATTGCTGTCTAAGCATCATCAGTTAGGCATACAAACTGATCAATTACAAAGCTTCAAAAGTGCATTTGGAAAGCATTACATTTTAGGTATTTATTCATATGAAGCTGCCCCTACTTAATAGAACTAGTAAACAGAAATATGTGGAATATACTGTATACATATAAGAGGAGTAGCTGTTGATTTTTGATGAATTTCCATCTGACTAGATACATTTAAGATTTCCTCACACAGTTTCTCCCCTACACGAAGTTAATTTGGCTCCTCCTTTCTTTAGGTAAATCATTGAAATCTGAAAGGAATTAATTAATGCTTTCAGACAGATGGCTCCAAGAGCCACCATTAAAAGGGTTTTACACAGCTATTTCATCTCTCGCTCAAAAATGTGTTGCGTGTACAACAATGGATGAGCTATTAAAGAAGCTACTGGATATTGCAGATTGCAGGTTGATTCCGAGACACTTTGTAAAGGAAAGCTGGAAGCTGATATATACTTGGACCCAGAAAAAAGACTGGAACTTAGGTGAAGAAATAGTTTATGGTGAATCAGTGTTCACTAGAATCCTTTGATATTTAGATGTCTAGACGATGGCAAAATTTCTGATCTATATGTGTACCGTGTTTCCCCGAAAATAAGACAGGGTCTTATATTAATTTTTGCTCCAAAAAACACATTAGGGCTTATTTTCAGGGGATGTTTTATTTTACTGTCATATCGTCTTCCAGTTGCTGCACAATGCTGCACAATGGTGGAGGGCGGGGTTTCACTTAACTGGGGCTTATTTTTAGGGTAGGGCTTAAATTACAAGCATCCTGAAAAATCATGCTAGGGCTTATTTTCAGGTTAGGTCTTATTTTCGGGGAAACGGTAGTATGGATTTTAGTTTTGATGTTTTGTTGTTATTTAGTGTTATTTTTGTTTGTTTTATTTTTCGGTTCTGTATGTTTATATGTATGAAATAAAAACACTATTTAAAAATGTGTTGTGTGTAGTAAGAAATTAAAAAAGTCAGAAGAATAGCATGGGAAGTTAGGAGTGGAAGATAACAATAACTGCACTCTCCTCAAAGTGCTATTGCTGAGGCAAGGAAGGGAACACAATAAAACCATTTTTCTAGAATGACCCCCTTTGAATGAGGGGATGTAAAAGACGCATAACGCCTCTAACCATTGTTTGGACCCTGGCATACAATATAATTGATGGTATCCATTTAAATTTCACTTACTTACCCTTTGCTGCAGTGCAACATACCCATAGCAGGAGCAGAGATATGAAGCCCAGCCAGGGGGAAGCCATCCTGGATCCTCAGCAAAGGCTCACTCTTTTCCAATAGCCCTCCTTCAGCTTTCCCTGGCCCTTTGCTAGGTGCAATCTATGTCTCCATCTGTTGCAAGGAATGGCTATGCCTAAAATCTTGCTTCAACAGTCACTTCCCCTTTAATCCTATTGCAACACACACACACACACACACACACACACAATCAGTCTTTTCTGTTTTTGGCAAACAAATGTGCAAGCAATGTAAAAACAGTACTTTCTCAACTCAGACCTTCCTGTTTGCTTTCAAGACACACTTCACATCCATGAGCAATTGTGTCTAGTACAACAAACCTCCCAGCTATTGCTTTTGTTCTTGGGTGTTAACCACAACTTCCCTACAGAAAACCAGTGTTTCCTAGGCAAACATTCTTGGGTTTCACACTCTGTTTGGAAGAAGAGACAAAACTATAGCTGTGGTTCAAAATGTTAGCCTAAGATTTCTCTTGTGCCAGCATTTTTCCAATCGCTGCACCGGTATTTTTTTAATGACATGATGTGCCAATGATTAAAAAAAGACTTTGTTAATATGTGTTAATGGTGATTTCTGTGTAAGACAGCCCAACCAAATTCACCAGCCCCATCCAAATAGAGACAACTGATGGAATTAGCCACAAGACACCGCTGGAAACAACATTCCAGTATCTGTTCTGAGCAGCAAATCAATATTGTGAAAAACTGCCCAGAATGGTGACTTCAGAGTAGGAACCCCCAATGAAATCCACTTTCCCCATCAGACTAAAGAGAAAAGGTGCAACCAGCCACAAAACAACCTCAGGGACCACATTCCAGTACCTGTTCCAGGCAGAAAAATCAATACAGTATTCTAGAAAACAGTCTGGAACAGTGACTTTTGAGTAGACCAACACAACCAAATTTGCCCTCATCCAGCCCATTTTTACAATCTCACATAGTGCCTGTAGTTTGTTTAACTGGGACGGAATTTTGTGGGCTGTCAATCTATCCAGCACTGATCAATCATACCTTCCTGCCTTAGAATTCAGAGAAAACCCTGCCTCTCTGCTGAGAGTTTTATTTCCCTTTTTGTTTGTTTAAAACTGTTGCAGTCAGTTAGTTGTTTGCTGTTATCTGTTCACAACTGTAAGTAATGGAACATTTTTATTATTTCTACTTTTAATGTCTTAGAGTGAGTTATTGCGAGAGTAAGTGCCAATTAATGAGAAGCTGGTGGGCCCTCTGGTGAATTTGAATATGTTCTGTTCTGTGAGTCTCTGCTGTGTATAAAAAGGAGAATGTTAACCAAAAATTCAAAACTCTGCAACATTACTGACATCAGGCACTGGTTTAGAACCAAGAAAGCTTCCTTGGAATTAGATGGAAAGGAAAGATAGAGTTGAGTGGGCAGAGCTGAGAAAGACTAACTGCCTGAGCTTCCTCCAACCAGGTCTCTGTAAATACAAGTCAGGTCAAAATGAAATCCTTTGTGCAGTGATAATATACTGGATTGCAATCTTAGACCCAAACTGCCTATTGGCTTTCCATATGTAGTTCTGGCTATTGATCCAGTTTTCCCCTTGTAGCCATTGTGGGAGCCTTGATATAAAGGAATAGCCTAGCATAGGGGCAGGGAGGAGACAAGAGGGATTTAACTCCTGTCCATCTCGATAGTATTCATCTAGTTTAGGCTGCTTCATGCCTGCAATTTACACTGCCATTTAGTCCAGTGGATTACCTGTTTGGCAACGTAACTGCAGGGTAGATGAGTGGTGGGTGGAACAGGAGAGATGTAGACTGGGACCACAGCAGAGGCCAAAGAATTAAAGCTGCTTTCCTGCCACACTGTGGTCCTGATCTAGATTGGGGACCCTGCACTGACAATTTATAAAACTAAATATCCCTACACTCAAGGTCAAAATAATACAGAAAACTTGTACAACTACACAGGAAATGTACAGTTTGAACCCTTGAAGGTGACATGTCCTGTACTTTCTGTTTTCTTATTTGGGAGTCATCTTCTCAATTTGTCTGCATTTTTTCAGTCTCTCTTTCTCTCCTTCATTTTTTTCAAGTATTCCTGCTGGCTATATTGTCTGTTGTGTCTGTGTCCTCTAAAATTTGGACAGCCAAAATGAAATGTATGTTTTGGCCTACAAATAGTATTGGAGCGGGGGGGGGGGGTGTCATTTCTCAGAATAGGAAAGCAAACATTCTTTTTTGCAATGTTTGCTAACCAAAGATTGCAGTATGGCAGACTGAAATAATTATCAGCCAGTTTAATGGGAACTAAAAAAATAAATAAATCATATGCTGTCAAGTCAGTTCTAACTTATGGCCAACCTTTTCTGGGTTTTCCAGGTATACAGCACTCAGAAGTACTTTACCATTCCCTTCTTCTGGGTGCATTCCCAAGGCTACACAGGGTAGTTCTACTCACAGAAGGCACAACGAGGAACTGAACAGAAACCACTCAGCTATCCATCCAGATATGGGATGTAAAAGGAGATATTTATTTACTGTGCTAGATTAAAATGAGGAAATTATTTTCAGAGATTTCCCATCCCACTCAATGTTAACTTTGCTTTTTTAAAAAAAGTCTCTAAATAAGAAAAACTAAATTTATGATGTTAAACTAATTCTTCACTTTGTTTAAATCATCTCTCTTATGAGATTTTCAAATCTGAACAAGGGAAATGCAATGTACAGAATTAAAAACATACCTCAACAACTGGTCATTTAAAAATAGTAATCAGGGGAAAGCAATGCTGAAGAGAAAATGAAGATCATTAGAACAGTAATCCATTTCAAGTTAATAAAATGTTATGTGTTTATTTAATAACACAGACTGCGTATCTGTTAAAGATAAGTAAAAGTGTGTAGTAACTATGTAATAAAACATTAACAATTGAGCAATATGGGATGACATTTCTGTTGGATATTGCAAAAGACGGCCCGGAATAGACGCATGGTCAGCCCAACCAAATTCACTTGCCCCATCCAGCTGGAGGGGACTGATGAAACCACCCAGAACACATGTCCAGAAACAACATTCCAGTACTCATTCCAGGCAGAAAACCAATACCAAATAAATAAATAAACCCCAGTCTGGAACAGCAAGTAGAAGAGGCCAACCAAATGCACCCATCCCATTGAACTGGAGCACACAAATGCAACCAGGCACAAAATAAACCCAGGAAAAACATAGGAATACCTGTTTCAGGCAGAAATTCAATATTTAAAAAAAACAGCCTGGAACAGTGACTTCCCAATGTAATTCACTTGTTCCATCTGACTAGAGGATGTTCTGTGACTTCTTGCATTGTCCCATTCATTGCCCCCCCCCACCCTGGAATAATGAGATGAGACAAGCTTTATGGGGGAAAACATGGGCCACACTTTATTAAATAACCATTATAGCCAACCATAAAAGGGGGGCCTGCCATAGTGCGGAAACCTCTGGACCTCGAGCCACCTTCCCCTTGGTAACCTTTGGTCTGGGTGTGGACCCAGCGTATCTCTCCCCCCCCCCCGTAATATTACGATCTGCAGTGCTGGAAGGTTGGATGAGCTATACGTTACCTGTGATTGCATGGGGACTCACTGAAACCTGTTCCATCCGCACTACCCACTATAGCATTGGGACTAGCTTTGCTAAGTCCCATGCCCGCCAACCATAATTTCCAACTCCAAACGCAGGTCTCCCTGGATGTCATCAAGAAATAGCTCCAGGCCCACTTCGGACAGGTGTACACCATCGCTCCTAAAGAGCTTTGGTTTATCCACACGTATCTCCTGGTGACCAATCACTGATCCCAGGCCATTACATATGGCCCGACACACTTCTCTGTTAACTCTCCGCCTCGCTGTATTGCAGTGCAAACCACTCTCCACTCAAGCCGAGGGATAATCGTGGACCAGACAATCCGAATTGATGGGTATTTTGCCTTCAGCCATCTGAGATCACGTGTCATATCCAGTATCAAGGACTTGCCAGTGCACTTGGCTAAATCATTCCCCCCCCCCCCCCAATGTATTAACAATACATTTGGAGGCCGCAAGACAAATCCGGCCACTCTGCAAAATTGGCACCATAGGATTCCTCTCTGCCCTCTCCATTCAATCTGGGCCCTGGTTTCAAGACCCAGATTGCTCCCCCAAATTGATTTTGCTGCGTAACATGTTGCCCAAAAGATATAGCTATGACTGATGATCAGGATGGGCAGCCACTTGTAGCCACTGCCATACCTGCAATGAAAGAAACAGGGCCAGGCACCTGCCTAGACTTGAGGAAGGGCATGTACATACGTCTGATAGCTGTTCGATGCCCAATGTCCCAACCTCTTAATGGCCTCCGGGTCATAACCTAGTGCAGCTGCAGTTGAAGCCGCACCAATCCTGAAGGAATGTGTACCAAATCATAAACCGTGTACTCCCACTTTTTGCAGGGCAAGATCTGTCAATTTCCAAAACTGATATTTCATCAGCGGAGAACAGTCCTCATGAACAAAAAAGTAGCCCTGTTTTTCTCCCCTAAGCCTGATATAGCATTCGACGGCTTTTACCGGGCATAAATTCTCAATTGAGCAGGGAGCTAATGTAATGACCACTCCCTTACCTCACTGATCCACTTTAGACCTACAAATGTGGATCCTGATGTTATTATAGGCCAACCACACATCATACCTTTGTAATGCAACCATGGATGTGTTGCCCTTTCCCCTTACCGCCACTTCACTCACTCTCAGAGCCCCAAAAAATAATGACACTGTCCTAAATTGCTGCCTCATAATTATCCTTACAGAGTGCAACTGGTGGCAAATTTTTTCCAACAATGCTGGGGAAAGGGGTGCCCTTGTGTCCTGGACACAACCCCTTTCTTTATTCCATCTCTCAGTCATCTTCCTAATGCGGAAGTCAGAGGTATGGTCCTGATATCCCTGAACGTTGGCATGAAAGGCTAATGCAGACATCCTGCCCTGAATGGAACCTGGTGACAGCCCTTTCCTGTGCAGATAAACTATGAATTGCTGGAGATGGTCAACTAGAGCAGGCCATTTGAGTTCCAGATCTATGAGGCTTCTAAACTCCTGAAATTCTATACTCACTGCCGCATACCTCTTTTGTGTCTGTGGGGACAAAGCCAAACCTATCGCTCTCTCAGCGTCATCCCACCAATTTGCCAAACCTTGGGGGGGAAGTATCTCTCGATATTCGTCGGCTCCTGCATTTAATTTCCTGAACCAATTGATCTGTTGGCGGGATAGTGCATCTGCTAAGCTATTGTCAAGGCCAGGGATGTGTTTCGCTTGTACTAGAATATTGAATTGTAAAGTGCGCAATGTAAACTAGGGTCACCACACATTTGGAATGCGAAATGAGGTTGTTTATGATGTGAACTACTGCTAGATTGTCACACCAGAAGCACACAACTGAATTGGCCCACTCGTGAGCCCACAGCCACAGTGCACCTAGTATAGCAAAATAATTCCAGGAATATCAGGTCCCGGGTGATCCCTTCCTGATGCCATGCCTCGGGCCATACTTCTGCATACCACCTACCCATAAAATGATTTCTGAAGCCTAGCGAACCTGCTGCATTGGTTTGCACCTGGAATCTACAGGCCTGCATCTGTGTGTCTAGCTCTATTCCCAGAAATGTCAGAGAAGTGGAGGGGCCCTCAGTTTTTTCTTCCGCTAAAGGTAACTCCAGCTCCCCAGTAATTACCTGAAATGAATCCAAGATGAATTTAAAGAGCCCAAAATTACTTTCCCCACAAAAAAAGATAATCATCTAAATATTGGGCCGTGCTCCTAAGTCCCACCCTACATCTGAGGTTCCACTCCAAAAACGAGCTGAAATGCTCAAATGCAGCACAGGAGATGGAGCAACCCATGGGCAGTGCTCTCTCTATATAGTAGAAGCCCTGGAAATGAAATCCCAACAGGTCAAAGACATGGGGATGGAGTGGGAGAAGACAGAAAGCTGACTTGATGTCATATTTTGCTAGCTCCACCCCAATTCCGCACTTCTGAACCATGTGCACTGCTACATCGAAGGAAGTGTACCTCACTGTGCATAATTCCGAGGGGATAGTGTCATTTACTGACTCTGCCTCCGGATACGACAGGTGGTGTATGAACCTATACTCCCCTTGATTTTTTTCTTGGGTACTGCCCCTAGTGGGGAGACCCGCAGATGGGCCATGGGGGGGTGCCCAAAAGGACCCAGCACCTGACCTTCCCTGACTTCCTTGTCAACTTTTTCTTTAACTACATCCTCCATCCCTTTGACCGACTTTAGATCCTGGGCAAGGAACCCTCTATGTTGCCCGATAGTTAGGATCTTAAAACCGTCCTTAAATCCACTTAACAGGTATGCAGCATCTCCCCTTCTTGGGTAATCTTGCAGCCATATTTCCAGAACCTCTACTTTGATTGGGCTGGGTCCCTTTTGCAGGGTGACTGCCTCCTCCGTTTGCCTTCCTATTACCACTGGCCTCCTTATTCCCATTCCTTTGCGTCCTTGCTTGGAATCACATTGTGCTGGGGTGCTGGCCACTGCACACTGTGTCCTCATGCCTGTATTTACAGGCCTTGCATGAGTATGCGCCTCTTGAATTGAAATCTCAACAGAGCAGACGGGGTTGAACCACCTGCCCCATGCCTACATGGGGGTTCAAATTCTGGCCAGCCCTATGAATAAGGTGCCCACTGTCAAATCTGTCACCCAAATTTGGTCTGGCTGTTGTCATATAATGTAGCCAGAGGCCTGGTTGGGGCTCATCCCAGCACAACTTCAGGTGTATAGCACTTCTCATAGAAAATGATTCGTCATAGAGAAGCCATGCGTGCACAGGATAATCAACATACACCCTATAAATCAAGTCAAGGTACTGGACTAGTGACAGCACCCTCCAAGGCTGGGCCTTTATTATGACTCCAAAGTAAATTAAAAATCCTGGGAGCCAATTGGCCCAGGGCCATTTAGGTTTACGCCTCCTGCGCCTCTCTTTTCCCCTCTCATCCTCTTTTTTCAGTTCCTTGTTATCCACATTCCTATTCAGGAGCTCAAATATCTCTACATAGTTCCCTCACCACATCTGTATGTATGTGTGTGTGTGTGTGAGAGAGAGAGAGAGAGAGTGTGTGATTGCTGGTGGCATCAATCCCCTCTATCTGAGTGGGGTGGATGCATTTGGTTGGGCTAGCTTACTTGGAAATCATTGTTTTGGGTTGTTTTTCACAGTATTGATTTACCAGCTGGAATGAGTACTGGAATGTTGTTTCGGGGGGTGTGTGTGTGTGTTCTGTGGCTGGTTCCATCAGTCCCCTATAGTTGGATGGGTTTGATAAATTTGATTGGGCTGTCCTAATCAGAAGTCACCATTCTGTGCTGGTCCCCACCCCACCCCCTGTTCTGGGCCATTGTGTTCCACGTTGGCAGCTTTTGGCATAATAAAGGGTTAATGAATGAGCAATATTCTTTGGGTTTGAGGTCTAAAATATTATTTGTCCAGTGCATCCCACTGCTTAAGGCATCATTTTTTATCAAGAAGACCCCATTCCATTCCATTCTGTTCTGTCTTTTATATAGTCCTCTTCAACTGTGGAGCTAGAGGAATTTAACAAAAATTTCAAAACTCTGCCACAATTTGTCCAGTATGAGCAGATCTCAAATATTCTCAAATCACATTTCAGTAGCTGCAATCTTCTCTTTCACCATTAGTTTTTTCTTATTTAACTATTGAAAGAAAGAAGATGTCTGCTCGTGTTCTAACAGAGTTAATTTTTAGAGTAGGAATGCAATAGTACTGCAAGTCTATGGAAACATAACAGTTTGTCATTTGTACATAATGGAGTGCTTTGCCCTCAGAACAATAGGCTTCAGATGCATTTCAAAATAGCACAAGAGAACAGAATGGTAGCACTACAGATTTCTGGACATGGCCTATAAATGTCCAGGGTCTTATTTTTGCCTGTCACCATTACTGAATTCTCAGGTCCACCATAGGAGAATGGATTAAAAAATAAATCAATGTTGTGTTGCATTTCATGATAGTTGTTTTTTTTTCCTTTGGAGATTCTTGCAACTGGAGCATCCTTGGCAGTTTTTTAAAAAAGCATCCCAGCCATCAATATAACTAACGACTCACAATGTGCATTTCATTTGCCACCTTTACATGTACTCAGCCCTTGCTTTATCTAGTCACTATAGCAATCCTAACTACATCTGGAGCTAAATTATTTTAGAATGCCATAGGCAGGGATTCCTTCCAGTAAATGAACTTCAATTTTCTTAAAAACAGAAACAGGTGGTCTGCTCCTGACGTTTGTACAAGTTGCTCTGCACTTGAATGTTTTCACGATATTCTCTCTACTCTGTCACAGATCTCAGAAAAGCCTAGCTAGATGGAAGATCCTAGGAGTTGTAGTCCAACAAACTCTGGGCCACATATTAGGCACAGCCAACTTATCACTTGTATTGTCTTGGCACTTCTTGACCTATTCATCTTTAACATCCCTGTAGTTTGGAAAAATCTTTCCCACTAGAAAATAAACCCAGATAACAAGACAACACAAGATAAGACAATAAATGGGATTCTAAAACCACAGTTTTACTGAGCGGGCAGTGGGCAATGGGTCTTGGAATGACTCAACCAATCAATGTTTCAGGTAACAATGAACTCAGGAACCAGTTTTTGTATAGCCCAATGTATGAAATTCAGATTATAAAGGATGCAAATATGCAAAGCCACAATAGTTTCTATTCTATTGGTAGCCCTAAGTAGAGCAGACTTATTGAATCAATGTAATTTGCATATATGTAAACTCACCTTTCAACAATTGATTCAAAGGGTCTACTCTAGTTGAGACAACAGGTAGGATTCAAGCCAAAGACTTTACTCAGTTCTCTCACTTCCATTGTGTAAGACTGTCAAAATTTGGGATGTGAGAGATGGATCTGAGACATCAGTCTTCCAGGCTGACAACAAAGAGAGTCACAGAAACAGTAGGTTCTTTTTTTTTATTTCAAAACTTGAGTCACCCTCTTCTGATTCAAACTCACTAGTACTAGCTTCAGCTTGCAAATGATCAGGGCTTTGGTTGTGCACCTCAAGCTCACCCTGTTTGGCTGATTCGCTAGAACTGCTTAAAGGAAACAATTTCAGGATTGGCATGAACTCTCTGCCAATTTTTATGTTCTGCAAAGCTAGAAGATCTGGATATTACCAGTTTGTTGTTCTGGTCTAAAAACCTATACCACTTGGAGTTTGGATCATAACTAGAGATGGGGACGAATAAAAAAAATGGCAATTCGTTTTGATCCGTTATTCATCAAGGTTAACGAATCAACGAATACGAATATACGAATATTCTTTGACAAATCGATGAATCAATCTGTTGATTCATCTGCACTTTAAATGGCTATAACACTGGCCCCTGACATCCCAGAGACACCACATTTGCAGGGAAGCTTCCTCAGATGCTTTCCTACAACTCCTGAAAGCTTGGTGACCATTGAATCATGGACCTCCAAGTTATATAGTCACAAAGAGGACACCTCCAGGAAAACTCCCCCCAGGTACTTAGAGAATTCAGAATTACAATGGAGTTTCCTATGTCTTTCCCCAACATGCCTGCCAACTTTGGTGAAGATTGGATATCGGAACTCAGAGTTATTCACCCACAAATTGGGTCCCCCCAGGAGAGTTTACCACATGGCACAGAAGCCCATGGCATTGAGGGAGTTATATTTCGCCCCAGCAGAATGAGAGGTCCCTTTGGGAGAGGCATGCATGAGGCATCGAGTTTTGTAGTGGTCACGAAATGAGAAGGCTGATAGTTTAGGTGATCACCCAATACAGAAAGCAATTAGTTTGAGAGAGAGAGCAAAGAAGTCAGTCACACACAGAGATGTCTGCCAGCAGAGTCCTCCACACACACCACTCCATACACCCCTCTGGGGCAACACCCCCAGGAGTACTCCCTTTTATTAAGCTTACAGATAGTTGAAAGTATACTGATAGGGCACGGTTTGTTGTTTCGTCGTGTCCAACTCTTCGTGACCCCATGGACCAGAGCACGCCAGGCCCTCCTGTCTTCCACTGCCTCCCGGAGTTGGGTCAAATTCATGTTGGTAGCTTCGATGACACTGTCCAACCATCTTGTCCTCTGTCGTCCCCTTCTCCTCTTGCCTTCACACTTTCCCAACATCAGGGTCTTTTCCAGGGAGTCTTCTCTTCTCATGAGATGGCCAAAGTATTGGAGCCTCAGCTTCAGGATCTGTCCTTCCAGTGAGCACTCAGGGTTGATTTCCTTCAAAATGGATAGGTTTGTTCTCCTTGCAGTCCAGGGGACTCTCAAGAGTCTCCTCCAGCACCACAATTCAAAAGCATCAATTCTTCAGCGGTCAGCCTTCTTTATGGTCCAGCTCTCACTTCCATACATCGCTACTGGAAAAACCATAGCTTTGACTATGCGGACCTTTGTCGGCAAGGTGATGTCTCTGCTTTTTAAGATGCTGTCTAGGTTTCTCATCGCTTTCCTCCCAAGAAGCAGGCGTCTTTTAATTTTGTGGCTGCTGTCACCATCTGCAGTGATCGTGGAGCCCAGGAAGGTAAACTCTGTCACTGCCTCCATATCTTCCCCTTCTATTTGCCAGGAGGTGATGGGGCCCGTGGCCATGATCTTAGTTTTTTTGATGTTGAGCTTCAGACCATTTTTTGCGCTCTCCTCTTTCACTCTCATTAAGAGGTTCTTTAATTCCTCCTCACTTTCTGCCATCAGAGTGGTATCATCTGCATATCTGAGGTTGTTGATATTTCTTCCGGCAATCTTAATTCCAGTTTGGGATTCATCCAGTCCAGCCTTTCGCATGATGTATTATGCATATAAGTTAAATAAGCAGGGAGACAATATACAGCCTTGTCGTACTCCTTTCCCAATTTTGAACCAATCAGTTGTTCCATATCCACTTCTAACTGTTGCTTCCTGTCCCACATATAGATTTCTCAGGAGATGGATAAGGTGGCCAGGCACTCCCATTTCTTTAAGAACTTGCCATAGTTTGCTGTGGTCCACACAGTCAAAGGCTTTTGCGTAGTCAATGAAGCAGAAGTAGATGTTTTTCTGGAACTCTCTGGCTTTCTCCATAATCCAGCGCATGTTAGCAATTTGGTCTCGAGTTCCTCTGCCCCTTCGAAATCCAGCTTGTACTTCTGGGAGTTCTCGGTCCACATACTGCTGAAGCCTGCCTTGGAGGATTTTGAGCATAACCTTGCTAGCGTGTGAAATGAGTGCAATTGTACGGTAGTTGGAGCATTCTTTAGCACTTCCATTCTTTGGGATTGGGATGTAGACTGATCTTTTCCAATCCTCTGGCCACTGCTGAGTTTTCCAAACTTGCTGGCATATTGAGTGTAGCACCTTAACAGCATCATCTTTTAAGATTTTAAATAGTTCAACTGGAATGCCATCACTTCCACTGGCCTTGTTGTTAGCCATGCTTTCTAAGGCCCACTTGACTTCGCTCTCCAGGATGTCTGGCTCAAGGTCAGCAACCACACTATCTGGGTTGTCCGGGACATCCAGATCTTTCTGGTATAATTCCTCTGTGTATTCTTGCCACCTCTTCTTGATGTCTTCTGCTTCTGTAAGGTCCCTACCATTTTTGTCCTTTATCATGTTCATCTTTGCACGAAATGTTCCTTTAATATCTCCAATTTTCTTGAACAGATCTCTGGTTTTTCCCTTTCTATTATTTTCCTCTATATCTTTGCACTGTTCATTTAGGAAGGCCCTTTTGTCTCTCCTTGCTATTCTTTGGAAGTCCGCATTCAATATTCTGTAACTTTCCCTATCTCCCTTGCATTTTGTTTCCCTTCTCTTCTCTGCTATTTGTAAGGCCTCGTTGGACAGCCACTTTGCTTTCTTGCATTTCCTTTTCTTTGGGATGGTTTTTGTTGCTGTTTCCTGTACAATGTTACGAGCCTCCATCCATAGTTCTTCAGGCACTCTGTCCACCAAATCGAGTTCCTTAAATATGTTCTTCACTTCCACTGTGTACTCATAAGGGATTTGGTTTAGATTATACCTGACTAGCCCAGTGGTTTTTCCTCCTTTCTTCAGTTTAAGCTTGAATTTTGCTATAAGAAGCTGATGATCAGAGCCACAATCAGCTCCAGGTCTTGTTTTTGCTGACTGTATAGAGCTTCTCCATCTTTGGCTGCAGAGAATATAATCCATCTGATTTCGGTATTGCCCATTTGGTGATGTCCATGTGTAGAGTCGCCTCTTGTGTTGTTGGAAAAGAGTGTTTGTGATGACCAGCTTGTTCTCTTGACAAAACTCTATTAGCCTTTGCCCTGCTTCGTTCTGAACACCAAGGCCAAACTTACCTGTTGTTCCTTTTATCTCTTGACTCCCTACTTTAGCATTCCAATCCCCTATAATGAGAAGAACATCTTTCTTTGGTGTCAGTTCTAGAAGGTGTTGTAGGTCTTCATAGAATTGGTCAATTTCAGCCTCTTCAGCATCGGTGGTTGGTGCATAAACTTGGATTACTGTGATGTTGAAAGGTCTGCCTTGGATTCGTATTGAAATCATTCTATCATTTTTGAGATTATATCCCAGTACAGCTTTTCCCACTCTTTTGTTGACTATGAGGGCTACTCCATTTCTTCTACGGGATTCTTGCCCACAATAGTAGATATGGTAATCATCTGAATTGAATTCACCCATTCCCGTCCATTTTAGTTCACTGACGCCCAGGATGTCAATGTTTATTCTTGCCATCTCCTGTTTGACCACATCCAGCTTACCAAGGTTCATAGATCTTACATTCCAGGTTCCTATGCAGTATTCTTCTTTGCAGCATAGGACTTTCCTTTCACTTTCAGGCGCGTCCACAGCTGAGCATCCTTTCGGCTTTGGCCCAACCACTTCATTAGCTCTGGAGCTACTTGTCCTTGTCCTCCGCTCTTCCTCAGTAGCATGTTGGACTCCTTCCAACCTGAGGGGCCCATCTTCCAGCGTCATATCTTTTAGCCTTTTGTTTCTGTTCATGGGGTTTTCTTGGCAAAGATACTGGAGTGGCTTGCCAGTTCCTGCTCCAGGTGGATCGCATTTAGTCAGAACTCTCCACTATGACCTGTCCATCTTGGGTGTCCCTGCACGGCATAGCCCATAGCTTCTCTGAATTACTCAAGCCCCTTCGCCACGACAAGGCAGCAATCCGTGAAGGGGAGGGCACGGTTACATAATGCCAATTAGGATTGGCCAAAGAAAGGCTTTGAAGTTAGCTGTCTATCTCTATGAGAAAGAGGAAGAATGGGTAGCCACTCCTCCCCTCAGAACCAGCTGCATCCCGCTAGGAGAGTGTGTTTGTCACTACAACAGGAATGCAGCTTAGCAACCTTGGGGACGGCCCCCCCACAGAGTTTGTCTTCAGCTCAGCACAACATTACATTTGCCAGTGAAGTAGAGTTTGCCCTCAGGAGGACTGGAGGCAAGGAGGTCGTTGGCAGCACAGCAGGCTTTTTGGCTCCGTCAGGGACTGAGGAAGTTGGCAGCAGGAAAACAGGCTCTTTTGGCCCCATCGGGCACTGAAGGAAGAGGCAGCAGGAAAGCAGGCTTTTTTGGCCTCATCGGGCACTGAGGTAGTTGGCAGCAGCAAAGTACCGTGTCTTGCCCCATCAGGGCACTGAGGCAAAAGGCAGCAGAGCAGACTCTGGTCTTCTTCAGCAACATCAGATTTGCCTGCAAAGGAAAGGTTTTTGCCACCAGGAGGCAACTGAGGTTGCTTGCAAATTTCAACAGCACCAGCATCAGCATCAGATGAACAGGGTCGGTGCTACTAACAGCGGTTAATCCACGGGGCCACGGGGCTGTCGGAAACAAATCAGCTCTGCAATCTGAAGCCGGGCGATGGGGCGACAAAGATGATAGTTTAGAACTGGAAAGTTGGGGATTGCTTGCAACCTGGCTGCTTAGACTGCCCAGAGATGATAAAGATAGCCCTCAGAGGTGGGGGGGGGCTTAGACAGGCCAGCCCCCTTGGCACGGGTTGAAAACCACATGAGCTCTGCCGTCTGAAGCCGGGCGATGGGGCGATGGGATGACACCTGGACAGGCTTTGGGTGGGGCTGAGACAGGCCCTCTTTGGCATGGGGGACGCCCAGACATGGACAGGCTTTGGGTGGGGCAGAGCCTGGCCTAGGATACTCACCTGTCCACCAACATCTAACTAGACTTGCTGACAACCTTCAAAGAAAGAAAGATGCTCAGGTTGAAAACCAGACGAGCTCTGCCATCTGAAGCTGGGTGATGGGGTGATGGGGTGATGCCTCGACAGACTTGGATGGGTCAGAGTCCGGCTTTGGGTGTGCCAACATGGCTGGACAGCCCTCTGTCTTGCCACATTATGGGCATCACCCAACACTTTGCTCTTGTACACTTTAGTTGTACAAGAGAAACTATTTATTCATTTTTCTTACTGCTCAGTCTGGGTCTGCCAAGAGAGCTGGACGGCCCTCTTCGCTTGTTCAGGGGTGCCACGACCGGCTCTGGGTGTGCCAGCCAAGAGGGTTAGATGGTCCTCTTGGCACATTCGGGTGACACGCAGACAGGCTTTGGGTGGGGCAGAGCCCAGCCGCGCTAGTACAGCAGTTAATCCGCAGGGCCACTGGTGAGCTGAGCTAATTCATTTGGGTAGTTTGTTCCAACTTCTGCCTACCTACTGAGTTGGCATGGGACTGAAAGCAGAGTGTGTTGCCCCATCGGGCACTGCGGTAGTGGGCAGCACCAAAGTACCGTGTCTTGCCCCATCGGGCACTGAGGAAGTTGGCAGCAGCAACATAGAGTGTGTTGCCGCATCAAGCACTGAGGTAGTTGGCTCCAAAGTAGGCGAGAAAGCATGTCTTAATAGGCATCGGGCACCGAGGCAATTGGCAGCAAAGTAGGCTTTGCCCATTGTGACGGACAGCTCAGAACACTCCTGTCAGTCAGGTCAGAGCTCTGGTGTGTGAGCCTATGAGATGACAGGAGGGGCGGAACCAAGGATATAGGAGGGAAAAGAAAGACAGTTATAATCAGTTAGAACTGGAGAATGACAGTTTAGGCAGTTAGGGAAGAGAGTTGGAGAAAAGTGGTTGTGGAGATAGGGAATTGAAGTGAGAGAGTTAGAGAGAAGAAAGAGTGAGGTTGCTGAGAGAAATAGATAGATAGTCAGAGATAGAGAGAGAATTATTACAAATAAATATACACTGGTTGAAAAAAAAAAAGTAAACAAGAAGTGATCTAATGTGGAACTTAAAACATGATATTTCAGTGATTGTGCTTTAATGAAAAATTCTAAACATCTGTGATTTCTCCTGGGATTAACATAACATCTATATTATCAAAAAAATCTGTTGTTTTGGCAACACGTGTTTATGATCTATTTGGTATTAAGGGAAAATACCTGGTGGCAGCGTGAAGTGAGGACAGCACCCAGAGGGTGGACTTGTGTTTAAAGGAAAATAAACAAAGGACACAGGGTGTACGTCACAAAGTGGTGACCAGCGGCGGGATAAGAAAGATAATCCAGTAAGCCAAAGAGATTCAAATATAGTCCAGTAAGCCAAAGTAAAAAGTGATTTTCCTGAGCTTAAGAGACCTAGTAGTCTGGTGCTGTAAGTGCAGGAGTGGGACCCTTAAAAGTGGCTTGGTGAAAAGCTTAAAAGGGACTCCTGATTGCAGACCTGGGAAAGACTAAGCATAGGGTAAAGCTCTGAGGAAAATTCAATGGTTTAAATTTACCTCACGCTTTAAGTGAAGACCAAGAGGCTAGCTTGAGATCCCAAGCTCTAAGAGGGAGCACTGAAGGGACAAGCGGAAGCCAAGGTTAGAATAAGCTGAGGGAAATTGAAAACAATAAAGGCTGGGACTATTTAAAGTGAATATTTCTGAGTACTTTTGGTGGCTAGAGGCAAATAGAAACATTGTCTCAAACCAAGGGACTGGCTGGGTACCAGAAGAAGAAATAGAGTAACAGTAACTCTCTAACTCTCAAAGGAAAAAAGCGCTTTGAATTGAGGCTTGACTTTGCAAGATTATTGAATTCCCTAGAATAAACCAACTAATTCAAAAGAAAAACGGTTGGGCATGCCTTCCAAGAGAGGGAAGAAGGCAGTTATGGAACTGGCTGAGAGTCAGACATTACCTCAGGAAGGGGAACTTTCTGACCAGGAGAGTCAGGAGGAAGGTGATGGCTCAGGGAGAGAAACTGATTTAACCTCCCAAGAGTATCAAAAGTGGAAATTGGAACAGGAATTCCAGCTGAGACAAAATGAGTTAGATATGGAGAGAGAAAGGATTAAGGCTGAGGCCAGGCAAAAGGAGCTAGATTTTGAGAGAGAAAAAGAAAGAGTGGAAGCAGAAAAGAGACAGCTGGAAATAAAAGAAAGGGCTGAAGCCAGACAGATGGAAATGAGGGAAAAAGAGATGCTACACCAGTTGGAGATGAAGAGATTAGAAATAACAGCCCTAAATCTTAATAACAATAATTCAAATACTAATCAAGATAATTTAATAAAAGTAGACCTGAAGAAATTCCCTCAATTCAGGAAGGGTGATAATCCTGAAGCATTCCTAATACTGTTTGAGAGAGCCTGCTGGGACTATAGAATAGAAGAACCAGAGAAAATGGTCGTTTTAAGAACCCAAATAAGTGGAGAACTCGCTGAAATATACGCCCAAATGCCCCAAGAAAAAGCAAGAGAATACGAAGCTTTTAGAAAGCTGGTTTTTGCGAGATTTGGGATCAATGAGGAACATCTGAGGCGGAAATTTAGGGCATTGACCAAAAAGCCTGAGGAATCCTATTCTCAATTAGGGGCAAATATGATGAGATATTTGGAGAAGTGGCTTGAGCAGTCGGAGTTCCAGACCCTAGAGGATATGAAAAATATCATTGGTCTTGAACAATTTTTCTCTGTTCTACCTGGGGAATTGAGGTATTTGGTAAAAGATAAAAAGCCTAAAAATATTTTGGAGGCCAGCGAAATAGCTGACCATATCACAGAAATAAAACATCCAAGATATTCTGAGGTAAAATTTGGTAATAGAAACTGGGAAGACAGAAGGAAAGAGCCCAGAAATTACCACAACAACAAACAAGCAAATGGAAGCCAGTTTAGCCACAAACCAGAGCAAAATCAACAGAAATATAAAAGCAGTGAAGGGAAGGGAGACAAGCCCCCTCTCTTTGAACAAAGGGGTCCAGAATTTTGTTATGGCTGTGGGAAACCAGGGCACTTCATTTCTCAATGTCAAACCTCAAAGAGTAAAGACTTTAATCTACAGAAAGATGTGAGAAATGAGCCTAAGAAAGTTTACTATGTACAACAACAGAAAGAAAGTTTGGAGACAAGGCAAAATGACAGTTCAACTGACACAACAGAGTCAGGAAAAACTACCTATGGCAGAGATTGTTCAATGCTACTTTATAGAAAGCAACATGGAGTTGAGGAAATGTTCTGGTGAAAATATTTACATTAATAATACCAAATATTTAGCAATGAGAGACTCTTGTTCTCAGATAACTATATGCCATACAGATATTATTCCACAGGAAGATATCATTCCAAATGAGAAAATTACAGTTAAAGGAATTGGGACAGAATTGATTAATCTACCTGTAGCTAACGTACATATAAAATATAAAGAATGGACTGGTAGGTGGAAAGTAGCGATTATAGACCAAATCCCTACACCTTGTTTGATTGGGCTAGACTTAACAGAACATGTCAAAAGTGTTTTAATCACTACATGCTCACAGACAGAAAAGATAGAAAATCCTGAGTGTAATGGTGAAGTTCCTGATGAAGATTTAAGAGTAAGTCAATCACCTGAACTTGCAGAAGGTGTAGCTGTGACAAATTCTCAGGAAAAAAGTATTAAACAAGAACCAGAAAATGATTTTACTTTCCAGCAATATTTTAATGCAGTCAAAGAAGAACCAGTAAATCAAGAATCCCCTGAAAGATTCTTTATAGATAGAGGTTTATTATACAGAGAAGTTTTGATAAACCCTAGAAGAGGAGAAGATATCCACAAACAAATAATTATCCCGTTGAAATATAGAGAAAAGAAAATCTATAATGATAAATCCAATAGTGATGAAAAGAAGAAAAGTGATAGTTGCAATGATTATATTGTAAAAAGTAATAATAATTTTAATCAACTGACCCATGAACACAGAGAGATGTCGGTAGTTGATAGAGGAGAAAAAAGTTTCCTGGAGAGTCAGATTAATAATTGGTTGGAAGAGGGTTGTAAGATTATGGAAGAACCCAATGAAAGGAGTTTTGCCCAGGAGCAAAAGGACAACAATAACTTGGAGGATGGTTTAAAAGTGTCAGAAAATCCCACTCTATTAGTTCCTGAAAGTCCTGAGATAATCTGTCTGGACAAAGATCTTGTAACTAAAGAAAAGTCCTTAGCAATATTAGAGCCTAGATTAAAAGTGACTCCTGAAGTGGGGAAAAAATTACATGAGGTTCAGGAAACATCATATTATCCTGAGGTTGTGAAACTGAAATCTTTAGAAGGATGTAAATTGCAGTTAGCAGAGGCAGTACCTAGGGAATTGGTGCAATTAAACTGGAGGTCTGAGAAGCTTGGTCAATCTGTATCTGCACAAGCACTGGAAACCCTGCAATGCAAACCTCCGTATAAGAAACGGAAAAATAAAGAAATAGAACTAGATGAGACTATGGGTACATCCAAAAATAATCAAGGAGGTAATATTGCATTTCAAGGAAATTCTCCTTTGAATCTGAAGGTGATCCAGTATAATGGTTTCTCACCTAGAAAGAAACTTGGTGAATTTAGGGGTGTGAAGAAAGGCTTAAACCTTGACTTTTTAAATAAAGAAAATTCCAGAGATATAGCCTCGCCTTTAGAAAATATAAAAGTTAAAAGAAAAGATAAGAAGATCCAGTGGTCGAGCAGAGGTAGAGAGACCTTAGAAAAGCTGCAGACTACATTAAAGAGAGGTCGTCGTAGTATCCAGAGAGGTCATCGTATCCAGAGACGTCGTCGTGTCCAGAGAGGTCGGTGTGTCGTGAGAGGTCCAGAGTTCCGGAGGGACTGCACCATCATCGTTGATGTGTCCAGATTCGAACCAGGAGCCGTGCTGAGCCAGGTGGACAACAAGAGAAACCGAGCAGGTGAGAGACATTTATTTGACAACTGGAAGGTGAGATTGTCGATTGATGGGACATTGCAAAAACAGAAACTCTATGTGAGATTACGAACTGTGAAATACAAAACCAACAAACTTGCAAGAGGGACACAAAATCTGAAAGACTTTAATTGTGAGACCCAAAGAAAAAGAAAGACTCAAAATAAGATTGCAGACGCATGGTCTCGAAGACCCAATGGATAACAGAAAGCAATGAGATGCGTTACCAGAAGACTGAAGAGTGAAGAAGAAAAACCTGTAATGACAAAGTGATACTGTAATCAAAGGTTCTGGTTATGTTCTGCGATGTTGTGTTCTGCAATGTAGTGTTAAAACTTAAATGTTATAAAATTGTATTAAAATGAAAAATGATTAAAAATGTAAGTATATAGAAATAAATAGTAAGTAAAGTTGGTGAAATGTATGATGAAAAAAAAGAGTCATATAATAATAAAGGTAATTTAAAGATAAAGTAAAAATATTAATAAGATGGTAAATGTGTTATAAGAATAAGTATATATATGTTATAAGAATAAGTATATATATAAAATATGTCTCTAATGGTTAAATGGAAATTGTCTGTTTGAAAATAGTAGTAAGTAATTGCAATTGTTGTGCATAAGGGTAACCTACTATAAGTGTTACCCCATGGCACAAACCTTTCCAAGGGGGGAGGTATGTGACGGACAGCTCAGAACACTCCTGTCAGTCAGGTCAGAGCTCTGGTGTGTGAGCCTATGAGATGACAGGAGGGGCGGAACCAAGGATATAGGAGGGGAAAGAAAGACAGTTATAATCAGTTAGAACTGGAGAATGACAGTTTAGGCAGTTAGGGAAGAGAGTTGGAGAAAAGTGGTTGTGGAGATAGGGAATTGAAGTGAGAGAGTTAGAGAGAAGAAAGAGTGAGGTTGCTGAGAGAAATAGATAGATAGTCAGAGATAGAGAGAGAATTATTACAAATAAATATACACTGGTTGAAAAAAAAAAGTAAACAAGAAGTGATCTAATGTGGAACTTAAAACATGATATTTCAGTGATTGTGCTTTAACGAAAAATTCTAAGCATCTGTGATTTCTCCTGGGATTAACATAACATCTATATTATCAATAAATCTGTTGTTTTGGCAACACGTGTTTATGATCTATTTGGTATTAAGGGAAAATACCTGGTGGCAGCGTGAAGTGAGGACAGCACCCAGAGGGTGGACTTGTGTTTAAAGGAAAATAAACAAAGGACACAGGGTGTACGTCACACCCATTCGGTGTGTAGTGGCAGAAAACTTCAACATAGATGAGCAAGAGGGTGGCGTTTGCCATCAAGGTGGCATATGAAACAAAAGCCTCCAGAAAGAATTAATTATTTAGTCAAGTATGCTGTTTTTGTCTACCAGGAAGGGCTTGGGTCAGCCCAGCCCTCTTGGCACAGGGAAGCCAGGAGGACAGCTTTGGAAAACCAGATGATCAGCTCTGCAGTCTAAATCTGAAGCCATGCGATTGTGTTGTTTGTTTTGTTATTGATGAAGAAAAGGGATGGTGGTTGTTGTTGGCACAAGATAAACTCTGCAGTCTCAAGTCGTGCAATGGGGGGATGCCTGAACAGGCTTTTGGGCCCATTGGGGCACTGAGGTAAGTTGGCAGCAGCAAAGTAGAGTGTGATTGCCCCATCGGGCACTCAGGCACACGGCAGCAGGAAAGCAGGCTCTTTTGGCCCCATCGGGGCACTGAGGTAAGTTGGCAGCAGCAAAGTAGAGTGTGTTGCCCCATCGGGCACTCAGCCACACGGCAGCAGGAAAGCAGGCTCTTTTGGCCCCATCGGGCACTGAGGGGAAAGGCAGCAGGAAAGTAGGCTTTTTTGGCTGCATCAGGCACTGAGGTAGTTGACAGCCGGAAAGCAGGCTTTTGGCCCCATCGGAGCACTGAGGCAAAAGGCAGCAGAACAGACTCTGGTCTTCTTCAGCAACATCAGATTTGCCTGCAATGATGCAGCTGCTGGAGGGTCGTCAGATCTCAAACAGCGTGGCTGGCTTTTGCCCTCTACCCTGGAATATCGCAAGACAGCTTCTGCCCTTCGGGACTTGTGGGCAGGCTGAGGGGAAAGACAGGTTATTTAAGGGCTTTCCCCTCTTGGACCGTTCTCTTCTTTTCCGGGCAACCGAACAAGAAGGAGAGTGGCTGTGACTCACTTGTGGGCTGCGTCAATCCGGCAATCGAGCTTCTTGGATGGGAGGGTAGCAGCGGCTCCCTCCGTGGGTTTGGATTTTATGTTAATTTATTGTTTACTTTTATTGATTGGGTTATAATTTATTGAGTGGAATTGGTGTTGCAGGGTTTAATTTAGCGAGGGGAAGGTGGCCGCGCGGCGGCACCCCGCCACGCTGCGGCGCGAAGGGCTCTTTTAAAATAAGATAATTTTAAAAAATAAAAAGCAATATTTAGGACGGGCTGTATACCGAGGCAGGCGGCAGCTAAAGAGGTCATACTTCAAATAAATAAATAAATAAATAAATAAATAAATAAATAAATAAATAAATAAATAAATAAATAAATAAATAAATAAATAAATAAATAAAAAAGAGAGAGAGAGGGAGAGAGCAAGAGTGGAAGAAGAACAACATGAAACAAAAAGGAAACGGTTGCGAAAAGCACTGGGATAAATGGGGGCTTGTTTTAGTTCGTTACCGCTTTTGGGGCTTTAGTTGGCGTTCGCTTTCTTTTCGAAGTTTCAGCATCCGTTTTTTCCTTGTGTTAATTTGGGTAGCCTGCTTTGTAGCGGACCTCCATTTTAGCTCAGTCTTTTCGTGCCTTTTCTGCTTGTGCGCCATTTTGCTTTTGCGCCATTTTGTTTTGAAAAGTTGACGGCCGCAAGTGTGGGGTTTGAGGCCGGCAGGCTTATTATCCTTGCCGCTTTAAAAAAAAAAGGGGGGGAAGAGAGACTGAGAGAAATAAGAAATAATAATAGAATAAATACATAATAGAATTGAAAGGAGATCGAGAAGTGAAGGGAGAAGAGTTTAGGGGTAGCAAATAATTGAAAAGCTTATCATCCGGCTGAATTGGTCAAATAAATAAATAAAATAAAAGAGATAGATAAATAAATTGGACAAAAGAAATATATATAAATAAATAGTAAATTGGGAAAAAGGAAATTTATATTTCACTGATACGGTAATTGGGACAATAATTAAACAGTTAATTAGATTTACTTGACTGAGCTTATTTACAATAATCAATAATTATTAATAATTCATTGGAATATTTAGGAACTGAGTAGTCATTCAGTAAATTTAATAAGTGAATTTATAGATTGGTGTGGATAAGTAAAACATTGAGTACAACAGTTGAAATAAGAACAATATTCTTATATTCTCTCTCTCTCTCTCTCTCTCTCTCTCTCTATATATATATATATATATATATAATAAAAGAATATACATATATATAGCTATATATATAAGTTGTTAACTGGGACCATTCCTTAACACGGTAATTCTTTTATTGTAAGTTACAAAGGGCACCTGTGGTTATACATTCAATTAAGCAAGCACACCAAGGGGATTACATAGTTTTGGGTGAGAGGCTGGTGGTCGGTTAGCAGTCAGTCTTGGTGGTTGGCTACTGAGGTGCTTTTGGTAGTCTTTCTTAAATACTTATTCGCTAATTGAGCAGGAATAATGATGTCCAGGAAGGGGCGAGGCAACTCGAAGGGGAAGCAGCCCGCCAGGAAAAGTCCTGCACCCCAGGTGTCTCCCCCTCACTCATCCTCCAAGGAGGAAACATGGCCAGTTTGGCAAGAGCTGCAGGAGAAGATTTCTGCACTCGAGGCCCAAAGGTTATCTAGTCAGCCTCCTCAACAGAGTGTGGTACAGCCATGGAGATCGGAGAGGGAGACCAAAAACCATAAGAAAATAAAGCTGAGGGTTATAGCTCAGGATTTAATGGAACAATTTGCCATGCTTGAGTCCACCCAGGTGCAAGAAGGAACAGTTGGACGTGAAGCCAACGTGGCGTCGGTAACCCTGCGGGCAAGGAGTGTTGAGAAGCGCCAGACATCAACCCCTGGGGCATCAGAACCTTCTGCGTTTGGCCAGGAAGGGCAAGGAGAAGTGGAGGAGGTCTGCTTCTCATCACCGCTTACATCTGAGGATCCCTGTGTGGCTTCTACTTCCTCCGGTGATTTCATTATTGCACCAGGCACAAATACACCTCCTTCTGCATGGCCTTGGGCCGGCGGTATTCCCGGGAATTACACTGCAAGCACACCCTACACTTCTTTGAACATGGGAATACCCAACATGGCTTGGCCTTATGCCAGCCCACAATTTAGTGGATGGGGCATGCCCTACGTGCCCTCTTCTACCCAGGTTCAGGCAGATAGTACAACACATTCAGGGGCGTGGCCTTATCTGTCAGTACCTAATACAGGGTACAACATGGTGCCCCTGGGGGCCTTGCCGTACGGGGACTATTCGATGCCCCTGGGGGACCACTTAACCCCCGCTGTGAAAGAGAAAATTCGGTAGGGAGAATACGTGGATGTATTTGACCTTCTCAACCATGAAGTGGAGAAGAAAGACATTGATAAAGAAGACGAAAAGGATAAGGAAAAGCGGAGGCAGAAGAAACCAGATAGGACCTGGGCCAATTGGCTTCCAGGGTTCCTGATTTACACAGGTGTTATCGTTAAGGCCCAACCTTGGAGGGCGCAGTCCCTTTTTCAGTATCTTGACATAATCTATAGGGCTTACACAGATTTTGCCGGAGAAGCTTGGCTACAGTATGATCAGGCATTCCGTATGAGGAGCGCTATTCAGCCAAGCCTGCACTGGGATGAACCGCAGCCTGGTCTGTGGCTCCAGCATATGACACTGGCTAGGCCCAATACGGGCGAAAGGTTTGATAGTGGCCACCTTAATAGGAAGATGAATAGTACACAGATTACCCGCCCTGGTGCGGGGCAGGCGGTTCAACCCTGCTTGCTCTGTTTCCAGTATAACTCCAGGGGGTTTTGTGGTAGGAGGCCATGTAAATTCCATCACGAGTGCCTTACCTGCAGTGGGCAACACTCAAATGCTAATTGTTTCAAAGCAGGGGCTCAGTGTCCGGATAGAGGGGCAGGAGGCGCCAAAAAGCCAAACAGCGGCGGGGGTAACCCTGGAAAAGGGACCCAGCCCAATTAATGTTTGGGTTTTGGAGAAATGGTTGAGGGCCTATCCTCGTAAAGGGGATGCTGAGTACTTACTGAGCGGCTTTAAGCATGGGTTTAGGATCCCGGCTGTAGGTGAGCGTAAGCATTTTATTGCACGAAACCTTAGGTCTGTTTTGGGTATGGAGAACATAGTTCAGAAGAAAATTGATAAGGAATTGAAAGAGGGTCGGGTCATTGGACCTTTCCTTAAGCTACCTATTGAGAACCTACGGGTTTCCCCATTGGGCATAGTTCTTAAGAAGGCCCAGGGTGAATTCCGTTTAATTCACCATTTATCTTTTCCAGAGGGTGAGTCGGTCAATGACGCCATCCCTCCAGAAATGTGTATAGTTAGGTATACTTCATTTGATGAGGCGGTAAGTATGGTCAGGAAATGTGGGGTGGGGGCTGAGCTGGCAAAATGTGATGTTAAAGCAGTGTTTAGAATTTTGCCAGTTCACCCTCTGGACTTCAACCTGCTGGGCTTTCAGTTTGGTGGTTCGTTTTTCATAGATAGGGCTTTGCCTATGGGCTGCTCAGTATAGTGTGCCGCTTTTGAGAAATTTAGTACATTTTTAGAATGGAAAATTAGGCGCAGGGTGCGTTGTAGTTCGACGGCCCATTACCTGGATGATTTTCTTTTTTGTGGGGAAAGGAACTCGGGTAAATGTAGGTGTCGCACACCCCCAGCGTCCCTAGTTTGTTTCCCTCAAACCCAACGACGTTCTTTATTCTCCTTACACCAACTGCCACCAGTGGATCTTTATCCACACTTTACCAATAATACTGCCTGGACACGTGTTGTCAAATATAACTATTTATTGTTTAATTGTTGAATCACATAAGTATATTAATAGATGTTGTATGATGTTTCACTCATTGCTTGGATATTACACACGTTTCTTTATTGGTATTACTTTTCATATAAATCACTGTGAATCACTGGAATACTTTTGGATGACTGTCTATTTATTTTACTTCTATCTTTTATCTATTCTTTAATCCATAAACCAACTATACCACACCAACTTTCCAATCTCTCTCCTAAAACTCTCCAAAAACCTCTTCTCTCATGCTCTCTCAGTTTCCAACTGTCTCTCTGACTCCGCCCTCCTGTCCTCTCATAGGCTTCAGCTCTAGAGCTCCACATGATGGACAGGTGGGACATGGGCATTCCGCCACAGTAGGTTTATCTTGAATTCCTTTCAATCATTAGCAAAAGAGCTGGGGTTGCTCCTAGAGGAAGAGAAAACGGAGGGGCCAGCCACATCACTAACCTTTTTGGGTATAGAGCTGGACACAGTGCAGCAAACCTCGAGTTTGCCACAGGATAAATTGATTAGCCTCAAAACTAGAATTGATTTATTGTTGAAGAAGAAGAAAGTGTCACTGAGGGAATTACAAGAAATAGTAGGGCATTTAAATTTTGCCTGTAGGGTAGTGGCACCAGGACGAGCGTTTCTCAGGCGCCTATGTGCGGCCATGAAAGTCCTCAAATGACCATTGCATAGAACTAGGGTGACACGGGCATGAGGTAAGACCTCTGTAGCAGCCCTCCAGCTCCTCTGTTTGTTTTCCTTAACTCCCAGATTAGCCTTTGGGTGCTACTTCCAATTTTCACCTTTTATACGCTGCCACCAGAGGATATTCCTCAAAATACCAAATTTTAATAATGAGTCACAGCTGTCAACATTAACAAGGTTTATTTATAGGATAACAGTTCAATCATACATGGAAATCAAAGCTGGTCTTATTTTATTCATTTAATATATGTTCTTTTGATTTGAGATATGCTTGCGTAGTTAGATTTTCTTTAATCACGATGTTACTATATTCAACCAGTTTCTTTTATTATTATCACTTTTAATTCATTCAATTATTAACCACCCAAACTTTCCAAGACTTGTCCTATTCAAATCTCTTTCAATCTCTCCCTCTATCTCTCTATTTTTCTTCTCTCTAACACAACCACGGCCCTAACTGCCTTAAACTGTCATTAACTGTCTTTTAGTCTCCTTTTATTCTCTAGGTTCCGCCCCTCCTGTCATGTCATAGGCTCCCACACCAGAGCTCTGACTTGACTGACAGGAGTGATCTGAGAGCTGTCCATCACAACCTCATGGTTTGGAGCCAATTTCTTGAAGAATTTAACAGGACCTCCTTTGGAGATCTGAGAGGAGCCTGAGGGCAGAATTTCAAGTGAATTCAGATGCGGCCGGATCCTTAAGTTTTTGGAATATATTTTAGAGGTAGGTGGTGTTCAGGTTCATGGCCGGAGGTATGGCATAGGGATGATACCACAAGGGACCTGACCTTCTTAGAATTTTTCCCTATCATAGGTGCCCTTTGGCTTTGGGCAGAAGAATGGTAAAACTCTGTGGTCCGCTTCTGGTGCGACAATCAAGCGGTTGTTTGCATAATAAACAGCCTTACGTTGCAGTCAGAATGGGTCATGGCATTAGTCAGGGCTTTTACATTGAGGGCTTTGCAGTTTAATATATTGGTTCATGCCCACCATATCCCTGGCATAGAGAATAGAATAGCTGATGCTCTTTCATGCCAACAGATGGAGCGGTTCAGGGAGCTAGCACCAGAAGGCAGGGACCTGCCAGAAGTTCTTCCGCCGGAGGTCTGGCAGGTTGGCGCAAGGATGCATCCAGGGCAATAGGTTTGGCTTTGGCAGCAAGAACAAGGAAGGGTTACTCAGCTGCGAGTACGGAGTTCCAAGAATTTAGGAAAATGGTTGACTTGGAACAGGTTTGGTCCGCTCCAGTCGAACACTTACAACAATTTATGGTATATCTGAATAGGAAAGGGTTGGCCCCAGGTACTATTCAAGGTAGGTTGTCGGCCCTGGCATTTCACGCTAAAGTGAATGGCTATAGGGAATTTTCAGGGGACTATCGAATTAGAAAGATGTTAGAAGGCTGGTCCAAAGAGAGAGGGAGAGTAAGTGACACTAGAGTGCCCATTTCCCCTTCTCTGTTGGAACGCATATGTGAGCAATGGGTGCTAATGTGCAGGGACGGGTACGAAAGGGCTTTATTCAAGGCAGCTTCCTTGATAGCATTTTTTGTGTGTCCTCAGAATTAGCAAGCTGGTAGCTGGAGGTAAAATGGACAAATCTAGGCTAGCTCTGCAATGTCAGGATGTTAAAGTCCTGGATGAAAGGGTAGAACTTTTTATTCGGCGATCCAAGGCTGATCAAGCAGGTAAAGGAAAGTGATTAGTTTTGGGGCATTGCAGCATAGAAGGTATTTGCCCAGTCAGAGCATCAAGGACGTACATGGAACTGCGGGGACAAGAGGCAGGTTATTTTTTCCAACATACTGATAAGTCACCTTTGACTAAATATCAGTTTTGGAAACTGACAGATTTAGCCCTGAATAGGGTAGGGGTTACAGGTATGAGGTTCGGCACACATTCATTTAGGATTGGAGTGGCATCTACTGCAGCAGCCCTGGGTTATAGCCCAGAGGAAATTAAAAACTTAGGCCGGTGGTCATCAGCTAGCTATAAGAGATACATTAGGACGTTATCTAATGTGTGGGCAGGGGCCTGATTTATATTGTTACAGGTCCCCTTGGGCACGGAGGTCGAAAGCAGATAGGGATCATCGGCCACAGTTATATCCACTGGGTGGAGCGCTATGCTGCCTCATCCTCGTGGGGGAGCGATTTGTGGCTCGGAGGCCAAGCCCATATTAACTGGAAGGGGCTGCACGGCATGCATTGGAGCCAGCTATGCAGGACGGTGGCATTCAGCCAGTTTCCGCCAGATGTATTGGTAATACACCTTGGAGGCAATGATTTGCCTAGTCTGTCTGGTAAGGCTTTGATCCTGGACATTCTGAGTGACCTTAAGTGGTTGAATGCCAGGTATCCAGTGATGAGGATCGTTTGGTCCACAATTATTCCTCGGATAGCCTGGCGAGGCTCTGGGAGGAACTATGCTGTTAACAGGGCCCAGAGGGGCATTAACAGAGAAGTTTGCAGAGGCGTCTGCAGCGGCCTTGAATTGGTGATTGGTCACCATAGGATCCAAGTTGACAGGCCTGAGTTGTATAGGAGCAATGGTGTACACCTGTCAGATGCAGGTTTGGATATATTTTTGGACGACATCAAAAGGGGCCTGCTGGTTGATCTCGAAGGGCTCTGTGGCGGGCATGGGACATAGCTAAGCTAGTCCCTATGCTGTGGCGGGTAGTGCAGAAATAACAGGTATTTTCGGTGTGTCCCACTGTAAGTTCAGGTAAGCCAACAGCGCATCCGACCTCCCAGCACTGCGGATCGTGCGATTACAGTGCCTGTGGGGGAAAGATGTGCTGGGCCACTTCCGGACCAACAGTCATCAATTAAAGATGGCTTGAGGTCTGGGGGTGTTTACTAGCGGCTGACTGGGTTTCGGCTGTCTTTTGACCGCTGGAACCTGGGGCCGGGGACTCGCCCATCTGTTCAGCAAGGGGTATTTAGATACCCCTGCCATTTACCTTTTTCTGCACTACAGCAGGCCCCATCTTTTGCCAATGGACAGCAGATTCGAATTTGATAATTGTTTTAATAAAGTGTGGCCCATATTTAACCCACAACACTGTCTCGCGTCTTTATTCGCGTCGCGTTGGGAGGGCAAAGGAAAGTTTTTTTGCCCCAGGAGGTAACTGAGGTTGCTTGCAACTTCCAACAGCACCAGCAGCACCATCAGATGGACAGGGTCAGTGCTACTAACAGTGGTTAATCTACGGGGCCGCGGGGCTGTCGGAAACAGATCAGCTCTGCAATCTGAAGCCGGGCAATGGGGCAATGGGGCAACAAAGATGCTCGTTTAGAACTAAGAAGCTGGGGATTGCTTGCAACCTGGCTGCTGAGACCACCCGGATATGATAAAGATAGCCCTCGGAGGTTGGGGGGGGGGGGCTGAGACAGGCCGGCCCCCTTGGCATGGGTTGAAAACCAGATGAGCTCTGCTGTCTGAAGCCGGGCGATGGGGTGATGGGGCCATGCCTGGACAGGCTTTGGGTGGGGCAGAGCAGACAGACCTTTTGGAATGTAGCCCAAGTGGAAGGAGCTGCAGGATTAGGAAATTGTTCAAATGGCCAGCAACGTCATTGACCTTTTGCCCCATCAGGGACTGAGGAAGTTCGCAGCCGGAAAGCAGGGGTTTTGGCCCCATTGGAGCACTGAAGCAAAAGGCAGCCGCAGGAGATTCTGGTCTTCTTCTTCTGCAACATCACATTTGCCTGCAAAGTTACTTAAGTTTGTCCCCAGGAGGCAACTGAGGTTGTCAAAGCAGCAGCAACAGCAGGAGAATAGGATCCGACTGCAAGGTGCTACTAACGGCGGTTAATCAGGGTGGCCGCTGGGCTTCTTGAGTGGAAGATCAGCAGCTCGAATCCATGCAATGGGGTGACCTGAGCTCTTGTCTCTTGTTCCTGCTTCTGCCTACCTACTGAGTTAAACTGCTGCTGAGCCACTAGGCTTGTTGATTGGAAGGTCTGCCAACCTACTCAGGCAGTAGCCCGAGTGGACTTTGGAACACTGTGTTGGCATGGGACGGCCGGACAGGCATTGGGTGGGGCAGAGCTCAGCCCTCTTGGCACGGGGATGCCTGGACAGGCTTGTGGGGGGCAGAGGAAAAGGAAGAGGCAGAGGCAAAGGGAAGGAAGCAAAAGGAAAGAAGACTCTTGTCTTCTTCAGTGCAAAGGTAGTTCAGTTTGCCCTCAGGAGGCAACTGAGGTTGCACAACTGCAGCAACAACAGCAGATGAATAGGATCCAAGGTGCTACTAACGTAACAGCAGTTAATCCACGGGGCCACTGGTGAGCTGAGCTCCCGTAGTTTGTTCCAAGTTTTGCCTACCTACTGAGGCTGTAGAATAGCTAGGAAGCTGGAATGAACAGTCTGCCAGTTTTGGGTGGGCCTGTGTCAGGCCCTCTTTGGCACAGGGGACGCCCGGACAGGCTTGGGGGGGCTTGAGACAGGCCTGGTTGGTGCTTGGATGCCCAGACAGGCTTGAAAGCAGACTCTTGCCTTCTTTGGGAACATCACATTTGGCTGCATAGTTAAGTTTGCCCCCAGGAGGCAACTGAGGTTGCACAACAACAGCAACAACAGATGAATAGGGTGGTACTACTATCGTAACGGTGGTTAATCCATGGGGCCACTGGGCTTCTCGAGCAGATCAAATCCATGCAACAGGGTGAGCTGAGCTCCCGTAGTTTGTTCCAGGTTCTGCCTACCTGAGGCAGTAGGAAGCTGGAATGAACAGCCAGGAATTAGGAATGAAGCCCGAGTGGACCTTGGAGCACTAATGTAGCCCTTTGAATAAGCAGGCAGGCAGACAGGAAAGAACTTGGCCCAATGAGGCAACTTCACCCAACCCAGCAGTCAAGATTTGGAAGGCCCTTGGCCGGATTTTTGGCACAGAATCAGCAGCAGGCAAGCCCAGGGCAGCTGGAGAGGGATGCAGGATTTGGGGCCAACATGGCCCAAGGAGGCTGGAATTGATGCCCGGTGAGGTGGGGAGGACGCCCGCACAGGTTGCACATAGCAGCAATATAGACTGTGGCACTGCGGATTAAACCACTGAGCCACTGGGCTTGTCCATCAGAAGATCAGCAATGTAGTTTGAATCCATGTGACGGGGTGAGCTATGTCCCGTTGCTTTTCACCCAGCTTCTGCCAGCCTTCTGGGGCAGTAGAGAAGGCTAGGAGGCTGGAATGAACAGGCATGAATAATTGGAATGAAGCCCAAGGAGGCTGGAATCATGAAATACGTATAAATAAGCATTTCCGAGATTTTTCAGAATACATGAATCAGCGGATACTGATCCTGGAGATAGAGAGGGACATGTCACACACAGAACATCTCAGGAGGAGGGAGCATATTGGTCAGGTTTGGGTGGGGCTGAACCTGGCCCTCTTGGCATGGGGACGCCCGAGGAGGGTAGGACGCTGAAGTCAGCAAGCAGCATTTGAGAATCAAGCCTGAGGAAGTTGGAATGAGCACGCAGGCCTTTTGGAAGTGGAAGGAGCTGCAGGACTCAGAAAGTTGTCAGGTAGCCAGCAACGCAGACTTTTGGAGTGGACCCATCAGGCACTGAGGAAGTTGGCAGCAAGGTAGACAGTGGCGCTGCGGGTTAAATTGCAGTGCTGCTGAGCCACTGGACTTGTTATAGGTGCTGTTGTTGTTGTTGCTGTTGTTGTCCATCTTGGTACGGATGACGCCCGGATAGGCTTGAGGGGCAGAGCCCAGCTCTCAGAGAATCAGTAGCACCAACAGGAGAAAAGGGTCCAAGCCTGGTGCTAATAATGGCGGTTAATCCGTGGGGCCGCTGGGCTGTTGGAAACAGATGTTCTGCAATCTGAAGCCGTGCGATGGGGCAATGTGGCGACGCCCAGACAGGCTTTGGGTGGGTCTGAGACAGGCCTAGGAAACTCACCTGTCACTCACCACCAACATCTAACTAGACTTGCTGACAACCTTCAATCAAACAAAGATGCTCGTTTAGAACTAGAAAGCTGGGAGGGGGTTGAAACTTGGCTGCTGAGGCTGCCCGGATATGATAAAGATAGCCCTCAGAGGTTTTTGGGGGGCTGAGACAGGCTGGCCCTCTTGGCATGTTCGGGATGCCAGGACCGGCTTTGGGTGTGCCAACTGCCAAGAGGCCTGGCTGGCCCTCTTGTCATGTTTGAAGATGTGGACAGGCTTTGCATGTGCCAAGAGAGGGTTGGCTGCCGCTCTAGTCACATCCGGGGGTGCCGGGACAGGCTCTGGGTGCGCCAAGAGGGTTGTCTGGCCCTCTTGTCACACTCGGGGGTGCCGGGACAGACTCTGGGTGCACCAAGAGAGGGTTTAGGCTTGGATGCCAAGAGGGCCAGCCTGGGTCTGCCCTAACCAAAGGCTGTCTGCACGTCACCCCATCACCATATCGCCTGGCTTCAGATTGCAGAGCTGATCTGGTTTAACCCATGCCAGGCAGGAGTTCTCTCCTCCCAGTCAGGGAGGCAGAAGGTGGAACAAACAGCCCACCAGGACTAAGTAACCCAGCAGGCAGGCAGGCAGGCAGAAGGTAGAACAAACAGCCCACTGGGACTATGTAACGCAGCAGGCAGTCAGGGAGGCAGAAGGTGGAACAAACAGCCTGCCAGGACTTTGTAACCCAGCAGACAGTCAGGGAGGCAGAAGGTGGAACAAACTTGGAAACAGCAGCAGGCAGGAGTTCTACAAAAATTGGCCCACTGGGCCGACGTGACCCAGCAGGCAGGCAGGCAGGCAGGCAGGCAGGCCGGCCGGCCGGACGGACTTAGTTGGAACTTGGCCCAGGGAGGCGACTGGAATAGGCAGCTGGACTTCTGACTGAGGGGCAGGTTTACAGGCCGGCAGGCAAGTAGGAAGGTCTTTTTTTATTCAGGAGGACTGGAAGGTGGGCAGGCAGGCGGGTAGAGAGGCGGATGCAGGCAGGCAGGCAGTGTGTTAAGGGAGAGACTGTCATTGGAACCCTACCGCTTTGGGTGCAGTGAGGGGAAGCCCAACAAGGGAATGTTCACCTTGATGAACGACAGTCTCTCCACAGTAACGGGATCCAAACGCGAGCGGCGTGGTCGGAGTATGTCTCCAAGATGGGAAAACACGCGCTCACTCTGGACGCTGGTGGGGGGGATGGAAAGGAGGTCCATGGCCACATTGGACAACTCCAGCCATATGACTAGTTTCCTAGCCCAGTAATGGAGGGGATCTGACTGGTGGATCTGAGGGGGCTCAGCCAGATATTCCCGCACCATTATCTCTGCTGAATCCTGCTCAGCCTGCTGTCTTTCCTCTGAGGCAAGTGCCAAGGTCACCACAGAGCTCCAGTAATGTTGGTGGTGAATGGAGCCTTCACCAGGTGAAGTCCTTCCCTGTGGTTCGGGCAAACCACCCTGCCCCTCGTGGCCTGACGTTCCTGTCGCCCCACACAAGCATTGTGCCCCCAACGCCCTGTGGACCTCAGTGGAGAGCTCCGTTCTCCAATCCTCAAGGTCTGAGGTGTGTGCTGCCAAGCCCCCCTTGATTCGAGGATCACACAGGCAGGCCATGCGGTAAGCTCTGTCGCTGTAGACAGGATGGAGTTGCTTCTGCATGTCTGCCTGCAACCTCTTCACCAAAGCCCTGGTCCATGGAAGGAGGGAGGATCCTGGTGCCACAGCAGTCTCCACGGACAGATCGAGGGCATGAATCAGGGGGATGACCTGCCCCAGGCTTGCCATATAACCACAAAAGTTGTCTGTGGTTTCCTGGAAAGGCTTGAGCACCTCCACCATCTGGGAGAGGGCCAGCCAATCCATAGCACTGATGCCCACCTCTCTCTCCCCGGGCAGAATGGGCATGGAGGACATGATGTCCTCCAAAATGGCCTTCTGCTCCACCAGGCGGGACACCATGGTGTAGGTGGAGTTCCACCTGGTGGGCAGGTCTGTCAGGAGAACGTGGGTCTCCTGACCCAACTCCTCCTGCCTCCCACGCAGCTGGCGGGCAGCTTTCAGGCTGCGGGAGAAGTGGCCCACCAGTTGGCGGCATTGCTCCAGGAGTGCCCGCGTCTCCCGGGTGCCTGCGTTCCACTCGGGCTTGACGTGGCTGCCCAGGCCGAGGGCATCGCACACCACAAGTTGTAATTTGTGTGCCATGCATACGATGCCCTCAAAGCCTGCCGCGTTCAATGCCACCAACATGTTCCGCCCAGCATCTGTGACCATGTGGCCACGGGTCACCTCCCCCTCTGGTGCCCACTCCTGCAGCACAGACAGGAACTCATCGTGATGTTCTTCCCCGTCTCCTGAGCTTCCATGTGCCGTGCCTGCAGCACAATGGACCTGTAGCCTGGGGGCAGGGCAAGGGCCTCCCCCTGTGGCCCTGTCGCCGATGCCCTGCCACTACTCAAGTCCTCTGGCTGCCACCAGTGGGCTGTGAGTGAGAGGTAGCCGTGCTGACCTCCGCTCCACAGGTCCGCTGTGAAGTGCACCTTGTGCCCCTGTAGCTCTGAAAAATGGTCACGGACCACCTCCCTCACAGAGTCATAGAGCAAGGGCAGCACTCTAGAACTGAGAGTTCCCCTTGAGGGGAGGTCGTACCAGGGGGCAAAAAAAATGCAGCAACCGGCAGAAGGCTTGGGATTCCACGATGGACAGTGGAAGTCCCAGCAGGGCGATTGTCTCGGCGATGAGACGAGTGGCCGCCTGCTAGGCCTTGCCCTTCAACTGCCGGCTGAGGATCATGGAGGACCCAACGGGTGCCACTTCGTGGAACGTGGCCTGCCTCATGCTCCTGGCCCCAGAAACCCCTGTGGCTGCCCTTTTGAAGAGGCGCCTCCTCCTGCCTCCCCCGGAGCTGCTCTTTTCCCTCTCCCAGATGGTGTGGACGAAGTGCCTTCCCTGGACAGGAGCCTTGGGTGGTGCCTCTCCAGATGTTGGCGGAGGGTGGTGGAGGACAGATGCCTGGGGTCTGATCCCCTCCGGACTACCCCAAGGCAGGTATTGCAGCGTGCCAGCCGTGAGTAATCACTGAGCACCGTGAAATGATCCCACATGGCCCCTCTGCCATGTTTGCCCAAACGAGGACCCACTGCCTACCCCTGACTGCTGGCCTGGGAAGAACTCTGTTTCCCAGGGGTGCTGCTGGTCTAGGAGGAGGGAACAGATGACTCTGGGGACAGGAGTGGGGGGGCTGTGAAGCCTGCCCTGCCGTTACTGGTTCCAAATCGGACTGGGGATCTTCGGAAACCAGTAACTCCTCAGATTCCTCTAGGAAGAGGAGCGGCAGTTCTTTTGGCACCTCTGGAAGCTTTGGTTCCATGCCTGCCTGCAATGCCACCGGAGGAGGGACAGTGGCACTGGTTATCGTAGACATTGTTGTGCACATGGTGGTCATGATGATGGTGCTGCTACCTAGCCTGTGTAGCTTCACCACAGCCTTCTTCCCCTTGGATTGCCCCTGAAGAAATCCCTTCATTTTCTACTGCCTGCCTAACAAACCGACTAAACAAATAAAGCAATGGAGATTGAGGAAGGAAACTAATAGAGGGTCAGAGAGTGTGTATAAATTTTATTTTTAGAATGATGGTGGTGTAATTCTTTTACTAAAATGTGACCTGCCTGCCTAAACAAAGCCCCCCCCCTCAGTATAATGTAATTAGGAAAATTCCCCCGCCGACCCACTGTGGCAGAGAAGCCAAAAAAGTCCAAAAAGAAAAGCCCTGCCAGCTAAGTCTCAGTCAGAGACACACACACACACACACCCCAAATAAGTTTTGAAAGAAAAAGGAATGATGGCTCCAGCCACCCACCAAATTCCCTGAGAGACACAAGCCTCTCTAAAATGAACTTTTGAAAACTGAATAATCCTCCCACCTAGACACACACACACACACACACACACACAAAATAAGTTTTGGAAGAAAAAGGAATTATGGATCCAGCCACCCACCAAATTCCCTGAGAGACACAAGCCTCTCTAAAATGAACTGTTGAAAACTGAATAATCCTCCCATCTAGACACACACACACACACACACCCAAATAAGTTTTGGAAGAAAAAGGAATGATGGATCCAGCCACCCACCAAATTCCCTGAGAGACACAAGCTTCTCTAAAATGAACTTTTGAAAACTGAATGTAAAGGAAAAGAGATTCCACAGTCACATGACAACAGTTCCCCCCCCCACTGGATGATACACACACGCACACAAATCTCCAGGAAAAAAAAGGTTTGATTGATTTGAATTTGAAATAAAATTAAGCCCTTCCAAAGAAGTAGCCTAAGCTACCCGAAATCCCTCCCCAAATTCCCAGTAAAGTTGATGATGATTGATGAATGATGATGAAAAAGAAAAATATAAGTCATTGCTTTGCTGCCGCAAAAGCGAAACCGCAAGAGCACCAGCAAGCCAGCGAGCAGCAACTGTTCTCACTCCGGAGAGCATGAACAGAAGTGGGGAACGGCCGGACGGAAAAAGCTTATATGAAGCATCTGTAAAAGTAGATACACCTTTCAGCAGTGCTATTGGCTGCCGGACATGCCAATCCAGGATCTCTGTCCTGATTGGCCAGAGCTTCGAATTGGCGCCAGCAAGCTCAGAGAGGCCCCCAAAAGGGGTAACGAATATAGACGAATACGAACGGATCGACGAATAAAACCGATGAAATATTTGTCAAGCCATATTCGTCCTGATTTAAAATTTTACAAATACGGATTGACGAATATATGACGAATCGGCTATATTTGTCAGAAAAACTGATCCGTTTTTATATTCATCCCCATCTCTAACCATAACCCATAAACTTCATCTTTCTGGCTTTTCTTCCTCCATTTCTCCATAATGCCTTTGGGATATTTACCCATCCACTGCAACCAAACATTTTTAAATGACCCAAATAAGGCTTTTTGTTGTATAACATATGGTACGGGGTCTGGTCTACAGCTGATGACCATAGCCTGTTAAGCAAATAGTTTGCCATTAAAATGGCTACTCCCCAGAACTCATCCCTGAGTCAGCTAACAGGAAGTCCTTCATGGTTTGCAACTTCCCATTATAGTGTTCTGATCCAGCCAATCCACTGTGTTGGATAGGATGGTAAAGCATTTAGGATTTTATTGGCCAGAAACCAGTTGCCAATTTACACTTGCATACATGAAGAAGCTTAAACCACCGTGCAGAGGTCTGAAACCTCATCAGTTTAAGGTGTTAAGGAAATGGTCATGAGGAGTGCAATCGTGTTGCCTTAAAAAAGAAACTGCTTTTTAAAATGTGGTATGATTTCTTTGTTTTCATAACGATCCGCTGCTTTTCAAAATAAAACACTGTTTCAGTCAGGTCCAAGAACAAAGTTACTGATAAGATATGGCAGAAATATTTCATTCATTGTGTGCCAGTTTTCAAGAGAAAGCATAAACAGTGAAGTAACGTGAGGAGAAAAGAAAAAAATGAGAGTGGATGTTCAGTTTTAAAAAGTTGTATAATATATATATATTATACAATTGTGCCATCTATCAATGTTAATATAGATTGCTGAGTACCACAGACTGCCATTGGCAGGTCTACTGATCCACTGGTTTTGCCATCCACAGAGGCTATGATCCCCTGCTTTCTCCATTCAAAGACAAAACACATTACATCAAAAAAAAAAAAATCTGTGCCAAGACTCAGCAGCCTTTTTCCAAGTCTATGGAGATTTGTATAGAAGCGGCAACCCCTGCCATCCTCCACCCCTAAGGAAAACCAGATAAGATGACTAATTACTTATGTTAAAGATAGAAACACATAAAGAATAAATACTTTTGAGAATCACCAACCAAACAATCCAGGCAGGAGACCTCTCACTGAACCATCAAGGCTTCATTTCATCAAACAACAATGGACTTTATAGTGACTTCAATGGGTTGAGAATATTTTTTATTGATTTTTGGTGTGTGTAACATGCTTAGAGCCAAATAATGCTTTTCATCTTATATTCTTATTTTAAGAACTTTAATATTTTTTCATGCATTTTCAAGAAAGGTTTTAAATTTTTTAACTTCTACTAACATTTATTTTTAAATGAAATGTTGTAGAGATATATTATCTGCCTTTATAGGCTATAATGCTCCTATATTTTTGACTTAGGTTTTGTATTTGAATGTCTGCAACTTCTAATAGTTGTAAGACTTACAGATTTTTGTTATGTGCCTACAGTTTCATATATTTTGGATGTTACAACAAGTGGTTTAGTGCATATGGAACATAGAAACAATGTAGAAAAATAAAGCTTGTAGAAAGTAGACCAGTCAAAGTTGCCAGGAATTATTGCAACAAAACAAAAATGTATACTTAGATATCCAGATGGATTTTAGAATGTTTGTTGGATTTCACCCTGGGTTTAACTCTTAATTGGAATAAATGCTAGCTATGATCTCACAATCAAGTGTTTTCAATGTTCATAATTCACTGTGAGCAGCTGCATAAAAACGATGAAAAAGGCATTTGTAAAAATCTTGCTGAATGTAATTATTTTTAAGATAAGCGATCAATGATTCTGGAAGATGGCATGCTGGTTAAAAATCTTGGTTATATGGTTCTCCTCCTTCATCTTATACCTGTCAAATACAAAGTAAACAGGAAACAGAGAAGGTTAGATGCCTAACTGGTATGCAATTATATTTGTGTAAATATACATTTATCTGCAAAAAAAATCAGTTTTTCATAGGAATGAGAATAAACTGTTTCTATAGTATATTACTCTATCAATATAGTCATATCTTAGTAACATCAGTTTCAATATTCTGATGTGCTAAGCCAAGACATTAGCCCAACTGTTATATGGTTCATTCCTGAGGCAACTTAGCTCCCATTTCACACCTCAAGAAAGAGTCCAATCTACTTTTTTAAGACCTTACAGGTCCCTAGATGTCCATCAAATGCCTGAGTAAGATGGGAGACAGGTTGCCTAAAATTGAAGCCTGGGTCACTATTCTATCAATATATGTGTGGATAAAGGGACTTGCTGTCCTACCCCGGAATAATGATGTGAGACAAGTATCTTGGGATAAACATGGGCCACACTTTATTGAATAATCATTATTGCCCACCATAAAAAGGGGGGTCCCGCCGTAGTGCGGAATCGGGTTCTGCACAGGGGTCTCAACGGACCCATTACCAAACAAATGGGCAAGTCCCTAGCCCCAAGTTCTTGCAGTCGTGAAGACAGCAAGAACCTGGCTGGCCAACATTAGACCACCCCCGGACCTCAAGCCACCTTCTCCTTGTTGACTGTTGGTCCGGGTGTGGTCCCAGCGCATCTTTCCCCCCAAGCACTGTATTCGCACGATCCGCAGCCCTGGGATGTCAGAGGAGCTATACATTACCTGTGATTGCGATGGGACTCACCGAAACCTGTTCTATCCACACTACCCACCTGTGTGACTGAATATTTTCCACCTCTCAAAATGTCATCGCACCTTGACCAGTGTGGGATAGGCAAAAAATCCCCACATTCAGAGGCCAATCAGGATGCACATCAAAAATTCCTATCTGGCACCGAAAGGCGACCAGATAAACTCACACTAGTATATAGGGCAGGCGGGTGGGTTGCCAGCAAGGAAGAAGCTCACTCCTTCCCCCCTCCCCTCCCGAGTCATTCTCACGAGACTTCCAGAGTCTCGCTATATCTGGGGAGGAGGCAAAGATGCTCCACGCTGATGAAGCAAGCTCACCAGCAGAGCGAACATCTAAATCTACAAGGTCTATTCCCTTTGATATTGTGATATTCCCATGACAATTTTCAATCCATCTGGGTGAAGTCTGTCCAGAGCTATATCCTGAAAACTGGCGCTTATGAAATAGATCAGGTAAAAAAATTATTGAAGCAGAGAATTGGGGATATAGAACATCAAACTGAACTTTCCAGCATACAAAATATTTTGGTGAGGGCTTACATAAAATCTCTGTGGAACTGGCAAATTATTTAACATTTCTGGAAGTAAAAAGGTTTAGAAGAGGCTTTACCTTGGCAAGGTGCTCGGCCCTCCCTTCTGCTCTACTTGAAGGTAAGTAAAAGAATATCCCTTTTGCTGAAAGGCTTTGTACCTGTCCCTTAAGGGAGGTCGAGACTACAGAACACATGTTCTTCACTCGCCTGCATTATGAGGTGGCACATAAGGAGATCATCACCCCTCTGATTTAAAAAACAAATCTGCCTGTTCAGAAAAACAGACTTGAACTCCTTCTTTCTGATATAGACCCCAAGATCACTTACCAAGTAGTCAGATTCTGTATAACGATACTCAGGTCTTGGAAATTCTATAGCAACTAGATAATTAGATTTTAAATTGTCTTTTAATGCTAAATGTTTTTATGAAGTATTTGGAATTTTGGAAATTTGTAAAGGTTTGTTTTTGTTGTATGACTGGTCTAAGGACTGTAACAATACACTGAACTGAACTGATATTTGTATGTACTTCTCAGTCTGCATATCACACTATTAGCCATGTCAGCAACCTGTCAAAGGCGACACCTTCATTTGCCTTGGGGGTCAATGTTAAAAAAAAAACCCTTTGTGACAGAATCACATCTGCTTTTATATTTGTGTCACTCTAGTAGAAGACCATTTTTCAAGTCCACAAGAAATAACGAAGTTTCAAATTCATGTCTTTGTTCTGATAATTTAGTGGCGAAACAGGACGTTTGGGAGGAAAAGAATTGGCTTTCAGACATTCTGTTGCAGTTTTGTTTAACAAAATGATCCTCTATAGTCTATGGGAATGGTACACTGGGATCACCTGCTGACCCCACCATACATTCTGTTCATTCCTGGATATGTCAGAGTCAGGCCTAAGAAATACCTTAAAATACTGTTCTAAATAGGATCTAAAATATTTTAAAAATATTCTAAAGCTGTTACCTGTCACTCAACTGTAAATAGTACCATGCTTTGTGCACAACTCAAGAGCTAATGGGTTGAATCCATTGCAAGGCTGCAGTAGATACACTTTTCTGCCCCAGGATTTTATTCCACCCTCCCGTCCCAGCACATCTTGTTTTTGTTTCTATATCTGGAATTACTTGTCCTTGGAATATATCACTAAGAAAGTCATGACTAATTAAAATCCTGTTAATTTCAGTGGTTCATTCTGAAATCAATGGGAACAATTAATAGTTGAAATCAAAGTCTCAACAATTCCAGTAAGATCTCAATGTAGTAAATTATTTAGATACTAATCAACTACACAGAAAATAGAACACTAAAATAACCTTTGAACAGCAGAGCTGTAAGGGACCCTATGGATCATCGAGTCCAGCCCCACTCAAGGAGGCACAATGGGGAATTGAACTCCCAGAGTTTCTGATTTGCAATAGAATCCTTCCAGCCAATTCATTTTAGATTTTTCAATATTTTTGCACATTTTCAGTGCTGGTGCAGACTAAGTCCTGGGTGAGAAAACTGGACCTTGCCCTTTACTGGTTTAAAAAAGTAATATGAGCAGGTGTTGTTGAGTAGGATCAACACCAAACCACAGGATGTATGGCATGTGGATATATTCCCAAAAGCACTAGAACACCACTGAAAATAGTTTCTCTCTCTCTCTCTTTCACACACACACACAGCCCAAGTAGTTCTGTTTTATTTCTAACTAACCAAAGGAAAGAGAAGGTGCAACGAATGGAAAAACAAAAATAGATGGATACACCATAAAGAGGGGTAAATAAACCATTACATATATGGGCTAATTGACAAGGTGCCATAGTACAACCAGGCATGTGACCAGACAAATGGCCAAGATATGGCTAGGCATCTTGTCAACTGGATTCAATTAGCTGTTGCTAGTTACTCAATTTGTACATGAACACCAAGAAAACTCAGGCCATACTTCTACACCGAAAAGTCCATGTGACAGGCTTGAGTTTAAGGTGGGCACTCAATCTGGAGATATCTGTGTGTACTGAGACAGACCCATTCACACATAAATGGAGTTATTCCTTTTCTAATGCACATCACTTCCCACAGTTCCCACAGATTCTAAAGCTCAACCAATGAATGCTAGATGTTTTTGTTCTATAGTTTTAACCACAATATACGCACCTGTCTTACACATGTTGGATATTCAAATCTGCCATCTACACACGGTGCTCTGAATGGAGGAGAAGCAGGATCTGGACGGTACCCCCTTCTACAGGTAAATTCTGCAGTATCTCCAGATTCTAAATATAGTTTTGCTTCACCTCTCCACTTCAGCTGTATATTATTAATTTTCATGTATTCTTCGCTTGTTGTACAAGGAACTACAAGAAGGAACATCACTTAATATTTTAGAAATCTATTGGACATTGAGTGGCTTATGGAAGAAAAGTCTTTGTCCATGAGATATGAAAAGCTTATATTTTAATATACTGAATGAGGTCAATTTCCTTTCTGAGCATTTCATTTTCCTCACTCTGTTACTTCCCAATGTCTTTCTTTACTCCCAGAGGTGTCACCTTCAAAAATTGCTTTGAATAACAACAGTCTTTCTTCTTAGTAGGCTGTATTCCCAAAAAGCTGAGAAAGTGCAAAGCTGTTCAGGGCCACATCTTTAAATAGCAGTTGTGCCATTTTGTCAATATAGATATAGTACGGTTCCCTATGCTGTGGTTCACTACAGCTTCACCACTACCTTAAAGATGAATGACATTCAACAGAACAGTGAGGGACCGATGTCCCAGAACTGCCTGTTTACTGGAACAGACAAGTAGAGTGTATGACAATGAAGCTGCTATAAAGCTGAAACTAACAGTCAGTGTGACAAGTACCCAACCAACAACAAATACTATGTACATATACGTAATGACAAGGTTTGAGGGGACCTTGAAGGTCATTCCATCATTTTTCTCTTTTCAGCCAATTCAAGTGCTTTGACAGGACAGAGACTAACAATGCACCAATGCAGCACAGCAGGTGGAACGGGCATAGTATTATGCATTGTTAAAACCTCCTAAATTTGGAGCAGTGTTATGGCAATCATTTTCTCTGTCAAGGTCTAGCACTTTGTAAACCATGAATAGGAAAGTTTGGCCACGAAATTGCACCACAAGCCTCTTCTGCATCTCCCAGTCCTCCCCAGATTTTTAAAAAATCATTGTTATAATTCACTACTGAATTTCATTGGGACATGGCTCAATTGGAAGCTTATTTCTATAAACACTTATTTATTTAGTGTTATGTGATGATGGAAAAAAGAACCTTAGCTTTGACTGCAAAAGGAAACCTCTAAGTCACTTTAATTCTAAACTGCTGCACCATTTCTCTTCCTTTATTATTTAAGCTGTCTTTGCTCTTTATTCAACTCCTTGCTGTCACATTTGAAGTTCTTGCTTTTCAGAACTGATCTAAATTATTCTATAATTCACTAAATTTACTATATTGAATCACATGAGATTTTTAATTTTAATTCAGTCTTGGAGTTAAGTCTTACTTTGTTTTGTGAGAAAATGATGAAATAATCTGAAGAGAATTAACCTTCTCTAATAATAATAACTGAAATATGGAACAGATTTGTTGTATAACATTTATTTCTAAATATTTAGAAATGTTATTATCAGAAAATATAAAATAAAAAACACATGTATAAAGATACAGGTACACACATAAGCATTTCAATATTCTTAAATATTTCTCTTTCTAAATCACTCTGATTAAGGCATATATATACATTTAGGTATATATGTGAAGTATAAAAATCCACTAAACTTTTCATTAGGTTTTGCTCTACCCTATGAAAGTCGTCTGGCTGTGAGGTAAAACCTGGACTGAAATGATCTTGAGCATATGCAGTAGAATTTTCTCTTAAGTGAGCAAAAGTCTTCATATCAGAAAATGTGCCTTTCTTGTGAGGTTTGAGGTACCTCTTTAAGAAAGAAAAGAATTTTCTTTTAAATAGAAAATCAGTTCTAGTGTGCTATTAGTTCATTTCTCATGCCTAATTTATTTTATTTTATTTATTTATTGGATTTTTACCCCGCCCCCCTAGACAAAGTCTACTCGGGGCGGCTTACAAATATTATAAAAACATCATTATACAATAAATATAAAAAATCATTAAAACATCATAATTTTAAACAATTAAATTAAATCGATACCAAGATGGGAATGATTGAAAAGACAAAAAATAGAAATCAGTTATTGACTGAAGGGAAGGCCTGCCTAAAGAGCCAGGTTTTTAAATGGCTTTTAAAAACACCCAGCGAGGGTGCCAGACGGATCTCTGTTGGGAGACTATTCCATAGCCGAGGCGCCACTGCCGAGAAGGCCCGGTTTCTTGTTCTTTCTTTCCGGGCCTCTCTCGGCGTTAGGCCCCTCAGCCATCCCTCCTGGCTATGCCGAGTGATTCGGGTAGATCTAGGTGGGAGAAGACGATCTGCCAAGTATCGAGGTCCCAAACTGTTTAGGGCTTTATACGTCATCATTAACACTTTGAAGTCAATGCGGAAACGAATGGGCAGCCAATGCAAGGCAGCCAGAGTGGGAGAGATATGCTGATATTTTCTCACCCCACTAAGAAGTCTGGCTGCCGCATTCTGCACCATTTGAAGTTTCCGCATCAATCTCAAAGGCAGCCCCACGTAGAGCGCATTACAGTGGTCTAATCTCAAGATTATGAGCGCATGGACAAGAGTAGTGAGGGCCCCACCATCAAGATAGGGTCGCAGCTGGGCAATCCGCCATAGATGGAAATAAGCGGAGCGGGCCACAGATGCCACCTGGGTTTCCATGGTAAGCGCCGGGTCCAGATGTATCCCCAAGCTGCGTACCTCACTCTTTGCGGTGAGAGTCGTCCCCCCAAAAGAAAGGGAGCCACCCAAACCACTAACGGAGGGACCACCCACCCTCAGGACCTCCGTCTTGTCCGGGTTCAGCCTCAACCCATTCATCTGCATCCATTGCAGTACAGCCTCCAGGCAGCGCTGAAGGGACAGAACGGCATCCACTGATGTAGGTGAAAAGGAGATGTAGAGCTGCGTGTCATCAGTGTACTGATGGCACGATGCCCCACACCCCCTGATGATCCCGCCCAGTGGCCTCATATAGATATTAAACAGCATTGGGGAGATGATCGATCCCTGCGGAACCCCACAATTGAGACTACACGGGGCCGAAACACTCTCCCCAAGCTGTACTCTCTGGGGACGGTCCTCCAAGATGGATCGGAGCCAGGCAAGCGCCAGGCCACCGATTCCCAACTCGGAGAGCCTCCCCAGGAGGATACTGTGGTCGACGGTATCAAAGGCGGCTGAGATATCGAGGAGGACCAGCAAGAATATGTTGCCCCTGTCGGCCTCCCTCAACAGGTCATCCAACAGTGCAACCAGTGCCGTTTCTGTGCCATAGCGCAGCCTGAAGCCTGACTGAAATGGGTCCAGGGTATTGGTTTCGTCCAAAAGCGTCTGAAGCGGGTCTGCCACCACCCTCTCCACCACTTTGCTAAGGAAAGAAACATTGGCGACAGGCCTATAATTTCCAATGTCATCCGCCGCCAAATTTGGTTTCTTCCTAATGGGCCTAATGAGTTTCTCCTTTAGGGCAAGAAGAACCTTGCCCTCCTGGAGAGACCCATTAATTATTGCTGTGGCCCATTCCGTTGTTACAGGCCTGGCTGCTTTGATTAGCCAGGCCGGGCAAGGTTCAAGGGAGGAGGTGGTGGCCCGACAGCGATCAAGCACTTTGTCCGCCAAGTCTGGCATCACAGGCTGAAAGAATTCAAGAGTCAGTGGGCAAGGCGGAGCGCAGGACATCTCTGCTCGATCCACTGTATTTAAAAAAGGAGAGAGGTCCCGGCGGAAAGCCTCCACTTTTGATTTAAAAAATGCTGCAAATTGGTCAGGTGAGATATTAGTGGGAGGCCCATCACCCAGACCAATTCCAGACAGATCGCGAACTATATGGAAAAGTTCCGCCTGCTGATTGGAAGCTTCACTTATCCGGTCAGCGAAGTGTGATCGTCTAGCAGCCCTTACCTTAGACAGGTAATGGTTAGTTGTGATCCTGACAGCTTTCTTGTTATAATCCGTCAGTTCCTCTCTCCAAGTGCACTCTAGCCGTCTCCTGTTTCGCTTCATTGCTCGCAGGTCCCGATTATACCAGGCCCCTGGCCGAGCTCTGCGCCTGAGAGGGCATTTAGGAGCGATCGTGTCTACAGCCCTAGTGGCGGCGGCAAGCCAGCCGTCAACCAGAGCTTCGACAGGAGCGCCAGACAGATCAGCTGGAATCCCTCTCATGGTATCTTCGAATCTCAATGGATCCAGTAACCTTCGAGGGCAGACCATTGAAATAGGTCCATGCTCCCTGCGGGGAGGGAGTGCCATTGAGAGGTTACATTTTTTAATACATAATCTGTATTAAACTCATTGAGCCCCTCTTCAAAAATATTTTGAACCAAAATATTTTCATTCACGCTTGTCAAAAAGCATCCATGACAGTTATTTTGTGTTTGGGTGAAAAGTGGTTAACTGGTGAAAAAACAAATTGGCTTCTGGGAATTTGCCTCTTTGTGCATTTTTGTGAGCACAAGGGTGTATCCTATCATCTTGACTGCTGACATTGGTGTTGCCAACATGCAGGCTGTCTTTTGCTATATAAAGCTTGGTATTCTTTTTTCCTGCTGGCAATACAGGGATGATATTGTGCAACAATGTCAGGCTATTTCCTGGTGTTTTGAATCATGAATACTGAAGCACAATTGGGAAAAAGGAGATTTTTAGAAGAACTGGGTCTCTATCAAATTCATTCAGACCTTCCTCAATTTTTTTTAATTACTCATCAAGAGTTTAACTACCTGTGGCTATTCTGTACTAAGCTGGAGGCTGCACTAAACAACCTTAAAGGTCATTCCAAATCTAACATTCTGTGACCAAAATTCTTTTGTTTAATATAGTAAGTCACACCAGAGTAGGCCCATTGAATCAGTGGTGATTTGGTGAGCCAACTCCTCCATATGTTCCATTGATACAAATGGGCCTACTCCAGTTGAGACTTAGTCTAGTACAACTTATTACAGGAAGCAACAGGATTTCAGCCAATGTGCTAGTGGTTCCCAGTTGCCTCCTTGTAACATGGAATGCCAGCTTTTGTCATATAGACTCTCTGTATCTAATCCATTGAGCAGACTATTATATTAACTACTTCTTTTACCATTGAAAAGTGAAGCATAATTGAGAGTTGTTATACCTATGCAGGTTGGTGGTTCTGTCCAATGACCATTTTGGCAAATTACTTCTGCATTTCCATCCATTCTGTACAGGTTTTGGCATTTATAGTGCACTTTATCTCCTGGCATATAATTGGGTTTATACATTTCCAGAGTGTCTCCATTGTCTATAGAAGGTGGGCGATCACATCTTCCTGCGGCAGCTATGGTGACACATTGAATCAGAGAAGGAAGCTGTTAGGTGACACACATGAATAAGCCATCACAAAGCTCAAGATTATTTACACAAACATGTCAAGGATTATCATGTTGGGAAAGATCAGAGGAGCCTGTAGAGAATTTATTCCTAATCGTGATCATAAAGATCAGTCAATGAGTAGAAAAACCCTTTCCAGCCACCCCATAAGAAACCCCACATACATGGGGTTTTTTAATTGATTGATTTATACTCCTTTTCCCCAGAAATTAAGAACCATGGTAGCTTTCTGTATACTTTTTTAAAGCACAGTTACAGAAAACAATATATTCTAAATATGACAACATAATTAAATCATTTTAAGTATTAACACCAGAGAATACAGGTAGAAACTTTTTAAAAACTATTCAAGTAAAATAATTCTGTTGCTTCTTGCCATGTCGAGCTTTGTGATAGTGTCTAACCGCCAAGTTCTTTCTGTTTCTGTATGTGTCCAGATCAAGTTTCTCCCAACACTTATTATATATTTACTAAAACAATTCTGTTCAAAGTGTGGAATATAATACGAGCATTGAGTGTGTGTTTCCAGAGTGATACGTGGGATGTAACTGGTCCAGCAGCCTCTTGGAATGGAGTCATGAGAACATTCTAAAATGGAAGTTACAAATCCATCATAGTTTTCTGATCAAGGTGCAATCTGAAGCGCAACTGTGTCTAGTATTGTTGTAAACTTTTGAGATTTGGCTTTTATTAAAACTATGCCTCCTATGGCATGGTTTAGATTGGGGTTGGATGGCTAAGTAGATCTGAGAGAGAATGGGAATGTGCTGAGTGTTTGGAATTGGATCATCTATGCTCTGAATACACTGCTGAGCCACAGGCTCACTAAAAAGAATTAGATCTGGCTTTGAACCTCTCTACCACCTGCCACTGAAGCTTAATCTACTCAAGATAGAGACATTCCTGGTCAAGTGAAAGGCAGAACAAGAAATAATAACACTTTCATTATAGAGTCATAGAGTTGGAAGAGACCACTGAGGCCATCCGGTCCAACCCCCCGCCATGCGGGAACATCCATCAAAGTACTCCCAACAGATGGCCATCCAGCCTCTGCTTAAAAGCCTCCAAAGAAGGAGACTCCACCACCCTTTGAGGCAGCCTATTCCACTGCCGGACAGCTCTGAACATCAGGAAGTTCTTCCTAATGTTCAGATGGAATCTCTTTTCCTGTAGTTTAAAACCATTGCTCCGTGTCCTAGTCTCTGGAGCCCTGGAAAACAAACCTGTCCCCTCTTCAACATGACATCCTTTCAATTATTTAAACATGGCTATCATGTCCCCTCTCAACCTTCTTTTTGTAAGGCTAAACATTCCCAACTCCCTAAGCCGCTCCTCGTAGGACATTGCTTCCAGACCATTTTAGTCACCCTCCTCTGGACACGTTATAACAAGAGAAAAAGTGAACATCCGATACCTCTGCACTCTGGTATGCTTGTCCATTCTTTCTTCAAACACATTACTGTAGAAGATCCAAAAAGACTGTAGGGGGGGAGGCATTGATACCTCAATTTCTCGAAAGGCAAATAACTTTCCTTTATGATTCCATTAATTTGACCATTTGGAATAGCAGGTGGAAGAGGACATCTTACATCTGAAAGGGTAAACAAAACTGTCCCTGAAAGATCCTTTGAAAATTCACTTGGTTTCCCATTTCAGTGTACATATATTTAGCAGACTTATCTGCAGAAACAATATTGACTTCAAAACCTGCCTTGTTTGTTTGGGTAGACAATATCCCAGCTTGAAACCCTGGATTGCCATTATGGTTAATCTTGGATCCAAGAAAGAGGTTCACTACATTTAATTTCTGAATTTTTTTTTAAAAAAATTCTTTTCATTATTATTATTATGTATAAAATCCATCCATGCTTATTTAACATCGTGTCACCTGGGTTCAGCTTATAATCATTTGTTAATACAACTACAATACATATTAAGCTCTTAATCTATACAACGTGCTTCTAATCATTGATAAAACAAGTTCCATGTTTGATAATATTCTGCATCTTCCTTTCCTTTGATTTTCAGTGTCAGTCTATCCATTTCGGCACAGTCCAATATCTCTTTAATTATTTCTTGATTCTGTAGGTGTTTCTTCATTTTTCCAGTATTGTGCGAATATAATCCTTGCGGCTGTTAAAATATGCAGTATTAAATATACATTTTGTTTATCAACACTTTCTGGTATTATACCTAATAGAAAGAGTTCTGGCTTAAAATTTACATGTTTTTTGATTATTTTAACAAGCCATATATGTATTTTTTTCCAAACAAAATTTGCTTTATCACAGGTCCACCAAAGATGATAATATGTTCCAGTTTTTTTATGACATTTCCAGCATTTACTTGACCTATTAGAGTACATTTTAGCTAATCTATCGGGTGGTAAATGCCATCTATACAACATTTTATATAAATTCTCTTTATAAGATGTTGCCATTGTCATTTTATAGTTTCTAGACCACAGTTTTTGCCATTTTTCAAAGTCAATATTATATCCAAAAAATTTTGCCCATTGAACCATCGTTTCTTTGACCTGTTCGTCCTCCATTTTCCAATTTAAAAGAAATTTATATATTTTCCTAATTAATTTATCATCTGATGTTAACATTATTTGGTCAAACGTTGTCTGTTCTTTATAAAAATCATACGTTTTTGAATCCCTTTCATACCTAGATTGTATTTGCATTATGGGCCACCACGATGCGTCTAATCCCTGGTCTATAAGGTCTTGTTTCAATTTTAATCTCCTATCTATTTCTAAGATATCTGTATAAGTCAATTTTTTTTCAAAATTCAGAAGATTGGGATGAACAAATGCTTTTTTAGGTGAAACCCATCCTGGTATTTTTGTGTACATTTTCATTTTTATTTTTTCCCATATTATATACAAGGTGTTTCTAATATAGTGGTTTTGGAAATACCTGTGGGTTTTAGCTTTCTGATACCATAAAAAGGCATGCCAACCCAAGTGGAAATCATGCCCCTCTAAATACAAAAGTCTTTTGTTTTTCAGACTAATCCATTCTTTCAGCCACATTAGGACAGATGATTGGCAATATAAGGTCCAGTCCGGTAAACCAAAGCCTCCTTTTTCCTTGGATTCTTGCAGCATTTTCAATTTGATTCTGGCTTTCTTCCCTTGCCAAATAAATTTTAATATTGCCTTGTTTAGATCATCAAAGTATTTCTTCTCTATTTTCACTGGCACTGTTTGAAACAGAAAGAGTAGTTTTGGCAAGATGTTCATTTTGATTGTTGCAATCCTTCCTAATAGTGATAGTTGTAGATTTTTCCATTTTTCTAGGTCCATTTTTATTTGGTTAAGTGTTGTTGTTGTTTAGTCATTAAGTCGTGTTCGAGTCTTCATGACCCCATGGACCAGAGCACGCCAGGCCCTCCTGTCTTTCACTGCCTCCCGGAGTTGGATCAAATTCATGTTGGTAGCTTCGATGACACTGTCCATCCATCTCGTCCTCTGTCATCCCCTTCTTCTCTTGCCTTCACACTTTCCCAACATCAGGGTCTTTTCCAGGGAGTCTTCTCTTCTCATGAGATGGCCAAATCTTGGTTAAGTAGTTTTTGGTTAAGTAGTTTTATATAATTATCTTCTTTTATAGTTACGCATTGGGTAGTTAGATATATTCCGAGGTATTTAACTTTTTTAACTATTTGTAAGTCTGACATCTCTGAAAGTTGATTTTTTTTGTTTGGCTGTTAAATTTTTCACTATAACTTTATTTTTTTTGTTTGTTTATCTTCAATCCTGTTACTTCTCCGAATTCATCAATTTTCTCCAGTAGTCTCAATGTTGTTTCCAACAGATCTTCCAAAATAAACACCAAGTCGTCTGCGAATGCTTGTAATTTGTAATTCTCGTCCTTTATTTTTGTGCCTTTGATTTCTGGATCATTCCTCACATTCCTATTTAATACTTCCAAAGTTAATATGAATAACGTTGGAGAGAGTGGACATCCCTGTCTAGTGCCTTTTTTTATATTAACATTATCCATCAATTCACCATTTACAATTACTTTAGCTATTTGTTCATTATATATTGTCTCAATTACATTTATGAAGTTTTTGCCAAAATCCATAGCTTTTATTTGCTGTATCATAAATTGCCAATTCATATTATCAAATGCTTTTTGGGCATCCAGAAAGATTAATGCCATTTGTTTCTCTGTATGCACCTCATGATATTCTAATATGTCTAAGATTATCCTTAGGTTGTACCTTAGTTGTCTTTTTGGCAAAAATCCATTTTGGTCTGAATGGATGAACTCCATTAAAAAAAATTTCAGTCTTTCCACCATAATTACTGCAAAGATTTTATAGTCCACATTAAATAATGATATTGGTCTAAAAAAATTTATATGTGTAGAGTCTGTATCTTCTTTTGGTATTAGGGTGATATATGCCTCTAGCCATGTCTTGGGTATTTTAGCTTCTAATAGAACTTTGTTGCAGACCTCCTTTATTCGTAGGCTTAATATATCTTGGAAGGATTTATAAAATTCCACTGGTAATCCTTCTGGTCCTCGGGTCTTATCATTTTTTTGTTTTTTAATGGCTTCTATTACTTCCATCATTGTTATTTTCTCATTTAGGAGACTTTTAATGTTTTCTGGTACTTTAGGGAGGTTTGCTTTTTCGATATATTGTATTGTTTTTCAAGGGAAAATTCTTGGGTATCATACAGATTAGCATAATATTCTTTGGGGTTTTTTATTTTCTCTTTTTGATATTGTAAATCTCCATTTTCATCTTGTAGCTTCCTTATTAATCTTTTTTGTTTTTCTTTTTTCAATCTATAGGATAGCCATCTTCCAGGTTTGTTGGCATTCTCAAAGAAATTTTGTTTAGCCCTTTTGACTTTTTGAGCTAATTCTTCTGATTCTATTAAGTTTAATTTATGTTTCACTATCTCCATCTGGTTTTTAAGAATTTTCTTCTGCGGTTCTTTTTGTAGTTCTAGCTCCAGTTTCTTAAATTCTTCATTCAGTTTTACAAGTTGTTGGTTTTTTTCTTTATTCCTTTTGGCTATATATGATATGGCTAATCCTCTGAAATATGCTTTAGCTGTGTCCCAAATCGTTTGGAGGGATGTTTCCTCTTTTTTATTTTCTTTGAAGAAGAATTCCATTTCTTTTTTAGTTCTTTCCACAAATTCTTTATCCTTCAATATTCCCTGGTTTAAGGTCCATCTTGTCTTTTCTTTTTTCTCTCCTTTCCACCGCATTTTCATTGGATTATGATCTGCCAAAATATTGGTTTCTATTTCTACTTCCTGTATTTCGGTTTTTAATTCTGAGGATAGCCAGATCGTATCTACTCTTGACCAGGATTTATGCCTGTTTGAGTAGAAGGTAAATTGAGAGCTTTTAGTATTTGTTTCTCTCCATATATCTTGTAATCCTAGTTCTTCTGCCATCTGAAAGAAAATTTTTGGAAGTCTTTTCCTTCCCTTTCCCCCCTTTTTACCACTTTTGTAGTCAAATCTCTCATCTACAATTGCATTAAAGTCTCCTAATATGCAAATATTTTGATATTCTTTTTCCAATATTGTTTTATATAGCTTGCGATAGAATTTTTCTTGTTTACTATTAGGTGCATATATTGCTATCATCAAAATCTTTTTTCTTTTTGGTTTATTGGTATTTCTACCATTAAGATTCTCCCTTCTTCCTCAGAATAGATATGTTTAGAGTTTAGCATTTCTTTCACATATAAAGCTACCCCTCTTTTCTTTTGTTGTGCAGCTGAGTAGTAGAGTTTCCCAATCTTTGGGTAAATCAAATATTTGTAATGCTGCTTTTTAATGTGCGTTTCTTGAAGACAGATTATATCTGTTTTAGTTTTTTGTAGTTTGGAAAAGACATGATTCCTTTTTCTTGGCGCATTCAGGCTGTTGATGTTCACTGAGAAGATCCCAATTTCATTCTCCATCTTGTTTACTTATATTTAGGTTTTGTTGCCCTGGTATTCCTTTTTTCTCTTTGTATTTTGTTCAGATCTTGTCCAATATCCTTTTTCTGACTCTCTTCTTCACTTAGTTCACTCCCCTCTTCTGGTGTTTTCTCTCTCTGTTTTCTACTTTCTTCATCATTTATATCTTGAAACCATGGTAAATGTTGGTCTAAGAGATATGCCCAAGGTACCATCTATAGGGAGGAGATAATTAGTCCAAGGTAGAGATGGGCACAAATTTAAAAATGAATCACCAAATTTGTTCAAAAATCACTAATTCATCAATTTGTACTTGTACAAATTAATGCCCCCAGGAAATATGAATCAATTACTTTTTTTGTGATTTTTAATTCATTGGTTTGTTTGGCTATAAAATGCCTCCCCCCGGGGCACCTAGAGACACCAATATTGTAGGAAAGCTTCCTCTGATTCTCCTCTACAATCCCTCAAAGTTTGGTGAAGATTGGGTTTCAGATGTCCGAGTTATACAACCATAAAGAGAGCCCTCTAGGAAAGTTCCCCCGAGGCACCTAGAGACATAAAAATCACCAAGAAGCCTGTACTGATTCTCTTCTACAATCTCTCCAAGTTTGGTGACGTTCAGGTTTCCCCAAGCCAGCTGCTAAAGGGTATTTTTCCAGGGAGACCCACTTTGTGGGTGTATAACCCAGATGTCTGAAACCCAATCTTCATCAAACTTGGAAAAATTGTAGAGGAGAGTCAGGGGAAGCTTCTCTGTGATTTTGGTATCTCTAGGTGCCTGGAGGAACTTTCCTGGGGGGGGCTATTTGTGGGTGTATAACTCAGATGTTCAAAACCCAAACTTCACAAACCTTGCAGTACTTGTAGAGAAGAGTCAGGGAAGCCTCCCTGCAAATTTGGTGTCTCCTGCTGCTTCGGGGCATGTTTTAGAGGGTTTTAAAGGCAAAAATGAATTTACAAATTGATTCATTGATTCATTAATTTGTCAGAAAAAATTGTAAATTTATAATTCATGATTCATCAACCTTAATGAATCAAAGTGAATCAACATTCTTCTGATTCATGCCGATGTCTAGTCCAAGCAGATGTGATAGAAGCATGAGTTTACAAATCGTTGACTCCTGATCTCACTGGTCCAATGCTTGAACTTTCCCATGTTCTCTGGAGAGAAGGAGATGTCAGCGTATAAGAAAACCATGACTGGCAAAAACTGCTTGGATATTGAGGGAGGAAAGGGACACACTCTCTCAGGAGAGCAAGTCAAATTCTATTCTCTTTAAACATTTTATTGCCTTTCAAAACACAAAAGTATAATTCGAACAAATGGAAATAACAAAGAAAAACTTTTGAAAAGACAAGCTCAAAAGCAGGTACATAAAATTGAAATCTAGTTATTGGCTGAAGTTCAATATTTAACATATTTTTAAATTTACCTTTATAAGAATTCATAAATGCCTTGGAGATTTTCTTTATATTTTTTATATTGCCATTTGCACTTAATCAAGGGTAAGCAACACACACAGTATTGTATTTGTGGTGCTCATGTCCTGTCATTTCCCAATTTTGGGAAAATCAGTAGCAGAAATGGCAAATACTATACCTCAAACTATCCTTGCTAAATCAGCATTGTGTTTATTAACAAACTTGGGGAAACAAAATGAAGAAGCAGTATCCAAGATTGTTAATAAATACAATATTGTTTTAGCAAGGATAGTTTGATGCAAAGTTGTGTTCATCCCCACACACAAAGCATGTTCCCTCTCACCTCTTGCCTCTTCATGAGGGAGGACAAGTGCGTGCTCACACAAGGCAACGACAGCACACACTCTCCCCAGCAAAGCCTCTTTTCCAAGACTCTTTTTTATTCTTATTTTTTAGACTTTTCTTCTTGTGCAACACTCCTGTTTATTTTATTTTATTTTATTTTTTAACATCTGAAGAACAGAGAACAAAGCTCTGTTTTGGATGCTGACAACTGAAGAAACTGAAAGAGGAAGAAACCTTATGGTTTGTTAATTGAGTTCTTTGCTGATGCAGACTCCACCTGCAATGTCGTACTTAGAAGTGTAAGCAAACAGTTCAATTTAAGTGTGGCCAATCAAATCAAACAGACCAAAATTTCCCAGTAGAACTTCAGAACAAGTGACTGCAAGTGAATTCACATTTTCTTCACTGTGTAGTCACAGCCTGAGTCATCCATTGTTTCTTCCATATCCAGATAGCACGGTCTTCTTTTTGTCTTCAGACCTACATGTACAGTATATCTTTGAGAAAGACTCTTGGGAGTGTCAGTAGGTTGGCCCTGAAGGGAACATTCAGTTTTTAAGACGAGTAGATCACCTGGCTACAGTGACAGCCCCAAGGGAAGTAGCAGAATAGGCAACTGAGTCTTGAACAGCACTAGCTATAAAAGAATAAGCTTTGTAAAATGTGACAAGCATGTAGGGTTTTGGATCCTACTTCTGGCTTAGAAAATCAATCTTCAGTCCTGAGCAAGGAGAGACAGATGAGGACAAAAGCATGGGGAGATGCCTAGATGACCAAAGCAGGAGCCTTACATGGTTTCTGGAGGGCTGATTCAGCTCTTTTATCCCCAGTGTCCTTTAAGGGTGCATCTCCATTTGGGGGGGGGGGTTAAGAGGAGGGAAGAGTCCAGAGCATCTACCAATGGAACCTTAAGTTCCTTCATAGCTTTGAAGGAAAGAGAAGAAAGCCTTAGATGCTCCCAATGTGAGATAAATTAATTAATTGTATCTCTATTCTCTTCCTACAAATTTAACCCCAGGGAGAGATTCAGGAGAGAAGGTCCCTTTGCTTTCTTCCCCAATCCCAGGAATTCAGACTCTTCCTCTGGAATCAGCCCTTCCGAGCTCTCTGTTTGGACCAGTCCAGAAACTGTTGCTTTCATTCTCTGTATTCTTCATCTGAGTTGTGGGGGAGAGGAAAGTCAGCTGAATCAAAGTCTGGAGGGTGACCCATTCCCAGGAAATGGAGGAAGAGGCAGAGGGCAGCCACAGGCAGACAGGACTCTGCTGTCACATAGGAGACCAACTCTATGTTCTTTGCTTGTGGGTGGCCCCTGGAGGAGTCAGCAAGAGAACTAAAGCATCCTTAAGAAAGCAGAGAAGTTCCGGAGCCTTTCATTTTGAAGCTTGGGCATAGCAGGATTTTTTTAGAACCTCCCACTGATGGACGTATGGGAAGCGAGGGAGAAACAGATGAGATGAGTGAAAAGCAGACAGGGAAGAGTCTTTAGAAAAAGAGAGAGAGAGAAGAGAAAATAATAGAAATATAGTCCAAAAGAGCAGAAGGGAGCAGAGACTTTTACTGAGCCAAGGAAAGGGAGCCAGAGCTTTGGGATCTAATCTATTAACACCCTGTCTTTCCTGAGCAGCTAGAAGTGCAATGGCTACTTCCTTCATCTGTAGTGAACTTATTATCTAACTCACTAACTTATTATCTAAGTTGGTCATAGAAGATGGAGAAAAAATCTAAAGGACTGATGATTGCACATAGGTTAATATCATAGATATCCAGGTTTTGTCAACAATCACATACGTTGACCACGACTGTGAGTCCCAAACTGTGACCTGTGCCAAACCAACATATTGAAAGAGAACAATTTGCATATTGCATATAGAATATAGACTAAAGCCTCCTGAAAGCCACATCAATACACTGCCCACTGCCTTTCTACATGAGTGGTGACTCTGACTTTCTCTCTTTCCAAGCAATCTCAAATAGAGGTGGGTATCTCACTCATGTAGGTCATTTCCCCTATGAAGACAATTCAGTGCTTCCCAGCATATGGCCGCAGAACTGCCTTCTGTCAGATGAAGCTCACATAGCACAAGAGCTCCCATAGAAATTCAGTAAATAGGATTTACTCACATTAGCGAGTTCTTTTCCTTATTTTTCTAAAATTAAACCTTCTTGGGACACTCTTCCAGTCCATACCTGATGCTGAGTTTTACAAAAGTTCCAATAGATGTTTGATAAGAAGTTCAGTAAGTTTCTCTTCCCTCCATTTTCTGACCACCTCTGTTCTCTTTGGGTTTTCCACCTATGCTTTGGAACTCTAAATTTAAGAGTTATACAAGAAATACAAATGCCTACCTTCACACCTTGGTGGTGTTGACCACTCCTTGTTTTCACATCTTATGGTGTCTGAACCAGATGCTTCAAAACCGGCATGGCACTGATAGTGAAGCTCCTGGCCTGCCAGGTAGGACTCTGCCCTCTCTTCTACAATATCAGCATTGTCAACCAGAGGGGGCTCTCTGCAGGTTACATCTGAATGAGGAGATGATGAAAAGAAAGGGCTTCTCTGAAACTCTGCCTCCCCCCAGCTTTCATAATAACTGTTCATTCATTAAGGAGTTCATTTTTCTATGATTTTATGGGTATTCACTCTTTACTAGGACCAAAGCAGTGCAAAGTTTGATCAGTCTTTCAGGTTAGAGTGCCAGCATGTCAATGTGAGAGCAGAATCACAGGGAGGAGATCTCACACATCTTCTATGAACATTAAGCAGAAGTTCAGAAGACATCCTGTGTCTATACAGTTTTTATTCACATAATCTGATGGCCTAACATCTGCTGGAAGCAAACTAAGAAATGGATGGGCTAAATCTGCACATTCAATAATATGTGGAATGTGACTGGATGAATGTATTTAGCCTAGGCTGGCATGCAACCAAGGAATATACAGTATGTATGATATCCTGAAAGAAAACACTACAATCTCTATACGAAGGCAGTTTCAACTTGACGTTACATAGGGATCTAATGTCTTAAAACTATACCCTTCAGACAAAGTGCTCATGAGTGGCAGGACAACCATAGTTTCCTTCTCTTAAGCATCAGTGTACATGTATGAAGCTGTTACAGGGCTCCCATGATAATATCACCACCTCTGTCATGCACTCCTAGCCCTTCCTATTGTAGCTGTAGATGTGATTCAGGCTCTGAGCTCATGTAGGCTGCACCTAACATACACAAACTAGATCCAACAGCATACATAAAAACAGGAAGTGATGTCTGAAAGGCACAGGAACACTTGGCAAAGCATTGGCTCAAGTGAGGTGGTGGCAATGTGCCATTTCCCCCTTTTTTCCAAGCAACACAATACCAGAACTTTCAGCAAGTTAGAAGCAGGCTCCTTTGTATAGATCTCTAATACCAACAACACAGAAATCTGCAGATATGCTTGTACACCTAAGCTGAAGCAGGAAGGATAGGAACAGGCTCTGTGCCAGGAAGAAGAGGGACTATGTCTCAGATATACAATAAAACTATGAAATAGGGGAAGAAAAAAAAAAAGAAAAGAAGCCAAATGTGAATCAGTACAAAGCACAAAGCACTGGCTGCACCAGCACAGACAGTTTCTGTGCCCTGTGGGGAGGTCAGACAGAGAATTACTTGAACCAAGGTACATTCCGGGCTACAATAGAGAAGACTACAATTACACATGTCTCTCACAAAGCCAGTTCCCTTTTGCATCCTTGGTCTTCCACTAGTTGTACCATTAGTCATAGGATCGGAAGCCTAGGAAAAGGGGGAAAAACACTAAACCCACTGCCCTAACACAGAGAGGTTTCCAGAACAAGATTCTAGTCTACATGATTGACTTTTTAAAAGCCAGTTGCTTTTGCAAAGGGTCCAGTTCTGATCAGAAACCTGGAAAAGAGGCAAGAGTTACTTTAAGTAATGGAAGTTCCCTCTCAATAAACTGCAGGCATGGGGAACCCCAGGTCAATTAGAAGTGCAGTAGGAATAGAAGATGAAATCACACAGCTCAGCATCTTGATTTAAATCTGACTGACCTGCAACTGAATTTATAGAGCCAACTACATGGTTGCCATCTCTTTGTCTCTCTTGCCTGCTTGTAATGTTTGGCTATAATTCAAGGTTTAATCAGCAAGGCCCATGCATTTCAGTGGAAAGGTTAAGTATCAGGTTATGCCCCTTCATTTCACTACCATCTTTTTTCAGGGACAGATTTTGACTCGGACATTTCTAAGAGGGGAACTGCTGGATAGCTCAGTGATTTAGGTATCTGGCTGTGGAACCAGAGGTTGAGAGTTCAATTCTCTATTGTGCCTCCTTGACAAGAGCTGGACTCAATGATCCACAGGGTTACTTTCAGCTCTGCATTTCTAATATGATGATGATTATATTAGGATAACAAAAGAGCTAGAAATCCTCACTAAACCCCCCAAGTTCTCCTCCATCCATTTGTATTGATTTACACCTCAGGTGATTAAAAAGTTTGATTTTATCAGAGGCATGAGGTTCCATGGGACTGGGCCCATCAAAGTGTCCTCTCAGCTTTTTCTTGTAAAATAGGTTAATCTTTTAAATAACCCACCTTTGAAATAACAATTCCTCTTTTAAAGTTCTCAGCACACATACCCTTGCTATAGGAACGCTAAAAGTCCAGTTTTCAAACAGAAAGTGGAGTTGTTGTTTTGTCATGGATTTTCATGGGACAAGAATGAAGGAATATAAATGGAATTGTGGGAAATCATGTGAGAGGAAGAATGAGAACAGCTTTCAATAGGGAGAGCACCAACATATGGAGGATGGCCTACCAACTGATTACTGGAAACTAACAAATAGGAAGTCAAACCATTAGATTTTTGGGGTCCAGCTCCACTTGAGGATTAGGAGCAGCTGAAGATGGTCCTGGTTCAAACCAAAAACATTCAATATATGATACCACATACAACCAACCATTTCGGATACCATCTACATAAGATCTAACTATATGGTATACAAGATATAATGAAGCTTTGCCTAGAGAGGTGGACTCTGCTCTCCTAGGGCTCTGAAAGCCCTATTGCAAGAACTGTACCATTCCCATAGTTTGGAGCTGGCTGAGCATCGCATCAAGAGGGAAATACCTTGTAGTTCACAGCAATGATATACTGTCCACTCTCCTTCCTGCAGGTTTGTCACCTTTTCCTCATCAAGACTTGTGTTTGCATCAATCTATCTGTATTTTCCCTCTATACTCCTTTTCTCTGATTTTGTAATCTTCCTGGTTTTTCCAAAATTTAGTTCCATTGATTAAATTCCAATTTCTGTTAGAAACATATTTTTGTTCATTTTACATGCCCACACCCTACACACACCCATACAACTGTGCATGTGAAGATGATTTGATAGACACCAAGTACATCTGATACCACTGGTCTCATACTATTGAATCACTTCATTTATGTGTTACATTCAATTCTTTTTTTTTTAAAAAAAGATCACAGACTGATGACTGTGCTCTTGTTATTAGGAGAGGAAAGCAGAAGGTGCAGCTGCTGACATGGCCAGCACCCCCAACAACAGCATGAAGAGCACATGACAGACACCTCATGTCCAGAAGTGCCTTCTTGTATACAACAGAGCCTCCTCTCAGAATGGGGACAGCTTTCAATATGTTAGGACTATGTCACTGAATAGACTTCCAAAATGAATGTCAGAGAGAACATCTGGAAGATGTTGCCTGTGTAATGGCTCTGCTTTTTTGTGGCTCTACTGGGGTGGGGAAGGTAAAAATATGAAAAGGCACATTGCTCATGTTAAGGGCTTGGTGACAGACATTAAGAGGAGTCATAGGTAGCAGCTAACCTGCAACAGCATGGCCTGAGGGATTGAAAAGGAAGTCACTTTCACCCAAGTATCGTACTCTGTTCTTCTATTATTCTACACTGCTATTGGCCATTCATCCATCTCACATAGTTATGTCAACTCCCACCAGCAGAGTTGACCAAGGTCTCAGCAGATACACCCCCCAGCCCTCCCAGTCCTCGACTTCTTAGCCAGAAATGTCAATAATTTAAGGTCCAGACATGCTTGTAATCTAGGTAAAAATCATGGGGAAATCAAACTTACTTAATTTGGTGGGAAAGATAGGTTAGATTCCAGGATTGTGGATGACAACCATCCATCTGAGCCTGCATACCTACAGAAAAGAATGTAGGACACTCACAAGTCCCCTTGATATATTGCCACAAGTAACTCAGCTGTGAACTGTTCACCTAGGTAAAACATAGGACGTACCTTCACAGGTGGAAGGCTGTGACCATTCTCCTCTTCTGCATGTAATAGTTTGTGGTCCTTCAGCAGCAAAACCAGGATGGCACTCATAATCTATTGTTTCTCCAGGCTCATAGGAGCGTTTCACAGTATTACAATATGAAGCATTGAGGATGGTGGGAGGCTTCTGACATGACGTTTCTGAAAAGATGTACAAACAAAAATAGAATTTTCAGAATAGGCTATGATAAACTACCCAAACATTTTTCTGCCAAGACACCGAGCCTCTGAGCTTTGTTTTGATCTTAATGTGTTACATAAGAGTAGACGGAAAAGAGAAAAAAACCAATGCAGAATTAGCTACACATAGTGGGAAATGCTGCAAAATTAACAAATGGTCAATTTATTTAATACACAACCCTTAGAGAAAGTCTGAATTTGTGCAGGTCTACGTTTAGTGCTTGTACGGAGGGCAGGCAGGTATTTAGAAACACAACATACCTTCTATGGAATAGAAAACAGGATGAACCTACTGTAGTGTATTCTAGAGTGGGCTTACCAAGAAGTAAGTTCTACTTTCTGTGGAACTTGTTCCCAGAAAAGGGTATACAGGATTACTATGTTAGCTGGAATTCCTTAACCTATCTAAATTACAGCTGCGGTCCTAACTGTACTTGGGTTCATACTGCACATATTAGTTCTGTTGCAAAACAAGCATCTCTTTCTTCTCATTTAACCATTGTGGTTCAACAAATCAAAATATTTGTTGCAATACCATTGCATTGCAAACTTCCCTTTTCATAAAATCAGCAACCAATGAAATTGAGTGTTGAGGAAACTCCACGCAAAATAGCATCATGAGTATTTAGAGGATGCGTTCAATGAAGTTGTGTACAGCAAAGGGAACAGACTGCATTCTGCACCATTTCTTCTTCTTCTTTAAATACCTGAGCTAAGCCCAAGTGCAGGTAACCAGATATGTGAAAGGTTCTGATTAGGATCCATGATGGTTGGTGAGTGAATGGTGGCATGGTCACAGAACTCTGCATATCCAGGGAATGCACAAAGAGGACCTTGCTACAACCTCTCCCTCCATAAACTCTCCTACCCGCATTCATTGAATACATGGTCTGAATGACAACTCATCAACACCAATCATTTGAAAAGAGAGATGAGGGAATATAAAGAGCAAGGTTGGCAATAACTACAGGTTATGAGGGCCACATTATTACACTCAATAGCAGTGGCTATGTGCTGTTGAGAAACACGGTTATGACTCCACTTATGGCCATTTGTGGGAACAGAATGCAGGACGATACAGGCTTTTGGTCTGATCAGCGATGTTATATTCCCTGTATCCTTCTAATTTTTTTAGGGCAGACAACTGGACACTCAGCTTTAGCTTTCAAAACATGCCTTAAAAATGCTTCCTTCCAGAGAAAATGTGTTCAGAAATAAAATTTTGAGACAAAAGAGGAATTCTAATCCTAGCTGTGGGGTAAGATGTCTCAGAAATGTACTGCTATATTCACAACTCTGCTAGTCCACACTACTCAGAGAAGAAGGGGGAAGGTTAAATTTCTCTTGTAGCACAGAAGGCTAAAATCTCTCAACTGCAGCCAATGGGTGAGAAAAGTTATTACAGTATCTCCATGGTGGCCTAGGTAAGAGGCTGATTGTGAGGCCCTTCAAGGGCATCAGTGAGGCTTTGAATATGGCATTCTGGCCCCTAATGTCCCATTTCAGTAACTTTCCTCCAATAACATCTTTCCACCAGTAGGATTTTCCACAGATGGAATAAAACTGCTGGAATAGAGAGAATCCAATGGAAGAAGACCTCCTGCATCTAACTGGAAATCCTCTATTGAGATAGCTCCTGGGGTGATGGTTGCTCTGTAAAGACAGATATTGTAATCAATTGCTTTTGGGTTTGTTTGTTTGCTTGCTTGTTTGGTTTTTGATGGTGATGGGCTTATTCCCAGAAATGAAACATAATGGGCATGCAAAAACAACACAGATTAGAAATACAGTGATGCATCAGTTATGATACATAGATCAGGGAAAATGTATGGAATAATAGAGGGCAATATGCAGATAACAGAATATGAAGATAATAACAATGCCAGAATTATATCAGATACAGTATTTTCTCTTTGTCATGTTGTCATTTGTACTCAGTATCAGAAGATGAAGGCAAATTATGTCGAAGGGAAAGCATACAAACCAACACAGTGTGGGGGTGTCTGCCATCTTCCTCCTTCACACATTATTTTTTGTGGTCCTTGGAGAATAAAATTTTCCACGCACTTGAAGGCAACCTCTTCACCACTCCTGTAGTTTCTCATCTCTGTTATACTGACTGCATTTGGAAGCTGAGGTGGTGGTGGGCAGAGTTCTTGAATGAAACATACATTCCATTTAGAACTGAATGATGCAAAAACTATGGGGAAGATCTTGAAAAAATATTTAATGAACTATTAAAAGTAAGCAACTTTCAAAGGTTTTTCTCCCCATTATTACTTTGGTCATATCCCAATACAATTTTACCTGGGTAGCAGGAATTCTAAGATCTGTTCCAAAAAGATGCCAAATCTGAATTAGAAAGTTTCTCTAGAAGTCAAGACGGTGAGCATCTATCTCATACCATGGCAACAATTTATTCTGATCTACCTTTCTGCCACAGCAGAATTGTTTACAGGTGTTTTAACCAATACAACCATTAGATTAGAGTGTAGTTTTAATACACTGCTGCAAACATGCATTCAAATGTGGTCCGAGCCATCTGTTTCTTGTAGCTGGTGATGATCTTCACCTTGATGGTGCTACATCTGATTATATTTAGCATGGTTTGTTGTATCTCTTTGGGGCAATGTTTCAGGAGGTAACCACAGGTTAACCTCAGGAAAACCTGTTCTCTATTTCACCTAGATTGACCCTAAGATCAAATTCAGATGCTCATATTGTTCAGTAATTGATGAGATCACACCAGTAGCCAGGAGGCAACAGACCCAGGCCTCACAGGTTCAGGTGATCCAGAGGCAATGCATGCCAGCCAAACCAGTTTTGGGTACTTCGGAAGCCAAGATACATGTGGTAACCTGTGGACTGGAGTTCCAAGAAGATATATGGACAAGAGAGTGAACTCTGTTCTTTGACTTCACAAGCTACTTGAGAAGAGTCCAAGTGACTGGACACTGAGTGCCGAGAAAGCACTAGCAGTGTTTTGGCCCCCACCCTGTTGGGTTGTTTTTTCCCCACAAGATAAACATATCACTGCGCATGAAGAGTTTATATTTCACACTGCTAGGGATGGGCCTTAGTAAAGATATTCGCATTGCAGTGAGATTATGAACTTCTTACTGCACATAAAGCTCTTCTATCCTGTCAGGATTTTTAGTGTTCTAACAGTTGTTTGTGGCTACTCTAGGATCATAATAAAGACTGAATGGTGGAAATCAGAAACATTTATATAACACACACATTTACTTCTGCATTCTAGTTCAGGTGACCATTTCCCACCAACGTATTATATTATATAAAAACTGGATTGACAGCTGTAGTTTGCAGACATTGTTAAACTGCTTTTCAACAGGAACATCCAGTAAAAATAAATATATATTTAATAAAATTAACAATGTCCAGTTCATCAGATTCAATGCAGCAAGTATTGTCCAGGTAACAAATGCAGGGAAAAAGCAGCCAGGGGGTTATGATTTTATTTTATTTTTAATGCTCTCTTTTTGAAGAGGTGTTGAGCCCATGTCTGATTCAAAGATAATGAGGAAGACTGGGGCCTTTGAAATTGCCCATCATAATTTCCCATCCAAAAAAAAAGGCCAGTGTGGATTCACAAAAATCTCAGGGAAGACCTAAAAACCTAAAAAGACATGAACAGGAAGTGGAAAGAAGGCCAGGCCACCAAGGATAAGTACAGACAAGTAGCAAGGAAATTCATGGATGGCATTAGGAGGGCAAAAGCTGAGAATGAGCTGAGGTTAGCTAGAGACACTAAAAGCAATAAAAAAAAGCATTCTTCAGGTATGTGAATAGCAAAAGACAAACAAAAGACATAGTGGCACAGCTCCACAATGGAGATGGGAAAATGATAAGAAAGGACAAAGAAAAGGCAAAGGTGCTCAATTCCTACTTTAGTTCAGGTTTTTCCCATAAGACAGACTATGAACTTCCAAACAAATTGGAAGTGCAAGTGGGGGGGACAGGATTGCAGCTGGAGATTGATAAACAAATAGTCAAGGAATACCTTACCACCTTGAACAAGTTCAAATCTCCAGGGCCGCATGAACTGCATCCGAGAGTACTGAAGGAACTGGCTGAAGAACTCTCAGAAACACTATCCATTATTTTCTTGAAATCATGGGAAACAGGTGAGGTGCCAGAGGATTGGAGGAGGGCTAATGTTGTCCCTATCTTCAAAAAGGGCAAAAAAAGAGGAACCTGGGAACTACAGGCCAGTCAGCCTGACATCAATCCCAGGCAAAATTCTGAAACAGATCATAAAGTGGTCGTTGTGCAAGCACCTAGAAAACAATGCAGTAATAACTAGAAGCCAACACGGATTTGTCAAGAACAAATCCTGCTGAACTAATTTGATCTTATTTTTTGATCAGGTCACCTCCATGATACACAGAGGGGATGCTGCAGATGTAGTATATCTTGACTTCAGCAAAGCTTTTGACAAAGTGCCCCATGATACCCTGATTAGCAAGCTAACTAGGTGTGGGCTGGATAGATCAAGTGTCGGGTGGATACAAAATTGGCTACATAATTGGCTACAGGATCGTACTCAGAGGGTGGTGATTAATGGGTCCTTCTCTAACTGGGAGGAGGTAACAAGTGGGGTACCCCAAGGCTCAGTCCTGGGCCCAGTGCTCTTCAATATTTTTATTAATGACTTGGATGAGAGAGTGCAGGGAATGCTTGTCAAATTTGCAGATGATACCATATTGGGTGGAATAGCTAATACCCTAGAGGACAGAAACAAAATTCAAAATGACCTTGAGAGGATGGAGCACTGGGCCAAAAACAACAGAATAAAATTTAACAGGGATAAGTGCAAAGTACTGTACCTCACAAAAAGAAACCAATTGCACAGTGACAAGATGGGGATACCTGGCTCAGCAAAACTACGAGAGAGAAGGATCTTGGAATTGTCGTAGATCACAAGCTAAATACAAACAGTGTGATGTGGCTACAAAAAAGGCAAATGCTATTTTAAGCTGCATTAATTGAAGTATAGTTTCCAAATCCCACAAGGTGCTAGTCGCCCTCTATTCAGCACTGGTTAGGCCTCACCTTGATTATTGTGTCCAATTCTGGACACCACACTTCAAGAAGGATGCTAACAAATTGGAATAAGTTCAGAGGAGGGCGACAAGGATGATCAGGGGGCTGGAAACCAAGTCTTATGAGGAAAGGATGGAAGAATTGGGCATGTTTAGCCTTGAGAAAAGAAGACTGAGGGGTGATATGATAGCACTTTTCAAATATTTGAAAGGCTGTCAAACAGCAGAGGAGCAGAATCTGTTCTCGATCATCCCAGAGTGCAAGACACACAACAATGGGCTCAAGTTAAAGAAAGCCAGATTTCGGTTGAATATCAGGAAAAACTTCCTAACTGTTAGAGCAGTACGACAGTGGAACCAGTTACCTTGGGAGTTGGTGAGTGCTCCAACACTGGAGGCATTCAAAAAAAACTTAGAGAATCACCTGGCAGATATGCTTTGATTGTATTTCTGCATTGAGCAGGGGGCTGGAATTGATGGCCTTGTAGGCCCCTTCCAACTTCACTTTTCTATAATTCTATGAATTTCAGCAGATTTAACAGGCTCAGCAGGCACACAAATCATCTGCTCACAGTTTGCTCAACTAAGGTGAGATGAGTTCTTTCAGACTGCATATAAACAACACAGATTTCATCAATTACTGGGTTCCTGAATTAGGAGAAAAGACAGATAACAATGAAATAAATAGACTTACTGACACACTTTGGCTCTGGCCTCCACCCTTCTGCCAGGCACTGTGTCTCTCCCTTCTTATGTCCTTCCAGAGTTGCGAAGCCACTCTGACAGCCATAGGCCACTTCCTCATTGAGGGAAAAGTGATCTTTTTGGTTCATGAAAAAGCCATTGAGCGGGGCAATATTCTCACATGTAAGTGACTGGATTTCTGACGGGAAATGGGAGAAAAACAAGCTGTTAAGAACAGGGTTAAGATCTTAGGACAGCCCTTTATATGAAGTGTAACTTTCTAATAACGACTTCAAAGTCAATGTTATCATGATAGAAAGACAACACATTGTCATATAAATTTAAGATTAAAATCTCTTTTGCCACACAATTTCCATGGGCTAAACTGGTGCAAAGAGGAATCACCACAGAGATTCCCGTCTGTGCCCCCAAATCAGCATGTCACATTTACTCATTTTCATTTTCACTTCCCAATTCCTTTCTTCACTTTCTGCTTTTCTTCCCCTTCCCCTTCTCTCCTCCTCTTTGCCTTTCCCTCCTTTACTCACTTTTTCTTATTTCTAACCAAAGTTGCTCAGAAAGAGAAAAAGAAAGGAAATTTAGATTACAGTAAGGCATTTCTTGGCAAAAATTCCAGAATTAGCTTCAGTGAATTTCTATCAATGGAAACAAAGGCTGCAGTTTAATTTCAGAGCTTTGAGGGAACAGAAGAAGAAGAAGAAGAAGAAGAAGAAGAAGAAGACGTTCTGGCACTAAAGACTAACTGCTATATTTTAATGTGGGCTTTTGTGGACAAATCACTTTTTCAATCCACAAATATATCTTCAGAACAGATTACCAACAAAAAGCACCACCAAAACACTGTTTCAGCTATGGTACAACAGAGGCTGTGGTCACTCCACCAAAATGTTTCTGAGTTAGTCCTTGTGATCTCTCCATCAAATCCCGCCCACTGGGAGGCTTCTACTTTTTTGTTGCGGGATTCATCATGCAACAATTACAGTAGTGTCCTGTGTGCATGGCTGTACCAATACTTTTTCTGCCAAGCTTTCTTGTGTAGCTTCCACCAGTGATGTTATTTGCCTACATGTCCCTTTATTATTATTTTTTAATGTGTTAGCAAGTGGAGTGTTGGTGTGTTGGAAAACTTATGTCTTTGGCCTCTGTGCTTCACTTATTTGTGGATCCTTCCACAAGGTGGTGCTCCTTTCCTGAGCCTTTTCATGTTTATCTCTTGGGAACCTCATGGTAGAGCTGCAATGAAAACAAAGTCCAACTACGAGTTTCTCTGCTGCAAGAGGGAAAAACGCAGCAAAGAAACTCATACCCATCAAGGGAATGTTGCTGAAACATTGATGTAATTAAATTTATTTTTTTTAAAAAGAAAAAAGGGCCCCAGAGACATAAACAACCCAAAGGGAAATATTCCAGTACCAAAGTGTAGCTGGTCATATCACATCAAATTTAGGGAAATGTTGTGGTAATTCAAAAACACATCAGAACGCACACCCTGGGATATATGTCATGTGACCACAATGTGTGACTGCTCAAGGAGTAAAAGATGCAAGAAAATAGGGGGACACTTTGCTGGTGTGATCACAGCCAGAGTTCCAAGTGTAGAGCACATCAGAAGCCTGGCATACACTTATACACCAAAACAAAAAAAGAGGCTCAAATTGGACTCTAGAATTGAAGAGATTATTTTACTTGGATATACTCCTTCTAGCAAAGGTTATAAAGTGATGAACTGAAAGATAGGCGAAATCAGCGTAAGACATGTTGTTTGTTTTGAAGAAAGAAAGAAAGAAAGAAAGAAAGAAAGAAAGAGAAAACGAGTATGCTACACCTCTACTAGATGAAACCATCTCAATCTCTGCACAACTTGAACCAGATGTGAATCAGGAAAGTGATGAAACACAAGCTGAGAGAAGTACAGCAAGAGAAGTGGACACAGGTGGAGATGTCATGGTTCTTGAACCAGATGAAACACTGCAAAATGTTCCAGAGCCAACCATCAGACACTCATCATGACCTAACAAGGGTGTACCAGCTTCTCACCTGTCCTACCTTGCAAGATCATTGCAAAGAAACAAGCCTGCAACCTAAGAGGAGATTGAGCAAATGCTGGCAGCTGAAGCCACCAGATGGAGAAGAGTAGCAGAGGAAGATATCATTGCACAAGAACCAGGGGTGTACAGTTACTGAATTACCACTAGGCAAAAGTGCCATCGGGTGTACGTGGTGTTCAAGCTGAAACCAGGAGTGAATGGAGATGACTAGTAGCAAAAGGTTTTCTACAAGAATATGGAGAAGGCTTTGATTAAACTTTTTTAAAATATTTTATTTTATTTTCTAACAGAAGATTTAAAAACATAGATATATAGCACAATGTGCATTTAAACAGTAAACATAAAGTGTAAGAATCTCTAATCATCGAACAATAAACAAAGATAATCTAAATGCAAAAAAGAAAAAAAGCCTAATGCTCAACATAGAAGCAATCTTGTATATTTGAACAATTCTTCTGATGAGATCCTTTTCATGACATCCCATTTTTTATTCATTTTCTGTTCCTTTACTGCAGGATTTTTACTTTCCACCAATTATAAAATAAATTCAAGCTTAAATAAAAAGATGATTCTTCTTGTCCCTTTAGCCTCTTAGTTAATCTATCCATTTCTGCACTTTCTAATATTTTTTTAATGATCATATCATCATTTGGTGGATTTTCATATTTCCAAAGCTGTGCCCATAATAACCGAGCTGCTGTCAAAACATGTAGTATTAAATAATAGCTTTGTATATCTACAATATTTGGTAGTAATCCTAACAAAAATATTTCCAGTTTAAATTCTATTTCCTGTTTTGACATTTGCTTAATCCAAATGTGGATTTTAGCCCAATAATTTTTTGCTCTATCACAAGTCCACCATACATGGTAATAACTTCCTTCATGATTTTTACATTTCCAACACTTGTTTGACATATTTGGGAACATTTTTGCAAGTCTAGCTGGTGACAAATGCCATCTATAAAACATTTTATATAAATTTTCTTTGTAGGAAGTTGCTAATGTTAACTTATAATTTTTTGTCCAAAGTTGTTGCCATTTTTCTAATTCTATATTATAGCCAAAGTTTTTAGACCATTTTAACATTGTATCTTTAACTTCTTCATCTTGTGTATCCCATTTATTTATACAATTTTTGAATTTGTTTTTCTTCTATAGTAAGTAATATTTTGTCAAATGTTGTATATTCTTTATAAAAACCTTGTGCCTTCTTATCTTGATTATAAATTGATTGTATTTGCATTTGAGGCCACCATGAAAAGCTTAGTCCTTGCTTCTCTAATTGAATTTTTGTCTTCAAAAGTCCCTCAGAATTCAAAAGCTCATTATAAGTAGTTATTTTTTCGAAATTTAGCAAATTTGGGTATGTAGACGCTTCCATTGGTGAAACCCATCTAGGTATTTTCACATATATTTTAGATTTAACTTTTTCCCAAATCCTTAAAAGAGAATTTTTTATTATACTTCTTTCAAAATATTTATGAGTTTTAGTCCTTCCGTACCATAAAAACGCATGCCATCCTACTTGCAGATTGTGACCCTCTAGGTATAGTACTCTCTTATTTTTTAGTTTTATCCATTCCCTAATCCACGTTAATGTGCTTGCCTGATAATATAAGTTCCAATTTGGCAAGCCAAATCCTCCTCTTTCTTTGGCGTCTTGTAGTAATTTGCGTTTAATTCTCGGTTTCTTCTTCTGCCATATGAACTTTGAAACTAGACTGTTTAATTCTTCAAAAAACGTTTGCTCTAGCTTAATTGGTAAATTCTGGAAGAGAAAGAGTAGTTTGGGGAGGATATTCATTTTAACCGTTGCTATTCTTCCTCGAAAGGAGAGTAGTAGTTTCTCCCACCTTTCCAAGTCTTGCTTAATCTGCGAAAGCAATTTCACATAATTATCTTCTTTCAATGAAGATCATCTAGCTGTCAAGCAAATTCCCAAATACTTTACTTTCTTTGCTATTTGAATGTTTGTATTTAAGATGAGCTGACTTTTTTGTTTTGGGGTTAAATTTTTAGTTAAAAATTTCATCTTCTCTCTATTGATTCTCAATCCAGCTATCTCGCCAAATTCTTCAATTTGCTGAAGTAAAATTGGGGCTGATTTTAATGGGTCTTCTAAAATAAAGACCAGGTCATCTGCGAAAGCTTGAAGTTTATAAATTTCATCTTTAATCCTTGTTCCTTGTATTCCTTTATTCTGTCTAATTTCTCTGTTTAATATTTCCAATTAAATAGGAAAGCCAAATAGCATTGCGTACACCTGGGAGGCAGGAATGTTTTAGGAGTAGGATCATACTTCCGCAATATTAGGGAGCAGGCTGGGAAGGTGGGGCTCATCAGCCTTGGAAGGCAGCCCATCTAGGAGAAGGAAAACTCTGATTTCAAACCTCCGCTGCCTTGTGGCTGTATCCACTGATGGAAAAGGCTTCAGGAGTTAACCTCGAGGCAAAATCCGGAGCTGGAGTCCCGGAGGCAGTTCGTGTTGTTCTGGCAACTCCTGCGATGTCACTGGAACCAGTTGTATTGGCTCTTGCTTTTCCATTGGACTATTTCAGTGACATGGAGAGGGGGGATTTGCTGCTTGGGTAACAGCCTATCCTCCATATTATTTTACCCAGGCTTCATGCTCTGGAGAGGACACTCCAGCTTCGCATACAGTGTTGAAATAATATGGGAAGTAGCAGTTAATGGTTATAAGTCTTTGCTCGATTGGCGTAGAGCATGATGCCAGGGGCTACTTCCGATGGTGGGAGAGGTCATTGCACCACACTAGGTAGGGTGAAAGTCGACAAGCAGATCGATAACCGTGCACCATGCAACAATCATAAGAAAACTTCTGCCCTAAAGTTGGGCACCTGGAATGTTCAGACAATGACCCTTGGCTTTTCTGACTACGGCTTTTCTGATGACCTGCAGGAAATATACAATGTGCGCAAGACAGCTGTCGACATGGAACTGAGAAGACTGCAGATGGACATTGTTGCCCTGCAAGAGACGAGATTGCCAGACATGGGATCTGTCAAAGAAAAAAACTTCTCATTCTTCTGGCAGGGAAAACCATTGAATGAGACCAGGGAATATGGTGTTGGATTTGCAGTCAGAAATACTCTGCTGAGATCCATTGTTCCACCTACTGTGGGGAGTGAAAGAATCCTGTCTCTGCAGCTCCACTCATCAGCGGGACTGGTCACCCTCATTAGTGCATATGCACCAACACTGTCATCCACAGCAGAAGTGAAAGACAAATTCTATGACGATCTGGCAGCTACTGTCAAAAAAGTCCCTGAGAGATAGCCGCTGTTCATTCTTGGAGACTTTAACGCTAGAGTTGGTGCTGATCACAATTCTTGGCCCACATGTCTAGGCTATTTTGGCATTGGGAAGATGAACGAAAATGGCACATGCTTGCTGGAGTTTTGCTGTTATTATGGTCTTTGTGTCAGCAACACGTTCTTTAATACGAAACTTCAACACAGAGTTTCCTGGAGACATTCAAGATCCAAGCATTGGCATCAGCTCAATTTGATCCTCACTAGACGTTCTAGCCTTAATAGTATTACGATCACACGCAGTTACCAGAGTGGTGATTGCGATACTGATCACTCCCTTGTGTGTAGTAGAGTAAAACTGCGAACAAAGAGATTGTATCACACTAAAAAGGAAGGAAGACCACGTATTGACATCAGCAAGACTCGCAATCAAAGAAAAGTGGAGGAATTTGCCCAAGCGCTTGAGGAAACCCTTCCAGGCCCAGCTGATGCAAATGCACCTGAACAATGGGAACATTTCAAGAACGCTGTTTATAACACCGCCTTGTCCACATTTGGCAAGAAGATCAAAAAGACGGCTGACTGGTTCGAAGCCCATTCGGAGCAGTTGATGCCAGCCATCGAGGATAAGAGGAGAGCTCTAGCAGCATACAAAGCCTGCTTGCAAGCTCTTTGAGCTGCTCATAGCAAAGTCCAACAGGCTGCCAGGAGATGTTCCAATGATTATTGGCTTCAGCTCTCCTCTCAGATCCAGATAGCAGTGGACACAGGTAACATCAAGGGAATGTATGACGGTATCAAGCAGGCTTTAGGTCCAATACAGAAGAAATCTGCTCCCCTGAAGTCTGCTACAGGCGTGATCATCCAGGACCGAGCACAGCAGATGGAACGCTGGGTGCAGCACTACTCTGAGCTATATTCCAGAGAGAATGTAGTAACCAAAGAAGCATTAAATAACATTGAGTGCCTGCCTGTCTTGGAAGAGTTGGACAGCGAACCAACTTTAGCAGAAATAAAAGTGGCCTTGGATTCCCTCGCCTCCGGCAAGTCACCTGGGAAGGATAACATCCCTGTTGAAGTGCTGAAGTGCTGTAAAGAGATCATCACCACCGAGCTGTATGAAGTCTTTTGTCTTTGCTGGAGGGAAGGTGGAGTACCACAGGACATGAAGGATGCAAACATTGTCACAAAGGACAAAGGAGACAGGGGCGACTGCAATAACTACCGTGGCATCTCTCTTCTCAGCATTGTAGGGAAGCTGCTTGCCCGTGTTGTGCTGAAGAGGCTCCAGGTGCTTGCAGATAGAGTCTATCCAGAATCACAGTGTGGATTTCAAGCTAATAGATCCACCACTGACATGGTATTTTCCCTCAGACAGTTGCAGGAGAAATGTAGGGAACAATGACAGCCACTCTTTGTGGCCTTCATAGATCTCACAAAGGCCTTTGATTTGGGATGGCCTTTTAAAAATACTTCCCAAGATTGGATGTCCACCTCGACTCCTTAACATCATCAGGTCCTTTCATGAGGAAATGAAGGGCACTGTAGTTTTTGATGGCTCAACATCAGATCCCTTTGACATCCAAAGTGGAGTGAAACAGGGCTGTGTCCTCGCGCCGACCCTGTTTGGGATCTTTTTTGCTGTCATGCTGAAGCACGCCTTTGGAACTGCAACAGAAGGTATCTATCTCCGGACTAGATCAGATGGAAAGCTCTTTAATCTCTTTAGATTGAGAGCGAAGACCAAAGTCCAACTGAAATGCATGCAGGACTAACTCTTCGCCGATGATGCAGCCATTGTTGCCCACTCTGCTGAAGACCTCCAACAACACATGAATCGTTTTAGCTAGGCCTGCCAAGACTTTGGACTAACAATCAGCCTGAAGAAAACACAAGTCATGGGCCAGGGCGTGGACTCACCTCCCTCTATTACCATCTCCACACAAGAATTGGAGGTTGTTCATGACTTTGTTTACCTTGGCTCAATGATCTCTGACACTCTCTCCCTAGATGTCGAGCTGGATAAACACATTGGCAAAGCAGCTACCATGTTCTCTAGACTCACAAAGAGAGTATGGCTTAATAAGAAGCTGACAGCATATACCAAGATCCAGGTCTATAGAGCCTGTGTCCTGAGTACACTCCTGTACTGCAGTGAGTTCTGGACCCTTCATGCATGGCAGGAGAGGAAGTTGAACACGTTCCATATGCGTTGTCTCCGACGCATTTTTGGTATCACCTGGCAGGACAAAGTTCCAAATAGAGTAGTCCTAGAACGAGCTGGAATTGTTAGCATGTATACATTACTGAAACAGCGACATCTACGTTGGCTTGGGCATGTCGTGAGAATGGCTGATGGTCAGATTCCAAAAGATCTCCTGTATGGAGAATTAGTGCAGGGAAAGTGCCCCAGAGGGAGACCACAGCTGCGATACAAGGATATCTGCAAGCGGGATCTGAAGGCCTTAGGAATGGACCTCAACAGATGGGAAACCCTGACATCTGAGCGTTCAGCCTGGAGGCAGGCGTTGCATCACAGCCTCTCCCAATTTGAAGAGACCCTTGTCCAGCAGGCCAAGGCGAAGAGGCAGTCCCGAAACCAGCAAAATCAGGGAGCTGGACAGGGGACGGATTGTATTTGTCTTCAGTGTGGAAGGGATTGTCACTCTCGAATTGGCCTTCTCAGCCACACTAGACGCTGTTCCAAGTTCTCCATATAGAGCACGTTACCATAGTCTGTTGAGACTGAAGGATGCCTACTATGATTTCCAATGAAAAGATGAATAGCAACAGGGAAAGTGAGCATCCTTGCCTTGTTCCTTTAGCAATCTCAATATTTCCTGCTACTTCTCCATTAACAATTATTTTTGCTGATTGATTTGTATAAATTGCCCCTATCATATTCAAGAAGTTTTCTCCAAAGTCCGTCATCTCAAGTTGTTTCTTCATATATTCCCAGTTTAAGTTATCAAAAGCTTTTTGCGCGTCCAAAAATAGGAGAGCCATTTGTTTTTCCGGGTGTGCTTCATAATATTCTAAAATGTCTGCTATAGTTCTTATATTGTTCTTCAATTGCCTTTTTGGGAGAAAGCCATTTTGGTCTGCAAGTATAAATTGCGTAAGATATTTTTAAAGTGTTTCCGCCATAATGGATGCAAATATTTTATAATCCACATTAAGAAGAGAGATCGGCCTATAGATCCCCATTCCAGTCAAATCAGCTTCTTCGTTAAGTATTAGTGTAATATTTGCCTCTGACCAAGATTTTGGAATCTTTGCTTCTTTAAGTGTTTGGTTGCAAACATTTTTCAGAATTCCCGCTAATTCCTCTCGAAATGTTTTATAATATTCGGCGGGAGTCCATCTGGGCCTGGGGTTTTCTCATTTTTTTTTTGTTTATTTATACTTTCCATAATTTCCAGCAATGTTATTTCTGCATTTATTATCTTTTTAGCTTCTTCAGGTAATTTGGGAAGGTTTGCTTTTTCCAAATAGTCCTTTATCTTCTTCCTGTCTGTTGCCTGTGCTTTATAGAGGTTGGTGTAAAAGTCCATTATTATACTGTGTATTTGACGTGGTGGCGCAAGGGACGTGGTGGCGCTGCGGGTTAAACCGCAGAAGTCTCTGTGCTGCAGGATCGGAAGACCAGCAGTCGTAAGATCGAATCCACGCAACGGAGTGAGCTCCCGTCGCTTGTCCCAGCTCCTGCCCACCTAGCAGTTCGAAAGCATACAAATGCGAGTAGATAAATAGGTACCACCTCGGTGGGAAGGTAACGGCGTTCTGTGTCTAGTCGCGCTGGCCACATGACCACGGAAACTGTCTTCGGAGAAATGCTGGCTCTACGGCTTGGAAACAGGGATGAGCACCGCACCGTAGAGTCGGACACAACTGGACTAAATGTCAAGGGGAACCTTTACCTTACCTATTTGACTTTTTTGAGTTTGTAAAGTACCCTTTATATCTTTTAATCTATTTATTTGTCTTTTTTCTCTCTGTTTCTTTAGTTTATAAGCTAGCCATCTTCCTGGCTTGTTTGCATTTTCAAAAAAATTCTGTTTTGTAGCTTTTATCTGTTGTGCCATTTCTTCTGTATCCATAAGGTTCAATTTATGTTTCAACAAGTCCATTTCCTTTTTCACCACTTTGTTATTAGGGTTATTTTGAAGTTCTAATTCCAATCTTTTATGTTCTTCTTTCATGTTGTTGTATCCTTGTTTTCTCTTTTTATTTCTTTTAATTATATATGAAATCGCAAAGCCATGGAATACCACCTTAGCTGCATCCCATATCACCTGTAATGAAGAATGCTGTATTTTGTTTTCTTTAAAGTAATATTGCATTTCTTTTTTAGCTTTCTCTATGAATTCTTGTTCTTTCAAAATTGCCGTGTTAAGGGTCCATCTTCCCTTTTGTTTTCTCCTTTCTTTCCAAACGATTTTAAGTGGATTATGATCCACCCATGTGCTTGTTTGTATATTCAATTCATCAATTCCTGACCTCAAATCCATCATTGTCCATATCATGTCGATTCTAGACCAAGATCTATGTTGGTTTGAGTAAAACGTATATTGTAGTTTTTCTCCATTATGTCCACGCCATGTATCTTCCAACCCCAACTCTTCTGCCATTTGGAAAAATATTTTAGGTAATATCCTTCTTTTGCTTTTCCCTTTGTGGTTCTTTTTATAATCCTTTGTTTGATCAACTATAGCATTAAAATCTCCAATTAGGCAAATATTTTGATAGTTTTTCTCCATCATAAGATTATGAAGTCTTTTATAGAACGTTTCTTGTGCTTCATTTGGAGCATATATAGCAACTAACAATGTTTTTCTATTGTTGACTTCTGTTTCCACCATTAGAATTCTTCCCTCTTGATCTGCGTAGATAAATTTTGATTCTTTGGAAGTTTTCACATAAACAGCCACTCCCCTTTTCTTTTGTTTTTGATCACATGAGTAGAAGAGTTTACCTAGTTTAGGGCATTCTAATAGTTTACAATTTTTTTCTTTGATGTGGGTTTCCTGAAGGACAATTATATCCGCCTCTTTTTTTTTTAGCTTTAAGAAAGTTTTTCGTCTTTTATTTGGGGAATTCAATCCATTTATATTAATTGACAATATTCCTGTTGTTGTCTCCATGTTTATTTATATGTTGGATTGACTGCTCTAGTTTTCCTCTTTTCAGTAGCTTTGGAATCCAAATCCCTTTGTGTCTCTTGTTGTACTGTCTGGTAGGTTGTTGGGCAGTCCTTATGTTCCTCCCCTTTCATAGCTACAAATGCTCTCATCTGCCTCTCTTCTTCCATCTCTGTTGAGCAACTTTGTTCTTCCCCTGTGGCTATATATTTCTCATAAAAATCTCTAGCTTTGTCTAAGATATCTAGCCTAAATCTTCTTGACTGCCAGTTCATCAAAATATCTTCTGGTACCAGCCATCTAAAATTTATGTTCTTCTCATTTAATTTATTTGCCAGAAAGGAATATTGTTTTCTAATATCTCAAATTTTCCATGGAATCTGTTTCAAAACTACAATTTCCTTATCTTGGATCTTTAATGTGTTGTCTCTTAGCTTCCTCAAAATATCTTCTTTAATTTTCCTCCTCAAGAAAACTATATGTACATATCTTGGGGTCTTATTCTTGCTTGCATAGCTTGAGTTAATTCTATATACTTGGTCAATTTCTTGACACGGCTGGGATTTTTCCATGTCTAGGAGCTCCACCAAAGCTTCTTCCATTTGATCTAAAAGTTCAATGTCCTTATCTTCAGGAACATTGCGAAATCTAAGAGTGTATGAAGCCCTGTCCATTTCCAATATCAATGTTGCATCTGTATAGGTCTTCGAAGCTTCTTGGGCTTTTTTCCTCTCCTCTTTCAGTTTTGCCAGTTCTTTTTGGTTTTCTATTAATCTTTCATCTACCTTCTCAATTTGTTGTTTATTTTCTTGAACTTTCTGGTTTGTTTCCGTGATTTGGTTACCTAATGTAACAATCTGCTGATTAATCTCCTCCATTTTATTTTCTAATTTGGCCTGATTTGTACCAATCGTTTCTTCTATATGTTGTTGGTTTAGTTTTATATCAGAAAACATTTCCAAGATAGCTTGCATTTCTTTGTTCTGTTGTTCTTTTTGAGTAATATCTCCTAAATTTTTCTGTTGGGCAGGGCTTGCAGTTGTAGATAACGCAGCTAAGGATGCTCCTGAGGAAGGGGCAGATCCCGTATTTTTGGAACCTTTAGCTGTTGTGATACTCATTTTATTGAACCTCTTATAGCTTTCCTTCTTCACCTAGTATAGCTCACAGTGTCTTATATATCAAAAGTAATAACAAATCACTTACAATTAAGTAACAAATCAGGCTTAACAGTTCTAGAAAATCTAAAATAAAGTCAAAACATTTTAAACACTCTTAATTCATCCATATGTCTCTTTAAGGTAATGTCTCAAACAGATTTTAATTTCTCCTCTAGTCTATTTCCTTCTTCTTACAGAGGCTCTCCCTTTTTTTCTTTCTTTTTTCAAGTGTGGGTATTCTTTCAATGTATTTGATCTTCTACATATTAATTCCAATGATTGTCTCTTCTATTGGTTTCAACGAATGGAATTAGAAAAGGGGGGGAGAAGTAATAGCCTAGACCAATAGCCTCTAAAAGAGTATTGCCCAACCCAGATGTGCCCGAAGTTATCTATATTGTAAATCCAGAACCCAGACTGGGTCTTTGAATTGTTAGAGAAATATCCCGTAGGTAATTTGTTTATTTATACAGTTCTCGAGATCCCGACTGGATCTTAATATATTTATAATTCCAAGGTTCGGTTGAGTCTATAAAGGATTTAAAAATAACCCACAAAAAACCCGCTAATCAAAAGAAAGAAGAAAAAGAAATGTCCTCTCAAAATAATTTTTTTAAAAAAAAGCAAACCAAGCAGTATCCGTGTTGCATCCACTAGATCAATAAAGAATAAGAAGGTAATTGTTATTTATACAGTTCCAAAGACCTGGATTAGGTCTGAAGAGAGAAAAAAACCAGAATTCCAGAAATGAGCCACAAAAATCAATTTTAAGAATTATATAATTTATATAGTTTAAAAGATAGATTCTTTTTAGTTTGAGGAGCAATGTAGATTAAGGAGATCATCAATCCAAAAAAAAAAAAAAAAAGGTCCAGTATATCCAATGTGTTCGATATATATTCAATATATCTGAAGAAAGTTACTCAAACATATATCTTCCGCAGATTTATCAAGCAATTCTCTCTACACCCACTGTTATTTTCTACTGCCCTCCAGTCGCTTTTGTTAGAACAAGTTGAAAACTCTTTCTGCATTACCAAATGGCAAGTGATGATAAATATACACTGTATGTTTAGTTCTTTGGATGTTTACTGATAACCAAAAAACAAAGAATGTCTGGTTGATAAGTGCTTTGCCAAAATGGCGCCTCTGCTTTTTATGCAAGAGGAGCACCAAGTTTAGATAAACACATCACTCTTTCTCAAAAAAAGTTTCAAGGAAGTTTCGGAAAGGTCTCATCAAGCACAATAAAAGGAAGACGGGGTAAACTTTTAAACCCTAAGTTGCACTTAACTGTTGATTAATTCTTCAATTTCACTCCAACTTTGTAATCCAAAGGGTCCAGTTCCTCCACACCTCACCATGCTCAGAGCCGCAGTTCAACCGAGAGGAGTGGACAAAACAAAAAAATATTTTGGATATTTATATATCCTTTACTCATTTATATGAGTAAAGGAGGTGGGAGCTCAAGCGGACAAGAAGCAAAAAAACAAAAAACAGAAAAGACAAAGCCAAAAAAGGTCTCACCAGAGAAGATTTTGCTTATTTTTTGCTAGATTGCAGTCTTCCGGAGTTGACAGCTCTTCAGAAGGTATTCATTTAACCCCTCCCCTTCACCACCATGAGGTAGAAAGAGGCTACTGGGTCCCTCTCAAGTCGCCACCATGCTCGCGATCTGGACCCCGAAATTGCACCTCTCCTCGGAGAACCCTCCAGGCCCCCCTATGTCTCCTACGTACACACCCGAGTGTGGGATCCCCCCTCACTGCTCGGAGCCCCCAACGGGAGCAGTATCACTGCGATGAAGCCGGAACCAGAAGTCGACTTTGATTAAACTTTTGTTCCTGTTGTTAAGCACAGTACAATAAGAATGCTCCTGAGTGTGGCAGCATCCAGGAAGATACAAGGCAAGCACCTAGATGTCAAAACAGCATTTCTGCATAATGAGATTACTTAGGAACTGTACATGGGACAACCACTGGCCTTCAACAACCAGAAATATCCTGACTTTCTTTGCAAACTAAAGGAAGAACTGTATGGACTGAAGCAAGCTGCTTGTGCCTGGAATGAGAAACTAAAGAAGGTGTTACTGCAACAAGGCTTTAAACAAGGCAATGCAAATCAGTGTTTCTTTACCAGAAGAAGAAATTGACATTTAACCTGTATTTTTCATATATAGATGACTTACTAATAGCTACTCAGAGAGAACAGGAATACAGAGAGATAGTAAATCATCTTAGCAAAGAAACAGAAGTTAAAGGGTTAGAGGAAGTAGCATGTTATTTAGGCATTAAAACTGAAAGAGAAGCAGATGGATCTTACTCGCCTAATCAGAAACAGAAAATAGTTCAACTACTAGAAACATCAGGTCTCCAAGACGCCCATAGTACAACATCTATGTAGACAGATTTTTTAAAAAACAAGGAGAAAAATGAACCCCTACCGAATAACAGTCGCTCCAAAACAGCGGTAGATAAACTGTTATATCTTACAATTACTATCAGTAATTGGACAGCTGTAAAAAGAGTTGCTAGGTGTTTGAAAGGGATCACAAAATTTAAGTTAACCCTCTCCTATTTACCTGGAGACACTGTATAAAAACTATAATTAACACATTAACTAGAACATTGGCTTATAAGACATTGTAAAAAAGAAATCTGACAGGCAACATTAAGAGTATCAAGTACATTGCTAACTTAAAGTTCTTGAACAGCCTATGGAATGTTTACCTTTACAGATGGGAGGTTGGGGAGACCACCCAAAGCGGTAACACTGGGCAGAGTCAGGCCCAACTCTCGTGTGCCCTCTCAGACAGGAAAATTGCACCACATCTCCATTCACATATTTGCCTTTTCTTTCCTCCACTCTCCCATTCTCCAGAACAAGGCCTTCACATTCAATGGCTAAAGAAAGCATTGATTAAAATGTGTTAAATATAATGAAATATGTTCAAGATCAAAAGGTCCAAAATCCATCTGCTGAGCCACATTTTTGCAAAAGTTCCTGAATCTTATTCTACAGCCATATGCACTCATGTCCCTAAGTCTCTTTTCATGGTTAGAAATGCATTTTCACATTTGTGAAATTAACACATTTAGCCTTATCACTATGCTCTTCCTTCAGGATGTCTGCCATTTGTGTTGTCTTTTTCCCCCCTGTTCTGTTAAATACCATTGAAAGCTGCCCAAACCAAAGGCCCAAGGAGTCTCAAAACTGCTTCCAGGTTGACCTCTGTGAGCTTAGTCAGGAAGGCTGCTGAGCCAAATGGTGGGGGGTATGCCGGAAGAATCCCTAAGCTGTATCAAATGCAAACACTCTGAACTGGCACAGAACCTGACTAAGCCTGAAAAAAGAGAGGGATTTCCTCTAAACCATAGGAACCTCCCTCCCTGACCCTTGAGCTCCTCTGGTGCTGCCCATGTGGGCAGAACTGAGGGAAGCAAACAGCACCTTGCTCATCCATCCAGGTCTTGGTTTTGAATATTTGATTAGAAATGGTATCCATTGCTTCAGAAAATGACTCTGAACATGCTGACTTCCCAGCATAAATAGGAGATTTTGTTTCACAAAACCCTTTTCTAAATCTTATTTGGAAGGAAAAATATCCTAGTTTTAGACAGGTTACAACTTGAAAAAATTAGGTTTTTAACTATAAATCCCATACTCCCTTCGTAATGATTTGGATTATTATAATGAAAAGTAACTTTTCCAAGACCTGTATGGAAATAGTAGAGAAGGTGAATTAAATAAATAATAATAACAACAATGTTAATTATTCTTTGAGTGGCTGTTTACAGGGAGCCCTCACAGCTCCTGCCTAGCTGGAATTGCAAGGTGCAAGTGGATTATCACACTTTCCAAGGAGGCTACTACTCAGGTTAACTAACTAATAAACCAGGATGAAAACGGATGACACACGTGCACCACAGAGTGAAGGAAAACTAGTTGGTGGGAATGCACAGATGACCACTCTGGAATGTGGGAGTGTCTCACCCCAAAATTCTAGAGTATGCCCCTCCCCCAGTCACAAGCTGCCACTGTCCTGAGAGCAGTGGTTATAGATAAGCAACCTCTCTCTTTTCATTGTGGTCTATGAATCAGACATATAGGTAGAATGCCACTTTACTTATTGACAGCCTCATCATAATATGACAGAGGACAACACTATTCTGCTTAATATAATACTTGCCCATGAATGAGTAGACAGGCTGCTGATAGAATTAGGTTTTGGGTACAAAACAGCTCCATATATTTTAGCCAAGACCAATATTAGAAATTACTGGAAGTAGATCTGGCAGAAAAGTAAGTGTATGGCCGGTTATGTCGCAGCATATTATGCTAAAAGGTGCTTCGAGAATATTCAAAAGTGCTGGTTCTGGAAGATGAATCAGAATTATTAGTCTGCAAATGTAACTTCATGGGAATCGTCGGGGAGAAAAGAAAGTGGCTTCGGTTGTGTTAAAGACAGCATTCTCTTCAGTTGGCTTTGCGCAAATCTCTGAGGAAACAATAAACTATGTAAATAGCAACAAAACATGGAGAAGCTGTATTATCTTTGCCAAAACAAGACCGGGAGTGGATTGTGGTACTGAACATGAACTGTTAATCTCTAACATTAGAGAAAGCTGAAAAAAACACACTGAAAGAATTATAGTGCCAAAATATAATTCAAACAGCATTCCTCATGAATTTAAAATGCACATAAGGAACATATTTTTATTGTTAAACTCAATTGACTGTGAACCAGAAGAACTGTGGATTGAAACCAGAGATATTATTGGGGAAGAATACAAAAAAAAACCAATCCTGTAATATAAAGAAAAATCTAGATGAACGATGGAAGAAACACTAAAAATTGCAAAGGACAGATGAGAAGCAAAAGTAAACGGTAACAGAAATAAGGTCAGAACACTGTCAGATCCTGATTTGGACAACTGACTCCACTAGGAGTCCTATAAGATTCACAGACCTCCAAGATAAAGAGAACAGATTCTATGATTCATCATTCCACAGACATTCCATGAGATTTTTTAGAGATTTTTTTTTTAACCAGTCCAAAGTTTTTGGCAGCAGATCTTTCTCTGCTTGTCACCTCTCTTTACACCCTTGATTCTGATGTTGGTGCATGTAGACACATCTTGCTGTAGGATCACTTAGTATTTCAGTGGGTAGTAGCTATTTCCTGGTCCATTAATCTGTTTGAGTTGCATTTAATTTAGCTTTGCAATCTCTCAACTTTGCCATCTATGGTTTTCAGACGACTTTCCACATTGTCATTTAACTTTTTATAGTCCTTCTGGATACCTGTAACGTTATTATCCAAATTTGGAAACCTCTGATCCATACTGGCCACGTTTTGGGTGAAACCTTTTATTTTTTGATCCATTGCTATCACATTTTCAGTCACCCCTCCTATGCCATCCAACAACTGTTTCATGTTCATAGATTCTGATTTTAAAGGTTCTTCTTGACGCCTCTTGGCTATATCCTGCTCATGAGCTAGATTCACCAATGAATGGTCATTTGGCTTAGATTTTAAATGTCCAGTATCGTCTCACTCAAGCCATTCCACTTTCTCTTTGTTTTGATCTTTCTTGCCTCATTAACCTTTAATAATGAGCTCTAAAAATGGAGATGAAAAACTTCTTCCTTTAGTTTTCCCAGTCAAAAAGCTTTCGGACCGCTAATATTAAAATCACCAGTAGTTGGGGCTCAAAGACAAATTAACTGTTGAGAGTATATAGCAAGCCAGAAAACTAATGTCTGATTAGGTATCATTTTACAGTTCATTCTTCTGCGGATCCCTCAGAAGACTGCTTGGCAAAACAGATTTCTTCCCAGGTTAACTCGCTCAGCTTTGTAACTGGCAGAATTAAGTTTTGTTTCACTGTTTCCTTTGCCAAGGGCACTGCTGTTTCTCCCACCTGGCACTTGATTACTACTGTAATTCTGTCTCTTTCCCCTCCACTCTTGTCGCCTTTGAGATCTTATAATCTTAAAAACTTACATACTTTGTAAGTCCATGGGTTTTTTCCCTTTCTTCTGGCCTGCAGAAGTTTCTTAGGCGAGGAGGAAAAAGGGAATTCCAACCCTCTGCTATCAGCCCAGGCTCTGCATCCCCATGTAGCCAGATTATAAGAGTATTTTGTACACTTTGTAAAGTGAAAGAGTGCAGGATAGGAAATTTATTGATTGGTCCCCAACATGGAAAAAACTACTGATTTTACAAAGTGGACAAAAAACACCTATGTAGCCAAATTATGTATTTGTTTGTTTTTGTCCACTTTGTAAAGTCAGTAATTTTTCCATGTTGGGGACCAACCAATAAATTTCTCATGCTGTGCTCTTTCAGACTGCATATAAACCACTTAGATTTCATCAATTGCTGAATCCCTGAATTAAGAGAAAAGAGGAATATCAATGAAAGAAATAGACTTACTGATGCACTTTGGCTCTGGCTTCCATCCTTCTGCCCGGCACTCTGTCTGTCCTTCCTCATGTCCTTCTGCAGTTGTGAAGCCACTCTGACACCGATAGGTCACTATCTCATTGAGAGAAAAGCGATCTTTTCGGCTCACAAAAAAGCCATTGCTCAGAGCAATATTTTCACATGAAGATGGACGGATTTCTAAGGGGAAATGTGAGAAAAACAAGCTGTTAAGAACAGGGTCAAGGTCTTAGAACTAGGTTTTCTATGAAGTCTTACTTTCTAACAACCAACTTCAAAGTTCAATGTTATCATGATAGAAACACAACATGTATTTAAGACTTAACATCTTTTGTGACATACATTGTCCATGGGTCAAACTGGTGCAAAGAGGAATCACCACCGACTGGAAATATTAGAGTTTCCCATCTGTGCCTCCCAGTCAGCAGGTCACATCGCCTCCCCCTTTCATGTTTGGGGAAGAGGGAAGAGAAGCATTCTCAGTCACTGATGGCAGGATCCAGCTGGCAATGATTTGCTGTTCTACCCCACATGGTCTGTGCGGTGAAGAGAGAGAGAACAATAACAAAGCCAACCACTCTCACCTCAGGGTGGAAAGGAATTTGCAGAGCTTTTAATGAAATATCTTTCAAATATGTAAATTCTCTGTGAAATTCTTCTGCTAACAGGTATCAAGGTGTGTGTAAGCCTACTTTTGCCAAGACTGTGAAACAACATTTCACGGGCTACTTGTGTTCAGCTTGGTAGAAAGAGCAGTATGTTAAGTCTCTCTGCATGGTGTCTGTTGGTTGGTCGTAACAGCAACAGGTAGAGCAAAGAGCTGGTGCTTGTAGGGAACTGTTTTTGCTCAAGTTCAGTAATATTTACTCTGTGTGTGCATGCGCACATAATAGGGACAATAAAGAATATTCACCGAATTCTCCATTCTTTCTTGAAATTGTGGTGTCTTGAAAATTCAGTGCAAATGTTTCAGAAGCCACATGAATCCTTGTCTTCAGGTGACAGCAAGACAAAGGAGCACTATATTATCCCATCAAAGCCACTCTAATTTTTAGAAATTATGGATGTGAATTTTGCAGCCACTTGCTCTCAGACAGAAACCAAGAAAATATTCATGGTTTTCTCTTCACAGATTTTTCTGCACACTCTTCTTTCTTGAGAAATATCATAGGATCTCTCCGATGTTTCATGATAATTTTTTTATGGAAGCAACAACAAGACGAACAAGAGTTTTACATTTTCTAGGCTGAATATTAAACTTACTGTACTGTATTTACCTGGAATAGAAACTCCATGCTACACAAAGGTATTGCAATTCCTGCACAGAATGGCACTTTTTCTGAGCAGAATTGACTAGAAAGGGCATTAAGCTATGCAGAACTTGGTTGTTTCCTGTGCAAATCAATAAGCAAAAACGAAACAGGGTTTCATTTTTCTAGGAAGCCAAGAAATCTCACTGATGTTGGGGGGTGGGATTATGGACCGCATTTGGTAGTAGGATTGGAATGGAAGATGCAAGAGAGAAGAAGCAAAAGAAGAGGAGAAAAGCAAGGTGGCATTGGTTTGAGTGGAGACTGCAGGTCAAAAAATGGTGAAGATGAAAGTATTGGATAGGGTAGAGATGGGAATGTGCTAGTTTATGTCATCAGGTTATCTAATTTATCTAATTAATTGTCTGGAGCTGCCACTGATCCTTCCTATGGTTTATATGTTTAACATTTTGGGGACTCATACCTCTAACATCTGCCCTGTCCCAGCTTATAAACATCTTGGATTTGGACTGGCACATGCATGAGTCCTGGGCAGTTGACACGATTATTCCCAAATGCTCTCTCTGCTTCAAAACTCAATCCTCCCCCTGGTTCACTGGGGAGTTTCAAGCTATGATGTTATCTAAGAGATGCCTGGAGACCAGGTGGAGGAAAGACCAACTGGACCAAAATCTGACTGCAGAAAAGATCCTGACCAGGAGGTGTACCAACGCTATAAAATCTGTGAAAAGGGCTTTGAATATTAAGATTATTGGTGACGTTGCGAACCAACGAGTGGAACACTTTCTTGTGGTCCAATGCCTCAACAATCATGGTCAGCAACAGCCTCTTTGGCAATTAAATGACAATAATTAACCAGGAAAGTAGACAGAGGCATCAAGATTTTAGATTAAGTTACTTTAAAAAGAATGAGAAGGATGGTGTTTTGAAACAAATAGTTTTGAACTGGATCCAGGAACTCTATCTGGATGTGGGGATTACAAACAGAGATTTGGACAGAGTTCACAGAATTGGATGAAAATGAGGAAAAGTGATATAATTGTGAGATTTGCTACATATGCAATGAAAGCAGACATGTTTCACGCCCTAAATAATATGGAGGAATTGGCATACGAAGGTGAGAGAGTGTAACTATTTAAAAATCTTGCTTCAGAGATGATAGAGAGACATAAGCAATGTCAATAGTATACACAGATTCTTCAAGAAAGGAATGTTAAATATATAGTATATGGGTTTTTTCCTTTAAATTGATTACATGGCATGGAACTGTACCATTATGCATAAATATCTCTGTAGCAGACACAAAAGGAAATGTAAAAGATGTCAAATCTAGACTCATGTTATTCAAGTTTCAAATATTTGAGAATTTGGATAACAAAAAATATAAATCAATTAGTACATAGAAATCATCTTAAAAGTATTTAAATCTATACAAGAAAAAAAATAGGAATTGGACTAAACTGCATTTATCAATGTTAGGGTGAACAGAATTTGTTAAAGTGTACATCTACCAAAAAAAATTATTTTAATATCAAAATATACCTTTATAACCAAAATTAAAAAATAAAATTGTGGCAAAAAGAATCTGGAGGAGTTTATTGCAGGAAAAGGGAAGAAACTAATGTTCATAAATAGTATCAAATATGGCGGAAGTGCAAAGGGAGGATTAGCAATACCACAACTAAAAAAAATACTAAGAAACCTTCCAATTGACTCAAGCTGTTAAATTGATACAGACAGAAGAAATTCCCAACTGGGTTGAGATAAAACGAGACAGAGAAATTGGCATAGCATATCCTCTCTCACTTATGCCATTCCACTTTGCCTTTGTTTGGATCTTTCCTGCCTCATTAACCATTAATAATTACCTCTAAAATGGAGATGAAAAACTTCTTCCTTTAGTTTTCCCAGTCAAAAAGCTTTCGGACCGCTAATATTAAAATCACCAGTAGTTGGGGCTCAAACCCAAATTAACTGTTAAGAGTATATAGCAAGCCAGAAAACTAATGTCTGATTAGGTATCGTTTTACAGTTCATTCTTCTGCGGATCAGTAAACTGGCATACATGACTTTTTAAAAATATATATATATGCTCCTTCTCTTTTAAAGGCAGATCTTATGTGACATATATATATATATATTTATTTATATATATATATATATATTTATTTATTAGACTGATTTACCTCTTCAATTGTTTAGCTGGTATTGGCTTTAGTTTAAATATCTTTCGTTAAAATTAAGAGTAGATTTAGCTTGGTTGGCTGCACCTGCGATTGGGGGGGGGGCGCGTTCATTGGCCTGAAACATTTTAATTTATATAAATAAATAAATAAATAAATAAATAAATAAATAAATAAATAAGAAGGGGAGGGGATTACTGATTAATTAATCTATTAGAATTTATTGTGATGGCGCTCCACCTCCCCCCTCCCCTCCTTCAGAGAGAAAGAGTTTAGAGCGTTTGGTGGTGCCCAGATTTGAATCGCACCATGTGCTTGGCGGTTGGGATAAAAGAGGTTACCTACCTGTAACTCTGGTTCTTCGAGTAGTCCTCTGTGAATTCACACTAATGGGTTAATCTGCGCCTGAGCAGAGCAGCCTCCGGAAACTTCCACAGCTTTAAGCACTTAGTGCTGGGACCTCCCCTACACCTGGCTATATAACTCCGCCCCCGGCCCAGTGCTTCAGTTCTTAAAGACCCAACCGCCGCTGCCCAACATGCCATGGCACACGTGACAGACAGCGGGGAGGAGGGCGGGACGTGTGAATTCACAGAGGACTACTCGAAGAACCAGAGTTACAGGTAGGTAACCTCTTTTCTCCTTCGTGTCCTCTGTGAATACACACTAATGGGTGACTGGCAAGCTGACCAACCAGGAGGAGGGACGTCACGAAAGTGCAGATCCAGGACAGCTCGCCCTACTGCAGCCTGAGCCTTCGGCCGACTACCAGGCGGTAGGGCGAGATGAAGGGAGACGGAGTGGCACACGTGGCAGCACGGCAGACATCTGCGACGTCCACGTGATAGAGAAAGGCCATTGAGGATGCCACAGCTCCAGTAGAGTGAGCTCTCACTGATTTTGGAAGAAGAGTCTCTGCCAAATCATAAGGAAGGCGGATGGACTGAACCATCCAGCTAGACGTGGTCTGAGAGGAAGCCGGTACTCCGAAGGAGAGCCAGCAAAGGTGACAGACGTTGCGAGACAGAGCACGCTTCACGTCTAGAGCGTGCAGAGCTGTTTCAAGCAATGAAGATGGTGTGGGAAAGAGACCAGGAAGGACAGCTGGCTGGTTGAAATGGAAGGCAGAAAATACCTTAGGCAAGAAGGTAAGGCCTGGCCTTAAGGATGCTTTGCAGAAAAGGAGGACCGGCTCTTAGTGTAGCCGGCCCTGCAAGCTAAGGATAGTGCCAGGAGCAAGGCAGCCTGGAGGGTTGCCAAAGAATTAACTGGAAAGACCACTGAGGTGTCAGTGGTCTATAGGCAGGGCGCATATTCTCCGGGCCGCGGAGAAATAGCGTGCAGGTAGAACGGGCCAGTCCCAGGCAAACAAGTGAAGGAGAAACCGAAGGAGTGCGTCCAGAGACATTGGCCTAGTAGGCCAATGTTGTCGTGATGCAAAGGAACAGAACGCCTACCCATGAAAGGAGTAGGTCAAGGTGGTAAAAGATGTGCAAGCATGATGGAGCACGTCCATTACTGTCGGGGAAGACTCCAAGCCGACAGGTAGGGGAACCCAAGGTCCGGATGAAACCTCCAACCCCTGTCCCGAGGCAGTAGGTGAGGGACCAGGTGCAGTGTGATGTATTCTGCAGGTCCCGGGAGCAGGATCGAGAACCACGGCTAGCGAGGCGACCAAGCATGACGGTCGCACACTCATGGTGGACTTCAACAACAGGCCTTTGAAGAAGGGGAAAAGGTTGAATCTGTAAAGGAGGCCCCATGACCAATAGGTCAGGAAGGCATCCCCTAGGGAGGCGCGGCCGACACCGGCTCGGGAGCTGAACATGGCACACTTCTTGTCCATTCCAGATGCGAAAGCATCCATGCCTGGAGTCCCCCACCAGCGACAGAGGCAACGAAAGATGGTATCGTCGAGAGCCCGCTCGTGAGAGCAGGACTGTGGTCTGCCGAGATGGAGTGCCATGGAAGTGTTCTCGCCTGCCAAATGTACAGCCACTCGATAAATGTGGCGAGCATAACACCATCTCGAAAGGTAGATGGTGTGAAAAAGAAGGTGTAACGAGTGAGTGCCGCCCTGCTTGTTTATATAATAAACTGCAGTGGCATTGCCTAATGCGACCTGGACCACCTGACCCCGGAGCAGGGACTCAGAGGCCTAAAAGGCATTGGTGAGTGCCAGGAGCTCCAGCACAATGATATGCAGGCTGGCTACTACCATGAACCAGCGGCGAAGGGCCACGTGGTGGCGTGGACAAGCCCCCCGCAGTGTGGCGGGCTGGTATCCAACAGTGACTGAACCAACTGGGTCAAGAGACCAGAGGGTCCCCCTGTCCGTAGGGTGTGGGGGCAGGGGGTTTCCACCCATCCAGTTGTGCAGCGTGTTCCGGAGTCACCTGGAGCAACATGGATGGACGGTCACAAGATATCTGAAAGAGTGAGAGAAACCAGGCTTAAAGGGACCGCATCCTCGTTCGAGCAAGCTGTCCCACATCTGCAGTAGATGTCATCAGCTCCAGGAGTTGCTGGACCTGTAGGGTAGGGAACCAAGCGCCTGAAGAAAAAGGGAGCATAACAAATTATGCATTGTCACAGACTTGATGGCAGAGGAAAAAGCCTGCTTCAAGAGAGCATCCAAAGTCACATTAACACAGTTTACACAGTGTGTAGGTGGTAATGTCAACTTCATTATGTTGACCTATAGTCCTAACGCTGACGAAAGGGACAGTGCCAAGGACGTATGCCTACCAGCCTGTGAATTGGACCCCGCGACCGGGAGCCAGGTATCCAACCATGGGTAAACAGTGATTCCCTCAAGTGAAAACCTAAGAAAGCGATGACGGTCTAACCAGATGCCCGCATGAAAGGGAGCATCTTACGAAAAACCAACCCCCTGGACGTAACCAGTGAATAACAGAGTCCAAGGAAGCCATATGGAAACTATGCGGAGTAATAAAAGAATTCAGGCTTCCAACCCCAAGGACGGGCCAGAGGCCTCCATCCTTGTTTTCGTTGTTGTTGTTGTTTTTTTTGGGTGGGGTTAGGGGTGGAGGCGGCCATAACACGGCCTGTGACAGGGGCACATCGAATTCAGTGGCATAGCTGGGAAGACAAGGAGTCAAACGGACTAACTGGTCAACGACAGAGAAGTAAAGAGACCGCTCAGTCTTGTGGTCCTGCCTGCAATCCTGCCGGTCAGGGCACTGCTTGCCCACATGTCTAGGGGCGGCGGCTGGTAACTTTGGGGTTGAGGCCATAGACGTTCCCATGATGCCCTAGGCTGATAGGACCATTGTCAGGCTCTTGCGGTTGTTACGCCGCAAATAACTGTGCCGCCGGCTAAAGCTTGAGCAGGTTATCAAGAATAACAAACGGCAGGTCCCGACCCGTCAGTTGTTTAGATGCTGGCTTAAAGGCGTAACGAGCAGCAATGCGCTCGTGAGGCACCAGCAACAGTGCCTCCTAGTGACGTGGGAGGCGTGAACTGTAAAGGTGCACAGGAGCTACCTGCAGAATGGGCAGCACCAAACTCCATAAGTGGTGAAGATAAGCCCCCATGGCAGAGGAGTAAGTGGCTACATGGCGGCCAAAGAACTCCTCATCTGTTAATAGGAAAGGAGGGTGACCCTCTGTGACAACTGAGAGGGGTGTAGGAAGATTGGTTGGGAAATCTTCCTCCCCCTGTGACTCCCAATCCTGAATAAGGTAAGCCCTTCTGACGAACAAGGGAGAAGACTTCCCTAGCACGAGCCCGACCAAGCTCAGGCTCAACACAGTTGCCAGAACGGAGAAGCCGAAAGGGTTAACAGCAGGTTCGGTTGAACCTGCGAACACTGTGCTGCCGGAGCCGAGTTCGAGGGAGCACTACACCTGTGAAGCGTATGTGGAGGCGTACAACACTCCATAGCCCGTGGCTCAGAACGATGCCAGGTGGAGCGGGATGGTGGCAGTGGCAGAGAGCTCATAGCTCCTATACTGGATAAAGGGACTGGTCCTACACAACTTGTCAGCGTGAGAGGACCTACCTGAGGAAAATTACCCACCAGCGGCAGGGTTCTAGGGTGGACTCCTGTGAGTCCTTTACCTATGAGCCTATACTGGCACCGGCAGCTGAGGCAGGGCCGCAGGCTACTGCGTAAACCAGCCCATTGATAAAGAGGGCTGTTTTGTGCCAAATTATCAGCCACCAAACAGGTGCTACCCCAGCCAGGGATATCACCGACTAGCAGGGCTAGTGGTGGGAGTTGCACCCCCCCTTTTTTTCAGAGGCAAAGCTAGGGCTGTTAATGTCGCCAGAAAGCTCTTGCCTTGGCACCTAACTGATTTTGGAAATAGCAGCTGCGTGAACAAGCCCCTTGATAAATGAGGGCTGTTTCATGCCAAACCACCCAAGGGTGTTAACCCAGTCAGGCATATCACTGACACGTAGGGCTAGCTGCGGGAGCTGAAGGGGCCCATACCATCCCCCACGGCTTACCACATGTCACTGGAACATCTACAGCCTCGGCGTGCAGCTCTATCCGGAATCGGCAGCGGCATGAACGCGCCCATGAAGGAGGGCTGTCGTGCGCCAATCACACGCAGAGGCTTTGCCCCATGTCAGGAGAATCACTGACAGGTGGGGGAGGCGACCGGCGCTGCAGGAGGCCCTTTCCTCTTCAAGGGCAGGGCTCCAGATGCCCAACTCACTGCAGGTTAACAGCTGTATGAACGAGCCCCTTGAAACAAGAGGGCTGTTCCGCGCCAACCTCCGAAGAGGCTGTACCCCACTGACGAGCGGGGAGCAGGAGCTACGGAGGCCCTTTCTTCTTCCAAGGGCAATCCTAGGCCGCGCAGAAGCCCAGCTCACTGCGAAACAGCTGTAAGAACGAGCCCCTTGAAACAAGAGGGCTGTTCTATGCCAAACTCCGGAGAGGCTCTTCCCCTGTCAGGAGAATCACTGACATGCGGGGAAGGTGACCGGCGCTGCAGGAGGCCCTTTCTTCTCCAAGGGACAGGGCGACAGAGCCCTAACTCGCTGCGGGGTCAACAGCTGTATGAACGAGCCCCTTGAAACAAGAGGGCTGTTCCTGCGCCAACCTCCAAAGATGCTGTACCCCACTGACGAGTGGGGAGCAGGAGCTACGGAGGCCCTTTCTTCTTCCAAGGGCAATCCTAGGCTGTGCAGAAGCCCAGCTCACTGCGAAACAGCTGTAAGAACAAGCCCCTTGAAACAAGAGGGCTGTTCTATGCCAAACTCCGGAGAGGCTGTACCTCAGTCAGGAGAATCATTGACAGGCGGGGCAAAGCTCAGAAGCCGTCCTCTTCAAACCTGCTAGGAAGAGGAAATTGCAAACAGACAGAAAACTGTTGCTCTGAAGCCTGGGGGTAATTTTATAAAGAAAGTAAAAGAGACCTTATGTCTTTAAGAGAAAAGCCCTGAGGGCTGCAAAGCCGGCTTTGTAAAGGCTTTGTAAAGTTTTACAAGGAACAGCTAATGCCGGCTAATACCTTATCCCCAGGCAAAAGAATCAACTTGTTACAGAAGAAAGAACAAAGGGAGGTCAAAGAAAGGAACAGAATCATTTCTACTTGCGAAGTTCCAATGCAAAGTTCCAAACAAAGCTGCTGCTACAGCGGCGGTCAAGAAAAGAACTGAAGCACTGGGCCGGGGGCGGAGTTATATAGCCAGGTGTAGGGGAGGTCCCAGCACTAAGTGCTTAAAGCTGTGGAAGTTTCCGGAGGCTGCTCTGCTCAGGCGCAGATTAACCCATTAGTGTGTATTCACAGAGGACACGAAGGAGAAGCACGCTTTGGTTGTCAGGCATCAATGTTAAAATAACATCAACTGTATTCCTCAGCATATTTAATTCATTGGTTCCTACTGTCTAATTAGAGAGAAGTATTATATAGCAATTTGAAGTGATTAATTTAGACTTAATTTGATAATTACAATTCATCATTAACAGGATTGTTGATCTAATTTTAGAATATTTGTAAATAAATAAATAAATAAATAAATAAATGAGTATTTACTTAATTAATTAAAACTGATTAGATGAGTTGATTAATTACTAATAATCATTTTAATAAATAAGTTTTTAACTACAAATAAATACACAGGTAATTAATTTCCATTAGCAATATTTGCATAATATAATTAAATATAATAACTAACAATAGTAATCTGATGTAAATAAGTTCCTAACAAAAATAGAAATATATAGGTATTTTAATTACATTAGCATATTTGCATAGCATAATAGCTACAGCAAAGGAAGGTGTTACATTACTGTGCAGCGGGTCACATCTGGGTGTCACCAGCTGGTGCCCCTCATGGTGGTAAAAGGAAACACGGGATTCCTGCCTGAGTGGGGGCTGAAGCTATGGAGGCCTGCTGCGAGTTTTGATGGGAATTGAGCGTTAGGCTTATATGGCCTCCCGTAAAGGTCTGTGTAACAGGAAGAGAAGGCAACCGGCTAAGAAACGGCCAGTTCCTCAAGTGTCGCCGCCACAGTCTTCATCAGATGAAGAATCTTGGCTCGTCTGGCAACAGCTGTATATATATATAAAAATTCTGCTCTAGAAGTCAAAAGAGAGGCGAGACAGACCCCAAGGCCTTGTGAGGCCCAGCCATGCCGCTCGGCTAGGGAGGCTAAGAGTCATCGCAGGGCTAAGCTCAGGGTTATAGCTGATAATCTAATGTCTAGGTTTGCTGTCCTAGAAGTGGAGCAACAGGTGGAGGGGACATCCAGACGTGAGGCCGATGGGGCAGCAGTAACAGTGCACCGAGGAAGGGAGACCGACCCCGATCACGGCAGCACTCGGGACGGCGGCGTTTAGCAGGCAGGAGGTGATGGATGAGGTTGGTCTGGACTCCATGTACGGCAGGGAGGAGCCAGTTGCAATGATGCCTCTGTCTGGTGAGTCGACTGCTGCACAAGACACTTCTTCACCATCACCGGCTTGGCCTTGGCCAGGCAGTGGACAATTTAATTCCCCATTTTACTCAATATATAATACTCAGAGTTAGGGCTCCAAATACTCCATGGCCTTGTATGAGTGCGCAGTTTGGTGGCTGGGCTACACCAGACCCATTAGTTACATCTCCAGCCCTGATAAATACGACAGCCGGTGGAGGGGTTTGGCCATACCCATCGGTCCCGGACACAGGTTATAACACCATGCCATTGCAAGCCTTGCCATTTGGGGATCACGCTATGCCCCTGGGTGATCACCTCACCCCAGCGACTAAAGAAAATATTTGAAAAGGCAAATATGTATATTTATTTGAATTGCTGAACAAGGATGTGGAAAAGAAGGATTTGGTTAAGGAAGATGAAAAGAACAAAGAGAAATGCAGGAAGAAGAGACCAGACAGGACATGGACAAATTGGCTGCCCGGGTTCTTAATATATGGCGGGGTTGTGATAAAGCCCAGCCTTGGCGGGCTCAATACTTAGACTGATCTATAGGGCATATGTGGACTTTGCAGGACAAGCATGGCTTGTCTGTGATGAATCGTTCTGCATGAGGAGTGTGATTAACCCAAATTTACGTTGGGACGAGCCCCTGCCGGGCCTCTGGCTGCAGTCTATGACCCCAGCCAGGCCCAATCTAGGTGACAGGACCGATAGTGGACACGTTATTAGAAAGGCTGCCCTGAATCAGAATCCCCAAGTAGGAGCAGGGCAGGTGATTCAACCCTGCCTGCTCTGCTGGGATTACATATCAAGGGTGTTTGCTCTAGGACAGCTTGCCGTTTCAGGCACGAATGGCCAATGTGTGGTGGGCAGCATTCCAGAGCTACATGTTTCCGGGCTGGTGCTCAAAGACAGAACAGGGGCCTCAGAGGTGGCAAGAAACCCAATGGTGGCAGGGGTAACCCAAGAAAAGGGCCCGAGTCCAATTAGGGTACCAGCGCTAGAAGCATTGCTAGGGATTATCCTACTAGAGAAGATGCTGGTTACTTCTTCAAAGGCTTTAAGAATTGCTTTGGGATGCCGGCAGTCAGCGAGCGCAAGGCCCCCTTTTGCGCATAACTTTGAATCTGTATAGGAAATGGAAAGCGTAGTCTGAGAGAAGTTTGCCAAAGAGGGCAAGGAAGGGAGAGTATTGGGACCGTTTGCAACAGCTCCATCAGAGACCTTGCAGGTTTCACCTTTGGGAGTAATGCCAAAAAGGCCCAAGGGGAGTTTATATTAATACATCACCTCTCCTACAGATTATCTCTTGTGGTGAAATGAACACAGGAAAGGGTAGATTTATACTAGAAGCCTTCCGGCAAATGGCAGATGAGCTTGGGCAGCTTCTGGCCGAAGAGAAGACAGAGGGTCCAGCCACATCCTGGAGGTTTTTAAGCATAGAATTAGGTGCAGTACAACAGACATCTAGGTCGACAGACAGTGAATTAGTTGACCTTAAAGCCGAGACTGTTTTGATTTGCAACAGAACAGAGTATCCCTACGGGAGCTACAGGAGATTGTCAGCTCTTTAAATTTTACTTGCAGAGTTGTGGCGCCGGGGTGCCCCCTTTTGTGCAGGCTTTGTGAAGCAATGAGCAGTCTCCATTGCCCCTCTCATAGGACAAGAGTTACCCGGGGCATGAGAGAAGATTTGCATGTATGGAGCTAATTTTAGCTGATTTTAATGGGATACCCTTTGGAGAGAGGATATGATGCTTAAGGCCGAATTTCAGGTACAGACGGATGCAGCAGGCTCATTAGGGCTAGAAATTGATTTTAGGGGCAGGTGGTGTGCAGGCAAGTGGCCAGAGGTGTGGCACCATGCTAGCATCACCAGGGATTTGATATTCCTGGACGTTTTTTCCAATTGTAGGTGCCTTGTTGCTCTGGGTGCGTGAATGGGCAAATTCTGTCATGTGCTTTTGGGCGACAATCAGGTGGTGGTTATTATTATATATATTATATAACCTCACATCGCATTCCAAACGAGTTATGGCATCGGTACACGCATTCACATTGCGTGCCCTGGAATTTAACATTTTAGTTCAGGCCAGGCATGTTCCAGGTGTAGACCACAGCTTAGCTGCTGCATTGTCACGCCAACAGGTCGAGTGGTACAGGGAGCTAGATCCAGGAGCCAACGAGTTCCAGGAGATTCTTCCCCCAGAGGTCTGGCAAATTGGCATGACAATGAGGAAAGGGCAATATGTTTGGCCCTAGCATCGAGGACATGAAAGAGGTACTCGGTAGTGAGAACAGAGTTTCAGGAGTTCCTTTTCCGGAGCCCTCAGGAATAGCAAAGTGATCGCTACCAGAAAAGGGGATACGGCCAAAGTTGCTCTACAATGGCAGGATTTTAGCGTAGTTGACGGGACAGTCCAGATTCACATTCGCTGATCCAAGACTGATCAGCGAGGTAGGGGAGTCCACATTGCATTAGCTCATTGCCAGGTGGAAGAACTTTGCCCGGTAGAAGTGTTAGAGGCATATCTGTAGATTAGGGGCCTGGGGCGGGAATATTTCTTTGTGCACTAGTGATAGTTCACCATTAACGAGGCACCAGTTCTGGAAACTGACTGACATGGCGCTGCACAGGGCCGAGGTTGAGGAATTGAAATTTGGTACACACTCCTTTAGAGTGGGTACAGTACCTATTGCACCTGCCCTAGGCCTCCATCCAGAAGATATGAAATGAATCGGGCGATGGGGGCTTCTTCTACTCATCGCAGGTATATCAGAACACTTCCTGATGTACAGGCAGGGACCTGATTCTGTTTTATCATTGCAGGTTCAGTCCAATGGTGAGGTGGAGACACATCATGATCATTGGCCACAGTTATGTTTTCTGGGCAGCACGATATGCTGCCACATCCCCATGGGGGAGCAGTCTGGGCCTTGGAGCTCCGTGGAAAGCTGTGGGACCAGCTTTACAAAACGGCTGCTTTTGGTCGGCATCCCCCAGATGTGTTGGCACTTGGGCGGTAAAGATCGGGCCGTGCATGGTGGAAATAATTTGGATTGTTAGTTTGTAATCTTTTAGGAGAGATAATTATGAGAAATGGGTTAGAGAATAACTCTATGTTAGGATATGAAAATAGTGGTTGTATAGATAATTATAAGTTGGTAAAATACTGTGTAAGTAAGATGATTGTATTACAATTTAAGTTGCGTTGTTATGCTACAGTTGCCATGAAATACATGGCCACTAAGTAATGTGAGAGGATTGTCAATAAAAATTAAAACAAAAACAAAAACAAGGCACACACAGAGAGAAAATGACTGGCTGATTGTTGAGGAAAATTGTGAACAAATCTTCCTGTGCTTTTAATCCTTAAAAATTAGGCAAAAATACAGCAGTCATCATGGCTGAGTGCCACTTGCACGAAAGCTTTCTTTGCATACTTGTGCTTAACTTATGCATCCTCTCTTGCAAAATCATTCTCTTTTTCTTGTTGAGAACACCACACACTGCCTAACCCTCTCATGGGGCAAGCAGAATAATGTTGTGGTTACTTGTCATCCCATACAAGGAAGGGAGAAGAGACCATTTACACCCCCAGCACGTACACATCCACAGCAACGTACACACAGAGACTTGCCTGATCAACAAACATATCATAGTAGTGAATCGATTCTCGTGTGAAGATGGTGTGCATAGTAGCGAGGAGTATTGTGAGATCCTCCTCTGCCACCTCTCCTGATAAATTCACTATAGCTTCCCATTATTCTGTGCATAAGACCAAGTAAAACATGGAAGCTATAGCAAGTCAGGAGACATAGGCTGGGTATCATCAGATAGGAGAACAGAAGTCAAACTTACCTTCCAAAGTGACACATCTTGGAGGTGGTGACCAGCCAGCTTTTGTGCATGTGGCTGTTGCATTCTCATTTGCAGAGTGATATCCTTTGTCACAAGAATAGGCGATTGTGTTACCCTCGATGAAGGGTCTAGTCCAATAACTATACATGAATTTACCATTTCTAAAAGGATGCCTATGTTCACATATTTCTAAAACAGTGAAAAGAGCAATAACAGATACGTCAGTTATGGGAACACATTCTGTGTTTATTCTCGTAACAGATATACAAGTTCAAAGTTTTCATACACGTAATTTAAAAAACAGGATGCAGACCTCTTTCCCCCTTTGCTCTTCACTAGGGTTACAATGAAAAGTGCTTGCTGAATTTCCACCTGAATGTCCCCAGAAAGCTTCTGCTTCACACTGCTGACAAAACTAAAGGAGGCAAAGGAAATAAAGACAGTAGGAAAGAGAAAGAGGCAAAATCTTGTGGTATTTTAAAGACTGTGGTTTATTCCAGATCAAAATCCACTTCTTCAGATCTGGATCACAGTGTCTCTTGACCCCAAGGCATTAGGGTGAAATGCAGAAAAAAAATGACCAGAAAAACAAAAAACAAAAGAGAAAAAGATGGCAGTCCTACAGCTGAAACTCAGAGCCCTTCCACACAGAGCATTTGTTTAACTTGTTCAACTCTTTTGGTGCCAGTTTATGCCTTGTGTCATCTGGAGGGTGTTTCTCTTCAGGCAAGCTTTCCCTTCGTGACTGGCTGTCTGAGAGGGTTTTTTTTAAATTTTATTGTTGTGCCTTGTTACTTTTAAATATGCTTTTTAGTATTGATTTTATTTATTGTTTTTGATACAATATTTCTTTAATTCTCAAAAAATATTTGTATACTTAGTATTTTTAGTTTATTAATGTTGTCATTTTAGCAGCCTTGGGTCCTTTTTCAGAAGAAAGGTGGGGTAAAAATAGTTTAAATAGATACATAAAAAAATTCCTTTGGGTACTGTATCCCAGTATCCACACAATTCAGGGCTGAAATTCTTAAAGAAAGTGAAAACACAACAAAAACTTTGCTCCCTATTTTTATATATATACAGCACTGTGACGAAATGCCTAAAGGTGACGTCATTCCTGCCTGTCAGTCACAGGAGCTCTAGAGGGAGGAGCCAAGGATAGAGCAGGAGGGGCGGAACCAAGGGGACAGTTAGACAGTTGGGGAGTTGGAGCTTAGAGAGAGGAGAAGAATTAGAGTGATCTGGATAGAGAGTTAGGAAAGTGAATTAAGAACAAGGTTATTAGATTGAACAAGCAGGAATGAGAACACCTAGAATAAGATAGATATTAAGTGATTGAAATTATATAATAAAAGCCTGAATTATATGTCCCGTCCTATCCAAACCTAATCAAACCCCTGTTACAGTGATTACGTGATTTACATTGTGATATGATTAATAATAAACGATTATCTGTTATTCAAACCAACTGATTCCGAAGTTCAATAAGCCTTGCATATGGCAGCACATGTGTCTAACACACAGAGGTGGTATTAAGAAAATAATACCTGGTGACAGCGAGACAAATCAAGAGGGAGAGAACCTTTGTGAGGGCCACAACCAACAGAGCCACAAGGGCGATCTCCACAAGCACCACCAGGTATTAATGAGATTTTATTCTGCTTTGCTCCAGTTTGTGCCAGTGCTGAATCTGCTTTGGTGGACTCACTACTGCATTGGTCTGTCCTGATCTGTGCACTTGGTGAGTGTTTGTCATTTGACAACATTTCACTTACAGGAATTTTTCTGCTGGTCAGTCCCCACCTCTCCATGCTCCTTGGACAGGTAAAGCAAAGAGAGAAGGAAGGACAGAGTGAACTAAGTAGGGAGAGGGTAGACAGGGTAGGCAAAAGGAGAAGGCAATTTGGGTAAGGCAGACATCAAGGAACAATTCCAGATGTGTCTGGACAAGCTGTACTGGGACAACTCTGAGCATTCAGTATATCCAGAAAGAAATATTCTCCTAATGTGTGAACATAAATACTGGGATGTTCCATTCCAAACTACAACAAAATATCAAAAGACTCCAAACAACTCTAACGAGAGACAATACCACTTGTGAAGACAATATCTTCAATCCACACCAGCAAATGGTGTGGCCAAATGGCGATGACAGCTCAACAAACCTGTATTGGGACTGTAATATTGAATTCATTTACAAAGTAAAACACTCATATTGTTCAAGCCGAAGAAAAGCCAAGTTGACTAAAAAGAACTCTAACACATTTCTCAAAACTGGATGAACAGGCAACAAATAGTGATCCATATTAGAGAGGATGTGAACGAAACTTTACATGTACTCAGGTTTATGGAATTGACATACCATATTCTTCTGTGTATAAAATGACAGTTTTTCCTAAAATAATTAGAGGAAAAATTGAGGGTCGTTTTACACATGGAAGTAAGGAGGGGGGGGAGGGATCAAAGCTCTTTGATCCCTGCTTTCCCCCTCCACTTTCCTCGCAAGGAAGTGTAGGGGGAAAGTGATTCCTGCTTTCCCCCTACACTTTCTTTGCAAAAAGCTGCTTTCCCCTACAATTTATTTCAACAAAAGTGGAGGGGGAAAGCGATTCCTGCTTTCCCGTATTTATTTATTTATTTACTTACCTACCTACTTACTTACTTACTTACTTACTTACTTACTTACTTACTTACTTATTTATTTATTTATTTATTTATTTATTTATTTATTTATTTATTTATTTATTTATATCCCACCCATCTAGACCGAAGTCTACTCTGGGGACCTAACAAGTATAAAACAATTTCATAAAATAATAACAGTAGACACTTTCTTTGCAAAAGGGGAAAGCAGGAATCGCTTCCCCCCTCCACTTTTGTTTCCAAAAAGTGGAGGGGGAAAGCAGCTTTTTGCAAAGAAAGTGTAGGGGGAAAGCAATTTCCTCGTAAGAAAGTGGAGGGGGAAAGCAGGAATCAAAGCACTTTGATCCCTGCCTTCCCCCTCCACTTTCTTGCAAAGAAATAAATTTTGGGTTAGAAAAGTGGGGGGCGTCTTATACATGGGGCATCTTATACACAGAAAAATACAGTACTTGTTTGGAAAAACTACAGGATACATTGACAACACTGAGCAAGATGTGTTGGCACAACCAGTAGTTCAAGTGGCTTTAACAGCTAAACCCAGATTAATGTTCAGAGGTGGTGCACCAATGAATACAGAACAAACAAGGAAGGACAGGGCCTTCTTGACTGACTTGTGGGTTAGCCATTATTACAAATAGAACAGAAGCAGTGGACTCCTGCCTTCCTTTTAAGGAGATGGAGTCACATTTCCTTCCCCTTGCCCAGTTTGCTCTCCTCTCACAACTCTTCAGCAGAACTTTATTTTCTGAAGAGGATTCCAAATATTTATACCTGCAACACTCAGTTTATTCCAAGTATATATAGAAAAAAAATTTAAGCAAGGGGTTTGTCAGTCATAAGGAGCAAAAGAAATACCTACAAAAACCTTATTCCCTTATGCCTAACTCTGGCCTTGAACTGCTACTTCCTTGTGTAAAATATGAGGAACGGTCTTCAACTTCAGTACAGCTTATGCTCTTCCCCGAGAAAAACACATGCATCCTTCTTCCCCACACACAGTATTTTTCTCTTCAGGATCATTTCATGCATTTCTTCTTCTCATATTTGGGTGTAGGAATGACCATATTTTATTTGACAGGGAATGGCAACCAAACCTGACTTTCCAGACAAAATGTTACTAAAATCAGCTCCTTCTCAACAGTTCTAAGTGAAACCATCAAAGACTTTCATGTTTATAACCAAAATTGTTGTGTGTGAAGTGGCCTATTCAATGGTCACTGTGGCAGAATGCCCACGTCACTCCTGTCTATCATAGCTGAAGCTCAAGGGCAGGAGCCTATGAGAAGACAGGAGGGGCGGAGTCAGTTAGACAGTTAGAGAGAGAGAGACAGAAGGGTAGAGAGAAGAGAAGAGATTTGGAGAGTTAAGGAAGAGAATTGAAAAGTTGGAGAGCTAGAGAGAATGAGAAGGAGATAAATGGAACAGTAAAGTTAAATAGATAGTCAGAGAGTATTAATGAGTTGGTTAATGTGAATAAGTAAATACAAATGAATAAGCAAATGTGTAATCATATATAAGAAGTTTAATGAGTGATCCTAAACAATAATAAAAGAACATCTGTGATTTAACAACTAAAAGATAAATAAACAAGTTATATTGGCTGCACGTGTCTGAAGCATCTATGGTGCAGTGTGGATGAGAGATCCACTGGTGGTAGCAGAAAAGAGAATAAATGTATCCAGAGAGTGAACCTGTGTTTGGGGGAAACAAACAGGGAACACTGGGTGGAACGTCACAGTGGTGGCAGTGGTGGGATACGAATAGATTCCAGTAAGCCGAAGTAAAAAGAGAATTTTCTGAGTCTAAGATACCTGTTGGTCAGGGACTGTCGTGAAGGAGTGGGTAACTCTAGAGCTCTTGGTGAAAAGCTTAGTAGGGACTCCTGATGGCAGATCTTGGGAGAGACTAAGAAGACTCTGAGGAAAAATTCTGTGGTTTGAGATTACCTCATGCTTAGATTGAAAGACCAGTGGGCTAGCGTGGATCCTAGGCTCTAAGAAGGGAGCACTGAGGGGACAAACGTGGAAGCCAGGGTCAAGAACATATCTAGGGTGACTGAAACTAGCAGAGGCTTGAAAGAGAAATAAATAATCTGAAATAGTTTGGTGTCTGGAGGCAAGGATATAGTGTCTCAGACAAGGAACAGCATGGCTGGGTGCCATAAGAAACAGAGTAGCAATCTGTAGCTGCCAACGGAGGGCTACTGAGTAACTCTCTAACTCAGAAAGAAAAAAAAGCATTTTAAACAGAGGCTTGACTGACTATCTCTGAAGAATTAACCAGCTTATCCAAATAAATACAAATAAACATGCCTCCTAAACGAGGGAAAAAGGTGGCACTAGAGGGAACCAACCCTCAAGAATTACCTCAGGAAGTGGAGGAGGGAAATAGAGTCCCTCTTGAAATATCTGAACAAGAGGAGACGACTCAGGAGGATGGTGCCTCAGGGGGAGAAACTGTGTTAACCACCCAAGAGTTTGAGAAGTGGAAATTGGAACAGGAATTCCAGTTAAGATTAAAGGAATTAGAAATAATAGCTGAGGAAAAAGCTTTACAGCTCAGAGCTGAGGAAAAAGCTAAGGAACTACAGCTCAGGGAAATGGAAATGAGAGAAAAAGCTGAGACTGAAGCGAGACAAATGGCAATGAGAGAAAGGGAACTGGAGTATCAATTAGAAATGAAAAAATTAGAGGTGACGGCCCTAAACAATAACAACAGTAATAATACAGCTGCTGAGGGAAATGTCTTGAAATTAGACCTAAAGAAATTCCCTCAATTTAGAAGAGGTGATTGCCCAGAATCATTCCTTATTTCATTCGAACAGGCGTGCTCCCATGTATTTTTAGCCCTTTGACTCACATCCAAGCTTTATAATCTTGGCAACAGATGGGACGATAGTTTACTTTGCTTTGTGGCTTCTGTTTACAACCCAGCTAAAGTAGCCAGGAAATTACACATAGCTCACAGATCACATCCTCCAAAGAGAAGATCCCTCAGAAGACTGCTTGGCAAAACAGATTTCTTCCCAGGTTAACTCGCTCAGCTTTGTAATTGGCAGAATTAAGTTTTGTTTCACTGTTTCCTTTGCCAAGGGCACTGCTGTTTCTCCCACCTGGCACTTGATTACTACTGTAATTCTGTCTCTTTCCCCTCCACTCTTGTCGCCTTTGAGATCTTATAAGCTTAAAAACTTACATAGTTTGTAAATCCATGGGTTTTTCCCCTTTCTTCTGGCCTGCAGAAGTTTCTTAGGCGAGGAGGAACAAGGGAATTCCAACCCTCTGCTATCAGCCCAGGCTCTGCGTCCCCATGTAGGCAGATTATAAGAGTATTTTGTACACTTTGTAAAGTGAAAGAGTGCAGGATAGGAAATTTATTGATTGGTCCCCAACATGGAAAAAACTACTGATTTTACAAAGTGGACAAAAAAACACCTATGTAGCCAAATTATGTGTTTGTTTGTTTTTGTCCACTTTGTAAAGTCAGTAATTTTTCCATGTTGGGGACCAACCAATAAATTTCTCATGCTGTGCTCTTTCAGACTGCATATAAACCACATAGATTTCATCAATTGCTGAATCCCTGAATTAAGAGAAAAGAGGAATATCAATGAAAGAAATAGACTTACTGATGCACTTTGGCTCTGGCTTCCATCCTTCTGCCCGGCACTCTGTCTGTCCTTCCTCATGTCCTTCTGCAGTTGTGAAGCCACTCTGACACCGATATGTCACTATCTCATTGAGAGAAAAGCGATCTTTTCGGCTCACAAAAAAGCCATTGCTCAGAGCAATATTTTCACATGAAGCTGGACGGATTTCTAAGGGGAAATGTGAGAAAAACAAGCTGTTAAGAACAGGGTCAAGGTCTTAGAACTAGGTTTTCTATGAAGTCTTACTTTCTAACAACCAACTTCAAAGTTCAATGTTATCATGATAGAAACACAACATGTATTTAAGACTTAACATCTTTTGTGCCATACATTTTCCGTGGGTCAAACTGGTGCAAAGAGGAATCACCACCGACTGGAAATATTAGAGTTTCCCATCTGTGCCTCCCAGTCAGCAGGTCACATCGCCTCCCCCTTTCATGTTTGGGGAAGAGGGAAGAGAAGCATTCTCAGTCACTGATGGCAGGATCCAGCTGGCAATGATTTGCTGTTCTACCCCACATTTATTTATTTATTATTAGATTTCTATCCCACCCTTCTAGACAGGAGTCTACTCAGGGTGGCTCACAATATATTGTGCACAAAACGGATTTAAAAACAACAATTAAAATCTACAATAATAATATAATCAAGATGGGAAGATAACAACAAAAAACCAAGAAAAGTGGAAATCAAGTATTGGCAGGAGGGAAGGCCTGCCTGAAGAGCCAAGTTTTTAATTGGCTCTTGAAAACACCCAGCGAGGGTGCCAGGCAGATATCTGGCGGCAAGCTGTTCCAAAGTTGAGGGGCCACTGCCAAGAAGGCCCGGTTTCTTGTTCTTTCTTTCTGGGCCTTTCTCGGCGTCAGGCCCCTTATCCGTCTTTCCTGGCTATAGTGAGTGACGCGAGTAGATCTAGGTGGGAGAAGGCGTTCTGCCAAGTATCAAGGTCCTAAACCGTTTAGGGCTTTGTATGTCATCATTAACACTTTGAAGTCAATGCGGAAACGAATGGGCAGCCAATGCAAAGCAGCCAGAATGGGAGAGATATGCTGGAATTTTCTCGTTCCACTCAGTAATCTGGCTGGCGCATTCTGCGCCATTTGAAGCTTCCGCATCAATCTCAAAGGTAGCCCCACGTAGAGCACATTACAGTGGTCTAATCTCAAGATTACAAGTGCATGGACCAGAGTGATGAGGGCCCCACCATCAAGATAGGGACGCAGCTGGGCAATCCGCCACAGATGGTAATTGGCGGAGCAGACCACTGACACCACCTGGGTTTCCATGGTGAGCGCCGGGTCCAGATGTACTCCCAAGCTGCGAACCTCACTCTTCGCGGTGAGAGTCACCCCCCCAAAAGAGAGGGTGTTTCCCAAGCTGCCAATGAAGGGGCCACCCACCCTCAGGACCTCCGTCTTGTCCGGGTTCAGCCTCAACCCATTCTCCTGCATCCATTGCAGTACAGCCTCCAGACAGCGCTGAAGGGACAGAACGGCATCCACTGAAGTAGGTGAAAAGGTAGAGCTGTGTGTCATCAGCATACTGATGGCACGAGGCTCCACAACCCCTGATGACCCCACCCAGCGGTATCATATAGATGTTAAACAGCATTGGGGAGATGATCGGTCCCTGTGGAACCCCACAATTGAAACTCCACGGGGCCGAGACATTCTCCCCAAGCTGAACTCTCTGAGGATGGTCCTCCAATTAGGATCGGAGCCACGCAAGCACCAGGCCACCGATTCCCAACTCGGAGAGCCTCCCCAGGAGGATACCGTGGTCGACGGTATCGAAGGCAGCTGAGATATCGAGGAGGACCAACAAGGACATTTTGCCCCTGTCAGCCTCCCTCAACAGATCATCCAACAGTGTGACCAGTGCCGTTTCTGTGCCGTGGCGCGGCCTGAAGCCCGACTGGAATGGATCCAGGGCATTGGTTTCATCCAGAAGAGCCTGAATCTGATCAGCCACCACCCTCTCCACCACTTTACTAAGGAAAGAAACATTGGCGACGGGCCTATAATTGCCAATATCGTCCGCCGCCAAACTTGGTTTCTTCCTAATGGGCCTAATGAGTGTCTCCTTGAGGGCAAGAGGAACCTTGCCCTCCTGGAGAGACCCATTAATTATCGCAGTAGCCCATTCCGTTGTTACAGGCCTGGCTACTTTGATTAGCCAGGCCCGGCAAGGGTCAAGAGAGGAGGTGGTGGCCCGGCAGCGATCAAGCGCTTTGTCCACCATATCTGGCATCAGAGGCTGAAAAAATTCAAGACTCACCGGGCAAGGCGGAGCGCTGGACATCTCTGCTCGATCCACTGTATTTAAAAAAGGAGAGAGATCCCGGCTGATGGCCTCCACTTTAGATTTAAAAAATGCTGCACATGGTCTATGAAAAGAGAGAACAATAACAAAGCCAACCACTCTCACCTCCGGGTGGAAAGGAATGTGCTGAAATTTAATGAAATATCTTTCAAATATGTAAATTCTCTGTGAAATTCTTCTGCTAACAGGTATCAAGGTGTGTGTAAGCCTACTTTTGCCAAGACTGTGAAACAACATTTCATGGGCTACCTGTGTTCAGCTTGGTTCTGGAGAAAGAGCAGTATGTTAAGTCTCTCTGGTTGGTGGTAACAGCAACAGGTAGAGCAAAGAGCTGGTGCTTGTAGGGAACTGCTTTTGCTCAAGTTCAGTAATATTTACTCTGTGTGTGCTTGCACACATAATAGGGACAATAAAGAATATTCACAGAATTCTCCATTCTTTCTTGAAATTGTGCTGTCTTGAAAATTTGGTGCAAATGTTTCAGAGGTCACATGAATCCTTGTCTTCCGGTAACAGCAAGACAAAGGAGCACTATATTATCCCATCAAAGCCACTCTAATTTTTAGAAATTATGGATGTGAATTTTGCAGCCACTTGCTCTCAGATGGAAACCAAGAAAAATATTCATGGTTTTCTCTTCATAATGAGATTTCTCGGCACACTCTTCTTTATTGAGAAATATCATAGGATCTCTCAAATGTTTCATGATAGTTTTTTCTGGAAGCAACGTCAAGATGCACAAGAGTTTTACAATTTCTAGGCTGAATGGTCAGCAACAGCCTCTTTGGCAATTAAAAGACAGAATAATTAACCAGGAAAGTAGACAGAGGCATCAACATTTTAGATTGAGTTACTTTAAAAAGAATGAGAAGGATGGTGTTTTGAAACAAATAGTTTTGAACTGGATCCAGGAAGTCTATCTGGATGTGGGGATTACAAACAGAGATTTGGACAGAGTCCACAGAATTGGATGAAAATGAGGAAAAGTGATATAATTGTGAGATTTGCTACATATGCAATGAAAGCAGGCATGTTTTGCGCCCTAAATAATGTGGAGGAATTGGCATACGGTGAGAGAGTGCAACTATTTAAAGATCTTGCTTCAGAGATGATAGAGAGACATAAGCAATGTCAATAGTATACACAGATTCTTCAAGAAAGGAATGTTAAATATAAAGTATATGTTTTTTTCCCTTTAAATTGATTGCATGGCATGGAAAAGTACCGTTTGATCGAGCCGCTGGCAAGTCATGCTTCAGCAGTGCAGCTCGCCTTTGCCTCCTTCCTCGGATGATGCAAGACCCTCTAGTCTCGCGTGAGCAAATTGGGTAGGAGAGGGGGGGATGATAGATTATTTAAGTGCAGTTCCCCCCTCTCCTCTTCCTCTTCCTTAACTGACAACAAGGAGGTCGGAGCTCCGCCACCCGCTCGCTAATTGCAGCTGTGTAGCTACCTTTCCAGGCTCGAACGGCGTAGATATTTTGGAGGGGGGGTTCCATCGGCACCCCCACCCCCACGGTTTGCTTGCATTTACTCAGGTCTGGGATTACGAGCTGTTTGGCAATATTGGTTTTGCTTATCTTCTTTTAGAACACTTTCATTGTTACTTACTTTTGGGGGTGAGAGGGAACAGCGTCAGCTGGAATTGGCGCCGCTGCTTGGGGCCTTGCCGAGTGGGTGCTCGGGCGCCTTCAAGCCCTTAACTCTCAAGGGGAGTTTTTTGATCATAAATAATAGTTTGATTGCTTAAGTTAGTTAATTAACATTATTATTAATAATATATTAATAAATTAAATAGAGGAAAGGAAGTTTTAAATTGGTTTTATTAAATAAATCTAAAAGCAGCCGGCTGCGGTTTGGGAGTGGCCCGGATCAGCTGGGAGGCGCTCAGCCTTTCCTGGCCTGCAGGTCATCAGGCAGAGCGGCGTCTTCTAATTGATTAGTTTTATTTGCTTAGTTAATTGCTTATTTTTATATATTTTATTTATTAGACTGATTTACCTCTTCAATTGTTTAGCTGGTATTGGCTTTAGTTTAAATATCTTTCGTTAAAATTAAGAGTAGATTTAGCTTGGTTGGCTGCACCTGCGATTGGGGGGGGCGCGTTCATTGGCCTGAAACATTTTAATTTATATAAATAAATAAATAAATAAATAAATAAATAAATAAATAAGAAGGGGAGGGGATTACTGATTAATTAATGTATTAGAATTTATTGTGATGGCGCTCCACCTCCCCCCTCCCCTCCTTCAGAGAGAAAGAGTTTAGAGCGTTTGGTGGTGCCCAGATTTGAATCGCACCACATGCTTGGCGGTTGGGATAAGCACGCTTTGGTTGTCAGGCATCAATGTTAAAATAACATCAACTGTATTCCTCAGCATATTTAATTCATTGGTTCCTACTGTCTAATTAGAGAGAAGTATTATATAGCAATTTGAAGTGATTAATTTAGACTTAATTTGATAATTACAATTCATCATTAACAGGATTGTTGATCTAATTTTAGAATATTTGTAAATAAATAAATAAATAAATAAATGAGTATTTACTTAATTAATTAAAACTGATTAGATGAGTTGATTAATTACTAATAATCATTTTAATAAATAAGTTTTTAACTACAAATAAATACACAGGTAATTAATTTCCATTAGCAATATTTGCATAATATAATTAAATATAATAACTAACAATAGTAATCTGATGTAAATAAGTTCCTAACAAAAATAGAAATATATAGGTATTTTAATTACATTAGCATATTTGCATAGCATAATAGCTACAGCAAAGGAAGGTGTTACATTACTGTGCAGCGGGTCACATCTGGGTGTCACCAGCTGGTGCCCCTCATGGTGGTAAAAGGAAACACGGGATTCCTGCCTGAGTGGGGGCTGAAGCTATGGAGGCCTGCTGCGAGTTTTGATGGGAATTGAGCGTTAGGCTTATATGGCCTCCCGTAAAGGTCTGTGTAACAGGAAGAGAAGGCAACCGGCTAAGAAACGGCCAGTTCCTCAAGTGTCGCCGCCACAGTCTTCATCAGATGAAGAATCTTGGCTCGTCTGGCAACAGCTGTATATATATATAAAAATTCTGCTCTAGAAGTCAAAAGAGAGGCGAGACAGACCCCAAGGCCTTGTGAGGCCCAGCCATGCCGCTCGGCTAGGGAGGCTAAGAGTCATCGCAGGGCTAAGCTCAGGGTTATAGCTGATAATCTAATGTCTAGGTTTGCTGTCCTAGAAGTGGAGCAACAGGTGGAGGGGACATCCAGACGTGAGGCCGATGGGGCAGCAGTAACAGTGCACCGAGGAAGGGAGACCGACCCCGATCACGGCAGCACTCGGGACGGCGGCGTTTAGCAGGCAGGAGGTGATGGATGAGGTTGGTCTGGACTCCATGTACGGCAGGGAGGAGCCAGTTGCAATGATGCCTCTGTCTGGTGAGTCGACTGCTGCACAAGACACTTCTTCACCATCACCGGCTTGGCCTTGGCCAGGCAGTGGACAATTTAATTCCCCATTTTACTCAATATATAATACTCAGAGTTAGGGCTCCAAATACTCCATGGCCTTGTATGAGTGCGCAGTTTGGTGGCTGGGCTACACCAGACCCATTAGTTACATCTCCAGCCCTGATAAATACGACAGCCGGTGGAGGGGTTTGGCCATACCCATCGGTCCCGGACACAGGTTATAACACCATGCCATTGCAAGCCTTGCCATTTGGGGATCACGCTATGCCCCTGGGTGATCACCTCACCCCAGCGACTAAAGAAAATATTTGAAAAGGCAAATATGTATATTTATTTGAATTGCTGAACAAGGATGTGGAAAAGAAGGATTTGGTTAAGGAAGATGAAAAGAACAAAGAGAAATGCAGGAAGAAGAGACCAGACAGGACATGGACAAATTGGCTGCCCGGGTTCTTAATATATGGCGGGGTTGTGATAAAGCCCAGCCTTGGCGGGCTCAATACTTAGACTGATCTATAGGGCATATGTGGACTTTGCAGGACAAGCATGGCTTGTCTGTGATGAATCGTTCTGCATGAGGAGTGTGATTAACCCAAATTTACGTTGGGACGAGCCCCTGCCGGGCCTCTGGCTGCAGTCTATGACCCCAGCCAGGCCCAATCTAGGTGACAGGACCGATAGTGGACACGTTATTAGAAAGGCTGCCCTGAATCAGAATCCCCAAGTAGGAGCAGGGCAGGTGATTCAACCCTGCCTGCTCTGCTGGGATTACATATCAAGGGTGTTTGCTCTAGGACAGCTTGCCGTTTCAGGCACGAATGGCCAATGTGTGGTGGGCAGCATTCCAGAGCTACATGTTTCCGGGCTGGTGCTCAAAGACAGAACAGGGGCCTCAGAGGTGGCAAGAAACCCAATGGTGGCAGGGGTAACCCAAGAAAAGGGCCCGAGTCCAATTAGGGTACCAGCGCTAGAAGCATTGCTAGGGATTATCCTACTAGAGAAGATGCTGGTTACTTCTTCAAAGGCTTTAAGAATTGCTTTGGGATGCCGGCAGTCAGCGAGCGCAAGGCCCCCTTTTGCGCATAACTTTGAATCTGTATAGGAAATGGAAAGCGTAGTCTGAGAGAAGTTTGCCAAAGAGGGCAAGGAAGGGAGAGTATTGGGACCGTTTGCAACAGCTCCATCAGAGACCTTGCAGGTTTCACCTTTGGGAGTAATGCCAAAAAGGCCCAAGGGGAGTTTATATTAATACATCACCTCTCCTACAGATTATCTCTTGTGGTGAAATGAACACAGGAAAGGGTAGATTTATACTAGAAGCCTTCCGGCAAATGGCAGATGAGCTTGGGCAGCTTCTGGCCGAAGAGAAGACAGAGGGTCCAGCCACATCCTGGAGGTTTTTAAGCATAGAATTAGGTGCAGTACAACAGACATCTAGGTCGACAGACAGTGAATTAGTTGACCTTAAAGCCGAGACTGTTTTGATTTGCAACAGAACAGAGTATCCCTACGGGAGCTACAGGAGATTGTCAGCTCTTTAAATTTTACTTGCAGAGTTGTGGCGCCGGGGTGCCCCCTTTTGTGCAGGCTTTGTGAAGCAATGAGCAGTCTCCATTGCCCCTCTCATAGGACAAGAGTTACCCGGGGCATGAGAGAAGATTTGCATGTATGGAGCTAATTTTAGCTGATTTTAATGGGATACCCTTTGGAGAGAGGATATGATGCTTAAGGCCGAATTTCAGGTACAGACGGATGCAGCAGGCTCATTAGGGCTAGAAATTGATTTTAGGGGCAGGTGGTGTGCAGGCAAGTGGCCAGAGGTGTGGCACCATGCTAGCATCACCAGGGATTTGATATTCCTGGACGTTTTTTCCAATTGTAGGTGCCTTGTTGCTCTGGGTGCGTGAATGGGCAAATTCTGTCATGTGCTTTTGGGCGACAATCAGGTGGTGGTTATTATTATATATATTATATAACCTCACATCGCATTCCAAACGAGTTATGGCATCGGTACACGCATTCACATTGCGTGCCCTGGAATTTAACATTTTAGTTCAGGCCAGGCATGTTCCAGGTGTAGACCACAGCTTAGCTGCTGCATTGTCACGCCAACAGGTCGAGTGGTACAGGGAGCTAGATCCAGGAGCCAACGAGTTCCAGGAGATTCTTCCCCCAGAGGTCTGGCAAATTGGCATGACAATGAGGAAAGGGCAATATGTTTGGCCCTAGCATCGAGGACATGAAAGAGGTACTCGGTAGTGAGAACAGAGTTTCAGGAGTTCCTTTTCCGGAGCCCTCAGGAATAGCAAAGTGATCGCTACCAGAAAAGGGGATACGGCCAAAGTTGCTCTACAATGGCAGGATTTTAGCGTAGTTGACGGGACAGTCCAGATTCACATTCGCTGATCCAAGACTGATCAGCGAGGTAGGGGAGTCCACATTGCATTAGCTCATTGCCAGGTGGAAGAACTTTGCCCGGTAGAAGTGTTAGAGGCATATCTGTAGATTAGGGGCCTGGGGCGGGAATATTTCTTTGTGCACTAGTGATAGTTCACCATTAACGAGGCACCAGTTCTGGAAACTGACTGACATGGCGCTGCACAGGGCCGAGGTTGAGGAATTGAAATTTGGTACACACTCCTTTAGAGTGGGTACAGTACCTATTGCACCTGCCCTAGGCCTCCATCCAGAAGATATGAAATGAATCGGGCGATGGGGGCTTCTTCTACTCATCGCAGGTATATCAGAACACTTCCTGATGTACAGGCAGGGACCTGATTCTGTTTTATCATTGCAGGTTCAGTCCAATGGTGAGGCGGAGACACATCATGATCATTGGCCACAGTTATGTTTTCTGGGCAGCACGATATGCTGCCACATCCCCATGGGGGAGCAGTCTGGGCCTTGGAGCTCCGTGGAAAGCTGTGGGACCAGCTTTACAAAACGGCTGCTTTTGGTCGGCATCCCCCAGATGTGTTGGCACTTGGGCGGTAAAGATCGGGCCGTGCATGGTGGAAATAATTTGGATTGTTAGTTTGTAATCTTTTAGGAGAGATAATTATGAGAAATGGGTTAGAGAATAACTCTATGTTAGGATATGAAAATAGTGGTTGTATAGATAATTATAAGTTGGTAAAATACTGTGTAAGTAAGATGATTGTATTACAATTTAAGTTGCGTTGTTATGCTACAGTTGCCATGAAATACATGGCCACTAAGTAATGTGAGAGGATTGTCAATAAAAATTAAAACAAAAACAAAAACAAGGCACACACAGAGAGAAAATGACTGGCTGATTGTTGAGGAAAATTGTGAACAAATCTTCCTGTGCTTTTAATCCTTAAAAATTAGGCAAAAATACAGCAGTCATCATGGCTGAGTGCCACTTGCACGAAAGCTTTCTTTGCATACTTGTGCTTAACTTATGCATCCTCTCTTGCAAAATCATTCTCTTTTTCTTGTTGAGAACACCACACACTGCCTAACCCTCTCATGGGGCAAGCAGAATAATGTTGTGGTTACTTGTCATCCCATACAAGGAAGGGAGAAGAGACCATTTACACCCCCAGCACGTACACATCCACAGCAACGTACACACAGAGACTTGCCTGATCAACAAACATATCATAGTAGTGAATCGATTCTCGTGTGAAGATGGTGTGCATAGTAGCGAGGAGTATTGTGAGATCCTCCTCTGCCACCTCTCCTGATAAATTCACTATAGCTTCCCATTATTCTGTGCATAAGACCAAGTAAAACATGGAAGCTATAGCAAGTCAGGAGACATAGGCTGGGTATCATCAGATAGGAGAACAGAAGTCAAACTTACCTTCCAAAGTGACACATCTTGGAGGTGGTGACCAGCCAGCTTTTGTGCATGTGGCTGTTGCATTCTCATTTGCAGAGTGATATCCTTTGTCACAAGAATAGGCGATTGTGTTACCCTCGATGAAGGGTCTAGTCCAATAACTATACATGAATTTACCATTTCTAAAAGGATGCCTATGTTCACATATTTCTAAAACAGTGAAAAGAGCAATAACAGATACGTCAGTTATGGGAACACATTCTGTGTTTATTCTCGTAACAGATATACAAGTTCAAAGTTTTCATACACGTAATTTAAAAAACAGGATGCAGACCTCTTTCCCCCTTTGCTCTTCACTAGGGTTACAATGAAAAGTGCTTGCTGAATTTCCACCTGAATGTCCCCAGAAAGCTTCTGCTTCACACTGCTGACAAAACTAAAGGAGGCAAAGGAAATAAAGACAGTAGGAAAGAGAAAGAGGCAAAATCTTGTGGTATTTTAAAGACTGTGGTTTATTCCAGATCAAAATCCACTTCTTCAGATCTGGATCACAGTGTCTCTTGACCCCAAGGCATTAGGGTGAAATGCAGAAAAAAAATGACCAGAAAAACAAAAAACAAAAGAGAAAAAGATGGCAGTCCTACAGCTGAAACTCAGAGCCCTTCCACACAGAGCATTTGTTTAACTTGTTCAACTCTTTTGGTGCCAGTTTATGCCTTGTGTCATCTGGAGGGTGTTTCTCTTCAGGCAAGCTTTCCCTTCGTGACTGGCTGTCTGAGAGGGTTTTTTTTAAATTTTATTGTTGTGCCTTGTTACTTTTAAATATGCTTTTTAGTATTGATTTTATTTATTGTTTTTGATACAATATTTCTTTAATTCTCAAAAAATATTTGTATACTTAGTATTTTTAGTTTATTAATGTTGTCATTTTAGCAGCCTTGGGTCCTTTTTCAGAAGAAAGGTGGGGTAAAAATAGTTTAAATAGATACATAAAAAAATTCCTTTGGGTACTGTATCCCAGTATCCACACAATTCAGGGCTGAAATTCTTAAAGAAAGTGAAAACACAACAAAAACTTTGCTCCCTATTTTTATATATATACAGCACTGTGACGAAATGCCTAAAGGTGACGTCATTCCTGCCTGTCAGTCACAGGAGCTCTAGAGGGAGGAGCCAAGGATAGAGCAGGAGGGGCGGAACCAAGGGGACAGTTAGACAGTTGGGGAGTTGGAGCTTAGAGAGAGGAGAAGAATTAGAGTGATCTGGATAGAGAGTTAGGAAAGTGAATTAAGAACAAGGTTATTAGATTGAACAAGCAGGAATGAGAACACCTAGAATAAGATAGATATTAAGTGATTGAAATTATATAATAAAAGCCTGAATTATATGTCCCGTCCTATCCAAACCTAATCAAACCCCTGTTACAGTGATTACGTGATTTACATTGTGATATGATTAATAATAAACGATTATCTGTTATTCAAACCAACTGATTCCGAAGTTCAATAAGCCTTGCATATGGCAGCACATGTGTCTAACACACAGAGGTGGTATTAAGAAAATAATACCTGGTGACAGCGAGACAAATCAAGAGGGAGAGAACCTTTGTGAGGGCCACAACCAACAGAGCCACAAGGGCGATCTCCACAAGCACCACCAGGTATTAATGAGATTTTATTCTGCTTTGCTCCAGTTTGTGCCAGTGCTGAATCTGCTTTGGTGGACTCACTACTGCATTGGTCTGTCCTGATCTGTGCACTTGGTGAGTGTTTGTCATTTGACAACATTTCACTTACAGGAATTTTTCTGCTGGTCAGTCCCCACCTCTCCATGCTCCTTGGACAGGTAAAGCAAAGAGAGAAGGAAGGACAGAGTGAACTAAGTAGGGAGAGGGTAGACAGGGTAGGCAAAAGGAGAAGGCAATTTGGGTAAGGCAGACATCAAGGAACAATTCCAGATGTGTCTGGACAAGCTGTACTGGGACAACTCTGAGCATTCAGTATATCCAGAAAGAAATATTCTCCTAATGTGTGAACATAAATACTGGGATGTTCCATTCCAAACTACAACAAAATATCAAAAGACTCCAAACAACTCTAACGAGAGACAATACCACTTGTGAAGACAATATCTTCAATCCACACCAGCAAATGGTGTGGCCAAATGGCGATGACAGCTCAACAAACCTGTATTGGGACTGTAATATTGAATTCATTTACAAAGTAAAACACTCATATTGTTCAAGCCGAAGAAAAGCCAAGTTGACTAAAAAGAACTCTAACACATTTCTCAAAACTGGATGAACAGGCAACAAATAGTGATCCATATTAGAGAGGATGTGAATGAAACTTTACATGTACTCAGGTTTATGGAATTGACATACCATATTCTTCTGTGTATAAAATGACAGTTTTTCCTAAAATAATTAGAGGAAAAATTGAGGGTCGTTTTACACATGGAAGTAAGGAGGGGGGGGAGGGATCAAAGCTCTTTGATCCCTGCTTTCCCCCTCCACTTTCCTCGCAAGGAAGTGTAGGGGGAAAGTGATTCCTGCTTTCCCCCTACACTTTCTTTGCAAAAAGCTGCTTTCCCCTACAATTTATTTCAACAAAAGTGGAGGGGGAAAGCGATTCCTGCTTTCCCGTATTTATTTATTTATTTACTTACCTACTTACTTACTTACTTACTTACTTACTTACTTACTTACTTACTTATTTATTTATTTATTTATTTATTTATTTATTTATTTATTTATTTATTTATTTATATCCCACCCATCTAGACCGAAGTCTACTCTGGGGACCTAACAAGTATAAAACAATTTCATAAAATAATAACAGTAGACACTTTCTTTGCAAAAGGGGAAAGCAGGAATCGCTTCCCCCCTCCACTTTTGTTTCCAAAAAGTGGAGGGGGAAAGCAGCTTTTTGCAAAGAAAGTGTAGGGGGAAAGCAATTTCCTCGTAAGAAAGTGGAGGGGGAAAGCAGGAATCAAAGCACTTTGATCCCTGCCTTCCCCCTCCACTTTCTTGCAAAGAAATAAATTTTGGGTTAGAAAAGTGGGGGGCGTCTTATACATGGGGCGTCTTATACACAGAAAAATACAGTACTTGTTTGGAAAAACTACAGGATACATTGACAACACTGAGCAAGATGTGTTGGCACAACCAGTAGTTCAAGTGGCTTTAACAGCTAAACCCAGATTAATGTTCAGAGGTGGTGCACCAATGAATACAGAACAAACAAGGAAGGACAGGGCCTTCTTGACTGACTTGTGGGTTAGCCATTATTACAAATAGAACAGAAGCAGTGGACTCCTGCCCTCCTTTTAAGGAGATGGAGTCACATTTCCTTCCCCTTGCCCAGTTTGCTCTCCTCTCACAACTCTTCAGCAGAACTTTATTTTCTGAAGAGGATTCCAAATATTTATACCTGCAACACTCAGTTTATTCCAAGTATATATAGAAAAAAAATTTAAGCAAGGGGTTTGTCAGTCATAAGGAGCAAAAGAAATACCTACAAAAACCTTATTCCCTTATGCCTAACTCTGGCCTTGAACTGCTACTTCCTTGTGTAAAAGATGAGGAACGGTCTTCAACTTCAGTACAGCTTATGCTCTTCCCCGAGAAAAACACATGCATCCTTCTTCCCCACACACAGTATTTTTCTCTTCAGGATCATTTCATGCATTTCTTCTTCTCATATTTGGGTGTAGGAATGACCATATTTTATTTGACAGGGAATGGCAACCAAACCTGACTTTCCAGACAAAATGTTACTAAAATCAGCTCCTTCTCAACAGTTCTAAGTGAAACCATCAAAGACTTTCATGTTTATAACCAAAATTGTTGTGTGTGAAGTGGCCTATTCAATGGTCACTGTGGCAGAATGCCCACGTCACTCCTGTCTATCATAGCTGAAGCTCAAGGGCAGGAGCCTATGAGAAGACAGGAGGGGCGGAGTCAGTTAGACAGTTAGAGAGAGAGAGACAGAAGGGTAGAGAGAAGAGAAGAGATTTGGAGAGTTAAGGAAGAGAATTGAAAAGTTGGAGAGCTAGAGAGAATGAGAAGGAGATAAATGGAACAGTAAAGTTAAATAGATAGTCAGAGAGTATTAATGAGTTGGTTAATGTGAATAAGTAAATACAAATGAATAAGCAAATGTGTAATCATATATAAGAAGTTTAATGAGTGATCCTAAACAATAATAAAAGAACATCTGTGATTTAACAACTAAAAGATAAATAAACAAGTTATATTGGCTGCACGTGTCTGAAGCATCTATGGTGCAGTGTGGATGAGAGATCCACTGGTGGTAGCAGAAAAGAGAATAAATGTATCCAGAGAGTGAACCTGTGTTTGGGGGAAACAAACAGGGAACACTGGGTGGAACGTCACAGTGGTGGCAGTGGTGGGATACGAATAGATTCCAGTAAGCCGAAGTAAAAAGAGAATTTTCTGAGTCTAAGATACCTGTTGGTCAGGGACTGTCGTGAAGGAGTGGGTAACTCTAGAGCTCTTGGTGAAAAGCTTAGTAGGGACTCCTGATGGCAGATCTTGGGAGAGACTAAGAAGACTCTGAGGAAAAATTCTGTGGTTTGAGATTACCTCATGCTTAGATTGAAAGACCAGTGGGCTAGCGTGGATCCTAGGCTCTAAGAAGGGAGCACTGAGGGGACAAACGTGGAAGCCAGGGTCAAGAACATATCTAGGGTGACTGAAACTAGCAGAGGCTTGAAAGAGAAATAAATAATCTGAAATAGTTTGGTGTCTGGAGGCAAGGATATAGTGTCTCAGACAAGGAACAGCATGGCTGGGTGCCATAAGAAACAGAGTAGCAATCTGTAGCTGCCAACGGAGGGCTACTGAGTAACTCTCTAACTCAGAAAGAAAAAAAAGCATTTTAAACAGAGGCTTGACTGACTATCTCTGAAGAATTAACCAGCTTATCCAAATAAATACAAATAAACATGCCTCCTAAACGAGGGAAAAAGGTGGCACTAGAGGGAACCAACCCTCAAGAATTACCTCAGGAAGTGGAGGAGGGAAATAGAGTCCCTCTTGAAATATCTGAACAAGAGGAGACGACTCAGGAGGATGGTGCCTCAGGGGGAGAAACTGTGTTAACCACCCAAGAGTTTGAGAAGTGGAAATTGGAACAGGAATTCCAGTTAAGATTAAAGGAATTAGAAATAATAGCTGAGGAAAAAGCTTTACAGCTCAGAGCTGAGGAAAAAGCTAAGGAACTACAGCTCAGGGAAATGGAAATGAGAGAAAAAGCTGAGACTGAAGCGAGACAAATGGCAATGAGAGAAAGGGAACTGGAGTATCAATTAGAAATGAAAAAATTAGAGGTGACGGCCCTAAACAATAACAACAGTAATAATACAGCTGCTGAGGGAAATGTCTTGAAATTAGACCTAAAGAAATTCCCTCAATTTAGAAGAGGTGATTGCCCAGAATCATTCCTTATTTCATTCGAACAGGCGTGCTGGAACTTTGGCGTGAGAGGGGAAGAAATAATGATTGTGCTAAGGTCTCAGATAAGTGGGGATTTAGCAGAAATTTATTCCCAAATGCCCTTAGATCAAGCCAGAGACTACAAGGCTTACAGAAAATTGGTTTTCTCGAGGTTTGGGATCAATGCTGAACACCAGAGACGGAAATTTCGTGCATTGACTAAAAAGCCTGAGGAATCATACTCTCAATTGGGGGCAAATTTGGTTAGATGCTTGGAGAAATGGATAGAGCAGGAGAATGTCACGTCACTAGAAGAAATGAAAAATATAATAGGGCTAGAGCAATTTTATTCGATCCTACCTGGGGATTTGAGATATTTAGTCAGAGACAAAAAGGCCAAAAATGTACAAGAGGCAAGTGAAACTGCTGACTATATAACAGATATAAAGAACCCCAGATTCTCTGAGGTAAAAATTGGCGGGAAAGTGTGGGACGACAGAAGGAAAGAGCCCAGAGATTACCTCAGGAACAAGCAAGCATCTGGAAGACATTTTAAAGGCAAGCCCTCAGATCTGAATCACCAGAAATATAAGAGCTTTGAAGGAAAGGGTGACAAGTCCCCATACTTTGAACCCAGAGTCCCTAGAACCTGCTATGGGTGTGGGGAGAAAGGACATTTTATTGCTCAGTGCCAGACCACCAAGAATAGAGATGTGGGTCAGCAAAAAGGAGGGGGATCCAGTCTGCCCAAGAAAGTATATTATGTACAACAGAAGGGAGCTAAGGAAAACATGGAATCGGTTGCCATGACAACCCCAGAGACACAAAGGCCAGAGAGCCAGCAGGAGGAGCCGCCTATAGCTCGCGTAGTTCAATGTTATTTTATAAAATGTGATCAAAATCTTCTGCGCAGTTCAGGAGATGAGATTTATGTTAACAATATCAAATATCTTGCTCTCAAAGATTCATGCTCACAAGTGACAGTGTGTCATCCAGAGATCATAACTAAAAGAAACATGCTGGAAAATGAGACCATTTCTATTAAAGGGATTGGAGCTGAAATAGTGAAGCTGAAATTGGCAAAGATCCCCATAAAATATAAAGAGTGGACAGGAAATTGGATAGTAGGCATATCAGATCAAATTCCTGCACCTTGTTTAATTGGCCTAGATTTAACAGAGCAAGTACAGAGTGTTTTGGTAACAACTCGCTCCCAGGGAAGGCCAATTGAAGATACTGAGGAGAATAGGGGGAATCCAGAAATAATAGAAGGGAATGAAACAGATGAAACAGCTGATCTAGTTTCTAGGAGGAATCCTAGAAATCTGTCTTTCCTCAAAGAGCAAAGAGAAGACCCTACCTTAAATGAATGCTTTAAACAAGTTAAGGAAGGGCCCCTGATCCCTGAAAACCCTAAAAGATAAAGTGTTAAGAAAGACCTATTGTACAGAGAAATATTAGTGAATCCCATGAGAGGAGGGGGGAACATTCTCAGACCATTAATAGTACCCTCCAAGTACAGAGAAAGAATTATAGAAAAGGGATATAAAGACACATTTGCTGATCATTTAGGGGATCACAAATTGCAACCCTTATTGTATGCGTATCGATCTGTACCCCTGGAAAGCACAGGATTTAGTCCATTTGAATTAATATTTGGAAGGAAAGTGCGGGGACCCGTAGATTTACTGTGGCAAAACTGGGAGGAATTTAGGGGAGAAGATCCTGAGTCAGTGATCCAATATATAGATACCCTAATGAACTCCTTGCAGCAGTCTCTTAAGATAGCAGCAGAAAACCTAAAGAGCCATCAAGGGAAGCAAAAGCACTGGTATGATAAGAGGGCCAGGGAAAGAAATTCAATCCTGGAGAGGAAGTTCTAATGTTGAAAGTTATAAAAGGGAATAAACTCCAATTAAATTGGGCAGGTCCATTTAGAATAGTCTCAAAAATGAGTGAAGTGAATTATATAATTCAGGAGGAGGGAGAAGAAGGTCGAAGAGTGGTTCATGTAAATATGATCAAACCGTATTATAGAAAAGAAAACGTTGTCTTTATTGCCATTAAAGAAGTAGACAACGAAAAACATGAATTACAATATTGGGAAGGAAGGGGAGAACCCCAATATAACCCTGAAGATGTTAAGATTAGTCACACGCTAACCCTAGAGCGACAAGATGAAGCGAGAGCCTTGCTGCAGAAATACAGGCAAGTCTTCTCAAATAAGCCTGGTGTAGCAAAAAATAGATACAGGAGATGCACCTCCTCAAGCTGTCACACCTTACAGAGTAACGGGGCCATATGTAGCCAAGGTTCGCCAGGAACTAGATGAAATGTTGAAAGAAAAAATCATTGTTCCTTCATCTAGCCCTTGGGCAGCCCCAATAGTTCTAGTGGATAAACCAGATGGAAGTATCCACTTTTGTGTGGATTATAGAAAACTGAACCACGTCACTAAGCCTGATGCTTACCCGATGCCTCGATTAGATGACTTGATTGAGACTATAGGGGGATGCCAGTTCATATCCAGTTTAGATCTGACTAAGGGGTTCTGGCAAGTGGGGTTGGACCCCAAAGATCAGGAAAAGACCGCTTTTTGTAGCCCCTTTGGATTGTATGAGTTCCGGGTCTTAAGTTTTGGATTGCAAAATGTTCCAGCAACCTTACAAAGACTCATGGACCAAACATTACAAGGGCTTAGGGAATTCACTGCAGCATACATCGACAATATTGGGATATATAGTCAGACGTGGGAAGATCACATAAGCCATCTTGAAACAGTGCTACAGAGACTACATGAGACCGGGCTAACAGTGAAAGCTAGTAAATGCCAACTGGGTAGCTCAGAATTAAAATACTTAGGCTATGTAGTAGGGGGAGGCATAATCAAACCCCTGGAATCAAAAATAGAAGTAATCAGTAATTGGCCTAGACCGACGTCCAAGAAAAAAATTAGATCTTTCTTAGGGTTAGTCGGCTATTATCATCGCTTCATACAAAATTTCAGCGAGATAGCCGCTGAAATTTATCTGATTTGACACACAAAAGAAAGGCTGAAAAGGTCCAGTGGACGGGCGACTGCGAGGAGGCCTTTAATAAGTTGAAGACTGCGTTGATGACCGGTTCTGTCCTGAGAGCTCCAGATTTCCAGAGAGAGTTCACCGTCTTCACGGATGCATCCTGCATCAGGTTGGGAGCCGTGCTGAGCCAGGCAGATGACAACGGAAACCATCATCCGGTAACTTACCTCAGTAAGAAACTGCAGGCGGGCGAGAGACATTTGTCCACAATTGAACGGGAATGTCTATCAATTGTATGGTCATTGCAGAAACTCAGGCCATACATATGGGGAAGACATTTTATCCTTTGCACAGATCATTCCCCACTTCTGTGGCTGAGAACTATAAGGGCAAATAACAACAAGCATGCTTAGATACTGTATAAAAGAGTAAGAATATAAATATTGCTTAAAAGAGTAATTGATAATCGTATTGGAAAAATGTTTGAGATAAATTGTTTGTTGCTTCATACGTTGTTCATGAGGGTAAACTACTATAAGGTTTCCCGCATGAAACAAACTTTTCCTAGGGGGGAGGTATGTGGCGGAATGCCCACGTCACTCCTGTCTATCATAGCCGAAGCTCAAGGGCAGGAGCCTATGAGAAGACAGGAGGGGTGGAGTCAGTTAGACAGTTAGAGAGAGAGAGATAGAAGGGTAGAGAGAAGAGAAGAGATTTGGAGAGTTAAGGACGAGAATTGGAAAGTTGGAGAGCTAGAGAGAATGAGAAGGAGATAAATGGAACAGTAAAGTTAAATAGATAGTCAGAGAGTATTAATGAGATGGTTAATGTGAATAAGTAAATACAAATGAAAAAGCAAACGTGTAATCATATATAAGAAGTTTAATGAGTGATCCTAAACAATAATAAAAGAACATCTGTGATTTAACAACCAAAAGATAAATAAACAAGTTATATTGGTTGCACGTGTCTGAAGCATCTATGGTGCAGTGTGGATGAGAGATCCACTGGTGGTAGCGGAAAAGAGAATAAACGCATCCAGAGAGTGAACCTGTGTTTGGGGGAAACAAACAGGGAACACTGGGTGGAATATCACAGTCACCTCCATTGTTCTATTCCAAACCTTTTTTGCCATTTGCCCACCAACCTAGTTTAGAGGTATGTTTTCTTTATACAGAGTCATTTCTATTCCTGGTAAGGGAGGAAAACGTTGACTTACTCAAGCATTTTGGTTCTGGATCCCAGCCAGACCTGGTGCACACAATTTTTTCCCAGTTTCCCTTATTTGGCGGCAGAAAACCAGAACGACATTGATAATGCGTTTCATTGCCCAGGCTTCTTGGGAAGGAATGTGGTGGTTCATTACGATAAACATATCCATTTGGTATACGGACATAGCCACAGTTCTTTGCTTTGGAAAACAAGTAGAAAAAAGAAGTTAGAAGCCAAAACAAATGAGGATATTCTCAACATGAAGACACATACACACAGGACTCCCATACATGCTTTATCATCCAAACATGCACACAAATATATATGCATCCATACACACACTTGTCTGCACAAGAAGCAAGCCTTCTGAACATGGGTGGTTCATACAGTATTCTCTAGCAAATGCGACCGGGTGGGGGGCTCATTCCCAAAGTTTGTGGCCATGAGCTGGCCCTGTCCTTTAGGAAGCAGGTTCTGTCAACGCTGATTCTGATATTCCTTGAGGATTGAGGACTTCTAATGCTGACTGCAAGAGCATCTTCTGGGATGCAGGCCCTCTGGATGCTGGTTTTACAGTGACCTGGAGAAGCAGGTTTTCTAAATGTGTCCTAGACTGTTTTCAGCAAGAGAAGATAAACTTAATGGAAAGGGTCATGGTCACCTACAAATAATGCATGTGTTCTGCATATTGGTAGCAGGCTGTACATTGTGCACTCTGCCCTGCAAATTCACAAGGGTGTGGTTTGTCGAGTTAGAATATTGAAGAATCAGCAAGCACTACATGAGCTGGTCAGAGTTCCTTCCTTGAGGATTAAGAACCTCAATAGGTAGGAAAAGCCCCCATAGTAAAGGTTTGACACATGCAGCTGGTTGACACTGACAATTAGAGAATATAAAAATCTCATTAGACTTCTAGGAGGATGAGAATGCCTCACCACCTGTCTAGCTCTTAATTCAATCAGGCCATCGTAAACACACAATTTTCATTACTACAGATGACAACTGCCATGCAAAAAGACATTCCACCAGGACTGGAGAAATACTCACTACTTGCTCTTACTTAGTTTCAAAGAATCTGGGACTTAGACCCAGGGGAAAGGGGAAGGAACCTGGATGAAGCCTCTAACCTTTAAACAGGTATTTGAATTGAACAGTCAAAGCTCAAGCCTTTGCAAGCAGCCCTACACTTACACAACTGCAAATTATTGCCATATAAATAAAGTTCTGCACTTGGAAAATGCACTTCAGGGGCAGGGAGATAACAGCTCTACACCTGACAGTGGATTGCCCAGCCTCCATCAAGGGGAGATCCTGTACCTCTATGCACAACCCCAGCCCACCCCTTCCATAATGTTAAGGGGTCTTCAGATCTCCTTCCATTCCCATCCTTTCCACTATAACGGCAGGCTCAACCGGCAAGGAACTTTCCTGCACAGAGCCTCTTTGTCCTCCCTGCCGGAATAGCATGAGATATGAGATTCACGTCCCGGCTGTGCTGCCCAGGGACCCCTAAGGAGTGCTTAGCACTCGGTCAGAGACTTCGACGGGCCACTTACCTACCACCTTTGCACTGGGGCAAGTCCTAAGACCTCAGCAGTGTGTAGCGTAAGCCCTTTGAACAAGTCTGACCTTAAAAGAACACTTTACTTTTACTTCGTACTTTGCAACTACAGACACATGGGCTTTGTGATTGCTTGTTGTTGTTGTTGTTTAGTCGTTAAGTCGTGTCCGACTCTTTGTGATCCCATGGACCAGAGCACACCAGGCCCTCCTGTCTTCCACTACCTCCCAGAGTTTGGTCAAATTCATGTTGGTAGCTTCAATGACACTGTCCATCCATCTCGTCCTCTGTCGTCCCCTTCTCCTCTTGCCTTCACACTTTCCCAACATCAGAGTCTTTTCCAGGGAGTCTTCTCTTCTCATGAGATGGCCAAAGTATTGGAGCCTCAGCTTCAGGATCTGTCCTTCCAGTGAGCACTCAGGGTTCATTTTCTTCAGAATGGATAGGTTTGATCTCCTTGCAGTCCAGGGGATTCTCAAGAGTCTCCTCCAGCACCACAATTCAAAAGCATCAATTCTTCAGCGGTCAGCCTTCTTTATGGTCCAGCTCTCGCTTCCATACATGGCTACTGGGAAAACCATAGCTTTGACTACGCAGACCTTTGTCGGCAAGGTGATGTCTCTGCTTCTTAAGATGCTGTCTAGGTTTGTCATCGCTTTCCTCCCAAGAAGCAGGTGTCTTTTAATTTCGTGGCTGCTGCCACCATCTGCAGTGATCATGGAGCCCAAGAAGGTAAACTCTGTCACTGCCTCCATATCTTCCCCTTCTATTTGCCAGGAAGTGATGGGACCAGTGGCCATGATCTTAGTTTTTTTGATGTTGAGCTTCAGACCATTTTTTGCGCTCTCCTCTTTCACCCTCATTAAGAGGTTCTTTAATTCCTCCTCACTTTCTGCCATCAAAGTGCTATCATCTGCATATCTGAGGTTGTTGATATTTCTTCTGGCAATCTTAATTCTGTCTTGGGATTCCTCCAGTCCGGCCTTTCGCATGATATATTCTGCATATAAGTTAAATAGGCAGAGGAACAATATACAGCCTTGTCGTACTCCTTTCCCAATTTTGAACCAATCAGTTGTTCCAGATCCAGTTCTGACTGTTGCTTCCTGTCCCACATAGAGATTTCTCAGGAGATAGATAAGGTGGTCAGGCACTCCCATTTCTTTAAGAACTTGCCATAGTTTGCTGTGGTCCACACAGTCAAAGGCTTTTGCGTAGTCAATGAAGCAGAAGTAGATGTTTTTCTGGAACTCTCTGGCTTTCTCCATAATCCAGCGCATGTTAGCAATTTGGTCTCTATTTCCTCTGCCCCTTCGAAATCCAGCTTGTACTTCTGGGAGTTCTCGGTCCATATACTGCTGAAGCCTACCTTGTAGGATTTTGAGCATAACCTTGCTAGCATGTGAAATGAGTGCAATTGTACGGTAGTTGGAGCATTCTTTGGCACTGCCCTTCTTTGGGATTGGGATGTAGACTGATCTTTTCCAATCCTCTGGCCACTGCTGAGTTTTCCAAACTTGCTCTCATATTGAATGTAGCACCTTAACAGCGTCATCTTTTAAGATTTTAAATAGTTCAACTGGAATACCATCACCTCCACTGGCCTTGTTGTTAGCCATGCTTTCTAAGGCCCACTTGACTTCAGGATGTCTGACTCAAGGTCAGCAACCACACTATCTGGGTTGTCCGGGACATCCAGATCTTTCTGGTATAATTCCTCTGTATATTCTTGCCACCTCTTCTTGATGTCTTCTGCTTCTCTGAGGTCCCTACCATTTTTGTCCTTTATCATGTCCATCTTTGCACAAAATGTTCCTTTAATATCTCCAATTTTCTTGAACAGATCTCTGGTTTTTCCCTTTCTATTATTTTCCTCTGTATCTTTGCACTGTTCATTTAAGAAGACCCTCTTGTCTCTCCTTGCTATTCTTTGGAAGTCTGCATTCCATTTTCTGTATATTTCCCTATCTCCCTTGCATTTTCTCTCCCTTCTCTTCTCTGCTATTTGTAAGGCCTAGTTGGGCAGCCACTTTGATTTCTTGCCTTTCCTTTTCTTTGGGATGGTTTTTGTTGCTGCCTCCTGTACAATGTTACGAGCCTCCATCCATAGTGCTTCAGGCACTCTGTCCACCAAATCGAGTTCCTTAAATCTGTTCTTCACTTCCACTGTGTATTCATAAGGGATTTGGTTTAGATTATACCTGACTAGCTCAGTGGTTTTTCCTACTTTCTTCAGTTTAAGCTTGAATTTTGCTATAAGAAACTGATGATCAGAGCCACAATCAGCTCCATGTCTTGTTTTTGGTGACTGTATAGAGCTTCTCCATCTTTGGCTGCAGAGAATATAATCAATCTGATTTTGGTATTGCCCATCTGGTGATGTCCATGTGTAGAGTCGCCTCTTGTGTTGTTGGAAAAGAGTGTTTTTGATGACCAGCTTGTTCTCTTGACAAAACTCTATTAGCCTTTGCCCTGCTTCATTTTGAACTCCAAGGCCAAACTTACCTGTTGTTCCTTTTATCTCTTGACTCCCTACTTTAGCATTCCAGTCCCCTATAATGACAAGAACATCTTTCTTTGGTGTCAGTTCTAGAAGGTGTTGGAAGTCTTCATGGAATTGGTCAATTTCAGCCTCTTCAGCATCAGTGGTTGGTGCATAAACTTGGATTATTGTGATGTTGAAAGGTCTGCCTTGGATTCGTATTGAAATCATTCTCTCATTTTTGAGATTGTATCCCAGTACAGCTTTTCCCACTCTTTTGTTGACTATGAGGGCTACTCCATTTCTTTACGGGATTCTTGCCCAGAATAGTAGATATGGTAATCGTCTGAATTGAATTCGCCGATTCCCGTCCATTTTAGTTCACTGACGCCCAGGATGTCAATGTTTATTCTTACCATCTCCTGTTTGACCACATCCAGCTTCCCAAGGTTCATAGATCTTACATTCCAGGTTCCTATGCAGTATTTTTCTTTGCAGCATCGGTCTTTCCTTTCACTTCCAGGCGCGTCCGCAGCTGAGCGTCCTTTCGACTCTGGCCCAACCATTTCATTAGCTCTGGAGCTACTTGTACTTGTCCTCCGCTCTTCCTCAGTAGCATGTTGGACACCTTCCGACCTGAGGGGCCCTTCTTCCAGCATCATATCTTTTAGCCTTTTGTTTCTGTCCATGGAGTTTTCTTGGCAAAGATACTGGAGTGGCTTGCCAGTTCCTGCTCCAGGTGGATCGCGTTTAGTCAGAACTCTCCACTATGACCTGTTTGTCTTGGGTGTCCCTGCACGGCATAGCCCATAGCTTCTCTGAATTACTCAATCTCCTTCACCACGACAAGGCAGCAATCTGTGAAGGGGTTGTGATTCCTTAGAACTCACAAAAGCTCAGTTAGGTAGGACTCTTAAAGATAGCTAGTTTGTGGTCCTCTCCACCTCCTGGATTTATCCAGACCCTGCTGTTAAAGAGACCAGTCCTTTGTAAGAATTTGTATAATTAATTTTTATTTGAAAAATAGAGTTTCATAGAATCAGTTTATATTGCTCAAGCTGTAGCATAAAGAACATATTCAAAGATTATTACAGTTAAATAAAATAACTATTTCCCATTAAAATAAAAAACACTACTAAGCTGGGCTAAGGTGGGCTACAGTGGGCTAGCCCCACCTCTTTCTTTCTCTTTACTTACATCCTCTCTCCTTTGAGCTACATACTCAAACCATCAAGTTCTTTCTCTCTCCCATCATCATGGAATCGAAATCCAGAACAGAACTGGATCTCCTTCCTTCTCACATTACCCACCATCCATTTTCTACATTCTCTAACTCCTCCCTTCTTCTTGACCATTCTGGCTGTTAACCAATTAGCCTTAAGGGGCTGTACCACCTTCCTCCTCCCTTAATTCCCATGAAAGTCCAGGTGTTTTATCTCTTCTACAATTTGCTCAGAATGCTGAGTCTTCCACGGGCTCCTCGGTTCGACCTTCAGTTTTATCTCGAACCACGCTGTACCGATCTTCAGAAAAACACTCTCATAGCACTTAGAAAAACACATTCCAATGTCTCTCAAATCATCTTCACACAGAACCTGTCTGACTCCACCTTACATTTCTCTGACTACATATCCCATCATCATGATACCGGCTATCCAGGAAGGGAGGGGGATGGAGCACCTTATTTAACAGGTGCTCCTTCCCCCGATCTGCCTCTTTTAAGGCTTGCAAGGGCTGGAGAGAGGCTGCGCAATAGCTTGTTCTACTGTGGTGCAGTTATTTTACATTCTCGCATCGCTACAGAATTGGGGACCTTGTATCGCTGCCCCTATCAGGTGTTTTGCTTTGGAGGTCATTCCCCATTCAAGTTTATTGCAGAGAGATTTTAAAAAATAATAATAATATTTTTTAAAGAAAGAAAAGATGTAATTAAGCAGGAGAAATCAGTTTGATAAGGGGAACCTGAGGAGGGGGGAGTTAGGGGAGTATGGCTTTGGAGGGTCCACCCCATTGGGGCTGTGGAGCCCAAAAAAGGGGACAATAATGGATGGGGCAGAAACCCCCCCTCCTCCCTTTTTTTCTTGTAGCGTATTTGGCATATTAAATTAAATTGCAACTGTGACACAGTTGTTCTAATTCAAAGACTTCTGTGGACCGGGGGACTGCATTGACACACACACCCAGCAATTTGATCTCTTGGCTTTGGGTCCCACTTTGGTTGCCCTAATAGGGCTTTTTATATATATAAATTAATTAATATTTTTTTAAAGTTTAGATAGGAATGAGAGGGGGCTTTAGGGGAAGCAAGGCTTCTTTGGGTCCTTTTCCCCAAAGGGACCACAGTAATAAGGCAGAGCCCAAGGGGGGAAGGCAGTAGAGAAGGGGCAGGACACCCACACCCACACACTCTGTGGGTGATCACGGAACAAAGGAAGGCTAATTGCCTTAGAGAGAGAACAAAGGAGTTGTGGCGGAATGCCCACGTCACTCCTGTCTATCATAGCCAAAGCTCAAGGGCAGGAGCCTATGAGAAGACAGGAGGGGCGGAGTCAAGGAGACAGTTAGACAGAGGGAGACAGTTAGAGAGACAGAGAGAGAGTTAGAGAAGAGATTTGGAGAGTTAAGGAAGAGATTGGAAAGTTGGAGAGTCAGAGAGAATGAGAAGGAGATAATTGAAGTTAAATACTGGTGGTAGCGGAAAAGAGAATGAACGTATCCAGAGAGTGAACCTGGGTTTGGGGAAAACAAACTGGGAACACAGGGTGGATCATCACAGTGGTGGCAGTGGTGGGATGGGATACGATTAGATTCCAGTAAGCCGAAGAAAATAAAAGAGATTTTTTCTGAGTCTAAGGTATCTGTTAGTCAGGGACTGTCGTGAAGGAGTGGGTAACTCTAGAGCTCTTGGTGAAAAGCTTAGTAGGGACTCCTGATGGCAGATCTTGGGAGAGACTAAGAAAGGAGAAGACTCTGAGGAAAAATTCTCTGTAGTTTGTGATTACCTCACGCTTAGAGTGGAAAGACCAGTGGGCTAGCGTGGATCCTAAGCTCTAAGAAGGGAGCACTGAGGGGACAAACGCGGAAGCCAGGGTCAAGATATCTAAGGTGAATGAAACTAGCAGAGGCTTGAAAGAAAAATTGAAAAATAAATAATTCTGAAATTGTCTAGTGTCTACAGGCAAGGAGATATAGTGTCTAAGGCAAAAAACAGTGTGGCTGGGTGCCATAAGGAACAGAGTAGCATTCCATGGCTGGCAACGGAGGGCTACTGAGTAACTCTCTAACTCAAAAAGGAAAAAAGCGTTTTAAACAGAGGCTTGACTGACTACAGTGGACCCTCGACTCACGGAATTAATCTGTATTGGAACGGTGGCTGCAGGTTGAAAAGTCTGTAGGTCGAGGCTCCATTGACCTACAATGCATTGAAAACCGATTAATCCGTAACCGGCCGTTTTTGGTCCATTTTGTTTGATTTTCCGGTCTGTAGGTCGATTCTCCGGCTGCAAGTCGAACCTAAATTTTGCGGCCAGAGAAGTCTGTAACTCGAAAAGTCTGCAAGTCGAGCCGTCTGTAAGTCGAGGGTCCACTGTATCTCTGAAGAATTGACCAGCTTATCCAAATAAATACAGATAAACATGCCTCCTAAATGAGAGAGAAAGGTGGCAATGGAGGGAGCCAATCCTTTACCTCAGGAAGAGGAGGGAAATAGAGTCCCTATTGAAATACCTGAACAAGAGGAGACCCAGGAGGAGGATGCCGCAGGAGGAGAAACTGTTTTAACCTCTCAGGAGTTTGAGAAATGGAAATTACAGCAGGAATTTAAATTAAAAGAATTGGAAATAAAAGAAAGGGCTAGGGCTGAGGAAAAAGCTCAAGAATTACAGCTCAGAGCTGAAGAAAAAGCTCTACAGCTCAGGGAAATGGAAATGAGAGAAAGGGAACTGGAGTATCAATTAGAAATGAAAAAATTAGAAGTGACGGCCCTAAACAATAACAACAGTAATAATACAGCTGCTGAGGGAAATGTCTTGAAATTAGACCTAAAGAAATTCCCTCAATTTAGAAGAGGTGATTGCCCAGAAGCATTCCTTATTTCATTCGAACGGGCATGCTGGGACTTTGGCGTGAGAGGGGAAGAAATAATGATTGTGCTAAGGTCTCAGATAAGTGGGGATTTAGCAGAAATTTATTCCCAAATGCCCTTAGATCAAGCCAGAGACTACAAGGCTTACAGAAAATTGGTTTTCTCGAGGTTTGGGATCAATGCTGAACACCAGAGACGGAAATTTCGTGCATTGACTAAAAAGCCTGAGGAATCATACTCTCAATTGGGGGCACATTTGGTTAGATGCTTGGAGAAATGGATAGAGCAGGAGAATGTCACATCACTAGAAGAAATGAAAAATATAATAGGGCTAGAGCAATTTTATTCGATCTTACCTGGGGATTTGAGATATTTAGTCAGAGACAAAAAGGCCAAAAATGTACAAGAGGCAAGTGAAACTGCTGACTATATAAAAGATATAAAGAACCCCAGATTCTCTGAGGTAAAAATTGGCGGGAAAGTGTGGGACGACAGAAGGAAAGAGCCCAGAGATTACCTCAGGAACAAGCAAGCATCTGGAAGACATTTTAAAGGCAAGCCCTCAGATCTGAATCACCAGAAAAATAAGAGCCTTGAAGGAAAGGGTGACAAGTCCCCATATTTTGAACCCAGAGTTCCTACAACCTGCTATGGGTGCGGGGAGAAAGGACATTTTATTGCTCAGTGCCAGACCACCAAGCATAGAGAGGTGGGTCAGCAAAAAGGAAGGGGATCCAGTCAGCCCAAGAAAGTATATTATGTACAACAGAAGGGAGCTAAGGAAAACATGGAATCGATTGCCATGACAACCCCAGAGTCACAAAGGCCAGAGAGCCAGCAGGAAGAGCTGCCTATAGCGCATGTAGTTCAATGTTATTTTATAAAAAGTGATCAAAATCTTCTGCGCAGTTCAGGAGATGAGATTTATGTGAATAACATCAAATACCTTGCTCTCAAAGATTCATGCTCACAGGTGACAGTGTGTCATCCAGAGATCATACCCAAAAGAAACATGCTGGAAAATGAGGCCATTTATATTAAAGGGATTGGAATTGAAATTGTGAAGCTGCCAGTGGCAAAGATCCGCATAAAATATAAAGAGTGGACAGGAAATTGGATAGTAGACATATCAGATCAAATTCCTGCTCCTTGTTTAATCGGCCTAGATTTATCAGAGCATATACAGAGTGTTTTGATAACAACTTGCTCCCAGGGAAGGCAAATTGAAGATACTGAGGAGAATAGGGGGAATCCTGAAATGAGAGAAGGGAATGAAACAGATGAAACAGCTGATCTAGTTTCTATGAGGAATCCTAGAAATCTGTCTTTCCTCAAAGAGCAAAGAGAAGACCCCACCTTAAATGAATGCTTTAAACAAGTTAAGGAAGGGCCCCTGACCCCTGAAAACCCTGAAAGATACAGTGTTAAGAAAGACCTGTTGTACAGGGAAATATTAGTGAATCCTCTGAGAGGAGGGGGGAACATTCTCAGACAATTAATAGTACCCTCCCAATACAGAGAAAGAATTATAGAAAAGGGTCATAAAGACACATTTGCTGCACATTTAGGGATCACACATACAAAGCAGAGAATAGCTCAAAATTTTTACTGGTCTGGGATGGGGAAGAAGATTAAATTATATTGCCAAAGCTGTGACACATGTCAAAGGCAGGGTACTGGGAATGATAAAACCAAAGCTAAGTTGTGCCCTTTACCAATCATCTCGACCCCATTTCAACCAATAGGCCTAGACATAGTGGGACCATTACCTAAAGTTATCAGACGGGGAAATAGATTCATTTTGACAATAATTGATTATGCCACCAGATAGCCTGAAGCTGTTCCCTTGCGAAATATAGAAACAGAGACAGTGGCAGATGCCTTATTAAATTATATGTGTCGCATGCGCTTCGCTTCCAAGATAGTTACGGATTTGGGAACTTCATTTACATCCAGATTGATGAAAAGGTTGTGGCAAGTTTGTGGCATAACTCATATTACATCCTCCCCATATCATCCCCAGACAAATGGATTAGTGGAGAAATTTAATAGGACCCTAATGCGTATGATTAGAGCTTACACCGCAGAAAATCCCAATGACTGGGATCACAAATTGCAACCCTTATTGTATGCGTATCGATCTGTACCCCAGGGAAGCACAGGATTTAGTCCATTTGAATTAATATTTGGAAGGAAAGTGTGGGGACCCGTAGATTTACTCTGGCAAAACTGGGAGGAACTTAGGGGAGAAGATCCTGAATCAGTGATCCAATATATAGATACCCTAATGAACTCCTTGCAGCAGTCTCTTAAGATAGCAGCTGACAATCTAAAGAGCCATAAAGGGAAGCAAAAGCACTGGTATGATAAGAGGGCCAGGGAAAGAACATTCAATCCTGGAGAGGAAGTTCTAATGTTGAAAGCTATAAAAGGGAATAAACTCCAATTAAATTGGGCAGGTCCATTTAGAATAGTCTCAAAAATGAGTGAAGTGAATTATATAATTCAGGAGGAGGGAGAAGAAGGTCGAAGAGTGGTTCATGTAAATATGATCAAACCTTATTATAGGAAAGAAAATGTTGTCCTATATGCCATTAAAGAAGTGGATAATGAAAAACATGAATTACAATATTGGGAAGGAAGGGGAGAACCCCAATATAACCCTGAAGATGTTAAAATTAGTCACACGTTAACCCCAGAGCGACAAAATGAAGCGAGAGCCTTGCTGCACAAATACAAGCATGTCTTCTCGAATAAGCCTGGTGTAGCTAAGGGAGTAGTGCACACAATAGATACAGGAGATGCACCTCCTCAAGCTGTCACACCTTACAGAGTAACGGGGCCATATGTAGCCAAGGTTCACCAGGAACTAGATGAAATGTTGAAAGAAAAAATCATTGTTCCTTCATCTAGTCCTTGGGCAGCCCCAATAGTACTCGTGGATAAACCAGATGGAAGTATCCGCTTTTGCGTGGATTATAGAAAACTGAACCATGTCACTAAGCCTGATGCTTACCCGATGCCTCGATTAGATGATTTGATTGAGACTATAGGGGGATGCCAGTTCATATCCAGTTTAGATCTGACTAAGGGGTTCTGGCAAGTGGGGTTAGACCCCAAAGATCAGGAAAAGACCGCTTTTTGTAGCCCCTTTGGATTGTATGAGTTCCGGGTCTTACGTTTTGGATTGCGAAACGCTTCAGCAATGTTTCAAAGACTCATGGACCAAACATTACAAGGGCTTAGGGAATTCACTGTAGCCTACAGCGATGATATTGGGATATATAGTAAGACGTGGGAAGATCACATAAGCCATATAGAAACAGTGCTACTGAGACTACAAGAGACAGGGCTAACAGTAAAAGTCAGTAAATGCCAACTAGGTAGCTCAGAATTAAAATACCTAGGCCATGTAGTAGGGGGAGGCATAATCAAACCCCTAGAATCAAAGATAGAAGTAATCAGTAATTGGCCTAGACCGACGTCCAAGAAAAAAAATTAGATCTTTCTTAGGGTTAGTCGGCTATTATCGTCGCTTTATACAAAATTTCAGCGAGATAGCCACCCCTTTATCTTATTTGACACACAAAAGAAAAGCTGAAAAGATCCAGTGGACGGGCGACTGCGAGGAGGCCTTTAATAAGTTGAAGACTGCGTTGATGACCGGTCCTGTCCTGAGAGCTCCAGATTTCCAGAAAGAGTTCACCGTCTTCACGGATGCATCCAGTATTGGGTTGGGAGCCGTGCTGAGCCAGGCAGATGACAACGGAAACCATCATCTGGTAACGTACCTCAGTAAGACACTGCAGGCGGGCGAGAGACATTTGTCCACAATTGAACTGGAGTGTCTAGCGATCGTATGGTCATTACAGAAACTCAGGCCATACATATGGGGAAGACATTTTATCCTTTGCACAGACCATTCCCCACTTCTGTGGCTGAGAACAATAAGGGCAAATAACAACAAGCTGATGAGATGGACCCTACTTCTACAGGACTTTGATTTTGAGATTCGGAGTGTAAAAGGAACTAAAAACGTGGTGGCCGACGCATTATCTCAGAGACCAGAAGACTGACAGATGAAGAAGAAGAAAGATGTAACTTGCATTGTTATAGAAAATGTTCTAGTTATGTATAAGTATGATAAGTAATTAATAATGTAATTTCTACTTAATGGTAAGTAGAAAAAAAAGTAAAAGAGTTGTATTAAGTAAAGAGTAAGTAATGCAAAGGTTGATTAATGTAATTTAAATGTTTAAAGTAATGAGATGAATGTGTGTTAACTAGTAAGCAATAATAACAAGCATACTTAGATACTGTATAAAAGAGTAAAAATATTGTATTGCTTAAATGAGAAATTGATGATCGTATTGGAAAAATGTTTGAAATAAATTGTTTGTTACTTCATACGTTGTTCATGAGGGTAAACTACTATAAGGTTTTCCCCATGAAACAAACTTTTCCTAGGGGGGAGGTATGTGGCGGAATGCCCACGTCACTCCTGTCTATCATAGCCGAAGCTCAAGGGCAGGAGCCTATGAGAAGACAGGAGGGGCGGAGTCAAGGAGACAGTTAGACAGAGGGAGACAGTTAGAGAGACAGAGAGAGAGTTAGAGAAGAGATTTGGAGAGTTAAGGAAGAGATTGGAAAGTTGGAGAGTCAGAGAGAATGAGAAGGAGATAATTGAAGTTAAATAGATAGTCAGAGAGTCTTAATGAATTGGTTAAAGTGAATAAGCAAATACAAATGAATAATCAAATGTGTAATCATATATAAGTTTAATGAGTGAGCCTAACCAATAATAAAAGAACATCTGTGATTTATAAATAAACAAGTTATATTGGCAGCACGTGTCTAAAGCATCTATGGTGCAGTTTGGATGAGAGATCCACTGGTGGTAGCAGAAAAGAGAATGAACGTATCCAGAGAGTGAACCTCGGTTTGGGGAAAACAAACTGGGAACACAGGGTGGATCGTCACAGGAGTCGACAGCGAAAGTCCGAGCCAGCAGAGCCAAATGGCAATGCCCTGAGGGCTCTTTTATTGACTTAGCATGATTACATAGTATGTTATGAGAGAAACAGAGAGGATACTAGTTACCTAATCGTAACTAGGATTGGCTAAAATAACCCTTTGATCTTATACTCTACCTCTAAGCGAAAGGGCAGAATAAGGGGCTACCCCGCCTGCTGGCAGCTGTTGCATCCTGCCAGGAGTGTTTGCACGTCACTGGAACAGAATGCAGCTACAACCTTTAAGCAAAAGTTTCCCACAACACTCCTACTCAAATCCTTTACTTCAAAGTAAATTGAAGATAAATAAATATAAATAAAATAAAATAATAAGTAAACTTTGGTTGGGTGGTCCGCCCAGTAAGAAAGGGGGGACACCACACACACACACACACACACACACTTACTTGAAATCAGTTGAGGAAGAGGACACTTACGGAAAGGGTGACAGGATTGGCCATGGGTCCCAAGAAGGGCCAAGGCAAGAGCAAGGGGAAGCAGCCTGCAAAACACAAGGCCGCACCTGTGGCTTTGCCACCCAGGTCGTCTTCAGACAAGGAGAGTTGGCCAGTTTGGGAAGTGATTCAGGCCAAGATTTCAGCACTGGAGGTGGAGTGTGCGGCACAAGCTAGGCAAGTGAGGAACAGTTGCGTCATTCTGCCAGGGATTCCAAGGGACATAGGAGTGCTAAGCTGAAGGCTCTAGCAGATAATCTTATGTCACATATTGCTGTCCTAGAGGTGGAGTGTCACGGGCCATCATGGGCATCGGGCTCCCAGGCAACATGATCCCAGTCAGTTGGACCAGGGTCAGAGGAAGTGGACGAGGCAATCAACTCCCCCGGGCTGAGCAGAGGCAGAACACAACAGGCCACACGTGTGGGTCAGTTTGATGTGGGTACAGAGCTGGTCCAGTATACCAATGTGGTGTGTGCAGGGCAGGATGCAACAGGGGTATCACTGACAGGTGAGCTAGCAGTTGCACCGGACATTAGCCCTGACATGACTACATGGCCTTGGTCTGATATTGGCCAAGCACAAGCACACAGTACACCACCACATAATATGGGGAACCAGGAGAGCTCAGTAGGACAGCCATGGAGGTTGCAATTTCAAGGATGGGCGGCTGGGGCATGGAGTGCCCCATACCCACTGGTCACTTTCGTAGAGTGGGGGGTCTGGCCATACCTCTCGGTGCCCAACACGGGTTACAACTCAGTGCCTTTGAAGGCCTTGCCTTTCGGGAACTATGCCATGCCCCTGGGGGATCATTTGACTCCAGCTTCAAAGGGAAAAAAATTGGCGAGGGGACAATGTTCACATCTTTGAACTACTAAATAGAAATGTGGACACAAAAGATATGGAAAAGGAAGACGAAAGGGAGAAGGAAAGGCGCAGGCATAAGAAGCCAGAATGATCCTGGCCAAACTGGTTGCCAGGTTTCCTCATTTATTTGGGGGTAATTGTGAAGGCACAACCTTGGAGGGCCTAGTCTTTGGTTCAATATTTGGATTTGATTTACAGAGTGTACATGGACTACCCGGGCCACGCATGGCTTCTTTATGATCAGGCATTTAGGATGAGAGCAGCCATTCATCCAGACATGAGTTGGGATGAACCACAGTCAGGCCTTTGGTTACAGTATATGATGCCAATGAGACCGGCCACAGGAGAAAGATTTTACAGTGGACATTTAATTCTAAGGGCAGGCCAACCTAACAATCCCTGTGTAGACACGGGGCAGGTGGTTCAACCCCGCCTGCTATGTTGGGAATTTAATTCCAGAGGGAGCTGCTCACGAAAACCATGCCGTTATCGACATGAATGCTCCATTTGCGGTGGCCAGCAGGCAGGTTCCAATTGTTTCAGAGGGAGAGGACAGAGAGCCAGTGGCAAGGAGGCAGGTGGTGGAAAGAAAGCAGATGGGGGAGGACCTCCCCCTGCTAAAGGGCCCCAGCCCCATTAAGGTGGCAGTGTTGGAAAGGTGATTGCATTCCTATCCAAGGAAGCAGCATACCTATTAGAGGGATTCAAATTTGGCTTCAGAATACCTGCAGTGGGGGAAAGAAAGGACTCATGGGCTGAGAACTTAAAATCAGTAAAGGGTATGGAACATGTAGTCAAGGAAAATATTAGTAAGGAGGTACGTGAGGAGGGGATTTTGGGCCCACCTGTGCCCCATCTTAGGATATCACTCTTAGGCGTTGTACCTAAAAAAGCTCAGGGAGAGTTTAGGCTGATTCACCACCTTTCTTTCCCAGAGGGCGATTCAGTAAATGATGCCGTGCCTTCAGAGTTGTGCTCCATATGTTACACATTGTTTGACACTGCAGTGCGCATGGTTAAGGCATGCAGTTTTGGGGCAGTTTTGGGGTGGAAATGTGACATTAAGTCAGCATTTCGTCTGCTGCCAGTACATCCGGGCAATTGTGACCTGCTGGGGTTCTTTTTTGAAGGAGCTCATTACGTAGGATAGGATAGGATAACTTTATTACGGTCAAAGACCAGCAAGAGAGCTTATTACATAGATAGGGCTCTCCTGATGGGCTACTCTATCTCCTGCGCAGTGTTTGAGCATTTCACTTCCTTTTTGGAACGGAACCTTAGGCACAGGGCAGGACTGTCCAGCATGGCCCATTATTTAGTTGATTTTCTGGTATGTGGGGAAAAGAGGACTGGGCAGTGCTTGCTGCTCTTGGAGGCCTTCCAGGATATGGCTAAGGAATTGGGACTGCCCTTGGCAGAGGAAAAGACAGACCATATTGGCAGAGGACCATAATCAATTTTGACTTTCCTGGGAATAGAATTGGACACACAGGCACAGGCTTGTCACCTCCCGGACAGTAAACTGCAGGAGCTACAGGAGAGGTTGAAAGTTATCATGGGCAAGAAGAAAGTCATGCTCAGGGAATTAAAGGAAATAGTGGAGCATTTGAACTTTGCTTGCTGAGTTGTAGCACCAGGCAGAGACTTCCTTAGGAGGCTGTGCAAGGCCATGAGTGGTTTAAGGAGGCCTTTGCATAGGACCAGAGTTACGGGAGGTATGAGGCAGGACCTACTGGTTTGGAGCAAGTTTTTAGGCAGCTTCCATGGAGTTTCATTTTGGAGGTCAGACATTTGCTTGGGGGCAGACTTCCAAGTTCAAACTGATGCCTCAGGTTCACGGGGTTTTGGTATCTACTTTAGAGGAAGATGGTGTACAGGCGAATGACCAGAGAACTGGCATGAATTGGGTCTCACTCAAGACCTGATCTTTCTAGAACTATTTCCTATTGTGGGAGCAATATGGCTATGGTCAGAGGAGTGGGCCAACTCCATAGTGCACTTTTGCTGTGACAACCAGGCAGTGGTTCATCTCATTAATATGCTTTCATCCCAGTCAAAGCAAGTCATGAGACTGGTTAGAGCCTTCAGACTGCGCACACTGCAGTTTAACATGGTAGTGCAGGCAAGACACATCCCCGGGCTAGATAACAGCATAGCTGATGCCCTGTCATGTCTACAGATGGAATGGTTTAGGGAGTTAGTGCCAGGAGCCAGAAAGTGTCCCAAGAGTCTTCCTCCAGAGGTCTGGCTAATTGGTGGGACGAAGCCAAGCGTGCAATAGGGCTGGCATTGGCTCCCAGGACTCATAAAGGGTATTCAGCTGTGAGTACAGAATTCCAATAATTTAAGTCTAGTGTGGGATTGCAGACTATTTGGCCAGCCCCAGTGGAATATCTGCAACAATTTGCAACATACCTGCATAGGAAGGGCTTATTGCCTAGTTCTATACAAGGTAAGATGTCAGCTTTGGCCTTTTATGCAAAAGTAAGAGGATGCCCTGTTCAAGCCATACTTAACATTGAGGGGAGAGCTAAAATATCCATCTCTGCTGCTTTGAAAAAAATTTATATTAACTCCTGGATTGTTGGAGTCTCCTCTTTTTCCCCAGTATTTGGCATATAAAATTCTTGCTGTTGTATGTATGATCAAATATCTTTTTTTTTCCCTATCAAATCAGGTATTATATTCAATAAAAACAGTTTAGGTTCATATGGAATTATAGAGAATAACATGTTTTTGTCCACCAGTCAAGTATTATACAATATAATTGATGGTATCCATTTAGATTTCAGTTACTTACCATCCGCTGCAGTGCAACATACCCATAGCAGGAGCAGAGCTGTAGAGCCCGGCCAGGGGAGAGCCATCCTGGACCATCAGCAAGGGCTCTCACCCTTTTCCAATAGCCCTCCTTCGGTTTTCCCTGGCCCTTGGCTAAGTGCAATCTCTCTCTCCTAACTGCTGCAAGGAAAGGCTTTGCTTAAGCTTTTGCTTCAAAACTCACTCCCCCTTAAATCCTATTGCAACACACAGACACACAATCAACCTTTTCTTTTTTGGCAGAGAAATATGCAAACGATGTAAAAAAAAGAGTACTCCCCCAATTTCTCAGACTTTCCTGTTTGCTTTCAAGCCATACTTTGCATCCGTGATTAACCATGTCTATTCCAACAACCTACCCCCCACAATCGCTTTTGTTCTGTGGGTATTAACCGCAAGTTCCCGAAAACAAAAAGAAGTGTTTCCTAGGCAAACACGCCCCCCCAGGTACCTAGAGACACCAAAATTGCAGGAAACCCTCCTCTGACTCTCCTCTACAATCTCTACAATATTGGCAGCATTTTTCCAATTCTTTACAACTGTGCTTTTGAACAGCATCATGACATGGCAATGATAAGAAAAGATTTTGCTAATAAATGCTGCTCATAAAAGTGCAAGAGAATAATGTGTATCCCATTCCCCTTATCATTTGAAGACCTTGGAAAGTTACATTGTTGAAAAAAATAATCAACATTTAAACTTGAAAAACTTGAAAAATTCAGACTAGGTAAAAGCCAGAATGGACCAGAAAAGGCTGGAATAGGGACTTCTTAATGAAAATTAATGTGAAAAACAGCAGGATGTGCTGGACAAACATCAAAACAATACTTTAGACTTCAACCCCAAAGAATATTGCTCTTTTATTAACTCTTTATTGTCCCAAACCCCAATGGAACAGAACACAATGGCCAGGAACAGCAACTTCTGAGTGGGATAACCCAACCACATTCACAATATACATGTGTGACTAGATGAGATAGATGCAACAAGCCATATATCGTCCTCAGGAACAACATTCCAAAATGGATATGTCCAAGTCGGACAGTCCAATTAAATACACCAGCCCCATTCACTTAGAGGACACTGATGGGAGCAGCCACAAAATGCCTTGGGAACAACATTCCAGTACCTGCTCTGAGCAGAAAATAGATATTGTGAAAAACAGCCCAGAATAGCAACTTCCAAGTAGGAAACCCCAAGCATGGGGCCAAGGTTGCATCCACAGAACCTGTATCAATTACGCCATTCCAAGTCAGAGTGGATCTGAGTGACTTTGCCTGCAAAGTGTCATGCAAATTCCTCACGGCAGGTTGCTGAGTGGTCAACATTTTGTTCTTTTGGTATGACATGTATTAAGCTGCTGACCATTCAAAACCATTCTGCTGAATGGCTCTGTGTAGATGCATTGGCAGCAGAGAAGAATCCTATCTTCTCTGTAGCCCATCACAGTATAGGACTTCAAACAAGCCCTAACCCATGTTTGGTTGGATTCACTCTTAGTTGTCCATCATTCTTCCTCTAGTCTCTTTCCCACTTGTTTCATCACCATCAGCTCCCTGTTAAACCAGGAGGCTTCTCTGGCTCCACTCCATGGCAGGGGATGCTTAGGAACAATCTTGTCCAGAGCCATAACTATTTCTTCATTCCAGAGCCAGGGCTTTGACAGAATTGCCTGCTGAGGCAATGGGAAACGTCCCAAGAGCCGTTGGAAAACCAGTCAGATCTATCAGTCTCCTGGGGTGGACTATCCTAATTGGTCTCCCATCCCTGTAGAGTTTAAGAGTTCCAGTAAGTCTAAACCTCACCATGAAGTGATCTGTGAGCTACAGAGAGTTCCTCCACACCCTGATCAACATCATCCTGACCTGCACAGAAGACTAGGTCCATAGTGTGCCCTGCAGGATGCATAGGGCCAAATACCACTTGCAACAGACCCATGGTCATCATGGGGGACATGAAGTCCTGTGCCACTCCTAATACATTTGCCTTGGCATAGACATTGAGGTCCCCCAGTATTACAAGTGTAGACATCACCTCCAATACAAACTCTGCCAGCTCAAGAAGAGAGACTGTGGAGCAGCAGGGTAGGTGGAACACCAACAGAATCCCTATTCTGTCCCGGGGCTCTACTATTAGGCTTTCATACTCAAACTCAGCAAATTGTAGGACAGGGCACCTGGTAAGGGGGAAAGAATCACAACAGACTATGGCAATTCCAACTCCCCACCCCCAGACCTGGCCTGCTGCTGCACAGAGAACCCAGGTGGGCAGAGCTGAGAGAGACTAAGTCTCCTAGCTTCCTCCAACCAGGTCTCTGTAATACTGGCCAGGTCAGTGTGTTCATCCAGGATCAAGTTCTAGATGGCTGATGTTCCGCATTTCATTGACCTGGCATTCAGCAGCAGCACTTTTAACCCAGAAGAACCATTGCCATGGCTATTCAAACTGTTTGAATTGGGAGACAATTTAAGAGTAACCAGTATCCTATTACTTCCCCAATTCCTATGATACAACTGTCTCCCCTCCTTGCATCTCTCTCTACCCTGTGTTGCTTCAAGGCAACTCTGTGTTCCCCCTCTCCACCATCCCTATTTGAAAAACACATCCCTCCTTCAGCAGACACAAACCTTATCAATAAAACCAATTATTAAAACACAAAACAAATTATACCAGCACAGCAGGCAGCCAAATGAAAACAAATGTGCACAGATAATATACTGGATTGCTGTTTTAGGCCTATTACCTTTCCTTGTGTAGTTCTGGCTATTGATCAAGTTTTCTCCTTGTAGTCATAAGGGGCAGGGAGGGGACAAAAGGGATTCAACTCCTCCCAAAGGCTGTAGTGTTCACCTAGATTAGGCCCCTTCATGCCTGCAATTTACACTGCCATTTATTTCAGGTGATTTCTTGTTTAGCAACATAACTGCAGGGTGAGTGAGTGTTGGGTGTAGCCAGAGAGATGTAGAGTGGGACCACAGGAGAGGCCAAAGAATTAAAGTTGCTTACCTGCCACACTGTGGTCCCAATTTAGATTAGAGGTCCTGCATTGACAATTTGCAAAACTAAACATCTCTGCACTCAAGCTCAGAATGATACAGGAAACATGAACAACTACATGGGAAATGTACGTATCATTTGAACTTGAAGCTGACATGTCCTATTCTTTCTGTTTTCTTATTTGCAACTCTTCTACTAAATTTGTCTGTTTCCCCCCCAGTCTCTCCTTTTTGCCTTCACTTTTTCAGGTATTCCAGCTGGCTAAAATTTGAACAGCCAAAATGCAGTGTATAGTTAACTTTGGCTTAAAGATAGTATTGAGTGGGGAGATGTGCATTCTCGGAATAAGAAGGCAAACATTCTCTCTGCAGTGTTTGCTAACCAAACATTGCAGTATGGTAGGCGTAAAATTATTTACTACGCCAAATCACAATGAGGAAATTATTTTCAAAGGTTTTCGATTTCAATGAATAGATTATTGTTCTTGCATTTTTGAAAAACAGAAATGTCTCTAACAATAGTAAATATAGAAATTCTAATACTGGGTGGAGCTGTTTAGTGATAGCAAGTTCTAAGGGATTTAAGCATTTTAATACACATGGGACCTTTGTATTTGTATCCTGGAGGAAACAAATATGAAGCTTGGCACCACAGGTTCATTCCTGCTTCTCGCAGCACGTTTGTCCGTCAGTGGCGACATTGCTCCAATTGGGGATCTGGTGCTGCCGACACTTCCCTGCCTCTCCCATCAGGCAGCTGAATGGCACATCTTCGTGCCTCCCTGCTGGAGCAGTTGGCTGTGGGGAGAGGCAGGGAAGCATCGGAAGGACTACATCCACAATGGGTGCGATGTTGCTGCCGATGGATGTGTGTGCTGCGAGGAGCCCAGTGAGTGGACCAGACTGGTTCCGGGGGTGGGTGGGAATGGGCTGCCCTGGCACCTATGCTGCCGAGCTTCATATTTGTATCCCGAGGGATACAAATACGAAGTCCCCATGTCTAGTTTTAAGACAGAAAGCTATGACATTAACCTAATTCTTCATTCTGTATAAATCATCTCTTTATTTTAATAGTTTCAAATCTAGATATGGTAAATGCAGCATTGTTTACTGCATTTTCTACAGGTGCTGTCAAGTTGGAAGTGACTTACAGTTACCCTAGTATGGTTTTCAAGGTAAATGAGATTTTTAAGGAGTGGTTTTAACAATTCTATCCCCAGTTTCCATGGCATAGATGGGGATTTGAACTCAGGTCTCCTGAGTCCTAGTCCATTACTCTATCCAGTACACCAATGTACAATTTGAAAATATACTGTAAAAAAACTAGTCATTTTAAAACAGTGAATAATCAGGGTAAAACAATGCTAAAGAGAAAATGTAAATAATTAGAACAGCAATCCATTTTAAATTAATATTATGTTATTATTTATTTACATTGTACGTCAGTTAAAGACAAACAGAAGTATGTAGTAAATATGTAAGACATTGACAATTGAGCAATTTGGGATGAAGGCTACCATGTGTCTGTAGGACCTTATATTTATTTAACTGCATATTTATATGTTGACTGCACTGGAATGTTGAATTCCAGTGTGTGTCAAAATAATAATCCTGTACCGTCAAGTCAATTCTGACTTATGGTGACCATTTTCTGGTTTTTCCAGGAAGAGAATAGTCAGAAGTGGTTTACCATTCCCTTCTTCTGGGAGGGGGGTGGGGGTGCTGGGACTGTGTAGATTGTCTAAGGCCACACAGGCTGGCTCTACAGATAGGAAGCACAGTGGAGAATCAAACTCCCAACCTCTGGCTCCTCAGCCAGATACCGAAACCTTTGAGCTATCCAGCCAGCCTCCAGTGTATAATGTAGTAAACAATAGCCATTTAAACTTAGTATGTAAAACTTTTATCTCCTTGGAAAGGTCAAATCCCATCAAGATGCCAATTTAAAGTTCAGTTTCTAAATCCTAAGCATGGATAGAGTTCATTTGAGCCTGTCATCATCTTCCTGATCCACAGATTCTTCAGGTTTATATGTGATATAAGTGTGGATACATAATTGGTATACATGCATGCATCAGATGGGTATAGTCTTCTTCAAAAATGAAGGATGAACTATTAATACATGCATAAGCTTGGTGTTAGAACGACTGGCTGATGGGTGATGGAATGTTGGGTGTAGGGCTGAATGCAGATTGGTTGGTGTGTTTGGAACATGAAAGAGTGTGAGGTAAGTTGGAGTCATTGAATCAATCAGCTGATGTTGGTCTGTCATTTGTCTGTTTTTCATGGTCAGAATTTATTTATTTCTGCTGCCTTTCTCCCCAAAAGGACCCAAGGCAGCTTACATCACTGAAACAATGTTTAAAAGCTAAAACGGTAAGTATGCAAATGTTTAAAAAGAATTAAACAAGTACTATATTAAAATGGTAATTAAGATCAATATTAAAACACATTTAAGACAACAGAGCACAACAGTCCATTTAAAACCCCTCTCAGACCACCAGCCTGCCTGTAGAGAAAGGTCTTTGCCTGCCTGTGGAAGGACAGCAAAGATGGGGCCAGCCTAGCTTCCTGTGGGAAGGAGTTCCAGAGTCTGGGAGCAGCGACAGAGAAGGCCCTCTCCCGTGTCCTCACCAAGAGCACCTGTGAGGGTGATGGGACTGCGAGAAAGGACTCACCTGATGATTTTAATGCCTGAGCAGGCTCATAGAGGGAGATGTGGTCTTTTTAATAGCTTGGACCCAAACTGTTGAGGGCTTTGTAGCAGCACTTTGGATTGTGCCCAGAAACAGATTAGCAGCTAGTGGAGTCATTGCAACAGGGGTGTTCCCTGTAACCAGCCCCAGTTAACAATCTGGCTGTGGAATTTTGGATCCTTTGGAGTTCCCGAACACTTTCCAAAGGCAGACCCACATAGAGTTTGTTACAGTAATCCAGCTGAGATGTAACTAGGGCATGTGTCACTGTGGCCAGATCAGACCTCTCAAGAAATGAGAGATGATGGTTACAGAGTCCGTTGAATAGAATCTGTAGAACAATTAGTTTGGAGTTTGGATGAAGGAGAGTGGTGAGTGATGAAGTATGTGTGAATTCAGTAAATGAATATAGGATTAGTGTTGTTTTCCTCTTTAGTTTAAATGCTTCATAAATTCCCTTTCCCTTTGTTTCATTTATCTCTATATCGCAAATAAAATCCCTTTTGTTGGCTCCTGAATAAAATTCTCCATATTATTTATTTTGAAATGTAAGTTTAAAGATATATAGCAGTTAAGAAAGAGTGACTATTTCACCCATATGTTCTAAGGCTATGCAAAGGCAGAAGAAGTCAGAGTATGTACCAAAGAGACCTTTTTAGTGAACAACCAAATAAAATATAAATACCAGCTCACACTAGGAGGCACTGGCTGGGTGGCAAAGTGAAAAAGGGCAAATTTATGTATTTGATTAATGAAATGTTGGAGGGAGGAAAGATTTTACCATCCTGGAATTATTTTTCAATAGTATTAATTCCAAAACGGTTGTAAAACAGGTAGGCCGTTAAATGAGGAGTGCCTGTAAAGACATATCTGCACTATGTTGGAAATGGGGGGGGGGGGGAAAGGAAATGGGATGTATTTGGTGACTTTGTGATATGTGGTGGCTTTGTGATATAGGAAAAAATGTATGATCAATGATTTTCAAGAAGTTAAGAGAAATAATTGGTGTGGAGATAAAAATGTCCCCAATGATTGATTGTTTTGTTGAATTGGGTTGATAACAATCGATTGAAGAATTGTAATTCAATCAGTTGAATTATAATTATTATAATGGTGACATGGCAAGGTTAATAATTACAAAAAAGTGGAAAAGTAATAATCAAATTAGTAGGGAGGAGTGGTATAGAGAAATGTGGAATGAGTGGCAATTAATGGTAAATTGTGAAACAAAGATTAGAAGAGGAATGATGAAATGTAATGATTTTAAACAAATATAGAACTTGCTTTTGGTACACATGTTTCAGAAAGGGAAGAGGTATACACCAGGAGAAGAATCAATATATTATTGGAGTGAAATCGGGCAATCTGAAATATAAGAATGAAGAAGATGGAACTAGTCCCGAGGTGGGGGAGGGGTTGGATTGTACAGAGTGAAGAAAATGGGTCATGTGATAATGTTTTGTAAAATGGTGGATTTTCTATATGTTTTTTGTTTGTTTTTTTTAAAAAAATCAGAATCTGATTCCTTTTTTCATCTGTTATCCACTTCTCACACAAATACAAAGCAAATTTTCTGAAAGTAAAATTATGTTGATCGCAGCATGTCTTGGAAATTAAAAGCTCCCCATTGTCACACAGCCCTGAAGAGCTTCCTTATGATGAAAGGGATCCAAAGGATGCTCAGAACCTGGACGGGGGTGGGGCTGAGAACTGGAAATTTTTAATAGCCAAAAAATGAACACAGCTGATGACATCATCAGTCTTACACAGCATAAGCTAAAACAGCAGGCTATCCAGCCAGTATATAGTCGAGTTTTTACCTTATACAGAAATGAAGAACACTGTTTTTGCAGATAAGTGCTTTTATTTTTGCTTTTCAAATACACACAAAATCATCACAGGTAAAAATATGCATTGCCAGTACATTCAACCACTTAGCGCTGCTAGTCCCCAGCGCTGGTTCATAGGTACAATGTTTGCATTCTCACCTCTAGTGGGGTATTTTCTCTCTCTAATATTAGATTTCTAGTGTTTTAAACTGAGTTATAGAAAAAAGTTGACTAGAGCTATATGTATAACTTTTGCATAAGTCCTCCAGCAATAAATGTTCAGGTTTTAAGTCCCTCAGGTGAGATTTCAATGGTCACAGTTCACCGTAAACAATTGCGTATAAAGCATGAAATAGGCATCTGTAAAAATATTGTTTAATGTTATTTTAAAGATAAGTGATCAATGATACTGAAAGATGAAATGCTGCTTAAAAATCTTGGCTGTATGCTTCTTCTCCTTCATCTCACACCTGTCAAATACAAAATAAACAGTGAATAAAGAGGATTAGATGCTGGGATTGTGTGCAATTATATTTATGTGGATATTTTTTTATCTGCAAGAAAACAATTTGTCACAGGAATGAGAATAAATTGCTTGTATATACAAGCAATAGCATATCACTATAATAACATAGTTGTATCTTAGTCACATCAATTTCAATATTCTGATGTGTTACGCCAAGTACCTAGTGGTATTAAAGTGACCGAAGACATGGAGAACATGCTGTTTCTGAAGATTAGTGTTTAATTCCCCATTGCTCCATTCTTATTTATTTGCCTTTCAAAATAACTGTGCTACAGTAAAACATCATACTCTCTAAATATGTTGTCCCACATTAGCCATTCTTAACATTTCAGGATATAGAATCTGTCTCAAACAGGTCAATCTTTTTCTGAAGGAATATTTTCAAACACCATTGCGGGCTAATAATGGCACTTAGTATGACAAATTGCTATATGTCCAGATGTGGACTTACGATGCTAACATTTCTGGTATTTGAATGTATTGCTCAGTTGGCATGTAACACCTTTAGTCATGTTGGCTACCTGTCAAAAATGACATCTTCATTTGCCTTGAGGTCAACGTAAGAAAAAGAGGTTTGTGATACAACCATATCTTCTGTTGTATTTGTATCACTCCAACATAGCCTTTTCTGTCTCTGGATTTTTCTCCACCCCACCCCAACTTTTTGTGTGTGTGCATCTCAACTTCTTTGTTCTTGGAATAAACTCACTAAAAATAAACTAAATCATGACTAATCATGACAGCAGCAAAGTATTGTGTCTTGCCCCATCGGGCACTGAGAAAGTTGGCAGCAGCAACGTAGAGTGTATTGCCGCATCAGGCACTGAGGTAGTTGGCTAAAAAGTAGGTGGGAAAGCATGTCTTAATAGGCATCGGGCACCGAGGCAATTGTCAGCAAAGTAGGCTTTGCCCATTCGGTGTGTAGTGGCAGAAATCTTCAACATCAATGAGCAAGAGGGTGGTGTTTGCCATCAAGGTGGCATATGAAACACAAGCCTCCAGAAAGAATTAATTATTTAGTCAAGTATGTTGTTTTTGACTACCAGGAAGGGTTTGGGTCGGCCCAGCCCTCTTGGCACGGGGAAGCCAGGAGGACAGCTTTGGAAAACCAGACGATCACCTCTGCAGTCTGAATCTGAAGCCATGTGATGGTGTTGTTTGTTTTGTTATTGATGAAGAAAAGGGATGGTGGTTGTTGTTGGCACAAGATAAACTCTGCAGTCTCAAGCCTTGCGATGGGGCGATGTCTGGACAGGCTTTTGGGCCCCATTGGGGCACTGGGGTAAGTTGGCAGCAGCAAAGTAGAGTGTGTTGCCCCATTGGGTACTCAGGCACACGGCAGCAGGAAAGCAGGCTCTTTTGGCCCCATCGGGCACTGAGGTAGTTGGCAGCCGGAAAGCAGGCTTTTGGCCCCATCAGGGCACTGAGGCAAAAGGCAGCAGAACAGACGCTGGTCTTCTTCAGCAACATCAGATTTGCCTGCGAAGGAAAGGTTTTTGCCCCCAGGAGGTGACTGAGGTTGCTTGCAACTTCCAACAGCACCAGCAGCACCATCAGATGAACAGGGTCAGTGCTACTAACAGTGGTTAATCCACGGGGGCCGCGGGGCTGTTGGAAACAGATCAGCTCTGCAATCTGAAGCCAGGCGATGGGGCGACAAAGATCCTCGTTAAGAACTAGGAAGCTGGGGATTGCTTGCAACTTGGCTGCTCAGACCGCTCGGATATGATAAAGATAGCCCTCGGAGGTTTGGGGGGCTTATACAGGCCGGCCCCCTTGGCACGGGTTGAAAACCAGACGAGCTCTGCCATCTGAAGCCGGGCAATGGGGCGATGGGATGACGCCCGGACAGGCTTTGGGTGGGGCAGAGAAGACAGACCTTTTGGAATGTAGCCCAAGTGGAAGGAGCTGCAGGATTAGGAAATTGTTCCAATGCTCAGCAACATTGTTGACTTTTTGCCCCATCAGGCACTGAGGAAGTTCGCAGCCGGAAAGCAGGCTTTTTGGCCCCATCAGGGCACTGAGGCAAAAGGCAGCCACAGGAGATTCTGGTCTTCTTCTGCAACATCACATTTGCCTGCAAAGTTACTTAAGTTTGTCCCCAGGAGGCAACTGAGGTTGTCAAAGCAGCAGCAACAGCAGGAGAATAGGGTCCGACTGCAAGGTGCTACTAACAGCAGTTAATCAGGGTGGCCGCTGGGCTTCTCAAGCTGAAGATCAGCAGTTCGAATCCATGCAATGGGGTGACCTGAGCTCTTGTCCCTTGTCCCTGCTTCTGCCTACCTACTGAGTTAAACTGCTGCTGAGCCACTAGGCTTGTTGATCGGAAGGTCTGCCAACCTACTCAGGCAGTAGCCGAGTGGATTTGGAGCACCGTGTTGGCATGGGACAGCCGGACAGGCATTGGGTGAGGTAGAGCCCGGCCCTCTTGGTACAGGGATACCCGGACAGGCTTGGGGCAGGGGGCAAAGGAAAAGGAAGAGGCAGAGGCAAACGGAAAGAAGCAAAAGGAAAGAAGACTCTTGTCTTCTTCAGTGCAAAGGTAGTTCAGTTTGCCCTCAGGAGGCAACTGAGGTTGCACAACTGCAGCAACAACAGCAGATGAATAGGATCCAAGGTGCTACTAACGTAACAGCAGTTAATCCACGGGGCCACTGGTGAGCTGAGCTCCCGTAGTTTGTTCCAAGTTCTGCCTACCTACTGAGGCTGTAGAATAGCTAGGAAGCTGGAATGAACAGTCTGCCAATTTTGGGTGGGCCTGAGACAGGCCCTCTTTGGCACAGGGGATGCCTGGAAAGGCTTGGGGGGGGGCTTGAGACTGGTTGGCGCTTGGATGCCCAGACAGGCTTGAAAGCAGACTTTTGCCTTCTTTGGGAACATCACATTTGCCTGCATAGTTAAGTTTGCCCCCAGGAGGCAACTGAGGTTGCACAACAACAGCAACAACAGATGAATAGGGTGGTGCTACTAACGTAACAGTGGTTAATCCATGGGGCTGCTGAGCTTCTTGAGTGGAAGATCAAATCCATGCAACGGGGTGAGCTGAGCTCCCGTAGTTTGTTCCAGGTTCTGCCTACCTGAGGCAGTAGGAAGCTGGAATGAACAGCCAGGAATTAGGAATGAAGCCCGAGTGGACTTTGGAGCACTAATGTAGCCCTTTGAATAAGCAGGCAGGCAGACAGGAAAGAACTTGGCCCAATGAGGCAACTTCATCCAACCCAGCAGTCAAGATTTGGAAGGCCCTTGGCTCCATTCTTGGCACAGAATCAGCAGCAGGTAAGCCCAAGGCAGCTGGGGAGGGATGCAGGAATTGGGGCCAACATGGCCCAAGGAGGCTGGAATTGATGCCCAGTGAGGTGGGGGGGACACCCGCACAGGTTGCACATACCAGCAATATAGACTGTGGCACTGTGGGTTAAACCACTGAGCCACTGGGCTTGTCCATCAGAAGATCAGCAATGTAGTTTGAATCCATCCGACGGGGTGAGCTATGTCCCGTTGCTTTTCACCCAGCTTCTGTCAGCCTTCTGGGGCAGTAGAGAAGGCTAGGAGGCCGGAATGAACAGGCATGAATAATTGGAATGAAGCTCAAGGAGGCTGGAATCATGAAATACGTATAAATAAGCATTTCCGAGATTTTTCAGAATACATGAATCAGCGGATACTGATCCTGGAGATAGAGAGGGACATGTCACACACAGAACATCTCAGGAGGAGGGAGCATATTGGCCAGGTTTGGGTGGGGCTGAACCTGGCCCTCTTGGCACGGGGACGCCCAAGGAGGGTAGGACGCTGAAGTCAGCAAGCAGCATTTGAGAATCAAGCCTGAGGAAGTTGGAATGAGCACGCAGGCCTTTTGGAAGTGGAAGGAGCTGCAGGACTCGGAAAGTTGTCATGTAGCCAGCAACGTAGACTTTTGGACACATCGGGCACTGAGGAAGTTGGCAGCAAGGTAGACAGTGGCGCTGCGGGTTAAACTGCAGTGCTGCTGAGCCACTGGGCTTGTTATAGGTGTTGTTGTTGTTGTTGCTGTTGTTGTCCATCTTGGTACGGATGACGCCTGGATAGGCTTGGGGGTCAGAGCCCGGCTCTCAGGGAATCAGTAGCACCAACAGGAGAAAAGGGTCCAAGATTTTCTAATGGTGGTTAATCCGCGGGGCCGCGGGGCTGTCAGAAACAGATGCTCTGCAATCTGAAGCCGTGCAATGGGGCGATGGGGTGACACCCGGACAGGCTTTGGGTGGGTCTGAGACAGGCCTAGGAAACTCACCTGTCACTCACCACCAATGTCTAACTAGACTTGCTGACAACCTTCAAACAAACAAAGATGCTCGTTTAGAACTAGAAAGCTGGGGGGGATTGCAACTTGGCTGCTGAGACTGCCCAGATATGATAAAGATAGCCCTCAGAGGTTTTGGGGGGCTGAGACAGGCTGGCCCTCTTGGCACATTCGGGATGCCAGGACCGGCTTTGGGTGTGCCAACTGCCAAGAGGCCTGGCTGGCCCTCTTGCCACGTTTTGAGGATGTGGACAGGCTTTGCGTGTGCCAAGAGAGGGTTGGCTGGCACTCTAGTCACGTCCGGGGGTGCCAGGACAGGCTCTGGGTGCGCCAAGAGGGTTGTCTGGCCCTCTTGTCATGTTCGGGGGTGCCGGGACAAGCTCTGGGTGAGCCAAGAGAGGGTTTAGGCTTGGATGCCAAGAGGGCAGGGCTGGGTCTGCCCCAACCAAAGGCTGTCTGTGCATCACCCCATCACCATATCACCTGGCTTCAGATTGCAGGGCTGATCTGGTTTAACCCATGCCAGGCAGGAGTTCTCTCCTCCCAATCAGGGAGGCAGAAGGTGGAACAAACAGCCCACCGGGACTACATAATCCAGGAGGCAGTCAGGTAGGCAGAAGGTGGAACAAACATGGAAACAGCAGCAGGCAGGTGTTCTACAAAAATTGGCCCACTGGGCCGACGTGACCCAGCAGGCAGCAGTTATCCCAGTGAAGCGCCTGGAAACAGCTGCATACAGGAGTTCTACAAAAATTGGCCTGCTGAGCCAACGTGACCCAGCAAGACGCAGGCAGGCAGGCAGGCAGGCAGGACTTAGTTGGAACTTGGCCCAAGGAGGCGACTGGAATAGGCAGCTGGACCTCTGACTGAGGGGCAGGTTTACAGGCCGGCAGGCAAGTAGGCAGGCCTTTTTTTTTCAGTAGGACTGGAGAGTGGATAGGTGGGCAGGCGGGCAGGCAGAGAGGCGGGTGCAGGCAGGCAGTGTGTTAAGGGAGAGACTGTCATTGGAACAATACCTCTTTGGGTTCAGTGAGGGGAAGCCCAACAAGGGAAGGTTCACCTTGATGAACAACAGTCTCTCCACAGAAATGGGATATGTCTCCGAGATGGGAAAACACGCACTCGCTCTGGACGTTGGTGGGGGGGGTGGAAAGGAGGTCCATGGCTGCATTGGACAACTCTGGCCATATGACTAGTTTCCTAGCCCAGTAATAGAGGGGATCTGCCCACTCCTGCAGCGCAGACAGGAACTCATCAGCGATGTTCTTCCCTGTCACCTGAGCATCCATGTGCCGTGCCTGCAGCAGAACGGACCTGTAGCCTGGGGGCAGGGCAACGGCCTCCCCCTGCGGCCCTGTCGCCGATGCCCTGCCACTACTCAAGTCATCTGACTGCCACCAGTGGGCTGTGAGCGAGAGGTAGCTGTGCTGACCTCCGCTCCACAGGTCCGCTGTGAAGTGCACCTTGCGCCCCTGTATCCGTGAAAAATGGTCACAGACCACCTCCCTCACAGAGTCATAGAGCGAGGGCAGCACTGCTGGGCCTTGCCCTTCAACTGCTGGCTGAGGGTCATGACGGACCCAATGGGTGCCACTTTGTGGAGCGTGGCCTGCCTCATGCTCCCGGCCCCAGAAACCCCTGTGGCTGCCCTTTTGAAAGGAGGTGCCTCCTCCTGCCTCCCTTCTGCCTCCCCTGGAGCTGCTCTTTTCCCTCTCCCAGACGGCGTGGATGAAGTGCCTTCCTTGGACAGCAGCCTTGGGTGGTGCCTCTCCAGATGTTGGCAGAGGGCAGTGGAGGACAGATGCCTGGGGTCTGACCCCCTCCGGACCACTGCAAGGCAGGTATTGCAGCGTGCCAGCCATGGGTCATCACTGAGCACCGTGAAATGATCCCACATGGCCCCTCTGCCATGTTTGCCCAAACTGCCTGCCCCTGACTGCTGGCCTGGGAAGAACTCTGTGTCCCAGGGGTGCTGCTGGTCTGGGAGGAGGGAACAGATGACTCTAGGGACAGAGGGGGGGGGGGCTGTGAAGCCTGCCCTGCCGTTACTGGTTCCAAATCGGACTAGGGATCTTTGGAAACCAGTAACTCCTCAGATTCCTCTAGGAAGAGGAGCAGCAGTTCTTTTGGCACCTCTGGAAGCTTTGGTTCCATGCCTGCCTGCAAGGCCACCGGAGGAGGGACAGTGGCACTGGTTTATCATAGACGTGGTTGTGCACATGGTGGTCATGATGGCGGTGCTGCTACCTAGCTTGCGTAGCTTCACCACAGCCTTCTTCCCCTTGGATTGCCCCTGAAGAAATTCCTTCATTTTCTACTGCCTGCCTAACAAACCAACTAAACAAATAAAGCAATGGAGATTGAGGAAGGAAACTAATAGAGGGTCAGAGAGTGTCTATAAATTTCATTTTTAGAATGATGGTGTTGTAATTCTTTTACTAAAATGTGACCTGCCTGCCTAAACAAAGCCCCTCCCCCTCAGTATAATGTAATTAGGAAAATTCCCCCCCCCCACCCACTGTGGCAGAGAAGCCAAAAAAGTCCAAAAAGAAAAGCCCTGCCAGCTAAGTCTCAGTCAGACACACACACACACACACAAATAAGTTTTGGAAGAAAAAGGAATGATGGATCCAGCCACCCACCAAATTCCCTGAGAGACACAAGCCTCTCTAAAATGAACTTTTGAAAACTGAATATAAAGGAGAAGAGATTCCACAGCCACACGACGACAGTTCCCCCCCCCCCCCGGACGATACACACACACACACACACACACAAGTCTCCAGGGGAAAAAAAGGTTTGATTGATTTGAATTTGAAATAAAATTAAGCCCTTCCGAAGAAGAAGTAGCCTAAGCTACCTGAAATCCCTCCCCAAATTCCCATAAAAATATAAGTCTTTGCTTTGCTGCCACAAAAGCAAAACCGCAAGAGCACCAGCAAGCCAGCGAGCAGCAACTGTTTTCACTCCGGAGAGCACGAACAGAAGTGGGGAACGGCCAGATGGGAAAAGCTTATATGAAGCGTCTGTAAAAGTAGATACACCTTTCAGCAGCGCTATTGGCTGCCGGACATGCCAATCCAGGATCTCTGTCCTGATTGGCCAGAGCTTCGAATTGGCGCCAGCAAGCTCACAGAGGCCCCCAAAAGGGGTAACGAATATAGATGAATATGAACGGATCGACGAATAAAACCGAGGAAATATTCATCAAGCCATATTCGTCCTGATTTAAAATTTTACAAATACGGATTGACGAATATATGACGAATTGGCTATATTCGTCAGAAAAACTGATCCGTTTTTATATTCATCCCCATCTCTAACCATAACCCATAAACTTCATCTTTCTGGCTTTTCTTCCTCCATTTCTCCATAATGCCTTTGGGATATTTACCCATCCACTGCAACCAAACATTTTTAAATGACCCAAATATAGCTTTTTGTTGTATAACATATGGTACGGGGTCTGGTCTACAGCTGATGACCACAGCCTGTTAAGCAAATAGTTTGCCATTAAAATGGCTGCTCCCCAGAACTCATCTCTGAGTCAGCTAACAGGAAGTCCTTCATGGTTTGCAACTTCCCATTATAGTGTTCTGATCCAGCCAATCCACTGTGTTGGATAGTATGGTAAAGCATTTGGGATTTTATTGGCCAGAAACCAGTTGCCAATTTACACTTGCATACATGAAGAAGCTTAAACCACCGTGCAGAGGTCTGAAACCTCATCAGTTTAAGGTGTTAAGGAAATGGTCATGAGGAGTGCAATCGTGTTGCCTTAAAAAAGAAACTGCTTTTAAAAATGTGGTATGATTTCTTTGTTTTCATAACGATCCGCTGCTTTTCAAAATAAAACACTGTTTCAGTCAGGTCCAAGAACAAAGTTACTGATAAGATATGGCAGAAATATTTCATTCATTGTGTGCCAGTTTTCAAGAGAAAGCATAAACAGTGAAGTAACGTGAGGAGAAAAGAAAAAAATGAGAGTGCATGTTCAGTTTTAAAATGTTACTTAAGTTATTCTTAAATGGATAGTTCACAATTATACAATTGTGCCATCTATCAATGTTAATATAGATTGTTGAGTACCACAGACTGCCATTGGCAGGTCTACTGATCCACTGGCTTTGCCATCCACAGAGGCTATGATCCCCTGCTTTCTCCATTCAAAGACAAAACACATTACATCAAAAAAAAATCTGTGCCAAGACTCGGCAGCCTTTTCCCAAGTCTATGGAGATTTGTATAGAAGTGGCAACCCCAGCCATCCTTCACCCCTAAGGAAAACCAGATAAGATGACTAATTACTTATGTTAAAGATAGAAACACATAAAGAATAAATACTTTTGAGAATCACCAACCAAACAATCCAGGCAGGAGACCTCTCATTGAAGCATCAAGGCTTCATTTCATCAAACAACAATGGACTTTATAGTGACTTCAATGGGTTGAGAATATTTTGTATTGATTTTTGGTGTGTGTAACATGCTTAGAGCCAAATAATGCTTTTCATCTTATATTCTTATTTTAAGAACTTTAATATTTTTTCATGCATTTTCAAGAAAGCTTTTAAATTTTTTAAGTTCTACTAACATTTATTTTTAAATGAAATGTTGTAGAGATATATTATCTGCCTTTATAGGCTATAATGCCCCTATATTTTTGACTTTGGTTTTGTATATGAATGTCTGCAACTTCTAATAGTTGTAAGACTTACGGATTTTTGTTATGTGCCTACAGTTTCATATATTTTGGATGTTACAACAAGTGGTTTAGTGCATATGGAACATAGAAACAATGTAGAAAAATAAAGCTTGTAGAAAGTAGACCAGTCAAAGTTGCCAGGAATTATTGCAACAAAGCAAAGATGTATACTTAGATATCCAGATGGATTTTGGAATTATTGTTGGATTTCATCCTAGGTTTAACTCTTAATTGGAATAAATGCCAGCTATGATGAACATAAACTTCTGATTTTTGCCCATCAGGTCTATGTACCTCTGTAGGACTCCTGGAGGAATTAGACATCTTCTTAGGGATCTAACAACAACAAATTTCCTCTAAGAAGGTACTGGTTGCATTCCTGGGAATGCATCTGATCTCACAATCAAGTGTTTTCAATGTTTATAATTCACTGTGAGCAGCTGCATAAAAACCATGAAAAAGGCATTTGTAAAAATCTTGCTGAATGTAATTATTTTTAAGATAAGTGATCAATGATTCTGGAAGATGGCATGCTGGTTAAAAATCTTGGTTGTATGCTTCTCCTCCTTCATCTTATACCTGCCAAATACAAAGTAAACAAGAAATAGAGAAGGTTAGATGCCTAACAGGTATGCAATTATATTTGTGTAAATATACATTTATCTGCAAAAAATCAGTTTTTCATAGGAATGAGAATAAACTGTTTCTATAGTATATTACTCTATCGATATAGTCATATCTTAGTAACATCAGTTTCAATATTCTGATGTGTTAAGCCAAGACATTAGCCCAACTGTTATATGGTTCATTCCTGAGGCAACTTAGCTCCCATTTCACACCTCAAGAAAGGGTCCAATCTAATTTTTTAAGACCTTACAGGTCCCTAGGTGTCCATCAAATGCCTGAGTAAGATGGGAGACAGGTTGCCTAAAAGTTGAAGCCTGGGTCAGTATTCTATCAATATATGTGTGGATAAAGGGACTTGCTGTCCTACCCCGGAATAATGATGTGAGACAAGTATCTTGGGATAAACATGGGCCACACTTTATTGAATAATCATTATTGCCCACCATAAAAAGGGGGGTCCCGCCGTAGTGCGGAATCGGGTTCTGCACAGGGGTCTCAACGGACCCATTACCAAACAAATGGGCAAGTCCCTAGCCCCAAGTTCTTGCAGTTGTGAAGACAGCAAGAACCCGGCCGGCCAACATTTGACCACCCCCAGACCTCGAGCCACCTTCTCCTTGTTGACTATTGGTCCGGGTGTGGCCCCAGCGCATCTTTCCCCCCAAGCACTGTATTCGCACGATCCACAGCCCCGGGAGGTCAGAGGAGCTATACATTACCTGTGATTGCGGTGGGACTCACCGAAACCTGTTCTATCCACACTACCTGCCTGTGTGACTGAATATTTTCCACCTCTCAAAATGCCATCCCACCTTGACCAGTGTGGGATAGGCAAAAAATCCACACATCCAAAGGCCAATCAGGATGCACGTCAAAAATTCCTATCTGGCCCTGAAAGACGACCAGATAAACTCACACTAGTATATAGGCGGGCTGGTGGGTTGCCAGCAAGGAAGAAGCTCACTCCTTCCCCCCTCCCCTCCCAGGTCACTCTCACGAGACTTCCAGAGTCTCGCTATATCCAGGGAGGAGGCAAAGACGCTCCACGCTGATGAAGCAAGCTCACCAGCAGAGCGAACATCTAAATCTACAAGGTCTATTCCCTTTGATATTGTGATATTCCCATGACAATTTTCAATCCATCTGGGTGAAGTCTGTCCAGAGCTATATCCTGAAAACTGGCGCTTATGAAATAGATCAGGTAAAAAAATTATTGAAGCAGAGAATTGGGGATATAGAACATCAAACTGAACTTTCCAGCATACAAAATATTTTGGTGAGGGCTTACATAAAATCTCTGTGGAACTGGCAAATTATTTAACATTTCTGGAAGTAAAAAGGTTTAGAAGAGGCTTTACCTTGGCAAGGTGCTCGGCCCTCCCTTCTGCTGTACTTGAAGGGAAGTAAAAGAATATCCCTTTTGCTGAAAGGCTTTGTACCTGTCCCTTAAGGGAGGTCGAGACTACAGAGCACATGTTCTTCACTCGCCTGCATTATGAGGTGGCACATAAGGAGATCATCACCCCTCTGATTTAAAAAACAAATCTGCCTGTTCAGAAAAACAGACTTGAACTCCTTCTTTCTGATATAGACCCCAAGATCACTTACCAAGTAGTCAGATTCTGTATAACGATACTCAGGTCTTGGAAATTCTATAGCAACTAGATAATTAGATTTTAAATTGTCTTTTAATGCTAAATGTTTTTATGAAGTATTTGGAATTTTGGAAATTTGTAAAGGTTTGTTTTTGTTGTATGACTGGTCTAAGGACTGTAACAATACACTGTACTGAACTGATATTTGTATGTACTTCTCAGTCTGCATATCACACTATTAGCCATGTCAGCAACCTGTCAAAGGCGACACCTTCATTTGCCTTGGGGGTCAATGTTAAAAAAAAAAACCCTTTGTGACAGAATCACATCTGCTTTTATATTTGTGTCACTCTAGTAGAAGACCATTTTTCAAGTCCACAAGAAATAACGAAGTTTCAAATTCATGTCTTTGTTCTGATAATTTAGTGGCGAAACAGGACGTTTGGGAGGAAAAGAATTGGCTTTCAGACATTCTGTTGCAGTTTTGTTTAACAAAATGATCCTCTATAGTCTATGGGAATGGTACACTGGGATCACCTGCTGACCCCACCATACATTCTGTTCATTCCTGGATATGTCAGAGTCAGGCCTAAGAAATACCTTAAAATACTGTTCTAAATGGGATCTAAAATATTTTAAAAATATTCTAAAGCTGTTACCTGTCACTCAACTGTAAATAGTACCATGCTTTGTGCACAACTCAAGAGCTAATGGGTTGAATCCATTGCAAGGCTGCAGTAGATACACTTTTCTGCCCCAGGATTTTATTCCACCCTCCCGTCCCAGCACATCTTGTTTTTGTTTCTATATCTGGAATTACTTGTCCTTGGAATATATCACTAAGAAAGTCATGACTAATTAAAATCCTGTTAATTTCAGTGGTTCATTCTGAAATCAATGGGAACAATTAATAGTTGAAATCAAAGTCTCAACAATTCCAGTAAGATCTCAATGTAGTAAATTATTTAGATACTAATCAACTACACAGAAAATAGAACACTAAAATAACCTTTGAACAGCAGAGCTGTAAGGGACCCTATGGATCATCGAGTCCAGCCCCACTCAAGGAGGCACAATGGGGAATTGAACTCCCAGAGTTTCTGATTTGCAATAGAATCCTTCCAGCCAATTCATTTTAGATTTTTCAATATTTTTGCACATTTTCAGTGCTGGTGCAGACTAAGTCCTGGGTGAGAAAACTGGACCTTGCCCTTTACTGGTTTAAAAAAGTAATATGAGCAGGTGTTGTTGAGTAGGATCAACACCAAACCACAGGATGTATGGCATGTGGATATATTCCCAAAAGCACTAGAACACCACTGAAAATAGTTTCTCTCTCTCTCTCTTTCACACACACACACAGCCCAAGTAGTTCTGTTTTATTTCTAACTAACCAAAGGAAAGAGAAGGTGCAACGAATGGAAAAACAAAAATAGATGGATACACCATAAAGAGGGGTAAATAAACCATTACATATATGGGCTAATTGACAAGGTGCCATAGTACAACCAGGCATGTGACCAGACAAATGGCCAAGATATGGCTAGGCATCTTGTCAACTGGATTCAATTAGCTGTTGCTAGTTACTCAATTTGTACATGAACACCAAGAAAACTCAGGCCATACTTCTACACCGAAAAGTCCATGTGACAGGCTTGAGTTTAAGGTGGGCACTCAATCTGGAGATATCTGTGTGTACTGAGACAGACCCATTCACACATAAAGGGAGTTATTCCTTTTCTAATGCACATCACTTCCCACAGTTCCCACAGATTCTAAAGCTCAACCAATGAATGCTAGATGTTTTTGTTCTATAGTTTTAACCACAATCAATATACGCACCTGTCTTACACATGTTGGATATTCAAATCTGCCATCTACACACGGTGCTCTGAATGGAGGAGAAGCAGGATCTGGACGGTACCCCCCTTCTACAGGTAAATTCTGCAGTATCTCCAGATTCTAAATATAGTTTTGCTTCACCTCTCCACTTCAGCTGTATATTATTAGTGTTCATGTCTTCTTCGCTTGTTGTACAAGGAACTGCAAGAAGGAACATCACTTAATATTTTAGAAATCTATTGGACATTGAGTGGCTTATGGAAGAAAAGTCTTTGTCCATGAGATATGAAAAGCTTATATTTTAATATACTGAATGAGGTCAATTTCCTTTCTGAGCATGTCATTTTCCTCACTCTGTTACTTCTCAATTTCTTTCTTTACTCCCAGAGGTGTCACCTTCAAAAATTGCTTTGAATAACAACAGTCTTTCTTCTTAGTAGGCTGTATTCCCAAAAAGCTGAGAAAGTGCAAAACTGTTCAGGGCCACATCTTTAAATAGCAGTTGTGCCATTTTGTCAATATAGATATAGTACGGTACCCTATGCTGTGGTTCACTACAGCTTCACCACTACCTTAAAGATGAATGACATTCAACAGAACAGTGAGGGACCGATGTCCCAGAACTGCCTGTTTACTGGAACAGACAAGTAGAGTGTATGACAATGAAGCTGCTATGAAGCTGAAACTAACAGTCAGTGTGACAAGTACCCAACCAACAACAAATACTATGTACATATATGTAATGACAAGGTTTGAGGGGACCTTGAAGGTCATTTCATCATTTTTCTCTTTTAAGCCAATTCAAGTGCTTTGACAGGACAGAGACTAACAATGCACCAATGCAGCACTGCAGGTGGAACGGGCATAGTATTATGCATTGTTAAAACCTCCTAAATTTGGAGCAGTGTTATGGCAATCATTTTCTCTGTCAAGGTCTAGCACTTTGAAAACCATGAATAGGAAAGTTTGGCCACGAAATTGCACCACAAGCCTCTTCTGCATCTCCCAGTCCTCCCCAGATTTTTAAAAAATCATTGTTATAATTCACTACTGAATTTCAGTGGGACATAGCTCAATTGGAAGCTTATTTCTATAAAACACTTATTTATTTAGTGTTATGTGATGATGGAAAAAAGAACCTTAGCTTTGACTGCAAAAGGAAACCTCTAAGTCCCTTTAATTCTAAACTGCTGCACCATTTCTCTTCCTTTATTATTTAAGCTGTCTTTGCTCTTTATTCAACTCCTTGCTGTCACATTTGAAGTTCTTGCTTCTCAGAACTGATCTAAATTATTCTATAATTCACTAAATTTACTATATTGAATCACATGAGATTTTTAATTTTAATTCAGTCTTGGAGTTAAGTCTTACTTTGTTTTGTGAGAAAATGATGAAATAATCTGAAGAGAATTAACCTTTTCTAATAATAATAACTGAAATATGGAATAGATTTGTTGTATAACATTTATTTCTAAATATTTAGAAATGTTATTATCAGAAAATATAAAATAAAAAACACATGTATAAAGATACAGGTACACACATAAACATTTCAATATTCTTAAATAATTCTCTTTCTAAATCACTCTGATTAAGGCGTATATATACACTTAGGTATATATGTGAGGTATAAAAATCCTCTAAACTTTTCATTAGGTTTTGCTCTACCCTATGAAAGTCGTCTGGCTGTGAGGTAAAACCTGGACTGAAATGATCTTGAGCATATGCAGTAGAATTTTCTCTTAAGTGAGCAAAAGTCTTCATATCAGAAAATGTGCCTTTCTTGTGAGGTTTGAGGTACCTCTTTAAGAAAGAAAGAAAGAAAGAAAGAAAGAAAGAAAGAAAGAAAGAAAGAAAGAAAGAAAAGAATTTTCTTTTAAATAGAAAACCAGTTCTAGTGTGCTATTAGTTCATTTCTCATGCCTAATCTGTATTAAACTCATTGAGCCCCTCTTCAAAAATATTTTGAACCAAAATATTTTCATTCACGCTTGTCAAAAAGCATCCATGACAGTTATTTTGTGTTTGGGTGAAAAGTGGTTAACTGGTGAAAAAACAAATTGGCTTCTGGGAATTTGCCTCTTTGTGCATTTTTGTGAGCACAAGGGTGTATCCTATCATCTTGACTGCTGACATTGGTGTTGCCAACATGCAGGCTGTCTTTTGCTATATAAAGCTTGGTATTCTTTTTTCCTGCTGGCAATACAGGGATGATATTGTGCAACAATGTCAGGCTATTTCCTGGTGTTTTGAATCATGAATACTGAAGCACAATTGGGAAAAAGGAGATTTTTAGAAGAACTGGGTCTCTATCAAATTCATTCAGACCTTCCTCAATTTTTTTTTAATTACTCACCAAGAGTTTAACTACCTGTGGCTATTCTGCACTAAGCTGGAGGCTGCACTAAACAACCTTAAAGGTCATTCCAAATCTAACGTTCTGTGACCAAAATTCTTTTGTTTAATACAGTATGTCACACCAGAGTAGGCCCATTGAATCAGTGGTGATTTGGTGAGCCAACTCCTCCATATGTTCCATTGATACAAATGGGCCTACTCCAGTTGAGACTTAGTCTAGTACAACTTATTACAGGAAGCAACAGGATTTCAGCCAATGTGCTAGTGGTTCCCAGTTGCCTCCTTGTAACATGGAATGCCTACTTTTGTCATATAGACTCTCTGTATCTAATCCATTGAGCAGACTATTATATTAACTACTTCTTTTACCATTGAAAAGTGAAGCATAATTGAGAGTTGTTATACCTATGCAGGTTGGTGGTTCTGTCCAATGACCATTTTGGCAAATTACTTCTGCATTTCCATCCATTCTGTACAGGTTTTGGCATTTATAGTGCACTTTATGTCCTGGCATATAATTGGGCTGATACATTTCCAGAGTGTCTCCATTGTCTATAGAAGGTGGGCGATCACATCTTCCTGCGGCAGCTATGGTGACACATTGAATCAGAGAAGGAAGCTGCTAGGTGACACACATGAATAAGCCATAACAAAGCTCAAGATTATTTACACAAACATGTCAAGGATTATCATGTTGGGAAAGATCAGAGGAGCCTGTAGAGAATTTATTCCCAATCGTGATCATAAAGATCAGTCAATGAGTAGAAAAACCCTTTCCAGCCACCCCATAAGAAACCCCACATACATGGGGTTTTTTAATTGATTGATTTATACTCCTTTCCCCCAGAAATTAAGAACCATGGTAGCTTTCTGTATACTTTTTTAAAGCACAGTTACAGAAAACAATATATTCTAAATATGACAACATAATTAAATCATTTTAAGTATTAACACCAGAGAATACAGGTAGAAACTTTTAAAAAACTATTCAAGTAAAATAATTCTGTTGCTTCTTGCCATGTCGAGCTTTGTTATAGTGTCTAACCTCCAAGTTCTTTCTGTTTCTGTATGTGTCCAGATCAGGTTTCTCCCAACACTTATTATATATTTACTAAAAGGATTCTGTTCAAAGTGTGGAATATAATACGAGCATTGAGTGTGTGTTTCCAGAGTGATACGTGGGATGTAACTGGTCCAGCAGCCTCTTGGAATGGAGTCATGAGAACATTCTAAAATGGAAGTTACAAATCCATCATAGTTTTCTGATCAAGGTGCAATCTGAAGCACAACTGTGTCTAGCATTGTTGTAAACTTTTGAGATTTGGCTTTTATTAAAACTATGCCTCCTATGGCATGGTTTAGATTGGGGTTGGATGGCTAAGTAGATCTGAGAGAGAATGGGAATGTGCTGAGTGTTTGGAATTGGATCATCTATGCTCTGAATACACTGCTGAGCCACAGGCTCACTAAAAAGAATTAGATCTGGCTTTGAACCTCTCTACCACCTGCCACTGAAGCTTAATCTACTCAAGATAGAGACATTCCTGGTCAAGTGAAAGGCAGAACAAGAAATAATAACACTTTCATTATAGAGTCATAGAGTTGGAAGAGACCACTGAGGCCATACGGTCCAACCCCCCGCCATGCGGGAACATCCATCAAAGTACTCCCAACAGATGGCCATCCAGCCTCTGCTTAAAAGCCTCCAAAGAAGGAGACTCCACCACCCTTTGAGGCAGCCTATTCCACTGCCGGACAGCTCTGAACATCAGGAAGTTCTTCCTAATGTTCAGATAGAATCTCTTTTCCTGTAGTTTAAAACCATTGCTCTGTGTCCTAGTCTCTGGAGCCCTGAAAAACAAACCTGTCCCCTCTTCAACATGACATCCTTTCAAATATTTAAACATGGCTATCATGTCCCCTCTCAACCTTCTTTTTGTAAGGCTAAACATTCCCAACTCCCTAAGCCACTCCTCATAGGACATTGCTTCCAGACCTTTCACCATTTTAGTCGCCCTCCTCTGGACACGTTATAACAACAGAAAAAGTGAACATCCAATACCTCTGCACTCTGGTATGCTTGTCCATTCTTTCTTCAAACACATTACTGTAGAAGATCCAAAAAGACTGTAGGGGGGGAGGCATTGATACCTCAATTTCTCGAAAGGCAAATAACTTTCCTTTATGATTCCATTAATTTGACCATTTGGAATAGCAGGTGGAAGAGGACATCTTACATCTGAAAGGGTAAACAAAACTGTCCCTGAAAGATCCTTTGAAAATTCACTTGGTTTCCCATTTCAGTGTACATATATTTAGCAGACTTATCTGCAGAAACAATATTGACTTCAAAACCTGCCTTGTTTGTTTGGGTAGACAATATCCCAGCTTGAAACCCTGGATTGCCATTATGGTTAATCTTGGATCCAAGAAAGAGATTCCCTACATTTAATTTCTGAATTTTTTTAAAAAAAATTCTTTTCATTATTATTATTATGTATAAAATCCATCCATGCTTATTTAACATCGTGTCACCTGGGTTCAGCTTATAATCATTTGTTAATACAACTACAATACATATTAAGCTCTTAATCTATACAACGTGCTTCTAATCATTGATAAAACAAGTTCCATGTTTGATGATATTCTGCATCTTCCTTTCCTTTGATTTTCAGTGTCAGTCTACCCATTTCGGCACAGTCCAATATCTTTTTAATTATTTCTTGATTCTGTAGGTGTTTCTTCATTTTTCCAGTATTGTGCGAATATAATCCTTGCGGCTGTTAAAATATGCAGTATTAAATATACATTTTGTTTATCAACACTTTCTGGTATTATACCTAATAGAAAGAGTTCTGGCTTAAAATCTAAATGTTTTTTGATTATTTTAACAAGCCATATATGTATTTTTTTCCAAAAAAAAATTTGCTTTATCACAGGTCCACCAAAGATGATAATAAGTTCCAGTTTTTTTATGACATTTCCAGCATTTACTTATTTATTTATTTAACTTATATGCCGCCCACATTATCCAAAGGTCTCTGGGCGGCTTACAACAGTTAAAATACAATAAAAAGACAAAACAATTAAAATGCAATTAAAATATGCAATTAATATTACTTGACCTATTAGAGTACATTTTAGCTAATCTATCGGGTGGTAAATGCCATCTATACAACATTTTATATAAATTCTCTTTATAAGATGTTGCCATTGTCATTTTATAGTTTCTAGACCACAGTTTTTGCCATTTTTCAAAGTCAATATTATATCCAAAAACTTTTGCCCATTGAACCATCGTTTCTTTGACCTGTTCGTCCTCCATTTTCCAATTTAAAAGAAATTTATATATTTTCCTAATTAATTTATCATCTGATGTTAACATTATTTGGTCAAACGTTGTCTGTTCTTTATAAAAATCATACGTTTTTGAATCCCTTTCATACCTAGATTGTATTTGCATTATGGGCCACCACGATGCGTCTAATCCCTGGTCTATAAGGTCTTGTTTCAATTTTAATCTCCTATCTATATCTAAGATATCTGTATAAGTCAAAAAAATTCAAAATTCAGAAGATTGAGATGAACAAATGCTTCTATAGGTGAAACCCATCCTGGTATTTTTGTGTACATTTTCGTTTTTATTTTTCCCCACATTATATACAAGGAGTTTCTAATATAGTGGTTTTGGAAATACCTGTGGGTTTTAGCTTTCTGATACCATAAAAAGGCATGCCAACCCAAGTGGAAATCATGCCCCTCTAAATACAAAAATCTTTTGTTTTTCAGACTAATCTATTCTTTCAGCCACATTAGGACAGATGATTGGCAATATAAGGTCCAGTCCAGTAAACCAAAGCCTCCTTTTTCCTTGGATTCTTGCAGCATTTTCAATTTGATTCTGGCTTTCTTCCCTTGCCAAATAAATTTTAATATTGCCTTGTTTAGATCATCAAAGTATTTCTTCTCTACTTTCACTGGCACTGTTTGAAACAGAAAGAGTAGTTTTGGCAAGGTGTTCATTTTGATTGTTGCAATCCTTCCTAATAGTGATAGTTGTAGATTTTTCCATTTTTCTAGGTCCATTTTTATTTGGTTAAGTGTTGTTGTTGTTTAGTCGTTAAGTCGTGTCCGACTCTTCATGACCCCATGGACCAGAGCATGCCAGGCCCTCCTGTCTTCCACTGCCTCCCGGAGTTGGATCAAATTCATGTTGGTAGCTTTGATGACACTGTCCATCCATCTTGTCCTCTGTCGTCCCCTTCTCCTCTTGCCTTCACACTTTCCCAACATCAGGGTCTTTTCCAGGGAGTCTTCTCTTCTCATGAGATGGCCAAATCTTGGTTAAGTAGTTTTTGGTTAAGTAGTTTTATATAATTTGGTTTCGTAGTTTTATATAATCTTCTTTTATAGTTACGCATCGGGCAGTTAGATATATTCCTTTTTTAACTATTTATAAGTCTGACATCTCTGAAAGTTGTTTTTTTTTTGTTTGTTTGGCTGTTAAATTTTTCACTATAACTTTAGTTTTTTCTTTGTTTATCTTCAATCCTGCTACTTCTGCGAATTCATCATTTTTCTCCAATAGTCTCAATGTTGTTTCCAACGGATCTTCCAAAATAAACACCAAGTCGTCTGCGAATGGTTGTAATTTGTAATTCTCGTCCTTTATTTTGGTGCCTTTGATTTCTGGATCATTCCTCACATTCCTATTTAATACTTCCAAAGTTAATATATTAATAATTAAGACTACATAAACCATATTGCCCTACTAACATCTTTAAACCTTATTATATTCTCCACTCTGTATATATATGTATATATAGGCATATATATTTCAAATCAATGCTTCAAATCTTAAATTCAGTAAAAGCCTTTCTAATTTAAAGTAATTAACATAATACATTATCTGAAATATAATCTTAATCACATAGAGTATATTGTAATACACCTATATTTATCTTTCACTCAGCAATTTCTATTATTGTGTTTAACATGAAACATTTCTAGTTTAAGAGTTATATGCTTATCTATTACCTATATAGATGAAAGTCCAAAGTTACTAACAGTATATCTTAATATAATTATTCAACAAACAATAAATTGGTAGTTTCTTTTTCCTACACCCTTATCTTTCCAATTATACGTCAGAGTGTCAATGCTTTTAAAATCAACGAAAATAACATGTAGTCAAGCTTTATATATATATATATATATGTATGTATATATATATATATGTATGTATGTATGTATGTATGTATGTATGTATGTATATGTATATATGTATGTATGTATGTATGTGTGTGTGTATATATATGTGTGTGTGTGTGTGTGTGTGTGTGTGTGTGTGTGTGTGTGTATATATATATAAGCTTGACTACATATTCATATTATAGTTCATATATACTTACTATCTCTATATATCTAACTTACAATCAATAACTTTTAATATCATATTCAACATGGACATTTCTAATTTAATAGTTATATGTACTTATCAACCACTTAAACCAGAGAATAACCAGAATTGCTGACAGTATATTAGCCACATTAATTTATGTATATTTGTGTATCTTTCAATCAATAATTTCTGTTATTATATTCAGCAAGTAACTTTCTAATTTTTATTATACTTATCAGCTCCATGTATAAACCAGGAATCCCAAACTGCTTACAGTATTATAACCTGAATTAATCTCTTATACCCTTTTTACCAGTTTTAAATTGCCATCTATAGAATCTCTTTAAACCATTTTCTCTCCGATTTACTGATTTTATCCCAGTATAGAGTGGTCGCAAGACCAGATAGGCGGGGTATAAATGAAATAAATAATAATAATAATAATAATAATTATCATTCCGCCTTTGAAGCCAATCATATATGTCTAAACTGTAACCAGAATTTTGTACCCCATTCAACCTCATTGCATTCACAATTTCTCCCTTTAAATTCTCTTCTATCAAACAAATGTAAATTTTTGAGTAGTCTTCTCATTAGTACTGGGCTTCCATCTTCACAATGTCCCCCTTTAGATTAAATCCTGAAATCATAGCCTTAACTTCAAGGATCTGGGCCTTCATGTGCCCCTTAATTTGATTAACAATGTTCATTTGAAACTCCTGTATATAATTCTTGAAGGAATCTTCCATTGTAAATTTTGATGGGCTTGTATATTAGGCAAAAGTCATGCTCTCTGCTTCCTGAATGTAAAAAAGAGGTCTTCTGTTTTCTCCAAAGCCCACCAAACCGGCTTTTTATTTATTCTTTTCCCCAGTCAGAAGCCATAAAGCAATAAAGCAATAAAACCAATTACTCAGTTCAGCTCATGTTCATTGAGTCAGCCCAGACTCAAAGTCCTACTGACAAATCCAATTGTAAATTCCAACTTCGACAAGGATCAGTTTTAATTCATAATCCACCACTCGCAACTCATAATAAGATCACTTCCAGTGAGTTTCTCAATCTTCTTAAACCTCTAATTTTATATTTTATATTGTAACAATTTTTCCATCCACGGAGGACAGGGGGTTGAGAAGAAGAAAGTCTCCGTCTATGTCTTTAGCTAGCTTCTGTTTCTGTTTCTCTCAGATGTGACGCAGTAACAATTTGCCGATGTTACAGGGTTACAAAAGCTTCTATGCTGCTTTTAGTTTACTTTCTCTTCTTTAAAATCAGCCTCAAGTTTGATTTATACTTGCTGAAGCTGAATAAAAGTCAATTACTCACTGTTCATGCAGTTAGGCATAGATCTTCTTCATATACCTCCCTTCCAGGCAGCTAATTCACCATCGATGGCGCCTCTCGAGCCAGTTGCTTCTGGAGGGAAACTCTCACAAAGACAGATTTGCTGTCTGAATTCGGAGGTTTCCGAGCCCTACTTGCTGCAAGTCCACCCTCCTGTGGAAAACTTGCCCCCCCTTCTTCTGGGGGGTCCGCTGACTCAGAGTTTACACAGGGGTTCCTAGAGCCCTAGGATTCCCCTGTTCTCGCTGCTGTTGCTCTGTCCCTCTCCCCTGCACCTCATAATATTCTAATATGTCTAAGATTATCCTTAGGTTGTACCTTAGTTGTCTTTTTGGCAAAAAATCTATTTTGGTCTGAATGGATGAACTCCATTAAAAAAAATTTCAGTCTTTTCGCTATAATTACTGCAAAGATTTTATAGTCCACATTCAATAATGATATTGGTCTAAAAAATTTTATATGTGTAGAGTCTGTATCTTCTTTTGGTATTAGGGTGATATATGCCTCTAGCCATGTCTTGGGTATTTTAGCTTCTAATAGAACTTCGTTGCAGACCTCTTTTATTGATAGGCTTAATATATCTTGGAAGGATTTATAAAATTCCACTGGTAATCCGTCTTGTCCTGGGGTCTTATCATTTTTTTTGTTTTTTAATGGCTTCTATTACTTCCATCATTGTTATTTTCTCATTTAGGAGACTTTTAATGTTTTCTGGTACTTTAGGGAGGTTTGCTTTTTCGATATATTGTATTGTTTTTTCAAGGGAAAATTCTTGGGTATCATACAGATTAGCATAATATTCTTTAGGGTTTTTTATTTTCTCTTTTTGATATTGTAAGTCTCCATTTTCATCTTGTAGCTTCCTTATTAATCTTTTTTTGTTTTTCTTTTTTCAATCTATAGGATAGCTATCTTCCAGGTTTGTTGGCATTCTCAAAGAAATTTTGTTTAGCCCTTTTAACTTGTTGAGCTAATTCTTCTGATTCTATTAAGTTTAATTTATGTTTCACTATCTCCATCTGGTTTTTAAGAATTTTCTTCTGCGGTTCTTTTTGTAGTTCTAGCTCCAGTTTCTTAAATTCTTCATTCAGTTTTGCAAGTTGGTTTTTTTCTTTATTCCTTTTGGCTATATATGATATGGCTAATCCTCTGAAATATGCTTTAGCTGTGTTCCAAATCGTTTGGAGGGATGTTTCCTCTTTTTTATTTTCTTTGAAGAAGAATTCCATTTCTTTTTTAGTTCTTTCCACAAATTCTTTATCCTTCAATATTCCCTGGTTTAAGGTCCATCTTGTCTTTTCTTTTTTCTCTCCTTTCCACCGCATTTTCATTGGATTATGATCTGCCAAAATATTGGTTTCTATTTCTACTTCCTGTATTTCAGTTTTTAATTCTGAGGATAGCCAGATCGTATCTATTCTTGACCAGGATTTATGCCTGTTTGAGTAGAAGGTAAATTGAGAGCTTTTAGTACTTGTTTCTCTCCATATATCTTGTAATCCTAGTTCTTCTGCCATCCAAAAGAAAATTTTTGGAAGTCTTTTCCTTCCCTTTCCCCCCTTTTTACCACTTTTGTAGTCAAATCTCTCATCTACAATTGCATTAAAGTCTCCTAATATGCAAATATTTTGATATTCTTTTTCCAATATTGTTTTATATAGCTTGCGATAGAATTTTTCTTGTTTACTATTAGGTGCATATATTGCTATCATCAAAATCTTTTTTTGGTTTATTGTTATTTCTACCATTAAGATTCTCCCTTCTTCCTCAGAATAGATATGTTTAGAGTTTAGCATTTCTTTCACATATAAAGCTACCCCTCTTTTCTTTTGTTGTGCAGCTGAGTAGTAGAGTTTCCCAATCTTTGGGTAAATCAAATATTTGTAATGCTGCTTTTTAATGTGCATTTCTTGAAGACAGATTATATCTGTTTTAGTTTTTTGTAGTTTTGAAAAGACATGATTCCTTTTTCTTGGCACATTCAGGCCATTGATGTTCACTGAGAGGATCCCAATTTCATTCTCCATCTTGTTTACTTATATTTAGGTTTTGTTGCCCTGGTATTCCTTTTTTTCTCTTTGTATTTTGTTCAGATCTTGTCCAATATCCTTTTTCTGACTCTCTTCTTCACTTAGTTCACTCTCCTCTTCTGGTGTTTTCTCTCTCTGTTTTCTACTTTCTTCTTCATTTATATCTTGCCCCTGTGCTTCTTCTTCAAAGAAGGTTATACGTTTTTCAAGGAATTATCTTGCTTTATGGATGGAGTCAAGCCTAAATCTTCTTGAGTTCCAGTTGATCAGGATCCCTTCAGGTACCAGCCATCTAAAATTCACTCCTTTCCTATTCAGTTTGGTAGTCAAAAATTGATATTGTTTCCTCCCCTCTCTAATTCTCCAAGGTATATGTTTCAATACCACGATTTCCTTTTGTCTGTATTGCATTGGGTCTTCACTGGTCCTTTGCAGTACTTCCTCTCTTGTCGATCTTTTCACAAACTTTATGTGTACTTCACGTGGTATTCTATTCTTCCTCGCATAACTTGAATTTAATCTATATATTTGGTCTATCTCATTTTCCAACTCTTCTTTTCCAATTCCCAGTGCCTCTGCCAAAATGGTTGCCATCAATTCTGGTAAGTCCTCCTGTTTGTCTTCTGGTATGTTTTGGAATCTAAGAATGTTTGAGGCTCTTTCCATCTCCATTACTGTGATTGAATTTGTTAGATTTTTGTTAGCCTGGACCAGTTTGTGGTTTTCTTTTTTCAATTCATACAATCTCTTCTCTGTTTGATCTGTGTTATTTTCCAATTTTTCAATTCTTTGTTTGGTTCTCTTCCACCCACCCACCACCTCCTGCTCTGCCACGGCTTCCCTCCGGGCAGTAGCGCTCACCCGGCTGGGAAGCGCTCGCCCACCCACCGCCTCCTGCTCCTCCGGAGCCGCAGCCTTCCCTCCGGGCAGCAGCGCTCGCCCAGCCGGGAAGCGCTCACCTGCCCGACATCCTCCTCCTGCTGCTGCCTGGAGGGAAAGCAGGAGGTGGTGGTCGGGTGGGTGAGCGCTGCTCGCCGGGCGAGTGCTGCTGCCCAGAGGGAAGGCTGGGGTTCCAGAGGAGCAGGAGGCAGCAGGCAGGCAGGCGAGTGCTTCCTGGCCGGGCGAGCGCTGCTGCCCGGAGGGAAGGCTGGGGCTCCAGAGGAGCTGAAGGTGGCGGGCGGGTGGGCAGGCACTTCCCGGCCGGGTGAGCGCTGCTGCCCGGAGGGAAGGCTGGGGCTCCGGAGGAGCAGGAGGCGGCAGGCAGGTGAGCGCTTCCCGACCGGGTGAGCACTACTGCCCAGAGGGAAGCCATGGCAGAGCAGGAGGCGGTGGGTGGGAGGACGGGGGGAGTCCGTCTCGAAGAGAACCAAACAAAGAATTGAAAAATTGGAAAATAACGCAGATCAAACAGAGAAGAGATTGTATGAACTGAAAAAAGAAAACCACAAACTGGTCCAGGCTAACAAAAATTTAACAAATTCAATCGCAGTAATGGAGATGGAAAGAGCCTCAAACATTCTTAGATTCCAAAACATACCAGAAGACAAACAGGACTTAGCAGAATTGATGGCAACCATTTTGGCAGAGGCACTGGGATTTGGAAAAGAAGAGTTGGAAAATGAGATAGACCAAATATATAGATTAAATTCAAGTTATGCGACAAATTCATATAAAAATATGAAAAGGCACATTGCTCATGTTAAGGGCTTGGTGACAGACATTAAGAGGAGTCATAGGTAGCAGCTAACCTGCAACAGCATGGCCTGAGGGATTGATAAGGAAGTCACTTTCACCCAAGTATCGTACTCTGTTATTCTACTATTCTGCATTGCTATTGGCCATTCATCCATCTCACATAGTTATGTCAACTCCCACCAGCAGAGTTGACCAAGGTCTCAGCAGATACACCCCCAGCCCTCCCAGTCCTCGACTTCTTAGCCGGAAATGTCAATTATTAAAGCTCCAGACATGCTTGTAATCTAGGTAAAAATCATAGGGAAATCAAACTTAGTTAATTTGGTGGGAAAGATAGGTTAGATTCCAGGATTGTGGATGACAGCCATCCATCTGAGCCTGCATACCTACAGAAAAGAATGTAGGACACTCACAAGTCCCCTTGATATATTGCCACAAGTAACTCAGCTGTGAACTGTTCACCTAGGTAAAACATAGGACGTACCTTCACAGGTGGAAGGCTGTGACCATTCTCCTCTTCTGCATGTAATAGTTTGTGGTCCTTCAGCAGCAAAACCAGGATGGCACTCATAATCTATTGTTTCTCCAGGCTCATAGGAGCGTTTCACAGTATTACAATATGAAGCATTGAGGATGGTGGGAGGCTTCTGACATGACGTTTCTAAAAAGATGTACAAACAAAAATAGAATTTTCAGAATAGGCTATGATAAACTACCCAAACATTTTTCTGCCAAGACACCGAGCCTCTGAGCTTTGTTTTGATCTTAATGTGTTACATAAGAGTAGACGGAAAAGAGAAAAAAACCAATGCAGAATTAGCTACACATAGTGGGAAATGCTGCAAAATTAACAAATGGTCAATTTATTTAATACACAACCCTTAGAGAAAGTCTGAATTTGTGCAGGTCTACGTTTAGTGCTTGTACGGAGGGCAGGCAGGTATTTAGAAACACAACATACCTTCTATGGAATAGAAAACAGGATGAACCTACTGTAGTGTATTCTAGAGTGGGCTTACCAAGAAGTAAGTTCTACTTTCTGTGGAACTTGTTCCCAGAAAAGGGTATACAGGATTACTATGTTAGCTGGAATTCCTTAACCTATCTAAATTACAGCTGCGGTCCTAACTGTACTTGGGTTCATACTGCACATATTAGTTCTGTTGCAAAACAAGCATCTCTTTCTTCTCATTTAACCATTGTGGTTCAACAAATCAAAATATTTGTTGCAATACCATTGCATTGCAAACTTCCCTTTTCATAAAATCAGCAACCAATGAAATTGAGTGTTGAGGAAACTCCACGCAAAATAGCATCATGAGTATTTAGAGGATGTGTTCAATGAAGTTGTGTACAGCAAAGGGAACAGACTGCATTCTGCACCATTTTTTCTTCTTCTTTAAATACCTGAGCTAAGCCCAAGTGCAGGTAACCAGATATGTGAAAGGTTCTGATTAGGATCCATGATGGTTGGTGAGTGAATGGTGGCATGGTCACAGAACTCTGCATATCCAGGGAATGCACAAAGAGGACCTTGCTACAACCTCTCCCTCCATAAACTCTCCTACCCGCATTCATTGAATACATGGTCTGAATGACAACTCATCAACACCAATCATTTGAAAAGAGAGATGAGGGAATATAAAGAGCAAGGTTGGCAATAACTACAGGTTATGAGGGCCACATTATTACACTCAATAGCAGTGGCTACGTGCTGTTGAGAAACACGGTTATGACTCCACTTATGGCCATTTGTGGGAACAGAATGCAGGACGATACAGGCTTTTGGTCTGATCAGCGATGTTATATTCCCTGTATCCTTCTAATTTTTTTAGGGCAGACAACTGGACACCCAGCTTTTGCTTTCAAAACATGTCTTAAAATGCTTCCTTCCAGAGAAAATGGGTTCAGAAATAAAATTTTGAGACAAAAGAGCAATTCTAATCCTAGCTGTGGGGTAAGATGTCTCACAAATGTACTGCTATATTCACAACTCTGCTAGTCCACACTACTCAGAGAAGAAGGGGGAAGGTTAAATTTCTCTTGTAGCACAGAAGGCTAAAATCTCTCAACTGCAGCCAATGGGTGAGAAAAGTTATTACAGTATCTCCATGGTGGCCTAGGTAAGAGGCTGATTGTGAGGCCCTTCAAGGGCATCAGTGAGGCTTTGAATATGGCATTCTGGCCCCTAATATCCCATTTCAGTAACTTTCCTCCAATAACATCTTTCCACCAGTAGGATTTTCCACAGATGGAATAAAACTGCTGGAATAGAGAGAATCCAATGGAAGAAGACCTCCTGCATCTAACTGGAAATCCTCTATTGAGATAGCTCCTGGGGTGATGGTTGCTCTGTAAAGACAGATAATGTAATCAATTGCTTTTGGGTTTGTTTGTTTGCTTGCTTGCTTGGTTTTTGATGGTGATGGGCTTATTCCCAGAAATGAAACATAATGGGCATGCAAAAACAACACAGATTAGAAATACAGTGATGCATCAGTTATGATACATAGATCAGGGAAAATGTATGGAATAATAGAGGGCAATATGCAGATAACAGAATATGAAGATAATAATGCCAGAATTATATCAGATACAGTATTTTCTCTTTGTCATGTTGTCATTTGTACTCAGTATCAGAAGATGAAGGCAAATTATATCGAAGGAAAAGCATACAAACCAACACAGCGTGGGGGTGTCTGCCATCTTCCTCCTTCACACATTATTTTTTGTGTTCCTTGGAGAATAAAATTTTCCACGCACTTGAAGGCAACCTCTTCACCACTCCTGTAGTTTCTCATCTCTGTTATACTGAGAGCATTTGGAAGCTGAGGTGGTGGTGGGCAGAGTTCTTGAATGAAACATACATTCCATTTAGAACTGAATGATGCAAAAACTATGGGGAAGATCTTGAAAAAATATTTAATGAACTATTAAAAGTAAGCAACTTTCAAAGGTTTTTCTCCCCATTATTACTTTGGTCATATCCCAATACAATTTTACCTGGGTAGCAGGAATTCTAAGATCTGTTCCAAAAAGATGCCAAATCTGAATTAGAAAGTTTCTCTAGAAGTCAAGACGGTGAGCATCTATCTCATACCATGGCAACAATTTATTTTCTGCCACAGCAGAATTGTTTACAGGTGTTTTAACCAATACAACCATTAGATTAGAGTGTAGTTTTAATACACTGCTGCAAACATGTATTCAAATGTGGTCCGAGCCATCTGTTTCTTGTAGCTGGTGATGATCTTCACCTTGATGTTGCTACATCTGATTATATTTAGCATGGTTTGTTGTATCTCTTTGGGGCAATGTTTCAGGAGGTAACCACAGGTTAACCTCAGGAAAACCTGTTCTCTATTTCACCTAGATTGACCCTAAGATCAAATTCAGATGCTCATATTTTTCTGTAATTCATGAGATCACACCAGTAGCCAGGAGGCAACAGACCCAGGCCTCACAGGTTCAGGTGATCCAGAGGCAATGCATGCCATCCAATCCAGTTTTGGGTACTTCGGAAGCCAAGATACATGTGGTAACCTGTGGACTGGAGTTCCAAGAAGATATATAGACAAGAGAGTGAACTCTGTTCTTTGACTTCACAAGCTACTTGAGAAGAGTCCAAGTGACTGGACACTGAGTGCCGAGAAAGCACTAGCAGTGTTTTGGCCCCCACCCTGTTGGGTTGTTTTTTCCCCACAAGATAAACATATCACTGCGCATGAAGAGTTTATATTTCACACTGCTAGGGATGGGCCTTGGTAAAGATATTCGCATTGCAGTTAGATTATGAACTTCTTACTGCACATAAAGCTCTTCTATCCTGTCAGGATTTTTAGTGTTCTAACAGTTGTTTGTGGCTACTCTAGGATCATAATAAAGACTGAATGGTGGAAATCAGAAACATTTATATAACACACACATTTACTTCTGCATTCTAGTTCAGGTGACCATTTCCCACCAACGTATTATATTATATAAAAACTGGATTGACAGCTGTAGTTTGCAGACATTGTTAAACTGCTTTTCAACAGGAACATCCAGTAAAAATAAATATATATTTAATAAAATTAACAATGTCCAGTTCATCAGATTCAATGCAGCAAGTATTGTCCAGGTAACAAATGCAGGGAAAAAGCAGCCAGGGGGTTATGATTTTATTTTATTTTTAATGCTCTCTTTTTGAAGAGGTGTTGAGCCCATGTCTGATTCAAAGATAATGAGGAAGACTGGGGCCTTTGAAATTGCCCATCATAATTTCCCATCCAAAAAAAAAGGCCAGTGTGGATTCACAAAAATCTCAGGGAGGACCTAAAAACCTAAAAAGACATGAACAGGAAGTGGAAAGAAGGCCAGGCCACCAAGGATAAGTACAGACAAGTAGCAAGGAAATTCATGGATGGCATTAGGAGGGCAAAAGCTGAGAATGAGCTGAGGTTAGCTAGAGACACTAAAAGCAATAAAAAAGCATTCTTCAGGTATGTGAATAGCAAAAGACAAACAAAAGACATAGTGGCACAGCTCCGCAATGGAGATGGAAAAATGATAAGAGAGGACAAAAAAAAAGGCAAAAGTGCTCAATTCCTACTTTAGTTCAGGTTTTTCCCATAAGACAGACTATGAATTTCCAAACAAATTGGAAGTGCAAGTGGGGGGGGGGGGGACAGGATTGCAGCTGGAGATTGATAAACAAATAGTCAAGGAATACCTTACCACCTTGAACAAGTTCAAATCTCCAGGGCCACATGAACTGCATCCGAGAGTACTGAAGGAACTGGCTGAAGAACTCTCAGAAACACTATCCATTATTTTCTTGAAATCATGGGAAACAGGTGAGGTGCCAGAGGATTGGAGGAGGGCTAATGTTGTCCCTATCTTCAAAAAGGGCAAAAAAGAGGAACCTGGGAACTACAGGCCAGTCAGCCTGACATCAATCCCAGGCAAAATTCTGGAACAGATCATAAAGCAGTCGTTGTGCAAGCACCTAGAAAACAATGCAGTAATAACTAGAAGCCAACACTGATTTGTCAAGAACAAATCCTGCTGAACTAATTTGATCTCATTTTTTGATCAGGTCACCTCCATGATACACAGAGGGGATGCTGTAGATGTAGTATATCTTGACTTCAGCAAAGCTTTTGACAAAGTGCCCCATGATACCCTGATTAGCAAGCTAACTAGGTGTGGGCTGGATAGATCAAGTGTCGGGTGGATACAAAATTGGCTACATAATTGGCTACAGGATCGTACTCAGAGGGTGGTGATTAATGGGTCCTTCTCTAACTGGGAGGAGGTAACAAGTGGGGTACCCCAAGGCTCAGTCCTGGGCCCAGTGCTCTTCAATATTTTTATTAATGACTTGGATGAGAGAGTGCAGGGAATGCTTGTCAAATTTGCAGATGATACCATATTGGGTGGAATAGCTAATACCCTAGAGGACAGAAACAAAATTCAAACTGACCTTGATAGGATGGAGCACTGGGCCAAAAACAACAGAATAAAATTTAACAGGGATAAGTGCAAAGTACTGTACCTCGCAAAAAGAAACCAATTGCACAGTGACAAGATGGGGATACCTGGCTCAGCAAAACTACGAGAGAGAAGGATCTTGGAATTGTCGTAGATCACAAGCTAAATACAAACAGTGTGATGTGGCTACAAAAAAGGCAAATGCTATTTTAAGCTGCATTAATTGAAGTATAGTTTCCAAATCCCACAAGGTGCTAGTCGCCCTCTATTCAGCACTGGTTAGGCCTCACCTTGAGTTTTGTGTCCAATTCTGGACACCACACTTCAAGAAGGATGCTAACAAATTGGAATAAGTTCAGAGGAGGGCGACAAGGATGATCAGGGGGCTGGAAACCAAGTCTTATGAGGAAAGGATGGAAGAATTGGGCATGTTTAGCCTTTAGAAAAGAAGACTGAGGGGTGATATGATAGCACTTTTCAAATATTTGAAAGGCTGTCAAACAGCAGAGGAGCAGAATCTGTTCTCGATCATCCCAGAGTGCAAGACACGCAACAATGGGCTCAAGTTAAAGAAAGCCAGATTTCGGTTGAATATCAGGAAAAACTTCCTAACTGTTAGAGCAGTACGACAGTGGAATCAGTTACCTTGGGAGTTGGTGAGTGCTCCAACACTGGAGGCATTCAAGAAAAACTTAGATAATCACCTGGCAGATATGTTTTGATTGTATTTCTGCATTGAGCAGGGGGCTGGAATTGATGGCCTTGTAGGCCCCTTCCAACTTCACTTTTCTATAATTCTATGAATTTCAGCAGATTTAACAGGCTCAGCAGGCACACAAATCATCTGCTCACAGTTTGCTCAACTAAGGTGAGATGAGTTCTTTCAGACTGCATATAAACAACACAGATTTCATCAATTACTGGGTTCCTGAATTAGGAGAAAAGACAGATAACAATGAAATAAATAGACTTACTGACACACTTTGGCTCTGGCCTCCACCCTTCTGCCAGGCACTGTGTCTCTCCCTTCTTATGTCCTTCCAGAGTTGCGAAGCCACTCTGACAGCCATAGGCCACTTTCTCATTGAGGGAAAAGTGATCTTTTTGGTTCATGAAAAAGCCATTGAGCGGGGCAATATTCTCACATGTAAGTGACTGGATTTCTGACGGGAAATGGGAGAAAAACAAGCCGTTAAGAACAGGGTTAAGATTTTAGGACAGCCCTTTATATGAAGTGTTACTTTCTAATAATGACTTCAAAGTTCAATGTTATCATGATAGAAAGACAACACATTGTCATACAAATTTAAGACTAAAATCTCTTGTGCCACACAATTTCCATGGGCTAAACTGGTGCAAAGAGGAATCACCACAGAGATTCCCATCTGTGCCCCCAAATCAGCATGTCACATTTTCTCATTTTAATTTTCACTTCCCAATTCCTTTCTTCACTTTCTGCTTTTCTTCCCCTTCCCCTTCTCTCCTCCTCTTTGCCCTTCCCTCCTTTACTCACGTTTTCTTATTTCTAACCAAAGTTGCTCAGAAAGAGAGAAAGAAGGGAAATTAAGATTACAGTAAGGCATTTCTTGGCAAAAATTCCAGAATTAGCTTCAGTGAATTTCTATCAATGGAAACAAAGGCTGAAGTTTAATTTCAGAGCTTTGAGGGAACAGAAGAAGAAGAAGAAGAAGAAGAACAAGAACAAGAAGAAGAACAAGAAGAAGAAGAATACGACGACGTTCTGGCACTAAAGACTAACTGCTATATTTTAATGTGGGCTTTTGTGGACAAATCACTTTTTCAATCCACAAATATATCTTCAGAACAGATTACCAACAAAAAGCACCACCAAAACACTGTTTCAGCTATGGTACAACAGAGGCTGTGGTCACTCCACCAAAATGTTTCTGAGTTAGTCCTTGTGATCTCTCCATCAAATCCCGCCCAGTGGGAGGCTTCTACTTTTTTGTTGCGGGATTCATCATGCAACAATTACAGTAGTGTCCTGTGTGCATGGCTGTACCAATACTTTTTCTGCCAAGCTTTCTTGTGTAGCTTCCACCAGTAATGTTATTTGCCTACATGTCCCTTTATTATTATTTTTTAATGTGTTAGCAAGTGGAGTGTTGGTGTGTTGGAAAACTTATGTCTTTGGCCTCTGTGCTTCACTTATTTGTGGATCCTTCCACAAGGTTGTGCTCCTTTCCTGAGCCCTTTCATGTTTTCCTCTTGGGAACCTCATGGTAGAGCTGCAATGAAAACAAAGTCCAACTACGAGTTTCTCTGCTGCAAGAGGGAAAAACGCAGCAGAGAAACTCATACCCATCAAGGGAATGTTGCCGAAACATTGATGTAATTAAATTCATTTTTTTAAAAAAAAGAAAAAAGGGCCCCAGAGACATAAACAACCCAAAGGGAAATATTCCAGTACCAAAGTGTAGCTGGTCATATCACATCAAATTTAGGGAAATGTTGTGATAATTCAAAAACACATCAGAACGCACACCCTGGGATATATGTCATGTGACCACAATGCGTGACTGCTCAAGGAGTAAAAGATGCAAGAAAATAGGGGGACACTTTGCTGGTGTGATCACAGCCAGAGTTCCAAGTGTAGAGCACATCAGAAGCCTGGCATACACTTATACACCAAAACAAAAAAAGAGGCTCAATTTGGACTCTAGAACTGAAGAGATTATTTTACTTGGATATACTCCTGCTAGCAAAGGTTATAAAGTGATGAACTGAAAGATAGGTGAAATCAGCGTAAGACATGTTGTTCATTTTGAAGGAAGGAAGAAAGAAAGAAAGAAAGAGAAAACCAGTGTATTACACCTCTACTAGATGAAACCATCTCAATCTCTGCACAACTTGAACCAGATGTGAATCAGGAAAGTGATGAAACACAAGCTGAGAGAAGTACAGCAAGAGAAGTGGACACAGGTGGAGATGTCATGATTGTTGAACCAGATGAAACACTGCAAATTGTTCCAGAGCCAACCATCAGACACTCATCATGACCCAACAAGGGTGTACCAGCTTCTCACCTGTCCTACTTTGCAAGATCATTGCAAAGAAACAAGCCTGCAACCTAAGAGGAGATTGAGCAAATACTGACAGCTGAAGCCACCAGATGGAGAAGAGTAGCAGAGGAAGATATCATTGCACAAGAACCAGGGGTGTACAGTTACTGAATTACCACTAGGCAAAAGTGCTATCGGGTGTACGTGGTGTTCAAGCTGAAACCAGGAGCGAATGGAGATGACTAGTAGCAAAAGGTTTTCTACAAGAATATGGAGAAGACTTTGATTAAACTTTTGCTCCTGTTGTTAAGCACAGTACAATAAGAATGCTCCTGAGTGTGGCAGCATCCAGGAAGATACAAGGCAAGCACCTAGATGTCAAAACAGCATTTCTGCATAATGAGATTACTTAGGAACTGTACATGGGACAACCACTGGCCTTCAACAACCAGAAATATCCTGACTTTCTTTGCAAACTAAAGGAAGAACTGTATGGACTGAAGCAAGCTGCTTGTGCCTGGAATGAGAAACTAAAGAAGGTGTTACTGCAACAAGGCTTTAAACAAGGCAACGCAAATCAGTGTTTCTTTACCAGAAGAAGAAATTGACATTTAACCTGTATTTTTTCATATATAGATGACTTACTTATAGCTACTCAGAGAGAACAGGAATACAGAGAGATAGTAAATCATCTTAGCAAAGAAACAGAAGTTAAAGGGTTAGAGGAAGTAGCATGTTATTTACGCATTAAAACTGAAAGAGAAGCAGATGGATCTTACTCGCTTAATCAGAAACAGAAAATAGTTCTACTACTAGAAACATCAGGTCTCCAAGACGCCCATAGTGCAACACCTATGTAGACAGATTTTTTTAAAAAACAAGGAGAAAAAATGAACCCCTACCGAATAACAGTCACTCCAAAACAGCAGTAGGTAAACTGTTATATCTTACAATTACTATCAGTAATTGGACAGCTGTAAAAAGAGTTGCTAGGTGTTTGAAAGGGATCACGAAATTTAAGTTAACCCTCTCCTATTTACCTGGAGACACTGTATAAAAACTATAATTAACACATTAACTAGAACATTGGCTTATAAGACATTGTAAAAAAGAAATCTGACAGGCAACATTAAGAATATCAAGTACAACTTAAACTTCTTGAACAGCCTATGGAATGTTTACCTTTACAGATGGGAGGCTGGGGAAACCACCCAAAGTGGTAACACTGGGCAGAGTCAGGCCCAACTCTCGTGTACCTTCTCAGACAGGAAAATTGCACCACATCTCCATTCACATATTTCTCTTGCCTTTCCTCCACTCTCCCATTCTCCAGAACAAGGCCTTCACATTCAATGGCTAAAGAAAGCATTGATTAAAATGTGTTAAATATAATGAAATGTGTTCAAGATCAAAAGGTCCAAAATCCATCTGCTGAGCCACATTTTTGCAAAAGTTCCTGAATCTTATTCTACAGCCATATGCACTCATGTCCCTAAGTCTCTTTTCATGGTTAGAAATGAATTTTCACATTTGTGAAATTAACACATTTAGCCTTATCACTGTGCTCTTCCTTCAGGATGTCTGCCATTTGTGTTGTCTTTTTTTTTTCCTGTTCTGTTAAATACCATTGAAAGCTGCCCAAACCAAAGGCCCAAGGAGTCTCAAAACTGCTTCCAGGTTGACCTCTGTGAGCTAAGTCAGGAAGGCTGCTGAGCCAAATGGTGGGGGGTATGCTGGCAGAATCCCTTTGTTGTTTAGTCGTTTAGTCGTGTCCGACTCTTCGTGACCCCATGGACCAGAGCACGCCAGGCCCTCCTGTCTTCCACTGCCTCCTGAAGTTGGGTCAAATTCATGTTGGTTGCTTCGATGACACTGTCCAACCATCTCATCCTCTGTCGTCCCCTTCTCCTCTTGCCTTCACACTTTCCCAACATCAGGGTCTTTTCCAGGGAGTCTTCTCTTCTCATGAGATGGCCAAAGTATTGGAGCCTCAGCTTCAGGATCTGTCCTTCCAGTGAACACTCAGGGTTGATTTTCTTCAAAATGGATAGGTTTGTTCTCCTTGCAGTCCAGGGGACTCTCAAGAGTCTCCTCCAGCACCACAATTCAAAAGCATCAATTCTTCGGCGGTCAGCCTTCTTTATGGTCCAGCTCTCACTTCCATACATCGCTACTGGAAAAACCATAGCTTTGACTATGCGGACCTTTGTCGGCAAGGTGATGTCTCTGCTTTTTAAGATGCTGTCTAGGTTTCTCATCGCTTTCCTCCCAAGAAGCAGGCGTCTTTTAATTTCGTGGCTGCTGTCACCATCTGCAGTGATTGTGGAGCCCAGGAAGGTAAACTCTGTCACTGCCTCCATATCTTCCCCTTCTATTTGCCAGGAGGTGATGGGGCCAGTGGCCATGATCTTAGTTTTTTTGATGTTGAGCTTCAGACCATTTTTTGCGCTCTCCTCTTTCACTCTCATTAAGAGGTTCTTTAATTCCTCCTCACTTTCTGCCATCAGAGTGGTATCATCTGCATATCTGAGGCTGTTGATATTTCTTCCGGCAATCTTAATTCCGGCTTGGGATTCATCCAGTCCAGCCTTCCGCATGATGTATTCTGCATATAAGTTAAATAAGCAGGGGGACAATATACAGCCTTGTCGTACTCCTTTCCCAATTTTGAACCAATCAGTTGTTCCATATCCAGTTCTAACTGTTGCTTCCTGTCCCACATATAGATTTCTAAGGAGATGGATAAGGTGGTCAGGCACTCCCATTTCTTTAAGAACTTGCCATAGTTTGCTGTGGTCCACACAGTCAAAGGCTTTTGCGTAGTCAATGAAGCAGAAGTAGATGTTTTTCTGGAACTCTCTGGCTTTCTCCATAATCCAGCGCATGTTAGCAATTTGGTCTCTAGTTCCTCTGCCCCTTCGAAATCCAGCTTGTACTTCTGGGAGTTCTCGGTCCACATACTGCTGAAGCCTGCCTTGGAGGATTTTGAGCATAACCTTGCTAGCGTGTGAAATGAGTGCAATTGTACGGTAGTTGGAGCATTCTTTAGCACTTCCCTTCTTTGGGATTGGGATGTAGACTGATCTTTTCCAGTCCTCTGGCCACTGCTGAGTTTTCCAAACTTGCTGGCATATTGAGTGTAGCACCTTAACAGCATCATCTTTTAAGATTTTAAATAGTTCCACTGGAATGCCATCTCCTCCACTGGCCTTGTTGTTAGCCATGCTTTCTAAGGCCCACTTGACTTCACTCTCCAGGATGTCTGGCTCAAGGTCACCAACCACACTATCTGGGTTGTCCGGGACCTCCAGATCTTTCTGGTATAATTCCTCTGTGTATTCTTGCCACCTCTTCTTGATGTCTTCTGCTTCTGTAAGGTCCCTACCATTTTTGTCCTTTATCATGTCCATCTTTGCACAAAATGTTCCTTTAATGGCTCCAATTTTCCCTAAGCTGTATCAAATGCAAACACTCTGAACTGGCACAGAACCTGACTAAGCCTGAAAAAAGAGAGGGAAAGAGAGGGATTTCCTCTAAACCACAGGAACCTCCCTCCCTGACCCTTGAGCTCCTCTGGTGCTGCCCATGTGGGCAGAACTGAGGGAGGCAAACAGCACCTTGCTCATCCATCCAGGTCTTGGTTTTGAATATTTGATTAGAAATGGTATCCATTGCTTCAGAAAATGATCCTGAACATGCTGATTTCCCAGCATAAATAGGAGATTTTGTTTCACAAAACCCTTTTCTAAATCTTATTTGGAAGGAAAAATATCCTAGTTTTAGACAGGTTACAACTTGAAAAATTTAGGTTTTTTAACTATAAATCCCATACTCCCTTCGTAATGATTTGGATTATTATAATGAAAAGTAACTTTTCTAAGACCTGTACAGAAATAGTAGAGAAGGTGAATTAAATAAATAATAATACCAACTAACAATGTTAATTATTCTTTGAGTGGCTGTTTACAGGGAGCCCTCACAGCTCCTGCCTAGCTGGAGTTGCAAGGTGCAAGTGGATTATCACACTTTCCAAGGAGGCTACTACTCAGGTTAACTAACTAATAAACCAGGATGAAAACGGATGACACACATGCACCACAGAGCAAAGGAAAACTAGTTGGTGGGAATGCACAGATGACCACTCTGGAATGTGGGAGTGTCTCACCCCAAAATTCTAGAGTATGCCCCTCCCCCAGTCACAAGCTGCCACTGTCCTGAGAGCAGTGGTTATAGATAAGCAACCTCTCTCTTTTCATTGTGGTCTATGAATCAGACATATAGGTAGAATGCCACTTTACTTATTGATAGCCTCATCATAATATGACAGAGGAGAACACTATTCTGCTTAATATAACACTTGCCCATGAATGAGCAGACAGCCTGCTGATAGAATTAGGTTTGGGTACAAAACGGCTCCATATATTTTAGCCAAGACCAATATTAGAAATTACTGGAAGTAGATCTGGCAGAAAAGTAAGTGTATGGCCGGTTATGTTGCAGCATATTATGCTAAAAGGTGCTTCGAGAATATTCGAAAGTGCTGGTTCTGGAAGATAAATCAGAATTATTAGTCTGCAAATGTAACTTCATGGGAATTGTCGGGGAGACCCTATTGATGTAGTGGACAATTAACAAAAATGAGACTGATTCACTTACGCAGACAGACAGGGCTTGGGTCCCATCCATTCTCTGTGCATTGTGTGTGGCCATCTATAGTCTTTTTAATGGTTTCAAAACCCTCTTTACATTCATAGCGAAATGTTTCCTTCAAAAAGAAAGTGGCTTTGGTTGTGTTAAAGACAGCATTCTCTTCAGTTGGCTTTGCGCAAATCTCTGAGGAAACAATAGACTATGTAAATAGCAACAAAACATGGAGAAGCTGTATTATCTTTGCCAAAACAAGACCGGGAGCGGATTGTGGTACTGAACATGAACTGTTAATCTCTAACATTAGAGAAAGCTGAAAAAAAAAAACACTAAAAGAATTATAGTGCCAAAATATAATTCAAACAGCATTCCTGATGAATTTAAAATGCACATAAGGAACATATTTTTATTGTTAAACTCAATTGACTGTGAACCAGAAGAACTGTGGATTGAAACCAGAGATATTATTTGGGAAGAATACAAAAAAACACAAACAATCCTGTAATATAAAGAAAAACCTAGATGAACGATGGAAGAAACACTAAAAATTGCAAAGGACAGATGAGAAGCAAAAGTAAACGGTAACAGAAATAAGGTCAGAACACTGTCAGATCCTGATTTGGACAACTGACTCCACTAGGAGTCCTATAAGATTCACAGACCTCCAAGATAAAGAGAACAGATTCTATGATTCATCATAGCTGACATTCCCCCCGTAAAAGATTAATACCAGAATGAAACCAAATAATCAGTTACAAGCTGTTTGTAAACTCATCTAGGTATCTCATTATAAGTGTTTTCATTGTTGCAAGAATCCCAGGCCACTCCAGAATTTGTTATTTCTTTACAAGTTCTATTTATTTGCAGAATTTCTAGGTTCCATACTTAAAAGCAGAAAATACCAAAATTATCCAAGACAGTCTTACAGTTATGAAGAAAAAACTGTAGGCACTTATACTTAATCCCAAAGGTCATACAGACATGTAAAACAGTAAGCTTTTATCTATTCCCATAGCTCGCTGCAGACTGCTGCTTCTTCCCATTTGTTTCCAAAAAGCAGGTAGTTGTGGTTCTTGAGAGATGTGCTCTGTGAGATGATATCTGGGAGATGATCTCGTCCTTTTGGAGATGCTCCATAAACAAGATAGAAATCCTTTTTTATATACTCAGTGTGTCTTAAACAAAACAATTGGCTTTCCTGTGGGAAAGCAATATCAGCTTCTCCAGACAGTTGTGGGTTGAATCAGCTAACTGCCGAGATATTTTACAGCTGGGAAAATCCCCCATTTTGGAGTACTTCCTTAATAACATATATTGGGCAGTACAATACCTTTTGAATGCCAACTTCCTGTATTTTACATTTTAAAAGGACTTATATTTTTAGGGCAATACTTTTGCACCCCATTCAAATTATATATATTTTCCTGCCACATGTTTGTATTAAAAATCCATATTTAACGACACTAAATGCAGTTTTTCAGCAACTGTCATGTAGAGACAAAGTATTATTACAACAACCAGTGCAAAGTAATAGAGGAGAACAACAATGAGAAATGAAAGAGATCTCTTCCAGAAGATCCAAGAAATCAAAGGGGAATTTAAGCCTAAACTAGGAACACTGAATGAGCAACAGGGAAGCACACTAGCTGGCTAGGAGAAAATAAAGAGATGGTGGAAACAGTATACTGAAGACCTATACAGAAGAGATAAAAGGATGATAGATTATTTTGAAAAGGAATCCTATGATGAAGAAAGTTCTAGAAAGTGAGGCGAAAGCTGCTTTGAAAGCACTAAGAAGAAATAAATAACCAGATGTAGATAGAATATGGATAGAACTGTTCAAGCCACAGAGACTGAAGATGTCAAAATCCTAACAAGAATACGCCTTTTTAGATTAGGCATCCTTCAGTCTCGAGAGACTATGGTAACGTGCTCTGAATAGAGGTCTTGGAACAGCATCTAGTGTGGCTGAGAAGGCCAATTTGAGCATGACAGTCCCTTCCACACTGAAGACAAATACAATCTGTCCCCTGTCCAGCTCCCTGATTTTGCTGGTTTCAGGACTGCCTCTTTGCCTCGGCCTGCTGGACAAGTGTCTCTTCAAAATGGGAGAGGCCGTGATGCACCGCCTGCCTCCAGGCTGAACACTCGGATGTCAAGGTTTCCCATCTGTTCAGGTCCATTCCTAAGGCCTTCAGATCCCGCTTGCAGATATCCTTGTATCGCAGCTGTGGTCTCCCTCTGGGGCGATTTCCCTGCACTAATTCTCCATACAGGAGATCTTTTGGAATCTGACCGTCAGCCATTCTCACGACATGCCCAAGCCAATGTAGACGTCGCTGTTTCAGTAATGTATACATGCTAAAAATTCCAGCTCATTCTAGGACTACTTTATTTGGAACTTTGTCCTGCCAGGTGATACCAAAAATGTGTCGGAGACAATGCATATGCAACGTGTTCAGCTTCCTCTCCTGCCATGCACGAAGGGTCCAAGACTCACTGCAGTACAGGCGTGTGCTCAGGACACAGGCTCTATAGACCTGGATCTTGGTATATGCCGTCAGCTTCTTATTAAGCCATACTCTCTTTGTGAGTCTAGAGAACATGGTAGCTGCTTTGCCAATGCGTTTATCCAGCTCGACATCTAGGGAGAGAGTGTCCGAGATCATTGACCCAAGGTACACAAAGTCATGAACAACCTCCAATTCTTGTGTGGAGATGGTAATAGAGGGAGGTGAGTCCACGCCCTGGCCCATGACTTGTGTTTTCTTCAAGCTGATTGTTAATCCAAAGTCTTGGCAGGCCTTGCTAAAACGATTCATGAGTTGTTGGAGGTCTTCAGCAGAGTGGGCAACAACAGCTGCATCATCGGCGAAGAGGAAGTCCCGCATGCATTTCAGATGGACTTTGGTCTTCGCTCTCAATCTAAAGAGATTAAAGAGCTTTCCATTTGATCTAGTCCGGAGATAGACACCTTCTGTTGCAGTTCCAAAGGCGTGCTTCAGCATGACAGCAAAAAAGATCCCAAACAGGGTCGGCACAAGGACACAGCCCTGTTTCACTCTGCTTCGGATGTCAAAGGGATCTGATGTTGAGCCATCAAAAACTGCAGTGCCCTTCATTTCCTCATGAAAGGACCTGATGATGTTAAGGAGTCAAGGTGGACATCCAATCTTGGTAAGGATTTTAAAAAGGCTGTCCCTGCTAACCAAATCAAAGGCCTTTGTGAGATCTATGAAGGCCACAAAGAGTGGCTGTTGTTGTTCCCTACATTTCTCCTGCAACTGTCGGAGGGAGAATACCATGTCAATGGTGGATCTATTAGCTCGAAATGCACGCTGTGATTCTGGATAGACTCTGTCTGCAAGCACCTGGAGCCTCTTCAGCACAACACGGGCAAGCAGCTTCCCTACAACGCTGAGAAGAGAGATGCCACGGTAGTTATTGCAGTCGCCCCTGTCTCCTTTGTTCTTATACAATATGACGATGTTTGCATCCTTCATGTCCTGTGGTACTCCACCTTCCCTCCAGCAAAGACAAAAGATTTCATACAGCTCCGTGGTGATGATCTCTTTACAGCACTTCAGCACTTCAACAGGGATGTTATCCTTCCTAGGTGCCTTGCCGGAGGCGAGGGAATCCAAGGCCACTTTTATTTCTGCTAAAGTTGGTTCGCTGTCCAACTCTTCCAAGACAGGCAGGCACTCGATGTTATTTAGTGCCTCTTCGGTTACTACATTCTCTCTGGAATATAGCTCAGAGTAGTGCTGTACCCAGCGTTCCATCTGCTGTGCTCGGTCTTGGATGATAGCAGACTTCAAGGGAGCAGATTTCTTCTTTATTGGACCTAAAGCCTGCTTGATATCGTCATACGTTCCCTTGATGTTACCTGTGTCCGCTGCTATCTGTATCTGAGAGCAGAGCTGAAGCCAATAATCGTTGGAACATCTCCTGGCAGCCTGCTGGACTTTGCTATGAGCAGCTCAAAGAGCTTGCAAGTTGTACTCACTAGGACAGGCTTTGTATGCTGCTAGAGCTCTCCTCTTATCTTTGATGGCTGGCATCAACTGCTCCGAATGGGCTTCGAACCAGTCTGCCGTCTTTTTGGTCTTCTTGCCAAATGTGGGCAAGGCAGTGTTATAAACAGCGTTCTTGAAATGTTCCCATCGTTCAGGTGCATTTGCATCAGCCAGGCCTGGAAGGGTTTCCTGAAGCACATGGGCAAATTCCTCCACTTTTCTTTGATCGCGAGTCTGCTGATGTCAATACGTGGTCTTCCTTCCTTTTTTGTGTGATATAATCTCTTTGTTCACAGTTTTACTCTACTACACACCAGGGAGTGATCAGTATCACAATCAGCACTCTGGTAACTGTGTGTGATCGTAATACTAGGAAGGCTAGAACGTCTAGTGAGGATCAAATCAAGCTGATGCCAATGCTTCGATCTTGGATGTCTCCAGGAAACTCTGTGTTGAAGCTCTGTATTAAAGAACGTATTGCTGACACAATGATGATAATAACAGCAAAACTCCAGCAAGCATTGGCCATTTTCGTTCATCTTCCCAATGCCAAAACGGCCTAGACAAGTGGGCCAAGAATTGTGATCAGCACCAACTCTAGCGTTAAAGTCTCCGGGAATGAACAGTGGTTCTCTCTCGGGGATTTTTTTGATAGTAGCTGCCAGATCGTCATAGAATTTGTCTTTGACTTCTGTTGTGGACGACAGTGTTGGTGCATATGCACTGATGAGGGTGACCGGTCCCACTGATGAGTGGAGCTGCAGAGACAGGATTCTTTCCCTCCCCACAGTAGGTGGAACAAAGGATCTCAGCAGAGTATTTCTGACCGCAAAGCCAACACCATATTCCCTGGTCTTATTCAATGGTTTTCCCTGCCAGAAGAATGAGAAGTTTTTTTCTTTGACAGATCCCATGTCTGGCAATCTCGTCTCTTGCAGGGCAACAATGTCCATCTGCAGTCTACTCAGTTACATGTCGATTACAGCTGTCTTGCGAACGTCGTCTATTTCCTGCAGGTCGTCAGAAAAGCCAGGGGTCATTGTCCAAACATTCCAGGTGCCCAACCTTAGGGCAGAAGTTTTCTTATGATTATTGCATGGTGCAGGGTTATTGATCTGCTTGTCGGCTTTCACCCTAAACCCCACACACCCTGTGAAGTTAACAGACCGTGGCAAGGTAGCACCTTACTGGTTGGGGGCTGCCCAGCTTAAGGCAGGCGGTATCTACCTAGTGAGGTGCAATGACCTTTCCCACTGTCGGAAGTAGCCCCTGGTGTCATGCTCTACGCCAATCGAGCAAAGACTTATAACTGTTAACTGCTACTTCCCGTGTTGTTTTGATGCTGTATGCGAAGCTGGAGTGTCCTCTCCAGAGCACGAAGCCTGGGTAAAATAATATGGAGGATAGGCTGTTATGCAAGCAGCAAATCCCCCCTCTCCACATTGCTGAAATAGTCCAATGAAAAGGCAAGAGCCAATACAACTGGTTCCAGCGACGTCACAGCAGTTGCCTGAATGACACAAACTGCCTCTGGATTTTGCCTCGAGGTTAACTCCCGAAGCCTTTTCCATCAGTGGATATAGCCACAAGGCAGTGGAGGTTTGAAATCAGAGTTTTCCTTCTCCTAGATGGGCTGCCTTCCAAGGCTGATGAGCCCCACCTACCCGGCCTGCTCCCTAAGAGTGCGGAGATTAGAACAGAGGCCTCCAGCTGTTGGACCTTGTCTTCCAAGAGGACCACCAACTAACACTTAGAGCATTTCTACCCAGCATTTCTCTGGCAAGAAAAGAAACATGCCACAGGTGTTACAAGTTGAACAGATCCTGCACTCTCCATCTCAACTGATTGGTCAGTGAATTAAAAATTTAAAAAGGAGGGAGTCTGATCCTACCCCTAAAACTTTCCTGCCCCCCTGGTGTATGTAATGCTATTTGGCTTTCCTATTTACCAGATTAGAGTCAAAAATAGAATCAGAGAATTCTGCCAGCCCACATTTAAAGCCAAAACCCCGCCCCCTCAGACCATGCAGTCAGGGAGAACAAAGGTCAGCCTAGAAGAAAATCCCTCACCAAATAAAATGTCCTCCCAAACACAGCTCACCTCCTGCCTCAGCTCCTCTTCAGGAAAAGGAGAATACGCCTACAAATATGGAAAACAAAACAATGACCCACAGACTGGAAACGTTTAATATACATTCCAATCAACAAGAAAGGAGATGCCAAGGAGTGCAGAAACTACAGGACCACTGCTTTAATTTCCCATGCAAGCAAAATTATATACAAGATGCTGTAACAAAGACTTTTATCTTATATGGAGTGAGAAGAGCTTGATGTTTAAACCGGATTTCAAAACGAAAGAGGCACTTGAGGTCATATTACAAGTATCCTCTGGCTATTAGAGTGCAGCAAAGAATTTCAGAAGCAGATCAGTCTATACTTTATAGACTACAGCAAAGCCTTTGAATGTGTGGATCATGAGATGCTATGGATTGTTCTGAAAGAAATAGGGGTTATTATTATTTGTAATAAATAAATAAATAAAAAATTTAAGCTATAGCAAATCAGGGGATGTATGCTCAGGTTGGGTATCATCAGATAGGAAAACATAAGTCAAGCCTACCTGTCAAATTGACACATCTTGGAGGTGGTGACCAGCCAGCTTTTGTGCACGTGGCTGTTGCGCTCTCATTTGCAGAGTGATATCCTTTGTCACAAGAATAGGTGATTGTGTTACCCTCGATGAAGGGTCTGGTCCAATAACTATACCTGAATTTACCATTTCTAAAAGGATGCCTATGTTCACATATTTCTAAAACAGTGAAAAGAGCAATAACAGATACGTCAGTTATGGAAACACATTCTGTGTTTATTCTCGTAACAGATATACAAGTTCAAAGTTTTCATACACGTAATTTGAAAAACAGGATGCAGACCTCTTTCCCCCTTTGCTCTTCACTAGGGTTACAATGCAAAGTGCTTGCTGAATTTCCACCTGAATGTCCCCAGAAAGCTTCTGCTTCACACTGCTGACAAAACTAAAGGAGGCAAAGGAAATAAAGACAGTAGGAAAGAGAAAGAGGCAAAATCTTGTGGCTTCTTCAGATCTGGATCACAGTGTCTCTTGACCCCAAGGCATTAGGGTGAAATGCAGAAAAAAAATGACCAGAAAAACAAAAAACAAAAGAGAAAAAGATGGCAGTCCTACAGCTGAAACTCAGAGCCCTTCCACACAGAGCATTTGTTTAACTTGTTCAACTCTTTTGGTGCCAGTTTATGCCTTGTGTCATCTGGAGGGTGTTTCTCTACAGGCAAGATTTCCCTTCGTGACTGGCTGTCTGAGAGGGTTTTTTTTAAATTTTATTGTTGTGCCTTGTTACTTTTAAATATGCTTTTTAGTATTGATTTTATTTATTGTTTTTGATACAATATTTCTTTAATTCTCAAAAAATATTTGTATACTTAGTATTTTTAGTTTATTAATGTTGTCATTTTAGCAGCCTTGGGTCCTTTTTCAGAAGAAAGGTGGGGTAAAAATAGTTTAAATAGATACATAAAAAATTCCTTTGGGTACTGTATCCCAGTATCCACACAATTCAGGGCTGAAATTCTTAAAGAAAGTGAAAACACAACAAAAACTTTGCTCCCTATTTTTATATATATACAGCACTGTGACGAAATGCCTAAAGGTGACGTCATTCCTGCCTGTCAGTCACAGGAGCTCTAGAGGGAGGAGCCAAGGATAGAGCAGGAGGGGCGGAACCAAGGGGACAGTTAGACAGTTGGGGAGTTGGAGCTTAGAGAGAGGAGAAGAATTAGAGTGATCTGGATAGAGAGTTAGGAAAGTGAATTAAGAACAAGGTTATTAGATTGAACAAGCAGGAATGAGAACACCTAGAATAAGATAGATATTAAGTGATTGAAATTATATAATAAAAGCCTGAATTATATGTCCCGTCCTATCCAAACCTAATCAAACCCCTGTTACAGTGATTACGTGATTTACATTGTGATATGATTAATAATAAACGATTATCTGTTATTCAAACCAACTGATTCCGAAGTTCAATAAGCCTTGCATATGGCAGCACATGTGTCTAACACACAGAGGTGGTATTAAGAAAATAATACCTGGTGACAGCGAGACAAATCAAGAGGGAGAGAACCTTTGTGAGGGCCACAACCAAAAGAGCCACAAGGGCGATCTCCACAAGCACCACCAGGTATTAATGAGATTTTATTCTGCTTTGCTCCAGTTTGTGCCAGTGCTGAATCTGCTTTGGTGGACTCACTACTGCATTGGTCTGTCCTGATCTGTGCACTTGGTGAGTGTTTGTCATTTGACAACATTTCACTTACAGGAATTTTTCTGCTGGTCAGTCCCCACCTCTCCATGCTCCTTGGACAGGTAAAGCAAAGAGAGAAGGAAGGACAGAGTGAACTAAGTAGGGAGAGGGTAGACAGGGTAGGCAAAAGGAGAAGGCAATTTGGGTAAGGCAGACATCAAGGAACAATTCCAGATGTGTCTGGACAAGCTGTATTGGGACAACTCTGAGCACTTTGTATATCCAGCAAGAAATATTCTCCCAATGTGTGGACACAAATACTGGGATGTTCCATTCAAAACTACAACAAAATATCAAAAGACTCCAAACAACTCTCGAACAAGAGACAATACCACTTGTGTAGACAAGCCCTCGGTGAACAACTTCAATTCACACCAGCAAATGGTGTGGCCAAGTGGAGATGACAGCTGAAAAAACCTGTATTGGGACTGTCATACTTAATCCATTTTCAAAGTCAAACATATTGTTCAAGCTGAAGAAAAGCCAAGTTGACTAAAAAGAACTCCAACACATTTCTCAAAACTGGGTGCACAGGCAATAGTGATCCACATTTGAGAGGTTGTGAACCAAACTTTACATGTACTCAGGTTTATGGAATTAACATACTTGTTTGGAAACCCCACAGGATATGTTGACAACACTGAGCAAGATGTGTTGGCACAACCAGTAGTTCAAGTGGCTTTAACAGCTAAACCCAAATTTATGTTCAGAGGTGGTGCACCAATGAATACAGAACAAACAAGGAAGGACAAGGCCTTCTTGACTGACTTGTGGGTTGGCCATCATTACAAATAGAACAGAAGCAGTAGACTCCTGCCCTCCTTTTAAGGAGATGGAGTCACCTTTCCTTCCCCTTGCCCAGTTTGCTCACCTCTCACAACTCTTCAGCAGAACCTTACTTTCTTAAGGGGATGCCAAGTATTCATACCTGCAACACTCAGTTTATTCCAAGTATATACAGAAATTTTTTTAAAGCCAGAGGTTTGTCAGTCATAAGGAGCAAAAGAAATACCTACAAAAATCTTATTCCCTTATGCCTAACTCTGGCCTTGAACTGCTACTTCCTTATGTAAAAGACGAGGAATGGTCTTCAACTTCAGTACAGCTTATGCTCTTCCCTGAGAAAAAACACATACATCCTTCTTCCCCACACACAGTATTTCTCTCTTCAGGATCATTTCATGCATTTCTTCTTCTCATATTTGGGTGTAGGAATGACCATATTTTATTTGACAGGGAATGGCAACCAAACCTAACTTTCCAGACAAAATGTTACTAAACTCAGCTCCTTCTCAACAGTTCTAAGTGAAACCTTCAAAATCTTCATGTTTACACCCAAAATTGTTGTGTGTTAAGTGGCCTATTCAATGGCCACCTCCATTATTTTATTCCAAACCTTTTTTTGCCATTTACCCACAAACATAGACTAGATACATGTTTTCTTTATACAGAGTAATTTCTATTCCTGCTAAGCGAGAAAAACATTTACTTACTGAAGCATTCTGGTTCTGGATACCAGCCAGACTTGGTGCACACAATTTTTTGCCAGGTTTCCTTATTTTGTGGCAGAAAACCACAAGTAATGTGGTGGTTCATGAAGCGAAATAGGAGAAGGCTAGAGCGCATATGGAGGCAGAACCCGATGGAAAATAAATATAAACAAATTAATATCGTCCCATCACACTTTAATATATAGTCCGCTCAGTGACGTAATTCGATGGTCAAAAAAGAAAAAGAGAAAGAGAAAAAGAAAAAGGTAAAAAGAGAAAAAGAAAAAAATAAAAAGAAGGGGGAAAATCAGGAGAAAAATATAAAAGCAAAAAACAAAAACAATTATAATCCGCAAAATAATGTAGTTCAAAGCAGTTATGTTACAGTCTTCCAATTCAACAAGCTTTCACTTGGCCAGTTTATCAAACAAGGACAGTTGAATAAAAGTAACAGAATAGCAATTAACTAGGTTTGTTAGACCAGACAAAAGTAAAAAAAAAGAGCAAAAGAATATCGCAAAAATCAGATATGTGATATAACAAAAATATATATCAGTTCTTCCACAGTTTCACTTCTAAGTTTGTAATCTACTCAGCGATCTGAGACTTGAGGTTACTCCTTTTCTCCAACTATAATATACAGTTCCTGTGACTCCAGTAGACTGTCTCACTTTATTATTATTATTATTTAAATCTTTATCCATCAACTCAGGCTTTTAATAAAAGTCAAATGGAGAGTGAATAGCAATTGTAATGTTTATAATCCAAAGAAAAAAACACCAAAACCAACCAACCAAACAAACAAACAAACAAAAAAAGTGTTATAGTCCAAGAGTTCGAATCCAGAAGAAACCATGAGTTATAAGCCAGATAAATCCAAACGTAACTTCAAGCACAGCCACTTCCAATTATTCAGTTAACCTGAAAAGAGTCCCTCTATCAGATGAAGCAATAAATCGGAATCAGCAGCGAAGATAAGCTTTAAGATCAAAAGCTAACTGGTAGTCGTTTGCAAACCAAGAGAGTCTAATAATAGTTTTTAAACTTCCAGAACTTTAAAGACATCAAAGTCCAGCCGAGTCTACTTATCACCGTATTTGATTTAAGGCCTCTGTCTGTCTGCTCAGTATCACTTAGTTTCACTTTCCCCTCTCCTTCACTGAAACACAGACAGACTGTATTTGAAGCTGCTTTCAGTGGGGAGAAGCAGAGAGTTTCACCCCTCTTCTCTTGGCCGTGAGTACTTAAACTGCCATCCAATTTGTTATTGTCAGTTGTAAATTAGCAGGGCTATTTCACTTACTTCCAAGATGGCGACCCGGTAGTAGGTTGTGTTTGTTGCTCTCCCCTGCCAGGTTGGCTTTTTCCCTTTTTTCTCCTTTTGTTTTCATTCGTTATTTTTTAATTTTTATCTTATTCTCTTGCTTTCATTTTAACTTTATTACATTGTACTTTAGTTAGCTATACTGAGTTCTAGGCTTGTTACCCTTTGTTTGAGTTTCTCTTGTGCTCCTTTCTTGGGCTTCTTTTCTCTCTTTTGTGTTTCCGTTTTGTCTTCAGGTTTTTACTCCCTCCCTGTTTCTTAGACACCCCCCCCCCCCCCGTTTGCCTGGGCTTTGCTTACCAAAGATAGAAGTTCTTGAACAGTCTTAACACCTTGCAGCCGGCTATAGTGGCCTCGAGGAATGGCGTATGGTCTTCCTGCTCCTGTCTATGGGCGTTTTCCCTGCGATAGTAAGATACAACTTGCATCACGGAGGCTTGGATTACAGCTTGGGAATGTGTTGATTCCGATGGTAATTCAAACATTGACCATCGTGAAACTTTTTGGTAATGCGCTGGAACTGTGGGGAGCTGTGGTTGCTAAGGACGCCAAGACAACGCTGCTGGTGGCTGGCCCCGTTGTGAGGGTGTTGTGTTTGCCCTGGGTGGCTTTTTTCCTGTTGCAGCCGTCATCCCCTGGAGGCGCGATTGCCGACGTTCTCCCGCAGACGACCCTGGTTTCAGCTGCTGTTATTCCTGCTGCCGCTCCCTGGATCTCCTGGCTGATACTCAAACAAACCTGACCCTTTGCCGTTTGGAGAGACCTTGTCCTGTGGTTCAGAAACAACGACAGTTGGGCCCTTGGTGAGGGCTTTCCATCTTTCCATCTTTCCATCTTTGCTGTTCATTAATAATATCGAGAGGAGGAGAGACATTACACCCTGCATTCTTGCTTAATTACATCCTTCGTTCTGGCTGGCTGGAGGAGGCAAAGTCCCTGTTATCAAACGCAATGGGGAGGGAGGGGTGATGGGGGGATTTTTATTTATTTATTTTTTGTTTTGTTTATGATTTTTATTTTTATTTTATTTTTATGTTATTTTGTTTAGTTTTCCTTAATCTGCTTTTCCTTAAATTGTTCCTTTAATCTTTTTTTTGCATAATTCTATATAACTAAATAATGTTAATTGCTAATTTGATTATGTATATCATTTTGAAGTTTGATTAGTTCTGATCTTTTGCGATTATTATGTCACGGTTTGTTTGTTTTGTTTATTTTGTTTGATCAATTTTCGATTGATTGTTAACTTTGTTATTAATTATCTGTTATTCTTTAATCGTTAACTCTTTTGCTTTTCTCTTTTTCCTTGGTTGGCATGGAGTGGAAGGCCTGCCCCCCCAGAGGGGGACTTTGCAACATCAGAGTGATCTCTGGTAGAGGAAGATATGGTGTAGGTGCTGTTGCCATGCGATACAGAAGAACTGTGAACAGATGCCTGAAATCTGTTCACTGTTCTGGCACTGTGACCTCCTGCCAGACTCGAGGTAGTCAACTCAGCCGGCCCTCCACTCTAAAACTGGTGTTGTTGAATGCCAGATCTGTATCAAATAAGTCCCAGATCATACAAGACCTGATTCTGGAGGAGGATGCAGATCTGGCATGCATAACCGAAACATGGATGGGCAGGGATGGGGGTGTTCCCCTGACTCTTGCCTGCCCTTCCGGTTATGCAGTCCAACATCAGGGTAGACTGGCGGGGCGGGGCGGGGGAGTAGCCATTGTTTATAAAAACACCCTTCAGGTTGTTAGGCGCTCTGCTCTGGTGACGCCGGGTCTAGAGGCCCTCCACGTGTCGGTTGGGGCCAGGGATGGTATTGGGATCTTGCTGGATTACCGAGCTCCCAGCGACCCAGCCATTTCCTTACCAGAGCTGGCGGACTTCGTCTCCGCGGCACTGTTGGTGTCCCCAAGGCTTTTGGTCTTGGGTGACTTCAACGTGCATGCAGAGGCGGAGGTTTCCGGTCCAGCTCTTGAGTTCTTGGAGACCATGGCCTCCTATGTCCCAACATGTCAATGGCCCCACCCATGTGGGTGGCCACACACTGGACCTGGTGTTCTCCACTGAGCAGAGTGAGTGCTCCGATGGTGACTGACATTGCGTCTGTCTCCTTGTCATGGACGGATCACTGCCTAATCAAATTCAACCTCGCAGTGGCTCCCCCCCCCCCCCCGTGGGGAGCAAGGACCTGTTGTTATGGTCCACCCTCGAAGGTTACTGGATCCTATAGGATTCCAGGATACCACGAGAAGGATTCCGGCCGATCTGACTGGCGCTCCTGTCGAGGCTCTGGTGGATAGCTGGCTGGCTGCCGCCACCAGGGCTGTTGACACGATCACACCTAAACGCCCTCTCCGGCGCAGAGATCGCCCTTCGCCCTGGTTTAATCCAGAGCTGCGATTAATGAAGCGAAATAGGAGAAGGCTAGAGCGCATATGGAGGCAGAACCCGATGGAAAATAATCAAATAGCTGCTAGGATCACGACTAACCTTTACCAATCTAAGGTGAAGGCTGCTAGTCGATCTTACTTCGCTGTCCGGATAAGCGAAGCTTCCAATCAGCAGGCGGAACTTTTCCGCATAGTTTGCGATCTTTCCGGAATTGTTCATGGTGATTGGCCTCCCTCTAGCATCTCACCTGACCAATTTGCAGCCTTTTTAAAATCAAAAGTGGAGGCCATCCGCCGGGATCTTACCCCCTATTTGGAAACAGTAGATCGAGCTGAAACGTCCAGCGCTCCGTCTCGCCCGATGAGACTTAACCACTTTCAGCCTGTGATGTCAGATATGGTGGACAGAGTGCTTGACCGCTGTCGTGCCACCTCCTCCTCCCTTGACCCTTGCCCGGCCTGGCTAATCAAAGCAGCCAGGCCTATAACATCTGAATGGGCTACAGTAATAATTAATGGGTCTCTCCAGGAAACACTCATTAGACCCATTAGGAAGAAACCGAGCTTGGCGGCGGACGATATTGGTAATTATAGGCCCGTCACCAATGTTTCTTTCCTTAGCAAGGTAGTTGAGAGGGTGGTGGCCGATCAGCTACAGGCTCTTCTGGATGAAACCAATGCCCTGGATCCATTCCAGTCGGGCTTCAGGCCGCGTTATGGCACAGAAACAGCATCGGTCACCCTGTTTGATGACCTGTTGAGGGAGGCCGACAGGGGCAAAATGTCTCTGCTGGTCCTTCTCGATATCTCAGCCGCCTTTGATACCGTCGACCACAGTATCCTCCTGGGGAGGCTCTCCGAGTTGGGAATCGGTGGCCTGGCTTTGGCCTGGCTCCGTTCCTTCTTGGAGGACCGTCCCCAGAGAGTGCAGATTGGAGAGAATTTCTCGGCCCCGTGGAGCCTCAATTGTGGGGTCCCGCAGGGCTCGATTATCTCTCCAATGCTGTTTAACATCTATATGAGGCCGTTGGGAGGGGTCATCAGGGGATGTGGGACTTTGTGTCATCAGTACGCTGATAATACTCAGCTCTACATCTCCTTTTTTCCAACAACAGTGGATGCTGTCTCGTCCCTTGAGCGCTGCCTGGGGGCTGTTCAGCAATGGATGCAGGAGAACGGACTGAGGCTGAATCCGGGCAAGACGGAGGTCCTTCGGGTGGGTGCCCCAGACATCAGTGGTCTTGGAAACTCCCTCTCTTTTGGGGGGGGGTGACTCTTACCACCAAGAGTGAGGTTTGCAGCTTGGGTGTACATCTGGACCCGGCGCTCACCATGGAGACCCAGGTGTCGTCAGTGGTCCATTCCACACACTTCCACCTTCGGCGGATTGCCCAGCTGCGTCCCTATCTTGATGTGGGGGCGCTCACCACTTTGGTCCATGCGGTCGTAGTCTCAATCTTAGACTACTGTAATGCGCTCTACGTGGGGCTGCCTTTGAGATTGATGCGGAAACTTCAGATGGTACAAAATGCCGCGGCCAGACTTCTAACTGGGGTGAAGAGGCACCAACATATTTCCCCCACACTGGCCGCCTTGCATTGGTTGCCCATTTGTTTCCGCGTTGATTTCAAAGTTCTTACAATTGCTTATAAAGCCCTAAACGGTTTAGGACCTCGATATCTGGCAGAACGCCTTCTCCCACCCAGCTCTGCCAGAGACACTCGTTCTAGCCAGGCCGGGCGACTGAGGGGCCTAACGCCGAGGGAGGCCTGGAAGGAAAGAACGAGGAACTGGGCCTTCTCGGCAGTGGCCCCTCGCCTCTGGAACAACTTGCCCATTGAGATCCGCCTGGCTCCCTCTCTGGGTGTCTTTAAAAGCAAACTTAAGACATGGTTATTTAGGCAGGCTTTCCCTCCTGCTGTATCTTAATATTTACATTTTTTACATCTTGGATTCTTGCATGTTTATTGGTGCTATTGTTTTTTTAAAAAAATTTGTAATGCCGCCCAGAGTAGACCATTGGTCTAGATGGGTGGGGTATAAATCGAATAAATAAATAAATAAATAAATACTTATAAACGTGTCAAGTAATCAATCAGTCGTCTTTGTTTCCCTGTAGTCCCGGGGGATTAGGGTAATCACAACTAGGAGCCATATAAAGATGGCGCCCCGCTCAGTCTGTGCTTTGGGTTTTTTTGTAAACAACAGCTCCAGCCACCGCCAGATCTGCTGTCTCTTCAAACCCATCAGCTCCTGTAAGCTTTTCCTAGACTACATCTGGTCCCAGTCACACTTAGACCCCTAGACTGAGTGGGAATCGGCATTCCATTAGGGAGCTTCTCCCTGGAATGTCTGTCTCGCCGCGCTGAAGCCCCGCCTCTCGGCAAGCAACTTCTCTACAATGCTGAGAAGAGAGATGCCACGGTAGTTATTACAGTCACCCCTGTCACCTTTGTTCTTGTACAATATAATCTTATATAAGCATGAACTGTTAATGTCAATATTACATTTCATTTTCTCTCTCTTTATAATAACACTGCTTCCTCAGTATATTTAACAGTATATAAGACAGTTGCTCAGCTCCTCCCATTGGCAGTTATTTTTGGTTCAAGATAAAACCCTTGCCATTTCCTTGAGAAGATCAGCTGTTCAGATAGATTTTTTTTCTCTCCCTTCAAGGATTTTCCACCCTTTTATGCTCTTCTCCAGTGAAGCTGCATTCTCTCTTGCTGTCCTGCTCACTTTGGGGACGTCTCTGCCAGCTGGGTGTTAGGGATGGGAATCTTCATATGCTCAAAGAGATAGATGGTCCATTTGTGTTAATGTAGTCACAATTTTTGGTATTTTTCCATGCCATATAATCAGTTTAAAGGGAAAACCCCACATAACTTCTCTCTCTTGAAGAATCCATGTATACTGTCACCATTGTTTACATCTCTCTATCATCTCTGGAGTGAGATCTTGGAACAGTTCCATTTTCTCTCCTTCAAATGCCAATTCCTGGATATTATTCAGGTCATGAAACATGTCTGCTTTCACTGCATATGAAGCAAATCTCACAAATATATCTCTTCTCCATGCATTTTGTTTTAGTTCCATTCCAACTCTATGGACACAGTCCAAGTCTCTATTTGTAATCTGCAAAGATGGGCAGCGTTCTTGAATCCAGTTCAAAACTATTTGCTTTAAATCACTTTCCTTCTCCTCTAAAAATCTCAAATGGAGATTCTGGCGTCATTGTCTGTTTTCCTGTTCCACAAGTCTGTCCCTTAGTTGCTGAATCTCCTTTTCCAACTCATTATTTTTTGAATTGTAGACTTTGTGCCATCTCAAAAGCAGCGTCAACAGTTTGTTCTACTTTATTGTTGCTTGATTTAATCTCTAAGAGGATTTGTTTTAGGGGCGCGATTAGGCACTTCTTATCATTTTGTAAATATTTTCTTAATTGTTATTTAAGCAGCTTCATCTCATCATTAGCTTCATTAGTTTCTCTCCATCTTGAACAATATAACTATTTCAGTGGTCCTCCACATTAATTTATAAATAAATTAAATATGACAGTTATGGGGGCGTGGGTTAAAAAAGCTGTCATCTCCAGTTAGCCACACTATTTGCTCCTTTGGATGTTCACTAAGGGTTTGTCTACACAGTAGTGTTGTCTATGTCTCCGCTTGTTCTTGACTTATTCAGAGTCATTCTGGTATTTTGTTGCAGATTTCAATAAATTATCCAAATCTATGAGTCCACACATAGGGGAATATTTGTTGCTGCGTATACTGGATGCATGAGATTGTCCCTGTACCTCCTACCTACATATATGGAATTAATTTTTTGACATCTCTCATACCCAAATCACCCTTCCCTTTTGCCTATCCTGTCCACTCTCTCCCTACCTACTTCATTCTGTCCTTTCTTCCCTTCTTTCTTTACCTTTCCAAGGATTATGGAGGTGGGGTCTGACTAATAGAAAAAGGCCCATAAGTAAACATTATCAAATGACAAACACCCAGCACAGATCAGTACATATCTGCACAAATCAATGCAGTACTAGGGAATCAAAACAGCCAGGATGTGTTGCCATCACTCAGCAAGGTGTGTTGACACAGCCAGCTTTAAAGGGAGATCACAAATGTATGTTCAGAGGTGCTGTGACAATGAAAACAGAAAAAGAAGGGACTACTGGGCCTTCTTGACTGGCCTGTGGGTTGGCCACTATTACAAATAGAACAGATACAAAGGATTAATGCACTCCTTTCAAGGAAATGGAGTCATCTTTCCCTCCCCTTTCTTAGTTTGCTTTCCTCTCAGGGCTCTTCAGAAGAATCTTATTTTCTTAAAGGGCTGCCAAGTACTCATATTTGCAACACTCAGTTTTATTCCAAGAATTCACAGAAAATTTTAAAAATCCAGGAGTTTGTCAGTCATAGGATACCAAAGAAATACTTACAAGAACCTTATTCCCTTATCTCTAATTGTGGCCTTGACCAACAGCTTCCTTTAGTACAGGTTATGCCATTCCCTAGGACAAGCACACAATCCTTTCTCTCTCGTACACACACCATATTTCTCTCCAGGATTTCATATATTTACTCTCCTTATATTTAGCTTTAGGAATGAACATTTGGCAGAGAATGGCAACCAAACCTGGCTTTCTAGACAAAATGTTACTAAAATCAGCTCCTTCTCAACAGTGCTAAGTGAAACCTTCAAAAACTTTCATGTTTACACCCACAATTGTTGTGTGTGAAGTGGCCTATTCAATGGCCACCTCCATTATTCTATTCCAAACCTTTTTTGCCATTTACCCACAAACATAGACTAGATACATGTTTTCTTTATACAGAGTGATTTCTATTCCTGCTAAGCGAGAAAAACATTTACTTACTGAAGCATTCTGGTTCTGGATACCAGCCAGACCTGGTGCACGCAATTTTTTGCCAGGTTTCCTTATTTGGTGGCAGAAAACCAGAATGACATTGATAATCCATTCTATAGCCCAGCCTTTTTGGGAAGGAATGTAATGGTTCATTGTAATAAAAATATCCATTTGGTAAACGGACATAGCCACAGTTCTTTGCTTTGGAAAACAAGTAGAAAAAAGAAGTTAGAAGCCAAAACAAATGAGGATATTCCCCACATGCATACATATACACACAGAACTCCCATACATGCTTTACCATCCAAACATGCACACAAACATATATATGCATCCATACACACATTTGTCTGCATAAGAAGCAAGCCTTCTGGACATGGGTGGTTCATAGAATATTCTCTAGCAAATGCGACCGAGTGGGGGGCTCATCCCCAAATTTGGTGGCAACAAGCTGGCCCTCTCCTCTAGGAAGCAGGATCTCTCCATGCTGATTCTGATATTCCTGCAGGATGCAGGACTTCTAATGCTGACTGCTAGGGCATCTTCTGAGATGCAGGCCCTCTGGATGCTAGTTTTACAGTGACCTGGAGAAGCAGGTTCTCTAAATGTGTCCTAGACTCTTTTCAGCAAGAGAGGATAAACTTAATGGGAAGGGTCATGGTCACCTACAAATAATGCATGGCTTCTGCAAGCGGGATCTGAAGGCCTTAGGAATGGACCTCAACAGATGAGAAACCTTGACATCTGAGCGTTCAGCCTGGAGGCAGGCGGTGCATCATGGCCTCTCCCATTTTGAAGAGACCCTTGTCCAGCAGGCCGAGGCAAAGAGGCAGACCCGAAACCAGCAATATCAGGGAGCTGGACAGGGGACAGATTGTATTTGTCTTCAGTGTGGAAGGGACTGTCACTCTCAAATTGGCCTTCTCAGCCACACTAGACGCTGTTCCAAGTCCTCCATACAGAACACGTTACCATAGTCTCTCAAGACTGATGGATGCCTAATCTAATCTGCATATTGGTAGCAGGCTGTACATTGTGCACTTTGCCCTGCAAATTCACAAGGGTGTGGTTTGTCGAGTTAGAATATTGAAGAATCACCAAGCACTACATGAGCTGGTCAGAGTTCCTTCCTTGAGGAATAAGAACCTTAATACAGTGGTGCCTCCACTTACGACCATAATCCGTTCCAGAAGATGGACATAAATTGAAATGGTCAGAAGTCAAAGCACCGTTTCCCATAGGAATGCATTGAAACCCCATTAATCCATTCCAGCCAAAGAAAAAAATCACAAAAAAAAAAAAAAAATCACTGCAAGACTCATTGGAAATGCGATTAATGCCTTCCGGCCGAAGGGGGGGGGGGGGGAGAAAAGCAATCAAGCGTACAAGACCCATTGCAAATGCACAGAAAACAAACGGAGCAGATTGGAAATGCACAGAGAACAGAGGGACAAGGTCGGAAATGCACAGAAAACAAAGGAAAAAGCAAGGGAAGCATGCAGGACCCATTGCAAATGCACAGAAAAACAAACGGAGCAGATTGGAAATGCACAGAGAACAGGGACAAAGTCGGAAATGCACAGAAAACAAAGGAAAAAGTACGTGAAGCATGCAGGACCCATTGCAAATGCACAGAAAAACAAACGGAGCAGATTGGAAATGCACAGAGAACAGAGGGACAAGGTCGGAAATGCACAGAAAACAAAGGAAAAAGCAAGGGAAGCATGCAGGACCCATCAGAAATGGGGGAAAAAACCCCCAAAAGCAACCAAACCCCCTAGGACCCATCGGAAATGGGGGGGACCCAAAAAACAAACAAACCCCCAAGACCCATCACAGCACAGAAACATAACCCCCCCAGCCTAAAACCACGCTGCAAAAATACACAGAACAGTTTTTTAAAAGCAGAAAACAGCACCTTACCTCCCTGCAAACACACACACGTTCACTCAGAAGCAGAAGCCAGGCAGACCCAAGCCTCCTTCCATCGCACTCACTCTAACCGTCGGGGCAAAAGAGCTTCAAAGAAGCAGCCTCTTTCGCCACCTACAGTTAGCAATTTGAATTTCCCGCCTTTTTCCCCTGCCTTTTTCTGTTCGTAAGTGGAAGCTCCGGTCGCAAGTAGAAGCAAAATTTTGCGGCCGGTGCTGGTCGTAAGTCGAATTGGCCGTAAGTAGGGACGTTCATAAGTGGAGGCACCACTGTAGGTAGGAAAAGCCCTCATAGTAAAGGTTTTACACATGCGGCTGGCTGACACTGACAATTAGAGAAGATGAAAATCTCCTTAAGCATGGGCTTAGACTTCTAGGAGGATGAGAATGCCTCACCACCTGTCTAGCTCTTAATTCAATCAGGCCGTCGTAAACACACAATTTTCATTACTACAGATGACAACTGCCATGCAAAAAGACATTCCACCAGGACTGGAGAAATGTTCACTACTTGCTCTTACTTAGTTTCAAAGCATCTGGGACTTAGACCCAGGGGGAAGGGGAAGGAACCTGGATGAAGCCTCTAACCTTTAAACAGGTATTTGAATTGAACAGTCAAAGCTCAAGCCTTTGCAAGCAGCCCTGCACTTACACAACTGCAAATTATTGCCATATAAATAAAGTTCTGCACCTGGAAACTGCACTTCAGGGGCAGGGAGATAACAGCTCTCTGCCTAACAGTGGATTGGCCAGACTCTACTATAATGGTGGATATTATTCAGGAAGTAAAGGTATTCAGAAGCAGCAAAGAGAACTATGCTTACGTATACATGTTGCAGGAGGTTGCCAGCCTTGTTCAGTGCACCTGGAAGAACGGGAACTGCTCCGAAACCCATCATCACACACTATTTCAATTTCTTCTTCATATCTAAACTGAAGCTCCTTAGGTCGGAAGTCACCATTTTCTACATGGGGTGGCAGGCATACAATTTCTGCGGAGGAGTAGAAATAAGAAATTTGGAAAATCAGACATTGGCAGCGTATTTTCTCTCTTTGCCATCTTAGATTAGGCATCCTTCAGTCTCGAGAGACTATGGTAACGTGCTCTGAATAGAAGACTTGGAACAGCATCTAGTGTGGCTGAGAAGGCCAATTCGAGAGTGACAATCCCTTCCACACTGAAGACAAATACAATCTGTCCCCTGTCCAGCTCCCTGATTTTGCTGGTTTCGCGACTGCCTCTTTGCCTCGACCTGCTGGACAAGGGTCTCTTCAAAATGGGAGAGGCCATGATGCACCGCCTGCCTCCAGGCTGAATGCTGAGATCACTTTTGCCATCACTTTTACCATATTTCCACTTATAGAGGAACTAAAAAGGCACAATATTCTCTGTGTAAGATACTGAGATGGAAATGTGTGTATGTGTGTGTGTAGAAAACATGCGCGTAGAGTTTTGTGTCTTTTTAGTTGGCCAACCAAAAGTAATGTCACAACATGGCTTTTGGCATTTGCCTCATGACTGTCATGGATTCCTCTGTATTTTATTTTTCTGTTACACCTCATGTAGCCACATCAATGATTTTACAGTCTTTGGGACAGAGCACATAAGACTGGATTCAGTGCACAGGAATAAAAATGAGAAGGAAGAGGACTCTTTTCACATGCTGTGCCATGAGATACATGGGAGGTACATGGGAGACTAGTTTGGATTGAATGCAACAACCGTATTTAGAGTTGCCTCATGAGAGGCCAAAGTAGCTGTGACAATGTCCAACTCTCAGCAGGAGAAGGAGGCGGAGAAGGAGCAGGAGCGGGAGAAGGGGAAATGACACATTGTCATAGAACACATCATTTGATCATCGTATTTCTTTTAATCCATCATTTAAATATACAATATGTATGAATAAATCAGCCATTTCAGAAGTGAAAAAGATCCGTTATAAAACATCCAGCTACTGTTTCTTTTAAAATGAGAAGCACGCAGTGCTGCAGCATTTTGCTGTCCTTCTAGAACCGGAATTTGAAGCAAAATAACGTGTTCTCATTTATAGGGTTCTTCATTTTGAGGGCAGGGGGAGGGAGAAAGAAACCTCCTCTCTCAGCCGCCACTTCTCCTAGCTTTCCTAGCAATGCAGCAGAAGGACTATTCCCTTCTGTGTATAAGAGAAAGGTAGGATTCTTCTTCTTTGATCCTGCTTTCCAATTTATCAAGCATAACTCTTTCATCCTTTTAATCCAACCAGATTAAGTAAAATTGCAATCCTAGGAACACTTGTTAAGGAGTAAGCTTCACTGAACTCAAAAGGACTTCCTGCTGACTAAATCTGCATATGATTTCATTGCAACATCACCAACCCTGGAAATGAGAAACATACAGACCTATACATTCGAGTCGTCCATTCCACCCATTCCGAGTGCATGTTGCTTCATTCCTATCAGCATGTCTGTATCCACGGTCACAGGAAAATTGTATTTGATCACCATCCTTGTAAACTACCCTTTGTGCCAATATACGTCCATGATCAATATGCTGTAGTTGGCAGGTTACTTCTACATTAAAACACACACACACACAAAACCCTGAATGTTCTCATTAGCATCTCATAGTAATTATTTGAAATGTTTTTTCTTAAATAAGTCAGAAGGTTTATTTAATATGGAAATTAGCATTAAATTATTTCTGAATCTTCACTTTAGAGTTTGTTCCTAGAACCCAAGGAAATCTCCATACCTACACATGGGATCATAGTGAAGGAGAAAATATTGTCTTTTTTATTTTATTCAATTTTAATTTTATTTTACTGGAAATCGACCAGATTCAAACCCAGTAACATGAAGAACCCTCCATAATTTCCATTATTCTTTAAAATGAGGCCATCAGTACATTCACAAATGTATTAAATCAGTGCCTTGGTAGATCAAATTTAATAGGAACAGGTGGACACATTTTCAAACAAATAATTCCCATAGAAGCATAAATCAACTTTCATGCCACTTTTCAGGTCTCCTTGTTCTGCTAATCCTGCTACCATTTGGACTGCAGCTGTTTAAATGTATTGTTTTTAATTCGGGGTCCTTTTGCTCTCTTCCCCCCCCCCCCGACCCCCAGTTAACTAGCCTACACATTTTGGTACCGGTGCACTCCAGGTTCCTTGAGACGTACAAACGATCTCAATCAGAACCTTCAATTTTGAAGTGCTCAAACACATTCAAATCATAGCAGGTGGCCAGCAAAAAAAATCTTGATCCAGATCCTTTATTCTAGTCTGAAGGATCCTTTCATTTTCTGGTTCTTTCACAGGGAAACACGTTGTTACTGTAAAACAAGCGCCCAAACCATGGTTTAATCAAAGTTGTATGATAGCAAAAAGAACATTAAATTGGAGGTACCAGCTATACAGGAGTTCAATAGACCAGGCCAAAAGTGATGCTCTAACAAAATTACTGGACACAGAAAAAAGAATACAAAATTGCTAATACATCAGGCTAAGAAAGAATACAGTAGAGAATTATTGGGGAAGCTAATTGAAGTGGCAAAAAAATAAAAATCATCCCCTCTTCTGGAAACTGAGTTCAGGTAGACCTTTTGAACCCAAATCACAAACAGCCACATGTGTGCCTTCAGACAAATGGGTTTCCTTTTTCACAAATTTATACGAGGATGCCATTCAACCCCTCAGTGCAATAACTCTCAAAAATACCCTAAATGGCCTCCTGTAACCACGGACGAGATTAAATCCCACATAACTGAAAAATGCCAAAGCCCCTGGCCTTGATGGTATACCACCAGAATTTAAAAAGAAAATAAGGAGTGGCTAGCCTCCTTTCTTGCACTGCTTTTTACTCACATTGATGATACAGGCCGTATTCCCAAATCCTGGGAAACAGCCATAGTAGTCCCATTCCATAAAAAAGATAAAAGGGAAGACCCATCAAATTATAGGCCAATTAGTCCTGTTGAATATTATAAGCAAGCTTTATGCAAGGCACCTTCTGGACAAATTTTCAGACTGGCCTTGAAACATGAGAATATTATTGTGCTAGAGCAGTGGGCTTCAGGCCAGGGAGGTCCACGATACATCAGTGCCTAATCATCAAGCATCTTATTGAGAAATACTCGGCCAAAAGGAATAACCTCACTTTACTCAGCCTTTGTGGACTTTAAATCAGCTTTGATTCAATATCTAGATTACAACTTTGGGAAAAACGTAATAGCTCAACTATTGATAGAAGACTCCTCTATATGATAAGGGCCCTATATGAACAAACATATTTGAGAGTTAGATGTAGCAGACAAGGTCTTTAACTAAACCTATTCAAACCTACAGAGGTGTCAGGAAAGGTTGTCTTTTAGCACCTGCATTATTTATTTTTTACATAAATGATCTACCCAACTGCTTAAATACTCCTGATATTCACCCTCCCAGACTTGCCCGTAGAACAGTACTGTACAGTATTCCTATACGTATGTGGATGACACAGTAATACTTTCTAGAACACCTGTTGGGCTGAGGAGGGCTTTGAGAAAGCTCTCCTCTTACTGTGAAGATGAATCCCTGACAATTAATTTCAGAAAACCAAGGATAGTTGCCTTTGGGCAAAGACCAAAGAAGAGAGTATGGTCAATAAATGGAAATTGTAATGAGCAGGAAAAAAACTTTAAATATCTTGGGGAGTTCTACAAGCTTCAGGCTCTAGACTTCAACACAGCGAATACACTGCAGACCAAGGAGAAAGATCAGCAAACAGCATGGTAAAATTTCACTACTCTCAAGGGGGTGCGTTTGTTCCAGCAGCACTAAACTCTATAAGGCCAAGACCTTATCCCAACTGTTATATGGGTCATTCTTAGGGCCAGTCAGCACACATTTTGCACCTCAGGAAGGGTACAATCCAAAATTTTAAGAACCATTTTTACAGGTCCCCAGATGTGTCTCAAATGCCAGGATAAGACTGGAGACAGGATGCCTAAAAGTAGAAGCCTGGATTAGCATCCTCTCTATATATACGTGGTTAAAGGCCTATCTTATCATGCAAGGGCTGCTTTCCCTGATATTCATGAAAAACTTCCAATCGAACTGGGACATATCTGTTCAGAGCTATATGATGAAAATTGGTCTCAGTTCCCATGCCCTTTTATTATATGGATTAGACAAGCAAAAAACCAAAACTGTTGAGCAGAGAATTGAGGGTACTGAGCACCAATCAACACACTATGGCAAGGGCCTATATTAAAATTTTTATAGAACCAGCTGATTATCTAACATTGCTGGAAGTAAGAGGTTAGGAGAACTTTTACACTGGCAAGGTGTGCTGCCCTCCCCTCTGCTATGCTTGAAGGGAAGTACAAGAATGTCCCACTTGCTGAGAGGCTGTGTTCCTGCCCCCTTGGCGAGGTCGAGTCTATGGAACACATGTTTTTCCGCTAGCCTGCATTATGTAGTAGCACAAAATCAGATTATTACCTGCATTGATTGAAAACATCCCTGGCCAATCAGAGAAAACTAGACTTGAGTATCTCTTCTTGGACAGGGATAGTAAGATATCATTCAAGGTAGCTGGGTTCTGTCTGGAGATTCTCAAGTTTCAGAAATTTCCCCATACTTTGGTATTGGTATGGAGGGTTTTGAATTGCTTGCATACTTGTTTGTTTTATACTTATTATATACTTGTTTGTTTGTTTTATGTCCAAGTTTGATGTTTTTACGTATTGCAGAGATTGTGTGGATCTGGGTTGTCCACTTCTCTGTATGATGGATCTGAGGACTGTAGGCAAAGAATTGTCTGATTATGAGGTGGCTTGTAAGGAGATCATCACCCCATTGATCAAAGAAAAAATAGACTTGAGTTTCTTGATACAGACTCCAAGATCACTTATCAAATAGCCAGATTTTGTATGGTGATATTCAGGCCTTGGAAACTCCATGGTAACTATATACTAGATTTTAAATTGTGTTTTAAATGCCAAATGTTTTTTTTATGAAGTACCTGAAATTCTGAAATGTTATGGTAGCTAGATACTAGATTTTAAATGGTCTTTTAATGTCAAATGTTTTTGTAAGCTATTTGGAATTTTGGAAACTGGAAATATCTATGTTTTTCCCCTGTGTGATTGGTCTAAGGACTGTAACAATAAACTGTATACAAGCAACATTGTTGTTTAAGGATTAGTAAGATATTTTATAAACATCATCAGGAAAAGCAATTGAAAATAAGTTAGATCATTACTGTAACACTTGAATTCAGTAGAAATAATTATTTTCCGATATATCCCTCCCCCCACCAGCAGACATGTTAGAAACCATATAAAACCAAACTAGAGCAGATAATGACAGATAAATCTGCCTGTACAAGAAACAAGTTAATTCACGCAGATTGCTCAGTGGACATAATGTACAGAAGAGAAAGGATTGGTCACATACAAGACCATCTTTAAAACTAGGACATTTTCTATTTCTACACTGGAATTTATTTGACATATTCAGGATGGGATTTTGATAAAGACAGAATAAAAAGCCAGAATAAATATCACCCACCTTTTTGAATTAAATGCCCTATCAGCATGTCAAAATATGTCCTTCCAATATGCAGTCCAATATTCACAATTGTTAGATTGGTATTAGTTAGAACCAGCCTGTGTAAGGTTTCTTTCTGTAGATAGTGTATGCAAAGTGTAATTTTCTAACTTATACTTGCACTGAAACATCTTAAGCAAAGATTTAATTCTAAGGAATGTTTATGAAGGATAAAATATCTTGTAGCATAATTTTTGTTACTTGTTTAAGACTAAAATAATGTATAAATGTGAAATTGGAGCTTCCTCTTTTTTTAATGTTTACAGACATTGCATGTTTTGTGGTTGGCTAGCATCCAACAGGTTGATTCCCTCCTGCTCCCTAAAATGCGCAGACTGGCTCTAGAGGGCTAAAAAACCTCTGGAGCCAATACTCAGGCAGAACTGGAGCAGTGCAGCAGGGAGAGGAGAGGAAGAAATGTATGTTATGCAGGCAGGCATCTATTACAGTGACAATGGGTGTAGGCTGGTGTCATAAACTTTGAATTGTGCCCATCTGTTTTCATAAATATGGACCAGAATTCTATCCATGTTCATGTAAGGTTTTCAAAACTTATCAGTTAATTGTGACTAATTCATAAGACACTGCAGTGCATTTCAGATGTGCAATTGAATATGGGACCAGACCACTGAAATCCAATTTTGGAGGTGCTTTGACTCCATTCCAGGGTGTTTTTTTAAAGGGAGTGGCTACATTGGCTTTCCTGTCATTTGATTCACAGACCATATTACATCTGAAAATTACAGTAAGTGCTCACACACACGGGTTGCATATTGAGTTGGGAGTTCACCGTTCATTCTCATTTGCAGTAAAAAAAAAAAATATTCCAGCCCACAGTCCTCTTTCTTTCCTTTCTTCCTCTGGTCTTGCCTCTGCTGATCTTTTAATGGATCACAATGAAGGTGCTTTATCATTTAAAGCTTCAGACTACTACATTTTTCAAAAACCTTTTTATAGAAAATTAACATGGAAAGGAACATAACATTCTAATAGTACAGGGCGTTAAAAGTCTGAACAGTAATTCAGAATTCCCTCATCAGAATGATTCAGTAAAGGGGTTCACCACCACCTTCCTGTTCCCATCTGTTACTATTTTACTTTACTTTTAAATAACACACACAAGAATTGCTTCATCTCTTGTCACATATAGTTTTTAAACTAGTCTAAAATGAGGCAATTCTTGCATGTCGTACTTGAAAAGTAAGGGAAGGGACTAATGAATGGCTGATGGATAATGGTGATCTCATATGGAATCATTCTGAGCTGTGAATCATAATGTATTTTGCAAAGCTACTGTTCAGACTTTTGATGTTCTATATTCCAAGACTGTGAAACGTCACCAACTGTTTGGTTGATTCAGTGGAGACCTCTGGCACATCTTCTCCCTCTGCCTGATTGGTTCAGTTTTGGCCTGTAGTATCGGAGGAAGTGTCCAAGGCATGGGTCTGCTGCAGACCAACTGCCTCCCTGCTTGACCCTTGTCCTGCTTGGCCTATAAAAGTGGTCAATGGGGTCACAGTAGAGAAGCATCATTGATGCTTCACTGAGGAAGGGTTGCCTCCCCTAATGTGTGAAATAAAACGTTATCCAGCCCATCAGCCCATCTTGGAATGACCTAACTTGGTGTCGGACAATCTAAACAACTTTAGGTTGATCACCAATATACCCTTTATGGGCAAGGTGACTGAGCAGCTCCAGACATACTTGGCGGAAGAGAACTGCCTTGATCCAGTCCAGTCCAGATTCAGGTCACAGTTCAGCACTAAGACAGCACTCGTCGTGCTGCATGATGACCCTTTAAGGGAGGCCAATGGGGAGGAACACCCTGTTAGTGCTCTTGAAGGTCTCTGTGGCTTTTCATACCATCAACCACAGTATCCTCCTGAACAGGCACTCTGCTTTTGGGGTGGGAGGACCGGCTTTTAGCTGGCTCTGGTCCTTCCTTGGAGGCCGTGTTCAGAGAGTGCAGATTGGAGGCAGCTATTGGCCCCTTGGGCTCTCAATTTTGGCATGTCCCAGGGGTTGTCAATCTCCCCAATTCTTTTTAACATCTATGTCAAACCAGTCGAAAGATCATCAGAAGATTCAGAGTGTGGTGTCATCAGTATTCTGATGATACCCACTCTATCTCTCCTTCTTGGCCTCTGGAGTGGATGCTCTCCAGATATTGGAGCAGTGACTGGATTCAGTTCTGGAATAGACCAATGCTAACAAGCCCAAGCTGAACTTGGACAAGATGGAGATTCTCTTCCTGGGAGAGTCCCTCTGACATGTTTGGGGGTAGTCTCCTTAGGCTGGATGGTGTTGACCTCCCACGTAGAGGTGAAGTTTGGAACTTAGGCATGCTCCTGGACCCAGCTCTCTCTTGGGATTCTAAGAATGCAGCCATGCCCAGGTCAGCATTTAATTGGCTTAGGCTCCACCCCTGCCTAAGCCAATTAATGTAATATTCTTTATGTGGGGCATCCCGTGAGGTTGATCCAGTGAATACAGAGAGAACTTAGAGAAGGAAGAATGTCTTTCCTGAAGGTCATCCACCCATGCCACCAGAACCTCCCAGCCTAAGCTCCTCCAGGTTGCCACCCTGAAAAAGGCCAAATATCATCACCAAAGAAGTGGTTCTGTTGAAGTGACTTCTAGTCGAGCTGAGTCTGGACTCACAGGTGGACATAACAAGGGTCCAGCCCCCTGGGGCCGGACTGTCCACTCACCCTTCCGCTGCTGCAGCAGGTTCCGCACTCCCTTCCTAATCGCTCCGGAGTTCACAGTTGACTAGCCACTCCTAGCAGGAGGTGGGACGATAAGCCCCTGCCAGGTTAAAGAGTGGTTAGTCGACCGCGAACTCCAGAGCAATTGGAAGGGAGCACGGTGCCGGCAGCAGCAGCGCATGGGTGAGTGGACGGGCCAGTCCCAGGGGGCCGGACCCTCGTTAAGTCCACCTATGCGGGGGTATTTGTATTCATATACGAATACCCCATCTCTTGTCTGGACCCCTCCCTTCCCATTTTTTAAGAGGTTGCTGAAGAGCTTCTCTTCAGAGAGTCTTTTGAAGACAGCTCATTTGATTTTGATTTGATTTTGGCCTTGTGTGAGGGTTTTTACACCTGAGTTACACAGAACAGCCCGCTCACCATTTAGTCACACAGCCCTTCTTCTTCTAGCTGGATGGGTTATGTCCAGGAGGGTCAGCGCACTGATGGTTGGGAAATGCCTTCTGTGGCCCATTCTTCCCTAGCACATTCTGAGTCACTCACTCCTGGGTGCTCAGGGGAAATATAAACAGATTGTTGCTCCTGGTTGCAAACCAACCCTAAATAAAACTTAACAAGCCCAAAATTTGTCACCTACAAATAATGTATGGGCTCTGCATATTGGTAGCAGGCTGTACATTGTGCACTCTGCCCTGCAAATTCACAAGGGTGTGGTTTGTCGAGTTAGAATATTGAAGAATCACCAAGCACTACATGAGCTGGTAAGAGTTCCTTCCTTGAGGAATAAGAACCTCAATAGGTAGGAAAAGCCCTCATAGTAAAGGTTTTACACATGCGGCTGGCTGACACTGACAATTAGAGAAGATGAAAATCTCCTTAAGCATGGGCTTAGACTTCTAGGAGGATGAGAATGCCTCACCACCTGTCTAGCTCTTAATTCAATCAGGCCGTCGTAAACACACAATTTTCATTACTACAGATGACAACTGCCATGCAAAAAAGACATTCCACCAGGACTGGAGAAATACTCACTACTTGCTCTTACTTAGTTTCAAAGAATCTGGGACTTAGACCCAGGGGGAAGGGGAAGGAACCTGGATGAAGCCTCTAACCTTTAAACAGGTATTTGAATTGAACAGTCAAAGCTCAAGCCTTTGCAAGCAGCCCTACACTTACACAACTGCAAATTATTGCCATATAAATAAAGTTCTGCACCTGGAAACTGCACTTCAGGGGGCAGGGAGATAACAGCTCTCTGCCTGACAGTGGATTGGCCAGACTCTACTATAATGGTGGATATTATTCAGGAAGTAAAGGTATTCAGAAGCAGCAAAGAGAACTATGCTTACGTATAACATGTTGCAGGAGGTTGCCAGCCTTGTTCAGTGCACCTGGAAGAATGGGCACTGCTCCAAAACCCATCATCACACACTATTTCAATTTCTTCTTCATATCTAAACTGAAGCTCCTTAGGTCAGAAGTCACCATTTTTTACATGGGGTGGCAGGCATACAATTTCTTCAAAGGAGTATAATAAGAAATTTGGAAAATAAGGCATTGAGCAGCATATTTTCTCTCTTTGCCGTCCAGATCTCCTTCCATTCCCATCCTTTCAACTTACGGAGCCCAAAAAAGGGGACTATAAGGGATGGGGCAGAAACCCCACTCCCCCCTCTCTTTTTTAGCGTTTTTGGCATATTAAATTAAATTGCAACTATGACACAGTTGTTTTAATTCAAAGACTTCTGGGGACTGGGGGACTGCATTGGCACACACACACAGTGGTTTGGTTTCGGGGCTTTGGATCCCACTTTGGTTGCCCTAGTAGGGTTTGTATTTAAAAAAATGAATAATAAAAATTTAAAATGGGAATGAGAGGGGGCTTCAGGGGAAGCAAGGCTTCTTCGGGACTTTCCCAGAGGGACCGCACAGTAATAAGGCTGAGCCCAAGAGAGGAAGGTAGTAGAGAAGGGGCAGGACACCACCACCACCCACACACACACACACACTCCTACTCAATTCTTCAAAGTAAATTGAAGATAAATAAATATAAATAAAATAAAATAATAAGTAAACTTTGATTGGTAGGTCCACCCAGTAAGAAAGTGGGGACACCATACACACACACACACTTGAAATCAATACCAAGTTGAGGAAGAGGACACTTACAGAAAGGGTGACAGGATTGGCCATGGGTCCCAAGAAGGGCCAAGGCAAGAGCAAGGGGAAGCAGCCAGCAAAATGCAAGGCCACACCTGTGGCTTTGCCAGCCAGGTCATCTTCAGACGAGGATGGCCAGTTTGGGAACTGATTCAGGCCAAGATTTCATCACTTGAGGCAGAGCGTGCGGCACAAGCTAGGCCAGGGGCAAATGAGGAACAGTTGCATCGTTCTGCCAGGGATTCCAAAGGACATAGGAGTGCTAAGCTGAAGACTCTAGCAGATAATCTTATGTCACGTATTGCTGTCCTAGAGGTGGAGCGGCACAGGCCATCGTGGGCGTCGGGCTCCCAGGCAACATGATCTTAGTCAGTCGGACCAGGGTCAGAGGAACTGGACGAGACCATCAACTCCCCGGGCTGAGCAGAGGCAGAACACGACAGGTCACATGTGTGGGTCAGTTTGATGTGGGGTATGGAGCTGGTCCAGGAAGAAATTGGCAAGGGAACAATGTTGACATCTTTGAACTACTAAATAGAAACGTGGATGCAAAAGATATAGAAAAGAAGATGAAAGGGAGAAGGAAAGGCACAGGCATAAGAAGCCAGAATGATCCTGGCCGAACTAGTTGCCAGGTTTCCTCGTTTTTTTGGGGTTATTGTGAAGGCACAACCTTGGAGGGCTAGTCTTTGGTTCAATATTTGGATTTGATTTACAGAGCGTACATGGACTACCCGGGCCACGCATGGCTTCTTTATGATCAGGCATTTAGGATGAGAGCAGCTATTCATCCAAACATGAATTGGGATGAGCCATAGCCGGGCCTTTGGTTACAGTATATGATGCCAGCGAGACCAGCCATGGGAGAAAGATTTGATAGTGGACATTAAACCCGAAGGGCAAGCCAACCTAACAATCCCCGTGTAGCCATGGGGCAGGTGGTTCAACCCCGCATGCTATGTTGGGAATTTAATTCTACAGGGAGCTGCTCATGAAAACCATGCCGTTATCAACATGAATGCTCCATTTGTGGTGGCCAGCACGCAGGTTCCAATTGTTTCAGAGGGAGAGTACAGAGAGCCAGTGGCAAGGAGGCAGGTGGTGGAAAGAAAGGGCCCCAGTCCCATTAAGGCGGCAGTGTTGGAAAGGTGGTTGCATTCCTATCCAAGGAGGCAGCATACCTATTAGAGGGATTCAAATTTGGCTTCAGAATACCTGCAGTGGGGGATAGAAAGGACCTGTGGGCTGAAAACTTAAAATCAGTAAAGGGTATGGAACATGTAGTCAAGGAAAAGATTAAAAAGGAGGTACGTGAGGGAAGGATTTGGGGCCCCTTTGAACAATCACCTGTGCCCCATCTTAGGATATCACCCTTTGGCGTTGTGCCTAAAAAGGCACAGGGAGAATTTAGGCTGATTCATCACCTTTCTTTCCTGGAGGGTGATTCAGTAAATGACGCCATGCCTTCAGAGTTGTGCTCCGTACATTACACATTGTTTGACACTGCAGTTCGCGTGGTTAGGCATGCAGTTTTGGGGCGGTTTGGGGGTGGAGAAAGCAAAATGCAACACTAAGTCGGCATTTCATCTGCTGCCAGTACATCCAGCCAATTGTGACCTCCTGTGCTTTTTTTTTTTTTTTTTTGAAGGAGCTTACATAGGATAGGATAACTTTATTATGGTCAAAGACCAGCAAGATATGTATTTTTGAAAGCTTTCATGGCCAGGATCCGATGGCTGTTGTAGGTTTTTTGGGCTGTTTGACAATGTTCTGGATGTTTTTATTCCTAACGTTTCGCCAGTCTCTGTGGCCAGCATCTTCAGAGGACAGGAGTTAAGGAACATAGTAGGTGTGCTCTTTTGCTTCGGAGTATTTCCAGTCTCCGGGTCTTTCTTACCATTTCCTCCCCATAGAAATGAAAGCCTTCGAGAATACATTGAACGCCTCTATGGGGAGAAAACAACAACCACCAGCAAGAGAGTTTATAGGGCTCTCCCCATGGGCTACTCTATCTCCTGCACAGCGTTTCAGCATTTTGGTTTCTTTTTGGAACGGAACCTTAGGCACAGGGCAGGACTGTCCAGCACAGCCCATTATTTAGTTGATTTTCTGGTATGTGGGGGGAAAGGGACTGGGCGGTGCTTGCTGCTCTTGGAGGCCTTCCAGGATATGGCTAAGGAATTGGGGCTGCCCTTGGCAGAGGAGAAGACAGAAGGACCACCATCAGTTTTGCCTTTCCTGGGAATAGAATTGGACACACAGGCACGGGCTTGTCACCTCCCGAACAGTAAACTGTGGGAGCTACAGAAGAGGTTGTAAGTTATCATGGGCAAGAAGAAAGTCACACTCAGGAAATTACAGGAAATAGTGGGGCATTTGAACTTTGCTTGCTGAGTTGTAATACCAGGCAGAGACTTCCTTAGGAGGCTGTGCAAGGCCATGAGTGGTTTAAGGAGGCCTTTGCATAGGACCAGAGTTACGGGAGGTATGAGGCAGGACCTACTGGTTTGGAGCAAGCTTTTAGATGGCTTCAATGGAGTTTTGTTTTGGAGGTCAGACATTTGCTTGGGCGCAGACTTCCAAGTTCAAACTGATGCCTCAGGTTCACGGTGTTTTGGTATCTACTTTAGAGGAAGATGGTGTACACGTGAATGGCCAGGGGACAGGCACAAATTGGGTCTCACTCGAGACCTGACCTTTCTAGAACTATTTCCTATTGTGGGAGCAATATGGCTATGGTCAGAAGAGTGGCCTAACTCCATAGTGCACTTTTGGTGTGACAACCAGGCAGTGGTTCATGCTGTTAATATGCTTTCATCCCGGTCAAAGTGAGTCATGAAACTGGTTAGAGCCTTCACACTGCACACCACTGCAATTTAACATGGTAGTGCAGGCAAGACACATCCCTGGGCTAGATAACAGCATAGCTGATGCCCTGTCATGTCTACAGATGGAATGGTTTAGGGAGTTAGTGCCAGGATCCAGAAAGTGTCCTGAGAGTCTTCCTCCGGAGGTCTGGCTAATTGGTGGGGCGAAGCCAAGCGTGCAATAGGGTATTCAGCTGTGAGTACGGAATTCCAAGAATTTAGGTCTAGTGTGGGATCGCAGACTATTTGGCCAGCCCCAGTGGAACATCTGCAACAATTTGCAACATACCTGCATAGGAAGGGCTTATTGCCTAGTTCTAGAGTAGACCCTTGGTCTAGATGGGCGGGATAGAAATCTAATAAATAAATAATAAAATAAATATACAAGGTAAGATGTCAGCCTTGGCCTTTTATGCAAAAGTAAGAGGATGCCCTGTTTGAGCCGTAGTGGCATACTTAACATTGAGGGGAGAGCTAAAATTTCCATCTATACTGCTTTGAAATTATTTTCTATTAACTCCTGGATTGTTGGAGGCTCCTCTTTTTTCCAGTATTTGGCATATAAAATTCTTGCTGCTGTAGTTACATGTATGATCAAATATCTTTTTTCCCCTATCAAATCTGGTAATTATATTCAACAAAAACAGTTGAGGTTCATATGGAATTATAGAGGATAATATTTTTTTTGTAAAAACTCATGGATTGGTTTCCAAAAGCTCTTAACTTCCCTTCAAGTCCACCACATATGATAAAAACTACCTTCTTTTACTTTGCATTTCCCAACATTTGTTAGAGGTACTTTTATGTATTTTTGATAATTTTTCTATAGCATCTATAGAACATCTTATACATATTTTCTTTATAATTTAATTGCTTTTGTTAACTTAATATTATCTTCCTATATTTGTGACCATGACTTTAAGTTAATATTGTGGCCCCACATTTTGGGCCCATTTTATCATACATTCTTTAACCATTTCATCTTTCTTTTTTAATTCTAGTAGATAATTATACAATATTTTGATCAGTTTTTCCTTTACATTCAAAAATACCTTATCTAATGGTGTCTGTTCCTTACAAAAGCCTATTGTTTTGTCTCTTGTATATCTTGAATATATTTGTGTTTTTGTCCACCAGTCAAGTATTATACAATATAATTGATGGTATCCATTTAGATTTCAGTACTTACCATCCGCTGCAGTGCAAACATACCCATAGCAGGAGCAGAGCTGTCGAGCGCCAGCCAGGGGAGAGCCATCCTGGACCCTCAGCAAGGGGTCTCACCCTTTTCCTGTAGCCCCTCCTTTGGTTTTTCCCTGGCCCTTGGCTAAGTGCAATCTGCTTTTCTGAACTGCTGCAAGGAAAGGCTTTGCTTAAGCTTTTGCTTCAAAAGTCACTCCCCCTTATATCCTATTGCAACACAGAGACACATAATCAACCTTTTCTTTTTGGCAGAGAAATATGCAAACGATGTTAAAAAAAAGAGTAATTCCCCAATTTCTCAACTCAGACTTTCCTGTTTGCTTTCAGGCCATACTTCACATCCGTGAGTAACCATGTCTAACCCAACAACCTACCCCCCACAATTGCTTTTGTTCTGTGGGTATTAACCACAAGTCGCAAAAAACAAAAAGAAGTGTTACCTAGGCAAGGATTTTTTTGTGTTTTACACCCTGTTCCTAAGAAGTGGTTTACCATTCCCTTCTTCTGGGAGGGGGGTGGGGGTGCTGGGACTGTGTAGATTGTCTAAGGCCACACAGGCCTGGCTCTACAGATAGGAAGCACAGTGGAGAATCAAACTCCCAACCTCTGGCTCCTCAGCCAAATAACCTAAACCTTTGAGCTATCCAGCCAGCCTCCAGCGTATAATGTAGTAAACAATAGCCATTTAAACTTAGTATGTAAAACTTTTATCTCTTTGGAAAGGTCAAATCCCATCAAGATGCCAATTTAAAGTTCAGTTTCTAAATCCTAAGCATGGATAGAGTTCATTTGATCCTGTCATCATCTTCCTGATCCACAGATTCTTCAGGTTTATATGTGATATAAGTGTGGATACATAATTGGTATACATGCATGCATCAGATGGGGATAGTCCTCTTCAAAAATGAAGGATGAACTATTAATACATGCATAAGCTTGGTGTTAGAACGACTGGCTGATGGGTGATGGAATGCTGGGTGTAGGGCTGAATGCAGATTGGTTGGTGTGTTTGGAACATGAAAGAGTGTGAGGTAAGCTGGAGTCATTGAATCAGTCAGCTGATGTTGGTCTGTCATTTGTCTGTTTTTCATGATCAGAATTTATTTATTTCTGCTGCCTTTCTCCCCAAAAGGACCCAAGGCAGCTTACATCACTAAAACAATGTTTAAAAGCTAAAACAGTAAGTATACAAATCTTTAAAAAGAATTAAACAAGTACTATATTAAAATTGTAACTAAGATCAATATTAAAACACATTTAAGATAACAGTCCATTTAAAACCCCTCTCAGACCACCAGCCTGCCTGTAGAGAAGGGTCTGTGCCTGGGGAAAAAAAGGAAATGGGATGTATTTGGTGGCTTTGGGATATGTGGTGGCTTTGTGATATAGGAAAAAATGTATGATCAATGATTTTCAAGAAGTTAAGAGAAATAATTGGTGTGGAGATACAAATGTCCCCAATGATTGATTGTTTTGTTGAATTGTGTTGATAACAATCGATTGAAGAATTGTAATTCAATCAGTTGAATTATAATTATTATAATGGTGACGTGGCAAGGTTAATAATTACAAAAAAGTGGAAAGGTAATAATCAAATTAGTAGGGAGGAGTGGTGGAATGAGTGGCAATTAATGGTAAATTGTGAAACAAAGATTAGAAGAGGAATGATGAAATGTAATGATTTTAAACAAATATAGAACTTGCTTTTGGTACACATGTTTCAGAAAGGGAAGAGGTATACACCAGGAGAAGAATCAATATATTATTGGAGTGAAATGGGGCGACCTGAAATATAAGAATGAAGAAGATGGAACTAGTCCCGAGGTGGGGGAGGGGTTGGATTGTACAGAGTGAAGAAAAGGGGTCATGTGATAATGTTTTGTAAAATGGTAGATTTTCTATATGTTTTTTAATTGTTTTTTTTAAAAAAAATCAGAATCTGATTCCTTTTTTCATCTGTTATCCACTTCTCACACAAATACAAAGCAAATTTTCTGAAAGTAAAATTATGTTGATCGCAGCATGTCTTGGAAATTAAAAACTCCCCATTGTCACACAGCCCTGAAGAGCTTCCTTATGATGAAAGGGATCCAAAGGATGCTCAGAACATGGACAGGGGTGGGGCTGAGATCTGGAAATTTTTAATAGCCAAAAAATGAACACAGCTGATGACATCATCAGTCTTACACAGCGTAAGCTAAAACAGCAGGCTATCCAGCCAGTATATAGACGAGCTTTTACCTTATACAGAAATGAAAAACACTGTTTTTGCAGATAATGGCTTTTATTTTTACTTTTCAAATACACACAAAATCATCACAGGTAAAAATATGCATTGCCAGTACATTCAACCACTTAGCACTGCTAGTCCTCAGTGCTGGTTCATAGGTACAATGTTTGCATTCTCACCTCTAGTGGGTTTTTTTTTCTTTTCTTTCTCTAATATTAGATTTCTACTGTTTTAAACTGAGTTATAGAAAAAAGTTGACTAGAGCTACATGTATAACTTTTGCATAACTTCTCCTGCAATAAATGTTCAGGTTTTAAGTCCCTCAGGTGAGATTTCAATGTTCACAGTTCACCGTAAACAATTGCATATAAAGCATGAAATAGGCATCTGTAAAAAATCTTGCTTAATGTTATTTTAAAGATAAGTGATCAATGATACTGAAAGATGAAATGCTGCTTAAAAATCTTGGTTGTATGCTTCTTCTCCATCTCACACCTGTCAAATACAAAATAAACAGTGAATAAAGAGGATTAGATGCTGGGATTGTGTGCAATTATATTTATGTGGATATTTTTTTTATCTGCAAGAAAACAATTTGTCACAGGAATGAGAATAAATTGCTTGTATATACAAGCAATAGCATATCACTATAATAACGTAGTTGTATCTTAGTCACATCAATTTCAATATTCTGTTGTGTTACGCCAAGTACCTAGTGGTATTAAAGTGACCGAAGACATGGAGAACATGCTGTTTCTGAAGATTAGTGTTTAATTCCCCATTGCTCCATTCTTATTTATTTGCCTTTCAAAATAACTGTGCTACAGTAAAACATCATACTCTCTAAATATGTTGACCCACATTAGTCATTCTTAACATTTTAGGATATAGAATCTGTCTCAAACAGGTCAATCTTTTTCTGAAGGAATGTTTTCAAACACCATTGTGGGCTAAGTGGCACTTAGTATGACAAATTGCTATATGTCCAGATGTGGACTTACGATGCTAACAGATCTGGTATTTGAATGTATTGCTCAGTTGGCATGTAACACCTTTAGTCATGTTGGCTACCTGTCAAAGCTGACATCTTCATTTGCCTTGTGGTCAACGTAAGAAAAAAAGGTTTGTGATACAACCATATCTTCTGTTGTATTTGTATCACTCCAACATAGCCTTTTCTGTCTCTGGATTTTTCTCCACCCCACCCCACCTTTTTTTGGGGGGGGGGGTACATCTCAACTTCTTTGTTCTTGGAATAAACTCACTAAAAATAAACTAAATCATGACTAATTTAAGTCCTATTAATTTCAATGGGTCGAAACAAGAGGGTTAAGAGTAAGGTCATGTTACCAAACTGGCCAGGTTTGTACAACACCCCTGAAGAGTCTCCTTTTTGCCCAGACATGTACATGCACGCTACAGACTGTTTTAACAGAAATACTGGTCAAGCCAAGGACAAGCATAGGGCAGAGAAGAAATAGCCTCAGGTCCCAAGGTGAGCCAAGACCCCAAGAAGAAATAACAAGAATACAGCTCTAAATGCCTCCCATCAAAATTGTAGAAGACATGAATGCCCCAACCAAAGTGTCAGCTCACAGAATAGCCCTCCTGTGGAGAAGTCAGATGATTAGATCAACTTCTTTCATTTTTATGCTAAAAGGATTGTCTGGAGGTCTGAGAGAGCAAACTCCTTATCATGGTCTGCAGTTTTGTAACTGGAGTTGCCCATCTTCTTCCTTAGTTAAATGGTCTATGCTAATATAACTTCTGGGAGTATTTCCTCTCCATTGGTGGCTCTCCAGCTTATCTCCCCCTTTTCATTCTGTGTGTGAGTGGTTTAGGAAAATCTCCTTTCTTTCTTTACTCTTTTCCACAATATAGAATCTCTGCAAACAGTCTGCTCAGGCACTGTAGAATTTTGCAGTGCAGCCTGAATCTCAGAACCACCTTACCCTTGCAAGTTTGCGTCTTTTGAGTCTGCATTCTTCCATATTGGCTATATGCTTTATTGTCAATTTATGCTGTATTTTAATTGTTCTCTTTTCAAGAGAACATTTAACATTCCCATTACAAATAGCTACATATGAATGTCCATGTCAAGACACATTAGTTAGTTCAAAGATCCCTTATGGGTATGTTTCTGAACATGTGTGAGTTCATGCCTATGTTCTAAGAGTGTATCTGCTAACAACCACATAGAGTATTCATAAACATTCATATTCTGTAACTGAATCTAATCATTAACTTGAATGAATTATTGCTGCACAAGCATGCAGCAATAGACATTGTGCGGGAGCTACATTCAGCATTCTATATACCAACTCAATAAATAGGGGTACCCCAAACAAAAAATTACAACTATGAGAGACTGGACCTCAGATCAGCATCAAAAAAGTCTGCTCTTGCTCTGTGCCAAATTGGGGGGGGGGGGTGTGTGTGTTTGGACAAAAGGTTTCTGAGTTATGATTTTTCAAACAATAACCTTTGGCCCCATGTAGAACCAAGCAACCTGAAACTCCAGCTGATTTAAAATAAATCGAATACATTGATAGGACCCAATATGTATGTCTAGAAAGAAAGTTGCCCCTGCCTCCCACTTTTTGTTATTTTGTGAAAATTGGGTCATTCATGGCTCTAATTGATAGTTTAAATGCAGCCATGTAAAGTAACATAATCTATGAGTTTACTGGCTTCCTCTTATAAGTTCCCAACATTCACTTCCGCCTCCCTTGCTGGTTGCCCCACTCACCAGCCAGCATGTGCTGCTTTTCTCCTGCTCTTAGTGCAATCATCTAGTCACAGCAGGAGCATGGATTTCCCTTCTCCGCCTCCTCCAGCAACCACCCACTCAGATGAGGAGGCAGGACAGGGATTTCTACAGTGCTGCATTTGAGTGAGCAGCTTCTGGAGGAGGCAGAGACAGGAAGTCCATGCTCCTGCTGTGACTGCATGATTGCACATTGATTAGGATTAGGCATCCTTCAGTCTCAAGAGACTATATTAATGTGCTCTATATGGAGGACTTGGAGCAGCATCTAGTGTGGCTGAGAAGGCCAATTCGAGAGTGACAATCCCTTCCACACTGAAGACAAATACAATCTGTCCCCTGTCCAGCTCCCTGATTTTGCTGCTTTCAGGACTGCCTCTTTGCCTCGGCCTGCTGGACAAGTGTCTCTTCTGCAGTACAGGAGTGTGCTCAGGACACAGGCTCTATAGACCTGGATCTTGGTATATGCCGTCAGCTTCTTATTAAGCCATACTCTCTTTCTGAGTCTAGAGAACATGGTAGCTGCTTTGCCAATGCATTTATCCAGCTTGACATCTAGGGAGACAGTGTCAGAGATCGTTGAGCCAAAGTACACAAAGTCATGAACAACCTCCAATTCTTGTGTGGAGATGGTAATAGAGGGAGGTGAGTCCACGCCCTGGCCCATGACTTGTGTTTTCTTCAGGCTGATTGTTAATCCAAAGTCTTGGCAGGCCTTGCTAAAACGATTCATGAGTTGTTGGAGGTCTTCAACAGAGTGGGCAACAACAGCTGCATCACTGGCGAAGAGGAAGTCCCGCATGCATTTCAGCTGGACTTTGGTCTTCGCTCTCAATCTAGAGAGATTAAAGAGCTTTTCATCTGATCTAGTCGGAAGATAGACACCTTCTGTTGCAGTTCCAAGGCGTGCTTCAGCATGAAAGCAAAAAAGATCCCAAAGAGGGTCGGCGCGAGGACACAGCCCTGTTTCACTCCGCTTCGGATGTCAAAGGGATCTGATGTTGAGCCATCAAAAACTACAGTGCCCTTCATTTCCTCATGAAAGGACCTGATGATGTTAAGGAGTCGAGGTGGACATCCAATCTTGGGAAGGATTTTAAAAAGGCTGTCCCTGCCTTTTTAAAATCCTTCCCAAGATTGGATGTCCGCTGTCTCTCAAGATGGTGGCAGCAGTGGAGGATGAAGAGGAGGAGGCAACAGGACCAGGTAGGGAAGTGATGGGGGCAGTGGGAAGGGGGCAGGGCCAAATGAACAAGGAAGCTCATGAAATTGTAAAAGAAGTTCATAGTTTGGGTTCACCAGTTTTGAGGAACCCAAACTGACCCAAACCAACAAACCAGTGATTTTCCATGAACTTCCTGGTTCATTATTCCATTTGTGCCCATCTCTAATCATGAACCAAGAAGGACTTCTCAGAGAACATGTGAGTGTATTCACAGAAACTCCAGAATACTGTTGAAAGTAGTTGTTATGTCTCTCTCTCTCACTCACCCCCTTTCTCTCTCACACACACAGCCTTAGTAGTTCTGTTTTATCTCTAATTAACCAAAGGAAAGAGAAGAGCTGTGTTAAACTGATGGCTAAAATGAAAAATGGATATATTATTAAAGATAATTTTTTAAAAATCAAGCTACATATATGCAAAGATATATTGAAATGTATCTAAGGACATACAAAACAAAAAGAATTGCTGAATATTTAATTGAAATCAAAGTCGACTGAGGGTGTGATCACATGGAGAAATAGATTACATGTTGAACCTCTTCAGTGGATCACATGAAATATGGGGAATTGCACTCCAGCCCAACTTTGATCTCTACCCAACCTGCCCCTTTTTTTATCCATCTGTAGAGCTTCACTTTTGGAGGCTGAGCTGGAGTGATTTCCTGACAGACAGAAGGGTGGCTTTAAGGGAGATTGCTTCGTGCAAATGACCCTTTTTGGTACAGTTGGGGATACACCCTTCTCACTGTCTGATTGCACCTGGAATAACAAGTAATATGAGCCATTTCAGGTGTCAGGTGCTGCAGAGTGTGAACAACATAAGAATCAAGAAAACAATCGAATTAACTAATGGCCCTTGCCCACATGTAAATGGAGCTACAAGTGGGTTGTGCCACTACTAAATTCGAGCTGACCACTGGCAGTATAATTATCTTCATTTCTGTTTTCCATGCTGTTTATGATTTTAAGAAGAAAGTTGGGGAGGAGGAAAAGAAAGTTAGTAAAAGAAAATAATGAATGGAAAAAGAGAGGAAGAGGAGGAACACAGAAAGAGGGAGATGAGGAAGATGGAGGTAGTCCAGAATCCTACTGGTGTTCATGTAAGGGTTGCTGGACTTGCACAGATAATTGTGCTAACTGAAAAGTAGCCATGGTGCATTTCAGTTGTACAACCAGGCATGTGACCAGGCAAATGGCCAAGATATTCCCAGGCACCTTGTCAATTAGATGCAATTAGCTATTGCTACTTATTAGAGATGGGGATATTCATATTTGTATATGAATATGAATACCCCTGCACAGGTGGCAATAACGAGGGTCCGTCCCCCTGGGGCCACACCGTCCACTCACAATTCCCCCGCTGCTGACACATCCACAATCCTTCCTATCACTCTGGAGCTCACAATTGGTGAGCCACTCTTCGACCTGGCAGGGAGGCTTGTCGTCCCGCCTCCTGCCAGGAGTGGTGAGTCGATCACGAGCTCTGGAGTGATAGGAAAGATTGCGGAGCTGGTGGCAGCGGCAGAATTGTGAGTGGATGGTCTGGCCCCAGGGGGCTGGACCCTCATTATCACCACCTCTGTGGGGGTATTCATATTCGTATACAAATACGAATACCCCCATCTCTACTACTTACTCAACTGTACACAGAAACCAAGAGCATTCTGACCATACCTGTAAACTGAAAAATGGGCCCCATGAGATAGGCTTGGGTTTAAGGTGGGCACTCAGTCTGATGATATCTGTAGGTACTGAGACAGATCCATTCACTCACAATTGAATTACTCCTTTTTACTACACATAATTTTCTGCAGGTTCTATATATTCTAAAGCTCAACCAAAGTATGCTAGTTTTTGTTGCTATAGTTTTAACTGCAATATACATACCCCTCTTACACATTTTGGATAGTCAAATCTTCCTTCTACACATTGTACTCTGAAAGGAGGGGAAGCAGCATCTGGAGTGTAGCCCCTTCTACAGTCAAATTCTGCAATATCACCAGATTCTGAATACAGCATTGAGTCGTCTCTCCACCTCAGCTTTATATTGTTACGTTTCATGTCTTCTGCACTTGCTGTACAAGGAACTGCAAGAAGGAACACCACTTAATCTATCTAACATTGAGGTTTTTTTTAAAAAAAAACCAGAAAAATCTTGAGATATGAAAAACCTATGTTGTAATAGACTGAATGAGGTAAATTTCTTTTCTGAGAAGGCCATTTTCCTCTCTGTGTAATGCCTCATTTTCTTTCTTGATTCCCAGAATTGCTTTCAACCAGATACAGTGGTGCCTCGCTAGACGATGTTAATCTGTTCCACGAGGATCGCTGTCTAGCGAAAACATCGTCTAGCGAAGCACGTTTTCCCATTGGAATGCATTGAAATCGCTTCAATGCGTTCCAAGGGAAAACGCAGTCGTCTTGCGAAATTTCCCATAGGGAAACCTCGTCTAGCGAGTGAGGGTCCCCATAGGAATGCACTGACAGCTGCACTGACAGCTTTTGACCACTAGTCGGCACACTCCTATGGGGAAACCTCATCGTCTAGCGAAATTCCCCATAGGGAAACATCGTTTTGCGAAGCGCAGTAGCGCTCACAAAAAGGCATCGTCTAGCGATTTCCTCGTCCTGCGAGGCAATCGTCTAGCGAGGCACCACTGTATTTGAATAACAAAAGTCTTTCATTTTAATGGGCTGTATTAAGGGCTTCACATGTCCCCTCCAATTCCCAAAAAGCTGAGAAAGTGCAGCTGTTCAGGGCCACATCCTTAAATAGCAGTTGTGCCATTTAGGTAAAATGGATATGGTGTAGCATCCTATGCTGTGGTTCACTACAGCTTCACCACTACTTTAAAGATGAATGACATTTTCTGTAATCATTGTCTGTGTAAAGATCTAGCACTTTGTAAACCACAGATAGGAAAGTTTGGCCACAAACTTGCACCACAAGCCTCTTCTGCATCTCCCAGCCCTCCCCAGATTTTGTAACATCATTGTTACAATTCACCACTGAATTTCAGTAGGACATGGCTCAATTTGAAGCTTATTTCACTTAAACACTTGTTCATTTATTGCATCCTGTTAATGGGAAAAACAACCTTAGCATTGACTGCAAAAGGAAACCTTTAAGTCCCTCTAATTCTAAGCTGCAGCATCATTTCTCCTCCTTTGTTATTTAAGCAGCCTTTGCCGTCATTTACTATTTATGCAGCTAGTTGCTGTTAAACTCATTTCAACTTCTTGCTTCTCAGAACCATTTTAAAATATTCTAGTTAGCTACATTTGCTCTATATTTAACTAAATGAAAGCGTTAATTTTAATTAATCTTAAATCTTTGAATTAAGTCTTATTTTGTTTTGTGAAAAAAATGAAGAAATAATCTGAAGAGAATTAAAATAATCTTCAACAACAACAATAACAACAACAACTCAAGTATGGAACAGATTTCTGGTGCAACATGTATTTAGTAAGCAAGAGGATTTCAGCCACAGAAATGTGTTGCTGGTTCCTAGATGTCTCTTTGTAACATGGAATATCAGCTTCAGTTGCATAGACTTCCTTTATCTACTTCAATGAGCAGATTGTTATATGAACAAAAAAAAATATTATTAAAAAGTGAAGCATTATTGATGGTTGTTATACCTGCGCAGGTTGGTGGTTCTGTCCAATGACCATTACTGCAAGATATTTCTGCATTTCCTTTCATTCTGTACAGGTTTTGGCATTTATAGTGCACTTTTTCTCCTGACATATATTTGGATTTGGGCATTTCCAGAATATCTCCATTGTCTATAGCAGGTGGGCGAGCACATCTTCCTCCAGCATCTATGGTGGCACATTGAATTGGAGAAGAAATCTCTTAGGTGATGCACATGATTAAGCCATCACAGAACTCAAGATGCCAAGCATTCTCATGTTGAGAAAAATCAGAGCAGGCTGTAGATAATTTATTCCCAATCATGATCACGAAGATCAGTCAATTCAGCAAGATTTAAGCAGCAAGTCCTTTCATTTTGGTGGGAAAATTAAGCATCGACATATGTTCCTTCATCTCACTGCCATCTTTCTCCAGGGACCAATTATGATTCAGATATTGGCAAGGGAGGAATACGTTATGATAACAACACACCCAAAAACCCTGCACTAAAATCCTAAATGCAGAACCTCCAAATTGTCATGCATCTGTTTGTCTTGATTTATACCTTAGGGTGCCTAAAAATATTTAGAGGCATGAGGCTCCACAGGATGAGCCCCTCAATGTGTCCTCTCAGCTTTTTCTTGTAAAACAGATTAGCCTTTAAAGGAATTGACTTTTGAAATATCAGTTCATCTTTTAAACAGTTCTCGACACACACACGCTTGGTAAAGTAAGACCTAATACCCATTTTTCAACCAGTTCTCTGTTGAGTTCTCTGTTGTTTTGTCATGGATTTTCATGGAACAGGGGGTGAAGGAACATAAATGGAATAGAGAGAGGAAGAATGGGCAGATAGGGCCAGCAGCAACATGTGGAGGACATCCTACCAATTAACCAGTGGAAACTAAAGGGTAGGAAGCCAAACCATTAGATTTTTTGGGGTACAGCTTCAGCTGAGGTTTAGGTGCAGCTGTAGTTGGTTTAGGTTCGAACCAACAAACATTCAATATCGGATACCACATGTAACCAACCATTTCGGATGCCATCTACATAATATCTAACCATATGGTATACAAGATATAATGAAGCTTTGCCTAGAGAGGCAGACTGTGCTCTCCTAGGGCTCTGAAATCCCTATTGCAAGAACTGTACCATTCCCATAGTATGGGCATCACATCAAAAGGGAAATACCTTGTAGTTCACAGCAATGATATCCTGTCCACTCTCCTTCCTGCAAGAAGTGCACCGCAGTGCAAACCTACAGGTTTGTCCCCTATCTCCTCATCAAACTTTGTCTTTGCATCAGGCTATCTGTATTTTCCCTCTTTACTCCTTATCTCTGATTTAGGAAACCCTGGTTTTTCCTAATTTTGAGTTCATTGATTAAACTGTAATTTCTGTTTTAAACATATTCTTGCTTCATTTTACATGCCTACACACATATACCTACACCCATACTCACTACTTGCTCTTACTTAAGGCGGCAGTGTTGGAAAAATTGGCAAGGAAACAATGTTGACATCTTTGAACTACTAAATAGAAATGTGGATGCAAAAGATATAGAAAAAGAAGATGAAAGGGAGAAGGAAAGGCACAAGCATAAGAAGCCAGAATGATCCTGGCCAAACTAGTTGCCAGGTTTCCTCATTTATTTTGGGGGTAATTGTGAAGGCACAATCTTGGAGGGCCTAGTCTTTGGTTCAATATTTGGATTTGATTTACAGAGCGTACATGGACTACCCAGGCCACGCATGGCTTCTTTATGATCAGGCATTTAGGATGAGAGCAGCTATTCATCCAAAAATGAACTGGGATGAGCCACAGCTGGGCCTTTGGTTACAGTATATGATACCAGCGAGACCGGCCATGGGAGAAAGATTTGGTAGTGGACATTTAATCCGAAGGGCAAGCCAACCTAACAATCCTCGTGTAGCCACGGGGCAGGTGGTTCAACGCCGCCTGTATGTTGGGAATTTAATTCTAGAGGGAGCTGCTCACGAAAACCATACCGTTATCAACATGAATGCTCCATTTGTGGTGGCCAGCACACAGGTTCCAATTTTTTCAGAGGGAGAGGACAGAGAGCCAGTGGCAAGGACGCAGGTGGTGGAAAGAAAGCAGATGGGGGAGGACTTCCCCCTGCAAAAGGGCCCCTGTCCCATTAAGGCGGCAGTGTTGGAAAGGTGGTTGCATTACTATCCAAGGAGGCAGCATACTTATTTGTTGTTGTTTAGTCATTAAGTCGTTTCCGACTCTTCGTGACCCCATGGACCAGAGCACGCCAGGCCCTCCTGTCTTCCACTGCCTCCCGGAGTTGGGTCAAAGTCATGTTGGTAGCTGCAGTGACACTGACCAACCATCTCGTCCTCTGTCGTCCCCTTCTCCTCTTGCCTTCACACTTTCCCAACATCAGGGTCTTTTCCAGGGAGTCTTCTCTTCTCATGAGATGGCCAAAGTATTGGAGCCTCAGCTTCAGGATCTGTCCTTCCAGTGAGCACTCAGGGTTGATTTCTTTCAAAATGGATAGGTTTGTTCTCTTTGCAGTCCAGGGGACTCTCAAGAGTCTCCTCCAGCACCACAATTCAAAAGCATCAATTCTTCACTGTAGCCATCCAGATTTTCAGGAGTCAGCAGAATTAGAGAGCTTGGTTTGCACTGAATTCCAACAATAGAAGCTGCCTGAACAAAGTGCTTACAAGTGCCAATTGACCATTTTAATCTCTCTCTCTCTCTCTCTCTCTCTCTCTCATTGTTCTCCCATTGAACACTGAACTTTCCCATATCAATACTTTATATCATGTATTCATTGGGTTTAATTCAAATTCATCAGTGCTCAACCCTAAATAATTGCAGGACAAGCGATCAATGTAGTTGCCCCCTTAGTTGGGGCCTGTTTCCAGAAATAAGGCAGCATTCATCCCTCTTTGTAATTCAGATTTCCCCAGTCTCTGGATATTTGGGATCATCATTCCCATCAGTTCTGCCAGCCCACACAGCTGATGGCATTTGTAGTCCAAAGCATCTGGAGGAACCCAGCTTTATGTCAAATGTCAGAAAGCAAACGCCAAGCAGCAAAAGAAAGCTAATAGTACAGAATGAAATAGAAAACAAGACAAACAACGAAGTACCAATCACAAATGATATAGTCTTGTGGCATACGTAGAGATATACAGATAAACAAAATTTTGTGATGCTTATCCTTTGAATATAGAAATAAATAAACGAGTCACAGTGTTTCTGGAATCTGCTTTTGTGAATTTTGCACTTGAGAGTTAATTACTATGACCTTCTGCAGGATGATACTTACTTTTACATTCAATGTATGGTGGCACTTGTTCCCAGTTTCCGTTTTTGCATTGCATTCGGAAGCGTCCAGGTTTTATGTACCCAGGCCGGCAATTGTACAACACAACGTCATCATGTGAATATGATTCTTTAGGTGATAAGTCAGCAAGTTTTTCACGGTCTCTTCTAGGTGGTGGCCCGCAACCATTTTGAGCTAGAAATACGTGAGGAAAAAAGCACATCAGGTTCCGTACTCTGTGACATCTAATATAAAGAAAGAAAAATCAAATACTGTATTGGCCAGAAAACTTGAATATCTATGCCAGAAAAGGGAATACTGACAGCTGGCCAATAATGACCAATTTTTTTCCAGATCTGGAAGATCTCAGGTCAGAGGCAGAGGTTTCAGAGGTTTACCATTCCCTTCTTCTGGGGGCACTCCGGGACTCTGTCTTGGCCAAGGCCATACATCTTGGGTCTTCTTCCAGGAGGCAGAGTGGGGAATTGAACCCCTAACCCTGGTGCTCCAACTCAGTTAGCTTCCAGACAGGTGCTGGTTTGTTACAGTACCTGTATGTAAAATGATTGTGAATTTTCCTTCAGTTCTGTTTCCCAAAGTGGGGAACATTTTTAATCAATCAAAAATTAATTTAAGTGGCTGAAAGATGAACAGTGCAAACACATTAATATTCTGAAATATTCATTACCTATTGAGGTTATTGGGACTTAATTCCAGGCAAAAATCATATTATATTAGCTATTATTTTTCTTTTTAAAGTTTTATGGTAATATTTCTACTCTGACAACAGAACACTTGATTCAGCAACTACACTGGTGTTCCCTTAGCAACAGATTCATTATATACCTAGGGTTTTAACTGGCAAGAGTAAATAAAATGTGGTGAAGAAAAATGTCATTTGGGAAATGAAATTACCATTTGATGAACAGGTTGATGAATGAAATTTTTAAAAGCCAGTGTAATCCATGAGAGTATATAATATTGTATCGTCAATGCTGCAGTCCATGTGGGAAACAAATTATTCTATTAAATGTTGTGCTTTGTGTCAGCATGATTAATACATACTGCTGAAGCCTACCTTGTAGGATTTTGAGCATAACCTTGCTAGCATGTGAAATGAGTGCAATTGTACGGTAGTTGGAGCATTCTTTGGCACTGCCCTTCTTTGGGATTGGGATGTAGACTGATCTTTTCCAATCCTCTGGCCACTGCTGAGTTTTCCAAACTTGCTGGCATATTGAGTGTAGCACCTTAACAGCGTCATCTTTTAAGATTTTAAATAGTTCGACTGGAATGCCATCACCTCCACTCGCCTTGTTGTTAGCCATGCTTTCTAAGGCCCACTTGACTTCACTCTCCAGGATGTCTGGCTCAAGGTCAGCAACCACACTATCTGGCTTGTCCGGGACATCCAGACCTTTCTGGTATAATTTCTCTGTGTATTCTTGCCACCTATTCTTGATGTCTTCTGCTTCTGTGAGGTCCCTGCCATTTTTGTCCTTTATCATGTCCATCTTTGCACAAAAGGTTCCTTTAATATCTCCAATTTTCTTGAACAGATCTCTGGTTTTTCCATTTCTATTCTTTTCCTCTATTTCTTTGCACTGTTCATTTAAGAAGGCCCTCTTGTCTCTCCTTGCTATTCTTTGGAAGTCTGCATTCCATTTTCTGTAACTTTCCCTATCTCCCTTGCATTTTGTTTCCCTTCTGTTCTCTGCTATTTTTAAGGCCTCGTTGGACAGCCACTTTGCTTTCTTGCATTTCCTTTTCTTTGGGATGGTTTTTGTTGCTGCCTCCTGTACAATGTTACGGGCCTCCATCCATAGTTCTTCAGGCACTCTGTCCACCAAATCTAGTTCCTTAAATCTGTTCTTCACTTCCACTGTGTATTCATAAGGGATTTGGTTTAGATTATACCTGACTAGCCCAGTGGTTTTTCCTACTTTCTTCAGTTTAAGCTTGAGTTTTGCTATAAGAAGCTGATCATCAGAGCCACAATCATCTCCAGGACTTGTTATTGCTGACTATATAGAGCTTCTCCATCTTTGGCTGCAGAGAATATAATCAATCTGATTTCGGTATTGCCCATCTGGTGATGTCCATGTGCAGAGTCGCCTCTTGTGTTGTTGAAAAAGAGTGTTTGTGATGACCAGCTTGTTCTCTTGACAAAATTCTATTAGCCTTTGCCCTGCTTCGTTTTGAACTCCAAGGCCAAACTTACCTGTTGTTCCTTTTATCTCTTGACTCCCTACTTTAGCATTCCAATCCCCTAGAATGAGAAGAACATCTTTATTTGGTGTCAGTTCTAGAAGGTGTTGTAAGTCTTCATAGAACTGGTCAATTTCAGCCTCTTCAGCATTGGTGGTTGGTGCATAAACTTGGATTACTGTGATGTTGAAAGGTCTGCCTTGGATTCGTATTGAAATCATTCTATCATTTTTGAGATTATATCCCAGTACATCTTTTCCCACTCTTTTGTTGACTATGAGGGCTACTCCATTTCTTCTATGGGATTCTTGCCCACAATAGTAGATATGATAATCGTCTGAATTGAATTTGCCCATTCCCGTCCATTTTTGTTCACTGACGCCCAGGATGTCAATGTTTATTCTTGCCATCTCCTGTTTGACCACATCCAATTTACCAAGGTTCATAGATCTTACATTACAGGTTCCAATGCAGTATTTTTCTTTCCAGCATCGGACTTTCCTTTCACTTCCAGGCGCGTCTGCAGCTGAGCGTCCTTTCGGCTTTGGCCCAACCACTTCATTAGCACTGGAGCTACTTGTACTTGTCCTCTGCTCTTCCTCAGTAGCATGTTGGACGCCTTCCAACCTGAGGGGCTCATCTTCCAGCATCATATCTTTTAGCCTTTTGTTTCTGTTCATGGGGTTTTCTTGGCAAAGATACTGGAGTGGCTTGCCAATGCCTGCTCCAGGTGGATCGCGTTTAGTCAGAACTCTCCACTATGACCTGTCCGTCTTTGGTGTCCCTGCACGGCATAGCCCATAGCTTCTCTGAATTACTCAAGCCCCTTCGCCACGACAAGGCAGCAATCCATGAAGGAGAGCACACTTATTAGAGGGATTCAAATTTGGCTTCAGAATACCTGCAGGGATGGCAAGAAAAATTGCCCTGCCTCCATCAAGGGGAGATCGTGTGTTTCTATGCACAGCCCCAGCCCACCCCTTCCATAATGTTAAGGGGTCTCCGGATGTCCTTCCATTCCCATCCTTTCCACTATAACGGCAGGCTCAACCATCAAGGAACTTTCCTGCACAGAGCCTCTTTGTCCTCCCTGCCGGAATAGCGTGAGATGTGAGATTCACGTCCTGGCTATCTGGGAAGGGAGGGGGAAGGAGCACCTTATTTAACAGGCGCTCCTTCCCCCAATCAGCCTCTTTTAAGGCTTGCAAGGGCTGGAGAGAGGCTGCGCAATAGCTCGTTCTACATGGTGCAGTTGTTTTACATTCTCGCATCGCTACAGAATTGGGGACCTTGCATCGGTGCCGCTCTCCAGTGGTTTGCTTTGGGGGTCATTCCCCATTCAAGTTTATTGCAGAGAGATTTTAAAAGTAATAATAATAAAAAATTTTAAAGAAAGAAAAAATGTAATTAAGCAGGAGAAATCAGTTTGATAAGGGGAACCTGAGGAGGGGGAGTTAGGGGAGTAAGGCTTTGGAGGGTCCACCCCATTGGGGCTGCAGAGCCCAAAAAAGGTGACAATAATGGATGGGGCAGAAACCCCCCTCCCCCTTTTTTTCTTGTAGCATTTTTGGCATATTAAATTAAATTGCAACTGTGACACCGTTGTTCTAATTCAAAGACTTCTGCGGACTTGGGGACTGCATTGACACACACACCCAGCGGTTTGGTCTCGGGGCTTTGGGTCCCACTTTGGTTGCCCTAATATTGCTTTTTATATATAAAAATTAATTAATAAAAATTTTAAAAATTTAGATAGGAATGAGAGGGGGCTTCAGGGGAAGCAAGGCTTCTTTGGGTCCTTTTCCTCAAAGGGACCACAGTAATAAGGCTGAGCCCAAGGAAGGAAGGCAGTATAGAAGGGGCAGGACACACACACACACACACACACACACTCTGTGGGTTATCACGGAACAAAGGAAGGCTAATTGCCTTAGAGAGAGAACAAAGGAGTCGACAGTGAAAGTCAGAGCCAGCGGAGCCCACTGGCAACGTCCTGAGGGCTCTTTTATTGACTTAGCATGATTACATAGTATGTTATGAGAGAAACAGATAGGATACTAGTTACCTAATCGTAACTAGGATTGGCTAAAATAACCCTTTGATCTTATGCTCTACCTCTAAGCCAAAGGGCAGAATAAGGGGCTACCCCGCCTGCTGGCAGCTGCCGCATCCCGCCAGGAGTGTTTGCACATCACTGGAACAGAATGCAGCTACAACCTTTAAGCAGAAGTTTCCCACAACACTCCTACTCAAATACTTTACTTCAAAGTAAATTGAAGATAAATAAAATAAAATAATAAGTAAATTTTGATTGGGTGGTCCACCCAGTAAGAAAGGGAAGACACCATACACACACACACACACACACACACACACGAAATCAATACAGTGGAGTCTCGACTTTCGTACGGCTCCACTTACGTACTTTTCGACATTCGTACTTCTCCGGCTGCAAAGTTTCCAATCGACTTGCGGCCGGAGAATCAACCTACGGACCGGAAGGGGGAGGCGGGGAAAGCGCCAAATTCAAATTTGGCGCTTTCCCCGCCTCCCCTTTCCAGTCCGTAGGCCGCTGATCTGCCTCCGGATGCCTTCCAGGGCTTCTCCGCCGCCATCGGAGGCATCTCGGAGGTCCCGTCCCCCCGCCGCTGATCGTGCTTCGGAGGCACTATTGGCAGCGGGGGGGGGACCTCCTAGACTCCTCCCATGGTGGCGAGGAAGGCATCCGGAGGTCCCCCGCCGCCACCACTGCTGCTGGGATCCGAGCCACACCAGGCGATCCCGGCCATGCTCAGACTCCTGGACTTCCCCCGCCGCCGCTGGGAGCCGAGCCGCACTGCGGCTCGGCTCCCAGCGGTGCCGGCGGCAGCGGCGGGGGAAGTCCAGGAGTCCGAGCATGGCCGGGATTGCCTGGCGCGGCTCGGCTCCCAGCAGCGGCGGCGGCGGCGGGGGACCTCTGAGAGGCCTCCCATGGTGGCAGGGAAGGCATCTGGAGGTCCCCCGCCCCCCGCCGACGCAGGCTTTCCCAGGCCGTAGACCAGACCTACCGGGGGGAAGAACTCCCCTGGTAGGCCCGGTCTGCCAGGCTTTCCCGGGCAGTAGACCGGGCCTACCGGGGGAAGACCTCCCCTGGTAGGCCCGGTCTACCAGGCTTTCCCGGGCAGTAGACCAGGCCTACCGGGGGAAGCCCTCCCCTGGTAGGCCTGGTCCACCACGGGAAATCCTGCATCGGCGGGGGCGGGGGACCTCCGAGAGGCCTCCGGCAGCGGCGCCAAAGCCCTCGGAGGCCTCAGGCAGCGGCGATGGCAGCAGCGAGGGACCTCCGAGAGTCCTCGGGCAGCGGCGATGGCAGGCCAAGATTTCAGCACTGGAGGTAGAGTGTGCGGCACAGGCTAGGCAAGTGAGGAACAACTGCCTTGTTATGCCAGGGATTCCAAAGGACATAGGAGTGCTAAGCTGAAGGCTCTAGCACATAATCTTATGTAACGTATTGCTGTCCTAGAGGTGGAGTGTCACGGGCCATCATGGGCATCGGGCTCCCAGGCAACATGATCCCAGTCAGTTGGACCAGGGTCAGAGGAGGTGGGCGAGGCAATCAACTCCCCCGGGCCGAGCAGAGGCAGAACACAACAGGCCACACGTGTGGGTCAGCTTGATGTGAGTATGGAGCTCATCCAGGATACTGATGCAGTGTGTGCAAGGCAGGATGCAACAGGGGTATCACAGACAGGTGAGCTAGCAGTTGCACCGAACATTAGCCCTGACATGACTACATGGCCTTGGTCTGATATTGGCCAAGCACAAGCACACAGTACACCACCACATAATATGGGGAACCAAGGGAGCTCAGTAGGACAGCCATGGGGGTTGCCATTTCAAGGATGGGCGGCTGGGGCATGGAGTGCCCCATACCCACTGGTCACTTTCCAGGAGTGGGGGTCTGGCCATACCTCTCAGTGCCCGCCATGGGTTCAAACTCAGTGCCTTTGAAGGCCTTCCCATTCAGGCACTATGCCATGCCCCTGGGGGATCATTTGACTCCAGCTTCAAAGGAAAAAAAATTGTCGAGGGAACAATGTTGACATCTTTGAACTACTAAATAGAAACATGGATGCAAAAGATATAGAAAAGGAAGACAAAAGGGAGAAGGAAAGGCACAGGCGTAAGAAGCCAGAATGATCCTGGCCGAACTGGTTGCCACGTTTCCGTATTTATTTGGGGGTAATTGTGAAGGCACAACCTTGGAGGGCCTAGTCTTTAGTTCAATATTTGGATTTGATTTACAGAGCGTACATGGACTACCCGGGCCACGCATGGCTTCTTTATGATCAGGCATTTAGGATTTAGGCGTTTCAGCATTTCGGTTCCTTTTTGGAACGGAACCTTAGGCACAGGGCAGGACTGTCCAGCACAGCCCATTATTTAGTTGATTTTCTGGTATGTGGGGGGAAAAGGGACTGGGCGGTGCTTGCTGCTCTTGGAGGCCTTCCAGGATATGGCTAAGGAATTGGGGCTGCCCTTGGCAGAGGAGAAGATAGAAAGACCATTATCAATTTTGCCTTTCCTGGGGATAGAATTGGACACACAGGCACAGGCTTGTCACCTCCCGAACAGTAAACTGTGGGAGCTACAGAAGAGGTTGTAAGTTATCATGGGCAAGAAGAAAGTCACGCTCAGGAAATTACAGGAAATAGTGGGGCATTTGAACTTTGCTTGCTGAGTTGTACCACCAGGCAGAGACTTCCTTAGGAGGCTGTGCAAGGCCATGAGTGGTTTAAGGAGGCCTTTGCATAGGACCAGAGTTACGGGAGGTATGAGGCAGGACCTACTGGTTTGGAGCAAGCTTTTAGGCAGCTTCAATGGAGTTTCATTTTGGAGGTCAGACATTTGCTTGGGTGCAGACTTCCAAGTTCAAACTGATGCCTCAGGTTCACGGGGTTTTGGTATCTACTTTAGAGGAAGATGGTGTACACGCGAATGGCCAGGGGACAGGCACAAATTGGGTCTCACTCGAGACCTGACCTTTCTAGAACTATTTCCTATTGTGGGAGCAATATGGCTATGGTCAGAGGAGTGGGCCAACTCCATAGTGCACTTTTGGTGTGACAACCAGGCAGTGGTTCATCTCATTAATATGCTTTCATCCCGGTCAAAGCAAGTCATGAGACTGGTTAGAGCCTTCACACTGCGCACACTGCAGTTTAACATGGTAGTGCAGGCAAGACACATCCCCGGGCTAGATAACAGCATAGCTGATGCCCTGTCATGTCTACAGATGGAATGGTTTAGGGAGTTAGTGCCAGGATCCAGAAAGTGTCCTGAGAGTCTTCCTCTGGAGGTCTGGCTAATTGGCGGGATGAAGCCAAGCGTGCAATAGGGCTGGCATTGGCTCCCAGGACTCGTAAAGGGTATTCAGCTGTGAGTATGGAATTCCAATAATTTAGATCTAGTGTGGGATTGCAGACTATTTGGCTAGCCCCAGTGGAACATCTGCAACAATTTGCAACATACCTGCATAGAAGGGCTTATTGCCTAGTTCTATACAAGGTAAGATGTCAGCTTTGGCCTTTTATGCAAAAGTAAGAGGATGCCCTGTTCAAGTCATAGTTGACATTGAGGGAAGAGCTAAAATATCCATCTCTGCTGCTTCGAAAAAAATTTCTATTAATTCCTGGATTGTTGGAGTCTCCTCTTTTTTTCCAGTATTTGGCATATAAAATTCTTGCTGTTTTATGTATGATCAAATATCTTTTTTGTCCTATCAAATCTGGTATTATATTCAATAAAAACAGTTCAGGTTCATATGGAATTTTAGAGAATAACATGTTTTTGTCCACCAGTCAAGTATTATACAATATTATTGATGGTATCCATTTAGATTTCAGTTACTTACCCTCCCCTGCGGTGCAACATACCCATAGCAGGAGCAGAGCAGTCGAGCCCAGCCAGGGGAGAGTCATCCTGGACCCTCAGCAAGGGCTCTCACCCTTTTCCAGTAGCTCTCCTTCAGTCTTCCCTGGCGTGCTGTTAGGTGCTGTCTGTTTTGGTAACAAGCAGTGCTAAAACAGGCAGTTTTTACTCAGCAAACTTTGAGCAGAGGGTGCAACCACACAGCACGGAAAATACAAGTTGATGCACTGTGATTCACACCTGCAGAAATCAGGTTTCCCCAGGTGAAATCACTGTAGCCATCCAGATTTTCAGGAGTCAGCAGAATTAGAGAGCTTGGTTTGCACTGAATTCCAACAATAGAAGCTGCCTGAACAAAGTGCTTACAAGTGCCAATTGACCATTTTAATCTCTCTCTCATTGTTCTCCCATTGAACAATGAACTTTCCCATATCAATACTTTATATCATGTATTCATTGGGTTTAATTCAAATTCATCAGTGCTCAACCCTAAATAATTGCAGGACAAACGATCAATGTAGTTGCCCCCTTAGTTGGGGCCTGTTTCCAGAAAGAAGGCAGCATTCATCCCTCTTTGTAATTCAGATTTCCCCAGTCTCTGGATGTTTGGGATCATCATTCCCATCAGTTCTGCCAGCCCACACAGCTGATGGCATTTGTAGTCCAAAGCATCTGGAGGAACCCAGCTTTATGTCAAATGTCAGAAAGCAAACGCCAAGCAGCAAAAGAAAGCTAATAGTACAGAATGAAATAGAAAACAAGACAAACAACGAAGTACCAGTCACAAATGATATAGTCTTGTGGCATACGTAGAGATATACAGATAAACAAAATTTTGTGATGCTTATCCTTTGAATATAGAAATGAATAAACGAGTCACAGTGTTTCTGGAATCTGCTTTTGTGAATTTTGCACTTGAGAGTTAATTACTATGACCTTCTGCAGGATGATACTTACTTTTACATTCAATGTATGGTGGCACTTGTTCCCAGTTTCCGTTTTTGCATTGCATTCGGAAGCGTCCAGGTTTTATGTACCCAGGCCGGCAATTGTACAACACAACGTCATCATGTGAATATGATTCTTTAGGTGATAAGTCAGCAAGTTCTTCACGGTCTCTTCTAGGTGGTGGCCCGCAACCATTTTGAGCTAGAAATACGTGAGGAAAAAAGCACATCAGGTTCCGTACTCTGTGACATCTAATATAAAGAAAGAAAAATCAAATACTGTATTGGCCAGAAAACTTGAATATCTATGCCAGAAAAGGGAATACTGACAGCTGGCCAATAATGACCAATTTTTTTCCAGATCTGGAAGGTCTCAGGTCAGAGGCAGAGGTTTCAGAGGTTTGCCATTCCCTTCTTCTGGGGGCACTCCGGGACTCTGTCTTGGCCAAGGCCATACATCTTGGGTCTTCTTCCAGGAGGCAGAGTGGGGAATTGAACCCCTAACCCTGGTGCTCCAACTCAGTTAGCTTCCAGACAGGTGCTGGTTTGTTACAGTACCTGTATGTAAAATGATTGTGAATTTTCCTTCAGTTCTGTTTCCCAAAGTGGGGAATATTTTTAATCAATCAAAAATTAATTTAAGTGGCTGAAAGATGAACAGTGCAAACACATTAATATTCTGAAATATTCATTACCTATTGAGGTTATTGGGACTTAATTCCAGGCAAAAATCATATTATATTAGCTATTATTTTTCTTTTTAAAGTTTTCTGGTAATATTTCTACTCTGACAACAGAACACTTGATTCAGCAACTACACTGGTGTTCCCTTAGCAACAGATTCATCATATACCTAGGGTTTTAACTGGCAAGAGTAAATAAAATGTGGTGAAGAAAAATGTCATTTGGCAAATGAAATTACCATTTGGTGAACAGGTTGATGAATGAAATTTTTAAAAGCCAGTGTAATCCATGAGAGTATATAATATTGTATTGTCAATGCTGCAGTCCATGTGGGAAACAAATTATTCTATTAAATGTTGTGCTTTATGTCAGCATGATTCATACATACTGCTGAAGCCTACCTTGTAGGATTTTGAGCATAACCTTGCTAGCATGTGAAATGAGTGCAATTGTACGGTAGTTGGAGCATTCTTTGGCACTGCCCTTCTTTGGGATTGGGATGTAGACTGATCTTTTCCAATCCTCTGGCCACTGCTGAGTTTTCCAAACTTGCTGGCATATTGAGTGTAGCACCTTAACAGCGTCATCTTTTAAGATTTTAAATAGTTCGACTGGAATGCCATCACCTCCACTCGCCTTGTTGTTAGCCATGCTTTCTAAGGCCCACTTGACTTCACTCTCTTCTGGCTCAAGGTCACCAACCACACTATCTGGGTTGTCCGGGACATCCAGATCTTTCTGGTATAATTCCTGTGTGTATTCTTGCCACCTCTTCTTGATGTCTACTGCTTCTGTGAGGTCCCTGCCATTTTTGTCCTTTATCATGTCCATCTTTGCACAAAAGGTTCCTTTAATATCTCCAATTTTCTTGAACAGATCTCTGGTTTTTCCCTTTCTATTCTTTTCCTCTATTTCTTTGCACTGTTCATTTAAGAAGGCCCTCTTGTCTCTCCTTGCTATTCTTTGGAAGTCTGCATTCCATTTTCTGTAACTTTCCCTATCTCCCTTGCATTTTGTTTCCCTTCTGTTCTCTGCTATTTTTAAGGCCTCGTTGGACAGCCACTTTGCTTTCTTGCATTTCCTTTTCTTTGGGATGGTTTTTGTTGCTGCCTCCTGTACAATGTTACGGGCCTCCATCCATAGTTCTTCAGGCACTCTGTCCACCAAATCTAGTTCCTTAAATCTGTTCTTCACTTCCACTGTGTATTCATAAGGGATTTGGTTTAGATTATACCTGACTAGCCCAGTGGTTTTTCCTACTTTCTTCAGTTTAAGCTTGAGTTTTGCTATAAGAAGCTGATCATCAGAGCCACAATCATCTCCAGGACTTGTTATTGCTGACTATATAGAGCTTCTCCATCTTTGGCTGCAGAGAATATAATCAATCTGATTTTGGTATTGCCCATCTGGTGATGTCCATGTGCAGAGTCGCCTCTTGTGTTGTTGAAAAAGAGTGTTTGTGATGACCAGCTTGTTCTCTTGACAAAATTCTATTAGCCTTTCCCCTGCTTCGTTTTGAACTCCAAGGCCAAACTTATCTGTTGTTCCTTTTATCTCTTGACTCCCTACTTTAGCATTCCAATCCCCTAGAATGAGAAGAACATCTTTCTTTGGTGTCAGTTCTAGAAGGTGTTGTAAGTCTTCATAAAATTGGTCAATTTCAGCCTCTTCAGCATTGGTGGTTGGTGCATAAACTTGGATTACTGTGATGTTGAAAGGTCTGCCTTGGATTCGTATTGAAATCATTCTATCATTTTTGAGATTATATCCCAGTACATCTTTTCCCACTCTTTTGTTGACTATGAGGGCTACTCCATTTCTTCTATGGGATTCTTGCCCACAATAGTAGATATGATAATCGTCTGAATTGAATTTGCCCATTCCCGTCCATTTTTGTTCACTGACGCCCAGGATGTCAATGTTTATTCTTGCCATCTCCTGTTTGACCACATCCAATTTACCAAGGTTCATAGATCTTACATTACAGGTTCCAATGCAGTATTTTTCTTTCCAGCATCGGACTTTCCTTTCACTTCCAGGCGCGTCTGCAGCTGAGCGTCCTTTCGGCTTTGGCCCAACCACTTCATTAGCACTGGAGCTACTTGTACTTGTCCTCTGCTCTTCCTCAGTAGCATGTTGGACGCCTTCCAACCTGAGGGGCTCATCTTCCAGCGTCATATCTTTTAGCCTTTTGTTTCTGTTCATGGAGTTTTCTTGGCAAAGATACTGGAGTGGCTTGCCAATGCCTGCTCCAGGTGGATCGCGTTTAGTCAGAACTCTCCACTATGACCTGTCCGTCTTGGGTGTCCCTGCACGGCATAGCCCATAGCTTCTCTGAATTACTCAAGCCCCTTCGCCACGACAAGGCAGCAATCCATGAAGGAGAGCATACTTATTAGAGGGATTCAAATTTGGCTTCAGAATACCTGCAGGGATGGCAAGAAAAATTGCCCTGCCTCCATCAAGGGGAGATCGTGTGTTTCTATGCACAGCCCCAGCCCACCCCTTCCATAATGTTAAGGGGTCTCCGGATCTCCTTCCATTCCCATCCTTTCCACTATAACGGCAGGCTCAACCATCAAGGAACTTTCCTGCACAGAGCCTCTTTGTCCTCCCTGCCGGAATAGCGCGAGATGTGAGATTCACGTCCTGGCTATCTGGGAAGGGAGGGGGAAGGAGCACCTTATTTAACAGGCGCTCCTTCCCCCAATCAGCCTCTTTTAAGGCTTGCAAGGGCTGGAGAGAGGCTGCGCAATAGCTCGTTCTACATGGTGCAGTTGTTTTACATTCTCGCATCGCTACAGAATTGGGGACCTTGCATCGGTGCCGCTCTCCAGCGGTTTGCTTTGGGGGTCATTCCCCATTCAAGTTTATTGCAGAGAGATTTTAAAAGTAATAATAAAAAAATTTTTTAAAGAAAGAAAAAATGTAATTAAGCAGGAGAAATCAGTTTGATAAGGGGAACCTGAGGAGGGGGAGTTAGGGGAGTAAGGCTTTGGAGGGTCCACCCCATTGGGGCTGCAGAGCCCAAAAAAGGTGACAATAATGGATGGGGCAGAAACCCCCCTCCCCCCTTTTTTCTTGTAGCATTTTTGGCATATTAAATTAAATTGCAACTGTGACACCGTTGTTCTAATTCAAAGACTTCTGCGGACTTGGGGACTGCATTGACACACACACCCAGCGGTTTGGTCTCGGGGCTTTGGGTCCCACTTTGGTTGCCCTAATATTGCTTTTTATATATAAAAATTAATTAATAAAAATTTAAAAAATTTAGATAGGAATGAGAGGGGGCTTCAGGGGAAGCAAGGCTTCTTTGGGTCCTTTTCCCCAAAGGAAACACAGTAATAAGGCTGAGCCCAAGGAAGGAAGGCAGTAGAGAAGGGGCAGGACACACACACACACACACACATACTCTGTGGGTTATCACGGAACAAAGGAAGGCTAATTGCCTTAGAGAGAGAACAAAGGAGTCGACAGTGAAAGTCCGAGCCAGCGGAGCCCACTGGCAACGTCCTGAGGGCTCTTTTATTGACTTAGCATGATTACATAGTATGTTATGAGAGAAACAGATAGGATACTAGTTACCTAATCGTAACTAGGATTGGCTAAAATAACCCTTTGATCTTATGCTCTACCTCTAAGCCAAAGGGCAGAATAAGGGGCTACCCCGCCTGCTGGCAGCTGCCGCATCCCGCCAGGAGTGTTTGCACATCACTGGAACAGAATGCAGCTACAACCTTTAAGCAGAAGTTTCCCACAACACTCCTACTCAAATACTTTACTTCAAAGTAAATTGAAGATAAATAAATATAAATAAAATAAAATAATAAGTAAACTTTGATTGGGTGGTCCACCCAGTAAGAAAGGGAGGACACCATACACACACACACACACACACACACACACACACACACACACACGAAATCAATACAGTGGAGTCTCGACTTTCGTACGGCTCCACTTACGTACTTTTCGACATTCGTACTTCTCCGGCCGCAAAGTTTCTAATCGACTTGCGGCCGGAGAATCAACCTACGGACCGGAAGGGGGAGGCGGGGAAAGCGCCAAATTCAAATTTGGCGCTTTCCCCGCCTCCCCTTTCCAGTCCGTAGGCCGCTGATCTGCCTCCGGATGCCTTCCAGGGCTTCTCCGCCGCCATCGGAGGCATCTCGGAGGTCCCGTCCCCCCGCCGCTGATCGTGCTTCGGAGGCACTATTGGCAGCGGGGGGGGACCTCCTAGACTCCTCCCATGGCGGCGAGGAAGGCATCCGGAGGTCCCCCGCCGCCACCACTGCTGCTGGGATCTGAGCCACACCAGGCAATCCCGGCCATGCTCGGACTCCTGGACTTCCCCTGCCGCCGCTGGGAGCCGAGCCGCACCGCACCACGGCTCGGCTCCCAGCGGTGCCGGCGGCAGCGGCGGGGGAAGTCCAGGAGTCCGAGCATGGCCGGGATTGCCTGGCGCGGCTCGGCTCCCAGCAGCGGCGGCGGCGGCGGGGGGACCTCCGAGAGGCCTCCCATGGCGGCAGGGAAGGCATCTGGAGGTCCCTCGCCCCCGCCGACGCAGGCTTTCCCAGGCCGTAGACCGGACCTACCGGGGGGAAGAACTCCCCTGGTAGGCCCGGTCTGCCAGGCTTTCCCGGGCAGTAGACTGGGCCTACCGGGGGAAGACCTCCCCTGGTAGGCCCGGTCTACCAGGCTTTCCCGGGCAGTAGACCAGGCCTACCGGGGGAAGCCCTCCCCTGGTAGGCCTGGTCCACCAAGGGAAATCCTGCATCGGCGGGGGCGGGGGACCTCCGAGAGGCCTCCGGCAGCGGCGCCAAAGCCCTCGGAGGCCTCAGGAAGCGGCGATGGCAGCAGCGAGGGACCTCCGAGAGTCCTCGGGCAGCGGCGATGGCAGGCCAAGATTTCAGCACTGGAGGTAGAGTGTGCGGCACAGGCTAGGCAAGTGAGGAACAACTGCCTTGTTATGCCAGGGATTCCAAAGGACATAGGAGTGCTAAGCTGAAGGCTCTAGCACATAATCTTATGTAACGTATTGCTATCCTAGAGGTGGAGTGTCACGGGCCATCATGGGCATCGGGCTCCCAGGCAACATGATCCCAGTCAGTTGGACCAGGGTCAGAGGAAGTGGGCGAGGCAATCAACTCCCCCGGGCCGAGCAGAGGCAGAACACAACAGGCCACACGTGTGGGTCAGCTTGATGTGAGTATGGAGCTCATCCAGGATACTGATGCAGTGTGTGCAAGGCAGGATGCAACAGGGGTATCACAGACAGGTGAGCTAGCAGTTGCACCGAACATTAGCCCTGACATGACTACATGGCCTTGGTCTGATATTGGCCAAGCACAAGCACACAGTACACCACCACATAATATGGGGAACCAAGGGAGCTCAGTAGGACAGCCATGGGGGTTGCCATTTCAAGGATGGGCGGCTGGGGCATGGAGTGCCCCATACCCACTGGTCACTTTCCAGGAGTGGGGGTCTGGCCATACCTCTCAGTGCCCGCCATGGGTTCAAACTCAGTGCCTTTGAAGGCCTTCCCATTCAGGCACTATGCCATGCCCCTGGGGGATCATTTGACTCCAGCTTCAAAGGAAAAAAAATTGTCGAGGGAACAATGTTGACATCTTTGAACTACTAAATAGAAACATGGATGCAAAAGATATAGAAAAGGAAGACAAAAGGGAGAAGGAAAGGCACAGGCGTAAGAAGCCAGAATGATCCTGGCCGAACTGGTTGCCACGTTTCCGCATTTATTTGGGGGTAATTGTGAAGGCACAACTTTGGAGGGCCTAGTCTTTAGTTCAATATTTGGATTTGATTTACAGAGCGTACATGGACTACCCGGGCCACGCATGGCTTCTTTATGATCAGGCATTTAGGATTTAGGCGTTTCAGCATTTCGGTTCCTTTTTGGAACGGAACCTTAGGCACAGGGCAGAACTGTCCAGCACAGCCCATTATTTAGTTGATTTTCTGGTATGTGGGGGAAAAGGGACTGGGCGGTGCTTGCTGCTCTTGGAGGCCTTCCAGGATATGGCTAAGGAATTGGGGCTGCCCTTGGCAGAGGAGAAGATAGAAAGACCATTATCAATTTTGCCTTTCCTGGGGATAGAATTGGACACACAGGCACAGGCTTGTCACCTCCCGAACAGTAAACTGTGGGAGCTACAGAAGAGGTTGTAAGTTATCATGGGCAAGAAGAAAGTCACGCTCAGGAAATTACAGGAAATAGTGGGGCATTTGAACTTTGCTTGCTGAGTTGTACCACCAGGCAGAGACTTCCTTAGGAGGCTGTGCAAGGCCATGAGTGGTTTAAGGAGGCCTTTGCATAGGACCAGAGTTACGGGAGGTATGAGGCAGGACCTACTGGTTTGGAGCAAGCTTTTAGGCAGCTTCAATGGAGTTTCATTTTGGAGGTCAGACATTTGCTTGGGTGCAGACTTCCAAGTTCAAACTGATGCCTCAGGTTCACGGGGTTTTGGTATCTACTTTAGAGGAAGATGGTGTACACGCGAATGGCCAGGGGACAGGCACAAATTGGGTCTCACTCGAGACCTGACCTTTCTAGAACTATTTCCTATTGTGGGAGCAATATGGCTATGGTCAGAGGAGTGGGCCAACTCCATAGTGCACTTTTGGTGTGACAACCAGGCAGTGGTTCATCTCATTAATATGCTTTCATCCCGGTCAAAGCAAGTCATGAGACTGGTTAGAGCCTTCACACTGCGCACACTGCAGTTTAACATGGTAGTGCAGGCAAGACACATCCCCGGGCTAGATAACAGCATAGCTGATGCCCTGTCATGTCTACAGATGGAATGGTTTAGGGAGTTAGTGCCAGGATCCAGAAAGTGTCCTGAGAGTCTTCCTCTGGAGGTCTGGCTAATTGGCGGGATGAAGCCAAGCGTGCAATAGGGCTGGCATTGGCTCCCAGGACTCGTAAAGGGTATTCAGCTGTGAGTATGGAATTCCAATAATTTAGATCTAGTGTGGGATTGCAGACTATTTGGCTAGCCCCAGTGGAACATCTGCAACAATTTGCAACATACCTGCATAGAAGGGCTTATTGCCTAGTTCTATACAAGGTAAGATGTCAGCTTTGGCCTTTTATGCAAAAGTAAGAGGATGCCCTGTTCAAGTCATAGTTGACATTGAGGGAAGAGCTAAAATATCCATCTCTGCTGCTTCGAAAAAAATTTCTATTAATTCCTGGATTGTTGGAGTCTCCTCTTTTTTTCCAGTATTTGGCATATAAAATTCTTGCTGTTTTATGTATGATCAAATATCTTTTTTGTCCTATCAAATCTGGTATTATATTCAATAAAAACAGTTCAGGTTCATATGGAATTTTAGAGAATAACATGTTTTTGTCCACCAGTCAAGTATTATACAATATTATTGATGGTATCCATTTAGATTTCAGTTACTTACCCTCCCCTGCGGTGCAACATACCCATAGCAGGAGCAGAGCAGTCGAGCCCAGCCAGGGGAGAGTCATCCTGGACCCTCAGCAAGGGCTCTCACCCTTTTCCAGTAGCTCTCCTTCAGTCTTCCCTGGCGTGCTGTTAGGTGCTGTCTGTTTTGGTAACAAGCAGTGCTAAAACAGGCAGTTTTTACTCAGCAAACTTTGAGCAGAGGGTGCAACCACACAGCACGGAAAATACAAGTTGATGCACTGTGATTCACACCTGCAGAAATCAGGTTTCCCCAGGTGAAATCACTGTAGCCATCCAGATTTTCAGGAGTCAGCAGAATTAGAGAGCTTTGTTTGCACTGAATTCCAACAATAGAAGCTGCCTGAACAAAGTGCTTACAAGTGCCAATTGACCATTTTAATCTCTCTCTCATTGTTCTCCCATTGAACAATGAACTTTCCCATATCAATACTTTATATCATGTATTCATTGGGTTTAATTCAAATTCATCAGTGCTCAACCCTAAATAATTGCAGGACAAACGATCAATGTAGTTGCCCCCTTAGTTGGGGCCTGTTTCCAGAAAGAAGGCAGCATTCATCCCTCTTTGTAATTCAGATTTCCCCAGTCTCTGGATGTTTGGGATCATCATTCCCATCAGTTCTGCCAGCCCACACAGCTGATGGCATTTGTAGTCCAAAGCATCTGGAGGAACCCAGCTTTATGTCAAATGTCAGAAAGCAAACGCCAAGCAGCAAAAGAAAGCTAATAGTACAGAATGAAATAGAAAACAAGACAAACAACGAAGTACCAATCACAAATGATATAGTCTTGTGGCATACGTAGAGATATACAGATAAACAAAATTTTGTGATGCTTATCCTTTGAATATAGAAATGAATAAACGAATCACAGTGTTTCTGGAATCTGCTTTTGTGAATTTTGCACTTGAGAGTTAATTACTATGACCTTCTGCAGGATGATACTTACTTTTACATTCAATGTATGGTGGCACTTGTTCCCAGTTTCCGTTTTTGCATTGCATTCGGAAGCGTCCAGGTTTTATGTACCCAGGCCGGCAATTGTACAACACAACGTCATCATGTGAATATGATTCTTTAGGTGATAAGTCAGCAAGTTCTTCACGGTCTCTTCTAGGTGGTGGCCCGCAACCATTTTGAGCTAGAAATACGTGAGGAAAAAAGCACATCAGGTTCCGTACTCTGTGACATCTAATATAAAGAAAGAAAAATCAAATACTGTATTGGCCAGAAAACTTGAATATCTATGCCAGAAAAGGGAATACTGACAGCTGGCCAATAATGACCAATTTTTTTCCAGATCTGGAAGGTCTCAGGTCAGAGGCAGAGGTTTCAGAGGTTTGCCATTCCCTTCTTCTGGGGGCACTCCGGGACTCTGTCTTGGCCAAGGCCATACATCTTGGGTCTTCTTCCAGGAGGCAGAGTGGGGAATTGAACCCCTAACCCTGGTGCTCCAACTCAGTTAGCTTCCAGACAGGTGCTGGTTTGTTACAGTACCTGTATGTAAAATGATTGTGAATTTTCCTTCAGTTCTGTTTCCCAAAGTGGGGAATATTTTTAATCAATCAAAAATTAATTTAAGTGGCTGAAAGATGAACAGTGCAAACACATTAATATTCTGAAATATTCATTACCTATTGAGGTTATTGGGACTTAATTCCAGGCAAAAATCATATTATATTAGCTATTATTTTTCTTTTTAAAGTTTTCTGGTAATATTTCTACTCTGACAACAGAACACTTGATTCAGCAACTACACTGGTGTTCCCTTAGCAACAGATTCATCATATACCTAGGGTTTTAACTGGCAAGAGTAAATAAAATGTGGTGAAGAAAAATGTCATTTGGCAAATGAAATTACCATTTGGTGAACAGGTTGATGAATGAAATTTTTAAAAGCCAGTGTAATCCATGAGAGTATATAATATTGTATCGTCAATGCTGCAGTCCATGTGGGAAACAAATTATTCTATTAAATGTTGTGCTTTGTGTCAGCATGATTAATACATACTGCTGAAGCGTACCTTGTAGGATTTTGAGCATAACCTTGCTAGCATGTGAAATGAGTGCAATTGTACGGTAGTTGGAGCATTCTTTGGCACTGCCCTTCTTTGGGATTGGGATGTAGACTGATCTTTTCCAATCCTCTGGCCACTGCTGAGTTTTCCAAACTTGCTGGCATATTGAGTGTAGCACCTTAACAGCGTCATCTTTTAAGATTTTAAATAGTTCGACTGGAATGCCATCACCTCCACTCACCTTGTTGTTAGCCATGCTTTCTAAGGCCCACTTGACTTCACTCTCCTCTGGCTCAAGGTCACCAACCACACTATCTGGGTTGTCCGGGACATCCAGATCTTTCTGGTATAATTCCTCTGTGTATTCTTGCCACCTCTTCTTGATGTCTTCTGCTTCTGTGAGGTCCCTGCCATTTTTGTCCTTTATCATGTCCATCTTTGCACAAAAGGTTCCTTTAATATCTCCAATTTTCTTGAACAGATCTCTGGTTTTTCCCTTTCTATTCTTTTCCTCTATTTCTTTGCACTGTTCATTTAAGAAGGCCCTCTTGTCTCTCCTTGCTATTCTTTGGAAGTCAGCATTCCATTTTCTGTAACTTTTCCTATCTCCCTTGCATTTTGTTTCCCTTCTCTGCTATTTTTAAGGCCTCGTTGGACAGCCACTTTGCTTTCTTGCATTTCCTTTTCTTTGGGATGGTTTTTGTTGCTGCCTCCTGTACAATGTTACGGGCCTCCATCCATAGTTCTTCAGGCACTCTGTCCACCAAATCTAGTTCCTTAAATCTGTTCTTCACTTCCACTGTGTATTCATAAGGGATTTGGTTTAGATTATACCTGACTAGCCCAGTGGTTTTTCCTACTTTCTTCAGTTTAAGCTTGGGTTTTGCTATAAGAAGCTGATGATCAGAGCCACAATCAGCTCCAGGTCTTGTTTTTGCTGACTGTATAGAGCTTCTCCATCTTTGGCTGCAGAGAATATAATCAATCTACCTATTGAGGTTATTGGGACTTAATTTCAGGCAAAAATCATATTATATTAGCTATTATTTTTCTTTTTAAAGTTTTCTGGTAATATTTCTACTCTGACAACAGAACACTTGATTCAGCAACTACACTGGTGTTCCCTTAGCAACAGATTCATCATATACCTAGGGTTTTAACTGGCAAGAGTAAATAAAATGTGGTGAAGAAAAATGTCATTTGGCAAATGAAATTACCATTTGGTGAACAGGTTGATGAATGAAATTTTTAAAAGCCAGTGTAATCCATGAGAGTATATAATATTGTATCGTCAATGCTGCAGTCCATGTGGGAAACAAATTATTCATCGTCATCTTATTTATTCATTTTTGCAAGAACAATTATTTTATTCAAGGTTTCAGAAGGATCACATTTTATTCTGTGGACACATTTTATTCTGAAGGTAAAGAATAGCACTATCATAATACTGAAAAAACAGGTAGATGTGAATCCTCTTGAGAAGTGTCTGGCTATTTGTTTGTTAGTCTGATTTCTAGGTTTTCTCTGAAAGCTGGGATTCAAGGTTACTTATATTACAAAATTAAAAATCAGGTACAAATAAAAACAAAATAAATTATAATAGTAAAACACAAGTAAGTTAGATAATTAAAACACAGCGGTTGGAGTCAAGGATCCTTCTAAGGCTGGGGTCCCCAAAGTATGGCCCACAGTCCACATCCAGCCCCCCTGGCTTTTTTATCCAGCCTGTGTGTGCATCTGTGCGGGTGGGCAGGAGTGCGTTAGTGTGGGCAGGAGGGTGTGCAGGCGTGCAGGCAGGTGGTTAGGTGTGTGTGCATGCGTGTAGGCTGAAATGCATACGTGCAGGGGGGTGGGCGTGCAAGGGGGTGGGAGTGCGTTTGTGCTTGTGTTCAGGTGGGCAGGTGGGAGCATTCATGTCCTTGTTTCTTTGGCCCTCGAAAATATCAAAAATATATTATGTGGCCCTCTGTGTCAAAAGTTGGGAGACCCCTGCTCTAAGGCATGCCTCCCTCCATGCAGCTTTCCTTCTCCTCTGTGCAGCCTCTTTGGTTCCAGTTGCGACAGAACCCTGGGGGCGGAGTCATGCCCGCATGCAGGTGAGAAGTCACGCGCAAGAGAGGTGGAGTCCCACCAAGTGGGGCTGAAAATTAGAGTACGTTGGTTGGAGTCCTGTTGCACAACTTTACATTGTGCAACTCAAATGATGTCATCATTCATGGCTGTTTTGGGGAAATTAAACTTTTCCTATCCCTCTATGGGTTACGGAGATTCCTAGGAATCCCTTTCATCATGGAGAAGCCCTTGGGAAGACAGTTTAATGTCGGAAAATAGCTGACACTGGTACTGGTATCATCACATTGTATAATAAACATCATCACATTGTATAAAAACAAAGGAGACAGGGGCGACTGCAATAACTACCGTGGTATCTCTCTTCTCAGCATTGTAGGGAGGCTGCTTGCCTGTGTTGTGCTGAAGAGACTCCAGGTGCTTGCAGACAGAATCTATTCAGAATCACAGTGTGGATTTCGAGCTAATAGATACACCACTGACATGGTATTTTCCCTCAGACAGTTGCAGGAGAAATGTAGGGAACAACAACAGCCAATCTTTGTGGCCTTCATACATCTCACAAAGGCCTTTGATTTGGTCAGCAGGAACAGCCTTTTTAAAATCCTTCCCAAGATTGGATGTCCACCTCCACTCCTTAACATCATCAGGTCCTTTCATGAGGAAATGAAGGGCACTGTAGTTTTTGATGGCTCAACATCAGATCCCTTTGACATCCGAAGCGGAGTGGAACAGGGCTGTGTCCACGCGCCAACCCTCTTTGGGTTCTTTTTTGCCATCATGCTGAAGCACACCTTTGGAACTGCAACAGAAGGTGTGTGTCTCCGGACTAGATCAGATGGAAAGCTCTTTAATCTCTCTAGATTGAGAGCGAAGACCAAAGTCCAACTGAAATTCATGAGGGACTTCCTCTTTGCTGATGTTGCAGCTGTTGTTGCCCGCTCTGCTGAAGACCTCCAACAACACATGAATCATTTTAGCAAGGCCTGCCAAGACTTTGGAAATCAGCCTGAAGAAAACACAAGTCATGGGCCAGGGCGTGGACTCAACTCCCTCTATTACCATCTCCACACAAGAATTGGAGGTTGTTCATGACTTTGTGTACCTTGGCTCAATGATCTCTGACACTCTCTCCCTAGATGTCGAGCTGGATAAACGCATTGGCAAAGCAGCTACCATGTTCTCTAGACTCACAAAGAGAGTATGGCTTAATAAGAAGCTGACGGCATATACCAAGATCCAGGTCTATTGAGCCTGTGTCCTGAGCACACTCCTCTACTGCAGTGAGTCCTGGACCCTTTGTACACAGCAGGAGAGGAAGCTGAACACGTTCCATATGCGTTGTCTCCGACACATTTTTTGTATCACCTGGCAGGACAAAGTTCCAAATAGAGTAGTCCTAGAACGAGCTGGAATTTTTAGCATGTATACATTACTGAAACAGTGACGTCTACGTTGGCTTGGGCATGTCGTGAGAATGGCTGATGGTCGGATTCCAAAAGATCTCCTGTATGGAGAATTAGTGCAGGGAAATCGCCCCAGAGGGAGACCACAGCTGCGATACAAGGATATCTGCAAGCGGGATCTGAAGGCCTTAGGAATGGACCTCAACAGATGGGAAACCCTGACATCTGAGCGTTCAGCCTGGAGGCAGGCATTGCATCACGGCCTCTCCCAATTTGAAGAGACCCTTGTCCAGCAGGCTGAGGTGAAGAGGCAGTCCCGAAAACAGCAAAATCAGGGAGTTGGACAGGGGACAGATTGTATTTGTCTTCAGTGTGGAAGGGATTGTCACTCTCGAATTGGCCTTCTCAGCCACACTAGATGCTGTTCCAAGACCTCCATACAGAGCACGTTACCATAGTCTCTCGAGACTGAAGGATGACTACTACTGGTACTAGTAGGGAAACTGAGACTCAAAGCAGCAATCTTCTGACATTAAAGAGTCCCTCTCTTTTCAACAGCTCTCAAGAGCTTCGCTAGAACAAAAGGGATCCCTGTGGATTTCTGGAATTTGGGAGAGAATTTCCACAAACCATCTCTGGATGGTGATGTCATCCAAGTTGTGTAGTGAAAAGTTGCACAACAGGATTCTGGCCTATAAATTAAAAACAAAATTTAAAGTATTCAACAAAAAATTGACAGTACTTCCTGTCAAAAGTTTTTTCCTTAAGTAGTCAGTCAATTGCCAGAAGATTACTAGGATAAAGCAGTGTTTCCCTATTGGTGGAAAGGCAACATACAGGGGACAAATCTAGTTTCGTCCTGACAAAAAAACCAGAGTTTGGGAACAGTGCCCAGGAATGTCCTCTGTCATGTCCCCAACAAACATGCCTCTGAGATGATGAGATCAAAAAAAGGACTTCTTATGAAGAACCCAAAACCAGCACTGTATTCAGCCTCAGATAGGACAGAAGCCCTAGCAAACTCACAATACAGGTATACACAAACATCTTTGTATATGTTCAACATCAAAGTTCATTCTCACTATTTATCATAAGATCCTGATCAATCAAAACAGCAATTGTAGCCAAGAAATAAAATGTTGAACCATGCTAGGTCAGCAGTGATGAGTATGAATCAAATATGGAAAAGTAGGGATGTCAGCTTGATGACCAAGTGTAGATCACACCATCGTGTTCCCCATAATTACATATGGCTGTGAAAGTTGGATGATGAAGAAAATGGACAGAAGGAAAATTGATTCTTTTCAGCTATGGTGTTGGAGGAGGCTCTTGTGCATTCTATGGACTGTAAAGATAATGAATAAAGAAGTGCTGAGGCACGTAAAACCGGACATGTCACTGGAAGGCAAAATAACAAAACTTGGACTTAGTTATTTTAGCCATGTCATGCGATCAACATCATTGCAGAAAGATGTTATGCTCGGAATGATCAGTGGTAAAAGATGACAAGGACACCAAATAATGCATTGGTTAGATGTAATCAAAGCAGACACTGGCCAAAATATGAAGCAGATGAAAGAAGCTGTACAAGATCGGAAGTCATGGAAAGAGCTGGTTCATTAAATCGCCAAGGGCCAGATACGAATGAATGGATAATTTGATTCAATTTGATCATAAGAGCACTGCCTTTGAGCACAGAGGTGGGCTTTTTTAGCCAACGTGGCAAACATTGACAAAACAACAACACAACAGTTTGCAAAGTTACAGGGTATAGATTTTGGGGACACTCCTTGCTTGCTTACACTGTAACAGACAAGATACAAAATAAAAGATAATGGACTGAAGCTGGGGAGCTGGGAAGACAGGAAAACATGCAGATACAGGGCAGGCACTAATTCCTTATAACTACACGAACGTTAGACCAAAAGTTGGGTAATCCAATAAGAGGAGGAGGCAAATGGCTGTGAGTCCCTACTAAGTGGATAGAGTAATAGTATGTGGCTCCACACTGTTCGCTCTGCTGCAGTCAGGTAAAGTGGCTGATAAAGAATGGTAGTTTTAGCAGAGAGAGCCACCTTCCTTAGTGTGAGGCACATATGAAAGGAAGTCCACTAAACTCTGGCTTCCTGTAATTTGAGACCACTGTTGCGTGTCCTGCGCTCTGAGTTGATTGAGAACAGATCCTGCCCCTTCTCTGAATGACAGCCTTTCAAGTACAGTGAAACCTCTGCTTATGAACGTCCCTAGCAACGAACGATCCAATGTACGAACAGCTCCGGCCGCAAAATTTTGCCTCTTCTGGCGGCCGGAGCTTCAACATACGAATGGAAAAAGGCAGGGGAAAAGGGCGGGAAATTTAACATTGCTAACCGTTGGTGGCGAAAGAGGCTGCTTCTTTGTAGCTCTTTCGCCCCAACGGTTAGGAAAAGGAAGCCTCCCGGGCTTCCAGCGCCGCCGCGATCGGCGCCTTCGGAGGTCTCCCAGGGCTTCCTCCGATGGCGGTGGGGACCCCCTGGGAGACCTCCAAAGGCGCCGATCGCGGCGGCGGGGGACCCCCAGGAGGTCTCCGATGGTGGCGGGGAAGCCCAGAAGACCTCCAAAGGTGCCGATCGCGGTGGTGGGGGACCCCCAGGAGGTCTCCGATGGCAGCGGGGAAACCCTGGGAGACCTCCTGGGGGTCCCCCGCCACTGCGATCGGAGGCAGTGGTCACCCAGCGCCGGGAGGCTTGAGCTGGCCGGGTTTCTTCGGTTGCTTGCCTCCCGGCTCACCTCCCGCTCGCTCCTCGCCGCCCTCCGCCATTTGAATTTGCCGCCATGGGCCCACGGAGGGTGGCGCGGAGCAAGCGAGAGGCGAGTCGGGAGGCAAGTGGCCGAAACCCAGCCAGCTCAAGTCTCCCGGAGCTGGGCGACCAGTCTAAAATAGCATTTGCCTTTTTTTGTAGCCACATCATACTGTTAGCTCATATTCAGCTTGTGAGCTACGATGATTCCAAGGTCCTTCTCGCTTGTAGTATTGCTGAGCCAGGTATCCCTCATCTTGTCACTGTGCATTTGGTTTCTTTTTCCGAGGTACAGTACTTTGCACTTCTCCCTGCTGAATTTCATTCTGTTGTTTTCAGCCCAGCGCTCCAGCCGATCCAGATCATTTTGAATTTTGTTTCTGTCTTCCAAGGTATTAGCTATTCCACCCAATTTTGTGCCATCTGCAAATTTGACAAGCATTCCCTGCACTCCCTAATCCAAGTCATTAATAAAAATGTTGAAGAGCACCAGACCCAGGACTGAGCCTTGGGGTACCCCACTTCTTACCTCCTCCCAGTTGGAGGAGCCATTAATCATCACTCTCTGAGTATGATTCTGTAGCCAATTGTGTATCCACCTGACACTTGATCTATTCAGCCCACACCTAGTTAGCTTGCTAATCAGGGTACCATGGGGCACTGTGTCAAAAGCTCAAGATATACTATGTTTACGGCAGGGGTTGTCAACCCCCGGTCCACAGCCCGGTGCCGGTCCATGGGCTTGCTGGAACTGGGCCGCGGATATGGATCTTCGCCCCCCCGCCCACACACACAGTGGCGTGTTGCGCTTGCGGAGGGGCATGTCGCGCTTGCGGAGGGGCGTATCACCCTTGCGGAGGGGCGTGTTTCATGAGCATAACACGCCCCTCCGTGGGTGTGACATGCCCCTCCACATGCGTGTCACGTCCACCCGCAAGCGTGACATGCCCACCTGCGAGCGCGGGGATGCCCCTGCCCCCCGCGCATGGAGCCCGCACCCCCCATGGTCCCGAAAAGGTTGGGGACCGCTGGTCTACAGCATTCCCTCTGTCTATCAGAGAGGTTACTCAATCAAAAATAAGATCAGATTAGTCTGGCAGGATTTATTCTTGACAAATTTGTGTTGGCTTCTAGTTATCCCTGCATTGTTTTCAAGATACTTGCACAGTGACTTTTTATAATTTGTTCCAGAATTTTCCTAGGATTGACGTCAGGCTGACTGGCCTGTAGTTCCCAGGTTCCGCTTTTTTGCCCTTTTTGAAGATAGGGACAACATTAGCCCTCCTCCAATCATCTGGCACCTCACCTGCTTCCCATGATTTCAATAAATCTTTTTTTTTAGAAACTCCCACTCTTCTTGGACTCCTTTTCTTGTTAAGATCTCCTGCCATGCGACCTTACCCATCCTTGTTCTGAGATTATTAAAATTGGCTTTTTAACAAAAATCTAGCATATGTGTGGCTTCACTCTGTTTTGGTTTTGTTTGAAATCAATAACTCTAGGAGAACTTGGTCACTCTTGCCCAGAGTGCCCAAGAGTGGGCACTTACTGCCACTTCCTCCACCAAGTCATCTCTATTGGTTAGAAACAAGTCAAGGATAGCGAGTCCTCTAGTTTCTTTCTCCACTTTTTGTAGGAGAAAATTATCAGCCATACAAGCCAAAAATTTCTTGGAAGGACCATACTTGGCAGAATTTGCCTCCCAACATATATCCGGATAATTGAAATCTCCCATCACTAACTACTACACTGTGTCTCTGTGGAATCCTTGCAATTTGTTTTGCAAAAGTTTTATCTGCTTCCTCTCCTTGATTGGGTGGCTGGTAGTAGACTCCAACTACCGTGTTCCTTTTGTTTTTTGCCCCAATTAGATTGATCCAGATGCTCTCAATGGGACATCCAATCTTCTCCTCCTGTATTCCTGTGCAAGATTGTGTATTTTTTTTTTACATATACTGCAACTCTACCTCCCTTTCTATTCTCTCTGTTCTTTTTGAACTATTTATATCCATAAATTGCTGTATTCCAGTCGTGGGAGTCATCCCATTAAGTTTCAGTTATTCCTATCAAGTTATATTTGTCCTCCTGAACTAAAATTTTCAGTTCTTCTTGTTTGTTTCCCATACTTCTGGCCTTCATATATAGACACCAGAGATTGTTTGATTTATGGCCTGTTTGTCTTTGTACATTTTTATGAATATTACTATTAATATTAATTTTATTATTGACCCCCATTAGAACAGTTTGGTCTGTTCCTCTTATTGGGAGTAAGGCTTCCTCTATCTTTAACCCTGTGCTTGTGTCTCCCTCTCCCTCCCAATTCAGTTTAAAGCCCTCCTGATGAAATTCTTCATGCTGTGGCGAAACACATTCTTCCTAGTCCTTGTTAGTTGCAAGCCATCTCTAGATAACAGTCCTTCTTCCAGGAAGCTTAGCCCATGATCCCAGAAACCAAATCCCTCAAGTCATCACCACCGTCGTAGCCAGTCATTCACCTGGAGTATTTTCCTTTCCCTTTCTATTCCTCTTCCTAGTACTGGTAGGATGGATTCAAAAAACTATCTGGGCCCCAAAGTCCTTGAGTTTCCTTCCCAGAGCTTCAAAGTCTGACGTGATTTCTTCAAAGCTCCTCTTGGCTGTGTCATTTGTTCCCACATGAACAAGAAGAAAGGGACATGTATGTTGGGTTTTGGCAGTTTGGGTTATGGCAGTCCTTCCATCACATCCCTTATCTGACCTCCAGAGAGACAGCATAACTGGCAAGTCATTGGATCTTTCCAGCATATTTCAATCTCAATTCCACGCAGGAGGGAGTCTCAGCTACTCTACAGCTACTCTTCTCTTTGTAGGGTGCAAGTTCAGTGACTGTATTTTGCTGTGCTTCAGCCCTTCTTATGCCCTCCTATGGAGTTTCCTCTGCATGCTGTCCAGCAGACTCCTCTTCAAGAATCTGAAAGTGGTTTTGCAGTTCCACTGGTGAAGAGTTTCTTCTCCTTCTTTTTCTTCTAACTGTGACTCTTTTCCTTCACTATGTTTGTACTCTCTTTAGCACTCTCCTCCACTGCTTTGCTTTGGTTTTCTTCCATTTCCAATGCCCCCTGTGACAACTGCTGCTGTTGAAGAGTTCTGTCAATGTATGCTTCATCTCCCCTTATAGCCTTGAGTGTGGCTACTCGCTGCTCCAGTTCTCTCACTTTTTCTTCTAACAGTGCCACTAGTTTTCAGTTGTTACATGTGTACGCCGTGTTACACTCGGGAACAAAGACAAATATAGCACAAACTTTGCAGGTTACTACAACTGAACCGTCTCCACCCTCCATAATCCCTGCTAGCCTTTTGCTTTCAACTGATTGCTTATGAATGTCTATCCCTTTTATTTTGTTACCTTGAACGTAGCTGAGAATGTCTACAAATATGTAACTATATCCAAAAGAACCAAAAAAAATTTTTGTTAGGAGCCTCCCCTTTGGCCTTCCCCAGGAAACTCCTGTTTGCTCTCTCTGGTCATGAGCTCCCTGGATCTGCCTCAGCTTTATTCCTCAGCTGTGCTGTGTTCTGAGTCAGGAATCAAAAGGCCCTCCCAGAACTCACAGCTGCTACTTATAGGTCTCAGGACAGTCTCCTTTCTGTTAGGCCAATCACACGGCTCTTTCTGTTAAGGATACCACCCCCTCCTGTTAAGTAAAGCACACAGCTCTTAAGCTGAGCACACAGTGCTTCTGTCTCAGCAATTCCTAGGGGTTACTCCCGGTCCCTTCCTGGTGTTACTCAAAAAAAAAAACAAAAAAAAAAACACCCACTCACCTCTCTGCTTTTGTCCCCTTGGTCTCCCCTTCCTCCAGTAGACCTTTCCTTCCTATCTTTCCTTCCTATCTCTCTCCCAGGAAACTCCTGTTTGCTCACTCTGGTCGAGAGCTCCCTGGGTCTCCCTTAGCTTTATTCCTCAGCTGTGCTCTGTTTGGAATCAAAGTCAGGAATCAAAGCCTGGGGTGAAGAATAGATGTATCTGCAGCTATTAGGCATGATAGATAAATGGTGAAAGACAATGCAATAGTACGCCCCTATCTGCGGGGTAAGTATCTGCTGATTCACTTATCTGCTGCCTGAAAATATTAAATAACACCCCTCTCTAAATATGTATTTATATATTTCCAGGGTATATTTACCAGAACTGGCCACTAGAGCGAGCCAGAGACCATGCAATGTATAGTTTGATGTGTTTTGTTTTGTTTTGTTTTAATCCGGGGGAACTTGGAACTGATCCCCCACAGATACTGCAGTCGAATTGTACAATACCAAATACCATCTGCTGGAGACAAAGAAGAGAGAAAGGATTCCTTCCTTCCTTCCTTCCTTCCTTCCTTTTCTATATTGCTCGATTAGTGTTGCCACTCTCTGGGTAGTTCACAATATGCAATAAAAATATAACACTATATAATCAATACAATAAAATACAATTAAACCATGTCACTCGTTGAAACTACTTTTAAATAAAAATACAAAAATCAAAACCCATTTGAACATCTCAGAACAAATTTACACTAGTAGAAGGCAGCTGTGTATAATTTGGTCTTAGCTTCCTAAAAACAGAGAGGGATGGTGCCTGGCAAATCTCTGTAGGAAGCTTGTTCCTGAGGAAAGGGGCCTCCTTGGGTGTTAGAGTTCTTAACATCAAGGACTGAGAGGAGTGTGTGGGATGGATAGCTTTTTGGAGGGAAATAATGTTCTGCTAAATATTGAGGTCCTCAACTGGTTAAGGCTTTATAGGTTATGACCAATCCTTAAATGTTACCTTAACTTTCTTCTGACATACTTAATGGTGTGTTTCCAGTGGTGGAAACTGAACATGACACTAAATGGGCCCTTCCTACAATCAGTGGGATTAAGTCCGCAATTCTTAACCAAGTAGATTAATCCAGTTGTGAAGGTAAATTAAACTGATTCCATTATTCCTCACACTAAATTTTATATAGTTCTTCCATTTGCATCATGTTTAATCCTCTAAAAAGTCAGATACCATGTACCCCCCCCCCTGCCCCATTTCACCCTCACAATGCCCTGCAAGACAGTTGATGCTAAGGTATAATGCCCCAGTCAGGGTCATGCAGTGAACCTCACAGATGAGTTAGGCTGGAATAGTTTAAAGCACTATCTCAAACTGTATGTTAAATTCCTATTTACTGTACATATAGAAAAGAATGATTGAACTTTTACACGATACACCAGTTCATATACATTCACCAGAGGCTGTTTCTGAAGCAATGTAATGAAGGAGCAGAGTGAGCTATGTGGAGACTTGTGGAGGCAGGGAAGGGTTAAACTGATCTCCCTTATGCTATCTATATCCCCTTGGTTTATAATAGGAAGGAAAAGAAATACTGGGAATGTGTTTAGTTTGACTCTCTCAACTATGGATTTTCAAGCAGCCTTCACTAAGACCCAATCTCGTCTCTACCCAATTTATCTGACTCAGCTCATAAAGCCACACACTGTTGTCTGCTACGGTGTGGTTCTTGAATCACCATCAGGGCAGACTCAAAGTATTTTGCCACCTGAGATGGAGCCGTAAATAGCGCTCCCCTCTTCCACCCAGTCATGTCTGGCTAAACACACAGTGCCACAAGGAAACATGAAACAAAACTAAAACAATCAACAAGTGTTTTTCTCCATCTCTCATAGGCAAAACAAACAAAACATCCACTTACATAACCTGTACTTTCAGGACAATCCAGATCTGTTCCCTGCACCTCACTCTCCTTAATAGTAAATGAGCAGCCATGACTGCCTTCAAAACTCATCGTCCTGGAGAGAACTACAGGAGGAACTATCTAAATTTCAGCTAAACTGGAGTGGCAGACACAGAGAATGCCTGGACCCCAAAATAAGAGTGTGGTTCCTCCAGCCTAGGAATACCAGTATTTCTGGAAAGGTAATATGGGTAACTTGACAGAGCAGCAAAGCAAAACAAAAGGGGGAGGATGAGGGGGAAAACCACAGGCATGGGAGTGAAGAGGCAAAACTGAGGTAATTAAATTTAAAATCCGCTTGACTGATAAAATAGGAGCGGCCAGAGTCAAGCAACCAAATCAGGCACTGGCCAATGTTCAGAGTCTCTCATGTTCAGAGTCTCCTTGGCTGTGAAGGCTTAGGGTAGAGTGATGTGCCTCAAAGTTCTGTCAGCAAAGCCACTAATGAACAAATGTCACTGTGTGAGGTTGGCAAGAGGATGGCTGGCTGTGATTTTTTTTCAAACTCTTCTCGTGCTGGCTCCCTTTTAGGACCACAAATCACAGCCATCTCCTTGGTCTTTCCTTTCTTGCTCAAATACTTCTCTCTCCTCAGAACTGTCTTCCAACCTTCCTTATGTTTTGAATGAGGTTCTCTTCAGAACAGTCTCAAGCCAAGCCCTTCTCTCCCTTATGGTAGCTCCTTAAGGGCCCTAAAGGACTCTGTCACACTGTACAAAGTGGTATGTATTTTCACAAACGTGGATGACAACTGCCTCCCAATAAACACCAGAGCCTCAGGAAAAGTATCTATGATAGCAGAGTATAGTGGGCAGAGTGAAGGATGTGTCCTTAAGACAGTAGCACATGGTGAATAAGCAATGTATGTATGTACACAATTAAGGAAACATCATGTAAAGTCAAAAGCCCTTAATATCAAACAAGTAGCCTTATTTTATATAAACCTTACTCTGTATAAACTTCCAATGATAAAGTGAGCCACACTTTTTGAAAAATACATACAAATATGAGTCCTGGACAAACTATTTGAATTAAGTTTGGACAAAATATTTGAACTATTTGCTTAGTTCAAATTGTCCAGGACTCATATTTATACTTATTTCTCAAAAAGTGTGGGTTACTTTAGCATTGAAAGTTTATATAAAATAAGGTTCATATAAAATAAGGCTACTTGTGTGATTTTAGTTAAGTTATAGTATTTTGATTGTGTACCTGCTTTTCGATAGTCATGCGGAAAGCATAAAGACACTGTATACAGTCCTGCTCTTTTACAACTCACTAGGTATTTTTTTTCTGGCACATCTTCTGCCTTGAGAGATTTTGCCAGACATTGTACAGGGATTTTCAAGCATCTCTTCATGAAATAGAGAAATGTGCCTTAAAAACAAGAAGAGGAGAAAGAGGACCAATATACCTTTTCAATGTGATTTGTAATCAAATTTACCTATAATGAATTGTCCCTTTGCTTTGAAATAATAATAAATCTCTTCTAGTAAGTTTCACTGAATGATCATAAAGCTGGATTGTAATGCAATACATAGAGTATGCATGACATGAATTATTCTTGCCAAACATGCCTGTGTTTATGTAATGGCAACATTTTAGAACATCTCAGAAGCAGATTTGGAAACAGAAACTACTTTTCATTTTCAAAATCTATTAATACCAACTTTGTAGAATTGGAACGTTTAATAATAAATACTGAAGTTCTGAAGATTACTTTAATCAAAACAGGAACGCTGAACTACAGAGATCAAAAATTCTAATTTTCACACAAAGTACTTCTCTCCTCATTACAACCTGCAAAAAATATATTGATGAGTAATGAAAATAAAACTTGTAATAACATTTGTTATTTTACAGCTGAGAAGATCTTAAGGAAATTTGGATTTGAACAGTAGCAAAGAGATTACAGTCTGATTTCCTTCTAGCCAGGGATATTTTACGTTCTTATACTGTTTTGATTTCAAATCAAATTTTGCGGTTCATACCAGTGAACTGCAGGGGGAAAGTTGTGTGCTGGCTACTTCCATGTATGGCCCACCTGGGAATTATTGCCAAAAATGATGGCTTTGATTGGCATCCTTATGATAACCACAATATGTGTGTTCCTAAAGTCTATCTGTCTTGGGGAATTTTGGAGATTACCATAATCTTCAATAAACATTGAACTAAATCCATACGAGAGGTGGATGAGAATTTGAGTTCTTTTATTTTCTTTTTAATTGAAATATACCAAATTTGCAAAATTTATAACATTTCAGTACAGGGGAAGCAAAACTGACAGTTTTGCCCATCCTTAGTCTCACCATACATAGGCCTACACTGGCAAAAATGCATGTCAGAATGCTTCGTCCCTGGTCCCAAGTTTCATCATATACAGATACAGGTTCTCCAGGCCTCAGGACAACACTTATTCACCATGTGCTATTCGTCTTAAGGCCACATCCTTCCCTCTGCCCACTATATTCTGCTATCATAGAAGTCTCTGAGAATGATTCAGTTTCACCAGGTCTTCACCAGCAAGGGAGACAACTCTTAGAGTGACCAGCAATAGAAGACGAGAAAGCTTGATCACGGGTGCAGGGTGGCTCTGATGCCTGGATACACATCCTCACCTCCCAGAACTCACTAGCACAGCACAACAATGATTGTGTATTTCAGAAGCAGAAAATCTCAGGGGGGCTTCAGAGCTATTTTTTTCTTCCCACTGACCTCCATTGGCTGGACAGAGTCTGGAAATGGTTGTTTTCAATTCTTTTTTTGGGAGGGGGGGTAGAGTGGGAATTAAACAAGTACTATCCATACACTTTCTGGGTTGGACCTACTGGAGACACCCTCCCCCACCAGGTCCTTGCTGTAAAAAAATGCTGTTGCTTAAGGCCCTCAGGAGAAGAAATGGAATGCTTTTCCTTGAGGAGATTCTTGAAGGTCTTTGGGGCCTCAAAATGCTGTTTCAGGAGCTCCATGTAACCCATGGACTGTATTGTCTCAACACATGTTGTATGTATTGTACTTGCACAATGTCAGCACACCCGAAAGCTAGAAGCAAGGGAGAGGGGACTGAGAAAAAGCTGGTGTGTGCATGGACCTGGGTCCATCACAATGCAACTTCTTTTGCAATGCAACTCGAACAACCATCTTGCAGCAGTAATACAAGGCCTGAGAAAATCCTTCCAGGGAGTTGGTGATCAGCCTCAGGAACAGTGCTGGGTCTGGAAGAACTCCCCAAGTTTCCAGGGACGTGAGCTCTAGTGGGAATGTCAGAGGCTACTACAACAGCCGGGCACATTCTGTTATCTGAAATATGCCCACCTCCCACCCATGCTGCCGTATCACCTTACTAGCTTGGTTTTCATCTAGATTCTTGACCCACTTCCTCAGAATGCCTTCATGCTCATTTCCATACTTAGGTGGCCCATTCCTTGCCTGCTTCACCTCCATGATGTTACCAGAACCTGCCCTATGGTGTCAGGTTTTGGTTCTGAATCTCGGAGAATGGGATACTGATGATTTCCCTCAATATAAATCATCAGGGAGTTTATCTTCATATTCAGAGTGCTTATGTTTTCACTTAAAGCTCCCCATCTCCCTACCCTGCCCACAATTCTCTGATTCTACTTCCACACATTATGAACTGTAGCAATATGTGTGGTTCCACAGAATGGTAACTAAGGCAGTTGGTAAACATTTTGTACCTATTAATATTTTACAATCAATATGAAGGTGAATTCATATATGTGACTGAGTAATACAAATATATGCCATGATACTCAGTGTGGTGTAATGGAAGTGTGGGTTCAGTTCCCTGACTCTGCCATGGAAATTCATTGGGAAGGGGTGGAACTGGCAAAAATATTCTTTAAATACCTCACTTAACTTGAAAACCCAATTAGGGTTGCCAAAAGTCAGTTCTAACATAACGACAACAAAATATGAATAAAAGAGAATTTATTCTTATAGAGCAATAAAATAGATAAACAGTAATTAGAGATTTGTATTTTATTTTCAATAAAAGAAAAACATTCAGCAGCAAATTTAGGATTCTGGTTCCTGCCATCCTATATACTAGAATCTTAACATCTACTCAGAGAGGAATTCAACAGTAAGCATCTATAGGGAGCACATCAGTAATCTCACATAGCTTCATCTCTTGGGCTAAATACTGTACTTAAATTACACATCCAGCTGAGGTAGTAAATATATTTGCCCAGAGGGCCAAACTAGATCCAGATAACAATGCCAAACAAGGAATGACACAGCTCAAAATGGATGTACTGTCTGCCGCTAATATATGCCAACAAAAATCACTTGTATATGGACTCTGCTATACCTAGTTGTTCACCTACACACAGACACAATTCACTCAGCAGCCTGCTTGCTTGCTTGCTTGCTGCTTCTCTGACACACACACACACAGAATGCATTCACATGCTCTTTTCCAAGAGGAAGGATCCATCTTTGTTCAGCATCCAAGAGGCAACTAAAACTGTCCTTTTTCAGAAAGACCTATGGTCTCTAGTGTTTGTTTGTTTAAATTGGCTTTTTAATAATGTTTTTAAAGATGGCTTTAAATGTTTTAAATGCTTTTGGTTTGCATTTGAATGTTTTAATCTGTTTTTGAACATTGACTCTGCTGTAAATTACCTTGGTGAGCAGAAAGTGATGAACAAACACACATTTCATATGTTCACCGTTTAACACCCACTCACTCAGACCCAATTCATATACATATTCTTTTTCCCCCACTTTCTCCCATGCCCTCCCCCACATACATACAGAGACACTCCTTGGTGACAATCCCAGCGTCTGCTCACAAACATTTCTGGGTTTTCAACTAATGCAGGACAAGAAGGGGCTTTCTTCACCTGCGTTCATTCCAGAGACACAGAAAGGCATGGAAAAAAGTTGTGGCCTGGGAACTATTTTTCTCTGTTGCCCAGCCTAGTGGCTTTCTATGCTGCATATTCCCTTCTGTTTACTTTATGCAGGGCAGCAGCACAGAAATGCTGCAATCTGATCCTCCCTCGTTAATCAATACTTTGCCTGCCTTCTCAATTCAGAGCTGGGGTGGGGAATTCCCAGGAAGTGGGGGGGGGGATTTCCCCAGCTGGTTTTTCCAGTCAGAGAGTGACCCTCTCCTATTGTTTTCCAATGACCAATCCTGATCTGCAAATAAAGCAGATCATGGCAACAGCGTTGAAGGTTTGGAAGAGGTAGCCCTGTTAGTCTGTGCAAACATATCAGGCAAAATCCAAAGCAACAAAACAAAAGAAAACAAAAAGACAAAAACACATGGCACCTTAAAGACTAACCACTATATTTTAAAGTAAGCGTTCGTAGACACGTCCATTTCGTCAGGCATTAAGAGACAGAATGAAATGAAATTGCAATATCAGTTTCACATTCTAAATGTTCATTGGTTACATGCAGCAATTAGGCCTAGGCTTGTTTTACAGTCTTCCTGTAAAATTACTTCGGGAAGACAGTAAACAGACACCAGGTCTGAGCAGAGATGAGAGGTGGGGCAGAGGGAAGAGAGGGGGGGTTGTGGGGGTTGAAGATGCAGTAAACCTTAAGGGGAAAAGAAATAAAAGTTAGCAGAGGAATGACATGTGTTAATGTAGGGAATATAGACAGTTTTTACGTTAGAGCCTTGTGATGAGAAATGGGCATGGTAGTAGTGAAGAAAATGACAGTGGTAGTGGATAACAGCCCCACCTCATTCTGTCTCTTAATGCCTGACAAAGTGGACATATCCATGAAAGCTTACATTAAAATATAACAGTTAGTCTTTAAGGCGCCACACATTTTTGTTTTGTCTTGTCTTGTTTTGTTTCTTTGGATTTTGCCTGATAAGCATTGAAGGTGTGCTTCTAAATATTGCTCATGTCTAGTTATTCTCATTGCCAGCAGTCCACCACATACTTGTCAAGGAATAGGCACCATTGAGCCCAGTTGAACTTATTCCTGAGGAGAAAAGTAGAGACTTGCACTATTTTTACCCAACTCCAGTAAGTTAGAATACCCAAGCAAGATCAGAAAATATATATGCATGTCATCTAAAGGTGTAGAGCCTGTTTTTCACATACCAGTGTTGTACTATTGTTATACATATATGCAGATGCACCATTCTGTGAGGGTTCAATTTTTGGAACACCGGTCTCCACAATAATGCCACGAGTCTCTTTTAACTTTGAACTGGGGGAAAGGTTTAATGGAGTATTCAATAAAAGATTATCATTTAAACAATTATTCCACAACTTGTCGCCTGCCGCCAACGGGTCCGACAGGGGTGCCCAAGCGCCTCTCAGAAACGGGTTCGTGTCATTATCATTCCAAGGGCCCGGCCATCCTCCTACCCCTTCTTCTCTCAGGACCTCTCCGGCTTCTCCATCCAGGAGGGGAGTGGTCTCATCCTCGATCTGGTCTGTCCATCTGAAGTCTCGGGTCGGGAAGAAGGGGGACCATGGTCCGTCCGGTAGGCTCTCCTCTTCGCCTCCTCCACTTGCCATGGCAGATGTTCTCTTTCTTCCCTTTCTACAAGCTCCCTTTCTTCCCTTAATTTCCTCCTCCACTCTCGAGCCTCACCCCAGTAAGACGGCCTTTGGGGGATCCCCTTTCGGTGACGGTAGTCAGCCTCTTCCCTTGGCACTCGTATCCTTTCCCACTTTCCGGTCCATGGGTCTTATACCCATACCATCTCCCAACCCCCCGGTATCGGATCTTCTCTCCCTTTTATATCCGCTATCCCCGCCTCAATCTCCACCCTCTTTTTCCTCCCGATTCCCGCCAATTCAGCTGGGGTTTGAATTGCTACCGTTAACCCGTGCAATTCCCTCTCTAAGTCTCCGGTATCAGTACCCCGTTGTTCAGTTCTTCTAGGCTCGGGTACCAGCGAGGTTTGTACCTCCCTTTCTGTCTTTGACACAATGGATGGCACTCCGGTGAGAGCATCTTCCCTCTCACCCAGGGTCTCACATACCCCCCCATCCAAGAGGGCAGTCCTTTCCTCCTCGCTCTTCGCCCAGGGACCCTGCCAGGAGAAATAGTCGACATTAGAATGTTCACTCCCTTTTCTATATTGGACCGTGAAGGTGAAATGTTGTAATGCCAGATACCAACAGGTGAGTCAGGGGTTAGTTTCTTTCATCTGCACCAACCATTGTAAGGGGGCATGGTCGGTCACCAGGGTGAAGGGGGCACCTTGCAGATAATACCTTAGAGCGTGGGTAGCCCAGCGTATGGCCAGCACTTCCCTTTCTATAACGGCCTACTGTTGTTCCCTGACAGTCAACTTATGGCTGAGGTACAAAACGGGATACTCTACCCCATTCCTTACTTGAGCCAATACGGCCCCCAAACCCCTATCTGAAGCGTCTGTGAATAGAGTGAACGGGAAATTACAGTCAGGGGCGAAGTGTGTTGGCAGTTCACATAGGATAGCCTTAAGGGTTTGGAACACTTCTTCTTGTGCTCTTCCCCACTGCACCCACCTACTGGCTCTTTTCTTGGTTAAATCAGTGAGGGGGGCTGCAATGCTAGAGAACTGTGGTACAAACTGACGGTAGTAGCCTACCAACCCCAAGAACTGTTGTACTTCCTTTTTAGTGCGTGGGCGGTACCATTGCGATATTTTGGTGATTTTTTCTTCTTGGGGTTGTATCTCTCCCTTCCCCACCTTGAAACCCAAATAATCCACTTTGGGGAGAGTTATCTTGCATTTCTTTGGGTTGGCGGTTAGCCCTGCTTTCCTTAATTCCATTAACACCCTATGTAAATGTCTTAGATGTTCCTCCCACGTATCACTGTACACTATGATGTCATCGATATAAGCTGCGGCACAATCTTGTACAGGGTCAAGGACCTTGTCCATGTGGCATTGGAAGGTGGCGGCAGCCCCATGCAATCCAAAAGGCATTTTGACGAATTGGAAAAGGTCCTTTGGGGTACAAAGGGCAGTTTTTTCTTTGTCTTGTTCCCTTAAAGGGATTTGCCAGTAACCTTTTGTTAGATCGATTGATGAAAGGTACCTGGCGCCCCCTAGCCAATCTAATAAATCACCCACTTTCGGCATAGGGTATGCATCGAAGTTTGAAACCGCATTAACCTTCCGATAATCAATGCAGAATCGGACTGACCCATCTGGCTTGGGTACAACTACTGGGTAGCTACGCCAGGGTCCCTTAGCGGGTTCTATTACCCCCATCTTCAGCATATCCTCTACCTCTTGCTCAATGACTTCCGCCAGTTGTCGAGGCCATGATCTACCTGACAACCGAACTACCACCCCCGGTTTAGTCTCAATACAGTGTTCTACCCAGTGGGTACAGCCTGGTTTCTTGGAAAACACAGCTGGGAATTCCTTTTCTAATTGGCGGACCTGTTCTCTTTGGAACGCGTCCACTTGTTCGTCAATTACCATGGAGGTCGTGCTTTCATCTGCTTTCCCTTCTGGTACAAACTCATCCTCCTCACAACTCCCGAAAAGGCATTCTCTATCCACCCACCCTTTCAATAGATTTACATGCAGCACCTGGACCTTCTTTTTCCGGTCCTCTGTTTTCACTTCATAATCAACATCACTAAGCCTTCTAATAATCTCATATGGACCATGCCATTTTGCGAATAATTTGGATTATTCTGTAGGGAGCAGCACCAATACCTTTTGCCCAGGTTCAAACTCTCTTGGTTTCACCTTTTTATCATATCTGTGCTTTTGCCCTTCTTGCGTTTTACTCAGATTTTCTTTAGCCAATTCCCATGCTACATGCAAACTGTTTCTCATATCTATTATCTGTTGTAACACATTTCATGAGTGGTCTTCCCATTTTTCCCTTATAAGGTCTAAGATTCCCCGTGGGTTCCTCCCATACAATAACTCGAATGGTGAGAAGCCAGTGGAGGCTTGGGGGGCTTCTCTCACTGCAAACATCAGGGGGGCTAGAAAGGTGTGCCACTGTTTGGGCCTTTCAATTACCAGTTTCCGGAGCATCCCCTTCAAGGTACGGTTGAATCTTTCCACCAGACCATTGGCCTGGGGGTGATAGATTGATGTTTTCATAGGTTTCACCCCCAGCAGTTCCCACATTTGCTTAAAAGTCAAACTCATAAAGTTAGACCCTTGATCTGTCAGCACTTCATGTGGGAATCCCATTCTGGCAAAGACTCCCAACAGTTCCCTCGCCAGCACCTTTGCTGACGTTGTTCACAGGGGGATGGCTTCGGGGTACCTGGTTGCATAGTCGATTATCACCAGGATGTATAGGTGTCCCCCAGCCGATTTAGTCAGTGGCCCTACTATGTCCATGGTGATTCTATCGAACGGCCTATCCACCAGGGGCATAGGGATCAGTTCTCCCCCTGGGCCCGGTTTGGGTTGTGTGACCTGGCACTCCGGGCATGACCGGCAATATTCCTCCACCTCTTTGGCCATCAGAGGCCACAAGAACCTCTGTCGAATTCTAGCCAAGGTCTTTTGAGCGGCCAGGTGTCCCGCTAGGGGAACATCGTGTGCTAAGTCCATCGCCCAGCCTTTAAGTCTTTGTGGGACGTCCAATTGAGTCTCTTCTCCCATGTTTGTTTGGGTTACCCTGTATAATATCCCGTCTCTTATTTTGAAATTCGTTTCTCCTTCTTTGATGGTTCCTTCTGGAACCGCCTGGAGCTGGCTTTCTTCTAGCCTCATGTCATCTTGTTGCCAGTTTCTCAGCTGGACCCTGGACATATTTACCATTTCTTTTTTGAACGTGCAATCTTCGATTTCCCCACTATGGGCTTCAGCTATAGTTTGGGTCAGTTCCTCTACACCGGGCCAGTCTCTTCCCAAGAGCATTTCCCTTCCTAGTCCCGGTACCAAGCCTACTTCCATGTCTCTCTTTTGATCTCCTATTTCTACTTCTGCCATGATAACGTCGTAAGATTTAACATCACCATGCACACATTTGATAAGCATGGGTTCAGGCAGTTTGTCCCCTTGTACCTCTTTTATAAGAGTTTTGCTACAGCCCGTGTCAATGAGGGCTCTTTTCCATTCTCCATTTACCTTCGCTTTAACTACCCACTCCGGATGGTCTTCATTACCAACCTTGGCTGTTAGGGCGTAAATGTTGGTCCACGTGCATTCTTCGGTGGGACAATACTTCTTTATGTGCCCATACTGGCCACACCTGTAGCACGCGTTCATCTTTTCTTTCGTCGTGTTCCATGTCGTGGGTTGTTTCATCTGGGCTGGTTCCGAGGTTATCAGGGGTCTAGTTACCCTGCTCCCGGTCGGGTTTACGAAGTCCACCCAGTCTGGACAGGTCTTTTTGAAGTTCTGTGCTCCGGGGCCTCGAGTGCTCACGTTTGTTGTTGTCTCCGCCATCTTGTCTCTACTTCTGGATCTTTCTACCTGTGGCGTCGTTTTATTTTGCCATGGCTCTTCTGCTCCTAGGTAGTCTTTCAGTAACGTCACAGCGCCCTCTAGGTTGGAGGGTTTGTTCTTCATTACCCAGTTTCTGGGTCCTGCTCCCAACGTTGAGATCAATTGGTCCATTATCATAAGCTCTAGTACTTGTTCTGCCGTTTTCTCTTTGGGTTTCACCCACCTCGTCGTGTTTACTCGCATCTTTTGTGCCAATGTTCTAGGGTGTATTCCCGGGCGCAACCTCAGGTCTCTGAACTGGCGTCTGTACGCTTCTTCGTTGAGGTTCAGAGTGTTCAGGATCACAGTTTTAACTGTTGTATAATCACTTGCTTCTGCTGGGTCCAATGTATCCATGATCTCTTGCGGTAAGCTTGTTAGATACGGGGTAAGGATTACTGCCCAATGTTCTGTTGGCCATTGTGCGGAGGTTGCCACTGTTTCGAATGTGTTGAGAAATGCCGCTGGGTCATCATGTGGCCCCATTTTTTGAATCTTTATAGGGGGTTGGCTTGCTAACAGCATCTTCGATTGAGATTTCTCTGTGAGTGGCGGGGGGCGTGATGTGGGTATTTGTTAGTTGGTAAATCAATAGTATCTGTTCGGCTAGTTGTCTGATTAAGGTTTCTTGTCCTTCTGTTACTTTGCGTATCCAATCTTCCGTACTATTTCCTAATTGTGGAGGCCCTCCTCGTTGGGCACCAATATGTGAGGGTTCAATTTTTGGAACACCGGTCTCCACAATAATGCCACGAGTCTCTTTTAACTCTGAACTGGGGGAAAGGTTTAATGGAGTATTCAATAAAAGATTATCATTTAAACAATTATTCCACAACTTGTCGCCTGCCGCCAACGGGTCCGACAGGGGTGCCCAAGCGCCTCTCAAAAACGGGTTCGTGTCATTATCATTCCAAGGGCCCGGCCATCCTCCTACCCCTTCTTCTCTCAGGACCTCTCCGGCTTCTCCATCCAGGAGGGGAGTGGTCTCATCCTCGATCTGGTCTGTCCATCTGAAGTCTCGGGTCGGGAAGAAGGGGGACCATGGTCCGTCCGGTAGGCTCTCCTCTTCGCCTCCTCCACTCACCATGGCAGATGTTCTCTTTCTTCCCTTTCTACAAGCTCCCTTTCTTCCCTTAATTTCCTCCTCCACTCTCGAGCCTCAGTCTTACCCCAGTAAGACAGCCTTTGGGGGATCCTCTTTCGGCGACAGTAGTCAGTCTCTTCCCTTGGCACTCGTATCCTTTCCCACTTTCCGGTCCAAGGGGCTTGTACCCATACCATCTCCCTATTGGATTTTCTCTCCCTTTTATATCCGCTATCCCCGCCTCAATCTCCACCCTCTTTTTCCTCCCGATTCCCGCCAATTCAGCTGGGGTTTGAATTGCTACCGTTAACCCGTGCAATTCCCTCTCTAAGTCTCCGGTATCAGTACCCCGTTGTTCAGTTCTTCTAGGCTCGGGTACCAGCAAGGTTTATACCTCCCTTTCTGTCTTTGACACAATGGACGGCACTCCGGTGAGAGCATCTTCCCTCTCGCCCAGGGTCTCACACATTCAACAGATGCTCTGGACTGCACTAGCACATGCTACACCTTGAGGTATGTCTTCTTTGACACTGCTATTAAAAGACATGGGAAACCTCTCTTCTTTTGTAATTTACTTATTCACACAACAACTATTTTTAAATAGAGTTTTAAACACATTTTTTCTCATTTCTGACACACCTGTCCTGCAATCCATCTTTCAAGGTTCAGTAAGATGAGGAATTGAGTTACATGCACAAAACATTCAAGTAGCATTTACATAATCTACACATATTTTGATATTAATAATGTGATCTATTTACTTAGAAGACAAGACTTCAGTCCTATGCACACTTAGAAATAACAGCCAAAGAACCAATGGAACTTATATCTGAGTTAGTCATACGTTGTTAGTCCTCCTTCTAGTCAGTGCCCCTGAGTTAATGAGGCCTATTCTGATGAAACAGTTTAGGATTGCTGCTTAAGCATCATCAGCATACAAAATGATCTATTGAAAGGCTTCAAATGTGCATTTGAAAATCATTACTTTTTTGTGCATTTATTCATACAAAGTTGCCCCTACCTAGTAGAACCAGCTATCAGAGAAAGATGGGCAAGATATTCATACAGGAGTAGCAGCTGTTGATTTTTCTTAGAATTCCATCGGAATAGACACGTCTAGGATTGCCCCACACAGTTCCACCTCTACATGACGTTGATTCAGCTATTTCTTTCTTTAAATAAATGATTGAATTTGGAAATGAATTAATTTAGTTCTTTCAAATGAATGGCCCCAATAGCCACCAGTAAAAAGGTATTCCATAGTTAATCCATATTTTCCTCTAAAAGTTGTTGTCTGTGTTAAGAAAAAAAGACAGAATAACAACTTGGGAAATAATGAGTGGAAGATAACGAGAGCTGCACTCTTAACAACATACTATCAAGGCAAGGGAGGTAACTACACAATAAAACCTTGATCTAGAATTATCCTCTCCGAATTGGGGGGGGGGTTGCAATAAAGTAAAGGACTTATCACCCCTCTCTATCCATTGTTTGGACCCTGACATATGATATAATTGATGGTATCCATTTAAATTTCAGTTACTTACCATCCACTGCAGTGCAGCATACCCATAGCAGGAGCAGAGCTGTAGAGCCCAGCCAGCAGAAAGCCATCCTAGACCCTAATCCAACAGCTCTATTTTAGCTTTCCCTGGCCTTTTGCTAGGTGCTAGGTGCAATCTGCTTTTCTTAACTGTTACAAGAAATGGCTTCAGCTTTTGCTTCAACAGCCACTTCCCCTTAAATCTTACTGCAACACACACACACAGTTTTTTCTTTCAGATAAATGTGAAAATAATGTAAAAACAGTGCTTTCTTAGTTTCGCAACTCAGACCTTCCTTTTTGATTTCAAGCCACACTTCACATCCATGAGCAATTGTATCCAGTCCAGCAAACCTCCCAGCTATTGCTTTCATTCTGTGGGCATTAACCACATCTTTCCCACAGAAAACCACTCTTTCTTGGGCAAGTGTTCTCTGGTTTCCCAATCTGTTTAGAAGAAGAGGCGAAACTATAGCTGTGGTTTCAAAAAGAAAAAAGAAAAGAAAAAAAATTAACAAAATTTGAAAACTTGGGACTAGGTAAAAGTCAGAACAGAAAAGAATAGGCCAGAACGGGGACTTCTTAATGAAAACTGATGCCAAAACCCAAGGATGTGCTGGACAAACATCCAAACAATGTTTTAGACCTCAAACCAAATTAATATTACTCTTTCACCAACGCTTTATTGCCCCAAACCCACATTCCAGTGCCCATTCTGGGCAGAGAAATTAGTATTCCAGAAAACAGCCTGGAACAGCAATGTCCAAGCAGGCCATCCCAACCAAATTTGCCAACCATTTTTGATAATTATCTTATTACTGCCTCCTTTAAACATGCTGGGTTCCTATCTTGTTGCAAGGAGGCATTCACCACTCTCCTTACCAACTTAGCTATTCCCTCTCTGGCTGCTTTTATAAGACAGGAAGGGCTAGGATCAAGCACACATGTGGTGGCATTGACCTCTCCAAGAATCCTGTCCACATCCCAGGCTACACCAAGTGAAATGTATCCACTATAACAGGATAAGCAGGGGCCAAAGTCAGAGTGTCATGCAAATTCCTCACAGCAGGTTGCTGAGTGGTCAGCATCTTGTTCTTTTGGAGGGGCATGTATTAAGCCCCTGTCCACTTGAAACCACTCTGTTGAATGTGCAGACACAGTGGCAGCAGAAAGGAATCCTTTCTTCCCTGCAGCCGCTGACATGAAATAGGCCTTCAAATGAGTTCTAGCCCATGGTCACTTGGATTCACTCTGAGTTTTCCACCATCATCACTCTAGTCTCCGTTCCACTCACTGCATCTCCACCAGCTTTGTGGTAAACCAGGGGACTCATCTGGCTTTAGTTCATGAGAGGAGATGCTTAGGAGCAGTCATATCCACAGCTCTAGCCATTTTCCCACTCCAGAGGTCTGCCCGAATCCCCTGCCGAGGCAACAAGAAACGCCCCAAGAGCCATCAGAAAACCAGTTGGATCCATCAGTTTCCTCAGGTGGACCATTCTAATTGGTCACCTCTGCTGTCTCCCCTCCCTGCATCTCCCTCTACCCTGTATTGCTCCAAGGCAACTCTCTGTTCCCCCTCTCCCCTATTTGAAAAACACATCCATCCCTCAGCAGACACCAACCTTATCAATATAACCAATTACAAAAACGCAAAACAAATTATACCAACACAGCAGAGAGACAAATAAAAATGAATCCCTTTGTGCAATTGGATTGCAATTTTAGACCTATTGCCTTTCCATATGTAGTTCTGGCTATTGAGCCAGTTTTCCCCTGGTAGCCATTGTGGGAGCCTTGATATAAAGGAATAGCCTAGCATAGGAGACAAAAGGGATTTAACTCCTACCTTCTGCCGTAGTATTCATCTAGATTAGGCTGCTTCATGCCTGCAATTTATACTGCCCTTTAATCCAGTTTATCACCTGTTTGTCAACATAACTGCAGGATAAGTGAATGGACAGTGGAATAGGGGAGATGTAGACTGGGACCACAGCAGAGGCCAAAGAATTAAAGCTGCTTTCCTGCCACACTGTGGTCCTGATCTAGATTGGGGACCCTGCATTGACCATTTGTAATACTAAACATCCCTGCACTAAAGCTCAAAACTGTACAGGAAACTTGTACAACTACACAGGAAATGTACAGTTTGAATCCTTGAAAGTGACATGTCCTGTACTTTCTGTTTTCTTATTTGGGAGTCATCTACTTGATTTGTCTGCATTTTTTCAGTCTCTCTTTCTCTCCTTAATTTTTTCAAGTATTCCTGCTGGCTACATAGTCTGTTGTCTCCGTGTCCTCCAAAATTTGGATAGCCAAAATGAAGTGTGTGTTGGCCTAAAGATAGTGTTAAGGAGGTAGATGTCCTTTCCTGGAATAAAGAACATTCTATCTGCAGTGTTTGCTAATCAAATGTGGCAATATGACATGTTGAAAGAATTATCAGCCACTTTAACGGGAAATAAAAAAAAATAATCATGTGTCATCAAGTCAGTTCTGACTCAGGGTTTTTCCAGGTAAAGAGTACTTGGAAGTGGTTTACCATTCCTTTCTTCTGGGGGCATCATAGGACTTGCCCAAGGCCACACAAGGTGATTCTACTCACAGGAGGCATAGTGGGGAATCGAACTCCCAACCTTTGGCTCCACAGCCAGATGTCTAAACCACTGAGCTATCCAGACAGCTATGGGAAGTAAAAGGTGATATTTAACTACTATGCTAGATGACAATGAGGAAATTATTTTCAAAGATTTCCCATCCCATTCAATAAATTAACCTTGCTTTTAAAAAAAAAAAAAGGGCATGTGTCTTTAAATAAGAAAAACTCTTAATGCTGTCTAGGGTTCTTTGGTGATAGCATGTTCTAAGGAACTTAAGTGTTTTTACAGATGCAAAAAATATATGAAGCTGTGATGTTAAACTAATTCTTCACTCTGTTTAAATCACTTCTATTAAAGATTTTCAAAACTGAACAAGGGAAATGCAAAGCAAATTTTAAAATGTACCTAAAAAACTTGTCATTTTAAAATAGTCAATAATCAGGGGAAAGCAATGTTGAAGAGAAAATGAAGATCATAGAACAGTAATCCATTTCAAGTTACTAAAATGTTATGTGACTATTTCGTAACATGTTGTTGTTTAGTCGTTAAGTCGTGTCCGACTCTTCGTGACCCCATGGACCACAGCACGCCAGGCCCTCCTGTCTCCCACTGCCTCCCGGAGTTGGGTCAAATTCATGTTGGTAGCTTCGGTGACACTGTCCAACCATCTCGTCCTCTGTCATCCTCTTCTCCTCTTGCCTTCACGCTTTCCCAACATCAGGGTCTTTTCCAGGGAGTCTTCTCTGGTAACATAGACTGTGTTAAAGACAAGTAAAAGTGTGTAGTAACTATGTAATAAGACATTAACAATTGAGTGATATGGGAAGACATTTCTGTTGGAATTTTTACAACCTCGCATTCTGCCTGGAGAAGGTGTGACTGGGAGGGATGTTTCTGGGTTGGGGAGACCATCAGTCTATCCAGCACTAACCAATCATTCCTTCCTCATCTCTGAATTCAGAGAAAGCACCAGAAAATCGATATTGTAAAAAACAGCCCGGAATGGAGACTTCTAAGTAGGCCAGCCCAACTAAGTCCACTTGCCCCTTCCAGCTGGAGGGGACTGATGGAACCAGCCTCAAAACACACACACCCCAGGAACAACATTCCAGTACCCATTCCAGGCAGAAAACCAATTCAAAGGGGAAAAAAGAAAGAAAGAAAGAAAAGAAAAGAAAAAGAAAGAAAAGAAAAGAAAAAAAAACTAGCCCAGCACAGCAGCTTTTAACTAGGACAGCCCAACCAAATTCATCCGTCCCATTGAACTAGACGAGAAAAATATAACCAGGCACAAAATGCACCCTGGAAATGCATTTTAACACCTGTTTTAGGCAGAAATCCATTTAAAAAAAAAAAACCAAAATGGTGACTTCCAAGTAGAGCAACACAATGTAATTCACTTGCTCCATCAGATTAGAGGGAACTGGAATATGAACCGGTGGATCTTCTGTAACTTCTTGCATTGTCCTATTCAATTGTGTTTGACTGATGAATATAGTTCCTTTGACCGCCCCATGAACTGCTATTTTGAGAAGGAAGTATTTTATATTTTGCAATAGAGAAGGAGCTGCTGTTCCAGGCCGTTTTTCGCAATATCTGTTCAGTGCCCGTAATGGGTGATGCAAAGTGGATTCTGGGGATGTTTTGTGCTGGTTGCATCAGGCTCCTCTAGCAGGAGGGAATGGGTGAATTTCGTCAAACTGTCCTATTCAGAAATCACCATTCTAGACTTTTTTTCTTTTCTTTTCTTTTCCTTCCCAATATTGATTTTCTGCTTGGAACAGTTAAGGTAAAGGTAAAGGTTCCCCTTGACATTTAGTCCAGTCGTCTCTGACTCTAGGGCGCGGTGCTCATCCCCGTTTCCAATCCATAGAGCCAGCGTTTGTCTGAAGACAGTTTCCGTGGTCACGTGGCCAGCGCAACTAGACACGGAACGCCATTACTTTCCCACCAAGGTGGTACCTATTTATCTACTTGCATTTTTACATGCTTTCGGACTGCTAGGTTGGCAGCAGCTGGAACAAGCGACAGGAGCTCACTCCATTGCGTGGATTCGATCTTACGACTGCTGGTCTTCTGACCTTGCAGCACAGAGGCTTCTGCGGTTTAACCCACAGCGCCACCACGTTGGAACAGTTACTGGAATGTTAGTCAGGGGGACAGTTCATAGCTGGTGGTCTCAAGTCCCTCTGTTTGGGTGGGGTGGGTGAATTTGGTTGGGCTAGGTTACTCGGAAATCACTGTTCTGGGCTGTTTGTTTGTTTGTTTGTTTTTTTGTTTGTTTGTTTTGTAATACTGTCCAGAAAGGGTACTGGAATGTTATTCTGGGGGACATTATGTGGCTGGTTCCATCAGTCCCCTCTAGTTGCATGGGTTTGGTGAATTTGATTGGATTGTCCTAATCAGAAGTCACCGTCCTGGGCTCTCCCCCCCCCCCCCCGTTCCAGGCCATTGTGTTCCATGTTGGCAACTTTGGGGGTAATAAAGGGTTAATGAAAGAGCAATATTCTTTGGCTTTGAGGTCCAAAATATTGTTTGGATGTTTGTCCAGCACATCCTACAGCTTTTGGCATCAGTGTTTATTAACAAGGCCCCATTCCATCTTTTACCTAGTCCTCTTCTGCTGTGGAGCTAGAGGAATTTAACAAAATATTGAAAATGCCACAATTTTGCCCAGTGTGAGCATGTCCCAAATATTCTCAAATCACATTTCAGTAGCTGCAGTCTATCCTTCCCCATGAGCTTCTTTTTTGCAATTTAACTGCTGAAAGAAAGAAGATGTCTATAACTTTTTCTACCAGAGTTCATTTTTATAGAAGGAATACAATAGTATTGTAGGTTTATGGAAACATAACAGCTGGTCATTATTTCTACATAATGGAGTGTTTTGTCCTCAGAATTGATAGGCTTCAGACGCAAGTCAAAATAGCACAAGAGAACTGGATGGTAGTGCTACAGGTTTCTGGACATGGCCTATAAACGTCCAGGGTCTTGTTTCTGCCTGTCACCTGTACTGAATACTCAGGTCCACCATAGCAGAATGGATTTAAAAAGAACAAATGATGTGTTGCATTTATTGATTGCTGTTGTTGATTTTGTTTAGAGATTCTGGCAACGGGAGCATCCTTGTCAGTTTTTTTAAAAGCATTCCAGCTGTCAATATAACTAACAACTCATGATGTGCATTTCATTTGCCACCTTTACATGTGCTCAGTCCTTGCTTTATCTAGTTACTATACCAATTCTAACCACATCCAAAGCTAAATGATTCTACGGTTCCATTGACATGGATTCTTTACAGAAAATGATTCCTGTGGATTCCATATCTGTAAGAATAGAAAGAGGTGGTCTGCTCTTGAAATTTGTTCATGTTTCTCCGCACTTGAATATTTTCACTGTACACTCTGTATTTCTGTTGAGATCTCAGAAAAGCCTAGCTAGATGGGAGATCCTAGGAGTTGTAGTCCAAGAGTATCTGAGTCACGTATTAGTCATAGTCTATCTCTTCTTCTCTCACGGAGAATTTTAATTTGTCATTACTGTTGCTGTTTACCCCTTTTCCTACCGGGACTGAAAGCCAAGGATGGTTTCCACAATGAACAGCATGTGGTGGGGTGTAAAAACAAAATGATCATCTAAATTTGTTTATTTTCTTTATTTTCTTGTTCATTCTGATATGTGTTCAACAAGTTTAAAAATCTAAACATATAAGCAAATGTTCCCAGCTGCATGGTCCTAACCATATTCATTTAGAAGTAAGTCCTAATAATTTAATACGTAGAAAGTCCTACTACTAGATATATCCTTCTCTCATAGGCATATGTAGGGTTGCCACCTCATGTTACCTGAGTCTACTTCTTACTTGTATTGCCCTGGCACTTCTTGACCTGTTCCTGTTTAACATTCCTGTAGTTTGGAGAAAGCTTTTAAACTAGAAAATAAACCCAGATAAATAAGAATTTAGGGTTTTATTGGCCAGAATCCAGTTGCCAATTTACAGTTGCATACATAAAAGAGCTTAAACCACAGTGCAAAGGTCTGAAACCTCATCAGTTTAAGATGTTAAGGAAATGATCATGAGGAGTGCAATAGTGTTGCCTTAAAAATGAAACTGCTTTTAAAAATATGGCACAATTTGTTTGTTTTCATAACGATCCACTGCTTTTTAAAACAAAACACTGTGTTTCAGCCAGGTCCAAGAATGGAGTTACTGATAAGATATGGCAGAAATATTTCTTTCATTGTGTGTCAGTTCATGAAGTAGTGTGAGGAAAAAAGAAAAAATGAGAGTGGATTTCAGTTTTAAAATGTCACTTAAGTTGTACTTAAGTTGATAGGGCATATATATATATTATATGATAAAACTGTGACATCTATCAATATTAATATAGATTGCTGAGTACCACAGACTCTGCCATTGGCAGGTTTAGCAATCCACTGGCTTTGCCATCCACAGAGGCTATGATCTACTGTCTTTTCCATTCAAAGACAAAACATATTCTACAGAAAAAATATATCTGTGCCAAGACTTGGCAGCCTTTTGCCAAGTCTATGGAAATTTGTATAGAAGTGGAAACCTCAGCCATCCACCACCCCTGTGGAAGTCCAGGTAAGATGAGTAACTGTTTATGTTAAAGACAGAAACACATAAAGAATAAATACTGTTGAGAATAGCCAGCCAAACAATCCAGGCAAGAGGCATCTAATTGAAACATCCAGGCTTGGTTGCATCAAACAACAACAACGGACTTTACCTTGACTACAATGGCTTGGCATGGTGAGAATATTTTGTATGGATTTTGTCTGTGTGTAACATGCTTAGAGCTAAATAAAGCTTTTCATCTTATATATTCTTATTTTAAGAACTTTGATTTTTTTAAAATGTATTTCCAAGAAAGCTTTTAAAGCTTCTAAAGTTCTACTAACATTTATTTTTAAATGAAATGTTATAGAGATATATTCTCTACCTTTATAGGCTATAATGCTCCTATATTTTTGACTTACGTTTTGTATTTGAATGTGTGCAACTTCTAATAGTTATAAGCAACACTCCCTCTAATTTTCAGCCCTGCTGGGTGGGGCTCCATCCCCCTTACGTGCGACATCTCCCCTGCATGCACACGTGACTGTGCCCCCTCATGAGCACGGGGTTCTGTCGCTACCAGAACCAAGGGGCTGCACGGAAGAGGAGGAAAGCTGTGTGGAGGGAGGTGGAGTCACACATGTGCAGCTGCATGCCTGATCGTTACTTGTAAGACTTATGGATTTTTGTTTAAGTTACATGCCTACAGTTTCATATAACTGTAAGTCTTTTGGATGTTACAACAACTCTAAAGTGATTTAGTTCGTATGGAACATAGAAGCAATGAAGAAAAATAAAGCTTATAAAAAGAACACAAGCCAAAGTTGCCTGGGATTATTGCAACCAAGCAAAGATTTATATTTAGATACCCAGATGAATTTTGGAATGATTGTCTGATTTCATTCTGGGATTCTCAATTGGGATAAATGCCAGCTATGATGGACGTGGTGGTGCTGCAGGTTAAACCGCAGAAGCCTCTGTGCTGCAAGGTCAGAAGACCAAGCAGTCGTAAGATTGAATCCACGCGACGGAGTGAGCTCCCGTCGCTTGTCCCAGCTCCTGCCAACCTAGCAGTTCGAAAGCATGTAAATGTGAGTAGATAAATAGGTACCACCACGGTGGGAAGGTAACGGCGTTCTGTGTCTAGTTGTGCTGGCCACGTGACCACGGAAACTGTCTACGGACAAACGCTGACTCTACGGCTTGGAGACAAGGATGAGCACCGCGCCCTAGAGTCAGAGACGACTGGACTAAATGTCAAGGGGAACCTTTAACTTTACAATGAACAAAGGCTTCTGATTTTTGTCCATGAAGTCGATATATCTCTGTAGGATTCCTGGGGAAGTCAGGCATCCTCTTAGGGTTCTGACAATGACAACAAATTGCCTATGTTTAAGAAGGTGCTGGTTGCATTCCTGGGAATGCATCAGATCTCACAATCAAGTGTATGCAGCACTTTGCTATTTGGGAGCAATTTGCCACATTGAAAAATCAGCAAGGATCCTGGTCCAAGGCAGCAGGGAGATCCTTATGAACACTGGGTAGGAGACCTCATCCTAACAAAGGACCACGTCAATCACAACTTTTAGTTCTTTCTTCCCCCTTTCCACAAAAGTAGACTAAAATTGCATGATAATGCATGTTTCTTCTCTATATCGTAGTTTCTGTTCCTAATAAGAGAGAAAAAATATTTTCTTACTGAAGTAACTTGATGCCAAAGATCTTTATTTGTTAGCAGAAGAACCGGATCATACCGTCTTTTCAAATTGGACCTTAAGAGGAATATATATGCCTTAGCACTGACCTATTTAACTTCTCACAATAGAATTTTCCCAAAGCTCTATGACTCTATCAGCAGACTTGCAAACTATGGCAAGTCTCCCTTTTCTATCTAATAATCAATCACAAAAGAAGACACACTAAAGGGAAGATGCATATGTGAAGAAAATCACATGTTATGGCAGGCATCTTTTACTGCTTGAGGCAATACCTCTTCTACAAATGTGCAGAGTATCCTTTAATGTGATACATTGACCTCTTCTAAATCTGGTATACCCTTCTCCATATGAAGGCAGTCATGTGTTACCACTTTGAAAAATAAGAGAGTAGAGAGAGGGGTGGAGAGAGTGAGAGAGAGAGAATTAAGCTGCACAAAATCAGGGTATACTGCTCTACAAGATTGTTCAGGACATGTAGGAGGGGGTGGAGATAGGAAATTGCTAATTTCCAAAAAATTGACACATATGATGACTTCAGTCTTTCACAGTGTAAATGAAAACAGTAGAATTTATAGCCAGTATATAATAGAATGTTCATTATATAGAAATAAAGAAAATCATTTTTGAAAATAAATGCTTTTATTATCACTTTTCAGATACACACAAGATCCTCACAGGTGAAAATATACACTGCCAGTACATACAGCCATTTGGCACTGCTAGATCATGTGTACAATGTTTGCACTCTAGTATCCTTTTTCCTTCTCTAAGGTTATATTTGTACCATTTTAAGATGAGTTATGAAAAATGTTGACTAGATCAATGTGTATATCTTTTGCATAAATTCACCTGCAATCAATTTTCAGGTGTTAATTCCATAAAGTGTTTTCAGTGCTCACAATTCACTGTGAGCAGGTGCATAAAAACCATGAAAAAGGCATTTGTAAAAATCTTGCTGAATGTAAATATGTTAAAGATAAGTGATCAATGATTCTGGAAGGTGATATGCTGGTTAAAAACCTTGGTTGGATGCTTTTCCTCCTTCATCTTATACCTGTCGAATACAAACAGTTAATAGAGATGGTTAGATGCCTAGCTTGTGTGCAATTATATTTATATCTGCAAAAAAAAAGCAATTTTTCATAAGAATGAGAATAAATTGTTTCTATACACGAGTAATTGTATATGATTCTATTAATATAGTCATATCTTAATTATATCAGTTTCAATATTCTGATGCATTAAGCCAAGTAACTAATGGTATTAATGGGACTGAAGACATGGAGATCATGCTCTTTCTGAAGATCAACATTTAACTGCCCTCAACATTCCTTGTTGTTTTGTTCTTAATTTATTTACCATCCATAAGAACATTCATAAGAACCATTCATAAGAACATAAGAAGAGCCCTGCTGGATCAGGCCAAGGGCCCATCTAGTCCAGCTTCCTGTATCTCATAGTGGCCGCACCAGATGCCTCTGGGAGCACACGAGACAACTAGATACCTGTCTCCTGATACCCCTTCCCTGCATCTGGCTACTCCTTTAAGTAAATGATTGAAATCTGAAAGGAATTAATTTAGTTCTTTTAGATGGATGGCCCCAAGAGTCACAGTAAAAAGAAATTACATAACACTTCCATCTTTTCCTCTAAAATGTGTTGTCTGTGCTAAGAAAAAAAAAGACAGAAAAATAACTTAGGAAGTTACGAGTGGAAGATAAGAATAGCTGCACTCTCCACAAAATATCATTGCTGAGGCAAGGACGGTAACTACACAATAAAAGCTTGATCTAACATGATCTTCTCTGAATGAGGGGATGAGGGCTGAGGGTTTCAATCAAGTAAAGGACTTAGCACCCCTCTCTCTACAATGTTTGGACCCTGACATACAATATCATTGAAGGTGTCCATTTAAACTTCAGTTACTTACCATCTACTGTGGTGCAACATACCCACAGCAGGAGACGAACTGTAGAGCCTGGCCAGGGGAAAGCCATACTAGACCCTTGGCAAGGGCTCTCACCCTTTTCCAATAGCTGTCTTTCAGTTTTTCCTGGCCTTTGGCTAAGCGCAATCTGCTTTTCCTAACTGTTGCAAGGAAAGGCTTCAATTCAGTTTTTGCTTCACCAATCACTCCCCTTTAAATCCTATTGCAGCACACACATACACACACACACAATCAGTATTTTCTTTCTTGGCAGACAATTGTGCAAACAATGTAAAAGCAGTACTTCCCCAATTTCTCAACTCTGATCTTCTTGTTTGCTTTCAAGCCACACTCCACATTTCAGGGAGTAATCATGTTTAGCTCAAGAAACTCTCCACTAATTGCTTGTGTTCTGTAGGTCTTAACCACAAGTTCCCTAAAGAAAGGCAAGTGTTCTTTGGTTTCCCACTCTGTTTATAAGAAGAGGGAAAACTAAAGTTGTGGTTGAAAGCCTTAGCCAAAAATTTCTCTTGCACCAAAAGTTTACAGAGCAACATTGCCAGCATTTTTCCAATCCCTGTACTTCTGTTTTTGAACAGTGACATGATAAGCCAGTGATAAGAAAAGGTTTTGCTAATAATTGCTGCTCATGAAAGTGCAAGAGAATAATGTGTGTGTTTTTTCCTGGTCAGTTGGAGAGCTTGGAAAGTTATGTTCTTGAAAATATAATTATTTTGTTACCCATTAGAGTGTGACTTGTTAGTTACTTCTTGCAGTTTTTGTTACTTTTATGGCACTTTTCATTACTATTCTTAAAAATAAACTCTAGGATTAACAAAAGGCTGTGATAAAATTTGAAAGTCTCTGTTCAAAATGCCTTTAAAAGAGCCTTAAATGACCTTCAAAAGTCACTTCTGACAGCAACTGGAAAATGTTAGTATTACGTGCATACTTGTTACCTGAATGTTGAATTCTACCTACATGGTAACCTTGTTTCCCCAAAATAATTGTTGCTGTTATTACATGCCATCAAGTTGACTCTGATTTATGGCAACCCTATGAATGAGTGATCCCCAACATGTTCTGTCCTCATCAGCTCTGCTCAGCTCTTGCAAATTCAAGCCCATAGGTTTCTCCTACAGGAAATCAATCAATCTCATATTTGGCCTTCCTCTTTTCCTGTTGCCTTCCACCTTTTCCAGCGTTTTGGTCTTTTCCAGACAATCTTGCCTTCTCACGATGTTCCCAAAGAATAACAGACTCAGTTTCAACATTTTTGCCTGCAGAGATAGTTTAGGCTTGATTTGATCTGGGACCCCTTTGTTCATCTTACCGGCAGTCTAGGTTATCCACAAAGCTCTTCTCTGGCACCATATTTCAAATGAATCTTTTTTTTTCCTGTCATCTTTCTTAACTGTCTTCCTTTACTGAATGTGATGGAAGGATTTCATTACTCTTCAAACCAATAGATTCATATCTCTTTCTTCTTGTCCACATGGGTACAAATGACACAGCCTTTTGCAACGCAATTAGAGGCCCCAGCAATGTTACACTCAACATCAAGGGCCTGTTTACTTGTTCCTCTGCTAATGTGATCTATGCCATCCTTTGCCAACAATGCTTTTCTGCACTCTACATAGTAAAAACAGGAAAAACTTTGTATAAAAGAATTAATGGACACAAATATGACATCAAGAGTAGCAATACACAAAAACCCATTTCAGAACATTTCAATCTACCTGCACACTCTTTAAATGACTAGGGGGAAAAAACCACTACAGAACAAGAATCGAAAGAGAAGCAGCTGAGATAAGGTATATACAGATTTCGGAGACCCACTTAAAAGGACTGAATATCAATCATGGGCTCTTTAGTCATTACCAAGTATGAAATGCTACTTTGATTCAACTATGCTGTTGTCACCTTGTAGAGTGATAATTGACATTATTCACAGCTTGATAGCCTATTTCTTTACTAATGAACCATTTTCACCTTGTCCATTATCTGTATTCCCACCTGGTCAAGAACCCATGTATAAATATGATAGTCATATAGTCTCACTCTTATGTCTAAGGAAGTAGACTTGATCCACAAAAACTCACTCTTCAAAGTGCCAACATTCTTCTCTCTTGTGTTTTTGTTCTTGTTTTGTTTTTGTCTCATATGGCAGCATAGACAAATACAACGACTCCTTTGAAAACTGATTCCATCTTGTGTATCGGAGGTTCAGGATAATAGCCATACATCTGAGGAAGAGGGCTAGAAAAGAGGGCTTTTGAAAAGTAAAAACAGTGTTCATATTTCTTTCTTTAAAAGCAAATGCTCTGAAATATGTCTAAATGCTCATTTGCAGCAGGTTTACTTGGAACTAAACTCCACTGAATTCAAAACAACAGATCCTCAAATTACATGGGCCTAAAACAATTGTTCACTGCTCAATCCTAGTCAAGTTTACTCAAGCTCTGGCCACACGAGGGAAATGTTTTCTAGTTACCCCCCAGTTAGAGGGTTACTTTTTTTCTGGTCACATGATGCACAGTCAAGATTGAAACATTTTCCCAGCCAGTGGTGTAACTGGGGTTTATTTTCCACTCCCTGGGAGGGTTATGTTATTTTGTTCCTCTGTTGTATCGGTGCATTCCATACCTGAATTGTCTCTGTGCATGACCTCCCCCACTTCTCTTCACAATGAAAGCCAGGAAGGTGACCACCATTATTGCAGTGTGCATATTTTTAAAAAGATTTTTTTCCAATCGGTGCATTGATATGTTGGTAACAGAAAACAATTTCAGCCATTGCTGCAGTACCAGCATTTTGACACACCACTTTTCACTAGGCATTATGAGGAGCCAGTTACAGAGGGGGTTGCCAGGGGGAAAGGAAATGGCAGATTAAGCTGGAAGGCAGAGGACATGGTGGGGGAAGTAGACAGACCGATGCAATTCTGCAGGAGCAGCCAGCACAACAAAGGACATATTCCCAGACAGAAACCCCATCCTGATATATTGATGTATCAATCAATCAATCAATCAATCAATCAATCAATCAATCAATCAATCAATCAATCAATCAATTCCCTTGATTTATATATATATATAAATAAATCAAGGGAATTGATTGATTGATAAATACATTTATTGATATATATAAAAATCAATATATATATTGATTTATATGTATATAAATCAAGGGGCTGAATTGCCACTTGAAACAAGAGAAAACTGGTACCATTTTGTGGCCAGCCATAATGATTCAAACAGGAAGAAATAAATCGTTGCGCCGTGGAGACGAGCGGTGAGGCAAGTTTGGCGATTGTGGAGACGGAGAGGGAGACGGAGGAGACCGACGGAGGCTGTTGCTGGAGTTTAGAACGTGGGGCTGGCAGTGACTGATTACCGGAGCTCGGAGTGACATCGAGCGGTCCCGAAACATCACAACCACCGCTGGAAATTGCTGGGTCAGGAGCCTGGGGGGAGTTGGAGTCCGGCGACCGTCAGAGGACCACTGAGTCTTCTGTGGTTGCGGGAGGACTCTGTGAAGCTCCGAGAGCATCGGGGGGCTCGGAAGAGCAAGGCGGTGTGTGTGAAGTTACAGCTGGGAAACAGCTGAGAAGCCGGGGCTTCTGATGGTAACCTACACAAGCCGATATGTTGGGAGATACACCAACCATATTGCCAGGACTTGCTTTCCCTGCCTGCTTCCCTAATTCGGCCAGTGAAGATTTAACAACTGTGTTTTGTGGGAGAAAAATGGCAACAGTAGCACCATTTTTAGTTTCAATCTCTCTGCTACTGTTGCTTCCCCTGCCTATTGCTGCAACTTCCGATACTAGCCTTACTTGTAAGAACTGTATTTTAACAAACTCAACTTCCTTAATGACATTAGGAAGGATAACGCCATTAGACGAAGTAAGGCAGAACAGGACTGTATGGGGGGGATAATTGTGGGTTTATTTTCCTTAATTTTATTTTTATGATATATTTTTGTATGTGATTATTAGTTTATTATACTGCACTCATTTTATTTTTTACTTTATTCTGTTATTCCTTTTCTCTTATTTATTTATTTTTCTTGTTTTTGTTTTGCTTAGTTTAATTTAAATACCATTTAAATTTCAAATTGCAGTTTATTTAAATTGTTAAATTGATAAAATTCTTAGTTGATAATTTGCCTAATTTTGATAAATTGTCTTATGTCTTATGATTAATTAATATTGGATTAATTGGGTTAATTACTATTTTGTTAATTATTGTTATTATCGTTTTACTGAATTAATTTAGTGTATTTTGTGGGTTTCTTTTCTTTTTCTTTGTGACATGGAGTGGAAGGCTTGCCCCCCCAGCGGGGGTTTCTTGAACATCCGGGTGATTATGGGTAGAGGGAGATATGGCGTTGGCGCAGTCCCTACTCGTGTAAGAAGAACAGTGAACAGATGTTTGAAGGCTGTTCACTGTTCTGGGGCTGCGACCAACCGCCAGGCTCAAGGTAGTCAGATCAGCCGGCCTTCCACTCTAAAACTGGTGCTGTTGAATGCCAGGTCTGTGTCCAATAAATCCCAGATTATTCAAGATCCTATTCTGGAGGAGGATGCAGACCTGGCGTGTATAACCGAGACTTGGGTAGGCTGGGAAGGGGGAGTTACGCAGTCCAGCACCAGGGTAGACTGGAGGGGCGGGGGGGAGTAGCCATTGTTTATAGAAACACCCTGGAGGTTACTAGGCGCTCTTCGGTGGTGAAGCCAGGTCTGGAGGCCCTCCACGTGTTTGTTGGGGCCAGGGATGGTATTGGGATCTTGCTGGGTTACCGCGCTCCCCGCGACCCAGCCACCTCCTTACCGGAGCTGGCGGACTTTGTCTCTGCGGCTTTTGGTCCTGGGCAACTTCAATGTGCATGCGGAGGCAGGGGTTTCCGGTCCAGCTCTTGAGTTCTTGGAAACCATGGCTTCCTTGGACATGTCCCAACATGTCAACGGTCCCACACATGTGGGCGGCCATATGCTAGACCTGGTATTTTCCACCGAGAAGAGCGAGCGTGGTCTGATGGTGACTGACCTGGTGTCGGTCCCCTTGTCATGGTCAGACCATCACCTAATAAAATGTAACCTCTCAGTGGCACTTCCTCCCTGCAGGGAGCAGGGACCTATTTTGATGGTCCGCCTTCGAAGGTTACTGGATCCATTACGATTCCAGGATACCATGAGAGGGATTCCAGCTGATCTGTCTGGCGCTCCTGTCAAAGCTCTGGTTGACGGCTGGACTGCTGCCGCAACTAGGGCCGTAGACACGATCGCTCCTAAATGCCCTCTCCGTCGCAGAGCTCTGCCAGGGGCCTGGTATAATCAGGAACTACGAGCTATGAAGCGAAATAGGAGACGGCTAGAGTGCTCTTGGAGAGAAAAACCGACAGATTATAATGAAAGAGCTGTCAGGATTGCAACTAACCATTACCTGGCCAAGGTGAAGGCTGCTAGAAGATCACACTTCGCTGACCAGATAAGCGAAGCTTCAAATCAGCAGGCGGAACTTTTCTGTATAGTTCGCGATCTATCCGGAATTGGTCTGGGTGATGGGCCTCCCACTAATATCTCACCTGATCAATTTGCAGCATTTTTAAAATCTAAAGTGGAGGTCATCCGCCGGGATCTCTCTCCTTTTTTAAATACAGTGGATCAAGCAGGGATGTCCAGCGCTCCGCCTTGCCCGGTGAGACTTGAATTCTTTCAGCCTGTGACGCCAGATTTGGTGGACAAAGCACTTGATCGCTGTCGGGCCACCACCTCCTCCCTTGACCCTTGCCTGGCCTGGCTAATCAAAGCAGCCAGGCCTATAACAACTGAATGGGCCACTGCGATAATTAATGGGTCTCTCCCTGAGGGCAAGGTTCCTCCTGCCCTCAAGAAGACACTCATTAGGCCCATTAGGAAGAAACCAAATTTGGCAGCGGACGACATTGGCAACTACAGGCCCGTCGCCAATGTTTCTTTCCTTAGCAAAGTGGTAGAGAGGGTGGTGGCTGATCAGCTGCAGGCTCTTTTGGATGAAACCAATGCCCTGGACTCGTTTCAGTCGGGCTTCAGGCCGCGCCACGGTACGGAAACGGTACTGGTCGCACTGTTGGATGACCTGTTGAGGGAGGCTGACGGGGGCAATATGTCCTTGTTGGTCCTCCTCAACATTTCAGCGGCCTTTGATACCGTCGACCACGGTATCCTCCTGGGGAGGCTCTCGGAGTTGGGAATCGGCGGACAGGCACTTGCCTGGCTCCGATCCTTCTTGGAGGACTGACCACAGCGAGTCCAGCTTGGAGAGAGTGTTTCGGCCCCGTGGAGCCTCAATTGTGGGGTTCCGCAGGGTTCGATCATCTCTCCAATGCTGTTAACATCTATATGAGGCCGCTGGGAGGGGTCATCAGGGGGTGTGGAGCATCGTGCCATCAGTACGCTGATGACACCCAGCTCTACATCTCTTTTTCACCTTCCTCAGTGGATGCCGTCCCGTCCCTTGAGTGCTGCCTGGAGGCTGTACTGCGGTGGATGCAAGAGAATGGGCTGAGGCTGAACCCAGACAAGACGGAGGTCCTGAGGGTGGGTGGCCCCTCCATCTGCGGTTTGGGAAACTCTCTCTCTTTTGGGGGGGTGACTCTCACCGCAAAGAGTGAGGTTCGCAGCTTGGGAGTACATCTGGACCCGGCGCTCACCATGGAGACCCAGGTGGCGTCAGTGGTCCGCTCCGCCTATTTTCATCTGTGGCGGATTGCCCAGCTGCGTCCCTATCTTGATGTTGGGGCACTCACTACTCTGGTCCATGTGCTCGTAATCTCGAGATTAGACCACTGTAATGCGCTCTACGTGGGGCTACCTTTGGGGTTGTTGCAGAAACTTCAAATGGTGCAAAATGCGGCGGCCAGACTCCTCAGTGGGACGAGAAAATACCAGCACATCTCTCCCATGCTGGCCGCCTTGCATTGGCTTCCAATTCGTTTCCGCATCCACTTCAAAGTGTTAATGATTACTTATAAAGCCCTAAACGGTTTAGGACCTCGATACATGGCGGAACGCCTTCTCCCACCTAGATCTACCCAAGTCACCCGTTTTAGCCAAGAAAGGCGGCTGAGGGGCCTAATGCCGAGAGAGGCCCGGGAAGAAAGAACTAGGAACCGGGCCTTTTCGGCAGTGGCCCCTCGATTATGGAACACCTTGCCGCCAGAAATTACCCTGGCACCCTCGCTGGGTGTTTTTAAGAGTCATCTAAAGACTTGGCTCTTTAGACAGGCCTTCCCTCCAGTCAACACTTGGTTTTTTTTTTATTTTCCTTTTCTTAAATCTTGAGTTTTAAATTTTGTTGATTTAAGTATGTGATTGTTTTTTATGTTATATCTGTTTTATATTGTTACATTTTATGATGTTTTTATAACTGATTGTAAGCCGCCCCGAGTAGACTTTGTCTAGAGGGGCAGGGTAAAAGTCAAAATAATAAATAAATAATTTTTAAATAGTTAAAGTGATATCTGTCAGCCTTGCCCCTGCTTTTGCCTTTTCTCTGGTTTTTTGTGGGGGGAGGTTTAAGGGTTCTTTAGGGCTTTTGAGTGCCAAAAACATGAATGGTGGCAGAGATATAAGAACTGGGGATCTGCATGGTGAACATTTGTGTATTTCTTTCCTTTCAGGTTCTTTGGGGGTTGCTTCTTTCATTTTTGTGCTTTTCATGTACTGGTCCTTTCATTTTACATGAAAGGAAATCCTTCTTCATGTTCTTTCATTTTAGGGGGTGGTGCTTGATTCTTATAAGCTTTGAATAGAGAGGTTGCACATTTAGGATTCCATATATTCCTCAAGGTCATAGCTATCTGCATTTCCCCTCCATTTGCTGCTGGTGGTTTTTTTTGACAGACATTTCAAAACACACAATTAATGTCAAAGAGCCATGGATGGAGCAGGTTGCAGCGTATCATAAGGGGGACAGGGGACACCAACCTTAATCTATATGACTTTTATTAGAATATAGAGTGGGTCAGAGAGCTTCTGCATATCCCTACTGTAGAAAATGCCATAGGCTTTCCATATCTTAGCAACACTCCATGCAGCGATTCAAGTAACCAACATGGCTGCCATTTATGGATGAAACCTCAAAACCAGAGGGAGGAGGAGAGGTGCAAAGGGTTCACAGTGTTGTAGAGCTGTATCAATGGACTGGAATGAGTGAAAAAGAACTGTTTTATTGCTAGGTCTTGGTTAATATACGTATTTTCATGCCCATTAAGTCAATTCTCAGCATAGCACAAGGATGGAAGATGCCATTATCTTCTAGTGGAGTGGTGGCATAGTATGTCTGTGGTGAAATACAAACAGGGACATTTCATCAACAGGGAATCCTGTGGCAAACTTCCTTCTTTTTCCTTTTTAGTCCTGACTATTAAACATAACCAGCTTCACACGCATTGAAATAGGCTTACTTTCATGTATTCAAAATATTCCTTTCCTCAAGAAGACCTCAGGTAGCTTACAATGTTATAATAAACTACATCAATGCTAAATAAATAAATAAATAACTACAGTATTTTAAAATAATGAAACAGATGTACGTAAATTTCAAACTAGTAGATAAAAACAATTCTAAAACACATATAGAAAAGTCACAATGGGTCAGTTAAAAACTCAGGCAGCCAATAACTGGGAGAAGACCTGTCTAAAAACAAAAGTATTTGGCTGCTGGGGAAGAACAGGAAATAGGGCCAGCCTGGCTTCCCATGTGAGCGAGTGCCATAGGCTGTGAGCAGCAAAAGAGGTCCTCACCAAATGCATCTGTGAGAATGCCAGAACAGAGAGAAACACCCTCACCTGATGGTTTTAAAATCTGGGCAGGCCCATATAGGGAGAAGGGGGTCTTTCAAATAGCTTGGATCCAAGTAGTTCAGGCTTTGCATGTCAAAACTAGCACTTTGAACTAAATCCAGGAATGGATCAGCAGCCAGTGGAATTATGAGATCCCTGTAAGCAATTCCAGTTAACAGTCGGCCAGCAGTATTTTAGACCCACTGAAGTCTCCAAATACTTTACAAAGGCAACCCCATATACAGCACATTATAGTGATCCAACTGGACGTAACTAAGGCATGTGTCATTGTGGCCAGATCAGACATCTCCAGGAACTGGTGCAGCTGGTGCACTAGTTTTGACTATGAAAATGCACTCCTGGCCGCTGCTGAAACCTGAGCATCAGGAACAAATTCAAGAGCACCTTTAAAGTACCTATAAGGAAGTTACATTGTGGTGTGATGTATTTCCAAGTGCAGGACTGGGAAATACCTTGGAAAGCACCCCAGTTTGTATCAGTACAGCCTGACGCAAGGATTAGCTCACACTGGGTGTTTTCTCTCACACTCTGGTAACCACACAAAGACAGTCAAATATTACTATTGTCTCTGAGGCTGGATGACGATTACCCAACATGTTAATAGGAAAAAATGTCAAAGCAGTGGTATGAACATATTAAAAAGGTGATATAGCTGCCCTTTTAAAGTCCATATTGTGATCTCGTTTCAGTGTGCATCAGTAACAAAAAGCATGCTTTGTTTTTTATGCATTTTAAAAAATGTATAAATGACACACATCCACTGCAAGCTAAAAAATAAAATAATTCCATCGTGGATACACAAAGCCAACATACATTTTGGCAGATATCAATTGATAACAGTGGAGAAGTTACATTTTGACTCAGGAATCTGTTGTAAACAGATATGATTTCAAATTTTTACCCCAGTGCTTCATGCCTAGCCAGGAGTAAGTACCAGAGATTCAGGATTGTACCTGAAACGATTCAGATGCTTTATTGATAGACAGTAGAGAATACAGAATTTATAGTGGGAATTTCCGTGGCTCCAACAGAACATGATGGAAACTTCGTTATTTTTTTTCAGTACAGTACAGTGTAATCAAGACAGTGCCAATGTGCATAGAAGAACAGTAAAGACCCCCTCTGTGAGTTAAAGAACTGTTCCCTAGTTTCCCAATTACTGTAGTATCCTAGCACTTTAGCATTCCATTTAAAAGAAAGCTGGGAGTTCAATTCCCCATTGTGTCTCCTTGATAAGGGCTATGCATTCACCATCCATGCATACTCCACAGGGTCCCTTCCAGCTCTGCAATTTTAAGATTACTATTACTTATTACTATTCCTATATGTGCAAAGGCACTTTGATTCAATGCAGTTAAAAATAAGTGATCCGTGACTTCAGAAGACTCAACTCCTGGCTAAAAGTGTGTGCTGTAGGCTTCTCCTTCCCATGAATCTCAAGATGCCTGTGAAATACAAAATGGATAATGAGAACAGAAAATTGCATTTTAAAATACTTTGTACAAAAATCCTATTATCACTTTGCACCATGGAATGCAAGAGGTACAACATTAGCAGCAAGTTGCTGCAAGATGCAGAGTCAGTGTAGATATTATTTGTTGCATGCAAAGTCTACGCCGACTCCACAATCCGTAGGAATTCACAACCAAAAATTACTGTATTGGTGTTACACTCGTGGAACTAATGAGGTTTCGCCCTATTTGCTTTGCAGGCATCTGTTATGCTGCAACCAAATAAATAAATAAAAATCTGAAAACATCTGTGCTATCCTGTTGACTGCTATACAGAGGAACCAGTAAGACACTATAGATAGGCACTTTCAACAAAGCTGAATGGAATGGCAAAGACAATAGCAACCACAAGTTGCTTCTTGGAAGACATGTCTGGTTTTGAACAAGTCCAGTCATTTAAGTAGTCATTTCGCACTGTTGTCTTGTAGAGACTAAAAATTACTTTCTGGCAGGAATGGTTTTAGCAGTTGTGTTGGAGGCTGTCTTCTTTTTTCTTTTCCAAATCTTGGTGTGCATAGATGACTAAGGCATATATGGAAAGGGGATCTACAACAATCACAATACTGTCTAGTAACTCTGGAAAATGTACTGGATAATTCTTATTTTCAGGATAGAATTGAATGGTTGGGACTCGGGGTCAACAGATCCTCCATAGTAATAGAGCAAAATAAGTCTCACTAGCAATATTATCAACATTTCCTGCCTTTCCTCTTTTTTTAACTTGGGAAAAAGGAGGAGGAAGAGGAGAAGGAAAGGAAAATGGAATTTGAAACAGAGGCCAAAATCCTATTGTGCTGTGCAACAGGAATGATGTCATCATTAGCAGCATACTGATTTTATTTAAAAACGACCATTTCTGATTTCAGGGCATGCAGTGAAATGAAGTCACACACATTCCAACTCTGAAAAAGGAAGTCTTTAATCAACAGCTATCTGCTGCTGACAATGCCGTCATTCCTGCTGAGTAGGCAGACTGTGCCCAACAGAATTTCGGCCAAGGAGAGTAAAAAAATAAATAAGAGGGAGAACAGAGAACAAGAAGGAGATGAAATATAATTAGATGGAGCAGAACAAAATTATAATGGGGTTCCCATGTTACAAAGTGAGTATGAAGTCTGAAAAGGTTGGATATTTTTGATAGAGACCTGTGTAACTGCAAATCTGATTTCCTTTCTATAGCTCTAATTTTCTAAGACTGAATTAAATTGCAGTCAGTTGAACAGGCAGATGTGGTAGATTGCTACTCTCTCTCTCTCTCTCTCTCGACTCTTTATTGAAAGAACATGGAAACAAAAACAAAATAATAGTGCCAGTCTTTCAACAGAAATTCATAATCCAATATAGAACCTTTGCACCACTGAAATCTGCATCAGTTTAGAATATTGCGCCAAAGATTGACATGGGAGACAGATGGAAAATAAGTCCTCTGATTTTTATTAACATAAAAAATAAAAGGAAAACATGTGTTGAGAAAGTTGTCCTGGGAATGTGATTGTTTAACTAATTTGAACTGGTGTGTTAATTTTTCCATTAGCACAATATAGCATATTCTGTTTCACCACGCCTGTAAAGATAAATTACAAGTTCCCTTCCAGTTTGTGGTAATTTCTAAATCTGTGCCATAGAGAAAAAGGTAATCAATTGTTTATGAATTAGCTATTCATTATTACCTGAAAATAAAAACAGGGGATTCAAACCCTGTTTTCCAGAGTTCTAGTCCATTGCTCTATTCACTACACCACTCTGGGTACCTCATTTTTAAAAGACATACATAACATATACAATACAAAAAATGTTATAATTTTTTTGCCCTGTGATTGATTCTATTCCTGAAAAAAAAAAATCTGGACCAGAACAAGTAGATTGAAGTGTGCATCAACCATAAATCGGTCCTTAGATAAAATAGTTAGGAGTCATGGTTCCCTCTCAATTTAGTAAAGTTAATATCTTAAACTATGAACCACTGCTACATCTAATTAAACAAAAGCTCATACAATGGCAAAAATTGGATCTGTCATTACTGGGTTGCACAGTAGCAATTAAGATGTTAACTCTACCTAGTCAAGTTATCTCTTTCAAATTCTGCCTACAGGGATATCAGATGTGGCCTTTCAATATTGGCAGACTATATGTATGCATTTTATTCATAGTTCTATGAAATCAAGAGTATCTCATGCGGTGAATTTCCATAATTAAAAAAAATGGAGGATAGGAGGTTCCAGATTTTAAAGTCTGTTATGTAGCATTTCAGCAAAAACAAATACTTGTTTACTTGTTAGCTGCCAACCACCTACATGGCTACAATTGGAAGTAAAATCTCAGGATCTGGAAAAATTGAAGGGCATTTATTTCTCTCTATTACTTTACAATAGACATACCTGTATACATCTTGGATATTCCAGTTTGCCTTCGGTACAATATGCTCTGAATACACTGGATGAAGGTTCTGGCTGATAACCTGTTTTGCAGGCAAATTCTGCAACATCACCGGATTCCACATATAATTTTTTTTCATTTAACCACCTCAGGTGGATATGGTTTTGATCCATCTCTTCTCCAGTGATAATGCAAGGAACTGGAGGAATACACAGGTCATTTCACTTTTTATAGATTAATTTGACAGTGCAAGTTTCAGTTTAAAAATAGATTCCATGCACAGCTTATCATGCAATAAACAGACTTCTTATATTAGCAGAGTATGTATGAAACTTATTTATGTGCTATCAAGTTGAAACTGACTTACAGAGACCCTAATAGGGTTTTCTGAGTAAGTGAAATATTTAAGGATTGGTTTAACTGTTCCACTCCCCCAGTAAACTTCCATGGCTGAGCGGGGATTCAAACCATGTTTTCCAGAGTTCTAGTCCATTGCTCTATTCACTACACCACACTGGGTACCTCATTTTTTAAAGACTTAACATATACGATACAAAAATACGATGCTGCCTCATAGATTTCAGCCATTGCTCTATCTGGCTCATGTCTGTCTCCTTTAATTGGAGATAGCTTTAGAAGTTCTCAGGCAGAAATCCTTCAACACCCTGCTTTCTGATATTATTTCGCTTAGGGTTGCTGGAGGTTAAACATGGCATTTAAAATACATAGTTTTCCACAGATACAAAGCCCTTCCTCCAAAATACAGCTCTTTCTCAAATCATAGTACTCATAACCAGAAGCACATTGTGCCACCTGTAAGAATCATGGCTCTTGGACAGCAAGTCGGTCATGTCTGTTTTAATTTGAGAGTATGAAATAGGCTTTGTGTTATGCAGAGTTGTTTGGCTATCAAAGAAAACTTGAAACACTTCAATTTGAAAATTAACACATGGACTTCAGAAAAAAACAGGAAAAGAACATGTGATCCTTAAAATATCTCAAAATCTGGTGCTCAGTCTAAGGAAGATGAACTGTCATCAAAAACTAGCTGTTTGATTTTTTTAGTGGTCTAATAGAGATATCAACTGCTCTTGCACATGGATTCCAGACTCCTTGGTATTGTTATTTTGTGCACACTTATTTTGATGTATAACAACATTTTCCATAAAATTTGGTAGAATATGAGTGATGATTATCCACATATGGATGATCCCTTCTTCCCCCCTTCATCTACTTGTTTATGTCCAAAAATATTCTCTTTTCTTTGACAGCAGAATATTCTGTCTAGAACATTTATGGAACATTTGAAATCAATTTACAAACTCAGGGGAAAGTTTCTTTCACCGGATGAAAAAAAACACCTTGGCCCGGGTCTTAATCAGCTCTCATTCTGCTTGATGGGGCTTGCCCAGGAGTCAGTTCTGTTCAAGTACCTTTTGCATCCCCAAAATTCACTAATTACCCTGCCTGATAGATCGACCACTGCCAGCTCCTCTGAGGGAGCTCAGACCCAAGTTACAGCAATATAAGACCTAGAGAATGATGTTGTAGTGACAGAGTGGGATTCCAGTAGGCCATTCCATTAACAGGAGGGCCTCTTTGTTTATAGAAGGCAGTGGAATGGAAGGGTTCTTTCTGTTCATGGAAAGCACTGGCCAAAAGGGTACAGCAATGGTTTTCCATTATTCTCACTTCCCCCTGCAGCCTCCAATGTCACCTGCTGCTCTTAAAGGGCTCTTGAGTTGCAAAGACAGCAGGGGAAAGAAAGAATTACAGAAATGACTGATTTGCCCACTTTTTCCAAGTACTAGCAGAATTCTAGTGGAACCCAGTTGGAACTCAGGCTCCAAGCCCTACAATCCACAATGGTCCATATTTATAGCAGCCTTCAGTACAATAAAAAAGTGAAAGATTATAGACATTCCCCATACCTATGCATACTGGAGTTTCTGTCCAACGACCATTCTCACACCGTACATCTGAAGATCCTCTCATTACATAGTGTCTTTGACATTTGTATGTTACTTTGGCACCTGTAGAATACTGTGCCTGGGGCATCTCCAGAATGTCTCCATCTTGAACAGGAGGTGGACGACTGCATTTTCCTACAATGATACATTAGATTATGTACTGCTAAAAAAATGTAGTATCCACACACATGCTGGTAAATTGATCCACCTTATTGTAACAAAAAGTGAAGTGCTGAAAAGTAGAAGTACATAAGTTTTAAAATAGTGAGCAATCAGGATGACCAGGCAACAGCTTGTTACTATTGTATCTTTAAATGAGGATAAAGAGATAAAGAAATCTAATCTGTGCAATTTAACATTTTCACATAGTTAACCATGAGTCTTCTCCTCCTTTTGTGATAAAAATCCTCTTAAATATGTGTTTATTATTTTATACATATTTAAACAACCATAATAATATATGTAGCAGTATATTTTGTCATTATATTCCCACCTGCCCATTAATTCATAAGCAAATTACTTTGTATCTAAATCTAAGAAATCTAAATCTAATAAATAATTAAATTGTAGAAGATAGTCCAGCCTAAGTTTCCAATTCTAAAATATCACCCTAATTAGTTAAGCTTTAAGAGACTGTCAAGTCTGATTCACTTCAACAAAAAAGGATTATGAATTTCTCAGAGAACTTCAAATAATCACTTTTTTAAAAAGATACATGGAAGTGAAACATAATAAAGAACTAACCATCAAACAGATACTGTTCTTCTAGAATGACTGAATGTTCCAATCAAGATGAAATCATTTCTGCTACACAGAAAATGGCAAGTGATTCTCTAGAAACTTCAAAGGAGCTAGCCCTTTCTTTACATGGGCTTCTAACCATGTTCAATCCACACAGTGGACTGTTCACAGGTAAATGGAAGTGGAAGCGCACACCATTAAGACTCCAACCAGATTTTTATTCTGCATCAGATCTTGAGGAAACCCATGCAGCCTTAGGATTTCCTACAGAACACAAACTCAGTGCTTTGCTTCATTTTAGATGCAGATGTACCACAAACTGTCTATTAACTTCCTACAAACTCTTGATTCCCTGGAGAAGGAGAATGTAACTCTTCTTGCTTCATCACCTGTGCCTTGTTGGGCCTTAAGAATGAATGCTGGCTGGGTCAAACATAGGACTTTTCTAAATTCAATGCATGAACTTCTCAAATGGCAACAATTTGCTGCTGAGATTTCTGCCATTTAATGCAATGCCAGTGTGCATGAATAACAGGTTTCTTGCCTATTAGTCTATGATTATTTTTTTAGCTGTCGAGAAATATTCATTCCATTTTCTCTTTCACAACCTTCAGCGAAGAGAGGAAGAGGGAATATAAATTGCTAGAGTCGTCTTGTTCTTGTTGTTAATATTATTAATTATTTTATTGATCTTATTATTGATGTCAAAAATTTCTGGAAATAGAAATGGAGAAGGAACAAAAGGAAAATTATAATGTTCTTCTCTATGAATAATTTTACATGCATACACCTCAGTGTGGCTCTTTAAACTACTTACTCCACTTTATGTCTGTACCCCTCAACCAAAGATTGAGGTATCTGCGTATGCTGATCAAGAAGCAGAGGCTGGAAAAATTATTTTTCTGGGCTACAAAACCCAGAATTTCCCAGCCAACATGTCTAGTAGACCAACATAGTTAATGTTCCAAACTGTGCTATGAATCTCATTTTCTACTACAGTGCAGCTGTGAAACAAAACTGTGTATAGCAGACATGGGGATTTAGAAAGGGCTGGCATTCAGGAAAAGAGGAAGCAAAATGTTAGCAGTGTCACACTGGACTGGTGCCCCTCTAGTTGGGACTGACAATGGTTTTCACCCAATTGCTTATATTGGGAACGCTGCAGCAACCATTTCGCTCGGTAGAAGCTTATGAATTATTTTCATAACTTACCAACTGGGGAAGCAGAACAGGTCCAGAGAAGAAATGGGACAATAAAGAACAGCAAGTTCTTCATGGCCCAGTTGCACCTGACAGCTCTGTAATACAGAATGCTCCCTTTTGGCTGTTAATGTATCCCAAACATCTTCTCGTTTCTGTTTTCCTGAAAATCATGCTGTGGGCTTTTTTTTTTTTTTTTTTTTAATTTTTAATATGGCAACTTGACAGGAGAAAGAATTACCAGAATGAGGCACATGAACCATGGAAACTCAGGTGGCGTCAGTGGTCTGTTCCGCATATTTCCATCTTTGGAGGATTGCCATGCTGCGTCCCTATCTTGATGTCGGGGCGCTCACCACTCTGGTCCACGCGCTCGTAATCTCGAGATTAGACCACTGCAATGCACTCTACGTGGGGCTACCTCTGAGATTGATGCGGAAGCTCCAAATGGTGCAGAATGCGGTGGCCAGACTTCTTACTGGAGTGAGGAAATACCAACACATCACTCCCACCCTGGCCGCCTTGCATTGGTTGCCCATACGCTTCCGCATTGATTTCAAAGTTTTAATGATTACATACAAGGCCCTAAACGGTTTAGGACCTCGATACTTGGCGGAGCGCCTCCTCCCGCCTAGATCTACCTGTACCACCCGATCTAGCCAGGAGGGGCGATTGAGGAGCCTAACGCCGAGGGAGGCCCAGAAGGAAAAAACAAGACACCGGGCCTTCTCGGCAGTGGCTCCTTCTCTCTGGAACAAACTCCCCTCCGAGATTCGCTTGGCCCTCTCGCTGGGTATTTTCAGAAACCAACTTAAGACCTGGTTGTTCAGACAGGCCTTCCCTCCAGGCACTACTTAACTTCTTTTTTCATCCCATCTTGAACTATTGTTGTCTTGTATATTGTTGAAAAACTGTTAATATATATTTTGAATTGTTTTTATCTTGTATGTTGTGAGCTGCCCAGAGTAGACTATGTCTAGATGGGCGGCATATAAATGCAATAAATAAATAAATAAATAAAATAAACTTTGAAATGAAATGATGAGTAAGCAGAACAGGTCCAGAGAAGAAATGGAACAATAAAGAACAGCAAGTTCTTCATGGCCCAGTTGCACCTGACAGCTCTGTAATACAGAATGCTCCCTTTTGGCTATTAATGTATCCCAAACATCTTCTCGTTTCTGTTTTCCTGAAAATCATGCTGTGATTTTTGGTTTTTTTAAAAAAAATTGTTTAATATGGCAACTTGACAGGAGAAAGAATTACCAGAATGAGGCACATGAACTTTGAAATGAAATGATGAGTGTTTTTAGAATGGTTGATAAGTTTTGTATCAGAATTCTTTATGCAACTGTTAAACCAACAGCCCAATGTTTGTTGTGCACACAAGAGGGGGGGACCTCTTGGTCCTCACTGTCACTAAAGTAGGAATATCTTCCTTTGCTCTTCAACACCAGCAGTCTGGTCTGGAGACATTCCTCTGTCATAATGCATCTGTTTGGAATGAAAAGTTTTAACAGCTCCTCCCTGCATCTCACATCTCCAGTAAAATTCACAGGAGCAGTTGGGCTGCCTCTTGCCTAGAAAGTTAGAAGTTTGGCTTAGTTTGCTCTAAGGCAGAAAAGGGAAAAAAAGTATTTTAAAACTGAGGCTTGACTGCCTGCCTCAGTAAAATCAGCCAGCTTGTTCCAAAGAAACATGAATAAACATGCCTTCTAAGCGAGGGAAAAAGTTAGCAATGGAGGGAGCAGATGTTCAAAGTTTACCTCATGAAGAGGAGAGCCCTCTGGAAATAGCTGAGCAAGATGAGGCTCAGGAGGAGGATGCCTCAAGAGGAGAAACTGAGTTAACCTCCCTAGAGTTGGAAAACTGGAAATTGGAAAAGGAATTTCACTTGAAGGAATTAGAAATTAAAGCTAGGGCGGAAGCAGAAGCCAGACAGCTGGAAATGAGAGCAATGGAGTATCAATTACGAATGAAACAACTAGAATTAACAGCCCAGAACAATAACAATAATAATTCAAATAATGAGGGGAATTTATCAAAAGTGGACATTAAGAAATTCCCTCAATTTAGAAAGTGTGATGACCCTGAAGCATTCTTGATCTTGTTTGAGACAGCGTGCTGGGATTATAATGTGAGAGGGGAAGAGAGAATGGTTATGCTGAGGTCCCAGATAAGTGGAGAGTTAGCTGAGATTTATTCTCAAATACCAATGGATCAAGCAAGAGACTATGAGGCATTCAGAAAATTGGTTTTCTCAAGGTTTGGGATCAATGCTGAGCACCTCAGACGGAAATTTAGAGCAGTGACTAAAAAGCCTGAGGAATCATATTCTCAATTGGGAGCAAATCTGGTCAGATACTTGGAGAAGTGGCTAGAACAGGCAAATGTAGAATCATTAGAAGATATGAAAAATATTATTGGGCTAGAACAATTCTATTCAGTTCTACCTGGAGAACTGAGGTATTTGGTCAGGGACAAAAAGCCCAAAACTGTACAGCAGGCAAGTGAAGCTGCTGATTATATATCAGAAATAAAGAGCCCAAAATTTTCTGAGGTAAAACTTGGCAGTAAAAGCTGGGACGAAAGAAAGAAAGAGCCCAGAGATTACCACAGAAACAATCAGGCTACTGGAGGACATTTCAGAGGCAAGCCCTCAGAGCAGAATCAACAGAGGTATAAAAGCTTTGAAGGGAAGGGAGACAAGTCCCCATATGTTGAACAAAGAGTCCCTAAAACCTGCTATGGATGCAGAGAAAAAGGGCATTTCATTTCTCAATGTCAGACCTCAAAGAATAAAGAGGTTGGTCAACAGAAATGAGGGGGAAATCTGCCCAGGAAAGTGTACAATGTACAACAACAGAGAAAGACCGATGAGGCAGTTAGAAATGGCGCAGTAACTGCGAGAGCTGAGAGCCAGGAACAACAACCACCTTTAGCAAACATTGTCCAATGCTATTTTATTGAGAGTAACCATGAGCTGCTTCATTGTTCTGGTGAAAACATTTACATAAATGATACTAAATATCTAGCTTTGAGAGACTCATGCTCTCAGGTGACTTTGTGTCATCCTGATAATATCCCTCAAGGAAATATCATGAGAAATGAATACATAACCATAAAAGGGATTGGAACTGAATTAATTACTCTACCCATGGCTAAAGTACAACTGAAATATCAAGAGTGGAATGGAGTGTGGAAGGTAGCCATCACAAATCAAATTCCTGCTCCATGCTTGATTGGGCTGCATCTATCTGAGCATGTTAAAGAGTGTTTTGGTAACTACTCGCGCCCAGATAGAAAAAAGGGAAACACCTGAGGAAAAATGTGAGATCCCTGATGAAATTATAGGAGGAAATGAAGCCAATGAAACAGCTGAGGTAGTGGTTATAAGGAATCCTCATGAAAACGCTTTTAATCAGGAACAAAGACAGGATTCCACTTTACAACAATGCTTTAAGTTAGCCAGAGAAGGAAAGCTAACCCCTGAAAACCCTGAAAGATTCTGTGTGGAGAAAGACCTGTTATATAGAGAGATCTTAATAAATCCAAAAATGGGAGGGGAAAGCATTCACAACCAACTAGTAATCCCTTTTAAATACAGGGAAAAGATTATAGAAAAAGGACATAAAGACACCTTTGCTGCTCATTTGGGAATCACACGTACAAAGCAGAGGATAGCTCAAAAATTTTACTGGCCAGGAATGGGGAAGCAAATAAAGTCATACTGTCAAAGCTGTGACATATGTCAAAGGCAGGGAACGCATAGGCTTAGACATTGTGGGACCCTTACCTAAAGTAACCAGAAGGGGAAACCGATTCATTTTAACTATAATAGATTATGCCACCAGATACCCAGAAGCCGTTCCCTTGTGAAATATAGAGACAGAAACTGTGGCAGATGCCTTATTGAATTATATGTGTCGCATGGGCTTCGCTTCTGAAATTGTCACTGATTTGGGAACATCATTCACATCCAGATTAATGAAAAGGCTGTGGCAACTTTGTGGCATAATTCATATTACATCATCCCCATATCATCCCCAGACAAACGGATTGGTGGAGAAATTTAATGGGACCCTAATGTGAATGATCAGAGCTTACACTGCAGAAAACCCCAATAACTGGGATCACAAATTACAACCCTTATTATATGCGTATAGGTCTGTACCCCAGGAAAGCACTGGATTCAGTCCTTTTGAACTGTTATTTGGGCGGAAAGTACGGGGACCCCTTGATTTACTCCGACAAAATTGGGAGGAACAAATGAGAGAAGATCCTGAGACAGTGATCCAGTATATAGATAACTTAATGAACTCCTTGCAGCAATCTCTGAAGTTATCAGCAGAAAACTTGCAGAGCCAGCAAGTGAAACAAAAACTCTGGTATGATAAAAAGGCCAGAGAAAGATCATTCAGTCCGGGAGATGAAGTCCTGATGCTGAAACCTATTAAAGGGAATAAACTGCAATTAAATTGGGCAGGTCCTTTTAAAGTAATCTCCAAGATGAGTGAAGTAAATTACATAATTCAGGAGGAGGGAGAGGAAGGTCGAAGAGTGGTGCATGTTAACATGATTAAACCTTACTATAGAAAAGAAAATGTTGTCCTATATGCCATGAAAGAAGTGGACAACGAAAAACATGAATTGCCATATTGGGAAGGGCGAGGCAAACCTCAATATAATCCAGAAGATGTTAAGATCTGTGACACGCTAAACCCAAAGCGAAAAGATGAAGCAAGAGCCTTGCTACTAAAATACAAGCAGGTCTTCTCAAATAAGCCTGGTGTAGCAAAGGGAGTGGTGCACAAAATTGATACTGGAGATGCACCCCCTCAAGCTGTCACACCTTACAGAGTAACAGGGCCATATGTAGCAAAGATTCGCCAAGAACTAGATGAGATGTTGAAAGAAAAAATCATTGTTCCTTCATCTAGCCCATGGTCAGCCCCGATAGTACTGGTAGATAAACCAGATGGCAGTATACGCTTCTGCGTAGACTATCGGAAATTGAACCACATCACCAAGCCTGACGCTTACCCGATGCCTAGACTAGATGATTTGATCGAGACAATTGGGCGATGTCAGTTCATATCCAGTTTAGACCTGACTAAAGGGTTCTGGCAAGTGGGGTTAGACCCCAAATATCAAGAAAAGACCGCATTCTGCAGCCCTTTTGGATTGTATGAATTCCAGGTCCTCTCCTTTGGGTTGCGAAATTCTCCTGCGACATTTCAAATACTAATGGACCAAACACTACAAGGGCTTAGAGAATTCACGGTAGCATACATCGAGGATATAGGAATCTATAGTCAGACGTGGCCAGATCACCTGTGCCATATTGAGAAAGTGCTACAGAGGCTAAATGAGGCCGGGTTAACAGTAAAGGCTAATAAATGCCAACTGGGTAACTCAGAATTAAAATACTTAGGCCATATGGTAGGGGGAGGCATAATTAAACCCCTAGAATCAAAGATTGAAGTAATCAGTAACTGGCCTAGACCGACAACAAAGAAAAAACAAAGAAAAAAGTCAGATCTTTCTTGGGCTTAGTTGGCTATTAGAGACACTTTATCCAGAATTTCAGCAAAATAGCTGCCCCTTTATCTTTTATATTAACACATAAAAGAAAAGCTGAAAAGATCCTGTGGTCGAGAGAATGCGAGAAGGCCTTCGAGAAGTTGAAGACAGCGTTGATGACCGGTCCTGTCCTGAGAGTGCCAGATTTCCAGCGAGAGTTCACTGTCTTCATGGATGCATCCAACACTGGACTAGGAGCAGTGCTGAGCCAGGCGGATGACAACGGGGACCTTCATCCGGTGACGTTTCTGAGTAAGAAACTACAGGCTGGCGAGAGACACCTTTCCACGATAGAATGTGAGTGTCTTGCGATTGTTTGGTCGTTACAGAAGCTCAGGCCATACATATGGGGGAGACATTTTGTACTGTGCACAGAACATTCCCCACTGCTGTGGTTAAGAACTATCAGGGTGAATAACAACAAGTTAATGAGGTGGGCCCTACTCTTACAAGACTTTGATTTCGAGATCCGGAGTGTGAAGGGGAATCAAAATGTGGTGGCCGACGCCTTGTCAAGAAGACCGGAAGAATGACCGATGGAAATGATGAAATATGTAACTTTTAATGTTATAGAGAATGTTCTAAGATATAGAATATCTTATATCTTATATTTAGATATATCTTAAATAAATAAAAAAGTAATTTATAGATGAATTAATGGTAAATAAGGATAAAAGTGACTGGATTGTTTTGCAAGTAATAAAAATGTTGATTAATGTCATTTAACTATAAAGTAATAAGATTAATATGCCTTAAACTGTGTAAAAGAGTAAGTATATATTGCAAATATATAACTGAGAATTGCTTTGGAAAGGATGTTGGAAATATTGGTAAGTTGACTCATACGTTCATGAGGGTAATCTACTGTAAGTTTTACCCCATGAAACAAACTTTCCAAGGGGGGAGGTATGTGGCGGAATGCCGAAGTCACGCCTGTCCATCATATGGAGCTCTAGGGCAGGAGCCTATGGAAGGACAGGAGGGGCAGAGTCAAGAGAACAGTTAGAGAGACTGAGGGAAGTTAGTGAGAGTTTTAAAAAGGGGTTAATACAGTTAGATACAGTTAGGGAGAAGGGTTTTGAAGTGTTAAGACAGAGATTGGAAAGTTGGTGTGTGTTAGAGAATAGATAAGAGATAAAAGTAAAATAAAATAGATAGACAGTCCTTAGATATTGTTACCATGGTGAATGTGAATGAATACAAACAAGCAAATGTGTAATCTATCCAAGTTTAATGATTGAACAATAAAAGAACATCTATGACTTTACTTCTGTGATTTACTAATCAAACAATAAATAAACTTGTTATATTTGGCAGCCCAGATCCAAGAAACTTATTTGGTACAGTGTGGATAAAGATCCACTGGTGGCAGCGTGTAAAGGGAGAAAATAGTACATCGTGTCCGAAGGTGGACCTGTGGTTGAGGGAAAACCAACAGGGGGAACGCGACAGCGGTGTTATAAACAGCGTTTTTGAAATGTCCCCATTGTTCAGGTGCATTTGCATCAGCCGGGCCTGGAAGGGTTTCCTCAAGCACTTGGGCAAATTCCTCCACTTTTCTTTGATCGCGAGTCTTGCTGATGTCAATACGTGGTCTTCCTTCCTTTTTCATGTGATACAATCTCTTTGTTCGCAGTTTTACTCTAGTACACACCAGGGAGTGATCAGTATCACAATCAGCACTCTGGTAACTGCGTGTGATCGTAATACTAGGAAGGCTAGAACATCTAGTGAGGATCAAATCGAGCTGATGCCAATGCTTGGATCTTGGATGTCTCCAGGAAACTCTGTGTTGAGGCTTCGTATTAAAGAACGTGTTGCTGACACAAAGACCATAATAACAGCAAAACTCCAGCAAGCGTTGGCCATTTTCGTTCATCTTTCCAATGCCAAAACGGCCTAGACAGGTGGGCCACGAATTGTGATCAGCACCAACTCTAGCGTTAAAGTCTCCGAGAATGAACAGTGGCTCTCTCTCAGGGACTTTTTTGACAGTAGCTGCCAGGTCATCATAGAATTTGTCTTTGACTTCTGTTGTGGACAACAGTGTTGGTGCATATGCACTAATGAGGGTGACCGGTCCCGCTGATGAGTGGAGCTGCAGAGACAGGATTCTTTCACTCCCCACAGTAGGTGGAACAATGGATCTCAGCAGAGTATTTCTGACCGCAAAGCCAACACCATATTCCCTGGTCTCATTCAATGGTTTTCCCTGCCAGAAGAATGAGAAGTTTTTTTCTTTGACAGATCCCATGTCTGGCAATCTCGTCTCTTGCAGGGCAACAATGTCCATCTGCAGTCTACTCAGTTACATGTCGATGACAGCTGTCTTGCACATGTCGTCTATTTCCTGCAGGTCGTCAGAAAAGCCAGGGGTCATTGTCCGAACATTCCAGGTGCCCAAATTTAGGGCAGAAGTTTTCTTATGATTGTTGCATGGTACAGGGCTATCCATCTGCTTGTCGGCTTTCACCCTACCTAGTGAGGTGCAATGACCTCTCCCACCGTCGGAAGTAGCCCCTGGCATCATGCTCTACGCCAATCGAGCAAAGACTTATAACCAGTAACTGCTACTTCCCGTGTTATTTCAACACTGTATGCGAAGCTGGAGTGTCCTCTCCAGAGCACGAAGCCTGGGTAAAATAATATGGAGGATAGGCTGTTACCCAAGCAGCAAAGCCCCCCTCTCCATGTCACTGAAATAGTCCAATGGAAAGGCAAAAGCCAATACAACTGGTTCCAGCGACGTCGCAGGAGTTGCCAGAACGACACGAACTGCCTCCGGGACTCCGGCTCCGGATTTTGCCTCGAGGTTAACTCCTGAAGCCTTTTCCATCAGTGGATATAGCCACAAGGCAGTGGAGGTTTGAAATCAGAGTTTTCCTTCTCCTAGATGGGCTGCCTTCCAAGGCTGACGAGCCCCACCTACCCGGCCTGCTCCCTAATAGTGCGGACGTATGATCCTACTCCTAAAACATTCCTGCCCCCCAGGTGTATGCAATGCTATTTGGCTTTCCTATTTACCAGATTAGAGTCAAAAATAGAACTAGAGAATTTCTGCTCGCACTAATTTAAAGCCAAAACCCCGCCCCCTCAGACCATGCGGTCAGGGAGAACAAAGGTCAGCCTAGCAGAAAAGACCTCACCAAATAAAATGTCCCCCGAGCCCAGCTCACCTCCTGCCTCAGCTTCCTCTTCAGGAAAACCAGTAAAGCCACTAATGAACAAATGTCACTGTGTGAGGTTGGCAAGAGGATGGCTGGCTGTGATTTTTTTTCCTAACTCTTCTCGGCCCTTTTAGGACCACAAATCACAGCCATCTCCTTGGTCTCTCCTTTCTTGCTCAAATACTTCTCTCTCCTCAGAACTGTCTTCCAACCTTCCTTAAGTTTTGAATGAGGTTCTCTTCAGAACAGTCTCAAGCCAAGCCCTTCTCTCCCTTATGGTAGCTCCTTAAGGGCCCTAAAGGACTCTGTCACACTGTACAAAGTGGTATGTATTTTCACAAACGTGGATGACAACTGCCTCCCAATAAACACCAGAGCCTCAGGAAAAGTATCTATGATAGCAGAGTATAGTGGGCAGAGCGAAGGATGTGTCCTTAAGACAGTAGCACATGGTGAATAAGCAATGTATGTATGTACACAATTAAGGAAACATCATGTAAAGTCAAAAGCCCTTAATATCAAACAAGTAGCCTTATTTTATATAAACCTTACTCTGTATAAACTTCCAATGATAAAGTGAGCCACACTTTTTGAAAAATACATACAAATATGAGTCCTGGACAAACTATTTGAATTAAGTTTGGACAAAGTATTTGAACTATTTGCTTAGTTCAAATTGTCCAGGACTCATATTTATACTTATTTCTCAAAAAGTGTGGGTTACTTTAGCATTGAAAGTTTATATAAAATAAGGTTTATATAAATAAGGCTACTTGTGTGATTTTAGTTAAGTTATAGTATTTTGATTGTGTACCTGCTTTTCGATAGTCATGCAGAAAGCATAAAGACACTGTATACAGTCCTGCTCTTTTACAACTCACTAGATTTTTTTTCTGGCACATCTTGTGACTTGAGAGATTTTGCCAGACATTGTACAGGGATTTTCAAGCATCTCTTCATGAAATAGAGAAATTTGCCTTAAAAACAAGAAGAGGAGATAGAGGACCAATATACCTTTTCAATGTGATTTGTAATCAAATTTACCTATAATGAATTGTCCCTTTGCTTTGAAATAATAATAAATCTCTTCTAGTAAGTTTCACTGAATGATCATAAAGCTAGATTGTAATGCAATACATAGAGTATGCATGACATGAATTATTCTTGCCAAACATGCCTGTGTTTATGTAATGGCAACATTTTAGAACATCTCAGAAGCAGATTTGGAAACAGAAACTACTTTTCATTTTCAAAATCTATTAATACCAACTTTGTAGAATTGGAACGTTTAATAATAAATACTGAAGTTCTGAAGATTACTTTAATCAAAACAGGAACGCTGAACTACAGAGATCAAAAATTCTAATTTTCACACAAAGTACTTCTCTCCTCATTACAACCTGCAAAAAATATATTGATGAGTAATGAAAATAAAACTTGTAATAACATTTGTTATTTTACAGCTGAGAAGATCTTAAGGAAATTTAGATTTGAACAGTAGCAAAGAGATTACAGTCTGATTTCCTTCTAGCCAGGGATATTTTACGTTCTTATACTGTTTTGATTTCAAATCAAATTTTGCAGTTCATACCAGTGAACAATGACGCAGGGGGAAAGCTGTGTGCTGGCTACTTCCATGTATGGCCCACCTGGGAATTATTGCCAAAAATGATGGTTTTGATTAGCATCCTTATGATAACCACACTATGTGTGTTCCTAAAGGCTATCTGGAGGTTTCCATAATCTTCAATAAGCATTGAACTAAGTCCATATGAGAGGTGGATGAGAATTTCAGTTCTTTTCTTTTAGTTTTAATTGAAATATACCAAATTTGCAAAATTTACAACATTTCAGTACAGGGGAAGCAAAACTGACAGTTTTGCCCATCCTTAGTCTCACCATACATAGGCCTAAACTGGCAAAAATGAATGTCAGGATGCTTCGTCCCTGGTCCCAAGTTTCATCATATACAGATACAGGGTCTCCAGGCCTGAGGACAACACTTATTCACCATGTGCTATTTGTCTTAAGGCCACATCCTTCCCTCTGCCCACTATATTCTGCTATCATAGAAGTCTCTGAGAATGATTCAGTTTCACCAGGTCTTCACCAGCAAGGGAGACAACTCTTAGGGTGACCAGCAATAGAAGACAAGAAAGCTTGATCATGCGTACAAGGTGGCTCTGAAGCCTTGATACCCATCCTCACCCCCTTCCCAGAACTCACTAGCACAGCACAACAATGATTGTGTGTTTCAGAAGCACAGGGGGGCTTCAGAAATGAGGGGGGGGCTTCAGAGCTATTTTTTTCTTCCCACTGACCTCCATTGGCCGGACAGAGTCTGGAAATGGTTGTTTTCAATTCTTTTTTTTGGGAGGGGGGGGTAGAGTGGGAATTAAACAAGTACTATCCATACACTTTCTGGGTTGGAAATGACAGTGGCAGTGGATAACAGCCCCACCTCATTCTGTCTCTTAATGCCTGACGAAGTGGACGTGTCCATGAAAGCTTACATTAAAATATAATGGTTAGTCTTTAAGGTGCCACGTTTTTGTTTTGTCTTGTCTTGTTTTGTTTCTTTGGATTTTGCCTGATAAGCATTGAAGGTGTGCTTCTAAATATTGCTCATATCTAGTTATCCTCATTGCCAGCAGTCCACCACATACTTGTCAAGGAATAGGCACCATTGAGCCCAGTTGAACTTACTCCTGAGTAGAAATGTAGAGACTATTTTTACCCAACTCCAGTAAGTTAGAATACCCAAGCATGATCAGAAAATATATATGCATGTCAACTAAAGATGTAAAGCCTGTTTTTCACATACCAGTGTTGTACTATTGTTATACATATATGCAGATGCACCATTCAACAGATGCTCTGGACTGCACTAGCACATGCTACACTTTGAGGTATGTCTTCTTTGACACGGCTATTAAAAGGCATGGGAAACCTCTCTTCTTTTGTTATTTTACTTATTCATACAACAACTATTTTTAAATAGAGTTTTAAACACATTTTTTCTCGTTTCTGACACACCTGTCCTGCAATCCATCTTTCAAGGTTCAGTAAGATGAGGAATTGAGTTACATGCACAAAACATTCAAGTAGCATTTACATAATCTACACATATTTTGATATTAGTAATGTGATCTATTTACTTAGAAGACAAGACTTCAGTCCTATGCACACTTAGGAATAACAGCCAAAGAACCAATGGAACTTATATCTGAGTTAGTCATATGTTGTTAGTCCTCCTTCTAGTCAGTTCCCCTGAGTTAATGAGGCCTATTCTGATGAAACAGTTTAGGATTGCTGCTTAAGCATCATCAGCATACAAAATGATCTATTGAAAGGCTTCAAATGTGCATTTGAAAATCATTACTTTTTTGTGCATTTATTCATACAAAGTTGCCCCTACCTAGTAGAACCAGCAATCAGAGAAAGATGGGCAAGATATTCATATAGGAGTAGCAGCTGTTGATTTTTGTTAGAATTCCATCTGAATAGACACATCTAGGATTGCCCCACACAATCCCACCTCTACATGAAGTTGATTCAGCTATTTCTTTTTTTAAATAAATGATTGAATTTGGAATTGAATTAATTTAGTTCTTTCAAATGAATGGCCCCAATAGCCACCAGTAAAAAGGTATTCCATAGTTAATCCATATTTTCCTCTAAAACTTGTTGTCTGTGTTAAGAAAAAAAGGCAGAATAACAACTTGGGAAATAATGAGTGGAAGATAATGAGAGCTGCACTCTTAACAACATACTAACAAGACAAGGGAGGTAACTACACAATAAAACCTTGATCTAGAATTATCCTCTCTGAATTGGGGGGGGGGGGTTGCAATAAAGTAAAGGACTTATCACCCCTCTCTATCCATTGTTTGGACCCTGACATATGATATAATTGATGGTATCCATTTAAATTTCAGTTACTTACCATCCACTGCGGTGCAGCATACCCATAGAAGGAGCAGAGCTGTAAAGCCTGGCCAGCGGAAAGCCATCCTAGACCCTAATCCAACAGCTCTATTTTAGCTTTCCCTGGCCTTTTGCTAGGTGCTAGGTGCAATCTTCTTTTCTTTACTGTTACAAGAAATGGCTTCACTTCAGCTTTTGCTTCAACAGCCACTTCCCCTTAAATCTTACTGCAACACACACACACAGTTTTTTCTTTCAGATAAATGTGAAAATAATGTAAAAACAGTGCTTTCTTAGTTTCGCAACTCAGACCTTCCTTTTTGATTTCAAGCCACACTTCACATCCATGAGCAATTGTATCCAGTCCAGCAAACCTCCCAGCTATTGCTTTCATTCTGTGGGCATTAACCACATCTTCCCCACAGAAAACCACTCTTTCTTGGGCAAGTGTTCTCTGGTTTCCCAATCTGTTTAGAAGAAGAGGCGAAACTATAGCTGTGGTTTCAAAAAGAAAAAAGAAAAGAAAAAAATTAACAAAATTTGAAAACTTGGGACTAGGTAAAAGTCAGAACAGAAAAGAATAGGCCAGAACGGGGACTTCTTAATGAAAACTGATGCCAAAACCCAAGGATGTGCTGGACAAACATCCAAACAATATTTTAGACCTCAAACCAAATTAATATTACTCTTTCACCAACGCTTTATTGCCCCAAACCCACATTCCAGTGCCCATTCTGGGCAGAGAAATTAGTATTCCAGAAAACAGCCTGGAACAGCAATGTCCAAGCAGGCCATCCCAACCAAATTTGCCCTAATCTGGCCCATTTTTACAATATTCCATGCTGCTTGTAGTTTGTTTAACTGGGAGGGACTTTTCTGGTCTGGAGTGACTGTAAATCTATCCAGCACTAATCCATAATTCCTTCCTGCCTTAAAATTCAAAGAAAACCCTGCCTGTCTGCTAAAAATTCTATTTCCCATTCAGTTGTCTGTTGCAGTCTGTTGCAGTCTGTTGTCTGTTCATTTTCTGTTATCTGTTCACATCTGTAAGTAACAGAAATGTTTTTATTATTTCTACTATTAATGTCTCAAAGTTAGTTATTGAGAGTGTACATGCCAGTTAATGAGCAGAGGGTAGACTATCTGATTAATGGCCAGAGCATCAAATAGGAGTCCCCCAACATCATCTTCTGAGTTCTCCCTTCCTGGAAAGAACAGAGCCATTGTAAAACAGTGCCTCCAAGTCCCAACCCAGAGAGATGGTCCAGAAAGATACCATGGTCAATGGTATTGAAAGCCACTGAGAGGTCCAGGAGAACCAACAAGGACGTGCTCCCCCTGTCCAATTCCCAGTTTAGGTCATCCACCAAGGCAACCAAAGCTGCCTCCATCCCATAGCCAGGCCTAAAGCCAGATTGAAATGAATTTAGATTATCCACATCCTCCAGGAATCCTTGGAGCTGAGAAACCACTCACTCCAGTGAGTGGAGCCTATGATAGGACAGGAGGGGTGGGATCAGGAAGACAGTTAGACAGTTAGAGACAGTTAGAGAGGAGGATTTGATGAGTTAAAAGAGAGACTGGAAAGTTGGATTGTTAGAGAGAATAGGAAAGAGTTAAAAGTAATAAGTAATAGATAGATAGCCAAAGAATATTGTTGAAGTGGTTATTGTGAATAAATACATGCAAGCAAACGTATAATCCAATCCAAGTTTAATGATTGATCCTAAACAGCAATAAAAGAACATCTGTGATTTGCTTATGTGATTTACAAACCTGAAAGATAAATAAACGAATTATATTTGGCAGCACGTGTCTAAGATACATATTTGATACAGTGTGGATGATAAATCCACTGGTGGCAGGAGTAAAAGAGGAAATGCATCCAGAGGGTGGACCTGTGTTTGGGGAGGACAAACAAGGGACACTGGGTGGACACGACACTTGCCCAGAAATAGAATATTTGAGACCAGCCAGAAGTTGTCCAGGAAAAATGGAATTCAAGGAGGGCATTTTTGATAATTATCTTATTACTGCCTCCTTTAAACATGCTGGGTTCCTATCTTGTTGCAAGGAGGCATTCACCACTCTCCTTACCAACTTAGCTATTCCCTCTCTGGCTGCTTTTATAAGACAGGAAGGGCTAGGATCAAGCACACATATGGTGGCATTGACCTCTCCAAGAATCCTGTGCACATCCCAGGCTACACCAAGTGAAATGTATCCACTATAACAGGATAAGCAGGGGCCAAAGTCAGAGTGTCATGCAAATTCTTCACAGCAGGTTGCTGAGTGGTCAGCATCTTGTTCTTTTGGAGGGGCATGTATTAAGCCCCTGTCCACTTGAAACCACTCTGTTGAATGTGCAGACACAGTGGCAGCAGAAAGGAATCCTTTCTTCCCTGCAGCCGCTGACATGAAATAGGCCTTCAAATGAGTTCTAGCCCATGGTCACTTGGATTCACTCTGAGTTTTCCACCATCATCACTCTAGTATCCGTTCCACTCACTGCATCTCCACCAGCTTTGTGGTAAACCAGGGGACTCATCTGGCTTTAGTTCATGGGAGGATATGATTAGGAACAATCATATCCACAGCTCTAGCCATTTTCCCACTCCAGAGGTCTGCCCGAATCCCCTGCCGAGGCAACAAGAAACACCCCAAGAGCCATCAGAAAACCAGTTGGATCCATCAGTTTCCTCAGCTGGACTATTCTAATCGGTCACCTCTGCAGAGGGTAAGAGCTCCAATAAATCTAAAGCTCACCAGGTAGTGATCTGTCCAGGACAATCGAGCTACAGAGAATTCTCCCACACACTTCTCATATCATCTTGTCCAGCAGAGAAGACTAAGTCCTGAGTGTGCTCTGCTGTGTGTTTGTGACAGACCATGATTGGTCATCAGGGGGGCATGAAGTCCCAAGCCACTCCTAATAAGTTGGCCTTAGCAAAGACTTTGAAGTATCCTAGTACATAAAAGCCAAGAGGACACCAGCATCATCTCTAATACCAACTCTGTCAGCTCAGAAAGGGAAACTGTTTATTAGTGGGGTGGGCCATACACCAACAGCATCCCTATTCTGTCCTGGGCACCCACTTTCAAGTATACACATGCAAACCCAACAAATTGTGAGACAGGGCACCTAGTGAGGGGGGTAGAATCACAACAGACTATGGCAACTCCACCTCCCTGCCTCAGACCTCAGGTGGGCAGAACTGAGAAAGATTAAGTCCCCTAGCTTCCTCCAACCAGGTTTCTGTAATATAGGGCAGATCAATGTGTTCATCCAGGATCAAGTCCCAGATGGCTGAGGTTTTCCCTTTCACTGACCTGGCATTCAACAGCAGCACTGTTAATCCAGGGGAATTATTGCCATGGCTTTCCAGAATGTCTGGATTGGGAGATAATTTAGGGATAACCAGTATCCTATTCCTTCCCCCACTCCTATAATGATACAACTGTCTCCCCTCCCTGCATCTCCCTCTACCCTGTATTGCTCCAAGGCAACTCTCTGTTCCCCCTCTCGCCTATTTGAAAAACACATCCATCCCTCAGCAGACACCAACCTTATCAATATAACCAATTACAAAAACACAAAACAAATTATACCAACACAGCAGAGAGACAAATAAAAATGAATCCCTTTGTGCAATTGGATTGCAATTTTAGACCTATTGCCTTTCCATATGTAGTTCTGGCTATTGAGCCAGTTTTCCCCTGGTAGCCATTGTGGGAGCCTTGATATAAAGGAATAGCCTAGCATAGGAGACAAAAGGGATTTAACTCCTACCTTCTGCCGTAGTATTCATCTAGATTAGGCTGCTTCATGCCTGCAATTTATACTGCCCTTTAATCCAGTTTATCACCTGTTTGTCAACATAACTGCAGGATAAGTGAGTGGACAGTGGAATAGGAGAGATGTAGACTGGGACCACAGCAGAGGCCAAAGAATTAATGCTGCTTTCCTGCCACACTGTGGTCCTGATCTAGATTGGGGACCCTGCATTGATCATTTGTAATACTAAACATCCCTGCACTAAAGCTCAAAACTGTACAGGAAACTTGTACAACTACACAGGAAATGTAGTTTGAACCCTTGAAAGTGACATGTCCTGTACTTTCTGTTTTCTTATTTGGGAGTCATCTACTTGATTTGTCTGCATTTTTTCAGTCTCTCTTTCTCTCCTTAATTTTTTCAAGTATTCCTGCTGGCTACATAGTCTGTTGTCTCCGTGTCCTCCAAAATTTGGATAGCCAAAATGAAGTGTGTGTTGGCCTAAAGATAGTATTAAGACGGTAGATGTCCTTTCCTGGAATAAAGAACTTTCTATTTGCAGTGTTTGCTAATCAAATGTGGCAATATGACATGTTGAAAGAATTATCAGCCACTTTAACGGGAAATAAAAAAAATAATCATGTGTCATCAAGTCAGTTCTGACTCAGGGTTTTTCCAGGTAAAGAGTACTTGGAAGTGGTTTACCATTCCTTTCTTCTGGGGGCATCATAGGACTTGCCCAAGGCCACACAAGGTGATTCTACTCACAGGAGGCATAGTGGGGAATCGAACTCCCAACCTTTGGCTCCACAGCCAGATGTCTAAACCACTGAGCTATCCAGACAGCTATGGGAAGTAAAAGGTGATATTTAACTACTATGCTAGATGACAATGAGGAAATTATTTTCAAAGATTTCCCATCCCATTCAATAAATTAACCTTGCTTTTTAAAAAAAAAAACAGGCATGTGTCTTTAAATAAGAAAAACTCTTAATGCTGTCTAGGGTTCTTTGGTGATAGCACGTTCTAAGGAACTTAAGTGTTTTTACAGATGCAAAAAATATATGAAGCTGTGATGTTAAACTAATTCTTCACTCTGTTTAAATCACTGCTATTAAAGATTTTCAAAACTGAACAAGGGAAATGCAATGCAAATTTTAAAATGTACCTTAAAAACTTGTCATTTTAAAATAGTCAATAATCAGGGGAAAGCAATGTTGAAGAGAAAATGAAGATCATTAGAACAGTAATCCATTTCAAGTTACTAAAATGTTATGTGATTATTTGGTAACATGTTGTTGTTTAGTCGTTAAGTCGTGTCCGACTCTTCGTGACCCCATGGACCAGAGCACGCCAGGCCCTCCTGTCTCCCACTGCCTCCCGGAGTTGGGTCAAATTCATGTTGGTAGCTTCGGTGACACTGTCCAACCATCTCGTCCTCTGTCGTCCTCTTCTCCTCTTGCCTTCACGCTTTCCCAACATCAGGGTCTTTTCCAGGGAGTCTTCTCTGGTAACATAGACTGTGTTAAAGACAAGTAAAAGTGTGTAGTAACTATGTAATAAGACATTAACAATTGAGTGATATGGGAAGACATTTCTGTTGGAATTTTTACAACCTCGCATGCTGCCTGGAGAAGGTGTGACTGGGAGGGATGTTTCTGGGTTGGGGAGACCATCAGTCTATCCAGCACTAACCAATCATTCCTTCCTCGTCTCTGAATTCAGAGAAAGCACCAGAAAATCGATATTGTAAAAAACAGCCCGGAATGGAGACTTCTAAGTAGGCCAGCCCAACTAAGTCCACTTGCCCCATCCAGCTGGAGGGGACTGATGGAACCAGCCTCAAAACACACACCCCCCAGGAACAACATTCCAGTACCCATTCCAGGCAGAAAACCAATTCAAAGAAAAAGAAAGAAAGAAAGAAAGAAAAGAAAAAGAAAGAAAGAAAGAAAGAAAGAAAAACTAGCCCAGCACAGCAGCTTTTAACTAGGACAGCCCAACCAAATTCATCCGTCCCATTGAACTAGACGAGAAAAATATAACCAGGCACAAAATGCACCCTGGAAATGCATTTTAACACCTGTTTTAGGCAGAAATCCAATTTTTAAAAAAAACCCAAAATGGTGACTTCCAAGTAGAGCAACACAATGTAATTCACTTGCTCCATCAGATTAGAGGGAACTGGAATATGATCCGGTGGATCTTCTGTAACTTCTTGCATTGTCCCATTCAATTGTATTTGACTGATGAATATGGTTCCTTTGGCCGCCCCATGAACTGCTATTTTGAGAAGGAAGTATTTTGTATTTTGCTATACAGAAGGAAGCTGCTGTTCCAGGCCGTTTTTCGCAATATCTATTCAATGCCTGTAACGGGTGCTGCAAAGCGGATTCTGGGGATGTTTTGTGCTGGTTGCATCAGGCTCCTCTAGCAGGAGGGAGTGGGTGAATTTCGTCAAACTGTCCTATTCAGAAATCAACATTCTAGACTTTTTTCTTTTCTTTTCTTTTCCTTCCCAATATTGATTTTCTGCTTGGAACAGTTAAGGTAAAGGTAAAGGTTCCCCTTGACATTTAGTCCAGTAGTGTCCGACTCTGGGGCACGGTGCTCATCCCCGTTTCCAATCCATAGAGCCAGAGTTTGTCCGAAGACTGTTTCCGTGGTCACGTGGCCAGCGCGACTGGACACCTTCCCACCAAGGTGGTTCCTATTTATCTACTTGCATTTTTACATGCTTTCGAACTGCTAGGTTGGCAGGAGCTGGGACAATCGACAGGAGTTCACTCCGTCACGTGGATTCGATCTTACGACTGCTGGTCTTCTGACCTTGCAGCACAGAGGCTTCTGCGGTTTAACCCACAGCGCCACCACGTTGGAACAGTTACTGGAATGGTAATCAGGGGGACAGTTCATGGCTGGTGGTCTCAAGTCCCTCTGTTTGCGTGGGGTGGGTGAATTTGGTTGGGCTAGGTTACTCGGAAATCACTGTTCTGGGCTGTTTGTTTGTTTGTTTGTTTGTTTGTTTGTTTGTTTGTTTGTTTTGTAATACTGTCCAGAATGGGTACTGGAATGTTATTCTGGGGGACATTATGTGGCTGGTTCCATCAGTCCCCTCTAGTTGCATGGGTTTGGTGAATTTAATTGGACTGTCCTAATCAGAAGTCACCGTCCTGGGCTCTTCCCCCCCCCCCTGTTCCAGGCCATTGTGTTCCATGTTGGCAACTTTGGGGGTAATAAAGGGTTAATGAAAGAGCAATATTCTTTGGCTTTGAGGTCCAAAATATTGTTTGGATTTTTGTCCAGCACATCCTACAGCTTTTGGCATCAGTTTTTATTAACAAGCCCCAATTCCATCTTTTACCTAGTCCTCTTCTGCTGTGGAGCTAGAGGAATTTAACAAAATATTGAAAATGCCACACTTTTGCCCAGTGTGAGCATGTCCCAAATATTCTCAAATCACATTTCAGTAGCTGCAGTCTATCCTTCCTCATGAGCTTCTTTTTTGCAATTTAACTGCTGAAAGAAAGATGTCTATAACTTATTCTACCAGAGTTCATTTTTATAGAAGGAATACAATAGTATTGTAGGTTTATGGAAACATAACAGCTGGCCATTATTTCTACATAATGGAGTGTTTTGTCCTCAGAATTGATAGGCTTCACACGCAATTCAAAATAGCACAAGAGAATTGGATGGTAGTGCTACAAGTTTCTGGACATGGCCTATAAATGTCCAGGGTCTTGTTTCTGCCTGTCACCTGTACTGAATACTCAGGTCCACCATAGCAGAATGGATTTAAAAAGAATAAATGATGTGTTGCATTTATTGATTGCTGTTGTTGATTTTGTTTAGAGATTCTGGCAACTGGAGCATCTTTGTCAGTTTTTTTAAAAGCATTCCAGCTGTCAATATAGCTAACAACTCATGATGTGCATTTCATTTGCCACCTTTACATGTGCTCAGTCCTTGCTTTATTTAGTTACTATACCAATTCTAACCACATCCAAAGCTAAATGATTCTACGGTTCCATTGACATGGATTCTTTACAGAAAATGATTCCTGTGGATTCCATATCTGTAAGAATAGAAAGAGGTGGTCTGCTCTTGAAATTTGTTCATGTTTCTCCGCACTTGAATATTTTCACTGTACACTCTGTATTTCTGTTGAGATCTCAGAAAAGCCTAGCTAGATGGGAGATCCTAGGAGTTGTAGTCCAAGAGTATCTGAGTCACATATTAGTCATAGTCTATCTCTTCTTCTCTCACGGAGAATTTTAATTTGTCATTACTGTTGCTGTTTACCCCTTTTCCTACCGGGACTGAAAGCCAAGGATGGTTTCCACAATGAACAGCATGTGGTGGGGTGTAAAAACAAAATGATCATGAGGGGCGGAGCAACGGGCAGCGAGAACAGGGGAATTCCTAGGGCTCTGGGAACCCCTGGGTTTTTACTCCAAGTCAGCGGACCCCCCAGGAGAAGGGGGGCAAGTTTTCCACAGGAGAGTGGACTTGCAGCAAATAGGGCTTGGAAACCACCGAAGTTCAGACAGCAATCTGCCTTCAGAAGAGTTCTTTCCTTCCTATCAAGCAGCTGACTCGAGAGAGACGCCATCATGGTGAGTAGCTGCCCGGAGAGAGGGGAGGTAAGAAGATTTACGATCTGACTGCATGAACAGAGATTAAGTGAACTGCTATTTAGCTTCAGCAAGTAATAGATCAGACCTTTTTGGAGGCTGACTTTAAGGAGAAAGACTAATCTTAAAGCGGCATATAACTTTGGTAACCCTGAAATACTGGAAATTTTTACTGCGTCACATCTGAGAGGAATGGAAAATGAAACCAGCCTTTAATGAAGAGACTTCCCTCTCTCAAATCCTGTCCTCCGACGAGTGGAAAAATTGGCTTCTTATAAATTAGAGGCTTGAGAAGTCCGAATAACTCCGAACAATTTAACCTAAGTAACTCTGCATTGAGCTGCAAAGGTGGATTATAAATCAAACATCATCCTCATTACGGTGGGATTTATGACTGGAGTGGTCTTTGTAGGAGTCTGAGTTTGAGCTGGTCAAATAAATTATGTGGTGAACTGAGTAATTAGCTTGTTTGACTTTTTGGCTCTGGATTGGGAAAGAAAGCCACATCCAGGAGACAGAGAGTGAGATTCATCCTTAAACCGACAATGGAAGATTACTTCAAGAATTGTTTTCAGGAATTCCAATTGAACATTATTAATCAAATCAAGGCCCAGATCTCAGAAGTCAAGGCAGAAATTAAGGAGATGCTTCTTGGATCATATGCCAAGGGGAAGAACAGGGAGACCAAAAATAAATCGATCGAAGAATTCACTGGAGAACTGGCATCATTAGAGAGAGAGACTGGTTTCCTTAGAAAGCAGGATGGAATGCTGAAAAAGGAGAGTAAAAAATAAATTTATATGAAAAGGAGGGGCAGGTGGATGAGTGGGGAAAAAACATTAAGATTACCTTGATGGGAAAGAATGTAAAGGAGGAGGAATATCTCAGGGCGAAGCTGGATGGGGCAGAAATTTCTGACCATAGATTAAACATGTATGCATGGCTCCGAGAACAAGACATTAATTATATTGGGATGAAATTAGTAAACCGGAGAGAAAATGGTTTAAAGAGATTTTATAGATGGCATTTTAAAACTGGTAAAAAGAAGGCAAGAGGCTAATTTTGGATTTATGACACTGGAGCTGATAAGCACAATTTAAAAGAGGGAAAGTTACTTGCTGAACACAACAATAGAAATCATTGGTTTGAGAGACACATATATACATATAAATCAATATGGTTAATATACTTATAAGTAATTCTGGTCATGTTTGGATTTTAATGGTAGACAAGCACATTTAACTATGAACTTAGAAATGTTTATGATGAATATAATATTAGATGCTACTGTTTCTAAGGCACTCTGTTAAACATATGTGAATTATAATATTGACTATGCAGATAAGATTAGACATATAATATCTTCTTATCTTTAGAAATGCTGATTTCTGATGATTGTATTGACCATGTTTGGATCTTATTGGTAGATAAGTATACTTAACTATGTAATCAGAAATGGTTATGATGAACATAATATTTAGAGGAAATTGATCTTGAGGCACCCATATAGAGATATTAACATATATGAATTTATAATAGGTGCATGTAGATAAGGTTAGACATATATATCCTTCTGTTTTTTGGAAATGTTGATTTTGAAGAGTGTAAAGTATGATACTCTGAAATATAATTGGATAGATGAAAATGCAGGAGAAAGAATCTTTTAAAATTACTATAAATTTAGGATGTTACATACTGAACTAAATATTTGAAATAGAGATATGGAATATAATATGCATAGATACATATGGATATAGTATGGTTTAGTATGGGAGTAGGGCATAAGGTCTGTTGTAGTCAGAATCATATAATGGATAAGTTTGAATGTGGAATACCTCCCCGCCTATATGTTTTGTTTGTTTTATATGTCTTTTGATTGTTTTATATGTTTTTGTTTGTTTTGTATGTATGAGTGTGTTATAGAAATAAATAAATAAATAAATAAAAATGATCATCTAAATTTGTTTATTTTCTTTATTTTCTTGTTCATTCTGATATGTGTTCAACAAGTTAAAAAATCTAAACATATAAGCGAATGTTCCCAGCTGCATGGTCCTAACCATATTCATTTAGAATTAAGTACATCTACTTCTGCTTCATTGACTACGCAAAAGCCTTTGACTGTGTGGACCACAGCAAACTATGGCAAGTTCTTAAAGAAATGGGAGTGCCTGACCACCTTATCCATCTCCTGAGAAATCTATATGTGGGACAGGAAGCAACAGTTAGAACTGGATATGGAACAACTGATTGGTTCAAAATTGGGAAAGGAGTACGACAAGGCTGTATATTGTCCCCCTGCTTGTTTAACTTATCTGCAGAATACATCATGCGAAAGGCTGGACTGGAGGAATCCCAAGCCGGAATGAAGATTGCCGGAAGAAATATCAACAACCTCAGATATGCAGATGATACCACTCTGATGGCAGAAAGTGAGGAGGAATTAAAGAACCTCTTAATGAGAGTGAAAGAGGAGAGCGCAAAAAATGGTCTGAAGCTCAACATCAAAAAAACGAAGATCATGGCCACTGGTCCCATCACCTCCTGGCAAATAGAAGGGGAAGATATGGAGGCAGTGACAGAGTTTACCTTCCTGGGCTCCACGATCACTGCAGATGGCAACAGGAGCCACGAAATTAAAAGACCCCTGCTTCTTGGGAGGAAAGCGATGAGAAACCTAGACAGCATCTTAAAAAGCAGAGACATCACCTTGCCGACAAAGGTCCGCATAGTCAAAGCTATGGTTTTTCCAGTAGTGATGTATGGAAGTGAGAGCTGGACCATAAAGAAGGCTGACCGCCGAAGAATTGATGCTTTTGAATTATGGTGCTGGAGGAGACTCTTGAGAGTCCCCTGGACTGCAAGGTGAACAAACCTATCCATTTTGAAGGAAATCAACACCGAGTGTTCACTGGAAGGACAGATCCTGAAGCTGAGGCTCCAATACTTTGGCCATCTCATGAGAAGAGAAGACTCCCTGGAAAAGACCCTGATGTTGGGAAAGTGTGAAGGCAAGAGGAGAAGGGGACGACAGAGGACGAGATGGATGGACAGTGTCATTGAAGCTACCAACATGAATTTGACCAAACTCTGGGAGGCAGTGGAAGACAGGAGGGCCTGGTGTGCTCTGGTCCATGGGATCACAAAGAGTCGGACATGACTAAACGACTAAACAACAACAACAACAACTAATAATTTAATATGTAGAAAGTCCTACTACTAGATATATCCTTCTCTCATAGGCATATGTAGGGTTGCCACCTCATGTTACCTGAGTCTACTTCTTACTTGTATTGCCTTGGCACTTCTTGACCTGTTCCTGTTTAACATTCCTGTAGTTTGGAGAAAGCTTTTAAACTAGAAAATAAACCCAGATAACAAGACAACACAAGATAAGGCAATAAATGGGACTCTAAAACCACAGTTTCACTAAGAGGGCAATGGGTCTTGGAAAAACTCAACCAATAATTATTTCAAGTAACAAAGAAATCAGGAACCAATTTTTGGAAATCCCAGTGTATAAAATTCAGATTATAAAGGATGAAAATATGCAAAGCCACTATAGCCTCAATTCAATTGGCACCCCTAAGTAGAGCAGACTTATTGAATCAATTGGATTGGCATATATGTAGACTGACCATTCAATGATTGATTCAGAGGGTCTATCCTAGTTGGGACAACCAGTAGGATTCAAACCAAAGACTTTACTCGGGTCTCTTGTACTGTGAAAGACAAGGGAAGAGAGGAAGTCAGTGAGTGTAGCCTCCTTGCTGCCAACAAGTGAATGTCTTCACTTCCTGGCTTCTTCTAAAATGATGTTTTAAACCAAGTAAACTTATTTAGTGATCCAGCCAATTCACTGTGTTGGATAGTATGGTAAAGAATTTAGGGTTTTATTGGCCAGAATCCAGTTGCCAATTTACAGTTGCATACATAAAAGAGCTTAAACCACAGTGCAAAGGTCTGAAAACTCATCAATTTAAGATGTTAAGGAAATGGTCATGAGGAGTGCAATAGTGTTGCCTTAAAAATGAAACTGCTTTTTAAAATATGGCACAATTTCTTTGTTTTCGTAACGATCCACTGCTTTTTATAACAAAACACTGTGTTTCAGCCAGGTCCAAGAATGGACTTACTGATAAGATATGGCAGAAATATTTCATTCATTGTGTGTCAGTTCGTGAAGTAATGTGAGGAAAAAAGAAAAAATGAGAGTGGATTTCAGTTTTAAAATGTCACTTAAGTTGTACTTAAGTTGATAGGGCACATATATATATTATATGATACAACTGTGACATCTATCAATATTAATATAGATTGCTGAGTACCACAGACTCTGCCATTGGCAGGTTTAGCAATCCACTGGCTTTGCCATCCACAGAGGCTATGATCTACTGTCTTTTCCATTCAAAGACAAAACATATTCTACAGAAAAAATATATCTGTGCCAAGACTTGGCAGCCTTTTGCCAAGTCTATGGAAATTTGTATAGAAGTGGAAACCTCAGCCATCCACCACCCCTGTGGAAGTCCAGGTAAGATGAGTAACTGTTTATGTTAAAGACAGAAACACATGAAGAATAAATACTGTTGAGAATAGCCAGCCAAACAATCCAGGCAGGAGGCATCTAATTGAAACATCCAGGCTTGGTTGCATCAAACAACAACAACGGACTTTACCTTGACTACAATGGCTTGGCATGGTGAAAATATTTTGTATGTATTTTGTCTGTGTGTAACATGCTTAGAGCTAAATAAAGCTTTTCATCTTATATATTCTTATTTTAAGAACTTTGATTTTTTTGAAATGTATTTCCAAGAAAGCTTTTAAAGTTTTTAAAGTTCTACTAACATTTATTTTTAAATGAAATGTTATAGAGATATATTCTCTACCTTTATAGGCTATAATGCTCCTATATTTTTGACTTACGTTTTGTATTTGAATGTGTGCAACTTCTAATAGTTATAAGCAACACTCCCTCTAATTTTCAGCCCTGCTGGGTGGGGCTCCATCCCCCTTACGTGCGACATCTCCCCTGCATGCACATGCGACTGTGCCCCCTCATGAGCATGGGGTTCTGTCGCTACCAGAACCAAGGGGCTGCACGGAAGAGGAGGAAAGCTGCGTGGAGGGAGGTGGAGTCACACATGTGCAGCTGCATGCCTGATCGTTACTTGTAAGACTTATGGATTTTTGTTTAAGTTACATGCCTACAGTTTCATATAACTGTAAGTCTTTTGGATGTTACAACAACTCTAAAGTGATTTAGTTCGTATGGAACATAGAAGCAATGAAGAAAAATAAAGCTTATAAAAAGAACACAAGCCAAAGTTGCCTGGGATTATTGCATCCAAGCAAAGATTTATACTTAGATACCCAGATGAATTTTGGAATGATTGTCTGATTTCATTCTGGGATTCTCAATTGGGATAAATGCCAGCTATGATTAACAAAGGCTTCTGATTTTTGTCCATGAAGTTGATATATCTCTGTAGGGCTCCTGGGGAAGTCAGGCATCCTCTTAGGGTTCTGACAACAACAAATTGCCTATGTTTAAGAAGGTGCTGGTTGCCTTCCTGGGAATGCATCAGATCTCACAATCAAGTGTATGCCAGCACTTTGCTATTTGGGAGCAATTTGCCACATTGAAAAATCAGCAAGGATCCTGATCCAAGGCAGCAGGGAGATCCTTATGAACACTGGGTAGGGGACCTCATCCTAACAAAGGACCACATCAATCACAACTTTTAGTTCTTTCTTCCCCCTTTCCACAAAACTAGACTAAAATTGCATGATAATGCATGTTTCTTCTCTATATCGTAGTTTCTGTTCCTAATAAGAGAGAAAAAATATTTTCTTACTGAAGTAACTTGATGCCAAAGATCTTTATTTGTTAGCAGAAGAACCGGATCATGTTGTTCTTTAGTCGATAAGTCGTGTCCGAATCTTCATGACCCCATGGACCAGAGCACGCCAGGCCCTCCTGTCTTCAACTGCCTCCCGGAGTTGGGTCAAATTCATGTTGGTAGCTTTGATGACAATGTCCAACCATCTCGTCCTCTGACGTCCCCTTCTCCTCTTTCCTTCACACTTTCCCAACATCAGGGTCTTTTCCAGGGAGTCTTCTCTTCTCATGAGATGGCCAAAGTATTGGAGCCTCAGCTTCAGGATCTGTCCTTCCAGTGAGCACTCAGGGTTGATTTCCTTCAAAATGGATAGGTTTGTTCACCTTGCAGTCCAGGGGACTCTCAAGAGTCTCCTCCAGCACCATAATTCAAAAGCATCAATTCTTCGGCGGTCAGCCTTCTTTATGGTCCAGCTCTCACTTCCATACATCGCTACTGGAAAAACCATAGCTTTGACTATGCGGACCTTTGTCGGCAAGGTGATGTCTCTGCTTTTTAAGATGCTGTCTAGGTTTCTCATCGCTTTCCTCCCAAAAAGCAGGGGTCTTTTAATTTTGTGGCTGCTGTCCCCATCTGCAGTTATCATGGAGCCCAAGAAAGTAAAATCTGTCACTGCCTCCATATCTTCCCCTTCTATTTGCCAGGAGGTGACGGGACCAGTGGCCATGATCTTCGTTTTGAGCTTCAGACCAGTTTTTGTGCTCTCCTCTTTCACCCTCATTAAGAGGTTCTTTAATTCCTCCTCACTTTCTGCCATCAGAGTGGTATCATCTGCATATCTGAGGTTGTTGATATTTCTTCCGGCAATCTTCATTCCGGCTTGGGATTCATCCAGTCCAGCCTTTCGCATGATGTATTCTGCAGATAAGTTAAATAAGCAGGGAGACAATATACAGCCTTGTCGTACTCCTTTCCCAATTTTGAACCAATCAGTTGTTTCATATCCAGTTCTAACTGTTGCTTCCTCTCCCACATATAGATTTCTCAGGAGGTAGATAAGGTGGTCAGGCACTCCCATTTCTTTAAGAACTTGCCATAGTTTGTTGTGCTTGACACAGTCAAAGGCTTTTGCATAGTCAATGAAGCAGAAATAGATGTTTTTCTGAAACTCTGGCTTTCTCCATAATCCAGCGCATGTTAGCAATTTGGTCTCTAGTTCCTCTGCCCCTTCGAAATCCAGCTTGTACTTCTGGGAGTTCTCGGTCCACATACTGCTGAAGCCTACCTTGTAGGATTTTGAGCATAACCTTGCTAGCGTGGGAAATGAGTGCAATTGTAGTGTAGTTGGAGCATTCTTTGGCACTGCCCTTCTTTGGGATTGGGATGTAGACTGATCTTTTCCAATCCTCTGGCCACTGCTGAGTTTTCCAAACTTGCTGGCATATTGAGTGTAGCACCTTAACAGCATCATCTTTTAAGATTTTAAAGAGCTCCACTGGAATGCCATCACCTCCACTGGCCTTGTTGTTAGCCATGCTTTCTAAGGCCCACTTGACTTCACTCTCCAGGATGTCTGGCTCAAGGTGAGCAACCACACTTATCTGGGTTGTCCGGGACATCCAGATCTTTCTGGTATAATTCCTCTGTGTATTCTTGCCACCTCTTCTTGATGTCTTCTGCTTCTGTGAGGTCTCTACCATTTTTGTCCTTTATCATGTCCATCTTTGCACAAAATGTTCCTTTAATATCTCCAGTTTTCTTGAACAGACCTCTGGTTTTTCCCTTTCTATTATTTCCCTCTATATCTTTGCACTGTTCATTTAAGAAGGCCCTCTTGTCTCTCCTTGCTATTCTTTGGAAGTCTGCATTCAATTATCTGTAACTTTCCCTGTCTCCCTTGCATTTTGTTTCCCTTCTCTTCTCTGCTATTTGTAAGGCCTCGTTGGACAGCCACTTGGCTTTCTTGCATTTCCTTTTCTTTGGGATGGTTTTTGTTGCTGCCTCCTGTACAATGTTACGAGCCTCCATCCATAGTGCTTCAGGCACTCTGTCCACCAAATCTAGTTCCTTAAATCTGTTCTTCACTTCCACTGTGTACTCATAAGGGATTTGGTTTAGATTATACCTGACTAGCCCAGTGGTTTTTCCTCCTTTCTTCAGTTTAAGCTTGAATTTTGCTATAAGAAGCTGATGATCAGAGCCACAATCAGCTCCAGGTCTTGTTTTTGCTGACTGTATAGAGCTTCTCCATCTTTGGCTGCAGAGAACATAATCAATCTGATTTCTCTGATGTCCATGTGTAGAGTCACCTCTTGTGTTGTTGGAGAAGAGTGTTTGTGATGACCAGCTTGTTCTCTTGACAAAACTCTATTAGCCTTTGCCCTGCTTCGTTTTGAACTCCAACCGGATCATACCGTCTTTTCAAATTGGACCTTAAGAGGAAAATATATGCCTTAGCACTGACCTATTTAACTTTTCACAATAGAATTTTTCCAAAGCTGTATGACTCTATCAGCAGACTTGCAAACTATGGCAAGTCTCCCTTTTCTATCTAATAATCAGTCACAAAAGAAGACACACTAAAGGGAAGATGCATATGTAAAGAAAATCACATGTTATGGCAGGCATCTTTTACTGCTTGAGGCAATACCTCTTCTACAAATGTGCAAAGAGTATCCTTTAATGTGATTCATTGACCTCTTCTAAATCTGGCATACCCTTCTCCACATGAAGGCAGTCATGTGTTACTACTTTGAAAAATAAGAGAGTAGAGAGAGGGGTGGGGGGAGAGAGAGAGAGAGATAAGCTGCACAAAATCAGGGTATACTGCTCTACAAGATTGTTCAGGACATGTAGGAGGGGGTGGAGATAGGAAATTGATAATTTCTAAAAAAATTGACACATATGATGACTTCAGTCTTTCACAGTGTAAGTGAAAACAGTAGAATTTATAGCCAGTATATAATAGAATGTTCATTATATAGAAATAAAGAAAATCATTTTTGAAAATAAATGCTTTTATTATTACTTTTCAGATACACACAAGATCCTCACAAGTGAAAATATACACTGCCAGTACATACAGCCATTTGGCACTGCTAGATCATGTGTAAAATGTTTGCACTCTAGTATCCTTTTTCCTTCTCTAAGGTTATATTTGTACCGTTTTAAGCTGAGTTATGAAAAATGTTGACTAGATCAATGTGTATATCTTTTGCATAAATTCACCTGCAATCAATTTTCAGGTGTTAATTCCATAAAGTGTTTTCAGTGCTCACAATTCACTGTGAGCAGCTGCATAAAAACCATGAAAAAGGCATTTGTAAAAATCTTGCTGAATGTAATTATGTTAAAGATAAGTGATCAATGATTCTGGAAGGTGATATGCTGGTTAAAAATCTTGGTTGGATGCTTTTCCTCCTTCATCTTATACCTGTCAAATACAAACAGTTAATAGAGATGGTTAGATGCCTAGCTGGTGTGCAATTATATTTGTATCTGCAAAAAAAGCAATTTTTCATAAGAATGAGAATAAATTGTTTCTATACACAAGCAATTGTATATGATTCTATTAACATAGTTGTGACGTTCCACCCAGTGTTCCCTGTTTGTTTTCCCCAAACCAAGGTTCACTCTGGCGATGTTTTCTCTTTCATTCGCTGCCACCAGTGGATATCCCTCATCCACACTTGCACAATACTTGAATCAGACACTTGCTGCCAACATAACTTGTTTATTTAGATTGAATTTGAATCACAGGTGTTCTTTTTAATCATTGTATAGAATCACTCATTAAAACTTCTTATATTTGGTTACACTTTCAATTCTTCATTTGTTTTATTGATTTATTTACTTTAACCAACTTATTAATATCAGTTCTCTCTAGTTCTCTGACTATCTATCTATCTTGACTATTCAATTTCTCTCCTGCACACCTATCACTCTCATTCTCTCTCTTTTTCCCCTCTCTCTCTAACTCTAACTCCCTCTAACTGCCTCACTGACTCCGCCCCTTCTGTCCTCTCAAAGGCTCCTACACTTAAGCTTCAGCTATGAGTGACAGGAGTGACGTGGGCATTCTGTCACAATAGTCATATCTTAATTATATCAGTTTCAATATTCTGATGCATTAAGCCAAGTAACTAATGGTAATAATGGGACTGAAGACATGGAGATCATGCTCTTTCTGAAGATCAACATTTAACTGCCCTCAACATTCCTTGTTGTTTTGTTCTTAATTTATTTACCATCCATAAGAACATTCATAAGAACCATTCATAAGAACATAAGAAGAGCCCTGCTGGATCAGGCCAAGGGCCCATCTAGTCCAGCTTCCTGTATCTCATAGTGGCCGCACCAGATGCCTCTGGGAGCACACGAGACAACTAGATACCTGTCTCCTGATACCACTCCCCTGCATCTGGCTACTCCTTTAAGTAAATGATTGAAATCTGAAAGGAATTAATTTAGTTCTTTCAGATGGATGGCCCCAAGAGTCACAGTAAAAAGAAATTACATAACAGTTCCATCTTTTCCTCTAAAATGTGTAGTCTGTGCTAAGAAAAAAAAGACAGAAAAATAACTTAGGAAGTTACGAGTGGAAGATAAGAATAGCTGCACTCTCCACAAAATATCATTGCTGAGGCAAGGAAGGTAACTAGACAATAAAAGCTTGATCTAATATGATCTTCTCTGAATCAGGGGAGGAGGGCTGAGGGTTTCAATAAAGTAAAGGACTTAGCACCCCTCTCTCTACAATGTTTGGACCCTGACATACAATATCATTGAAGGTGTCCATTTAAACTTCAGTTACTTACCATCTACTGTGGTGCAACATATCCACAGCAGGAGAAGAACTGTAGAGCCTGGCCAGGGGAAAGCCATACTAGACCCTTGGCAAGGGCTCTCACCCTTTTCCAATAGCTGTCTTTCAGTTTTTCCTGGCCTTTGGCTAAGCGCAATCTGCTTTTCCTAACTGTTGCAAGGAAAGGCTTCAATTCAGTTTTTGCTTCACCAATCACTCCTCTTTAAATCCTATTGCAGCACACACATACACACACACACAATCAGTATTTTCTTTCTTGGCAGACAATTGTGCAAACAATGTAAAAGCAGTACTTCCCCAATTTCTCAACTCTGATCTTCTTGTTTGCTTCCAAGCCACACTTCACATTTCAGGGAGTAATCATGTTTAGCTCAACAAACTCTCCACTAATTGCTTGTGTTCTGTAGGTCTTAACCACAAGTTCCCTAAAGAAAGGCAAGTGTTCTTTGGTTTCCCACTCTGTTTATAAGAAGAGGGAAAACTAAAGTTGTGGTTGAAAGCCTTAGCCAAAAATTTCTCTTGCACCAAAAGTTTACAGAGCAACATTGCCAGCATTTTTCCAATCCCTGTACTTCTGTTTTTGAACAGAGACATGATAAGCCAGTGATAAGAAAAGGCTTTGCTAATAATTGCTGCTCATGAAAGTGCAAAAGAATAATGTTTGTTTGTTTTTCCTGGTCAGTTGGAGAGCTTAGAAAGTTATGTCCTTGAAAATACAATTATTTTGTTACCCATTAGAGTGTGACTTACTAGTTACTTCTTGCAGTTTTTGTTACTTTTTAGGCACTTTTCATTACTATTCTTAAAAATAAACTCTAGGATTAACAAAAGGCTGTGATAAAATTTGAAAGTCTCTGTTCAAAATGCCTTTAAAAGAGCCTTAAATGACCTTCAAAAGTCACTTCTGACAGCAACTGGAAAATGTTAGTATTACGTGCATACTTGTTACCTGAATGTCGAATTCTACCTACATGGTAACCTTGTTTCCCCAAAATAATTGTTGCTGTTATTACATGCCATCAAGTTGACTCTGATTTATGGCAACCCTATGAATGAGTGATCCCCAACATGTTCTGTCCTCATCAGCTCTGCTCAGCTCTTGCAAATTCAAGCCCATAGGTTCCTCCTATAGGAAATCAATCCATCTCATATTTGGCCTTCCTCTTTTCCTGTTGCCTTCCACCTTTTCCAGCGTTTTGGTCTTTTCCAGACAATCTTGCCTTCTCATGATGTTCCCAAAGAATAACAGACTCAGTTTCAACATTTTTGCCTGCAGAGATAGTTTAGGCTTGATTTGATCTAGGACCCCTTTGTTCATCTTACTGGCAGTCTAGGTTATCCACAAAGCTCTTCTCTGGCACCATATTTCAAATGAATCTTTTTTTCCCCCCTGTCATCTTTCTTAACTGTCTTCCTTTACTGAATGTGATGGAAGGATTTCATTACTCTTCAGACCAATAGATTCATATCTCTTTCTTCTTGTCCACATGGGTACAAATGACACAGCCTTTTGCAACGCAATTAGAGGTCCCAGCAATGTTACACTCAACATCAAGGGCCTGTTTACTTGTTCCTCTGCTAATGTGATCTATGCCATCCTTTGCCAACAATGCTTTTCTGCACTCTACATAGGAAAAACAGGACAAACTTTGCATAAAAGAATTAATGGACACAAATATGACATCAAGAGTAGCAATACACAAAAACCCATTTCAGAACATTTCAGTCTACCTGCACACTCTTTAAATGACTAGGGGGAAAAAACCACTACAGAACAGAGAAGCAGCTGAGATAAGGTATATACAGATTTCGGAGACCCACTTAAAAGGACTGAATCAAGGGCTCTTTAGTCATTACCAAGTATGAAATGCTACTTTGATTCAACTATGCTTTTGTCACCTTGTAGAGTGATAATTGACATTATTCACAGCTTGATAGCCTATTTCTTTACTAATGAACCATTTTCACCTTGTCCATTATCTGTATTCCCACCTGGTCAAGAACCCATGTATAAATATGATAGTCATATAGTCTCACTCTTATGTCTAAGGAAGTAGACTTGATCCACAAAAACTCACTCTTCAAAGTGCCAACATTCTTCTCTCTTGTGTTTTTGTTCTTGTTTTGTTTTTGTCTCATATGGCAGCATAGACAAATACAACGACTCCTTTGAAAACTGATTCCATCTTGTGTATCGGAGGTTCAGGATAATAGCCATACATCTGAGGAAGAGGGCTAGAAAAGAGGGCTTTTGAAAAGTAAAAACAGTGTTCATATTTCTTTCTTTAAAAGCAAATGCTCTGAAATATGTCTAAATGCTCATTTGCAGCAGGTTTACTTGGAACTAAACTCCACTGAATTCAAAACAACAGATCCTCAAATTACATGGGCCTAAAACAATTGTTCACTGCTCAATCCTAGTCAAGTTTACTCAAGCTCTGGCCACACGAGGGAAATGTTTTCCAGTTACCCCCCAGTTAGAGGGTTACTTTTTTTCTGGTCACATGATGCACAGTCAAGATTGAAACATTTTCCCAGCCAGCGGTGTAACTGGGGTTTATTTTCCACTCCCTGGGAGGGTTATGCTATTTTGTTCCTCTGTTGTATCGGTGCATTCCATACCTGAATTGTCTCTGTGCATGACCTCCCCCACTTCTCTTCACAACGAAAGCCAGGAAGGTGACCACCATTATTGCAGTGTGCATATTTTTAAAAAGATTTTTTTGCAATCGGTGCATTGATATGTTGGTAAAAGAAAACAATTTCAGCCATTGCTGCAGTACCAGCATTTTGACACACCACTTTTCACTAGGCATTATGAGGAGCCAGTTACAGAGGGGGTTGCCAGGGGGAAAGGAAATGGCAGATTAAGCTGGAAGGCAGAGGAGATGGTGAGGGAAGTAGACAGACCGATGCAATTCTGCAGGAGCAGCCAGCACAACAGAGGAGATATTCCCAGACAGAAACCCCATCCTGATATATTGATGTATCAATCAATCAATCAATCAATTCCCTTGATTTATAAACCCTTGATTTATATACATATAAATCTATAAATCTATATATATAGATACAGATATAGATATAGATATAGATATAGATAGATAGATAGATAGATAGATAGATAGATAGATAGATAGATAGATAGATAGATAGATAGATAGATAGATAGATAGATAGATAGATAGATAGATAGATTTATATGTATATAAATCAAGGGGCTGAATTGCCACTTGAAACAAGAGAGAAGGTAAACTGGTACCATTTTGTGGCCAGCCATAATGATTCAAACAGGAAGAAATAAATCGCTACCACTAAAACTTCTTGGGACGTTCACCCTGGTATATATACCACATGACTGAGAATCAGTACAACAGAGGTATGGAAAGTATCGAAGAACTAGATAACATTTCCCTTGTGTGACCGGGGCTTCAGAAATGACTTCCAGATATTTCAGTAAAACTTACTTCCTGGTGACAGGTGTCTCAATCTTGAATTCAGTCTTTTTTGATTGGGGGGCAGGAGGAGAAAATTATTTGCAAATAGGATTGACATACTGTCCTGTTAACCAGATTTTACCCAGATTGTAGTATGCTGACCAGTGTTTGTTTACAATGGGATGGGCAACCTCCATTGGTTCAGGGGCTGCACGTGCCCAACCTTCACCAAAGAGAGACTCATCTACTCTTGTAACCCTACCTCAAAATAAATTCTTTTCTTAAATTGAAGAAGCTCTCGTAAGCCCACCAGTAGCCCAAATTCTTACATATGGGAGGATTTGGAGGCCCCAAAATGGGGATACTTTGACACATGGCAAAAATTGCATCAATATCTCCAGAGGCTCCAAAGTAAGCTGCTGGGAGGATGCATGTAGCTCGCTCATGGTTTCTACTATTAGGAGGTCTGTATGCCAGGCCTTCTTTCTTTCCTGGGAAAGTCTTGAACCCTTGTAAACAAACAAACAAGCACCAAGATATGAGACAGATCATGTCATCACTGTTCTGCCCTCCTGTATACGTACACTACCAATTTTAACCAACAATTGGAACCCGAACCATTATTGACATCACATTCTCAGGCTTTAAAAGTTTAAAATTGTAGGGTGACTCATCAAGTTCTACACTGTGCACACACACATATACACCCACAATGTTCAGACATGCCAAGTAGCATAATTTTAAAGAGTTAAAGTGATATCTGTCAGCCTTGCCCCTGCTTTTGCCTTTTCTCTGTTTTGGGGGGGGGGGGGTTTAAGGGTTCTTTAGGGCTTTTGAGTGCCAAAAACATGAATGGTGGCAGAGATATAAGAACTGGGGATCTGCGTGGTGAACATTTGTGTATTTCTTTCCTTTCAGGTTCTTTGGGGGTTGCTTCTTTCATTTTTGTGCTTTTCATGTACTGGTCCTTTCATTTTACATGAAAGGAAATCCTTCTTCATGTTCTTTCATTTTAGGGGGTGGTGGTTGATTCTTATAAGCTTTGAATAGAGAGGTTGCACATTTAGGATTCCATATATTCCTCAAGGTCATAGCTATCTGCATTTCCCCTCCATTTGCTGCTGGTGTTTTTTTTTTTTTTGACAGACATTTCAAAACACACAATTAATGTCAAAGAGCCATGGATGGAGCAGGTTGCAGTGTATCATAAGGGGGACAGGGGACACCAACCTTAATCTATATGACTTTTATTAGAATATAGAGTGGGTCAGAGAGCTTCTGCATATCCCTACTGTAGAAAATGTCATAGGCTTTCCATATCTTAGCAACACTCCATGCAGCGATTCAAGTAACCAACATGGCTGCCATTTATGGATGAAACCTCAAAACCAGAGGGAGGAGGAGAGGTGCAAAGGGTTCACAGTGTTGTAGAGCTGTATCAATGGACTGGAATGAGTGAAAAAGAACTGTTTTATTGCTAGGTCTTGGTTAATATACGTATTTTCATGCCCATTAAGTCAATTCTCAGCATAGCACAAGGATGGAAGATGCCATTATCTTCTAGTGGAGTGGTGGCATAGTATGTCTGTGGTGAAATGCAAATAGGGATATTTCATCAACAGGGAATCCTGTGGCAAACTTCCTTCTTTTTCCTTTTTTGTCCTGACTATTAAACATAACCAGCTTCACACGCATTGAAATAGGCTTACTTTCATGTATTCAAAATATTCCTTTCCTCAAGAGGACCTCAGGTAGCTTACAATGTTATAATAAACTACATCAACACTAAATAAATAAATAAATAAATAAATAAATAAATAAATAAATAAATAAATAGCTACAGTATTTTAAAATAACGAAACAGATGTACGTAAATTTCAAACTAGTAGATAAAAACAATTCTAAAACACATATAGAAAAGTCACAATGGGTCAGTTAAAAACTCAGGCAGCCAATAACTGGGAGAAGGCCTGTCTAAAAACAAAAGTATTTGGCTGCTGGGGAAGGACAGGAAATAGGGCCAGCCTGGCTTCCCATGTGAGCGAGTGCCATAGGCTGTGAGCAGCAAAAGAGGTCCTCACCAAATGCATCTGTGAGAATGCCAGAACAGAGAGAAACACCCTCACCTGATGGTTTTAAAATCTGGGCAGGCCCATATAGGGAGAAGGGGGTCTTTCAAATAGCTTGGATCCACGTAGTTCAGGCTTTACACGTCAAAACTAGCACTTTGAACTAAATCCAGGAATGGATCAGCAGCCAGTGGAATTATGAGATCCCTGTAAGCAATTCCAGTTAACAGTCGGCCAGCAGTATTTTAGACCCACTGAAGTCTCCAAATACTTTACAAAGGCAACCCCATATACAGCACATTATAGTGATCCAACTGGACATAACTAAGGCATGTGTCACTGTGGCCAGATCAGACATCTCCAGGAACTGGTGCAGCTGGTGCACTAGTTTTGACTATGAAAATGCACTCCTGGCCGCTGCTGAAACCTGAGCATCAGGAACAAATCCAAGAGCACCTTTAAAGTACCTATAAGGAAGTTACATTGTGGTGTGATGTATTTCCAAGTGCAGGACTGGGAAATACCTTGGAAAGCACCCCAGTTTGTATCAGTACAGCCTGACGCAAGGATTAGCTGAGGAGGACATCCAAGATAAGAAGAATAACATATTTTATCATATGAAAATAAAGAATATAATCCCAGATGCTCCAAATGTGCAGTGTCATGATGGAGCAATTCATTGTTTTGGTCAATTTTGACAGTTATTTATTTTTAAATTTAAAATATATTTAAAATATTTTTAAACCACCTTTTTCCTTAAAAAGGGCCCAAGATGGCTTACAACAATCAAAAGACAGTATTTAAGATTAGTTGCAATAACTAAACAATACTAAAAGAATAAATGAATTCAATACCAAAGAACAATGAAAGGGGGAGTCTTGATTTTGCCCCATGATGAATGGACCTAGATGATTTGATGTCTGTCCTCCGAGACACTGCAGAGGCTGTGGTGGCCTTGAAGATCATAATAATTGATCTGCTCGTACGTCCCCCCCCCCCCAGAAACAAGCAAACAAACAAAAAATCAAGGAAGCAAACATTTGAAAAAAGAAATGAGCAAGATGCCCCTGCTATGCTATGCTTACAAAGTGAAAATATTTACTGATTAAATTTATAAACTGCTCCAGATCAGAGATATGAGGCTAGGAACAGATATTAAAAACAGTCAGTAATTACAGCTGAAAGCATTATTAATGTTACAGAGAACTGATGGAGTTTCTTGTGGTTTTTGAGGTCAGACTATTCTTAAGACCTTAGCACCAACCACCATAGAAAGCAAACTGTTTTCTTTATTCCCAAAGATGGCAGAAATACCTGCTGGGATTCAGAGATTTTCACGAGTTAAGGATTTTCCTTTTCTAATCATAGGACATCTGTTTCTAGCCTCTGAGTGGTATCCAATAGGTAAAACAGATGTAAAGCAACCAAAAATCCTTTGGCTGTGAAACTTATGAGAATTCCCACTAGGCAACCAAAAGAAGGTAAGCTTCCTTGCTTTGTATTTTTTACCTCTATGCCATAGTTGAGGATGGGCCACAATAGTTTTGCCCATCTGGAAGTGTTGGGACTGTCTGAATAGCATGGGTGTTTTCTCTCACACTCTGGTAACCACACAAAGACAGTCAAATATTACTATTGTCTCTGAGGTTGGATGATGATTACCCAACATGTTAATAGGAAAAAATGTCAAAGCAGTGGTATGAACATATTAAAAAGGTGATATAGCTGCCCTTTTAAAGTCCATATTGTGATCTCGTTTCAGTGTGCATCAGTAACAAAAAGCATGCTTTGTTTTTTATGCATTTTAAAAAATGTATAAATGACACACATCCACTGCAAGCTAAAAAATAAAATAATTCCATCGTGGATACACAAAGCCAACATACATTTTGGCAGATATCAATTGATAACAGTGGAGAAGTTACATTTTGACTCAGGAATCTGTTGTAAACAGATATGATTTCAAATTTTTACCCCAGTGCTTCATGCCTAGCCAGGAGTAAGTACCAGAGATTCAGGATTGTACCTGAAACGATTCAGATGCTTTATTGATAGACAGTAGAGAATACAGAATTTATAGTGGGAATTTCCGTGGCTCCAACAGAACATGATGGAAACTCCGTTATTTTTTTTCAGTACAGTACAGTGTAATCAAGCCTGTGCCAATGTGCATAGAAGAACAGTAAAGACCCCCTCTGTGAGTTAAAGAACTGTTCCCTAGTTTCCCAATTACTGTAGTATCCTAGCACTTTAGCATTCCATTTAAAAGAAAGCTGGGAGTTCAATTCCCCATTGTGTCTCCTTGATAAGGGCTATGCATTCACCATCCATGCATACTCCACAGGGTCCCTTCCAGCTCTGCAATTCTAAGATTACTATTACTTATTACTATTCCTATATGTGCAAAGGCACTTTGATTCAATGCAGTTAAAAATAAGTGATCTGTGACTTCAGAAGACTCAACTCCTGGCTAAAAGTGTGTGCTGTAGGCTTCTCCTTCCCATGAATCTCAAGATGCCTGTGAAATACAAAATGGATAATGAGAACAGAAAATTGCATTTTAAAATACCTTGTACAAAAATCCTATTATCACTTTGCACCATGGAATGCAAGAGGTACAACATTAGCAGCAAGTTGCTGCAAGATGCAGTGTAGATATTATTTGTTGCATGCAAAGTCTATGCTGACTCCGCAATCTGTAGGAATTCACAACCAAAAATTACTGTATTGGTGTTACACTCATGGAGGTAACTATGAGGTTTCGCCCTATTTGCTTTGCAGGCATCTGTTATGCTGCAACCAAAATAATAATAATCTGAAAACATCTGTGCTATCCTGTTGACTGCTATACAGAGGAACCAGTAAGACACTATAGATAGGCACTTTCAACAAAGCTGAATGGAATGGCAAAGACAATAGCAACCACAAGTTGCTTCTTGGAAGACATGTCTGGTTTTGAACAAGTCCAGTCATTTAAGTAGTCATTTCGCACAGTTGTCTTGTAGAGACTAAAAATTACTTTCTGGCAGGAATGGTTTTAGCAGTTGTGTTGGAGGCTGTCTTCTTTTTTCTTTTCCAAATCTTGGTGTGCATAGATGACTAAGGCATATATGGAAAGGGGATCTACAACAATCACAATACTGTCTAGTAACTCTGGAAAACGTACTGGATAATTCTTATTTTCAGGATAGAATTGAATGGTTGGGACTCAGGGTAAACAGATCCTCCATAGTAATAGAGCAAAATAAGTCTCACTAGCAATACTATCAACATTTCCTGCCTTTCCTCTTTTTTTAACTTGGGAAAAAGGAGGAGGAAGAGGAGAAGGAAAGGAAAATGGAATTTGAAACAGAGGCCAAAATCCTATTGTGCTGTGCAACAGGAATGATGTCATCATTAGCAGCAGACTGATTTTATTTTAAAACGACCGTTTCCGATTTCAGGGCATGCAGTGAAATGAAGTCACACACATTCCAACTCTGAAAAAGGAAGTCTTTAATCAACAGCTATCTGCTGCTGACAATGCCGTCATTCCTGCTGAGTAGGCAGACTGTGCCCAACAGAATTTCGGCCAAGGAGAGTAAAAAAATAAATAAGAGGGAGAACAGAGAACAAGAAGGAGATGAAATATAATTAGATGGAGCAGAACAAAATTATAATGGGGTTCCCATGTTACAAAGTGAGTATGAAGTCTGAAAAGGTTGGATATTTTTGATAGAGATCTGTGTAACTGCAAATCTGATTTCCTTTCTATAGCTCTAATTTTCTAAGACTGAATTAAATTGCAGTCAGTTGAACAGGCAGATGTGGTAGATTGCTACTCTCTCTCTCTCGACTCTTTATTGAAAGAACATGGAAACAAAAACAAAATAATAGTGCCAGTCTTTCAACAGAAATTCATAATCCAATATAGAACCTTCGCACCACTGAAATCTGCATCAGATTAGAATATTGCGCCAAAGATTGACATGGGAGACAGATGGAAAATAAGTCTTCTGATTTTTATTAACATAAAAAATAAAAGGAAAACATGTGTTGAGAAAGTTGTCCTGAGAATGTGATTGTTTAACTAATTTGAACTGGTGTGTTAATTTTTCCATTAGCACAATATAGCATATTCTGTTTTGCCATGCCTGTAAAGATAAATTACAAGTTCCCTTCCAGTTTGTGGTAATTTCTAAATCTGTGCCATAGAGAAAAAGGTAATCAATTGTTTATGAATTAGCTATTCATTATTACCTGAAAATAAGGACAGGGGATTCAAACCCTGTTTTCCAGAGTTCTAGTCCATTGCTCTATTCACTACACCACTCTGGGTACTTCATTTTTAAAAGACATACATAACATATACAATACAAAAAATGTTATAATTTTTTTACCCTGTGATTGATTCTATTCCTGAAAAAAAAAATCTGGACCAGAACAAGTAGATTGAAGTGTGCATCAACCATAAATCGGTCCTTAGATAAAATAGTTAGGAGTCATGGTTCCCTCTCAATTTACTAAAGTTAATATCTTAAACTATGAACCACTGCTACATCTAATTAAACAAAAGCTCATACAATGGCAAAAACTGGATCTGTCATTACTGGGTTGCACAGCAGCAATTAAGATGTTAACTCTACCTAGTCAAGTTATCTCTTTCAAATTCTGCCTACAGGGATATCAGATGTGGCCTTTCAATATTGGCAGACTATATGTATGCATTTTATTCATAGTTCTATGAAATCAAGAGTATCTCATGCGGTGAATTTCCATAATCAAAAAAAATGGAGGATAGGAGGTTCCAGATTTTAAAGTCTGTTATGTAGCATTTCAGCAAAAACAAATACTTGTTTACTTGTTAGCTGCCAACCACGTACATGGCTACAATTGGAAGTAAAATCTCAGGATCTGGAAAAATTGAAGGGCATTTATTTCTCTCTATTACTTTACAATAGACATACCTGTATACATCTTGGATATTCCAGTTTGCCTTCGGTACAATATGCTCTGAATACACTGGTTGAAGGTTCTGGCCGATAACCTGTTTTGCAGGCAAATTCTGCAACATCACCGGATTCCACATATAATTTTTTTTCACTTAACCACCTCAGGTGGATATGGTTTTGATCCATCTCTTCTCCAGTGATAATGCAAGGAACTGGAGGAATACACAGGTTATTTCACTTTTTAGCGATTAATTTGACAGTGCAAGTGTCAGTTTAAAAATAGATTCCATGCACAGCTTATCATGCAATAAACAGACTACTTATATTAGCAGAGTATGTATGAAACCTATTTATGTGCTGTCAAGTCAAAACTGACTTACAGAGACCCTAATAGGGTTTTCAGAGTAAGTGAAATATTTAAGGATTGGTTTAACTGTTCCACTCCCCCAGTAAACTTCCATGGCTGAGCGGGGATTCAAACCATGTTTTCCAGAGTTCTAGTCCATTGCTCTTTTCACTACACCACACTGGGTACCTCATTTTTTAAAGACATACATAACATATACAATACAAAAATATGATGCTGTCTGATAGATTTCAGTCATTGCTCTGTCTGGCTCATGTCTGTCTCCTTTAATTGGAGATAGCTTTAGAAGTTCTCAGGCAGAAATCCTTCAACATCCTGCTTTCTGAAATTATTTCACTTAGGGTTGCTGGAGGTTAAACATGGCATTTAAAATACATAGTTTTCCACAGATACAAAGCCCTTCCTCCAAAATACAGCTCTTTCTCAAATCATAGTACTCATAACCAGAAGCACATTGTGCCACCTGTAAGAATCATGGCTCTTGGACAGCAAGTCGGTCATGTCTGTTTTAATTTGAGAGTATGAAATAGGCTGTGTGTTATGCAGAGTTGTTTGGCTATCAAAGAAAACTTGAAACACTTCAATCTGAAAATTAACACATGGACTTCAGAAAAAAACAGGAAAAGAACATGTGATCCTTAAAATATCTCAAAATCTGGTGCTCAGTCTAAGGAAGATGAACTGTCATCAAAAACTAGCTGTTTGATTTTTTTTTTTAGTGGTCTAATAGAGATATCAACTGCTCTTGCACATGGATTCCAGACTCCTTGGTATTGTTATTTTGTGCACACTTATTTTGATGTATAACAACATTTTTCATAAAATTTGGTAGAATATGAGTGATGATTTTCCACATATGGATGATCCCTCCTTCCCCCCTTCATCTACTTGTTTATGTCCAAAAATATTCTCTTTTCTTTGACAGCAGAATATTCTGTCTAGAACATTTATGGAACATTAGAAATCAATTTACAAACTCAGGGGAAAGTTTCTTTCACCGGATGAAAAAAAAAAAAACACCTTGGCCCGGGTCTTAATCAGCTCTCATTCTGCTTGATGGGGCTTGCCCAGGAGTCAGTTCTGTTCAAGTACCTTTTGCATCCCCAAAATTCACTAATTACCCTGCCTGATAGATCGACCACTGCCAGCTCCTCTGAGGGGGCTCAGACCCAAGTTACAGCAATATAAGACCTAGAGAATGATGTTGTAGTGACAGAGTGGGATTCCAGTAGGCCATTCCATTAACAGGAGGGCCTCTTTGTTTATAGAAGGCAGTGGAATGGAAGGGTTCTTTCTGTTCATGGAAAGCACTGGCCAAAAGGGTACAGCAATGGTTTTCCATTATTCTCACTTCCCCCTGCAGCCTCCAATGTCACCTGCTGCTCTGGAAGGGCTCTTGAGTTGCAAAGACAGCAGGGGAAAGAAAGAATTACAGAAATGACTGATTTGCCCACTTTTTCCAAGTACTAGCAGAATTCTAATGGAACCCAGTTGGAACTCAGGCTCCAAGCCCTAAAATCCACAATGGTCCATATTTATAACAGCCTTCAATACAATAAAAAAGTGAAAGATTATAGACATTCCCCATACCTATGCATACTGGAGTTTCTGTCCAACTACCATTCTCACACCGTACATTTGAAGATCCTCTCATTACATAGTGTCTTTGACATTTGTATGTTACTTTGGCACCTGTAGAATACTGTGCCTGGGTCATCTCCAGAATGTCTCCATCTTGAACAGGAGGTGGACGACTGCATTTTCCTACAATGATACATTAGATTATGTACTGCTAAAAAAATGCAGTATCCACACACATGCTGGTAAATTGATCCACCTTATTGTAACAAAAAGTGAAGTGCTGAAAAGTAGAAGTACATAAGTTTTAAAATAATGAGCAATCAGGACGACCAGGCAACAGCTTGTTGCTATTGTATCTTTAAATGAGGATAAAGAGATAAAGAAATCTAATCTGTGCAATTTAACATTTTCACATAGTTAACCATGAGTCTTCTCCTCCTTTTGTGATAAAAATCCTCTTAAATATGTGTTTATTATTTTATACATATTTAAACAACCATAATAATATACGTAGCAGTATATTTTGTCATTATATTCCCACTTGCCCATTAATTCATAAGCAAATTACTTTGTATCTAAATCTAAATCTAAGAAATCTAAATCTAATAAATAATTAAATTGTAGAAGATAGTCCAGCCTAAGTTTCCAATTCTAAAATATCACCCTAGTTAGTTAAGCTTTAAGAGACTGGCAAGTCCGATTCACTTCAACAAAAAAGGATTATGAATTTCTCAGAGAACTTCAAATAATCACTTTTTAAAAAAGATACATGGAAGTGAAACATAATAAAGCACTAACCATCACACAGATACTGTTCTTCTAGAATGATTGAAAGTTCCAATCAAGATGAAATCATTTCTGTTACACAGAAAATGGCAAGTGATTCTCTAGAAACTTCAAAGGAGCTAGCCCTTTCTTTACATGGGCTTCTAACCATGTTCAATCCACACAGTGGACTGTTCACAGGTAAATGGAAGTGGAAGCTCACACCATTAAGACTCCAACCAGATTTTTATTCTGCATCAGATCTTGAGGAAACCCATGCAGCCTTAGGATTTCCTACAGAACACAAACTCAGTGCTTTGCTTCATTTTAGATGCAGATGTACCACAAACTGTCTATTAACTTCCTACAAAATCTTGATTCCCTGGAGAAGGAGGATGTAACTCTTCTTGGTTCATCACCTGTGCCTTGTTGGGCCTTAAGAATGAATGCTGGCTGGGTCAAACATAGGACTTTTCCAAATTCAATACATGAACTTCTCAAATGGCAACAATTTGCTGCTGAGATTTCTGCCATTTAATGCAATGCCAGTGTGCATGAATAACAGGTTTCTTGCCTATTAGTCTATGATTATTTTTTTTAGCTGTCCAGAAATATTCATTCCATTTTCTCTTTCACAACCTTCAGGGAAGAGAGGAAGAGGGAATATAAATTGCTAGAATCGTCTTGTTCTTATTGTTAATATTATTAATTATTTTATTGATCTTATTATTGATGTCAAAAATTTCTGGAAAGAGAAATGGAGAAGGAACAAAAGGAAAATTATAATGTTCTTCTCTATGAATAATTTTACATGCATACACCTCAGTGTGGCTCTTTAAACTACTTACTCCACTTTATGTCTGTACCCCTCAATCAAAGATTGAGGTATCTGCGTATGCTGATCAAGAAGCAGAGGCTGGCAAAATTATTTTCCTGGGCTACAAAACCCAGAATTTCCCAGCCAACATGTCTAGTAGCCCAACATAGTTAATGTTCCAAACTGTGCTATGAATCTCATTTTCTACTACAGTGCAGCAGTGAAACAAAACTGTGTGTAGCAGACATGAGGATTTAGAAAGGGCTGGAATTCAGGAAAAGAGGAAGCAAAATGTTAGCAGTGTCACACTGGACTGGTGCCCCTCTAGTTGGGACTGACACTGGTTTTCACCCAATTGCTTATATTGGGAATGCTGCAGCAACCATTTCTCTCGGTAGAAGCTTATGAATTCTTTTCATAACTTACCAACTGGGGAAGCAGAACAGGTCCAGAGAAGAAATGGGACAATAAAGAACAGCAAGTTCTTCATGGCCCAGTCGCACCTGACAGCTCTGTAATACAGAATGCTCCCTTTTGGCTGTTAATGTATCCGAAAACATCTTCTTGTTTCTGTTTTCCTGAAAATCATGCTGTGGTTTTTGGGTTTTTTTTTTTTTTTTAATTGTTTAATATGGCAACTTGACAGGAGAAAGAATTACCAGAATGAGGCACATGAACTTTGAAATGAAATGACGAGTGTTTTGAGAATGGTTGATAAGTTTTGTGTCAGAATTCTTTACGCAACTGTTAAACCAACAGCCCAATGTTTGTTGTGCACACGGGGGGGGGGGGGGACCTCTTGCTCCGCACTGTCATTATAGTAGGAATATCTTCCTTTGCTCTTCAACACCAGCAGTCTGGTCTGGAGACATTCCTCTGTCATAATGCATCTGTTTGGAATGAAAAGTTTTAACAGCTCCTCCCTGCATCTCACATCTCCAGTAAAATTCACAGGAGAAGTTTGGCTGCCTCTTGCCTAGAATGTTAGACGTTTGGCTTAGTTTGCTCTGGTGTCATTATGTAAACACACACACACACACACACACACAACACCTGAGGTAAGGCCCAGCTGGGAAGTTAACTCTGCTTTTAAAAATAAAAGGCTTATAGGTCACGTATCTGATTTGCTAAGTCAGATCAATGTTAAAGAGGATTGACATCATTGGCTCATGTCAGTAAACTCATCGGGATGAGTGATGAGATGGCAAACTTCGGGAATGAAGGAGGACTCAAACTGAAGAGTGACATTTTTCCTTGCAGCATGTGCAGAGATGTTTTGGGATGAGTAAGGCCAAGTGCTTCAACACCTGTCTAGCTGAGATGACTCACCAAGAAAGCCACCTTGTATGACAGAAGACAAAGTGAAATGTCTTTTAAAGACTTGAAGGGAGCTCTTGTGAGAGCCTTGAGTAGCACATTCAGTCTACAGTTTGCAAAATGGTACACAGGTGAGGGGGTAACTGGGCAGCTAACGTGAGCAATTACTTAAGGTGTGGTTGTGCAGCCATTTGCATGCTTCTGGCTGGGAGAAAATTGACAAGAGCACTCTCGCCTAAGAGTGCTGGCCAGAGTCTTTTACCTAGGCTATCATGAAGGAAGGATAGTAAGGTGAATAAGGACCAATATTCCTCCCTTTGAACCATGTGGTGAAAATCTTCCAAATACCTTCATATATTCTGGTGGTTGATGCACACCTGGAAGCCATGAGTTAGAGATCACTTTATCTCAGTATCCCATCACTCTTAAGGCACTCCATTCAGCCTCAAAGTGGCTAGGTGAAGCCAAGCTGGGTCCTGGTGAAAAGGGGACTTTATATCAACAAATCCTGAGAAAAAAATAGGAACCAAGGGGTACATATGACTAACCTCTGAATCCTTGAGGACTAGTGCTTCATTGGCCTGGATTGAGCCACTAAGACTACTTGTGCTCATTCTAATCTTCTTTCCTAGAGGAAGAGGTAAAAAGAGATAAAGGGGAGCAGGATGCCATGGGGACTCTGGAGTGTTGATGCCCTCTACAAATGGACCCTGGTGGCAGGTGAAAAGCTGTATCAGCTTGTTGTTTGTTGGGAAAATAAACATGTCAATTTCTAAGGTACTTAAGATAGCAAAGAGGTCAACAGGAAGACCCCATTGCTGCAGGAGAATTTCCTTTCCACTGAGGAAGTTGGTTTGAATGTTGAGGGAGTTCTAGAGACTATTTGATGCTATGTGTGAAGTCTGATAGGGTTCATGATCTCTGAACAGTGTGATCCAGGCAAATAGCTCCCCACCCTGTTAGACTTGCATCTGAACTGACTAGAACTTTGTTCTGGAATTCAAAGAGGAATGACTATGTTTGGAGGCCCACCATAAAAGACTCTGCCTCTCCTTCATGGATAAGAAGAATGGCACATAGAGGTGGAGAGTTAGCTGACATTGATATGGCTGAAGCCCACATTGAAAGGTCCTGGGATGAAATCTGGCCCAAGGTACTATGTGAACTGTAGAAATGAAAAGTCCAGCTACCCATGAGAGGTACTTAAGGTGCAGACGATCCACTTTGCCGCAGTCAGGATTGTAGAAATTCTGTTGGGCAACAAATAAATCTTTGCCTCTGAAGTATTGATTCTGGCCCCTATGTGAAGAAGAAAGCTTAATCAGCCTTGGTGAGGTTGATTAAGAACCCATGGTTCATTAGACACTCTGATATCAGAGGGATGTCCTTGACCATGCTTGATTTTGCTGGGCTGTCCTACTCAAAAATCACCTTTCTGGGCTGTTTTGCATGATACCAATTTTCTGTCTGGAATGTTGCTCCTGAAGTTGTTTTGTAGCTTGTTGTATCAGTTCTCTCTATTCCAATGACAGTGAATGTTGTTGGATTCAGAAGTCACCATTCTGGTCTGCTTCCACAATATTGGTTTTCCTCCTGGAGTAGACAATGAAATGTTGTTCCTCTGAATGTTTTGGTAATTGGGATGGGTGAATTTTGTTAAGCTATCTTACTTGGAAGTTGCCATCCAAGCTGTTTTGTACTATACCAGTTTTCTGCCTGGAATGGATTCTGGAATGTTTTTCCTGGGGATGTTTTGTGGCTGGTTCTGTCAGTCTCCTCTCAATAGCTGGGATGAGCGAATTTTGTTGGGTTGTCCTGCTTGGAAGTTATTGTTCTGGGCTGGGTGGGGTTTTTTTAATCTCTAAAATATTGTACTGATTTTTGTTCTTCATACCCTATTAGTTTTGGCATATGTTCCATTCCGGCCTTTACCTAGGCCCCCATGGTCAGAGGTTTTATGTTATTTTAAATCTGGAGTCAATATGGTAATGGCTGGAAGGTACAATTAGTAGAGCAAACCACAACTACTGGGAAAGGTTTGAGGGCAGTTATCTCTGGTAAAACACTGGCATGAACCAGGTGCTTGCTAATATTTATTTTTAATGTATTCATTTTGGAAAAATGTATACCTAACTTGGTCTAAGAAGCAAACAAGACAAATATCCCTACAAGATCTGTAACAATAAAGATAAATAATATACTGATAAAGAATACATATACATAATTGCTTATATACATTATTTAATCTTCAGGTGCTGGTGAGGTTCACGCATCAAACTCTTCAATGAAGCTGGAGATAAGAAGAAAAAAATGACATAAATTACCCCATTTCTACAGAGGATATCCTGAATAGCCACCCAGCGCACCATCTAGAAGACAATATGGACACTTAACATCAGCCAAGCAGGACTGCAAACTGGAGAAAATGTCTGCTTCCAACCACCAAGTAATACTGATAATTTGACTTCAACTGGCTTCACTTAGTGAGTAGACCAAATTTTATTCCCAGTTCTCTGATGGGGGGGGGGGGGGGCTTGCCGCCTTTCTGTGTCACTTCTTTTCCCATCAAATAGGAACCCTGAGTGCCAAAAGAAGGCGATGGGGTGGGGGTTTGCTGAATATCTCCCCCCCCCCTTTGTTTGGTAAGTTGGGAGAAAGAATCCAATCAAAAGTCACCGGGGTGGAATGTGAAACCTAGACTCCTGACTTGTGTTTTCAGCCTGCATTTGGCAACTCACTTTTAAGAAACAGACCTGGTACAGACATCGTCCATGACTTTGGGGAATTTCATATGTTTTTTTCTGCACTACCCACAATATATTGATGTAGAGCCTGATGAAGACTAATATGGATTGAAAGCTAGCAATTTGCTTTTTCAAAGTGATCAAATAAAATTATTACTTGTCCCTGCTTTTGTATTGTGTAAAGATCACACAGCTTTCTTTGTTTTCACCAATTCTATTATCACTCTGTAGCACTGAAAACTGTTGTAACGGAAGCCTGCTGATAGAATGGACTGGTGAATAAACCGAAACCTTATTTTAGCAATCCTCAGATAGCATTTCTTTGCCTTACCCTCCAAATAGCCTAAGGGTTGCATATGTTTAGTTAGTAACCAAAGACTGTTGAACAATCCCTTGGAAATGAGGAAAGGGGAAAACATAACTTTTGCAAGCTCTGTCTTAATGTGTTTGTGTATTTTAGCTGCTGCTACAGTGCAACAAAAGCTCATGTAAATAAAAAAAAAACCCCATGGAAAAATAAATGCCCCCCCCCTTCTGTAGTTCTACCCTGATTTATTTGTAGTAGTCCCAGTTCAGCTTGCCACTGAGTGCTATAATGCCATTAAGGACACTGAGTCAACAGTGAGATTAACAACAGATATAGAGTGGGCTTTAAGGCAGAACAAGATAAGCTGCATCAAAAATCCCCAAATTTTCAGATAAGAGAACATAAAAGTGAAGCTTACATGTGGCCAAACAATTGAGAGCAGGTGACCAATCTTTTCTTGTGCATGTGGCCATTGGTGACTGATGTTCAGGCTGATATCCCACATCACAATGGAATGAAATTGTGTCACCTTCTATGAAGGTATTCTTGGAGTCATCAGTCACTTGGCCATGTGGCAAGTGTTTAGGAGGAATGCACTGTTCTAAAGGCAAAATGATTAAATATGTATGAGTGGAAAGACATTGAGGTGATGAAATGTTTAGGAAATAAAGTCTAATTAGAATAAAACATGCATTGTACCTTCTTATATCTCAGTTTAATATGAATACTATAAGCATGAGATACTGTCCATGAGTGGATTGGCCTTCTAAGTCTGGACAATTGCATACAAAAAGATAGAGGTGTAAAAAACCACTTGCTGGTGCCCTCATAGTTTTGATTAGGGGTGCAACTACACTGGAAAGCTGAATTGGGGTTATTTTGCTTTGCTGCAATTTGATTCGCAGCTTGTTTTACGTTTGAAATCGCAGTCAGTGCTCATACAGGGACTGATTGATTCAGAAGTTCACTATTTATATTGAATGTGATGCAATTTGCATTCCAGCCCATGGTCCCTCATTCTTTCCTTCCTTCCTCTGGTCCCACCTCTGCCAATCTTTTTATGGGGCATAATAGGGTGACCTACCACTAATCTCCCCCTTCACGGATTGCTGATTTGTCGTGGTGAAGGGGCTTGAGTAATTCAGAGAAGCTATGGGCTATGCCGTGCAGGGACACCCAAGACGGACAGGTCATAGTGGAGAGTTCTGACTAAACGCGATCCACCTGGAGCAGGAACTGGCAAGCCACTCCAGTATCTTTGCCAAGAAAACTCCATGGACAGAAACAAAAGGCTAAAAGATATGATGCTGGAAGATGAGCCCTTCAGGTCGGAAGGTGTCCAACATGCTACTGAGGAAGAGCGGAGGACAAGTACAAGTAGCTCCAGAGCTAATGAAGTGGTTGGGCCAAAGCCAAAAGGAGGCTCAGCTGTGGACATGCCTGGAAGTGAAAAGGAAGTCCGATACTGCAAAGAAAAATACTGCATAGGAACCTGGAATGTAAGATCTATGAACCTTGGTAAACTGTATGTGGTCAAACAGGAGATGGCAAGATTAAACTATGACATCCTGGGCGTCAGTGAACTAAAATGGATGGGAATGGGCAAATTCAATTCAGATGATTATCATATCTACTATTGTGGGCAAGAATCCCGTAGAAGAAATGGAGTAGCCCTCATAGTCAACAAAAGAGTGGGAAAAGCTGTACTGGGATATAATCTCAAAAATGATAGAATGATTTCAATACAAATCCAAGGCAGACCATTTAACTTCACAGTAATCCAAGTTTATGCACCAACCACTGATGCTGAAGAGGCTGAAATTGACCAGTTCTATAAAGACTTACAACACCTTCTAGAACTGACACCAAAGAAAGATGTTCTTGTCATTATAGGGGACTGGAATGCTAAAGTAGGGAGTCAAGAGATAAAAGGAACAACAGGTAAGTTTGGCCTTGGAGTTCAAAATGAAGCAGGGCAAAGACTAATAGAGTTTTGTCAAGAGAACAAGCTGGTCATCACAAACACTCTTTTCCAACAACACAAGAGGCGACTCTACACATGGACATCACCAGATGGGCAATACCGAAATCAGATTGATTATGTTCTCTGCAGCCAAAGATGGAGAAGCTCTATACAGTCAGCAAAAACAAGACCTGGAGCTGATTGTGGCTCTGATCATCAGCTTCTTATAGCAAAATTCAAGCTTAAACTGAAGAAAGTAGGAAAAACCGCTGGGCTAGTCAGGTATAATCTAAACCAAATCCCTTATGAGTACACAGTGGAAGTGAAGAACAGATTTAAGGAACTCGATTTGGTGGACAGAGTGCCTGAAGCACTATGGATGGAGGCTCGTAACATTGTACAGGAGGCAGCAACAAAAACCATCCCAAAGAAAAGGAAATGCAAGAAAGCAAAGTGGCTGTCCAACGAGGCCTTACAAATAGCAGAGAAGAGAAGGGAGACAAAATGCAAGGGAGACAGGGAAAGTTACAGAAAATGGAATGCAGACTTCCAAAGAATAGCAAGGAGAGACAAGAGGGCCTTCTTAAATGAACAGTGCAAAGATATAGAGGAACATAATAGAAAGGGAAAAACCAGAGATCTGTTCAAGAAAATTGGAGATATTAAAGGAACATTTTGTGCAAAGATGGATATGATAAAGGGACCTCACAGAAGCAGAAGACATCAAGAAGAGGTGGCAAGAATACACACAGGAATTATACCAGAAAGATCTGGATGTCCCGGACAACCCAGATAGTGTGGTTGCTGACCTTGAGCCAGACATCCTGGAGAGTGAAGTCAAGTGGGCCTTAGAAAGCATGGCTAACAACAAGGCCAGTGGAGGTGATGACATTCCAGTTGAACTATTTAAAATCTTAAAAGATGATGCTGTTAAGGTGCTACACTCAATATGCCAGCAAGTTTGGAAAACTCAGCAGTGGCCAGAGGACTGGAAAAGATCAGTCTACATCTCAATCCCAAAGAAGGGCAGTGCCAAAGAATGCTCCAACTACCGTACAATTGCACTCATTTCACATGCTAGCAAGGTTATGCTCAAAATCCTACAAGGTAGGCTTCAGCAGTATGTAGACCGAGAACTCCCAGAAGTAGAAGCTGGATTTCGAAGGGGCAGAGGAACTAGAGACGAAATTGCTAACGTGTGCTGGATTATGGAGAAAGCCAGAGAGTTCCAGAAAAATATCTACTTCTGCTTCATTGACTATGCAAAAGCCTTTGACTGTGTGGACCACAACAAACTATGGCAAGTTCTTAAAGAAATGGGAGTGCCTGACCACCTTATCTACCTCCTGAGAAATCTATATGTGGGAGAGGAAGCAACAGTTAGAACTGGATATGGAACAACTGATTGGTTCAAAATTGGGAAAGGAGTACGACAAGGCTGTATATTGTCCCCCTGCTTATTTAACTTATATGCAGAATACATCATGCGAAAGGCTGGACTGGATGAATCCCAAGACGGAATTAAGATTGCCGGAAGAAATATCAACAACCTCAGATATGCAGATGATACCACTCTGATGGCAAAAACGAGGAGGAATTAAAGAACCTCTTAATGAGGGTGAAAGAGGAGAGCGCAAAAAATGGCAGTGGAAGACAGGAGGGCCTGGCGTGCTCTTGTCCATGGGGTCATGAAGAGTCAGACACGATTTAACGACTAAACAACATACATCTAATCTCATACATGTAAGAATTTTTTAAAAAATTGGAGAAGAATGAGGGAAAGGAAAGAGTGTGAGGACATGTTCCCCTGATCCTGAACATCATACTCCAACTACCTATGTCACCAAAACACCACCTACAGCCCCTTGTCTTTACAAGAATGTGTCAGAACTAACCACATGGGGAAGAGGCCATTCAAATTATTCCAGCTTGAAAAAGTAGAAGCCTCACCCCAGCAGCAGAGTGAAGAAAGGCCACTTTGGGACCAAAAAAGGACTAGATTAATTTGAATCAGTCTTTGTGTCATGTGATCAGTAAAAAACCAAAAAAAATATTTCAAATTCACCCATTTTAGAAATGAAGTAAATCCCACAGTTTTTTACCATATAGTCACAGCCTAATTTTGGATGTCTAAAGAAGTGAACTGGGGTCCACTTCTCTTAACATGATCAGTGTTGCCAGCAAATATGGGAACATTTTATTTTATGAGACAGATGTTGATGGCCCATTTTCTATGTATGATTACCTATAGCTTGAAGCTGCTTGTGTTGGAATATTCTGCTATATTGAGGGACAGTATGGTGACATGGGCAATGTGTTCGACTACACAGACTGAAGTTCTAGTCTCCTTGCCTCCAGAAACCTTGTTGTGTAGCTTTGACCTCTTCCTGTTTTTCCAACAAACCAGAATTATTGTGAGGATTGAACTGATAGCAGAAGACCACAAGGTACCATTTTGTGAGATATGTGGAATGCAAATAAATAATTATTTTTTAAAAAATTACCTTACTCAGTTAATGATAAAGACCTGGTTCCCCAAGGCAAATTTAAATACTGCTGAGCTAGCTATACCAAGAGTCTTAGTAAAGGTCACTTTCTTCATTCTTACAAAATTGTTTTTAAAAAGTAGAGGGACCTGAGATTCTCAGAAAGCTAAATACTGCTGCATCCAATATAAGAACCCGCATTTTGCACATATTCTTGAACAATTTTGTTTCTTGACTACACATGTATTTGAAGTTGAACTCATGAGTGAAGAGAACAGAACAAGCATGACTGATCGATGTGTCATTTCAGCTTTTCTTTCTTTCTTTTTGTTTTACCGTTTATCTAATATTTTTAAGATTAACTTCCATTCAAGCAATACACATAAAAACAAAACAAAAGCAAGTAACAGACCAAGCAGAGAAGACTGTGAAAAATCAATTATCACAGCACAAAGTTGAAATAAAGAATAACCTTTTTGGAACTCTGCCACGTTGAGCATTTGTTCAACTTTCCTTGTACCCATGAAAGTGGTACTGGGTCATGATGAGCACACAACACAGGTCTGAAGCTAGTGTCAACAGATTCAAAGTGGGACAACACCCCTTGCTTTTTGATTTTTTTTTTCACACTGTATTTTTATTCTGATTTGCTCCAGTGTAGGATCTGCTCATGTGGACCCTCATCCTGAATAGTTTTGTGCTGATCTATGCACTTGGTGGGTGAGTGTCATTTCCTTATGGGCATTTTCCTGCCAGTTTGTTTCCACCCTTCCACAGCCCAAGGATGGGGATAAACTAGAGGAGAGTAGTAGAGATAAGATAGACAAAAGGGGACAGCATTCTCTACTAGGAGTGAGACTTCAGTCAAATACTTTTCCCATGTGTGAACACAAATACTGGGATGATCTGTTCAAATCTGCAACAAAAATTTGATACATTAATCCATAACAACCCCAGAATGATTGCAGACATAATCGCTGTGTGGAGGAGCACATAGATAACAATAAAGAAGACAAATATAAGAATGACAATAGTAGCATAGCATGGAAACATTACTTGGACAAATGAAAACTAAAAGCTCCTTAAACACACTCAACTTTTCTGCATTATAAGTTGGCAGAACCAAAGAAATAACGAAAAGGTAGACACTTTCCCAGGAAATAGTCAGCAACATTTCAAAATAAGAGAATTTCCAATTCATGAGTAACTCTTTTTTGAGTTGGAGTGTTACAGCTATTACAAATGTAGGTGTCAAGAAACTGGAAAATGAGAAGAGCAGGGTTGAGGAAATCAGATGGGATGTGTTGTACCTCTCCAGCCTGTTACAGATGGCACTTTATCTGCATGAGAAAGAAGATGTATTTTGCTGTGCTCCAGACCACTTCAAGAATGTACCAGGCAGAGCATGAACACCGTGTTCCATTCCTAATTGCTTGTCAGCAGAGGATCTCATGAGAACTGAAGGGAGGGGTTGAAAGAAGTTGCATTTTGGGGGTAAAGTTAATGGACAAAGAACTTAAACCTGATTGGATAATATCTTGGTGGGGAAACATGAATCTGAGATGTAGTCATTAACCATCCTTTCATATGTATGCCTGCAGATGATGGATTAGGCCTAGAGACTTGTAGAGACTTAGTCATTATAACTGGAAAATAGTTTTAGGTAGAAGTAGCCAGGTTTTATTATTTTATGGGGTTTGCTATCACATAAGCTCACTTGACTATCTGAATATGAATTGCTTGATGCTTTTGCATTACTTTAAACCCATACAACTGCTTTTAAAAATTATTTTACTTTTATATATATTTTTAATAAACTTTTAAATATTTTACCAAGGTGTGATCCTTGGAGGAGAAAGGGTTGAGTGTCTAAAGAAGGTGCCTGGCCAAATGGCTACATTCACTTCATTTAAGTATTTTGGGTAGACTACCTTGTTTAGTTGTTATACTAGGTACAAAGTGGACAATCAGGAGAATTTCCATCTCGGGTAAGGGGGACAGGTAGAAACCTAGGTTAGAAGTTTACCCATAGTTCCTATTTCATGCACCCTCTGGGTCTTCTCCCAGCCCGGGTTCAAAGGATGGTGGAAGATAGGAACTAGAATGGTTCCTTCACCTTGTGGAATACCTCTTGGGGGGGGGGGTTCCTTACAGGGGGGATGATGGTTTTAGTTGCCCTCTGGAATACAGGCTTGGTGACTTGTACATGGAATGAGCAGGCCAGTAGAGGGGAAAGAAGTTGCCCATTAATTGGAAGGTTTTGACATCTGTGTCTTATCTGAGTGAAAAGGTATTTCCAAGGCCTAAACTTTCTCCCAGCACAAGCTAATTAGCAGAACTGATTTCAGCTGAAGAGAAGGGAGGGGTGAGAACAAAGTTATTTTGGAGAAGTTGCTCTCTTCTTTGAGAAGGTCTAGGATGGCTTGATGCCTGATTGGTGGACTCCCTCAAAAGGTCTAGAAAATGGAATGATGGGTATAAGACTGGAATGAGAGTTTGCTTAGTTTTGCCTAGTATCTTTCAGGAGAATGCTGTGTTCACTGACTACTTTGTTTCTTAATTTGCTCTCTGCATATGTGAGTATTAGCTTAGGATAGTTAGCTTTTTAATTTTCTTGTGGGACTTGTTCCAAAAATTGTCTTCCCTCAAGATCTTTTGAAGCTTGTTGCTACACACCATTTTGACTGCTTTTGAAACTTTTGAAACTATGTTTTGAAACTATTTGGGACATTATTTTGTTTTTTTTACTTTTGCGACACCTTCAATAAAATAATAGAATTTTACAGCAGTTTGGTCATTTTGGGTAAATTGGGTTTATTGGTACTAATGAAAGGCCTTGCTTTGACCACCTACTGAATTCTTTACATTTTGTGGGCATTTTGATATTCCTATTCCTATCATAATACCCACCAAATGTAAAGGGTTGGTGTCCATACTAAAATGCTTAACCGTGTAAAGTTGTAACTCCCTGGAATACTGAGTAATCAGAGTTACTCAAGGTGTTGTGAGGGGTACTAGGCAGCATATGTAGCCTTCCTGGAATTTGCTCACACCAGGAAAATCTGGACAGTGTGGCCGAGTAGTTAGTTGGGGGCTCTGTGATTTAGGCATGACCTTTACAAGATATAATGAGGAAGGAAGTCATCTCCCTGTTTGACACTGCTGAAAATGTGAATCCAAGTATACAAACCTTTGGCCAAAACTGGGACTCCAAAACCTACAATGCTCAGATATATTGAACAAAAGGAAAAACAAAAACAAACAAACAAAAGAATAAAAGGAAAAAACAAAAGAAAAACAAAAGAATAAAAGGAAAAACAAAACAAAAACAAGACAAAACTGCTATGTGGATAGATATACTAATTATGGAAAAAATGTTCCAGGGCTGGATCCCACCATTCTTCCCTCTTAAAAAAGGATAATTCCATGATATTGTCAGCCAGACATGATGGTAAGTATAAAGCCATCTAGTAAAAGTTTAAAATGCTCATTCCACTGTACTGATGTCATGAAATTACTCAGATTTTGTTCCAAATCTGCTCTCTTTGATGAAGAACCAAATTTCTGTGCTTACCTACTCATATAATGGAGAGTTCACCCCAACTTTACACAGCCTAGAACTTTAGAAACCAATGGTTTTTTAGCATGTAGAATTCTAGAACAGATTCATAGTTGTTAATAGGATAAGACTGAGAGAAATCCTTCAGCAAATAGTGCCGCTAAAGGTACACAAATCACAATATATAAATACTGCTGCCAGATGTCTAACTCTGTCTTAGAGAATATATATATACTTACTAGACATGGGGACAAATAAAAAAATGAATTGTGATATTCATTAAAAATTGCTAATTTATTAAATATTCGTCCCTTTGTATTTGTCAGTTCCAGAGACCCCGACGAATGCGAAGTGATGAATATTTGTCCATTTTAATTCATCCCCCATATGAAGAGAGAGAGCCTTCCCTCTCTGCCTATGGCCTTCCCACTCTGCCTATGGGCCCACCACACAGCAGATAGGTGGGCCCATAGGCAGTCAGCCAGCCCCACAGCTACTCACCCCCACAGCTTGTCCCCCCTTCTCCTCCCTCCCTTAGCCACTGCCACCATCCACCGCCGTCTGGTGCCACCGCCATCCGTCACCTGCTGTGGTGGCCTCCACAGCCTGCCGCAAGGGACACTGGCTGCCCTCCATAAAGATGGAGGCTGTGACTTCTGTTAGGGCACAGAAGCCACAACTGTCATCTTTGCAAAGGGCAGCCTGGATTCCCTTAAGGCAGGCTGTGGCGGCAGAGGCCACTGCAGCGAGCAGCGGTGGATGGCAGCAGCAGAGGCCACTGTGGCACAGGCTGCCATGAATGGTGGTGGTGGCATGGATTGGTGGTGGCGGCATGGAATGTGGGCACAGATGACAGTAGACGGGTAGTGGGAAGGGGGCAGGATGTGGGGGTGGGGAGGTCAGCTTTTTTTGTTAGTTTGTTTGTTTGTTTTTTTAAGACAGCCTCAGGCAACCTTTTGTTAAAGCCAAGAGAGATTTCCTAACTTAATAAAAGTAAAACAAACATATACTTACTAAAGCATTTTGGTTCCGGATCCCAGCCAAGCTCAGTGCATCTAATCATATGCCAGTGCTTTTTATTTTCTGGTAGAAAGCCATGATTACACCTGAAGTGGATTGTTTGTCCTTCTTTTTTGGGAAAATACACATCACTATAGTATGTATTGGACCAAGACAGTGCTCCATTTACTATGTGGGGATAATCACAGCGTTTTGCTGTGGAAGAAATATAGACCAACAGTTTAGGCAGAAGGTCAGTACATTCCAACTCACCTTTGTTTCTTAATGTTGCCAAAGTTGTTATGTTTGTTTGTTTTCCCCATTTTAACCCAACATCTGAATCATACGTAGAATAAGATTTTTCAAAGTCATAAACTCTGTAGGTTAAATGTATATCTTACTGATTTGAACTGAACTAACTTCAAAGTAAATGGATTTAGGATTTCAACATTGGGCTTGGTGGAATATTATGGCTTTGATCCAGATTTTGCTCATACTGATGGAAATGAGTGGAGTTCTGATCAGGATGCACATCTGTCTATGGAGTGGCTTTTGCTAATTACTCCTCCCATGAAGCCCCTAACAACTTCTGAAGATCTGCTACAAAAGGGTTGCAGAACCCCACATTCTGCCAACAAGATCACTCTGTTGGATCAAAAGCTTTTTGTGAATAGAAAGGGCAGACCAGATCCAAACCCATGGCATGTACGTTAATACCCCCCAAAATCACATCTGAGTAGAGATATATATGAGTATCTATGAATATGAATATATATGAATACGAAGCCTGCCAGCACAGCTGGCCATCCCCATTAACACCCACCTTCAGAATCCACTGAACCACTTAGAGCTTGGCACGCATGGCCAGCGTCATCTTCTGCACTCCAATCATGGCAGCAGCTGGATGCTGCAGCACCATCTCCCTGCTTACCCGGCCACTCCGCAGCTGAACAGGGAGACTCGTTCTCCTGCCCCTTTGCCGGAGTGCCTGGGTGAGCAGGGAGGCAGGACTGCAGCAGCCGGGCTACTGCTGCAATTGGGGCACTGACAATGTCACTGGCCGTGTGCCATGCAGTAAGTGGTCTGGCATGTTCTGGGGGTTTGTGTTAATCAGACCAGCCACCTGTGCCAGTGGGCTTTGTATCTGTATATAAATATGAAGCCCTCATCTCTACATCTGAGTAGTTGTATTCCACCTACTAGTACTAGGCTGTGATATTTGGAACCTGTTTTTTATAACATTTGACATAATTATGTAGGAATGCCCTTCACCAATAGGTTCTAGACACCGGGTAGGTTACAGCATATGAAAAGCAGATTTCAAATGTTATAGCCACTATATGGAGCACTGCTACACAGAAGTTGTCAAAAACAATTTCTGTCTGGAAACCATAACATTTAAATTGGGTAACTACAACAAGAAAGGAAAAGGTACCTAACATCCTTCATATATTCTCCATTCCTTCATCTCCTTTAGACCATAAAAAAGGAAGAGAAAAGCACATAGCATGGCCCTCCTACTATCATGGGAATCATGACTGCATAGGTTTAAAAACATTGTGACCCACTTTAGATGTCCCTTTTGTAGTCCAACAAACTACAATTTGTTAATTTGGAAGTGTAGCACTGGTCCACCATGCTTTGCAACCCTGCTCTGTAGGAATTGCTCAAGCCACATTTTCCTAGTTTAGACAACAGAAAAAACTGTGGTTTAAGAAGCCAGAAGGTTTTGCATTAGGCCAGATAAAAAAAGATGGGGATGAGGGGAGAAAATAGAAATAATACAGATACACAGTACATTTTCAGTTCAATTAGCTGCAGTTTACAGGATGAGGAACATGATGCCTGAATGCTCAGAAAATGCTACTCCCTCTACTTTGTTCCATACTTGGCCACTGTAGAATAGACAACTCGATTCCATGTGCAAGGGGATTTTTAAAGTGGGTGGACTACATTTTTAAAAGAAGTCAAACCATATGAAATGTAGATCCAGAATAAGTCACTTGTTTTAAGGCAGAGGTAGCCACCACCATATAGTTATGGTTGATGAGAATATTCCAAGTTATCTCCCTCAGAAACCTGATTGAGATTGCTTTTGGTGGCGGGGATCCTTTTCTTATGGATACCATTTGTTGATACTGTGATTCTACCTCTCAGTTCTGCCACCTTCTGAAAGATTAAAGTCTCTACTTATGCCTTTACTCAAATTTACAGTTACAAGTGGGAGTTATGGGGTTAAAATCATACTTTTTCAAACCTTCCATTCCCCTTAAGTAGGATAGGCTTTTTTGAAACATATCTGAAACTGGAATAGGGGAAAACCTTGAGCAGAACACCAGCTTGTAGTATTAAAGAGAGAAACGTAATGGTCTCCTTTGTGAGTGGGTAATTTCCTTAGAAAGCCAACAGTTTGAGATAAGTTGTTCTGTCCAAGGTTCTTTGTTGCTATTGATGATGTCTTTGATATTTTCTATTGATAACAGGAATGGACAGGTCTGGAGGAGTGAATGGCCATTTTTCAAATTTGCCAAGAGCTGTATATCCAAGGGGTCATAGTTAGGGATGGCACAGGCTGGAATAGACTAGTTTGCATATGTAATTGTTTATAAAAAAAATTAAAAAATATTTTTTATTCTTTTATAAAACCAACATTAGAAATATTAAACACACAATAAATTATAAGACAGTTCAAAACAATGTTATTACAGTTCTTGCATTTGCAGCAGGACTGTCACCTGAATAAGGAAGTAAACACTTTGCAAGGAAGTGCAGCAGTAGATTAAGTGATTCACAATGCATTTAAGGTGAATGGAAACTATTAGCTGTGTGTTTAAGAAAAAGCAACATTTTGCAATTTTGCTTGTTTGTACTCTTGTATTCTTGTTTTTAAACAAACGTGCAGCAAAAAAAGGCAGCAAAGAATCTCGACTTATGCAGCAGAGAAGTAGCTCAGCTGCCAAAAATTTTACATCAGTTCACTGAGGTGCCTTTCTGTTGCATAAAGACAAAGTCCGAGATCATGCAGACTGTTGGCAGGTCATTAGCCACTCACTCTGTAACTTTCATAAAATATCCCTAATGTTCTTCCCTTCAAGAAGCAAAGCACATGGCCCATTGGCAGCACAGAATACATGATTGTTAAGAAAGAAGGAAAAATCCACCCAGTGCTTCTTAGGGTGCACAAATTATGTGATTTTGTAGAGAAGAGGGGACATTTGCACAAAACACTGTTCCCATCCAAAGCAAGAACTCGGGTAAGGGTGCCAGGAAATGTCTCACTTGCATCTCCAGTGAGCAGAACAAGATTGCAATGCCACATCCTCTTAGGCAAATGAGGTTTTACAGTATGTTCCTAATTCTGAGATGACCACTGGCCATTTTTAATGCGATGGGTAGAGAAAGAATAAGCTCTGGAAGGTTCCGTGGAGAAAGGCTGTCTCTCTCACTGGAGACTTGATGCAGAGCAGATGATACAGCTGTTGGATAAGCTGAGTCCCTCCCTGCCTAAGTTAATTCAGCCTGCCTGTTTGTAAATACATTCAATTGTTACAAAATGCGATCAAGCCTTCAACTGACTTCCTTCCAGATAAAACCAAATCTGGTTTCCTGTGCTCCTGAACTCTCTTAACACAAAGAGAAGAGGCTAGGCAAATTGTATTCAGATTTTTTGTCTTTTTGTATAAAAACCTATTCTTATCCTTACAAACAGCTACATAAAAATGTTGTTGATATATATTTCAATGTAGTTTCTTATTTCAGGTAATTTTTTAATCTATATTTTTCAGTATTTTCTATTCTTTCCTTCTTTGTGCTTATAGCATTTCTGCTTTAGCAAAGCTAAAAGGTGAGACTAAGAGCCCGATTCCACTACTAAAAAAAACCTCAATTTAAACTGAGGTTAGCATGATTTACATTGATTTACGTTTGGGCATTTACACAAGATATATGCTTGAGCGGAGTAATGTGACAAGAGAGTAGGTTTTTCTGCTCCTCCTCCAGAGGTCCATTTATTTTTAAGGTGGATGTGTTATGAATCAACCTCTTCTGTCAAAGAAAATTACTCCTCACTTCTATGTTGCTGTGCTAATTCTGTGTGCATGTGTGCTGGGTCTCTCCTCTACTGAAGAGGGAGGAGAAGTGTGTAGGAGGAAAGTCCTTTGTCTGCCAGCCACTGAGGCTTCACCTTGGCAGAGATAGAGTCATTCAATCCCATTTGTGATTGTGGGAGGGAGGGAAAGGAGAAGGAGAAGAAGGGGAGAGGGAGGACAAGAAGGAAGAGGTGATTTCATTATTTCATATGATTTTTATGGGGATCCTCACCAAACTAGCATTAAATCATAGATCCCATCTGTGCCCATAGACCAGGGGTCTCAAACATGCGGCCCGGGGGCCATTTGCGACCCGCCGGATGATAGTTTGTGGCCCCCGCCTTGCCTGCCCCCTGAAGCGCCCACGCGGCCTCTGCTGTCAAGAGTCAAAAAAAGCCTCGCCTCGCTCGCCGGCTCTCTCCCAAGACAGCGCCTCTTGCACCCTCCATCCAGAACTGCAGCCTGCCAGCCAGCCCACCTGTCTGCCGGCTGGCAGGCTGCAGTTCCAAATGGAAGGTGCAAGAGGCGCTGTCGTGGGGGAGAGCCGGCGAGCGAGGTGTGCTGCCGGCCCTTTTCCCCGAGCGCCCGAGCCGCCGCCGAGCGATGCCTGAGAGCAGAGCTCGCTCCCGGCCCGTCCTCGAAGAGCACCTCCAAGCCGCCAACAGCAGCTGCTGCCGCAGCCGCCTCTTCCAGGGAAGTGGCTCTCTGGCTCTCTCTCGGCAGCACCAGCCTGGCCAGCGGCCGCCTCAGCACCCGGTGGTGCTTCCTCCTCCTCCTCCTCCTCTTCGTCCTGCTTCAGCCGCCTCGGCTCTGGAGGCTGCCTGGGCTCGCCTCGCAAAGTTTGCTCCTCTGTCGTGGTGGGGGTAGCTGCTGCTGCTGCTGCTGAGTGCACCTTTTTTTGAGGGGAGGCCTTCAGAGGAAGGTTGCCGGACCTCCGTGTGTTTGTATGCGTGCACGCGCGCGCACCTGTGGGGGCCCCCGCCCCGTTCTGTTTAATTTCGCAGGTACCGATGGGGGCTTTTCTCCTTTGGCAAGGTGATTCTGTGAGGTTTTTTTTAAAAAAAATTATGTCGTGCCCTCCCCCCCGCTAGGCGGTCGCCGGCACTCCCTCCCTTCTCTGCTTCTTCGTCCTGCTGCTGCTGCTGGTGGTGGTAGTGAAGAAGGAGCCGGAGGGGGTCGTGGCCGGCGACGAGGGCTCGCGCGCCCCTCCTCCTCCTCGGAGCCCCAGCCGGGCTAAGGAAACTCCTGGGCGGCTTCCTCGGGCTCTTGCTCCGCTTGGCGGAAAATCTGATGCAGCCCAGCCTCACCCAGACTCTGCCTCCAGCGGCCCCCAGGTAAATTGAGTTTGAGACCCCTGCCATAGACTATCAATTCAAGGCATGCCTGGGACCCATGTTTTTGTGGTTTGGGGTGATCCTTCATATAAAAATCATGGGGATCCTTGGAGAGAGTTTTTCCAGGAATTGGAGCCAAAGGGAAGAGTTGTCCCTCCCCCCCCACCACCTCTGGCTTGCTCTCTAGGGGGAAGTTTTGAGTTTCCTACATCTGGGGGAAGAAACCACCCTCACGCCTCCCTCGACATAGCTCTAAATTTGTTTCTCCTCCTCTATGTGTGTGCATGAGTGCATGTGTTCATGTGTTTGTTTGTTTGTGTCTGTTTGTGCATGTGCATGCATGCATGTGTTTGTACATGTATGTCTGCATCTGCCTGATCCTCGCGCAATGAACTGTGTGTGTCTGTGTGTATTTCCCTGCCCGCTAAAAATGCAACATTTAAAAATTGATGCAAGTGAATGGAAACAACAAATTAAGTATCACTTGACTGTAGATTGATTCAAGATAGATTTCAATTGAACTGCATCAAAATCCAGTTCTTCTTGTCACTGAGACCAGGCCCTTAGCCAAACTTGCTTCTGATCATCTTCCTTAAGTGCAAAACAAAACAAAACAAAACAAAAAGATATATTATATGTAACAATTTGCCAGGGGCACCCACTAGCTCAGGGATGAGACACTGCGGCCTTCCAAATGTTGTTGGCTGGTAACTCCCACTTGACAAGAATTCATGTGACTTGCAGTCCAGCAACATCCATTAGATTTCACTTCCCAACCTCTGCACAAAGAGGAGATATTTTTGAAAGAGACTGTCCTTTAAACTGTAGAGGGAGGGAGAGAAAGATTGACCTAGATGAACACAGCATTGGGAAAAGGAAGTAATCTTGATCTGCAAGCTAGAATCTTAACAGGTTGAAAGACATCATTTGCTCTGGATGATTTCCTCCTACCACCATAAGGAAGAATTTTAAAAAGTGCTTTGTCAAATGAAGGCATAGGAAAAACACTGTCAGAAATATAAAACTTATTTCACCATCAGTTACATAAGGTTTGACACTGGAATAGTACAACTTCAAAAATACTTACATATACACTTTAAATATGGTAACCAGCCGTATTTGGTACATTCAGAAGAGTTATTGCGATGTTCAAGTGTATATCCTGGATAACATGAGGCATAGATCATATCCCCAAATTTGTACTGAGTTTGTACAGGGAGGAAGTTACCATTGTCTATTTGTGGGGTAGTACATATAACTTGTAATAAGAAACAGACATGAAAACATTATTACTGCAAATAATGTTACCTTCAATACACTTCAATAATAATACAGTATCACCAAGCTTGTTGCTTTTAAAACAATGTGCTTTTTTTATAACACAGGGTAAAGTTTCTCCCAGTCTACAGTTTTCAAAGAAGTATTAGTCTGTCTCAGCATGTTTGCGAAATAAAGTGGGTGGGGAGAATGGGGGAAAGAAAAAGATAACATATTGCGGCTAACAAATTTAATGTTGCCAATAGCCAATCTATATCCACTGTCATCCTACACAGAAAGTTGGTTTGTAGGTTTAGCAACTGATGAAACTGTACAAGGCTCCAGAGTCTTGAAGGGATTCTGAGGTGCAGGCAAGAAACAAGACACCCACAACCAGAGAAGGAAATATGGATATTCTTTATGTCAAGTAACTGTTCTCTGTGTTTGACATCTTGAAATTTTGCAGAGCAGAGGACCCCTCTTCATACTTCTCTAAGATGCAAATTGTCTTAATCTGGCATTGCCATCACACACTTAAGCTGAAAACACATTATGTTGAGGAATCTGTAATCAGATCTTTTACTATTCCTTTTATCAAAAATGAAATGCACTCCTAAGTTTACCGGAGCACCAATACTCCCTGAGGATCTCTTTAAGGTTCCCACATACTTATTGTATCCTTTGGCCTTCATATCGCAGTGATATCCCAACTCTACTGTAAACATGATGGCAACCAGTGACTTCACCCAGGAGTGAGAAACTACTTTGCCATCAGCCCCATTGAGCATTGCTGGTAATGGATTATGGGAATCGTAATTCAAAATATCAGGGGAGCAAAAGATTCATTAACCCTGCTCTAACCAAACTTTTGCCAGGACAGTATTTATACTCTTCATTATAATGACTTCCTTGTTATAGAAATGTGCAATAGAAGACACTCTGTAAAAGCTGTACTCAATAGAGAGTACAGCTTGGGGAGAGTGCATTGGCTCCCTGGAGTCTCAATTGTGGGGTTCCACAGGGCTCAATTATCTCTCCAATGCTGTTTAATATCTACATGAGGCCACTAGGTTAGGTCATTAGGGGGTGTGGGGCTTCGTGTCTTCAGTATGCTAATGACACCCAGCTCTACATCTCCTTTTTTCCAACAACAGTGGATGCCATTTTGTCCCTTCAGCGCTGCCTGGAGGCCATATTGCAATGGATGCAGGCGATTGGACTGAGGCTGAACGGAGGTCCTGAGGGTGGGTGGCCCCACCATCGGTGGTTTGGGAAACTCCCTCTCTTTTGGGGGAGTGACTCTCACCATGAAGAGTGAGGTTCGCAGCTTGGGGATACATCTGGATCCGGCACTCACCATGGAAACCCAGGTAGTGTCAGTGGTTCGCACCACCTATTTCCATCTTTGGCGGATTGCCCAGCTGCGCCCCTATTTTGATGTTGGGGTGCTCACCACTCTGGACCATGTGCTCGTAATCTCGAGATTAGACTACTGTAATGCGCTCTATGTGGGGCTACCTTTGAGATTGATGCGGAAGCTTCAAATGGTGCAGAACGCGGCGGCCAGACTTCTCACCGGGGTGAGAAAATGTCAGCATATCTCCCCTACTCTGGCTATCCTGCATTGGCTGGCCATTCGCTTCCGCAGTGATTTCAAGGTGTTAATGATGACATATAAAGCCCTAAATGGTTTAGGGCCTCAATATCTAGCAGAACGCCTTCTTCCACCTAGAGCTACCCAAATCACTCGTTCTAGCCAGGATGGGCGGCTGAGGGGCCTAATGCCGAGGGAGGCCCAGAGAGAAAGAACAAGAAACGGGGCTTTCTCAGCAGTGGCCCCTCGCCTCTGGAACAGTCTGCCTTCAGAAATTTGTCTGGCTCCCTCGCTGGGTGCTTTTAAGAGCAAACTTAAGACCTGGCTCTTCCCTCCCATCATCACCTAATCTATTTATTTGCCGTCTCGAATTATATTAATATTGCTGTTTTATTTTATACTGTCATTATTTTATGGATTGTTGTTAGCCACCCAGAGTAGACTTCGGTCTAGATGGGCGGGGCATAAATAAATAAATAAATAAATAAATAAATAAATAAATAAATAAATAAATAAATAAATAAATACCGTGTTTCCCCGAAAATAAGACAGGGTCTTATATTAATTTTTGCTCCAAAAAACGCATTAGGGCTTATTTTCAGGGGATGTTTTATTTTTTCATGTACAACAATCTACATTTATTCAATTACAGTCATGTCATCTTCTTCTCGTTGCTGCACAATGGTGGAGGGCGGGGCTTCACTTAACTGGGGCTTATTTTGGGGGTAGGGCTTATATTACGAGCATCCTGAAAAATCATACTAGGGCTTATTTTCAGGTTAGGTCTTATTTTCGGGGAAACAAGATAATAATAATAATAATAATAATAATAATAATAATAATAATAATAATAATAATAATAATAATAATAATAATAATAATAATAATTTCAGTTACATTTTCATGCCATGCCAGTTGACTGGTCTGAAAGCAAGATGTCTATTGAACACATGATGAGACTAGTGGGTGCCAGCAGGGTAGACTCTTGCCCCTACTTGGAATCCTGAATCTTTTCATTAATTCAATGTACACAGCAAAGCAAAGCGTGCTGCTTATATACCGCCCCATAGTGCTTCAAGCACTCTCTGGGTGGTTTACAAGTTAATTATGCAGGCTACACATTGCCCCCCCCCCCCCAGCGAGCTGGGTACTCATTTTACTGACCTCGGAAGGATAGAAGGCTGAGTCAACCTTGGAGCCGGCTACCTGGGATTGAACCCCAGGTTGTGAGCACAGTTTTGGCTGCAGTACAGCAGTTTAACCACTGCGCCACGAGGCCACAGGCAGAGATACTTGCCTGAATTCTTTTGAGGATTCAAACCAGGGCAAGTGTAATTGTGTAAATTGTGGCATCAAACTGCTGCCAATTAACTAGTTGCTGCATGTATTCCTGTTTACCTTTCGGTCACACTACATGGCATGCAACCAGATATGGGAGCAGCAGTTCATTAATTAGTGGCAATTCATTGCCACAGTTTACATAATCATAATTATGCCAGTGTCAATCCCCAATAAGATTCTGGCCACTGTGTTGCAGAAGTGTATATGGTGTGTGTGAATTATGTTAGCAGAAACTATACAGTTTCCCCTTTTTTCAAAAAAAATCTATGAATATTCCTGGTCAGATCAGAGCCCAATTGTTTATGCTATGCATACCTACTATCAGCTATGTTCAACAGTTCTGTAGCTGTTCAGAACACTTAAGCTATCTGCACACCTGTTTGGTCATTGCTGATGACAGAATGAAATAAAATAATGAGGGAGGGTATTTTTCAGAACCTCCAGGGGATGAAGTCAGAAATTATGCATCAGAATAAACACAAAGGTAGATGTTTCATGCCCAGATGTGCACTTGCCATCACCTTTCATCCCTTTTTAAAATATTGTCAAAAACGATGAGTACTAATAAAATAATATATGATACTAGCTATCACTTTCTACTGGTACCTTCTGCAGGGGGGCTCCATGCTAGTGGTAGCAGCCTCTCCGAAGAGGTATCTCCTGTTATGGACATCTCTGAGCCGGTCTCTGGAATGACAGACGTTATATCAACAACAGGGATAAGTCCTGCCCACCAGCAATCACTATGAGATGTTACCATCAGGTACTAAAGCTCTGTTAGGGGCAAACTAGAAGTGAAATATTGTTATATCTGAAAGCTTGTATTCCATCTGACCACTGACAAAACAATAAAATTTGGACATTCTCTTCAGCTCAACCAACCATCTCTTGCATGGAAGAGCAAATTAAGCTGTAGATTTATTTTATTTTTTTAGAAAGGAAATATCCTGATTTACATTACAATAATTGAAATAAAAATGTTTTGATTTTTCCCCAACTACTCCTAATTCTATAACCAGACTGAATGCAGTTACAGGATTCCATGACTGGAAACCCTGACAGTGGTACATCGTGACATTTGATAGCAGGACTTACAAGCATAACTACAATCACATCTACACTTTAGTCCTAAGTGGGAACAGGTGAACACCTGCATGGGGCTGCTATCCCCATTTGAAACAGTGGGGTTCGTTATCAGGTTGATAAAAAAGATGAGTTCTGATAAAACCAGAGGACCACGCATGCTCCACCACTTCCTCCCTTCCTTCTAAGCCCCTCCACATCCCACTCAGCAGAGTCCCTTGACACATGAGAGAGCATTTGAGGGAAGTCTTTGAGGGTTCCAAGGAAGAGGAATGGTAGGAAAATCACCTCTGCCAGCTCTGGTACATGGGTGGATCTTGGAACGCCTAACTTGCTGCTTGTTCTGTGAATCACACTGACTTCCAGTTGCATTGAAGAACAAACACTGAGTAATACTGAGCACTTCACTTAAAAGGCAGATCGCTGAGTGCCTGCTAGCATTTTGTATGCAGAGACAGAGAAAGGCCATTCATTCTACATCCTACCTGTGATCACTGCACTTCTACCTGGTTCTCGCAGTCTGCAGTAGCCACCTTGGGACTTATGTCTAACCACAGATCCAATAGTTACAATATGTAGCTAGACTTTAAGGCAGGAATCTCATGTCATTTTTCTTTCTTCCTCCACTTGAAACTAAGATTTGCAATAGCCAGTCCAACAAAGAGTTCTTACAAAATCAAAAGCTTGTCTATTTTGTGACTTATTAGTGGCCTTAATACAGATATCATCCATCTCTGATTCTTGATAAAGGAAAGCTTTGTTCTGCAGAATTAGATCCATAATCTCAAGATATCAGTAGAACAGTTCAAACACTTAGAAAACAAACATGCTATTCAATGAACGTGAATTAACATTAACAGTACATTTACCAGCAGAATTACAGGTTGGCAAAGTTAAGTCCCCATCTGCACACTTTCGGACTGATGGAGACATGATAATATAGCCTTTCTGGCACATGAATTCCAGTGTATGGCCATTCCTGATCAATGCTGAATGTCTTTGTCCCCCACGCAAAAGCAGGTTTTTCTCATCCAGTTGTTCTTTTGTGATATTGCAGGGTGCTGAAAGAAAAGGAGAAAAGGGCAGGGGCTGTCTCTGGGATGGTTTTCTTTTCAATAATCTTTATTTTGCTAGGCTGGACTTCAGGTTGTCTGTAATATAGTTTGAATCTCTGGGAGTGGGGGAAAGTGCATCTCTTCATCTATCTGAATGCCCTTAATATTTTACTTGGGGCATGAGAAGCATTTTTGGCACATTTTTGTGTATGGTCTGTGAATGTCAAGTATCTGATAACAAGCTTGCGCTGAACAGATACCTTGTTGAAAATCCACATATTAACCCAGATTCACATCAGTCTTGTATTATAGCTCTTTCCAGATACTAGACATACGCAGGTGGCAGACATGGAAATGGGGGAGCCCAGCTGTGCCTTTAGCTTCATCCCCTTAGTATCTATGCATTTAGAGCAACATCTACTAAGGAAGAACTCTAAGCATTCCCATGTGGACATGTGGAGATATGCCACACAACGGGGGGGCTGCTGATCATGCTGAGTGCCTACAAGTGCTAATGTTAAAATGTGGGAATAGTGCTTTGTGGACATGTGACTGAATTAGCACATGCTGGGGTGGGCAGAGCAGGTTTGTCTCTACCAATAGGCAGAGTGAGGTAGACACCTTAGGTGGCAGATCCTGGACACAGAGAGTGGCAGAAGGCTGTTGAAGAAGAGAGTCATATGTACACCACACAACCTGTTCCTGGGGTAGCCTATTGCCATAAACTGAAGAAGAGGCAGGCTGAATTGACGTACCATTCAGCTTAGACTACAGTAGGAACCCTGTATCTGCAAGATCAGTATCTGCTGATTCACTTGTCCACGGTCTGAAAATATTAAACAAAAAATCCTAGAAATATATATTTTTAAGATGAAGTTACCAGAACTAGCCACTAGAGAGAGCCAGAGACCGTGCTATGTATAGCACTTGCTATTAAAATAGTGTTTGCTATAATCTGCATTTTTCAGCATCCACAGGGAATGACTTGGAACCAATTCCACGTGGGGTCCTACTGTATTTAGCTTCTGCTAGTGGGATGGGAGGGTCTGTTTCATTCTTTGCCTCTGATAGGAAGTCATCATGGGGCAATACTACAGGCACAGGCACATTTTTCCTGTGCACAGCTTGTTGGTATTGATAGGTTTTTAAAAGGACTATGATCAGCTTAGAAAAACAAACTCTGGTAAAATGCAGGCCTCTTTTGTTGTCAGAGAAATGTACCACAATGGGTTACTGATTAAATAGATTTTGCCACAGGCTTCATCTGGTTAGAGTTCCATGTTTTCAAACCATTATTTACACAATGCTTGTAGGGTGCAGTCCTGCTCCCACTTACCCTCTGGTTACTATGACCAGGGAATGATGTCCACAAAACTCAGTGGAGCTTATTCCACAGTATACAGGGAAAACACTGCATTGTGTAGACTGCAGTCCAGTGCATGCCTTCCTGAAAGGCAGCTGGGATGTTTAATCTTGGCAAAGCTTTGTAGGATTGCTCTGCACATACCAATGTGTATGACAAGGATTCATTTATTCAGTAACCCTGTTCAATACGCCACTATTTTAGTTCAATTTTTAGAGAACGAATTGTGATTCCTCATCTCCCTGTAGATACCTTCATAACACAGATCACACAGAATTCCTTATACATTGACTGCTTAGTTATAAGTTTGACTATGTGTTCAGACAAGCAGCCACATACCTACATTACTTAAAAGATTCAGCCTACTTACCCCAGCACTTTGGCTGAGGGGTCCAGTCTTCAACTGTACAAGTTATCCAATCAGATCCTTCCAAATCATACCCAGGATGGCACTCATATTGTATTCTGTCACGTTCCACATACTCCATTTTTATATTCCTCACAATATCGCCAAAATCAATTTCAGGGGTTCTGCACACTGAAATTATATTTAGAATTGGAATACTCAGCAGTCAATTAGTGGCTTCCTTCTCAAAGCTGGAACAAGTTGCCCATGTTAAACAGATGTCAAAGGAACTTCTGTACCAAACCTTTGAGTATGCATCTCATTTTGGAGAGTCAAGAGGAATATAAATACTTTTTTTAAAAAAAATCATTAAATAAATAAATACTGACACTATCCATTCATGATTTTGCAGGAGTGATTTGTGGCTCTTTTGGGTAATGAAACACAATTGCCATATTTACAGTTAGGGAATATGTGAAGATAACCTAGTAATGGTGAAATCTGTGTTTTGGGGTTCTCTTCCATTCAACTTTCTGTAAACTCCCGTTATTTCCATGTCGAATATGAAGAAATTTGCAAATTTTGGCAAATTCTTCAAAACCAAACTGAAATGAAATGTTAACTCTCTAGAACAGCCATTCTCAACCTTTCTCAGGCCACAACCCTTTGAGGAGATCTTCTTGGGTTCTCAGGTTCTGGACCCCCTTGTCAAACAAGTATACAACATGAACAAATGAATAGATGAATGAATTTTTCGGTCTGTGGCTCCCTTCAAATGTGACAGGGCACCCCAGGGGGCCAGATGGCCCCCGATGACTATGGCTGGTCTAGAGTAACCACATTTACTAAAAACAGGAAAAGGCTGTATGGTCATGGAAACAATAGAAATGCAGGAGCAGATGATGCCTTTAATCGACCATTAAGAATATAAAACAAAGAAACAAAAACCAAACAGGGAGCTTTCAATGATAAATCATCTTCTTAAAGACTGTGCATCAAATTCTTGTGGGTAGTTCCAAACTTATGGACAGATTGTCAATTCTGGATTTTTTATAGGAATACGTGGCAGGAAATATATATATAATTTGAAGAGAATGCAAAAGTGTTGCCCTAAAACTTTGAAAAATCCTTTTTAAAAAGTGTCTCAGGGAGGTGCCTAAGAGTAAGAGTAGTTTTTAAAACCAGCCACAGCTGGAGATATAAATTTATATTACAAAACTATTTTTATATTACAACTTTATTTCATGACTGAGTGCACAGGAATTCCACGACTGAATTTTTAAAATATTCAAATCTCTGAATGGAAGAAACTATCAGCTTTCTTTTTTCCCCTCATATTTGCAATGTTTAAATCTGAAGCTACTTCATATTAGCAGTAAACTTTGAGTGTCTACCTTAATGTAGCCATAAGAGTGCCATTGATGCACAAGATGCAGTTTTGATTTGGGGAAAAAAGCTTACGTATCTAAAAGTACAAATAAAAAAACAAAAACCCCACAGACCAAGAATTTTTAGGATGATATTTGCAATAGTGGGACTGAAAAAAACTAAATGAGGACCGAACTTTCTCAGCAAATATAGAATGATAACTAACTGTTTGTGGGGGCAAAGAGGGATGTCATATGAACTGAAATGGCTGAAAACCAAAAATCTACACTACACTGCAACATTGTGAGGCAGGTCACACCTCTTCACAGAGTGTGGCTAATACGTTTCTGGTTGAATAGCCTTTCATAATTGCCCCATTCAGTTTTTCTTCTTATGGGGGGGGGGGTGTCTTTAATTGCCAGCTTTTCTTCCTCTCGTTACTCTCTCCTTTCCACCACTCTGTTATAAAAATTGAAAGAAGAAAAGAGAGGGGAAGCCAATAAAGAAAGGGCAGAACTTCTTTGTTATACTCACTTGCTCAACATTCCTTTGTACAAGCAGCTGGAGCTTCCCCGAGTTTGTGCAAAGAGGTATTCATTACCTCCTTGGTCAAGAATAAGCCCCATTTGTTTAAACATGGCATTCTCTGGTGCATGCAACTGCAAGCCCAGAATTACATAGATATGACAATAGTGGGGCATCATGTTCCTTGATTCCCAACAGGATTCTGGCCCAAGATTATAAATTGACTAGCATGCCCATACACACAACCATCCAAATAAAGAAGCAGTAAAATGCAGTAAAACACATACATACTACACACCCACATACTACACACACACACATATATATAACATATGTGTTGTATAACTGATATAGATGTATTTGATCAATCAATCAATAAATGGATAGATATATTAAATAGCATGATATGTCATTCACTAAGTATAGTATTACCTATTTAAAAAGCTCAGGAACTTTTTCTTTAATATAATAAAAACTCTTAAGAGAGTAATGGCAATCCCATCTCATAACAGGAATAATTCATGGAGTAGACACCAGAAGTTCACTGCCCGTATGGAATAAAACTCATTCCAGCTTTGGATCTACCATAATTCTGTAACAAATACAACAGCTGCCATTTACCTTGCTTTAAAAAAATGTATTTCATCTCAATGACTTACAATTTTGGGAAGTACAGAACGTCCCTAGAAGAAATGGAACAATACAGACCAGCCAGCTTTTCATTGTGCTTCAGGCAGCTTAACAATTGTTCTGTGGAAGCATTCAATTTCACACTCAGCCTGTACTTTCAGTTACTGTTTTCCCTTCTCATTGTAGAAATCATTGTTCTTCAGTTGCATCAAATTTTTTTCCAACCCCTATGCTTACATTGCTTTTTCTCGCCCATAGTCTGTGCACTGCCTTTGGTATAGCAGCTGTGAAGAGAAAAGCATTATTACAATTAGGCCCTTGGACAATAAAACCCAATTAAGATGATTTGAATGTGGCTGGTTTTTGAAAAATTTGGTAGCAAGATTGAAAGCAGAAGACAGGTAGTATTTTAGCCCTTCAGATATTTTGAAGTATGGTTCTCATAATCCCTTAACCATTGGTCATGCTGGTCAAGGCTTCTGATAGTCAATGTTCAAACCATCCAGGAGGTCAAATGTTTCACTCCTCTGGTTAAAATAATGCTTATTCTTCAAGCAGAATCATTGAACAAAAATTGTTTTGAGTGATTGTATGTTCAGTGCATGTTCTAGTACCAAGTAGGAGACAGAGTTGTAATTCAGTGCTAAAATCCATACATTATTACAGGCTTAGTCCATGACACCTCCAATTAGTGGTGAAAAGGGCCCATTGTTTGAAATTCTGGAGAGCTACTGCCTCTTGGTGTCCATTGAGGCCTTCCAGATGTTTTTGGTCTACAGTCCTCATTGTCCCTGACCAACGTTCCTTGAGTGGGGGGGGGGCACACACAGGGGGGTCCAGCTGTGACCAGAAGCAAATGGGTGGCAACACTGGCTCAGCTGCATGGCACCAATGCAGTGCTGTGCAGCTGCACAGCCACACAGCTTAGAGGGAACATTCTTCCTGAACATTACAGACAATGATGAGATATTATGGGAGTTGGAATTGAAAAGCATCTGAAGGGCCTGATTTTAAATGGTCCATCAATCCTGAGTTTAAATGGTCCTGTGGTCCCTCTGACTCAACATTAGGCAACTTCATGTGTTCACATATCACTTTTAACAAACTGACACAATCCGGAAGTGACATTAGAAGACCCATCAGTTCTAATATGAATGATATCAAAGAGGAAATCGTACTTGATCACCCTAATACATATTTCATTCCAGTCAGTTATGGAATGCCAAGCATAAATTATCTGTAAGTAAACCAAATGCATCAATTTTTTGGTTTGACACTGAGGTCCTAGATTTTCCTTATACCACAGCGACTTTAAAAGAAATGGACAGATGTAGAAGGTATTATCATAGATTTGTAACATCTAATTTGGCTCTGTGATTCTTTTAACTGAAATTGTCAAGGGCTACACTGAGACCCTCCATATTCAAAACACATACTATGCCTCTAAATTATGTCTGTTTCCAACAGTAAGAGAGCCAGTGTTGTTTAGTGGATAGTGCTGGGTTAGAACTCAAGGGACCTGGGTTCAAATCTCATGTCAGCCATAGGATCTCACTGGGAAATGGCAATGGTAAACCACTCCTTGAACATCTCACATGCCTTGTAAGTCTTATTAGGGTCACCCTAAATTGAAACAGATAACAATAAGTTTCATGCAACTACATTAAGACTCAATGAACAATTACGTGATGTGGAGAGACACCACAGCATAACACCAGGTCAGGGGAGGGGCATCCTGAGTCAGATAAGAGATTCAGATAACATTTCATGAAGATCACAATTTCACACAATATTACATAAACCAAGAGTGGAAGGAGACAAAGATCAATGTTGGTGAATTAAGTTCAAGGTTGGGACAACCCTTTTATCTCATTCATAATTTTTTGAATTGTACACTGGCAATGAGAGCTACAAGATCTGGGAATGCTTCTAGGTGGAGAATTCTTAGTAGTGCCCATGAAAACATCTGCACATCTATTTCATCCTTCTCACCTAAGTGGATTTTCTGGTGTTAGAAAAAGAGATGGGAGTAACAACAGGAAACCATGAGTGGATTACAAATGGAAGACTAAAACCTCTGAGCCCTCTGTTCAATTCATTAAGGCAGGGCAACTGAACAACGGATGTTTCATCTGGAACTAGCCATAGAACCATCTCTTCTGGCAGGTGTTTTCTCTGATACCAATATCACTATTTGTGTTCGCAAAAACAAACTTCAGATGGCAAAGGAACGGGACAGCATGATATTACTTACTCTGTTTTGAAGATTCCATCCTCCCTTCCGTCACGTTGCTAAGCAACAGTGTGAGGGAGTAACTGTCAACAGCTATGAGGAGGTTGCCTATCAGCTGGAGGCATTGCGTCACTTTGATATTAGAGCCAGATCTCAGGAGGGCATTTCATTTTGTGACAGAGACAAGAACTAAGGATAAGAACAGCATGTACCTGCATCTGCTCCTGTGACCACCCTGCCCAACATTTTTGAGACAAAAGGTGAGGGGGGGGTTAAAAAAGGAAGGTGTGTGTGTGTTACGGAAGCTGCAGCCCATAAACCACTTGGGCTGAGTCCTAGTGATGTAGGCAGTTAGTGCACAAGGTTTGCATTGTACTGGAGTTTAGGAAACTAGAGAGGCTCTAAGAAAAAATTGGCACTCTTTGAGGGCACAGTTAGAATTACCTGAACTTTGCTTGAATTCTCATGGCATTTTGCAAATGAAAGAGGTATAAATTTTAGTACATCAGCTGAGCATTTTTCCTTGTTTGCTTTTCTAATGTACAGAGGGGGGGAAAAACTTGCCCTTCTAATGTCCAGGGAGGAATATTTTGATGCTTTCAACTTCATCTAGACAGCAATGTCAAAGAAATATTTTTAAGCCTGTAAAAAGTCATAGAAAGGGCTTTACAGTGTGTCTTTGTTGAGGTAGTTATCTGCCATTACTCCATGCTGAACAACAGAAGTATGCTGGCAAGAACCAATGTTATCTTAGCAATGGAATTGATGCTATCACGCTAGCACTGGCTGTTTAAAGTACACATTGAAGACAACATCTGGGGGGGGGGGGGAAAGATCCAACATGTAAATGTTTGGAAAGCTTTCCACATTTAGTTGGCTAGCATCTAATAGCAATCAATTGAGACCAGCAGTGTGGTATAAAAAGTGAAAAACCAGCCAGTTAGGGGGAAAGTCATCCAAAAATCAACAATTTTTTTCTTTCTTTTTTTCTGTAGATACCAGCTTCGTGAACAGTGCACATGAAGAACTGCTGGATGGCTCAGTGGTTTAGGTCTCTGACTGCAGAGCCATAGACTGGGAGTTCTATTCCCCACTGTACTTCCTTGACAAGGGCTGAATTTGATGATCGTGTGCATTGTAAGCGGAAGAGATGCCAGGTGGACTGGCCCCTTCCAATGGTGGAAACTGGATTGGGAGACAAGGGCAGTGTTGGTACGCAAGTTGGTACACAAGTGACTTCAAGCAAACACAAATGAATTGGTGGCACAGCCCATGAAAAGCTAACATCTGGTGATAGGCAACTAACGAAATATTGGGATCCAGCAATTCTGATATCGAACACACACTCCGCCTCCTCTATTGCTCTTTTATACTTGTCTGCGGTTGTAAACAAGGCTTAACTATTTTGTTATCCATCCACCACACAATTTCAGACATACAATGTACTGTTGTGATCTACCCTTATTATTGTAGTATATCTCTGAGGTGGTCTCAAATGGACAACCAAAAAACTCTATTTGCCATCCTGTTTCTGGAGGTCCCCGATGCCCAAAAGTTTTGTTTTTTAAAAAATAATTCATAGTGATATATCACTATTTTCCTGTCACTTCCAACTGTTAGTTGATGCACAATCTGGTGGTATATGTCACCTGCAGCCTTCCTTCCCTTTTTAATTCTCACTTCCCAGTTCCTTTCTCCACTTTCCATTTTCCATCTTGCCCCTTTTCCTTCTCTTTTCCTCCCCCTTTCCCTTCCCTTCTTTACTCACTCATCCCCTTTTCCTTAGTTCCCTGCATATCTCTCCCTCTCTATTCTTGGCTTGCATTTTTCCCCCTTTTGAACAGGCTCAGGCGAGGAAGTGGGTTTTAAAAGACATGCAAAGCACTGTAAAGAGCAGGGTTTAAAAAAGAGAGAGAGACATCAATACAACACCCCTTTTTTTTGGATGTCCACCCCTTGACATTACAGCACACTAAGAATTGAACTGCTGCTGTATATAACCTCCAGCTTCCTCCATACTCTCATACCTGAAACAATTCTGGTATCTCACCTAATGCAAACTCTCTCGTTTGTCTCCCCTCAAGCTTTGCTCTTAGGTTGTTCTTAATAATGAGATCCTATAGAAACTCAATTTACATTCTCATTCTACCCATACGATCCACCTCATTCGGCGCATGTGGGATTGTACTGGCTTGTATTAAATTGTGGATGTTCAGAATTCTCATTCACTCCGTTCAGTGTGTTAAAGCCAGACCTGTGACTTTTATTTGCCCTTACAAGATAGCTCAGATTGTTCATTTTGGACTGACTCATTATCGTGAGATTACAGCGTGCAGGGGGGAGATACGCTGGGGCCATGTCCGGACTGAGGGCCACCAATAGAAGTGGAGGCTTGAGGCCTGGGGGTGGTCACAGCAAGGCTGGCTGAGGTTGCGCTGTCTATAGGACCACACATCCTTGGGGCGTGGACTCACCCGTTTTCATGAGAAAGGGGTCCGTTGAGACCTAGTTATGCTCATTCCGCACTATGGCAGGCCCCTCTCTGTTGTTGGGATCTTGAAAGTATTACATCAATTATTAAAGCGTGGCCCTGGTTTACCCCATCACTTTGTGTCTCGCATCATTATTCTCGGGTGGGAGGGCAAATAGGGTTTTCAAGGTAACATAGTTTTATTTCAGTTCTAATCCATGTCTATGGAGCCTTTACTTCACATGTCCATAGAACTTAGCACGGTTCTCGTTAACGTACGTAGTAGTATACATGACACTTAATTTTTATTTTTATTGTCATTGTACCTTTGATGCACCTATATCTGACATTTCATCACAGGGAAATGGAAGGAGAAAACAAATCAGGAGGAACCATAGGTAACAGCTGCAATTACACAACTAATGATACAGTGGAACTGATAGGAAATCTGAGAAAAGGGAGCTAATCAAAAAGAAGGCCATAGCAAACCTTCATTCATTATGGGGTTAGAAAGAAAGCTTATAGGACTGTGAGGATGAAGGGCCAAGAAAAAAAAAGATGCATTAGGAAACTTTTGGCCATCATATGGGAAAAGGGGTGTTGAACTTTGTAGAAAAGCAGGGACATTTGGAGGATGGATGAGAGGCACTTGGGAAATAAAGAGATTAAAAGAATGCTGGGCAAAGGCAGCATTTCATACATTGATTTGAAAAACCTCCATGTTCTTGCCTTTAGGGTTCTAGCAAGTAACTTTCAAGTGCATGGATCTTCAATATTGATCTTCATTACTGGGTGAAATATATTGGCTGAAAAACTGAATCTCGTCCAATTTCCAGCTGCTGGGAAAAAATAAACAGAAAATCTGAGTTAAAATTACAGTGCAGCCTGGCAGATAATGGGTGGTTTTGTCTAGTGCCATAAAGCAGAGGGAGCTGATAGGAAATGGTGAAAACTTTCATTACAACACACAGTGTTAAAACCATTCTATGCTCTGATCATAGTGTAAATAAAAATAACATTGCACATAAAAAAATTGAAAGAAAAATAACCAACAGGGAAAGTCATTAAAAGAGCAGCAGTAATATTAAGAATAATAATCTAGAACTGCAAAGCTAGAATGGGACCTATGGAATCCAGCCCCTACCAAGGAGGCACAGTGGGGAACTGAACTCCCAAACACTGAGCTATCCAGCAAGGAGAATAGGAGGGCTTGGTGTTGATGCAAGAATTGAACATCACCAAGTAGGCACTGAAATTTTGCAATCCTCTATATCTGTGGTCACTGAGTCCCTGTGGATTTTGGTTTTGACCTGAATATAATGGATATTTATTTGATGTAAGCTACTGTGTTCATAAATAAAATGTTTTGGAAAAACATTCCTGAATAATTTTCAAGGCCTTAACATGTCTTTAGATTCCCTTTCCCTCCAGAGAAAAATGTATCATTATTTTCAGCTAAATTCCTTAGTTGAAAATATACCACTGAAAGTAGCAAATGCTAAACTGTAATGAATTCAGCAGAGGGCTTGCACTACATATTGTATATGTATGTGTACATGTTCTAACTAAATATAACATAAGGGACAAATTAGGAACTCAGGTACTAAATAGAAAGCAAAGTGCAGAGCAGCTATAATCCTGCATTTAAAACAGTATTTTGAAAAAGGGTCGCTGCAGAAGTTTTGAATGTCTCACAGACTTAGCAGAATTAAATGCATCTTTTTAATCCAACCTGTTTTTAAAATGGAAATTTCATCAAGGATGAGTGCTTATAGCTAAGGGGCAGGTACCAGACAAGCAGAAGATATATGAACCCATACTTCCTGCTACATTCCTTGGGAAAGCAGGTGATTGCATTGCAGGATCCTGCTGAAACTACACGCCTTTTAAAAAATGGAGCAAACCCACCAGTGACTTCTAGTACCATATGATGCCAATATGACTGCAGTTCTGTTCTGTTCTGGTTTTTATAGATACACCATATTTCAGGTGGCACAGGCCCACCTACTTTTTACCCACCTAATCAGGTAATGAGGGCAGTGGATTGTTTCCTCAAAATCTAAGTTTGTCTTAAAGGAGCCACACTCAATACCGTGAGCAGCAAGACAAGAAAGAGAAGCTGGAAAGAGCTGCAAGGAGAGGCTTCCTCATTAACAAACTACACACACACAGGCTAGCTGACTGGTGAAAAGGAGCATGACAGCCTGTTTTGGAAGGTTTTTAACTGTCTTCCCCCAGGCTTCTTCATTCTGCATGTGGGGAAGAGAGAACTTCTGAATGCTAGCACTCTGCCCTGTTCAGTCTCGCACCATTAAACTTGGGGGCTGGGGAGTGGGACTCACAGGTTGGAGAAATCCCAGTTCCTCTCCCCTCAGAGCCAGCACTGCCCTTTTTCAGAAATTTGGCTGGACATCAGATTCAAAGAAGAAGAAGTGTCTAAAGAAGTGAACTTGTCCACAAAAGCTCGGGTATCAGTTAGTCTTTAAGGTGCCACAGCATTTTTGTCTTTTTTTATTTTTTTTTCATTTTTGTTTTGTTTTTACCTGAGAAACAAACAAAAGTATTGCAACTTGGGTGTGTGTTACAAGTAGGTTGTTGTTGTGACTTATTTACTGCCCCATAGTGCTTCAGCACTCTCTGAGCAGTTTATAATATAATTATGCAAACAACCATTCGCCCTCCTGAGCAAGCTGGGTACTTATTTTACTGACCTCAGAAGGATGGAAGGCGGAGTTAACCTTGAGCCGGCTACCTGAATCCATCAGGATTAAACTCAGGTTGTGAGCAGAGGACTGACTGCAGGACTGCAATTTAACCTCTGTACCACAAGGCTCATGAGCAGGTTTGTACCTGTTTGCAGCTAATGAATTTTATCCAAAGCACTGGAAAGGTGTAGTTTCAGCCATTCTCAGCATGAGAGGCTAATTATTTTAATCCCAAAGGTGGGCAAACCTCTGTATTTACTGGATTTTCAAGATCTTTCTGGGCATCTTAAACAATATATTTTGAAAGACAAAAACCATATAGAAGAAACAGGATTTAAGGATGAGCAAAAAATAAAAATATGGGTCAAATGGGTGAGTTTTCTTTTTCTTTTTTTCATTGATAGGTGAGGGATTGTAGTTAACACAATCATGCAGAAATCATAGTCACCGTCTTAATGTATGTTTCTGCATTTAATAAGCAAAATAAATTCAAGATTTGGCAAGAGGAGAATGACTTATTATAGCTTAGAATACTCAAGCCATCTGAGAATACATCAGGTTACTATGATCCATCAAAAATGGACACATTTATAATTCAGTATTTTAAAAACAATTCAGGCCATCTCTGAATGAACATAGGAGAAAATACTGCTGCCATATAATCTTGTTAAATGCAATGGGGAAAATGGAATTCTCTAGACTACAATACACTGAGTATTTCTAAGTAATTAGTACTCTAGATAGTTCAGTGATTTAGGAGGAGATGGGAGTGCCTCATTGACAGGGACAGAATGATCCATAGAGTCCCTTCCAGCTGTGCAGTTCTAAGATGATGATGATATTTTTCATACAAAGATGATTCGGTCAGATATGCATGTGAGCAAGGGCTGACAGTCTTCCATCATTATTATTGTGATAATGATTTAGCTTTAGCATATGTGATTGGCTTTGAGTTTTGTGTGTGTGCATGCATGACTAAAACTGGAAATACTTACTTTTTTATATACATCTTGGATATACCCATAGCCCCTTTATACACTGTTTTCTAAAGGGTGGTGATGATGGATCTTTATAAAACCCTGGTTTACACTCAAATTCCATCCAGTAATCAGATGCTCTCATGGAAGTTGATTTAGTTATTGACTTCAGCTGGATATTGTTACGCCCCATGCCAGATTCATCTGCTCTACAGGTTTCTGAAGGAAAGCACATAAAATTTGTCTTTTGTGAATCAAGCCAACACTTTCAACACATGTATTTAAGTGAGGTAACAGGAATCATGACATGTTGCAAACCCACTGTGGCTTGTAGTCCGTGGCAACATTCATCTATTAAGTGAACTGCCTCATAGTCTAACTACTACATCCATCTTGTAGTAGTGTGATGGTAACTGCAACAATGCCCAATGTCTAAAAGGTCCAACCTTAAAGTTTAAATTTCACAATAATATATGAAATAAACCTTAGAGCAGAGACTTAGAACAACTACCTCCTACCCAAAGACTAAAAACATTCCATGCAAAACACGGTGTTCTGCTTTTAATCCTCAATCTGACTATATTTGTGAGTCTGATTGCTAAGGCACATGTCTCTGAAATCCCACCCAGTATGAGAAGAAAAATGGGTTAATATTAGGTAAGACACAGTCTTGTTGACATGTAGCTGATGATTACTTAAAGATGGCTTGTATGTATGTCATTCTATACACATGGGAACCTTTGCAAAAGATACGGATAAAGGCAGAGAGAATTTGGGCTTTAACAAAATATCTTCTCCTCCTCCCCACCATCACAATATCTCTTGCAATTGAGAGAAAGGTAGAATTTAAAAAATTAAATAAATATACCACTTTCTGGTTTTAATGGTCCTTACATTTTTTTAAAGAGAACCCAGTGCAAAATGGTCCTTTAAAGAGTAAGAAAACACATCACTCCTGTCTAGGCTCCAGTGGAAAAGGAAGAAAGTGTTATATATGCCCAAATAAATCCCAAATACATTCCTTTAGTTCTTGTTAATACAATTATTTATTTCATTTTTTAAAATTGTGTAATCCTATTTCTCCTATAAGGACGTCATGGCGATGTGTCATAATTATTTGTCATAATTTTGTTTTGTCCTCAGAACAATCCTCTGAGGAAGGTGTAGCTGACTGAAGGTGATTGGGCCCAAGGTCTCCTAGTGAGCTTCAGGAGTGAATGGGAATTTGATTCCAGGCGCCCCGGTCACAGTCAGGTACTGTAATCACTCTACTGCTTTCAATTTACCAATATGAAGAGGAACAACCAGGCACTCCATTTTGGTGCACTGTTACAAAGGGAGCGGGGACCAACCCCTCACTTCGGGGGCATTAGTGGCTGCAATTCCACAGGAAGTTGTGGCATGTCTTCATGTGTGCAAAATACACAGAGAGGCATGGGGCTGCCTCCTTAGGTTCTTTGCCATTTACAAGCGTACTTTTCCTCTCAGCACCCTCCCTCCTTTCCAAGCACTACCTATCATAATTTTTGGAATTTTTCTGGAACAGTGTTCTCTCTGTGCGTGTGTGTCTCTCTCTCTCTCCTGTTGTTGTTGTTTAGTCGTTAAGTCATGTCCGACTCTTCGTGACCGCATGGACCAAAGCACGCCAGGCCCTCCTGTCTTCCACTGCCTCCTGGAGTTGGGTCAAATTCATGTTGGTAGCTTCAATGACACTGTCCAACCATCTTGTCCTCTGTTGTCCCCTTCTCCTCTTGCCTTCACACTTTCCCAACATCAGGGTCTTTTCCAGGGAGTCTTCTCTTCTCATGAGATGGCCAAAGTATTGGAGCCTCAGCTTCAGGATCTGTCCTTCCAGTGAGCACTCAGGGTTGATTTCCTTCAAAATGGATAGGTTTGTTCTCCTTGCAGTCCAGGGGACTCTCAAGAGCCTCCTCCAGCACCACAATTCAAAAGCATCAATTCTTCGGCGGTCAGCCTTCTTTATGGTCCAGCTCTCACTTCCATACATCGCTACTGGAAAAACCATAGCTTTGACTATGCGGACCTTTGTCAGCAAGGTGATGTCTCTCCTTTTTAAAATGGTTTCTCTCCTCCCCCACCCCCCAATTCTGTCAGAGAGACAGATGGGTATAACTACAATTGTTGGAACAGGTTCAAGTTCACAATTGCTGCAATCGCAAGGGGTGAAAACATGATTTAGGGTCCCCTGAGTGGTGTATTGAGCCATACCCGTTTCCTTCCTTTTTTGTCATAAAAATAACAAAAGAGTGGTGTTCTTTGGGGTATAGTGAAACCCCACACTTTACGACATGGCTGCAGCAAAAGAAAACCCTATCTTTTGCCTCTGACATCAGGCGTCGTAAGTGCTATATCTACTTCTTGTGCTGCTTAAGTGCCCTTCCACTATAACAAGGGCATTGTGCTACCTAAATAAAGAGAGTGTTGCAGATTTGCACTTACGAAGACATCTGGGCACGCCTCTCCACTGACCATCAATGCATCGTGCAATTGGAGTGCCTTCCATTACATACAGTCTGTAGCACTGATATATCACAACTGAACCTGATAAATATTGTTGTGCTTGATGGGCGATGAGCATTGCATTATCAATGGCAGGTGGAGGACCACAGTTTTCTGGGATCTCTGTAATGAAAGTATTGAATACTGTACACTCAGGAAAAGGAAACACAAAAAATTATAAAATGATCTGAAAATGAAACCAAATCAAACTAACTCTTTAACTGCATTGTGTGGTAGGTACAGCCTCAGCCAACATCTCATGTTCCATCACCAGTTTCCAGTCATAATGGGTCCCATCTTCTTACTCGTTATGCTGACATATCACAACTTTGGGAGATAAATTGTCCTAAGTTAAGAAATCATTATGGACATTATCAGTTGCACATTGAATTGCATGCCTCAGTGTGCAATTAATAATGTCTGTGGTGGTTTCTTGGGGCAATTCACCTCCAAAAGTTACACATTTGTGTAGCCACATAAGAAGATTTTGTTGAACAACACACTTCTTTGGAGAGCTCAATCATATAGTGCAGTGGTTCCCAACTTTGAGCAACCTCGGTATTCTTCAACTGCAGTTCTCAGAAGTCTTCATTGGCAGCTGTGCTGGCTGGGATTTCTGGGAATTCGTACATCCTCAGTAAGCTGTAAACTCCTCCCCGCCCCATACCCAACATTTTAAATGCACTAACTTGTGGATGTGTATCAGGATGTATGCTGCCACGAAGGCAGAATGTTACAGCTATGTGAAGATATGTGACATATGAAGATACATTACAGCTAGCCTGTTAAATTTTTTACAATAAGGAAATACAATAGGACGCTCATATAGAAGGGATCAGTATCTAGTGATTCTCTTATCTACACTCTCAAAATATTAAAAATATTAAAAGAAAAATCCTAGAAATATATATTTCTAAAGATGAAATTACCAGAACTGGCCACTAGAGGTAACCAGAGACCATGCTATGTATAATGTTGGTATTAAAATAGTGTTTGCTATAATCCACGTTTTTCAGCATCCATGGGTGGGCTTGGAACCGACCCCCTGAGGATCTGGGAGTCCTATCATACAGCACTTTCAACTCATCTTTTGAAGGTGTGCTTCTCTTTTCTAGAAGCAAAACCAGGTTGCATCCAGACTGAGAGAGTAGGTCCATTTGAAATCAATGGTCTTCAGTTATAGCCATCATTAAAAAGTGCCATTGATTTCAGTGGATCTATCCTAAATACAGTTAAGTCTGGATCCAACCCATAAGTTTCCACAGCAGCCTTGAAAAGGATATTTTATGCTCCTTGGAAGAGTTGTCCCGCTCCTAACATAACAAAGACAAAACATTTTCATGGCAGTAGCAACGTGGTATTCTCTTGGTTGAGCTTGGCCCTTTGCCCTCACATTCCTATAGCCCTGCCAGTTTCTAAGCATATAAATATATAAACATTTGAATATGGAGAATATCAACCAATGTGATGTTGTCAGGAAATTTTAAAAGCAAATAGAAAAACTAGTGTGAACATTTAGCTTTGGTTTGAGAATGCAAGGAGTATATTCTGGCTACATACCATTTGTCATTTCATTTAATCAACATGGGACCTACATTTATTCCAAAGTATAAATGGGGATGACCACCGCGCCCTAGAGTCGGACACAACTGGACTAAATGTCAAGGGGAACCTTTACCTTTACCTATAATTAGTTTCCTAAAAATAATTTGTGCTGGGATTTTGTTCCTGTTTTTGTTTTAAGTAGGAGAGTTCTAGATCTTACCTGTATCAGTCAGGAGGTTCACAAGGCCATCAAGAGTTACTTGTCCCTGTTGATATACTGGGACTGAAATAGAAAGATAGGGCATGTGAAAAAGGTAATAAGCTGCCATATCATCCACCCTTTAAGAAAAACAAAACACCACAGCATGGTTTCATATTAAAGTCAGTAGTAAACTATTTACTTCTACTTTGGTGATCCCTGTCATTTTCCTAGGGGTGAGAATGAACAACTTCTTCCCTGTCCCTTTGTCCTGTGGAAAGAAAAAGTAATGGTTTCACATTATCATTCATTGTGAACAGGAGTATGTGCTCCTTTGACTGCACCACACAGTGCGCTATTCACAATAGCCTGCCTTCTGAGAAAGGTGGTAAAAGCTGAGGAATAGAAGCATAAGAGTCAATGGGTGTGATAGTCTCTGTCTGTTAGGATTTCCATGGGAAGCCTTTTTTTAAAAAACCTATGAGACCCATAAGCCCTTGTAGATGACACAGAGCTTAGTCCTGTCTACCCATTTCCCTTGTTTTCTCCACAGGACAAGATGTCTGTGGGAGTCTGAATTCTTCACCTGTAAGAACTTGAAAACACCTGTCAAAACTGATTATTTTTAATAATTATTAAAGCCCCCAGGCATCTGTCTGAGGAATTCCTGCAGACTTCTAGGAGCTATCATCCACAAAATCTAAGAATCTCATGCCTAGTCTCTATTATGTGCTTCAAGTACAGAAAATAAGAGCTTATGAAAAAACCCTCCAATTCTTGATTTCTGGGGTCTGAGCCTAAAGCTTCCCAGAAAGCAAATTCCTCTCTGGCATTGGATGTATTGCTGCCACCACTCAAATGCAGTATTTCACCTCTAGAACTGAGGGAGTATTTGAGATTTCCTTCCTCTAAACTAATGGTTCCCAACCTTGGGTCCCCGGATGTTCTTGGACTAAAGAAGCCTTCACCACTAGCTTTGCTGGCTAGGATTTTTGGGAGTTACAGTCCAAAAACATATGGGGACCCAAGGTTGGGGAGCCACTGCTCTAAACAGTTCCCACACTGTATGCCTCCTTCCCTTTCCTGCAGGGAGAGGGAGTGGAGCCTAGTTGTTGAACATAGTTGTCAAACCAAATACAGAGTTCACTTAGCCACAGCTCTTGCTGTTTTAAGCATGCACCACAAATGCTCTCTTTCAGAACATTCATGAAGAAAATTACATTTGTTGTGGAACTGCTGTGTTGTTAGATGCTACAATCAACTGCAGATTGTAAAAACACAGTGAGTTACAAACCTGGGAGGCAGCTAAAAGTTAGAAAAAGAGAGCAAGAAAATGCTTCTACTAACACAAGGATTCCTCACAATAGAAACAAAGTAACAAAAGAAAGAATGTTGTTGTTGTTAGTATTATTGTTGTTGTTATTATTATTGTTATTATTATTAGTTTTATTTATATGCCGCATTTCTCCCAACAAGGGACCCAAAGCGGCTATAATAATTCCCTATTATTCCCTATTATTTCTAGCTACAACAGCTAGGTTCACACACAGTTGTTCAATCACCAGAAATACCAGAAGTATTCTCTGACAAAGACTCAAGTCCTGTTGCTTAGTCATGACCAGAATAGGCCCATTGAATCAAGGGCGATTTGGTGAGTCAGCCTTTCCATAAATTCCTTTGATTTAATAGGCCTATTCTACGTGCAGCTTACTATGATAAGAAAGAGGATTTCAGCCAATATCTGTCAGGGTTGTTGGGTCTGAAGGCAACAGCTGAAGTCTCAGGGAATGCAAACTCTTCCCTGGATCATTTGGGTTCGGGGGGACTGGAAAATCTTAGGGCAGGTGGCACTGGAGGAGAAAGTCTGCCCTCCCCTTTCTGAGATGTTTTTAAAGCCTTCTCCATCCATATCTAGCTGGAGCTAGGGGTCTCTGCTGTAATGTTGTCCACAATGATGCTTGCTTCCCTTCTGGCTCTTTTGTATGGACAGAACAACGTAACTCTAGCAGTTCACATCCTCATCCCAAGTTGTTGACAGCACATCAACATGGCCCAGTTTGGGCTTTTCACAAATGACTTCAGCAACTGTCCTTGCAAAGGTCTTTCACCTTCTTTAGTTCCACAAGATTAATGATCTACTCTTAGCCATACTGCAAAGCCAGACATGCATTTTTCTTTGCTGGGGGCAGGGAGGCAGATTATGAGGTAACTCTTTGCAGGAAAAAAAAAACATAGGTAAATAGTCCTAGTAACCCTCTCTCTCCCAAGCTGCTTCAGAAGGCTGGTGAATCCTTCTCAGCAGGTTTTCAGCACCACGGAGGGCTACAGTGGAAAAAAAAGAGAGGAAGAGAATCCCAGTTCTCCCACAAAATTGGTATTTCACCATAAAATGAGGATTCTTACACGTTGTCTGTGTGAGGGGGGTTGGGCAATGTAAACTCTTGCTTATTAATAGAAGTACTTAGAACTATTCAGAACTAATAGAACTACTTAGGAGCTTTACGTCCCTTATATGTGAGCATGCCGAAAGTAGAAAGATGTGAATCTTTTGAGGAAGGGTACTGACAAAGTAAGTGTATTGTCTCCAACATTGTAGAGGTTCCTGAGAACTCAGAAACAAAGTATAAATGAAGGCAATGTCTGGTTCCACATGCATACTTACTGTTTTTCTTAAGCATGTTTCCCCTGAAGCCAGAGGTCTCTTTTAGCTGACAGGAAAAATATCCACTTTACAACAACATAATTCCTGCAGTTTTCTAGAATCTGAATTAAGGTTCTTAGGGCTGCAGCCTTAAAGACGTCAAGTAAATAACTAACAATGATAGCCATACATTGGTTCAATGATGCATGATAATTGTCTGCAGCAGTTTAGAATTAAATGACTTACCTTGCTGTGCAGTGCAACAGATCCATAGCAGGGGCAGAGCAAAACAGCATAGCAAATGGAATGCCATCACAGAACTTTGTGAAAAGACCTCCGCCTTTCCGAAAAGTTTCTGCTGGGTTTTCTCTTAACACTCAGCTTGGTGTACTTTGCCTGTCCTAACTGTTGTGAGGAATGATCTTACTTGGGCTTTTTCCTTAACAATTGCTCCCCCTTTAGTCCTGTTGCAACACACATAAAAACCTGTTTCGGGGCCAGAGAAATATGCAAACAATGTACAGTACTTACCCGATTGGCGGTGTCTTTTCCAAAACTTGGAAAAGTTACCTTTTTTGAACTATGCCACCCAGATTCTCACAGGTGTGTGTAGAACTCTGGGAACTGTAGTCCAAAAAGGTAACTTTTCTGAGCTCTGTTCTTTTATGACAGCTTTTGGGTTGTCTTGTTTTACACAAATGATAAATTTCATCTAGTCTAACAAATGTCAGCATTGTTGGTTTTCAAGATATCAGTGTTAAATCCATTTTAAAATTTTATTTATTTGAAATATATACTGTATATCCCACCTTTCTCCTACAAATTGCTTACAGGAAACCAGTTTTTCCTTGGCATGGACTCTTCAAAGGGTTTTAAATGAGATTTTTTACTAGGCCAGAGGTTCCCAATCTTGGGTAACCCAGGTGTTCTTGGACTGCAATTCCCAGAAGCCTTCATCACCAGCTGTGCTGCCCCACATTTCTAGGAGTTGCAGTCCAAGAACACCCGGGTTACCCAAGATTGGGAACCACTGTACTAGGCCATCAGGATTACTTATTCACTGAATTTTAGATGGGCTTCAGATATCATGATCTGCCACACGTAACAAGCTTGTTTTTTCATTCCATTGTTTTACCATTGCTTCTTTTTTTTTCATACCACAGAAAATCCATTAAGAAGAAAACAATTGAAAAATTGCCTTTCAGTCTTATAATGGTGAGATGAAGAAAACTCCCATCTGGAAACACTTTTTAGTTTCGTGCCCTGTTCTCCACAAATCCAAAGACAATGCAACAGCATTGTAGCTTGATCCACATATGCCAATGAAAAGCTTCTGTTGATAGTAGTTGTTGTTAAGGGCTCAGGCAAATATCAGGATCCCCACCTTCTAATAATTGACAATGCTATCGATTGATTGATTGATTAATTGAACAGTGAGGGGATTTTTGCTGCAACTTGAATAAATATGGGAATACTGTGGGATAAGAAAGAACCTGAGATTTAAAAAAAAATCCTCATAAATGTGAGAGAAAGAGGGTGACTTTGAGTGCTTAACTTTCTAAAGGTCTGGGGCTTGAATCTCGGTTCAGTGAATCATGTTTGTGGTGCTGTACCAGGGTTGATACCACTTCTGTTTATCTAAAAGGCTCTTCACCCTTAATACCTATTTGTCAGACCCATTAACACAACCTTCTTCATCCTGGGAATCACCACAAGTATTGAATTCAGTCAGTGCAGAGGGATAAAATTTCATTTGGCTCACATTTCTGCACTGAATAATCAAACATGCTTTATAAATGGGACAGAATGATTTTTAGAAAATGTAGTGTGGGAGAAATCAAACCTGATAGATTTATCCACCTCTGTGTTCAACAGAGTCTGCACATGATCACAGGCATTTCGTCCTCCAGAAACAGTCTGACATCAGTAACTGGCATAACAGGGCAGCTGGCAGAGAACCAGTTCTCTATCATGGCCCATCCAGCAGTTACTTGCCCTAAAGCCTTCCACATCTGTGAGTTTCCATTTTAATGTCCTGCAGTGCTCTGGAGAGATGCTATGTTGGGCAGTCTAGAGCAGTGGTTCCCAACCTTGAGTCCTCAGATGTTCTTTGACTACAATTCCCAGAAATCCAGGCCAGCAAAGCTAATGGTGAAGGCTTCTGGGAGCTTTAGTCCAAGAACATCTAAGGACCCAAGGTTGGAAGCGACTGCTCTACAGCACTGTGAGAAAGTAAGATGTCTGCTCTCAGCTAACCTTTGAGTGCTACTGCTACTTTCAAATAATGCCAAGTGTACTAGAGAGCCCAAAAGATAGCAGATTTTGCCCATGTGTTTTGTCTTCCTGTGTTCAGAAATGTCCAAAGAAAAAAGGCAGAAACACTTAAAGCTCCTTTGAAAACAAATCTGGGGGGGGGGGGGGGACCCTTGTGTATAGTACCAGTGGGATTCCACAGAACCTGTAGAATAAGAAGATACTGAAAGGTTTATCTAGTCAGACCCCTACAGCAGAATTTGGAATGTTATGTATGTAAAATATAAAAACCATAGGCACATTATCTGAAGGCCTTGGTTTTTATTAGTATTATCCTCTGGCTTGACAAGTGCATCTCAGCATTTCCCTGCACATTTCCAGAACAGAAAAGTGTGTTTGTGAAGACTTGAATTCCCCCCAGACATCTAACGTTTAATATTTTCCAAAGCTTGAAGGTTGGAAATGTGTTTTTAGCTTCTTCTTCGTGGCCTCTGTGAATGCACACAATTGGGTTTAGACAGCGCCTGCGCTGGTCTTCTCGGAATCTTCTAGAGCTTTTGTAAAAAGTAACAAGTTTAGAGTTGCCCCTATCGCGCATGCTCCACCCCCTCAGCCTTCAGTTCCATTTTACCACCTTGGCGATTGGAACTTCTCGGTTAGAGCTACTACTAATATATTCAATTGGTTTGATATTTGGCTTTTGAACACGGACTTTGAAATCTCTCTGTTGCCCCTTGACTTCGGACTGTTTGACTCTTCTTGGATTACGGACTGTTTTGTTGTTATCGGATTGCCGGTTTGATTTCCCGCGCTTTTCAAACCGCTTCGCTTGCCTACCGCTGCGGCAAGGCCATCCCGGATAGTTCTCCGTTCTGCTAATCTGATCGGAACCCCCTTTATTTCCTGGACTGATCTTCATCGTGAGTTTTTCTTCCCCCTCTTCTTCCTACTTTATGTCCCCCTCAGGACCATTTAGTAGGTGCGCGTCGTGTTCCCGTAAATTGCCCTTTTCAGATGGTCACGACCGCTGCCTTTTTTGTTTAGGGGATAGTCACCAGCCTCAATCTTGCAGGCATTGCAAAAAGTTTACGAAGGCAGCCCTTAAGGCTCGTCAGCAACATTTAAAAATTTATCTTTGGGACAAGACTATGTCGGCATCAAAACCTTCAGAAATGGAGACGGCGTCTAACCCCTCCGCTACGCCTCGTTCTGAGACAAATGTCACTTCCCCGTCTTTGTCGACCTCAAGACTGGTCGAAAAATCGTCTAAAAAGTCGTCTACATCGATCACCAAGAAGACGCTTCCCTCGGCGTCAAAGACTTCATCGACTGGTCCGTCGAAAGAGAAGAAAAAGACGGCGCCGACAGACAAAAAGAAAAAGGCTAAGGAACATCGCATTCCTCATGTCTCGGCGTCGTTACCGTCTCCGATCTTCGAGGACTCATCTCGGGATCGTGAGTCCCTTTCGGAAGCTGCGACTTCCCTGCCTCCACGTCGCATAGAGGCTTCACCTGTGGGGCTCGACCGCTCGCCGAGTCCTGGTCGGCTAGAAGGCGCCACCCTATCTAGCCAGACATCTGCCCATTATAGCCCTGTTTCCACCGGGCGGGCATCGATTGTACCTCTCTCGCCGTCGAATTCCTTGAGGCAAAATTCTCCACCTCGGAAAAGGACGGCCAAGAGAAAGCATATCTCACCGGATCGACGTCGATCCCCACGGAGAGAGGTGGTAGTCATACCCAGGTCGTCTCGACGCCATAAGAAGGGCAAACGCGACGACCCGATCTATGTCCAGCTCGATCGTAAGAGAGCTTCCCGTCGACGTTGACACGACGACTCCGATACTGACTCGTCGTCGACGTCGGAGGAATACCATAGACGTAAGAGAATTCGCTACGTCTACGCTTCGACATCATCATCATCGTCACTATCCCCTCCTCGACGTCGACATCGACACGACGTCGAAGTACATATTCGACCAAAAGAGGGCACTAAGATTACCTCCAAGCGAATCAATCCCTTGAAGTCAGGACATAAGCAAGTTAAACCATCTGGACACGTTAAGCCTAAGAAATCCAACTTACCGTCACCTTCCGAACAGGAGGAAATCTTCTCTTCTGTTTCGTCTTGCCAGGAGGACGAAGCTTTCTCTCCTGCTCCTGGAGAAACACCTGTGGAAGGAGAGTCATTTGATTCGGATGCAGGCGACCCTCACCCGTCTTCGCCTTCGGAAGACTTTTCGTCATACGTTCAAATGATTTCTAGGATGGCTAAGACTCTTAAACTGCAAACAGAGCAACCTTCTCCGCCCACAGATGATCTAATTTTCGGTGACATTGATCAGGAAAGGTCACCGCCCTTGAGCCTAGCCTTCATCCCAGCCCTTTTGTCTCTTATCAAGGAGTCGTGGAACCAGCCCTCTACTTCTCAACCGGTTGCACGCAGAACAGAAAATCTATATTGCACACATGGCGATGATACCAGTTTCCTTCTCAAACATCCAGTCCCAAATTCCATCATTGTGCAATCTAATTCATCTAGATCTTCCGGGAAGGCACATGTCACGCCTACAAACAGAGAAGGGAGAAAACTAGATGTCCTAGGGAGAAAAATTTACTCCTTCACCACATTTTTGCTCCGAGTGGCTAACTACCAAACCGCCATGGGGGCTTACCAGAGACAACTGTGGTCCAGAGTCCTTCCAGCATTGGAAGCAGCCCCGGATGATACCCGTCAAGGCCTCCTGAACACCTACGCGGAGGCCCTCACGGTGGCTAAACACCAACGACTAGCCTCACGACATTCAGCAGACGTCGCCTCCAAAACTTTAACATCGGCCATTGCCTTAAGGCGCCATGCTTGGCTCCGATCCTCAGGCATCATAGAGGATGTCAAAACACGAATCGAGGGCTTACCCTTTGATGCCAAGGGTCTTTTCAATGAAAAAACTGATGATTCTCTAGAAAACCTGCATAAAATAAAAAAGACGGCTAAATCTTACACTATTCACCAGCAACCTACCTTCCAAAGAAATCAATGGCGTAAGCGATATCCACAACAGCAATACCAGCAACAATCTTCACAGTCTTATCGACCCTTCAAACAGACCCAGGGTAGATATTCTCAAACTTCCTCTTCTGCGCCATCCTATAGGCCTCAAGCATCTTTCCAAAAACGACAGCCTTATCGTCCACCTGCCAAGAAAAAAAAGCAGTACCTTTGACTTTCACGTCCCATCTTCCATGCCTCCACAAGAAATTCGTCTGGCTCCATTCTATCAAAATTGGTCCCTTATAACAAAAGATTCTTGGGTTCTAAGTATTATCCAATTCGGTTACCGTTTAGAATTCTTAGAACCTCCTCCTCTAGGACAAGTTCACTTCACTTCCTTCGATGCTGCCCTAGAAGAAGAGATTCTCACTCTTCTCCAAAAACAAGCTATTCAACGTGTACCACATCGGGACGTGGCCAACGGTTTTTATTCACGTTATTTCGCCGTACCAAAAAAGGACGGCGGAATCAGGCCCATTCTGGACTTAAGAAACTTGAATACTTACCTGCATCCACGAAGATTTCGGATAGTCACTCTGGAGGCCATTGTCCACCTGCTGAAACACAACGACTGGTTTATAGTTATAGACCTAAAGGACGCATACTTTCACATATCAATCCATCAAAATCACAAAAAATATCTCAGGTTCATTTTTCAGAACATGATTTACCAATTCTGCGCCCTTCCCTTCGGGCTATCCACAGCTCCATGCACGTTCACGAAATGCATGGCCCCAGTAGCAGCTTTTCTCCGTCTCCACGGGGTACAAGTCTTTCCCTACATAGACGACTGGCTGGTTGTTTCTCCATCCAGACAGAAGGCTGTGCAAGACACAAAATTTGTTCTAGACACTCTACAAAACCTAGGCTTGATGGTGAATATCAAAAAGTCAACCCTGGTGCCATCTCGAGTCATCGACTATATAGGAGCACGGTTAGACTCGGTCAAAGCTCGCATATTTCTCCCACCAGACCGGATCCTGAAGCTGCTGAAGGCTGTCCGGAAATTTCATCCCCATTCAGATGTCTCAGCTCATCATGCGCAACATCTACTCGGCCTCATGGCCTCCACAACATCAGCGCTGCCACATGCACGCCTGAAGATGAGATCACTTCAGTCATGGTTTCTGGCTCTCTTCGACCCCCTTCAGGACAGTCCACGAAAACGTCTGCGGGTCACCCCAGAACTGGCGAAACAATTACGATGGTGGACTTTCATTCCACATCTGTTGATCGGCCGTCCCTTTCGACCACTGCAACTATCTGTTCAAGTGACAACAGATGCCAGCACCACGGGATGGGGGGCACACTGTGGACCGCACAAAATCCATGCCCTATGGTCTCATCAAGACAGGTGCCTTCATATCAATCATCTGGAAATGCTTGCTGTCATAAAAGCCTTCAGAGCATTCCTCCCGTTGATACAGGGTCGGGGTGTTCGAGTAATCACCGACAACACCACGACCATGTTCTACATCAACAAGCAGGGAGGAACGAGATCAATGTCTCTCCTGTATCTTTCCATACATCTATGGGAATGGTGCTACCTCCACCATGTGTTCCCGGTTGCTCTTCATATATCGACGAGCGACAACCAACTTGCAGACAACCTGAGCCGGCTGACGAGTCAGTCCCACGAATGGGAACTGGACGAGAACACCTTCCTAATGCTCTGCCACCGGTGGGGTCACCCATCAATAGACATGTTTGCATCGAGCATCAACAAGAAATGCGCGAAATATGCATCTCGTGCAGGCAGAGGTGTGGATTCGCTAGGCGACGCATTCATGATCCCTTGGAAGACGCATCTCCTATATCTCTTCCCACCAATCCCACTCATACAAAGGACCTTGGTCAGAGCCCGACACCTAATGGTGGACGCCATCCTCATTGCACCATGGTGGCCTCGACAACCTTGGTTTTCCGCCCTCAAGGAGATGGCTGTGGACGTTTTCCGACTGCCGCAGATTCCACACCTTCTTACCCAGGACTCGGGCAAGATCCTTCATCCGGACCTGCAGTCACTGAGTTTGACGGCGTGGAGGATATGCCATCAATCCTAGAGGTTCTAGACAAGGCTAGAAAACCGTCTACGACCCTTCTTTATAAATACAAATGGAATAATTTTGTTAAGTTTACTCAATCAAAGCAGTTACAATCCTCCCCCGTCTCCCTCCAAACTCTGCTCACCTACTTACGTCACTTGTTTGATTTAGGTTTGACTTTGTCCACTCTTAAAGTTTACATCTCAGCAATAGTCTCCTTCCAACCTCGAAACTCTGAGTCAGCACGCCTTTTTTCTCATCCAACGCTTAAATCATTTTTAAAAGGACTGTCTAACATTCGACCTCCTGTTAAACCTCCAGTACCCCAGTGGTCTCTCACACTTGTTTTACGTGCGCTCATGCGCCACCCCTTTGAGCCCCTGGCTTCTTGTGATATACGTTTACTATCGTTCAAAACTCTGTTTCTAGTTGCTGTTACGTCTGCTAGAAGAGCTAGTGAGTTGGCAGCTCTCAGGTCAGATGACCCTTATTTGCAATTCTTTAAGGACAAAGTTATGTTATATCCAGATGTGTCCTTTCTACCGAAAGTTGTTTCGGACTTTCACCTTAACCAGCCGTTATCGTTACCAACTTTGTTTCCTCAACCTGCTTCGGATATCGAGCGCATGCTCCATTCTCTGGACGTTAAGAGAGCCTTGGTTTATTACACCTCAAGGACTAAAGACTTCCGTGCTGCACCAAGGCTTTTTCTCTGCTTTCAGGGATCACACAAGGGCTTACCTGCCTCATCTTCCACTCTATCTAGATGGCTTGTCTCCACAATTGCTCTGGCTTATGAACTTCTAGGCAAGACTGCCCCAGAAGGTTTGAAAGGACATTCCACCCGAGCGGTTGCGACGTCTACAGCGTTGCTGCGTGGTGTTGATGTCCCAGAAATATGTAGAGCTGCCACCTGGTCTACTGCGTCCACTTTTGTGACACACTACAGGTTGGACCTTCGAGCCAGAAAGGAGACAAGTTTTGGCAGGGCAGTTTTGACGTCTGTTCTGCAGTGACGGCCCTCCTTCCGGTAAGTGAGCTTGCTAGTCACCCAATTGTGTGCATTCACAGAGGCCACGAAGAAGAAAGAAAGGTTACTTACCTGTAACCATGGTTCTTCAAGTGGACCTCTGTGAATTCACACATCCCACCCAGCCTCCCCACTATCCGTCACTGATTATGTCTCCGATAAGTTCGGGCTTTGTGGCGGATAAATGGAACTGAAGGCTGAGGGGGTGGAGCATGCGCGATAGGGGCAACTCTAAACTTGTTACTTTTTACAAAAGCTCTAGAAGATTCCGAGAAGACCAGCGCAGGCGCTGTCTAAACCCAATTGTGTGCATTCACAGAGGTCCACTTGAAGAACCATGGTTACAGGTAAGTAACCTTTCTTTTTGTATCAGAGTGTGTTGGTGCTGGATGGCCTTTGGTATGTTTCTGTTATGCCTGTACCCCTCTGTGGCGGAATGCCATCACATTACGTCACTCCTGTCCATCATGTGGAGCTCAAGTGCAGGAGCCTATGATAGGACAGGAGGGGTGGAACCAAAAGAACAGTTGGAATCAGTTAGAGACAGTTAGAGAGAAGCAGGGGAGAGATAGGGAATTGAGAAGGTTAATACATAGATTGAACAGTTGGAGTGATAGAGAGAATAGGGGAAGAGTTATAAGGAATAGAGAATAGATAACTAGTAAAAGTATATTGTTGTTGTGAATAAAAATACGTTTAAACCAATGCATAACCAAATCCTATTTAATGAGTGATCCTGAACATCTGTGATTTTCCATTTGTGATTTACATAACAATAAAAGAACATCTATAATTTACTCCTGTGATTCTCAAACTTAAAAGTTCAATAAACCTGTTATAGTTGGCAGCACACATGTCTGAAATACGTATTTGGTATTGTGTGATTAATACTTGGTGGTAGCGTGCAAAGTATGCGGCCGCATGAAGGACGCTTGGAGTCCTTGAAATGCGGAGCCGTTTTGCCCTCCTCGGTCCCGGATGAAGCCAGGCAGGACCGGGTCACATGGATGGAAGGGAGGGGGCGAGTGGGTATAAAAGGTTAACTCGCCCCCGACGCGTTCTCCTTTTTCGAGCAGGCACTGCAGAGCGTGGGAGGGAGCTTGAGCTGGATCGGTTTGGCTGGCTGAAAAGCAGCGGAGATTGCGGTTTGGTGGAGGGTGGTTGGGCTCTCTCCTTGAGGGTGTGCGATACCTGGGCTTGTGCCAAGTTTGTTTGTCGGAGGAGATTATTCTGGAGGAGAGATCAATTTACTTAGAACTTTATTATCGAGCGGGAAGGGCGGGAGCGGCGGGGCGGGCTCGCCTCGCCACGGCGCGAGCTGGTTTATTGTCCTGGGGTTCGTTACAGGGGTTATTTAGTAAAATCAATAAGTTTTGAGCATCGTTGGATGAAGCGCGTTTGTTACAGGGGTTTTAGTTTGCTGGTTCTGCGGCTGCTTTAGTGAGGAGAAATCACGCGGGCGCCATTTTTGTCTTCCCCTTTTCCCGCCCCTTGATTCGTTGGCCACCATTTTAGGGTTGTATAAATAAGGCAGTATGGTTTCAAGTTCATAGTTAATCAAAGTTCATATAGTGTAATCATTAGTGGTGAAGGGTAATTTACATAAGGGAAATAATCAGTTACATTGAAAGTTCATTGAGGGGTTCACAGTTATAAATATTTGAGGGTCTTTCGTAGTTAAAAGCACATTATATATATATATAAAAAAAAAGCATTGCAGGTGCAGGTTTGGTTTAGTGGAGCACTTTGAATCACAAGAAGAATTTATTTGTGTCTTTTTGGTTCAATTCATGGTACAGGATTTGGCTTTGGCAAATTGGAAATAAACAATAATAATAACAGAAATTGGAGAATAAGCAATATATTAAAAAAAAACAAAACAAAACAAAACAAACATTACGGTTTGACTCTTAGTTGAGTAAATTTGAGAATTATACGCACAATATAGATTTATCATAAGGTTGCAGTTTAAGGATAAGTGTTAGGGTGACACCTGCTGGACATTAGTTGTAAGGGTTGAAGTTTCATAAAACTTAGACAAGTTTTGCAACTACTATAGGAATTGGAGAGGTGCATTTAAGGAGCAATTAATTATAATGCCGCCCAAGAAGGGAATCGGAGGGAAGAAAGGAAAGACACCAGCGAAAAGACAGAGGGCCGTTCCTCAGATTTCTCCACGGGAATCCTCGTCTTCTGAAGATGAGTCATGGGGGATGCTGCAAAACCTCCAAGAAAAGTTATCTAAGTTAGAGGCACAGAGGATGGCTAGACGGGCTTCCCCACAAGGGGAGGTTACGCCACGCAGATCGGTTAGGGACACTAAGGGCCGCCGCAAGGCAGAGTTAAGAGTCTTAACACAGCAACTCATGGAACGCTTTACTGCATTAGAATCCCAACAGGGTCACGGGAACGAAAATCAAGCCGTGGAAGGAGGAAATGCTGCGGTGGCTAGGGGGTCTGGCGGTCGGAGAACCTGGACGAAGGAGGTGGCCGAAGTTCAGGAGACGGTACAGGAAAATACAGTCAGAGGTGACACCTATGAAGAACCCAGTACAAGCTCACATCGGGCGGTAGAGGTTCTTGGGACACCGGCCACTTCTTGCGGTGAGTGTTTGGCCATGCACAACACCCAGTCTACTTCGGCCACATGGCCTTGGGCTGGTGGCACACAACAAGCACATTGTGCATCCGCACATTGTGGAAATTCACACGGGGGTTGGCCTGGTTGTTTTTGGCCTCAAGTAAGCACACATTGTTGTGGGTGGAACTCACATTGCCCGCCTGCTCACACGGCCGGGGCATCTGGTGAGGGTAAGAGCACAGGAACATGGCAACACCCTTCAGTTCCCAACACAGGGTATAATACGGTTCCGCTAGCGGCGCTGCCTTATGCCGACTACAGTACGCCGTTGAGAGACCATTTGACCCCGGCGGTTAAGGAAAAGATTTGGAAGGGCGAATTCCTGGATTTTTATGATCTGGTTAATCGTGAGGTAGAAATCAAGGAAATTGACAAGGATGACGAGAAATTAAAAGAAAAATACAGAAGGAAGAAGCCTGAGAGAAATTGGCCTAATTGGATCACGGGCTTTACCATATACGCTGGTGTGCTCGTTAAGGCTCAACCGTGGAAAGCATCAGCGTTGTTTCAATATTTTGACATTATATGTAGGGCAAATTCGGATTTTGCTGGGCAGGCTTGGCTTCGTTACGATGAAGCGTTTAGAATGAAAAGCGCTATCAGGCCTGATTTACGCTGGGATGAGCCACACCCAGGGCTTTGGCTACAGCATATGACGCCAGCCAAGTGTAGCTTAGGTGATAGATTTGATAGTGGCCACCTGAACAAGAAATTTACTGGGAACGTTAGCGCCCGCCCAGGGGCGGGGCAGGTGGTTCAACCCCGCCTGCCCTGCTATGAGTACAACTCTAGGGGCTTTTGTGCCAGACACCCCTGCAGGTTTAGACACGACTGTATTACCTGTGGGGGGAAGCACCCTAACGCATCCTGCTTTAAAGCAGGGGCACAACGACAAAACAAACCGGGAGGAACCGGTAAGAAGCCCGAAGGGAGCAGCGGTGCCCCTGGAAAGGGGGCCCACACCAATTAAAATTTCGGTATTAGAAAAGTGCTTAGCAGACTATCCAAGAGTGGGGGATGCTGAATATTTGAGATTGGGTTTTAGATATGGGTTCCGGATCCCAGCTTTAGGCGCCAGAACAGCCTTTATGGCCAAAAACCTTAAATCAGTGAAAGGGATGGAAGCTATAGTGTTAGAAAAGATTAAAAAGGAGGTTCGGGAAGGTAGGGTCCTGGGACCCTTTGAGGAACTGCCCATAGCTAACCTCAGGGTGTCGCCGCTGGGGATTGTCCCCAAGAAAGCACCAGGTGAATTTCGCCTAATACATCACCTATCATTTCCAGAGGGGACGTCAGTTAACGATGCAATTCCCCAGGAACTATGTTCGGTGAGATACACCTCCTTTGACGAGGCAGTTAGGATGATTAGGGCCTGCGGAGTGGGCGCTGAACTGGCAAAGGCGGATGTTAAGTCGGCTTTTCGGATTTTGCCAGTCCACCCATTAGACTTCAATTTATTGGGTTTTCAATTTCAAGGGCAATATTACATAGATAGGGCCCTACCTATGGGATGCTCAATTTCGTGCGCCGCTTTTGAAAAGTTCAGCACTTTCCTTGAATGGCTAGTTAGGCAAAGAGTGGGCTGTAATTCGACAGCTCATTACCTAGATGATTTTCTTTTTTGTGGGAAAGCAAATTCAGGAAAGTGTAGATTGATTTTGGATGCCTTCCGTGAGATGGCCCTTGAGATAGGTTTGCCCTTGGCGGAGGAAAAGACGGAAGGGCCAGCAACATCACTGACTTTCCTAGGTATTGAGCTTGATACACTTCAGCAGACTTCAAGGCTGCCTCAGGACAAATTATCAAACATTAGGAAAAGGCTTAGTAATTTAATAAGAAGTAAAAAAGTGACATTAAAAGAGTTACAGGAAATAGTGGGATACCTGAACTTCGCGTGCAAGGTAATTGCACCAGGTCGCGCCTTTTTGAGGCGGCTGTGTGGAGCTATGTCAGGCTTAAAACGGCCGATGCACAGAACCAGAGTCACCAAGGGTATGAGGGAAGACCTGGCAGTTTGGAAACAATTTTTGGATCAGTTCAATGGGGTTTCCTTCTGGAGGTCCGAACTTAGCCTAAAAGCGGATGTGCAGGTAAACTCTGACGCCGCTGGGACTTTGGGATTTGGAATTTATTTTCGTGGTAGATGGTGCGCAGGCATTTGGCCCGAAGAATGGCATCAGGAAGGAATAACGAGGGACTTGACGTTCTTAGAATTTTTTCCAATTGTCGGGGCCCTTTGGCTCTGGGCAGAGGAATGGGCGAACACTGTAGTTCGTTTTTGGTGTGATAACCAAGCAGTGGTACACATCATTAACAACCTGACATCACATTCGGAAAGGGTTATGTATTTAGTCAGGGCCTTCACCCTGAGGGCGTTGCAGTTTAATGTTATGGTGCACGCTCGACATGTCCCGGGTCTTGACAATCAGATAGCTGATGCTCTCTCACGCCAACAGATCAAGCGTTTCAGGGAGCTGGCACCGGAGGCCAGGGATCTGCCAGAAGTGCTTCCAGCGGAGGTCTGGCAGATTGGCATGAGGAGGCGTCGAGAGCAATAGATCTGGCACTGGCCCCGAGGACAAAAAAGGGTTATTTAGCAGCAGGTACAGAATTTTTTGAATTTAGGGAGTCAGTGAAGCTAGAACAAACATGGCCGGCTCCAGTGGAACACCTCCAGCAATTCATAATATTTTTGCATAGGAGGGGGTTAGCGTCAGGGACCATTCAAGGAAAACTGGCAGCCCTGGCTTTCCATGCTAAATCAAACGGTCACCGGGATTTTTCTGGTGACTTTCGCATTAGGAAGATGCTGGAAGGTTGGGCCAGGGAACGAGGGAGAGTTCGGGATACTAGGGCACCCATATCTCCGGAGCTCCTTGGCCGCCTATGTGAACAATGGAGCGCATTGTGTAGAGACAGTTATGAGGTGGCATTGGTTCACGCAGCTGCATTGTTGGCATTTTTCGGGGCCCTGAGGATTAGTGAGCTCGTTGCAATGGGTAAGAATGACATTTCACAGAGGGCGTTACAATTTGGGGACGTCATTGTACAGGATGGGCAGTTAACGATCATCATTAGACGGTCTAAAACAGACCCACGGGGAAAAGGCAAGCATCTAACACTAGGGCAATGTAGTGTACAAAGCATTTGTCCGGTAAAGGCAGTTCAGAAATTTGTGGACTTAAGGGGTACAAAGACTGGACAATTTTTTCAGCATAAAGATGGGTCACCATTTACGAAATATCAGTTCTGGGCACTGACTGGCAAGGCACTTGAGAAGATAGGATTGAAGGATATGAGATTCGGGACCCATTCTTTTCGGATTGGAGCAGCCTCAACGGCAGCGGCTATGGGTTACAACACAGATCAAATTAAACAGTTGGGACGCTGGTCGTCAGCTTGTTATCACAAATACATTAGACCTCTTCCTAACGTATAGGCAGGGTTGTTTATATCGTTTCAGGTTTCGGGAGACGTGAAGGCCGAAAGCAAGTTATGATCATCGGCCACAGTTATGTTTTTTGGGCGGCACGTTACGCCGCATCTTCCCCGTGGGGGAAAGATTTGGGGCTTGGTGCCCATGCGTTGGTTACATGGAAAGGCATGCGTGGCATGCATTGGATACAGCTCGGCAGGATGACGTCTTTCGGCTCTATGCCACCAGACATTTTATTAATTCACTTGGGAGGCAATGATTTGCCCGAATTGTCTGGTAAGGCGGTCATAATTGATATCTTAAGAGATCTCAAGAAACTGAAGGAAAAGTATCCTGCTACACGGTTAGTATGGTCTAATATCATCCCGCGTTTAGCCTGGCGAGGCGCGCAGAACATTGAAAAGATCAATAGGGCCCGACGTCGGGTCAATAGGGAAGTGTGTAGAGGTGTCTGCAGCGGCGGCCTCGGATCTGTGGTTAACCACCACAGGATACAAACTTCTCACTCTGAATATTTTCGTAGCGATGGCGTACACTTGTCTGATATTGGCCTGGACATTTTTCTTGAAGATATAATAGGGGGCCTGCGTTCTGAGCTGGTTTTGGATGGCGGGCATGGGACTTAGTCTCGACTAGTCCCTATGCTGTGGCGTGTCGTGCGGGAAAAAACTGGTTGTCTCGGTGTGTCCCTTTGATAATTATGAAAAGCCAACAGCGCATCCGACCTCCCGGCTCTGCGGATCGTGCGATTACAGGGCCGGCGGCGGGAAGATGCGCTGGGCCACTTTCGGACCGACAGTCATCAAATAAAGATGGCTCGAGGTCTGGGGTGTTTACTAGAGGCCGGCCGGGTTCCTGCTGTCATTAAGACAGCTGGAGCCTGGGGGCCTGGGACTCGCCCATTGACTGATTAGGGTATCGTGGATGCCCTACATTTCTCCGCACTACCGCAGGCCCCCCCCCCCCTCATTTAAAGAGGATACTGATTTTGTCTGAATTGAGTTAATAAAGTGTGGCCCGTATTTAACCCATATTCTGTCTGGCGTCTTCATTTCGGGGCTTGGGAGGGCAAGTATGCGGCCGCATGAAGGACGCTTGGAGTCCTTGAAATGCGGAGCCGTTTTGCCCTCCTCGGTCCCGGATGAAGCCAGGCAGGACCGGGTCACATGGATGGAAGGGAGGGGGCGAGTGGGTATAAAAGGTTAACTCGCCCCCGACGCGTTCTCCTTTTTCGAGCAGGCACCCACCCGCCCGCCCTATTTCTAGTGCGTTCGGGGTCGCCTTATGGGGCCGGATAGGAATTTTTGACCTCTATCCTGATTGGCTGTGGATGGAGGGATTTTTCGCCTATCCCACACTGGAAAAGGGTTTGTTGGCATATGAATGGTGGTTATTCTTGGTCACACGGGCGTGTAGTGCGGGAAAAAACTGGTTGTCTCGGTGTGTCCCTTTGATAATTATGAAAAGCCAACAGCGCATCCGACCTCCCGGCTCTGCGGATCGTGCGATTACAGGGCCGGCGGCGGGAAGATGCGCTGGGCCACTTTCGGACCGACAGTCATCAAATAAAGATGGCTCGAGGTCTGGGGTGTTTACTAGAGGCCGGCCGGGTTCCTGCTGTCATTAAGACAGCTGGAGCCTGGGGGCCTGGGACTCGCCCATTGACTGATTAGGGTATCGTGGATGCCCTACATTTCTCCGCACTACCGCAGCCCCCCCCCTCATTTAAAGAGGATACTGATTTTGTCTGAATTGAGTTAATAAAGTGTGGCCCGTATTTAACCCATATTCTGTCTGGCGTCTTCATTTCGGGGCTTGGGAGGGCAAGAGGAAACGCATCCAGGGGGTGAACCTATGTTTAAGAGAGAATAAACAAGGTACACTGGGTGGACGCGACACCCTCAAAAAGAGTTATTTTAAGAATCGGAAAAGGAAGATGTGGGCTACACATCAGTATGTACAAAAAAACCCGTTTTAAACCAATTTTAAAAAGGGCCTCATCAGGTTCAGAATGTTGCAGACCAGAGCTAGACCAAATACAACAAGTAATCTTTCATTACAAGAGCATCACTGCATGCTAGTCTGTTTCCAAACAGAACCCAAGAGTGCTTGGTGTGTCCAATAAAGTCCTGTATGACTTGTTTCTGGACTATTGGAAAATATTCATTGTTTCATAGGAGCCTGCACCAGTTTTGATATCCTTGAAGAGGGCCTTCCTGGTGGCTACTCCTAAATTCTCCAACTTACCTACCAAGAAAGCCAGGGTGGCTCCATCTCTATTGCCCTTTCAGCAGTTAGGCAAATACATTCTTATTGAGATCAGTTTTTAAATTATTTTCTGAGGTAGGTTTTCACTGAAAGAGGTTTTAATGGGTGAACAACTGATGGAACATAGCCATCAGCTGTTCCTTGTGTGGTATGCAGAGCTCACAACCCACCCACCCCTTTTCTGCCTCCATGCCACTCTGATTTGGGAAATTGCACAGGACTGAGCTCGGTTGGCACTTATATGGGAGACAGCCAGAGATTTCTGTGTGGGTCTAGAGAAGAATTCTGCCTGGCAGTCAGTGATGACAAGTTTGCATTAGATGGGCTAATGGTTTGATTCAGTAAATGACAGCTTCCTATGATCCCTGCCGGGATGCAGAGAGATGACCACAGTGCTCTGGTTTCCAAGGTCATTGTTTGTTTGTGTCTATGTACCTGTATGCATGTTTGTGTGTGTAAATGTGCAGCTGTCCTCTCCTACAACCGATGCCAGAGAAAAATGAGATTACAGTAATTAGAGCAACTCTAATATTTACCTCAACATTTCTAAAGTTCAGAGTGGACTCTCCATACATTATCATTTACCAACTAAATGAACAAATAAATAAGGCTTTAGGGACCAACACCTGATTTTTAGCTTATGCATAAACCGGGTATCTTGTGAGGAAAAGAGACGAGGAGCCAAAGAATGTCTGACACAAGACCCTTGGGTTGAGGCTCATGCAGAGAGTATGTGTCAAGAAAGTTGGGGAAAACCTGTGGCCCTCCAAGTCTTCTTAGTTTGCAGCTCCTAAAAATCCAACAGCATGGCTGACAATAAGGGAACATGAGAGTTGCATTCCAACTTTCTCTGGAAAGAAAGACCATATGCTTTCCATTAGTAGCTTAACAAATTAGAGTGTAAAACCTTTCTGCTTTCTTGGAGCACCACAGAAAAAGTTGACCAGTCCCAGTCAAACAGACCGAATTGGCTCAAAAAACCTCACAGGTTTAGCTTCCAAGTAAAACTGTTTTAATAAAAACAATAAAAAACCAAGCTTTCGGCAAGGAAAACACGTCCTGTCATCTTCAGGATTACAAACAGCATACTAACTACATTGCATACAGTAAATGTCTTGTGATATAATTGCATTGAGTGTATATCACTGTATGCAATGTAGTTAGTAAGCTGTTTTTTAATTGTTTTTATTAAAACAGTTTTACTTGGAAGCTAAACCTGTGAAATTAGAGTGTGCTGATTATATCATCCCACTCAGTGTTTTTTATGGTTTTGAGAAAAAGAGAGTGATACACACTAATAATATGTCTGTTCTCAAAATAAGTTGTAAAATTTGTAATATCTACTTCTTTCTTGATCAGTATGTTAGGAATTAAGTTTTTTAGAAAGCTAAACAAAAATATTAGCCCTATAATTACGACCCCAAGCCCTTAGAAGTACTATTTATTTAGCATTTATACTTTTAAAAATAGGAAAATATACTATATACACACACAAACTCACAGACAACTATAAAATAATGCCCTTCGATAAATGCTGTATAAAAAGACACAAAATACCTTATTACAAGTGACCTTCATTTCCAAATACATGTTAGAATTGATATTCTATTTTTCTGTTTGGTATTCTGTTCCTATGACAACCAACCTCCAAAGTTAATTTATTACTTTGACTTAAACTGTGACCTTCTTCTTCTTTGTTGATCTTGTTCTCGCTGATTAAATAGTGGCCCCTAATTGAACTGATATCTATTTACCAGGGATTGACATATATATCAGTCTAGCTATCATTTGCAGATCTAATGTTAGCTCACACTGGATGAAATCTTGTTGCTTGGTGTAGTTAGTCATGCTAGAGTATTCTAGTAACAGGAGTAACAGTTTAAGAGTTAAGCCAATTATAGTCTGGACTTACATCATTTTTTAAATCATGTTTTTTTCCTGTTACCCAAGATTAAAATTGTGCATTTCTGACCACAGATGTAAGAAAAGGGTAGCATCTGAGATCTGTTCCAACCATGTTGATTTACTTTTCTGCAGCCATATTAGCACATTTACATTTAACAGGAATTAAATGCTAAAGGAGTTAGTTTATTTGCTCTGCTACTAATAAATCCTGGTTTGTTTGTTTTAAGCCATGCAGGTTCAGAGCAATGGTAACATAGAGGGATGACCCTAGCACTAAGCAAAATGAAATAGCTACCTCAGGGAGATTTTCAGGATTGATTGATTGATTGATTTGATTTGATTTGATTTGATTTGTATATCTGGCTACCAAGGCCACTCTGGGCAGTTCACAACAAACGTAAGAACAGTCAACAACATTAAATTAACATAAAATACACATCAAAATAATATCAAGAAACAAAATTGAAATAAACATTATGACTTAAAAACATAATAAACTTATATATGAGGGTGGCAAATTATTGGTTACTTAATTACTTCTTTGGGGCTGACTCTAATCTAACACACAGCAGCTTTCTTTGTCTCCTATATTTGCATTTCTTGTGTCCATGAAATGTTTTGGATTATGATACCCTCACTTCTTTCATGCTTTCTCTGAAAAGAACAGTTACAAATTATTCTGCAAAAAACATATACCATTCATGATTTGCTAATTATAGTCAGTTGAATAAGCAAATACCATTGGTTTAAAATAGTTCCCCCAGTGTCTACACAGTTGAATACTGCAATTTTGATCTCCTGACTGAAGCTACTAGATTTATGGTATTTCTTTAGGATTTCCCCCCGCCCCCCCCCAAAAAAAAAACAGAAAGTAATGCAGATATTTCATATAAAACCTCATAACCTTGAATCATTGCTTGAGACCTGAGAAAGGCTGACAGCATAATCTGTATAACCAAGGAAGGCTCTGATTCAGTCTTGCCTTAGGCAAACCACTGTTCCCATTTTATATTCCTATCTGCAATATGAGAGTAATATGATGCAGATTTATTTTACATAGTTTCTGTAAGGAGTGCTAAAAATGTATGTGAACTAATGTGAATACTCAAAAGGAAAATAAGAGTGCAAAATATTCTTGATAATCATATGGCTTTACAGAACAACTGCTGACCTAAGAGTTAGAATTACGTTTTTGTTTGACTTTGACCAAGCATGGTGATCATCTTAAATGTATTGCACTGCATTGTACAATCACTAGCTTCTTATTTTACCTAATCTATTTATCCCCAAATTAACAACATAATTAAAGACTAGCTCAACCAAGCATGTTCATTATTCTGTAACCATTATAGCAAGCCATGAATTGTATGTGTGAGTGACTATTAGAGATGAAATGTTACAAACAGAATTCCCATCTGACCATATGTTACCTCAAACATAATGGCTGCAATCCAACACAAACTTAAGTGGTTTCAAGCCCACTGATTTCTTTGTTGGATATTTGGCTGAACTATTTTAGTGAAGTTGGTTCCCAAATTTGTATTACCCAATTGTTGTGTAAAGAAATAATGAGACCTAATGGGCAGGTGGGTGCTGAAGTTCTCAGGAAAATAACACTAATCAGTTTAGGGACATGTTCATTGTCTCATAGAAAAAAACACTTGTTTCTCCCTAAATAATCAATGTTGGTGTCCTCCTACCTTTCTCTGGAAAACGACAGAGGGGAATATGATTTTAGCTTTTGGAAAGAAGTTCCTTGCAGTAATGCAACAAAAATTTTAAAAGCATGCTGCTTATAAGATTGCTAATGACATCTTGGTAATTTAACAATCTAATCCTTTCTTTGTTCATCTGTTGATCTACTACCAAATTATAGATATATAATTTTGTTTAGATAAACATACAACATGTTTTAAGTATCTTAGAAAAAGTAGCTTGAAATGCAAAGTGTGAACAACAAAGCTCGTGATCTTGCTTTTGCTTTTGCACAGCACTACATCATGTAGTTAATTAGCCAGAGTTATCTGTTTCCATGTTCAATATTCTCATCAAAACTCAGAATGCGATATTATAGAATGGTGGTTCCCAACCTTGGGTAACCCAGGTTTTCTTGAACTGCAATTCCCAGAAACCCTCGACAGCACAGCTGGTGGTGAAGGCTTCTAGGAATTTACAGTCCAAGAACATCTGAGTAACCCAAGGTTGGGATCCACTGTTATAGAAGAAACTCGCAGGCTGAAATCTAGTAAAAAGTAACAACTACAGGAGGCCTATTGAATCAATGGAACTTACAGGGGAATTGATTCACCAAATGCCCACTTATTCAATAGACCTACTCTTGTTGCAACATATTACTTGATTTCAGTCAGAATGTTGCTCATTGTTTCTCAGCAGCTGGTTTGCTCTTATTATTCCAATTCACAAGTAATTTGTTCCATTGTGTGATATTAAATTGTGTTGTCATCATTAATGGGCTGAAAAATACAGGAAAATACTCTACAGTTCCTTCTACCAAACAGTTCTGATACTGCACTTTGAAAATATTTATACAAACAATACTTCTGTTGTCATTTAGGACTGATAAGAGAATGTCATAACATCTAAAAACAAAACCTATCAAAGTTACTCTAAAACTGCCTTAAAATGCCTTTAAGACTAGTTTTTTGTAGTAACTAGCTGTTAATGGTTACACCTATTTAAGTAAGGTAGTAACTTACCAAAAAGTACTTACTAACTTACTACTAGTTACAGGTAATAAGTATGTTACTTGTAGCTAGCTATTTCTAACCTCTAGTTCTCAGATGTGTGAAAACATTCTTGCTGAACACAGTACTAACAAAAACAACAAAATACAAAGCTTGTGATATTAATACTGTTGCTCATCTTTATTCCAACAAACATTTTAAAAGTGTCTCCCAAATGATGCAGTAAGTTGGGGTCATCCACTATCCCAGCTGTCTTGAGTGATTAAAGTGTGTGTTGAAGGAAGCATCTGAGCGAAAGTTCAAACTGGCAAATTGGGAACAATCCTGCAACATGAAAAATAGGCTGGTGAACGTTATAAGCACTATATCCCCCCAATTTGCACTTACTAGGTTTAAAAAAAAATACAATGAATGTCTTAACTGTGCACCCATTGGGTTGCTTGACATGTGACCAAGAATACAAGCACAAACTCATTAATTAGTCACAATTTGCCATTGTGAATCACACCCTTTCTCTTCTGCTGGCCTAACTGCACCACAGGAGTTTGGCCATTATATTGCAGTAAAGCACAATTACTACTCCACTTAGACACTTGGGAGATCACTTGTTTTGAATATCCTTCCAAGTTAACGTCTACAAATGAAAAAGGTTTATATTCAGCAGAGGTAGCAGAGAGATCACTCGGGAATGTTTTAGCTGAGACTTCCTACATCAGCAGTTGGAGAAGAATTTTCTTGATTTCCATTTCAACTCGGCAGTTCTAAGATTCATTCAAGCCCAACACACTATATTTGAAAGAAACCCATCTCTTTTAAAATTATATTGCCAGCATAAAATTATTCTTTTATATGCAAATGCATCATCCACATATATGTAATACAGCTGTAATATAGACAGTACCATGAGTACTTCCAGAAATCTGGATTATCTTCATATTACAAAGTGGAGGGGAGAGGGCACAGTTACTAGGCAGAGTGCCCCACCAGTGCTGAAGTCCAAAATAAACCTCTACACTTGGCAGATGGTTAAATACCTTACCGTCTCATCTCAATGCAATGCGGGTACAACAGTTGCCCATGCTGACACTGTACTCTGAAATCAGATAGTGAACTTGATGGTGGACTCATATAGTATGCTTTGCACACAAATTCAACAAATTCTCCATGTAGAAAATAAGGTCGGTTGTCAAAACTCCATTTCAGGTTCAAATTATTGTTTGCCATCTCTGCTTGTGATAATGTACATGGCTCTTCAAAAACAAACAAAGTGTTAATGGTCATGCGACCATGCCGCATAATATACTAGGAAGTCAGCAAACCTCTGTAATGCTAATATTTATACAGTACCTCATCTGTTTAAGAACAAACATAATTAATGAACTATAGCAACATGCATTGAGGCTGTCAATCACTGATAGCATTTAGATGCTTTAAAAAGCAGTTGATTGCAAAAATAGTTATAACGTATTATTATACAATATTACATTATGTTTTAAAACCTGGACACTAGCGAAGCATTGTACAATAAACTTAAAAATTAAGTACTGTTGTTGAAAGCATAAAACATTAATTGGGTGTTCACTTCTAATTAATTGGATGGAATTTTAAGTATCAGAGGGGGCATTTTAGTCCCCCAGAACCATGTTTTGCTGCAAAATTAATACAAAATCAGACTTGCGAGGTATGCATTTTGCAACATTGTCACCTGAAGAGTTTCAACCAGTGTTTAGATAGGAAGTCTTCCTTGTGATGTCACTGAGTTTCAGCCACTTACCTTGTAAAATTCTGTTTTTTTCACATCATCCTAACAATTCTATTGCTTTTTTGCCCCACCATCATACTGTATTAGGAAAAATGAAGTACCATGCCATTTTTTTGGTCAAAGAATGAACTATAGTGACATACTCTAGTTGTCACAATTTTGCTTTATTCAGGAGAAAGGTGTCCTGGGATTCTCAATTTACACATTTAAAAGAGATGCAGAACTAACTTGAACCATGACCCTATTGCTAACTCTCATCACTAGAGGGAGGATTTCTATGACATTTCACATTTTCTCTGCAACCCATCTTTGAACCCATAAGCAAGTCCAAGCATGTTTATGAGAAATCTGGCCTTTCTCACCAGATTCCTCATAAATATGTTCAAACCCACCCATAAGCTCAAATACAGGTTGCAGGGGAAAAATGACACATTATAGAAATCCTACCCCTACTCATCTCATGGGTTAGAAAATGACCCAGAACTCAGTGTGGGTAGGGTGGATGCTGCTGTCCATGTTTATAAGAGTAAAATGAGCTTATATAAATTTAATTATCATTCATATTGCCATGCTTATTCAAATTTTGTAGGCCTTAACATGAACACCTAGCTGCTTCTTTTAAAAAATCACAATCTGTTTTCTAAAACAGAGAGCACACAGGAAACTGTGTTATAACGAGTAAAGCAGACCAATGGTCTATGTAACTCAGTGTCACCTATCTTGACTGGCAGTGATTTCCCAGATTTTTAGATTGGAAGCTTTCCTTGCTACAGGCATACCTAGGAATAAGCCTAGGACCTTCCATGTGCAACTTTTATGAGTTCTACCACTACAACTGCAGTTTTTCCTTCGTATTGGAAGACCACTCAAAGCTACCTGTTTATCCCAGTTTTCACTGCTTGAAAGACACAGCATTGTAGCCAATGAACCTGGTTAAACTGCAGACTATCTTGTTACATTCATAAACTAGCAACATTATACAATACCTATGCATACTGGAGGAGTGGTCCAGTGACCTCTTGAGCAGGATACGGTTCTAGAGCCTTGCAAATAATGATATTCTTGGCAACTGTACTCTACAGTTGAACTCTGGGCATAGTCTGCTGTCAAAGAGCCCATAATATTGCCATTTTCTATGGAAGGTGGAGAGCCACAGTTTTCATTTGGGTCTAAAACTAAGAAAAATACATTAAAAGGAAGTGAATGAATGTCATCTTAAGAAAGTCAATTGCAAATAGCAGCTTCAGCTATGAGTGAATAAAAATGGGAATGGATGCATTTTGTGAGGGAGTCGGGAGGAAAGCCAAACCACTCTCCCAACCCTTGGTTTGATCATTTGTGGGTATACAATGCAAAATGGAGCAAAAATATTCACCTATTCAGAATGAGAAATGAACCCTCAGTCTGATTCAGCTTTACAATGACATCCCATATATAGATTTGATATAATCGTATTGAGTAAAATTATTCCAGAAAGAACCTCCGCCTTTTTTTTAAGTTAAGCAAAGGAAAAAAGATAGTACCTGACATACAGAAGGGGTAGAAACAGGTGTGAATAGCACACTGCATATAAGAGTTCAGGTTTGTCAAGTCTGAAGTAGACACAAGTAAGAGTTCTACAGAGCAAACAAGCCCCTTCCTGAAGAAACCCTTCACAATCTTTACCTTTTGAAATACACGTAGGATATTTCAGTTCTCCGTCATTACACTGCACCAGCAGCTGGGATTCTTTGACAGATAGTGGCAAAACATACCCAGGCTTACACACGACTTCTATAATGTCACCATGTAAGAAATACGCATCTTCTTCCAGCCTCCATTTCATTTCTAAATTGTGATGTTCAGCATTTTCTTCATTAACCAAGCATGGTTCTACAAAGCAAAGACCAGTATGTACATGGCACATAAAATACAGATCAATATGTGATTATTAGTCAGTCATCATCTGTGTCTTCTCACGCCATCCCATGAGCATAAGGTGCTGTGCATTGCACAGCAGCGATCTGCCAATTCTGGAACGGCAAGGTGAAGATCTCATGGAGTGCTATGCTGGTATGGTGTTATGCTCCATGATCCCTAACAGAATACCGGCCATAGTGTTTGTCGAATAAGTTTATGCGAGATAAAACTTGTTAAGGTGTCAACATGACTCTGCTGTTTGTGCAGCAATGCTACTCTGGTATCCAAAATTATAACATACTGGGAACATAAGGGAATATAACGCAAGGGAATATAATGGCCTATGGAGCATGAATTTTTCAGCGTAATATTTATGAATGGGCCTAGTGATAGTCCGTGCGTGCCCTACCATGGGATTAGCCCTGGGAGGTAGGCGCATGCTCAGAAGGCAGCGATCCGTCCAGCTCCTGGAAGGGAAGCCAGCCCACTGTCTCTGACAATGGCGGCAGTCATGGAGGTGGCAGCAGCAACAGGACCAAGCAGGGAGGCAACAGAGACAGTGGGAAGGGGGTGGGTGGGCATCCGTTTTGCCAAAACAAAATGAAGCCCAGAGGGGAAAAAAGTTTGGTGCTTCCTTTTGCTTCAGCAAAACAGGATGGCTAAACTGGGTCACAAACCAACCACGAACCAGCCCGATTCATCTGTTTTTCTGTTCATGCCCATCTCTACTTGTGTATGAGCATTCAAGAGGCAGAAACCTCAAGAAATTATTCAGTTATTAGGCCAGAAACCTTTGCTATCACCCTGAGTTTTTCATTACAATCTGCCTTCAAAATCTCCATAAAGCATTGTTCTATGAAATCCTGGTACCTGGCTATGCCAGTCCATGCTTAAATGGGTGTACTCACCCATAATTAAACCAAGGACGTACACAAGGAAACATCTTGCACCAGAAACAACAAGGAGCTCTGTGGCATCTTAAAGACTAACAGGTATATATTGCATAAGCTTTCATGGCCCATTCCTTCATATGCAACAGTCCATAAAAATTTATGCCATATAAAATTTGTTAAGGTGTCAACATGTCTCTGCTGTTTGTGCGACAATGGAGTACAGACTAATACACCCATCTCTATTGTTTTCAGTAAAATATGGGTACTGTTTGCTTTAATCAAGGCTCACTATTAGTAATAATTAGTACTATATTTAATGGACCAGTTGGGCCCTCCTATTTCTATGTGGTAATTTAAATAATTTATTGTTTCTCTTTTAAGACTTACCTAAACAAATTGGTGGTTCTGTCCATCTTCCTTGGAGACAATGAACTTGATTACGTCCTTTCATCATACTGAACTGGAGACATCTGTATTCCACAAAAGAACCGGCTTGGTAGCTTGTTACTGGTGGACCAAATGTATTAATTATAACACCATTTTTAACTGCAGGAGGGGAACTGCAGTTTCCAATAGTTTCAATGTTGTGATGACCATCTTTGGTTGCTGCCCTGACCATCTCTGAGAAAGAAACAGAACACAAATCAACCATTATTCTATTTATAGCATTTTACCTAATAAGCATGCAAATGGCATTCTTGGCCTTAATTTTCTTTTGCGTCTTTATAAATTCAACCCTGATTTAGCTTCATGAATGCTTGCTTGCTTTATTTTATTTTATTTACTCAAGGCAGCTCATATCAATGAAAGACAGTATTTAAATCTAACAATGAGTATACAAATATTAAATTATGATTAGGTCATATGAGATTCTTGGGAGATGCCTGGGATAATTCAGAATTAATGAAGTTCCTGGACGCAGATGATACCAGTCAAGCTCTTCCTTCCTCTCTATCCCAGACAAGATATGTTTCCCTTGTTTAGAGAAGAAGGTTGTTTGGGAGGTTTGAACTTTGCAAACTTCTTTATCCGAAGTGAGCAACTTACTGGGATTAGGGGGAGGGGGCAAAATTGGGCCCCCAGAATCCATTCAGAGCTGCATTGCCACCAATGTTGCCATCGCTGCTGAAATTTCTTAATAGCTGTTGAGAGTAGCATTTATTTTGGTGCAGAATAAAGAGATGGGTATCTATAGCAACATGGTTCTGCTGGTAATGACATTAGCTGCTTCAGAAGCAGGGTAAATGCCACGCAAAAGAACAGCAATTTTGGACTTTGTTTTTTTTATTGGGCGGCCATGCTGCTGCTGATTTGTGGTGGTGACAGACAACAAGCAGGCTCGTAGAGGCTTCACATTGCCTACCTCTGCTTTACATGAAAAGAGCTGACTTGCCTTTCTTGGGCTAATAAGCAGATCAAAGCAACTCTTGGCTTTTTAAAGGTATCAAAACGTGCACCAAAACACAAATGCGGGCAGAAAATGAAGACTTAAATATCTATTAAATGAGGTCCCACAACACAAGTGTTAAAAATCTGATGTCCTACCAGACAACTGACCAACACATGTGGGAGGTAAAGTCCACTTGCCATCCTTACACTGTATCTCTTCAGCTCCTCTGATCTGAAAAGGGGGATTGCACTCCAAACGCAATCTGTCTCCATGGCGGTATGTTCTCAAATGGGTTAGCAGTTTAGTGTTGGGAGGCTGAGGAGGAGGAGGACATTTGTTTCTTACTTCTAGGAAAAAGAAGGAGAAAAGACGTCATCAACATTGCCGCTGATCACTTAGAGCTGTGGCCCATTCGGTTCTATTCTATGCTGTTCCAAAAGGTCTGTTTGACTCCAAGGAACAGCTGGGAGGAAGGCATAACACACGGGGTGTGTTGTGTGAGGAAGCCAGAAAAATCCTGTTGCATGAACAGAGTTCTGTGCATTCTTCTCTGGATCCAATCCAACAATTCTAGAGGTTCGTGACTTAATAAAAATCAACAACAGTACTTTCCAGATCACTATTCCAAACAGCAGAAATTAAAAGCCAGCAGTTTTAAGAGGGAGAAGAAAATGCCTCCAAAAAGACTGGGTACTACAAACAGATTTTTTTCCTGAGTTGCTTATTTGCCCTTCCCACTTCTTTCTGCAATGAACACAACATAAATCACATGATCTGTTGTATAGGTGTTTAGGTGGAAACAAAGGTTTTGAAAACAATTTATTTTATTTTATTTACTTATTTGATTTATATACCGCCCATCTGGCAGCCAAGGCCACTCTGGGCAGTTTACAAGTAGAGCAACACAGTAACAAAATAAAACAACATCAATACATTAGGGCAGTGATCCCCAACCTTTTTCGGTCCGCGGCCCGGCTGGGGAAGGCGGGGCACACCCCGTGCTCGTGTGCATGCGCGAACAGGTGCTCTCTCTCTCGCGTGTGCGCAAATGGCGGCGCTTGCACGGGCGTGCTGGAGTGTGCGCGCAGGTGCAAATGGGCTGTGCAGGGGTGAGTGTGTGCAGGGGGGGAGGTCTGTCTCGGCAGCCCGGTTCGGCTCAGGCCACGGACCGGCACCGGGCCACGGACCGGCACCGGGCCATGGACCGGGGGTTGGGGACCTCTGCATTAGGGGACGCAAATCATAAAATGCAGTGAAAACAGAGATACAATACAATAAATTATAATTAAAAGAATGAAAACCATAAAAACACCAAGCATGGTGATGTGATGGATGTTATATCATCAAACAAGTTTGATGGAGAGGTTTAGGGGCTGATGGGGATAGCCGAAATATCCCATTCATATTACCTTCGCATATTGGAGGCTCTGGGTACCAGCCAAAGGAGTAGCACTGAACTAATTCTGCTCCTTTCAAGGAATAACCTTCTGAACAGACAAACTGAACCACATCTCCTTCATCATAGCTTCCCTTCCTGGGATGAACACCTCCATGTTCTACAGGACTTAGTGATGAACACTGCAGCCCTAAAACAGAATACAACAAATCACAAGAAAGAACAAATTGTTCCATTTTCTACTTTGTAAACATCAGGTGCTTGCACCCTTTGCTCCAAACGAAATAGAAGCTGATCAAAACAGGGTTCAACTGGCCAAAAGGGCAAATTTCTAAATTCACCTACTAGTACATTTGGGAAGAAGGGACCAGCCTTGAGGACGACACAGGACTTCTGCTGTTGTATTGCCTCCTGCTGTTAAATAGCCATCATCGCAGTTGTATCTGAGTTTCTCATTCAGGTTGAACTCTCTCTGGGATGTATGATAGTGCCCATGGAGTAGCTCTGGTGCTGAACAAGTTTCTTAAAAACAAGAAATTACTGAATGTCTTCTCATGCAAGGGCAGAAATGAGCAGATATTGAAAGGAAGAGCAAGAGAGAGGAAGAATAACAAACAGTTTCAAATATAAGGAGGGAATGGGGGCTGTCTAGTTTTTACTGTTCAAAGAGACCCTAAATCAGGGGTCTCAAACATGCGGCCCGGGGGCCATTTGCGGCCCGCCGGATGATAGTTTGTGGCCCCCGCCTTGCCTGCCCCCTGAAGCGCCCACGCGGCCTCTGCTGTCAAGAGTCAAAAAAAGCCTCGCCTCGCTCGCCGGCTCTCTCCCAAGACAGCGCCTCTTGCACCCTCCATCCGGAACTGCAGCCTGCCAGCCAGCCCACCTGTCTGCCGGCTGGCAGGCTGCAGTTCCAAATGGAAGGTGCAAGAGGCGCTGTCGTGGGGGAGAGCCGGCGAGCGAGGTGTGCTGCCGGCCCTTTTCCCCGAGCGCCCGAGCTGCCGCCGAGCGATGCCTGAGAGCAGAGCTCGCTCCCGGCCCGTCCTCGAAGAGCACCTCCAAGCCGCCAACAGCAGCTGCTGCCGCAGCCGCCTCTTCCAGGGAAGCGGCTCTCTGGCTCTCTCTCGGCAGCACCAGCCTGGCCAGTGGCCGCCTCAGCACCCGGTGGTGCTTCCTCCTCCTCCTCCTCCTCTTCGTCCTGCTTCAGCCGCCTCGGCTCTGGAGGCTGCCTGGGCTCGCCTCGCAAAGTTTGCTCCTCTGTCGTGGTGGGGGTAGCTGCTGCTGCTGCTGAGTGCACCTTTTTTTGAGGGGAGGCCTTCAGAGGAAGGTTGCCGGACCTCCGTGTGTTTGTATGCGTGCACGCGCGCGCACCTGTGGGGGCCCCCGCTCCGTTCTGTTTAATTTCGCAGGTACCGATGGGAGCTTTTCTCCTTTCGCAAGGTGATTCTGTGAGGTTTTTTTTTAAAAAAAATTATGTCGTGCCCTCCCCCCCGCTAGGCGGTCGCCGGCACTCCCTCCCTTCTCTGCTTCTTCGTCCTGCTGGTGGTGGTGGTGGTGGTAGTGAAGAAGGAGCCAGAGGGGGTCGTGGCCGGCGACGAGGGCTCGCGCGCCCCTCCTCCTCCTCGGAGCCCCAGCCGGGCTAAGGAAACTCCTGGGCGGCTTCCTCGGGCTCTTGCTCCGCTTGGCGGAAAATCTGATGCAGCCCAGCCTCACCCAGACTCTGCCTCCAGCGGCCCCCAGGTAAATTGAGTTTGAGACCCCTGCCCTAAATGATCTGGAAGCAAAGTAAAATATGGAACTGCTGAGAGAAGATACAGGCGAACAAGGCAGGTATTCCACTATTAGACAATTTCCATCTGATCTGTATTTTTAAGTGAACTAACCTAATGTATTTTTCATACATGCCATTCTCAGTTCAAAAAGTACCTAGGAAAATGTGCATATTCAAGAAAGCTGCTGTTCAACAATAAATCCAAAGTTTTGTACCTCTCATAAAATCCACACTTGGGTGGAGTGGACTTTTTGAATGAATGCAACTAAAACTGACTTAGGCAAGGATTACAAACATTTGACTGTCCATAAAAATGAGTTTGTGTGCTAATGTACTATTATTTTCAAAAAAATTCTTGAGATGGTAGGAAATACAGCTGCCCTCATGGGCCCATCATATCAATCATTTAAGGATGTTTGGACTAGAAAGATTTTGCTTTCATGCCCCCAAATAAACAAATGCTCTACATTCAGCAACCACTATCCATCATATATTGTACTTCACTTTTTTGGCCTCTTGCTGAAGTGCAACAAGGCACAGCTCAGCAGCCCCCTCCTGTGGCAAAACTGGCACAGTGGCACAGGCAAAAGAAGCAGGCTTACTTAAAAGAAGCTCTGGCCTAATCAGAATTCCACAAGTCAGACTAAGACCCATTCACTTACAAGTAAAACAGCCTGCTGTTTTTCACAAACTTCCACCTCTAAAAAAAATTACTTTTAATTATATGTTAAAATGTAGTGTATATTAGACCCATCCAACACAAAACAATCTAACTAGAGGTTCCACTAAATTCAATGGGATTTGCTAGTGGGACCTTAGTCTAGCAGTGCCATCCTATACATGCTTACCGAGAAGGAAATCTTAAGGCTGAAACCTCATGCCTACTTACTTGGGAGTAAGTCTCACAGAACTCAATAGAACGTACTTCTGAATAGGCATATTTAGTATTGTTCTAGTAGTGTCCTTTCCAGTATACATATATTGGCAAGTACCCATCAAAGAGGATAAAAATAAGTATCATTAGTCAGCCTTCTCTGTACTAGTGCAAAAACAAAATTTGGCATGAATATGAAATTTGGACCTGAAATTCTAAGAGCTGTAACGGCTAGGTTTTCAACCTTTTAGTTTTGAAACAATTTTGATACTATTTCATACAATTCCTTGGAAAGCTTCTCAGCAATGATAGTTGACTACTAACTTAGGGAAGTCTGCATGTTGCAGCTTTTAAAAAACATGTTCGTCTTTAATTATGATGGTGTAAGCATGGGCAGTGAAAAAGATTGCTTTTATCCCCCCACCCCCTGGCAAGAAAATTCAGGAGTTAAGAGATGTCCTTGTACATTCTGTCTTGAGAACTCTTGTTTCTCAGACTTCCCTCCTCCTCACTTACATGATCTCACATCCACTAGAAATATCCTTAGTGAAACCATCTCTTTTTGAAAGAAAAATTCACTGCAGGACCACTAAATACCTTGTAAGTCCCCCATCACCAGTAACCTCAAATTTTATGAATTGTTCCAGGATGGGGAGATTATCAAAAGCCATACCAGTTGTTTCGATACACTGTGGCTGGGCAGACCATCCATCTTGAAGACACTGCACCATTTCCTCTTTGCTGCCTTCAGGAGTCTGGTAGCCTGAATTGCAAGCATAGTGCAGCCTCTCCCGCATTTTGTAGGACAGTTTCATATCAGAGAAAACACCGTTATCCAAGGGAGGTTTGGTACATTTCCCTAAATATTTGTGCATTGAATTAAAAAATATAGAGAAAATATTACATTATTCCTTTATCAACACAACTGTACTCTCCCATGACATATTGATGGAAGTGACAAGACTGCCACACAGTCCAATATCTTGACTGAAGGAAGCACATTACCACGTAAGTATCTTGATAAACTATGGTAATGACACCATAAGTGGAGTGTGTGGAATAACAGGATGTATAATCCTAGATACAGAGGGAGATAACAGGTCGCTTAGGAAAACATGATTACATGTAATGTCACCTCATATATAATACTGCATGAATTTCACACACACTTTCACTTTCATTTCTTACTGTATTTTTCCATTTTTAAGATGACCCAATGTATAAGACGACCCCTCTTTTTCTAACCCCAAATTAGAAAATTTGATCCCTGCTTTTCCCTTCCTTTTGCTAAGCCACGGAGTTTAGCAAAAGGAAGGGGAAAGCAGGGATCAAAGGGCTCCCTTTGACCGCCGCTTTTTCTTGCCTTTTGCGAAGCCACGGGGCTTAGCAAAAAGGAAGGGAGCCTCCCCTTCCTTTATGCTAAGCCCTGTGGTTTCACAAAAGGCAAGGAAAAGCAGTGGTCACTTTCACAGTGGAGTTTAGGAAGTGGGTAAAGCAGCCATGAAAGGGCTTCAGGATCAAAGGGCTGCAATCGTGCAGCCCTTTCATTCTGCTTTACCCAAAGGGAGCCTTCCCTTCCTTTTTGCTAAGCCCCGTGGCTTTGCAAAAGGCAGGGAAAAGCAGCTGCCTTCGGTGTATAAAACAACCCTCAATTTTTTGTCTAATTGTTTAAGGAAAAGGTGTTGTTTTATACACGGAAAAATACGGTACTTACTTACTTATAATGGAAGAAGTCCATTGACATCGGTGTGGACAGTCTCTTTTCACTGAGTCTTCATGCATTTACCAAAGCAAACCCAGAACCTTGTACATGAAGCTTTTGTGCAGTGGCTACTGTGCATGCAGAAATTATATTCAGCATAAACACTTATCTACCATTCTGTATTTATGTAACTGGATCCTATGGTCTCTGATTTTGAAACTTGATCTGACATTTGAAATAATACAATTTGTTAAATTTATTTTCTGAGTCCTTGGAAAACTTTAATTGCCCGATCATTTGGAATAAAATTCTTCCATGGATTTTTGTCATATACAGCCTCCATATGTATTTAATATAAAATAGATTTATCTTGCAATCCCTATCAATTGAAGAAGGTTGCCTATTAATTGTTTCTCTTCCTACATAGTTTCACATCCTAGAAGCTCTTAGTTGAGGAAAGACAATGAAGGGGACTTACTGAAACATTTGGGGGCTGGCACCCAGCCTCTCGTTGTGCAATTTATCCTTGCCGCTTGACTTCCACTTTCCGTCGCATAACCAGGGAAACAAGAATAAGAAAGCTTCTCACCTTTCTTCATTGGAAAGTAATGGTCTTTAAAACTATAGTAATATGAGGCAATTTTTCCATTTTCAATGCTGGGAAAGTCACAGAACTCGCCTAGAAAAAAAAAATAGAATAAGATTCAGTGGGAAATATCCACTATATAAATGCACTTTAAGAAACAAGCTAGGTGGAATTCAAGCAGGTGGAAAAACAGCAACATGACACTTGACTACTAAAAAACCGCAGATATTTTCTTCTTTTGCATGACAGAGAAGCCCACCCAATCCCATCACTGTTAACGTTCCATCATCTGGTGAATGGGTACCTATTTCAGGTATCTGTGTTTGCAGATGACATCAGTTAAGACTATAAAACTCACCTTGTGTCTGCTAAGAGCTGAGGCTCTACATACCCAAACACTACAGCAGAAAAATTGGGTGAGGGTCTTTGTGGAAGCAATTGATCTTGCTACCCTGCAAAAGCATTGTGCTGGGTAATATGCTGGTCATATCCACACGTGATTCAAATAATAAATCTATAAATAAATTTTAAAATGCTGTTAACTTTGGTTGGTGCAGAAATCAAAATGCACAAAAGTCACCTCATAATCTATCAGATCAACCAGGTAACATGTGCAAGACACTTACTTCTGAGGAAGTGGACTTGTCCACAAAAGCTCACGTTAAAATATAGCATTTCGTCTTTAAGGTGCCACAGTGTTTTTGTCTGCTTTATTTTGTATTTTGCTTTTGTTTTCCCCTGACATACATGAACATGGAACTGTAGAGAGTGTCACTGAAGGAAAATGCATGCTCAAGAATACCTCTCCAGGCCCATGTGAAAAGGAACATGCAGAAGCCTGATGCGTTCTTCTATGGTTCCCTAGCCAAACAAAGAGTGACAATACAGCATGCAGCAAAAGGATCCTTAGTTTTTAAATTCATTTTTTTAAAAAACCAGCCACATTGCATGCCTTATAATGTCTGCTTCTATTTGGCTGCAGTGATTTCCCACCAGTATCTTCCCATCTTTACCATACCCAGTCTCATCTGATTTCAGAAGCTAAGCAGGACTGAACCCGGTACAGGGATGCAAGGTGCTGTAGTGGGAAGGGGCTGAACCTCAGTGGCAGAGCACATGTTTTGCATGCAAAAGAACCTAGGTTCAATTTCCATCATGTCCTTACAGGGATGGGTAGAATTTCTGCCTGAAGTCTCAGAGTGCCACTGCCAGTCAGAGTTGATGATACTGGATCAGAATAGTCCGAGACAGCTTAAAACTACCTCCCGTTTTCAATCATGTCTGAGAAAGCTCCTTAGGTCCCTGAGAAATGTGTAGATTCCTTTACTTATATGCATTGCAATTGAACCTTTCACCCACTTCCACGCCAGATTTAAAAACAAACCCTTTAGTAACACTGTATCTGTGAAGATTCTCAGTCATCCAGGTGAGGTTATCTGGAAGTTGAGTCATGGCAACTGGACTTCTTTCTTATTAGGCTGAAACGTTTCACTACTCATCCAAGTAGCTTCTTCAGTCTGAGGAGAGTTTGTAGGAGACCCCTGATATATCCTCCAGGTTGTTTTCACTTCTCCCTGGTCTGAATAGGCTCGTTAGATGGACAAAGGACGGTGTGTGTGTGTGTGAGTGAAAATCCCACTTCTGCAGCCCTCCACACATTGTCATGGGTCGTTAACAGTCATAAGTAACACTGTTTTGTTCAATCTTACATGTCAAGGTTTTGTAAATAAATTCCCTGGGCAGAGGGGTGAAAGAATTTGACTGCTTGCTAAGTTAGCCGGAAGAGGAAAATGGGAAACACACATCTAGAAAAGCTATCTTTGTTGTAGAACAGGAACGCACTAGGTAGAAATTGTTTCTTATGGAATATTTACAATCTTGCACTCAGTTAAAAAATGCAGAGTTGAATAATGAAATATATGAAATCATATATTGTTTCTAAATGCTCCAGAAAAGTAAATATTGAAAAGGAAAAGGCTTCTGATAAATGTGCTAACCATGCATGGGTTGCTATTTTCAAAGAGCTCCACATTTTTGTATTTCATATGTAAAAGTCACTTAAACCCAGACTTTTTTTCACTGTACCCAGGTGAGTGGCATGTGATTTGGTCTGTAAGGACTGAACAAGTAGGGTTAAAACAAGCTTACTAAAATGTTCATATCTAAAACAACCATTTTGTGCAAATGAAGTGAAAATGCGCATTATAGAAGGCACAGGCTTTTAGCATACAGAACAACAAAATCAGTAAGTTTACCTTCAGCAAGAAATTTCCCTGATGCAGCCAATATCAATTGGAAAATCCAGGTTTTATATTCCATACTGAGTGTTTTGTATTACCTTAGCTCTACTGATTTACTGTGCTTCTGGAAAAAAACCCTCAGTTAATCATTTATAGGGGCAAGTGCAATTGTTGTTTTCCATAGTATTAAAGTTTACTCCTTAAACAGGTTTGTGTGCATTAAAGAAAAAAAGAAAGAAGATTTCAAGGTTATTGCCCATGAGCATGTACTAGATGGGTAGAATAAATCAACTTTAAGTACTCTTACATTCTCCGTTGGCAATTTCAATAGATTGACTAAGGCATGTAAAGTGTAATCTTGAAGTATTGGAATTATCAGTCTTGCAGTATGGAATGATCAATCAAACCTTCTGGTTTGTTTGAATAGACATCCCTGTGATAGGTAATTTTTTTTAAAAAAGTTAATTTCATTAATTACTTAAAATTACAGGTAGCAGATACTATACTACAGTTCATGGCCAGCTACTGGTTTTGTTGATCATCTGTCCAATATTTAACTCTGTTCCATTTCCTTTCAACTGTCATTTCCTTTGTGAGACCTTCCCTATCAAAAGGAGGATGGGGGGATCCTTTGCAAACTTTTCTTTCTGAGGTAGTTGCCACACTTTTTCAGAACTTTTCAACCAGATTTCTATTTATCAAAAGAGTGGAAGGGATTTGTCTCTTACTATCATATTAAGTGAAATCTCTTTCCACTGTAATTCCTGGTGGTATTCCTACTTGACCGGTGCAGCAGTTTGCTCAGAAGTTAGTACACCTTAGCCAAAGTACCAGAAACATGAGTGGTTGATATAGTACTCTTTCTATCTATGAATGGGGAATCTTTGGTCCTCCAAATATTTGAGTAGGCAATGATAAGGAATTGCGAGAACTGATCTGAAATATCCAAAGGGCTAAAATTTCCCCACCCCAGGTCGATTCTAGATCAGAATGGGCAATTTAGAGTTCTCTAAGTGATAATTATAACAATAATTAAGTGTCGTCGAGTCAGTTCTGATTTATGGTAGCCCTTTTCAGGATTTTCTAGAGTAGTCAGAAGTGGTTTTCTGTCATATTTGACTTATAAATCCCATCAGTGGTGAGATAATTAATTTCCAATATCTAGAGGCCCTTAAAAGTTGTCTATTCTCACTCCAGCTACTGGAACGTTACTGTAAGATTTCTGGGGAGGCAAAACATAGTGGAGCTTCAGGAGTTAAGCCAGGAGGATTTTTATTTGAACACAGGCAGTGTTAAATTAAGAAAATGGTTTTCTAGGGCATGAATGAAAAGCAACAGAGAAGACAGAAATAGATTAAAACTCATGAGCAAGAAGAGTATTAGTTTTCTATCAAACTGCAGAGAATAAGGCAGACTCCTTAAAAGTAGAATCAATTCTGAAAAGTAGGCTGATAATTACGTTTTTTGGCTGCCATAGCACTTTTACTGGGCTAGAACAAAAAGTGAACAGGCAAAAATTCAGGCACACAGGTGAGGGACTTGGACAAAAGAGGGACTTGGAGAAAAAGTCTGCTAAAAGGACTGATGTCAAAAGTACAGTAACCTAGGAAGTTGAAGGCAATTGTACATATTTTTGGAAGCAAGATTTAGGCTGCTCACCCAAAATGTTCCGTGAAGTAAAAAAAAAAAAAAGCAGGGGGAGATGTAGACAAATACTTATAGGTAAGAAAATACTAGATAAAATGGTCACAAATGGTCAGGCTTTTACTCTTGTCAATAAATGAAAGGACTGATTTAGGTACAGAAGAGTGGTTTAATTATGCCTTATTGCCCAGGAGCAATCAAGGATTAGAGCACTTGTTTCTTATATGCCACTGTGAGACCAGGGGTGAGAGAAAGGAGTCTCTTGCTGGAGTGACGTCCCTTCCACAAAGAACAGAAAGGGAGGTGCAGACCTCACCCACTCCAGTACCTAGAAGAACAGAGCAACGGGGTACTGACACCCGAGACCTGGTAGTGGTCAGGTCATCGGGAAGGCCATGGCCCCAACAGCTGGCCAATGTTATTGAACAAGAGGTAGACGAAATGTTGAAGATAGGGGTGATCAAACCCGCTAAAGGGCCTTGGCGTAGCTACCCAGTGGTCGTGCCTAAGCCAGACGGATCGGTCCGGTTCTGTATTGACTACCGTAAGGTTAATGCAGTTTCAAAATTCGACGCATACCCTATGCCGAAAGTAGGTGACTTGCTAGACTGGCTAGGGGGCGCTAGGTACCTCTCGTCAATCAACCTAACAAAGGGTTACTGGCAAATCCCCCTGAGAGACCAGGATAAGGAGAAGACCGCTTTTTTCACCCCAAAGGGCCTTTTCCAATTTGTAAAAATGCCTTTCAGGTTGCATGGGGCAGTTGCCACCTTCCAGCGCCTCATGGATAGGGTTTTGACCCCCGTGCAAGACTGCGCGGCAGCATACATTGATGACATCATAGTATACAGTTCTACGTGGGAGGAACACCTAGATCACCTGCACAGAGTCCTACAAGAGTTAAGGAGGGCTGGGTTGACCGCCAACCCAAAAAAATGTAGGATAGCATGCCCCAAAGTGGAGTACTTAGGTTTCATGGTAGGGAAAGGAGAAATACAACCCCAAGAAGAGAAAATTACAAAAATATCCCAGTGGTATCGACCACATACTAAAAAGGAAGTACAACAGTTCCTTGGCTTGGTAGGTTACTACTGGCAGTTTGTACCCCGGTTCTCCAACATAGCAGCCCCCCTCACTGACCTTACCAAGAAAAGGGCCAGCAAATGGGTACAATGGGGAAAGGCCCAGGAAGAAGCTTTTCAAACCCTCAAGGCCATCTTATGCGAATTACCGACCCGTTTTGCCCCGGATTTTAATTTCCCATTCACTTTATTTACAGACGCCTCAGATAAGGGTTTGGGAGCAGTACTGGCCCAAGTAAGGAACAGGGTAGAATATCCCGTCCTTTACCTTAGTCGTAAGCTGACCCCAAGGGAACAAAAATACACAGTTATTGAAAGAGAGGCATTGGCCATACGGTGGGCTACGCATGCCTTAAGATACTACCTGCAAGGTGCCCCTTTTACTCTAGTAACCAGTCCTTATCACAGAGCTTGCAAAGGGCCCTTTTTTGAACTACAACTACCGTGTTTCCCCGAAAATAAGACAGGGTCTTATATTAATTTTTGCTCCAAAAAACGCATTAGGGCTTATTTTCAGGGGATGTTTTATTTATTTTTATTTTTTTTCATGTACACCAATCTACATTTATTCAAATACTGTCATGTCATCTTCTTCTGGTTGCTGCACAATGTTGGAGGGCGGGGTTTCACTTCACTGGGGCTTATTTTTGGGGTAGGGCTTATATTACGAGCATCCTGAAAAATCCTGCTAGGGCTTATTTTCAGGTTAGGTCTTCTTTTTGGGGAAACAGGGTACAGCTACAGAATCTCCCAAACAGCAGAACTGCCATTGTAGTCGAAGCTCTGCCTTACAGGAACGCTCTTACAATCCCATTATATTGGATTGCTTAAACTGTGCACCTAGTCATACTCTGTATAGCTGTAAATATATGTGAGTATTACAAAATAACAATAAGCCTTCCCAAGGGAACCAAACCTGCGCATATGCTACATCCTCCCAAACCTTCCACCTCTCAGCGAACTCTGCTCTTGGTGCTTCTTCCCCCGTGTCCAGCTCAGTCTACAGTCTCTTACTCTTTTCACACACACACATTTTGATTGGGAAAGAGAGGAGATCTAGATGAAGGTTCTCTTTTGACCATCATCTAGACCCTTTATTTCCCAAAGAAACATATCCTCAAATGTCAAAGGCTACTAAGATCCTTTTGCCACCTCCAGGTATTATCAATAAAAAACTCACACTGATCTGATTGGAAACTCATGATACCATAAATATTTAAAAATATGTTAAATGGACATTAAAAATGCAGTGACTGTCAGTAATCATATGGAAAATATTATAGTCCCTTGGGCATTCATTAAACATGAGGAGAGCTGTTAATACATGCAGACAAACATAAGATCATTGCAGTATTACCTAACACAAAAGCCATTATTTCAGACACTCATTACATGCATATATCACCGGCAACATCTCTTCATGGTTATAAACAAACTTCGCTTTTCAATATACACTGTAGCATTATATACATACACACATATGAATATACCAATAACAATAGTCACTGACTACAGCATCAAAAGAGAGATCATATTCTTCTGTCAAAATCCTATTCTTATTTTCTATAAAATGTCAATGAATCTGTTGCTAAATCCAACAGTGAAAGGTCAGTTGCATTTATTAAATCAACAGGCAAAATAGTAGTCTCTATATTCTCACTGTCAACATTATTATTATTATTATTATTATTATTATTATTATTATTATTATTATTATTATTATTATTATTATTATTATTATTATTATTATTATTAATTTATTTATTTATTTATTTATTTATTTATTATTTATTATTTATTATTATTATTAGTTTTCTCGAAGGCTTTCACGGCTGGGATCTGATGGTTGTTGTAGGTGGTTTGGACTGTCTGGCCGTGTTCTTGAGGTTTTTCTTCCTAATGTTTTGCCAGTCTCTGTGGCCGGCATCTTCAGAGGACAGGAGTCAGAACCCAGAGCACAGACAAAGTTCTGACTCCTGTCCTCTGAAGATGCTGGCCACAGAGACTGGCGAAACATTAGGAAGAAAAACCTCAAGAACACGGCCAGACAGCCCGAAAAACCTACAACAACCATTATTAGGTTTATTTGTATGCCGCATTTCTCCCAACAAGGGACCCAAGGCAGTTCACAGCATTAAAATTCACACAATTAAAAACACAATAAGTTAAATATTAAAAGACAAATTAAACAATATATGACTTAAAATAAAATTAAAAGATTAAAACATGGAAAAGATTAAAATTATCTGCTAAAATGGGCTTCAGTTGTAATTGTTAAAAGCCTGCCTGAAGAGATGAGTCTTTAGCTTTTTTCAAAAGGATAGAAGGGAAGGGGCCATCCTGATTTCCCGAGGGAGAGCGTTCCATAGCCTGGGAGCTGCCACAGAGAAGGCCCTCTCCCATGTCCCCATCAGCTGTGCTTGTGATGGCAATGGGACCAAGAGGAGGGCCTGCTCTGCTAATTTTAATTGCCAAGAAGGCGCATAGAGGGAGATACGGTCCTTCATGTAGCCTGGACCCAAGCTGTATAGGGCTTTATAGGTAATGACCAGCACTTTGAATTGGGTCCGGAAACGGACTGGTAGCCAGTGCAGTTCTTGTAACAGGTATGTTATATGCTCCCTGTAGCTGGCCCCAGTCAGTAGTCTGGCTGCAGAGTTTTGCACCAGCTGAAGTTTCCGAACCGTCTTCAAAGGCAGCCCCACACAGAGCGTGTTACAGTAATCCAAACAGGATGTAACTAAGGCATGTGTCATTGCAGCCAAATCCAACATCTCAAGGAACAGGCGCAGCTGGCGCACCAGCTTTAGCTGTGCAAATGCACTCCTGGCCACCACCAAGACCTGGGCATCCAAGCTTAGGGATGAATCCAGGAGTACACCCAAGCTGCAGACCTGAGTTCTCAGGGGGAGTGTAACCCCATCCAGCACAGGTAGTATCCCTATTCCCTCATATGCCTTCCGACTGACCAGGAGCACCTCTGTCTTGTCTGGATTAAGTTTCAGTTTGTTTGCCCTCATCCAGCCCATTACTGATGCCAAACACTGGTTTAGAGTCAAGACAGCTTCCCTGGAATTAGGTGGAAAGGAGAGATAGAGTTGGGTGTCATCCACATACTGGTGACACCGAACCCCAAAACCTCGGACAACCTCTCCCAGCGATTTCATGTAGATGTTAAAAAGCATGGGTGACAAAGCAGAACCCTGAGGAACGCCACAGGCCAACGGCCAGGGCATGGTATCGATGTGACAACAATTGATATTTGAACATGTCACTCAGCATTTAACATAAGTGATTCTCAAGTTCATTAAGTCCTCTGGAGACATGTCTAATGCAGTTCTTTAAAAGGGATAATACTTTGGTAAGATCAGTTACTCATGAGGTATAAATGTATGCCACAATATATAAATCTGTATTTTTGGTTAAGAAGCTTGCAGTCTTACAGTTTACAAAAAGATAAACTCTAACCTCTGCTTATCAGAATCCATTGCGGTTCCTCCTGAATAAGGACTGTGAGAAGAAACACACTTGATACAATGCCTACTGTACAATGATTTCCATAACTGAGGCAACATATTCTAGAACCTTTGCATTCATACTAATTCCTGCATAGTGAAAATATTCAGTGCCAGGCATTTCTTCACAGAATCCCCCATCGGCTGTGCACAAAGGTAAGCTGCCCTGTGTAAGAAATGTTCACATCATATTGTCAGATCTGCTAAATCAGTGGCAAGGGCTATAGTACACAGAGCCTCCTGGGATGCAGCCCATGTGATCCCGAGTCTTTAATCATTCAATAGTTCATTATACACCATTGGGGCCATATCAAGGGCAGAAGGTAACTCCGTAACTGGTATAGAATTTCCTTATATGACCCATCGGGTTGGGATTCCTTAGTTCATTGACTTTGCTTGAAGTCCAATAAATCATTTAGGCAGTGTTAGAAAGAAGACGAGGCTACCTTATCCTCTTGGAAAGGCAAGTACAAAATCCCACTCCAAGAGTGGAATTGCTTCCACTGAACTGTGATCGGAACACCTCCTCCCATCATGCTTCTTTCCTAGGGTGAAGGATGGGTTGTCCTAAAGTTGTCACACCCTGGTAGGGACACATCCACAATCATTGCAGCCACATCATGGTGCTTCAGAATTGCTGGCCAGCACTAGGAAATTCAGACCCATTCTTCTATAGTACTGCTGTCTAGGTAAAAATAAATTATTCCAAACATAATTTTTTAATTAATGCTAGTTACAGAACACATGCCATGAAGCAGTTTGCAGGAGCAATATTTCAGCATTACTGCATTGTATATGTTGCAGAACTCTGCTACAGCATGGAAACAGCTTAGTACATGGAGCTTTCAGACCACGATTGTAGTAACTGTTCTCCCGTCTCTTTTTTTAAATATTCGCGTATGAAATGTCCCTAAGATCTGGATTAGACCCAGCAATTAAATGCATCAGGGGAAATCTGGTTAGGTAATAACTGCATTTATAGAAAGATAAAGGAAAACTTTTTTTTTTTTTTAAAAAAAGCACATTCTCATTGACAGCATTCCTGCATTTAGTATGATGTATATGAGCTGGAGTAAAGTCTGCTGCAAGGCTTGCTCAGGCTTATTCCAACTCATGCATGTTACAGTAGACCATGATTCAGCAGGACATGCAAAACCAGCTGCTGTCTAAAATTGCAGTTCTAATTATTCCACCATTTTAAAACCTAATTCTTCTTCTGATAATACTATTTGGTTATATTTAAAAATGCTGTGCAATGATTCTAATGGCCCTTCTTAATTATTTATTTATCCAATTGTCCACAAATGTCAAGCAAGAAGTAATCACCTTTCAAAATCAGTGTATGTGGAATGTCACATCAAGCATGGCAGGGTGCAATATCTATTTAGCACAGAAATCTACAAATCCCAGGTTTCTTTTCTTGGAACATGTCTTTACCCCAATGGTTGTTCCAAATAATAAATAAAAACAACTTTATGTACAAACAGCACCAGCCAAAGTTCCCGCTAAGCTGGGCACGACTCCCCTCCCCTCCGTGCAGCTGTCTTCCTCCTCTGCGCAGCGATCGTGTACCCAAGTTCTGTACAAGCTGCAGTGATGAAACCTGAAAAGAATGTAGAGTAGCAATTGACCTCTGCATGCAGTTTAACATCCTGTTTTTGAAAACTAGACTCATCCATCTTTTGTGTTCCACAGCAAGACAAAAGTTGAGATACTGCACTCTTTACAATTCTGCTATCAAATGTTTGCCTGTATGCATACCAAGGCATGAGAGATGAAAGGGGACAGTGGCCACATCTGCCAAAACCTTAACCTGGGATCAAGCAAAGACAGACAGCAGGCATGGGGTAAGCATCCCGGTCTCCCTTTGGAAATTCCTCTGTGAATCTCACCCTGACCTCTTCTTAAGGACTGCTGAGAAACCCAGGGCCAGTGAGGAGAAAAGGTGTTTTATATAAACCAGTTGAACTCATCAGGGATGGGGGTAACAGACACCCTTCCACACAAGCTAAACCGAATGTTTCATTTCATTTTTAACACAAATCTGTATTCATTTCATATAAATCAGAAAATGTTTCTACCCTGTGTTTTTCAAGGTTCCTGCCTCTAAACAGCAAGCATCCAGATATCTTCTGCTTTTTGTACACAACTCACATCAGCAACCCATTACCCAAGTAATGGTTACTTCAGTAGTTTCTCAACTTTCTGAAAATCAATAAACCAAATATCCTAGTGAGTCAATTAATACAAGATTATTCTTCTATTTGCCCATCATTCCTGGTTTACCTAGTTGTTAGCAATATGTAGCACTATTTGGTTGGTCTGCAAACATCAGCACATATCTCCTTGCTCACACCTCCATCTGTTGCCCCTCCCTGAAGAAATACAGTGGACCCTCGACCTACGGAATTAATCCGTATTGGCACGGTGGCCGGAGGATGAAAAGTCTGTAGGTCGAATATGCATTTCCCATAGGAATGCATTGAAAACCATTTAATCCATAACCGGCCCAGGAAACCCCCCACACACACACACACACAAAATTGAAAATAAATAGACCTTACCTTTCTGAAGCCTTCCAGGGGTCCCCCGCCGCTGCCATCGCCGCTGCCCGAGGCCTCTGAGGGCTTCTCCGCCGCTGCCGGAGGCCTCTCGGAGGTCCCCCACCCCCGCCGGCTTTCCCAGGGTGGACCGGGCCTACCAGGGGAGGGCTTCCCCCAGTAGGCCTGGTCTACTCCCCAGGCTTTCCCGGGGAGTATACCGGGCCTACCAGGGGAAGCCCTCCCCTGGTAGGCCCGGTCCACCCTGCTTCGGAGGCACGATCGGTGGCGGCGGCGGACCTCCGAGATGCCTCCCATGGCGGCGGGGAAGGCCTGCGGAGGTCCCCCTCGCCGCCGATCGTGCCTCCGGAGAAGCTCCGAAGCACGATCGGCGGCGGGGGGGGGGGGGACCTCCGAGATGCCTCCCATGGCGGCGGGGGAAGGCCTGGAAGGCATCCGGAGGCACGATCGGTGGCCTACGGACCAGAAGGGGGAGGCGGGGAAAGCGCCAAATTTGAATTTGGCGCTTTCTCCGCCTCCCCCTTCCGGTCCGTAGGTCGATTCTCCGGCTACAAGTCGATTGGAAATTTTGCGGCCAGAGAATTCCGTACCTCAAAAAGTACGCACGTCGAACCGTGCGTACGTCGAGGGTCCACTGTAACCTGTAAGTTTGTGCCTTCCAATCAAGCACTCTCAAATTGCTTTTAGCACAGTTCTTTGGAGAAATCAGTGAAGGGAGAGCATCTGTGATCTTCTGGCTCAGAACATCAAGTGTGCCTTAATGAATCAAGTTTGCTGGAGAAAAGGGTAAGATGCTGGAAAATATTTGTAATGGTATCCGCAGTAAGAATGGAATATCCTCGTATTACATCTAGCAGCAGTTCCCTCTAATAATCCTGGGTTAACCCTGCCTAACCCTTTTAGGCAGGGACGGGCTTTCTTTCTGAAATATACAATGTCAACTTGGGACTTGAAAGCTCAGTCTCTGGTGGAGAGTTATTATTTTGTAGAATTCACATCTACAATAGATTGGGTTTCTGTTTCTAACCCAAGAACCTCATATTTATTTGAGAAAACAAGAGCAGAAGGATCACACACCAGGTCCTTCCATGACATATGACATTGATATGTAGTTGTTTGACAGGTTTGAGCAGAGCATGAGAATTGGGTCTTGCTCTTGATTTTCTTTCCTTTTGTCCTACAACTGCAACTAGTTTCTCCCTCTGGAAAACATCCATGCCAACAGGGCAAAACAGAACCAATGAAGCTACTGAGCACAGCTGTACTGACATTTCCCTTTTTATCAGTCTTTTATTCAATACTTAGTGGGGAAATATACATCTCTCTCCAACCCCATTCATTTTTGTGGGTCTTGTAGACTTTAAAGCAGCGTTTGACTCCATATCTCAACCCTGTCTTTGAAGCAAAGTGGAATAATTGAATATAGATTGCAGGTTGCCTAGGAGAATTCAGACTCTATGAGAATACCACCCTACTAGTAAGTCATCTGTCACGGTGACCTGTCAGAGCCAATCTATGTTAATAAGAGAGCACAACCAAGGATATTTTCTAGGTCCTCTTCTATTTAATTTATATTTAAATGACATCATCTCCTTATTGTCTAACACCAAGCTTTTTTCCACCCCATCTAAAGGACAGAAATAATTCAGTGCCTCTGTATGCAGATGATGCATATCCTACTCAGGTGCAGATGTGAATTATTAAGGGCCTTAGGCTGTCACTCCTCCAAGTTAATGACACCAAAAAGAAATTAGATGGCAGGTGAACAAGAAATTGCTCAAACAGGCCAATGCATAGTAAAATCTTGGAGTGGCATTTTAAACCTCACAAACATGTCTAGATCACTTAGAATCCATAGCTCTATCAGCTGAGGTATCAACGAATGCTATTTATTGCTTTGCCTCTGGACTAGGTCGGAAAATGGTGACACCTTTAATACAGCTTTCCGAGGATAAATTACTTTCTCAGACGCTCTGCAGAGCCATTATATCAACTTTGTCAAATATCACAATGCTGGAATCTATCCAACATCAATTTTCATTCTTTATTTAATAACATACTGAATAGAAGTGTTCAATATGCTGATATCCTGAAGTGGCTCGCTTATTAAGCCACTTTACAATATTGGAAATTCAAACCTGAAGTAGTCTTGATAGCCAGGAAGGCTCACTTTTAGTCTGTGATCACATATGCTGGAAAGGGACCAACAGAGGGATCCCACCCACAGGGGTTCAGAAAGGTGCCGGTAGGACTGCTCTGGGTACAGTTTAGTTCATTCCAGTGACCAACCATGTGACTGCTGGAAAAAGAGTGAAGCAATCTGTCCCCGCAATGGACCAAACAGCAGAACAAATGCCCATGGGTGATTTATCATCCATGCATTGTTGCTTAACAATCCCAATGATGATTTGAGAGCAGAAAGTATCCCATACCTTAAATACAAAACAATCCACACCATTTAAAATCTAGTATCTTTTCTGTAAACTGCCAATATTCACCATTTGTGAAAAATGCCCATGTAAATAGAATATCTACTGAGTTAAGTGTTAACTGATATATGTACCATGTTTCCCCAAAAATAAGACAGGGTCTTATATTAATTTTTGCTCCAAAAAACGCATTAGGGCTTATTTTCAGGGGAGGTTTTATTTTATAGTCATGTTATCTTCTGGTTGCTGCACAATGCTGCACAATGGTGGAGGGCGGGGTTTCACTTAACTAGGGCTTATTTTTGGGTTAGGGCTTATATTTCGAGCATCCTGAAAAATCATACTAGGGCTTATTTTCAGGTTAGGTCTTATTTTCGGGGAAACGGTACAAAATTCCCAAGTAAACACAAAAAATTTCCAAGTAAGTACAAACAAAAAACAAGCCACAACATCCTCAGTCTTATATTTTCCATTTTATTGTATAAAACGGTATTTTCAAAAAAAGAGTCCTGTACATAGTATACAATGGGTTACTCACAAATAATATCCAAGTAATAATTGAGTCTATAAGAGATGCAAAACCCAGTCTGCTCAGACAACACTTGCACTACAATTTAAGCCTCATAGCTTAAGTTATATTAGTAAAGTATCAATAAAACAATTCTAAATAATACATAGATACCAGATGCTCTCAATTCTATTTCTTTGGCAAATGACATAATTTACAAATATTCTGTTAGACACATTATTGTCCTTTAGCTACAAGAAATCCCAAGTGTATCCAGTACCATTTCAATTGCTTGCAGGGGATTAACAATCTCTTGAATATTATCTTTCCTTAAAATCCAGGCTGGTCTTTGTCTGTGTAATGAAAGAAATACTGTAGATATAAAAGTCATGATTAGACAAAAAAAAATTGAACCAGATATTCAACATTAAAAACTCACCTTGAGACCATTTTTGTTCTTACGGGAGTTACTGGAATAGAACAATGGCCGTTTTTGTATGCACATGACTTTTCTTTGGCGCGGAGCCTTTGAGCATCCATTTGATATTTACGGACTGTGAGTTTAAATAAGCTCTGAAGGCGAGCAACCACTCGAGGATTGTTTCGGATCTCCTAAAAAACAAGCCACCATTTGCAGTTAAAGAAAGCACAATACTGCACTCAGTGAAACCCTGAAGATGCAATTAGGGAAAAAAATTACCCTGCTTTTTGCTCGACTATTTTATGCTTACTGGCACTCTCCTATAAACATCTGCCAGTGGACATTGTGTTAAGGAAAGGAAAGTTAAACTCAAATGGGGTGGAGAACATATTTCTCCCAGCCCCCCAACACTTAGCAGATAACCAGCTGTCAAATCTGAAGGGCTTTCTTTTTTGTTTATTTGCTTTAAAAGCCTAATAGCTCTAATAGGGAAGGGACATAGTAAAAGGGTAAATGGTACCGGCCAGGTGTTCATTATACTGCTCCTGAAGAAGCCAAATCTGGAAACAAGATTCTAGCAGTCACAGACCGGATGCCAAAATCCCTTTCCCTAGGCAAGATACCTGGGCAGGTGGTTTCCAACCAACTCCAGACGCTCTTGAATGAAATTTATTTAGTTTCATTTCACTAAGGCATCAGTTCCAGTTTGGAATAAAAACTGCCTTGGTTGTCCTGTGGTGTGACATTTACCAAAGACAGCAAAGGGGAGCTGTGACTGTTCATTCCCTTCAACCTCACAGCAGCTCTCAGTACCATCCACTGGAGAAGTGAACAGAGTTGTGTGTTGAAGGTACTGCATTACACTGATTCCCTCCTGCCACATGTGCGGCTGATTCCATAATGTGATTTTGGAGGATTACTGCTCTGCTTTATGGCAGTTATGGCATGGGATTTAAGGGGATCTATTTTATCCCCCACACTATTCAACATCTAAATGAGACCACTAAAAGAATTTACTAATGTGGATAAAGGTGTCAGCAATATACAGATGACACATAGCTCACTCCTTTTCAGTTAATCATTATGAGGCTATCAATGTCCTGAAACAGTGTCTGGGTATTAGAACAGAGCCAATAAATTATATAATTCATTACAATAAGACATTAGCACTGTTAATAAGTGATTCATCTGCCTGACTCAACCTGAATTCTTCCTGTTCTGAAAAGGGACTGCTCTACCTACAAAAAAGGATCAGGTTTGTAGCCTGGGATACTCTTGGAGCCACCTTTTCAGTGGAAGCACAGCTGGCTTTCATGATATGGAGCATCTTTCTATCAGCTAAACTGATATACCAGTTATGACCTTGTACTATATTAAGTCGTAAGATCGAATCCACATGATGGAGTGAGCTCCTGTCGCTTGTCCCAGCTCCTGCCAACCTAGCAGTTTGGAAGCATACAAATGCAAGTAGCTAAATAGGTACCACCTTGGTGGGAAGGTAATGGCGCTCCGTGTCTAGTCGCGCTGGCCACGTGATCACGGAAACTGTCTACGGACAAACGCTGGTTCTACGGCTTGGAAACGGGGATGAGCACCGCCCCCTAGAGTCAGACACGACTGGACAATTTGTCAAGTGGAACCTTTACCTTTACCTTACTATATTAAAACCTGAAGTTTGAAGAACAGGAATGTGCAAAGGAGAAGAGATTAATGCTTACAGAAGCTCGTCTTGAATCCTTTGAAAGAAGAGCAAGCAGACAGCATGTTTTGGTAAAAATGGTTCCACCTTTCTCTGAAATTTTGCCACCAGCTTTCTCTCTGTACATTTGAAGTAGGTCCAGCAAAGTTTCTACAGACTTTTCCACTGCATAAACAGCTTCAGTTGTCCTTTCATACTTGAAGAGAAGAACAGCATTTAGCGTTAAATGGAGCCTGAAGAACTCTGACATCAAGCAAGACTTTCCCAATACTTGCAATCATTAAAAGACTTTTACAATGAATATACAGTATATATCTGCCAGTGATTTGTACAATGTAACTAACTATATCAGTAAGCAGTTTCCTCCATTGATAAGCTATATGATTGTAATTGCTGTAAGTGAATTTAGTTGCAACCTAGAATATCTGAACATAATCAAATTAATATGTAATATATCATGACCTGAAAACTTGTGGAAAATGACTATAAAAATGACATGTTTGAGTAAGAAATTCCATTCTGATGTTGAACTGCACTACTCTGTCTCCACCACTACCCTGCCCACTATGTGTAGCATGTAAAAGCAAAATCACACTGTGCATGTTTTAAGTGTTATTAAATATAAGTCAAACACAGCAATTCACAATAAATTACATGCCAAAAGATGTCAGTTTTCAGATATGTTTCCAGTGAAATTTGAGCTGCTGGTGTATGTAACATATGTGTGTTTGAGTGTGCGTGCACATGCATGTCAACATTAATAAAAAAGTTATTTAAACTATGCTGCTACAACAAAGTTTGGAAAAACATAACTACCTTAGATAAATTGAGCAGGACTTGGACGGAGTATGTGATAACATCCATACAAGGGACGCTACGATTGCAGCTCCGTATCAAAGTAAAAATCGTGCAGACTGCTTCTGTCTGAGAAATGCTTTCACAACAAACGGGAGATAGTCTAGTTACAACCTCTTGGGGGGAAAAGGAATAATAATTAATGACAAAGAATGACAATTACCACATTTTCAAAACAAATACAGTTGCTCCACATGGAGGACTAAAGGAAAGATGAAGCTACCAAACAATTCTCAGACACACAAACACAGTTCACTTGTTACATTTCTCATAATTGCTGGGGAGCAGGAAAAGGTTTGCACAGTCTGTTTCCATCCTCTCTATAATGTCCGACTGCCTAATTCCACCTCATTCCTTGTGTTCAGCTTGCAAATATGTTGAGCAGAGCCTCTGAACTCAAGACAGCTTTCTGCACTTTTTGGAACCCCGGTTTTACATTCTATATTTCAATCTATAATGTAATTTAAAACCCAAGGCTCCAAACTACTCAGAAAGCCTATACAAAGTACAGGAGCTCCTGCCTGCAGGCTTTTAGTCCCTGTGCATGGAGAGTGGCAGAGCCCCAGTGGAGGAGACAGAACTGTCCAGCATGTTCTCCCTCATCTCACGTGATTCCAATTTTCACCTGTAGCGTTCCTGGAGGCAAAAGTAATACAAGACCAGAACACTCATGCCTTAAACGAAAACTGGCCAGTTTACATATTTGGTGTGGCATGCCGCAAGAAACCAGTCATGTGTAGCCTCTTTGCTACCCGACAACCACACTGTACATAACTGCAGGTGGAAGTGGGGACAAAGGTATGTGAAGGCCTATGTGAGTCTTTCTTACTTCCTGGATGTGAGATAAGCATGCCAGCCCTTAAGCTATCTCAGCCTATAACCCATTTCACGCCCCCCCCCCCCCCAAAGCCTTACAGGGAATCTCTCTTTTGGAGCGCAGGATGCCACACATCTACTCCCCACTCACAAATGAATTCTGTCCAATGCTTCCAGTGTCAAGAGGTGCAATTACATGATAATGAATGAACACAATAAACACAGCAGTAATTCAGAGTAACATAACACATCTTTCACCAAGAAAAAGTTCTGTGGTATAAGGAAAACCAAAACTCCACTGCACCAACTTCAATAAGCAAGAGTGTAATTTCATTGTGGCCCCGGCAACCAATATCCATATCAAGTGAAAACTCAATAGATTATGAGACAGCAGATGAGAAATCAGAAAAATGGAAAATCGCTAGACTCACAGAGATGCTTCCTAGGATCAGAACTGAGGAATTACCTTCCAGGGCTAGCCTTCCTTAAAGCCCACACTTTAGGAACCAGCGAGTACTGCTAACTGGTTCCCATCCATGTATTACAGATTAGGCACTGCTGGTTATGCTAAATGAAAAAGGATCGTTCTTGCACACATTGCCCGCTACTACATGGCTGCAAACCTGTTCACGAGGAAGCTAGGCTTGCATATAGATGGAAAGAGGAAAAAGGGCTTTGTCGCCTTTGTGCTTCTTGGCACTTGAAGAAGGGTGAGAAAGTGTCTGTGTATGCTTTCAGGTGGATGTAGGTTATTCAAACTGGCCCAACCCCACTTCCTTGTCTTTCTCTTTTTGACTGTCATCTTTATACATGGCCCCTCTTTTTGAACACTAGTGCTTTGGAGTTGAAAATATTACACTACTAGTAAAATGGTTGATAACACTTTGTGAATTATTTCAAACACGGAAATACTAACCCAGCTCTTTTAAAGCTGCCAGAATGTAAGAGAAGTGCTTGTATTTTAGAAGGCGATCAATAGCAAGTGCGGTTCTGTTACAGAGCTTCTTCTCTTCTTTGCTTTCTTTATTGGCAATAATCAAGCTATCTCGGAGAGCTCTAGTTTCTGCAGTATCTGTTTTCTTCCGCCATGAATATCCTCTCCATAATGCCTTAAGCAAGAAAAGAACAATTAACCTCTGTATGATCAGGAGCAAGAGAAGAGAAAAACACATAGGTTCCACAGTGCAATGAACTGCAACTCTGTATTTTCTGAAGTTGATTCCACTGAAATAATCAGATATTTGAAATATAACATTCTACATTCCTCTCAAAGTCATTCAGAGAGAAAAGACAGATGGAAGAGCCTTATAGAGCAAGTACTCCACACATTATCTGAAATTATGATCTTTAAGAGATATACTAAACTTTAGATGTACAGTAGGACCCCCATATCTGTGGGAGACTGGTTTCAATTCCCCCCACCCGGAGATGCTGAAAACCACAAATAACGAACAATATATGTACTAAGGTAAAAGAAAAAAATCAGGAGAAAATGTTCACCGTGTATTACCAGAATTGGCCACTAGAGGAAGCCAGAAACCATTTTATGTATTCCTCAATAACAATACATAAAATGGTCTGACTTCCTCTAGTGACCACTTCTGGGAAATACATGGTGAAAATACATCTTTCTCGTTTTTTTCTTTTAATATTTTCAGACTGTGGATAAGAGAATTCCCACGATACCAATCCCACGGATACAGGGGTCCTACTGTAGTTTGTGGGACATTCCTGGGAAAGTAATTAAAACAATTAAAATTTTCAGTGAATTCTTGATGTGAGAAAAAGGTGGGAAAGGGTATTAGGAATACACCTTATTCATTTCCACTGAGGATCGAAGCTTTTTTTTTTTTTTTTTGAAAAGTCTAATCTAATGAGACCTCACACTTTGGCTGTTTATGTACCATTGGACACTTGCTTTTGTCAGCTTCAATTACATGGCAAGCAGCTACTTTCATAGGTCCAGTTCTTATGGTAACAATTGCTTTTATGGAATGGGTTTCCCGCCAGTGATTTTTTAGCTGCTTCTATGCTTATTTTTAATCTTCCCTTTTTCAGAGGTTTCTAAGATTCTATATTTATGGCAAGTCACCTTCAGACACTGATAATTTAGGGGAACAAAATAATTTTTAGACCTTTTGACAGAATGCAGAGACAGCAAGGGTGATCTCACCTCCATTCCCTCGAGTGAATGAGGGATGAGGGCTTTAGCAGTAGCCAATAATTGAATCTCTTCTCACTTTAGAAATAACATGCTGTTCCTTCTTCCAGTTTCATCCACCAAGCCTCAACACAGGAAGATGCCCAGCAGAATCAGATCCTTGATACATAACTTTTCCCAAACTGACACCCCTCCAGATGTGTTGGGTCATCATATGACCTAGCATGGCTGCCTAGGTTTCATTTTGCCTGGTATTCAAAGCTCTAGCATGGAGATTACAACTCTTCCTGTTCATGCATCACAGTTCAGTTTTTACCACTAAAACATGAAGGGAGCAAAGACATTGAGAAGATAATTCAATGAAACCATAAAATGTCTCTAGGATACTCATTTACCTGAAATTTAATTATTCCATTACTTAGGGCTTGTGGGTTCTTGTGTTCTTGAACTGCAGACTTTTTCCTGTCACTTATCCATCTCCTCACCATTCTCTGTATTTTAATAATTTTCTCACGATATTGTAGGTATCTTATCCTCTGTTTTTTTGCTTGATACCACTGCTGTTTAAAGAGACAGGGCAAAAATAACTGCTCACTTACAGCTTTTAAAACAAATGGAATTGAGTTCCAAGCTTAAGCAACATGAAATACTTTATATATATTGTTATGAACAGGATTAAACAATAGGAAGAAATGTCTACAATTCTTTGTTCTCCAGAACTAACCTGAATGTACAAAACTGAAGAGAGCTGCAAGTATACATGTTTCAAATGAAGATGATTTCTGTAAGCCCTCTGAATTCTAATAGCAGCAAGATTATAATATGCAGCAGCTGTAAAATGAAGCAGAAGATTTTGTCGTCTCTGGACCAAAATCTAGAAAAAAGAAAGATAAACTGAATTAACAGCTGAACCAGGGAGAGCTTTGTGATGCCATTTTTTAATATTTAAGTTCAGAATAAGCAAGATATTGAAGCCCACTGATTCACCTACTCATCTACCTATTCAAACATACCTTCCTAAACACTATCTTTCAGTTTTTGCCAGAGAGCTGACAAACAGTGACAGATAATAATTTAAGTGGTGTACAACCCTTTTGCATCAAGGACACAAATAATGAAACAATCTTCAGTTTACAGAAGTGGAGTTTGAATAAGGAGGGATGGAGAAAAACTTGGGTAAAAACTGATTCAAAATGCAACAGCTACGATTCTGACTACCTTACCTAGGTGAAGCATTGCTATGCTGATTTTAAAATAATGACATTAGTTTCCTATTTGTATCCATGCCCAACTCCATGTGGTCCACTGTTAGGAGAAATGCACAATGCATCAACAAACTAGAGGGCTGTCTCAGCAGTAGTGTGCCAACTTTGGAATGATCTCTCAAGGGAATTCAAATGCTGCCAACTTCCCCACACACACACACACACACCAAATTGAAACATTAATTTGCTCAGGTATGTTTACAGCCTCACGTGAATTTAAATCCCTCCTCACTATTTTTAAAACCTCTAATTTTTCAAGGATGTTTCATATTGCAGGGTGGATCTGATTTAAATATAACAACATGACAAGATGGATAAAAATCAATGATTTTTAAAAAATCCATTTGATTTAAAATATGATTTAAATTTTAAAAATCATTTTTTAAATAATTTAAACTTTAAAATATTTTTTAAAAATTTAAATCATGATTTAAATCCATTTGATTTTTATCCACCCTGTCATATTATTCTTATAATATATGTACTGGCCTAGAATTGCCTTTTATGTTAAAGAACGGTGAAAATTTCTAGAGTTAAATTGCAGAATCTAGCATACTAATCATTAGTGAAAATGGAGTAGGAGTTCCCATCTACTAGTGGAACCAGGGCTACAGTTTGCAATGTTTTATCCCCTCTAAAGGATATAGAATATTTCAATTCCATGTTACCCTTGAAATATTTATAAAGTTGACAAAAATATTGAGAAAATATAAATTTCAGTCGAAGATCACAAGTGTATCTCTAGTCTTATACTCTTGAGTACTTTATTAGATCAGATTCTGCTGCGTTTCTCTTTCACATTGGAAGTCAGTGCTATGGAAACTCACCTTTTGAAGCTGTTTTCTAGCACAGTATTTTCTATATGCGAACTGAATTACTTGTACAGAGATTTTGGTTGCCAGGAATCTTTGCCGAGCCATTTTTGCTGCCAGAGTTGCTCTCCATTTTCTCTGAATTAGAACTGTAGAAACTTTCATCCTCAAAAACCTACAGGAAAATGAACACACAAACAGCAAATTCCTCAGGTTTTTTCCCATTTATCCTTCCCATATATAATGCAGAATAATCGATATTTAAAAGACACTTGCACAGCTTGCTGTATTACCATATCCTCTGCTGCTTAGCTTTTTGGTAACGTTGAATCACATGTGTAGCTCTCTCAATGGCTCTGTATTCCTTCATGGCTCTGCTTCTATGGAGCCATGTTGGCATAACTGTGGTTCGATTCCGAGCTGCTATCATTTCAATGGCCAACTGCCTTGCTTTACAGCCCCTTAAAAAAGCCTAATGGAAAAATGTTTGCAGAACATCACTATTGTTTTGAACTATATTCAGCCCAAATCAATGTTCTTTTCTTGGTTGTCAGTTATTCATGTAGTGACAAGATAAGATTTTAATGTATTTAAAAAGTGGACCACCAGATACAATCCCTTTATATTCTCAACCATCATTAGAGGCGACCCTCCTCATCTCCATCCAAGCTGTTTTGTTAAAACTCCCCCCCACCCTGAATCATGGTTAGAAAATGCATACTCTTCCTGTGATAGCACCAGCTGCCACAGGATGAATAGTCATCTAAATATCATGTTTTGGGTCTCAGTGAAAGATAATTTGGCTATAAGTACTAGACAGATTTCAAACAAATACAGAGAAACTTGACAAAAGAAAAACCGAACCCACTCTATTTTTCTCAGTGGTTTTAAATGCCCTGTTCCTAGCACTGCTTTTTGACACTTTCACTTCTATATCAGTTTTTTTTTAAAATCCAGGCAAAGAGCTGGCCACAATCAAGGCCTAAGCCATGGCAGAAACAGCCAGTGAGTGCAATGGGCTTTTCTTCCCCTTATCTCCTCCCTGCAGCCACCTGCAGCAAACAGAAACCTGCTTTGAAGGGTTACTCAGCCTTCCAAAGCAGGTTGTATACGCCAAAGGGGCTTGTGGAGAGGGGCAATTATTGTTGTCCTGATTCTGCTGAAGGAAACATTCTGTTGGAAGAACCATCCTATTTTCCTTGAGCTTTCTTTCAGTATACAAATGAGCTTTGAGATTTTTAATATAAGGTAATTACATACTGTCTAAAAACCCAGTAAGTCACAGCTAGGGTAGACCCAGTGAATCAGTGGAACTTACAGAGGAGTTGACTCACCAAACATGCACTGATTCAGTGGGCCTATTTTGCTATGATTTACTACTGGATTTTAGCCACTAGATAGCTTTAAAGCAAAGATAACCAGCAAGAGCATGGCAAATCCCAGAACACCATAATAGGCATTGACTGCCTTAGTTCCAAATCTTGTAGTTTTAGAACATATCTGGTACATAAGTACATAGTATAGTTATTAGAACTAGTTAGGGTTGGGGAAGTACTGCTGTATACCTGAATTTTTATTATACTTCTTTTCATCCTGCAGAACCTTTGACGTTCAATGAAGCCCCTGACTGCAGCTTGTGCAATGATGATTCTCTTCAGAGTTTGTAAATAAGCAGCTCTCTGGTGTTTCATAGTCAAATAAGACCGATAATGTTGTTGTATTAAAATTGCAGCTTCCCTGTATTTCTGATACTGTTCTGTGTAACATAGTCCCTGCAACACAGTAGCTTCAGTAACAAATTGGACAGACTTTTTGCAGTCCACAACCATAGAAAAGAGCGGAACCATTGCTGGATGTGCTTTCTTTGTCTTTCTGCGTACAACCGCTCCACGATAAGCAGACTGGATAGTTATTACTGCCCACTGTATCAGTCTGTAATGTTTGTGCTGTACATGCATGCGATAAAAAGACTGGATGAGAGTTGCAGCGGTATGCATTGCTGCCAATTCTTGTTTTCTTTTCATATCATTGTCAAAGACCTGAGTAACTATAGCAGATTTCTGCATATCAGAACTTTGCTGATATTTCACTTTTACGTAAGTTCGGTAGTAAGTCTGTATGATTATAGCAGCATATCTCAGCCTCTGGTACTTGACCCTAGCTCTATGCCGTCGAAAGGATGCCTGAATCATCCTTGCAGCTGAATGCATGCGCTTGATCTCTTTCCTTACTTTAAAACCTCTGTAGAAAGATTGCACACAAACTATGGCTGCATAGACAGAAGCGTACTTCTGAACCTGTCTTCTTCCCAAAATCAATGATCTGTACCACCTCTGAATCAGCACAGTAGCTGCTTTTAAAGCTAGGTACCTTCTACGTTCTCTCTGCATTTTAAAATTCCGCTGAAGTACAATAGCAGCTTGGTGTCGTTGACACTGTGTTGCCTTCATCCTCCGAAATGCTCTCTGAATGCACACAGTGGCTGTCGTAACACAGAAATACTGCTGGACTGCAATTTTGCTGAGCTTATTGGCTCTGATTCTTCCCTGGATAACTCTGGCCGCCCACTGCATTTGTTTGTAGGAACACTGTTGCCTGTGCCTTCGATAGTTACTCTGTATGATTATGGCAGCATCATGCTGTTTTTTAAAGACCCATCGCATTTTCATTCCTCTGAAGGCAGCCTGAAGGACTAAAGCGGAGTGGCGCTGCTTTAAGTACAACCCTCTGACACATTTAGTTTCTTGGTATGCTCTGTACTGTTGTTGTACTCTAATAGTAGCAAGCTTCAAAGCCTGATACTGAGTGTAAGCCATATGCATCCTAAAGGCTGCCTGGATAACAGTAGCAGCTCTCTGCATTTGCTTTACTGATTTTCTGGTCAGTTGGCCTCGGACAGTTGATTGCACTATAATAGCTGCTTTACGGAGGTGGAGATACTCTTCATGCTGCTGTTTGGAAAGCACTGTTGCTCGGTACTTCCTCTGAATTGTCAAAGCAGCAGCCTTAAGTGAAAGGAAACTCTTCCTTTGAAGAAAAGTTCTAAACAGCCTCTGAATGGTGGTTGCAGCCCTATGCATCTTTTGCAGATGGTGCCTTGCTTTCATGCCTCGAAACGCAGACTGTATTCGAAGTGCAGACATCTTCATCTGCCTGTATTTGTGCATCTGGGCATTTCGACCTTTGCAACCACGATACCACTGCTGAATAAGTTTTGCTGCTGCAACCAACTTTTGGAAGGACTTCTGTTGCCTGTACATTCGATAGAATGACTGAAGAGAAGTTGCAGACTGGTGCAAAATTTTCAATTCCTGTCTAACTTTCATGCCTCTGTAGGCAGCCTGAAGGATGAGAGAAGACTTTTTTATCTGAAGATAGTTTCTGCGCTCCTTTCTTCCTCTGCAAAAAGCTCTGTATCTTCTCTGGATGATAACAGCTGACAGCTTCATTGCTTGATATGTGACGTTACATTGATGCATCCTAAACATAGCTTGGATTCGAACAGCTGCCTGGTCCATGTGCTGAATTTTTCGTCTTGCTTTCCCACCTCTGTAAAATGCCTGGATTTTAACAGCTGCTTCCTTTAAAGAAAGGTATTCCTGCCTTTTCCTATGGGTTAGGAGAACAGCACGATACCACCTCTGAACTGTGATAACAGCTCCTCTGAAATGTTTGAACTTTGTGTGGTTAACATGCATCCTGTAGAAGGACTGTATGACCACAGCAGCCTGAAGCTGTCTTTGGACCTGCTTCCTCACAAGATTACCTCTCCAAGCTGCTTGGAGCTGTATGATGCTGCTGCGAAGAACAATGTATTCCTGATGCTGTTTTCTACTCGATCTTTTAGCCCTGTAGTGCTGCTGAAGAATTAGAACAGCGCCTCTTGTCATTATGAACCTTTTTCGTGCCTCATACCTCCTGAAGGCAGCCTGTATAATCACTGCAGCAGCACGTTGCTCCAGAAACCGTTTCCTCACTTGCCATCCCCGCAGAGCTGCCTGCAAAGAAGTCACCAATGCTTTTGTCTTCAGGAAACGTCTTCTCATTCTGGAAGCCCTGTACCATTTCTGAATTATACGGGAAGCTTGAATCAAGGTTTGGTATTTTGTTTTAGCAGAATAAGCCCTGAATGCAGCCTGGATCTTAACAGCAGCCACATATTGACATCTAAGCATCTTGCGTAGTTTATAACCCCTATAGCCTGCTTGCAAACAAACAGCTGCCTTTTTCATTTGCAGGAACTTCAGCCTCTGAGTGGTTTGCTCTCTGTATGCACGGTAATGTATCTGAATAACGAGAGCAGCCTTAGACATCTTTAGGAAATGTTTCCTCACTTTCTTCATTTTGTACCAAGCCTGAAGGACAGCAGCAGCTTCATGCCATCCCTGAATCACAAGGTGGTAGGAGGAAAAAGAAGCAACATTGTTAGAATCAATTATTTAATGTTTACATTGCTAATACAAGACTTATTTTTATTTTTTTTACAAAGGCTGTTTTAAACTTTTCTTATAAAAGATTCAGGATGCTTCAATTGTTCTGGGATAGGGAGGACTCTAGTAGTGAAAACCCATATTTCAACTTTATCTTTATTTATTTATTTAACTTATATGCCGCCCACACTACCCAAAGGTCTCTGGGCGGCTTACAACAATTAAAATACAATAAAAAAATAAAACAATTAAAATACAATTAAATTATATACTCAAAAAATTGCCATCAGGACCCACAGTTGATATTATTTCAATTAAAAGCCTTCTGGAACAGGAAGGTTTTGACCTGGCGCCGAAATGTCATCAGCATCGGTGCCAGACGAATCTCAATTGGGAGGGCGTTCCATAGTCTGGGAGCAGCTGCCGAAAAGGCCCTTTGTCTACAAGCCATCCCTCTTACCTCCTTGAGGGACGGCTCTTTCAAAAGGGCCCCCTGGCTAGATCTTAACTGCCGGGTAGGTTCATATGGAAGGAGGTGGTCCTTCAGGTATCCAGGGCCCAAGCCGTTTAGGGCTTTATATGTCAAAACAAGCACTTTGAATTGGGCCCGGGCAGCAACTGGTAGCCAATGTAATTTAAACAGAATCGGCTTGACGTGTTCCCTAGCGGCCCCACCACTCACCAGCCGCGCAGCTCGATTCTGGACCAGTTGCAGTCGCCAGACCGTCTTCAAAGGCAGCCCCACGTAGAGCACATTGCAGTAATCTATGCGAGACGTTACCAGTGCGTGTGTAACTGCCATGAGACTCCGCTCGTCCAGGTAGGGCCATAGCTGGTATAATTTCCACAGCTGAAGGAAGGCGCCCCTGGCCACCGAGTCCACCTGGGCTTCCAGAGTTAGACTGGGGTCCAGGAGCACCCCCAGGCTGCGGACCCTGTCCCTTAGGGGGAGTGTAACCCCATTCAGGGCAGGGAAATGGCCCTCCAGCCTGTCCGGCGAAGCACCCACTAACAGCACTTTCATCTTGTCTGGATTGAGTTTCAATTTATTAACCCTCATCCAGTCCATTATCAGGTCCAGACACGAGTTCAGTACAGAAACCGCCTCACCTGGATTGGTGGAAAACGAGAGGTAGAGCTGAGTATTGTCAGCATATTGCTGACTCCTCAGCCCAAACCTCCTGATGACCTCTCTCCCAGCGGTTTCATGTAGATGTTAAACAGCATGGGGGACAGTATCGAGCCATGAGGAACCCCATGACATAAACGCCATGGGACAGAGCAACTGTCCCCCAGCACCACCCTCTGGACACGGTCAGGTAGGAAGAAGTGGAACCACCGTAAAGCGGTGCCCCCAACTCCCAACCCAGCCAGCCTATCCAAAAGGACACCATGGTCGATGGTGTCGAAAGCCGCTGAGAGGTCCAGGAGTATCAACAGGGTCACACTCCCCCTGTCTCTCTCCCGGCAAAAGTCATCGTACAGGGCGACCAAGGCAGTCTCCGTACCAAAACCCGGCCTGAAACCTTGAAGTCTTATTGATTCTGGGTGGGCATAACAAGGCTCCTAGTCATCTCAGGTGGGTGAATAATTCACTTATTTTTGACAGAATAACTTCATACACAACCAGTCTTACTAGCTTGATCACAGGTGATACCTTTATAGCTTCTTCCTGCTTTGCCTTTTTTAATTTCTCAAGTTCCATCTTCGCCAAACATCTTCGCCAATATTTCTGAATTACAACTGCTGCATTCTTGGTCTAGCAAGAAAAAAAAATTACAGATCAAATGCTTATAAGCAATGCTCTCTTCTTCCTGTAGTCAATTTCTGTTGACAGTTTAAAGCAAAATGAAAAGCAATGGAAAGGAATACCTGAGCAAGTTTTGTTTTCAGTCTGTGTTCTCTCCAAGCGGACTGAATCAGTTGAGCTGCTCGAATCTCTTTAGAAAGTTCTAGAAGTCGTGAACACAGATATGACAGATAGGTGATAACTACCTAAGGGAAAAGCAGAGAACACTCAAAATCTTAGCATGTTGTAAATGAAAAAAAAACAAATGTGAATTCTGAAAATGTGGCTATTACCTTTTCATCAGGAATTGTATTAGACATGTCTGAATGGTGAATCATAGATGGAATGCCACCAAGGTTAGAAACCGCTGCATTAATCAGTTGGAAATTTCTCTTCTCGTTATCAAGTAGTTCTTTATAAAGCATGGACGTAGTTATAGCTTTATAAAAAGAAGATTAAAAGGATTGAATATTTTAAATCAGATGCAAAAACCACCTGTCTGTCTTCAAAGTGTCATTTAATGCTCACCTTGGTCAAAAGTTGCACTCAGCAGATTTAGAGAACCTTCAGATTCAGAGGACGAATTAAGTGCAAAGGTACCACTTTTAGTACATTCTACTGTCTGAGTAGTGCGTTGGCATATCGCATCCAAAGGTATATAACATGGATGATAATGATGAATCAAATAGCATAACACTCTTCCATCTGAGAAAGATACTGTGAAGTTTTCTACCTAGTTTTAAAAAGACAAATATATCAGAGCCAGGGAACTATGCTGCCAGTGGCATCTCTCTGTATACCTTACACAGAAACAGACCGCCTGTCCATCCTATGCAGCACTGTCTACGCTGAATGTCAGAAAATTTAGCTGAAAGACAGGTCTCTCTAATGTGAATTTAACAGCATTGTGATATAAATTTAAAAGGGCCACTCCAAGTCTCATTATACTGCTTAAGTGCTCACATACATATCCATTTTCTATGATAGCTTGCTTTAATTAAAACAATTACAAAAGTACTGAAAGCAGGCAACTACCAGTCAACAAGCATCCTGTCTTGACTACGTAACCACAGCCTCAGTAAAGCTAACTGAAGAAAATGGGCATGATTGTGGAAAGCATATTCCCAGCCACACCATGATTACACACTCTCTGAACTATTTCACTTCTTAGAGTAACAAGGGCTCAAGTAAATGTGCTCTGCAGTCTCTGCCACAATTAAAGGTTATTTCTACTGATTAATATCCTAGAACCTTTATCTAGTAGATAAATATTTCAACCTTAATTATTTTGTCAAGCACACACAAGAATAGAGGTACATAACTTTAAAAGTTGTTGAAAGGATAAATTCTTTACCTTCACATTGTAAAATTGACAGACAGCATTCACCCAAATCATTAACAGTTTTATATTTTCACTGTAACTTTCCGATGAATAAAAGCTACTGCTGCTGCTGTCTTTTCTCACTTGTTTAACAACAGAAGATTCCAAAGACGCTCCCTTCCCTTTGGAGATATACATGTTCTTTAAAATATCAGTTTCTTCTTTTAACTGAATCACATCAATGGAAACATCCACCTAAGCAAAAGCAAACACATGTTCTTAAAACATTTGTCATATATAGCTAACTAATTTGTAAGGTAAAGGTTCCCCTTGACAAATTGTCCAGTTGTGTCCGACTCTAGGGGGCGGTGCTCACCCTCGTTTCCAAGCCGTAGAGCCAGCGTTTGTCCGTAGACAGTTTCCGTGGTCACGTGGCCAGCGCGATTAGACACGGAATGTTGTTACCTTCCCACCATGGTGGTACCTATTTATCTACTCACAATTTTTACATGCTTTCGAACTGCTAGGTTGGCAGGAGCTGGGACAAGCGACGGGAGCTCACTCCGTCGCGTGGATTCGAACTGCTGGTCTTTCGACCTTGCAGCCCAGAGGCTTTGCAGTTTAACCCACAGCTCCACCCACTTCCCAATTAACTAATTTGTACACCCCTATAAATATCTCCTCAAAAATAGGATTTTTTTTTAAATGGCCAGAATTTTGTTTGTCATCATGCAGTGGCATAAAGGCGACTGTGCAAGCACATGTGATATGTCCTGCACCATGCCTTACTGTGGTTGGGCAATCAATCACATGACCAGCCACATACGTTACTGTACAACAGGCAGCCCAAAAAGCACTTCTGCAAATGCTCTTACACACACAGAAAACGGAAAATGGTTTTTAACCTGTGGAGTTTATCCTTAGGTAAATACAAGATTTCAGACTACAATTCCCAGGTAAGGTTACAATTCTATACAGACCTATACGACACTAAGTGAAACTTATTATGAGTAGGCATACATGGGACTGTTTTTTTATAAATAAAAGTATCTCTGGTACAAACAAACTGTGGTTGTGAAAGAAAGGAAAAGGGATATACTCCCAAAGCCAGAAGTTTGGATTAGGGAAAATTTAAGAAAATCTGAACAATTTATTTATTTCTCTAACAAAGTGAAGAAGGCCAACAAGTTCACTTCTTTCTTTTTCTGATCACTATGTTCAATCCTCCAAAAATCTAAAACCTAATCTTTCTATGATGGTTCAAAGACTAAACTATAATGATAAAAATTTGTATACTTTAAAGGCAGAGAACCATACTATCTTTTTTGGAGGCTCTATTCACGTTCTTATGCTATATTTTATAGTACAACGAATGACTACATAGCTAATACATATTAATTAGGCGGCATATAAAGGCTTTTCACAAGAGTTCTCTTTATGTAGCCAGGATAAAGTAGGACCATGCCTGCCATATGTAGTTTGAACACACACTCTTGCTGATGGGCAATCAGTGAACAAGGTCCATTGCCCCCCTCCACTCTTGTTCATGAATTAACTTTTGTGAGGAGCCATACAGTTTTATTTGGTTCTACTGGTAGACATTTTACTAAGCACCCTCAGAGGTATATTATGATTTTGAATATACAACATTGCAAGAAATATATGCATACTGAACAACTTCAGTTAATGATTTGCTTCCTAAGTGTATTATGCAGTACCTGAAAAGCAAACACTATTTTCCACAGTAAAGCAAATGTTTTCTCTCTATGCCGATCCACAATATCCTTTGCTTCAATTGTTCCACCTAAAAATCAGACAAGCCGGTTAGTCATTAAGCCTATCATCACATCTTTTATATGGTTCTGTCCTGGCAATACTTTCTAATGCTTACTGTGTTCGTCCTTTAGCTGAATCCCATGGTCTTTCAATACCTCAAGAACAATGTTGACATTATGCATCTTCTGAAGTCGGCTTATTGCAGGAACTCTTAATTTTTTGGAAAGATTCCAATTTGTTGACAGAAGTTCCAATGCTCTCCTTAAAATATAAAAGATTCCATGTTAAAACTTAACAATTTCTTTAAGTAAAATCCTCTGTAAAAAAAAAAAAATCTCAGCAGAAACTTACACAAGGCGAATGCCACACTGCAAATCTGTAGCAAGATTTGTTACAGCAAAGTCAAATTCATCTAATGGAGTTTGCACGTGATTAACTGGAAAGCCCATAAATCCAAGGTGGCGTGAAAGATCACCCTCTCCACTTAAAAAATCTCGGGAAAATGCCAGCAATATTTCTTTACTAGACTGAAGAAAAAGAAATAATTAAACACACATATAGCAGGTCTACAATCCTGTACACTTTATGGGGCTTTCTGCTGAGCAAACACTCTTATTACTGGAGTTTAAGGCAGTCTTGTGGCTTGCAACTTCAAAGAGCCTTGTGGTACACAAAATATGTGCAAGTTTGATTTGCTATAACCTTTTTGGGTTGTAGATCCAACCTTTTTCGATTGTAGATTTCTACACGCAGACATCATGTGTCTGCATGTAGAAAGTTTATGCTTAATCGAACTTGCTAGTGTTTCTAAAGTGCTGTTTTTGTTGCAACAAACTAAAATGGCCAGCCCCTCAAATCCATCAATTATGTAGAAATGTAAATGAGAATACCTTGAATTCTGCATTTTTGCAGAAGAGGCAAGGATCATGTTCAATAATTCGAGACAATTTTGCACGATCAAGGAAGCAAATCAGCAGAAGAAGCTTTTTCAGTGTAAATTTGGACAATGCTTCTTCATGGCCTAGAAGTAAAATACAAGATTTTACATAGAGACATCTTATAAAAATACATCAGATTATGGGACAAGAAAGAAAAATAGTTACCATCTCGATAAAGATGTGGCACTGATGGATGTCTATATTCAGCTGCAATATCAGGGTTCCACAGTAAGCGGCTGAGTATAAACACTGCTAAACCCATCACATCACTGTTACTTTCCAAGGAAATAAGTTCACCATAAATTGTCTAGTAACAGAACAGAACAGAAAACAGTTTTAGAGACATAACAATGCAATTCATAATTTAGAGCAAACTTATAAACAAAAGCAACAATACAATATTAGCTATTTTCTTTGACAAAGCTAACTAGAAAATTTAAGATCCCAAATGTACCATCAATCATTAACCAGCTAATAACTGATCAGTGTAATCTCCTGCTTTTTTGTTGGAAAGAAGACAATATTTTGGGGACACTATATTCTGCTTTACATTCCATTTTCTCACTAACATACAATGAAATAGGCTCCACAACAGTTTAATTCCTATTTCTTTGCGGCTCAAGATATCTTGCTCTCAAACATTGTTGAGTACCTAAGCCATACATATAGCTCAAAGGCTTTATTGAAAAAACTCCAGAAAATTAATTATGGCTATAATTAGAAATACAAATGCAACAACAGACAAATATATGATCTGTTCATATATACCCACCCGTGTATGCGATTTCTTGAAAATGGGCATATAGTATTATTATAAACTTCTACACCTATAACCATCTTCAAAATGTGTAATTGCTATGAATGTACACGACTGGACTAAATGTCAAGGGGAACCTTTACCTTTACCTTACTGAGCTACTGTAGATAAGTAGCAAATGGATTTAAGACCAGCGCAGGCCTTCATGGCACAGTCTTTGACATGAAGCAACTTGTTGTTGTTGTTGTTTAGTCGTGTCCGACTCTTCGTGACCCCATGGACCAGAGCACGCCAGGCCCTCCTGTCTTCCACTGCCTCCCAGAGTTGGGTCAAATTCATGTTGGTAGCTTCGATGACACTGTCCAACCATCTCATACTCTGTCGTCCCCTTCTCCTCTTGCCCTCACACTTTCCCAACATCAGGCTCTTTTCTAGGGAGTCTTCTCTTCTCATGAGATGGCCAAAGTATTGGAGCCTCAGCTTCAGGATCTGTCCTTCCAGTGAGCACTCAGGGTTGATTTCCTTTAGAATGGGTAAGTTTGTTCTCCTTGCAGTCCAGGGGACTCTCAAGAGCCTCTTCCAGCACCACAATTCAAAAGCATCAATTCTTCGGCAGTCAGCTTTCTTTATGGTCCAGCTCTCGCTTCCATACATCACTACAGGAAAAACTATAGCTTTGACTATGTGGACTTTTGTCGGCAAGGTGATGTCTCTGCTTTTTAAGATGCTGTCGAGGTTTGTCATCGCTTTCCTCCCAAGAAGCAACTAGGTCCAGGCATAACTAAGTAAGGGAAAATTGTATGGTTTCTGCTGCAGATAAAATTGAATATGCAAATCTGCTTCAGAATTGCAGAATCAATATGAATGTTCTCAGATCTGTTTCAGGATACTGACACATGCATTACAGGCATTAATCTGTATCTCAACATGTTTTTACAAAATTATTTTTTCTTAATATTTTAAGGCAATGTAAGAAAGTGATAGAAGGAACACCAACACCTATCGGTATGTGGAAACAGTTCATGATGTAAAGTAGTTCATTCATTAACTGAAGCAGATTCTTTTCCCAGCCTTTAATCTAGAAGTTATAAACTTACTTCCAGACCTATGCGTAGCCATAGTGGGTTGTAGCATAAAAGCCAGTTGAGAATTTTCTGTCTCTCTCCTGCAAAGAACACAAAGACAAGAGCATGACAAGATGAAATATGGCTGGGAAAGATATAAGTTCAGGCCTCTTGCAGACTGCAGCCATTTCCACCTAAGAAGCTTAACCTGGCCCCAATGGCCATGAGACTTTGGGACTTTAATAAAAGCATATAATTTTGGAACCACCCACAAGAACCTGGTGCACAGCCTAAAGAAGATGAATTATCATTGAAAGCTCGCTGTTTTTTGTTTTATTTTTTTAGTGGTCCAATAAAAGTGTCACCTGTTCCGGCGTATTACATAAAGTTACACAGTGAAATGGCTAATGGGCATAGAGACCTGCTTGCTTTATTATGTGTAATAATAATAATATTCTAATATTGCACCACAACTTTTTGTATATACAAGTAACAAAATCAAGACTCTTGTTTCATTCTTACCAATATCTTTCCACAAATGTCTGTCCTTTCGAACTAGCAAACGCTTTGCTTCAATTTCAATCTCCAGCCGTTTTATTGCTCTAACCATCTCATCACAGGTAAACAAACGGCATGCTGATCGACGAAGTTTGTTTAACTTGCATCGTGCTGTGTATGCTCTTAGGGATGCTTCCTCTTTTGTTGGTGCTTTAGGAACACTTGACTTATGATGAGATTCTGTTCCCAACATAAGGAATGCTGCATTGACTGATGAAGAGAAAATGGTACGTGTTTAATTTCATACTTGTCTTCCTCTAGAAAGTATCATTTGATCCACTGAGGGGATCTCCACACAGGGGAAGCTGAAGCGGTCTGATTCATGCTTACAAGGTTCTTAATTTTAGTACAATCTATTTTATCTCTCACTTGAGCAATCCTTCCATTCACACTAATCAACATTTTTCTCCAATGAGAAGGGTCCAGACAGGTCTTTGGGTCGCTCCAACTTGTCTCCCTTTCTGTTAATGACACTCCCTTTTCTACCCCCTTCCTTGCTTTTTGCCGCAGCCATCATGCCTCTATATATGTGTGATTGTATATAATGAAGTGATACAGCAAAACAGCAATGCATCATCATGGTACACATAATACCGCCACTGTATCTTGTTCATCTAGAATAGCACAGCACCATTAAAACATGTATATAAAAATTTAGAACAGTAGAATAGATAAAAAGAGGGGGCTCTCCGTCATCCTTTTCAATGCCACAACCAACCAAATGTGCCACAGAACTGTCACCTCAGATAACATCACCCACAGCTCTATCTGGGAGTGAACTAACCATCCACATGGGCTACAGAACAGGACAATTAGGAGCACTGCAACAACAAACAAAAAAACTGTAGTCCTAGTGCTCTGCCTAAAAGAAGTGGGACAGCTCTAAAAAGGGGGTGGAATGGAGATAAAAATGTGGATGTCATGATTTGATTCGAACCAAATAGTACCAAAAGTAATCCAAACAGTGATCTATATACCCATCTGGATGTGCCCTGTCTTGAATTATCTGGATGCACATCACGCTTTGGTAGTATCTTTCTGCAGTGAGAGGGAGGAAGAGCTGCTGGATATGAAATCCTCTCCAAAGAGGCAAGAGAGTGGGCTGGCATCGGAGGAGTGTAGAATGATAACTAGGTGTAGACAAGCTTGCTCACGGCAGAGAAAGTGACACCTTCCCACTCTCCAAATCCTGAAAGTAGTCATTAAGTTCTAACTGGCAGCTGCCTTTGTCATTATACTTGAAACACAATTTAATGGGGGAAAATTAGTGAGGTGATTTTACATACGAGTGAAATGGAGGTAAAATGAATGAAGGAAACGTACAACAAAGAGTCCCTTCAGTGTTTTTTCCATTTGTGGCAACATAAAAATCCTATCCCTAAATACTTATCAGAAAATATTGAGCATTAAAGAGTATTAAGAGTACCAAGACTAAAGAGATATTCAATTTAAAGTTCTGTACATGTAAACACAAGAAGTGCCTCAAATTAAATATCACTTCAAAGTACCATATTTTTCCATGTATACGACCCCTCCAATGTAATTTTGACCCTTGGTGGAGGAGCAGTCAATGGGCAGCCGCGAGGGGCGGCCCAGCGCGGCTGCTCCTCCGCCTCCATCTCCTGCTACCTCCGCTGCCCAATCGCCTCCTCCAGTGCGACTGCCGGGGCTCACCTCCAGCTCACATCGCCGCCTTGTCCCCTCCCAAAGGGAGCCCGCGAGTGGCACCACTTGGTCACAAGGCATCAGATAATCATTCCAGAAAACAAATTCCATATTCCTAGCCACAAGAAATAATACTCTCATATCCACTAGGTCAGTGGTGGCGAACCTTTTTGGGCTCGCGTGCCCAAACTGGAAAACAAAAACAAAACAGCGGGCGGTGTGCCGCGGCGGTGGTGGCGGAACCGGAAGTGGCAGTGGAAGGGGGAATCCCGGCACGGAGGTGCCTCGAGACCCCACTCTGAATCCGCTGCCAGCACCAGCTGCTCTGGATCTGCGTGCCGAAGCGCCAGCACCGCGGCTGCAGCCGCCTTCTCAGGTTTGGCTGCGCGGGGGTGGCGGCGGAGTAGCGATCTGGCGACTTATGGCTCGCGTGCCGGCAGAAAGGGCTCCGTGTGCCAGCTGTGGCACACGTGCCATGGGTTCGCCATCGCTGCACTAGGTCAACTGCTTATCAGACTAAAAAGATCTCCCAATGAATTAGGATGGTATCAGGGTGGATGACAGATAAATTCCTTGGGTAGGTATTTCTATATCCTAGGCTTCTTTCCTAGACAGCAGCAAGACATAAAAATGGACCTGACCAGCTAATCTTAATGTGCAGGCAGATTCATTAAAGCAAGCAGTCTTTTAATAGAAGGCTTAGAAGTAAAGGTATGTACACATAAATGATGCAGTCTGGGTAATTCTTCTACATAAGTGTATCCTTTTTGAAACATTAAGATTCTCTAAATCCATTTTACCTTGTGAAATGTCTGTTTTTACAGAAAAGTCATCAGGAGTAAGTACGTAATTCAGCCACCAAGTGAAACCTCGTTGCTGTTTCTCTTTCCAGCGCTCATCAAAAAACATGTTCTTGGCCACAAAAGGCATGGGATGCCTAGGAATATCTTTTCAAATAATTAAAAGTTAAATTCATTCTGTAACTGAACCACTGAGAATACTCAAATACGGAAAGGAAACAAAGTAAGGAAACACAGAGACAGTTGAACAGACAATGAAACAATTCTATCACCAGCCAGTAATCTTGCATCTCACGTCCTTCATTTCTCCTTGGGCATTATCAATAAAGACTTAACCTCCTCCGACTTTACTCCTATAGTATAAGAACAGTGCCTAATTTTTCACCCTATCCTTTTTTGTCCTCTCTTGATACTTGCTTCCTCACCCACCATTCCCACAGGTCAGCAGCTATAGGAGTAAAATCTATAAAAGTTCTTTATTCCATATTAAAAACTGCCTACACTCATAAGAATACATGCTACTGTTCTTATGTTGGGTCCCTTGAAGAATTCCTTCTTTGCCTCCTAAATTGCTAGTCCTCAGTCTTTATCTCCATGCTGCCTGAAGTGGCTCAGAGGCAGACAGGTATCAGGAGAAAGCTTCACTGTTGTCTGTCCCACTTACATGATCAAAGAACGACAAAAGAGAAGCAAATTTATACTTTAGGACAGCAGAGAGGCAGCAAAATCTGTTGGTAGTCACTTTATGGAGGAGAGCATAATTAAAACTTTTGTCACACAACAGATCAGCAATTCTGATACACCTTGCCTTAATTAAACTGGTTCAAAAAAGCATGCCTATGGCCGGTCATCAAGCAGCCACTTACTCAAAGTCAATAGGTACCATCTCACACACAAGGATGCAACCACAATATCAGTGAAGATTGCTAACAAAATGGGCAGACCTCTGACAAAGCAGAGGTAGGCCATACCATGATCTCACCACACTATGCAGGTGGAACTTAGATGAGAAATTATTATTGAACCGTGGTCACCTGCATCCTACCCACTCCATCACGCTGTCTCTCTTGCACAGACGTAACCATTCTCTATTAATATGTACATTTTTCCAATTATGAAATAAGAGTAAAAGGCATATTTATCAGCAGCCTTTTATTATTTAATAAAATACTGCTCTAGAAGACAATCACACACCATTCTTTAAAATATATAAACTCTAGGAAGTGTTGAAATGTTAATAGGTATGGAGAAGCCTTTTCTTTCTGCCTGAAAATACAAAGGAGCAATAACATATTTTCACCTGTTTTTAAAGGTTTCACAAAGGTTAGGTGAGACTGTGAAACAGGAACTATTTTCTTAGGTTTTTTTGCAGTCTTGAATTTCTGAGATAAGGAGCCTGAAAATTAGAAACAAACAAGACACAATAGATTAGGAAGAAAGCAAATGACTAAGAAATCATGCAAGCGAAGGATAATTCTGTTGTACTGTTTCTCAGAACAAAAGGTATCTTATTCTACAAGTGTCTACATACTTCTTCTCTCCCCAGCTACAGATCATGTATGTCTCTAGACATTGTCTCCATGCTGAGAAACAAGAGGCAAGCCCTAATTGAATTTGATTTCTGCTAAATCTTGTTCCTCTGTTGCTTCTAATTCACAGGTTGCATTTGCTATGATAAGCAACCATTCTGTATGGTGGCAGTTCTTTGGCAGGTGCAGGAAAAGTCAAGAGAAAGAGTTACATCTATCATTTTGTGTCAAATTTAAAGTTCTTCAAGTCCCCTTCACCAATTCCCAATTTAACCTGAGAATAGTGTATTGTGCCTGACACAGCAGAACATTTCCCTCGCCTCATCAAAACAATTGTGTACTTTCAGGAGCAAATGTTTTCACTCGCCTTCAGGGTAAGGCAAGCACCAGTGACAATGAAATTTGGGACAAAAACACCCAGTTCTCTCAATTTTATTTTGATTTCTGTTCCTCAAGACAAGGAAAAATGAGCTTGTTTGAAAGCAAAACTTTGATTTCTTATCATGATGATAACAAGAGCTTTTGTGAAAGGGTGCCACACAGTTTCTGGATAAACAGTTTAACCCTATTTCAATTTAAATTATAAGACCAAAAGTGGTGCTGCTATTAGAAAGATGTCAAATAAAAGTTAGTATGTGCTTGTTGTTTTGGGAAAACATAAAAATATACACACACTCAGACTTCATTATTTCAAATACTGTCAATACAGAGACCATATACCAAGCCCTGTCACCATATTATGGAAAACATTTTCTTCAACACATTAAAAACAGAAACAAGGTTACATTACCAGATCTCTTTGTTTGGCTTTGCTTCTCTCTGTTCATAGGCTTGGGAAATGATGTTTTCAAACCAATCTTGTTTCCATTTTCTACAGAAGATATCTGGATCTTTTTTGTTTTAACATTTTCTCCATATGCTTCACTTCTGTTATCAGGATCTGTTAAATATTCTTGACTTTTTCTTTTACGGCTGTACGAAGCTACTTCCAAACATGCAGAAGCTGTTTTATCTTCAAGACATTTCGCTTCACCTGAAAGTGGTTCTATAACTGGAAGTCTTGGCAGTATTTGCAGTTTTGTACTTTCAGGAATATCGACACATTGCTGTATTGCATTAGAAAGACATTTCTTAGATTTTGCTTTCAGCACCATCTCTTTTCCATTAGAAGGATCTGGCTTACTTTTGGTAACAGTGCTGGAAAGTACAGGCTTTTTTCTGCACAGTTCTTTCTGGACACAGGAGGTCTGGTCTTTGCCTGTTTTCCTGAACCTGCTGATCTTTTCTTCAAACTTATTGTCCCTAAGTGAAGACTTGCTATTGTTTATGTCATTAAGCGCTTTGTTTGAAAACTTTGGATCCACAGAAAAAGTCACTACTTGTGTCTTTTCCATTTTTTGTCTTGGAAAAGTTGTCCTTGACATACTTGAGTCCACATTCGAAGAAAGAAATACAGATTTATGTACCTGCAAAGCTGGCTGAATGACTATTTGATTCTCTTTTAAAAACTGATCAGGTGAAAGAATTGGCACTTTTGTAGCTGCAGCTGGTTCTTCAGCCAGCTCATAGCTGTTACTTACAAAGGAATCAGGGCTTAAAATTCTCCTGTGATTCAAATGAGCATGCAGTCTCTGTTCTGGTGTGCAAACTGAATTTGTATGAGAAAGGTGTGCTCCCATGGAGTTAACAATATTATGTGGACTTTCTAGTTTTTTTTCCACAAGATAGTCGCATAGTGGCATAACACTACATGTTTCTTTTATATCCTTTAGTAACTCATCACAAGCTGCTGTGCCAAGCACAGAATAAGTAGTTGATCTCCTCACTGAGCCAGGAGTGCAAGTGATATGCTGATTTTCTTGCATGATGGGACTAATAGGAGAGAGAGAGAGTTTACTATCTGACAGAATTAAAGAATTTTCATCAGCTGAAATGCTACCTCTATTCATTTCCATATTCTCACAGGACTGAAGTGGGCTTCTACCTCTGTCCATTTTTTCAGGTATCTGAAAAGTTTTATTAACATTTTTAATGATGGGCAGTCTTTTCTTACGCTGTGGACGTTGTGCAGGAGTTTTCTTTTTTATAGTATCCCAAAGATTCCTCTGAAAGAAAGGCCAATATGGTTAAACATTTATATGCGTATATTAAGAACCATTCAAAATGTTTTGTCTTTCTACAAATGATATAATAATCATGTCCAATGTCATGATTTATGGTGACACTTAATAATAGAGCCTGCAGCATACATTTTCTAATCCTGAGAAATATCCTTGTTAAAATTTCTTCTTCTAAACGTACTATAAAGTAAAATGTGATAAAGGCAGCAATTTGTTACAATTATGGCAATGAAATCGGTATTTCAAATGCAGACAGACATCTCTATTACACACTTATCCACACAGGCTGTTAATTTTGTATAATAAAAGACATACAGCAAGCTCAAGAATGGTTCAAACCAAGTGTCACATGTTAAGAATTTGGTAGAGGAAATATTCCTTATTCTCCTAATAAATTCCTAGTATGTAACACTTAGTTTTAACTATCCTTGACGCTGCTGTATAATAATTTTTATTATACAAAATTAACAGCCAGTGTGAATAAATACACAATAGAAATATTTATTGGGCCTTTCAAGACATTGCGTGGAATCTTGTTGCTTAGTGTAGCACCAGAGTAGATCCACTGAATCAGTGCAGATTTGGTGAGTCAGCTCCTCTGTTAGATCCACCAATTCAAATGGGCTTATTCTAGTTGCAACTTACTACACTAAATTAAGTCACAAATAGAGTAGGCTCGTTTGAATCAATGGAACTAAAGAGTTGACTCGCCAAATCCTCACTGATTCAGTGAGTCTACTCTAGTACAGCTTGCTATGCTAAGCAACAGGAACTGCTGGATAGCTCCGTGGTTTAGGTATGGAGCCAGAGATTGGGAGTTTGATTCCCCACTCTGCCTCCTTGACAGGAGCTGGATCTGACGATCCACAGTACCCCTTCCAGCTCTGCAGTTCTAAGATTATCTCAGACACTTTGTAGTTCACAGGCCTATGACCACACCAAAGACTGGCTCCCACTGATTCAAACATTAGTTGCAAAAAATATCTCTCCAATGGTTGACAAAGAAGAATTTTTTTAATCTGCTACAGGTATAATACAACTTGATGTACATTTTGGAAGCAAAAGCAAAAGACTGAACATTGTCTCATTACAACAATAAACAAAATAAAAATGATTTTGAAGCATTGCTCACTTTTTTCTTTACAGGCTGTTCAGCAGTGCCCAGCAAAACTGCTTGATGTTTCACAACATCATTTACAATAAAAGTTATGAGTTCCCGAATTTTGCCACCTTCCAGAGGTGTCCATGTTATTGAAATGAATATTCTTTCTCCAGGCTATGAAAGAAAAAAATGAAATATCAAATACAAGGAACATCTATACAAAGTGTCAACTTACATATAAACACAGCACAATCATTTTATATTTCCTTTTATGCTACAACTGAAGTCTAAATATTTAACAGCCAGAATGTCATATCCATAAAAGAATATATAAATAAGAATCTGCAATACTGCACTCAAACAAATATGTCAAGGCTTACCAGAAGGATCAAAAAAAGTGAGCCATAGGCAGCGTTGATCAGTAACCAATGTAACAGCAGGATCAAAACCCTATCCTGCACCAGAAAAACACTGTGCCCTAAAAATAATAAGCACTAACTAGAAAGCAGTCCTTGTTTATTCAGTCTCACAAGGGAATAGAACACAGTTATACTAGAAATCTCACTGAGAAAAACTTCAGCATATTCCAAAGACTCCAAAGTCCTGCACAAATATGTAGCACAGAGAGATTACTATTATCCTCCCATCAGACTGGAGAGCAGGCTGTATTTGGGACATATTGAGATACATATTATTAAAGATACATTTTCTGTTAGATATAGAATTTTTCACTTAAGCTGCCATACTAAAAAAAAATACTAGGAAGTACTGCCACAGAGGGACATTTACAATGGAATATTACTCCACCATTTTTGAATAAACATGTTTGGGTTGCACAGTTAGCCATCATAGCCAGTAACTTCTGACAGTTATCTTCCTTAATATTCTGGAGGGTTTTTTCCCCCTACCTTTTATAAAGATTGTGAGTCACCTTGCATGAAACTACTAAGTATAATAAATCCTTTTTCTGCTTCCCAGATATTGACTGCATAAATTACAGACAAATCGCAACTTCATTCCCATGCCTGCCTATAATCATCTGCAAAACCAACAGACAGAATTACAGCATATAGCTCATAGGGTTGAAACATTTCGTTGTCTCTTCCCCAAATTGTAATCCATCCTCACAGACAGATGATTAGAATACCTCACCATTTCTTGAGGGCTCCCCCTCCCCTTTCAAATATTTCCTAATGATTTCAGGAAGTGGTCTACGTATGCGGTTCCTACAGCTACAAAAACCTTGTATTCACTCAATAGATGTGTCCAACGGCATTGCATCCAAACATTCATAGCAGCGTTAATTTTAAAATAGGCTATCCAGAGAGAGCCATCGGGCATCAGCCATTAATCAGCCTTGCCACAGCCACGGCATCGATGGAGAGTAGAAAACTAATCAGATTATTAATAAAGCCACCACTGCTTAATCTTTTCCACGCTTGTTATGAAGGAAGATCCCAATAAATCAGACCCCGGCAGAAGATTAGACGGTAAGCTTTTTTTTTTTTCCCTGCACGCTGGATATTAAGCCACCCCGGGAGCCCTTTCTCCTGAGGAGTGGGAGTAATAACGCGTAAATAAAAGTTTATCGCGTAATCCTAGATCCCGTCATGACTGAAGAGGACCGATCCCTAATCCGACCCCAACCGCTCCCCCCCCCTTTTTTTTTTTTTTGTTTGTCCCAGAACAAAAGCTATCTAAAGCCCAGGCGACCATTTCATCGCCGCCGCCCCTCCGGGGCGAAAGGCACCTGAAGGACGGAGCCGCGCTGCTCGACGCTGAAGCCCTTCGAGGCTGGCGGAGGGCGGCGGACGGCCACTCGGACCGGCTCCGCGTTGGGGTTCTCCACGGCCAGGCGGCGAACGCGCGACGTGCCGACCCGGACAGAGCCGAAGCTGAGGAAGGGCGGGCGGGAGAAGTGGCTGAGCGACAGCACGGCGGGGCATTCCTCCTCCTCCTCCTGCCCGCAGCCTTCCGCGACGGTCCAGCGTCGCCGTCCCTTTGCTCCAGGAGAACTCAACTCCCCGAGTCCGGCTGCTTCCACCGACTGCCTCCCTACCGCCATAGCCCGACAAGAAGGCACCGCGGGGCGAGGCGCCTGGGCTCTCCCCGGAGCGTCCCGCTTTCCCCCCGCCTTCCCTTCGCCACCCCACTCCACAGCCACCCGGCCCCGGACCAGACGCGACAACCACTCTCCCCCAACCTCCGCTCCAGCATTCAAACCTAGCGTCGCCGCCAATCAGGAACAGAGCGTTCAACGCACCGACAGCCAATCTAAGCCTAGGGCTCTCTGGCGCCCGGACAGGCATGCGCCGAAGGGAGAAGCCTCAACCAATGGAAGGAGCCCTTCTCTCCTTGCTTTGGCATTCCATGCACTTTTATTGCCGCCGCAGAGCCCACCAATGGTAAGCGTGTATTTCATTTCAAACGTGTGCAAGTGGGGGGGGGGGGGGTAGAAATACGCTGCGCTCCTCCGCGGGTTGGCAGACCGCCGGGGTTTTGTGTGTGTGTGTTTTTTTTTGGGACAACGGTGCCTGCGAAGGCCCCTCCCCCGGCTTCTTGCACTCGGGCGGTGACTTCGCAAGCGTCTTCACACGAGGAGCCAGGAATTCTTTGCTCTTCAAAAACGTCATTTTTAAGGAGGCATAGAAAAAACTAAAAGATGATTGCGTGTAAGAATGTATAAGATGTGGACTTGGGAGAAAGGGGGGGGGGGAAGCGAATGCGATGGCATTAAAGCAATGATCGCCCTATGAAAGGGCGGTCTACTCAAGACCGTTACACTTCGTTGTACTCCGGCCAAGTTGAAAAAAAGCTACTCTAGGAATCGACTAGAGCCGCGTCCGTGGTGTTGCAGTTACTTAATGGGGAAAATTAAAGGCTGCGGCTACCTTAGCGGCAGAGAGCGAGCTAGTTATGGGACCCTTTGGGGCTTCATTTAAGTCAGTGGTCTCCAAACTTGGGCCTCCAGATGTTCTTGGACTAGAACTCCCAGAGTTCTTGGAGTACAACTCCCAACTTTGCCACCACCTCTGCTGGCCAGGATTTCTGGGAGTTGAAGTCCAAGAACATCTGGAGGCCCAAGGTTGGGGACCACTGATTTAAGTGATTTAATGTTCACACAAAAATCACTCCAGCAGCCTATCTTAGAAACCGCCTGCAGCCGAAGTCGCCGCTGCCATGCAGCACATCAGCAATACGTAGTCTATTGCGTGTGTGTTCTGTGCAGCCCAGTTGGGTCTGATTTATAGCGACCCTAACAGGGTTTTCAAGGTGAGATATGTAAGGAGTGGTTTTACCAGTTCCATTCCCCCAGCGTGTTTCCATGACCAAGTCGGGATTTGAACCCTGTTCTCCAGAGTCCTGGTACATTCATCATTTTATCCACTACTACACCACACACTAGTCCATTAGGCAGTCTTAAAAAAAAATTTCATGACCCCTGCCCATCTATCTACTGAGGAGCAGAGGAAGTGATTAATTTGCCAATATCCTTAAGTGGCTTGTCCATTATTGGCAAATTCAAACCCGAAGGCTTCCCTTTGGATCAGTTCCAGGAATCCATACAGTCTGGCAGTGGGCTGGTTTGCTCCAACAAAGCGTCTTTAAGAGCAAACCAGCTCAGTTCTTGCAGCACACCAAACAGCAGGCCAAATGACCCCCTTTTCTCCCCCTGTGGAGAAATTTGGATAACAATCAACATTGATTTAATTTCTGATCTGGTTTAGCCAAATAGTTGGCTTCCATGAGAGACAAAGAGTCCCTGAATGTGTACTGGAGATGTCACTTAATTTTGTTGTATGGAAGTACAATGGCAATTAAGTAAATTCAATTTCAAATAGCTGGCCATAGCCAGGCAGGCTATGATGTACTTTGATGTGCTAACACCCACAGGGCAGAGGAATAATGCAGGATACTGTATTGTGTAAACATGGGAGAAAGGTAATTCACACCCATTAAGGGGAAACTATTGATGGCCTGAATTTAGGCTAAGCACCACACATCAACGGATTAAAGTTACATCAAAGAAAAGCAATGCAGCAGACCTCAAGTCAGGTGAATTTACAAAATAAAGCAGAAAGGTTTTTTCCAGTGTAGAGGACAGTGTGACAGACTAGGGCTCTGGAGAACAGGGTTTGAATCTTTGCTCAGCCATGGAAACTCACTGGGGGCGTGGAACTGTTAAAACCACTCCTTTCATATCTCACTTGCCTTAAAAGCCCTGTTATAGTTGCTATAAGTTGTTCCCAACTTGACAGCACAGAACACACACATGAATGGAGTTAGGAGCATTAGTTAAAGAGAGAGGTGAACTGAGAGACAAGGGCAGAGAAACTAAGACAGTGCAGGAGAAAAAGGGAGTTAGAAATGTCTCACCCTTGGTCAAAGACACACAAGATGAAGTACTAGTTAAGTAACCAGGGAAGTTTAGACTTCTCTTGTTTTGCACCTGTGAAAGTGTCTTGCTGATGTCCAAAGGCTGGTTTCCTGGTTTTGCAAGTTCTTTTATTTGTAACGATATTGTGCTCCCCTTTATCTTCTGCACTTTTCCCTAGAGTTGGGCAGACTACTCAAGAAGTGACCAAAGGCGAGGGTTCTGCTCCTAACTAGACTCCGGAGAGGAGATTGAGATATGTTTCCTCTCCCTTACGCTCTCAAGGGAGAAATTAGCTGCCCCCTCCATGTTGCTTTCCATGGGCAACCAAAATTGTTTCAATGTGTTCTCAGAACTCTCAATAGCTTGGTGCAGGAGGCTAGGTACTGGATCTAGAATTTGAGGTCCTCTAAAATGATTTCCAGATCAAAAGTCTTTTAGTTAGCTATTGAAAAAGATTTTTAAAAAAAAGATTAGAAAAAACATAGAATAAAATTAGGCTAAATGCAAGAAATAAAAGAACTTGCAAAACCAGGAAACTAGCCTTTGGACATCAGCAAGACACTTCGACAGGTGCAAAACAAGAGAAATCTAAACTTCCCTGGCTACTTAACTAGTACTCCATCTTGTGCGTCTTTGACCAAGGGTAAGACATTTCTACAGTAACTCCCTTTTTCTCCTGCACTATCTTAGTTTCTCTGCCCTTGTCTCTCAGTGCACCTCTCTAACTAATGCTCCTAACTCCATTCATGTGTGTGTTCTGTGCCGTCAAGTTGGGAACAACTTAACTATTACTGACTTCACTAATTTAAATCTTACTAATTTCCACAAAACCACTTCAAATATGATCTTGTTTGGATCCAACCCATTGCATTTACTCAGTACCTGATCTGATTCAATATACATTGGCAATACTGTTTTGAGACCATTCATTCCTAGCCTTGCTGTGCACATACCCACCTACTTCTTGTACAAACTTGAAAACAACCATAAAACTAGGGTTTATATGTGCCTCTTTGGACAAATCTTTTAAAACATATCTACAGTTCTACATATTCCAGCTGTATTCAACAGTTGACGAGTATTTCTGATGTATTTCAGGATCAATTAAGATTTTTTAAAAATCTCAACCCTTTTGGATGCAATATTTTACTCTAAGAATCACTAAACTACATCATGAGCAAGAAAAGAGATGCTGTGAGTTTTTGATTCCATCTGTGACTGGGTTCTGTCTCCCTGGTGGAGGCTGCCCCCAATTCCAGACTCACAACTGCTCTGCTTTAAATGCAGTGGTTTTATTTAGCATAACTGGTAACATCTCTACAACTAGTTCAAAAGGTTCAACTTCAGGTTCCAAATTTGGTATTTGAACAAAACCGTTTCCTTGAACAGTCCACACTTTAGTATCTATGGTGGGGGGCCTCGCGCATTATTCTCTTCCTCTGACTCCAGACAAGGGGGCTAATGTGGAACTGAGCATAGGCTGCTGTGACATGAGTGTTGAGCCCAGCAACCCCCAGGGTTCTCTCCCTCTCCTAGGGCTTCCTGTCTCTTCACATGGTGTTGGCTCTCTTGTCCCCTACTCCTGGAGTGATAGCCATTCTCCTTGTGGGAGGACTGCCCCACTTTTGGTTCCCCCGTCTCTCTAATTATCTAAGCTCCTTTCTCTCTTTCTTCCAGAAACAGGGTTTACAGGGTTGTTGAAGTCACTTCTGCCATTCTGCATCCTCCTGACATTTTCAGTTGTACTAACTCCCTGGCCCCCCGTTCATGGGTCCTTCTTTTGTGACCCACTCCTGGCCTTCAGATTGCATGGGGGTTATCCTCTATATCTTCCTTTTTCTCCCTCAGGTGGTCTTCTCCCCCATTCCTACCCTCTCCTAGAGAATAATCTTTCCTTGTTCACTTTCTTCAATAATAGACCCCTGACTCTTTCTCCTCTCCTCTCACAGGTGGTTCTTTCTCACCTCTCTCTCTTCTCCTGTCTCTGTTCATTTTTTACAGTGGTCCCTCGACTTACGAATGTCCTGACTTACGACCATTTCGAGTTACGACCAGCTCCAGGCCGCAAAATTTTGCTTCGACTTGCGGCCGGAGCTTCCAGTTACAAACAGAAAAAGGCAGGGGGAAAAGGCGGGAAATTCAAATTGCTAACCGTTGATAGGCGAAGATGCTGCTTCTTTGTAGCTCTTTCGCCCCAACGGTTAGAGTGAATGCGATCGGAAAACAAAATGGAGCAGATCGGAAATGCACAGAGACAAAGGGGGCAGGTCGGAAATTGCAAAGAAAACAAAGGAAAAAGCAAGGGAAGCATGCAGGACCATTGGAAATGGGGGAAAAAACCCAAAAAGGAAACCAAACCCCCCCAAGACCCAATCGGAAATGGGGAACCCCCCCAAAAGCAACCAAGACCCATCGGAAATGGGGGGAAACCAAAAAACAAACAAACCCCCCAAGACCCATCACAGCACAGAAACATAACCCCCCCCCAGCTCAAAACCATGCTGCAAAAACACCCAGAACAGTTTTTAAAAAGCAGAAAACAGCACCATACCTTACAAGGCAGCCCGAAGCCTCCCTGCAAACACACACACACGCTCTCAGAAGCAGGCGGAGGCAGTCCCAAGCCTCCAACGACGATGCACTCTCTCTAACTGCTGGGGCGAAAGAGCTACAAAGAAGCAGCCTTGTCGCCACCTACAGTTAGCAATTTGAATTTCCTGCCTTTTTTCCCTGCCTTTTTCTGTTCGTAAGTGGAAGCTCCGGTCGCAAGTAGAAGCAAAATTTTGCGGCTGGAAATGGTCGTAAGTAGGGACGTTCGTAAGTCGAGGCACCACTGTATTTTTTCCCCATTTCCGATGGGTCTTGGGGGATTTGCTTGCTTTTTGCTTTGCTTTTTTTGCATTTCCGATGGGTCTTGCACGCTTCGCTTGCTTTCTGCTTTGCTTTTTTTGCATTTCCGATGGGTCTTGCACGCTTCGCTTGCTTTCTGCTTTGCTTTTTTTTTTGCATTTCCGATGGGTCTTGCACGCTTCACTTGCTTTTCTCCCCCCCCCCCCTTCGGCCGGAACGGATTAATCACGTTTCCTATGGGTCTTGCAGTGATTTTTTTTCTTCGGCCAGAACAGATTAATTGCATTTCAATGCATTTCAATGGGAAATGGTGCTTCGACGTACAACCATTTTGAGTTACGACCGGAGTTCCGGAACCAATTAAGTTCGTAAGTTGAGGCACCACTATATTCCCTTTTGTCCCGCAGGCTCCTCCCCTCTGTTGGTTATTCTTTTCCTGGGCTTTCTGTTGACCCTGGGTTGTTAAGTCTAGCAGGATATTCCAAACCCTCTTTTTTGACAACAGTCTCTTTTGGGGAACTGGAAGTTTCATAACCGTCCATTTCTTAGGGAAGAGGGCTTAGCACACCAACAGGACTCATTGTCCTGTCTTCCTTCTCACACCATTAGTGTATAAATTTAAGAATTAGAGTGTTTATTAAGAAAAATACTGTCAAAACATATGAGGTACTGCATTTACAGGGAGTCCCAGATCAGTCTTATCTTTCCAAGTCTCCAGACACACATTGGCCAAAATCCTGTTGCTTAGTATAATAAAACTGTATTAGAGTAGGCCCATTGATCAAGGAGGATATGGTGAGTCAACTCCTCTATAAGTTCCATTGATTGAAAGGGTTCTGCTCTTAACTGCAACTTACTATATTAAATACAAAAGCAAGAGCAGGTGATACCTTTATTAGACAATTGGTAATTTTTAAAAAATGCTAGCTTTTGACCTATACTATTCTTCATCAGGCCGTGCACCAATATATTGTGGATAGTGCGGGGGGGGGGGGGACCATATGGAATTCCCAAAAGTCATGGCAGATGTCCACCTCAGGTCTGTTTCTTAAAAGTGAGTTCCAAAATGCAGGCTGGAAACACAAGTTAAGAATCTAAGTTTCACATTCTACCCCTGGCGACTGTTGGTTGGATTTTCAGTCCCAACTCATCAAACAAGGAGCTGGCAGGTATTCAGCATTTTCTCTTTCTTCACTGCCTTCTTTTGAAACTGAGGGTTCCTATCTTGTCAGGGAAAGAGGTTACACAGAAAAATGGCAAGCCCCCATCAGAGAACTGGGAATAAAATCTAGTCTACCTACTGTGTGAAACCAACTGAAGTCAAATTAACAGTATTATCTAGTGGTTGGAAGCAGATATTTCATTCAGTGTGCAGTCCTGCTTGGCTGATGTTGTGTTCATGTTGCTTTCTAGGTGGTGCGTTCAGGGTGTCCTCATAGTCTAGAAAATAAAGCTGGGTGGTCCTTACATAATATAAAAGCAAGGGCAAGGGATATCTTTATTAGACCACAAAAAATTGCTAGCTTTCAATCTATACTAGTCTCCATCAAGCTGTGCACCAATATATTGTAGACAGTGCAGAAAAAAAACATATACAAATCCCCAAAATCATGGCAGATGTTGGTGCCAGGTCTATTTCTTAAAAGTGAGTTCCAAAATACAGACTGCAAACATAAGTCAGGAGCCTAGGTTTCACATTCCCGATTGCTCTCGGTTCTCTGATTCTCCAGTTCTACTATTGGCATAAACAATCAGAACAATAAATCTTAGGGATGAATAGCTGATAGTTAAGAAGTGAACAAGTCGTCTTTTTGCAACAAAAATGGTTTAATTTTTTTTCAGGCTTGGAGAGGCCTAGGAGGATCTCCACAGAAACCTGAGGGGGCTGTATATTGCCCTCTACAGCACTGTAGAGGTACACATTGTCAGAACAACCTTTAAATCAAATTTATTCTATGGGAACAGGCTAATATTGGTCAGTGTCCTAACTAAAACTGCTCGTGGCAAAGACTATGTACTCTTGGCTCTAGTACTGTAAACCCTTGAATTTATGTCTGAAAGCCTATATGGCTATTTAACCAACTCTTATTCTTCAGTTTAGCTGACAAACATTAAGCAAATTTTACTATGGATTTATGTCAGAACATTGAGAATTTACAGGCCTGAACAGGTCAAGACAGTAGAAGTTTATGAGCTGCCATAATGTTCACCTGTGCAGACTCAGAAGTGCTGAGTCACAGTGACTTAGAAGAGGTGTGACTAAGGATGATGCAACACCTGTCCTGATTGGGCAAAGGCAGCTGCCTGCATGTATATAACTGGACTATGTATACAAAATGTCTTTTACCTCTTTCTCTTTACACTCCATTTCTTTGCCTCCTGCCTCTACTTGTGTTGTTGCTATGCCGAAGGACTGCTGCTCTGTATATTTGTATATATTGTAAATACACGTGTCTTGTTGTGAAGAAGAGCGTGTGTGCGTGTTTCCTTCATCAAGTGCTTGCAGGAAGAACTCTGCTAATTATCAGCGCGTCCAGGAGATTACACGCGTTGACAGAGGTTATGGGCCCAGCACGGTTCCACTGCGCAAGCCGTCTGAAGTGAAGAACGGTTGGTGAGTACCCGTGGGTGCTACAATAACAGATGAAGGAAGAGAGTGAAGTTTTTGAAGAAAGCAGTTCAGCTGTTGTAAGCCCAGGAGGGGAGAGAAAACAGAGAACTGAAAGCAGAGCAGACAGAATGGCGTTTGGGGCAGCAGGCTTGGGAGGCTTTCCGTTAACAAGGCTGAATGACAGTAATTACCAGACGTGGTCTGTCAAAGCCGAGATGCTGTTAAGGAGGGAAAATCTATGGCAGATTGTAACTGACCCTCCAGCACAGTTTGATGAAGACCAGGAACGTGAAAATGAAAAAGCTTTAAGTACGTTGGTACTTTGTTTAGAAGATAGCCAACTGATCCATGTCCGTGGCTTGGCTACAGCGAAGGACGTTTGGGATCGTCTTAAAAAGTTGACAATTTATCCTGGTTGAATATCAGATCATACATACTTTATATCTCACAAACTACATGTAGGTGAAATTAATGTTAACTCTGAATTTGCTTTTATGCATATTCTAGGTATGACAAGAGACTGACAAATATAATGAACTCCAGTACAAGATTCTCAAGTGTTTCAAAGATTTCCCCCCCCCCAAAAAAACCCAGTCTAGATTAAAACAAACAAGAAAACAAGCTATGTTTATAAGTGATGGCTAATATAATGTCTAGTGCTTAATAGAAATCATGTAAGCCTTCCTTACCTCCAGCAGATTTCCTTCCAAGTGATCAAGCTCACAATGAATGTGAGCCTGGGCAAACAAGGAGGCTTCTGGAGCTTATACAGTCACATACGAGCTTGCCTATGGATTTCTGGTAAGTATCTTATACGTTGGCACACTTGTACTCTTTCCTTCTCCTACTGATGTAGGTGATGGAATTCCATTTACATTACTGTGGCCTTTACGTACTACCTCAAATTTTGATTCATAGTTTTTTTCCCTCCTTTTGGTAAAATGTGTATGGTTTTACAAATTAGTGTGATATTTATTTGGGACACAGCTAATCTCTAACGTGCAGACGTGTGTGTGTGTTTTTCACTGTAAACTGTTCCAAAACATTTTCACACATGAAGAGAAACAGACAAAGTTAAACATACAAAGGTGAACTGTGCTCCACACTTAATCAGATATGTCTTTAAGATACCTTGACCCTAGTACCTTTCAAAACTCTTTAAAAAATCTATATAATTTTTAAAAACACATGATGAATATACTTTGAATGCTAAGCTGCTGCTTTAAAAACACAACACCTGTCTTTCTTTTTGTTCAGCAGTTCTCAGACTGAAGAAGCCAAAGAAAATACTAACAGGCATGTTAGCCTTCTGACAGCTTAATAACTAAATAGAATGTCCCATTCTATTAGACGTGATCATGAATGTTCATTATTTGAAATATTCTGTACAGAAGAGGCTGTATCAAGACCCAGTAAAGTACCGAGATAAGACTGTTCTCTAGGATCCAGTATCTGTTCAGGTCTGACTGGATGAACTATATTTGCAGGCTGTGGAGTAAGAGTATATTTTTCTAAAAATGCCAGATCTGTTGTTTGCTGGTAATCTGTTGGAGGTGGCTGTGGAGGAAGGATGTTGCTGTGAGGTGAGGATGTAACTGGAGTGGGATGTTGTATCAGCTCAGATTGAGTTTCACGCATTCTAACAGGTATCAGTGTTACTGGCACACATATGTCTGGGGATACATTCTGCAGCATTGTTTTGGTTTCTCCTTGGTACACCTTGCTCTGTTCCATGAATGGTTTAGAATCACCTTGAAAACCCTTATCATCAGGTGTATACTGGCTTGGCAAAGAAGTGATTTTTTCCTCCAACTCTGGGCTTACAGATCCTTCTGCAGACTTTCCTCCATGAACATGGTCAGTATGGTATTTTAATTTGTCTTTCCGTTTAAATGTCGCATTACAGTACTGACAGTTAAAAGGGCGAGCATCTGAATGAATAACCATGTGTTTGGTTAATGTCTTCTTAATTCTGAAGGACTGGTTACAAATTTGACATTTGTATGGCTTCTCACCTGTGTTGAAAAGTCAGTATTAATAGAATAAAAGTAATTCCTATTATACCAATTCTATATATTCTTTTTGGTTGCTCCACTGCACACATAAATATTTTAAGTAATTTCTATAAAATACTGACTGCCTAATATATTTTAGGGGTGGGCACCAACAGAGCAGCCTTTTTAAAGAATAGTATCAGCTTTTAGAAAACAAATTCCTTTACAAGAAAAAACCCTGATCTGTTAAGCTTTAAAAATGGAAGAACCTGGTTCCTTAACTAGAAAAGAGGGATAGAAACAAACAGAGAAAAATACTTTGTTAACAGTATTCCCACTGAGAACTAAAATGTCTGGTGGTCTTTCTGTGCAGAAAGGCCATAGACAGGTGAGTTGCAGAGAAAACTACTGTACACAGTCTAGAAAATTAGACCAAATGGGTAATCTTTTCATACGAAAGATTTTGATATGAGTACATACAAATACACTATTACTCATGTGACGTCTAAACTCACTTTTAATAGCCAGATGCTAAGATATGCTATCTAACTCAAAAAGTCTTTTCACTGTAATATACATCAACTAACTAACCTCGGGCTAGCATATCTGTGTTACCAACATACTACTCTTTGTTAATTATTGATGACAAAGTAATGAGCAATGTGTGTACTTAACAATATTTAAATTGTACACATTCTCTACTCACCCACCACAATGTGTACAATTACTGCTAACCAAACCAACACCCCATGCTTTTATTGAAGTGGGCTGCAGACCTCAATGTTTTAAGCCAGTTTTTTTTAAAAAAAAGTTTTCAAAGAGCCACAAGGTTCTTTGTCATTAGAAGTAGCCAAGAAACAAGTAAAACCTACAAGATCACTGAAACTGACCTATGTTGTTTCTCCTATTATTATCAATATTAAACATTTAGAGACTGCTGGTCTACAGTAATATAAATCTGTTTACCTGAATGTGTCCTAAAATGCATTTCCAGACTTGATTTTCCCTTAAAAACCTTCTTACAGACTTCACACTGATGAAAGGTTGCTTTGTATCTACAAAGCAAACATGAGTTACAAGATTAGCAGCCTGTCTAACATTTTCAGTGCTTACCTGCACTATATCATTACCCCAATGTTTAACCTTCAGCTTTTCCTGCTTTTAAATTGTATTTTGCAGGCAGATGTAAATGCATTAGACTGCTTCTTGTGTACCATTTCAATATCTTCACAAAGAATGGATACATAGAAAAATGTACAATTTTTCAAATGGTTCTGTTCTCTCATGTAACATACACTGCTGTGGTCTCCTTTTTAAATCAAACAGCTTGTGTTCACCAATACAAGGACATCTGTATCGACACCAGAGATAGCTCATGGACCAGTTGGGGGAACACTGATGGCACATGGCTATTTTTCAGTGCAATGGATCATAGTTCATCTGATCCAAGATCATTTTATTTAACCAAGGCCATTCTGTATGTGTTAGTGTACCCAGCTGTTACTCAAGATATTAATATCCTTCAGAATTAAAATTAAACTTACTTTTGCCACACTTTCTCTCCCAGATGAACACTTTTATAATGGACAGTGAGGTGGTCTCTTCGGCCAAAACATTTTCCACACTCCTCGCACTGATGGGCCTTTTCACCTAATGCAAACCAACATAGCCGTCTACATCATTTCTATTAGCATTAAACCATTGTTTAGCATTATGGTCATAAGTACAGCTCATGTGCTTCCTCCTGTTTTTGGGATGGAAGAAGAGATCCAAAGCTCCTTTTTAATAAATTAATGATAATTCTGTGTAACACTCAACTTTAGGTAATTCTTGGTTGGTTCATATTACATTTAGTTCAACAAACCGGAGATAAACCACTGTTCTGGCTTTTTTCATAGTAGTAACTTAAACTAGCTAGAGTTCACCAGGTTCAAATGTAACAGAAAACTGTTCTATATTAAATGACTGAAGTGCCTCTCCTAGAACTCAGTTACTGGTATCTAGAACTTTAAAGCCAAAATAAACTGGTATTTTGACCCCACCCTTTTGCTTTTGAACCAACCCACCCCTGGAATGTGACCCTTAAGAACGTCTCTAAAAATCAGTTCAGACCCTTGCCTGAGAGAAGAGCATAATTTAAAAACATTCTCTGTTTCTCTTTGGCCTTAGGGAAAGATTAGCTTTCTAAACACCTTTCACTTTTTCCTGTTACACTTGGTATTTGTTGTCACCAGTTTACTGTGGGAATAGGCTGTGTTTTCCTCCACTGTTGTTCCATTTTGTAGCTAGACAAATTCTGACTTGTAAAGAGAAAGAATAAAAATGCACCAGCAAACAGAACTGAACATTTCTGAAAAATTAATTGTTCTCATACAAATGCAACTCTTATGAGCAGTTCATACCATCGTATGTCATCACAATATATATTCTTCAATGCTGTGACAAATTCACCTGTTTTAAGAAAACTGCTTCAGGTTTTGTGATGAATTGCAACCTTTTTAAAAAAAAACAGTTTAAAAAACAACTTTACCATGTTTCTTCCTATATGTTATAGATTATATTGGCTCCAGAACAGCATTTAGCTTAGTTATATGCATAGAAGGAGGTCAGAATGAATCTTAATGATTATTTGGAGAACTGGCAATCCACTGGAACAGCATAAAGCACAGTGCAAAGAGCTGCAGAGGAAAGGAGAAATATTGCTTCCCTGCTGTTTCTTCTGCATGGAACATCTGCTGGATCCCAAGGCCTTCGATGAACGGAAGGAACCATTCTGTCTACAGAATGGCCATTTTGGATCCATCCCTTTGATACATGCACACACATACCATCTCTGACCACTTGCCTTAACGTGGTGGGAACAGGTGTAGAAGACATTCATCTACCTTGAAGCAATAACTAAAAATGCTATGCCCCAATATTCTTTTACAGAGAATGCTAATGCCAGTGTCACTGCCTACCTGAATGTATCTTTTTGTGTTTTGTTAAATGGTCATGGCGAATAAATGTCTTTCCACATTCTTCACATTCATACCTCTTGTCATCATGGTGGACTCTTAGATGAAGTCTGTAGTAATAAGCACAGGGTTAGACTTCAATAGCAGTTCATGTGCATCATATTAAAACAAATCTAACATGACACAAATTTTCAGACACCAGTCTCCACAATTAGAACAGTGATTTAACAATAGCTTTACATCCCATGAAATAGGATGCCACACAGTTCCCAGGAACACAGAAGTGTGCATGAGTTGTTATGTTTCTGCTGATTTTTGCAATGTTCTGTATATATTAGTGGTCCCCAACCTTTTTAGCCCCACAAACCGGCTGGGGAAGGCAGGGCACCCCCCTGCGCCATTGTGCATGCGCAAAGGAGCAGGGGTGCTCGTTCGGGCGCATGTGCAAAGGGCGGCACAGCACTCGTGCGGGGTGCACGCGCGCATGTGCAAAGGGCGGCGCGGCGCTCAGGGGCACACGTGCGCATGCGCAAAGGGGTGGGGGAGCACGCACAGGTGCGCAGGCGCAAATGGGCTGTGCGGGGGGGAGTGTGTGCGGGGGTGGGGGGAGGTCTGTCTCCGCGGCCCGGACCGGCTCAGGCCACGGACTGGCACTGGGCTGCGGACCGGGTGTTGGGGACCTCTGGTATACATGAACCACAACTTAGCCCAACAGATTAAGTTTAAATACTTTTGGATTGCAGGGTTGTGGGGAGGGAATGCATCAAAGAAGTGTAATTCTAGGCTTTAATTGTATACTCATGTCACTGGGGCTGCATACATAGCAGAAATCTACTCATGCACAGGCTTGCACAGCTGGTACCCAATTTTTTTCTGAATTCTGAATATTACAGGAATTCTAAAAATTGTTATAGTACTTTTAGCAGGCTTTAATTCATTGCTATTAGCTGCTTTGACTTATTATAAATGAAACAACATATAATTTCAATAAATAAAATAATTCCAGACTATTTTCTACCAATTATTAAAAAAACCACAATGTAACTAGTGTTACCTATATGAACTTCCATGACGAAAACTCTGTCCACAAATACTGCACAGATGAGGCTTCTCTCCACTATGGATTCTTAAGTGCTCTTTCAAAGTTGTTCTACAGGAAAAATGAAATATTAGGAAGTTTTCTACATCCTTCACCATGATGAATGGTTCCAGTTCGAGTGAAAAACACAAAGGTTAGTATAGATCATAGGTTCCCAAACCTTTTTGCCCCGTAGACCACTTGCCGACTTATTTGTTTTCCGTAGACCCCCAATGCAATCGTAACGACTACAAAATATGTATAAAATTTTGTACTTACTTTTCTTCGGCACTCCTAAAGAAGATGATTTTGATTCACTTGACTTTTACCTATTTTCTATCTATATTTTTGAACGTATTTTTAAGCCACTTTTCTTCTCAAAACTCAGAAAGCAACTGAACGTCTCTAACACTCCTATTTATCAATTATGAATCAAACAAGTCCATGCAAAGCTTTGATACAAGTTTAAACAAGTACGTACGCGCGCGATGTGTGTGCCCGTATAGCTCAGTAATGAGAAATGACAAAATGTCGTCGATCCCATTTACAACACACCGACATTTACCATTAAATTTTACCAATAATTTTACGAACTTACACATGAATGTAGCACACCACAATACAGATAGTACATAGTACCTAATTAAATAATATTATGAAATATTATGTACACAGAATCTGTGTTAGGTGTAATTACGGATCGCCTAAATATTTATTATGATCTGCCTAATGGGATCTGCTCACATAGACCCCCATTTACATCTCGTGCACCCCCAATTTTTTTCTCTCTGACGTGGACCCCCTGCAAGTCGAAATCGACCCCTGGGGGTCCATATAGACCACTTTGGGAACCTATGGTATAGATGGAGAAGGGGGAAAATAATTCAACAGAAGCCATTCCTGAAATGCATCACTCATGAGGCAAGTCCTTCATTCCCTCTGGACTTTCAGAGGGCTACAACTTGGCAAGCATAACCTCCTTCCCTAAGCATTAGCAGAGAGGAGGCTGGGGAGGAATGTGGTGCTCAACACTAAACCCACACCACACTATTTCACATATTCACCACTAGTGTTAGATGACAAGGAGGGATATTTGGGTTTAGGGAAGATCTACCTGGTCAGACTACTGAAGAAGACAACTTTGCACTGCAACATTTTGTTGCGCCTCCTAGCGGTATTAGAATATGCTGGAATATGAAACTGCTTTTTAGTATTTTTACAGTACATGATTATGCAAAAATGGCACTTCTTGTATTTAAAATCTGGCTGGTTCTGGTATCATTTAATTACTAGCTTCAAATAATTTACCTGAAAATCACTGGGTAAGCACTAGTTAGTTCCTAGCAGAGGTGACAATACACTTTTGTTCCAGACCACTTTAAGACTAATTCTGCCACTGGACTCTTAAGTTTATAAAAAACCAAAATATTAGGTCACCCTCTTATATTTATTTTACACACCTCTGTAATATTGAGACATATAGTAGAAATTTTTAGTACTGATTTACATGACAGAATGTATGTATTTGCTCACCTACCTTTCTCTAACTGATTTTCCGCAAATAAAGCATGTCCATTTTCTCTTTCCTCCATGAGTACATTCAATATGACGCTTCAGGTTTCCAGTGTCATTAAACTGGCGACCACAAATATCACATGGGAAAGGTCCTGAGAAGGGAAACAAACACAAACTAAAAAAACAAACACAAACTAAAAGATTTGTAATTTGAACTAGTAGATTATTTCATAACAAAAGATTTTTTTTGGAAGATAAGAATGCAAAGCTGAAAAGAAAAATCAACTTATTAGCCCTTTAAAACACTACATACATAGACACACACACAAACATACCAGAATTTGCATTTCTATGTTTGGCAAATATTGTCCGTACTCCCTATGAAACCACTGTGTTAGTACTGAAAGTACCTGCTTCAAATATAATGCATGGAAACATGCATTTGATACACCCCAGTCCATAACACTGGACAGGCTGACAAAACAACAGAGGTAGGCTTAAGATAACTGATGCATCCAGAATCAAGAGTTCTTTGAAACAGGGAGCACATCCCATCTTACCTCGCTGTGTTACTACACTAAAACACCATTCACATTTGTATGAATAGAAACAAACTGATCTGTGTTCTTAGCAAAGAACATTTCTTCCCCATTCCCCAACACCACATTTATAAGCTGCCTTGGGTTTCTTAATTGGGAGAAAGATGGGATAAAAATAAAATGACATTACATAAATGAATAAATAAGCAGAAAGAATCTGTTTGTCCTCAAGTAAATTAATTTCTGTACAAGAAATAAGAAAGTAGAAATCCTTGTTTGAAATGCTGAGCTCACCTGCTTTCAAGCTTTTCATTACGTAAACCTTAGCAGCAAATAAGATAAGAGTTACAGAAAGAACTAATTAAAACTTAATCTGCTGGATGTATTCTCCCTTTGGAGATTCAGCTTACTGTGTCATCCCCAGCCTCCAAAACACTGAATGCTGGAGCAATTCTTAAAAATTGCTTAAACAAATACACCTAAACATAATCCTGTAAGAGACGTGCCCAAGGTAGGCATTGAAACTTCACCCAATTTAACAAATATACATTGAATAAAACATATTTGTATTGAATACCTTCTACCAAAATAAAGTTTTCATACCTAGATGGAACTTTTCTTGATGCTTCAGCCTGGCAAAGCGGGACTTAAAGTGCTCTTCACAATAGATACACTTGAAAGGTTTATCCTGAGTGTGAAGAATCATGTGTTCTTCCAGGTGAGGCCTTCTTGTGAAAGATTTATTGCAAATCTAAAGTGACAGAACATCAAACCCAACTATTAACCAAAAAGGTCCACTGAAATTTGTCAAATACATAGCCTTCCTGGACAATGGCAGGGAATCAATAATAATAAACAGACAATAATTTTTTTTAAGAAGTGATAATGCGATGAAACAAAAAACTGGTCTACAAGAATATTATCTTCCTGGAAATGTTATATAACACATGTTGTAGATTAACTACACAAATATGGAATATTCACTTCGCTATTGTTTCCATTTCTGCATTCTGCAAAATCATCAGCATGACGGAAGAATGACTGAGCATACTGTTACTAATTAGTATTATTATTTCCTGTGAATTCATGATTGGAATTACACAAATCAAGACTCCACTAAATTTAAGGTGTTTTTTTTTAAATCTAAGCCTGTTCTGAATTTCAGCTGTACTATAGTATAAAGGATTTACTCACAAGTGCACATAACAGAGTGCAGGATCACTCCATTCAATTTATGAAGCATCAATTACCCCACACCCACACACCCACTGATCAAATATGCTAAAGATGTGACAACCTAATTTATCCTGAAAATAAACTGCACATTTCTCAGGCAGTTTAAAAAAAAGATAGAATAATCCAAGACTACGAGGTACAGCTTTCTTCCCTCCACAATGTTTCTTGAGATGCCTTTTCCATTCCGCTTCCATGTGCCTATGTATTTTTCACAAAGTAACATTTTAGAACAGTTTCCAGTGCAACATGAGAAGCTCCTAAGAGATTAAAAACCTGAGAAGGCCACCGCAACGTACAATGCTAGCTGTCCATGAGACACATTATTTTAAAAATCAAAAACCCCAAGAGTCAACTGCTCCCCAGGAAAATCATAGCCGTGCTTACATCACATTTCCAGCCCTCACTTTTTTTCTTCTTGATGGAGAGATACTCTTGGATATTTTCAGGATGAAATCTGGGGAGAGAAGGATTAGATGAGAAATCATTTCTTTAGTGAATATATCTTAGGAAATCATATCAGTATGAACTCAGGTTCTCCTTGCTATAATAAGCTGTACTACAAATCTGCACCATACATGCCCCACTTTGTATTTCACACAAAAACAGCCCTTATGGCTGGAATGCTTGATTTCTGTTAACCTGTGTAATTTTTCAAAGGACATCAAAGTAAAACTTGCATTACTACTTGCATGTTAAAACTCTGCAGGATCAGGCCAGCTGGGAAATACTGTCCTTAAGTCCTTTTTGCCAAGCTTATTGTATGCCATTCAGTACTAATGGCTTCTCACTTCAAATATTGCTTTGTATGTTCATATGTGCATGGTTGTGTGTGTTCTTTCTTCATCATATGTGTAGAATTGTGTTTGTGTGTGTGTGTGTGTGTGAAGGACAGAGAGAGAGAAAGAAAGAAAGAGAGAAAGAGAGAGAGAGAGAATTGGTCTCAAGGTATAAACTTTCTCAATTGAAGAATGAGACATCTAATAAAATGTACAGGTCTCTTGAACTACAATTACTATCATCCCCAGCCACCACAGACTTTAGCCATGCTGAGGGTGGTAAGAGTTTTGTTCATGCTTAGGAAGAGCAGCTTTACACTGATGGTCCAAAGGAAGGTGTCAGGGCAGCTATGACTTCGTTCCTCCTAGCATTTTCAACATTGCTGCTGCTCTTTTATTGAGTATTTTGCATCATTTACTTTATTGTTTTCTGTTAAGGATCAAAGCTCTGAGGTTCTTTTATGTTATTTAAGATGTTTCCTTTTTGATTACTTAAGCTATTAAGAGTGATAGTTTCCTTCTTCTTCTTTAATTAGGGCTGCCTAATTAAGCTTTGACAAACTCTAGAAACCAGCTTTACTTTGCATATAGTTGCCATGCCTTGTAAGTAGACAATTGTTCACATCCCTAACTGTCTATATCAATGTACTTTTAAGTTTTATCCTGAAAGAAAACATATCATCACACTACCTAACCACAATGCATCAAGTTACATTCATACTTGCCTCTTTATATGCTTTATCAGAGTCTTTTTGGTGGCATGCAATTTGCTACAGTATGAACATTTGTGCTCCTTTTTATGAAATTCCATTTCACTGTTGTGTTTCTTTCTGTGTACAGTTAAGTTAGATTTGGTTGAATAGCGCTGATGACAAATATCACACTGAAAAGGCTTCTCACCAGTGTGCACCCGAGCATGGCTCTCAAATTTTCCTACAAAATAAACCACTCGCATTAGATTATTAAATAACCAGTTGGCACACAGCCCTGCTAACATCCACGATGACCATACATAAACATTAGGTTTTGTTACATTTCTGAGGGCTTTTCCAAGTATATCAGTTTACAATTCATTATGAAAAAGAAAACTATTTTTCAAGGAAACCTGTCCATTTTGGGAATATCTTATTTCTCAGCTGGAAAACTGGACAGGTAGCAGAGTGGTGTGGTGTTTCAACTATAGTGGTATATCACTGTCATCTCTCCCAGGCTCTCTCCCATACTCTCTATTCTCCTTTCTCTCAACAGATCAAGGATAAGGAACATTTGCCCTCCAAATGTAGTTTGAGTGCAATTTCCGTCATCCTTCACCACTGGCAAAAGCTTCTGTAAGACTACACATGCCCAGCTATAATGGTTGTAATACCACCGATAAAGTCATGACTCACCTGTTTGAAATCACTGATTTAGAAAAAAAATTCAAATGCTAAAACACCTCTGCTTACACCTATAGCAACATATTTTTCAAAGATGCCATGTGCTCTTAAAAAAAAGAAAAGAAAACCTGCAAGACCAATAAATGGAATTTCAAGGCATTGTTTATATGAGATTTTTCCAATTCTATCTTCACATGTTTTCACATGAAAGCATTAATGGACAATATGATGTAGTGTTCACTTGCTCAATACCACTTCTACATTTAAAAAGGCCAGTATGTCGTTATGTCAGAATTTCAGTACAAGGGATCTTGCAATAAACTGGAACATATGAAGCTCTAATTTTCTAGTTTTTCTATTACTAACTTTTGTTGTTTTACTACTCAAAGGATGTCAGCTGCACGCTTTGCTCCATACTGAGAATATATATCAGAGCCAGCATGATCTAGTGGTTAGAGGGTTAGATAATGACTTAGCACACCTGGTTTAAAATCTCCACACCACCATGAAACTCATGAAGTTACCGTACATCAGTAATATACTCTCAGCCCTACCTACCTCAAAGGGATGCTGTGCAAAGTGGGACAGAGGAGAGCCATGGGTGGAGTCATACGTTCTTTAGAGCAGCGGTCCCCAACCTTTTTGGGACCGGCTGAGCCCCTGAGGGAGGCAGGGCACCCTCCCCTGTGCTCGCGCAGGCGCGTGTGTGCTCTCGGGCACATGTGCGAAGCAGTGGGGGAGTGTGCGCGCACGCGCCAGCGTGAACACTCCCCCACCCCTTTGCGCATGTGCAGGAGCGCCTGCACGCATGCATGCCCACCCCTTCGCTCGGGCGCTCAGGCGCATGCGTGAAGGGGTGGGGGAGCGCTCACGCCAACGCTGGCATGCGTGCACAAAGCAGCTGTGGGGAGGGGAGTGCGTGGGGGGGCGGGAGGTCTGTCTTCGCGGCCCAGTCCGGCTCAGTCCACGGACCGGCACCAGGCCGCGGACAGGGGGTTGACGACCTCTGCTTTAGAGAAAATGTGGGATAGAAATGTAACAAATACATGTTGCAATACTCATCCCTACAGATGATCTTCACTTACACAATATGATGGAACGGATCCTTTTAGAAGCATGAGTAATGGGTGGGGAGAGCCCAAGGAAATGGCCAAGAAGCAAAGCATAATTTGGAATTTACTTTCCAACTGACCCCACTTGCAAAGGAAGAAAGAAAATCTCATTCCTTCTTACCTGCTCGATCAAATGTTTTATCACACTTTGGACACTGCAAACATTTTTTGCTGCGGTTCCGAACGATGACTGGAATATATGTGGAGAGACTGCCTTCAGAAATATTTCCTGCAAGACCACCTGATTCCTGGCTATCATCAGGTTCTTTTTCACTTTGCTCTTCAGACCTGGTATCACCACCTGAAGTGTCGTCTTCCTGCCTGTCTTCATCCGTATTATATTCACTTCCACTACTTTCAGAGTCATTGTTGGACTCACTGTTTTCCTTGACAGGAGGGACTTTATCTATATTGCTCTCAGATGCACTTTCATTGTCACTCTGATCAAACTTGGCTGGACATTTGCGGTTTCGCATTGATCTCCTAGTAGAAGTATCGGATCTCTCCACCATTTTTAGCCCATGTTCATTTCCCCATACAGAAGATGGGTGCGCTCTGGACAAGTGATTTTCTAAGGCCTTCTTGTAACAGAAGTTGCGACTGCACAAACTGCATTGGTGGTTGCTTGGTGCTTTAGCAGCTAGTTCACTGAACTTTTCTACCTGTGACAGACTTTCAGTTCTTTCTTCAGATTGTGAAGTGGAAATACTTTCACTGTTTAGCAGCTTTACTGCATCAATAATATCTAAAAACTTGGCTGCTTCTAGAACTAGAGGAATTTCATTGTTATAAACAAAAAATTCTGATGTGTAGAGAAATTCAAGCAGATGACGGAAAACTGAATGAGTTACATGATCCAAAGTAACAACATTTGTGCTTGGGTTTTTGCTTAAATAAGCATGAAAATAACTACTGCCAACAGCAACAACTACTTTGTGGGCACTGAACTCTTTCCCATCAACAATGATGACAAGATCACAAAACGATGGTTGCTTCTGTCGATCATCATTTAAGTATTTGAGCAGATTTTTGTTATATTGCAGGGAACTTAAAAGCTTTTTTTGGTTCAGAGATGGAAAGAGTTCTTTGGAATGCACAAACTGGTCTGTAGCAGTTACGTCTGCAGAACTGACAATAACTTCCTGCACAGAATCTGTTACAGGAATCTTACCAGGAGATTCCCTCTGGCGACCAGAACGTATTTTATCACCTAAATTTGCAGTGAGCTTTCTCCTTTTCTTCATTGCACTTGTGCCACTTTAAAAACAGGAAATTCATATGGAAGCCAAAAAGTTTCAATAATAGTTGAAGTTATTACCTACAAAAACAGGGAAACATGGTTGAAAAGCTAACCATACAGTATGTGTAAAGTATGCAGAAGAACTACAATTATTTACAAACAAATTTCATTGTTTGAAAATATACATATTTATTAAAGTTTTCAAACTTGGCACTATCCCCTACTTGAGAGTCCAAAATCCAATTTTTTATTCAGTATGAAATATTCAAGTGAACACATACCCACAAATACTTGCAAATATGGACTGAAATGTACTGAATTCCTTTCGTAAAAGGCCTCCAGGAATCAGTTTTAAGTTATTATTTCTACCTTTGCATAACAATATTAAAATATAAGAAGTTTCTACATGTCTGAAGCCCTTTTATACTTCTAAATATAATATTTTCTTTACATCACCCAGAGTACAGAAAAAGAAAGAAACTGAGGGAGGAGCAATACAACATACAGGTAAACATCTTAGACTTTCTAACCAGAAAGGAAGACTGTATTTTCTTTAACTGTGTATCTTTTACTTACTAGAATGAATAGAACTTTCACTTTTCATTTTATTGCCTCTTTCCAGAACATAACTAAGCAAAATACACACACACAAACTTATAGAGAAGTACACACCTCCCACAGAGAAGAAGAATTTATTTTATTGCAAGTGTTCATAAGCAAAAGCTTACTCTAGCAGTAGAGTGGCAATGCTACATACACATACTAGGAACTAAGCTAAGTAAATATGTACAGTATATATTAGACTATGGCACCAAGTGAAGAAAAAATTATCTCCCCGTAAGTGTTCCTCAGATTGCAGGCATAGATGAGCACATTTAGGATTAGAGCACTTTGTCTGCCATAAACAGCAACATTGTCTCAACATTATGAGAATGTGGCTCAGCTAAAAGATCTACAGAAAAAGCAAACGTTGTTCACTCTTCCACTACTGCAGACACAGTGCTTCATGCCACCCTAGCTTTTAGCTATAATGTTAGCATGCTGCCAAAGCATCCATGCTACAGAGCTCCATGATGAGCTAACTCTGTAAGGCCAAAGTGGCATTGACAACGACATCAGGTAAGCGCAATGCTGCGCAGGCAAGCCTTCTGCCCTCATTAGGCATCATGTTTAGATCTGATCACAAGTGTAGAATAAAATGAAAAGGAAATGATAGTGTACAACTGATTATATCACTTGAGACCACAGCAGAGGCTTGAATTTTAGAATTCTCCTTTCCCCTCTGTTCATAGTTTCCATCAAACAGAAGATCAATGCAGCAGTGAAAAGAGCTGGGCTAAGATTTATCCCCAGAGCGGCCTGATGCTTTAATTGTATATTTACAGAGAATTAAATTCAAGGAAGCTTTCCAAAGCAGCATCTCCACCTGTAGTCTAAAAGTGTTGGCTCATCATACCATCTCAGACTTCTATGACATAATTAAATTAACTAACATATTAATGTTAATTGCTAGGTCTATACAGGTAGACCTACCCCCCCCCCCCCAAAAAAAAAGCAGGCCACATGTTACATAAGGCAACAGCAAATGTCTGAAGAAGGTTCACTGCTATTTTGAAGGCGAAGCCAGTGGTGGGATGAAGAGAAGCTCTCAACAGTAAATAACAATCTCTCTTCCTTTCTCTTGCTTCTACAGCGTAGACTGGAAAACGAAGACCTCGGCCCAGTCTCCTTTGAGCATGGACAGGGAAGTATACTGACAAAAGAATGTCCACACAGTTATCCTCTCCGGACAATCCACCAAGGAGGACTGGGTCCACAATACTACCTAGGCAACACCAAAGAGATGCAGCCTTTAACTTGCCCTCTTCAGGCCCAAGCTATACAGAGGCACCAAGAGGGGAGCCATCTTTTCCTCTAACCCACTCAGCTGAACACTCCCTGCAAATTGACGGATGGGAAGAGTTGGGCCTGATCCAAAGACCTCAAAGCAGCTCCTCCAAAGAGTAGCCCCTCTTGTTCCCTTTCCTTCACAACTACCAGTAAGAAACAGTGAATGAAGAAAAGGGTGAGCAAGCAAACCAGCACCTTTTTTTTCTCCCAGCTCCTGGGGGAGCAAAGCTGTTATGCCAACTTCTTCTTGCTACCTCATCAAATGGACTATTCAAGCAAGAACAGCACCACAGAGGAAGATAGGAGATGATTGTTAGAAACAGGATGCATAACAGAACTAAAGTAAAACCCAAGTCTTGTGGCACCTTTAGTACAATTGTTTTATAACACAAAAGTATGGTGATTCCTTTAAGCCTAACAGAAGATGCCTTAATATTTTGACTTGAATTTCAGTTTTGTTTCTGTTACACATGCAGAAAACAGGCTAACATGGCTACCTCTTTGAAAATGAGAAACGGTGTCCAGTCCTTGAACACTGAAATCCTTCGACATGAAACAAACAGTGACTGGGTGAAAGCAGTGACTATTATGGTGCTCCCTTTTCCTGCTCCCTCTCTTACTGGAACAGCGAGGAGGATGAGTCTCTCTCCATAGAATTCCCATCACTGACCTGTCCAGAAGGGGATTTCAGGTAAGCAAGTTAAGAAGATTAGCTACTTAGTCCATTACCTGTCTGCATTCTGCACAATGCAGAGAGCCAGTCTGTAATCAGAAGCAGGTGCTTACATGAACTTTCTAGGAAATACCGTAGTCCCACTCCACCCTGTTACAATACCCAGAAGCTGGGGTGGGGACAATAATAAGAACCACCTGCTTTTCTTGCCTGCTCCCTCCTCCAGACCCACTCAGAAGCATGCCACATAATGAGACACAAAGGCACTGAACAAGCAGCTCAATCATTAGTCTTTTCCTTCTCGTGAGGAATGACTGGGCAAATAATGCTTGCTGCTCCCTTTTAATGGTTGAACCACCTTTCCCTTCAGATACTCCACCTCCTTCCCCATCAAAGCTCTTAGATAATGTTGCAAGAACAGGCCACCGTAAGGGAGCAAGAGGTGCCTGTTCCATATAAAAGGAACCACCACCTTTGTCCATTCACTTGCCCTCCCACACAAGATAATACAAAAGATTGGACTCCTTTCACCTGCTTCCTTTATCAGGTCACTCAAGCTGCAACTACACTGGCAAGCCAAATCCAGAACAATTCGGCTTTGATGCGGCTTGATTTGCACCCTATTTTATGCTTGTTTGGATTAGAAGATCGCACAGAGATAGCAGATTGTTTTGATGCCAGTGTCCATGCTGGTTCCTCAGTCTGATGTGGTTTGACCTGCATCACAGCCCACCTTCCTTTGATCCCATCCTCTGCTGATCCCTGGCTCTCCTATGCAAAGCTGGTGGGCTGTTTAACGTGTTGTACAACACTAGGAAAAAGGGACAGTTTTCCAAAATTTTCCATAATATGCAAACACATACTATGGGAACGTAGTAGTCTGCTGTAGTTCATCAGGGTTGTTTCTATTGTATGTCTCTTATTGTCTGTGCAAAGGTGATATATTGCTAAACTAGTATATAAATGTACTGATGAAGTGATGTAGCACAACTTGCTTAATTTTTTTAAAAAAAACACACTTTTGGATGACTAGGAAGAAAAATTGTGGGAATGGGTTTCCCTTCTGTTGAAAACAACATGCCCAGCTCAGTACATTGCCAGAATACCACCCGCAGTCACACCTTGCATCCTTTTGGAAAACAAAACAGCTGCTCACATAAGAAAACATCCACTCAAATTGTTCCAGCTTGAAAAAAGAAGCCTCCAGTAGCAGAGGGGGAAAAAAAAAACATGTTGGGAGAAAAAAGGCCAGACTGATTCGAACTGATTTCTGCAGTGTGTGATCAAGAGGGAAAAAGCAATCCCATCTATTTTACACCTGCAACAAACCCCATGGTATTTGACCATGGAGTTGCAGTCTCAGAGGAGGCGCACAGAAGAGTGAATGAGTGGTATGGTGAGTTGACTGTTTGGTCCTTCAGTGACTAGCTTCATGTTCCACTTGTCCAGGGAGATGGTATAGGCTGACAAACAGGAAAACGTGGCTCTACCTGTAAGACCTCACACGTTTTTGGACTGCAACTCCAATCACTGCCAATCAGAGGCTATGCTGGCTGGGGACGATGGGAGTTATAGTCCAGTCACACTTGCTAGCCTAACGTATGCTTAGCCCCAAGCCTCCTTGCTAAGCAGCTGCTGTCTTCTCCTGTACACGTGTTCCTGCTTTCTCCTCAGAAGCAGAACTCGCAAGAGGGGGCAAAGAAGGGATTGCAGGCGGCTTTTATTTTTCTTTTTGCTGCCGCCGCTACAGAAGCGGAACTGTCAATAACTTTCAGATCCCATCTTTTCTCAAGGGATTGTTTTTCCCCCCACAAAACGCAACACAGCTTCCGTCCTCCCTCCGCCCCCATTTTGCCAGACCCCCCACGTTTGAGATCTTGCACAGATAGGCCCTTTCAAGAGTCAAGCCCATCCACACGCGTCAGAGGCCACGTTCAGGCGCGCACAAAGACACGATCCTGAAAACCCCAAATCTGGAGCGAGGGAAGAAGACAGGAACGGCAACCAAGCCCCTGGCAAGAGCCACGTGGGGGCGCGAAACACACCGGCCCCGCGTCTCCTTTCGGTGGACCCACCCCCGCAAAGCAATCGGAGAACGCCATGACAGCGCCCCTCGGAAACCCCCCTGACCCGACGCAGCCAGGGAAAGAAGGGGGCGGAGCCTCTGGACTTGCCTTCCCCCCCCTCCCTTCCTATCGCGAGAAGGGGGTGAATAGCCGGCGCCTCAAAGGCCACCAGGGCGCGAGCCAAATACACACCTCTCGCCCGCCGGCAGTCAACGTTATCAGAGGGGCCTTAAAACGCCACCCTAAATAAAAAGAAAATCCGACCCACTTGCCTCACCGACAGCTCGTCCCCGCCCACGCTCACACCTCTTCTCGCCATCACTTCCGGGTTCCGGGGAAAGGCTCAGGTCAGACGCAGCCTCCGTGCGGGAGGAGGAAGTGCCGCGCGTGTGTTTACGGTTGGAGTCCCACGCACGTGCAGGGAAAGGGGGGGCGGAGCAAGAGGAGAGGCAAGTGACAGGCGGGTCGTCCCACCCTGTGTCGAGAGACAGCCAACGCGTCCGGTTTCCAGTTCAACTTGGGAGGCTTGCCAGACCAGCGCGCCATAGAGATGCCTGGGGAGAGCGGCTCTCTCATTTTTCATCAAAGAGTTGTGAAGAAGTGGGCGGGTCCACTTCCGGTTTTGATGCGGACTTCCTCCACCGGCGAGGCACCGGCGGTGGAAGTCAGAGGTAGGGCTTCTTGTCAAAGTGAGGGAAATACCCCTCGAAGAGAGAAGGGGCGAAGTGCGTGGGCCCGGGAAGGTGGCCAGGCAAATTGCAGCCCCCCTCTTTTTTTTGTTCCCCAGAGTTCCCGGCTCATCTAGGCTCTACTTTGGACTCATCTTTCCACCTTCCTTCCTTCAATTTGTATACCACTCTATTAGTGTGATGCACAACTCTGGACGGTTCACAGTCGGCTGACAACACAATAAAGATACGTCATGGTTGTTGTGGGTTTTTCGGGCTCTTTGGCCGTGTTCTGAAGGTTGTTCTTCCTAACATTTCACCAGTCTCTGTGGCTGGCATCTTCAGAGGACAGGAGTCAGAACTCTGTCTGTGCTGTGGTGCAGTTTGCTTGGATAGTTGAGTATTTATAGCTGTGGGATCAGCTTTTGTCCTTTTCAGGAGATGGGTGATTGTGGTGATCGGGGTGTTTTTTGTTGTGGGTGTATTGTGATAAGAGGGAGAGATTATCTGTCACTGTGATTGATAGGTGTCAGCTGGTCTTTTGTGTGCAGTGATTACCGGTCCTTGTAGCTGGGTAGAGTTCATTCAACAACCATCAGATCCGGGCCGTGAAAGCCTTGGAGAATACAAAGATATGTCAAATAAAAACAACATAAGCAACGCTCAAACAACAGCACCAAGAGGCAGAAACTGAGACATAAAATGTGGCACGACCATATAAACAAGCAGAGCAGCAGAGGAACGCCTTAAGCAGGGTAGTGTGGATGTTGAAGCCCCGTGGTGGAGAGCGTGCAGTGAGTCACTATTTATGTGGCTACCACTCCACGAAAGCTCATATTAAACATTATAAGTTAGTCTTTAAGGTGCCACCATGTTTTTGTCCTTTTTTTACTCTCTATTTCTATTTTGCATTTACCTATAATGCTTGCACAGACTAATACGTCTCCCCCCTTCTACACAACATGAATGGTCCATAAGGTTTTTTAAAAAAACAAACAAACAAACCCAATATTGGATAATATATATGTGATTGCTGTTGTTTGGCTTTTGCTAGAGCACTCGGGGCAGCTTACAGCATTATTATGCAAACAACACTCCCCCCCCCCTCCGCTAGTTGGGTACTCATTTTACCAACTTCAGAAGGATAGAAGGCTGAGTCAATCTTGATCTGGCTACCTGAACCCATTGGGGTTGAACTCAGGTCATGAGCAGAGGCTTGTTTGCAATACTACAGCTTAACCACTGCCAATGGTTATGTGCTGCCAAGTTGTTTCATAGTCAGTCATGATGATCCTATGAGAGATTTTCCCGACTGGTGAGATATGGAAGCAGTGGTTTTTCATTGTCATATCCTCCACTGGATTTTGGTGGTCTAGCAAGGATTTGAATCCCTAGTCCAGCATTTCACTCAGTATACCATACTGATGTACTGAGTGACTAGGAGCATCCAAGTGTTACCAAAATGGTCCAAAAGTTGCACAAACCATCCGAACTCCTCAGAATTCTTTGTCAGGCATGATGGTTGCAAAAAGTTTAGACACCTGACTTGGTTTTGTTGTCTTTGAATGGGTGGGTCAAATAATAACAACACATAAAAAACAATTCCAGAAATCTTCACAAATGAGGATTTATATTCAGATGCACACTGTTTGTGCAAAGCTGTTTAACGCAGATGTCTTGAAGACTTGGATTGTGTCTGAGGAAGTTGTCTTGATCTGTGAAATCCCACATTAAAAACAGAAATTGGTCTTCAAGGTGCCACAGTGTTTCTGCCTCTTGCTTTTTTTATGTTTGAGCATCTAGAGATTTATGAATAAATTTGTTGTTGTTTAGTCGTTAAGTCGTGTCCGACTCTTCGTGACCCCATGGACCAAAGCACGCCAGGCCCTCCTGTCTTCTGCTGCCTCCTGGAGTTTGGTCAAATTCATGTTGGTAGCTTCGATGACACTGTCCATCCATCTCGTCCTCTGTCATCCCCTTCTCCTCTTGCCTCAAACTTTCCCAACATCAGGGTGTTTTCCAGGGAGTCTTCTCTTCTCATGAGATGGCCAAAGTATTAGAGTCTCAGCTTCAGCATCTGTCCTTCCAGTGAGCACTCCGGGTTGATTTCCTTCAGAATGGATAGGTTTGTTCTCCTTGCAGTCCAGGGGACTCTCAAGAGTCTCCTCCAGCACCACAATTCAAAAGCATCAATTCTTCGGTGGTCAGCCTTCTTTATGGTCCAGCTCTCACTTCCATACATCGCTACTGGAAAAACCATAGCTTTGACTATGTGGACCTTTGTCGGCAAGATGATGTCTCTGCTTTTTAAGATGCTGTCTAAGTTTGTCATCGCTTTCCTCCCAAGAAGCAGGAGTCTTTTAATTTCGTGGCTGCTGTTACCATCTGCAGTGATCATGGAGCCCAAGAAATATCAATAAATATTACGTGTTAAAAATTCTGTAAATTAATAACAGTTATGTGCCATCAAGACAGTTCTGACTGATGGCAACCCTTTTCAGAGTTGGTACACAGTATTCAAGTGGTTTACTATTCCCTTCTTCTGGGGGCGTTCTGGGATTATGCAGATAGTCCAAGGTTAGCTGGCTCTTTCTCTCAGGAGAATTAGTGGATAAACTCATTGTGCTATCTAGCCAGTTGAAATTAACTCATAAAACACAGAACTGTGCTAAAAAAACAAGCTGTGTCCAGTTGTTGTTGTTGTTGTTGTTTAGTCATTAAGTCGTGTCCGACTCTTCGTGACCCCATGGACCAGAGCACGCCAGGCCCTCCTGTCTTCCACTGCCTCCCAGAGTTTGGTCAAATTCATGTTGGTAGCTTTGATGTCCACTAGGAGGTGCAATTTATCAGTATATCAAAAATTACTTGCAGTTGTATTAATGATCTTGTCATAGTATCGCACAGATGTATTTTTACTAGTGATGTGATAGAGGTTGCCAGGCGTGAGCATTGATTCCAAGATGCTCAACTATAATAATACATTCAAATATTTATTTATTTTTTAAAAAGAGTATTTTAAAATAGCTATTACAGAGGCAACTGCCAATTAAAAAAAAGAAGCAAGAGTTTTACCTACTGCTTCAGTTTGAACATATAAAAAGATTTCAGAAGTCATTGTATCAGTATTTGTAGAGAATAAAGATAGGGAATCCGTGGCCTCCAGATATTGCTGGATCCCAGTCTCAGACTAGCAACAAATGAATGAGCAATAAAAGAATATCTGGGGTGCTGCTCTTGAATCTCTTTAAGGCTAGAATAAAATCGTAAGAGCCCTTCTGTTTCAGACCAGAGGCCTGTGTAGTTCAATTTTGTGTCCACACAGTAGCCAATCTGTTGACAATGAGGAGCTCTTTAGCAGGAGATGGATGCAACTGCATCCACCACCTCACGTTTTCCAACAACTGAGACACAAAGGTATACTGTTTCTGAGACTGGAAGAGATAGGTAACTATCCAGACCAGGAGTTGCTGATGGCCTTAACCTTCATGCTGATATCTACTGTACAATATACAGTGAGTGTGAATTGTAACAGATATGAACAACTGTCGCCTTCAAGATACTTTGGCCTACAACTGGCACAATTCTTTACCATTGATTATATTGTTGATGGCAACTAAAGGCTAAAGTAAATAAATAACTCCCAAGAACCATTGTTGAGGATGCCATATTCCAGTTCTCCAAAGCTAAGGAGTCTACTTTGCATATTATTAATCTGCCTTATTTTGCATAATATGCCAATTTCCATGTTATGAAAGTTAATATGAATTTTAAATATTATGCAAATTAAGCACATTAATTGTTACATTACTCTTCGACCAGTATGTTTCAGTCTGGGTATCATTGATATAGTAACCACTGATCTGAGAGACTTGGTGTACTGGTTGGTGTTAGAACTGAAACAGGTAGATCCCAGTTCACATTTCAGATTACGTAGTCACAAAACATACTTGGTGTTCTTGAGCCAGTGTCTCACTCAAATCTACTTTACAGGGTCATTTGGTATAAAAATGGGAGAGGGGAACTATGTAGAGCAGCGGTGTACATTGCTGGGGCAAATTGATATAGAATGATATTTTTACAGACACTTGGGCTACTGATAATATTCTCATGAAATAGCTGTTGCTTTTATCATCAGTTTTTAGTGATGGCAACATGCCCACCTCCAAGAGCTATTAAAATATCACAGGAGTTCCCCCATGTGTGACGCACTGTGATTTGATTTGCAGGGAAAATACAAGGGAAAGTGAAGGTAGATTGCAGAAATCAGGAGGAAACATAAGGTGGTGTATCATTCAGTAAAACAAATAAAATATTTTATTATGAATAGAAAATACCCTAGCTTAATTTTTTCTTTGCTGTATTTGACTTCACACACACACATACACACAAACATCCAATATGGATACCCTCTTCCTAAACCCCTACCCCCATCAGGTGCCCTTTTGTTTCACATCAGCCATATTGCAGTAGGCATAGCAAAACTTGAAAATTTCCTTTTTGGATCACATCATCCCAAATCCTTCAGTTGGAGTAGACACTGATCTCTTCTTCTGGTTGCTGCACAATGGTGGAGGGCGGGGTTTCACTTAACTGGGGCTTATTTTTGGGGTAGGGCTTATATTACGAGCATCCTGAAAAATCAAACTAGGGCTTAATTTCAGGTTATGTCTTATTTTTGGGGAAACAGGGTAGATAAGCTCCCACAGTCCTGTGGAAGACAGAAATGAATAGATGTTACTGAGAGTTGTACAGTGGAAGTCCAACCCCAATGCCAAAGCAGAAATGCTGTTAGATGCATAATAAGGTAAAGGTTCCCCTTGACATTTAGTCCAGTCGTGTCCGACTCTAGGGGGCGGTGCTCATCCCCGTTTCCAAGCCATAGAGCCAGCGTCTGTCCGAGGACAGTTTCCGTGGTCACGTGGCCAGCACGACTAGACACGGAACGCCGTTACCTTCCCACCGAGGTGGTACCTATTTACTTGCATTTGCATGCTTTCGAACTGCTAGGTTGGCAGGAGCTGGGACAAGCGACGGGAGCTCACTCCGTCGCGTGGATTCGATCTTACGACTGCTGGTCTTCTGACCCTGCAGCACAGAGGCTTCTGCAGTTTAACCCACAGCGCCACCACGTCCCTTTAGATGCATAATACCAGTCCATTTTTGGACTACAGCTCCCATAATCTCAGTCAGCATTCATTGTGTGAGTTGCCAGTTTTCCCTGCAGTGTTTGCAGATAGCCCTGCAAGAACCAAGGATTCCCATAACCGTAACACCCAGAATCTTTGGGTTAGACATCTGTGAACTCCTTTTAAAATGTGGATGATGTCACTTGTTGGCTAATCACCCTGACAGGCTTGTTTCTTGCAAAACATTTGGACAAAACAATGACTACATGTTTTTGCCTTACATCTGTGATACTAGAAGGGCTAGAAACAAGTTCCATTTTTTAAATGAAAGTTTCAAATTCAGACTAGCTGATGGGCTAAATAGGCATTTGGTAGCATATCTAAAATCTGGGCAGAAACCAGCCAGTGATATGGCAATCTTAGCCATAGTTACCTACTCTTGCACTGAAGGAAGGACAGTCAATGTAAGGGTGACACATGGAAGGGAAGTGGATTCTAAGTCCTGCACCATCACAAGTCTCCTTCCTTAACCAGCTTCTCAGGGCTATTGTGCAGGTGTTGCCAGTTCTTATTTGGCCACCCTCCTGTGCCTTTGACAAATAAATCTCATGCAGCAGTTAAACTGATGAAGTTTTTCAATACAGTAATTTATTTCCTTGCTTAGAAATATTTAAGCTTCTTGTTTTCTCAACATTACTTAGCACTTAATACGAGGGGGTGCTGACAAGTATTGAGCCTTACCCAGAAAGAATTGAGCTAGGAAGCTGTAAATTACAGGGTGTATTGGCCAATTTGTCTATATTGAATGGTGCAAAAATCAACTACCTATTATTTTAACTTATCTTTCATTTTCAGGTCCAAAGTGAACATGGCGGCACCTCCGGAAAAGTTCAGTGTGGAAGAGCATAGGACCATAATCAAGTTCCTGTTTCTCCAAGGGAAAGATGCGAAGCAGATCGATGATGAAATGTCACAAACTATGGGTGACATTGGCCCTTCATATGCAACAGTTAAACGTTGGGTTGTCAATTTTAAAACTGGCCATTTCGGTGTTGAAAGTGAGAAACCCAGTGGAAGGCCTGTTTCTGTCTCTGTGCCTGCCAGTGTGAAAGCCATCCATGACATGATCATGGAGGAAGGACCACTGAATATCAGCCAAACGTATTGCTCCATATCTGGGAATATCATGTGAGAGAGTTGGTGCCATTATCCACAACGACTTGGAAATGAGAAAGCTGGCAGCAAAGTGGATCCCCAAACTTTTGACAACTGAACAAAAGAGGAAACGTGTGGAGTCATCGGTGTCTGTTTTGGAACATTTTGCAAGAAATGAGTCAGATTTCCTAGGCAAACTGGTAACTGGTGGATCTACTGTTATGGTCCTGAGACAAAGGAACAGTCTAAGGAATGGAGGCACAGTGGTTCCCCCAGGCCAAAGAGGTTCCGAGTGCAAAGGTCAGTGCAGAAGCAAATGGCAACAGTTTTTTGGGATAAGAAGGGAGTTCTGCTGGTTGACTACCTCTAACAGGGTTCAACTATCAATACAAAATATTACTGTGCTTTATTGATGAAGTTGAGGCAAAACATCAAGGAAGAACATCGAGGAAAGCTCTCCAAAGGTGTCATCCTGTTGCATGACAACGCCTCGTCACACACTGCAGGTGAAACAATGGCAAAACTGACCTCCTTAGGCTTTCAAGTGATGCCCCATCCACTCTATTCTCCTGACCTGGTTCCATCTGACTATCATCTGTTCCCCAAACTCAAAAAATGCCTAAAGGGACAATGATTTGGGAGTGTTCTAGAGGCAACTAATGCTGCAAATGAATGGTTAGACCAGGAGTCGGAGAAATTTTATTTGCAGGGATTTAAGAAGCTGCAGGACAGATGTTGCAACTGCGTTGACTTCCTGGAGGAATATGTAGAGTAGTGTGGCATTTACAGCTTCCTAGCTCAATTTTTTTCTGGGTAAGGCTCAATACTTGTCAGCACCCCGTCATACCAAAGGAACAGGGCTATAAAAAGATAGCAAGTCTACATAAAAATAAAATAATGATCTATATTTTTTGGAAAATGTTGAATCTGAATGATTTCCAATGTCTTACTTTCATTTATTTGATTTAGCAAGTTTCACTATTTCACTTGAATATTCACTTGAATATTTAGACAAGAAAATTAAAATTTGTACCTGCGTTACATGGTGATGTTGTAGAAAGCATGAAGTTATTGTTAAAGGCACAGGAATGTTAAAGTTGGCAACTCTTCTGCCCAGCTCTCTTCCTAACAAATTGTAATGAAACAGGGATATTCAGTAGCAAATAAATATAAAGTGTTATATGTCTGCTTCCAGTCTCTTCCTATATGTCATTTTTAGGGGGGGAAATGCTGGAGTATTGTTTTGATTTCTAAAATGAACATGGTTAGCCAGTCCTCTCCTGCAGCTGTAAGACAAGTCTAAATTTCTCGTGTTTGTGTTTGCTTTTGAAAAATAAATCCATATTTTATTATTTTATGTCTCCAGCATTAACAATATGGATAATGATGAAACATGCCATTACTTAGTAAAACTGTTATTGTGTGTGTATTTTTCAGAGCAGTAGTTATTTGCAAATTGAACATGCCCTAAGGCATAACACATTTAAAAATTGAAAGTGGTCCATTATCATGATGGGAAATTCCGTGATAATTTACCCTTGGAAGCCAAATGGCCTTGAACTCTTAAGAGTGCTATAGTTCCTTTCATTTATGATTCTTTCCTAGTATGGAAAGCATCTCCCTGGTGAAATGGAACTGCACGTTAAGGATTATTTTGTTGACCTGTGCAATTTTTTCTAATGATTTGATGGTCAAAGCAGTTAGCATTTTTCTGCTCTTCAGTAGACCCCTGAACCAACTTTAAAATGAACAAAGGAACCTTTAAACATAGTTGTCATATGCACAAGACCAATTCCTTAAGTTGCACTCTTAAGCACACTTATTAAGGAATAAGCCCTATGGAACGTTACAGAACTTGAAATATAACCTAAACATTCAACAGAATAACATGATATGGCACTATTTGGATGGTGCCATTTCAGGCTTCTACTGGGTGATTACATGTGTTAAGAGCCATAGTGGTGTAAGGGCTGGAATGTCAGATTATGACTGGGGAGATCTTAACTATCATTAAAGGTCATGAAGTATATCACAGTGTTTACCTGTCCTCCAGGGTAGGTGAGGGTGAGCACCTTGACCTTACAAATGTCAGCTGTCAGTTCTGGACTTATCTCCTTGTACTCATCTTACAGCACTAAACACAAATCTGTCAAAAGAAAGCTACATTATGTTGTCTGCCTTTGTTATTAATAATAACAGTGATGTGATTAGAAAATGGATTCCAACTTTTCTGATTTCCAAGAGCTTTTATGGGGAATACTGGTAAACAAAACAAAGCAAGTGGTAAAAAGGAGAAGGTGTGGCTGGCACTCAAGCCATACAGAATCTGCATCTAGTTTCCATTTTCAGATGGAAAGTTGAAGAATGCTGCAGGCATATAAATTTGGTTCTGTCATGTGCTGAGAGGATCTCAGGTGACACCTGGGTCTCTCCGAAAAAGGGGGAAAGATAAAGATGCATGGAAATGTTTAATACTGTCGTTTAATTTAAGATCTAAGATTAGACTCCATATGAGAGATTTTTTATGACCAACAGACTTTCATCTTATAGGGGACATTCCCTTAAAATAAAGGCCTTCTGATAATCAAATGAAAAAGCTTCTAGTCAAGATGCCAGATCAAGCATTGTAAGTATTCATATTTGTATACAAATGTCCCAGCACAGCTGGACTTAACGAAGGTCCAGCTCCTGGGGATGGACCGTCCACTCACACATCCGGTGGCGGTGGCTGCCTCGCTTATCCTTCCAGTCACTCCTGGAGCACCGCTCTCTTCCCTCTTGGCTAGCCATTTGGCAGCTGTGCAGGGAGACTTGTCCTCCCTCCCCCTGCCTGGAGTGGCCAGCTGAGCGGGAAGAAAGCAGGGCTCTGGGAGTGATTGCAAGGATGAGCGAGGCTGCTGCCGCCAGTGAACATGTGAGTGGACGGTCTGGCCCCAGGGGCCGGGCCCTCATTAAGTCCAGCTGTGCAGGGATATTCGTATATGAATACCCCCATCTCTAATTGTAAGCAATAATGCACCAGTAGATCCTCTTTCTAAAAATGGTCTTATTCTCAAGATAACCTCTGACTACTGATATTTGTTTTTAATATTAGAAGCAGACTGTCAGGTCACATTAAATGCTTCTTCAGACTGAGATTATGAGATCAAAGTAGCTGAAGAATCAACCTGATAAGTACGGGGAGGATTTCTATGACATTTCACATTTTCTCTGCAACCTACATTTGAACCCATAAGCATGTTCAAACATGTTTATAAGTAATCTGGCCTTTCTCAGCAGATTACTTATAAACATGTTCAAACCCACCCATAAGCTCAAACATAAGTTGCAGGAAAAAAATATGACATGTCATAGAAATCCTTCCCCTACTGATAAGTTACTTGATTGCAGAAGTTTACAATTGGCATGGAGAAAACAATGCCTGAAGGCTAAGACTACATTCTGATATCATTTACAATCAGGATAGCCTCCACCACTGGGCAAACTCAGAGACCATTAACAGTCAGGAGGAATCCTCAATTATAGATAACAACACACATTTGGAAGCTATATTAACGTTTATCATAGGAGGGAAATTATTTGAAGATTAGTGGAGGAGGTTTCATTCATTCATTCATTCATTCATATCGCATAAAGGAAATTGCAACAGTAATTTGACTATCCTTTATACGTACCTGCTTGTGACATCTTATATTTGGATGGCTGCACCTGAGAACAAGATGAAGCATAGAAAGTAGTCCTTAAAAACTGCAAGATCATGAAAGCTTTGACTAAGGACATTTGGATTTCCATTCATAGAAAATTTTGACCCAACCATGTAGTTTTATATTTTGAAAAATCTGTTTTCCTTGGCATTAGAGTCAGGTAAGACTTTGCAGATTCTAAACTGGCAGCTGGATGTTGTAATTGGCCAGGAAGCTTCAGGTACTTCAGAAGTACAGGTACTTCTCATGTCTGGAAACTGGGAAAGCCAGTGATCTGTTCTAGATGGAGAAGCACTCCCCCCGAAAGAGAAGTTGCATAGTTTTAGAGTACCCCTGGATCTGTTTTTGTCACTGGAGGCCTAGATAGATACCATGGCTTAGAGCACCTGAGACCAGCCCTGCCCTGCCCACTCGCTATGACCTTTCCTGGGTAATTTAATTTCAGTCAATGGGATAATTTTTTAGAATGTAGTGTTCTTCTGTAATTTTGTGGTAAAACTAACATCTTTCATTTTCTTTAAATTCACAAATCTAGGGATGGCCCTTCCATTAGACACAGTGAGGGAACCACATTTTTGATGTTATCAAAGTGCAGCAAGTTATTTTTACTATTGCATTTTTACTCCCAGATGTATAACTGTATTTTTCTTGTACCAAACAACATTTTCTGTTATATATTGAGGAACATTGATGCTTTGAAAGACCCTATGCCTTGTATAAAATAGCCATGAATATTATTATGATCGCAACATTTCTAGTGAGGGAGAAAAATTATATTTAAGATCAGGGCCTGGTAAATAAATATGATATGAGAATATGAGTTCTTCTTGTCTAGCAGGAAAAAAAACCAGACAGCTTGTCTTCATTTCAGGATATAGAATTAATTGGAGGGTTTTTACTTAATTTCAACTTCCTTTTTAAACTGATACATTTTTATTTCAGCCATTAAAACTTTTTAAAGCATTTATTTTTGTAAGGTGCTCTCTTATAGATGGCTTCTCTCTTACCTACATGTGCATGCCCAGCAACTGTTTAGTTAATTTGTATTCTAACTTCACACCATTCATTCGTTCGTTCGTTAGTTCACTCAGCTTATAGACTGCCTAATGTACTGAGAACTCTATTTGGGGTAGTTTACGTAATTAGGAAAAGCATTTAACTAAAATAATAAAAAATCAAAATGCATGGCACCACATACTAGTCCACTGTTGGTTCTTTCCCACAATCATGTAAGTTCCTCTCCATGCCTTATGCCAGTATTTGAGCCTTCACAATATAGTGTGGAAAAGAGAAAGGTGCCACATGCTTACTCAGTATTGATGCCCTTCCCTCTTTTCTGTTGTTTTCTGAATTGCAACATATCACTGGAAAAGAGAATTCCACGATTACCTTTGTGCAATACTCCCTTTCCCCATATTGGTGTGGAAGAGACTAAGGGCAAATGATTAAATGATGAAGCTTAGCAACATCACAAGTCTCAAGTGTTGGAATAGTAGTAGTCCTGTATTTTGGAAGCATCAGCTGCTATTATTCCCCAGGCACAAAACCTCTGCTGTGAAGGAAGCCATGTGCATCCTTCATGGGCAACATGCAACACTTTGCTTAATAAAGAGATATGGAAATTGTGAAAAATCACACTCACAGTTTTGTACATTTTCCTTTGTCAAAACAAAAATGTTGCCTGAACATAGAGTTTGGACTCTTTTGTCCCCTGCCCCACTTGTAGATCACCACAGCACACATTGTTGTATGATCTAGAATGACATCAGAAGCAAAGCTACATTAGATATTTGGTAGCAAAATTCACACCAGCAAAACTGAGAAGAACATGAGGACGAAGATTCTTAGCTGCCCAACTACTATGTATATATAATAAATCTTCCTTGGACTTTTGAGTTGTCTCTTCCTGAGTCTCAAAAAGCAGGCAATTTTTCCTGGTGTTCTGTTGGTTTGCCTGAGCTTAATTTGAATACATTTGTTTTCATCATTACATTTCAGATGTGAGTGGGAATGCATTTCACCCAGATGCAGTTTCACATCTTCAGCTCTTAGATAAGGACATAAGCCCATAACTTTTTTTAACATTTAAAAAAAGGAGAAAAGAAAGAGCCCTAGACATCTTGAATGCAGGTGTAGGTTACACTATAAGGGTCATGTACATGTCCAAATTTGATTGTCATAATGTCAATATCTATACTGTTCAACATGATAAAGAGAAATGAGCTATTAAATAAAGGAGAGATATTCCAAACTCCAACTGTGGCTTGATAACAATGTAAAATAAATGCCCTTATGTTGCCATAGTTACCCAGAGAAGTAGCCTACACTACCTATCTCTTCAATGGTCATGAGGACATTTGAAAAGCTAACTGTGATACCTTAGCCCACTGGTTCATTTTGCTAGTTAAGTCATTCATGTAATTTGGTGCAAAGGTTCAACTGTGTTATAAATTTCTAACCTTCCTAAAAAGAATGCTGTACAAGAGGGGTTGGCAGTTTTAAAAATAAAAAAAGGAACAACCCATTTTATTCTCACAGCATTTAAGTCAGACTTTGCTTTTGCACAAGACGAGCAGTCAAGGTCATTGTGGTTTGTCCTCTCTGATCCACTTCTCAGTGCAGATGTTGGATTCTGAAAATTTGCTTCTGATTATCCCATGCTCAGAAACGGTACAGAGAGAGGCCTTAAATTAGCACTTATGCCACTGTCTGGAGCACATTCTAAATTATCTTTGCAAAAAGATTCTCACTTCCCTTTTAGCAACTAATGGCAGTGCTCTTCCTTGAATGGGATGACACTCAGTTGGTTTTATGCATGCACACTTGTCCCTGATAACTCCATCATCTAGTAATGACTGTTATCTGTGAAATAGCCATCACCATCAGAATACCACAAGCAGGGCTTTTGATATAACCACACACACTGTGCAGTTTAACCCACTGTGTTAACATAGAAGCTGTGAGTCAATCACTATGTATTAAATGCATGTTATTCATGAACAGAAAACAAAAACAAAAAAAAACAGGATGTTATTTTTAGCCGACCACCAAAACATTGCAAAAAGGGCAAGCTTCTGAGATGTCCAAAATTCTTTATTTGGCTGGGCATTAACGAATTTGTATTAGGACAATAAACGGAAAGGTACAAAAGTTACTTAATTCTTTTCGGCAGATAATAAGCCTATAGGATCCAGATCCCTGCTAAAATCCTAACATGAGCCTGAAACTTAAAGATTGTGCCTGAGGTATAATGCTGCCCTCCCTCTTTAGGGACATAGAATCAATTGCTGAGTTGAATAAATGGCTTATTAAGGGATAGGCTTTCCTTTTCCTCTGAAAAGTGAGGATTGACTAATTAGTTTGGTTAATGAATAGCTAACAGTGACGGCCACAACAAAAAATTCATTGATAACATATCACTCCCCATGGTACTAGGCTCGACTGGGCACTAAATTTGGAACTGTGGATTACCATCATATTGACAGGAATAATTCCACCTGACTTGCTGTTCAAGTTGCTTTCTGCTATCAGTGTTAGACCCCCTTGTGGTGAACAGTGAGCCACAGTCTGACAAATCGTCTAGCGATTAGGCTACCATATAATCATCTGAATCTGGCCTTTATTTCTCAGTAACATAGCTTGTTTAAAATGCTGCAGCCAAGGTGCTGATCAGGGCTAGTTACAGGGAATGTGTAATTTCTTGTTTACAACAGTTTCACTGGCTGCTGGTCTGTTTCGGGACTACATTCAGAGTAATTGTTATAACTTATAAAGCCCCATACAGCTCAGGCCCAATCTAAGTGAAGGACATTATTCTCCTGTATGAGCCTTCTCAGCTCCCATGATCTTCAAGGGAAGCCCTTATTTCAGTCTTACTGCTCCCACAGAAATGGTTGGTGAGAATATAAGAGAGGGCCTTCTCTGTGCTGCTCCCAGGTTGTGGAATGCCCTCCCTCAAGAGGCTAAGTTGGTCCTCTCCCTCGTGTCCTTCTAGCATCAGATAAAAGCATTACTTTTTAAACAGGCATTTAACAACCATACTGGGCATCAAAGCTAGACTCTCCTAACATTGTGGTTATGATTTTTAAAGTATATTATTAAAGGTTCTTTTAGTATTTTTGTATGATCAATTTTTATATTATCATATGTTTAATTGTTTTTTTCAATTAAATTGCATGTTTATTGTCCTTTTCACTTTGCCTGCGTGTTACTTATTGTGAGCTGCCTTGAGTCCCTTTATGGAGGAAAGGTGGCATTGAAATGGAATGGAATGGAATGAATGAATGAATGAATGAAAGCAGGGGGCAACTGTCTACAACAGCACACTGAACTGTCAAAGTATAGGATTTGTTAATGAAAATCATTTCAAAATGCTTCCTGTATTTTTTTCTTCACTAAAAGAACAAGGGACAATTTAGTTATTGAAAGTATAAGCAAAAGATGGTTGTTATTTTGGCCCTGAGTCTCTGAACAGATAATGTGTACAAATGCTAGCTACTTCAGCAAGATAAGCACTTGTAAACAAAGTGCAGCGAATACTTTACTGGCAACATTATCTGGTGGAATAAAGTTTAATGGATATTCTTTTGCTACAGAAGCAAAAGTTAGAAACAATGTGGGAACAGCCCTGCTGATACAGTGGTGCCTCGACTTACGAACATCCCGACATACGACCATTTCAAGTTGCGACCAGCTCCGGTTGCAAAATTTTGCTTCGACTTGCGGCCGGAGCTTCGAGTTGCAAACAAAAGAGGCAGAGAAAAAAGGCGGGGAATTCAAATTAGAGGGCTAACCGTTGGTCGGCAAAGAGCTTCTTTGTAGCTCTTTTGCCCCAACAGTTAGTGTGCGCGCGTTTGCAGAGAGGCTTTGGACTGCCTGGTGCTGCTTTCTGCTTCTGGGTGAGTACATTTATAGGGTTTTGCAGGGTGGGTTTGGGTTTGGGGGGGTTATGTTTCTGTGCTGTGATTTTTGTTTTTTGGTGTGTTTTTTCCCCCAGCCCCATCGCGTTCTGATGGAGCTGGTAGCGGCGGGGGTGTGTGTGTGTTTTTGATTTTTTTCCCCCAGCCCCATCGCCTTCTGATGGGGCTTGGAGTGGTGTTTTTTTTGTGTGTGTGTGTGATTATTTTTTCCGGCCGGAATGCATTAATGGGGTTTCAATGTATTCCAATGGGAAATGGTGCTTCGACTTAACGACCATTTCGAGTTATGCCCATCTTCTGGAATGGATTATGGTCGTAAGTCGAGGCACCACTGTATTCTCATGATTATTATTTATTTATTTATTTTATTTATTTATTTAACTTATATGCCGCCCACACTACCCAGAGGTCTCTGGGCGGCTTACAACATTTAAAATACAATAAAAAGACAAAACAATTAAAATGCAATTAAAATATATACTCTAAAAAATTGCCATCGGACCCACAGCTGATATCATTTCAATTAAAAGCCTTCTGGAACAGGAAGGTTTTGACCTGGCGCCGAAATGTCATCAGCGTCGGCGCCAGACGAATCTCAGTCGGGAGGGCATTCCATAGTCTGGGGGCAGCTGCCGAAAAGGCCCTTTGTCTACAAGCCATCCCTCTTACCTCCTTGAGGGACGGCTCTTTCAAAAGGGCCCCCTGGCTAGATCTTAACTGCCGGGTAGGTTCATATGGAAGGAGGCGGTCCTTCAGGTATCCAGGGCCCAAGCCGTTTAGGGCTTTATATGTCAAAACAAGCACTTTGAATTGGGCCCGGGCAGCAACTGGTAGCCAATGTAACTTAAATAGAATCGGCTTGATATGGTCCCTAGCGGCCCCACCACTCACCAGCCGCGCAGCTCGATTCTGGACCAGTTGCAGTCGCCGGACCGTCTTCAAAGGCAGCCCCACGTAGAGCGCATTGCAGTAATCTATGCGAGATGTTACCAGTGCGTGTGTAACTGTCATGAGACTCCGCTCGTCCAGGTAGGGCCGTAGCTGGTATAATTTCCGCAGCTGAAGGAAGGCGCCTCTGGCCACCGAGTCCACCTGGGCTTCCAGTGTTAGACTGGGGTCCAGGAGCACCCCCAAGCTGCGGACCCTGTCCCTTAGGGGGAGTGTAACCCCATTCAGGGCAGGGAAATGGCCCTCCAGCCTGTCCGGTGAAGCACCCACTAACAGCACTTCCATCTTGTCTGGATTGAGTTTCAATTTATTAACCCTCATCCAGTCCATTATCAGGTCCAGACACGAGTTCAGCACAGAAACCGCCTCACCTGGATTGGTGGAAAACGAGAGGTAGAGCTGAGTATCGTCAGCATATTGCTGACGATAATAATAATATTTCTTATATTATAATTATAATATTATAATATTATAATATTATAATATTATTATTATAATATATTATAATATTATAATATTTCTTATTATAATATTTCTTAGGTAGCAAGATACAATTCTCTATTGAAATTGCTGATGCTAGGTTAACAAGATAAAAATGATGTCCTGGTGACATAATTTGCTCAGTGAATGAGATGAGACTAGTTTTTAAATTTTGTTTTTCTAGAAAGATAACTACAGAAAAATGTTTAGGAAAATTACCTTGCCAGTACTATAATGAAAATAGAAGTTTGGAATTGTTTGATGGGAATTAGATTGAAGATAGATAAGACCACAAGAGATGTTGAAAAGGAAATAAATAAAAAGGATTCATTTAAACAGAATTGGTGGAGGGGAGGAATAGGCACCATAACCTACAACTCATGATGTTTATGCTGGCATAACTCTATGGGTGATAAACTTTCAATTAAGACTTTCTGATGTATGTCAATGTAATACTTGTTTAAGACTATGAATTATATTCCTTAGATTTTAGAATGTGGCTGAAACATCTGTTTCTATGTATTTTTATGATTACAAGTTTTGATATTATTGAAGTATTATTATTTTATATATATAATATAGATTAAATTAAAATATGAAAAAGTATTCACTTGGCTGACTTTTTTTTTTTACTGAGAAATAATGGAATAAAAAGATAAAACATCTGAAGAGAGAATTGCTTCACCATGATATATAACTTATTATTTTGCCCAGAAGATGGATAAAGTATATGTATGAAGATACCCAAATTACTTTTCATATTTTAAAGTACAATGATTTCTCTGAGTTCGATACAAAGTTCTCCCCTGTAAAGAGGAATATCTGCCGTGAAAGAATAGGCTTTCATCTGAATGTGAACATGTTTCACAGTATTTGGCATGATGGGAGATTATCTGGGGAAACCAGGATGTCTGAGTAAGGCTAAGAAAGGGTGCTACTTGAAACCTTGGAGAACTACTGTTCAGTCAGTTACCAGTAGTGGACTGGATGAACCAATTGTCTGACTCTATATAAGGCAGCTTCCTACCTTATAGGCAAATAATTTTTTTTTAAAAAAAATTGATCTAAGTGATTCAGCAAAAAAATTATTTTGTTTCCCCTACCCCTCTGCAGAGGAGCCAGGGAAATGTTCAATTTGCTGATATCCTGAAGTGGCTCATTTATCAAGCCACTTCATGATACTGGAAATAGGGTTGCTTAAGGTCAATATGCCATTTGGACACTAGGATTGCACAAATGCCATACCACCCCTCCCCTTGACCTCAGGTGACACTGTTTAGACTGCACCAGTCTGTGCCAAAGAAACAGTGTGCTTGCACCTTGAATGTTTAAATAATACATATCACACTGGCTTTGACTGAACATAGTTCAGAGAGAACTAAGTGAAGAGAATTCTGGGATCAATGGATAAAACTTCTGAGCACATATTATATGAAACAGTAATTTATCATGACAATCTTTCAGAAGTAAGTTTAGTACAAAGCTGTAGCTTGTAAGAAATGCATCAAAATTAAGATGAATGCTGTCTGAACTAATATTTGACAATGACATGACATCCCTTAGAGGCCTATAACTATTTTATATTCCTCTGGACTCTTGTATCTAATATTTAGTAGTTTGGCTAGAGAACTTAAATAACTGATTTAAAGGAGAGGAGAACACTATAAGACATCCTATAAAGCCAAACTCCAAATTTTTCATATGGAAAAAAAAAGTGAAGACAGATATAACATCTTAAAAGCAGAAATCAGGAGGCCTTGGTTCGAATTCCTGCTCAGCCATGAAAGTCCTATTAAGATCACCATAAGTAGGTTTTGAATGGACAGCACATAACAAACCTACCACAATTATCGAACTGAGGGGGATTCAGTTCTTAGAACTAGGAAGAAACAGTGTGTGTGTGATTCTAACTGGCTGGCAATTGTGGAGTCAATGAGAAACCTCTGTCCACCCAGTCTTTTAAATAGTGGTCTTTTTATTAATTAAGGGAATGGGTTGGGAGTGGAATGGATAGATGAACATATATATGGCATTAATTTTTGTTGTCATTGGTGATGATCAATGCAGATCATCTGTCCAAAACATGTGGGTAGAGAATCAGGAGTGCTGGTGGAACCAGAGTTTTATTTCCTAGTATGTACATCCATCACTCAAATGGCAGCATGGGAAGAAGAAGCTGAGCTCAGATTGCAGCAACCACTGTGAATTTTCTTTGCTTTATGTTTGCCTTTACTTTAGGTATATAGAAAATCAACAGGCATTCTCTGTTTCTCCTGATAGATCAGATCATTTTGATTTAAGGAGGGCTGGTACCTATATTCCATTTTTTCCTAAACAGTATCTACTGCTCTGGAGCTGAAAGTGTAACATCCTGGACCAGCTGCTAGTTTTGCTAAAAGGTTCGTTCTGGGAAAGAATGGGTGGGTGATGATGGGCCAAAGGACCAATCCTCATTCCCAAGTGCAATAACCATTTTTGCCTCCACACCCCCCCCCCCCCCGTTATACTGTGAACTAGCAAGCAACCTTCTTCAAGATGCCAGATTTTCCCCAGGAGCCACCAGTTGCCAATCCCTCATCTTAAGAGATAAAAAGTTCAGAATCTGTTTCATGTGGAGCATGTAGAATTTTTTTTGTTTAAAATGTTATTTCGTTCTTCCCCAAAACCTCCTGCAACCTTGGCAACAAGGGACAATGATCAGTACAGGCAGCAACTATGTGATTAGACAGTTCATTAGTTGGATGGTGGAGAATACTAATGGCAAGATTTTTATCTGTGGTGTCAAGAGCTGACCCGGCATCCATTTCTGACAGCAGCATCACTTCCCGGTGGTATAAACCACGCGCTATGAAGTGAAAAAAAAAAAAAAAAAAAGGAGAAAAAAGCTCTTTGTGCAAGAATGCATCAAAGGTAAGGATAACCAAATCACACAGTATATTGAGTTCTGTAGGTCCCGAGGGATTCCTGCAGCATGTTAGCGATGTCAGTTGGTTTTTGCTTGCAATGCATAAAAGGTATCCAGGGGGTGCTTTACATGTTAAAATACAAACAGCCCCAATTTCCCTTTTGAATTTAGCAGCTTATCTGAACTGTTCTTTCAACTGACCCTGTGCAAGTCCTGGGATGAACACTGTAGTGTGTACATAAATGAACTTGATACGCAGCAGTGATGGTATATGTCAGCATTGCTGTTTAACATTCTACTTGACAACACTAGAACAACAGAGGCATGAGGCATGGGAATATGGGTACGGTTATGCTGCAATTTGACCTGTGTCTCTTCAGAAGCAAACCCCATGGACTTCAATAGGACCTACTCCCAGGGAAGTGAATATAGGACTGCAGACAAATGTATTTTGGACAACTGGAGGACCTACAGCCCTCGAGAAATGAAATAAGGAGAACAAAACCAGACACTATGCAGCTTCAGGGAGTGAGGGGAGGTATACCCTCCTGGAGCAGGTATGTGCCAGAACAGTCTTCAGCAACATTTTGAATGTAATAAAAAAAGGGGCCTGAGGGATCTCCAAAGGGAGCCTCTTCGATAAGGATGGGGCCACTGTCAAAAAGGCTTGGTTTCTACTAACAACCTTGCATGCCGCTCTAGGTGTGGCCCCCCCACAATAACAAGGCTTGAGAAGTCCAGGTAGGATGAGCAGAAATTCTTAGGTGGAGGCATTCCAACATGTAATTTTTCCTTGCCAGGCTCTCCCACGTGAATGCAGCATACCTGTAACAAGTAAGTTTGGCATCTGGGGCAAACAGCCCCACCCACTCCACACTAAGACAAACTTCTCCTCCAAGAAAAGGATGAATAATGTGGTGACACCTCCACCCAAAAATAAAAGACAAAGTTTGTGCTTTCAAAAAAAGAGGGTGGCATGAATAAGGCTGGGAAGTGTTGCTACTTATTTTCCTAGCACTCACCAGAACATTCACCTGTAGATTTAGGCATCTTCTATAGATGGTCTGTGAGGAGAGTGAAGCACAATATAGAACCAAATCTAAGAGTGTGCCACTGCTCTAGACCAGTGGTCCAGAAATCCTGGCCAGCACAGCAGATGGTGAAGACTTCTCGGAATTGCAGTCTAAGAACATTTGGGGACCCCAGTTTGAGAACCACTGCTCTAGACTAAGGTGGGAGTCTCCTCTTCAGTTTGTTTCCATGTCAAATACTTGTCATATAGTCAGAACAGCTTATGTTTTGGAAATGCAGCTCCCAGAATCCCTATGGCCATGCTGGCTGGGGAATTCTGTGACTTGTAGTTCAACAAAGGAATATTTCTATAGTCTTCTGCCACCACTAACATCTCCTTAGGCAATCAGCCTTTTCTCACTCCCAGAATTTTACAGATAACATCGTCTTCAATTCATAATACTCCCATGTTTCATAGCACTGCTTCTATTTCTTTGCAGGAAAAGAAAAAAAAACTATGGAAGAAACGATGGCATAGCCATGCAATACCTTGGTGATGTGCAAAGCATAAAAGGTATTTACCCCCCCCCCCCCAAAAAAAAACCACATATTTGCAGCTGATGGTGTCATCAATCTTATGTAGTGTAACTTTATGCAACTAGATTTCGAGCAATGTTTTTCTCAATTAAATACCAGCTTTCTTGTCTTATCTAGAATAAGAAGTATGAATGTTATTTCTTTTCAAAGGGGGAAGTGTACTCTGCTAATCATTATGGTTTTCAGGGAATGAATTGACAAGTTAGCTGCTGCTTAGTGCTGTTTGCTATGCTAACAAGTCAGACTCAATAGTACTGGGTTAAATGGATCCATACTCTGGCTCAATACAAGGAAGCTTCTAATATACCTATTATTCATTGGGTTTGTTACAAAACAGCAAGGCCTTAAAGCTTAGTGGCATGGATCCCTTCTTAGCCCACTATTATTGATTCTATGTTGTTAGCAGGATGGCAAAGGACGTCTTTAAATTCTGAAAATTGCTATTAGCAGGATGACTTTATGGATGTCAACTATAGCATGTGTACCTCTTAAAACCATAAACTGTAAAGATGCCTTGCTGACTGTATAGCTTATTGCGTTCGATGAGAGTTCCATTCACTACTGTGCCTCATAAGACAAGTAATAGTTACTCCTCATTATTTCTTATCTTAACTATACAAGATGGCAGGATGTGCATAATATATATATATTATTTTTTTTTTGCTGGAAAACAAGCATCCTACACAGCTCAGGACAGTGTAGGAGTGTGTCTGCTGCTTCTCCAAATAAACTTTCAGCACTTTTTACTCAGTAACACAACCACTACTGCCAGATACACTTATTTATTTATTTATTTATTTATTTATTTATTTATTTATTTATTTATTTATTTGATTTATATCCCACCCATCTGGTATATTCTACCACTCTGGGCGGCTTCCTGGAGTGGCTCAGGGGCTGTCTACACTGATATATAGATCAATATATGGATCACTGTCGGTATGATTTGTTTTGAACCAAATGACAACATCTACACATGTTTCCACTTAGATTGATCCATCCTGCCCCTTTAAGAGCTGTTGTGCACATGTCTGGCACAGCGGTAGGGCATATATTCTTTTTGGTACAATTCAGTGTGATCCTAATTATCTCATTGTGTGGACGGTTAGCTTGCATCAACTGGAACTGTGGACAGCCTTATCTGAGATGACAACCCTGTGACATATTAGGTGGGTGGTAACATTAAAATAGAGGGCAGTGGAAACCCCTCCTCTATTTTCATCTTATTTTTTTCTTAATATTCCCCTAACCAACACAGTGCAATTCTGATACTGTGCTAGGTTGATGCATTGCCATTTTGATATGCCACTTGCTTTATTTAACAAAAAAAGAAAGTCACCCCAGCCCCCTGAATGACAGCCACAAGAAAAGGCAGGGAAGGAGTCTATGTTTGCTCCATGGGTTCCACCCCCACAAGACAGTGCAGCCCCAGCAGAGCCACGGCTAAGGAGAAAGGCGGGGAAAGGGTGGGGTTATCTCCCTAACTGCCTTCTATCTCCCTAATTTCACTCCAACATTTTCTCCTCGTGCTGCAGCTGTCTCCTTACTCATGAGTAAACTGAGTAAATCTTGCTCTGTGTCGACCTATAACAGGAAGAAGAGGACCTGTAGCACAATCTCCTGTGTGGATAAAAGGATCACTCAATGAGAATTAAAATTGATTGTACTCAATATAAGAACCTTTTAAGCATGGACCAGACCACACCAAATTTCACTGTGGATACACCCTCAGTATAGAGTAATATTGCCCTTCGTTTCTGCCTCAACAGACAAGAACTCCCCACCTCATCCCCTGGAACAGATAATGGCATAATGAAATTGTGATTAAACTCCCAGACCAGGATTGAGGAGAGACAAACTTCCAATCCCATTTATGAAGTTAACTGGGTGACCATGTAGCAGACATTTTATCTTTCAGCCTAACCCATTTCGCAGTAAAATAAGATGGGGAAGTGACTGGTATCTGCAGTGCAACAATTTGGCTATGGTGCTGGCTGGATTCTTCATAGTAACCCACTGGTTCACAACCTTTTTTCACTTTCATGCCCCTTGGCAGCCCATTTCCATAAATTGTACCCTTCACTCGAGCAAAATGTTTGTAACTGGTATGGTTGCTGGACCCACAGGACTGATTAAGGTGCCTGCTTATATATACACTGGTTCCAGTACAATAGCACTCAAATGTTTGTGAAGCAGAGGAGAGTGAAAGCTGAGCCTGTGAGTGGTGTGCTGCTGAGCATGTGTGTTTAACGTTTAAGAAGAGAGTCCCTACCATTCACCCTACCATTCACCAAAATAACAAAGTGAGGGAACAGGGCTTATCTTGAGGCTAAATAATGGAGAGAACCCGCTCCACCACTTGCCATAACTTTCAATTAATTTCACAACTTTCAACTTGCATCTTGTTTTACACTGTTGACTTTTTTTTTTTTTTTTTGCATACCCCTAAATGTCCTGGTTCATACCCTCAATACCCCAGGGTTGGGAATCACTGTAGTAACCAAATTAATCAATTATTAGGGATGTTTGGATCTGAAATGCTTTGTGCTTATTGAAGGTCTCCAATTTCCATCTTCAAGTGTACACATTTTTTTTCATATAAATTTTCCAAATCTGCACATTTTTCAAAATCATTTTTCCTTCTCACCTGAATCACATTGCAAACTTATAAGCATCTGGAGCTTTGACTGCAAATGAAATTCTGCACTTGGGTCTAGACTCTAAAGGTTTCAAACTGGGGAGGTTTTATGAATTTGCAGTCCTAAGAAAATGCCTTGGTCATCATTACAGAGGAAGAAAGGCCAGAGAACATGTGCAGTGTGGACAAGGATGCAGAACCTAACACTGAGGTGCTCCTGGAAAAAAATAAAAGGCTAATTCCCCCTAAAAATGAACAGGGTTAGCGATCAGTCCTCTTCCATATCAGAAATAATAAAGGAACTAGTGATAAAATCAATTAAATCCCCACTTTCTGGGGAAGGCAAAAGAAAAGATCATCAGCATCAGACATTTTCAAATCTGAAAAATAGCAATTCTGGCAGGGAGAAAATCTTGGATATTTGCAGTAAGAGGAAAAAATCAGGAGCAATTAGATGGACTCTCGGGGAACAAAATGGATACAGGACTGCAATCACCAGGAGTGGAGTAATCAGAGATACAAGAGACTAGGGGGCAATGAGAGGCTACATCTTACAATGTGAAGACACTGATCTGAGTAAGCTGAATGCTTGAGAAGTGGAGACAGCAAGCAAACTGTATAATTTAAAAAGCCTATCAAGGCCAATTCACATTTAGATCTGAATTTTCTTCATTCAAATGGTATTACCAAAATATCCCAGACATTTTTCCCCATGTTTTCAGATGTATTAATGATAACAAAACAATCTTTTATTTATTTATTTATTCTTATCAAAATGTTGCACGATTTAAAATTATGGATGTATATGAAATACAGGTAAAATTAAAAACAAATTAAAACTTTAAGATAATTAGTCAGGTTTTGACCAGAAGTGGGCTACTTCAATAGTGATATCTCGGCCATTTGCATCCGTCCCTGCACTATTCAAATTATTACATTGTTCACATATGTTTGCCAAAATCCTCACTGTTGAACTGACTTGAGTTAAGAAGTTACATGTAGGCATTTGTCATTTTTTACACTGAGTTCCGTCACTTGGCACACAACATCAAAAGACTATGCTAACTTATTTTGGCAAGAAGTACAGCAGAACAACAGAGACACACTCACCCACCCCCCATCCAGTTCTCAGTGTAGGTTATCCACCAAGGTGACCAAACTGTCTCCATACAATAGCCAGGGCTGAAGCCAGATTGAAATGGATCTAGATCAGCATTCCCCAACCTTTTTAGTAGTGCGGACCGGCGGAGCCTCTGAGGGAGGTGGGACGGCCCTTCACGCTTGCGCTCTCCGACGCACGTGCGAAGTGGTGGGGGAGCGCGTGTGCGCGTTCCCCCACCACTTCGCGCATGCACAGGAGTGCCTGCCCACCCGCGCACCCACCCCACCGCCGACCCCGGCCTCGTTGGAGCCCGCCAGGAGGCGAGCAGCCGGAGCACCCGGCCATGCTCAGCCTCCCGGCTCTTGGCCACCCCCGTCACAGCCACCGCCGCCGGGAGGCCAGCAGCCGGAGCACCCGGCCATGCTCTGCCTCCCGGCTCTTGGCCACCACCACCCCGTCGCCGCCGCCAAGCCGCAAAGACAGACCTCCCGCCCACCCCGCACGCACTCCCCTCCCCACAGGTGCTTTGTGCACACGGGCACTTGCGTGAAGGGGTGAGGGAGCACTCACGCCAGCGCTGGCACACACGCGCACAAAGCAGCTGTGGGGAGGGGAGTGCGTGAGGGGGCGGTGGCGGGAGGTCTGTCTTCGCGGCCCAGTCGGGCTCAAGCCATGGACCGGCAATGGGCCGCGGACCGGGGGTTGACGACCTCTGATCTAGATAATCTAGGTAATTCTTGGAGTTTAAATTTGATTTCACCACATGCTTCAATACTTTGTCCAAAAATGGAATATTTGAGATTGGCTGATAGCTGTCCAGCATACTGGGATTCAAGGTGGGCTTCTTCAATAATTGTCTTATTACTGCCTCCTTCAGGCATGCTGGCACCCTTCTTTGCTGCAAGGAGGTATCCACTAGTCCCCTTACCCACTTGGCCAGTCTCTGTCTGGCTGTTTTTATAAACAAGGAATGTCGGGGATCCAGCTTACATGTAATAGTTTTAACCTCTCCAAACATCTTGTCCACATCCTGAGGCTAAACAGATTTAAACATATCCATTTTCATTGGACAAGAAGGGGCCAAAGTTACATCCACAATACCTGCCTCAACTGCAGAAGCTAAGTCAGAGCGGATTTCAGAACTTTGACTGCAAAGTATTGTGCAAATTCTTCACAACAGGTCACTGAAGAGTCCACATCTTATTCTTGTGGGGTGGGAGCATGTACAAGATCCCAGACCACTTGAAACAACTCCACTAGACAACTCTATACAGATGTAATGGCGGCAGAGAAGAAAACTTTCTTCACTGCTGTCACTGTCAATTTGCTTCTTGGACTGTAACATCCAGAAATCCCTCAGCCAGGATAATCACTGATCATGTTGGCTTGAAGATTCTGGGAGTTGTAATCCAAAAACAGTAACACTAACAGTCTCTTCTTCCCAATAAACATGAATACATCAATCTCCTATGCACCTTTACTGAAATAAAAGACTCATGTAATTGAATAGGACATACCTCTGAGCAAGGACTTCAAAGAGCCATACCATACTCCCAAGACAAATATGTGTTGATTTTTTCAGAGGTAGCCTTGATAGCCTGTTTCTACAACAACAAAACAAAAACAACCCGTTAGCAAATGTATTTCAGTGTGAGCTTCCATAGATAGCAATCCACTTTTCAGACACAGAGGCCAAAATCCTACTGGATATTTACATGCATGCAGGAAGAATTGCAGAACTTGCTATGGGTAATTGACAAGGTGTTCGGTGCATGCCAGGACGCTGAGTCTGCATCTTGGCATATGATTAGGCACACAACAGATATGCAACTGGCATCTCATCAATCATCCACAGTAAACTCCACAGTTCTCTCCAGATGTATAAATATCTAAAAGGATTCTGGCCACAGAATACAATAGCTATGCCACAGGTTTATAGATGTATAATGAGATCTTTGGAAAAGGAAGTTGCCATTTCTTCATCATTGTTTGAAAGCTTTTTACAGAAAGTTAAGATTCACAGTCATAAAGCAGTATTCAGAATCATTTGGCAATTTCTCCTTCTCCTCTTCCACCACCTCCTCCACCTCTTGTTTTTCCCAAGTCTTCTTTTCTTTAGGTAGCATCTAATTAAGCTCCCAGAAGCCTGTGGGAAATAAATTGGAACTTAATTTTTTCTGGAAGACCACTAAAATGCATAATTACTCATACCTGGTTAAAATACAAACACTTTCACTCCTTCAGTTCCTGCTTTAAACTCGTTAAGGCAACCAAAGCTGTGACCATTCCATAACCAAACCTCAGGCCAGACTGAAATGAATCTAGACCAGCAATGGCGAACCTATGGCATGCATGCCACAGCTGGCACGCAGAGACCTCTCTGCAGGCACACGAGCCATAAGTCACCAGATCGCTACCCCCGGCAGCCAAACCTGAGGAGGCGGCTGCAGCCATGGTGCTAGCGCCCCAACCGGTGGTGGGCCAGGGTCCAGAGCAGCTGGTGCTGGCGGGGTTGGGCACAACTGGAGGCAGATCTGGAGTGGGGTCTGGAAGCACCTCCGTGCCCGGGATTCCCCCTTTCACCGTCACTTCCGCTGCCACCAGTTCCGCCCGCTGCCCGCCGCCCACTGGTGTTTTTTTTCTCCTTTCTCTTCAGTTTGGCCACTTGGGCTCAAAAAGGTTCGCCATCACTGGTCTAGATTATCTGTTGAGACCACCATATGCTCCAGAACCTTGCAGAGGAATGGAATATCAGAGGTTAGCTCCATGGTGGGGTTCAGAAAGTGCTTTTTTTAAAAGAATGGTCTTACAGTTGCCTCCTTCTGACACTTTAGAACTCTTGATATTCATCATTCCCCCTAGCACGCTTGACCAGTTGCCTCTGGTTAAGCATGTTGCTTTTATAAGTCAGAAATGGCAAGAGTGGATCCAAGTGCTTTTATCTGTAAAGTGCCATGCAGATTGTTCACAATCTAGACTATGTTCTCCTCCCATGGGAGAGAATATTAGGCTGTTTACCACTCCAAATAGTTATTCTGGGCAACTCTGCACAGAGGTAATGCTATCAAAGGAGTATTATTTCTTTGTTGCCAACCCCAGCAGAGAGTTGGCCTTTGTATGCGCTCTAGCCTATATTTGGTTGAACTTGCTCCAACTTTTCCACAACTGTTGTTCTAGTCTCTGTTGTGCTTGTTTCATCACTGCCAGTTCTCTAATAAACAAGGGAGATAGTTTGGCCCCATTCTATGGAGCTCAGGAACAGATATGTCCACTGCCCTGGCTATTTCCTAAAGATAACAAAGGCTTCAACACAACTGGCTTCTGTGGCAACAGGCAATCAGGAAACCATCTTAATCAGTTCCCCACCTCTGCAGAAGCTGTGTTATCCACTAAGTAATAATCTAACTACAGAGATCTCCTGCACGCCCAAGTCACCATCAACCTACCCAATAGAGAAAGTCAGGTCTAAAATGTGCCCTGCAGTATGAATGAGAGTAGATACTACTGCACCCACCAGGACTTGCCTCCTGCTGTGCAGAGTACTTTGGTGGGCAAAGCAGAGAGAGATGGACACCCACCTTTTATTCCCCAGTTCCAAAGGAATGGTACAAGTTGGAGGTGGGAGTTGGTTGGCACTTCCTATGAAACTTAGAGTCATACAGTCAAGGTGCCTGGTCTGGCCTGAAGGTCCTGCTTACAGTTTTGAGGGTGCACTGGTGAAGTGACAGCCACCACAGAATTCTCGTTTTGGTTTGCTCTGTTAAAATAGCATGCGGCTTCATTAACCTGGTCTGTTTTGTAAAAGGTTATGACTCCTACATACACAGTATTATTATCTCTGGCTTTGTAATGTAATATTGAGGGGAGCAGGGAATGGAAATGGAATGGGTTTTGCCATGAGGAAAGGAAAGCCTGAAAAAGATTGCTCCTGGCAGAGTGTGAGGGCACCACCTCCCTCCCTTGGCACAATTCTCCATCAGACCAAGGGAGACAAGAGAGACTCCAGTCCACACAGCAGAGAAATCTGCACCAGATTTAAGATGTCACCCAGTACGGCTGGAGTAAAATCTTACCAAGCACAAATGCTTTTTAAATTGAACTCTGCAGGTCTGCCGTGCATGCTGGCAAGAGGCAGAGGCAGAGATGGCATGCGGTGGACTCTGTGCCTTGACTGTCACCCTGGGCTCAGGACAGGAGTAAGAAGCAATAAACACCCACCCCATCTCCCCTGGGTAACTGACAACTTTCAAGGAGGATGGTTCATCAAGACGAATAATATGGCTGCATCAAGAACTAACTCTCTCCTCATCTTCTACCTCGGTGTCTTGCTGCTCATCCACTTAAAAAGTAAGCATTTCCTCTCTCTTTCTTCTGTCATTTTGTAACTCTTCTGTCTAAGCATATAAGTCAGTACTCCTGGTAGACTAGCTTGAAGGGAAAAAAATAAAAACAGAATGGGTTAGTTCCCAAGTTACTGAAAACCACAGAACAGATGGTTTTGAGGTCATGGGAGTTCAAGATGCTCAGTAAAGCAAGAGGCTTTTTTCCCCATTGAGTGAGTGAATGAATGAATTGTTATTTGGATGATAGCTACTGAAAAGCACTCCCTGTCAAACATTCTTGCTGCTTTTAAGATCACATCTGGACTCTCCTAAGGCTCAACATGTTAGAAACTACGGAGAACTTTTTTTTTTTTGTGGTCATCCATTGCAACTTATTAATTTGCTTATTCCATCTGTTTTGGCAAGTATCCCTCTTAGATCTAGCATTTTAAGAGTCTTACAACAATGTCATAAAAGTCTTGAGTGGGGGAGGCTGTACTAAAAAAAATAAACTTCAACAAATAACAAACTGTGCTTCATTTTACCTATATGACCCTCCATTAAAACGAGAAAGTGAATTTGTGAAACTGATTTTTTTTAAAAGAGAAAAAAATATATTCACTTTACAGAGACATATAAAAAAATGCTTTCAACATGGGCTTCTTTCATTATTTTGACAGATGGATGACAGTAGGTATTACCCAGAAAACATAAATTGGGCTCAGCTGGTTGATGTGTATGTTTATGAGGAGAGATATCTATTCAGCAGGTTTCACAACTAAGTTAGAATATGCACGCATGTGTGTTTGACTGGGGAGACTGTATAATTTGTGCCCGACGAGTCTGAATCTTAATCAAACAAGCTTCCAGCAGCTGCCATGCAACAAGGAGACTTGGCATTAGCGTCCAGTGCTTTGTAATCTGGGTCACCTTCTGTTGCTTTGTAGACTCTTGTTGCTCCCATACTCTTATAATGTCATATACAGCAGATGCTGAGAACTGTTAAGATGAAAGTGAGAAACAAATTAGAAGGAAAAGACTTTAGGTAACTTTAGGTAAGTGGGTAACTTTTTGGATGACGGTGCTAACTTGACATTGGCCAGGAATCTATTTATCTTTGTATCAGTATTAGATTTATTCATAGCCTGCCTTCCATCTCATCAGCTCAGGGCACCATACATAACTCTCCTTCGCTCTCCTTTTATTATCATACCAACAATGTGTGAGCTAGGTCAGGGAAGTTGTCTGGCCCAAGGTCACCCAGTGAATTTTGCACCTCTTGGGGACTAGAAGCATGAAATTCCCAGTTCCCAGGACAATATTCTGCTAAAAAGCCACTTTTAAAACTAGACCATTTTGGATTTTGTCCTCCACAGGGAAATCCACTATAGTGAAAACAGAATCAAAATTCCATCTTTGCATGATTCTCTTGCAGATACACAATAGTTGGATTCTTACCCTAACCACAATGCCACCTAATCCAGTCTTCTGGCATAAACCTGCACAATTTACTTTCCACCTATTTTCATAATCATAATCAACAACAACAAAGTCTAAGCCTCCACAGTACCAGTTATGATATTGTAGAAGTGCACTGCTAAAAGTTTTGTAAATACACACCATGGGTATCTCTGGAGGAGAGGGAGCCTGGAAGGGTGCTTCCCTCCCCTCCTGGAGTCCTAAATTTCTTTATTATTTAATATACACAAACATATGCTCATTGTTGTAGTGATTCATAATATGTGCCACACATTGCGTGCATGGATTATGCTAACATACCACTATACACCCCTTCCCCCCAAGGAAAAGTATCGTGAATACTGTAGTGTCCTAAGTCTCTACAACTTCAGCAGATGCCTGAGTAGAGATGGTCAGGAACCGGGAAAATGGCAGTTTGTGATGGTTTGTGGTTTGTCGCCAAACTCAGAGGGGGTGGGGAGGAGAGTCAGTCCAAGTTTGCCAAAGATTGGATTTGAGATGCCCGAGTTATGGCCCATGTACGAATCACCAATGCCAATAATAGTTTTTTTCTTTTCATTCTGGACAGGAACATTCCCCTGAAGTGCCCCTAAATCTCGATAATGTGCTTGTAATCTTGAGAATAGACTATTGCAATGCTCTCTACATTGGGCTGCCTTTGAAGGTAGTTTAGAAGCCACAGCAAGTGCAGAACGCAGCAGCCAGGCTGGTTTCTGGAACATCATAATTCAATTGTATTTTATTTCACCTGTCCTGGCATGTCTGCACTGGCTGCTTATGGTTCCATGCCAAGTTCAAAGTGCTTATGTTAACATTTAAAGCCCTTAACAGTTTAAGGCCTTGCTACCTGTCTGAGCACCTCTCCCTCAAAACATCTACCCATCCCACTCATACCTCATGCACTCGGTTGTTGCGGGTACCGACCTCGACGGAGGCCCAAAAATATGTCATTTGAAACCAGGCCTTCTTGGTGATCACTCCATCACTTTGGAACTCGCTCCTACCTGAGGTACAATTAGTCCCTTCCCTCCTTGGTTTCAGGAGACAAGTTAAGACTTGGCTTTTCTCACAAGCCTTCTTTGGCCTTACCCCAGACTAATCTTGCTGATTGATGGGGCTTTTCCCCCTCCTTGTTTATGTACCTGGCCTGTTTTTGCTGCCTTTCTTGTATTTAGTATTTTAAATATTTTTTTAGTCTGTATTTTTTACTAGGTATTTTATCTTTTGTTTCATATTATGTCTCACGTTTATCGATTGTGTGGGCGTTATTGGGGTTGTTTGTGTTATTCTGATTTATTTGCCCCCCTGAGTAGTGGCTCTGCCACTAATTGGGTGGAACAAACAAACAGACAAACAAACAAACAAACCATGAACTGGGCCGTTTCATGGTTGGTTGGTGTTTTTTTTTTTTTTGCTTCGTGGCTCATTTCGTGCCCATCTCTACTCTGGAGTCTATAAGACTTCTGAATGTAGAAGACTTCCACTTTTGAATCTACAAAATGACATGCACCAGACTTTCAAAGTATGAAACTTCTTCCTTCTATAACTCTACCTCTTGGAATACTCCTCCCTATTTCAAACTGCATCAGCTTCAAAGCTGTGCACAGTAAGACCCAAAATTCATCAACAACATTCATAGCACCTAATGGCCAGAATCCTATTAAATTTATTTAATGTATACTGGAAAATATTTGTGACCTTTCCAGATGTTTGTCATGCACCCTGTTGCTCATCTGTGTGCACTCCCAGGTGCATGAGAACCAGAACACTGTGAATATATATATTTCAGAATTCACCTTGTGTGCATAGCATTTTACCAGAGGACTTTGGCCATTGCATTTGATTTGATTTAAACTTGGCTTACATACAATCAATAAAATACATGCCTTACAATCAATAAAATAATACGGGTCCTGCCTGCAGACTTATCATCTAAGAAATGTGCCATCAATTCCCAGGTTCCCCCTGCAGCAGTTTGATAGAACTTCTATTCTCTGGTGATAGCCAAGGGAGAAGAGTGATTAAGTGGTTGGGTTGAGAGCTGGGGGTGGAGTGTGGAAAAAAGATAACTAAGTGGAAAAACGGGAACTTCTGTCTGGGGAGGACTCTGAGGTAGACATCTAGGGATCCACTTGGAAGAATAAAGAGGAAACTGAAATGTAAATAATAACCTGGTTTGTGCTCATTCAGTAAAGCAGAAAGAACAATGACAAAAAATCAAGGTCTTTTTTTTTTTTTGCCAGTCTCAGAATTTTTGCATTTGCAACATTGATCTTGGCTAATTTCTTCACATCTAAGAGATTTTCAGCACAGGGCAGATTGTTCTTCCATCAGTCCACCTGCACAACAATCCACTGCATCAGTGGTTTGACACTTGAGAAGCTCCTTATGCAAGAGGAAACATTGTTGATATTAATGGGTGATTTCCATGATCTCTGTTCACTCAACAAAGAGCAAAGAGCAAATTACATATGTGGAGCACTATGCCTTGCCAGCATTATGCAGGATGCTGACTAAGATAGCTTCTGACTTATTGTTTGGACCTTCACAAAGTAGAAATCATAGATGGGTTGTTTCTTTCTTTGTGAGCAATCAGTCTTATCTTTGTAAATGGAAAACATGCTATAGATATTATGTATGTGCACATTGCTCAAAACAGAACAGGAAAAAAAAGTTTGTTGTCTCACTCTTGCATTAGAGGCAAGCTCACTTGTGAGGGTTTGAGAATCCCCTATAAGCTGTTTTATCATGTCAAGACATCTTATCTGGACCATAAATGAAACACTGGCAACATTTCTTCATAACCCTAGGCAGATGTCTAAACATGTGGTATGATTTTCATTTCATTGTGGTGGTTTGATCTCTGAAAATTGTTAATGCTCATGACATTCAGAATCACAGGTTTAGATATAAAGTACTTCCAGATAAGCTTAGGCCACATAGTAGGGATAACTGTCATCTTTATGACCTACATGGGAGCTTCTATTCTAGGGGTGGGTTACGTGAGGCCCTTCAGATGCTCCTGAACTACCATAGCTGTATTCAGAATGACTAATGTCAGAGATCAAACAACACATGAAGGGCTGCAGATTCTTCATCCCTGCTCTTTCCAGGAGCATCCATCTAGCTGCTGCTGCAAACAGAAGGCCAGCTTAAGAGAACTCTCCCTCTAACCCTACCATCTTAATGCAGAATGCAGAACATTGCCATTTTTAGAGTAAATGGTTATCCCATGACTTGCAGTTCTTTAAGAGGAATGATTTGATAGTGATTTTATTATTCTCTGACCATGAACATACGTTATCATTGTTATTATTATTTTATCATCCCAACTGGCTACTAAAAATGTCAGGGTAGCATACATGGTTCTTCCAGTCTTTGATCCTGATAAGGTCAGTAAATTAATCTGAAATGTAATAATGAGCAGTGTGGCTGAAAAAGGATTTTGGGGCACTATTCTTTCCCATCCAAGTTCTACTCTTGATCCACCATAACATGCCATCTCACCGCATGACTTCAGCAATGTGTATTCCTTGTGTAATATATATAATATTGTTCCCTGCATGTTCTATGATGAAATGTGTGTCATGGACACAGGAGCTTGGACAGGTTAGTTTTTGGACTAGAACTCATACTACTCATGCTAGCTAACATACCCTGGGACCTGCTGTCGAAACAATTTTTCCCCTCAGATGCATGTACTACCCAGAGTGGTAATGGTTACAGTCCCTCCAGCTTCAGATCCTCATTTTGTGGGAACTCGGAAGTCTGACTCAGTCCTCAGACAAGTATACAGACTACTCGGTCTGTGTCCAACCTGCAACATCTCTCTACATACTTTCACAAATGAGCCTGTTCCTCATGATGAGAAAATTCAGCACACAAAACTATGGGACGTTAAATTGGCTATGAGTGGGCACAAGGAGTTATGTTCACCAAACTATTTAGGTATACAGACAACTTTTAACATTAACCAGTAACATGGAGCCCACTTTTAATACCTCTCTTTCTCTTCTCTGTCAATTGTTCTTGGCTTCTTTTTCTCACAGGAAATTATTTCTGATGAAGAGTAGGAAAAATCTTAAAATCAATTATTTCCCACATCCCATACTGACTGCTCTTGAGAAAACTAACATGTCAGAGCAAAAAAATTCTCACTGAATTCCCTCCCAATCTTTTCCACGTTAATCTAGCTTTCTGTGATGGGATCACATACCCTCAATCTGAATTAGCTCATAAATTTTCTTTTTTGGACTAAGACTTCCACCATGCTGGCTGGGGATTCTTGGAGCTGTAGGCCAACAAAGTAACATTTCTGAGCTCTACGCTGAAGTGGGACATGTCAAAAACAGTCTTACCAAGTCATTTGCTGTATGTGGACATGGTTACTCCTGTTTTAGCTTCTCTATCACTTTTTCCTCTATGTAATTAGAAAACTTAAATAAAATTAAGACAATAACACAGCTGTTGCTTTTGGTGCATCCCACTTAGATCAAGGAGGAAGCCCTCTGTCAAAGATCAATTCATAGGAATCTCAACATTTTAAGTAGCCATTGCAAGAATGCCTTCAAAATAAACACTTCAGGCATATAAAGTAGAAGGCTATAATGTTTTTTCCCATGCTGCGAGAAACTTCATTGGCTAGGGTCTGCAGAGTGCTGGGGTTAAAAGCACATGGACCAGATAGTTTTATGGACCACTTGATGCCCTTGCCAGTTAACCGGCTGATTTCACTGAATACAGTAATTTTTTGTGTGAGAGAGCATTTTTACTTGAAGAAATACCACATCCTTCCATATATATTTTACCTAGGCACAGATGTGAGAATTTTAAAATTCTAAAAGTTCAGCAGTAAACTTTCTTGTAAAAGGCCCCATCCTCTGTGCAGGGCAATTGAAACTATAGATTGCAACAGGATCTGTATGTTAGAGATCTTCACATGATTGATTAACATGGTTAACATCTCGGTAACTACTGTCATCAATGCTTGTGTTTTCTGTTAATTGTGTGATGTACTATATGCCATTTTTAGTTCCTTATTTCAACTGTCCTGACAAATTTAAGGCAAATCTGTTTTTTTAAAAATTGCACACAGCTGTAATTTGCACACATATGAACACTTATAATGCACACTTTACTTACAATGAAAGCTGCACATATTAAAAAACCCAATTTTCCACTTCGAGCAATGGATACAATATAGTTTCCCCTCTTCTTCCTCCTAATGAAAAGGGACTGTTCTTTCTCTTGAGGACAAGTACTGTTACTTTACAAATGCTTAATTAATGTCTAATTATCTAAAGAGGGTGAAAGCTCTGCCTACAAAGGGATTTACGGTTTTTGGCTTGGTTAAAGAACACTCCTTGCTTATGAAGAAGATGGAGGAGACCAGCAAATTCCCAGCAATAGCAAGCAGGCCCCTTTGTTTGCCTGATGAGTTTCTGAGAGATCTGGTGCTTTAGCTGACCCTCATTAGCTGGAGGTAGAATGAAGTGCCCACTAGGAAGATATGCAGCAGGTCTGGAGTGTTCCTGTAGGAAAACTGGCTGGCTTAAATAAAATAAAATAAAATACCCTCAGTGTACAAAGTCATAGCCTGTGTTCTTAGATAGCTACTAAAATTCGGTGAGGGGGGGGGAGCAGGGAGGAAGATAACATATTTCCGTCTTTTCATTTACAAGTTACAGGGGGGGGGGAACAAGATAATGCGCTAAGACATTTCACCGCTTCACATTTGCTTCCATTAATAATTCTCATAATTGTAACATTCAAGTAACATTTCATCTCCATACTTTTGGGGGATGGCAGGGAGAAGAGAGCATTTCAGCACTTCAGCTAATGTACAATTTGGTCTCTTGGAAATGGAGCCAGTCTGAATAAATAGGAACAGTTGAGCAATTACATCTAAGTGAGTCAGTCATGGGATTATTCTGGAGGACTAGAAAATGGAGGGACAGTTGAGTCATAATTGCCAACTTTCTACACTCTTAAGTCTAAAGCAGGTTTGAATATTTTTAATCTCAAATTCTTTCTATTATGAATATGAAGACATTTGTTAAACTAGAAAGGAACTGAATTAAAATTCTCTCCTATCCCTACTTGTGCATGAGGGTTGGAGTGGAGAAAGGAAATCCTTAAAAATTTACTTATATTAAAAACTGAATGGACAACCAGGAGTGACACTACAAGTGTCTATCTGTTTGTGTATATAAATGCTAGCTGCTAAATGTGTTAAAGTCTTCAGGCAACAGACCAAGCAGGGTCAATTCAAGGCTCTGGTGGACCCTGGGCAAAATATATAAAAGTGACTCCCCCCCCTTCAGCCGCCCCCTGCTTACCTCCCACCTAAATAGGTCACACAACATGAACAATGTAAGTGGGGGGGAAAACACCCACCCACAGTTCTGGGCTCCAAGAATTAATCAATACTGGCAGGTAAGATATTCTCCTCTGATAGAAGGAGAACTTTACAAACTCACCATTTTAATGCATAAACTTTGTATATCACGCCAATGAGCAGTAAATACATAGACTTGGTATATCATGCCAATGAGCAGTAAATACGTAGACTTGGTGTTGGTGTATCATGCCAGTGAGCAATAAATGCATAAACTTTGTACATCATGTCAGTGCCCTCTGCGCCTCCAAACAGCTTGCCTCTGCCATCTTAAACCCCAAACAGCATCTCTGTACCATTTTAATACCCTCTCTGCCATCTTTGCCCCTAAAACAGCCTCTCAAACTTGACCCACGAACCAAAAATTGCCCCCCAGTGACCTGACGAACAATGAATCAATTAGTAATTCCTCGGGTCATTTTTTGTTTTTGTTTTTTGCTTTCCCTCCTCTTGCTATGCCCCAGGGTTTAGCAAGGAGAGGGAAAGCAAGGATCAAAGCAATTGTGCAGCGCTTTGATCCCTTTTCCCCTCCTCTTGCTAAGCCCCGCGAGCATTTTGTGCAGACCCTTTTTTTAAACTAGGAGATCTGGAGGCTATATACGGACTTGAGGTTTCCACTTGACTCATCCTGATACTAGGAGAGTCATACCTCAAAATATTGTTAATTCTTATATAGCCAACTTGGCACCAACCATGCAATGTAGCTAAGCTGGCAGAAATCCCCTCCCTCAAAAAACAAAAACAAAACCTACTTCCAAAAAGAGAAGTGTAAATTGGGGCTATGTAAACTGGAACTCTGCATTCTCTAGGCATGTAATGCTGACTGACTGCTGGAAAAAGGAAAGAAAAACTCAGGAGAATTGGGGGGGAAAAGATTGTTGGACTTTTGGAAAAGTCATGGCTGGCTGCCTGGCTTGAACTGTGAGTGGGAAGCACTCCACCCTGCAACATTTCGTTGCTGGTTCCAATTGTAACCCTGTTGTTTCTGAAAGACAGGTGGATTAAGAGGACCCGGTGTTGCCAGTATCTGTCGACTTTCATTGACTCTTCGTTTTCTTCTTGGGCAAGTGAACAAATGAGAAACTGGAATGAGCTCAGGTGTTGCTATCCCAGATTAGATTTCTGCAGTGCGTGAACAGAACCCAAGGTGGGTTTGTTCTTCCAAGTATCTCCATTATCTCACTGTCTTTATGATGTTGGATTTGGCTGCTATTTTTCCACCAAGAAAAATATTAGCAATTCCTCTCATCCTCCCGAAAATTCAAATTTGATCTATGCAGTCATCACTATTAATGGTCCTTAAGGTTTTTCAACTCTCTCTGTATGTTTAAAATTCTCTCTGCTTGATAGAATTGAGTCTGCCTGTTTGCTACCATTTCATGTGTCTCCTTCAGTTTTATGGAACACACAGGATGCTAGGGTCCTTTACAGCAGGGAGTGTACAAAATCCACCAATTTGAATTTAAAAACATCTCAAATGCATTCAGATTTGTTAAGTGCTGGGGGAAAAGCCTTCCTAAGGCTTTTATCGTGCTCCTATTGTACCATTTCCTGAACTGGAATGAAGTACAGCTACTGAGATGGAATACTGTTAAGCAAATTGAATTTCTGCTAGGCAGATGATTGACACAGGTTTCTTTGAGGAAAGTTTGGTGAATACCTCACAGATACATTACAAATATAGACACACTTACACAGATATGAATAAAGATATTTGCATTTAAATGACTAGATTGGCATTTGAGAGGAAACATGACCCTTATTTACAAGTTCGTTTTTAATGTTACGCACAGTGAAGCAAGTGTTCATTTGGCAGCTATTTGATAAGGACGGCAGTTCAGTTGTAGAGCAAAGGGAGAGACTTGCAAGATTGAGTAGGTAGCTTATTTGTATCGTGGAATATTGTTTTCCTTGTTCTCTTGCCTATCTTAATGTATTAGGATTGCATGACTGTGGAAGAATGTTGTATGGGCTTTGAGTGGATAGGTCACAGAATTAGGACACTGCATAGCACTTGCCATGTCATAGCTGTTTGTGTGTCCTACAGCCTATTTGCAGGATTTTTTAAATGGGGACCCAGAAATATACAGAAAATGATGAAGACGAAGGGATGGAGCAAGTCAGAAAAATTCCTAAAGGATACAGGGTGGGTTGACCTCAATCTACATGCCCTTTATTTAGGTACAGAATGGGTAGGTGGTGGTCCGCACAACTGTAGCTCTGAATATATATTTACAGCTTGTGCCTGTGAATGTGTAACATATGCATATTAGAGTCCCTTTTAGATGCTATCCTTTAATCTAGGTGAGCTAAAAGGGTGGTGGAGATATGGGGATCCACATAAACCCACCCACCAATTCCCCAAACGCACTCTGCTCCACAGATCTCTAAGAGATGCAGATTCCCATGCTCACCATTCTTTTTGCCCTACATGGATTCATCATCATCATCTTAGAACTGCAGAGTTGGAAGTGACCCTATGGGTCATTGAGTCCAGCCCCTGTCAAGGAGGTACAGTGGGAAATAGAATTCCCAACCTCTGGATCTGCAGCCAAATACCTAAACCACTGAGATTCGGGCACAATGCCTGAATACAGCTTAAAAGGCTGATTCAGTGCACTGCTCCTTTCTATGCACACATGCTACATGCTTCACATGGGAATTTTCTCACCCATTCCCCTTACCCTTCAGTACTATTGTGGTGGTGCCATAGCTCAGAGGTGGAGCACCAGCTTAGCATGCAGACTATCAGTGGTTCAATCTCTGGCAACTCCAGGTAAAGATGGAAAAAGTGCCTGAAATCTACAGATCTGCTGCCTGTCAGTGTTCAGAATATGAGCTGGATGGACCAGCAATCTGACTCAGAACTTCCTATGTTGCTAATTTTTCTAGACACACTGAACTACCTTCACGAAAGGAATCATGTTACAGACCAGCCAGATCAGACCCTTATCAACTATTCGGTGCATACATGCGCACATGTATTTGTATTCGTACATACATTTGTATGTGTGTATAATATACACAGAGGAAGAAAGAGAAACTATATAATCATAATGGATTCTTAGATGGACAGGAACAAGACAAATGTCTGGTTTGCTGTCTTCCTGTTTTTGCATGTTACTTCCTTGGATGTAGATTGGGTTTTCGGTGTTTATTTTGTTCATACTTTTTAGTGTGATATTTGTTTGATTCTTTTTAATATTTAATGTACTTATTGTTTTTAGTTTTTAAATGTTGCCTTTTAATGATGTAAGCTGCCTTGGGTCCTAAAAATATTTTAAATAAATAAATTTATCTGTGTTTAGATAGTGGAGAAGCCACGGTTTATGTTTCACATTTACTTTGTTCATTTATTTCCAACAGCAAATTCACACAGAGAACATTGTTGGTTCACACCTACAAGAGACTAACTCACCCGCTGTGTTTTCAGCCTTGGATGTCTTTTCTTCTCTGCTTGTGAATTAGCTTGAAGTGAAAAATGTTATTCTCTACCTTCGTGGGGTAACTGCTTTCTTCCCACAATCTATCTTTCGTCAATTGTATTTTTAGAGGTTACTGAAGGCATACATTATGTACTTACAGTAAGTCTGGCTTCCAGAAATAAACCTACATACACAGAGAGACATCTGAGAACAATTAGGAGAACTGACACAGAACCAGCAAAAAGGTACTGACACATTTTTGTTCAGTGCTACATGCCTGAGTTTTTAGACAAAAGCCAGACCATCTCCCAATGATGTGAACTGATTTGCCAAAAATGGGTTGAGGTTTGCTCGTGTCAGAATAAGGAGGTTCTACATAAGGAGGTGAAAGCTAGACAGAGAAGAAAGCTGGGCGGGAGAAGTCAATTCATTCAAAATGTGGTATTGGAGGAGAGCTTTGTGGATGCCAGAAAGACGTATTAGTGGATGTTGGATCAAATGAGAGCCAATGTAGCATAGTAGAAAGAGTATCAGAGTAGAACCCAAGAAACCTGGGTTCAAACCCCTGCTCAGCCATGGCAACTCATGAAGCGGGTTTGGAACTGGTAAAACCACTCCTAATTATTTCACATACCTTGGAAACTATTATTAGAGTCATCATAAGTTGGATGTGACTTGATAGCACTTCACACAGACAGCAAGAGATAACATTTTAAGGGGGAAAATATGCATTTGCCTCAGTGTAGCCTGAATTCTCTCTAAAAGATATGATTCCCTGTAAAAGACACTGGTTATTATTGTGTTGCATGGCTCCATCTATGCAACAGGAGTAACATTACGTACCAGCAGTGGTAGGTTATTAATAATTAAATAACTCCTTTTTCAGCTTTGTGATGTGCACAACATATCATTGTGTGTGAGTCATCTATACCCTGGAATGGAAAAAGGAATTCTTTAATAAGTAGCGGTCTCCTGATGATGTCACTCTTGTTGTGTAAGGTGAAGTGAACAACAGAATACCAGTTATTAAAGGTAGAAAAAGTTGAAGGTGGCAGAGAAAAGGGAAGAGATAGGTTGACTCAATAAAAGAAGCCATAGCCATTAGTTTGCAAGACCTGACAAGGACTGTTGATGACAGGATCTTATGGAGGCAACTTGACAACACACATTGATAGCAAGACAAAAATATATCAAATATAGTGTGAGACATGTTTGATTAACAATAAACAGGCAGACTTTTCCTCTTACTTCTAGATATAGGATCAGTATCTTGTCTAGAAATGCCTTAAGGTGTTTTGCAAAATACCTGTTTCAATGTTCAGAAAAGCTTTCCTTATGAAATAAGGACACGGCTTGGGGTGGGGAAGGCATACTAAATATGTCACAGTTTTAGAATGGTAGCCAAAGTCAGTTTCAAGGACAACAAAATTGAAAAAAAAAATATTGTGGTATTTTTCGGACTTAACATTTATTTCCGTATGAGCTCTTATGAATTGCAATCAGATATATGTTATTTATTTCATTTTGTCAGGGTTTTTTGAGGCAATTGCAGGCAAGATTTTGTGTTCTACAGAAGTTGTCATTTGCCAGAATGGAGCAGAATACACTTTGGAATAAAAACTTTAAGTAAATGCTTCTACTAAACATATCCTTGTAAAAACTAAAATTGATATTTTCCTTGTTTTTTCCTTCCAACCAGAGTGCCTCTTTATGGATAGCATTAAGGAATTTAAATCTGGCTGATGTCTAATAATATTGTCTTAAAGTCTGTGCATTAGTCTGAATATTAATAGACATTTGGAAATAAAGTTGTTAAGAATTAGAACAATAATGGTGTGGGGAAATGCCATAGCATGGCTTGACATTCAGACAGCATAAATTTTGGATATTAAGAACTGGCTGTGAGGAAAAATTGCTTTATTTATTTATTTACAAGATTTTTTTAGCCGTCACTGCTCCAGATGTAAAGATGTAAGACTCTATTACAGCATAGCCCTGTACATACTTATTCAGAGGTAACTCCAAAGTAAGTGAGCATAGAATTGCAACTACAGTTATAGGGGCTAAGCCAGTATTTATGTATATTCCATTGATTCAGTGGGTCTAGTCTAATTTGGGCTAACAAATAAATTTAAGACTCAGATTTAGGTTGCATCAGGAAGATGTGTGATGTCTAGTGTCTGTTGTTGTTATTATTGCTGCTGTCATCCTTGTCCTCGTTTTCATCCTCCTCCTCGTCCTAAAGCCAATATATAATTGCTGGATATTGCCAATGTCATACAGCTTCCTTTCTCTCCCCATCACTTTGTAGGCTTTGGAGCTGACACACACGCACACACAGAGAAACAGGTTCTGAAGGATTGCACATAGGATCAAAGAGAAATCACCTTCCCCAACTTCCACTGGATAACAGTATTCTGTCAGCAAAAGGTCCAGAACTAGATATTGCCGATGACCATACATAATATAGATTGTATTCTTCATTGTATAATTATGGAATTATATAATCAATAATAGTGGAATTAACAGTTACTGTTCTTGAACAATATATAATTCGATGTTCCAAAAAAACCCATGCGATTTAAGACCTGTCTTTAGGTGCTCTCATTTTGGCTCAAGTTCTACAAATCCAGGAAACCGGGATGCCTTAACAGACATGCCCCATGATCACAAGTGGTATTGTGCTATGTCAAAAACTGTGCTAGCTTACACCTTACCTTCCACCAACTTTTTTCATAGTCTACGTGGCCCAAAATCCAGGAGGATGGAGTGTGTGGGACTAGCCAAGATGCTTTCCTCTGTCCTGGTTCTGTGAAGCCTTATGAAACAGCAGGGGTTTACTATCTTCAGAGAGCAATCTTCCTGCCTGTTGCATGATAAAGCAACACTTGCTGAAATTCCCCCTTCACAGAACTACCAAAAGGTACAGGATCCATCCTTTTTATACTGTGCTTATCCTGTTCTTCTGGTGTGTGTGTGTGTGTGTGAGAGAGAGAGAGAGAGAGAGAGAGAGAGAGAGGTAAGGCATAAAATGGAGGTATGACTTTAAAGAGAAGTACTCTACAATGCATCTTCCCCTCCCCCATTTTCCTTTCCCCCTATTTTTAGATTTAAACATGTCACATACACAGACCTTTTCTGTTTCAGTGTTTTTCAAGTTGCAGATTCTGCAGTGGCTTGAGTGAAACAAAACTGAACGACCACCACCATGTTTCTCTCCCCGAGTGCTGCTTCCTCAAGAATGATACTGGTCTGCAATGTTAGCTTCATTTTCAAGGCAGTGGCACTCCAGGCCAGGGGGATGCAGCTAATTTTTATCAGCATATTTGAAACAGAGACATGCAGTTGCTTCTAATGAGTTAATCACACAGTCTAAAAGAGAAAAAGAGGCACTGGCTCCCTAGTTAGTAGCATATCTAATCCATGGCTCATTTGTACGGCTGTTTTGATCATGTGTTAAACTGGACTCGTGCTTTGCTAGTTTCAGCTCAGATCCCTGCTGCCTGGGGTCACATCCTGTAGGATCTTCAGCCGTCAAAACCAGTGATGTAACAAAGCCACTCATAATAATAAATACAGGACTGTCATCACTGAAAAGCCACATTCAACCCAACCCTGCCTCTATTTAGATTTAATGAGAACCTTTACAAAGGAATCCTATGTATATCTGCTCACAAGTCAGCTTATTGAGTTGAATGAGGCTACTCTCAGGAAGGACTGTGTGGATTGCTGTTTTAGTTATTTAGTGCTCAGAAAGAAGCTTAGGCTTCCTTGAGAAGCTTCTGTTTTTCAGCCTCCATTTAAAACTTCACTTTAAATTATGAGACTCTGGCCTTAACATCTGGCCAAGATGATTTTAGGACTTCTCTTTCTCTCCTTTCCAAAGTTTGGTAATAACCAGCCTGATGAAGAGTTCTGCAGAATTCAAAAGCCAGCCTCTTTTGAGATCCTAGTGGTCAAATAAAGGTATTATGCATCCTTGCTTTTTGATTTTCCAGAAGGACCACATGGCTTTTCTTTTTCTTTTCCTAAGAGGTTTCCTCCAAATGTTACAGCCACCAATCAAGCCTTCATTACTCCACTCTTTCCAGTCATCACATGCTTCATTTCTGCTAATCTTTTCTAATTAGTTCTTTTTAGGAGAAGTCTTTTCAGAAGTAATATTCGGGGCTCACATGCTTAGGGCTTTGATTGCCATTCTGCACTGCGAGAACTAATGTTTCATTCAGTGCTCTTGGTGATGAATTTTATTTCTGGTTGCCTAGCTAGACTTCCAAGTGTCATTTCACCAATTATGCATAATTAAAACAGGGAGCAGGGCAAAAGTGAATGATGGCTTTATCAAAAGCTGCAGCTACCAGCCTGGCTCTTACCATCAATATCCTTCTGTGCAGTAAGAACAGAAGCTAGAGAGGAAATGTGTTCAACAGGTAAAGAGAGAGAAAATTAATTAAAACAAGCCACTGAAGCCCAGTGTTGTCTGGGTTCAACAATATTCTTGCAAGGCATCTCTCCATATTCAATTTTTGAACTTTAGCTTTCAGTCCTTAATCATTAGTCTTCAAACCTTGAACTTATCCTTATTCAATCCCTGAACCTTACTTCTCCAGTAAGAGTTCCCTCATTTCCCTCACAGAAATGTCTATTATAAAAATTTTAAATCTTTAATAATAAAAGTCTGTCTGTGTGTCTATTGCTAACATATCTCCAAGACTGAAAAAACATACACCTGAAACTTGCATGGATATTAATGGGTGTTCATCTCAGGGGTTTTTTAAGAAATTAATTTGAATTAATTAAAACCAGTCTATAGTCACTAGGTGGCACAATTCTCTAACTTCTAGAAATTAAACTTCAGTCAAACCCCTAGGACTTAAGCCTGTGGTTCCTTTAGGGCAGCGGTCCCCAACCTTTTTAGCCCCGCGGACCAGCTGGGGAAGGCGGGGCACCCCCCTGCGTGTGGGCGCATGCGTGAAGGAGCATGCATGTGCTCGTGCAGGCGCGCGGGTGCATGCGCAAAGGAGCGGGGACGCTTGTACGGGGGGCGCACACTCGTGCACATGCGCAAAGGACAGCGTGGCACTCGTGCGGGCGCGCTCACGCTCGCGCACAGGCACAAACGGGCTGTGCAGGGGGGAAGTGCGTGCGGGGGTGGGGGGAGGATTGTCTCCATGGCCCGGTCTGGCTCAGGCCACGGACCGGCACAGGGCCACGGACCGGGGGTTGGGGACCTCTGCTTTAGGGAGTCCATCAATTTCATCTTTGGTCTCCTCTTTTCCTGCCACCTTCAATCTTTCCCAGCATTACTGCCTTTTGCAGATAATCTTCCATTCTTATGAGGCACCCAAGGTAGGACAGCCTCAGTTTCATCCTTTTCCCTTCCTGTACTGACCATTAAATGTTAAGGAGTTGTACTGGACAGTTGCTGCAAGGAGCAAATAAGAACAGAATGAAGGTGTGATAACACAGGAAATAGATCTCACTTTTTTCCACTCATGCAGCTATCCAGTGCAATCTGTTTCCCAGCAATCACATAAAGTACAGGGAATTGTGCTTCACTCTGCCCCAATCTATGGTACCACTGTAGAGGTACTGCTTTTGGGGGCTGGGCTGGATCAATTCTCCCAGACAGATGGAAGGGTCACTTTAAAGGAGATCACTCCCTGTAAAGCAACCCTTTCTGGTGCAATTGGATGCCCCTTTCCCGCTGTCTGGTTGCATCCAAAGTTAGATCCACCAGCTTTTGTATTTGGCTTCCCTTTCACTGGATACCTTACCTTCCAAGTCTTAATGAGCACCAGTCACACTGCACAATGTGGAATCAAAGTATTGGACTTCATACTTGCAGAGGAAAAAAATGAGGTTTCTGTCAATGGTAGATGCTTTGCAATAGCAGTATGACATCATTGTTGTTGGTTTGATTTGATCTGGTGACACCCTATATACTGAACTAAACAAGGCAGCCTGCACTTGATTAGAGCTCCACTGGAGTTCTGCCCCTGAGACATTTGGAAGTATTGCAGTTCAATTCAGAACGACCTAGAAGCAAATCTTAGGAAGGCATTGGATGCTGTTAGAAAGAAAGAAAAATGGTAGGCTCTTTGAAACAGAACCTTACGGCCTAGCTGCTGCATGTTAGTTTTGCATTTTACTGTGCTGCTGTCTCAGTGTGCAAGCTTTGGGTTTCTTGACTTTATTTTTAAACCGTAAAATAAGTTATGTATCATTGGTACTTACTGAGAGGGGAAACAGAAGTTGGCTGCTCTACTAAGGTCCTGAAAGTCCTTGGACACTGAACAAAATTAAGCCTGCACAAAAATGTAATATGTAAAACTCAAGTGGTTAAAATATACTTTAAAAGAAGCAAGAAAAAAAAATCCCCAAATGGCTCAACAAGGACATATGAGCTTTCAAGAGGTACAGTCCACTGAGAAATCCATTAGGTGGATATGAAGGATGGGCTTTGACTTAACAATGTATAAAAGTTATCCTGAAGTTGAGGGTAGCATTGTGGGGATATCTGTTGCCAGGTTTTGCCCCAAAACCTAATTCTATACAAGGATATTTCAAGAGGAAGGAAAGATCCTGGTCTTTGGCAAATCAAGGAAACTATTTAACTGGAACATCCATGGAAATAAAATCGACCAAGTGACCCAATTTAAGTATTTAGGAGTTTTGTTCCAAACTAATCTTTCTTGGGCTCCATAGCATATGGCAATCAGGAATAATGCTAAGATCACAGCCCAAGTCATCATACATTTTTTTCTACAGTAGAGGTAATTAATATGTCCCGGAAGCTCTTTAAATTTATAGATCTAAAATTATCCTCGAAGTCTTATATGGGGTCTCAATTTGGCTAAACGCATGGGACCGTTCCTTGGAACAGATCCAGGGCTCTTTCCTATGTAAATTCTTTGATTGCCAGGCTGTGTTGCATATGCGATGCTTTGTTTAGAGACAGGGCTACTCAGGTTGGAAACAGTGGTCTGATTAAGATTCTTCAAGTATTGACTCAGAATTTTGTATACATCTGATCACAACAGCCTGCTTTATCACCTTCTACAAGAAGCAGAACCCTCTAGGGAGATGCGTCTTTTTGAAAGCAAAATTAAAGCCATAGGTCTGGACTTGGACATTTTTGGCTCACTTAAACTGGAGCAAACTATTTTATTAAATGCAGACTTTTAGATATTGAACACCGAAACCTACTGAGTGCCGCCAATAAGATCTGTTCGCTGCTACACGTGCAGCTTCCAGTCAGGTGTGGACATACGGCATTATTATTATTTAATTTCTTAAAAAGTTCTGACACCCGGAGAGCCTTTTTGTTAGCCAGAAGTAATGCTATGCCCTCCAAGGTGTTACGCAGAAGATTTAGAGGAAATCCTACTGAGGAGAGAAACTGCGCTTGTCCACTAGTTGGGGAGGAATCCTTCCAATATATGGTTTTATATTGCCTCTTCTATAAGGACCTTCACTCTGGTTTCTTGGAGAGGCTCCTCAAAAAGAGGGAGAGCTGGGTTGATCCGGAGAAAATAAGGTATATTCTTTCAGGTGTGAATGTTGATGTTTTAGAGAAAGTGGCAATTTTCTTGAAGAAGGATGCTACCTGGGTCTAGTTAACTGGGTTCTATTCGATCGTTGGTCCTACACTTGTTTATGTATCCTCTACTGCAAACTTTGACTAGTTGGATTTTATTTGCCTATTGGTTCTCTATTTACCATTGTGTTTTACTTTATTTTGTTATGCCTATAAAGCCAGCTCTAGCTGTCTTTTTCTTGATTTACACTTCCTGAAGCTTCCTCCTGTTCAAGGCTATGTGGAGCCCTGAACAGAAGCACCAGGGCTGTGGCAGATGATAACTTGTTTTACACAGTTACATAGCAATCAGACAACTCCTGCACCTGCCTCGATGAAGTATGCTGCTAGTCTGCCATTTGTTAACCACTTAATATGACATTAATGTTGGGCAGATGCTACGTGAAAAAAGCACTTCTTATATACAGTTAGGAGTCAGATTCATGTCTTGGATAAACCTGCCAGAAAACATAATCTGGGATTTACCTGGGTTAGTAGTGAAAATCCCTGATATGTTATGAATAGGTTTAAACAGATTAAGAGATAGAGTAAACCTCTGACTACATGATAGCAGTAAACTAAACTCAGTTGCTCACTCATTTCACCAAGGACAAGCAAAAGGAAAACCTGGGATGGATTTTTAAATAGGATGCTCAGCATTTCTTATCATCAACAGTCCCTAAATGATGTCTTGTAGGAGTGTTGTTTTATAAATATCTAATACTTAAAAAAAATACGAATACACTAATACTTAAATACAAAACAGAGGCTGCACTGTTGTTCATAGGAACAAAATAAAACAAAAAATGCACAGCAGGCAATACTTTGATTACTATCCCCTATAACTCCACAATAATGTGTACATTTTCAAGTTCTCCAAAACTCTTAATACTTTAATATTTAGACCTGTCTCCTTCTGATTAGGGGAAAGCACATCTTATTCCTTCAGATAAATTTCTACAGAAACATAGGAAGGAGTTTCTGTAAGTAGGGGTAATTCTTATTTTCCAATATTTTAAAAGTATGTATTTAGCTTTAATTCAAGAAACCAATTAGGCCTCTCTCTGGGAAGCAGAGGTTTATAAGACAGAAACATCCTCATGGCTGTTCTAGACAGAAGCTTTTCACTGTGTGTTTTCTGGTTCATGACCCTGTATCAAAACTCTCAAGACTGGAGTAAAAGCAATATATACAGAAACTGCAGTCCATTGGATGACACACCAGTGTCATAGACCATCTCCTTTTGCCTTATTATGATTTAATTACTTTAAACTACAGATTCTTTCCTCATTGCTCCTGTACATCGGTCACTTGGTCATATTGTAAATTTGATTTGCTGGTTTCTTCTCGCAGAAAATGGAAGACATTAAATACACTTGCTAACCAGAAAGTCCCATTTAACACAATGCAACTAAACATTCTTAGGATTACAACATGCAGCTGAGTACTTCATAATCCCAGAATCTTGCTACTCCACATTGTTATCCCTAGGCACATTCTCCATCCCTGGACTAACTGCACAGTGACAGATTTACAAGTTATAATGAACTCACAAGAATTCTCCAAAGTAGGAACAGTAATAACAAACTTGGAAAAACAGTAAAAAAAACAAAAAAAACAACAAAAAAACAAACCCAAATCCTCAAAATAAATAGGTCAGAAGTTGTTTTCACTAGCAGAGAGACATGGAACAGAGCTCAGATGAATCCCCACATTATTAAAGATTAATTGCTTGTAAATGAAAACATGTCTGCAATGCACCCATGGTCTGAGCAGGGGAGGTACTCACCCTGAGGTCACAGGTTTGAGGTACCCCACAGGTAAATGTATCTAGATGGCCAAGATCTCTGATAAGAGGAGTCTTAGGTGGTTACAGATTCCACAGATAACAGGATTCATGTGGGCAGGGGAGGTTCAGGCAATATAGATATTCCTCTCTCTTTGCAATAACATTGTCCTGGAAGATAGATTGTCATGAGAATGGCTGGCGGTCGGATTCCAAAAAATCTCCTGTATGGAGAATTAGTGCAGGGAAAGCACCCCAGAGGGAGACCACAGCTGCGATACAAGGATATCTGCAAGCAGGATCTGAAGGCCTTAGGAATGGACCTCAACAGATGGGAAACCTTGACATCTGAGCGTTCAGCCTGGAGGCAGGCGGTGCAGCATGGCCTCTCCCAATTTGAAGAGGCACTTGTTCAGCAGGCCGAGGCAAAGAGGCAGTCCCGAAACCAGCAAAATGATGGAACTGGGCAGGGGACAGATTGTATTTGTCTTCAGTGTGGAAGGGATTGGGACGCTCGAATTGGCCTTCTCAGTCACACTAGATGCTGTTTCAAGACCTCTATTCAGAGTACGTTACCATAGTCTCTTGAGACTGAAGGATGCCTACACACAGGGAGATAGATTAGAAAGTTTGGAACACATAAAGCTGCCTTATACTGGATCAGCCTATTGGTCCATCTAGCCCAGGAAAGTCAACTCTGATTGGCAACAATGCTCAAGGTTTTCAGGCAGGATTCCTTCTTAGCCTTACACGGAGCTCCCCAGTAGTGTTCAGAGTAGTCTCTCACCTAAGCGTTAACCAGGCCTGGCCCTGTTCAGCTTCCAAAATTAGATGTGACTGGATGTGTTTAAAGGAATAAAGGAAACACTGAGGTTCTTAAAGTAAGATTGTAATATGCTGATGGGTTCTAGGGAATCCCACAACACAATCCCTATTCCCCAGAAATCATGATTCCTCCACAAAGCCATGGTTAACTGGACAAAAAGGAGAAAGGAATAATGTAAAACCAACCAGGATATCTGCAGGAGCAGGGAGGATTCCTGGTCATTGTTCTGGATATGTGATCGAGAATGTATATACATGTGTGAAGAAACTGACAATGAAAGGGTTAATTCATTCCCTCTAGACTGTGAAAGACTGAAACAATTGGATGTGTACCTTCTAATTAGTGAGTCTGGCTCTCCTGATGCAAAAATATTATCAGTAAGTGTAAGGAGTGTTAAGAGAGGCCAAGTCTCCCTGGATTCTCATGGTACCTATATTAGTGGCAACTGTGCTATCTGATGAGTTACTCTGGCAGAAAGTACCAATTAGACAGTTTGAGAAAGTACACCATCTGACTGGATGAAAGGGTTGGACCATTCAAAAAGGGGATGACAGGATACAAGGAGAGACAGAAGAATGGTTCACTTAAGGAGTTTTGAGCAGCTTCAAGCTTATGCTTAGCTTGCTTGATCTTTCAATGTGTAATTTAAGCTTGTTATTCTGCTGAACTCTGCATGTGCACTGGAATCATGTGACTTTGCAAGTACAGAACTAGATAGTTAGCTTTTTCTTATTTCTGTGGGTCTTAAATTCTTAAGTTTCTGTGGGTCTTTAAAGTTCGTAAGTTACTCTTAAGTTTCTGGATGAGTTTTGTTTAGCTTTCATTATGGAACTGCTTCACATCACTATTATTCTTTTAGAAGCTCTGAACTTACTTTTAAACATGTATGCTCTTTTGAAATACCTTTCATAAAAATAATAAAAAATTACAGCTGTGTTTTTGCTCAGACAGAACAAGGAGTTGTTGGTACTAAGGAAAGTGCCTTGCACTTGGACGTTTCGTGTACTTTGTGGGATTTTTATATTTTCTACCTTGCAAAGTTGGTTTGCAGCCACAAGCAACAACCTGAAAGGAGCAAGTGGCTCAAAGGTGTTCGGAGAAGGGACTCACAGGAATCATCATTGCCAGCCCCCTGGAGTAGGGAGGGGGTGCCATCTTGTTCTTTGCCTCAGGCAGCAAGATATCCTGGACTGACCCTAAATTATATGAGTGAAGTTCATTTTACTGCCTGTTCTCCAGATATTGAGGGGCCGGGGGCACTGCTCCTAAGGATGAGAAAGGATTCCAGGTTGCAAAAAGGGAGCATCACAAGCCCATGCAACCGGCACATTGTAACTGACTTGCAAGATGTTCTGTGGCTGTTCACTTCTTGCATCTGGCTCTATGTGCAACAAGAGAGACAAAGAGACAAAGAAGCATTCTTCCATGCCAGTGCCTCTGAACATGTAGATAGTGCTGTTGTGAGCCAAAGAAGTGCAAGTGCATGGCTGTGCTGCAGAGTCCTGTCACACTGTCACTGTGTTTACTGTAACCTGTCTTCTATTGACACTGATGTTAAGTAAGGACTGCTCCAATGCTGGTACACTTGTGAGATGTGGATGGCAGGGACTCTACACAGGCCAAACAAGAGGAAGCAAAAGGAAGCCCTTATACCAGTATGGCACTGGCATTGTGGTGGAACGATAATAATAATAAAAAAGATGTTATTCATCAAATTGTAATTTAAAAGTTTTTTTTTAATCTCTTAGCAACCCCATAAATTATACTTAGTTATGTTCTCCTTTTGCAGTTGCTCCTTTTACTAATAACACACTGTGGCTACAGAGTTAGCAGCTGTTGTTTTGCTTCTGTAAATATGTAATCCGTTTGTCTTTGCTGATTTAAGCATATCTGGGAAAAAACCGATTGGCTTTTTCTTACAGGAATTGGAATATCTTCTTCCTTTTGTTGCTGTTGTTTTTGTTGGTTTCCATGGCAATCATCTTCATTCAAGGCAATAAGCCACTCACATGGTTGCCATGGAAACATACGAGGATGCTTCAAAAATAGGCCTGGAATAAATAAAATTTATATTTAGTGTTTTGTGGTTGGTTTCTTCTTTAAATGGCCATGCCGTTTATACCTGTTCATAGAGCAGAACTCAACATTTATTCATTTTTGTTTTGTGATTCAGCTTTTCATTAGTTTTGGAAAACACAGAGCATGCTATTATTATTATTATTATTATTATTATTATTATTATTATTATTATTATTTTCTCCTTCCTATATCTTTCTACTTTCTTTTCTTTCATCTTCTTTGTGTGTTTACTCTCTTATGTGTTGTCAGCTCAGTTAAGTGGAGTTTCTTTGGGACAAAAGTATTAAACAGCTGCCTCAGTCAGGTCTGGCCTGACCATTATTAGTTAGACTGAAGCAGCTAATTCTGGTGGCTGATTTTGGCTGTCATGAGGAAGCTGTAAATTAGATATTTAAATGCTATAATTATTAGATTTTTACTGCTAAAGAGGGTGGTACGTAACTGTGGGATGTTTTACTTCATGTCCCAAAATAAAATGACTGATGTTAGGTACTTTGGGGCCTGTTGTTTGCTGCTCTGCCTCAGACAGCAAAATGTCTTCAGCCTCTGAGATTCAAAAGTAGCTGGGGCTGCAACATGAGAGATGGAGGGGTTTGGTGCATAAAGAAAAAAATGCATATTTAGCATTAAAGAATGGAAGAATGATTGTGCAGTGAATGAGGAGCACATGGATAATGATGACGATCAAAGCCTCACAGCCTGTTAATTCATATAAGCGCAGGAGACTTTGTTTGAAAATTACTACTTGACTAATAAAGAAAGTTTTAAGAAGAAGACTAATGAGGGCAGAAAATTAAATGGATGCTTCTTGAGTCAGTGCTAGAGATGGGCATGAACCTCGGTTCGGAGGCTTGGGCCAGTTCATACGTACAGCATCACAGGTGACACGTGTCCCCCCCCCCTTTCCCAGCCAATGACCCCACTCACCAGTCAGAGGGCACTCATCTCCTCCTCCTCTTTGGCTGTTTGACTAGTCTCTGGCAGAAGCACAGGTTTGCCTGTCCTGCCTTCTTGTTTGAGTAGGTGATCTGCCAAGGAAGCAGGGCAGGGAAGCCAGAGACTGGTCAAACAACCGAAGACGAGGAGCAGAGGAGTGCACACCGATTGGTGAGTGGGGGGATCCAACTGGGGAGGCAGGGGAAGGTAATGTGTGGCACCTGTGGAGTCATGCATATGAACTGGCACGAACCTCCAAACCGAGTTTTGTGCCCATCTCTAGTCAGTACTTCCAGATATAAATGCACGCTTCTTGAGCCGGTACCTCCAGATATAAATCATGTTAAAACAGTGCAGAAAAACTCAATCCTGTACTGAAGAACTATTCATATTTTCTTAAATAAATTAGCCTGATGGCTCTTCCACGTGAAGCATTTGTTCTCATAAAAGTACCAGGTTTTTATTATGTTATTCATGTTTTCCCCACTATCTCTATTCAATTTCTCTTCTCTGTTTAGTGACATGGTTTTCTCTGTGACTTTTTCCCCCACTTAGCACTATAGTGCTTTCTATCTGAAGTTGTTGTTGTTTCAACTTGTATAGCACCCCATAGTGCTGTGTGTAGGCATCCTTCAGTCTCAAGAGACTATGGTAACGTACTCTGAATAGAGGACTTGGAACAGCATCTAGTATGGCTGAGAAGGCCAATTCGAGAGTGACGATCCCTTCCACACTGAAGACAAATACAATCTGTCCCCTGCCCAGTTCCATCATTTTGCTGGTTTCGGGACTGCCTCTTTGCCTCGGCCTGCTGAACAAGTGCCTCTTCAAATTGGGAGAGGCCATGCTGCACCGCCTGCCTCCAGGCTGAACGCTCAGATGTCAACGTTTCCCATCTGTTGAGGTCCATTCCTAAGGCCTTCAGATCCCGCTTGCAGATATCCTTGTATCGCAGCTGTGGTCTCCCTATGGGGCGCTTTCCCTGCACTAATTCTCCATACAGGAGATCTTTTGGAATCCGACCATCAGCCATTCTCACGACATGCCCAAGCCAATGTAGATGTCACTGTTTCAGTAATGTATACATGCTAAAAATTCCAGCTTATCCTAGGACTACTCTATTTGGAACTTTGTCCTGCCAGGTGATACCAAAAATGTGTCGGAGACAACGAATATGGAACGTGTTCAACGTCCTCTCTTGCCATGCACAAAGGGTCCAGGACTCACTGCAGTACAGGAGTGTACTCAGGACACAGGCTCTATAGACCTGGATCTTGGTATATGCCGTCAGCTTCTTATTAAGCCATACTCTCTTTGTGAGTCTAGAGAACATGGTAGCTGCTTTGCCAATGCGTTTATCCAGCTCGACATCTAGGGAGAGAGTGTCAGAGATTGTTGAGCCAAGGTACACAAAGTCATGAACAACCTCCAGTTCTTGTGTGGAGATGGTAATAGAGGGAGGTCAGTCCACGCCCTGGTCCATGACTTGTGTTTTCTTCAGGCTGATTGTTAATCCAAAATCTTGGCAGACCTTACTAAAATGGTTCATAAGTTGTTGGAGCTCTTCAGCAGAATGGGCAACAACAGCTGCATCATTGGCGAAGAGGAAGTCCCCCATGCATTTCAGCTGCTAGGACTCTGCATTTACAACATAATTATGCAAATAACAACTTGATGTCCATGGTGAGATTGTCCTGGTCAGAGGTTTTCAGCCAGCAGAAAGGCTCAAAAACGCACACAGTTCACTGGTTTTACTAGAGATGTGCAGATTGCTGTTATTGTTGTTACTGGAATTTCCAGAATCCATTTTTTTAGAGAAAGTTTCAGCAGACACTTAGACAGAGAAATCAATTTCTTTAAGATATCTCAATAATCTGTTAACTATTTCTTAAAGAGAAGTGGCTTTTTGAAAGAGAAGAGAAACTTATTTTCAAAGAGAAGTTTGGCCACAAACCCTGGTAAAACTCCAAAGACCTTTGGTACCAAGTAATAAAAAGCAGGGTGGAATACATTCTCCATCCTGGACAGCCTTATGTCAAATGAGCCTGTGAAATTTGAGGACTAACCATCTAAATTTTTCTAAGGGCTAGTAAGGGTCAGGAGGCAGCCAAGCAGTAAGGTTTCTGGACTGACTGGTTGTGTTGGCCAGAGGAACCAGAGGTGAGTAACACGATATTGGGTAGGCTTGGGCCAAGAGCCAGAGGAAGCCATCAAATGGGCCTGAGAGGAACAAGGAGTAGTCCCAGATATGGATGAGCCCAAAGATAGAAATGGAAGTTTGAAAAACTCAGTGGGAGGAAGTGTAATCCAGCGAGGCAAGCAGATTTCAAAAGGCAGAAGTACAAGGAGGGGGTAGCCCAGAACATTTTGTTATCTGAGGCAAAGGAACACATGGTGGTCTCTTATAACCATCGCTCTCAACCTTGGGTCTCCAGATGTTCTTGGACGACAACTCCCAGAAATCCTGGCCAGCACAGCTAGTGGTGAAAGCTTTTGGAAGTTTTAGTCCGAGAACATCTGGGGACCCAAGGTTGGGAACCACTGTCTTACAGGTATACCAACCACCTGGACTGGAAATTCAGCCTTACTTCAGCACTGACAATGGGACTAAAAAAAGACTGTACCAAAACCTGAGTTCTGAGTATACAGGCTAACCTGGAGAGTGCAGGATAGGCCATGTGACACATAGAGCTTTGTTCTCAAAGATAGAAATGGCTGGGGGCTCAGGTGCAATGGTCAGAGAACTCTTGGTGCTGCTGTCCAACGTCTGCCACTCGAGGCAGTTGCTTCCACTGTACATTATAGTAGAGCCATTCCTAGCACAGGGGAAGAGAGGAGCCACATGACTGAGCAAGGTCTTCTCTGGTGGTAGGTCAAATGGTTAAAACTGAGAATCAAGTTCTTAGATCCAAGTTCTCTAGCCCTAGGTGAACCTGGGCTAGCTGATGAACAAGGCTTATACTGCAGCCTAAGTAATGCCCTAAGTAATATGGCCTAGGTTGGCACAAAACAGTGATAGTACAAGAGGTAGGATACTAGAAGCTGGTTGTTTCACAAGCCCTTATTCAAGAGAACCACATGCGTGCGCACACGCGCACACACAAATGCCTTTAACTAATTGGTGGCCACATTGTCAAAGAGAACTGTCCTACATTTGAAACAATGTGTGGACTTTTGAAGGTCCCTCAGTTAAATGACAAACACCATAACAAGGGAGATCAGAGACTCTGACATTGCTTGTCTGCAGTTAGCATCCAAACAGCAGCTCAAAAAGCACAAAGGTCACTGGTCCATAGAAGGGTACAGAGTACAGACTCCTCTCCCTCCCCCTCTCCCTCCTCCTGGATTATATCTCCCAGATTTCCCAAGCTAGTTATGCTGCCTAGGGAATTATGGGAGTTGTAGTCAAAAAGCACAGATTTGCACATCTCCACCAGTCTTTGCCATTTGGGTGAGACACTCTGTACTTCTCTTTACAGTATAAAAAATCACTTCCAATTTTGCCTCTGTAAATATGAATTAGCATATGCAATGTTATGCAAATTTATGTGCACTTTTTCCTTTCCTGGTATGTCAGTGGCTACCAACAGTGCTGGGCCCCAGGAATACACAAGCCTCATCTTCAGCAGCAAGGAGTGTGATGTTTATGAAAAATATATAAGCAGATGTGAAGAGAAACAGAATTACACTGCCCAACATGACAGCCTGACCTAACGTGGGTTGAAGGATGGGATAGAGAAGAGACAGGAAATGGGTTGAAAGGGCACTGCAGGTAACCGTTCTCTGTTACATGTTTAAGAATTATATACTGGCATTTAGCAGGAGAGGGGGCGGTTAACTGGTTAGTATACTGTCAGAGTAGGGAAGTGGCATGTATCTAATACGATTATTGCATGTGGATTTCAGGTACATACATCTCTTAGTCCATGCAGAAACTAAGGATATATTATTATAGAAGGGAGGAATCTGAAGATGGAAGGAAATGGACCTATACAGATCTAGGGTATATTCCTGAGGCTGACGGCCAGCTGGAGCTAAGCTAAATCCAAACTCCATCCAGCCTGAGGCAGCTGAACATATGAGGATTCCTCTCATTTTTCAGGCTGAAAAGCTCACTGGGTTGGAGCACTTGGCTGTGTTTGGGAGTTGAATTCCCCACTCTCCCTCCTGGGAAGAGAGCCAACCTGTGTTGCCTTTGACAAGCTGCCTTGGGAAAGCTACCTGCCCGAAGGAGGGACTGTTAAACCACTTCTGAGTACCTAGAAAGCCCTCTGGTGAGTGGCACAAATTAGAAACAACCTGACGGCACATACAGTTGTAGTTGTTTACCATCACTTTGTTCTGACTTAGAGATTGTATTTAGAGATGGGGACGAATATAAAAATGGATCGGTTTTTTCGATGAATATAGCCGATTTGTCAAATATTTGTTGATCCGTATTCATAAAAATATAAATCTAGACGAATATGGCTGGACGAATATTTCCTCGGTTTTATTCATCAATCTGTTAATATTCGTATATATTTGTTACCTTTTTGGGGGTCTTGCTGGTGCCAATTAGAAGCTTTGGTGAATCAGGACAGAGATCGTGGATTGGCATGTCCGGCAGCCAATAGCGCTGCCGAAAGGTGCAGAGAGGCTGTATATAAGCTTTTCCCCTCCAGGCGTTGTGCACTTCTGTACATGCTCTCCGGAGTGAGAACAGTTGCTGCTGGCTTGCTGTTGCTCTGGTGGTTTGGTTTCACTTTTGTGGCAGCAAAGCAAACGAACGCGTCACTTATATTTTTCTTTTTCAAAATTATCATTCATCATCATCATCAACAACAACTGTAGTGGGAATTTTGGAAGGGATTTTCAGGTAGCTTAGGCTACTTGGAAGGGCTTTTTTCAAACTTTTTTTTTCTGGAGGCTTGTGTGTGTGTCGTGTCGTCTTCAGGCAAGTGGAGGCTTGGATCTGAGGCACAGTGGGTGGGGGGAATTTGTTGGTGTGACTTGTGTGTGTGCATGTTTAGCTGGCAGGACTACATTATTCAATCAGTTTTCAAAAGTTTAGTTTGGGACTTGGGAGGCTTGCATCTCAGGCACAGTGGGTGGGTGGGTGTAGCTGGATCAATCCTTTTTTCTCCTTTTACCCAAAATGAAATTGGTGTGACTTGTGTGTGCGTGTGCATGTTTAGCTGGCAGGACTACATTGTTCAATCAGTGTAGCTGGCTCAATCCGTTTTTCTCCTTTTCCCTAAAACAAAATTGGTGTGACTTGTGTGTATGTGTGTGTGTCTGACTGAGACTTAGCTGGCAGGGCTTTTCTTTTTGGATTTTTTTGGATTTTCATTCAGCCACAGTGGGTTGGGAGGGGAATTTTTACTATTTACATTATACTGAGGGGGGGGGCTTTGTTTAGGTAGGGAGGTCACATTTTAGTAAAAGAATTAGTCCACCACCCCATCATTCAAAAAAAATAAAATTTGCACAGTCACTCCCTCTCTCCATTGCTTTATTAATTAGATTATTATTATTATTTGTTTAGTTGGTTTGGTAGGCAGGCAGTAGAAAATGAAGGGATTTCTTCACGGCCAATCCAAGGGGAAGAAGGCTGTGAAGCTACGTAGGCTAGGCAGTGGCAGCATGTCCATCACCGCTACGTGTACGTCTACTACCACCACCATGACCACCACTGTTCCTCCCCCGGTGACCTTGGAGGCAGGCACGGAAGCACAGCTTCCAGAGGTGCCTAAAGAACTGCCGCTCCTCTTCCTAGAGGACTCTGAGGAGTTACTGGTTGTTTCTGAAGATCCCCAGTCTGATTTGGAAGCAGTAACGGCAGGGCAGCTTCACAGTTCCCCCCACCCCTGTCCCCAGAGTCATCTGTTCCCTCCTCCCAGACCAGCAGCACCCCTGGGACAGAGAGTTCTTCCCAGGCCAGCAGTCAGGGGCAGGCAGTGGGTCCTCGTTTGGGCAAACATGGCAGAGGGGCCATGTGGGCTCATTTCACGACGCTCGATGACCCACAGCTGGCACGCTGCAATGCCTGCCTTGTGGTGGTCCAGAGGGGGCCAGACCCCAGGCATCTGTCCTCCACCGCCCTCTGCCAACATCTGGAGAGGCACCACCCAAGGCTCCTGTCCAGGGAAGGCACTTCGTCCGTGCCGTCTGGGAGAGGGAAAAGAGCAGCTCCAGGGGAGGCAGAAGGGAGGCAGGAGTAGGCACCTCCTTTCAAAAGGGCAGCCACGGGGGTTTCTGGGGCCAGGAGCATGAGGCAGGCCACGGTCCATGAAGTGGCACCCGTTGGGCCCACCATGACCCTCCGCCGGCGGTCGAAGGGCAAGGCCCAGCAGGCGGCCACTCATCTCATCGCCGAGACGATTGCCCTGCTCGGACTTCCGCTGTCCATCATGGAATCCCAAGCCTTCCGCCGGTTGCTGCATTTTTTTTGCCCCCTGGTACGACCTCCCCTCACAGAGAACTCTCAGTTCTAGAGTGCTGCCCTCGCTCTATGACTCTGTGAGGGAGGTGGTCTGTGACCATTTTTCACAGCTACAGGGGCTCACGGTGCACTTCACAGGGGACCTGTGGAGCAGAGGTCAGCACGGCTACCTCTCGCTCATGGCCCACTGGTGGCAGCCAGAGGACTTGAGTAGTGGCAGGGCATCGGCGACAGGACCACAGGGGGAGGCCCTTGGCCTGCCCCCAGGCTACAGGTCCGTTCTGCTGCAGGCGCGGCACATGGAAGCTCAGACGATGGGGAGAAACATTGCCGATGAGTTCCTGTCCGCGCTGCAGGAGTGGGCACCGGAGGGGGAGGTGACCCGTGGCCACATGGTCACAGATGCTGGGCGGAACATGTTGGCAGCATTGAACGCGGCGGGCTTGTGGTGCGCGATGCCCTCGGCCTGGGCAGCCACGTCAAGCCCGAGTGGGATGCAGGCACCCGGGAGATGCAGGCACTCCTGAAGCAATGCCGCCAACTGGTGGGCCACTTCTCCCGCAGCCTGAAAGCTGCCCGCCGGCTGCGTGAGAGGCAGGAGGAGTTGGGTCAGGAGACCCACGTTCTCCTGACAGACCTGCCCACCAGGTGGAACTCCACCTAAACCATAGTGTCCCGCCTGGTGGAGCAGAAGGCCATTTTGGAGGACATCATGTCCTTCATGCCCATTCTGCCCGGGGAGAGAGAGGTGGGCATCAGTGCCACGGATTGGCTGCCCCTCTCCCAGATGGTGGAGGTGCTCAAGCCCTTCCTGGAAACCACGGACATCTTGTGTGGTTATATGGCAAGCCTGGGGCAGGTCATCCCCCTGATTCATGCCCTCGATTGGTCCCTGGAGACTGCAGTGGCACCAGGATCCTCCCTACTTCCACGGACCAGGGCTTTGGTGAAGTGGTTGCAGGCAGGCGTACAGAAGCGACTCCATCCTGTCTACAGTGACAGAGCTTACCGCATGGCCTGCCTTGTGTGATCCTTGAATAAAGGGGGGCTTGGCAGCACGCACCTCAGACCTCGAGGAGTGGAGAACGGAGCTCTCCACTGAGGTCCACCGGGCGTTGGGGGCACAATGCTTGCGTGGGGGGCTGGGAATGTCAGGCCACGAGGGGCAGGGTGGTTTGCCCGAACCACAGGAAGGACTTCACCTGGTGTAGGCTCCATTCACCACCACCATTATTGGAGCTCTGTGGTGACCTTGGCACTTGCCTCAGAGGAAAGACAGCCGGCTGAGGAGGATTTGGCAGAGATAATGGTGCGGGAATATCTGGCTGAGCCCCCTCAGCCCCACCAGTCAGATCCCCTCCATTACTGGGCTAGGAAACTAGTCATATGGCCGGAGTTGTCCAATGTGGCCATGGACCTCCTTTCCATCCCCCCCACCAGCGTCCAGAGTGAGCGCGTGTTTTCCCATCTCGGACACATACTCTGACCACGCCGCTCACGTTTGTATCCCGTTACTGTGGAAAGACTGTTGTTCATCAAGGTGAACCTTCCCTTGTTGGGCTTCCCCTCACTGAACCCAAAGAGGTAGGGTTCCAATGACAGTCTCTCCCTTAACACACCACCTGCCTGCCTGTGGCTGCCTCTCTGCCCACCCACCCACCTGCCTGCCCACCTGCCCACCCTCCAGTCCTCCTGAAAAAAAAAAAAAGACTTGCCTACTTGCCTGCTGGCCTGTAAACCTGCCCCTAGAAGTTCAGCTGCCGATTCCAGTCGCCTCCTTGGGCCATGTTCCAACCAAGTCATGCCTGCCTGCCTGCCTGCTGGATCAAGTCAGACCAGCAGGCCAAGCTTAGTCCTATTGTCTTCTTCCTGCCCGCTGGGTTAAGCCCCAGCACGCCAAGTTTATTAACGTCTGCCTGCTTGGCTGCTGGGTCACGTCACCCCAGCAGGCTGATGATGGGGTGACGCGCAGACAGGCTTTGGGTGGGGCAGAGTCCATCCGGCCCTCCTGGCATGGGTTAAACCAGATAAGCTCAGCAATCTGAAGCCAGGCGATTTGGTGATGGGGTGACACGCAGAAAGGCTTTGGGTGGGGCAGAGCCCAGCCTGCCCTCTTGACACGGGTTAAACCAGACCAGCATGCCTGCCTCAGACATCCCTCAGACATCTCATCAAGCCCGGCACACCTGAACATGCCAAGAGGGCCTCTTGGCAGTTGGCACACCCAAGGCTGGTCCCAGCATCCCGAACATGCCAAGAGGGCCGGCCTGTCTCAGCCCCCCCAAACCTCCGAGGGCTATCTTTATCATATCCGGGCGGTCTCAGCAGCCAAGTTGCAATCCCCAGCTTTCTAGTTCTAAACGAGCATCTTTGCTTCTTTGAAGGTTGTCAGCAAGTTAGATGTTGGTGGTGACAGGTGAGTCTCCTAGGCCAGGCTCTGCCCCACCCAAAGCCTGTCCGGGCATCACCCCATCTCCCCATCACACGGCTTCAGATTTCAGTGCTGATCTGTTTCCAAAAGCCCCGCGGCCCCATGGATTAACAGCCGTTAGTAGCACCAACCCTGTTCATCTGATGGTACTGCTGGTGCTGTTGGAAGTTGCAAGCAACCTCAGTTGCCTCCTGGGGACAAAAACCTTTGCTTTGCAGGCAAATATGATGTTGCTGAAGAAGACCAGAGTCTGTTCTGCTGCCTTTTGCCTCAGTGCCCCGATGGGGCCCCAAAGCCTGCTTTCCAGTTGCCAGCTTCCTCAATGCCTGATGGAGCAACACACTGTACGTTTCTGCTGCCAACTTCCTCATTGCCCAATTGGGAACACACTCTACTTTCAATGCCTCCTACAATTCCTACTTCAAGGGCCTGCCCTTCCAAATTGGGTCTGCTGGGCAAAGTTGCCTCATCAGGCCAAGGGCCTTCCAAATCGGGTCTGCTGGGTGAAGTAATCCCATCGGACTAAGTTTGTTCCACCTCCTACCTGCCCGCTGAGTCAAGTCGGCCCAGCAGGCCGCATTTATTTCTATCGTCTTCCTGCCCGCTGGGTCAAGCCCCCGCGCGCCAAGTTTGTAACGTCTGCCTGCCCGCCCGCTGAGTCAAGTTGGCTCAGCGGGCTGAGTTTGTTCCAACTCCTGCCTCCCTGCGCTCCCTGCCTGCTGGGTCAAGTCACCCCATCGGTCAAGTCACCCCATCAACTTCGCCGGCAAATGTGATGTTGCTGAAGACTCTGCTGCCTTGGGCTTCATTCCAATTATTCATACCGGCCTGTTCAATCCAGCCTCCTAGCCTTCTGTACTGCCTCGGCAGGTAGGCAGAACCTGGAACAAGCTACGGGAGCTCAGCTCACCAGCGGCCCCGTGGATTTACCACTGTTACGTTAGTAGCACCTTGGACCCTTTTCTCTTGCTGGTAATGATCCCCCGAGAGGTGGGCTCTGCCCCCCCAAGCCTGTCTGGGCATCCAAGCACCAACCAGGCCTGTCTCAGGCCTACCCAAAGCTAGCAGACTGTGCATTCCTAGCTTTTCTACTGCCTCGGTAGGTAGGCAGAACCCAGATCCGGTCCTGGCACCCTGAACAAGCCAAGAGGGCCATCCCCCCATCGCCCCATCGCATGGCTTCAGACTGCAGAGCTCATCTGGTTTTTCAACCCGTGCCAAGAGGGCCGGCCTGTCTAAGCCCCCCAAAACCTCCAAGGGCTATCTTCGTGTCATTTCCGGCCGGTCTCAGCCCCATCAAGCCTGTCCAGGCGTAACCCTGTTGCATGGATTTGAAGTTGATGTTCCAAAGTACTTCTGACTGTGCCAAGAGGGCCAGGCTCTGCCCACCCTATTCTCCTGCTGTTGCTGATGCTTCTTTGACAACCTCAGTTGCCTCCTGGGGACAAACTTAACTAACTTTGCACGCAAATGTGATGTTGCTGAAGAAAAGTCTGCTGCTGTCTTTTGCCTCAGTGCCTCTACACTCTACTTTCAGTGCCTCCTACAATTCCTACCTCAAGGGCCTTCCAAATCGGGTCTGCTGGGTGAAGTTTCTTCATCGGGCCATGTTTGTTCCAACTCCTCCCTGCCTCCCTGCTTGCTTATGCAAAGCGCTACATCCGGGTGTCCCATGCCAACACGGTGCTCCAAAGTCCACTCGGGCTTCATTCCAAATTCCTGGAAGACTGTTCATTCCAGCTTCCTAGGCTTTTCTACTGTGTGAGTAGGTAGGCAGGACCTGGGACAAGCTGGATCTTCCACTCTAGCCCAGAGGCCCCGTGCTCCTGCTGGCGATAATCCCCCGAGAGGTGGGCTCTGCCCCACCAAAGGTGTCGGCGGGGCATCCAAGCCCCAACCAAGCCTGTCTCATCCCCTCCCAAAGCCTGTCCGGGCGTCGCCATGCCAACACATTGCTCCAAAGTCCACTCAGGCTTCATTCCAAATTCCTGGAAGACTGTTGTTCATTCCAGCTTCCTAGGCTTTTCTATTGCATGAGTAGATAGGCAGAACCTGGAACAAGCTAGATCTTCCGCTCGAGAAGCCCCGTGGCCCCGCGGATTAACCACTGTTAGTAGCCCCTTGGACCCTGTTCTCTTGCTGGTGATGATTCCACGAGATCTGGGCTCGGGGCATCCAAGCCCCAACCAGGCCGGTCTCTGCCCCACCCAAACCCTGTCCGGGCATCCCCGGTCTCTGCCCACCCTATTCATCTGCTATTGTTGTTGCTGGTACCACTGTTGCCTCCTTGGGGAAAACTTAACTTCACAGCCTCAGCCCCCCCCCCCCCCGCTATCCGGGCATTCCCGTGCCAACGTATGCTAACCCTGAAAACAACTACCAACCCTTTTCTCCATTAAAAAACAAAACAAACTACACCTCCACAGCCACCTTTTACAAATAGTTATGCATGCCGAAAGAGCTGGGCTCTGCCCCACCCAAAGCTGTCCCCATGCCAACATCGACAACAACAACAGCACCTACAACAAGCCCAGTGGCTCTGCAGCAGTTTAACTCAGTAGGTAGGCAGAAGCAGGAACAAGCGACAAGAGCTCAGGTCACCCCATTGCATGGATTTGAACTGCTGATCTTCCACTCGAGAAGCCCAGTGGCCACTCGGATTAACCGCCGTTAGTAGCACCTTGCAGTCGGACCCTGTTCTCCTGCTGTTGCTGCTGCTTTGACAACCTCAGTTGCCTCCTGGGGACAAACTTAAGTAACTTTGCAGGCAAATGTGATGTTGCAGAAGAAGAAGACCAGAGTCTCCTGCCTATTGCCTCAGTGCCCCGATGGGACCAAAAAGCCTGCTTTCTGGCTGCGAACTTCCTCAGTGCCTGATGGGCCAAAAAGTCAATGGCATCGCTGGCCATTTGAACAATTTCCTAATCCTGCAGCTCCTTCCACTTGGGCTACATTCCAAAAGGCCTGCCTGCTCTGCCCCACCCAAAGCCTGTCCAGGCGCCGCCCCATCGCCCAGCTTCAGAGTGCAGAGCTTGTCTGGTTTTTCAACCCGTGCCAAGACGGCCGGCCTGTCTAAGCCCCCCCCCCCCAAACCTCCGAGGGCTATCTTTATCCTATCGGGCGGTCTCAGCAGCCAAGTTGCAATCCCCAGCTTTCTAGTTCTAAACGAGCATCTTTGTTTCTTTGAAGGCTGACAGTGTCGCGCACCCCCAGCGTCCCTAGTTTGTTTCCCTCAACCCCAGGTCCCACCTTTGGGCACGACGTTCTTTATTCTCCTTACACCAACTGCCACCAGTGGATCTTTATCCACACTTTACCAATAATGCTGCCTGGACACGTGTTGTCAAATATAACTGATTATTTATTGTTTAGTTGTTGAATCACATAAGTATATTAATTGATGTTGTATGATGTTTCACTCATTGCTTGGATATTACACACGTTTCTTTATTGGTATTACTTTTCATATAAATCACTGTGAATCATTGGAATACTATTAGATGGCTGTCAATTTATTTTACTTCTATCTTTTAACTATTCTTCAATCCATAAACCAACTATACCACACCAACTTTCCAATCTCTCTCATAAACCTCTCTAAAAACCTCCTCTCTCCTTCTCTCTCAGTTTCCAACTGTCTCCCTGACTCCGCCCTCCTGTCCTCTCATAGGCTCCAGCTCTAGAGCTCCACATGACGGACAGGTGGGACATGGGCATTCCGCCACAGTCAGCAAGTCTAGTTAGTCGTTGGTGGTGACAGGTGAATCTCCTAGGCCAGGCTCTGCCCCACCCAAAGTCTGTCCGGGCATCCCCCATGCCAAAGAGGGCCTGTCTCAGCCCCACCCAAAGCCTGTCCGGGTGTCGCCCCATCGCACAGCTTCAGATTTCAGAGATGATCTGTTTCCGACAGCCCCGTGGCCCTGTGGATTAACTGCTGTTAGTAGCACTGACCCTGTTCATCTGCTGGTGCTGCTGGTGCTGTTGGAAGTTGCAACCTCAGTTGCCTCCTGGGGACAAAAACCTTTGCTTTGCAGGCAAATTTGATGTTGCTGAAGAAGACCAGAGTCTGTTCTGCTGCCTTTTGCCTCAGTGCCCCGATGGGGCCCCAAAGCCTGCTTTCTGGCTGCCAACTACCTCAGCGCCCGATGGGGCAGGACACGGTAATTTGCTGCTACCAACTACCTCAGTGCCCGATGGGGCAAGACACGGTACTTTGCTGCTACCAACTACCTCAGTGCCCGATGGAGCAGCACACGCCACTTTGCTTCTGCCATGTGCCTCAGTGCCCGATGGGGCAGCACACGCCACTTTGCTGCTGCCAACTACCTCAGGGCCCGATGCGGCCAAAAAAGCCTGCTTTCCTGCTGCCAACTTCCTCAGTGCCCGACGGAGCCAAAAAGCCTGCTGTGCTGCCAACGACCTCCTTGCCTCCAGTCCTCCTGAGGGCAAACTCTACTTCACTGGCAAATGTAATGTTGTGCTGAGCTGAAGACAAACTGAATGCCTCATGCATGGCTCTGCCAAAGGGACCTCTCATTCTGCTGGGGCCAAATATAACTCCCTCAATGCCATGGGCTTCTGTGCCGTGTGGTAAACTCTCCTGGGGGGGACCCAATTTGTGGGTGAATAACTCGGAGTTCCGATATCCAATCTTCAACAAAGTTGGCAGGCGTGTTGGGGAAAGACATACGAAGCTCTGTTGTGATTCAGGACTCTTTAAGTACCTGGGGGGAGCTTTCCTGGGGGGTCCTCTTTGTGACTATATAACTCGGGGGTCTGTGATCCAATGTTCACCAAACTTTCAGAGATTGTAGAAAAGCGTCTGAGGAAGCTTCCCTGCAAATTAGGTGTCTCTAGGTCATCGGGGCCCAGTGTTATAGCTGTTCAAAGTGCAGATGAATTGACAGATCGATCCATCGATTCATCGAAGAATATTCGTATATTCGTATTTGTTGATCCATTAACCTTGATGAATAATGGATCAAAACAAATCACCATTTTTTTATTTGTCCCCATCTCTAATTGTATTCCTAGCCTCACAACAGTTTGGATCTGTCATAACTCTGCTTCTTCCTCATCCTGCCTCTTTTCTACTGCTTGATCTTAGCCAGCATACACAGCTGTTTCTGTTGGCAGTTCCTTCTGCCAGAAGATCTCTGAGATAAGTCAGCACAAGGCTGTTCTGCTGGTGAAAGGGAAGTTGTTCTAGCATAAGAGGCTTCTGTGGATTCCACACCCACCATAGCTGGTGAGTTCTGATTGCTCTGCCTGTCTCAGGGGGAAGAAAAGGTTGCCTGTATGGTGACCATGGTAGTAAACTGTAATCCAAACAATGTTCCCCTGAATGGAAATATTGGCATCAAATCATGACAGTCCTCTAAAATTTGGTGACTTGTATTTTTTAACAGCCCCAGCAGTGGGACCTTGCTTCCCCCCCCCCCCTGCAAGCAAATTAGTGCTGGTGTTTGCACACTTACCCGATGTGTCCCTTTATGTGTACATTGAGCCTATGTTGATACATTTCCCCCATCAACTAAAGCACTTCTGCACATTTCCCCCCATTATGTGAATTTTATACATTCACATTTTAAAGCATGCACATTGTTTTGTGCATACGTTCTTCCTCCAAAACATTCCACAGTCCTTCCAACTGCACCAGGTCTTGAGACAACATCATTTTCTCCCCATACTGAGTCTTGGGTGTTGCTAAAAGGCTACTTTTGCTGTTGAATCCAACAAAATCATGCCCAGCTTCTGCTGAACTGGTAGCTACAACAACACCGTCTGGCCATCTGTAGTATTGTTGAAATGCAGCAAGGCAAGCCAGCATTTCCCTCCTTTGACAAGCTAGCAGGGTGATCCAGAAAGTCATAAGTCTACTGGTTTAACAGGCTGCAAAGAGCTATTGGTACCTTTAAGGTTACTGCTTTCTATCAGTCTGTCTTTCTTTGTCCTCTGGCATGTTTTATTTCTTTACCTGCCAAGCTATGCAAGCCGAGCATAGCATTTCTTTCTCATTTTTTCATGCTGGAAACATCTGAGGGGGGGCACCTCCTCTCGTCTCTTTGGCTCTTCTTAAGATTGTGCGTCTGTCTTCTCATTCTCTTTGGCACTTCCTCAAGTGCCATCATATAGCATCCGAAAACTCAAGATAACATGCACAGCCTTCTGGGGTTGCATTTGCAGGGGAACTGTTGGCAGATTTACGGGCTGTCTTTTTCGCTATCTGTCACAGCCCATTCTAAACAAATTGAGACATGCCTAGGTGTACCATAGCAAAGAACTCGCTGATACCATGCCGAGCACCTTGGGCAATGAATACACTTCCAGTGGAATCAGTTATTTCACAGTCCTACTCAGGGCCAAAGGATTTGAAGAGATTTCATTGGCAGCGTGACTTGAACATTGCTGTGTTGTAATCTCAGTGACAGGTTTGGTTTCTTTCAGCAACCAGTGATCACTCAGGATACCAATGCACAATTGTCATCCATGGCCTCCAGGGAAAAGTACACTTAGCTGAAACTTAGGAATTGGTTGTCATACCACATTTTCCATGGCCTAAACCTAAATTTAGAGAATGGTCCAAGGGCAAGGTGATGGGGTGCTTGAACTCCTCGATAGCTCTGTAGTTAAGGTACCTGTCTGCAGAGCCAGAGGTTGGGAGTTCAATTCCCCACTGTGCCTCCTTGAGAGGGTCTGGCCCTATGATCCATAGGTCCCCTCCAGCTCTGCAGTTCTAAGATGATGCTGATGCTGTAGCACATAGCTGCACACAACAAGGGTATTGGCAGACATCTGTTTTTTAGCAAGAGGCTGTGCAAATGTCCATCAGGGTTCCCCTTTATGATCCTGCTTGCCCAAACATGCTAGTAGACTTTCCACAGGGGGAACGGCAGCCGTTGGCATCCTCTGGCATGGGGTCCCTTCCAGTTTAAGAAGGTAAGCCAAGACATGTAGATCAAGAAGGTGAAAAAAGAAACACAGGTTGTGAGGCAGATCCAAGTCAGTCCAGGGAAAGCCCATGAGGCTGGCAGGTGTAAAGGGAGCAGGCCTTTACACCTGCCAGGAGTGGCACATTCAGAATAGCCAGGAAGAATCCTGAACGACCCTAAAGAATGGAAATGCCAGGGCATATAAGGTTAGTAGTACTGGAAGTTGCATGGTTAACAAATCATTGCACTCTGATGAAGTTCACAGGAACAGTAAGTCAGTGTAAACACAGAGTGTTGGAAAATGTAGCAATGCGGAATTTAAATAGCAAGCAACTGGAGGTGAAATAGTCAGAGAGATTGCTAGGTGAGATTTAGAAGAGATAGCCATATTAGTCTGTGCATACATGTCAGGCAAAAGCAAAATAAACATTAAAAAAATAAAGAAGGCAAAAATGTTGTGGCACCTTAGGGACTAACTCCTATATTTTATTGTGAGCTTTCAGACACTGAAGAAATGGAGTTAGTCTTTAAGGTGCCAAAACTTTTTTATTTTTCATTTTTCTAGGTGAGATTGCGCATCTTGGCCTCTTATGGATTTCTTTAAGGATTGCTATTGATAAGCTGTGTGGGGGCTGGCTGGCTGGGTTACACTCAGGCATCCTCTGGGTTGTAAATATTGTTGGCTAATCCTTCCAATCCAGACTGCTGCGAGAACAATGTTAATTTAATGAGCTAGAAAACATTTTAAGTTTGAAACATGAATTGTTGTTGTTGTTTAGTCGTTAAGTCGTGTCCGACTCTTCGTGACCCCATGGACCAGAGCACGCCAGGCCCTCCTGTCTTCCACTGCCTCCCGGAGTTGGGTCAAATTCATGTTGGTAGCTTCGATGACACTGTCCAACCATCTCATCCTCTGTCGTCCCCTTCTCCTCTTGCCTTCACACTTTCCCAACATCAGGGTCTTTTCCAGGGAGTCTTCTCTTCTCATGAGATGGCCAAAGTATTGGAGCCTCAGCTTCAGGATCTGTCCTTCCAGTGAGCACTCAGGGTTGATTTCCTTCAAAATGGATAGGTTTGTTCTCTTTGCAGTCCAGGGGACTCTCCAGAGTCCCCTCCAGCACGACAATTCAAAAGCATCAGTTCTTCGGCGGTCAGCCTTCTTTATGGTCCAGCTCTCACTTCCATACATCGCTACTGGAAAAACCATAGCTTTGACTATGCAGACCTTTGTCGGCAAGGTGATGTCTCTGCTTTTTAAGATGCTGTCTAGGTTTGTCATCGCTTTCCTCCCAAGAAGCAGGTGTCTCTTAGTTTCGTGGCTGCTGTCCCCATCTGCAGTGATCATGGAGCTCAAGAAAGTCAAATCTGTCACTGCCTCCATATCTTCCCCTTCTATTTGCCAGGAGGTGATGGGACCAGTGGCCATGATTTTAGTTTTTTTGATGTTGAGCTTCAGACCATTTTTGGCGCTCTCCTCTTTCACTCTCATTAAGAGGTTCTTTAATTCCTCCTCACTTTCTGCCATCAGAGTGGTATCATCTGCATATCTGAGGTTGTTGATATTTCTTCCGGCAATCTTCATTCCGGCTTGGGATTCATCCAGTCCAGCCTTTCGCATGATGTATTCTGCATATAAGTTAAATAAGCAGGGAGACAATATACAGCCTTGTCGTACTCCTTTCCCAATTTTGAACCAATCAGTTGTTCTATATCCAGTTCTAACTGTTGCTTCCTGTCCTACATATAGATTTCTCAGGAGATAGATAAGGTGGTCAGGCACTCCCATTTCTTTAAGAACTTGCCATAGTTTGCTGTGGTCCACACAGTCAAAGGCTTTTGCGTAGTCAATGAAGCAGAAGTAGATGTTTTTCTGGAACTCTCTGGCTTTCTCCATAATCCAGCGCATGTTAGCAATTTGGTCTCTAGTTCCTCTGCCCCTTCGAAATCCAGCCTGTACTTCTGGGAGTTCTCGGTCTACATACTGCTGAAGCCTGCCTTGGAGGATTTTGAGCATAACCTTGCTAGAGTGTGAAATGAGTGCAATTGTACGGTAGTTGGAGCATTCTTTGGCACTGCCCTTCTTTGGATTTGGGATGTAGACTGATCTTTTCCAATCCTCTGGTCACTGCTGAGTTTTCCAAACTTGCTGGCATATTGAGTGTAGCACCTTAACAGCGTCATCTTTTAAGATTTTAAATAGTTCAACTGGAATGCCATCCCCTCCACTGGCCTTGTTGTTAACTGTGCTTTCTAAGGCCCACTTGACTTCACTCTCCATGATGTCTGGCTCAAGGTCAGCAACCACACTATCTGGGTTGTCCGGGACATCCAGATCTTTCTGGTATAATTCCTCTGTGTATTCTTGCCACCTCTTCTTGATGTCTTCTGCTTCTGTAAGGTCCCTACCATTTTTGTCCTTTATCATTTCCATCTTTGGACAAAATGTTTCTTTAATATCTCCAATTTTCTTGAACAGATCAGCAACCACACTATCTGGGTTGTCCGGGACATCCAGATCTTTCTGGTATAATTCCTCTGTGTATTCTTGCCACCTCTTCTTGATGTCTTCTGCTTCTGTAAGGTCCCTACCATTTTTGTCCTTTATCATTTCCATCTCTGGACAAAATGTTTCTTTAATATCTCCAATTTTCTTGAACAGATCTCTGGTTTTTCCCTTTCTATTATTTTCCTCTATTTCTTTGCACTGTTCATTTAAGAAGGCCCTCTTGTCTCTCCTTGCTATTCTTTGGAAGTCTGCATTCCATTTTCTGTAACTTTCCCTATCTCCCTTGCATGTTGTTTCCCTTCTCTTCTCTGCTATTTTTAAGGCCTCGTTGGACAGCCACTTTGCTTTCTTGCATTTCCTTTTCTTTGGGATGGCTTTTGTTGCTGCCTCCTGTACAATGTAATGAGCCTCCATCCATAGTTCTTCAGGCACTCTGTCCACCAAATCTAGTTCCTTAAATCTGTTCTTCACTTCCACTCTGTATTCATAAGGGATTTGGTTTAGATTATACCTGACTAGCCCAGTGGTTTTTCCTACTTTCTTCAGTTTAAGCTTGAGTTTTCCTATAAGAAGCTGATGATCAGAGCCACAATCAGCTCCAGGTCTTGTTTTTGCTGACTGTATAGAGCTTCTCCATCTTTGGCTGCAGAGAACATAATCAATCTGATTTCAGTATTGCCCATCTGGTGATGTCCATGTGTAGAGTCGCCTCTTGTGTTGTTGGAAAAGAGGGTTTGTGATGACCAGCTTGTTCTCTTGACAAAACTCTATTAGCCCTGCTTCGTTTTGAACTCCAAGGCCAAACTTACCTGTTGTTCCTTTTATCTCTTGACTCCCTACTTTAGCATTCCGGTCCCCTATAATGAGAAGAACATCTTTCTTTGGTGTCAGTTCTAGAAGGTGTTGTAAGTCTTCATAGAATTGGTCAATTTCAGCCTCTTCAGCATCGGTGGTTGGTGCATAAACTTGGATTACTGTGATGTTGAAAGGTCTGCCTTGGATTCGTATTGAAATCATTCTCTCATTTTTGAGATTGTATCCCAGTACAGCTTTTCCCACTCTTTTCTTGACTATGAGGGCTACTCCATTTCTTCTACGGGATTCTTGCCCACAATAGTAGATATGATAATCGTCTGAATTGAATTCGCCCATTCCCATCCATTTTAGTTCACTGACGCCCAGGATGTCAATGTTTATTCTTGCCATCTCCTGTTTGACCACATCCAGCTTACCAAGGTTCATAGATCTTACATTCCAGGTTCCTATGCAGTATTTTTCTTTGCAGCTTGCCCACGGCCACACAGGCTGGTTCTACTCACAGGTGGGGAATCAAACTCTCAAACTCTGATAATTAAACCAGCCAGCTGAAACCTTCCCAGCTCTCCACAAATTGCAGCTTTTTAAAAAATTGCTTTCACTTAGGGTGTGGCTGAGGGTGTGGCTTGACAGGAGGGATAAAGTCTGTTTTGTTTTGTTTTTTCCTTGCAGTTTTTAAACCCAGTCCCTATTGGCTTTCACCACCTTGTTTTGCTGTTGCTGTTCACATCAATAGGATAAATAGCCCCACTGTGAGAGTCCACACCGCACTTCTCAGATCACCTCCATTTTCCCCAGAATCACAGCCCTGCCCTCCACATCTTCTCCTTCTCTTTTGTCATTCTCCCTTCTTCTCCCATCTCCCCATCAGTGGCTATTTTGAGAACAATGAATCTTGTCCCCAGGACAATACTGTGAGACATGCCCCAAATACCAATTTAGAGTGAAAGAGGTGATCCCACATGCAAGGAAAGGGGGAAATATGCTTCTTAAATCAATCCAGAATAAACCACCCCTTGCTACTGGTTCTATAGCTATAGCTAATTCTAGTATTGTGATTAGTTAGCTGCTTCCGAGCTCTGGTGAGCACATCTAACATGATAATGTGTGTATCATCTGGCAGTGGCTTCCAGGATCCCAGGAGCATTGCCCCCTTACCCCGAAATAAAGATGCAAGACCAGAAATTATGGATTAAACACAGACCACACTTTATTGAACATAATCATTGTTACCAATCCTTTGGCAAAGGGGGGTCCTGCCGTAGTGCGGACTCAGGTTTCAAAACATAGGTCTAAACAGCCCCTTTTTAACCAACCAATGTGCGAGTCCCTGGCCCAAGTTCTCCCAGCCATGAAGACAGCGAGAAACTCTACTGTCCCAAATTTGACCACCCCGGATCTCCAGCCACTCTCTCCTTGTCGACTGTTGGTCCGGGTGTGTTCCCAGTGCATCTCTCCCCCCCCCCCCCCAGCACTGTAATCGCACGATCCACAGTGCTGGGAGTTCAGATGAGCTATAATTACCTGCTATTGCTCTGGGACTCGCCAAAATACCTGTTTAGTCCGCACTAACTGCCAGTGTGACCAAATCTCCACCGCAAAAAATGCCAGCACACCTTTTCCAGTGTGGGATAGGCGAAAAATCCCCGCCTCCAAAAGCCAATCAGGAAATGGGTCAAAAATTCCTATCCAGCCTCAAAGGCGACCAGATAAACTCACACTAGAATATAGGGTGGGTGGGTGGGATGCCAGCAAGAAAGAGGAAGAGAAGAGGGGGGAACCGTCCTTAAATAACCTATCGTTCCCCCCTCTTCTTTAATCTGCTCGTGCGAGGTTGCGAGATCTCACGTCCTCCGGGGAAGACGGCAAAGGTAAGCCACGCTGCTGAAGCCCAGCTCAGCAGCAGCTTAGTCATATGTTTCCCAGACTACTAAAGGTATTGAACCTGGTCCATTAAACATGCAGGTGGTGTTTAGTGAGAATATTGTTATATTGACCTGTGCAATTTTAAAAGGGCATCACTTGAAATCTGTTGCAATTGGATTTTGTGCGGTTTACAGCACACCAGGTTTCAGGGAAGTCTGTGAGAATAGACTGCCTGGCTTTATAGGTAATAACCAGCACTTTGAACTGGGTCCCAAAACAGACTGGCAGCCAGTGAAGCTGTTGCAATAAGGCAGTTACATGCTCCCTGTAACCAGCGCCAGTCAACAATCTCGCTGCAGCATTTTGAATCAGCTGAATTTTCTGAACACTCTTCAGAAGGCAGCCCCACATAGAGTGCAGTACAATATTCAAAACAGGATACCAGCTTTAACTGAGCAAATGCACTTCTGACCACTGCTGAGAACTGTGCATCCAAGCTCAGGGTTATGCCCAGGAATACACCCAAGCTGAAGACCTGTCTTTTCAGGGAGAGTGCAACAGGCTATCCCCTGATTTGCCCTGTGGCTGACCAGGAGCACTTCTGTCTTGTCTGGATCAAGTTTCAGTTAATTAGCCCTTATCCAATCTATCACTGACAACAAACATTGGTCTAAGATTGAAATGTTTTGATAAAAGAGATTTGTGGTGCCTTTTCTACTTTGTTTATATTAAATTTTCATACAAGAACCAATGCTGAGCCCTCCTTACAGTGGACTGTTTATTTTGATGGGAGATTTCTGAAGTATCTGCTTAATACTGATAAGTGCCAGTAGATGGCAATCTTTACTGTGAATAAACATCTCCTTAGAAGAAGTATTGACTCAAATATATTCTGTTTTCTGAAGGAGAAAAGATTCTCCTGCCAAAGCATCTCAGTTACATCAAAAGGCTTTAACTATGGGGCAAAATGTTTGGCACTAATTCCTCAAGTAATTAGGTTAATGCTATGGTGCCTTTTAAAGAGACTCAGAGAATTATTTTATGTGTCATTCAGTCTAAATCCAAAGTGATCGGCAGTTTATTTTAATTTTTCTAGATGTTAAATATTATTTTTTTCCAAGAGTCTCTGTCAAAGCAGGTCACAGCTAAGTGATCTTAATTGGTTGAGAATGGGAAAGAACTTGTGTGGTTCTTATCCTGTATTCGAAGCTGCCAAGACCCAGCGCCCAACATCACTGCAGGTTTCTGTCTCCTCCCTCCCCCCGCACTCTTTACACTCCCTTCTGACCGTGTTAATTGGGACAATATTCTTGTTCAGAAGAAACAGATGTTTGTAGCTCAAACATGAGGAAGTCCATGTGTCTGTGCTCAGCATGCTCTTACCCCCTAGCATGGGTTACTCACACTGCAGGTCACAGCACACAGGAAAAGCAGCGTCTGTGGAATTAGAGGTTTGCTCCCCTATGTGAAAAGACCAGATGCTAGGAAGCCCTTTCAGTTCTTTTTTACATTTCCATGAACAAATCTGGCTCAGCCAGTGTGGAAAAGGAAGTTATGTGTCCCCAATAACAAGCTGCTGTCCACCATCAGCCCGCCCACACGGTCCTGGAAAACTGGGTCTTTAATACATGTTGATACTCCTTGGACTCATTCACACATGCATCTCTTGATTACTCAGGCACTTGAGAGCTGAATGCATGAATAGTTTCCATGGAAAGCATTAGCTTTGAGATTACATTGGATATAACAACAGTGAAGCTTATGATAATGGTTCATGCCCATATGCTAGGGATCACTTTGAGTGGCTTTAACACACAGGCTTCTGTTTTAATGGGATCTAAACCCCCATGTTTGGAATGGTAATTGTGTGAAAGTACTGTTATCATCTCTCTCCACCTGATGCCCCCCTCTTCACTTTAGACTGGGCAAAAAGCAGTGCAGATAGAAGCTTCTGTCCATCTCATAACACACTTCCAGCCCTCTCCGCTTGTGTTCTTTTCATGTTATTATGCATTTTATAAAATACTTTAATGTTTTTAAGATATTTCTTTCTCTGTAGCCACAAGAGGAGGTGCTATTTCAATATGCACCCATTATCAGATCTAGCTTGTGTAGAATGACCTTAACCACTCAGGACATTTTAATCCATTTCAGTGGCTGAAATCCTATTGCGTACTTCTTTCCCATTCTCTAAATTAAGAAATCTCCATAAGGCCTTACCTGTTGCATGCTGCGTTTGTGTACCTGTGCAACAGGATTTCAGCCAATAACTGGTAGCAACTTGAGCTCCCTAATGTTTGCCATATCCAGGGCTCACACTCCTAGGTGCATGTTTAAATGAACCCAAAGCAAGGGAGCAAAGTCTCCATTTTGGAACTGAATGGGAACACCGTTACTAGCCGTTTTAGTGCCCGAAGTTTCATTACCCGATTGGTCAAGCTTGGGTCATGTGAGATTGATGCATTATTGAAAAGAATGGAGGGGTGGGGAGGAGCACTTAGGTCTGAGTGCATGACAGCTGTACTGGTTCCACACTGAGCTCATCTGTCTGGTGTTTCCTTCTACCCAGGGAGGAGTGGTTGGAGATGGTATATGCCCTCAAGGCAGGTGGACTTACAGCAAATCTCTGTGCCTGCTACATTTTGTTACCCTGAGTCAAAGCCCCATTTGGCCCACCCTTAGGGCTTTACTGAGTGGTAGGTAGCAGGGTTGAGAGCTGCATAATATGCAGGTTGCTTTGTAGCGACTGGTGCTTCTTCGGGACTTCTGTATTCCCGGGTGCCTGGATCCAGCTCTGTGCTTTGTCTATGAATTTCTTAACACAATTTGAAATGTATTATTCAAATGTATTAAATCTGTTAAAACTAATAAACAATCTCCTCTGCATTTTCTTTACTTCTTCCTTTCCAAAGAGAAAAATAATAAAAATTTGCCTCCACAAACATCCTACCACTCAGCAAAACTCAATGCGTAAAGCGAAAAATGCAGCCAAATCCCACACAATGCTAGATGCACAGCAGTAAGCTGAACTGTCTCTGCCCACTGGTCTTCCAATCTGCGGTATATGGAGGGAGAAAAGAAGTGAGGAGGAGAAGAAAGAGGAGAGGAAAATAAGTGGGCAGAGGCACTAATGAAAGTGCATCACTGTGAATTCTTGTGGCAGCTGTAAGAAAGCAGGGTTTTCCCCCTTTAATTTATTGAGTCAACAGTAGGGTTGCAGACCACATTTAAAGGCCACCCAAATTAAATTACTGGAATTAAAATTTCAGGGCCATTTATAATTAATCCAGGGGATTACGTGCATCTTTTAGGCCCTACTGTGCAATTGTGTTTGCTTTCATTCTGTATAAATAGCTTGAGCAATTACCATTTTGAAGCAGAACACAGAGCTGCCCAGAAATGAGGCAATGCTTTTTATATATACTGAGAGAACATAAATATGCAAAAACATGCACTGTTTTAAGCACTGAATAGGAGGTCTCCTGGGCAAGGGACAGCCTGCAACACTTTGTTGCAGATCTCATTTATTACTATCCATTTCTGACTCCTGAGAGTAACCCATTAATCTCTGATTTTCTTTCCTAGAGTCACTTTGCATGAAAGATGGCCCCAGGTGCCTGTCAAACCCTTGCCAAAAGGACTCTGAGTGTGGTGGTGATGACGACGACGACGACGCTGCAGCAGCAGCAACAACGGGTGGCGGTTGCCATTGCCCTGACTCCTCACAACACTGTGTGCAAACAGGCTACGACCCTTGCTCCTCCAGCCCTTGTCTCCATAATGCTACCTGTTCAAGTGCTGCAGGAAACCTCAGCTTTACTTGCAACTGCCCCTTGGGGTACACTGGGACTACCTGCGAAATGGCTGCCAGCTCGTGTGACTGGCATTTCTGCAGGCATGGAGGCACTTGCCAGGATCAGCCTGGTGGCCTTGCCTGCCTCTGTGCTGAAGGATACACGGGTACATACTGTGAAACTGATATTGACGAATGCCTTTCCAGCCCTTGCCTCAATGGAGCAGTCTGCAGAGACAACGTCAGCGGGTACTCCTGCTACTGCGTCCCAGGCTACCAAGGGAAGCACTGTCACCTGGAAGTGGATGAATGTGTTTCGGACCCTTGCCTGAATGGTGGCACATGCCTGAACATGATAGGGAAGTATGAGTGCATTTGCCCTCTGGAGTACACAGGTAAGAATCTATGAAAATGTTCATGATGTTCCCGATGATACAAAAAAGCAGTCTGGATTGTGTAAACACACTGGTTTGTTCCTGGCTGGTAGCTGAAGTAGCTGAATGTTTCTGGCTGATACTGGAAGCACCCCTCCTTCCCAAACCCAACACTGATCCATATGTGTGAATGCTCAAGGGAATTCCTGATATTCAGTGTTCTGTCCAGTGTCAACTTCAAATGGGGGCTAATTTGGAGTTGGAGGGGTTGCAGTGGGTGTGAATGTGTGCTATGTGTGCATCCACAGCACTCACTGCTTCATGACTCTTGTGCATTCTCTTTGCTCTTCTCCATGTTTTGGCCACACCATCCTTCACCCAGTGAGTAAATAGCCATCCCTACCCCTTATTTTAGAAGCAGGAGAGTATCTCTCAATATCTATTTGGGACATTGACTATCATTTCTAGGCCAAGTGTCTCCACTCTGCTTCATGGATCATATCTACAAGAGGAGCGTCCTTGTATTGCTGCTCTGGAGAAGTAAAATAATTCCCCTTTTAAGCATGTTTTAACTCCCCCAACAGCCATTTGAAAAGAATTAAGGTGTTAATATCCACAGCTAACCCAAGGAAGACATAACACTGTCTGTTTGAAGAAAAGGGAAAAAATGTAATGATAGTAAAATAATATATTTGACTGGGTAAAGTTTCACAAAGTGGTGAGTAAGGCTTTATGTTAGCATAGACGGACACCAGTGAAACACTGGAGATGAGATATGCAAAAAAGGTATAACCTGTAGCTTATTTCAGAGGCCAATCTGCTTAATAGCAATAAAGGGACAGAAAACAGACAGGTAACAGCGGTGAGGGAATTTTGGTGGGAAACTGCTTTTAAACTCCTATCTGGGGACCCCTGTAGTTATTTTTCCTTCACAGTAAAACTGGCCAGCCTAGGGTGGGATCATACAGGTGTATAGCTCACATTTTGGACTGCTTGTGGCACAGTCCAGAAGGAATATTTTCCCAATCTACAAGCAATAGCACTCCAGCCTAATCTGTGCCAAAGCTGGATATTTTTCATCCAGCAGTAGGGCTACTACTTTTTGGGGCTGGGTAGAGCAATTCCCCTATGGGTGGAAAAGTCACTTTAAGGGAGATGACTCCCAACAAAGTGACCCTTTCCAGTGCAATCAGATGCACATCTTTCCCACGGTCTCATTGCACCCTTAAACTTAGTAACCAGAAAACATGTCAAATGTAATATTTAAATTCAGCTTCTAATTCAGTAGAAAAAGTTCATGCAGATTATTCAAGCCCAAAGTTTAAATGATATACAAGTTAAAATATGTAAAATGTGTACAGCTCGTTGTTACAGTAGCTGTCCAAAACTGTTCAATAAATAAGACGATAACAAAATGGTAAATAATGTTTACTTGTAGTAGGCTAAAACGGTAATTTTTTAGCCACAAACATTGATGAGAGTCTGTATCTATCATCAATGTTCTTTTCTTCCCTAAGAAACAGGTTTAATTTGAGCTAAAGCTCATCAGGGTTTAGAACCAAAATCAGATTAGAACGTCATGGCTCAGCCACAGAAATATGTAACTAATTAATTAATGTAAGTAATTATAGTCTCACACAGCTTGGTATCAGGTTTATTTGCAAAATAGTTAACTTAGAGAAATGGTGCTCGTGCTAAGAATTGCACAGTGCACTGTAGTCATGATTGAGTAGGTGACAGTCAAAGCTAAGGTTTGAGATTGTCACTGAAAGTAGGAGGCTAAAGCTCTTCCCAGGCAGCGATTCTATGGTGAAGAACAACAGGAACCGCTTTCTGGAGTTCTTCCAATGATTCAAAACAACTGGCTGGGAAGAATGTTGACTGAACAAGAGGGATGGGGGACTCAAGTTGCATGACTCGCTGTCAAGTCAGACTTAAGTCGCACCAGTGACTCAACTTGGACTCGACTGAGGTGTTTTTTTCAATGTCTTGGACTCATCCCGCAATTCAGAATCCACCCACCCCTCCTTTTTTTCTGGGGGAAAGAGCTTGTTTTTAATAGATACTTGGACTTGGGGTTTGGGACTCGGGACTTGTTACCAGACTCGGACTCAGGACTTGGGACCAAAGACTCAGAATTAGATTTGGGACTTGGACCCACAGACTTGCCAACATCCCTACATAACAATGAAAAAGGAGGGCTGGAGTTTACATTACAGCACTCCTGAGAGCATTCAAGTCATTTACAGCCAACAAACCTAGTGATCTTATGAAGTCTGTTCAGAAATAAGGTGGGGACATTCTGAGAAAGTGGCCAAATTTTACTGGTGTTTGTGTGAGATATGAATAACTTGCTGTGGTTAATTGCAAGTAATTCGCAAGGTGTAGGGGTACATCTTGGTTGTGTACCTGGTCACATTTCTGACTGCACAGCCAAGATGTGCACCTCATCAATTAGTTGCAAGTAGCAATGGCAAATTATACAAACCTTATGTAACCACCAATATGATTCTACCCAGTGATTCCTTTTTAAACAATAAAGTCATTTTTTCAGGACTAACTGCTGCTCTAACCCTGGCTCCACTCATGATTTTGTGGAAACCACACAACAGCTTTCTTTCTAGGGAAAGTCTTGGTTAAAATGTGGCCTTCAAAAACTTGCTGGATGGAATCCTATTGTAGTTTTAAACTGATGTTGAGTCTGATGGTGTAAATTGGAGTGGCAAATTGCTCCTAATAAATAAGTTGCTGCTTGCATTCTTCATCATGTGCCAGTTGTGCAACTTAGCGTGTGACTAATGTGGGTGGCAACTTAATTACTGGCAATTTGCTACTACCATTTAAGTCATTACATCTGTGCCAGCATAAATCCACAGCAAGATTCTGACTAATGTATGTTGCAGGTTGTTTCTTTGCTGATTAAGTGATATGTGACAAAGACAATGCATCCTGGCTTTAAAACTTTCTGGTCTGAGTAATTCATTCAATGCAGTAGATATATTCTTCTTGGGCTTCCACATTCATCTCACATTCCTTTACTTTCTATTGAGAGGGTTTGTTGAATAACATGCTGGACTCTTTTGAAGCTCTTCTGTAGCTTCCACCAAACCCTCAGCCCTCTTTACCTGCCTTTACTTTCCTGGATCTCCATGCCCACATAGTTTTCTATTGATCTTCTTGACCTGCAGTATTGTATACAGCTTTCCTTCTAACACTAGAACCACAGGAATCATTCTCCTTTCTCAGCTCACCTGTACTACCTACTGTTTCCACATAATGTAGTTTCAACATCTCCACATTTTTCTGTGTCACCCTCTGGACACAATCCTAAAATGTTACTGATTATGTGGTAAAGCTCTCTAACCATTTAGTTGTAAGGCTGATGCTATTGAGAGTACCTGAATATTCATAGACATACCCTTTAATATCTGTGTATCAGTATATCAAAGGTTCTAGCACATTCTAGAAGGCTGATCGCCGAAGAATTGATGCTTTTGAATTGTGGTGCTGGAGGAGACTCTTGAGAGTCCCCTGGACTGCAAGGAGAACAAACCTATCCATTCTGAAGGAAATCAACCCTGAGTGCTCACTGGAAGGACAGATCCTGAAGCTGAGGCTCCAATACTTTGGCCATCTCATGAGAAGAGAAGACTCCCTGGAAAAGACCCTGATGTTAGGAAAGTGTGAAGGCAAGAGGAGAATGGGATGACAGAGGACGAGATGAATGGACAGTGTCATTGAAGCTACCAACATGAATTTGACCAAACTCCGGGAGGCAGTGGAAGACAGGAGGGCTTGGCGTGCTCTGGTCCATGGGGTCACGAAGAGTCGGACATGACTTAACGACTAAACAACAACAAGCATTTTCTAAGAGGCATTCCACACTGACTGAAAAGCATTTTTATTTATTTAAACAAGGGTATTAGGTCCAATACCCAGTTCTTCAAAGGCCTCATATTCCCTCTGAAAAAAGCTCCAGACATTTTGCAAGCACAGTAAATACTTCTACACATTTTTCAAATCACTTTTAGTTTTTGTCTTTTTTTTTTTTTGTCACCGGAGTCGAATCAACTAATCATTACTGAATTTACTTGGCTTTTGAATTTCACATGGAGTAAGCTAACGAAATCCTGAGGAAAAGAAAAAGCACAGCTGGAGATCAGCGCAGTATGTTCTTGGTAATCCCATTTCACACAGTGGCTTTTCTCAGGCATGTGAAATCTCCCCATGAAATTTCCCATAATACTTTCATATCAAACATCATTTAAAATGACCTCCTCTTGTGTTCTAACCACATTTACTTAGAGGGAGAGGGAGAACACATTTACTTGACATTCAGGCAAACCTCTCTGCACATAAGCTCCATTAAAATCAGTTAGACCAACTTCCAAGTAAATAGCCACTATCTGGCACAGAGTTCGATACAATTAAATCCACTAGAATCAAGAAGCTTTAAATGAATACATTTTGTTGCTGGGTTGTGGCCAGTTTGAGAGCCAAGTGATAGAGTATTTCCTTAAATACCCTTGTAATGTTTAATAATTTGACAGAAACTATCCAGCTCTCTTGTTGGGGAGATTTGTTAATGGTAGTATTATAAAGGATAAAAAGAAGGGTGACCTGAAATTGCTTAAGAGTTTTATCTGAACAATGTGGTTTGGATTCCTTCATTTTTCTGAATTTCTTGTGAAAATATTTGGATATTGTTTTAAAAAAAACAATGTGTGTTCTGTACATTATTGGTTAATGTCATCTGTTCTTATAGTTATTTATATTGTTATTTGCTGATTTGTTCTTACTGTCTTTCGTATTCTATTCTTATCTCTGTCTGATGTTTTATCTATTGTGAACCACACAGAGTAGTGCCTTGGCACTAATGGAAGCAGTATACAAGCTAAATAAATAAATAAATAAACACACACACACACACACACAAAAAAAAATTGACATTGTCACACATAGCCAGATTTGACTGACAGTGTAATGTTTTGGTGCTGTCCTATTTCCTTTGTGATCCTGGACTGGATGAGAGCACTTGTGTGATTATTATGGGAAGCAAGAGCCAAGAATCTACAAAGCAAAACATCAACCAAAAACTGCAATGGAAAAAACATTTAAAAAATAAAAATTGCTGTCAAAGTGTTTCCCTGAAGAAATTTCTATTGCACATGATTGCTGAGTCAGGCTTAAAATAAAACTTGAAGAATATTTAGTCTATTGAAATTTAGAAACAACTTATTCCCCTGATAAACTAGGTTTATTGAACAATATATAATGAGGTAAATGGACAAGCTGTGTAACAGTGTTACACTATACAAAGATATTATGGTAGTTACAAGTATTTTCGGAGAATGAGAATTTTTTTTAAAAAAAGAGAGGCTTAAATCACCTTCCCGCCCTCTTGGAACAAAACAAAACAAGAAGAAAACTCTACAGAGTGCAGAAGTATATAAAAAGTTAAAAGCAGATCTCTTCTGTTGACGGACATAGTCTTCATCTGAAACCCTGCCTTCAGTTAAGATACATCATGCACACACCAAATGTTATTTCAAACAAGAAGTGTGTTGCCTTCCTGCTACCCTGCTGCTACCAGTAGGTGTCTTGGCCCAGGCCAAGTGATGAGAGAAACTACAGAACAACAGGAAAGCCAGAGAGGAGCAAGAAGGAAAAGCCTATTAACTGCCAGCATGGCTGCTCTGAAATGATCACATTCAACCTAGACCTCCTGTTGTATGCAGGAAGCTGCATTTGTAACCTGTCCTGTTAGCCAAGCTCAAGGCTGTCACTCTAAGCACAGGAATGAAGTCCTTGATAGGTAAGGGGGACACGCTCCCCTTTTGTCAGTGGTGGTGGTGGGGGGACATAGCGAACCACATGAAAGTGAGGAAAGGAGGAAAAATATGAAGCATTTAGATAGGACTGGGGTTGCCCTCACCATAAAGAGACCCTGGGCACCATTCTCCTGCTTTCTCCAAGCTCTCTCACTCATTTTCTCTCCTTCTCCCTGTTATTTTGTCTTCTTGCTTTCTTTTCATGATCCTTTTGCTTTGACATTGACGATTTTGACAATGATGATCATATAGCATTGGACATGTCATAGATGAAAACAGAAATAGCCGTGTGTACTTCTCACCCCAGTTCCCCCACCAAGGAGCAATGTGTGAGCTCTTTTCCCATTACAAAGTGCCAATGGCCTTGTTTTTGGTCCTTAGACTCTGGAACAGCTTGTTTGGCATTGATTTTTGAAGGTCATTTCATAACCTGAATCTAATACTTCTCCTTAAAAACAATAGAAGAGAATATTTTAACTGGCTACTTATGATCATGTTTATGTGTATGCATTACATAGGATATCCAACCATTGAAACTCAGAGTTTACAGTCTACATAGATAATGGGAGAGAGAATAGAAAAGCTATAGTACACCACTACATTACGCATTTGTATAGATGAATTTACCAGTAAAATACGCAAAATATTTATACGTAAATATATGTATTTTCTTCATTTAGAGCACAGTTATAAGCATGCTCACTCAGAAGAGGCCACTGCTTTCAAATGAGCTAGAAGGTGTGCACAGGCTTAAAATATTTAATTCCACAAACCTGGGGAGAGATCTACTATGTAATATAGCGTGGGGGGAGCTCCTGTCAAATGTCTATATCCATTAATAATTACATGCTTCTAAAAATGTCTCAAGACCTTCCCCCCAAAGTAAGCCTCAAACTGTTTTTAACTGGGAACAATGATCTGCTAATGAAAGCTGTCATAAATAGTGATTCGTGATGTCCTATCTCCATGGGGATTTCTTAAGGTTTTCTCAGAGGTGGTAAATCCAGATGAATGCCAAACGATTGAAATGACCATACATTTTGCAAAATAAATATCCCTCCATGTCAGCTTCACCATGCTGATTTTCATTGCTACTAGATGACATAGTCCTCATTTCACGTGCAGTCTAAGTCAAAATGAGCCACTCAGGTAGTATTGGGTCAGTTTTTATCAGGAGGCATGACACTGCAATACATTATGATTATGAACTCTTTCCAAACAGCTGCCCAGGTACTTAATGCATTCCTTTTCATGTAGTTGCTGCAACAAGGCTACTTCCATGTGGCTGGCATTGGCTATCATCATCTCACATCCCGTGCAGTAATATATCAGGACAGTAACAAAGTATGGGATCTAGTGTACCAAGTGGAATCCAGTCTGTCCACAACACTATTGCGGAGAAATTCCTTGGGCACTATTTGGTGAGAAGGTCTGGCACAAATTTATCAAATAGATTATGTCTAAATAATCACTGTAGTGTGGAATTGATCCTAAGTGCATCTGAAGCATGGGTATAGTCTTATTCATTGTGAAAGGTCAAATCACACGAGAGGGGAAATGCACATTTCCTAGTATTTGCACCATTTTTTCCCAGGTGTGCAATTCCTCCAAAGCACAATCAGACTTACAAATGAAGCCCAATACCCCATATCCCCCAATGACCAATCATGAAACTAAAACAAGCTAGTTTACACAACAGAGAGTAAGGCAAACAGGTACTAGGTCCCTTTTATCATTTCAGGGAGTTCTGCTTGAAATGATATGCCCACTGTTCCTTGCTATCTAACTTTGGGCCTACAATCTTCAATTCAAGAGTTTCTTTCAACTGCCCTTAACTTTCCAATTGTCTGTATAATGGAAAATTGTGTCTGCTCCAAAGAAGGAAGGAGGATTCTCCAGCCCTACCTCTATTGCTTTCCCACTACACAGCCTCTAGAATAATCTTAGGCAGATAGCAGATCACCATGATGAAGAAGAAGCCCACAAGAATAATCTCCAGTCTTTATCCAGATTCTGGAGATATGACACATTTCAAGTTCTCTTCCTCCTTCTGTCCCAGTTACTTCCCAATTAGGGAAACACAGCACAACACAGGAAGCTGAATTATTAGAGGCTAGAAGGGTTACAAGTTGAAACAGCAGAGGAAAGAGAGTGAGTCTTAAAATATAAACCCAAAGAGACTTCATATGTTGACGTATGGCTTCCAGCAGCTACAAGTAAAATAATAAGGGTAATAATTCCATAAAGGGGTAGTTTGCTGTTTCTGTGGTAGTAAAATACTGGATTTTAAAGTCTGCTTAAAGAAGTGATTTATCAGAGAGTATTTTGGAGGAGGGGAAAAATGCTTGCTGTTGTTGTTCTGGTTGTTGTTTGGTTTTCTGCACTCTGCTATGAGATGTGTTAAATGCGTGAGCCAGAGGGAGTCTTGGATGAAACCCCCAAGGTGTCCCTGCCGGTAATAAAAATCCTCATTTACTCTGTCAAAGGGAGCTTGCCTATTGCTATTATCCCAGCCTGACACCATGAATCACAGTGGGAAATCATCCAGCCTCATCTCATTTCCCTGGGATGTTAAAAAGCTTATAACTTTTGATGTGTATGCCGAGGACTTGCAATAAATCAATAGCAGTAATGCTAACCAAATGCTCTCGTTACCGGCTCCAACTTGCTGCTTGCTCCATGAGCTCTCTAAGCTGCTGTATGTGACTGGTATACTGCATGTTTCCCCTCCCCCCACGTCCTGGCCCAAAGAGCCAAAAATGTCTCACATAATTCTCACACAAATGAAAGAAGTTTGTGTGTGCATGACAAACAGGAAGACGGAACATTTAAGGCAGTCGACAGAGAGAGGGTGGTGGAAGAGGAATCTGCATTTTTACAGCTGTGATAATGCACTGCAGATGTGTGCTGTGTTTACAATGCATGTGCTGGGCAGCTGTTAAATAAAGGAGTATAAATGATGCTGCATATGTTGACCATCAAGTGGACCATATCTCCATTATGTTAGTAGTCTAATCCCAAGAATGCATAAGGTTTGGGATGCTTGTGCAGACAGTGGCTTCTCGTACGTCTGATCTGGTGTTGTGAAGAACAGCTAAGATGAACTATGAAGAATTGTAGGGACTGCTGTTGAGGGGGGAAATGTGAATATTCTTCTTGTGAAGATGAGACTAAACATAGCCAAGCCAAGCCAAAGAACCTATCAAGCCTAGCTTATGCGATCTGGGAGTATGTGCAAACCAGGGTAAATCCAGTGTTCCAAAGTCATGGCTGATTGTTCCTTCAGGGTTTTTATATATAGAAGAAAAGGGGAAACACTATAAAGAAGTACCAAAGCTTTTCTGAACAGAAGTTTATAGGGTCAGCAGAGACTTCGCTCAGATGGACTTTTAAAACATTGAGCTCTAGCATCAGATGTTTCAAGGTGGCTAATAAACTTGGGCCCAGTTAAATGCACCTTTGCACAGCAACTTGGCCAGCGGGGCAGGATCATGCCCAGCACTGTTAGGTGAACATCTTTGCCTATCCCCAGAAGTTTATGTGGTTTACAGTGTTTCTTTATAGTTTTCCTCTCCTCCCAAGGAGAATTGAAACTGAGAGATAACTATTTGCCCAGGACTGCAGAGCAAAATCTTGCCCTGTTGGAGAACAGAGAAACATTGCCTTTCATCTTTGTCATCTTTATCATCATCATCATCCACATTTCAAGTGAGGAAAACAATCTGAATCATACACCTATTATCTGAATCATACACCTATTGGATAGCACTGTTTCACAAACGATGAGATGTGTGTATGTCTGTCTTTCTGTCTGTCTGTATACGCAAACACTTCTTTAATTGTGAGTACTGGCATTCCCATTTCTTGCAGAATGATCCATAGCTTCTCATGATCTACAACGTCAAAGGCTTTCTGTAGTCTATAAATAGATGTGCCTCAGTACTTGATTGTCCTGATGCATAACCTGTATTGTGAACAAGAAGCTACTGTCAGGACAGAATATAGAGAGACAAAATGGTTTCCTATAGGGAAAGGTGTCAGACAAGGGCGCATTTTATCTCCCTATCTCTTTAATCTATATGCAGAACATATCATATAGAAAGCTGGACTAGATTCATATTGAAAATTGGTGGAAGAAAAATAGAAAATTTAAGATACGCAAATGACACCATCTTACTGGCAGAAAGCAGCAATGCCTTAAAATAACTTTTGATAAAAGTTAAAGTTTCAAAGCAGGACTGCAGTTGAACTTTTAAAAAAATTACACAGCTTTAATGTTTACAATGAAGATATTGAAATTATTAAAGACTTTGTATACCTTGACTCAATCATCAATCCAAATGGAGACTGCAGCCAAGAAATCAGAAGAAGACTGAGACTTGGAAGAAATGAAGGAATTAGTGTAAGGATGCATCACTTTGTATGGGTGTGCATGCTGGATAGTGAAGAAGGTTGTCAGGAAAATAATTGATCCATTTCAAATATGTTTCTGGAAAACAACTTTGTAAATACTCTGTACTGTCAGAAAGATGAACAAGTGGGTCCTATAGCAAATCAAGCATGAACTATCTCTGGAGGGGAAATGATGAAACTGAGGCTGTCCTACTTCAGGCACATCATGAAAGGGCAATGTTCTCTGGAAAAGACAATAATTCTAGGAAAAGTTAAAGGCAACAGGAAAAGAGGAAGACAAAACATGAGATGAATTGAATCCTTAAAGGAAGCCACAGACTTGCGTTTACAAGAGTTGAGAAGGGCAGTTGAGGACAGGATATTTTGGAGATTGCCCATTCATAGAGTTGTCATTAGAGATGGGCACGAACCCACTGGTTCAGTAGTTCATATGGTCCATCCTTCGAACAAACAGGGCTTTGGCAGTTCCGAACCCCACTTCCTCCAGCGGGCATCCACTCAGAGGCAGCACTCCAGCTTCCCAGGCCTGCCTCCTCCAGGCATTGCCTCTGAGTGGGCACCTGCTGGAGGAGGCAGGGTTGGGAAGCACCAAACACCTGTTCATCCAGAAGATGAATCGACACAAACTGCTGAACCGGCAGTTTACGCCCATCTCTAGTTGCTGTAAGTTGGAGATGACCTGATGGCACATAACCAGAACGAACTGGCATTCCAAAGAAGCCATTGCATGACTTAGTGGTCTTGAATCTTCTCTTAATTTTGAGGAATATAGATCTAAGATTCCTTGCTTCCTTTCCTCATATTGCTTTTATTTATGGCAGAGCAAAGTATGTAGGTGCCAGCACACATATATCTCTTTTCCTGTTCCTCCTCCTCCTCTTCCATGTCTCTTAAAATCCCATGTTTTTGCCAGTTGATTGCAGCTGGAGAGACCAGAGGGAAATCCCTCCCATATACAATCCATCACATTGGCTAGACATTTTATAGATGGAAAGGCTCACTTGCCTAAGGCAGGTTACTTGACTTGACAGACTAATAGCCTGATCCAACATAGCAAACGATCCTGTGGTTTCATGTTAATAATCAGGCTGTTTTTTGGCCCGTAGTTTTGAATCTGGCTATGCAGTGACTTTGATACGCACTGCATTTATTTTTGTCACCATGTTTTCAAATGTTCTTAGGGAGCTGCTATTAACAAGCCCTGACAGATTTACGGTCAGTAGACATACTTTGACAAATGCACAGGAGTCCCCTCCCTTTTTCTTTTTTTTTTAACAATTACTCATGATGAATTCATAAGGCAAAAACACTGAGATTTGCTTGACATTTCTTGATGTAATGCTGGTTACTTTTAAATCTTAAAACAGCCTCATACAATGGCCCAGTGTATAGATCCAACATTCACTGGGACATAGGGACAGTCTTTGGGTTTCAGTTTTTCCTCAATGCCCAGAATAAGATGTGTGCATCAAGAGATCTATCCATCTACCACACAAAAGAGGCTGGCCTGATTTTGTGGGAGCGCATAAGCGATTTCAAGTATGTGCACACTAGTGTCAAATTAACACATTCATTCTCTGGAGGAGGGAGGGGGGAATGTGTGAGCCTAAGATGGCTCCTATGTGTGACAGAATGGACCAGATAATCTTAGAACTGCAGAGCTGAAGGGGCCCTATGGATCATCAAGTCCAGTCCCTGTCAAGAAGGCACACTGGGGAATCAAACTCCCAACCTCTGGCTCCCCAGCCATATACCTGAACCACTGAGCTATCCAGCAATTCTTTAAACAACTAGGACCTGTGTGATCTAGTTTTTAGGGGATCTCACATCTACTTTGCTTTATGGTTCATAGCATGAAGTGTTGGACATGTGTGTTTTGCAAAGGTAACATTCCTCAGCAAATGTCCCCATGATTCAAATGAAAGAGTTTCTGTACCCCTGACTTCTTTTTAGACAGAACACAGCACTATGGCTGGTGAAATTTGCATTTTCATGCCACATTCACCGACTGCTCTCTACCATGTTTTGGTGTATTCTGGGTTGACCAGTCATACTTTGCAAAGCAAGCATGTAAAAGCATAATATATCAGTGAAAACACAAGAGGCAGTACAGAAGGGATAAAATATTGGATCTTCACTTCTCTTCATCAGGTAATGGCCAGATTCTTATTGGTTAATTAAACTAGTGTAAGTGCAATGGCATAAACTGCACTAATTAACAACTTGTTGCTTGTCTTTCTCCTCATGCACCAATTACACGACTGAGCATACGGTGAGGGATACAAGGAGCAACTCATTCCCTAGCAGCAATTTGCCACTGCATTACACTTAAGTAATGGAAGTTCCCAGAATTTTGCAGCCCGTCTATGGAAATCGTGGGTTTTGACTAATATCTTGAGAGGTACAAGCACCAATGAGAACTTTCCTACCTTCACTTCCTCCTCCCCATTACATGTGCAGGCACATCATGTCTGGTAACCCTCTTTCCCCAAAGGTAACTCACTAGAGCTTAGGAACAAAGGATGCTACCTTAGAACTGATCAGATCCAGCTAGCTCAGTCCTGTTCACACTGACCACCAGCAGCTCTTCAGGTTCCTGGTCCTACCTGAAGCCTACAGGCTTGCTGCCAATTCACTGTCTCTTTCTTTTTTTCAAATATAAGTTGCCCGTGCCAGGTGGATGCTATGCTGTAGATGGAAATGAAGCTCAGAGCTGCCCCATTTCTGTAGCATAAACAGCAGCAATTCCAAAAGCAAGGAAGATTGGCACAACCTGGGAGAAGAGAAAGAACTCTCCCCTCGAACTTGTGAATAAAAACAAGGAACACGAACCCATAGCCGAGGCATCTTTCACATACAGCAAGGGCAACCCAGCCATCAGCGAGCAGCAGCTGTTCTGTAGTAATTGCCACACTCACAGTAAAGCTAGGGGGCCTGGTAGCCAGATACCAGTAGGCAGTCAGTACCCTCTTCCCCTGTTATTTTTGCACCAGCTGAGCTACGCCAATACTAGAGCAAGCAGGAGAGATTTACCTAACAACCTCAGCACAGCCAAGGTCACAGCAAAGGCCTTCACACATCAGGGAAGCAAACACAACACAAGAAGGAAGAATCTGCCTCTCAAATAGCATGCTAGGCAGCAGCAATTTATGGCAGAGAGGAACAGCCAGCCTCCAGGTTGTGCTAGTTTATCATTTCAGAAGGGAATCAAGATGGAAGTGGAACATGAAAGCAGCTTTCCAGGAGAAATAAACAACTTTCCATTTAGAAGAACTGCTCAGTATTCACACAGTGCAAAGAAAAGTCCTTTGGAGGCTGAAACTTGTTTTTAGCACCAAGAATCTGGCCAGCCCCTTTTGGCCAACTATTTTCAGGGATAGCAAAACCAGTTTTAAATTGAAAAAAACTTGTTGTGGATTCCATCCGTGATCAGCTAAATAAAAAACACCAAAACATATTTGGCTATGTATATATAGCTCCTGTAGTCAGGCCATGACAGTTCAGGATTGTGCCATGGCCTGAAATAGAATGAATTATGAAAAGCCTGAGATGGTTCAGATCATGAACGTTGCTGCCATTCATCAGACTATACTGTATACCTGTCTGGAAATTCTGAAGCTTACCAAAAGATGGGGTTGAAATTATGTAGGACTGTGGCATTACGAAGCCCAAAGCTGTGTGATATTTAAAAACTTGTGACTAATTGGATGACTGTGGTGAATAAACATGATGTGAGAGTTACTATAAAATTAAGCACAAAGTAATTTTTCTCTGTGTCTCGTAGTTCTAGAACCTGGGGTCTTCTGCTAAAGCTCAAGTATGGGATATCTAGGAAAGATAAAAGGAAGCACTTCTTCACATTGCACATAGTTAAACAATTAAAGAGGCAGTAATGGATGCCAGCTTGGATAGCTTTAAAAGGCAAGTGGCTCCATTCAGGAATCCCCCACAGCGATCCATGTATACCAGTCAGGATGGCTATAGATCACTTCTGTTACCAGTACGTCTCTCCATATCAGATGATGGGAAACACCAAGCAAATTCATATTCTGCTACTATGCTCCCCATTGACCACTGGCCACCATGTAATCAGAAGTTGGACCCCATAGAACTCTGGTTTGACCTATCTTATTCCTTTCTACTCATCAGTAGATGCATATCCTGTCTTGTATCTCTCATTGAAACATGCATACAAATAATCACAATAAGTATCAAAGCCAGCTATAAGGAAATTATGAAAAGCCTCCCTAAAAATCTCTCTCTGTGTGTGTGAGAGAGAGAGTGAGTGTGTGTGTGTGTGTGTGTGTGTGTGTGTGTGTGTGTGTGTGAGAGAGAGAGAGAGAGAGAGAGAGAGAGAGAGAGAGAGCTCTGCTGCTAGCCTATCTCAGTTAGAAAATGCAGAAAACCCAATTTAAAGTGTTTGGAAGCTAAGGGAGCTAACAAAAGAAACCATGTGAGATTAAAATGCATCCAGAACCAAACCCTACAAACAGCAGTAGAGAGAGATCTGCTTCCTCTTATTATATGTAGCAATGTAGCTACATTGTAGCCAGATTTATTTATTTTTTAGTGGCCCTTGAATACTAGGAACCTACATGTATCCACTGGTGATGTGAAACAAGAATGATTGCAATAATTATAATCATAATAGTAAAATCCCAAGACTAGAAGATTATCACAGTCTACAGGAGCCTGTAAGTAGAAATGCCTTTCCCAAACAGATCATTTTAATGTTCTTTCAGACTTCTTACTGTACTTAATTTTTTGGCAGGCATCAACTGTGAACTGGAAATAGATGAGTGTTTGTCACAACCTTGCTTGAACAGTGGAACCTGTCATGATAATCTGGGGGGCTATTACTGTTCCTGTCCACTTGGCTTCATCGGTGATCTCTGTGCCGTCAACATTGATGAGTGTGCTAGTCAACCATGCCTCAATGGGGGCCAGTGTATAGATGACATCAATGGGTATGTACTCTTGGCACTGGAAAACTTGTTGACAATAAATGACAAGTGCTTGTTACCTTTAGCCTAATAGATAGGAATCACCTTGTGGGTCAAGCTGGCTGACAATGTGAACTTCTTGATTGTGTCTACCAACTGGCAAATCTTTGATTCCAGCTCGAATTTGAGGGTATTTAGAAATTAACTTGAAACCTAATCTCATTCTCCACCAAAGATGAGAGATTAGGGTTTTGTTTTGTTTTTCCTTTGAATTAGGATCTTTCTGTTAGATTGTAAAGATCATTCAGATGTTAATTTTAGGGCTGCTTTCCTCAAGAAAATACGTCAAGCATTTAAAAAACATCCTGTGAGATTCATTAAAATGTACCAAGAAAGCTGTACATGGGTAGGCAGGAAGCATACTGAGTGCTGGTATGCATGGACGCATGCATGCACACTTATTCATTAATAATCATAATTATGTGCAATCAAAGCTGAAAAACCATAGGTAACCTATCACAAAGGACAAGAGATATTTGTCTTCTAAATCTTTTGGTCTACAACTCTCATCAGTCGACACTCAGCATGATCAATGGTACCAGTTTGGGAGAGGCAAAATCCAAAGTATCTAGAGGACCAAAGATTCCTCATTCCTGATGTAGGGAGGATGAGAATTGTGAGTCATGCTTCACATCCTCTGAGGTATTTTGTTCTTTATGTCCCAAGCTGAATTTTTAGTTCACCCTTCCTATGAACACACACACACAAACACAGAGAGAGAGAGAGAGAGAGAGAGAGAGAGAGAGAGAGAGAGCAGTGTTTAGCGTGATCTAGACTAATCCAGGCTGGGATAATGGGGCCACCTAGTCACATCTTTACTTGGGGATGGTGTCGCGGTCTCGCTTTTGTAGTCCCTATTTATTTGGCCCTCACGAAAGCTCACGCACTTTCCTCCATCTCACGCTGCCACCAGATGTTATTACTTCATAACATCAATCAACTGCTGGACACTAATGCTGCTAAACACAATCAGTTTATTATACAGGGTGGGGTAGATAATCAGTTGAAATTAGTATATTCATTCACAGGAAGCAAATCACAGGTATTAAGTAATATTCAGTTCAATTAGATCTTTCTGTTAGTTCTTTCTATCTTGCTCTGACCCTACTGATTCTATTTCCACTCCCACAGCTCAGCTTTCTAACCCTTCCAGCACTTCCCTCTCACTTTCCAATCATTCAAATCTCAAATCCATCTCCTTCAAAATCTCTCTCTTTTGTACCCCTCCTTCTTCTCTGACTCCGCCTTCCGTCTTCTTCATTGGTTCTTCTGCCAAGGTTCCGTAGTGACAGACAGGTGACGTCTGGGGTATCCGCTACAGATGGCAATAGTATACCAGTCTTGAGTACTTCTCATACCTCAAAAACCCTATTAGGATCACTATAGGTTAGAAGGGACTTCATGGCAACAATGTAAACGTAACAGGTGTTTGAAAGCCAATTGGGATGGGCTATGTGAGAAGGGTTAAGCACTCCATTTTTCCCTTTCTCTTTTTGCTTCTAGATTCTGGTAATATTCAGTAATAAAACCCATTTTGATTCTAAATGTGTTGTCAGGGGGTCAGGTTTTGGACAAAAATATTCTGCCAACATTTCTAAAATTTGTTTTTCATCTTTATATAGATACTGAAATTAAATCTAAAATCTTTACAGTCAAGCTATATCTTTATTGGGGAGAACTCAAATATGAACAAAACTGCAGGGAAGTTTTCAAGAATCCCAAATCTTTTCATTGGGAAAGATATTACCAAAAAACAAACAAACAAACAACAACAGGTTAGGTTAAATGAGTTTAGGTGAGCTCCTCACCTAAGCCATGAAGTCTACATGGTCAGAGTCTTAAGATGGAGTGAAGGAAGTGCTACATACTTAAATGGATTAAACTCTATGAGGATCAGTGTTGACTAATAATTTTATTGGACTAAGAAAAAGTCATTTTTGAAAGGTGAAATTTTGAGCTCTAGAGAACTCTTCAACAGGCTTTGTAATCCATGGCTTGGGGTGGGGAGAAAAATCAGAAGAATCAAATATCAACCAGGCTAGACATTAATGCCACAGGATCTGAAGTTGAAACAAAATTCTAAGATGGAGGCACCAGAGATGAAGTATCAGTTTGAGGGGGTGATGGTACCAAATTGTACCTTATAGGAAGCTGAATGGTCTTCTTCCATCTCTGTAGATCAGAGATAAGCAAAGAATTGCCTCCAGGCCATGTGTGACCTCAAGCTGTTTTTATAGCCCAATGCCTCTTATTGCTCTTCAGAAAAAATGTTTTTTAATGTTGTTGCTAAATCCAAAGAAGAATTTCAATAAGTCGGTTAGCAAGCTTTTTTGTTTTGTTTTGTTTTTTGTTTTGGTGTTAATGTAATCAATAAACCTCCAGTTATCATTGTCTTCCCAGTATTTACTTGATTGTTTAGTGAAGAATATTTTTGTTAATTGTTAATTGTTATTTCAGAAGATTACATCTGGAGGACTGTTGTAATGGTTCACAGAACTGTGTTTTATTTATCATGGCCAGTATCCTATCCAAATTACCACACAAAATATGTTTCCCATCACAGATGTGGATTTGACTATTTGGCCAGGTGTTAGTCATGCAGCAGCAGCATGCCAGATAGCTACATGTGCTTCCACAACTACTGTTCTATGTGCAGTTATATGAACAGGGTACTGACTCATGTATTAATTGTATGTGTGCCTATGTTTTCAGTATCGGTTCTACATATACTGCACGTTGGCCAAAATCCTCTTACCAAGTTACACACAAACAGTGTAATAAAGTTGTACGACTCAGTATGCAACTGTTAACATCTATGGTGACTTCTTAACTTGGGGCAATTTGCCCCCAAAAGTTACACCATTTGCATAACCATGAAAAAGGATTTTGACCATTATTTATCAGTATTACTTAGGAACATTATTTATCAGTATTACACTTATGCATTAATTGCATACATTGCCTGCATATTTCCATATATTCACTTATTTTTGCATACTGTTTTTTCCTATTGTCGGAACATTTGGATATTTTTAGATTCCACTAAAGTGCTGAAATACTGTTATCTATTTTAAGAGTTTTTTTAAAAATGAGTCATAGCTAAGTAACCATCTTGCACACTCCTTTCCACAACAGCCAAGCCCTCTAAAGCTAAAGCTCTTCAGCCCCACTGAAATTGTCTTGTATAGAAAAAGTGCTATCAGTCACTTGGTGCCATAGCATATGATTGCTATGTTGGCAGGGAACAAAAGCACCGAGAAACATGGCAATTCCTATGTCAAATAAACTGAAGGTTACTTAGACCCAGGCCTGCTTGGACAGAATCACATAATCACTGATGCTCCTATTTAAAATAATGATATCCAGTTCCTCGTATGCAGAAAATAACAGTCAGAGAATCCTGAACTGGAGTCTTAAGACCTAATTTTTCAAGTCAAGAGGAATGTTTTTGTATAGAGAAACATTTGGTCATTTGAGACAGGTATACCTGTAGAATGTGAAGTGGGAAGATAAAGCTCAAAGTCCCAGATACAAGTTTAACACTTCATTGAGTGGATATGGATTTTCCCCCCAAAAAAGCTGTCTAATTCGAATACCTTTTTAGACTAAAAAAAGTGAAACTGGCAGCAAAACATTGGGGTGTGATATTCCGCTGATTAGATTTCCAGGTTTCGATACACATTTCCCCCTTCATCCCATAAACAGCCTGGGCTGGCACATTAGGCTTTTTTGGGGGGTGGTCTCATCCTTAGTAGTCTTCTTCTGTGGATTTAGGTACCTCTGGAAACCTTGGGATTCCCCTCAAAGCAGCTGACAACTTCTCCTCTTACGTGTGGGCAGTGCCACTTTGCTTACATGAGCAATAGCATTGACAGCCCAAGCCCTGAAAAGAAGAGACATAAACCACTGCATTCTCCTATCATGAGAGAACAGATGCCACATTGAGGTCAAATGCTCCCTTCTGCCTGAATGCAACAATAACAGTTATTTACGACACTCATCAAGCCACACCAATAAGGGTGTCCCCTGAATTGTCCTGATTACAGGCTCAGGTTGTCTGCTCTCCACCGATAAAGGAAAATGCAAATTTTGCAGCAGCACTAGCCGTACGAGCATCATTTTACAGAGGCCACTCTGCTGGACCAATTCTGTGTTGCGTCTTAAACTGGATCAGTGGTGAAATTTGAAGGCTGGTCTCTACGCGAATTTGAGCGCATACACGTGTAAAAATGAGTGTGTGTGAGGGGGGAAATGAAGCTGAAGATCAGAATTTGCCCATTTTGAATGAGAGCTGTTTGCCATATTTGGGGCAAAATGTCATGTCAAGGCTAAAGATTTCTGAAAAGCAGAGTCTGTCTTCCAAGTAACCCATCTCTGTGTGTATTTCTGCAAGCACTTTCATATTCTGCCTTTTTGTTTTCTTTTCTGCCTGCCTGTTTTCTTATTTTGTATCCCCATTCAGCTTGGAGAAGGATTGTGACTGGGTAGTGGACAATAGGTTGTGCATGCTCCTGGTCCCAGCAGAGATACTCAGCATGCCTGTGAAGGGTTTGGATGGGTAAGACTCCATCCGAAACCTGAAGTGTTGCTTCCAGGCAGACAGTTTTGAATGATGACCAGTTCTCTGCCTCTGTATGAGGCATTTTTAAATATATTTCTAAAATGTATAGTGTATGTATTTCTAAAATTTGTTTTCATTGCTAGGAAGTGTACATCTTAATGTTAATGTGGGGTACTGAATGATGGGAAAGATGGAAGAAAGAGTTTTTTTTGAAGAAAACTGTGCTGAATGTGGATAGAGTGGCAGAATAAGAGAGACGTTTTGGGTGGGGAGTCAGTACAGAAATACTGTTCAGCTCTGGAAAGAGGCAAGAAAAAAATTTGGGCAGTTGTTGCCAAAGAATAACAGGAGGGGGCAGGGCTCCAGCCTAACTTATCCAGCAGTTCACAAGTGGGCAACCTGCACAGTCCATGGCCTAATTTCAAAAGCCCTCTGAAATGGTGAGTTCAAAGTCTCTAGCAAGAGCAATCTTTTGGTTCCCTGGCAACCCGGTTGAAGAAAAAGGAGGAGGAGGAGGAGGGAGTAACAGTGCCAGGGAGAAAAAGACAGAGGCAGAAAGTTGGTAGAAAGAGGAAGAGAAGGAGAAGGGAGATGAGGGAGAGAGCAAGAGAGCGTGAGGTGACTTAATATTTTTTTAAAGGACTAGCCATATTCATGACAAGCATGTGCTCCCCCCCCCACACACACACACAACAAATAACCACTAAGGGAATGTGACCCTCAAAAGAAAAAGAAAAATCACACCACTGCAACGGAGCAGCTCTAGAATGCCTCTGCACAGAAAGCTAGACAGATGGTCTACTAAACGCATGTTAAGCTGTGGCGGACCCTCTTTCTGCATGTGTTCCCTACTCACAGACGCTGAACACCCAAAGGACTAAAGACAAAAAGTGAAATCGGCAAGAGGGGCAGCCAAACACAAAAATACTACAAAATGTGAGTCTGCATCAAAATTTGAAGAAAAAGCAAGAAGAATATCTAGAAACTATATAAAGCAAATAAAAGAGAAACAGATGGAGGTCAATGTGGATCTTAGAAGTTTTGTTTAGGAAAAAGTGCAGAGTTGCTGGAGATTGATTTAGAGATTGAACTTTTTTAAAAAATTTGCCATACAGGTATAACTGCAACTGCACAGGCAGTGGATATATGGGTCCGCACTGTGAAACATTAATTCCTTTGTGTTGGTCACACCCATGTCAGAACAATGGCACTTGTGAGGATACAATGGAGAGTTACATATGTCACTGCTGGTCAGGTAAAGTTTCTTTTTTCTCACAACTCCCCATGTCAATGGGTGTCTTTGGTTTCTTTAAAGGATTTGTTTATTAGAGCAAATTATGCATCACAACAATATAAATTCTGTACCAAAATATGCTGAATGGCTAACCTTTATAAATTATAAACAGTTTTCATATATCGACTTAGCATGCATTATTTATTCAGTTCTACTAATTAGGGAGAAAGGGAGTGAGTTATGCAAGCCCCTGATACTCCATCCTCGACCACTGGAAGCCCTACTTAATCCTGCTATTGACATTTCACAAACATGGTCAACATCTTTGAAAGCTCATCATCATAACCCTAAGGACTAGCAACTTACTTTAGGGGGGAAAACACAAACTACCACTAGAATTCTCCAAAAGGCAAATTTTGTGCTGGTCATCAAATTCTATGCTTTAATTTATTGTATTTATTCAATTTATATTTGTTTTCCCCCTCCAGAACAGCTCTCATCGCCATTAACAGTAGCAAAATCCAAATAGAATGAAAATAATGAAGAAGAAGAATTTTAATATACTCTAAAGATACATCAATTAAAAAGAAATAATGGCACCCAACCAGTTAAAAGCTCTTCAACAGCAACCCTGCTTCAGTGTCACAAGCATATCTGGGGAAAAGGAGAAGAGGAGGATAACCGAGAGGGAGCTTGTCCATCCTTCTTTGGCAGGGGGTTCCACAGCTGAAGTGTCAGGTCAGAGAATCTGATGCCTGAACACCTCTCTAAGAGCCTTATAGACAGACCTTCATGGACCTTTAGGAAAAATCAGAAGCCTGATTTGTCAGAGATTGCTTTTTCCCCTGAAAAAGGGTTAATTCCAGAATGAAACCAGATAACCCTTTCCAATCGTATCAAAATACATCAAGGTATCAAGTTATTTTTATTTATAATTTTATTTCTTAGAACTGCAGAGCTGGAAGGGGGCCTATGGGTCATTGAGTCCAGCCCCTATCAAGGAGGCACAATGGGGAATTTAACTCCCAGCCTCCGGCTCTGCAGCCAGATACCCAAACCACTGAACTATCCAGCAGTTCTATTTAATTGTTGCAGTGATTCCAGGCAATATCAGCTTGTATGTTTCTGCAAGCTTTATTCATCTGCGTTGTTCCCATGTTCCATAAGCACAAGAATACATCAAAAATTGTTGAAAACTTTGCAGAGTCTTACAGCTATGGGAAAACTATAGGCACAAATGCTTAAAACATAAGTTCATCCTTGCAACTTGTTAAAAGCTGCAGGTGTGACTGCCATTCAAAATTCATACAATTATGAGAAGCTGCAAACAACAATACATTCAAAAATAAAACTTAAGGTGCAAGCAGAACTTATATCATGTTATAATCATGTTTCAAAATTGCAGGAGCAAACATTCTAAAAATGCAGGAGCGTATAGCTTAAAAAGGCACATTCAAAAGCAGAGAATACAACTTTAAAATACATAATTAAAAAGTAAAACAGAATTATAGCTTGGAACATTCTTTAGCCTTTAACCATATTACTCAACACACATGAAAAATAGTCTAAGTGATCACCCAGCCAAGCCAGTTTGAACCTATGGAAGAAAATCTATGTTGTCCTCATCTATGCCAAAGTGCTACTGATAGCTGTGCTGTTCTTTGATGTCTGGTGCCCAGTATCAGTGTTGTTGGTATCCAGTATGTTTGTAGCATGGCATATTGCCTCCCTGTATTTACATTTCTCTCAGTTGTTTACATTCCCCTTCAACTATAGACAACTGAATTTTGCTGGTGTAGTAAGTTACTGATCTCCAAAAAGAGCCAAAAAAACTCAGTGGAAATCACTGTTACTTCTACCAGGGTGGCAAAGTATTATGAGCATAACATGCAAATGGACTGAGTTGGTCAGGTACCATTTTGTTCTATCGGCACTTTAGGACTCTAGGAGGGTTTTTCCCCCCCCCTCTCAATTGTTTTTCTGTTTCTTATCATTTTTCACACATTCAACTGTCAGAAAGAGCCATGGAAGAGTTTATTTTGCAAAGCAATGGTATTGTACATTGACTTTGTTTTCAGACTTGGCTGGAGAGCTGACTGATTCTTTCACAGTGACTTTTAGTAAACTGCTGTTCAAACCTCATTTTTAAAACACAACATCAACTTTTATATTTGCATTTTCTATGGGCACCCATTAATTTTTTTAGCACTCTCTACACACAACATTTCACATCTAGATGGGAGTATGGGGGGGGGAGGGTAGTCCTCTTTCTTTGTGATTGCATCGAATAGAATTGTTGAACAGTGCCCTGCCCCTACTTCTTCTGTTGCTACAAAAAAGAGACACTGAAAGGAGTAGGAACAACACTAAGTCTGGTAAATGACAGTGTGTTAGTTTGTCCACCAGGCCACTGACTGTGTTCACAAGATTGCTGGTTTGAAACTGGGCATTTTATGTTCAGCTCCAATTCTTTTTTGCATCAGCTCTCGTAAAATACAAGACTAGACAAAAGCACACAAATGCATGCAGCAGTGATCTCACTTCTCTTACCTCAGCTTTCCTCACCCTTCCACACTCCACAAATTGTCTGCAATACTAATTTTGGTAGCAAATTGCCTTACTTCCAGAATCAACATTACAGCACTGTTTTCAATGATCACACTTCCTAAAATTGCAACACTTGATTCTTTTCTGTACCACAGGCTATACTGGATCTCACTGTGAAATCGACATAAATGAGTGTAGCAGTAATCCTTGCCATAAGAGTGAGTGTGTGGAATTATCATGGGCAAACTGGTACAGAAGGATTCCAGAGTTACCTTTGGAGTTTAGCTATCATACAGCATCAGGTTATGTGTGCCGGTGTCCTGCTGGATTCACAGGTAATACAGCCGCCAAAACTGTGCAACTGATACAGTTAAGTGGCACAGTCCAAAGGCTCCCCCTTCTGGTCATAAATGCCATAGATCCTAAAGGGCTCTTGCACAAGCAATAATTCAATGTTACCACTTCTATGCAGAAAAAACCATAGGTAGATTATATCATACAGTATAGTGACACATGCAATAAATATGTATCTCTCTGAACATATACATGGTGTGTATATATATATATATGGTGTACTAGTGCTAATTTCTCCTTATCACATAAAATGGCACATGTTTTCTGCCAAAGTGGTACCTGTGGGGGTATCTGTGGGGGCAATAAGAGCATGTTATTGAGTCCTAGAGATGTGTGGGTCTCAGAAAACATTGAACTTGTAGATTTTCTAATGCCATTAATTGACTGGGATGTGAGTTAACATGTTTATTTGTCAGGAGTATATTTTGTTTAGGATTGGCAAGAAAGCAGAGCAAATTCTTTTTCCCCTCCCCCCTTAACAGTCCTGTTTTTGTTTGTTTGCTTGCTTGTCTAGGACAAGCAATGTGTAATGGCTCATGGAACAAGAGACTCTACTGTTTTATTAATTGAAAGTAATTTTGTAAAAACAGTATTCCTGGCCGTGGATATAATTTAGTCAAATTTCATCTCATTTGCTGACTGTGTCAAAAAGCAACAGCATTAAACCCAAGGACAAACCAGCAGAAACACCCTGGTGATTGTTAATAATACCTTCCCTTTGCAGGGACATCTACAAGCTCTGTGTAACGTCATACCAATGACAGATAATGAAGCCCAGGGCTGATTACAAACTGTTTTAATTCATTTGACAGTTTACAAAGAGTAAATGGGCTCAGGGGTTCATAAATAGCCAGCTTTTACTTCTGGCAATGAGAGGGCATTCATGAGTTTATTTCCCAACTGTTCTTCTAGGGTCACTGACTAGGACTCATGCACTTTTTGTGGATTGGTCAACCTAGAGGATACTTCTGAAGGTCGGTTGTCTTTCTAAATAGGACAGTCTCAGGGATGATTCACTGCTAACAGAAGTCAGTTGAGCGGTGGGATGGTCAGATTGTTGTGGTTGAGGTGTGAGCTAGCTGAGTGGTGTTTGAGTTGTAAGCCAGCTGAGTCACAACCTCATCAGTTAGCTCTGATATGCTCAGTTCCTCAACTAAATGTACAGACCTAGTCTTATGAATGGGCCTCCTTAGAGCATTCTTATAGGAAAAACTGAGCATCTGGACTGACCCTCTGATTTTGTTCCTAGCTTTTGTACTAGTAATAACTTTTTAAAATGTTCACATCAAAGGTTAGTGACTGAGATGTCATACTCTGAAAAGCTGACCTACAGCAGTATGGTGTCACTTTGTTGGTAAGCTGTATTATAAAAGTTTCACTGGCTTGAACTATATAAATACCATGTGGCTAGATCATCATGATATTTATATGCAATATTAGAAAGAAACAGAGTTGTGAACACTGTCTTTGGCCAAGGCGGAGAACTCATCTCAGCTGCTGAGCCTTCAGTAAGGCAAGGAGGGAGATGAAAGGTAACTAGGCTTACATTCTGAGGCCATTTGCTGCCTAGCTATGAAGGAAGAAAATGAGGCTTTTAAGGAAAAGGGACAAGTACCAAAGTGATCTTATGTGAAAACCTTTGCCAGCCACAGTGAGGAAAAATGTCGGAATTACTTACATTCTTCACCATCCATGCATGCACTGCCTGCAGGCACCATTGGAGGGTGGACTTTTCATAAGAAGGAACTCTGCCAGCTATGTCTCTTCCACCTCTACCACTATTTATCTTGGCATCTTGAATCCCCAAAAGGGTTCCCTCAGCCTCTTTAGTCATTTTCAACTACAGTGAGCCAACACACAAGAGGATAATGTCATGGCACTTGAATCATATGCACATTAATTTCTTGGCTAAAGAAGGAAGTGATCTCCTAGAAACAGCAAGACAAGCAACAGGCAAACTGGAAGCATAGAGACTACAGTGCTACCCTTCTACAAATAAGACTAAGAATCTCTCATCCAACTGGAATGCAGCTTCAGAGGCAGCCTGATCTAAAAGGATAATCAGATTAAAAATTCTAAAGTTGAAGGATCTAGAGAAGGAAGACTAGTAATTTCCAAGATGTATGCTATTGGAGGAACTGTTAGCATCCTGGAAGAAATGGCTCGAGTAAGCTCAAAATAATCACAGTGGAAGTACCCCCATTGTCATGAGCTGTTATATTCCCAGCTAAGGAACTGCAATTAATTCTTCGCACTCATTTGGGGACTAAGGTTACAATTCTTGTAGATATCTTCACCGTAGTCTGGTTTACCTGAATCAAATGCCTCCGATTCCATCATATCTGCTCTAAAGCACAGGTAGCAGGGTAAGTGGGGGTGATGGGACGGAAAAAAGAAAGGACAAGAAACATTGGCTTTCAAACTAGGAAGTTGGCCCTTGAAGGTATTATGCTCATCAGAAAAGAGAATGGAGCTTTGGAAGGGACAAGGTTAGAAAAATAACTCATAATTCTTCCTCTACTTTTTCCTAAGCAAGCTGGTTACTTGGAGCTTTCCAAGGTGCTGAAACAATCAGCCTGCCTTGCCTTGTAGACACCTGCTGCAGAGGAGTCAAAACATCCATTGTATGTCTGCATAATGTTTTTGTCTGGCATTGCCACCTTTCACACACTTCCCAGTAGCGTAATCCAATCACTTTGAATAGCACAATTAACTACTACTACTATCTATTGTATAGAGGATACTATAGAGCCCAAAGGGCAGCAAAACTACACATCCCAGGAAGCCCTAGGACTCCCAGGTAGCACCAGGGGCAAACTCTTTTTTAAAAAAATAAGAAGCTAGGGCAGAGCTAAGCCATGAAACCTTCAAACTAGGCCCTTCTTCAGATGAGTGAAATGTAGATGAGTCTGAAGGTGTCTGTATGTGGGCATCTGTGAGCTGGAATTCCTAAAATTCTGTTTTGGGAATTCTTAGAGAATGTTAGGACTTGAGTCCAAAAAATCTGAATGGAACACCCTTATCACCCTGTTCCAGAGTGGTCCTCTTTTTTAATGTTATGTTATGATTTTGATTTATCACATTTTTGTCCCAGCCTGGCTCCTGAATGTTCACACCATGTAACATAGATAATGTTATCCCATCCCATTCTCGCAACCATATGCATAAATAATGATGTGCTTGAGACCTCTTAACTAACTCTGTTAAACTGGAACAGGAAGAGCTAGACTCAAATACCTTCTCAGACCTGAAGCTTTATGAAGAGGATGGGTTCTTCATTATGTCTCGTTCTGACCTATGTCATGAGACTCCTGTGTCTGTTGGAAATTGTGTCTGTTTGAAAAGCAGATCATGAATAGTAGATTGAATTAAACAGAGACTTTGGTTTAGGAATATCTGGGGAAAGGACAAGTAATTTGCTGCTTCTTTTTATCCACAAGGACTATCCAGTTCTCCAGGGCTTCATGCTGGAGGGGACTCTGACAGACTGATACTGATGACTGGTGGTGAATGTTCATTTCCACAGCTGGACAGCATAGAGCCATAGGCTCAGTATCAATTTTGTGTCAGCTGCTGGATTTAGGGGACATATAAGCAGCCAAACACATAAGTCCTCAAGGGATGCTGGAAGCAAACAGTAAAACAAGAAGCATCCAGAGCTGTGTTTCCTCTCCTTGTGCAAAAGGAAGGTTGCAGGTTTCCCTTTTCTGTGTCAGAGCTTTCCTATCTGCCCTGCCTCTCTTTCAGAGCATCACTGAAAGGCTGGACAAAATGGGACCAAGTCACTCTGCTGCAGTGCATTCTTTTAAAAACAGATTTGCTCTAAGACATTTAGCCAAGGAGTTGAGCCCCTAAGACTGGTTACAGGGTGATTCAGGGTGCTTGATTTCTCATGCTTGACTACTCAATTCCTGACGCCTCATAGAAGAATATATGAGCTGACTTACATTGTTGGGGGAAGAAAACCCAAAAAACGGATACAGAAGTTTTTGAAGGCATGAAAACTATGAGGGTTCATTCATGCATGCCTGTCACTGCCAGCTGTAGCCATCAAGTGGTAAATGAACAGTAAATGAACATGCATGAACTAGGAGATGGGCAGCAAATACCGTTAAAAGGGAATGCAATACAGGTTCTGATGAACTCTAGTAGGCATTTCTAAAATGCAGATAAGTGCAGGGCAGGTTTGACATTAGATTGGTTGAATGTTTAGCCACAGCATTGTGTATTTGTATCTGCATATTTATAGACAGCCTACTGAAGATTTGAAAGCAATGTACAACTTTAACTTCAAAAAGGCAAACTTAAAATCATACATAAAATCAAAACACAGCATTTGCACTATCCATTAAATAGATGGTAAGGCTAATCTACATTAAAAAGGGTTTCAAAATAGGTTAGATCTTGAACATGCACCTAAAAATCAGAATTTTCGGTATATGTTTGACATCAAGAAGAAGAGTATTTCACATACCGAAATCAGTGCCACTGCTCTTAATATCTCTGTGGTTTGTGGCATCATCAGGAAGAGCTCCCCAGATGAACTTAAGAACTGCATGGGTCTATGGGAGGGATTTTTCTCTCTCCAATAACCGGATCTTATGCTGCTTGTATACTAATAACAAAATTTTGATCCTGCCCAATAGCAAGTAAGCAGCAGGGATGGGGACTCGAGTCATGAGACTCACTGTGAAGTTGGACTTAAGTCGCACTGGTGACTTGACATGTTTTTTTTCCCCCAATGACTTGGACTCAACTTGCAACTCAGAACCCACCCACCACGCCCTTTTTTTCTGGGAGGAAAAGCTTGTTTTTAAATAAGGACTCCAACTTGGGGCTTGTGACTTGTGACTTGGTACCAAGGACTCAGACTCGGACTTGGGACTTGAATCACAAGACTTGCCAACATCCCTGATAGACAGCCAGTACAATTCCTTCAGCAAAAGTGTTACATGTTGCCTATTATATGCTGTAAATTGATCACCCATTCAGAAGCCTTAGCTGAAACATTTTGAACCAGCTGAAGCTTTAAGCCCACCTTCAAGGGCAGTTCCACACAGAGTGTGTTGAAGTCATCCAGCCTTGAGGTGACCAGTGCCTGAACCTCTATAGCCAAGCTATGATTGTTCAAGAATGGCCACAGCTGAAGCTGTTAAAAGACTACGGTCATATGGGCCTCCAGCAACAAAGATGCATCCAAGGCATGCCCTTGATCCTTCACATATCTCAGAGCCATCCAAAACAGGCAGCCTACCTGCCTCCATCTTCTAAGGACTCAAATTCAATTAAGTGACTCTTGCCCAACCCATCATTCCATCCAGACCCTGGTCCAGAACATGCAAGGCCTCATGATTCAAATGTGCCACAAAGATAGGGCTGGATGTAATCAGGTGATAGAACTGTAGGGGGCAGAAGCAGAGTGGACCCTAGTAGAGAGAGCAAAGGTAGACACCAGGTGTTCTTGAGACAGCAGTCCTCTGCCCATCAGTCAATCACTTCTCCTGTAGCACCACAGAACGTAGGTTGCACTTAGGTTAGCTTAGGTCACAGGGTGATAGAGAGGCTTTCCAGATCAAAATTGTCAAGCTACATCAGCTGGCAATGGCCATCCTCCAGGTTTCATACAGAAGTCTTTTTCAGCAGTACCTAGGGATGGTTCATCACTCTGTGGAAAATAAAAACCCACCCAGCTTAGGTTGAAATCCAGCACTTTTACAGCTCTGTGTCTATCAATGAAAGAAAGACAAAGAGAATCTGAACCCCAGCTTGCTTTTCACCCATGAGAAGAGACTGGCTACAGAGCCTATAGGTACTTCCATCAGTTGAACAGAGGGCCTCTCTTCCTAATAAAACAAATAAAACCAATAAATATTACAACCTTCTGTGTAGCCACAAGATTTTGTCCCTCATGCTGAACCCTTCGGACCAAATGTGGGGATGCTATAGCTGCAGCAGGGAGGAGAGGAGGCAAACGTCCTATTGTGAGCAATGTCACTGTTGTGTGAGCAAAGTCACTCATGTGACATTGGATTTTACCCAGTGTGAATATGCAAACAAGCACACAAATCTGAACTAGAAAACCTTCCCACCTCTCCCTCTCTTTTTTTCACTTTAGAGGCAGGTATATCCTTAAAAGGAAATAAGTTCTTTGTAGCCTGTTATGCCTTGGTAAGCTAGTTTCTGTACTCTCATCCACCAAGGCAATGTTCAGGGAGCTTTTCTAAACTCCTTTCTTCCTTCTACCCAGCCAGCCCCTCAGGTCAGAGCACATGATCTCAAGCGTATGACAACACTGTGCTCTATTGCCTTCAACAGGAGGTCTATACTCAATGTCCACACAGAGACCAACCTCTTTTGCTGTTTTCCAATGTTCTGAGAGCGGTGAGTGCAGAGGGTGAGCTAAGGGGCTGGAACCTTCCCACACAAACTAGCTACTTAAAAGACAATAGCCAGGGCAACATTTGTTAGAGCCTTGATTAACACAAAAGGTCTAAATAGCAAAGTGGCTGATAAGACAAAACTTTTCTGGAGTAAACCTTTCCATAAAAAAAAAGATAACACAGCAGGAAAGGCCATACTACAAGATTTACTGATCTCATTTCATTTGAGTTGATCCTCACTGGCTAATCAAAGAGAGAAAGGGAAGATATTGGTCCCTAAAATATGTGATTGGCAGTGATTAGAATTAAAGCACTAAGGCTGTTATCTTGTATGTGCTGTTCTACCAATAAGTTCCATTGAACTCAATAAGCCTTACTTGCAAGTAGAGGTATACAGGATTGCACTGTAATAAACGGCTTTCAGTAGAGCAAAACAGGAAATGCTTAGGATCAGCAAATGCTTGCTGACTGCAAATGTGTGTTTTTAAAAAAAAATTAAAAGGGAGAGACAATTAGCACTTTAAAGCACTATCCTCTCGTTCAGAAACTCTCTGATCTTGAAAGAGCACTTTGACAAACTCAAAATAGATCTTAAGGTTTTCCTTTTTTTGCCATCATTTTTAAACCTTTCTTTAATCCATCACATCCCTAATATAAGCTGTTCATCCTGTTGTCAACTCTATATACAACAGCCCAACTCTTTCTGTACATATATTTTTAGTGTTCATCCCATACTTCCCGACTTTCATGGGGTTTGCTTAATTTTGGGGAAATTCTGACAAACTATTCCCTTTGAATTATGTACGGATATCACTTAAGCTTATTTGGGGCAAGGCAATGCTTGTGGGAGATATGAAGAAAGACCCTTGCACATATCTTGACAAATAGTCTATTTTGCTCAGTTCTGCCTTCCTGTTTCATGCCTAGAAGCCCCTCACTTGCCAGGATGGAAAATGGACTGTAATGTGCAATTCCCTGAGAGCGGGGGGGGGGGGGGGGAGATAGATATGTTGTGTAATTTAGGAAACAGCTTCCACAGAATTTGGCTTGTTTATTTTATGCTTCTAGTTCAAATGTGTGCATTGTTTTTCTGTCAAGGGCCACATTCCTATGGGGTAATGTGGGAAGGGCCACGTGAAAGCCGTGGTCATGGTGTGGCTAGCAGCGAAGATGGACATATCCATTCCCTTTCTGTCCTTTTTTCTTCCTGTACGCCACTCTCCCCCGCTTCTTCCAATACCTCCTTCTCTCCACCGTCCCCTATGGGTCTCAATTGAATTTATTCTCAGGTAAGTGTGTATTTCAATTGATCTTTATTTAAAATAATGGGCTGATTTTTGAATTGTGATATATCTCTGTTTTAAATGATGACACTACTTAAACAGCTTTGTTAGGATTGTATATCTGGATTAGAAATGGTATTGCTGCTCTCAACTTCTTCCAGGCCTCAAAAGATTGCAGTGGTCCCATTTGATCACTTGCCAAAGGCCACAAGAAATTAAGCTGTCAATCAAACAAATCTACTTGTTACAGTGTGAAGTTCTACTTCAAAGTGTTTGGCAATGGCTAGTAAAATCCTAGCAACCTGAAAACATTCTGCATACTGGCTTCAATCAGAGGACATTTGTCATTGTTGTGGTCCTGAAGCTGAACTGTATTTTTTTTAAAGATTTATTTTTCTTTTCTGTTGCAAATGTGTCTCCCCACATAACCAGGATGCAAATTGTATCCTGTTTTATTCTTGCTAGAGAAAATGTCCCCCTGCCCAAGTTTTTTCTTGGCTGTGCAAGATTAAAAGTTTTGTCCATTTTTTCACATTTCAGCATTTTTTGCAAAAAAAAAATAAATCACATATTTTTCATTGAAAATCTTCTATTTTATGCAAATAGCAGTGTTTTTGCTAATACTGCTGATGATGGCGAAAAGTGCTGTTCTTTGCACTCGCTTTGCAGAGTGAAAAATCTTGCAGTGGTTGACTTTTTTTAAAGAAAAGTGTCTCCTAGTGTTGATGCTAGAGCAGGTGATACCTTTATTAGACCACTAAAAGATCAAGCAAACAGCTAGCTTCTAATTTTTTCATAGTGTTGAGACAACCTTTTCTTATGATGATAGGAAAAGCTATTAATTAGATCCTTACACATAATAATGTGTTAAATAAGCGTACATTTACTGCCACTCCACGGCAGAAATCCTGTTTGTATATGTTCTGAAGCATAAGACGAATGGTATTATCAGCTGAGGGTTTTTTTTTTCCCCCCTGAATTAAAAATATCCTCCTTCCATTCTAAGGCTCCCATGGTCTCAAGTCTCTTTCACTATTGGGAGCACTTAGAAGCCCTAGGACAGGAGGGAAGTCTTTAATTATCAAAAGCTGCCACCACTGTGGTGGCAATTTTTAGTAATTAAAGAATCCTTGCTCTCCTCCTGTCGTTCCCACACATTCCAGCAATGAAAGGGATTACTTAGGACCAAATGTTTAAATCTCCAAAATATTGCCCTGTCTGATGATGTCATCAGCCTTACACCACAGAACTTGCATGAACAGGATTTTGGCCCATATCTCGTTTCCCTTCTCTTCTTCATAATTGCTAGGCATATACAGCTCACAACACCATCACATTGTGCAACCCAAATCCTGTCACATCTTAAAGACCAACAAATGTACTATAGCATGAATTCCCATGGACTGTACCCATTCAGAAATTGACAATGGATGCAAGTCTCCCTCCAGTTGTTGACTATGAAAAGAGAGCAAAGCATGGTGTAACCTCACAATAAGGCATGAGACATTACAAAGAAGACAAACAAAGTGATATGGAATGGCAGTATGAATGGGCGTCTCATAAACTCCTAAACTGTAGCTTATTTCAGAAATGTAGCTGCTGCTTCTCCAAGTTACTTGGACTGTTCCTTGCAATGAATAGTTGGGATTTTGTAATAAGCTACTCTCCCAAATCAATCATTTCCAAGTTTCTGAGGGAAGGAACTGTGGCTTCCTACCTCAACAAAACAGCAGAGCTGAGACAAACCTATGCTCCAAATCTGTGCAACTGTGCAAGGAACAGCTCACAAATAAAGCTGCATGCAAACCAGGTGGAAAATGGGATCAAGCTAGGCACGCGTACAGCATCAAAAGCCAGAGGCATGGATCAAGACAGCAGGAGAATAGCACAAGGACAAGGCAGCTGAGCCTACATGGAGTGAGGAAAATATGCATTCCAAGGTTAACACAGTATTTCTGTCGGCATCAATGTCTGTAGCAAGAAATCTGCCACTCTTCGATACTCTTCTGATACTCTTGTGCACTAATGTGTGAATGCTTGGCTTTCCAGTTCAGATGTTTCCCAGTGCTAGTCACTCATACTGGATCAGAAGCCAAAGGAGTCTCTTGTGAGAAACTTCCTGAAGCAGCAAAGTTTGGGTGGTTTTTCCCCCCTATGGCTGGAAAAGAACAGGGAATTCAGCCGTCCCCTATGTTTGCACACCACCATGAACCATACCAACACCAGTTATCGGTTGTTTTCGGCTCCAAGACACAGCATGTGAAACATCCTTTAAATCTACTGCAGCACAACATCGGCCCTTGAAAAAGTGCTAGACAAAAAACCCATGAGAATATTTTCAACACACTAGTAGGAATAGGGAGATGAAAGGGAGTAAAATCGGGGCTTAGATTTTCTGATAATTTTGAAGAGCAGGGCAGGGGTGACACCTTTTTAAGCCTCCCCTCATTTTTTCCTTGCTTCCTTAGCTTTGGCACCACAGATAAGTGAAAGTGATTCTATTTCTGAGATCAAAGGTCTTTGAGATAGAACTAACAGGGCCGGAGATTTGGATAAAAGTGCATCAGTCCCATGGGGTGGGGGGGGTGGGGTGGGGTGGGGAGGAATTTGAATTTGAATTTGAATATGAAAGCTTTTTCATATTTTCAGCCGGGGGGGGGGGGTGGAGACTGGCTTTTTTAGCCACTAAGATCAGGTTTTCTGTAAAGTGTGTTATCCACATAGAAGCTATGTCTTACTGTCTCAGAACACCCAAATGCCACCTGAGGTCCCACAAGAAGCACTCTGGAACACAGCTGGCCTTATCTTTAGGCAGAGCGGGACTGTCACTTCGAGCAGCAGATTCCCAATGGTGTGAATCGGTAACTTCTGTGTAACTTTCGTTGTTATGGTCTCTGGTCTCGCTCAATCGTTGGGGAAAATATTACATGGTTCAAATACTGGCTCATGTTGTCCTGCAGAACAAAGATACATGATTTCTTTTTTAAAAAGATAGGTTCTCTTAAAATGTTAAGTGTAACAATAGCTCCTACTTTGGGAGCTAAGAATGATAACTGTATAATTACATCTGTGTAATTATAGTTTTATATAATTGTATAATTACATTCAAAATGTAACTTTCCAAGCTCTGCTGCAACCACACCATCACATGGTTTTCTCCTAGGGCTATGTACTTTTTTGCACTTGAAAGCACGGTGGGGTTATCTGTTACTTACTGTACATCCAGTCTGATTGCAGCGCTATGTGGTATGATACGATCAGACATGAATGACACAGCCCTTCAAGCAGCAGATATTTTGAATCTGCTACATCTCTTTGTGTTTGACAATGATTCACAGAAACCTTTTGAACACATAAATTTAACTTACCTGAAATTGTAGGAGAGGGGTGTGTTTGTTGCCGTTGTCCATATAGGAGCAATTCAACTTACAGCTAGCTGTCTCTAGTAAATCATTGTCAATTTTTTTTTATTTGGAACAGACATCTGTAATCCCTTATTTCCCCCCCCAAATGTTTCTTAGCACACAGACATACATATTAGACCAGCCTTCCCCTCACCTGAGGATCATTTGGTTTTCAGAGGTATGTGGAGTCCACACCCAAGGAGGGTAGAAGGACTCTCTCTCCCTTGACCCTCTCTGACATCATTTGATCAGAGAAACAAAATAGGCTACTTGTAGAGCAGCCTCCATCTCTTCAGCCTATTTTATTTCTGTGATTAAACAACAATAAAGGAGAGCAAGACTAGTGTACTTCTTCATTGCCTGTGGATTGCACGCATGAACAGAATACCTGTATAGGGTGCCAATGTCTTCTAGACATGTTGGACTACATTGCAGTGGCTGGAGTGTTGGACTGTGTAGAATTCTAATGTGCGGACAAACCCACTTGAGTCTATGGGTGGATCGATCTAAAGATGCTTGCATTTGAAGGCAAAATTGCTCGGATCCGCTCTGATTTGGATGCTGTGGTTAATACAGGTCCTGTAACTATGGCTCCTGCTTGTTTGATGTTGATGGATAAGTTTCAGGTTTTGCAGCCTGATGATGTGGACAGGACTCTTGGAGAGGTGAAGGCTACCACTTGTCTCTTGGACTCTTGCGCTTCCTGGCTTATAAATGCTGCCGGAAAGGGACTAGCTGAGTGGGTCCAAGGGGTAGTGAATGCCTCCTTGAAGCAGGTAGGATCCCAGCATGCTTAAAGGAGGCAGTAATAAGACCTTTATTGAAAAAGCCCTCCTTGAACCCCACAGTACTGGATAATTATCGGCCAGTCACTAATATCCCATTCTTGGGCAAGGTGCTGGAGCTGGTTGTGGCTTCTCAGCTCCAGGGATTCCTGGATGAGACAGATTATCTAGATTCATTTCAATCTGGCTTCAGGCCTGGTGGTGAGACAGAGACTGTTTTGGTCCCCTTGGTGGATGACCTATGCAGGGAACTGGACAGGGGAAGTGTGTCCCTGTTGGTTCTGCTGGACGTCTCAGCGGCTTTCAATACCATTGTATCCTTCCAGGTCATTTCTCTGGGATGTGTCTTGGGGGCATTGTTTTACAGTGGCTCCAGTCCTTCCTGGATGAGAGAACTCAGAAGGTGGTGCTGGGGGACTCCTGTTTGACACCCTGGCCATTGGCCAGAGGTGTCCTTCAGGGATCTGTTTTGTCCCCAGTGCTATTTAACATCTACATGAAACCGCTGGGAGAGGTTGTCTGGAGTTTTGGGGTTCCGGTGTCACCCGTATGCGGATGACACCCAACTCTACCTTTCCTTGCCACCTAAATCCACAGACGCTGTTCCAGTTCTAAATCAGTGTCTGGTTGTCAGTAATGGACTGGATGAGGGTAAATAAACTGAAACTTAATCCAGGCAAGACAGAGGTGCTCCTGGTCAGTCAAAAAGTCGAGCAAGGAATAGGGCTGCGGCCTGTGCTGGATGGGGTTACACTCTTTCTGAAAACACTGGTGCACAGCTTTGAGGTGCTCCTGGATTCATCTCAGTGTGGATGCCCAGGTTACAGTGGTGGCCAGGAGTGTCTTTGCAGAGTTAAAACTAGTGCACCAGCTGTACCTGTTTCTTGAGAGGGCTGATCTGGCCATGGTGACACATGCCCTATTTACATCTCGACTGGATTACTGTAACATGCTCTACATGGGGCTGCCTTTGGAAAGTGTTCAGAAACTCCAGAGGGTCCAAAATGCTGTAGCCAGACTACTGACTGGGGCTGGTTACAGGGATCATGTCCCCCCCCCCCCCCCCCCCGTTACAGCAGCTCCACCGACTGCTGATCTGTTTACGGGCACATTTCAAAGTGCTGGTTTTAACCTATAAAGCCCTAAATGGTCCAAGCTGTCTAAAAGACCACAATCTCCCTCTATGAACCTGCCCAGACATCAGGGGAGGCCTTTCTCTCAGTCCTGCCACCCTCACAGGTGCACTTGGTGGGGGTACGGGAGAGGGCCTTCTCTACTGCTGCTCCCAGGTTCTGGAATTCCCTGTCACCGGAAGCTGGCCTGGCCTCCTCTTTGCTGTCCTTTCGCAGGAAGGCAAAGACCTTTCTCTTCAGGCAGGCTTTTCCTTAACGATTGATGGTCTGAGAGGGGTTTTTAAAATGGATTGTTGTGTTCTGTTGTTTTAAATGTGTTTTGGTATTGATTTTATTACCGTTTTTAATATAATACTTGTTTAATTCTTTTTTAGTATTTGTATACTTATTGTTTTTAGATTTTAAATATTGTCTTTTTAATGATGTAAGCCACTTTGGGTTCTTTTTAAGGAGAATCATGGGATAAAAATATTTCAAATAAATAAATAATACATTAAAAATACTACAATATATGCATATATTTGAGAAATGGACACAAAAATGCAAACTTCTGGGCAAAAGAGAAACCTATTCATATGGAACTACAAGAGAATGAGCTTCAAGGTTGAAATCAGGAGATCTGATGAGCTTACTCTTTACAAATCTACACATCCCTTCACAGAACACCCTTACTGGAGCCACATGGGTGGATTACAAATCAGCTTCGTACACAGTCCTGTTCTCTCATATATGTGCTTAATTTGCTGGGGTTACACCCACTGAAAACAGCTTTGAAATGAGCATTTCCACAGTGTTGAGTGCCATGACATCTGTTCCTTGAGGTATTTTAATGCTACCCTTAAAAGAGGCTTCCATTCTTCAGTGGTTTTCATTGTATTGGGCATAAAGTGGCACGAGTGTTCCGCATTATCTTTTACTAAATTGCATAATTCATAAGGCATCTCAATTGTCTGGTGTGGTGAACGAAGGCACATTTGTCTTTACTTCTCTTTCCCTGATACAGGTTTGTCTCTATTTTAAGTATCTTTTTGTTTGTTTGGTTTTTTGGGGGTTGGGGCCTTTATATGAATTACCACACTGGTACCCATTGGCAGTATAATAGATAGAGTGATAGACTACGTCTCAAGAGTTAGTTAATTATGTGCCGTCAAGTCGTGACCAACTTGCAGTGACCCTAATAGGGCTTTTAAGGTAAGTGAGATATTTAAGGAGTGGTTCTATTCCCTCAGTGAGCTTCCGTGGCCAAGTGGAGATTCAAATTCTGGTCTCCAGAGTCCTAGTCAGTCACTCTATCCACTATACAACACTTGAGAGCCTCAAAAGACCTGGGTTCAAATCCCCACTTGGCCATGGAAATTCATGAGATGGTGGAACTGGTAAAACCACTCCTTAAATATCTCTCTTACCTTGAAAACCCTGTTAAGGGTGCTATAGGTCGATTCTGACTTGATGGCTCATCACTAAGGCTCAGAAATAGGACACAAATTTTTACTAAACATTTTCCTGCACAAGCCCCAGTGCAGACACCTGCTTTTACATTGATTCTATTCAATTTGGTGGGATTGGGCCTGAATAATTTGAGCTGCCTATGAATGCAATCAATTGTGAGTGGTTGTGAGTGCGTGTTAAAAGTTGCAACTTCATCAATAAGGCTAAATCAGGTGCTTCATTATTTTTTTCAAATCCCCTCTGCTTATACAGTATGTCCTGAGACACTAGCATTCGTTTCCTCTTCCAGAACTCCATCCTAATTTGTTACCACCCAGATAATTATTAAAATGATAAAACACACCTACAAAACACGTGTTCTTAAAATGAACTATGGAGCCATGCAGGATATCTCACTAGTAAAACTTGCCCTACCCACTAGAAACATAATCTGACAAAAAAATTTCAGTGTCCTTTTAGTAAGCGTTTTTCATGACCATTCATGTGCATAGAAGCAGGATATGTTGAGTATATTACATGATGTAGCCAGATTTCTTAGGTGTGGACATTTGGGGGGGGGGGGTGTCATATTTGTCTGATTGTTCAGGTCACTGATCTTTCTGCTTCCCATTTAAAACAAGATTAATTCAAGTTCACTTAGAATCCCTATAATAAAATAATTTTAAAGTAAAGCATCTCTGCAAAATATTTACACTAAAAGAGCAGAAATACTATCTCTAATCCAGATAAACAAACCTAATAAAGCAGCTGAAGTAGTGTTACCATTTAAAACAGGGAGAAATTGCAATTCAGAAACTGCCTGGTGTTTTTTAAAAAGACAGATTGCAGTTTTGAAAGATTTACTTCAACCCTAAGCATTCTCTTTAGGAAGTATTATTCTCAGTGAAATTTTCTCACGTGCAACTGTATTTAGAATAAGAACAAAAATGTAGTTTATGTAGTTTCCATGAAGAAAACTGGTGAAGAAGTGATTTTAAGTTTGGCCTTTTAATCAATCAGTTTTCAAAAGGCCCATTAAAAAACCCCACCTCTAAGCTAACTATTGATGACTGACTGTATTTTATGTAATAATTTCTTTAGAAAATTGATTGGTCATGCAATGAGTATACATTTCTGTGATCTTTTCCCCAGCTTCATTTAAAACAAAAAGATATGTGGGGGAGAAATTTGGTACATTTCTTTCTTTCATAAGAAAAACTGCAGAATAAAAAGAGAAGTAGTAATCACTTCCTGATTAGTTCTACACGTGGAATGTATGGCACAGTACCAGGAAAACGGACTTTCACTTTGCCCATTTTCTACATTTTCCTTTATGTTTGTTAAAGCTGTGGTAACCCAGCTTAGAAGCCAGTGTATAGCCCCCTTACATAAGGATTCCATAATGCCTGTGGCAAAAATGATGTCACCTAAAACAACAACAGCACTGTAACCATTAAGATTAGAAGGATCAGAAATGTCTGTAACAATTACAAACTTGTTTTCAAAATGCATTTCAGACTTTTATGGATGGTGTGAAAAATGCACTCTCACCCCTTTGAACTCTTGGATTTCTAGACTGGGCAAAAACGGTTCATGTTTTCCTTTAAAAAATAATTGCACCTGGATCACGAAATGGCATACCAGGCCTTAGCCTGTTGTACAAATTAAGTGGGCTGACTTAACAGACTGGCCTCCGGTAGAATTCCGTGCTTCTGTACAAGAGGCATGGCTGAGTATGTCTCCAGAGTGTGACCCCTTAAGTTAAAGGGTCAACATAAGTAGGAAGCACCACACTGAGATGGAGTGGGATGGAGGGGCGAGGAGCGGATAACGTTGACAGTTCCCAAACTGTCCAGTCCGTGAAAAAGAAACAAGGCTGTTCTCCACAGGAAATCCAGCCTAGCAAGCGTGGGTCATTGTGGGTCTTTACTCAGATAGATTGGAAAGGAGGAGAAGGCTAGGGAGAAATCAAAACACACTGAAGACTGTTTCACATACAGCCATAATTAGACTAGCACAGCCAAGGGCAACTTCAATGCTCTACATTATGCTCTCGGCTGGCGAAAAATGGCATTTGGATTAATCTCACAAGCACTGATACATAAACATGTTTCCATTCAAGCCATGGGATTCTCTTCTTTGCAGTCATCTTTTGCTATCATTCAATATGACATCCTTCCTTTTTTTCCCCCTCTACAAATAAATACACACTTAAGGAGATAAAACGCAAAATATATTCTCTAACTTCAAGGGTTATGGCCTTTCCATTTCCCTTTGAAAAGGTCCTCCTTACCAAAGGCAAAAGATTCTCTTTATGGACTGAGCAGAGGGTTATTTATTACTTCATTGGTCACCACTTCAAGGACATAGCTGGTCATAGTTTTTGCTGAGGAGGGATTACATAGTTCAGCCATGCTTTGCATTTCTTTCCTAGCATCTTTGGTTCAAAAGAAGCATGCATGGCAAGGAATAAGAACTGTCTTCAACCCCAGAAAATCAATGTGGTTCAGAGGAAACAGTACTGAGCTAGGTGGGCAAATATTCTGACCTGCCGTAAGGTAGCTTCCTACTTTGCCCAGCACAAAAAAGGGCAAAAGCTGCATAGTCCTTACACACAATCTGAAAGCAAGGGTGGGTAATGATTTTATTAGACCACTGAAAAATTACAACCACAACAGATCCCATAAAGCTTTTCATCAGATTGAATACCACAGAACTGTAGGTGACTCAGAAAAAAACATGTAAATTTAAAAAATCATGGCCAGATGTGCTGTGCCAGTCTCCTTGGTTAAAAATCAGGTTTTCAAATGGGGGTTGCAGACTCAGGTCAGAGGCATAGGTTTCAGATTTCACCTGTGGTGGTGTGGGTTTGGACTGCCTCTCCCAATTTTGTGAGGCAAAGAACTGGCCAGTTATTCAGCAGCCTCCATCTCCCCCACCCCCTTGCCCTCTATTGAAACACAAGGTTCCTTTTTGGCTGGAAATAGAGGCACATAGAAATGTGGCAAGTCCTATTTCATGGACATTTAACATCAAATAAATAAGACTGTGAAGTGAGGAAAACATCTTCCCTCAACTGCTAGGTAATAGTTTTGATTTGGCTGCATCTGGCTTACCTTGAATTAGGTATCTCGCTGCAGAACCAAAGGTTAGGCATTCAGTTTCTCACTGTACATCTCAGAAGACCCAGCCTGTGTGGCCTTGGACAACCCACATAGTCCCAGAGCTCCCCCAGAAAAGTGGAATAGTAAACCACTTCTCAGTAGTCTCTTCCTAGAAAACCCTGAAAAAAGGGCCACCATAAGTCAGAATTGACTTTATGGCACACAGTTTAATTTTTTCTGATATGGGGTTATTTATTTATTTAAAATATTTTTACCCCACTTTTCTCCTTAAAAAGGACTCAAGGCCGCTTACTTTGTTAAAAAGGCAATGTTTAAAAGCTAAAAACAGTACGTATACAAATATTTTAAAAGAAGTAAAAAATATTATATTAAAAATGGTAAATAAAAACAATTAAAAGCAGCAAGCACAACAATCCATTTAAAAAAGTATTATGGAACATCAGAAAGTACATCCATTGTTTCCTTCCTAGTTGGTTTCAGGAGTATGGTAAGAAGCTCTAGAAGTCACAGTCTAATACCAACAGAAGACTCCATGTCAAAATAGGGAAAGAAATATTTCCTGTGAGTAACCCCCATTCCCTCCTATAATGAAATTTCCTCAGAGATGCAATGAGAAATGCATGTTAAGCTAACATGCACCTTCCAATGGCCAATTATAAAGCAGAACATACAAAACATAAGGTATGTACTGGAGGACAAATAGATCAACTCCACTTCAGGGAGTACTGCTTCTCAGTATATGCTAAGCGTATTATGTGGTTCAACCCTCAAAAGCATGAGGCAGTAATGGCTGTCCAAGTAAGGATGCTGACAACCTAACTGTACCAGGAGGTTTGCACAGAATCAGCCTTTTGAGTATTATGAACTCTGAAATAATACCTTTTCTCTGGAGGGGGAGCGTCTCAGGGATACTTCTATGTGAAAAATATTACACCAGGGGGAGGCTTCTAGGTGTCTCAATATGCAGATCAAAATTCCTGCATGGTGAAATAAAAGGTTTCATATCTTTATGGGCTGATTCACACAGGTGCCCCTTGACTTCTCTATACTCGATAACTGGATTGTTATGTCAATGACTACCAGCTGAATGTGTGACAAGATTGACAACGGCTGCATTACTGGATGTTACCAAAGTCCTATCAGTGATGCTGTACGTGTGACAGGCCATACACACACACATAAAGCTCATCACTTGTTGCAGTCATCTGTGGGACACGCCAGGCAGTAGTTTTCCTCCAGCAGTCAGGAATGAACACAGAGAGTTCTGCCTGCTCTACAGGCATTCTTTCCATTAGCGTTGCTCATTATACTCCCAACTAGTAATACAAAGTCCTGTTGTGATACAAGCTGCCAGAATAAGGTGTGTTGACAAGTACTAGAGAATGTATATTTTAGATGGTATATCACACACACAATCTCTTTTGGTGGAACAATCCCCCATAGCATCTCAGTTCTTACTTGAAGAGTGTTTGTGGGTAAGTAAGAATGTGAGTGATGATGCATATTTATACTGACTCACTGACGCTTGGTGAAACAGACATTGAGATGAATTTAAGACACCATTATCCAGTTTTAGTTGTCAGATTAAGTCTGGGGACACTTTCAGGAACAAGAGAAGATGCAACAGAAAAAAAAAGTCAACTTTGGCTACCCACAATGTTTGCCACCACTAGGTTTGTAACTAAAGGGAAGAAGTGTTTGCATAATTAACACACACCCCCCCTCATAAAATGAGATTGGCTTTCCCACTAAGAGTTAGTTTTCAGCTTTTTAAAGGAATTTTTTCCTACTTCGTCAGAGGTGTCTCATTGTTGTACTCTGCAAAATCCATGGAGAGATACATGAAAAGATAGCTAAGGAAGGAAGGAAGGAAGGAAGGAAGGAAGGAAGGAAGGAAGGAAGGAAGGAGGAGGAAGGAAGGAAGGAAGGAAGGAAGGAAGGAAGGAAGGAAGGAAGGAAGGAAGGAAGGAAGGAAGGAAGGAAGGAAGGAAGGAAGGAAGGAAGGAAGGAAGGAAGGAAGGAAGGGACTCCTGCATCTGTCATATGGTGTAGAAGAGTGGATTTCAGCAGGTGTATCTGCTGCTGAAAATATGCATGAAATTCCTTCTGCATGAAATGCCCTCTTACACACAACTATTAGAAATTGCAGGAGTTTTGCTCTGTTTTGCACGTGACTGAACTACCTAAAGAACCATTTCTCCTAACAGCAGCAGTCTACATTTCCTGCAAGCCCGTCAGAAACAAGGGAGTGTGTTATGTGCAATCAAGTTGATTCCAACTTATGGCAACCCTAGTAGGGTTTCCAAGGCATGTGAGATATTTAAGGAATGGTTTTACCAGTGCCGCCCCTGACACTGCCACTGTCACCACCCTGCCCCAAGTTCCACAGCTGAGCAAACATTTGAATGCAGGTCTCTTGAGTCCTCATATTTATTTATTTATTTATTTTATTTGTTTATTTAAAATATTTCTATCCCGTCTTTCTCCCCTAAAGGACCCAAGGTGGGTAGTCCAACGCTCAATCCACTATACCTCAATCAGACACAAGGCTCACTGACAACCACCAAGTTCTTCCATCCCTACCCCACCACACATTGTTTTTTAAAGACACACAAATATTAATATTCTGTATAAAGATGCTAGGCATATGCATGGTTTCCCTGGGATATTGGTTCATCGCTGATACATACCACACAGACCTCCTTTTCTTCAATGTTACTCTTTACATTGTGATTTTCTTTCAGCTAGCCAAGTCCTATTAAAACTATCTTTTTCTACCTTGCTGGCTCTTAGACTGTATTATAACATGGTCTGACAATGAGGCTATGGAAATGCAGTCACTTTTCCGTATTATATAGATGCGTCTGTATTTTAGCAATACAGGAAATTCTCACAAACCACTGAACTGTTTTTCCCAGCTGCTCTCTCCCTGGGCTAGAGTTAAAGGCAGGAGCGGTTTCACACTAGACAGCACAATGGATGTACATGCCCATCTCAATTAGAATGAACAAGGAACAGCCAACAAGCGACAAAATACACAATCCCTTTCACAGCAGACTGGACGTTGTCCAAGCCCTCCATGCAATTGTATTCATCTAAGAAATAAACATGACTCTAAAACCCTCTAAATGTTTTCAGGAGTGAAAATGAATTTGCTTACCAATTCCACTGCAACACTGGAATGATCCAGTGTTCACAGTCACTTGGAAGTCAATGAATTTTGACTTGGGAGAATTTTGTTAAAGCAAATGGAGGTCCCTGAATGTCCTGACATACAACCTCCACACACCCCACACCCCCACGTTATGACTTTCTGCGATTTGTAACATTTTACGGATGATTAGGGAATTGTTCTGCATTTAGCATGGGTGTTTACCAAGTATGGGCACTGTATTATTTCCTGTTTTAATATTATGCCTTTTTAAAGGTCACAGCATGATCATCTATTTAATCCATGGGAGGAAAAGAAACCCAGTCAGTTTACCTTTCTTTAACATTTGAATGTTGCGCAAATAGTTTTTTTCTGAACAAAGAGCCTCAGTTTTGATTCTGTAAGCAAACCTTGATTTCACCCTCATCTGACTGTCTATTCCACCTTCCCCCTTTTTTCTGTTATGAAGCCCTGTTCTATTAAATCACATTCTTCTTTTATTATTCCGTTCTTCAAAGGACCTTGGGTTTCTGAATGTGGAATACTGTGCTTCTGTACCCACAATTCAAAAAACCAGGAAATTGCCCGATATTGCTGCACAGTATCGTGCCCACATTGCCAGCAGGAAAAAATAATGCCAAGCTTTACTTAGCAAAGGGCACCCTGAATGTTGACAATACCAATGGCAGCAGTCAAGATGGTCTACAGGATACCCTCTTCTACTCACTACCATTCACAAAGTGACACCAAACAAGGGAAAATCCCAGGTGACTCTTTTTTCATCAGTTAACCACTTCTCATCCAAACACAAAAGATACCCTCTTCTGCTCAATACCATTCACACTTGTTGAAAAACAGCCCTGACAATTGCTTCGTGTTTGGACTGAACAGATCAAACAGCAAACTGAGAAAACATGACCAACTGCTTTCAGCAACAGGACTCAACAAACTGCTTTTGACAGACAACAGAGAGAGGGCAAAAACAGAGCAGAGAGGCAGGACTCTCTTTGAATCAAAGGCAGGAGGGAATGATTGGTTACTGATGGATAGACTGACAATCACTCAAGCTAAAAAAAGGGCCCTCCCAACCACACGTACTAGAGGCAGCATGCAAGGTTGCAAAAACCCCAACACTTTCTACTCAGAGAACTCCTATGGCTTTTAAATCTTGAGGAGGTGCAGATATTTAACAATGGCTTTCACAGAAATTGGGCTTCCACAGGTGTGGGTTCCTGTCTGAGGCATTAAACACAACATTTGCAAATTTTGTACTGGAGGTCAGCCCTCAACTGAATGGCTAACATTTGTTTCAAAACAGATGAAGTTGTGCGACAAAGAAATATGTGCCATAGCCAAGACATATACAGAGTATTTAAACATGTAAATAGATTGTCAAAAAAAGAATTGCAAGAGCCCATTCTCAGACCTATAGACAACAGCATGCCTAAGGCATACAAAGACCACTGTTGCAAACACCCACTTCAGAGCATGGGAGTTCTCTTGACCCAGAGAGCCAAAGCAAAGTAAACCAGCAAATGAACCAAGAAAAGAGTTGCGTAAATAGACCTGTAAGCCAAAACAGACACTTCTCCAAATCATGAAGTACAGACTCTAAAATCACCCAATGGCACTTGTGCTCACCCTCATGCCCATGACCCACAGACAGTTCGTGACTGGGGGGGGGGCACCCCATTAAAATATAGAGGCAAAGCACACACACACACCATCTTGGTCCACAAGCTACACCTGCCAGGGCCTATTTGCAAATAAAAAAACAACCATGCTGATTTGACCTAGGGTTGGAGTTGCTGTGAGGATCACTGATTTCATGTATAAAAAGTGCTTTGTACCCACCACATACTTATAAAATACTAGCAAAATCCTATTCATGCAGGTGTAACATAAAGTTACACCCACATAAACGTGCCAGTTGTTACACCCGGCAACAGGGAATAGCTCAGTTCAATTGTGCAATTGGTAGCACGATTCCCATTGACACTATTACACAATGACCTGGCAGAAGTGCTTCATGGATAGCATTTCTGTCTTGGTGCTTTTGGAGCTTACCACGGATGTAATGTTGAGTTAGGCCCACATAGCTAAGCAAAAGGATTTTGCCCACTAAATGTCATTAATAGTAATGATACTATATAGCAGTAGCAGGAAGGAAGGAATTAAATAATGCTTCCACAAAGTACCCATTCTCTGAAAAATTATTTTACCTATTGTTTGTCACTGGGTAACAGGGAGAGAGGCATCCCAGGAGACTGGGACCAGTGGTCCCAAGACCTAGTGGGGGAGGATGGGGTCTGCCTTAGAGCAAGAAAAGCTAGTCTCCAATCCAGCTGGTTTTCCCAACAGTTGCTTTTATTTACTTTCCACACATCTCCTCCCAGCCAAAAAACTACTAAGCCAAAAACAATGGGACACCCATCCCTGCCATTTCCCATGGCTGTCATTCAGCAGCCATGGTGTCTTTCCCTTTTTTGTTGTTGTCATTGTTAACTAAAATAAGTGACATAGCAAAACAGCAATGCATCTGCCTAGCATGGTACATAAAAAAATCATCTAGAATAGTGCTGCATCGACAGGGAACTATTTTAAAAAAATAAAGCAGTAGAGAAAATGAAAAGAAAGGAGGGGTTTTTCCCATCATCTATTAAAATGTAATAACCGACTTAATGCATCACAGGGTTATCACCTCAGATAACACTGCCCACAGCTCCATTTGGGTGCAAACTAACCATCCACACAAGCTATGAAACAGGATAATTAGGAGCATGCTGAATCATGTCAAAAAACCCAGAAGTGCTAATGCTGTGCCTGAAAGGAGCGGAGAAGCTCTTAAATGTTGCAGGATGGAGTGCCCTGAGTCAAAACAGATGCCGTAATTTGATTCAAACCAAACTGCACTAAAAGCAAGCTATATTCCCATCTGGACAGACTCAAAGAGAACCCAAACATAGCCCAAACTGTTGTCAGATTAGAAAGCCTGACACCTGGATAATGTGCTATGAGGCCCATAGACCTCAGAAGCCTGTGTTCATCATAGCTGGCATTTATCCCAGAAAAAGAGTTAATTCCAGAATGAAACCAGAAAACCATTTCCAATCATATCAAAATTCATCTGTGTATCAAGGTAAAAGTTGCTTCATTGTTGCAATGATTCCAGGCCTCATCAGCTTGGCTATTTCTCCAAACTTTATTTATCTACATTGCTTCTCTGTTCCACATGCATAAAATGAAATCCAAAAAAAATAACAATTCAAAATATATTGAAAACATTCTTACAGCTATGAGAAAAACTGTAGGTGCAAAAGCTTTATAATATATGAAAACAGAACTAAGCAGACCCTATGAGAGGGGGTGGCGGTAATGCCATTTGCAGGCCTCACCCCATAGGGGAGTCTCACCTCAGCCAAAGGTGCATGACTGTCTCACATTCTATGATTTTTTTTTTAAAAAGTGCCATTCTGTACGTTAAACCATTTTCTTAAACCCTGCTTTCCAAACAATGAGGGGACCTGACAATGTGAAACAGCCTGAGCCTCTTCCAAGCTCTTAGAGGGCCTAGATCCAAGACACGAAGGCAAGTACCTTTAAAGGAAAATCAAAAATCTCCAAAGCTAAATGCAAAAATAGGTAGAGATATAGAGATATACACCATACTGAGAAAGAACTCATTTCTGCTCCCGCAGCAATTCTTTCCCTCCCTAGTTCTTCTTCTTTCTAAAATGGCACTTTGAAAGCATAGCTCCTTGCTAAGGATTTCCCCACCCACTGGGCTAAACAAAATAGATCATAGAGGTTAGAGTCCGGTCACAGGTTAAAATACAAACACAATGGAGGTGGGAATCATCTTTGGTTTGAATAAGCAACAAATGGACCAGAAAACACTTCCAATTCAATGTGTTTGGGATCACATACTAAGTGCGTCTGTGAGAGTGTGTGTATGTGTCTATGTTAGCTATAGATATACATACACGTGCACACAGCTAATTTCAGTGTTAGTCTTACCCAAAGTGAACCTATTGAAATGAATGGGGCTTGTTAGTTACCAGGGGCATAAGTGCTATTGATTTCAATGGGTCTACTCTTTGGGGAATCATGTTGGACTTAGTCCACTATGAATAACCATTGCGTAAGCACAGTAATGAGTCTTATGTTAAGCCTCGCTGATCTGGCTTGGAGAAGAACACACTGTCAAGGCTATACTCACACATATGCCACATTTGTAGATCCACTCGTCTTCCTCTTCAAAATGTATAAGAACTTTGTCTCATTGTACATGGACATGTGAGACCTATATTTTGTGTGGCAAAAATGGTTGCGGCTAAGATACAAGCTTGGGCTCTTTTAATGGCAGTGGTCACAGGTAATCTCTTCTCTTTTGCTTCCAAGTTAATGTCAGTGCCTAGTTGTCAGAAATTTGCCATTTGTTTATCTTGCTTCTGGTGCAGATTAATTGGAATATATTTTGAGCAGAAGTGGAAGAAAAATAATGTTAATTTTTAAAATTAGTAACAAAAACAGTGGGTTTTATTATGCTACTTAGAGCAATGACTATGGGTAATTATTTTATTTTGAAATTCTCTCTCAATCAAACTTAGCTATCAAATACAACCAAACCATCAGTTTGTGAAATATATCTAGAATATATTTTGGCAACTACAGAAATATATTAATGCAATCCTTCCCTTTTTGTGTTACAAACTAATCTTGCTCTCAGTAACTGCTTCTATCAATACCTTTACAATTCAGTAAATGGTGAAATTTGGAGGCAAGGGGGAAAAACAAGAAATGGCAAGAAATCAACCTGCGTAACTTTTTAAAAAGCAAATCCAGCTATGTTGATAATTAACCACATTTAAGACAACATAATTCATTTTTTCATGTAAAAAACCCAGTCAATAACAGAAGTCATTAAAACCTGGTCAAAAACAGGACATAAAATTATGGCCCAAGCTGCCTTGGGTCCTTTTAAGGAGAAAGGTGGGCTAAAAATGTTTTAAATAAAATAAATAAAGTCATTAAGCATATGAAAAATATGACCAAAGAGAATTAGAGTTTTCAAACAGAAGGCTGACAGGGATAAGTCACAACCTGTTTTGACATGCAGTGTGTTACCATGGGCAGAAAAATTACTGAATGCTATTGAGACAATGATACCATCTGATATGTGTTTAATCGGAACTATTAGTCCACTGTAAACATCAGTAAAAGTTGGATTAGTTTGCTTTTTATTTTCCTCTAAGAAAACAGAGAACATTTGGGTTAGTAGATATTTTAATGGCTGAAGACAATTAGTGCCTTAGAAATTATTTTCCACAGCTAGTTTCAGTACACCTCATGCCTTTCTGCCATGGAAATATTTTGCAACCTACTGAAAGACAGACCTCTCTGAGTAGCTAAATTGCATCTGCAGTGCTATAAATGTTTCCTAATCCTCTTAACGTGAAAGACAGTTGCCCTGGCTTCCAACAAGGCCACTAACAAGCAATATTAGCTAGTATTTACGTACAAGACAAGTTGGTGGAAACTTAAAACTTAAAATTTAAGGTGGATTTCTGCACTGGTCCTTCAAGTCTAATGAGATGTTTTGAATTGCATTTTTTTAAAGTTTATGCATGAAAAATAAAAAAGGTATACATGCTCCAAAGGTTCCTATCATATTTATTTATTCTCTGTCTTGGATTCCTACATTGAGTAGGGGTTTGGACTCAATGGCCTTCGAAGCCCCATCCAACTCCATTGTTCTATGATTCTATGATTACATCAAGCATCCACTCCCATGACTCCCACTCACAAACTTTTTTCTTACCAAAATATTTTTTAGTTGAAAAGGCCCTCTTGCAGCTCCTACTGGCCAAATATATACAGAATTTATATATTCTATATCTATATATCTCTATAGATATATATAAATTGTAGTGCGGATGTGGTGGTGGGGCTCAAGAACCTATGAAGTCTTCAAGATATAACAAAAATTGCCCATTGAGGGACTTTTTGAGGCTTTTCAATTTTACTTTTTGTGTTTTCAGGCAGTAGGGAGGTGTTCCTACTACTGGGGACACATGCAGCCACTGACATATTGTCCACTCCTGCTGAAAATACGTGGGGCTGTATCATACAAGTGAACCTTACATTGTGCATTGGTAATTCTTTTCTCTCATGCAGTCCCACTAATGGCCCCTTGAGAGATTCACCCGCCCACTTTTTGGAGCAGATGTGGGCTTTGTAGTGGGATTCAGGAAGGAAGGAATTGAGTCCACCAACATACCTTGTTCTGCTGCTGGAAGGACTTGGATATAATTCTTGCACATGAACGCCAAGGGACCAGACAGCATGCAGGCCATGGTGCAGATGGTGTGTAGCATTCTATAGAACATTCATTGTTTCAGCATGTCTTTAACCAGAAGAACAAGCATTCTACATGTGTCTTAAGCCGTTCAAGAGCAGCAAGTCCAAAATAAATGAATATAGTTCTTGCAGGCCATTTTGTGGTTTTGAAATGATTTGTTTTATTTTAATTTATGACGTTTTGTGCTGTTGTGTGTTTAGGGGCTCTGCTGAGTATCTGAAAACAACCCTCTTGTTTGGAGAAGGAGTATTTGCATTTTGCTTTAGACCTGATAGGCATTTCTGCACGTATAGGAAGCAGTCTTACCATTGCTCCATCTAACTCAGTATTGTTTGGATCATCTCTAGGCATGACTTGTGGACTGAGTAGGGGGTGGGGTCCTTCATCCCCAAATTTGCCATGATGCAGCCCTGATCCAACACAAATCAGATCAGGATACCCTCTGAGATTTGAAGCTCCAGATGTCCATATCTCCCATCGAGGAAACAAAAAAGGCCACAATATTTTGGGGAGTTTTTTTTACACCCATATACACATTGTGGCAACTTGGTGTACTCTTGCCACAGTTCTGGCAGAGAGGTCTGAAGGCATTGTGCCTGAAAGAGCTGCCATAGCCTTTCAGCTTTTTCACATATGTGCCTGAAATTCAGAAATGTAGTAGCCTACTGTGAGGGGAATAACCCTCCCCACCTGGGACCAATAGACATTTCATCTGTCTATAACTTTTGCTTTCATATAGAACATATTGAAGTGTTTAGGGAAAATCCAACATTTTTAACAGAATGAAATAAAAGTCCAACCTAAATTAATATACTAGGGTCAAAATGGCAGAGTGGATAGGGAGAAGAGAAATGCCTAAGAACATTGTTACAAAAGCCACATTGAGAGGAACACACGCATTCAACAGACAACCACCGTGCCTCCAGAGGGAAAAGCCACTCTGTGTGACAAGCTGCACAGTCCCAGGATGCCCCCAGAAAAAGGGAACGGTAAACCACTTCTGTGTATTCTGTTCCTAGAAAACCCTGAAAAGGGTTGCCATAAGTTGGAAATAACTTGAAGGCATGCGCACACGTGTGTACACACACACACACACACACACACACACACACACACAGAAGATGAAGCAAAGAACAGCAAACAGAAATCTCCCCCCCCCCCAAAAAAAAGCCTTTTCAAAAACTTCCTTCTTCCTAGAAGAAAACAAAGCAACTTATAAAATAATATCCCCCCCCCCCCCGCAGCTGCCATAATTGTGACTGGAAAGTGCTGCTGATATTTTTGCTTTGCATTGGAAATCATAGCTGTCAAAACAGTAAAGATCTACTCTTCTCCCTCCCTCTTTCCCTAGCTCACTGTTTTCCTTATATGATGTTTCACAATATTTTGGAGACAGGCTGTTGCTTTCTTTTATTGTCTGGATCACTGAATTGGTCTGAAGAGATCAGGATCTATTGGGACCCAGATCTGATCCACTTTAGACTCAATCCAGAGCTGTCCAAAGTGCCCTGATTTGGTTCAGAATCAAGCTACAACAGAACAGTTATTAAGATTTCCTATCTATTACATATCGGTGTACTTCAAACCAAATCTGATCTGGTATAGCAGAAAGGCAGGTAAACAGAAAAGGTGATCCAGAGCAAGACTGATGCGGATTGCAGACCCAAGACACAAAGCTTCCCCCCCCCCCCCAATTGTGCTTTTGTTAACAAAGTATTTGCTCCTTATTGGAATACTGTTGGCACTCATTCTGTGGTTTGAAATAATTTCAAAACAATTTTGTACATGCAAAGTGCTTCAAAGCAGCAAAGACACTTTAATGTGTCTTCATGTTAACTTTGCATTAACTTCTGCTTCATCATACATTGTATTTTTTCTCAGAGTTGTAAAATGTGTCACTTAATTTAAAAGGTGGCAATGCATTTGGTTTACAAATAAACATGTTCCTGGAACTATTTTCTATCAGATATATTTTTAAACACATGCTGTTATTTTAGTGGTTTCTTTTTAGCACGGTTGGCAATGGCAGCATTCAAGAAAGTCATTTACACCTGTGGGAAATGAATACAAAGTGGGCAAAATAATGTTCCCTTCCTGACTACTTTGCCGCTGTTTTGCACTGCTGCCCTCAGGGACAAATGACGAGATACGATACAAGATTATAGTAATCCTGAATGCCTTGTAAAGTACCGCCAGAGATGATAGATGATTCACAGATATTATGAGAAGGTATTCTAAAGTGAGAGCTTGACTAGCTGGAAAATCACTGAGGAACAATTTGAACATAGCCAAGTGGTTGCAGTTTCTTACCTGAGGGCAATATGGCTGGGCAGTTTGTAATATTTATTTATTTATTTATTGTATTTTTACCCCGCCTATCTGGTCAGACGACCACTCTAGGCGGCTTCCAACACGCATAACATACATAACAAAATATAAAAAATATAAAAAAATATATAAAATATAACATCAATAGACAAATAATTCAAGATGGAGAAGGGAAAAGGAAAAGAGAAATTAAAAGAAAAGGAAATCAAGTGTTCACTGGAGGGAAGGCCTGTGTAAACATCCAAGTTTTAAATTGGTTTTTAAAGGTGCCCAGCGAAGGGGCCGCACGAATCGCCAGAGGAAGGTTATTCCAGAGGTGAGGAGCTACCGCCGAGAAGGCCCGGTTTCTTGTTTTTTCCTTCCGGGCCTCCCTTGGCGTCAAGCTCCTCAGCCTCACCTCCTGACTGGATCGGGTGATCCGGGTAGATTTTGGTGGGAGTAGGCGTTCCGCCAAGTATCGAGGCCCTAAACCGTTTAGGACTTTGTACGTTAGCATTAAGACTTTGAAGTCAATGCGGAACCGAATGGGCAGCCAATGCAAAGCGGCCAGAGTGGGAGAGATATGATGATATTTTCTCACTCCACTAAGAAGTCTGGCCGCCGCGTTCTGCACCACTTGGAGTCTCCGCATCAACCTCAAAGGCAGCCCCGCGTAGAGCGCATTACAGTGGTCTAATCTCGAGATTACGAGCGCATGTACCAAGGTAGTGAGCACCCCAACATCAAGATAGGGTCGCAGCTGAACTATCCGCCAAAGATGAAAAAAGGCGGTACGGACCACCGACGCCACCTGAGTTTCCATGGTGAGCGCCGGGTCCAGATGGATCCCCAAGCTGCAAACCTCACTCTTAGCGGTAAGAGTCACCCCCCCAAATGAGAGAGAGTTTCCCAGACCGCTGATGGTGGGGCCACCCACCCTCAGGACCTCCGTCTTGTCCGGGTTCAGCCTCAGCCCATTTTCCTGCATCCATTGCAGCACAGACTCCAAGCAGTGCTGGAGGGACATAACGGCATCCTCTGCAGTTGGTGAAAAGGAGATATAGAGCTGGGTGTCATCAGCGTACTGATGGCACGACGTCCCACACCCTCTGATGACCCCACCCAGCGGCCTCATATAGATATTTAACAGCATTGGGGAGATGATCGAACCCTGTGGAACCCCACAATTAAGGGTCCACGGGGCCGATAGCCTCTCCCCAAGCTGTACTCTCTGAGGTCGGTCCCCAAGGAAGGATCGGAGCCATGCAAGCGCATGGCCACCAATTCCCAACTCGGAGACCCTCCTCAGGAGGATACCATGGTCGACAGTATCGAAGGCCGCCGAGATGTCGAGGAGGACCAACAGAGATGTTTTCCCCCTGTCAGCCTCCCTCAGCAGGTCATCATACAGGGCGACCAATGCCGTTTCTGTACCATGGCGCGGCCTGAAACCCGACTGGAACGGATCCAGGGCATCTGTTTCATCCAAATGAGCCTGAAGCTGAACGGCCACCACCCTCTCAACCACTTTGCTAATGAAAGAAACATTGGCGACGGGCCTATAATTGCCAATTTCGTCCGCCGCCAAACTAGGTTTCTTCCTTATGGGCCTAATGAGTGTCTCCTTGAGGGCAGAAGGAACCCTGCCCCCAAGGAAAGACCCATTAATTATTACTGTGGCCCATTCTGTTGTTATAGGCCTGGCTGCTTTGATTAGCCAGGCCGGGCAAGGGTCAAGGGATGAGGTGGTGGCACAACAGCGATCAAGCGCTTTGTCCACAGTATCTGGCGTCACAGGCTGAAAGAGATCAAGAGTCACCGGGCAAGGTGGAGCGCTGGACATCTCTGCTTGACTCACTGTATCTAAAAAAGGAGAGAGCTCCCGGCGGATGGCCTCCACTTTAGATTTTAAAAATGCTGCAAATTGGTCCGGTGAAATACTAGGGAGAGGCCCATCACTTAGACCAATTCCGGATAGGTCGCACACTATACGGAATAACTCCGCCTGCTGATTTGAAGCTTCGCTTATCCGGTTAGCGAGATGTGCTCAGCTAGCAGCCTTCACCTTGGCCAGGTAAAGGTTAGTTGCGACCCTGACAACTATCCAATTATAATCCGTCGGGTTCTTTCTCCACTTGCGCTCTAGCCTTCTCCTAAATTGCTTCATCACTCGTAGGTCCTGGTTAAACCAGGGAGCAGGCCAAGCTCTGCGTTGGAGAGGGCGTTTAGGAGCAATCATGTCTACAGCCCTGGTGGCGGCGGTAAACCAGCCATCAACCAGAGCCTCAACAGGAGCACCAGCCAGGTCAGCTGAAACACCTCTCATGGCATCCTGGAATCCTACAGGATCCAGTAGCCTTCGAGGGCGGACCATAGAAATAGGTCCCTGCTCCCTGCGAGGGGGAGAGCCACTGAGAGGTTACATTTTATTAGATGGTGATCTGACCACGACAGAGGGACCGACACGAGGTCAGTCACCATCAGACCACACTCACTCCAATTGGTGGAAAAAACCAGGTCTAACATATGACCACCCACGTGGGTGGGGCCGTTGACATGTTGGGACATGTTCAAGGAAGCCATGGTTTCCAAGAACTCAAGAGCTGGCCCAGAAGTCTCTGCCTCCACGTGAATGTTGAAGTCGCCCAAAACCAATAGCTTCAGGGACCTCAACAGTGCCGCGGAGACAAAGTCCGCCAGCTCCGGTAGGGAAATGGCTGGGTCGTGGGGAGCGCGGTAACCCAGCAAGATCCCAATACCATCCCTGGCCCCTATCGACACGTGGAGGGCCTCCAGACCCGGCTTTACCACCGAGGAGCGCCTAGAAGCAGGGTTAGGATGTTTTTATATACAATGGCTACTCCCCCCCGCCCCTCCAGTCTACCCTGGTGCTGGACAGCATAACCGGGCGGACAGGCGAGTGTTAGGGGAGGGCCCCCCTCTCAGCCTATCCACGTTTCGGTTATGCATGCCAGGTCTGCATCCTCCTCCAAAATAAGATCGTAAATAACCTGGAATTTATTGGATACAGACCTGGCATTCAACAGCACCAGTTTTAGAGTGGAGGATTGGCTGGTCTGGCTACCTCGATACTGACGGTTGATCACAGTCCCAGAACGGTGAACAGCCTTCAAACATCTGTTCATCGTTCTTCTAACACATGTAGGGGCTGTGCCAACGCCATATCTCCCTCTACCCGTAATCACAGAGATGTTCAATGGCCCCTCGCTGGGAGGACAGGCCTTCCATTCCATATCAGAAAAAAGAAAAGAGGAAAAAAAAAACACAGGAAACCCTAAATTAATACAAACAAATTAAATAATAATAACAGAATTATTAACATAAGAAAAAATATACTATATAACTAAACATCTATCATTAAAGAGAAATTAGTTAAAGTGCAGTTGTCTAAGAGACAAAAGAAAAAATGAGAAAAGGGGGAAAACACAATAAAGTAAATACATAAACCAGATGCAGTGTAATAAATCTAACAAAAATATCAATCTAAATAGTTAACAATAATCAAATTAACAATTAAAGTAATGAAATGAACAAGATAAAGTAAATACAGCAAGACAAAATAACAGAGTGAAATAAAAATAAAAATAAGACAAAATAAACAATACAAATAAACAATATATAAACAAAAACCACATTAAACTTTAAGTTCCCCCCCTCAACCAATACCCTTAAAACAAATAAATAAAATAAACTCAAAATTTCCTCCCTCCACTCTCAGTCCTATTCCAATGTGTTCCGTCTGTAGTTCTTATAGTTCCAGCTGTTTTTAGAACTTTTAAGAGGCAGTTTTTCACTTTGAGATTGGGGTAAGTTTTGGTGCAGAGCAGGGAGAGGCAACAGTAGCAAGATGTTAGTAGGTAAAATGGCGCTACTGTTGCCGTTCTCCGAACCGAGAGGGCAGCCGACAAGTCCACGCTGTATCTGGCGGCGCCAAGAGAGAGGACGGAGGGGGTAGTTCCTGAAGGAATTGAAAGCATGGCAGCAAGCAAGGGGGCAGCTAGCTGGGTCCCACAATAGATGTAACAGATGGGGCCCCGACGCCAGCCCCCCCAGTCCGAACTCCTCGATGGAACGTCCAGCTCTCCAGCAAGTTGGGAAACTCCCTCGAGCCTCCAAGACTCCCGGCGTTCTCCCAAACTCTCCAGGCTGGATCCTGCAGGCTTCCCCATCGAGCTCCCCGTTCACCTTCAGGTAGGCGCCGCGGCAGATTTGCAGGGCAGCAGAGACTCCTGACAGAGGCTCCCAGCTGTCGGTCCCCAGTGCGCTGTTCTCTTCGGAGCTCCGCGGCAACCTCAAACGAGTATCCGCAGTCCGAGCTCCAGCGCCGGCTCCGATATCCCGGAGATGTAATCTAGATGTCATTTGACTTTACCCCTCCTCATCCCTCAGCATTAGCAGTGCTGGCTAGAGCCACAAAAAAGGGATGGGACTTTTGTGTTGTAATGAAAGAGGAATGTCATGAAAGAGGCCCTCTTTTTCATTTTTGTGTTCTTTTATGGATTACTGAAAGAGAACCTCTAGACATGAAGGATCGTACAAGGCCTGGCTTGGTTGGAAAAGAGTGAGGGGTATCCTCTGCTCTTTCCCCCTCCCCACTTTTTTTATTGTTGTTGTTTAGTCGTTTAGTCGTGTCCGACTCTTCGTGACCCCATGGACCAGAGCACGCCAGGCCCTCCTGTCTTCCACTGCCTCCCGAAGTTGGGTCAAATTCATGTTGGTTGCTTCGATGACACTGTCCAACCATCTCATCCTCTGTCGTCCCCTTCTCCTCTTGCCTTCACTCTTTCCCAACATCAGGGTCTTTTCCAGGGAGTCTTCTCTTCTCATGAGATGGCCAAAGTATTGGAGCCTCAGCTTCAGGATCTGTCCTTCCAGTGAACACTCAGGGTTGATTTCCTTCAAAATGGATAGGTTTGTTCTCCTTGCAGTCCAGGGGACTCTCAAGAGTCTCCTCCAGCACCACAATTCAAAAGCATCAATTCTTCGGCGGTCAGCCTTCTTTATGGTCCAGCTCTCACTTCCATACATCGCTACTGGAAAAACCATGGCTTTGACTATGCGGACCTTTGTCGGCAAGGTGATGTCTCTGCTTTTTAAGATGCTGTCTAGGTTTCTCATCGCTTTCCTCCCCAGAAGCAGGCGTCTTTTAATTTCGTGGCTGCTGTCACCATCTGCAGTGATCGTGGAGCCCAGGAAGGTAAACTCTGTCACTGCCTCCATATCTTCCCCTTCTATTTGCCAGGAGGTGATGGGGCCCGTGGCCATGATCTTAGTTTTTTTGATGTTGAGCTTCAGACCATTTTTTGCGCTCTCCTCTTTCACTTTCATTAAGAGGTTCTTTAATTCCTCCTCACTTTCTGCCATCAGAGTGGTATCATCTGCATATCTGAGGTTGTTGATATTTCTTCCGGCAATCTTAATTCCGGCTTGGGATTCATCCAGTCCAGCCTTTCGCATGATGTATTCTGCATATAAGTTAAATAAGCAGGGGGACAATATACAATATACAATTTTTTATATTGTATATATACAATATACAATATAAAAAAATGTAATACTTTTTTATTACAGTATTACAAAGCAAAATATAACACCACTATTCAAAAAAAGTGTTGTTCTTTCTTTGTGCCACTCAGTCCTTGTGGGCACTTCAAAGTTGGCCACATGGTGGTGGTGGTGTTGGAATGGTGGGGACAGGAAAAGGTTAGCAGATGGCAGAGCTTCTCAAAGATAGGTAGAGCTAGAAATAAACAGCAAGCAAGCAGGGGGAATGGAATGAGGCAAGAGAGATTATGATGATGAGAGACACAGGGTGAGGAGAGTGTGCTCAGGAGGGAAAAGAAAGTGGGAAGGCAAAAGAGAAGCAGCAGGAGGGGAAGTCTTTAAAAACTACTTAAAAAGCCCCTGTATTTAAATCAGGTTTAGCTTGTTTTGAATTGCTGTAAAAACTGGTGAATCCACAACGCATGTGTACAAGTGAATTACTTTGACAGGGGATCATGGTTTTTGTAGCGGCAGTGAGTTTTTTTTATTCTTCCGCCAGAGGTCCATTTATTTTAATGCGGACGTGGAATCAATTCATTTAAATTCATTTAAATCAACTCCCCCTATGTGAACATCTTGGTCCATGTTAATTGTTAGGTAGCTCTGCTGGCTGACTCTCACAGTCACTTGCCCCTGCTGTAGTTGTGTTAGAAGTGGGCCCCATTCTGCTCACTCACTTGCTCCCCCAAATCTTTTTCTAGTCCTGGGGTGGGAGGTGAAGGGATGGATAGAGCAAGATCAACCCAAGGAGATGTCTCTTCATTGAGCTGGCACACAAACCCTGGAACTGGCCACTGGAAGGCAGGCAGGCAGGCAGGCAAAACATCACCACCGCCACCTTTCTCTTTTCCCCTCCAGCCAGGCCGTTTCAGACCTTTTCTAGTGCCGGCTTGCTTGGCTGTTTCTTAGTGCTCTTCCCTCCTCCCTGGGCAGACACCCAGGGTATACTCATATACACACTTGCCGACCCACCTGCCACTCTGAATCCCAGCCTAAATTGGAGAGAGAGTGCAGGGTGTCCCTTCAAAAACATGGGATTAAAGGTTTGTTCCAAGGAAATGCAAACTGTGACTCAAACACCGTGACTGCCATGTGACTTGGAGTTGATTTAACTTGGGTTTCATATACACCAACACGTATTCTAAACTATTGCTGTAATGTAAAGATACTCTGACTGAATTGAAATAGAGGGGGGAACCTAAAGAAAACCCCAAGCAAGTTATGTATCTGGGATTGTTTTCTGCCTGGAAGTAAAACAGGGTTAGAGCAGAGAGAGAGAGAATGAATGAGGGAGACTACAGACAGTCTTGTGACCATTTGGTGATTAATTATCTCTCTTTGTCTCAGGGCTCATTTACATTACAGCAATAGTTTAGAATATGTGTTTGTCCAACATCATAGTTAAATAGGACATAAGAAGTTAGAGTGAGAAGGAAAATATAGCTATTGGCAGGGATAGCCTTACCATAAGAGAGTAAAACAATGGCTTCAGGTGGCAGTATTGAAGTGGCAGCCCCAGGCCATTTTTCTTCCTTGAGTGACAGAGCTGTTTGTCACACAGTTTATTCACTCTAAATCATGCTGTCCAGATACCAATGTTGAGGTAAGATTCAATGCTATATTTGTAGGATTCTGCATATGGGATAATGGGGAGCATTATTTTTCCCTTTACCTCAGGCAGCTATATGTCAGTACTGGCCCTAAATATTGGAGATAAAATCAGACAACTGTGCATGACTTGATACCCAAATGAATTAACACACCCTGCTTTTTTTCAATCCCAAACTGACAGCAACATTGTTTATCAAGGAGTCCCATACATGACTTGAGGTTTGTATGTTTTTTGTCTGAGAGACTGCTAAGTAAAAGAGAGCAGAACACCCCTTCAGACTTTGCTGACTATTGTGGTGAGGTCAGAGGTGGCAGAGACAAGAAGGTATAAGGATGTGGGGACTAGAGTTAAAGACTGTGTCCTCATATAGAGCCCTCCTCTGCTGAGGCAAATGCTGAGTAATGTTAACATGTTTATAGTATTTGTTGTGATTATGTGCTCGCAAGTCACCTCTGACTCATGGCATCCCTATGAATGAGTGACCTCCAAATTGTCCCATCATTAACAGCTCAGCTCAGCTCTTGACAACTCAAGGCCATGATTTCCCTTATTGAGTAAGTCTATCTTATGTTTGGTCTTCCTCTTTTCCTGTTGTCTTCAACTTTTCCCAACGTCATGGCCTTCTTCTCTTGTCTTCTCATGCTGTTCCTAAAGTATGATAGCCTTGGTTTAGTCGTTTTTGTTTCTAGGGAGAGTTCGGGCTCGATTTGATCTAGGACGCACTTTTTTGTCCTACTGGCAATCCATGGTATCCTCAACATTTTCATCCAACACCACATTTTAAATGAATTGGGGTCCCCCCCCCCGTCAGTATTCTTTACTATTCAGTTTTCACATCCATACATAGTAACTGGGACTACAATAGTGTGGAAATAGTGGTCATAGTGGGGGATCCCCTTGAAATAAAATCATGCTCTTCTGGGTTCTTCACTGAGGGGACCCCATACTGGAAACTGGAAAAGAAGCATATATTGAAGCTAGTTGATGGGAGTTCATTGTTGTGACAGGGTAGGGTAATCAAAGGGAAGTTCTTCTTTTTTCCAGCCTAGCTCGTTGTGGACACCCTTTCTCAACACACAATGAGCCACCAAGTTCAGCTCAGTGATCAGGATGAATGCCCGCCCACCCACTCCTAAGACTGGCTGAATGATGTGGATAGAACACAGCAGGAACAAGTGGCATGGCTTGGCATGGCACCTCTGTGGGATTTACTCTACACGACCTTGACTGAGGGACCATTGTCTGGGCTACCATGTCTTTTTGCAGTGTCTGTACTGTGGAGAATTGTAGCTGCTACTGTCTTTTTTCCCCAAACTTTTTTTTTTTAATGGAAAAGATGAATTGGTGTGAGGGCTGGAGGGATGGGGAATAGCAATGATGTAATCCCCAGGCTGACATTTTTCTTCTGTGCATGGGTCCTTGAATTTTTTTAAAAAAATTCTGACATCTATCCTGGTGGGCCTTGGCATTTGTCTGACCATGCTGAATGCTGGCATTAGAGCTGTCAAGAGATTTGCCAAGGTTACCAAATCGCACAGGTTTCACACTGAAACCAAAATGAACTCTCACAAATACATTCATGAAAGCTCTTCCTTATAGTGAATAATATCCCAAGCTATTGTTATTAATTACTACACACTCCCCCTTTGAATTCTATGATTGATAAGTGAATGAGTTAGAGTTGTTCTTAGTTATTTTATCAATATCAGGGCCTGATCACACAGGAAAATAGGTTGCATTATGGACCACTTATGGAGTGGTCTGGTGCAGTCTATTTCTTGGCAATCACACAACAGACAAGGAATTGCACTCCAGCCCAACTTCGACCCATGCCCAGGCTGGACCTTTTTGGTCCAGCTGTAGGGCAGGTCCTTTTTGGAGAGGCAGACCAGAGTGATTTCCTGACAGATCAAAGGGTTGCTTTAAGGGAGATCACTCCCAGTAAAGTAACCCTTTCTGGTGTAATCAGACACACACCTTTTCCACCACCTGATTAAAACCTCAGTATCAATATCCTTATAAAGGGGACAAAGAGGGGTCTGGCATTCTGCAGACCATAAAAGCATGTTGCAAAGGTTCCGTACACATATCCTAGAGTGGATGAATCTTCATATCTTATCAATGGTACACAGAACAACACATAGCTGTTGGATAAAAAAAAATCAGCTTAAAAAACCTAATGATTATCAGCACTCTCACAATACAGAGATTTTTGATATGATACTTCTGTAATTTTGATAGAAAAATAAGCATGACAGGGATCAAACAAGGATAATTCCAGATAATGGTTTTACTATGCAATCCCTTTTTGGGTGGGGAGGTGGGATCCCTACAGCCCTGTCTTCCACTTGTAACTGTTTCTTCCATCTGCTTCTTATGTCTTCTTGCTTACCATACAAACATAATAAGAAGGAAAAGATAAAATAGCTACACAATGCCTTTTGATGGTAGAAAGAAGAACCATCTGTCTTGGAAGAATCCTTAATAATCCAGCATCAGGGAGAGATTTATAATTGATTTAGTTAAGAGAGGTTTTCAAACTTTATCTACCATACTTGGCAAAACATATTTTATCAAATGTTTTTGAGTGTTGTTTCAAGGGCCAAATTAGACAATATAATTAAGACATGTTTAGAACCAGAGCTCCCATAACAAACACACAAACAAACACTATCTGTTTATTTTAACAAGAGTTTGCATTAATCCTCATTTGGCAAATAAGCTTGCTTTTGTTCTGTTAACTTGCATATTTGATTCTTAGGAGTGCAGCCCTGAAAGATTTGCATGCATGAGGGATAGTGTTGTAAGATCAGGGAATATGCATATGCTTTTAACGTGTCACATGACTCATCTAATTTTATCTGTGCAATCAGTGCCTTCCTTTCTCCTTTGCTTTTCATGTGTTTTGTTGGTTTTTGCAGGCATTCACTGTGAAGAAGACATCAATGAATGTCACATAAACCCATGCCAAAATGGAGGGACCTGTGAGAATTCTTTTGGAAATTATACTTGCCATTGCCCACCGGGAGAAGAGGATGGGATATTTTATGGTGGCTGGAACTGCACGGATGTCCTCCTCGGCTGCGTTCAGCATAAATGCCAAAATGAGGGACTGTGCATTCCTCAATTAAGAAATGGACAACACAGATTTAGCTGCCTGTGTCCAACTGGATACATTGGAGTACACTGTGAAATAACGACAACATTGTCTTTTCAGGGAAATGGGTTCCTTCAGGTTCACAGTGCCACAGCCCCTACCCAGGAATATTTCTATAACATAAACCTTAGGTTTCTGACTGTCCAACCAACAACCCTGATATTTTACCGAGGAGACAAAGACACGTTCATGAAGCTGGAGTTACTAAATGGCTACTTACACTTGTCCATGCAAATCAATAACAAATCCAAGGCCTTTTTGCATATACCCCATAATGTCAGTGACGGCGAATGGCATTCGGTGGAGGTAATTATAGCAAGGATGGTAACTCTTAAGCTAGTCGAGAGCTCTTGCACAGAATCCTGTCTCCATGAAACCACTACTACAATAGATAGCAATCAGACAATATTTGCATTCCAGAGCACATTTTTGGGTGGCTTGCCCGTGGGGAACAGTAGTGTAGACTCTCCACAAAACATCTATGATATGAATTCTGCACCTTCGTTTGTAGGCTGTCTTCAGGACGTTGAAATAGACTTGAACTTTGTTATCCCAGAGAATATGTCCTCCGACTCGTCTTTGAATATCAAGGCAGGCTGTGCTAAAAAGGATTGGTGTGAACACCACCCATGTCAAAACAAAGGGCGCTGCATGAACTTGTGGCTGAGCTATCAGTGTGACTGCTACAGACCTTACACTGGGCCATCTTGTGCTACAGGTAAGGCAAACTGCACCATACCAGAACCTTAATTGCGACTTGAGGTCATATTGTAGAACATATATAGTTAAAATGCAGAGCGCTTTACACCAGCTTTGAATTGTGATTTAAATAAATTTGACTTAAATGAAATTCACCCTAGTCATAAGCATTTCTCTCCCAACCCTCTTACATTCTTCACAGAAAAGCTTTGTGCAAGATATATTTATTTTATTTTATTTATAATATTTTTACCCTGCCTATCTCCTAAAAAAAAGGGCCCAAGGCAGCTGACATCATTAAAAACACAGCATTAAAAGCTAAAAACAGTATATTATTCAAATATTTTAAAAGAATTAAATAAACATTGTATTATAAATGTTAGGTCAAAACATTACTAAAATAGATTTAAAAAGTAAAACAATACAACCCATCCCATTTTAAAAACTTGCTTAGACAGCCAGTCACTAAGGAAAGCCTGCCTAAAGAGAAAGGTCTTCACCCACTTGTGACAGCAAAGATGGGGCCAGCCTGGCCTCCCATGGGAGCGAGTTCCAGAGTGGGAGCAGCAGATATTCAGTTTGCTAGATATGCATATAGCTATCCCAGGCAAAGATGGAAATAGCTTCAATGACTAAAGCAGGGGTAAGCAGCAGTTATTACCCACAGTGTGTTCTAGGGGCAGAAGTAACCAAGGTGATGAAATTTTATCAATCCAGAGATACATTCTCTAATGCTGCTGTGTTTGTTCAATCAACATGCAAAATGAAGCCCACTGCTTACCTCCCAGTGACCAATCATCATCAAATAGGCTCCAGGTTTGCTGGAGAATATGAATAACAGAGAAAGAGGTTCCTATTAGAACCTTCCTCTGTGCTGGGATAAGGAAAATGTTTTGGCCCTGTCATTTAGCATTCTCTTGTGCCTAACCACTGGGGCACCTAGAGACATCAAAATCCCAGAGAAGCTTCCCCTGGCTCTCCTCTACAATCCCTCCAGGTTTGGTGAAGATAGGGTTTCTGACGTCCAAGTTATACACCCACAAATTGGGTCCCCTCACGAAAATGCCCTTTAGCAGCTGGCTTGGGGAAACCCAATTTTCACCAAATTGGGAGACATTGTAGAGGAGAGTCAGGGGAAGTTTCTCTGTCATTTTGGTGTTTCTAGGTGCCTGGAGGGAACTTTTCTGGGGGTGCTCTTTGTGGGTTTATAACTTGGACATCTGAAACCCAATCTTTACCAAACATGGGTAGATTGTAGAGGAGAATCAGAGGAAGCTTCCCTGCAATTCTGGTGTCTCTTGGTCCCGGGGGGGGGGGGTGCTTTATAGTCCAATGAATCAATGAATCAAAAATCACTAAATAATTGTTCATTCATATTCATTAGGGCATTGATTTGTACTAAGACTAATTGACAAATTAGTGATTTTTGAATGAATTTGGTGATTCATTTTCTAATTCATGCCCATCTCTAGTCGCAATCCTGCAACACATATATAGTTCAGACTACATCTCATTTTTCTATGTAGAGAATTGTCCTGGGAGTAAGCCACCTGAGCAGGTATGGCAAAAGCAGGTTGTAAAGATGTGAGATGGAGAGAATACTTCTGAAATATATTTAAGTCCACCAAAGGTTCCTTCAGATATATTTATCCTTAACAAAATAGATAGCATTAACCCAAATAAAATTGAAACATCACAAGAAAAAACAAAGCCCAAAGGAGCAGATGGACATGAAAGGCATTGTGATTAACAACAGGTTACATCCAAAATGTATCTGTTGCAGATGTAATATTGCACAGTTGTACTGAATTTAGCAGAGCTATGTGGATTTACAGCAGCTGATATCTGGTCTAAGGAGCTTAGGGGTTCATTGTTCAAAAAGCTTCATTTAGATTCCAGTATTTTAAAAATACTATTTTAGTTCATATTCTGCTTTTCACAGTACACACACATTGTTGTCGTCGTCATCGTCATCATTACTATTGTCGTTGTTGCTGCTGTTATTATTATTGTTGTTGTTGCAAAATGACATTGCTAGAGCCATAATCTTAACAGATGGCTTTGAAGTGCAGCAGTGTTTTATCTGAAGGTTTCAAAAGCAACTTTGGAAAACAGGACTACATCTGATGAATATGTTTGCCTCTTTATATGACGCAAAATTAAAACCATGCGGCTCCAAGAGAGGCCTCTGCTTCTGCTATTTCAAATGATTAGAAAGTGTCTGAGACATCTTCTTCCTCCTGACAATTCTTCTCAGTACAGTGCATCTTACCATTTTGATTCAATAATATATGTACGCCTCCACACCATATACACTGGGGCACAAGCATCCAGAACTCACCTTTGTTGTTGTTTAGTCATTAAGTCGTGTCCGACTCTTTGTGACCCCATGGACCAGAGCACACCAGGCCTTCCTGTCTTCCACTGCCTCCCGGAGCTGGGTCAAATTCATGTTGGTAGCTTTGGTGACACTGTCCATCCATCTCATCCACTGTCGTCCCCTTCTCCTCTTGCCTTCACTCTTTCCCAACATCAGGGGCTTTTCCAGGGAGTCTTCTCTTCTCATGAGATGGCCAAAGTATTGGAGCCTCAGCTTCAGGATGTGTCCTTCCAGTGAGCACTCAGGGTTGATTTCCTTCAAAATGGATAGGTTTGTTCTCTTTGCAGTCCAGGGGACTCTCAAGAGTCTCCTCCAGCACCACAATTCAAAAGCATCAATTCTCTCACCTGGTGGCCATGTTTTCTCAGCATCTGTGACATCAGAGCCAGCCAGCCAGAGTAGCGAGCACCATCTTGGAGACACTTCTTCCTCTCAGGGCTGCTCTTGCCCTTGGTTTTGAATTTAGCCAATTAGAATGGCCGACAGGGTGGGAGTATTTTGCTGGGCAGACAGGATATCTTTGGATGTGACATTTAGCTGCTATGGGTGGTGGTAAAAAACCATTGCTAGCCACCTAAAGCTCTCTTTGTCTCCTGGAACTGCTTCCTCCCACCCACCCTGAGCTGTTTGGAATTTTTCTTGAAAGTGCTATTCTAAGCAGGAAGCTTATGTGGTTAGTCAACAAAGAGGTGGAATACATACTCTGGCTTCATGTCACAGCTTGGTTGGGAAGCTTGGGGACTGATTCAGGTGGTGGTAGTACAGCACTGCAGGCATAGGATGCCCTCCATGGTTGCCCCCTGTGTGCCTCACCAGCCCCCTTCCCAGCAGAGCCAGGGTTTCCTGTTAATAACTCCATGGACTCCATCTCAGCTTCTTGACTCATATTAGTTTTTATAAACGTTACAGCAGCATTTCCCCCTGCCTTTCCCCCCACAGCCCCATAGGGTTGAGTTGTAGTCTCTAAATTACTTGTCAGCTTGGGGTGGGGCACAGTTAGTTAACTGGAATTCCCTCAGAGTCCAGGTTCTGGAAGTCAGGAAGGAGGCGAGAGCTTAGATACAAAAAGTGGTCCTTTTAGAAAAGGCTTGTATAAATTACCACAAGAAAGTCTCTGCAGTTGATCTCTCACGGTCCCTCCCTCACCTTTTCAGAGCTGTGTTAGCATCCAGGTGAACATAGCCTTGTCCAAGCATGTGGCTGGAGTCTCCAGTGCCTGGCTTCCATCACAAATCTATAAACCTGGCAAGGGTAGACAGCTTCTGGCATCCTCTGCTTCCAAGACAGGCAGAGACCTGTTGCCTTCTCAGTTCTGCTCTTTTCTTCCCCTCCTCCAGCTGCCTCCTCCTGCATCCCTTCACACCCCCTCTATGGGGTGGGGGGTGGGGTGGAGCAATCATATATATACTGTTGCATGCCCCTCACTCACTTGGGAACAGACAAGGTGACACAGTGGCCTGTGTCCGTGTGGTTAACCCTATGTCTGTCTCCTTGGTTTGTATTGGACACCAGGTGGAGTAGCTGATGAAGATATGTCCCCTATGCTAGTGCCAGTGGCTATTGGCAGCTCTAACCATAAAGCTGTGGCCAAAAGTTTCACCAAAACAGCTTGCATGTGTTTGGTTATTTGAGCTCCAGTCTCAGGGCTGCCATCAGGGTCTCTGACAATTGTTGCTTTATAGGAAAGAGAGACTTGGGAGCACCTGACAAGCTTATTTACTGTTTCACTCACTCAAAGGACTTTCAAAATTGGTACGGTGCTCTCCATAGACCTGAAATTTAGTTGGAGACAACTTGATTTTGAGGAAACTTTGAAAACAATGTTCCCCTCTGTAAATTAAACACACCTCAAAACAGTTGTGCCTCTTCATATTACCTAGTCACCTGGAATTTCACCTCCTTGGGTTTAATCTCTATATATCACAAACATACTTTCACTTATAATAGGCACTGGCACCCTAGCATCAGAACAGCCCCATTGACTTCATGTAATAATCTGAAGAAGGGCCCCATGGCCAACATTTGTCATCCTGTCTTTGATGACATAGAAAAAACCCATCTCTGCTCTTGCATTCATGTAGATGGGAAATCCTCATATGTAGATGTTTATGTGTGAAGGCAAGTTTGTGTGAGGCCAGATGACAAGAGCAGAGGCTGGAAGGAGCCCCTGTTATCTGAGGAAAGGTCATAGATATGACCCACAGAGCCACTTTGTACATATTTTCCCCTTCGTTAATGCATGAAACAGCAGGATCCCTTCTATATGATCTTGTTGCAAATAACACAGCGGGTCCAAATGCATGGACACACTTGCTCTCTATCCCCAGTTACCTCCCCTCACTCAACAATTCTAGATAGACCAACACTGCAGAAGCATGATTTATATGTAAAAACCCCTTTTCACTGACCTACTGGTGCCAGCTGTAAATGAGTGGAATGGGTGCCAGGCCTTAAAATCACCACATGAACACAAATTGGACTTTTTCTTCCCCCATGCTGCTTCTCTTGGATTTATCTTCCCACCTGTAGACCAAAGGAAATATAGCAATTCCCTGAGACATCAGCCAGAACCTCAAGATGACTACCTTATCTTGGTATACAGCAATTTTTGTTTGTTTGTTTGCAGAATTTGATGCATTACAGTTTAACTATGATTTGTTCTTTTTACTCATCGGAGTATCTAAAAGATACTAATTTGTCACTGATACTAACTGGAGTGTTTAAAATGTAACTCACTATGTTTCATGCTTTTTTGTTTCTTTTTTTCCTTCAGTAGTATTGACAGCAAATAGCACAAAAATTTGTAAACACCACTGAAAAGGCCTCTAAAATGAATGAAAATGCTCTTTAAAGGTGACTAGGAACAAGAAAATCTTGTTTGTTACAGACTAAAAAGTGAGGTCATTCCATATGTTATGTTACTCTTGTAAGTAGTTCATAACTAACTGTGTTACTTTGTGAAGATTCTCAGTCATCCAGATAAGGTTATCTGGAAGTTGAGTCATGGCAACTGGACTAAAAGGAAAGACGTCCAGTTGCCATGACTCAACTTCCAGATAACTGTGTTACTTGTAACTCTTTTCTTTCAAGTTATGAGAAAGACCCTCTTACTCCTACAAGTATCCAGTGTAATATTTGACAGAGCCAATGTACACAGACACTATCCACACAAGTAAAGGAATGCTTAATAAGCAGACGTCTCTAATCAGGCAGCACCCCATGAAACTACAAATACCAGATTATGTAGAATGGAACCATAGCAGTTAAAATGATATGACATTGTAGTGCAAATACATTCACATATAATTCATTATGGACACATGACTCTCAAGCACTATGGCCAAAATCCTTTTGGGGTATTGTGTGCATGCCAAAAGCATCATGGAAGTAGCCACAGTGAACTGATGAGGTTCAGATCCATGGCAGTCATGTGTTTGGTTGCATGCTCGGTTGCATGCCCAGCACATGCTCAGCGCCTTCTCAGTTAGCCACTGCAGTTTCCATGATTCTTTTTGAGCACATGTAAAATCCCAATGGAATTTTGGCCTATATTGAACAGACGTGTGGTAGAGCCCTCAGCATGATCTCATTCTCCCCTGCATGCGCATCCACACAAACTAATGAACTCTACTGATGTGACATACACACATATGTCCATAGACATACACAAACAAGATAGCCAGCCTTATAATGATTAATCAATAACATTTAAACAAAATAAGTGACTTTTTGATATATGGTTGGAAGCAAAACATAATTTACGGTTTAATAAACAAAGAGTGCTACATTTACTATGTAATAAACCCCCATCAGTGCTACAAAGTTAACATTCAAATAAACATACACTTGATTGAGCATATTGTAAATAATTTGTAGAACACCAGATCACTGTTACTATGCCCTTTTTCGTCCCCTGTTAAACTAATACACCATAATCAAATTAAAAATATAAAGTCAAATAAATGTTTTAAATTGGAAAACTTGATGTCCTCTTATATTGCAACGTCATAAATTAAAATGACTCCTCACTCATCAGCCAACTCTTTACAGCCAGACTTATATATATCTGCAAAACTATAAGCCCCTTATTTCTAGGACTGCAGCATTAGTTGATTAAAGTACTAATTAAAGCTTGTGTCCATAATATGCAACACAAATCCAAACGGTAGATTAGATTCACCTCTGCCTTGCCCCCTCTTTCTGGATTTTAAAGATCATGTTTTGTGCTATAGAAAAGCAAGCACCTTTGTTAAATAATCTATGATAAATCAATAAGTGCAGGACCACATTTTTGCAACACAGAAAAAAGAAAAAAAGAAAGCCAAGAAATGTTGATTTATTTTCATCAGCATCCAGATGTAATGGCTCAAGAGGTTAATATTGACCAAGGTTATGCTAAAGGCCCATCAAACCACAGATGAGATCCAGTATTTCTTTTGAAGCAAAGTAATTGAAAACTGCATGCGCACCGTGCTACCTTTTTGAAGGCTAACCTTCCTTCCTTTGCCTCTCTGTAATATTGCGACTCTTCCTGCTACTTGCTGGCTTTGCTGAATCAGAAGCATTTTTCTCTTCAACATAAAAAATGTCTTTCAAGTTCCGTCCTTAATAGAGAGAGAAGTTGGAGATATATACAGAGTATATGCACACACACGCTTTCATGCTTAGAAACACCCATTTCAGCCCAGGGGGTATGTGGAGATTTAGGCATATGTGCCATATTTTTAAGAAGCTCATAAGGAAGGAAATATAAGATAAGATAGTCTCATTCACAAAATTAATACATTTTCATTTCTTATTTATGAAACTGTCTATTGAGAAATAACTTAGGGATTTATTTTTTTCTCCTAAAAAGGCTGATACGTATATGAAGCCTGTAACATTTAGAAGGAAGGGTACCACAGTGAATGTCCCTGTTTTATGGATCCTGTAATCTTTTCATTAAAATAAAATGCTGGAGGCAGAAAAGTAAAAAAAAAATAAACCTGTGGAGATCTCAGTCAGACCCAAAGTTCTTGCTTTGTTCATTTCTTTGTTTTTCTTTTAAATAAAAGTCTGACTAGGGAGCCTGTGAACAGCTGTTTGGTTGTTGGTAGTTTAAACCCATTTGATGCTCTTCATGCTGTTTCAAATATATGAACAGTAGTGCATTGAAGATTTTAGATTAGAATGAGCAGTTGTCATTGTTGATTTAGGTCCACTTCATCTATCAATGCTGCAGCTTAGGAGTTGTCGTGACCTGAGACATTTTGCTGTCTATAGCAAAGCACTAAATGAGACATCAAACAGCACCCCACAGACCACCACTCCTTAATTGATAAGTGTATATTTGTAAAGTCTGCACCCATGGATTTTCTTTTCAAGACCCATGACCACTCTGTACCAGGTTTTGTTGTTCTTGGGGGGGGGGGGGGCAAAAGCCATTGTTTTGTACGCCCACCAGATGCATTTTGCACACTTTTTTTTTAAAAAAATGCTTATATGCATTCACATGTGCATACCTTGACCAAGCCTGTTTTAGCAGTACTTTGTGCACCTTTGATGTGACCATATTTTTTCCTATGTGTGATTCCCAGTGTGCACATTTGGGCAGCCACATGTGCTACCGCCCATCTACTTCAGGACTCGAGTCCAGATTTCATCTAGCCTGCAGACAGCCTAAGAAGTATGGACCAAGACAAGTTTATCAAATCTCAGACTGAATTTGGAATCTTCACAATCTCTATTTTTAACAAGACTTTCAACTCTAAAAGTTATTTAAGCTATTTAGACTTCAGTTCTGGTTTACAAAATTTGCCCTAAATTCCACCATCCCATGCTGCCTTCTTCATATTGATGGATGGCAACACCAGCCTTTTGTGGAAACCAACTTCACATGATGGTATTCATCCATATGGTTTTGAAGATTTTCCTATCAGTTGCTCTAAACTGATAAATACATTTCCTGATGTGACACTGGAAGCACTTCCGCGTTATTGACATCTGTAAAGTGGCAACTCACAGGTTATGTGTGATGCTCTTTCTGATTTTAGTGTTTCCAGGCATCAGGGAAGAATGATAACAGCTTGAGAGGAAACAACCTTGTGAACCTGATGTACATCATAATGAGAATCCCTGGATCATAAATCCGAACATTTTAGAAGTAATCACTTAACATTCCTTACTACATATTAAAAGTAACACCACCACCAGTTATTATATTGTTTTGCAAAATGATGATGATGAAGTATGATGATATACTCCTCATATCTGCAAAGTAATGTGTTATAGGCAGTGTTGTTACTTCTAACGTGGATCCTTGATTTATCTTCCAAATGGGTGGTATGAAGTGTTGAAGAATTCAGATGGTCATCCATCTCCAGAAAAATATACAAATGCTAGCATAACAAACACAACAGGGTTTGCAACAAAATGTCACAGTGGGGAGGCCTCCTGTTCACTGCTCCAGCTAGCTAGCCAGCCAGGCTCACTGCCTTACATACCCAGTCCCATCTGTTTTACTCCATCCATGGCTTTCCATTTTCTCTCCCAATAGATGTTCAGCATTCTCAGAGCAGTTTCGCTGTTTTGCCAGAAATGGGATTGCCTCCTTATTTTTTTTGCTGATGTTTCTAAATTCTTAGGAAGAACAATGGGGAAAACCCCATTGGTGATTTAGGCTTGCATAAGGGGAAATCAAATAAGTTTTGACTGCAAATTGCTGCTCATTAACAAGGTGCTGTTTGCTTCCTTGGCAAACACCTGCATGATTGAGCACTCACCCAGGAATGCAACCAGCACCTCATTAATGAGCTGAAGTTTGCCACAGCAACTTATAAGATTGCTGCTATGCAAGCATAAAGCATCAATAGGATTCTACCCATAACTTCTTTCTTATTTCCCTACTACATCATTTTGTTTGAAAACATAAAGGGATTCACTGATCAAGTCTGCTATTAAAAGTGCTGATGCTACTAAGATTGCCAGCTATTTGGCATTTTACTGAGCTTACCCATAAAATAATGTTTTAACAGAAAGTCAATACTGGAATCTGAAAAAAAACAAAAACCCACTACATTCCAGATTGTTCCAGTCCCCACACATTTCCTCCTAGTGTTGCCCCTATTTCTCCCGAATCCATCCTGGTTTTGCCTTTGCTCTACCAGATTCTTCTAGATTTCTGTTTGTCCAAATCCTCCCAACTTCATACACATTGGTTCAGACCCTGGCCCCATCGAAGGAGACAACAGAATTCAATATATAGCAACCCTACATACCAGTGAGTTAGGTCATTCACAATACTGAAATTTCAGGGAGAAGACGAGTGTTATTTCACTGCTGAAAGGGCAACCAATTATTCAGTTATACATGATACAAGATATTCCATTTTTGTGTGTGTGGCATGGTTATATTTCCATCAGTGTTCCCTTCTTAAAATTTGTCATTTTGTCTCTTTCTCTTTGTTACATGGACTCAAGAATACATTCCAGGAAGATTTGGACATGAGGAATCCACAGGGTATGCTGCTTTTACTGTGCAAGGTAGCGATTATGAAAGTGTGACTATATCAATGTTTCTCCGTACACGCCAGCCTTCTGGCTTGTTATTAGCTCTGAAAAAAAGCACATTCCTACTTCTTAAGGTCCGGTTAGAAGATGGGAAACTCATCCTGTCGGGTCCTAGCTCCAACAAATTCCAAGGAACTCAAGCTGTGAACGATGGAAATTTCTATTTAATATCTTTAAAAATAGAACCAAATAAAACGGAGCTTTTCCACTCAACACAAAACCTAGGCTCTCTTTTTACACCTATGATAAAAATCCAGAGTGGAGATATTATCTACATCGGTGGATTACCAGAGGACCAAGAAACCCATGTAAATGGTGGGTATTTCAAAGGGTGCATCCAAGATTTACGACTGAACAACCAACCACTGGAATTCTTCCCTGTCACTACTTCAGAGAAATCTGTCATCAGCAAGAGCGCACTGATCAACATAGCCCCAGGCTGCGCTGGAGACAACCTCTGCAAGGTAAGGATGCTGTTTCTCAAAGAGCCATTTCCATGTTTCCAGCAAGGAATTTTCTTTTGAACTCACAGCGGTCCCAAACAGCATGTGACAGTAAGAATATCTTAATGCGATATCCGAAACAGGCAGGTAAGATCAGATTTTGCCATGCGGTCTTGCAGTTTGTGGTTGCCAATACCACAAAGCATCTGGGGGGCTGGAAACACAGCTCTTAAATGGCAAGGTAATGATAACCAGTTAGCAAGCCTGCTACTCATTAAGGGCAACTTGAACTCACTGTAGTTTTCAAACCAACATATTCCCATAATTACTGTAATACCTGTGTTTTGGAGGAGACTAATCATATGGTATATTATGAACATTGGATCTGGTAATGAGGCCCATAAAATGTCAAAGTGGAAAGAAATGTTATCTCTTTGCATAGATACAAATGCATACTCCACAGGTCTTGGAGCTACAAGGAATCACACATCCTTCATTTAACATTGTGTAAAATTATAAATATATACAGTAAACACATACCATCTATGAATTACATAAGAGTTAATACTTGGGTTTGTAGAACATAGTCTTCTCTGAGTTGCATGTTGATGAGGTATTTGATTTGTACAAAAGAGCAGTTCATTTACGTTCTGTTATTTTTGGAAGATGTTTACTTGTAATCATGGCTGCTTCCTTTTCATGAGCTTGCTCTGCTTTCTTTTTTCAGAATAAACCATCACACTTCCAGGAACAAAGGCAGTGCATTTCCTATTCCTTTTCTCCTAGCACAGCCTAGATCATGTGTGTTTCTCCCAGCACAGCCTACAGGTTGGGCATCCTAAACCTTAAGTCACTTTTGTTATACAGTGGAAGTACGAGATCGACAGAGGATAATAGCTACAAGTTCCCCAGGGACCATCCCTTTCTCATTAACTGGTGCTTAAAGTTTCAGTGAATCACTCTGAGACATTTGTAGGAGAAAGAATAAAAAACATTACTTACAGTTGCTTGTAATTACAAGCTTGTCTATGCTGCTTTCTTTATTGCATGCATACTTAGCAACCAACCAAACAGATCAACAATAAACAAACAACTGCCTCCTATAGACAAAATAGAGGGAAAGGAACACTCAGCAGAAAGGCAGGACTCTTTGAAATCAAAGGCTGGAACAAACAATTGGTTAGTTCCTCCCAGTCACACAAGCCACAGACAGCATGCAAAGTTGCAAACAAAACTCCAGCAAGTTTCTTTCCAAAAGTAAATCAATGCTTCTTTCTTAAATAAAACCCATTAACATTCTTCACTACTAAAAAAAAAAAAAAAACCATTCGCAATCATTACAAGAAATAATTACTTGTTATTTTTTCCCCATCAATATTTTTTTAAAGCAGTTAAAAGTAGAAAAATAACCAGCAATCCTCCCCATGAGCAATGAGCAATAAGAAAGTGGCAGTTACTACACCAAAATAATAATAATAAAAAAAAATGTAATGGCATTATCACCTATCATGTTACTTTTAATATACCCTCAAAGTACCCAGGCATTATGCCCAAAGTAATGAATTCCAGGCAAGGACTTTATTTTTAATACATTATTTCCAAGGTCTGCCTATAGTCTAGTATAGAGAAATATTTGCATTTCTTAGCTGATCCACTCTTAAGAAATTATAAAGGCAAAACCAACCAAGCATCTTCAAGACTAACAGTTGATTTTAGTGTGGGTTTTAATGGATTACCATCCACTTCATGAGCAAAGTGATGATATAACGGGGTGTGTGTGTGTGTGTGTGTTCAACTTTCCCCTGTAAGCAAGAGGGTCTAGTAAGAGAAGAAGCCTTCTTTCTTTCCTTGATTGTAAAAGCAGAGGTGTTTGCTCACAACAGACTTCCATCTCTCCTATTCAGTCCAACCCCTGCCAGAATGGTGGTGTTTGCTATTCCATTTGGGATGACTTCACTTGTACTTGTCCACCAAATACAGCCGGGAAAGCTTGCGAGGAAGTGAAGTGGTGTGAGCTCGGTCCGTGCCCTCACGAAGCCCAATGCCAGCTGGTTCATCAAGGATTTGAATGCAAGTATTTATTCATTCAGTTACTTATTTCTTATATTTGCTTGATTTGATTTGCAGCCCATAAGAACCTAAGGGTTCTTATAGAAATTACAGGTTATGAGCCTGCAACCTCTGATGGCAAAAGCAAGTTGCCCAGTAATGTTCTTTACCATTCGAGAATTCAGCAACATAGCACCAGTTTTCAGAACCACTTCAGGTTAAATAGAGAGCCTCAGTCCTCTTGACATTTTGTGGTGGCTGTTGTTTATTTGTTGGTTTGTTTCCTTTGCTTTTAACATTGGAAAGAATGTGCTACTCTATTCAAGCTGTTTAAGTAATTAAAGGGCAAAAAAGATCACAATAAAATTGAGCTTTTGAGCAATTACATATGCCTATGTATGGGAAAGAATAAGTGTATTATACAGGAAAGAGGTTCTGCTTCACTCAGCCCAGAATATAAGGGGTGTCCCTTCTGCCCAGATCATGATCTGCCTATGGGTCAGGTAATAATAGAGACACCTGCTTACTACCAATTCCCATTTCTTCTGTTCCTGAGGCTGATTGCTTCTCTGATTGTGTTAAGACTCCAGTGGGTATGAATTGACTAGTGCCTGTGACATCACCAATACATATTGTAGTAGCTGTGGTCCTGCAATAGCTTTAAAAAAAATCAACTTCAAAGGTTCTGTTACAGAGCAAGAATACTGTGAAGAAGCCATTTCAGGACTTTGTATTTTCATTAAGTATGAAACATTAAGACCAATTATCCATGAAAAAATATATATATATAACATTAAGTGCAAGAAAGACAGAAAAAACTCTTGTAATTATCAAGATGCCATCCTCCTTTCACTGTATACAGTTCAGGAGGTTATAAAATCAGCCACAGCTTTTCTCAGTGCTGGTATGACCCACATTTCACAATGCCAGGAGTTAAGTTATCCCGCAGGCTGTCCTTAGATGTCTCTCTCCTTCCCCATCTCTGTCTCCAGGCCTTCCAGACCACAATCTTTTGGATGTTGATCAACTGCAGGTTTCTTATGGTGAACAATCATGTGCCCTCAAGTCAATTCTGATTTATGGGAACCCTTTTTAGGGTTTTCTAAGTAGAGAGTACTCAGAAGTGGTTTACCATTCCCTTCTTCTGGCAGTATCCTGGGTCTGTGTAGATTGTCCAAGGCCACACAGGCTGGCTCTACTGCACAGGAGGCACAGTGGGGAATCAAACTCCCAGCCTCTGGCTCCATCTATTAGATAGTCACTCCTAGAACCTCTGTAGGTGGCTGTGTCATTTACAGGATCCGCAGTCCAGTACCTATAGAAGAAGACACCATGTTGGGGAAGGCTGATTCTGGTTGAAGATGCCCTGTCACCTTCTCCATACAGAGCATGAACTATGTCCTCTTACTTACTTACTTACTTACTTACTTACTTACTTACTTACTTACTTACTTACTTACTTACTTATTTTTTGATTGATTGATTGATTTGAGAGAGAGAGCACTGTGTGGTCCTTGTTCACAGTCCAAAGGCAAGGGTGAGTGATATTAGACCACTAAAATATTGCAATAGAGTGGTACTGAGTTACGGGAATCCCTTTAATCTAAAAAAACTTGAAAGGGCCATTCTAATCCATGCTGTCAGAGGTGAAATTTGAAATCTACCACTGCTGAGCTCATCTTGCAGCCCCTATTTTGGAAATGGCTTTAAAGAAAGAAACCTGGCTCACACATCTGGCCATGGATTTTGGAACGTTTATGTTTCTTCTACAATTACGTGTGTTTCTTCTACAATTTTGGAACGTTTGTGTTTCTTCTACATCCCCAGCTTTGTAATGCCCAGCCTGATGAGCACCCTCACAAAGTCAAAAGCTAGCTTTTGCTTGTGATATTTTGGTGGTTTAATAAAGATACCTTACATCCTTGTCTTCAGTGTTTACTTATATGTTTCTTTCACTGTTGAGCATTTGCATATATATCACATGTCAAAACCAAAGTAAAATGCAGCAGAGAATTAACGCTCCTCTTTTGTGCTTAATGAATTCTGCTGTCTCTGTCCAGGTGTTGCCAATGCCATTTTCAATGGCCGAAGCAGTGCAATCTTCTACAGAAGCAATGGGAAAATCAGAAGAGACCTCACTAAGATAACCTTTGGCTTTCGGACTCAAGACTCAGATGTGATACTGCTTTATGCTGAGAAGGAGCCAGAGTTCATCGCTATCGGTATCCAGAATAACAAGCTGAGGCTTCAGCTGCAAAGTGGCAACAGCTTCTATACATTGAGCCTAACCAGTTCTCAGCCAGTGAGTGATGGGGAGTGGCACCAAGTGACCTTCTCAATGATTGAACCCTTATCTCAATCGTCAAGATGGCGCATTGATCTAGATGATGACAAAGATGGTGTGACAAGTACAGTTGCCACTGGAAACCTCAACTTCCTGAGAGAAGAGACAGATATCTACCTAGCTGACAAAGCTTTCGACAATCTGGATGGACTGAGAGGGTGCATGAGCACCATAGAGATTGACGGTATCTATCTCTCCTACTTTGACAGTGCTGATGGCTATACAAAAAAACCACAAGAAGAGCAGTTCCTCAAAATATCTGCCAACTCTGTTGTCACTGGCTGTCCTCAGCTGGAGGCCTGCAGCTCAAACCCTTGTATGCATGATGGAGTCTGTGAAGACTTCTATACTTATTATCATTGCACATGTGTTGATGGATACACCGGAACCCACTGTGAAATCAACATTGATGACTGTGCATCAAACCCTTGCGTGCATGGAAACTGCAGTGATGGAATTGCATTGTACAAGTGTGTATGTGATCCTGGATACACGGGGGCAAGGTGTGAGGAAGACATAGATGACTGTCGTGGGCATCTGTGTGCAAACGGGGCTACCTGTATAGATGAGATTAATAGTTATTCCTGCCTGTGCCCTGGGAATTTTACCGGAAGATTTTGCAGGTACTGTAGTGAAGTATGATGAAGACGTTCATCCATTATGAGTATCATTCACTTCTGAGCCTTAAATGAGGCCGTGATTAAACCTTGAACAAACCCTTGATTAGCAATTGCACTACTGCAAGTTGCATTGAGAGGAAATCAGGTAAAGTTGTGGACATATATTCAACACACCCTAATTTACTAATGCTGATTACTTAGACATGACCATCACTGTATTTTGCAAAATTACACAAGCAAACCCTCAAAGATGCCCTCCTCCAAGCCTGAACAGGTTCCTGGCCCAAGGAGTTTACAGTTTAAATTGCAACGGTTGGGGAGACACGATAGGTGGGGGGATGCTGAGCATGCCATACAACGTAGAGAGATGAGGACACATCACTGTTGCTCCTTTATGGAAATAAAAATGGCAAAGCAACTTTACTTCTCTGCCGCCATTAGCCACCCAGCAGAAGCTTTTCTAAAGGTTAAGGGGTTATTACATCTGTACCCTGAGAAAGTTATACTGGAATGTACACAGCAGTTCTAGGACAATAAAGTTGCTCATATTTACATTGACCACAATTCCATTATTGATACAGTTCTGGAGCAGTTGCCTTCATGCATGTCTGGTCCAGTTTTATGGAGTCAACACTAAATGATGCAGCATGAGAGACAGTGTGTTCAGAGAGGTTCATCCAGCCACCTGTAATCACAACCCTTGCCCATCTCAGCAAGTTACATGAAGCCAAAGGGGACATTATTATTGTCTCATTGAAAGGCACAGTGGCTTGAAGGAGACACCACTGAAGAAATTCTTGCTGGAGCCAGATTTTAGTAACTCTCAGCTAATTAGAAATAGCTTCCTTCTAGATAAGGTGCTCCAGGTGGTGGTGACAGTTTAATTCTAGGCAATCGTGCTTGCAACAAATTAACTAAACCAATTTCAGTTTAGGATTAGGTCATTATTTGTCATGGAAACTGCTCTGGTCACCCTGCTGAATGGCCTTTATTCAGATCAGAGTAAAAAAGATGTGCAGCCCTCTTGATTCTCTGTGATCTCTCAGATTTTGACAATGTTCACCAGGGTTCCCTGTTAAACTGGCCTTGTGGAGGGAATGGGGATTATGGTGAACTGATGCTAGATTGCTTTCAGAAAATAGCATCGCAGAGATTGTTGCTCAGCTCCACTGCATATGGATTGTGAAATCTCACAGTCCTTCCTGTGCTCCAAATTCTATATACAGTAAACCTGCTGGTTGAAGTAATCTGGGGATTTACAGTAACTTTAGCATACTGGTGATACTCAGTTTTGGTTTTCTTTGCCATCGGAAATAGGAGAGTTTCTCGCATTGCTGAATTGCTATCTAGATTTAGTCGTGGTCTGGATGAGGGCCAACATATTCAATCCTGGCAAGAGCAAAGATTGTGGGTATTGTAGTTCTTTAATATGGCAAGCTGTATGCAGTTTCATTCCCCACAAGAGAGCAATGCTGAGATTTCCCTTAGAGCCAGCATTATCTCTTAAGGTAATGTTAGCGTGTAAAATCTTTTCCATTTTATCCTATTAATCATGTGTGGCCCTTTCCTGCAAAATGATAGTCTGACTTCAATGTTCAATGCACAAGTAATTTCCAGGTGTGTTTGTATGGGGCTACCCTTAAAAATAATAGTATCACAGAATAATGGAGTCAGAAGGGATATATAAGGCCATTGAGTCCAACCACCTACTCAATGCATGAATCTAAATAAAAGTATATCTGACAGACGGTTATTTAAACTTTCTCTTAAATGTCTCCACTGTTGGAACACTTGCCACCACCTAGGTGATTGGTGTCATTGTTGTACTCCTCTAACAGTTAGGAAGTTTTTCCTGAAATCTGGCTTCCTGTGGTTTGCACCCATTATTACGTGTCCTGCACTCTGGGATGACTGAGAATAGATCCTGCCCCTCCTCTTTATGACAACCTTTCAAGTATTTCAAGAGTGCTATAATATCTTCCTTCAGTCTTCTTTTCACAAGGCTAAAATGCCCAGTTCTTTTGGTCTTTCCTCATAGGGCTTGATTGCTCAGGAAGCTTTAGCTAGTGCAGAATTTGGCACCTCATATTCTGGTTCATTTGCTTAGGGGGGAACATGTTGCATCACTTCTGAAGGAGTCACCCATTCACTTGCCAAGCCCCATTGAAGACATTGGTGCTTTCTGTCAAAGCCTTAAATTGTTTCTGGCACAAATATCTGAAGGGGCACCTCCTCCCATATCAGACTGCCCATATATTAAATGAATCAGAGAAGGCCTTTCTTTATATGGCTTCTGTGAAAGTGCTGCACTGATAATTTGCAAACAAGAGGACCTCCTCATTGGTGGCAGTCCAGCTTTGGAATGCCTTCAGACAGGTGGTTTGCCTGGTTTGTACATTGTATTGTTTTCAGTGGTAAATCAAACCCTTTATGTTTGTGTAGGCATTAAAAAGAGATTTTTTCCACTGTATATATTTGCATGCATATTTGCATTAAGAATGCCACTTGACAAAGTTTTAAGCCTCTCAATTTTGCTGATTATGGTAATATTTTAATTGGTTTTATTGTTCTTTATTTTTAATTTTTATTTATACCACCTTAAAATCCTCTTTGGAATAAAGGCAAGGAATAAATATTTTTGTGTCCAAAAAACACACACCGAATTCTCTAAGCAATTGGTGCTTCATTCCAGAGTTTCAATTGCATTTACATGGGGAGAAGCAACCAAAAAACCCAGGTCTGACTAATATATTGCCATGTTACTGTGGGAGTTCCTTATGCTTGACACACAAGACAGTCTAGTAAAGACAAACAGGTGGCTGAATGATGACTTCCCTTGGCCTTAAAAGCAGGAAGTAACCTTGGGGAATGTCCATGTTCTCATTAGGATCACCAAGCTGGCTCTTGTTTGTACTTCTCCTGGAATATTTATAAGCAGCCATTCTGTAGGGCAGGTCTGCCCTGAGGTGGCCACCTCAGACAGCAAATCTTCTATGTCTTGGAAGGGCAGCAAATAGTTATTTGTTGTTACTGCGTTCTTGTGGTTGGGGAGTCAGAAAAGGACTTGTGGAATCTTCTGGCCCATATGCTAAAATAATGAGATATAAGTATGAATCTTGACTTAAATGGTGGGGAGGAAGCATAGCAGCAAAATATTTTGGCCTGGCCTGGTCTGGCCCATAGTGCCAATAGTAATATTTGCACTGGTCCTTACTTTCAAGTTAGTATGTCAAGCACTGGGATGTTATGTAAAGGGAGATATAGTGGGCTTTGTATTAGAGTTTTAAAGTAATGTCTTAATATATTGGTATGTTGTGGATTTTTTTTTTTTTAAATCAATCAGTATGCTTTTAATAATTTGAGATCTTAAAATATTTTTGTAAGCCACCTTCGGTCCCCTCAAGGGGAGAAGGATGAGACCGAAAATAGACAGATGTAGAGATAATGCAGCGATTCCAAAAAAAGGGGCTGAAATGTGATAGAAGCAATTGAGGACTGGCTTTAGACGTATTTTCAGAAGATAAAAACTAGACTTGCTTTGAAAAAAAGAATCAGAACAAGTAACTTCACAGATTTCCTACTGCTGTTTCCCTGTAGGCGCATACGGATCCCCTCGACAATGTGTGGGAATGAGAAAGGGAATCTCACGTGTTACAACTATGGCAACTGTACTGAGCTCCAAGGGCACTTAGAATGCATGTGCCTCCCGGGTTTTACTGGACGGCGGTGAGATCTTTTGACATAGTGTATCGGATGCCTTTGCAAAGGGATGGGTGAACTTTGTTTTCCATGCAGGAACGCCATGCAGTGAAACTAGCACCACAGCCATCACTTCCAGGCCACTGTGGCAGACAATTAGGTTCTAATGGAAGTACAATGGTCTCCTCTCTGGTGTGTAAGAGTTCAGTTAGCTCATTTTCAAAAATTATGAGCAGCTCATGCCTCTGTCTTTGAGAACTAGACCAAAGCAAAGTGGACATGTTTGTCTAAATATAGTGTCTCAAAGAAGGTCGTTGCTTGGGTTTCACACAGTGTAATGGCAATAACAACAGCCACAGGGAAGCATTCAGGCACGAGATCTCCCCAGTTGTGTCATCCTGCGAAGATCCTTCTGCATCTCTATATATGTAGGTGTTTGTGTATTTGGCAATCTGCAAATTATTTATGAACATTGATCCATATGCAAAAAGGCATGAGCTGCAAAGCAATGCACAAATTGAGGTCCTTTGTTTGAATGCTTCCTATTCAGATTAGATCCATGGTGCTGTTTAGTGTGTGTTGAGCTGCTTCTCTATTGAAGTAAGCAGAAAGCCCATTTCAATCAACTGCAGGCCATGCTGTCTGGGGTATGATGCAAAAAGTAATTTAGCATGTGTGGGATGGGTTCAGGAAGGCTGTTCCAGATCTCACCTTTTCCAATGTTTTGCCTTCAGGGAATCTTTTCCATAGCTATTCACACCCAAAACAACCCTGCATGTTTGCTCCTATGCTACAGATCCTAAGATATATGTTACAGTGCATGCTTAATTCTTGTTGGACTCTTGTGAAACCTTTTGAGTCCCACAGTGTTTGTACTGGAAGCACAACCTAGCAGGCACCGACTACCCTTCTGTGGTCACATTTTACAAAAAAGAAATCAATTACTTTCTGCAATGTTTAAAATGGGTATTCAAAACACAACCTTCAGACACAGACAGTGTACAGAAGAATCTATTTTGAATACCATGTATGGTGGTTTGTTACATCAGAACATGCTTTTAAATCAGTAAGAACGCAAGCTTTTTCAGACCTCATTTTAGAGGGCGTTTAATGGTGTCTGGCCAAAATTCAGTGGCACAGTATTAGAGAAGTGGCAGACTGCAAAACAGCCTTGTGCCCCCCCCCCCCCCCACAAATGGCTGATGTAGGCCTCGAGTATTATTTTTGCAGGGTCAATACTAAATTGTAATGTACTCCCCGCATATGCACTGGCATCACAATCCCCTGGTCTCATGGATATCCGGAGGCACAATTCATAGTTTATACTGTATTATCTTCCTCGTATAATAATGAGAATTGAAACCTAAGCCTTGCCCCTCTGGACCTCCAGGTCCTAATAAAGTAAATTCATTCATCTTCTCCCCACAGTAGAGACCTTGAGCCCATGGGCTATGTGTTCCTCAGTCCTACACCAGCTGAACAATGACTTGCCTCTTCCTCTTATGTTGGCCCCAAGTCATCTCTAACTTTTCTCTTGCAGGTGTGAAGTGGACATTAATGAGTGCACGTCTGATCCATGCCTCCATGGAGGCCTTTGCCAAAATCTGCTCAACAGATTCCACTGCGTCTGTGAGATGAACTATGCTGGCGAACGCTGTGAGATAGATGTAAGCGACCTCTCCTTCTTTGTCTCTCTCTTGTTGTGGCAGAACCTTTTTCAGCTCCTCTCCTACCTCATTCTGCGCATGGATGATGATCCAGCAGTGGAGTGGGGTGAACAGGATGATTACTAGAGATCACGGCCTGTGGCTGTCATTTTAAAGCCATCAAAGCACAACAGAAGATGCCTTTGCCAAGCAGGAAAGCTAAGTTAAGAATCAGAAAGGCAGACACCACCGCTCTTTGGCCCCACTTTTACAAATAATCTGAACAATTTGAAAATATACCATTGCACATTATTTGGTATCCTTACTGTGATGTTGAAATCACAGGCTATGATGTAGATCCATGTTGGGTTGTGGGGTTTTTGTTTGTTTGTTTATTTTTTTGATACAGCGGTGATTTTAAAGTGAGAGAAAGAGGCAAAACATTCCCAAAGCAGATGTTGAAGATCTTAGTTTACATCTATTTGAATATGCCCTCTGTTCCAGCTTTGTTCACTGATTTTTCTACTATCTGTACCTTTTGTTAGGATGGTGAGATGCAAAGACAGAGAGAGCCCTTAATACCTTTAAAGCGGAAGGGATTTTTCTCATAAAACTTTTTTTTAAAATAAAACAGACACCAGCCCTACTAAGCCACTATGCTGAAAAACATGGAGAGGCAATGAACACCAGGGACACATGGACATATGGAAGGCTGGCCCTAATGTTCCCTCTCAATCTCCCTTCCCTTCTCCTTCCCAGAAGTCACTTACAGCATGAAGGTCTGAAAAGTCACCTGTGCCCATCTTTGGCTGAATGTGCTTACCGAAGTCCCATATCTGAGAACCTTGGTGAGACAGGGCTGTTGATTATGGGAACACTGTGTGCAGATTCAGCCAAACACATTCGCAAGCTTGCTTGCTTGCTTGTTTGTTTGTTTATTTATTTATTTATTTATTTATTTTTACCCCATCTTTCTCCTCAAAGAGGATCCAAGTTGGCTTACATCGGTAAAAGACAGTAATTTAAATATTCTAAAAGCATCAAATAAATACCATTTGTAAAAACGGTAAACAAAATCAACCCCCAAACACATTCAGAGCAAAAAGGCACAACAATCCGTTTAAAACCCCTCTCAGACAGCCAGTAACTAAGGGAGAGCTTGGCTGAAGAGAAAGGTCTTGGACTGATTTCAGAAGGACAATAAAGATGGGGCCAGGCTGGCCTCCTGTGGGAGGGAGTTCCAGAGTCTGAGAGCAGCGACAGAGAAGGCTCTCTCCTGTGTCCCCATCAGACGCACCTGTGAAGATGCTGAGACTGAGAGCAAGGCCTCCCTTCGCTTGAGCTCTTTGCATTCATCATGTGTAAGATGCAGTTACATCAGTTTGCTTCCACTTGAACTACTGTGACTCCATCCTATGGAATGCTGGGATCTGTTGTCTGGCAAAGGACTTAGAATTCTCTCCTGTAGTTCAGCAGAGTTCATAAGAGTTCTCTGGCAGAGAATTCTAAGGCCCTCACTAAACTGCAAATCCCACAATCCCCTAGGATGGAGCAATGGCAGTTAAAGCCAAATCAATTTATTGTAACGGTGCAGTTTGATTGACACTCTAGGGCAGAACATCTGAATGGGGCAATTGTTCCCTGACCTCAACCTCCCCAGCCTTTTGTACATATATATCTTTTTGAACTGTATCAGGTGCACACACATAAAAGTACTGTCCTGCTCCACAAATGGAAATCCTAAAACCCTCTTCCAGATGTTGGCAACTGTGAAATAGATGAGAATATGGTTACAAATAGCCTAATACAACAGTGGGTTCACAACTGCAGCCTCCAACATCTGAGGCTTGAGGAAAGAATAGATGAGCTTACTAGTTCAGAAGAAGAAAAGGTTAAAAGGGTAAACTTCTAGCATTTTCTTAATTATATTGAATAATTCAATGAAGTGATATCTCCTGCCTTCCCGCCACAAATCACAAGGTGAACCTGGTACCAAGCACAGTCAGTACCTTGAGGCATTCTATGGCAAGAAGGGGAATAATATTCTTCTACTTGTGTAATTGAATAAAACCTATTATCTCAGCCTCCTTACTGACATTGTAAAAACAGCAGTCTTCCTAATAGATTACAAGAGACGTCAGAAATGATTGCCATACCTACGGGGGTTTCTTTCTTTCTTTTTAAAAAAGAAAAACAGAGAAAGAAACATTTGGATGAGAGCTGGGAACCACAAAGGAATTTACAAAAACTAAGATACATTATAGGTTGGCGGAATGTTTTGCGTTACATACATTACAGGTGGCCATGGAGCTCTCAAGAGTGTTTCCTTGTAAATTCTGATGCTACTGCATGGGAGGGTGAGGTGGAGCAGAGAGGGAATCTATCAGGAGTTCCCACCTCCAAATATTTGTTCAGTACTAGAAACTTGATATTGCTGTTCATTTGTTCATGCATGATGCATCTTACAATTCACTGAAGTATAGGGAAAGACTCGGTACATTTTATCCTTGTCACCCATCCCATTGTCTCCCTGCAGTCATAAAGGACCTCTTTCCCTCTTACTACCTCATCCTCAAAAATGTCTTCTAACTTCAAAAATTCTTGTTTGTCCCTCTCTTTGTACATCTGTATTCTTCCACGGCATTGTACGTGTACATGGGTACTAGCATTCCTGTCTTTGTACATACAATAAACCTTCTGCCTTTGTCACCTTGCATCTACCTCCTTTCATTTGTGTCTATTTGTGCTCATGCCTGTGTGTTATCATTTGCTTTCTGTGTCATGATTTATGAATGTTTTGCACACTTCAGATATCTGTTACCTCCAAAGCCAAAGCGCATCCATTCTACGCTGCATTCCAGCCAAGCCCTGAGGTGTGTGATTGCTTAAACATCTCCTGAGACGGGTGTCTTCCACTAAAGAGAGGATCATCCACTGTCCCCGAGGAAAGAAAGCCTTCATTTCCAATTCCAGAATACATTTGGTGGCTGCTATTTTGATTTCACCAAATGTCATCAGAACAAAAAAAGAAAAAAGAATCACTGGGGATTTCTCTGCTTAAATTTTAATTTTTCTCTTCCCTATCCTTCCCCCGCCCCAATTGCTGAAAGAAGAATGCATAAGTAAAACATGGCCTCGATTCAATTACTTTTCTGAGTCAGCAACAGTATCACAAGTGCACAGGGACACACATTGTGTTAAGGAGTAAACAATTCAATCGTTTTCAACCTAAGCCACATGTTGAGGGCTGTGATATGAGCTTGGTGCCCTTGTCTGCTGCTTTCCTCAGCTATTTTCATATAGGAAGAACAGAAAGATTCACTCATTTCTCTGTTAAAACTATCAACCACCTGCCAGTGCTCCCAAAGCAAGGTGCAAGAGCTAAAAACATCCCTCAAATACAGTTTTAAAACTATTTTTCAAAATAATTTTTAAAAACCATTTTAAAAAGCCTGCATTCTTTAAGAGCTAGCTGACTGGATAGCTCAGTGGTTTAGGTATTTGGCTGCAGAGCCAGAGGTGGGAGTTCAATTTCTCACTGTGCCTCCTGGAAAAAGAGCCAGTCTGTGTAGCCTTGGGAAAGCTGCACAGCCTCAGATGACCCCCAGAAAAAGGGAACAATAAACCACTTCTGAGTATTCTCTACCTAGAAAACCCTGAAAAGGGTCACTATAAGTCAGAATTGACTTGACGGCACATGATTATTATGATATTATATTCTTTTAAAAAAAACATACTTAGAACAATTGAGTGGTCATTTTGCCAGATCACTTCAGACTAATGTTGACTTAATTAATTAGTGATCTCCAGAATATCCTTTTTTAACAGCCCATCTCAGGTCCTGCAAACTCAAAACCATGACTCCTTTTATTCATTAAGTCATCTCATACATGGTTTTTCTTCTTTTCTTGCTGCCCTTAGCTTGCCCCAGTATTACTGTCTTTTCCAGCGAGTTTTGTCATGATGTGTCCCAAACTGGCTTATCTAATTTGTAACAATTAAATTGTAGGAGCAATTTTTAATATAAAAGAATATGCAGGTGAATCTGCTTCCTCCACGGAAATGAATAAGATATATGTTTCCCCCTATATGGCGTAATGTCCATATAGACTGAGCTCCAATTTCCTCCATCTTGTTTCACAAGGTTTTCTACACTAGTATTCAAGCAACACGGGCTGTCCATGTCTAACTACATTTTCCATTTCTCACAAATTCCCAAAGTGCCCCAACCCTATAGGGAAGTGTGAGAGACTGAAAAGGCAGCTAGAGACAGCCATCTTGCACCACGCCTAGCATGTCTGCTACTGCTTAGCATCACAGGTGGTGAAACCCTTTCAGGGGCTTTGTTTTTACTGCCAGGAGTGGGGAGGTAACACTTGTGGGATTTTCTTTCCCAGGTGGCCAAATAACCTGACTTGAGTCCTGTGCAGCTTGATCTGATTGGGAGGAAGGCTTTTTGCTGCTCTGCCTCAGGTGGCAACATGGCTTCCAAATGTGTACATTACAGCTCCTTCACCCACATGCAATTGCTGATTGTCAAGCACATGTTTTCAGACAAAGCTACTACCCTGTTTCCCCGAAAATAAGACAGGGTCTTATATTAATTTTTGATCCAAAAACGCATTAGGGCTTATTTTCAGGGGATGTTTTATTTTTGTCATGTACAACCATCTACATTTATTCAAATGCAGTCATGTCATCTTCTGGTTGCTGCACAATGGTGGAGGGCGGGGTTTCAGGGCTTATTTTTGGAGTAGGACTTATATTACGAGCATCCTGAAAAATCATACTAGGGCTTATTTTCAGGTTAGGTCTTATTTTAGGGGAAACAGGGTAATTTAAGAGTTACTGTAACTAAATGACTAAAAAACTGCCCTTTTGTGAAGCAGAACAGTGCTGAGTCACAAACTCATTATTATTCTATAATATTATTATTATAGAATATTAATATTATATTACTTAGAATAATAAAACTGTATACAGCTTGGGTGAATTTGCTCTCCTTTCGTGATGCCAGCATTCTCTTGCATTCTAATGACAGCAGCAGTCTTCCAGGTCAATGGTTCCCCAACCTTGGGTAACCCAGGTGTTCTTGGATTGCAACTCCCAGAAGCCTTCACCACTAGCTGTGCTGCCCTGGGTTTCTGGAAGATGCAGTTCAAGAAAACCTGGGTTACCCAAGGTTGGGAACCACTGTTCTTGATGAACTACTGTATCCCCACTTCATGTGTAAATCATGTGAAAGGATACTCACAGGATTACTGGGCATCAGGTTTCCCCTACTGACCATGTGTCAAGTGCTGGCTATGCTGCTGACTGTCCCTTGACAGACACCCAACTATTGGGGTGGTCTTTCGGCAGCACAACTAGACGCTTTTTGACAGGAAGATGACATGTTGATTGGAAGATGTTAAGTCCAGAAGAGTACTTTTCCAAACTCTGGTCCGAACGTTCACTGGAGGCAGACCCTCTGAAAGATCAGACAAGGCCCAGGCCACTTCGCATTGCAAGCATCCTCTTATTGTTTGGACTTTAGTCAAGAACCACAGTATATCATAAGAATTCCAAATTCAGCTCAAGCTTACTGCCAAACAGTTAAAGTGGAGGACCATGGCATCCTTGGCTGAGGTGAAGCCCTCTGTGAGGTGAGGCCAGGGCCAAATAGCCCTGTTGCTTCCCTCCCCCATTGGGCCTGACTGGAGGTGGGTCCAGCTCTTACCAGGATTAGGGCCGGCATACAGCCCCAATTGCCAAGTAACTGAGTGAGTGAGCACCCTTGCATGCAATTCATGTGTGAAGAGAGCTTACTTTTCAGCCTCAGTGCTCCTCATTCAAATCTTGCACCTCACCACTGTGATTTCTTCCAGTCTATGGCAGCTGCCATAAACTGAAAATGCATGAATTGAGGTCAGAAACAGACATTTAAGAAGTATTAAGTAGAGTTGAAAACATGTTAATGTGGCAGAGAGGTGACTGGGGCAGTCTTTGCATGTTTATGAAAAACAGCTTCAAAGGAATCCATGCTTAAATCCTGAAGACCAATCAGCAGCCAAAACAAGCTGATCTGCTGAAACCCAGAGGGGAGAGAAGCTTGTGCAGTAACACTCTCAGATACCTTCCAATCAGATCTCCTACAGTCATGAGCCGTCTCTAACGTTGGTTCATGGCCTGTATTTCATGAAATCTCCTTAACTTAGAGATAGGCCAAGCAAGCCTTCTTTTAAATCTTAAAGACTTAAAGAAATCAATACTGCTAGATAACAGACATGTCCATTTCTAGCTTTATGGATGTCATTCCTGTGATTCTGCCATCTTTGCAGATGACACCAGCCTAGTTAGGATGATAGACTGTGGTCAGCTCTAAAAAGGAAAAGGATCTCTCCAAATGTGGCAGGAAGGGGCCACAAAATGGCAGACAGGTTTGGACTGTAGGTGGAGGTTAGGCAGGGTTCTGCAGGTGGGAACTTAGCAGTGGCACTCAGATCTAATATGAGTGAATGTGTATATAAGTGAGAGACAGTGTTTGTCTGCAAGAGAGATTACATATGTAAGTCAGCATACTGGCTGTGACTCCATCCACCCTTGGTAATAGCTTTGCCCAGACATCCTTGCCTAGGGCCAGTTCAACCCTTTGACCTAAAAGCTGCACGGGACTGTACAGGGCCCCATACAGTTGTTTTGTATTCAGTCCCCATTTTCCAACAGTTCATATATATTTCAGTCTCTCTGCCTTGATCTAATTCATTTTTGTCACATTACTACAAATTACACATCTTAGTAGGTGTTCCTGGAAGCAAATGAGCCTGCTCTGAAAAGCATAGCCACACGAATGATCTGTGGCCCAGCTAAAAGTACTCTGGGTACTTTTCACCCTCCCCATTTTCTGGCAGGTCAGTCAACACTAATACTATCAATGGCCAAAACAGAATACTTCCTTTGTAAGTTCTGTTAAAGTATTTTTAGATCCCTTTCAGAATGTTGTCAGAAAACACTGTCCACATGGCCTAGTAGTAGTAGTAGTAGTAGTAGTAGTAGTAATAATAATAATAATAATAAAGTTGCAGATCTCAGAAATAACACCATCAGAGCTACAAAAAAAACAGCAATATTAAGAATAGCACACATACTGCACTGATATTTAACAGATACTTAGGTTTTTGGTTAAAACTTGTATCTATTATATAATACCAGTCAATGCTTTTATAATTTTGATTGACTGTGTCTGGTATTTTTTAATAATAATAATATTGATGATGATGATAGCATCTCAATGTGTGAACAGATACTCCTGCTGATATTATTATTATTATTATTATTATTATCATCATCATCATCATCATCATCATCATATAATCACAGTAATTACTATTAGAAAAAGCATGAATAAGCACAGTAGATAATGGCACTATTGAATTCAAAACTAAAAATAAACCCCTATAGCAGAAGACTTTGGTTTTATCACTGAATTTGTCTTTGGGAGATTACTTAATATATTCATTAATGGCAAGTGTTAGTTATGTGAACACGTCCTAATGACACTTAAATTACAATAATAAATGCCTGCTGCCTCATGAATAATTTATTCCACATTTGCATAGTCATCCTTATGCAGTTATTCCTGAGTAATTATCATGCCGACTAAAAAGGTGTCAAGGACTGAAGGAGTATTTTTCCTTCTGCTTGCTTCCTCCTCCTTCCATCATCCTTGCTCATCTTTCTTTCTTGATCCCATAGGGTCCCTGAACCTTCCCCATTTAAACAGAAAGAAAGAAAGAAAGAAAGAAAGAAAGAAAGAAAGAAAGAAAGAAAGAAAGAAAGAAAGAAAGAAAGAAAGAAAGAAAGAAAGAAAGAAAGAAAGAAAGGAGGAGAAAACTGTTGATATGACAGGTTGAAGAATAAGCCACATGGTAACGGTATTTTCTGGCCCTAGCTCAGCACAGTGGTGCTATCTTGTTGAAGGATTAACAAACAACTGTAATCTGACTGGAGTATCTGTCCACACATTGACATACCTGTTTTGGGAGTGGTAGGAAATTATTTTCTATGTATACTGTATGTCATTATTCCTGGAGGACAAGGTCAGATTTTATAAGTGAAAAGGAGGTCACAATTCTGTAATGTCAAAAGCTTCTTATTTTAAAAAAAAACTGCCAAAAGGTAGCATACTTGTAATTAATTTACAAAGAAGTAGCCCTCTTAGTCTGTCTCAGCATATTGACAAAATTAAAGAGGGAAAAGAAAAAGAAAAAGAGAGAGAGAGAGAGAGAGAGAGAGGAAAAATATTGAGACTATAAAGACGAACAGATTTATTTCAGTCTGTAGTGGATTTTGATCCATGAAAGCTCACACTGAAAGAAGTCTGTTAGTCTTTAACACACCATAACATCTTGCTTTTCTCTTTCTGTCTTTTCTTTTTCCCCTGCAGTTTTTACCAACATGTTGTAAATAATGGGTTTTTTTAATTGTTTGGTGGTGTAACAGTTAGATTTTGGTCTCCAGATTATAAGGAATCATTGTTACTCGTTTCTTAATACTATAATAATTCATAAAAAACATACTAATATAGATCCAATAATTCAAATAATTCAGAATTAATAATCATTGATCATGAAAGCAATCCCTCTGTTCTTTCCTCAGTGTGTGTGTGTGTGTGTGTACTCATTCATACAAAGCAAGGAGCTGTATATCCCGCCAATCTGTTTTTCATTTGAAATAGGACCTCTTTTCTACTTCAGTGCCAGACTAATTCTAGCTGCAACAAGCAGGAGTTCCCTCAGCTCCTTATACTGTGTGTTAATCACAAACCTTGTAAAATCTAAGGGTATAATCAAAGGTACCAGTGAACTCTTCACCAAAATGTCAGTGACTGGCACTTTTTAAAATACCATAATAATATCCCATAGGAGCGGGATCTTCTCCTGCCCCCCATGTTTTAGACCTCAGTGCCCAGAAATCCCCAGAAACAAGGGACTGTGGGAATATTAGTCCAAAATGTCTGATAACTGAAGGTCTCCATCTCCATACTACAGCAGTGGTAGCAACTCGGAATAGACAGACCTTCTACAGAAAACAGAGGTATGTATCATTGACATGCATACACGGAACATAGACACATTGGCTGAAATCCTGATGCACTGCTACCTGAAAGGTGTAACATCTGGAAGCAAATTGTCTCAAGTTAAGACATCTCTGTAGACATTTTAAAAATACAAAGATGGCCAAAGGTCCCTCAACAAATCACCCCAAAATAATATTTTAGAAGTGAGCAGTAAATGCTCATTGTTATAAAAAATGTTACCTGCCACCACATTACTTTCAAAAACTGGTATCATTACCTCTTCATTAGTCCAAAGTTCATTAATCATCATAGATAACAAGCAATCCAATTTTGGTGTGGCCACTTGAGCAAACAGACCAGAATTCCCCAGTGCAACGTCACAGCCAGTCAATGTGAGTGCATTCCCCTCACTGTGTAGTTGCACCCTTAGTTTCTCTTCGTGATATGCATTTTAATAGCAAATAGGTGGTGGCGCTGCGGGTTAAACCGCAGAAGCCTCTGTGCTGCAAGGTCAGAAGACCTGCAGTCGTAAGATCAAATCCACGTGTCGGAGTGAGCCCCCGTCGCTTGTCCCAGCTCCCGCCAACCTAGCGGTTCGAAAGCATGCAAAATGCAAAATGCGAGTAGATAAATAGGTATCACCACGGTGGGAAGGTAACGGCGTTCCGTGTCTAGTTGCGCTGGCCACGTGACCACGGAAGATTGTCTTCGGACAAACGCTAGCTCTATGGGTTGGAAACGGAGATGAGCACCGCCTCCTAAAGTCGGACACGACTGGACAAATTGTCAAGGGGAACCTTTACCTTTACCTTATACCCATGCAGGAATCAGACCTTGGCTGTGAAAAAGTTTTCAGACCCTGCTCTATATGATATTTGTGGAACAGTGATAGACTGGTTCAGTCACAAAGATACTAGCTCCAGTTTCAGGTCAGATATGAAGGATAACTATGGGGTGGGGGCATGCTTCTAAGCTGCCGTTCATTCTTTCTGTGGGTACACAAACACTGAGTTGGGGAACATGTGGCCCTTTTGGATATTGACAGACTACAACACTTATAAACCCCAGCCACCATGTTTGATGGGGAAGGATGATGGGTGTTGCAGTCTAACAGTATCTGGAGCATTATATTTTCCTCATGCTTGTTCTAAGAGTACCTGAAAAGTATAAAAGGTACTTGGGTGAAACACTAAGCAATGAAATACAATATACTTCTACTATTTATTACGAATTATCACTACTGCTTTCCACCCACTGGTTCAGTGATAAAGCAGTTTAAAAAAAAAAGCAATGGGGCACCATACAGAGACAAAAAACAGCAGCACCCCCCTTCAGTTTCCCAAATTTGAAAACTCTGCTTTTTGCAAAGACCTATGTAGTTCATAACATGTTCCGTATGCCGTTATCAGAGCTTGGACTACTACTCCCAAAATCCCTGGGCAATATGGCAGGGGGGGGGTATTATGAGCAGTGTTCAAAAAAGGCAGTTTTTCCACACTGTGGGCATTCTTGTGGCAAAGATTAAGAGCATTTGAGGCTTCAAATACAGAAAAAAAAACCAGAAAAGAAACTCCACAGGAACGTACCCAGAGTTGTGTGTGCTTTAAAAATTTGACTCTTTTGTCTTTGCATGTCATTTGGAGGGCCAGCACCCCTCTTAAGACAGAACCCTTGCTTGTGTTTGTGAAGAACCTACATTTCATGTCATGGCATGAAATAAAATCCACAAGGGGATGTCAAAAGGAAGCATGAAGTAGATGGGATCCCTCCCCTGCCTCTTTTGAGGGAAAAATTGAAAGCACACACCCGTAGTTAAAAAGGAACAGGGCTCCACTGGTTTGGGGGCAATTACAGATAATGAGATGGAGAGGAACAGATCATTTCAATGTCTTGGAATATTTTAACCGAAATCCAGTCCCTCGAGTTTCATCCTTCCCCTCCCCTGCCTTCATGCGACATTCCCATTGGAATATGAAACTCAGGCACCAGGAGGAGCCGGTGGGGATCTTCTAAGCTTTATTTACATTAGAAAGAATGATTCACTGGGGACTGCAAGCTACATAGGCAGGAGGAAAAGGAGGGAAAGAGCGGGGAGACCCCCACACACATTATTCAGCACAGTTCTTCTGTAAGACCAGATTGTTTTTTTAGATCTCTGAACTGGAAGCCAGGCTGGGACAAAACAAAGGTCCCACAGCCTGCTGGAAATGTTCGTGTACTTACTATGCATGCACAGCACCCACAGTAAGCACACCTGGCCAAGACATTAAGCATATACACCTCATCAAGGTTTGAAGGCAGCAAGGAATATGTTGACTTTTCTGATATAGAGGGGGAAAATTTATGTACTCATACCTGAAGGAAAAACAAAACAAAACCAAAAAATTCAGGTGCCTTGTAGATATCCTGTGATATGTAAGGGTTTATCAGGTCCACAGAGGTTAAATGGGCTAATGGGAATCTCAAAGCTGAAGTAGTTTAACTGGTACAAACCCCAACATCTATTGCTGTTTAACTGGCTGATTAGATCAGTGAGCTGGATATGTGGCCAAAGAATCAGAGGTTGAGAGTTCAGTTCCTCATTGTGCCTCCAGAGAGAAGAGCCAGCCTGTGTAGCCTTGGGCAGACAATCCCAGGATTCCCCCAGAAGAAAGGAATGGCAAACCACTTTTGAGTACTCTCTACCTAGAAAACTCTGGAAAAGGTTGCCATAAGTCAGAATTGACTTGATGGCATAATTGCTGTTTTTAATGAACACTTCTGTTTCATTTTCTGCAACCTGCCGCTGTCTCAATTTCCCAGTAACAATGTGGGAGAGTATGCCCATGTCCTTGAGGTAACCCATGTAAAAATAACCAGGGCTGCATTTTCAAACAGCAAACACTTGTTAATGGATAGTGGTCGCATCCAGATGTTGGCCACATGCATATTTTCTCCTCATAGATAGGACAAAAGTGGACATGGGCATATATACCTAAACTCCATCTAGGAATCATATGTGCCAGAGACGCTTCCCAAATCTTCACATGTTGAGTACAAAGCTCTGCATAACCCCATTCACCTCAAAGCAGTTGTGGGGCTCTCATAATGAGAAGCTTGGCCTTTTCATGGTCCTCGATTACAGGCGCTCAGTAACACCCTTCATCTTCTTCTGGTTGCTGCACAAGGGTGGAGGGCGGGGTTTCACTTAACTGGGGCTTATTTTTGGGGTAGGGTTTTTATACTACGAGCATCCTGAAAAATCATACTAGGGCTTATTTTCAGGTTAGGTCTTATTTTTGGGGAAACAGGGTATATATAAAGACTAAAATGGTAGAGTAGATGAAAACAGCCCTACCACTGTGCCAAAAAGGAGTAGGACAGCTCTAAAAAGAGGCAGGATGGATTGCTCTAAGTCAAAACATGTGTGGATGCTGTAATTTGATTCAAAGCAGAGAGCACCAAAAGCGATCCAAATAGCAAGTTACATGCCCATCTGGACATGCCCTAAGTCATTAAGGATGGTTGAAACAAATAGTAATTCAGTAACACCCAGAGGGCCACATGTTCCTGAGTCCTGTTGTAAAGGATGCTACACAAGTTGTCATTACTGAAAAATCATCAGGAGGAGGTCCTTTTTAGGAAAAAGGCAGGGTAAAAATATTTTAAATAAATAAATTAAATGTGTGGGTTAGTTTAGAATAATTTGGGGAAAATTGTCCAACAGTAATGATTGTCCTGTTTCTGGACTGACTTGGCCTCATACTAAGGACTTAGCAATCTGAGAACAGTACTGGCAACATTACACAGAGTCAGTAGACAAACCAGGAAAGGGAAATCCAGAAGCAAAATCAGAAGGTAACAAAGAGGTCAGACAGAGTCTACCAGTGAGCCAAATAATGCACATGTGGGGAATCCAGAGCCAGAGTCAACCAGGAGTCCAAGGTCTGAAACCGATTGTGTTCAAGCAGCAACCAGGCAAGGGTCATTCATGATGACCCATGTCAAACACAGTGAGGCAAATCAAGAGCCAAGGCATGCAGAAACTGTTCAGAGAGCTCAGTATACTCACTGTTCCCCAGAGCTTTGCTCTCTTAGAAGTAAAGCATATATTCTCAAGCTTCCTGGTGCTCAGATGCAGACATTCTAGCAGCCAATGTCCCTGAGACATGGAGGCGGAGAGGAGGAAAGATTCTTCTTTCAAGAGACCTCTTACCCCTGAGGAGCTCTTCTTTGTAGACAAGCACTTCGGGTAGCCTCATACTAAGCTCTTATTTATTCAGCATTCTGCTTCTCAACTGGAAAGTGTCCGGCCTTCTCTCTAACCCTCTGAGGCCATCATGCCTCCATCTGGAGGTGTAATGTCCTGTACCCATGAGTGCTTGAGCTCAGGGGCTCAAATCCATTCTTACTGGAGCAGTACTCTGGTATGAACAAGATAGTAACAAGTTTGCTAGGAAGGAAGGAAGGAAGGAAGGAAGGAAGGAAGGAAGGAAGGAAGGAAGGAAGGAAGGAAGACTGGGAGGAGTCATATTTTTATAATGATTTCCTTCATTCATCAGAGTACAGGCACCTTATGACTGACATAGCCCCCACATCCCCATTAGGGATAAAGTGCTCCCTCCTGCTCAGCCCATGAGCTGTTGCTACCTCGAAGGCAAAATTAGCTGAGTTTTCTCTCCTGTCCCTGAGGCCATGTTGGCTTTCTTCCAACAAGCGACTCAAAGGAATAACATACTCAGAGACTTGCAAATTAGAATTATCTACTTTTCAGTAAACAGCAACATAGCAGGGAGGTGTGTGCTATGTACAAGGCCAATGAGGCACTGGCCTCCGCCCCCCCTCATGTAGTTAGAAGCGGAAGATTGCTCCATTGTGCATGTTGCGCCCACACGGAAGAATTGTTGATCTAATGTTTTGCTGTCTGTCAGCATCAAACATTAGATAAGCTATTCTGCTTATCACTGATTCATGCTAACAATGCATGGTAGATAAAACCATTTTCCAGAATTCTGGCACCAAATGAAGAAGGCAGTTATCTGAGATGTTGATTCATTTAAACAAACAAACAAACAAACCTAGCAATTGCATGCACAGGGACATAGTTGCTTCATGATTACAAGTTGCTGATTAGCAGATTTTATTTTTAATTATCAGGGTTCTAGCAGATACTGCACAATTCTCTAATACCTACTGAGTGTTAATTTGCAGGAAAAAGAGATTCTAGGTCTCAAGGCAAGACAAGAGACTAGATTTAAAAAAATTAGTTGGGTGCCACCTTTGGTGACCCTGCTCTGTGTCCCATTACACTCAATGGGCAGCAGCTTCCAAAGGTTATGGCATAAACACATGCACATCTAAAACATATTTTCAATGCAAAAATACACATGCAAATTTTCTTCCTCTTGTATAGATAAGCACAAAAATCAAGTTGATCCAGGGGTACTCATAAACTGATTAGCTGCTGGGAAGCTCTACCCCAAACGCTGCTGGCTTTGTCTTTTGGCCAATGTGTAATAGAGATGATTCCATTAAAAACCAACATGAAAGTAAATATATTCTCTTGATCTCTTATATTGCATATGCCAGGCTAGTTCTTTTTGGTGTTATCAGCTAAATAGCTCTTTTTTTCACTTCCTGTATACTCATACCTCTTCTAAAACTTCCTTTATACTATATACCAATATAACTTCCCCACAATAAAATTAGAATTAAATGAGATTGGAGAAGGATAATCATGAAAATGTGGAAGTGAAGCAGGAAATGGCACTCCATTCCCCCAACATAAGGCTTCTAGTACTCAGAGCTGTGTGCATTATTGTTTTGGCTCAAAAGATGGTAAACCCCATTTGTTTGTTTGTTTGTTTGTTTGTTCGTTCATTTTTACCCCACCTTTCTCCTTAACAAGGACCCAAGGCAGCTCACATCATTAAAGGACAATATTGAAAGCTAAAAACAGTAAATATACAAATATTAAAAAGATACCACAATACTCAAATAGATCCCACAATAAAAGACAGTAAACAAAAGCAATGTAAAAAATGCATTCAAAACAGTAAGGCACAACCATCCAATGAAAAAAAGACTACTCAGGCAGCCAGTCGTTAAGGGAAAGCTTGTCTGAGGATAAACATCTTTGCCTGCTTGCAGAAGGACAGCAAAGGTGGGGCTAGCCTGGCTTCCTGTGGGAGGGAGTTCCAGAGTCTGAAAGCAGTGACAGAGAAGGCTCTCTCCCGTGTCCCTACCAAATGCAACTGTGAAGGTGGTGAGAGTGAGAGGAAGACCTCTCTTGACCCCCAGGCAGGCTCACGAAGTCCTCAAGATACCTTGGACCCAAGCCATTTAGGGCATTATAGGTTAGAACCAGCACTTTGAATTGCGTCCAGAAACAGATTGGCAGCCAGTAGAGCTGGTGTAACAGAGGAGTTATGTGATCCCTGTAACCAGCCCCAGTCAGCAATCTGGCTGCTGCATTTTGGACCCACTGAAATTTGTGATAAAACAACATTTCATACCCATGAGTGCAAATGCAATTATTATTTAAAGACCTACAAACCTGCTGCCCTTTCATGACATTCCAAATCTACTACCTAAGACAGCTGCTTCACCCTGCCTTGTGGTAAGACTGACCTCAGAGGTCCCAGAGAATAGTCACAAGATGCAGCATTTTTACCCATCCCACTTTACCGTATTTTTCCATTTATAAGATGCCCCCATGTATAAGACACCCCCCCTTTTCTAACCCAAAAATTAAGAAATCTTAGCTTTGAGTATTCAGCCTCTGGGCTCAGAATGCTTGGACATTATGAGTCCCTGTTGTATCTGAGCATTGCCTACAGCTCCACCTCCAATGAGGTATGTTCCAATTGGTTTGTTCAGCATCAGCTGACATCAGTTACATAAGGCTCATGATTGGAGGAAGCTAAGTCTCCTGACTGTAGGAAGCTAAGCCTCGTGACTGAAGGAAGCCTGTTTGCAGAGGCAAGGTATGGGCCATTTTGTTCTCTCCTCATCTTACTTCCATGTATAAGATGCCCCTCAATTTTTAGTGTAACGGTTTTAGGAAAAAGCAGCGTCTTATACACGGAAAAATACGGTACTTTTCAGTCAACAGATTTTGGAAGGGCATTTATGCATTACCTATCATGGTGAGTATCTCTATAACTTTATACCTTCTCCAAAGAGGTCAGGGCCACAGACAGCAAATATGTGAAATGGTGGACTCAGGACACATAAGGACCAGTCCCTGAATGAGCATATATTCAGATTCCCCAACCTCATTGGTAAGGAATTTTGCCTCACTAAATCTCTTGCCTCTTTTTGAAAAATCCTCATGTGCTTTGTCTGAGGAAGAACTTGCAAATTTGCTTCAAGTTTCTTTCTTGAGGGGAAAAAAAGTTGGAATGCTTGGGACCCCCTCCATATACATTTGGCAAAACTTTGCAAAAATCTTTAAGCTCCCTTCCAAATTTAGCAGATGTTTTGCCTGGAGGGGAATCCTCAGATTCACTTTACGTTTTGCTCGGGGTGAAAATTTGGCAACAACTCTGCCAAGCGGCACTTCGTTCCAGAGTTAGGCGTTAGTAGAGCTCACAGCTCGGGTGGCCCAATAATGGTGGAAAATATGCAATGCCAGGGTGACAAGGGAGGCTGTATGCGTTCCATATTTCCATTATATCAAGCTGACAGTCAGCCTTCAGTCCTAATCCCAGGACCTCTGAGTGCCTCCTGTAATGTAAGGTGCGTTTGGCTTGAGCCCATACTGCTCACCATCTGGTGCCTCAGCATTGTCGTAGTCTCCGCAGACTAGATATTCCAACGTTTATCACATGTCCTGTGGTGAACACCAGGCTCCTGTTGGTGAACAATTACTCACATAATTGGCATCTGCAGTTGAAACTAGAGCTTTACAACACGTGTGAGGAATTTAGCCATCTGGCTGCTTGTAGCTCAATATGAATAGGCCCAGCCAGAGAGTGAACTGTTCATTATGCTTGCATTATTCCTCTCGTTTCTTCAAGAAGCTCAGAGCAGCTCTTTGCTATCCAAGCACTGGCCAGACAGAGACTTGTTTAGCTTTTCTTTTAATAACATAACTGCATCATTACAGAATGTCCATAGCAAATAGAGTGTCCATAATAATGTGGTTGAACTCATGTTTTTTATACACACAGTTAAGGCTCCAGCAAGATGACTTGTTCAAGGAAAGACCATCACTGTACACTTTGGAGAATGGTTTCCACAATTGACCTGGAGAAGCCAAGGTTCTATTCTGGCATTCAGAAAAGGGTTATCTGAACGTGTGAGAGCCACCCTCTGACTTCCAGTCTGCTTACATGCAGGGAATCTCCATGTGAGTGGGACTTCTGATTTTTCATTGCCCCCCTACCTCGGAATAAAGACGCAAGACCAGAATTATGGATTAAACACGGGCCACACTTTATTGAAAACAATCAACTTTGCCAATCTTTTGGCAAAGGGGGGTCTTGCCATAGTGCGGACTCAGGTTTGAACACATGGGTCTGAACAGACCCTTTAACAAACAAACAACTGGGCGAGTCCCTGGCCCAAGTTTTCACAGCCGTGAAGACCGCGATAACCCAGCCGGCCAAAATTTGACCACCCCTGGACCTCAAGCCACCCTCTGCCTGTTGACTGTTGGTCCGGGTGCGGCCCCAGCACATCTCCCCCCCCCCCCAGCACTGTAATCGCACAATCCACAGTGCTGGGAGTTCAGATGAGCTATAATTACCTGATATTGCTATGGGACTCACCAAAATACCTGTTTAGTCCGCACTACCTGCCACTTCATAGGGACTAGCCAAGCTAAGTCCTATGCCCACCATCGAGCTCACCAAGCTCCAGCAGCAGACCCCCCTTGATGTCTTCCAGGAAGACATCCAAACCTCGTTCAGATAGATGTACGCCATCTGACCGAAAAACTCTGGCCTATCCATACGGATCCTATGGTGACCAATCACCGATTCTAGGCCGCTGCAAACAGCTCTGCAGACTTCCCTGTTAACACTCCTTCGGGCAGTGTTTACAGGCAAAAAACTTCTCACATCCCTCCATGTCAGCCGAGGGATGATGGTTGACCAAACAATACACATAGCAGGGTATGTGGCCCTCAACCAGGTGAGATCACGAATCACATTGATGATCAGGGCCTTTCCACCATGCCTGGTCAAATCATTACCACCCAGGTGTATTACCAACACCTCTGGGGGATGATAACCGAAGGCGGCTACATGGCAAATCTGGTTCCACAGCAACCCTCGGTGCCCTCTCCACTCGATAAGGGCCCTTGCTTCAAGTCCAAGACAAGTCCCCCATGGGGATGTGGCAGCATATTGCAGTGCCCAAAAAACATAGCTGTGGCCCACAATCATGATGTGTCTTCTCCTGGCCACCACTGTGGTACCTGTAAGACATAAACAAAGCCAGGCCCCTGCCTAGACATTAGGAAGTTCCCTAACATACCTGTGATAAGAGGACGAAGCCCATCGTCCTAAATGTTTAATATCCTCTGGGCAGTAACCAAGGGCCGCCGCCATAGACGCTGCACCAATTCTAAAGGAGTGCGTCTCAAACTCCTACCTTATGTAGAGCCAAATCAGTTAACCTCCAAAACTGGTGCCTCGTCAGAGGGGAAATATCCTGGGCTTGATCCTCTAATGATCAAGTATGCTTCAATAGCCTTCACTGGGCAGATTGGTTCTATGTGACAATGTGACAGGGTGATACCTGCTCCTTTGCCCCACTGATCGGCCTTGGATCACCGGACGTGAATCTGCACCGTCTCATCCACTACCCTAACATCCTGCCATTGTAAAGCTACCCTGGTTTCATCCCCCTTCCCTGAGGCAATTACTTCGCTAATTCTAAGGGCTCCAAAGAATGTTAATAAGGACACTGCCCTGAATAAAGCAGTTTCGTAATCGTCCCTACAGAGAAACTCCCACTGCTCACAAATGCCTTCTAACAGCTCAGGTGATATGGGAGCTCTATTGTCCTTTACTCTGCCCCTTTCCTTAGACCAGCCTTCGATCATTTTTCTAAGGCGGTAGTCTGATGAATAGTCCTGGTACCCATTAATTTTTGCATAGAAGGCTAGAGCCGATAACCTACCCTGTATAGTTCCTGGTGCCAAACCTTTCCTATTTAGATACACTAAAAACTGCTGAAGATGTTCCACTGGGGCAGGCCACGTTGGGTCCAAGCCCACAAGGCTTCTAAATTCCTGGAACTCCATACTCACAGCAGAGTACTCCTTTCGCGTCCTCGGTGCCAGGGCCAGGCCTATTGCCCTTTCCGCGTCACCACACCAATTTGCCAGACCTCTGGGGGAAGAGTCTCCGGGAACTCATTGACTCCTGGAGCTAACTCTCTGAACCGCTCGATCTGTTGGCGTGATAATGCATCCGCTAAGCTATTGTCTACACCCGGGACATGCCTGGCCTGCACCAGAATATTAAATGTCAGGGCGTGCAGTGTGAAGGCCCTGACCAGAGTCATGACCCTTTCTGAATGTGAAGTCAGGTTGTTTACAATATAAACCACCACCTGGTTGTCACACCAGAAACGTACCACAGAGTTGGCCCATTCGCTTGCCCAAAGCCACAATGCACCAACTATGGGGAAAAAACTCAAAAAATGTCAGGTCTCTAGTGACCCCGGTGTGGTGCCATTCCTCCGGCCACTTTCTGGCACACCATCTGCCTCTAAAATATATTCCGAACCCCAAGGAGCCTGCAGCATCCAACTAGACCTGAAACTCCGCTCTAAACATCCTTTCTCCTCTCCAAAATGAAATGCCATTGAATTCAGCTAGAAACTGCCTCCAGACTTTCAAATCCTCTCTCATGCCTTGAGTAACCCAGGTCCTATGAAAAGAATGATTGAGCCCATGCATTGCGGTACACAGCCTACGCAGAAAGGCATGACCAGGCCCCACCACTCTGCAGGCAAAATTTAGGTGTCCAACCATCTCTTGCAGCTCCCTCAGGGTCACCTTCTTCTTTTGTAGCATCGAAGCTACCCTGACCTTTAGGTCAGCTAATTTTTCCTCTGGCAACTTAGACGTTTGCTGAACCGTGTCTAATTCAATAACTAAAAACATCAAGGCCGTAGTCGGCCCTTCCGTCTTTTCTTCAGCCAAAGGCAGACCTAATTCGTCCGCCATGGAACGGAAGGTGTCCAGTATAAATTTACACCTTCCAGTGTTCCTTTCCCCACAAAAAAGATAGTCATCGAGGTAATGGGCCGTATTCTTACATCCCACTCTACTCCTAAGCTTCCACTCAAGGAAGGAACTGAACCGTTCAAATGCTGCACATGAAACTGAGGAGCCCATAGGTAACACTCTATCTATATAAAAAGAACCTTGAAAGCAAAATCCTAACAGGTCAAAATCCCTCGGGTGAACTGCCAAAATCCGAAATGCTGATTTTATGTCACATTTCGCCAATTCTGCCCCCACACCACACCTACGTACCACGTTAACTGCCTCATCAAACGAGGTATAACGCACAGTATAAAGTTCCTGAGGGATAGCATCGTTAACCGAGCTCCCTTCAGGGTAAGACAGATGGTGGATCAATCTGAACTCACCTTGTGCCTTCTTTGGTACTATTCCTAGTGGCGAAACCCAAAAGGTCTCCAAAGGAGATGTTGCAAACGGTCCCAGTACTCTTCCTTCCCGTACCTCCTTGGCTATCTTGTCTTTAACCACTGTCTCCATGCCATGTACCGATCTGAGATTTTGGGCAAAGAATGCTGTGCACTTGCCCAACGCTGGAATCCGAAAACCTTCCTTAAAACCTTCTAACAAATAACTGGCATCATCCCTAAAGGGATACTCGTGCAACCATAATTCTAAAACTGTAACCTTAATTGGGCTGGGTCCCTTTTCCAGGGTTACCCCCTCCCCCGTTGGGTTTCTTCCCACTCCCTGAGCCCTTATTCTGTCTTGGTGCACCGGCCCGAAAGCATGTCGTACTGGGGTGCTGACCCCTGCACACTGTACACTCATGCCTGAACCTGCACGGTTTTTTGGAACACCCCCCCCCCCGGAGTTGTACTCCCAGCAGAGCAGGCGGGGTTGAACCGCCTGCCCCGCGCCTACAGGGGGAGTCAGATTCAAGGTATTCTTCCTAATCAGGTGCCCACTATCGGTCCTGTCGCCAAGGTTGGGTCTGGCAGGCATCATAGACTGCAGCCAGAGTCCAGCCAATGGCTAGTCCCAATGGAGATTTGGGTGTATCGCACTTCTCATATGAAAAGCCTTGTCATAGGCAAGCCATGCTTGCCCTGCAAAGTCCACATATGCCCTGTAAATGAGGTCTAGATATTGAAATAAGGATTGGGCCCACCAAGGCTGGGCCTTGACCACCACCCCGGCATAAATTAAGAAGCCAGGTAGCCAATTAGACCAAGTCCTGTCTGGCCTCTTACACCTCCGCCTCTCCTTGTCCTTATCATCCTCCTTATCAATATCCTTCTGTTCTACATCTCTATTCAGTAACTCGAATAGATCCACATATTTACCCCTCCATATCTTTTTTTCGTCGCTGGCATGAGATGGTCCCCCAGGGGCATCGCACGATCCCCAAATGGCAAAGCTTGTAATGGCATGGTGTTATAACCCGTGTCAAGGACCGAAGAGTATGGCCAAACGCCCACGCCAGCAGCCGGAGTTACTGGAGCTGGAAATGTACGTTGTGGGCATGGCACGGCCCAGCCACCATATTGTGCGCTCGCACAGGGCCAGGAAGCACCAGGGACTCCGAAACTCTGTGTATTATACTGCGTGTAATATGGTGCGTTAAATTGCCCACTGCCAGGCCAAGGCCATGCAGGCTGGGACGATGAGGTGCCGGGTAAAGTGTTGTGTCCACTGCTTGGCCAAGGCCAAACCGGGAACGGTGTGGAAGTGTCCGGTGTATTGGTTTGTCCCCTGCCTGAACCTTGGCAGGCAGGTAACTGTGGAGAGGTGTCAGGTGCAATAGGTGACTCACCCGACAGAGGCATTGTGACAGACTCCTCCCTGCCGCTCCTGGCTTCCGGTCCAACCTCCTCCACTGTCTCCTGCAAACCTAGAACCGACGTCCTGGATGCTGCCATGGGTGGAGTTGCCTTCACTTCTTCCGAGCCCATTTGTGGTGCAGTTACCGTTGCCCCATCTGTCTCCTTTCTGGCTGTTCCCTCCGCTTGCTGCTCAGCTTCGAAAACAGTAAACCTGTGCATTAGGTTATCAGCCAGAGCTCTCTGAGCTTAGCCCTGCGATGACTTTTAGAGGCCTTAGCCGACCGTCGCGGCTGCGCCTCACTGGACTGAGGGGCTCCTTTCGCTGTTCTTGCAGCTTCAAAAGCTGCTATTTTATCCTGGAGCCGCTGCCAGATGGGCCATGACTCCTCGTCCGAAGAGGACTGAGGCGGTGACACCTGAGGCACTGGATACTTTGCGGCAGGCTGTTTCCCTTTTCTATTACCTTGCCCCTTTTTTGCGGCCATTGTGCCCCTCGATCAAACTGAATTTTAAAGAACAGCCACAGAATCCCTGCTCCTTCAATTATTGTTACAAATGCCTCAGTTGATATTAATTAATTAAATTACAGTCACTTAGTTATAATTAATGAACTAATTACCCCACTAATCTCCCTTATAAAATTAATTAATCAATTACTCCACTATGTATTAATTATTAAATAAATTATTCAAACAACTGTGAACCACTAATTAATTACACAATTAATATCCAAGTGCAATCACCTTTACTGTAGTATCAATTAATTAAGCTATTCAATCAATTGTACGGCACTAAGGAAGTACTCAATTTATGTTCAAGTACAATCACCCCCACTGTATTAGCAATTAATTAAGGTGTTCAATCAACTGAGAACCCCTAATGAAATACACAATCAATATTCAAGTGCAGTCACTCCAACTCCACTGAATTAGCTAAATGTAATAATGGCAGCTGAATTAATTATTTAACATATTTAATTAAAACCACCTAAAACAATTGATAAACACCAATCAAGTGTTAATCAGTTGTTTAATTATTTAATGAGTAATGGAATCAACGGCCCCCAAATAAACATATTCCACCAGCTGCTCCGCGCATGTGCCAATTCAAAAATAAGCAGCCGTAATACTCTTCGGGCCCGTCAACAACAAAATGGTGGCAGAACGGGGGGGGGGGTGTTTCGTGTCCCACAGCTAAAGCCCAACGGACAAGCGCGCCACAGCAGGTTCCCCTCCAAGTGCTGAGGCCAATGAGAGGTAGTCCGAAAATGATCAAAACCCACTTTAAACCCTCGCGCTTCCATCCAGTATTTATTTAATTAATAATTCTAATATTTATAATTTATCTCCTATCCGTCACAGGCCACTCACAATGGCGGGCACACGTGCAAGCCGCGGCGCCACACCCCCGTTCTCTAAAAAGTGTCAAGACAAACAATCATAGAATTAATTAAGCGATCAATGAACAATAACAAGAGGTAAGCTAGCAAAAAACAATGCAGTAAATGCCAAACCGAGGGAGGGAGCCAATGCTACCCTCCCGATCCGAATCGCAGCTGTGTGGGCCTCGCTACCGAGAGAGAACCACGAAGCCAGACACTTTCCCTGTCAGCAAAGGAAGAGGAAGTGGAGAGGGGGAAACGTTCCTTAAATAACCTACCGTTCCCCCCTCTCCCTTGAGTTACTCATGCGAGAGTGTGAGGTCTCGCCTCATCCGGGGAAGAAGGCAAAGGTAAGCCGCGCTGCCGAAGCTTGGGCTCTGCAGCGGCTTCATCAATATCTCTGGTTGTGTGCAGAGACTCCACATGTAGCAGAAGCATTCCTCCTCAGCCTGTCCTTCCCACTTGGAGACAATAACAGACAGTGGGATCAGCTGAGAAGTACCTCCCTGCTCATAGATTCAGGTTAACCTTTTCTCTGAATGCCTGAATAGGAATGTCCCAGGTAACCAGAAAGTCTGGGAACTTTAACCTTGTGAGTCCTGGCTCCACTCCCCCTCCGCAGTCCACCACTGAAAAGACTACATCCTTAGTATCGACCAATTGGAGCAGGAGCTCCAATATTGATTCTAGTATTTCTTTTGGTTCTGGGCTGTGTAATAATACTACCTAATAACACTGCTTTAAATTGAGTCAGGAAGCAAAGTGGTAAGTAAAATTTTTGGTGTAGCTTACCTTTTTTGTACCAAACACACTTTCCAAATTTACCAGAGGTTTTGCTGGTTGTGACTGTTTTTAAAGGCAAAACCATGTAGAGCACATTGCAATAGCCTAGGCCTGGATGTAAGGAAAATTTGTGTAACTGAGACCAGATATGTCTTATCCAGGTAGTGGTGCAGTGGGGAAGCCATCAGAAGGGGAGGTACGACAGATTGCTGTTTAGATTCAAACCCTCCTTGACCACCACTGACATTACCTCCTCCTCTTTAAAAACAAAAGAAAATTCTTTTCTTAGAAAAACCAGCTTCATTCAGATGAATTCATTGCTCAGCTGTCAGTTAGTCAAGCAGTCCTTGATCTTGCTGTAACCAGAGTGGCAGGTCCTCTGGCTATCTGTGAAGTCATTTCACTGCTAAGAAGGCAAGAGCATGGCGCTGCTGAAAGAGAGCCAAATGAGTGGCATGGAACTGCACGATTGCCACTTTTTCCAGCTGACAAGAGCACCTCTGTAACATAGGGAATGGGTGTGTATGCTACAGGACTGGGGGGTGGGGGATAACTGTGAGATGAGATCAAAGAAGTGCACTTCTTTGCAAACCTTGCCTAATTTATTTTGAAATCAGCGTGCCTTATTGTAAACCTGCTAGAAGCCATACGATGGTCATGACATCCCAAAGGTACTGGAGGAAGCTTGACTGAGGAAGAGGACTCTCATGCAAGGCTTCCCAGCATCTGAATTGGGGAGACAATTAAAAACATTTTCAGGCATATAGCCTGAATTAGCTACACATCCCTTGATGCTCAAGGGAGGGTTTTTAAAAATACCACAAAAATTATCTCTTGTATGATATCTGGTGAAGGGTCAAGTTAAAAGGGATTGTGGTTCCTTTAATTAACCTGTTTTTCCCTCCCACAATAAGATCTCCTCAGATCCCCCGCCATCAGATTTGCAAATTAATCATTTTTACCTTGCAGTGATGAGTCGCAAAACAATGCGTGACGAGCATGTCTTTCCCCTATGTCCTATGAGATGATTCAACACCTCCCCTTCTATAAATAAATTCTTGATCAGGGCAATATGACTTTCAGCTGTTGTCCTTAACAGCCATACCATAGTTATATTGTGTGCAACTATGAATGAAGTACCACATTTATTCTGTACAAAGCAGATCACCTAAGTGAAAATCTGGTCACCCTATAGAGATTCAACTAGGTACTACCCTTGCCATCTCTCACCATTCGTCAAGCTGGCAGACGTTTATGGGAATAGCATCTGGGGAGCCTCAGGTTTTCCACCCCTTTACCCAAGAGAACACTATTTCCTTCTGATTTTTTTTAAAAAAATAAAATGACTATACATCTCAATGACAAACCTCTTCACATCATCTTATCTATGGACAGTTGTTCCCACCAAACAAGGGAGGGAGAAGGCCCACCCTCTAAAGTATCTCAATGGTAGAGCCCACATTTTGCTTGCAGAGGTTTCCATGCCCCCCCCCCCCGCATCTCCTGTAACAGATATCAAGAGAAAGTAGTGATGTGGAAGGCTACAGCTGGGACCTTGGGGAGCTGCAGCTGGTCAGAGAAAGAGAAATGTTCTGATGTATCCACCACTTTCATACATTTCAGTCAATTAAGGTTTTTGAACCACAATGCATACACACAACCGAACACTTTGAGAAACAAAAAAAGGCATGTGATGTCTGTGCATCTATATAGAGCCACACTCTCCTTCTGATATGGTTCTCAAGATGCTCTGAGATGAAATGACACCCATCCACCCATCCACCACCATCACCACATAAGGAGCGGAACCTTCATAAAACCAGTGGCACCTAATTGCTCATTTAGAATCAAGTCAATCCAAAATACATATAATCAGAATTGTTAACTAGGGGCGGGGGGGGGGGGCGGCTTTTCTACCTGGTTGATTAAGTTTGGTCACACAAGATTGGCATAAATGGGATAAGAATGAAGGAATGGGGAAGAACGGCTGAATATACAACATACGATAACACAAGATTGGCCATATGGCTTCTGTGCTGATCCCACCTATGTTTTGTCTTGTTCCACTCAAGGAGGAACGGCCAGAGGCAGCTGGGTTCACACCTTCCAGCAACAAATGTTTGTGGTGTTTAAACTTTGGTGCTATCAGTCAAAGCCTCAGTTGCTCCACTATAGTTAACAACTTTGCTTTTGACTGCAAGACAGATAGTTCAAAACAGTATATTATTGCTGGGAAAACCCACCCATTTCCAGTCAGCTACCCTGAAGTTTGCAATAAAGCAGAGAAACCTAAAAGGGACAATGGATTATATCTTTGCCCCTGCTAATCTGAAAGTCCTGGCTGTCTGCTGCTGTGAGCCTCAACACTAATACACTTCTGAACCTACAGAGCAGTGGCAATCTGTAAACGCTTCTGATCCACCAACAGTTAATTTCCAGGCAGAGCAGAATCTTGAATGGTTTCATCAAACTTTACTTAAGAAATATTGTGGAATATCGTATGTCCCACGCTTTCTTGAAACTCTAAGTAAGGCTGGTACCTAAAAAGGTTAGAGTGCTGTTGCAAATGTTTAATTAATAGTTAATTAACTATTTCATTTTCTGAGGGATATGATAATGATAAGTGTAAGACTGTAATCACTGCTTTTCACAAATTTCCTAAACAGAAGCCCTGAACTACCGTGTTTCCCCAAAAATAAGACAGGGTCTTATATTAATTTTTGCTCAAAAAAACACATTGGGGCTTATTTTCAGGGGATGTTTTATTTTATTTTTCATGTACAACAATCTACATTTATTCAAATACAGTCATCATCTTCTGCTTGCTGCACAATGCTGCACAATGGTGGAGGGTGGGGTTTCACTTAACTGGGGCTTATTTTTGGGGTAGGGCTTATATTACGAGCATCCTGGAAAATCATACTAGGGCTTATTTTCAGGTTAGGTCTTATTTTCGGGGAAACAGGGTAAGTTTAGCTTTGTTTCTTTATTTTATTTTGTTTTGTTTTGTTTTGTTTCATTTTATTGTATGTGGCTCTTTTAAAACAAAAACACCTTACACCCCACCCCTGCCCCAAGACTCTGTTTAATGTTCATCCAGTGGCATTCTCTTACAGCGTAAACATGTACTGGTCAGCTATATATAGATGTCAAAAGTTGAACAAAACGAGGAATTTATTCAAACCATATTTCTAGGAATCAGTGTCAGAAAGACTGTTCCCTGCACAGGTAGTCAAGTTTGGTTTCTTAATCTCTGGGATATAGTTTTTGAGAGAGAGTGGCCTCCTGGCCTTGTTTGTTTGTTTGTTCTCAAACATTTGAGATTGGAAAGTCCAGCCCCAAGCACACGTTCCATCTCTGATGGTTCAATTGTCACTAGTAATTCCAGTCAAAAAAACCCAAAGCAAAATCAGGCTGGATATCAAAATCCTCCCAGGCAGATGCTGTCTAGAATGGCCATGTTTTCTCACGGTACATCATGTCATCATTGGTTTCTGATACACACAGGACTGGGGGGGGGGGGGGGGGAAATATGAGAATAGTTTCCCTATCTCTGAAAATTCTAGTTTTCTTCCATTTAATTGATGTCACTTTGGAGACATTTTCTTTTACTGGTTTTATTGTTGATGATGCCATGTTTGATAAAACATGTACTGTTGTGAAAATAATAGATCCATCTATGGATTTCCTTTTCCAAAGACACAGAGGTCATACAGAGATGGGATGAATTTCCTTTCCAGAGCTCAACTCCCACAATGGGTATTGCTTTTAAGATGGAATCTTGTACTTTGGAATATTACAGTTCCAAAATATGAATTCTTCACCACACCAAACATTTAGATGACATGTCCCTCCGACAGACTATTTGTTTATAGTGGTAAGAGGGGGGAACAGTTCATTTCTCAGCAAGTGTATGGACATTCTGAGTAGAATAACTAGACAGACATTTCTTATAACTGTATCTTTCGGTATGTATCAGAAAACATTCTGTTTGTATAACTTGGCAGTGGCATGACTTAAATACCATGTTGGAAACATTTAGTTTGAGCTCATGGAAAGCTTCCTACCCTCCCAATCTTAGGTTTCAAGACTGTCAAGGGCTACTTTTAACACGGGAGATGTTTTTGGTAGCCTTGAGATTGTGTGTGGTGGTGGGGAGCTTTAATAGCAAAAGTTCTCTGCAGGATCACTAGCAGCAGTCCTCATCCTGCTGGCAGTGATCCAGCAGTGATATATTTTTTTTAACTATTCAGTTCTCCCCCACCTGCATCTTGAGGCTCCCAAAGGCTTCCCTGGTACAAAAGGGAGCCCTAGGCATCCTTAAAATTGAAAATGGGGAGGGGGGATAGGAAGCTTTCCACAAGACATTAAATGTTTCTGGCACCCAATCTGGGTTATCCTGGTACAAAGTTACACCAGCAGGATTTTGCCTATCCTTCCATGATAACTTCTCTGTCTGTTCCTCTTCTTCTTCAATGTCAGTCATGTTGCACATTCTTTCTTCCCTTGCAGTTGACTACTGACTTGGCCTCCAACATATTCACCTCTGTTGGCTCAGTAACACTGGCTTTGTTACTGATCTTTCTTCTGGCAGGCACCGTATCCATTGTAACAGCCAATAAACGAGCTACCCAAGGGACCTATAGCCCTAGCCGCCAGGAGAAGGAAGGATCTAGAGTTGAAATGTGGGACATGGAACAGCCTCCCCCCATGGAAAGACTGATCTAGCAAGAACCACTGCTGTATTTTCCCCCCATCCCACCCCAAAACATCTAGCAGGAGTGGTTGTTCTGGACATCATGAAAAGATTCCCTTTATAGACCGATGAAGACTTCTGATGTTTAACCCAGAAACCTTGGTCAGTGCCCAAAGCACCAAATGGTTAAGGCTCCATATATGGATCAGGGTTGTCAACGTCTACTTTCCAGTGGCACTCCTCTAGACCTTCTGGCATTCAGACAACACCTTGCCAAGAGATGAGAGGAATTGTTTGTGAAAGGAAAAACCAGCAAGACACATCCCATGCAATATACACACACATACCACAGAGTGTGTGCGTGGAAACACTATGTGGGTATGCACAGACTTTGCCAGGTGACTAAAGAATTCAGAAGGTTTCCCAATTTCTGGAAAGCCTTATTGATTGCACTGGAAGTGTTGGCTTTAGCACAATCAGCAGTAGACCTTTAAGACTCCAGTGACTTTTAGAATAAATCTTAAGTGCCTGCATTTCAAATCCATGAGAAGCCACCGCTTGTGCTCTCATTTCCCTTTGGACTGCCATGGCAGCATTCAGTGCCACTGTACCGGATGATGCAGAACATTCAAACAAGCCTGTGTCATCTATCTGTCATCCAGTCATTGCTGTGTCTCAAGAGCTTTTAGAAGTAAAGGTCGCTTTTGTTGAGTTTTATCGTTTAATCAGGGACTGAATCAATACTATGAAGCAAGCTCTACCTGCAGCAAAATAAACATTTCAATCTGTGTCAAATCTCTTCTTTTCAGTGTGTTCATTTCACCTTCTGCTCCACCAGATTATCTTGGACCCAGGCATGGTTGAGGCTGCAATCCTATGCATACTTGTCGGGGAGCAAATCCCATTTAACTTTCTCCCGAGGAGAACTTTCTCCTAAACAGATTTGCATAAATTGTTCTGTCACAATATTGGGCATTCACTTGTTGGTGAGTTGTTGTTTTTTGTTCTTCCTGTCACTGCATGCTCCTGATCTTAAAACTAGAAGCAGTCGACAAAAAAAGGGAGATAAAACTCAACTACATAACTGCACCATTGTACAATAACCATTCAGTTACAATCTCACTTTTTTTTCTTAGATTCTGTAAAGTTCGGAGCTCAAAGGGTCTACTCTGAATCAAGGTATCCCAGGCAATGAAACTCATTTCACCAATGGGGAAGGCCTCTCAGTAGGGGGAGGGGCCATAACTCAGTAGAAGAGCACATGTTAGAAGGTCTCAGATTCAACCCCTAGCATTTCCAGGTAGGGCAAAGAGAATTCTAGCTAAAGCTTTGGAGAAACACTGTTAAATCAGTGTTGACAAGATTGAAAAGAGAGGCATGACACCCGGACTGACTGGTGTTAAGAGGCAAGAGGAGCCAATCCGATAAGTAAAATTCCTGCGGGCAGCTGCGATACCTGCCGTTGCATACAGGTCAAAGCTATGGATCCAGAAAAGAAGGCTGCAGGCCAATCCAGAAATTAAAACAGAGGAATCAGCAACACAATTTTCTTCCCACTTCTTCATACCAAACAGTCCACTTTCTTAAATGGTGTGCACCTGCTTCCCTGCACTTGCCTCCTCCCCATGTTCATGCCCCAGTGACGCACTCCCAAGCTTCAGTCTGCCAGCATATGTCACTATCCAGTTGTGTGCCATTTTAATATGACATGCATCTGGTTGGTATTCATGGAGAAAAAGGCTAGGTCAAGCCCAAATGCCCATTCGGCAATAGGGGTCGAAAGGTAGGGCGAGGGATAGCCTTTCGCCTGAAATAAAAACCTTCTTGAGCATAACCACACTCCTCGATGCACATTGCAGCAGCCCTCCAAGCTTCACAGGCACTTAAATAAAAGTAAAGAATCACCAGAGAAATCTCAGAATGAGAACTATAGTGGAAAATGTTTCAGAATCCTTAATTTGTACCTCGAGATTTCTTACTGCAGTGGAGAGCGCTGTGTTTACCTTTTCTCCAGTCATGAATGAAGTAAGAATGGATTAGGTTAAGGGCTGATTCACACATGCTGTTCACCACCTGGCTGCAACAACAAGTGAGATCTGCATGTTTGAATACTAATGATTTAGAAAAAAGAAAAAACAAAAAAATCACAACACCAGGCACAGCTTCTCACTCCTATTCAGAAAAGTGAGTTGCTCAAGTAATATAACAACAACAACAACAACAACAACAACAACTATTATTATTATTATTATTATTATTATTATTATTATTATTATTATTATTATTATTATTATTATTATTATTATTATTATTATTATTATTATTATTATTAATATTGCGCTCTATACCAATATAAATCAAGTCCTTCCTAGTGAAAGATGTTGTCACATAAACCCTTCTTATTTCAGTGGGATATATTTTCAAATAAATCTCCTTATGACTGCAGCTCAACCGCTGCTAAGCAATCACGATTTGAAGAGCTGGGGCTACAATCCAACTTTGTTCTACCACTGTTGTTTTTCATTAATAGCTAATTTCATTAGAGTATAATTTTCTTTCCCGTCTTCAGCTTGGTTGGCAAAGCAATTCCATACACCAGTAATTCATCCAATATTGTCAAATGGCAGCAAAGCTGACAGGATCCCAAACTGTGACTTTAAATCATCCTTTTGATCATAACAAACCTACCTGAGCCTTCATCTGGTTTTCATGCTCCTGGTGGCAGAAGTCAAAGTCCAGCATTTTCTTTTCCTCTGTATTGCCTGTGACCTTTCAAATATCTCCTGCAGTTTTGCCAAAAGTGTAATTTCCATTGGCATGCATTTCTATAAAATATACACGTGTGGGGTTCCAGTAAAAAAATAAAACTCCTTCAGGCCACTTCACATCTGAGCTGACATGTTCCTCATTTACTTTGCTATCAAAAGGCAAACACAGGTAGGAATTGGAAAGTATAGTGCAAACTTTAAAGGCAGGAATTTTGCAAAAAGAATCATTGAGAGATTTGCCCCCTCCAACCATCGTAGGTTCTGTGCAGAATTGAATTTAGTACCAAAGTTGAATTCTGCTGGATTGGAGCCCACTCTGGATTTTGTCGCCATATACTGCAGAGGCTGACTGGGCAGAGAGCTGAATCTACATGGCCTGTCCTGAGCCTTCTAATCTAACCTGTTGTCTCACATATGGTGGAAGATTCCACCACCTGCCAGGCCATCATCTTCCACATTCAAAATGCAAAGGAGACACCACCTTGTCCTTTGGCCGAGGCAAGAAAATAGCATGTGTCAAGCACTGCCTTGCAAGGTATATGTGACAAAATACAGCACTGCAGGCTTACCCTTCTCCACATTATCTCCTTTACCTCCCACCTTGCACTTTGCCCTTGTTATGCTCAGACTCGTTTGTCTACTCCATCGTTTAACCTTACTGGCGATAGGCTGAAATCCAGTAGTAAGTCACAACTAGAGTACACCCATTGAATCAGTGGGGATTTAGTGAATAACTCGCCCATAAGTTCCATCGATTCAGTGGGCCTACTCTAGTTGAAACTTGCTACTGGATTTCAGCCACAGTGATTCCAGTGGGCTTCTCAACGACATCATATTGCTCCATTTTGCATGATGATGTAATGGCTGATGTTCAGAAAACCTGAAGAGAACCAACCACTGAGACTGAGCAACACTGTGTACAATAGAAGCGGAAGGCTGTGGAGACAATGAAGAAGAAAGAAAACAGCTCTGAGAATAAACAGTGGCAACAGCAACAAAGGCACTGTGGCCATCTCAAAATATCTTCCTTCCTGAGCAAAAGACATGATGACTCCCACATATAAAAACTGGTGAGACAGGCCATTACGTCTTGCTTCAGCACTGACAGCAGGATATGGTCCTTGCTACATCTAAGGGGAGCAAGGCTATTTTAGGAGGTGCAGGGCAGGCTTTGTGGCACACAAAGGGAAGGACAAGACTGTGGGCTTGGGTAGAAGGAGGAGTTGCCACTGCTGGTCCCCTCCAATTTCAGCCACTTGATATTTCAACCTTATGAAGTAATGACTTCTAAGGGAAGATGGCGGCCAGCTAGTGGAGGTCTGCGTTTTTCCTCTGCTATGGTTTTTTTTGTTTTGTTTTGTTTTTTTGCTCCTTTTAATTTGCTTACCTTGGACTGTTGTGCTCTTATTCTGGTTTGCCTTTTGCTTTTTTGCTGTTATGTTGCAGTTTGTTTTGCTACAGCTTCTTTACAGCTTCTTTGTAGCTTCTTTGCAACTGTTGCGGTTTCGTTTTCGCTCCCATTGACTTCCTTGCGCGGTCACTCCCAGTTTCGAGGCTGTGGTTCTCTGCCGCCTCGGTTGGACGAACGAGCTCCGGCTTCCCTTGCATGGTCACTCCTGGGTCTGAGGCTGTGGTTCTCTGCTTGCCTCGGCTGGAGGGACGAGTTCCGGCTCCCTGGTTTGGGTTGCTGCTGCGCTGCTGCTGTGTTGTCGGAGGTGTGGCGAGGAGTGCCGTGGAGCCCTTTGGAGTGTTGGGCGTCTGTGAAGAACCGTGCTCCTGCCTGCACCCTCAGACAGGCACCTGCTGCAGAGGAAGTCTCCCACTGAGAGGGGAGTTTGCTTTGTCAACTGGCAGGGTGGCTTCGGTGAGGACCCTCGGCTTGGCCTCATGAGGACATTGGCGTTGTGCTGGTCCCTGAGAAACCTGGCTGGTCGGTTGGTCTCCGGACGGATTCTATAGGATTCCAGGACTCCATGAGAGGGATTATGGCTGATCTGACTGGCGCTCCTGTCGAGGCTCTGGTTGATGGCTGGCTTGCCACCACTACCAGGGCTGTTGACACGATCGCTCCTAAATGCCCTCTTCATTGCAGAGCTCGTTCAGCACCCTGGGTTAACCAGCAGCTGTGAGTTATGAAGCAGAATAGGAGAAGGCTAGAGTGTAATTGGAGACGGAACCTGACAGAATATAATCGGAAAGCTGTCAGGATCGCGACTAACCATTACCTTACCAGGGTGAGGGCTGCCAGTTGAGCTTACTTCGCTGTCCGGATAAGCAAAGCTTCAAACCCGCAGGTGGAACTTTTCCGTATAGTCCGTGATCTATCCGGAATTGGTGTCAGGGATAGGCATCCTACTAGTATTTCACCTGACCAATTTGCAGCATTTTTAAAATCTAAAGTGGAGGCCATCCACTGGGATCTTTCTCCTTTTTTGAATACAGTAGATTGAGCAGAGACATTCAGTGCTCTGCCTTGTCTGATGAGACTTAATCTCTTTCAGCCTGTGATGCCAGATATGGTGGACAAAGTGCTTGATTGCTGTTGTGCCACCACATCCTCTCTTGACCCTTCCCTGGCCTGGCTAATCAAAGCAGCCAGGCCTATAACCACTGAATGGGCCGCTGCAATAATTAATGGATCTCTCCAGGATCTCTCCAAGGAGACACTCATTAGGCCCATTAGGAAGAAACCAAGTTTGGCGGTGGATGACACTGGCAATTATAGGCCCATCGCCAATGTTTCTTTCCTCAGCAAAGTTGTAGAGAGGGTGGTGGCTGACCAGCTTCAGGCCCTTTTGGATGAAACCAATGCCCTGGATCCATTTCAGTCGAGCTTCAGGCCGCGCCACGGCATGGAAATGGCATTGGTTGCCCTGTTTGATTACCTGCTGAGGGAGGCTGACAGGGGCAAAATGTCTCTGTTAGTCCTTCTCAATATCTCAGCCGCCCTTGATAACGTCGACCACGGTATCCTCCTGGGCAGGCTCTCCGAGCTGGGAATTAGTGGTCTGGCGCTTGCCTGGCTCCGATCCTTCTTGGAGGACCGTCCTCAGAGAGTACAGCTTAGGGAGAGTGTATTGACCCCGTGGAATCTCAATTGTGGGGTTCCGCAGGGCTCGATTATCTCCCCAATGCTGTTTAATATCTACATGAGGCTGCTGGGTCAGGTCATCAGGGGGTGTGGGGCTTCGTGTCATCAGTATGTTGATCAGTATGCTGATGACACCCAGCTCTACATCTCCTTTTCTCCAACAACAGTGGATGCCGTTTCATCCCTTCAGCGCTGTCTGGAGGCTGTATTGCAATGGATGCAGGTGAATGGTCTGAGGTTGAACCCGGACAAGACGGAGGTCCTGAGGGTGGGTGGCCCTGCCATTGGTGGTTTGGGAAACTCCCTCTGGGGTGAGAAACCATCAACATATCTCCCCCACTCTGGCTGCCCTTCATTGGCTGCCCGTTTGTTTCTGCATTGATTTCAAAGTATTAATGATGACATAGAAAGCCCTAAAAGTGCAGAACGCGGCGGCCAGACTTCTTACTGGGGTGAGAAACCATCAACATATCTCCCCCACTCTGGCTGCCCTTCATTGGCTGCCCGTTTGTTTCTGCATTGATTTCAAAGTATTAATGGTGACATAGAAAGCCCTAAATGGTTTAGGACCTCAATATCTAGCGGAACGCCATCTCCCACCTAGATCTACCCAAATCACTTGCTTTAGTCAGGATGAGGGGCCTAACGCTGAGGGAGGCCTGGAGAGAAAGAACAAGAAATCAGGCCTTCTCGGCAGTGGCCCCTTGCCTCTGGAACAATCTCCCCCCAGAAATTTGTCTGGCTCCCTCACTGGGTGCTTTTAAGAGAAAATTCAAGACCTGGCTCTTTAGGCAGGCCTTCCTTCCTGTCAATACCTAATTTATTTATTGCCATCTTCAATTGTATTAATGTTGTTGTTTTATTTTATTTTATTATTAATTGGATTGTTGTTAGCCGCCCAGAGTAGACTTTGGTCTATATGGGCAGGGTATAAATTGAATAAATAAATAAATAAATAAATAAATAAATAAATAAATAAATAAATAAATAAATAAATAAATAAATAAATAAATAAAATTGAGGTGGTTATCTCATGCTCCCTAATGCTATGGCCAGTGCTGACAGAATAAGTGCCATTTCAGAAACACTGTCACCTTTTCTGATGGGAAGGAGAAATGATACTGTGTGGTCTGCACAAGGACAGGATGGTCACTATTTTTTGGAAAGCGGAGACAAGTGCACGAAAATGGGGCATGGAAAAAGCCAGCAGCCAGTAACCAAACATCCCAAAAACTTGTAAAATAATTAAATGTTCTGTCTAATTAGGCTGAAATGCCAGCACTGTTCAAAGTATGTATACTGTCAGTGGCAATCCTGAACCTGTGGTCTCAATATGCCAGGGGGGAAAGAAGCAAGCACTGATTCCTAAAGACAAATAGAAATATTTGACATTTTAATTCCTAGCACTCTGTGTTAACATTGGCTTCTTCCTCTTTCAAACATGGGAAACATATCACGCAGTCATCAAACAGATGAAAATATCAAATGTTTTTGTCTGAATCATGTAATGAAACCCTATTGCCATGCAAGAACTGGTGCAGTTCTTGCTTATTACCGTATTTTTCCGTGTCTAAGATGCCCCCATGTATAAGACCCCCCCCATTTTTCTAACTAAAAATTAAGAAATCTAAGTGGGGCTTAGCAAGTGGAGGGGGAAAGGGATCAAAGCGCTGCAGGATTGCTTTGATCTCTTTCTCCCTTCGTGAGGAGGGGAAAAGAGATCAAAGCAATCCCACGGCTGCACGGTCACTTTGATCCCTTTCCCCCTCGTACAGCCACAGGATTGTTTTGATCCCTTTCCCCCTCCTTTTGCTAAGCCCCGTGGGGCTAAGCAAGTGGAGGGGAAAGCAGGGATCAAAGCGATCCTGCAGCGGGGCTTAGCAAGTGGAGGGGGAAAGCAGGGATCAAAGCACTGCAGGATAGCTTTGATCCCTGCTTTCCCCCTCCACTTGTTTTTGTTCTCTCCTCAGCTTACGTCCGTGTATAAGACAACCCTCAATTTTTAGTCTAAAGATTTTAGACAAAAGTATTGTCTTATACATGGAAAAATATGGTACCTACCAATGAAAAAATTCCGAAATTCAGGAAGAAAAGTAATGTTTCACAGAGATTATGTGCAGGCAAATCACATCAGTGAAGTCCCATATAACCTAACAAAACTCCACTTACTAGAAACCAATGAGCTCTTCAGAGATGGATTAAAGAAAGTATATCCCGGCACCAGGTAGCTACATCCTCACCCATTTCTTCCAATGACAAACATGTTTGCACTTCTCAGCACAAAGGAACATTCAGAATGTGGGCATATTCTCACCTAGATATGATTAGAAATGCATATATGTAGCTGAGGATATATGGATGGATATTGATTCAGTTACACCGTATTGGACTGCTTGAGCAGTCCGTGGGGGGAAAACATCAAGTGTCCAGTGTCAATGTTCATCCTCTGCCATCCCATAGAAGACTGAGCAATTGGTACATTATCACACAGATGCAAGAGTGGTTGCATAGGACCAGCTCAAAAAGCTGGCACATTCTTATTTCATGCCCCCTCCAGTGGACCAGCCAATCATATTTGTATTTTTCATGGAACAAAATAATGTTTTGTGGCATCATGAGGACTAACAGATTGACTGTGATGTAAACATTTACTCCATAATATTTAAGCATCAGCAGGTGTGCAAAATCATATCCTGTAAGGCCACGTGCTGTTAGGAATATTTGTTTAACCTCTTGATCGGAATAAGGCCAGACGTCATTAATTATATGAATACAAGATCAACGCTATGCAATCGCACAGCATGAACTGGATCCAAACTTTGTTCTGGCTAATGAAGGTAAGTGTAATAGGGTCTCCTTTTGCTTTCAAGGTCAACTGGAGGTAGCTCTCATGCTACACCTACACTTTAAGTAGAATCCCTTATGCATCCTGTGTCCAACGAAAGCCCTCATATATAAATATTTTGTATGGCTATGTGCACCTCACTTCTCCGATGTGTCGGAGTTTTCCAGGGCTACCAGATGTACCTAAGGCTTGACTCTTTTTGAAAGCAGATTGCTGGAGACTTAATGGCATTTTGAAAGATTTGCTTTACTTACAAATAATAAGAGCTGGAGCAAAACCCAAATCATAACATAAGCCATTCAACAGGCCCGTAATTCCAATGCTCCTATATAAAAGACAACCAGTTCTCCTGAATGGTGGAAACCTACAGAGTTCCTAATTCCAGCTCTCCCAACCATGTCTTTCCACTTGGATTCAATTCAAAAATTCTTTTTTTTCCTTTCCCACATTGACCTCTGTGACAAAATCGTTGGAGGGAGCTCTTCTTCTGAGATTAGGTTTTCCTCCTTGGGTATGTTCCATCCCTCGCTCCATTAGCCAGGAACTGGTTCTAGTGACTATTTACCTAACAAAAGACATATATCCAATAGGTTTAACTATCTCTTGCTCCACCATCAATGTTGCAACCCTGTGTTTAAAATTAACTGCAAACTGCAGCCTGTCATTAAACAAGCTGATGTCCTCTTCTGATGCTTGCTTTTTGGTAAAAAATACTGCAAAAATCAAGGGTTGGCTAATGGCATATGGACTGCAGAATTGTCTTGCAGATGTGAATGAGTCATCATAGATTCAACACAATAGGCACAGCTTTCATGTCACTTCCCATACATTTTTCCTATTCTCATTCGCAATTTCAACTGTGAGTCATCTCAAAGCTGAATAATCAACAGATGCTCATGCTAGAACTGAAAAAATTGCTTTCTTCAATTACAATGTCCAGAATCCTCTACAGGCAATACAATCAGTGGCCACTCTATAAAGAGGATTCTGGATGCGGTCCCTCACCAAAGGCTGCTGAGAAAACTCCACAGTCAGGGGATAAGAAGGCAGGTCCTCTTTTGGATTGAGAATTGGTTGAGAACCAGGAAACAGAGAGTAGGTGTCAATGAACAGTTTTCACAATGGAGAGAGGTGAAAAGCGGTGTGCCAGGGATCTCCCCTGGGACCGGTAGTTTTCAATCTGTTCATAAATGATCTGGAGACAGGGATAAGCAGTGAGGTGGCTGAGTTTGCAGATGACACAAAACTTTTCTGGGTGGTGAAGACCAGAAGGGATTAGGAAAAGCTCCAGAAGGATCCCTCCAAACTGGGAGAATGGGCGGCAAAACGGCAAATGTGTTTCAATATAAGAAAATGTAAAGTAATGCACACTGGGGCAAAAAAAAATCAAAACTTTATTTATCAGCTGATGCATTCTGAGCTGTCCGTGATGGATCAGGAAAGAGATTTTGGTGTGCTGGCGAACAGCTCAATGAAAATGTCAATCCAGTGTGCGGCGGCAGCAAAGAAGGCCAAATCCATGCTAGGTATCATTAAAAAGGGGATTGAAAATGAAACAGCCAACATTATCATGCCATTGTAGAAAACTCTGGTAAGGCTGCACCTGGAGTATTGCGTACAGTTCTGGTTGCCGCACCTCTAAAAAGACATAGTGGAACTGGAAAAGGTGCAGAAGAGAGCGACTAAAATGATGACTGGACTGGGGCACCTCCCTTACGAGGAAAGGCTACAGCGTTTGGGGCTCTTTAGTCTAGAGAAAAGGCGCCTGAGGGGGGACATGATTGAGATGTATAAAATTAAGCAGCGGATGGATAAAGTGGATAGAGGGAAGCTCTTTTCCCTCTCATGCAATACTAGAACCAGGGGACATCCACTCAAGTTGAGTGTTGGGAGAGTGAGAAAAGACAAAAGAAAATATTTCTTTACCCAGCGTGTTGTTAGTCTGTGGAACTCCTTGCCACAGGATGTGGTGATGGAATCTGGCCTAGATGCCTTTAAAAGGGGATTGGACAGATTTCTGGAGGAAAAGTCCATCGCAGGTGACAAGCTATGATGGGGATGTATGATCTCCAGGCTTAAAAGGAAGGTACCTCAAACTGACAGATGGAGGGGAGGGGTTTCAGGAGACAGGACTCTGGTTGTCTGATGTGCTCCCAGAGGTATCTGGTGGGGCCACTGTGAGATACAAGAAGCTGATGGGCCCTTGGCCGGATCCAGCAGGGCTCTTCTTATGTTCTTATGTTCATAGTCCAAAAGAGTAATTTTTCTAAGTTCTGGTTTATGTACATATGAATTAGCTCCAGCCCTCTCGCCAAAACCATTTGTAGGATTCAAAGCATGCTTAGATAATAAATAGAGCTGTAGAAACGAGTCCCCACTTAATACACTATGTCTGCATATTTGAAACCACAAACCTAATTGTCATTGATGGACTTCATGTAAGACTTGCAAAAAGGCTGAGAATCTAAAAGGATTGGAAGAGTTTTAGAAAGCTGCTGCCAGCCAATTTTCTCTCTCGACTGATGAAAAAAACAGAGACTCTCCCCATTGTTTTAAGTGCATGCTAGCAAATCCACATCATAACTAGACACATTGTTAAGGTTTGGATCGTTGCTGTTGTTACTTGTCACATTCAGTCAAAATACAGATTCTGAGATCTGATAGTGTGACTTTTTCTGCTAGCACCACTATGACCGTAAAAGCTCTGGGAGTCCCAGATGGAAAATGGAATTCCTCTCCATCCTTTCGGGAATTATGCACAAAAGCTTGGCAACAGCAGCCTTCTGCATCGCTTATGTGGTATTTTTCCATGTGAAAAACAGGCACAAACAGGCATGACATTTATGATTTCCTTTCCGATATTATAAATGTGATGTCCATTCAGGTTTCAAAATTAGATTTAAAGATTCTAACTATTATGTGTGAGATCAGATAACAGGGAAGGTTCATGTCTGACTGTAGAGGAAAAGGTCACTTTTCGGGATGCAGTCACCTAAAACAACCCTTCTTCTTTCAGGAAATCACTCTAGCCTTGCCCCCAAAAATAGTAACCAAACAGGCCCAGATTGGGCATGGATCAGGGTCGGGCTGGAGCATAATTCCCAGTACATTGTGATTGCCAGGAAATAGATCACCCAGTTTTGGGTGGACCAAAACACAATCTATTTCCCCATGTGGTGACACTCTGCATCATAGTAGTCCTTCAGCCGAAATGGAGGTCATCCAAAAGAATTGCAATGGAAGCATAAAGCATCTCCCTGAAATCAATATGTTTGAAAGCATTTTACGTCTTCAGCTGGTTTGCAACCTAATCTACTATAATATCTGGCTCTCTTGACAGAAAACCTTTATAAATATCCATTTTCCACAGCTGTTTGATTTAGTCTTCATCTGTACGGGGGGAATAATACTCAGATCTAGATAAATGTATTTTGACAATCCCCCACACAATAAATATTTCATTGCATATTGTTTCTTTAAAATAGGAGAGGTGGGGTTATACTTACATAAACTGGAGGTCTCTGGGTACAGACGGTCAAAGATGATTGCAGTACCTATCTTTCTCCATGCTGGGCAAAAGGACCCATGGCTGTGCTGCCTGAGATGAAGGACAAGATGGTGCCCCCTCTCTAAATCCACATGCTGGAAGTTGGACTAGCTATGGACTCTTACTTCAACAGCCACTAGATTGGTTCCCTCCATCACACCTAATGCTGTTGGCTAGTTTTGAAGGTGTAGAATCAGTACATAGTTCAGTCCTCCAAAAAAAGGATTGAGAGGGCATGAGAAACAGCCCAGAGGTTGCCACCACTGCCCCAACATCTGCTGCTTTCCTTGCTTCAGTGGGAAGCTAGGTTGGCTCCCTCCTGGCTGGCCTTCCATAAGAGGGCAAAGACTCTTCTCTTCAACAAAGAGTTTGGTAACTGGACTGCAGAGAAAAAGCAGTTTCAAAATGAACACTGTTTTTGATGACTTTTTGAATTCATTTTACATTAATTGTCTTTCAATATCATTATATGGCTAAACACATTTTTAATATTATAATTTACATGTCTTTGTCTTTCCCTCCCTAAAGTGTCTATCTAGACCAAGAAATGAATCTTTCCGTATTCCACACTGGAGCAAACTGCAACATTATTTGTAGACACACAGAAAAGAACATATAGTATAGACCCAGACTGTTGATTAACATAAGAATACAGTTTAAAAATTCCATTCATGTGCTGCAGAATTATGGATACATGAATTTACTTATATTATGTTGTCCACAGTAATGTATGATGTTGTAATTGTAATTCTTTTTACATTATATAGCCCCTGAAGAAGGCGGATAGGCTGAAATGAGTCGGGCTGTTATGACTAGGCCTACAAGTCATAGGTATATCACCCATTGTTCCACAGTAGAGGGGCCACACCCTCATTTTGTCAGGGAGTGGATGTTAGTCACCTCCCCCCAGTGCTGTCAACACAGCACCCTATAATAAGTCAAGTGCCCAAAATGGACAACGGTGTTTCCCTGAAAAATGTCTAGGAAGGGGCGCCTATTTCTCTTATTTACTGGTTTCTGAACGTGGACCAGGAGAATTATTTTTTAAAAAATCAAGTATCTTCACAGCAATTCAGGATTTCTCAATAAAAAAAACTGTATATGCCTTTTAAATTTAAATTTTAAATTATGGATTGATTTTATTATATATTTTATTTTAATCTTATGGGTTGTTATGTAAGAGCAGGATTATGTAAATGACCAGCTGGCCTGGTACATAGCTCAGTCTCTGGGCCTTCTATATGCCAGAATATGTATGAACTTCCACTGTAAGAAATGTATTTCAGCACTGGTAATTAGTGATTATAACTTACCTAGCAGCAAGAGAGAGAGATTTAATTGACATTTTACCATTTCAGTTGCTTCTTGCGACCCCTGTTCTAAACCAGCCCCATGCTTTGATGGGCATTATGCTTTTATGAAAGTGTTAAGATAATTGCGTACTGCAATGAGACCACCACACAGGGCATCTAAGACAGACAGGCAAATGTAAGGTTGACAATATCAGCAATTCTGGTATGCTTTCTTTTTCATTTTTTGTTAGTTGGGTATGTGACAAAGCTGCTGGCTGTTGTCGCTCCCAGGCTTGAGTGATGACTAAGTAGATGTGATTTCCTTTCTCTCAACAAGACTGATGATCAAAACTTGGCAGGTTGGCCACGGTTGTTTATGGTGGGCAGCTAGCTGCACCTGTCCTTTGTTTCCACTGAACAGTAATTACAAATCTTGCCAGCCAGATGGTTTGCTATGCTTCGTTCATGTCAGCTTGTGGATTTTATTTTTCAGCCTAGGTGGTCCATCTCACTTCATCCACTGAAATGCAGTGCCCAGACTAGCATGTCATTAAGTGATGGACTTAACTTTCAGCCTATCAGAATTTCATGTTCTGCACCAAAGCACAATTCTTTAGAGTTCTAAGAGCATACAAAATGTGATGGTCCAGAAGTAGCACATCTTGGCCAGGCTGTGAAAAATAGGATAATGAAACACTTCCATTCTTTGAAGCCAATGTTTTTTTTCGGATATTGTCCCTTCCTATTATTAATCTGCCAAACTGGGGTAATACAAGCGTTGGCAACTAGCAGCCTCTATGCCAAATTTTGTTCCCGTTGCCAAACCATAACCAAAAGAAGACAGCAATGAGGGTAACAGGATTTGATGCCAGGCCCTCAAAGTGCCCTCTGCTAAAACTAGTGGCCAAGTAGAAGTATGAAGTATGTTTTGGCCACAGTACTTTGGGGGTGCACAACAAAATGTACAGTGTGATATTTGATCTAGTATTCTGTTTCAGCTTAAATGAACTAAAGAAACAAACTCAATGTAACACTAAATTAATGCAAAACCATTTGGCCTGCTTGCTTGCTTGCTTGCAAGTGTATTAGCATCACATGCTGAAACCCCAAAGCAGAGTGGGGTGCAAATATAATTTTCTAGAACTTTGAGACAGGGCATCAGGGTCCTGGATAGTTCAATGTCTAACAAATTAAGAATAAATTATACAAAAGATAAAATTTGTGCACAATTAACCCAAGCATGTGCAAGTAACCCAATTTGCTTCATCCATATGCTATAAGTTTTAGTTGTCTGGAGTTTGGGCACAGACTTCTAAACATTTTAGTGAGGCACAAATATGGGCCTTCCCTACTCAAACATTTTAAAGGATGCTTCTAGAATAGGGGTGGGCACTTTCTAAGGTTTGGGGGCCATTTCTGTCCTTCCCCCACACTCTGGAAGGCTGCATAGCTCCTTTGATCATCCCACCATCCAAAAGCACCCCAAAAACACCTCTGAGCTTTTATCGTGTTATTGCTCTGTCTCAAGTACAGAAAGATGATGGGCAAAACCAGCAGCCTTATAATGTGACATCTTACTTGGCATGTTCAGTTTTAACAGCTTCCCATTGCATATGTTCTGTAAAATTCTGAAATATTTTAAATATCACAGAACAATTAGAGTTTTCCAACTTATCTTTTAAAATCTAAAATGTAGATGCTCAATTATCAGTTACTGTATGGCTGTTAAAGCTGGCTGGATAGCTCAGTAGTTTAGGTATCTGGCTGTGGAGCCAGTTGGGAGTTGGATTCCCCTCTGTGCCTCCAGAGGAAAGAGCCAGCCTGTGTGGCCTTGGGCAAGTTGCACAGTCCCAAGATGCCCCAGAAGAATACACTTCTGAGTATGCTCTACCTAGAAAAACCTGGTCCCCATCAGTCAGAATTGCCTTGACGTTACATGATTATGATTCTATGGCATTTGAATGAAAACAATCCAAATCAAACAGTAATTCCAAGAAATAAAACCTAGCATTACGACACTTCTGAATCTGGCTGGTTTTTAATTTTCTGTTACATGGTGGGCACTTTATGGCAATGCAGAATTTACCAGATACTTTATACTGACATTAATAAAGCAAGACAGGAAAGAGGTTGATTGAAAGTACACAGAGGTATAACTGACTGGAGTTCATGTTTCAGTAATAAAACTCTAGGGCAGTAGTCTTCAACTCTTTGAGATTCTTAATGACTCTTCAACTCTCAGCAATCTGCAATGTGAAGACTGATTTTTATTTTTAACTGTAGATATCCAAAAGGAACATAGGAACCTGCCTTTTACAGAGCCACTTTGTTGGTCCACCTAGCTCAACCCACCTAGCAGCTCTCCATGGTTCAAAGGGAAATATTTCTGAGCCCTGATTACACATACCAAGTTGAGCCCTAAGACCTCTTTGTGCTTCACCACTGAAGAACAGCTCTTTCGCTTTTCCCTATCATCTTTGCTCTTAAATAGGAGGAAAATAGAGTCTGTGTGCCTTATCATCCAAGCTTCCTGGATTTTTGCCCCCCCCCCCCTTTTGCTACAAAATTGCTTCCTCAAATAGTGTTAGTATGATTGGTGCAGCTCATCTAAAGTCAGAATCTGGTGCAACTGTGTGTCATCCCCTGCCCCAGTTGAAGACTAATGCTCTAGAGAATATTTGTAAGTGAGGGTGTGCAGCAGTACAGAGCAAAGCCCTAAATTTGGCAGTAGTTTTGATTTGGGGGGAAATGATAGCTGGTTTTATGTATAACACACTTTTTGAATGATTTAAATACTTTTTGCAGTGTTAGAAGAGATCATAGAACACATACCACTCCAAACCACAGTAGATTTCATGGTTTATGCTACAATGTCCACAGTATTGTTCTGTAAAGGATTTCTCCAAAATTGAGTACAAGGCAGGTGTCAAAATGGTTGGAAATAAGGCCAGAAACAGTTTGGTTCATTCTGATCAATAAACAGACATTTTGTTCCTCTCTTCTCCAAATTTTCATGGTTTCAATCAGACACCTTCACAGGTTGTGTGTGTACTGAACAGCAGATTCACAACAATGCTTCTCTGAAATCTGTATCTAGAGCAAATTTAATTACACAGAGCTTCAGTTAGTTCATTCAAGTCTGTTAATTTAAAGTCGTTCTTGATAAAGGGCTGGCTGTAAGAAGAAAATATTCATCCAATGACATGAATATACAAATTAACATAACGTACAAGCAATTCCAAAGCAGCTTCCCAAACGAATGAACAAACAAAAACCTTGGAAACCTCTATTGATCTGAGCAATGATTTATAACAATTAAGGATGCCACATACTGGAAAATGAAACAATATTTGTCTACCATATAAATATGGTAGTCACCTATAATCAATCATACAGAAGAAAGATCATTTGCTTGCTAAGAGAACATAGAATAAGCACGAGAAGTTCCAGGTGAATTGAACAAAAGTTCTATCCTGCTGTGCACTGAAAAAGTACTGTCTGGAATACAGACATCCTTTAACATGTGTTTCTGTTGTAACTAATTGGCAAAGCTTATGTTTATCATTCCAGCACAAAACTGTGGCATCCCTAGTTATGTTCAGTCAATAGAAATACCATTTGTCTGCTGACAATGTACAGAACTTTCATCCACTAGACAATCATAACTAAATGTGACATGCAACTCCATACAACCCTAAAACAAGAAAAATAGAAAACATCCCAGAAAAATAATAATGCCAAAAAACTACTGGGTAAGCAGATTTCTGTAGTTACCAATATAAATCACTTAAACACACACCCACACTCAAAAATATTGCACAAAATCCAGTGCCTTTTGTTGAAGTTCAGCACTTTCCCTCTGATCCTAGTAGTTTGCCTACTGTGACAGGGAAGGGGGTGGTGAAAGTATCAATGTTTGAACTTTTACATTTCCATTTGCATGTTCTGCATGTGTCCTCAGCTCCACCCACCAACCCACATTAATACTGATATCAGATTCAGAATGAGAAAAGTTAATGGTCTCATATAAGGTCATCTATGGTGGGCAATAAGGTAGAACTCACACCTACACTGACTTCATCACAGTAATGCCAGATCAGCCCACAATCCTGTTGCGTAAGGGCAACCGTGCAAGTGGCAGGATTTGTTTCTTGGACTATCTTTGGCATGCCTGTTATTCCCCTGATTATGCAACTGATTGTGCAACCAGGCATGCTGTGGACAGTCCAAAAAGTATGCCCGCAAATGCCCTTACGGTATGTCTGTAGAAAAAATTGGATTTTGTCCTAAGATCAAATATTCTCTCACCATGCTAATCATTAGATAGACCTTTTGGTTAAGAGCAATTTCCATTGCTTATGGGTATGGTCTATATTACAGCTGTTCCTATAATATGTTAAAAAAAATCCTACAGCACAGCACTTCAAACAACTTGAAGAAGAGAAGAAAAGATTATATAGGTGAATACCTTTTCTTACCTATAAATGGATTGTTTACAGAGAGGTGGCTCTGACAGAAGGGGAGGTGAGATGGTCACCTTGGAAGCACATGTGGGGCGCCATTAAGAGTAACACGGAGAAGATTGATAGATCAGACTCTTGGGGAGGGGCAGTCTGCATAAGCTACTAGGACATTCTGTGCAAAGAATAGGAATGACACACAGGTACGAGATCCCTGTGGACAATGTCCTCAGATCTATGCAGAGGTTGAGGTGGGAATACCATTTGGATTTTCTACCATAGGTAGCAAACATCCTAGGCTCCTCCAGAGCCCAATTCACCTAACAAGTCTTAAGACCATGACAGACATGGTTCCTGCCTTAGGTTTGAAGTGCAAAGTGGTATAGATCCTAACCCAGAGGTACAGACTGGAAATGTTACATTTTTCCATTAACGTCCTTGGAATCTCCCAGTCAGCAGGGACATGCAGGCTGTGAAATTTTGTGAGTTGTCTTCCCAACAAGTAACTTTTCCAAGCTCCGATCAGAAGTCTACTAAAGAAGACAGCTACCAAAGACTACTGAAGTCTATAGATAAGAGGATGATAGTATCAGCACTTCAAAAATTCCTCCAGTCTAAGATCTAGCATTTTTAAAAATCTCTTCTTCTCCTGTACACCAGATTAAGGACCTTAGCCTGGTAGTGGTCGTTTTTGGCACTGAAACTAGTAGACATGTTTGTTGTTGTGTAGTTACTGAGTCCCCCCTCCCCTTTGAAGAGCTGGCAGAGGGAAGAGTCAAATGTATTGACTCTTGATGTATCATTTCAGAATTAATATCTAGCTCTTGGCCTTTCCTCCTGGCTACAGATGAGGAAGAAAAAATCTGTCCCACAACTGATCATCCTCTTAACACTAAATTGCAAATTGCACTCTTAGTAACACTAAGAGCAACACAATCTGAAGAAAGGCATATAACAAAAATACGTTTTAAATATTGTAGCTCAGCAGGATCCCAGATGCTCTCTGCTGAAATGGATGAAAATATGAATTGTTAATTACAGAGGTGAATAACACATTTTCCCACAAGTGGCTTCAACTAGGCAACTATAACTAGCTACTACTTTTCATTCCTTGCACAATACAATCTATCTAAAAACTTACTTTTAAGCCTAGCCTTACAACTAATGTAGGGACACAATGTTTTTTTTAAAGTGGTGTTTATTGCATGACCTAATCTGTTCAATGTTTATTTAAGCACCATCTGCCAGAAAGTTCTCCTGTGAAAATTCTCCTCACTGGAAAAGAAATCATTGTTAACAGGTTCGGTGCAGGAGAATCTCTTGGTGGAATGGCACCTTTCTCTGGTCTAACAGTGAAAATTAAGATTGTTCAAAGGTGCTCATCAGTGCAGGCTGTGCATTCAATCACTTGGAAAACTACTGTTGACATCTTTGAGAGCAGAGTTAGCCAGTACTGACAGCTTTTGATAACCCAACTCTTAACAATCAAAAAGCAGCAATATCACTCTCTGAAATGTTAGGGAACATTAAAAGTTTCAGTTTTGTGTGTGTGTGTTTTTTAAAAAAAAACATTCACTATTTCTAACAGTACACAACTCACAAAAATGGGTCTTGTTACAGGAATTCCATTTCTTTATGCAAAGTTAATGATATGTGTTCCATGTTTTATTCAGCTCATTCTCCATGCATGGACATACAGATACGATCTGCTAATTTAAGCATCTTTCCTTTCTTACACCTGACAAGGTCCCTTTTGCAGCATTTGGGCCCAAAGGTCAGAAAGGAGATGGCAGGGCAAATAATCTTTTAGATGCATAAACTACTCTAAGCTAAAATAGCCACTGCTGCAGAACTGCTTTCTTCATTCCTGGAATATACATTTCAGAGGTTGTCAAGGAAAGCCCTAAATGGATGGATTTCCTTTCAGGCCACACAGCAGGAAATCCAAGATGCCATCTGAAGCTTTCAGTTTTGGGGATTTATGACAAGGGAATAAAGGATTGCCTTTACCACATAGTTGAAGAATATTATGGTGGTGTCCAAAAATGTACAGAAACCTGGAAAATTTGTACTACCAAAGGTAAATGTAAAAACATTGGTTCGTATTTCTGTGTGATTAGGCTAAAACGCCAGTAGTTCTAAATGAATTGTCTCTAATAGCCTCCAATAAATAGGCTAAATTTAGGAGAATAAAGGAATCTGATGATCCAAAGCATTTGTAATTTACTGAGGTTCCTGAGAATTTTTTTTAACCTGAAGCCTCTCATCACCAAATTAAAATGGTGATTTTAGAAGGTCCTAAGAACAATGACAGCAAAGCAGGTAAAAGCCAATAATGAACTGTGATTTCAACTACAGTAATTATCAAACTGCTATAGATGTGGCCTATGGAGAGTTTTTTTTTTTACTATAAAAAGTAGAGACCAGAGAAGGTGGCTGGTTAAAGGTTTGAGAAACTGCTACTCTGGTCCCTTTTACAAACTGAATGCTTCACTTGTGTATAAGAAAGAGAGTTGGCAATTAAATGTGGCAAACGTGTAAGGCACAACTATTAGCTTTCTAAAAGTGTGTTTTTCTGATGTGTGCTGAGTGATTAGTTTATGCGAGTTGAACAGTCCCAGCAAACTCACAAGTTTGATAAGATACAAAATGAGGTTGCATCCCAAAGGTTCATCGAAGACTCAATGTTACACATATTGCTGTAAGAATTATATTACAATGAGATTTGAGTGTAGCATCACAATCCTAACTACTGACTATGTGAGTTATGGGAAACCTGCAGACTTCGATAGCTCTCATCTCTTAGTTTTCTTGCATCCCACTTTCCATCTTCGCCTTAGATGTGACTCATAAACCATCCATGCTCATTTATGAGAAAAATCCCTTTACAGCTCCACCTGGAAGTCTTTATCTGCATAGTTTTTCTTGGTAAAAGTCAGAATGGAAAATCCTTCTGTGCCTGGGGTTCCAGAACATGCCTCTCGTTGACACTGCTACAAAGAGACTTGAATTATGTTTACCAGGACATTACTTCCTTTATCAAAGTAATCTAGATCATTTGTATGGTAAGGATTTCCTAATATGAAATGGCAAACTTACAGATGGAGTTCAAGACATTAGCACAGTATGAGGAAGAAGAAACTTACATCTGAGCACACGGGTTTGGATGTGAAACACTTCTACAGGTTTTCATACTGAATTTTTTTTTATATAGCACCTGAAAGTCTACTAGCATCTCCACATTCAAAGGTTCCCAAAATGTTTGATTTACTGGCAAATTTGAGAGGACTTTTCTACATTTTATATATCTGTGCATCAAAGGTTTACCCTTGATATTTTCACAAGACAAGTTCTAAAGTTGTCATTTGTGGTGCAACCTGTAATGAGCTGTAAGTCAATGGGTGATTTGATGCCTTTGCTCAGCGTCAGAGACCTAACACTGAGAAGGCTAGCATATTCATGTTGTTGAGCAGCAGGTATTATTTTTCTTTTAGAAAGGAAGCTTTGAATTTGGTCAAACAGCACATCTGACAACAATCCAATTCCTTAACACCACTTTCTAAAGTCAGTGGTATAGGTTAAAAAAAAAAAAAACCAACAGAGCAAATCAATTTTAACATAGAAAAACTTAATGCACTAAAATTCCATGCCAGTAAAAACCCAACTGTTTTACTCAGAGTTCTTACTTTCATGAAAATGAAAGATGCAAAATGTTGACAGGCATACATTTCACACTGCATTTAAGGACTCCAATATATATATATATGAAAAAATATACAGTACCAATCTGTATCATCTGGAAGACAGGGCCAGGTTGCCAGCTAGTTTAAAAAAACACCAAACCACAGCTTCTTTCAGGGTGAATTCAGAAAAGAACAATTAACAGCTCATTCGTGTGATGATTAATTCACCATGGGAGCTCTCCTCTATTACTTGGCTATATGACAATTGTTATCCTCTAGGAAGATAGTATGTGGAGGAGACTCCCATCTAAACCAGACTCTCATGGGATAACCAAAGTCAGTATGTAAAACACGGTCACTTGGCCAGTGGTCATAAGAGTTCCAGCAGTTCTGGAAATTGTCCACATTTCCCTTGGCTTAAGCACTTCATTACTATGAAATAATGGCATCGCTTTTCCAAATATTTCTATTTCATCCTTTAGAATATTTGAATATATTCATATAACTTTAAGGCAATTAGTTCATCGATCAAGATGATTTATGAGTGCCAGAAAAATAACACTGCAGTTGTTCACGTCATATTAAGTAGAATGGTGCCTATCCCTGGAAATGCTGTTCTTTGTGCATGTGGGACAGGAAACAGTAAAAATTAGCAAACACCATACACCAGCTTCAGCTTAAACATGGAGTCAGACTGAGTACCTTGATACCCAAATGCATTTGCTGAACATACAAGCTGCCTTAAACCAAATCGGATTATCTAGCCTAGCATTCTGTGCATGGTCAGGCAGAGTCTCCCCTCTATTTCACACAAGGGTTCTTTCTAGATCTGCCTGGAGATACGTAGGTCTACAACTTCTGCTTGCAAAACACGCAACCTAAACACTGAGCTACAGACCTATCCACAATTCTAGGCCCATATTGTGAACTCAAATGTAGTAAAGAAATGAAAGATGAGATACATTCAAAATAAAAGTGAGAATATGCATATGGATGACAAATCACACTTCAAAGGTTAGTGAAACTGAAGATCTGTCAATTCCTCTGTGATCTTTTGGTTCGTTTCGTGATATGGAATCCTGAGTTGTCTTCCTTCAGCCTTTGTCAGGAGTGCAATTTCTTTCCTCCAATATGTTTAACTTTTAAAAAAACCTTATGCCTTACTTCCCCCATTATTAGAAAACTTGTCCCCTGAAATGTTTAGACCGTACTTGAAATCAGAAGTCATGTTACACAATGATACCACTTCCTGAAGAAGCCCACCCTCCTCTAGAATTTTGGTTCCTTTTCTATCTTCTTTCTCCCAAGGAACTAAAATGGATGAATTTTGGCTCATGTTTGATGAAATCTCTTCCACTGAGGTATTGCTTACGGCTTTGTTCCATTTTGTCTTTACTTGGAAAGCTCCTGGAGAGCATAACTGCATCATTTCTTGAGATGAGTTTGGAGATTTTGAGTGAGTTTTAAGGAAGCCCTCATTGTCAGCAGTTGGGAGAGCAGCAGGATTTTCCTTATTTAGCCCAAAGTGGCATTCTCCAAGGCTTGTAGAAAGAACGTGTTTCCTTGGTGATGGAGGAAGCTGCTTCCCACTAAGGATGCTGTCATCTTGCCCAAGATTCCAGTCAGATGGTTCAGAAGTCCGACTAGTGCAAAGCAAAGCAAGATTGCTCTCACTTGGTGTGTTGGACTTATTCTGAAATTTAAATATATATATATATATATCACATAAGGCTTTTTTACACTGGCTTGTCTGAAATGGACACTTTGACTATGGGATCAAAGCAAACTACAGATATTAAACAAGCATAAATGAAAACAAACTGCTGCATGAATTAATTGTTCTTCATTCTATTGTCTGTGGGTTAACTGCAAGGCAAGTGATCCTTGGGCCACAAATTCTTATTGTGAATAGGATTCAATTTTTGATTCTCTCTCTTCCCACAGTAAGAAGTTCAATCTAAGGGTAATCCAATTTCAAGGTTAAGAGGAGAGATGCCAGTCAGTGTTTCTCAACAGTGTTTCCTATGTATTAAAATTCAGGGCCACATTCACTCTTATACACAATTGCTGAAATCCTGTTGCTTAGTGTAGTAAGTGGCACTAGGGTAGGTCCCGTGAATCAGTGAGGAACTAGTGAGTTAACTTTAACTTCCATTGATTCAAAGGGGCCCATTCTAGCATATTAAGTTGTAGTTAGAGCAGGTCCCTTTGAATCAAAGGAGGTGACTCACCAAATCCACACAGATTCAATGGGCACATTCCAGTGCAATTTACCAGTCTAATCAACAGGATTTCAGCCAATGTTTTGGTCTCGCAGGAGCCTTATATTAATACATCCATTATGGTACATGAGCACACCTCTCCTGAGTCCTACTCTGGGAATGACTGCCAAAATAAGGGGTTCTTTCATGTACTAGGGATTCTAATCCAGCCAAAGCTCCCAGGAATGGAAGGGGGGAATTCTTCCTTCCCCCCTGCAGGTCCCCATACGAGGAGGAAGAATTTCCCCCTTCCCTCATGCTGTCCTGGAGACTCCCATCCCCTGAGCAGAGTTTCAGGGAGAAAGGAACTCCTTCTCTTTTCTTACCAAGGTTTGGGAGCTTGCTTTCTCAAACTGGTCCCCAAAAACAAGCAACTGTAGTTTGTGGATTTGGCTTGTTCAATATCAAACTTTTTCTCACACTTTGAAAAACCACACCATTTGTATTATGGACTTCCTTCATTCTTACCGCCCCCCACCCCAACCTCAGAACATTTTCCTCATCAGTGTGAAAGGGTTAGAACTGCAGAGTGCAAGAGGATTTGGGCAGAATTCAGAGAATGACTTCCTGGTCATTGGTGAGCTTCAGCGCTCTTCTACATGAAACTACTGGGAGAAATGGTTTGAGAAGATGCCAGGTGAAGACTTTTCTATATTCCCAGCCTCATCAACCTTAATTTGTAGTGTTTTTAAAATTCTGTGCACAAATCTTATCTCCTGTTCTTGGCCTTCAGCTGTTGCTTGGTTTAATCTGTTTTACATTTCACATTTGTATTTTACTTTTTATGATTTTGAAGTTGCTACTACAAACTGCTCAGAGAATTGGGTAGTACATAAATACTGTAAGCAACTCGTAGGTAAATTTTGAGAGATGGAAAGACTATTTAATGATGTCACATCTTTAATTTAATCTCTGCTCCTTTCCCCCTTGGAACTCAGATCTCTGTAGGATTACAGAGTTGCAGAGTACAATGGATAAATTGAACTAATTTGAGTAATTATGTGACAGAAGATCAACTGCTATTCCTTTAATATTACCATATTTTAATATGCTTCTCTTAGAAAAGGTGTTTGATATGTCTCTGCATTTTCATTGCTCTTTTTAATATTCCATGTTGTTGTCCACAACTGATTGTAGTACAAATGATAGATGTTTTCCTCCTTTAGATGGGAGGAATATGTGGTAACCATACAGATGTTATGATGTATTTGTGAACACATATTGTCCCTTCTTCAGCAGAACTCCTAGTATCAAAGCAAATTATTATATAGATCAACCTTCCCAAGCTGGTGCCCTTCAGATGTGCTGGACTAGCTTGCAAGGCCATGCTGAAGGCCAACACATAAGGAGGTCAGCAGATTGGGGAAGGTTGGTGTAAAAATGGTTTAGGATCTCAATACCTGTTGGAACATCTCTCCTGCAAAATAATTACCTGTCCCACTTGCTCTTTGCAGTCCTTGATGTTAAAAGTCATGATGACACTTAAAGAGAGCAAAAGAGCTAATACTAGGAACCATGGTTTCTTGGTCATGGTTCCTTCCCTTTGGAATAAGCTTCCTATAGAGGTTCCTCAGGTGCTATTACTTTCAGTTTTCAGGAAGTTAATTAAAACTGAATGGTATAAAGCTGCCTTTCTTTACTAATTGGTCTGGGATGTTCGGATTTGTTTTAAATTTGTTTAATTTATTTAAATGCAGCTTTTATTGATTCAGTTAGACAGGAATTTATTGTATTTCTTGCATTTTGTGTGTTTGTTTGTTTGTATGATTGTAATTATGTTTTAATGCATTGTGAACTGCCCAGAGAATGTTTGCACTGATGGGGTGGTACAGAAGTTGAAATCATAGAGAGAGAGAGAGAGAGAGAGAGAGAGGGAGAGGAGGAAGTTCTTGACAATTAAGGTGTGGGGTGAAGCAACAGACCTTCATTTTATAATCAATGTCGTCCATTGATCGAAAAAAGTCCAAGCTCTTTGCTCCTGAGAGTTTCCCTTGATCAGAACTGTGTGTACTCAAAGTATCCAATATTTCTCCCAGCAGATCCATTTCTCCAGGGGGAAGAGGTGTTTTGGCCATTTCCCCAGAGTCATCACTGTCATACAAATAATAAGATGCTTCCTCGCTGTCTTCAGATGACAATCTGAAAATACAGAGATTTTAATGACAGCTACCAGTTTGGAAATGAATAAGACTTTTATTATATTCTTATATAACACATTATTATTTATTACACCCGGATTATTTGATTGATAGTGAGATAGATAGATATTAATATACAGATAAAATTTGACAAGATGAATTACTACTTAAACCTTTGTATTCAACACTAGTTTGGTATAACTTTCTAAAACTTTTGAATTCCTGGATACTAGATCAATATTATACCTTTATGACACCTATTTGAAAAACAAATATATATTAGATTAAGCCCTGTTTGGCTGCAAATGGAAATAGGGTTCATATTGTGCTTTTGTCCACATTAGTGAGACATGGCAAGCTGGGAAATTCTCAACAGCCTGCAATGAAAATAATGCTCCTTCTTGTCCTTTGCATAAGATCCAAGACTAGGAAATGGCTTATTGCTACAGGCAGAAACAAAGAAAAGTACACTTATAATGCATCTTGACAATGCCTCGATGTATAGACTTTTTGAATGTGAAAATTTCACTTTGGAAAAGGACAGGCCCAGAATCAGCTCTTTTTAAACTTGGTGCCTGAAAATACTGCTTGGGGAGCTTCTTAAAGTTCTGAAAGGAGGAACTACATTAATATAATGAAGTTTTCATCAGAAATTTTCTTATGAACGACATCTCTGGTCTGTTTTTATATTGAAAAAGTGATAATAGTTTCGAAAAAGGATTTAAAACAATAGCCAAAATCCTACTAGTTATACCAGTTGGCATAATACGATTACCATAAACCTTGGTTGCCAACCGTGGCAAGTTAAGAAGTCAGAATAGGCATTTGCTGTTGCACGCCAAGTCATGCAACAGCAAATGCCTACACTGACTTTTCAACTTGAGACAATTTGCTGCCAAGATTTATGCCAATTGTGTTATGCAGATGAAAAAATGCAGCTGGAATTTGAGCACTGCTTTCAAAACGTACAATAGCTAAAACACTTCTTTCTGGAGGCCCAATTCATTCTTACGGATGAAACCTTTGATTTAAGGGGTACAAGTATCAATGATCTAGTTTAAGAAAAGCCAACACCCTTCATTTCTTTCAGAGTCACAAACCTACAACTGCCACCTTACCAGGGACTTATGCAGAGATACAACAGAGAGCTTCATTCAAAAGTGATCAGCTCTGCTGCACCTCTCCATTAGGAACAGCTTACGGTACAATTCTATACACATTTGCTCAGCAGTGCGCCATCATTCCAAAGTACATGGTTGGGACTTGTGTCCAAAGTAATGGCGTACAGGAATGCATTCTGTGGAAGTCTCTCCACTGGGCAGATACTCGGCACTAACATGAACTATTTAATTTATTTTTATGGCATACTGGCCAGAATCCTATTGGTTAGTTATGCTGGTATAAGTGACATAAATTGCAGCTGTGGATTGCTGCTAGTTAACAAGCTGCTTACCTTACTTGTCATGCATCTCTCATGTGACTGACATACAGGAAAGGATACAAGGGGCAACTTGTTAAGTAGAGGCAATTTGTTCATACAGTTTACTGCCATTGAAATATCACCAGCTTAAGCCAATAAGATTCTGGCCAACAGCAGCTACAGTATTTTGATATATGATGTGCTGTCCCTACTATAATGCTTGGAATTAATGATCTGTTCCTGCATCTCTTTTTTATAGTTTCAGCTCATCTAGATAAAATACATTATTTTTCTTTTGTATTGGCTGAATTCCTGTTGCTTAGTGTAACAGGTTGCACTAGAGTAGGCCCTTGTGAGTCAACTCTTCCGTAAGTTTCATTGATTCAAATGGGTCTACTACAGTCACAAATTACTTTAATGTAGTAAGTAAAAAATAGAGTAGGCCCATTTGAATCAATGGAACTGTTGACTCTACTGATTCAATGATCTTTTATTTATTTATTTGATTTCTATACCGCCCATCTGGCAGCCAAGGCCACTCTGGGCGGTTTACAACAAATAACAAAAAACAACAGAGTAACAAAATAGCAACATCGATACATAGGGGTGAAAATTAAAAATCATAAAGTGAAGTGAGGGTAAAATTATAACACAATAAATACAATTAAAAGCGTAGAAAAATATAAACATGGAGCATGGCAGTATGGTAGAAATTATATTATTGAACACTATTGTATCAGAGTATAGTTTGTTCCGGGAAGGCCTGTCTAAATAGGCAGGTTTTTAGTAGCTTTTTGAATGTGCCCAGTGAAGGGGCCAGGTGGACTTCAGGCAGAAGAGAGTTCCATAATTGTGGCGCTACCGCCAAGAAGGCCCGATTTCTAGTGGTTGTTTTCCGGGCCTCTCTCAGGGTCAGAACTCTCAGCCACCCTGCCTGTGACGATCTTATAGGACGGGCAGACCTAACTGAAAGGAGGCGCTCAGCCAGATATTGAGCTCCCAAACCCTTTAGGGCCTTATAGGTTAGTACCATCATCTTGAAACTGGCACAGAAGTGAACAGGTAGCCAGTGTAAGGCAACCAGGGTGGGGGAAGATATGTTGGTATTTTCTAACCCCACTCAGAAGTCTGGCTGCCGCATTCTGGACCTGTTGCAGTCTCCATAGCAGTCTGAAGGGCAGCCCCACGTAGAGGGCATTACAGTAGTCTAATCTCGAGACTACCAGCGCATGGACCAGGGTGGTTAGGGACCCAGTGTCAAGGTAGGGACGTAGCTGGGCGATCCGCTTTAGGTGGAAATAAGCAGACACTATCTGAGATATCATTGATAGCGATGGGTCCAAAAGCACGCCCAAGTTACGAACCTCATCCTTCATGGAAAGACTGCCCCCCCAAAGATAGAGAGGCACCCAGACCACAGACACTAGGGGCCCCCCACCCGCAGGATTTCCATCTTGTTCAGGTTCAGCCTCAGTCTGTTGTTCCTCATCCATCCCAGCACCGCATCCAGGCAGCACTCAAGGGACGGGACAGCATCCACTGCAGGATGGAAGGAGAGATAGAGCTGAGTGTCATCTGCGTATTTGTAACACAAAGCTCCGAAACTCCTGATGACCTCCCCCAGTGGCCTCATATAGATATTAAATAGCATTGGGGAGATGACTGACCCCTGCGGGACTCCACAATTGAGAGTCCACGGAGCGGACAACATCTCCCCAAGCTAAACCCTCTGAGGATGGTCCTCCAGGAAGGATCAGAGCCAGGCCAAAGCCTGACCACCGATCCCCAACCCTGAGAGCCTCCCCAGGAGGATACCGTGGTTGACGGTATCAAAGGCCGCTGATAGGTCGAGGAGAACCAGCAAGGATATTTTGTCCGTGCCATGACGCGGCCTGAACCCGGACTGGAACGGATCAAGGGCATTGGTCTTCCTCCAGGAGAGCCTGAAGCTGATCTTCCACCACTCTCTCCACCACCTTGCCAATAAAGGGGATATCGGTGACTGGATGATAGTTGTTAATATCATCAGCCGCCAGATTGGTTTTTTTCTGGATAGGCCTAATGAGTGTCTTATTATTGGTCACATGAGATGCTACTGGGAGGCCTGTCACTGTGACCAGTTCTGGATAAATCACGTACAATGCGGAACAATTCTGCTTGATGGTCCTGAGCTTCACTTATCCGGCGAGCAAAGTAGGATTTTCTTATAGCCTTCACTTTGGCTAAATAAATATTTGACGCGATTTTAGCGGCATTTAAGTTAGCTACCATTGGGGCCCATCTCCAAATGCCCTCTAGCGTCCTCCTATTATGATTCATCCCCCGCAGCTGTTGGTTATACTAGGCAGCTGGCCGGGGTCAAGAGTGGAGGGGGCGTTTAGGAGCAATCCTGTCAGCCACCCTGGTGGCTGCCGCATACCATTCATCCACTAGAGCTTCGACAGGAGCGCCAACAAGATCAGCCAGTATCCCCCGCATTGCATCTTGGAAACCTACAGGATCCAATAGCCTGTGGGGGCGGATCATCTTAATAGGTCCCTGCTCCCCGTGGGGGGGGGGGGAGTGCCACTGGGAGGTTACATTTTATTAGGTGGTGGTCCGACCATGACAAGGGGACCGATACCAAGTCAGTCACCATCGGTCCACTCTCTCCCTGACCTGTTGAGAATACCAGGTCTAATGTGTGACCCGCCACGTGGGTGGGACCATTGACAAACTGGGACATGTCCAAGGAAGCCATGGTTTCCAAGAACTCAAGAGCTGGGCCTGTGGCCCCAACCTCAGCATGGACATTGAAGTCACCCAGAACAATTAGTCTGGGGGACCTCAGTGTCACCGCCGAGATGGAGTCTGCCAGCTCTGGAAAGGAGAGTGCTGGGTCACAGGGAGCACAGTAAACCAGCACCATCCCAAATCCATCCCTGGTCCCCACCGACATGTGAAAAGCCTCAAGGCCCAGGAAGCTCAAGGCAGAGAGCCTAACAACCTCTAGGGTGTTTTTATAAATAATGGCAACTCCCCCTCCCCGACCCTCCAGTCTACCTTGGTGCTGGATGGAATATCCGGTTGGGCAAATTAATGTGAGGGCTACACCACCCTCTGCGCCCACCCAGGTTTCAGTAATACAGGCCAGATCTGCTATTTCATCCAAGATCAAGTCTTGGATTAACTGGACCTTATTTAAAGCAGATCTGGCATTTAACAGGATCAAGGATAGAGTGGAGGGTTGGCTGAGCAAGTTACCTCGATTCTGGTCACTGGCAACAGAGCTAGAACAAGGGACAGCCTTCAACCATCTGGCCCCAGTTCTTTGGGGTTTAATTGCTGCTGCACCAGCGCCATACCTTCCTCTGCCCATAATCACTGGTATATTATTCATTTCCCCTTCACTGGGTGACAGGGGATGTTGTGTTATAAAGTGTAAATGTTGTGTAATAAAGTGCAAAGAAGGGTAAAGAGTGGTGCAGATAAAGTGCAATAGTAGTATGCACTAAAATAATTTGTCAACGGATTAATTTAGCTGTAATTAATAATTGTACAGTAGAATAATTGATCAATAATAATTTCAAGAGATTAATAAGGGCAATTTCATCATTAAAGATATCAATTTTAATTTAGGTAATTTTGATTTAGATTATTGAATTAAATTTAAAGCCAGATTCCAACCCCTACACCCTGATAGCAATACTAGAGCACAAAACTGATGGAATTATAATAGGATGTCCGATAAAATAGATTTAGATGTTATTAGTTAGAGTAGATCCCACTCTAGTTCAACTTTCCATGCTAGGCAACAGGATTTCACCATATGCTAACTCATGCTGCAGTTTTTGAAATTACTTCCTCCATTTTTTTAATAGGCTGCATGGCTTCCAATTTCTTTGTTTCTCAACTTTTGCTATTTATTGATTTATTTACTTACTTGTTTGTTTTATTTATAAGCCGCCTTTCTCCCATTAAGGGGACTGAGTAGTAATTGTACTACTAAGCCTAGTATTTTCTACTAGCATTTGATTCTGCCTCTTCCCCAAATCAAGACAACACTCAGGAATCACCTGTCTGACTTATGCTGAACATTGGGTAGGTTTCTCTGACCCCCATTTCCCTTATCACTTGGATGATAGATTTCCCTCCTTGCTATTTGTCTTGAAATTATAACTCCTCCAATGAAGAGCTGAATGTTCTTAGATCCTAGTGTGTTTTTTAATGTTAACTTACTTGCTTCCTCTGTCCATTTCATCATCAGCATCTTCATCCAAGGCAGAATCATGATTATGTATGTTGGTGTGAAGATATCCAAATCGTTTCTGCAAAGGGAAATTTACACTTTAAGATTTTGTTCTCTTTTTCTGGGCTGGGGGTTAGTGGAGCACAGTCTTCTTGTAGTCTGTCAACCAATCCTGCAACATTCATAAGTTCATAGTGATTCATAGTGATTCCAATCAGAGTGTCCACAGAAGCTGTTGCAGTTATATTTATTATTTTTTTATTTATTTTATTTATTTAACTTATATGCCGCCCACTCTACCCAAAGGTCTCTGGGCGGCTTACAACAATTAAAATACAATTAAAATACAATAAAAAGATAAAACAATTAAAATACAATTAAATAGATACTCTAAAAATTGCTATCAGAACCCACAGTTGATATTATTTCAATTAAAAGCCTTCTGGAACAGGAAGGTTTTGACCCGGCGCCGAAATGTCATCAGCGTCGGCGCCAGACGAATCTCAGTCGGGAGGGCATTCCATAGTCTGGGGGCAGCTGCCGAAAAGGCCCTTTGTCTACAAGCCGTCCCTCTTACCTCCTTGAGGGACGGCTCTTTCAAAAGGGCCCCCTGGCAAATAAATCTTTCAAAGCTTATATGCCTAGATGGGGGTCTAAGGATAGACTGAGTCACCTGACAATTTTTCACATTTTGTCAGAGGTGTTGGGCAGTTGGACTCTTAGTTGAGTTCAAATCACAGAGCAGACCAATGTTCCCTCTAAGCTGCACAGCTGCATGGCTGTGCAAGGCTGGATCAGGGAAGCACAGCCAAACCAGAGTTCCCACCCATCACAGTTGACCAGCGTGCATGGGGTGGGGTCACTACCCCATGCTAGCAGAAAATTAGAGGGAATGTTGGCATGGACCCATTTGGTATATAGTTAGTAGGATGGGAGCTATGAAGAAGAGGAACAACTAAGTTAGAAAAGTGTTTTAATCTAACATTCAAACAGCCAAAAAGGTTTTAGGGCTAAATAAGGAGTTGTTAGGTGCTGTCAAGTTGCATTCAGCTTACAGTGTCCCTAACATGCATTTTCAAGGTATGAGATATATTTAAGATGTGGTTTTAGCATGTTTACCCATTAGTGAGTTTATCCTTTCTAACCATGCTTTAAAGGTAATGCATTCTAAGCATGAATAAAAAGCTGAAATTTTGTAAAAGTTTCACATTATATGTGCTTTGTGATGGTGAACAACCTAAAGACCACAACACTAAGATGCTCAATGTACCAAAAAGTAACTATATTTATTTGCATATGTAGATGTGGTATTATGTGTAGAAAGTTATGCATCCATCCATCCACATCCACCACTCTACTGTTGCTTTTTATTGCTCAATATTTATTTAGTCATCCATCCATCCATCCATCCATCAACCCACCCACCCACCTGCTTTCTTACTAAAAAAATATTTGTATCTTATCTCTGTATTTTACTTTCCTCAAATTCACAAAAGACATTATTTTGAGTTACTTTATTGTCCTTCTCTCCCTGTACTTTTAAGCTTACCTAATATACAAATGCAATTGCAAACTTCCTTTTAAAGAAAATATGGATGAATATTCTCTAACCAGAAAATAAGATCTCACGGGATTGCCGCGATGGTCCCTATAGCAATTTCGAAAAACAATGAATATTTGTCTTGTAGACATGATAGGGAAAAAAAATAATGAAAAGAAAATATGTGTTTGGGCAATGACTCCAGATAAAACTAGAAAAGTTCCACAATTCCACTACACAGCAGCAACTACTTCACAATTTCACTTCTTTCAAAATATCCACAGAAAACTGGCCAGTTTTCTATGCATTTATAGCCTGTTTTATTATTTATCTATTTATTATTCATTTAAAATATTTCTGTCCTGCCTTTCTCATTAAAACGGCCCAAGGGGGCTTACATAATTAAAAATACAATATTTAAAATCCAAAAACAGTAAGTATACAAATATTAAAAAAGAATTGAACAAGTATTGTATTAAAGATGATAAATAAAATCAATACTAAAAACACATTTAAATGCAACAGAGCACAACAATCCATTAAAAAAAAAACACAAAACCCTCTCAGACCACCAGTCACTAAGGAAAAGCCTGACTGAAGAGAAAGGTCTTCGCCTGCTTGCAGAAGGACAGCAAAGATGGGGCCAGCCTAGCTTCTCCTGGGAGGGAGTTCCAGACTCTGGGAGCAGCAACAGAGAAAGCCCTCTCTCGTGTCCCTACCAAGTACACCTGTGAGGGTGTTGGGACTGAGAGGAAGGCCTCCCATGATGATCTTGAAATGGACCAGCATATATTCCCGAAGGAAAATAAAGCAGATATCATCTATTCTAATTTGAGGTGGTTAGGTCACCCATCTCCTACCATCTATTCCCCCTTATGGCTAGATATATGCTACAAAAATGCTGACTTTTCGAATTTTAGAGCTTTATTTATGAAGGATGATCTGTGCACAAAATCAGCAGAACAAGAAAATGTTTTAACCTGGTCATCAGTCATGTAAAGTCCTTTCACTGAGAAAACTGATATCCTATCCATTCTCACAACAATGTTATGGAAAAGCCACTGTTGTTTCCACTTTCAATAGTGGAACTGGAGAGGATGAAACAATGTCCCTAGAACCAGCAAGGGCTTATCAAGATTGTCTTTTGGAAGTACTGTGCGTCAGCCCCATTTGCAGGCCAACACATATTACTATTTCAGAAGAACTTCTGTGAGTTTCTATTTCCCTGTCAATATTTAATCAGAGAAAGTCTGAAGCAAATCACACGAACACGGAAAGTGTTTCACAGCTGATATTGGTCACTTTGATAGCACTCTTCTTCATGGAAGCCAGATATTCATGACAAAAGCTGCAAAAATCTTGTTCCCAAAAGTTTTTAAAAATAATTAAATTAAATTTCTGGCAATCTGCGTAGTCCTTAAACTGACCAACAGGAAAGGTCTCTACAGAGATGCCTCCTTCAATTAAATTTGAACTTGGGAGGTATCTCTTATACATTACCTCCAAGTACTCGTCCTAGCCCACAAGACTGTAGGCAGCATATGGATAGTGTCTGGAGATTTTCTATGATATGAACAAAGAGTGAAGTGATGGAAAACAGGGAAGGTATGAGATGGAAAACAATATGGTACAGAAGCTTCAGTGAGTCCAGAATTCAGCAGCCAGATTGATGGCCTTGGTGTGAAGAAGCTTGATCATATCACCCCAATTCTGGTTCATTGCATTGGTTACCTATCTGGTTCCATTCAAGGTCTTGGTTCTAACATATAAACCCCTACATGGTTTGGGACCTTCCTAATTGTCTGAAAGGATTCTGCCAAGTTCAGCTACCCATCTGTTCTGGTCATCACAAACCTCATGTCTGTGGGTGTTAACTCCCACAGAAGCCCAGAAAATGGTAATCAGTAGGTGGTTGGTGACTTATGAAAAGTCAAGGTGAACGCCTGAAAGGTTGGGTGCGTTGGATGTAAAAGGCAAAGGCTCGCCTAACGTCTAAAGTATGGAGAATTCTTTCTTGAGTTGTGGACAGTGACGGGAAGAAGGAAGGAAGGATAAATGGCTGAGAGAGATGGAATTGAGATACGACTTTGGGGAGGAAAGAAATATCCATGGATAGTTTGACTTTGTCCGGAAAAAAACTGTAAATAAGGATAGCCGTGATGTAAGGCCGCTAAATCACTAGCTCGTCGAGCTGAGGTGATGGCGACGAGGAAAACTGTTTTAAAGGTAAGTAGCCGTAAATCAGTTGAAGCTAAAGGTTCAAAAGGAGCTTTAGTAAGTTGCTGCAGTACTAGTGTTAGTGACCACTGCGGGGAAGGTGGGCGGGTATCTGGGTAGATATGAGATAGACCTTTAAGAAAACGTTTCAATGTTGGATGCTTGAAGAAATCAGCTGCCGGTGAGTTAGGGGGCTGATAAGAAACTATGGCGGAGAGGTAAACTCTCAAGGAAGAGAGGGAAAGGCTGCTAGACTTGAGATGAAGCAAAAAGCATAGAACAGTAGCAAGTGATGGGTTGATAGAAGGCAATGAAGAAGCTTCAGTGAAAGATTTGAATCTGTTCCATTTATACAGGTAAGCCTTTCTAGTGGAGGGCTTCTTTGATTGACGGAGGACGTTCATTAGCAAGGCGGAATCCTCCACGCTGCCAGGTGCAGAACAGGTAAGTCTGGGTGGAGTACTTGGGCGTTGTTCTGCGTGAGGAGGTGGGGCAGGCGAGGGAGCTGGTGAATGTCTGATGAGAGATTGTGAAGGACTGGAAACCAGGGTTGTCTCGGCCACCAAGGGGCTATAACGATGGCATCGGGTTTGTCTTGTTGAAGGTGAACCACAACTTTGTGGAGAAGCGGGAACGGCGGAAAAAGGTAAGTGAGGGTCTTGGGCCATCGGCCGACGATTGCATCTCCTTGGGAGTGTTTGCCGATGCCGGCTCGGGAGCAGTATCGTTTGCACTTCCAATTCACATGAGAGGTGACGAGGTCGAGAGTTGGTTTGTCCCATCATTCGCATAGGCGAAGAAAAACTGATTGGTCTAACTCCCATTCGTGAGCTTGAGAGTTTGTGCGGCTGAGTAGATCAGCCAAGTCGTTGTCATGGCTGGCAATGTGTAAAGCCGTGAGGCACATATGATGTGCTAGGCACCACTCCCAGAGGTCGACCGCTAAATAGAGGAGACTTTGAGAGTGGGTGCTACCTTGTTTCAGAATATAGTACATCGCCGTGGTGTTGTTGGTGGCAATTTGTACCATCTTGCCGGTGAGGAGATTTCTGAAAGCTTTGCAATTAGAGCCAACAGCTCTAATTCGTTGATATGAAGCAATTTCTCTCTGGAAGACCACTTGGTGTGGATTTTGAAAGATTTGCAGTGAGCTCCCCAGCCTGTGAGGCTCGCGTCGGTGGTGACCTGTATTTGTGGTCGTGGTTTTCAGAACGGCTGCCTGACGGATAGGTTGGGAGGAAAACGCCACCACTGAAGTTGGGAGGCGAGTTCTGGGGTGACGTCTGAGCCACGCGTGATGAAATAGACGGCTCCAGGGACTGTTGGGGCCGATGTCTCTGAGGAGGTCGTGGTGGACGATCAGATGTTACCGAATAAGGTATGGTTTTGGACTGTGACCCATATGTTACATACAGAACAGCGCTGTTTGCAAAAGTGGCCAGAAACATTTGTGCTAAATTCCTGAGAGCCATCGCAATCAATTGTGCGGGAGACTCCCAGATATGAAGGGTCTCTTATTATTTTATATGTCTGTGATTTTATCATGATTTTACTTGATCATATTTGTATTTTAAACAATTGTGATGGCTTTTAGCCAATACAATAAACTTGAACTGAACTGAGGTATGGTCCCCTGTCAGGTGAAGCAACTACGGAAGGGTTGCTCGAAAGAACAGAGTGTTGAGGACTGGGAGGAGAAGATGTTATTTGATCGACTCTGTCATCCCATTCCAGTGATTGGGAGCAGGGTTGATGAGAGGGGATTCCGTCATCGTCAGTAGGCGAACCAATAGAGATTGATTCGGCGGTTTGTTGAGGCTGCTGAGAAATGACTGCAGCTTTAGATTTATGCTGTTTAGGTCTTTTAGGCGGAGAAGGCTCCGGAACCGAAGAGGCTTCGGTGGACATTTGACGTTTAGTGGAGGGCTTCGATATCAAGGATTTCGGTATCGAGAGCTTCGATTTATGGGTTCTTGAAGTTTTAGACGAAGTGGATGGAGTGTCGGAGTGGGATGGTGTGGTCGATGGTAGTTGTTTTCAGGCTTCAGAAAGAGCCTTCTCCATTGCTTTGGTTTGTGAGGTGGCCTTACAAGGAGGTTGGGCCATTTTTGGTTGGTTGAAGGGATTGTTCCCAAAGACGGAGTTTTAATCTGGATAAGCGAGAACGGAGGACTCCGCGCTTGAAGTTCTTACAATGCTGGCAGGAGGACGTCTGATGTGCCTCTCCCAAGCAAAAAAGACACTTGGTGTGGCCGTCGGAGAGTGGGATTTTGTTATCACAGACCACGCAGTGTTTAAACGGGCCCAAAGAGGCCATGAATAGGAGAAAATAATTTGAGGAGAAAAAACGATGATTGAGGTGGGGGTGTGTGTGCTGCGGCCGGAGGCCGAGTGAAATAGAAAAGAAAAAATCTCTGATGATAATGAATTTGATCTAAAAGTTTAAAGGAAAAAAGATTGATAACAGGAAGGAATCAAGAATAAACTCTCTTTCTCTTTTACTCACAGAAGCAGAACTATGAGGCTCTCAACGCGGCGGTTGAAAGAAACTGAAAGGGGAGCCTTGGCGCCAAGGTACTTATACAAGGGGGGAGGGGCCTTATTCTAATATGTTTTTTGCTACCGTAGAAGCTCTAGAACTTTCCGATGAGGCTCTGCGCAGGCGCGGATCACCCAGGGTGTGATTCACAGAGGCCACAAAGAAGAACTCATCTGGAAGGGCCTCAGGACTTGAGAAAAAAAAAAAAGGGGGGGGGGACTCAAAGAGACAACTGAAATCAGATTTTAAAAAATTCAAGGCACTTTTGAACAATAACAAAAGTGAAAATGAACTGTTTCACCTCAGCTCTATTTTCAGTGCACGGAGGCTGTGAGTGAAGTGGGGGCAGGAAGAAGGGCTTGTGTTGCTCATCATCAGTGACAGAGGAAAGAGCGCATAATACACGATTGTGGCAGATACTCTGCCGCAGAACATTCTGGAAGAGATTGCTTTCTTATACAAAATCAGTAAGAAAAAGCCCTGCTAAAGGAAAAAAAAAAAGAAAGCCCTAATAAATTCCAAAAGGGGAGCAGTAAATCTTTTTCAAAGCTCCACTATATGAAGTGACATAGAATGCACACCTGCAAAAACTGTCAAAGTCATTTAGGATAACTTTCCTTTACTGATGTCCCCTGCTGTTTGCAGTTATTTAAGCTTTTAATTTCTGTCATTTTTGCATTTTCAAATATGCATTTTTCTCTGCCATTTTTGGAAAAGGGGGAGGGGGAGGCAGACTTCTATTTCCTTCACGATCAGTATTCTAATAATAACCAGATCTCTTTTTATTTGCTAAAGTAAGAGGGAAAATACATTATTTGTTTTAAGCCCCAAGAAAGTTTATAGAACATTTAACTGGGAAGGTATATGAGCAAAGTAACAAACTTAAAATTCCAATATGTAGGTACAACATTTCTGTAAAACTTATGTAATATCAGCGTGCGGGTATGCTTTATCTGTATCTTTATTTATCTGCGGGGAAAACAGCATTTGGCTTGTTCAGTTTTCCCCAGTATGGCATTTCCTCATTCTTTTGAAACCCACACAAATGATAGGTAATCTTTTGACTACTGAGTGTTTCAACAGCAAAGGCAAGCAGAGAGCTGGCCTTGCAATGGGGAAACTATGTGGCTGCCCTGTGGAACGTCCTCCCCCCCCCCCCCCCAGAAGTCTATTATGCCCTGATTTCTGGAAGAGCTGCAAAACATTCTTCTTTGGGCTGGCAGAACCTAGATGCTCATTTATTAAAATGTGGCAGAAATATGATCACTAACCCATAGCCATTTGGTACATCAGAGTAGAAATGGAAAAAACTAGATGCTAAAAAAGAAAAGTAAACTAAGCCAGTCAGCCAACCAGCCAACCAACCAGAAGATTTTTAAAGGCCAAATATGTCATTTAGAAAGGAAGGGAGGGAGGGAGAAGGAATATCCACACATAAAGGAACACCCATGATTAAATTTCGTATTTAGGCATATTTCTTTTAGTATACTGTTCAATGGGAAGGAACAGGATTGCAGAACCACTAGGTGCTGCTGTTGATAACTGTATAATAAAACTGGTATATTACTGGTAGAATGAAATGGAGCAAACAGCAATGTTCTTTTTGGACTGTATATATTATAACAATGACTAGTCAAAACTAAGAGAAATATTTTCAGGTTTGATTGATTTCATTTTACTGATCTTATGTCTTTCTCCAAAAACTGAGACTTTTAATTCAGTAGGTTATATTTTAAAATGTACAACTTAATTCCTCAGTTTATTAAAATAAGTGGCAGAAATATAGTCACTAATAAATAGCCATTTTGTATTATCAAACTATAGCACATTAGTATTTAGGTTTTTTTCTTTGAGCACTGTCATGTAAAAAATAATAAGCAAGGCACAGAATAGACAAAATGCTATTTTTATTGGACCTAATAAATCAAATAAATAACTTTTCAAACTGATTCTATGGAATTCACTGTGTTTAAAATCATTAGTATATTTGTTTCCGTAAACACTGAGACAAGGGTCATTATTTTTTTTCCTTTACTGTGCAGAATTAAGAACATTAGCTTAGTTAAATTTATTGTACACAGATATTTGGTTTCAAATTACTTTGTGGTAACATTTCAAATTAGAAATATCCTTGTACACGAAAAATGTAAGAATGCATATCATTCGTGCCAGGTAGATGAAGTTAAACTTAGTACTACCAACTGATCCATATAGTTTTAGCTTGTTCCAGACAATGAACAATATTCTTTCAGTATTGAGGCCAACTGGATGTATTTTCAGAACAAGAAAAAGACATATTTCCTCAATAACAAATAATTAATCGAGGGAATCTTCTGTCAGAAGTGCTGGAAAAGCCACTTGCTCAGATGACTTTGGAGAGGTATTAGATTACCAATTACCATATCAAACAAAAGAGAAACTCTATGTTCAGATAGACTTTGAATGCCACATACTGTTGCCTTTAGGCTCTGCTACAGTGATTCCATGAATATCTTTCTGGTCATGACTGGAAACAGAATGCGGGACTTCGGGTGTGATTAGGCAAAGATCTTCTGATGTTCAGGCAAAAGTGATCAGAAGCAAACTCTAACACCACAAGTATGAGCAATCCAAGTTTATAGGTCCACTTAAGCTACTCTTAGGATGAAATGAAATACTTCTGGTTCACGCACTATTTGCTATCAAGTCTCAGATATCTATAATAAAGTAATAGAACAAATTATAACAATGTAGAAGAATCCAAAATAGCATGAGTAGCAGACTTAAAACTGAAATCAGTGAAACAAACCAGAACGTTTGGTTTTCTTCCATTCAGATCAATTGCAGCATAAGCAAAAAGAAAACGTGTGTAAGACAACATACAGAAGGTATATAATCCTACAAAATTCACATTTAGAAGTAAAAACAAACAAACAAACCTGCTCACCACAACGTTGCTGAAAGTATGGAGAAAATAAGACAGTGGATTGTACCCCAATAATGAGGACCTTTTGGAAGCAGGGTATTATTTTTACAAAATTACAAACCAGTTTATAAAGATAAGGGAAGAACTCTTAATATCGCTTATGTGCATCAGTGAAAATACAAATCTGAAGCAAAAAGAATATATTTCAGTGTTACTGTTAGCGGCATGAATGGAGATACCATATAAATGGAAGACCTCAGCTAATCCTTGCATGAAGTAATCGATGGCAGAGTGTGCACAATCGCCTTGAATGAAAGATTAGCAAACTGAAGGGACTGAGGAGAATAAACTGAGAAGAAGGAAAGAATACCCTTGGAGTTTGAGAGAAGTATGGGGATGGCTGAGGGCTAAGAAGCTGAAATTGTAATCTGGATAAGATAGAAGTGCTGTGGGTTGGGAAATCCCCTGATCTGGTTGAAGGTTTAGACATAACTCTGGACGAGGGCAAATTCTTCCCGGAAGGGCTGGGTACACAGTCTGTGTGTTTTACTGGACTTGAAGCTGTCAGCACAGGTGTAGGCGGGTACCAGCTGTTTGGAGGGGTTTTCACCAGCTTATTCAGAAGGCCTGTTTACAGAATGCTGAATTAATCAAACTGGCATATACCTGGGCTATATCTAGCTTAGATTAGTATCATGGGCCTATCCTTGCAGGTGGTTTGAAAAGTTAAAGTGGTACAAAATGCTTGTGAGAGATAAATGTTCTGAACATATTATAACTATTCGTTATCAGTTAGATTTTATGCCTATTCATTCCCAGTACCCAATTCCAGGTGTTGTTTTTGGTTTCAGAGCCCTAAACGGTTGGGATTACATCATCTGAAGGACTGTCTCCATGAGCCTTAGGACCAGCATCAGAGGCCTTGCTCTGCCAGCAAAAGCAGTCAGGGCTTTCTCAGTAGTGCCCGCCTGTCCTTCTTCCAGGAGACATGTATGGGCCCGTCAGTTTGGCAAAATTATGCTGCACTTGTCTTTAGGCACCATTGCTGTTTACTTGAATTTAAATAAGTAATGTTGCAATTAAAACAGTAAATTGTAACTGTCTTTTTAAGCGTTTTTAGAATCTTAAGAGCTGCCTTATGAGGATGGTGAAACATATTTTACAGATATATAAGTATATGTACAAAGATATCATAGAAAGAAAGAAAGAAAGAAAGAAAGAAAGAAAGAAAGAAAGAGGAATACATTTAAAAGTGTTCAGATGATGCACTGCCTCCATTTCTATGTTCACTTTGTCTTTTCACAGGAAATCCAAGGGCCAGGATCTGAAGGACTGCACCAGTGAGGTGTGCATATCCAAAAGCACATTCTTGGGCCTATGCTTCTCAAAAAGCAGTCATCCTTCCCCCATGCCAGAAGATGGAGCTGAGATAAACTGAAGGAAACTGCATTGTGTGCCTGTCAGATGATGGAAGTTCGTTAAATAAAGAAAATCAAGGATGGAATAAGCTTTCAAACAATTGTAGCAATACAAAAAGATTATGGCAAGAAATAATATTCTGTTTCTAAAGGGAACAAGGATATAAAAATTAGAATTCAACATGCAGCATTCATTATCTCTACAATAACAAGAATGTCATTTGCGCCACTAGAGGGCAGTCTCGTAATTTTTTTGCCGTCTATATTTTCATTTTTAATTAAAAGATATGCTGAGTGTTTTGCAGTATAGATGACTCATAACTGACATGCCAAGACAAAAGATCCCTTCCTTAAAACAAAATTACCATTACCAAGGGTATCTATGTAACAGTTCTCTTTTGTCCATTTTTTCCCCTAACCGATTGCATTTACCATTTTTCATGAAAAATCTTTTCTTGAAGATGACACAAATTACCAAACTGCAGGCTCAACACTGTGCAGTGTTACTCTATATGACATCTGTCACATATAATATTTTATTCACATTACATAAATTGCTAGATAGGGTTTACGGCTGCCCCAGCATCATGCAGCATTTCCAGCAGGAGAAAAGCTAGGAGTACGTTTTTTTCAAACCACAATGCAATTCTAAAGCTATCAGCTGAATCAGATTCCAAGTAAAAATACATAGGTTTTCCTCTTCCTGTTTTAGACGCAAGTACATCGAAGTTTGCTATGCATTTGCAGCATGGAGCCATCAGTTCAGAGTACAGATGTTCATCATGCTGGAACTAAGTTTTATTTGCTCATTTTAACCTCTCCCAGTTCTCCTTATTGACAGGATAGGAGGACCATGAGCTACAGAGTAAGCCGTTTTTCTGGTGCAGGATGGGTGGGTGGGAAAGAGGAGATAATTAAAGGGAGGTTCCTAATGCACGGGGACACTGCTTTCTGAAACAATAAACATGTCAGTCTGTAGGAGTCTTGCCATGGTTTGAGCAGCAACCCAAATGAATACACTACACACAGCAGAGCTTGAACCATGTGCATTAGTGTTTAAGAAATTGTACTCTATAGCACATGACGATTTCTTATTCAAGGCTAGAACAAAACACCTATTCAGACACATTATATATTTAAACTCATAACACAACATTCAAACAAACTGAGAACTCGCTGGAGAAACTTGTTAATTATATTGCAGAGACCATTTTGCTAATGGCTTTTCATAGGCCTTAATGGCTGAAATCCTGTTCAAGTTGCTGTAATGTAAAGTGGAAGTGTGCCAGACCTTATGTCCAGGCAGCCAGCACTACACAGCCATTGTACAGTTCATTTTGCAGTTGTGCTACTGATTATGTGGCTCACAACTATGCAGTTCACTACTGATTGCATGGTTCATGTTGGGATTGTTGTGCGACACTACTGCAGAAGTGCTTCATGGATATCATTTTTACCCGGCCACTACTTTTTCCACTGCTTCTGCAGCTTTGTGTTCTGCACGTGTAGCTGTACAACAGGAGTCCAGCCCAAATGCCCAAAGGTCTTTACAATAGGATGTGACAGGACATTTCTGGTAATAGCATTCAAACAAAGTAAGAAAAGTTTTGTTGCAGTGATAGAAGCCGTGATAAAATTATTTCAAAAATGAAAGATATTGCATCTAAAATACAATTATTTTGAATATATTCATTTGCTTTTTTGGTGTATGTATATTTCAGTATTTCAAGTAGTGGTAACTTGTCAGGATTTCGGGAAAGGGGAAGATCACTTTGTATCCAAATGTCCTGTATTTCTTTAATTCAGCTACATGTTACTGAACTGATTGATTGATTGATTGATTTGATTTGATTTGATTTTCATACCACCCATCTGACCAGTGGTCACTCTCCTCAAGGCATGAACCTTCTATAAATTTCATTGGGGACAAGGATGCACTGCTAACTTATTAATTATAATGTCTATTCATCATAACTGTGCTACACCAAATGTGTGTGAGTGCTTTATATGCCAGTATTTAAAGCACAGAATGTTTTATTTTAATGGCCACAGTCTACCCACTCAAGTGAAATAATGCTTCTGAGGAAGGATACACAGGAAATCATATTCATGGTAGCAAGCAGATCTGCCAAAGTATTTATCTTTGTACTGTCTGAATTTCCTATTTTTAAGTAACGCTTTGGAAATGGAATTTCTTTTTTTTATCCATTTAGTCGAAAAGGAACATTACTGGGCACTAACAAACCCTCAAAATGTAATTTCTAGTAAGTGTCGAAGAGACAGAGATATATTTATGGCCTGTGTTTTGAGAAAGAAAGAAAGAAAGAAAGAAAGAAAGAAAGAAAGAAAGAAAGAAAGAAAGAAAGAAAGAAAGAAAGAAAGAAAAAGAAAGAAAGAAAGAAAGAAAGAGAAAGAAAAGCTTTGCAATGGAATAAAACTGAATGCTGTAAACATTTTAACCTGTTTTTACTTTTCTTTTTATTGAATCTAATTTAAAATTTATCACAGGGTTATGCTGAACCTAACTTATACAGAAGGGATAGGAATTATTAGTCAGCCATGAAGGCATGAAAGAGTTAACAGTAAAATACATGCCAAGGTTTTAATAAGGCTTAACAATAAAAAGCTTCAGCCCTCTACTTTCACTAGATTTTGTTGTGGTGGTTTTTCCCTTGCTTAGGGCAATCCATCTGTTAATTTTGACTTGCAGTGCAGTTAAGCTCTCTCCTTCTCCCTCTCCCTCCCTTGTACACCCACAACCAAACAGCCCAGAATAGCTTACGAGGAGGCAGACACATGTCTGGCAGAAATAGAACCATTATTTTCAGAATATTTGAGACAAAGATGGATCATGAATTTCTGATTTCTGTTGCTTCATTTGCGGGATGTGGTCTCCTCCCAACCTCTTGCAGGAGGCTACAGAAACAATAGCAATGCCAATACGATGAAACGATTTGTGAGAAGATTATTTACCTTCTATCCTATGTGGGGGCCATTTGTTGTTGTTGTTGTTGTTGCATATATTAATTCATTAATTTTTAAAAAATCTGCTCTTGATTCGGCAATGGGAAAAAAAAGAAATAAACCTATGCTGTTTGTGCTACAGATTAGTAAATATTCATCGTTAACAACTGATCTGCACTGTGACCAATGCCAAGATTCTCACTGGGCCAAACTGGCCTTGTTTTCAATAAAAGCAGAGAAGTAGCCTTTCCCTTGAGCCCTGTTAGACTGACGCTGCAGTTGGAACTGTCATCTTCACACAAAAGCAAAAGGGCTGGGTTTTACAAACGTAAAGCCTAATTGGGAGATCTTCATGGTTGTACCCTTGACATTTATTTAAACCTCATCAAAAAAACAGGAAATAACCGAACTAATTAGCGGACAGGCATACAAACTACTATTTGTTGGGGGAGCGAGAATATTCACATTCTGCTCCAGAAAATGACAATAATCCTAATGACGATGTCAGAGAAAACAGCATTAATGTGATCTTCAAAAATGGAGATGACTTGGTTTTTATATACTATTTTATAATGCCAACTCTTCCCAGCAGCCTGGCCCCGAATTATTGATATCTTTTTAATAAATACACAAACAACTAGCTTGATATTTATCTCTGGAGACAAACATATTAAAATCCCCATCCTAGAGACAGGATTGAAGAGAAAATACCTTAAATATCTTAGGGCTGGTTTTTATTTAAATTCTTACATTGCTTATTTTGTGTTCCTTTGAAAAATGCCATCTGTAGGTGTAAATCACACTAGAACGCTTAAAATGTTGCTGAACAGAAATCAAAATTAGCAAAGGTGGTATTAATAAAAAATTGGGGACATGTAAGAAAGACTCAAATATATTAAATAACTAGCTAATGATTTATCAATGTGATCTTTCAGCAGCAACAGTACCAAGGAACTCAGCCTAGAAATAATGTTTGGCACCTAGTAACAAAATTTATTTTAACATGATAATGTCATTTTTCTTAACCATTAAAGTTTGGGTGATTTAATTACCTAGCTTATGCATAAGATACACTGTTCTTAAAACTTGCTGAAAAAGATGTGAAATATATAAAATAAAGTAAGTGCTCTCCCAGCATATATTTCTCAATAATGGCACAAAATACATTATAAGTGTTTTAAGATTGGTTCCATAATTGAACAATTAATGTGGAAAAATGACAAGATTTTTCATGTTCACAGATACAATAAATGTATAAAGAGAGATCTACAAGAAAAGTCAAATTAAAGCTACAAATTGTGCCATTTAGATTTTGCATTTAAAAGACAACTATATATTTAAAACAAAGATGATAGAGATTTTGCCACTTCAGTTTACAGAACATAATGAACTTGTAGGGTGATATGCTAGCTATCATATAATACTTAAAACTGTTAAGTATTATATTTGCTGTTTTCACATGAACCACTTGCTTTCTCAGTTGTCTATATATTGAATATTTACAGGACCAGGTTTTCTGAAAAACCTGATGTATTGTATGTTTTATGCAACATGCAGAAGCTACAGATACCGATGTTTATCACCACAGGCTGAAACTAATATTTGTAAAAGCAAATATAGTCTACTTGCCTATTAAAATATAAATGTCAAGAGTTCTTCCACTAAAGTTGAGTTAGGCAGAATGTAGGTGTGGATATATTGGTAGAGCTCAATGATAAGCAAAGATTTCTTATTACCAAATATTTAAGAAGAGCAGTAACAATTACTCCCACACCATGCTGAATTATACTACTGAAATGAGCAAAGTCTGAGTGGATATTTCTGTGTGGAAGGACTTTGAGCTTCATTCAGTTTTGTTATTCAAAACAAATACCTGATCTCAAAATCTTCCCTGAATTTAAGTCTTCTGAATCAAGCTGATTGGTGGATACCAGGATTCTGACCAAAAACAAAGGAGGTTCAACCCACCCTCAAGTCTACCCACCCTGAACGAAGGGTTCAACAGCAACCCTAGCATTGCTACTCATACATTTGAATCGCATCACATTAAAGAAATACTGAAGAATTACTGGTTTTCCCCCTTCCTTGAAAGATACAGTCAGCTACTGTCAGATATTTTGCTTTTGCACAAGTAAAAAGGCCAGTGCCCACCCCACTCCACACAAACAGGTTTCGTGCAAAACATTTATATAAATATAAGGGTGGGTTGTTTTTAGCTTTTGTGTTTTTCTTTCTGTTTGGTTTTTAAATTATTTGATTAATTAATGAATTTTTTGCAAAACACTTCCACAGTTGTTTGACAAAAAGGTCCTGTAATCTTACCTAACAGGGAGAAAACCTTTGAAATTTTTCATTCAGGTATGAGAACTTCATAAAGGAAGGTCTGTATCTCTGTATTCTAAGCTCTGCTACTGATAGTGACACATGAATGCTGGTAATGCCACAGAAATTTGAGGAATGTCCCAAAATTCAAAGAGATACATGACTGAATATCAACAGTTATGTCATCAAAGTATTCATATTCTTGACTAGCAGTATTTCACTAGCTTTCTACTACAGAAAACCTCTCCAAGACACCATAGGACAGGCTAGTTTACCTAGTGGTGTTGTTTCTAGTCACACCTGGAGGAGGTCAACTGCCCCTTGCCATTTTCATCTGGAATACATTTATTTAAAAATAAAAATCAGAAATTTCAGAAAAGAGGCTTGAACTTTTCCAGAGGGTCCTCTGCAACCTCTGAAAAGCCTGTGCTACTCCAAATACCAACCAGTCCTCCATGACCCCAACATTTCCCTGCAGCCAGATTTACTGCTAGAGAGACCTCCTTTTCAGTTTTGCTCTCTCCTTCCCAACAGCAATGACTGAAGTGGGCAAAATGGGGAGAGAGTGACTCCTTCAAGCCCTCAATTGGTCTCAAATCCTTATTAGCAGGTTTACTAAGGTGTTCCTTTTTCCTCGGCAATGAGGTACCCAGTGTGAAGAGCTTAAAGAACTGCAGCTCTAAGAATTCAAAAGGCTTGTCTAAAATAGTTTTTAAGGTTCTGGTTTCCAAACCACCTTCCCACATTTTTTCCCTTCTGATTTCTGTGGGATCTGTATTTTGTTTGCTGATTAGTATTATTCCTAACAGCTTACAATCACATGCCACTCCAAGCAATGTTTCATCTTTTGGGGCCTAGACCAAAGCCCTCCTTGTGGTCCCTGAACCCAGGTTTACTATGGAGAAAAGAAACCTTCCCATGTCTGAAACCTGACAACATTATTAATTTCTAGTAAAAAATTCTCAAGCAGCAGGACTATGAAAGATTTCTGCCATGGCTGCTGGAGAATCTTTGCCAGTCAGAAAATATTTAAGAAAATGGACCAATAGTCTCCTCTGGTATAAGACAGCATCATCTAACTTTGGTTGGATGTCAGTATATCTTAACAACAATGGAATGAACTTTCATCAGTAGAAAGGGAACTGAAACAATTCCCTCTGCTGCTCAAAGATCCCCAAATTTTTGCTTTAGAAAGCTGGAGCAATCTTAAGAGAGAGGAAAAGAGTGCAGTTGAAAGGAGTAGAAGCAGGAGTCTCCTCATGCAGTGTGAGATTCTGTATTTTATGTTCCTGGTTTTTCAACACTACTGAACAAGTTTGTGGCTGTGATGAAAAAATTATAGTGTGCACTTTACCTGTGCGAGACGTCTTTTCTCCGTATTTAGTCTTTGTGTGTTGGCCAATGTATAGATGGGAGTATATTGCACAAAACCTGAGCTACAAGTTCCATATTCATCTTCTGTTTCCTACAAAACAACACTGAGATTGAAACTCCTTGCACACACACAGTTGTCATTTAAAAAAAAAGTCACCATGAAAAATGTAAAACTTAGTAGTAATATAAAATAGCTGCCAAATAACTTTTGAATAAGATGAATTATTCAAGAACAATTGCAATCTAAATCATGTATTCATCTCAGAAACCTGGGAGGAGGGGAGACCAATAATATTAGATCAACTCTCTTTACAGAATACAGAATATTGCAGATGAACAGATTTTTTAAAAAACTCTAATCTGAATAAACAAACAGTGGCATGATGAGATGCCTTCAATACTTTTATATTATTGCTCCTGAAAGTTAAAGAGGTTCAAGAATGCTAAAATACTGCCACCATTTACAGATCTCATGAAATCTAAACAGACAACTACACCTTCTGAATTATAGTTCTTTGGTAAAACTCTCTTGCTTTAAATTCTCAGCTTGAAGCAAAGGCTTCAATTGTGATATCAAAGCAATCAGCTTTATGAAAACATACATCCTGTTAATATATCTTTGAAGACCTCTGTTTTTCCATGATAAATATGCAAACAATAAAGAGATTATTCAAGTGGATGCATACAATGACAGATAGTTGCCAGAGGGCTCGTTATAAAAAATGTATTGTTGAACAAAGGGCTAAGCATATTTCAAAAGTCATTAAAAACACAAATCTTGTGGGATTTGTAAGGTATATACTTCAAACTGAAGAAAGAAACAAGGTAAGAAAATACAAATTCTGCTACTTACCTTGTGTTTCAACTTACTCTTCACCTCCTTTATTCCCTGTTTTGCATGACTTTTTGCCTAGAGAAAAGGGGAAAAAAAGAAAAAGGGCTAACTGGATTTGTAAAACAGTGATTTGTAGAGTATGCTCTATAAGATGAAGTTTAATTAAAAATTAAGATCTCACATTATGTGATATAATGAAGGGAAATTACTTCATTTTTAATTTCACATGATTGCTTATAAGGTTTGAATGCACTAAGAGCTGGACCTTGGCATATGCATATCTCTATTACATAAAATTAAAAAATTAAATCGATATTTCCTTAATATTTCTTTTGCATGTGATATTACTTTTGTAGAAACAAAGACTTATTTCAAGCACATGTTGACTAGGAAAAAGGTTAGGTTGGTGGTGCTCCACAAACTAGTTTTTTCATACAGAGATATTTCTCAGTATTCCATACTTGCAAAGAAACCACTCTTAGGCTCATATTTTGGTGCATTTAAAGAATCAGCTAAATTTAATTTGACTTCATGTCAATCAAAGTGAGACTTAGGGTTCCCCTTAATTTTGAGATGAAACAACCATTTTTTAGATATAAAGTAACTCCATGCAACTTTCTTGGATAATGTATGTTTTCCTCAAAAACATGTTAAGTTCAAAGAGAAGAGTACTACCACCAACGGCCCACTTGGACACAAGTTTAGCTGTTGGAACTACTACATCTGAAGGTTTCTCCCAGCAGCTGTAATACCTAGCAGTATGCTGCACAGATCAGCTATTGCAGCTTTGTTGTTGTTTAGTCATTAAGTCGTGTCCGACTGCCTCCCGGAGTTTGGTCAAATCCCCTTCACAGATTGCTGCCTTGTCGTGGCGAAGGGGCTTGAGTAACTCAGAGAAGCTATGGGCTATGCCGTGCAGGGACACCCAAGACGGACAGGTCATAGTGGAGAGTTCTGACGAAACACGATCCACCTGGAGCAGGAACTGGCAAGCCACTCCAGTATCTTTGCCAAGAAAACTCCATGGACAGAAACAAAAGGCTAAAAGATATGATGCTGGAAGATGAGCCCCTCAGGTCGGAAGGCGTCCAACATGCTACTGAGGAAGAGCGGAAGACAAGTACAAGTAGCTCCAGAACTAATGAAGTGGTTAGGCCAAAGCCAAAAGGACGCTCAGCTGTGGACGTGCCTGGAAGTGAAAGGAAAGTCCGATGCTGCAAAGAAAAATACTGCATAGGAACCTGGAATTGTAAGATCTATGAACCTTGGTAAGCTGGATGTGGTCAAACAGGAGATGGCAAGAATAAACATTGCAGCTAGGCCCCCCTTCATTTTTTGTTTATTTATAATATTCCTATGCAGTCCAATAGAAGAAAGTTCTCAGGTCGGCTTCCACAATTCAAAAGACTAAATTGCAATATGGATTGCCATTCACGGCTTCAATGAGTCAGAGAACACAATAAACGTCAGAGGATGTACCCATTAAGCAGGTATTACTGAAGCCTTTCTTCAGACTAAAGAACTGACTTAGGTTAAATGGGAGGGGCACTCAAATGTACATCTCATCTTGAATGATCTATCTGCAATGCACTCTTTCAACGATTACACCAGGGGTGGGCAAGATGGTGTCCTGAAGAAGTTTTGGATGACTGCTCCTATCCCTGACAGCGTGAGCCCAGGATTATAGCTCAAAGCATGTAGAGGACAACAGGTTGCCTACCCTTGGATCACACAATCTGATGCATTCTACAGCCCACAGAAAGTGATGCCATGAAGACAGGCAGCATCCATAGTCTTATGTCCATCAGTTCCACATTGCCTTCAATGGAATGGAAAAGTATGGAATGGGAAAGTGGGTGAATGTTCAACTCTACTTTTAATTTTAAATAATGCAGTACGGACAAGCCCTTCTAAGTTGGAATGTGCAGCTGAGCATGAGTCCCTAGCAAAATCATGAAAATTTCTTCAGATCAATGTAAAATTTTATCTGATGCAGTGTTTGGGTTGTGTCCAGTGTTCTAAGGCGGTCAGAGAGGTTTAGTTTCGATACTGGCAGGGTCCTGGAGGAAATCAAGATGCCTACTGCAGTTTCTGGGGAGCCTCAGAAGCACCAAAGGGGACCACTGGAGCAGACCTTGCCAGATGCCTCCTTAAACTGGAGTCCTAAAATGGGCACAGGAATGTCCAGAACTGATAAGTATAAGCCTGTTAGTGGCAAAATTGTGTGAGGAAAAATCTACTGGGGAAACAAAGGGAAGACTGATTTTCCAATCAAATCTGTTGATGAACTGTATGTAAATTATAAATGAGCCCATGAGCACACAGGACATGTATTTACCTGGGTTATTTTTCTTCATAGGTTGAATGTGATTTTTAACTAATGTACAATTTAAAATTCTCTTTTAAAGGGGGGGATTAAGGAACTTATTTATTTATTGATGACAAGAGTCTCAAAGGAAGATTGTGATTTGGAAGAATAATATTCAGTCTTGCTCTTCTTGTCAATCTGACACTTCTGAGTTGTTTCACCCACATTTTCCCAGTGTCCATGTACAGGAGAAGAGGTACAAAACTTTTGCAGTGATGTTTGCTTTACAACATGTCCACTTCTGGCAAACTGCCAGCTGCTGTCGAAGGACTATTTGCAGCAAGCCAGGCATGGTGGGGGAAGGGGGCATATTAACTTTAATGAACAGTCTAGCCAAGCAGTAGGCAGATGGAATTTTTAAGTCGCTCATTCCAACAGGAGCCACGAAGTCCTGTTTGAGACATCAGCAGCTCCCATGCTTCTAGCCCACTAATTTGTTTTGTAAGACTAGTAAACTACAGAGCTTGCATACATGAGGATGCCAAAGGTACTATATGTGGACACCTGAACAAAGGATCATTTTTAGTAAAATTGCTATAGCTATTGACCAGAAGGCTACTGGTGTCCTGTAAGATTTGCACAATTTGCTGTGGCTAACTGATGAGGTGCTGGGACTCATCCCAGTTATGTGCTTTGTCACATGCCTGATTGTGCAATCAAAATGCAC